>JAZHRO010000063.1:99915000-104915000 GCA_037157565.1 Thalassia testudinum
GTGTGGAGATTCTGTGATTTACCCTATATTTTGCCAAAAAAGTACATAACTGGGCATTAGTGAAATAAGTGCCACCATCGCGAATGATGGCCCTCGAAATCCCAAACCTACTGAAGATGTTCCTCTTGACAAATTGATGACCACCTTGTGGTCATTGGTTCGGGTGGGAATAGCCTCAATCCACTTGGACACGTAATCAACAACGACGAGAATATACTGGTTTCCAAATGAAGGGAAGAATGGTCCCATGAAATTAATGCCCCAAACGTCGAAGATTTCGACGAGAAGAATCACGTTTAGAGGCATCATATCTCTCTTAGTTATGCTCCCAAGTGCCTAGCATCGGGAACACGTCCTCGAGAAATCCCGGGAATCCTTAAGACCAATAAAATCCAGATTACAAAATTTTTGCAGCCGTCTTTTTACCGAAGAAGTGTCCACCACACGCAGATGCATGGCAGAACTCGAGTATACTCTTGAATTTGTTCTCCGGAATGCATCGGCGAATAATCTGATCAGAGCTGCTGCGGTACAGTTCAGGGTCCTCCCAGAAGTAATATTTGGCCTTAGATTTGAGTCTATCTCGTTGTTGCTTGATCCAATCTTGGCGGATTTAACCAACGACCAGATAATTAACGATGTTAGCAAACCACGGGATTTGGACACCTAAAACTGTAAGGATAGTCTCGTCTGTAAAAGTATCAGCAATCGGAATGTCCGGACAAGAAGAATCACTGGGAAGTCTCGACAAATGATCCGCCACCACATTCTGTACCCCGAATTTATCTTTAATTTCAAAATCAAATTCTTGAAGCAGAAGAATCCATCGAATAAGCCGAGGTTTGGCATCCTTCTTGGCCAAGAGATGTCTCAAGGTCGAGTGGTTAGTATATATGTTGACGTGAGACCATAAAAGATAAGTCCTAAATTTCTCCAAAGCAAACACTACAGCTAGTAATTCCTTCTCAGTAATAGTGTAATTCCTCTGGGCCTCATCCAGAGTTTTACTAGAATAGTAGATGGCAGAGAGCTTCCTATCAATCTTCTGACCCAAAATAGCCCCGATCGTGTAATTAGAAGCGTCAGTCATGATCTCAAATGGGGTTGTCCAAACTGATGGTTGCAACACCAGAGCACAAGTGACTGCCAATTTAAGAAAATCAAATGGCATATCTTTGGCGAGAAGGTTGCTCAGAGGATGAGCAACCTTAGAAAAGTCCTTGATGAACCTCCTATAGAATCCCACATGACCAAGAAATGATCGAATTTGTTTGGCAGATGTGGGAGGAGGAAGTTTAGAGATAGCATCAACCTTAGCTTTGTCTACATCGATTCCCCATTCAAAGATTAAATGACCCAAGATGATGCCCTCTTGTGTCATGAAATGACTCTTCTCCCAGCTAAGAACCAGTGTTGTTTTGATGCATCGTTTAAGGATCATTTCAAGATTAGCTAGACAAGAGTCAAACGATTCTCCAAAAACAAAGAAATCGTTCATGAAGGCTTCCATAAACTCTCCCACCATGTTAGAGAATATGGCCAGCATGCACCTTTGAAAAGTTGTAGGTGTATTCCATAAGCCGAATGGCATCCTACGAAAAGCAAAGGTTCTGTAGGGACAGGTGGAGGTTATTTTTTCCTGATCCTCGGGATGGATAGGGACTTGGTTGTATCCCGAGTAGCCATCAAGGAAATAGAAGTACTTCTGCCCGACTAGTCTTTCAAGGATTTGATCAATAAAAGGCAAAGGGAAATGATCCTTTTTCGTGGCTGTGTTCAACTTCTTGTAGTCAATACAAACTCTCCAAGAGGAAGCTAAACAAGTTGTGACAGATTCTCCTTTCTCGTTAGTCACAATGGTAATCCCAGCTTTCATGGGAACAATTTGCATGGGACTTACCCAAGGACTATCGGAGATCGGATAAATGATTCCTGCATTGAGCCACTTGATAATTTCCTTCTTGATCACTTCTCGCATATTCGGGTTTAATTTCCTCTACATTTGGCGAGAAGGGTGGGATCCATCTTCCAAAAATATTCTGTGATTGCAGTAAGATGGCTCGATCCCCCTAAGGTCATGAATGGTCCAACCAATTGCCTCCTTGTGGTCCTTTAGGACCTTAATCAATTTAATCTCCTGCTCCTTCGTTAATTTAGCACTGATAATCACAGGGAGCGTCTTATGTGGTTCTAAAAATTGATATTTTAGATTCTTAGGCAATGGTTTCAGTTCAAGCTGGGGTGGGTTGATGATTGAAGGTAAGGAAGATGCTGATGAAGACTCATCAAGAGGAACAAGTTGAGATTGAACAAAATCAATAACCTCTTCAGAAGGTGGCGGGTCTGCCATAGAGGGTTGCGGGTCCAAATCATCAAATGAGGAGGAACTTTCAAATGCAGAAATTGCCAAACAAGTTTCAATATTCACATTATTGTCCTCAAGTTCCTCAATAAATCCACAATCCTCGAATTTGTTAATCGCCTTAAAAATATCCAATTTCATTCTTTGATCCCCAAAGGCAATTTTCAAGCTACCGCTCTCACAGTTAATGTTGGCCTTGGTGGTAGCCAGGAATGGATGTCCTAGAATGATGGGCGTGTTCCTCAAATTTTCAGGTACATCCATATCAAGGACAAGGAAATCTATAAGAAAATAGAAATCCTTAACCTTGACAATAACAACTTCAATAACGCCTCACGAATTTGTAACCGAATGGTCTGCTAACTACAGCATTACTGAAGTCGACCAAAGTTCACCTAATCCAAACTTCTCGTAAAGAGAAGTCAGAATTAGGTTAGTGGATGCACAACAGTGCTCTATCAAAGGTGTAATCTCCAATGACACAAGAAATCAAAGGAGCACCTGGATCTCTCTTTTTCTGAGGGAGGTGGTGCAGGATAACAGAACTAGCTTGCTCAAAGAGTACCACCTTCTCTCGACTTAAGCTTCTGTGTACATAAATCCTTTAAAAATTTTGCGTAAGTCGGTATATGTTTGATAGCGTCGAGAAGTGGGATATTCATCTCGACATTCTTGAAAATATTCAGAAACTCCTCATTACTATCAACAGACTTCTTCCTTGATCTAATCAAGGCCTCAGGAAAAGGAACATGAGTCAGATCTTCAGAATCAGGTTCCTGAGCCTTGATTTCTTCTCCAGAGTTCTCCTTTCTCTCCTCAGGCTCTTCATGATTCGATAAATCAGAATAGTGTGGTTCTGGATCCTGAGTTTGTTTACCACTCCTCAAGGTAACAGAATTAGCAGATGCATACGTGTTTGGATCTTGGGGAGGGTTAGGAAAGATTGGAGGGGCTTCATTAGCCAAAAACCTTTGATTGGAGGAAGAAGAAGAGGAAGGACCCTGCTCAACCACCTGAGCATGTTCGTGTGGGTCCCTCTGATTCCCATACCCATGGACTTGATTGCCCGAATTTTGGATATTATGTGGGTTGGGTACGGGTTAAGATGGTAGAGATCCGTGTTGATGAGAATTAGCAATGAACCCATTTTGCAAGTTGTCCAGCGACGTTTTCATTTGCTGCATGAGCTGGAGCATAGATCCTTGCATCTCTACCATTTGTTGGATCAAATCAGCCTACCCTACTTTTTGACGGGCATTCCAAGCTGGCTGATTGACCTGATTTGGGTGCAGCTGAGTGTAAACGTGACCCTGACCCATTGGTCGTTGCAGAGCATAGTTGCTGGGTTAGAATTGGGTTTGCTGCCCTGGGTTTTTCTATAAGAAGTTAGGGTGGTTCCTCCAACCCAGATTATAAGCATTGGACTAAGGGTTGGACCTAACATTCTCTTGTACATCATAAACATCCTCATAAGGTGATGATGGAGAGAAAGAAAGGGAGGGATCAGAGAAACTGGGATCAAAGGCCCCAGTTTGGAACTTGTGGGGTTCTGAATAATGCTGACTCACAGGTTGAGCCGCATCAAGTTGATTCACGAACTCCCATCCAGAAGGAGCTCGCAATGAATGGAATCCCGAATTCTGGGATTGAGTGGATCAAGAGTTTTTCATTGAGTTTCTAGCCATCCACTCCATTCTCTTAGTAACCAAGTCCACCTTATCAAGTTTATTACAAATCAATTCCATATCGAATGAATGAGAGTCATGTACTTCATTAACATTCGATCTGGGTTGCTGGGACCGGTTAAAAGTATCCATGGAGGCATGATTGATCGAATTCTCACTCATCTCCTCAAACAAATCATGTGCTCTATTTGCGTCTTTGTTGAGGAAATTGCCTCAGCAAGAAGCATCCACGTGATTTCTGAGCTGCTCAGTCAACCCATGGTAGATCTACACGAGTTGCCATTTCGGCACCTTGTGGAGTGGACACCTCTGCAATAAGTCCTGGAATCACTCGCAAGCAACATGAAACTGCTCCCCTAGCTACTGGGTGAAGGTAGTAATTGCCTGTCTCAAAGCATTGGTATGTCCGATAGGGAAGAATTTCTTCAGGAAGGCTGATTTCAAATCATTCCAAGTTGCAATTGGCCTTCCTATAGTCTTGTACCAATGAGCAGCATTATCCCTAAGAGAGTGGGGGAAGAGCCTCATGATCATCTGCTCCTCATTCACGTTTCGTGCCTTGGTGGTCTGGAAAGTGGTCAAGTCCTCCAAGTGCTGAAACGGTTCTTCAGAGCAAGCCCATGGAAATGTTTGATCAGGTTTAACACCTGGGGCTTGATTTCTACATCTCCGGTAGGAATTTGGACACCGGGATGTTCCCAGTAATTTGAAGGATCATAAAAATTCTTCAAAGGCTGAGCACCTTGCATTCTCTGGAACCATTCTTTCATTCTCTGAATTTGTTCCAGCTGCCTTTGAAATACCTCCTGTGGATCCTAAGGCAAAGGAGGCTGTTGATCGGCCATGGGATCAATTTGGCCAAAATCCAATCTATGCCTCCTAGAATACTCTAGTGGTCCTTTCAATAGGGGATTTAATGACCTCCTTCCCAGCATAAACTAGGAAAAGGTCAGAAGGATTGGGGATAAGAACCCTGCAGCACAACAAAACAAGCCTATCCTTAAGTGGGATAGCCTAAGGATCTACAGACTCTCAGAACCCGCCTTAAGATTATAGATGATTTACTCTACTTGCGTCTACTCAATCCAACCAGTTAGAATGAGGGACTGGGGAGAAGGTTCTTCTTTCGGCTTGCGCCTCCAATTCCTAGTGTACCCCCCAGCGGTGGTCATTTGACGCTACTCCCCTAGCCAGACATCAGATTGATCAGTACAAGCAGGTTAATCGTAAGC
This sequence comes from Thalassia testudinum, assembly GCA_037157565.1. NCBI lineage: Eukaryota > Viridiplantae > Streptophyta > Magnoliopsida > Alismatales > Hydrocharitaceae > Thalassia > Thalassia testudinum. The sequence continues at coordinate 99,920,280 of JAZHRO010000063.1, forward strand.
AATCTCAGACTGGACCCCAAAGAGCGAATTAGTCCTTAAGGCTAATGTCTACATGATTTTGCTTAGGCCTAGATTGTAGTGCTTATGAAATGTGGTGGGCCCTTAAAATGGGTTGTGCCCTTAATGATCAATTGAGAATGTGTGAGTGCATGCACAACCAGGGTTTAAAAGCAAGATTATTTATGATGAGTAGATTTTAAGGTTCAAATCCTACTTAAGTAGCTTTTAGGGTTTAGAATTAGGTTTAATTCAATCAAGTTTGAGACAAACCAGGTTTTCAAGAACGGATGAAGATCACTTTCCCTTTGAAATCAAAAAAAAAGTGGAGTGCCTAATATTGACCTAAATTGAAAACCCTAAGGGGAAGCTACTTGGTGAGTTGATTTTAAGTTAAGTGATGCGGCCCAAACAACTCAAACAATTGGCCACAATTGCACCACTGAATTAGGCACACAAAGCGATTGACCTAGACTAATTTCTACTCTTTTATGTGTTGATTTTTGTGTACCGGTTCCATAGATCAGAATCCGGTTGAGTAGATAAGACTCAATTAGGTTATGTGCCTTCAATGTGGTTGTATGTTGTGTGTATGTTTGATTTATCCCACAAAAGTATCTTTTTGTTGATTTTCTTTTTTATGTGAGGGTGAAATGAATGTGGGTGGAAATCCAAGCAACCAAACTAGTCCTAGGATTTATGCAAACACCTAGGTTAATTGGAGTCTTAATTAATGTTGTGAAATGGAATCTACGGAGGGGGAAGAATGGGGAGCACTTATAGTCATCTTCAACTGCACTTTACTCCGATCTATCGCTTGACGATTCCCTGATAGAGGTATCTGTAAAACAATGGATAAAAGATAAAAGCAAGTTAGAAAATAGTAAAGTGAGTGAAATGTGAAAAGATCTAAAAATCGTTGCATCCCCGGCAATGGCACCAAAATGTTGAATAGCGAAAAACTACGCATTTCCAATTGGATTTGAAAACCTATCGTTGTAGTTCGAGTTGTGAAGAAATCTGTTTAGCAGATAAATTTTTTACCGAAAAATCCGTAAAGAAGTTTCAAGTCGAACACAGGGGGGCTATGTCGATCTCAAAATCCACAATTATATTTTTTTGTATTTTTATTTAAAAGGTGAAATAATCATAATGGAATCTCTATGGACAAGAAAACAGAGAGAGAGGACAATCACTTGGTAATTAAATAATGTTTTTACAACTAAGAAAGTAGGAAATGATTACACTACAAAGTGAGAAATTGTTACAACTAGAAAGCAGGAAATTCTATTCTAGAAAGTGATAAAAGAAAGGAGAGATATGTTATCCTCCTCGATGAATGCTTGGAGGATGAGCCGGATGGAGCCGTCGCCTGGAAAATGGAGAACGAGGTGGGAAGGAGGACGAAGTTAGAAGAATGGGAACGAGGTAGCATGTCGTCGTCGTCGTGGGATCCACTTCCGGAATAGGGGAGAAAACTTGTATTTAGCTCTTGAGGAGCATCCTGAGTGTGGGACAAGCTTCTCTTAAGCTTCGGAGAGGAAGAGAGGAGAAGGAAGGGATGAGAAATTCATAAGGTAGGGGTCTCCTTTTATAGTTGCAAGGATTGGAGGCATTTTGGTCATTGCAATATCAAAAACATTAATATGGGACCTTTAATGACGTTTAAGTCTGTCACTAAAGGTCTGTCGTGGGCGATGTGTGTGCGTGTTGCACGCGCCTGCTCCTCTTCCAAGCCTAAATGCACCCTGGCACGTTTGGGTGATCTCAACCATCTGATCGTGAGATCGAACGATTGAGATAGATCCTCACAACACCCCTTCAAAATGCCTCTACCCCACGCCCACGTGCGATGAGGCATGCAGGCGTGCGTCATCACGCGCATATGCGATCGAAGAATCCTCCGCGCACCACGTCTCCTCCCCTCGGTCGCCCGATCTTCAGATGATGGCCAAATCGCGCTCGCATTCGTCTGGATTGAGGCGCTCAGTGCAGCTCCAACACAACCCCTGCGTCTTCCACAGGGGCACGAGCGCTGCGCTGAGGCTGCATCTTTGTCGCATGGTGGATTTAAGTGTGCGGATCTATGGCCGTTGGATGGGCATCCAACAGTGGAGATTTGTCGAGCGAGTAAAGAAGAAAAGTGGAGGCAGGTCCTTGGGGCCGGTTCGCCAGCTGGGATGGCGCCACGTGGCACCATCTTGGCCGTCCATCTTCTGTGTGTTGTAGACGGTGCCACGGGTGTTGGATTGGATCAATTTTCACGTCGTTAGGCTGCGATCATCGATCCAAACCCATCTGTGTGGTCAGATTTGTCGTCTGAAGTGCATATTGGCACCATCTTGGCCCTTAATCTTTAGGGTTTCTCAGTATCTATTTGGTGTTACGGATGTCCGATCAGAGTGATCTTGGAGTCGTTGAACTCAAATCATCTCCCTAATTAGATCTATATGGTTGGATCTTTGATCCGAGGCTCCGATTAACAAGTTACCTTGTCCCTGGCCATAAGAGGAGACAATTACTATACAATTTATACAACTTGCCCTAAATGCATGATTATGCATGTTATGCAATATTTACAATGCATGATGCTAATTTGGTACTGAGAACATGCATTAACAGATATGCACATTAACGGGGTAGGGTAACATCACAGCAAGATCCACTTCCTGAACGACGATGAGAAGACAACTAGGAGTGCTCCACGAATAGGGATGGGAAGGTGGGAAAATTCTAATTTTAACTCTAATGGAGCATCCTGGGTTTGGGACAAGCTTTTTGAGCTTTGGAGGAGGTAAGAGAAGAGAGGAAGGGATGAGAAATTCGAGTGGCAGGGGTTTTCTTTTATAGTTGTAGGGATTTAGGGCAAAATTGACATTTCAATCTCAAACATTAAATAAGGGGGTCTTTAGTGATGGATATAAATGCCACTAAAGACTCCACATCACTAAAGCATGCATGCTCGCCTGCCTCCTCGCCTTCGCTGCTCAGAATGCATGCCCATGATCAGATGATAAAAATGAGAGATGCACATGCTCGCTTCCACTTCAACGCCTCTAACGCCTGCACGTTTGATCTCGTGTGAGATCGTGTGTCTGATCATGGGTGTGCGATCCACGCACTCTGCGTGAGTCACGTAGCTGCTGCTTAAGCTGTCTAATCATAATCCAATGGGAAAATTTCGCCCGCACCTGATCGCCCACTCGATTTGAGGCACAGCAAGGATCGAACCCATAAGACCGCTGTGTTGAAGCTACTGCTTTCTCGTGCTTTGAATTCAATGCTCGAGTGCCCTTGGCCGTTGGATCAAGATCTAACGGCTAAGGCTGATCAAGTAGCTGATGAGAGAGAGAGGGCAGCGGGAGTTCATTACCGGTGTAAGCAGTTGAGATGGTGCCACATGGCGCCATCTTGGTCATCCATCTTTTGTGTCTTGTAAATGGTGCTACGGATGTTGGATTGGATTGATTTTCTAGCCATTGGGCTGCGATCGTCGATCTGAACACATCTATGTGGTCGAATTTGTCATCTGAAGTATGGATTTACACCATCTTAGGCCTTAACCTATGATCTTTCTTGAAATGCACTTGATGCTATGGTAGTCCGATCGAGGCGATCTTGGAGTCGTTGAATTCTGATCAGATCCATACGGTTGGATCTTCAATCTGAGGCCCCAATTAAATATCACCCTCTTCCCTGACCATAAAAAGGAAAAATTAACCTAAAATTTATACAACCTAATATAAATGCAAAATGATGCATGTTATACAATATTTATAATTTATGATGCAACTTTACACCTAATAACACTTATAAATAGTCAGTTTATGTGATATAAACGTATTTACATCACACCCCCATCCCTATCTTTTTCTATTCCCTTGCAAAACTACATGCTATTTATAAGAGAATTAGAATTAAATTTTTTAAGCAAAAGTTATTTTTCAACACTTAGGGATTTCAACTAAGACCTGAACTACAGAGAGACAATAGTGCCTGGGTGTCTACTAAAAGGCAGACTGCCTCAAGCCCTTGCCTTATCCAAAAGCAAAAGCATCTTTTTCTTTTTCTTCTTTTTCTAATTTTTTTGGATTTTTGAGCTCAAGATTTCAAGGTAGCTTTCTACGGCTACGCAACCCACCCAAGACTCAAAGAGAACCCTAAGTATTAAGCATCTTTTGTGTATATGTAATAGACTCACTGATTAGCAATTAGAACAGACTTCAGGTTTCTATGCCCCTAGGTGACCTTGAAAGGAATTTTGCCTAAAGATGTATCTATTTGACCGGTAGCTGTCTCCCTACTTTTATTTTTATGGGGTCAACACAAGGGTGAACCCAGTGTATATCTCCCTAGCTTATTCTACTTCTCTGCTTCTTCCTAAGTGTTTGGATTTAAACATTCATTTTCAAGCTGAGATCTGGACAACCGGTCGATGAGCTATTACCACCAACAACTTGCTAGCCACACTCGTGCGATGAAGTGGTTTGTTTCTTTTTCTATCTTTCCTCTTTTCTATTTCTTTCTCTTTACTTTTTGGATATTTTTCCATTTTGTTTCTTTTTCTTTTAAGTGGTGGCTTCCCTGATCTAAGATTTACCTAAAGGCAGTCGGAAGAGAATGGTTGTGTGGCTGGACTCTGAACAACCGACTAATGGGTTATTACCCACGATAACTTGCCAGCCATACCACCTTAAAAGGTTTATTAGCCACCCAATTTCCGTTAAAACCATCAAAAAGCGAGTCAGTGCAAATAGTGTGTAGATGCTTAGACTTAAAGTCCCCTCAAATGAGAGGCCAGGTTGATAAGTCATGTACTTATCACCCCAACTTATTAACCAATTAGGAAATAAATTCAAAATGGTGAGGACTCAAGAAACAAGTACACATTTTAGTGGACACCCAGGCTGATTAAGCCCAAAGACCTGAATGGTCTTAAGTGTTCAAGTTTTACTATATTATTTCTTAAAGTTAAAAATTTTAGAAGCCCAAGTTCTCTTTTTCTAAATCAAATTTCTTTTTTCAAAAATAAAGAGCAAATAAAAAGAATCAACGGAACTAACAAGATGATTCAGATAATGATATCCATCCCCCATGCCTATCTAATGCAATGTCCTCATTGTATCAAAAATACATGAAATAGAGTGAAGTAGAGAAGAAAGCACTTGAATTTTGTGATTAAGAGGTTGGCTCTAAGATGGAAAAGAGATTGTATACGAGCTGAATTTGGTGCCTTCAACTAGGCACACTATACAAATAAAGAAGAAATAAAGAATTCACAAGTATAGGTCAAAATCAGAATGAAAAGATTCACCTCAGGACCTTCTAGCAGATGTCCACAAATGTGGATGAGGTTATGATGCAAACCCATGCCCCATGGTCGAGTATATCTAAGATTTTAGATAAAAGTTATCCAAAACCTAAGATCAACATGCAAGCGAGGTTGGGCCTGCGATTTGTGAGGATACAACCCATGTCCAAAAAGTCAGATAACAGAGAAATCAAGCTCAAAAGGATAATCAATGAATTTGTGCTTGGGTTGCACATCCTCTGAATAAAAAATGTCATAAGGGTCCTGATAGAAGGTTGGGAGTTTTAGGCAAATAGGAACCCTTAGAGTTGGTCTTCTACTTCCTCCAGAATTGGCTTCCTATATCGTCATTTCCCAATTCCCATCCTCCACAATCAGTATTTCAAATTCCGAGACCTCCTGCATATTAAACACCCCATCTGAAATTTCCAAGTCTTTGAGTTGTGATTGAATCAGAATTGACTTAGGTCGAATGATCTCAAGAACAGAATCATCATTATGCACAACAGGGTGTGATTAAGGAATGGGGCTTTGAATTGAATCCTTCATGAAAGGATCTAGATCCACCATGCGAGCCCCAACAGAATCAAGTTCCTCAATTTTAGGGCCACCAAAAGATTCATCGAATTCCTCAGGCCCAATCGTCTCACTGAAATCATGTGCTGTAAACACAGGTGAGACTTCATATAATGATTCTTCACCTTCAAAATCAAAGAATTCTAAATCTGCATTAATGTATGTCTCAAAATCATCAATCACTTTTTGTTCCATGGAGACATACGTTTTCTCGTACCCCGGCTTAGGGATCTCAGGTGAAGAAATCAGTTCATCCTTATTTGATTGCTTTAGAACAACTTGGTCAACCCTGGTGTCGTAAAATGTGTCCCCCTATAGGTTCCTGAGCAGATTCTGACATTAGCTCTCCTGAAGGGAGTTCATCCTAGGAATCAACTCAAGATTGCATGAGCGTGTGCGATCTGCGTGCTCTGCATGAGTTACATAGCTGCTGCCGAAGCCGTCTGATCACAATCCAACGGGCGAATTTTTCCTGCACCTAAACGCCCACTCGATTTAACATGCAGCAGGGATCGAACCCATGCCCTCTCCTCACGTTAAGGCACAAGACCGCTGTGCTGAAGCCACTGATTTGTCACGCTTTGAACTCAAAGCTCGAGTGCCCTGGACCATTAAATCAAGATCCAACGACTGAGGCTGATCAAGCAACTGATGAGAGAGGAAGGGCAGCAGGCATTCATGGCTGGTGTGAGCGACTGAGATGGCACCACGTGGTGCCATCTTGGCTGTCAATCTTCTGTGCCTTGTAGATGGTGTTGCGGATGTCGGATTGGATCGATTTTTGCACTGTTGGGCTGTTGTTGAACGTAACGAATTGCTACGCTAACGTGTTTGGTTTTGGAAAACCTGTCGTTGTAGTTTGAAAGTGAAGAACTCATGTTCAGCAAATAAAATTTATACCAAAATTGAAATTCCGAGTCGAACACAGGGAGGCAGACGTTTAATTTAAAAACTACGCGTTTATTTTTATTTGTCATGAAGTAATTCAATTTAAAACTATCTAATTATTTATAATAAATAGAAGAGAGAGAATAAGAGCGAGAGAATATTACACACAGAAATCAAAATGAGATGTGGAATAAATAGAGAATTTATCATTAAGGGCTTGTTCATTACAACTAGAAAGCATAACACAATTGCACTAGAAAGTGATAAATTTACTCTAGAAAGCATTAAAAGAATGGAGGGAGAAATGTCCTCCTCGATGATCGCTTGGAGGACGAACAGAACTACTCTAGAAAGCAGTAAATCTATACTAGAAAGCAGTAAAAAGAATAGGGAGAGAGAAATCCTCCTTGATGACCGCTTGGAGGATGAGCCGGACGGGACGACGCCTGGACGAAGGAGGATGAAGCAGGACGAAGGAGGACGAAACAGAAGAACGGGAACGGAGCAGCACGCTGTCGTCGTCGCGGGATCCACTTCCGAAGGGGGACGAAAAATTGGACTTTATCTCGCGAGAAGCATCCCGGTGTGGGACAAGCTTCTCTTGAGCTTTGGAGAGGTAGAGAAGAGAACGAAGGGATGAGAATTTCGTATGGAGGGGGTCTCCTTTTATAGTTGCAAGGAGTGGGGGCAAAATGGTCATTACATCTTGAAAACATTAAATAAGGGGTCTTTAGTGATGGATAAAACTGTCGCTAAAGCCACCTTCGTGGGCGTCGTGGGCGGCTCGCACACGCCTGCTTGCCTGCTCGCGTGCGCAACGCCTGCGCACGTCCGCTGAATCTTAGCCATCCGATCACGAGATCAGATAGCTTAAGACGTGCCTTCACCTGCTGCGCTGCACGCCCGCCCATGCGTATGATCGTGCATCCTTGCCGCGCGTTCAATCGCGCGTGATCTCAATTGAGAGCAAACGGCCATCCAATCAAGATCCAATGCCCGCCCGCGCTCGCTCGCCCGCACCTTCCTCCCCTTCGCTACGATTCGAACCCTCACCTGCAGCTCGCGTAAGCGCGCTCGACCGCTGCGCTACGAGGCGCGGATGGTCGAGTAGGCGCTTTTAAGCGCGGCCGTCCATAGCCGTTGGATTAAAATCCAACGGCGGAGAGGGAGCAGGTGCGGGCTCTTCAGAAAATGTAAGCAGCCATTTGGGCGGCCGAGAAGGCACCACGTGGCTCCATCTTGGCCGTCCATCTTCTGGAAGTTGTAGATGGTGCCACGGATGTCGGATTGAATCAATTTTTGCATCGTTGGGCTGTAATTGTCGATTCGAATTCATCCGTGTGGTCGGATTTGTCATTTGAAGTGTGGATTTACACCATCTTGGCCCTTGATCTTCTAGGATTCCCCAGTCACTATCTGATGCTACGGATGTCTGATTAGGGCGATCTTGGAGTCGTTGAACTCCAATCGTCACCCTGATCACATCCATATGGTTGGATCTTTGATCTGAGGCCCCAATAAAATGTTTGCCCTGTCCAAGCACATAAAAGGATACAATTAACCTCCATATTATTCAAACTACTCTAAATGCAAGATGATGCATGTTATGCAATATTTATATCATGAAATGCAATCCTATGCTTAAGAACATGTATAAATAGATATCTTAAGTAGTGTAAATGTGTTTACATCATACCTCCATGCCTTTCTTTTGCTAGTCCCTAGCAAAAACTATATGTTATTCATAAAAGAATTAGGTTGGATTATTTGGACCTGAGTTATTTTTAATCATTGAGAAATTGTCTACTTAGGAACTGAACTTTCAACGACACAACAGTGCCCGAGTATCAGCCAAAATGCAAACCGCCTCAAGCCCTCGCCTTATTAAAAGAAAATTTTCTTTTTCTTTTTTTCTAATTTTTTTTTTTGGATTTTCAAATTTTAGGGTTTAAGAGTGGCTTTCTACGGCCATTCAACTCACCCAAGATTTGATGAGAACCCTAGGTTTTAAGCATCTTATTGTGATTGTGATAGACTCATTGACCGGCAATTAAAACGGACTTCAGATTTCTACGCCTCTAGGTGACCTCAAAAAGAATTCTACCTAAAGGTGTATCTTTACAACCGGTAGCTTTCGCCCTACTTTTATTTTTTACGGGGTCAACACAAGGGTGAATCCAGTGTATATCTCCCCGGTTTATTCTACTTCTCCGCTTCTTCCTAAGTGTTTTGGGAATTTTTAGTGCATTTACTGAGCTGGGTTCTGGACAACCGGTCGATGAGCTATTACCACCGACAACTTGCCAGCCATACTCGTGCGGCGAAGTGTGGCTTTTTTAATTTAATTTTTTCTCTTTTCTCCTTTTCTTTTTTTTTCTTTCTTTTTTTTTTAAGTAGGTGGCTTCCCTGGTCTAAGATTTACCTAACGGCAGCAAAAAGAGAAAGGTCCAGTGACTGGGCTCTGGACAACTTACCTATGGGTTGTTACCCATAATAACTTGCCAGCCATATCACCCTAGAAGGTTCATTAGCTACCCAATTTCCGTTAAAATCACCAAATAATGAGTTACTGACAAGATAGTGTGTAGATGCTAGAAACTCAAAATTCCCTCAAATCAGAGGGCGGGTTGATAAGTTGTGTACTTATCTCCCAAACTTATTTACTCCAATTAAAATAAAATTCAGGCTGGCGAGAACTCGAAAAACAAATCCACATTTTAGTAGATACACGGGCTGATTATGTCCAAAGATGTGAAGGGTCTTTGTGTTCAGATCTTAATGTAGTATTTCCTAAGATTAAAAATTTTCTTAAACCCAAATTCTCTTTCCTAATTCTGAAATTTTTTTTTTTATAAAATAAAACAAATCTACAGAGCTGACGAATGAATTCAAAGATAAATATCCACCCCCCCATGCCTATCTAATGCAATGTCCTCATTGTATTAAAAAGACATAAAATAGAGTGGAAAAGAATAGAAAGCACCTGAATTGCGTGAATGTCAAGTCCACTCCGAGATGAAAACCAAAAAGAACTATATATGTGCTGAGTTTAGTGCCTTCAGCTAGGCACACTATACAAAGAAAAGAAATGAAGAATTCACAAGTGTAGGTCAGAATCAGAATGAACAGAAGAATCCTTTGACCTGTCAGCAGAGGTCCACAGATGTGGACCAGATTGTGGTGTAGACCCATCCCCCATAATCGAGAATATCTTAGGTTCTAGATAAAAATTACCCAAAACCTAAAATCAAAATGCAAGCGGGGTCGGGCCTGCGATTTATGAGGATGCAACCCAAGACCAAAAAGTCAGGTTACAGAGAATTGAAGCTCAAAAGGATAATCGTTGAATGTGTGCTTGAGTTTGACATCCTCGAAACAAATGTTGTAAGGGTTCTGATTTGATGGTTTCAGCTTAAAAGGAACCCTTCAACTCAATCTTCCATTTCCTCCAAAACTAACTTCCCAAATCAGAACTTCCCAGCTCCTATCCTCCTCATTTAGCATATCAAATTCTAAGACCTCTTGAATATTAATCACCCCGTCTGAAATCTTTAAGTCTAAATGATGTGGCAGAATCAGAATTGACTTGGGTCTAATTATCTCAGAAATAAAATTATCGATAAGCACAATGGGGTGTAACTGATAATCAGGGCATTGAATTGATTCCTCCAGAAAATGCGATTCTGGATCCATAATGTGTTCCCTAATAAGATCAGTTTCCTCAGTTATTGGGCTATCAAATGATCTATCAGATTCCTCAGGCCCAATCGTCTCACAGAAATCATGTTCAGAAAACTCGCGTGAGACTTCTCAACTTGAATCTTCACCATCAAAGAAATCAGGATCCGTATCAATGTATATCCCAAAATCATTTGTCACTTTCTGTTCCAAGGAGATATATGCTTCCTCGTAACCCGGCTCAGGGATCTCAGGTGAAGAAATCAGATCTTCCTTAATTGGTTGCTTTAATTCAATCTAGTCAGCCTCATAATACGTGTCCCCCCCAACAGGTGCCTGAGCGGGTTCTGTCATTGGATTTCCTGAAGAGGGTTCATCCTGGGAATCATCCCAAGATTGAATCAAAGCAACCACGAATCTCATCCTCAATTTCGCTAATTTCCCGAGTAGAAACTCACTCGGGTTCTTATCCTTAACATCCTGGAGCCAATCCAACAAAGACTTGTTTAAATCATCAATCATTTCAATTAGGGGATCCAATCTCTCAATGCAAGGTGTTGGCTGAACTTCTAAAGATTGAATAATATTCCTCAAGTTAGCCAGAACCTTATCTTGAACCTGGTGATGACCTAAAGGCAGTGAAATTAGAGGATGGGTAAGGATCGGTGTATCCTTCTTGATTGTAGATCGTATTAGGTTGTTCATGAAAGGAAGACGATCTATAATCGATGTAGCTCTGAGAAGGATACAAATCAGAATCAAAGTGTTCAGGGTTAGACCCTAAACACGGGGGTCTAGAACTGTATCCCCAATTCGAATTATCCCAACTAACTGATGGTTGATTACAGTACGAGTCAGGATAATCGTCATGTTGAGGATAATTCACAACAGGAGGGAAAGAGAGGGAATACGTGAAATATGTGGAAGGATTCATGAGATACGGGAGGAAGAAAGGTGCCCAGCAATACAAACAATCAAACCTATCTTTAAATGGGTTAGCCTAAAGACCTACAAACTCCCAAAGCCCATCTTGAGATAAAGAAACGATTTGATCTACTTCCGTCTGTTCAATCCAACCAGTTAGAAGGAGGGACTGGGGAGAAGGTTCTTCCTTCAGCTTGTGCCTCTGGTTCCTAGTGTACCCCCCAGCCACGATCATTTGATTCTGCTCCCCTAGTTAGACATCAGATTGAACAGTAGAAATAGACTAATCGAAAATAATCTCATTCTGGGTTCTGAAGAGCGAGTCCAATCCTTAAGGCCAACGTCTACTCTGTTTTATTTAGGGCTAGGTTTGAATGTGCTTTGGAATGTGATGGGCCCTTTAAATGGGTTGTGCCCTTAATGATTGATTGATTGGTGTGTGTGTGCACAACCAGTGGTTTTCAAGCAAGATTGTTTTTGATGCGGTGAATTTTAAAGTTCAAATCTTACTTAGTAGCTTTTAGGATTCAACTTTAGGTGTTTTCAAACAAATTTCATTGGCACACCAGGTTTTGAAAGCACGGGTGAAAATGTTTTCCTTTGAAGCTTAAAAAGAGTGTGGAGTGCCTGGTAAATCCCTAAGAGTTGAACCTAATTGGCAGCTACTTGATGAGTTGATTTTGTTTGAACTGGTGCGGCCCAATCAACTCAAACAATTGGCCTGTTGCACCACTTAATTAGGCACACAAATGATTACCTAATTTGATTTCTACTCAATTATGTGTTTGAATGTGTGTACCGGCTCCAAAGATCGGTTTACCGGTTGAGTTTGGAAAATCAGATGAGGTTGTGTACCTCTGTGAGATTTTTTTTAATTTTTTTTTTAATGTGGGGGTTGGGGTGAGTATGGGTGTCAAACAACAAACAATCTAACCTTAGAGTTTATAAAAACACCTAGGTTGATTGATGTTTGAGTTATTATGTGATGAAATGAAATCTAATGGGTGGAAGATGAGGGATAACTCACAAAACCTTCTACAGCACATTACTCCAATCTACCGCTTTTGCTTGCCTCGAAAGAGTACCTGCAATCACAATAAGAAAGGAGAAAACTGAGGTAAATGATTTGTAAGTTAGAAAACGCGAAGAGAAACCAAAGAGCGTCGCCTCCCTGGCAACGGCACCAAAATGTTGAACGTAACAAATTGCTACACTAACGTGTTTGGTTTTGGAAAACCTATCGTTGTAGTTTGAAAGCGAAGAACTCGTGTTCAACAAATAAAATTTATACCGAAATTGAAATTCCGGGTCGAACACAGGGAGGCGAACGTTTGATTTAAAAAACTACGCGTTTCTTTTTATTTGTCACGAAGTAATTCAATTTAAAGCTATCTAATTATTTACAATAAATAGAAGAGACAGAGAGAGAATAAGAGAGAGAGAATATTACACACAGAAATCAAAATGAGATGTAGAATAAATAGAGAATTTATCATTAAGGAGATTGTTCATTACAACTAGAAAACATAACACAATTGCACTAGAAAGCGATAAATTTACTCTAGAAAGCATTAAAAGAATGGAGGGAGAAATGTCCTCCTCGACTATCGCTTAGAGGACGAACAGAACTACTCTAGAAAGTAGTAAATCTATACTAGAAAGCAGTAAAAAGAATAGGGAGAGAGAAATCCCCCTCGACGGTCGCTTGGAGGATGAGCCAGACGGGATGACGCCTGGATAAAGGAGGACAAAGCAGAAGAATGGGAATGGAGCAGCACGCCGTCGTCGTCGCAGGATCCACTTCCGAAGGGGGACGAAAAATTGGACTTTATCTCGCGAGAAGCATCCCAGGTGTGGGACAAGCTTGTCTTGAGCTTTGAAGAGGTAGAGAAGAGAAGGAAGGGATGAGAATTTCGTATGGAGGGGGTCTCCTTTTATAGTTGCAAGGTCTGGGGGCAAAATGGTCATTACATCTTGAAAACATTAAATAAGGGGTCTTTAGTGACGGATAAAACCGTCGCTAAAGCATCCTTCGTGGGCGTTGTGGGCGGCTCGTGCGCACAATGCCTGCACACATCCGCTGAATCTCAGCCGTCCGATAGCGAGATCGGATGGCCTAAGACACACCTTCACCCGCTGAGCTGTGCGCCCGCTCGCGCGTATGATCGCGCATCCTTGCCACGCGTTCAATCGCACGTGATCTCAATTGAGCGCAGACAGCCGTCCGATCAAGATCCAACGCCTGCCCGCGCTCGCTCACCCGCACCTTCCTCCCCTTCGCTGTGGTTCGAACCCACTCCCGCAGCTCACGTAAGCGCGCTCGACCGCTGTGCTACGAGGTACGGATGGTCGAGCGGGCGCTTTTAAGCGCAGCCGTCCACAGCTGTTGGATTGAGATCCAACGGTGGAGAGGGAGCAAGTGCAGGGTCTTCAGAGAATGTAAGTGGCTGTTTGGGCGGCCGAGATGGCGCCACGGCCGTTTGGGCAGCCAAGATGGCGCCACGTGGCGCCATCTTGGCCGTCCATCTTCTGGAAGTTGTAGATGGTGCCACGGATGTCGGATTGACTCAATTTTTGCGTCATTAGGCTGCGATCGTCAATCCGAATTCATCCGTGTGGTCGGATTCGTCATTTGAAGTATGGATTTACACCATCCTGGCCCTTGATATTCTAGGGTTCCCCTGTCACTATCTGATGCTACGGATGTCTGATTAGGGCGATCTTGGAGTCGTTGAACTCCAATCGTCACCCTGATCATATCCATACGGTTGGATCTTTGATCCGAGGCCCCGATAAAATGTTTGCCCTATCCAAGCACATAAGAGACAATTAACCTCTATTTTATTCAAACTACTCTAAATGCAAGATGATGCATGTTATGCAATATTTATATCATGAAATGCAATCCTATGCTTAAGAGCATGCATAAATAGACATCTTAAGTAGTGTAAATGTGTTTACATCAGCTGTGATCATTAATCCAAACCCATCCGTGTAGTCAGATTTGTCATCTGAATACAGATTTACACCATCTTAGCCCTTGGCCTATGACCTTTCTTGGACTACATCTGATGCTATGGAAGTTTGATCGAGGCAATCTTGGAGTTGTTGAACTCCAATCATCACCCTAATCAAATCCATTTGGTTGGATCTTCAATCCGAGGCCCAGGTTAAATATCACCTATAATTTATACAACCTAATCTAAATGCATGATGATGCATGTTATGCAATATTTATAATGTATAATGCAACTTTACGCCTAAGAACATGCATAAATAGCCAGTTTATGTGATATAAACGTGTTTACATCTATCTCCCTTGGTGACTCTCCCTCGAAGGCACCTCGGGAAGTGGTTCAACCGGAGGGTACTGCCAGTTTCGTCATTCCATCTACTTCACCTGGGGCTTTTGCCTTACTGGCTCGAGAAGCAACAAGCATGGGAGACAATTTTGGTCGGCCCTACTACCGGTGAAGTTCAACCAATGTCTGACTTCTTGTGGATCCCTCCAAGCGGTGGGCTTCAGAATGATTGGCCGCACCATCAGGTTTATTGTTGGATCCATGCTAGAAGGTGCCCTTGGGTTGTCTGAAATCGGGCCTAGTGTGGTTGTTCAACCAGGGACATCTAGTTGGACCCTTGACATGGAGAGGGAGGTGCTAAGGCACCTGAATGAAGCCGTGTCTTAGGCCACTTATGGGCCTTGAGGCATGGATTGGAACCACATGTTCTTCTATTGTATGCGTGCAGTAAGCTCGTGAGGCTTATTTTTTATTATTATTTGTCTTGGCTAAGGCTACTTGTATTCTGGCACGCTGGTGGCTTTCAGGTGGAAATACTTGGTTTGCGTTACATCCCACGTGGTGGTGTTCCCCTGGACCTACCTTCCCCGACTAGCTAGGCAATTCAGTTGACCTGGCTGCTCAGTGGGCCGTCACGACCAAAACAAGCACCAGCAATTACTCCGACAAGTGGCAAAAGTTGTTGCTGCACGTGAGAAGGCAGAGGAGGTAGTAAAGGAGGTAGAGCGAAGGATCCATTCTCAGCTAGAGGCCGCCAGCCAAGTGGGCTGGCTAGAGGGGGAGTTGGAGAAGGCCCACTCTGAACTGCAGAAAGCCTTTGCCGTCGGGGAGGAGCTAGAGGAGCAGCTCATGGGGAGGCACCATGCCCACCTAGCAGCCTTGAGGGATATGTCTTAGCGCCTCTCAGCCGCTCGTGACAAGGTCACCTCCTCGAGGGAGGAAGTGTAGGTGCTCAAGACCGCACACTCTTCCTCCGTGGAGGTGTACGAGAAGGCTCACGAGGAGGAGCGCATTCGTCTGAGAGAATCCAACAATAGACTTGCCTCTTTGAAAGCAAGTCTAGAGAAGGCGGAGATGGTCATGGTAAAGTTGAAGGTCGACCTCGTTGAAGCCCAGGAGCTTGCATTCGAGTGAGGCTTGCGGGTGGCAGAGTTGGAGGGTGTATTGGAGCTTATGGAAGAGGCAGGAGGCTTGAGGCTAAATGTCGATGTGGTCATGGACTTCTTTGCCTAGGACCCATCTATGGGCCAGATCTGGATGAGCTTAAGCTTCCTCGTGAAATCGGGAAGCAAACTTTGGCTTCCATCAAGGCCCTTGCAGAGGGGAAGCAAGTCTCCACGGAGGAGGTGTGTAACTGGTCGATCAACCAACTAATGTTAGAATATGACTACCTCAAGGGGGCTGGTCTTATTGCTGACGACGGCCAGGTAGAACCTTCTACAGAGTGGTAGCGTGAAGGGGTGGACCAGGTAGCTATCGAAGAGGCAACAGTGCTGGTTGCCACAAAGGCTAGCTCGGCTGAGGTCGTTGACTTGACTGTGGGGTTAATAGTCCACTCCGCCTCTTGCCATCAACCGACCGAAGCACGTTCGAGTTATGGGAGTAGTGCCCTCTGGCAATGTCTACATTGTTGCCTTCTGCATTTCTTCCTCATTTGTCTTTTCTCCCCTTTGTCTTTTTTTCCTATTTTTAGGGGGGATGCAATCAGAAAAAATTGGTGGAATAAAGGAAAAGATCTCTTCTCTTTATTGCTCATGGACCTTTATACATGATACATTCGTAAGTTGCTCACATGCCAAGTACGGATGTCCATACCATCTAGGTCTTGTAATTCATAAAAATCTCCCGGATTGTCTTTACAAATCTTGTAAGGCTCCTCCCAGGTTAGATCTAACTTGTCGCCTGACTGGGTTGGCATGGAGACTTCGCACTTACATAGAACTAGGTCTCCTTGAGAGAACCTCCATGCTTATTGTATGAAGCAGCTGTGGCTTCTTTACGCTTGAGGGCCATCTCGAAGGCTTTGTCCCTTAGCTTGTTTAGGAGATCGAGGGATAAGGGGAATTGGTCATTGTTGGTAGCCGGGTCATGAAGTTGGATTCTATGGGTGGGGAGGACTGTTTCAATGGGTAGCCACGCTTCCATGTCATATACCAAGCTGAATGGTGTGTGGCCTATGAAAATCCTTTAACAAGTCCTATATCCCAAAAGAATGTCTAGAAGTTCGTCCGCCCACCTCCCTTTGGCTGAATCCAACCGACGTTTGAGCATTGAGATGATGGTGCGGTTGGTTGCTTCAGCTTGTCCGTTCACCTGGGGATGACTGACTAATGTAAAGCACAGACGGATATCCTAACTGGTGCAAAATTCCTTGAATTTTTTGCAGGAGAATTGGGTTCCGTTGTTCGTGACTATGTAGTGGGGTATCCCGTACCGAGCTATAATGCCCTTTCTGACGAAGGAAATGACTCTGTCAGCCGTAGGGTTGGCCATGGCCTCAGCTTCGACCCACTTGGAAAAGTAGTTGACAACTGCCAAGATGAACCGCCTCTGAGCCGGTGCCGGCGAGAAAGGACCAACAAGTCCATGCCCCATTCTGCGAAGGGGATGGGTGACATGACGAGCATCAGCTTTGCAAGTAGCAAGTGGTGCAGGGTGGCAAACCGCTAGCACTTTTCGCACTTGCGTATGAAGGCTTTGCAATGCTGCTTCATTTGTGACCAAAACTAGCCCACCTGGAATAGTCTAGCAAGGAGTGCCTGGTACCCTTCATGGTTCCAATAGGCACCTTCATGGTCCTCTTGTAGGGCTTGGGTCGCCTCGTCATGTGCTAGGAAATGTAGCAAGGGGGTGGAATACTCCTGCTTGTACAACTTCCCTTCAATCAGGGTGTATCAGGAGGCCTTGAGGTGGAAGGCCCTACATTGAGATTTTCTCAAGGATAGCTTGCCAGAGCTCAAGTAATAACGATAGGCCTCATCCAGGAGGTAGACGACCCTATCGCAAGCATTCTAGGAGCGAGAATAATTGACTCTTTCAGAGTGTGGAGGAAGATGTCCTCGTCTTGCCCTTAAGGAATGGTGGTGGCAAGCTTTGCCAATGCGTCTACCAAGGGGTTGTTTGCTTAGGGTACTCGCATGATAGAGACAATTTTGAAATCTGCCAACTACTCCTTGACGTTGTCTGCATATTCCATCATGTTCGAATCCCAAGCCTGGTACTCGCCGTATATTTGGTTGGTGACCAGCTGGGAGTCCGTGTGAATCTCTAGTGAGGCGATCCCCATGGATTTTGCTACTCGGATGCCTGCCACCATGGCCTCGTATTCCGCCTAGTTATTAGACGCAAGAAAATCCAATTTTATGGCATACATATGAGTAACGCCATTTGGGGCAGTTAAGGCTATCCCGACCCCAGACTTGGCTGTCATGGACGAACCGTCAACGTAGAGTCACCAAGGGGGTGAGAGGGAGGCATCAGGATCAGTAAATGTGCCGACGAAGTTCGCTAGGACTTGTGCCTTGATTGCCCTTTGTGGCTGATATTTGATGTCAAATTCAGCTAGCTCCATAACCCATCTAATCTGCCATACTAACCCCATGGGCTTGTGAAGCATTTGTCAAAGGGGGTAATCTGACAAGACCATTATATTGTGGGCTTGGAAATATGGGCATAGCTTCCTGGCTGTGGTAACGAAAGCTAGCCCCAGCTTCTCAATGACAGTGTACTTGGATTCAGCACCTTAATAGCTTTTGCTGTCGAAGTACATGGGCTGCTGAGTTCTGCCCCGATCGCTTACTAGGACGACACTAACCGTCGATGAGGAGGCGGCTAAGTACATGGAAAGGACTTCCCCGAGCTAAGGGCCATCAGAACAGGGGGACTTCAGAGTGCATTCTTGATTTCATCATGGGATTTCTGGCAGTGGGGAGTCTAGTGGGTGGCATTGTAGCCTTTGCCCTTTCTTATGCACTTGAAGAAGGGTAGGCATTTATCGGAAGATCGGGACAAGGATCGACCTAATGAGGCAATTTTTCCGACCAATGACTGCAACCCTTTCAGTATGCCTGGTGGCTGTAGGTCTTTAATCGCCTGAATCTTTTCTGGGTTGGCCTTGATTCCCCGGCTAGAGATCAGGAACCCTAGAAACTTCTTGACTGAGACACCAAAGGTGCACTTGTCGGGGTTCAGGTAGAGGCGGGTGTTCCTTACACCTCAACCAAGTATTCTAGGTGTTGCGGGAAGTTTGATCCCTTCACAAGCATGTCATCGATCTACACCTCAAATGATTTTCCTATTATTTTTGTGAAAATCAAGTTTACAAGGTGCTGATATGTGGCCCCAACTTTTTCTAGGTCAAAGGGCATAACTCTATATTGGAACAGGCACCTGTCCGTGATGAAGGAGGTGTGGGGCCTATCGGCTGGGGCGAGGCTAATCTAATGGTACCTGATGTAGGTGTCCAGGAAGAACATATGGGGTTGTTCGCTACAGGAGTCCACTAGGGACTCCACCCTTGGCAAGGGGAACTTGTCCTTCGAGTAGGCTTCATTCAAGATGGTGAAATCGACGCACATGTGCCACTGGCTGTTGGTCTTCTTCACCATCATGGCATTTGAGAGCCATGCTTAGTATAAGGATTCTTCTATGAATCCTACGTCTAGGAGCTTTTGCACCTCTGCCTCGGCCACCTGCTATTGATCAGCTGACTTATGCCGACGTGCCTGCTTGATTGCGCAGGTGCCCACTTGAATGTTCAGGTGATGTTGGATCAGAGATAGGTCTACCCCAGGCAGGTCATTAGCGAACCAAGAAATGATGTCTGCATTGGCCCGAAGTAAGAATAGCAGCTCATGTACTTTGGAGGGTACAAAGGTCCGCTCCGACCTAGATGAGCTTAGTAGCATCTCTGGGGTAGATCTATATGGCCATGGCTGATGAGCCCAGCTATAACCCCGAAGTCGTCGGCTAATCAACAGGGGTGGTCTCCTGCTAGATCACCTAGACTTGGTTTCTCTTCTTCCCCCATTTTCGTGATTTGGGGGGATGTGGTTCCAGGGTTCTCTCTAGCTCGATTTAGAGAAGCTCTCACCCTGCCAACTGATCCCCGTTAACTATCCCCACTCCGCATGGAGACTGGAAAAGAACGAATTGGAAGTAGGAGGAGGGGATCAGTCGGAAGGCATGGATAGTGGGATCACCTATGATGCCATCAAAAGCCACCTTCAACTCGGCCACTACGAACGTGGTCGTGCAGTTGAGGTGCCTGTCCTCGTCACACAAGGACAAAGGGAGACTAATTCCTCCCTTCAGCATCACTTTATGGTTGCTGAAGCCAACCACCAAATGAACCAAAGGGCTAGTTTCTCTTCCTCAAACCCCAGCTAGCATAGAGTTTTGAGGAAGAGGACGTCCACCGCGCTTCCCTCGTTGACAAGGAGCTAGGGCTGCTATTGTCCAACCAGCAACAGTGTTACCAATAGCGGGTCAGTGTGCTCCGCTGGGTCGAGGAGGGATGCGAATAGTCATAAAGCCACTTTCCTGACAAGGCCTCTCTTGCCCCACTGAAGAGTGGGCAAAGAAGTAAGGGTCGACCACCTAGGGGTTCGGATTGTCGGCTTTGGATGACATTGATGCCAAAGATGACCTCGACCTCTATACCTGATGGGACAAGAGGTGAGGGTGCTGGGGTGCCTCGGGTATGGCTACTAGGACTTGGTGATGGTACTCATTTGCTAGAAGTAGGGTAGATACCACCTGCTCAAGTCGGCAGGGAGTGGTTTCGTCAGGCTCAGGGACCTCAGCGATTACCACGTTGACCCCACGGAGGTGTTGGAGCCTCTCCTTGTGGTAATCTTCTGAACCTTTAGCGAGGGCCTTGGCTTTATCTTGGCCCTCGTTCCACCTAACAAAGTGGGCCAAGTTCCCATGACAGATCTGGAACCCTATCTGGTCACGCAGATCGCGACAATCCTCAGTGGAATGTCTCCGAGCTTGATGATATTTATAGTAAGGCCCGATGTCTGTCTTCTTCTTCATTGACTTAGGTAGGTGAAGCAGGTCCTTGTCCGTAGACCATACTTTCACCAGCACGTCCACCTGGTTTACGGCCAGGGGTGTGTATTCTTCAAAATACTCCCTCCTAGCCTAGTAGGGTCCACTATTTCGACTTTTGCTAGGCCAGTCGTTCCTCCATTCTGCGAACTTGGCGTTGCACTTACCGAAGCAACCATTTCCGTGTACGAAGACAGATGCAGAGTCACTTGGGGCTCACCTCTCCCAGGCTAGACTAGCGTCCTCCTCAGATCTCTCGGCCAGTCGGTTGCAGGAGCAGAAAGAGTTGTTCTGCTCCGCAAACCTCGTGGCCCAGTCCTAGAGTTCTGCCATGTCTCTAGGCGAGAAGTCATTGATGTCATACTAAAACCTCTGAGTTAGGAGTCCTGACTTGAAGTGTTGGATGGAAATGGCATCATGAGGCTGCTTGCACTTGAAGTACTGGGCCTTGAATCGGTCCAGGTACGACTGGAAGGACTTGCTTCTCCCTTATCAGATTTCAAATAGCCTCTCGGGTTATCTCTAACCCTCTACTATTTGACAAAATACTGGCAGAACTTGTCAGTCAATTCTTGGAAGCAGGCAATCTGTCTAACTAGTAGTTCGTTGAACCACCCATGGGCCATGCCAGGCAGATAAGATGGGAATACTCTATAGAGTACTTCGTCAAGGTAGCCGTGCACCAACATCATCTGGCGGTAACTCCCAACGAAGTCGTTAGGGTTTGCCGTCCCATCATACGGGACCATGACGGGCTACTTGAATCTCTCGGCTAGGGTGGCCGTCATCACCTCCTCGGTGAAGGGGTAGGTTGTGAGGTAGGCCCAAGGGTGCATGCCCCAAATAGCCCAAGTAACCTGATGGACGATCTCAGGGATCGATCCCCCACTACCGATAGCAAGGGGTTGGGCCCCCGAGATCTCCTCCAAGGTAGGTGGGCAAGGAACCTTTGGTGGGTCCGGGGGGGCTTCGCCTCTCTGGCTACTAAGCTTGCGTTTCAGCTGCTCGAGCTATTCACGCAGGAGAGCATTTTCATCCTCTACCTCATTATGACACCTCAGCTGCTCGTCATCAAAGCTAGGTTGGTGGGTCTCCCACTGTGAGGGAGGATCGAGCTCCCAAATCTGCCTAATCTCCAGGAGCTTCCCCGTGATTGAGATTTCATCAGCCCTAGGAACCGCCAATTTCACCCAGAACTGCTCTTCCCTCACCTGTAACTCAGGGAAGGGGACACGCTCGTAGTCCTCCGACGGTGGAGTAGGGGGTCACTGCTTCCCCTTGTTTGGCTTGATCAGCTGAGGGTGTCACTTGGACACTGATACACTTGACTCAACCCGATCCTATGCCATTTCAGGTTCAATACGGTGATGACTCTACAATTATTAGTGTTAATATTATCAATTAGAGTCAATTTCGAGGGTACTTGTGTGATAATGACATATTATAATGGGCTTGGGAACATTGCATGCAAATTGCGTGATCTTTACATTTTAATTTCTCAGAATTAATGGTTAGTGACCTTATGTACAAGTCTTTATTGAAACAAGTCTCAGATGAGCGATCGGACTGTATGGATGGATTCGAATCGACTAATGGAGTCCAACGGACGTAAAATCACCTCAATTTGACCTCCGTAGCTCCTACATCAAGCCCAAGAAAGATCAATGGCCAGGGGGCAATGTGACATCCTTACGGGCTTGGGATGAAAAATCCAACAGTGCAGATTGATCCGGAGCAACAGTCGCAGTCCAGCAATGCAGGAATCATCTCGATCCAAGTACCATGGCATCCTCTAAAATAGAAAGAAGATGAACGACCCAGATGGTGCCACTAGTGCCATCTAATTGCACAACAATCATGGGTCCTAATCAACCTAAATAATGTCTGAACCTTGCTTATTTTGTGGATATTGTACTCATATCTTGCATATCATGCATTGCATCAGTTTATCTAGAATAAGATGACATATCCTGCTATTTAATGTGTTTATTGCTATTTGCAGGTAATAAAGTGTTCTAGGATGCGGGAGATAGTGGAATAAAGCAATAAAGGGAGAAGAAGATTGATTCAGACAAGAGGAGTATGGAGGATAGCCATATCCCTACCCTTAGAAACCCAAGGATAGCCTTCTCAAACCCAAAACCACCTCCATTAGGACACCTTTGCCTCAAAACCCAAACATGGAGAGCACTATCCATGTTCTTATCCACCCTATCCCTCTCCCAAACACTTAGGAACCAAAACCCACCTTAGAAAACCTAAAACCCACTCTCCAGCACCTTTCAAGATGTCCAGACATCTGGCTGGATGTCTGATTTCTGTAGAATAGCAATCCAGGAAGCCAAAACTCATACTGACATAGAATTGGACATCCAATTTACTATCCAGATGTCTAATTTTGAAGTACAAGACATCTGACTACTCTTCTGGATGTCTGATACTATTCTCTGGTTCCTAATTTTGGTGCTAGAAGCCTAATCTTGCCTATTTTTACCTAGAAACCCCACTAGACACCTTAGGAAACCTAATTAAAGACCTCGTAAGCCTAGACCACTATACATAGCCCCACTTATCCTATCCCTAACACAATTAAACCATCTCATACCTAATTGGGTGCATCTACAATTGATTGGGTGCACCTGAACCCAATTAGATCCACCCAGGATCTAATTAACTCATACCTATTAGGTTTACCTAAGCCTAAAAACACACACACATCCAATTAGACTTGACCTAGACCCAATTAGGTTCACTCCTTTCCAACTAGACTCACATAAGCCTAATTAGGTCCACACCCACTTAATGTAGGTTAACCCAACCTAGAATTGCCAAAACCCACAACCCTACTCTACGGAATTTGAACCACACACACTAGCACTTTCCTAAACTACCCTCCTAACCTAGATCCACAATCCATGGGCATCAACCCTAAGAGCCACTAAAAGTGGCGCATGCCATTTTTGGGAAGAAGCCAACTTGAGACCACCAATATTGGCCTTCCCATAAAAGCCAAAAATCAAGAGAGAGCACGCCAATTCATTCCCATTTCCATTCTCTTCACCTCTCACTTGCGACACCCTCCCTTCCCCCTCCAAATCCCAAGGCCGTTCACCACTACTCCAAAGGGTGCTCCTCCTCCTCCAAGGCTCCATGGACAGCCATAGAGAAGCTTCTCCACAACGTCTCAAGGACAACTAGGAAGAAGAAGGGATCTCCACCCTCTCTTCTTCACTTGGGTGTGTCCTCTCTTCTCCATAGAGTGGATGCCCCCCATCTTCTTCTCTTCTTGGATGACCATGAAGGCTCACCCATAGCCTCTTTTGGTTGGCCATCTCTTTTGGTAGGTGTGTAGATGAGTTTGCATACCCAAGGTCTAGCCTACACCCTCACACAAGACTGATGGCCCTAGTGGCACTTTCCGTCATGAGAGATTTTCTCTATTTACATGCTTTCTAGTGTAGATGTGTTGACAATTTTATGCATAAATAATATTGTGTGATCATCGTTTTTGTGATTGATTTTCTTTATCTTCATGCTACTTAGGCTCGTTCACACTATGCATGGCTACCATGGCCCCACTTAGATGCACGTAGTCACTTAGGTTTTTGCTAGCACATCTAGATCTAGGTATCAGTTCACTTTTCAAAATAAAAAACACACAAAAAAAATTCGTAAAATACAAAAAGACCAAAAATGTTAGGTTAGAGTAGATTTAGGTTAGAAAAGTCAATCCAAATCTCAACTCATTTTCACACCTCCCAGAGACTAACGACCGGGACTCAAGTTCTAAAAAGAAAAGAAATCTATGCGAGTTTCATTATTATAAATATGTTTGTCAAGTGGATTTTGCAACTATACTACGATTTCCGACGATTTCAAAATGCACGAACTCCATGCCTGTCAAATGACGCCGTTGCCGAGGAGGCAACGTGTGAGTTTGGATTTGGATTTGCTTAACTTTGGTTTATTTTGATTGTAGGTCAAGAATAAAGAGGATCGGCGTGCACATCGACCCGTGGTGAAGACCACAAGTATTGTTCTTCATCCTCCATTTTTTTGCTTTCTTAAGTTAAAAAAAAAAATTCAAGTTCAAATTTTCGTATTGGAATTTATAAAGAAAAACAAATTCTTTCTTTGGTGTGTACTTTAACTTGGAAACTATTTAAATACACCAAAAGTCAGATTTGGAAATCCAGCCAGCAAATATTGACGATTTCCAAGAATTTATTTCCATCAAATTAGGGGTCCAAAAAGCTTGGGATTTGGTCTGATTTTAGGGTTTCAAACTAGTTTTCCAGAACCACCTTTTATTTATAAAAATTCACACTATGCGAATTTTATAAATTCACACAGTGGAAGGGGGTCAGAATAGTCTGCACTCTGATTTTATATAACTTTAAGCATTAATTTTGACCTCTACATAAATCAGATCTCTTTGAAGCTTATGAGGGTGGAAAGCCACTGAAACCTAGTTGTTGTTATAAATGTTCAAGAATTTTTGGATTTTTGTTGATAGTGTTTCAAACTGAATTACTCATAGGGGGTCCATCTGGCCTATTTGACCCACTAGCACTAAAAAAATTCTTGAAAAATTGTACGAAATAGTAAAAATATTTAAACAATATTCTCTGAAAGACCTGTTGAAAAAGGAAGATCTCTATCAAACTTTATATTATTTTTCTTTAATTACTAATTTGGGGAGTGATTTCAAGTCAGACTAAGGTCTGACTGTAGATTTTTAGAAGAAGCACAAACCCTAGGTGATTCACATTAAGGTTTAAATCTAGAAGACCCCAAACAAAATTGCTTCAGCCTGATTTGGGAGTGATTGCATGAGAGGGGATCTGTTTTGATTGGCTGTCCACCCCCTCACCCACTTGAATTGAAATTGATCTACATTTCAACGTAGGCAACCACTTAAGTCATTTCACTTAGTAGTGGTGCATTAGGACCATTGTTTTCTCTGATTGGGTCACACCACTTCTACCTTATTGGACTTAAAAACATCATATAGGCCTATATGATATTATGGTTTCCACATTAAGGTAGAGCACATTTGCATTTCATACTTAAATGAAAATCATAAAATAAATTGGGACTTGCAAAACCTGTTGCGTGCTCAACCACAACCTTGTTTGAATTGACTTAAACAAGGAAACCCTAAAAGAAATTAATACAAGCACTTAAACCATAAAAGCCACTACTCCAATTAAAGCTTGTATTGCAACCCTCTCTATGCACTTCACACTGTAAATCCAATTTTTTAAGGGCAACACCCCCAAAATGCCCAATCACATTCCAAGCCCAAGCGAAAAACTAAGTAGGCGTGCCCTAGGTAGGACTAACTTGCTTGGCAATTGAAATTTAATTGGGTGAAAATCAAGGCCTTGTCTATTTGGACCAACTGGTGACAAGAAAGGTTGGTGCGGTAACTGTGTTAACCTCTAGTGGTGTCCTACCGTGCAGGGTGACCTAGGGGTCCCACCCATCTGGCTAGCCAAGTAATTCAAGGGTTGGTTTAACCCATTTCCATTTCAGGATACTAGGTTTAGATCCAATTAGGATATACTAGCTTGTTTGCTTGATTTAGGACTATCTCTCATCTTTCTTCCTAGGCCTTTGCCTTATTTCCACCAGCCCCTTGTAGCTGGTTGAGTCTTCCTGAGGAAGACTATCTCTTATCTCTATTCTCTTCTTTTCTCAAATAGCCATGAACCCATATCATTCTTTTGACCCTCAGAGTTCTCCACCTCCCAATCCAACCATGATTTTGACTCCTCCTGGTTGGAAGACTCATCCTCAGCAGCTAGGATATGATTATCCTTATCCCCCAGTTTATTTAGAACCTAAACCTCATGGATCCGACCCTTATCTAGATCAGAACCAATTGAACGCCATAGTTGCTGAATTCTGGGAGTATAATAAGGACTATACAGATTAATGTGCCAAGCTCTTGGAGCAAATTAAACAATCCCAGGCACAATCTCAATCTTATCACTCCTCCTAGGAACAAGAGACCTGAAATAACTAGCCTAATGGGTCTAGTGACCCATATTTTGGATCCACTAGCTACTCTACTGACTCTTGCTACACTGGGGAGGCACCCTGGACTCAGCCAACCTAGAAGGCACCTTTGGGACTAATCCATGATTTGGGTAGATCATTTGAGGAATGCACCATTTCTGATATACCTATACCTGATAATATATCACTAAATAATTGGAATAATGGATCACAAGTATAGGACCACATATCAGGTTCTCAATCAACTCCCTCTATCGTCAGTCCCACTCAAGGTGATACACCTTTTGATTCATATCCGGATTCATATAACCCTGAGTGGAGAGACAATCCTGATCTTTCATGGTCACCACAAAGACCAACTTAGACTTAGGATCAATATAGGCTAGCCCAGTACTCCACTCGATCCACTTTAGGGCAACCATCTAGTCCAACCCAAGCCACAACCACCCTTGAAGATATCATGAACATTTTGTTGGACTTTGACAAGAAAAATGAAGAAATGCTGATTAAGCTGGAAAATCAAGTGAAATCTCAAGGGGATCAAATCAAGAGACTTCAAGAATCACTTTATCCCCGTATGCACACTCCTCTTCATTCCTATTCTCCACCTACTCCTCCGACCCCTCTTCCAATCTATCATATGTGCCAGTGTGCAAGGGCCAACTCTTTGGCCTCTAAAAGAAAGAGGAAAGCTAAGAGCCCACCCAAACAATCTGATTCGGGCTCAATCAAAAATCATAAGACCAAACCCACATCCAGCTCTGACTCAGACTCAGGGAAAAAAAGAAGAAAAAGGCTTCTGAACTTGACTTGACTTATTTACCCTTTCCTGGGGCCTTAAAGAAAGAGTCACAAGAAGAAAAAAGACATGCACACCTAAAGATGTGGTTTTATCCGCCAACATAAGTGCATTTGTTTCTAGCACTCTACCGCCTAAAAAGATAAACCCTGGAAAACATTTCATATCTTGTGCCATCAAGGGATTCACCTTCAATAGAGCCCTTGTGGATCTAGGGTCTTCCATCAGCTTGATTCCTACTGCCCTTTTTGACCG
Organism: Thalassia testudinum; assembly: GCA_037157565.1. Lineage (NCBI taxonomy): Eukaryota > Viridiplantae > Streptophyta > Magnoliopsida > Alismatales > Hydrocharitaceae > Thalassia > Thalassia testudinum. Next base: position 99,948,088 of record JAZHRO010000063.1, read on the forward strand.
CGCCAGACTTGGAGATCTGCACCACACACTAGTTACCATTAGAATGCCAGATGGCTCCATCAAAATGCCTAAGGGGGTAGATCAGGATATGATCATTAAAGTACAAGATCGTAGCTTTCTGGTTGATTTTATTGTTTTGGACATACATATACCGGAAAACCTAAATGATTCACCCATAATTCTGGGTCGCCCTTTCTTGGCTATAGCCAATGCACGAATTGATTGTCACTCAGAATGTATGGAAATGAGTAGCGGTAATGAGAAGATTCACTTTGATATTTATTCAGCCGCTAAGAAAATGGAGTCAGGGTATTTTCTGGATGACACGGAAAGTGATTCGAAGGACAATTCGGAAGAAACCATGGCAATTGACACTTGGGTAGAACCACATGACCCGAATCAACAATCCACTAGATCACATAAGTCACCCTTAATACCGTATCAAATCATTGATAGTATGGTTGACTATCTTGATCAACCTAGCCCAATTCAAACCCCTGCCCCTTGCAATAAATCCCAAATTACTCAATTAATCAAAATGATTCATGAAATAAAAGAAGCTAGTGCAAGAGAATATGATGATATAAGAAAGGAGCTTCATAGAATTTGGGATGAGCAACAAAAATCAAAAATGTTTGAATTTGGGTCAGGTGTGCCACAACAAAATTGTGATTTTGAGGTGCTCATGCAGGATTCTGTTGATCAAACACTCGAGGTGGATGATATTGAAGTTCCTATTGAAGTAGAGGAAGGAGATTTATTCGAGAACCTCGATCTTGATTTAGGGCTTGAATAACAATCATTTCATTTTAAGGAACCTAACATTAAGGGACCTAAATATATTTTGTTGTATTTGAGGATACCTATGTAAACATCGATGAATTGATTCAGATAACCACAAACATTAAACAGCAAAATCAAAAACACTATTGATGAGCCCATATTTGTGGGCTAATTTATTATTTAAATGCCTAGACATTAAGTTTATAGTTAGATATACATAGCATGTACTAATATGTAAATAAACTAGTTTACAAATATATTTCATGCATTGCATTCATACTTAGAATTCATTTAGAATAGCATGCATTAGAATAGTTAATCATTTAGGTTGCATTACATGCATTATTTTATTTCACATTTCTTTTAAGGGCTTACAAATAAATAACCCTCATTTAATTTCTTTATTTTATCGCCAACGGATGCATGCAGGATAATTGTGCTAGCTAAATGCACAAGCGACAATTGTGGATATTTGCTCCCATGATATGCGTCGCTTCACCTCTTCTTCAACCAACGTCTACCTCCACTGTCCGCACTCCTCGTGCAACATAAAAGAAGGGAGAGCCTCAACCGGGCCCAGCGAGCCACCACCATCCCGACCCACCACTGCGCAAAGCTTTTGAGCTTCTTCACATCACCACCGCCAGCCTCAACCGTGTGCACAAGTCCACACTACCGCAGGCAGGCGGGGTGACAGATCGCTACGCCATCCGTGGCTTGTGCAATTTACCACGAGCATGTGCCTGAAGGCCACGCAGTTAGCACCAACCACCACTGCCAGCAACATTAATGAAAGTTAAGACATCTAGGAATGATCCCAGATGTCTGACCTCTACCTTCCTCTTTGTTTGTTCCTTCCTCTGTTTTTCCTCCACCAAAAAGAACCCAAACTCCCTCTACACACGCCTCCATTCCCGCGCCCCCGCCGCCTCTGCGCCTCCATGCGCACCACGCTACATGCGTAGCCAAGCACACACAGCCCACCTCGTGCCTCCAGCAGTCACAGTGCCCCTCCGGCACCCCAGCTCGCCTCACCTCCGCTCGCACAGCGTGCATCTCCTCACCTTCAGCTTCTGCACGTGCCCGCCAGCCAGCAGTGCGTGCGGCCTCAACGCTCGCAGCAGCATCCTCCGCACCTCCTCGCAGCAACGCCACCAGCGCACAGAGCACGCTACATCTTCGCCATCTTAACCGCACACCCATGCGTGCCACCTGCAGTGCCCCCACATGCCTCCATGCCTCCTCCAGCAAGCACAGCCAGTAGCCACCACCGGAACCCATCTTCACCGGAGCTCCTTCCGGTCAGCTCTGACGACCTCGCAACTTGCTGCCGCCATTGCCGCGAAGCCATCGAGCTAGAGATCTTCCTCTGAGCTACACACCTCCAGCCATATTCTCCTCCTCGCGCACGGACAAGGGAAGTTTTCCCCTACTTTGCTACAGTAAACCACCTATTAGTTTTTACGATTCATGCCATTGTGAACTTCATTTTTTGATTTAATTATTATGGTGATTTTATGCAAAGAACCTCCCTCTTTCTCATAGATACAATATCAGCATGTTAAAGACTTATTACCTCAATTGAAAAGCGATTTTGGCTTGATTTCTTGACGAAATTAATAGTGATTGATTTTTGACGCTTGCGAGCTTAAATAGGCCATTGCCTCCCTGTGGATACGACCCACTCCTAATTGAGTGGTTATTTTAATTGTTGATTAGTTGATTTTTCCACCACTTGCATACTACAACAACGCATTATTTCATGTGCAAAACTTAATCGAAAGAGAAAAATCGGCACATCAAATGGCACCATTGCTGGGGAGGAAACGGGCTTGTTAAACTCGCATTTATCTATTTATTTGTTCACACATTATTTTTGAGTCACTTTTAACTTCGATCCTTTTGGTGTGAGGTACACATATCTTCTAGATCTTGTCGCACCAACCTCAGAGATCAGGAAACCCTCGACACCATTCGTCGGCCACACATTAGGAGTAACATAGCCGCCGTGCACACAACTGAGGTGGACCTTGAGCCACAATTCGGAAGAGAACATTTTGAGGAAGCTGTAAGCATCAACTCCTCCAGTCTAAATAGATAGAATATATAGTATATTAGATTAGCACATACATTTGGTTTGGGACCCTTATTCTGGGGTATAGTTTTAGGGTTTTGTTCCCTGATTTTGTTTTAGGCCCGTGTTGGGTAATTTTTGGGAGTCTGTTCCCTTTTTTTTTAGATTTAGGTTTTTATTTTCTTTTGTGGATTGATTTTATTATTTTTCTTGATTGTGCATGAGTAGTTTAAAAGAAAAAAAAAAACATGAGTTGCCTACTAGAAGTTGGCTGCCCCTAGGATGAACCATTCAGGTCTGTATGAGTAGCCTCTAGACTTATTTCTCTGCATTGCGTGAATTATTGCATCATTGATTGCTGGGAGCAAGGTACGCAGTCTCTTACTTTCATCCATATTCTGATCACGCATTGCATTTTGGACTTAATTCCAAGACCACATAAGTTGTCTTGAAACAATTTAACAAGTGGTCATATTTTCTGGAAAAGGACTAATCAATAGGAGGAACATATAAAATCCAAGGAGTTGACTTGAGACATTGTGCTGCGATTCAAAAAATTCAAACTTTTTCGGTGTATGCACACTTGTTTGATCTTTGCACCAAAGCACACATTTAGACACTCCTAGGTTTTTGAGATGCTAGGAAAGAACTTTCCTATCATTGGATACCAAAGCGTTTGAAACTTAAGCTCAAAGGTTTTGTAACTCCAAGGAGGGGGATACCTTGTCACAGATTTTTGAGGGTACTTAAGAAGCACCACGAAAGCACAGCTTCAAAGGAAGGCTTAGGCCTACTTGCATCCCTCGATCTTCCGTCCTTGGAGTACTTTACCATTTGAACTTTAGGGCAGAGTACCTAAGTTCCAATTAGGTCTTCATTAAGGCATTTCGTAGGTCGACAATAGGTACGTAATTTTTTGGGCAATTTGTATTGTCATCTACAACTGGACTTAAATCTCAAAGGACTTAATTAATTAAAGGCACAAATGTCCTTTTGAATTGTGTTTGTTTGTGTACGCTTGGTAGGCGATCTCTGAGGAGACAACTTCTGTTTAATTCAGAACTTGAAAGGATCCTTAGGAGTGCCAACCAAGAAAGAAGAGAGATGGCCGAGAAAGGAGAGAATAGAATTGTGGAAAACCAACGATCTTTAAGAGATTATTTTATCCCTACCAATCAACCTAGCCATACATTGAGATGACCTAAGAGGAATAATCCATATGAAATCAAGAGTAGTACCATATCTCTGTTGCCCTCATTCTATGGTACTTCTAGGGAGGACCCTTACAGGCATCTAGAGGAATTCACCGAGGTCTGTTTCATGGTGAGATTTCAGGGTGTTACTGATGATGCCCAAATGAAAACCCTCTTTCCTTTCTTCCCCAAGGATAAGGCGAAGCATTGGTATCACACTTTAGATGGTAGAGTGGATACTTGGGAAGCCTTGAAGGGAGAGTTTTTGAAAAAATACTTCCCCATGAGCAAGACCAATCACTATAGGTGGGAAATCATAGGTTTTGCTCAACAAGATGGAGAATAATTTCATGATGCATGGGAGCACTTAAAAGATTTGTTACGCTTATGTCCCCATCATCAAGTGCCAAGATGGCAACTTGTAGAAAGGTTCCACATTGGATTAAATGACAAGCACAGGCAAACAGTGGATGGTACCTATGCAAGAACCTTTCTCACAAAAACTGAAGATGAGGCTTGGGATCTTTTTGAGACCTTGAGTGAGAATTCTATCCATTTAAATGCTGCCTATTTGGATAGGAAACCCACTCATATGCAGCGAAAGATTGAGGCAAATGAGGCTAGGGATACCCAGAATTTGGCCTTCCAAATTCAATTATTGAACCAAAACATGGAAAGGCTTATGACAAACCCTAGCCAAGTCACGCCAAATTCCTCTGCTCCCCAAGTTTCTAAATGCTCCATTTGCAATGGCAATATGCATGCTATTGTGGATTGTCATTTGGCCTCCTAATTCACTGACCTTGTACAGGTGGACCTAAATGCCGCCCAAGGGTTCCAACCCAGACCTCGTAATGACCCTTTTTTAAACACATATAACGAGGGATGGAGGAACCACCCCAATTTTTCATGGAGACAGGGGAATGTCTCTAATCTAGGGAATTACAGACCCCAACCCTTTCAGACTCAACAGTATAATCAACCTCCTATGCCCTCCCAACCATCCAAGACTTCTAAGATGGATGAGCTTAAAGCCATGCTTAAAGCCATGTAGGAGAATCAAAGCATGATCATCCAATCTCATGACAAGTCAATCAATGAGATGAAATCACAAATTGGACACCTTGTCAAGGACATGAGTAAAATAGAGACTTGGAAGCTTCCCAATTCATCTGAGGAGAACCCTAAAGGGAAAGGGATTGTTTTTACGGAGCAAGCCCAAGTGGTGACTATTCTGAGGAGTGGGAAAGAAATTTCCAAACCTAATGCTCCTATAGTCCCACCTTCTGAAAAACCATCCACCCCAACTTTCGACCTCACTGGAGAAGAGCAGCCCAACTCCTCTGCTTGAAATCACCTCACCGAAAGAGGTTGTCCCCGTTCCCCAACTTACCTGACATGACAACCCTTCCACCCAGAGACCGAGAGTACCCTTTCCAGAGTGCTTATCTGACTCTAGGCAGACTTCTGCTGTCTCATCTGGAGCCAAATATAGGATGGACGAAATAATGGAGACTTTCAAACAAGTGTAGATTAACCTACCCTTACTTGAAGCTATCAGGCAGATTCCATCCTATGCCCGCTTTCTTAAGGACCTATTGATGGGAACACCATCATGAGCCCTAACTAACTCATTTTGACCCATAAAAGAGAACAAAAACTCCTACTTAACCAACTGGAGGTCCTAAGTCACTAAATTACCTTTTTGAGAGAAAAGTAAGAAATAAGGGGTAAACTGTAATTTTACCATTGTAATATGACAACAGGTTTTCTCAAGGGCTAAACACAGGTCAAATGGTCTTAACAAGATAAAAAGTGGGTTGTTTCAAATAGAAAAGGGTTCGTGTGAATGCTGGGAATTAAATGACTTCTTGTAACCCTAAAAAAGATCCACTTGATTTAACAAGGTTCTGGTCAGAATAAAATTCACCTAAACCCTATAAAAATCATATAAAAATATTCTCTAGGGTTTATAACCTTCAATTTAGCCATTGGAACCTATTTTGACCTAGAATAGGTCCTCAGACAAATGTTTACCCTAAATTGGGTTTTTGCATAAATTACCTAGTCAAACATGGGCAAACCAAAAATCCAACCTCGCCATTGTATTCCTTAGGTCCAAATTAGGTTTGTACCAAAATTTGGACCTAAGGGGAATTCATCTTGACCCACTTTGCAAATAGGTCCAGCCCAATTACATTTCTACCCCTATCTTTCAAAAACCCTTACAATTGACCCCCTAACTTATTCAGCATTCTTTGCAATTAGGTCCCTCCACCATTATAGCAGAGGGAATCCTACTCCGGCGAGCTTGAAAGGGTGATTTCTCCCTGATCTCTCATAGAATCCCCTTCAAAATTGAAAGGGAGATTCTCTGAGAAATATCCTCCAATGTGAACCCAATTAGAAGTCCTATTTGGTACTCAATCTCTCATGCGAACGCATGAGAGATTTAGGTCTCTCTCGAGTTTCCATTGCCAACGAACTTGCCATGCCTAGAAGCTTGCCTTCTAAGCACAAACTCGACCACCAGGGCCTATTTAAGAGACCCCAATTCACCCTACATCTTCTAAGCTTGAATTCAGCTGGAGAACTCCCTCAATTTCGTCTCTCCTCCTCCAGCCGACTTGCTCGTCAAGCTCCAGCGACTTCTCCCACTCTCCCTCGTCGCCTAGCCATAATACCAATAGCAGGTTCCTCTTCCTCTCGCTCATCTGCGTCGCGCAACACCTGCCGATGCTCCTGCATCCCCTTCGTCCTCACCGACCTCCCTCACTGAGCATCTTCATCTCCAGCGTCGGCGATACGCACAGACGCCATCCTTGCCTCCCCCTTTGTCTCTTCACTCCTAGATAAGTCTCTCTCACCCTCCACATTCTTTTCCCTCTTTATTTCCTTCAAACAACGGGGTGAGGTCCCCTCTCACCCGACCCAATGCCTCATCTGCGATCACACCCTGCGGACTTGGTGACCTGACCCGACTGCACACCTCGCCCACCACCGCACGCCAATGGGCCTAGTCCTGGATGCGTACCTGACCCAATTACCCGAGAAGTAGCTCTGGGAGAGCGAACCTAAGAGAGAAAGGAGAGAAGAAAGCTCGCACAGGTAGGGGGTAGGTTTTGCTCTGCAGGCCAAAGAAGAGAAGAAGGAGAAGGCTAAGGCAGAAGAAGAAGGAGCTGAAGACAAGAGCAAGGAAGGTAGAGAAAGAAAGAAAAGAGAAGGAAGGAACTAAAGGGAGAAGAAGCTAAAGGCAGTCGGCAAGGGAAAGAGAAGAAGCAGAGGAAGAGAAAGGCTAAGGCAAGGAAGCAGAAGCCAAAATCAGAAGAGAAAAATGAAGAGAAAGGCAAAGGAAGAAGATGAAGAAGAAGAGAAAGAAAGAATAAGAACATTGAAGGCAACTGCCAGAGAAAGAGAAAAGAAGAACAGGAGAAAGGAAAGAGTCGAGCACTGTGGCATCAACATTTTAAGGCGTCTGATTCACAAATCAGACGTCCAATTTTGTTCTCTATTCACATACATTGATTTCCTTAATATTTTGTGCTTGCATTTATTCCTATCTTCTTATAACATTGATCTTATTGCATATTATATTCTTTCAAATTCTCAAGTTGTGATCTTTATTTCTAAACCCTAATTTGTTCCCTATGTTCGACCTCGGACTTTAAAATTTGAGTAAAAAATTGTATTTGTTTTGAACTCTTTGTCGACTGTACTACAACGCGACCTTTTTAAAACTCGATCAAGCATCCCAAACACTTATGCATGAAAAAGTGGCAATCAAGGAAACAGGTCCAATCAAAGGTTGTCCTGCCTGATTCTGTTAGCTCAATTATACAACATGGGACGCCCCCAAAACTTAAGGACCCAAGAGCCCCATACATCTCAATGGTCATTGGCGACCTACAAATAGACGAGGCTCTGCTTGATCTGGGTGCGAGGGTAAACATCCTTCCAAGCTATGTATATGAACAACTTGAAGGAGGCAATTGAAGCCTTCCCCTGTAATCCTCCAAGTTGCAGACTATTCTTTAAAGACACCATGGGGTCTGCTGGAAGATGTCCTCGTGAGAGTGGAGGATTTCTTCTTCCCCGTTGGCTTTCTAGTACTGGACACTGACCCTACCAACAAACCAACCAAGCCCTCAATCATTTTGGGCCGCCCTTTTCTTATGACTTCTAATGCTTCAATTAATTGTCACACTGGGGCATTAAAAATGGGCTTTGGGAATAGGAAAATTCGGCTGAATGTGTTTGATGCTTATAAACAAGCTGGATTTAAGGATTGTTCCCAAGTTGAGGTGGTAGATGATTTGATTGAAGAGACAACTCCTGCAATTTTATGTGATGACCCCCTTCAGCATGTCATGCTAAATGAGCATTCCCATCTCTTGGAGTAATGTGAAGGGAAAGTGCTAGAACTTGAGGAATTGCTTGGTGTTTCTACTGAGTCTCTTTCTCCACCATGTCTACCTAAGGTAGATCTGCTACCTAAGATGGGAACTTTTATTTTAAAACCCTCAACCATACAAGCCCCCAACCTTGAACTGAAACCCCTCCCTGACTCTCTCAAGTATGTATTCCTTAGGCCAAATGATACGATCCCTGTAATCATCTCATTTGCACTATTTGAAGTCCAAGAGGGAGCCTTGTTAGACTGTTTATCAAGGCACAAGGAAGCCATAGCTTGGACGATTGCCGATATTAAGGGTATGGACTCTACGCTCTGCATTCATCACATTTATACTAATGATTCCATTAAACCCTTTCGAGACATGCAGAGACATCTTAACCCCAACATGAGCAAAGTGGTTAAAAAGGATATTATGAAGTGGTTGGATGCTGGGATCATTTATCCCATCGCAGATAGCAAATGGGTTAGTCCAATCCATGTGGTGCCAAAGAAGGCAGGCTTCATGGTAGAAACAAATGACCAGGGTGAACAAGTGGTGACCAGACCCTCAACAGGTCGGAGGGTCTGCATGATTACTGCAAACTGAACACCGCTACCCAGAAGGATCACTTTCCCTTGCCCTTTATTGATCAGATCCTTGAAAGATTGGTAGGGAACAAATATTTTTGCTTTTTAAATGGATATTCTAGGTAAAACCAGGCTGCAGTCTTCCCTGATGATCAAGATAAAACAACTTTCACTAGTCCTTACAGCACTTTTGCATTCAGGCATATGCCATTTGGATTATGTAATGCACCTACAACTTTCTAGCAGTGTATGATGTCCATTTTCTCGGACATGATTGACGAGTGCGTCAAGGTTTTTATGGTTGACTTCTCCATTTACGGCTCGTCTTTCGACCAGTGTCTCCTGCACTTAAAGAATGTGCTGAAGAGATGTAAGGAGACTAGTTTAGTCCTCAGCTGGGAGAAAAGCCACTTCATGGTACAGAAAGGCATTGTACTTGGGCATGTTGTGTCTAAAAGAGGCTTAGAAGTAGATAAGGCTAAAGTTGATTCTATTTCCAAACTTCCATTGCCCACAAATGTCAAATAGATTAGATCCTTTCTGGGCCATGCAGATTTTTATAGGCGATTCATTAAGAATTTCAGAAAAATTTCTAGGCCACTTTGTGACTTATTGGCGAAGGAATCTTCCTTCGATTTTGATTCAAAGTGTGCCGAGGCTTTTCATACACAAAAGGAGGCCTTGACCTCTGTGCCTATTCTCTGAGCTCCTGACTGGACACTCCCATTTGAGTTGATGTGTGACACTTCATATTATGCTATGGGAGCCATTCTTGGATAGAGTGTTGAGGGAAAACCACATGTGATGCATTATGCTAGCAAGACTTTAGCTGAACCACAGCAAAACTACACAATCACTGAAAAGGAATTACTTGCTGTAGTTTTTGCTCTGGAGAAGTTTAGGTCTTATCTTCTTGGATCCAAGGTGGTCATTTTTACTGATCATGCGGCAATGAAACATATCATTGCCAAGAAAGACTCTAAGCCACGTTTAATTAGATGGATTCTACTCCTTCAAGAGTTTGATTTGGAAATCCATGAAAAGAGAGTGGAAAATGTAGTGGCTGATCACCTGTCTCACCTTCCCCTTGATGACTCTCAATCTGGAGACATCCGCGAGACATTTCCAGATGAAACCCTTATGGCGGTAACACCAACATCACCCTGGTATGTGGATACAGTAAACTACTTGGTCACAGGAGAAACCCCTGGCTTGTGGGTTGCACTAAAACGGAAGTGATTCATTTCCCAAGCTAGATCTTTCATTGGGAAGAGCCAGAATTATTTCATATTGGACAGGACCAAGTTTGGGGACAATGTGTGCCTGAAGAAGAGCAACAGAGTGTGTTGAGATTTTGCCATGAGCTTCATTGTGGAGGAAACTTTGGTGCTAAGAAAATAGCTTTTAAGGTTCTCCAGTCTGATTTTTGTTGGCCTTCTTTATTTAAGGATTCTCATTACTGTGTTAAGGCATGTCTCAAATGTCAACAGACTGGAACGATTGGGAAGCGGAATGAGATGCCTGGTGTCGGACCCAGTTAGGTTGTTAATATGGTGATTTTATCGTTGAAGTGTGTATAGTGGTTAACCTAAATCAGACCTAACCATCTCTTTACAAAATTTTTAACCTGGCCTACTTGATTTTATCTTGGTCACTTTTAGGCCCAGAGTCGAACTCAGGGAAGAGGGGTTACAAGTCAAGTTTCTACGCCTGTCCTACAACGAATCTCTTCCATTCGTTTATTGTGTTTTTGGTATTTTTTCTATTTAGATTTTTTTTTATAATTCTTGTCCTTGAGGCACACCCTCAAAATTTGGTTCTTGGCTTTGAGCCAAATCAGGGTTCCAAAATGGGTCTTGCTATTCGCAAGACAGAGTACCTGCAAATCAAGGATTATCTTTTCTCTTTTATATATATTTTTTTATCTTTTTACTTGTATGCAAGAGAAATAGAAATAAAGTAAATGTAGTATAGATATATATGTATATACTATATATGTATAAAGGGGTGGGGGTGGAGGCGGAGATGGAGTGTAGCACGATGTCGAGTCGGTCGTCATCTAGAAAGACGCAACCAACGGGACGAGGTGCCGTGTGTAAGGTGGATTGGTGGAAGATGAATGCGAGCACGCTTTTTGTACGCGTGTATCGGGGAATATCAGCAACTAGTGCAGATATTCCCACGATACCACGTATGATAAGTAATGTGAAAATATATATATATATATGTATTTATGTAAATATATCTATATGTATATATATATGGTTATAAATATATAGGTATATATATATGTAGTTATATATGTATATATATGTATATGTATATATATATATATGTATATGTATATATATATAGCCACAGTATTCCGCAGACTAGCGTGAACAGTGGCTACAGTGTAAGGCCACGCTACGTGACCTGGTACGCCCGGTGCTGTGAGTGCGGACGGCTCGACGCGCATGGTGGAGTGGCTCCGGCTGCTGGCTCGCGGGCGGGACCTCGCGACAGAGCGCGCGTAGAGGGCTGGGTCATGAGCGAAGGGGCACGACAGGGCACGTGGTGGCCTGCGGGTGTTAGCTGGGGTGCACGGGAAGCTTGGTCGACCGCTGCAGAGGCGTGTAGTGGCCGGTTGCGGGCTAAAGAGAGAGCATAACAGGGCGAAGAAGCGGGAGGCGATGGTGCCTGCAGGTGCATGCTGGAGGCGACGGCGGCCTGCAGGCACTACTGCCGCCATGCTTCTACTGCTGTGGGGCTTGGCCAGCTGCTGCAGGGCGTGCGGTGGCGGGTTGAGCTTCACAGCTGAAGCTTGGTGGTAATGGCTGAAGTGCTTCAAATGTAAAAACGAGGACAGAGCCACCAAGCCCACCGGCTCTTTGGTGAGCTGGGCGGTGGTGGACTCACGGTGGTGGTTGTGCACCACCGTGAGTTGCTCCTGTCCGCTGGGTGTCTCCTCGAAGGAGGAGGAGGGCCAACATGTGGAGGGAGAGGGGAGGGGACAGTGGCCTGGAAGGAGAAGTGCTGGGTTTTTTTTGGCGTGGAGGACCAAGTTGTTTGAAGAAGAATAAGATGCCTTGTTTTATAGAGGAAGAAGGCATGGCTGCACATGGCTTGCATGCGGCTTGCAGGGAGTGGCTGCCGCGGCTGGCAGGGAGAGCTGTGAGCAGGGAATGGTTGAGCAGGAAGAGGTGATGGAGAGCATGACGTGAGGAGGAAGAAGTCAATCCAAGCAGCCGCGGAAAGCAATTCAAAATCAAGTAGAAATAAAAATAAAAAGATGGTGAATTTTGCAAATATGCACTTGAGGAAAAATGTTAATTGCAAGGCCACTTATTTACTCTCCTCCCCTCTCAATTAAATGCATGCATGCAAGTATTTTTACAATGCGACAATGTCTACCTAATATGCACTAGTAATGCTAGGAAATAGCACATGACGGCACACTTGTAGGTGTATTTTTGCAGTGCAATCATACCCCCATGCCTATCTTTTGCTAGTCCCTAGCAAAACATTTTTTTGTTGTATTTTAGAAATGATCTTTCAGCTGAAGATTTTCTTCTGAGGCGATATAGGTGTGTTTATTGTTGGATATTGCAAGAACCAATTGTAGAGAAAACTACCAGTACTTTAAGTCTCACATGACATAGATCATCTCTCGACTAACCAGGACTCTTGATATTTAAACCTTAAGCACTATTTCCAGGATCCATGAGGTTTTTGCCGTACTCGAGAGCTCAAGAGATTATGGCTTGTGCTTAGTGAAGGATCAAGACTTACCAGATGAACATTAAGTCTCAAGCCTAAGGTTTGATGAATTTTTAAGTACAGGTTGGTCCCAGTTTCAGCTCGTGTCTTCTGATTGACCTTTAAAAAGATGATGGAAACTCAACTCCCATTTTCTGACATTTGTGGCTCAAAGAAAACAAGGTATTTGTAACCTGCCCTGAAGAACTTCTTGTAGGGCGAAGACTTTACAGACATTTGTGAGATATACTGTCTTATTTGCATTTTTCTTTTTGAAACACATGTCAGTATATCTCTTACAACATTATTTGGAGGAGCACACTTTTTTCTTTTTGGTGGGAGAGTTCCTTTTTGGTGGAAAGAGTCGTTCCTAAACATAAGACTAAAGCCTAGGATAAAAAGTCTACCTGCGCGCATAGTTAAGGACTCCACCTTCCCTAATGAACACTAGGGTTGGATCTTATGTTCACCTGGTCTTTCTTGATATGTGTAGTGTGAGCCAAGATTACTTAATCTCTAAAGCAAAAGCAAACCAACGGATCCTGTACTGATGTCTCAGGTACAAGAATACGTCCTTAGGAGAGATTCTGATCTATCTTGTCAATGCTCAAGTGAATTAAGCCGAGCCTTAGCAAATCAAGCTTTTGTGGCCTAGAAAGTCTTCAAAACAGAGGTTGAATATCCATAAACACTTATTGTATTTTTGTTTCAGCCTTCAGATCATTACTAAACACTATATATATATTTTTTCTTTTTTTTCTTTCTCTTGCATATTTATAAATAGGTGGAAACTGCATGATACCATAAAATACCCAGATCCTATGGATGCCTATCAACCCCCCCATGCCAAACAATGTTATGTCCTCATATGCATGCAGGGAAAGGTAGAGAAAGGACAAAAGATCGGGTAACGAGAGTTGAAGTGCAGGGTATACAGCAAGGTAGTAGGGTGGGTGGATGGTGGGTGGTGAAGTGAAAAGTGAAGCGATCATGATAGTGGCGTGAAAAGTGATGGTGGATGGTGAAAGGTCTGGCATTTCATGGGACGAGAGTGTCCCAGGCGGATCGGAGAACAAGTCGGGTATAAGAAGTTGGCCCTCAGATTGGCCAAGAAGAGGGGCTTCTTGGATATATGGATCCAAATGGGAATAGCCCTAGTGAGTAGGATGTGGGCTCAAGGTCCCAGTGTGGAGTTGCAAATTTGCCTGATTTGGCGAGAAAGAAAGGGCAATCCGGTCTTCAGGAGTGTGGACCGGCGGTGAGTAACCTGGATATGACTCAGACCATGAGGTATGGGAAGCGGAGAAAACCTCGTCAGAAATCTGGTCAAGAGAAGGTATGGGAATAGAGAGGGATGGGGGAACGTTAGTCAATCAGGCAATTGTCAATGTTTTCAGGTAATCCGCAGCAGTCGGAGTAGGTCCCAATTGGTCTGATACACGCGCTGACGGCCATGTCCTCATCAGACGTGTCATCCTCGATACAATCGCAATCAAAGTTCTTGGCTGCCTTGAAGATGTTAAGCTTGAGCTTTTCAGATCCAACAACAATCTCAATATAGCCAGACTCGCAGTCGATAAGGGTGCGGGCTGTGGCCAAGAAAGGTCGACCGAGGATGATTGGATAATCAGAAAGTGAACTAGGAACTTCCATATCTAAAACAAGAAAGTCAACAGGAAAACAGAGACTGTTGACCCTAACCACCACGTCTTCCACCACACCCTTCGGGATTTTGACGGAACGATCTGCCAACTGTAACATGACAGGGGTGGGTTTCAAATTTCCCAAGGAAAATTTTTCGAGCATGATGGTCGGTATAAGATTTATGGAAGATAATAGATCAAGCAGGGCACGGTTAAAATTGCATCCTTGGATGCTACAGGAAATTAGTGGTGTGCCTAGATCTTTCTGCTTCGGTGGTAGGTTTGACAGTATAGCACAACTCGCATGAGGCGAGAGAACCACCGGATTCTTGGTTTTCTTTGACTGTCGCCTGGGTGTTGTGTAGTCTTTGAAAAATCGAGTGACAGTAGGTATGTGATCGATAGACTAGAGCAAGGGTACCTTGATTTCTACATCCCTGAATAAATTACGCAGGTTATCAAAGGCCTGTGTATCTTTCTTCTTGCCTTTTGGCTCCCTCGGTAGAGCCTTAGGGAATGGGACTGATTCTGGCACCAATTTGGGTGTATCGTCCTCTCGTGAATGCGGTGCGCATCCCAAATGAAAGGGCGATGAAGAAGACGGCCCAGGATCTGGTCGAGGCAGATCGACAGTCTGCTTACCACTCCTCGTAGTGATAGCATTGGACAATGCGGGTTCAGTGGGATCATACGGCGAAGGAGGGTTCGCAATGGGGATGTAAGAGTGAGGTGCCGCAGTGGGATTAGCCTGAAATCCTAGTGTATTGCTCGGAGCCTATAGAATTTGATGAACCTGCCCCAGAGAAGGTCGTACCTGTGGTTGAGGACTACAGGGTACAAAATTTTGCAGGTTTGGGATAGGTTGGGCGGGAAGAGTGCCCTGAGATTGAGTCGTCATGCATAGTTGACTGATCTCAGCATTCTGCTGCGTCAATTGGTGCTGAAGAGAGGTCATGTTCTCTTCATGGCGCTTTGACATTTCCGTCATCATTCGCATCAATTTGTCAAGAGGACTTGATGCGTGTTCCACTTGGGGTATGCAAGGGCCTGATGGCGGATTCGCCATAGGATTAGATTGGGCCCTTGGGATGATGGGTGCGGACGGTCGCATTGGTCTACTCGCAAGGTTTTGGCGCTGCGGGTTGTTGGACCATGTGAAGTTCAGATGATTGCGCCACCCTAGGTTATACGTGGCAGAGAACGGGTTGTTCCCCAAGGCAAAAGCATCTTCTATGCCAGAAGACGTGTCCGCATGTAAATATGCATCCGAGCACACGGAGGTTTGGTCCTCCGTGTCAAAATACTGGCTCGCAGAAGCCAGTTCCACATGACTTACCGAGTTGCTTGGAGCGACACTCGATAAGGAAGGTCTTACGGGGTTTCTCGTGGTAAGCCTAGTGTTGGAAGAATTAAGATTGTGACGAAGTGGCGAAGTGGGGGTGTTTGCCAAAGAATGAGTAGGGTTGGCCAGAGCTCGTCCAGCATCCTGTGCACGACGAAGACTTCATCGAATTTCTGTGCTATAAGGCTGAGATCAGTGGATGAATGGGAGGGTCCCGTGTCAACTTCGTGGACAATTTCGGGGCTGGCTGGTACGATTAAAGGCAGAAATGGAAGCATTGTTCATCGAGTTTTCACTCATATTTTCAAACAATTCAAATGCTCCATTCTCGTCTTTATTCATAAAGTTCCCTCCGCAGGAAGCATCTTCAATTTGCTTCAAAGTCTTGTTTAGCCCGTAGTAGAAAATCTGGGCTATATGCCACTTAGGCAGACCGTGGTGCGGACACTTCCTGAGGAGGTCATTATACCTCTCCCATGCCTCATGAAATTGTTTGCCGTTTTGTTGCGTAAATGAAGTGATAGCAAGGCGAAGCACATTAGTTCACCCGATTGGGAAGAACTTCTTGATAAACGTTGTTCGCATCTCTTCCCAAGAGTGGATGGTTCTCCCAAGGGTGCGTAACCACTACGATGCTTTATCCCGCAATGAAAACAGGAACATTTTCATGAGGACTATAGGTAACCCGATATTTCTTGGTTTAACAGTTTCAGCCAATCGGGTTAAGTCTTCTAAGTGGAGAAAAGGATCTTCACTAGCAAGACCATGAGAGTGAAAATTTATTAGGCCAATTATGTTAGGTTTCAGTTCAAATTCGTCCCCGCCCATGGGGACCCTAATTTGTCCTATGGTCTCTGTAGCAGCGGGATTCTGATAGGAGCTAAGAGACCTAGGCTCCTCCCGTTCGGGAGGGTTCTGCATTTCCTCCAATGTTTCCCGAATGGCTTCCATTGTTCATTATACATCTCCATTTGGGCTTGGAGGCAGGTTATGGGATCTAAGGCTCCACCATCTGGTGGGTTCTGAGGGCGGTTTCCTCCCTCGGGATTTGGGGGTGGGCGTGCAGCCATGTTTGTGGAGGAGGACAATTCGGCTCTTTTTCTAAAATTATCAGACAATTTACATAGTTCAGGATTTTGTGACCTCCTCCCAAACATGCACTACCGCAGGAAGAATTGGGGAGATGAGAAGGGAAAAAAGATGAGAAAAATGACGCCGCAAAGGTACACTTGATGACAAATCAATTCAATCAAATTCCTAACCTCTACAGTGTGCCCTTAGACCTAAAGATCTAAGTTACCTGCTATCACGGACTACGGAACCGAATGCGAGCATCGTGGAACCATCGGGCCAGATTGAAAGGCAGTTTGCCCCAGTCTTAGACACCCAATAGCACACGGGAACCCTCACTAGCACGTAGACGCTACACGCAGGTAGTTAGACCTCCAATCCTTAAGAAGGGTCAAGTTACTACCAATTTTAGTTAGAGGCTTAGGATCAAGTGCTTTTGGAATGTGAAGGGCACTGTTTACAAGTAATGCCCAAGAGATTGATTTTCAAAGTGTGTAAAACAAGCATGCAACGTGGAAATCTCCCCGAATTGAAGTTTTTATTGGTGAATGGTTTTTAGAGTTCAGCCTTAAGTAGTATAGATTTTAGGATTTCGCTGAAATACCAATTCAACCAATCTCCGGGTTTTTGAGAGAATACAGGTTTTCTTCAAAGCCCAACAAACCCTTCTTCAATATCAATTGGTTAATGCATGCTACAATGCAATGGGCTTCCCTAGATGGAGATTTCTATGTGTGGATGCACGAATCAGTTTTAAATTAGTGTGAAAGGGAGCCAAAGCACTTCAATTCAAGTGCTCCCAATCACCAAAAAGATTTCCACACAAGGCTCAACCAAAAGATAAAGAAAATCAATTTGTTGGGGTTGAAATATTTGGGATCGAATCTTAGGCAAGTTGAAAAGTCGTGATGGGGTTGGAATCAACTCAATTCCAAGTCTCCCCACCAAAAAGGTGATCCCGAATTGTAGATAAGTGAGGAAAAAGAGGGGTGCAATCAATCTTTTTATGCTTGACTCAAAGAATACTTCACACGGTGAAAAATTCAAGAATCAAGATTCTTGGATTTTCGCTATGCAAAGTAAAGCGGGAAATCCTGGGGCGGTGGGAGTAAAGGCAATCAATCAAACAAGTGAATTTTAATCCACTTGCCCCAAGAGATCCCCAGAAGTTTTTCTAGTTTTTAGTTTTTTTTTATTATTAATGTGACAAGTTAACCTAAGTTGCTAAGAAAAGAAGACCTACTTGTTCGACAACGTGTGCGAAGCTCCAATGCAGTGTCGGTGTCTTCATGCTCTCGTTCCCGCCTTGGATTTGCTTACGTCTTCGACTTCGTCTACCTACCTTCTCCTTGCAACAGGTTCACCTACACTACAATAAACAAAAACACCCGTGAAGAGAGAGGAGAAAAATGAAAGGAATGGAGCAAAAACTTACTTGAAGGAGCACTTCCCCAGCAGCGGCGCCAGAAAAGGTTTGGTGTCGGACCCGGTTAGGTTGTTAATATGTTGATTTTATCATTGAAGTGTGTACAGTGGTTAACCTAAATCGGACCTAACCATCTCTTTACAAAATTTTTAACCTGGCCTACTTGATTTTATCTTGGTCACTTTTAGGCCCAAGGTCGAACTCAGGGAAGTGGGGTTACAAGTCAAGTTTCTACGCCTGTCCTACAACAAATTTCTTCCATTCGTTTATTGTGTTTTGGTGTTTTTTCTATTTAGATTTCTTTCTGATAATTCTTGTCTTTGAGGCACACCCTCAAAATTTGGTTCTTGGCTTTGAGCCAAATCAGGGTTCCCAAATGGGTCTTGCTATTCGCAAGACGGAGTACCTGCAAGTCAAGGATTATCTTTTCTCTTTTATATATATTTTTTTATCTTTTTTCTGGTATGCAAGAGAAATATAAATAAAGTAAATATAGTATAGATATATATGTATATACTATATATGTATAAAGGGGTGGGGGTGGAGGCGGAGATGGAGTGTAGCACGGTGTCGAGTCGATCGTCGTCTAGAAAGACTCAACCAATAGGATGAGGTGCCGCGTGTAAGGTGGATTGGTGGAAGATGAATGTGAACACGCTTTTTGTATGCGTGTATCGGGGAATATCAGCAACTGGTGCAGATATTCCCGCGATACCACGTATGATAAGTAATGTGAAAATATATATATATATGTATATATGTAAATATATCTATATGTATATATATATATGTAGTTATATATGTATATGTATATGTATATATATATATAAGTATATGCATAGATAGATATATGTATAGATATATATATATATAAGTATGTATATATAACTATATAGGTGTAGATATATATATATTTATATAGTAATATATGTATATAGATATATGTAGATAGATATGTGTGTATATATATATATAGTTATATAGATAGATATGTATATATGTATGTATGTATATATATATATATATATATATATATAGATATATATATATGTATGTATGTACGTATGTATAAGTATATGTGTATATATATGTATATATATATATATATAAGTATATAGATGTATGTATATATATATATCTATGTATGTATATAGACTAATACATAGTTATATAAGTACTAATATATGTATAGATATATATATATATGTAAATAAGTATATGTATATATGTATATATATATATATAAGTATATAGAAATATGTATATATATATATACTCATACTTAGTTATATAAATACTACTGTGTATATAGATATAAGTATATATATATATATGTATATAAATATATGTATATATATCAATATATATATGTATATAATAGTGTATAGGTGTGTGTGTATGAAAGTGTGAGTGTATGTGTGTGCAAGCGTCGGTAAAGAGAGTGAGAGAGTGTTGTGAGAGAGAGTGAGAGAGAGCGGGAGAGAGAGGGTGCTGCTGCGGGTTAAGGCATCTGAAGCTGTGGAGCATTGTCTGGTCCACCCATGCACGCGTAGGAGCATAGGTGCGCTGAGAGGCACGCGCACACAAGGGAGTGGGTGCGGAGAGAGGAGGCCATAGCGCACCGCGCTGTGTGGAAGGCTGGAGCGGGCGCTCACAGGCGCACGCGGTGAAGGAAGCGAGCGAAGGCAGGTGCTGGGAGAGGCAGGCGCACGCAGACGTGTGGGCGGCTGCTGGAGCGGGCGCGGGGCTGAACGCGTGTGTGGACGCTGGCCGGTTGCAGTGCGCCAGGTGACTGGATAAGTGAGAAGCTTTCCGGTCACCCCACTATAGCCACAGTGTTCCACAGACTGGAGTGAACAGTGGCTACAGTGTAAGGCCGCGCCGCGTGACCGAGTACGCCCGGTGCTATGAGTGCGGACGGCTCGGCTCGCATGGTGGAGTGGCTCCGGCTGCTGGCTCGCCGGTAGGACCTCACGACAGAGCGCGTGTAGAGGGCTGGGTCGCAAGCGAAGGGGCGCGACAGGGCACGTGGTGGCCTGCGGGTGTTAGCTGGGGTGCGCGGGAAGCTTGGCCGACCGCTGCAGAGGCGCACAGTGGCCGATTACGGGCTGAAGAGAGAGCGCAACAGGGCGAAGAAGCGGGAGGCGATGGTACCTACAGGCGTGCGCTGGAGGCAACGGCGGCCTGCAGGCGCTGCTGCCGCCTTACTACTGCTGCTGTGGGGCTTGGCCGATGCTGCAGGGCGTGCAGTGGCTGGTTGAGCTTCACAGTTGAAGCTTGGTGGTAATGGCTGAAGTGCTTCAAACGTAAAAACAAGGACAGAGCATCCAAGCCCACCAGCTCTTTGGTGAGCTAGGCGGTGGTGGACTCACGGTGGTGGTTGTGCACCATCGTGAGTTGCTCCTGTCCGCCGGGTGTCTCCTCGGAGGAGGAGGGCTGACGTGTGGAGGGAGAGGGGAGGGGACGGTGGCCTGGAAGGAGAAGTGCTGGGTTTTTTTTGGCATGGAGGACCAAGCTATTTGAAGAAGAAGAAGATGCCTTGTTTTATAAAGGAAGAAGGCATGGCTGCACATGGCTTGCATGCGGCTTGCAAGGAGTGGCTGCTGCGGCTGGCAGGGAGAACTCTGAGCAGGGAATGGCTGAGCAGGAAGAGGTGATGGGGAACACGGTGCGAGGAGGAAGAAGTCAATCCAAGCAGCTGTGGGAAGCTTTTCAAAATCAAGTAGAAATAAAAATAAAAAGATGGTGAATTTTGCAAAGATGCACTTGAGGAAAAATGTTAATTGCAAGGCCACTTATTTACTCTCCTCCCCTCTCAATTAAATGCATGCATGTGTGTATTTTTACAATGAGACAATGTCTACCTAATATGCACTAGTAATGCTAGGAAATAGCACAAGATGGCCCACTTGCAGGTGTATTTTTGCGGTGCAATCAATGCCCCAACACCCTATCCAACCTGTGGAAAATTTGATGTTTGAGGGATAGACTTCATGGGTCCCTTCCCTTCATCCCATGGATTTGAATATATCTTGGTGGCAGTGGATTACGTCTCAAAGTGGATAGAGGCCATTCCTACGCACACAAATGACCATTCTGTGGTTTTGAAATTTGTGAAGGCCAATATCATATCTCACTTTGGCTGCCCCAAGACGATTATAAGTGATGGGGGACCTCATTTCCAGAACCATCACTTCAATCGGCTACTCAGGAGTCTGGGAGTAACTCACAAGATTGCTACCCCTTATCACCCTCAGACAAGTGGCCAGGTTGAAGTGTCAAATAGGGAGCTCAAGAACATTTTAGAAAAGACTATTAGGCCAGATAGGAAGGACTGGTCCTAAAAGCTTGATGAAGCTTTATGGACTTATTGAACAACCTACAAAACCCCTCTAGGTATGTCTCCCTTCCAGATTGTGTACGGAAAAGCATGCCACTTACCCGTTGAACTTCAACATAGGGCACTTTGGGTTATCCGAAGTGTTAACATGGATTTAGAGCAAGTTGGTAAAGCACGTTTACTGGAGTTGACTGAGCTTGAGGAGCTGAGGAATGACGCTTATGACACCTCCCAAGATTATAAAGAGATAACTAAGGTCTTATATGATAAATATATCCTTAGAAAGATCTCTGAGCCCAACCAACAAGTCTGGCTTTTCAATTCCAGACTTAAGTTGTTTCCTGAAAAATTGAAATCACGTTGGGATGGGCCTTATATTATCACCAAAGTATTTCCACATGGGGCTGTGGAGATTAAGAACGCTTCTTCTTCAGCACCACCCTTCACCGTCAACGGCCAACGATTAAAACCTTATGTAACTTTGGATGGCCATCTGGTTGACAAGGTCACTCTAGAGGAGTCTTAGCTCCATTCTCTTCCGCCTCAGGTAATATCTTCCTTTGGTCATTCTACTTTCAATGCGGACATTGTTTGGACTAGGCATGGGGGGATAGGACCTGAGGCATCTGTACATAGCATTTATACATAGTGCATTCATGCATTTAGTTTAAATATTCTGCATTGCATATATTTGTTAAAAAGAAAAACATTTTATTGGCTAGGTCCTGCATTCTTAGGCAAACTAGAATTTTATGTTAGACTATGTTGACTCTAGGTGTCTGACTTTAGAAGCTAAGTTGAAGTACTAGCTCTAGACCTTTAGGGTCCTTTGTGGACTTAAAAACTCAATTAGGAGTTAAGTTGCAGACCATTCCTCAAGAGGTTGAGGAAGGAAAGTTAGGAATTGAGTTAAAGGTTGGGTAGTACCTGATGTTTTTTTCTACCTTCTGGTTTACAGGTCCTCTTAACCAAATCATCCACAATTCACACACACTTGGTCTTGTGTAAATAGTGATCACCCTAATTCCTTTCTTGGAGAAAAAATTTGGTTCTCTTAGTTCTGACTTAGGAGAAGCTTGAAAGCACAAGTTGATTGGAAGAGTTCTTGCCGCAGAAGAGGTGGAGTACATACTCACCTTGAGGATGTGATGATAACATGCCACCTCTTCGGCGCTTGTCTCTTAGGATATCCATCCTATTGAGGGTATGTAAGCGCATTGTGTAGTTCAGGTACCATGGGCGGCCCTATCTCAAAGTGCCGATAGCCACAGGCCTGAATTTGCTTTAGAAATCCATGGGTGATACTATCTCGAAGTGTTGATTTCCAGGAGTTCTTGGAGTCACTATGGGCGATGCTATCTCGAAGCATCGAAAGCCAAGCACTGTTCGAGGTTCGGTGATGGGGACAATGAATCTGACACAAACCATGCTGATAGCTTATCCAAGGTCAGACTTAGAGGAATCAAACAAAAAAAATTATATATTAAAAAAAAATCTCTTTCTTACTCTCTTTCCTGGTTGGCAATCAAACCAACCTCAAATAACTCAGACCAATGCACATGCACAGATGCTTTAATCTCTAGGACCAATAAACCCTAGGGTAGAGTTAGAAATCAAGGAAACCTGTGCTTGCAACTCGTGTTTAGCCGACCTAGTCCATAACTTAGCAATTACTTGGGAACCCTAGGTCTAAATTCTAAACATAACGTGTTTCAAAAGGAAGATCGATTGAGTTGGCTAGTCCACTTGAAGAATTGGGTTATTGCTTGAATTTGCTAGGGGCTAGCAAAAACTAGGCATAGGGGTATTTGATGAGCCCATATTTGTGGGATAATTTATTATTTAAATGCCTAGACATTAAGTTTATAGTTAGATATACATAGCATGTATTAATATGTAAATAAACTAGTTTACAAATATATTTCATGCATTGCATTCATACTTAGAATTCATTTAAAATAGCATGCACAAGAATAGTTAATCTTTTAGGTTGCATTATATGCATTATTTTATTTCACATTTCTTCTAAGGGCTTATAAATAAATAACCCTCATTTAATTTCTTTATTTTATCTCCAAAGAATGCATGCAGGAGAATTACGCCGGCTAAATGCACAAGCGACAATCGCAGATCTTTGTTCCCACAATCTGCGTCACTTCACCTCTTCTTCAACCAATGTCTGCCTCCACTGTCCGCACTCCTCTTGCAGCATAAAAGAAGGGAGAGCCTCAACCGGGCTCAGCAGGCCACCACTACCCCGACCCACCACTGC
The DNA here is from genome assembly GCA_037157565.1 of Thalassia testudinum. Classification (NCBI taxonomy): domain Eukaryota; kingdom Viridiplantae; phylum Streptophyta; class Magnoliopsida; order Alismatales; family Hydrocharitaceae; genus Thalassia; species Thalassia testudinum. Next base: position 99,971,951 of record JAZHRO010000063.1, read on the forward strand.
GCAGAGATTTTGAGCTTCTTCACATCACCACCACTGGCCTCAACCGTGTGCACAAGTCCACACTACCGCGAGTATGTAGGGTGACAGACCACCGCACCATCCGTGGCTTGTGCAGTTTACCACGAGTGTGTGCCTAAAGGTCACGCAGTTAGCACCAACCACCACTGCTAGCAACCACCGCCAGCAACATTCACGCCAGTTAAGATGTCTAGGAATGATCCCTGATGTCTGACCACCACCTTCCTCTTCATTTGTTCCTTCCTATGTTTTTCCTCCACCAAAAAGAACCCAAACTCCCTTGGCACGGGCTTCCATTCCCGTGCTCCGCAGACTCTGCGCCTCGCCATCCTCGTTGCGCCTCCACGTGCACCACGCTATGCGCGTAGCCAACCACACGCAGCTCTCCGTGCACCTCCAGCAGTCACAGCGCTCCTCCGGCGCCCCAGCTTGCCTCCCCTCCGCTTGCACAGTGTGCATCTCCTCACCTTCAGCTTCCATGCGTGTCCGCCAGCCCGTAGTAGCAACACCAGCACCTACGTCCACACACTCCTCCAATAGTCATGCCCTTCCCACACGACCTGCACACGCACCCATGCACCTCCAGCAGTGCGTGCGACCTCATCGCCCGCAGCAGCAGCCTCCCTGCCTCCTCGCAGCAACGCCACCAGTGTGTAGAGCATGCTACATTGTCGCCATCTTCACCGCACGACCCTGCACGCCACCTGCAGCACCCCTACGAGCCATTTGCAGCACCACCACTTGCCTCTGCGCCTCCTCCAACAAGCGCAGTCTGCAGCCACTGCCGAAACCCATCTTCACCGAAGCTCTGTCCGGTCGGCTTCGGCCACCCCGTAACTCACCGCCGCCATCGCCGCAAAGCCCTTGATTTAGAGATCTTCCTCCGAGCTTCACACCTCCGACCATATCCTCCTCCTCACGCACGGACAAGGGGAAGTTTTCCCCTGTTTTGCTATAGTAAACCACCTATTAATTTTTACGATTCATGCCATTGTGAACTTCATTTTTTGATTTAATTATTATGGTGATTTTATGCAAAGAACCTCCCTCTTTCTCGTAAATACAATATCAGCATGTTAAGGTCTTATTACCTCAATTGAAAGTGATTTTGGCTTGATTTCTTGACGAAATTAATAGTGATCATCAGTTTTTGACCCTTGCGATTTTAAATAGGCCATTGCCTCCCTGTGGATACGACCTACTCCTAATTGAGTGGTTATTTTAATTGTTGATTAGTCGATTTTTCCACCACTTGCATACTACAACAACGTGTTATTTCATGTACAAAACTTAATCGAAAGTGAAAAATCGGCATGTCAACTGTAACAACTCCTCAATCAATGATTCAACCCATTCCACTTTCACGGAGGGACTCACTACCTATCTAACAACCAATTTCATCTAAGTAAGACGAAGGAAATATTCCCTTATGAGAAGGATATTTGAGAGATTGAAAGACTATTGGGGATTTCATATGATGAGCTATTGTAGGAAGCTAAAAATTTTGGGGAATCATGTGATAATTGGGAATTAAAATTGAAAATTTTTGAAGAGATAAAAGAAGAAGATGATACCCAAACATCTCTAGTAGAGACAAAAACTAATCACTGGACCCTGATTTCTAGATCTAACCACACCACTTAGGTCATGCCTCCCATTCATCACAATTATCAAGACCCATATGACTTTACCCCGCACAACTCCACCCATACCCCTACCACCCACATTCTTCATCACCTCTTCGGGATGCCTTCATATTCATTTCTTCCAGGCACTCGTATTTATCTCACTTTCTTCTGTAGCATCTGGCTACAGATTTTCTCAAGCCTCATCTACATATTTTCTCGATTACAACTGGTCTGCATTTGCAACCCGCTGTTGGCGGATGAGACTAAAATTCTTATCATTTTACTCATCATTCTCAATACTTTATTGATATATCTTTTTTGAGTTTACGCCCAGCTGGAGGTGTTAATCTTAGCACATATATATAGCATATTTTATTTGGCATATTTTCCTGCATATTTATTTTACTTCTTAAGCATTGGAATAAGTAGAACAAAAAAAATTTAGGAGCTATTCTAGGTGATTTCTATCCATTTACTCCCTGTCTTAATTTATTTTTCAATATATTCATGCATGAAGACATGCAAGAAAGTAGGCATGGGGGGTTAGTACTTCTAAACTGGAAATTTTTTTGCCAATACCTAGGAAAAACCTTTTGTAAATCATGTTAATTGCACTTTAGGGTCCTTAAATTAAGAACAATTGAATCCACCTCCAATGTCCGCATTAGAACTAGAAATCATCCGCAACAACCACTTTCAACTCATCTGCTCACCTTTTTGTTCTAAAATTAGGGCTAAACTGAATATAACCCGAATTTGGGAAATTTTCAAAGTGCTACTTTGAAAGGTTACAAATAGCGTTTATATATATATTGCATTCATGCATCAATTTTTATCGAGAGAATGCATTAGGGATCTTATCCTTTAGTTGATTCCTGTAATCTGGAATCCAATATAACTTTCACACCCACATGTAGAATTTGCAATGGATTCACGGTGAAGACTGATAAATGTCTTAGTCAGTCGAGAAGAACAGTGCTGCTTTTCCTAAACCCCTGGACAGTGTTTTGGGAGTCAGGTAGATTTTCTTCTAAAAATCCACCAAATAGTGTAAGATGAGAGTAGAGAGTATTTGTGCACTAAGATTAGTACAAGGAATCTGGAATCGTAGATAATTAGGTAATGATAACTAGAGATTAGGCATAGTTTTCGCTCTCGGATCCTGCATATACATTTTGTGCGAAATTTTGAGAGCCACCAATCAAGGCAAAGACGTAGAGAGCGAGTTTTCATAAAACTAGGGCTAAGGTAGATGGTTACAACTATTCTTTATGGAATCATCGGCTGAAGGAGGGTACCGATGTCAAGGTGTAGAATACACCATCCTATCTGTCTTTCCCAATGCCGAGAGTAGGCACTTCCACCAAATATGCCACCCAATGTGTTTTGAGTGCCACCAATCCCTAATAATGCTTCAATAAAATTCATGAATGTGTTGCTAGATTGCGTTGTGTTAGAAAAATTATATATAAAGAAAAAAAGAGAAAATGAAAAAAAAGAAAAAGAAAAGAAGAAAAGTAGAAGAAAAAAAAAAGAAAAAGAAGAAAAGAAGAGTAGAAAAAGAGGTTGTGAGTACTTAGTGTTTATTTCAGTTGTATTGAGGCAATATCACCAAATAAAATTGCGATCCACCAAATATGGCCTTAACCTAACTTTTGTGTTTCTAACCGCCCAAATACTGGCTGAGGAATTCTGACTTAGTGTTAAGGTTATTGGAACTCTATTAAAGTGTTAATGCCATGTGAGACCACCAAACATGGAATATGTATAAACCTGGTGAGATTGTGAGCTCAAGAAGAAAATAAAAGAGAAAGAGCAAATAAATACAAAGGAACCAAAGAGAGAATAGTTTTCTCGTCTTTCTCTAAGTTGAGTTACTTAATAATTTGGGAATCTAGATTCTGCAGTACTAATCTCTATGTAGCACCAATCGAGAGTAAGCCACCAAATAAATAACCATTTCCCTCAGACATTCTCTACCCAAGCTTAAAGTTGAGCTGGAATTCATAGAAATCTTGAATACCCCGAGGGAAGAAGTTTGCCTATCCCACTAGAATTTTTACTAGGGGTCAAATACAGGCTTTAGAGGTGAATCAAGTTTTTCACTCGAATCCATTGCAAAAGCTACATAGCTGCACTTTCACGTATCTGGATTTACAGATTTCTAGATAAAACAAAAGGAGAAAAATCTTTAGTCAAACTCTTTGATAAAAAGAATAAATAGTCCTTTAGGGATAAAACTTGTAAATAACTTAGTCATGCACTTAGTCTTGCATTTGCTAGGGAATAGCAAAGTTTAGGCATGGGGGTATGATTGCACAGCAATCATGGGTCCTAATCAACCTAAATAATGTCTGAACCTAGCTTAATTTGTGTATATTACACTCATATCTTGCATATCATTCATTGCATCAGTTTATCTAGAATAAGGTGAGATATACTGCTATTTAATGTTTTTATTACTACTTGCAGGTAATTGTTTAGGTGTGAAATCTTCGTTATTTAAGAGATGCGTCGTAGTATAGGACAAAATCACTCAAAACAGATAAGATTTGTAACTCGAGTGAAAGTCCAAGATCATTCGCTGCGAGTAAATAGGAATTCATGCACTAATCTCAACAATTAATGTAAATGAGCACAATTAATTAAGCAAAGTATAGATTTTCAATGAATGATAACATGTGACATTAAATATTTAGTGATATCCAATTTATCTCGAGAATATGAGGATAAAAAGAGCAAAGAATAAAAGACAATGGATTCAACTATCAGTTCAACTTAACCAACAGTAGGCAAGCAATCAATCATCTTAAGCCTTTTCGTTTTCTTCAAAACCTCTCCTCTTCTTCCTTGGCTTCTTCTATTCCCTTCAGCTCTTCTTCTTCTTTCTTTCTACTATCCAGGCCTTCTTCCTTCCTTCTTCTTCTTCACAACTCTTCTTCATCCTTTCTTCTCCTCACAACTAAGTGTCGCACGATTGCCTGCAAGAGCAAAAACCCCTTGTCCCTATGCTCGCTTTCTCTCTCTAGGTTCTACTCTCCCAGAGCCTTCCACAGTAATGGTAATAGGGTATTCGGATCAAGCACGTACCCGAATCTAGGCTCACCGGCAGTGGGTGGTGAGCGAGGAGTGAGGCATGGGTAAGTCAGGTGTGTGTGTAATGGGGGCCTCACCCCTTGTGTCTGAGGTGATAAGCCCCAGGCACAAATTGAATTTATCCCACTATAAATGGTCGTACGCTTCCGAGGTGGGACTAAATCCCACAACTTTGTTGCGTTGATGTGTGCATTTCACTCAACTTAGTAATTAAGTTAATTTCACTTAATTAAGAGTAGAAGAAATCACTTAGGATAACTAGAAGTTGTGTCGATTGTGTAGTATAGGGTTGAATTAACCTAACATTTTAGAAATTTTTACTTGTTGAGTTCAGGTCATTCACTAGGAGGCATAATAATTTTCTCCAAATTCACCAATTTTATCTCTTTAAGTTTAGGAGGTATAACTAGTTTAATTTTAAAAACATGAATTTTGTCAAAATATTTAAACTATAAAGAATATACAAAATTCCATATGCAAAACATATTTACTTAAAATGATCTACTTTATTAACAAGTAAACATGTTAGTTTTTCAATTTTATTTCATTCTAAGAAATTAAGATAATTAAAAGTATTCTATTAAGACATGCCTCTTTACAATTAAGAACAAAAAGATACTGATGCAAGAAAAATTCATTTATTTTCATTAATCTCTTTAGCCTCTAATCTTCTTCTTTCTTTCTTTTATTTCCTTCTCTATCTCGAGCTCTCCTTTTATTGTTCCTACCTTCTTTTCTTACTGTCTCTTATTCTTTTTCCCTTAGTCTCCTGCCTTCTCTTCTTCCTTTAGTTTTTCTCCTTCACTTCTTAGCACCTGTGCTTTCTTCTTTAGCTTTCCGCTTCAACACTTAGCATCCTACAACGGCTTCTCTTTTCCTTAAGCTTTTAGCTGAACCAAGTTTTTTTTACTTTTTTAACCAAAAGTTTTTTTATTTTCGGTGAGGTCCTTTCGAGGATACACAGCACCTTGAGACCAGGGTGGGACCAGACCCTACTCGGTCCTCGCCTAATCTCAGTTAGGTTCATTTCGGTTCATTTGTTAATCGGTTCACAGTCTCGAGCCATTTCGGCTCAACCCGACCTCCCAGGGCACAATCAGTATCGCATGCTCCCAAGGGCGCACACCCGCAAGCATAAGCCTGCACACACACAACACATACAATGCTCAGATCAGATCAAAAGGAATCAGAACCGGTGCACCGAGCACTGACGACTGCATAGCCAAAGAAACAAATTGGTTTTATCCCCGGACACGCTCTCGTGATTAACCGAGGTGGGACTAACTTACCCCTTTCATACCCGAATTCAAATGTTTATAACTTTCTACCCAGAGCTCCAAATTGAATGATTTCAAGTTTTTTGGAAAGCTCTAAGGATAATCTACACAATTTCAATGTCAATTTAATGTTTTAATGATGTTTTGCTCTTCAATTTAAAAGATGAAATCATGGATTCCTATAGGGTTTTTAAGCCTACAAAGTGGAATTAAATCAAGAGAGTCTTCAGATGGACTTCTCTCTTCTATTAAAAGGCTGTATATGTTATATAAGAAATTCCGCTTCTGCTAGAGTAGGTTTTAAGTTCTTAAGACCTTCAGAACATGCAGAGAAGCTTTTCACTTCTCTGAAAGCTTCAGAGTTTGATTTTTCAGATTTCAATAAGTGCAACAGACACTTAAAAGTGTTCCTAATCTATTTAGATTAATTCTAAGGGTTATAACAAATCAATCTGGGTAGGTTTTAAGTTTGAATTTCATCAGAACAGTACTCCTGTTGGTTCAGGTTCGAAAGTAACCCAAATTGGCAGAAACAAAATTCTCAAACATTCATTCATCTGAGCTTACTTTATTTACTTTCAAATCATCAAATAAGATCCCAGAAACAATTTTCACTCCTCAAAATCTCGATTCAAGCTCAGAACTCCATTTTCAGACTCATGCTTGACTATGGAAGCTCGAAAATTGACTTTCTGTTCTAAGCTTCCTCCCAAGAAATTATTGCCTCAATCAGAGTCTCCTCAACATCAGAAACTCATTCAGATCTTCAGAAAGTTGTTTCAACCTAAATTACTATGGTTTCAGGCTCGTCGCCTGAACTGAAATAGGTGTTTGTTCGACAGACTAATGGAAAGATTGGTACAATGTTTTGAGGGTTAAAATATCTTCAGTGCATCGCACTGAAGCTTCTGAGCTCCTTAAATGCTTCTCAAATCCTTCCTAACAGACTTCTCCAACTCGCTGGAGTTGGGGAAGATGAAGTTCAAGTCTATAGCTCCAGTGGTTAAATCCTCAAACAAATTTCTTTAGAACAGTTAGTAATCCTTATTAAACTATTTTGGAGCCACTTAGCAAGTTCTAGAGGCTACAACACAACTTTGGCTCGCCGGAGCTCCGGTGAGTCTAGAAAATATAAAATTGTATACACAGATTAATAAAACTAACTATTTTTTATTCAAAAAGGATCCTAAGGTTACAAGGAACCTCAATATCACATTTAATTCCTCATTTGTTCATTAAAATTTAAGATTTGACAGTAAAATTATTTTCTTAAAAATTTGAGTGGTTAAAGCTCAGGACTTGATTTAACTACTCGATTGAGAGGTTAAATCAAGTCAACAGATGTTATTATTCATAAATATATATTTAATTTATAGTTTGAACTGTTCCTGAGCCGCCATGGACAACGAGCTCAGGAACCAAATTAAATTTGGGTGTTTAATTATAGATGATAATAATAGGTATTATAATGTCGATTAGGGTTCATTAGTGGTGATAGGTGATGAAAGAACCCAGTGAAGGTGGAATTAGGCCGATTACTGTCACCATCGATAATGTCAGTAGTCGGTGAAGGTGAGATTTGAATTAGGCATTTAGGTGATTTAATTAATGATTAAATGAATTAGAAGTGAACATGGAAGATACAGGAAGGTGTACAGTGAGTTAAAAGACAAAATTAAAGCTTTGGCGAGCTCAAGAAACTCGCCGGAGTAGGAGGAGATGAAACTAAATTCTAACATTACTCTAACCTAACTAACTAAACTAACTAACTAAGCTAGCCTACTCCTACTCCTAGTCTACCGTTACCTGGACGAAGGGGTCAATAGGGTTCTGTCGAAGGTTCATAGCGGATGATGAAATCAGAGGGTGGAAGAAAGATCTCCGACGGGTGGATTTGAGGTGGAGCGAAGGAATCCTTAGGTCGACACCTTTGTCAGAGGTGCGGAAGACCACGGTGGATCTACTCGGCTGCTTAAGATGGACGGAGGAAGTCGGAAGATGGAATGGGGAGTCGCCGGAGTTTTGGACGAATAGCCTATTGGGTCGGCTGCATTGTTAGAAGAGGGAAGCGAGCCAACTTGAATAAAATCAGAGGTGTGAGGGGCTATTTATAGCAGTTTGCGGTGAAGAGAGAGGCGGGGTCTGGCCGAAGAAGGAGCTCGAGGAGCTTAACCTCCGTCGTCGTCTCCGATGACGGTGAGGTATCTCCCACTGAAAAATAGGATTCTCGGTTAATCCAGACCGATGGATTAAGTGGAGGTCGTGAGCGCAAGCTACAAGAGCTTGGGTAAAGAGGAATGATGTCGATAGGGCGGTGATCGTGTGGTGGGGTGACTCTCTGCCGCCAGCCGTTCATTCGGCTGAAGAAGAAGAAGACGAAGAGGGACATAAAAGTAATAAAACTTAAGGACCTGTGTGAGAAATAAGGACCCGACTGTAATGAATATTAAGGACTAAAATGTAAACCTAGGTTTTGAAGGTTTATTTTAATTTAGATCTTTTTCAACTTTTTATATATGTTAGTAAATAAGGTAAATATTATTTTTACACCTTGAATTTACATTTTTGACCTTTTTAGATTAATTTATTAGATAAAGTAAAATCACTTAAGTTATTACATACTTAGGTATACATTATATTTAAGTTACTTATCATATTAATTAAGGAAATGATTAATAGGATTTCGAGTCCAATTATTATCTAAATTATTAATAATGTTAATTGAATGATAAAATGTCATTTTTAACTTATTTTAAGGTCCTTAACTAAATATCCCTTATTCTATAATTAACCCTTATATATTCATAACCTTAGCTAATTAACTAGGAAGACTACTTAATTAGGGGTAATTAGAGATCATGATGAGTGTCTCATACTGCGTGAATTAAGTCCTCTATTTTTTCGCACGCATCATTTTAATTAAGTTAATTAGGGGTAATTAACTTTGTTGCGTGAAGCTGCAGTTGGATGATGCTTGCAATTGGGACGAAAGGAGCGCTCAATGTTCCCAAGTGGAAGCCTGGATCAAAATATGTTCTCTCAGCCTCATCAAAATAATTCAGGAAGTATCGCTGGACATTGTGGAGTGTAACAATGGCGGTGGTGCACTGTGAGTGTGTGTGTGGAGGTCTGACAACCTCGAGAAGGGTGGCCAGATTGGGTCTATTCGGTGTAGTGGTTGGGTGCGTGATAGGGTGAAATAGGATGAGGGTTTTGTGCAGGTGGATAAGGTGAAGGTTATGAGGTGGTTGGTGAGGCAGATGGATGAGTGTAGCCTCGCTAGAGGTTCGGTTGAAGACAAAGAAGATGATGGTGAACGGGCATGTCGAGGGTCAAATTGAGAGATAGAGAGAAGGAAACTAATCACGATGCTAACGAAACCAAACTTGCTACTCTAATGGAAGAAAGGGATAAAGAGGACGCCAGGTATGGTATGGCTGGCACCGTGGAAGAGAACTACTTTGGTGAGGGTAGGATGATGAGGACGAAGGAGATAGAGGCACCAGCTGGTACTGCTCAACGCGGAGGAAGGCAAGGAAGGAGGATCTATTGTCAATATTGTGGTCAGATGACGAGGGGAGATGGAGGAAGTCGCTGGATGTCACGGAGCTTCGACTGGATGAGGAGAGACGAATCAAGGGTAACTCTGGTAAAATTCAAGCATCAAAGAGAATGGTTTGACTTGGGGATTCTTTTATAGGTCTCTAGAGGTCGATTTGAGCTTGGGAAGCAAGCTTCCCAAGATAGGAAAGTCACCGATGTTGGAAGCCTATGCGATACCGGAATCTCTCAGGCATTTGCATGAGAGATTGGGAAGGTTGTAGGGCTCAAGTACGGGTGCATTGGAGAGATGACTCCTCAAGGAATCTCCCTTCCAATTTTGGAAGGGATTGAGCGAGAAATCAGAGAGATCTTCCCATTTGAAGGTTGTCAGAGTAGGATTTAGGAAACTGCAGGTAGCGGGGACCTATTTGTGAAGACGACAAAGTTGGGAGCTATTTGTAAGAAATGCAAAAGTTAGGGGCATGAGTGTGAGATAATAGAGTCAGACTAGACCAAATTCCAAACTAGGTCAAGATGATCTCAGATTGGGCCCAAATTTTGATACAAACATAATTTGGCCCTAAGTAATCTAATGGTGAAATTGAATTTTAGTTTTGACCTAGTTTGACTAGATAATTTAAGCAAAAGCCCAAATTAGGGCAAATGTTTGTCTGAGACTCTGTTTTAGGTCAAGACAGGTTCTGATGGTTAAATAGAAGGTACTTATAAGTCCACTTTTGTGGACCATTATTTGGCTTAAGCACTCTTTAATTAGTTGTCCTTAATTATTAATTGAGTAGGAGTTAAATGGCAATTTACCTTAGTCTGTATTTAATTTTATGCTCTAATTTTACATTTAATAACATATGTTATGATAATATAATTTATTTTATGAATGCAAGCTAGGTACAAGAGTTCACATGACATTTCTACGTTTATAAGATGTCTAGAGATTAGTTTGGACATCTGAGAACCTCCATTGTGGACTCATTGCAATCCACACCTTTTAAGACTTCTAGACTGTTTATTGGACGTCTGATAGAGTACGACCAAAACTTATCTTCCGTTCCAACCACTTGCAATCTTCGCTGAGTGGTTGGAGAAGTCGGCGACTGAAGAGAAACAGACGAAGAGTTTTCTTCTAAAAATCCATGCCATCCTCTCCACCGGAAATCTCCTTCCCCATCACCGTGGAACAAACGCACCCTATGAACCAAGTGTGCACTGTGTCCCCTGTGTCCTCAACATCGCCTTGCCTTCACCAACTCCGTGGCGTGTACGGTGACAGCTTGCGTGCCTCCCTTTCCCCGTTGACATCACCACCACCACAGTAACCACACCCAGCCATCCTCTTCCTCTCAAACACCATCACCGCCACCAACACCTGCCCGCCAATCCCCCCTATGATTCCTTCTTCTTCTTCGTTCTCTTCTTCCTTCATCTGCTCCTTCATATGCAACAAAGAACCCAAAACGCCACCGCCGCCACAGTAGGTGCACCTCGCACCCATGCCTCTCACTGGCTTCCCACGTTCTTATATGATCTCTGTGCCCCTACGGCAACTCCACGCCCACGTGCAGCCACACACGCGCAGGCCAGCAGCACACTCCCATCAGCAGCCAGTAGTGTGCTGCCGCAAGCATCTCCAGCAGGCCAGCAACCCCTCTGCTATGCCATCACACCCACGTGCGCCTCCTCACGACGCTTACAGCAAGCAGCAAGAAATAACCTACACTCGCAGGCGAGCTACTCCTCCATCGGCTAGCTTACTCCGGCCACCGCACGTCGCCGCACCACCATCGGGGCGTTCCACTCCGCCGGCCCTACTCCTCTGACAAGCTTCGCCACCAGCCACAGCTCCCTCCATGCGCATGCCAAGGGGGAAACCTTTCCCCTGTTTCTCTACAAGGCATGCCATATTAAAAATTACGACTTATGCCATTGCAGGATACACTATTCATTTATTTTCCTGATTTAATATATCAAGGCAAAATTGCATGGGCATCCCTCTTGGTTATCTGAATTACTTTGAGTTGCATGCTTCTCATAAAGAATATAGAATATGAGTTATTGAATATATGATTGGGCTCTGCATTGAAATAGATAAATATTAACACATTTTTACCTTTACCAATATCAAGATTCTTCTATTCCTATAGTGGTGATTTTGCATATGCACACTTATATTCTTGATTAATTATTTAAATCAAGAATTTATATTGAAAATAAGTGCACCAGTTAGTATGCACACGCATTGAGTTTCCAGAATAAACGAGACACCATTCACTAGTTTAATAGGCGAATTCCTCCCTATGGAGATGACCTAACTAGTTTTGTGGTTAGATTCTGAGAATTAAATGGTTTTGAAAAATGATTTTCTACCACACGATTAAATACAACGACGCGTTATTTTATGTTACAAATTTTATCGAAAACGAAGATCACTCTTTCAAATGGCACCGTTGCCAGGGAGGAAAAACACTTATTAATTTTTTTGGGAAATTTATATTATTTTTATGCTTTTCTGAATTACTGACTGTTGATCTTTTTTTGTGCAAAAATAATAAACGAACATGGCGAGCGTGCACGGCGAAGACGATATTTTTGGTGAACCTTGACACCACCTGGAGGCCAGCAACGGGTGCTTGTGGGCCTTGATCCCATGCATGCAAAGACGTACAGAGGAACCTTTCCTGATTTAATCAATAGATTAAACATTAGACATTTAACTTCTATCCTTTGGACCAGTGTTGAGCATTTTTGGGAATGTGTTCCCAGTGCTTTTTATTTCTTATCGCTCTTGTATGCAGGAGTATATTTTTGGGAGTGTGTTCCCATTTTATTTAGATTATAGGTTTATTTGAACTGCATATAGGTTAGTTAGTTAGTTAGTTAGATTAGGTTTGTTTGCTTAATATTATTAAAAAAAAAAATCGAACTACCTGCTAAAAGCTGAATATCAATAGGGTGACCATCTAAGATTGAATGAGCACATATAGTTTATCTTTACTACATCGCATGCATCCCTACATTGAAGAAAGCTGGAGTAAGGTACATCTTCTCTTAAGCGTCAATTACATGTCATGCATCTGCATTGGACTTAAATCTAAGACCACTAAAGTCTTTGAATCAAATTAATTCAGTGGTCACTTTAAAAATTGGGACTATTAAGAGGTTGCACCTTAAAATCTATGACTTGAAATTGTGTGTAAAAGGATCTTGTTTGTGAGATTTCAAAATTCAAAATGCGAATGTGTGTTGCACACCTGAGACACTGTGTACATCACACATAAGGTCACTAGATAAATTTCTACCTCTCCTCTTTTGCACCACAAGGGAAGTAAGTCGAAAATCAACAAGCCTATCCACCAAGTTACTTCGGTTCCTCGTGTGTGGGCTCGATTCGAGACTTCCATCCCTTGCGAGTAGGTTGTAGGCACCAACAAAGGTCGGCCTAGGAAACGTAATTCTTGCAAAACTTGTTTGGCCACCAACTGAACACTTAATTCTAAGACCTAAAATCTACTAAAAATTGATCTCACTGTATTTGCATTTGTTTTGACAGTGGTAGAACTCTTTAGGATGTTTATGCTTTTGTTCTGATTTCTTCTAAATCCTAAGTGAGTTAAACCTATTTGGCTTAAAGAAATGGATCACCCTTACTCCTATCATTCAGATTATCAAAGTCAATATTTCCCATCTTTTAACCAGGATCCCATGCCTCGAGCATATCCATTCTTTGATGGGTACAATGACAATTCGTGGGAATAATCATATTCTATCCAGGGAATACTGGCCAGATAACTCCCACTTTTGAGCAGAGCCTAGGAGCAGGATTTTCCACCCATGGAATCCCCACTACTATGCAAACACCCAACCCTCCCACCCTTCATGATTTTTCTTATCATGGTTGGACCAATACCCCTAGGCAACCAGAGCCTGAGATTGACTATCCTCCCCAATCTGATAGTAGTAGTCTCTCCTCTTTTATGATGGAAATGCAAAAACAACAAAAAGAAATGATGGAGTCTATGGGAGAGATGTTGAGGAATAGTCAACAATTGAACAAGGAAATTAGACAGCTTAACTATGCTCTTACTAGTGATTATGATCCCTACCTGTACAACCACGATCATGAAAATAATTATAAGGAAACCACTAACAATAGGGATCCCGCTTTGAGTAGCTATCACTTAGACTCTCCCCATGAGACACTGTCACTAGAGGAGAACGATCCTAGTGATTATCCACCCGAGCTATATTGGAGTCAAAAGAAAGGGAAGATGGTACCTCTTAAGGAACTTGACCCTAATGATAGTATTTCCCTTACCCCTGATAACCCAGGTCAAGGTCATATTGTTCATATCACTTTCCCTAATAATCATCTGGTGGAACCCCATTCTACCCTTAGTGAGCCTAATCCTAACCCACCACTTAGGAAATCAACACCTACCATCCAACATTCTGAGGATTTAAATGCGCCCAATGAAGGTGACCCTAAGGGAATGGAGGATGAATTGGAGCAATTTTGGTCTCAGGGGTACAAAGTGTCTATTTTAGAGGAGGATGATAACCCGATGGAGGAACCTGACCTTAGAATCTGGAGTAAATCATAGGGGGATTATGTGTTTTTCGAAGACTTACCCCCTAAGGATATAAATAATATAGTGAAATCTGGATTACTCCCTTCTTTTGATTTTGATAGTCATCTTCTGTAAAACCAGGAGTTGATATTGGAGGACGAACACAATAGTGAGAAGCCTAGGGGAGACTCTCGAGGACAATATACATCAATTGAGGATTTATGCCCCGAAAAGAACAAAGAATTTAGTGATATAGGCTTTCTCCATAACATTAAAGATGATAATCCTCCAAAAGATATTAAGGATAATGAAGTAGCACACAAAGTCCCCGGAAAGGATGTAATTGACAAGAAAGAACCCAGAGATGGATTTGATGATAATTTTGATCTCGCTACTTCCCAGGAAACCCAACTGTTGTCAAAGCATGTTGATCATGAGTCTACTAATGAGATATTGAATTCTATTCATGACTCATCTATTGTAGATGAGCAGTTAGAGGTTCATAAAACAATGAAGTTAGGTAAAGATGTGGAAGACTAATTCTTATTGGGAATGGAACCCAAATAGACTAAGCCCTCTTTGGACTTAATAATTACCACCCAATCACTCAAACAACCTGTAGATTCCTTACCTAATCCTCGGCTCAGGTCACTGCTCACATGCATTCTTTCTGGGGAGAATATCAGGCCAGTACATCCTCGGGTAGACCGGTGAGTGTGGATTGATGCTTGTACTTTTATTCTCGTCATTCAAGGGTTTGAAATTATTATGTTTATATCTTTTAAAACCCTTCCTGCTTTGGAGGACCCTTGTTATCCTCCACTTATTCTGTTTCCAGAGGTCCCTTTCATGTTCCTTTTGTTATTCCTAAACCTCCCTAGGTAGCCTACAAGGTTCTCTGCTTTCATGTCTTCTGGCGAGCATTTGGGATAATCTTACATCATCAGCTCACCAACATCCGTGACTACCTGTTTTCTAGGCCCGCGCTATTACACATACTTTTAGGGCCTAGCTCTTTCTATTTGGAATCAGACTTACAAATTCCCTATAAGTCTGGTTACAGACAGAAAATGCAGCACTTGTTGGGAGGCAACCCAACGTTCAGAATAACACCATCATTAGGTGATTTCCTTCCTTTCTCCACCTTTTTAAATTTTTCAATGAGGACATTGTAGGATTTAGACATAGGGGATGCATTTTACATTTTTTAGGCAGTATTCATGCATTTAGGTTAGGTGCATTAGCATAAAAATAAATAAATAAATAAATCTCTTTTATTTTCTTGAGCTAAATTGGTTAGTCCCTAGCAGAAATTTTTATCAAGGAGGTGTCATTAAATATTTTCTTCTTAAATTGTTTCTTAAGTTTAGAATCCAGTACATTTACTTTACTTAGACTGGGTAATGGATCTTTGTAGAAAATCAATAAGCATTTTTAGTCGGCTGAATCCTTGGACAGTTAATAGGGAGATAGGCATACTATCTTCTATTAGATCCACTTAATATTTGTGAGAAGTAGAGAGATTACTGGTGCGCTAAGTCCAGTGCAAAGACTCTTAAGTTCTAGATAATTAGATAATGATACCTTAGAGTTAAGCATAGTTTTTGTTCTCTATTCCTATGTGCGTACATGGTGTGAATTCCTGAGAGTCACCAAATAAGGTAGATACATAGAGATTAAGTCCTAATAAAACTATAACTATGGTGGATGATTACGACCGTTCTTCATAGAATCCTCAGTTGAATGAGGGTAATAGTGTCAAACGTCAGAAATATGCTTGTCCTATCAATTCCTTTCCCCATGCCGAGAGTAGGCACTTCCACCAAATAAGCCACACAATATCCTCTTGACCATCATCATCTTTAATAATGCCTCATGAATAAAAGTCTGCGTCGTGTTATGTTGATTTATATAAAAAAAAGAAAAAAAAGGGAAAGAAAAAAAAGAGAAATATTTATATTTAGAAAAATATTAAAAAAAAGAAAAAGAAAAAGAAAAAAAAGAGTCCATGTTTGGAGTTTTATCTTGTCATTTTTTGTGTCAATGTTTTTGAGGCAACAACAAAAATACTTATTGCGATCCACCAAATATGATCCATACCTACTTTTCAGTATTTCTGATCGCCCGAATACTGGCTGAGGACTTCTAACTTAGTTGTAGGATTATTATAACTTTAATTGAAGTGTGAATGCCATGTGAGGCTACCAAACAGTAAGTCATTTACAAAATCTAGTGAGATTTGTGATCTCAGAAAGAAAAGAAGGAAAATAGTGAGCACAAAGGAACATCAAGAGAGCACAGTTGTTTAGCCTCTCTCTAGGTTGACTCATTTAATAGTCTAAAGAATTAGAGTCTGCAATACTAAACTACATGTAGCACCAGATTAGTGTGAGCCACTAATATAAATCCATTCAACTCAGTATCTCCTACCTAAGCTAAAAGGTTGAGGTCAAACTACAGATTATTTTCTGCTTTATCCCCGAGGGAAAAAGTTGCCTAGCCTAATAGAAGTTTTACCAAAGGTTAAGTATGAACTGCAAATGTAAGTTGGTTATTTTCACTTGAATCGATTACCTATGCTACTATCACTACACATTTTTCTAGATCTCTAAATTTTTCAAATAAGAAAAAATGAAACCTTTTCGTTACTTCCATTGTTTTTCACTTTTTGCTAGGGACTAGCAAAACCTAGGCATAGGGGCATTTGATAAGTCCATTTTTATGGACCATTATTTGGCTTAAGTATTCTTTAATTAGTTGTCCTTAATTATTAATTGAGTAGGAGTTAAATGGCAATTTACCTTAATTTGCATTTAATTTTATGCTCTAATTTTATATTTAATAACATATGTTATGATAATATAATTTATTTTATGAATGCAAGCCAGGTACAAGAGTTCACACGACATTTCTACGTTTATAAGATGTTTGGAGATTAGTTTGGATGTCTGAGAACCTCCATCGTGGACTCATTGCAATCCACACTTTTTAAGACGTCTAGATTGTTTATTGGACGTCTGATAGAGTACGGCCAAAACTTATCTTCTGTTCCAACAACTTGCAATCTTCGTCGAGTGGTTGGAGAAGTCGGTGGCTGAAGAGAAACAGACGGAGACTTTTCTTTTAAAAAGCCATGCCATCCACTCCACCGAAAATCTCCTTCCCCTCCTAGTAGGGATCTCCTCCTTCCTCCATCACCGTAGAACAAACGCACCCTATGAATCAAGCGCGCACCATGGCCCCTGCATCCTCAACAGTGCCTCGCCTTCACCAACTCCAAGGCATGCACGGTGACAATGTGCGTGCCTCCCTTGCCCTATCAACATCACCACCACCACAACAACCACACCCAGCCATCCTCTTCCTCTCAAACACCATCACCGCCATCAACACTTGCCCGCCAACCCCCTTGTGATTCCTTCTTCTTCGTTCTCTTCTTCCTTCCCCTGCTCCTTCATACACAACAAAGAACCCAAAACGCCACCGTCGCTACAACAGGTGCACCTCGCACCCATGCCTCTCATCGGCTTTCCACACTCGCATACGATCTCCGTGTGCCTATGCCAACTCCATGCCCGTGCATCACCGCACACACGCAGGCCAGCAATGCACTCCCATCAGCAGCCGACAATGCGTGGCCATGCACATCTCCCGCAGGCTGGCAATGCACGTGCGGCCGCACGCATCTGCAGCAGGACAGCAGCCACTCTGCCACACCATCACGCCCTTGTGTGCCTCCTCGCGTCACCTACAGCAAGCAGCAGGAAATAACCCACACTAGCTAGTGAGCTACTCCTCCATTGGCCAGCCAGCTCCTGCCACCACACATCGCCGCACCACCGTTGGGGCATTCCACTTCACCAGCCCTACTCCTCTAACGAGCCGCGCCACCATCCGCGACTCCTTCTGTGCGCACGCCAAGGGGGAAACCTTTCCCCTATTTCTCTACAGTGCGTGCCATATTAATAATTACAACTTATGCTATTGCAAGATACACTATTCATTTATTTTCCTGATTTAATATATTAAGGCGGAATTACATGGACATCCCTCTTGGTAATCTGAATTAATTTGAGTTGCATGCTTCTCATAAAGAATATATAATATGAGTTATTGATTATATGATTGGGCTCTACTCTAAAAGAGATAAATATTAACACATTTTTACCTGTACCAATATCAAGATTCTTCTATACCAATAGTGGTGATTTTGCATATGCACACCTGTATTCTTGATTAATTATTTAAATCAAGAATTTATGTTGAAAATAAGTGCACCAGTTAGTATGCGCACACGTTGAGTTTCCTAAATAAACGAGGCACCATTCACTAGTTTAATAGCTGAATTCCTCCCTATGGAGATGACCTAACTATTTTCATGGTTAGATTCTGAGAATTAAAAGGTCTTGAAAAGCGATTTTCTACCATGCGATTAAATACAACATGTCATTTTATGTTATAAATTTTATCAAAAATGAAGATCGCTCTTTCAGATACCAAACTATAGAGAATATTTTTCTATGAATTTTAGAGGGTTTGGCTGGATTTTATCCTGACCGGAATGTTAGTTAATTAAGTGGGTCTATTTTTAGGGTTTCAAATGTCATTTAATTCCTGAAATGCGTGAACGTTAGTCTTCCTATATGGACTCACTTGTTAGACATTTAAGACCATTTGACCTTTTTCTAACCCCTAAGAAAACTCGTGATCATTCTGCAATTGAGATATACTGTTAAAACTATAGTTTTACCCCTATTTTCTCGTATTTCTCTCAGAACTGATTTGTAGTGAATTATGTCTCTCTAGCGGTTATGTAGGAGCATTTAATCCTTGATTATAACTAATTAAAGCTAGATATAGCTGATGATGACGTTATCATCACACCCCCATGCAAAACTTTTGCTAGTCCCTTAGCAAAATCTTACGGAATTAACTCAAATTCTAGACCATATGTTCAGATCTCTGATGTGTGCTTTCTTTTGTAGATTAGGTCAGAATGTTAACAATAGGCCTAGAGGAACTCAAGTACCAACCAAGATCCGAACCTGACCAGCTTTAACCTTAGTCTACGGCAAAGGTTTTTGAGGCCCACAAGAACTAACCTAAGATTCACTGAACTCCACGGTTTAAAGCACCCATGCTTAAAACATGGTTAGTCCATGTTTAGTTTGCAGTGCTTTTTTGTGAGAGAGAGAAGAATTTTTGCCTTTTTTTGGAGAGTTTTCTCTCTCTTTTTCTTCTTTATTTCTAGCTTCGGATTGTCTTTACAACACGATCTATATCGGATTCCTAGCTCCCACCATCAATCCTCGTAGGGTCCTTGGCTTTGTTACTTCAAGATAGCACCACCCATGGCAACCCCCAGAACCCTTGCTTTCGACATTTCGAGATAGTGCTGCCCATGGTGTTCTGTAGCTAAATTCAAGCCCTGGCAATTGACATTTCAGGATAATCCTGCCCATGGCACCTGAATCAGCACAAGGTGCTTACGTGCCCCCAGTAGGATATTTAGATATCTTAGGAGGCAAGCACTGAGGAGATGATATGTTATTGTGCATCTTCGAGGGGAATTTCCTGCCTCTCCACATCGGGAACTCATCCAAATCAACTTGTGTCGATGAGCCACTCCTAATCCAGCTAGCTTTTTAAGAATGGAATTAACGCTTTCGCGTGATTTTGATAATTAAGCATACTGAACCAGACTGTATGTAGATTAGGGTGCTTAGGTTACCGAGTCCCGCAAATTAGAGGTCAGTTAACGAGGCCAAATAATCCCTAAGCCTTTGACCTAATACTTAAGCTTCTCATTTTCCTCAACCTCTTGAGGACTATCCAGATCTTAATGGATACTTGAATTTTTAAGCCTAAACACAGCCCAAGAGGCCTAAGATCAGCACTCATACTAATCTCTATGTCCCTTAGCACTTTTGTCTTTCATTTCTTTCTTTCGATTTAGTCTAAAACTAAGTAGATTCCTTAATCTTTTACTAATGACTAACTCTTTTCTTTCAAATTGTTGCTCCTTTTTGACATCTAAATCACTTCCTCTCTTCCTCCTTAAGAATGATATGAAATTTGATCTTTCAATTTTTTCTCCCTTCTCCATTTATTTTGTTCTTTTTTTAATTTTTTTATTTTTTTAGTTTTTTGGATTATGTATTTTTTGTGAGAACCCTTCAGAACTTTGAATATTTGAATGTTTGCACTTTAGCACCCCCCATGCCTAAGTTTTGCAATGTCCTCATTGTAAACGGAAGATATGAAACAGTTTTGGGTTCAGAAATTAGAACAAGATTATCAAGTGGGCGAATGGGTCAGGATGACTGTTGCAGATGATTTCAAGCTCTAATTCAAGTACCAGAGGTGGAGTCAACTATTCTAAAAATGAACTAGAAGTGCAATAAATGTGAAGTACAAAAGGATAATCAGAAGGATCTCAGGTTTTAGAATGAGAAGTTGCCTCTCGCTAAGCACTAAATTCAATGCCTTTAGTCGAGCATAAAATGGTATGGAGAAGTGGTCAAATCAGACGAGTTTTGTAGAACAAGCACCTTGATTAATAGCCTAGTTGGTCCAACCAGATGTTTATTCAAATCAACAAGCTGATGATGCAACCCAAACCCAATCAATCTGGTAGGTTGATAGATGTGGATCAAAAGATGTGGAGCCCACCAGATACTATGGAACTCAAAAAGATGTGGAAGTGTAAAATTAAGGTTTGGCTGAGTCGAATCAGCATGGTCAGAGTAGGGATCCTTAAAAGAATATGAATCAATAGAGTATGTGAGATCCCTACAGGAGTTATCAAAAAAGGATGGGATGTGATTAGTAGTCTAATCGAAGTCCAAAACCCGATTGAAATGTGGAGGAGAATCATATGCTACCGGATCATCGAGAGGAGAATCAGAGTAGAAATTGAGTCCAGTTGCAGGTCAAGATTGAAAATGGGTTTGGGAAGGCTCTATATGTGTAGAAGAGGTGGTTTCATTGACCTCAGTGTTAGAATCAAAGGATGGGTCATAGTTGCTAAGGTCGTAAATTGGCTTAGAGTTGTCAGGAAACAATAGTTCTCCGAAATCAAGGAAGATTCATAATCGTCAGAGAACTTGCGAGAATCATGTTTTGAATCTGATTCGGGGTCAGAGGTTCCACCACAAAATAAATCAAGATGTGAAGAAGCAACAACCTAACTTGGGTCTAACCTGATTTCAGAATCCAAACTCAAAATGGTGTTCCTATTAGGCATGGGCTCGGGTTCTTGGCTTGTAGAGAAGACCCAATCGATTCCTAACTCTTCCAGCTCCTCGATTTTTGTATCATAGATAGGCGTGACTTCTGAAAAATCAATCTGTATCTTTGAGGAGATTGGAGAGGTACATTCATCAAATATAGGCCTAGAATCAAAATCCAAATTCAAAATCTGATTTCCATTATACAGGGCCTTGTAATCATCCTAATAAGGCTCGAATCTAGATTCTAGGTTAAGGGTGTGGGTTGGATCACTAGAATCTAGGTTCGGCTCTACAGGGATGTCAGAATTGCTCTCGAGAGTCACCTTATCAGAATAAGGGATGGAATTTACACCCTCGAGTGGTTCTGATTCAATCTTAGTATTACAAGTGTTTGGGAAATCTAAGCATGGTGAACCAAGTTCTTGATTTTCTAGGGCTGGCTCAAAATTGTGATCACCTGCAATCGAATCTTCCCAACCCAACTTAAAATTATGTGTATCAGTCCACATATTTTGGATTAAGTTCTATCTAGGTTGAGGGTCCACAACAACCTTGATTCTTGTCGGGATTTGGACGATTTTGCTCCTCAATGTTGCAGCAAGATGTCTCATCGTCTTCTAAAGGGATGTATGGGTATCTTTGAATAATTTCTTTTGTAGTGTATTTAGCATGTCCCCACATTTTTCTATGAGACTTTGATATGTTTCCCAAAATTGTGGATTTGAACAACATTGTAAACACTCGGTACTGTGCAATCTCCATAATTCACTAAATTCTGATAAAAGATCCTCCCAGGTTGATCCATGTAAGACTCGTGTATAAAGTATTTCAATACGGTTCACAATGTGAGTTGTTGTTTCTGCAAATTTATCCTAAATGTCCCTATCTAAGGCTCTATAATATTCTTCATGGTATCCATAAGCAGCCTCAATCATCTTATCTTTGATAGTCATTTGGGACTCAGGTTTCCTAATCACCTTTCCTAACATGTCAGGCTGCATTTTGAATCAAGTGGTGGAATCAAGATGTAGAATCAAAACTCAGGTTAGATTTGAAGTTGATCAGATCTGAAAGAAATCCCTAAGATGATCTGTGTATGTGCTCTAAATAGAAGGGTTGAGGGACTAGATGTGAATTTTGACCCAATCAAGGCACCCAAAGATTTTCGGATGACTAGGGCAATTTCGAGGCGGATGATACCTCTGAATCAGAAATTTGCACACCCGAGAATTACCTAGGTAGCCAGGAAGGGAGAGCCCCACAAAGACCCCTACACGGTAGAGTGTTCCCACGGGTTACAGGGTTTCCCCCACCTGACCTTCCTTGTCACTGAGGGTCCAAGTTGACCAGAATGTACAAACTTAAGACCTTCAGTCCACCAATTTTATGTCCTAATTTATGCCTTTGATTTCACTTGATTAGAAGTAATTCAACTTGTAACCTAATTTGGAGGTTGGTTGGCCTACAATGTAGGCCAACTTCACCTAACCTACCTCAAAGATGGCAGAATGAGATCTAGGTCAAGACCTAAAAGTCACCCTGAATTGACTCTCAAGTTATTAGGTCCAAGATTTTATGATTCAAGTGAAATTAGAGCCTGATTTTTAGGATTTTTGTTGATTAGATCTTTTCAACCAAGGGCTTGGGTAGCACACAAAATGTAGGTGGGTTTGTTTCCTTTTATGCAAGCAAGTGTGAACTAGCACTCCAAAATACTAAAATTGAAACCCTAATTAGCTCTATTTTGTATCCAATTTGATCTCAACATGTACATCTTGGACTCAAACAGGAAGGTGAGTAGTCCAAGATTATCAAAAATTAAGCGTGATCCCTAATAGGCACAAGAAATTCGGGGTAGGGAATTCTAAACAAAATCGCCTCAATGTTCAATCAGATTTGAAAAAATTTTCACAAATCAGGAAACTTGCCTTTTAAATGATGATTACTAGGAAAAATAAGGTAGGTAATTCCTAATTGATTGTTTCCTTTTTTTTGACTTCCCAAGATTAGGAGGTTGATTAAGAAAGAATAGAGAAGTTACCTGCTCTATGATTAACCTATATTTGTGGGCTATTTAAGTATTTAAGTGTCTAGACATTAAGTTAATTTTAACATTTAGATAGCATACATTAGAATGTAAATAAATTAATTCATATTTTTAGCTTAAGTGCATAATTCATGCATTTAGAATTAACCTAGGGTTGCATACATTTAATTAGTTAATTAATTAGGTGCACTATTTTAATTAACATAGAAGTTAAGGAGTTATGTATAAATAATCCTAATTATTTTATTCTTTTTTCTTCTTCTTCTCCTTTGCAAGTAACTCCTCCGTCTCCGCCTGCGCATCAGCATTGATTCTACGATGGCGTTTGAATTTCAAATCTTTGTAGCCGTGGCTACAAAAGAGAAGGAAGGGCTGCCGTCCAAGAGGAGGCCACCACCCCTTTATTCCTCACTGTGCGTAGAGAACTTTGCTTCTCATCCATTCATACCACCAGCCTCCCACCGCGGTAGTGCAACTCCGCCACCATGGGCGAGTGGGGTGACAACCCACACCGCCAAGAGTCCCTGCAACTTCTCCTCCCCGCGCCTCAACCCTGCCAAGCACGCCTACCACCGCACGCCTTCACCTCAGCCAGCAACCCACGCCAGCGCCTGCACGCCTGCGCCTTCACCTCCAGTGCACCCACCAGTGCCTGCACGCCCGCACCTTCATCTCCAGTCCACCCACACTCCAGCGCACCCTCACCTTGCACCATCAGAACCTGCGTGCACCTTCACCTCAGCGCACCCACGCCCGTGCGCTAGCAGTTCCCCACTTCAGTGCCTCAAGCACCTCCCTGCAGCACCTGCAGCTGGTGCCATCAAACCCCACCGTGTGCCTCCACCCCAGTGCCAGCACGCCCGCACACCCTTGCTTAGCACGTGTCCTCCAGCCTCGCCTGCATCGCCCCCAGCTCTCACATGCTGCCCCTCCTCACGCCTGCAGCACGCACGACCAGCAGCAGCAACCTCCACCACCGCCACTTCTTTCCTCCATCAGGCCAGCTCCGACCACCATCCATTGAGCTACCACCATCATCAGGTGCGGATCAGGGAGGGCTACCTCTGGTCGCCAACTCATCATCCATCTCTCCTTCATCTATGCACAAACTCCACCTGAAGCTAATCCCCTGTTTCATCCTCAATTAAAAATTACATTTCATGCCATTGCCATAAAAATGAATTTTGATTTATCATTATTTTATTATGGGAAAAAGACATCATTTGAAGATATCACATCATAGGGGGAGCAATGGGGAGAAGGCGAGAGGAGGGCGATCGACATCGGACGGAGGGCGGCAATGGGGCAGAGTCATTCAGGGCTGGAGCAGAAGGTGAATGGAGGACATGGAGATCGAGGGCTTGGAGGAGAAGGGAGTGGATCCGGCAAGAGAGGTTCTTTAGGTCATCTGAAAATGCTCAAAGACGTCCCTGGAGGAGGAAGAATGGAGATGTTCTCTGCTTCAGATGTAGATGAATGGGGCATGTGGCAGCGATTTGTAAAAACCCTCTGATCTATTTAGAATGCAGGGGTGAAGGACACAAGCGCGAGTCATGCCCTAGGAGGATTCCTTTGCGATCACAGAGGGAAATCTCACACCATGTCTGGAGGGTTAAGAATGAAACTCGACTGCCACCGTCGACGGCATTGGGTAGACAGACAATTGAAGTTGAGATCTCATCTTCGGAAGAGATCTCGTCTGCAAAGATCACGCTAAGAGGTGCTTTGATTAGCGAGATCATGGCTGGCAGGACATCGATTGAAATGCTTCAGAACCTGGTATGTTCCTTAGATCTTCTATTTGCGGGCTGGAAGGTAGCATTGTTATCCCACTCTCACTTCTTGGTGTATGGTTTGGCCATGCTGGATGTAGAACGATTGAGATTTCGTTCAAGTACCTTCGAAGACTTCATTGTGATTTGGAGAATGGTTTCTCCATTTGATGGGGCTCTTCCTGAGCGGCCTCCACAAAGAGTGACCCCTAGGAGGATTCTCCTTGAGATCTCTGGACCGCCATTGCACCTGCGGTTAAAGGGGGTTGTCTCTAAAATGCTAGCAGGATTTGCATCATTCTATGATGGTTCTGAAGTTTTGATCGGAGAGGGGGACATTAGGTCTCTAAGAATCGAGGTGGATGTTACCAATGCTGGTTCAATTCCTGATTCGATCACTATCAGATGTGGGGGCAATTCTTGGCTTGTTAGGCTAGCTGTTCTTGGACAGGTACCTAGGTAGGTTGAATGTGGTCAAGATAAGTCATCTAAGGAAGGACTGAAGCCTAGAACCAACAATGAGGCGAGAAAACAGAGTGATAGATGTGGACGCGCTCCTCCTGCTGTTGCTCCTGAACCCAAAAAGAGGAAGGACTATCACTGTGTCTTTGCTGAGGAAGATCGGATGGAAGATGTTGTTACAGCTGCTGATAACAGACAAGTTATGATAGTCAAAGAGGATGACTGTCTGGAGGTTGCTGAGACTTCAATGGCAGATTCTGAGATGAACTGCAGTAAGGAGGTGGGTAGGACAGGAAGGGATTTGATGCTTAAAGAACCAGACCAGTTGCAACTTGCTATTCCTACTGACTTGTAGTATGGCAGTGGTTCCAATCAAAAAAGAGGTGTGGGTAGATCTCCTTACATGTTGAGAAGAAGGAAGGAGACCTTGCCCCCTATTGAGGAGCAGAATATTGCAAAGTCCATTATGGTTGAATATGTGGGCTGCAAGGCCAATGGGTTCATTCTAATGAGGAATGGGAGTTTTGTCTTGGAATGTGCGTAGGCTACGCAATAAACAGAGAAGGGCTTCTTTGTGTAGATATCCTCTGAGTGGGAGATAGACTACGCTCTTATACAAGAGACACACTTGGAGATGGAGAATGGTCAAGAATGGGACTGTTTTAAGCAATTTGGCCGTAATGATATTGTGGCTAAGGGTGCCACTGGTCAGTCTGGTGGACTGGCTTTTTGGTGGAGAAAATCTTCCATTTCTGTAACTGAAATTATTCGTGATAGGTTCTTACTTTCTTGTAGACGTCAATCTCCCCAAGGAGATATGGAATGGTTTATATCATGCATATATGGTCCTTGTGTGGCAGCAGACAGAGTTGGCTTGTGGGAGGAACTCTATGCAATGCATCAAAGCGTGCAAGAGACCCCATGGTTGTTAGGGGGTGATTTCAATTGTTATCTTTCTGGTGATGATAACCCGGATGGGAGAGTGGACAATTCTACAACTGGCTTCCAATTGGCTATGCAGAACATGGGATTAACTGAATATCCCATTAGTGGTGTGGAGTATACTTGGCGGAATGGCAGTGGACAGATTTCCAAATTGGACAGATTCTTTGGCAGTCCTAGTTTGTTAGAGAGATATCAATTATCAACAGTTTTGAGCCTTGATAGGCCATTCTCTGACTACACGCCTCTGGTTTGGGACAGTGGGGTGAATGCAGACACGGGATCATACTTCAAACTCAAGAAATCTTAGTTTAGGGAGGAAGACTTCATGCAAATGGTCTCTCAGTGGTGGCAAAGCAAGGATGTTCAAGTCACTTCCACACAGCAGTTTGCAGCAAAATTGGCTAGTCTACGTGATATGCTAAAGGAATATGGGTAGGCTGTGAATCTGATCAGAGATCAGAAGAGGAGGGAAGCCTTGACAGTCATCAGGGACCTGGATCTGAAAGAGTGCTGGCTAGCGTTGAACCAACAGGAGCAGTAGCTAAGGCAGCAGATGCAAGCAGTTGTGGGGGATGAAGATCTAAAAATAGAAATGGATTGGCGTGAAAAATCCAGACAGCTATGGCTTAAAGAGGGTGATGCAAACACAAAATTTTTCCATCTTGCGGCCAGTGCAAGAAGGAGATTCAACCTTATTTCATCTATTAAAGTTGAAGAGAGAAATATTACCTCTGTTAAGGAGATTAGATCTGAAGCAAGTAAATTTTTTAAAGAAACTTCCAAGGCTACTCCAAGAGGTTCTTGGAGGATGGCAGCAATGGACTTCCCCTGTGTAAATAATGATTAGAGAGACATGCTCGTGACCCCTATATCTGAGCAAGAAGTGCTAAAATCTATTAAAGAGTTAAATAATGAAGGTGCTCCCAGTTGGGATGGATTTCAGGTGTTTTTCTACAGAGAGCTATTGAATGTTGTTAAGGTGGTTGTGTTAAAGGTTATTCATGAGTTTGAACTGGGCAACTCCGGATTTGAGAGGCTGAACAAATCCTATCAGTTTTTGTTGCCTAAGCAATCAAGTGCGGAGAGTTTTTCTG
Source organism: Thalassia testudinum (assembly GCA_037157565.1). Lineage (NCBI taxonomy): Eukaryota > Viridiplantae > Streptophyta > Magnoliopsida > Alismatales > Hydrocharitaceae > Thalassia > Thalassia testudinum. The sequence goes on from JAZHRO010000063.1 coordinate 99,999,648, forward strand.
ATTACAAACCCATTACGCTATCTAACTCCATCTACCTTATTATTAGTAAGGTTATTACTAACAGATTGCAGGAGGTTTTAAAGGACTTGATAATGCCTATTCAGTCAGCTTTTCTTCCTGGGAGATCATTACAAGAGTCATTCATTGTTGCGCAGGAGATTGTTATGGGTTGGGGAAGGAGAAAATCCAAGGCTTTCTTATGGAAAGTAGATTTTTCCAAAGCCTATGATTCAGTCTCCTGGTCATACTTGTGGGAGATTCTTAGGAGGAAATTTCCACCTTTATTAATACAATGGGTGAAGAGGTGCATTACGACAGCCTCTTTCTCCCCATTGATAAATGGTAAATCGTGTCACTCTTGGATTTAGCCCCAATGTGGAGTAAGGCAAGGTTGCCCAATTGCCCCTCTGATTTTTAACCTTGCGGCGGATACTCTGGCTGGATTTTCCTACAAACTGGCTGTGGATGGTTTTATAAGGGGGTATTCAATGTCTAATCATAGGGTGCTAACCCCTATACTTCAATATGCCGATGATACTATTTTTCTTGTGGAAGGGGGGAAGAGAGAAGCGCAAGCTCTATTACATATGGTAAAAAAAAAAATTGGAGAGGTTTCCGATCTCAGATTGAATGGAAGTAAATCCTCCCTGGTCTGCTTTGGGATGAATAGTGGGTTATAGAATGATATCTCCACCATTCTTGGTACACCTGTGGTTCCACCGTCGATTAAATATCTGGGCCTACCTTTGAAATGTTCTAAGATGAAGAAAGCAGATTGGTCTTTCCTCTTTGAAAAGGTAGCTATGAAATTGGAGGGCTGGAGCAATAGATACTTATCAAAAGGGGGAGGTATATATTACTGAATTCTGTTATCACTTCGATTCTTGTTTTTTTTTTCTCTGTCCTTAGAGCTCCGAATTCTATTTGGAAGAAGCTGGAGGTGATGCGGAGAAGATTCTTTTGGAAAGGGGCCTCTTATCAAGGGGCCTTTTTTCAACCCTTGAAGTGGGAATCAATTTGCAAACCAAAGAAGAAGGGAGGTATGGGTGTTAGATCCCTTAAAGAATTCAATGAAGCTTTACTATTGAAGTGGGCTATTCGGTTGATGCAAGGGGAAAAAAAAATATGGACAGAAATTATCCAAGACAGTTATGGGAGTACCAATGACGAGATAAATTGTCTTAACCCACGTAAACCTTCCCCCTTTTGGTCTTCTATGGTGCACGCCCTGAAGGATAATTGGAATTTTTTCAAATCAATTTTAGGTGATGGAAAAAGCTTCAAGTTTTGGCTGGAAAATTGGGTACATGGAGGGACGTTTAAAGACAGGTTCCCCCTTGCTTATGCTGCGGCTGCAAATAAAAATGCGGTGGTAGCCAATTATTGGGACGTGGATTCGGAGCAGTGGTTGTTAAATAATGGTGGGTGGAATAATCTTGAAATAAGAACTCATGTAGAGAATGAACGTCTCATGCAAGAGCTTGCTAGTTTCAAACCCATGCCTCATGAATATGACACATACAAATGGGAAGGTAATTTTTCTACTGTGGCTGCTTATGACAGATTGATAATGTCCTCCAGGGTGGCGGAAGATGAAGAAATGGGGAAGAAGCTATGGAAGTTAAAAATACCACTAAAGTTACAAATTTTGTTATGGCTCTGCAGAAGGGATGGATTGATTACTGGAGATCTGAGGCACAGAAGGATGGGTACCCCCACCCAGTTTTGTTATTTATGTGTAATGCATAATGATTCTAGCGTTCATATCTTCTCTTCATGTGCAATCACTGATTATGTATGGAGGAGAGTATGCAACGAGTCCTTACCCACATGGGAAAATTGTGGCACTGTCTTGTGGATGGGAATAAGCCTTATATACATATGGTGGCTGTGTTATGGGCTGTATGGAGGGCTAGAAATGAGTGTATTTTTCAGGAGACCCCACTGTATGTGGAAAATATTGTAAATTTATGCTGGAGTCTCATACAGCATTGGGGTTCGAACTTGTAAATATTTTTTATTATCAATAATAGCTCTCATGGTTTGCTATCGGTGATTCGATATCATTCCTTTCTTTCTCAAAAAAAAATTTATTTTATTATGGTGAATTTATGCCTTCATGCTCATGCTTCTAGAGAATTGCTAAACCTTATTATTCATCTCTATGTGCATTGAATTTAATTTTGAATTACATTTTAGTATGCATGCAAGTGAATAGTACATGGCATACTCTTGCACATGGATAATTTTCTGATATAAAAACTACATTAACAACCCTTGACTTCTCCATAAATTTAAGGTTTACTTTCAGAGCTACACAGGCAATGTTTGATATGGTGAATAGTTTAGCAAACTTGATTTTGACCTAATTCCAAGTTTAAATAAGTCATTACTTCCCTATGGACATGACTCGCTCTCCTGTGAGTGGTTTAATTTTAATTTTAATTTTAATTATTTTGTTAAGCAGTTTTCCACCACTTTGATCCGACAACGACAAATCTTAATACATTATTTGAAAGCGAAAACCATCTTATCACCCTGGAGGGGCTGTTTTACGCGAAAGATCTCCTCGTGAAGTATCATGCAAAATCACAAGAAAGCAAACAGGGTAAGTTAGTGCTCAAATATAAAAATATAGTAAGAGAATAGCAGTGAATTGCATGTTGCTCCCTGGCAATGGCGCCAAATTTTTTAGGTGCAAAATCATCGTTATTTAAGAGATGCATCTTAGTATAGGACAAAATTGCTCAAAATAGATAAGATTTGTGACTCGAGTGAAAGTTCAAGGTCGTTCGCAAGGAGCAAATACGAATCCACATGCTAATCTCAACAATTAATGTAAATGAGCATAATTAATTAAGCAAAGTATAGATTTTCAATGAATAATAACATGTCACATTAAATATTCAGTGAAATCCAATGTATCTCAAGAATATGAGGATAAAAAGAGAAAAGAATAAAAAGCAATGGATTCAACTATCAATTCAAATTAACCAATAGTAGGCAAGCAATCAAGCATCGTAAGCCTTCTTTTTTCCTTTAGAACAAAATGTTCGATCGCTAAATCTGTGTTTTAAGATTATCGCGTTGCAGTATAGCCAAGATAACGCTCAAAGAAATAAATTTATTACTTGAAAAAGTTCCACGGTCGAACATAGGGAGCAATATGGAATTTAGTTCTCAAAAATTGCAATTTAAGATAAGAAAGGTATGAGATTGTAAACAAAAACTGTTTTAGAGTAAAGTAGCACTAGGGTCAAGTGTCAGAATGCAAAAATAATAGAGTAAAATGGTGATTTAAATCACCAAATACTCCTTGTAATGATAGCTAATGAACTCGATGTATGTATGAAATGAAATGCAATCAAACCAATCGTCTGATTAGTACTAATCAGATGGCTTAAACTGCTCAAGCCTCTCTCTGTTCTTCTTCTTCTTTTCTCTTTCTCTTCTCATCTTTCTTCAGCTACAGCCCTTGTTCTTCCTTCCCTTCTCTGTCACTCTTGCCTCTGCAACTCTTCTTCTTCTTTCCTCTTCTTTTTTCACTGGCTTTCTTCACACAATAGCAGGGGAGAGGCTTCTTGAATTCAGCTAAGTGTTAGCCGGGTCTCACCAAGAGCGAAACCCTCCCCCTACCTGCACAGACTCTCCTTCTCTCTTTCTCTCTTCATGATCCACTCTTCCAAAGCCAGAGGGGTAATCGGGATATCAGACCTAGCGTACCCATGTCCAGGCTCACCGGTAGTGGGTGATGAGCGAGGAGTGAGGCTTAAGCGGGTTAACGGATCAGGCCAGGTCCACGAGCAGAGGTCATGGACGAGGTGCAGGTGTGCGTGGGTGAAGGGGACCTCACCCTGTGTTTGGTGGCAGTAAGCCCTATTGACAAATTCAACTTATGCGTATGCTTCGCTTCAGTGGCTTCCGATGTGGGACTATCTGCATCCCTCTCCTTCGCACGTCTGCAGTAGCACTTCCTCCTTCAATTGGCATAGCTAGCATGGTCAATGCATCCAAGTGCCCACCTGGACATGTTGGCGAGTTCTTTCCATGCAACCTGGGGATAGAGCTTGGAGCTTGCACCGCAAGAACATGGCTCCAAGCTTGCTTGGAGCTCCTTCATTAATGGCGGAGAAGGGTAGAACCCGAAATCCAAGAATAAGGGCCTCGTGGCAGCATCAGAAGGCTCAACATGTTTGCCGTGGAGTGGCAAGTGTGGTGGTAGTTGTGTGGCGTGGCGCGAGTAAGGGTGGAGGTCGAATGGTGACAGGTTAGGTCGGAGATGATGGGTCTGCTCAGGGGGTGGTGTGAGTGGATAAAATGGGAAATTGAAAGAAGGGAAATGAGCAGAGAGGTGTGGCAGAGGTTTTGAGGTAGTCGGCGAGGAGTTTGGTGGCATGTGGAATGAGATGTTCCTCGCTGGAGGTGTGGCCGGAGCAGCAGAAGATGAAGTCGCGGAGGCATGGTCGAGGTCGAAACAACGTGTCGAAAGTGTTGGTGTGATGATGAAGAGGTTAGGGAGTAGTTGAATGTACTAATAGACAAAGTGGGAAGGAGAAGGTGACAGTTGTGGTGTTGCCAGCACTGGAGAAGAAAATAGCTCCAGAGATAGGTGATCAACAAGGAAGAAGGCGATCAGGGCACCGGCTGGTATGGCTCAATGTGAGATGAAATAAGGAGGATGACTCCACTTCTGGTATTGCGAACGGAGGATGAAGATGGATGGAGTGGCTCCCCAGATGTCGAGGAGCTTTCAACTGAGAGAGAGAAAGGAATTGGGGGCAAATCTTGGCTGATTTTGAGCGTAAGGAGGACAATTTGAGCAGGTGGTTCTTTTATAGAACTCAGGAGGAAGTTTTGAGCTTGGGAAGCTTGGAAGGCTTGACGAAGTTGGGAAATTTTTTGATACCCAAATCTCTCATGCATTCACATGAGAGATTAGGAAGGTTTTGTGGTGTGAGATTTGGTTCAAAAGGAAGAGAATTTCTTGACGAACTTCCCTTCCAAATTTGAAAGGGATTCGTCAAGAAATTGAGTTTTTTCCAAATTAAGGGCACCAGAGCAAGTAGGAATAGGTTTAATGCTAGTAGGGACCTTTTTGTGAGAACAACCACAAAGTTAAGGGTCTATTTGAAAATATTTTGGAAGTTAAGGGCATAAATGTAATCAGACAGGACCAAGTTGCAAACTAGGTTAAGACTAACTCATCTTGGGTCCAAACTTTGGTAAAAACCTAATTTGAACCTAAGGAATCCATTGGTGAAGTTGTATTTTGGTTTTGACCATGTTTGACTGGGCAATTTATGTAAAAACTCAAATTAAGGCAAATGTCTATCTGAGACTCAGTTCTTGGTCAAAATGGGTTCTGATGGTCAAATTGAAGGTTCCAAACCCTAGAAAATATTTTTCTATGAATTTAAGAAGGTTCAAGAGAATTTTATCTTGACCAGAGCCTCAGTTAATTAAGTAGGTCTATTTTTAGGGTTTCAAAATTTATTTAATTCTTAGAACACATGCAAACCCTTTTCTGATTATTCTAACCCACTTGTTAGGCTTTTAGGATCATTTAACCCTCAATTAACCCCTAGGAAAACCCGTGGATGTACTGCATTCATGATAAGATGGTAAAATTATAGTTAACCCTAGTTTCTTATTTTTCCCTCAGAATGATTATGCAGTGAAAATATGACTCTCTGGTAGTTATGTAGGAGCATTTACTGACTTAATTGGATCAAAATGATCTAATTGTGGCTCATGATGGTGTTCCCATCATATCCCCATGCCTAAGTTTTGCTAGTCCCTTAGCAAAATTTCAAGGTATTAACTTTGATTCTAGACTATATGTCTTTTGATGCTGAAAACTTTGATGTGTGCTTTTTTTTTTGTAGATTATGTTAGAATGCCGATAGTAGGCCTAGAGGTACTCAAGTATCAACCATGATCCGGACCTGATCAGCTCTAGCCTCAGTCTGCCGTAAAGGTTTCTAAGGCCCACAGGAACTAACCTAAGATTCGTTGAACTCCACGATTAAAGCACCCATGCTTGTAACATATTTTAGCCCAAGTTTAGTTTGCAGTGCATTTTTGTGAGAGAGACAAAACAACTTTTCTTTATTTTTGGAGAGTTTTCTCTCTCTTTTCAATTTATTTCTAGCTTCGGATTAGCCTTAAAATATGGTCTGTATCGGATTTCTAGTTCCCACCATCAATCCTTGCAGGGTCCCTAGCAATCGATGCTTCGAGATAGCACCGCCCATGGAAATCCACAGAATCCTGGCTTTTGAGATTTCGAGATAATCCCGCCCATGGCATTCTATAGCTAAATCCAGACCCTGGTGATGAGAAGCTCATCATGGTCTCTAATTACCCCTAATTAACTAGTCTTCCTAGTTAATTACCTAAAAATATGTAAATATATGGGTTAATTATTAAATAAGGGATAAATAGTAATGGACCTTAAAATAAGTTAAAAATTCTATATTATCATCCAATTAGTATTATTAATAATTTAATTAATAATTAGACTTGAAATATTATCAGTAATTTATCTAATTAATGTATTAACTAACTTAAGTATAATATATACCTAAGTATGTAATAACTTAAGTAACATTACTTAATTAAATAAATTAAGCTAAAAAGGTCAAAAATGTAAATTCAAGGTCTAAATATAATAATTTTCTTATTTACAACCATATATAAAAATTTGAAAAAGATTTAAATTAAAATAAACCTTGAAAACCTTAGTTTACATTTTAGTCCTTATATTTTATTTCAATTGAGTCCTTATTCTTCATTTAGGTCCTCAACTTTCGTTACGAATAAGTCCCTGAAACTTCTTCTTCTTTCCTTCTTCAGCCTCCTCGACGGCTGACGATAGGAGGTGCTCCACCGTTTGATCACCGCATATCCAACGTCATTCCTTCCTCTCCAAGCTCCTGGAGCTTGTGCTCACCATCTCCTTTTCATCCACCAGTCTGGATGAAGCTGCAATCCTATTTTAGGGTTGGAGATAACCTCACCGACGTCGGAGAAGATGCCGATGGTTACTCCACTCCTAGCCTCTTCTCCATCCAGATTCAACCTCTATCTCAGCCACTGCCACCTATAAATACCCCTCCACACCATCGATTTTCACTAAGTTACCTCCCTTCCCTCTTCTTCACTGAGCTAACCGATAGGCTATTCTTTCTAAACTCCGGTGACCTTCCTTCGCTTCATCTGTCTTCCTCCATCCATCTTTGATCGCTCTGGATCTCCGCCGAAGTTAGCCAAGTTTCCTAATGCAGTGCTGACTAGGAGCTCCTCTGCTTCACTTCACAAACGTCCGTCGGACTTCTTCCTTCAACCCTCTGATTTCCTCCTCTGTTAAGGACAATCAACGGAGATCTTCTACCTCCTTCGTCCAGGTAACAATAGGTTAGGTAAGTAGATTAGTTAGGTTAGTTAGTTAAGTAGATTAGATAGGTGTAATGTTAAGTTTCTCATTCATCTTCTCAATCTCTGGCGAGCTCGTTGAGCTTTTTAGGAGCAAATCTTTTGTCTTTTTAAGTCACCGATCACCTTCTTAAATCATTCAAGAACATTTCTATCACTTTTAATCACTAAATTGATCATCTATTCATCTAAACCACATCCACCTCCACCAACTGCTCCTGCTGTCCATGGCAGAAGTGGTTGAGCTTACTCCACTTCCACTGGGGCTCTCCACCACTTATCCATCACTTAAGGGCCCCTATCCTCACTTTAATTTAAGTAATTACCATCTATAACTTAAACACCCAATTTAATCTAATCTCCTGAGCTCGCTGTCAATGGTAGCTCAGTAGGAGTTCAAATCATTAATTATCCACCTATAAACCATCGCAACTTCATTTTGACTTGTTTTCTCCACTCAATTGGGTGGGAAAATAGGTCCTGAGCCTAATCACATTAAAAATTTATCTACTATGAATTTCACTGCTTAACTTCCACTTTAATGGATAATTGAAGGAATTAAGGTGTTCTCGAGGTTCCTTGTGACCTCAGAAAGCTATTTAGATCATTAATGGCACGTTTCACATCATCTATACATTTTAGCCTTTTTCTTGACTCACTGGAGCTCCAGCGAGCTCCGGTGAGTCAAACGGGCTCTTCAAACCATAAAACTTAGTGTGAAGCTCCAGATCATTGATTTAAAGGTCACTGATCATGCTGAAGAAGTTTATTTAGGGTTTTAAGATCTAGAGTTTCTGTTAGATCTTCATATTCTCCAACTCCGGTAGAGTTGGAGACAACTAATAATTAGGTTAAGTCTCATTTGAAAAGTCTAAAAGCATCAGTAACTTTCCCTGAGACCATTCCTATGAGTCAATCACTGTGATTAACTTTGGTTTGTTCTGTTGAACAAACTCCTTTAGAATCTCAGGCGACAGGCCTAGAACCCTACCAATCTTAATTGAAACATCATTTTGAGGGTCTGAATCTATTCCTAAGGATAAAGAGAAGCTATCTAAAGCATTAATTTCCTTTGAAATGGTTAAATTTAGAATGTCAAATTTCGAGGCTTCATGGTCAACCTAAAGTCTGGTTCTTGGATTTAGGATTCAATCAGACAAATTGAGGAATCCAATCGGTTCCTGTGATGTTTGTAAATGATTCAGATGCAATTTGGATGAGCTCTGATCAATTCTATAGAAGAAATTGATTTCTATTCAGTTTAGGTTGCTTTTGAACCCAAACTGACGATAGTGAGTTTATGATGAGATTCAAATGGATAATCTGCCTAGATAGTTTCTTAACAACCTCTAAAGTTTTTGAATTGATTAAATAGGTCTTTAGCCATCTGTTGGACCTTTCAAAACTTGAATTACAGTTCTGAAGCTCCTTGGCGAAGCTTTTTAGCTTCTGTACCTTCCTAAAGCTTCTTAGAGGTTCTCATCTTCACAAATAGCCGTGGAATAACCTTCTGAACCTATTTAACACCTCATCTGGAGGTCAAATGTCCTTTTGTAGGATGTTAGAACCAAAATTCCATTCTGCAGGAAAGATAGCCGTAGTGAACCTGGTCCTTCACCCTACAAATCGAAGAGCTAAACCTTCCCTGAGTATCAAATTGATACTCCAATCATGTAGATCAACCTAAGAGCTTTCTAGCAGGCTTTCATTTGCTCGGATTGGAGCTCTAAGCTGGCTGGAATGATCAAGTGAAGTCTGGACTGGGAGGGGGAAACATAGTCCCACATCGGTGGAACTGGAGCGGCCGCCTTGGTATAAAAGTGATTTGTGTTTTAGGCTCTTCAGTCAACAACGTAGGGTGCATGAAAAGAATCTGAGCACATGGGTGTGTGTGTGCGCCTGTGGGCATGCGAGTGTTGACCCATGAGGGCTTGTGCATGTGGGCTTGGGAGGCCTTGAGCCTGACGGGCTCAAGACTATGCGAACTAGAAATAAATTGAACCAAATAAAAACTAGGCTTAGACCTAGTAGGGTCTGGTCCTACCCTGAGAGGGGTGTTGTGTATCCCTGACCGGTCCAAGCCACCAATCAAAACCTAATTTTTGGTTCAAAGGGTTAAACTGGTTCAGTTCAGAAGATCTACAAGGGTTCAGAAGAGAAGGATTGTAAAGGAAAAGAAGGAGAAGAAGGAGAGCTCGTAAGGAGAAAAGAGAGGTTGAACAGGCAAAAGGCTAAAGAGAAATAACTTGTAGAGTAAGAAGAAAGAAAAGAAAGAGAAGAAGACATGTAATAAGAGAAGAGCTCGAGAAAGATTAAGAAGAAAGATTAAGAGAAAAGTAAAGATAAGAGAGAAATAGAGAGAGAGAAAGGAAAAGAAGAGAAAGAAGAATAAAGCTGAAGACAAGAAGAATAATCATGTTTAATTTCTTGCATTTTATTAATTCCTTTTGAGCTTAATGTTGTAACAAGGCATATTTTCATTAGAATTACTTTTTCTTACCTAATCTCTTATAAATAAAAAAAATAAACATGTTTACTTGTTCGTAAAAGAAGATCATTTGTGTAAATGTGTTTCCTTATAGAATTTTTCATTCTTTTTAATTAGAAATCCTTAAGCAAAATTCATGTTCTTAAAGTAAATTTAATTATATTTTCCATAAGTAGCTTAGATTTAATGGTGAATTTTAATTAAGTTATGCCTCCCAGCGAACGACCTGGACTCAACCAGTTAAAAGAAGTAAAATCTAAAATGTTAGGTTAACTTGACCCTATACTACTTAATTGATATAAATTCAAGTTGACCTAAGCTACTTTCTTCTGCACATAATTAAGCACAATTAACTTAATTAACTGTGTTAAAAAAGATAACCATCACCTAGCAATCGACATTTCGAGATAATGCCACCCATGGCATCTATACCAGCACAAGGTGCTTACATGCCCTCAGTAGGATATTTAGATATCCTAGGAGACAAGCACCGAGGAGATGATATGTTATTGCTTATCTTCGAGGGGAATTTCCCACCTCTCCGCATCGAGAACTCGTCCAAATCAACTTGTGTTGATCAACTGCTCCTAATCTAGGTAACCTTTTCAGAATAGATTTAACGAATTTGCGTGATTTTGATACTTAGGCGCACTGAACCAAGACTATGTGTGGATTGGGGTGCTTAGGTTACCGAGTGTCACAAACTAGAGGTCAATTAACGAGGTCGAATAATCCCTATGCCTTAAACCTAATACTTAAGCTTTGCATTTTCCCCAATCTCTTGAGAACTATCCAGATCTTAGCGAATACTTGAATTTTTAAGCCTAGGATTGCAACTTGTTCATGGCGTACATCACGTAAAAGATGAATATGTTGTAGTATAGCGCGAACTACGTCTCGACAAATAAAATTAACGGACCTGGGAGTCCTGGTCGATCACAGGGAGGCAGAAAAATGCTTTTGATTTCATACACTTGTTCTAAATCTAATTACTAAATAGTAGAGATAATGAACCACAATATATATATCACATCATGAATTGCATACATGGAATTGAAACAAATTATAACATGAACATAAACTACTTATATAACAGAACGAGGGCACCACGGGTGGTTCGTGGTGGTCTTTTGGAGAGGTTGAGGAAAGCAACGACAATCCGACAAGGTGGCGCAATGGATGCTTCAGACGGGAATGCAAAGACGAAGGCAGAGAAGATGGGAAGAAGACGAAGAAGAGAGAGGTAGAAGAAGGAAGAAGAAGAAGAGAGTTCTAAGAGAGTTGAGAGTTATGTTCTAAGTGGGGGCCCTTTTGTCCTTTTATAGCTTTTTTTTCCCGTGAAAATCCTTTCCCGATCGGTTTATTCTGGTGCTGCCACGTGGCACTCTACGTGTCCTCGAATGCAAATCTCATGGCTCCCGCTCTCCCATGACTTCGTGTTTTTGCTTTTGCCACATGCCTTCAAATCCCACCTTAACATCAGTCGTCCGATCGTGAGATCGGACGGCTTAGACAGCCATAGTACCGTGCCTTCGCAAATCCTAAGCGTGATTCATGTGCCTTCCTGATTTCGCACAACCCGCGCAATCATGCGTCCCACCTGTGGTGTGCTCTAATCGTGCCACGTGGCGTACTATGCGCCATCGGATTGCACAATTGCGCCTACACGCTCCCGCCCACCGTCGCCGCATGAATTTTGCACAGCACAAGGCTCAAACCCACGTCCCACGCTTACATGCGCGTGCGTGTGAGCCAACGCGCTACGCAAAGCCTTTATCATATATATGTGCTTATTTATATTTATACTGATCCAATCTGGGTGGCGACGTGGCACATTCGTGGCCGTTGGATGAAGATCCAACGGCCCACACTGCGAGGAGAGGTACCTTCATGAGTTAGGGGCGTGGCAAGGGGTGGCTGCGATGGTGCCACGTGGCACCATTGTGGCCGTCCATTCTTCTTCTCTTTATATCTGATGACGTAGGCCTCCGATTAAGTTGATTTTTGCACTGTTGGACTACGAACGTCGATCCGAATCCATCCATATGGTTGGATTTGTCATCTAAGGTCCAGATCTTCTTCAATTTGACCCTTTGAACTTGCTCTTCTGTGTACTCCCTACGATGCTACGGGAGTTTGATTGATGCGTCCTTAGATGCATTAGACTCCCGTCGTTATTTCAAACAAATCCATAAGGTTGGTTCGATCATCTGCAGCCCTGGATTACCTGCAATCATTAATACCTCTCAAATAACATAGTTTAATGCATAAAACACATATATCACCTAGGATGTAGAATATGATGAGTATACATGCAGAATGTCCATGTTAAACTAAGTTCTAGCTTAAGTCAGGCGAGTTAGGGCCTTTGATTGCTATGCAATCACAACCCAAGAGGCTTAAGATCAGCGTTCTTACTAATCTCTTTTTGTTTCTTTAGCACTTTTTGTCTTTCATTTTCTTTCTTTTGATTTGGTGGAGAACTAAGTCAATTCCTTAATCTTTTACAAATGACTATCCCTTTTTCTTTTCAAATTATGCTCCTTTTTAACATTTTTATCTCCTCCCCTTTTCTCCTCAACAAATGATATCAATTCAAAATTTCCTCCCCTCTCCCATTTTAATTTTTTTTCAATTTTTTTATTTTTTTGGTTTTTTTTGGGAATATGTGATTTTTTTTATGAAACCCTTTCTTGTGAAGTGATTTTCACGATGTTTTACACTTTAATACCCCCCCATGACTATAATTTGCAATGCCCTCATTGCAAATTAGGTGGGTTCGAGTTTAGCTTAGATCGTACATTAGAATAGGCTTTGGATGGGTGGGTGGGTCAGGGTGACTATTGTGGACGATTTCAAGCTCAGGTACAAGTACCAGAGGTGGAGTCGGTTGTTCTAATGAATGAACCCTAAAGTGCAATATGAGTTCAGCATAAGATGTGTCAGGAAGGGTTTTGGATTTTTCAAAATAACGAGTTGCCTCCCATTAAGCATTGAGTTTAACGCCATCAGCTCCGCACAATGAGCTCAAGGAGAATGGAAGGTAAAAGATACCTCAGCCAAGTGTGTATCGGCTAGTTCAATGAATGATTTGAGTCTCTGACCGTTCATGACAAAAGGTTCTGAATCATGGCTGAGTTGACTGATTTTGATAGTTCCATTTCCAAAGATTCGTTAAACGAGGTATGGTCCAATCCATTTTGATCTGAGTTTTCCTAGGAATAATTTGAGTTTGGCGTCAAAGAGTAGGACTTTCTGACCAGGGAAAAAGATCTTTCTAGATATGTGCTTGTCGTGAAAGGCCTTAACCCGCTCTTTGTAAATTCGCGAGTTCTCATACGTGTCATGGCGTAGTTCATCAATCTCGCTTATTTGAAGCTTTCTATGGGTTCCTACCTTAGAAAGATCGAGATTGCAGTTCCGTACTGCCCAATAAGCTTTGTGCTCCAATTCGACAGGGAGGTGACATGCCTTCCCATACACCAATCTAAAGGAAGATGTGTCAAATTGGGTTTTGTGGGCGGTTCTATAGGCCCACAAGGCTTCAGGAAGTCGGGATGACCAATCTTTCCTGTCAGGTAGAATAGTGACATGGAGGATTTTCTTGATCTCTCGATTTGATAACTCAACTAGACAGTTAGTTTGGGGGTGATAAGGAGTCGAGATTCTATGTGACACCCCGTACTTGGTCATCAGTGACCTAAACTGAGCATTCGTGAAATGGGTCCCTCCATCGGAGATTATGGCATGTGGAATCCCTAACCGAGAAAAGATCCATTTGGACACAGTTAACAGTGAGAAGAATATATTCGAAGCCGTCCAAAACAGGGAAGGGTCCCATGAGATCAATCCCCTAGATATCAAAGATTTCGCATACGAGAATTGGCTGTAAAGGCATCATATCAGGGTAGCTCATGTTGCCTAAGGTTTGGCAATGAGTGCATGCCTTACAATGATTGTATGAGTCTTTGAAAATCGTGGGCTGATAGAAGCCGCACTGGAGGACTTTTGTTGCGATTTTATGACCAGAGAAGTGTCCACCAAAGGCTTGGTCATGGCAGAAGGACAAAATGTCTTGAATTTCCACTTCCAGAACACATCGTCGGATGATCTGATCAGCACCAATGAGGAAGAGATACAGGTCTTCCCAAAAATAGTACTTGGCATCAGAAAGTAATTTGTCCTTCTTTGCTTTTGGCCAATCGGAAGGGATCTGATGTGATGCCAAGTAGTTTACTAGATCAGCAAACCATGGAAGTCCCGAACTGATAGTCAAGAGATGTTCATCGGGAAAATGTTCAGTAATGGGTCCGGAAGGGTTGATAATGTCGGAAGGAAGGTGGGATAAGTGATCAGCTACCACATTCTATTTTCCCTCCTTGTCGCAAATCTCGAGGTTAAACTCTTACAAGAGCAAGATCCAGCGGATTAGTCGAGGTTTCGTGTCCTTCTTCGCAAGGAGTTGCCTCACAGTAGTGTGATCTGAGTAAATGATAATACGGGAACCCAAAAGATATGATCTGAACTTTTCTAGGGCAAATACTACGGCTAGCAGCTCTTTCTTAGTAACTGTGTAGTTACGCTGAGCCTCGTCAAGTGTCTTGCTAGTGTAGTAAATGACCATGAGTTTCCCGTCTATTTTTTTCCCAAGTACTGCACCTACAGATAATCAGATGCATCGCACATGATCTCAAAGGATTGAGACCAATCAGGAGACTGTAGGATAGGTGCTTGGGTAACTCGATCACGCAGGATTTCAAATGCTTGAGAGCACTCCTCGGTGATTTCAAAGGGGACATCCTTAGATAATAGATTAGTCAGGGGGCACGCGATTTTTGAAAAATCGGGGATGAATCGACGGTAAAAATTGACGTGCCCTAGGAAGGATCAAATGTCTTTGACCGAGCTAGGCATTGGGAGTTTTGAAATCAAATTCACCTTGGCTCGATCAACCTAGATGCCCTTTTCAAAGATAAGATGCCCTAGGACAATTCCCTTAGGTACCATGAAGTGGCTCTTTTCCCAGAAAGAATCAAGTTCACATCGATGCACTGCCTGAGGATCTAGACCAAATGCAGGAGGCAATCGTCAAATGATTCACCAAATACCAAGAAGTCATCTATGAAGACTTCAAGGTATTCACCTACCATATATGAGAATATGGCAAGCATGCACCGCTAAAACGTAGCGGGTGCATTGCAGAGATCGAACAGCATTATTCGGAACGTGTAAGTTCCGAAGGGGTAGGTAAAGGTGGTCTTCTCTTGGTCCTCGAGATGGATTGCGACCTGATTATAACCAGAGTACCCATCCAAAAAGCAGAAGAATCGATTTCCTGCTAGTTTCTTGAGAATCTGATCAATGAATGGTAGTGGAAAATGATCCTTCTTCGTGGAGGAATTGAGTCTTCTGTAATCAATGCAGACTCTCCACAAGTTTGCTATACGGGTCGGTATGGTTTCTTTGGTTTCAGTCGTGCTGACGGTGAGCCCTACCTTTTTAGGCATAACTTGGATTGGGCTCACCTACCAACTGTCGGAGATCGGATAGATGATCCCTGCATCTAACCACTTGATAATCTCCTTTTTCACAACATCCTGCAGATTTGGATTCAGGCGTCTCTGCATTTCACAGGATGGTCGTGAGCCCTATTCAGTGTATATGTGATGTGTGTAGTATGAGGGGCTGATGCCAGTGACATCATCGAGAGTCCATCCAATGGCTCTTCGATGTTGTTGGAGAACAAAAACTAGGCGTATTTCCTGATCAGGTGTGAGTCAGGAGTTGATAATCATAGGAAACATCTGATTGGAATCCACAAAGACACACTTGAGATGATCAGGAAGAGGCTTTAATTCCAAAATTAGGTTGTCAGCAGTGGCAGGTGGTTCAGGGTGGGTGTGGGGAGTTATGGGCGTGTCTAGGTTGAGTTTGGGCTCCTCTAATTGTCGATTTTGGTCCTCATGTGGTTGATCAGAAATAGTTGGTTTGTCCTCGATAAAGTCGTTAACCACAGCTTCAATATCGTAAATCTATTCTATGACTCTGCAATTAATTCTTTTGTTGGGCCTTAAAGATGTCAATCTTTAGTGTCTTGCTCCCAAATTTTAATTGAATTTGGCCCTCCTCATAATTGATATTGGCCCTAGTAGTGGCCAGAAAGGGTCTCCCTAGTATGATCGGTGTATTTTTCACATTCTCAAGAGCATCCATGTCTAAGATGATAAAATCTACTGGAAAATAGAAATCACGTACCCTATGACATCCTCAAGAATTCCTTTTGGTAACTTAATTGATTGGTCGGCTAGTTGTAAAGTCATTTTTGTCGGTTTAAGTTCAGATTCCTCGAAGTAGTCTAGTAGGGATGTAGGTATCAAATTTATGGAGGCTCCTAAGTCCAATAAGGCTCGGCCAAATTGTATACCACCAATTGCACAGGAGATTAGAGGGGTGCCTAGGTATTTTGCCTTAGGTGGGAGTTTGCTCAAAATGACAGAGCTGGCTTGCTCTGACAGTACGATCGGATTCCCACCTTTGGTTCGTGGCTTATGCTTAGGTGTACACACATCTTTCGGAAATCGTGCGTATGCCGGTACGTGGTGTATTGCATCCATCAAGGGAATGTTTATATGGACCTGCTCAAAGAGCTTAACCAGGTCCTCCTCAGGTGCCACCATTTTGGTTATCCTTTTACCTTTGGTCAAGGCCTCGGGAAATGGAACCTTAGATGGTTCCTCTAGAATGGGTCCAGGTTCTTGATCTAGGATAGAGGTGTCCTAGATGACTATCCTAGGGTTAGGGTTTGTATTACCAGGGTGGGATTGGCTTGGATAAGGTGGGTCCTGTGTTGTTTTGCCAGTGCGGATAGTAACAGAATTCAATCCTACCTGGTTCTGGTTTGATGTGGGTAGAAGAGGTGCTTACTGCTGGTAACCCGTATATGATGTCAAAAATTCCATCCTGTCGGGTGATGGAGTAGAAGGAGCCTGATAAACAAAGTGAGCTTGGCCCGGATTTAGGTTCATAACATGCCTCTGGTTCGGCACGATATTCAGATTAGGTAGAGGTTTGGAAGGAAGTCCACCAGGTTGGTGAGGATTTTCTATCTGGGCAAGTTGATTGCGAACCTCTGTGATCTCATCTTTGTGCTATTTTTGCATAGCCGCATTCGTCTTCTGAATGTCAGCCAGAGTCTGTAGGATAAGAGTCATTTGATCTATATGAGTTGGCCAAGATTGATAAGTTGGGTTAGGCTGAGGTTGAGGCGACTGATATGGACAAGGAGCTTGTGGTCGAGGCTGATATTGAGGTCTCTGATTTTGATTATTGCCTGACCATGTGAAATTGGGATGATTACGCCATCCAGGGTTGTAAGTGTTGGAGAATGGATCATTCAGAATGGCGTTAAGGTCCTCGCAGGTCTGAGGAACCTCGGAAAAGTTAGAATACGAGGGTTCAGAGTTCTCCCAACTAGAGTTGGTAGATCCAGAGTTTCCTCCAAAACCAAAATCAGACGGGGGTGGATATGGGTCCATCCCCTGAGAAGGTCGGTAATAGATGTCGTGCACAACCTCCCTACTAGAGGGTGGTTGTGTGAATGTGTTTTGCATAGAGGTGACTCGCTGCAAATGTCGAGTTAACTCATCCACCTTCTTCTCAATAATAGAGAACTTGTCCAGATGACTACCCATCAGTTCAAAGTCGGCGGAAGAGGACTGACCCTGTGTCTCATGTGCTCCCTTTGGATTCATCAATGCACGAGCATTCGTCCAATCGAACATGCCCATGGATTCATTATTGATGGAGTTTTTGCACATATTCTTGAGAATCTCCCACACAGTCTCTTCATGTTGACTCATGATGTTTCCTCTGCATGTTGCATTGACAAATAATCGAATATCCTCACGGAGTCCCTGGTAAAAAGACTGGACTTGTTCCCATTTAGGAACTCCGTGATGGGGACATTTCCGCATGAGATCTAGAAAATGATCCATACTTCATGAAGTGGTTCTCCTGCTTGTTGTGTAAAATGTGTGATCTAGTGCAATAAAGCATTTGTCCGACCAACAGGGAAGAACTTTCTCAAAAACTCGGATTGAAGTTTTGCCCAGGTGTTGATTGGACATGTTTGGGTTTGATACCAGTGAGCAGCTTTATCCATGAGAGAGAAGGAGAATATTTTCATGAGTAGAACATCCCAATTTTGAGCTTCTGATCTAAAGGTCTGGGCTAGATGCTTGAGTTGTTTGATATGATGGAACGGATCTTTGGAATTACGCCCATGGAATTTGGGAATGGCATGAATCATGTTGGGCTTGAGTTCAGTGTCAGGACCTCCAGCGGGGATTTGTACTCGAAGTTCGATTGCCACTGCAGCGGGATTGTAGTGATCTCGCATCATTAGACACTACGATGGGTTCACAAAGGCTTGGAATAGATCATTGAGGTGCTGAAGTTGATTTTCAAGATTATTTTCTTCTGCGGGTTATGCCATGATGAAGGATGAAGGAGAATTAGGTTCAAATGAATCGGAGGAGATATCAATAGAATTGTGTTGTTGCAAAAAAAAGGAGGTCAAGGCTTGGCCTCGACGTTAATGAGTAGCTAAAGGAGGCCTCAAGGATGGTCTTAGAGACCTCCTCCTGAACATGCACCGACGGAGTAGATGAGAGGTAGAATGAGATGGACCCAATCAAGACCCAAAAATTTTGGATGACTATAAAAGATCAGGGCAGATGATACCCCTTAGTCAGAAAGCCATCCACCTAAGAATTACCTGGGCAACCAGAGAGGGAGAGTCCCGCAAAGACCCCTACATGGTAGAGCACCCCCACAGGTTACAGGGTTTCCCCCACCCAACCTCTCTTGTCACTGATGTTCCAGGTAGACTAGAATGGGGACTTGACCTCTTAAGTCTACCAATTTTTAATTAAGAGTAAGGGTGCTTATGATTTCACTTGAACTTTTAAGATGTTTTTGTGAAAAAGTGACCTAATTTGAAGATTGGTTAACCCAACAAGGTGAGTTAACTTTACCTGTATTGTCCTCTTGAGAATTTTTGGTCCCTCTTTTAGTGTTCAAATGAATTTAAGAGCCTGATTTTTAGGGTTTTGCTTGAATAAATCACTTCAATCAAGGCTTAGGCACACATTGTTTGGAAAAATCAATTCTTAATTAGCAAGTGTGTCTCTAAAACCCTAAACTAGAATCCTTAATTGACTCTAATTTGGTCCAATTTAATTTGTCAAAAAGTGGTACCTAGGGCTCAAGCAAGAATGTGATAACCCTAGATACCTTAGCTTCAAATGGGTGCACATATCATGGTTTGAGTGTTTGTAGAATGTATCAAATCAAGCAACTTGATGATTAATCTAAGAATATAATGCAAGTAGCCCTAATTGATTTTTTTTTCTTTTAATCTTTTCAGAATCAGGGCCTTTAAGAGTTAGAGTACTTAGAACTTACCTGCCTTTAGCGTGTTTAATGTGCGACTGATCTTCCTGGAATGTATCTTCCCTGAAACAAACCACAGCAAAAGAGATATAACAAGTTAGAATCCAAATCAGGAATTGCAATCAAGAGTTCTAAATTGCCCGTTGCTCCCCGGCAATGTTACCAAAATGTTCAGTCGCTAAATCAGTGTTTTAAGATTATCGCATTGCAGTATAGCCAAGATAGCGCTCAAAGAAATAAATTTATTACTCGAAAAAGTTCCAAGGTTGAACACAGGGAGTAATATGGAATTCAATTTAAGATAAGAAAGCTATGAGATTGTAAACAAAATCTGTTTCAAAGTAAAGTAGCACTAGAATCAAGTGTCAGAATGCAAAAATAATGGAGTAAAATGGTGATTTATGTAACGACCCAGTTCCCGAGCCCCTACGAGACACGAGAACCGGACCGACTCAACTAATCCCAAGACCTAGTCGTCCAACGAGGAAGTAACCAAAAGGGCAGTAAAATAAACCACATTCAACATGAGTATAACTAACAGTAAGAAAATACTGTAGCAAGGAAAGAAACTACTACAGTATATACCACCACAACAGTAGAACAACATTCATAACTAAATATGAACTGCAGGTAAAGAAAAGTACAGCGGAAACAAGAACTACTCACTATAATGGAACAAAGAGGTACAAGAAACAGTGGTAACTCTACTGGACCCTACTCGGCCCAGCGTCCTCTGCAGCCGCTGACCCTGGCTGCTCAACACCTGGTCCTGAAAGGTAACGAGTGTAACACGTCAGCAAAACGCTGAGTAGAGTGGCAACTAAAACTAAAGAAACAGTAGAGTGTATAGTAGCTGTTAAGTTCTGTTACTTTTTTTATTTAAGTCTTTCAATTATCTCACGATTTATCTATTTCTCAGATCTTTCACTTGATCTCGAATGTTCCTCGTGGGAATGATCTTGATTGCAGTCTTTTCCGAACAGTAGAAGTAGCACGTGGTGCTCTCCTGGCCGGGAGAGTCCCCCGTGGTGATCCTACTCTCAGTCAACCACCCCAAGGTCATTGACAGACGTAACGGTGACTACGGCATGCGCGGTAAACGCACGGGTAGCTAACCCGCACTGGCACGCGGTCAGTCGTTTCCGTTAACGGGTGCGCCCAAAGCACAGCACGGAACAAGTATAGGGCAAAGCCCTCTCAGTAACAGGGGTCCAACCCCTCCACAGTAACCAAATAGGGGCCTTGCCCCTCCACAGTCCGCGCACCCTCACCTGACTACCCTGGTTTGCCCCAGTGGGCCTAACAAGTCGGTGTGGGAGGCTAGCAGAACCCCGGGGCCCGTGGGGTAGCTAGTACCTCCCTACACTAGTAGCTCTCTTCGGTACTACATACACGAGGGCCAGCAAGTCGGTATAGAGTGGCCAGTCCTAACCCCGGGTCCCTGGGGCGGCTAGCTCAGCTACTAAACAGGGGGACAGTCGCTCTCCTTGGTACTCCGTACTCAAGGGCCAGCTCACTTCCCCAATTCTATTCCATTCACTTTCCAGGAGTTCTACTCCTACTTCCCCGTAGGGTTCCATCTCAGAACGTCTAAGTTTCACCTTCCAGTTTCACGTTATCACAATCCATGTTCTCAAATACGTTTATTTATTCAACAGGCAACTGTTAATTCAATTACAGGCAGCTATTTGTTCCTTTCCATTTTTCCAAGACTACAGTATTCATCTGTTCCACTAGTTTTCCCGTCCTAGGATTCATGTCGTATCCTAGGATCTATCATACAATCTAGTTTTCCAGCCCTAGGATTCATGCAACACCTAGGATCTATCATTCAATCTGTTTTTCATTCCTAGGATTCATGCAATGTCCTAGGTTCTATTTATGATTCCACAAATTAACAGGTTATACTTAAAAGCCACTCTACCAAGTACGACGGGAGTAATGGGGGCATGATTGGGAATCCCGCGTACCTCCGCGACCCCCAAGACTGCAACGGAACGAGGTCCTATCACAAGGATCAAACACAAGGAGTGTCTCAAAATAGTGTATAGCTACTGTAGACGAGTAGAGGATTTAATTCCGGAAAGAACGCAACTCGAAATGCGGAAAACGGAACCCGAACGGGCCCTCAACGGGTCGAAAATGATGACACTGTGCAAAATCAGACGTCTAGATCTTCTTCCAGACGTCTTAAAAAGTGGATCAGAGAATTACCTTATTCTGCATGGTTTCTCAGACGTCCAGAAGCCTGCGGGGACGTCTGGCCTAGTTCCCAGACGTCCGATGGTCACCCAGGACGTCTGGAGGTCGCTCCCGCCGTTTGGTACTACAGCCAGACGTCTGATTCGCGTTGGATGGCGAATCACCGAGCCTGCGCGCACCCAACTCTCTCTCTCAGTACGGTCAGTCGACAGGAAGGAAGAAGACGGAAGAACTCACCTTTCAGACGTTTGGATGGTCTTCCAGACGTCACCCCCACCTTCTGGCTATCATCCCAGACGTCTGATTCTGGAAATGTTTCCAGAATCAGGCCACGACTCGCCCTCCGCTCGCGACGCCACGCCTCGTCGCACCTTGTGCGCCTGCTGCTCGGACCGCGCCCACTGCGCTCCCCGCCAGCCGACCCTGGCAGCCACGGCGAGCTCGCCCTCACGGCTGAGCGCCGCTCTCGCACGCAGCACCTCCTCCGCACTCACTGCGGCTGCCGCTGCCGCTGCAACCTCGCGCTCGCTCTCGCGTTCACTGGCTGAAGGAGAAGAGGAAGGAGGCGGTGGTGACGGAAGAGCGCGTAGCCTTTTAAGGCCACGCGAGGAGGAGAGAGAAGGAGCGTGGCAGGGGAATCTGCAGCCGTAGAAGGAATAAGCGAATATGCGGGTCTACACGCTCAGGCGCGCAGACGACTCACGCGTGTCAAAGATAACAGATTTCCAAACGTCTGTCAACGATCCCAGACGTCTTATACGACGTCTGGAAGTGATTCCAGACGTCTGGTCCGACGTCTGGCCCACCTCCCAGACGTCTTAAAATACGTCTGGGGCACACGTTCATAACAATTTAAATCACCAAATACTCCCTACAATGATAGCTAATGACTCAATGTATGTATGAAATGAAATGCAATCAAACCAATCGTCTGATTAGTAACAATCAGATGGCTTAAACTGCTCAAGCCTCTCTTTATTCTTCTTCTTCTTTTCCCTTTCTCTTCTCTACTTCTTCTCTTTCTCTTCTCTTCTTTCTTCAGCTACAGCCCTTATTCTTCCTCTCCTTCTCTGTCGCTCTTGCCTCTGCAACTCTTCTTCTTCTTTCCTCTTCTTTTTTCACTGGCTTTCCTCACACAATAGCAGGGGAGAGGCTTCTTGAATTTGGCTAAGTGTTAGCTAGGTCTCACCAAGAGCAAAACCCTCCCCCTACCCATGCAGACTCTCCTTCTCTCTTTCTCTCTTTAGGATCCGCTCTCCCAAAGCCACAGGGGTAATCGGGTTATCAAACCTAGCATACCTGGGTCCAGGCTCACCGGCAGTGGGTGATAAGCGAGGAGTGAGGCTTAGGCGGGTTAACGGGTCAAGCCAGGTCCACAAGCAGAGGTCACAGACGAGGCACAGGTGTGAGTGGGTAAGAGGGACCTCACCCCGTATTTGGAGGCAGTAAGCCCTATTGAAAAATTCAACTTATGCGTATGCTCCACTTCAGTGGCTTCCGATGTGGGACTATCTGCATCCCTCTCCTTCGCACGTTTGCAACAGCAGTTCCTCCTTCAATTGGCATAGCTAGCGTGGTCAATGCATCCAAGTGCCCACCTGGACGTGTTGGCGAGTTGTTTCTGCACAACCTGGGGATAGAGCCTGGAGCTCACACAGCAAGAACACGGCTCCAAGCTTGCTTGGAGCTCCTTCGTTAATGGCGGAGAAGTGTAGAACCTGAAATCCAAGAATAAGGCCCTCGCGGCCACGTCAGAAGGCTCAGTAGATTCGTCATGGAGTGGCAAGTGTGGTGGTAGTTGTATGGCATGGCGTAAGTGAGGGTGGAGGTCGGAGAGTGACAGGTTAGGTCAGAGATGATGAGTCTATTCGGGGGGTGGTGTGAGTGGATGAAATGGGAAATTGAAAGAGGGGAAATGAGTAGAGAGGTGTGGTAGAAGTTTTGAGGTAGTCAGCGAGGAGTTTGGTGGCTTGTGGAATGAGATGTTCCTCGCTGAAGGTGTGGCCGAAGCGGTGGAAGACGGAGTCGCGGAGGCAAGGTCGAAATGACATGTCAAAAGTGTTGGTGTGATGAGGAAGAGGTTAGAGAGTAGTTGAATGTCCTAACAGATGAAGTGGGAAGGAGAAGGCGTCGGTTGTGGTGCTGCCGACGCCGGTTGTGGTGTTGCTGGCGTCGGAGAAGAGAATAGCTCCAGAGAGAGGGAATCAACAAGGAAGAAGGCGATCAGGGCATCGATTGGTACGGCTCGACGCGAGACGAAATGAGGATGACTCCGCTGTTGGTATTGCGAATAGAGGACGAAGATGTATGGAGGAGCTCGTCGGATGTCGAGGAGCTTTTGTCCGAGAGAGAGAAAGGAATTGGAGGGAAATCTTGGCCAATTTCGAGCGTAAGGAGGACGATCTGAGCAAGAGGTTCTTTTATAGACCTCAGGAGGAAGTTTTGAGCTTCGGAAGCAAGCTTCCCAAGCTTGAAATGCTTGCTGGAGTTGGGAAATTCCTTGATACCCAAATCTCTCATGCGTTCGCATGAGAGATTGGGAAGGTTTTGCGGTGTGAGATTTGGTTCAAAAGGAAGAGAATTTCTTGACGAACTCCCTTTCAAATTTGAAAGGGATTCGTCAAGAAATCAAGGAGTTCTTTCCAAATTAAGGTTGCCAGAGAAAGTAGGAATAGGTTTAATAGTGGTAGGGAGGTTTTTGTCAGAACGACCACAAAGTTAGGGTCTATTTGAAAAGATTTTGAAAGTTAATGGCATAAATGTAATCAGACAGGACCAAGTTGCAAACTAGGTTAAGACCAACTCATCTTGGGTCCAAATTTTGGTAAAAACCTAATTTGGACCTAAGGAATCCAATGGTGAAGTTGCATTTTGGTTTTGACCACGTTTGACTAGGTAATTTATGCAAAAACTTAAATTAGGGTAAATGTCTATCTGAGACTCAGTTCTGGGTCAAAACGGGTTCTGATGGTCAAATTGAAGGTTCCAAACCCTAGAGACTATTTTTCTATGAATTTAAGAAGGTTTAGGCAAATTTTATCTTGACCAAAACCTCAATTAATTAAGCGAGTTTGTTTTTAGGATTTCAAAAGTCATTTAATTCTCAAAATACATGTAAACCCTTTTCTGATTGTTCTAACCCACTTGTTAGGCTTTTAGGACCATTTGACCCTCAATTAACCCCTAGGAAAACTTTTGGTTATACTGCATTCATGATGTGATGGTAAAATTATAGTTTTAACCCTAGTTTCTTATTTTTCTTTCAAAATGATTATGCAATGAAAATATGACTCTCTGGCAGTTATGTAGGAGCATTTACTGACTTAATTAGATCAAAATGAGCTAATTGTGGCTCATGATGGTGTTCCCATCACTCTCCTCTTCTTCCTTGGCTTCTTCTATTCCGTTCAGCTCTTCTTCTTCTTTCTTTCTACTGTCCTGGCCTTCTACCTTCCTTCTTCTTCTTCATAATTCTTCTTCGACCTTTGTTCTCCCCATGACCAAGTGTCACACAATTGCCTACAAGAGCAAAAATCCCTTATCCCCATGCTCTCTCTTTCTTTCTCTCTCTAGGTTCTACTCTCCCAAAGCCTTCCACAGTAATGGTAATCAGGTATTCGGATCAAGCGCATACCCAGGTCCAGGCTCACCAGTTGTGGGTGGTGAGCGAGGAGTGAGGCATGGGTAAGTCAAGTGCGTGTGTAATGGGCACTTCACCCCCTATGTCTGAGGTGATAAGCCCCAGACACAAATTCAATTTATGTCACTGCAAATGGCCATGCGCTTCCGAGGTGGGACTAAATCCCACAACTTTGTTGCGTGAAGTTGCAGCTGGATGATGTTTGCAATTGGGATGGAAGGAGCGCTCGATGTTCCCAAGTGGAAGCCTGCATGTGCTTCTGGAACTAATGCACATTGCCTGGAGGTGTCACCTGGAGCTATTGTGGCTAGAACTTGCTTCAAGCTTCCTTTGAAGCTCTACGTCAATGGTGGATGAAGACCTGATACCTGAAATCAAAATATGGCCTCTCAACCTCGTCAAAGCAATTCAGGAGCATAGAAAAAGGTCATGGAGTGCAACGGTGGCGGTGGTGCGCTGTGAGCATGTGTGAGGAGGTCTGACAACCTCGAGAAGGGTGGCCAGAGGTGGGTCTGTTCGACGTAGCAGTTGGGTGCGTAATAAGGCAAAATAGGATGGGGGTTTTGTGTAGGTGGATGAGGCAAAGGTTATGAGGGGGTTGTCGAGGTTGATGGAGGGGTGTAGCGGCGGATACGCCTCGCCGGAGGTTTGGTCGAAGATGGAGAAGATGACAATGAATGGTAGTGTCGAAAGTCGAATTGAGTGATAGAAAGGGAAACTAATCTACGATGCTAACAAAACCTAACTAACTACTCTAATGGAAGAAAGGGATAAGGAGGATGCCGAGTATGGTATGGCCAGCACCGTGGAAGAGAACTACTCCGGTGAGGGTAGGACAACAAGGATGAATGAGACAGAGGCATCGGCTAGTACTACTCGATTCGGAGGAAGGTGAGGAAGAAGGATCTGCCACCAGTATTGCGATTAGACGACAAGGGGAGACAGAGGAAGTTGTTGGACGTCAAGGAGCTTCGACTGGATGAGGAGAGACGAATCAAGGGTAAGTCTGGTCTAATTCAAGCGTGAAGAGAACGGTTTGACCTGGGGATTCTTTTATAGGTCTCTAGAGGTCTATTTGAGCTTGGGAAGCAAGCTTCCCAAGCTAGGAAAGTCACCAAAGTTGGAAACCTATGCAATACCCGAATCTCTCATGTGTTCGCATGAGAGATTGGGAAGGTTGTAGGGTTCAAGGACGGGTGCATTGGAGAGATAACTCCTCAAGGAATCTCCCTTCCAATTTTGGAAGGGATTGAGCGAGAAATCAAGGAGATCTTCCCATTTGAAGGTTGCCGGAGTAGGATTTAGGAAATGCAGGCGATGAGGACCTATTTGTGAAGAATATGACAAAGTTAGGGGGCTATTTGTAATAAATTCAAAAGTTAAGGAAATGAGTGTGAGATAAAAGAGTCAGATAGGACCAAATTGTAAACTAGGTCAAGATGATCTCAGATTGGGCCCAAATTTTGATACAAACCTAATTTATCCCTAAGGAATCCAATAGTGCAGTTGGATTTTGGTTTTGATTTAGTTTGACTGGGTAATTTAGGAAGAAACCTAAATTATGGCAAATGTCTATCTGAGACTCTGTTTTAGGTCAAGATGGGTTCTAATGGTAAAATTGAAGGTACCAAACCCTAGAGAATATTTTTCTATGAATTTTAGAGGATTTGGGTGAATTTTATCCTGACCGAAACCTCATTTAATTAAGCAGGTCTATTTTTAGGATTTCATATGTCATTTAATTCCTGAAATGCACGAAAACCCTTTTCTGCCTGTACGGACTCACTTGTTTGACATTTAAGATCATTTGACATTTATTTAACCCCTGAGAAAACCTGTGATATAACTGCAATTGAGATATACTGTTAATTGCAATTTTACCCTGGTTTTCTTGTATTTCTCTCAGAATGGATTTATAGTGAATTATGTCTCTTTAGCGGTCATGCAGGAGCATTTAATCCTGAATTATGACTAATTAAAGCTGAATATAGCTGATGATGATGTTATCATCAGTAATAAAGTGACCCAGGATGCGGGAGATAGTGGAATAAAGCAATAAAGGGAGAAGAAGACTTATTCTGACAAGAGGAGTAAGGAGGATAGCCTTATCCCTACCCTTAGAAACCCTAGGATAGCCTTCCCAAACCCAAAACCACCTCCATTAGGACACCTTAGCCTCAAAATCAAAACATGGATAGCACTATCCATGTTCTTATCGATTCTATCCCTCTCTCAAACACTTAGGAACCAAAACCCGCCTTAGAAAACCTAAAACCCACTCTTCAGCACCTTTTAGACGTCCAGACATCTAGCTGGACATTTATTTCTGCAGAATAGCAATCTAGGAAGCCAAAACTCATACTAACACAGAATTGGACATCCAATTTACTGTCCAGATGTCTAATTTTGGAGTATAAGATGTTTGACCACACTTCTAGATGTCTAATACTGTTCTTTGGTTCCTGATTTTGGTGCTAGAAGCCTAATCTTGCCTATTTTGACCTAGAAACCCCACTAGACACCTTAGGAAACCTAATTAGAGACCTCCTAAGCCTAGACCACTGTCCATAGCCCCACTTATCCTTTCCTTGACCCAATTGAACCATCTCATACCTAATTAGGTGCATCTACAGTTGATTAGGTGCACCTAAACCCAATTAGATCCACCTAGGATCTAATTAACTCATGCCTATTAGGTTAACATAAGCCTAAAAACACACACACATCCAATTAGACTTGACCTAGACCCAATTAGGTTCATTCCTTTCCAACTAGACTCACCTAAGCCTAATTAGGTCCACACACACTTAATGTAGTTTAACCCAACCTAGAATTGCCAAAACCCACAACCCTACTCTACAGAATTTGAACCACACACACTAGCACTTTCCTAAAATACCCTCCTAACATAGATCCACAATCCATGGGCATCAACCCTAGGAGCCACTAAAAGTGGCGCATGCTATTTTTGGGAAGAAGCCAACTTGAGACCACTAATATTGGCCTTCCCATAAAAGCCAAAAATCAAGAGAGAGCACGCCAATTCATTCCCATTTCCATTCTCTCCACCTCTCACTTGCAACACCCTCCTTTCCACCCTCCAAATCCCAAGGCCGTTCACCACTCACTCCTCCAAAGGGTGCTCCTCCTCCTCCAAGGCTCCATCGACAGCCATAGAGAAGCCTCTCCACAACTTCTCGAGGATGGCTAGGAAGAAGAAATGATCTCCACCCACTCTTCTTCACTTAGGTGTGTCCTCTCTTCTCCATAGAGTGGACACCCCCCATCTTCTTCTCTTCTTGGATGACCATGAAGGCTCACCCATAGCCTCTTATGGTCGGCCATCTCTTTTAGTAGGCGTGTAGATGGGTTTGCATACCCAAGGTCTAGCCTACACCCTCACACAAGGCTGATGGCCCTAGTGGGACTTTCCAATGTGAGGGATTTTCTCTATTTACATGGTTTCTATTGTAGATGTGTTGACATTTTTATACATAAATCATATTATGTGATCATCGTTTCTATGATTGATTGTCTTTATCTTCATGCTACTTAGGCTCATTCACACTATGCACGACCACCATGGCCCCACTTAGATGCACGTAGTCACTTAGGTTTTCGTTAGCACATCTAGATCTAGGTATCAGTTCACTTTTCAAAATAAAAAACAAAAACACAAACAAAATCTCAAAATACAAAAAGACTAAAAATGTTAGGTTAGAGTAGATTTAGGTTAGAAAAGTCGATCCAAATCTCGACTCGTTTTCATGCCTCCCAGAGACGAACGACCGAGACTTAAGTTCTAAAAAGAAAAGAAATCTATGTGAGTTTCATTATTATAAATATTTTTGTCAAGGGGATTTCGTGACTATACTATGATTTTCGACGATTTCAAAATGCGCAAATTCCACTCTTGTCACCATCTCGGCTACCCAACACCGACCATGAGTGCCCAGCACCAGCTCCTCTTCATCCTCATCATCAAATCTCGACTGTTGGATCGAGATCCATGGCCGAGAAGCTGCCTCCTCCTCATCGCGGAAATTCAAGAACTTCACACAAAGGCCCCCGAGGTGCATTAGTGGAGGTGCCCACTCTCAAAGAGAGGGTGCGGGTTCAAATCCCGCCATCCCCTCAAAATGACCAATTGAGCGAGCAATGCATCACAGTGTGCATGCGTGAGCATGCACGCTTGCGGGGAGCAGCAGCGCAGTATTAGTGCAGCACATGCCAGCGCATGCATGCACGGCACGCCGAGTGGGGCACGCACGAGCCAGCAGTGCATGCATTGAAGGCAGCGGGTGCGGGGGCGGGGGCTTTGGCGATGTACACGGCGGGTCTTTAGCGACGAATTAAATGTCTTTATTGACCCAGATACAATTTTGAGCCCTTTCTTCAACTATAAAAAGGAACCCACCCCTCCCATTTGCACCAATCTTCTGCCCACGAGTTTCCACCACCTTCTAAAGCTGAAAGCAAGTCCCTGGAGTTGTTGAGCCACCGACGATAGCCCCTCCACCACTGTGGCTACCTTGCCTCTCCACTTAGCTAGTTTTCAATTTATTATTTGTGTTGATTAAGCTTTCATATACCATTTTAATTATAGAAATGAATGATTCATGCAATATATTCTCTATTTTCTTATCATGCTTTTTGTCTCTTTCATGGTTAGATAGTGTTGCATCATCATAACGTTTCTCTAACCCTATTCTCTCTCTCTCTCTTTATCTCTCGCTCCCTCTCTCTCTTTCTTAGTTCGATTTGCTAGCGAACAAGCGACATTTTTGTGACACAAAGCAACTAAGTGATCTGATTTTACACCTCCTTGTGTTCCACACTTAGACTCATGTCTGATTCTTCTTATTAAAATTGACATCATAAAACATGCTACAACGAATGATTTTTACGCAAATGTGTCCGGGATGATTAGTTTTTGGCACCATTGTCGGGGAGGCAATGGATCTCATATTTGCTTTCATTTAATTGGTCATTATTCAAATTAGTGTTATCTAACTTGCTCTTCTCTCTATTCTTGTGGTTGCAGGAACCTCGTGCATCGGCAATGGGAGGAGAACGAGCCAGGTTGGATCAAAGGAAGCGCAAGAAGAAGACCGCCATCGACCCGAAGGTTTGATCTTGTCTTCCCACGATCCAAAGGTAACTTCTCATCTTTGGACCAAGAAAAATGGTGTTGTGTGGTGGCTGGTATTTTTGTTATAGCGTCGTAGTATAGCCAGTTGTTGCCATCATTTCAAATATAAAATTTTTTACTCGGAAAAGAGTTCCCGAGGTCGAACTCAGGGAGCAAGTTGTATTCTAGAGATATACATGTTTCTTTTACAAAAATAAACAAAGAGAGAGAAAGAATTTGTTGTCTTCTTTTCTCCTTATTTCTCCTCGTCTCAGATCTTCTTCTTCTTTGTCTGCAGAGGTGATGTTCTTCTTCTTCTTCCAGCTGTTCCTGCTCTTCCTTTTTCTTCTGTCTTTCTTCAGATCTTCTTCTTTCTTCTTTGTTTTTCTTCTTTCAGTTCTTCCCTTGTTCTTTTGTGTTCTCCTCTGCCTCGCCTTCTTCTGATGTTCTTCAGATTTTCTTTTTCCAGTCAGGACGTCGCCCCTCCTTCTTTCTTCTTTTCCCTTCAGGACGTCGTCTGATTTCCAAATCAGACGACTTAAACTGCCTGTTGCTACAGTGTCTCCCTCCGCTTCCTTCTTCTTCCGCGGTCCTTCTTCTTCCTTGTGCCTGCACACTTCAGAGCTTACGTCAGATGACAAAACCTACTCTACCCTCTCCCCCCGCGTCTCTCTCTCTCTCTGAAACCATTCTTGGGAAAGCTCTCCCAGAGCTGCCGGGTAGTCGGGTACGGGTCAGGTCCGGGTCCAGGCCCACCGGCGTGCGTGGTGGGCGAGGAGTGCAGGTCAGTCTTAAGTCGGGTCGGGTCAGGTCCGCGGGGCGTGAGCGCGGACGAGACCGGGTAACCGGGCGGGTGAAGGGGACCTCACCCCGTGTGCTGAGGCAGTAAGGCTAATGCACAAAATCAATTTAAACGGTGAAAAGGCTGTGAGGCTTACCGATGTGGGACTAAACAGAGGCCTCTCCTCACGTGCGCCTGCTGGGAGACCGCGGCCTGGCTTCTGCAGCTGCGGCTTCGATTTGCGTCGGTTGCTGGCTGCCTGCCTTCGCAAGACTCCCCGTAATCCGCAGCAGCTGGAGACCTGGAGTCCTCAAGCCTGGAGCGCGGGAGAAGCTGCTTCAATGTGCGTTAATGGCGGTCGAACCTCAAAACCTGTCGGACACGAATATGGCCTCTCGGCCTGATCAAACCACTGGGGAACCTTCGCCGTGGCACGGCGAAGGTGTGGAGCTGCGCGGCAAGCCGCAAGGTGGTGTCTGGCGGCAGCCCTAGGTTGGACTGCAACCGGAGGAATGGGTTTGTTCGGGGGAGCGTTACGGAGGTGTGGAGTGGCAGTGGAGGGGTGGCGGGTGCTCAGTGTGATGAGGCGGAGGTTCGGTGAGGGTCGGCGAGGTGTGTGAGGCTGTGGAGCGATGGGAGCATCTCGCCGGAGGGTGGCCGGAGACGAAGGGGGTGACGATGGTCAGGGTCGGTCGAGGGCTTAATTGAACAAATTGAAAGCGGGGAAAGAAAGAGGAGAAGAAGGGAAGTAGTTCTAGCTTACTTGCAGGGACGAAGGGGGAGCAGCAGAGCGACAGTCGTATCGACTGTCGCCGGAGAAGACGATGCTCAGGGAAAGGGGCGGCGGCGAGCAGAGAGCCGAAGAGGCACCAGCTGGGTGCGGCGTGGCGCGGGAAGAGCAGGGGAGGAAGTCTCTGCTGCTGGTATTGCGGCAGAGCGAAGAAGAGGAGGGGGAAGAACCACCGGAGCTGGTGAGTGTCTGCCGGAGAGAGAAGAGAGGAAAGTTGGGGGTTTTCTCCGTCAGATCCAAGCTGCCCCGGTCGGTGGAGCAACGGGGGGTATTTATAGGGATCAAAATAGGGAGGAAGGCGGAGGGAGACGACGTGTCTCCCTCGCCGGAGGATGCCGGAGATGGAGACCCATACCGTCCGTGCATTTGCACGGCCGGTATGGTGGGTTACAACGACCAGGGGGGTGTCCCTGCGACGGCTGACGACGCAGGGCACCCCCGGTTTACTTGCCAGGTTCTCCCCCTCACCCTGCGTGGCGCCATGCTCCGCGCAAGGTCGCCGGAGCATGGTGCTGGCAGGTTTTGCAGGGGGGACCTGATCGCAAAGAACGAAAGAGAGTTAGGGGCCAAAATGCGAGGGTTCAAAAGTTGAGGGCCAAAGAGTAAATATATGAGGACCAAAGTGTAAAGTTGGTCAAGGAGGTTTCTTCTTAGGCTCAAGTTTTTATACATGACTGATTAGGACCTAAGGAATCTGATGGTGAATTTCATTTCTATATTAAACCTTGTTTGACCGGTCAATTTATGCGAAAACCCAAATTAAGTTATTAATTGGGCATGGTTCTCAATGTAGGTCAAAATGGGTTCTGAAGGCCAAATTGAAGGTTCTAAACCCTAGAGATTATTTTTCTATGAATTTTAGAGGGTTTATTCTATTTTTACTTTGCCTCGAACCTCGTGAATTGAAGTGGGTTGTTTTAGGGTTACAGATTATTATTTAGTTTCTTGGAATTGCTGTAGCCCTTGCTAGATCATTTCATCCCACTTTTATTCTTATTAAGTTGCTTTGACCTGTGTTTGGGCCCTGAATTACGCTGTATGCAGATTATACTGGTAAAATTGCATTTTTACCCCTTATGACTTGTTTTCTCCTTAAACTCAGAATTCTCTGAGTTAAGCCTTTCCTTGAGTTATGTAGGAGCTTTTATCCTTTGTATTGGGTCAAAATGAGCTAGTTATGGCTCATGATGAGGTTCTCATCATACCCCCATGCCTAGCTTTTGCTAGTCCCTTAGCAAAAACTTAAGGTTTCAACCCTTGTTCTAGACCATGAAGTTTTTAATAGTTTTAGATAAGTGCTTTTTTTATTTGAGCATAGATTAGGTTAGAATGCTGACCATAGGCCTAAAAGGTACTCTAGTACCAATCAAGATCCAAATCTGTCTAGCTTTAGCCTCAGTCTTTAGCAAAGGTTTTTAAGGTCCACAAGAACTAACCTAAGGTTTATTGGACTTTGTGGTTAAAGCACCCGTGCTTGAAATGATTTTAGCCCTGGCTCAGTTCGCAGTGCATTTTTGTAAGAGAGAGATAGAAAGTTTTTCTGTTTGGAGAGTTTTCTCTCTCTTTTTCTTTTTAGTTCTAGCCTAGGATTGGCTTTTCAACACGGTCTGTATCAGATTCCTTGCTCCCATCATCAATCCTCAAGGGTTCCTGGCGATCGATGCTTCGAGATAGCACCGCCCATGGCAACCCCCGGAACCCTAGCTATTGAGATTTCGAGATAATGCCATCCATGGAGTCTGAACCAGTAGAGTGCTTACATGCCCCTAGTAGGATATGTAAATATCCTAAGAGACAAGCACCGAGGAGATGATATTTTGTTATGCATCTTCGAGGGGATTTCCCGCCTCTCCGCGCTGGGAACTCGTCCAAATCAACTTGTGTTGATTGGCCGCTCCTATTCTAGGTGTTCTTTTCAGAATTTTGTGATGCTTCTGCGTGATTCTGATTTTTACGCTTACTGAACCAGGCTGTGTGTGAGGTTAGGGTGCTTAGGTTACTGAGTCCCGTAAACCAAAAATTAGTTAACGAGGCCGAATACTTC
This sequence comes from Thalassia testudinum, assembly GCA_037157565.1. Classification (NCBI taxonomy): domain Eukaryota; kingdom Viridiplantae; phylum Streptophyta; class Magnoliopsida; order Alismatales; family Hydrocharitaceae; genus Thalassia; species Thalassia testudinum. Next base: position 100,033,611 of record JAZHRO010000063.1, read on the forward strand.
CTAAGCCTTAGACCTAATACTTCAGCTTTTCATTTTCCTCAACCTCTTGAGGAGTGTCCAGATCTTAATGGGTACTAAGAGTCTATTCAAGAATGCCTAAGGTTTGCATTCTTACTAATCTCATTGTGCACTTTTCAGTTATTTTCTTGAATGAGGTCTAGAACTTAGGTTAATTCCTTAGTTCCTTACTAATGACTATCACCTTTTCTCATAATTTTGTGCTCCTTTTTCATTTTGTTTCTTTTCTCTTTGACAAAATTTCCTCCTCCTCTTTTCCTCTTATTCTTTTTTCGAATTTTTTTTTTTTTTTTTTTTTTATGGTGTTTTTGGCGTATGTGAATTTTTTGTTTGAAACCTTTTCTTACAAGTTTTGCACTTTCATACCCCCCCATGCCTAAGATTTGCAATGTCCTCATTGTAACCTAGGGGGTCTTAGTTCATTCCTTAAGACAGAAATTTGGATGAGTGGATGGGTTGGGTTGAATTTTTTTGCGGACGATTTCAAATCCCAGATGCAAGCATCTGAGTTGGGGTCGGCTGTCTACAAGGGTGAACTTCGAGTGCAAAAAGGTGTCAGAACAAGTTTCAGGTTTTCAAAGAGAATGACGGGCTGCCTCCCGTTAAGCGCTGAGTTTTACGCCATCGGCTGGGCGCGATAAGCTCAAGGGGAAAGGAGGATATAAGATGCCTCAGCCAAATCAGTAGAGGTTACATCAATGAACGGCTTGAGTCTCTGACCGTTCACGATGAAAGGTTCAGAATCGTGGCTGAGTGGACTGATTTCGATTGCTCCATTTCCAAAAACCTGTCGGACCAAATATGGTCCGACCCACTTAGATCTCAGTTTTCCTGGGAAGAGTTTGAGTCGGGTATCAAAGAGTAGGACCTTTTGACCAGGATGAAAGATCTTTCTCGAGATGTGTTTGTCGTGGAAGGCTTTAACCCGCTCCTTGTAGATTTGCGAGTTCTCGTACGCGTCTAGGCGTAATTCATCGATCTCGCTGATTTGGAGTTTTCTGTGGGTCCCAGCCTTGGAAAGATCTAGATTACAGTTCCGTACTGCCCAATAGGCTTTATGCTCCAGTTCGACGGGAAGGTGGCATGCCTTTCCGTACACCAGTCTAAAGGGAGACATGCCCAATCGGGTTTTGTGGGCGGTCCTATCGGCCCACAATGCTTCCGGAAGTTAGGACGACCAATCCTTCCTGTCAGGTCGAACAGTGACTTGCAGGATTTTCTTGATCTCCCGATTAGATAGCTCAGCTAGACCATTAGTTTAGGGGTGGTAAGGAGTAGAGATTCGGTGAGACACCCCGTATTTGGTCATCAGTGACCTAAATTGAGCATTTGTGAAATGGGTCCCCCCATCAGAGATTATTGCACGAGGAATCCCGAACCTTGAGAAAATGTGTTGACGAATGAATTTGAGAACGATTTTGTGATCACAGGTTCGGGTCGGTATGGCTTCGATCCATTTGGACACGTAGTCCACAGCCAACAGAATGTATTTGAAACCATCCGAAACAGGAAAGGGGCCCATAAAATCAATCCCCCAAACATCAAAGATTTCGCATACTAGAATCGGTTGCATAGGCATCATGTCGCGATGGCTCATGTTGCCCAAAGTCTGGCAACGACTGCATGCCTTGCAGTGATTGTGCGCGTCTTTGAACAGTGTGGGCCAGTAAAAGCCGCACTGGAGGACTTTTGATGCGGTTTTATGCTCGGCGAAATGGCCACCGCATGCCTGGTCATGGCAGAAAGAGAGGATATTGTTGAATTCCCCTTCCGGGACACATCTCCGGATGATCTGATCGGCACCTATGCGGAAGAGGTACGGGTCTTCCCAAATGTAATACTTGGCATCGGAGCGTAATTTGTCTTTCTTGGCCTTCGGCCAATCGGACGGGGTCTGATGAGATGCCAAGTAATTTACTATATTAGCAAACCATGGAAGGCTAGTACCAATAGTCAGCAGGTGCTCATCGGGAAAATGCTCAGTGATGGGTCCGGAAGGGTCAATTATTTCAGAAGGAAGACGGGACAAGTGATCAGCTACCACGTTTTGCTTTCCCGCTTTATCGCGAATCTCAAGGTCAAATTCTTGCAACAGCAAGATCCATCGGATTAATCGAGGTTTCGCGTCCTTCTTTGCAAGGAGATGCCTCACAGCTGTGTGATCCGAGTATATGATGACACGGGAACCCAGAAGGTACGATCTGAACTTTTCTAGGGCAAATACTACAGCTAGCAGCTCTTTCTCAGTAACCGTATAGTTACGCTGAGCCTCATCGAGTGTTTTGCTGGCGTAGTAAATGACCACAGGTTTCTTGTCATTTTTCTGTCCCAAAACCGCTCCTACAGCAAAGTCGGATGCATCACACATGATCTCAAAGGGTTGAGACCAATCAGGGGACTGTAGGATCGGGGCTTGGGTGACTCGGTCACGCAGGATTTCAAATGCTTGAGTGCATTCCTTGGAAATTTCGAAGGGAACATCCTTGGAGAGAAGAGTGGTCAGGGGGCGTGCGATTTTTGAAAAATCAGGGATCAATCGTCGATAAAAATCGACATGCCCTAAAAAGGATCGGATGTCCCTGATCGAGCTAGGCATAGGAAGGTGAGAAATCAGATTAACCTTAGCTCGATCCACTTGGATACCTTTCTCCAAAATTGAGTGTCCCAGGACAATTCCCTCAGGCACCATGAAATGGCTCTTTTCCCAGGAAAGAACCAAATTCACATCGATGCACCGCCTGAATATCTGGACCAAGTGTTGGAGGCAATCGTCGAATGATGCTCCGAAAACTGAAAAGTCATCCATGAAGACTTCCAGATAATCACCTACCATATCTGAGAATATGGCAAGCATGCATCGCTGAAAAGTACCGGGTGCATTGCAAAGACCGAAAGGCATCCTTCGGAAAGCGTATGTTTCGAAGGGGTAGGTGAACGTGGTCTTTTCTTGGTCCTCAGGATGGATTGCCACCTGGTTATAACCGGAGTACCCGTCAAGAAAGCAGAAGAACCTATTTCCCGCTAGTTTTTCGAGAATTTGATCGATGAAGGGTAGTGGGAAATGATCCTTCTTCGTGGAGGAATTGAGTCGGCGGTAATCTATACAGACTCTCCACGAGTTGGCTAATCGGGTAGGAATGATTTCTCCGGTCTCAGTCGTTATAGTGGTGAGTCCTGCCTTCTTGGGCACGACCTGAATTGGGCTCACCCAACGACTATCAGAGATCGGGTAGATGATCCCAGCATCTAACCACATGATGATCTCCTTTTTCACGACCTCCTGCAGATTGGGGTTTAAGCGTCTCTGCATTTCACGAGAAGGTCGTGTGCCCTCTTCTGAATAGATATGATGAGTACAATAAGAGGGACTTATTCCAGTCAAATCATTGAGAGTCCATCCGATGGCTCTGCGATGTTGCTGGAGGACAACAATCAGACGGGATTCTTGTTCAGGACTGAGGTTGGAATTGATAATCACAGGAAGGGTCTGATTAGAACCCAAAAAGACGTATTTCAAGTGCGCAGGAAGGGGTTTCAGTTCGAGGATGGGGTTTTCAGCAGCAGCGGGTGGTTCAGTATAGATGTGAGGTTCAAGGATGGGAGTTACTGGGTTGTTCATATCTGGATTCGACTCCTCTGTTTGCGGGTCAGGATCCTTCTGTGGTTGATGAGGCATAATCGAGTCATTCTGGAGGTGTGATTCATCAACCAAAGTCTTGATGTCACAAATTTGTTCGATGACGCCGCAATTGATTCCTTGTTGGGCCTTAAATATATCAATTTTCAGTGTTTGATCTCCAAACTTAAGCTCTATTTGGCCCTCCTCACAGCTGATGTTGGCTCTAGCAGTAGCCAAGAAAGGTCTCCCTAGAATGATTGGTGTATCCCTAGGGTTCTCAGTTGCATCCATATCTAAGACTATAAAGTCCACTGGAAAATAGAAATCCCGCACTCTCACGATAACATCCTCGAGAATCCCTTTTGGTGACTTTATAGATCGATCTGCTAATTGTAATGTCACCTCGGTTGGTTTCAGCTCAGATTCTTCTAGATGGTCAAGTAAGGATGTGGGTATCAGGTTTATGGATGCACCCAAGTCTAACAATGCTCTATCAAATTGGGTACCACCTATCTTACAGGAAATCAGGGGAGTTCCAGGATCTTTTGCCTTGGGTGGGAGTCTACTGAGGATTACAGAGCTGGCTTGCTCTGACAGAACAATTGGGCTCCCTCCCTTGGTTCGCGGCTTACGCTGGGGTGTACATATATTCTTTAGAAATCGTGCGTAAGCTGGTACGTGGCGGATTGCATCCATCAAGGGGATGTTTATGTGGACCTGCTCAAAGAGCTTGACCAGGTCCTCCTCAGGGGCCACGGGTTTGGCGGTCTTCTTTCCCTTGGTCAGGGCCTCGGGAAACGGGATCTTGGTTGGTTCTTCTAGGATAGGTCCAGGTTGTGGATCTGGAACAGCGGTACCTTGGATAACTATCCTAGGGTCATGGTTATCAGGCTTGGAGTGGTTTGGATAATGCGGGTCTTGAGTTGTTTTACCACTACGTGTTGTTACAGAATTTAATCCGGCCTGACTTTGGTTTGGGTTTGGTAGGAGGGGTGGCTGCTGCTGAAATCCCGCATAAGAAGTTGAGGCTTCCATCTCGTCTGGAGATGGAGCAGTAGGAGCCTGATAAATCCATTGGGCGTGGCCTAAATTTGGATTCATAACGCGCTTCTGGGTTGGCACGTTATTTGGGTTAGGAAGGGGTTGGGAGGGGAGTGTGCCTGGTTGGCGAGAATTTGCCAACTGGGCCAGTTGAGTTTTAACTTCTGTAAGCTCGACCTTGTGCTGTTTTTGAATAGCCGCATTCGTTTTTTGAATGTCAGCCAGAGTCTGAAGGATTAGGGACATTTGATCCTGATTTGGCCCTGATGGATAAGTAGGGTTGGGCCGAGGCTGAGGCGGCTGGTAGTGACGAGAGGGCTGTGGGCGGGACTGAAAAGGTGGTCTTTGGGTTTGGGAATTTCCCGCCCACTGAAAATTGGGATGGTTTCGCCATCCAGGGTTGTAAGTGTTGGAGAATGGGTCGTTCTGGATGGCGTTGAGGTCCTCGCAGGTCTGAGGAACCTCCTGAGAATCAGGGAAAGGAGGAATGGAGTTTCCCCGGCTGGTGTAGAAAGGATCGGATGATCCTCCGATCCAAGAATCAGATGGGGATGGATATGGATCCATCCCAGGGGAAGATCGGTGGAGGATGTTTTGCACAGTCTCCTGTGTGGAAGGAGGTTGTGCAAAGGAGTTACGCGCGGAGGTGGCTCGCTGCAAGTGCTGAGTCAGCTCATCCACCTTCTTTTCAATGATTGAGACCTTGTCCAATCGACTGGCCATTAATTCCAGGTCGACTGATGCGGACAGGCCCTGCGTCTCATGTGCTCCCTTAAGATTCGTCGCTGCGCGGGTATTCGTCCTGTTGAATAATCCCATGGAGTCATTGTTGATGGAGTTCTCGCACATGTTTTCGAGAATCTCCCAAACGGTGTCTTCATGTTGACCCATGATGTTTCCTCCGCAAGCTGCATTGACGAAAAGGCGGATGTCCTCATGGAGTCCCTGGTAAAAAGATTGGACTTGTTCCCATTTAGGAACTCCGTGATGGGGGCACTTTCTCATGAGATCCTGAAAACGATCCCATGCCTCATGGAGAGGTTCTCCTGATTGTTGAGTGAAGTGTGTAATCTGATGGCGCAAGGCGTTGGTCCGACCAATGGGAAAGAACTTTTTCAAAAACTCGGATTGAAGTTCTTCCCAAGTGTTGATCGGCCGGGTCTGAGTTTGATACCAATGGGCGGCCTTGTCCATAAGAGAAAAGGAGAACATCTTCATGAGAAGAATATCCCGATTTTGCGCATCTGATCCAAAAGTGTGGGCCAGATGCTTTAGCTGTTTGATGTGCTGGAAGGGATCTTCAGAATTAAGCCCATGGAATTTAGGTATAGCATGAATCATGTTGGGCTTTAATTCAGAATCAGGTCCTCCAGTCGGGATTCTGACTCGAGGCTCAATGGCCACCGCAGCAGGATTGTAGTGGTCCCGCATCATAGGACGCTGTGGTGGGTGCACGAAGTTTTGGAAGAGGTCATTGGGTCGCTGGAGCTGGTGTTCCAGATTATTTTCTTCCTCAACTGGCTGAGCCATGATGGGGGAAGAAGAAGAACTTGGTTCTGAATCAGAAGAGAGAATAATGTGAGGGTGTTTCTGCACAAACACGGGCGCCGAGGCTTGGCCTTGACGAGAGCGAATTTCTAAAGGAGATCTTAAGGGTGGTCTTAGGGACCTCCTTCCGTACATGCACTGTTGGAAGAGGTAAGTTTAGAAGGTGCTGGACCCAATCAAGGCACCCAAAAATGTGTTGGGTGACTATAGAGGTGCGGGGCAGATGGACCCCTTGATCAGAAAGATCGTCCACCTGAGAATTACCTGGGCAGCCAGAGAGGGAGAGTCCCGCGAAGACCCCTACACGGTAGAGCGTCCCCACGGGTTACAGGGTTTCCCCCACCCGACCTCTCTTGTCACTGCGGGTCCAGGTAGACCAGAATGGGGATCTTGACCTCTTAAGTCTACCAATTTTAAGATCAGGGTGCTTAAGGTTTCACTTGAACTTTAGTCTTTTAAGTGCAAATAGTGACCTAATTTAAGGTTGGTTGACCCAAGGGGTCAACTTTACCTCTTGTTTTCTTTGAGAGCTTTTAGGTCTTGTCTTTTAAGGTTCAAGTGTTTAGAGAGCCAATTGTTTTAGGTTTTCTTTTGAATAGGTATTTTCAATCAATGGTTTAGGCACACTTCTTTTGGATTTTCTCCATTCTTGATTTAAGTAGTGTGTCTCTAAAACCCTAATGTTGAATCTTATGTTGGCTCTACTTGGTCCAGTTAGTTCATTGTTGGGTAATTAGGGCTCAAGCAAGAATGTGTTAGCCCTTAAATACCCTTAATAGTGTGCAGGACTAATGAGTTGAAACATGCAACTTTTATGGTTACTAAGTATGGAAGATAGGTTAGCCCTATATTGCTTGTTCTCTTTTTTTTTTTTTTTTCTTCCTCTTTAGAGTTTAGGGATCAATAGCGAGAGGAAAAATTTACCTGTCCTCGGAGTGGTTGTTGTGCGGTTGCTTGTCTTCTTGATTTCCTGTAGTTTTCTGCACAAAAGAGAGGAGATTTATTAAAAAGAAACAGGAATGTTTACCTCTAGAATAGCCGTTGCTCCCCGGCAGCGGTGCCAAAAAATGGTGGCTGGTATTTTTGTTATAGCGTCGTAGTATAGCCAGTTGTTGCCATCATTTCAAATATAAAATTTTTTACTCGGAAAAGAGTTCCCGAGGTCGAACTCAGGGAGCAAGTTGTATTCTAGAGATATACATGTTTCTTTTACAAAAATAAACAAAGAGAGAGAAAGAATTTGTTGTCTTCTTTTCTCCTTATTTCTCCTCGTCTCAGATCTTCTTCTTCTTTGTCTGCAGAGGTGATGTTCTTCTTCTTCTTCCAGCTGTTCCTGCTCTTCCTTTTTCTTCTGTCTTTCTTCAGATCTTCTTCTTTCTTCTTTGTTTTTCTTCTTTCAGTTCTTCCCTTGTTCTTTTGTGTTCTCCTCTGCCTCGCCTTCTTCTGATGTTCTTCAGATTTTCTTTTTCCAGTCAGGACGTCGCCCCTCCTTCTTTCTTCTTTTCCCTTCAGGACGTCGTCTGATTTCCAAATCAGACGACTTAAACTGCCTGTTGCTACAGTGTCTCCCTCCGCTTCCTTCTTCTTCCGCGGTCCTTCTTCTTCCTTGTGCCTGCACACTTCAGAGCTTACGTCAGATGACAAAACCTACTCTACCCTCTCCCCCCGCGTCTCTCTCTCTCTCTGAAACCATTCTTGGGAAAGCTCTCCCAGAGCTGCCGGGTAGTCGGGTACAGGTCAGGTCCGGGTCCAGGCCCACCGGCGTGCGTGGTGGGCGAGGAGTGCAGGTCAGTCTTAAGTCGGGTCGGGTCAGGTCCGCGGGGCGTGAGCGCGGACGAGACCGGGTAACCGGGCGGGTGAAGGGGACCTCACCCCGTGTGCTGAGGCAGTAAGGCTAATGCACAAAATCAATTTAAACGGTGAAAAGGCTGTGAGGCTTACCGATGTGGGACTAAACAGAGGCCTCTCCTCACGTGCGCCTGCTGGGAGACCGCGGCCTGGCTTCTGCAGCTGCGGCTTCGATTTGCGTCGGTTGCTGGCTGCCTGCCTTCGCAAGACTCCCCGTAATCCGCAGCAGCTGGAGTCCTCAAGCCTGGAGCGCGGGAGAAGCTGCTTCAATGTGCGTTAATGGCGGTCGAACCTCAAAACCTGTCGGACACGAATATGGCCTCTCGGCCTGATCAAACCACTGGGGAACCTTCGCCGTGGCACGGCGAAGGTGTGGAGCTGCGCGGCAAGCCGCAAGGTGGTGTCTGGCGGCAGCCCTAGGTTGGACTGCAACCGGAGGAATGGGTTTGTTCGGGGGAGCGTTACGGAGGTGTGGAGTGGCAGTGGAGGGGTGGCGGGTGCTCAGTGTGATGAGGCGGAGGTTCGGTGAGGGTCGGCGAGGTGTGTGAGGCTGTGGAGCGATGGGAGCATCTCGCCGGAGGGTGGCCGGAGACGAAGGGGGTGACGATGGTCAGGGTCGGTCGAGGGCTTAATTGAACAAATTGAAAGCGGGGAAAGAAAGAGGAGAAGAAGGGAAGTAGTTCTAGCTTACTTGCAGGGACGAAGGGGGAGCAGCAGAGCGACAGTCGTATCGACTGTCGCCGGAGAAGACGATGCTCAGGGAAAGGGGCGGCGGCGAGCAGAGAGCCGGAGAGGCGCCAGCTGGGTGCGGCATGGCGCGGGAAGAGCAGGGGAGGAAGTCTCTGCTGCTGGTATTGCGGCAGAGCGAAGAAGAGGAGGGGGAAGAACCGCCGGAGCTGGTGAGCGTCTGCCGGAGAGAGAAGAGAGGAAAGTTGGGGGTTTTCTCCGTCAGATCCAAGCTGCCCCGGTCGGTGGAGCAACGGGGGGTATTTATAGGGATCAAAACAGGGAGGAAGGCGGAGGGAGACGACGTGTCTCCCTCGCCGGAGGACGCCGGAGATGGAGACCCATACCGTCCGTGCGTTCGCACGGCCGGTATGGTGGGTTACAACGACCAGGGGGGTGTCCCTGCGACGGCTGACGACGCAGGGCACCCCCGGTTTACTTGCCAGGTTCTCCCCCTCACCTTGCACGGCGCCATGCTCCGCGCAAGGTCGCCGGAGCATGGTGCTGGCAGGTTTTGCAGGGGGGACCTGATCGCAAAGAATGAAGGAGAGTTAGGGGCCAAAATGCGAGGGTTCAAAAGTTGAGGGCCAAAGAGTAAATATATGAGGACCAAAGTGTAAAGTTGGTCAAGGAGGTTTCTTCTTAGGCTCAAGTTTTTATACATGACTGATTAGGACCTAAGGAATCTGATGGTGAATTTCATTTCTATATTAAACCTTGTTTGACCGGTCAATTTATGCGAAAACCCAAATTAAGTTATTAATTGGGCATGGTTCTCAATGTAGGTCAAAATGGGTTCTGAAGGCCAAATTGAAGGTTCTAAACCCTAGAGATTATTTTTCTATGAATTTTAGAGGGTTTATTCTATTTTTACTTTGCCTCGAACCTCGTGAATTGAAGTGGGTTGTTTTAGGGTTACAGATTATTATTTAGTTTCTTGGAATTGCTGTAGCCCTTGCTAGATCATTTCATCCCACTTTTATTCTTATTAAGTTGCTTTGACCTGTGTTTGGGCCCTGAATTACCCTGTATGCAGATTATACTGGTAAAATTGCATTTTTACCCCTTATGACTTGTTTCTCCTTAAACTCAGAATTCTCTGAGTTAAGCCTTTCCTTGAGTTATGTAGGAGCTTTTATCCTTTGTATTGGGTCAAAATGAGCTAGTTATGGCTCATGATGAGGTTCTCATCATTGTGTTAAAAAAAACCCTCATTTGTTTTCCAAATAAAAACACCACCATTAAGTCTGCAACCCATTAATTTCATAATATGATTTTCTGGATTTGGGTTGAGGACACAATTTAAGGACACTAAACACCTCTAAAAATTTTGAGAAAAATCTCAGATGTGCTCCTTTCAGTAGGTGAACTCCCCTTCAAATTTCAGAGCCAAATCATTCATGTTTGCCCATGAGAAATTCTCTACTGGAAGTGCGCAAGGTTGTCCTAAGTTGTGGAGATCTACAGATTGTTCTTACTGCTGTGCACTCCACATAGCTCGAATTTGTGAGAAATTTATATTTTTGGAAAGATCTCAAAATTTTCTACACTTCTTCTAAAGATTATTTTTTAATTTGAAATTGATTAGTGCTTGATCTGATCAAGATATTAAACTTGTGCACTAATCTAAAAGTTCTAGGCAGATTGACCCCCTCTTAGAAAAATGTGAATTTAGGTGGTCTATCATCCTCAAAAAATTTTGAGATTGATTTTTTTTTAAAAGCTCACTCGATTTCAGTTAGGATAGGGTCATTAATTATTTTGATTGGACCCTTCTTGAGAAAATCTTAAAAAATTTATTAAGTAGAAGCTGCATACCCTAGGATTTTCCACACTAGGGAGTTTTTTATTTTATAGCCACACAAAAGGCCTTAAAGAAAATCAATTTCACCAACCATGTGACTATACAATTGTGCCTTGTTTGAATGTGTAAACAAGTGGAATTTTTAAAATCCATTAAAGCAAGATTCAAACCCTAAAAATCACACATCTCAATCTTGCTTGCTAAAGAACACTTGTTTTAGCATTGGATCCTTACACCTAATTGTGCACGGACATGACCCAGATAGGACCAATCTAAGTCTTGGAAGTGTGATTGGGTTTGTAAGTGCTTGGCCTTAATTTTCATTGTGGAATTTGGTGTCTAGGCTATGGGGAAGTGTCAAATGACTGTGGTTGTAGGGTACAAAGGAACCAGCAGTGTGAGCCAAAGGAAGAACCTTCCCTTCAATCCCCTCATAATCAACCCGGCCGGATTAACTTTGGGAAAAGAGATTTAAGTGCTTACAGATTTGATAACTCTCTTCAGGACTTCTAGGTCACCTAGGTCTACACTATAGGGCCTAGATTTGTTTGCTTGATTGTGCACATAATTCTCTCGTCTGTTCTTTCCTAATCCATCCATGGATTTTAATGCTTATCCATCCTACCCAAACTATCCCCAACATGATTTGTATTCTAACCTAAGTAGATCATATCAACAGTTTACTTAGGATAACCAGCCACCTAGTTGGGGATACAATCCAAGATCTGATTATCTTGAAGACCCTTCTTATCCCAACTATCCCAATTTCACTCAACCTGCACCAACTTCCTATTGGGATACATCCAACCCAACAACCCAGGGTTACGATCCAAACCTTGGGGATCCTTATCTTGATTCTCCTTATGATGACTCTTCTTTTAGGTCCTACCCAACCACTAATCAATTTGATAGGACCTATACTTTAGGACAACATCAAGGCCCCTATCCTTCCCAAGACCATAACCAAGATAGGTCATCTGAATTCAAGGATCTCTCCTATTTGACCTATGGATTGGAAGGGATTTCAGAAAAGTGAAAATCATAGGATGATCATAAACCTGAGAAAATCATGAATGATCAAACCTTGTTGTGGACCCCTGACGAAGAATTCGACTGGGAGGAGGACTTAGAACCTCAAATGTTCTGGAGTAGGACTAGACAGAAAATGGTTCCTCTTGAAGAATTGGACCCTGAAAATGATAGAATAGAGGACCCACCTAAGGACTTAAACCCCAGTATTGACTCTAACACACATCCTCAACCATACCCTCCCAACTCTAATTTAAATACTAAGGAGGAAATTCAAAGGAAACCTAATGACACTCAATCATTTCTTGATAACCTTCGATTGGAGTTACATAGACAAAATCAAGAATTGATTGAAGGACAACAAGCCATGATTGATATGTTCCAACAACTGGAGGAAGAGGGCCAAAGAAAACTATTGAAAACAACTCCATTTACAGAATTCATGAAGCAAGGCCCTACAGTGATCGATTGGACTACACCTATTTACCCAAAATTGGTTCTATCCACCATTGATACTCCCCAGGATTTGGACAACTCAATAGAAAATGTCATTAAAGATTCCTCAGAACATGATTTGGGGAGAGTTGAGGACAAACATCAGGAGGAAACTAAGAATTTGGGAGACGACGTCTATGAATCCAAATCTAATCTTCCCAAGGAAAGTGATTTGGTGGAAGAGACATCCAAAATTGAAGATGGGGAGTGGGATTACAATTCTACAATAATCGATTTTGAATCATTTGAAACCCCCATCATAAGTTTAGAGGAGGGCCAAGGGAAAGAATATAAGCTAGAGGATGAAATTAGCCCTACCTCTAATGCAACCTCAAAAATCGAGTCTGATATTAAAGAGGTTGAAGATAATATTCTTGGGGTCATGGAATTAGAGGGAATAAGCAATGAAACTTTAGTTGAAGAAGGGATGGATTTTTCTTTGGAGAACGACCTCATGCTTAGGGCCTATTTTTCAGGTTGTGCTCATCCAAATCAACTTCTCTACATGCCAGTAGACTAAGAGAGGAATAGACATGGGCATGCATGTTACACCAGTTGCAGAGTTCCCGTCCCTTATGGATGGGACTCCACCACAACCTACTCTGCTTCTGCAGACTTCTGATTTTAGGTCTTACTGATTTTGACTGCACCTTCTTGACCCAGACCATTCAACTAATTTATCCTTTGTTGTTTATGCATTATGCCTAGCTGAAGGCACTAAACTTAGTGCTTCCTGGGAGGCAACCCAGAGGTTTCAAGCTGACCGGATACATGGTGATGACTCAAGTGATTTCTTTCCTTACTCCCTTACATTTATTTTCCAATGAGGACATTGTCCAATGGGGGGGTGGTAATTTGTATGTTTTGAGGACATTTTGTTAGCTTGATTTATTTAAAAAGAAAAAAGAAAGAATAGGAAGAGAAAACTTAGGTATTAGGAGTTTATCAACTTCAGGAATGATACATTAGGGACCTAAATGCTTAGGCTCTTCAGGTCTTCGGACTTAATCAGTTTGAGTGTCCACTAAAATGTGGACTTGGGCTCAAGTCCTCATCAAGTAATTTTATTTTAATTTGATCTATAAAGTAGGTTGATAAGTATATGACTTATCAACCTACCCTCTGATTTGGGGGGATTTTTAGTCTAAGCATCTACACACGTTTTGCACTAACTCACTAATCGATAGTTCTAACGGAAATTGGATAGCTAATGAACCTTCTAGAGTGGTATGGCTGGCAAGTTGTCATGGGTAACAGTCCATTGGCTGGTTGTCCAGAGCCCAGCCACAAGACCATTCTCTTTTATTACTGTCTTTAGGTAAATCTCAGATTAGGAAATCCACCTACTTAAAATATATATATATAAGAGAAATAGAAAAATAGAAAAAGGAGAAAAGAAAAAAAAAATAAGCCACACTTTACCAAACGAGTATGGCTAGCAAGTTATCTTGGGTAACAGCCCATTAGTCGATTGTCCAGAGCCCAGCTCATAAAATGCACAAATAATTCTCAAAACACTTAGGGAAGGAGTAGAGAAGTAGAATAAATCGGAGAGATATACAGTAGGTTCACCCTTGTGTTGACCCTATAAAAAATAAAAAGTAGGGAGAAAGCTACCGATTAGAAAGATAAATTGTAAGGCAGAATTTTTAGGTCACCTAGGGACATAGAAACCCAAAGTTCATTTTAATTATTGTTGAGTGAGTCTATCACTTTCACAACAAGGTGCATAGTACTAAGAGTCCTTTTTGAGTCTTAAGTGGGTTGGGTAGCTGTAAAAAGTTACCTCAAAATCCTCAACACCAAAAATCCAAAAAAATTAGAAAAGATGAGAAAGAAAAAAATATGTATTTGCTTCTACATAGAATAAAGCAGGACTCGAGTGAGTCTTTGCGAGTTAGGTTCTTAATATAAATTTCCTCCTGTTGATAAGCAACTTCTACTGAGTAATCAATTCCTAATTTTATTTCTAAATAGCATTCAGGATAAACCTTGCTAGGGGCTAGCAAGGGGTAGGCATGGGGGTATGATGACTCTACAATTATTAGTGTTAATATTATCAATTAGAGTCAATTTTGAGGGTGCCTGTGTGATAATGACATATTATAATGGACTTGGGAATATTGCATGCATATTGCGTGATCTTTACATTTTAATTGCTCAAAATCAATGGTTAATGACCTTTTTTACATGTCCATATCAAAACAAGTCTCAGATGATCGATCGGATCATAAGGATGGATCCGGATCGACGAACGGAGTCCAACGAACACAAAATCACCTCGATTCGACCTCCGCAACTCCACATCAAGTCTAAGAAAGATCAATGGCCAGGGGGCAATGCGACATCCTTACACGCTTCGGATGAAAAATCCAACTGTATGGATAGATCCAAAGCAACGATCATAGTTCGACAATGCAAGAATCATCTCAATCCAAGCACTGTGGCATCCTCTACAACCGAAAGAAATGGATGGCTCATATGGTGCCACGTGGCATCATCTAGGCCACCCAACACCGGCCATGAGCACCTAGCACCTGCTCCTCTTCACCCTCATCATCAAATCTCAACCGTTGGATCGAGATCCAACGGCCAAGAAGCCGCCTCCACCTCACCGCGGAAATTCAAGAACTCCACACAAAGGCCCTTGTGGGACATTGGTGGATATTCCCACTCTCAAAGAGAGAGCACGGGTTCAAATCCTGCCACCCCCTCAAAATGTCCAATTGAGTGTGCAATGCAGCGTAGCATGCATGCGCGAGCACACGCACGCGTAGAGCAGCAGCGCAGCACTAGTGCAGCTCGTGCCAGCACATGCGTGCACGACATGCCACGTGGGGCACGTGCGAGCCAGCAGTGCACACATTGAAGGCAGCGAGTGCTGAGCAAGGGCTTTGGTGATGTTACGAACGCATGTCCCGGACGTCTTTTAAGACGTCTGGGAGGTGGCCCAGACGTCTGGGATCACATCCAGACGTCGGACCAGACGTTTGGGATCGTTTCCAGACGTCTGGAAATCAGTTATTTTCGACACGCGCGGGTCGTCTGCGCGCCTGAGCGCGCAGACCGCATATTCGCTCCTGCGGCTGCAGATTCTCACCGCTGTCGTCTCTCTCTCTCCTCCACGCACGGCCTTAAAAGGCCACGTGCTCTCTCCCATCGCCTCCACCCCTTTCCTCTTCTCCTTCCAATGCGCGAGAGCGAGCACGAGAGCGGGCGCGGGGTTGCTGCGGCAGTGACGGCCGCAGTGAGCGCGGAGGGGGTGCTGCATGCGAGAGCGGCGCTCAGCCGTGAGGGCGAGCTCGCCGGGGCTGCCAGGGCCGGCCGGCGGGGAGCGCAGCGGGCGCGTAACGACGCGGGAGGCCTTCTGCGACTCAAGCAGGCGCACGAGGTGCGACGCGGGTGGCGTCGCGAGCGGAGGGCGAGTCGCACCCTGGTTCTGGAAAAATTTCCAGAATCAGACGTCTGTGCTGATAGCCAGACGGCGGGGTCGATGTCTGGAAGACTATCTAGACGTCTGAAAGGTGAGTTTCCGTCTTCTTCTTCCTTCCTGTCGACTGACCATACTGAGCGAGAGAGATGGGTGTGCGTAGGCTCGGTGATTCGCCATCCAACGCGAATCAGACGTCTGGCTGTAGTACCAGACGGCGGGAGCGACCTCCAGACGTCCGGGGTGACCATCGGACGTCTGGGAGCTAGGCCAAATGTCCCTGCAGACTTCTGGACGTCTGGGAAACCACGCTGAACAAGGTAATTCTCTGATCCACTTTTTAAGACGTCTGGAAGAAGTTCCAGACGTCTGATTTTACACAGTTTCGTCGTTTTTGACCCATTTAGGGCTCGTTCGGGTTCCGTTTTTCGCGATTCGAGTTGCGTTCTTTTCGGAATTAATTCCTCTACCCGTCTACAGTAGCTATACACTGCTTTGTGACACTCCTTGTGTTTGATCCTTGTGATAGGACCCCGTTCCGTTGCAGTCTCGGGGGTCGCAGAGGCACGCGAGATTCCCGATCATGCCCCCATTACTCCTGTTGTACCTGGTAGAGTGGCTTTAAGTTATTAATAAAATCTGTTAAATTATGGAACCATAAATAGAACCTAGGACATTGCATGAATCTTAGGAATGAGAAATAGATGGAATGATAGCTCCTAGGTGTTGCATGAATCCTAGGGCTGGAAAACTAGATTGTATGATAGATCCTAGGATATGGCATGAATCCTAGGATGGGAAAACTAGTGGAATGTATAATACTGCAGTCTTGGAAAATGAAAAGAGATATAAAGCTGCCAGTAATTTAAATTAACAGCTGCCTGTTGTGAATAAATAACGTGGTTGAGAACATGGATTGTAAGAATGTGAAACTGGAAAGTGAAACCTAGATGTTTGAGTAAAAAGGATGGAACCCTACGGGGGAATTAGGAGTGGAACTCTTGGAAAGAGAAAGGAATGGAACTAAGATGTAGTTGTGTACTGTCTCTTGGGTACGTAGTACCAAGGGAAGTACCTGTACCTGTTTAGTGCAGAGTGGGGCCAACCACCCCAGGGACCCGGGGTTAGGACCGGCCGCTCTGTACCGACTTGCTGGCCCTCGTGTACGTAGTACCGAGGAGAGCTACTAGTGTTAGGAGGGCACTAGCTACCCTACGGGCCCCGGGGTTCTGCTAGCCTCCTACACCGACTTGTTTAGGCCCACTGGGGCAAACCAGGGTAGTCAGGCGAGGGTGCGCGGACTGTGGAGGGACAAGGCCCCGGTTTGGTTACTGTGGAGGGGTTGGACCCCTGTTACTGAGAGGGCTCTGCCCTGGACTGGTTCCGTGCTATGCTTTGGGCGCACCCGTTAACGGAAACGACTGATTGCGTGCTAGTACGGGTTAGCTACCTATGCATTTATCGCACGTGCCGTAGTCACCGTTACGTCTGTCAGAGACCTTGGGGTGGTTGACTGAGGGTAGGATCACCACGAGGGACTCTCCCGGCCAGGAGAGCACCACGTGCTACTTCTACTTTTTGGAAAAGACTGCAATCAAGATCGTTCCCACGAGGAACATTCGAGATCAAGAAAAAGATCTGAGGAATAAATGAAATAGTGAGAATTGAAAGATGTGAATAAAGAAAGTAATCGAACATAACAGCTACTGTACACTCTACTGTTGTCTTTAGTTTTAGTTGCCACTCTACTCAGCGTTTTGCTGACGTGTTACACTCGTTACCTTTTTCAGGACCAGGTGTTGAGCAGCCAGGGTCAGCGGCTGCAGAAGACGCTGGGCCGAGTAGGGTCCAGTAGAGTTACCACTGTCTCTTGTACCTCTTTTGTTACGTTATAGTGAGTAGTTCTTGTTTCCGCTGTACTTTTCTTTACCTGCAGTTCAAATTATATGATGAATGTTGTTCTACTGTTGTGGTGGTATATACTATGGTAGTTTCTTTCCTTACTGCTGTACTTTCTTACTGTTAGTTATATTCATGCTGAATGTGGTTTATTTTACTGCTCTTTTGGTTACTTCCTCATTGGACGACTAGGTCTTGGGATTAGTTGAGTCAATCCGGTTCTCGTGTCTCGTAGGGACTCAGGAACCGGGTCGTTACAGGTGACGTACACAGCAGGTCTTTAGTGACAAATTAAATGTTTCTATTGACCCAGATACAATTTTGAGCCCTTTCTTCAACTATAAAAAGGGTCCTACCCCTCCCATTTGCACCAATCTTCTACCCATGAGTTCCCACCACCTTCTAAAGCTGAAAGCAAGTCCCTAGAGTTGTCGAGCCACCGACGGAAGCCCCTCAACTGCTGTGGCTGCCTCGCCTCTCCACTTAGGTAGTTTTCAATTTATTATTTGTGTTGATTAAGCTTTCATATACCATTGTAGTTGTAGAAATGAATGATTCATGCAATATATTCTCTATTTTCTTATCATGCTTTTTGTCTCTTTCGTAGTTAGATAGTGTTGCATCATCATAACGATACTCTAACCCTATTCTCTCTCTCTCTTTATCTCTCTCTCCCTCTCTCTCTTTATCCCTCGCTCCCTCTCTCTCTCTCTTTCTCAAATCGGTTTGCAAGTGAACAAGGGATGTTTTTGTGACACAAAGCAACGAAGTGATCCGATTTTATGCCTCCTTGTGTTTGACACTCGGACTCATGTCTGATTCTTCTTAATAAAATTGACGTCATAAAACATGCTACAACAAATAATTTTTATGCAAACGTGTCCGCAACGATCACGTGGGAAGAGTTGCAAGTGGAAGGAGCCATCATGGCGACCTCAAGAGATAGGGAGCGTTATCAATCGACTATCGCTTCCCACAGACGATGCCAATTGATCGACTCCTTTGTGGAGACGAAGAGTCCGATTCAAAGAGTGATCGAACTCCCTAGAATGGGTAGTCCGATAAAGCAATCACACAAGTGGCTCGAGGGTTGATTACCCAGTTCCACCTCAAGAGGTATACGTCTCGGGGGAGGATGGAACTCCCAACTATGCACTATAATTTTCTAGAGTTATAAAGTATACAATCGTTCGATTTCTCTCAGATTACTTAAGGCGGGCTTACGTGCCTTCCCACCTATTTATCATGCTGGGATGGAGCTCCCATTGATATCTTCTAAGTGGATCGTGCTCGGGCTCCTAACAGGATCTCCTAAGCGGATTGCGCTCCTAGCAAGTTTTCCTAAGTAGATACGCTGCCAGGTTATTAATGGCAACTGCCAGCATCAGCATCTATTGAAGGCGCAGGCCTGGTGTACTTCTCATTAAACCTCCTACGAATAGGTCCCTCCAGGTCCGGCTATGCCCCGCCTGCTTGTGTGCAGGTCGGTTTGACTGCTAAGTCCGTCTGCGCAAGGGGTTCTCTTGGATGTAGGCGAGTTGGATCTCCAAACTCACCTGTATCCAAGCTTCTCCTAGCCAGATCCTTTGTTTTAGGCCTATCGTGGGGTTTCGGGTTCGAGGGCATTTTTTGGCCCTCATTACCTCTACTCTTTGGTAAGACTGTATATAACTTTTGAAAAGTGAGAGTCACCTTCTTCAACGTGCAACTCAGGACAAATATAAAAAATTTTCACATCATTCATTGTTTTAACTGTATCCTTTAGGTTGTCTATTAAGTTTAATACATTTAAAATGTTGTCCATTACATTATTCTCAATGTGCATAACATCTAAATTATGTCGCACAGTCAAATCCTCCCAATATGGAAGCAACATAAAAAATATGCTTTTCTTTCTAAATCGTGAATGTCGCAAGGAAGTCAAATCATTTTTGAAAAGATAACTCCAATGTATTTCACCAAGATGTTGCAATGTCTCCATGATTTTCACACCCGACAACCTAACAGAACCTATACTCAGTTTATTTATCGAATTCTTTACCATCAAATTTGTCCTTAAATTGTGACATTTGCCATCTGTGTTCAATGGAAAAAAATCTACGATGACCTAAGTAATAGAACTTCTTGCTTTCAGGCAATCACAAGTGATGAGTATCATCCATACATATTGGATATGCAAACTTCCCCTTCATACTCCATCCTAACCAATTAGCATATGTTGGAAAGTCATTTATTGTCCACAATAATGCTACGTGCAACTAAAAGAATTCTTTCTTGTGTGCATCTTATGCTTGAACACATTGTACCATAGGACTTTCAATTCATCAATCAAAGCTTGAAGATAAACATCTATTGCATTTCCTGGTTGCTTGGATCTTAGGAAAAGGAGGGTCAACATCAAAAATACGGATTGCATGTATAGCCGAGGTAAGTTATAAATTAACATGACCATCGACCATATAGAATATGATGGATACATGTTCTTGAATGGGTTGAATCCATTGCTTGAAGCCCCAATCGCACATTTTGTGCCTTCTCTGTGAATGATGCATGATTCTCATTAAATTTATTCCACTTATCAGAATCTGTTGGATGCCGAATGCATCCATCTCTTGATTTATCTCCTAATGCCACGCTATCAATTTTGCTATTTTACTAGAAATGAATAAGCATTGTAGCCTAGGGATCAATGGAAAATAATGGAAAACTTTCTCCAGTTGTTTCTTTCCACCTGTGTTTGTTGATTTACCTACTTTATACCTCTCCTCACCACATTCGGGACAATTACTCAACCCTGAGTACTCATTCTATTCAGGACACAATCATTAGAACAGGCATCAATATTCTCACGTTTCAGTCCGAGCCCGCGTATCTACTTCTTCACATCATACCATGACTTAGGGTACCTAGCAAGATTATTCAACATCTCCCCAATGAATTGAAGGGCCTTAAACATTAATTTTGTGGTGGCTCTATCCATCACTTTTATTTGAAATAATTTTAGAAGGAATGACAACTTCGACATTAACATTATTCTAGGAGCAATAAGATCCTCTATGGCCTTGATTGCATCATAAAACTCATTATAATCTCGTAATGTCTCATCATCGTCTGCATCCTTAAGATCTGCTGCTCTCATATCGTGTAACATTTCATCTAATTCATTTCCCTAATTATCATCACTTTGTTCTAAATTGTCAATCCTATCATATCTAGCTTCTTATAAGTAATGGCTTCTTATAGCATTTCCCCACACTTCTCTAGTATACACCCCAAGACTAACCTTAACTACATTCCCAATAGCCCCCACTAAAAGGCACTTCAAGAATGAAGCTAAGATTAGTTGGTATACCAAAGAAGAGAGAGAAAATGAGACTAAAATTTCTTCAAACACTGGCTACATGCAAGAAGTAACTTTAAGTTGTAATTAAATCTTCAAAGATCCTCACCAAACTAAAGACAATCATGTCTTATAGTATGCTATAAAGACAATGTATCGTGCATGTAAGTGAAGTATATACGCACTCTACATTATCCATATAACATGATCATAAGTCTCAACGGACAAGTATTTTGATACAATTATATCTCTCTCACAACCTATACCTTAGGGGTTAGAACTTCTATTGTTTGTCATAAGGTGCATCTAAATTTGTGTAAGTGTGTATCTATAAAGTTGTAATAATAATATCATAATGAAAGATAAATATCAAATATTTCAATTGTAAATTACTTTTCTAACTGTAACTCCCTCCACCCTAACCCTCTCCTCTTCCTCACCCTCTCAACCCATAATCTTCATTATGTTCCTCTTACTCCCTCTCCATTCTCTTCCTTCCTTCCCTCCTTTCTAAAACCTTAAATCTTAAGCTTGTTAACCTAATCCCTGAACTCAAAACCCTAACCATCAAATCTTAAGCCCCAAACCCTAAATGTAAACCTTAAATCAAAACCTGAGACCTTAAACATTCAGTTCGTAACCCTAAACCCAAGACCATAAATCCTAAGCCCTAAACTCTAAACCATAAAAAAACCCATCGAGTAACCCAAGACCCTAAACAGAAAAACCCTATAACATAAAAACCCTAAATGCTATAAACACTAAAACTTAAGCCCTAAAAGCACTAAACTCTAAACCCAAAAAACACTTAAACCTAAACTCTAAGAACATTAAACCTTTAACTAACCTTATAACCTAAACCATTAGCACTAAACCTTAAACCCTACAACGTAAACCCTTAACACTAAACCCTAAACCGTATAACCTAAATCCATAACTCAAAACATAATAATGAATCAAACATTCATGCCTAATATTGAATAATAATTTAACTAAACATTCATCTTAACAATAATAATTTAAACATTGAACCAAAAATTGAACATTTTAAAGTAAATTTAACTAAACAATGAATTTAATTAAACATTGAAGCATACAGTTTAATTGCATTCATAATTAAATTTCTAACCTAAGTAGTATATTCAAGAAATTAAATTAATCTAAACCTAAGGGGGGAAATTGGGCTTGTGGTGGTGGTGCCTGAGGTGGTGGTGGTGGTGGTGGCAGGAGGTGGTGGTCGTGGCTTGAGGTGGTGGTGGTGGCGATGGGAGGTTGTGGTGCTGTTGGCAATAGGAGGTGTTGGTGGTGGTGGAGGTCCGACAAGGAAAGGAAAGGGGAAGGTGCTACTGGTGGTGGCACGGGGAAGGGAAGGAAAGGGGACGATGATGCTGCTGGTAGTGGTGATCGTTGAGGGGAGGGGGAGCACAGCGAAGAATCTAGCAACGAGATCGAAGAGGAGGGGGCAAGGAGCCCTTACCAAGGGGCACCACCGGAGGACATTCACGCATGAATCGATGAGAGGAGGCACGCTGGAGTTGACAGAGGAGGAGGAGCACTTGTCGCCAGAGGAAAGGATGTCGACGAAGGAAGGAAGGAAGGGGAAGGAGTTGGTTGCATGCTATAGTTTTAGTACGACTTTTATTGACCGTTTTAGATGGAACGGTGGGCAAATGCATTTCAAAAATAACTTTTTAACATCGACGATTTCCGAGGAGGTTATCGTTGACAGTTTATTTAATAAGGGTTGAGTATATTTTATTCTCGACCATTATAAATGGTTGAGAATCGTCTCAACCACTCTGCCTTATGGGTTGGTGAAAAAGTTAATGATCAGACTTTTGGCAACCGTTACGTCTTATAACAGTCGAGAATATTATTATTCTTGATCGATATATTGCGGTCAAATTTTCACTGTCGAGAACAATGAATTTTCTACTAGTAAGGGAGCAAATGGAATATATAGTTTAAAACATCAACTATGTCCTTGAGGGATTCAATATAACAATAGATTACGAGCAGTCATATTTCCATGGGGACACTCAACCAAGACATGAAACTTCATTCTCTACCACTGAAGCTCGTGATTTTGAGATGGTAACTCCCCCTATTATTTAAGTTTAAATTTAGTGATTTCATTTTGATTATTTATTTATAATAGCTTCCTCACATGTAGTTCAGACATGGATCTGGAAATTAAGTATTTGGCTTAAGTCACACAACTAATGCGGGAATCCCAAGCTATGATCCTCAAATGACTTTCACACAATTGCTATCATCGCCAACCATGCACGATCCATACTCACATCCGACATAGTCATCTAAAGGATTATTTGAAGCAGGAACACATCTATGAAGCTCATTCGAACTAGGGACGTACAGTCCAACACATTCCTTGGAGCAGAGGGACATGATATGTCACTCAGAACATGGACACAAGAACGCAACACATTTTCCAGAGCAGGCACTCAGCAAGTTAGCAACTTGTTTGGACAAGAGTCATAGCAAGCACTCAACAGGCTAGTAGCTTGTTTGGACCCGAGTCACATCCTAGTACATTGTTTGTAGTAGACACTCAGCCGTACAGCACGTCCTTCAAAACAACGACACAATGGTCTACCACTTTTGTAGGAGGTATCACAGAATGTGAAGAAGAGGACCTTGGACCACAAGGATGGAATGTTCGAAGTAGACGGAGCACTAACACGCAACCACGTGTTAAGACTCAAGTTGGACATGCAGAATTTACGAGGACCATCTCTGAGAGAAGGGAAACCAATATTGCCAAGTAGGATAAAGCATTCAAATGAGCAAGTACAATAGAGCGAGGAGTGAGTAGTGGATAAAGAGGAGCTGGTCGACATTGAGTGATTCTGAATGTGGTGACGAATGCAGTAACAAATGTCTTTACTTGTTCAATTTTAAATAAATAACCAAAAATTTGATTACGTGTTATATGGTGAAAGATATCTCATTGTAAATAACTTATCTATAACTCATATATAAACTTCTTTTTTGTGTGTATATATATGTGTGTGTACATGTGTGTGCATGCATAGGACAATTATCTAGTGATTTTGATACTCAAAATAACTTATTTTCCATTATAAAATACTCTTCTATATTTCAAAGGCTATATTGCATTATTACAAACAAAATCTATTTTACAAAATGTGACTATAATTTACAAAATTAACTCGTCACTTACAAAGTAATATTGTTATCACTTTTTTGGTTGAGACGACCACCAAAATCATTTATATTTTCAATGAATCTTGATATGCAACCCACTTAACCAATAAATTTTTGATACATAAGGATGAATTTCTAATGTGAGGCTCCACATGAGTTTAAATGAGTATGACTCAAATAAGTTTATTAATGTTTAGGCTTGCTATGTGTGTGTAGGATTCATGCGATGAGATTAAAGGCTCAAAGAAGTAAAATGAGCTAACATGATATTTAATCAATTTAAATTTTAAATGAAAAATAAGAAAGTGTAGACACTATATACAAAACATCATCAAGTAAAAAAAAAGAATGCTTAGACCTTCATCTTAATGGGGGAGAAAAATGTAATATTACCTTATAAAAAGTTAGAAGACATTTATAAATAATTTTTAAATGTCTTAAGTTTAAGAAAATTTAAGGCAAATTTGTAAAATATTTAACTTTGTAAAGTAATTTATAAAATATTTCAAAATATTTATCTCTATAAGAATACATTTATATATTATATATGAGTCGTTTGAATTATTATTTTGACGAATGAATTTGAAAATTAATATCATTACAAATATCTCAAAAATTAAACTCCAATAACATATTTACATTGTATAATAAAAAATAAATAAATAACTTTCCTATAATCAACATCAATTATATCATGTAACATATCAATCATAAATCTATCGTGACTTAATCTTGTGTAATGTCTAAGCCTCAATGAAAAGATTTTTTATTTATATTTAATTTTCTTATTATTTTGATCATGTCTCAACCCTAAAAATAGAAATTAAATTTTAATTAACTTAAAAAGGTGATAATATAAAATCATCAATCACACGAAGGATTTGCACAATGTCTGATACGGATGTATGTACTCTTTAATTAAGAATTCACGCAAGTTTGGAAGAAGTTTTGAGTAAATAAAAAAACTTACTGGCCTATATATAATATTAAATATCTATAGAAGTATCATAGTAAAGTCTCTAATTTTAAAAGTATAATAAAAAATATTTAGTTATAATAATCATTCAATGAAAATTAAAGGTACATGATTCCATCAAGTAACTCATACCATTAAAGTAAAAATAATAGATTCCTAATTCAAGTTTTATCTAATTTAGCAGAATATATTTGTGAGTTATTTATCCTTTCCACCGGTCATCACCTTTAAAATTAGGAAGACATTCAAACAATGGTATATATATATATATATAGAGGGAGAGAGAGAGAGAGAAGAGGGGTGGGTCGCGAGGTAGACACAGGAAGAGAGAGAGAGAGATGGGCAGGGGTTGAGAATGCTGAAGAGACAAGGGGGTGAGGACGGGAGTGACTAGGTTGGTAAGAGCGACACCATGAGCCAGCATTTGTAACCAAATCAGATACCTCCCATTCTCCTTTCCCGCAACCCATGTCGCTTATTCAACGTTTTTATTAGAGTCGATGGATCTATTTCAAAATTTTCCGCGTACAGGAATACCCCACCCACCCCTCCCACACACACAATTTTCCGGACCTCAGAGTTTGGAGAAAACTGTCGAAGCGATATTCTTCGCCTCTGCACCACATCCATTGGTTGTTTATTTATTCGTACCTTTGGTGCCTGACCCACGTGCAATAATTGGAATGACATCACTGCCTCAGGCTCAAATCTTCGACACAACGATCACATCAAAGTATTGTTGGCAGAAAACTTTTATGTTTAGGTCCGCCTGAACTTGCGTAGTCACCTGGGAGTTTTCTTAAAACTCATATTTACATACGCTCCACAATTATGGCGATTCACTCTAATGTAGGTCGTTAATTTGTCAGATAGTCTGCCAAGGGTTCCAAAGAAACACAAACTGAATTGATGCATAAGATTGTCTCTCTAACTAATGCGTTTACTTGATTAATAGTATCTTGTTTTAAGAAAAAAGGAAAGATAGGATGGCCATTGCACGTGTTAATGTATAGTTCCTATTCTTATGAGGGTTATGATCAATATTGTTAAACTTACCGTTCAATATATGATAAATGGTTATGCAATGAGCAGCCAATGCTTATGGTTTGTTTATGCGTCTGAGCCCTTACCTTAAGTAATATTGTGTAATTTTATTTTTCAAACAAACAAACTCATTCATGCAACATATATCAGATGCAAAATTTTAGAGGGAGGGAATAAGATAAAATTGAGGGAAAAGTATCATTACGTAGGTTTCTGTCCCTATATTAGCTAGGTAGACGGGGAAGTAGTTTTTTCTGTCATTTTTACCTTACATATTAGCCTTTAGTTGTAAACTTTTAGTTCTCGAGGAGAGAGAGAGAGTACCAACCGCTCAATGTAGAAGGCTGCCATGTCAAAGAACGGAGGCATGAATGTACTGAAGACGGCTTTTTCTTTGAAATAAAAATCCACCATGTTAAATTGAAACAATTACACGTAAGATATATATCTTGACAGTGGAACATTGGGTTCATCCATCGCCTACTAAAATCATACTATTTACAAATTTGGGCTCTATTATAAGCTAACATGTCAGAGGATCCAGGTACGTGCATTATCACAGACAGCATCACAGAGTTTTAGTAGTAAAATTTACCGTTCAAAACAATATTATATTAGACGTTCCAATTCAATAAGAGTTATGCTCACAAATTAATTAACGACATCCATTGTGTTCGACGAAAAGACAAGTAAACAACATCGCGTTCATCCATAACCAATTTTCAGACGCACAGTAGTCGGAGAGAAAACTGGAGTATAGCCCAAAGATGCGTGAGACGGAGACGGAGGCTGTTTACCAAAGGATTTACGTGCGTGGATGTGTTTTGGGGTAGCCTGAGACGGAGACCGTCCCACAACGCTTGAAACTTGGAAAGTGGCGAATGTAGAGAATCTTTAAGGAGAAATTGGTAGGAAGTTTGTTCGGTGAGCCTTTGGGGGTGGAATAAAATCTATTATAATATAAAGGCCAGGAAAGTTACATATATCTTACTTTTTGGAGCCGTCTGGATATTGGTGAAAAGATCCAACGGTCACTCATTCTCCATGTTGGACCCTCTCCTCATCTCCCCCTCCACCCTCACTATCCCTCCTTTCTTGAATTTCCCCTGCCTCCTCGACCGGGAGCCACGAAGAACTTTATCTTATGATTTGTCGAGTGCGTTACGTTCTGGTAACTAATTCCAGATGTCATGATGAGGAAAAGTAAATGAATTGTGCGATACGTTTTGAGGGCTGTGGTAGGTGATTTTAATCGTATATTTTAATTTATTTATAGGTAAAAATTATTTGTTATCAATAAAAAATAATTTTTCAAATCAAAAATTATATTTTAAGGTAAAAATTATTTTTTATTGGTGAAAATGT
The DNA here is from genome assembly GCA_037157565.1 of Thalassia testudinum. Taxonomy (NCBI): domain Eukaryota; kingdom Viridiplantae; phylum Streptophyta; class Magnoliopsida; order Alismatales; family Hydrocharitaceae; genus Thalassia; species Thalassia testudinum. Next base: position 100,060,982 of record JAZHRO010000063.1, read on the forward strand.
AAAATATATTGATATATTTTTATTTTCAATCGATTTATTTAAATTTTAATACGTATATTTTAATTTTTAATTAGTTGAAAATTATTTTCAATCATATTTTAATTTTCTTAATTTTTAATTAGTTGATTCTCATTTTTAACTTATTGATTCTTGACCATGCGTAACAAAATACGTTGTAATACACATTTCCATACTCACATCCTATCATAATACTATTGTTCTCTTGACAAACTCTTCCTTTTTATTAAAAAAATTTATCACACTACTTTAAATTAAAACACATAGGTGATAAATTATTTTACATTAATGATAAATTATTATTGGTGATTTTACACAGATATGAAATTATCAATTTTACATCAGTAATAAATTATTCTAGATGATTTGCTTTAGTGATAAATTATTCTCATGGATTTTTCACCAATGTAAAATTATTTTGAGGTGATTTTATACCGGTAATAAATTTTTATGTGGATTTTGTACCGATGAAAAATTATTCTAAAGTGACTTTGTACTGGTACAATCTCATTATACATAGGTATAAAATTATTTTGCCGATGTAAAATAATTTTAAATATGATTTCAATAATTTACACATATACAAAATAATTGTTATTAATTGAAATAACAATAAATTTCATAACATATTATTGTTTTTTTTACGTATAAGAAAAATATATCAAATAAAGACCATAACTATACTTTTATATATTACATTTTAGGTCACCTTTTACATGCGTAAATCCACATTTTGACGAGCCAAGAGATTGTTTTTCCTATGTGATTATCCTTAATCGGCAACTGTGAAGTTGATTGTAATGTGGTCATTACTTTTTTCGTCTCCCCTCGGGTACATATGAAGCAATCGGAAACCGAAGAACAAAAGGGATTGACGGAGTAGATTGATCTTCCTTTCGGTATATTTTCCACTTTCTCTTCTAAGTCGTTCAGCTCTACTCGGAGAAGTTTGGCTAGTGTACTGGTAAGATTGGAGGCTATGTGATACCTTCTTTTAAGACCGGGTCGTGTGAATTGGAAACAAAATTTCATTGTGTAGGGCAAAATTCAAAAGATGTTACCAATTTTGTTTTCCGAATAGGGATTGTTTCAGTTCTCCTAAGCTTTGAATTTGTTTGAAAAATAACAACCTAAGTTTGGTATGGGTATTTCTCTATCTGAATGAAATTAGTTAGAATTAGGTTTTGTTGATAGGCTTTAAGGTTGAAAGTAATTCTTCTTGGTTAAAAGAGCTAATGATACCAAGGAACATGTTAATCCCTAGCTTAGTTAAATTCACAGCGTAACTAATGAAAAATTATGTTAACCCTTGCTCGAGACCTTTTCTTTATCGGATCTTAATGGGTTCAAATAAGAGAAAATGTCGATTACAAATAACAGAGCAAACCACAAACATAGGAAATTGGTAACCCAATTCGACTTGAAAGGTGCATGTCTAGAAGGAATACCATGACTCCCAATGATTTCATTATTATCAAGGTGTTTACAGGAAAGAATTCTCAAAAGAGTGTCTCCCTTCATAACAAGGATTGTAGCTTTTTTGAAACAAAATGCTTGTAATGTTTGGAGCTTTGTGCCCTTGAGATCCTTAGATCGTGAGCATTATGGGTTGAAGCCAGGTTGTTGGTCGTTGATCATTATATGCCACATAGGTCATGTTGGCTATATCTCATAACAGATGTCGCTCAGTCGGGTAACAATGTTCTCAGCCGACTAAAGTAATCACTTAAGCGTGTCAACTATCGTTGCCAATCTTATCGCCTGGCCCATCTTGTAGCTTTTGGTAGGTCTAGCATGCTGTAGCTTGGAGAGTAGTTGCAAGCAGCTGTTGCCTTTGTATGCCTAGCTGATTTACTGAAGTGGGATGACCCCTTTAGTAGGGTTTGCCTGTTTACTTTTATAGTCAGGTTTATACCCGATGTAGGCCATCTTGGATTGATTGTTAGGCCCATTTAAGGTGTCTTTGTTATTTGGATCTAGGAAGCTTACAGGGCTTAATTGGGGATTTTTTCTCTCTCATTAGTTGCCTCTACTCTCTTTAGTTAGTGTATTAACTAAGAGAGTATTCTAGCTAAGTTTGTATCTTCCTCAATGTTACCCCTAGCAAGTGGCCCTTTTGTCAACACTGAATGGATGGTTGTTGTTTGAGACGATTGATTGAGTTTTAAAAAGGTCGTGTTGTACAATCGAAAAAGCGTTCAAAATAAATACAATTTATTACTTGAATTTTAAAGTCCGAGGTCGAACACAGGAAGCAAATTAGGATTTAGAAATCAAGATCACCACTTGACAATTTGAAAGAATATAATATGCAATAAGATCAATGTTATAGTGCAAAAAGATAGGAATAAATGTAAGGCATTAAAGGAACCAATGTATGTGAATAAAGCTCAAAATTGGACGTCTGGTGTTACGAACACGGCTTCAAGACGTCTTTTAAGACGTCTGGGAGGTGGCCCAGACGTCTGACTAGACGTCTGGGATTTGATTTCTACGGCACGCGCGATTTCGTCTGCGCGCCTACCCGCGCAGACCTGCGACTCCTCTTTTCCCCTTTCTCCTCCGCAGGCTCAGCGCTGCCCCTCTCTCTCTCCCCGCACGGCTTTAAAAAGGCCTCGCCCTCTCCCTCACTCTCATCTCCTTCGTTTCCTTCTTCTCCTTCCAGCCGGTGCGAGAGAGCGAGCGGCGGCAGTGGCAGCCGCGGCGAGTTGCGGGAGGAGGTGTTGCGCGAGGGAGAAGATGCTCGACCGTGAGGGCTCGAGCTCGCAGGGGCAGCTAGAGCCGGCCGGCGGGGGAGCCGCAGGTGTGGAGCGTCGCTGGAGGGCTGCTGCAGCTCGAGCAGCAGGCGGATGAGGCGCGGCGCGGCCGTGCGTCGCGGGTGAAGAGCGAGTCGAGCTCTGATTCTGGAAATTTTTCCAGAATCAGACGTCTGGGCTTCCAACCAGACGACAGTGAAGATGTCTGGAGGACTGTCCAGATGTCTTGAAAGTAAGTTATTTTCGTCCTTCGTCCTTTTCTGCGACCCGCTGTACTGAGAACGATGAGTGGGTACGTGCAGGCTCTGAGATTCGCATCCAACGCGAATCAGACGTATGGCCGCAGTGCCAGACGACGAGAAGGACTTCCAGACGTCCTGGGTGACCATCGGACGTCTGGGAACTAGGCCAGACGCCCCCGCAGGCTTCTGTACGTCTGAGAGACTACGCAGAACAAAGGTACCATCTGACCCACATTTTAAGACGTCTGGAAGAGGTTCTAGACGTCTGATTTTAGACTGTTTCGTCGTTTTTGACCCGTTTAGGGCCCGTTCGGAGTCTGTTTTCTGCGTTTCGAGTTGTGTTCTTTTCGGAATAAAATCCTCTACCCGTTTCCAGTAATTATATACTGTTATGAGAAACTCCTTGTGTTTGATCCTTGTGTTAGGACCCCGTTTCTTTGCAGTCTCGGGGGTTGCAGAGGCGTGCAGGATTTCCGACCACGCCCCCAGTACTTCCGTTGTAGCTGGTAGAGTGGCTTTAGACATTATTAACATAATTTGTTACAATTATGGAACAATTAATAGAACCTAGGGCATTGCATGAATCCTAGGAATGAGAAACCAGATTGAATGATAGATCCTAGGGTATTGCATGAATCCTAGGGCTGGAAAACTAAATTGAATGATAGATCCTAGGGTACGGCATGAATCCTAGGACTGGAAAACTAGTGAAATGAATATAAATATTGCAGTATTGGAAACTGTGGAAAGGAAATAATAGCTGCATGTAAATTGATTTTAACAGCTGCCTGTTATAAATAAATGAACATGATTGAGAATATGGGTTGTATGAACGTGAAACCGAAAAGGGGGAAACCTGAATGTGCTGATTTAAAAGAGCTAGAACCCTACGGGAAATTAGGAGTAGAACTCCTGGAAAGAGAATGAAATGGAAATGAGAAGGAAAGATGTGGTGGTGCATTGTCTCTTGGGTACGTAGTGCCAGGGGAAGCACCTGTTACCTGCTTAGTGCAGAGCGAAGCCAGCCGCCCCAGGGACACGGGGTTAGGTTTGGCCACTTTGTACCGACTTGTTGGCCCTCGTGTACACAGTACCGAGGAGAGCTACTAGTGTAGGGCGAGTACTAGCTACCCCACGGGCCCCGGGGTTCTGCTAGCTCACCTACACCGACTTGTTAGGCCCACTGGGCAAACCAGGGTAGTCAGGCGAGGGTGCGCAGACTGTGGAGGGGCAAGGCCCCTGTTTGGTTGCTGTGGAGGGGTTGGACCCCTGTTACTGAGAGGGCTCTGCTCTATACTGGTTCCGTGTTTTGCTTTGGGCGCACCCGTTAACGGAAATGACTGACCGCGTGCCAGTGCGGGGTAGCTACCCGTGCGTTTACTGCACGTGCCGTAGTCACCGTTATGTCTGTCAGTGACCTTGGGGTGTTTGACTGAGAGTAGGATCACCACAGGGGACTCTCCCGACCAGGAGAGCACCACGTGTTACTTCTACTGTTCGAAAAAGACTGCAATCAAGATCGTTCCCACGAGGAACATTCGAGATCAAGTGAAGGATCAGAGAAATAGATAAATTGTGAAACAATAGAAAGACGTAAATAAGGGAAGAAAGAAAATAAAACAGCTACTGTACACTTTACTGCTTCTTTAGCTTTAGCTACCACTCTACTCAGCGTTTCGCTGATGCATTACACTCGTTACTTTTCAGGACCAGGTGTTGAGCAGCCAGGGTCAGCGGCTGCAGAGGATGCTGGGCCGAGTAGGGTCCAGTAGAGTTACCACTGTTCTTTTGCGCCCTTTTTGTTCCATTGTAGTGAGTAGTTTTTGTTACTCTCTGTACTTTTCTTTACTCGTAGTTCTTGTTATGTTATGAATGTTGTTCTACTGTTGTGGTGGTACATGCTGTTGTAGTTCTTTTTCTTATTTCTGTATTTTGTTACTGCTAGTTATATTTCATGTTAAATGTGGTTTATTTTACTGCTCTTTTGGTTACTTCCTCGTTGGACGACTAGGTCTTGGGATTAGTCGAGTCGGTCCGGTTCTCGTGTCTCGTAGGGACTCAGGAATCAGGTCGTTACATCTGGTTTGTGAATCGAATGCCTTAAAATGTTGATGCTACAGTGCTTCTCCTTTGTCTTCAATCTTCTTCTGGTCCTTCTCCTATTCTTCTTTCTTTGCCTTTGTCTTCAATCATCTTCTTTCCTTCCTTCTTTGTTTTCTGGCGGCTCCTTCCTTATTCTTTTTCTTTGGCTTCTTCTTTCTTCCTTTTCTGATTTTGGCTTCAGCTTCCTTGCCTTAACTTTTCTCTTCTTCTACCTTCTTCTCTTTCTCGACTTTGCTGGCTGCCTTCCTTTGCCTTCAACTTCTTCTGCCTTCAGTGTCTTTCTTCCCTTCCTTTCTCTTTTGACTTCGGCCTTCTCCTTCTTCTTCCTTGACTTCAGCCCTTAGCCTTTTTCCTTGCCTTCTCCTTCTTCTTCTCTTCGACCTATAGAGAAAAACCTACCCCCTACCCACGCGAGCTCTCTTCTCTCTTTTCTCTCTTAGGTTCGCTCTCCCAGAGCCACAGCTTCTAGGGTAATCGGGTCGGATACGCGTCCGGGACCAGGCCCACCGGCGTGTGGTGGTGGATGAGGTGTGCGGTTGGGTTGGTTCACCAGGTCCGCGGGGCGTGGGGTCGCGAACGAGGCGTCGAGTCGGGTAAGGTGGACCTTACCCCGTGAGTAGGAGGCGAATGGCCTTATGCAGAAATTCCTTTTATGCAGGTGTGGCACTCCACAACTTTCCGAGGTGGGACTAACTTCCCTCCCTCTTTTACGTGCGCTTGCAGCAGAGGGGCATCCTTTGATTGCAGCTACAGTGATGGATCTTGGATTCAATTGGTCACCTGGAGATGTTTGTGAGAGTACCCTGCGCAACCTGGGACTATGACCTGGAGCAGGCACAGCCTGGAGAAGCTTGCAAGGAAGCTTCAGGTGGTGCGTCAATGGTGGCGAGCCTCTAGACCTGAAATCACACAAACAGCCTTGTGGCCACATTAAAAAGCTCAGGGAGCTTCGCTAAGGTGCGACGAATGTACAGAGGTGGTCGGCATGACGTGGGACTGCCTGAGGGAGAGTGCCTAGGGCACACTGCGGTCGTGTGTGTGGGTGTGTTCGGGGGTGCATTTAGGTGAATGACGGAGTGTTGTGAGTGGGGGGTTATGATCAGTGAGTCAGGGCAGTGCTTATGGACCGGTCAGCAAGGAGGGAGGTGGTCTGTGGAGGTGGAGCGAACTTGCAGGAGTGGTGGTCGGAGGTGAAGGGGATGATGGTGGTGGAGTGTGGCAGTGGTTGTTTGAAGGAAATAAAGAGGGGAAAAGAATGTAGAGAGTGAGAGAGACTTATCTGGGAGTGAAGAGATGAAGGGGGAGGTAGGGATGGCATCTGGCTCGTATCGCCGACGCCAGAGACGAAGGTACTCAGTGAGGGTGGTCGGCAGGACGAAGGGGAGGCAGGAGCATCGGCGGGTGCTGCGCGATGCAGACAAGTGAGAGGAAGAGGAACCTGCCACTGGTATTGTGGCTAGGCGATGAGAGGAGAAGTCGCCAGAGCTTGACGAGCAAGTCAGCTGGAGGAAGAGAGATGAAATTGAGGAGTTTCTCCGGCTGATTTCAAGCTTAGGAGATGTGGGGTGAATTGGGGTGTCCTAAATAGGCCCTGGAGGTCGGGTTTGTGCTTGGAAGCCAAGCTTCCAAGCACAGCAAGGTCATCGGCAATGGAAACTCGAGAGAGACTCAAATCTCTCATGCGTTCGCATGAGAGATTGGGTACCAAATAGGGCTTCTAACTGGGTTCACATTGGAAGGGATTTCTCAGAGAATCTCCCTTTCAATTTTGAAAGGGATTCTTTGAGAGATCAGGGAGAAATCGCCGTTTCAAGCTCACCGGAGTATGATTCCCTCCGCTATAATGGTAGAGGGACCAAATTGCAAAGAACGAAGAAGAAGCTAGGGGGTCAAATGTAAGGGTTTTTGAAAGATAGGGGTAGAAATGTAATTAGGTTAGACCTATTTGCAAAGTGGGTCAAGATGAATTCCCCTTAGGTCCAAATTTTGGTACAAACTTAATTTGGACCTAAGGAATCCAATGGTGAGGTTGAATTTTGGGTTTGGTTACGTTTGACTGGATAATTTATGTAAAAACCTACTTTGGGGCAAATAATGTCTGAGACCCCATTTTAGGTCAAAATAGGTTCCAATGGCCAAATTGAAGGTTATAAACCCTAGAAAATATTTTTCTATGATATTTAGAGGGTTTAGATGAATTTTATCCTGACCAGAACCTTGTTAGATCAAGTGAATCTGTTTTAGGGTTACAAGAAGTCATTAATTCCCAAAATTCACACAAACACTTTTCTATTTGAACCAACCCTCTTTTTATCTTGTTAAGACTATTTGACCTGTGTTTAGCCCTTGAGAAAACTTGTTGTTTACTGCAATGGTAAAATCACAGTTTTACCCCTTGTTTCTTGCTTTTCTCTCAGAAAGGTTATTCAGTGAATTACGACCTCCAATTGGTTATGTAGAAGCTTTTGTTCTCTTTTATGGGTCAAAATGAGACAGTATGGACTCATGATGGTGTTCCCATCAGTTGCTTTAAACGGAGAAAAAGAGGGATGTGAGTAAATGATCAGGCATATCATTGCGTGGAAATTGAGATTCTATCAGGCATATACTATTTTGAAATTGAGATTCTGTCAGGAAAATCACCACCTGGAATAATGCAATTTCATTTTATAGTGCTCAAGTTTAATTAGACGGCTGTTAATACCAGTTGTTTTGAGGCGGGTGATAGCCAGTCGTCGCTGTTATAGGGCGAGAGGAGTTTTAAGATGCGTTCGTTGTAATACACTCCTAAATCTCACAACAAAATATTTAAATTTATAAACTCAAAATCTAAAGGAGTGGTTGGGTGTTTGGGCGAGAGGAGTTTTAAGATGCGTTTGGGTGTGTGTCGTGGTCGGGCGAACTCAGGGAAGAACTACGATGGAGGTAGTGTTCGGTGGGTATTTTGCGTGGGCAATCCCCTCAATCTCTTGATGGGTTTTGTTCATGAAAGTGAGGCTAAGGTGGTGGGACCAGTGGCATGGAGTTTGGTGGCTTGTGGAGGTCGAACGACCTCACCGGAGTTTGATCGGAGAGGAGGAAGACAGTGGGCACGCGATTGTGTCGGTGGTTGAAAAAGGAAAGGAATAGGTTAGGAAGGTTTAGGAGAAGAAGAGGAAGATGTTGCAATGTAAACTAAGTGATGAAAGGGCTAGGAGGGTGCCGGATGTGATTGGCCAGCACCGAAGAAGGTGAAACCTCCAGTGGTGGAGCAACGACAACGAGAGGGGTCTGAGGACTCCTGCTGTGGCTGGTGAGAAGCAGAGGAACGAGTTGAAGATGTTCCCTCTGCCTATGGTATGTGGTAGTGGGCAAGGAAGTCAGAGGGAGAGGAGTCGCCGGAGCTGGTCGGAGGAGGCCGGAGGGAGAGGTTTTAGTGAGGAAATGCGGCCAAACTAAGCTAGAGAGTAAGGTAATGTGATGGAGAAGCTTTTATAGAGCTTGGGGCAAGCTCTAGACAAAGAAACAAGCCTGATTGAGCTTCATTAGGAATCAAAAAGAACCCAAGGAATCCCTGCGTTCACATGGCCTTTCTGGGGAAATCAGGGGCCAAGATCCATCCCAATCTCTTCATTGTGTGAACATCAATCCCACCACATTTGGTGGGATTTGATGAAGATTCGAGTAGGTTTAGGATTGTTCAAGGCTAGCCTGAAGGTCGGTTGACCTCCAAAGGTGGTAAAGACCCTTTTTTGAAGAAGATAACAAAGTTGGGGGGTTATTTGTATATAATTCAAAAGTCAGGGGCTCAATATGAAGAATAGAGTTTTAAGGGATTAGAATGCAAACTAGGTCAAGATTAACTCTGATTTGACCTAAATTTTGGTAAAAACCTAATTTAGACCCAAGGAATCTGATGGTGAAGTTATATTTCAGTTTAACCAAGTTTGACTGGGAAATTTGTGCAAAACCCTAAATTAGGGCAGAATTCTTTCTGAAATTCTGTTCAAGGTCAAAATATGTTCCAAAGGTCAAATCAAGGGTACCAAACTTCAAGGAATATTTTTTATGAATTTTAGAAGAATTATGCGAATTTTATCTTGATCAAAACCTCTGTAATTTAAGCAAGTCTGAAATTAGGATTTTGGGTACTTTATCAGTTCTTGAAATGCGTGAAACCTTGTTTCTGTCTACATGTATCCTCTTATTAGGTTTTAGTGCTTATTAGATCTTAGATTAACCCTTGGCAATCCCCGCGGTTACTCTGCTTTCATAATGTGTTTTTAAAACTGTAGAATTAATCATATTTTAATGTTCTTCTCTCAGAAAGGATATGCAATGAATTATGACTCTCAGGCGACTATGTAGGAGCATTTGTCACTTGATTTTAATTAATTAAAGCTAACTATGGCTCATGATAATGTTATCATCATACCTTCATGCTTAACTTTTGCTAGTCCGTTAACAAAATCTTATGGAAAGAACTAGATTTCTAGACCATGCATTGATGTTCAGATGCCTGATTTGTGTTTACTCTTTAGAAATTAGGTCAGAATGCCAACAATAGGCCTAGAGGTACTCAAGTATTAATCAAGATCTAGAAATGACCAGCTTCAACCTGAGTCTGCTGCGAAGGTTTCTAAGGTCCGCAAAGACCCCTAGAGGTTCGTTGAACCCAGCGGTTAAAGCACCCGTGCATAGAATGTAACATGTTTAGGTTTAGTTTGCCAATGTATTTTGATAAGAAAGAGATAGAGAAGGTTTTTCATTTGGACAGTTCTCTCTTTTCTTTCTATTTTTCCCTAGATCCAGCCTCGAATTGGCCCTAAACATGGTCTGTTTCGGATTCCTTGTCCCCACCATCAATCCTCGAAGGGTTCCTGATTTTCGATACTTTGGGATAGCACTGCCCATGGAAACCCCCAAAACTCTTAGCTTTCGACGCTTCGGGATAGTACCGCCCATAGCGTTCTATAGCTAAATTTAGGCCCTGACAATCGATATTTTAGGATAATCCCACTCATGCCACCTGAACCAGAACAAGGTGCTTACATACCCCCGATAGGATATTTAGATATCTTAGAAGATAAACACTGAGGAGACGATATGTTATTACACATCTACGAGGGAAATTTCCTACCTCTCCGTGCTAGGAACTCGTCCAATCAACTTGTATTGTTGAGCCACTCCTAAGCTAGATCTTCAAGATGGCCTTTCAGAACAGAACACTTTTGGTAGGTTTTTTTTATTAAGTGCACAGAAATAGACTTAGTGTGTGATTTTTGGGGTACTTAGGTTACCAAGTCCCGCAAACCAAAGGGCAGGCAACGAGTCCGAATAATCCCTAAGCCTTAGACCTACTACATTAGCTTCACACTTTCCTCAACCTCTTGAGGATTAATTCAGATCTTAACGAACATGTGACTGTTTAAACCCTAAAACAAGACTAAGAGACCTAAGATCAGCACTCATACTAATCTCCTTATCTCTATCATTGTAGGACTTAATTTTTCGTTTGATTTGGTCTAGAACTTAAGTAGATTCCATAATTATTTGCTATGATTATCAATTTTGTTTTAATTTTTGCTTTTAATTGACATTTGAATTTTCTCTTTTCCTCCTCAAGAAAGATTTGCAATCAATTTTCAGAATTTCCTCCCCTTTCTCTAATTTTTCTTTTTTCATTTTTTATTTTTTATCATTTTTGAATATGTAGTTTTTTGTAAGAACCCCTCAGAGAATTAAATTTCCATATGTTTGCACTTTAACACCTCCCATGCCTAAATTTTGCAATGTCCTCATTTAAACCAAGAGGGTACAAATTCAATTTGGCTCAGAGTTTAGAACATGATCAAAGGATGAGTGAATGGGTCGGGATGACTGTTGCGAACGATTTCTAGCTCTGTTACAAGTATCAAAGATAGAGTCGGCTGTTCTAATAGACGGACCCTAAAGTGCAGTAGGAGTGTAGCTCAAAAGAATGATCAAAAGGCTCTCAAGGTTTTGAAATGATGGCTTGCCTCCTATTAAGCAATAAATTCAATGCCTTCAGCCAAGCAGAATGTGGTCAAGGAAAAGGGGTGGTCAAATTAGATGAGTTTTGTAGAATAAGCACTTTGATCAATAGCCTGGTTGGTCCAACTAAGTTCTTATTTAGATCAATAGGCTGATGATGCAGACCAAACCCAATCTGTCTGGTGGGTTGGTGGATATAAATCAGTAGATGTGGAGCCCACCAGATACTTTGAGGCTTAAACAGATATGGAAATGCAGATTGCGGGTTTGGCTGAGTTGACTCAGCCTGGACAGAGTAGGGATCCTCAAAAGAAAATGGATCTATAGAGGATATCGAAACCCTACTAATAAGATTAGAAAAGGATAAGTCATGATTATTAGTCTGATCAATGTTCGAAACTCAATCAAAAGACGGAGGAGAATCATATGCAACCGGATCAAAGAGAGGTGAATCAGAGTAAAAGTTGATTTCGATGGAAGGCTTTGTGTGTGGATCTGAAGGTGTGGCTTCTTTAAGCTCTAAATCATCAACCTCAACATCAAAATCAAAGAACGGATCATGGATGTTGAGGTTGTAAACTGGCCCGTAATCATCAGGAAACAAAAGTTCTCCAAAATCAGAGTAGGATTTGAAATCATCGGAGAATTTGTAAAGATCAGTTTCTGAACTTGATTACAGATCAGGATTTCCACTATAGAATGAATCAAGATGCGTAGAATCAACAACCTGACTTGGATCTAACCTAATCTCATATTTTGAGCTCAAAGAGGTATCCTTATTAGGCATAGGCTCAGGCTCTTAGCTCCTAGAATAGACCCAATCAAATTCCAAATCTTCTAGCTCCTCTATTTTTGTATCATAAATCAGGGTAACTTCTGATATATCAATTTGTATCTTTGAGGAGTTTGGAGAGGTGTAATCATCAAATATGGGCCCCAAATCATAGTTTAAATCCAAAATCTAATTTTCATCACATTGGGCCTCTTGATCATCCTAAATAGGCTCAAATCTAGATTCTAGGTCAAAGGTAGGAATTGGGTCACTAGAATCTGGACTAGGTTTGATTGGGATGTCAGAATCACTCTCGATGATTACCTTAACAAGATAAGGTTTAGGAATTACATCCTCGAGAGGTTCTGTTTCAAGCTTACTATAGGTGTTTAGGCAATCAAAGCATGATGGTGCAACTTCAAGGCTCTCTAAGGCTAGTTCAGAATCAGGAACACCTGTAATTGGATCCTCCCAACCCTTATCAAGATCAGGCATGTCAATCTATATGAAGTTTGAATCTGATTCCTTTTGGATTGGGGGTCCACAACAACCTCTATGCTCAAACCAAGGTTTTAGGAGATCATTTTGATTTTCAACATTATTCTCATCAATTTCTGACTGTTGATATGGGTAAATTTGATTGATGACCTGTTTCAACATAGTTATTAGGTTCTCCCATTTCTTAAGGTCATCTTGCTTCTTTTCCCAAAGTCATGGATTTGTCAGACATTAAAGATACTCAAAATTATGCAATCTTTCTATTTCAGTGTATCCTATCATGAGAATATCCTTGGTTGAACCATTTGTCATTTGTGTTAATATCAGTTGAACACGATTTGTAATGACAGTTGTTGCTGATAAATTAAAGTGAATCTTGCTAACTGGATTTGAGGTTTTGTCATAATCCTCATAATGTTTAAGGGCAGCCTCAATCATTTTCTCTTTCATGGTCATTTGGGATTCAGGTTTCCTAAACATCCTTCCTAAATTGTCAGGTTGCATTTTCAAATCAGGTGGTGAATTAAGATATAAAATCAAATCCAGGCTCAGATTGAATCAATCAAATCAGAAATCCCACAGAAGATTACTTCTAATGAAGGCCTCTAGGTCAATAACCTAAGGACCTTTCCTATGTATGTGCTCTAAAGAACAGATAAGGGACTGGATGTAAATTGAACCCAATCAAGGCATCCAAAGATTTTTGGATGACTAAGGCTTGTTTCGAGGCAGATGATACCTCTGAATCAAAAATCCACACACTCGAGAAGTACTTGGGTATCCAGGAAGGGAGAGCCCAGCAAAGACCCCTACATGGTAGAGCATCCCCATGGGTTACAAGGTTTCCCCCACCCGACCTTCCTTGTCACTGTGATTCCAAGTAGACCGGAATGTGAGAATTGAAACCTTAAGTCTACCAATGTTAGCCTAATTTGTGCCTTGGATTTCACTTAATTAGAAGTTAATTGAATTTGTGACCAAATTTGGAGGTTGATTAGCCCATAAAATAGACCAACTTCACCTGACTTGTCCTAAAAGATGAAGAATGAATTATGGGTCAAGACCCAAAGATCACCTTGAATTGACTCTCAGATTATTAAGTCTACAATTTTAGGGTTCAAGTGAATTTAGAGCCTAATTTTAGGGTTCTTATGATTAGATCTTTTCAAGAGAGGGTTTGGGTAGTGATGAGAACCGCATCATGAATCCTAACTAGCACAATCTAACCTAGATATGCGAGAAAAAGCTCCTACATAACTCAACGAAAGGCTTGACTCAGAAAATTCTGAGTTTAAGAAGAAAATAAGTCATAAGGGGTAAAAATGCAATTTCACCAACACAATCTGTAAATAGGGTAACTCAGGGTCCAAATATAGGTCAAACTAACCTAATAAGAAGGAAAGTAGGATGATCTGATCCAACAAGATCTACAGCAAATCCAAGAAATTAAATGACATTCTGTAACCCTAAAACAAACCCACTTCAATTCACGAGGTTTGAGGTAGGGTATAAATTGACTAAACCCTCTAAAATTCATAAAAAAATAATCTCTAGGGATTAGAACCTTCAATTTGGCCTTGGAAACCCATTTTGACCTACATTGAGAACCATGCCCAATTAATGATTTAATTTGGGTTTTTACGTAAATTGGCTGGTCAAACAAGGTCAGACCTAGAAATAAAATTCACCATTAAAATCCTTAGGTCCAAGTTAGTCATGTATAAAAACTTGAGCCTAAGAAGAAACCTTCTTGACCGACTTTGCAATTTGGTCCTCATCTATTACTTTTTGACCCTCAACTTTCGAAACCCTTGCATTTTGGCCCCTAATTTCTTCATCGTTCTTTGCATTCAGGTCCCTCCTGCAAGTCTCTACACAGCGCCATGCTCCGGTGACTTTGCACGGAGCATGGCGCCGCGCAGGGTGAGGGAGGTGTCCTGCAGATTGAACCCAGTGTTCCCTGCGACGTCTACTGTCGCAGGGACACCGCCATGACATTTGTCGACGCCCACACCTTCTGTGCGAACGCGCGGAAGGTATGGGTCACACTTCCAGCCATTCTCCGGCGAGGGAGGCACGTCGCCTCCCTGCGCCCACCCCTCCGCCACCGCCTTTATAAGGACCAGCGTCGCCTGCCGATTCTCCCAGCTCGGTCCTGACGGAGAAAACCCTAACCCTTCCTCTCTTCCCACTCCGACAGAAACCCACCAGCTCCGACGGCCCCTCCTCCTCCGTCTCGTAGCTCTGCTGCAATACCAGCAGCAGAGCCACCTTCGCCTGATCTTCCCGCGTTGCACCGTACCCAGCGCGTGCTCTCCTGCACTCTTCCTCGCCGCCGCCGCTCTCCCCCTCTGGGTGTTTCTTCTCCAGCGACAGTCGGTACGAGTGCCGCCCTGCTCCGGCCCCCTTTGTCCCTATAGGAAAGTAATAGTTATTTCCCTTCCCTCTTTCTTTTCCCCAACTTAATTCGCTCAATTACCCCTCGACCGCGCCTAACCGCCCTCACCTTCTCCATCTCCGGCCACTCTCCGGCGAGTTGCCCTCGTCAATCCACCGCTCCACACAACTCGCCACCTACCCCAAAAGCTCCGCCTCACCTCACCTGACACCCCCTACCCCTCCACTGCCACTCCACACCTCCACAACACTCCCCCGATCAAGCGCATTTTTTCGATTGCAGTCTGTTCGTCGCGCTTTTGTGCGGTTTGTTAAAAGATAATATCGCGTTGTAATATAGCCGCTAAAGCGTTCAAAACAAATAAAGATTTTTATTACTCGAAAATCGGAGTATCCGAGGTCGAACACAGGGAGCAAATGGAATTTACTACTAGTCAAAATGTAATTGAACACTCTAATTTACTCAAAATATCAATTCAAATGTGAATGTATGCAATTAAAAGTTATTAGGACAAAAATATGAAATTGGACGTCTGATCGCAAGATCAGACGTCTTAAAAGTATTTTCCCTTTTCTTCTTGATTATCCTTCTTCTTTCTGCCTTGCGAAGCCTTTTCTTTCCTTCCTTCTTTTGATCTCCCGTGTCTTTTGCTTCTACCTTGCTCTTTCTTTTCTTCTTCTCTACCTTGCTTCTTACTCTTCTCTTCGGTGGTCTTGCCTTGCTTCTCTCTTCTGCTGCGGCCAAGTCCTTCTCCTGCGATCAGCCTGCCTGCACAGGAGCAAAACCTAACCCTTCCCCCTCTACCCGCGCGTCTCTCACTCTCAAGCAATCCACTCTGAGCTGCTCTCCCAGAGCCACATGCATAATCGGGTCGGATAGTACCCAGGACCAGGCGCACCTGAAGGTGGTGTGATGCGCGAGGAGTGCGTAGGTCTAGGTCGGGTCGGATCCGACAAGTCCGCGTGGTCAGGCCGCGGACGAGGCGGGTGGGGTCAGTGAGGGACCTCACCCCTGTGCTTACTGAGGCGATAAGAGTATATCACAAAAGCAATTTATAGTGTACCTGAGGTTTGTAATCCCACGATGTGGGACTAAAAGTTTCGTCCTTCCTTCACGCGCGCCCGCAGACTCTCGTGTGCAATTGCCCACGCTGAAGGCCATGCTGGTGCTCCTCGCTGAACTCAGTCACCTCGTGACACTTGCGAGAGCCTGCTGCACCTGCCGCCTGGGAAGCCTGACGCCTGCTGCTGCTCCAAGCTTCCTGCTGCTTCGGCTGTTAATGGCGGCCGGGGCGTTCACCTGAGATTCCACAAAATGGCCTATTGGCCCAATCAGAATAGCTGGAAACCTTCGCCGTAGCACGGCGAAGGCGGTGGGTGATGCTGCAGGTTGTCGGTCGGCCTAGGCGTGCGCGCCTAGGTCAACCTGTGGCCGGAGATGGTGGGTTGTTCGGGGGGTGGTTATGGAGGTCTGGAGTGGCAGTTGTGGGGTGGAGCGAGTTCCTGGTGGTGAGGCGGAGCTCACGAGGTGGTTGGCGAGCCGTGTGGAGTGGCAGAGTGGTGTGGGCGGCTCGCCGGAGTGCGGTCGGAGGTGAGGAAGATGGAGGCGGTTAGGTACTGTCGAGGGGTAATCAAGTAAAATAGTTGGGGGAAAAGAGAGAGGAGAGGATGGAGAACATATCTGTGATTGTCTGGAAGGAAGGAAGGCGGCGGAGAGGACGGCTCGTAACTGCCGTCGTCGAGGAAGAAAGACCCTGAGGGAGGAAGCGGCGACGAAGATGAGGTCAGAAGCACGCGCGCGGGGTACGGCGCGACGCGGGAGGAAGCGGCGGAGAGGACTCTGCTACTGGTATGGTAGCAGAGCGACGAGAAGGAGGGGAGGAGGTCGCCGGAGCTTGTGGGTCGTTTGGCCGGAGATAGGAGAGGGAGGAATTTGGAAGGGATCTCCGTCAAAATCAAGCTTAGCCTCTTCGGCCGGAGTTGTGGGTTCTTATATAGGCGCTGGACTGGGTGTGCAGGGCGTGAAGGGCACGTAATTGCCTGAGGTTGGTCGCCAGAGATGGAAAGGAGTTAGGATACCCAAATCTCTCGTGCGTTCGCACGAGAGATTGGGTTCACACGAGTGATTGTAATTGACTTTATAAGGAAGGGAATTCCTCAGAGAATCCTCCTTCCATTTCTGGGAGGGAATCTCTGAGGGATTAGAGAGAAATCCCTCTCCGAACCTCGCCGGAGCTCGGTTCTGCCCTAGCAATGGCGGCAAGACTGGTTTGCAAAGGAGGCGAAGAACCTAGGGGGTTCTCTGCAACAGTATTCAAAAGATAGGGACCAATTTGTGATTTGGGTGTACTAAATTGCAAAGTAGGTCAAGATGACCTCTCCTTAGGTCCAAATTTTGGTATAAACCTAATTTGGACCTAAGGAATCCAATGGTGAAGTTGGATTTTAGGTTTGACCTCGTTTGACTGGACATTTTGCGTAAAAACCCAAATTAGGTTAATTGAAGAGCTAGGACCCTAATCTAGGTCAAACTAGGTTCCAAAGGCCAAATTAAGTGTTCTAAACCCTAGAGTATGTTTTTCCATGATTTGTAGAGGGTTTACTTGCTTTTTGTTCTAACCGAAACCTTGTTAATTTAAGCGGGTCTGTTTTAGGGTTACCAAGTGTCATTTAGTTCTTAGATTACACATGAACCCATTTCTGATTGACTCAACCCACTTTTTATCTCATTTAGACCATTTGACCTATGTTTTGCCTCTGAGAAATCCCATTTTTGTACTGCAATGGTAAAATTGCAGTTTTAACCTTTATTTCATGTTTTCTTCTCAGAGCACTTGTTCCTTCAGTTAGGCCTTCTTCTAGGTTATGTAGGAGCTTTTATCTTCTTTATTGGGTCAAAATGAGCTAGTTATGGCTCATGATGAGGCTCTCATCACAGTCCGACCTAGGGTTGCTGCCAGGCACCGCCCCGCAACCTGCTACACCCTGCATTACCTTCGTTGTGCCACGGCGTAGGTCCCCCTGTGGTCTGATTAGGTCGAGAGGCCCTGTTTGTGTTTGGCAAATCTTCAGCCCCGGCCGCCATTGGCGACAAGGCGAGGAGCTTCCAAGCGAGCTCTAGGCCCTGAAGCAGCAGGATTCCAGCCGAGGCAAACTAGAGGGACTTGGGAGAAGGCTGGCAGATAGTTTGCGAAGAGGAACGAGGACGCAGCTGCTGAGGCCAGGTCACGCCTTCCTGCGGGTGTGCGCGCTCAAGGGACAAAGTTTAGTCCCACATCGTGGGATTTCGAAGCGCCGCACCCATTTAAGTTGATTTTGTGTTTTCACTTAAGCGCCTCAGAACACGGGGTGAGGTCCCCTCGCCCACTCGCCTGCCTTGTCCGCAACCCACGCCACGCGGACCTGGCCGACCTGTTTACCGGCACTCCTCGTGCACCACCCACGCCGGTGTGCCTGGTCACGGGTACGCTACCTGACCCGATAACCCGGCTCTGGGAGAGCTTCCTATGAGCGATTTACAGAGAGAGAGAGAGACGTGCGGGTAGAGGGAAGGGTTAGGTTTTGCTGTGGTTTGTGTAGGGACAGGGTGCGAGGGAAGAAGGTTCACCACTTGGCCGTAAGAAGAAGAAGAGGAGCGGAAGAAGCTCTGAAGAAGCCTTGCAGCTGAGAAAGGCAGAAGGCCAAGGAAGAAGAAGATGGAAGAAGAAGAAGAAGAAAGAGCATCAAAGGAAGAAAAGAGAGGGGAAGCACTATAGCAGACCGCCGTTTAAGTCGTCTGATTGCGATATCAGATGACAGATAAAGCCTCAGAGGAGATAAAGCAGAGAAGAAGAAAAAGAAAAGAAAAGGTTCCGCAGAAGAAGAAAGAAAGAAGAAGCAAGAAAGAAGATAAACTGAAGGAGAAAGGAAATGGAAGACAATTAGAAGAACTAAAGGCAACCAGAAGACCAAGGAAGAAGACCCGTAAAGAAGAAGAGAAAAAGAAGAGAAGAATAAGAGAAGAAGAAAAAGCCAAAAGACAGAAATCTATTTCTCTCTCTCTCTCTCTCTCTTATTTTTGTAATATAGAAACATTGTACTTCTAGAATTCCATTAGCTCCCTGAGTTTGACCTGGGGAAAACTATTTCCAAGTAAAATTGTAATGGTAACGACAACCGTAGATGTCTCATACCACAACGACACTTCTGTAATAAGCATTAAAACATACTAAGACTAGCCACGGTTGGGAAAACTGCCACCATTATCTTGGCGCCGTTGCCGGGGAGCAACGATTATTCTAGAAGCTTTGGAATTCTTTTAAACAATTGCTAATCTTTTTCTCTCATGTGCAGGCATAGGAACAGGAAAGAAGAGCAGCCGTACAACAAACACTCCAATAAACAGGTAATCTTCATTAGCCCTTTCTTAACTCCCTTAAATCTGAAAAAGGAACAAAGGAAGAATCAACTTAGGGCTACCTGTGTTATACATAGTAATTCATCAAAGTTGCCTATTTCAACACATGCTTAACTGTTCATCCAACTAAGGTAACTAGGGCTAAAACCTTCTTGATTGAGCCCTAGATACTAAAATTTTGAGGCAACTAAAATGGACCAACTAGAGCCAATCCAAGGATTGAAAATCTAGGGTTTCTAGACACACACCTTCTATTAACAAACAAAAGATCTTCCCAAAAAGAGGTATGCCTAAATCTTGTTTGAAAAGGACCTATACAAGAGAAACCCTAAACAATTTGCTCTCTAAACACTTGAACCCCAAAAGACAAGACCTAATAAGTTTTCAAAGGAAACAAGAGGTGAAGTTGATCCCTTGGGTCAACCAACCTTAAAATTAGGTCACTTTTTCACTCAAAATACCTAAGAGTTCAAGTGGAACCTTAAGCACCTTGATCTTAAAGTAAAAGAGGTAGACTTAAGAGGTCAAGATCCCCATTCTGGTCTACCTGGAACCGCAGTGACAAGAGAGGTCGGGTGGGGGAAACCCTGTAACCCGTGGGGACGCTCTATCGTGTAGGGGTTTTCGTGGGACTCACCCTCTCTGGCTGCCCAGGTAATTCTCAGGTGGACGGTCTTTTTGATCAAGGGGTCCATCTGCCCCGCACCTCTATAGTCACCCAACAATTTTTGGGTGTCTCGATTGGGTCCAGCACCTTCTAAACTCATCTATTCCAACAGTGCATGTACGGTA
This sequence comes from Thalassia testudinum, assembly GCA_037157565.1. Classification (NCBI taxonomy): domain Eukaryota; kingdom Viridiplantae; phylum Streptophyta; class Magnoliopsida; order Alismatales; family Hydrocharitaceae; genus Thalassia; species Thalassia testudinum. The sequence continues at coordinate 100,080,950 of JAZHRO010000063.1, forward strand.
GGAGGTCCTTAAGACCACCCTTAAGACCTCCTTTAGGAATTCACTCTCGTCAAGGCCAAGCCTCGACGCCCGTGTTTGTGCAGCAATCCCACCCCATTATTCTCTCATCTGATTTTGAACCAAGCTCTTCTTCTTCCCCCATCATGGCTCAGCCAGTTGAGAAAGAAAACAATCTGGAGCACCAGCTCCAGCGACTCAATGACCTCTTCCAAAACTTTGTGTACCCACCACAGCGTCCTATGATGCGGGACCATTATAATCCTGCTGCGGTGGCCATTGAGCCTCGAGTCAGAATCCCAACTGGAGGACCTGATTCCGAATTGAAGCCCAATATGATTCATGCTATACCTAAATTCCATTGACTTAATTCCGAAGATCCCTTCCAGCACATCAAGCAGCTAAAGCATTTGACCCAAACTTTTGGGTCAGATGCACAAAATCGGGATATTCTTCTCATGAAGATGTTCTCCTTCTCTCTTATGGACAAGGCCGCTCATTGGTATCAAACCCAAACCCGGCCGATCAACACTTGGGAAGAACTTCAGTCCGAATTTTTTAAAAAGTTCTTTCCCATTGGTCGGACCAATGCTTTGCGCCATCAGATTACTCACTTCACATAGCAAACAGGGGAATCTCTCCATGAGGCATGGGATCGCTTTCAGGATCTCATGAGAAAGTGCCCCCATCACGGAGTTCCTAAATGGGAACAAGTCCAATCCTTTTACCAGGGACTCCGTGAAGACATCCGTCTTTTCACCAATGCAACCTGCAGAGGGAATACCATGGGTCAACATGAGGACACCGTGTGGGAGATTCTCGAAAACATGTGTGAGAACTCCATCAACAATGACTCCATGGGATTATTCGACAGGACGAATACCCGCGCATCGACAAATCTTTGGGGAGCACATGAGACGTAGGGCCTGTCTGCATCAGTCGACCTGGAATTAATGGCCAGTCGATTGGACAAGGTCTCAATCATTGAAAAGAAGGTGGATGAGCTAACTCAGCACCTGCAGCGAGCCACCTCTGCGCATAGCTCTTTTGCACAGCCTCCTTCCATGCGAGAGACTGTGCAAAACATTCTCCATCTATCTTCTCCTGGGATGGATCCATATCCATCATCTGATTCTCGGATCGGAGGGTCATCCGATCCCTTCTATACCAGCCCAGGGAATTCCATTCCCCCTTTCTCTGACTCTCTGGAGGTTCCTCAAACCTGCGAGGACCTCAACGATATCCAGAACAACCCATTCTCCAACACCTATAACCCTGGATGGCGAAACCATCCCAACTTTCAGTGGGCGGGAAATTCCCAAACCCAAAGACCACCCTTTCAGCCCCGCCCACAACCCCCTCGTCCTTACCAGCCGCCTCAGCCTCTGCCCAACCCTACTTATCCATCAGGGCCAAATGAGGATCAAATGTCCCTTATCCTTCAGACTCTGGCTGACATTCAAAGAACGAATGCGGCTATCCAAAAACAACACAAGGACGAGCTTACAAAGGTCCGAAATCAACTGGCCCAGTTGCCAAATTCTCGCCAGCCAGGCACTCTTCCTTCCCAACCTCTTCCTAACCCTAATAACGTGCCAACACAGCGGCGCGTTATGAACCCAAACCCGGGCCAAGCTCATATGATTTATCAGGTCCCCTCTGTTCCTTCACTCGACGGGATGGAGGCTTCCACTTCTTTTGTAGGATATCAGCAGCAACCCATCTTACCCAATCCCAATCAAAACCAGGTAGGACTTAATTCCGTGACAACCCGTAGTGGTAAGGAAACCCAAGATCCACCTTATCCAAACCACTCCAAGCCTGGTAGTGATCCCAAGCCTAGGACAGTAATCCAGGACGTTCCTATCCCTGTCCCAGATCAAAGACCTGGACCTATCCTAGAAGAACCAACCAAGGTTCCGTTTCCTGAGACCTTGACCAAGGGAAAGAAGACTACCAAGCCCATGGCACCTGAGGAGGACCTAGTAAAGCTCTTTGAGCAGGTCCACATAAACATCCCCTTGATGGATGCAATCCGCCACGTACCGGCTTACGCACGATTCTTAAAGAATGTGTGTACACCCCAGCGTAAGCCGCGAACCAAGAGTGGGAGTCCAATTGTTCTGTCAGAGCAAGCTAGCTCTGTAATCCTAAGCAGACTCCCACCTAAGGCTAAAGATCCTGGTACTCCCCTGATTTCCTGCAAGATAGGTGATACCCAATTTGATAGAGCATTGCTAGACTTGGGTGCTTCCATAAATCTGATACCCACATCCTTACTTAACCATCTAGAAGAATCTGAGCTAAAACCAACTGAGGTGACATTACAATTAGCAGATCGATCTATAAAGTCACCAAAAGGGATTCTCGAGGATGTTATTGTGAGAGTGCGAGATTTCTACTTTCCTGTAGACTTTATAGTCTTAGACATGGATGCACCTGAGAACCGTAGGGATACGCCAATCATTCTAGGGATACCTTTCTTGGCTACTACTAGAGCCAACATTAGCTGTGAGGAGGGCCAAATAGAGCTCAAATTTGGGAATTAAACCCTGAAAATTGATATATTTAAGGCCCAACAAGGAATCAATTGCGGTGTCATCGAACAGATTTGTGACATTAGGGCTTTGGTTGATGAAACACACTTCCAGAATGACCTGATTATACCTCATCAACTACAGAAAGATCTTGACCCGCAAATAGAGGAGTCAAATCCAGATTTGGACAACCCAGTAGCTCCTACCCTTGAATCTCACATCTATTCTGAACCACCCGCCGCTGCTGATAACCCCATCCTCAAACTAAAGCCCCTTCCTGCTCACTTGAAATACATCTTTCTGGGTTCTAATCAGACCCTTCCTGTGATTATTAATTCCAACCTCAATCCCGAACAGGAATCCAGTTTGATTGCTGTCCTCCAACAACATCGCAGAGCCATCGGGTGGACTCTCAATGATCTGACTGGAATAAGTCCCTCTTATTGCACTCGTCATATCTATTCAGAAGAGGGCGCACGACCTTCTCGTGAAATGCAGAGACGCTTGAACCCCAATCTACAGGAGGTCGTGAAAAAGGAGATCATCAAGTGGTTAGATGCCGGGATCATCTACCCGATCTCCGATAGTCGTTGGGTGAGCCCAATTCAGGTCGTGCCTAAAAAGGTAGGACTCACCACTATAACGACTGTATAGATTACCGCCGACTCAATTCCTCCACGAAGAAGGATCATTTCTCACTACCCTACATCGATCAGATTCTCGAGAAAGTAGTGGGAAATAGGTTCTGCTTTCTTGATGGGTACTCCGGTTACAACCATGTGGCAATCCATCCTGAGGACCAAGAGAAGACCACGTTCACTTGCCCCTTTGGAACGTACGCATTCCGAAGGATGCCTTTCGGTCTCTGCAATGCACCCGCTACTTTTCAGCGGTGCATGCTTGCCATATTCTCAGATATGGTAGGTGACTATCTGGAAGTCTTCATGGATGACTTTTCAGTTTTTGGAGCATCATTTGATGATTGCCTCCAACACTTGGTCCAAATACTCAGGCGATGCATCGATGTAAATTTGGTTCTTTCCTAGGAAAAGAGCCATTTCATGGTGCCTGAGGGAATTGTCCTGGGACATTTAATTTTGGAGAAGGGCATCCAAGTGGATCGAGCTAAGGTTGATTTGATCTCTCGCCTTCCTATGCCTAGCTCGATCAGGGACATCCGTTGTTTTCTGGGGCATGTCAGTTTTTACTATCGTTTCATTCCTGATTTCTCAAAAATCGCACGCCCCTTGACTTCTCTTCTCTCTAAGGATGTACCCTTTGAAATCTCCAAGGAATGCACACTAGCCTTTGAAAACCTTCGTGATCGAGTCACCCAGGCACCTATCCTACAATCCCATGACTGGTCTCAACCCTTTGAGATCATGTGCGATGCGTCTGATTTCGCTGTAGGAGCAGTCCTGGGGCAGAAAGCTGACGGGAAACCCGTGGTCATCTACTACACTAGCAAGACACTTGACGAGGCTCAGCGTAACTACATGGTTACGGAGAAAGAGCTGCAAGCCATAGTATTTGCCCTTGAAAATTTTCGATCGTATCTCTTGAGTTCCCATGTCATCATCTACTCGGATCACACGGCTGTATGGCATCTCCTTGCTAAGAAGGATGCGAAACCCCGACTAATCTGATGGATCTTGCTGTTGCAAGAATTCGATCTCGAGATTCGCGACAAGGCGGGAAGGAAGAATGTGGTAGCCGACCATTTGTCCCATCTTCCTTCTGAGATTATCAACCCTTCCGGACCCATCACGGAGCATTTTCCTGATGAACACCTGCTAACTATTGGTACTAGACTTCCATGGTTTGCTGATATAGTAAACTACTTGGCATCTCATTAGATCCCGTCTGATTGGCCGAAGGCCAAGAAAGACAAATTACGCTCTGATGCCAAGTATTACATCTAGGAAGACTCGTACCTTTTCCGCATAGGTGCTGATCAAATCATCCGGAGATGTGTCCCGGAAGAAGAAATCAACAATATTCTTTCTTTCTGCCATGACCAGGCATGCGGTGGCCATTTCTCTGGGCATAAAACCGCATCAAAAGTCCTCCAGTGCGGCTTTTACTAGCCCACACTGTTCAAAGACTCATATAGACACTGCAAGGCATGCATTCGTTGCCAGACTTTGAGCAACATGAGCTATCGCGACATGATGCCTTTGCAGCCAATTCTCGTATGCGAAATCTTTGATGTTTGGGGAATTGATTTTATGGTCCCCTTTCCTATTTCGGATGGTTTCGAATACATTCAGCTGGCTGTGGACTACATGTCCAAATGGATCAAAGCCATACCGACCCGAACCTGTGATCACAAAATCGTTCTCAAATTCATTCATCAAAACATTTTCTCAAGGTTCAGGATTCCTCGTGCTATAATCTCTGATGGGGGGACCCATTTCACAAACGCTCAGTTTAGGTCACTGATGACCAAATACGGGGTGTCTCACCGAATCTCTACTCCTTACCACCGCCAAACTAATGGTCTAGCTGAGCTGTCAAATCGGGAGATCAAGAAAATCCTATAGGTCACTGTTCAGCCTGACAGGAAGGACTGGTCGTCCCGACTTCCGGAAGCCTTGTGGGCCTATAGGACCGCCCACAAAACCCAATTAGGCATGTCTCCCTTTAGACTGGTGAACGGGAAGGCGTGTCACCTTCCCGTCGAATTGGAGCATTAAGCCTATTGGGTAGTACGGAACTGTAATCTAGATCTTTCGAAGGCTGGAACCCATAGAAAACTTCAAATTAGCGAGATCGATGAATTACGCCTAGACGCGTATGAGAACTCGCGAATCTACAAGGAGCGGGTTAAAGCCTTCCATGACAAGCATATCTCGAGAAAGATCTTTCATCCTGGTCAGAAGGTCCTACTCTTTGATGCCCGACTCAAACTTTTCCCTGGAAAGTTGCGATCCAAGTGGGTCGGACCATACTTGGTCCGACATATTTTTGGAAATGGAGCCATCGAAATCAGTCCGCTCAGCCACGACTCCGAACCTTTCATCGTGAACGGTCAGAGACTCAAGCCGTTCATTAATGTAACTTCTACTGATTTAGCTGAATCATCTTATATCCTCCATTCCCCTTGAGCCTATTGCGCCCAGCCGATGGCGTAAAACTCAGCGCTTAATGGGAGGTAGCCCGTCATTTTCCTTGAAAACCTAAAACCTTTTTGACACCTTTGTGCACTTAAGGTTCGCCCTTATAGACAGCTGACTCCACCTCAGATGCTTGCATCTGGGATTAGAAATCGTCCGCAACAATCATCCCGACCCATTCACTCATCAAAACATCTGTCTAAGGAATGAACTAAGTAAATAAGAACCCCCTAAGTCACAATGAGGACATTGCCAACCTTAGGCATGGGGGGGTATAAAAGTGCAAAACTTGTAAGAAAAGGTTTTAAACAAAAAAATTCACATATGCCAAAAGCACCATAAAAATTAAAAAAAAAATTTAAAAAGAATAAAAGAATAAGAGGAGAAAGGAAACTTTGTGGGAGAAGGAAAAGAAACAAAATGAAAAAGGAGCACAAAAATAAAAGAAAAGAGTGATAGTCATTAGTAAGAAACAGGGAATTGACCTAAGTTCTAGACCTCATTCAAGAAAAAAAATGAAAAGTGCATGGTGAGATTAGTAAGAACACAAACCTTAGGCATTCTTGGACAGACTCTTAGTACCCATTAAGATCTAGACATTCCTCAAGAGGTTGAGGAAAATGAAAAGCTTAAGTATTAGGCCCAAGGCTTAGGGAGTATTTGGCATCATTAACTAACTTTTGGTTTACGGGATTCAGTAACCTAAGCACCCTAACCTCACACACAACCTGGTTCAATAAGTGTAAAAATCAAAATCACGCAGAAACATCGCAAAATTCTGAAAAATACACCTAGAGCAGGAGCGACCGATCAACACAAGTTGATTTGGACGAGTTCCCAGCGCGGAGAGGTGGGAAAGCCCCCTCGAAGATGCGTAACAAAATATCATCTCCTTGGTGCTTGTCTCTTAGGATATTTACATATCCTACTGGGGGCATGTAAGTACTCTGCTGGTTCAGATTCCATGGATGGCATTATCACGAAGTGTCAATTACCAGGGTCTAGATTCGGCTACGGAACACCATGGATGGGATTATTTCGAAATCTCAATAGCCAGGGTTCCGGGGGTTGCCATGGGCGATGCTATCTTGAAGCATCGATTGCCAGGAACCCTTGAGGATTGATGATGGGAGCAAGGAATCTGATACAAACCGTGTTGAAAAGCCAATCCTAAGCTAGAATTAAAAAGAAAAAAAAGAGAGAAAACTCTACAAACAGAAAAATTTTCTATCTCTCTCTCTTACAAAACGCACTGCGAACTGAGCCAGGGCTAAAATCATTTCAAGCATGGGTGCTTTAACCACAAAGTCCAATAAACCTTAGGTTAGTTCTTGTGGGCCTTAAAAACCTTTGCTAAGGACTGAGGCTGAGGCTAGACAGATCTGGATCTTGGTTGGTACTAGAGTACCTTTTAGGCCTATGGTCAGCATTTTAACCTAATCTAAGTTCAAATGAAAAAGCACTTATCTGAAATTATTAAAAATATCATGGTCTAGAACAAAGGTTAAACCTTAAGTTTTTGCTAAGGGACTAGCAAAAGCTAGGCATGGAGGTATGATGAGAATGGCATCATGAACCCTAACTAGCATAATCTAACCTAAATATGCGAGAAAAAGCTCCTACATAACTCAACAAAAGGCTTGACTCAGAAAATTCTGAGTTTAAGAAGAAAACAAGTCATAAGGGGTAAAAATGTAATTTCACCAATACAATCTGCAAACAGGGTAACTTAGGGTCCAATTATAGGTCAAACTAACCTAATAAGAAGGAAAGTGGGATGATCTAATCCAAGAAGGGCTACAGCAAATCCAAGAAATTAAATGACATTCTGTAATCCTAAAATAAATCCACTTCAATTCACGAGGTTCGAGGTAGGGTAAAAATTGACTAAACCCTCTAAAATTCATATAAAAATAATCTCTAGGGATTAGAACCTTCAATTTGGCCTTGGAAACCCATTTTGACCTACATTGAGAACCATGCCCAATTAATGATTTAATTTGGGATTTTACGTAAATTGGCCAGTCAAATAAGGTTACACCTAGAAATAAAATTCACCATTAAAATCCTTAGGTCCAATTTAGTCATGTATAAAAACTTGAGCCTAAGAAGAAACCTTCTTGACCAACTTTGCAATTTGGTCCTCATCTATTACTTTTTTGACCCTCAACTTTCGAAACCCTTGCATTTTGACCCCTAGTTTCTTTATCATTATTTGCATTCAGGTCCCTCCTGCAAGTCTCTGCGCAGCGCCATGCTCCGGCGACTTTGCGTGGAGCATGGCGCCGCGCATGGTGAGGGAGGTGTCCTGCAGATTGAACCCAGTGTTCCCTGCGACGTCTGCTGTCGCAGGGACACCGCCATGCCATTTGTCGACACCCACACCTTCCGTGCGAACACGCGGAAGGTATGGGTCACACTTCCGGCCATTCTCCGGCGAGGGAGGCACATCGCCTCCCTACGCCCACCCCTCCGCCACAGCCTTTATATGGACCAGCGTCGCCTGCTGATTCTCCCAGCTCGGTCCTGATGGAGAAAACCCTAACCCTTCCTCTCTTCCCACTCCGACAGAAACCCACCAGCTCCAGCGACCCCTCCTCCTCCGTCTCGTTGCTCTGCTGCAATACCAGCAGCAGAGCCACCTTCGCCTGATCTTCCCGCATCGCGCCATACCCAGCGCGCTCCCTCCTGCTCTCTTCCTCGCCGCCGCTCTCCCCCTCTGGGTGTTTCTTCTCCGGCGATAGTCGGTACGACTGCCGCCCTGCTCCGGCCCCCTTCGTCCCTATAGGTAAGTAAAAGTTACTTCCCTTCCTCCCCTCTTTCTTTTCTCCAACTTAATTCGCTCAATTACCCCTCGACCGCGCCTGACCGCCCTCACCTTCTCCATCTCTGGCCACTCTCCGACGAGTTGCCCCCATCAATCCACCGCTCCACACAACTCGCCACCTACCCCAAAAGCTCCACCTCACCTCACCCGACACACCCCGCCCCTCCACTGCCACTCCACACCTCCACAACACGCCCCCGATCAAACCCATTTTTTCAATTGCAGTCCGACCTAGGGCTGCTGCCAGGCACCGCCCTGCAACCTACTACACCCCTCATTACCTTCGCCGTGCCACGGCGAAGGTCCCCCTGTGGTCTGATTAGGCCGAGAGGCCCTGTTTGTGTTCGGTAGATCTTCAGCCTCGGCCGCCATTGGCGACAAGGCGAGGAGCTTCCAAGCGAGCTCTAGGCCCTGAAGCAGCAGGATTCTAGCTGAGGCGAACTAGAGGGACTTGGGAGAAGGCTGGCAGCTGGTTTGCGAAGAGGAACGAGGACGCAGCTGCTGAGGCCAGGTCACGCCTTCCTGCGGGTACGCGCGCTCAAGGGACAAAGTTTAGTCCCACATCGTGGGATTTCGAAGCGCCGCACCCATTTAAGTTGATTTTGTGTTTTCACTTAAGCGCCTCAGAACACGGGGTGAGGTCCCCTCGCCCACTCGCCTGCCTTATCCGCGACCCACGCCACGCGGACTTGGCCGACCTGTTTACCGGCACTCCTCGTGCACCACCCACGCTGGTGCGCCTGGTCACGGGTATGCTACCCGACCCGATAACCCGGCTCTGGGAGAGCTTCCTATGAGCGGTTTACAGAGAGAGAGATGTGCGGGTAGAGGGAAGGGTTAGGTTTTGCTGTGGTTTGTGCAGGGACAGGGTGTGAGCGAAGAAGGTTCACCACTTGGCCGTAAGAAGAAGAAGAAGAGGAGCGGAAGAAGAAGCTCTGAAGAAGCCTTGCAGCTAAGCAAGGCAGAAGACCAAGGAAGAAGAAGCAGGAAGAAGAAGAACAAGCAAAGAAGAAAGAGCATCAAAGGAAGAAAAGAGAGGGGAAGCATTGTAGCAGACTGCCGTTTAAGTCGTCTGATTGCGATATCAGACGACGGATAAAGCCTCAGAGGAGATAAAGCAGAGAAGAAGAAAAAGAAAAGAAAAGGTTCCGCAGAAGAAAGAAAAAAGAAGCAAGAAAGAAGATAAACTGAAGGAGAAAGGAAATGGAAGACAAGCAGAAGAACTAAAGGCAACCAGAAGACCAAGGAAGAAGACCCGTAAAGAAGAAGAGAAAAAGAAGAGAAGAAGACAAGTAAAGAGAGAAAGAAGAGAAGAAGAAAAAGCCAAAAGACAGAAATCTATTTCTCCCTCTCTCTCTCTCTTATTTTTGTAATATAGAAACATTGTACTTCTAGAATTCCAGTAGCTCCCTGAGTTCGACCTCAGGAAAACTATTTCCGAGTAAAATTGTAATGGTAACGACAACCGTAGCTGTCTCATACCACAACGACACTTCTGTAATAAGCATTAAAACAAACCAAGACTAGCCACGGTTGGGAAAACTGCCACCAGGTAGCACACAAATGTGGGAGGATCAATTTCCTTTAATTCAGACAATTATGAACTAACACTTCAGAACCCTAGAGTAGAAACCCTAATTGGCTTTATTCTAAGTACAATTTGATCTCAAAATATACACCTTAGACTTCAAACAAGAAGTGTGTAGTCTAAGATGATCAGAAATTAAGCATAAATCCCTAGTAGGTATAGAAAATCAAGGTAGGGATCTCTAAACAGAATCGTCTCAGCTTCAATCAGATATTGATTTGAATTTGCAAATTAGGAAACTTGCTTTTAAATGATAAATACTAAGAACATAAGCCAGATGGTCCTAATTCATTTGTTTCCTTTTTTCATTTCCCAAATTAGGAGGTTGATTTAGGGAATAAGAGAAATTTTACCTGCCCCTGGAGTGGCTATTTGTGCAGAAGATCTCTTCATGATGTACCTCGCAAAATTATAATCAAAGTAAATAGGGCAAGTTAGTACTCAGATAAATCAAGAAAGATAATATTAATGGTGAATTGCACATTGCTCTCCGACAATGGCGCAAAAATGTTAAAGGACGAGAGTAGTTTTAAGATATGTTCATTGTAGTATACTCCTAAATTGTACAACAAAATATTTAAATTTATAAACTGAGAATCTAAAGGGAGTCTGAGGTTGTTCACAAGAAGAAAGTATGAAACTCACACATTGATCTTCATTTAAAATAGATGAGTACAATTAATTGATCACAATAAAAGATATTCAATGAATGAAACTGATCAAGTTGATATTCAATGTAATCCAATGTATCTCAGAAGATGAAGAGACAAACAGAATAAAGAGAATCTAAAAAGTAATGATTTAAATCACCATTTAGATCATTTAATTAAGCATGCATCTCATATTCAAGTTATTCAAATAATTCAACACTATCTCAATCAACTCAACTTAGGTTCTTAAATAATTCAATAGTATCAGCAGAAACCTCAATCAAACGTGACCTTCACAGAACCAGACGACTTAACAGATCAACAGAATAGTGCCACACAGAAGGCACACACAGGTGCCCAAGCTTTTCAAAGCCTTCGTAAGACCAAGGTTTCTTCTTCAGACCTTCTCTTCTTAAGCCTTCAAGAACAAGCCTCTCTCTATAGAGGCTAAGTGTCGAGGCCTCTCTTTCTCTTCAGCATAGGGCCAATTCCGTCAGAGCAAAACCCACCCCCCTCCATTCACAGAACTCTTCTTTCTTCTCTCTCAAACCCGGGTGTAATCGAGTATACGATCAGGTTATCGGATCCTAAAGATTGGCCAGACCCGCGAGGCGTTATTCGTGGGACTCAACCCCCCGTGTGCTTGGGTGATAAAGCTTAGGCAGAAATCCCACTTATATGGTGTTGCAAGTCTTTCTGTTCACGATGTGGCACTAAAGTGCCACCCTCTTCTTCGCGTGCAACAACTGAGGGGGCATCGCTCAATTGCAACAGCTAGTGCACTTCACGTCACAATTGAAGCTACAGGTAGATGTGCAGATGTAATCCGCGTCACCTAGAAGTGGAATTGGGTCTCGAACTCGTCGGAGCACTACATAAGACTTCAGAGAGAACGACGATGGCAAACATGCATACAGGCTCAAAAGCCTCGGTTAAATCATCCAAGAGGGTCGCCAAGTGATGGCGAAGGTGATGGCGATGGTTGCGTGGCGTTTGGTTGCATGTCGTGATCGGGCGAACTTAGGGAAGAAGTGCGATAGAGGTAGTGTTCGATAGGTGTCTTACGTGGCAATCTCCTCAATTTCTTGATGGGTTTTGTTCGTGAAAGTGAAGCGAAGGTGGTGGGACCAGTGGCGTGGAGTTTGGTGGCTTGTGGAGGGCGGACAACCTCATCGAAGTTTGGTCAGAGCGGAGGAAGATGGTGGGCGCGCGATTGTGTCGGTGGTTGTAAAAGAAAAGGAATAGGTTAGGAAGGTTTAGGAGAAGAAGAGGGAGATGTTGCAGCCTAAACTAAGGGATGAAAGGGTTAGGAGGGTGTCAGATGTGATTGGCCGACGTCGAAGAAGGTGAAACCTCCAGTGGTGGAGCAGCAACGATGAGAGGGGTCTAAGGACTCCTGCTGTGGCTGGCGAGGAGCGGAGGAAGGAGCTAAAGATGTTCCCTCTGCCTATGGTATGTAGCAGTGGGCGAAAAAGTTAGAGGGAGAGGAGTCACCAGAGCTGGTTGGAGGAGGCTAGAGGGAGAAGTTTTAGTGAGGAAATGTGGCCAAACCAAGCTAAAGAGCAAGGCAATGCGATGGAGAAGCTTTTATAGAGCTTCAGGCAAGCTCTAGACAAGGAAACAAGCCTGATTGAGCTTCATTAGGAATCAAAAAGAACCCAAGCAATCCATGCATTCGCACGACCTTTCTGGGGCAAATCAAGGGCCAAGATCTCTCCCAATCTCTTCTTCATTGTGTGAACATCAATCCCACCAAATTTGGTGGGATTTGATGAAGATTCGAGTTGGTTCAGGATGGGTCAAAGCCAGCTTGGAGGTCAGTTGACCTCCAATGGTGGCATGGACCCTTTTGTGAAGAAGATAACAAAGTTTGGGGATTATTTGTAAATAATTCAAAAGCTAGGGGCTCAAATGTAAAGAATAGAGTTTTAAGGAACTAGAATGCAAACTAGGTCAAGATGAACTTTGATTGAACCCAAATTTTGTTACAAATCGAATTTGAAATCAAGGAATCTGATGGTGAAGTTAGATTTTAGTTTTGACCAAGTTTGATTGGAAAATTTGAGTAGAAATCCAAATTATGGTAGAATTCTGTTTGGGACTTTGTTCAAGGTTAAAATAGGTTCCAAAGGTTAAATCAAGGATACCAAACCTCAAGAAATATTTTTTTATAAATTTTAGAAGATTTATATGAATTTTATCTTTACTAGAATCTCTGTAATTTAAGTGAGTTTGAAATTAGGGTTTTAGGTGTTGTATCAATTCTTGAAATGCGTGGAACCCTATTTTTGATTGCATGGACCCTTGTTCGGGTGTTTTTCACTTGTAGAAATAATGTGTACTAGAAAAATATGTCGTCGTAGTGAAATCACGTGGTGGAAAAAAAACCTAAACAAAAATATTTATCAATAAAATTAACCACGGTCAATTAGGTCGTATCTACAGGGAGGAATAAATGCAATAAATTCATAAACATTTCCCCTTATATCTGCCCAATCAGGTATGAAATCTATGCCCAAATTTGCTATGAAATGAGATAAGAAGAAGGATGCATACACTAACTAGAGAATGTAGGGTTATGGGTGCAGTTTTTTTTAAATAAAATATTCATTAAAAGATGTGATCATTAGTGGCATCTCATGTAATTTCCAACGGTATTCGTACGAGAGAGGAATGATACAAATCTGAGTCACAATTTGATGCAATTGCAAGTGAAAAACATGCATTGAATGATAACGAGAAAGTATAAGTGTGCTGATGTAATTTCACCTCAATATAATAATCCAAAAATAAAAATTCAGAAGTTGACAATGGAATTAGATGTAAATATTAATGTGACCCAAAATAGGGGATTGCTTCCCCTTGTGCATGCGCGAAGAGGGAGCGACGGTGGAGGATGAGGAGCTCGAGGAAGGTCAAGAGCAATGAGAGCTTTCCGATGGTGGTGGTGGCACTCCAAATAGCGGTCGAAGTTGACGCCGGTGACGAGGAGCGGCGGCGGTGCCGACGGCTCGCTGGCGGGAATGGTTGCTGTTGGCGTGTCTGAGGGCGTGGCCAAGCTCGTGAGGTCGAGGAGAGCTCAATGGAGGTGACTGCGTGGAGAACGGTGGCGTGTAATGGTGGTTGCGTGGAGGGGGATCGGCGTTGATGTTGGGTTCAATTCGATCTATTGGAGAGGAAGATGAAGAAGAAGATGGAGTTCACCTGCACGTAAGGAGGACCCGCTGCTGTTGGCCAAGCACACAAGGGTGCTGCTGGTGGTAGCGTGCATGAGGCAAGTGCCCGCAAGGGTGGTGAGCGTGCAAGGTTGGCACGCAAGGGGGCTGGCTCTGTGCATGGCTGGTGCACACGAGAGTGCTACTGCACGAGGACATGGAGGAGGCCAGCCGTGCACAATGAGACAGTGCACGTGTCTCTGTTGAAGAGAAGATGGCATAACCTTGAGTCTGAGATGATGGAGGAAGGTGCTGTGTGTGGCGTGCACTGGAGGGAAGGAGAGGCTGTGGATTGCACAGTCGAAGAGGAGACGTCAAGGCCGTAGTAGGGTCGCGGTTGCATGGTGATTTGGTGGCTAGAGGTGGTGGTCACAGCATAGGCCACACGCTGTAATCGTGTGTCTTGCCGCGAAAAGGAGATACAAGGAGTGGAACATGGTCAGTGGCTTGTGGTGGTTGATGGAGGCACACAATGGTGTTTTGTTGGGGAGTGGACTTCGATCTTTGTGATTGGCATGCAGTGGTTGCTTCGGTCGTGTTCGGTGGAGCGGGAGTGGCAAGGAAGAAGTCGCAGTGTCGACGGAGGCTCACAGTCGTGTGGGGCTGTGGTGGCTCACTGTGGTGATTAGGAGACACAATTGAGGATGAAGGCTCGTGGTTGTGGAGAGGAGGCACACGGTCGTGGGAACGTCGGGGCTGCACGGTGAGGTGGTGGCTCGTAGTGGTGAAAGGCACACGGTTAAGGTTGCCTGCGGGGAGGAGAGGTGGAGGAGGGCTTCCTCCCTCTGGAGGGAAGATGATTCCCCCTCTGTCGTAGTTCCCTGCATATGTATAGATTGCAAGAGAGGTAGAGGAGATTACCAAATTAAAAAGAGATATTTAAGGGAGAGAGAGAGAATAAGGAAGGTGCTTTTTCTTTTTTCTTCTTTCTTTTCTTTTTACCTTTCCTTGTATGTGTTAACGTGGGTTTAAGAAAAGGCAAGTGGTGGACTTTGATTGATTTTGAGGGAAAGGAATTCTGGGAAAGAATATGTTAGGATTTTTTTCTTTTTCCTTTGATGCATTAGCCACCACTTTCCTTTATTAATGACATTTGTCAAAACCAAGAACCAACAAATGTAAGTCCACTTGCTTCCTTTGTTAATATGCTTGGAAGAATTAGATAATATGATGACAATTCTCAATTGACCCTTCAATCAACCTCTTTAAAATAATATGTCAATAGATTAATGTGTACTTGCAGCATGGAAAATGTTGTCACACCGAAGACACAAGCTTAACTGATTTTTTAGTGAAATGCATGCTTAAGATCGAGTTCTCAATTCAATACTGATGAGCTTAGGCACTAAATTGGTCCACTAAAATGGACCTATCAACCCTCTTATTAGACTTTAGTGCTTATTAGACCTTAGATTAACCCCTGGCAATCCTCATGGTTACTCTACTTTCATAATGTGTTGTTAAAACTACAGAATTAACCATGTTTTAATGTTCTCCTAGAAAGGATATGCAAGGAATTATGACTCTCAGGCGACTATGTAGGAGCATTTGTCACTTGATTCTAATTAATTAAAGCTAGTTATGGCTCATGATGATATTATCATCAGTCGCCTAGGAAGTGCTCATTACAACACGAAAGACAAAGATGAGTCACGCCATACTTGGTGAAGATCGTGCATCGAGTCTTGGAATAGTGTGGGGGCACGATTTTCTCAAGATTTGAAAGGATGCTGCATGCATTAAATGCAGATGAGGCCTTTAACACGAGTGTGCATGTAGAGTGGGGCCCTCAACGGGGATGTTTGCGAATTACGTGACGTCTAGGATATGGAGGCCACAAAGATGTGTGAAAATTATGAGGGCATTTAATGTCAATGCAGGTGCCCAACAGATGCACAACAACGTCATTGCCAAAACCACAGAGGGGACACGTAGCAAGGGGAATTCCCATGAGGTGAGATCTCTAAACCCCCATCACCAAACCTCCTCTTCTAGCCATCCAAAGAAACACTTGTACTTTAAGAGGTGCCTTCATCTTCCAAATCAAAGCACAATGTCATCAATGTGTATCCTAGTTATTGCTCCCGATCATGAGGTCATCCACCTTAGTGGGAATGTAAAGACCATTCCTTCATGTGAAGATGTCCACCCATCACACAACTTGAAGGCCTCCAACATCTCCATCAGCATGGACATCTCCTCCCCTAATCTAGGTGCATAATGTTCCCCCTGTGGTGCCATCTTCCAACATTAATTTCCCAGATCCCACCAATCCACAACCTTAGCATCCTTTTGCACTGCTCTATCAAAGGATCGAGGAAAAAGATCCTTGAGGCATCCCTCTTCATTCCAATCATCCTCCCAGAAGCTAAAGTGGGTACCATCACTCGATCTAGGTGTAAACAGATGCCGCCATTTATTGACAACTCCTGCAATTGAGGCCCAGAAAGGGGAAGGCTTGGTAGGTTGAAGGATGTCTACCATGGTCTCACTTTCATATGCATCCGTAATGAGATCCTTCCACATCTCGCCTTCTCCCTTGAGGATTATCACGACCCACTTCAACAAGAGGGAGTCGCCAAATTCCCTAAGTGCACGAACACCAAGGCCACCTCTCTTTTCTGGTTTGCAAATATTGGACCACTTTATCTACTACAAGAATCTCCCCTCATGTCCTACGCCCTTCCAAAAGAAGTGCTTGCACAACAGTTCCATCTTCTTGACCACTATCCCAGGTGGCCTAAAAATGGATAGTAGAAAAATCGGCATGGCCGACAATACCGAGTTGAGAAAGACCAATCTTCCTCCCTTTGAGAGTAGCTTCCCGTACCAGCCCACCAACCCCGTAGACATCTTCTTCAGGAGGTCTTTCCAGTCGCTCACCAACATCTTCTTCGCTCTCAACACCAGACCCAGATAAAAAATTGGCAAATGTGCCACAGGCGTTTCTAAGGTTATGGAGATGGTTTCCTAATTGGTAACCACAGACCCAAAACAAATCAATGAAGACTTCGCTTCATTTATTTTTAGACCTGTGATCTCTCCAAAAATATCCACCAGGTGCTTCAGAAAGATTGCCTCCCTATGCCCCCCTTCAACAAAAAATATCGTGTCGTTAGCATACTACAGAACAGGCATCAAAGCACGGTTATTCATAAGGAATAGCAGTGTAATAGTCCTCCATTGCACACCTTGAACGTAAAGTGCGCCAATGTATCCATCACCATAATGAAGACCAGAGGTGAGAGCGGGCATCACTTCTTCTTCAACACCCCCACTACTTCTTCGCTAAATGGCAAACAAAGTGTGTCCCCATCTTCCCCACCAACACACGGCATATCAAAAGAGTTCAGGCACCACTCACCTCTCGATCCAGCATGAGTAACATCAAAAAAATAACGGTTTGCCAAATCGCGCATCCCCTGCACGAATTCTGCTCTATGACCACCATAAGGTAGCATTGATAACAAGTTGGCTCTTCTGCGTGCACTGGCGAAGTCGTGGAAGAACTTGGTGTTGGTGTCCCCCTCTTTCAACCATAACTGGTGCGAGTGCTGACGCCAGTCTCTCTTTGTGTAAGTCCTTATAAATAGTTGTCTAGAACTCTCTTCTTTGATGTGTTTCCTCTTCAGAAAGTGGCCCACCCTCCTCCTTAGCATCCAACAGCTTCATCCGCTCAAGAGCCTCCTTCCTCTTTCCATTTCTAGCAGTTGCAATGGACTGCTTACACTCAAATAAAAGGAGACGTAACCCCTTTAGCTTCGCTACCAAGCATTGGGTAGCCATCCCCTGCAGCTCCTGGGATTTCCACCATGAAGTGACCACCTCCTTGAAGCCATCCTCATTCAACCACGACCGCTGAATTTTGAAATAGGTATGCGAGTTCACCCCTTTGCCACTTTCCAATAGAATAAGCGTATGATCTGAGAAGGGATGCTCCAAGGCCACCATCAAGGCCATATGGAAAGAATCCAATAGCTTCACATTGCACATGAACCTATCAAGTCTGGACAACTGATCATTGTCGTTCCTCCAAGTATACGTAGAACCCGACACTGGTAGATCCAGCAGATCTGACTTTACACAATGGACTGGAATCCAAACGTGGAAGAGTCTATGCACCCATCTGGTCTATCAGTAGAAGATAACGTTCCATTGAAATCCGCTCCTATCAGCCAAGCACCTCCCTATACCTGCTCCGCAGCTACCTTCATCTGATCCCATAGATTAGGTCTTTCATTCTGAGCACAGGGTCCATACACACAAGAGACGTAGAAGAAGAAACAGTCACTATTCCTGACTAACCTGTACGTAAGGATGGAATCTACCCACCAATCCATGATCCAACACACATCCTTCTTCCACCAAATGCTGAACCACCTGCTTTCCCATTCGCCTTCACATGTTTGAGATCAACCACTCCGTTCATCATGAGAGGGTGCCACACAGATAAGTCATCACTTTCTAAGTGCATCTCTTGGAAAAGGCCACAGTCTATTCTCCATTCCCACAAGTACCTAGCCAGCGTCCCCCTTCTGGCTTTATCACGCAGCTCGTGCATGTTCCAAGATAGTACCTTCAACATGATATCGCATGTTTCCCCTTCCCCTTTGATGGGGATCGAATCACCTTCAGAACACTTGCCACCACATCCACATCTGGTGCAAAGGGGGACTGCACTTGTCCCTTGCTCCTCAAGTTGTATCTTCTACGTCCACTAGATCCATCACCTTTCTCTGTCGAGGACCCCACCTCGTACGACACTCCGTCGACAACCTGGAAAGTAAAGCTATTGACCATTGGTTGTATCACATGTTGCTTGTCATTATCATGCACCATCACGCTAGATTGGTCACCCTCTTCCATCTTCTCCTCCACATTACCCACATTCGCATTCTCCATAAGTTTCCTTCTCTTCTTTCCCCTTGCTTCACTACCTCTCGACTCCTAAACCACCTCTTTCCACTACATCTCTACGGCCCCCTCATGGTCGGCCTGTCTCACCTTCACTTCTGGTCTCTCATTTGACCTTGGGTGCACCCGAACTTCAATGCGAAGTAGCCATGACATTCCCCCACACCTTAGAACCACTCTCTCTGGAAAGCCACCCCCATGATGTAGCAAGACCTCAACTTTCACCAAACTTCCGTCTCCTTCCATAAAGCCAATATGCACCTCATCTTTGATAGAACCGAACCCAGCCACCAGCTGGCCAACCACAACCAGTGAGCGTAGGTGTAACTGCAGTCCCTGGATGATCACCTGCCCACTTCTGAGAACCACTCTCTGGGGAGGCCTTCAGGAAGAGCACCATCGAAGGGGGAGACAAGCCTCCAAAGGACCGAGAGTTCACCCAACGTGGAAGTATAGAGCTTCAACTATTCTACATCGATCTCAACCAGATCGAAGGCCAAGAAGTGAGATACACCCAAAGTAGATATCTTCCAAAAAGAAGATGAGAGATTTAAAGAAGTTACCAACTTCAGTACCTTCTCTAACGAGGCAGTACCATGCAACACCTCGCTAATCACAGCTCCCCGGAGGATGTTCTTCGTTGCCAAGGCTTCCAGCATCATGGGAACCTCCACGTCAAGTGTCGGTGGTAGGGTAGGTGGAGGGGGACCTCTATCGTCCCTCGTTCAGTACCCCCTCCCCTCCACAAACGTAGCTTCTCTTCTCGCACTAGGGTCCAACCTATGGTCGGCCATGCTAGGGTTTCCCCCTTGCTTGCGACGATCGTTCCCAACACGATGTCTTTGTATCGCCTCCCTCTTGCACGAAGCACGTCAATGCCCTAGCCCACCTCAAACAAGACACACCAATGCGTTTCGACACACCGCTACCACATGGACTCGCTCTTGGCATTAAAAGCAGACCACCTCCAATCCACAACTTCCCTGATAATCCCCATCGCTCTCATGTCCAGGGTGCAACCTCTAAGACCAGTTCCCCCTCTGTCTTCACAAGTTGCCCCTCCCATCACCACGAGTCACCATCCTACACCCCAAAGAGAGAAGACCACGATTCTCTTCTTCATCAGTTTATTAAGCATATTTCCTTCTATCAATTATTTTGTTGAATGTAAACAGGTTGAAATGCAAGTTGATCTTTAATTTAGTGATATTATCATGATTTGAACTTAATACTGATCTCAGTTTATGTTTGGAAGTTTATAGTGCTTTATCCATTGTTACCAAAATTTTTGCATGATTTTAATGGCTTGAGTTTAATTTCCTATCATATTCTAGCCATTTTCTAGCCTTTTCTTGTAAATAGTGTGAAAAATAGGAACATTTTGTAAATAAATAAAATAAAATTGTCTTGAGTGAGCTTTTAGTGTGTTTTAGGTGTTAGAGTTCTTAGGTTTAGGTTTTGAGTCCTTTTGTATATAGAATATACCTGTAGCAGTTCTAAACTTCTATTGGTTTAGACAAAGAATTCATATAAAAAAACACAAAAAGAAACTTCTTTCCTTTTTCTTCAACTTCTCCTCTTTTCCTTCTTCCTTTAAAACACAAAAATAAAAGAAAAATCATAAAAGTGCAAAAATCCTAAAAATATCTTATGTACATAGTGTAAAGATATGTATATAATCTTAAGTCAATGAGATAAGTTATATACGTATAAGTTATATATATATATATATATATATATATATATATATATGGTAACTAAGTTATAACACATAGTTATACTAAGTTATATTGTGTAGTAATTGTATATATGCATATTGTAAGATATGTATTTATGTAAGTATATAACTTATAGATCTGTATAATCTATGTATATGTTAGTGTACGTATATATATATCTATATCTGTATATAGTAATATAGTTATATTATTTATCTAATTATGTATTATATATGTACATTGATATAAGTTAATAATGTATGTTATTAAGTTAAGCTAATTTAAATTAGTAATTTAATTAACTAATAAACTAATCTATACTATATTCTAATAATTTTTACTTTAACTTACTTTAATTATATTTGTAATCCTATTTATAATGTATAATATTATGTACATTATATAATTTATATGTAAACTATATAACCGTGTAAATAAAATTGTTAAATACCTAAATAAATCTAATTAAGTTAATTAAAAATCTTAATTAATCATGTAATTATATAAATTAACTAAATTAAGTCTTAATGGAGTAATTTATTCATTAATTTATGTTGTACATAAGTAATAAGAATTAATTATAACGTGTAAGTATCCTTAACTTTAACTATTTAAAAATATAGTTATATATGTAATTAACTTAAAATAATTACATATTTATATGACTATGAAATTTAATTGTAGATATGAACCCTAATTGCCTAATTATGACCTTAAACTTAGCAATAATCCACATGCACAGACACTATGCAACGTTAATAAGAGTGCATTGTTTAATGTCACATCATGGGCATTGGACATGTTTTTGCGGTATTTATTGAATTTGCTTCAATAGCTGTTCGCCTGGGGTAGAGGGGATGGACTCCCTCAATGCACGTGCTTGATTACTATTTGACCTATAGACAAGAGCCCATTAGGTTAGGGTCCATTGGGGCGGCCCACTAGGGTTGTGGCCCTACGGGGTGGCTTCCAAACACCAGGTGGTGAATAATTATGGCTCTATGACTCCCTTGTAGGGTGGGCCTAGTAGCGACTAATCCGGTCCATTGGGTCGTTGATGTGCACAAAAGGTCCACCATTCTTTTTGGGCTTTGAGACAAACTAAGCTAAGTATTGAGTTGTTAAGTTAAAAATAAAAGTAAGTGTTGCACGTGCGTGCATGAGCTATGTGTAGTGTATTAGATGTATATATATTAGCTAAGTTATGTTAGTTGTATATATATAAAGCTATATTATATAAATTAAGTAGTATGTATATAGGTTATGTTTTATATTAGTTATATATAGTTTAACTAAGTGTTGTATTATATGTATAGTTTTAAGTTAAGGTTGAGTTAAGTATGATATATTTATAACTTAAGTATTAATTATCTTTTTATCTAATATTGTAGATATTTTTGAAGTTTATGTATATATAAATATTCTTCTCATTCTTTTTGCCTTGTTATTGTAGATAGTTTTTAAGACAAGATTTATAATCAAGTTTTCTCATTTTCTCATTCATTTGTAGAGTTAGTCTAGTTATATTAAGTAAATATTCAACTTATATATATTCAATTGTTCTAACTTGTAAATAACTAAATTAGGCTAATTGATTCTTTGATTGTTTATTTTCTAATTCATTTTTTGTAAATAAGCTTGACATTTTTTGAATAAAATTTGATTTAGACATTAGAGAGTGATGCACATCAATAACTGTCTTCCAATGAATGACCTAGAATAAACCAGTAAAAATTATACATAAATAAAATAATATCTAACTAGATTGCAACACTGTACTACTATAGCAATTAATTAACTCTAATTAACAAGCAATCGACATAGATCATCACTATGGTAACATTTTTTGAGCAAGTGAAGAATGCAGAGAAAATGAATATCAAAGTTGGTTAATAATTATGTTATTCACAAAACCAAATACTAATGCAATTACATGGCATTGGCATTCTTCCTATTACAAAGTCCATTGAAAGTCTATTGGCTGCATCAACTGTTAAACACACAGATGAAGGCAATATGAAACATGAATTTTGACAGTAGCATTCCAAAATAGGAAAATTTAGTGGCCATTGCTATCTTTCTACATGACTGCCCAATCATGTTCTCCTATGGGTACCATTTCTAAGACTTGCATGTGCAAATCAAGTGATTTGCATTTTGTTTTTTAAGGCATGTTCACATATGCCTTAGAAATGTCCAACCATGTCCTATGAAAATGTTGTCATCCATCTA
This sequence comes from Thalassia testudinum, assembly GCA_037157565.1. NCBI lineage: Eukaryota > Viridiplantae > Streptophyta > Magnoliopsida > Alismatales > Hydrocharitaceae > Thalassia > Thalassia testudinum. The sequence goes on from JAZHRO010000063.1 coordinate 100,103,744, forward strand.
CATGTCTCCATAAATTTCCTTTAGAATAGGATTGCAACAACTCACCATCAATTGATGTTGTAAAATGGCAATACTAACTTCATTCAACAAGCTATATACCTTTGAGTAGTAGCTTTGACAACAAGCTCTCTCAGGAGGCCCCACACAATTGCCTCTAACTTTTGATATTCATCTGATGTGGAACCATCCTCCACAAAAGAAATGCATGAACATCATGCCTCAAAAATTTATTAGGATCCATAGCATTCAAGCTATGGTTTAGGTGGTTTTGCTAGCATCTCATATCATTCTTCCACTAAATATCCTAGGGTCTTAACAAACAGATACCCATTGCCGAATCATGAAAAGTGGAGCATTTTGTGATGTAATAATTAAATATGTGGTGAAGTTTATGTGAAAACACAATCTCAAGAATAAATTTATCACATTATATGGCACAACAAAGTTCCATCTTTTTATAAAGGACATCTCTTTGGATGAAAGCACAACAAAGTTCTTGATGAATGAAAGGAAAGGATTCCTATGAGTTCACTAGATATGTTTGCATAAATTAAGTCTTACATAGAAACACACAAATAATGTTAGAGGTCGCTACCCATCACAAAGTCATAGGTCCTATCAAATAAGACATGGGTACAAATAAGTGATAAGCTAATGACCAATGAGGATAGAAATTACTTGCATGACAATTGCCATGCATGTGCCTTGGGCTGAGACTTTTGAGATAGCAACTAAGATGTTGAGATAAACCCTCACCTTTGACTCGACAATCTAATTGAGTTTCACTAACTAGGGACCTTGACTCCAAGGGACTATTGCCAACTCACTTGCCTAGCCTACCAACTAAATACTTCATCTGGCAAGGGGAACACCAAAATGTCTAGATTGCCAAGTACATCATCTAATGAGGGATAAATTGCTTTGCCCAACCAAAGGTCAAGAGTGCCAAGTACCTCATTAGCAAGAGAAATGCAAGATTGCCTAATCTAAAGGCCAAGAACATTGAGTACCTTATCCAGAAAAGGAGTTGCCCAACCAAAGGACCAACTGACAAGTGACAGCATACTCAACCAAAAGACCATTACCAGTAAATAAAACATTTCTTTGTGGACCGAGACTCCTCTTACTATTAAATAGACCTTTTAAAATTAGATATGCAAGAATAATACAAATCCAAGGAAATATCAGCTACCATAAACTGGAGTGTGATAAAGTGGAAGATTGTACCAGTAGCTACTTGGCATATCAAAGCAGGTTATCCAACCAAAAATTAACATGAAACAACAAAGCATGAGAAAAGATGTTTTAATTGAATTAAAAACCAGACACATGTGCACATGGGGCTTATTGTCATGCCCTAAAAACCTAGGCCCCTAAATGAAGGTTGGAGTCCCGAGGAATGGCGACAGAAAAGGTGATGATTTATTTAATTTAGGTTGTACCTAACTAAGTCGAGTTATAAAAGAGTTCCATTTATTACATAAAATAAAAGAAAGTACGGAAAGGATGACATATAATTGATATAGAAAAGCAATATCAAAACATAAATTTACTTTAAACCAAAGCATAAAAATTACCTTCCAATAGATCGTGCAAAAACATGCACAGTGACAAACCTCGTGCGTCAATGACTCACGATGGTGACAACCTGAGAGTAGATCACAAAGTATAGAACAAACATCTATTGTATTGTAATAAAAAACACAAGGTAGTGTACAGTCTCACCAACCAACTAAATCCCTAGCCCAAACTCAACACCCTAGGTTCTAACTCTATAACCAAGTCTAACTTGACCAATCACCGTGCTCCAAGAACCCCTTCATCAAACTACCCCAAATCCTCATGATTTGATTAGTATAACTCATCCTCTCACTCGCTTCAATGATCAAATTCTCAAAATCATCCTTCTCTACTAGAGGAGATTGAGATGCATACTTTCCTTTGAATTCTAGCCTAATAGTCTCAGCCGGGCCAGGGGAGAGGCTACTGTAACGACCCGGTTCCCGAGTCCCTACGAGACACGAGAACCGGACCGACTCGACTAATCCCAAGACCTAGTCGTCCAACGAGGAAGTAACCAAAAGACAGTAAGATAAACCACATTCAGCATGAATATAACTAACAGTAAGAAAGTACAGCAGTAAGGAAAGAAACTACTACAGTAGGTACCACCACAACAGTAAAACAGCATTTATCATATAACAAGGACTGCAGGTAAAGAAGGTACAGCGGAAACAAAAACTACTCACTAAAACAGAAACAAAAGGGGTACAAAAGGCTGTGGTAACTCTACTGGACCCTACTCAGCCCAGCGTCCTCTGCAGCCGCCGACCCTGGCTGCTCAACACCTGGTCCTGAAAAAGGTAACGAGTGTAACACGTCAGCAAAACGCTGAGTAGAGTGGCAAACTAACTAAAGGCAACAGTAGAGTGTACAGTAGCTGTTATGTTTTATTACTTCCTTTATTCACATCTTTCAATTTTTCTCACTATTTCATTTATTTCTCAGATCCTTTACTTGATCTCGAATGTCCTCGTGGGAACGATCTTGATTGCAGTCTTTTCCAAAAGTAGAAGTAGCACGTGGTGCTCTCCTGGCCAGGAGAGTCCCCCGTGGTGATCCTACCCTCAGTCAACCACCCCAAGGTCACTGACAGACGTAACGGTGACTACGGCACGTGCGATAAACGCACAGGTAGCTAGCCCGCACTGGCACGCGGTCAGTCGTTTCCGTTAACGGGTGCGCCCAAAGCACAGCACGGAACCAGGGCAGAGCCCTCTCAGTAACAGGGGTCCAACCCCTCCACAGTAACCAAACCGGGGCCTTGCCCCTCCACAGTCCGCGCACCCTCGCCTGACTACCCTGGTTTGCCCTAGTGGGCCTAACAAGTCGGTGAAGGAGGCTAGCAGAACCCCAGGGCCTGTGGGGTAGCTAGTACTCTCCTAACACTACTAGCTCTCCTCGGTACTACGTACACGAGGGCCAACAAGTCGGTACAGAGCGGCCAATCCTAACCCCGGGTCCCTGGGGCGGTGAAACGCTGGCTTCGAGAGATAACCGGGTTTTATTGTTATAGCGTTGTAGTATAGCCAGTTATTGCCATCATTTCAAATATATAAATTTTTTTACTCGGAAAATAAAAGAGTTCCCGAGGTCGAACTCAGGGAGCAAGTTGTATTCTAGGGGTACAAGTTTCTTTTACAAAAATAAAGAAAGAGAGAGAAAGAATTTGTTGTCTTTTCTTCTTTTCTCTTTGCTTCTCCTCGTCTCAGATCTTCTGTTATCTTCTTCTTCTTTATCTGCAGTGGTGATGTTCTTCTTCTTCTTTCAGCTGTTCCTGCTCTTCCTTTTTCTTCTGCAGAGCGGTCCTGTTCTTCTTCTTTTCCTTTCTTTCTTCTTTTCCTTTCTTCAGATCTTCTTCTCGTGCTCTTCTTTTTTCAGTTCTTCCCTTGTTCTTTTGTGTTCTCCTCTGCCTCGCCTTCTTCTGTTGTTCTTCAGATCTCCTTCTTTCTCTTTTTCTTTTTCCTGTCAGGACGTCGTCTCTCCTTCTTTCTTCTTTTCCCTTCAGGACGTCGTCTGATTTTCCAATCAGATGACTTAAACCGCTTGTTGCTACAGTGTCTCCCTCAGCTTCCTTCTTCTTCCGCGGTCCTTCTTCTTCACCTGTGCCTGCACACTTCAGAGTTTACGTCAGAGGGCAAAACCTACTCTACCCCCCCGCCCCTCCGTCTCTCTCTCACAGAATCCACTCATAGGATAGCTCTCCCAGAGCTGCCGGGTAGCCGGGTATGGGTCGCGCCCGGGTCCAGGCCCACCGGCGTGTGTGGTGGGCTAGGAGTGCAGGTCAGTCTAAGTCGGGTCGGGCCAGGTCCGCGGGGCGTGAGCGCGGACGAGATCGGGTAACCGGGCGGGTGAAGGGGACCTCACCCCGTGTGCTGAGGCAGTAAGGCTTATTCACAAAAACAATTTAAACGGTGAAAGAGTTGTGAGGCTTACCGATGTGGGACTAAACGGAGGCCTCTCCTCGCGTGCGCCTGCTGGAAGACCGCGGCCTTGCTTCTGCAGCTGCAGCTTCGATTTGCGTCGGTTGCTGGCTGGTTGCCTTCGCAGGAGTCTTCGTAATCCGCAGCAGCTGGAGACCTGGAGTCCTCAAGCCTGGAGCGCGGGAGAAGCTGCTTCAATGTGGCGTTAATGGCGGTCGAGCCTCAGAACCTGTCGGACACGAATATGGCCTCTCGGCCTGATCAAACTACTGGGGAACCTTCGCCGTGGCACGGCGAAGGTGTGGAGCTGTGCGGCAAGCCGCAAGGTGGTGTCTGGCGGCAGCCCTAGGTTGGACTGCAACCGGAGAAATGGGTTTGTTTGGGGGAGCGTTACGGAGGTGTGGAGTGGCAGTGGAGGAATGGGGGGTGCTCAGTGTGATGAGGCGGAGGTTCGGTGAGGGTCGGCGAGGCGTGTGAGGCTGTGGAGCGATGGGGGCATCTCGCCGGAGGGTGGCCGGAGACGAAGGGGGTGACGATGGTCAGGGTCGGTCGAGGGCTTAATTGAACAAATTGAAACCGGGGAAAGAAAGAGGAGAGGAAGGGAAGTAGTTCTAACTTACTTGCAGGGACGAAGGGGGAATAGCAGGGCGACAGTCGTATCGACTGTCGCCGGAGAAGAAGATGACCAGGGGAAGGGGCGGCGGCGAGTAGAGGGCTGGAGAGGCACCAGCTGGGTACGGCGTGGCGCGGGAAGAGCAGGGGAGGAAGTCTCTGCTGTTGGTATTTCGGCAGAGCGAAGAGGAGGAGGAGGAAGAACCGCCGGAGCTGGTGGGCGTCTGCCGGAGTGAGAAGAGAGGAAAGTTGGGGGTTTTCTCCGTCAGATCCGAGCTGGGAAGAACGGTGGAGCGACGGGGGTATTTATAGGGACCGAATCAGGGAGGAAGGCGGAGGGAGACGACGTGTCTCCCTCGCCGGAGGACGCCGGAGATGGAAACCCATACCGTTCGTGCGTTCGCACGGCCGGTATGGTGGGTTACAGCGACCAGGGGGGTGTCCCTGCGACGGCTGACGACGCAGGGCACCCCCGGTTTACTTGCCAGGCTCTCCCCCTCACCCTGCGCGGCGCCATGCTCCGCGCAAGGTCGCCGGAGCATGGTGCTGGCAGGTTTTGCAGGGGGACCTGAATGCAAAGAACGAAGGAGAGTTAGGGGCCAAAATGCGAGGGTTCAAAAGTTGAGGGCCAAAAAGTAAATATATGAGGACCAAAGTGTAAAGTTGGTCAAGGAGGTTTCTTCTTAGGCTCAAGTTTTTATACATGACTAATTAGGACCTAAGGAATCTGATGGTGAATTTCATTTCTATATTAAACCTTGTTTGACCGGTCAATTTATGCGAAAACCCAAATTAAGTTATTAATTGGGCATGGTTCTCAATGTAGGTCAAAATGGGTTCTGAAGGCCAAATTGAAGGTTCTAAACCCTAGAGATTATTTGTCTATGAATTTTAGAGGGTTTATTCTATTTTTACTTTGCCTCGAACCTCGTGAATTGAAGTGGGTTGTTTTAGGGTTACAGATTATCATTTAGTTTCTTGGAATTGCTGTAGCCCTTGCTAGATCATCTCATCCCACTTTTATTTTTATTAAGTTGCTTTGACCTATGTTTGGGCCCTGAATTACCCTGTATGCAGATTATACTGGTAAAATTGCATTTTTACCCCTTATGACTTATTTTCTCCTTAAACTCAGAATTCTCTGAGTTAAGCCTTTCCTTGAGTTATGTAGGAGCTTTTATCCTTTGCATTAGGTCAAAATGAGCTAGTTATGGCTCATGATGAGGTTCTCATCATACCCCCATGCCTAGCTTTTGCTAGTCCCTTAGCAAAAACTTAAGGTTTCAACCCTTGTTCTAGACCATGAAGTTTTTAATAGTTTTAGATAAGTGCCTTTTTTATTTGAGCATAGATTAGGTTAGAATGCTGACCATAGGCCTAAAAGGTACTCTAGTACCAATCAAGATCCAAATCTGTCTAGCCTTAGCCTTAGTCTTTAGCAAAGGTTTTTAAGGTCCATAAGAACTAACCTAAGGTTTATTGGACTTTGTGGTTAAAGCACCCGTGCTTGAAATGATTTTAGCCCTGGCTCAGTTCACAGTGCGTTTTGTAAGAGAGAGATAGAAAGCTTTTCTGTTTGGAGAGTTTTCTCTCTCTTTTTCTTTTTAGTTCTAGCCTAGGATTGGCTTTTCAACACGGTCTGTATCAGATTCCTTGCTCCCATCATCAATCCTCAAGGGTTCCTGGCGATCGATGCTTCGAGATAGCACCACCCATGGCAACCCCCGGAACCCTGGCTATTGAGATTTCGAGATAATCCCATCCATGGTGTTCCGTGGCCGAATCCAGACCCTGGCAATTGACACTTCGAGATAATGCCATCCATGGAATCTGAACCAGCAGAGTGCTTACATGCCCCCAGTAGGATATGTAAATATCCTAAGAGACAAGCACCGAGGAGATGATATTTTGTTACGCATCTTCGAGGGGATTTCCCGCCTCTCCGCGCTGGGAACTCGTCCAAATCAACTTGTGTTGATCGGCCGCTCCTATTCTAGGTGTTCTTTTCAGAATTTTGCGACGCTTCTGCGTGATTCTGAATTTTACGCTTACTGAACCAGGCTGTGTGTGAGGTTAGGGTGCTTAGGTTACTGAGTCCCGTAAACCAAAAATTAGTTAACGAGGCCAAATACTCCCTAAGCCTTAGACCTAATTCTTCAGCTTTTCATTTTCCTCAACCTCTTGAGGAGTGTCCAGATCTTAATGGGTACTAAGAGTCTATTCAAGAATGCCTAAGGTTTGCATTCTTACTAATCTCATTGTGCACTTTTCAGTTATTTTCTTGAATGAGGTCTAGAACTTAGGTTAATTCCTTAGTTCCTTACTAATGACTATCACCTTTTCTCATAATTTTGTGCTCCTTTTTCATTTTGTTTCTTTTCTCCTTCACAAAATTTCCTTCTCCTTTTATTCTTTTTCGAAAAATTTTTTAATTTTTATGGTGTTTTTGGCATATGTGAATTTTTTTGTTTGAAACCTTTTCTTACAAGTTTTGCACTTTCATACCCCCCCATGCCTAAGATTTGCAATGTCCTCATTGTAACCTAGGGGGTTTTTATTTAACTTAGTTCATTCCTTAAGACAGAAATTTGGATGAGTGAATGGGTCGGGGTGACTGTTGCGGACGATTTCTAATCTCAGATGCAAGCACCTGAGGTGGAGTCGGCTGTCTTAAAGTGTGAACTTCAAGTGCAAAAAGGTGTCAGAACAAGTTTCAGGTTTTCAAAGAGAATGATGGGCTGCCTCCTGTTAAGCGCTGAGTTTTACGCCATCAGCTGGGCGCAATAAGCTCAAGGGGAAAGGAGGATATAAGATGCTTCAGCCAAATCAGTAGAAGTTACATCAATGAACGGCTTGAGTCTCTGACCGTTCACGATGAAAGGTTCAGAATCGTGGCTGAGTGGACTGATTTCGATTGCTCCATTTCCAAAAACCTGTCGGACCAAATATGGTCCGACCCACTTGGATCTCAGTTTTCCTGGGAAGAGTTTTAGTCGGGCATCAAAGAGTAGGACCTTTTGACCAGGATGAAAGATCTTTCTCGAGATGTGTTTGTCGTGGAAGGCTTTAACCCGCTCCTTGTAGATTTGCGAGTTCTCGTACGCGTCTAGGCGTAATTCATCGATCTCGCTGATTTGGAGTTTTCTGTGGGTCCCAGCCTTGGAAAGATCTAGATTACAGTTCCGTACTGCCCAATAGGCTTTATGCTCCAGTTCTACGGGAAGGTGGCATGCCTTTCCGTACACCAGTCTAAAGGGAGACATGCCCAATTGGGTCTTGTGGGCGGTCCTATAGGCCCACAATGCTTCCAGAAGTCGGGACGACCAGTCCTTCCTGTCAGGTCGAACAGTGACTTGCAGGATTTTCTTGATCTCCCGATTAGACAGCTCAGCTAGACCATTAGTTTGGGGGTGGTAAGGAGTAGAGATTCGGTGAGACACCCCGTATTTAGTCATCAGTGACCTAAACTGAGCATTTGTGAAATGGGCCCCCCCATCAGAGATTATTGCACGAGGAATCCCGAACCTTGAGAAAATGTGTTGATGAATGAATTTGAGAACGATTTTGTGATCACAGGTTCGGGTCGGTATGGCTTTGATCCATTTGTACACGTAGTCCACAGCCAACAGAATGTATTCGAAACCATCCGAAACAGGAAAGGGGCCCATAAAATCAATCCCCCAAACATCAAAGATTTCGCATACTAGAATCGGTTGCATAGGCATCATGTCGCGATGGCTCATGTTGCCCATGGCTCTGCGATGTTGCTGGAGGACAACAATCAGACGGGATTCCTGTTCAGGACTGAGGTTGGAATTGATAATCACAGGAAGGGTCTGATTAGAACCCAAAAAGACGTATTTCAAGTGAGCAGGAAGGGGTTTCAGTTCGAGGATGGGGTTTTCAGCAGCAGCGGGTGGTTCAGTATAGATGTGAGGTTCAAGGGTGGGAGTTACTGGGTTGTTCATATCTGGATTCGACTCCTCTGTTTGCGGGTCAAGATCCTTCTGTGGTTGATGAGGCATAATCGAGTCATTCTGGAGGTGTGATTCATCAACCAAAGTCTTGATGTCACAAATTTGTTCGATGACGCCGCAATTAATTCCTTGTTGGGCCTTAAATATATCAATTTTCAGTGTTTGATCTCCAAACTTAAGCTCTATTTGGCCCTCCTCACAGCTGATGTTGGCTCTAGCAGTAGCCAAGAAAGGTCTCCCTAGAATGATTGGTGTATCCCTAGGGTTCTCAGGTGCATCCATATCTAAGACTATAAAGTCCACTGGAAAATAGAAATCCCGCACTCTTACGATAACATCCTCGAGAATCCCTTTTGGTGACTTTATAGATCGATCTGCTAATTGTAATGTCACCTCGGTTGGTTTTAGCTCAGATTCTTCTAAATGGTCAAGTAAGGATGTGGGTATCAGGTTTATGGATGCACCCAAGTCTAACAATGCTCTATCAAATTGGGTACCACCTATCTTACAGGAAATCAGGGGAGTCCCAGGATCTTTTGCCTTGGGTGGGAGCCTACTAAGGATTACAGAGCTGGCTTGCTCTGACAGAACAATTGGGCTCCCTCCCTTGGTTCGCGGCTTACGCTGGGGTGTACATATATTCTTTAAAAATCGTGCGTAAGCTGGTATGTGGCGGATTGCATCCATCAAGGGGATGTTTATGTGGACCTGCTCAAAGAGCTTTACCAGGTCCTCCTCAGGGGCCACGGGTTTGGTGGTCTTCTTTCCCTTGGTCAGGGCCTCGGGAAACGGGATCTTGGTTGGTTCTTCTAGGATAGGTTCAGGTTGTGGATCCGGAACAGCGGTATCTTGGATAACTATCCTAGGGTCATGGTTATCAGGCTTGGAGTGGTTTGGATAATGCGGGTCTTGAGTTGTTTTACCACTACGTGTTGTTACAGAATTTAATCCGGCCTGATTTTGGTTTGGGTTTGGTAAGAGGGGTGGCTGCTGCTGAAATCCCGCATAAGAAGTTGAGGCTTCCATCTCGTCTGGAGATGGAGCAGTAGGGGCCTGATAAATCCATTGAGCGTGGACTAAATTTGGATTCATAACGCGCTTCTGGGTTGGCACGTTATTTGGGTTAGGAAGAGGTTGGGAAGGGAGTGTGCCAGGCTGGCGAGAATTTGCCAACTGGGCCAGTTGAGTTTTAACTTCTGTAAGCTCGTCCTTGTGCTGTTTTTGAATAGCCGCATTCATTTTTTGAATGTCAGCCAGAGTCTGAAGGATTAGGGACATTTGATCCTGATTTGGCCCTGATGGATAAGTAGGGTTGGGCCGAGGCTGAGGCGGCTGGTAATGACGAGAGGGCTGTGGGCGGGACTGAAAAGGTGATCTTTGGGTTTGGGAATTTCCCGCCCACTGAAAATTGGGATGGTTTCGCCATCCAGGATTGTAAGTGTTGGAGAATGGGTCGTTCTAGATGGCGTTGAGGTCCTCGCAGGTCTGAGGAACCTCCTGAGAATCAGGGAAAGGGGGAATGGAGTTCCCCCGGCTGGTGTAGAAAGGATCGGATGATCCTCCGATCCAAGAATCAGATGGGGATGGATATGGATCCATCCCAGGGGAAGATCGGTGGAGGATGTTTTGCACAGTCTCCTGTGTGGAAGGAGGTTGTGCAAAGGAGTTACGAGCGGAGGTGGCTCACTGCAAGTGCTGAGTCAGCTCATCCACCTTCTTTTCAATGATTGAGACCTTGTCCAATCGACTGGCCATTAATTCCAGGTCGACTGATGCGGACAGGCCCTGCGTCTCATGTGCTCCCTTAAGATTCATCGCTGCGCGGGTATTCGTCCTGTCGAATAATCCCATGGAGTCATTGTTGATGGAGTTCTCGCACATGTTTTCGAGAATCTCCCATACGGTGTCTTCATGTTGACCCATGATGTTTCCTCCGCAAGTTGCATTGACGAAAAGGCGGATGTCCTCATGGAGTCCCTGGTAAAAAGATTGGACTTGTTCCCATTTAGGAACTCCGTGATGGGGGCACTTTCTCATGAGATCCTGAAAACGATCCCATGCCTCATGGAGAGGTTCTCCTGATTGTTGAGTGAAGTGTGTAATCTGATGGCGCAAGGCGTTGGTCCGACCAACGGGAAAAAAACTTTTTCAAAAACTCGGATTGAAGTTCTTCCCAAGTGTTGATCGGCCGGGTCTGAGTTTGATACCAATGGGCGGCCTTGTCCATAAGAGAAAAGGAGAACATCGTCATGAGAAGAATATCCTGATTTTGCGCATCTGATCCAAAAGTGTGGGCCAGATGCTTTAGCTGTTTGATGTGCTGGAAGGGATCTTCAGAATTAAGCCCATGGAATTTAGGTATAGCATGAATCATGTTGGGCTTTAATTCGGAATCAGATCCTCCAGTCGGGATTCTGACTCGAGGCTCAATGGCCACCGCAGCAGGATTGTAGTGGTCCCGCATCATAGGACGCTGTGGTGGGTGCACGAAGTTTTGGAAGAGGTCATTGAGTCGCTGGAGCTGGTGTTCCAGATTATTTTCTTCCTCAACTGGCTGAGCCATGATGGGGGAAGAAGAAGAACTTGGTTCTGAATCAGAAGAGAGAATAATGTGAGGGTGTTGCTGCACAAACACGGGCGTCGAGGCTTGGCCTTGACGAGAGCGAATTTCTAAAGGAGGTCTTAAGGGTGGTCTTAGGGACCTCCTTCCGTACATGCATTGTTGGAAGAGGTAAGTTTAGAAGGTGCTGGACCCAATCAAGACACCCAAAAATGTGTTGGGTGACTATAGAGGTGCGGGGCAGATGGACCCCTTGATCGGAAAGATCGTCCACCTGAGAATTACCTGGGTAGCCAGAGAGGGAGAGTCTCGCGAAGACCCCTACACGGTAGAGCGTCCCCACGGGTTACAGGGTTTGCCCCACCCGACCTCTCTTGTCACTGCGGTTCCAGGTAGACCAGAATGGGGATCTTGACCTCTTAAGTCTACCAATTTTAAGATCAGGGTGCTTAAGGTTTCACTTGAACTTTAGTCTTTTAAGTGCAAAGAGTGACCTAATTTAAGGTTGGTTGACCCAAGGGGTCAACTTTACCTCTTGTTTTTTTTGAGAGCTTTTAGGTCTTGTCTTTTAGGGTTCAAGTGTTTAGAGAGCCAATTGTTTTAGGTTTTCTTTTGAATAGGTATTTTCAATCAATGGTTTAGGCACACTTCTTTTGGATTTTCTCCATTCTTGATTTAAGTAGTGTGTCTCTAAAACCCTACTGTTGAATCTTATGTTGGCTCTACTTGGTCAAGTTAGTTCTTTGTTGGGTAATTAGGGCTCAAGCAAGAATGTGTTAGCCCTTAAATACCCTTAATAGTGTGCAGGACTAATGAGTTGAAAACATGCAACTCTTTATGGTTACTAAGTATGGAAGACAGGTTAGCCCTATATTGCTTGTTCTTTTCTTTTCTTCCTCTTTAGAGTTTAGGGGTTAATAGCGAGAGGAAAAATTTACCTGTCCTCGGAGTGGTTGTCGTGCGGTTGCTTGTCTTCTTGATTTCCTGTAGTTTTCTGCACAAAAGAGAGGAGATTATCAGAAATTAAAAAGAAACAGGAATGTTTACCTCTAGAATAGCCGTTGCTCCCCGGCAACGGCGCCAAAATGAAACGCTGGCTTCGAGAGATAACCGGGTTTTATTGTTATAGCGTTGTAGTATAGCCAGTTATTGCCATCATTTCAAATATATAAATTTTTTTACTCGGAAAATAAAAGAGTTCCCGAGGTCGAACTCAGGGAGCAAGTTGTCTTCTAGGGGTACAAGTTTCTTTTACAAAAATAAAGAAAGAGAGAGAAAGAATTTGTTGTCTTTTCTTCTTTTCTCTTTGCTTCTCCTCGTCTCAGATCTTCTGTTATCTTCTTCTTCTTTATCTGCAGTGGTGATGTTCTTCTTCTTCTTTATCTGCAGTGGTGATGTTCTTCTTCTTCTTTCAGCTGTTCCTGCTCTTCCTTTTTCTTCTGCAGAGCGGTCCTGTTCTTCTTCTTTTCCTTTCTTTCTTCTTTTCCTTTCTTCAGATCTTCTTCTCGTGCTCTTCTTCTTTCAGTTCTTCCCTTGTTCTTTTGTGTTCTCCTCTGCCTCGCCTTCTTCTGTTGTTCTTCAGATCTCCTTCTTTCTTCTTTTCTTTTTCCTGTCAGGACGTCGTCTCTCCTTCTTTCTTCTTTTCCCTTCAGGATGTCGTCTGATTTTCCAATCAGACGACTTAAACCGCTTGTTGCTACAGTGTCTCCCTCAGCTTCCTTCTTCTTCCGCGGTCCTTCTTCTTCACCTGTGCCTGCACACTTCAGAGTTTACGTCAGAGGGCAAAACCTACTCTACCCCCCCGCCCCTCCGTCTCTCTCTCACAGAATCCGCTCATAGGATAGCTCTCCCAGAGCTGCCGGGTAGCCGGGTATGGGTCGCGCCCGGGTCCAGGACCACCGGCGTGTGTGGTGGGCGAGGAGTGCAGGTCAGTCTAAGTCAGGTCGGGCCAGGTCCGCGGGGCGTGAGCGCGGACGAGACCGGGTAACCGGGCGGGTGAAGGGGACCTCACCCCGTGTGCTGAGGCAGTAAGGCTTATTCACAAAAACAATTTAAACGGTGAAAGAGTTGTGAGGCTTACCGATGTGGGACTAAACGGAGGCCTCTCCTCGCGCGCGCCTGCTGGAAGACCGCGGCCTTGCTTCTGCAGCTGCAGCTTCGATTTGCGTCGGTTGCTGGCTGGCTGCCTTCGCAGGAGTCTCCGTAATCCGCAGCAGCTGGAGACTTGGAGTCCTCAAGCCTGGAGCGTAGGAGAAGCTGCTTCAATGTGGCGTTAATGGCGGTCGAGCCTCAGAACCTGTCGGACACGAATATGGCCTCTCGGCCTGATCAAACTACTGGGGAACCTTCGCCGTGGCACGACGAAGGTGTGGAGCTGTGCGGCAAGCCGCAAGGTGGTGTTTGGCGGCAGCCCTAGGTTGGACTGCAACCGGAGAAATGGGTTTGTTTGGGGGAGCGTTACGGAGGTGTGGAGTGGCAGTGGAGGGGTGGGGGGGTGCTCAGTGTGATGAGGCGGAGGTTCGGTGAGGGTCGGCGAGGCGTGTGAGGCTGTGGAGCGATGGGGGCATCTCGCCGGAGGGTGGCCGGAGACGAAGGGGGTGACGATGGTCAGGGTCGGTCGAGGGCTTAATTGAACAAATTGAAACCAGGGAGAGAAAGAGGAGAGGAAGGGAAGTAGTTCTAACTTACTTGCAGGGACGAAGGGGGAGCAGTAGGGCGACAGTCGTATCGACTGTCGCCGGAGAAGAAGATGCCCAGGGGAAGGGGCGGCGGCGAGGAGAGGGCTGGAGAGGCGCCAGCTGGGTACGGCGTGGCGCGGGAAGAGCAGGGGAGGAAGTCTCTACTGCTGGTATTGCGGCAGAGCGAAGAGGAGGAGGAGGAAGAACCGCCGGAGCTGGTGGGCGTCTGCCGGAGTGAGAAGAGAGGAAAGTTGGGGGTTTTCTCCGTCAGATCCGAGCTGGGAAGAACGGTGGAGCGACGGGGGTATTTATAGGGACCGAATCAGGGAGGAAGGCGGAGGGAGACGACGTGTCTCCCTCGCCGGAGGACGCCGGAGATGGAAACCCATACCGTCCGTGCGTTCGCACGGCCGGTATGGTGGGTTACAGCGACCAGGGGGGTGTCCCTGCGACGGCTGACGACGCAGGGCACCCCCGGTTTACTTGCCAGGCTCTCCCCCTCACCCTGCGCGGCGCCATGCTCCGCGCAAGGTCGCCGGAGCATGGTGCTGGCAGGTTTTACAGGGGGGACCTGAATGCAAAGAACGAAGGAGAGTTAGGGGCCAAAATGCGAGGGTTCAAAAGTTGAGGGCCAAAAAGTAACTATATGAGGACCAAAGTGTAAAGTTGGTCAAGGAGGTTTCTTTTTAGGCTCAAGTTTTTATACATGACTAATTAGGACCTAAGGAATCTGATGGTGAATTTCATTTCTATATTAAACCTTGTTTGACCGATCAATTTATGCGAAAACCCAAATTAAGTTATTAATTGGGCATGGTTCTCAATGTAGGTCAAAATGGGTTCTGAAGGCCAAATTGAAGGTTCTAAACCCTAGATATTATTTTTCTATGAATTTTAGAGGGTTTATTATATTTTTACTTTACCTCGAACCTCGTGAATTGAAGTGGGTTGTTTTAGGGTTACAGATTATCATTTAGTTTCTTGGAATTGCTGTAGCCCTTGCTAGATCATCTCATCCCACTTTTATTTTTATTAAGTTGCTTTGACCTATGTTTGGGCCCTGAATTACCCTGTATGCAGATTATACTGGTAAAATTGCATTTTTACCCCTTATGACTTGTTTTCTCCTTAAACTCAGAATTCCCTGAGTTAAGCCTTTCCTTGAGTTATGTAGGAGCTTTTATCCTTTGCATTAGGTCAAAATGAGCTAGTTATGGCTCATGATGAGGTTCTCATCAGGCGGCTGGCCCCACTCTGCACTAAACAGGTACAGGTACTTCCCTTGGTACTGCGTACCCAAGAGACAGTACAAACTACATCTCAGTTTCCATTCCTTTTTCTTTCCAGGAGTTCCACTCCTAATTCCCCGTAGGGTTCCAGCTATTTATCTCAGAACATCATATGTTTCACTTTCCAGATTCACGTTCTCAAAAATCCATGATCTCAATCATGTTTCTTTATTCATAACAGACAGCTATTAATTCAAATTACAGGCAGCTTTATATTCCTTTCCATTTTTTTTTCCAAGACTGCAGTATTATACATTCCACTAGTTCTTCCATCCTAGGGTTCATGTCACATCCTAGGATCTAGCATACAACTAGTTTTCCAGCCCTAGGATTCATGCATCACCTGGGAGCTATCATTCCATACATTTCTCATTCCTAGGATTCATGCAATGTCCTAGCTTCTAGTTATGGTTCCATACTTTAACAGATTTTATTAATAAACTTAAGCCACTCTACCAGGTACAACGGGAGTAATGGGGGCGTGATCGAGAATCCCGCGCGCCTCCGCGACTCTCAAGACTGCAACCGAACGAGGTCCTATCACAAGGATCAAACACAGGGAGTGTCTCAAAACAGTGTATAGCTACTGTAGACGAGTAGAGGAATTTATTCTGAAAAGAACGCAACTCGAATCGCGGAAAACGGAGCCCGAACGGGCCGTAAACGAGTCGAAAAAGATGATACTGTGCAAAATCAGACGTCTGGAACTCCCTCCAGACGTCTTAAACGGTGGATCAGAGAATTACCTGTTCAGCGTGGTTTCCCAGACGTCCAGAAGTCTGCAGGGACGTCTTTCCTAGATCCCAGACGTCCGATGGTCCCTCAGGACGTCTGGAGGTCACTCCCGCCGTCTGGTACAACTTCTAGACGTCTGATTCGCAAAAGATGGTGAATCAGCAAACCTGCGCACAGCCAACCCCCTCCCTCAGTACGGTCAGTCGACAAGAAGGAAGAAGAAGGCGGAAACTCACCTTTCAGACGTCTGTATGATCTTACAGACGTCGACCTTGCCGTCTGGCTATCAATCCAGACGTCTGATTCTGGAAATTTTTCCAGAATCAGGACCCTGCTCGGCCTCCGCTTGCGACGCCGCCCGCGTCGCACCTCGCGCTCCTGCTGCTCAGACCGCAGCAGGTCCCTCTCCGTGTCGCTCCGCACCCCTTGCGCCCTCCGCCAGCCGGCCAAGCCGCTCCGGCGAGCTCGCCCCCACGGCAGAGCTCCGCCCTCGCACGCCGCACCTCCGCACTCACTGCGGCCGCCGCTGCCGCCCTCGCGTCCGCTCGCTCTCGCGCACAGGAAGGAGAAGAAGAAGGAGGCGGTGGAGATGGGAGGGGAGGCGCCCCCTTTTAACGCCGCGCGGAGAGGAGAGAGGAGGTGGCAGGCCGCCTGCAGCCGCAGAGAGAAAAAGGGGGAAAAAGCGGTCTGCGCGCTCAGGCGCGCAAGCGACTCGCGTGTGTCGAAAATAACGGATTTCCAGACGTCTTGAAACTATCCCAGACGTCTTATCAGACGTCTGGTTGTTATCCCAGACGTCTTGTCCGACGTCTGAGCCACCTCCCAGACGTCTTAAAAGACGTCTGGGGCACACATTCGTTACAGCTACCAAGTTTGTTGATCCTCAAGAAGGCTGTGCCCATCCTCGACGTATCAAGTTTGTTGCTGACTTCAATTAGAAGAGTTGGGCCTCTTGGGAGCTCCCCAGGCCTATGCCTTGCAACCATGAAGTGCAACCTTAGTTAGTGTCCAACAAGGACTAGTCATAGATAAAACCAGATCATTGCAGGATTGGCCAGAACTATCGAGCCACACCAATGCTCCCGCTAGGAGTGTAGACTACGGGTGTGCACTCTCAATCCACTATTAGATGAGGTGTCAACCAATCCATTAAGTACCCTTGCACTTCCGTACATACAGGTGCCCAGTAAGCCTCTAGCTACCAATACCACGTACCCTAGCATACCCCGCTATGCATGAGGGTGCCGTTAAATATCGAGTCAAATTCAGGTACATTAAAGTACCAAACACCGGTGATAGCCCAAAGTCCGTTATCAAACCTAAGAACCCTTCAAGTTTTGAGGCAGATTTCTTGGTAGCTACTTCCTACCACAATAACTTGGGTCCTTTACTCGAGAAGTGAACCTATGGTTCACCAAGTCTAAGGGTGCAGCCTTACGAGCTCCCCTAGTTGGAGTACCATCATTTAATTCCATTGGGTTTTACATTCGGAACAAAGCCCTAGAAACCTAGTGGATCACTTGGGGTCTTACTCAAGACCTTAGGATCTAAGCATTCCATTTATTAGACTCTAACCGAGTCCATATAGGTTCAACATTTTGGGTTCAATCCTTTACTTAGCCAAATTTAATCAACTTTTTAATCCTCCTTTTAGAGTTCAAGTGGGGTGGAACAAGTACACCAGTACCTGCCCTAGTCCTAGGTACCGGTGCTAGGCAACCATTGTTCCCACTAGGCCATAGCGTGCTAGTACCAGCATTAGGATCTAGCATCGATATTGGGCACCAATAAATTGCGAGATTGAAACCTGTTGAAAATTCGATAGAGTTTCATTTGTTTATTCTATATTTTTCCCAAAAACCTATACCTGTGATGTAGACACAATTATTGAGGGTAAAATGCCTATCGATGCATATTCATGTAATAAATATTACATAGCATACATCATTCTGCATTTAGAGTAGTTGTATATAATTTAGGTTAATTGCATCCTTTTTGTGGTCAGGAGAGGATATTTATTTCGAAGCCTTGGATTGACGATCCGACCATACGGATCTGATCAAGATGACGATCGGAGTCCAACACCTCTGAAATCACCTTGATCGGAGTCTCGTAGCACCATATGCAACCCAAGGAAAATCAACGGCCGAGGGAATAGGTGACGCAATCTTGAGAGTTAAACAAAAAAATCCAACCGCACGGATGGATTCAAATCAACGATCGCAGCCCAACGGTGCAAAAATCGACTCAATCCAACCTCTGTAGCATCCCCTACAAAGCAAAGAAGATGGACGGCCCAGATTACGTCACGTGGTGCAACCTAGGCCACCCAAGTGCACGCACACGCCATCGCACGCGCACAACAGCACGGGCACGTGCATGCACAAAGGCACGCATGCGCAAGCGCAATGAGTGAATGGAGGCAATAGCAGCAGTGGCACATATCGCGCGTGCGCGTGCGTGTGCGACAAGGGCACATACAACGCGTGCCAACAGTGCAACAGCAGGGGCACGTGAGCAGGATCTTCAGCGATGTTTATGATCATCACTAAATGTCCTGTATACGAATTTGATTCTTTCTTCCACTATAAAAGGACCCCTACCCCTCTCATTTTTCTTTATCTCTTCCTTTCTTTACCTCACCACCTCCAAGGCTCTAGAGAGAGCTTGTCCGAAGCCCTGGATGCTCCTCTAGAGTAGAACCAAACATTTTCCCATCTCTCATCCCCCTTCGTGGAGCATCCTGTGGCCATCTTCTCACTTCCCTTCGGGAATAAGATCCTAGCCGTGACTCCGTCCTGCCCCGCCCTTCGTCCTCCGGCTCTGTCCCCGTTCGTCCTGCGGCTCACCACCTTCCTCCAGGTGATGTTAGAGTGAGTCGTCCTCCAAGTGACCGTCGAGAGAGATTCTCTCACCTTTTTCTATCTTTTTCGCTTTCGTAGTGTAGTTTTTCCGCTTTCATAGTTGTAACAAACATTTATTCATAAATAGAAGATTGTTCTCTCTCTCTGTCTTTTTCTTTTTATTTTGCAAGTAGATTAGCTAGATTTCATCGATGTGATCTCTTGCCCTATTAAAAATACCAAAAAAATTAGAAAAGATAAAAATGACAATAAATAAATAAAAATGAAGCGCGGATTTTTATAAAACGAAACGTTCGCCTCCCCGTGTTTGACTTGGGACTCGCTTTTCAAGTTTCGGTTATAAATTTTATTTGATAGATGAGTTTTGCGAGCTACGACAACGGGCTTTCCAAACCCTGATTTTAATTCGCGAAACATGCCTCCATCATTTTAGCACCGTTGCTGGGGAGGCAACGCTCTTTGATTTTTTCCATATTTTTCCGCCTTACTTAACTTTTATCTCACTTTTTCTCTGATCTTACTATGATTGCAGGTACTCATCCAAGGCAGGCTAGAGTGGTTAGATCGAAGAAAAGTATAGATGAAGGTTTTGTAAGTGTACCCCTACCACCCCCACCCTAGTTTTCATTCCATATCTTAATAACTAAAACCCAAATCAACTTAGGTACTTGCATAAACCCTAGGGTGGATTTTGGTTGTTTGATTCACTCCACTCACCTCACCCACCTGCATATATAAAAAATAAAAAAATATATTCTTCTCTTGTGGGATTTAACTGAAAGCTATACACTTAACACCCATGACTTCTTATCCTAAGGAGCACAATTACTTTGATTCTACCACTTAACCGGAATTTGACCTATGGACCCAATGCGCTTCAACTCAATACACATAAGTGAGTATAAATCTGAATAAGTTAAACATTCATGTGTGCCTTAACTAAGTGGTGCAACAAGCTAATTGATTGAGCTGTTTGGGCCGCACTACTCAATTTAAAACTGATGCATCAAGTAGCTTGCCACTTAGGGTTGATTTTTAGGGCTGAACTAGGCACTCCACATTTTCTTTTGATTTCTAAAGGAATATATTATTACCAGTGCCTTCAAAACTTAGAGTGTTCTACTGAACCTTGATTGAATACACCTAAAGATTAAACCCTAAAAGCTACTAAATAAGGTTGAACCCTAAAAGACACATCATCAAATAACCTTGTTTGTAAACCTTGGTTGTGTATGTACACACATTTGAATTAATTATTAAGGGCACAACCCATTTAAAGAGCCCATCACATTCCAAGAGCACAATCATCGCAAGCCTAATTAAAACTGAGTAGACATTGGCCTTAAGGATTGATTCGCTCTTCGGGACTCAGACCGAGATTTTTTCGATTAATCTGCTTCTGCTAGTCCATCTGATGTCTAGCTAAGGGAGTAACGTCAAAAGATCGCGACTGGGGGATATACTAGGAACTGGAGGCACAAGCTAAAGGACGAACCTTCTTCCCAGCCCCTCCTTCTAACTAGTTGGATTGACTAGATAGAAGTAGACCAAATCGTTTATAATCTCAATACAGATCCTAGGAGTCTGTAGGTCTTTAGGCTAACTCACCTAAGGACATGATTGATTGCATGTATTACAGGGTTCCTTTCTCTCTTTTGATTTCCCTCCTATTCTACCATGTATCCTTCCACATCTTTCACACATTTTCAATCCTATCCTCCTACCACCACTTATCCCCAAGATGATTATTATCCCGACTTGACTTGTAATTACCCATCCACCAGCCGGGATAACTTTGATTAGGGATATGAATCCGGACCTCAGTGTCGAAGGCCTAACCTTGGACAACAAGACTATGATCACTATCCTTCCCAGAGGTACAATGATTATAGATCTTGATCCTTTGATGAGCAAACCAACTCGATCTACAATCAGGAAGGATATGATGATTATAACATCTACCCACCCTAGTTTTCCACTGAATATAGGTCACCTTCATTTTTTGAACAACCTGAGATGACCTACTATCAGGGAGGGACCCGAGAATTTCGATATCTTAACTCCCCTAGATTTAACCCAAACCCACCCAAACCTGAATCGAACTAGTCGATTCAGGTGAACCAGATCTAGGATAGGGTGTTAGCTAACTTGAGGAATACCATACAATCTTTAGAAGCCCAGCCAACACCATGCACCGAAGCATTGGAGCCTATGATAAAAATGATTGATAAGCTAAATAGCTCTTTATTGGATTTTCTCCAAAATGTTAGGGATAGGGGCCTGGGTGAGTTTCTACTTGGGAAGTTTTCAAGGTTGAGGATGAAATTTGTGGTTGCCCTAGTCAAATCTTGGGATAATTCTCAAGATGAACCCCTTTCAGGAGAGCTAATGTCTGAACCCACTCAAGCGCCTGTCGAAGGGGATACATTTTCTGAAATTGGGGATGACCAGGTTGGGCTAGAACAACCCATTGAGGATGAGCCGATTGATTCACCTGAGATCCCCGAGCCAAGGAGCAAGGAAAAATATGTCTCTTTTAACCAGGAAATGATAATCTATTTTGAGACATATATAAATGAGGATCATGAATTCTGACTCTAAGGGTGAAGAATCTCTTAGTGAGGTCTCACTTGAGCGTAACGAAGATGATTTTAGTGAGACAAATGGGCTTGAGGAATCTGACGAACCATTTGATAGCCCAATTATTGAAGATTTGGATTCGGTTGAGGCTAACTTGGAGGATTCAAATCCTCATTTACTAGAAGATTCAATCAATAGCCCCATTCCTCAACCACACCCCAAAGGGATTGATTTTGATTTGGAAATCATTATACCCAAGTCAATTCTGAGTCAGCCATGATTTCTGGACTTGGGTAAATCATATCGGGTGAATGATATGCTAGAGGTCCCAGAGCTCGAACAATTGATGTTGAAGGATGGGAATTTGGAAGTGAGGATCTGGGAAGTTAACTTCAGGGAAAGCTGGAGTTTGGATTTAAGGGTTCCTGTTAACCTCAAACCACCTGCTTTTTACTAGGATCCTTACGATACCTTTGATGTGTGACCCAAGCCTGGAATAACTGATTATCTTTCTGAGCTGAACTTTAAGAGGACATCCAAATCTATTGAACTATCTTTACTCGTTGTCTGACACTTTGGTCTTGGGTTGCACACCACAAAACCGTAGGCTTGGCCTCGCAAGCTTAACAACCTTCGGTTCTGGGTGATTTTCTTCCAAAACCTGAGAACCACTCGACCTTGGGGCATGGGTCTGCACCATAATCTGGTTGACATTTGTGGACAGTTGTTGGCAGATCCTGTGATCAATATTTTTTATTTTGATTCTAACCTACACTTGTGAATTCCTAATTTTTTCTTTGTATGTATGTTATGCATAGCTGAAGGCATTAAATTTACCATGTGTTTATACTCCACGTTCTCTACGGAGCTGACTAGATTTGCACGTTATTCAGGTGATATTCTATTTACTCCACCTTTTCATGTCTTTATTTTTACAATGAGGACATTGCATCATTTAGCATGGGAGTGGATAATTAATTCCTGAAATCATTTTGTTAACTTCGTAGAATTTCTTTTAGTTTCTTTAAAAAAAAAAAAAGAAAATTCAAAAAGACAAAAAAGAAATAGAATTGGGAGAAAAGAACTTAGGCTTTTAGGTGTTATTAACTTTAGGAAATGATACGAGAGGACCTAAACACAGACTCTTCAAGTATTCGGCCTTAATTAGCCCGGGTGTTCACTCGAATGTGGACTTAGTCTCGAGTCATCGCCAAGTAATTCTAATTTAAATTGGTTAATAAATTGGGGTGATAAATATACAACTTATCAACCCGCCCTCTGATTTGAGGGGACTTTAAGCCTAAGCATCTACACACTTTTTGCACTAACTCATTTTTCGACAATTTCTTCGAAAATTGGGTAGCTAATGAGCTGTCTAGTGTTGTATGGTTGGCAAGTTATCGGTGGTAATGGCTCATCGGCCGGTTGTCTAGAGCCCAGCCACAAGATCATTTTCTTTGTACTACCTTTAGGTAAATCTTAGATCAAAGAAGCCACCTACTTTAAAAAAGGGAGAAAATAAAAAAAAGAGAAAAAACAAAACCACACTTCACCACACGAGTATGGATGGTTAGTTGCCTTGGGTAACAACCCATTGACTAGTTGTCCAGAGCTCAACTCACAAAAATGCACAATAATTCCCAAAACACTTAGGAAAGAAGCCGGGAAGTAGAATAAATCAGGGAGATATACACTGGGTTCGCTCTTGTGTTGACCCTATAAATAAAATAAGTAGAGAGAAAGCTACCGTTCGAAAAGATAAACATCTAGGAAAGGTTACCTAGAGTCGTAGAAACCCGAAGTCCGTTTAACAGTCACCTAGTGAGTCATTCACTCCTTTCACTAGATGCTTAGCACTTAGAGTCCTTTTCGAGTCTTAAGCATGTTAGGTAGCCGTAAAAAGTTATCTCGAAACTCTCAAACTCCAAAAGTCCAAAAAAATTAGAAAAGAAGAAAAACAAAAAAAATGTATCCTCCCATTTCAAATAAGGCAAGGACTTGGGCGATCTGCATTCTGGTACACATCCGGGTATTGTTGAGTTTTTGTAGTTTAAGACCTTAGTTGAAATTTTCTATTATTAACAAACGACATAGGCCTAAGCAATCGAATCCTAATTCTATTTTTATACATAGCATAAGTTTAATTTTGCTAGAGACTAGCAAAAAATAGGCATGAGGGTATGATGTAGACACAATTATTGAGGGTAAAATGCCTATTCATGCATGTTTCTAGGCTTAGATTTGCATTTCATGTTATAAATATTACATAGCATGCATCATTCTGCATTTAGAGTAGTTGTATATAGCTTAGGTTAATTACGTCCTTTTTGTAGTCAGGCGAGAAGGATATTTATTTCGAAGCCTCGAATTGACGATCTGACCGTACGGATTTGATAAAGACGACAATCAAAGTCCAACGCCTCTGAAATCGCCTTAATCGGAGTCCTGTAACACCATATGCAATCCAAGGAAGATCAACGGCCGAGGGACTCGGTGACGTAATCCGAAGTGTCAAACGAAAAATCCGACTGCACAAATGGATTGGGGTAGACAATAGTAGCCCAATGGCGTAAAAATTGACTTAATCCGACCTCTATAGCATCCCCTACAAAGGAAAGAAGATGGAGGACCCAAATTGCACCACATGGCACAACCCAGGCCACCCAAGCGCACGCACGCTCCACAACACACGCACAACAGCGCATGCGCAGAGGCACGCATGTGCAAGCGCAGCGCGCACACGGAAGCAGCGGCGTGTATTGCGCGTGCACACGCGACAAGGGTGCATACAACACGCACCAATGATGTGGTAGCAGGGGTGTGTAAGCGGGATCTTCAGCAACGTTTGCGGCGAATCTTCAATGAAGTTTGCGACGAATCTTCAGTGACGTTTATGACCGTCACTAAATGTCCTATATACGAATTTGATTCGTTCCTCCACTTTAAAAGGACCCCTACCCCTCCCTTTTTTATCTCTTCCTTTCTTCACCTCACCACCTCTAAGGCACTAGAGAGAGCTTGCCTCAAGCCCGGGATGCTCCTTTAGAGTAGAACCAACATTTTCCCACCTCTCATCCCCCTTCGTGGAGCATCTTGTGGCCATCTTCTCACCTCCCTTTAGGAAGATCCTCGCCACAATGCCGTCCTACCCTACCCTCCGTCCTTTGGTTCTATCCCCGTTCGTCCTGCTCCTCACCACCTTCCTTTAGGCGACGTCAGAGCGAGTCATCCACCAAGTGACTGTCGAGGGAGATTCTCTCACCTCTTTCTATCTTTTTCGCTTTCGTAGTGTAGTTTTTCTACTTTCGTAGTTGTAACAAATATTTATTCATAAATAGATGATTGTTCTTCTCACTCTCTATCTCTTTGCTTTTATTTTGCAAGTAAATTAGCTAGATTTCATTGACCTGATCTCTTGCCCTATTAAAAATACCAAAAAAATTAGAAAAGATAAAAATGACCAAATAAAAGCGAAGCACGGATTTTCATAAAACCAAACGTTCACCTCCCCGTGTTCAACTTGGGACTCACTTTTTGAGTTTCGATTATTAATTTTATCTGATAGATGCGTTTTGCAAGCTACGACAACAGATCCTCCAAATCCTGATTTCAATTCGCGAAACATGCCTCCATCATTTTGGCACCATTGCCGGGGAGGTAACGCTCTTTGATTTTTTTTTCCATGTTTTTCCCCTTTACCTAACTTTTATCTTACTTTTTCTCTGATCTTATTGTGATTGCAGGTACTCATCCGAGGCAGGCCAGAGCGGTTAGATCAGAGAAAAGTACAGATGAAGATTTTGTAAGTGTACCCCCACCACCCCCACCCTAGTTTTCATTACATATCCTAATAACTAAAACCCAAATCAACTTAGGTACTTGCATAAACCGTAGAGTAGATTTTTGTTGTTTGATTGTCACTCCACTCACCTCACCCACCTACATATATAAAAAATAAAAAAAATATTCTTCTCTTGTGGGATTTAACTGAAAGCTACACACTTAACAACTTCTTATCCTGAGGTGCACAATCACTTTGATTCTACCACTTAACTGGGATCTAACCCGGGACTCACTTTTCGAGTTTTGTTTATAAATTTTATCTGATAGACACGTTTCGCGAGCTAACGACGATGGGTCCTCCAAACCCTGATTTTAATTCGCAAAGCACACCTCCATCAACCTGCAACCTATACTATGCATGCATACCACAATTTAGATAGGTGGGCACACCCCACCACCACACATAGAATAATAATGAGAAAATTGACAGGCACACCTTGCATCTAAAAGTAGTAAAAACACAAAGAAAAATGGTGAGAAAACAAAGTTAACTATCATTGCACATCACGATAGCATCTCTGCAATTGCTTGTCCAATTGTTGAATGTAAAAGGGACCTAGCACCAACAGCTAGCTAAGGCTCAACTTTAACCCAATAAAATTTCCTTGTAATATCAATAATTCGAAGCATACCATAACAAAATGATGTCAATTGATTGACGTCATTTTTAAAATACTAAATGAGATACATATAAGGCTCCCATTGTACTTCATAACTAACTTAAGCCCAAATATGAGGATTCAAATAAATCCTTGCAACAATCTCTTTCACCAGGAAATCATAACCCAGTTGCTGCATAAGCATGCATCACTTTTAACTGTAGCGAGTCCTGTTAACTACATGAATTCGTTGTGTACCTTCATATCTAACTTTGGTTATATATATATATATATAAAGAAGTAGATATGCTGATGCAATTTTGGTTTTCTCCTTTCTATCCCTCTTACAAGACTTAACACTCATCATACATTCAGACTGAATTATCAACTAACATCTATCTAAGCAAAAACCACCTTATGAATGTCTCATATTTTATCTGCTATCAATTTTACACAACATTTCCGAATAAAAAAGGGAATGGAGAGCTTTCCAATATTTCATGGGAAACCACAAAGCTTATGGAACATCCCATAGTTCCCAATTCTACCCCATGAGGATATCTGACAACCCACAAGCCCTTGTATCATATCTTTTCTTAACTAAGTCACGACATGTCGGAGCCCGTAGTGTAGTGTTACGATCCGATTCCTGAATCCCTTCAGGACATGAGATCAGTCTGACTCGACTGATCCCAAGACCCAGTCGTCCAACAAGAAATAACAAAAAAGCAGGAAAGTAAATCACATTCACTATGCTATGTAACTAATAGCAAAAAGAGTACAAGCAGTAAGGAAAGAAAAGCTACTAACGGTACATATTACCACAACAACAATAAAACAGAAACAAGGTACAAAAATATAAATGTAACAAGAATCTGAAACTCACTACAACAGAAAGTACTACAACAAGAAGGCTACTACTACTGGGCTCTACTAGGCCTAGTACCCTCTGCAGCTGAAGACTCGGGCTGCTCAACACCTAGACCTGAAAAGGGATATAAGTAACAAAGTCAGCGAACGTTGAGTAGAGTGGCAACCAACTAACTAAAGTAGTAAAAGCTAACAGGTAAACTGTATATTCCAACTTCTTTATTTTACAAGTTATTCCTTTTCACCCATTGATTTATTCTTTTAAGATATCTTTCTTGATCTCGAATGTTCTTCATGGGAACGATCTTGATTGTAGTCTTTTCCGAAGAGTAGAAGTCACACGTAGTGCTCTCCTGGCTGGGAGAGTCCTCCGTGGTGGTCCTACACCCAGTCAACCATCCCAAGGTCACAGACAGACGTAACAGTGACTACGACATGCGCGATAAGCGCACGAGCAGCTACCCCGCACTGGCACGCAATCAGTCGTTTCCGCTAATAGGTATGCTCAAAGTACAGCACGGAACAGTATAGGACCTAGCCCTCTCAGTAACAGGGTCTCACCCCTCCACAGTCTGTGCACCCTCGTCTGACTACCCTGGTTTGCCCAGTGGGCCTAGCAAGTTGGTGTAGGGTGGCTAGCTGAACCCCGGATCCCGTGAGGTGGCTAGCTCTCTCCCTACACTAGTAGCTCTCCCCGGTACAGTATATGCAAGGGCCAAGAAGTTGGTGCAGAGTAGCCAATCCTAACCCCGAGTCCCAACCAAAGGGCAGCTAGCTCCGCTCTACGCTAAACAGGGGACAGTCACTCTCCTTGGTACCACGTACTTAAGGGCCAGCACACTTCCCCACTCACATTTCCAGATCCATCCCATTTATTTCCAAGAGCTCTACTCCTAATTCCCCGTAAGGTTCATGCTCATATATCTCATGTCATTCCATACCAGGTTTCATCATTCACATTTCCATTCTCAGGTTATACACATGCAGCTCATATTTCTATCATTCACATTTCCATTCTCAGGTTATACACATGCAGCTCGTATTTCTATCATCTAACGTATACAACAGGTAATGTTACAAGTAACTGTTTAACTAGCACAGGTAATTCATATTTCATAGGCAACTCTTGTTCATTAACAGGCAGTTGTTATCATTTCTGTTTATTCATTCAAGACTGCAAATCAAACACGCATACATGCATTTCAAGTAACTTCTTGTCCTAGGATTCATGCCATATCCTAGATTCTAGTTATTCAATCCACATATGCATTCAGGTTTGTAATTAAATTAGGGAAAGCCACTCTACCAGACAACCCAGGAGTATTGGGGGTTCGAACGGTAGGCTCACGTGCCTCAGCAAGCCCCGAACCTACAACGGAATGAAATCCTATAACAAGGAACAATCACAATGGAACATTCAGAATAGTATAAAAGACCTTCTAACAAGTAGAGGAACTCTCAAGGAAAACACCGATAATTTGTTTGCGTAAAATGGACCTCAAACGGACCCTAAACGGGTCAAAAATAGGGTTACAGACTCAAATCAGACGTCTGGCATAAGGTCCAGACGTCTTAAAAGTAAACAAGAACTCACCTTAGGTTTTGCGTCAACCTCAGATGTCCAAAACCTCCTTCAGACCATCTGGACCCAGCTCCAGACGTCCGACCTATCTCTCAGACGTCTGGGAGTGCTTCCGGTCGTCTGGTAAGCTGTCTAGATGTCCGAAATGCGTGGGCGGGCATGTCTCGTGCCTTCCCAAAGCATCCCTGCACGTGGCAGCAAATCTCTCGTAATTAGCCACGCAAAATGTAGCTACAGAGCGGCCTGCATGGCCGTATCCGCAAAAGGAAACGTACCTTCGCGAAGATCTGCTCTCAGATGTTCTGTGTAGTCACCAGACGTCTGCCCCATCATCTGGACGTATCGCCAGACATCTGATTCTGGGAAAATCCCAGAACCAGAACCTCTTCCTGCTCTTCCTCGCAGCACGCAGCCGCTGCCACGCCTCCTCACCTGCAGCTCCGGCTGCAACAGTGTCGGGGATGACTCCCCAGACGCTCTCCTCCTCCCACACACGCCACTCCGACCGTGCGTCCTCCGGTGAGCTCTCACGAGCTTACGAGCTCGGCTCTTCCTCCTCTCCTCACTCCGCCTCTCCTCATCACCGCTCTCGCGCTCTCTCTCACGCTAGCTCCTCTCGCTGGGGTGGACAGGAAGAGAAGAAGGTGGCTGGTAGTGGAGTAGGGAGAACGGGAGAGGAGAAGAGGGATTTATAAAGGGCTGCATTAGGGTTTGGATGGAGGAGAGAGGAGGGAAAGAGAGAGAGAGGGTACTGTCTGCGTGCAGCCCACATGCAGACGTGAAGCTCGTACCAAAAATTTTGATTTCTAGACATCTGGGAAGGGGTCCAAACTTATGACCGATAGTCCAGATGTCTTAAAAGGCTCAGGACAGAACCGATCTTTACATCATAACAAACTTAAAGGAAGTTTCATCCTCGAAACTTGAGCTAGCTAGGGTGCGGAAAAAGAACTATATACACATAACAAACTTAAAGAGGATTGAAGCTAGTCTGAAAAGGCATACCCTCAAAAAGCTCTAGGTGCCGCTCTCGCATTGCCACCTCAGGCTCCCAGGTAGCCTCCTCGTACCTTTCGCTTCTCCACAATACATTCACCAGGGGTACCTGCTTTCGTCTCAGACTCCGGACAGCTCTGTCTAGTATCTGTACTGGTCGCTCGGGGTAGGTCAGGTCATCACCCACCTCGACACTCTCATGGCTCAGAACGTGACTAGGATCAGTGACGTACTTCCTGAGGTTGGACACGTGGAACATGTCGTGCACACCAGGAAGCTGGGGAGGAAGGGCAAGCCTGTAAGCAACGGGTCCTACCCGCTCCAAGACCACAAAAGGCCTCACGAATTTCGGCGCAAGCTTCCCTTTCACCCTAAACCGCTACAGGCTCTTCATGGGCGAAACACGAAGAAAGACGTGATCCCCAAACTTGAACTACACCCATCAACGCTTCCGATTGGCATAACTCTTCTGTCTGCTCCTAACAATGTGAAGTCATCTGTGAATCTGTTCAATCACCTCCTGACTCTGCCGAATCAGTCTGGGGCCAACCTCCCACTTGGTCCCCACCTCAACCCAACTTAAGGGCACAGTACACCTCCGTCCGTACAGAGCCTCGTAGGGTGCCATGCCGATACTCGAGTGATAACTGTTATTATATGCAAACTCTGTCAGGGGCAAGTGCTCCTCGCAAGAGGCCCTCCAGTCCAGTACACAGGCACGTAAAAGGTCCTCCAGTGTCTGTATCGTACGCTCTAACTGTCCGTTCATCTAGAGGTGGTATGCCGTACTGAACCTCAACTGTGTCCCTAAAGCTTGCTGAAACTTAGCCCAAAACTGGGAAGTAAAGCAGGTATCCTAGTCGGATACAATCTCACGCGGAACTTCGTGCAGACATGCCACGTCACGAATATACCTCTTTGCCAACTGCACTGGCCCCAAGGTGACTCGGATTGGCAAGAAACGTACTGTCTTCGCCAGTCTATCTACAATCACCCAGACTGCGTCGTGTCCTCGCTGGGTAACAGGCAAGCCCACCACCAAGTCCATGGTGATGCTCTCCCACTTCCACTCTGGCACAGGAAGTGGCTGCAACGGCCCTGCAAGTCTCTGATGCTCAGCCTTCACCTGCTGGCACACCAAACACTGCTGCACGAACTCACCTACATCCTGCTTCATCCCTCTCCACCAAAAGTCACATCTCAGATCATGGTACATCTTCATGTTCTCGAGATGTATGGTGAACCTGGATCCGTGTGCCTCAGTCATTAGCTCTCTCAATAGCTCATCCCTGGGAATGCACAAACATCCCCTCATGCGCAGTACCCCATCTGAAAAAGAGAAGTCTCTTGGGTCCCCTAACAGTACTCTGTCTCTCAACGACTACAGATATGGATTTGTCATCTGTCCTCTGATGATGCGGTCTATCGGCTCTGGTCTCGTCTGTTGTGTCACTGTCACCTCCCCACAATGCCCCTGTAACTCTAGGGGTCGCCAACTGCCCAATGATAAACGCTAATTTATCATCATTCTTATGCATTAAAACAAACCTAGCTCTTAGGATTTTACTTCGCAAACGGGTTTTTGGGCTGCATTTAGGCATAAAATAGGTTAGGCATGCATTGCATTTTTTATTATCTTTTTAATATGTTTTTGTGAGTGTTAGGGATGTACAGATATATAGATCCCTAAAACCCTTGCACTCAAGAAGGCAAATGATGAAGGAGAAGCCCAGACTAGCTGGAACTCAGCCTGATCTAGCTCACCTCAGCTTGATCCAGCTCACTACAGCTGGAACCTAGCTCACTTGAACTAAGGTTAGCTCATCCCAGCTCCATTCAGCTAATCTTAGCTGAATGGCAGCTCAAGAGAGTTCATCTTAGCTCACCCTAGCTCAAGTAATCTCATATCCAGCTCAACTTAGCTGAGTCTAGCTCATCTCAGCTCCCACTAGTCCACAGGGAGCTCTAGCTAGCTCAGCTGAGTTGACAGGAGTTCACCCCAGCTCAGATCCAGCTACATCCAGCTCCACTCAACTCCATCCAGCTGAAGAAGAACTCATCCCAGCCTAGGAAGCTCAAGTCCAGCTCCCGGGGACTCAGCTTAGCTCAACTCAGTTGAGCTAAGCTACCTTAGCTGCCTCAACCAGCTTGACCCTCCCCGGGAGCACCAGACCCAACTCACCTTAGCTCATTGTGGTAGAAGCCAGCTCACTTTAGCTTGTCTTAGCAGCTAGCAAAGAACTAGCAAGCTAAGCCAGCTAGAGTAGCTCCATGCCAGCCTCTTCAGCAGCAGCCAGCTCCAGTTTCAGCTCCTGACTTCTCCTCTTCAGCTCCTCCCTCCAAACCCTAGCTCCAACACCTCCTCTACTCCTCCATTAGCTAAGCTAGCTTAGCTTAGCTTATCTTAGCTTAGCTTAGCTAGCAACCAGCTCCTTGGCCATCCACCACCTTCAAAGTCAACCCTAGCTAGCTCCATCAACTAAGCTCACCTAAGCTAGCTATCCTACTCCAAGTTGGCGCCACCACCATCACACCCCTTCACCCCATCACCACTACCAAAAGCCACCTATTTTCCCTCCAAAATGACCTTCTCGAACCCTTCCCTTTTGGCACCAACTTTCCCTCCAAAATTCCCTTCATCTCCACCATACACCTCTCCTTAAATCCATCTCCACCATCCACCTAACCCCCCTTCTAGAAGACCCTAGGATGGCGCCAAAATGGTGGTGTCTCTCCACCACCAAAAGCCACCAACACCACCATAACCACCCCCTTAACACCCCTTGAGTTGGCGCCAATTGCCCTTAGCCTTAGGATCCCCAACCACCTCCATCTCTCCATCTTAGCCCTCCATTCCAAGAGTCACCTTAGCCCCCCTTCCTACTATATATAAACCCACCACCTACAACCATTTTAGATCATCCTCCATTAGTGTAATTTGCTACCTAAACCACCTATACCTACGGCCAAGAAGAAGGAGTAGAGAAGGAGATTAAAGGGGCACATCACCAGCCCTTTTGGTGCCTTCTTCTCCCCACTCTCTTCAACTTGAGCCACGCCAAGGAGGAGGACTCTTCCACTTCAAGGAGGATGGCCAGGCAAGGGAGAAGGACCTAGGGTGGACGTCCACCCTTGGAGAGAAGCTTAGGGCACGCCCCCTTAGGGCTTGCCTTGGAGGACATTACCTTGCCGGAGCACTGCAAGGAAGGAGTTGAAGGATTCTTTTCAAGCTTGGGAGCCACCAACCTTAGAGCAAGAAGTCCTCTTCTTCACCATCTATCTAGAGGATTTGTGTTTGCTTTTATTATTTTAATTTTTCTAGTAGTAGAAGCATTCCTCTACTAGGCTTTTTTTGTTTGTAAAACACTTTTCATCAATCAAGTTGCCTTCTTTGCAATTTTCTGTTTTGCATTTCTACTTGCTTTATTTTTTTACCATTTTTCACTCCCTCTCCCTAATTATTCTAGGCCTCCACTTGCCTAGAGTGAGCTTAGGGAGAGGCTCTACTTGCCACATAGAAGTAGTATTTAAATTGAAGTGTAAATCACCTTTTCCGCCACCAGTTCGCATGTTGCCTTAGCTTAAAAACAAAAAAAAATGATATACTGAAAAAATACGAAAAAGAAAGTTGAGATTGTATTCCAAGCAAGAGAATCACTATTGCAAACATTTGTCCTCCTTGGATGACCCTAGATACTCCCCTATCTAGGAATATAAATTTAAGAGCGAAAGCGGATTCGCATGTTACAAAGACGTTTAAAACCCGCTTTTACTAATCACGTATATTTCGCTATCACTTTTTGGCGTCGTTGCCGGGGAGGCACGACTTTGCATTAATTAATTTTCTCTTGCTTGAAGTGGATCTCATCCCCTTCTCTTTCTTTCTTTTGTGTGTGCAGGAACTACAGCGGAAAGGCGAGAATCTGGAAGCGAGAGCTTAAAGTTCCTTTTCTTCCCGCGAAATTCAGGTTGGTTCCTCTTTCTGGTCACGTAATTAATTAAAACTACCAAAAATATATTAAACTTGGCTTTCAGGATCCCAAACAACTTGATTAAGTGGAGTGGTGCCTTATAAAATCCATTATTTGCTTGTATGCTTCTTTAGCACCACTCCATTGTAAGTATTGGTGTTCTATTTTTCGGGTCTAGATTTCTGTCCATACTTGAAAAATTGATTCCTAACACCACAGGCGTCCAAAAATCATAAAATTTCATACAGTGGTTCCCAATTAAGTTTGGAACATCTGCTCTAAATTTTAGATCAATTGGATTTGTATTTAATTTTTAAAAATTCGTGGATTGCAAAGGGGTCACACCCTCTAATCTTCCTATTTTGCTACTGTCCGTGAATTTTTAAATTTTTTATACTCATCCAATTTTTGTGAAATTTAGTTTACTTGAATCCTTGTAAAATTTTACATATCATATAAAATCACAAAAATTTTCTGAGGTCGGTGGTAATACTGAAAAGTCCACAATACCCACAGGTATCATTTTTGGACTTTGACACCAGTACAATTAGAAATTCAAAAAAATTATCAAACAAATTCCTAAAATCTTACAAAAATCTTTTCTAGAATCCTTGTTTGATTTTATTCAAAGTAGTGGTGTTTTTTGACTTGTTTGGACCACTACTTAATTCTGAAAGCCTAAAAATAACTCATTGGTAGTTAAATTTCTGTCTTAGGGATAATTGGCTTAGGGTTTCTTTCTTTCTCTTTAGAAACATAATTTAAAGGAAATATACAAACACACATATAACTTGTCTTTCCTTTGATTGTGAACTTTCAAACTTGTTTGAAAACTTAAAGAGAAAAACCCTAAAAAACTCATTTAATTAAATCAAATCCTAAAAGACAAAAATACAAAAAAAAAAAATTTGTGACAACTTGATTTTCATTAGAGCCACTCTCCAATTCTTGCACACACACAAAAAAATCAAATAACAGGGCAACAACCCAATAAACGCCCTCCACATTCCGTGTGCATTATAGCATCCTAGACCTAATTAAAATTTGTAGCAACTTGACCCCTAAGGCTTTATCAACTTAGGCTTGCTATTTAGGTCTTAAGTTTTCTTTAGTTGGTACCAATTCTGTCATCTGTATCTGGTGTTCAGGTTGAAGGGCCATGTCAAACGACCAGGCGTGGGTTTGTACAAGCACCTGGGGTTTTCCCTGGGAAACGTTTGGGCCCAAACCTCCCCTTAAGCAACTTGGCTAGATTTGTTGATAGAACAGGTATTCACTATTGACTACTTATTTCCTATATTGACCAAGTCTTAGGTTATTATTAGGGAGTCACATTTAAGTTAAGTCTAGTTTTATTTGTTTGAATTGCACACTTTCTCTCATCTCTTTCTCTTCTCCTCCTCTCCCATTCTTCCATTTTATGCACGAGCGACGGTCTCAAAATCCGCACTTGGAAGGACCATTTGATTTCGCCCCCCACGCAAAAAGACCACTTTTCTGTCTTCTTCTCCTGAAAAAATGGAAACACAACAAAATAAGTCCACTGACCCTTCCACTTCCACCTCTAACCCCACCACTAACCCTAATTCTAACCCTTCCACCCAAAACCCACCCACCATTAACTTCCCACACTTGGAGCTCCCTAATCTTGAGTTGCCCCACACACAACATCAAGACCCCCCACCTGATCTTTTAAAATTGATGGCCGATCAGATTAATAAATTAAATTCCAATCAACAAACATTGACTAGGAACATCCAAAACCTAGCCAATCCAAGGCCAAACCCACCACCCTGTCAGCAGCCTATTGTTCCTCTAAAAGATTTCTATGATCCGTCTTATTATGAGGAACAACCAGGGGTGGTCATACCGGAGGGGGACTTTGAGATCAACCTTGCGGTCCTGAACCTAATTAAACACTTTCATGGCCTTCCTAGGGAAGACCCTTTCAGCCACCTTGAAGAGCTAACTCTTCTTGCACAGACAACCCGTTCCCGAAATGTGCAAGAAGACATATGGTTGATGCGGCCTTTTCCATTATCTCTTAAAGATAAGGCCGCTTATTGGTTCAGGACCATTGGCCGACCCATCACAACTTGGCCTCAGCTCAAAAGTGCCTTCCTCAAGAAATTCTTTCCCATAGGTCGTACCAATTCCTTACGAAGATCTATTACGACCTTTCACCAAAAATCTGGTGAGACTTTCCATGATTCTTGGGAAAGATTTCAAGATCTTGTAAGAAGTTGTCTGCACCACGAGATTCCTTTATGGCAGCTCGTGCAAATCTTCTATCATGGATTAGAAGATCAAATCTGACATTTTGTCGACGCCTCGTGTGGCGACAACTTCTTAAATAAAGATGCAGAAAGTGCCTATGACCTGTTTGAAGAAATGAGTGAAAACTCATTTAATCAAGCTTCCATGAACACGTTTTGCAGAACTCAAAACCCGCAGTTCGGTGTTCATGAAATAGGCACTCAATCTATCCCGGTCACCCAAGACGATCTTCAATTGATCGCTCAGAAACTCGACCAGATGCATATTAATCAGAAGAAAATTGAGGAAAGACTCGCCACATCAACTCAAGCTCCACACCGACATCTAATCCAACCTAACTTTCCACGAAAAGAAAATTTGCACAATCTCAACACTACTCCTGCTGATTATTCTGAGGTTGCCCATAATTCACTGGGGAATTACAACTATCCAGATCTTAACCCCACCCAAAATATTTCTGCCATCCAGGAGCCCTTTAAAAATTCCTCCAATTGGAAAAATTACCGAACTACTCCTGGAATAATCAAGTTTCCTCCCAACCATATCATTTTAATGGGTATGGGTTGAATCCAAACTTCCATCCTGGGCCATCCCAACAAGATATCAATGCCTAGATGCTGTGAACCCTGCAGGATATGCAAACAAAAATGACGGAAGTAACCCGCAACATCACAAATCTGAACAATCAGATTGGGGTTACTCCCACGCAAAGACCTGTAGGACATCTTCCGTCCCAACCCATACCCAACCCTAATCACCAAGGGAACCATTATATGGGCAGAAATCCACATTATCCAAATCAGCCTTCTCCTAATCCACCACCTCAGTAGCCGCCCAGGTTTCTGCAATCACAGGCCCCCCTACCTCCAAATAATAATCCGACTGCACATACAGTTACTTTGAGGAGTGGGAAAACCTCCATTGACCCCAGGCCTTCACACGAACCTGGTAAGATACCTGTGCAAATTGACTCCCCACCTCCCCATCAGGAAGAAAAAGAAAAACAAAAATCTCAAGACAAGATTCCTGTCCCTTTCCCACAAGCTCTCTACCCCACCACCAACAAAAAAAAGAAATCTGAGCCCACTACAGAAGAACTCATTGAGCTATTTGGGCAAGTTCATATTAATATTCCTCTCCTAGATGCCATTAAATATATACCTGCCAATGCTAAATTTTTGAAGGAGATTTGTACTCCTAAAAGGCAGGCCAAAAATCTAGGACAGGTGCATCTTTCAGAGACAGTAAGCTCTGTCATACAGAGTAAGCTGCCTCCTAAGATGAAAGATCCGGGGGCGCCTTTAATTTCTGTAATTATTGATGACACTACATTTAATCGCGCCCTCCTTGATCTTGGTGCCTCAGTTAATATTATTCCCACGAGTTTATTCGAAGAATTTCAGATCGGTGAATTAAAATCCGTCGAGGTTACCCTACAATTAGCCGACCGATCTACAATCAAACCTCATGGGATTATCGAGGATGTTTTAGTCAAGGTCCAGAATTGTATCTTCCCTGCAGACTTTCTGGTTCTTGACATTGAGGCACCTGAATCATTACTGGACTCCCCAATAATCCTTGGACGCCCTTTTTTGGCTACTGCAAAGGCAAATATCAATTGCCACACAGGAAAAATGGATATCACTTGTGCAGGCCAAACTCTCACTTTAGATATTTTCAAATCCTCCAGGAGATTCCATGATGATAACTTCTTTGAGGACTCAGATATTGAAATTTCCAATATGGTGGAGGAGACGATGTTAATAGATACCCTTATCGACCACAATTTTTTTGAGGACTCCGATTCAGAATCAGTGGTCGGCGAAATCTGTGATCTAGAAACTTGTCTTGACCCCAAATTTATTCCTGATACCCCCCCTAACCCACCCACTATTCACGCACCTAATTCTTCCACACTTACTTTCCCCAATCCCCACCATTCCTTCCCCGACTCCTTTCTTACGGACCTGCCACCAACCCCGCCCGAGTTTGGCATCCAACCTGATTTAAAAACAAGGCCAGACTCGGGCTACACTTATCATTTTCCATCCAACTTTGATCCCAATATTATTTCTAATCAATTTTCTAGGGATCTAAAAGAAGACACCTTTTTTGCGGGCATCCAAGTGTCCAATTATCTACATGATTTTACATCTTCCGTGCATACCTTCACGCCCGACTGAATGGCATAAAAGATAGCACTGGATGGGAGGTAACCCATCATTTTTTCTTGCTTTCCCTTTTTTTTTCTTTTTCCAGGTTTTGTTCCTCCTAAACCCGACCGTTCTTCACTAAGGTGATCCCTTTTCCCTCCTAATGCATGAGGACATGGCATATCTTAAGCATGGGAGGGTGTTTTTAAATTTTACGATCGATTTAGGATTTTCAAAACCTAAAAACATGCATTTTGTTTAATTTATTTCCTGCTTGCATACCCAAAAAAATAAAGATGTTCAAAACTTTTTGAGGAAAAATTTTGAAATCGGGACTAAGGTCGAAAAATTCACTTTTGGTACAATGGGATTTAATCTTTAACAAACTAAGGATGAGGATATGGATCTGATCATTAGAATTCCAAGGTCTAGTTTAGACTAGATCAGATATCCTTCTATAAAATTCCACCTGAACTCATGATAGTTCAGGTGACTTGATCCTATTTTGTAATATGGAAATTATTTGACTTAGCTTCTGATTCAAAAACTTGCATGTTTTGAGAAACTTCTTGTGTCACTCTTCACACACAAGCTAACACTTAAAAATAAATAAAAATTTGAAAAACTCCCTTGTTTGGACTTAGTAAAAGTCTGAAACAGATCATTGGTTTGAGTTTCCACAGCCGAGAAGGAGGAAAATGCCTCCTTTGAGGACGCGATGCCAACATGTTACCGCCTCGGCGTTGCTCCATATCTATATTTCATATCTTTAGACGGAGCATTAAAGCGCATTTTAGCAGCTCAAGTGTTTTGGACGGTGCTCTACCTATAGTGTCGGAGCAAGAGCTTGAGTTTGCTTGGAGCGCCCCTTTTCACCGCATCGTGTTTTGGGGTTGTGAGCTCCTAGGTGGTGTCATGGACAGTGCTATCCCGAAGTAATGGCGCCAGAGCCCCCTCGAGGAATGGTAACGGGAATGATGATCCCGACACATCTGTTGTAAGACTAAGCTAAAAATAAGCATGGGGGAGAAAAAAAAAAGCAATAATAAATAAATTAACATGCCCTTATAAATGTTGGCTTTTCACAAGCACAGCCACAAGGTTTTAAAGGATTTCGCAAGTTGATAATCAAATTCATAAGTAAAAAGAAAAAATCCTAAAAACAAACATTTCAAGTCATCTGAATTAACAAGGGGTTAATTTGAGAATTTTCTGGAGGATATATTGATCCCTTTTTGTCTAATGGTTGAATCCAAAAACAAATCCCGATGTTTATCTTTAACAAATCCCGTACCTCCAGTGTTTTAATCTACCAAGGTCCATTAATCTCTTTTTCTCCTCAAAAGTCGAAAAAATTAGATTTCCAAAAAATTCCATTTTAAGTTTTGCTAAGAGACTAGCAAAAGATAAGCATGGGGGTGTGATAAACGCTAGTTTATCATCATTCTTATGCATTAAAACAAACCTAGCTCTTAAGATTTTACTCCGCAAACGGGTTTTTGGGCTGCATTTAAGCATAAAATAGGTTAGGCATGCATTGCATTTTTTATTATCTTTTTAATATGTTTTTGTGAGTGTTAGGGATGTACAGATATATAGATCCCAAAAACCTTAGCACTCAAGAAGGCAAATGGTGAAGGAGAAGCCCAGACTAGCTGGAACTCAGCCTGATCCAGCTCACCTCAGCTTGATCCAGCTCACCTCAGCTTGATCCAGCTCACCGCAGCTGGAACCTAGCTCACTTGAACTAGGGTTAGCTCATCCCAGCTCCATTCAGCTAATCTCAGCTGAATGGTAGCTCAAGAGAGTTCATCTTAGCTCACCCTAGCTCAAGTCATCTCAGATCCAGCTCAACTTAGCTGAGTCTAGCTCATCTCAGCTCCCACTAGTCCACAGGGAGCTCTAGCTAGCTCAGCTGAGTTGACAGGAGTTCACACCAGCTCAGATCCAGCTACATCCAGCTCCACTCAACTCCAGCCAGCTGAAGAAGAACTCATCCCATCTTAGGAAGCTCAAGTCCAGCTCCCGGGGACTCAGCTTAGCTCAACTCAGTTGAGCTAAGCTACCTTAGCTGCCTCAACCAGCTTGACCCTCCCCGGGAGCACCAGACCCAACTCACCTTAGCTCATTGTGGTAGAAGCCAGCTCACTTTAGCTTGTCTTAGTAGCTAGCAAAGAACTAGCAAGCTAAGCCAGCTAGAGTAGCTCCATGCCAGCCTCTTCAGCAGCAGCCAGCTCCAGTTTCAGCTCCTGA
The DNA here is from genome assembly GCA_037157565.1 of Thalassia testudinum. Classification (NCBI taxonomy): domain Eukaryota; kingdom Viridiplantae; phylum Streptophyta; class Magnoliopsida; order Alismatales; family Hydrocharitaceae; genus Thalassia; species Thalassia testudinum. The sequence goes on from JAZHRO010000063.1 coordinate 100,143,566, forward strand.
CTTCTCCTCTTCAGCTCCTCCCTCCAAACCCTAGCTCCAACACCTCCTCTACTCCTCCATTAGCTAAGCTATCTTAGCTTAGCTTATCTTAGCTTAGCTTAGCTAGCAACCAGCTCCTTGGCCATCCACCACCTTCAAAGTCAATCCTAGCTAGCTCCATCAACTAAGCTCACCTAAGCTAGCTATCCTACTCCAAGTTGGCGCCACCACCATCACACCCCTTCACCCCATCACCACTACCAAAAGCCACCTATTTTCCCTCCAAAATGACCTTCTAGGACCCTTCCCTTTTGGCACCAACTTTCCCTCCAAAATTCCCTTCATCTCCACCATACACCTCTCCTTAAATCCATCTCCACCATCCACCTAACCCCCTTCTAGAAGACCCTAGGATGGCGCCAAAATGGTGGTGTCTCTCCACCACCAAAAGCCACCAACACCACCATAACCACCCCCTTAACACCCCTTGAGTTGGCGCCAATTGCCCTTAGCCTTAGGATCCCCAACCACCTCCATCTCTCCATCTTAGCCCTCCATTCCAAGAGTCACCTTAGCCCCCCTTCCTACTCTATATAAACCCACCACCTACAACCATTTTAGATCATCCTCCATTAGTGTAATTTGCTACCTAAACCACCTATACCTACGGCCAAGAAGAAGGAGTAGAGAAGGAGATTAAAGGGGCACATCACCAGCCCTTTTGGTGCCTTCTTCTCCCCACTCTCTTCAACTTGAGCCACGCCAAGGAGGAGGACTCTTCCACTTCAAGGAGGATGGCCAGGCAAGGGAGAAGGACCTAGGGTGGACGTCCACCCTTGGAGAGAAGCTTAGGGCGCGCCCCCTTAGGGCTTGCCTTGGAGGACATTACCTTGCCGGAGCACTGCAAGGAAGGAGTTGAAGGATTCTTTTCAAGCTTGGGAGCCACCAACCTTGGAGCAAGGAGCCCTCTTCTTCACCATCTATCTAGAGGATTTGTGTTTGCTTTTCTTATTTTAATTTTTCTAGTAGTAGAAGCATTCCTCTAGTAGGCTTTTTTTTTTTTGTAAAACACTTTTCATCAATCAAGTTGCCTTCTTTGCAATTTTCTATTTTGCATTTCTACTTGCTTTATTTTTTTACCATTTTTCACTCCCTCTCCCTAATTATTCTAGGCCTCCACTTGCCTAGAGTGAGCTTAGGGAGAGGCTCTACTTCCCACATAGAAGTAGTATTTAAATTGAAGTGTAAATCACCTTTTCCGCCACCAGTTCGCATGTTGCCTTAGCTTAAAAATAAAAAAAATGATATACTGAAAAAATACGAAAAAGAAAGTTGAGATTGTATTCCAAGCAAGAGAATCACTATTGCAAACATTTGGCCTCATTGGACAACCCTAGATACTCCCCTCTCTAGGAATATAAATTTAAGTGCGAAAGCGGATTCGCGTGTTACAACGACATTAAAAACCCACTTTTACTAATCGCGCGTATTTCGCTATCATCCAACTCCTCCATAAGTCTCCAACTCTGTTCCTATAAACTAGCCAAGTGGGCGGGCGCCTTCCGGCTCAAGGTGTTAGCCACCACATTGGCCTTCCCCGGATGGTAGGAGATGCTGCAGTCATAGTCCTTCAGTAGCTCTAACCGTTTCTGTCTCATGTTAAGCTCCTTCTGATCAAACAAATACCTGAGGCTCTTATGATCCGTGAATATCTCAAAAGTCTCACCGTAAAGGTAGTGCCTCCATATCTTCACTACACTAATAAGCACCTTGGGAGCTTGAGAACAAGCTCTAATGGAGCGTTGGTAGGCTTGCTAGAGCTTGGAAGTAGGTGGGAGTAGAGTAGGTAGAGATGGCTTGGAAGGGAGGGGGTGAAGGTCCTTTTATAGTGGAGAAGGGAAAAAATAGGTATGGGATCATTAGTGACATCCAGGCCGTCGCTGGAAATGTCGCTGTAGGCAGCTCATGCCCACTGGCGCCTACAGCTGTCTTTGCTGGCATGTGATGAATAACCGACAGCTGTAAGCGTCGTTGTAAGTCCAGCTCATGCGTCGCTGTAGTCCACCACACGCTGCGCTGGAGCCGCTCCTACCTTGCCTCACGCACGCGCGCGCACATGCGCGCAGCTGTGCACGTGCGGTGTTGCATGCGTGTGCTGGCGGCCTGGGCTGCGCCACGTGGCGTAGTCTGGGCCATCCATCTTCTTCTTGTTGTAGGAGCTGCTACAGAGGTCGGATTGAGTCAATTTTTATGCCGTTAGGCTGCGATCGTTGACCCAAATCCATCCATTTGATCGCATTTATCATTTGAAGCTCCGAATTATATCTCCTAGTCCCTTGGCCATTGATCTTCCTCGGACTGCATATGGTGCTGCGGGACTCCAATCAAGGCGATTTCAAAGGCGTTGGACTCCGATTGTCATCTTGATCAGATCAGTATGATCAGATCGTCAATTCGAGGCTTCGAAATAAATATGCTTCTCTCCTAACCACAAAAAGGATGCAATTAACATAAGTTATATATAACGACTCTAAATGCAGAATGATGCATGCTATGCAATATTTATAACATGGAATGCAAATCTAAGCCTAGGAACATGCATAAATAGGCATTTTACCCTCAACAAATGTGTTTACATCATACCCCCATGCCTATCTTTTGCTAGTCCCTGGTAAAATTAAACTATATGCTTTGTATAAAAGTAGAATTAGGATTAGATCACTTAGGCTAAGTCACTTATTAACAATAGAAAATTTCAACTAAGGTCCTAAACTACGAAAGCTCAACAGTACCTGGGTGTCTACCAGAATGCAGACCACCCAAGATCTCGCCTTATTTAAGAAGGGAAGATATTTTTTTTATTTTCCTTCTTTTCTAATTTTTTTGCACTTTTGGAGTTTAAGTATTCTGAGATAACTTTTTACGGCTACCCGACCCGCCCAAGACTTGAAAAGGACTCTAAGTACTAAGCATCCTTGTGAAAAAGTGATAGACTCACAAAACGGCCACTAAGACGAACTTCGGGTTTCTACGACCCTAGGTGACCTTGCCTAAAGGTTTATCTTTACGATCGGTAGCTTTCTCCCTACTTTTTTTATTTATAGGGTTAACACAAGGGCGAACCCAGTGTATATCTCTCCGATTTATTCTACTTCCCCGCTTCTTCCCTAAGTGTTTTGGGAATTATTGTACATTTTTTTTTGTGAGCTGGGTTCTGGACAACCGGCCAATGAGTTGTTACCACTGACAACTTGCCAGCCATATTCATGCGGTGAAGTGTGATTTTATTTATTTATTTTATTTTCTCTTTTTTCTTTCTTTTTTTTAGTGTTTCTTTTTTTTTTCTAAGTAGGTAGCTTCCTTGATCTAAGATTTACCTAAAGGCAGTACAACAAAAATGGTCTTGTGGCTGGGCCCCGGACATCCGACCGATGAGCTGTTACCACCGATAACTTGCCAGCCATACCACCCAAGTCGGTCCTATAGCTACCTAATTTCTGTAAAAATCGTCGGAAAGTGAGTCAGTGAAAAAAAAAGTGTAGATGCATAGGCTTAAAGTCCCCCCAAATTGGAGGGCAGTTGATAAGTCGCATACTTATCATCCCAATTTATTTACCAAATAAAAATGAATTTTAATTGGCGAGGACTCAAGACTAAATCCACATTTGAGTGGACACCCGAACTAATTAAGCCCGAAGACCTGAAGAGTCTAGGTGTTTAGGTCCTCTCGTATCATTTCCTAAAGTTAATAACTTCCAAATGCCTAAGTTCTCTTTTCCTAATTTCATTTTTTATCTTTTTTCAAATTTTCAATTTTTTTTTAATTTTAGAAGAAACTAAAAGAAATTCTACGGAGTTAACATAATGATTTCAGGAATTGATTATCCAACCCCTCGTGCCTAAATGATGCAATGTCCTCATTGTAAAAATAAAGACATGAAAAGGGCAGAGTAAACAAAACATCACCTGAGTGTCGTGAAAATCCGGTCAGCTCTGCAGAGAGAAGAGTGTATACACACGTGCTAAGTTTAATGCCTTCAGCTAGGCACAATATACATATAAAGAAGAAATTGAGAATTCACAAGTGCGAGTCAGAATCAAAATAAAAAGGTTGATCTTGAAACCCGTCTGCAGAAGATGTCCACAGACGTGGACGAGATTATGGTGCAGACCCATGCCCCAGGGTCGAGTGGTTCTCAGGTTCTGGATGAAAATCACCCAGAACAGAAGGTTGTTGTATTTACGGGGCCGAGCCTGAGGTTTAGTGGTGTGCAACCCAAGACCAAAGTGTCAGACAACAGGTAAAGATGGTTCAATAGGTGTCGTTGTCCACTTAACATCTAGCTCAGAAAAATAATCAGTTATTTCGAGCTTGGGTTGCACATGAAAGATATCATAAGGGTCCTGGTAGAAAGTAGGTGATTTTAGGTCAATAGGTACCCTTAGATCCAAAATCAAAGTTCCCTCAGAATTAGCCTCCCAAATCTTTATTTCAACAATTCTATCCTCCAACATCAAGGGCTTAGGCTTTGGGACCTCTAGCATATTATTCACCCCATATGATTCTCTCAAGTCCAGAAATCGTGGCTGAATCAAGATTGACTTGGGCACAAAGATCTCAAAAGTCAGCTGTTCGGGGTGCAGATGAGGACTAGGGTCACTGATTGAATCATCAAGATTCGGATCCTCCAAGTTAACCCCAACCAAATCCAAATCTTCAATGAATGGGCTATCAAATGGTTCATCATATTCCTCATACCTGTTTGTCTCACTAAAATCATTTTCCTTATGTTCAAGTGAGACTTCACCTAAAGATTCTTCACCCTCAGCGTCAGAATTGATGATCCTCATTTATATATGTCTCAAAATCATAAATCATTTTTGGATCCAAGGAGACAATTTTCTTCGTTTCCTGACTTGGAGATCTCAGGTGAATCAATCGATTCATCCTCAAATTGTTGCTCTAAGGGAGTCAATCTGTCGAGGTTCTCAGGTCCCTCCTTGATAGTAGGTCATTTTAGGTTGTTCAAAGGATGGTGGCGACCTATATTCAGTGGAATACTGGGGAGGGTAAGTGTTATAATCATGATATCCTTCCTGATTGTAAATTAAGTTGGTTTGGTCATCAAAGGATGGAAATCCGTAATCATTATAGCTCCGGGAAGGATAATAATCATAGCCTTGTCGTCCAGGGTTAGGCCCTGGACCCTGAGGTCCGGATTCATATCCCCAATCAAAGTCATCCCGGCCAGTGGATGGATAATTACAACTTAAGTCGGAATGGTAATCATCTTGGGGGTAAGTGGTGGTAGGAGGATAGGCTGTGAAATGTGTGTAGGATGTGGAAGGGTACATGGTGAAGTAAGGAGGAAAATCAGAAAAGAAAGGAGCCCTGCAATACAAAAATATAAGCCTATCCTTAGGTTGGGTATCCTAAAGGTCTACAGACTCTCAGAATCCGTCCTAAGATTATAGACGATTTACTCTACTTATGTCCAGGCAATCCAACCAGTTAGAAGGAGGGACTGGGGAGAAGGTTCTTCCTTTGGCTTGCGCCTCCGGTTCCTAGTGTACCCCCAGCCGCGGTCGTTTGATGCTACTCCCCTAGCTAGACATCAGATTGACTAATATAAGTAGGTTAATCGTGACCAATCTCAATCAAGATCCTGACGAGCGAACCAATTCTTAGGGCCAACGTCTAATCAATTTTAGTTAGGCTTGGGATAATGGTGCTTCAGGAATGTGATGGGCACTTTAGATGGGTTGTGCCCTTAATGATCAGTCAAAATGTATGTGCGTGCACAACCAGGATTTTCAAACAAGGTTATTTGATAATGTGCCTTTTAGGATTTAACCTTGTTTAGTAGCTTTTAGGGTTTAATTCTTAGGTTGGTTCAATCAAGGTTTAGTAGAACACTCCAAGTTTTGAAAGCACGGGTGATGATTTGTTCCTTTAAAAATAAAAAAATGTGGAGTGCTTGGTTCAGCCTTAAGAATCAACCCTAAGAGGCAAGCTACTTGATGGATCAGTTTTAGATTGAGTGGTGCGGCCTAAACAACTCAATCAATTGGCCTATTGCACCACTTAGTTAAGGCACACAAGAATGCTTAACCTATTCAAATTTCTACTCACTTATGTGTATTTAGTTGAAGTGAACCGGGTTCAGAGGTCAAATCCTGGTTAAGTGGTAGAATCAGAGTAATTTTGTGCCTTAAGATAAGAAGTTGTGGGTGTTAAGTGTGTAGATTTCAGAAAATCCCACAATCAAATAACACTTTTTTTATTTTATTTATTTATGTCAATGGCAAGGTGAGTGGAGGTGGCAAACAAACAACCAAATCTATCCTAGGATTTATAAAAAGCACCTAAGTTGATTTGGATTTGAGTTATTAGGTTATGGACTGAAAACTAAGGTGGGAGTGGTCTGGAGGATACTTACAAAACACTCTACCCTCACTTTACTTTGGTCTACCGCACTTGGATCTCCATGCTAGGGTACCTGCAAGACAGTAGATCAAAGACAAGTAGGGTTAGTGCTATGTAAATGCAAAAAAACAAAATAAACAATAAAGTGAATTCCGTTGCCTCCCCGACAACGGCGCCAAAATGGTCGGGCGTGTTTCATGTGTTTGAAATCGGGGTTACAAATAACCTATCATCGTAGTTGCAAAACATATCGATCAGATAAAATTTATACCGAAACTCTAAGGGAGTCCTGGGTCGAACACAGGGAGGCGACGTTTACTTTACTTGAAAACCATGCTTCATTTTGCTTCTTTTTGGTATTTTGGGATTTTATTATTTTTTTATATTCTTGAAATAAAATAAAACAAGCAAATGTATCACAAGATATAAATGTAGAACAAATATGATATATATTACTTCCAATGTCAATTACAAGAAACTATGAAAGCATATAAAAAAGGGAGGTGAGAGGAAATCTCCTGAATCGGCTGTTCAATGAGACGACAGCGCCTGGCGGAAGCTCGGACAAAGGAGGTGAGGAGTGGGACGACGGAGGTGAGATGCTGCAGGACGTTGGGTTGAGGAAAGCTTCGGCATAGCTTCCGAATGGAGGTGAGAAGACGGAGTTGATCTGCTACCGGAATGGAGGTGGGAGGACAGCTCCAAGGTGACCTATGAAGGGAGATGGGAAGTTTGAGGAGTATTTGGTGGAGCAGAAGTTCGCTATACTAATAAGCACCTTAGGAGCTTGAGAACAAGCTCTAATGGAGCGTTGGAAGGCTTTCTAGAGCTTGGGAGTAGGTGGGGGTAGAGTAGGTAGAGATGGCTTGGAAGGGAGGGGGTGAAGGTCCTTTTATAGTGGAGAAGAGGCAAAAATAGGTATGGGACCATTAGTGACATCCAGGCCGTAGCTGGAAACGTCGCTGTAGGAAGCTCATGCCCTCTGGCACCCACAGCTGGCTTTGCTGGCATGCGATGAATTACCGATGGCTGTAAGCGTCGCTGTAAGTCCAGCTCATGCGTCGCTGTAGTCCACCTCACGCTGCGCTGGCGTCGCTCCTGCCTTGCCGAGCGCACGCACGCGCCCACACGCTGGCGCTGCTCGCCCGCGCGTGCACCCGTACTGCTGCGCGCGTGCGGTGTTGCGTGCGTGTGCTGGCGGCCTGGGCTGCGCCACCTGGCCTTCTTCTTGTTATAGGGGCTGCTATAGAGGTCAGATTGAGTCAATTTTCACGCCGTTAGGCTACGATCGTCGACCCGAATCCATCCGCGCGATCGCATTTATCATTTGAAGCTCCGAATTATGTCTCCTAGTCCCTTAGCCGTTGATCTTCGTCGGACCGCATATGGTACTGTGGGACTCCGATCAAGATGATTTCAAAGGTGTTGGACTCCGATCATCATCTTGATCAGATCCGTATGGTCGGATCGTCAATCCGAGGCTCTGAAATAAATATGCTTCTCTCCTAACCACAAAAAGGATGCAATTAACCTAAATTATATACAACTACTCTAAATGCAGAATGATGCATGCTATGCAATATTTATAACATGGAATGCAAATCTAAGCCTAGGAACATGAATGAATAGGCATTTTACCCTCAACAAATGTGTTTACATCAGTAAATGAGCACATCATCAATAAATACCACCAGAAACTGATCCAGATACGGTCTGAACACCCGGTTCATCAAATACGTGAAGGCAGCGGGGGCGTTGGTTAGCCCAAATAGCATGACCAAAAACTCGTAGTATCCGTACCAGGTGCAGAAACCTGTCTTGGTGACGTCGGTCTCCCTGATCCTCAACTTGTGGTAGCCTGATCTCAAATCTATCTTAGAGAATACCATGGCACCTCGCAATTAATCAAACAAATCATCAATCCTCGGCAGCGTATACCTATTCTTGATGGTGACCCTATTCAGCTGTCTGTATTCAACACAAAGGCGTAGGGTTCCATCCTTCTTCACAAATAACACCGGGACTCCCCACGAGGACGCACTGGCCTTCACAAAGTCCTTCTCCAACAAGTCCTGCAACTGGGACTTGAGCTCTCACAACTCAAGTGGTGCCATTCTGTACGATGCTGTAGAAATGGGACTGGTCCCCGGTACCAGTGAGATCTCAAACTCGATTCACGCTAAGGCGGTAGTCCTGGCAACCCCTCGGGAAACACGTCGGGGTACTCTCTGACCACCGGAATGCTTTGGAAGTCTACCATGGGACTGGGCTCTGCCACTACACAAGCTAGGAAGCCCCCACACCCCTGGCCCAAAAGTCTCGCTACCCGAAGTGCAGAAATGTACCTGAATCCTCCGTCCAACGGCTATCCGTGAAACTCAAAGGAAAGCATCTCCAATATGGAGAAGACGATCTTCCTCTCAAAACAGTCCACCAGCACATGGTAAGCAGACAACCAATCCATCCCCTAAATCATGCCAAAATCCTCCATAAGTATCACGATCAGGTCAGCGAGGAGGCTGTGTCCCCCAATACTAACCTCACAGTCTGTGTAGACTTCCTCAGCTACAAACAGCTGACCACCCGGACCTCTGATCACAAAAGGATCCTCTAACAACACACAGTCCTGTCCTAAACAAACAACAAAACTCGCAGCAACAAACGAGTGTGTGGCACCGCAATCAAAAAGTATGTTAAGTAATCTACTGAAAACTGTAACCATACTTGCCACCACTGAACCTGATGCCTTGACATCTCTGTGTCAGGGCGTTGATATGCCCCTCAGCTCTCGGTGCGGAAGAAATAGCCACAGTCTGTGTCGAACGGGTAGCTGCTAGCCAGTACCCTCCCCGCAATTACTGTCCTCCCCCACGCGCCTGAGAACCACAGCCACCTGCTCAGCCTCCAGCGCTCGGTGAAGGGAGCATCTACTGTGCTCCGACCCTAGACGAGCAGTCCCTCCTGATGTGGCCCGGCTGGCCACACTGGTAGCAGAGGGGGACTCGACTCCCTCCCTCGGTAAGTCCCTGTTAACAGCTGGGTGGGGGCCCCGTGCTGGCAACTGGCTCCTATCGGGGGCCCCCAAAGGCCACTGATGGCCCTGCAAAGCGAGACAACTCTCCCGCGGGTGCCACGTGCCTCCTCTCTCGCCGGCCCTATGAGTACTCTGGCTGGTAGGGCCTCTTCCGTCCGCTGTCAGTGTCTCGTGCGGCTAGGTTGGTCTCCTCATACGTCATAGTTGCCTCCACAACTCTCAAGAATGTGGGTAACTTCAGGGGTTTGACATACCCTCGAATAGCCGATCGGAGGCCCTCAGTGAACCTCCACAGGCGCTCCTCCTTAGTAGCCACAACTGTCGCAGCAAAATGTGATAGCTCCAGGAAGTGTGTGCGGTACGCTCTAACAGTCATCATTCCTTGGCGGAGAATGTGGAACTCCCGCCTCCTCTGGTCCTACCACGTCTGTGGAAAGTACTGCTCACAGAAGAGGGTCACAAACTAGTCCCACGTCAGCTCTACCCTCTCCTGGCCTCTGACTGCCCTCCACCACCTATGCCACGCTCTCCAACTGGTATGTGGAAAAGGCCACGCAGCACTCCGCAGGGAGGCGGAGGGTGTCAAGTACCTTCTCGGTCTGCTTGAGCCAATCCTCTGCCTCAGACGGGTCATCCCCCTTGAAGAAGGGGGTCTTCAGCTTCCGAAACTGTCTGAAAAGTTCATAGTGCAGCTGGAGAAGGGGAACGGGCATGCCTCCAGGCAGGAAGGGCTCATGCTCGGAAGCGTCAGAGCACGATGGGGGCGGTGGAGGACCACCCCCTCCCCCACATCCAGCGCTGCGTCGGTCTCGTGGTCCCACAGAGGACTCCCCCTCCATGTCCCCAGGGAGAGGCTCTCGTGAAGGCGAGTGGAGCTCCTCTCGTACTATATCTCGTATCAACTACGCGAGGTCCTGGGCTTGAATGCCTGGGAAAAGTGACTGGTCCACTGACGCTTCAGGCCCGGCACGTCCGCCCCTCCGACCTCATCCGTGGCCCGCCTCAAGGACTCCATGCCAAGGCATCTACTATAAGGAGATGCAGAAACAAAACAAAAAGAAGTCAACTCTAACGGACTTTAGAAAAGGAAACTCAGAACAGATGTCAAGCAGTACGTTGTGGTGGTTACTCTAGTTACATGCGCGTGAATTGATTATTCTCAAGCTAGTTGATTCATTTCTCGAGACGACCTTGCTATGATACCATCTTGTTACGACCCAGTTCCCGAATCCCTTCAGGACACGAAATCGACCCAACTCGACTGATCCCAAGACCCAGTTGTCAAAAAGAAATAACCAAAAAGCAGAAAAGTAAATCACAATCACTATGCTATGTAACTAACAGTAAAAAGAGTACAAGTAGTAAGGAAAGAAAAGCTGCTAACAGTACATATTACCACCACAACAATAAAACAGAAACAAGGTACAGAAACATAAAAGTAATAAGAGTCTGAAACTCACTACAATAGAAAGTACTACAATAAGAAGGCTACTGCTACTGAGCTCTACTAGGCCCAGCACCCTCTGCAGCCGAAGACTCGGGCTGCTCAACACCTGGACTTAAAAAGGGTTATGAGTAACAAAGTCAACGAACGCTGAGTAGAGTGGCAACCAACTAACTAAAACAGTAAAAGCTAACAGGTAAACTATATATTCCAATTTCTTTATTTTACAAGTTATTCCATTTCACCCATTGATTTATTCTTTCCAGATCTCTTTCTTGATCTCGAATGTTCCTCGTGGGAACGATCTTGATTGTAGTCTTTTCAAAAGAGTATAAGTTGCACGTGGTGCTCTCCTGGTCGAGAAAGTCCCCCGTGGTGGTCCTACACCCAGTCAACCACCCCAAGGTCACGGAAAGACGTAACAGTGACTATGTTATGCACAATAAGCGCACGGGTAGATACCCCACACTGGCACACGATCAGTCGTTTCCACTAATGGCTACACTAAAAATACAGCACGGAACAGTATAAGGCCTAGCCCTCTCAGTAACAAGGTCTAGTCCCTCAAAACCAAACAGGGGTCTCGCCCCTCCACAATCCGCGTACCCTCGTCTGACTACCCTGGTTTGCCCAGTGGGCCTAGCAAGTCGGTGTAGGGTGGCTAGCTGAACCTCGGGCCCCGTGAGATGGTTAGCTCTCTCCCTACACTAGTAGCTCTCACCGGTACAGTGTACGCGAGGGCGAAGAAGTCGGTGCAGAGTGGCCAATCCTAATCCCGGGTCCCAACCCAAGGGTGGCTAGCTCCGCTCTACACTAAACAGGGGACAGTCTCTCTCCTTGGTATCACGTACTCAAGGACCAGCACACTTCCCCACTCACATTTCCAGATTCATCCTATTTATTTCCAGGAGCTCTACTCCTAATTTCCCATAGGGTTCATGCTCATATTTCTCATGTCATTCCACACCAGATTTCATCATTCATAATTCCATTCTCAGGTTATACACATGCAGCTCGTATTTCTACCATCTAATGTATACAACACGTAATGCCACAAGTAACTATTTAACTAGCACAGGTAATTCATATTTCACAGGTAGCTCTTGTTCATTAACAGGCAGTTATTATCATTTCTATTTATTCATTCAAGACTGCAAATTAAACATGCATACAGACATTTCAAGTAACTTCTCGTCCTATGATTCATGCCATATCTTAGATTCTAGTTACTCAATCCACATATGCATTGAGGTTTGTAATTAAATTAGGGAAAGCCACTCTACCAAACAACCCAGAAGTATTGAAGGCTCGAACAGTAGGCTCACGTGCCTCAGTAAGCCCTGAACCCACAACAGAACAAAATCCTATACAAGAAACAATCACAATGGAACATTCAAAATAGTATAAAAGACCTTCTAACAAGTAGAGGAACCTTCAAGGTAAACACCGATAACTTGTTCGTGTAAAACGAACCTCAAATGGACTCTAAACTGGTCAAAAATAGGGTTACAAACCCAAATCAGACGTCTGGCACAAGGTCCAGATGTCTTAAAAGTAAACAGGAACTCACCTCAGGTTCTGCGTCAACCTCAAACGTCTAGAACCTCCTCCCGACCATCTGAACCCAGCTCCAAACATCCGACCTATCTCTCAGACGTCTGGGAGTGCTTCCGGTCGTCTAGTAAGCTGTCCAAACGTCCGAAACACGTGGGAGGGCATGCCCGTGCCTTCCTGAAGCAATCCCTGCACACGACAACAATCTCCCGTAATTAGCCACGCAAAACGTAGCTGCAGAGTGACCTGCATGGCCGTATCCGCAAAAGGAAACGCACCTTCGCGAAGATCTGCTTTCAGACATCCGGTGTAGTCACCAGATGTCCGCTCCGTCGTCTGGACATCTCGCTAGATGTCTGATTCTGGGAAAATCCCAGAACCAGAACATCTTCCTGCTCTTCCTCGCCACGCGTAGCCGCGGCCATGCCTCCTCACCTGCAGCTCCGGTTGCAGTAGTGTCGGGGACGACTCCCCCAATGCTCTCCTCCTCCCACACACGCCGCTTCGGCCGTGCACCCTCCTGTGAGCTCTCACGAGCTCGTGAGCTCGGCTCTTCCTCCTTTCCTCACTCCGCCTCTCCTTGTCGCTGCTCTCACGCTCTCTTTCGCTCTAGCTCCTCTCGCTGGGGTGGAGAGGAAGAGAAGAAGGCGGCTAGCAGTGGAGTGGGGAGAACAGGAGAGGATAAGAGGGGTTTATAAAGGGGTGCGTTAGGGTTGGATGGAGGAGAGAGGAGGGAAAGAGAAAGAGAGGATACTGTCTGTGCGTAGCCTGTGCGCAGATGCAAAGCTCTTTCCAAAAATTTTGATTTCTAGACGTCTGACCGACAGTCTAGACATCTTAAAAGGCTCAGGATAGAACGGGTCATTACATGCAGCCACCTTACAAGCCAGATCCTAGTACAAGAGTAATCATGGGAAATGCTAAAGACCTTATGAATTTATAAAGGATGGTCAACCTGCATTTGCAAGAAGAAATTGATCTACAGTTAACCAGAAAGGACATTATGGACAAGGAGCTGTAGAATAGATGTATGTATTTTAAAATTATCGTCTACTTTGATCCAAGTTCCAACCATATCCAATGTCAAGCAAATTACTAATAATAAGGATAATCTACAAACTAGACATTGTAATTTCACACAAGACACTCTATGCTTGCTTTTGCAACCCTATCTTGTGTGTGATTGTTCCTTCATAGCTATCCCTGTGTAACTAGAAGTGAATATGTCAAGCTAGTTTCCTTAGAAATTTGACTTCACATAGTCTTTCTTCTACTCTTGATTGCATAAGTAAAAATCAATTTCCTAATCTTTCAATTGCATAGATAAGGAGTTGTCTTTACCAACACCTCATTCATTCCCATTAATTACAGGCCAATTATGAAGTGGAATAGCCTTGTGGAGTTGTTGGAACTGGTTCTATTTATCTCATTTTTAAATTTCTGACCTTCTCTTGAAATGGAGGTCCTCCTTCCACTCCTTTAATAAGCAATTGCATATAGAGAATCAGATGTTTAAAGCATCACATGAAATTAATACTTGAAATTTCAAGGACTAATAAAATATCCCATAAACCTACACTTAGCTCATTCAAATCTCATAAAATTTCAGCTACGAGTTATGACACATGCAAGGAACACTTTGGACCAAAACCCAATATGTAAGAACCATTGTTTAGGGCACAATTCTACTCTATAAACACCTAAACCCACCTAGGTCTCACAGATGCCATCCTCAAACTGAAATCCTAAGTGAAACCCCCAATCTCACCCTCACAAAGATTTAACCCAAATCTGAAACATAACCCAATTATTTTCACATGCAATCACAAACTAAGCAAATCCATGCTTCCAAGGCACAATCTAATCAGGGAAAATCAAGAGGGAATCCAAAAAGGAGTGGAAGTTCCTACTTATCCGGGCATGCCTTCCTTTACCTACAGCTGTAACCACCAAATGATCACCATGCCGCCAACTCCACCACAGCTAGGTGAGGGGAACCCCTCTTCCTTTCCTCTTCACTTCATTCTCCAGCTGCAATAATGGTAACACCAAGTACAATAGCAGCAGCAACAGCGGGAAAGGAGAGGAGGGAGGGTGGTGTCGTGCCCTTCCCCTTTCCTTCTCGTGAGAACCAACAGCAGCGACAGCAGCACAACTCTTCTCCTTGATAGGAGCAATAGGTCCTCTTCTTCGTTTTCTTCTCACAGCGGCCTCAACAACAACAGGAATCTCAACAGCAGCAACAAATGCAGCAATGGCAGCAGCAGCTGCAACCGCACGCGCGGTCTCACATGCTAAGGCAGTGGCCACAGCAGTAGAAGGGCACAGCGACGACGACGGTGGTGGCTCATGGCCGACTGGCGGAGGGAGTGGAGAGAGGAGGGGAGTGTGCACAAGAGAGGGGATCGGCTTGCTAGAGAAGAAGAGAGGGGAGGGTCTTTCTCTCCTTTTTTTTTCTTTTCCTTGACGTGGGTTACTTATATAAGTGGTGGAAAATTACACTCAAAGCCCTTGCACTTCCTTTCTTGCCTTGCAAGAAGGTCCACCAAACATGTTTCTTAACAAATTGCCCCTCAACGTTTTACTTCTTAACCTATCATTAATCATCTAATTATAACTTTAATTAACTAATTAAACATATTACAAATCCAAGCCCTTACACCTTACCCACAAAAGAATTTTGCCCTCAAAATCGCCTAAGGCAAATGGATGTAAGCTTGGACAATCACAAGCAGTCCCAAGGAAACAAATCGAGATTGTTCCCATGCTAGCACAAGACACAAGAACAAGGCACAATTACAAGAGCGACACTGCGTTCTTTTAGCAATTTCACATCCCTTTCTTTTAGTAGACTGAATCATATCCGGGGCACTGTCCATGTTAAAGCTCTTCTCTCCTATCCGAGAGTCCATCGTCATCGAGTCATATCGTCGAGATCGGCGATTGTGCCTATGAGTAGGTCCTCCTAGTCCGAGTGATTACAAGGTCTGTTCCTATTGTTGAATCGTTATCATTGTCCTTTCAACTATCATAGCTCTTTCTCTACTGTCACAGTCGATTAGTCGTTGGCATCTCAGCTAACTACATTCTTAGGTCATCCCTTAGATCCCAACTAAATCTCCAAACTGATTCCCCTTCAGTCATAAAGGCTTTTTCCAATGAAGCAAAGTAGTTCCATGAACTTGACACTATCATCTATCACCATCCTCTGACCCTACTGGAGATCCATAAATTCATCCTATTTCTAAGCCTTTCCATTCTTACGGATAAACCTGATCGTTCAATAGTTTCGAGAACCTATCCCAAGTCATTGGCAATAACTCAGAAACTTGCATTGTAGCCTACCATTACTCTGCGATACCCTCAAGCTGGAATGTGGCCCATCGTACCTAGTGTTCTCCTCCCATCTGAAGAGCACCAAAATTTTCTCAATCATTAGGATCTGATCCTCTGCCGCGAAGGGATCACCGGTTCCCAAAAAGTAGGTGACTTCACGATGTTCTTCCTATTGTCGAGGAACCTGATATATCCTGACGACTTTTATCCTTAGGATTGTTCTATCCTTCGCCACTTCTATTGGCCCCATTCCTTCTCATGGTCAATCCAATTACCGCCTTGAGAATGCTTCCTTCTCAAAGGCATCTTACAACACACCAAAGAAATCAACATGTGCCATCATAGCTCGACCGCAATCAAGATCCGATCACAACCCTATACCAGCCACAGTGTACATACTTCCAATGTAGTATATGCTCTGATACCACTGAAGGTTGTCATGTCCCAAAAACCTAGGCCCCTAAATGAGGGTCGGAGTCCCGAGGAATGGCAACAGAATAGGTGCTGGTTTATTTAATTCAGGTTCTATCTAACTAAGTTGAGCTATAAAAGAGTTCCATTTATTACATAAAATGGAAGAAAGTACAGGAAAGATGGCACATAATTGATACAAACAAGTAGTAACAAAACATAAATTTACTTTAAATCAAGGCATGAAAATTACCTGGCAACAGATCATGCAGAAACTTACGCAACGAGAAATCTTGTGCGTTGACGACTCCTGACGGCAACAACTTGAAAGTAAGTCACAAAGTAGGGATGAGCCATCAACTCAGTACGGAATAAACATCTATTGTACTGCAATAAAAAACATAAGGTAGTGCACAGTCTCCCTAACCGGCTAAATCCCTAGCCCAAACTCAACACCTCAGGTTCTAACTCTATAACCTGGTCTAACCTACCCAATCATCATGGTCCAAAAACACCTTCATCAAGTCACCCTAAATCTTCATGATTTGACGAGTATAACTCATCCTCTCGCTCAACTCAATGATCAGATTCTGTGAATCATCCCTGTTAAGACCTGTGCCGCCAAAACCCTTTTAAGACGTCTAGGAGTTGGTCCAAACGTCTGGTCAGACGTCTGGACACCTTTCCAGATGTCTGGAAATAAATTTTTGCGTGCGTACGACCGTGAGTCTGCACGCATGCCGCACGTAGACTGATCCCCAACCGCCCTATTCTCTTTCTTCCTCCCCTCGCTAACCTGCAGAGTTGCCCCCGTGCCTACATATATCCCTCCTCTCCCTCACACCACCCCACCCCATTCGTCTCTTCCTTCCTCCAGTGCGAGAGTGAGAGTGAGAGCGGGCAGCAGTTGCAGCCGAGTGCAGCGGCGAAGAGGAGAAGGGCAGCGAGAGAAGGGAAGAGAGGAGAGCGCGCGAGCCGTGAGAGAAAGAGCTCGCCGGAGCAGTTCGAGGCCGGCCGACGTGTGCGAGGCGGAGTGTGTGTCGGGGAGGTTTCCCCGACGCTGCAGCAGCAGAGCAGCGGACGAGTGGCTGCACGGCGTGGTCGCGCACAGCAGGAAGAAGATGAAGGAGGTCCTGATTTTGGGATTTTCCCAGAATCAGACGTCTGGACCTACATCTAGACGACGTGGACGACGTCTGGAGGGAGCTCTAGATGACTGAGAGGTACATTTTGCCTCCTTTGCTGTGCTGAGAGATTCTACATACGCGTGCAGGTTTCACTTCAGGAGGGCACAGGACACGCCTTCCCACGCGGTTCAGACGTCTGGGCGAGTCACCAGACGGCGAAGAGCGTCTCCAGATGTCCAGAGGGATAGTCGAACATCTAGAACTAGGTCCAGACGGTTCAACACGATCCTTGGATGTTTGAGGAGCAGCACAGAGTGAGGTATGGATCTGGACTCCTTTTAAGACGTCTAGAAGATGTTCCAGACGTCTGATTTGAGTCAAAGTTGTCATTTTTGACCCGTTTAGGGTCCGTTCGAGGCCCGATTTCCACGTTTAAGATTTCGTTCTTCTTCGTATAAGTTCCTCTACTTATTGGAATACTTTTTATCATATTCTGAGTGGTTTCTTGTGGTTGATCCTTATGTTAGGACCTCGTTCTGTTGAGGATTTAGGGGTTGCGGGGCACGTGGACCTGCTGCTCATTCCCCCATTACTCCCAGTTTTGCGAGTAGAGTGGCTTCCCTTAGTTAATTACAAACATAAATACATATCTAGAATAAATGATAGATCCTAGGGTATGGCATGAATCCTAGGACTAGAAACACTAGAACGATTGTATTAAATGCCTGAAATGCAGTCTTGAAATGAGTAGATGGAACAATAATTGCCTGTAATTGGATAACAGCTGCCTGTGAAATGTAGAGTACTGTTGCTAGTAACTGCTACATGTAATTTCTGTTGGTTGAAATTAAATACGAGCTGCTTGTATATAAATTGGAAAAGAAAGATTGAATGTTGGAAACACATGCTATATGCGATTAACCTAAATGATGCAACCTAGTATGTCTTGGCCTGAGAAACATGAGTACGAACCTTACGGGGAATTAAGAGTAGAGCTCCTAGAAATAAATAGAATGGAACTGGAAAAGTAAATGGGAAAGTGTATTGTCTCTTGGGTATGCGGCACCAAGGGAAGCACATGTTACCTCTTAGTGCAAAGCGAAGCTAGCCGCCCTAGGGTTGAGACCCGAGGTTAGGTCTGGCCACTTTGTACCGACTTTTGGCCCTCGCGTACACAGTACCGGGGAGAGCTACTAGTATAGGGAGAGAGTTAGCCACCCCACCAGGCCTGGGGTTCAGCTAGCCGACCTACACAGACTTGTTACGCCCACTAGGCAAACCAGGGTAGTCAGGCGAGGGTGCGACTACTGTGGAGGGGCGAGATCCCTGTTTGGTAACTGTGGAGGGGCTAGACCCCTGTCACTGAGAGGGCTCTGCCCTATACTGGTTCCGTGCTGTGCTTTAGGCGCACCCGTTAACGGAAACGATTGATCGCGTGCCAGTACGGGGTAGCTACCCGTGCATTTATCGCTCGTGCCGTAGTCACCGTTACGTCTATCAGCACCCTTGGGGTGGTTGACTGAGGGTAGTATCACCACGGGGGACTCTCCCGGCCAGGAGAGCACCACGTGCTACTTCTACTCTTCGAAAAAGACTGCAATCAAGATCGTTCTCATGAGGAACATTCGAGATCAACAAAAAGACCTGATAAATAAACCAAGTGATGAAAGAAAGAATAACTAGTTGAATAAAGAAAGAAATGGAAAACAATAGTTACCTGTCCACCTTTGCTATTTCTCTTAGCTAGCTGGTTGCCACTCTACTCAGCATTTCGCTGACGTGTCGTACTTACCACGTTTTTTAGGTCCAGGTGTTGAGCAGCCAGAGCCTACGGCTGTAGAAAGCGTTGGGCCTAGTAAAGCCCAATAGTTGTACTTTTGCTGTACCCATTTTCTGTAGTAGTGTGTATTTTGTTACACTTTTGTACTCTTTATTGTAAACTTCATAATTTTGTACCTATTTAAGAATTCTCTACTGTTGTGGTAGTGTGTACTGTAGTAGTTTATTTCTTTACTGCTGTACTTTTGTTACTGTTAGTTGCTTGCATGATGAATGTGGTTTATTTTACTATTTTTTGGTTACTTCCTCGTTGGACGAATGGGTCTTGGGATCAGTCGAGTCAGTCCGATTCTTGTGTCTTGTAGGGATTCGGGAATCGGTTCGTAACAAGATGATATCAGAGCAAGGTTGTCCCAAGAAGTGAACCAACTAGTTGGAAAATAACCAATTCACGTGCTTGCAACTAGAGTAACCACCACAACATATCTCTTGACATCTGTTCTGGGGTTCTTTCATTGAATGACGATTGGAATTGATGTCTTTTCTATTCTGTGTTCGCATCTCCTTGCAGGAGAAGCCTCGACGAGGAGGTAGCGAGGCGGGCCGTGGATGCGGCTGAGGACGAGGTCGAAGGGGCGGGCACGTTGAGCCCGACGCCTCAGTGGACCAGCCACTACTCTCGGGCATTCAAGCCCAGGACCTCACCCAACTGATAAGGGATATCGTACGAGAGGAGCTTCACCCGCTGCCACGAGTGCCTCTCCCTGGGGCTGCGGAGGGGGAGTCCTCTGTGGGACCGCAAGACGGACATGACGCTGGACGTGGGGGAGGGGGTGTCCCTCCACCACCCCCACCTTCTTCCGGCAATTCAGAGCACGAGGCCTCCTTATCAGGAGGCGTACCAGTGTCTCCCCTTCAGTGCCATTACGAGCTTTTCGGACAGTTCCGGAAGCTGAAGCCCCCCTCCTTCAAGGGGGATGAGGACCTGACCGAGGCGGAGGACTGGCTTGAGCAGATCGAGAAGGTGTTTGACACCCTTCGCCCCCCTGTGGAGTGCCGCGTGGCCTTTGCCACGTACTAGCTGGAGAGTGCAGCACACAGGTGGTGGAGGGCGGTCAAGGGTCAGGAGAGGGACGAGCCGACTTGGGACCAGTTTGTCACCCTCTTCTACGAGCAATATTTCCCTCAGACGTGGCAGGACCAGAGGAGGCGGGAGTTCCACACTCTCTGCCAGGGGATGATGACCTTGAGCGCATACAGCATGCGTTTCCTGGAGCTGTCTCGTTTTGCAGCAACAGCCGTGGCTACCGAGGAGGAGCGCCTTTGGAGGTTCACCGAGGGGCTCCGGCCTACTATTCGGGGGTATGTCAAACCCCTGAAGCTGCCTACGTTCTCGAGGGTGGTGGAGACAGCTATGACATATGAAGAGACCAACCCGTTCGCATGTGACACTGACAGCGGGTGGAAGAGGCCCTACCAGCCAGACTTCTCACAGGGACGACGAGAGAGGAGGCATGTGGCGCCTGCAGGAGAGTCGTCATGGTGGGGCCGTCAGTGGCCTTTGGGGGCCCCCGACAAGGGCCAGCTGCTAGCACCGGACCCCCGCCTAACTATCAGCAGGGACCCACTGAGGGCGAGAGTCGAGTCCCCCTTTGCTACCACTGTGGCCAGCTGGGCCACATTAGGAGGGACTGCCCATCTAGGGTAGGAGGTCAGAAGATGCTCCCCGCGCCGAGCACTGGAGGACGAGAGAGAGGCCGCGGTTTCCAGGCGCGAGTAGGAGGACAGCAGTCACGGGAGGGTACCGGCCAGCGACTACTCATCCTACGTAGAGTGTGGCTGCTTCGTCCGCACCTAGGGCTGAGGGGCGTAACAACGCCCTAACACACAGGGATGCCAGAGCTTCAGGATCAGTGGTGGCAGGTATGGTTACAGTTTCCGGCAGACTTGTTTACACGCTTTTCGATTCCGACGCTACGCACTCGTTTGTTGCTGCTAGTTTTGCGGTTAGTTTGGGGTAGGACTGTGTGTTGTTAGAGGATCCATTTGTGATCAGAGGCCCGGGTGGTCAGCTGTTCACAGCTGAGGAGGTTTACACGGATTGTGAGGTCAGTGTTGGGGGACACAGCCTTCCCGCTAACCTGATTATGATACAGATGGAGGACTTTGGCGTGATTCTGGGGATGGACTGGTTGTCCGCTTACCACGCCTTGGTGGACTGCTTTGAGAGGAAGATCGTCTTCTCCATACCAGAGTTGCCTTCTTTCGAGTTTCACGGGCAGCCAGTGGACGGAGGCTTTAGGTGCATTTCTGCACTTTAGGCGGCGAGACTTTTGAGCCAGGGGTGTGAGGGCTTCCTAGCTTGCATGGTGGCCGAGCCCAGCCCTGTGGCAGACCTCCAGAGTATCCCAGTGGTCAGAGAGTACCCCAATGTGTTCCCAGATGAGTTGCCAGGACTACCACCCAAGCGTGAGATCGAGTTTGAGATCTCACTGGTACCGGGGACCAGCCCCATTTCTACAGCACCGTACAGGATGGCACCACTTGAGTTGCGAGAGCTCAAGTCCTAGTTGCAGGACCTTTTGGAGAAGGGCTTTGTGAGGCCCAATGCGTCTCTGTGGGGAGCCCCGGTATTGTTCGAGAAGAAGAAGGATGGTACCCTACGCCTTTGTGTGTACTACATATAGCTAAATAGGGTTACCGTCAAGAACAGGTATCCGCTGCCGAGGATTGACGAGTTGTTTGACCAGTTGCGAGGTACCACGGTATTCTCCAAGAAAGACTTGAGGTCTGGGTACCACAAGTTGAGGATCAGGGAGGCAAACGTCTTCAAGACGGCTTTCCGCACCCAGTACAGACACTACGAGTTTTTGGTCATGCCGTTTGAGCTGACCAACGCCCCTACTGCCTTCATGGATTTGATGAACTGGGTGTTCAGACCGTACTTGGACCAGTTCGTGGCGGTATTTATTGATGATGTGCTCATCTATTCTCGAGATCAGACGCAGCACGGACAACACTTACAGATGGTTTTGGACACACTGAGACGACGTAGGCTGTATGCCAAATACAGCAAGTGCGAGTTCTAGTTGAGGGAGGTGACCTTCTTGGGCCATGTGATCTTCGGGGATGGCTTGGCTGTGGACCCAGCCAAGGATGAGGAGTGCTCAGGTGGGAGAGACCGCGTACAGTTACTGAGATCCATAGTTTCTTGGGGCTAGCCAGCTACTACAGGCGGTTTATCAGGGGCTTCTCGTAGATTGCACGTCCTATGACATAGTTGACGTGGAAGGACGTGCCTTTTTCTTGGACAGACGCTTGTTGTTACGAACGTGCAGCTTCAGACGTCTTTTAAGATGTTTGGGAGGTGGCCCAGACGTCGGATAAGACGTCTGGAACCCCTTCTAGACTTCTGGGATTCGATTTCGGCGGCACACGCGTTTGCGTCTGCGCGCTTGCGCGTGCAGACCTGCGGTCGCTTTTTCCCTCTCTCCTGCGGGCACAGGCTGCCCTATGTTTCGCTCTCTCTCTCCTCCCCGTGCTGCTTTAAAATGCCACGCCCTCTCCTTCACTCTCATCACCTCCGCCCCCTTCCTCTTCTCCTTCCAGCCGGTGCGCGAGTGCGAGCGCGAGTGAGCAGCGGCAGCGACAGCCGCGGTGAGTGTGGGAGGAGGTGCTACGCGAGGGAGGAGGCTCTCGACCGTGAGGGCAAGCTTGCCGGGGTTGCTAAGGTTGGCCGGCGGGGGGAGCAGTAGACGCGGGGTGACGCGGGAGGCCTGCTGCAGCTCGAGCAGTAGGTGGACTAGACGCGGCACGGCCGTGCGTCGCGAGCGGAGGGCGAGTCGCGCCCTGATTCTGGAAATTTTTCCAGAATCAGACGTCTGGGCTTCCAACCAGACGACGGGGAGGACGTCTGGAGGACTGTCCAGACGTCTAAAAGGTGAGTTGTTTTCGTCCTTCTTCCTTTTCTTCGGCCGTCCGTACTGAGAGAGAGAAATGGGTACACGCAGGTTCTGGATTCGCATCCAACCCGAATCAGACGTCCGGCTGCAGTGCCAGATGACGGGAACGACTTCCAGACGTCCGGGGTGACCATCGGAGGTCTGGGAACTAGGCCAGACACCCCCGCAGGCTTCTGAACGTCTGAGAGACCACGCAGGACAAGGTACCATCTGATCCCCATTTTTAAGACGTCTGGAAGAAGTTCCAGACGTCTGATTTTGCACTGTTTCGTCGTTTTCAACCAGTTTAGGGCCCGTTCGGAGTCCGTTTTCCACGTTTCGTGTTGCGTGCTTTTCAGAATTAAATCCTCTACCTGTCTACAGTAGTTGTATACTAATTTGAGAAATTCCTTGTGTTTGATCCTTGTGATAGGACCCCGTTCCGTTGCAGTCTCGGGGGTTGCGGAGGTACAAGGGATTCCCGACCACGCCCCCAGTATGCCTGTTGTAACCGGTAGAGTGGCTTTTAAGTTTATTAGTATAATCTGTTAAATTATGGAACCATAAATAGAACCTAGGACATTGCATGAATCCTAGGAATGAGAAATAGATTGAATGATAGATCCTAGGAGTTGCATGAATCCTAGGGTTGGAAAACTAGATTGTATGATAGATCCTAGGATATGGCATGAATCCTAGGACGGGGAAAACTAGTGGAATATATGAATATTGCAGTCTTGGAAAAAAAAATGGAAAGGAACAAATAGCTGCCTGTAAATTGAATTAACAGCTGCCTGTTATGAATAAATAAACGTGACTGAGAACATGGATTGTAAGAACGTGAAACTGGAAAGTGAAACCTAGATGTTCTGAGTTAAAAGAGCTGGAACCCTACAGGGAATTAGGAGTGGAACTCCTGGAAAGAGAAAGGAATGGAACTGAGAAAGAAAGACGTGGTAGTGTGCTGTCTCTTGGGTACGTAGTACCAAGGGAAGTACTTGTACCTGCTTAGTGTAGAGTGGAGCCAGCCGCCCCAGGGACCCGGGGTTAGGACTGGCCACTTTGTACCGACTTGCTGGCCCTCATGTACGTAGTACCGAGGAGAGCTACTATTGTAGGGAGGTACTAGCTACCCCACAGGCCCCAGGGTTCTGCTAGCCTCCTACATCGACTTGTTAGGCCCAGTGGGGCAAACCAGGGTTGTCAGGCGAGGGTGCGCGGACTGTGGAGGGGCAAGGCCCCTGTTTGGTTTTGTGGAGGGGTTGGACCCCTGTTACTGAGAGGGCTCTGCCCTATACTGGTTCCGTGCTGTGCTTTGGGCGCACCCGTTAACGGAAACGACTGATCGCGTGCCAGTGTGAGTTAGCTACCTGTGCGTTTATCGCGGGTGCCATAGTCACCGTTACGCCTGTCCGTGACCTTGGGGTGGTTGACTGAGAGTAGGATCACCACGGGGGACTCTCCCGGCCAGGAGAGCACCACGTGCTACTTCTACTTTTTGGAAAAGACTGCAATCAAGATCGTTCCCACGAGGAACATTCGAGATCAAGTGAAGGATCTGAGAAATGAATGAAATCGTGAGACAATTGAAAGACGTAAATAAAGAAAGTAACAGAACATAACAGCTACTGTACACTCTACTGTTTCTTTTGTTTTAGTTGCCGCTCTGCTCATCGTTTTGCTGACATGTTACACTCGTTACCTTTCAGGACCAGGTGTTGAGCAGCCAGGGTCAGCGGCTACAGAGGACGCTGGCTGAGTAGGGTCCAGTAGAGTTACCACTGTTCTCTTGTACCTCTTTTTGGTTCCACTGTAGTGAGTAGTTCTTGTTACCGGTGTACTTTTCTTTACCTGCAGTTCATATTATGTTATGAATGTTGTTCTACTGTTGTGGTGGTATATACTGTAGTGGTTTCTTTCCTTACTGCTGTATTTTCTTACTGTTAGTTATATTCATGCTGAATGTGGTTTATTTTACTGCTCTTTTGGTTACTTCCTCGTTGGACGACCAGGTCTTGGGATTAGTCGAGTCGGTCCGGTTCTCGTGTCTCGTAGGGACTCGGGAATCGGGTCATTACAAGATGGTATCAGAGCAAGGTCGTCCCGAGAAGTGAATCAACTGACTGGAAAATAACCAATTCACATGTCTATGACTAGAGTAGCCACCACAACATATCTTTTGACATGAGCTCTTAGACGTTCTGTTAGGTATCGTTTTGTAGTGACGTGTTCCATTTTGTTTCGTGTCTCCTTGCAGGAGATGACTCGTCGCGGGACTGGTGAGGCGGGCCGCGGGCGCGGCCGAGGACGAGGTCGGCGAGGTGGGCATGCCGTTGCCGACACCTCAGTGGACCAGCCACTACACCCGGGCATCCAGGCCCAGGACCTCGCCCAGCTGATACGAATTATTGTGCCAGAGGAGCTCCACCCACCGCCCCAAGCGCCTCACCTTGGGGCTACGGAGGGGGAGTCCTCTATGGGACCACATGACGGACGCGGCGCTGGACACGGGGGAGGGGATGGGCCGCCGCAGCCCCCACCTTCCTCCGATACTTCTGTGCACGAGGCACCTTTGCCTGGAGGTGCACCAGCATCCCCACTGCAGGCCTACTCCGAGCTCTTTGGGCAGTTCCGGAAGCTGAAGCCCCCCTCCTTCAAGGGGGATGAGGACCCGACCGAGGCAGAGGACTAGCTCGAGTAGCTGGAAAAGATTTTCGACACCCTTCGCCCCCCGGTGGAGTGCTGCGTGGCCTTTTCCACGTACCAGCTGGAGAGTGCGGCACACAGGTGGTGGAGAGTTGTCCGGGGACAAGAGAGGGACGAGTCGACCTGGGATCGATTCGTCGTCCTCTTCTGCGAGCAGTACTTTTCCCAGACGTGGCAGGACCAGAGGAGGCGGGAGTTCCACACTCTCCGCCAAGGGACGATGACTGTGAGCGCGTACCGCACGCGTTTCCTGGAGCTGTCCCGCTCTGCTGCGACAGCGGTAGCTACTGAGGAGGAGCGCCTTTGGAGGTTCACCGAGGGGCTCCGGCCTGTGATTCGGGGGTATGTTAAACCCCTGAAGCTGCCTACGTTTTCGAGGGTGGTGGAGGCAACCATGACTTACGAGGAGACCAACCCGTCCGCGCGAGACACTAACGGCGGGCGGAAGAGGCCCTTTCAGCCAGACTTTTCACAGGGCCAGCGAGAGAGGAGACACGTGGCGTCCGCAGGAGAGCTGTCACGTTTTACAGGGCCATCAGTGGCCTTTGGGGCCCTCGACAGGGGCCAGTCGCCAGCACTGGACCCCCCCCAGCCGACAGTAGGGACCCACTGAGGGCGGGAGTCGGGTTCCCCTCTGTTACCAGTGTGGCCAGCCGGGCCACATCAGGAGGGACTGCCCGTCTAGGGCAGGAGGTCAGCAGATACTTCCCACGTAGAGCACTGGAGGGCACGCAGGAGGCCGCGGTTACCAGGAGCGAGGAGGAGGACAACAGTCACAAGGAGGGTACCAGCCAACACCTGCCCGTCGGACGCAGAGTTTGGCTGCTTCGTCTGCACCTAGAGCTGAGGGGCGTATCAATGCCCTGACACACAGGGATGCCAGAGCTTCGGGCTCGGTAGTGGCAGGTATGGTTTCAGTTTCCGGCAGACTCGTTTACACACTTTTCGATTCCGGCGCTACGCACTCGTGATGAGAACCTCATCATGAGCCATAACTAGCTCATTTTGACCTAATACAAAGGATAAAAGCTCCTACATAACTCAAGGAAAGGCTTAACTCAGAGAATTCTGAGTTTAAGGAGAAAACAAGTCATAAGGGGTGAAAATGCAATTTTACCAGTATAATCTGCATACAGGGTAATTCAGGGTCCAAACATAGGTCAAACAAACCAAATAAGAGGGAAAGTGGGATGATCTGACAAGGGCTACAGCAATTCCAAGGAACTAAATGATAATCTGTAACCTTAAAACAAACCCACTTCAATTCACAAGGTTCGAGGCAAATTAAAAATAGAATAAACCCTCTAAAATTCATAGAAAAATAATCTCTAGGGTTTAGAACCTTCAATTTGGCCTTCAGAATCCATTTTGACCTACATTGAGAACCATGCCCAATTAATAACTTAATTTGGGTTTTTGCATAAATTGACCGGTCAAACAAGGTTTAATCTGGAAATAAAATTCACCATCATAATCCTTAGGTCCCAATTAGTCATGTATAAAAACTTGAGCCTAAGAGGAAACCTTCTTGACCAACTTTACACTTTGGTCCTCATTCATTTACTTTTTGGCCCTCAACTTTTGAACCCTCACATTTCTACCCCTAACTCTCCTTCGTTCCTTGCATCCAGGTCCCTCCTGCCAAAACCTGACCAGCACCATGCTCCGGCGACCTTGCGCGGAGCATGGCGCCGCGCAGGGTAAGGGGGAGGGTCTGGCGAGACAACCGGGGGTGCCCTGCGTCGTCAGCCGTCACAGGAACACCCCCCTGGTCGCTGCAACCCACCATACCGGCTATGCGAACGCACGGACGGTATGGGTCTCCATCTCCGGCGTCCTCCGGCGAGGGAGAAACGTCGTCTCCCTCCGCCTTCCTCTCTGATTCGGCCCCTATAAATACCCCCGTCGCTCCACCATTCTTCCCAGCTCGGATCTGACGGAGAAACCCCCCAACTTTCCTCTCTTCTCACTCCGGCAGACGCCCACCAGCTCCGACGGTTCCTCCTCCTCCTCTTCGCTCTGCCGCAATACCAGCAGCAGAGACTTCTTCCCCTGCTCTTCCCGCGTCACGCAATACCGGCGCGCGCTGCCTCTGCCCCGTCGTCACCACCGTCCTCTCCCACTGGGCACCTTCTTCTCCGGCGACAGCAGGTACAGCCATCCGCCTCCTCGCCCCCTTCGTCACTTTAGTTAGGTTAGAACTACTTCCCTCTATTCTCTCTCGTTTCCCCCTACTATTTTTATCTAATTACCCCTCGACCGCGCCGAATCACCCTCACCTTCTCCGCCTCCGGCCATCCTCCGGCAAGCCGCTCCCATCACTCCAGCATCCCACACGGCTCGCCGACCTGCACATAATCTCCGCCTCCTCACCCTGATCCATTTCCGCCCTTCCAATTCCCGCCACCCGACCTCTGCAAATCCACCGAACACACCCACTTTCCGACCCACAGTCCGACCTAGGGCAGCCCTTGCATGCCGCCCCACGCCTCGCCACCACCCGCACGAGCTTCGCCGCACTCTGGCGAAGCTCCTGGCACCTTCTGATCAGGCCGAGAGGCCATTTTGCTGTGAACAGGTCACCCGTCCTCCGCCGCCATTGCCGTGCAGAAGGAGCTGCTTCGACCTGCTGCTCCAGGTGCGTCGCGCCCAGGTCACGCTCCCAGGCTGTGTGGGGCATTTCGGCAAAGCGTCAGGCTGCAGTTGAGGCGAAGCCCTCGCGCGAAGGCCTCATGTAAAGCCACGATTACCAGCTGCTTCCTCCGCGCAGGCGTCAAATTGGGGTGAGACATTTAGTCCCACCTCGGAAAGCCCTGAAGGAGCACAGCGGTATAAAGTGAAAAAGTGCTGGAGGCTTATCGCCTCAGCACACGGGGTGAGGTCCCCTTCACCCGCCCGGTTACCCGGTCTCGTCCGTGCTCACGCCTCGCGGACCTGGCCCGACCCGACTAAACCTGACCTGCACTCCTCGCCCACCACGCAAGCCGGTGGGCCTGGACCCGGGCGTGACCCGTACCCGGCTACCCGGCAGCTCTGGGAGAGCTTTCCTAAGAGCATATTCTGTGAGAGAGAGAGACGCGGGGGAGGGTAGAGATAGGTTTTTCCCCTCTGATCAAGCTGTGTAAGTGTGCACCAACAGGTGAAGAAGAACCGTGGAAGAAGACGAAGGCTGGAAAAAGGAGGAGCACCGAGCGGCACTGTAGCAGCGGCGGTTTAAGTCGTCTGATTTGTAAATCAGACGACGTCCTGAAGGCAAAGAAGGAGAAGGAAGGCGAGGCAGAGGAGAACAAAGAACACGAGAAGAAGATCTGACGAAAGGAAAAGAAGAAAACAAGAAGAAGAAGAAGAACAGGACCGCTCTGCAGAAGAAAAAGGAAGAGACGAGCAGAAATAGCTGAAAGAAGAAGAAGAACAAAGGAAGAGAGCAGAAGATCTGAGAAGGAAGAAGAGGAGAGGATAAGCAAAGAGAAAAGAAGAGAAGCCAACAAATTCTCTCTCTCTCTTTCTTTTTTTTTGTAAAAGAATTTGTATCTCTAGAATACAACTTGCTCCCTGAGTTCGACCTCGGGAACTCTTTTATTTCCGAGTAACAAATTGTATTAAACTGGTAATCACTTCTCTATACTATACTACGACGAAATAATAGAACTATAGAGGAAGTTCGTCACCAGTTTTTGGCGCCGTTGCCGGGGAGCAACGGCTATTCTAGAGGTAAACATTCCTGTTTCTTTTTAGTTTATGATAATCTCCTCTCTTTTGTGCAGCTACAGGAAATCAAGAAGACAAGCAACCGCATGACAACCACTCCGAGGACAGGTAATTTTTTTCCTCTTGCTATTAACCCCTAAAATCTAAAGAAAAGAAAAGAACAAGCAATATAGGGCTAACCTGTCTTCCATACTTAGTAAACTATAAAAGTTGCATGTTTTCAACCCATTATTCCTGCACACAATTTTTTTTTTTAAGGGCTAACACATTCTTGCTTGAGCCCTAATTTCCCAACAAAGAGCTAACTGGACCAAGTAGAGCCAACCTAGGGATTTAGAGACACACTCTTTAAGCAAGAACTGAGAAAACCAAATGAAGTGTGCCCAAGCCCTTGTCTGAAAACACTTATTCAGAGAAACCCTAAACAATTGGCTCTCTAAACACTTGAACCCAAAAAGAAAGGACCCAAAAGCTCTCAAAGGAACAAGAGGTAAAGTTGACCCCTTGGGTCAACCAACCTTAAAATTATGTCACTTTCTCATTCAAAATACCTAAGAGTTCAAGTGTAACTTTAAGCACCCTGATCTTAAACTAAAATTGGTAGACTTAAGAGGTCAAGATCCCCATTCTGGTCTACCTGGAACCGCAGTGACAAGAGAGGTCGGGTGGGGGAAACCCTGTAACCCGTGGGGACGCTCTACCGTGTAGGGGTCTTTGCGGGACTCTCCCTCTCTGGCTGCCCAGGTAATTCTTAGGTGGACGATCTTTCTGATCAAGGGGTCCATCTGCCCCGAACCTCTATAGTCACCCAACATTTTTTGGGTGTCTTGATTGGGTCCAACACCTGCTTATCTCATCCAGTCCTTCAGTATCTTGCAGGAGGTCCTTGAAACCTCCTATAGAAATTCACTCTCCCCGAGGCTAAGCCTCGGCTCCCTTGTTTTTGCAGAAATCATTCGCATAGCCCCTCTTTCCTCTGATTCTGAACAAAGTCCCCTTCTTCCATTAATTCAAACTTCAGATTCTATATCCTGATTCCACCACCTGATTCGAAGATGCAGCCTAATTACCTAGCAAGACTACCATCTAAAAAACCTGAATATCTAAGATCCATGAAAGATAAGATGATTGAGGATGCCCTTGAATTCTATGAAATCAAATATAAACCCTCAACACCAATAGAGAACATTCAGGTTGATGTCCCAACAACCACAGCTTTCATCATAAACTGTGCCCAAATTCTATTGACTGAAATTTCAAAAGGATCAACCCGAGATATGCTCATGACAGGATACATTGAGATAGAAAAATTACACCAATCTGAATACCTTCAATGCTTGACAAATCCTGTACTTTGGGAACAACACCAAGATGCCCTTATAAAACGGGTAGAAATGATGAAATCAGTAGAACAAATTATCAACCAGAAATACCCGTATATACCAGAAATAGAGGATGAACCATCTTGGAACAGTATTAAGGAACAATCCAGTTTCCCAGATCTCGGGATTTAGGCACAAAGTGGTTGTAAAATCCCAACCCAGATAGAAGACAATGTTGAAATAGGTTGGGATATTGCAGGAGAACACAATGATGAGCCAAACTTAGACCATGAATTACCAAGCCTAGAATTCCAAAACTCCTGCAATAATGAGATCAGAAATGAACCTTTTGAGGGTATAAATTCCGCCCCTTATTCTGATAAGGTAGCCCTCAAAGGTTATTCAGACTTAGGTTCTAATAATTCTACCCACATCCTAAGCCTAGAACCTAGATCTGAAACTTATTGGGAAGATTATAAGGCCCCTTATGAGAAAGATCAAATTTTTACAGAGTATGATTCCGGGCCTCTTTTTGATGAATATCCCTCTCCAACATCCTCAGCAAATCTGATCGATTTTTCAGAAAACATGCCGATTTATGATACAAAAACTGAGGAGTTGGATGAGCAAGGTTTTAATGAGGTCTATCCTACCAGCTTGGAACTTGAGCCTAGACAGAATACCTTTTCGAGCCCAGAATTGACATATAGGCTAGATCCCAATCAGGCTGCTGATTCCACATCTGATGATTTTTGCTGTGGTGGAATTCATGATCATGAATCTCATTTTCGCCAACTCTCCGATAATTTCAAATCTGACTATAATTGCGGAGAGATTCCCCTTCCTGAACACGCCAGGCCCATCTACGACCTCAGTTCACATGACTCTGACTCCGACTCTGAGGTCCTGATTCCCGAGATCACTGATAACACAGAATCATTCCTTTTCGATCCTCAGGAACCAAAAATAGAAAATGCCAAGAGTGATTGCAACCCAGAATTCAAATCTTTTCTCAATTCAGATTTCTTTCATCCTACAGACACTCTTCAGGCATTTGATAGTTACCCAGAGGACTCTTTACAGAAAATCACCTGTCATTCGTTTCTAGAAGAGCCCTCGTACACAATGGCCACCTCATCCGCACACACAGAATGAATCAAAACCTCTTCCAAACCCCGACCCGCAACTGGACTCAATTTCTATTCAGATTCACCTCTCACCGAGCCGATTGCATTTCCAACTCGGGTTCTGAACACTGATCAGACTACATACCACGCCCCATCATTCTCTGATCACCCCTGTAGGGTTTCCGCGTCATTCATTGATTATTCTACGGATCCCTACTCTGACCAGGCTGATTCGACTAAGCCAAACCCTGCGTTTACACTTCCACATCCATCTGAGCTTCATAGTATATGGTGGGTTCCACACCTTTTTATCAACATCTATCAACCCACCAGATTGATTGGGTTTGGGCTGCATCATCAGCCTGTTGATCTGAACAAGCACCTGGTTGGACCAACCAGGCTCTTAATCAAGGTGCTTGTCTTACAAAACTCTGCTGATTTGACCATCCCCTCTCCATCTTATTTCCCACTTGGCTGAAGGCATCAAATTTAGCGCTCAACGGGAGGCAGCCCGTCATTCTCTTTGAAAACTTGAAACTTGTTCTGACACCTTTTTGCACTTAAAGCTCACACTTTAGGACAGCCGACTCCACCTCAGGTGCTTGCATCTGAGATTAGAAATCGTCCGCAACAGTCACCCCGACCCATTCACTCATCAAAACATCTGTCCTAATGTATGAACTAAGTTGAATACAAACCCCTAGGTTACAATGAGGACATTGCAATTCTTAGGCATGGGGGAGGTATGAAAGTGCAAAACTTGTAAGAAAAGATTTCAAACAAAAAATTCACATATGCCAAAAACACCATAAAAATTAAAAATTTTTCGAAAAAGAATAAGAGGAAAAGAGAAGGAAATTTTGTGAAGGAGAAGGAGAAAAGAAACAAAAATGAAAAAGGAGCACAAAATTATGAGAAAAGGTGATAGTCATTAGTAAGGAACTAAGGAATTAACCTAAGTTCTAGACCGCATTCAAGAAAATAACTGAAAAGTGCACAATGAGATTAGTAAGAATGCAAACCTTAGGCATTCTTGAATAGACTCTTAGTACCCATTAAGATCCCGACAATCCTCAAGAGGTTGAGGAAAATGAAAAGCTTAAGTACTAGGTCCAAGGCTTGGGGAGTATTTGGCCTCGTTAACTAATTTTTGGTTTATGGGACTTAGTAACCTAAGCACCCTAACCTCACACACAGCCTGGTTCAGTAAGCGTAAAAATCAAAATCACGCAGAAGCGTCGCAAAATTCTGAAAAGTACACCTAGAGTAGGAGCGGCCGATCAACACAAGTTGATTTGGACGAGTTCCTCAAAGATGCGTAACAAAATATCATCTCCTCGGTGCTTGTCTCTTAGGATATTCACATATCCTACTGGGGGCATGTAAGCACTCTGCTGATTCAGATTCCATGGATGGCATTATCTCGAAGTGTCAATTGCCAGGTTCTGGATTCAGCCACGGAACACCATGGATGGGGTTATCTCGAAATCTCAATAGCCAGGGTTCCGGGGGTTGCCATGGGCGGTGCTATCTCGAAGCATCGATCGCCAGGAACCCTTGAGGATTGATGATGGGAGCAATGAATCTGATACAGACCGTGTTGAAAAGCCAATCCTAGGCTAGAAATAAAAACAAAAAGAGAGAGAAAACTCTCCAAACAGAAAAATTTTCTATCTCTCTCTCTTACAAAATGCACTGCGAACTGAGCCAGGGCTAAAATCATTTCAAGCACGGGTGCTTTAACCAGAAAGTCCAATAAACCTTAGGTTAGTTCTTGTGGGCCTTAAAAACCTTTGCTAAGGACTGAGGCTGAGGCTAGACAGATCTGGATCTTGATTGGTACTAGAGTACCTTTTAGGCCTATGGTCAGCATTCTAACCTAATCTAGGTTTAAATGAAAAAGCACTTATCTGAAGCTATTAAGAACTTCATGGTCTAGAAAAAGGGTTGAAACCTTAAGTTTTTACTAAGGGACTAGCAAAAGCTAGGCATGGGGGTATGATGAGAACCTCATCATGAGCCATAACTAGCTCATTTTGACCTAATACAAAGGATAAAAGCTCCTACATAACTCAAGGAAAGGCTTAACTTAGAGAATTCTGAGTTTAAGGAGAAAACAAGTCATAAGGGGTGAAAATGCAATTTTACCAGTATAATCTGCATACAGGGTAATTCAGGGTCCAAACATAGGTCAAACAAACCAAATAAGAAGGAAAGTGGGATGATCTGACAAGGGCTACAGCAATTCCAAGGAACTAAATGATAATCTGTAACCTTAAAACAAACCCACTTCAATTCACGAGGTTCGAGGCAAAGTAAAAATAGAATAAACCCTCTAAAATTCATAGAAAAATAATCTCTAGGGTTTAGAACCTTCAATTTGGCCTTCAGAACCCATTTTGACCTACATTGAGAACCATGCCCAATTAATAACTTAATTTGGGTTTTTGCATAAATTGACTGGTCAAACAAGGTTTAATCTGGAAATAAAATTCACCATCATAATCCTTAGGTCCCAATTAGTCATGTATAAAAACTTGAGCCTAAGAGGAAACCTTCTTGACCAACTTTACACTTTGGTCCTCATTCATTTACTTTTTGGCCCTCAACTTTTGAACCCTCACATTTCTGCCCCTAACTATCCTTCATTTTTTGCATCCAGGTCCCTCCTGCCAAAACTTGACCAGCACCATGCTCCGGTGACCTTGCGCGGAGCATGGCACCGCGCAGGGTAAGGGGGAGGGTCTGGCGAGACAACCGGGGGTGCCCAGCGTCGTCAGCCGTCGCAGGAACACCCCCTGGTCGCTGCAACCCACCATACCGGCCGTGCGAACGCACGGACGGTATGGGTCTCCATCTCCGGCGTCCTCCGGCGAGGGAGACACGTCGTCTCCCTCCGCCTTCCTCGATGATTTCGCCCCTATAAATACCCCCGTCGCTCCACTGTTCTTCCCAGCTCGGATCTGACGGAGAAACCCCCCGACTTTCCTCTCTTCTCACTCCGGCAGATGCCCACCAGATCCGGCGGTTCCTCCTCCTCCTCCTCTTCGCTCTGCCGCAATACCAGCAGCAGAGACTTCTTCCCCTGCTCTTCCCGCGTCGCGCAATACCGGCGCGCGCTGCCTCTGCCCCGTCGTCACCGCCGTCCTCTCCCACTGGGCACCTTCTTCTCCGGCGACAGCAGGTACAGCCGTCCGCCTCCTCGCCCCCTTCGTCACTTTAGTTAGGTTAGAACTACTTCCCTCTATTCTCTCTCTCGTTTCCCCCTACTATTTTTATCTAATTACCCCTCGACCGCGCTGAATCACCCTCACCTTCTCCGCCTCCCGCCATCCTCCGGCGAGCCGCTCCCATCACTCCAGCATCCCACACGGCTCGCCAACCTGCACATAATCTCCGCCTCCTCACCCTGATCCATTTCCGCCCTTCCAATTCCCGCCACCCGACCTCTGCAAATCCACCGAACACACCCACTTTCCGACCCACAGTCCGACCTAGGGCAGCCCTTGCACGCCGCCCCACGCCTCGCCACCACCCACACGAGCTTCGCCGCACTCTGGCGAAGCTCCCGGCACCTTCTGATCAGGCCGAGAGGCCGTTTTGCTGTGAACAGGTCACCCGTCCTCCGCCGCCATTGCCGTGCAGAAGGAGCTGCTTCGACCTGCTACTCCAGGTGCGCCGCACCCAGGTCACGCTCCCAGGCTGTGCGGGGCATTTCGGCAAAGCGTCAGGCTGCAGTTGAGGCGAAGCCCTCACGCGAAGGCCTCGCGTAAAGCCGCGATTACCAGCTGCTTCCTCCGCGCAGGCGTCAAATTGGGGTGGGACATTTAGTCCCACCTCGGAAAGCCCTGAAGGAGCGCAGCGGTATAAAGTGAAAAAGTGCTGGAGGCTTATCGCCTCAGCACACGGGGTGAGGTCCCCTTCACCCGCCCGGTTACCCGATCTAGTCCGTGCTCACGCCTTGCGGACCTGGCCCGACCCGACTAAACCCGACCTGCACTCCTCGCCCACCACGCACGCCGGTGGGCCTGGACCCAGGCGTGACCCGTACCTGGCTACCCGACAGCTCTGGGAGAGCTTTCCTAAGAGCGTATTCTGTGAGAGAGAGAGACGCGGGGGAGGGTAGAGATAGGTTTTGCCCCTCTGATCAAGCTGTGTAAGTGTGCACCAACAGGTGAAGAAGAACCGTGGAAGAAGACGAAGGCTGGAAAAAGGAGGAGCACCGAGCGGCACTGTAGCAGCGGCGGTTTAAGTTGTCTGATTTGAAAATCAGACGACGTCCTGAAGGCAAAGAAGGAGAAGGAAGGCGAGGCAGAGGAGAACACAGAACACGAGAAGAAGATCTGACTAAAGGAAAAGAAGAAAGAAAGAAGAAGAAGAAGAACAGGACCGCTCTGCAGAAGAAAAAGGAAGAGACGAGCAGAAACAGCTGAAAGAAGAAGAAGAACAAAGGAAGAGAGCAGAAGATCTGAGAAGGAAGAAGAGGAGAGGATAAGCAAAGAGAAAAGAAGAGAAGCCAACAAATTCTCTCTCTCACTTTCTTTATTTTTGTAAAAGAATTTGTATCTCTAGAATACAACTTGCTCCCTGAGTTCAACCTCGGGAACTCTTTTATTTTCGAGTAACAAATTATATTAAACTGGTAATCACTTCTCTATACTATACTACGACGAAATAATAGAACTATGAAGGAAGGTCGTCACCAACTCGTTTGTCGCAGCCAGTTTCGCAGTTACTTTAGGCCAGGATTATATGCTGTTGGAAAATCCGTTAGTAATCAGAGGTCCGAGTGGTCAGCTGTTTGTAGCTGAAGAGGTGTACACGGATTGCGAGGTCAACGTCGGGGGACATAGCTTGCCAGCTGACTTGATTATGATACAGATGGAGGACTTTGGAGTGATTCTGGGGATGGACTGGTTGTCCGCTTACAACGCCTTGGTAGACTATTTTGAGAGGAAGATTGTGTTCTCCATGCCGGAGTTGCCTTCTTTTGAGTTTCATGGACAACCAGTGGACGGAGGCTTCAGGTGCATTTCAGCACTTCGGGCGGCGAGACTTTTGAGCCAGGGGTGCAAGGGCTTCCTAGCTTGTGTGGTGGAAGAGCCTAGCCCTGTGGCAGACTTCCAGAGCATCCCGGTGGTCAGAGAGTACCCTGACGTGTTTCCAGACAAGTTACCAAGATCACCACCCGAGCGCAAGATCGAGTTTGAGATCTTGCTAGTACCAGGGACCAGCCCCATCTCCACCATGCCATACAGGATGGCACCGCTTGAGCTACGAGAGCTTAAGTCTCAGTTGCAAGACCTTTCGGAGAAGGGTTTCGTGAGGCCCAGCGCATCTCCCTGGGGAGCCCCGATACAGGATGGTACCCTACGCCTTTGTGTGGACTACCGACAGCTGAATAGGGTCACCATCAAGAACAGATATCCGCTGCCGAGGATCGACGACTTGTTTGACCAATTGCAGGGTGCCACGGTGTTCTCCAAGATCGACTTAAGGTCGGGATACCACCAGTTGAGGATCAAGGAGACCGACGTCTTCAAGACAGCTTTCCGCACCCGGTACGGACACTACGAGCTTTTGGTCATGCCGTTTGGGCTGACCAATGCCCCCGCTGCTTTCATGGATCTGATGAACCGGGTGTTTAGACCATGCTTGGACCAGTTCGTGGTGGTTTTCATAGATGATTTACTCATCTATTCTCAAGATCAGACGCAGCACGAACGACACTTGCAGATGGTTCTGGACACACTGAGACGACGGAGGCTGTACGCGAAATACAGCAAGTGCGAGTTCTGGTTGAGGGAGGTGACCTTCTTAGGTCATGTGATCTCTGGAGACAGCTTGGCGGTGGACCCAGCCAAGGTCGAGGCAGTACTCAGGTGGGAGAGACCGTGTTCAGTCACTGAGATTCGCAGTTTCCTGGGACTGGCAGGCTACTACAGACGATTCATCAGAGGTTTTTCACAGATTGCTCGTCCTATGACACAGTTGACCTGGAAGGACGTGCCCTTCACTTGGACAGACGCCTGTGAGGCGTGTTTTCAGGAGCTGAAGGAGAGGTTGACCTCGGCTCCCGTGCTCACCATCCCTGACAGTAGTGGTGGGTTCGTTGTGTACACGGACGCCTCCTTGCAGGGGTTAGGAGGTGTGCTCATGCAGAGGGGTCACGTTGTCGCTTACGCTTCGCGGCAACTGAAGCCCCATGAGCATACCTACCCTACCCACGACCTGGAGTTGGCAGCTGTCGTCTTCACGCTGAAGACCTGGAGACACTACTTGTACGGTGAGACCTTCGAGATTTTCACGGACCACAAGAGCCTCAGATACCTTTTTGATCAGAACGAGCTCAACATGAGACAGAGACGTTGGTTGGAGCTCTTGAAGGACTACGACTACAGCATCTCCTACCACCTGGGGAAGGCCAATGTGGTGGCTGATGCCTTGAGCCTGAAGGCGCCCGCACACTTGGCCAGTTTACAGTTACAGAGTTGGAGCCTTTCGGAGGAGGTGGGCAGTTGGCGACCCCTGGAGTTACGGGGGCACTGTGGGGCAGTGACGGTGACATGACAGACTAGGCCAGAGCTGATAGACAACATCATCACAGGACAGATGGCCGATCCGTACTTGCAGTCCTTGCACGACAGAGTACTGTCGGGAGACCCAGGGGACTTCTCTTTCACAGACCAGGTGCTGCACCTGAGGGGACGGTTGTGCGTCCCCAGAGACGAGGAGCTGTTGAGAGAGCTTCTGACTGAGGCACACGGTTCCAGACTCACCATACATCCCGGAAACACAAAGATGTACCACGACTTGAGATGCGAGTTTTGGTGGAGGGGGATGAAGTGAGATGTGGGTGAATTCGTGCAGCAGTGCTTAGTGTGCCAGCAGGTGAAAGCCGAGCATCAGAGGCCTACAGGGCCGCTACAGCCGCTTCCAGTGCCAGAGTGGAAGTGGGAGAGCATCACCATGGACTTGGTGGTGGGTTTACCTGTTACCCAGCGAGGACACGACGCAGTCTGGGTAATTGTGGATAGACTGACGAAGACGACACGATTCTTGCCGATCCGAGTCACTTTGGGACCAGCACAGTTGGCAGAGAGGTATATCCGTGACGTGGTATGACTACACGGAGTTCCGCGGGAGATCGTATCCGACCGGTATACCCGCTTTACATCCCAGTTTTGGGCTGAGTTTCAGCAGGCCCTAGGGACGCGGTTGAGGTTTAGTATAGCTTACCACCCCCAGACGGACGGACAGTCTGGGCGCACGATACAGACACTTGAGGACCTTTTGCGTGCCTGTGTATTGGACTGGAGGGGCTCTTGGGAGGAGCACCTGCCCCTAGCGGAGTTTGCATACAACAATAGTTATCACTCGAGCATCGGCAAGGCTCCCTACAAGGCTCTGTACGGACGGAGGTGTACGGCACCCTTGAGTTGGGTTGAGGTGGGGACCAAGTGGGAGGTTGGCCCCAGGTTGATCCGGCAGAGTCAGGAGGTAGTCGAGCAGATCCACAGGTGACTCCGCACTGTCAAGAGCAGACAGAAGAGCTACGCGGATCGGAGATGCAGAGAGGTGCAGTTTGAGGTTGGGGACCACGTCTTCCTTCGTGTTTCGCCCATGAAGGGCCTACAGCGGTTTGGGGTGAGAGGGAAGCTCGCGCCAAGGTTCGTGGGGCCCTTTGAGGTCCTGGAGCGGGTTGGACCCGTTGCTTACAGACTTGCCCTCCCCCCGCAGCTTTCTGGTGTGCACGACGTGTTCCACGTGTCCAACCTCAGGAAGTACGTAGCCGATCCCAGTCACGTACTAAGTCACGAGAGCGTCGAGGTGGGCGACGACCTGACCTACCCCGAGCGGCCAGTGCAGATTCTAGACCAAGCCGTTCGCAGTTTGAGACGAAAGCAAGTACCCCTAGTAAAGGTTTTGTGGAGGAGCCAGCGGTACGAGGAGGCTACCTGCGAGCCTGAGTCGGCAATGCGGGAGCGATACCCGGAGCTCTTCGTGGGTACGTCTTTTCGGACCAGCTTCGGTCCTCTTTGAGTTTGTTATGGTTACTATGACGTTTTTCCCGCACCCTAGTTAGCGCAAGTTTCGGGGACGAAACTTCCTTTGAGTTTGTTATACTGTTACGAATGCATGGCTTCAGATGTCTTTTAAGACGTCGGATAAGATGTCTGGAAGCCCTTCCAGACATCTGGGATTCGGTTTCGACGGCACGCGCGTTTGCGTCTGCACGCCTGTGCGCGCAGACCTGCGGTCGCTTTCTCCCTCTCTCCTGCGAGCGCAGGCTGCGCTCTGTTCTGCTCTCTCTCCTCCCCGCGTGGCTTTAAAATGCCACGCCCTCTCCCTCACTCTCATCACCTCCGCCCCCTTCCTCTTCTCCTTCCAGCCGATGCGTGAGTGCGAGCGCGAGTGAGCGACGGCAACGATAGCCGCGGTGAGCGTGGGAGGAGGTGCTGCACGAGGGAGGAGGCGCTCGGCTATGAGGGGGAGCTTGCCGGGGCTGCTAGGGTCAGCCGGCGGGGGGAGCAGTAGACGCGGGGTGACGCGGGAGGCCTGCTGCAGCTCGAGCAGTAAGCGGACGAGACGCGGCGCGGCCGTGCGTCGCGAGGGGAGGGCGAGTCGCACCCTAATTCTGGAAATTTTTCCAGAATCAGACGTATGGGCTTCCAACCAGACAACAAGGAGGACGTCTGGAGGACTGTCCAGACGTCTGAAAGGTGAGTTATTTTCGTCCTTCTTCCTTTTCTTCGGCCGTCCGTACTGAGAGAGAGAAATGGGTACGCGCAGGTTCTGGATTCGCATCCAACGCGAATCAAACGTCCGGCTGCAGTGCCAGACGACGGGAACGACTTCCAGACGTCCGGGGTGACCATCGGACGTCTGGGAACTAGGCCAGACACCCCCGCAGGCTTCTGGACGTCTGAGAGACCACGCAGGACAAGGTACCATCTGATCCTCATTTTTAAGACATCTGGAAGAAGTTCCAGACGTCTGATTTTGCACTGTTTCGTCGTTTTCGACCAGTTTAGGGCCCGTTCGGAGTCCGTTTTCCGCATTTCCAGTTGCGTGCTTTTCGGAATTAAATCCTCTACCCGTCTACAGTACTTGTATACTGTTTTGAGAAACTCCTTGTGTTTGATTCTTGTGATAGGACCCCGTTTCGTTGCAGTCTCAGGGGTTGCGGAGGTACGAGGGATTCCCGACCACGCCCCCAGTACGCCTGTTGTAACCGGTAGAGTGGCTTTTAAGTTTATTAGTATAATCTGTTAAATTATGGAACCATAAATAGAACCTAGGACATTGCATGAATCCTAGGAATGAGAAATAGATTGAATGATAGATCCTAGGTGTTGCATGAATCCTAGGGCTGGAAAACTAGATTGTATGATAGATCCTTGGATATGGCATGAATCCTAGGACGGGAAAACTAGTGAAATATATGAATACTGCAGTCTTGGAAATAAAATGGAAAGGAACAAATAGCTGCCTGTAAATTGAATTAACAGCTGCCTGTTATGAATAAATAAACGTGACTGAGAACATGGATTGTAAGAACGTGAAACTGGAAAGTGAAACCTAGATGTTCTGAGTTAAAAGAGCTGGAACCCTACAGGGAATTAGGAGTGGAACTCCTAGAAAGAGAAAGGAATGAAACTGAGGAACAAAGATGTGGTAATGTGCTGTCTCTTGGGTACGTAGTAGCAAGGGAAGTACCTGTACCTGCCTAGTACAGAGCGGAGCCAGCCGCCCCAGGGACCCGGGGTTAGGACTGGCCACTTTGTACCGACTTGCTGGCCCTCGTGTACGTAGTACCGAGGAGAGCTACTAGTGTAGGGAGGTACTAGCTACCCCACGGGCCCCGGGGTTCTGCTAGCCTCCTACACTGACTTGTTAGGCCACTAGGGCAAACCAGGGTAGTCAGGCGAGGGTGCGCGGACTGTGGAGGGGCAAGGCCACTGTTTGGTTCTGTGGAGGGGTTGGACCCCTATTACTGAGAGGGCTCTGCCCTGTACCAGTTCCATGCTGTGCTTTGGGCTCACCCGTTAACGGAAATGACTGACCGCGTGCCAGTGCGGGTTAGCTACCTGTGCGTTTATCGCGTGTGCCGTAGTCACCGTTACGCCTGTCCGTGACCATGGGGTGGTTGACTGAGAGCAGGATCACCACGGGGGACTCTCCTGGTTAGGAGAGCACCACGTGCTACTTCTACTTTTTGGAAAAGGCTGCAATCAAGATCGTTCCCATGAGGAACATTCGAGATCAAGTGAAGGATCTGAGAAATGAATGAAATCATGAGACAATTAAAAGACGTAAATAAAGAAAGTAACAGAACATAACAGCTACTATACACTCTACTATTTCTTTTGTTTTAGTTGCCACTCTACTCAGCGTTTTGCTGACGTGTTACACTCGTTACCTTTCAAGACCAAGTGTTGAGCAGCCAGGGTCAGTAGCTACAGAGGACGCTGGGCCGAGTAGGGTCCAGTAGAGTTACCACTGTTCTCTTGTACCTCTTTTTGGTTCCACTGTAGTGAGTAGTTCTTGTTACCACTGTACTTTTCTTTACCTACAGTTCATATTATGTTATGAATGTTGTTCTACTGTTGTGGTGGTATATACTGTAGTGGTTTCTTTCCTTACTGTTGTATTTTCTTACTGTTAGTTATATTCATGCTGAATGTGGTTTATTTTACTGCTCTTTTGGTTACTTCCTTGTTGGACGACCAGGTCTTAGGATTAGTCGAGTCGGTCCAGTTCTCGTGTCTCATAGGGACTCGGGAATCGGGTCGTTACAGAGGCGTGTTTTCAGGAGCTGAAAAAGAGGCTGACTTCGGCTCCCGTACTCACCATCCCAGACTGTAGTGGCAGGTTTGTTGTGTACACGGACGCCTCTTTGCAGGGATTAGGGAGTGTGCTCATGCAGAGGGGTCACGTTGTCGCTTACGCTTCGTGGCAACCGAAGCCCCACTAGCATAGCTACTGATGTAAACACATTTACACTGCTTAAAATGTCTATTTATGCATGTTCTTAAGCATAGGATTGCATTTCATGATATAAATATTGCATTACATGCATCATCTTGCATTTAGAGTAGTTTGAATAAAATGGAGGTTAATTGTCTCCTTTTATGTGCTTGGACAGGGTAAATATTTTATCGAGGCCTCGGATCAAAGATCCAAACATATGGATATGATCAGGGCGACGATTGGAGTTCAACGACTCCAAGATCGCCCTAATCAGGCATCCGTAGCATCAGATAGAGATCGGGGAACCCTAGAAGATCAAGGGCCAGGATGGTGTAAATCCGCACTTCAGATGGCAAATCCGATCACACGGATGAATTCGGATCGACGATCGCAGCCAAACGACACAAAAATCGAGTCAATCCGACATCCGTGGCACCATCTACAACTTCCAGAAGATGGACGGCCAAGATGGCGCCACGTGGTGCCATCTCAGCCACCCAAACGGCCGCTGGCATTTTGTGAAGGCCCCCGCCCGATCGCTCTCCACTGTCAAATGGAGATCCAACGGCTGTGGCCGCCCGGCGCTTAAAACGTGCGCTCGACCATCCGCGCCCCGCAGCGCAGCGGTCGAGTGCGCTTACGCGAGCGCGGGGCCCGGGTTCGAGCCGCGGCGAGTGGATTGGAGGCGCGGGTTATTGAGGCGCGTGGAGCCTCGGATGGAGATCGTGTGATCGCGGGCGCCTGATAGCGCCGACGCGCGATTTGACGCCCCGCGTAACGCGCGATCGCACGTGCAGGCGGGCAGGTAGCAGCGGGCGCGGACGCGATTTAAGCCGTCCGATCTCGCGATCGGACAACTGAGACTTCGCAGACGTGCGTAGGCGTTACGCACGCGAGCAGCCGAGTGGGCACGCGTGGGCGCAGCGGCGACGGCCACGTCGGGGCTTTAATGACAGATATATCCGTCACTAAAGACCCCTTATTTATTATTTTGAAGATGTAATGTCCATTTTGCCCCCACTCCTTGCAACTATAAAAGGAGACCCCCTCCATACGAAATTTTCATCCCTTCTTTCTCCTCTCTACCCCTCCAAAGCTGAAGAGAAGCTTGTCCCACACCCGGGATGCTTCTCGCGAGATAAAGTCCAATTTTCGTTCCCCTTCGGAAGTGGATCCCGCGACGACGACGGCGTGCTGCTTCATTCCTGTTCTTCTGCTTCGTCCTCCTTCGTCCCTCTTCATTCTCCTTCGTCCAGGCGTCGTCCCGTCTGGCTCGTCCTCCAAGCAACCGTCGAGGAGGATTTCTCTCTCCCTATTCTTTTTACCGCTTTGTAGTATAGATTTACTGCTTTCTAGATTAATCTACTCGTCCTCCAAGCAATCGTCGAGGAGGACATT
Source organism: Thalassia testudinum (assembly GCA_037157565.1). NCBI lineage: Eukaryota > Viridiplantae > Streptophyta > Magnoliopsida > Alismatales > Hydrocharitaceae > Thalassia > Thalassia testudinum. The sequence goes on from JAZHRO010000063.1 coordinate 100,187,833, forward strand.
TCTCTCTCCATTCTTTTAATGCTTTCTAGAGTAAATTTATAGCTTTCTAGAGTAATTGTTTTATGCTTTCTAGTTGTAATGAACAATCTCTTCAATACAAAAATACCTTGTTTATTCTACATCTCATTTTGATTTCTCTGTGTAATATTCTCTCTCTCTTACTCTTTCTCTCTCTTCTATTTATTGTAAATAATTAGATGGTTCTAAATTGAATTATTCTGTAACAAATAAAAAGAAACGCGTAGTTTTTAAATTAAACGTCTACCTCCCTGTGTTCGACCCAGAATTTTAATTTCGGTATAAATTTTATTTGTTGAACACGAATTCTTCGCTTTCGAACTACAACGACAGGTTTTCCAAAATCGAACACGTTAGCGTAGGTTCGTAATCGTTCAACAGCTACCCTACCCACGACGTGGAGCTGGCAGCTGTCGTCTTTGCGCTGAGGACTTGGAGGCACTACTTGTACGGTGAGACCTTTGAGATTTTCACAGATCATAAGAGCCTCAAATACTTGTTTGATCAAAAGGAGCTCAACATGAGACAGAGACATTGGTTAGAGCTCCTGAAGGACTATGACTGCAGTATTTCCTACCACCTGGGAAAGTCCAACGTGGTGGCTGACGCCTTAAGCCGAAAGGCCCCTGCCCACTTGGCCAGTTTGCAGGCGCAGAGTTGGAGCCTCATGGAGGAGTTGGGCAGTTGGCGGCCCCTAGAGTTACTGGGGCACTGTGGGGCAGTGACGGTGACACGACAAACGAGGGCAGAGCTGATAGACCGCATCATCACTGGACAGATGGCCGACTCGCACTTGCGGTCGTTGCATGACAAAGTACTGTCAGGAGACCCTGGGGACTTCTCTTTTACAAACCAGGTACTTCTCATGAGGGGACGTTTGGGCGTTCTCAAGGACGAGGAGCTGTTGAGAGAGCTCCTGACTGAGGCACACAGTTCTAGGTTCACCATACATCCCGGAAACACAAAGATGTACCACGATTTGAGACGTGACTTTTGGTGGAGGGGAATGAAGCGGAATGTAGGTGACTTCGTATAGCAGTGTTTAGTGTGCCAGCTGGTGAAGGCCGACCATTAGAGGCCTGTAGGGCCATTGCAGCCACTTTCAGTGCCAGAGTGGAAGTGGGAGAGCATCACCATGGACTTGGTGGTGGGCTTGCCCGTTACCCAGCAAGGACACGATGCAGTCTGGGTGATCGTGGACAGATTGACGAAGACGGAATGTTTCTTGCCGATTCGTGTCACCTTGGGACCGGCATAGTTGGCAGAGAGGTATATCCGTGACGTGGTACGGCTACACGGAGTTCCGCGGGAGATCGTATCCGATCGGGATACCTATTTTACGTCCCAGTTTTGGGCTGAGTTTCAGTAGGCCTTGGGGACAAGGTTGAGGTTCAGTATAGCATACAACCCCCAGACGGACGGATAGTCTGAGAGCACAATACAGACACTTGAGGACCTTTTGCGTGCTTGTGTACTGGACTGGAGGGGCTCTTGGGAGGAGCACTTGCCCTTGGCGGAGTTTACTTATAATAACAGTTATCATTCGAGCATCGGCATGGCACCCTACGAGGCTTTGTACAGACGGAGGTGTACGGCGCCCTTGAGTTGGGTTGAGCTAGGGACCAAGTGGGAGGTTGGCCCCAGGTTGATCTGGCAAAGTCAGGAGGTGATCAAGCAGATTCATAGGTGACTCTGCACTATCAGGAGCAGACAGAAGACCTATGCAGATCGAAAACACAGAGAGGTACAGTTTGAGGTTGGGGACCATGTCTTCCTTCGTGTTTCGCCCATGAAGGGCCTGCAGCGGTTTGGGGTGAGAGGGAAGCTCGCGCCGAGGTTTGTGGGACCCTTTAAGGTCCTGGAGCAGGTTGGACCCGTTGCTTATAGGCTTGCCCCTCCTCCCCAACTTTCTGGTGTGCACGACGTGTTCCACATGTCCAACCTCAGGAAGTACGTCGCTGATCCCGGTCACATTCTGAGCCACGAGAGCGTCGAGGTGGGTGACAACCTGACCTACCCAAAGTGGCCAGTGCAGATACTCGATAGAGCCATCCAGAGTCTGAGACGGAAGCAGCTACCCCTGGTGAAAGTCTTGTGGAGGAGCCAGCGGTACGAGGAGGCCCTGAGGCGGCGATGTGGGAGTGGTACCCAGAGCTCTTTGAGGGTACGTCTTTTCGGACTGGCTTCAGTCCTCTTTGAGTTTGTTATGCGTATATTGTTCTTTTTCCGTCCCCTAGTTAGTGCAAGTTTCGGGGATGAAACTTCCTTTGAGTTTGTTATGTTGTTAAGACCCATGCCGCCAAAACCCTTTTAAGATGTCTGGGAGTTGGACCAGACGTCTGAACACCTTCCCAGACGTCTGGAAATAAATTTTTGCGTGCCTACAACCGCGAGTCTACACGCGTGCCGCACGCAGACTGATCCCCAGCCGCCCTCTTCTCTTTCTTCCTCCCCTCGCCAACTTGCAGAGCTACCCGCGTGCCTACATATATCCCCTCCTCTCCCTCATGCCACCCCACCCCATCCGTCTCCTCTTTCCTCCAACGTGAGAGCGAGAGTGAGAGCGAGCAGCAGCTGCAGTCGAGTGCAGCGGCAGAGAGGAGAAGGGCAGCGAGAGAAGGGAAGAGAGGAGAGAGCACGAGCCGTGAGAGAAAGAGCTCGCCGGTGTAGTTCAAGGCCGGCCGGCGTGCGCGAGGTAGAGTGTGTGTCGTGGAGGTTTCCCCAACGTTGCTGCAGCAGAGCAGCGAACGAGCGGCTGTGCGGCGTGGTCGCGCATAGCAGGAAGAAGACGAAGGAGGTCCTGATTTTGGGATTTTCCCAGAATCAGACATTTGGACCTACATCCAGACGATGTGGACGACGTCTGGAGGGAGCTCCAGACGACTAAGAGGTACGTTTTGCCTCCTTTGCGGACGTCTGTTGCGTGCCGTGTTGAGAGATTCTGCTTACGCGTGCAGGTTTCGCTTCAGGAGGGTGCGGGACATGCCCTCCCACGCGGTTTAAACGTTTGGGCGAGTCACCAGACGGCGGAGAGCGTCTCCAAACGTCCGGAGGGATAGTTGAACATCTGGAACTAGGTCCAGATGGTTCAACACGATCCCTGGACTTGTGAAGAGTAGCACAGAGTGAGGTATGGATCTGGACTCCTTTTAAGACGTCTGGAAGATGTTCCAGACGTCTGATTTGAGTCAGAGTTATCATTTTTGACCCGTTTAGGGTCTGTTCGAGGTCCGATTTTCATGTTTAAGATTCTGTTCTTCTTCGTATAAGTTCCTCTACTTGTTGGAATACTTTTTATCATATTCTGAGTGGTTTCTTGTGGTTGATCCCTGTGTTAAGACCTCGTTATGTTGAGGATTTGGGGGTTGCGGAGGCACGTGGACCTACCGATCACGCCCCCATTACTCCCGATTTTGCAGGTAGAGTGGCTTCCCTTAGTTAATTACAAACATAAATGCATATTTCGAATAAATGATAGATCCTAGGGTATGGCATGAATCCTAGGACTAGAAACACTGGAACGATTGTATTAAATGCTTGAAATGCAGTCTTGAAATGAGTAGATGGAATAATAATTACCTGTAATTGGATAACAGCTGCCTGTGAAATGTAGAGTACTATTGGTAGTAACTACTACATGTAATTTCTGTTGGTTGAAATTAAATACGAGCTGCTTGTATTTAAATTGGAAAAGAAAGATTGAATGTTGGAAACACATGCTATATGTGAATAAACCTAAATGATGAAACCTAGTATGGCTTGGCCTGAGAAACATGAGTATGAACCCTACGGGGAATTAGGAGTAGAGCTCCTGAAAATAAATAGAATGGAACTGGAAAAGTAAATGGGAAAGTGTGTTGTCTCTTGGGTACGCGGTACGAAGGGAAGCACATGTTACCTCTTAGTGCAGAGCGGAGCTAGCCGCCCTAGGGTTGAGACCCGGGGTTGAGTCTGTCCACTTTGTACCGACTTTTGGCCCTTGCGTACACAGTACCGGGGAGAGCTAGTAGTGTAGGGAGAGAGCTAGCCACCCCACGAGGCCCGCGGTTCAGCTAGACAGCCTACACCGACTTGTTAGGCCCACTGGGCAAACCAGGGTAGTCAGGCGAGGGTGCGTGGATTGTGGAGGGGTGAGACCCCTATTTGGTTACTGTGGAGGGGCTTGACCCCTGTTACTGAGACGGCTCTGCCCTATACTGGTTCTGTGCTGTGCTTTGGGAGCACCAGTTAATGGAAATGACTGACCGCGTGCCAGTGCAGGGTAGCTACCCGTGCGTTTATCGCGCATGCCATAGTCACCGTTACGTCTGTCAGCGACCTTGGGGTGGTTGACTGAGGGTAGGATCACCACAGGGACTCTCCCGGCCAGGAGAGCACCACGTGCTACTTCTACTCTTTGGAAAAGACTGCAATCAAGATCGTTCCCACGAGGAACATTTGAGATCAAGAAAAAGACCTGATAAATAAATCAAGTGATGAAAGAAAGAATAACTAGTTGAATAAAAAAAGAAATGGAAAACAACAGCTACCTGTCCACCTTTACTATTTCTCTTAGCTAGCTGGTTGCCACTCTACTCAGCATTTCACTGACGTGTCGTACTTACCACCTTTTTCAAGTCCAGGTGTTGAGCAGCCAGAGCCTACGGCTGCAGAGGACGCTGGGCCTAGTAGAGTCCAGTAGTTGTACTTTTGTTGTACCCGTTTTCTGTAGTAGTTAGTATTTTGTTACACTTTTGTACTCTTTATTGTAAACTTCATAATTCTATACTGTTGTGGTGGTGTGTACTGTAGTAGTTTATTTCTTTACTGATGTACTTTTGTTACTGTTAGTTGCTTGCATGATGAATGTGGTTTATTTTACTGCTTTTTGGTTACTTCCTCGTTGGACGACTGGGTCTTGGGATCAGTCGAGTCGGTCTGATTCTCGTGTCCTGTAGGGATTCAAGAACCGGGTCGTAACAATCCCTCTCTACCAGAGGAGATTGAGATGCATCCTTTCCTTTGAATTCTACCTTGATAGTCTCTCCCTTGATAGGGGAGAGGCTAGCAAGTTTGTTGATCCTCGAGCAGGGCATGCCCATCCTCAACATATTGAGTACGTTGTTGACTTCAGCTAGAAGAGTCAGGCCTCTTGGGAGCTACCAAGGCCTATGCCTTGCGACCATGAAGTGCAACCACAGTTTATGTCCAACAAGGACCAACCATAGACAAAACTAGATCATCATCATAGGATTAGCCAAAACTAGAGAGCCACACCAATGCTCCCACTAGGAGCGGCTCCCCATAGGAGCATAGACTGCGGGTGTGCCCTTTTAATCTGTCATCGGATGAGGTCTCAACCAATCCATCACAGTACCCTGGCACTTCCATACATACGGGTGCCCAGTGAGCCTCTAGCTACGAGTACCACGTACCTTGACGTCCCCCATTGCTCATGCAGGTGCCGTTAGAGCCTAGAGCCACGAGTATCTCTGCATCAAGTTGGATTCAGGTACATTCAAGTACCAAACACCGATGAAAGCCCAAAGTCGGTCACCAAACTCAGAAACCCTTCAAGTTCTAAGGCAGATTCCTTGGTAGCCTCTTGCTATCGTAACAACTCGGGTCCTTTACCCAAGCAGTGAGCACGTGATTCACCAAGTCTAAGAGTATAGCCTTACGAGCTCCCCTAGTCGACCTACCATCATGTAATTACATTGGGTTTCGTATTCGAAACAAACCCCTAGAGACCTAATGGATCACCTGGGGTCTTACTCAAGACCTTAGGATCGAAGCATTCCATTTATTAGACTCTGATTAAGTCCATACAGGTTCAACATTTTGGGTTCAATCCTTTGCTTAGCTAGATTCAATCAACTTTTTAATCCTCTATTTAGAGTTCAAATGGGGTGGAACAAGTACACTAGTACCGATCCTAGTCCCAGGTACTGGTGTTGAGCACCTATTGTCTCTACTAGACCATAGCATGCCAGTACCAGCACTAGTCTCTAGCATCGATATTGGGCACCAATAAATTGCAGGGTCAAAACCTGTCGAAAATCCGATAGAGTTTCTAATCCCCTGTTTATTTGATATTTCTCCCAAAAACCTGTACCTGCAACCTATACTATACTTGCATACTACAACTTAAATAGGTAGGCACACCCCACCACCACACCATAGGACAACAATAAGCAACAGAAAATCAGCGAGCACACCATGCATCGAAAAGTGATAAAAGCATAAAGAAAAATGGAACGAAAAAAAAATTAAGTATCATCGCACATCACGATAGCTTCTCTGCAATTGCTTGTCTAGTTGTTGGATGTAAAGGGGGCTTAGCACCAACAGCTAGCGAAGGCTCATCTGTAACCCAATAAAATTTCCTTATAATATCAATAATTCTAAGCATACCACAATAAAATGATGTCAACTAATTGGCGTCATTCTTAAAATGTTGAATGAGATACATATAACGCTCCTATTGTACTTCATAAATAACTTAAGCCCAAATATGAGGATTCAAATAGATCCTTGCAACAATCTCTTTCACCAAGAAATGATAACCCAGTTATTGTGTGAGCATGCATCACTTTTAACCGTAGTGAGCCCTATTAGCTACATGAATTCTTTGGGTGCCATCATATCTACCTTTGGTTATATATATATATATAACCAAAGTTAGATATGATGGTACACAAATATATATATAAGTTGGTTGAAATGAGATAAATTGATTGTAACACTAGGTCTCTCTTATATAGAGAGAGACCAAAAGAGCAAAAGTACACCTTTGCCCCTGATGAGCACCCAAGCCACAACTAGAAAAGAAATACACATAGTATTCTATCACCCTCCCTCAAGCTGGAGCATATATATCTATCATGCTCAGCTTGGATATACATGAATCAAATGAAGATCTGGTCAAGGGCTTGGTGAAAATATCTGCAGTCTGCTCCTCAAATGCAAAAAAAGTGGTATATAACAACCCTTTCTGAATAATGTCCCTTGTATAGTGACAGTAGACCTCAACATACTTTGTTCTCTCATAAAATGCTAGGTTGTTGGTGTTAACGAGATGAAATCGATTTTTAAAAGATGTCGCGTTGTAGTATAAATGAAATTGCCTTGAACATAGATAAAAAATTTATTACTCGAAAACCTAAGTATCCGAGGTCGAACACAGGGAGCAAATTAGTATTTAAAAACTAAGATCACAACTTTCAACTTGATAAAATGTAATGATCAATCAAATTATGAAGCAATAAAAAATGGTTTCAATGTATATAAAAGCTCAAAAAGGATAAAGATGGACGTTTGATGTAAAAATCAGACGTCTTAAGTATTTGATGCTACAGTGCAGTGCTTCTCTTTAGCTCTCTCTGTCTTTTGCTTTCTCTGTTCTTCTTCTTCTTTCTTCCTTCTCTGATTTCTAACTTTGGCTTCTTTCTCTCTTCTTTCTCTTTCTTTGCTTCTGACTTCAGCCGAGCCTTCACATACTTCTGCCTATCTTCTGATTGCTGGCCTTGGCTTCTCTTTCTCTTTTCTCTACTTCTATCTCGAGCCTTCTTCAGACTTCTGCCTTCCTTCCTTGGCTTCCGATTTCCTTCTCTTTCCCTTTCTTCTTCAGCAGCGCCTTCTAAGACTTCTGCCTATCTTCTACCTTCAAGTTCTTCTTCAGCTTCCTTCCTTAGTCGCTCCTGTTCTTGGCTTCCTTCCTTCCCACAGCTCCTTCCTTCAGCTTCCCTTCCTTCTTCCTTCCTTGCAGCTTCCCTTCCTTCCTTCTTCGTTCCCTCCCCAGCGAAGAGCAAAAACTACCCCTACCCTCCCCTGCGTATGCTCTCTTTATTTCTCTCTTCACTCTCTCAGAGCTAGCTGGGTAATCGGATCGAGTTACACGCACCCGGGTCCAGGCACACCAGCGTGGGTGGTGCATGAGGAGTGTAGGGTAAATGGGTCGACCAGGTCCGCGTGGGCGTGGGTCGCGGACCAAGCGAGTGGTGTGGGCGAGGGGACCTCACCCCGTAACTTGAGGCGACCAACAAGAAACACAAAAATAATTTAAGGTACACACCCACTCCTGACTTTCCGAGGTGGGACTAAAGTCCCACCCGCTTCTTCGCACGCCTGCAGGGAGAATGTCCATCCAATTGAGGCAGTTGCAATTGACGAAGCCCTTGATTGCTGGGTGTGAACGGTTCGTAGAGGGATTCCACGCACCTGAAATGCCTTAGCCTGGAGTGGGGTGACCTGAATCGAGCAAGCAAGCTCCTTCAAGCCTACTCCAATGGCGGAAAGGGCTCAAACCTGAAACGCATGAACACGGCCTCTCGGCCTTGTCAAATGACTTGGGTAGTTTCGTCGCATCACGGCGAAGGTGAGGCAGGGGTTGGTGTGCCGCAGAACGACCTAAGCATGCGTGCCTAGGTCGGTTTGTGACCGTGGAAGTGCTTGTGTCCGGTGAGGGTGTAGGGCATGTGTGGTGGTCAGTGGAGTGGATGGTGATCAGTGAGTGATGGCGAAGGTTCTGAGGTGGGTGGCGAGGCGTGTGGATGGATGGAGCGACGAATTCGCCTCGCCGATGGTCTGCCGGAGGTGGAGAAGGTGGTGGGGGTCTGTGGTTGCAAGGCATGAAAGTAGAAATTGATAAGGGGAAACGAATGAGTAGAGAGATAGGAACTTACTGAGGAAAGTTGGACAAAGGGGGAAAGGCGGAGGGCGAGCAGTGCGTATGTGCCATCGTCGGAGAAGGCCCTGAGGTAAGGATGACGGCGATGACGAAGGGGTCAGAGATGCACTCACAGGTATGGCACAATGCGAAAGAGCAAGGCGGAGAAGACTGCCACTGGTATTGTGGCAGAGTGACGAGAAGAGGGAGGGGAGATCGCCGGAGCTTGCGAGTAGTTGGTCGGAGATGAGGGAGGAAGAAATTAGGGGTGTTCTGCGGCCAATTCAATCTTGAAAGATGCGATAAGGATAGGGGGTCCTTTTATAGCTGTTGGCCGAGGTCCTTGTGCTTGGAAGGCAAGCTTCCAAGTGCAAGGATCTCATCGGAGATGGAAGGTGAGGAAGATACCCAATTCTCTCGAGCGTTCGCACGAGTGATTGGGTGCGAATCGAATCTTGGGATCATGTTCAAACGGTAGGAAATTCCTCAGAGAATCTCCCTTCTAAATCTGAGAGGAGATCTCTGAGGATTCGAGGAGAAATCCTCCTCAAATCCTCGCTGGAGTAGGACTCCTCCGCTGTAATGACGGATGGACCTAAATGCAAAGAGTGGTGAGGAAGATAGGGGGGTATGTGCAAGGGTTTTCAAAAGCTAGGGGTCAAAATGTAATTGGGTAGACTATTTTGCAAAGTAGGTCAAGCTGACCTTCCCTTAGGTCCAAATTTTGGTACAAACCTAATTTGGACATAAGGAATCCAATGGTAAAGTTGGATTTTATGTTTGACCACGTTTGACTAGATTTTTACACAAAAACCCAACTTAGGTCAAATAATGAGCTAGGACCCCAATCTAGGTCAAAATAGGTTCCAAAGGCCAAATTGAAGGTTCTAAACCCTAGAGGGTATTTTTGTATGATTTTTAAAGGGCTTAATTGATTTGATTTTTATTCTGGCCAGAACCTTGTTGTATTAAGTGGGTTTGTTTTAGAGTTACAGAATGTCATTTAATTCTTAAATCTCACAATAACCCTTTTCTGATTGAACCATCCCACTTTTCCTCTTGTTAAGTTTAGTTGACCTATGTTTAGCCCCTGATAAATTCTGTTGATGTACTGTAATGGTAAAATTACAGTTTTACCCTTTGTTTCATGTTTTCTTCCCAAAATAGTAATCCCTTGAATTGGGCCTTCCTTTAGGTTATGTAGGAGCTTTTGTTCTATTTTCTAGGTCAAAATGAGCTAGTTAGGGCTCATGATGGTGTTCCCATCATACCCTCATGCCTAGCTTTTGCTAGTCCCTTAGCAAAATTTTAAGGTTTTAACGTCTGTTCTAGACCATAAGTTTATATCACCAGTTAGGGTAAGTGCTTTTACTTTTTCATTTGTGACTAGGTCAGAATGCCGACAATAGGCCTAAAGGTACTCAAGTACCAACCAAAATCTGGACCTGACCAGCTTTAGCCATAGTCCTCCACGAAGGTTTTTAAGGCCCATAGGAACTACCTTAAGGTTCATTAGACTCTGCGGTTAAAGCACCCGTGCTTGAGACATATTTTAACCTAGGTTCAGTTTGCAATGTGTTTTTGTAAGAGAGAGACAGAGGATTTATTTGTTTGGAGAGTTTGCTCTCTCTTTTCTTTTTATTTCTAGCTTCGGATTGGCTTCTCAACACGGTCTGTATCGAATTCCTCGTCCCCATCATTAATCCTCAAAGGTCCCTAGTAATCGATGCTTCGTGATAGCACCGCCCATGGCAACCCACATAACCCTGGCTTTCGAGATTTTGAGATAATCCCGCCCATGGCATTCCATGGCCAAATCCAGACCCTGGCAATTGATATTTCGTGATAATCTCGCCCATGGTATTTAAACCAGTAGAGTGCTTACATGCCCTCGATAGGATATGTAAATATCGTAAGAGACAAGCACCGAGGAGATGATATGTTGTTACACATCTTCGAGGGGAATTTCCTGCCTCTCCGCATCAGGAACTTGTCCAAATCAACTTGTGTTGATCGGTCGCTCCTAATCTAGGAAACTTTTTCAGAACATTTAAACGCTTTTGTGTTGATTTTGATAGTTATGGGTACTGAACCAGACTGTGTGTGGATTGGGGTGCTTAGGTTATCAAGTCCAGTAAACTAAAAGTTAGTTAACAAGGTTGAATACTCCCTAAGCCTTATACCTAATACTTAAGCTTCTCATTTTCCCCAACCTCTTGAGGACTATCCAAATCTTAGCAGATACTTGAATTTTTAAGCCTAAGAGTCTAGCCCAAAAGGCCTAAGGTCAGCGTTCCTACTAGTCTCTTTTTGTATCTCCTTAGCACCTTTTCTCATTTTTCTCTTTTTTTCTTGATGTGGTCTAGAACTTTAGTTAATCCCTTAATTTCTAACTAATAACTATTCTTTTTTTCTTTTTCATTTTATGTTCCTTTTTTGTCATTTTGCTCTTTTTCCTCCTTATGTTTTGTATAGCCTCAAAAAATTTTCTCTACCCCCTCAGTTTTTTTATTCTTTTTCAAGATTTTTCAATTTTTTGTGTTTTTTTGTGATATGTGATTTTTTTGTTGAAACCTTTTCTTGATATGAGTTTTCATAACGTTTTGCACTTTCATACCCCCCCATGACTACGATTTGCAATGTTCCCATTGTAAATTAGATGGGTTCAAATTTGGCTTAGTTTATTCATTAGGATAGGTGTTGGGTGGGCGAATGGGTCGAGGTGACTGTTGCGGACAATTTCTAGACTCAGGTACAGGTACCTGAGGTGGAGTCTGCTATTCTAATGGATGAACCCTAAAGTGCAATATGAATTCACCATAGAAATGTTAGGAAAGGTTTTGGGTTTTTCAAAGAATGACGGGTTGCCTCCCGTTAAGCGCTAAGTTTTACGCCATCGGCTGGGCGCAATGAGCTCAGGGAGAATGGAGGATAAAGGATATCTCAGCCAAATCTATATCGGTCATGTCAATGAACGGTTTGAGTCTCTGACCGTTCATGACAAAGGGTTCGGAATCGTGGCTAAGTGGACTGATCTCAACGGCTCCATTTTCAAAGATTTATCGGACTAGGTAGGGTCCGATCCATTTAAATCATAGCTTTCCTGGGAATAATTAGAGTCTGGCATCAAAGAGTAAGACCTTTTGACCAGGATGAAAGATCTTTGTAGATATGTGCTTGTCGTGAAAGGCTTTAACCCGCTCTTTGTAAATTCCTGAGTTCTCATACGCGTCGTGGTGTAATTCATCAATCTCGCTCATTTGAAACTTTCTATGGGTTCCAGCCTTAGAAAGATCTAGGTTGCAGTTCCGTACTGCCCAATAAGCTTTATGCTCCAATTCGACGAGGAGGTGACATGCCTTCCCGTACACCAGTCTGAAGGGAGACATACCTAATTGGGTTTTGTGGGCGGTCCTATAAGCCCACAAAGCTTCTGGAAGTCGGGATGACCAATCCTTTCTATCAGGTCGAATAGTAACCTGGATGATTTCTTGATCTCCTGGTTCGATAGCTCATCTAGACCATTAGTTTGGGGGTGGTAAGGAGTACAGATTCGGTGCGACACCCCATATCTAGTCATCAGTGACCTGAACTAGGCGTATGTAAAATGGGTCCCTCCATCAGAAATTATTGCACGTGGAATCCCAAACCATGAGAAGATGTTTTGGTGAATGAACTTAATAACAACTTTATGATCATTGGTTCGAGTCAGAATGGCTTCGATCCACTTGGACACATAGCCAACAGCGAGTAAGATGTATTCGAAGCCGTCCATGACAAGGAAGGGTTCCGTAAAATCAATCCCCCAAATGTCGAAGATCTCGCATACCAGAATTGGCTGTAAAGGCATCATATCTCGATGGCTCATGTTGCCCAAAGTCTGGCAACGGGTACATACCTTACGGTGATTGTATGCATCCTTGAAAATTGTGGGCTAGTAAAAGCCACACTGGAGGACTTTTGATGCAATTTTGTGTCCTGAAAAATATCCACCGCATGCCTAGTCATGGCAGAAAGAGAGTATGTCTTTGATTTCCGCTTCCGCGACACATCGTCGAATTATTTGATCAGCACCAATGCGGAATAAATACGGGTCTTCCCAAAGGTAATACTTGGCATCGGAACGTAATTTATCCTTCTTGGCCTTCAGCCAATCGGACAGGATCTGATGTGAGGCCAGGTAGTTTACTATGTTAGCAAACCATGGAATCCCTCTTTCGATAGTCAGGAGGTGCGCATCAGGAAAATGTTCCGTGATGGGTCCGGAAGGGTCAATGATCTCAGAAGGAAGGAATGACAAGTGATCAGCTACCACGTTCTGTTTTCCTGCTTTGTCGTGAATCTCGAGTTCAAATTCTTGCAACAGCAAGATCCAGCGGATTGATCGAGGTTTCGCGTCCTTCTTTGCAAGGAGATGCCTCACAGCTGTGTGATCCGAGTAGATGATAACATGGGAACCTAGGAGGTAAGATCTGAATTTTTCTAGGGCAAATACCACAGCTAGCAGCTCTTTCTCAGTAACCGTGTAGTTACACTGAGCCTCGTCAAGTAAATGACCACAGGTTTCCCGTCTATTTTTTGCCCCAAAATCGCTCCTACAGCGAAGTCAGATGCATTGCACATGATCTCAAAGGGTTGAGACCAATCAGGGGATTGTAGGATCGGGGCTTAGATAACTCGGTCCCGAAGGATCTCAAATGCTTGAGTGCATTCCTTGGAGATTTTGAAAGGTACATCCTTGGAGAGAAGAGTAGTCAGGGGGCACATGATTTTCGAAAAATCAGGGATAAATTGATGGTAAAAATTGACATGCCTCAGAAAAGATCAGATGTCCTTGATCGAGCTCGGCATAGGGAGTTTGGAAAACAAGTTTACCTTGGCTCGATCGACTTGGATGCCTTTCTCTGAAATCAGATGTCCCAGGACGATTCCCTCAGGCACCATGAAATGGCTCTTTTTCCAGGAAAGAACCAGATTCACGTCAATGCATCGCCTAAGTATCGTCAAATGATGCTCCAAAAACTAAAAAGTCATCCATGAAGACTTCTAGATAATCACCTACCACATCTGAGAATATGGCAAGCCTGCACTGCTGAAAAGTCATGGGTGCATTGCAGAGACCGAACGACATCCTTCGGAAAGCGTATGTCCCAAAGAGGCAGGTGAAAGTGGTCTTTTCTTGGTCCTTAGGATGGATTGCCACTTGGTTATAACCAAAGTACCCATCAGGAAAGTAGAAGAACCTATTTCTCGCTAGTTTCTCGAGGATCTAATCAATAAACGGTAGTAGGAAATGATCCTTCTTCATGGAGAAATTGAGTCTTCTGTAATCAATGCAGACTCTCCACGAGTTAGCTATACGAGTCGGTATGACCTCTCTTGTTTTAGTTGTGATGATGGTGAGTCCTACCTTCTTAGGCACAACCTGGATTAAACTCACCCATCGACTATCGGAGATTGGGTAGATGATCCCTGCATCTAACCACTTAATGTCTCCTTTTTCACGACCTCCTGCAGATTAGGGTTCAAACGTCTCTGCATTTCTCACGAAGGTCGTGTGCCCTCTTCGGTGTAGATTCGATGTGTGCAATAAGAGGGACTTATGCCAGTCAAATCATTGAGAGTCCGTCCAGTGGCTCTACGATGTTGCTAGAGAACAGTAATCAGATGGCATTCCTGATCAGGTGTGTCTGGAGTTGATAATCGCAAGAAATGTCTGATTGGAACCCAAAAAGACGTACTTCAGATGATCGAGAAGAGGATTGAGTTCCAAGACAGGATTATCAGCAGCAGCAGGCTGTTCAGGGTGTGTGTCAGGAACAAGGGTAGGAGTTATGGGTGTAACTAGATCAGGTTTGGACTCCTCTGTTTGCGGGTTTTGATCTTTTGGTGGTTGATCGGGGAAAACCAGGTTGTCCTCAATATGGGACTCATCAACCACGACTTTGATATCACATATTTGTTCTATAACACCATAATTAATCCCTTGTTGGGCCTTAAAGATGTCAATCTTTAGAGTTTGATTCCCAAATTTTAATTCTATTTGGCCCTCATCATAGTTTATATTGGCCCTAGCAATGGCCAGAAAAGGTCTCCCTAGTATAATTAGTGTATCCCTTGGGTTCTTAGGTGCATCCATATCTAGAACTATAAAATCTACCAGAAAGTAGAAATCTCATACCCTAACAATGACATCCTTGAGTATTCCTTTAGGTGACTTGATGGATCGATCAGCTAACTGCAATGTCATCTCTGTCGATTTAAGCTCAGATTCTTCAAGGTGGTCAAGGAGGGATGTAGGTATTAGGTTTATGGAGGCACCTATATCTAATAAGGCTCTATCAAATTGGGTATCACCAATTGTACATGAGATTAGGGGAGTACCTGAGTCTTTAGCCTTGGGTGGGAGTTTACTCAATATTACAGAGCTGGCTTGCTCTGACAGTACCATCAGAATCCCACTTTTGGTTCGTGGCTTACGCTTGGGTGTACTCACGTCTTTCAGAAATCGTACGTAAGCCAGTACGTAGCGGATTGCATCCATTAAGGGGATGTTTATCTGGACCTGTTCAAAGAGCTTGACCAGGTCCTCCTCAGGAGCCACGGGTTTAGTTATCCTCTTTCCCTTGGTCAAGGTCTCGAGAAATGGAACCTTGGTTGGTTCCTCTAGAATAGGTCCAAGTTCTTGATCTGGGATAGGGGTATCCTGGATAACTATCTTAGGGCTTGGATTACTATCAGGCTTGGAGTGGTTTGGATAAGGTGGGTTTTGAGTTGCTTTACCACTACGGGTTGTTACAGAGTTTAATCTTGCTTGGTTTTGGTTTGGGACTGGTAAAATAGGTGGCTACTGTTGAAATCCCATGTAAGATGTCGAAGCTTCCATCCCGTCAGGTGATGGAATAGAAGAAGCCTGATAAATCATATGTGCGTGGCCTGGATTTGGGTTCATAACACGCCTCTAGGTCGGCACGTTATTTGGGTTCGGCAGAGGTTACAAAAGAAGGGTGCCAGGTTGGCGGGAATTCGCCATCTAAGCGAGTTGATTGCAAACCTCTGTCATCTCGTCCTTATGCTGTTTCTGCATTGCCGCATTCGTCTTCTGAATGTCAGCCAGTGCTTGAAGGATAAGAGTCATTTGATCTTGGTTTGGCCCAGATTGATAGGTGGGGTTGGGCCGAGGCTGAGGCAGCTGATATGGATGAGGAGCTTGTGGATGGGGTTGATAAGGTGGTCTTTGATTCTGAGAATTTCCTGCCCACTAGATGTTGGGATGATTCCGCCATCCAGGGTTGTAGGTATTGGAGAATGGGTCATTTTGGATGGCGTTGAGGTCCTCGTAAGTCTGAGGAGCCTCAGGAAAATCAAAGTACAAGGGTTCAGAGTTCCCCCAAGTAGAATAGAGTGGATCAGAGGTCCCTCCGATCCTGGAGTCAGATGGGGGTGATATGGGTCCATCCCCTGAGAAGATCGGTGATAGATGTTCTGCACAGTTTCCCTCACAAGAGGTGGCTGTTCAAATGAGTTCTACGCAGAGGTGGCTCGCTGCAGATGCCAAGTCAGCTCGTCCACCTTCTTCTCTATGATAGAGACCTTGTCCAACTGATTGGCCATCAGTTCCAAGTCAACGGATGTGGACATGCCCTGCTCTCATGTGCTCCCCTAAGATTCGTCGATGCGCAGGCATTCGTCCGGTCAAATAAGCCCATGGAGTCATTATTGATGGAGTTCTCGCACATATTCTCAAGAATCTCCCACACTGTATCCTCATGTTGACCCATGATGTTTCCTCCGCAGGTTGCATTGACGAATAATTGAATGTCTTCACGTAGACTCTGGTAAAAAGACTGGACTTGTTCCCATTTAGGAACTCCATGATGGGGGCACTTTCGCATGAGATCCAAGAATCGATCCATGCCTCATGAAGAGGTTCTCCCGATTGCTGAGTGAAGTGAGTGATCTGGTGGCGCAAGGCATTTGTCCGGCCAACGGGGAAGAACTTTTTCAAAAATTCGGACTGGAGTTCGACCCATGTGTTGATCGGATGAGTTTGAGTCTGATACCAATGAACATCCTTGTCCATGAGGGAGAAAGAAAACATCTTCATGAGCAGAATATACCGATTTTGTGCATCTGACCCGAAGGTTTGGGCTAGATGTTTGAGTTGCTTGATGTGCTGGAATGGATCCTCGGAGTTAAGCCCATGGAATTTTGGTGTGGCATGAATCATATTGGGCTTGAGTTCAGAATCAGGACCTCCAGCCAGGATTTGGACTCGAGGCTCGATTGCCACCTCAGTGGGATTATAGTGATCTCGCATCATAGGACGCTGTGGTGGGTTTACAAAGTTTTGGAAGAGATCATTTAAGCGCTAAAGTTGGTGCTCAAGGTTGTTCTCTTCTTCAATGGGTTGTGCCATGATGGAAGAAGGAGAACTCGGTTCTGATGAATCAGAGGAGAGATCTATGTGGTGGGGTTGCTGCATAAACACGGGCATCGAGGCTTGGCCTCGGCGGGAGTGGATTTCTAAAGGAGGTCTTAAGGATGGTCTTAAGGACCTCCTACCAAACATGCACTGAAGAATTTGATGAAATTAGGATGTGCTGGACCCAATCAAGACACCCAAAAAATGTTGGGTGACTATAGAGGTTCGGGGCGAATGATACCCCTTAGTCAGAAAGGCTGTCCACCGGAGAAATACCTGGGCAGCCAGAGAGGGAGAGTCCCGCAAAGACCTCTGCACAGTAGAGCATCCCCTCGAGTTACAGGGTTTCCCCCACCCGACCTCTCTTGTCACTGAGATTCTAGGTAGACCAGAATGGGGACCTTGACCTCTTAAGTCTACCTCTTTTAATTAAGATCAAGGTGCTTAGGGTTCCACTTGAACTTTAGGTCGTTTGAGTGCAAAAAGTGACCTAATTTTTAGGTTGGTTGACCCAAAGGGTCAACTTCACCTCTTTGTTTCTTTGAGAGCTTTTAGGTCCTTTCTTTTATGGTTTAAGTGAATTAAGAGCTTGATTTGCTTAGGGTTTCTCTTGGATAAATCTCTTCAAACAAGGCTTAGGCACACCTCCTTTCAAAATTTTTGATTCTTTGCTTAAGAGAAGATTTGTCTCTAAAACCCTAGATTGAAATCCTTAGGTTGGCTCTATTTCGTCCAATTTAGTTGCCTTAAGGATGGTATCTAGGGCTCAATCAAGAAGGTGTTAGCCCTAGTTACCTTAAATGGATGTGCAATTAAAAATGTGTTGAAATAATAATCAGGCAACTTTGGTGAATTACTAAATATGGAAACAGGTAGCCCTAGATTTATTTTTCTTTGTTTTCCTTTTCAGATTTTAAGGGGATTAAGAGAAAGGGAAATGAAAGTTTACCTGGTCCTTGGTGTGGTTGTTGTGCGACTTTTTTTTTTTTCATTTCTTATCTTCCCCTGAAACAATCACAGCAAAAGAAATAGAGTAAGTTAGTACTGAATCAGAGGTTGTGATCAAAGTTTTTAAATTGCCTGTTGCTCCCCGGCAACGATGCCAAAATGTTAACGAGACGAAATCGATTTTTAAAAGATGTCGCATTGTAGTATAAATAAAATCACCTTGAAAATAGATAAGAATTTTATTACTCGAAAACCTAAGTATCTGAGGTCGAACACAGGGAGCAAATTAGTATTTAAAAACTAAGATCACAACTTTCAACTTGATAAAATGTAATGATCAATCAAATTATGAAGCAATAATTTGATGCTACAGTGCAGTGCTTCTCTTTAGCTCTCTCTATCTTTTGCTTTCTCTGTTCTTCTTATTCTTTCTTCCTTCTCTGATTTCTAACTTTGGCTTCTTCTTTCTCTCTTCTTTCTCTTTCTTTGCTTTTGACTTCAGCCGAGCCTTCTCAGACTTCTTCCTATCTTCTGATTGCTGGCCTTGGCTTCTCTTTCTCTTTTCTATGCTTCTGTCTCGAGCCTTCTTCAAACTTCTGCCTTCCTTCCTTCCTTGACTTCTGATTTCCTTCTCTTTCCCTTTCTTCTTCAGCAGCGCCTTCTAAGACTTCTGCCTATTTTCTGCCTTCAAGTCCTTCTTCAGCTTCCTTTCTTAGTCGCTCCTGCTCTTGGCTTCCTTCCTTCCCGCAGCTCCTTCCTTCAGCTTCCCTTCCTTCCTTCTTCCTTCCTTGCAACTTCCCTTCCTTCCTTCTTCCTTCCCTACACAGCGAAGAGCAAAACCTACCCCTACCCTCCCCCGCGTATGCTCTCTCTCTATTTCTCTCTTCGCTCTCTCATAGCCAACTGGGTAATCGGATCGGTTATGCGCACCTAGGTCCAGGTGCATCTGCGTTGGTGGTGCGCAAGGAGTGCAGGGTAAACGGATCGACCAGGTCTGCGTGGGTGTGGGTCGCGGACCAGGCGGGTGGCGTGGGTGAGGGGACCTCATCCCGTGACTTGAGGTGACAAACAAGAAACACAAAACAATTTAAGCTATGCACCTCACTCCTGACTTTCCGAGGTGGGACTAAAGTCCCACCCTCTTCTTCGCACTCCTACAGGGAGAATGTCCATCCAATTGAGGCAACTGCAGTTGACGAAGCCCTTGATTGCTAGGTGCGAACTATTCGTAGAGGGATTTCGCGCACCTGAAATGCCTCAGCCTGGAGTGGGGTGACCTGGAGTGAGCAAGCAAGCCCTTCAAGCCTTCTCCAATGGCGGAAAGGGCTCAAACTTGAAATGCACGAACACGGCCACTTGGCCCTGTCAAATGATTTGGGGAGCTTCGCCATATCACAGCGAAGGTGAGGTAGGGGTTGGTGTGCCACAGAACGGCCTAGGCGTGCGTGCCTAGGTCGGTCTGTGATCGTGGAAGTGCATGTGTTCGGTGAGGGTGTAGGGCGTGTGTGGCAGTCAATGGAGGAGTGGATGGTGATCAGTGAGTGATGGCGAAGGTTCTGAGGTAGGTGGCAAGGTGTGTGGATGGGTGGAGCGATGGATTCGCCTCACCGATGGTCTATCGAAGGAGAAGGTGGTGGTGGTCTGTGGTTGTCAGGGCATGAAAGTAGAAATTGATAAGGGGAAAAGAAAGAGTAGAGAGAGAGGAACTTACTGAGGGAAGTTGGACGAAGGGGGAAAGGCGGAGGGCGAGCGACGCGTATGTGCCATCGTCGGAGAAGAAGGCCCTGAGGTAAGGATGACGGCGATGACGAAGGGGTCGGAGAAGCACGCGTAGGTATGGCGCGACAGGGAGGAGAAAGGTGGAGAAGACTCTGCCACTGGCATTGTGGCAGAGCGACGAGAAGAGGGAGGAGAGATCGCCGGAGCTTGCAGGCAATTGGCCGGAGATGAGGGAGGAAGAAATTAGGGGTGTTCTGCAACCAAGTTAATCTTGAAAGATGCAGTAAGGACAGGGGGTCCTTTTATAGCTACTGGCCGAGATCCTTGCACTTGGAAGAGATGGAAGGTGCGGAAGATACCCAATTCTCTCAAGCGTTCCCACGAGAGATTGGGTGCGAATCGAATCTTGGGATCATGTTCAGACGATTGGGAATTCCTCAGAGAATCTCCCTTCCAAATTTGGGAGATCTCTGAGGATTCAGGGAGAAATTCTCCTTAAATCCTCGTCGGAGTAGGACTCCTCCACTGTAATGGTGGAGGGACCTAAATGCAAAGAGTGGCATGGAAGATAGGGGGTTTACGTAAGGGTTTTCAAAAGTTAGGGGTCAGAATGTAATTGGGTGGACTATTTTGCAAAGTAGGTCAAGGTGACCTTCCCTTACATCCAAATTTTGGTACAAACCAAATTTGGACCTGAGGAATCCAATGGTGAAGTTGGATTTTATGTTTGACCATGTTTGATTAGACATTTTACACAAAAACCCAATTTAGGTCAAATAATGAGCTAGGACCCCAATCTAGGTCAAAATAGGTTCCAATGGCCAAATTGAAGGTTTTAAACCCTAGAGCGTATTTTTACATGATTTTTAGAGGGCTTAGTTGATTTTTATCCAGGCCATAACCTTGTTGTATTAAGTGAGTTTGTTTTAGGGTTATAGTATGTCATTTAATTCTTAAATCTCACAATAACCCTTTTATGATTGAACCATCCCACTTTTCCTCTTGTTAAGTTCAGTTGACCTATGTTTAGCCCCTGAGAAATTCCGTTGATGTACTGCAATGGTAAAATTGCAGTTTTACCCTTTGTTTCATGTTTTCTTCCCAAAATAGTAATCCCTTGAATTGGGCCTTCCTTTAGGTTATGTAGGAGCTTTTGTTCTATTTTCTAGGTCAAAATCAGCTAGTTATGGCTCATGATGGTGTTCCCATCAGTTGGCAATGAAGGTGGATGCTCTATTATCACATCACATCTCCATAAGGTTAGAAAACTACACCTATAGGTCAATAAGCAAGGATCTAATCCACATCATCTCTGTAGTCGTCTGAGCCAAAGCTCTGTACTCAGACTTGGCACTGGACCTCGCAATTATGCATTGTTTCTTACTCCTCCAAGTGATCAAATTTCTTGCAAAAAGGTGCAGAACCCAGTAGTGGATTTACGATCCACATGGCATCCGAGTATCCAACCAACATCATAGAGGACCCCTTGGAGAAGAAAAGATCATTCCCAGGAGCCCACTTGACATATTGATAAACACCAGTTTATCATCATTTTTATGCTTTAAAACTAACCTAGCTCTTAGGATTTTACTCCGCAAACGGGTTTTTGGGCTGCATTTAGGCATAAATTAGGATAGGCATGCATTGCATTTTTTATTGTCATTTTAATGAGTTTTTGTGAGTGTTAGGGATGTACAGATGCACAGATCTCTAAAACCCTAGCACTCAAGAAGGCAAATGGTGAAGGAGAAGCCCAGACTAGCTGGAACTCAGCCTAATCCAGCTCACCTCAGCTTGATCCAGCTCACCTCAGCTTGATCCAGCTCACCGCAGCTGGAACCTAGCTTACTTGAACTAGTGTTAGCTCATCCCAGCTCCATTCAGCTAATCTCAGCTGGATGGCAGCTCAAGAGAGTTCACCTTAGCTCATCCTAGCTCAAGTCAGCTCAGATCCAGCTCAACTTAGCTGAGTCTAGCTCATCTCAGCTCCCACTAGTCCACAGGGAGCTCTAGTTAGCTCGGCTAAGTTGACAGGAGTTCACCCCAGCTCAGATCCAGCTACATCCAGCTCCACTCAGCTCCAACCAGCTGAAGAAGAATTCATCCCAGCTCAGGAAGCTCAAGTCCAGCTCACAGGGACTCAGCTTAGCTCAACTCAGTTGAGCTAAGCTACCTTAGCTGCCTCAACCAGCTTGATTCTCCCCGGGAGCACCAGACCCAGCTCACCTTAGCTCAGTATGGTAGAAGCTAGCTTACCTTAGCTCGGCTTAGTAGCTAGCAAAGAACTAGCAAGCTAAGCCAGCTAGAATAGCTCCATGCTAGCCTCTTCAGCAGCAGCCAGCTCCAAATTTCAGCTCCAGACTTCTCCTCAGCTCCTCCCTCCAAACCCTAGCTCCAACACCTTCTCCTCTACTCCTCCATCAAGTTGGCGCCAAAAACCACCCCTAACCACCTCTATATTGGCGCCACTTTTCCCTCCAAAATCTCCTCTCATCTCCACCACACAATCTCCCTTGAACCCATCTCCACCATCCACCTAACCCCCCTTCTAGAAGACCCCATGTTGGCGCCAACATGGTGGTGTCTCTCCACCACCAAAAGACACCAACACCACCATAACCACCCCCTTTAACACCCCTTGGGTTGGCGCCAACTCACCCTAGCCATAGGATCACCAACCACCCTCATCCTTCCATCCTAGCCCTCCATTTCAAGGGGCACCTTAACCCCCCATCCTATTCTATAAAAAGCCACCACCTACCACCATTTTGGAGCATCCTCCCTTAGTGTATTTTCTACCTATATCCACCTATACCTACGCCCAAGGAGAAGGAGTAGAGAAGGAGATTAAAGGGGCACACCACCAGCCCTTTTGGTGCCTTCTTCTCCCCACTCTCTTCAACTTGGGCCATGCCAAGGAGGAGGACTCTTCCACTTCAAGGAGGATGGCCAGGCAAGGGAGAAGGACCTAGGGTGGACGTCCACCCTTGGAGAGAAGCTTAGGGCACGCCCCCTTAGGGCTTGCCTTGGAGGACATCACCTTGGTGGAGCACTGCAAGGAAGGAGTTGAAGGACTCTTTTCAAGATTGGGAGCCACCAACCTTGGAGCAAGAAGCCCTCTTCTTCACCATCTATCTAGAGGATTTGTGTTTTCCTTTCTTTATGTCAATTTTCTAGTAGTAGAAGCATTCCTCTACTAGGCATTTTTGTTAAACACTTTTTTTTAATTATCTAGTTGCCTTCTTTGCAATTTTTTGTTTGCATTTCTATTTGCTTGTTTTTAGCATTCCTCACTCCCTCTCCCTAATTATTCTAGGCCTCCACTTGCCTAGAGTGAGCTTAGGGAGAGGCTCTACTTGCCACTTAGAAGTAGTATTTTAAATTGAAGTGTAAATCACCTTCCCGTCACCATTCCGCATGTTGTCTTAATTTAAAACAAAAAAATGATATATTGAAAAATACCAAAAAGAAAGTTGAGATTATATTCCAAACAAGAGAATCACTATTGCAAACATTTGGCCTCCTTGGACGACCCCAGATACTCCCCTATCTAGGAATATAAATTTAAGAGTTGATCAATTTTACGCGTTACAACGACGTATTTTAACAAACCGCGTGAAATCGCTATCACATATCTAAGCACCATCAATGCTGCATCTTAATGCTGCAGTGTCAGCTTTGCCATGACCTGACTCAGTTCCCCGACAGCAAAGGAGATATCCAGTCTCATGATAGAAAGGTACAACAGCTTGCCAACAAGTTGTCTATACTTTCTGTTGTCCACCACCTGTGCATCCTCATCATAGATTGGCATCTTAGGGTCCATAGGAATATTGGCCTCCTTGGCCCCAAGCATTCCAACCTCCTGTAAAATATCTAAAGCATACTTTTGCTGAGATAAGACCACACCTTCCTTGCTGCAAGCAACCTCAATACTGAGGAAATACCACAAAGCCCCAATATCCTTCATGACAAATTACTCTACTAGGATGTGCTTAAACTCAACAATACCCTTTATATTGAACGATCGATTTTTGCTTAAGAAAATAAGTTATCGATGTAGAAATTGACCGGTGAAAAATCAATCATCAATAATTAAAATCAACCACTCACAGGAGAGCAGGTCGTATCTACAGAAGGAACGACTGCAATAAATTCATGAGTATAGAGCTATCATGTTTGTAGAAACATTCACAAAATTAATTTTATGAATTTGCTACTCTGAATGTCGCTTTCAATTTCATGAGAAGTTCTCAGGGCTATTTATGTAAATTTCACGTCAGAAATTAAGCTTGTAAAAATATGTAGATGATGCACATGTAGTGGCAAAGTATGTAATTTTTAATTGCATGCCATTCTTAATCTAATTTCAATGCAAAATGAGATGAATTACAATGGCTAAACAAATATGAGAAAGAATATGTATGATGCCAAAATTTCACCTCAATTTAATAATCAAAGAAAATCAGATAAATGAGTTTTTACAATGGCATTGATTGTAATTTTTAATGTCATCTTCACTGTAGAGAAACAAGGGATGAACTCCCCTCGTGCGCACGCGGAGATAGAGGCACGGCTGGAGGTGCACAGCTCGGAGGAGGTTGACGGTGGTGAGGGAATCCCGATGGCGATGGTGGCGTCGATGACGGCGGTCGGAGATCACCAAACGGCGAGGAAGAGCTCACCGGTGGTAGGTCACTCCACGTGTGTGCACGGGTTGCAATGGGTGCGTCTAAGGGTGTGGCCGAACGTGTGAGGGCATGGCGGGCTCAACAGAGGTGATGATGTGGAGAACGACGGTCCGTGGTGGTGGCTGCGAGCGGAGCGGCAGTTGGTTTGGGTTCTTTGCTATTGGTTGATGGAGAAGAAGAAGAGGAGGAGGAGTCGGTGGGTCTGTTTAGGTGGAGGAGATGCGGCTGGTTGTTGGCGAGCGCATGAAGGTTAAACGCGCATGTGCGCGTGAGGGCGTGCACAAGGTGGCTACTGCATGCGAGCTTGGCCAGGCTGGGAGTGGCCTTGCGAGGAGCCTCTGTGTGGTGGCTGGTGGCTAGTGGCTTGCGCGTGCCTGTTGCGCGTAGTGAGAAGGCAAGTCGCATGCAAGGGTGGTGCGCACTGGCTTTGGTGGAGGGGGCTGGGGCCACCATGCATGCTTGGAGTTCATGGTGCAGGCAAGAGGTCCACCATGGAGAGCAAGCCAGAGAGAAGATGATGGCTTGCCCTCCTTTTTAAAACTTGTGGTTTGTTTGCCATGGCCGACGGCTTCTCCAACCAACTGGCAAGGATCCCAAGTTGTTGGACGGTGAGGGTTCGGTTGTGAGATGCTCGGAGAGGAAGCAAGCGACTCTGGTTGACGATGGAAAGTGGTGGTGAGCGGGTGTTGGTGGAGAAAATTGTGAGCATGTACCTATAAAATATAAGAATTGTCATAAGATGCAACCCTCCACTAAAATAAATTAATATTAAGTACTAAATAATTAACTTCTAAGGAAATGTATGTAAAATGTACTTAGGCTAATAGAATGTCCAATAAATTGGACTTATCAAATACCTCCATGCCTAAGTTTTGCTACTCCCTAGCAAAAGTGCGAAAAAAATGGAATTGACTAAAAACTTCTTTCCTTATTCCAAAAATTTAGAGATCCAGAGATATGTGAAGTGAGAGTAGCTTAGGTAATGGATTTAAGTGAAGAAGCCAACGTACATTTATAGTTCGTTATTAACCCTTGGTAATCATTTTACCGGGATAGGCAACTACTTCCCTTGGGGATAAAACAGAAAATAATCTAAGATTTGACCTCGGCCTTTTGGATTAGGTAGGAGATACAGAGTCAAATGGATTTATATTTGTAGCTTATACTCATCTGGTGCTACATGTGGTCTAGTACTGCAGACTTTAGATCTCTAAGTCAACTCAGAGATAGGCTAAAAACTATGCTCTCTTTTCGTTCCTTTGCGCTAACTCACTCTCGCTTTTCATTTTCTTTTTTCTTTTCCTTTTCTGAGATCACATATCTTCCCAGATTTTGTAAATGTACTCAATGTTTAGTGGTTTCACATGGCATTTACACTTCAATTAAAGTCCTAATAACCCTACAACTAAGTTAGAAGTCCTCAACTAGTATTTGGGCAACCAGAAATACTAAAAAGTAGGTATGGGTCATATTTGGTGGATCGCAATGGGTGTTTTTGTTGCCTTAATAATATGGACACCTGATAGATTAACACCTAAGACAGTTAGAACTCAAACACATATATATATATATTTCTTTCTTTCTCTTTTTTTTTATTTTCCTTTCCTTTTCTTTCTTTTTCTTTCCCTTTTTTTCCTTTTTTTTCTTTTTCTTTCTCTTTCTCTTTTTCTTAACTCGACACAACACAACGTAGACTTTTATTCATGAGGCATTATTAGGGATGATGACGGTCAAGAGAATATTATGTGGGTTATTTGGTGGAAGTGCCTACTCTTGGCACCAGAAAAGGATGGGTATGACAAGCATATTTCTAACCTTTAACACCACTATCCTCATTTAGCTGAGGATTCTATGAAGGACTGTCGTAGCCATCCACCATAGTCATAGTTTTATTAGGACTCAATCTTTGTGTATCTGCCTTATTTGGTAACTCTCAGAAATTCACACACTATTTGCACATAGGAACAAAGAGCGAAAACTATGCCTAACTCTGAGGTATCATCATCTAATTATCTAGAACTTAAGAATCCTTGCACTAGACTTAGCGCACCAGTAATCTCTCTACTTCCTCACAAATATTAGGTGGATCTAATAGAAGATAATTTGCCTCGCTCCCTATTAATTCTCCAAGGGTTCAGTAGACTAAAAATGTTTATTGATTTTCTTAAAAAGATCCATTACCCATTCTACGTGCAAGTGAAGTAGATGTACTGGATTTTAAACTTAAGAAACAATTTAAGAAGAAAATCTTCAATGACACCTTGATAAAAATTTTCTGCTATGGACTAATAAATTCAGCTCAAGAGAACTTTTTTTTTTAATTTTTTTTATTTTGATTTTTTTTTGCTAATGCACCTAATCTAAATGCATGAATATTGCCTAAAAATGCAAAATGCACCCCCCATGCCTAAATCCTACAATGTCCTCATTGTAAAATTAAAACAAGGGGAGAAAGGAAGGAAATCACCTGATGAAGTGTTATTCTGGACATTGGGTTGCCTCCCAACAAGCGCTACATTTTCTGTCGGCAGCCAGACTTATAGGAAACCTGTAAGTTTAGTTCCAAACTGAAAGAGCTACGTCCTAAAAATATGCATAACAATGTAGGCCTAGAAAACAGGTAGCCACGGATGTTGGAGAGCTGATGATGCAACGTAATTCCAAATGCTCGTCAGAAGACATGAAAGCAAAGAACTTCGTCGGCTACCTGGGGAGGGATAGGAATAACAAAAGGAATATGAGAAGGGACCTCCCAAAATGGAATAAGTGGAGGATAACAAGGGTCCCCCAAAGTAGGAAGGGTTTTAGAAGATATAAACATAATTATTTCAAACCTTTGAATGGTAAGATTAAAAGTACAAGCATCAATCCACACTCGCCATTCTACCTGAGGATGTATTGGCCAAATATTCTCCCTAGAAAGAATGTATATAAGCAGAGACCTGAGCCAAGGATTGGTTAGGGAGTGGAAGGGTTGTTTGTGGTGTTGGGAGATAATGGTTAAGTCTAATCAGGGCTTAGTTTGTGTCAAGTCCAACAATTCAGATTCTGTATTATTCTCCCTAACAGTTGTAGAAAAATTCACGTCACCCTACCTATCATTAATGATTGGAGTCATATTTTCAACTTTCAGTATATGTGAATCAATGGTGGACTCCAAATCAAATTCCTTTGATGGCAAGGTAGAAGCAATAGAATCATTATCATTAATTTCATCCCAAAATTCTTTTGTTTCATTTAAGATTTTGTCGGGGTGTATATGTGATTCACCAGTAAAGAGAGGAGTTGCTCAATATCCTCAATTATTTATGAAGGAGGATCAGTCTTAATGTTTTGGAGTAAGCCTATATCACTCAATTCTTTATTCTTCTCGAGGCATAAATGCTCAACTCCTGATTTTGTGGAGGATGACTCTCAAAATCAAAAGAAGGAAGGAATCTGAATTTCACCAGATCATTTATATCCTCAGGGGTAAGTCATCGAATAACACATAATCCCCTCGAGATTCACTCCAAACTCTCAGTCCGAGTTCCTCCATTGGGTCAACCTCATCCTCTAAAATAGACTCTTTTTATCCCTAAGACCAAAATTGATCCAATTCATCCTCCATTCCCTTAAGGTCACCTTCATTGGGTGCATTTAAATCCTCAGAATGCTGAATGGTAGGTGTTGATTTCCTAAGTGGAGGATCAGGATTAAGCTCACAAAGGGTAGAATGAGGTTCCACCACATGATTAATAGGGGAAGTGGCATGAATAACACGACCTTGACCCAGGTTATTAGGGGTAAGAAAAATACTGTTATCAAGGTGAAGGTCCTCAAGAGGTACCATCTTCCCTTTCTTTTGACTCCAATATAGCTCGGGTGGATAATCACTAGGGTCACTTTCCTCTAGTGGTCGTGTCTCATGGGGAGAGTCTAAGTGATAGCTACTCAAAATGGGATCCCTATTGTCATTGGTTTCCTCAGAATTATTTTGATGATCATGGTTATATGGGTAAGGATAAGAATCAATAGCAAGAGAGTAGCTAAGCTGTCTAATTTCTTTGTTTAATTGTTGACTATTCCTCAACATCTCTCCCATAGACTCCATCATTTCTTTTTGTTGGTTTTGCATTTCTATCATAAAAGAGGAGAGGCTACTGCTATTAGATTGGGGAGGATAGTCAATCTCAGGATTTGGTTTCTTAGGAGTATCGGTCCAACCTTGATAAGGAAAATCATGAAGGGTTGGACGGTTAGGTGTTTGCAAATTGGAAAATTCCACTCCTAGGCTCTACTCAAAAGTGGGAGTTATCCGGCCAGTTCTCCTAGGATAGGAATATGATTGATCCCATGAATTGTCATTGCATCCATCAAAGGATGGATATGCTCGAGGCGTGGGATCCTGATTAAAAGATAGGAGGTATTAACTCTAATGATCTAAATGATAGGAGTAAGGGTAATCCATTTCTTTAAGCCAAGTAGATTTAACTCTCTTAGGACTTAGAAAAAATTTGAATGAAAGCAGAAACTTCCTAGAGAGTTCTACTTGCAAATACAGTGGGATCTGTTTTTAGTAGATTCTAGGTCTTAGAATTAAGTGTTCAGTTGGTGGACAAACAACTTTTGCAAGAATTACGCTTCCTATGCCGACCTTCGTTGGTGCCTACAACCTACTCGCTAGGGATGGAAGTCTCGAATTGAGCCTACGCATGAGGAACCAAAGTAACTTGGTGGATAGGCTTGTTGATTTTCAACTAACTTCCCTTATGGTGCAAAGAGGAGAGGTAGAATTTATCAAGTGACCTTATGTGTGATGTGCATAGTGTCTCAGGTGTACAACACACGTGTGCGTTTTGTATTTAAAATCTCTCAATCAAGTCTTTTGCATGCAATTTCAAATCACTGATTTTAATGTCCAACCTCTTAGCAGTCCCAATTTCTTAAAGTGACCACTGACTTAATTAGATTCAAACACTTTAGTGGTGTTAGATTTAAGTTCAATGCGGATGCATGACAAGTAATTGATGCCAAAGAGAAGACGTATCTTACTCCAGCTTTCTTCGTGCAAGATGTCTGCAATGGAGAAATATAAACTAGATGCTGCTCATTCAATCCTTGATGGTCGCCCTATTGATATGCAGCTTCTAGCAAGCAGCAAGTGAAAAGTTCAATAGTTCTTCATAGAAAATTATTGACTCTAGATATATGGTAATATGGAGAAAAAGGGTTTGAAGCACGGATAGAACTGGAAGCGCTCCTGCAAGTCTACGGTGCGAGAAACTACTCAGCAGCAAGTCGGATGAGCAAGTGAGTCGTATGTGAAGGAGACGAGCTAGCTTCATGCCGTTCCACTCCAATCGCAGGATACTGCAAGTCATATGTTTTGGTAGTCGACGCACAGGTAGTTGAGTTAGCTTGTTATGCTATCGCTTCACTTCGCTTGTTCCGTTACCTGCACGTCGCACGTGCAGAGCATAATATACATATATAATAATAAGCAAACAAACCTAATCTAAGTAACATGCAGTTCAAATAATTTAAATAAACTTATAATCTAAATAAAATGGGAACACGCTCCCGAAAAGACGCTCCTACATACAAGAGCGATACACAATAAAAAGTATTGGGGACACGTTCCCAAAAATGCCCAACAAGGGTCCACAAGATAGAAATTGAATGCTAATGTCTATCTAGCCTAAGATCTAATAATGAAATCAGGGAAGCAGTTGATGTAAACACATCTATTTGGGTTAAAATGCCTATTCATGCTTGCTCCTAGGCTTATATTTGCATTTCATGTTATAAATATTGCATTGCATGCATCATTCTTCATTTAGAGTAGTTGTATATAATTTAGGTTAATTGCATCCTTTTTGTGGTCATGAGAGAAGGATATTTATTTCGAAGCCTCGAATTGACGATCCGACCATACGGATCTGATCAAGACGACGATCGGAGTCCAATGCCTCCGAAATCAACTCAATCGAAGTCCTGTAGCACCATATGCAGTCCAAGGAAGATCAATGGCCAAGGGACTAGGTGACATAATTTGAAGCTTCAAATGACAAATTTGACCATGCGGATGGATTCGGAGCAACGATCGCAGTCCGCCAACGTAAGAATTGCCCCGATCTGACTCTATAGCACCCTCCGCAAGAAGAAGAAGATGGACGGCCCAGATGGCGCCACGTGGTGCCATCCAGGCCACCCCACCTGAGCAAAGGCATCTCCTAGCCCACCATAAGATCAGATCCCAGCCCTTGGATCTCAATCCAACGGCTGAGATGTGTGCTCCACAGCTGAACTCCTCAACCGACCTCAGGCAGCTCAAGGAAGGCCTCATCTCGACCATTGGATCTTCATCCAATGGTTGAGATGCGCAACTGCACCGCTCTCCGCCCGACAAAGATGTGCCTTGAAAAAATGGTGAGGCACTCTCTCCGCAAACAGGAGGCGCAAGTTCGAGTCCTGATCCGCCACACCTATGCCTACTCAGCCAAATTGGACCGCTTGATCTTGATCGAGCGATCAGCGTCACCCCCTGTGCAAGGCAGATGCGCTCTCTCTGAGAGCATAGTTAAGACATCTGAATGTAGCATCCGACAGCTAATGGCGAGGCACACGATTCAAATTTTGTGAAGGGGCGCGATCTTCTCTCGGCCATGCGATCCTTCATCCGATGGACAGGATTCATCCGCGCCTACGTGCACGATGACAGCTGTGGGATTGAGCGGTGGGCATGGGATTTACAACAATAGAAGAGCGGGCCTTTAGTGACACTTGTAGCTGTCACTAAATGGCCTGCGCAATGCATGCGCTAGCCAAGGCAATGAAGAGGCACGGATCTTTTGGTGACAGCTTGAGCGGCCTTTAGTGACGCTTGTAGTTGTCGCTAAATGCCTGTGTGCGGGATTCTCTTCTTCCCATCCACTATATAAAGGCCTACACACCCCCTTGCCAAAGCATCTCTACCTACTTGAAATGCTTGCGGCAACCGGGTCTTAGTTTGTTATAACGTTGTAGTATAGCCAGTTATTACCAACATTTCAAATATATAAATTTTTTACTCGAAAAATAAAAGAGTTCCCGAGGTCGAACTCAGGGAGCAAGTTGTATTCTAGAGATATACATGTTTCTTTTACAAAATAAAGAAAGAGAGAGGGAAAGAATTTGTTGTTCTCTTTGTTTTCTCCTCGTGATGTTCTTCTTTCTTTCTTTCTTCAGATCTCCTACTTCTTCTTTGTTTTGCAGAGGTGATGCTCCTCTTTCTTTCTTCAGATCTCCTTCTTCTTCTTCCTTGGTTTCTGTCTTGGTCTCTCTTCTTCTTTTTCTGCAGTCTCTTATGTGAAGGTTTCTTCTTGTTTCTCCTCCCTGCGGCTAAGTGTCAGCTTCTTCTTTTCTTTTTCAGCCAGGGACGTCACCCCTCCTTTCTTCTTTTCCCTTCAGGCCGTCGTCTGATTTCCAAATCAGACGACTTAACTACCTGTTGCTACAGTCAGCTTCCTTCTTCTTCCGCGGGTGATGTAAACACATTTACACTACTTAAAATGTCTATTTATGCATGTTCTTAAGCATAGGATTGCATTTCATGATATAAATATTGCATTACATGCATCATCTTGCATTTAGAGTAGTTTGAATAAAATGGAGGTTAATTGTCTCCTTTTATGTGCTTGGACAGGGCAAATATTTTATCGGGGCCTCGGATCAAAGATCCAACCGTATGGATATGATCAGGGCGACGATTGGAGTTCAACGACTCCAAGATCGCCCTAATCAGGCATCCGTAGCATCAGATAGAGACCGGGGAACCCTAGAAGATCAAGGGCCAGGATGGTGTAAATCCGCACTTCAGATGGAAAATCCGACCACACGGATGAATTCGGATCGACGATCGCAGCCGAACGACACAAAAATCAAGTCAATCCGACATCCGTGGCACCATCTACAACTTCCAGAAGATGGACGGCCAAGATAGCGCCACGTGGCGCCATCCCAGCCGCCCAATCGGCCGCAGGAGTCCTGTGAAGACCACGCAACGTCTCCTCTCCGCCGTTGGATCTCGATCCAACGGCTGCGGTCGCGCGCGTTTAAAAACGTCCGCGCGACCATTTCGCCGCGTAGCGCAGCGGCTACGCAGCTGCGGGCGAAGCGGAGGTCGCGGGTTCGAGCCGCGGAGAGGGGGTCGAAGGCGCGGGCGAGCGGGCGCGCACGAGCGTCGGATGAAGATCCAACGGCCGCGCGCGCCCGATAGCGCCGACGCGCAATTGGACGCCCTGGTGGGCGCGCGATCGCACGCGGACGGCGCGCTACGCAGCGGGCGCGGGCGCGATCTAAGCCGTCCGATCTCGCGATCGGACGGCTGAGACGACGCGGACGTGCGTCTGCGTTACGCGCGCAGGTAGCCGAGCGGGCGCGCGTGGCGCGGCGGCGACGGCGACGGCGGGGCTTTAGCGACGGTTTTATCCGTCACTAAAGACCCCTTATTTATTATTTTGAAGATGTAATGTCCATTTTGCCCCCACTCCTTGCAACTATAAAAGGAGACCCCCTCCATACGAAATTTTCATCCCTTCCTTCTCCTCTCTACCTCTCCAAAGCTCAAGAGAAGCTTGTCCCACACCCGGGATGCCTCTCGCGAGATAAAGTCCAAATTTTCGTCCCCCTTCGGAAGTGGATCCCGCGACGACGACGGCGTGCTGCTTCGTTCCCGTTCTTCTGCTTCGTCCTCCTTCGTCCCGCCTCGTTCTCCTTCGTCCAGGCGTCGTTCCGTTCGGCTCGTCCTCCAAGCGACCGTCGAGGAGGATAACTTCTCTCTCCCATTCTTATTTACAGCTTTTCTAGTGTAGAATTTTCCTGCTTTATAGTGTAATTGATTTCCCGCTTTCTAGTGTAACTTTAATTTCGTTTGCTTGTATAAACAATTGAAATATTGAATGCATGTTCTCTTTCTCTCTCTCTCTCTCAATTTGATAGCTCCATTGTAATTATTTCGCCTTGTTTATCAAAAATCCTAAAAAAAAACATAATTGCGAATATAGATCAACGTAGCCTCCCTGAGTTCGACCCGGAATTCTTATTTCGGTATAAATCTTATTTGTTGAACACGAATCCTTCGCTTTCGAACTACAACGACGGGTTTTCCAAAACCAAACACGTTAGCGTAGATTCTCGCGCTCAACATTTTGGCGCCGTTGCCGGGGAGGCAACGATTTCCGATCTTTTCTTCGCATTTCTTGCACTTTATTTGTTTTCTAACTAGCTTTCTCTTGTGTCTATTGTTTTGCAGAGACCTCCATCAAGGAATCAACAAGCGGTAGACTGGAGTAAAGTGCAGTTGAAGACAACTGTAAGTGCTCCCCCATTCTTTCCCCCTCCATAGATTTCATTCGCCACATTAAATCCAAATTCCAATTAACCTAGGTGTTTGCATAAATCCTAGGAATAGTTTGGTTGTTTGGATTTCTACTCACACTTATTTCACCCTCATTCATAAAAAAAAATAATAATAACAAAAAGATAATTTTGTGGGGTAACTTTCAACAAACACACAACACACACCCACATTTAAGGCACTTGATTAACTTGATTTGTTTTCTACTCAACCGGGTTCTGATCTGTGGAACCGGTACACACAGAGCAACACATAACAGAGTAGAAATCATTCTAGGTTAACCATCTTTGAGTGCCTAACTTAGTGGTGCAATTGTGGCCAATTGTTTGAGTTGTTTGGGCCGCACCACTTTATTTAAAACCAACTCATCAAGTAGCTCCTCCTTAGGGTTTTCAATCTAGGTATATTCTAGGCACTCCGTTTTCTTTCTGATTTTAAAGGAAAACTATCTTCACCCGTGTTTTACAACTTGGTTTGCCTAGAAAGCGGGTCTTCTTCTTCGCCTGTGCCTGCACACTTCAGAGTTTTTCGTCAGAGGCAAAAGCTGCTCTACCCTCTCCCCCCCGCGTCTCACTCTCTCTCTGAAACCACTCTTGGGAAAGCTCTCCCAGAGCTGCCGGGTAACCGGGTTCGGGTCAGGCCCGGGTCCAGGCCCACCGGCGTGCGTGGTGGGCGAGGAGTGCAGGTCAGTCTTAAGTCGGGTCGGGTCGGGTCAGGTCCGCGGGGTGTGAGCGCGGACGAGACCGGGTAACCGGGCGGGTGAAGGGGACCTCACCCCGTGTGCTGAGGCAGTAAGCCTCCAGCACTTTTGCATCTTATGTCGCTGCGACTCTTCAGGCTTTTCCGAGGTGGGACTAAATGTCCCACCTCAATTGCACGCCCGCAGCGGGGAAATCAGCGGGAGATTGCGGCGTCACGCAAAGCTTTCTGCCTTAGCTGCGAGCCTGGTGTTTTGCCAAAACGCCTCGCAAGGCCTGGGAGTTGAATCTGGGCCTGGCGCTGAGCGTGGCGCGCCTGTAGCTGCAGGCGGAAGCAGTTCCTCCCGCGCGGCAATGGCGGCGGAGGTCGGGTGGTCTGTTCACAAGAAAATGGCCTCTCGGCCTAATCAGAAAGTGCCAGGAGCTTCGCCAGGGTGCGGCGAAGCTCGTGTGGGTGGTGGCGAGGCGCGGGGCGGCGTGCGAGGGCTGCCCTAGGTCGGACTGTGGGTCGGAGGATGGGTCTGTTCGGTGGGGTTGCAAAGGGTGATGTGGGGGAAGTGGCAGGGTGGAGGTTGATCAGGGTGAGGAGGCGGAGGTCCTGCGGTGGTCGGCGAGCCGTGTGGGTTGCTGAGGTGATGGGAGCGGCTCGCCGGAGGATGGCTGGAGGCGGAGAAGGTGAGGGTGAACAGGAGCGGTCGAGGGTTTAATCAAATAAAAGACAGTGAGGAAAAGAAAGGGGGGGAGATGGGGAGGAGTTCTGACCTAGCTACGGAGACGAAAGGGGCCGGGGCAGGGCGACAGTCGTATCGACTGTCGCCGGAGAAGAAGATGCCCAGGGGAAAGGGCGGCGGCGAGCAGAGGGCTGGAGAGGCGCCAACTGGGTACGGCGTGGCGCTGAAAGAGCAGGGGAGGAGGTCTCTGCTGCTGGTATTGCGGCAGAGCGAAGAGGAGGAGGAGGAGGAACCGCTGGAGCTGGTGGGCGTCTGCCGGAGGAAGAGGAGAAGAAAGTTGGGGATTTTCTCCGTCAGATCCAAGCTGCTCCGGTCGGTGGAGCAACGGGGGGTATTTATAGGGATCAAACAGGGAGGAAGGCGGAGGGAGACGACGTGTCTCCCTCGCCGGAGGATGGCCGGAGACAAGAACCCATACCGTCCGTGCGTTCGCACGGCCGGTATGGTGGGTTATAACGACCAGGGGGTGTCCCTGCGACGGCTGACGACGCAGGGCACCCCCGGTTTACTTGCCAGGTCCCCCACCTCACCCTGCGCGGCGCCATGCTCCGCGCAAGGTCGCCGGAGCATGGTGCTGGCAGGTTTTGCAGGGGGGACCTGATCGCAAAGAACGAAGGAGAGTTAGGGGCCAAAATGCGAGGGTTCAAAAGTTGAGGGCCAAAGAGTAAATATATGAGGACCAAAGTGTAAAGTCGGTCAAGGAGGTTTCTTCTTAGGCTCAAGTTTTTATACATGACTAATTAGGGCCTAAGGAATCTGATGGTGAATTTCATTTCTATATTAAACCTTGTTTGACCGGTCAATTTACGCAAAAACCCAAATTAAGTTATTAATTGGGCATGGTTCTCAATGTAGGTCAAAATGGGTTCTGAAGGCCAAATTGAAGGTTCTAAACCCTAGAGATTATTTTTCTATGAATTTTAGAGGGTTTATTCTATTTTTACTTTGCCTCGAACCTTGTGAATTGAAGTGGGTTGTTTTAGGGTTACAGATTATCATTTAGTTTCTTGGAAGTGCTGTAGCCCTTGCTAGATCATCTCATCCCACTTTTATTCTTATTAAGCTGCTTTGACCTATGTTTGGGCCCTGAATTACCCTGTATGCAGATTATACTGGTAAAATTGCATTTTTACCCCTTATGACTTGTTTTCTCCTTAAACTCAGAATTCTCTGAGTTAAGCCTTTCCTTGAGATATGTAGGAGCTTTTATCCTTTGTATTAGGTCAAAATGAGCTAGTTATGGCTCATGATGAGGTTCTCATCATACCCCCATGCCTAGCTTTTGCTAGTCCCTTAGCAAAAACTTAAGGTTTCAACCCTTGTTCTAGACCATGAAATTTTTAATAGTTTTATATAAGTGCCTTTTTTTATTTGAGCATAGATTAGGTTAGAATGCTGACCATAGGCCTAAAAGGTACTCTAGTACCAATCAAGATCCAAATCTGTCTAGCCTTAGCCTCAGTCTTTTAGCAAAGGTTTTTAAGGCCCACAAGAACTAACCTAAGGTTTATTGGACTTCGTGGTTAAAGCACCCGTGCTTGAAATGATTTTAGCCCTGGCTCAGTTCGCAGTGCGTTTTGTAAGAGAGAGATAGAAAGTTTTTCTGTTTGGAGAGTTTTCTCTCTCTTTTTCTTTTTAGTTCTAGCCTAGGATTGGCTTTTCAACACGGTCTGTATCAGATTCCTTGCTCCCATCATCAATCCTCAAGGGTTCCTGGCGATCGATGCTTCGAGATAGCACCGCCCATGGCAACCCCCGGAACCCTGGCTATTGAGATTTCGAGATAATCCCAACCATGATGTTCCGTGGCCGAATCCAGACCCTGGCAATTGACACTTCGAGATAATGCCATCCATGGAATCTGAACCAGCAGAGTGCTTACATGCCCCCAGTAGGATATGTAGATATCCTAAGAGACAAGCACCGAGGAGATGATATTTTGTTACGCATTTTCGAGGGGATTTCCTGCCTCTCCGCGCTGGGAACTCGTCCAAATCAACTTGTGTTGATCGGCCGCTCCTATTCTAGGTGTTCCTTTCAGAATTTTGCGACGCTTCTGCGTGATTCTGATTTTTACGCTTATTGAACCAGGCTGTGTGTGAGGTTAGGGTGCTTAGGTTACTGAGTCCCGTAAACCAAAAATTAGTTAATGAGGCCGAATACTCCCTAAGCCTTAGACCTACTACTTCAGCTTTTCATTTTCCTCAACCTCTTGAGGAGTGTCCGAATCTTAATGGGTACTAAGAGTCTATTCAAGAATGCCTAAGGTTTGCGTTCTTACTAATCTCATTATGCACTTTTCAGTTATTCTCTTGAATGAGGTCTAGAACTTAGGTTAATTCCTTAGTTCCTTACTAATGACTATCACCTTTTCTCATAATTTTGTGCTCCTTTTTCATTTTGTTTCTCTTCTCCTCCTTCAGAAAATTTCCTTCTCCTCTTTTCCTCTTATTCTTTTTCGAAAAAATTTTTAATTTTTATGATATTTTTGGCATATGTGAATTTTTTGTTTGAAACCTTTTCTTACAAGTTTTTGCACTTTCCTACCCCCCCATGCCTAAGATTTGCAATGTCCTCATTGTAACCTAGGGGTTTTTATTCAACTAAGTTCATACACTAGGATAGCTGTTTTGATGGGTGAATGGGTTGGGGTGACTGTTGCGGACGATTTCTAATCTCAGATGCAAGCACCTGAGGTGGAGTCGGCTGTCCTAAAGTGTGAACTTCAAGTGCAAAAAGCTGTCAGAAGAAGTTTCAGGTTTTCAAAGAGAATGACGGGCTGCCTCCCGTTGAGCGCTAAATTTGATGCCTTCAGCCAAGCGGGAAATGCGATGGAGAGGGGATGGTCAAATCAGCGGAGTTTTGTAAGACAAGCACCTTGATTAAGAGCCTGGTTGGTCCAACCAGGTGCTTGTTCAGATCAACAGGCTGATGATGCAGCCCAAACCCAATCAATCTGGTGGGTTGATAGATGTGGATAAAAAGGTGTGGAGCCCACCATAAACTATGAAGCTCAGATGGATGTGGAAGTGTAAACGCAGGGTTTGGCTGAGCCGAATCAGCCTGGTCAGAGTAGGGACCCGTAGGATAATCAGTGGTTGATGCAGGAACCCTACAGGGGTGATCAGAGAATGATAGAGCATGGTATGTAGTCTGATCAATGTTCGAAACCCGATGTGGAAATGCAATCGGCTCGGTGAGAGGTGAATCTGAATAGAAATTGACTCCGGTTGCGGGTCGGGGTTTGGGAGAGGTTTTGATTCGTTCTATGTGTGTGGAAGAGGTGGCCATTGTGTACGAGGGCTCTTCTAGAAACAGATGATAGGTGGTTTTCTGTAGAGAGTCCTCTGGGTAACTATCAAATGCCGGAAGAGTGTCTGTAGGATGAAAGGAATTGGATTCAAGAAAAAATTTGGATTCTTGGTTGTAATCACTCTTGGCATTTTCTATTTTTGGTTCCTGAGGATCGAAAAGGAATGATTCTGTGTTATCAGTGATCT
The DNA here is from genome assembly GCA_037157565.1 of Thalassia testudinum. Taxonomy (NCBI): domain Eukaryota; kingdom Viridiplantae; phylum Streptophyta; class Magnoliopsida; order Alismatales; family Hydrocharitaceae; genus Thalassia; species Thalassia testudinum. The sequence goes on from JAZHRO010000063.1 coordinate 100,226,589, forward strand.
CGGGAATCAGGACCTCAGAGTCGGAGTCAGAGTCATGTGAACTGAGGTCGTAGATGGGCCTGGCGTGTTCAGGAAGGAAAGTCTCTCCGCAATTATAGTCTGATCTGAAATTGTCGGAGAGTTGGCGAAAATGAGATTCATGATCATGAATTCCACCACAGCAAAAATCATCAGATGTGGAATCAGCAGCCTGACTGGGTTCTAGCCTATATGTCAATTCTGGGCTCAAAAAGGTGTTCTGTTCAAGCTCGAAGCTGGTAGGATAGACCCCATTAAAATCTTGTTCATCCAACTCCTCAGTTTCTGTATCATAAATTGGCATGTTTTCTGAAAAATCGATCAGATTTCCTGAGGATGTTGGAGAGGGATATTCATCAAATAGAGGCCCGGAATCATATTCTGTAAAAATTTGATCTTTCTCATAAGGGGCCTCATAATCTTCCCAATAAGCTTCAGATCTAGGTTCTAGGCTTAGGATGTGGGTAGAATTATTAGAACCTAAGTCCGAATAACCTTCGAGGGTCACCTTATCAAAACAAGGGGTGGAATTTATACCCTCCAGAGGTTCAATTCTAATCTTGTTATTGCAGGAGTCTTGGAGTTCTAAGCTTGGTGATTCATGGCCTAGGGTTGGCTCAGCATTGTTTTCTCCTGCAACTTCCCAACCTATTTTAATGCTATCTTCTATTTGGGTTGGGAGTCGACAACCACCTTGTGCCTCAATCCCGAGGTCTGGGAAACTGGATTGATTCTTAGTACTGTTCCAAGATGACTCATCCTTTGTTTCTGGTGTATACGGGTATTTTTGGTTGATAGTTTTTTCTAAAAGTCTCATCATCTCTACCCGTTTTTCAAGAGCATCTTGGTTTTGTTCCCAAAGTACAGGATTTGTCAAGCATTGAAGGTATTCAGATTTGTGTAATTTGTCTATCTCAATGTATCCTATTAGGAGAACTTCTCGGGTTGATCCTTTTATGGCTCCTGTCAATAGAGTTTGGGCACAGTTTATGATGAAGGCTGTGGTTGTTGGGACATCAACCTGAATATCTCCTATTGGTGTTGAGGTTTTTTCTTCTTTTTCATAGAATTTTATGGCATCCTCGATCATTTTATCTTTCATAGATCTCCGATATTCAGGTTTCTTGAATGGTAGTCTTAGGTGGTTTGGCTGCATATTTGGATTAGGTGGTGGAATCAAGATGTGGAATTAAAGGCTTCGATGTAGACTCATGTTGTGCCAAGATGGAAGAAGGGAGTATCAGAGGAAAGATTAATGTGGTGGTGCTGCATAAACAAGGGAACTGAGGCCTAACCTCAGGGCAAGTGAATTCCTAAAGGAGGATTCAAGGACCTCCTTCCAAGCATATACTGAAGGATGTGATGAGATTAAAAGGTGCTGGACCCAATCAAGACACCCAAAAAATGGGTTGGGTGACTATAGAGGTGCGGGGCAGATGGACCCCTTGATCAGAAAGATCGTCCACCTGAGAATTACCTGGGCAGCCAGAGAGGGAGAGTCCCGCGAAGACCCCTACATGGTAGAGCGTCCCCACGGGTTACAGGGTTTCCCCCACCCGACCTCTCTTGTCACTGCGGTTCCAGGTAGACCAGAATGGGGATCTTGACCTCTTAAGTCTACCAATTTTAAGATCAGGGTGCTTAAGGTTTCACTTGAACTTTAGTCTTTTTAAGTGCAAAGAGTGACCTAATTTAAGGTTGGTTGACCCAAAGGGGTCAACTTTACCTCTTGTTTCCTTTGAGATCTTTCAGGTCTTGTCTTTTAGGGTTCAAGTGTTTAGAGAGAGCCAATTGTTTAGGATTTTTCTTGTTAATTATTTTCAATCAATGGCTTGGGCACACCTCTTTTGGATTTCCTCAATTCTTGGTTAAGGGGTGTGTCTCTACTGAAATCCTAATGTTTGACCTTATGTTGGCTCTACTTGGTCCATTTAACTCTTTGTTGGGCAATTAGGGCTCAAGCAAGAATGTGTTAGCCCTTAAATACCCTTAATAGTGTGCAGGAGTGATGAGTTGAAAACATGCAACTCTTTATGGTTACTAAGTATGGAAGACAGGTTAGCCCTATATTGCTTGTACTTTTCTTTTCTTCCTCTTTAGAGTTTAGGGGTTAATAGTGAGAGGAAAAATTTACCTGTCTTCGGAGTGGTTGTCGTGTGGTTGCTTGTCTTCTTGAGTTCCTGTAGCTGCACAAAAGAGAGGAGATTATCAGAAATTAAAAAAAAAAGAAACAGGAATGTTTACCTCTAGAATAGCCGTTGCTCCCCGGCAACAGTGCCAAAATGAAGTTGCTTGCGGCAACCGGGTCTTAGTTTGTTATAACGTTGTAGTATAGCCAGTTATTACCAACATTTCAAATATATAAATTTTTTACTCGGAAAATAAAAGAGTTCCCGAGGTCGAACTCAGGGAGCAAGTTGTATTCTAGAGATATACATGTTTCTTTTACAAAATAAAGAAAGAGAGAGGGAAAGAATTTGTTGTTCTCTTTGTTTTCTCCTCGTGATGTTCTTCTTTCTTTCTTTCTTCAGATCTCCTACTTCTTCTTTGTTCTGCAGAGGTGATGCTCCTCTTTCTTTCTTCAGATCTCCTTCTTCTTCCTTGGTTTCTGTCTTGGTCTCTCTTCTTCTTTTTCTGCAGTCTCTTATGTGAAGGTTTCTTCTTGTTTCTCCTCCCTGCGGCTAAGTGTCAGCTTCTTCTTTTCTTTTTCAGCCAGGGACGTCACCCCTCCTTTCTTCTTTTCCCTTCAGGCCGTCGTCTGATTTCCAAATCAGACGACTTAACTACCTGTTGCTACAGTCAGCTTCCTTCTTCTTCCGCGGGTCTTCTTCTTCGCCTGTGCCTGCACACTTCAAAGTTTTTCGTCAGAGGCAAAACCTACTCTACCCTCTCCCCCCCGCGTCTCACTCTCTCTCTGAAACCACTCTTGGGAAAGCTCTCCCAGAGCTGCCGGGTAACCAGGTTCGGGTCAGGCCCGGGTCCAGGCCCACCGGCGTGCGTGGTGGGCGAGGAGTGCAGGTCAGTCTTAAGTCGGGTCGGGTCGGGTCAGGTCCGCGGGGCGTGAGCGCGGACGAGACCGGGTAACCGGGCAGGTGAAGGGGACCTCACCCCGTGTGCTGAGGTAGTAAGCCTCCAGCACTTTTGCATCTTATGTCGCTGCGACTCTTCAGGCTTTTCCGAGGTGGGACTAAATGTCCCACCTCAATTGCGCGCCCGCAGCGGGGAAATCAGCGGGAGATTGCGGCGTCACGCGAAGCTTTCTGCCTTAGCTGCGAGCCTGGTGTTTTGCCAAAACGCCTCGCAAGGCCTGGGAGTTGAATCTGGGCGTGGCGCTGAGCGTGGCGGGCCTGTAGCTGCAGGCGGAAGCAGTTCCTCCCGCGCGGCAATGGCGGCGGAGGTCGGGTGGTCTGTTCACAAGAAAATGACCTCTCGACCTAATCAGAAAGTGCCAGGAGCTTCGCCAGGGTGCGGCGAAGCTCGTGTGGGTGGTGGCGAGGCGCGGGGCGACGTGCGAGGGCTGCCCTAGGTCGGACTGTGGGTCGGAGGATGGGTCTGTTCGGTGGGGTTGCAGAGGGTGATGTGGGGGAAGTGGCAGGGCGGAGGTTGATCAGGGTGAGGAGGCGGAGGTCCTGCGGTGGTCGGCGAGCCGTGTGGGTTGCTGAGGTGATGGGAGCGGCTCGCCGGAGGATGGCCGGAGGCGGAGAAGGTGAGGGTGAACAGGAGCGGTCGAGGGTTTAATCAAATAAAAGACAGTGAGGAAAAGAAAGGGGGGGAGATGGGGAGGAGTTCTGACCTAGCTACGGAGATGAAAGGGGCCGGGGCAGGGCGACAGTCGTATCGACTGTCGCCGGAGAAGAAGATGCCCAGGGGAAAGGGCGGCGGCGAGCAGAGGGCTGGAGAGGCGCCAGCTGGGTACGGCGTGGCGCTGAAAGAGCAGGGGAGGAGGTCTCTGCTGCTGGTATTGCGGCAGAGCGAAGAGGAGGAGGAGGAACCGCCGGAGCTGGTGGGCGTCTGCCGGAGGAAGAGGAGAAGAAAGTTGGGGATTTTCTCCGTCAGATCCAAGCTGCTCCGGTCGGTGGAGCAACGGGGGGTATTTATAGGGATCAAACAGGGAGGAAGGCGGAGGGAGACGACGTGTCTCCCTCGCCGGAGGATGGCCGGAGACAAGAACCCATACCGTCCGTGCGTTCGCACGGCCGGTATGGTGGGTTATAACGACCAGGGGGGTGTCCCTGCGACGGCTGACGACGCAGGGCACCCCCGGTTTACTTGCCAGGTCCCCCACCTCACCCTGCGCGGCGCCATGCTCCGCGCAAGGTCGCCGAAGCATGGTGCTGGCAGGTTTTGTAGGGGGGACCTGATCGCAAAGAACGAAGGAGAGTTAGGGGCCAAAATGCGAGGGTTCAAAAGTTGAGGGCCAAAGAGTAAATATATGAGGACCAAAGTGTAAAGTCGGTCAAGGAGGTTTCTTCTTAGGCTCAAGTTTTTATACATGACTAATTAGGACCTAAGGAATCTGATGGTGAATTTCATTTCTATATTAAACCTTGTTTGACCGGTCAATTTACGCAAAAACCCAAATTAAGTTATTAATTGGGCATGGTTCTCAATGTAGGTCAAAATGGGTTCTGAAGGCCAAATTGAAGGTTCTAAACCCTAGAGATTATTTTTCTATGAATTTTAGAGGGTTTATTATATTTTTACTTTGCCTCGAACCTTGTGAATTGAAGTGGGTTGTTTTAGGGTTACAGATTATGATTTAGTTTCTTGGAAGTGCTGTAGCCCTTGCTAGATCATCTCATCCCACTTTTATTCTTATTAAGCTGCTTTGACCTGTGTTTGGGCCCTGAATTACCCTGTATGCAGATTATACTGGTAAAATTGCATTTTTACCCCTTATGACTTGTTTTCTCCTTAAACTCAGAATTCTCTGAGTTAAGCCTTTCCTTGAGATATGTAGGAGCTTTTATCCTTTGTATTAGGTCAAAATGAGCTAGTTATGGCTCATGATGAGGTTCTCATCACTACTTTACTCCCACCTACACCTAAGCTCTAGCAAGCCTACCAATGCTCCATTAAAGCTTACTCTCAAGTTCTCAAGGTTCCTATTAATGTAGCGAACCTCTGCCTCACCAAATATTCCTCCATCTTCCCATCCCCATTCATAGGTCACCTTGGAGCCATCCTCCTACCTCCATTTCGGTAGCAGATCATCTCTGCCTTCTCACCTCCATTCCGGAGCCATGCTGAAGCTTTCCTCTACCCGACGTCCTCCTACATCTCAACTCCGTTGTCCCGCACCTCACCTCCTTCGTTCGAGCTTCCACTAGGCGTCATCGTCTCGTCGAACAACCGATTCAAGAGATTTCTTCTCACCTCCCTCATTTTTATGCTTTCGTAGATTATTGTAATAGACATTCATGCAATACATCACATTTGATTCTATCTCTATCTTGTGATTGCTTATCTTTTACTTAAAAAACAAAAAAAAAACAAATAGAAGCATGGTTTTCATACAAAGTAAACGTCGCCTCCCTGTGTTCGACCTTGGACTCCCTTGGAGTTTCGATATAAATTTTATTTGATCACGAGTTTTGCAACTACGATAATGGGTTACTCATAACCCTGATTTCAAACATGTGAAACATGTGCAATCAATAGTCCTCCTAATTGTTCCTCCGTATGCCTTCACGTGCGTGGGATCAAGGCCCACAGGCACCTGTTGTTGTCCTCCAGGTTGCGTCAAGGTCCACCAAGCGTATTGTCTCCACCATGCGCGCCTGCCATGTTCGTTTGTTGTTTTTGTACAGAAAAGGATCCACAGTCAGTAATTCAGAAAAGCTTTAGAAATAGCATAAAAATGATATAAATTTTCCAAAAAATTTAATAAGCATATTTCCTCCCTGGCAACAGCGCCATTTGAACGATTGAATTTCGCTTAAGAAAAAAAGTTATCGACGTAGAAATTGAGCGGTGAAAAATCAATCATCAATAATTAAAATAAACCACTCACAGGAGAGCAGGTCATATCCACAGGGAGGAACAGCTGCAATAAATTCATGAGTATAGAGCCATCATGTTTGTAGAAACATTCGCGAAATTAATTTAATGAATTTGCTTCTCTGAATGTCACTTTCAATTTCATGAGAAGTTCAGGGCTATTTATGTAAATTTCACATTAGAAATTAAGCTCCTAAAAATATGTAGATGATGTACGTGTAGTGACAGAGTATGTAATTTTTAATTGCATGCCATTTTTAACACAATTTCAATGTAAAATAAGATGAATTACAATAGCTAAACAAATATGAGAAAGAATAAGTATGATGCCGAAATTTTACCTCAATTTAATAATCAAAGAAAATTAGAAAAATGAGTTTGTGTAATGGCGTTGATTGTAATTTTTAATGTCACCTTCACTGTAGAGAAACAGGGGATGAACTCCCCTCATGCGCATGCAGAGACGGAGGCACGGTTGGAGGCGCAGAGCTTGGAGGAGGTCAACGGTGGTAAAGGGATCCCAATGGCTATGGTGGTGTCGATGGTGGCAATTGGAGGTCGCCAGACGGCGAGGAAGAGCTCGCTGGTAGTGGGTCACTCCACGCGTGCGCGCGGGTAGCGGTGGGTGCATCTGAGGGCATGGCCAAACTTGTGACGGCACGGCGAGCTCAACAGAGGTGACAGCGTGGAGAATGGCACTCCGTGGAGGTGGCTACGAGCAGAGGAGCGGCGATTGGTTTGGGCTCTTTGCTGTTGGTTGATGGAGAAGAAGAAGAGGAGGAGGAGGAGGCCGGTGGCTCTGTTTGGGTGGAGGAGATGCAGCTGGTTGGCACGCACAAGGGGGTTAAACGTGCATGCGCACGCGAGGGCATGTTCAAGGTGGCTACTACACGCGAGCTTGGCCAGGCCAACTCGGGATCCTTGCCATCGGCCAAGCCTACTGTGCTCGAGCTTGCCACGTGAAACACGCTTCTCCAACCGACTGGAAAGGATCCTGAGTGGTTGGATGGCGAGGGTGCGGTTGTGAGATGCTCGGAGAGGAAGCGGGCGACTTCGGTTGACGATGGAAAGTGGTGGCGAGCGAGCGTTGGTAGAGAAAATTGCGAGCAGATACCTATAAAATATAAGAATTGTCATAAGATGCAACCCTCCACTAATATAAATTAACATTAATTATTAAATAATTAACTTCTAACGAAATGTATGTAAAATGTACTTAGGCTAATAGAATGTCCAATAAATTGGACTTATCACATATCGTCCCCTGTGATGATTAAATCATCTACATAAACCAGAAGTACCACAATACCTCGTCTAGTCCTCCTGACAAAGAGGGAAAAGTCAGTTGTCGATCTCCTGAATCCAGTTGCCTCTACAACCTGTGACAATCTCTGAAACTAGGCTCGGGGACTCTGTTTAAGGCCATATATACTCTTCCATAATCGACATACACACTCCTGTCTCTTAAAAAATCCAAGCGGCTACCACATATATACTTCCTCTTGGAGATCACCATAAAGGAAGGCATTCTTCACATCTAATTGGTGCAAGGGCCAATCTAATTGAACTGTCACTGCAATCAACACCCGGACTATGAGAAGTTTGGCAACTGGAGAGGTGTCAAAAAAGTCCACCCTATGGTTTGGGTGAACCCTTTTGCCACAAGGTGGGCTTTGTACCTAGCAATACCACCATCAGGATTGAACTTCACAATAAATACCCATCGACAACCAACGAGCGCAGCACCATCAGGAAATGAAGTAAGCTCCCAAGCCCACAACCTCAAAGAGCAACCATCTCATCCTCCATGGCTGCTCGTCATTTTGGATCAAGCATGGCCTCATGGTGTGTAGCTAGAATCTGTGTAGTAGCTAACGCCTGAGTGAATCCAGCAAATCCAAGAGCAAGAGTATCAGTAGCAAGCGCCCCACCGTGGGATAAGTAGTGCAAGTTCGTGGCCACTTCTGAATAGCTATCGGAAGGTCAATATCATCACTTGGCACATCACCTGTCTTGTCCCTGTGACCATCACATGGCAAGCATACGTCAGTGTCGAAAGGACTCACCTAAGAAGCTGATGGTGAGGGCGAGGATGGGGATCCCTTATAGGTAGCATGAGGGCGAACATATGTCTACAGAGGTCCAGTCAGGCGTGGAAAGGGATGCATAGCAGGTGGCGGTGGTGGTGGTGGTGTGGTATGGACATAAATCTCAGGAAAGCTCCCAAAACGAATGGGAGAATATGGCATAGGCCCCATATCACCCTCGGGAGGCATCTCAACAGCCGTCACAAAAAAGAAAGGTACAGCCTCATGAAAGGTAATGATGATAACATCATCATCAGCCATATCTAGCTTTAATTAGTCATAATCAACAGATAAATGCTCCTACATAACCGCCAAAGAGACATAATTCACTACACATCCTTTCTGAGAGATAAACATGAAAACAGGGGTAAAACTACAAGGGCTTCTCATCATTCCACCACACAACACACCTCGCCGAAACCCTCTACACCTTTACCACATCACGCTCATCAAAACCCCTCTCCTAATTTCATCTTTCACTCACCCTATCTCCCCACCGAACAACCCACCTTTGCGTCACCTTCCCCAACTCTATCCGGCCACCATACACCCTCACACGACATGCCACCACCACCCACACATTCGTTGTGGTCCAGTGATGCTCCTAAATGCTTTTGATTGGGCTGAGAGGCCACGTTCTTATTTTTCAGGTTTCACCCTTTGCCGCCATTAACGAGGAAGCTTGAGTAAGCTTAGATCCGAGTTCATGATCACGCTTGCCCCAGGTCGCATCTCCAGGTCGTGCGGTTTGGCTCCAAGTATCCACCCAGATGGTCAGTTGGAGACCACACCACCTGCTACTACTCCAATCGAGGACACCATCACTGCAGTAGCACACATGAAGAAGGGGACTGGATATAGTCCCACATCGGTGGGAGAGAAGTGCATGAAGGCACATATATTGAATTTGTCACTACAACTGTTTGCCTCCAAACATGGGGTGAGGTCCCACTACACCCCCACACACCCGACTAGCTTAAGCCCTGTTCACTCCTCGGCTATGACCCACGCATGCAACCCTGGACCCAGGTACGCATATCCAATTACCTGATTACCCAGCTACCTGAGAGAAAGAAGAGAGAAGGAAAGAAAGAGAGAAAGAGAGAGCGGGGGAGGGTGGGTTTTGCTCTCTTGAGGACTGGCTGAACACTTAGCTGTGAGTGTCCCTTGTGTGCTGGGAAGGAAAGAAAAGAGAATTTGCAAAAGAGGAAGGAAGGAAGAAAAGCTAAGGAAGAAGAAGAAGAGAAGGTTGCCGTGAAGAAGAAAAGAGGGACAACAGAAGAGAAGAAAGGCAGAAGAGAGAAGAAGACGAACAGAACATTCAAAGCACTATAGCAATGACATTTAAGTTGTCTGATTTGCTAAAAAGACGTCTGATTATTGTAGCATTCAAGCTACTGTTACTTTATTTGATATAATTGATAGTTGAATGTATGCTTAAACTTAAGAAGGATATAAGTAGTGATTCAAATCACTGTTGTTTTTTATCATTTTATATTTTTGTCCTCATACTCTTGGGATACATTGAGCTTCATTGAATATTTAATGTAATAGATTAATATTCATTGCATATCATTATTGTGCTCATTTATACTTTAATTAAAGATTAGCGCATAAATTCAATATTTGCTCCCTGTATTCGACCTCGAACTTCATTTCTAGATATTTGAATTTATAAATTACATTTTTTGAAGAGTGATTTAGGAGACTTTACTACAACGAAATGCATTTAAACTCCTTAAAAGCCTTGTTAGCATTTTGGCACCATTGTCGGGGAGCAACGTGCAATTCACTTCTATTCTTTGTTTTATCTGATTATATTTGAGCACTAACTTGCCCTGTTTGATTTCTTGTGATTTTGCGAGGTTCATCACACAGAGATCTTCCACGCAAAACAGCCACTCCCGGGGCAAGTAATTTATGTTCTTCCCTAATCAACCTCCTAATCTTGTGAAGATAAAAAGGAAACAATCAAATTAGGATTCACCTGCCTTAATTTCTTAGTAAATCATCATTTAAAAGGTAAGTTTCCCTGATTTGCAAAAATTTTCATAACTGATTGAAAGCTTGAGGCGATTCTATTTAGAATTCCCTACCCTATTTCCTATATCTATTAGGGATTACGCTTAGTTTCTAAGCATCTTAACTACTCACTTTCTTGTTTGAAGTTTAAGGTGTACATCTTGAGATTTAATTGGACTTGAAATAGAGCCAATTAGGGTTTTTAACATTAGGGTTTGAAGTGTTAGAACACATTTGCCTGCATAACGAGAATAAATTCTCCCACATTTGTGTGATATGCAAGCTCCTGTTTGAAAAGATCTAATAAAAAAAACCCCTAAAAATCAGGATTCTAAATTCACTTAAACCCTAAAATCTTGGACCTAATAAACTGAGTCAATTCAAGGTGATTTCTGGGTCTTGACCTAGATTTCATTCTGTCATCTTTAAGGCAGGTAAGGTGAAGTTGGTCTACTTTGTAGGCCAACCAACCTCGAAATTAGGTCACAAGTCAAATCAACTTCTAATCAAGTGAAATTCAAGGCACTAACTAGGCTAAAATTGGTAAACTTAAGGACTTAAGTCCATACATTCTGGTCTACTTAGAACCGCAGTGACAAGGAAGGTCGGGTGGGGAAAACCTTGTAACCTGTGGGGACGCTCTATCGTGTAGGGGTCTTTGCAGGGCTCTCCCTTCCCGGTTGCCCAGGTATTTCTCGGGTGTGCGGATTTCTGATTCAGAGGTATCATCCGCCTCGAAACTGCCTTAGTCATCCAAAAATCTTTGGGTACCTTGATTGGGTCCAAATAACATCCAGTCCCTCATCTTTTCACTAGAGCACACACAGGAAGGTCATTAGTTTTTTTAACCTAAGAGACCTCATTAGATTTTCCTAGGAATTTTTTCAGATCTAATCAAGTTCCAATATGATCTTGAGTTTGATTTTACACCTTGATTCCACCACCTGAATTTTACAACTTGCCAATTTGGGAAAGACCAATTAGGAAACTTGAATCCAAAATGATCATAAAAGCAAGTTCTCCGATGATTTCGAATCTTACTCTGATTTCGAAGAACTGTTGTTTCCTAATGACTTCAAATCGATTTACAACCTCAACCACTACAACCCATCCTTTGATTCTGACACTGAGGTCATTGATTTGAAAGAAACCACTTCTTCAAATCCACATACAGAACCTTCTCAAATCCGAACCCAACCCCGACCTACAACCAGAATCAACTTCTACTTTGACTCTCCTCTCGATGATCCGATAGCACATGATTCTCCTCCATCTTTTGATCAGGTTTTGAACATTGATCAAACTACTAATCACATCCCATCCATTTCTTATCACTTTCATAGGGTTCCTACATCCTCCACAGACTCTTTTTCATTTGAGGATCCCTACTCTGACCAGGCTGATTGTAATCAACCAATCCCGTGATTTTCACTTCCATATCTTCTTGAGCCTTAGAGTAACTGGTGGGCACTGCATTGAGTGATCCACATCCATCAACCCACCAGATTGATTGGGTTTAGGTTGCATCATCAGCCTGTTGATCTAAACAAGCACATAGTTGGACCAATCATGCTATTGATCAAGGTGCTTGTTTTACAAAATTCCTCTGAATTGACCACTACTTCTCTATGACCATTTTCTACTCAACTGAAGGCATTGAATTTAGCGCTTAACGGGAGGCAACCCGTCATTCCAAAAACCCGACTTCTGATTATCCTTTTGAGCTTCACGTCTACTGCATTTAGAGTTCAATTTTAGAACAGCCGACTCCACCTTTGATACTCGTACCAGAGCTTGAAATCATCCGCAACAGTCATCCCGACCCATTCACCCACCCATTAACCCTATTATAACCCATGAACCAAGCTGATTCTATACCCTCCGATTTACAATGAGGGCATTGCAAAACTTATGCATGGGGGGGTGTTAAAGTGCAAACACATAAAAATTCAAGTTTCTGAAGGGTTCTCACAAGAAAATTACTCATTCAAAAAAATTAAAAAAATAAAAAGTTGAAAAAGAATAAAAAAATGAAAATGGGAGAAAATTTTGTGAGATTAATTACATATCATTTTTGAGGAGGAAGAGAGGAGGTGATTTAAATGTCAAAAAGGAGCAACATTTTGAAACAAAAAATAATAGTCATTAGTAAATGATTATGAAATCTACTTAGGTTCTAGACCAAATCAAAAGAAAAGGAATTAAGTCCTAGAATAACAGAGAGACAAAGAGATTAGTTTGAGTGCTAATCTTTAGCCTCTTGGGCTTGTTTTAGGCTTAAAAATTCAAGTATCTATTAAGATCTGGATAATCCTCAAGAGGTTGAGGAAAATGAAAAACTTATGTATTAGGTCTAAGGCTTAGGGATCATTCGGCCTCTTTAACTAACCTCTAGTTTGAGAGACTCGGTAACCTAAGCACCCTAATCCACACATAGTCTGGTTCAGTGCGCTTAATAATCAAAATCACACAAAAGTATTTTCTCTGTTATGAAAAAGCTACCTAGCTTAGGAGCGGCTTATCAACACAATTTGATTTGGACGAGTTCCCAGTGCGGCAAGGCGAGAAATTTCCCTCCAAGATGTGGAATAACATACCATCTCCTCAATGCTTGTCTCCTAGATTATCTAAATATCCTACCGGGGGTATGTAAGCACCTTGTGCTAGTTCAGGTGCCATAGGCGGGATTATCTTGAAATGTCGATCGCCAGGACCTGAATTTAACTACAGAATGCCATGGGCAGCACTATCTCAAAGTGTTGAAAGCCAGGGTTCTGGGGGTTGCCATGGGCAGTGCTATCTCGAAGCATCGATTGCCAAGGACCCTGTGAGGATTGATGGTGGGAACTAGGAATCTGATACAGACCGTGTTTTTGAGTCAATCCAAAGCTAGAAATAATCAAGAAAAAGAGAGAGAAAGCTCTCCAAAAATGCAAAAATTCTTCTATCTCTCTCTCTTACAAAATTGCATTGCAAACTGAACCTGGACTAACCATGTTACAAGCACGGGTGCTTTAATCGTGGGGTTCAACGAATCTTAGGATAGTTTCTGTGAGCCTTAGAAACCTTCGCGGCAAACTATGGGTAAAGCTGGTCAGGTCTGGATCTTGGTTGGTACTTGAGTACCTCTAGGCCTACTATTAGCATTCTGACCTAAGTTCTAAAGAGAAGAAAAGAATGAATAAGGACTTTGAACATCAAAGGCTTGGTATAGAATTCGAGTTCATTTCATAAGATTTTGCTAAGGGACTAGCAAAAGTTAGGCATGGGGTTCTGATCATAACATCATTATCAGTCATATCTAGCTTTAATTAGTCATAATCAACAGATAAATGCTCGTACATAACCACCAAAGAGCAGTAATTCACTGCATATCCTTTTTAAGAGATAAACATGAAAAAATGGGTAAAACTGCAGTTTTAACAAAATATCTTAATTGCAAAAGAATAATGCGATTTCCCAAGGGTTAATTAAAATTCAAATGGTCATAAATGTCTAACAAGTTGGTTTATACAGACAGAAACAGGTTTTCGTGCGTTTTAAGAATTAAATGACATCCAAAATCCTAAAAATAGACCTGCTTAATTCACCGAGGTTCTGGTCAGGATAAAATTCACCTAAATCTTTTAAAAATCATAGAAAAAACATTCTCTAAGGTTTAGTATACTTGCTTTAACCATTGGAATCCAATTTGACCTAAAACAGTCTCAGATGGATAGTTGCCTAAATTTAGGTTTTTACATAATTTACCCATTCAAACTTGGTCAAAACCTAAATCCAACTTCACCATCTAATTCCTTGGGTCCAAATTAGGTTTGTACCAAAATTTGGGCCCAATCAGAGATCACTTTGACCTAGTTTGCATTTTGGTCATATTTGACTCTTTTTCTTATACACATGCCCCTAACTTTCGAATTCTTTGTAAAGACCCCCACAACTTCTTCATCTTCATCGCGAAAAAGCCCCTGCCACCATTAAGGTCAATCCCGACCTCCAAGAAACATTGACTGACCTAAATCCTACTCTAATGGCAATCAAATCCCACCAAAATAGGTTGGATTGATGTTCACACCTAGGCGAACAATTTGGGATCAATTTGGAGTCCCAAGTCTCCATGGATTGCTCATGCAAATGCATGAGAATCATGGGTTACTTTCAATCCCAAGCCATGGAATCCCTCTTTCCTAATCCAAAGCTTCCCCTAAAGCTCTATAAAGAGCCGACGTGCACAACCTTCTCTCCCTAGCAAGGTTTGGGGCCAAAAACATCTTCCTAAACCTACCGCTAACCCTACTCCGACTAAGCTCTGGTGGCCTTCTATCTCCATCTTCCTAGGGCAACTAACGACCAAATTGGCCTGACCATCTTCCTCCTCATCTTCCTCCACACCTCGCCAGTCAAAGCGAGGGTTGTTCTTCCCCGTTCTTCGCTACCATCCCCCTTCGGAGAACTTTACCTTCCATGACACTGGCCTACCAACGTTGGTGCCAATCCTACCCTTTTCATCCCTTAAAGTAGGTCAGATTAGTTCCCATAGTCTCCTAGATTAGTTTCCCCTATTCAAAAACCAAAAACAATCCTCGACCTACACGCATGCCACCTTCGTTCTCACCTCCGGCCACCCCTCCAACCGAGGGCTTCCTATCAATCCACCACACCACACACCTCGCCGAAACCCTCACACCTCTGCCACATCACACCCATCAAAACCCCTCTCCTAATTTCATCTTTCACTCACCCTAGCTCCCCATCGAACAACCCACCTTCACATCACCTTCCCCAACTCCGTTCGGCCACCATACACTCTCACACAGCATGCCACCACCACCCACACATTCATCATGGTCTGGCCATGCTCCTAAATGCTTTTGATTGGGCCGAGAAACCATGTTCTTATTTTTCAGGTTTTGGCCTTCGCTGCCATTAACGAGGAAGCTTGAGCAAGCTTAGAGCCGAGTTCACAGTCACGCTCGTCCCAGGTCTCATCTCCAGGTCATGCGATTTGCCTCAAGTATCCTCCCAGGTGGTCAATTGGAGACCACACCACCTGCTACTACTCCAATCAAGGACACTGTTATTGCAGTAGTGCATGCAACAAAGGGGACTGGATATAGTCCCACATTAGCGAGAGAGAAGCACATGAAGGCACATATATTGAATTTGTCACTACGGCCGTTTGCCTCCAAACATGGGGCAATGTCCCACTACACCCCCGCACACCCGACTGATGGGAACACCATCATGAACCCTAACTATCTCACTTTGACCTAGAAAAGAGAATAAAAGCTCCTACATAACCAAGTGAAGGGCCTGACTCAGAGAATAACTGGGTTGAGAGAAAAGCAAGAAATAAAGGGTAAAACTGCAATTTTACCATTGCAGTACAACAACAGGATTTCTCAGGGGTTAAACATGGGTCAATTGGGCTTAATAAGAGGAAAAGTGGGATGGTTCAATCAGAAAAGAGTTAATGCGAGATCTGAGAATTAAATGACATCGTGTAACCCTAAAACAAATCCACTTCATTTAGCAAGGTTTGGGCCTGGATAAAAATTAAATAAACCCTCTAAAATTCATAGAAAAATATCCTTTAGGGTTTAGAACCTTCAATTTGGCCTTTAGAACCTATTTTGACCTAAATAGGGGTCTTAGTCAAACATTTGCCTTAAATTGGGTTTTTATGCAAAATATCTAGTCAAACATGGTCAAACATAAAATCCAACTTCACCATTAGATTCCTTATGCCCAAATTAGGTTTGTACCAAAATTTGGACCTAAGGGGAGGTCACCTTGACCTACTTTGCAAAACAGTCCAACCCAATTACTTTTATACCCCTAACTTTCGAAAACCTTGCGGATACCCCCTATCCTCCTCGCCACTCTTTGCAATCAAGTCCCTCCCCCATTACAACGGAGGAGTCCTACTCCAGCGAGGATTCCAGAGGAGATTTCTCTGATTCCTTAGAGACTCCCTCTCAAATTTGAAAGGGAGATTCTCTGAGGAATTCCCGATCTGATGAGCGCAATTCCAAGCCCTAATTGTCACCTAATCTCTCGTGTGAACGCTCGAGAGATTTGGGTCTATCGCACATTCCTACTCCGGCGAGGATACTTGTGCTTGGAAGATTGCCTTCCAAGTACAAGGCCCTCTGCCTGTGCCTATAAAAGAAACCCCTGATCAGGCCGCTCAATTTCAGCTTGGCTTGGCCGGAGAACAACCACCACTTTCTTCTTTTCTCCTCTGGCCAAGCATCCAGCGAGCTCCGGCGGCATATCCTAACTCTTCTCGTTACTCTGCCACAATACCAGTGGTAGAGACATCTCCGCCTCCTTCCTCCACGTCACGCCATACCTGTGCATGCACCAAATACTTCATCATCACCGTCCCCCTCCACTGGAACCTTCATCTCCGACGGCAGCAGGTACGCGCCAACCGCTCTCCTTATCCTTTCGCCCCTTAATTAGCTTAGATTTATTCCCCTCTCTCCTCTCTTCATTTCCTCCTTTATTTCTATTTTCAACCCCTCGACACCGCAAACCACCACCATCTTCTCCACCTCTGGTAGACCACCGGCGAGGTGTCTCCGTCACCTCCGCACACCCATCCACCTCTCCAGACCCCTCAGAATCTCTGCCACCATCCACTGATCACTTTCCCTATCTCCATCAACCGCCACAACCTCCATTCACTCCCCCCGACCACACCCATCACCACAGCCACAGACCGACCTAGGCACACATGCTAGGTCGCCCCGCACCCAACCACCTACTGCGACACCTTCGCCGTGTCACGATGAAGCTTCCTGTGCAGTTTAATGAGGCCACAAGGCCGTATTGTTTGAAAGCAGGAACACACCTCCGTCGCCATTAGCGCCGGCTTGAAGGAGCTTGCATCCTTCGCTCCAAGCAGTCGCGCTCCAGGTTCCCAGGTCCAGGTAGTGCAGAATTAACACACGCACGCATTCAGCCAAGCAATTGTCTTTGCTAGGCACTGTAGTCGCCGCAATCAAGGAAGACTCCCTGTGGGCATGCACGTAGAAGTGGGTGGGACTTTTAGTCCCACCTTAGGCGTTTTCAAGCAGGTAGCATGACATAAATTTAATTTGTGTTTCCTCCTCGTTGCCTCCGAACACGGGGTGAGGTCCCCTCGCCCACTCACCCGCCTCGTCCGCACTCACTCCTCCGTGGACCTGACTTGCCTGACCTGTTTGCCCTGTACTCCTCGCTCACCACCCACGTCGGTGCGCCTGAACCCGGGTGCGCTTGACCCGACCCAAATACCTGATTGGCTCTAGAAGAGCAAACCTAAGAGAGAAAAAAGAGAGAGCCTACACGAGGGAGGGTAGGGGTAGGTTTTCCACTTGTGTTCCAGGAAAGAAGGAGAAGGAAGAGGAAGCTGAGGCCAAAGAGGAGGCTGAAGAAGCTAAGGGCGGCAGGAGGAGGAGCCGTAGAGGAAGCTAAGGATCTGAAGGCAAAGTTGAAGAAAGAAGAAGGAGCTAAGGGCTTAAGGCAAAAGAAGTTGCAAAGGATGCTAAGGAAGGAAGGAGAAGGCACTGTAGCACAAAGAGAAAGAAGATCAGAAGCCAAGGAAGCTAAGGGCCGAGAAAGCAAAGGCAGAGAAGAAGGAAGAAGAAGGAAGGAGAAATCAAGGAAGAAGAAGACAAAAAGGAAAGAAGGCACTGCCAAGGAAACCAAAGAAGAAGAAGAAGGAAAGAAGACAAAGAAGATGGAAGCCATCAACCAAAGCCAAGGAAAAGAAGAAGAAAGAAAGAAAGGCAGAGAAGAAGAGAAGCTAAAGAGAAAGCTGAAGAAAGAGCCAAGAGAAGAAGCAATCAACCACTTTTTATCTAACTCTTCCCAATCTCTCTTTTGCTACATTCTATTATTCATAAACTACTGTTTTACATTCTGAATTAGGTTTTGAGTAATCTCATGTGTTCAAATTGCATCTATTATTGAGATTAGTGTATGAATTCCATTTGCTCCCTGTGTTCGACCTCGAACTTAACGTTCGAGTAATAAAAATTTATTTGTTTTGAACACTTTTTCGACTGTACTACAACGCGACTTGTTTAAAACCCGATCAAGTGTATACAACATTTTGGCACCATTGCCAGGGAGCAATGGGCATTTTAGAAGATTTTATCACAACCTCTGATTCAGTACTAACTTACTCTCTTTCTTTTGTTGTGATTGTTTCAAGGGAAGAAAAGAAAAACAGCCGCACAACAACCACACCAGGAACAGGTAAATTCTCATTAGCCCTTTATCTTAATCCCCTCAAAATTTGAAAAAGAACAAAAAAAGAAAAATCAATCTAGGACTACCTGCTTTCCACATTTAGTAATTCACCAAAGTTGTCTGATTTTAATTTCAACACATTTTTGAATTGCACATCCATTTAAGGTAACTAGGGCTAGCACCTTCTTGATTGAGCCCTAGATACCAACTTTGAGGCAACTAAATTGGACCAAATAGAGCCAACTTAAGGATTGCAATCTAAGGTTTTAGAGACACATCTTCTCTAAGCAAAGAATCAAAATTTTCAAAAGGAGGTGTGCCTATGCCTTGCTTGAAGAGCTTTATCCAAGAGAAACCCTAAGAAAATCAAGCTCTTAACTCACTTGAACCCTAAAAGAAAGGACCTAAAAGCTCTCAAAGGACAAAGAGGTGAAGTTGACACTTTGGGTCAACCAACCTTAAAATTAGGTCACTTTTTTTACTCAAAAGATCTAAAGTTCAAGTGGAACCCTAAGCACCTTGATCTTAACTAAAAGTGGTAGACTTAAGAGGTCAAGGTCCCCATTCTGGTCTACCTGGAATCTCAGTGACAAGAGAGGTCGAGTGGGGGAAACCCTGTAACTCGTAGGGACGCTCTACCATGTAGGGGTCTTTGCTGGACTCTCCTTCTCTAGCTGCACAAGTATTTCTCAGGTGGATGGCCTTTCTGACTAAGGGGTATCATCCGCCCCGAACCTCTATAGTCACCCAACATTTTTTGGGTGTCTCGATTGGGTCCAACACATTCTAATCTCATTAAATCCTTCGGTGCATGTTTGGTAGGAGGTCCTTAAGACCTCCTTTAGAAATCCACTCCTACCGAGGCCAAATCTCGACGTCCGTGTTTGTGCAGCAACCCCACCACATAGATCTCTCCTCTAATTCATCAGAACAAAGTTCTCCTTCTTCCATCATGGCACAACCAATTGAAGAAGAGAGCAACCTTGAGCACCAACTTCAGTGCTTAAATGATTTATTCCAAAACTTTGTAAACCCACAGCAGCGTCCTATGATGCAAGATCACTATAATCCCGCTGTGGTGCCAATCGAGCCTTGAGTCTAAATCCTGGCTGGAGGTCCTGATTCTGAACTCAAGCCCAATATGATTCGTGCCATACCAAAATTCCATGGGCTTAACTCCGAGGATCCCTTCTAGCACATCAAGCAACTCAAACATCTGGCCCAGACCTTCGGGTCAGATGTACAAAATTGGGATATTCTACTCATGAAGATATTTTCTTTCTCCCTCACGGACAAGGCTGCTCATTGGTATCAGACTCAAACTCGTCTGATCAACACATAGGTTGAACTCCAGTCCAAATTTTTGAAAAAGTTCTTCCACGTTGGCTGGACAAATGCCTTGCGCCACCAGATCACTCACTTCACTCAACAATCAGGAGAACCTCTTCATGAGGCATGGGATTGATTCTTGGATCTCATGCGAAAGTTTCCCCATCACGGAGTTCCTAAATGGGAACAAGTCCAATCCTTTTACCAGGGACTCCGTGAAGACATTCGATTGTTCGTTAATGCAACCTGCAAAGGAAACATCATGGGTCAACATGAGGACATAGTGTGGGAGATTCTCGAGAATATGTGTGAGAACTCCATCAATAATGACTCCATAGGCTTATTCGACCAGACGAATGCCCGTGCATCGACGAATCTTAGCGGAACACATGAGATGCAAGGCCTGTCCACATCCGTCAACTTGGAGCTGATGGCCAGTCGGTTGGACATGATCTCTATCATAGAGAAGAAGGTGGACGAGTTGACTCGGCATCTGCAGTGAGCCACCTCTGCGTAAAACTTGTTTTCACAACCACCCCTTGCGAGGGAAACTGTGCAGAACATCTATCACCGATCTTCTCAAGGGATGGACCCGCATCCACCTCCGTCTGACTCTAAGACCGGAGGGACCTCCGATCCACTCTATTCTAGTTGGGGGAACTCTGAACCCTCATACTCTGATTTTCCTGAGGCTCCTCAAACCTGCGAGGACCTCAACGCCATCCAGAATGACCCATTCTCCAATACCTACAACCCTGGATGGCGGAATCATCCCAACTTCCTATGGGCAGGAAATTCTCAAAATCAAAGACCACCTTATCAACCCCGTCCATAGCTCTTCGTCCATATCAATTGCCCCAGCCTCGGCCCAACCCCACCTATCAATCTGGGCCAAACTAAGCAAATCAAATGACTCTTATCCTTCAAACACTGGCTGACATACAGAAGACAAATGCGACAATACAAAAACAGCACAAGGATGAGATCATAGAGGTTTGCAATCAACTCGTCCAGATGGCAAATTCCTGCCAACCTAGCACACTTCCTTCGCAACCTCTGTCGAATCCAAATAACGTGCCGACCCAGAGGTGTGTTATGAACCCAGATCCATGCCACGCACATATGATGTATTAAGCCCCTTCTGTTCCATCACTCGATGGGATGGAAGCTTCAACATCTTACACAGGATTTCAACAGCAGTCACCTATTTTACCAACCCCAAACCAAAACCAGGTAGGATTAAACTCCTTAACAACCCGTAGTGGTAAAGCAACTCAAGACCCACCTTATCTATACCTGGACCCAAGCCGTAGGATAGTTATCTAGGATACCCCTATCCTAGATCAAGAACCTGGACCTATTCTAGAGGAACCAACCAAGGTTCCATTTCCCAAAGCCTTGACCAAGGGAAAGAGGGTAACCAAACCCGTGGCTCCTGAGGAGGATCTGGTCAAGATCTTTGAACAGGTCCAAATAAACATCCCTTTGATGGATGCAATCTGCCATGTACCGACTTACGCACGATTTCTAAAAGACATGTGTACACCCAAGCGTAAGCTGTGAACCAAAAGTGGGAGTCTGATCGTACTGTCATAGCAAGCCAGCTCTGTAATCTTGAGCAAACTCCCACCGAGGGCTAAAGACCCAGGTACTCCCCAGATTTCATGTACAATTGGTGATACCCAATTCGACAGAGCCTTATTAGACCTAGGTGCCTCCATAAACCTAATACCTACATCCCTCCTTGTCCACCTTGAAGAATCCGATCTTAAACCGACAGAGGTGACGTTACAGTTAGCCGATCGATTCATCAAGTAACCTAAAGGAATACTCGAGGATGTCATTGTTAGGATACAGGATTTCTACTTCCCGGTGGATTTTATAGTCCTAGATATGGATGCACCTGAGAACCCAAAGGATACACCGATTATACTAGGGAGACCTTTCCTGGCTACAGCTAGGGCCAATATAAACTGTGAGGAGGGCCAAATAGAACTAAAATTTGGGAACCAAACACTAATGATTGACATCTTTAAGGCCCAACAAAGGATTAATTGCGGTGTTATAAAACAAATATGTGATATCAAAGCCGTGGTTGATGAACTACATATCGAGGACAACCTGATTATTCCCTATCAATCACTAGAAGATCAAAACCTGCAAACAGAGGAGTCTGAACCTAATCTAGATACACCCATAACTCCTTCCCTTGTTCCTGACACACACCCTAAATAGCCCGCTGCTACTGATAACCCCATCCTAGAACTCAAGCCTCTTCCCAACCATCTGAGATACGTCTTTTTGGCTTCCAATCAGACGTTTCCTGCGATTATCAACTCTAGACTCACACCTAACCAGGAATCCCATCTGATTATTATTCTCCAGCAACATCGTAGAGCCATTGGTTGGACTCTCGATGACTTGACTAGCATAAGTCCCTCTTATTGCACACATAAAATCTACACCAAAGAGGGCACATGACCTTCGCGAGAAATGTAGAGATGTTTGAACCCTAATCTGCAGGAGGTCGTGAAAAAGGAGATCATTAAGTGGTTAGATGCAGGGATCATCTACCCGATCTCCGACAGTCAGTGGGTGAGTCCAATCTAGGTTGTGCCTAAAAAGGCAGACTTACCATCATTACGACTGAAACCAGAGAGGTCATACCGACCCGTGTAGCTAATTCGTGGAGAGTCTGCATTGATTACAGAAGACTCAATTCCTCCACGAAGAAGAATCATTTCCCACTACCGTTTATTGATCAGATCCTCGAGAAATTAGTGGGAAATAGGTTCTTCTGCTTTCTTGATGGGTACTCTGATTATAACCAAGTGGTAATCCATCCTGAGGACCAAGAAAAGACCACTTTCACCTACCCCTTCGAGACGTACGTGTTCCAAAGGATGCCGTTCAGTCTCTGCAATGCACCCACAACTTTTTAGCAGTGCATGCTTGCCATATTCTCAGATATGGTAGGTGATTATCTGGAAGGCTTCATGATGACTTTTCAGTATTTGGAGCATCATTTGACGATTGCCTCCAACATTTGGTCCAAATCCTCAGGCGGTGCATTGACGTGAATCTGGTTCTTTCCTAGGAAAAGAGCCATTTCATGGTGCCTGAGGGAATCGTCATGGGACATCTGATTTTAGAAAAAGGCATCCAAGTCGATCGAGCCAAGGTGAACTTGATTTCCAAACTCCCTATGCCTAGCTTGATCAAGGACATCCGATCTTTTCTGGGACACGTCAATTTTTACCGTCGATTTATCCCTGACTTTTCAAAAATTGCATGCCCCCTAACCACTCTTCTCTCCAAGGATGTACCTTTCAAAATCTCCAAGGAATGCATTCAAGCATTTGAGATCCTCCGTGACTGAGTTACCTAAGCCCCGATCCTACAGTCCCTTAATTGGTCTCAACCCTTTGAGATCATGTGTGATGCATCTGATTTCGCTGTAGGAGAAGTTTTAGGGCAGAAAATTGACGAGAAACCTGTGATCATTTACTATGTTAGCAAAACACTTGACGAGGCTCAGCGTAACTACACAGTTACTAAGAAAGAGCTGCTAGCCGTAGTATTTGCCCTAGAAAAATTTAGATCTTACCTCCTGGGTTCCCATGTTATCATCTACTCGAATCACACAGCTGTGAGGCATCTCCTTGCAAAGGATGCGAAACCTCGATTAATCTGCTAGATCTTGCTGTTGCAAGAATTTGACCTCGAGATTTGCGACAAAGAGGGAAAACAGAACATGGTAGCTGATCACTTGTCCAGCCTTCCTTTTGAGATCATTGACCCTTCCGAACCCATCACGGAACATTTTCCTGATGAGCACCTTCTGACTATCAATACAGGGCTTCCATGGTTTGCTGACATAGTAAACTATTTGGCATCACATCAGGTCACGTCCGATTGGCCGAAAGCCAAGAAGAACAAATTACTTTCTTATGCCAAGTATTACTTTTGGGAAGACCCATATCTGTTCTGCATTGGTGCTGATCAAATAATTCGACGATGTGTCGTGGAAGCGGAAATCAAAGACATACTCTCTTTCTACCATGACCAGGCATGCAATGGACATTTTTCAGGACATAAAATCGCAGCAAAAGTTCTCCGGTGTGGCATTTACTGGCCCACAATTTTCAAGGATGCATACAATCACTGTAAGGCATATACCCGTTGCCAAACCTTAGGCAACATGAGCCATCGAGATATGATGCCTTTACAGTCGATTCTGGTATGCGAAATTTTTGACATTTGGGAGATTGATTTTATGGGACCCTTCCCTATCTCGGATGGCTTCGAATACATTTTACTCGCTGTTGACTATGTGTCCAAGTGGATCGAAGTCATTCCGACCTGAACCAATGATCAAAAAGTTATCAAATTCATTCATCAGAACATCTTCTCATGATTCGGGATTCCACGTGCAATAATTTTCAATGGAAGGACCCATTCACAAACGCTCAGTTCAGGTCACTGATGACCAAATATGGGGCATCATACTGAATCTCTACTCCTTACCACCCCCAAACTAATGGTCTAACTTAGCTATCAAACAGAGAGATCAAGAAAATCCTCCAGGTTACTATTCGACCTGACAAGAAGGATTGATCATTCCGACTTCCGGAAGCTTTGTGGGCTTATAGGATCGCCCACAAAACCTAATTAGGCATGTCTCCCTTCAGACTGGTGTACGGGAAGGCATGTCACCTCCCCGTCGAATTGGAACATAAAGCCTACTGGGCAGTACGGAACTGCAACCTAGATCTTTCTCAGGCTAGAACCTATAGAAAGCTTCAAATGAGCGAGATCGATGAATTATGCCATGACGCATGTGAGAACTTGCAAATTTACAAAGAGCAAATTAAAGCCTTTCATGACAAACATATATCCAGAAAGATCTTTCATCCTGGTCAAGAGATCCTACTCTTCGATGCCAGACTAAAATTATTTCTAGGAAAACTTTGATCTAAATGGATCGGACCCTACCTAGTCCGACGAATCTTTGGAAATGGAGCCATTAAGATCAGCCCACTCAGCCACGATTCCGAACCCTTCGTCGTGAATGGTCAAAGACTCAAACCATTCATTGACGTGACCAATACAAATTTGGCTGAGATATCCTTTACCCTCCATTCTCCCTTAGCTCATTGCACCCAGCCGATAGCGTAAAACTCAACGCTTAACGGGAGGCAACCTGTCATTCTTTGAAAATCCCAAAACCTTTCTTGACATTTGTATGTTGAATTCATATTGCACTTTAGGGTTCATCCATTAGAACAACCGACTCCACCTCAGGTACCCGTACCTGAGTCTAGAAATCATTCGCAACAGTCACCTCGACCTGTTCGTCCACCCAACACCTGTCTTAATGAATAAACTAAGCTGAATTTGAACCCTCCTAATTTACAATGGGGACATTACAAAACTTAGGCATGGGGGGGTGGTAAAGTGCAAACATACAGAAATTAAGAAAAGTCAGAAGGATTCTCACAAAAAAATTCACATATGTCAAAAATACCAAAAAAAAAAAAGAAAAGTGTGGAAAAGAACAAAAAAATAGAGGAAAGAAAATTTTGAAGTCACATAAGCATGAGGAGGAAAAGAGCAAAATGCCAAAAAGGAGCACAAAATAAAAAGAAAACGAGATAGTCATTAGTAAGAGATTAAGGGATTAACTGAAGTTCTAGCCCACATGAAAAGAAAAAGAATGAAGGAAAAAGTGCTAAAGAGACACAAATAGAGATTAGTAGGAACGCTGATCTTAGGCCTTTTGGGCTAGACTCTTAAGCTTAAACATTCAAGTACCCGCTAAGATCTAGATAATCCTCAAGAGGTTGGGGAAAATGCGAAGCTTAAGTATTAGGTCTAAGGCTTAGGGAGTATTCAGCCTTATTAACTGACCTTTGGTTTGCGGGACTCGGTAACCTAAGCACCCCAATCTACACACAGTCTGGTTCAGTGCGCATAACTATCAAAATCATGCAAAAGCATTTAAATGTTCTGAAAAAAAGTTGCCTAGATTAGGAGTGGTCGATCAACATAAGTTGATTTGGATGAGTTTCCGATGTGGAAAGGCGGGAAATTCCCCTCGAAGATGCATAACAACATATCGTCTCCTCGGTGCTTGTCTCCTAGGATATTTACATATCATACCAGGGGCACGTAAGCACTCTGCTGGTTTAGATACCATGGGTGGCATTATCATGAAATGTCGATTGCCAAGGTCTGGATTTGGCTACGGAATGCCATGGGAGGGATTATCTCGAAATCTCAAAAGCCAAGGTTCTGGGGGTTGCCATGGGCGGTGCTATCACGAAGCATCAATTGCCAGAGACCTTTGAGGATTGATGATGGGGATGAGGAATCCGATACAGACCGTGTTGAGAAGCCAATCCGAAGCTAGAAATAAAAAGAAAAGAGAGAGAAAACTCTCCAAACAAATAAATCCTCTGTCTCTCTTTTACAAAAACACATTGCAAACTAAACCAAGGCTAAAATATGTTTCAAGCACGAGTGCTTTAACAGCAGAGTCCAACGAACCTTAGGATAGTTCCTGCGGGCCTTAAAAACCTTCGTGGAGGACCGAGGCTAGAGTTGGTCAGGTCCGGATCTTGGTTGGTACTTGAGTACCTCTAGCCCTACTGTCGGCATTCTAACCTAATCATAAAGAAAAAAGAAAAATCACTTATCATAAATTGTGAAAGAAACTCATGGTTTAGAACAGAAGTTAAAACCTTGAAATTTTGCTAAGAGACTAACAAAAGGTACATAAAGAAAAAAGAAAAATCACTTATCATAAATTGTGAAAGAAACTCATGGTTTAGAACATAAGTTAAAACCTTGAAATTTTGCTAAGGGACTAACAAAAGGTAGGCATGGGGGTATGATGGGAACACCATCATGAGCCCTAACTATCTCACTTTGACCTAGAATAACCAAGTGAAGGGCCTAACTCAGAGAATAACTGGATTGAGAGAAAAGCAAGAAACAAAGAGTAAAACTATAATTTTACCATTGCAATACAACAACAGGATTTCTCAGGGGTTAAACATGGTTCAATTGGACTTAACAAGAGGAAAAGTGGGATGGTTCAATTAGAAAAGGGTTAATGTGAGATCTGAGAATTAAATGACATCGTGTAACCTTAAAACAAACCCACTTCATTTAATAAGGTTCGAGTCTGGATAAAAATTAACTAAATCCTCTAAAATTCATGGAAAAATATCCTCTATGGTTTAGAACCTTCAATTTCACCTTTAGAACCTATTTTGACCTAAATAGGGGTCCTAGTCGAACATTTGCCCTAAATTGAGTTTTTGTGCAAAATATCCAGTTAAACATGGTCAAACCTATAATCCAACTTTACCATTGAATTCCTTAGGTCCAAGTTAGGTTTTTACCAAAATTTGGACCTAAGGAGAGGTCACCTTGACCTACTTTGCATAATAGTCCAACCCAATTACTTTTATACCCCTAACTTTTGAAAACCTTGCAGATACCCCCTTATCTTCCTTGCCACTCTTTTCAATCAAGTCTCTCCGCCATTACAGCGGAGGAGTCCTACTCCGGCGAGGATTCCAGAGGAGATTTCTCTCTAATTCCTCAGAGACTCCCACTCAAATTTGAAAGGGGGATTCTCTAAGGAATTTCCCAATCTGATGAGTGTAATTCCAAGCCCTAATTGTCACCCAATCTCTAGTGCGAATGCTCGAGAGATTTGGGTTTCTCGCACATTCCTACTCTCGTGAGGATACTTGTGCTCGGAAGCTTGCCTTCGAAGCACAAGGCCCTCTGCCTGTGCCTATAAAAGAAACCCCTGATCCGACTGCTCAATTTCAGCTTGGCTTGGCCGAAGAACAATCTCCAATTTCTTTTCTCCTCCAGCCAAGCATCCAGCGAGCTCTGGCGACATCTCCTCCCACTTCTTGTCGCTCTACCACAATACCAGTGGCAGAGACATCTCCTCCTCTTT
Organism: Thalassia testudinum; assembly: GCA_037157565.1. Taxonomy (NCBI): domain Eukaryota; kingdom Viridiplantae; phylum Streptophyta; class Magnoliopsida; order Alismatales; family Hydrocharitaceae; genus Thalassia; species Thalassia testudinum. The sequence continues at coordinate 100,254,267 of JAZHRO010000063.1, forward strand.
CCTCCGCGTTGCGCCATACCTGCGCACATGCCAAATACCTCTTTGCCGTCGCCGTCCCCCTCCACTGGAACCTTCGTCTCCAGCGGCGGCAGGTATGCGCCAGCCGCTCTCCTTATCCTTTTGTCCCTTAATTAGCTTAGATCTATTCCCCTCTCTCCTCTCTTCATTTCTTCCTTCTTTATTTCTATTTTCAACCCCTCGACACCGCAGACCACCACCATCTTCTCCACCTCCGGTAGACCACCGGCGAGGTGTCTCCGTCACCTCCACACACCCATCCACCTCGCCAGACCCCTCAGAAACTCCGCCACCATCCACTGATTACTTTCCCTATCTCCATCGACCGCCACAACCTCCATTCACTCCCCCGACCACACCCATCACCACGGCCACATATCAGCCTAGCACACATGCCTAGGTCGCCCCGCACCCAGCCACCTTCACCGTGTCACGGCGAAGCTTCCTGTGTGGTTTAATGAGGCCGCAAGGCCGTATTGTTTGAAAGTAGGAGCATACCTCCACCGCCATTAGCGTCGGCTTGAAGGAGCTTGCATCCTTTGCTCCAAGCAGTCACGCTCCAGGTTCCCAGGTCCAGGAGTGTGGAATTAACACACACACGCATTCAGCCAAGCAATTGGCTTCGCTACGCACTGTAGTTGCCGCAATCAAGGAAGACTCCCTGCGGGCATGCGCGAAGAAGCGAGTAGGACTTTTAGTCCCACCTTGGGCGTTTTCAAGCAGGTAGCGTGACATAAATTGAATTTGTGTTTCCTCCTTGTTGCCTCCGAACACGAGGTGAGGTCCCCTCTCCCACTCACCTGCCTCGTCCGCGCCACTCCTCTGTGGACCTGACTCGCCTAACCCGTCTGCCCTGCACTCCCGCGCACCACCCACACTGGTGTGCCTGGACCCAGGTGCGCTTGACTTGACCCGAATAGTCGATTGGCTCTAGAAGAGCGAACCTAAGAGAGAAAAAAGAGAGAGCATACGCGGGGGAGGGTAGGGGTAGGTTTCTCACTTGTGTGTAGGGAAAGAAGGAGAAGGAAGAGGAAACTGAGGCCAAAGAGGAGGTTGAAGAAGCTAAGGGCAGGAGGAGGAGCCGTAGAGGAAGCTAAGGATCTGAAGGCAAAGTTGAAGAAAGAAGAAGGAGCTAAGGGCTTAAGGCAGAAGAAGTTGCAAAGGATGCTAAGGAAGGAAGGAGAAGGCACTGTAGCACAAAGAGAAAGAAGATCAGAAGCCAAGGATGCTAAGGGCCAAGAAAGCAAAGGTAGAGAAGAAGGAAGAAGAAGGAAGGAGATATCAAGGAAGAAGAAGAAGACAAAGAGGAAAGAAGGCACCGCCAAGGAAACCAAAAAAGAAGGAAAGAAAACAAAGAAGGAAGCCATCGACCAAAGCCAAGGAAAAGAAGAAGAAAGAAAGAAAGGCAGAGAAGAAGAGAAGCTAAAGAGAAAGATGAAGAAAGAGCCAAGAGAAGAAGCAATCAACCACTTTTTATCTAACTCTTCCCAATCTCTCTTTTGCTACATTTTATTATTAATAAACTACTGCTTTACATTCTGAATTAGGTTTTGAGTAATCTTATGTGTTCAAATTCATTTATTATTGAGATTAGTGTATAAATTCCATTTGCTTCTTGTGTTCGACCTTGAACTTAACATTCGAGTAATAAAAATTTATTTATTTTGAACGCTTTTTCGACTGTACTACAATGTGACTTGTTTAAAACCCGATCAAGCATATAAAACACTGACCCACCTAAGCCCTGTTCACTCCTCGGCTGTGACCCATGCACATAGCCCTAGACCCTGGTACGCATATCCAATTACCAGATTACCTGGCTACCTAAGAGAAAGAAGAAAGAAGGAAAGAAAGAGAGAAAGAGAGAGCGGCGGAGAGTGGGTTTTGCTCTCTTGAGGGTTGGCTGAACACTTAGCCATGAGTGTCCCTTGTGTGCTGGGAAGGAAAGAAAAGGGAATTTGTAGAAGAGGAAGGAAGGAGGAAAAGCTACGGAAGAAGCCAAAGAGAAAGAAGGAAAGAAGAGAAGGTTGCCGTGAAGAAAAGAGGGAAAGCAGAATAGAACATTCAAAGCATTGTAGCAACGACATTTAAGTGGTCTAATTTGCCAAAAAGATGTTTGATTACTATAGCATTCAAGCTACTGTTGCTTTATTTGATATAATTGATAGTTGGATGCATGCTTAAACTTAAGAATGATATAAGTGGTGATTCAAATCACTACTGTTTTTTATCCTCTTATTTTTTGTCCTCATACTCTTGAGATACATTGAGCTTTATTGAATATTTAATGTGACAAATTAATATCCATTGAATATTATTATTATGCTCATTTATACTTTAATTAAAGATTAGCACGTAAATTTCATATTTGCTCCCTGTGTTCGACCTCGAACTTCATTTCTAAATATTTGAGTTTATAAATTGCATTTGTTGGAGAGCGATTTAGGAGACTTTACTACAACGAGATGCATTTAAACTTCTTAAAAGCCTTGTCAACATTTTGGCCTTCTAAGAAGTGATGGTAACATCATCATTCATCATAACCAATTTGAATTAGTTGAAATTTAACGATAAATGCTCCTAAATGATCATTTGAGGATCGTAGTTCTTATGAACTGATCCGAGAAGAAGCAAGAAAATAGGATTTATTCTGTTATTTTACCATCTCATCAAAAATGCAGACTAATCACGGGGTTAATTAGAGGTTAAGGTCAAATGAACTTAATATCTAAGAAGTGGGCTCATATTGACTAAATTAGGGTTTCACATATTTTTAGGATTAAAATATCACTTAAAACCTTAATTATCAGTCACACTTAAATTGAAAGGCTTTTGGTGGAGATAAATTCAATCTGAACCTCCTAAAATTTATTTAAAAATATTATAAGAGGTTTGGTACCTTTATTTTGACCATCTGAACTCATTTTGACCAAAAACAAAGATTCAGACGAGAATTTGCCTTGATTTAAGCTCCTATGCAATTTACCCAATTAAACATGATCCAAACTCAAATCCAAGTTCACCATTAGATTTCTTGGGTTTAAATTAGGTTAACTTCAAAATTTGGACAGAATCAGAGTCTATTTTGACCTACTTTGCATTTTTACCCCTAAAATCTCTATTTTTCACATTTAAACCCCCAAGTTTCACATTTTCTTACATTCATGCTCCTAGCTTCTCATCACCTTCACAAAAATGCCCGTACCTCCATTGATGTCTGAACAAAATCAAAACCCATCATACCCGACTTGCAATCAAAGATTTCTCCCTTAGATCTTCTCAAAATCTCACCAAATTTGGGGGGAGTACTCATGAAATTATGACAAATCCGTAGTCCTGATCCCATGCTCCAATTCGGTGCCATTGGCCTTCAATCAATGTAAATCAATGGGAAGAATTTTCCTAATTTCTATTAGGAAATCTATTACAACCCGGTTCTCGAATCCCTGCAGGACCCGAGACCGGTCCGACTCGACTAATCCCAAGACCCAGTCGTCCAACAAGAAACAATCACAAAGCAAGAAAATAAACTACATTCACTATGCAAGGTAACTAACAGTAAAAGAGTACAAGTAGTAAAGGAAGTAAAAGCTGCTAAACAGTACATACCACCACAACAACAGAAAAGTAGAACAAAAGTACAATAACGAAAATGGTAACAACAGTCTAAAACTCACTAGTAGAAAAGAGAGTACAACAACAACATAAAACTACTGCTAGGCTTGACTGGGCCTAACACCCTCTACAGCTGGTAACTTGGGCTGCTCAACTCCTGGACCTGTAAAGGGTTATGTAAAAATGGAGTCAGCGAATGTTGAGTAGAGTGGTAACCAAATTATTACAACCCGGTTCCCGAATCCCTACAGGACACGAGACCGGCCTGACTCGACTGATCCCAAGACCCAGTCGTCAAACAAGAAAGTAACCAAAAAATAGGAAAGTAAACCACATTCACTATGCTAAGCAACTAACAGTAAAAAGGTACAACAGTAAAGAAGTAAAAGCTGCTACAGTACGTATCACCACCACAACAGTAGAAAAGTAACAAGGTACAGGAACATAAAAGTACAGAAACGTAAAGATACAGAATATAAAGATACAAGAGTCTAAACTCACTACTACAAAAGAAGTACAACAAAAGAAGCTACTGCTACTGGACTCTACTGGGCCCAGCATCCTCTGGAGCCGTAGACTCGGGCTGCTCAACACCTGAACCTGAAAAGGGTTATGAGTACACAAAGTCAGCGAACGCTGAGTAGAGTGGCAACAAACTAACTATAGCTGTAAGCTAACAGGTAAACTAGCTATTCTAATTTCTTTAATTTACAAGTTATTCATTTTTCACCCATTGGTTTATCTCTTTCTTGATCTCGAATGTTCCTCATGGGAACGATCTTGATTGCAGTCTTTTCCGAAGAGTAGAAGGCACATGTGGTGCTCTCCTAGCCGGGAGAATCCCCCGTGGTGATCTTACACTCAGTCAATCACCCCAAGGTCACTGACAGACGTAACGGTGACTACGGCACGCGCAATAAGCGCACGGGTAGCTACCCCGCACTGGCACGTGGTCAGTCATTTCCACTAACGGGTGCGCCCAAGTACAGCACGAAACAGTATAGGGCCTAGCCCTCTCAGTAACAGGGGTCTAGCCCCTAAGAACCAAACAGGGGTCTCGCCCCTCCACAGTCCGCGCACCCTCGCCTGACTACCCTGGTTTGTTAAGTGGGCCTAATAAGTTGGTGTAGGGTGGCTACCTGAATCCTGGGTCCCGTGGGGTAGCTAGCTCTCCCCCTACACTAGTAGCTCTCCCCGATACAGTATACATGAGGGCCAAGAAGTCGGTGCAGAGTGGCCAATCCTAACCCTGGGTCCCAACCCAAGGGCGGCTAGCTCCGCTCTACACTAAACAAGGGACAGTCGCTCTCCTTGGTACTCCGTACTCAAGGGCCAGCGCACGTCATTACTCACATTTCCAAATCCATTCCATTTAATTCCAGGAGCTCTACTCCTAGTTCCCCATAGGGTTCATGCTCATATTCCTCATGCCATTCCATACCAGGTTTCATCATTCCTATTTCCATTCTCAGGTTCTACACATGCAGCTTGTATTTCTATGATTCACATTACCATTCTCAGGTTATACATATGCAGCTCGTATTATATCATTTAATGTATGCAACAGGAAGGTCGCATGCAACTGTTAATTAGTACAGGTAATTCGTATTTCACAGGAAACTTTTGTTCATTTACAAGCAGTTGTTAACATTTCTATCTACTCATTCAAGACTGCAATTCAATCACACAATACAGACATTTCAAGTATTTCTCGCCCTAGGATTCATGTCACATCCTAGATTCTAATCATTCATTTCACACATGCATTTAGGTTTATAATTAAATTAGGGGAAGCCACTCTACCAGTCAACCCAAGAGTATTGAGGGCCCGAACGGCAGGGTCACGTACCTCAGCAAGCCCCGAACCCGCAACGGAACGAATTCCTATAACAAGGAACAATCCCAAAGGAACATTCATAACAGTATAGAAAGCCTTCTAACAAGTAGAGGAACTTACAAGGGAAACATTGGCATCTTATTTGCGTAAAACGAACCTCAAACGAACCCTAAATGGGTCAAAAACAGGGCTACTGACTCAAATCAGACGTCTGGAACAACTTCCAGACGACTTAAAAGTGTCCAGAAACACACCTCAAGCTCTACGTCCACCCCAGACGTCCAGAAACTCTTCTGGACCATCTGGACCCAGCTCCAGATGTCTGACCTCCTCTCCGGACGTCTGGAAGTGCTTCCAGTCGTCTGGTAAGCCGTCCAGACATCTGAAATGCATGGGAGGGCATGTCCTGCGCCTTCCCGAACAACAGAATCTTCTCAAAATAGCCATGCGAAGAGTAGCTGCGGAGCGGCCTGCATGGCCGTATCCGCAAAGGGAACGTACCTTCATGAAGATTTCTCTTCAGACGTCTGGAACCGCCTCCAGACATCCGCTCTGTCGTTTGGACGTCACTCCAGACGTCTGATTCTGGGAAAAACCCAGAACCAGAACCTGCTCCCGCTCGCTCTTGCTGCGCGCGACCGTGGCTCGCCTCCTCACCTGCAGCTCTAGTTGCAGCAGTGTTAGGGATGACTCCCCCCCCGACGCACTCCTCCCGTACGCGTCGCTCCGGCAGTGCGCCCTCCGGTGAGCTCCCACACAAGCTCGCGAGCTCAACTCCTCTTCTCCTCACGCCACTCCTCGTCGCCACTCTCGCGCTCACTTGTTCGCGCTAGCTCTCTCACTGGGGTGGAGAGGAAGAGAGGAAGGTGGCTGGAGTGGGGAGAACGAGAGAGGGGAAGGGGTTTATAAGGGTGGTGGGTTAGGGTTCACTGGAGGCGGGGAGAAAGAGAGGAAGGGAAGGAAAAAGAGGGTACTGTCTGCACGCAGCACGCGCGCAAACGCAAACTCGTACCCAAAAATTTTGATTTCCAGACGTCTAAGAAGGTGTCCAGACGTCTGATCGATAGTCCAGACGTCTTAAAAGGTGCAGAACAGCACGGGTCTTTACACAAACTATCTAAAGCAGTAAAAGCTAACAGGTACATTTATCTTTTTCAATTATTTTATTTTACAAGTAATTCCTTTTCACCCATTGGTTTACTTTCAGATTTCTTTCTTGATCTCGAATGGTCCTCGTGGGAACGATCTTGATTGCAGTCTTTTCCGAAAAGAAGAAGGCACATGTGGTGCTCTCCTGGCCGGGAGAGTCCCCCGTGGTAATCTTACACTTAGTCAACCACCCCGAGGTCACTGACATACGTAGCGGTGACTACAACACATGCGATAAGCGATGGGTAGCTACCCCGCACTAGCACGCGGTCAGTTGTTTCCGCTAGCGGGTACGCCCAAGTACAGCACGGAACAATATAGGGCCTAGCCCTCTCAAAAATCAGGGTCTTGCCCCTCAGAACCAAATAGGGGTCTCGCCCTTCCACAGTTCGCGCACCCTCGTCTGACTACCTCGGTTTACCCAGCGGGCCTAACAAGTCGGTGTAGGGTGGCTAGCTGAACCCCGGGCCTCGTGGGGTGGCTAGCTCCCTCCCTACACTAGTAGCTCTCCTCAGTACAGTGTACGCGAGGGCCAATAGAAGTCAGTGTAGAGTGGCCAATCCTAACCCCAGGTCCCATCCTAAGGGCAGCTAGCTCTGCTTTACACTAAATAGGGGACAGTCGCTTTCCTTGGTACCACGTACTCAAGGGCCAGCACACTTCCCACTCACATTTCCAAATCTTTCCATTTATCCAAAGGAGCTCTACTTCTAACTCCCCATAGGGTTCATGCTCATATTCACCATAATATTCCATACCAGGTTTCATCATTCATAATTTCTATTCTTGTGTTATACACATGCACCTTGTATTTCCACAAATTAACACATGCAACAAGTGATATCACAGGTAACTATTTAGTTATATCAGGCATTTCATATTTTAATAGGCAGCTCGTATTCATTAACAGGCAGTTGTTTACAATTCAGCTCATTAATTTATGATTGCAATCTCAAACACGCATACAAACAGTGCAACTATTTCTTGTCCTATGATTCATGCCACATCCTAGGGTTCAAGTTATCTAAATTGCATAGATGCATTCATATTTTATAAGTAGAACAGGAGGAAACCACTCTACCAGACAATCCAGGAGTACTGGGGGCTCGAATGGCAGACTCACGTGCCTCTGCAAGACCCGGACACGCGACAGGTTGAAGTCCTATATTAAGGAACATATCACAACGAACCGTTCAGAACAGTATAGAAGGATTTCTAACATGTAGATAAACTCACAAGGAAAACACAGATATCTCGTTTGCGTAAAATGGACCCCGATCGGACCCTAAACGGGTCAAACACAGAACTGCAGAACCAAATCAGACGTCTGGAACAAGGTCCAGACGTCTTGAAAGTCACCAGAGTCTCACCTCAAGTCCCTGCGTCGACCTCAGACGTCCAGGACTCCTACTTGACCGACTGGACTCAGCTCTAGACGTCTGACCTATCCTCCAGTCATTTAGGAGTGCCTCCAGTCGTCTAGTAAGCTGTCCAGATGTCCGAAAGGCATGGGAGGGCGTGCTGCACGCCTTCCCAAAGCTGCTCCTATGCACGATAGAGCAGCAGATCCCCTTTTAGCCAAGCAAATCAGCTCTATGGTGCGACCTGCATGGCCGTAACTGCAAGAAGGATGTACCTGCATGAAAACCCGCTTTCAGATGTCCAGTGTCGTCACCAGACGTCCAGCCCGTCGTCTGGAAGGCACTCCAGATGTCTGATATTGGAAAAATTCCAGTATCAAAGCGAGCTCCCGCTCCTCTCGCCGCGCTCTGCCGTGGCTCCTCCCTCTCGACTGCAGCTCCGGCCGCTGTAGGAAGTCAGGGATGCTCCCCGATGCACTCCTCCCGCACGCGCTGCGGCGGCCGTGCGCACTCCGGTGAGCCTCTCCTAGCTCACGAGCTCAACCTCCTCCTCTCTTCACGCCACTCCTCCTCCTCGCTCTTGCTCCCTCCCTCACGCACGTCTCTCTCACGGCAGTGAAGGGGGAAGGAAGGTGGTGGTGGAGTGGAGAGGAGAGGAAGAGGGAGAGGGCTCTTATATAGACAAGGGATTAGGGTTCGATGAGGAGGAAGGAGAAAAAGAGAGAGAGAAGGAAAGTTGTCTGCATGCAGCCAGCGCACAGAACCGACCTCACGTACAGACTTTTCAATTTCCAGACATCTGGGAAGGGATCCAGACGTCTGACCAGACGTCAGATTGACAGTCCAGACATCTTAAAAGGCTCAAACAGAATGGGTCTTTACAAAATCTCATGAATTTCTAGCATTTGAGGGTACCAATCACCTCTGTATAAGTTCATGCATGCCCTCAGGAGTTCCTCAGTCAATTGTTGACTAGAATCTCCCCTAATTCTTCACCTTCGACCAGCTACACTGTCGACTCCGGCGTGCTTCTTTGAGCCCCCTCTTCCGACCAACCAATCATCAACCTGGGAGGCCTAACCTCTCCCTCTCTTCCTCACGGTCCTTGCCCACCAAAGCTCAAACGATTCTTGCCCCTTCTTCCTCGCTGATTCCTCCGCCGAACTTCATCACCTTCCTCGCGTCTATTCAGTCAATGCCGGACGCTCTCCACTTCTATTCATCCTAATAAGTCTCTCTCTCTCTTCCTCTCTACTTGTAGACCCTTTCTACACCTTAGGTTTCTAAGTTCACCTACTGCACAAGCCGATCCATTATCATCTTCCATTACTCCGGTGTGAGCTCTGATGAGCTCGTGGCGTTGCTACACACCACGAACCACACCCCACCACCACCACAAGCTCCACCTCACCTCCTAGACCAAAAGCCCTCAACTTATTGAGGGTCTTAGTCCATACAGCACCCCGTCGAACAACCCACCTCTCAACCACCTCCACCGTCACTGTCTGGTCACCACGAGCCTCCATTCATCAAGCCACACCCACCACCATGTTCCTTGCTCCATAACGATCCTCCTAAACTGTCTAATTGGGGATTTTAGCCCTTATTTTGTTTTAGGAACTTTTCTCGCCATCGTCGACCACCTCACCATGGTGTGTTGCCATACCCCATGCACCACCTTTGCTACCACCTCCAAGCAGCATGGACAAACATCAGGAAGCCTCCTTGGGCTTCAATTGAACGAAGACACTAGCAACAACCTCAATTGCTTGACCTTCACCTGCAACTGCATGAGAAGGAGGAAGTGCCTTGGATAGTCCCACATCGTGAGAAGATAAAAAAGATTTTGCTTCATAAGGTTTCATGTGCGGCTGTTGCTTGCCCAAGCACAAGGGGGGTCGGGTCCCCCACGCACGCCTCATGCACACCTCACCCGCGCTCATGCCACATAGGTCAAGTCCTGAGTCTGGATTCGATTAGGGTCTGATAAGGAAGAGAGAGAAAGGTCTGGGTATTCTAATAGAGAAAGGGGGTTTTACCTCGGGAAACATGCTAGAGGACTTAGAGAAATTTTGAAGGGATTCTGCTAAGACACTTAAGTTGTAAGGGCTCTATTGAGACGTTTGTGGAATTGATCGATTAAGTTCCCTGTGTGGCGTGCATTAGTTGATTAATTAAGCCTGCTGTTGGCCTTAAGATAGTGATTTGAGCTTGAGAGATTAGCCTAAGTGTTAAGGGGTATATTGGTGGTTCCAACCATTATTCTTTTTGCTATCTCTCTTTATTCTTCTTCTCTATTGACTCTGATACTCCTGGCATATATTGAATATATTTTATTGAGTTTTTTATTGGACATTGTGCTTATTATTATATGATTTGATTAGTTGATTGAATTATCACATTTGCTTCCTGCGAATGACCTCGGAACTCACGATTTTTCGAGTAATTACAAATGTTAAATGTCAATTTGATTTTCGTCGCTATACTACAACATATTTTTATAAACTACGACATTTTCTGCTTCAACAAGAAGGTCACCAAACATATTTCTTAACAAATAGTCTCTCAACTTTTTACTTCTGAACCTATCACTAATCATCTAATTAAAGTTTTAATTAACTAATTAAACATATTAAAAATTCAAACCCTTACAATTATTGCCACCATAAAAGGTATATTTAAGAATACTAGTATAATTAAATAATATCCAATTTACATTAAATAAAATCTGCATAACAATAGAATGCAATGCCAACGAACGTATGGATAAACATTCCTATGTACAAGAACCCATGCAAGTAGAGCAAATTGCTCAGGATATCATCCTGCACCAAAGAATCACTTAAGTTCATATCACGTTACTTGCAAATGGCCTTCAAGTAGCCAGTCATAGAAGTGAAAAATACAAATGTGCTTCATATGGATGTCCCTTGAACGTAAGGTACAAGAATGACCGGATCTATAGAATGCAAACCTGACATGGGGATTAAAATATTAGATGCAATACAATAATAATCGAAGAAAGATATGAAATATGAATTCATTAAAGCTTGGATACGAGACAAAATGAGAGGTTTTAGGGAATTCTCTGCACGGAATTCGAATGCGGTCTTTTTTTAAAAATCAAAGGTAAGAGGATTTCTACTTGAAGAAGGTAGGCATTGAAATTACACTTAGCTGAAAGAAAAACCCAAGGAACTTCACAACTTCCAACCAAAGTGCCCAAATACGATTTAACGGGTGTCTGCGTGTGAGTGAATGTGCATGTTGCAGGTTAATCAATCTCCTAAGCACACCCAGGAACTCAACAAGTGCGGACCAAATCAGAACCAAGACCTCAAGATTGAAGTCAAGTAGGTGATGAAGGAGGAGGAGGAAAGGGACGGTGGGAGTAAGTGACGAACACAAACCTGAGAGGAGGAGCCGGAGAAGATGGTGTGCAATCAGAGGAGACAAGTCAAGTTGGCGGAAAGGACGTCTCAAGTGAGCGAGGAGGCGGTCATAGATGAGTGGGTGGAGAGGAGTGGTTGAGGACTCGATCGGTGAGGAGACGGTCGGCAACGACAAAGGAGAAAGGTGTGCACGAGGGAGAGGGGAAAAACAATGGGGGTAAAGAGAGTAGGCGGCCCCGCAGTGCGGAGAAAGAGGATTTTTATGGAAATTAGACAAGGGAAAGGGCGCGGGCATTTTTCTTCGAAGAGGAGAGGGGTGTGGGATGCGGAAAGTTTTCATGGAAAGTAATGATGGAGGCTTACGGGGGGAAGGTATTATGATTTTGCACTATGTTAGTGTCTCTAAATTTTTTTTATGTTAATTTTATAAGAAATCATCGTAAAAAAATAATAATTCTGAGATGATAATACTTATCACAAATATGTATTCCTAAAGATATATTTTCTTATAATATATGCTCTCCGATGACATCATTATAAAATTTTTTCTTATTCTTAAAATTATAAATTTACCAAAATTTATGACCTGAACTTATGAATCAAGTATTATGCTAGTTATGGTTATTTATTCTCAAAATATATCAAAATTAGAAAATTTATGTATGGAACACAATTAAGATTGGGCAATTATTAGTGATAAAAGATTACGGAGATGGGGGAGGTAAAGGGATATACCTTGTAGACGGGTGCAAAGGGGAGAGTATTACAATTATTAGTGGAGGGTAGAGTGGTTGGTAAGGACATACAATGGTGCAGGAAGAGAAGGGATAGCTGAAATTAGGATTGAAAGGGAAACGATAGTGAAAAGCAAGCATATGTTGGCTTGGCGATATAAATAAATAGCAAACTTATCAAATGAATCGAACAAAAATCTCTCAAGAGTGGTGAATTAGACGATGTGGTCAACTATAAAAGTAGATTCGCTATCAAGTTTCGTTACTTTTTTACAAGATAATTTGCATCTGCAAGCTACATCTTTTTTTTTATTCTTTTGAAAGAGGGATTTTTCATTAACAAAGAGAAAGTATCCTAAGGACACACCCTAAAAGGGAAGAGAGAGAAGAAAAATCTAATATCCTTAAAAGTGGGAGGTTACGTCCCATAATAATGAGGGATGGTCAAAACTCAGGAGACATCAAAACAAGAAATAAAAGGATAAAGAAAAAGAAATACATCTCGAGAATGGGAACCGGACGATCTCCCATGGGAGAGCAACCACATGCTAATAAATACAGTAAGCGTCAACAAGATAACACTCGAAGATCGTGCTAATCGAGAAAGTTGAAATATATCAACTCGAAGGTCGAATTCGACATCTGACTCACTTCAGAAACTCGATCGTAAAAGCCTAGAGTTACATGTGGTTCCCAACAAAATAACCTAAACTAAAACAAGAAAAAGAAAGAATCCAACCATCCACAAGGAACAAGAACACACAAGCTCTGCAACAAGCATTGGCATGCAAAATGAGACAACGTCATCGACAGTCGGCACCAACCTCGACCTCTGCACCTGTGCTTCAACATATCAATCACCACCGCCGAGGGACCTTTCGCCGCTACACTCCACTGCCATCAACGTCAAGGACCCACACATCACCGCTCCATGTCATCCAACCGCGACGAACACTGCAGCGCTCGATTAGAAGTCGAAGAAGCACGATCGCCAAGCCCTCAACCAAGCATCAGCGGTGGAGTTCTGGCTGACCGGAGCACTCGCCGAGCGGAGGAGAAACATCGACCACGACGCTTGCCATGCTGCTTGATCCTGACTACTGCAGTCCATCAGAGCCCATGCATGTCAAGTTCCAAGTCATAGGAAGGATCTTGAGGGAGGGAGAGAAGATCCGATGGAAAGGGGGGCTCCGATCAACTCCCAAGTGCCGATCTATGCCCCATACATATGCTTGTTTTGAGCTCAAAAAAGAAAAGAGAGCGCGGGGGGAGTAAGGAGGGTTAGGAGTTAAAGGTTGTTATAGTTATGATACGTTGGCGGAAAAGTTTGCCGTGAGATTTTCAAGTGACATGTTTGCCACTACACTGTTTTCCAAATTTTAACATAAGAGAAATATTTATACCAATTATTTGTTCACTACAAAACTAAACACCTAAATCCGGCTTCTTACTTATCCGAGTTACAACTTGTCTCGCGGCCAAATGTAACCTGGGATTTAAAGTGGATAAGAACCTCCTAATTATATGATGGGGACTTTTGTAAAATGACACCTGGACTTAGGTCAACTGAATCCGCTAAAAAGAGAAAGTAAATCGAATCATGGACCTAAAACAAAAATAAAAGAAGAAGAAAAGAAATCAAATCCAAATCCTAAATTTTGGCCACAACAGGAACGCCCTCCCTAACAATCAGGAACATACATGCCAATACGTGACCCGTTTGCCTCCCAAAAAGCAAAAAAAATCGATTAGATATATGCGATATTATAAAGATAGGGAAAGCACGATTTTTCGCCCATTTCGTGCCCCCTTCCTCCTACAGATTAAAAATGAAGATAACACTTCGAATGGTACAGTGTGATCCTTCACAACCTCCAAGGTGGATAGAGTCGCTTACTGTACTAAAATAACTGAGTATGTTTAAATTTAAAACGAAAGCTATGGTTTCGTTTAACACGATGAAGCACGTGCGCATAATTTTTTAAACGGGACAAAACACCTGCTTTGAAGCTTCTTGTCGACGAGAGATCAGAGAATCTGACGTCGAAATTAAACAACGGTCCTGCTTTCCCAAAGCATGATCGACTTTGCTTTTTCCATACTTCTTTTTCAATTTTTAAATTCTAGTAGAAAATTAATTAATATAACAACGCCCAGAAATAATACCACGAAACTCCCTTCCCATCAAAGGAAAGAAGATGATGTCCATGTAAACGTAACCTATTTTACTCCTCCTCTCTCTCTCTTATCTAACCTTTATAGGGTATAATTTTGGTGGAGATTCGTCACGAAAAGTTTGAATTTGAAAATCCATTGTAGTAGTTCAATTTACGAGAAAATCCGTCGATCAAATAATATTTATAACCAAAATTTGAAAAGAGTTCCGGATCGAACACGGAGAGTCGAATGTTTATTTCATAAATCCGTGTTTTACTTTTTTTTTTGTCATTTTTATTTTTTCTAATTTTTTTGATATTTTTAGCAAACAAGAGATTATGTTAATGAATTCTTATCTAACTAATCTACTTGCAAAATATAAGAGAGAGGGGGTTCCCCATAAGGTGTTCTCTGTGCGAGGTGTGTGAGTTCGAAACCCCGTGGCTTACCCAGATGTGCATAGCGCCATTATGGGTGGACATGCCATTGGTGTGTGTCCAACCATTTTGACTCGACACTAGAGAGTGGTCATGACTTTGATCATGGAGGGGCTCCGTGACAAGCGAGAAATTTGGGACCCCTCCTTTCAAAAATATAAGAGAGAGAGAGACAATCACATGTATTTCTGAAGCAAATGTTTTCTACAACTAAGAAAGCTGGAAAGATTATACTACCAAAGCAAAAAGAAAGATATAGGTGAGAGAATCCCCCTTGATGGTTGCTCAAAGGACGACTCGCTCTGACGTCACCTACGGGAAGGTGGTGAGGAGCGGGACAAACGAGGACGGAGCTGGAGGACGGAGGGCGGGCAAGACGATGTCGCGAGGAGGGTTTTTTTCCCGAAGGGAGGTGAGAGGACTATCGCGAGATGCTCTACGAAGGGGGATGAAAGATGGGGAAAAATATTTGATTTCTACTCTAGAGGAGCATCCCAGGCTTGGGACAAGCTCTCTCTAGAGCCTTGGAGGTGATGAGAGGAAGAAAGGAAGAGATGAAGAAAAATGAGAGGGATAGGGTCCTTTTATAGTGGAGGAAAGAATCAAATTCGTTACAGAACATTTACTGACGATCATAAACATCGCTGAAGATTTACCGCAAACGTTGCTGAAGATCCCATGCCAACCCTCGCCCCCACTGGCGCGTGCATCAAGTGCCCCTACTGCCGCACCGCTGGCACGCGCTCCACGCACCCTTATTTCGCACGCATGCACTCTACGCACCCACGCGCCTCGCGCCCACGTACGCTGCTGTTGTTGATGCTGCCTTGCGAGCTACATGCCTCCGCACGCGCGCGCACCTACGTTGCTGTGCACGTGCGGTGGCGCATGCATGCTCATGGGTGGCCTAGGTTGCGTCACGTGGCATGACCTAGGCCGTCCATCTTCTTTCATTTGTAGGGGCTGCTACAAAGGTCAGATTGAGTTAATTTTCACACCGTTGGGCTGCAATCGTTGACCCGAATTCATCCTTGAGGTTGGATTTATCGTTTGAAGCTCTGGATTGCATCACCTAGTCCCTTGGCCATTGATCTTCCTCGAACTGTATATGGTGCTACAGGACTCCGACCAAGGAGATTTCGAAGGCATTGGACTCCGATTGTCGTCCTAATAAGATCTGTATGGTCAGATCATCAATTTAAGGCTCCAAAATAAATCTCCTTCTCTCCTGACCACAAAAAGGATGCAATTAATCTAAAATATACTCAACTATTCTAAATGCAGAATGATGCATGCTATGCAATATTTATAATATAGAATGCAAATCTAAGCCTAGGAAAATGCATAAATAGGTATTTTAACCTAGATGGATGTGTTTACATCATACCCCCATGCCTATCTTTTGCTAGTTGATATGCGATATGAACGATCTGTTTTACGGTTCGTATTAAAAATCGTCGTTGTTGTAATGTATGTCACAAATACAAACTGTTATCGCATCAATTTTATTTATTTACATAATTTTTATTGGTTTATTCCAGATTGTTCACTGGGAGGTAGTTATTGATATACATCACTCTCTAAGTCCAATATTACTCTTTAATCCCAAAAAGATCAATTCTATGTATAATCATAAATAAAGGAATTAATGAATAATTAATGAAATAATAAATCAATTATATACAAAAAAATCAAATAAAATGCTTGCAAACACCTAATTACAAACAAACATCAAACACTATACATATATACTCTATACTATCTATTTATAACTTATAATACTAATACTTATATATATACAATAATAAGTAAAAATACATGCTATACTATCTAAACCTAACATACTAACATATATAGTAACATATATAAGAACTACAGCGACAGATGCAAACGTCGCTAAACCCCAGAAAAGCTATGTACAAACTCTTAAAGTAGAAACTAGGGTCTATAGCAACACTTATTTTACCTATAGTGACAGTTTATTCTGTTAGTAAAGCTATGAAGTTATTTATATACATATATAGCTCAAACACTCTTATACTACTTATACATACTATACATATACTTATTATTTACAGTATACTTATTTACATTTATATATATATTTACATTATACATTATACGTATACATTATACTTCATCTCTTCTTCTTTGTTCTTCTATGTTCTTTCTTCTTCTCTGGCTTTATACTTAATCGTTTTTCCATCGCTTTCTCTTTTCTTCTTTCTTTCTTAACTCATTACGGCCTTCACTATTCCAAAAAGTAGTGTTTAATTGGTGGGCAGCACTGTTCGAGGGATACACAGCACCCGAAGACCGGGTGGAACTAGACTTCTACTAGGTGCTGCCATAATTCTTAATTAGGCCGGTTAATCACGGTTTATGCTTCGATTTGGGCTTAATCAATCCCTTGTATAGTGTGTCAGGCCCGTAGCCCACATCGCACACCAGTAACATCACACACCACATAACCATGCCAAAGCCATACATATGCTCGAAAGGGGGAAGGGGTTGTTTTAGGTGCCCAGCGCCCTTGACAACTGGAAAGCCTATAGAAGGAAAATAACTTATAGCGCTATAAGCACTCCGTGCCACACGATGTGGCATTAAGTTAGGTGTGACTCAGCGCTGGAATTTCAGTGCTCGTGCTAATTTCATGATTTTGGCCCTCGATTTGAGGGCCATAATTTATTATAAATTAAAAATAAATTATGGGGAATTAAAGTATTTACATAGTACTTTATAATTGTACAATTAATTTAGAAATTTAATTACATTTATTATATAAATAAATTAGGTAAAGTTTCGAGTTTATACATATTGAATTCTAGGTTTTATTTCTTAATTATGTATAAATTAGTTAATGTATGGTCTAATTGACCTTATACCAAGTTAGTATACATATTAAAGTATTTTATAAATATTTTTATTGTATTTTACAAATTTTATTTCAATTTTATTTTCATTTAAATAGCCTATTTTAGACTATTTTATTTATAAATTAAGTTTAAATAGTATATACGTTATAAATATACTAAAATTAGGTTAATTTATTTAAAATACATTATTATAGATGTACGGTATAAGTTAGCTTAATTTTAACTTAAATTACTAATTTATTTTAATTTAACTTAATAACTTAACTAGTAACTTAATAAATTAATTATTTATTCTATATATATAATTAAATTATGGTACAGGGTTAAATATGTTCATAATATACATTTAAATACGTATGTATAGTATCATAACTTAATATGCTTATTTATAGAGTTTATTAATTTATATAGCTCATTAGTACATATAAGTTAGTTTAATTAATAAATAGTTATATAATTAAGATATATACAATATAATATAACTTAAATACTTAATTTACATACTACAATAAATACATGAGCTATTTATACTTATATATATATATATTACATTATAGATATATATACTTACCATATACCTTATATTTACCAGTATATACATAATATACAATAGAGTTTTAGGTATTTATGGGATTTTTTTTTCACTTTTTATAGTTTTTATATCTTTCATGGAGGTAAGAGATGAGAGGGAAAGAAATAGATGAGAAATAGGAAATGTTTTTGGTGTTTTTATGTTTAGTTTCTTTTATTAAGTTTCATGGTATATAGAATTGTCGGCTGGTATGTTCTACCAAGCCGAGGGTTCAGAATACTATGAAACTTGGTATGAACTTAGAAAAATATTTAATCTTCACTAAGACAGGTTTATTTTAATTTTTATATTTTTTATATAGTTTTTATTTAATTACAAAGTGAACACATTTTAAGCCTTTCAAAGGATTTTTCTAAATTGAATTAAGGCTTAGAATGGAACCTAAATGTTTTAACAGGCAGTAAACTGCCTCAACTGACTCCATATAAGATATAAAAAAGCATACAAGCATTTAAGCAAGAAATTCACTTGGCTTTCAATTAATTAACTATTGTTGGCCAGTTAGGCTTACAAAACTAGCCAACAAAGGAGATTTAAATAATTTACAAGCATTCAAGATGAGGATTAAAGTCAATTACAATTCATGAAAGCTTGCAAACAACTCATATACAACCATAAGCACATGTCAGCTATCTAACAATAAAACCTAAGCTTACAGTCCATTGAGCTTCACACACTACTACAAATAAGAGACCAAGTAGCACACTAGCTGAAATACATCTGCTTGAACAATCAACATCAAGGCAGCTAATGAAAATCCAGCAAAACACACAGCAAACACACACCAGCAACACTGCATGCAGGCCAGACTTGATTCCAGATGGCTTAACTGCTGCTACAGTTAATCCATCTGGAAGAAAAATAAATCTGCAGCAAGGAAGGGACTTAAATTCAGCTTTTATCTCCTAATCCAATCATTTATATCCCAGGTCAGATTCGAGAGAACCTGATCAGGGATACAAAAGAACTAGTTAAGGGAATACTTAGCTGGATTTAAAATGGGAATGTAGCTGCTTTTGCAGCAATTTACTATAATTGCTGGGATTCAAAACATAAGCAAAAAACTCTAAATCACAATCTGACAAGGGTTACAGATCACATAAAGAACCACTCGGAAATACAACTTAAAATCAAAATCCCTTGTCACAAATATCATCAAATCAGATCAGAAACATAGCTGATCTAATTCCTTCTAATGCTATAGACAGCATGTAGAAAGGAGTTAAATCAGTCGATTTAATACAAAAACTTAAATCCCAGAACTCTGAAACCTTAAGGAATATTGAGAATTCCTTAGGTTGAAAATCAGAATTGCAATTTAAAAGCAACTTATGAATACAAGGTAGAGTCTCAATCAACAAAGTTGATTTTCCTTGGCTTCACCATGCATCCAACACATTTAAATCCTTGAGAAGAACATATCAGATTATTGCTCATCTTAGATGAATTCTGACATCAGAATTATCTCAGATTCCTTGCCAATCAGTGAATCAAAATCAAAATACTTCAGTTTACTCGATCAAAAATCATTTAAAGCTCATTTGGTTTAAAATCCTTGCAATCCAAATTCAAGGTAAATCAAGTAAACTGAATCCATTCTTAGCTCAGGTCAAGGGCTTTTGTGACAAAAATGGAATGATTGAGATGCCCCTAATATGATTGTTGATGCTAATTTCAAATCTGGGGTGGAAAACCATTCAGATCTGAAATTAGATCTAATGAATGGGTGAATTGCGAAAGACAGATTGAGGAAATCAGAAATGAGGTGAAAACATGTAGAGGAAGAATAACATGAACAGTGATTGGGTGAATTTCGTCTCCTCTGATCTGGAATGATCAGAGGAGGTGAGGGGGGGGGAATTAAAGCTAATTTCTACTCCTAAACTAAACTACTAGTACGCACAGTAGATCAACATTAATTCTAACTCTAAGTCTATTACTAATCTATCTAATTAACACTACAGCTAAACTAGAAAGCATTAAAACTACTCTAACAGGAAGAATAGGACCTGTGGGTCCTTAGCCGATGGCTAAGGAGGAAGAATGGAGGGGGAGGGTGCTCTAGCGGAGTGAAAACTCACTAGTGGAGTTCAGGGGCATCCTTAGGCATACGTCATCCTTAGCGACGAGGAGAGTCGGAGAGAAGTCGGAGTATTCACAGCTGGTGGCTGTGAAAACTAGGGATTGGTGGGGAGAGGTGGCTGGAGTGGACGAATGACTGCTAAGAATGTAGGAGGGAGTGATCCTTTACTCGCGTGACTAAGGAGTTGCTTAAGTAGAGATTTCAGTGAATCAAGGCACCACGCAGGTGAAATTAGGCGTAGATGGCAAGGGTGTCGAGGATGAGAGGAGAGAGTGTGTGCAGCTGCCAAATCAAAAACTAACCATTGGATGGGATCTGAGGGTAGTGGTGACCACACGCATCGAATCGCGTGAAGGTTCGAATCAAGGAGAGCCACAGATCAATCCAAATGAGAGATCAATGGTTCAGATGGCCTATGTTCTTCGCGTGCTACAGTGCACCTGCAGGCTACAGTAGGTGTTGGAAGTGTATTGGAGAAATTGCAGGGATACCCTTCTACAAAGGGGTATAAAAATTGCAGGAAGGCCCATAAGTGATAGAGAATAGTTGCAGAGTGGTCCTTTAGGGCTTACAAAGAGGTCCTTGTGGGTTACAAATAGGTTCTAGGAGGTTTTCTAATGAATGGAATGTAATGCATAAAGGACCTAAATCTAAATCTTTGATTTCAAGGCTTTAATGATGTCCAAATGCCTTTAAGTTTTATTATAAGCTTAATTGAACTTTTAAAAAGTTAATTATACTTTTGATTTGAACTTTTAAACTTATTTGTGTGTTCAATTTACACTTAGATCACCATTTGACCTTTTTCACAAGGATTTCTCGTTTAATGACCTAATTATGCAATTTTAACACAGAATTAATGTTTTAGGTCTTTTTCTTTGATTCTCACACTTAACCCTTTTTATATGTTAATTTGACATTGTTTAACCTAGTTTCTAGCTTAACTTTAGCTATTTAGCTATGATGAGTAGCCACTCATCACTAGTCCCTAGCAAAATTAAGCTACATACTACGTATAAAAATAGAATTAGGATTCGATCATTTAGGCCTAAGCTGTTTATTAACAATAGAAAATTCCAACTAAGGTCCTAAACTACGAAAACTTAACAGTACCCAAGTGTCTACCACCCAAGCCCTTGCCTTATTTGAAAAGGGAAGATACATTTTTTGCCTTTTCTTCTTTTCTAATTTTATTTTTTGGACTTTTGGAGTTTGAGAGTTTCGGGATAATTTTTTATGGCTACCCGACCCTCCTAAGACACAAAAAGGACTCTAAGTGCTAAGCATCTTGTGAAAAGAGTGAAAGACTTACTAGGCGGCTGTTAAAATAGACTTCGGATTTCTACGACCCCAGGTGACCTTAAGAGTTTCTGCCTAAAGGTTTATCTTTTAGAATGGTAGCTTTCTCTCTACTTAATTTTTTTATGGGGTTAACACAAGGGCAAACCGAGTGTATATCTTCTCGGTTTAT
Organism: Thalassia testudinum; assembly: GCA_037157565.1. Classification (NCBI taxonomy): domain Eukaryota; kingdom Viridiplantae; phylum Streptophyta; class Magnoliopsida; order Alismatales; family Hydrocharitaceae; genus Thalassia; species Thalassia testudinum. Next base: position 100,275,992 of record JAZHRO010000063.1, read on the forward strand.
TCTACTTCCCCATTTCTTCCCTAAGTGTTTTGGAATTATTTGTGCATTTTTGTGAGTTGGGCTCTGGACAACCGGCCAATGGGCTATTACCCACGGTAACTTGCCAGCCATACTCGTGCGGTGAAGTATGGTTTATTTTTCTATTTTTTTTCCTTTTTCTATTATTATTATTTTTTTTTGAGTACCATTTTTTTCTTTTTCTAAGTAGGTGGCTTCCTTGATCTAAGATTTACCTAAAAGTAGTAGAATGAGTATGGTCAAGTAGGTAGGCTCTAGACAACTAGCCAAATGGGCTGTTACCCATGACAACTTGCCAGCTATACTACCCTAGAAAGTTCATTAGCTACCTAATTTATGAAGAAACCACCAAAAAGTAAGCCAGTGCAAATAGTGTATAGATGCTTAGACTTAAAGTTCTCTCAAATCAGAGGGTGGACTGATAAGTCATGTCCTTATCACCCCAATTTATTTACCAAATTAAGATAAAATTACTTGGCAAGGACTCGAGACTACGTCCACATTCGAGTGAACACCCAGGTTGATTAAGCCCGAAGACCTGAAGAGTTTAAGTACTTAGGTCCTATTGTATCATTTCCTAAAGTTAATAACGCCTAATGCCTAAGTTCTCTTCTTTTAATTCTTTCTCGTCCTTTTTTTTTAAATTAAAAATAAAAAAATTTCTATGGAGTTAACAAAATGATTTCAGGAATTAGTTATCCACCCCCATGCCTAAATGATGTAATGTCCTCATTGTAAAAACAAAGATATGAAAAGGGTAGAGTAAACAGATTGTCACCTGAATTTCATGAAAATTTGATCAGCTTCATAGAGAGGAGAAAGTACACATATGCGCTAAGTTTAATGCCTTTAGCTAGGCATAAAATACATACAAGGAAGAAATGGAGAATTCACAAGTGCAGGTCAAAATCAAAATCAAAAGATTAATCCTCAGACCCACCAACAAAAGATGTCCACAGATGTGGACTAGATTATGGTGCAGACCCATATCCCAGGGTCGAGTAGTTCTCAGGTTCTAGATGAAAATCACCCAGAATTGGAGATTATTGTGCTTGCAGGGCTGAGCCTACGGTTTGGTGGTGTGCAACCCAAGACTATAGTGGTGGACAATGGGTAGATCTGATTCACTCAACTCGGATGTCCACTTAAAGTTCAGCTCAGGAAGATAATCAATTATTCCAAGCTTGGGTTGCACATCAATGATATCGTAAGGGGTCCTAGTAGAAAGTAGGTGGCTTTAGGTCAACAGGAACCCTTAAATCTAAACTCCTACTTTTTCTGAAGTTAACTTCCCAGATCCTCACTTCCAAACTCCTATCCTCCAACATCAAGTGTACAGGCTCCGGGACCTCTAGCATATCATTCACCCCATATGATTTACCCAAGTGCAGAAATCGTGGCTGAATCAGAATTGACTTGGGCACAATGATCTCAAAAGTATGATCATTCAGCTCTTCGAGGTGTGGTTGAAGAATAGGGCTATTGATTGAATCTTCTAGTAAATGAGGATTCGGATCCTCCAAGTTAGCCCTAGCCAGATCAAAATCTTCAATAATCAAGCTATCAAATTGTTCATCAAATTCCTCAGGCCCATTTATCTCACTAAAATCATCTTTCTTAAGCTCAAGTGAGACTTCACCTAAAGATTCCTCACCCTCAGAATTAAAGAATTCTTGATCCTCATTTATATGTCTCAAAATCATATGTCATTTCCTGGTCCATGGAGACATTTTTCCTCATTCCCTGGCTCTAGGATCTTGGGTGAGGCAATCGATTCATCCTGAATTGGTTGCTCTAGACCAACCTGGTCATCTTCGATCTCAGAACATGTATCCCCCCCAACAGGCACCTAAGCAGGTTCAGACATTGGCTTTCCTGAAAGAGGTTCATCTTGAAAATCATCCCAAGATTTGACTAGGCCAACCACAAATTTCATCTTCAATCTCGACAATTTCCCAAATAGAAACTCACCCAAGCTCTTATCCCTAACATTTTGGAGCAAATCCAATAAAGAGCTATTCAGCTCATCAATCATTGTTATCATAGGCTCTAATGCTTCAGTGCATGGTGTTGGATGAGCTTCTAAAGATTGTATGGTATTTCTCAAGTTAGCCAACACCCTGTCTTGGATCTGATTCACCTAAACCGAATGGTTCGGTTCAGGGTTGGTTGGGTTGTGGTTAAATTTAGGGGAGTCAAGATATTGAGGTTCTCGAGGTCCTCCCTGATAGTAGGTCATCTTGGGTTGTTCAAGGAAGGCGGTGAGCTATATTCAGTGGAATACTAGAGAGGGTAGGTGTTATAATCAACATATCCTTCTTGATTGTAGATCGGGTTGGTTTGTCCATCAAAGGTGGAGATCTATAATCATTGTAGGCGTGAGAAGGATAATAATCATAGTCCTGTTGTCCTGGGTTAGGCCCTGAACACTGAGGTCTAGATTCATATCCCCAATCAAAGTTATTATGGCTAGGAGATGGGTAGTCATAAGTCAAGTCATGATAGTAATCATCTCAGGAATAAGTGGTAGTAGGACGGTAGGATTGGAAATGAGAGTGTGATGTGGAAGAATACATAGTGGAGCAGGAGGGAAAACAGAAGAGAGAAAGGTGCCCTGCAGTACAATTAACCAAACCTGTCCTTATGTGGGTAGCCTAAAGACCTATAGACTCCCAGGACCTGTCCTAAGATTATAAACAATTTGGTCTACTTCTATCTAGTCAATCCAACCAGTTAGAGGGAGGGGTTGGGGAGAAGGTTCTTCCATTGGCTTGCGCCTCCGATTCCTAGTGTACCCCCTAGCCGTGGTCGTTTAACGTTACTCCCTTAGGTAGGCATCAGATGGACCAGCAGAAGCAGATTAATCAAAATAAATATCAGTCTGAGCCCTAAAGAGAGAATCAATCCTTAAGGCCAATGTTTACTCAATTTTAATTAAGCTTGGGATGATTGTGCTCTTGGAATGTGATGGTCCCTTTAGATGGGTTGTGCCCTTAATGATCAATTCAAATGTGTGTGCGTGCACAACCAGGGTTTGAAAACAAGGTTATTTGATGATGTGTCTTTTAGGGTTTAACCTTGTTTAGTAGTTTTTAGGGTTTAATCCTTAGGTTGGTTCAATCATGGTTCAGTAGAACACTCCAGGTTTTATAAGCACTGGTGATGATGTATTCCTCTAGAAACCAGAAAAAAAATGTGCAGTGCCTGGTTCAGCCCTAAAAATCAACCCTAAGTGGCAAGCTACTGATGAATCACTTTTATCTTAAGTGGTACGGCCCAAACAGCTTAATCAATCAGCCTATTCCACCACTGATTAAGGGACGCAAGATGTTTAACCTATTCAAATTGTCTACTCAGTTATTTGTGTGTTGAGTTAAGGTGTACCGGATTCCACAAGTCAGATTCCGGTTAAGTGGTAGAATTGATGTGATTGTGCACCTTAGGATGAGAAGTTGTGGGTGTTAGGTGTGGAGCTTTCAGTTAAATCCCACAAGAGAAGAGTATATATATTTTTTATTTTTTCATATATGCGGAAGGGTAAGATGAGGTGAAGTGATAAACAAGACAAACAATTTCTATCCTAGGGTTCGTGAAAATACCTAAGTAGATTAGGTCTTGATTATTAAGGTGGCGAAATGATATAGTGGGTGGGGAAGTGGCGGAAAACTTATAAATGTCTCTACCCGCACTTTACTCCAATCTACCGCCTTTGACTCCTCGATCGGGTTCCTGTAAGACAATAAATTGAAGAAGAAAGATAGGTTAGAAAAATATGTAATTAATGTAGGAAAATGTGAGAAAAAACCAAAGAGTGTTGCCTCCCTGGCAACGATGCCAAAATGATTGTGGCGGAGATTCATCGTGAAAAGATTTGAGTTTGGAAACCCATCGTTACAGTTTGATTCATGAGAAAATCCTTCGATCAAATAATATTTATAACCAAAACTCAAAAGGAGTCTTGAGTCGAACACGGGGAGACGAACGTTTGGTTTGAAAAATCAGCATTTTGCTTTTATTTGTTTTTGTCATTTTTGTCTTTTCTAATTTTTTTGGTATTTTTAGCAAGAAAGAGATTAGGTCGATGAATTCTTTTCTAACTAATCTACTTGCAAAATATAAGAGAGAGAGAGAGAGAGAGACAATCACATATATTTCTGAAGCAAATGTTTTCTACAACTAAGAAAGTGGGAAAGATTACACTACAAGAGCAAAAAGAAAGATATAGGTGAGAGAATCCCCCTCAACGGTTGCTCAGAGAACGACTCGCTCTGACGTCACCTGGAGGAAGGTGGTGAGGAGCAGGACGAACGAGGACGGATGGCGGGCAGGACGGCATCATGGCGAGGATCTTCTTCCTGAAGGAAGGTGAGAGGACTACTATGGGATGCTCCATGAGAGGACTGCCACTACCTTTCACGCTGCATGCCTCCGCGTGCCTGTGTTGCTGTGTAAGTGCGGTGGCACGTGTGTGCACATGGGTGGCCAGGGTCACGCCATGTGGCGCGACCTCAGTCCTCCATCTTCTTTCCTTTGTAGGGGTTGCTACAGAGGTCGGATTGAGTCAATTTTCACGCTGTTGGGCTGTGATCGTCGACCCAAATCCATCCGTGCGGCCGGATTTATCGTTTAAAACTCCGAATTGCATCACCTAGTCCCTTCCCCATTGATCTTCCTCGGACTGCATATGGTGCTACGGGACTTCGATCAAGGCTATTTCAGAGGCGTTGGACTCCACTCGTCATCCTGATCAGATCCGTACAATCGGATCATGATGAGAACCTCATCATGAGCCATAACTAGCTCATTTTGACCTAATACAAAGGATAAAAGCTCCTACATAACCCAAGGAAAGGCTTAACTCAGAGAATTCTGAGTTTAAGGAGAAAACAAGTCATAAGGGGTGAAAATGCAATTTTACCAGTATAATCTGCATACAGGGTAATTCAGGGTCCAAACATAGGTCAAACAAACCAAATAAGAAGGAAAGTGGGATGATCTGACAAAGGCTACAGTAATTCCAAGGAACTAAATGATAATCTGTAACCTTAAAATAAACCCACTTCAATTCACGAGGTTCGAGGCAAAGTAAAAAATCAACTAAACCCTATAAAAATCATAGAAAAATAATCTCTAGGGTTTAGAACCTTCAATTTGGCCTTAGGAACCCATTTTGACCTACATTGAGAACCATGCCCAATTAACAACTTAATTTGGGTTTTTGCGTAAATAAACCGATCAAACAAGGTTTAATCTGGAAATAAAATTCACCATCATAATCCTTAGGCCCCAATTAGTCATGTATAGAAACTTGAGCCTAGGAGGAAACCTTCTCGACCAACTTTACACTTTGGTCCTCATTTATTTACTTTTTGGCCCTCAACTTTTGAACCCTCACATTTCTACCCCTAACTCTCCTTCGTTCTTTGCATTCAGGTCCCTCCTGCCAAAACCTTATCGGCACCATGCTCCGGCGACCTTGCGCGGAGCATGGCGCCGCGCAGGGTAAGGGGGAGGGTCTGGCAAGTAAACCGGGGGTGCCCTGCGTCGTCAGCCGTCGCAGGGACACCCCCCTGGTCGCTGCAACCCACCATACCTGCCGTGCGAACGCACGGACGGTATGGGTCTCCATCTCTGGCGTCCTCCGGCGAGGGAGACACGTCGTCTCCCTCCACCCTCCTCTCTGATTCTACCCTATAAGTACCCCCCGTCGCTCCACCGTTCGGGGGAGCTCGGTCCTGACGGAGAAAGACCCCTACTTCCTCTCTTCCCACTCCGACAGGAAGCCCTCCAGCTCCGGTGGCCTCCCCTCTTCCTCCTCGTCGCTCTGCCGCACTACCAGCTGCAGGGTTGCTCTCCCTCGCTCTTCCCGCGCCACGCCGCACCCAGCTGGCGCCTCTTCGGCCCTCTCCTCGCCGCCGCCCCTTCCCCTGGGCAGTTTCTTCTCCGGCAACAGTCGATACGAATGTTGCCTGCTCCGGCCCCTCCTCGTCCTGCTAAGTAGGTAGAACTCCTCCTCTTCCTCCCCTCTTCCTTTTCCTCACTTTACATCTTTACTGTTACCCCGATCCGACCAATCGCCCTCACCTTCTCCACCTCCGGCCCCTGCTCCGGTGACCCGCTCCCATCACTCCAGCAACCCACACGGCTCGTCGACCACCGCAGAACCTCCGCCTCCTCACCCTGATCAACCTCCGCCCACCCACTTCCCCCAAATCACCCTCTGCAACTCCACCGAACAAACCCTCCTCCTAACCTGCAGTTTGACCTAGGGCGGCCCTTAGGCTCCGCCCCACCGCCTGCACACCCCCTGACCACCTTCGCCGTGCCACGGCGAAGGTCCTCCGCGTTTCTGATTGGGCCGAGAGGCTGTTTCTCTGTGGGCAGGTACCTGCGCTCGCCGCCGCCATTGTTGAAGCGAAGCAGCTTCTTCACCTGCTGCCCCAGGTGCGCCACGCCCAGGTCACGCTCCCAGGCTGCACGAGGTGTCTTCGCAAAGCGTCAGGCTGCAGTTGAGGCGAAGCCCTCGTGCGAAGCCTCGACCGCCGCTGCCTCCTCTGCGCAGGCGTCAAATTGGGGTGGGACATTTAGTCCCACCTCGGAAAGCCCTGAAGGAGCACAGCGGTATAAAGTGAAAAAGTGCTGGAGGCTTATCGCCTCAGCACACGGGGTGAGGTCCCCTTCACCCGCCCGACTACCCGGCCTCGTCCGCACGCACACCTCGCGGACCTGGCCCGACCCGACTTAGCCCGACCTGCACTCCTCGCCCACCACGCGCGCCGGTGGGCCTGGACCCGGGCGCGACCCGTACCCGACTACCCGGCAGCTCTGGGAGAGCTTTCCTAAGAGCGGATTCTGTGAGAGAGAAACGCGAGGGGGGGGGGGGGGGTAGAGTAGGTTTTTGCCCGCTGACGAGAGCTTTGAAATGTGCAGGCACAGAAGAAGAAGAAGACGAGCGAGGCAGAGAAGAAGGACGACGAAAGCTGAAGGAAGGAGGAGCACTATAGCAGCGGCGGTTTAAGTCGTCTGATTGGAAAATCAGACGACGCTCTGAAGGCAGAAAAGAGGAAGAAGAACAGGACCGCAAGGGAAAAGAAAAAGAAAGAGACAAGCAGAAACAAGAGCTGAAAGAAGAAGAAGAACATCAACCCACTACTGCAGATAAAGAAGACAGAAAGAAAAAGAAGAAAGAAGGAGAGACGACGCCCTGCAGAAAAAGGACTGCAGAGAAAGAAGGAGAACGAAGAAGCCGTGCCGCTGAGCAAGGGACCGCAAGAAGAAAAGCTTTACAGCTGAGGCAGAAAGAAGAAAGAAGAAAGAAGAAATAAGAAGAACAGAAGGCAGAAGAAGAAGACCACCAGGAGATAAACAAAGAAGAAAAACCAAAAGCCAAAGAGAAGAGAAAACGAAGAGGAAGAAAGAAGAAATCAAATTTTTATCTCTCCCTCTCTCTCTCTCTTTATTTTTGTAATATTTTTTTGAATTTGTACCTCTAGAATACAACTTGCTCCCTGAGTTCGACCTCGGGAACTCTTTTATTTCCGAGTAACAAATTATATTAAACTGGTAATCACTTCTCTATACTATACTACGACGAAATAATAGAACTATAGAGGAAGGTCGTCACCAGATCATCAATCCGAGGCTCCAAAATAAATCTCCTCTTCTGACCACAAAAAGGATGCAATTAACCTAAAATATACACATCTACTCTAAATGTAGAATATTGTATGCTATGCAATATTTATAATATGGAATGCAAATCTAAGCTTAGGAACATGCATAAATAGGCATTTTAACCTAAATGGATGTGTCTACATCAGTTATTTATACTCGTCTCTGGATATAGTACATGCACTACAAAAAAAATTGACATATACTAACGGTGGAATTATAATAACATTTAATATACATTACTATAATTTATAAAAAATGTAAGTGATTCCAACTAATACACCAATGTTCACATGAAATTTTTATTTTTTTTATGATTCTTTTAATACTTCCACCACCATTTCCATTGCCACTTGAAGCACAAACACACACACAAACTTCATCCCACCACAGCACACACATCACCCCACACAAACTGTCACGACCTGGTCCCAGATCCCTACAGGATCTGAAACCGGCTCGCTTCGATAAATCCTAAGACCCAATCGTCTAACAAGAAATAACCAAGTAACATTCAACAAACCACAATCACACAAGTACAGTAGCTAAGTAGAAAGGAATTTACAATAGGGGAAAATGAACAGTAATATTATGTCATAATAAAACCATCACAACAAAAACGAGTACACATAGCAGAAGACAAAGCTATAGAAACTCACTACCAAACAGTAGAACTTAAGCTAGGCTCGACTAGGCCCAGCGTCCTCAGTAGCCGGTAGCTTGGGCTGCTCAAATCCCTGACCTGTATAAAATTTATTTAACTGGGGTCAACTAACACTGAATAGAGTGGTGGCTAAGAAGTAACATGTATTTAACAAGTAATTAACATACAATTTTCCATTTTCCAATTATATCATACACGTGGGTACGTAGAGATCTCTAATTAGGATTTATTTATTAATCTTCTTGTTCCCTATAGGAACGATTTTTCTTGTAGCTTCCCGTGATATAGGATGCCAACGTGGCACTCTCTTGGCTGGGGGAGTCCTGTTGTGGTAGTCCTATACTCGGTCACCACCCCGTGGCAACGGTCGTGACGTAGCGATGACTACGGCACATGTGATAAGCGCGCGGGTAGTTACCCCGCACTGGCATGCGGTTAGCGTTTCCCCTAGCGGGTATGCCTCAACGTACAGTGCAGAATAGTATAAGGCATTGCCCTCTCAGAACAGAACAAGGGTCTTGCCCCTTAGGGGTCTCGCCCCTCCTCAGTCCGACTACCCTGGTTTGCCCAACAGGCTAACGAGAGTCGGTGTAGGGTAGCCATGCCTAGCCTCTGGCCCCCAGGGGTGGCTAGCTCCCCTTACACTAAGTAGCTCACCTCGGTACCACATACACGAAAGCCAGTAAGAGTCGCTGTAGAGTGGCCAAACCCACCCCGGGTCCTAACCCAAGGGCGGCAAGCTCCCCTCTACACTACAAGGGATAGTTGCTCTCTTTGGTACCACGTACACGAAGGTCAGCTTACCTCCGTTAACAGCTACCATGGGCAGTAAATTTTTAGAACCATCCGGTTCTCTATATTACGATGTTCTTGTCTACATTCCTTGTGAGGTTCGTACAGGAGTTTCTTTTTCACATCCGGGTTGGAATGTACGGAATAAACAGTTTAATTTCCATTTTCTCACAGTAGGGGTCCATTTTAGATAAAAACAAGTAGCTTTTGATTACTCAATCATTCACATGTAATTTCCTCTAACCTTAGTGTTCATGCCAAGACCTAGGATTCAAGAATTTACTCTCGAGTATGTGTTTATTCCTTCCTAGGGTGCATCTCAAGTCCTAGGATTACTTACTTGCATGTATTAAATTAGAGATTTAAGGTTATAACCACTTTACCTGGGTAACCGGGTGGAATGGGGGCTCGTACAGTGGCTCCCGACGTCTCTGTAGGTCCCGTATACCCAACGGATTGGAGACCTAAAACATGGATTGATGGGTCAAAAGGTTCAGAATGATACAAACAAGGTATCATTATATAGAGAAACTTGTACGGAAAACAGAGACGGTTTGTTTGCCGAAGAGCAATAATATTAGGGCCTTGTACGACCCAAAAACACACTGTCAGACAGAAATCAGACGTCTAGGAAAGGTCCCAGATGTCTTAAAATAGTTCTCAGGGATACCTCTCTCGGTGTTCCTCTATTAGACATCTGGAACTCAATGCCGACATCCAAGGACCCCGTCAGACGTCTGGGGGTGCTCCCGGACGTCTAAAACTCACTCGATCCTCTTTCACCTTCTGACACATATACGTATGCTGTCAGGACTTTGTCAGAGAGAAAAATACGGAAAGTAGATCTCTACCAGACGTCTTGCTCTACCTTCGGACGTCTGGTAAGATGTCTGGGTGTCCCTTTGGTCGTCTGATTCCGCTGAAAAATGACTTCCGCAGAACTGCTCTGTCTTCCCTCGTCTGCAGGCGCTACAGCAGAACGACGCTGCATTCTCCGCTCTCGCGCTTCCTCTCGCTTGCAGGCACTGCAGTGGAATGGTGCTGCACCCTCCGTTCTCGCACTTCCTCTCTCTATGGCTCTCTGCTCTTCACTCGCTCTCGGCTACGGGGTGGGTAACGAAGAGGAGGAGGAGAGGTTTATAAAGGGAGAGGAAGTGAGGGGGGCGAGATGGTGAAGCATGGTGCGGAGTGGCGTCACAGGAGGAGGTATGGTAAGGCGCGGTGAGGGAGGAGGCATGGCGTACGTACAATCCGCGCCGAAGAGAAAAAGCATTTTCAGACATCTGGTGAACATCCCAAATGTCTTAAATGACCAAAGGGTGGTGGGTTGTTTCACAAACCCACGCCGAAAGCCCAAATTCGCATGCACCCATAGCCCAATCTCAAAAACTCATAGAGGAAACACACACCCCTCTCCAGCACTCTCCCTATCTACTCCCCCCTCGGCTTCTGACACCTGAACTCCGCCACCTCGCCTCACCTCTGATGACCAAGGAGCTCTCCATCATCTCCATCGTCTTGCCTCCATCGCTCACCCTTAAGGAGCCCTTGAGGTCATCATCGTCGCCCTCAGGAAATTCCCATTGCCTATGGCTCCATCATCATTGCCTCCTCCATCGCCAATAAGAAGAGGTCATCTCCTATCTCCTTATAGGACTCCCTCTTTCCTATCTCTCTCAGATCTCCCATCCCTCCTTTTATATTTATTGCTTGAACAAATATCTTAAATCAGATTGCAGAAAATGTCAAATGGTAGATCTGGCTCTGTTGCTCAGATATCGGGTCTTAGATCTTATGATGAAGACCTGACGGGTTTTCGCGGGATGATGAGGGGCTTGAGGCTATCGCAGGTGATAGGATTGGGGTTTGACCTATGGGTAGGGAGTTATTGAGGCTACCGCTACCCCTGAGGAGCAACTTCCCCAATCTCTCTATAAAGATCATTCGTTGAACTCTCCAAGCTTACTGATGTCAATTAGGTCAGAACTCTCATCACCTCTCTCCTTCTCTCTTGTCATAAATCTGTCGATCGTCTCACTTGATCATCTATTAGTTTTCTAACTCAATCATCTCCATTGATCATCAATCATTTCTCTAACTCAATCATCTCCATAGATCATCTGACTCAATCATTTCATTTGTTCCTGTGATTAGATCTCTCTTTATCCTTCTTGCGATTAGATTTAAGCTCAACCTCCATAGATTTGTTGGCATATCTATGATTAAAGCTAAGTTCATACCTATGCTCTAAATCTCTTTCTAAATAACACTAAATTTTGGCACTTTTTCTTCCTAAATTACACTAATATATTGAATAGTGTTATCTATTTGTCCAAATCTTAATTTGTAAGAAGATAACGATGAATGAATTTACTAGAGCTAAAGTTCGCATATGGCATTTTGTTTTATTATCAAAATTCACTGTCTGATAACAAATACATCCCAAAGAGGAGTCATCATAGCTCAATTAAATTATACAAGATAGGGACATATGTTAGCACATAAATTTATTTACAGAAGAAAGTATCAACAATAATCTCACTGGTCTAGAGCCAAACACTAGTGTTGGGGTAGGTTTGATTTCCTCCAGGATTGCTTTAGCTTCGTAACTATTTCCGGAGCACATAGAATATATCACTGATAACTAGTTAAGCAGAAAAAAGTAATATTACCAAATATGCAATTGGTGCCTAGTGTCGGGGTAGAATATATCACTGATAACTAGTGTTGGGGTAGGTTTTTACATTATTAGACTTAAACTCAAAGCAATCACTTTTACTTGCTTAGCTTTCTTAAGATTTGGTATTTGCATTTTTAGATTTCAGCAAAGAATTTAATGGCATTAATTTGTGTAGCAAATGCGATTAATTAATTATGAGTAATTAGTTTTTGCAACAAATGCTTTGGTAGATTTTACCTTAAAAGCTTAACCATAACTTTAGGACATATAGGAGCAATGTATTTGTTGCTCATTGTGCTGTTTATATAGTTGGAGATTATTTTGTTTAGGAATCTACTTAAGATTACCTCCTTGGATTTTGTTCATTAAACTTATGGTTGATGTTGTTTGTGGTGTAGTCTAGTTGGGGCATTAGTTCTATTATTGACATCATAATTCTTGTCTATTTAGAAAGTGGATTCACCAAGCAAAACAAGAGCAAAGATGGGAACCAAGTGAACGTATGATTGTTGTTTAGGCTAGAGTTGTACTTCTAAAGTTGTTTTCCTTCCTTGTCTCAAAAAAAAAGTTGTTTTCCTTCCTTGCATACGTGTTACAACCAAAGAAGAGTTGTGGAGTTATTTGCAATTTCTCCTATCTGTTAATTCTTTGAAGGCAAGGATGGAAAAATGTAGTGCCTAGATGAAGTTTCTACATGAGTTTGTGCCTAGATGAAGTTTCATCAGTAGCAGCTTACCCTATCTCTAGGATGCCTCTGCAAAGCATACAAGCTTGAGGTAACTAACACCAACCACCTCAAACTAAGGATTGATTGACTGATTACTCTTTCTATTTCAAAACTTGAAGCATATATAGATGATAGAAAGATGTTACGTTTCTTTCTATATATGAATGCCTTGATTTTCTCCCCTATCATTTTAGAGATACATGGATTTTGTTGTAAGTCCTTGGAAAAAGTGTAGGTAGAAGTGGAAGAAGTGGTGGTACAAGGGCCAAAGTTGTTCACTGTTCTCAGTAGGTGAAGAAGATTCATGGCTTTGTTTAGATTCTTGGCCAAAAGGACCCTTCCCCACTCAGCTTCTAAGTATGTGCGATTGACCCTCCTTTTGGTGGTTGTATGTATTCAGTAGTAACATAATTTCTTCTGTCGTCATTTCAATTTACTTGTTGTCAATGTGACAATCTATAGGTCTCATCATCATCATGCCCATGTTTGGTTTTCCCCATTAGAATTTTCTGTTATATGATTTGGTTTGTTCCCATCATATAAATCATATGTAGCTTATCTGCAAGCAGCAGACAAGAGGAGTTTGTGGAGGAGTGTATAACAAATATGATAACTAAATTTTGAATCCAAGGGACATCAATTCCATAGTTTTTCCTTTTTGGGGGGAAACAGTATTTGATCCATCCAAGTAGTCTTGAATATGATAACTAAATAGGTAATGTAGTTTGGTTGATCCACCCAGTTGGTAAGCTTGTGCAGAGGATTTCCATGGGAGTAATGGAGATGTGAAGGTGATTGCATGGCCGTAAAGAGGACTTATTACTTAAGAAAACATTTGTAATTGAATCAACAAAACAACTCTTTTTCGAAAAAAAGAAAAACTAGAAATAAGTGTCCCTTTTAAGGTTGTTTAGACATATGAATAAAAGGCTTGTTGATTTTTGAGAGAATAAAGGGTTGTTGATGTCTGGTCTAAAAGATGAAAAATTGGATGTTGAGCCAAAAGAAGGGATTGGGAAGATCAAAGAAGTACTAGAAGAACCTATCAAGAATTATCTTCATATTTGGACCTATGGTTGAGGGTGGCCAATGATAGATCTCAATATAGGAAAAAACTTTATGTAGCTAACCCACCTTAACTTAAAGTGGGAAAAGGCTTGTTTGTTGTTTTTATTGTTACGAGCTTGAGCATCATTTGATTGCTTCTACTTGGTTGCTCTTCTAGGAGGGCTGACTAGCCTCCACTTTATCTGGCATAAGTCAAGAATGCTTTGTATAATAAGCTGACATGAGATTTGTTGTACTCTAGCATTCCTCATACTTAAACATAGCACTGGCATTGGATTTATCTTGGTACATTACTAGTTTTTCTCCTCCCTAACATCTTTTTCTTTTGCTCTTTTGAAGTGCTCTCTCTTTCAATACTAGAGCAATAAACTTGTTTGCTGTGCACCAGCCTCTAGATGTGAGTTTCTTTTGGGGACAAAATTCCTTTTCAATCTTAGCAAATTACATAAAGTTATGTGGAACCCCAATTCTGCAACTCTCAATCAAAGGTAAATAGAAAGATGCATTTTGTATGTGGTTTTGACATCTCCATCACTGTGATATTATCTATTTGGTGGAATTTTGACAAAAACTGAAATATGCAGTTCTAAGGCTGATTGCTTATGTGAAAGGGATTATGATGGAAAAGGAATAAGTAGGAATACTTCATCCCTATTTGGTTATGAATGCAGGATAATTGCAAAATAGCCTTTTTCTTGTTCTACTTGCAATATAGATAGACAACCCTGGATAACTTGTCCCTGAATTTGTCAGTAAATCTTTATATCTGGTATGAGCATCATTTCACCTTATCTCGTATCTTTTCTATGCATGACCATTGAACGTCCAATGTAAAAAGGTGGAGATTCAGATCAATCACCCATTTACTAACTACAGTGAATGCTTTTTTGCCATTTCATAATGAAATCGAATAGAAATATGCATCTTAATATCTAAAGTGAATGCATGTGGATTGTATGACATGTAAATGTAAACTGGGCAGATATTGAATGTGAATGGGATATTGTGTCGACTAATAGTTAGATTTTGCTTATCCTACACATAATCATTATGGGCATTCTGTTTTTCTATGTTTCTTGGGCCTATATGTTACCATGGAAAGTTTAGACATTACATATAATGTGAATGTTCCATCCAAAAGTTGTAGCACAAAAAAAAAAGTCAATTAATAAGAGGGGATTCAATCATCATATCCATTTATATGTGGCAAGTAAACACAAATTACTGACATATCCATTTATATGTAGCAATAATCCAATCTGATTTTTGAATTTACAAAAATAAGCTTGGCTTACTAGTTTAAGGAATAATCAATTTGCTTTCTGAAAGGTCACGCTATATAGTAGCCATTCCAAACTTTCATTGGATAAAAAGTAAACCTAATGCATCCTTTAGATCTTACACCCAGAAACTGAATCTTAGTAAATAAAATAGATCCTCTCTCCCACAACAGAAAATCAAAGTGGAAAAGAAGGTCGTAGATCACCTGATGTGTCCCTTGAAATGTTTCACCTAGCAACCAAATCCTAGCAGATAAAGCAAAGATCCAGTCCTAAAAAGAAAAAAGGTGGAGAAAAAGATACTAGGTTCATGAAGTCAAGTCAGAGATTGTGATTTCTCAGTTAGCTCAAGACAATTATTGACATGTTTTTGCATAAGAGACATATTATCCTTGATTCAGTATGCCATAAGTTCTGACATGTACATTTTTTGTTCTCAGTCACTCATGAGCAAGTTTGGTGTTCAAGGCTTTCCTACTATCTTGGTGTCTGGTGTTGACAACGACAATCATTGTCCTTATGAGGGTGTAAGAAGTGCTTCAGAAATTGAATCATTTGCACTTGAGCAGCTTGAGACTAACATCCCACCTCCTGAAGTACATGAATTAACAGGCTCAGTAAGTTCCTATTTTTTATGTTATTGCTATTCCCTGCAAGCCAGTAGAAAACTGGACTAACCTTAAAGATGCTATAGGATGTCATGGAAGAGAAGTGTGCTTCTGCTGCCATATGTTTTGTTGCTTGCTTGCATGATATTTTGGATTCTAAGGCTGAAGGAAGGAACAAATATATTAGCCCTTTATTATCAGTTGTAGATAAATTCAAAAGAAGCCCTTACAGGTCACTGTCAATGCATTTTTCTCCACAAATTACTAGCTTCTATTTGATTCTGTTATATAAATTCAACCATCTGTGTTTCAACTAGTAGAAGACTATATTTTCAAGCTACAAGCAGGGCCACGTTTGATGGCTTAAGTCTTTACTTGGTGGTTGTTTTTACTTAAATGCATTTTGTTTATATTTATTTTCCTTTAAGCATAAATTTAGCTTGTTATGGAAACCTGACTAATCCTGAGACTTCTGCATGTGTTTTGACCGAAAAATCTCCGTTAAGGCATGTTTTTGGTCCATTTATGCATGGTACACACCACCTCCCAAAACTCAACTAAGGCATCAAATCAGAGACAAATGTGCAACTTTCTCTACTCATAAGCAAAACCCACATCCCAAATCACTCGAAGTCATGAGCATTAGAAAACAAATATGTTTACAAAAACAACCATTAAATATGATCCAACTAAAAGGAGCTGGGATCCAGCTGGGATGAGTTGAGTCTAGCTAGGATCTAGTTGATAGGAGCTTCTTCTTCATCTTCTGTCTTCCCGAGTGCCAAGGTATGCGAGATTTGTCTTTCTATCTATCCCTGACACTCAACTAAATACATCAAAAATATAACTAAAATACAGTGCATGCCTATCCTAGGTAAATGCCTAAATGCAGTTTGAAAACCCATTTGTGAAGTTAAAACCCTAAGAGCTAGATCTATTTTAAAGCATAAGAATGATGATAAATTGGCGTTTATCACACCCCCATGCTTATCTTTTTCTAGTCTTTTAGCAAAATTATTTTCACAAAATGGATTTTTGGGAAAGACTAACTTTTTTTACTTTTGAGGAGAAAAAGATTACGGGGCCTTGTTGATTGAAAATATGAAAGGCATGAGATTTGTTAAAGATAAAACATCAGGATCCGTCCTTGGATCTAAGAGTTAGAAGAATCGGGATCAGTGTATCTTTCAAAAATTTACAAATTAACTCATTGTCAATTCAAATGACTCGAAACCATGTTGTAGTTAGGATTTCCTTAGCTCTTGAATCTAACTTGCAACTTGCATAATTCTTTTAAAATCTTGTGTTTGTGCTTTGTGAATGCCAACGTTTATTAGGATATTTATAAGGTCATGTTTTCAAAACTTTTTCTTTTCTATCTCCCCTATGCTTACTTTTACCTTAATCCTACAACAGATGTGTCAGGATCATCATTCCCATTACCAATCCTCAAGGGGGCTTTGGCACCATCACTTCAAGATAGTACTGTCCAAGACACCACCCAAGAGCTCACAACCCCAAAACGCAATGCGGCGTAAAGGGACTCTCCAAGTGAACTCAAGCTCTTGCTTTGACGCTATGGGTAGAGTACCATCCAAGATAGTTGAGCCGCAAAATGTGCCTTAATGCTCCGTCAAAGATATGAAATATAGATATAGAGAAGCGTCGAGGCGGTAATATGTTGACATCGGGTCCTCAAAGGAGGCATTTTCCTCCTCAGCGGTGGGAACTCAAACAAATGATTTGCTTCAGATTTCATTGAGACTAAACAAGGGGCTTTTCTAATTTTTCTAATTTGTTTTTAAGGTGTTTCTTGTGTGTGAAATTTGACACATGAATTTTGCAAGATATGGAAGTTTTTGGGTTGGAGATTAAGCCAAGTAATTTCCAGGTCATGAAAAGAGATTAAGTCACCTGAATCATCACGAGTTCAAGTGGAATTAAGAGGATGATACTTGATCCAGTCTGAAAATAGACCTAAAGATTCTAACAATCAGATCCATATCCTTATCCCTAGTTTGTTAAAGATTAAATCCCATTGTGCCTTAAAATGAATCTTTCAACCTTAGTCTCGCTTTTCAAAATTTTCCTCAAAGAGTTTTATGATTTTCTATAATGAGATGCATGCAAAAAAAAATTGCATTTTTTTAAGTTTTAAAAATCTTGAATCTATCGTCAAAATTTTAAAAACACCCCCCCATACTTATGATATATAATGTCCTCATGCATTAGGAGGGATAAGAGATCACCTTAGTGAGAGCCGATCAGTTTCAGGATGGTCAAAACCTGGGAAAAGAAAAGAAAAAGGAAAGCAGGAAAAATGGTTAGTTGCCTCCCATCTAGTGTTATCTTTTATGTCTATTCAGCCGGACGTGAAGTGATGTACGGAAGAGGGATAGTCATGTAAATAATTGAACACTTGAATATCCTCAAGAAATATGTCTTCCTTAGGATCCCCTAAAAGATGATTGGTAAAAATATAGGGATCAGAATGAAATGGAAAAATGGAAGGAAGACCTGGGTCTGGTCATGGTTTGAGTTCATGTAGAAAGCCAAACTCGGGTGGGTCGGGTGGTAGGTCCAATGGAAAGGGAGTGGAGGAGAAGTTAGTGTGATGAAGGGTGGGTGAAGTTAGTGTGGATGGGTCGGGTGGAAATTCAGGAAGATTTAAAGAATGAAGGTCAAACCCTAATTGATCTGAAATGTCTTTGACCACATAATCATATTCAAAATATGAGTCAATAAAATCTAGATCAATGGTGGTGAAAGCAGAGTAGGAATTGATCAACATAGATTTCTCAATTACTGCTTCCATTTTATTATCAGCATCCTCAAAAATTTCATGATCAATGGACCTCCTGGAAGTTTGGAAAATATCTAATGAGATAGTTTGGTTACCGCAACTTATATCCATATTTCTGGAATGACAATTGATATTAACTTTTGCAGTTATCAGAAAAGGTCTTCCAAGGATGACAGGGGCATTAGTGAGAGCTTCGGGTACCTCTATGTTAAGGACAAGAAAATCAACAGGAAATAGAAACTTCCAGACCTTGACAATAATATCCTTGACAACTCCCCGCGGTTTAATGGTAGATCGGTCAGCCAATGGAAATTGAACCTTAATAGGTTTTAATTCACCGAATCGTTTCTCGAATAAGACTGGTGGGATGAGATTAATAGAGGCTCCTAAGTCGAGAGGGGTGCGATGAAAGGTGGTGTCACTTATGATAACCGAAATGAGTGGTGCACTCAGGTCCTTTTTCATGAGGGGTAACTTGCTCTGTACAATTGAGCTCACTGTCTCAGAAAGGAACACCCTTCCTAGATTCTGAGACTACCTCTTTGGAGTATACATTTCTTTCAAAAATTGAGCATAGGAAGGGATGGCATCTAGGATGGGGATGTTAGTGAAATGACCCGTGCCTATTTGGGTGTTTAAGACGTCTGAACTAACCGTCAGACATTTGCTCAGACGTCTAGATGAAGGGCCAGATGTTTGAAAGTAGGAAAATATCGTACGTTCTTTGCATTCTGCACGCGAACGACGCGCAGAGCTTCTCTCTCCTCCACACCCCTCACCCCTAAACCCTAACCTCCTATTTAAACCCCCCTTCTCACCACCCTCACCCCCTCACCACCAACCATCGCCACCTCTAGCCATCGTCCCTATGCAGCCGCAGCGAGGGTTAGGAGGGAGAGCGAGAGAGAGAGAGAGAGAGAGAGAGAGGTTGAGCGAGGGAGAATGAGAGGGAGAGAGAGGAAGAGCATGAGAGAGGAGAACCAAGGTCGGTGGACCTTCGGGGAGCTCGTGTGGTGTCGGAGAGCCTCGCACGAAGTTCAGAGGAGCATCGGTGGAAGCTTGGGGAAGCTTCGATGGAAGATCGACGGAGCTCGGTGGAGCTCGCGTGGCTGGTGGCGGAGGAGGAGGGGTTTGGGGCTTGGTGGAGCTCACGTGGCCGGTGGCCGGTGGCTCGGTGGAGCTTGCGCACTAGGAGGAGGGGTTCGGGGAGGCGGCCTCTCGGCCCTCTGCAGCTGTTGAAGCTGCTATGGTGCATTGCGGACGGCGCTGCGAGGAGAGCAGCATCGCGGAAGAAGTTCTGGTACTGGAAAAGTTCTAGTATTAGACGTATGGAGCACCAACCAGATGTCTGGAGAGGCACCGGGACGTCCGGAGCTGAAGTCGGGTGTCTGAAAGCATTATATCGCGCAAGGTATGTGTTTCCTGTGCTACTTTTCACCATGCAGATCGTAGCACAGGAAATGTTGGGCAGAGAATGGGTCTATGACTTTCGTATGCAGGTGAATGGCATTGGAAAGGTGCATGATGCACTTTTCCAGACACTTTTGGATGTCTGACCTCATTGCCAGACGTCCGATGGCACTTTCAGACGACCGAAGACATAGTCTGACGTCTGGAACTTCCTTCAAAAGGTCGTAGAGGGATCCGAACATCTAAGGAACTCTCAAGAGACAAAGGTAAGACCTGACATCTTTTAAGATGTCTGGGACTAGTCCCAGACGTCTGATTTTAGATAGTAACTGTGTTTTTGGCTCGTTCAGGGCCCAAATGGAATCGGATTTCCGCAAATGAAGTACCGTTGTTTTTCACTCGAGTTTATCTATGTGTTCGTGTTGAGTACCTACTGTTTGAGCTCGTTTGATGTAA
Organism: Thalassia testudinum; assembly: GCA_037157565.1. NCBI lineage: Eukaryota > Viridiplantae > Streptophyta > Magnoliopsida > Alismatales > Hydrocharitaceae > Thalassia > Thalassia testudinum. The sequence goes on from JAZHRO010000063.1 coordinate 100,296,169, forward strand.
ATTAGTTACTGGTACAGGTTACCAGCCGGTGGCGTGTTCGGGGCCCGCAAAGACGATGAGATCTGCGGTGCAAGCTCCCATTCCTCTCGTGATACCCGGTAGAGTGGTTTAATTCATTTGTTAAGATGTGAATAAAGAATATGCTTGCTTAGATTAAATTGATTGAAACTCTAGGATGTGGAATGAACCCTAGGGTAAAAATGTATGAGCTTGATGTTGAGCTACTCTGTTTACTTGAGATGCTTGTTAAAATACGAGCTGCCTGTATGTGAATGAGAAATTGAACTATGAAACGATAAGTTGCATATATATGATTGAGAATTGAATTGTGAAAACATGAGCTGCCTGTATATGGATAAGGAATGAGTTATGAACCATGAGATCTGAATATTGATAAATGAGATGAATATGAGCATGAACCCTACGGGGAATTAGGAGTAGAACTCCTGTGTATGAAAGGAATCTAGTATGTAGATGGGAAGTGAGCTGGATCTTGTGTACATGGTACCAAGGAGAGCAACTACCCCTTTTAGTGTAGAGGGGGAGCCAGCCACCCCTTGGGTTGAGACTTGGGGTAGGACTAGTCACTCTACACCGACTCCTGTTGACCCTTGCATACGTGATACCGAGGTGAGCTACTAGTGTAGGGAGGGAACTAGCCGTCCCACGAGGCCCGGGGTTAGGACTAACCAACGTACACCGACTTTTAGGCCCTTTGGGCAAACTGGAGTAGTCAGACGAGGGTACGCGGACTGTGGAGGGGCGAGACCCTTGTTTGGTTCTGAGGGGCAAGACCCCTGTTCTGAGAGGGCAAGGCCCTATACTATTCCGTGCAGTACTTTAGGCATACCTGCTAGCAGAAATGACTGACTGCGTGTCAGTGTAGGATAGCTACCCGTGCGCTTATCACGTATGTTGTAGTCACTGCTACGTCGTGACAGTGACCTCAGGGTGGTTGACTGGGTATAGGACTACTGCGGGAGACTTTCCCAGCCAGGAAAGCACCACGTTGTTTGCACCTCAAAACACGCCTGTAATAACGCCTTCTTGTGCTATTTTCTAGCATTAACATTGCATAATAGGATCCTGTAATCGCATTTGTAAAAACACTTGCATGCATGCATTTAATCAAGAGAGGAAGAGGAGTGAAACAATCGCCTACATAGTTACATTTTTCTTCAAGTGCCTCCTTGCAAAATCACCCTCTTTTTTTTTTTCCTCTTGATTTCTTCTTTTCTCTCCTTCCCGCGGCTGCATCCTTCCCGCGGCTGCACTCTTCCCGCAGCTGCATGCAGCAGCCACGCTGCACTTCTTCCCGTCACGTCTCCCTACCAACGCCGCTCCCTATAGCTGCAACTCGCACACCCTCTCCCTGCTACAGCCGGCACGCCACTCTCCCCTCCTCTATAAGTAGCTGCAGCTTCATCCTTGCAAGGGTAGCTGCTGCAGCTGCTGAAAAAACCCGCAGCCATCTTCTCCACCGCTTTCCCCTCCCATACGTCGGCCCTCCGTCGAGGAGGCACCCGGCGAGCAGGAGAACCTACTGTGGTGCACACCACCACAGTGGGAGCACCACCGCCCAGCTCTTCAACGAGCCGGTGGGCGTGGTGTTTTCTTTCCTCTTCGTATTCGTCTCCACGCCATTGCTGCCGCTTCAAGCTCCGAAGCTTGAAGCAGCAGCAGCAGCAGCTAAACCGCGGCGACAGCAGTAGCAGCAGCACCCCCCGCCTCCTCCGCGACCTTCCCCCCAGGCGCGCAACCCTCCGCGCGCGCCTGCAGGCCCGTTCCCCGCCTCCGTCTCCGTTCTGTCCGCCTCGCAGTTGCACCTGTAGCCGTCCGCCGCGCGCGCTGCAGCGGCCGGCTATGGCCTCGCGCTGCCCCCTGTCCTCCTCCGCGACCCTCCGCGACCACCTGCAGACCTCCTCCACACTCGCTCCTCCACGCCTTCGCCCGCCCGTCGCCTTCGCGCAGGCCTGCAGAACCCTACGCGACGTCACCCGTCGTCTTCAGACGTCCGCCTCCGCCTTCAGACGATGCGGCGTCAGACGTCCGCCGCCTCGAGCAGACGACTTAACTCGCTGCCATTGTCCGCGCTCTCGATCTCTCCAGCCTGCTCTCTCTCTCTTTGCTGATCTCTCTCTCCCGCTCTCTCTCTCTCACGTATTCTCTCTCTTTTTCACTCACTCACAGACACACACTACACCAACACACACACATCTTCACCGACACACACACACACCCACACACACACTTACACTATACGTATAGTTATATATAGTAACATATATATACATACATATATATATATATACATACATATATCTATTATATATATATGCTTATATACATAGTATATCTATATAGTTATGTATACATACATATATATATAATATATCTCTATATATATATGTATACACGTATATATATATCTATATACTTATACATATACTTATATATATATACATATATACTTATATACATATATATATATACATATCTATATACTTATATATATACACACATATATATATATCTAGATACATATATACTTATATACATATATATATATATACATATATATAGTAATATATATATATACTTATATACATATATATACACATATATATCTATATATATATATATATCTATACATATATAACTATATATTTATATATATATATATAGATATATTTACTTATATACATACATATGTACATATACTTTCATGTTATTTATTATACGCTGTATCGCGGGGATATCTGCACCAGTTGCTGATATTCCCTGATACACGCGTACAAAAAAAGCGTGGTCCCATACATCATCCATCCTCCATCCACACTCCACGCGGCACATAGTCGTGTTGGTTGCGTCTCTCTAGACGTCAACTGACTCGACATAGTGCTACACTCCATCGTCACCTCCACCCCCACCCCTTTATATATATACTACATATAAATATATATCTATAGCTACTATATTTACTTTCTATCTGTTATCTTCCTTCTTAGTAAAAAGATAAAAAAAGGTATAAAAGTGAAAAGATAATCTTTGATTTGCAGGTACCCCGTCTTGCGAGTAGCAAGGCGTGTTTTGGAACTCTGTTTTGGCTAAAAGCCAAGGACACAATTTTGAGGGTGTGCCTCAAGAACAAGGATTACCAGAAAAAAACCTAAATAAGAAAAATACCAAAAACACAATAAACGAACGGAAGAGACGCGTTTTAAGGACAACGTAGGAACTCGACTTGAACCCCACTTCCCTGAGTTTGACCCTGGGCCTAAAAGCGACAAGATAAAATCAAGTAGGCCAGGCTAAAAATTTCTGTAAAGAGATGGTTAGGTTCAAATTAGGTTAACCACTATATATATTTCAACGATAAAATCATCATATTAACAACCTATCCGGGCCGACCCATCACAACTTTTCTGGCGCCGCTGCCGGGGAGGTGCGCCTTCGAGTAAGTTTCTATCCAAATCCTTTCAATTTTTCTCTTCCCTCTTCACGGGTATTGTTGTTTTTGGTGTGCAGGTGAACCTGGTGGAAGGAGAAGAAGGCTGACGAAGTCGAGGACGTGAGCAGATCCAAGGCGGGAACGAGAGCGTGAAGACGTCGACATCGCATTGGAGCTTCGCACACGTTGTCGGACAAGTAGGTTTTCTTTTCTCATCAAATTAGGGTTAACTTGCCACCACAATAAAAAACAAAAAAAAAAAAAATTTTAAAACTAAAAACTAGAAAAACTTCTTGGGATTTCTTGAGGGCAAGTGGATTAAAATTCACTTGATTGATTGGTTGTCTTCACTCCCACTGCCCCGGGATTTCCCGCCTTACTTCGCATAGCGAAAATCCGAGAATCTTGATTCTTAGATTTTTCGCCGTGGGAAGTATTCTTTGAGGCAAAGAAAAAGATTGCTTGTATCCCTCTTTTGCCTCACTTATCTTTAATTCAGGATCACATTTTTGGTGGGGAGACTTGGAATTGAGTTGATTCCAACCCCATGATGTAAACACATTTACACTACTTAAAATGTCTATTTATGCATGTTCTTAAGCATAGGATTGCATTTCATGATATAAATATTGCATTACATGCATCATCTTGCATTTAGAGTAGTTTGAATAAAATGGAGGTTAATTGTCTCCTTTTATGTGCTTGGACAGGGCAAATATTTTATCGGGGCCTCGGATCAAAGATCCAACCGTATGGATATGATCAGGGCGACGATTGGAGTTCAACGACTCCAAGATCGCCCTAATCAGGCATCCGTAGCATCAGATAGAGACCGGGGAACCCTAGAAGATCAAGGGCCAGGATGGTGTAAATCCGCACTTCAGATGGAAAATCCGACCACACGGATGAATTCGGATCGACGATCGCAGCCGAACGACACAAAAATCGAGTCAATCCGACATCCGTGGCACCATCTACAACTTCCAGAAGATGGACGGCCAAGATGGCGCCACGTGGCGCCATCCCAGCCGCCCAATCGGCCGCAGGAGTCCTGTGAAGACCGCGCAACGTCTCCTCTCCGCCGTTGGATCTCGATCCAACGGCTGCGGTCGCGCGCGTTTAAAAACGTCCGCGCGACCATTTCGCCCGCGTAGCGCAGCGGCGACGCAGCTGCGGGCGAAGCGGAGGTCGCGGGTTCGAGCCGCGGAGAGGAGGTCGAAGGCGCGGGCGAGCGGGCGCGCACGAGCGTCAGATGAAGATCCAACGGCCGCGCGCGCTCGATAGCGCCGACGCGCAATTGGACGCCCTGGTGGGCGCGCGATCGCACGCGGGCGGCGCGCTACGCAGCGGGCGCGGGCGCGATCTAAGCCGTCCGATCTCGCGATCGGACGGCTGAGACGACGCGGACGTGCGTCTGCGTTACGCGCGCAGGCCAGCCGAGCGGGCGCGCGTGGCGCGGCGGCGACGGCGACGGCGGGGCTTTAGCGACGGTTTTATCCGTCACTAAAGACCCCTTATTTATTATTTTGAAGATGTAATGTCCATTTTGCCCCCACTCCTTGCAACTATAAAAGGAGACCCCCTCCATACGAAATTTTCATCCCTTCCTTCTCCTCTCTACCTCTCCAAAGCTCAAGAGAAGCTTGTCCCACACCCGGGATGCTTCTCGCGAGATAAAGTCCAAATTTTCGTCCCCCTTCGGAAGTGGATCCCGCGACGACGACGGCGTGCTGCTTCGTTCCCGTTCTTCTGCTTCGTCCTCCTTCGTCCCGCTTCGTTCTCCTTCGTCCAGGCGTCGTCCCGTCCGGCTCGTCCTCCAAGCAACCGTCGAGGAGGATTTCTCTCTCCCTATTCTTTTTACTGCTTTCTAATATAGATTTACTGCTTTCTAGAGTAGACTATTCGTCCTCCGAGCGATCGTCGAGGAGGACATTTCTCCCTCCATTCTTTTAATGCTTTCTAGAGTAATTGTTTTATATTTTCTAGTTGTAACGAATGAACTCTTTTATGATTAATTTCTTGTCTATTCTACATCTCATTTTGATTTCCATGTGTAGTATTCTTTCTCTCTCTCTTACTCCCTCTCTCTCTTTTATTTATTGTAGATACTTAGATAGTTTAAATTGAATTTCTTGGTGACAAAATAAAAAGAAACGCGGAGTTTTTAAATCAAACGTTCGCCTCCCTGTGTTCGACCCGGAATTCTTATTTCGGTATAAATTTTATTTGTTGAACACGAATCCTTCGCTTTCGAACTACAACGACAGGTTTTTCAAAAAAAACCAAACACGTTAGCGTAGATTCTCGCGCTCAACATTTTGGCGCCGTTGCCGGGGAGGCAACGCTCTTTGATTTCTCTTCGCGTTTTGTAACTTACAAATCATTTACCTCACTTTTCTCCTTTCTTATTGTAATTGCAGGTACTCTTTCGAGACAGGCAAAAGCGGTAGATCGGAGTAAAGGGTTGTGGAAGGTTTTGTAAGTTATCCCCCACCTCCCACCCATTAGATTTCATTTCATCACATAATAATTCAAACATCAATCAACCTAGGTGTTCTTATAAACTCTAAGGTTAGATTGTTTGTTGTTTGACATCCATACTCACTCCAACTCCCACATTAAAAAAAAAAAAAAAAAAAAAATCTCACAGAGGTACACAACCTCATCTGATTTTCTAACTCAACCGGTAAACCAATCTTAGGAGCCGGTACACACATCCAAACACATAATCGAGTAGAAATCAGATTGGGTAATCATTTGTGTGCCTAATTAGGTGGTGCATCAGGCCAGTTGTTTGAGTTGTTTGGGCCGCACCACTTCAAATAAAATCAACTCATCAAGTAGCTGCCAATTAGGTTCAACTCTTAGGGATCTACCAGGCACTCCACATTCTTTTTAAACTTTAAAGGAAAATATCTTCACCTGTGCTTGCAAAACCTGGTGTGCCAATGAAACTTGATTGAAAACACCTAAAGTTGAATCCTAAAAGCTACTAAGCAAGATTTGAACCTTAAAATTCACCACATCAAAAACAATCTTGCTTGAAAACCACTGGTTGTGCACGCACACACAAAGCAATCAATCATTAAGGGCACAACCCATTTAAAGGGCCCATCACATTCCAAAGCACATTCAAACCTAGCCCTAAATAAAACAGAGTAGACGTTGGCCTTAAGGATTGGACTCGCTCTTCAGAACTCAGAACGAGATTATTTTCGATTAGTCTGTTTCTACTGTTCAATCTGATGTCTAGCTAGGGGAGCAGAGTCAAACGATCGCGGCTGGGGGGTACACTAGGAACCGGAGGCGCAAGCCGAAGGAAGAACCTTCTCCCCAGTCCCTCCTTCTAACTGGTTGGATTGAACAGACAGAAGTAGATCAAATCGTTCCTTTATCTCAAGACGGGTTTTGAGAGTCTGTAGGTCTGTAGGCTAACCCATTTAAGGACAGGTTTGATTGTTTGTATTGCAGGGCACCTTTCTTCCTCCCGTATCTCATGAATCCTTCCACATATTTCACGCATTCCCGCTCTTTCCCTCCTGTTGTAAATTATCCTCAACATGACGATTATCCCAATTCGTATTGTAATAGACTATCAGTTAGTTGGGATAATTCGGATTGGGGATACAATTCCGGACCCCCGTGTTTAGGGTCTAACCCTGAACACTTTGATTCTCAATTCTATCCTTCTCAGAGTTGCATCGATTATAGATCGTCCTTCTTTCATGAACAACCTAATGCGATCTACAATCAAGAAGGATACACTGATCCTTACCCATCCTCTGATTTCACTGCCTTTAGGTCATCTCCATCTTATGAACAATCTGAAATGATCTATTATCAGGATGGGTATAACGAATCTCAATTCGTTAATTCCTCTACATTGATGTCAAACCCGCCCAACCCTGAACCAACTCATTTGGTTCAGGTTAATCAGGTTCAAGATAAGGTTCTGGCTAACTTGAGGAATATCATTCAATCTTTAGAAGTTCAGCCAATACCTTGCATTGAGAGATTGGAGCCCCTGATTGAAATGATTGATGATTTAAACAAGTCTTTGTTGGATTGGCTCCAGGATGTTAAGGATAAGAACCCGGGTGAGTTTCTACTTGGGAAATTAGCGAAATTGAGGATGAGATTCGTGGTTGCTTTGATTCAATCTTGGAATAATTCCCAGGATGAACTCTCTTCAGGAAAGCCAATGACAGAACCCGCTCAGGCACCTGTTGGGGGGGACAAGTGTTACGAAGCTGACCAGATTGAATTAAAACAACCAATTAAGGATGATTTGATTTCTTCACCTGAAATCCCTAAGCCGGGTTACGAGGAAACGTATGTCTCCTTGGAACGCAAAGTGACAAATGATTTTGGGACATACATTGATACGGATCCTGATGGTGAAAATTCAAGTTGCGAAGTCTCACACGAGTTTTCAAATCACGATTTTTGTGAGACGATTGGGCCTGAGGAATCTGATAGATCATTTGATAGCCCAATAACTGAGGAAACTGATCTTATTAGGGCACACGATACAGATCCAGAATCGCATTTTCTGGAGGAATCAATTCAATGCCCTGATTATCAGTTACACCCTGTTGAGCTTATTGATGATTTTAATTCTGAGATAATTAGACCCAAGTCAATTTTGATTCTGCCACATCATTTACACTTGGAGATTCCAGACGGGGTGATGAATATACAAGATGTCCTGGAATTTGATACACTTAATGAGGAGGATAGGAGCGGGGAAGTTCTAATTTGGGAAGTTAATTTTGGAGGAAATGGAAGATTGAGTCGAAGGGTTCCTTTTAAGCTGAAACCATCAAATCAGAACCCTTACGACATTTGTTTCGAGGATGTCAAACTCAAGCACACATTTAACGATTATCCTTTTGAGCTTCAATTCTCTGTAACCCGACATTTTGGCCTTGGGTTGCATCCTCACAAATCGCAGGCCCGACCCCGCTTGCATTTTGATTTTAGGTTTTGGGTAATTTTTATCCAGAACCTAAGATATTCTCGATTATGGGGTGTGGGTCTGCACCACAATCTGGTCCACATCTGTGGACCTCTGCTGACAGGTCAGAGGATTCTTTTGTTTATTCTAATTCTGACCTGCACATGTGAATTCTTCATTTCTTTTCTTTGTATAGTGTGCCTAGCTGAAGGCACTAAACTCAGCACATATACAGTTCTTTTTCATTTTCATCTCGGAGCGGACCCGATATCCACGTAATTCAGGTGCTTTCTACGCTTTTCCACTCTGTTTTATGTCTTTTTAATACAATGAGGACATTGCATTAGATAGGCATGGGGGGATGGATATTTATCTTTGAATTCATTCGTCAGCTCCGTAGATTTGTTTTATTATTAAAAAAAAAAAAAAAAAAAATCAAAATTAGGAAAGAGAATTTGGGTTTAAGAAAATTTTCGATCTTAAGAAATACTATATTATGTTCTGAACACAAAGACCCTTCAGGTCTTTGGACTTAATCAGCCCGTATATCCACTAAAATGTGGATTTGTTTTTTGAGTTCTCGCCAACTTGAATTTTATTTTAATTGGAATAAATAAGTTTGGGTGATAAGTACACGACTTGTCAACCCGCCCTCTGATTTAAGGGAATTTTGAGTTTTAAGCATCTACACACTTTCTTTGCACTGACTCGTTGTTTGGCGATTTTAACGGAAATTGGGTAGCTAATGAACCTTCTAGGGTGATATGGCTGGCAAGTTATCGTGGGTAACAGCCCATAGGTAGGTTGTCCAGAGCCCAATCACTGGACCTTTCTCTTTTTGCTGCCTTTAGGTAAATCTTAGACCAGGGAAGCCACCTACTTAAAAAAAAAAAAAAAAAAAAAAAATCAAAAAGGAGAAAAGAACAAAAAGAAATAAGCCACACTTCGCCGCACGAGTATGGCTGGCAAGTTGTCGGTGGTAACAGCTCATCGACCGGTTGTCCAGAACCCAGCTCAGAAAATGCACTAAAAATTCCCAAAACACTTAGGAAGAAGCGGAGAAGTAGAATAAACCGGGGAGATATACACTGGATTCACCCTTGTGTTGACCCCGTTAAAAAAAAATAATAAAAATAAAAAAAAAATAAAAGTAGGGAGAAAGCTACCGGTTGTAAAGATACACCTTTAGGCAGAATTCTTTTTGAGGTCACCTAGTGGCGTAGAAATCCGAAGTCCGTTTTAATTGCCGGTCAACAAGTCTATCACAATCACAATAAGATGCTTAAAACTTAGGGTTCTCATCAAATCTTGGGTGAGTTGAATGGCCGTAGAAAGCCACTCTTAAACCCTAAAATTTGAAAATCTAAAAAAAGAGAGTAAAAACAGAAAAAGAAATTTTTCTTTGAATAAGGCGAGGCTTGAGGCGGTCTGCATTTTGGCTGATACCCGGGCACTGTTGTGTCTTTGAAAGTTCAGTTCTTAAGTAGACAATTTCTTAATGATTGAAAATAACTCAGGTCCAAATAATCTAACCTAATTCTTTTATAAATAGCATATAGTTTTTGCTAGGGACTAGCAAAAGATAGGCATGAGGGTATGATGTAAACACATTTACACTACTTAAAATGTCTATTTATGCATGTTCTTAAGCATAGGATTGCATTTCATGATATAAATATTGCATTACATGCATCATCTTGCATTTAGAGTAGTTTGAATAAAATGGAGGTTAATTGTCTCCTTTTATGTGCTTGGACAGGGCAAATATTTTATCGGGGCCTCGGATCAAAGATCCAACCGTATGGATATGATCAGGGCGACGATTGGAGTTCAACGACTCCAAGATCGCCCTAATCAGGCATCCGTAGCATCAGATAGAGACCGGGGAACCCTAGAAGATCAAGGGCCAGGATGGTGTAAATCCGCACTTCAGATGGAAAATCCGACCACACGGATGAATTCGGATCGACGATCGCAGACGAACGACACAAAAATCGAGTCAATCCGACATCCGTGGCACCATCTACAACTTCCAGAAGATGGACGGCCAAGATGGCGCCACGTGGAGCCATCCCAGCCGCCCAATCGGCCGCAGGAGTCCTGTGAAGACCGCGCAACGTCTCCTCTCCGCCGTTGGATCTCGATCCAACGGCTGCGGTCGCGCGCGTTTAAAAACGTCCGCGCGACCATTTCGCCCGCGTAGCGCAGCGGCGACGCAGCTGCGGGCGAAGCGGAGGTCGCGGGTTCGAGCCGCGGAGAGGGGGTCGAAGGCGCGGGCGAGCGGGCGCGCACGAGCATCGGATGAAGATCCAACGGCCGCGCGCGCCCGATAGCGCCGACGCGCAATTGGACGCCCTGGTGGGCGCGCGATCGCACGCGGGCGGCGCGCTACGCAGCGGGCGCGGGCGCGATCTAAGCCGTCCGATCTCGCGATCGGACGGCTGAGACGACGCGGACGTGCGTCTGCGTTACGCGCGCAGGCTAGCCGAGCGGGCGCGCGTGGCGCGGCGGCGACGGCGACGGCGGGGCTTTAGCGACGGTTTTATCCGTCACTAAAGACCCCTTATTTATTATTTTGAAGATGTAATGTCCATTTTGCCCCCACTCCTTGCAACTATAAAAGGAGACCCCCTCCATACGAAATTTTCATCCCTTCCTTCTCCTCTCTACCTCTCCAAAGCTCAAGAGAAGCTTGTCCCACACCCGGGATGCTTCTCGCGAGATAAAGTCCAAATTTTCGTCCCCCTTCGGAAGTGGATCCCGCGACGACGACGGCGTGCTGCTTCGTTCCCGTTCTTCTGCTTCGTCCTCCTTCGTCCCGCTTCGTTCTCCTTCGTCCAGGCGTCGTCCCGTCCGGCTCGTCCTCCAAGCAACCGTCGAGGAGGATTTCTCTCTCCCTATTCTTTTTACTGCTTTCTAATATAGATTTACTGCTTTCTAGAGTAGACTATTCGTCCTCCGAGCGATCGTCGAGGAGGACATTTCTCCCTCCATTCTTTTAATGCTTTCTAGAGTAATTGTTTTATATTTTCTAGTTGTAACGAATGAACTCTTTTATGATTAATTTCTTGTCTATTCTACATCTCATTTTGATTTCCATGTGTAGTATTCTTTCTCTCTCTCTTACTCCCTCTCTCTCTTTTATTTATTGTAGATACTTAGATAGTTTAAATTGAATTTCTTGGTGACAAAATAAAAAGAAACGCGGAGTTTTTAAATCAAACGTTCGCCTCCCTGTGTTCGACCCGGAATTCTTATTTCGGTATAAATTTTATTTGTTGAACACGAATCCTTCGCTTTCGAACTACAACGACAGGTTTTTCAAAAAAAACCAAACACGTTAGCGTAGATTCTCGCGCTCAACACCCCACCACGACTTTTCAAACTTGCCTGTGATTCGATCCTGAATACTTCAACCCCAACAATTTTATTTTCTTTATCTTTTGGTTGAAGCCTTGTGTGTGGAAATCATTTCTGGTGATTGGGAGCACTTGAATTGAAGTGCTTTGGCTCCCTGTCACATTGATATAAAACTGATTCGTGCATCCACACTTAGAAATCTCCATTTAGGGTAGCCCATTGCATTTTAGCATGCATTAACTAACTGATAATTGAAGAAGGGTTTCTTGGGTTTTAGAAGGAAAACCTGTATTTTAGATTGGTTGAATTGGTAATTCAGCAAAACCCTAAAATTCATACTACTTAAGGCTGAACTCTAAAAACCATTCGCCAATAAAAACTTCAATTCGGGGAGATTTCCCCGTTGCATGCATGTTCTTACACACTCTTAAAATCAATCACTTGGGCATTACCCGTAAACAACGCCCTTCACATTCCAAAAGCACTTGACCCTAAGCCTCTAATTAAAACTGGTAGTAACTTGACCCTTACTAAGGATTGGAGGTCTAACTACCTGTGTGTAGCGACTACGTGCTGGTGAGAGTTCCCGCGTGCTATCGGGTGTCTAAGACTGGGGCAAACGGCCTTTCAATCTGGCCCGGTGGTTCCGCGGTGCTCGCATTCGGTTCCGTAGTTCGTGATAGTAGGTAACTTAGATCTTTAGGTCTAAGGGCACACTGTAGAGGTTAGGAACTTGACTGTATTGATTTGTAATCAAGTGTACCTTTGCGGCGTCATTTCTCTCATCCCTTTTCCCTTCTCATCTCCCCAATTCTTCCTGCGGTAGTGCATGTTTGGGAGGAGGTCACAAAACCCTGAACTATTTGAATTGACTGATAAATCTAGAAAACAAGTCGAATCGTCCTCCTCCTCCACAAACATGGCTGCACGCCCACCCCCAAATCCCGAGGGAGGAAACCGCCCTCAGAACCCACCAGGTGGTGGAGCCTTAGATCCCATAACCCGCCTCCAAGCCCAAATGGAAATGTATAATGAGCAAATCGAAGCCATTCGGGAAACATTGGAGGAAATGCAGAACCCTCCCGAACGGGAGGAGCCTAGGTCTCTTAGCTCTTATCATAATCCCGCTGCTACAGAGACCATAGGACAAATTCGGGTCCCCATGGGCGGGGACGACTTTGAATTAAAACCAAACATAATTGGCCTAATCGATTTTCACTTTCATGGTCTTGCAAGTGAAGACCCATTTCTCCACTTGGAAGACCTAACCCGACTTGCTGAAACCGTTAAACCAAGAAATGTCGGGTTATCTATAGTCCTCATGAAGATGTTCCCGTTTTCATTACGGGATAAAGCGTCGTAATGGTTACGCACCCTTGGGAGAACCATCCACTCTTGGGAAGAAATGCGAACAGCGTTTCTCAAGAAGTTCTTCCCAATCGGGCGGACCAATGCGCTTCGCCGTGCTATCACTTCATTTACGCAACAAAACGGCGAACAATTTCATGAGGCATGGGAGAGGTATAACGACCTCCTCAGGAAGTGTCCGCACCACGGTCTGCCTAAGTGGCATATAGCCCAGATTTTCTACTATGGGCTAAATGAGACTTTGAAGCAGATTGCAGACGCTTCCTGCGGAGGGAACTTTATGAATAAAGACGAGAATGGAGCATTCGAGCTGTTTGAAAATATGAGTGAAAACTCGATGAACAATGCTTCCATTGTCGCCTTTAATCGTACCAGCCAGCCCCGAAATGTCCACGAAGTTGACACGGGACCCTCCCATTCATCCACTGATCTAAGCCTTATTGCACAAAAACTGGATGAAGTCTCCGTCGTGCACAAGAAGCTGGACGAGCTTCTGGCCAACCCCGCCCGATCTATGGCAAACACCACCTCTTCACCACTTCGTCACAATCCAAGTTCTTCTAATACCAGGCTTATCCCGAGAAACCCCGTTAGACCTTCCTTACCGAGTGTCGCGCCAAGCGACTCGGTAAGTCATGTGGAACTGGTTTCTGCGAGCCAGTATTTCGACACGGAGGACCAAGCCTCCGTATGCTCAGACGCATATCTACATGCGGACGCGTCTTCTGGCATAGAAGATGCTTGCGCCCTGGGGAACAACCAGTTCTCTGCCACTTATAACCCAGGGTGGCATAATCATCCGAACTTCGCATGGTCCAACAACCCGCAGCGCCAAAACCCCGCGGGTGGCAATGCGACCGTCCGCACCCGTCATCCCAAGGGTCCAGTTTAATCCTATGGCAAATCCGCCATCAGGCCCTTGCATACCACAAACTGAACACGCATCAAGCCCTCTTGACAAATTGATGCGAATGATGACGGAAATGTCAAAGCGCCATGAAGAGAACATGACCTCTCTTCAGCACCAATTGGCGCAGCAGAACGCTGAGATCAGTCAACTACGCATGGCGACTCGATCTCAGGGCACTCTTCCCACCCAACCTGTTCCAAACCCGCAAAGTTTCGTGCCCCATGGTTCTCAACCACAGGTACGACCTTCTCAGGGACAGGTTAATCAAGTTCTGCAAGCTCCGAGCATTCCACCAGGATTTCAGGCTAATCCTGCTGCAGCACCACACTCTTATATCCCCATTGCAAACCCTCCTCCACCGTATGATCCCACTGGACCCGCATCGTCTAATGCTATCAGTACGAGGAGCGGTAAGCAGACCGTCGATCCGCCTCGACCTGATCCTGGCCCGTCTTCTTCTTCGCCCTCTCATTCGGGATGCATACCGCATTCGCGAGAGGATGATGCACCAAAACTTGTGCCAGAATCAGTCCCATTCCCTGAGGCTCTACTAAGGGAGCCAAAAGGCAAAAAGAAAAATACGCAGGCCTTTGACAACCTACGTAATTTGTTCAGGGATGTAGAAATCAAGGTACCCCTGCTCGAGGCAATCGACCACATACCTACTGTCGCTCGATTTTTCAAAGACTACACAACACCCAGGCGACAGTCAAAGAAGACTAAGAATCCGGTGGTTCTCTCGCCTCATGCGAGTTGTGCTATACTGTCAAACTTACCACCGAAGCAGAAAGATCCGGGCACACCACTGATTTCCTGTAGCATCCAAGGCTGCAGTTTTAACCGTGCCTTGCTTGATCTAGGATCTTCCATCAATCTCATACCGACCATCATGCTCAAAAAATTTTCCTTGGGAAATCTGAAACCCACCCCTGTCACGTTACAGTTGGCAGATCGTTCTGTCAAAATCCCGAAGGGTGTGGTGGAAGACGTGGTGGTTAGGGTCAACAGTCTCTGTTTTCCTGTTGACTTTCTTGTTTTAGATATGGAAGCTCCTAGTTCACTTTCTGATTGTCCGATCATCCTCGGTCGACCTTTCTTGGCCACAGCCCGCGCCCACATCGACTGCGAGTCGGGCTATATTGAGATTGCCGTTGGATCTGAGAAGCTCAAGCTTAACATATTCAAGGCAGCCAAGAACTTTGATTGCGATTGCATTGAGGATGACACGTCTGACGAGGACATGGCCGTCAGCGCGTGTATCGGACTAATTGGGACCTATTCGGACTGCTGCGGATTACCTATAAACACTGATAACTGCCTGACCAACGCATACTGTGACATTCCCCAATCCCTCCCTTGTCCAATACCTTCTCCTGGCCAGACTTCTGACGAGGTTTTCTCCGCTTCCCATACCTCGTGGTCTGAGTCATATCCGGGCTACTCACTATCGGTCCATACTCATGAAGACCGAATTGCCCTTTCTTCCCCGCCAAATCAGGCGGATTTACAAATCCACACTGGGACCTTGAGCCCATATACTTCTCACTGGGGCTATTCATTTTTGGATCCATCTATCCAAGAAGCCCCTCTTCTTGGCCAATCTGAAGGCCATTTTCTTCCTCCTAACTTGTTCTCCTACCCGTCTGGGACACTCTCGTCCCAAGAAATGCCAGATCCTTCCCCATCCACTCCCGAGCTAAAAGTGCTGCCTAATACACTCAAGTATGTTTTCCTGGGACCAAATGAAACGCTCCCTGTAATCATCAGTTCAAAATTAACCATGGAGCAGGAGTGCAAACTAACTAAGGTCCTCCTAGAGCACAAGGCAGCTATTGGATGGTCTTTATCAGACTTATCTGGTATTAGTCCCTCCTACTGCACTCATCGTATATATACGGAGGAGGAGGCTCGACCTTCTCGCGAGATGCAGCGACGTCTCAACCCTAACATGCGGGAGGTCGTTAAGAATGAAATCATTAAGTGGCTGGATGCGGGTATAATCTACCCGATCAGCGATAGCCCCTGGGTGAGTCCGATTCACGTTGTGCCCAAAAAGGCAGGACTCACCATCCGTGTCAATGACAGGGGCGAATCCATCCCTACACGCACTCCTACATCTTGGAGAGTGTGTGTAGATTATAGGAAACTCAATGCTGCAACCAAGAAAGATCACTTCCCGCTACCATTTATTGACCAAATCCTGGAGCGGTTAGCGGGAAATAAATTTTTCTGCTTCCTGGATGGATTCTCAGGATATAACCAGGTGGCAATAGACCCCCGAGACCAAGAGAAAACCACTTTTACCTGCCCTTTCGGCACCTTCACCTTTAGAAGGATGCCGTTCGGACTTTGTAATGCACCAGCAACTTTCCAGAGATGCATGCTGGCGATATTTCATGACATGGTGGGTGACTTTCTCGAAGTCTTCATGGATGACTTTTCAGTCTTTGGACCATCTTTCGACGAATGTCTTGCCAACCTGACTCGCATCCTTAGGAGATGTATTGATGTAAACCTCGTGCTTTCCTGGGAAAAAAGTCATTTTATGGTGCACGAGGGAATTGTTCTTGGACATATCATCTCCGATAGGGGTATCGAGGTTGACAGAGCTAAGCTCGATATCATTGCTGATTTACCTGTGCCTGGTTCTGTCAAACAAATCTGCTCCTTCTTGGGACACGTCGGTTTCTATAGGAGATTCATCAAAGACTTCTCCAAAATTTCTCGACCCTTAACTCATCTCCTATCAACCGACGTGCCCTTCGACATGGGCCCTGACTGTATACAAGCATTCATGCAGCTGCGTAATGCTGTCACCAAGGCCCCTGTTCTCCAGCCGCCTGATTGGTCCCTCGACTTTGAACTTATGTGTGACGCTTTAGACCTTGCAGTCGGAGCCATCCTGGGACAAAGACGCGATAGACACCCCTTCGTGGTATACTACGCCAGTAAGACATTGGACGAGGCCCAGCGTAATTATACTACCACTGAAAAGGAACTACTGGCAGTCGTCTTTGGGCTGGAAAAATTCCGTTCTTACCTTCTGGGCTCTCACGTTATTGTTTTCACTGATCACGCGGCCATTCGCCATCTCATGCACAAGAAGGATGCCAAGCCTAGACTGATTCATTGGATCCTTCTGCTCCAGGAATTTGACATTGAGATTCGTGATAAGGTCGGAGCCCAGAATGTTGTGGCTGATCACCTTTCCAGACTGGACCCTGACCATATTGGACTTACTCTGCCAATTAATGAAGTTTTTCCTGATAAGCACCTATTGGCAATAAATGTGGCAAGTGGACCGTGGTATGCCGACATTGCCAATTACCTTGCTTCTGGATCTCTTCCACGTGGCTGGCCTAAAAACCAGCGCGAGCGTCTCATGGCAGAAGCAAAGTATTATTTCTGGGATAATCCACTTCTTTTTCGGATAGGTGCTGATCAAATCATCCGTCGCTGTATTCCTGACAGTGAGTTCCCCAGTGTGCTATCCTTCTGCCACGATCAGGCCTGTGGAGGCCATTTCTCTGGGAGGAAAACTGCAGCCAAGGTGTTGCAGTGCGGTTTCTTTTGGCCCTCCCTTCACCAGGATGCGCACACTTATGCCAAACATTGCACTAGGTGCCAGTCATTAGGGTCAATGGCATGTCGTGACATGATGCCCTTGCAACACATCCTAGCTGCGGAAATCTTCGACATCTGGGGAATTGACTTCATGGGTCCCTTTCCTCCATCCAACGGCTTCGAATTCATCCTCGTGGCCGCCGACTATGTTTCAAAATGGATCGAGGCTATTCCCGCGCGCCGTGCTGACCATGTTATCTCCACCCGATTCGTCAAAGACCATATCTTTGCACGTTTTGGGATCCCTCGGGCCATTATCTCGGATGGAGGAAGCCACTTTACCCATGCTTCTTTTCGGGCACTTCTGAGGAGGTACGGAGTCCACCATCGTATCGCATCCCCGTATCATCCTCAGACGAACGGCCAGGCGGAAGTGTCGAACCGGCAAATCAAGCAGATTCTCCAGAAAACGGTTCGGCCTGACCGTAAGGATTGGCCCGACAAGCTGACTGACGCACTTTGGGCGTATCGGACCGCCTTCAAGGCTCCCCTTGGTATGTCTCCATATAGAATCGTTTACGGGAAGCCTTGTCATTTGCCTGTGGAGTTGGAGCACCGCGCTTATTGGGCGGTTCGCCAATGTAACCTCGACCCAGACTTGTATGAACGAGAAAGGAAACTCCAACTCCAAGAGCTGGAAGAGCTCCGTCGTGAAGCCTATGATTCTGCTCTAACCTTTAAACAGCGCAGTAAGGCTTTTCATGACAGCCATGTTCGGCGGAAGGAATTTGAGCCATCTCAGCAAGTTTGGCTCTATAATGCCCGACTCAAATTCTTTCCTGGGAAATTAAAGTCCAAATGGACTGGTCCTTTTCTGTTCTCAAGACCATTCCCCAATGGGGCCGTCGAAATCGAAGATCCCAAATCTGGGCGTAAATTTACGGTCAACGGGCAGCGTTTGAAACCCTATCTGACTCATGAACCTGCCCCCGTTGGAGAAACCGTTGCCCTGCTGGAGGGTAACTAATTCTTTGCCTCATTCTGAGTCAAGCTGGGGACATTAAATTCAGCGCTTGTTGGGAGGCACCCTAACAGCACTCACCATCCACCATCACTTTTCACACCTCTATCGCAATCACTTCACTTTTCTCTTCACCACCCACCATCCACCCACCCTTCCACCCTGATCTATACCCTGAACCTCAGCTCTTGTTACCCGATCTTCCATCCTTCCTCTGCCTTTCCCTGCATGCATATGAGGACATAGCATTGTTTGGCATGGGGGGGTGGATAGGCATCCATAGGATCCGGGTATGTTATGGTATTATACAATTCCCACCTATTTATAAATATGCAAAAAAAAAAAAAAAAAGAAGAAAAGAAAAGAAAAGAAAATATATATATATTATAATAAATGGTGTTTAATAATGATCTTGAAGCTGAAACAAAAAGGCAATAAGTGTTTGTGGATATTCAACCTCTGTTTTGAAGACTTTCCAGGCCACAAAAGCTTGATTCGCTCAGGCTCGGCTTAATTCACTTAAAGCATTGACAAAATAGATCAAGATCTCTCCTAACTAAGGATGTATTCTTGTACCTGAGACACCAGTACAGGATCCGTTGGTTTGCTTTTTCTTGAGAGCTTAAGTAAACTTGGTTCACACTACACATATCAGGAAAGACCAGGTGAACATAAGATCCAACCCTAGTGTTCATTAGGGAAGGTGGAGTCCTTACCTGTGTGCGCAGGTAGACTTTTTATCCCAGGCTTTAGTCTTGTGTTTAGGAGCGACTCTTTCCACCAAAAAGAAACTCTCCCACCAAAAAAAAAAAAAAAAAAAGTGTGCTTCAAAATGTGTTGTAAGAGATATACTGACACGTGTTTCAAAAAAAAAAAAAAAAAATCAGAAAAGAGATGTTTTAAAAGAGTCAGTATATCTCATAAATGTCTATATACTTTGTTTTTCGGTGAGTCACAAAAAAAAAAAAAAAAAAATTCAGAAAATGGGAGTTGAGTTTTCCGTCATCATCTTAAGGGTCAATTCGAAGACATGAGCTGAAACTGGGACCAACCTGTACTTAAAAATTCGTGAAACCCTGGGATTGAGTCTTAATGTTCATCTGGTCAGTCTTGATCCTTCACTATGCACAAACCATAACCTCTTGAGCTCTCTAGTACGGCAAAAACCTCCTGGGTCCTGGAAATCGTACTTAAGGTTTAAATATCAAGAGTCTTGGTTAGTTGAGAGATGATCTATGTCATGTGAGACTTAAAGTACTGGTAGTCTTCTTTACAATTGGTTCTCACAATATTCCATAGTAAACACACCTGTATCACCTCAGAAGAAAGTCTTCAGCTTAAGATCATTTCTAAATACTATTTTGCTAGGGACTAGCAAAAGATAGGCATGGGGGTATATGTTTGCACCTCAAAACACGCCTGTAATAACGCCTTCTTGTGCTATTTTCTAGCATTAACATTGCATAATAGGATCCTGTAATCGCATTTGTAAAAACACTTGCATGCATGCATTTAATCAAGAGAGGAAGAGGAGTGAAACAATCACCTACATAGTTACATTTTTCTTCAAGTGCCTCCTTGCAAAATCACCCTCTTTTTATTTTTCCTCTTGATTTCTTCTTTTCTCTCCTTCCCGCGGCTGCATCCTTCCCGCGGCTGCACTCTTCCCGCAGCTGCATGCAGCAGCCACACTGCACTTCTTCCCGTCACGTCTCCCTGCCAACGCCGCTCCCTATAGCTGCAACTCGCACACCCTCTCCCTGCTGCAGCCGGCACGCCACTCTCCCCTCCTCTATAAGTAGCTGCAGCTTCATCCTTGCAAGGGTAGCTGCTGCAGCTGCTGAAAAAAACCTGCAGCCATCTTCTCCACCGCTTTCCCCTCCCATACGTCGGCCCTCCGTCGAGGAGGCACTCGGCGAGCAGGAGAACCTACTGTGGTGCACACCACCACAGTGGGAGCACCACCGCCCAGCTCTTCAACGAGCCGGTGGGCGTGGTGTTTTCTTTCCTCTTCGTATTCGTCTCCACGCCATTGCTGCCGCTTCAAGCTCCGAAGCTTGAAGCAGCAGCAGCAGCAGCTAAACCGCGGCGACAGCAGCAGCAGCAGCACCCCCTGCCTCCTCCGCGACCTTCCCCGCAGGCGCGCAACCCTCCACGCGCGCCTGCAGGCCCGTTCCCCGCCTCCGTCTCCGTTCTGTCCGCCTCGCAGTTGCACCTGTACCCGTCCGCCGCGCGCATTGCAGCGGCCGGCTACGGCCTCGCGCCACCCCCTGTCCTCCTCCGTGACCCTCCGCGACCACCTGCAGACCTCCTCCACGCTCGCTCCTCCACGCCTTCGCCCGCCCGTCGCCTTCGCGCAGGCCTGCAGAACCCTACGCGAAGGCGCGCCCGCACCCGCCGTCTTCAGACGTCCGCCTCCGCCTTCAGACGACGCGGCGTCAGACGTCCGCCGCCTCGAGCAGACGACTTAACTCGCTGCCATTGTCCGCGCTCTCGATCTCTCCAGCCTGCTCTCTCTCTCTGCTGATCTCTCTCTCCCGCTCTCTCTCTCTCACGTATTCTCTCTCTTTTTCACTCACTCACAGACACACACTACACCAACACACACACATCTTCACCGACACACACACACCCACACACACACTTACACTATACGTATAGTTATATATAGTAACATATATATACATACATATATATATATATACATACATATATCTATTATATATATATACTTATATACATAGTATATCTATATAGTTATGTATACATACATATATATATAATATATCTCTATATATATATATATACACGTATATATATATCTATATACTTATACATATACTTATATATATATAGATATATACATATATATATATATACATATCTATATACTTATATATATACACACATATATATATATATCTAGATACATATATACTTATATACATATATATATATACATATATATAGTAATATATATGTATACTTATATACATATATATACACATATATATCTATATATATATATATCTATACATATATAACTATATATTTATATATATATATATAGATATATTTACTTATATACATACATATGTACATATACTTTCATGTTATTTATTATACGCTGTATCGCGGGGATATCTGCACCAGTTGCTGATATTCCCTGATACACGCGTACAAAAAAAGCGTGGTCCCATACATCATCCATCCTCCATCCACACTCCACGCGGCACATAGTCGTGTTGGTTGCGTCTCTCTAGACGTCAACTGACTCGACATAGTGCTACACTCCATCGTCACCTCCACCCCCACCCCTTTATATATATACTACATATAAATATATATCTATAGCTACTATATTTACTTTCTATCTGTTATCTTCCTTCTTAGTAAAAAGATAAAAAAAGGTATAAAAGTGAAAAGATAATCTTTGATTTGCAGGTACCCCGTCTTGCGAGTAGCAAGGCGTGTTTTGGAACTCTGTTTTGGCTAAAAGCCAAGGACACAATTTTGAGGGTGTGCCTCAAGAACAAGGATTACCAGAAAAAAACCTAAATAAGAAAAATACCAAAAACACAATAAACGAACGGAAGAGACGCGTTTTAAGGACGACGTAGGAACTCGACTTGAACCCCACTTCCCTGAGTTCGACCCTGGGCCTAAAAGCGACAAGATAAAATCAAGTAGGCCAGGTTAAAAATTTCTGTAAAGAGATGGTTAGGTTCAAATTAGGTTAACCACTATATATATTTCAACGATAAAATCATCATATTAACAACCTATCCGGGCCGACCCATCACATGTGTACCTTCTACTCCATGGAAAAGACTGCAATCAAGATCGTTCCCACGAGGAACAAGCAAGATCAAGAAATACTTGGATCCTTTGTGAAATAAATGAACCAGAAATAGATAAATGAGATAAATAGAAATGAGAACAAAACCTGGTTACTTGTTTTACCCTTCTTGCACATAATTAATGTAACACCACTCTACTTAGCGTTCGCTGACTCTGCCTTTTTGTAACCACTGTTCAGGAGCAGGAGTTCAGCAGCCCAAGTTTTCGGCTACAGAGGGTGCTGGGCTCAGCTGAGCCCAGCCGTAGTCGTTTCTTTCCAGCTCTTTCATTTTTCTGCTGTTGTAGTGAGTAATAGACATCTATTTTACTATTCCTGTTACTTTCTGTTTCCTTTCTGCTATTATTGTTGTGGTGACATGTACTATTTTGAGACAGTTGCTATACTTTACTATTTCATTTTTCCTTCTGCTTAGTTATATTACATGTGTGAATGTGGTTTATTTCCTGCTTTTGGTTTTTTCTCATTGGATGATTGGTTACGTGGCTCGATCGTGTTTTAACAGTTAGTTGCGTCGTAGTATAGGTGACCAAGCATTGTCAACAAATAAAAATTTATTCCTTGAAAACCTAAGTATCCGAGGTCGAACACTGGGAGCAAATGGAATCTATTCACTAATCTCAATAATGTAATTGAACACTTAATTACTCAAAACTTAATTCAGAATATATATGCATGAGTTTAAAAATTAATTGTGGCAAAAATAGAGGAATTGGACGTCTGATCTCAAAAGATGTTTTCTCCTATCTGCTTCTTGTTCTTCTTCTGACTTTCTCTGATTTTCCTCTCTTTCTTCTATTCTTCTTTGGCCGTGTGCTTCTTCTTTCTTCTCTGTAGCTCCTTTCTCTGCTCTTGCCTTTCTCCTTCCTTCCTCTATCTTCTGCCTTGCCTCTCTTCTGCAGTTTCTTTCTCCTTTTCTCTGCAGGTCTTCTTCTTCTTCTTTCCTTGGCTTTGCTTCGCTTGGCTTTAGCTTTTCTTCTTCTTCTACTTTTACTTGTCTTTCTCCTTTCTTTCTTCTTCCTTCTTTAGCCTTTAGCTCTCTGACTTCCTCTTCTCTTTGGCTTCGCCTCTTCCTTCTGCCTTGTCTTTCCTTCTCTTTTTCCTCTGCGACTAAGTGTCAGCTTCACTTCTCCTTCTCCTTCCCTACACAAAACGAAGAGAGCAAAACCTACCCCTCTACCCACACCCACATCTCTCTCTATATATTTCTCTTCAGTATGCTCTCCCAGAGCCGGGTAATCGGGTCGGGTCGTGTGCTCGGGTCCAGGAGCATCGGCGTGGGTGTGGTGCACGAGGAGTGCTCAGGAGGATAGTCGGGTCAGGTTGCCAGGTCCACGGGGTGAATTCACGGACGAGTAATGTATAGGTAAGGGACCTCACGCCATGTGTTTTCGAGGCGAACAACTAATATCACAAATCCCATTTATTGCGCGCACCTCACTCACAGGTTCATGAGGTGGGACTAATATCCCACCCGCTGTTGCTCGCACGCCAGCAGCAACTCTTCCTTCCAATTGCTGTAGCTGCAGGCCTCACAACGTCAATTGCTTGGACATCTGACTGAACGAAACTTCCCTGAACCTGCTGGACCTGGGACCCTGAAGTGCTTCAGCCTGGAGCAAGCTTTCGACCTCCTAGAGCCGTCACAGCTAATGGCTGCTGGTGCTCAGACCCTGCATGACACAAAAGGGGCCTTGCGGCTCTATCAAACCACAGGAGGACCTTCGCCGTTTCACGGTGAAGGTGAGGCAGTAGGTGGCAGGCCTCGGGGTGGCCTAGGCATGCGTGCCTAGGTCTCTCTGTGGCCAGGTTTATGGGTTAGGTCGGGGGGTTTTTGCGGTGGTGTAGGCGGTCTGTGAGTGGGTGGATGATGTTCAGTGGAGTTTGGTGGAGGTTGTGGGGTTAGTGGCGAGACGTGTGGAGTTGTGGAATGACAGGTGCGTGTGGAGTTGTTGAATGACAGGTGCGTCTCGCCGGAGGTCGACCGGAGATGGGGACGATGGCGGTGGACAATGGCGGTCGAGGGGCATTTTGTGAAATAGGTTGAGGGGAATTGAAGAGGGGATAGAGATAAACAGTTCTAACCTAATTAAGTGGACGAAGGGGGCAAGAGGGCGGCTGGCAGTACTTGCTATCACCAGAGAAGAAGGCGTCTAGTGGAGGAAGACGGCGGCGACGACGGGGCTAGGGATGCGTGCGCAGGTGTTGCGCGATGCGGAGGAGGATGGGGAGGACAGCTCTGCCATTGGTATTGTGGTAGAGTGATGAAAAAGAGGAGGGAGGCTCGTTGGAGCTCGCTGGACCAATTGGCCGGAGGAGAAGAAGAAATTGAGATGGAATTCTGGCCAAATCGAGCTAAGGAGGTGTGGCCGGAGTTTAGGGTCATTTTATAGGCACTGGCAAGGGCTTCTATGCTTGGAAGACAAGCTTCCAAGCATGGGAATCCTCACAGGTGATGGAATCAGTTAAGAGACTCAAATCTCTCATGCGTTCGCATGAGAGATTGGGTGCAAATCAGAGAGTAGGATCATTCTCAAATGGAAGGGAATTCCTCAGAGAATCTCCCTTCCACATTTGGGAGGAGATCTCTGAGGAATCAAGGAGTATTCCCCCTCCATTCCTCGCCGGAGTAGGATTTCTCCCCATTAATGGTGGAGGGGCCTGCTTGTAAGAGTAGCGAGGAAGTTAGGGGGGTTTGTGTAATGGTTTTCAAAAGATAGGGGCCAAAATGTAATTAGGTATACTAATTTGCAAAGTAGGTCAAGATGACCTCCCCTTAGGTCCAAATTTTGGTACAGACCTAATTTGGACCTAAGGAATCCAGTGGTGAAGTTGAATTTTAGGTTTGACCATGTTTGACTGGACATTTTGTGCAAAAACCCAAATTAGGTCAAATAATGAGCTAGGACCCTAATCTAGGTCAAAATAGGTTCCAAAGGCCAATTTGAAGGTTCTAAACCCTAGGGGATATTTTTCCATGAATTTTAGAGGGTTTACTTGATTTTTATCCTGACCAAAACCTTGTTGAATTAAGCGGGTTTGTTTTAGGGTTACAAGATGTCATTTAATTCCTGGTTTGCACATAAACCCATTTCTGATTGAATCAACCCACCTTTTATCTTATTATGACCATTTGACCTATGTTTTGCTTCTGAGAAATCCTGTTTATGTACTGCAATGGTAAAATTACAGTTTTAACCTTTATTTCATGTTTTCTTCTCAGAACACTTATTCCTTCAATTAAGCCCTTCTCTAGGTTATGTAGGAGCTCTTATTCTCTTTCTTAGGTCAAAATGAGCTAGTTAAGGCTCATGATGAGGCTCTCATCAATGACTAGGTCTTGGGATTAGTCGAGGCGAGTCGGCTTCAGGTCCTGTAGGGATCTGGGAACCGGATCGTAACAAGATGGTATCAGAGCAAGGTCATCCCAATAAATGAACCAATTGGTCCAAGAATAACCACTCACATGGATGTAACTAGGATAGCCACCACAACGTATCTCTTTGATATTCATTTCTGAGTCTTTTTCTTGATGTAATCCGATATCGTTGACAACTCTTGTTCCATCTCTTATACCTCCTTGCAGGAGATGCCTCGTCGAGGAGTTCCCGAGGTGGGCCGTGGTCGTGGACGAGGTCGGAGGGGCGGACGTGCCAAACCTGAGGCACCAGTTGACCCACCTCTCCTCCTAGGCGTTCAAGCCTAAGGTCTCACCCAACTGATTAGAGATATCGTGCGAGGGGAGCTCTAGCAGCCTCCTCAGGCACCTCTTCCTGAGGACGTGGAGGGGGAGTCCTCGGTGGGATAGAGAGATCGTCGCAATGCTGGACGAGCAGGAGGGGGAGGGGGTGATCCTCGACCACCCCCACTACACTCTGACACTTTCGAGCACAGGCCCTCCTTGCTTGGTGGCATGCCTGTTCCCCTACTGTAGTTACACCATGAGCTTTTCGAATACTTTTGGAAGCTGAAGCCCCCCTCCTTCAAGGGGGATGAGAGCCTGTCTGAGGTAGAGGACTGGCTGGAGCAGATAGAGAAGGTGTTTGACACCCTTCACCCTCCTGCGGAGTGCCGTGTGGCCTTTGCCATGTACCAGCTGGAGAGCACAGCACATAGATGGTGGAGGGCAGTCAGAGGCCAGGAGGGGAGAGAGTCGACGTGGGACCAGTTCGTGGCTCTCTTCTGTGAGCAGTACTTTCTACAGACCTGGCAGGACCAGAGGAGGCGGGAGTTCCACACTCTCCACCAGAGGACGATGACGGTTAGCGCATACTGCATGCGTTTCCTGGAGCTGTCATGTTTCGCCTTGACAGCTGTGTCTACTGAGGAGTAGCTCTTGTGGAGGTTTACGGAGGGGCTCCAACCTACGATTCGGGGGTATGTCAAACCCCTGAAGCTTCCCACTTTCTCTCGTATGGTTGAGGTGGTCATGACTTACGATGAGACTAATCCGGCCGCATGAGACACTGATGGCAGACGGAAGAGGCCATACCAGCTAGAGTACTCTCAAAGCCTTTGGGAAAGGAGGCACGCGGCACCCGCGGGAGAGCCGTCCCATTCTGTGGGGCCACCAGTGGCCTTTAGGGCCCCAGACAAGGGCCAGTTGCCAGCACCGAACCCCTCCCTAGCTACCAGTAGGGAGCTACTAAGGGAGGAGGTCATGTACCCCTCTGCTACCAGTGTGGCCAGACGGGCCACATCAGAAGGGATTGCCCATCTAGGGTCGGAGCACAGTAGATGCTCCTCGCACTGAGCGCTAGAGGCCAAGTTGGCGGTCGTGGTCACCAGGCCCATGGGGGAGGACAACAGTCACAAGGAGGGTATCGGTTAGCTGCTGCTCACCCAACCCAGAGTGTAGTTGTTTCGTCTGCACCGAGAGCTGAGGGGCATATCAATGCCTTAACACACAGAGACGCCATGGCTTTGGGTTCTGTGGTGGCAGGTATGGTTACTGTTTCTGGCAGATTAGTGTACATACTTTTTGATTTCGGTGCCACCCACTCTTTCGTCGCTACAAGTTTTGTCGTCAGTTTGAGGCTGGGTAGTGTACTTTTAGAGGATCCATTTGTGATCAGAGGCCCAGGTGGCCAGTTGTTTGTAGCTGAGGAGGTCTACACGGACTGCGAGGTTAGTATAGGGGGACACAACCTCCCTGCTGACCTGATTATGATCCAGATGGAGGGCTTTAGCGTGATCCTAGGGATGGATTGGCCTTCTTCCTATCACACCCTGGTGGACTGTTTCGGGAGGAAGATCATCTTCTCCATATCGAAGTTGCCTCCCTTCGAGTTTCACGATCAGCCGGTGGATGGAGGTTTTAGATGCATCTCTGCGCTTTAGCCAGTGAGGCTTTTGAGCCAGGGGTGTGAGGGCTTCTTGGCTTGTGTGGTGGCAGAGCCTAGCCCCATGGCTGACTTTCAGAGTATCCTGGTGGTCTGTGAGTACCCCGACGTTTTCCCAGAGGAGCTACCAGGATTAATGCTTGAGTGTCAGATCGAGTTGGAGATCTCACTGGTACTGGGGACCAGCCCCATTTCTACTACACCGTACCGGATGGCACCACTTGAGCTGCAAGAGCTCAAGTCATAGCTACATGACCTGTTGGAGAAGGGCTTTGTGAGGCCCAATGTGTCCCCATGGGGAGCCTCTGTACTGTTTGTGAAGAAGGATGGTACCCTGTGACTTTGTGTCGACTACCGATAGCTGAATAGGGTCACTATCAAGAACAAGTATCTGCTGCCAAGGATTGATGACCTCTTTGACTAGTTGCGAGATGCCACAGTGTTCTCCAAGATAGATCTGAGGTCAGGTTACCACCAGTTGAGGATCAGGGAGACCAACATCTTGAAGATATCTTTCCGTACCTGGTATGGGCACTACGAGTTCTTGGTCATGCCATTTGGGTTGACCAATGCCCCTGCTGCCTTTATGGATTTGATGAACCGTGATTTCCAGCCGTACTTAGAACAGTTTATGGTAGTATTCATCGGTGACGTACTCGTTTACTTGTGGGATCAGGTACAGCATGGTCAACATTTACGCATGATCCTAGATACCTTAAGGTGACGCAGGCTGTATGCCAAGTACAACAAGTGAGAGTTTTGGCTGAGACAGGTGACTTTCTTGGGCCACGTGATTTCGGGGGATGGATTGGCTATGGATCCAGCCAAGGTAGAGGCCGTACTCAGGTGGGAGAGTAATGGTGATGTAAATGGTTGTTGGTGATAATTGTAATGATTATTGTTATGATCATGTCGTTGTAGTACAGGGTGTATAATATAACCTTAAGGATGTCGTATAGTGGTGAGTATGGGTGAGTACCAGTCATTACAACCATTATTATCATTTGCTTATTTATCTAATTTTTACTGGTTTTGTTCCAGGTCATTCTCTGGGAGGTAATTTATTGAGTTTAATTCGGTCACTCTTTGATTATCTCCAAAATTGTCTTCTTATTCAAAAAGAAACTTTACATTTAAAGAATGAATGAATGTTTTATTTACCTAGTTACTAAGAAGTGCTTGCAAAAAATACTAACTATGAACAAGCATCAAACAATCTATTATTATACTCTAAACTATGTATTTACAAGTTATACTATTAACACTCATATGTTAGTTCATGCTACATGAGGATACCATAGCGTAAAAACTTAACTTACTAGTCTTTTATTTATAGTGACATATATATCAGTTTTAGTGACAGATATAAACGTCGCTAAATCTCAGAAAACACTATATACAATCAAAAGAAGCAAACTGAGGTCTTTAGCGACGTTTATAGTGTCGTTTATAGTGTCATTTTATTCTGTTAGTAATTATGTGGGTTTACTTATACGTATGTATATTACTTGTTCTACTACTTTATGTACAGTAAGTTTTTCTGTTCTTGCTATCTCTTGTGTTCTCTCTTTTTTTTTTAAGTCGTCTGTCCTTTCAATTTCTTCTGTATGGTATTTCAGAGGCTGCGGTGGAGATGGGGTTAGGCTAACGTCCTTAGTGTAAAATGTGTTTAATTAGCGGGCGCGCTTTTCGAGGGATACACAGCACCCTACGTGTGGGACCAGACCTCTACTAAGCGCGCCCTAATCTCAGATTAGATGGCTTAGTTACGTTTGCAATCTCAGCATCAGAGCTCAGCCCAATGGCCTTAAAAAGCTCGCACACGCTCGGGCCCCCGGCCCCACACACATATCAGAGTTCAGCACACATCGGGTAATCGGATCGGGCATACGCGCAGTGTTTCGGGCGCCCTGCGCCTTGATGACTGCTTCAAATGTAGCATAAATTATATTTATATGGCTGCGTTTTGTTTGCAGCACACGATGTGGCGCTATTCCAGCGCCACATCGTGCGCTGGAAATCAGACGCAGCTGCATCTGTGCGCGTTTTTGGCCCTCGATTCCAGCGCCACATCGTGCGCTGGAAATCAGACGCAGCTGCATCTGTGCGCGTTTTTGGCCCTCGATTTGGGGGCCATAAATTATTAAAAAAAATAAAATAAAATATGGTAAATAAAATATTTACGTAATACTACATAATTGATTAATTAATTTTTAATTTTAAATATTTTTACTATACAAATAAATTCGCTAAACTAGGCTGATTATACAGGTTGATTTAGGTGATTAAATAGTTAATTACTTATAAAATAATTAGTAAATGGTCTAATTGACCTTAAACAGTTTTAACTTACATACTTAAGTATTTAATACATATTTTTATTGTATTTTTACGAATTTATTTATGTTTTATTTAGTCTAAAATAGCAATTCTATGTAGTTTATAATTAAAACTAAGTTACAGTAAGTTATACTAGGTATAATTATACTTTGACTAACTTAAATTACTTTATATATATATATATTCCCAAGTTTATAGATTTATTTACTTGATTATTGCTCTAACTTATTAACTTAGCTACTAAATAAGTAAATATAAATCTGTACATACATATATACATAAATCAGTAAATACATACATAATAGATTAGTATATATACATATTTTTACATAGATTACATATGTATATGAATTCCTGTACAGGTTTTATACATATTTACAGTATAACTATGTATCTAACTTACATAATTAGGCTATATGTTATAGTTATAATGCTATGGATAGGTATATTTACAGTTTTAAAATAAGTCTATGTCATTAGGCTTTTGTATAAAGTTAGGGAATTAGAGTTGATTGAGTGTTAGTGCTCAATTAAGACAGCAGCCACAGCTACTGTCAGAAGAGATGGAGAGAAGAAGAATGTATTTAGTATGTGTTGTTTACAGTGGCAGTGGCTTAAGCCACTGTCAAGTGGCTAACTGCTGCTGCAGTTAGTCCACTTGAAGAGGGGGGAAATATTCTACAGAGGAGAGGGAAATTTTGAGAAGAAGGGAGTTTAGAGAAGAGGGGAATGTAGCTGCTAGATGCAGCACGTTGCTGTATAACTGGGAACAAGATTAAATTTAAAACAAACTAAACATTGAAGAGATGAAATCCAAATCTGAAAGGGGTTTAAATCTCACGAAAATCTCATGTAAATTCAGCTCAAATACTCATTAGGAAAAACCTTATCAGAAGCATCCTTTCAGATCAACATTCAAATGGCATTGAGTTAGTCTTCCTAATGCCATAGACAGCATGATGGAAGACTTAGCTCGATCAATTAAAACCAAAGAAACACAATCCCAGTTTCTTGCAACCTTAAGGAGTATGGAAAACTCCTTAGGTTAGAGAATCACCATACAGAAATGATCATCAACACAAATAGTGTATGGCAATTCTGAAATAGCAAAAAGAGACTAAGAATGCATTAAGGAAATTTAATGGAAGCTGGCGAATGCATTCAAAACAAAGTATACTCAGAATCATGAAAGGCTCTTCTGATTGGTTCTCTGTCACCAGAGAACTTCTCAGAGTCCTTGCCCATAATGAAAACCAAAAATCCCTTCAATTTGTCAGATCTGTCAAAACATTTCAGAGAGTAAAAATCCTTTAAAATCCAAATCAAAAATGCTCTGACAAACTGAGGCAATCCATTTAAAATAGAGGGGCTTTTGTGAAACAAATGGAGTGAGTGAGAAGCCCCAAATGGTGCTTGTGACGCCACTTTCAGATCTGAGGCAGTGTGCCATCAGATCTGAAATTGGGTCAGGATGTGTGGGTGATTGATGAGAAATTCGTCGTTAAAAAGGAAAAAACAAGAATCAGAATTTGGATGATGGAAAAACAAAACATGAAGAGGGAGATAAATTGAACAATGAACAGATGATTCTTCCCCTCTGATTTGGACTGATCAGAGGAGGTGAGGGAGGGGATCTTAATTCTACTCTTAAGACTAATCTAACTACAGCTAACATTAAACACTAACAATTAAAACTAAATCTATTCTAAACTACTGCAAACTAAATCTAACACTACTTGTGCAGAATTAAAAACCTAAACTAAAAGGAAGAATGGGACCTATGGGTCCTTAGCCGATGGCTAAGGAGGAAGAAAGGAGGAGGGTGACTCCAGCGGAGGGAAGAGTCTGCTAGTGAGACTCCAGGGTTGTCCTCAGGTGCTACGAGGTCCTTAGCGACGAGGAGGGTCGAGAGCAGGCGATGATTCCACAGCCGGTGGCTGTGAAATCAGGGTCTAGGTGAGGAGGAGAGACTGGAGTGGACGAACTGATCGCTAAGAGATGTAGGAGGGAGCGATCCTTTGCACGCGACACCACTGAGGTGCTTAAATAGCAGCTCAGTGACTGGAATCACCGCAAGGGTGAGGTTAATCAAAATTAGGTCGGCGGTGAGGATGAGATGAGTAAAGCGCGCGGCGAGTCGAGAGGGAAATCTGACCGTCAGATGTGATCTGGGAAGAGAGGTGAACGCACGCACCGAATCGCGCGAAGGTTCCAATAGAATCCAGCCGCAGATCGAGATCAAAAGTGCGATGGCGGTCGAGAATGGCTGTGTTCTTCGCGTGCTACAGTGCGCGTGAAGAACACAGGCTTCTCTCTGAAATGAGGGAAAACTTGCAGGAAGACCCTTGAACGAAGGGGTAGAAGAATAGCGTGCAGGTCCAAAAGTGAAAAGAAGTATAACTGGAAGGGCCTTGCAGTCATACAGAAGGGTCCCTGCGGCTTGCAAAAAGGTCCAAGGAGTTTTGAAGGGTAGAAATGTAATGCATGAAGGACCTAATTGTAATATATTTATTTCTAAGCCTAAATGATGTCCAATTGCTTTCAAGTTTTTACATGTGCTTAATTGAACATTTAAGACATTGATTTTACTTCTGATTTATCTTTTCAAACTTGTTTATGTGTTCAATTGATGCATGGATCATCATTTGTTCTTTAGTTTTCAGAATATCTCATTTTTGTGACCTAATTAGGAGGTTTTAACACACATTAAAAGTTTTAGGTCTTTTCTTTAATTCCCACACTTAACCCTTTTTATATGTTAATTTGATATTGTTTTGCTTAGTGTCTAGCTTAATTTCGGCCTTTTAGCCATGATGAGTAGCCACTCATCATACCCCCATGCTTACTTTTGCTAGTCCCTTAGCAAACAATCTGTTGAAGTGAAAGGAAATTTAAGTATCAGCAAGGTAAGTGTGTAGAGATATCTTTTTCTTCTTTCAAAAAAAAAAAAATTTTTTTTTTTTTTTAAGTGATGATCTTTAAGCTGAAAAATTTTCCAATACCAACTGTGTTTTTGGACATTGTGAGAACCTTGTTACTGAGGATAACCTACCCGAACTCGAGGCTTAAATGACATAGACCATCTCTCAACCAACAAGGATTCTTGATATTTAAACCTTAAGTCGAATTCCAGGACTCAGGAGGTTTTACAGAAACTCAGAATGCTATGAAGTTATGGCTATGCTTTGTGATAAGTCAGGACTAACTAGGTGAATTCTAAGGCTCAATCCCGGGGTTTCACTTCTTTTTAAGTCCAGGTTGGTCCTAACTTCAGCTCATGCTTTCAGATGACTCTAAAAAATTGATGGTATTCAAACCCAACCCTTATTGTATTTGTGGCTCAGAGAAGAATTTTTTTTTTTTTTTAACAGTATGTCTCCGGAACTTATTTGGTAGAGCGCACTGTATTTGGTGGGTGGATTTCTTTTGTGGAAAGAGATTCTCCTAGACACAAAACTAAAGATTAGGACAAAGAGTCTACCTGCACGCACAGGTAAGGACTCCACCTTCCCTAATGAACACAAGGGTTGAGGCTTAGGTTCAAGTGGTCTTTCCTGACACTGTGTAGTGTAAGCCAAGGTTACTTAGACTCCTAAGTCAAAGCAAACCAACGAATCCTGTACTG
Organism: Thalassia testudinum; assembly: GCA_037157565.1. Taxonomy (NCBI): domain Eukaryota; kingdom Viridiplantae; phylum Streptophyta; class Magnoliopsida; order Alismatales; family Hydrocharitaceae; genus Thalassia; species Thalassia testudinum. The sequence goes on from JAZHRO010000063.1 coordinate 100,329,966, forward strand.
GTGACTCAGGTACAAGAATTGTCCTAAAGTTAGGAGAGACTGTGGTCTATCTTGTCAAGGCTCAAAGTGTATTAAGCCTAAGCTTGTACCAAGCTCCTATGGCCCGGCAGGTCAAACCAGTAACGATTGAATGTCCATAGATCACTTATCTTTTTTTTTTAGCTATAAGATCACTTATCTTTTCTTTCTTTTTCTTTCTCTTTCTCTCCCTCCCCTCTTGAAATGAATGCCCTCCTTTGATAATGAAGTACATGTCCCTTATTGTATTTTTGGAATTTTTTGATTTATTATTTTTTTGTATTTTTAGCTTTGTAATTTTTTCAAAAATTTTTCAAAATTTTTCAATTTTTTTTTTGAAGTATATAAATTTTTGATAATACTATATGTACTATAGTTGTGTCTACAATTGCATTTTGGTTTAAATGGTTTACCATTTACAACCCCCCATGCTTAAATGTTTCAATGTCCTCATTGAATGAAAGGGTGGATGCAAATGCATGCTCTGCTTTTCACTATCCTAGACTGGGTGATGAAAGGAAGTCGGAATGAGGAGATAAAATCTCTGTGCGGACGATTTTAAGTCTGATCTAGGATCAGAGTGAACAGTCGGGCTAGGAAGTGAAATGCATGACATGTGTGTCAATGAATGTATGCTCAGAATGCAAGGGTAGACACTATATGCAAATAAAGTCAAGAGTAAGAAAGGTGTAAAACAGCTATATACAAGGGTAGGTGTTTGCTAAGTTTAACGCCGTCAGCTAGGCGAAAACTTAGTTGGTAGCTCAAAATGTAGGAGCGAAATGGTGGAATTGACAAGTCTGAGATCACGCGGCTCAATGAAAGGTTTCAGTCTTTGTCCATTAACAATAAAGGGTTCAGATTTGTCAAGTTCAGTGATCTCAACGGCTCCATTATCAAATAATCTCAAGATCATGTCGATTCAGTGTTATGCACTGGTTGTGAAATGTCATGTGTTTGATCTTGCAGTGCTGGTCTAGGTTGGACATACCTTTGAGCAGGTATGTTCCTAGGGTTGGGTTGTGCTTGTGATGGGAGTGAATGTGGTTGACGGGACTCCGTCAAGTGTGATAGCTGGGCTCTCATCTCAGCTAAGGCCGCATCCTGTCTCTGCTGCATAGCAATATTCTGTTGTTGCATATCAGCAAGAGCTTTCATGATAGACCCCAACTGGTCATCTCGTGTAGGCCCAGATTGAGAGTATTGGGTGGGCCTGGGTTGGGGTTGTTGGTAGGTACGCGGTGGATATCCGTGTGATTGTGGAGGTGGTGCTCGGATCGGGTTGTGCAGTGGTGGTGCAGAAGGTTGTTGAAAAGGAGGTCTTTGTGAATTTCCCGACCACGAGAAATTTGGATGATTACGCCATCCAGGGTTATGGGTTTGTGTGAAAGGATCATTGTGAATGGCATGAAGCTCCTCTGAAGCTCCAGAAGGTGCAGGGAAGTCAGTGAAGGGAGGAACAAAGGTTCCTCCAACCGGTGAAGGATATGGAAATGGAAAATCCAGTAATGCAGTTTGTGTCACAGAAAGGTTATTCACAGTTTCCCTCCCTGTGGGAAGCTGAGAAGAAGTGTTTTGTGCTGGTGACTGAGAAGAAGATGGGTGTTTTGAGAGAAATTTCCATACTTCATCTACTTTCTTCTCGATTAAGCCCACTTTATCCAGTTGACTAGCCACTATCTCTAAGTCTTTGCTACTGGATTGGGCTTCATGTACCCCCGTGTGTGAGTGGGAATGCGAGGACTTTCTATTAAACACGCTCATTGAAGCATTATTAATAGAGTTTTCGGCCATGCCTTCAAAGAGCTCAAAGGCTGAGTCCTCGTCCTGACACAGGAAATTGCCTCCACAAGCGGCATCTACAAAATTCCGTGTGTCATCATGGAGCCCATGGTAGAAGATCTGGACCTGTTGCCAGCGTGGGACACCATGGTGGGGACATTTTCTCAAAAGCTCATGGAATCTCTCCTAAGCCTCGTGCATAGGTTCTCCTGAATTCTGGGTGAAGGTGGTGATGGCACGCCTTAAGGCATTAGTGCGGCCTACAGGAAAGTACTTCTTTAAGAACTCATGTTCTAAAGAAGCCCAGGAATCTATAGGTGTAGTCCGTGCAAGTGTTCTAAACCAAAAGGCTGCCTTATCTTTTAATGAAAAGGAGAACATTTTCATCAAAAGAGTGTGCTGATCATGTCCTTGCGGACCCAAAGTTTGGGCAAGATTCTTCAGCTCCTCTAAATGCTGAAAAGGGTCCTCAGAAGCAAGTCCATGGAAGTGAGGAATGAGTGCTATAATGTTCGCCTTCAGTTCAGCAGCACGACCCCCATTGGGATAACGTACCACAGGCATTGGTTGGGCAACTGTGGGATTATAATAATCTCGTAGTTGAGGTCTACGGGGTTGGGGTGGTTCCTGAGGATTTCTAGGTTGAAGTGGTTGTGGTTGGGGGTTAGCTAATAGATTTACAGCTTGAGCAAGCTGTTGCACCTGTTGGGTTAAGGTATTCATTTGTAGTTGTGTATCGAAAAGGTGATGAAGATGAGGCATAGGTCCTCTCTCCGGGGGTGGATTAGGATGATTAGGATAAGGTGGAGGTTGGAACCTAGGGATAGGTAGTTGCTGTGGTAGAGGATGTGCAACTAAGTCTGGAGGAAGTTCTTCAAAATCCTCAAAGTGTGAAGAATCAAGATCATCCTCTTGGCGAGGGGGATTGTGAAAAGTATTTTGAGACTCAGGAGGTAAGGGATTAGAAGTGGAAGGCAAAGAAGATGATGCAGTAGCTTGGGTAGCAGTACCCAAGGGGAGTACAAGTTTTGGGTTTTGGGATCTCCTACCTTCCATTGAGTTGGTTTTTTTTGAAATCCCGTTTACTCTAATTCGATCCAACTCAATGGGAAAAAATTTTTAACGTTCACAATAAAACAGAAGAATCCCAATAAAATCTCAATTCAAGAAGACCAATCAATCGAAATGAATCGGAGAAAATTTTTCCTAGAGGCTGCTACGCAAAGTATGTTATACGCAAACAATTGTTTCAAGCAATTGTACGTATCCTAAGATAAACCTAGCGAAGTGCAGACCTCTAAAATCCACTGGGAATCTGGATAAGACTGAGCGTGCGAATCCAGATCCTGTGGTTGCAGAAAGATGAGGTAGAAACCCGTGTATTGTGGCCTTAAGTGATCGTGCTGTGTGCACGATAACATTCAACACAAGGCAATTAAAATCTCAAACATGGTTTCACCCAATTTTGCTATCTCCTTTTTGATTTGATTGAAGTGATTAAAATGTGTTTTCTATGATGCTCGTTTCACTTTTTAATTCAGTTCAGACAAAGTAGTGGTCTTCTTTAATTTTAAGTCAAATGCAGTTATGGCAGGAGTTAAGAGTAAAGTAGAAAATGCGTACCTGACTCCAGCAATCTTCGAATGCAGATTTGACTTGAATAAAAATCTAGCAGGAATGAAATGCAATCCTAAAATGGATGCCTAGGGTTATGCTGCTGCTAGATAAGTATGAGGTCTTTTTGATTTTTTTTTTTTATTATATGCAATAAACAAAAACAAGAAAAGAAATTAACTCGGAAAATCGAAATCGAAAAACCGAGAAAAAGAAGATAAAGTCCAGACAGTCCATAATTATTACAAAAATTGTGTGAGAACAAGCTCTCACAACTTATGACTAACAATTGTTCCTAATTAATAAACCTAAACTATCCATACTAAAACTAATACTAAAATCCTACAGCTACTTCGAGGCAAAACTCCACCAGGAAGACAGATCTGGAGCGCAGCGACTCCACCAGGAAGACGACACTCCTCCTCAAGTGCTGTGGAAAAACAAATGGTTAGTAAAAGAATAAAGGAATGTATACACAATTAATTCAATGGAAAATAAAAGAAATTACAATGAATGAATGAATGAAATAAAGAATTTCTATATACAAAAGAATAAAAAGAAAATTTTGGTGCAAAGAGCGTTGCCTCCCCGGCAACGGCGCCAAAAATAATGATGCAGGTTGTAAATGGTTGTTGGTGATAATTGTAATGATTATTGTTATGATCATGTCGTTGTAGTATAGGGTGTATAATATAACCTTAAGGATGTCGTATAGTGGTGAGTATGGGTGAGTACCAGTCATTACAATCATTATTATCATTTGCTTATTTATCTAATTTTTACTGGTTTTGTTCCAGGTCGTTCTCTGGGAGGCAATTTATTGAATTTAATTTGGTCACTCTTTGATTATCTCCAAAATTGTCTTCTTATTCAAAAAGAAACTTTACATTTAAAGAATGAATGAATGTTTTATTTACCTAGTTACTAAGAAGTGCTTGCAAAAAATACTAACTATGAACAAGCATCAAACAATCTATTATTATACTCTAAACTATGTATTTACAAGTTATACTATTAACACTAATATGTTAGTTCAAGCTACATGAGGATACCATAGCGTAAAAACTTAACTTACTAGTCTTTTATTTATAGTGACATATATATCAGTTTTAGTGACAGATATAAACATCGCTAAATCTCAGAAAACACTATATACAACCTAAAGAAGCAAACTGAGGTCTTTAGCGACGTTTATAGTGTCATTTTATTCTGTTAGTAATTATGTGGGTTTACTTATACGTATGTATATTACTTGTTCTACTACTCTATGTACAGTAAGTTTTTCTGTTCTTGCTATCTCTTGTGTTCTCTCTTTTTTTTTTAAGTCGTCTGTCCTTTCAATTTCTTCTGTATGGTATTTCAGAGGCTGCGGTGGAGACGGGGTTAGGCTAACGTCCTTAGTGTAAAATGTGTTTAATTAGCGGGTGCACTTTTCGAGGGATACACAGCACCCTACGGGTGGGACCAGACCTCTACTAAGCGCGCCCTAATCTCAGATTAGATGGCTTAGTTACGTTTGCAATCTCAGCGTCAGAGCTCAGCCCAATGGCCTTAAAGCTCGCACACGCTCGGGCCCTCGGCCCCACACACATATCAGAGTTCAGCACACATCGGGTAATCGGATCGGACATACGCGCAGTGTTTCGGGCGCCCTGCGCCTTGACGACTGCTTCAAATGTAGCATAAATTATATTTATATGGCTGCGTTTGGTTTGCAGCACACGATGTGGCGCTATTCCAGCGCCACATCGTGCGTTGGAAATCAGACGCAGCTGCGTCTGTGCGCGTTTTTGGCCCTCGATTTGGGGGCCATAAATTATTAAAAAAAATAAAATAAAATATGGTAAATAAAATATTTACGTAATACTACATAATTGATTAATTAATTTTTAATTTTAAATATTTTTACTATACAAATAAATTCGCTAAACTAGGCTGATTATACAGGTTGATTTAGGTGATTAAATAGTTAATTACTTATAAAATAATTAGTAAATGGTCTAATTGACCTTAAACAGTTTTAACTTACATACTTAAGTATTTAATACATATTTTTATTGTATTTTTACGAATTTATTTATGTTTTATTTAGGCTAAAATAGCAATTCTTTGTAGTTTATAATTAAAACTAAGTTACAGTAAGTTATACTAGGTATAATTATACTTTGACTAACTTAAATTACTTTATATATATATATATTCCCAAGTTTATAGATTTATTTACTTGATTATTGCTCTAACTTATTAACTTAGCTACTAAATAAGTAAATATAAATCTGTACATACATATATACATAAATCAGTAAATACATACATAATAGATTAGTATATATACATATTTTTACATAGATTACATATGTATATGAATTCCTGTACAGGTTTTATACATATTTACAGTATAACTATGTATCTAACTTACATAATTAGGCTATATGTTATAGTTATAATGCTATGGATAGGTATATTTATAGTTTTAAAATAAGTCTATGTCATTAGGCTTTTGTATAAAGTTAGGGAATTAGAGTTGATTGAGTGTTAGTGCTCAATTAAGACAGCAGCCACAGCTACTGTCAGAAGAGATGGAGAGAAGAAGAATGTATTTAGTATGTGTTGTTTACAGTGGTAGTGGCTTAAGCCACTGTCAAGTGGCTAACTGCTGCTGCAGTTAGTCCACTTGAAGAGGGGGGAAATATTCTACAGAGGAGAGGGAAATTTTGAGAAGAAGGGAGTTTAGAGAAGAGGGGAATGTAGCTGCTAGATGCAGCATGTTGCTGTATAACTGGGAACAAGATTAAATTCAAAACAAACTAAACATTGAAGAGATGAAATCCAAATCTGAAAGGGGTTTAAATCTCACGAAAATCTCATGTAAATTCAGCTCAAATACTCATTAGGAAAAACCTTATCAGAAGCATCCTTTCAGATCAACATTCAAATGGCATTGAGTTAGTCTTCCTAATGCCATAGACAGCATGAAGGAAGACTTAGCTCGATCAATTAAAACCAAAGAAACACAATCCCAGTTTCTTGCAACCTTAAGGAGTATGGAAAACTCCTTAGGTTAGAGAACCACCATACAGAAATGATCATCAACACAAATAGTGTATGGCAATTCTGAAATAGCAAAAAGAGACTAAGAATGCATTAAGGAAATTTAATGGAAGCTGGCGAATGCATTCAAAACAAAGTATACTCTGAATCATGAAAGGCTCTTTTGATTGGTTCTCTGTCACCAGAGAACTTCTCAGAGTCCTTGCCCACAATGAAAACCAAAAATCCCTTCAATTTGTCAGATCTGTCAAAACATTTCAGAGAGTAAAAATCCTTTAAAATCCAAATCAAAAGTGCTCTGACAAACTGAGGCAATCAATTTAAAACAGAGGGGCTTTTGTGAAACAAATGGAGTGAGTGAGAAGCCCCAAATGGTGCTTGTGACGCCACTTTCAGATCTGAGGCAGTGTGCCATCAGATCTGAAATTGGGTCAGGATGTGTGGGTGATTGATGAGAAATTCGTCGTTAAAAAGGAAAAAACAACAATCAGAATTTGGATGATGGAAAAACAAAACATGAAGAGGGAGATAAATTGAACAATGAACAGATGATTCTTTCCCTCTGATTTGGACTGATCAGAGGAGGTGAGGGAGGGGATCTTAATTCTACTCTTAAGACTAATCTAACTACAGCTAACATTAAACACTAACAATTAAAACTAAATCTATTCTAAACTACTGCAAACTAAATCTAACACTACTTGTGCAGAATTAAAAACCTAAACTAAAAGGAAGAATGGGACCTATGGGTCCTTAGCCGATGGCTAAGGAGGAAGAAAGGAGGAGGGTGACTCCAGCGGAGGGAAGAGTCTGCTAGTGAGACTCCAGGGTTGTCCTCAGGTGCTACGAGGTCCTTAGCGACGAGGAGGGTCGAGAGCAGGCGATGATTCCACAGCCGGTGGCTGTGAAATCAGGGTCTAGGTGAGGAGGAGAGACTGGAGTGGACGAACTGATCGCTAAGAGATGTAGGAGGGAGCGATCCTTTGCACGCGACACCACTGAGGTGCTTAAATAGCAGCTCAGTGACTGGAATCACCGCAAGGGTGAGGTTAATCAAAATTAGGCCGGCGGTGAGGATGAGATGAGTAAAGCGCGCGGCGAGTCGAGAGGGAAATCTGACCGTCAGATGTGATCTGGGAAGAGAGGTGAACGCACGCACCGAATCGCGCGAAGGTTCCAATAGAATCCAGCCGCAGATCGAGATCAAAAGTGCGATGGCGGTCGAGAATGGCTGTGTTCTTCGCGTGCTACAGTGCGCGTGAAGAACACAGGCTTCTCTCTGAAATGAGGGAAAACTTGCAGGAAGACCCTTGAACGAAGGGGTAGAAGAATAGCGTGCAAGTCCAAAAGTGAAAAGAAGTATAACTGGAAGGGCCTTGCAGTCATACAGAAGGGTCCCTGCGGCTTGCAAAAAGGTCCAAGGAGTTTTGAAGGGTAGAAATGTAATGCATGAAGGACCTAATTGTAATATATTTATTTCTAAGCCTAAATGATGTCCAATTGCTTTCAAGTTTTTACATGTGCTTAATTGAACATTTAAGACATTGATTTTACTTCTGATTTATCTTTTCAAACTTGTTTATGTGTTCAATTGATGCATGGATCATCATTTGTTCTTTAGTTTTCAGAATATCTCATTTTTGTGACCTAATTAGGAGGTTTTAACACACATTAAAAGTTTTAGGTCTTTTCTTTAATTCCCACACTTAACCCTTTTTATATGTTAATTTGATATTGTTTTGCTTAGTGTCTAGCTTAATTTCAGCCTTTTAGCCATGATGAGTAGCCACTCATCAGAGAGGCCACACACAGTGACAGAGATATGCAGCTTTTTGGGACTGGCAGGTTATTACTGACATTTTATCAGAGGATTCTCTCAGATCACACGTCCTATGACCCAACTGACCTGGAAGGACGTGCCCTTTGCTTGGACAGACGAGTGCGAGGAGTGTCTTTTGGAGTTGAAGGAGAGATCGACTTCAACTCTTGTACTTACCATCCCAGATAGCAGTAGCGATTTCGTGGTTTACATCGATGCTTCATTGCAGGGGTTAGGGGGTGTGCTCATGCAGCGGGGTCACATTGTCACTTACGCTTCACGGCAACTAATGCCCCATGAGAATAGCTATCCTACCCATGACTTAGAGCTGGAAGCAGTTGTCTTTGCGCTGAAGACATGGAGGCACTACCTTTATGGTGAGACTTTCAAGATCTTCAGAGATCATAAGAGCCTCATGTACTTGTTTGACCCGAAGGAGCTCAACATGAGATAGAGACGTTGGTTAGAGCTCCTGAAGGACTACGACTACAGCATCTCCTACCACCTAGGGAAGGCCAATGTGGTGGCCGACACCTTAAGCCAGAAGGCGCCTTTCCACTTGGCCAGCTTACAGGCACAGAGTTGGAGACTCATGGAGGAGGTGGGCAGTTGGCAACCCCGGGAGTCACGGGGATATTGTGGGCCAGTGACAGTGACGTGGCAGACACGACTAGAGCTGATAGACCGCATCAACGCAGAGCAGATGGCTGATTCGTACTTATAGATGCTGCAAGACAAGGTGTTGACAGGGGACCTAGGAGACCTTTCCTTCTCAGATGAAATACTACACATGAGGGGACACTTATGCGTTCCTAAGGATGAGGAGTTATTGAGGGAGCTCCTGACTGAGGTGCATGGGTCCAGGTTTACCATACATTTAGGGAACATAAAGATGTACCATTATCTGCGACGCGACTTCTGGTGGAGAGGGATGAAGCGGGATGTTGGTGAGTTTGTTCAGTAGTGTTTGGTATGCCAGCAGGTGAAGGCTGAGCACTAGAGGCCTGCAGGGCCATTGCAGCCACTTCCTATGCCAGAGTGGAAGTGGGAGAGCATCACCATGGACTTGGTGGTGGGTCTACCAGTTACCTAGCAGGGACACGACGCAGTCTGAGTGATAGTAGACAGATTGACGAAGACGGCGTGTTTCCTGTCGATCCGAGTCACCTTTGGACCAAAATAGTTAGCAAAGAGATACATCAAAGATGTGGTGCACCTGCACAGAGTTCCACGTAAGATCGTATCCTATAGGGATACTTGTTTTACTTCCCAGTTTTGGGCTGAGTTTTAGTAGGCTTTGGGGACACGTTTGAGGTTCAGTACCGCATACCACCCCCTGACGGACAGGCAGTCAGAGCACACCATACAGACACTTGAGGACCTTCTACGTGCCTATGTACTAGATTGGAGAAGCACTTGGGAGGAGCATTTACCCCTGGCAGAGTTTGCATACAACAATAGTTACCACTTAAGCATCGGCATGGCACCTTACGAGGCTCCGTACGGATGGAGGTGTACTGCACCCTTGAGTTGGGTCGAGGTGGGGACCAAGTGGGAGGTTGGTCCCAAGCTGATCCTGCAGAATCAGGAGGTGATAGAGCAGATTCACAAACGACTCCGTACTGTCAGGGGCAGGCAGAAGAGCTACGCTGACCAGAAGCGCAAAGAGGTGCAGTTCGAGGTTGGGGATCATGTCTTTCTCCATGTTTCACCCATGAAGGGCTTACAGCATTTTTGGGTGAAGGGAAGCTTGTGTCAATGTTTGTGGGGCCCTTTGAGGTCTTGGAGTGGGTAGGACTCGTTGCTTACTGGCTTGCCCTTCCTCCCCAACTTTCTCGAGTGCATGATGTGTTCACGTGTCTAACCTCAGGAGGTACATCGTCGATCCCAGCCATGTTCTGAGCCATGAGAGCATTGAGGTGGGGGACGACCTGACTTATCCCGAGAGGCCAGTACAGATACTAGATGGAGCCGTTCGGAGTTTGAGACAGAAGCAAGTACCACTGGTGAAGGTTCTTTAGAGAAGCCAACGGTACGAGGAGGCGACTTGGGAGCCTGAGGCGGCAATGCGGGAGTAGTACCCAGAGCTTTTTGAGGGTACGTCTCTTTGGACCTAATTCGGTCCTCTTTAAGTTTGTTATGCATTTTTACGTTACTTTATCCGCACCATACGTAGCTCAAGTTTCAAGGACGAAACTTCCTTTAAGTTTGTTATGTTGAAATGACCTGGTGCCTGTTTGGGGTGTTTAAGACGTCTAGACTAACCGTCAGATGTTTGCCCAGATGTCTAGATGAAGGGCCAGCTGTCTGAAAGTGGGAAAATATCATACGTTCTTTCTGTGCACAGGCGGTGTGCAGAGCATCTATATCCTCCATACCCCTCACCCCTAAACCCTGACCCCTTCTATTTAAACCCCCTTTCTCACCACCCTCACCCATCACCACCAGCCACTGCCACCTCCAGTCGTCGTCCTTGTGCAGCCGTGGTGAGGGTTAAGAGGGAGAGTGAGAGAGAGAAAGAAGGTGAGCGAGGGAGAATGAGAGGGAGAGAGAGGAAGACCGTTAGAGAGGAGGACCAAGGTCAGTGGACCTTTGGGGAGCTCGTGTGGAGTTGGAGAGCCTCGTGCGAAGCTCGGAGGAGCTTCGATGGAAGCTCGGGGAAGCTACGATGGAAGATCGATGGAGCTCGACGGATCTTGCGCGATTGGCGGCAGGCACACGCACAAGGAGGAGGGGTTCGGGGAGGCGGCCTCTCAGCCCTCTGTAGTTGCTGAAGTTGCTGCAGTGCATTGTGGATGGTGCTGCGAGGAGAGCAGCATCGCGTAGGAGGTTCTAGTACTGGAAAAATTCCAGTATTAGACGTCTAGAGCACCGAACAGACGTTTGGAGAGGCACTAGGACGTTTGAAGCTGAAGCCAGACGTCTGAAAGCATTATATCGCTCGAGGTACGTGTTTCCTGCGCTACTTTCCGCCATGCAGATCGTAACACAGGAAACGTTGGGTTGAGAATGGGTCTACGGCTTTTGTACGCAGGTGAAGGGCAATGGAAAGGCGCGCAATGCGCTTTTCCAGGCACTTTTGGACGTCTGACCTCATCACCAAATGTCCACGGCACTTTCAAATGACCGAAGGCATAGTCTGATGTCTGGAACTTCCTTCAGACAGTTGCAGAGGGATCTGGATGTCTGAGGAACTCGCAGGCGACAAAGGTAAGACCTGACTTCTTTTAAGACGTCTGGGACTAGTCCTAGACTTCTGATTTTGGATAGTAACTGCGTTTTTGGCCTGTTCAAGGCCCAAACGGAATCAGATTTTCGCAAACGAAGTACTGTTGTTTTTTACTTGAGTTTCTCTACGTGTTCGTGTTGAGTACCTACTGTTTTGATCTCGTCTGATGTAAATTAGTCGCTGGTACAGGTTACTAGCCTGTGGCATGTTCGGGGTCCACAGAGATGACGAGATCTGCGGTGCAGGCCCCCATTCCTCTCGTGATACCTAGTAGAGTGGTTTAATTCATTTGTTAAGATGTGAACAAAGAATATGCTTGCTTAGATTAAATTGATTGAAACTCTAGGATGTGGAATGAACCCTAGGGTAGAAATGTATGAGCCTGATGTTGAGCTACTCTGTTTACTTGAGATGCATGTTAAAATATGAGCTGCCTATATGTGAATGAGAAATTGAACTGTGAAACTACAAGTTGCATGTATATGATTGAGAATTGAATTATGAAAACACGAGCTGCTTATATATGGATAAGGAACGAGTTATGAACCATGAGATTTGAATATTGATAAATGAGATGAATATGAGCATGAACCCTACGGGGAATTAGGAGTAGAAGTCCTGTGTATGAAAGGAATCTAGTATGTAGATGGGAAGTGAGCTGGCCCTTATGTACATGGTACCAAGGAGAGAAACTATCCCTTTTAGTGTAAAGGGGGAGCCAGCCACCCCTTGGGTTGAGACTCAGGGTAGGACTGGTGACTCTACATCTACTCCTGTTGGCCCTTGCGTACGTGGTACCGAGGTAAGCTACTAGTGTAGGGAGGGAGCTAGCTGTCCCACGAGGCCCAGGGTTAGGACTAGCCAACCTACATCGACTTTTAGGCCCCTTGGGCAAACTGGGGTAGTCAGACGAGGGTACGCGAACTGTGGAGGGGCGAGACCCCTGTTTAGTTCTAAGGGGCGAGACCCCTGTTCTGTGATGGCAAGGCCCTATATTGTTCCGTGCTGTACTTTAGGCGTACCTACTAGCAGAAATGACTGACTACGTGTTAGTGCGGGGTAGCTACCCGTGCGCTTATCATGCATGCCGTAGTCACTGCTACATCGCAACAGTGACCTCGGGGTGGTTGATTGGGTGTAGGACTACCGCGGGGGACTCTCTTGGCTAGGAGAGCACCACGTGTACCTTCTACTCCATGGGAAAGACTGCAATCAAGATCGTTCCCACGAAGAACAAGAAAGATCAAGAAATACTTGGATCCTTTGTGAAATAAATGAACCAGAAATAGATAAATGAGATAAATAGAAATGAGAACAAAACCTGGTTACTTGTTTTACCTTGCACATAATTAATGTAAACACCACTCTAGTCAGCGTTCGCTGACTCTGTCTTTTCGTAACCACTATTCAGAAGCAGGAGTTGAGCGGCCCGAGTTTCCGGCTACAGAGGTTGTTGGGCCTAGTCGAGCCCAGCCGTTGTCGTTTCTTTCCAGCTCTTTCATTTTTCTGGTGATGTAGTGAGTAATAGACATCTATTTTACTGTTCCTGTTACTTTCTGTTTCCTTTCCGCTGCTGTTGTTGTGGTGGCATGTACTATTTTAAGACAGTTGCTCTACTTTCCTTTACTGTTTCATTTTTCCTTTTGCTATTGCATATGTGAATGTGGTTTATTTCTTGTTTTTGGTTATTTCTTGTTGGATGATTAGGCCTTGGGATTAGTCGAGGTGAGCCGACCTTGGGTCCTGTAGGGATTCGGGAATCGAGTCATAATAGTTAGCCTCGACTTGCCCAAATAAGTCCAAAAGATCTTGGTGAGAGGCCTTTGATTTCTTTCTCTTAGAAGGATTAGATTTCTAAGTGAAGGTAGCGTTTGGGAAGAAGGATTATAGGTCTTGTTTCTTTTAGGTGTACGTGTGGCTTTGCTTTTGAGAGGCATGATGAATCAAACTATAGGTTCAAGAGAAAAATGTCATCCATAGACAAGCATGTATCATCACACAACATAGATCAATAACAAGATACACAACAATTAATTTTTTTAATCAATTATATAATTAGTTGAATAAGAAATAAATAAAACTATAAGAAGAATAAAAGATAGTTGAGAAAATATACCAAAAGAGAGAGAAATAGATGAAGATGGTCACAAGGTGTGGGTCCTTCAATTATGGAGAAGAGAAAACGTGGAGAGAGAGAGGTTTGAAATGAGAGAAAAGAGGGAAAATCAAAAAGTAAGAGAGAGAATGTGAGAGTGAGAGAGCAACCATTTGCAATTCAAACATGGGGTCAGATCTGACAACTGTTAGATGCCATCCAACCAAAAAGGAATTGCCGAACCCTTTTAAAATAAAAAGAAACTACCCCACTTTTGTGGATGCAAATAGAAGGGGAAATTAATTGGTTAGCACCAAATAGAATACAAAAATAATATTTTTGTCAAACCAAACAGCTAACATATAGATGCAAATAAAACATACTATTGCTACAAACTTAATACATGTTCAAATGATCTCAAACATTAAAATACAACATAGAAAACACAATATTAAAAGCATAATAATGATCTATTTCTTCTTCAAGTCTTCAATTGCATTCTTTATGTCTTCAATATTTTGCTCCAAACTTAAAAATCTATCATTCACAAATGACTTGAACTTCATAAAATGATCTTGAAAGTTTGCAATGATCTTCGCCATTTATTCGCGATCATCTTCCATCCTTCTCATAATATTTGTAATCTCACTCAAGCAAACAGGATTGGTATTATCATCCTCCATGAAATCCCAATCATAGTTGTAAGGATTTTGAGGATCATTATTCGAAATGGTGTAGGATACAAGAAAAGATGACACCACATTGTGTAAATTATTTGAAGAATTGGGAGAATTAGCTTCATTTGGAGAACCATCTTCAATAGGAGGATTGTTTTGATGAAAATTGTCCAAGAAGGAGTGAGTAATGACATGTATAGAGTTGTCAACATGATGACATGCTAATGGTACATGATGAAAAATAAAGAGATGGGACAACAATGTTCCAAATGGTAGAAAATCATCATGGAGATCAATCATATGGTTAAATATCATCAAGGGCTAGTCTAATTTAATATTATGAATAATACAAAAGACAATGTGAGTAGTTCTCTTGAAATGAATACTTAGATTGGAATTGTTACAAAAGAGGTTCCAATCAATAACAAATGCAAGGAATTGTGTAACAAGAGAAAGATTCTTTCTTGGAAGGACTTGATTAGAAACATCACAAGGGGTAATCAAAAGAGAATGACAAACATCTTCAAAAGAGATTCCATTTTCAATATCATCTCATGTTTGTCCTTTCATGTTAGTTTTGGAAATATGGGCAATAACTTGGACATTAATCAACATTTGGCAATTGGGAACAACCAATCTAAGAGCAAGAATCTTGTTTTGAGGTTTTATGTAAGAGTTTAATGTTGGCATAAAAGATTTTTACCAAAGAAGGAAAAATTCCACAGAATGAATTTCCAGAGAAATTTGGACCAAAGAAATGAAGCATCTTCTGAAAACTAAAAAAAAAAATGATATTGTAATGATTAACATTCTTAAAATCATCAAATAAAATTGGGTGTTGAGGAAGAATTTGGAAGTAATAAATAGAAGACCATGATTTTACTCTAGAGGAAATGTGATCAACATCATGAAGAGACTCATGATGTCAAATTTCTAAAAAACAAGAATAAGAATAACAAATAATTAGGGAAAAAATCATGATTACAAAGAGAGAAAGAGTTTTGAAGAATTAGAAACTACCTGTAGGTTGAAACAAGATGAGAGTTCTCTAAGGAGTGTTCATGGCCAAGAGAGAGTGAAAGGAATGAGAGAAATTCTATTATAAAGGATTGGTAACCGTCCAAAAGGAAAAGTTGTTGGGTGATTGCAAAAAGTTTTGAACTAGAAATTAATTCATTAATTAATCAATTAATTTAGATAATCAAAAAAGATCTTAGTAATTTATCAAATCAAGATAACTAATTTTGACCTCTAAAGAGTCTTTAAAAATATTAATCAAGATAACGTAGGTAGTCAAGAGCAATAATCAGGTCTTTTAACAGAATCCATCAATCAAGAAATTAAATAATCAATTAATACATTCAAACATTATTCAAATTACATATACCTAATTTTCTTCTTATTGTAGAGAATCTTTCTAAGGGTAAAGGTTTAGTTAATATATCAGGCAATTGATATGTTGTAGAAACAAATTCTAAATTAATGTTACCTTTTAATACATTATGTCATAAGAAATGATGTCTAACATCAATATGTTTAGTTCTTGCATGATGAACTGAATTCTTCAATAAATTAATTGCACTTGTGTTATCACAAAATATTTTCATATTTAAAAAATTTAATCCCAAATCATTTAATATTTGTTTCATCCATAACATTTATGAATATGCTACAGTAGCTGAAATGTATTTAGCTTTTGTGGTAGATAGGTTAACATAGTTTTGTTTCTTTGAAAATCAAGAAACAAGAGATTTTCCTAAGAAGTAACATGTTCCACTTGTACTTTTACGGTTAGTTTTGCTTCCTGCATAGTCAACATCACTAAACACATAAATATCAAGTGAAGGTGTTTTAAGATAAAATAAACCAAAGTTGTATGTATCTTTTAAATATCTAAAAATTCTCTTTGTAGCATTTAAATATGATTCTTTAGGCTTTGATTGATATCTTGCACAAAAACATATGGAAAACATTATGTCAGGATGATTTGCTGCTAAATAAAGTTCTGATCATACCTCGATGAAGAGTTTGATTAACATCCTTACCACTTTCATCCATATCCAAACTTACATGTGCAACCATTGGAGTACTCTTTCCTTTGGAATTCTCCATTCCAAATTTCTTTAATCTATCCAAGACATATTTTGATCAATTTATAAAAATGCCATCTTGGAGTTGATAAATATGAAGTCCAAGAAAGAACTTCTGTTCTCTAATAAAACTCATTTCGAATTTAGTCTACATAATTTTAGCAAATTCTTGACATAATGGATCATTAATAGCACAAAAAATAATATCATCTACATATATTTGAACAATTATTATTTTTTAATTTTTCTTTTTAATAAAGAGTGTAGTGTCAACTTTTCCCATTTCATAATTTGATTTAATTAAATAATCTCTTAATTTGCCGTACCATGCTCTTGGAGCTTGTTTTAAATCATATAAAGCCTTTTTAAGTTTAAATACATATTCAGGATAATTTTTGTCAATAAACTCTGGTGGTTGTTTTACATAAACATCCTCTTTTATAAATCCATTTAAAAAAGTTGATTTACATCCATTGATAAAGTTTAATATCAAAGCCTGATGCAAAAGCTAGAAGCATACAAATTGATTCTAGTCTTGCAACTGGTGCATAGGTTTCATAATAATCAATACTTTCTTCTTGATTGTAACCTTGTGCAACAATTTTTGCCTTATTTCTAATTATTTTTCCATTTTCATCTGTTTTATTTCCGAATACCCATTTGGTTCCAATTAATGATGATTCTCAAGTTGTGGGACTAAGTCCCATACTTCATTTCTTTTGAATTAATTTAATTCCTCTTCCATAGCAAATATCCATAATTCATCCTTAAGAGCTTCTTCAACATTTTTAGGTTCCACTTGAGATACAAATGCGTTAAAAGCAAAACTATCCAATTGACTTCGAGTTTTAACTGTATCTTTTATTTCTTCAATTACAAGATCTTTTGGATGACTTTTATCAAATTACCACTCTTTAGGACGATTATGTATATTATTTTCTTTTACATTTGATATATCAAGAAAATGATTTTCATCTTGAAAGAGGCGCGTTTCACGTGTTAAAATCGAGGTTCGGAGGACCCGTCATCGTAGCTCGTAAAATGCATCTATCAAATAAAATTTATAATCAAAACTCAAAAAGTGAGTCCCGAGTCGAACACGGGGAGGCAAATGTTTGGTTTTATAAAAATTCGCGTTCCATTTTTATTTGTTTATTTCATTTTTGTCTTTTCTAATTTTTTTAGTATTTTTAATAGGGCATGAGATCAGGTCGATGACTTCTAGATAATCTACCTGCAACAATATAAGAGAGAGAGAGAGAGAAATAATCATCTATTAATAACAAATGTTTGTTATACTATGAAAGCAGAAAATCTGCACTACGAAAGCATAAAAAGATAGAATGAGGTGAGAGAAATCCCCCTCGACGGTTGCTCGAAGGATGACTCGCTTTGACGTTGCTTGGAGGAAGGTGGTGAGAAGCAGAACGAATAGGGACGGAGCTAGAGGACGGAGGATGGGGCAGAACGGTGTCACAGCGAGGATCTTCTTCCCGAAGGGCGGTGAGAGAACGACTACGGGATGCTCCACGAAGGGGGGTGAGATGCAGGGAAAAGTTTGGTTCTACTCTAGAGGAGCATCCTGGGCTTGGGACAAGCTTTCTTTAGAGCCTTGGAGGTGGTGAGGTGGAGAAAGGAAGAGATCGTTTAGAATGGTGGTGGGTAGGTCCTTTTATAGTGGAGGAAGAAGAACAAATTCGCATCTGGGTCATTACTGACATCCGTAAATGTCGCTACAGATCTACCCTTTCTGTCACTGAAGATCTGCGCCTTTAATTCCTTTGCTAGCGTGCACAGGCCATTAGTGATAGCTGCAAGCATCACTAAAGGCCCGCGCAACTATCATAGAAGATCATGCCAACCAAGTACTTGCTTACAGTTGGTCCACGCATCACGCGCCCCTGGTCACGTACATGTGCTGGCGCTGCGACTGGTGTTGCCCGTGCCTGTGTGCATGTGTGCTTGCGTTGCGCTGCGACTGGCCAAGCACGTGCGTGCTTCCAATTTCTGATTTGGGGGGTTCGTGGGTCTTGAACTCGCGCCCCTTAATCTGTAGAGGGCACTTAGCCACTATGCTGGGCTCTCCCTTGAGTCCCAAAGAGGTGTGCGGTGTGGAGGCTTCTCAGCCCCAACGGCTGGGAATGAAGGTCACAAATGATGGAGAGGTGGGAGCAGGCATTGCTGGCCGATGATGGGTGGCTTAGATGGTGCCACATGGCACCATCTGGACCGTTCATTCTTCTTTCTTTTGTAAAGGGTGCCACGGTGCTCAGATCGAGATGATTCCTGTGCTACTGGATTGTGATCATTGATCTGGATCCATCTGTATGGTTGGATTTTCCATCTGAAATCCATATGGATGTTGCATTGCCCCCTTAGCTGTCAATCTTCCTCGGACATCATATGATGCTATGGGACTCCAATCTAGACAATTTTGGAGGCGTTAGACTCCGATTGTCGTCCTAATCAGATCCGTACGGTCCAATCGTCCATCCGAGGCCTTGAAATAAGTCTTCTTCTCTCGTGACCATAAAAAGGACCTAATTAACCCAAAATATATACAACTACTCTAAATGCAGAATGATGCATGCTATGCAAATTTATAACATGAAATGAAAATCTATGCCTAGGAACATGCATGAATAGGCATTTTAACCTAAATAGATGTATTTATACCACATCTTCTTCATTATCACTTAGATTTTCTTGATTAAGTATTAGTGGATCTTCATTAAATTTTACATGAAGAGTTTCTTCTATAGTTAATGCATTTTTATTAAATACATGATATGCCTTACTTCTAGTTGAATATCCAATGAATATGCATTCTTCTCCTTTAGGGTCAAAATTATCAAATTTTCTTTAGTGTTAAGAATATAGCATTTATTTCCAAACACTTTAAAGTAATTTATTTTAGGTCTTTTATCAGAGTATAATTCATAAGAAGTTTTATTTGTTAACGGTCTAATAAGCACCCTATGTAGTACATAACATGCTATGTTTGTTGCTTCTGCCCCAAAATATCTAGGTAATCCAGATTCTATAGGTAGAGTGTCGAGCACATTCATGTAAAGTTCGATTTCTACGTTTCACTACTTCATTTGTTGTGCTGCTCTTTCAAAAGAAAATTCATGTTTACTTCCATGTTCTTCACAAAAATTAGTACATAGTTGATTTTCAAATTCTCCTCCATGATATGATGTTATTCAGGTTATTCTTTTTCATTTTGTACTCTTTTAGAAAATATTTTAAAATATTCAAAGACTTGATTTTTATATTTTAAGAAATATACCCATGTAAACCTAGAATAATTATCAATTAATACCAAGCAATATATACAATCATTTAAACTACCAACTTTAGTTGAACCAAATAAATCTAAATGAATTAGTTGCAATGGTCTATTAGTTGAAATTTCATTCTTATTTTTAAATGAAATTTTATTAATTTTTCCTAATGTACAAGCATCATATAAAGAGTGTGTTTTATACCTTTTATTTGGTAATCATTTAACAAGATTAAACTTAGCTAAGTTATTCATATATTTATAATGAAGATGTCCAAATCTTCTGTGACATAAAGAAATTTCATCATTTGATGCAATTAAACAATCAAAAGTGTTATTTTTATCTATTACAACAATATAAATATCTTTGTATCTTTTTCCTTCTAATAATACTTCCTTAGTGATTTCATCAATAATTTTAAAGATTTTGGAATTAAATACAACTTCAAATCCTTTACCACATTTTTGACTTACAATTAATAAATTGTACTTAAGACCTTTAACTAATACATTACTAAATGAAGATTTACCTTTTCCAATGGTTCCAGTACCAACAATTTTACATCCATGATTGTTTCCAAATGTAACCATACCTCCATCCTTGTGTTCCAAATGAGTAAATAAATCTTCATTACCAGTCATATGTTTTGAACATCCATTATCCATGACCCATTTGCCTTTTGAATCCTCATTTTCCAATGCCATCAAGCCAAAATATGATGTTTCTTCATTTTTGGAAGTATCATCTTCATCTTCACTTGAGCTTGATTCATAATCATCCCAAGTCTCTCGCAAGGCTTTCTTTTTCTTGAACTTTTGTGGAAACTTCTTTGAGAATGCTTTTTTCTTCTTTTTGAAGCTTTTTATCTTGAGAAGAGGGCAATCCTTTTTCATATGTCCAGCCTTTTTACAATTGTAGGAAGCAATAGAATCTTCTTTCTTTTCTTCCTTTCTCTTCCTGAAGTTATTTTTATTTCTCAAGAATTTCCTAAACTTCTTAGATAAGAAAGTAATATCTTTTTCATCATCATTTGATGAGTCTTCACTTTCATCATCAACTTCAAAAGCTAACTACTTTCTCTTTGGCTTTTCAGACTTTTTCTTTTGCATGATTTTACTCTCATAAGCCATCAAATTTCCAATAAGTCTCACCATATTTAAATTTTCAACTTCATTTGCTTCCTCAATGGTTGTTACTTTAGATTAAAAAATATTTGTAAGTGAATGGAAAAGTTTACCTTCTAATTCACCTTTTAAAAAGTTTTTGCCCAAGGCTTTAAGATTACTGACAATATTAGTGAAGTGAGAATACATAGCCTTAATTATTTCTCCTTCCTGCATCTCAAACTTTTCAAATTAATTAGTAAGCAAAATAATTATTGAATTTTTTACCTTGCTTGTTCCTTCATGAGTAACTTGGAGTGTCGTCCAAATTTCATGAGCCATAGTGCACTGAGAAATCCTGTTAAATTATCCAAGAATAAAAGAGCAATAAAATGTGTTTATAGACTTAATTTAGTACTAATTGTTTATTTTGGTCATCAGTATATTGTCCATTTTCTTGTTTTGTAGGTTTGTTGAAAGGATTTTCAATCATATCCTATATGGCATAGTGGCCAAATTGCAAAAATATTTCCATGTGTTGCCTCCAGTATGCATAGTTTCCTCCATCAAACACTGGTGGCTTCAAAATAGAAAATCCATTGCTACTAGAAGTAGCCATGATTTCTCTAGTTGCTATGGATCTTTGTCAGCTGAAAGTTACTTCAGAAAATTGTGAAACACATGCTCTAATACCAAATGATAATTATATAAGAGTGCGGTGAATTGTATAATTCAAATATTCAATGAAAGTGATGGCAACCACAAAAATTCAAACCATAAATAACACCAAGATTTATAAAAGAAACCCAAACCAGGAAAAACCTCTACTTAGTTGATCCCTAACCAGGATTTTCCTCTTGCCCTTCAAGCAAGAAATCCACTAAACTTCACTACTTCAACTTAGGGTAGTGAGCCTCTATCACATAAACCCCTTCTTTTACAACTCACAAGAAGGTATTTTGTTCTTCACTCACTAGAAGAGCAGGAAGCCAATAACCCTGGCACCCAAATAACAAGTAGAATGATAGCAAAAAAATGATACAAGTCTTATTGAGCCAATGTGCAAGTGTTTTAATAAAAAATAATAGGACATTAAAATATTCTTTTTTCAATTCCCTTTAGATATGATTATAACTTTTGTTCAAGGGAAACATAATTTGATACAGTTGATAGACGTGTAGAACAAACTTTGGGAGATATTTTCTTGCAACTTCCTGTCGATAAAAAGATAAATTTTGTGCTTAGGAAGTGTATTAGAAAATGTTTAGAATCAAAAATTTATTTAATGATGTAAGTACTTGATTCTAATAGAGAGAAACTTGATTGATTAAAATTGCTTCCAAGAATAACTCCCTTGTACTTCCCTTTCAAATATAATAAGATGGCATGAAGGAAGTAGAGAAGAAGATCCTCTTCTAGGATCACCAAGTTGGCGCACACAAGGGAAGAAGAGACTTGAAGCCTTTTCTTGAAGCACTTAGTTGGCATGGATGTATGCCTCAATGAAGGCACAAAGTTGGCGTATAGAGGCTTGATTGAAAGCAAATTGTCAAGAATGTATTTAGCAAGTAGAATGTAGGAGAATGTTGTATTACAATGTATTTTTGTTGTTGCAAGAATGAAGGAACCCATGTAGGATATATATAGAATAAAAATAGGAAGTTATGATCTTATGAAAGGGTGTGAATCCAAAAGATGCCAACCAACTAGCCGTTTGCACAAGTTAAAATTTGAGTATAACTGTTAGAAGTCTGATTAGTTGATTGATTGATAAATTCAGATTTGTTCTTTAAGAAAATTATAGGAAACTAACCAGTGAAATTAATCACTTAACTAATCGATTAATTCTGCAGTCGGCAGAATATGAAAGAGGTGGTTATGGGGTAGTTTTTGTTTGTAACAAGGTGCAAATACACTTGTAACTTCTCCTATGAAGAGGTGCATTGTTTGAAATTGGTAAGCACCCTTATAGAAAATGTAACCAACCATTCTAGAAGAATAATTTTTATTTTAAGATATATTTAAAAAGTATTTTACACAATTTTTAGTAATTAGAATATCTTAAGACTTATAACTACCATTCTAGAAAATTAATTTTATTTTAAAATATATTTTAGATTATTTTACACACATGGGATTTATTAGAAGTATTTTAGAGTTTATTTATTTATTTTATGTGCATGTAGGAGATTAAAAATATTATAGTCAGGCACTTAACTAATTTGTGCGTGTGATAAGTGTGATTGGCTCTTAACAAAAAATTCTACGAAGTAATAATACATCAAATTGAATGTAGAACAAGCTGGAAGGAATCAAATTAAATTTTCTTTAAATCTTCTTTTGCAGCAATCAACATCTTTTAACAACATGTGAGCTTCCTTTGTGATCTTCAAATCTAAATATACAAAACAACTTTATAACAACATATAACTGTGCATTAAACATTAAAATTAATACCTAAGCACTAATTATGTGTTCATCATATCAGATCTCAACCTCGCATCGTCATTGCCCTGGTGTCCTATAATCAAAGCTGCCACTTGTCCCCTCAAGAGATAGTCCTTTAAATGTCCAGGTTGCTTACACCTAAAACACAACTTTGATGCCTTACTCTTGTCCTTGTTTT
Source organism: Thalassia testudinum (assembly GCA_037157565.1). NCBI lineage: Eukaryota > Viridiplantae > Streptophyta > Magnoliopsida > Alismatales > Hydrocharitaceae > Thalassia > Thalassia testudinum. The sequence continues at coordinate 100,353,357 of JAZHRO010000063.1, forward strand.
ACCATCTGAGAGTCTATCATCATTGAGTTGTATCACTGAGGTTGGTGGTTGCTCCTGTGAGTAGGTCCTCCTGACCCAAGGAATGATTACGAGGTCTGTTCCCACTACTAAATCTCTGCCATCGTCCTTTCAACTACCATAGCTCTTTCTGTTGTCTCGGTCAAACTGGTCGTTGGCATCTCAGCTAACTACATCCTTAGGTCTCCTTAAGACCCCAAGTAAACCTCCAAACTTATTCTTCTTCATTCATGAAGGCTTTTCCAGCGAAGTGAAGTAGTTCCATGAACTTGACCCTGTACTCTGTAACTGTCATCTAGCCTTGTTGGAGATTCATAAATTCAACCCTTTTTCTTCACCTTCCACTCTTGCAGATAAAATTGATAATTCAACAACTTCAGAAACCTATCTAATTGCGTAGCAATCATAGGTCTTAATTGACCTAAATTAGGCTAGGATTTAGCATAAGTTAGGGTAATTCATGCATGTATAAGCATTACTAGCACCTTTACTGCTTTCTTTTAGCTATGCATAGAATAATGCTATAATATACTAATTAGGCGCATTATATAAATTGCAGGAAATAAGAAGCTCAGGAGCTAGATCTGAGACTGGATCTGAAGCTGGACCTGAAGCCAGAGTTGTAGCAGAGCTGGAGCAAAAGACCAAGAATAAGATGTAGTAGACAATAATGTAAGGGGTTGAGGTATGTTATTCTGTTAAGTAGGAATAAAGTAGTAAACTACGAAGAACTTAGGTCCATCCTAGCCCTAGGACAACCTAGAAGCTTCCCAAGCCTTAGCCACCCTTAGATTAGGTTACCGCACCCTAGGAAACCTTAAAACCCTAATTCCAGCCTCTATCTGGACGTCCAGATGAGTTATAGGACATCCAAAACCCTTAGCCAATTCTTGCACACCTTAAACCCACTTCTGCAGTGTTATTGGACGTCCAGACACTTGGTTAGACGTCTAATTTCTGCAGAATGCCCAAAGACAGAACCTAGAATCCCTCCTGACTCTGATTGGACTTCCAGACAATAAGTCTGGACTTTTGATTTTTTATTATAAGACGTCTGATAACTTTATTGGATGTCCAAAATTGCCCTCCAGACCTTGTTTTGATATTCAAGCCTTGATCTTGGATCTCTAGCTCCCTAAACCCAATTCTAACCCCCTAGGAACTTAAATTAAGGTGCCCTAACCCTAGTTCATCACCTCTAGACCTCCCTAAGGACCTAATTAGGTCCTCACTAGACCTAATTGACTTGGATCATGGTCAATCTCTTCAGCCTATTCAATTGGACTCATTGAGTCCAATTGAGTCCTAATCTCAGCATACACAGTCCAATTGGCCGCAGTGAGAGTCCAATTGATCTATACCTAACTTAATTGAGTTGTTTTACTCTCAATTAGGATTTCACACATCAAATTAAACTTGTATCAAGTTTAATTGCATTTTACCTTAATGAATTAGGGTTTACAACCCTAATTTGAGACCTACATTGACTTAAACCCACTAGAACCTAACCTAATCAACCTAGCCACCTAGATTTCGACCCACACACACCCACACACACCCACACACACCATCTACATGAAAATATCTAGCCTAGAGTTCCCTAGAACTCTCTACCATGTGTTGTTGCCTTGGTTGCTAAAAATAGCAACCAAGATGCATTCAATTTTTAGATCCACCAAATGTGGATCTAAAAACCACCATCCATCCTCTCTCTCACTCTCCCACGAGCTCCCAACATAGGCCTCTCTAAAGAGTTCCATAATTCTCTAGAGAGCTTCCCTTAGGTCTATAAAAAGACCTAAGGGGTGGCTATTTGGTCCATCTTGGTCTCTTGGCTTCATTCCACCTCCATTACTCCAACTCTATCTCCAGGAGTACAACATGGCATCTCCACCACCTCCACACCAAGCCTAGACCAGGATCAACTTCTCCAACCTCTCTCCAAGGGCCAACCTAAGCACCATTGGCCACCCCTCTTTCTCTTCTCACCCATGCAAAGGCCATCGGAGCCCACCTCTGAATGCCCTTAGTTCTTCTAGACTAGATTATAGTTCTTCATAGATTTAATGCTTTATTTACTACTTAGTAGTGTAGCTCCATATTCTCCTCCAATGATGCATGCATAATCCCCCCATAGATTCATGTATGCAGTCATTTTCTGCTAGCTAGATTTAAATTTCCCTGTATAAGCATTCCGTTACCTGTACTGTAACCACCATCATGCCCCAATGAAAATATTTTTATATATTTATATGTTTAAAATCACCATGTGCCGGATTATCATCTCTTGGTGTGATTAAAGTTGCATGCTTTCAATTTCTGATATTCTGGCAACAGCAAGTCGTGTATCAATACGTATTTAGTATAAATTGACATGCGATTTTGAACGAGTAGAGTGAGTGAGATCGAATTTGAATTTGCATTTCCAAAATGCCTCCCAGAGATGAATGACCGGGACTCAAGTCTCGTTATCTTAGAAATTATTTTTGTTGATCGTATTTCGCAACTGTACTACAATGCATTTCTGATCAAATATGCGCTCTACGAACCCAACACTATCCCAAGTCACTATGATGGCTTCAAAACTTGTCCTGTGGCCCATCATCGCTCTGCAATACCTTCAAGTTGGAACGTAGCTAATCACTCCTTGTGTTCTCCTCCCATCTAGAGAGTACCAAAAATCTCCTTAATCTTCAAGATCCAATCCTCCGTTGCAGGTGGATCACCAACTACCAAGAAAGTAGGTGGCTTCAATTTATGAAACTATTTGAACTCTGTGCTCTTCATTAGTATGGAGGAACCCAAATAATTCTGACCGCTTCCACCTTCAGGTGGGGGATTGCCCTGTCCTCTACCACTTCCGCTAGTTCCATTCTTTTCCTTGGTCAACCTGATTACCTCCTTGAGAACTCTTCCTTCTCAGAGGCATTTTTAACATATTGAAGAAATCAAACATGTTCCATCATATCTCAACCACAAACCAAGATCTATTTGCAACCCTATACAAGCCACAGTGTACACACTTCCAATGAAGTGCATGCTCTAATATCACCAAAGGTTGTCATGCCCCAAAAGCCCAAGCCCCAAAATGAGGGTCAGAGTTTCAAGGAATGACAACAAAAGGCGTGTTGGTTTATTTAATTCAGGTTGTACCTAACTAAGTTGAGCTATCAAAGAGTACCATTCATCAAGAAAATGGAAGAAAATATTAGGAGAATGGCACAATAGACATTGTAAATTAGTAACTAAATAGAAATATACTTTAAACCAAAGCATGCACCTAGTAGGGGCATATAACAAATAGAAAATCCACTTAAAACTCATAACATAAAAGTTACCTATCAATAATATTAGCAAAACTCATGCAACGACGAATCTCGAGCATCGACAACCCACGACAGCAATGACTTGAAAGTAGGTCACAAGGTAGGGATTAGTCAACTAGCTCAGTAGGGAGAAAACAACTAATATATCATAAGCAGGGTAGTGTACAATTTCACTAACATCCCTAGCCTACACTCAACACCCTAGGTTTTGACTCCCAAACCTGATGGAATCTGACCAACCTTCGCGGTCCAAACCCATTAATCGAGTTGCCTCTTTTTCCCATTATTTCGTAATATGAAATTTATTCTCTCACTTGCCTTAATGATCTGATTTTGGAATCATCCTTCTCTACAGAGGAGATTGAGATGCATCCTTTCCTTCAATTTCCAACCTAACAGTCTCGCTTTGGTCGGGGGAGAGGCTACCAAATCTATTGATCCTTAAAGAGCCATGCCCGTTCTTGATGTATCGAGAGTGTTGCTGACCTCAACTAGAAGAGTCAGGCATCTTGGGTGCTACCTAAGCCTATACCTTGTGACCACGAAAAGCAAGCTTGGTTCATGTCAAACAAGGACCAGTCACAAATCAAATCAGATAATCGTCGCAAGATTGGCTAGAATTGTCAAACCACACCAATGGTCCTGCCAAGAATAGCTCCGTAGAGAAACGCAGCCTTCGGGTGTGTCCTCTGAATCTGCTATTAGAGAAGATTTCAACCAATCCATCAAGATACCTAGGCGAATCCCATACATACAGGCACCAAGTGAGGCTCTGGTTATGAGTACTAAGCACCCTGACGTCTCCCGCTGTGCATGCATGTGCCTACGAGCCTAGAGCCACGAGCACTTCCACATCGAGTTGGATTTGAGTACATCCAAGTACCAAACACCAATGACAATCTGATGAGCATGCATTCGCAAGGAAAAATCAGGGCCTTGGAGAACTTGTCGTTGTAGTTGCAAAAATCGCTACCAAATAAAATTTATACCAAAACTCAAGGTGAGTCCCGAGTCGAACATAGGAAGGCGAACGTTTGGTTTTGAAATCCGTGCTTTCGATTTTATTTGTTTTTGGTGTTTTTGTCTTTTATGATTTTTTTGTATTTTTATAAGGCAAGAAATCAGATCTACAAAACTTCATCTAACTAATCTACTTGCAAAATAAGAGGGACAGAGAGAGAGAGAAACAATCACATATTTTCAATATAGAATTCTCTACAGATAGAAAAGCAAAAAACTACACTAGAAAGCAAATAAAAGATAGAGAGAGATGAGAAGAGTCCTCGATGGTCGCTTGGAGGATGACTCGCTTTGATATCGCTTGGATGAAGGTGACGAGAGGCGTGAGGAAAGAGAATGATGTCAGAGGATGAGGTAGGACAGCGTTGCAGCGAGGATCTACTTCCTGAAGGTGGCGAAAGGATGGCCACGGGATGCTTCATGAATGGGGGTGAGAGGTGGGAAAAATATTTGCTTTTCTACTCTAGAGGAGCATCCTGGGCTTGGGACAAGCTCTCTTTAGAGACTTGGAGGTGGTGAGGGGGAGAAAGGAAGAGATGAAGAAGAATGGGAGGGGTAATGGTCTTTTATAGTGGAGGAGAGGAGGCAAAATTAAGTCATGGTTAACAGCGACATTTACAATTATCGCTAAAGCTTCTCTACAAACGTCGCTACAGCCCAAGCTCATGCTCACGCATGCGTGCGTAGAGCGGCAGAGGCATGGTCAATGGCAAACCGTTTGATCGAGGATGGATGGTTGGGATTACGCTCAGATCGTGTGCTCAGATCGCGTGCTAGAGGGCACGTCAGATGGAGCATCGGTCAGCACATGATCGAGCGGTGCTCGTGACACCACGTTGCCGCTGTCTTCATCGCCAGATCTCCATCGGATGGTCCAATTCCAATTGCATGCCTTTGCTACTAGATTCTTCCCTTCACCGTGGCTCAAACTCGCCCTCGCGGTTGAGAGCACTGCCCACGACCACTGCCCTGTGGGCGTGGTTTGTCGCGTGGATGCACGTGTGGAGGTGTTTAAGTGATAAATCGATGTTTTAAAATTGCTTCGTTGTAATATAGAAAAATAGTGCTTAAACAAATAAATTTATTACTCGAATATCAGAAATGAAATTCCGAGGTCGAACACAGGGAGCAAATAAGAATTCACACACTAATCTCAAATAATGCAAATGAGCACAAGAATTTAAACCAAAAAATGATATTCAATAAATACTAATCTATCACATTAGATATTCAATGAATTCTCATGTATTTTGCGGCAATAAAAAGGTAGAGAAGCTAAAATAATGGTGATTTAAATCACCAATTATTCTCTAAACATATATACATATATCAAACATTCAATATTTCAATAGTATCAAGTATCAAGCCTCAAACAGTCGTCGGATCTGATGACTAGACGACTTAACCATCAAACTTAGGTCTCCTTCTTCTCTTCTTCTACTTCTGCTTTCTTCTTCTTTCCTTCTTCTTCTTCTTCTTCTTTTCTTTACTTCTCTGATTTCTCTTCACACATGAGCCTCCTTCCTTTCTTCTTCTTCTGCCTTCTTTTTCAGGCCCTCTTCTTTTCTCTTCTATGGCTCTTCTCTTCTTTCTTTCTTCACACACAGAGGGTAGCCATCTTAGATTTTGGCTAAGTGTCACATAGGGCAAAACCCTCCCCTGCCCTGTGCACTCTCTCTCTTTCTCTCCTGGTAGGTTTCGCCCCCCCAGGGCTAGTCAAGGTAGTCGGGTTATCGGGTAGGCACGCACTCAGGTCCAGGGTCACCGGTGTGGGTGGTGACCGAGGAGTAAGGCTTAGGCGGGTTATCGGCTCATAGCCAGATCCGTAGGGTCAGAGTCGCAGACAAGGCCATGTGAGCGTTTGGGGGACATCACCCCTTGTGTGTTACTTGAGGCGGTAAGCTAGAGGCATAAAATCAATTTATGCGCCTCTTTGTGGCCACTTGCTTCTGAGGTGGGACTAAAGTCCCATCCTTTCTCTTCGCGCAGTAGTAGGTGGTGGCGTCTGCGATTGGAGTGGCTGTTGAGGATGTAGCACCTAATTGAGGCTTTAGAACGAGACCTGGAATGCAGCCATGTCTCCTAGAGATATCGCCTGGAGCTATAGGTGCTGAAGATAGCTTCAAGCTTCTTTCGAAGCTTTGCGGTAATGGCATGGAGTGAAACCTGAGAATAAAAAATACGACCTCATGGCCACATTAGAATTGCTCATAAGCCGGACCACAATGAAGGTAGTGGCGGTGGTTTCATGAAGTTTGAGTGGCTGAGGTGGCTGGACGGAGTTGGGAATGATGACGGAAAGGTGGGTTGTTCTGTGGATGATGTGGGTAAGTGGAGTGGCAAATAGGGAGAGGGTTTTGTAGAGGGTGGTGTGGCGAAGGTCATGAGGTGGTTTGCGAGGTGTTTGTGGTCTATGGTGGTGGCGCGGGCTGATTGGAGCCCGACCGGTTGTGGAGAAAATGGTGAGGGAGATAGGTGGTTGGCAGTCAAATTAAGAAGTTAAGGGGAGGAAAAGAAAAGAGAGAGATGATGGGAGATTAAGGACCTAGAATTGCAGACGAAGGAGGTAGGGCAGCGTCGGCTGTGGTTGGTCAGCGCCGTGGACGAAGGGTTTTCTGATGAGGGAGATGGTGAGGATGAAGGGGCTAGGGTGCCTCTGAGTTGGCTGTCGAGAGGCAGAGGAAGTTGGGGAAGAAGGAGATGCTCCCAATTTGGTTGTTGGGAGGCTGTAGGATGATGGAGGGAGATGCTCATTGGAGCTAGGTCGGAGGAGGCCGGAGGTAGGGTTAGGAAGAGCTTTTTGCCTCAAAACTAGCTGAAAAATTGCGTAAGGCCTCGGAGGTGCTTATATAGGGCTTAAGAGGAGGTTCTAAGCTTGGAGACCTTGGAGCTTATGCAAACGAATGATACCCATTCCTTCTAAAGGTTCGCATGAGCTTTTGGGAAGGAGTTGGGATCCCTAGATGGGCTCATTTGGAAGGAAATTTCCCAAGGAATCTGTGTTTTAAATCTGGGATTGATTGATTGAGAATCGAGCGAGAAATCCTCGTTTGAAACTTGACGGTGAAGGTTTAACCTTCCAAAAATGGTGTGGGGATCTGCTTGTGAAGAGGACAAAGAAGTGGGGGGCTATTTGTAAGAGAATTCAAAAGTTAAGGGTCTAAATGAGATAGAAAGAGTCTGACTGGACTAAAATGCAAACTTGGTCAAGATGATCTTTGATTGGGCCAAAATTTTGGTAAAAACTTAATTTGGATCCAAGGAATCTAATGGTGAAGTTATATTTAGGGTTTAACCAAGTTTGACTAGGTAATTTATGCAAAAACCTAAATTAGGGCAAATATCTATCTATGACTCTATTTTAGGTCATGACAGGTTCTGATGGTCAAATTGAAGGTTCCAAACCCTAGAGAATATTTTTATATGAATTTTAGAGGGTTTAGGTGAATTTTATCCTGACCAGAACCTCAGTTAATTAAGCAGGTCTATTTTTACGGTTTCAAAAGTCATTTACTTCTCAAAACACGCGCAAACCCTTTTCTGTTTGTTCTAACCCACTTGTTAGCCTTTTAGGACCATTTAACCCTTAATTATCCCCTGGGACAACCTGTGATTATACTGCATTCATACTATGATGGTTAAATTACAGTTTTAATCCTATTTTCTTATCTTTCCCTCAAAATGGATTTGCAGTGAATTATAACTCTCTAGCAATTATGTAGGAGCATTTGTTGGCTCAATTAGATCAAAATAAGCTAGTTATGGCTCATGATGGTGTTCCCATCATACCCCCATGCCTAGCTTTTGCTAGTCCCTTAGCAATATCTCATGAAATTAACTTTAATTCTAGACCATATGCCTTTTTATGCTTAAAACTTTGATGTGTGCTTTCTTTTGTAGATTAGGTCAGGGTGCCGATAGTAGGTTTAGAGGTACTCAAGTATCAACCAAGATCCGAACCTGACCACCTCTAGCCTCAGTCTGCCGCGAAGGTTTCTAAGGCCCACATGAACTAACCTAAGGTTCGTTGAACTCCGTGGTTAAAGCACCGTGCTTGTAACATGTTTTAGTCCAGGGTCAGTTTGCAGTGCGTTTTTGTAAGAGAGAGACAGAAAAATTTTTCTTTGTTTTTGGAGAGTTTTCTCTCTCTTTTCTTTTTATTTCTATCCTCAGATTAGCTTTACAACATGGTCTGTATTGGAATCCTAGTTCCCATTATCAATCCTTGTAGGGTCCCTGGCAATCGATGCTTCTAGATAGCACCGCCCATGGCAACCCCCAGAACCTTGGCTTTCCAGATTTTGAGATAATCCCGCCCATGGTGTTCTGTAGCTAAATTTAGACCTTGGTAATCAACATTTCGTGATAATGCTACCCATGGCATCTGAACCAGCACAAGGTGCTTACATGCCCCCAGTAGGATATTTTGATATCCTAGGAGACAAACACCGAGGAGATGATATGTTATTGTGCATCTTCAAGGAAAATTTCCCGCCTCTCCACGCTGGGAACTTATACAAATCAACTTGTGTTGATCAGCCACTCCTAATCTAGGTAGCTTTTTTAGAACAAATTTAATGCATTTGTGTGATTTTGATAATTAATTGCCTTGAACCAGATTGTGTGTGGATTAGGGTGCATAGGTTTTTGTGCTCCGCAAACCAGAGGTCAGTTAACGAGGTCAAATAATCCCTAAGCTTTAGACCTAATACTTAAGTTTCGCATTTTCTCCAACCTCTTGAGGACTATCCAGATCTTAGCGGATACTTGAATTTTTAAGCCTAAAATCACAACCCAAGAGGCCTAAGATCAATGTTCATACTAATCTATTTTTGTTTATTAGCACTTTCTGTCTTTCATTTTCTTTCCTTTTGATTTGGTCTAGAACTAAGTCAATTCCTTATTCTTTTACTAATAACTATCTCTTTTTTCTTTTCAAATTATGCTCCTTTTTTACATTTATATCACCTCCCATTTTCCTCCTTGAAAATGATATGCAATTAATTCACTCAAAATTTCCTCCCTTCTCCATTTTTTTGTTCTTTTTCAGTTTTCTATTTTTTTGGTTTTTTTGGAATATGTAATTTTTTGTGAGAACCCTTCTGAATTTTTATCTTTATATGTTTACACTTTACCACCCCCCATGTAAACGGAGGGTGTGAAATAGTTTTGGGTTCAGGATTTAGAATAGGATTATAGGGTGGCTGAACGGGTCGGGAATGACTGTTGCGGATGATTTCAAGCTCTAATACAGGTACCAGAGGTGGAATCGACTATTATAAAATCGAACTTAGGGTGCAATAGACATGATTTTTTAAAGGATAATCAAAAGGATCTCGGGTTTTGGAATGATGGGTTGCCTCCTATTAGGCACTAAATTCAATGCCTTCAGTCGAGCAGAACATGATATGGAGGAGTGGTCAAATCATATGAGTTTTGTAGAACAAGAACCTTGATCAATAGCCTGGTTGGTCCAACCAGGTGCTTGTTTAGATCAACAGGCTGATGATGCAGCCCAAACTCAATCAATCTGGCGGGTTGATAGATGTAGATCAAGAGATGCGGAACCCACCATATGCTGTGGAGCTTAAGATGTGGAAGTGTATAGCTAGGGTTTGGCTGAGTTGAATCAGCCTAGTCAGAGTAGGGATCCTCAAATGAAAATGAATTAGTGGAGGATGTAGGAACCCTATGAAAATGATCAGAGAAGGATGGGGTGTGATTTGTAGTCTGATCGATGTCTGAAACCCGATTAGCATGTGGAGGGGAATCATCTGCAACCGACTCATTGAGAGGAGAATCAGAGTAGTAATTGAGTCTGGTAGTAGGCTGGGGTTGAAAATAGGTTTGGGAAGGTTCTACATGTGTAGAAGAGGTGGCATCAATAAGAATTGTGTGCGAGAGCTCTTCTAGAAAGGATTCAAAGGTGGGTTCATTTAGAGAGTCCTCATAGTTGCTATCAAACTCAAAGGTAAATGCTTGAAGAGTGTTTATAGGATGAAAGAAATCTGAGTCCAGAAAAGATTCGAACTCTGGGTTGTAGACACTCTTGGCAATTTCTATTTCTGATTCTTGAGTATCAAAAAGAAATGATTCCATCTCAATGGAACCTGATTTTGAATCGATGATCTTAGGATCAGGGACCTCAGAGTTAGAGTCGAAGAATGGATTATGTATGCTGAGGTTGTATATTGGTTCATAGTCGTCAGGAAACAATAGTTCTCCGAAATCATAGTAAGATTCTAAATCGTCGGAGAACTTGTGAGAATCAAGTTCTGAATTTGATTCGGGATTAGAGGTTCCACCACAGAATAAATCACAAGAAGTAGACTAAGTAACCTGACTTGGGTCTAGCCTATTCTCAGATTCCGTGCTTACAAAGGTGTCCCTATTAGGCCTGGGCTTGGGTTCTTGGTTTGTAGGGAAGACCCAATCAAGACCCAACTCTTCCAACTCGATTTCTGTATCATAGATAGGCGTGACTTCCAAAAAATCAATATGTATTTCTGAGGATGTTAGCGAGGTGCATCCATCAAAAAAAAGCCCAGAATCATAATCCAAATTCAAACTCTAATTTTCATCACATGGGGCCTTGTAATTATCCCAAGAAGGCTCAGATCCAAATTCTAGGCTAAGGGTGTGGGTTAAATCACTAGAATTTAAGTTGAGCTCTACAGGGATGTCAGAATTACCCTTGAGGGTCACTTTATCAGAGTAAGGAGCGGAATTTACACCCTCGAGAGGTTATGATTCAATCTTATTATCACAGCAGTCTAGGAAATCTAAGCTTGGCGAATTAAGGTTTTGTGTTTCTAGGGCTGGCTTGAAATCATGTTCTCCTGCAATTGGATCCTCACAACCCATCTCAAGGTTAGGCGTATCAATCTGTATATTAGGTTAATCATAATCCATTTGGGTTGGAGGTCTACCCAAACCTTGATTCTCGAACCTGGGATTTGGAAAATAAGATAGATCCTCAGTATTGTTCCAAGATGTTTTACTAAATGTTTAGGAAATGTATGGGTATTTTTGATCAATAATCTGCTTTAATAATTTTATCATCTCTTCCCGTTTGTCAAGATCATCTTGGTGTCTCTCCCAAAGTATAGGATTTGTCATGCATTGGAGATATTCAAAGTTATGTAATTTTTCTAACTCAATGTATCCTATCATGAGAACATCCCGGGCAGATCCATTTGTTACTTGTGTTATAATTACTTGGGCACAGTTTATGATGAAGGTTGTTGTTATCGATACATTAACCTGAATGTCTTTGTTTACATCGAAAGCGAAATCAGGTTTGTAAATATTGCGTTGTAGTACAGTTGAAATTGTTTTGAAAAACAAATGAAATTTTATTACTCGAAAAACTAAGAATCCAAGGTCGAACACGGGGAGCAAATTGGTATTTAAAAACTAAGAACACAACCTCAATTTGATAAAATGTGATGTTCAATCAAATTATGAAGCAATAAAACTAATTTCAATGTATATTATGCTTCAAAGATATGAATAGAGATGTAAAAAGAAATCAGATGCTTTTGGGCTTTCTCTTCTTTCTTCTTCTTCTGATGTCTTCTTCTTTCTCTTTCTTTGCTCTTCTTTCTCTTTCTCTAACTTCAGACTTTGGCTTCTTCTTTCTCTTCAGCTTTCTTCTTCTTCAACCTTGGCTTCAGTTATGCCTTCTCTTCTTTCTCTGATTTCTCCTTCCTTCCATTTCCTTGGCCTCTTTCTCCTTTCTGCCTTCTTTGCAACAGTGCCTTCTTCTTCCTTTGTGCTTGGCATCCTTTGTAGCTTCTTCTCTTCAGCCTTCCTTCCTTAGCCTCTTCCTTCTTCCTTTCCCTGCACACAAGTGCAAAACCTACCCCTACCCTCCCTCGCGAATGCTCTCTCTCTTTTCTCTCTTAGGCTCGCTCTCCTAGAGTCAATCAAGTAAATAGGTTGGGTTAGCGTACCCGGGTCTAGACGCATCGGTGTGGGTGATGCGCGAGGAGTGTTGGGTAATCAAGATAGGTAGCCAGGTCCGTGTAGCATGGGCACGGAGGAGGCGTGAGCGGGCAAGGGGACCTCACCCCATGTCAGGAGGCGAAGAGCCTATGACACAAAAATAACTTATACCGCTTCGCCTCCTCCAAACTTTTTGAGGTGGGACTAAAAGTCCCACCTGCTTCTTCGCGTGCACCTGCAGGGAGTGTCTTCTAATTGCTGCAGCTGCGGAGTACTTTGGCCCTCGATAGATGGCTGATGCTGTTTGTGGAGTAAAGCCGCGCACCTGGAACCTGATCTCCTGGAGCGGGGCCACCTAGGGCAAGCTTGCGAGCAAGCTTCAAAATGTTTACGTCAAAAGTAAAATCGGGTTTGTAAATATTGCGTTGCAATACAGTTGAAATCACTTCAAAAAATAAATGAAATTTTATTACTCGAAAAACTAAGAATCCGAGGTCAAACACAGGGAGCAAATTGGTATTTAAAAACTAAGAACACAACCTCAGTTTGATAAAATGTGATGTTCAATCAAATTATGAAGCAATAAAACTAATTTCAATGTATATAGATGCTTCAAAGATATGAATAGAGATGTAAAAAGAAATCAGATGCTTTTGGGCTTTCTCTTCTTTCTTCTTCTGACGTCTTCTTCTTTCTCTTTCTTTGCTCTTCTTTCTCTTCAGCTTTCTTCTTCTTCAACCTTGGCTTTAGCTATGCCTTCTCTTCTTTCTCTGATTTCTCCTTCCTTCCTTTGCCTTGGCCTCTTTCTCCTTTTTGCCTTCTCTGCAATAGTGCCTTCTTATTCCTTTTTGGTTGGCATCCTCTGCAGCTTCTTCTCTTCAGCCTTCCTTCCTCAGCCTCTTCCTTCTTCTTTTCCTTGCACACAAGTGCAAAACCTACCCCTACCCTCCCCCGCGAATGCTCTCTCTCTTTTCTCTCTTAGGCTCTCTCTCCTAGAGCCAATAGGGTAAACGGGTTGGGTTAGCCCACCCGGGTCTAGGTGCATCGGCGTGGGTGATGCGCGAGGAGTGTTGGGTAATCGGATCAGGCAGCCAGGTCTACGTAGCATGGGCACGGATGAGGCATGAGTGGGCGAGGGGACCTCACCCTGTGTGAGGAGGCGAAGAGCCTATACACAAAAACAACTTATACCACTTCGCCTCCTCCAAACTTTCTGAGATGGGACTAAAAGTCCCACCTACTTCTTCGCGTGCACCCGCAGGGAGTGTCTTCTAATTGCTGCAGCTGCGGAGTGCTTTGGCCCTCAATAGATGGTTGATGCTATTCGCGGAGTAAAGCTGCGCACCTGGAACCTGATCTCCTCGAGAGGGGCCACCTGGAGTAAGCTTGCGAGCAAGCTTCTCTCCTTTTCCAAAGGCGGATGAGGTCAGACCCTGTCAACACGAATACGGCCTCACGACCTTGTCAAAACATTCAGAAAGCATTGCCGTGTCACGGCGAAGGTGGCTCGGTGGGTGGCATGGTGTGGGACGGCCTAAGCATGCGTGCTTAGGTCGATTTGTGGTCGTGAAGGTGGGGTTGTTCAGGGGCAGTGTGTGGTGCTTGTGGCAGTCGATGGAGAGGTTGAAGATGATCAGTGGATGGAGGCAGAGCTTTTGAGGTAGTTGGCGAGGCGTGTGGGTGTGTGGAGTGATGGATGCGCCTCCGCCGGTGGTTTGCCGGAGATGAAGAATGTGAGGGTGGTCTATGGTTGTCGGGGCGTGAAACTAGAAGTAAAGTGGGGGAAAATGAAGAGTAGGGAGAGGGGTCTTATTTGAGAGTAGCCGGACGAAGGGGGTGGCAGAGGGCGGACGGCGCATATCTGCCGTCGTCGGAGATGAAGGCCCTAAGGTGAAGAGGCAGTGACGGCGAGAGGGATGAAGACGTGGGCATAGGTATGGCGCAACGCGGAAGAATGAGGTGGAGAAGACTCTGCCACTGGTATGGTGGTAGAGTGATGAGAAAAGGGAGGAAGAGTCATCGGAGCTTGCAGGCTTCTTGGCCGGAGAGGGGAAAGGAGGAATTCTGGGGGATTCTTCGGCCAAATCAAGCTTAGGATGGACGGCCAGACCTAGGGCTTCTTTTATAGCCTCTGGTAGAGGGCCTTGTGCTTGGAAGGCAAGCTTCCAAGCATGGGTATCCTCATCGGAGTAGGAATGTGAGAGATACCCAAATCTCTCATGCGTTCGCATGAGAGATTGGGTGATAATCAGGGCTTGTGATTGCGTTCAGATGATCAAGAATTCCTCAGAGAATCTCCCTTTCCATTTTGAGAGGGAATCTCTGAGGAATCAGGGAGAACTTCCCTTTTGAATCCTCGCCGGAGTAGGACTCCTCCACTATAATGGCGGAGGGACCTAATTGCAAAGAACTACGAGGAAGCTAGGTGGTCTCTGTAAGGTTTTCAAAAGTTAGGGGCATAAAAGTAATTAGGTTGGACTATTTTGCAAAGTAGGTCAAGGTGAATTTTTCTTAAGTCCAAATTTTGGTATAAACCTAATTTGGACTCAAGGAATCCAATGGTGAAGTTGGATTTTAGGTTTGACCACGTTTGATTGGATATTTTGCATAAAAACCTAATTTACGGCAAATGTTTGACCAGGTCCCCTTTTTAGGTCAAAAATAGGTTCTAAAGGCCAAATTGAAGGTTCTAAACCCTAGAGGATATTTTTCCATGAATTTTAGAGAATTTAGTTGAATTTTATCTTGACCAGAACCTTATTAAATTAAGTGGGTCTGTTTTAGGGTTAGAGAATGTCATTTAATTCCTAGATCTTACATTGACCCTTTTATGATTGAACCATCCCACTTTTTATCTTGTTAAGACCAATTGACCCATTTTTAACCCCTCAAAAATCCTGTCGTTGTACTGCAATGGTAAAATTGTAGTTTTACCCTTTATTTCTTACTTTTTTTTCAAACCAGTTATTCCCTAAGTTAGGCCCTTCACTTGGTTATGTAGGAGCTTTTCTTCTCTTTTCTAGGTCAAAATGAGCTAGTTAGGGCTCATGATGGTGTTCCCATCATACCCCCATGCCTAGATTTTACTAGTCCCTTAGCAAAATTTTAAGGTTTTAACATCTGTTCTAGACCATGAGTTTTTGTCACAATTTATGATAAGTTCTTTTTTCTTTTTCTTTTTGATTAGGTTAAAATGCCGATAGTAGGCCTAGAGGTTTCTCAAGTACCAACCAAAATTTGGATGGACCTGACCAGCTCTAGCCTCGATCCTCCATGAAGGTTTTTAAATCCCGCAAGAACTATCCTAAGGTTGGTTGGACTCCACGGTTAAAGCACCCGTGCATGAGACATATTTTAGCCTCGATTCAGTTTGCAGTGTGTTTTTGTAAGAGAGAAACAGTGGATTTATTTGTTTGGAGAGTTTTCTCTCTCTTTTCTTTTTATTTCTAGCTTCGGATTGGCTTCTCAACACGGTCTGTATCGGATTCCTTATCCCCATCATCAATCCTCAAAGGTCCCTATCAATCGATGCTTCGTGATAGCACCGCCCATGGCAACCCCCAGAACCCTGGCTTTCGAGATTTCGAGATAATCCTATTCATGGTGTTCTGTAGCCAAATCCAGGCCCTGGTAATCGACATTTTGTGATAATGCCGCCCATGGTATCTGAACCAGCAGAGTGCTTACGTGCCCCTGGTAGGATATGTAAATATCCTAGGAGATAAGCACCGAGGAGATGATATGTTGTTATGCATCTTCGAGGGGAATTTCCCACCTCTCTACGTCGGGAACTCATCCAAATCAACTTGTGTTGACTGGTCGCTCCTAATCTAGGAAACTATTTTTTTGCAGAACAATTAAATGCTTTTGCGTGATTTTGATAGTTATGTACACTGAACTAGACTGTGTGTGGGTTAGGGTGCTTAGGTTATCGAATCCCACAAATCGAAGGTCAGTTAACGAGGTCGAATACTCCCTAAGCCTTAGACCTAATACTTAAGCTTCGCATTTTCCCCAACCTCTTGAGGATTATCCAGATCTTAGCGGGTACTTGAATTTTTAAGCCTAAGAGTCTAGCCCAAAAGGCCTAAGATCAGCGTTCCTACTAATATCTTTTTGTGTCTCATTCACACTTTTTCCCTTCATTCATTTTCTTTTGATGTGGTCTAGAACTTCGGTTAATCCCTTAATCTCTTACTAATGACTATTCTTTTTCTTTTTCATTTCATGCTCCTTTCTTTTTGTCATTTGGCTCTTTTCCTCATGTTTTGCATGGCCTCGAAAATTTTCTGTTTGTGGGTTTTGATCTTCTGGTGGTTGATCGAGAATAATCAGGTTGTCTTCGATATATGGTTTATCAACCACGGCTTTGATGTTACATATTTATTCTATAACAACGCAATTGATCCCTTGTTGGGCCATAAAGATGTTAATCTTTAGTGTTTGGTTCCCTAATTTTAATTCTATTTGGCCCTCCTTATAGTTTATATTTTCTATAGCAATGGCCAGAAAAGGTCTCCCTAGTATAATTGGTATATCTCTTAGGTTTTCAGGTGCATCCATATCCAAGACTATAAAATCCATTGGGAAGTAGAAATCCTGTACCCAAACAATGACATGCTCGAGTACTCCTTTAGGTGACTTGATGGATAGATCAGCTAACTGCAATGTCACCTTTGTCGGTTTAAGCTCGGATTGTTCAAGGTGGTCAAGGAGGGATGTAGGTATTAGGTTTATGGAGGCACCTAGATCTAATAAGGTACTGTCAAATTGGGTATCACCAATAGTACATGAAATCAGGGGAGTACCTGGGTCTTTAGCCTTAGGTGGGAGTTTGCTCAAGATTACAGAGTTAGCTTGCTCTGATAGTATGATCGGACTCCCACTTTTGGTTCGCGGCTTAGTCTTGGGTGTACACATGTCTTTTAGAAATCGTGCGTAAGCCGATACGTGGCGGATTGCATCCATCAAAGTGATGTTTATCTGGACCTCTTCAAAGAGCTTGACCAGATCCTCCTCAGGAGCCACGTGTTTGGTTATCCTCTTTCCCTTGGTCAAGGTCTCGGGAAATGGAACCTTGGTTGGTTCCTTTAGAATAGGTCTAGGTTCTTGATCTGGGATAGGGGTATCCTGGATAACTATCCTAGGGCTTGGGTTACTACCATGCTTGGAGTGGTTTGGATATGGTGGGTCTTGAGTTATTTTACCACTACGGGTTGTTATGGAGTTTAGTCCTGCTTGGTTTTGGTTTGGGGTTGGTAAAATGGGTGGCTGCTATTGAAATCCCACGTAGGATGTCGAAGCTTGCATCCTGTCTGGTGATAGAACAGAAGGGGCCTGATAAATCATGTGGGCGCGGCCTGGATTTGGGTTCATAACATGCCTTTGGGTCGACACGTTATTTGGATTTGGCAGAGGTTGTGAAGGAAGTGTGCTAGGTTGGCGGGAATTCGCCATCTGGGTGAGTTGATTGCGAACCTCTGTGATCTCATCCTTGTGCTATTTTTGTATTGCTGCATTCATTTTCTGAATGTCAGCCAGAGTTTGAAGGATAGGAGTCATTTGATCTTCTTGGTTTGGCCCAGATTGATAGGTGGGGTTGAGCCGAGGTTGAGGCAGTTGATATGGATGAGGATCTTGTGGACGAGGTTGATAAGGTGGTCTTTGTTTCTGAGAATTTCTCGCCCACAGGAAGTTGGGATGATTCCACCATCCAGGGTTATAGGTATTGGAGAATGGGTCATTCTGGATGGCGTTGAGGTCCTCGTAGGTCTGAGGAGCCTCAAGAAAATTAGAGTATGAGGGTCTAGAGTTCCCCCAACTAGAATAAAGTGGATCGGAGTCCCTCCGGTCCTGGAGTCAAATGGGGGTGGATACGGGTCCATCCCCTCAGAAGATCTGTGATAGATGTTCTGCACAGTTTCCCTTACAAGAGGTGGTTGTGCAAATGAGTTTTGTGTAGAGGTGGCTTGCTGCAGATGCTGAGTCAGCTCGTCCACCTTCTTTTCTATGATAGAGACCTTGTCCAACCGACTGGCCATCAGCTCCAAGTTGATGAATGCAGACGGGCCCTGTGTCATGTGCTCCCCTAGGATTCGTCGATGCGCGGGCATTCGTCCAGTCGAATAAGCCCATGGAGTCATTATTGATGGAGTTCTCGCACATATTCTCGAGAATCTCCCACACCGTGTCCTCATGTTGACCCATGATGTTTTCTCCGCAGGTTGCATTGATGAACAATCGAATGTCTTCACGAAGTCCCTAGTAAAAAGACTGGACTTGTTCTCATTTAGGAACTCCATGATGGGGGCACTTTTGCATGAGATCCAAGAATCGGTCCCATGCCTCATGAAGAGGTTCTCCCGATTGTTGAGTGAAGTGAGTGATCTGGTGGTGCAAGGCATTCGTCCAGCCAATAGGGAAGAACTTTTTCAGAAATTTGGACAGGAGTTCGACCCATGTGTTGATCGGACGTGTCTGAGTCTGATACCAATGAGTAGCCTTGTCCATGAGGGAGAAAGAAAACATCTTCATGAGTAGAATATCCCGATTATGTACATCTGACCCGAAGGTCTGGGCCAGATGTTTGAGTTGTTTGATGTGCTAGAAGGGATCCTCGGAGTTAAGCCCATGGAATTTTGGAATGGCATGAATCATGTTAGGCTTGAGTTCAGAATCAGGACCTCCAGCCGGGATTCGATGTTACGAACGCGTGCCCCGGACGTATTTTAAGACGTCTGGGAGGTGGCCCAGACGTCTGACCAGACGTCTGGGATCACATCCAAACGTCTTGACAGACGTCTGGGATGGTTTACAGACGTCTGAAAAACCGTTATCGTCCACACCCGCGATTCGTCTGCGCGCCTGCGCGTGCAGACCGCATATTCGTTTTCCCTCTTTTTCTTCTGCGGCTGCAGACGCCTGCCGCACCTTCTCTCTCTCCTCTCCGCGCGGCGTTAAAAGGGGCCACCCTCCCCTCTCATCTCCACCGTCTCCTCCTTCTTCTCCTTCCTGTGTGCGAGAGCGAGCGAGCGCGAGGGCTGCAGCGGCGGCCGCAGTGAGCGCGGAGGAGGCGCGGCGTGCGAGGGCGGAGCTCTGCCGTGAGGGCGAGCTCGCCGGAGCGGCTTGGCCGGCCGGCGGAGGGCGCAGGGGGTGCGGAACGACGCGGAGAGGGACCTGCTGCAGTCTGAGCAGCAGGAGCGCGAGGTGCGACGCGGGCAGCGTCGCGAGCAGAGTCCGGGTCGTGCCCTGATTCTGGAAAAATTTCCAGAATCAGACGTCTGGGTTGATAGGCAGACGGCGAGGACGACGTCTGGTAGCTCATACCGACGTCTGAAAGGTGTGTATTCCGCTTTCTTCTTCCTTCCTGTCTACCGACCGTACTAAGGGAGGGAGTTGGCTGTGCGCAGGTTCGCTGATTCGCCATCCATTGCGAATCAGACGTCTGGAAGTTGTACCAGACTGCGGGAGTGACCTCCAGACGTCTGGGGTGACCATCGGACGTCTTGGAGATAGGATAGACGTCCCCGCAGACTTCTGGACGTCTGGGAAACCACGCTGAACAGGTAATTCTCTGATCCACTGTTTAAGACGTCTGATTTTGCACAGTATCGTCTTTTTCGACCCGTTTAGGGCCCGTTCGGGCTCCGTTTTCTGCAATTCGAGTTGCGTTCTTTTCAGAATTAATTCCTCTACCCATCTATAGTAGCTATACACTATTTCGAGACACTCCTTGTGTTGATCCTTGTGATAGGACCTCGTTCAGTTGCAGTCTTGGGAGTCACGGAGGCACGCGGGATTCCCGATCATGCCCCCATTACTCCCGTTGTACCTGGTAGAGTGGCTTAAGCTATTAAAATCTGTTAAAATATGGAACCTTAACTAGAATCTAGGTGTTGCATGAATCCTAGGAATGAGAAATGTATGGAATGATAGCTCCTAGGTGTTGCATGAATCCTAGGGCTGGAAAATTAGATTGTATGATAGATCCTAGGATATGGCATGAATCCTAGGATGGAAAACTAGTGGAATGTATATATTGCAGTCTTGGAAAATGGAAAGAAATATAAAGCTGCCTGTAATTTGAATTAACAAATGTCTATTGTGAACAGCTAACGTGGTTGAGAACATGGATTGTAAGAATGTGAAACTGGGAAGTGAAACCTGGATCTTGAGTAAAAAGGATGGAACCCTACGGGGAAGTAGGAGTAGAAGTCCTGGAAAGAAAATGGAATAGTTTTGGGGAAGTGAGCTGGCCCTTGAGTACGGAGTACCAAGGAGAGCGACTGTCCCCCCTGTTTAGTGCAGAGCGGAGCTAGCCGCCCCAGGGACCCGGGGTTAGGACTGGCCACTCTGTACCGACTTGCTGGCCCTCGCGTACGTAGTACCGAGGAGAGCTACTAGTGTTAGGAGAGTACTAGCTACCCCACGGGCCCCGGGGTTCTGCTAGCCTCCTTCACCGACTTGTTAGGCCCACTAGGGCAAACCAGGGTAGTCAAGCGAGGGTGCGCGGACTGTGGAGGGGCAAGGCCCCAGTTTGGTTACTGTGGAGGGGTTGGACCCCTGTTACTGAGAGGGATCTGCCCTGGTTCCGTGCTGTGCTTTGGGCGCACCCGTTAACGGAAATGACTGACCGCGTGCCAGTGCGGGCTAGCTACCTGTGCGTTTATCGCGCGTGCCGTAGTCACCGTTACGTCTGTCAGTGACCTTGGGGTGGTTGACTGAGGGTAGGATCACCACGGGGGACTCTCCCGGCCAGGAGAGCACCACATGCTACTTCTACTTTTGGAAAAGACTGCAATCAAGATCGTTCCCACGAGGACATTCGAGATCAAGTAAAGGACCTGAGAAATAAATGAAATAGTGAGAAAAATTGAAAGATGTGAATAAAGGAAGTAATAGAACATAACAGCTACTGTACACTCTACTGTTGCCTTTAGTTAGCTTGCCACTCTACTCAGCGTTTTGCTGACGTGTTACACTCGTTACCTTTTTGAGGACCAGGTGTTGAGCAGCCAGGGTCGGTGGCTGCAGAGGACGCTGGGCCGAGTAGGGTCTAGTAGAGTTTACCACAGTCTTTTATACCTCTTTTGTTTCTGTTCCAGTGAGTAGTTTTTGTTTCCGCTGTACTTTCTTTACCTGCAGTTCCTGTTATATGATAAATGTTGTTCTACTGTTGTGGTGGTACCTACTGTAGTAGTTTCTTTCCTTACTGCTGTACTTTCTTACTGTTAGTTATATTCATGCTGAATGTGGTTTATTTTACTGTCTTTTGGTTACTTCCTCGTTGGACGACTAGGTCTTGGGATTAGTCGAGTCGGTCCGGTTCTCGTGTCTCGTAGGGACTCGGGAACCGGGTCGTTACATTCGAACTCGAGGCTCGATTGCCACCGCAGCGGGATTATAGTGATCTCGCATCATAGGATACTACGGGGGGTTTACAAAGTTTTGGAATAGATCATTTAAGCACTGAAGTTGGTGCTCAAGGTTGTTCTCTTCTTCAATTGGTTGTGCCATGATGGAAGAAGGAGAACTCGATTCTGATGAATCAGAGGAGAGATCTATGTGGTGGGGTTGTTGCACAAACACGGGCGTCGAGGCTTGGCCTCGACGGGAGTGGATTTCTAAAGGAGGTCATAAGGATGGTCTTAAGGACCTCCTACCAAACATGCACCAAAGGATTAGACGAGATTAGAATGTGTTGGACCCAATCGAGACACCCAAAAATTTTGGGTGACTATAGAGGTTTGGGGCGGATGATACCCCTTAGTCAGAAAGGCCGTCCACATGAGAAATACCTGGGAGAGTCCCGCAAAGACCCCTACACGGTAGAGCGTCCCCACAAGTTATAGGGTTTCCCCCACCCGACCTCTCTTGTCACTGAGATTCCAGGTAGACCAGTATGGGGACCTTGACCTCTTAAGTCTACCACTTTTAATTGTGATCAAGGTGCTTAGGGTTCCACTTGAACTTTAGATCTTTTGAGTGCAAAAAGTGACCTAATTTCAAGGTTGGTTGACCCAAAGGGTCAACTTCACCTCTTTGTCCTTTGAGAGCTTTTAGGTCCTTTCTTTTAGGGTTCAAGTGAGTTAAGAGCTTGATTTTCTTAGGGTTTCTCTTGGATAAATCTCTTCAAACAAGGCTTAGGCACACCTCCTTTTGAAAATTTTGATTCTTTGTTTAGAGAAGAGGTGTCTCTAAAACCCTAGATTGAAATCCTTAAGTTGGCTCTATTTGGTCCAATTTAGTTGCAAAAAAAAAATGGTATCTAGGGCTCAATCAGGAAGGTGCTAGCCCTAGTTACCTTAAATGGATGCACAATTCAAAAATGTGTTGAAATTAAAAGCAGGCAACTTTGGTGAATTACGAAATATGGAAAGTAGGTAGCCTTAGATAGATTTTTTCTTTATTTTCCTTTTCAGAATTGAGGGGATTAAGAGAGGGCTAATGAGAATTTACCTGTTCCTGGTGTCGTTGTCGTGAGGCTGTTTTCTTTTCTTCCCCTAAAACAATCACAATAGAAGAGAGAGATCAAGTTAGTACTGAATCAGAAGATGTGATCAAAGTTTCTAAATTGCCTGTTGCTCCCGACAATGGTGCTAAAATGTTTACGTCGAAAGCGAAATTGGGTTTGTAAATATTGCGTTGTAGTACATTTGAAATAGCTTCGAAAAATAAATGAAATTTTATTACTCGAAAAACTAAGAATCTGAGGTTGAACACGGGGAGCAAATTGGTATTTAAAAACTAAGAACACAACCTTAATTTGATAAAATGTGATGTTCAATCAAATTATGAAGCAATAAAACTAATTTTAATGTATATAGATGCTTTAAAGATATGAATAGAGATGTTGTTGAATGCTTGAATTGCTACGCTAATGTGTTTGATTTTGAAAACTTGTCGCTGTAGTTTGAAAGCAAAGAACTCGTGTTCAACAAATAAAATTTATACCGGAATGGAAATCTCAGGTCGAATACAGGGAGGTGGACGTTTGATTTAAAAACACGCGTTTGTTTTATTTGTCATGAAGTAAATTAATTGATTAGAACTATCTAACTATTTACAATAAATAGAAGAGAGAGAGTAAGAAAGAGAGAGAGAATATTACAAAAAAAAATCAAAAAGAGGTGTAGAATGAACATGGAATTCATCATTAAAAAGATTGTTTGTTACACTAAACATTACGACTAGAAAGCGGGAAAATAATTACACTAGAAAGCAGTAAATCTACTCTAGAAAGCAGTAAATTTACTCTAGAAAGCAGTAAAAAGAATGGGGAGAGAGATATCCTCCTAAATGGTCGCTTGGATGACGAGCCGGATGGGACGACGGCTGGAAGATGGGGAACGGAGTAGGACGATGGAGGACGAAGCAGGAAGAACGGGAATGGGGCAGCACGTCATCGTCATCGTGGGATACGCTTCCGAAAGGGGGACGAAATGTCTTGCGAGAAGCATCCCGGGTATGGAACAAGCTTCTCTCGAGCTTTGGAGAGGGAGAGAAGAGAAGGAAGGGATGAGAATTTCGTGTGGAGGGGGTCTCCTTTTATAGTTGCAAGGAATGAGGGCAAATTGGCCTTTTAAATCTCAAAACATTAAATAAGGGGTCTTTAGTGACGGATAAAACCATCGCTAAAGCCCCATCATGGGTGACGTGTGGTGGAGCACGTGCGCCTGCTCGCCTACTCGCGCGTATAACACGCGTTCACGTACTGCCGATCTCAGCCGTCTGATCATGAGATCGAACGGCTTATCTCGTGCCTCTGCTCGCTCCTCAGGGCATGCGCCCGCATGCGATCCCGCGTGAGGCGTGGCATGCAATAGCGCGTGGGCGCTATCAAGCGCTCGCAGCCACTCGATTCTCATCGCACGATCGCACACGCCCGCTCACCTGCGCATGCGGGTTCGAACCCACGCCTGAAGGTGATCGAGCGCCTTATCCACTGCGCTGCGCACATGGATGGGTGAGTAGCTGATCATCTGAACACGCGATCAGGATCGTTGGATCAAGATCCAACGGTCAAGGTGGCTTCTTCAGGTGCAACTCAGAGGATGGGCACACCGGTTGAGCTCCTCTCTCAGTCATTGGATCTTGATCCAACGGCAGAGATGCGTGGGTGCTAGAATCTTCAGTGGTTGAGGGCGGTTGGTTGGGCGGCCAAGATGGAGCCACATTGCGTCATCTTGGCCGTCCATCTTCTGCATGATCTAGATGGTGCCACGGGTGTCGGATTGAGTCAATTTTCGTGCAGTTAGGCTGCGATCGTCGATCCAAATCCATCCGTGTGGTCGGATTTGTCGTTTGAAATGCGGATTCACACGATCTTGGCCCCTGATCTTCTAGGGTTCCTCGATCTTTATCTGATGCTATAGGTGTCTGATTAGGGCGATCTTGGAGTCGTTGAACTCCAATCGTCGCCCTGACTACATCTGTACGGTTGGATCTTCGATTCGAGGCCTCGATAAAAAGTTTGCCATGTCCATGGACATAAAAGGAGACAATTAACCTCCATTTTATTCAAACTAATCTAAATGCAAGATGATGCATGTTATGCAATATTTATAGTATGCAATGCAATCCTATGCTTAAGAACATGCATAAATAGACATCTTAAGTAGTGTAAACATGTTTACATCATATGTAAAAAGAAATCTGATGCATTTGGGCTTTCTCTTCTTCTTTCTTCTTCTTCTTCTGATGTCTTCTTCTTTCTCTTTCTTTGCTCTTCTTTCTCTTTCTCTAACTTCAGACTTTGGCTTCTTCTTTCTCTTCAGCTTTCTTCTTCTTCAACCATGGCTTTAGTTATGCCTTCTCTTCTTTCTCAGATTTCTCCTTCCTTCCTTTGCCTTGGCCTCTTTCTCCTTTCTGCCTTCTCAGCAACAGTGCCTTCTTCTTCCTTTTTGCTTGGCGTCCTCTGCAGCTTCTTCTCTTCAGCCTTCCTTCCTCAGCCTTTTCCTTCTTCGGCTTCCTCTTCCTTCATCCTTTCCCTGCACATAAGTGCAAAACCTACCCCTACCCTCCCCTGCAAACTCTCTCTTTTCTCTCTTAGGCTCGCTCTCCTAGAGCCAATTGAGTAAACGGGCCAGGTCAGTGCACCCGGGTCCAGGTGCATCGGCGTGGGTGATGTGAGAGGAGTTCTAGGTAATCGGGTCAGGCAGCCAGGTCGACGTAGCGTGGGCACGAACGAGGCGTGAGCAGGAGAGGGGACCTCACCTCGTGTCAAGAGGCGAAGAGCCTATGACACAAAAATAACTTATACCGCTTCGCCTCCTCCAAACTTTCCGAGGTGGGACTAAAAGTCCCACCTGCTTCTTCGCGTGCGCCTGCAGGGAGTGTCTTCTAATTGCTGCAGCTGTGGAGTGCTTTGGTCCTCGATAGATGGCTGATGCTATTTGCGGAGTAAAGCTGCTCACCTGGAACCTGATCTCCTGGAGCGGGGCCACCTGGAGCAAGCTTGCGAGCAAGCCTCTCTCCCTTTCCAATGGCGGATGAGGTCAGACCCTGTCAACACGAATACGGCCTCACAGCCTTATCAAAATGTTTAGAAAGCTTCACCGTGTCACGACGAAGGTGGTTCGGTGGGTGGCGTGGCGCGGGACGGCCTAGGCGTGCTTGCCTAGGTCAATCTGTGCTGTGAAGGTGGGGTTATCTGGGGGCAGTGTGTGGTGCATGTGGCGGTCGATGGAGAGGTGGAAGATGATCAGTGGACAGAGGCTGAGCTTTTGAGGTAGTTGGAGAGGCATGTGGGTGTGTGGAGTGATGGATGTGCCTTCGCCGGTGGTCTGCCGGAGATGAAGAAGGTGAGGGTGGTCTGTGGATGTCGGGGCACAAAACTAGAAATAAAGTGGGGGAAAATGAAGAGTAGGGAGAGGGGTCTTATCTGAGAGTAGCTGTACGAAGGGGGGAGGCAGAGGGCAGATGGCGCGTATCTGCCGTCGCCGAAGATGAAGGGCTTGAGATGAAGAGGCGACGACGACGAGAGGGATGAAGACGTGGGCACAGGTATGGCGCAACGCTGAAGAATGAGACATAGAAGACTCTGCCACTGGTATGGTGGCAGAGTGACTAGAAGAGGGAGGAAGAGTCGCTGGAGCTTGCAGGCTTCTTGGCCAGAGAGGGGAAAGGAGAAATTCTGGTGGATTCTTTGGCTAAATCAGGCTTAGGATGGACGACCGGACCTGGGGCTTCTTTTATAGCCTCTGGCAGAGGGCCTTGTGCTTGGAAGGCAAGCTTCCAAGCACGGGTATCCTCGCTAGAGTAGGAATGTGAGAGATACCCAAATCTCTCATGCATTCGCATGAGAGATTGGGTGATAATCAGGGCTTGTGATTGCATTCAGATGATCAGAAATTCTTCAGAGAATCTCCCTTTCCATTTTGAGAGGGAATCTCTGAGGAATCAGGGAGAACTTCCCTCTTGAATCCTTGTTGGAGTAGGACTCCTCCACTATAATGGTAGAGGGACCTAATTGCAAGGAACTACGAGGAAGATAGGGGTGTCTCTGCAAGGTTTTCAAAAGTTAGGGGCATAAAAGTAATTGGGTTGGATTGTTTTGCAAAGTAGGTCAAGGTGAACTCCCTTTAGGTCCACATTTTGGTATAAACTTAATTTGGACCTAAGAAATCCAATGGTGAAGTTGGATTTTAGGTTTGACCACGTTTGAATGGACAATTTGCACAAAAACCCAATTTTGGGCAAATGTTTGATTAGGTCCCCTATTTAGGTGAAAATAGGTTCTAAAGGCCAAATTGAAGGTTATAAACCCTAGAGGATATTTTTCCACGAATTTTAGAGGATTTATTTGAATTTTATTTTGACCAGAACCTTGTTAAATTAAGTGGTTCTGTTTTAGGGTTAGAGGATGTCATTTAATTCTTAGATCTCACATTAACCCTTTTCTGATTGAATCATCCCAATTTTTATCTTGTTAGGACCAATTGACCCATTTTTAACCCCTAAGAAATCCTGTTGTTGTACTGCAATGGTAAAATTGCAATTTTACCCTTTGTTTCTTGCTTTTCTTTCAAACCAGTTATTCCCTGAGTTAGGCCCTTCACTTGGTTATGTAGGAGCTTTTGTTCGCTTTTCTAGGTCAAAATGAGCTAGATGGGGCTCATGATGGTATTCCCATCAGTCTTCAATTGGTTTTGAGGTTTTGTCATCAATCTCATAAAATCTAAGGGCATCCTCAACCATTCTATCTTTCATAGATATTTGAGATTCAGGTTTCCTCAATGGCTTTCCTAAATAGCCAGGCTGCTGATAAACGCCAGTTTATCGTCATTCTTATGCATTAAAACAAACCTAGCTCTTAGGATTTTTACTCCGCAAACGGTTTTTTGGGTTGCATTTAGGCATAAATTAGGTTAGGCATGCATTGCATTTTTATTGTCTTTTTAATGTGTTTTTGTGAGTGTTAGGGATGTACAGATACACAGATCCCTAAAACACTAGCACTCAAGAAGGCAAATGGTGAAGGAGAAGCCCAGACTAGCTGGAACTCAGCTTGATCCAGCTCACCACAGCTGGAACCTAGCTTACTTGAACTAGGGTTAGCTCATCCCAGCTCCATTCAGCTAATCTCAGCTG
Organism: Thalassia testudinum; assembly: GCA_037157565.1. Classification (NCBI taxonomy): domain Eukaryota; kingdom Viridiplantae; phylum Streptophyta; class Magnoliopsida; order Alismatales; family Hydrocharitaceae; genus Thalassia; species Thalassia testudinum. The sequence goes on from JAZHRO010000063.1 coordinate 100,381,259, forward strand.
AATGGCAGCTCAAGAGAGTTCATCTTAGCTCACCCTAGCTCAAGTCAGCTCAGATCTAGCTCAACTTAGCTGAGTCTAGCTCATCTCAGCTCCCACTAGTCCGCAGGGAGCTCTAGCTAGCTCAGCTGAGTTGACAGGAGTTCACCTCAGCTCAGATCCAACTACATCCAGCTCCACTCAACTCCAGCCAACTGAAGAAGAACTCATCCCAGCTCAGGAAGCCCAAGTCCAGCTTCCGAGGACTCAGCTTAGCTCAACTCAATTGAGCTAAGCTACTTTAGCTACCTCAACCAGCTTGATTCTCCCCGGGAGCACCAGACCTAGCTCACCTCAGCTCATTGTGGTAGAATCTAGCTCACTTTAGCTTGGCTTAGCAACTAGCAAAGAACTAGCAAGCTAAGCCAGCTAGAGTAGCTCCATGCCAGCCTCTTCAGCAGCAGCCAACTCCAATTTCAGCTCTAGACTTCTCCACCTCAGCTCCTCCCTCCAAACCCTAGCTCCAACACCTTCTCCTCTACTCCTCCATTAGCTAAGCTAGCTTAGCTTAGCTTAGCTAGCAACCAGCCCCTTGGCCATCCACCACCTTCAAAGTCAACCCTAGCTAGCTCCACCAACTTAAGCCTACCTATGCTAGCTACCTTACTCAAGTTGGCGCCACCTCCTAGCCATCTCTTCACCCCATTATCACCACCAAAAGACACCTTAAGTTGGCGCCAAAAACTACCCCTAACCACCTCTATATTGGTGCCAACTTTCATCCCTTAATCCACCCTACACCTACCCACATAAGCCATCCTAGCCATCCACCTACCCCTCCTTCTAGAATCCCTCTTGGCGCCAACTTAGACCACCTTCTAGAACCCTTTTTGGTGCCAACATCAAGGGGTGTTAACCCCCATAACTACCCCCTTGGTGTCTCTTAAGGTGGTGCCAAACACCCTTGGCCATTGGATCCTTAACCACCTCCATCATTCCATCTTGGCCCTCCATTTCAAGGGACACCTTAGCCCCCTTCCTATTCTATAAAATCCCACCACCTACCACCATTTTGGGGCATCCTCCATTAGTTTAATTTGCTACCTAAACCACCTATACCTACGGCCAAGAAGAAGGAGTAGAGAAGGAGATTAAAGGGGCACATCACCAACCCTTTTGGTGCCTTCTTCTCCCCACTCTCTTCAACTTGAGCCACGCCAAGGAGGAGGACTCTTCCACTTCAAGGAGGACGGCTAGGCAAGGGAGAAGGACCTAGGGTGGACGTCCACCCTTGGAGAGAAGCTTAGGGCACGCCCCCTTAGGGCTTGCCTTGGAGGACATTACCTTGACGGAGCACTGCAAGGAACGAGTTGAAGGATTCTTTTCAAGCTTGGAAGCCACCAACCATGGAGCAAGAAGCCCTCTTCTTCACCATCTATCTAGAGGATTTGTGTTTGCTTTTCTTTATTTTAATTTTTCTAGTAGTAGAAGCATTCCTCTACTAGGCTTTTTTGTAAAACACTTTTCATCAATCTAAGTTGCCTTCTTTGAAATTTTCTATTTTGCATTTCTACTTGCTTTGTTTAGCATTTTCCACTCTCTCTCACTAATTATTCTAGGTCTCTGCTTACCTAGAGTGAGCTTAGGGAGAGGATTACTTGCCACTTAGAAAGTAGTAGTTAAATTAAACTATAAATTACTTTCCCGCCACCATTTTGCATGTTGTCTTAATTGAAAAATAAAAAAAAAATGATATATTGAAAAATACCAAAAAGAAAGTTGAGATTTATTCCAAGCAAGAGAATCACTATTGCAAACATTTGGCCTCCTTGGATGACCCTAGATACTCCCCTATCTAGGAATATAAATTTAAGAGTTGATCGGTTTTGCGCGTTACAACGACGTAATTAACAAACCGCGTGAAACCGCTATCAGCTGCATTTTTGAATTAGACGGTGGAATCAAGATGTAGAATCAAAATTCTAGGTTAGATTGAAATTGATCAGATCTGAAAAGAGATTCCCAAGAAAATTTGTGTATGTGCTCTAAATAGAAAGGATGAGGGACTAGATGTGAGATTGACCCAATCAAGGCACCTAAAGATTTTTGGATGACTAAGGTAATTTTGAGGTGGATGATAGCTCTGAATCAGAAATTTGCACACCTGAGAAGTACCTGGATAGCCAGGAAGGGAGAGCCCCGCAAAGACCCCTACAAGGTAGAATGTCCCCACTGGTTACAGGGTTTCCCCCACCTGACATTCCTTTTGACTGAGGGTCTAGGTAGATCGGAATGGACGAACTTAAGTCCTTAAGACTACCAATTTTATGTCCTAATTTGTGCCTTGAGTTTCACTTGATTAGAAATTAATTCAACTTGTGACCTAATTTGGAGGTTGGTTGGCATACAATGTAGGCTAACTTCACCTGACCTACCTTAAAGGTGGCAGAATGAGATTTAGATTATGACCTAGAAATCACCCTGATTTGACTCTCAGATTATTAGGTCAAAGGATTTTAGGGTTCAAGTGAATTTAGAGCTTGTTTGAGGGTTTTTTGTTGACTAGATCTTTTCAACCAAAGGTTTGGGTAGCACACAAATGCGGGTGAGTTTGTTTCCTTTGATGCAGGCAAATATGTGTACTAGCACTTCAAAAATCCTAATGCAGAAACCCTAATTGGTTTTTTCTTCCAAGTCTAATTGATCTTTAAAGATGTTCACCTCGGGCTTCAAGCAAGAAGTGTGTTAGCCCAAATTGATTTAGAATTTAAGTGTAGTCCCTAATAGGCACAGGAATTTGGGGTAGGATCTCTAAACAGAATCGCTTCAACTCAATGAGATTTGAAAAGAATTTCGAAAATTAGAAAACTTGCATTTTAAATGATAATTACTAAAAAATAAGGCAGGTGATTCCTAATTAATTGTTTCCCTTTTTTTCTCTTCCCAAGATTAGGAGGTTGATTAGGGAAGAATAGAGAAGTTACTTACCCTGGAGTGGTTGATTTGCGTGGAAGATCTCCTCGTGAGGTACCTCGCAAAAATCATAAGAAAGCAAATAGGGTAAGTTAGCGATCAAATATAATCAAATATTCAAGAGAATATTTGTGAATTACGTGTTGCTCCCAGCCAACGCCACCAAAATGTTTAAGCGATAAATTAGTGTTTTAAAATTGCTTTGTTGTAATATAGTCAAAATAACGTTCAAACAAATAAATTTATTACTCGAATATCAAAAATGAAAGTCCGAGGTTGAACACAGGGAGCAAATAGGAATTCACACACTAATCTCAAATAATGCAAATGAGCACAAGAATTTAAACCATAAAATGATATTCAATAGATGCTAATTTGTCACATTAGATATTCAATGAATTCTCATGTATTTTAAGGCAATAAAGGTAGAGAAGCTAAAATAATGGTGATTTAAATCACCAATTATTCTCTAAACATATATATATATATATATATATATATATATATCAAGCATTCAATATTTCAACAGTATCAAGTATCAAGCCTCAAACAATCGTTGGGTCTGATGACCAGATGACTTAACCATCAAACTTAGGTCTTCTTCTCTTCTTCTACTTCTGCTTTCTTCTTTCCTTCTTCTTCTTCTTCTTTTCTTTTCTTCTTTGATTTCTCTTCACGCATGAGCCTCCTTCCTTTCTTCTTCTTCTACCTTCTTTTTCGGTCCCTCTTTTCTCTTTTGCGGCTCTTCTCTTCTTCTTTCCTTCTTCACACGTAGAGGGCAGCCATCTCAGATTTTGGCTAAGTGTTGCATAGGGAAAAATGCTCCCCTACCCCGCTCACTCTCTCTCTTTCTCTCCTCTTAGGTTCCACCCTCCTAGGGCCAGTCAGGGTAGTCAGGTTATTAGGTAGGCACGCACCCAGGTCCAGGGTCACAAGTGTGGATGGTGATAGAGGAGTAGGCTTAGGTGGGTTATCGGGTCCCAGCCAGATCTGCGGGGTCAGAGTCGCAGATGAGGCCGTGTGAGGGTGCGGGGGACCTCACCCACCTGTGTGTTACTTGAGGCGGTAAGATAGAGGCATAAAATCAATTTATGCGCCTCTTTGTGACCTCTCGCTTCCGAGGTGGGACTAAAGTCCCACCCTTTCTCTTCGCACAGCAGTAGGTGGTGGCATATGTGATTGGAGTGGCTATTGAGGATGTAGCACCTAATCGAGGCTTTGGAACAAGACTTGGAGTGTAGCCGCGTCTCCTGGAGATATTGCTTGGAGCTACAGGTGCTGAAGATAGCTTCAAGCTTCTTTCGAAGATTTGCGGTAATGGTGCGGAGGAGCGAAACCTAAGAATAAAAAATACGGCCTCACGGCAACATTAGAATAGCTCATAAGCATTGTCAGACCACGGCGAAGGTAGTGGCGGTGGTTTCGTGCAGTTTTAGTGGCTGTGGTGGTTGGACAGAGTCAGGAATGACGGCAGAAAGGTGGGTTGTTTGGTGGATGATGTGGGCAAGTGGAGTGGCATATAGGGAGAGGGGTTTTGTAGAGGGTGGTGTGGCGAAGGTTGTGAGGTGGTTGGCGAGGCGTTTGGTGGTATGTGGTGGCGGCACGGGCTCGTCGGAGCCCGACCGATCGTAGAGGAGACGATGAAGGAGATAGGTAGTCGGCAGTCGAATTAGGAAGTTAAGGGGAGGAAAAGAAAGGAGAGAGAAGAAGGGATCTTAAGGACCTAGAATTGTAGATGAAGGAGGTAGGGTGGTGTCGGTTGTGGTTGGCCGGTGCCGTAGACGAAGGGTTTTTCGATGAGGGAGACGGTGAGGATAAAGCGGCTAGGGTGCCTTTGAGTTGGTCGTCGAGAGGTGGAGGAAGTCGGGGAAGGAGACGCTCCCAATTTGATCATTTGGAGGTCATAGGACGATGGAGGGAGATGGTTGTCGGAGCTAGGTCGGAGGAGGTCGAAGGTAGGGTTAGGAAGAGCTTTTTGGCCTCAAAACTAGCTGAAAATTGTGCAAGGCCTCGGAGTTGCTTATATAGGGCTTAAGAGGAGGTTCCAAGCTTGGAAACAAGCTTGGAGACCTTAGAGCTTATGCAAATGAATGATACCCATTCCTTCTAAAGGTTCACATGAGCTTTTGGGAGGGAGTTGGGATCCCTGGATGGGCTCATTTGGAAGGAAATTTCCTAAGGAATCTGTGTTTCAAATCTAGGATTGATTGATTGTGAATCGAGTAAGAAATCCTCACTTGAAACTTGACGGTGAAGGTTTAACCTTCCAGAAATGGCACGGGGACCTGCTTGTGAAGAAGACAAAGAATTTGGGGGGCTATTTGTAAGAGAATTCAAAAGTTAAGGGTCTGAATGAGATAGAAAGAGTTTGATTGGATCAAAATGCAAACTTGGTCAAGATGATCTTCAATTGGGCCCAAATTTTGGTATAAACCTAATTTGAACCCAAGGAATCCAATGGTCAAGTTAGATTTAGGTTTTAACCAAGTTTGACTGGGTAATTTATGCAAAAACCTAAATTAGGGTAAATGTCTGTCTGAGACTCTGTTTTAGGTCAAGATGGGTTCTGATGGTTAGATTGAAGGTTCTAAACCCTAGAGAATATTTTTTTATGAATTTTATAGGGTTTAGGTGAATTTTATCCTAAACAGAACCTCAGTTAATTAAGAGGGTCTATTTTTAGGGTTTTAAAAGTCATTTACTTCTCAAAACATGCCCAAACTCTTTTCTGTCTGTTCTAACCCACTTGTTAGCCTTTTCGGACCATTTAACCCTTAATTACCCCCTGGGACAACCCGTAATTGTACTTCATTCATGATATGATGGTAAAATTATAGTTTTAACCCTATTTTCTTATCTTTTCCTTAGAATGGATTCGTAGTGAATTATGGCTCTCTGGCAGTTATGTAAGAGCAATTGCTGACTCAATTAGATCAAAATGAGTTAGTTATGGCTCATGATGGAGTTCCCATCAGGAGGCTACTTCTTGACCATTGGATCTTGATCCAAGGGTAGAGATCACTTTGCGAGGATGCTCTCTGGGAGGTAAGTGGGAGCTGTGGCCGATCTTGGGTGGCTGTGATGGCGCCACGTGGTGCCATCATGGCCGTTCATTTTGTTTGCTTTGTAGGTGGCACCATGGACGTCGGATTGGGTCAATTTTCATGATGTTGGGCTGGGATCATTGATCCGGATCCATCCGTGCGGTTAGATTTGTCGTTTGAAGCTTTGAATTGCATCACCTAGCCCCTTGGCTGTTGATCTTCCTTGGATTGCATAAGGTGCTACAGCACTCCGATGAAGACGATTTCGGAGGCATTTGACTCCGATCATCGTCCTAATCAGATCTGTACAGTCGGATCGTCAATTCAAGGCCCTGAAATATATCTCCTTCTCTCCTAGCCACCAAAGGGCGTAAATTAAACTAAAATTTATATAAGCAATTCTAAATGCAGAATGATGCATGTTATGCAATGTTTGTAATATGGAATGCATCTCTAATCTTAGGAACATGCATAAATAGGCATTTTAACCTAAATGGATGTGTATACATTATACCCCCATGCCTATCTTTTGCTAGTCCCTAGAAAAATCAAACTAAATGCTATTTATAAAATAGAATTAGGACTTGATTGCTTAAGGCATTAGTTGTCTTTTAATAAAAAGAAATTTCAACTAAGGTCCTAAACTATGAAAACAAAATAGTGTCCGGGTGCCGGCCAAAATGTAGACCACCCAAGTCCTCGCCTTATTTTGAAAAGGGAAGATACATTTTTTTTTTCATTTTTTTCTTCATTTCTAGTTTTTTTTTTTATTTTTTTGAGTTTACAGTTTCAGGGCAGCTTTCTAAGGCAACCCAACCTACCCAAGACTCGGAAGGTACTTCAAGTTCTAAGCATCTTGTGAAAAAGTGATAGACTCACTAGGCTGCTGTTAAAACAGACTTCAGGTTTCTGCGACCCTAGGTAACCTTAAGAGTTTTTGCCTAAAGGTTTATTCATTCAACTGGTAGCTTTATCCCTATCTTTTTTACTTTTTATGGGGTCAATACAAGGGCGAACCTAGTGTATAGCTCCCCAATTTATTCTACTTCCCCGCTTCTTCCTTACGTGTTTTAGGAATTATTTGTGCATTTTTTTGAGCTAGGCTAGGCTAGTGATGTAAACACATTTACACTACTTAAAATGTCTATTTATGCATGTTCTTAAGCATAGGATTGCATTTCATGATATAAATATTGCATTACATGCATCATCTTGCATTTAGAGTAGTTTGAATAAAATGGAGGTTAATTGTCTCCTTTTATGTGCTTGGACAGGGCAAATATTTTATCGGGGCCTCGGATCAAAGATCCAACCGTATGGATATGATCAGGGCGACGATTGGAGTTCAACGACTCCAAGATCGCCCTAATCAGGCATCCGTAGCATCAGATAGAGACCGGGGAACCCTAGAAGATCAAGGGCCAGGATGGTGTAAATCCGCACTTCAGATGGAAAATCCGACCACACGGATGAATTCGGATCGACGATCGCAGCCGAACGACACAAAAATCGAGTCAATCCGACATCCGTGGCACCATCTACAACTTCCAGAAGATGGACGGCCAAGATAGCGCCACGTGGCGCCATCCCAGCCGCCCAATTGGCCGCAGGAGTCCTGTGAAGACCGCACACCGTCTCCTCTCCGCCGTTGGATCTCGATCCAACGGCTGCGGTCGCTCGCGTTTAAAAACGCCCGCGCGACCATTTCGCCCGCGTAGCGCAGCGGCGACGCAGTTGCGGCCGAAGCGGAGGTCGCGGGTTCGAGCCGCGGTGAGGGGGTCGAAGGCGCGGACGAGCGGGCGCGCACGAGCGTCGGATGAAGATCCAACGGCCGCGCGCGCCCGATAGCGCCGACGCGCAATTGGACGCTCTGGTGGACGCTCGATCGCACGCGGGCGGGCGCGCTACGCAGCGGGCGCAGACGCGATCTAAGCCGTTCGATCTCGCGATCGGACGGCTGAGACGACGCGGACGTGCGTATGCATTACGCGCGCAGGCCAGCCGAGCGGGCGCGCGTGGGCGCGGCGGCGACGGCGACGGCGGGGCTTTAGCGACGGTTTTATCCGTCACTAAAGACCCCTTATTTATTATTTTGAAGATGTAATGTCCATTTTGCCCCCACTCCTTGCAACTATAAAAGGAGACCCCCTCCATACGAAATTTTCATCCCTTCCTTCTCCTCTCTACCTCTCCAAAGCTCAAGAGAAGCTTGTCCCACACCCGGGATGCTTCTCGCGAGATAAAGTCCAAATTTTCGTCCCCCTTCGGAAGTGGATCCCGCGACGACGACGGCGTGCTGCTTCGTTCCCGTTCTTCTGCTTCGTCCTCCTTCGTCCCGCTTCGTTCTCCTTCGTCCAGGCGTCGTCCCGTCCGGCTCGTCCTCCAAGCGACCGTCGAGGAGGATTCTCTCTCCCTATTCTTTTTACTGCTTTCTAGTATAGATTTACTGCTTTCTAGAGTAGTCTATTCGTCCTCCGAGCGATCGTCGAGGAGGACATTTCTCCCTCCATTCTTTTAATGCTTTCTAGAGTAATTGTTTTATGTTTTCTAGTTGTAAGGAACGAACTCTTTTATGATAAATTCCTTGTCTATTCTACATCTCATTTTGATTTCCATGTATAGTATTCTTTCTCTCTCTCTTACTCCCTCTCTCTCTTTTATTTGTTGTAGATACTTAGATAGTTTAAATTGAATTTCTTCGTGACAAAATAAAAAAACGAAACGCGAAGTTTTTAAATCAAACGTTCGCCTCCCTGTGTTCGACCCGGAATTCTTATTTCGGTATAAATTTTATTTGTTGAACACGAATCCTTCGCTTTCGAACTACAACGACGGGTTTTCCAAAACCAAACACGTTAGCGTAGATTCTCGTTCAACATTTTGGCGCCGCTGCCGGGGAGGCAACGATTTCCGATCTTTTCTTCGCATTTCTTGCACTTTATTTGTTTTCTAACTAGCTTTCTCTTGTGTCTATTGTTTTGCAGAGACCTCCATCAAGGAATCAACAAGCGGTAGACTGGAGTAAAGTGCAGTTGAAGACAACTGTAAGTGCTCCCCCATTCTTTCCCCCTCCATAGATTTCATTCGCCACATTAAATCCAAATTCCAATTAACCTAGGTGTATGCATAAATCCTAGGAATAGTTTGGTTGTTTGGATTTCTACTCACACTCATTTCACCCTCATTCATAAAAAAAATAATAACAAAAAGATAATTTTGTGGGGTAACTTTCAACAAACACACAACACACACCCACATTCAAGGTACTTGATTAACTTGATTTGTTTTCTACTCAACCGGGTTCTGATCTGTGGAACCGGTACACACAGAGCAACACATAACAGAGTAGAAATCATTCTAGGTTAACCATCTTTGAGTGCCTAACTTAGTGGTGCAATTGTGGCCAATTGTTTGAGTTGTTTGGGCCGCACCACTTTATTTAAAACCAACTCATCAAGTAGCTCCTCCTTAGGGTTTTCAATCTAGGTATATTCTAGGCACTCCGCTTTCTTTCTGATTTTAAAGGAAAACTATCTTCACCCGTGTTTTACAACTTGGTTTGCCTAGAAATTTGATTGCAATTCACCTAATTTGAAACCCTAAAAGCTACTTAAGCAGGATTTGAACATTAAAATTCACACATTATAAATAATCTTGCTTGAAAACCCTGGTTGTGCACGCACTTACACAAATTTCAATCAATCATTAAGGGCACAACCCATTATAAGGGCCCATCACATTCCATAAGCACCACAATCCCAGGCTGTAATAAAATTGAGTAGACGTTGGCCCTAAGGTTTGATTCGCTCTTCAAGGCCTAGTCTGAGATTGTTTTTGATTAACCTACTTGTACTGATTAATCTGATGTCTAGCTAGGGGAGTAGCGTCAAACGACCGCGGCTGGGGGGTACAATAGGAACTGGAGGCGAAAGCCAAAGGAAGAACCTTCTCCCCAGTCCCTCCTTCTAACTGGTTGGATTATACAGACGCAAGTAGAGTAAATCAGTTACAGTCTTAAGGCTGGTGTTGGGAGTCAGTAGATCCTTAGGCTACCTCACTTAAGGACAGCCTTGTTTTGTTGTACTGCAGGGTCCCTATCCCCGGTCCTTCCGACCTACTCCTAGTTTATGCTGGGAAGACGGTCATTGAATCCCCGATTAGAAGGACCATTAGAACATTCTAGGAGGCGCAAGTTAGATTTTGGTCAATTTGATCCCATGGCCGAACAACAGCCTCTTCTGCCTGGAAATCCACAGGAAGAATTTCGAAGGCAGCTGGAACAAATGCAGAGAATGCAAGAATGGTTCCAGAGAATGCAGGGCGTTCAGCCCTTGAAGGATTTTTATGATCCTTCAAATTACGGGGAACGTCCCGGCGTCCAGATTCTAGCCGGTGACGTAGAAATCAAGCCCCAGGTGTTAAGCCTGATTAAACATTATCATGGGCTTGGCTCCGAGGATCCGTTTCAACACTTGGAAGACTTGACCACTTTGGTCCAGACCACCAAGTCTCGAAACGTAAACGAGGAGCAAATGATCATGAGGCTCTTCCCTCACTCTCTTAGGGATAAGGCCGCGCATTGGTATAGGACAATAGGAAGACCAATTACAACTTGGAATGAGTTGAAATCGGCCTTTCTGGAGAAATTTTTCCCAGTCGGTCGTACCAATGCTTTAAGACGGGCAATCACTACTTTTACCCAGCGGCCGGGGGAGCAGTTTCATGTGGCCTGGGAGCGATTCCAGGACTTATTGCGGAGGTGTCCACACCACGAGGTGCCGAAATGGCAACTCGTGCAGATTTTTTATCATGGGTTGACTGAGCAACTCAGAAACCATGTGGATGCTTCTTGCGGAGGCAATTTCCTTAATAAAGATGCAGATAGTGCACATGATTTATTTGAGGAAATGAGTGAGAATTCAATAAATCATGCCTCCATGGATACTTTTAACCGGTCCCAACAACCCAGATCAAATGTCAATGAAGTCCATGACTCTCATTCATTTGATATGGAATTGATTTGTAATAAACTTGACAAAGTGGACTTGGTTGCTAAAAGAATGGAAGAGTGGATGGCTGGCAATTCTATGAACAACTCTCAATCCACTCAATCCCAAAATTCGGGATTCCATTCTTCACGAGCTCTTTCTGGACGGGAGTTCGTGAATCAACTTGATGCGACTCAACCTATGAGTCAGCATTTTTCGGAACCCCATGGGTTCCCAACTGGGGCCTTTGATCCCAGTTTTTCTAATCCTTCCTTTTCTTTCTCTCCATCCTCACTTTATGAGGATGTCTGTGCTGTACAAGAGAATGCTAGATCCAACCCCTACTCGAATGCCTATAATCAAGGTTGGAGAAACCACCCTAACTTCTCTTGGAAAAATTCGGGGCAACAGACCCAATTCCGACCCAGCAATTATGCTCCGCAACGACCAATGGGTCAGGGTCAAGTATATACTCAGTTGCCTCCGAATCAGGTCAATCAGCCAGCTTGGAATGCCCGTCAACCCGCAGGGCAGGCTGATTTGAACCATCAAATAGTAGAGATGCAAGGATCTATGCTCCAGCTCATGCAGCAAATGAAAAACTCACTGGACAACTTGCAATCCGGGCTCATTGCTAACTCTCGCCAACCCGGATCTCTACCATCCCAACCCGTACCCAACCCACGAAACATTACGAATTCGGGCAATCAAGCCCAAGGGTATGGAAATCAGAGGGACCCACACGCGCATGCTCAGGTGGTTGAGCAGGGTTCCTCGTCTTCTTCTTCTGTAAATCAACAATTCATGGTCAATCAAGTGCCTCCAATCTTTCCTAACCCTCCTCAAGACCCAAATTCTTACGCTTCTGCAAATTCTGTCACTTTGAGAAGTGGTAAGAAGACTCAGGATCCACAACCACATTATTCTAATCTTTTGAATCCTGAAGAATCTGAGGAGAGAGAAGAGAATTCTAAAGGAGAAATCAAGGCTCAGGAATCCGATTCCAAAGATTTGACTCGTGTTCCTTTTCCTGAAGCCTTAACCAAAGCAAAGAAGAAGAAGTCTGTTGATAGCAATGAGGAGCTTCTGAATATATTTAAGAATGTTGAGATCAATATCCCGCTCCTTGATGCTATCAAGCACATACCGACTTACGCAAGATTTTTAAAGGAATTATGTACACAAAAGCGTAAGTCGAGAGAATCTGTTCCGAGGAAGGTGGTACTCTCCGAGCAGGCTAGTTCTGTTATCCTGCACTACCTCCCTCAGAAAAAGAGAGATCCTGGTGCTCCTTTGATTTCTTGCGTTATCGGAGATTACACATTTGATAGAGCACTTTTGGATCTCGGTGCATCCATCAACCTAATTCCGACTTCTCTTTACGAGAAGTTTGGGTTAGGCGAACTTCGGCCAACTTCAGTAACGCTACAGTTAGCGGATCGTTCGGTCACAAAACCGCGAGGCGTTATTGAAGATGTTATAGTTAAGGTCAAGGATTTCTATTTTCCTGTAGATTTCCTTGTCCTTGACATGGATGTACCAGATAATCTGAGGAACACGCCCATCATTCTGGGGCGTCCGTTCCTAGCTACCGCAAAGGCCAACATTAATTGTGAAAGCGGTAGCATGGAAATCGCCTTTGGGGACCAACGTATGAAATTAGATATTTTTAAGGCGATCAATAAATTTGAGGATTGTGGAGTTATTGAGGAACTTGATGAGGATAATGTTAATATTGAAACTTGTTTGACAGTTTCTTCAATTGAAAGTTCCTCTTTGGTTGATGAATTTGACCCGCAACCCTCTGACTTAACATCTTCGGAAGAGGTTACTGATTTTGTCCACTCACAACCTCTCCCTCTTGTTGAATCTTCAGCATCTACCCGACCATCAATCATCACCCCACCCCAGCTTGAATTGAAACCATTGCAAGAGAATTTGAAATATCAATTTTTAGGACCTCAGAATACGCTCCCTGTGATTATCAGTGCTAAATTGACAAAGGAGCAAGAGATTAAATTGATTAAGGTCCTAAAGGAACATAAGGAGGCAATTGGTTGGACCATTCATGACCTTAGGGGGATCGAGCCATCTTACTGCAATCATAGAATATTCTTGGAAGAGGGATCCCGCCCTTCTCGCCAGATGCAGAGGAGATTGAATCCAAATATGCGAGAAGTGGTCAAAAAGGAAATCATCAAGTGGCTCGATGCAGGAATTATTTATCCAATCTCTGACAGTCCCTGGGTAAGTCCCGTTCAGATTGTTCCAAAGAAAGCCGGGATTACTGTTGTGACTAATGAGAAAGGAGAATCTGTCACAACTCGTTCAGCTTCATCTTGGAGAGTTTGTATTGATTACAGGAAGCTGAACACTGCCACTAAAAAGGATCATTTTCCCCTGCCCTTCATTGATCAAATCCTGGAAAAATTAGCCGGGCAGAAGTACTTCTGTTTTCTTGATGGTTACTCGGGATACAACCAAGTTCCTATCCATCCCGAGGATCAGGAAAAAACTACTTTCACCTGTCCCTACGGAACCTTTGCTTTTCGTAGGATGCCTTTTGGGTTATGCAATGCACCTGCGACTTTTCAAAGGTGTATGCTAGCCATATTTTCCGACATGGTGGGAGAGTTTATGGAAGTCTTCATGGATGATTTCTCCATTTTCGGAGAATCATTTGACTCTTGTTTGGTTAATTTGGAAATGATTCTTAAGCGATGTATCAAGACACGATTGGTCCTTAGCTGGGAAAAGAGTCATTTCATGACCCAAGAGGGCATCGTTTTGGGTCATGTAATCTCTGAACGGGGAATTGAAGTGGATAAAGCTAAGGTTGATGCTATCGCTAAACTTCCTCCTCCCACATCAGTTAAACAAATCAGATCATTTCTTGGCCATGTGGGATTTTATCGAAGATTCATCAAGGACTTCTCGAAGGTTGCCCGCCCTTTGAGCAATCTTCTTGCCAAAGAAACACCGTTTGTTTTTGACGAATCATGCCAAAAGGCATTTGATTTCCTAAAAACGGCGGTCACCTGTGCGCCAATTTTGCAACCACCTATTTGGACAACCCCATTTGAGATCATGACCGATGCTTCTGATTACGCGGTCGGGGCTGTCCTGGGTCAGAAAATTGATCGAAAGCCCTTTGTCATTTACTACGCTAGTAAAACTTTGGATGAAGCCCAGAGGAATTACACTGTTACTGAAAAGGAATTACTCGCTGTAGTATTTGCGTTGGAAAAATTCAGGGCTTATCTCTTGGGGTCTCATGTTATTGTTTATACCGACCACTCGGCCTTGAGACATCTCTTGGCTAAAAAGGATGCTAAACCCCGGCTTATTCGTTGGATTCTTCTTCTTCAAGAATTCGATCTTGAAATCAAGGATAAAACCGGGGTACAAAATGTGGTGGCAGATCATTTGTCGAGACTCCTAGGTTATTCTTCTTGTCCGGACATTCCGATTACTGACACTTTTCCGGACGAACCCATTCTTACAGTTTTAGGTGTCCACACCCCATGGTTTGCTGACATTGTTAACTATTTGGCCGTTGGTCAAATCCCCCAGGATTGGACCAAGAAACAACGAGATAGACTCAAATCTGAGGCCAAATACTACTTTTGGGAGGACCCTGAACTGTATCGCATCGGCTCTGATCAGATTATTCGCCGATGCATACCGGAGAATGAATTCAACAGTATACTTGAGTTCTGCCATGCATCTGGGTGTGGTGGACATTTCTCCGGGAAAAAGACGGCTGCAAAAATTTTGCAATCTGGCTTCTATTGGCCGTCTTTATTCAAGGATGCCCAGGAGTTCTCACAGTCATGCCCTCGATGCCAGGCACTCGGGAGCATAACTAAGAGAGACATGATGCCCTTAAACCCTATTCTTCCTGTCGAAATTTTTGATGTTTGGGGCATTGATTTCATGGGACCCTTTATCCCTTCATTTGGACATCAGTACATTCTTGTCGCTGTTGATTATGTGTCTAAATGGATTGAGGCAATTCCCACCCGAACCAATGACCACAAGGTGGTCATCAACTTTGTCAAGAAAAATATCTTCAGTAGATTCGGGATTCCGAGGGCTATCATCAGTGATGGTGGCACTCATTTTACTAATGCCCAATTCCGGAGTTTATTGGCCAAATACGGGGTTAATCATCGAATTTCCACACGTTACCATCCCCAAACGAATGGACAAGCCGAGATCTCTAATCGAGAGATCAAGAACATTCTGCAAAAAACGGTTAGGCCCGATCGCAGGGATTGGACTCAAAAGCTTGAGGATGCTCTTTGGGCCTACCGTACGGCGTATAAAACACCTATCGGCATGTCTCCATTCCATCTGGTGTATGGAAAGGCGTGTCATCTACCCGTAGAGATTGAACACAGGGCATTCTGGGCAATCAAACAATGCAATCTAGATCTAAATCTAGCTGGGAAGACCAGGAAACTCCAACTATCTGAGTTGGAGGAGCTTAGAAATGATGCTTATGAGAATGCCAAGATCTACAAGGCTCGGACCAAAGCTCTACATGATCAAATGATTTCCCGCAAGAGCTTTGAGCCAAACCAGAAGGTCTGGTTATTCGATTCTAAACTTAAGCTCTTTCCTGGTAAACTTAGATCTAAATGGAGTGGCCCATTCATAATTGATCAGATTTTTTTAAATGGTGCCGTTCAGATTTCTGACCCAAAGACGGGTAACACCTTTAAAGTCAACGGTCAACGTCTGAAGCCTGTTGTTGACCATAATCTTCCAGAACCCGTTTCAGACTCTGTTGCTCTAGCCATTCTGTGACTTCTTTGGCTGGACTTCGCCTAGCTGACGGCATTAAACTCAGCAGTTGTACATATAACACAAGGCTGATACGAGCTTCATATCCAGGTGACATCTTTCATATTCTACCCTTTCTTTCATGTCTCTTTTTCAATGAGGACATTGCATCAGCTAGGCATGGGGGGGTGGATTCATCTTTGAATTAGTTGGTCAGCTTTGTGAAATCCATATAAATTGCTCTCTTTCTCTCTCAAAAAAAAAAAAAAAAATTAGGAAGGATTAGTTGGACATTAGGACTTTTCAATCCTAAGAAATTTTACATTAGGATCTGAACACAAAGACCCCTCAGGTCTTTGGACTTAATTAGCCTGTGTATCTACTAAAATGTGGATTTGTCTTTGAGTTCTCGCCATCTTAATTCTATTATAATTGGAATAAATAAGTTTGGGTGATAAGTACACGACTTGTCAACCCACCCTCTGATTTAAGGGAATTTTGAGTCTTAAGCATCTACACACTTTCTTTGCACTGACTCGTTGTTTGGCGATTTTAACGGAAATTGGGTAGCTAATGAACCTTCTAGGGTGATATGGCTGGCAAGTTATCGTGGGTAACAGCCCATAGGTAGGTTGTCCAGAGCCCAGTCACTGGACCTTTCTCTTTTTGCTGCCTTTAGGTAAATCTTAGACCAGGGAAGCCACCTACTTAAAAAAAAAAAAATCAAAAAGGAGAAAAGAACAAAAAGAAATAAGCCACACTTCGCCGCACGAGTATGGCTGGCAAGTTGTCGGTGGTAACAGCTCATCGACCGGTTGTCCAGAACCCAGCTCAGAAAATGCACTAAAAATTCCCAAAACACTTAGGAAGAAGCGGAGAAGTAGAATAAACCGGGGAGATATACACTGGATTCACCCTTGTGTTGACCCCGTTAAAAAAAATAAAAGTAGGGAGAAAGCTACCGGTTGTAAAGATACACCTTTAGGCAGAATTCTTTTTGAGGTCACCTAGAGGCGTAGAAATCCGAGGTCCGTTTTAATTGCCGGTCAACGAGTCTATCACAATCACAATAAGATGCTTAAAACTTAGGGTTCTCATCAAATCTTGGGTGAGTTGAATGGCCGTAGAAAGCCACTCTTAAACCCTTAAATTTGAAAATCCAAAAAAAAAAAAAAAAAAAAAGAAAGAGTAAAAACAGAAAAAGAAATTTTTCTTTAAATAAGGCGAGCCTTGAGGCGGTCTGCATTTTGGCTGATACCCGGGCACTGTTGTGTCTTTGAAAGTTCAGTTCTTAAGTAGACAATTTCTTAATGATTGAAAATAACTCAGGTCCAAATAATCTAACCTAATTCTTTTATAAATGGCATATAGTTTTTGCTAGGGACTAGCAAAAGATAGGCATGGGGGTATGATGTAAACACATTTACACTACTTAAAATGTCTATTTATGCATGTTCTTAAGCATAGGATTGCATTTCATGATATAAATATTGCATTACATGCATCATCTTGCATTTAGAGTAGTTTGAATAAAATGGAGGTTAATTGTCTCCTTTTATGTGCTTGGACAGGGCAAATATTTTATCGGGGCCTCGGATCAAAGATCCAACCGTATGGATATGATCAGGGCGACGATTGGAGTTCAACGACTCCAAGATCGCCCTAATCAGGCATCCGTAGCATCAGATAGAGACCGGGGAACCCTAGAAGATCAAGGGCCAGGATGGTGTAAATCCACACTTCAGATGGAAAATCCAACCACACGGATGAATTCAGATCGACGATCGCAGCCGAACGACACAAAAATCAAGTCAATCCGACATCCGTGGCACCATCTACAACTTCCAGAAGATGGACGGCCAAGATAGCGCCACGTGGCGCCATCCCAGCCGCCCAATCGGTCGCAGGAGTCCTGTGAAGACCGCGCACCGTCTCCTCTCCGCCGTTGGATCTCGATCCAACGGCTGCGGCCGCTCGCGTTTAAAAACGCCCGCGCGGCCATTTCGCCCGCGTAGCGCAGCGGCGACGCAGCTGCGGGCGAAGCGGAGGTCGCGGGTTCGAGCCGCGGTGAGGGGGTCGAAGGCGCGGACGAGCGGGCGCGCACGAGCGTCGGATGAAGATCCAACGGCCGCGCGCGCCCGATAGCGCCGACGCGCAATTGGACGCTCGATCGCACGCGGGCGGGCGCGCTACGCAGCGGGCGCGGACGCGATCTAAGCCGTCCGATCTCGCGATCGGACGGCTGGGAAGACGTGGACGTGCGTATGCGTTACGCGCGCAGGCCAGCCGAGCGGGCGCGCGTGGGCGCGGCGGCGACGGCGACGGCGGGGCTTTAGCGACGGTTTTATCCGTCACTAAAGACCCCTTATTTATTATTTTGAAGATGTAATGTCCATTTTGCCCCCACTCCTTGCAACTATAAAAGGAGACCCCCTCCATACGAAATTTTCATCCCTTCCTTCTCCTCTCTACCTCTCCAAAGCTCAAGAGAAGCTTGTCCCACACCCGGGATGCTTCTCGCGAGATAAAGTCCAAATTTTCGTCCCCCTTCGGAAGTGGATCCCGCGACGACGACGGCGTGCTGCTTCGTTCCCGTTCTTCTGCTTCGTCCTCCTTCGTCCCGCCTCGTTCTCCTTCGTCCAGGCGTCGTCCCGTCCGGCTCGTCCTCCAAGCGACCGTCGAGGAGGATTCTCTCTCCCTATTCTTTTTACTGCTTTCTAGTATAGATTTACTGCTTTCTAGAGTAGTCTATTCATCCTCCGAGCGATCGTCGAGGAGGACATTACTCCCTCCATTCTTTTAATGCTTTCTAGAGTAATTGTTTTATGTTTTCTAGTTGTAAGGAACGAACTCTTTTATAATAAATTCCTTGTCTATTCTACATCTCATTTTGATTTCCATGTATAGTATTCTTTCTCTCTCTCTTACTCCCTCTCTCTCTTTTATTTGTTGTAGATACTTAGATAGTTTAAATTGAATTTCTTCGTGACAAAATAAAAAAATGAAATGCGAAGTTTTTAAATTAAACGTGCGCCTCCCTGTGTTCGACCCGGAATTCTTATTTCGGTATAAATTTTATTTGTTGAACACGAATCCTTCGCTTTCGAACTATAACGACGGGTTTTCCAAAACCAAACACGTTAGCGTAGATTCTCGTTCAACAGGTAGGTGCTATAATCATCATATCCTTTCTAATTATAGATTGGGTTGGTTTGTTCATAAGAGGGCGGTGATCTATAATTAGTGTAGCTCTAGGTAGGTTAATAATCATGATTATGGTGTCTAAGGTTAGGTCCTAGACATTGAGGTCCGGAATCATATCCCCAATCAAAGTTATTTCGACTAGGGGATGGGTCGTCATAAGTCGGGTCGGGATAGTAATCATCTTGGGCTTAAGTGGTGGTAGGAGGGTAGGATTGGAAATTTGTGTAGGATGTGGAAGGATACATGGTGAAGTAGGAGGGAAAACAGAGGAAAGAAAGGTGCCCTGCAGTACAATTAACCAAACCTGTCCTTAGGTGGGTAGCCTAAAGACCTACAGACTCCCAGAACTTGTCTTGAGATAATAGAAATGATTTGGTCTACTTCTATCTGGTCAATCCAACCAGTTAGAGGGAGGGGCTGGGGAGAAGGTTCTTCCTTTGGCTTGCACCTTTGGTTCCTTTGATACCCCCTAATCGTGGTCGTTTGACGCTACTCCTCTAACTAGACATCAGATTGACCAGTAGAAGTAGATTAATCGAAATAAATCTTAGTTGGAGTCCCAAAGAGGAGTTAATCCTTAAGGCCAACGTCTACTCAATTTTAATTAGGCTTAGGATGATTGTGCTCTTAGAATGTGGTGGGCCCTGTAGATGGGTTGTGCCCTTAATGATCAATTCAAATGCGTGTGTGTGCACAACAAGGTTTTCAAACAAGGTTATTTGATGATGTGCCTTTTAGGGTTTGTCCTTATTTAGTAGCTTTTAGGGATTAATCTTTAGGTTTGATCAATCAGATTCGGTTGAACACTCCAAGTTTTGAAAACACAAGTGATGGTATATTCCTTTAAAACTCAAAAATAATGTAGAGTGCCTGGTTCAACCCTAAAAATCAATCTTGTGGGGTAAGCTACTGATGAATCACTTTTAATTTGAGTGGTGCGGCCCAAACAGTTCAAGCAATTGGCCTGTTGCATCACTTGATTAAGGCACACAAAAGTGTTTAATCTAATCAAATTTCTACTCACTTATTTGCATGTTGAGTTAAGGTGTACTGGATCCACAGGTCAGATTCCGGTTAAGTGGTAGAATCAATGTGATTGTGCGCCTTAGGTCGAGAAATTATTTGGTGGTTATGTGTATCTCTTTTAGTTTAATCCTACAAAAAGTGAAGCGTAATTTTTTTGTATTTTTTTAAATTTATGCGAATGGGTGAGGTGAGGTGAAGTGATAATCAAACAACCAAGATCTAACCGAGGGTTTATGCAAGCACCTAGGTTGATTTGAGTTAGAGTTATTACGTGATGGAATGGAATCTAGGGTGGGGGTGGTGGGGATGCACTTACAAAACCTTCTAACCTCACTTTTACTCCAATCTACTCCACTTTGGATCTCCTTGGAAGGGTACTTGTAATCACAGAAAGAAAGGATAAAAGTGAGGTAAGAAGTTAAGTAAGGATGAAAACGTGAAAAAACCAAACAATGATGCCTCCCCAGCAATGGCGGCAAAATGAGCATGTATTCTTGAGCAAAAATTAGGGTTTTAGAGAACTCATCATTGTAGTAGCAAAAATTGTTACCAAATAAAATTTATACCAAAACTTGTGGTGAGTCCCGGGTCGATAATAGGGAGGCGAACATTTGATTTTGAAATCCATGCTTTCGATTTTATTTGTTTTTGGTGTTTTTGTATTTTATGATTTTTTTGTATTTTTATAAGGAAAGAGATCAGATCGACAAAACTTTATCTAACTAATCTACTTGCAAAATAAGAGGGAGAGAGAGAGAGAAACAATCACATATATTTTCAATATAGAGTTTTCTACAGATAGAAAAGTGGAAAACTACACTAGAAAGCAAATAAAAGATAGAGAGAGATGAGAAGAATCCTCCTTGATGGTCGCTTGGAGGACGACTCGCTCTAACGTCGCCTGGATGAAGGTGGCGAGAGGTAGGAGAAAAGAGAATGGCGTCAGAGGATGGGGCAGGACGTCATCGTGGCGAGGATCTACTTCCTGAAGGTGGTAAGAGGATGGCCATGGATGCTCTACGAATGGGGGTGAGAGGCGGGAAAAGTATATGATTTTGTACTCTAAAGGAGCATCCCAGGCTTGGGACAAGCTCTCTCTAGAGCCTTGGAGGTGGTGAGGGAGAGAAAGGAAGAGATGAAGAAGAATGAGAGGGGTAATGGTCCTTTTATAATGGAGGAGAGGAGGCAACATGAAGTCATGGTCAACAGTGACATTTACAATCGTCGCTAAAGCTCCACTGCAAACATCGCTATAGCCCGAGCTCACGCTTGCGCAAGTGCACATAGAGTGACAGAGGCATGGTCGTTGGCGAATTGTTCGATCAAAGATGGACGGCTAGGATTACACGAGGATCGCGTGCTCACATCGTGGGCTAGAGGGTGAGTCAGATGGAGAGTCGGTCATCATGTAATCACGCGACGCTCGTGACACCATGTCACCGCTGTCTTCATCACCAGATCTCCATCGCACGGTCCAATTCCATTTGTGTGCCTTCGCTACTAGATTCCTCCCCTCACCGCGGTTGAAACTCGCGCTCACGGTTTGAGAGCATTGCCCGTGACCACTGCGCTGTGGGAGCGGTTTATTGCATGGACACTTGCGTGTGGAGGCCTCTTCTTGACCATTGGATCGTGCTCTAACGATTGAGCTCTCTTCGCGAGGATGCTCTTTGGAGGTGAGTGGATGCTGTGGTCGATCTTAGGTGGCTGTGATGGTGCCATGTGGTGCCATCATGGCTGTTCATTTTGTTTGCTTTGTAGGTGGCACCATGGACGTCGAATTGTGTCAATTTTCATGTTGTTGGGCCGTGATCGTTGATCGGGATCCATCTGTATGGTTGGATTTGTCATTTGAGGCTTTGAATTACGTCACCTAGCCACTTGGCCGTTGATCTTCCTTGGACTGCATAAGGTGCTACAGGACTTCGATCAAGATGATTTTGGAGGCGTTGGACTCCGATCATCATCTTGATCAAATCTATATGGTCGGATTGTCAATCCGAGGCCCTGAAATAGATCTCCTTCTCTCCTATCTACAAAACGACACAAATTAACCTAAAATTTATACAAACAATTCTAAATGCAAAATGATGCATGTTATGCATTATTTATAATATGGAATGCATCTCTAAGCATAGGAACATGCATAAATAGCATTTTAACCTAAATGAATATGTATACATCATAATCCGTGGCATGTCACCAAACTTGGGAACTCTCCAAGTTCTGCGACAGGTGTTGACGTGGGAAATCGATGTTTTAAAATACTTTGTCGTAGTATATATAGGTCAAAATCGCACAAAAACAAATATAATTTATACTCGAGTTTGAAGTCCGAGGTCGTTCACTGGGAGAAAGTATGCAATTCAATTTCACAAATCACAATTCAATTAGAAATGTAAGCAATTATAATCAAAACTTCATTTTAAAACAATCTAGAATAATATGCCAATAATCCATATAGTAATGTGCAAAAAGAATTGGTTAAAATGGTGATTTATATCACCAAATTAACCTTAGACAATTAAGCACTAATATCATAAATATATGAACAGTAACAATCAAATATTCTTCGTCAATCACAATCTCAGAATCAACTAAGGGCCCCAAGGTTTCAGATGATGTCCCAAAGTACTCAGACGGCTAAACTAAGGCTTAGCAGACAGAGGAAAAAGACCTCTTCCTTCTTCTCTTCAAGCCTTAAAGGAGAGGCACAACAGAGGGCAAAACCCCCCTTCCTCTCTCTTTTCTCTTCTCTCTCTATCAGAAACTCGAACGGATCCAGGTAAGTGGACCCATGCCCAGATTCGCGTGGCCTGGGCGTGGGCAAGGGCACATGCGTTGGAGTGTGCGAGTGGGACCTCACCCCAGTGCTCTCGGAGGTGATAAGCCCAAGTGACAAAATCAATATGTGCGTGCGCGTTGGTTTCCCTCCTACCAATGTGGGACTATCGAGTCCCTTCGTTGTTTGCACGAAGGCAACAGGACGTCCTCCTTCAATTGGAGTAGCATACGCGATCAAGGTCTTCAATTGAGCACCTAAAATGCTTCAGGACCTGGGGCTGCTTCGATCGAAAGCTGCAGCAGAATGATTTAAAGCCAGGAGGTGGAAGAACATGCCAGAGAAGACGGTGGTGATGGTGGCCATTTGGTGAGGCACCTAAAACACAAGATACAGGCACTAAGCCCCAATTAGAACACTCAATAGTTCGCTGTGGGAAGGCGAACTCAGCGGTGGCAGGTGGAGGGTGTATGGTGGCTGGTGGATGCTTGTTGGTGACGGAGAAGGAGCTGCAGAGGTGGGTTGGTCGGTGGGGTGATGGAGAGGGTGAACGCCATAATTGATAGAGGGCTTTTGTTGTGGAGGTCAAGGTGGAGCTAATGGAGTTGTTGGTGATGAGTTCTTGTGTGGTGGAGTGAGCTGGAGGCGTAGCCGGAGCTTCGTCAGAGTAGAAGAAAGTGAGGGCGTCGGGGTTTGTTGCATGGTTGATTGGGAGTGTATGTGAGGGGGAATTGATGTAGAGGGAGAAAGGAAGAGAAAGGAGGTTTTTAGGAGAGGGAGTTGAGGCTGAGAGGCTTTAGTTGCGGCGGACTGGAGTCGGAGAAGATGTCAAAGCGGGAGGACAGCGACAGCGATGTAGACGAAATAACGACCTCCCTTTGGCTGGGGAGGATCGTGAGGATGAGGGGAAGAAGATAGGACATCCAATTTGATGGTTGGATTGCTAGAAGAGGGAGATTGAGGGTGGTCGTCGGAGCAGAGGTTTCGGTGGCTGGAGGAGGGAGAAAAGGGGTATTTGACTCACCAAAACTTGCTATGGAACACGACCTTGCGACCTGGGTCCTTTTATAGAGTTAGGTGATCGTTTCAAGCTTGGAAACCAAGCTTGAAACCTTGAAAGCTACACGCAATAGGAAACCCACATCTCCTATGTGTTTGCATGGGAGATTGGGAAAGAATTAGAGCCCAAGAATAGGTTTAGATCGTAGAGGATACTCTCAGGAATCTTCCTTCCAACTTTGGAAGGGTTTGGCTGCAAAATCAGGGAGTAATCCATGATTGAAGGTCGTCGGAGAAGTGGGTTTAGAAGTTGAAGGTGACGGGGACTTGTTGGTGAAGAATCTGATGAAGTTAGGGGCATATTTGCAAAGAATTTGAAAGTTAGGTGCCTGTGTGTGAGAGAAAAGTGTTAGATGAAATCAAAATGCAAACTTGGTCAATGTGATCTTTGATTTGGCTCAAATTTTGGTACAAACCTAATTTGGACCCAAGAAATCTGATGATGAAGTCAGATTTAGGTTTTGACTAAGTTTGATTGGATAATTTATGTAAAAACCCAAATTAGGGCAATTGTCTATCTAAGACTATTTTAGGTCAAAATGGGCTCTAATGGTCGAATCAAGGATGCCAAACCCTAGAGAATATTTTTCTATGATTTTTAGAAGGTTTAGGTGAATTTTACCCTGAAAATAACCTCAGTTAATTAAGCGGGTCTATTTTTAGGGTTTCAGATGTCATTTAATTCTCGAAATGTGTGAAAACCTATTTCTGTCTGTATGAACCCACTTATTAGACATTTATGACCATTTTGTTGGTGCTAGAGCACCATGATCATTTGTTTTGATGATAACAAAACACGTGTTATTTAACATTTGCACTTGGAGTCTTAGATTTCAGGTCAATTGCAAATGTAGACGTGTTTAGACGGAATTCGAGCTCGCATCCAGGACGAATTGGAGGAGCTTGATGGAGAATAGAGGAGATTCGCGAGGAGCGCTAGATTGAAGATGGAAGGACAAGAAGAATAGGATAGAATTTTATTTAATCCTTTCATGTACTTTTATCTTTATTTTGCTTGCTCTTTTTATTTCCTTAGAACATTATGTTAAAGAGCCTCAAAGTACCCTAACAGTAGTCCTAGGAACACCTGCACAACCCTAGGATACTTAGGTTTTCTGTAGAATACTTAGAAAACCAATATAGGGTTCGAACAGAGTTTCCAGACGTCTAATTCCCAAATCAGACGTCTGATAAAGTGTTTTAAGACGTCTGACTGTTGATTCAGACGTCTGATAACTATTAGGCTGGACATAGTTAGTTCTGTCTGATGAAATCAGACGTCCAGACCTTAGACCAGACGTCTTAGGAGATGTCTGATGACTTTGCCAGACGTCCAATTAGTGGACCGTTGGCTAGCTTAGCGAACACTCACGAATATGACCGTTAGAGCCTTATCAGACGTCCATAGGACTTTCCAGATGTCTGATAATTGACCGTTTTGCCTCGGCTAACCCAAAATCTCTTCTCAGAGATTTTCTAGCCGTTGCAACGTTTGGAAATCCATTCCCACAGAAAAAGTAGGTTTCCAAACGTCCAGACATAGTGCCAGACGTCCTATATGTCGTCTGATGGACTTGCACAAGAACCCTGTTTAGATCTGATTCAAGTCAGGAAGGAACCCGCCCAAAATCAGACGTCTGACCTTGAAATCAGACGTCTTAAAGTGATCTTCCAGACGTTTGATGCCAGAATTAGATGTCTGATAAGCCTGTCAGTGCAATGATTGTTCCTGATTTCGGGCTGATTCTCTTGGGCTTTGTACCCAACGGCTATGGAACCTTTCCTAAGCCTTCCAAAGCCTTCCTAAGGCCTTTATAAATAGAGGGGAACCTCTTGCACACAAAAACACACCTAAGACACAACAAAACACACCTAAGGAACATACTTTCTACCATTTTGTGTCTCTCTTGCTCTCAAAGATCTAATTCTTCATCTTGAGAGCATCAAGCTGTTGCGCACCCGCTCTCCTGCCGTTGTTCACGAGAGCGACGTTGCGCCGTCACGTGGCTCACGCGTCTGCGTCGTCGACGCAGTCCTTTCAAAGGGAAGCATCCTATTTCTTATAGAAGCTTAGGTTAAATATTACTTTGTTGGCTCTATAGGATTACTTGTTTTATCTTTGTTATTTGGTTGGGTATTTGCTTTGCGAATTCCCATCTCCTTCGCGAGACAAAATCTTTTCGTGAAGAGAAGGGGTTGAGGTACGCTACCCTCGTCTAAGTAGTGTGGTTGTATTTGAGGTTGAATCACCCTCATTTAAAGTGATTCATTTAGTGGATTTTGATCAACTTGGTTGATCGGAAAATCCTAACTCGAGAGGGTTAGGTGGTGGTTTTCACCCGGTTTGGGTTTCCACCTAAAAATACTTTGTGTACTTTGTGTGATTGCATCTTGTGAGATTGTTTATATTTTATTTCCGCAATTATTACGTCACCCCTTCCTGGTAGGGAAACTTCACATTTGACCTTCAATAAACCCCTGAGAAATCCTGTGATTGTTGTGGAATTAGGATATTTTGTTAAAACTGTAGTTTTAACCCTGGTTTCATGTTAAATTCTCAGAAAGGATGTGCAATGAATTATGGTCCTTTGGCGGTTATGTAGGAGCATTTATCAATCGATTTTGACTAATTAAAGCTAGATATGGTTGATGATGACGTTATCATCAGTAGTTTCCTTGGTAGCCTCCAACTACTACACCACCTCGGGTCCTCGACCCAAGCAATGAACCCATGGTTCATCAAGTCTAAGGGTGCAGCCTTATGAGCTCACCTAGCAGACATACTATCATTTAATTTCATCGAGTTTCGTGTCCAAAATGAAGTTGTAGAGACATAGTGTATCACCTAGGGTCTTACCCAAGACCTTAGGATCTAAGCATTTACTCTTATTAAACTCTGCTTGAGTCACAAATATCATCATGTGAAGTTTAAGTCAATACTTAGCCAATTTAGATTGCTTTTAATGCACTTAGGGAGCTTAAAGCTTAAATTAAAGGCACACACACACCTTACCCATCTAGGGTTTACAGTAATTTCACCATTAACCCCGCCCATTTAGGGCATTTACTAAACCCTCAATTAGGTTCCATCATTCCTTGGGATTCCTAGTGTTAGAAATACACATTCCATGCTAATTAGCAACCTCAACAGATTACCTAATGTTAGGGACCTGTTACCTAAAGTTAGGAAACCCTCTAGCAATCACCTATCATTGGGTAAACCTGACCAAATGTTAGGTAAGGCTGCAAGCTGAATACAAAACAGCAAAACTCGCTTTTCATGTCAGAAATCCGAGTTTTATGCCACCAAGACACCTGCAAATTTCACCACCAATACACTGGCATACCAGGTACATATTGAACCCAAAAGACCCCTAATCCCAATATTTTGGATTCAATCCTTTACATAGCCGGATTGAATCAACTTTTAATCTTTTTAGAGCTTAAGAGTTCCTTGCCTCCTGACTCAAAAAGGGTGGAACAAGTGCACCCGTATCAATACAAAGCTTCTCATTTATTTTATCTATGGTTTCTTTACATAGAAAATCCACACATCTTTGTGGCTGAACACAACTAATTGAGGCTCCATTTTAGGTCCTCAAACTCTAATTCCAGACTTCAAATAGGGTTTAATACCTTCATTCCTTGATATAAGGCATGATTAGCTAATTAAATCAAGTTTCTAGTCCTCATGAGGAATTCCTATATGAAACAGGATCACATGTGTCTTATTGGACATCCAACACGTGTTAGATGTCCAATAAGGCAACTTAGGTCATATGACAAAATCCCTAGACGTCAAAAGGCTACCCTCCAGGAATACAAATCCCTATCAATAGAATTGGACGTCAAAACTGCAGTTCAAAACCCCATATGGGTTCAAATATGCGATCATTCTCATACCAACATACGCTCATACAATTCTAACCCAAACAAACCATCTTTTAGGATACGAATCCAATCTATAATCACCTAAAACCACCTAGGTTTCATAGGTGTCATTAAAAATTAAATCCCAATAGACATCCTCAAATGTAATTTCTCATTGATTTAACCCAAATTTGGAGGGGAACCCACATACCCCTACATGAAACCACAACCTAGGCAAGTTCATACTCCCATGCTCAACCACCACACTCCAAGACAATCAGAATGCAAACCTATACATTATGGAGTATCAAAAGAACACATATAATAAGATAAAATCAGCGAAAACCTTATCCATTCATTGAAACCCTGATAATCAAGATAAACCCAACATTAACACATAAGGAGACCTGGCTTCCAAGCAACCCCAAAATCTTACCTCAATCAACCCTAATCCTAGGAAATCAAAGAAGGTAGACAAAGGGGAAGAAATGTACCTCAACCAAGACAACCGGTACCGATACTACCTTTTAGCACCTACACTGGGCAACCCTAGTACAATTTGCACAATACCAGCAGTATCGGTATTGAATGTTAATACCTAATATAGACATATCTATTTAGGTTAAAATGCCTACTCATGCATATTCCTAGGCTTAGATTTGCATTTAATGTTATAAATATTGCATAGCATGCATTATTCTGCATTTAGAGTAGTTGTATATTTTAGGTTAATTACATCCTTTTTGTGGTCAGGAGAGAAGGAGATTTATTTCAGAGCCTCGGATTGACGATCCGACCGTGCGGATCTGATCAAGATGATGATCGGAGTCCAATGCCTTCGAAATCGCCTTGATCAGAGTCCTGTAGCACCATATGTAGTTCGAGGAAGATCAACAGCCAAGGGACTAGGTGATGTAATTCGGAGCTTCAAACGACAAATCTAACCATGCGAATGGATTCAGGTCGATGATCGTAGCCCAACGGTGCGAAAATCAACTAAATCCAACCTCTGTAGCAGCCTCTACAACAGAAAGAAGATGGACGGCCCAGATCTTGCCACGTGGCGCAACTCAAGCCGCCCATGCACACGCACGCACCACCGCACGCACACAGTAGTGCAGGTGCGCGCACACGTGCGAAGGCATGCACACACAACGGCAGCATACGCGGGCGCGTGCATAGAGGCATGCGACACGAGCACACGCCAGCGCAGCAGCAGGTGGGCACGTGGGCTGTCTTCAACGACGTTTGTGGTGGATCTTCAGCAACATTTATGACCATCACTAAATGTCCTATATACGAATTTGATTCTTTCCTCCACTATAAAAGGACCCCTACCCCTCCCATTTTTCTTCATCTCTTCCTTTCTTCCTCTCACCACCTCCAAGTCTCTAGAGAGAGCTTGTCCCAAGCTCGGGATGCTCCTCTAGAGTATAAAATCAAATAGTTTTCTCTCCTCTCATCCCCCTACGTGGAGCATCCCGTGGCCATCCTCTCACAGTCATTCAGGAAAAAGATCCTCGTCGCGATGCCATCCTACCCCATCCACCATCCTCCTTCATCCTACTCCTCACCACCTTCCTCCAGGCGACGTTAGAGTGAGTCATCCTCCGAGCAACCGTGGAGGGGGATTTCTCTCACCTCTTTCTATCTTTTTACACTTTCGTAGTGTAGATTTTCTGCTTTCATAGTATAACAAACAATTCTTCATGAATGGATGACTGTTTCTCTCTCTCTCTCTTTTATATTTACAGGTGGATTAGCTAGATAAGCATTTGTCGATCTGATCTCTTGCTTCTTAAAAATACAAGAAAAAATTAGAAAAGATAAAAATGACCAAAAACAGAAAAAAAGTGAAGTGCGGATTTCATAAAGCCAAACGTTCACCTCCCTATGTTCGACCCGGGACTCCCTTGGTGTTTTGGTATAAATTTTATCTGATCGACATGTTTTGAAACTACGACGACAGGTTACTCGTAACCCCAATTTCTAACACGTAAAACACGCTCGACCATTTTCGTGCTGGGAATTTACTTTATTGTTTTTGCACTTCTTTGCATTTACATAACACTAACCCTGCTTATCTCTGATCTATTGTCTTGCAGGTACCCTAGCATGGAGATCCAAGTGTGGTAGACTGAAGTAAAGTTCGGGTAGAGTGTTTTATAAGTGTCCCCCACACCACCCCCACCTTAGTTTTCATTCCATAACCTAATAACTCAAACCCAAATCAACATAGGTGCTTTGCATAAACCCTAGGATAGATTTGGTTGTTTGTTTGCCACCTCCACTCACCTTGTCATCCACATAAATAAAAAAAAATAATAAAAAAAGTGTTATCTGATTGTGGGATTTTCTAAAAGAAACACACCTTAACACCCAAACTCTCGACTTAAGGCACACCTCTCCACTTTGATCCTACCATTTAACTGGGATCTAACCTGTGGACCCGGTACAGTTCAACTCAATACACATAAGTGAGTAGAAATCTAAATAGGTTAAACATTTTTGTGTGCCTTAACTAAGTGGTGCAACAAGCCAATTGATCAAGCTGTGTGGGCTGCACCACTCAATCTGAAACTGATCCATCAAGTAGCTTGCCACTTAGGGTTGATTCTTAGGGTTGAACCAGGCACTCCACATTATTTTTGATTTTTAAAGGAACATTCATCAACCGTGCTTTCAAAACTTGGGGTGTTCCACTAAACCTTGATTGAACCAACCTAAGAATTAAACCCTAAAAGCTACTAAATAAGGTTAAATCCTAAAAGACACATCATCAAATAACCTTGTTTGAGAACCTTGGTTGTGCACGCATACACATTTTAACTGATCATTAAGGGCACAACCCATCTAAAGGGCCCATCACATTCCAAGAGCATGATCATCCCAAACCTAATTAAAATCGAGTAGACGTTGGCCTTAAGGATTGATTCACTCTTCGGGGCTTAGACTGAGATTTTTTTCGATTAATCAACTTCTGTTGGTCCATTTGATGTCTAGCTAGGGGAGTAGTGTCAAACGATCGCGGCTGGGAGGTACATTAGAAACTGGAGGCGCAAGCCAAAGGAAGAACCTTCTCCCCAGTCCCTCCTTCTAATTGGTTGGATTGACTGGATAAAAGTAGACTAAATCATTTATAATCTCAAGACGGGTCCTTGGAGTCTGTTGGTCTTTAGGCTACCCACATAAGGATAGGTTTGGTTGATTGTACTGCAGGGCACCTTTCTCTATTCTGTTTTCCCTCCTACGCCACAATGTATCCTTCCACTTCTTACATGCATTTCCCATCCTATCCTCTTACCACCACTTAACCCGAAGATGATTACTATCCCAACTTGACTTGTAATTACCAATCCACTAGCTGGGATAACTTTGATTGGGGATACGAATCTGGACCTCAATGTCCAGGGCCTAACACTGGACAACAAGACTATGATTACTATCCTTCCCAGAGCTACAATGATTATAGATCTCCATCCTTTGATGATCAACCTAACCAGATCTACAACCATGAAGGATATGCTGATTATAACACTTACCCTCTCTAGAATTATGCTGAATTTAGGTCGCCACCAACCTTTAAACAACCTGAAATGACCTACTTTCAGGGAGGGACCTAAGAGCCTCGACATCTTGACTCCCCTAGATTTAACCCAAACCCACCCAATTCTGAATTGAACCAGTTGGTTCAGGTGAACCAGATCCAGGATAGGGTGTTGGCTAATTTGAGGAACACTATACAATCTTTAGAAGCTTAGCCAACACCATGCATTGAAGCACTGGAGCCTATGATCAAAATGATTGATGAACTTAATAGTTTTTTATTGGATTTGCTTTAAAGTGTTAGGGATATGGACTTGGGTGAGTTTCTTCTTGGGAAATTGTCGAGGTTGAGGATGAAATTTGTGGCTGCCCTAGTCAAGTCTTGGGATGATTCTCAAGATGAACCTCCTTCAGGAGAGCTAATGTCAGAACCTGCTCAGGCGCTTGTCGGGGGGGATACATATTCTGAGATTGGAGATGACCAGGTTGGACTAGAGCAACCCTTTGAGGAGGAATCGAGTTTCTCACTCAAGATCCTAGAGCCAGGGAATGACGAAAAATATGTCTCCACGGACCATGAAATGACATATGATTTTGAGACATATATAAATGAGGATCATGGATTCTTTGATTCTGAGGGTGAGGAATCTCTTAGTGAAGTCTCACTTGAGCTTAAGGAAGATGATTTTAGTGAGACAAATGGATTTGAGGAGCATGATGAACCATGTGATAGCCCAGTCATTGAAGATTTTTATTCGGTTGGGGCTAACTTGGAGGATTCGAATCCTCATTTACTTGATGATTCAATCAGTGACCCCATTCCTCATCTGCACCCTGAAGAGCTAACTTCTGAGATCACTGTGCCCAAGTCAATCTTGATTCAGCCATGATTTTTGATCTTGGGAGAATCATATGGGGTGAATGATTTGCTAGAGGTCTCGGAGCTTGAGCCCTTGATGTTGGAAGATAGATTGTTTAAATAAAAATTTGGGAGGCTAATTTTTAGGGAACTTTGAATTTGGATCTAAGGGTACCTATTGACCTGAAACCAGCTACTTTCTACCAGGACCCTTACGATATCTTTCACATGCAACCCAAGCTTGAAATAACTGATTATTTTTTTGAGCTAGATGTTAAGTGGACAATCGCACTTATTGAACCATTTTTACCCGTTGTCCGACACTTTGGTCTTGGGTTGCACACCACAAAATCGCAAGCTCGACCCTGCAAACACAACAACCTTCAATTCTTGGTGATTTTCATCCAGAACTTGAGAACCACTCAACCCTGGGGCATGGGTTTACACAGTAATTTGGTCCACGTCTATGGACATCTTCTACTGGCAGGTTTCAGGATCAATATTTTTATTTTGAGTCTGACCTGCACTTGTGAATTCTCAATTTCTTCTTTGTATGTATGTTATGCCTAGCTGAAGGCATTAAACTTAACACATGTGTATACTCTCTTCTCTGCAGAGCTGACTGGGTTGTCAAGAAATTCAAGTGATATTCTATTTACTCTGCCCTTTTCATGTCTTTGTTTTTACAATGAGGACATTGCATCATTTAGGCATGGGGGGTGGATAATCAATTCCTGAAATCATTATGTTAACTTCATAGAATTTCTTCTAATTTCTTATAAAATTAAAAAAAAATTGAAAATTTGAAAAAGATGAAAAAAAAGAAAGAAATTAGGAAAAGAGAACTTAGGCATTTGGAAGTTACTAACTTTAGGAAATGATACGAGAGGACCTAAACACTTAGACTCTTCAGGTCTTCGGGCTTAATTAGCCAGGGTGTCCACTCAAATATGGACTTACTCTCGAGTCCTCACCAATTAAAAATTCATTTTAAGTTGGTAAATAAATTGGGATGATAAGTATGTGACTTATCAACCCGCCCTTTGATTTGGGGGACTTTAAACCTAAGCATCTACACACTTTTTTGCGCTGACTCACTTTTCGGCAGTTTCTTCGGAAATTGGGTACCTAATGAACTATCTAAGGTGGTATGGCTGGCAAGTTGTCGGTGGTAATAGCTCATCAGTCAGTTGTCCAGAGCCCAGTCACAAGACCATTTTCATTGTACTGCCTTTAGGTAAATCTTAGATCAGGGAAGCCACCTATTAAATTAAAAAAAATAAAGAAAAAGAAAAAAATAGAAAAAGGAGGAAAAAATAAAAAATAAACAAAACCACACTTCACCGCACGAGTATGGCTAGCAAGTTGTCGTGGGTAACAACCCATTGGCCGGTTGTACAGAACCTAGCTCACAGAAAAATGCACAATAATTCCCAAAACACTTAGGGAAGAAGCGGGGAAGTAGAATGAACCAGGGAGATATACATTGGGTTCTCCCTTGTGTTGACCCCATAAATAAAAGTAGGGAGAAAACTGCCACTCGAAAAGATAAACCTTTAAGAAAGGTCACCTAGGGTCGTAGAAACCTGAAGTCCATTTTAACGGCCGCCTAGTGGGTCTTTCACTATTTTCACAAGATGTGTAGCACTTAAAATCATTTTCACGTCTTGGCTAGGTCGGGTAGCCATAAAAAGTTATTTCGAAACTCTCAAACTCCAAGAGTACAGAAAAAAAAGAAAAGAAAAAAAATGTATCTTCCCTTTTCAAATAAGGCGAGGACTTGGGCAGTCGCATTCTAGCAGACACCCGGGTACTATTGAGTCTTCATAGTTTAGGGCCTTAGTTGAAATTTTCTATTGTTAATAAACGACTTAGGCCTAAGCAATATAATCCTAATTTTGATTTTATACATAGCATGTAGTTTAATTTTGCTAGGGACTAGCAAAAGATAGGCATGGGGGTATGATATAGACATATCTATTTAGGTTAAAATGCCTACTCATGCATATTCCTAGGCTTAGATTTGCATTTCATGTTATAAATATTGCATAGCATGCATCATTCTGCATTTAGAGTAGTTGTATATATTTTAGGTTAATTATGTCCTTTTTGTGGTCAGGAGAGAAGGAGATTTATTTTGGAGCCTCAGATCGACGATCCGACCATACAAATCTGATCAGGATGATGATTGGAGTCCAACGCCTCCAAAATCTCCTTGATCAGAGTCCCATCGCACCATATGTAGTCCGAGGAAGATCAATGGCCAAGGGACTAGGTGATGTAATTCAGAGCTTCAAATGACAAATTCGACTACATGGATGGATTCGGGTTAACGATCGTAGCCCAACAGTGTGAAAATTGACTCAACCTGACCTCTGTAGTAGACCTTATAGCAGAAAGAAGATGGACATCCCAAATCATGCCACGTGGCACAACCTAGGCCACTCATGCACACCCATGCGTCATCGCACATGCACAGCAGCGCGGGTGCGCGCGCATGTGTGGAGGCACGCATGCTTAGTGGTAGCGCACGCGAGCGTGAGGAGCGTGCGCCAGTGTAGTGGCGGGTGGGCACGTGGGCTGTCTTCAGTGACATTTGCGACAGATCTTCAGTGACGTTTTTGATCGTCACTAAATGTCTTGTATACGAATTTGATTCTTTCCTCCACTATAAAAGGGCCCCTACCCCTCCCATTTTTCTTCATCTCTTCCTTTCTTCCTCTTACCACCTCCAAGGCTCTAGAGAGAGCTTGTCCTAAGCTCGGGATGCTCCTCTAGAGTAGAAAATCAAATAGTTTTCCCTCCTCGCATCCCCCTTTGTGGAGCATCCCGTGGCCATCCTCTCACCACCCTTCGGGAAGAAGATCCTCACCATGATGCTGTCCTACCCCATCCTCCATCCTCTAGCTTCGTCCTCCTTTGTCCCGCTCCTCACCACCTTCCTCCAGGTGACGTAAGAGCGAGTCGTCCTCCGAGCAACCATCGAGGGGGATTTCTCTCACCTCTTTCTATCTTTTACGCTTTCGTAGTGTAGATTTTCCACTTTCATAGTGTAACAAACAATTCTTCATGAATGGATGATTGTTTCTCTCTCTCTCTCTCTCTCTTTTATATTTGGAAGTAGATTAGCTAGATAAGCATTTGTCGATCTGATCTCTTGCTTCCTAAAAATAGAAAAAGAAATTAGAAAAGATAAAAATGACAAAAAATAAATAAAAGTGAAGCGCGGATTTCATAAAGCCAAACGTTCACCTCCCTGTGTTCGACTCGGGACTCCCTTGGAGTTTCGATATAAATTTTATCTGATTGACGTGTTTTGAAACTATGATGATGGGTTACTCGTAACCCTGATTTCTAACATGCTAAACACATCCGACTAATACCAATACTGGGCACCCCCACTATCCTTTCGTAACACCATCTAGTACCGATAATAAATGCTAGTACCTGTACTATGCACCATTCATACCTTTCCAAGTAACCTGGCTAGTACCGATACTAAGCACCAATATCGGTATTGTGCATCCACAGTACCAATTTACAATACCAAGCAATAATGGTACTTGGAAGCCTAGTACAACACCCTAATACCAGCCAGTACTAGTATTAAGCACCAATACCGGTACTAGGCATCTTCAGCCCTTTCCAAGTAACCCAACCAGTACAAGTACTGGGCACCCATAGTCATGCCGATTGAACACATCGGGTGCCCATTTTATGCCTGTAATTAGTTGGTGCTAAGTCAACTAATACCAATACCAGTTAGCAATAGCAGTACTAGGTGCTTCCAGAACCTAGTTCGAAAGCTAAACATCCATTCTATTTCACATAAACCAACACAATTTCCATGTTTAAAATCTTTCCTTTAGCATCCTTAACCATAGGAAATAAGAGATAAATAAGAAGGGGAGGTCCCTACCTTTGTGTAAGAGGTCATTCTCTTTGTTCTTCATGTTGGTAGCAACAATGACCGTAGTAACAGTTTGAGTAGTAACAGTAGCAGCAGCTGCCCCAGCACTAGTAGCTGCAGCCGCAGTAGCTCCTCTTCTTCTCTTTTCTCCTACAGCATCTTCGGCAGCATTGGTGGTAGTTGGTGGTCGATGGTAGGGAGAGGAGGAGGTGAGTTGCTTCACTGATGGCAAGAGGAGGGATTGGCCTGAGATGGAAAGCAATGGAGAGGGTTTTCTTCCCTCTCTTTTTTTTTTCTTGGCTTTTTTAAGGGGTAGACATTTTGCACCCAAAGCTCCTCCACTCCTTACTTGCCTTCCAAGAAATGCCTTTAAACACTATTCTCTCACAAATGGCCCCTCAACTTTTTATTTCTTACACAATTATTAAATTTAATTAGTAATCTTTAAGGGGCACCTCATGCCCAAAGAGTTTAGTCCATTATTAGGCAACCAATTAGAGTTTTAATTAGTCCATTAAGTGTATTAAAAATCTAGGCCCTTACAACTTTGATAAGGAAAGTCCTTTATGGATACTATAATTGCAATATCATGCTATTTATGAGACCTAAAAATTCTTGTTAATCTCAAAAGTAGCATAAAGACTGAGCCATAGATGAACGATATTTTTAACATGGAAAAATCCCTTAAAAAAATAAAGGTAAATGACCAAGGTGTCATATTGACCCAAAACCAATCATTATTATCAAGGAAAGCATTTTTCATGTAATTATATCAAGAGAGGGGTGAATTGTGCACAAAATAAATAAATTTAAAAGAAAACTCTTGAAAATGCATACCTTATTTACAGAGGAAAACCTTTTAAGGAAATAATCTCTACCTAAATCTTAAAATGTAGGATTTTCCTGCAAAAATATGGAAATCTCTACTATGCCATGGTTAAAACAAGTAAGGGTAGCATACCTCAAAATTGCAAAACCCCTTTCACAAACAAACCTCAAGAAAAGTTTTGTCCCTTTCTTTTCAAGAGAGAATGGGAGATCCATAGCTAGGACACCTAAAAATAAAATAACAAAAGCTTTATGGATGTGATTCTAGAAAGAGCTTTTGAAAGGATTAAGAAATATATAACAACACTTTAGAAATACTCCCTAGTTAATCCTTTATGGAGAATAATCACTAGAGGGATGTTACTTAAAGAAAATAGAAAAACTAAGCAGAAGTGATCCCAAGAACACTATTGAAATTGAAGTTAATTTAGACCACAAGAATGCTAAGAATTATTGTTCTTGTATTTTGGTGACTCCAGTTTAGTAGTTTATAGGGTTTATAAGGTCAGAATTGAGTCATTGGATCTATTAGAATTTGAAATGGCAAGAAAATCTTCAAGCTGAAGTGCCTGTAAAGCATAATTAAAAAAGTGATGGTGATACCATCATCCATCATAACTAGCTTAATTTAGCCAAATTTTAGTGATAAATGCTCCTTAATACCCATCTAAGGGTCGTAATTCAATTCTGAAACAAATTTGAGAAGAAAAGAAATTGAGTTAATTCTACTTTTTTAACGAATAATCATGAGTGTAGAATAAATGAGGTGTTAATTAATGGTCAAATGAGCTTAAATTTTAAGAAGTGAGCTCAAATTGATTGAAATAGGGTTTTCCGCATTTTGAGGCTTATTTATTTAATAAAAATCCTAATTACATCCTTACTTCAATTAAATGAGTTTTGGTGGAAATAAATGTAATATAAACATCTTAAAAATCATTTAAAAATATTATATGAGGTTTGTAACCTTCACTTTGACCAAAGGAACCCATTTTGACCAAAAATAGAGACTTACATAGGAATTTGTCTTATTTTAGGGATTTAGTGTAAATTACCCACTAAAATTGCGTCAAAACACAAATATAAGGTCACCACTAGATTTCTTGGGTCAAAATTAGGTTGACCCTATATTTTGAGCCTAATCAGAGAATATCTTGACCTAGCTTGCATTTTAACCCATTTGACTCAACTTATTACAGAAAGCCCCTTAAGTCTTAACTTTTCTTGCGAATAGGTCCTTTCATCATCTTCTACACGTCCAAACATGGAAACATAGTAGCAAACCGACCCACTCCACATTGACCTCTCATTGAAGAATTAACCCCTTAAATCTTGTCCATATCCCTCCAAATTTGGAGGGATTGATCCTCAAATCTTCTATCAATTGTAATTGATCTCGAGCTCTGATTTTAACTCTAGAGCCGTTGACAAACTCAAGATCTGTGGATTGTGTGTTGCCAAAATTGCGAGGAATTCACAAGAATTCCAAGCAATTCAAGGCCACATCTTCCTCTATATAAGCTCTAACATGATTCCAAGTCAAAATTAGTCAAGATTGGAACGTGTTTCACCCTTCTTTATGCACGGCCACCACAATCGATGACTCCGATGAGCTCCTCCATTCTCTCGCTTCTGCATGTGCTCAAGACCAATTAGCACCTTCAACCTCTTCCCCTCTTCCTCACAACCCTTGTTGGCCAGAGAAAGGGCGTTCCAACCTCTTCTTCCTTGTTCCACTCACCAACCCAATCTTCTTCATCATGTCTGGCCAGTCAATGCCGAATGTGAATCCTCCTCTGTTTGCTCAAACAAGTAGTCCCCTATCTCCCTCTCTTCCCCTAGGTTAGTTTAGGCTACTTAGTCTTAGCTTTCAAGCCCTCTACTTGTCACTCATTCTTCTTCTCTATGACCAATGAGAGCTCCGGCGAGCTCTAGCTACCACACCATGCCACCATCCACCCATCGACCTACACCACAAGCTTTCACGTCAACTTGTAGATCAAAAGCCCTCAAGAAATTGAGAGCTTTGAGCTACAAATCGAAGGGCCGAACAACCCATGTACCTGTCGTCGTTCACGCCTTCGTTCGGCCACACCACACCCGCTCACACACCACCAACACCTTCGTTGCATCGAGGCAAAGCTTTTGAACCATCTAATTGGGACTGAGAGGCCATATTTTTGTTTCAGGTACTCATTGGTATTCGTCATCTTCTTCGGCATTGTCATCTTCATTTAACGAGAGAAGCACCCAAGAAGCTTCCCCTCTCTACGTGGATTCATGTGGGGAAGCTTCCCACGTCATTGCATTCAAGATCCAATAGCTAACATCAGCCAATCGAGCGAGCATCTTCATGCCATTGGAGCAGCGAAGACAAAGAAGACGAGGACGTAATGTCCCACATTGTGGGGATTCAAATCTGATTTGGGCATAAATTAATTTGTGCCTCATACCCTACTGCCCAAGATCACAGGGGGTCGGGTCTCCTCCCACATGCCCCTACACTCACGTATGCTTGCACATATCTGAGTGCATGCTCGGGTGAAAGCCTAAGTCAATTTTGCCTTAATTTACGTGTAGGGCTTTGATCAAGTTTTGAGCTTCAGTTGTGATGGGCTTTAGCCGAATCTTGTGCATACTTTAAGACGTCTGATTGGCTTGGCATTTTGCTAACTGCTGAGGGCCTTCTTTAGTTGAAAAAGGACATATTTTGGCCTTAACCTTATCCTTTATTTTTGCACTTGATAACATAATTATTTAAATAAAATTATTGCTCTTTTCATCAAGTTTTTGAGCTTCAAATTACATTCATCTTATTAGTGTTAATTGTGATAATTTGCACCCTGAGATGACCGTGGACTCACATTCGAGATTACAAATTTTAATGTCAATTCACTTTTGTTGACTATACTACAACGCGTATTTTACACTCAACGAAAGCGTGTTAACATTTTGGCACCGTTGTCGGGGAGCAACATGCAATTTCACCACTATTCATATCATTTTTGTTATCTAATTTTTATTTCTAACTTGCTCTGATTACTTGTTTCGAGGTGAATATGCAATTAAGATCGTTCTCTTGAGCAACCACACCAGGGTCAGGTTAGTCTTTTTGACTTTTCCCCTAATCCCCTCTCTATCTTGGGAATAAAAAAAGGAAACAAAAGAAATTAGAATTCAATCTCACCTTACTTTTTCTAGTAAAATCATTTTAGGTGAGAAATTCCTGATTTATCTTGATTGAGTTTGATCATATTTGATTCAAAAGACCCAATTCCTAGCTACTTGCACCTATTAAGGACATAAAAAGCTACTTGCACCTATTAGGAACATAAAAGCACCTTGGACTATTCACCTTCTTGTTTGAGTCCAAGGTGCCATATCTAGAAACAATTGGACTTGGAAACAAAGCCACTTAGGGTTTTCATTTTAGGGTTGGAGTGCTAGTACACACTTGCCATACAAAAATAGAAGAAAATCTTCCCACATTTATGTACCACCCAAGCCCTTGGTTGAATTGATCTTATCATCAAACCCTAGAATCAAGGCTCTATATTCACCTGAATCATAAAAGTTGGGACCTAATAACTTGTTGATAACCAAATCAGGTTGGTTCAGGTGACTTAACCCGAATCCCATCCTCAACTTTAGGGCAGCTCAGGTGAAGTTGGTTCACTTGGTGAATTAACCAACCTCAAATTAGGTCACAATTTGAATCAACTTCTAAAATCAAGTGAAAATCCAAGGCACAATTAGGTTTAAAATTGGTAGACTTACGTCTCAATTCACACATTCTGATCTCCTTAAATCAAGGTGGCAAGGAAGTCGGGTGGATTATCTGATTGAGACACTACTGATTTATTTGAATGAATTGAATAGTTGGGATGCATGCTTAATTAAGAGGATTTAATTGGTGATTCAAACCACCATTATTTTGCTTCTCTAATTCTTTTTATCCCAAGGATCTTTTGAGATACATTGATTTTGGATATCACTCTGAGCAATTTATTCATTGCACATCTTTTATTGTGCTTCATTTACTGTGCTCATTTATTCTAAATTAAGATTAGTGCGTGGATTCTATATTTGCTCCCTGCAAACAACCTCGGAGTCACTTCTGATTCTGAGTTTTATAAATTTAAGTGTTTGTTGTGCATTTTGAGGAGTGTACTACAATGACCATTCCTTAAAACTCCTCATTCTCACTCCAACATTTTGGCACCGTTGTCAGAGAGTAATGTGCAATTCACCACTAGTTTTATCAAATTTGATTGAGCTTATTACTAACTTGCCTTATTTATTTTGCTTGTGATTTTGCGAGATACATCACAGAGAGATCTTCCACATAATCAACCACTCCAGGGGCAGGTAAAATTTCTGTTCTTCCCTAATCAACCTCTTAATCAGGGGAAAGAGAAAAAGGAAACAAATAATTAGGATCCACTTGCCTTACTTTTCTAGTAATTATCATTCAAAGGCAAAAGATTCCTGATTTGTGAACTTGATTTGATATCTGATTGAAGATTGAGATGATTTGATTAGAGATCTCTACCCTGATTTCTTGTACCTATTAGGGATTTATGCTTAATTTTCTAAACATTGTGGACTACTCACTTTCCTGTTTGAGTCCAAGGTGCCAGATTTGAGATCAAATTGGACTTGAAATAGAGTCAATTACTATTTTCGCTTTAGGATTTTTGAAGTGTTAGTACACAATGGCCTGCGTTAAAGGAAATTGAGATTCCACCATTTGTTCGCCACCAAAGCCCTTTGTTGAAAAGATCTATTCAAGTAAACCCTAAAATTAGGCTCTAAATTCACTTGAATCCTAAAACTTTGGACCTAATAACCCGAGAGTCAATTCAGGGTGATTTTGGGTCTTGACCCAAATTTCATCCTCCATCTTTAGGGCAGGTCAGGTAAAGTTGGTCTACTTTGTGGGCCAATCAACCTTCAAATTAGGTCACAAATTGAATCAACTTCTAATCAAGTGAAATTCAAGGCATAAATTAGGGCTAAAAATTGGTAGACTTAAGGTCTTAATTCATACACTCTGGTCTACTTGGAATCGTAGTGACAAGGAAGGTTGGGTGGGGGAAACCCTGTAACCCGTGGACACGCTCTACCGTGTAGGGGTCTTTGCAGGGCTCTCCCTTCCAGGTTGCCCAAGTAATTCTTGGGTGTGTGGATTTTTGATTTAGAGGTATAATCCGCCTTGAAATAGCCTTAGTCAACCAAAAATCTTTGGGTGCCTTGATTGGGTCCAGTTCATATCCAGTCCCTCATCTATTCTTTAGACCACAAACACAGGAAAGGTCTCTTGGTTGTTGACCTAGAGGCCTCTTTAGAGTTGATCTTCTTGGGATTTTTGATTTGATATGATTGATTCAATCTGAACCTGAATTTGATTCTACACCTTAATCCACCACCTGATTTGAAAATGCAACTTGACAATTTAGGAAGAATATTTAGGAAGCCTGAATCCCAAATGAACATAAAAGAAAAGATGATCGAGGCTACTCTTAGACGTCATGATGAGTATTACAAAACATCAGATCCATCTAGTCACATTTAGGTTAATGTTTCAAAAACAACAACCCACATTATGAATCGTGCTGGAATGATAGTTCGCAAATGATACATGGTTCAACCCGGGATGAGCTTTAATCATAATACAGTGAATTGTGCAGACTAGATAGTAGTGAGTAAATACAATGTTTATCAAATCAACAACTTTGGGAGATTCACCAGGGTCTCATTGAGAAATGTGAGTATATGCTAAATACACTACAACAAGCCATTGATCAAAATACCCATACCAACACTCAGAAGTTGATGGGACATCTTGGAACAACATTGAGGATCAATATGATTTCCCAGATCTTGGGTTAGAAACTCGAGGTTGTTGTGGACCCCCAACCCAAATGGAATCATATTCAAACATACCTGATCTTGATGTCGGTTGAGAAGATCCAATTGCAGGTGTTCTTGATTCTGAACCAGTCTTGGAGAACCATGAAGCTAGTCCATCATGCCTTGAATTATCAAACACTTGTAGTAAGCTTGAATCAGAATATCTCGAGGATGTAATTCCCAAACATTATCCTATTAAAATAATCATCGAGAGTGGTTTTGGCATCCCAATAGAACCAAGTCTAGATTCTAGTGACCCAATTCTTAACCCTAACCTAGAAACTAGATCTAAGCCTATTTAGGATTATCATGAAGCCCAATATGATGAGAATTAGATTTTAGATTTGGACAATGATTCTGGGTTGATATTTGATGATTACACCTCTCCAAACTTGTTAGAATTACAATTGGATTTTTCGGAAGTCACACCGATTTATGATATAGAAATATAGTTGGAAGAGTTGGGATTTGATTGGGTCTACTTGAGGAGCCAAGAACCCGAGCCTATGCCTAATAAGGATACCTCTTTGAGCTCAAAATTTGAGATTAGGTTAGATCCAAGTCAATTTGTTGATTCTATGCATCATGATTCATTTTGTGGTGGAAATTCCAATCTGGAATCAGGTTTAGAAACTAATTTTCACAAATTCTCTGATGATTTCGAGTCATACTCTGATTTCGAAGCCTTTGTTTCCTGACGATTATGGGTCAGATTACGACCTCAGCATCCATGATCTGTTATTTGATTCTGATACTAAGGCCAGTGA
Organism: Thalassia testudinum; assembly: GCA_037157565.1. Lineage (NCBI taxonomy): Eukaryota > Viridiplantae > Streptophyta > Magnoliopsida > Alismatales > Hydrocharitaceae > Thalassia > Thalassia testudinum. The sequence goes on from JAZHRO010000063.1 coordinate 100,424,792, forward strand.
TTTAGACCTTAAAGAAGCTACACCTTCCATTACAGAGCCAAAACTTTCCAAAATTTGATCCCAACCTCGACCTGCCACCAGAATCAACTTCTACTTTGATTCACCTCTCACTGATCCAGTTGCATGTGATTCACCTCCATCTTTTGATCAGGTATCAGACATTGATCAGACTGAGAATCACTTCTTATCCTTCTCTGATCTCACTCATAGGGTTCCTACATCCTCTACAGATCCATTTTCTATTGAGGATCCCTACTCTGATTAGGTTGAGTCGATTTAGCCAATACCATGATTTTCATTTCCATATCTTTTTGAGCCATAAAGTATCTAGTGGGCTCCACATCTACTGATTCACATCCATGAATCCACTAGACTAATTGGGTTTGGTTTGCATCATCAGCCTGTTGATCTGAACAAGCACCTGGTTGGACCAACCAGGCTACTTATCAAGGTGCTTATTCTACAAAATTCTTCTAATTTGACCAGCCCTTCTCCTTAACCACCTTCTGCTTGGATGAAGGAATTGAATTTAGCACTTAACAAGAGGCAACCCATCATTCTAAAAACCTGAGACCCTTTTGATCATCCTTTTGAGCTGTAGCCTTGCTGCACTTTTGAGTTCAGCTTTAGAATAGCCGACTCCACCTTTGGTTTGTATCAAAGCTTGAAATCGTTTGCAACAGTCATCCTGACCCATTCACCCACCCTTTGACCCTGTTCTAAACTTTGACTCAAGCTAAATTTTTACCCTCCTCGTTTACAATGAGGACATTGCAAAACTTAGGCATAGGGAGGTGTTGAAGTGCAAACATATGGAAATTCAATTCTCTAAGGGGTTCTCACAAAAAAGTATATATTCAAAAATAATAATAAAATAAATGAAAAAATAAAAAATGGAGATAGGGGAGGAAATTTTATGAAATAATTGCAAATCTTTCTTGAGGAGGAAAATAGGAGGAAATTCAAATATCAAAAAGGAGAAAAAATAAAAAACAAGTAGTTATAACAATTGATTATGGAAACTACTTATGTTTTTTGGACCTAATAAAAAAAAAGATTAAGTCCTGAAATGATAAAGACAAGGAGATTAGTATGAGTGCTAATCTTAGGCCTCTTAGGCTTGTTTTAGGGCATAAACACTCATGCATTTGTTAAGATCCAAGTTAATCCTGATGTAGACACATTTAATTAGGATAAAATGCCTATTTATGTATGTTCCTAGGCTTAGATATGCATTCCATATTATAAATATTGAATAGTTTGCATCACTCTGCATTTAGAGTAGCTTATGTATATTTTGGGTTAATTCATGTCCTTTTGTGGTCAGAAAGATTTATTTCAAGGCCTCGGATTGACGATCCCACTGTACGGATCTGATCAGGACAACGATCAGAGTCCAACGCCTCCGAATCATTTTTATTGGAGTTCCATAGCACATTATGTACTCCGAGGAAGATTAAAGGCCAAGGGGCAAGGTGGTGCCAATCAGAACCTCAAATGCCAAATCCGACCGCACAAATGGATTGGGATCGATGATCGTAGCCCAACAACAGAATAATAGACCAAATCTGACATCCGTGGTGATACCAACAAAGAAAATAGAATGGATGGCCATGATGGCGCCACGTGGCACCATCATGGCCACCCAAGACTGGTCACAACCTCCACTGACATCTAAAGAGAATCCATGCGAAGAATTCCCGATCGTTGGATCAAGATCCAACGGCCAAGGAGCAGCCTGCACATGCACATCCATGCGACAAACCACGCCCATAATACAGTGGTCATGGGCAGCGCTCCCAAATCATGAGCGCGAGTTCGAGCTGCGGTGGGGGGGAGGAATCCAGTAGTGATGGCGCGCATTTGGAATTGGATCGTGGGATGGAGATCCAGCGGTGAAGACAGCAGCAACGTGGCGTAACGAGCGTCGCGCATTGTGCACGTGCCTGATCATGCCCTGACCAACACTCCATCCAACGTGCCCTCTAGCGCGCCATTTGAGCACGTGATCCCCGCACCATCTCAAACGTCCGCTTCTGATCCAATGGCCGCCAATGGTCCACACCTGATCCAGCTGTGAGTGCGCGGGCGTGAACGCTGGCCGGCAACCTTCACGACGTCCAAGGTGGGTCTTCAGCGAGATTTGTAGACATCACTAATTGCCCATGTGCGACCAAGCCCTTCCACCACTATAAAAGGACCTACACCCCTCCATCCATCTTCATCTCTTCCCATGCTTTCCTCACCTACTATATAGCTCAAAACACACTTTCAGCTTGTGTCCCAAGCCTTTGGGATGCTCCACTAGAGAAAAGAAAAAGTGTTCCACCCTCTCATCACCATTCATAGAGCTCTCATCTGTTGTCTTCTCAACCCCATTCCTGGAAGCAAATTACGTCGCGACGTCGCTTGTCCTTCCCCCATCTTTCGACGCCGTTCTCCTTCATCCAACTCCTCAGCATCTTCATCCGAGCCACGTCAACACAGCTTTGTACTCTTTGCAGTCGACAAACAGGATTTCTCTCACCCCCTTTCCCTTTTACTACTTTCATAGTGTAGAAGCATTTGTAATAAACATTTGTCAAACATTTATCTAGAAGTAGTTTTTGATTCTCTCTCTTCCATCATGCTTAGCAAGTAGAATAGTTCTTTCCTACTTTCTAGAATCGCTTAGTTTAGATAACATTCCTGTTTGTTCCCACACTATCATAAAATGCCAAAAAAAATAGCAAATACAAAACACCAAAAAGAAACAAAGCGAAATGCGGATTTCAAAGAAACAAATGTCACCTCCTCGTGTTTGACCTTGGACTCCCTTTTGAGTTTCGGTATAAATTTTATTTGATAGTGAGTTTTGCCACTACGACGATGGGTTTGTCAAAACCCTAACTTTTCTTTGTGAAAACCTGTTAATCAAGTCCTCAAGAGGTTGAGGAAAGTGTGAAGTTGATGTAGTACGTCTAAGGCATAGGATTTATTTGGCCCCATTTCCTGCCCTTTGGCTTGTGGGACTTGGTAACCTAAGCACCTAAAATCACACACTAAGTCTGGTTCATGTGCTTAACAAAGAAAATTTTGCCCAAAGTGTTTTGTTATGAAAAGCCATCTTGAAGATCTAATTTAGGAGCAGCTTGACAACACAAGTTGATTGGATGAGTTCCCGATGCAGAGAGGTGGGAAATTTCCCTCGAAGATGCGTAATAACATAGTGTCTCCTCGGTGCATGTCTCTTAGGATATCTAAATAGCCTACAGGGGGCATGTAAGCACCTTGTGCTAGTTCAAGTGCTATGGGCGGTATTATCTTGAAATGTCAATTAGTAAGGCCTGAATTTAGTTATAGAACACCATGGCTGACACTATCCCGAAGTGTCGAAAGCTAAGGTTTTGGGGGTTTCCATGGCCGATGCTATCCTGAAGCATCGAAAGCCAAGGACCCTTTAAGGATTGATGGTGGGGACACAGAATTTGATACTGATCGCATTTAAAGCTAATCTGAGGCTAGATATAGGGAAAAGTAAAAAGAAAAGAGAGAAAAATCTCAAAATGAAAAATCCTTCTCTCTCTCCTACTAAAAATGCACTGGCAAACTGAACCTAGACATGTTACATCTATGCACAGGTGCTTTAACCGTTGGGTTCAACGAGCCTCTAGGCAGTTTTTTCGGGCCTTAGAAACCTTCACAGCAAACTCAGGTTGAAGCTGGTTAGGTCTGCATCTTGATTGATACTTGAGTAGCTCTAGTCCTATTGTTGGCATTCTGATCAAATTTCTAAAGAGGCAAAAATCAAGCATCTGAACATCAAAGCATGGTCTAGAGATCTAGTCTTTCCATAATATTTTGCCAGGGACTAGCAAAGGTTAGGAATGGGGGTATGATGGTAACACCAACATGAGCCATAACTAGCTTTATTTAGTCATAATCAAGTGACAGATGCTCCTACATAGTTGCCTGAGAGCCATAATTCCATGCAAATCTATTCTGAGAAGAAAACATTAAAACAGGGTTAATTCTACAATTTTAACATCATATCATGAATGCAGAGTACCCACGGGGCTTCCTAGGGGTTAATTGAAGGCCAAATGAACATTAAAGTCTAATAAGTGGGTCCATATAGACAGAAACAGGGTTTCATGCATTTTGAGAATCACATCAGCACCTAAAACCCTAATGTTAGACCCGCTTGAATTATGGAGATTTTGGTTAGGATAAAATTCATCTAAACCCTCTATAATTCATAGAAAAATATTCCTTGAGTTTTGGTACCCTTGATGGGATCATCTGAACCTATTTTGACCTTGAATAGAGTCTTAAATGGAATTCTGCCCTAATTTGGGTTTCTATGCAAATTTCCTAGTCAAACTTGATCAAAACTCAAATCCTAATTCACCATTAGATTCCTTGGGTCCAAATTAGGTTTATACCAAAATTTGGGCCCAATCAGAGTCCTTCTTGACCTAGTTTGCATTTTACTCCATTTAAACTCTATTCCTCTCAATAAGCCCCTAACTTTTGAAATATTTGCAATCATGTCCCTAACTTTATCATCATTTTTGCAAAAATGTCCCTACTTCCATTGATGTGAATAGAGCTTTCTTGCCAAGATTCGAGTAGGGTTTTCTTACTCAATTCTCAATCAAATCCTTTAAAAATTGGAAGGGAGAATCCTCAAGAGATCCTCTATCGATTGGACCACATCTTGGACCTTGATTTGCTACAGAAAGTTCATACGAACGCTCGCAATCTCAGGGATCCCCTTTTCTGAGTTTCCAAGATCACCGAGATTCCTACCTTGTTTGGAAGACACCTTGAGGCCTTTAAATAGGTTCATCTCGTTATACCGTGCTCCACAGCTATTTAAATAGTCATTTAAATAGGCCTTTAACTCGGTTTGGTTGTACTTCCTTAACAAATCCCTCTCTCTGGCCACCTTCACCATAGCTCTGGTGACTCCTCTCGCTCTGGCTTCTTCAGCCACTGCCACATACCATAGGTAGCAAGCTTCTTTAGCTCCTTCCACTTCTCGCAATACCGGTAGAAGCTCTCCAGACCCTCTTCTTCCTTGTCGTTCCCTCATCGGAGGACTTCTCTTCTCCGACGCCACCAATCAAAGTTGGCACCTCCCTCACCCCCTTCGTCCTTAATTAGGTTCTAAATCTCTCTCTCTCTCTGGCTCTCTCTCTCCGTAGTTTAGATTAGGACCCTTAGCGTCTTCCTTCGCTCTGGCTAAGCCTTTGGAGAGGTCTTCCATACTCCACAGTCCACCAAACTCCATGCGACCACCCCCAAAACCTTCATTGTGCTTCCACCAACAAAACCCCTCTATTTATTCTACATTTCAACCACTCAAAACCTCCGCCGAGCTCACCCTCCACCGCACACCATCTCTGACCCTGGCCGCCCACTACACTCTTCCATTCACCATATAATACCCATCATTACATCCGTTGTGCTCTAGCGATGCTTGTGAACATCTTAACTGGCCATTTAGCCCATATTTCTCCTCGTAGGTTCTCGCCATCGCAGTCATCTTCCCCAGTGTTGTCATGCGCCATTGATGAGTGGCTACTCATCATGGCTAAAAGGCTGAAATTAAGCTAGACACTAAGTAAAACAATATCAAATTAACATATAAAAAGGGTTAAGTGTGGGAATTAAAGAAAAGACCTAAAACTTTTAATGTGTGTTAAAACTTCATAATTAGGTCACAAAAGTGAGATACTTTGAAAATAAAAGAATAAATGATGATCCATGCATCAATTGAACACATAAACAAGTTTGAAAAGCCAAATCAGAAGTAAAATCAATGTCTTAAATGTTCAATTAAGCACATGTAAAAATTTGAAAGCAATTGGACATCATTTAGGCTTAGAAATAAATAGATTACAATTAGGTCCTTCATGCATTACATTTCTACCCTTCAAAAGTCCTTCTTGGACCTTTTTGCAAGCCAAAGGGACCCTTCTGTATGACTGCAAGGCCCTTCCAGTTATAGTTGTTTTCACTTTTGGACCTGCACGCTATTCTTCTACCCCTTCATTCAAGGGTCTTGATGAGAGCCTCATCATGAGCCATAACTAGCTCATTTTGACCCAATAAAGAAGATAAAAGCTCCTACATAACCTAGAAGAAGGCTTAACTGAAGGAACAAGTGCTCTGAGAAGAAAACATGAAATAAAGGTTAAAACTGCAATTTTACCATTGCAGTACATAAACAGGATTTCTCAGAAGCAAAACATAGGTCAAATGGTCCAAATAAGATAAAAAGTGGGTTGAATTAATCAGAAATGGGTTTATGTGCAATCTAAGAATTAAATGACACTTGGTAACCCTAAAACAGACCCGCTTAAATTAACAAGGTTCCGGTCAGAATAAAAATCAAGCAAACCCTCTAAAAATCATAGAAAAACATCCTCTAGGGTTTAGAACACTTAATTTGGCCTTTGGAACCTAGTTTGACCTAGATTAGGGTCTTAGCTCTTCAATTAACCTAATTTGGGTTTTTACGCAAAATGTCTAGTCAAACGAGGTCAAACCTAAAATCCAACTTCACCATTGGATTCTTTAGGTCCAAATTAGGTTTGTACCAAAATTTGGACCTAAGGGGAGGTCATCTTGACCTACTTTGCAAGTTAGTACACCCAAATCACAAAGAGGTCCCTATCTTTTGAATATCCTTGCAGAGAGGCCCCTAGGTTCTTCGCCTTCTTTGCAAACCGGTCCTGCCGCCATTGCTAGGGAAGAACCGAGCTCCGACGAAGTTTCGAGAGAGATTGCTCTCTAATTCCTCAGAGATTCTCTCCCAGAAATGGAAGGGAGATTCTCTGAGGAATTCCCTTCCTTCTAAAGCCAATCAAATTCGCTGGCGTGAACCCAATCTCTCGTGCGAACGCACGAGAGATTTGGGTATCTTTCTTCCTTCCAACTCCGGCAAGCCAGCTGACCTAATTGCGCATTTTTCACGCACTGATAGGAGCGGCCAGCACCTATAAAACACCCCTCGGACCCGGCCACTCATCTTAAGCTTGATTTTGACGGAGATCCCCTCCAAATTTCTTCTCTCCCATCTCCGGCCAAACGACCCACAAGCTCCGGCGATCGCCTTCCCTCCTTCTCGTCACTCTGCTGCCATACCAGCAGCAGAGTCCTCTCCGCCTCTTCCTCCCGCGACGCGCTGTACCCTGCGCGCAAGCCCCTGACCTCATCTTCGTCGCCGCTTCCTCCCCCAGGGTCTTTCTTCCCCGACGACGGCAGTCACGAGCCGTCCTCTCCGCCGCCTGCCTTCACTCCAGACAACCCCAGATACGTTCTCCACCCTCTCCTCTCTCTTTTCCCCCTGTTATCTCCCTTGATCGACCCTCGACAGAAGCTAACCACCTCCATCGTCTTCGCCTCCGACCGCACTCCGGCGAGCCGCCCACACCACTCCAGCCCTCCACACGGCTCGCCAACCACCTCAAAAGCTCCGCCTCACCTCCAGGAACACACTCCACCCTACCACTGCCACTCCAGCCCTCCACAATCACCCCCCGACCAACCCACCATCTCCGGCCACAGGTTGACCTAGGCACGCATGCCTAGGCCAACCTACGGCCTGCAGCACTGCCCACCACCCTCGTCGTGCCACGGCGAAGGTCTCTAGCTATTCTGATTTGGCCGAGAGGCGCGTTTTGTGTACGACAGGATTTGAGCCGCTGCCGCCATGGACGACCTCTGATGAAGCTCCCACGAAGCTCCAGGCACCCGGTCTTCCAGGCTACAGGTGCTGCATACTAGCGCGAGTGTCGCGAGGTGAACGAGTCCAGCCAAGGAGCGCTAGCAGAGCCAGCAGCTGCGGGGCAATCGCACGACAAGGCTTCTGCACGCGCGCGTGAAGGCGAGACCAGATAGTCCCACATCGTGGGATTGCAACCGTCAGGTACCATATAAGTTGTTTTTGCGTTTTACTCTTATTGCCTCAATAAGCACAGGGGTGAGGTCCCTCACTGACCCCACCCGCCTCGTCCGCGGCCTGACCACGCGGACCTGGCGGATCCGACCCGACCTAGACCTACGCACTCCTCACGCATCACACACCTGCAGGTGCGCCTGGTCCCCGGTACGATCCGACCCGATTTAGACTGTGGCTCTGGTAGAGCGGTTAGAGTGAATTGCTTGAGAGAGAGACACGCGCGGGTAGAGGGAGAAGGGTTAGGTTTTGCTCCTGTGCAGGCAGGCTGATCGCAGGAGAAGGACTTGGCCGCTGCAGAAGGAGAAGCAAGACAAAGAAGAAGAAGAAGGCAACGAAGAAAGGAGAAGCAAGATAGAAGAAGAAGAAGGCAACGAAGAAAGAAAGAAGTCTTCGCAGGAGAAGAAGGAAAGCAGAAAGATTAGAAGTCTTCGTAGAGAAGAAGAAGAAGGATAAGGGAAGATTGCAAAGAGATCAGAAAGGCAAAGCAGAAGAAGGAAAAGAGAAAGAAAGATCACATTTAAGACGTCTGATACATAAATCAGACGTCTAATTCTATTTTTTTTACATCTTTCTTAAAAACTCTTTGAATCAATTATATTTGCATTTAACAGTTGTATTCTTGGGTTTTACAAAGTACTGAGTTTGCTCCCTGTGTTCGACCTCGGATACTCTAGTTGTTCGAGTAATAAAATTATTTATATTTGTTTAAACATTTTGTCAGTTCTACTGCAACGTAATACGCCTTTAAATCCGCACAAAACGTCGACAACATTTTGGCGCCACTGCCGGGGAGCAACAGGCACTTTTAAAGCTTTTGAGTACAACTTTTCTATTTAATATCTGACTTAACTTCTCTGTTGTTGTGTTCAATCAGGGAAAGCAAAACAAAAAGGAAAGAATAGCAACTGCACAACAGACTGGAACAGGTAATCTCCATAAGCCCTCTCCCTTAACCCTCTCACAATCTAAAAAAAAAAAAAAAAAAAGGGAGAAATCAACTTAGGGCTACCTGTCTTATATTTAGTAACTCATCAAGTTGCCTGATTTTCATTTCAACATATTTTTGTTTGTCATCCAACTAAGGCAACTAGGGCTAAAACTTTCTTGATTGAGCCCTAGGTGCTAAGTTCTAAGGCAACTAAATTGGACCCATTAGAGCCAAGTTAGGATTGCAAAGCTAGGGTTTTTAGAGACACATCTTCTCTAAAACAAAGAAACAAACTTTCCAAAAAGAAGTGTGCCTAAACCGTGTTTGAAAAGATTTATACAAGAGGAACCCTAAGCAAATCAGGCTGATAATCCATTTGAATCATAAAAGGAAGGACCTAAAAGCTCTCAAAGGAACAAGAGGTGAAGTTGATCCCTCGAGTCAACCAACCTTAATATTAGGTCACTTTTTGCACTCAAAATACTTATAAGTTCAAGTGGAACATTAAGCACCTTGATCTTAAAATAAAAAAGGTAGACTTAAGAGGTCAAGATCCCCATTCTGGTCTACCTGGAACCGCAGTGACAAGAGAGGTCGGGTGGGGGAAACCCTGTAACCCGTGGGGACGCTCTACCGTGTAGGGGTCTTTGCGAGACTCTCCCTCTCTGGCTGCCCAGGTATTTCTCAGGTGGACGATCTTCTGATCCAGGGGTCCATCTGCCCCGAACCTCTATAGTCACCCAACAATTCTTGGGTGTCTTGATTGGGTCCAGCACCTTCTAATCTCATCACATCTTCCGGTGCATGTTTGGTAGGAGGTCCTTAAGACCACCTTTAAGACCTCCTCTAGAAATTCATTCTCACCGAGGCCAAGCCTCGACGCCCTTGTTTGTGCAGCAACCCCACCACATAAATCTTTCATCTGATTCAGACCCTGATTCTCCTTCTTCTCCCATCATGGCACAACCCATTGAAGAGGAGAATAACCTTGAACACCAACTTCAACGCTTGAACGATCTCTTTCAGAACTTTGTAAACCCACCACAGCGACCTATGATGCGAGATCACTATAATCCCGCTGCGGTGGCAATTGAACCCCGAGTACGAATCCCAATTGGAGGACCCGATTCTGATCTAAAGCCCAATATGATTCATGCCATACCAAAGTTCCATGGGCTTAACTCTGAGGATCCATTCCAACACATTAAACAACTCAAGCATCTGGCCCAGACTTTCGGGTCAGATGTACAAAACCGGGATATCCTACTCATGAAAATGTTTTCGTTCTCCCTCTTGGACAAGGCCGCGCACTGGTATCAGACTCAGACCCGCCCGATCAACACTTGGGAGGAATTACAGTCTGAATTTTTGAAAAGATTCTTCCCTGTTGGCTGGACGAATGCCTTGCGCCACCAGATCACTCATTTCACTCAACAACAGGGAGAACCTCTTCACGAAGCTTGGGATCGATTCCTAGATCTCATGCGAAAGTGTCCCCATCACGGAGTTCCTAAGTGGGAACAAGTCCAGTCTTTTTACCAGGGACTCCGTGAGGATATTCGTCTAATCGTCAATGCAACATGTGGAGGAAACATCATGGGCCAACACGAGGACACGGTATGGGAGATTCTCGAAAACATGTGCGAGAACTCCATAAACAATGACTCCTTGGGCTTATTCGACAGGACGAATGCCCGCGCATCGACGAATCTAAGAGGGACACATGAGACGCAGGACCTGTCCACTTCTGTTGACCTGGAATTGATGGCCAGTCGGTTGGACAAGGTCTCTATCATAGAAAAGAAGGTGGACGAGCTAACTCGACATTTGCAGCAAGCCACCTCTGCACAAAACTCTTTTGCACGACCTCCTCTAGCAAGGGAAACAGTGCAAAACATCTATCACCAACCTGCCAAGGGGATGGGCCCATATCCACCCCCGTCTACCTCCCGGACCGGAGTGACCTCCGATCCCTTCTACTCGAGTTGGGGGAACTCTGAACCCTCGTATTCTGACTTTCCTGAGGTTCCTCAGAACTGCGAGGACCTCAACGCCATCCAGAATGACCCATACTCCAATACCTACAACCCTGGATGGCGAAATCATCCTAACTTTCAGTGGGCGGGAAATTCTCAAAAACCACCATATCAACCCCGCCCACAAGCTCCTCGTCCATATCAGCCGCCTCAGCCTCGGCCCAATCCCACCTACCAATCCGGGCAAAATCAGGATCAACTGACTCTTATCCTTCAAACACTGGCTGACATTCAAAAGACGAATGCAGCAATGCAAAAACAGCACAAGGACGAGATCACAGAGGTTCGCAACCAACTGGCCCAGATGGCAAATTCTCGCCAACCTGGCACCCTTCCTTCGCAACCTCTGCCCAACCCAAATAATGTGCCGACCCAGAGTCGCATTATGAATCGAAATCCAGGCCACGCACATTTGATTTATCAGGCCCCTGCTACTCCATCACCAGATGGGATGGAGGCTTCTACATCTTATGCAGAATTTCAGCAGCAGCCACCTCTCCTACCTAACCCAAACCAAAGTCAGGCTGGATTAAACTCTGTAACAACACGTAGTGGTAAAACAACACAAGACCCACATTATCTGAACCACTCCAAGCCTGATAATCGCCAAGACCCTAGGGTAGTCATCCAAGATACTACTGTCCCAGATCAAGAACCTGGACCTATCCTAGAGGAACCAGCTAGGATCCCATTTCCTGAGGCCTTGACCAAAGGAAAAAGGACAACCAAACCTGTGGCTCCTGAGGAGGATCTGGTCAAGCTCTTTGAACAGGTCCAGATAAACATCCCGTTGATGGATGCAATCCGCCACATACCGGCTTACGCAAGATTCTTGAAAGAGATATGTACACCTAAACGTAAGCCGCGAACCAAGGATGGGAATCCGATCGTACTGTCAGAGCAAGCCAGCTCTGTCATCCTGAGCAAACTCCCACCCAAGGCTAAAGACCCAGGAACCCCCTTGATTTCTTGTAAAATTGGTGAAACCCAACTTGATAGAGCCCTACTAGACCTAGGTGCCTCCATAAATTTAATACCTACATCCCTCCTTGACCACCTTGAAGAATCTGAACTTAAACCCACTGAGGTGACATTGCAGTTAGCAGATCGATCCATCAAGTCACCCAAAGGAATACTCGAGGATGTCATTGTTAGGGTACGAGATTTTTATTTCCCAGTGGACTTCATAGTACTGGACATGGATGCACCTAAGAACCCAAGGGACACACCAATCATATTAGGGAGACCCTTTTTGGCCACTGCTAGGGCCAATATAAACTATGAAGAGGGCCAGATAGAATTAAAATTTGGGAATCAAAATCTGAAGATTGACATTTTCAAAGCCCAACAAGGGATTAATTGCGAGGTTATAGAGGAAATTTGTGATGTCAAAGCCGTGGTTGATGAACTGCATATAGAGGACAACCTGATTATTCCTGATCAACCACTAGAAAATCAAAATCCGCTAACAGAGGAGTGCGAACACGATCTAGACACACCTATGACTCCTACCATTGCTCCCGATACAAACCCTGAACCACGCGCTGCTGCTGACAATCCTGTCATGGAACTCAAGCCCCTTCCCGAACATCTAAAATATGTCTTTTTGGATTCAAATCAAACGTTTCCTGTGATTATCAATTCTCGACTCACACCTGACCAGGAACTCCGTTTGATTTCTATTCTCCAGCAACATCGTAGAGCCATTGGATGGACTCTAGATGATTTGACTGGTATAAGCCCTTCATACTGCATGCATCGAATCTACACAGAAGAAGGCTCACGACCTTCAAGAGAAATGCAAAGGCATCTAAACCCTAACCTACAGGAGGTCGTGAAAAAGGAGATCATTAAGTGGTTAGATGCAGGGATCATCTACCCGATCTCCGACAGTCGTTGGGTGAGTCCAACACAAGTGGTACCTAAGAAGGCAGGACTTACCATCATCACGACTGAAATCGGGGAAGCCATTCCTACCCGAATAGCTAATTCGTGGAGAGTCTGCATTGATTACAGAATACTAAATTCCTCCACGAAGAAGGATCATTTCCCACTACCGTTTATTGATCAGATCCTCGAGAAACTAGCGGGAAATAGATTCTTCTGCTTTCTTGACGGGTACTCCGGTTACAATCAGGTGGCAATCCATCCAGAGGACCAAGAAAAGACCACATTCGCCTGCCCCTTCGGGACGTACGCGTTTTGAAGGATGCCGTTCGGTCTCTGCAATGCACCTGCAACTTTTCAGCGGTGCATGCTTGCCATATTCTCAGATATGGTAGGTGATTATCTGGAAGTCTTCATGGATGACTTTTCAGTTTTTGGACAATCATTTGACGATTGCCTCCAACACTTGGTCCATATACTCAGGCGGTGCATCGAGGTGAATTTGGTTCTTTCCTGGGAAAAGAGCCATTTCATGGTGCCTGAGGGAATTGTCTTGGGACATTTAATCTCAGAGAAAGGCATCCAAGTGGATCGAGCTAAGGTTAACCTGATTTCCAAACTCCCTATGCCTAGCTCGATTAAGGACATCCGATCTTTTTTGGGGCACGTTGGTTTCTACCGTCGATTCATCCCTGATTTCTCCAAAATCGCGCGCCCCCTGACCAATCTGCTTTCCAAGGATGTGCCTTTCGAAATTTCCAAGGAATGCACTCAAGCATTTGAGATCCTACGTAACCGAGTCACCCAAGCCCCAATCCTACAGTCCCCTGATTGGTCTCAACCCTTTGAGATCATGTGCGATGCATCTGACTTCGCTGTAGGAGCGGTTTTGGGGCAGAAAATTGACGGGAAACCTGTGGTCATTTACTACGCCAGCAAAACACTGGATGAGGCTCAGCGTAACTATACGGTTACTGAGAAAGTGCTGCTGGCCATAGTATTTGCCCTAGAAAAATTCAGATCATACCTTCTGGGTTCCCGTGTTATCATATACTCGGATCACACAGCTGTGAGGCATCTCCTGGCCAAGAAGGACGCGAAACCTCGATTAATCCGCTGGATCTTGCTGTTGCAAGAATTTGACCTCGAGATTCGCGACAAGGCGGGAAAGCACAATGTGGTAGCTGATCACTTATCCCGCCTTCCTTCTGAAATTATTGATCCTTCCGGACCTATTACAGAACATTTCCCTGATGAGCACCTCCTGACTATCAGTACAAGTCTTCCATGGTTCGCCGATATTGTTAATTACCTGGCATCACATCAGATTCCGCCCGATTGGTCGAAGGCCAAAAAGGACAAATTGCGTTCCGATGCCAAGTATTACCTATGGGAAGACCCATATCTCTTCCGCATTGGTGCTGATCAGATAATCCGACGATGCGTCACGGAAGTGGAAATCAAAGACATACTCTCATTCTGCCATGACTAGGCATGCGGTGGACATTTTTCGGGACATAAAACCGCATCGAAAGTCCTCCAGTGTGGTTTCTACTGGCCCACAATTTTCAAAGATGCATACAATCACTGTAAGGCATGTTCCCGTTGCCAGACTCTAGGCAACATGAGCCATAGAGACATGATGCCTCTACAGCCGATCTTGGTATGCGAAATTTTTGATATTTGGGGGATTGATTTCATGGGACCCTTTCCTACCTCGGATGGCTTCGAATACATTTTACTCGCAGTTGATTATGTTTCCAAGTGGATAGAAGCCATTCTGACCCGAACCAACAATCATAAAGTCGTTATAAAATTCCTTCATCAAAACATTTTCTCAAGGTTCGGGATTCCGCGTGCCATAATTTCCGACGGAGGGACCCATTTTACGAACGCTCAGTTCAGGTCACTGATGATCAAATACGGGGTGTCACACCGAATCTCTACTCCTTACCACCCCCAAACTAATGGTCTAGCTGAGCTATCTAACCGAGAGATCAAGAAGATCCTTCAGGTTACTGTTCGACCTGATAGAAAAGATTGGTCTTCTCGGCTTCCGGAAGCATTGTGGGCCTATAGGACCGCCCACAAGACCCAATTAGGAATGTCTCCCTTCAGACTAGTGTACGGGAAGGCATGTCACCTCCCCGTCGAATTGGAGCATAAAGCCTATTGGGCAGTATGGACCTGTAATCTCGACCTTTCTAAGGCTGGAACTCACAGAAGATTTCAAATGAGCGAGATCGATGAATTATGCCACGACGCATATGAGAACTCGCGAATTTACAAAGAACGGGTTAAAGCTTTTCACGACAAACACATTTCTAGAAAGGTCTTTCATCCTGGTCAAAAAGTTTTACTCTTTGATGCTCGACTCAAACTATTCCCAGGAAAGCTAAGATCCAAGTGGGTCGGACCCTACCTAGTCCGCCAAATCTTTGGAAATGGAGCTATTGAAATCAGCCCACTCAGCCACGATTCTGAACCCTTTGTCGTGAACGG
The DNA here is from genome assembly GCA_037157565.1 of Thalassia testudinum. Taxonomy (NCBI): domain Eukaryota; kingdom Viridiplantae; phylum Streptophyta; class Magnoliopsida; order Alismatales; family Hydrocharitaceae; genus Thalassia; species Thalassia testudinum. Next base: position 100,440,096 of record JAZHRO010000063.1, read on the forward strand.
GCAGAGACTCAAGCCGTTCATTGACATGACCGATATAGATTTGACTGAGTCATCCTTTACCCTCCTTTCCTCTTGAACTCATTGCGCCCAGCCGATGGCGTAAAACTCAGCGCTTAACGGGAGGCAACCCGTCATTCTTTGAAAAACCTGAAACCGTTTCTGACATCGCTATGCGGAACTCATATTGCACTTTAGGGTTCATCCATTAGAACAGCCGACTTCACCTCAGGTATACTTACCCGAGATTAGAAATCATTCGCAACAAGTCGCTTCGACCCATTCACTCACCACACACCTGTCCTAATACATGAACTAAGCTGAATTCGAACCCACCTAATTTACAATGGGGACATTGCAAATCTTAGGCATGGGGGGGTATGAAAGTGCAAAATGTCAGAAAATTCATATCAAGAAAGGGTTTCACGTAAAAAAAAAAAAAAAAAAGACTTGATAGAGGGGAGGAACAATTCAGGGTCATACAAATGAGAGGAGGAAAAGAAAGAAAAATGACAAAAAGAACAAAAAAAATGGGGAGGGAGGAAATGTTAAGGAGGAGAAAAAGAGCAAAAATGAAGGAGCACAAAAGGAAAAGAAAAAGAAAAAGTCATTAGTAAAAGATTAAGGGGTTAACTGAAGTTCTAGACCGAGTCAAGAAAAAGAAAAGAAAAGTGCTACGGAGATATAACAAGAGATTAGCGGGAACGCTGGTCTTAGGCCTCTTGGGCTAGATTTTTAGCTTAAAAATTCATGTATCCGTTAAAATCTGGATAATCCTCAAGAGGTTGAGGAAAATGCGAAGCTTAAGTTTTAGGTCTAAGGCTTAGGAAGTATTCAGCCTCGTTAACTGACCTCCAATTTGCGGGATTCGGTAACCTAAGCACCCAAATTCACACACAGTCTGGTTCAGTGCGCATAAATATTCAAAACACGCAAGAGCGTTTAATGTTCTGAAAAAGTCACCTAGATTAGGAGCGGCCAATCAACACAAGTTGATTTGGACAAGTTCCCAGCGCGGAGAGGCGGGAAATTCCCCTCGAAGATGCGTAACAACATATCGTCTCCTCGGTGCTTGTCTCTTAGGATATTTAAATATCCTACTGGGGGCATGTAAGCACTCTGCTGGTTCAGATACCATGGGTGGCATTATCACGAAATGTCAATCGCCAGGGTCTGAATTCGGCCACGGAACGCCATGGGCGAGATTATCTCGAAATCTCGAAAGCTAGGGTTCCGGGGGTTTCCATGGGCGGGATTATCTCGAAATCTCGAAAGCCAGGGACCCTTCAGGATTGATGATGGGGACGAGGAATCCGATACAGACCGTGTTGAGAAGCTAATCCGAAGCTAGAAATAAAAAGAAAAAAAAAAAAAAAGAGAGAAAAGCTCTCCAAACAAATAAATCCTCTATCTCTCTCTTACAAAAAAAAAAAAAAAAAAAACGCACTGCAAACTGAGCTTAGGCTAAAAATGTCTCAAGCACGGGTGCTTTAACCGCAGAGTCCAACAAACCCTAGGATAGTTTTTGTGGGCCGTAGAAACCTTTGCGAAGGACTGAGGCTAAAGCAAAACAGGTCCAGATTTTGGTTGGTACTTGAGTACCTCTAGGCCTATTGTCGGCATTCCTACCTAATCACAAAAGAAGCACTTATCATAACTAAGGAGACTTTGGGTCTAGAATGGAAGTTAAAACTTTGAAATTTTGCTAAGGGACTAGCAAAAGCTAGGCATGGGGGTATGATGAGAGCCTCATCATGAGCCATAACTAGCTCATTTTGACCCAATAAAGAAGATAAAAGCTCCTACATAACCTAGAAGAAGGCTTAACTGAAGGAACAAGTGCTCTGAGAAGAAAACATGAAATAAAGGTTAAAACTGCAATTTTACCATTGCAGTACATAAACGGGATTTGTCAGAAGCAAAACATAGGTCAAATGGTCCAAATAAGATAAAAAGTGGGTTGAATTAATCAGAAATTGGTTTATGTGCAATCTAAGAATTAAATGACACTTGGTAACCCTAAAACAGACCCGCTTAAATTAACAAGGTTCCGGTCAGAATAAAAATCAAGCAAACCCTCTAAAAATCATAGAAAAACATCCTCTAGGGTTTAGAACACTTAATTTGGCCTTTGGAACCTAGTTTGACCTAGATTAGGGTCTTAGCTCTTCAATTAACCTAATTTGGGTTTTTACGCAAAATGTCTAGTCAAACGAGGTCAAACCTAAAATCCAACTTCACCATTGGATTCTTTAGGTCCAAATTAGGTTTGTACCAAAATTTGGACCTAAGGGGAGGTCATCTTGACCTACTTTGCAAGTTAGTACACCCAAATCACAAAGAGGTCCCTATCTTTTGAATATCCTTGCAGAGAGGCCCCTAGGTTCTTCGCCTTCTTTGCAAACTGGTCCTGCCGCCATTGCTAGGGCAGAACCGAGCTCCGACGAAGTTTCGAGAGAGATTGCTCTCTAATTCCTCAGAGATTCTCTCCCAGAAATGGAAGGGAGATTCTCTGAGGAATTCCCTTCCTTCTAAAGCCAATCAAATTCGCTGGCGTGAACCCAATCTCTCATGCGAACGCACGAGAGATTTGGGTATCTTTCTTCCTTCCAACTCCGGCAAGCCAGCTGACCTAATTGCGCATTTTTCACGCACTGATAGGAGCGGCCAGCACCTATAAAACACCCCTCGGACCCGGCCACTCATCTTAAGCTTGATTTTGACGGAGATCCCCTCCAAATTTCTTCTCTCCCATCTCCAGCCAAACGACCCACAAGCTCCGGCGACCGCCTTCCCTCCTTCTCGTCACTCTGCTGCGATACCAGCAGCAGAGTCCTCTCCGCCTCTTCCTCCCGCGGCGCGCTGTACCCTGCGCGCAAGCCCCTGACCTCATCTTCGTCGCCGCTTCCTCCCCCAGGGTCTTTCTTCCCCGACGACGGCAGTCACGAGCCGTCCTCTCCGCCGCCTCCCTTCACTCCAAACAACCCCAGATACGTTCTCCACCCTCTCCTCTCTCTTTTCCCCCTATTATCTCCCTTGATCGACCCTCGACAGAAGCTAACCACCTCCATCGTCTTCGCCTCCGACCGCACTCCGACGAGCCGCCCACACCACTCCAGCCCTCCACACGGCTCGCCAACCACCTCGAAAGCTCCGCCTCACCTCCAGGAACACACTCCACCCTACCACTGCCACTCCAGCCCTCCACAATCACCCCCGACCAACCCACCATCTCCGGCCACAGGTTGACCTAGGCACGCACGCCTAGGCCGACCTGCGGCCTGCAGCACTGCCCACCACCTTCGCCGTGCCACGGCGAAGGTCTCTAGCTATTCTGATTTGGCCGAGAGGCACGTTTTGTGTACGACAGGATTTGAGCCGCTGCCGCCATGGACGACCTCTGATGAAGCTCCCATGAAGCTCCAGGCACCCGGTCTTCCAGGCTACAGGTGCTGCATACTAGCGCGAGTGTCGCGAGGTGAACGAGTCCAGCCAAGGAGCGCTAGCAGAGCCAGCAGCTGCGGGGCAATCGCACGACAAGGCTTCTGCAGGCACGCGTGAAGGCGAGACCAGATAGTCCCACATCGTGGGATTGCAACCGTCAGGTACCATATAAGTTGTTTTTGCGTTTTACTCTTATCGCCTCAGTAAGCACAGGGGTGAGGTTCCTCACTGACCCCACCCGCCTCGTCCGCGGCCTGACCACGCGGACCTGGCGGATCCGACCCGACCTAGACCTACGCACTCCTCGCGCATCACACACCTGCAGGTGCGCCTGGTCCCCGGTACGATCCGACCCGATTTAGACTGTGGCTCTGGTAGAGCGGTTAGAGTGAATTGCTTGAGAGAGAGACACGCGCGGGTAGAGGGAGAAGGGTTAGGTTTTGCTCCTGTGCAGGCAGGCTGATCGCAGGAGAAGGACTTGGCCGCTGCAGAAGAAGGAGAAGCAAGACAAAGAAGAAGAAGAAGGCAACGAAGAAAGGAGAAGCAAGACAGAAGAAGAAGAAGAAGGCAACGAAGAAAGAAAGAAGTCTTCGCAGGAGAAGAAGGAAAGCAGAAAGATTAGAAGTCTTCGCAGAGAAGAAGAAGAAGGATAAGGGAAGATTGCAAAGAGATCAGAAAGGCAAAGCAGAAGAAGGAAAAGAGAAAGAAAGATCACATTTAAGACGTCTAATTCTATTTTTTTTACATCTTTCTTAAAAACTCTTTGAATCAATTATATTTGCATTTAACAGTTGTATTCTTGGGTTTTACAAAGTACTGAGTTTGCTCCCTGTGTTCGACCTCGGATACTCTAGTTGTTCGAGTAATAAAATTATTTATATTTGTTTAAACGTTTTGTCGGTTCTACTGCAACGTAATACGCCTTTAAATCCGCACAAAACGTCGACAACAGGTCTTCCTGTAAGTTTTCCCTCATTTCAGAGAGAAGCCTGTGTTCTTCACGTGCACTGTAGCATGCGAAGAACACAGCCATTCTCGACCGTCCATCGCACTTTTGATCTCGATCTGCGACTGGATTCTATTGGAACCTTTGCGCGATTCGGTGCGTGCGTTCACCTCTCTTCCCAGATCACATCTGACGGTCAGATTTCCCTCTCGACTCGCTCCGCGCTCTACTCATCTCATCCTCACCGCCAGCCAAATTTTGATTAACCTCACCCTTGCGGTGATTCCAGTCACTGAGCTGCTATTTAAGCACCTCAGTGGTGTCGTGCGCAAAGGATCGCTCCCTCCTACATCTCTTAGCAATCAGTTCGTCCACTCCAGTCTCTCCTCCTCACCTAGACCCTGATTTCACAGCCACCGGCTGTGGAATCATCGCCTGCTCTCGACCCTCCTCGTCGCTAAGGACCTCGTAGCACCTGAGGACGACCCTGGAGTCTCACTAGCAGACTCTTCCCTCCGCTGGAGTCACCCTCCTCCTTTCTTCCTCCTTAACCGCTGGCTAAGGACCCATAGGTCCCATTCTTCCTTTTAGTTTAGGTTTTTAATTCTGCACAAGTAGTGTTAGATTTAGTTTGCAGTAGTTTAGAATAGATTTAGTTTTAATTGTTAGTGTTTAATGTTAGCTGTAGTTAGATTAGTCTTAGGAGTAGAATTAGTATTAGATCCCCTCCCTCACCTCCTCTGATCAGTCCAGATCAGAGGGGAAGAATCATCTGTTCATTATTCAATTTATCTCCCTCTTCATGTTTTGTTTTTCCATCATCCAAATTCTGATTCTTGTTTTTCCTTTTAACGACGAATTTTTCATCAATCACCCACACATCCTGACCCAATTTCAGATCTGATGGCGCACTGCCTCAGATCTGAAAGTGGCGTCACAAGCACCATTTGGGGCTTCTCACTCACTCCATTTGTTTCACAAAAGCCCCTCTGTTTTAAATGGATTGCCTCAGTTTGTCAGAGCACTTTTGATTTGGATTTTAAAGGATTTTTACTCTTTGAAATGTTTTGACAGATCTGACAAATTGAAGGGATTTTTGGTTTTCATTGTGGGCAAGGACTCTGAGAAGTTCTCTGGTGACAGAGAACCAATCAGAGGAGCCTTTCATGATTCTGTTTATACTTTGTTTTGAATGCATTCTTAGTCTCTTTTTGCTATTTCAGAACTGCCATACACTATTTGTGTTGATGATCATTTCTGTATGGTGATTCTCTAACCTAAGGAGTTTTCCATACTCCTTAAGGTTGCAAGAAACTGGGATTGTGTTTCTTTGGTTTTAATTGATCGAGCTAAGTCTTCCTTCATGTTGTCTATGGCATTAGGAAGACTAACTCAATGCCATTTGAATGTTGATCTGAAAGGATGCTTCTGATAAGGTTTTTCCTAATGAGTATTTGAGCTGAATTTACATGAGATTTTCGTGAGATTTAAACCCCTTTCAGATTTGGATTTCATCTCTTCAATGTTTAGTTTGTTTTGAATTTAATCTTATTCCCAGTTATACAGCAACATGCTGCAACTTGCAGCTACATTTCCCTCCATCTCCAAATTCTCTTCTCCTCCAAATTCCCCTTTCATCTGTGAATTTTTTGTTCCCCTTTCTCTAAGTGGACTAACTGCAGCAGCAGTTAGCCACTTGACAGTGGCTTAAGCCACTACCACTGTAAACTACACATACTAAATACATTCTTCTTCTCTCCATCTCTTCTGACAGTAGCTGTGGCTGCTGTCTTGCACTTACGCTCAATCAACTCTAATTCCCTAACTTTATACAAAAGCCTAATGACATAGACTTATTTTAAAACTGTAAATATACCTATTCATAGTATTATAACTATAGCATATCAGTTAGATACATAGTTATACTGTAAATATGTATAAAACCTGTACAGAAATTCATATACATATGTAATCTATGTAAAAATATGTATATATACTAATCTATTATGTATGTATTTACTGATTTATGTATATATGTATGTACAGATTTATATTTACTTATTTAGTAGCTAAGTTAATAAGTTAGAGCAATAATCAAGTAAATAAATCTATAAACTTGGGAATATATATATATTAAGTAATTTAAGTTAGTCAAAGTATAATTATACCTAGTATAACTTACTGTAACTTAGTTTTAATTTTAAACACCCAGAACTACTATTTTAGCCTAAATAAAACATAAATAAATTCGTAAAAATACAATAAAAATATGTATTAAATACTTAAGTATGTAAGTTAAAACTGTTTAAGGTCAATTAGACCATTTACTAATTATTTTATAAGTAATTAACTATTTAATCACCTAAATCAACCTGTATAATCAGCCTAGTTTAGCGAATTTATTTGTATAGTAAAAATATTTAAAATTCAAAATTAATTAATCAATTATGTAGTATTACGTAAATATTTTATTTACCATATTTTATTTTATTTTTTTTAATAATTTATGGCCCCCAAATCGAGGGCCAAAAACGCGCACAGACGTAGCTGCGTCTGATTTCCAACGCACGATGTGGCGCTGGAATAGCGCCACATCGTGTGCTGCAAACCAAACGCAGCCATATAAATATAATTTATGCTGTATGCTCAGCAGTCGTCATTGGTGCAGGAAACACTGCTATTGTGTCCGGTCCGATTACCCGATGTGTGCTGAACTCTGATATGTGTGTGGGGCCGGGGGACCGAGCTTGTGCGAGCTTTAAGGCTCGTTGGGCTGAGGCCTGACACTGAGTTTGAAAATGTTACTAAGCCACCTAATCTGAGATTAGGGCGCACTTAGTAGATGTCTGGTCCCACCCGTAGGGTGCTGTGTATCCCTCGAAAAGTGCGCCCGCTAATTAAAGATATTTTACACTAAGGACGTTAGCCTAACCCCGTCTCCACCGCAGCCTCTGAAATACCTCAAGAGACAAGAGTTAAACACAGAAGAAAATGAAAGGACAGACGACTTAGAAAAAGAGAGAACACAAGAGATAGCAAGAACAGAAAGACTTACTGTACATACAGCAGTAGAATACGTAATATACATACGTATAAGTAAACCCACATAATTACTAACAGAATAAAACAACACTATAAACATCGCTAAAGACCTCAGTTTGCTTCTTTAGGTTGTATATAGTGTTTTCTGAGATTTAGCAACGTTTATATCTGTCACTAAAACTGATATATATGTCACTATAAATAAATGACTAGTAAGTTAAGTTTTTACACTATGGTATCCTAATGTAGTATGAACTAACATATTAGTGTTAATAGTATAACTTGTAAATACATAGTTTAGAGTATGATAATAGATTGTTTGATGCTTGTTCATAGTTAGTATTTTTGCAAGCACTTCTTAGTAACTAGGTAAATAAAACATTCATTCATTCTTTAAGTGTAAAGTTTCTTTTTGAATAAGAAGACAATTTTGGAGATAATCAAAGAGTGACCGAATTAAGTTCAATAAATTGCCTCCCAGAGAACGACCTGGAACAAAACCAATAAAAATTAGATAAATAAGCAAATGATAATAATGGTTGTAATGACTGGTACTCACCCATACTCACCACTATACGACATCCTTAATGTTATATTATACACCCTATACTACAACGACATGATCATAACAATAATCATTCATCATCATACAACCATTGTGTTATATACACATTGTAGATCATCGGTGTCATTGTTATCATTGTCATTCACACATTACACCAACCATCAACACCATTACACAACCAACATCATCAGCCATCCGACCATCGTTGGTCTCGTCCTCACTCTCAATCAACTCGGATTCACCAGAAGATGCTTCCTACGACTTCAATTGGATAGCAGAGCCTTAGCAGCTACATTGATTTGGAAGGATCACCTGCCGTTGCTTCGCAAAGAAAGCTCAAGGGACATAGTCCCACATCATAATTGAAAGAGTAGCTATAGTGGAATAAGGTGAAATCGTGCCTTAAGCTGTTCGCCCAAGTCACGAGGGGTCGGGTCCCTCTCTCACATGACTGCGCACTCACTCATCTCTCACACCTAGTGAGACTGGTCCTCTGCTTGGATCAAATAAGCTGCCTGTATACCCGATTAACCCTGGTTCTAAGAGAAAGAAGAGGATTTGTGAGGAGGAGGGGGAAGGGTTTTGCTCTGAGATGTGTGCACGCATGCCTTGGAATGTGTGTTGAAGGAAAAGGCTAACACTTAGCCTCTGAAAAGGTTGTCCTTATGTTGTAGAGACCTTGAGAGGCTATTGTTCTTGTGTGCTTATTGAGGCTCAGTGCCTTAGCAATTAAGCCGTCTGAAAATAAGGGGCAACGTCTGATAAGCTCTGTGCTTGGCTTTGGCATAAAGTTCTGACATTGTAGAAACATTTAAGTTCTTAAGTTGTCGAGGATTATTTAAAAAAAAAATGGCGCCATTGCTGGGGAAGACAACGGTGATGGTGAGCACGGCAGTGGCGAGCGACAGTGAGAACCATTGAGGAGAAATATGGGCTAAACACCCCAGTTAAAATGCTCGCAAGCATCGTTGAAGCACGGAGGATGTAATGGTGGGTCTTATGTGGTGAATGGAAGCGTGTAGTGGGTGGCCGAGGTCGGAGATGGTGTGCGGTGGAGGGTGAGTTCGGCGGAGGTTTTGAGTCAGTGAAATGCAGAATAAATAGAGGGGTTTTGTTGGTTGAAGCACGGTGAAGGTTTTGGGGTGGTCGCGTGGAGTATGGTGGACTGTGGAGTGTGGAAGACCATGTTGGAGGCTTGTTTGGAGTGGAGGAAGACGATGGGGGAGGTGATGATTCGACGGTCGAAGTAGGGAGCTAAGGGTCCTAATATAAACTACAGGGAGAGAGAGAGAGATTTAGAACCTAATTAAGGATGAAGGGGGAGAGGGAGGTGCTAACTTTGATTGGTCGATGCTGGAGAAGAGAAGTCCTCTATTGAGGGAATGATGAGGAAGAATAGGGTTTGGAGAGCTTCTGCCGGTACTCCGAGAAGCGGAAGGAGCTGAAGACAATCCCGTTGCCTATGGTATGTGGCAGCGGGCGAAGAAGCCAGAGAGAGAGAGGAGTCGCCAGAGCTACGGTGGAGGTGGCTGGAGAGAAGGATTTGTTGAAGTACAGCCAAAACGAGCTAAGGAGCACGGTATGACGAGAGGAACCTATTTAAAGGCCTCAGGGTGTCTTCCAAACAAGGTAGGAAGCTCGGTGAGCTCAAAACTCAGGGAAGAGGATCCCTGAGGTTGCGAGCATTCACATGAACATTTTGGAGCAAATCAAGGTCCATGACCTGGTCCAATCGAAAGAGGATCTCTTAAGGATTCTTCGTTCCAATTTTGGGAGGATTTGATTGAGAATCAAGCGAGAAAATCTCGCATGAATCTTGATGGGAAAGCTCCATTCACACCAATGGCAGTAGGGACCCTTTTGCAAAAGTGACAATAAAGTTAGGGATCTGATCACAAATATTTTGAAAGTTAGGAGCTTAATTGAGAAGAATAGAGTTTAAATAGACTAAAATGAAAACTAGGTCAAGATGGACTCTAATTGAGCCCAAATTTTGGAAAATACCTAATTTGGTCCCAAGGAATCTAGTGATGAAGTCAGATTTGAATTTTTACCAAGTTTGACTAGACAATTTGCATAGAAATCCAAATTAGGGTAGAATTCTGTTTGAGACCCTGTCCAAGATCAAAATAAGTTCAGATGGTCACAACAAGGGTACCAAACCTCAAGGAATTTTTTTCTTTGAATTTTAGGAGGTTTAGATGAATTTTATCCTAACCCAAAACTCTATAATTCAAGTGGGTTTGAAATTAAGGTTTTAGGTGCTGATGCGATTCTTGAAATGTGTGAAACCTCATTTCTATCTGTATGGACCCACTTATTAGACTTTAATGTTCATTTGACCTTCAATTAACCCTTGGGAAATCCTATGGTTACACTGCATTCATGATATGATGTTAAAATTATAGAATTAACCCTCTTTTATGTTTTCTTCTCAAAATGGATTTGCATGGAATTTTGGCTCTTAGGGAGCTATGTAGGAGCATTTGTCACTTGATTATGACTTAATAAAGCTAGTTATGTCTCATGATGGTGTTACCATCATACCTCCATGCCTAACCTTTGCTAGTCCCTAGCAAATTCCTACGGAAAGAACTAAATCTCTAGACCATGCTTTGATGTTCAGGTGCCTGATTTGTGCCTCTCTAAAATTTAGATCAAAATGCCAATAATAGGCTTAGAGGTACTCAAGTAACAAATCAAGATCCAGACTTGACCAGCTTTAGCTTGGGTCTATAGCGAAGGTTTCTAAGTCCTGCAAAATTTGCCCAAAGGTTCGTTGAACCCAGTGGTTTAAGCACCCGTGAATAGACGTAATATGTCTAGGTTCAGTTTGCCATTGAATTTTTAGTAAGAGAGAGATAGAAGGATTTTTCATTTGGAGAATTTTCTCTCTTTTCTTTGTATTTTTTCTTAAATCAAGCCTCAGATTGTCCCTAAACATAGTCTGTATCGAATTTCTTGTCCCTACCATCAATTCTTGAAGGGTCCCTGGCTTTTGATCCTTCAGGATAAAACTACCCATGGAAACACCCAGAACCTTGGCTTTTGACACCTCAAGATAGTGCCGCCCATGGCGATTTGTAGCTAAATTCAGGCCTTGGCAATCGACATTTTGGGATAATCCCACCCATGGCACCTGATGTAGACATAATTATTGAAGATAAAATGCCTATTCATGCATGTTCCTAGGCTTAGATTTGCATTTCATATTACAAATATTACATAGCATGCATCATTCTGCATTTAGAGTAGTTGTATATATTTTAGGTTAATTAGGTCCTTTTTATGGTCAGGAGAAAAGATTTATTTTAGAGCCTCGGATGGACGATCCGACTATACAGATCTGATCAGGACGACGATTGGAGTCTAACGACTTCGAAATCATCCAGATCAGAATCCTATAGCGATTGTGACATCTAGGATTACATCTCGTATCGCTTCAAATGAAGTCCAAGGAAGATCAATGGCCAGGAGGGCAATGTACATCCACATGGGTTTTGGGTGAAAAATCCGACTGTACAGATGGATCCGGAGCAACGATTATAGTCTAGCAATGCGAAAATCACCTCGATTTGAGCACCATGGCACCCTCTGCAATAGAAAGAAGATGGACGACCCAAATGGTGCCACGTGGCACCATCTAGACCACCCAACACTAGCCAACAGTGGCTGCTCCTCCTTAAAGGCATTCCCTCTTGCGAGATCTGGGTCGTTGGATTCCCATCGAATGGTTCTTGTGAAGGCACATCGCCCACCCATCTTCAAAAGAGCCTTCATCGTGCCTCCATCGGGCAATCTTAATCGTTGGATGAAAATCCAACGACTAGGATCACTTAACCACCTGTCTCGGATAATTCAAAACTGCAACACCTTTTGACATGTGGCGCAACAGTTTCTAGAGGTGTTCTTAATGCTTTGGTGCCGGTTCGAGCTCTCCCACTCTTCTAATCCAGCCAGCGGTGAGGCGTGCTTGATTTCGACCGCCCGATCATGCATGAGCGGCCGAGATGCGGATACGTGGACGCACAGATTACCACTGATCCAGCGGAGGTGCTCACGCGGGTGTCGACGTACATCCCCACGCATAATCTAATGGGCACCCAAGCGACGCGATCTCCGCACAATCAGGGCCATCCATCTCCAATTGAATGGTCCTCCTTTGACAATGCTAGCATAGCTGCAAGCGAGCGTGAGCTTGAGGCTACAAGGACAGTTGCACCGGCCTTTTGTGATGCTTGTAGCTGTCACTAATGGCCTATGCTATGAGTGTGCCAGCAAAGGAATTGAAGGGCATTGATCTTCAGCGATGATTACAACCGTCACTAATTGCCCATGGATGATTTTTGTCTCTCCTCCACTTTAAAAGGACCTATCTCCCTCCATTCCAAACCATCTCTTCCTTTCTTCCTCTCACCACCTCCAAGGCTCTAGAGAGAGCTTGTCCCAAGCCTAGGATGCTCCTCTAGAGTAGAAAAGAAAATAGTTTTCCCACCTCTCATGCCCATTCGTGGAGAATCCCATGGCCATCCTCTCACCGCCCTTCGGGAAGAAGATCCTCGCAGTGACGCTGTCCTACCCCATCCTCCATCCTCCAGCTATGTCCTCCTTCGTCCAGCTCCTCACCACCTTCCTCTAGGTGACGTCAGAGTGAGTCGCCCTCCAAGCAACCATCGAGGGGGATTCTCTCACCTCTTTCTATCTTTATTACTTTCGTAGTGTAATCTTTCCTGCTTTCTTAGTTGTAAAAAAACATTTGATTAGAAATCCATGATTGTTTCTCTCTCTCTTATATTTTCGCAAGTAGATTAGCTAGATAAAATTTCATCAACCTAATTGCTTTCTTGATAAAAAAATACGAAAAAAATAGAAAAGATAAAAATGACAAAACGAAATAAAAGCGAAATGTGGATATTTCAAAATCAAATGTTCGGCTCCCTATGTTTAATTCGGAACTCACTTTTTGAGTTTCGGTTATAAATTTTATCTGATAGACGTGTTTTGCGAGCTACGACGTTGTGTCCTCCAAACCCTGATTTTTACCACATGAAACACGCCTTAATCATTTTGGCGTCGCTGGGGAGGCAACGCTCTTTGATTTTTTCTCGCGTTTTCCCACATTACTTACATATTTTTCTAACCTACCTTTCTTCTTCAATTTATTGTCTTGCAAGAACCTGATCGAGGAGCTGAGGGCGATAGATTGGAGTAAAGTGTGGGTAGAGACATTTGTAAGTTATTCCCCCAACCCAACTGGTCGGGACCCGGATAGGTGTGTTAATATGGTGATTTTATCGTTGAAGTGTGTATAGTGGTTAACCTAAATCGAGCCTAACCATCTCTTTACAAAATTTTTTACCTGGCCTACTTAATTTTTCTTGGTCACTTTTAGGCCTAGGGTCGAACTCAGGGAAGTGGGGTTAGAAGTCAAGTTTCTACGCCTTTTCTACAACGAATCTCTTCCGTTCATTTATTGTGTTTTTGGTGTTTTTCTATTTTGATCTTTTTCTGATAATTCTTCTCCTTGAGGCACACCCTCAAAATTAGGTACTTGGCTTTGAGCCAGAATAGGGTTCTAAAACGGGTCTTACTATTCGCAAGACAGAGTACCTGCAAGTAAAGGATTATCTTTTCTCTTTTATATATTATTTTTATCTTTTTACTAGCAGGAAAGCGAAATAGAAATAATGTAAATATAGTATATATATATAGGTATATATTATATATGTATAAAGGGGTGGGGGTGGAGGCGGAGATGGAGTGTAGCATGGTGTTGAGTCAGTCGTCATCTAGAAAGATGCAACCAACATGACGAGGTGCCGCGTGGAGTGTAGGATGGATGGAGGAAGATGTGTGCGACCACGCTTTTTGTACGCGTGTATCGGGGAATATCAACAACTGGTGCAGATATTCCTGCGATACCACGTATGTTAAGTAATGTGAAAAATTATATATATATGTGTATATATGTAAATATATCTATATGTATATATATATATGGTTATACATATATAGGTATATATATGTAGTTATATATGTATATATATATGTGTATATATATATGTATATATATATATATAAGTATATGTATAGATAGATATATGTATATATATATATATATGTATAAGTATGTATATATAACCATGTAGATGTAAATATATATATATACATATATAGTAATATATGTATATAGATATATGTAGATAGATATGTATATATATATATATGTATATATAGTTATATAGATAGATATGTATATAGGTATGTATATTTAAATATATATATATGTATGTATAAGTATATGTGTATATATATATATATAAGTATATAGATGTATATATATATATATGTATGTATATAGACTAATACATAGTTATATAAGTACTAATATATGTATAGATATATGTATATATATATATATATATGTATGTATATAAGTATATGTATATATGTAAATATATATGTAAATATAAGTATATAGATATATATATATGTGTATGTATATTAATACTTAGGTATATAGGTACTACTATATGTATAAATATAAGTATATATATATATGTATATAAATATATGTATATATATCAATATATATATGTATATGTATATATATATAAGTATATAATAATATATAAGTGAGAGTGTGTGTGTGCAAAGATAGAGTGAGAGAGTGCTGTGAGAGAGAGAGAGAGAGAGAGAGAGAGAGAGACTGCTGAAGTGAAGGTTGGAGAGTTTAAGTCGTCCGCGCTCGAAGAGGCGTCGTCTGATGGCCACAGCGCACCGCGCTGCACATAGGCATGCGAGGACGTGTGTGCTGGGAGGGAGTGAGCGCGGAGAGGACCGCAGTGCACAGCGCTGCACGGAGAGCTGGAGCGGGCGCACGCAGACACATGCGGGTGAAGATGCAGGCAGGAGCGGGCGCTGGCAAAGGACTGCATGCAGACCCGCGGGCGGGCGCTGGAGCGGGACGCGGGGCGGGACACGCACTTGTGCGAAGGCCGATTGCGGCACGCCAGGTGACCGTATAAGTGAGAAACTTACCGGTCACCCCACTATAGCCATAGTGTTCCGCAGAAATGCATGAACATTGGCTACAGTGGCCTGGCGAGCCGCGCAATCGGGTGCGGACGGTTCTGTGAGTGCGGGCGGCTTGCAGCTGGCACACGCAGGCTGGCGTGCGCATGGAAGGGATGCGCCGCTGGTTGCAGGTGCGGAGAGGCGGGCTTACGCGAAGAAGCGGAAGGCGAGGGCGCCTGCAGGCGCATGTGGAAGGAATGCGTGCACTGCTGCTGCCTTGCTGCTACTGCTGTGGGGTTTGGCCGACTGCTGTAGGGGCGTGCTGTGGCCGGTTGAGCTTCACAGCGTGAAGCTTTGTGGTAATGGCGGAAGGGCTTCAAATGAAGAAACAGGGAAAGAACCACCACGCCCACTAGCTCTTTGATGTGCTGGGCGGTGGTGGACTCACGGCGGTGGTTGTGCACCACTGTGAGGTACTCCTGCCCGCAGAGTGTCTCCTTAGAGGAGGAGGGCCTGCGTATGGAGGGAGAGGGAGGAGATGGCCTGGAGAAGAAGAGAAGCTGCTGTGTGTTTTGTTTGGTGGAGGACTAGGCTCCTTGGAAAGAAGCCATGCCTTTTTTATAGAGGAGGAAGGCATGCACAGCCATGCCCTGGCTGTGCATGCGGTTGTGCATGGCTTGGCAGGGCATGCGGCTGCAGGGAGAGCTTGAGCAGGGAATGGCTGAGCAGGACTTGGCGCGAAGAAGAACAGGCCGTTCCTTGCAGCCGCGGGGAGAATTTCAAAGTCAAATAAAATTAAGAAATAAAGATGATGAATTTTGCAAAGCAGCACTT
Organism: Thalassia testudinum; assembly: GCA_037157565.1. Classification (NCBI taxonomy): domain Eukaryota; kingdom Viridiplantae; phylum Streptophyta; class Magnoliopsida; order Alismatales; family Hydrocharitaceae; genus Thalassia; species Thalassia testudinum. The sequence continues at coordinate 100,455,941 of JAZHRO010000063.1, forward strand.
GAGGAAAAATGTAAATTTCAAGGCCATTTATTTCGTTCTCCTCCCCTCTCAATTAAATGCATGCATTTATGTATTTTGACAAATGCGACTATGGAAACCTAATATGCACTGGTAATGCTAGGAAGAAGCACAAGATGGCACAATTGCAGGTGTATTTTTGCGGTGCAATCATACCCCCATGCCTATCTTTTGCTAGTCCCTAGCGAAACATTTTTTTGTAGTATTTAGAAATGATCTTAAGCTGAAGATTTTCTCCTGAGGCAACATAGGTGTATTTATTGTTGGATATTGTGAGAACCAATTGTAGAGAAGACTACCAGTACTTTAAGTCTCACATGACATAGACCACCTCTCAACTAACCTGGACTCTTGATATTAAAACCTTAAGTACAATTTCCAGGACCTAGGCGTACTCAAGAGCTCAAGAGATTATGGCGTGTGCTTAGTGATGGATTAAGATTGACTAGATGAACATTAAGACTCAAGCCCAGGGTTTCACGAATTTTTAAGTACAGGTTGGTCCCAGTTTCAGCTCGTGTCTTCTAACGATTGGTTGGTAATGATTGTGATAATGTGTTGTAGTAATTGTTAATGATGTTGGTGGTATGTTGTGATTTGAAACACCATTAGTGTCATTGTAGTGAGTTGTATGGGATACCAGTCATTACAACCATTATTTTTTACTTATCTAATTTTTACTGGTTTTATTCCAGGTCGTTCACTGGGAGGCAATTATTGAATTACATCACTCTTTGATCTCAAAATTATCCTCTAATTCCAAAAAGAAGCTTTACATTTAATAAGGAATGAATGAATGTAGACATGGTTTGTCTACTAACAAAGAATTAATTGTAATACTTGCGAAAACTAACTATAAACAAGCACCAAACAATTCATCACTAAACTTTAAACTGTCTTTACCAGTTATAATATTAATACTTACGTGAAAGTACACAATAGACTAAGATTACATAGTATATTAATTTAACTTACTAGTCTGATACCTACAGTAACACATACAATAGTTATAGTGACAGATGTAAGCATCGCTAGATCCCAGAAAACACTATATACAAACTTAAGGAGGCAAACTGGGGTCTGTAGCGACGATTATGGTGACGTCTTATTCTGTTAGTAAATGTATGAGTTTATTTACATAAAAGTAATTGGCTATACTACGTATACATATATATATATTTATATTTCTTTTGTATGTGTATTTACTTACGTATGTATATCTTCTCTCTCACTTCTCCTTCACACTAATCTTCTTCAGTTGTTCTTCTTCTTCTGTGTTTTCATTCTGCCTTGGTGAATTTAACATGCCGAAGCTGAGAGGCACTTACTATCGTCATTAGCTCTCCTTAATTAATTAAAAATGTGTTTAATTTGCGGGTATGCCTTTTGAGGGATACACAACACCCAGAGGGTCGGACCAAACCTCTACTAAGCGTGCCCTAATTCTCATTAGGCCGCTTAATTACATGTTTGATAACTCTGCTAAGGACCTTCTCAGCCCACGCACACACGCCTCTCCCCGGGCCCCCGGCCCCACACATCATGCTCAGAATGCTCAATAGTATGCTCAGTATGAATGTATAATGGTGTGGTTGTTTCGGGTGCCCGACGCCTGTGACGACTGCACTGTCTATACACGAATTCAATAAAAACCGCTGCGCGTGTTTTGTAGCGCACGATGTGGCGCTATTCGAGTGCCACATCTGCGCTGAAAAATGCATGCAGCTGCGGGCTGAAGGAGATTTTGGCCCTCAATTTGAGGGCCATAATTTATTTAAAAATAAAAATAAATTATGGAAAATAAAGTATTTACAGAATACTATATAATTGTTCAATTAATTTGAAATTTTAATTAAATTTACTATATAAATAAATTCGCTAAAGTAGACTATTTTTACACACTGATTTTAGTGTTTTATTCTTTAATTACTTATAAATTAGCTACTAAATGGTCTAATTGACCTCATACAGAGTTAGAATACATATATAAGTATTTTATAGACAATTTTGTTATATTTTTCTGAATTAATGTATGTGTTATTTACATTTAAATAACAGTTTTAATTATTTTGCTTATAAATTAAGTTAGACTTCATATAATTAGATATAAATATACTTAAATTAGCTTAAATTACTTAAAGTATATTAGTCTTAGTATATAGATTCAATTAACTTAATTATAATTCTAAATTACTAATTTAACTAATTTAATTTAACAACTTAGCTATAAACTTAATAAATTCATTATTTATTATGTATCAAGGATTAAATTAAAGTAAAAGATTTTATTTACTTATAATCTACATATACATAGATATATATACAGTTTTATAGTTTAACTTTCTTAATTATGCTATCTACTGATCTAGTTAGTTTAATAATACATATAAATTAGTTCAATTTATATATAGTTATATAATTATTGTATTTACTGTCCAAACTAGATAAAAACCTAATTTACAGTATACTATATATTTACATAGTTAGCTATACAGTATATATATATACACTACCTATTTACATATATAGCCTAGTATATAGCTTAAGTCTATATAAGTATACTTAATATACAAAGTAATATATATGTATATATATATATATTCTTTTTTTTTTTTTGATCCTTTTGGGTGTTTCATTTTAATTTTTATTGCTACAGATCTGACAGAATTAGGAGATAAGAAGGGAAGAGTTGACTGAGGAGAGAAAGAGTCTCATTTTACTGTCTTTTAAAGTTTTTAACCCTTTTTATCATGTTTATGATTGCCTTCTTTCTATATAGCATGAAATTTAGGATGTGTTTACCAATTTTAAAATAGTCCTCAATTAAGTTTCCTATTTTAAATCATGTTTGGATGGTTATTCTCAAAATAAACTAGTTGACAACAACTGAGAAAGATAAGACATGCATATGTAGAAATTAAAGTTCAATTATTAAACAAGAAGGTTTGTATACACAGGGAATGAAATACAATCAGATGTCAAAGCATAATCTACAGGGTTTTACAGTAGAATCTATCTGCTGCAACTTAGAGCAATTAGACAGTAGCAGCAAATGAACTTTTCAGACCCTGCAGCAGCTCATATCAAATTCTAAATGGTCTAACTGCTGCTGCAGTTAGTCCATTTGGGATGAGATGTGAGTTGGAGAGAAGAAAAATGTAGCTGCAAGATGCAGCTCTTTGCTGTGTCCACTGGGATTAGAATAAAAAATCCAAACTGAAAAAGATAAATCTCTCTCAATCCCCAATCTGACAAGGGTTTCATTTCTCACTAAAATCACTAAATACCACAATTCAAGGCAAAAAACCCTTATCAAAAACTTCACTTCAGATTAAATCAACAAACATCACTGATTTAACTCTTCCTAATGCTATAGACAGCATGAAGAAAGAGTTAATTCAGTCAATTAAAGTCCTTAGTTCAAATCCCAGTTTCTGAAACCTTAAGGAGTATTGAGAACTCCTTAGGTTAGGAAATCACCAAACAGCCATTCAAAACACACTCATGAATGCAAGATCAGACTTCAAATCACTACAGTGATTATCCTTAGTTCTGACTTGCATTCAATGCATTAAAAACATTATCAAATCAGATCTATGTATGGCTCTTCTGAGATGACTTCTGTCACCAGAAAAAACTCTCAGATTCCTTGCCAACAATGAATTCAAATCAGACTTCATTCAATTTGTCAGATCAAACAGTAAAACCAAATTGAAGGAAAAAGCCTTGAAATTCAAATTGAGGAAAAATCTAACAAACTGCAAATTTCAATTCAATCCAGGGGCTTTTGTGACCAAGAGTGAGGTGAATGGGAAGCCCCTTAAGTGCTTTTTGACGCCAATTTCAGATCTGAGGTTGGAAACCAATCGGATCTGAAATTGGGTTAGAGTGTATGGGTGGAAAGTGAGAAACAAGTCATGGAAAATCAAAACTGGAAATGACAGTATGGAGAGGGAGAGAATTTGAAAACACGGCTATATGAAATCTTCCCCTATGATCTGGAATGATTAGAGGAGGTGAGGGGAGGGAAAATTAAAGCCTAATTCTATTACTACAGCTACTTTATCCTACAGCGAAATTGAACATTACCAATTACATTAATTCTACTCTAAACTACTTAACTATAGCTAAAACTAATCTGCAGAATTATAAACCTATTCTAACAGGAAGAATGGGACCTATGGGTCCTTATCCGGTGGCTAAGGAGGAAGAAGGGAGGAAGATGACTCCAGCGGAGGTAAGAGTCTGCTAGTGAGGCTCCAGGGTCGTCCTCAGGTGCTACGAAATCCTTAGCGATGAGGAGGTCGAGAGAAGGTGATGATTTTATAGCCGGTGGATGTGAAATCAGAGGCTTGATGGGGAGGAGGAATTGGAGTGGACGAATGATTGCTAAGAGGTGTAGGAGGGGTGATCCCTTGCACGTGACACCACTAAGGTGCTTAAGTAGCACACTCAGTGGCTGAGATCACCGCGCAGGTGAGGATAATCAAGATGCAACCGGCGATGAGGATGAGAGGAGCGGAGCGCGCGGTGAGCTATACTCAAAATTTGACCGTCAGATGAGATCTGGGGAGAGGGGTGATGACACGCACCGAATCGCGCAAAGCTTCCATTCAAATCTAACCGCAGATCAGGATCATTAAGAGTGATGGACGGCTGAGATTGGCCGTGCTCTTCATGCGCTACAGTGCGTGCGAAGAACAGCAGGCCATTCTCTGAAATAATGGAAAATTGCAGACAGACCCTTGTACGAAGGGGTAGAAGAATTGTGTGTAGGCCCATAAGTGAAAAGAATTACAATAGGAAGGACCCTGCAGTCTTTCAAAAGGGTCCCTACAGCTTACAAGTAGGTCCAAAGAGGAGTTTTTAAGGGCAAGAGTGTAATGCATGAAGGACCTAAGTGTAAACTACCTATTTTATAGTCTAAATGATATCCAATTGCCTTCAAATTTTTATATGTGCTTAATTGAACATTTACGACATTAATTATACTTCTGATTTGGCCTTTCAAACTTATTTATGTGTTCAATTGATGCATGGATCATCATTTGTACTTTGCTTTCAGAATATCTCATTTTGTGACCTAATTATGAAGTTTTAACACAGAGTAAAGGTTTTAGGTCTTTTTCTTTAATTCCCACACTTAACCCTTTTTATCTGTTAATTTGATGTTATTTTACTTAGTGTCTAGCTTAACTTCAGCATTTTAGCCATAATGAGTAGCCACTCATCATCTTCGGATTGACCCTTAAAAAGATGACTGAAAACTTAACTCCCATTTTCTGACATTTGTGGCTCAAGGAAAATAGAACTTTTTGTAGGAAGATTTTACAGACATTTGTGAGATATACTGACTTATTCACACCCTTTTTTTTGAAACACGTGTCAATATATCTCTTACAACTTTATTTGGAGGAGCACACTTTTCTTTTCGGTGGGAGAGTTTCTTTTTGGTGGAAAGAGTCTCTCCTAAACACAAGACTAAAACCTGGGATAAAAAGTCTACCTGTGCGCACAAGTAAGGACTCCACCTTCCCTAATGAACACTAGGGTTGGATCTTATGTTCACCTTGTCTTTCTTGATATGTGTAGTGTGAACCAAGTTTACTTAGGCTCTCAAGTAGAAGCAAACCAATGGATCCTATACTGGTGTCTCAAGTACAAGAATACGTCCTTAGTTAGGAGAGATTTTTATCTATCTTGTCAATGCTCAAGTGAATTAAGCCTAGCCTGAGCGAATCAAGCTTATGTGGCCTAGAAAGTCTTCAAAACAGCGGTTAAATATCCATAAACACTTATTGTATTTTTGTTTCAGCTTTTAGATCATTACTAAACACAATTTTTTTTTTTACATATTTATAAATAGGTAGAAACTGCATGATACCATAAAATACCAAGATCCTATGGATGCCTATCCACCCCCCCATGCCAAACGATGCTATGTCCTCATATGCATGCAGGGAAAGGTAGAGGAAGGACGAAAGATCGGGTAGCGAGGGCGGAGGTGCAGGGTATACAGCAGGGTGGTAGGGTGGGTGGATGGTGGGTGGTGAAGTGAAAAGTGAAGTGATCGTGACAGTGGTGTGAAAAGTGATGGTGGATGGTGAAAGATCTGGCATTTCCTAGGACGAGAGTGTCCTAGGCGGATCGGAGAACAAGTCAGGAGGAAGAAGTTGGCCCTCAGATTGGCTAAGAAGAGGGGCTTTTTGGATATATGGATCCAAAAGGGAATAGCCCCAGTGAGTAGGATGTGGGCTCAAGGTCCTAGTGTGGAGTTGCAAATCCGCCTGATTTAGCAGGAAAGAAAGGGCAATCCGGTCTTCAAGAGTGTGGACCGATGGTGAGTAGCCCGGATATGACTCAGACCACGAGGTATGGGAAGCGGAGAAAACCTCATCAGAAGTCTGGTCAGGAGAAGGTATGGGAATAGGGAGGGATGGGGGAACGTCACAATATGTGTCGGTCAGGCAATTGTCAATGTTTACAGGTAATCCGCAGCAGTCAGAATAAGTCCCAAGTAGTCCGATACATGAGCTGACGGCCATGTCCTCGTCAGACGTGTCATCCTTGATGCAATTACAATCAAAGTTCTTGGCTGCCTTGAAGATGTTAAAATTAATCTTTTCAGATCCAACGGCAATCTCAATACAACCTGACTCGCAGTCGATATGGGTGCGGGCTGTGGCCAAGAAAGGTCGACCAAGGATGATTGGACAATCAAAAAGTGAGTTAGGAACTTCCATATCTAAAACAAGAAAGTCAACAGGAAAACAGAGATTGTTGACCCTAACCACCACGTCTTCCACCACACCCTTTGGAATTTTGACAGAACAATCTGCCAATTGTAACGTGATAGGGGTGGGTTTCAGATTTCCTAAGGAGAATTTTTCGAGCATGATGGTTGGTATAAGATTGATAGAAGATCCTAGATCAAGCAGGGCATGGTTAAAATTGCAACCTTGGATGCTACAGGAAATCAGTGGTGTGCCCGGATCTTTCTGCTTTGGTGGTAGGTTTGACAGTATAGCACAACTCGCATGAGGCGAGAGAACCACCGAATTCTTGGTTTTCTTTGACTGTCACCTGGGTGTTGTGTAGTCTTTGAAAAATCGGGTGACAGTAGGTATGTGGTCGATAGCCTCGAGTAGGGGTACCTTGATTTCTGCATCCCTGAACAAATTACGCAGGTTATCAAAGGCTTGCATATCTTTCTTTTTGCCTTTTGGCTCCCTCAGTAGAGCCTTAGGTAATGGAACTGATTCTGGCACCAATTTGGGTGTATTGTCCTCTTGCGAATGTAGTGTGCATCCCAAATGAGAGGGCGATGAAGAAGATGGGCTAGGATCAGGTCGAGGTGGATCGACAGTTTGCTTGCCGCTCCTCGTAGTGATAGAATTGGATGATGCAGGTCTAGTGGGATCATACGGCGGAGGAGGGTTCGCAATAGGGACATAAGAGTGCGGTGCTGCAACGGGATTAGCCTGAAATCCCGGTGGAATGCTCGGGGCCAGCAGAATTTGATGAACCTGCCACTGAGAAAGTTGTACCTGTGGTTGAGGACCACAGGGTTCGAAATTTCGTGGGTTGGGAACAGGTTGGGTGGGAAGAGCGCCTTGAGATCGAGTCGCCATGCGTAGTTGATTGATCTCAGCATTTTGCTGCATCAATTGGTGCTGAAGAGAGGTCATGTTCTCTTCATGGAGCTTTGACATTTCTGTCATCATTCGCATCAATTTGTTAAGAGGACTTGATGCATGTTCTGCTTGCGGAACGCAAGGGCTTGATGGCGGATTCGCCATAGGATTAGACTGGGCCCTTGGGATGACGGGTGAGGACGGCCGCATTGGTCCACCCGCGGGGTTTTGGCGCTGTGGGTTGTTGGACCATGCGAAGTTCGGATGATTTCGCCACCCTGGGTTATAAGTAGCAGAGAACAGGTTGTTCCCTAGGGTGCAAGTGTCTTCTATGCCGAAAGACGCGTCCGCATGCAAATACGCTTCCGAGCACACGGAGGCTTGGTCTTCTGTGTCTAAATACTGGCTCACAGAGGCTAGATCCACATGAATTACCGAATCACTCGGCGCGACACTTGGTAAGGAAGGTCTTACGGGGTTTCCCGGGATAAGCCTGGCATAGGAAGAATTGGGGTTGTGACGAAGTAGTGAGGTGGGGGTGTTTGCCATAGAACGGGCGGGGTTGGCTAGAAGGTCGTCCATCTTCTTGTGCACGACAGAGACTTCATCCAATTTTTGTGCGATAAGGCTGAGATCAGTGGATGAATGGGAGGGTCTCGTGTCAACTTCATGGACATTTCGGGGCAGGCTGGTATGATTAAAGGTGACAATGGAGGCATTTTTCATTGAGTTTTTGCTCAAATTTTCAAATAATTCGAATGCTCCATTCTCGTCTTTATTCATGAAATTCCCTCCGCAGGAAGCGTCTGCAATTTGCTTCAAAGTCTCATTTAGCCCATAGTAGAAAATCTGGGCTATATGCCACTTAGGAAGACTGTGGTGCGGACACTTCCTGAGGAGGTCATTATACCTCTCCCATGCCTCATGAAACTGTTCGCCATTTTGTTGCGTATATGAAGTGATAGCACGGTGAAGCGCATTAGTTCGCCCGATTGGGAAGAACTTCTTGAGAAATGCTATTCGCATCTCTTCCCAAGAGTGGATGGTTCTCCTAAGGGTGCGTAGCCACTGCGATGCTTTATCCTGCATAGAAAATGGGAACATTTTCATGAGGACTATGGGTAACCCGATATTTCTTAGTTTAATAGTTTCGGCCAATCGGGTTAGGTCTTCCAAGCGGAGAAAAGGATCTTCACTTGCAAGACCATGGAAGTGAAAATTTATCAGGCCAATTATGCTAGGTTTCAATTCAAAGTCGTCCCCGCCTATGGGGACCCAAATTTGTCGTATGATCTCTATAGCAGTAGGATTCTGATAGGAGCCAAGAGACCTAGGCTCCTCCCGTTCGGGAGGGTTCTGCATTTCCTCCAATGTTTCCCTAATGGCCGCAATTCGTTCATTATACATTTCCATTTGGGCTTGGAGGCAGGTTATGGGATCTAAGGCTCCACAACCTGGTGGGTTCTGAGGGCGGTTTCCTCCCTCGGGATTTGGGGGTGGGCGTGCAGCCATCTTTGTGGAGGAGGAGGATGATTCGGCTCCTTTTCTAAAATTATCAGGCAATTCAAATAGTTCAGGATTTTGTGACCTCCTCCCAAACATGCACTACCGCAGGAAGAATTGGGGGGACATGAAGAGAAAAGAGATGAGAGAAATGACGCCGTAAAGGTCACTTGATGACAAATCAATACAATCAAATTTCTAACCTCTACAGTGTGCCCTTAGACCTAAAGATCTAAGTTACCTACTATCACGGACTACGGAACTGAATGCGAGCACCGCGGAACCACCGGGCCAGATTGAAAGGCCGTTTGCCCCAATCTTAGACACCCGATAGCATGCAGGAACCCTCACCAGCACGTAGGCGCTACACGCAGGTAGTTAGACCTCCAATCCATAAGAAGGGTCAAGTTGCTACCAATTTTAATTAGAGGCTTAGGATCAAGTGCTTCTGGAATGTGAAGGGCGTTGTTTACGGGTAATGCCCAAGTGATTGATTTTAAGAGAGTGTGTAAACCAAGCATGCAACAGGGAAATCTCCCCGAATTGAAGTTTTTAATTGGTGAATGATTTTTAGAGTTCAGCCTTAAGTAGTATGGATTTTAGGATTTCGCTGAATTACCAATTCAACCAATCTTCGGGTTTTGAGAGAATACAAGTTTTCTTCTAAGCCCAACAAACCCTTCTTCAATGTCAATTGGTTAATGCATGCTAAAATGCAATGGGCTTCCCTAGATGGAGATTTCTATGTGTGGATGCATGAATCAGTTTTAGATTAGTGTGAAAGGGACCCAAAGCACTTCATTTCAAGTGCTCCCAATCACCAAGAAGATTTCCACACAAGACTCAAAAGATAAAGAAAATCAATTTGTTGGGGTTGAAATATTCAAGATCGAATCTTAGGCAAGTGAAAAGTCGTGGTGGGGTTGGAATTAACTCAATTCCAAGTCTCCCCACCAAAAATGTGATCCCGAATTTGTAGATAAGTGAGGCAAAGAGGGGTGGCAATCAATCTTTTTATTTGCCTCAAAGAATACTTCACATGGCGAAAAATTCAAGAATCAAGATTCTTGGATTTTCGCTATGCAAAGTTTTGCGGGAAATCCCGGGGGGTGGAAGTAAGGGCAATCAATCAAACAAGTGAATTTTAATCCACTTGCCCCAAGAGATCCCAGAAGTTTTCCTAGTATTTTTAGTTTTTAGTTTTTTTTTTTATTAACGTTACAAGTTAACCTAAGTTGCTAAGAAAAGAAGACCTACTTGTTCGGCAACGTGTGCGAAGCTCCAATGCGGTGTCGGCATCTTCACGCTCTCGTTCCCGCCTTGGATCTGCTCACATCTTCGACTTCGTCTGCCTGCCTTCTCCTTGCAACAGGTTCACCTACACAGAAATAAACAAAAACACCCGTGAAGAGAAGGGTGGGAGAAGAGAAAAATTAAAGGAATGGAGTAAAAGCTTACTTGAAGGCACACCTCCCCGGCAACGGCGCCAGAAAAGATGTGGTCGGGACCTGGATAGGTGTGTTAATATGGTGATTTTATCGTTGAAGTGTGTATAGTGGTTAACCTAAATCGAGCCTAACCATCTCTTTACAAAATTTTTTACCTGGCCTACTTAATTTTATCTTGGTCACTTTTAGGCCCAGGGTAAAACTCAGGGAAGTGGGGTTAGAAATCAAGTTTCTATGCCTTTCCTACAACGAATCTCTTCCGTTCGTTTATTGTGTTTTTAGTGTTTTTCAATTTTGATTTTTTTCTGATAATTCTTGTCCTTAAGGCACACCCTCAAAATTAGGTTCTTGGCTTTGAGCCAAATCAGGGTTCCAAAACGGGTCTTGCTATTCGCAAGATGGAGTACCAGCAAGTCAAGGATTATCTTTTCTCTTTTATATATTTTTTTATCTTTTTGCTAGAAGGAAAGCGAAACAGAAATAAAGTAAATATAGTATATATATATAGGTATATATTATATATGTATAAATGAGTGGGGGTGGAGATGGAGTGTAGCATGGTGTCGAGTCAGTCGTCGTCTAGAATGACGCAACCAACAGGACGAGGTGTCGCGTGGAGTGTAGGATGGATGGCAGAAGATGTGTGCGACTACGCTTTTTGTACGCATGTATCGGGGAATATCAGCAATTGGTGCAGATATTCCCACGATGCCACGTATGGTATGTAATGTGAAAATATCTATATATATATGTATATATGTATATATATATGGTTATAAATATATAGGTATATATATGTAGTTATATATGTAGTTATATATGTGTATATATATATGTATATATATATATATATATATAAGTATATGTAAAGATAGATATATGCATAGATATATATATATGTATAAGTATGTATATATATCAATATAGATGTAAATATATATATATATATATATAAGTATATAGATGATATATATATATATATATATATATATGTTTGTATACTAATACTTAAGTATATAGGTACTACTATATGTATAAATATAAGTATATATATATATGTATATATAAATATATGTATATATATCAATATATATATATATGTATATATATATATATAAGTATATAATAATATATAAGTGAGAGTGTGTGTGTGTAAGAGTGTGAGTGTGTGTGTATGTGTGTGTGTAGAGAAAGAGTGAGAGAGTGCTGAGAGAGAGAGAGAGAGAGAGAGGGAGATTGCTGAAGTGAAGGCTGGAGAGTTTAAGTCATCCGCGCGTGAAGAGGTGTCGTCTGATGGCCACAGCGCACCGTGCTGCACTTAGGTACGCGAGGACGTGCGCGCTGGGAGGGAGTGAGCGCGGAGAGGACTGCAGCACACAACGCTACGCGGAGAACTGGAGCGGGCTTACGCAGATGCACGCGGGCGAAGATGTGGGTGGGAGTGGGCACTGGCAGAGGACCGCATGCAGACGCGTGGGCGGGCGCTGGAGCGGGATGCAGGGCAGGATGCGTGCGCGGGCGAAGGCCGGTTGCGACGTGCTGGGTGACCGAATAAGTGAGAAACTTATCGGTCACCCCACTGTAGCCATAGTGTTCCGCAGAAATGCATGAACAGTGGCTATAGTGGCCTGGCGAGCCGCGCAACCGGGTGCAGACGGTGCTGTGAGTGTGGGCGGCTTGCGGCTGGCATGTGCAGGCTGGCGCTTGTGTGGAAGGGATGCGCCGGTTTGTTGTAGGTGCGGAGAGGCGAGCGTACGCGAAGAAGCGGAAGGCGAGGGCACCTGCAAACGCACGTGGAAGGCCTGCGTGCGCTGCTGCCGCCTTGTTGTTGCTGCTGTGGGGCTTGGCCAGCTACTGCAGGGGCGTGCGGTGGCCGGTTGAGCTTCACAGCTTGAAGCTTTGTGGTAGTGGTGGAAGGTCTTCAAACGAAGAAACAGGGAAAGAACCACCATGCCCACCGACTATTTGATGAGCTGGGTGGTGGTGGACTCACGGTGGTGGTTGTGCACCACCGTGAGGTACTCCTACCCACAGAGTGTCTCCTCAGAGGAGGAGGGCCTGCGTATGGAGGGAGAGGGAGGAGATGGCCTGGAGAAGAAGAGAAGTTGCTGTGTGTTTTTTTTGGTGGAGGACCAGGCTCCTTGGAAAGAAGCCGTGCCTTTTTTATAGAGGAGGAAGGCATGCACAACCATGCCCTGGCTGTGCATGCGGCTATGCATGGCTTGGCAGGGCATGCGGCTGCAGGGAGTGGTTGAGCAGGGAATGGTTGAGCAGGACATGGCGCGAAGAAGAAGTGGCCATTCCTTGCAGCCGCAGGAGGAATTTCAAAGTCAAATAAAATTAAGAAACAAAGATGGTGAATTTTGCAAAGCAGCACTTGAGGAAAAATGTAAATTTCAAAGCCATTTATTTCACTCTCCTCCCCTCTCAATTAAATGCATGCATGCATGTATTTTCACAAATGCGACTATGGAAACCTAATTTGCACTGGTAATGCTAGGAAATAGCACAAGACGGCATAATTGCAGGTGTATTTTTGCTGTGCAATCACCAACCACTAGATTTCCAGTCCATAACCTAATAACTCAAACTCAAATCAACTTAGGTGCTTGCATAAACCCTAGAATAGATTTGATTGTTTGATTGTCACTTCGCCTCACCTTACCCACCCGCATATATTAAAAAATAGAAAAATAGTAAATACTCTTTTCTTGTGGGATTTAATTAAAAGAGACACACTTAACACCCATAAATTCTCATCCTAAGGCGCACAATCACTTTGATTCTAGCACTTAACCGGGATCTGACTTGTGGACTTGGTACACTTCAACCCAATACACATAAGTGAGTAGAAATATGAATATGTTAAACATTTGTGTGCCTTAACTAAGTGGTGCAACATGCCAACTGATTGAGCTATTTAGGTCACGCCACTTAAGATAAAAGTGATTCATCAGTAGTTTGCCACTTAGGGTTGATTTTTAGGGTTGAACCAGGCACTCGACATTTTTTTTCTGATTTCTAAAGGAATACTTCATCACCAATGCTTGTAAAACCTCGAGTGTTCTACTGAACCCTAATTGAATCAACCTAATGATTAAATCCTAAAAGCTACTAAACAAGGTTAAACCCTTAAAGACACATCATCAAATAACCTTGTTTACAGACCCTGGTTGTGCATGCACACACATTTGAATTGATCATTAAGGGCACAACCCATCCAAATGGCCCATCGCATTCCAAGAGCACAATCATCCCAAGCCTAATTAAAACTGAGTAGACATTGGCCTTCGGGGCTCAGATTGAGATTTTTTTCGATTAATCTGCTTCTGCTAGTCCATCTAATGTCATGCTAGGGGAGTAGCATCAAACGACCGCGATTGGGGGGTACACTAGGAACCAGAGGCGCAAGCCAAAGGAAGAACCTTTTCCCCAGCCCCTCCTTCTAACTGGTTGGATTGACCGGATAAAAGTAGACCAAATTATTTATAATCTCAAGACGGATCCTGGGAGTCTTTAGGTCTTTAGGCTAACTCACCTAAGGACAGGGTTGATTGTTTGTATTGCAGGGCTCCTTCCTTTCTTCAGATTTCCCCTCTTATTCTACCATGTATCCTTCCACATCTTACATGCATTTCCCATCCTACCCTCCTACCACCACTTATACCCAAGATGATTACTATGCTGACTCGACTTATAATTACCCATCCACTAGCCGGGATAACTTTGATTGGCGATATGAATCCAGACCTTAGTGTCCGGGGCCTAACCCTGGACAACAGGATTATGATTATCATCCTTCTCACACCTACAATGATTATAGATCTTCACCCTTTAATGATCAACCTAACCAGATCTACAACCATGAAGGATATGCTGATTGTAACACTTACCCTCTCTAGCATTATGCTGAATTTAGGTTGACACCAACCTTTAAACAACCGGAAACGACCCACTTTCAGGGAGGGACCCGTGAACCTTGACATCTTGACTCCCTTAGATTTAACCCAAACCCACCCAAACCTGAATCAAACCAGTCGATTCAGGTGAACTAGATCCAGGATAGGGTGTTGGCTAATTTGAGGAACACTATACATTCTTTAGAAGCTTAGCCAACACCATGCATTGAAGCAATGGAGCCTATGATCAAAATGATTGATGAACTTAATAGTTCTTTATTGGATTTGCTCCAAAGTGTTAGGGATAGGGACCTGGGTGAGTTTCTTCTTGGGAAATTGTTGAGGTTGAGGATGAAATTTGTGGTTGCCCTAGTCAAGTCTTGGGATGATTCTCAAGATGAACCCCCTTCAGTAGAGCCAATGTCTGAGCCTGCTCTGGTGCCTGTCGGGGGGGATACATGTTCTGAGACCGGGGATGACCAAGTTGGGCTAGAGCGACCCATTGAGGATGAACCAAGTTTCACACTCGAGATCCCAATGCCAAGGAATGACGAAAAATATGTCTCCATGGACCATGAAATGACATGATTTTGAGACATATATAAATGAGGATCACGAATTCTTTGATTCTGAGGGTGAGGAATCCCTTAGTGAAGTCTCACTTGAGCTTAAGAAGAATGATTTTAGTGAGACTAACAGGCTCAAGGAGCATGACGAACCATTTGATAGCCCGTTCATTGAAGATTTGGATTCAGTTGGGGCTAACTTGGAGAATTCGAATCTTCATTTACTAGAAGAATCAGTTAGTAGACCCATTCCTCAAAAACACCCTAAAGGGACTGATTTTGATTTGGAAATCATTGTACCTAAGTCAATCCTGATTCAGCCACAATTGTTGGACTTGGGTATTTTGGATGGGGTGTACAACGGTTAGGAGGTCCCAAAAACCTTGATCTTGGAGGATAGGAAGTTGGGAATAAAAATCTGGGAAGCTACTTCTGAGGGAACTAAGATTTTGAATCTAAGGTTTCCTGTTGACCTAAAATCACCTACTTTTTATCAGGTCCCTTACGATACCTTTGATATGGAACCCAAGCTTGGAATAATTGATTATTTTTCTGAGCTGAACGTTAAGTGGACATCTGAACCTAGTGAACCAAATCTACTCTTTGTTCGACACTTTAGTCTTGGGTTGCACACCACCAAATTGCAAGCTTGGTCCCGTAAGCATAATAATCTTCAATTCTGGGTGATTTTTATCCAAAACCTTAAAACTACTCGACCCTGGGGCATGGGTTTGCACCACAATCTGTTCCACATCTATGGATATCTTTTGCAGGCGGGTTTGAGGATTAATCTTTTGATTTTGATTCTGATCCACACTTGTGAATTCTCCAATTCTTCCTTGTATGTATTTTATGCCTTGCTAAAGGCAATAAACTTAGTGCGTGTGTATACTCTCTTCTCTCTTCGGAGCTGACCGGGTTGTCACGAAATTTAGGTGATATTCTGTTTACTCCACCCTTTTCATGTCTTTATTTTTACAATAAGGACATTGCATCATTTAGGCATGGGTGGTGGATAATTAATTCATGAAATCATTTTGTTAACTCCGTTGAATTTCTTTTAGTTTCTTAAAAAAAAAAATGAAAGTTCGAAAAGAAAAAAAAAAATAGAATCAGGAGAAGATAACTTACTCATTAGGCATTATTAACTTTAGGAAATGATACGAGAGGACCTAAACACTTAGACTCTTTAGGTCTTCGGGCTTAATTACCCTGGGTGTCCACTTGAATGTGGACTTAGTCTCGAGTCCTCGCCAGGTAATTCTATTTTAAATTGGTCAATAAATTGGGGTGGTAAGTATATGACCTATCATCCTATCCTCTGATTTGAGGGCATTTTAAGTCTAAGCATTTACACACTATTTGCACTAACTCACTTTTCGATGGTTTCTTCGAAAATTGGGTAGCTAATGAACTATCTAGGGTGGAATGGCTAGCAGGTTGTCGGTGGTAACAACTCATCAGCTGGTTGTCTAGAGCCCAGCCACAAGACCATTTTCTTCATACTGCCTTTAGGTAAATCTTAGATCAGGGAAGCCACTTACTTAGGAAAAAGAAAAAAAAATGGAAAAGAAAAAGAAAAAAGGGAGAAAATAAAAAAGACAAATAAAACCACACTTCACTACATGAGTATGGCTGGCAAGTTATTGTGGGTAACAGCCCATTGGCTGATTATCCAGAGCCTAGCTCACAAAAATGAACAATAATTCCCAAAACACTTAGGGAAGAAGCAGGGAAGTAGAATAAACTAGGAAAATATACATTGGGTTCGCCCTTGTGTTGACCATATAAATAAAAGAAGTAGGGGGAAAGCTACAGTTCGAAAAGATAAGCCTCTAGGCAAGGTCACCTAGGGTCGTACAAACCTGAAGTCCGTTTTAACAATCTCTTAGTGAGTCTTTCTCTCTTTTCACTAGATGCTTAGCACTTAGAGTCCTTTTCGAGTCTTGGGTTGATCGGGTAGCTGTGAAAAGTTATCCCAAAACTCTAAAACTCCAAAAGTCCAAATAAATTGGAAAAGAAAAAAAAAGTATCTTCCCTTTTCAAATAAGGAGAGGACTTGGGTGGTCTGTATTTTGGCAGACACCTGGGTACTATTGAGTTTTTGTGGTTTAGGACCCTAGTTGATAATTTCTATTGTTAATAAACAACATAGGCCTAAGCGATCGAATCCTAATTCTGTGCTTATACATAGCATGTAGTTTAATTCTGCTAGAGACTAGCAAAAGATAGGCATGAGGGTATGATGTAGACATAATTATTGAAGATAAAATGCCTACTGATGCAAGTTCCTAGGCTTAGATTTGCATTTCATATTATAAATATTGCATAGCATGCTTCATTCTGCATTTAGAGTAGTTATATATATTTTAGGTTAATTAGGTCCTTTTTATGGTTAGGAGAGGAGATTTATTTCAGCGCCTCGGATGGATGATTCGACTGTATGGATATGATAAAGACAATGATTGCAGTCTAATGACTCTAAAATTTTCTAGATTGGAATCCTGTAGCATTATATGAAGTCCGAGGAAGATCAATGGCCAGGAAGGCAATGTGACATCCATACGAGTTTTAGATGAAAAATTCGACCTTACAGTTGGATTTGGAGCGACGATTGCAGTCAGCAAAGCGTAAATCACCTCGATTTGAGCACCGTGGCACCCTCTACAACAGAAAGAAGATGGACGACCCAGATGGCACCATGTGGTGCCATCTAAACCTCCCAACACTAGCCAACAGTGGCCGCTCCTCCTTAAAGGCATTCCTTCTCGCATGATCTGGGTCGTTGATGCCCATCCAACGGTTCTTGTGAAGCCACGTCGCCCACCCATCTTCAAAAGAGCCTCCATCGCGCGATCTTAACCGTTTGATGAAAATCCAGCAGCTAGGATCACTTGACCACCGGCCTCGGATAATTCAGAACTGCAACACCTTTTGACGTGTGGCGCAGTGGTGTCCAGAGGTGTTCTCACCGCTTTTGCGTCGGTTCGAGCTCTCACTCTTCCAATCGAGCCGGCGATGAGGTGCACTTGATTTCAACCACCCGATCATGTATGAGTAGTTGAGATGCGGATATGTGGACGCACAGATGATTGCCGATCCAATGGAGGTGCTCACACGGGTGTTGACGCACATCCCCACAAGCAATCCAACACACACCCAAGCGGCACGATCTCCACACAATCAGGATCGTTAGTCTCCAATTGAACGGTCCTCTTTCGACAATTCAGGCACAGTTGCAAGTGAGTGTGAGATGGAGGCTATAGCGATAGTTGTGCAGGCCTTTAGTGACGCGTGTAGCTGTCACTAATGGGCTACGTTATGTGCGTGCCAGCAAAGGAATTGAAGGGCACGGATCTTCAGTGACAGTTGGGTGGATCTTCAGTGATGATTACAACCGTCACTAATTGCCCATGGACGATTTTTGTCTCTCCTCTACTATAAATGGACCTATCACCCTCCATTCCAAACCATCCTTTCTTCCTCTCACCACCTCCAAGGCTCTAGAGTGAGCTTATCGCAAGCCTGGGATGCTCCTCTAGAGTAGAAAAGAAAATAGTTTTCCCACCTCTCATCCTCATTCATGGAGCATCTCGTGGTCGTCCTGTCACTACCCTTCGGGAAGAAGATCCCCACCACGATGTTGTCCTGCCCCATCCTCTGTCCTCCAGCTACGTCCTCCTTCATCCTGCTCCTCACCACCTTCCTCTAGGCGACGTTAGAGCGAGTCGTCCTCTGAGCAACCATCGAGGGGGATTCTCTCACCTCTTTCTATCTTCATTGCTTTCGTAGTGTAATCTTTCCCGCTTTATTAGTTGTAAAAAAACATTTGATTAGAAATCCATGATTGTTTCTCTCTCTCTCTCTTATATTTTCACAAGTAGATTAGCTAGATAAAATTTCATCGACTTAATCGCTTGCTTGATAAAAAATACCAAAAAAAAAGAAAAGATAAACATAACAAAAAGAAATAAAAATGAAACGCGGATATTTGAAAACCAAACGTTCTCCTCCCCGTGTTCGACCCGAAACTCACTTTTCGAGTTTCGGTTATAAATTTTATCTGATAGACTCGTTTTGTGAGCTACGATGATGGGTCCTTCAAAACCCAATTTTTACCACGCAAAACACGCCTTAATCAGCACCTAAGCAAGTACAAGGTGCTTACATAGCCCCGATATGATATTTAGATATCCTAAGAGACAAATATCGAGGAGAAAATATGTTATTATGCATCTTCGAGGGAAATTTCACCCCTCTCCACGTTGGGAACACGTCCAATCAACTTGTGTTGTCGAGCTGCTCCTAAGCAAAATCTTTGAGACTGCTTTTCAGAATAGAATACTTTTGGCATGATTTCATCATTAAGTGCACTGAACCAGACTAGTGTGTGGATTTTAGGTGCTTAGGTTACCAAGTCCTGCAAACCAAAGGGCAGGAAATAGGGTCGAATAATCTCTAAGCCTTAGACCTACTACACCAGCCTCACACTGTCCTCAACCTCTTCAGGATTAATCTAAATCTTAACAAATACGTGAGTGTTTAAGCCCTGAAACAAGCCCAAGAGGCCTAAGATCAGCACTCATACTAATCTCCTTGTCTCTATCATTTTAGGACTTAATCCCTTTTTTTATTAGGTCTAAAACATAAGTAGATTCCATAATCAATTGCTATGACTATTTGTTTTTGATTTTTTCTCCTTTTTGACATTTGAATTTCCTCCTCTTTTCCTCCTCAAGAAAGATTTGCAATTATTTCACAAAATTTCCTCCCCTTACACCATTTTTTTCTTTTTTCATTTTTTCATTTTTTTATTATTTTTGAATATGTATTTTTTCTGAGAACCCCTCAGAGATTTGAATTTCCATATGTTTGCACTTGAACACCCCCCATGCCTAAGTTTTGCAATGTCCTCATTGTAAACTAGGAGGGTACAAATTTAGCTTGGTTCAAAGTTTAGAACAGGGTCAAAGGGTGGGTGAATAGGTTGGGATGACTTTTGCGAATGATTGCAAGCTTTGATACAAGTACCAAAGGTGGAGTTGGCTATTCTAAAGTTGAACTCAAAAGTGCAGTAAGACCATAACTCAAAAGGGTGATCATAAGGGTCTCGGGTTTTTGGAATGATGGGTTGCCTCCCGTTAAGTGTTAAATTCAATGCCCTCAGCCAAGCAGAAGGTGGTCAAGGAGAAGGGGTGGCCAAATTGGAGGAACGAGCACCTTGATAAGTAGCCTGGTTGGTCCAACCAGGTGCTTATTCAGGTCAAGAGCCTGATGATGCAGACCGAACCCAATTAGTCTGGTGGGTTGGTGGGTGTGAAGCAATAGGTGTGGAGCCCACCAGATACTATGTGGCTCAAAAAGATGTGGTAATGCGAGTCGTGGGTTTGGCTGAATCAGTTCAGCTTAATCAGAGTAGGGGCCCTCAAAAGAAAATGGATCTGTGGGAGATGCAGGAACCTATGTGTGAGATCAGAGAAGGATAAGAAGTGATTCTCGATTTGATCAATGTCCGATACCTGATCAAAAGATGGAGGTGAGTCATGTGCAACTGAATCAGAGAGAGGTGAGTTAGAGTAGAAGTCGATTTCGGTGGCGAGTTAGGGTTGGGATCAGATTTTGGAAAGCTTTGGCTTCGTGATGGAAGGTGTAGCTTCTTTGAGGTACAAATCATTGGCCTCAGCATTAGAATCGAAGAACGAATCATGGATGCTGAGATCGTAATCTGACTCATAATCATCAGGAAACAAAGGCTACGAAATTAGAGTATGACTCGAAATCATCGGAGAATTTGCAAAAATCAATTTTTGAACCTGATTCCAGATTGGGATTTCCACCACAAAATGAATCATGATGCGTAGAATCAATAACTTGACTTGAATCTAACCTAATCTCAAATTCCGAGCTCAAAGAGGTATCCTTATTAGGCATGGGCTCGGGTTCTTGGCTCCTCGAGTAGACTTAATCAAATCCCAACTCTTCCGACTCCTCTATTTCTGTATCGTAAATTGGTGTGACTTTCAAAAAATCCAATTGTAATTCTAACAAGTTTGGAGAGGTGTAATCAACAAATGTCAACCCAGAATCATTATCCAGATTTAAAATCTGATTCTCATCATATTGGGCCTCATGATAATCCTAAATAAGCTCATATCTAGATTCTAGGTTAGGGTTAAGAATTGGGTCACTAGAATCTAGACTTGGTTGTATTGGGATGTCAGAACCACTCTCGATGATTATTTTAATAGGATATTGTTTGAGAATTACATTGTAACGACCCGATTCCCGAATCCCTACGAGATACGAGAATCGGACTGACTCGACTAATCCCAAGACCCAGTCATCCAACGAAAAGTAACCAAAAGAGCAGTAAAATAAACCACATTCACCATGTATATAACTAGCAGTAACAAAATACAGCAGTAAAGAAAGGAAATACTACAGTATACACCACCACAACATAAGAGAAATAAACATGTACATAACATGAAGCTTACAATAAAGAGCGTACAGGGAGTAACAAAAAACTACTCACTACAGTGGAAAGAAAAGTACAGAAGGTACTACAAGTAACATTACTGGGCTCTACTAGGCCCAGCACCCTCTGCAGCCGCTGACTCTGGCTGCTCAACACCTGGTCCTGAAAAAGGTAACAAGGGTGACACGTCAGTGAAACACTGAGCAGAGTGGCAACTAAAAACTAAAGGAAGTAGTAGAGTGGACAGTAGCTATTATATTTTTACTTTCTTTCTCTATATTTTTCCATTTATTCACTATTGATTCTTTCTCAGATCCTTCTCTTGATCTTGAACGTTCCTCAAGGGAACGATCTTGATTGCAGTCCTTTCCAAAAAGTAGAAGTAGCACGTGGCACTCTCCTGGCCGGGAGGGTCCCCTGTGGTTGTCCTACCCTCAGTCAACCACCCCAAGGTCACTGACAGATGTAACGGTGACTACGACGCATGCTATAAACGCACCGATAGCTACCCCTCACTGGCACGCGGTCAATCATTTCTGTTGACTGGTGCGCCCAAAGCACAGCACGGAACTAGTATAAGGCAGAACCCTCTCAGTAACAGGGGTCCAGCCCCTCCACAGTAACCAAACAGGGGTCTTGCCCCTCCACAGTCTGCGCACCCTCGCCTGACTACCCTGGTTTGCCCAGTGGGCCTAACAAGTAGTGTAGGAGGGCTAGCAGAACCTCGGGGCCCGTGGGGTAGCTAGTGCTCTCCCTACACTAGTAGCTCTCCTCGGTACTATGTACACGAGGGCCAAAAGTCGGTACAAAGTGGCTAGACCTAACCCCGAGTCCCTAAGGCGGCTAGCTCAGCTTTGCACTAAACAGGGGGACAGTTGCTCTCCTTGGTACTCTATCCTCAAGGGCCAGCTCACTTCCCCAATTCTATTCCTTTTACTTTCGAGGAGTTCTACTCCTAACTCCCCATAGGGTTCATGCTCTTTTAATCAGCCAATTTAGTTTCACCATTCCAGCTTTATATTCATATAACCCATGTTCTCAACCGTATTTATTCATTCATAACAGGCAACTGTTAACCAATTTACAGACAGTTATCATTTCCTCTCCACTTTTCCAAGACTGCAATGCTTATATATTCAACTAGTTTTCTAGTCCTAGGATTCATGCCGTACCCTAGGATCTATCATTCAATCTAGTTTTCCAATCCTAGGATTCATGCAATACCCTAGGATCTATCATTCAATCTAATTTTTCAGCCCTAGGGTTCACGCAATGCCCTAGACTCTATTAATTATTTCACAATTACATAACTTTTGATAAATAATTAAAAAGGCCACTCTACCCGCAAAATCGGGAGTACTGGGGACGTGGTCGGCAATCTCGCGCACCTCCGCAACCCCCAGAGCCGCAACGGAATGGGGTCCTAATACAAGGATCAAAGATAAGGAGAATTATTGTAAACAGGTAGAGGAAATAAATTTAGAAAGAACGAAACTTGAAACGCAAAAAACAGACTCCGAATGGACCCTAAACGGGTCAAAAACGACGAGTCTGCTCAAAATCAGACGTCTGGAACTTCTTCCAGACATCTTAAAAGGTCGATCAGGTCATACCTCGGTCTGCGCAGTCCTTCAGACGTCCAGAAGCCCGCTGGATCATCTGGTCCTAGTTCCCAGATGTCCAATTGTCACCCAGGATGTCTGGAGGTCCTCTCCGTTGTCTGGTACTGTGGCTAGACGTCTGATCCGTGTGGGATGGAGAGCCCTCGTGCCCTCCTGAAGAGAACCTGTGCATACACACACCTGCTCTCATCATGAAGAGGCACAGAAGAACGCGGCGGATGGCTGCATGGCTGTACACGTGTAAAAAGGAGAAGGTAGGAAATATTGTACCTGTTAGATGTCTGGACCTTCCTTCAGACGTCTTACGCATCGTCTGGACGTAAGTTCAGACGTCTGATTCTCAAAAATTTTCCCAGAATCAGAACCCTGCTCGCTCTCCAGTGCTCGGCGCGGGAAGCGTTTGTTGACCTCCTGCCCTAGACGGGCAGTCCCTCCTGATGTGGCCCGGCTAGCCACACAGCTGTCCGCCGTGTTATTCTGCGCCTCTTCTTGATGAGAGCGGGTGTGTGTATGTGCAGGTTCTGTTTGGAAGGTGTAGCTTCTTTGAGGTACAAATCATTGGCCTCAGCATTAGAATCGAAGAACGAATCATGGATGCTGAGATCGTAATCTGACTCATAATCATCAGGAAACAAAGGCTCCGAAATTAGAGTATGACTTGAAATCATCGGAGAATTTGCAAAAATCAATTTTTGAACCTGATTCCAGATTGGCATTTCCACCACAAAATGAATCATGATGCGTAGAATCAATAACTTGACTTGAATCTAACCTAATCTCAAATTCCAAGCTCAAAGAGGTATCCTTATTAGGCATAGGCTCGGGTTCTTGGCTCCTCGAGTAGACTTAATCAAATCCCAACTCTTCCGACTCCTCTATTTCTGTATCGTAAATTGGTGTGACTTTCAAAAAATCCAATTGTAATTCTAACAAGTTTGGAGAGGTGTAATCAACAAATGTCAACCCAGAATCATTATCCAGATTTAAAATCTGATTCTCATCATATTGGGCCTCATGATAATCCTAAATAAGCTCAGATCTAGATTCTAGGTTAGGGTTAAGAATTGGGTCACTAGAATCTAGACTTGGTTGTATTGGGATGTCAGAACCACTCTCGATGATTATTTTAACAGGATATTGTTTGAGAATTACATTGTAACGACCCGATTCCTGAATCCCTACGAGATACGAGAATCGGACTGACTCGACTAATCCCAAGACCCAGTCATCCAACGAAAAAGTAACCAAAAGAGCAGTAATATAAACCACATTCACAATGTATATAACTAGCAGTAACAAAATACAGCAGTAAAGAAAGGAAATACTACAGTATACACCACCACAACAGAAGAGAAATAAACATGTACATAACATGAAGCTTACAATAAAGAGCGTACAGGGAGTAACAGAAAACTACTCACTACAGTGGAAAGAAAAGTACAGAAGGTACTACAAGTAACACTACTGGGCTCTACTAGGCCCAGCACCCTCTGCAGCCGCTGTCTCTGGCTGCTCAACACCTGGTCCTGAAAAAGGTAACAAGGGTGACACGTCAGCGAAACACTGAGTAGAGTGGCAACTAAAAACTAAAGGAAGTAGTAGAGTGGACAGTAGCTATTATATTTTTACTTTCTTTCTCTATATTTTTCCATTTATTCACTATTGATTCTTTCTCAGATCCTTCTCTTGATCTTGAACGTTCCTCGAGGGAACGATCTTGATTGCAGTCTTTTCCAAAAAGTAGAAGTAGCACGTGGTACTCTCCTGGCCGGGAGGGTCCCCTGTGGTTGTCCTACCCTCAGTCAACCACCCCAAGGTCACTGATAGATGTAACGGTGACTACGACGCATGCGATAAACGCACCGATAGCTACCCCTCACTGGCACGTGGTCAATCATTTCTGTTGACTGGTGCGCCCAAAGCACAGCACGGAACTAGTATAAGGCAGAACCCTCTCAGTAACAGGGGTCCAGCCCCTCCACAGTAACCAAACAGGGGTCTTGCCCCTCCACAGTCTGCGCACCCTCGCCTGACTACCCTGGTTTGCCCAGTGGGCCTAACAAGTAGTGTAGGAGGGCTAGCAGAACCCCGGAGCCCGTGGGGTAGCTAGTGCTCTCCCTACAGTAGTAGCTCTCCTCGGTACTATGTACACGAGGGCCAAAAGTCGGTACAAAGTGGCTAGACCTAACCCCGGGTCCCTGGGGTGGCTAGCTCAGCTTTGCACTAAACAGGGGGACAGTTGCTCTCCTTGGTACTCTGTCCTCAAGGGCCAGCTCACTTCCCCAATTCTATTCCTTTCACTTTCGAGGAGTTCTACTCCTAACTCCCCATAGGGTTCATGCTCTTTTAACTCAGCCAATTTAGGTTTCACCATTCCAGCTTTATATTCATATAACCCATGTTCTCAACCGTATTTATTCATTCATAACAGGCAACTGTTAACCAATTTACAGACAGTTATCATTTCCTCTCCACTTTTCCAAGACTGCAATGCTTATATATTCAACTAGTTTTCTAGTCCTAGGATTCATGCCGTACCCTAGGATCTATCATTCAATCTAGTTTTCCAATCCTAGGATTCATGCAATACCCTAGGATCTATCATTCAATCTAATTTTTCAGCCCTAGGGTTCACGCAATGCCCTGGACTCTATTAATTATTTCACAATTGCATAACTTTTGATAAATAATTAAAAAGGCCACTCTACCCACAAAATCGGGAGTACTGGGGACGTGGTCGGCAATCCCGCGCACCTCCGCAACCCCCAGAGCCGCAACAGAATGGGGTCCTAATACAAGGATCAAAGACAAGGAGAATTCTTGTAAACAGGTAGAGGAAATAAATCTAGAAAGAACGAAACTTGAAACGCAAAAAACAGACTCCGAATGGACCCTAAACGGGTCAAAAACGACGAGTCTGCTCAAAATCAGATGTCTGGAACTTCTTCCAGACGTCTTAAAAGGTCGATCAGGTCATACCTCGGTCTGCGCAGTCCTTCAGACGTCCAGAAGCCCGCTGGATCATCTGGTCCTAGTTCCCAGATGTCCGATTGTCACCCAGGATGTCTGGAGGTCCTCTCCGTTGTCTGGTACTGTGGCTAGACGTCTGATCCGTGTGGGATGGCGAGCCCTCGTGCCCTCCTGAAGAGAACCTGTGCATACACACACCTGCTCTCATCACGAAGAGGCACAGAAGAACGCGGCGGATGGCTGCATGGCTGTACACGTGTAAAAAGGAGAAGGTAGGAAATATTGTACCTGTTAGATGTCTGGACCTTCCTTCAGACGTCTTACGCATCGTCTGGACGTAAGTTCAGACATCTGATTCTTGAAAATTTTCCCAGAATCACAACCCTGCTCGCTCTCCAGTGCTCGGCGCGGGAAGCGTTTGCTGACCTCCTGCCTTAGACGGGCAGTCCCTCCTGATGTGGCCCGGCTAGCCACACAGCTGTCTGCTGTGTTATTCTGCGCCTCTTCTTGATGAGAGCGGGTGTGTGTATGTGCAGGTTCTGTTTGGGAGGGCGCGAGGGCACGCCATCCCACACGGATCAGACGTCTGGCCACAGTACCAGATGACGGAGAGGACCTCCAGACATCTGGGGTGACAATTGGACATCTGGGAATTAGGACTAGATGATCCAGTGGGCTTCTGGATGTCTGAAGGACTGCGCAGACCGAGGTATGACCTGATCGACCTTTTAAGATGTTTGGAAGAAGTTCCAGACGTCTGATTTTGGGCAGACTTGTCGTTTTTGACTTGTTTTAGGGTCCGTTCGGAGTCTGTTTTCCGCGTTTCAAGTTTCGTTCTTTCCAGATTTATTTCCTCTACCTGTTTATAGTAATTCTCCTTGTCTTTGATCCTTGTATTAGGATCCCATTCCATTGCAGCTCTGGTGGTTGCGGAGGCACGCGGGATTGCCGACCATGCCCCCAGTACTCCTGGTTTTGTGGGTAGAGTGGCCTTTTTAATTATTTATCAAAAGTTATGCAATTGTGAAATAATTAATAAAGTCTAGGGCATTGCATGAACCCTAGGGTTGAAAAATTAGATTGAATGATAGATCCTAGGGTATTGCATGAATCCTAGGACTGGAAAACTAGATTGAATGATAGATCCTAGGGTACGGCATGAATCTTAGGACTGGAAAATTATTTGAATATATAAACATTGCAGTCTTGGAAAAGTGGAGAGGAAATGATAACTGCCTGTAAATTGGTTAACAGTTGCCTGTTATGAATGAATAAATACGGTTGAGAACATGGGTTATATGAATATAAAGCTGGAATGGTGAAACCTAAATTGGCTGAGTTAAAAGAGCATGAACCCTACGGGGAGTTAGGAGTAGAACTCCTGGAAAGTGAATGGAATAGAATTGGGGAAGTGAGATGGCCCTTGAGTACGAAGTACCAAGGAGAGCAACTGTCCCCCTGTTTAGTGTAGAGCTGAGCTAGCCACCCTAGGGACTCGAGGTTAGGTCTGGCCACTTTGTACCGACTTTTGGCCCTTGTGTACACAGTACCGAGGAGAGCTACTAGTGTAGGGAGAGCACTAGCTACCCCATGGGCCCCGAGGTTCTGCTAGCCCTCCTACACCTACTTGTTAGGCCCACTGGGCAAACTAGGGTAGTCAGGCGAGGGTGCGCAGACTGTGGAGGGGCAAGACCCCTGTTTGGTTACTGTGGAGGGGCGGACCCCTGTTACTGAGAGGGCTCTTCCCTATACTAGTTCCATGCTGTGCTTTGGGCGCATCCGTTAACGGAAACGACTGACTGTGTGCCAGTGCGGGGTAGCTACCCATGCATTTATCGTGCATGCCGTAGCCACCGTTACGTCTGTCAGTGACCTTGGGGTGGTTGACTGAAGGTAGGACCACCACGGGGGACTCTCCCGACCAGGAGAGCACCACGTGCTACTTCTACTTTTCGGAAAAGACTGCAATCAAGGTCGTTCCCATGAGGAACATTCAAGATCAAGAGAAGGATCTAAGAAAGAATCAATAGTGAATAAATGGAGAAGTATAAAGAAAGAAAGAAAAAATATAATAGCTACTGTCCACTCTACTGCTTCCTTTAGTTGTTAGTTGCCACTCTACTCAGCATTTCGCTGACGTGTCACCCTTGTTACCTTTTTCAGGACCAGGTGTTGAGCAGCCAGAGTCGGTGGCTGTAGAGGGTGCTGGGCCTAGTAGAGCCTAGTAGTCATACTTGTAGTATCTTCTGTACTTTTCTTTCCGCTATAGTGAGTAGTTTTCTGTTACTTCCTGTACTCTCTTTATTGTAAGCTTCATGTTAGTTACATGTTTATTTCTCTTCTGTTGTGGTGGTGTATACTGTAGTATTTCCTTTCGTTACTGCTGTATTTTGTTACTGCTAGTTATATACATGGTGAATGTGGTTTATTTTACTGCTCTTTTGGTTACTTTCTCGTTGGACGACTGGGTCTTTGGATTAGTCGAGTCGGTCCGATTCTCGTGTCTCGTAGGGATTCGGGAATCGGGTTGTTACATACATCCTCGAGAGATTTTGAGTCAAGCTTACTACAAGATAATTCAAGGCATGATGGACTAGCTTCATGGTTCTCCAAGATTGGTTCAGAATTGAGAACACCTGCAATTGGATCTTCTCAACCGACATCAAGATCAGGTATGTCAATCTGCACAAAATTTAAATCTGATTCCATTTGGGTTGGGGGTCCACAACAACCTCGAGTTTCTAACCCGGGCTCTGGGAAATCATATTGATCCTCAATGTTGTTCCAAGACGTCTCATCAACTTCTGAGTGTTGGTATGGGTATTTTTGACCAATGGCTTATTGTAGTGTATTTAGCATATACTCACATTTCTCAATGAGACCTTGGTGTATCTCCCAAAGTTGTTGATTTGAAAAACATCGTATTTACTCAATACTATATAGTTTGCACAATTCACTGTATTATGATAAAAGCTCATCCCGAGCTGAACCATGTATCATTTGCGAACTATCATTCCAGTATGGTTCATAATGTGGGTTGTTGTTTTTGAAACATTAACCTGAATGAGACTAGACGGATTTGAGGTTTTGTAATACTCATCATGATGTCTAAGAGCAGCCTTGATCATCTTTTGTTTTATGCTCATTTGGGATTTAGGCTTCCTAAATATTCTTCCAAAATTGTCAGGTTCTGTTTTCAAATCAAGTGGTAGATCAAGATGTTGAATCAAATTCAAGTTCAGATTGAATCGTTCAGATCATATCAAAAATCCCCAAGAAGATCAACTCTAAAGAGGCCTCTAGGTCAACAACCTAGGGACCTTTCCTGTGTATGTGGTCTAAAGAATAGATGAGAGATTGGATATGAACTGGACCCAATCAAGGCACCCAAAGATTTTTGGATGACTAAGGTTGTTTCGAGGCAGATGATACCTCTGAATAAAAAATCCACACACCTGAGAATTACTTGGGCAACCAGGAAGGGAGAGCCCCGCAAAGATTCCTACACGGTAGAGCATCCCCACAGGTTACAGGACTTCCCCCACCCGACCTTCCTTGTCACTGTGGTTCCAAGTAGATTGGAATGCATGAATTGAGACCTTAAGTTTACCTAGGGACCTCAATAGAGAATAAAAAAATGAGGGAAATAACACCTCGTTACACATAGGTGTCATTGGAAAAAAAAAGTACCTCATTATACATGGGTACTAGAATTATGAAAAAAAAAAAGAAGAAATAGCTGAGGAGATATACATTGGATTCGCCCTTGTGTTGACCTCAAAATAAAAAAAAGTGAGGAGAAAGCTGCCAAGTCTAAGTATGGTTGAACCTAGGTAGGTCTAGGTAAATGAAGGGTAAGTCCGGTCCTGGGAATGTATAGGAAGAACAAATATGGATGCCCATTAATCAAATAATATACTCAGCATTGACACTTTAACCTCTGGGATTTACAAACTATAGCATAAACTTAGAAGTTTAAGAAACCATTGTCCGAGATCAAAACTGAAGAAAATCAAGTCTGAATTTTGATTAGTACTTGGATACCTTAAAGTCTAAGGTTAGCATTTCAACAAATCTCTAGAGGTGAGATATAATAAGGCATCCTGACTGTTAATTCTTGCCTAAAACTTAGGAATTCTTCATAGAGTTTGCTAGAGACTAGCAAAATCTAAGCATGGGGTGATTTGATTAGCCCATATTTGTGGGCTATTTATATATTTTAATAGCTAGACATTAGATTTATAGTAACATATAAATAGCATACATTAGTATGTAAATAGATTAGTTTATTAACTTGCTTTTATGCATATTTCATGTGTTAGTATGCATTTAAGTAGGCTACTATGGTTTGAATCACTTTGCATTTCATGCATTGTTTGGAGTCTTGTATATAAATAACCCAATAATCATTTTTTCATTTTTATTTATTCTCTTCTCTCTACAGCACTTGGGAACGACCCTTCGGAACAATGAAGGCACACCTTAATGGCCTAGGAAAGTGGATCTCTGTCCCACACCTCCATCGCCACTCCATATCCTCCTCCATCCATTTCTCTTCAATGTAGGCTATAAGATAGGCTTCTTCTCCACCGAGCAAAAGGAGGCCACCACCCCACACCATCACCGTGCAGAGCGTCAAGCACCTTCCACTTCGTCACCGTGGGCCTCAACCGCGGTGAGAGCTTCGCTACTATGGGCATACGTGGTGACATCCAGCACCGCCGTCCATGGAGTCTGCAATCCATCATCGTGCTTCTTCACTTGCTCCATCATAGTGCCTCACCCACTCAACCAACCTATCATCTACAACTCACCACCAGGATGCCCTCTACGTAACAACACCTTCCTTTGTTTCTTCTTCTTTATTCAATAACGACAACACCCACCAGCAGCCACATGCCTCCCCTCCACTCCACGTTCCACAAAGACCCCCCTCCTTCATCCTCTTCTTCGTTTTCCTCTTCCCCTGACACTTCACCTTCTCCTTATTCTTCATCTCCTTGTACTGTTACCCACGTAGAGTGTTTAACGAGGAGAGATCAATGTTTAAAGTCAATGCGTCGTAGTATAGTTGAAATTGCTCGAAAACAAATAAATTTTATTACTCAAAATTGTAAATCTGAGGTTGAACACAGGGAGCAACTTGGGGTTTAAAAATCAAGAACACAACTTTCAAATTGGATATAATATGCAATGAAAAATCAGAGTTATAGTGCAAGAAATGTAAGCACAAGAGAATCAAGAAATCAATATATGAAGACAAGAACAAAAGAAAAAGGATGTCTAATTTGTGAATCATACGTCTTAAATGTATAGATGCTACAGTTCTATTTCTCTTCTTTTTCTATCTTTGATCTCTGTCTCTGATCTCCTTCCCTTTTTTCTTCTCTAATTTCTTCTGTTCTCGTGCCTTTGCCTTTCTGTCTTTAGCTTCTTCTCCTTCTCTTTCTATCTTTGGCGGCACCTCTTTCTTCTTGGCTTCTTCTTCTCCTTTCTTTCCTTCTCTTCTGCCTTTAGCTCTTCCTCTTCAGCCTTCAGCTCTTCTTCAGCTTCCTCCTCTTCAGCCTTGCCTTCTCCTTCCTTAGCTTCTCTAGCTGCCGCCCTCTCCTTCCTTGGCTTCTTCTTCTTCTCTTGCCTACGAGAGCAAAACCTACCCCTATTCACCCCCGTGATCTCTCTTCTTCTCTCTCTCTTACGCTCGCTCTCCTAGAGCCTTCTCAGGTAATCAGGTCGGGTATGCACGCCCGGGACCAGGCCCACCAGCATGCGTGGTGGGCGAGGAGTGCAGGCTGGTCGAGTATACGGGTCAGGGCCAGATCTGTGAGCATTGGGTCACGGACGAGGCAGTGAGGGCGAGTGGGACCTCACCCTGTGGTTAGGAGGCGATAAGCCTCTGTGACTTTTTCCTCTTATGTCGCTGCGCCTGATTGTCAGCTTTCGAGGTGGGACTAAACGCCCCACCTTTCTTCACAAGTGCTCACAGTAGAAATCCTCCTCTGATTGCAGCAGCTGCGTAGGGCGTCAGTGCCAATTGCTTGGCTGAGGTGGTGCGTAAAGAGAGTCCGCACGACCTGGGACCTGTAGCCTGGAGAGAGGAGTCCTGAAGGGGGCTCCCAAGCAAGATCCTTGCTGCGTCAATGGCGGTGGAGACCTCTAACCCTATCAGCAAGAAAATGGCCTTACGACCTCGTTAGAAAGTTCAGGGAGCTTCGCCTAAACCCGGCGAAGGTAGTGTGAGGGTCGGTGTGTCATGGGGTGGCCGGAGCGTGCGTGCCTAGGTCACCCTGTGTGTATGAAAGTTGGTGTGTTTAGGGTGAGTTCTGGGGGCTTGGCGCGGTGAGTGGAGTGAGGGTTTAGGGTCAGTGAGGTGTGGTGGTGCTCGTGGGGTGGTTGGCAAGGAGAATAGAGGCGTGGAGTGATGCGAACACCTCAATGGAGGTCTGGCCGGAGGTGGAGAAGGTGGTGGTGACTTGCGAGCGTCGAGGCGTGTTTGCAAGAATAAAAGATAGAAAAATGATGAGAGGGGAGAGAGGACTTAGCTGAGTGAAAATAGAGGAAGGGGGATGCAGAGGAGGCAGCCGGCTCGTATTTCCATCGCCAGAGATGAAGTACCCAGTGGGAGGAGGATGGCGATGACGAGGGGGTTGCAGGGATGTTTGCTGGTGAGGCATGAAACGGATGAAGAGGATAAAGAGAACCTTGCTACTGGTATTATGGAAGAGAGATGAGAGAGAGAGGGGTCGCCAGAACTTGCTGAGTTATTGATCGGAGGGGGAAGAGAATAGATAAGAGGTTTCTCCATCCAATTTCAAGCTTAGAGGCTGCGGGTTGATCTGGGCATGCTTTTATTCGCCCTGGTAGAAGGTCTTGTGCTTGGAAGCCAAGCTTCCAAGCACAGTAACCTCATCAGAGTTGGAAGGTCCAAGGTGACCCAAATCTCTCATGCATTCGCATGAGAGATTGGGTGCCAAATCAAGCCTCCGACTGTGTTCAAACTAGAGGAGATTTTTCAGAGAATCTCCCTTTCAAATTTGAAGGGGATTCTCTGAGGAATCAGGGAAATCTTTCCCTTGATACCTCATCGGAGTAGGATTCCCTTCGCTATAATGGTATAGGGACTTAATTGCAAAGAATGATGAGGAAGTTAGGGGGGTTTCTATAGAGGTTTTCAAAAGATAGGGGTAGAAATGTAATTAGGCTGGACCTGTTTGCAAAGTAGGTCAAGATGAATTCCCCTTAAGTCCAAATTTTGTTACAAACCTACTTCGGACCTAAGGAATCCAATGGTGAAGTTTTATTTTATGTTTGACCACGTTTGACTGGGCAATTTACACAAAAACCTAATTTAGGGCAAACATTTGACTAAGACCCCAATTTAAGTCAAAATAGGTTCTAAGGGCTAAATTGAAGGTTCTAAAGCCTAGAGGATATTTTTTCATGAATTTTAGAGGGTTTAGGTGAATTTTATCCTAACTAGAACCTTGTTAAATTAAGTGGGTCTGTTTTAGGGTTACAAGAAGTCATTTAATTCCTAGAATTCACATTAACCCTTTTCTGTTTGAACCAACCCACTTTTTATCTTGTTATGACCATTTGATCTGTGTTTAGCCCATGATAAATCCCGTTGTTGCATTGCAATGGTAAAATTATAGTTTTATCCCTTATTTCTTACTTTTCTTTCAGATGGGTTATTCATTGAGTTAGGACCTCCAGTTGGTTATGTAGGAGCTTTTGTTCTCTTTTCTGGGTCAAAATGAGCTAGTTAAGGCTCATGATGGTGTTCGCATCGTACCCCCATGCCTAGCTTTTGTGAGGCCCTTAGTAAAATTTTAAGGTTTTAACTTCTGTTCTAGACCATGAATTCCTTGATGTTCAAAGATTATGATGAGTGCTTTTTTCTCTTCTCTTTGATTAGGTTAGAATGCCGATAGTAGGCCTAGAGGTACTCAAATACCAACTAAGATTCGGACCTAACCAGCTCTAGCCTCGATCCTCCGCGAAGGCTTTGAAGGCCCACAGGAACTATCCTAAGGTTGATTGGACTCCGCGGTTAAAGCACCCATGCTTGTAATGTATTTTAGCCTCAGTTCAGTTTACGGTACGTTTTTTGTAAGATAGAGACAGAGGATTTTTGTTTCGAGAGTTTTCTCTCTCTTTTCTTTTTATTTTTAGCTTCAGATTTGCTTCTCAATACGGTCTGTATTGGATTCCTCGTCCCCATCATCAATCCTTGAAGGGTCCCTGGCAATCGATGCTTCGTGATAGCACCACCCATGGCAACCCCCAGAACCCTGGCTTTCGAGATTTTGAGATAATCCCACCCATGGAGTTTTATAGCTAAATCCAAACCCTGGCAATCGACATTTCATGATAATGCCATCCATGGCATCTGAACCAGCATAGAGTGCTTACGTGCCCCTAGTAGGATATGTAAATATCCTAGGAGACAAGCACCGAGGAGACGATATGTTATTGCACATCTTCGAGGGGAGTTTCTCTCCTCTCCATGTCAGGAACTCATCCAAATCAACTTGTGTTGATTGGCTGCTCCTAATCTAAGCGACTTTTTCAGAACACTTAAATGCTTTTCCATGATTTTGATAATTATGCGCATTGAACCAGACTATGTGTGGATTGGGGTGCTTAGGTTACCGAGTCCCATAAACCAAAGGTCAGTTGATGAGGCTGAATACTCCCTAAGCCTTAGACCTAGTACTCAAGCTTTGCATTTTCCCCAACTTCTTGAGGACTATCCAGATCTTAGTGGATACTTAAATTTTTAAGCTTAAAAGTCTAGCCCAAGAGGCCTAAGATCAGCATTCCTACTAATCTCTTTTGTGTCTCATTAGCACTTCTTCCTCATTTTTCTTTTTCTTGATACGATCTAGAACTTTAGTTAATCCCTTAATTTCTTACTAATGACTATCTCTTTTTCTTTTTCTTTTTCATTTCGTGCTCCTTTTTTTGACAGTTTTCTCTTTTCCTCCTTATTTTCTTCTCATGATTTGTATGGCCTCAAAATTTTATCTCCCCTCAGAAATTTTTTTGTTCTTTTTCAATATTTTTTCAATTTTTTTGGTGTTTTTGTGATATGTGATTTTTTTGTTGAAACCTTTTCTTGTGAGATGGGTTTTCATGGTGTTTTGCACTTTCATACCCCCCATGCCTACTATTTGCAATGTCCATATTGTAAATTAGGTGGGTTTGAATTCAGCTTAGATCATTCATTAGAACAGGTTTTGGGTGGGCGAATGGGTCGAGGTGACTGTTGCGAACAATTTCTAGGCTCGGGTACGGGTACCTGAGGTGGGGTCGGCTATTCTAATGGATGAACCCTAAAGTGCAATATGAATTCAGCATAGGAATGTCAAGAAAATTTTTAGGTTTTTCAAAAATGACGGGTTGCCTCCTATTAAGCGCTGAGTTTTACGCCATTGGCTAGGCACAAGAAGCTTCAGGGAGAATGGAGGGTAAAGGATATCTTAGCCAAATTTGTATTAGTCAAGTCAATGAACTGTTTGAGTCTCTAATCATTCACGACGAAAGGTTCTGAATCGTCGCTGAGTGGACTGATCTCAATGGCTCCATTTCCGAAGATTCGTCGGACGAGGTAGGGTTCGATCCATTTTGATCATAGCTTTCCTAGGAATAGTTTAAGCTTGGCATAAAAGAGTAGGACTTTTTGACTAGGATGGAAGATCTTTCTAGATATGTGCTTGTCGTGGAAGGCCTTAATCCACTCTTTGTAAATTTGTGAGTTCTCATACGCGTCATGGCGTAATTCATCGATCTCGCTTATTTAAAGCTTTCTGTGGGTTCTTGCCTTAGAAAGATCTAGGTTTCAGCTCCGTACTGCCCAATAGGCTTTGTGCTCCAATTCATCGGGGAGGTGACATGCCTTCCCATACACCAATTTGAAGGGAGACATACCTAATTGGGTTTTGTGGGTAATCCTATAAGCCCACAAAGCTTCTGGAAGTTGGGATGACCAATCTTTCCTATCAGGTCGAACAGTAACCTGGAGGATTTTCTTGATCTCCCGATTTGATAGCTCATCTAGACCATTAGTTTGGGGGTGGTAAGGAGTGGAGATTCGGTGTGACACCCTGTATTGGGTCATTAGTGACCTGAACTGAGCGTTAGTGAAATGGTTCCCTCCGTCAGAAATTATAGCACGTGGAATCCCGAACCGTGAAAAGATGTTCTGATGAATGAATTTGATAACCACTTTCTGGTCATTAGTTCGGGTCGAAATGGCTTCGATCCATTTGGACACATAGTCAACAGCGAGTAAAATGTACTCGAAGCCATCCGAAACAAGGAATGGTCCCATGAAATCAATTCCCCATATGTCAAAGATTTCACATACCAGAATCAGCTGTAAAGGCATCATATCACGGTGGCTCATGTTGCCCAAGGTCTGGCAATGAGTGCATGCCTTACAGTGATTGTCTGCATCTTTGAAAATCGTGGGCCAATAGAAGTCACACTGGAGGACTTTTGCTATGGTTTTATGACCTGAAAAATGTCCATCACATGCCTAGTCATGGCAGAAAGACAATATGTCTTGAATTTCCACTTCCACGACACATCGTCAAATAATCTATTCAGCATCGATGCGAAAAAGATACGGGTCTTCCCAGAAGTAATACTTGGCATCGGAAAGAAATTTGTCCTTCTTAGCCTTTGACCAATCGGACGGGATCTGATGTGATGCCAGGTAGTTTACTATATCAGCAAACCATGGATGCCCTGTATTGATAGTCAAAAGGTTCTCATCAGGAAAATGTTTCGTGATGGGTCTGGAAGGGTCGATGATTTCAGAAGGAAGGCGGGGTAAGTGATCGGCTACTACGTTCTATTTTCCCACTTTGTTGCGAATCTCGAGGTCAATTCTTGCAATAGCAAGATCCAGCAGATTAATCAAGGTTTCGCATCCTTCTTCGCAAGGAGAGGCCTCACAGTTGTGTGATCTGAGTAAATGATAACTCAGGAACCCAAGAGATAATATTTGAATTTTTCCAGGGCAAATACTATGGCTAGCAGCTCTTTCTCAGTAATTGTGTAGTTACACTGAGCCTCGTCAAGTATCTTGCTAGCGTAGTAGATGACTACGGGTTTCCCATCAATTTTCTACCCAAGTACTGCTCCTATAGCGAAATCAGATGCGTCTCACATGATCTCAAAGGGTTGAGACCAATCAGGGGACTGTAGGATCGGGGCTTAGGTAAAATGATCACGGAGGATGTCAAATGCTTGAGTGCATTCCTTGGACATTTTGAAAGGTACATCCTTAGAAAGCAAAGAGGTCAGGGGGCATGCGATCTTTAAGAAATCAAGAATGAATCAATGGTAAAAATCGACGTGCCCCAAAAAAGATCGGATGTCCTTGATTGAGCTAGGCATTGGGAGTTTGTAAATCAAGTTCACCTTGGCTCGACCGACTTGGATGCCTTTTTCTGAAATAAGATGTCCTAGGACAATTCCTTCAGGCACCATGAAATGGCTCTTTTCCCAGGAAAGAACCAGATTCACGTCAATGCACCGCCTGATGATTTGGACCAAGTGCAGGAGACAATCGTCAAATGATTCTCCGAATACTGAAAAGTCATCCATGAAGACTTCCAGATAATCACCTGCCATATCTGAGAATATGGCAACCATGCACTGCTGCAAAGCAGCGGGTGCATTGCAAAGATTGAACGGCATCCTTTGGAATGCGTACATCCCGAAGGGGTAGGTGAAAGTTGTCTTTTCTTGGTCCTCAGGATGGATTGCCACCTGGTTATAATCGGAGTACCCATCCAAAAAGCAGAAGAACCTATTTCCCGGTAGTTTCTTGAGGATCTGATCAATAAACGGTAGTAGGAAATGATCCTTCTTCGTGGAGGAATTGAGTCTTCTGTAATCAATGCAGACTCTCCACGAGTTCACCACACAGGTCGGTATGACTTCTCCAATTTCAGTCGTGATAACGGTGAGTCCTGCCTTCTTAGGCACAACCTGGATTGGACTCACTGACTGTTGGAGATTGAGTAGATGATCCCTGCATCTAACCACTTAATGATCTCCTTTCTCATGACCTCTTGCAGATTAGTATTCAAACGTCTTTGCATTTCACGGGAAGGTCGTGTGCCCTCTTCGGTGTAGATACAGTGTGTGTAGTAAGAAGGGATGATACCAGTCAAATCATCATGAGTCCATCCAATAGCTCTACGATGTTGCTAGAGAACGGTAATCAGATGGGATTCCTGGTCAGGTGTGAGTCTAGAGTTGATAATCACAGGAAACGTCTGATTGGAACTGTTTGTCGCGCTTTTGTGCGGTTTGTTAAAAGATAATATCGCGTTGTAATATAGCCGCTAAAGCGTTCAAAACAAATAAAGATTTTTATTACTCGAAAACCGGAGTATCCGAGGTCGAACACAGGGAGCAATCTCAGTACTTTGTAAAACCCAAGAATACAACTGTTACATGCAAATATAATTGATTCAAAGAGTTTTTAGAAAAAGTAGAATTAGACGTCTGATTTATGTATCAGATGTCTTAAATGTGATCTTTCGTTCTTTCTTCCTTCTTCTCCTTTCTGCTTCTGTATCTTTCCTTCTGCTTTGCCTTTCTAATCTCTTTGCAATCTTCCCTTGTCCTTCTTCTTCTTCTCTGCGAAGACTTCTAATCTTTCTGCTTTCCTTCTCCTGCGAAGGCTTCTTTCTTCTTCTTCTGTCTTCTTCTTTGGCTTGCTTTTCCTTCTTCTGCAACGGCCAAGTCCTTCTCCTGCGATCAGCCTGCCTGCACAGGAGCAAAACCTAACCCTTCTCCCTCTACCCACGCGTCTCTCTCTCTCAAGCAATTCACTCGGAGCTGCTCTCCCAGAGCCACAGGCATTAATCGGGTCGGATCGTACCCGGGACCAGGCGCACCCGAAGGT
This sequence comes from Thalassia testudinum, assembly GCA_037157565.1. Taxonomy (NCBI): domain Eukaryota; kingdom Viridiplantae; phylum Streptophyta; class Magnoliopsida; order Alismatales; family Hydrocharitaceae; genus Thalassia; species Thalassia testudinum. Next base: position 100,495,007 of record JAZHRO010000063.1, read on the forward strand.
GGTGTGATGCGCGAGGAGTACGTAGGTCTAGGTCGGGTCAGATCCGCCAAGTCCGCGTGGTCAGGTCGCGGATGAGGCGGGTGTGGGGTCAGTGAGGGACCTCATCCCTGTGCTTACTGAGGCGATAAAGCTATATCACAAAAACTCTTTATACCATACCTGTGCCTTGAGATTCCACGATGTGGGACTAATGGTTTCGTCCTTCCCTCACGCACGCCCGCAAACTCTCGTGTGCAATTGCCCACGCTGAAGGCCCTGCTGGTGCTCCTTGCTGAACTCAGTCACCTCGTGACACTTGCGAGAGCCTGCTGCACCTGCCACCTGGGAAGCCTGACGCCTACTGCTGCTCCAAGCTTCCTGCTGCTTCGGCTGTTAATGGCGGCCGGGGCGTTCACCTGAGATTCCACAGAACAGCCTATTGGCCCAATCAGAATAGCTGGAAACCTTCGTCGTAGCACGACGAAGGTGGTGGGTGATGCTGCAGGTTGTCGGTCGGCCTAGGCGTGCACGCCTAGGTCAACCTGTGGCTGGAGATGGTGGGTTGTTCGGGGGGTGGTTATGGAGGTCTGGAGTGGCAGTTGTGGGGTGGAGCGAGTTCCTGGTGGTGAGGCGGAGCTCCCTAGGTGGTTGGCGAGTCGTGTGGAGTGGCGGAGTGGTGTGGGTGGCTCGCCGGAGTGCGGTCGGAGGCGAGGAAGATGAAGGCGGTTAGGTACTGTCGAGGGGTAATCAAGTAAAATAGTTGGGGGAAAAGAGAGAGGAGAGGGTGGAGAACGTATCTGGGGTTGTCTGGAGGGAAGGGAGGTGGTGGAGAGGACGGCTCGTAACTGCCGTCGTCGGGGAAGAAAGACCCTGAGGGAGGAAGCGGCGACGAAGACGAGGTCAGAAGCGCGCGCGCGGGGTACAGCGCGACGCGGGAGGAAGCGGCGGAGAGGACTCTGCTGCTGGTATGGCAGCAGAGCGACAAGAAGGAGGGAAGGAGGTCGCCGGAGCTTGTGGGTCGTTTGGCCGGAGATGGGAGAGGGAGGAATTTGGAAGGGATCTCCGTCAAAATCAAGCTTAGCCTCTTCGGCCGGAGTTGTGGGTTCTTATATAGGCGCTGGACTGGGTGTGTAGGGCGTGAAGGGCACGTAATTGCCTGAGGTTGGTCGCCGGAGATGGAAAGGAGTTAGGATACCCAAATCTCTCGTGCATTCGCACGAGAGATTGAGTTCACACCAGCGATTGTAATTGACTTTATAAGGAAGGGAATTCCTCAGAGAATCCTCCTTCCATTTCTGGGAGGGAATCTCTGAGGGATTAGAGAGCAATCCCTCTCCGAACCTCGCCGGAGCTCGATTCTGCCCTAGCAATGGCGGCAGGACCGGTTTGCAAAGGAGGCGAAGAACCTAGGGGGTTCTCTGCAACGGTATTCAAATGATAGGGACCAATTTGTGATTTGGGTGTACTAAATTGCAAAGTAGGTCAAGATGACCCCTCCTTAGGTCAAAATTTTGGTACAAACCTAATTTGGACCTAAGGAATCCAATGTCGAAGTTATATTTCAGGTTTGACCTCGTTTGAATGGATATTTTGCATAAAAACCCAAATTCGGTTAATTGAAGAGCTAGGACCCTAATCTAGGTCAAACTAGGTTCTAAAGGCCAAATTAAGTGTTCTAAACCCTAGAGTATGTTTTTCCATGATTTGTAGAGGGTTTACTTGCTTTTTGTTCTGATTGGAACCTTGTTAATTTAAGCGGGTCTGTTTTAGGGTTACCAAGTGTCATTTAGTTCTTAGATTGCACATGAACCCATTTCTGATTGACTCAACCCACTTTTTATCTCATTTATACCATTTGACCTCTATTTTGCCTCTGAGAAATCCCGTTTACGTACTGCAATGGTAAAATTGCAGTTTTAACCTTTATTTCATGTTTTCTTCTCAGAGCACTTGTTCCTTCAGTTAGGCCTTCTTCCAGGTTATGTAGGAGCTTTTATCTTCTTTATTGGGTCAAAATGAGCTAGTTATGGCTCATGATGAGGCTCTCATCATACCCCCATGCCTAGCTTTTGCTAGTCCCTTAGCAAAATTTCAAAGTTTTAACTTCCGTTCTAGACCCTGAATATCTGTCAACAATGATAAGTGCTTCTCCTTTTCTTTTGTGATTAGGTGGGAATGCCGACAATAGGCCTAGAGGTACTCAAGTACCAACCAAAATCCGGACCTGTTCTGCTTTAGCCTCAGTCTTCTGCAAAGGTTTCTACGGCCCACAGAAACTAACCTAGGGTTTGTTGGACTCCGCGGTTAAAGCACCCGTGCTTGAGATATTTTTAGCCTAAGTTCAGTTTGCAGTGCGTTTTTTTTGTAAGAGAAAGATAGAAGATTTATTTGTTTGGAGAGCTTTTCTCTCTCTTTTCTTTTTATTTCTAGCTTCGGATTAGCTTCTCAACACGGTCTGTATCGGATTCCTCGTCCCCATCATCAATCCTCAAGGGTCCCTGGCTTTCGAGATTTCGAGATAATCCCGCCCATGGCGTTCCGTGGCCGAATCCAGACCCTGGCGATCGACATTTTGTGATAATGCCACCCATGGTATCTGAACCAGCAGAGTGCTTACATGCCCCCGGTGGGATATTTAAATATCCCAAGAGACAAGCACCGAGGAGACGATATGTTGTTACGCATCTTCGAGGGGAATTTCCCGCCTCTCCGCGCTGGGAACTCGTCCAAATCAATTTGTGTTCATTGACCGCTCCTAATCTAGGTGACTTTTTCAGAACATTAAGCGCTTTTCGCGTGATTTGGATGTTTATGCGCACTGAACCAGACTGTGTGTGAATTTGGGTGCTTAGGTTACCGAATCCCGCAAACCGGAGGTCAGTTAACGAGGCCGAATACTTCCTAAGCCTTAGACCTAATACTCAAGCTTCGCATTTTCCTCAACCTCTTGAGGATTATCCAGATTTTAATGGATACGTGAATTTTTAAGCTAAAGGTACTAGCCCAAAAAGCCTAAGACCAGCGTTCCCGCTAATCTCTTGTTATATCTCCGTGGCACTTTTCTTTTCTTTTTCTTGATTCAGTCTAGAACTTCAGTTAACCCCTTAATCTTTTACTAATGACTATTTCTTTTCATTTTGTGCTCCTTTTTGTTATTTTTTCTTCTTTTCCTCCTCTCATTTGTATGACCTTGAATTGTTCCTCCCCTCTATCAAGTCTTTTTTTTTTTTTTTTGTGAAACGCTTTCTTGGTATGAATTTTCTGACATTTTGCACTTTCATACCCCCCCATACCTAAGATTTGCAATGTCCCCATTGTAAATTAGGTGGGTTCGAATTCAGCTTAGTTCATGTATTAGGACAGGTGTGTGGTGAGTGAATGGGTCGAAGCGACTTGTTGCGAACGATTTCTAATCTCGGGTAGGTATACCTGAGGTGAAGTCGGCTGTTCTAATGGATGAACCCTAAAGTGCAATATGAGTTCCGCATAGAGATGTCAGAAACAGTTTCAGGTTTTTCAAAGACTGACGGGTTGCCTCCCGTTAAGCACTGAGTTTTACGCCATCGGCTGGGTGCAATGAGCTCAAGAGGAATGGAGGGTAAAGGATGACTCAGTCAAATCTATATCGGTCATGTCAATGAACGGCTTGAGTCTCTGCCCGTTCACGACAAAGGGTTCAGAATCATGGCTGAGTGGGCTGATTTCAATAGCTCCATTTCCGAAGATTTGGCGGACTAGGTAGGGTCCGACCCACTTGGATCTTAGCTTTCCTGGGAATAGTTTGAGTCGAGCATCAAAGAGTAAAACTTTTTGACCAGGATGAAAGACCTTTCTAGAAATGTGTTTGTCGTGAAAAGCTTTAACCCGTTCTTTGTAAATTCGCGAGTTCTCATACGCGTCATGGCGTAATTCATCGATCTCGCTCATTTGAAATCTTCTGTGGGTTCCAGCCTTAGAAAGGTCGAGATTACAGGTCCGTACTGCCCAATAGGCTTTATGCTCCAATTCGACGGGGAGGTGACATGCCTTCCCGTACACTAGTCTGAAGGGAGACATTCCTAATTGGGTCTTGTGGGCGGTCCTATAGGCCCACAATGCTTCCGGAAGCCGAGAAGACCAATCTTTTCTATCAGGTCGAATAGTAACCTGAAGGATCTTCTTGATCTCTCGGTTAGATAGCTCAGCTAGACCATTAGTTTGGGGGTGGTAAGGAGTAGAGATTCGGTGTGACACCCCGTATTTGGTCATCAGTGACCTGAACTGAGCGTTCCTAAAATGGGTCCCTCCGTCGGAAATTATAGCACGCGGAATCCCGAACCTTGAGAAAATGTTTTGATGGAGGAATTTTATAACGACTTTATGATTGTTGGTTCGGGTCGGAAGGGCTTCTATCCACTTGGACACATAGTCAACTGCGAGTAAGATGTATTCGAAGCCATCCGAGTTCGGAAAGGGTCCCATGAAATCAATCCCCCAAATATCAAAAATTTCGCATACCAAGATCGGCTGTAGAGGCATCATGTCTCTATGGCTCATGTTGCCCAGAGTCTGGCAACGGGAACATACCTTACAGTGATCGTATGCATCCTTGAAAATTGTGGGCCAGTAGAAGCCACACTGGAGGACTTTCGATGCGGTTTTATGTCCAGAAAAATGTCCACCGCATGCCTGGTCATGGCAGAATGAGAGTATGTCTTTGATTTCCACTTCCGTGACGCACCGTCGGATTATCTGATCAGCACCAATGCGGAAAAGATACGGGTCTTCCCATAGGTAATACTTGGCATCGGAACGCAATTTGTCCTTTTTGGCCTTCGACCAATCGGGCGGAATCTGATGTGATGCCAGGTAATTAACAATATCGGCGAACCATGGAAGACTTGTACTGATAGTCAGGAGGTGCTCATCAGGGAAATGTTCTGTAATAGGTCCGGAAGGATCAATAATTTCAGAAGGAAGGCGGGACAAGTGATCAGCTACCACATTGTGCTTTCCCGCCTTGTCGCGAATCTCGAGGTCAAATTCTTGCAATAGAAAGATCCAGCGGATTAGTCGAGGTTTCGCATCCTTCTTGGCAAGGAGATGCCTTACAGCTGTGTGATCCGAGTATACGATAATACGGGAACCCAGAAGGTATGATCTGAATTTTTCCAGGCCAAATACTACGGCCAGCAGCTCTTTCTCAGTAACCGTATAGTTACGCTGAGCCTCATCCAGTGTTTTGCTGGTGTAGTAAATGACCACAGGTATCCCGTCAATTTTCTGCCCCAAAATTGCTCCTACAGCAAAGTCAGATGCATCGCACATGATCTCAAAGGGTTGAGACCAATCAGGGGACTGTAGGATTGGGGCTTGGGTGACTCGGTCACGTAGGATTTCAAATGCTTGAGTGCATTCCTTGGAAATTTCGAAAGGTACATCCTTGGAGAGAAGATTGGTCAGGGGGCGCGCGATCTTGTAGAAATCAGGGATGAATCGACGGTAGAAACCAACGTGCCCCAAAAAAGATCGGATGTCCTTAATCGAGCTAGGCATAGGGAGCTTGGAAATCAGGTTAACCTTAGCTCGATCCACTTGGATGCCTTTCTCTGAGATTAAATGTCCCAGGACAATTCCCTCAGGCACCATGAAATGGCTCTTTTCCCAGGAAAGAACCAAATTCACCTCGATGCACCGCCTGAGTATATGGACCAAGTGTTGGAGGAAATCGTCAAATGATTGTCCAAAAACTGAAAAGTCATCCATGAAGACTTCCAGATAATCACCTACCATATCTGAGAATATGGCAAGCATGCACTGCTGAAAAGTTGCAGGTGCATTGCAGAGACCGAACGGCATCCTTCGGAACGCGTACGTCCCGAAGGGGCAGGTGAATGTGGTCTTTTCTTGGTCCTCTGGATGGATTGCCACCTGATTGTAATCGGAGTACCCGTCAAGAAAGCAGAAGAATCTATTTCCCGCTAGTTTCTCGAGGATCTGATCAATAAACGATAGTGGGAAATGATCCTTCTTCGTGGAGGAATTTAGTCTTCTGTAATCAATGCAAACTCTCCACGAATTAGCTATTCGGGTAGGAATGACTTCCCCGGTTTCAGTCGTGATGATGGTAAGTCCTGCCTTCTTAGTCACCACTTGTGTTGGACTCACCCAACGACTGTCGGAGATCGGGTAGATGATCCCTGCATCTAACCACTTAATGATCTCCTTTTTCACAACCTCCTGTAGGTTAGGGTTTAGGCGCCTTTGCATTTCTCTTGAAGGTCGTGAGCCTTCTTCCGTGTAGATTCGATGTGTGCAGTATGAAGGGCTTATACCAGTTAAATCATCTAGAGTCCATCCAATGGCTCTACGATGTTGTTGGAGAACAGAAATCAAACGGAGTTCCTGGTTAGGTGTGAGTCGAGAATTGATAATCACAGGCAACGTCTGATTTGAATCCAAAAAGACGTATTTTAGATGTTCAGGAAGGGGCTTGAGTTCCGTGACAGGATTGTCAACAGCAGCGGGTGGTTCGGGGTTTGTATCGGGAGCAATGGTAGGAGTCATAGGTGTGTCTAGATCATGTCCGCACTCCTCTGTTAGCGGTTTTTGATTCTCTAGTGGTTGATCAGGAATAATCAGGTTGTCCTCTATATGCAGTTCATCAACCACGGCTTCGACATCACAAATTTCCTCTATCACCCCGCAATTAATCCCTTGATGGGCCTTGAAAATGTCAATCTTCAGATTTTGATTCCCAAATTTTAATTCTATCTGGCCCTCTTCGCAGTTTATATTGGCCCTAGCAGTGGCCAAAAAGGGTCTCCCTAATATGATTGGTGTGTCCCTTGGGTTCTTAGGTGCATCCATGTCCAGTACTATGAAGTCCACTGGGAAATAAAAATCTCGTACCCTAACAATGACATCCTCGAGTATTCCTTTGGGTGACTTGATGGATCGATCGGCTAACTGCAATGTCACCTCAGTGGGTTTAAGTTCAGATTCTTCAAGGTGGTCAAGGAGGGATGTAGGTATTAAATTTATGGAGGCACCTAGGTCTAGTATGGCTCTATCAAGTTGGGTTTCACCAATTTTACAAGAAATCAAGGGAGTTCCTGGGTCTTTAGCCTTAGGTGGGAGTTTGCTCAAGATGACAGAGCTGGCTTGCTCTGATAGTACGATTGGGTTCCCATCCTTGGTTCGCGGCTTACGTTTAGGTGTACATATGTCTTTCAAGAACCTTGCGTAAGCCGGTATGTGGCGGATTGCATCCATCAACGGGATGTTTATCTGGACCTGTTCAAAGAGCTTGACCAGATCCTCCTCAGGAGCCACAGGTTTGGTTGTCCTTTTTCCTTTGGTCAAGGCCTCAGGAAATGGGATCCTAGCTGGTTCCTCTAGGATAGGTCCAGGTTCTTGATCTGGGACAGCAGTATCTTGGATGACTACCCTAGGGTCTTGGCGATTATCAGGCTTGGAGTGGTTCGGATAGTGTGGGTCTTGTGTTGTTTTGCCACTGCGTGTTGTTACAGAGTTTAATTCGGCCTCACTTTGGTTTGGGTTAGGTAGGAGGGGTGGCTGCTGTTGCAATCCTGCATAAGATGTTGACGCCTCCATCCCGTCTGGTGATGGAGTAGCAGGGGCCTGATAAATCAAATGTGCGTGGCCTGGATTTGGATTCATAACGCGCCTCTGGGTCGGCACGTTATTTGGGTTGGGCAGAGGTTGCGAAGGAAGGGTGCCAGGTTGGCGGGAATTTGCCATCTGGGCCAGTTGGTTGCGAACCTCTGTGATCTCGTCCTTGTGCTGTTTTTGCATTGCCGCATTCGTCTTTTGAATGTCAGCCAGTGTTTGAAGGATAAGAGTCAGTTGATCCTGATTTTGCCCGGATTGGTAGGTGGGATTGGGTCGAGGCTGAGGCGGCTGATATGGATGAGGAGCTTGTGGGCTGGGTTGATATGGTGGTTTTTGAGAATTTCCTACCCACTGAAAGTTAGGATGATTTCGCCATCCAGGGTTGTAGGTATTGGAGTATGGGTCATTCTGGATGGCGTTGAGGTCCTCGTAGTTCTGAGGAACCTCAGGAAAGTCAGAATACGAGGGTTCAGAGTTCCCCCAACTCGAATAGAAGGGATCAGAGGTCACTCCGGTCCGAGAGGTAGACGGGGGTGGATATGGGTCCATCCCCTTGGCAGGTTGGTGATAGATGTTTTGCACTGTTTCCCTTGCCAGAGGAGGTCGTGTAAAAGAATTTTGTGCAGAGGTGGCTTGCTGCAAATGTCGAGTTAGCTCATCCACCTTCTTTTCTATGATAGAGACCTTGTCCAACTGACTGGCCATCAGTTCCAGGTCGACAGAAGTGGACAGGTCCTGCGTCTCATGTGTCCCTCTTAGATTCGTCGATGCGCGGGCATTCGTCCTGTCGAATAAGCCCAAGGAGTCATTGTTTATGGATTTCTCGCACATGTTTTCGAGAATCTCCCATACCGTGTCCTCGTGTTGGCCCATGATGTTTCCTCCACATGTTGCATTGACGAATAGACGAATATCCTCACGGAGTCCCTGGTAAAAAGACTGGACTTGTTCCCACTTAGGAACTCCGTGATGGGGGCACTTTCGCATGAGATCTAGGAATCGATCCCAAGCTTCATGAAGAGGTTCTCCCAGTTGTTGAGTGAAATGAGTGATCTGGTGGCGCAAGGCATTTGTCCGGCCAACAGGGAAGAATTTTTTCAAAAATTCGGACTGTAGTTCCTCCCATGTGTTGATCGGGCGGGTCTGAGTCTGATACCAGTGTGCAGCCTTGTCCAAGAGGGAGAACGAAAACATTTTCATGAGTAGGATATCCCGATTTTGTACATCTGACCTGAAGGTCTGGGCCAAATGCTTGAGTTGTTTAATGTGTTGGAATGGATCCTCAGAGTTAAGCCCATGGAACTTCGGTATGGCATGAATCATATTGGGCTTCAGATCAGAATCGGGTCCTCCAATTGGGATTCGTACTCGGTGTTCGATTGCCACCGCAGCAGGATTATAGTGATCTCGCATCATAGGTCGCTGCGGTGGGTTTACAAAGTTCTGAAAGAGATCGTTCAAGCGTTGAAGTTGGTGTTCAAGGTTATTCTCCTCTTCAATGGGTTGTGCCATGATGGGAGAAGGGGAATCAGGGTCTGAGTCAGATGAAAGATTTATGTGGCGGGGTTGCTGCACAAACAAGGGCGTCGAGGCTTGGCCTCGACGAGAATGAATTTCTAAGGGAGGTCTTAAAGGTGGTCTTAAGGACCTCCTACCGAACATGCACCGAAAGATGTGATGAGATTAGAAGGTGCTGGACCCAATCAAGACACCCAAGAATTGTTGGGTGACTATAGAGGTTCGGGGCAGATGGACCCCTGGATCAGAAGATCGTCCACCTGAGAAATACCTGGGCAGCCAGAGAGGGAGAGTCCCGCAAAGACCCCTACACGGTAGAGCGTCCCCACGGGTTACAGGGTTTCCCCACCCGACCTCTCTTGTCACTGCGGTTCCAGGTAAACCAGAATGAGGATCTTGACCTCTTAAGTCTACCTTTTTTTTAATTTTAAGATCAAGGTGCTTAATGTTCCACTTGAACTTTTAAGTATTTTGAGTGCAAAAGTGACCTAATATTAAGGTTGGTTGACCCGAGGGATCAACTTCACCTCTTGTTCCTTTGAGAGCTTTTAGGTCCTTCCTTTTATGGTTCAAACGGATTATCAGCCTGATTTGCTTAGGGTTCCTCTTGTATAAATCTTTTCAAACACGGTTTAGGCACACCTCTTTTTGGAAAGTTTGTTTCTTTGTTTTAGAGAAGATGTGTCTCTAAAAACCCTAGCTTTGCAATACCTAACTTGGCTCTAGTGGGTCCAATTTAGTTGCCGTAGAAATTAGCACCTAGGGCTCAATCAAGAAAGTTTTAGCCCTAGTTGCCTTAGTTGGATGAACAGATAAAAATATGTTGAAATGAAAATCAGGCAACTTGATGGGTTACTAAATATGAGACAGGTAGCCCTAAGTTGATTTCCCTCCTTTTTTTTAGATTGTGAGAGGGTTAAGAGAGAGGACTTATGGAGATTACCTGTTCCTTGGAGAGTCTGTTGTGCAGTTGCTATTCTTTCCTTTTTGTTTTGCTTTCCCTGAATGAACACAGCAAAAGAGAGAAGTCAAGTCGGATATTAGATAGAAAAGTTGTACTCAAAAGTTTTAAAAGTGCCCGTTGCTCCCCGGCAACGGCGCCAAGATGTTTGTCGCGCTTTTGTGCGGTTTGTTAAAAGATAATATCGCGTTGTAATATAGCCGCTAAAGCGTTCAAAACAAATAAAGATTTTTATTACTCGAAAATCGGAGTATCCGAGGTCGAACACAGGGAGCAATCTCAGTACTTTGTAAAACCCAAGAATACAACTGTTACATGCAAATATAATTGATTCAAAGGGTTTTTAGAAAAAGTAGAATTAGACGTCTGATTTATGTATCAGACGTCTTAAATGTGATCTTTCGTTCTTTCTTCCTTCTTCTCCTTTCTGCTTCTGTATCTTTCCTTCTGCTTTGCATTTCTGATCTCTTTGCAATCTTCCCTTGTCCTTCTTCTTCTTCTCTGCGAAGACTTCTAATCTTTCTTCTTTCCTTCTCCTGCGAAGGCTTCTTTCTTCTTCTTCTGTCTTCTTCTTTGGCTTGCTTTTCCTTCTTCTGCAGCGGCGAAGTCCTTCTCCTGCGATCAGCCTGCCTGCACAGGAGCAAAACCTAACCCTTCTCCCTCTACCCGCGCGTCTCTCTCTCTCAAGCAATTCACTCAGAGCTGCTCTCCCAGAGCAACAGGCATTAATCGGGTCAGATCGTACCCGGGACCAGGCGCACCTGAAGGTGGTGTGATGCGCGAGGAGTGCGTAGGTCTAGGTCGGGTCGGATCCGCCAAGTCTGCGTGGTCAGGTCGCGGATGAGGCGGGTGTGGGGTCAGTGAGGGACCTCACCCCTGTGCTTACTGAGGCGATAAAGCTATATCACAAAAACTCTTTATACCATACCTGTGCCTTGAGATTCCACGATGTGGGACTAATGGTTTCGTCCTTCCCTCATGCGCGCCCGCAAACTCTCGTGTGCAATTGCCCACGCTGAAGGCCCTGCTGGTGCTCCTTGCTGAACTCAGTCACCTCGCGACACTTGCGAGAGCCTGCTACACCTGCCGCCTGGGAAGCCTGACGCCTGCTGCTGCTCCAAGCTTCCTGCTGCTTCGGCTGTTAATGGCGGCCGGGGCGTTCACCTGAGATTCCACAGAACGGCCTATTGGCCCAATCAGAATAGCTAGAAACCATCGCTGTAGCACGGCGAAGGCGGTGGGTGATGCTGCAGGTTGTCGGTCGGCCTAGGCGTGTGCGCCTAGGTCAACCTGTGGCCAGAGATGGTGGGTTGTTCGGGGGGTGGTTATGGAGGTCTGGAGTGGCAGTTGTGGGGTGGAGCGAGTTCCTGGTGGTGAGGCGGAGCTCCCTAGGTGGTTGGCGAGTCGTGTGGAGTGGCGGAGTGGTGTGGGCGGCTCGCCGGAGTGCGGTCGGAGGCGAGGAAGATGAAGGCGGTTAGGTACTGTCGAGGGGTAATCAAGTAAAATAGTTGGGGGAAAAGAGAGAGGTGAGGGTGGAGAACGTATCTGGGGTTGTCTGGAGGGAAGGGAGGCGGCGGAGAGGACGGCTCGTAACTGCCGTCGTCGGGGAAGAAAGACCCTGAGGGAGGAAGCGGCGACGAAGACGAGGTCAGAAGCGCGCGCGCGGGGTACAGCGCGACGCGGGAGGAAGCGGCGGAGAGGACTCTGCTGCTGGTATGGCAGCAGAGTGACAAGAAGGAGGGAAGGAGGTCGCCGGAGCTTGTGGGTCGTTTGGCCGGAGATGGGAGAGGGAGGAATTTGGAAGGGATCTCCGTCAAAATCAAGCTTAGCCTCTTCGGCCGGAGTTGTGGGTTCTTATATAGGCGCTGGACTGGGTGTGTAGGGCGTGAAGGGCACGTAATTGCCTGAGGTTGGTCGCCGGAGATGGAAAGGAGTTAGGATACCCAAATCTCTCGTGAGTTCGCACGAGAGATTGAGTTCACACCAGCGATTGTAATTGACTTTATAAGGAAGGGAATTCCTCAGAGAATCCTCCTTCCATTTCTGGGAGGGAATCTCTGAGGGATTAGAGAGCAATCCCTCTCCGAACCTCACCGGAGCTCGGTTCTGGCCTAGCAATGGCGGCAGGACCGGTTTGCAAAGGAGGCGAAGAACCTAGGGGGTTCTCTGCAACGGTATTCAAAAGATAGGGACCAATTTGTGATTTGGGTGTACTAAATTGCAAAGTAGGTCAAGATGACCCCTCCTTAGGTCCAAATTTTGGTACAAACCTAATTTGGACCTAAGGAATACAATGGCGAAGTTATATTTCAGGTTTGACCTCGTTTGACTGGACATTTTGCGTAAAAACCCAAATTAGGTTAATTGAAGAGCTAGGACCCTAATCTAGGTCAAACTAGGTTCCAAAGGCCAAATTAAGTGTTCTAAACCCTAGAGTATGTTTTTCCATGATTTGTAGAGGGTTTAATTGATTTTTTTTCTGATTGGAACCTTGTTAATTTAAGCGGGTCTGTTTTAGGGTTACCAAGTGTCATTTAGTTCTTAGATTGCACATGAACCCATTTCTGATTGACTCAACCCACTTTTTATCTCATTTATACCATTTGACCTCTGTTTTGCCTCTGAGAAATCCCGTTTACGTACTGCAATGGTAAAATTGCAGTTTTAACCTTTATTTGATGTTTTCTTCTCAGAGCACTTGTTCCTTCAGTTAGGCCTTCTTCTAGGTTATGTAGGAGCTTTTATCTTCTTTATTGGGTCAAAATGAGCTAGTTATGGCTCATGATGAGGCTCTCATCAGGAACCCAAAAAGACATACTTCAGATGGTCGAGAAGGGGCTTGAGTTCCAAAATGGGGTTATTAGTAGTAGCGGGCGGTTCAGGGTGTGTGTCAGGAGCAAGGGAAGGAGTTATGGGTGTATCTAGATCAGGGTCAGACTCCTCTGATTGCAGGTTTTGATCTTCGTGTGGTTGATCGGGAGTAATTAGGTTGTCCTCGATATACGATTCGTCAACCACGGCCTTGATATCACATATTTGTTCTATAACTCCACAATTAATCCCTTGTTGGGCCTTAAAGATGTCAATTTTCAGTGTTTGGTTCCTGAATTTTAGTTCAATTTAGCCCTCCTCGCAATTTATATTAGCCCTAGTAGTGGCCAGAAAGGGTCTCCCTAGTATAATTGGTGTATCCCTTGGGTTTTCAAGTGCATCCATATCCAAGACTACAAAATCCACCAGGAAACAGAAATCCCGTACCCTGACGATGACATCCTCGAGTACACCTTTAGGTGACTTAATAGATTTGTCAGCTAACTGCAATGTCACCTCTACCGGTTTAAGCTCAGATTCTTTAAGATGGTCAAGGAGGGATGTAGGTATTAGGTTTATAGAGGCACCTAAATCTAATAAGGATCTGTCGAATTGGGTATCACCAATGGTACGTGAAATCAGGGGAGTACCTGGGTCTTTAGCCTTAGGTGGGAGTTTGCTCAAAATTACAAAGCGGGCTTGCTCTGACAGTATGATCAGACTCCCACTTTTGGTTCACGGCTTACGCTTGGGTGTATACACATCCTTTAGAAATCGTGTGTAAGCTGGTACGTGACGGAGTGCATCCATCAGGGGATGTTTATATGGACCTATTTAAAGAGATTGATCAGATCCTCCTTAGGAGCCACGGGTTTGTTTATCCTCTTTCCCTTAGTCAAGGCCTCAGGAAATGGAACCTTGGTTGGTTCCTCTAGAATAGGTCCAGGTTCTTGATCTGGGATAGGGGTGTCCTGGATAACTATCCTAAGGCTTGGGTTACTACCAGGCTGAGAGTGGCTTGGATAAGGTGGGTCTTGAGTTGCTTTACCACTAGGGGTTGTTACAGAGTTTAGTCCTGCCTGATTTTGGTTTGGGGTTGGTAAAATAGGTGGCTGTTGTTGAAATCCCGCATAAGATTTTGAAGCTTCCATCCCGTCAGGTGATGGAACAGAAGGGGCATGATAAATCATGTGGGCTTGGCTCAGATTTGGGTTCATAACGCGCTTCTGGTTCAGCACGTTATTTGGATTCAGCAAAGGTTGCAAAGGGAGTGTGCCAGGTTGACAGGAATTTAGATTGCAGTTCAACCCACGTGTTGATTGGATGCGTCTAAGTCTGATACCAATGAGCTGCCTTGTCCATGAGAGAGAAGGAAAACATTTTCATAAGAAGGATATCCTAGTTTTGTACATTTGACCCGAAGGTCTGGGCTAGATGTTTGAGTTGTTTGATGTGCTAGAAGGGATCCTTGGAATTAAGCCCATGAAACTTTGGAATATCATGAATCATGTTGGGCTTGAGTTCAGAATCAGGACCTCCAGCTGGGATTTGGACTTGAGGTTCGATCGCCACCGCAGCGGGAATATAGTGATCTTGCATCATAGAATGTTGCGGTGGGTTTACAAGATTCTAAAATAGATCATTTAGGTGCTGGAGTTGTTGTTCAAGATTGTTCTCTTCTTCAACTGGTTGTGCCATGATGATGGAAGAAGGAGAATTTGGTTCTGATGAATCAGAGGAGATGTCTATGTGGTGGGTTGCTACACAAACACGGACGTCGAGGCTTGGCCTCGGTGGGAGTGGATTTCTAAAGGAGGTCTTAAGGATGGTCTCAAGGACCTCATACCAAACATGCACTGATGGTTTAGATGAGATTAGAATGTGCTGGACCCAATTGAGACACCCAAAAATTTGGATGACTATAGAGGTTCGGGGCGGATGATACCCCTTAGTCAGAAAAGCCGTCCACCTGAGAAATACCTGGGCAACTAGAGAGGGAGAGTCCTATAAAGACCCCTACATGGTAGAGCATCCCCACGAGTTACAGGGTTTCCCCCACCCGACCTCTCTTGTCACTGAGATTCCAGGTAGACCAGAATAGGGACCTTGACCTCTTAAGTCTACCACTTTTATTTAAGATCAAAGGTGATTAGGATTCCACTTGAACTTTAGATGTTTTGAGTGCAAAAGTGACCTAATTTCAAGGTTGGTTGACCCAACAAGGGGGTCAACTTCACCTATTTGTCCTTTGAGAAGCTTTAGGTCCTTTCTTTTAGGGTTCAATTGAAATTAAAAGCTTGAATTTTAGGGTTTCTCTTGAATAAGTCTTTTCAATCAAGGCTTAGGCACACCTCTTTTTGGGATAGTGGATTCTTGCTTAGAAAGATGTGTCTCTAAAACCCTAAATTGGAATCCTTAATTTGGCTCTAATTGTGGTCCAATTTAGTTGCCACAAATATGGTATCTAGGGCTCAATCAAGAAGGTGGTAGCCCTAGTTACCTTAAATGGATGCACAAATCAATATTTGTTGAAATCAAAATCAGGTAACTTTGGTGACTTAGCTAAATATGGAAAGCAGGTAGCCCTAAATTGATTTTTATCTTTGTCTTTCATTTTCAGAATGAGGGGATTAAGAGAAAGGGTTAACCAGGGATTACCTATCCTAGGTGTGTTTGTTGTGCAACTGTCTTCCCTTGAATCTTTTCCCAGTGCTACAACCACAATAAAAGAGATGTATCAAGTTAGTACCAAATTAGAAATTGTGATCAAGATTTCTAAATCGCCCGTTGCTCTACGGTAACAGTGCCAAAATGTTTAACGAGGCGAGATCAATGTTTAAAGTCAATGCGTTGTAGTATAGTTGAAATCGCTCGAAAACAAATAAATTTTATTGCTCAAAATTGTAAATTTAAGGTTGAATACAGGGAGCAAATTGGGATTTAAAAATCAAGAACACAACTTTCAAATTGGATATAATATGCAATGAAAAGTCAAAGTTATAGCGCAAGAAATGTAAGCACAAGAGAATTAAGAAAACAATATATGAAGACAAGCACAAAAGAAAAAGGACGTCTGATTTGTGAATCAGACATCTTAAATGTATAGATGCTACAGTGCTATTTCTCTTCTTTTTCTGTCTCTGATCTCTGTCTCTGATCTTATTCATTCTTCTTTTCTTCTCTGATTTCTTCTATTCTCGTGCCTTTGCCTTTCTGTCTTTAGCTTCTTCTCCTTCTCTTTTCATTGCATAGCAAAAATGCACCAACAATTGTGCCATCTTGTGCTATTTCCAAGCATTACTAGTGTATATTAGGTAGCCATAGTCGCATTTGTGAAAATAAATGACTGCATGCATTTATTTGAGAGGGGAGGAGAGTGAATAAAATGGCCTTGAAATTAATGTTTTCCTTAAGTGCTGCCTCGCAAATTCACCATCTTTATTTTTTATTTTTATTTGACTTTGAATTTCTTCTCTGCGGCTGCAAAGCATGGCTTGATCTTCTTCGCGCCATGCTCTGCACTGCCACTCCCTGCTAGCCATGCATAGCCATGCACAGCCTAAGGCATGGCTGTGCTTGCCTTCTTCCTCTTTACAAAGGCATGGCTATCTTCTTTGCAAGAGGGCTTGGACACACAAAAAAAGAACCCAACACACAGTACCCTTCCAGGCTGTCTCCTCCCCTCTCCCCTCCATACGCAGCCTCTCTTCTTCCTGGAGAGCCATGCTGCGGGTAGGAGCAACTCACAGTGGTACACAACCACCACTGTGAGTCCCACCATCGCCCAGATCATCAAAAATCCGGTGGACGTGATGGTTCTCTTCACTGTTTCGTCATTCTAAGCCATTTCCGCCATTGTCGCAGGAGTTTCAAGCTCGGAAGCTCAAGCAGAAGCAGCGGCAGCCAGCAGCAGCGCAAGCCACGATGCGCCTCAGGCGCCTGTTCCGCGGCCTCTACGTGCACCAGCAGGTCGCCCTCGCCCCTCTCCGTGTGCCCTGTAGAGAAACTCCACCCACAGCCCAGCCGGTTTCGCGTGTGCCAGTTGGTCAACTTTTTGCCCCTGCACTGTAGCCACGATCTCATGCTGCTATAGTGCGGTGACCGGAAAGTTTCTCACTTTTCTGGTCACCAGGCACTCTCTCTCCGCATTGCAACCTGCGCTAGCCCGCGCCCGTGTCTCTCCCCGCGCCTGCTCCAGCGCCCGCTCTCGCATCTGCAGCCACCCGCTTCAGTGCATAGCGCCATTGCCTGCACTCGCCTCATCGCGCAGCGCGGTGCGCTGCGGTCCTTCCCATCGCACTCACTCCCTCCTGCATGCGCCCGCCTCTTCGCGCGCCTACCGGCCTACTCCTGCGCGTGGCTATCAGATGATGACCGCTGCGTCTAGACGACTTAAACACCAGCGCCTTCTTCACGCCAGCAGATGCTCTCTCTCTCTCTCTCTCGCTCTCTCTCTCACAGCACTCTCTCACTCCCTCCTGCAAACACATACACACACACACACTCTCGTACACACACCCATTCACTTATACACTACTATATACTTATATATATATATACATACATATATATATTTATATACATATATATATATACTTATATCTATATATATAGTAGTACCTATATAACTAAGTATAAGTATAGATACATACATATATATATATATACATATATATACACATATACTTATACATATATATATATATATATATATATATATATATATATAAATATACATACATATATACATATATCTATAATTATAAATACATACATATATATATATATAGATCTACATAATATACATAGATACTTATACTAATATATATATATACATATACACATATATATAACTATATATCTATATTACTATATATATATATATCTATATCTATATATAGTGATATATACATACATAGATATATCTAATTATAAATATATATATATATATACATATACATACATCTATCTATACATATATTTACATATCTATATATATATACATATATATATATATATACATATATATATATATAGCCACATATACACTTATATAATTATAGCCATATCTATCTATATACATATAGATATATATTTACATATATACATACATATATATATTTTCATATCAAATACCACACGTATCGCGGGAATATCTGCACCCGTTGCTGATATTCCCTGATACACGCGTACAGAAAGCGTTTTCGCACACATCTTCCACCCATCCATCCTACACTCCACGCAACACTTCGTCTTGTTGGTTGCATCTTCCAAGATGACGATCAACTCGACACCGTGCTACACGCCATCTCCACCTCCACCCCCACCCCTATATACATACAATACATATACATATATATTTACTATATTTACCTTATTTCTATTTCTCTTTCCTGGCATTAAAAAGTTAAAAAAAAATATACAAAGGAGAAAAGATAATTTTTGACTTGCAGGTACTCAGTCTTGCGAATAGCAAGACCAATTTTGGAACACTAATTTGGCTCAAAGCCAAGAACCTGATTTTGAGGGTGTACCTCAAGGACAAAAATTATCGAAAAAAAATCTTAAAAGAAAAACACCAAAAATATAATAAACAAACGGAAGAGATTCGTTGTAGGAAAGACGTAGAAACCTATTCACCTCTAATCCCACTTCCCTGAGTTCAACCCTGGGCCTAAAAGTGACCAAGATAAAATCAAGTAAGCCAGGTTCAAAAAAAAATTTTTGTAAAGAGATGGTTAAGCTCGATTTAGGTTAACCACTATACGCATTTCAACGATTAAATCACCATATTAACACAACCTATCTGGGCCCGACCACAACTCTTTCTAGCGCCGTTGCCGAGGAAGTGCGCATTCAAGTAAGTTTCTACTCCATTCCTTTAATTTTTCTCTTCTCACACCCTTTTCTTCATGGGTGTTTCTGTTTGTTAGTGTGTAGGTGAACCAGTTGTAAGGAGAAGGCAGGCAGACGAAGTCGGAGACGTGGGTAGATCCAAGGCAGGAACGAGAGCGTGAAGATGCCGGCACTGCACTGGAGCTTCGCACACGTTGCTGAACAAGTAGGTCTTTCTTTCTTAGCAACTTAGGTCAACTTGTCACCTTAATAATATAAAAAAAAACTAAAAAAATAAATAAATAAAAACTAAAAAAAAAGAAAACTTCTTGGGATCTCTTGGGGCAAGTGGATTAAAAATCACTTGTTTGATTGTTTGCCTTCACTCCCACTACCACGGGATTTCCTGCCAAACTTCGCATAGCGAAGATCCTAGAATCTTGATTCTTGAATCTTTCGCTGTGTGAAGTATTCGTCGAGGAAAAAATAAATAGATTGATTGCCATCCCTCTTTGCCTCATTTATCTGCAATTCAGGATCACCCTTTTGGTGGGGAGACTTAGAATTGAGTTGATTCCTACCCCACCACAACCTTTCCCGTGCCTAAGATTCGATCCCGAATACTTCAACCCCAACAGTTTGATTTTCTTTATCTTACGGTTGAGCCTTGTGTGTGGAAATCGTTTTGGTGATTGGGAGCACTTGAATTGAAGTGCTTTGGCTCCCTTTCACACTAATCCAAAATTGATTCGTGCATCCACACATAGAAATCTCCATCTAGGGAAGCCCATTGTATTTTAGCATGCATTAACCAACTGACATTGAAGAAGGGTTTGTTGGGCTTAGAAGAAAACTTGTATTCTCTCAAAACCTGGAGAT
Organism: Thalassia testudinum; assembly: GCA_037157565.1. NCBI lineage: Eukaryota > Viridiplantae > Streptophyta > Magnoliopsida > Alismatales > Hydrocharitaceae > Thalassia > Thalassia testudinum. Next base: position 100,514,604 of record JAZHRO010000063.1, read on the forward strand.
TGGTTGAATTGGTAATTAAGAGAAATCATAAAATCCATACTACTTAAGGCTGAAACTCTAAAAACCATTCACCAATTAAAACTTCAATTCAGGGAGATTTCCTGGTTGCATGCTTGGTTTACACACTTTGTAAAATCAATCACTTGGGCATTACCTATAAATAACGCCCTTCACATTCCATAAGTACTTGATCCTAAGCCTCTAATTAAAACTGGTAGAAACTTGACCCTTATTAAGGATTGGAGGTCTAACTACCTGCGTGTAGCGCCTACGTGCTGGTGAGGGTCCCGCGTGCTATCAGGTGTCTAAGACTGAGGCAAACGGCCTTTCAATCTGGCCCGGTGGTTTCGCAGTGCTCGCATTCGGTTCCGTAGGTCATGATAGTAGGTAACTTAGATCTTTAGGTCTAAGGGCACACTGTAGAGGTTAGGAATTTGATTGTATTGTTTTGTCATCAAGTGTACCTTTGTGGCGTCATTTCTCTCATCTCCTTTTCCCTTCGTATCTCCCCAATTCTTCCTGCGATAGTGCATGTTTGGGAGGAGGTCACAAAACCCTGAACTGTGTGAATTGTCTGACAAATTTAGAAAAGAAGCCGAATCATCCTCCTCCACAAACATGGCTGCACGCCTACCCCCAAATCCCGAGGGAGGAAACCGCCCTCAAAATCCACCAGGTGGTGGAGCCTTGGATCCCATAACTTGCCTCCAAGCTCAAATGGAAATGTATAATGAATAAATTGAAGCCATTAGGGAAACATTGGAGGAAATGCAGAACCCTCCCGAACGGGAAGAGCCTAGGTCTCTTGGCTCCTATCAGAATCCTGCTGCTACAGAGATCATAGGACAAATTTGGGTCCCCATAGACGGGGACGACTTTGAATTGAAACCTAGCATAATTGGCCTGATAAATTTTCACTTCCATTGTCTTGCAAGTGAAGATCCTTTTCTCCACTTGGAAGACCTAACCCGATTGGCCGAAATAGTTAAACCAAGAAATATCGGGTTACCTATAGTCCTCATGAAAATGTTCCCTTTTCATTGCGGGATAAAGCATCACAGTGGTTACGCACCCTTGGGAGAACCATCCACTCTTGTGAAGAGATGTGAACAGCTTTTCTCAAGAAGTTCTTCCCAATTGGGCGAACTAATGCGCTTCTCCGTGCTATCACCTCCTTTACGCAACAAAATGGCAAACAGTTTCATGAGGCATGGGAGAGATATAATGACTTCCTCAGGAAGTGTCCGCACCACGGTCTGCCTAAGTGGCATATAGCCCAGATTTTCTACTATGGGCTAAATGAGACTTTGAAGTAGATTGCAGACGCTTCCTGCGGAGGGAATTTCATGAATAAAGATGAGAATGGAGCATTCGAATTATTTGAAAATATGAGCGAAATCTCAATGAACAATGCCTCCATTATCGCCTTTAATCGTACCAGCCTACCCCGTAATGTCCATGAAGTTGACACGGGACCCTCCCATTCATCCATAGATCTCAGCCTTATCGCACAGAAATTGGATGAAGTCTCTGTCGTTTACAAGAAGCTAAATGAGCTTCTGGACAACCCCGCCCGTTCTATGGCAAACACCCCCACCTCACCACTTCGTCACAATCCCAATTCTTCCAACACCAGGCTTATCTCGAGAAACCCTGTAAGACCTTCCTTACCGAGTGTCGCGTCGAGCGATTCGGTAAGTCATGTGGATCTAGCTTCTATGAGCCAGTATTTTGACACAGAGGACCAAGTCTTCGTGTGCTCGGAAGTGTATTTACATGCGGACACGTCTTCTGGCATAGAAGATGCTTGCGCCCTGGGGAACAACCCGTTCTCTGCCACTTATAACCTAGGGTGGCGAAATCATCCGAACTTCGCATGGTCCAACAACCCGCAGCGCCAAAACCCCGTGAGTGGACCAATGCGACCGTCCTCACCCTTCATCCCAAGGGCCCAGTCTAATCCTATGGCAAATCCACCATCGGGTCCTTGCGTACCGGAAACAGAACATGCATCAAGTCCTCTTGACAAATTGATGCGATGATGATGGAAATGTCAAAGCGCCATGAAGAGAACATGACCTCTCTTCAGCACCAATTGGCGCAGCAGAATGCTGAGATCAGTCAACTAGGCATGGCGACTCAATCTCAGGGCACTCTTCCAGCCCAACCTGTTCCCAACCTGCGAAATTTCGTACATCGTGGTCCTCAACCACAGGTACGACCTTCTCAAGGGTAGGTTCATTAGATTCTGCAGGCTCCGAGCATTCCACTGGGATTTTAGGCTAATCCCGCTGCAGCACCTCACTCTTATGTCCCTATTGCGAACCCTCACTCTTATGTCCCTATTGCGAACCCTCCTTCGCCTTATGATCCCACTGGACCCGCATCATCCAATGCGATCACTACGAGGAGCAGTAAGCAAACCGTCGATCTGCCTCGACCTGATCCTGGCCCAAATCCTTCATCGCCCTCTCATTCGGGATGCGCACCGCATCGCGATAGGACATACACCCAAATTGGTGCCAGAATCAGTCCCATTCCCTAAGGCTCTATTGAGGGATCCAAAAGGCAAGAAGAAGGATACGTAGGCCTTTGATAACCTGCGTAATTTGTTTAGGGATGTTGAAATCAAGGTACCCCTGCTCGAGGTTATCAACCACATACCTACTGTCGCCTGATTTTTCAAAGACTGCACAACACCCAGGCGACAGTCAAAGAAAACTAAGAATCCAATGGTTCTCTCGCCTCATGTGAGTAGTGCTATACTATTAAATCTACCACCGAAGCAAAAAGATCCGGGCACACCACTTATTTCCTGTAGCATCCAAGGTTGCAATTTTAACCGTGCCCTGCTTGATCTAGGATCTTCCATCAATCTTATACCAACCATCATGCTCGAAAAATTTTCCTTCGGAAATCTGAAACCCACCCCTGTTATGTTACAGTTGGCAAATCGTTCTGTCAAAATTCCAAAGGGTGTGGTGGAAGACGTGGTGGTTAGGGTCAACAGTCTCTGTTTTCCTGTTGACTTTCTTGTTTTAGATATGGAAGTTCCTAGCTCACTTTCTGATTGTCCGATTATCCTTGGTCGACCTTTCTTGGCCACAACCCGCGCCCATATCGATTGCGAGTTGGGCTGTATTGAGATTGTCGTTGGATTTGAGAAGCTCAAGCTTAACATCTTCAAGGCAGCCAAGAATTTTGATTGCGATTGCATCGAGGATGACACGTCTGACGAATACATGGACGTCAGCACGTGTATCGGACTACTTGGGACCTATTCTGACTACTGCGGATTACCTATAAACACTGACGATTGCCTGACCGACACATATTGTGATGTTCCCCCATCCCTTCCTATTCCCGTACCTTCTCCTGACCAGACTTCTGACGAGGTTATCTCCACTTCCCATACCTCGTGGTCTGAGTCATATCCAGGCTACTCACCGCTAGTCCACACTCTTGAAGATCGGATTTCCCTTTCTCTCCCACCAAATCAAGCGGATTTGCAACTCCACACCGGGACCTTGAGCCCATATACTACTCACTGGGGCTATTCCTTTTTGGATCCATCTATCCAAGAAGCCCCTCTTCTTGGCCAATCTGAGGGCCAACTTCTTCCTCTTGACTTGTTTTCTGATCCGCCTGGGACACTCTCATCCCAAGAAATGCCAGATCTTTCACCATCCACTCCCGAGGTGAAAGAGCTGCCTAGTACACTTAAGTTTGTTTTCCTGGGACCAAATGAAACGCTCCCTATAATCATCAGTTCAAAATTGACCAGGGAGCAAGAGTGCAAACTAACAAAGGTCCTTATGGAACACAAGGCAGCCATTGGATGTTCTTTATCAAACTTAACAAGCATTAGCCCCTCCTACTGCACTCACCGTATATATACGGAGGAGGAGGAGGCTCGACCTTCCCGCGAGATGCAGTGACGTCTCAACCCTAACATGCGGGAGGTCATTAAGAAGGAAATTATTAAGTGGCTGGATGCGGGTATAATCTACCCGATCAGCGATAGCCCCTGGGGGAGTTTGATTCACGTTGTGCCCAAAAAGGCAGGACTCACCATCTGTGTCAATGATAGGGTTGAATCTATCCCTACACGCACTCCTACATCTTGGAGAGTGTGTGTGGATTATAGGAAACTCAATGTTGCAACTAAGAAAGATCACTTTCCTCTACCTTTCATTGACCAAATCCTGGAGTAGCTAGCAGGAAATAAATTTTTCTGTTTCCTGGATGGATTCTTAGGATATAATCAGGTGGAAAATGACCCCCGGGTCCAAGAGAAAACCACTTTTACTTGCCCTTTCGGCACCTTTGCATTTAGAAGGATGCCATTCGGACTTTGTAACATGCCAACAACTTTCTAGAGATGTATCTGGCAATATTTCATGACATGGTGGGTGACTTTCTCGAGGTCTTCATGGATGACTTTTCGTTCTTTGGACCATCTTTCGATGGCTGTCTTGCCAACCTGACTCATATTCTTAGGAGATGTATTGATGTAAACCTCATGCTTTCCTAGGAAAAAAGTCATTTTATGGTACAGGAGGGAATTGTTCTCGGGCATATCATCTCCGATAGGGGTATCGAGGTTGATAGAGCTAAGCTTGAAGTAATTGCTAATTTACCTGTGCCTGGCTCTGTCAAACAAATCTGTTCCTTCCTGGGACACGTCGGTTTATATAGGAGATTCATCAAAGATTTCTCTAAGATTTCTCGACCTTTAACTCATCTCCTATCGATCGACATACCCTTCGATATGGGCCCTGATTGCATACAAGCATTCACGCAGTTGCGTAGTGCTGTCACCAAGGCCCCTGTTCTCTAGCCACCTGATTGGTCCCTCGACTTTGAATTCATGTGTGATGCTTTCGACCTTGCAGTCGGAGCCATCCTGGGACAAAGACGCGATAGACACCCCTTCGTGGTGTACTACGCAAGTAAGACGTTGGATGAGGCCCAGCATAATTATACTACCACTGAGAAAGAACTACTGGCGGTCATCTTTGGGCTAGAGAAATTTCGCTCTTACCTTCTGGGCTCACATGTTATTGTTTTCACTGATCACGCGGCCATTCGCCATCTCATGCACAAGAAGGATGCCAAGCCTAGACTGATTCGTTGGATCCTTCTGCTCCAAGAATTTGACATTGAGACTACGATAAGGCCAGAGCCCAGAATGTTGTGGCTGATCATCTTTCTAGACTGGACACAAACCATATTGGACTTACTCTGCCGATTAATGAGATTTTTCCTGATGAGCACCTTTTGGCAATTAATGTGGCACGTGGACCTTGGTATGCCGACATTGCCAATTACCTTGCTTCTGGATCCCTTCCACGTGGCTGGCCTAAAAACCAGTGCGAGTGTCTCGTGGCAGAAGCAAAGTATTATTTCTGGGATAATCCACTTCTTTTTCGAATAGGTGCTAATAAAATCATCTGTCGCTGTATTCCTGACAGCGAATTCCCCAGTGTGCTATCCTTCTGCCACAATCAGGCCTACAGAGGCCATTTCTCTGGGAGGCAAACTGTAGCCAAGGTGTTGCAGTATGGTTTCTTTTGGCCCTCCTGATGAGTAGCCACTCATCATAACTAAAAGGCTGAAATTAAGCTAGACACTAAGCAAAACAATATCCAATTAACAGATAAAAAGGGTTAAGTGTGGGAATTAAAGAAAAAGACATAAAACTTTTACTTTGTGTTAAAACCTCCTAATTAGGTCACAAAATGAGATTTTCTAAAACAAAATACAAATGATGATCCATGCATCAATTGAACACATAAATTAGTATGAAAAGCCAAATCAAATGTATAATCAATGTCTTAAATGTTCAATTAAGCACATATAAAAATTTGAAGGCAATTGGACATCATTTAGGTTTTGAAATAGATAGTTTACACTGAGGTCCTTCATGCATTACACTTTGACCCTTAAAACTCATTTTTGGACCTGCTTGTAAGCCGCAGGGACCCTTTTGAAAACCTGCAGGGCCCTTCCAGTTGTTATTCTTTTCACTTATGGGCCTGCACGCTATTCTTCTACCCCTTCGTTCAAGGGTCTTCCTATAATTTTTCCCTCATTTCAGAGAGAAGCCTGTTGCTCTTCACGCACACTGTAGCACGCGAAGAACACGGCCAATCTCAGCCGTCCGTCGCTCTTTAGATCTTGATCTGCGGTTGGATTCTTTTGGAACTTTCACGTAATTCGGTGCGTGTGTTCACCTCTCTCCCCAGATCTCATCTGACGGTCAGATCTCACTCTCTACTCACCACACGCTCCGTCCATCACATCCTCACCGCCGGCCGCAAATTGATTATCTTCACCTGCGCGGTGATCTCAGCCACTGAGTTGCTACTTAAGCACCTCAGTGGTGTCGCGCGCAAGGGATCGCTCCCTCCTATACCTCTTAGCGATCAATTCGTCCACTCCAATCTCTCCTCCCCATCCAACCTCTGATTTCACAGCCCCGGCTGTGAAATCATCACCTTCTCTCGACACTCCTCGTCGCTAAGGACTTCGTAGCACCTGAGGACGACCCTGGAGCCTCACTAGCAGACTCTTCCCTCTGCTGGAGTCATCTTCCTCCTTAGCCACCGGCTAAGGACCCATAGGTCCCATTCTTCCTATTAGTTTAGGTTTTTAATTCTGCATAATTAGCTTTAGCTGTAGTTAAGTAGTTTAGAGTAGAATTAGCATAATTGTTAGTGTTTAATTTTCGTTGTAGGTTAAAGTAGCTGTAGGAGTAGAATTAGCTTTAATTCCCTTCCCTCACCTCCTCTGATCAGTCCAGATCAGAGGGGAAGAATTCATCAAATCATTTTTCAAATTATCTCCCTCTCCATGTTTTTTCACAATCCAGTTCTGATTTCTTTTTAACAACAAGTTTTTCTCATCCTTCACCCACACACCCTGATCTAATTTCAGATCTGGTGGTTTATGATTAGCCCATAGTTGTGGGCTATTTAAGTATTTAAGTGCCTACACATTAGGTTAATTCTAACATTTATTTAGTATAAATTAGGATGTAAATAGATTAATTCATAGTTTTAATCTAATTACATAATCCATACATTGCATTCATATCTTAAGTGCATTTAGAATTAGCTTAGAATAGCATTCATCTAATTAGATAACCAATTAGGTATATTATTTTCATTAACATAGAAGTTGAGGGTCTATACATAAATAACCCAAATATTTTAACATTATTTTCTTTATTCTTCTTCTTTCAGAACGACTGGGTGCTGCTCCAACGCCCGGCTGCTGCAGTGATGAAGCCATTCAACGGGGAGCGGATGTGGTGGATCTGGTCGACGGCTGATTTCAAACTTGTTCAGGACACTACAAAAGGAGCAGGGAGGCAGCCGAGATAGGGAGGCCTCCACCACCGACCCACCACTGTGTAGAGAGAACCTCTCTCTTCCACTCCACACTGCCGGCCTCTACTGTGGCGACGAGTCTCCATCACTGTGGGCGTGTGGTGTGACAGGCCACACCGCCATCCGGAGCTCGCCGCATCACCGTGAGCACCTTAGCGTGCATCCCCCTCGCCGTCATCGCCGACCACCATCACCGAGCTACTGATTTAGCCACCCTCTCAGTAACTTAAGACGTCTGGGGAATTTCCCAGACGTCTGAAGTTACCCGCTCACTTCCACCGCACACGCTTGAAGTCGCCTGCAAACCCCTTCCCGCACCTGCAGAACCTTCAACGCACCCACGTCCGTCAACCTTCAGCTCAAACGCGCCTCAACTCTCCAACAGCCATGCCTCCGCCCGCGCCTGCAGACCACCGCAACCATCTTCCACGTGCCTGCAGACCACCACAACGCTTCCACGCACCTACAGACCAACGCTTCACCGTGCCTGCAGACTAGCGCCCACCATCAACCGCGCCTGCAGACCACCGCAGCCATCTCCACGCGTCTGCAGACCACCGCCCACGCCAATCGCGCCAGCGCCCTCCGCAGACCCTCTGCAGTGCATGCCATCCTCCAACCGTGCTGCAGCACCCTCCGCCGCACTTGCAGAACTGCCTGCAGCACCCTCTTCCCCGCGCCTGCAGACGAACGCCTGCCACGCCAGCCGCAGCAGTGCCCACGGCAGCGGCAGCAGCCACCCCCGCAGCAGCAGCAAGCGGCGGACTTCACGCCAACAGGCTGCGCAAGCTGCCGGCTGCAGCACCTCTACCGGAGCTCGTCCGGCCACCTCCGGCCGCCGCGCGACTCGCCGACACCACCGATTTGAAGCCCTTGATCCAAGGGACCTCCTCCGAGCTTCCCGCGCCCGGCCATCGGCTCCTCGTCGCGCAAGACAATGGGGAAAAATTCCCCTGTTTTGCTACAGTAAAACGTTAATTAAAATTTACATTTTCTGCCATTGCCACATTTTAATCATATTCTATTAACTCTACATTGCGGAAAATATCCTGTAGTTTCTCATAATTGCCATTTCAGCATTGTTTCTTGCTTAAACCTTAATCTAAAGGCAATCTTGGCTTGGTTCTTGTCCAAATTGACTACGAACAAACATTTTTAAGTGGCGTGAATTTTAATACGTTATTGCCTCCCTGTGGATACGACCCGCTTCTCTACGAGTGGTTATTTCTTGTTAAAAATTGATTAGTCGATTTTTCCACCACATTAAACTACAAACGACTTAAAAGCGAAAGATCGAACAGTCAAATGGCGCCGTTGCCGGGGAGGCAATAGACGCAGTAATTTTACCTAATTTTATTTTGATTATTTGTCAATTGCACAGGGATTTGACCATTCTTTATTTTCTTTTATGTGCGAGAAAATTTGTGCAAGAATCAGCCACTGTGAGAGGCGACCCTTGACGTCGCCAGATGAGAAGTGGACAGGCAATTTTGAAAGGAGGAGAAGGACGAGGACGCGATGGACACCATTGTATTTAATCTCTAATTTAATTAGAATAGAATTAAGACTGAAGACTTAATTTTTCATTACAGTTAGTTTGAAACCCTTGTTCTGGGGCATATTTTGAAGGTTTGTTCCTCGATTTTGTTTTGGACCTGTGTTGGGTAATTTTTGGGAGCCTGTTCCCTTTTCTTTAGATTTAGGTTTTTTTTTTTATTATTATTATTACTTTTATTTGCTTGTGCATAAGTAGTTCTAAAAAAAATAGAAAAAGAAAAAAAAATGAGCTGCTTGCTAGAAGCTACCTGCCCTAGGACGAACCATTTAGGTCTATATGAGTGGCCTCTAGATTTACTTTTCTGCATTGCGTGCATTTTTGCATTGAAGATCGCTGGAGGCAAGGTACGTATTCTCTTACTTTGCATCCTATTTTTGATCACGCATTGCATTTGGGATTTAATGCGAAGACCACCTAATCTGTACTGAATAAATCTAATAAGTGGTCACATATTTTTTTAGAAAAAGGACTAATTAAAGGAAGGACATTTTAAAAACCAAGGATTTGATTTTCAAACTTGGCATGCGATTCAAAGTTCAAAATCTTTGACGGTGTATGCACACTTATTTCACTTGCACCATGGCACGCTTCTAGACACTCCTTAGGTTTGGAAATACTAGGACAAGAGCCCTCCTTTCGTTGGATTTTGAAGTGTTCGGAACTTGAGATCAAAGGTTTTGTAAATCCAAAGAGGGGGATACCCTGTCACGGATTTTTGGGGGTAGTTGAGGAGCACCGCGAAAGCACAGCTTCAAAGGAAGGCTTAGGCCTACTTGCATCCCTCGACCTTCCGTCTTTGGATTTACTTGACCATTTGAGATTTAGGGAAGAACACCTAAGCTCCAACTAGGTCTTTTTAGGCGAGCCGTAGGTCGACAATAGGCGCGTAAATTGATTGAACAAATTGTATTGTCACCTACAATCTGACTTAAAATCAAAAGCCTAAATTGGGAAAGACCTAAAAGGTCCTTTTTGAATTGTGTCTTGCTTGGGGAATTCTGATTGAAGTGTGAGTTAGAATGGACCACATTGATTTTCATCCTTTCACATCTTGCCCACACCCTCACCCCCACTCTGCATCCGTCGATCCCAGACGCTGAGATGGTCCATTCCTTGATGGACATAATGACAATCATTGGGATCCGTTTTATTCCTATTATAGGAGTATTGGCCTAGTTAAGCCCCAAATTAGTGAGCAGAACTCAGGAGCGAGATTTGCTTTGCCCAATATCCCACATACTAAAGAAATACCCAACCCACCCTCCCTGAAAACTTATAATGGTTGGACAAACACTCCTGGGTACTATAAGCCTGAGCCTGACTTCTCTTATGATAGAAATGACCTCTCCTCTTTGAAGATGGAAATACAGAAAATGCAAAATGAAATGAGTGAATTGTTAGGAGAATCTTTGAGAGCAGGCCAACAAGAAAGAGATGAAATTAGCCACCCAATCTGCCCCATTGACGATGACGTACACCCCTCTACAATAGATGCATCTCTCGTGGGAAAGCTACACTTTAAGTTGAAGGGAAATTCTGGGGAGAATAGCTACTTTTCGAGGATTGATTTTGAAACCTCCCCATTAGATGACACTTCCTTGAGAGATCTACACTTTAGGTGGGAGGAAAATACACATGAAAGTAGCTATGCTTTGGATGAAGAAAGGTGGCAACCCGAGGAAGATGATGATAAGGTTGAGTATCCACCTGAATTATATTGGAGTCAAAAGAAGGGAATGATGGTACCATTGGAAGACCTCGACCCAGATGATAGTATTTTCGTGACATTTAATGAAGTGGGTCAAAGTCAAGTTGTTAATCCTACCCTCCCTTCTGATCACGATATCGAACTCAAACCCACCCTTAGGGAACCTAACCCTAAAGAAATTGACCTATCTGAGGAGTCTGATGTAACCAATGTAAATAATTTACCTCAGATAGAGCACCCTAGGGGATCTGCTGAGATATTAAATGATTTTAGACCTCGGGTACATGATGAATTGTGTGATGAGGAGGAAGACGAATTATATGAGGAACCTACATTCAAGATTTGGAGTGACACTAAGGGTGATTATGTCCTATTTGAAGAGTTAGCCCCTGAGGATGTCACAAATTTGACTAAATTAGGTTTCCTTGGCACACCCATTGATGATATTTCTCCTCATGATAAAATGATGGAAAATTTGGAAGCAATTTCTAAGATTTATGTGGATTCACATATAGACTCCGGGGAAGATTTGAGTAAAGAACAAAAACCCGGGGATGACATTGATAGGATAATCCCTAGATCTGTTGCTTCCAACCTGCCTTCATTCACTTCGAAGTCACCCTCTGATTCGCTTATATCTGAAAGTGAAATTGTGACTCCTGATGAAGAGCAGGAAGATCCACGTGATGGTGCAAGGAATGCTAGGGATGAAATTGAGGATTTAGAAAGAGTGTTTGGGATGGACACCAAGCTGATTAAACCCAACCTAGATCATATGGCCATCCCACAACCTCGTAACTTGGACACCCTAGACGATCCTTGCCTTAGAGAATTGCTCATTTTTGTTCTGACTAGGGGGCTTAACAGACCAATATTTTCTGTAATGGAGTATCGGGTATGGATTGATGATTTCTTTAGTCAGTCCATTACCCTGGGGGTTTATCTCTATACCATTCCTTCCCCTTTCTTTTTGGAGGATCCTTGTCATCCTACCCCTACCCCTTTGCAGGTTATTTTAACTGTTTATCCTTTAGAACGTCTTCTGGTGAACTGGGAAGATTTCATTCCCAATTTAGTTGGGCGAGCATTTGCTATCGGGATTCATCATCAGCTCGCCAACATCCTAGGTTACCTATTTTCTAGGCCAACTTTGGTTTGCTCATTGTTAGGGCCTATTTCTGCAATTCTTGAACCTGATTTGCAGGTTCTTCGGCTATTCAGCCCAGCTTTGACCCAGGTAATATCCTTCTATGCAATGAGGACATTGCAGATTTTAGGCATGGGGGGGTGTACTTGGGGATATACATAGCATAATTGCATACATTTGTACATATAAAAAAAAAAAAAGTTTTGAGCTTAACTGGCTAAGTCCTGCATTCTTAAGCAAATCAGAACTCTAGCATAGACTAAATTAATTCTAGGGTCAAACTTTAGAAGCTAAATAAGCTACTAGCTTTAGACCTTTAGGGTCCTTTGTGGGCTTAAAAACTTAAGTAGGAGTTAAGTTGCGGACCATTCTTCAAGAGGTTGAGGAAGGGAAGCTAGGGTTTGAGTTAAAAGGTGGGGTAGTACCTGGAGTCTTATTCTACCTTTTGGTTTACGAGTCCTTGTAACCCAAGCATCCAAATTTCACACACTTGGTCTGGTAATCAACTTAATTTTTGTCTTTCTGAAAAGAGATTTGGTTCTCTTAATTTTGACTTAAGAGAGGCTTGAAAACACATTTTGATTGGAAGAGTTCCCACCGCAGGAGAGGTCGAGCATATACTCACCTTGAGGATGCGATGATAACATATTACCTCCTCAGCGCTTGTCTCTTAGGATATCCATCCTACTGGGGCCATGTAAGCGCATTGCGCGGTTCAGGTACCATGGGCGGCCCTATCTCGAAGTGCCGATTGCCATAGGCCTGAATTCACTTAAGAAATCCATGGGCGATACTATCTCGAAGTGTCGATTGCCAGGAGTTCTTGGGGTCGTTATGGGCGGTGCTATCTCGAAGCATCGAAAGCCAGGCACCCTTCGAGGTATGGTAATGGGGACAATGAATCCGACACAGACCGTGTTGATAGCTGATCTGAGGTTAGACTTAGAAGAATCAAAAAAAACAAAAGGGTATATATATAAAAAAATTTTTCCTTTAACTCAAATAACTCAGACCAATGCACAAGCACGGATGCTTTAATCTCAGGGATCAATAAACTTTAGGGTAGAGTCAGAAATCAGGGAAACTTGTGCCTGCAACTCGTCTTTAGCTGACCTATTCTATAACTTAGCAACTACTTAGGAACCTTGGGTCTAGAGCCTGAACTTAATATGCTTCTGAAGGAAGACTAAGTGAGTTGACTAGTCTATTTGGAGTGCTAGGTTTCGCTTAATTTTGCTAGGGACTAGCAAAAACTAGGCATGGGGGTATTTGATTAGCCCATAGTTGTGGGCTATTTAAGTATTTAAGTGCCTACACATTAGGTTAATTCTAACATTTATTTAGTATAAAATGGGATGTAAATAGATTAATTCATAGTTTTAATCTAATTACATAATCCATACATTGCATTCATATCTTAAGTGCATTTAGAATTAGCTTAGAATAGCATTCATCTAATTAGATAACCAATTAGGTATATTGTTTTCATTAACATAGAAGTTGAGGGTCTATACATAAATAACCCAAATATTTTAACATTATTTTCTTTATTCTTCTTCTTTCAGAACAGCTGGGTGCCGCTCCAATGCCCGGCTGGTGCAGTGATGAAGCCATTCAATGGGGAGCGGATGTGGTGGATCTGGTCGGCGGCTGATTTCAAACTTGTTCAGGACACTACAAAAGGAGCAGGGAGGCAGTCGAGCTAGGGAGGCCTCCGCCACCGACCCACCACTGTGCAGACAGAACCTCTCTCTTCCACTCCACATTGCCGGCCTCTACTGTGGCGACGAGTCTCCATCACCGTGGGCGTGTGGTGTGACAGGACACACCGCCATCCGGAGCTCGCCGCATCACCCTGAGCACCTTAGCGTGCATCCCTCTCGCCGTCATCACCGAGCTACTGATTCAGCCACCCTCTTAGTAACTTAAGACGTCTGGGGAATTTCCCAGACGTCTGAAGTTACCTGCTCACTTCCACCACACACGTCTGAAGTCGCCTGCAAACCCCTTCCCGCACCTGCAGAACCTTCAGCGCACCCACGTCCGTCAACCTTCAGCTGAAACGCGCCTCAACTCTCCAACAGCCACGCCTCCGCCCGCACCTGCAGACCACCGCAACCATCTTCCACGCGCCTGCAGACCACCACAACGCTTCCACGCGCCTGCAGACCAACGCTTCACCGTGCCTGCAGACTAGCACCCACCATCAACTGCGCCTGCAGACCACCGCAGCCATCTCCACGCGCCTGCAGACCACCGCCCATGCCAATCGCGCCAGCGCCCTCCGCAGCACACGCCATCCTCCAACTGCACTGCAGCACCCTCCACCGCGCTTACAGAACCGCCTGCAGCACCCTCTTCCCCGCACCTGCTGACGAACGCCTGCCACGCCAGCCGCAGCAGTGCCCACGGCAGCGGCAGCAACCACCCCCGCAGCAGCAGCTGGCGGCGGACTTCACGCCAACAGGCTGCACAAGCTGCCGGCTGCAGCACCTCCGCCGGAGCTCGTCCGGCCACCTCCGGCCGCCGCGCGACTCGCCGCCACCACCGATTCGAAGCCCTTGATCCAAGGGACCTCCTCCGAGCTTCCCACGCCCGGCCATCGGCTCCTCGTCGCACAAGACAACGGGGAAAAATTACCCTGTTTTGCTACAGTAAAACGTTAATTAAAATTTACATTTTCTGCCATTGCCACATTTTAATCATATTCTATTAACTCTGCATTGCGGAAAATATCCTGTTGTTTCTCATAATTGCCATTTCAGCATTGTTTCTTGCTTAAACCTTAATCTAAAGGCAATCTTGGCTTGGTTCTTGTCCAAATTGACTACGAACAAACATTTTTAAGTGGCGCGAATTTTAATACGTTATTGCCTCCCTGTGGATACTACCCGCTCCTCTGCGAGTGGTTATTTCTTGTTAAAAATTGATTAGTCGATTTTTCCACCACATTAAACTACAAACGACTTAAAAGCGAATGATCGAACAGTTAGTTTACAACCTCAGATCTGAAATTGGCGTCACAAGCACCTTTGGGGCTTCTCACTCACCCCATATTTGTTCACAAAAGCCCCTTGATTTTGGGTTGAATTCGTTAGTTTGTCAGATTTATTTTCAACATGGATTTTGAGGAATTTTTGCTTTCTGAATTTCATTGCCTGATCTGACAGATTGAAGAGGATTGGAATTTCCTGTTGGCAAGGACTCTGAGAGAATTTCTGGTGACAGAAACTATCTCAGAAGAGCCAGCCATTATCTGTTTTGCTATGTTTTGAATGCATTTACAAGTTACTGTGAATTCCCTTAATGAATTCTCAGTACTATCTTGATAATTCAGAATTGCCATACACTATCTGTTTTGATAATTAATGTGATAATGACTATGGTGATTTGTATGGTGAATTCCTAACCTAAGGAGTTCTCCATACTCCTTAAGGTTGCAAGAAACTGGGATTGGATTTAATGGTTTTAAGATACTGAATTAAGTCTTCCTTCATGCTATCTATAGCATTAGGAAGAGCTAATTCAATGTTATTTTTGGTTTTAATCTGAAACGATGTTTTTGATGAGGGCTTCTTTTTGGGCATTTGAATTAAGACATTTTGTGATTTTCGTGAGGAATTAAACCCTTGTCAGATTTAGGATTCACTTATCTACTTTTCAGTTGATTTTGATTGCTTTTAACCCCAGTACACAGTAAACTGCTGCATCTTGCGGCTACATATTTCCCTCTTCTCTAAATTCTTCCCTTCTCATCTAAAACACTGAACACTCTGAAGCTGCATCCCCCTTCTCATCTCTGACAGTGGCTGATGCTGCTGTTAGAAAAAGAAAATTAAACACAATTAATCCTTCCTTTCTCACCTCGTGCTGAAATCTAACTGAAATATGATACTGTACATATATATATGCAACTAACTATAACTATAATGTACATAATAACTGTGTAAAGTATGTATATATCTACTGAAATGTAAGTGTACATAATTAATCACCTCTTGAACAGTATATATACATATACATTAGATAAATTAGTAATTTAGGGGTACAATTAAGTTAATTGAATATGTAGATTTAGGTTAATATATATTAAGTAATTTATGCTAGTAAAGTATATTTTTACCTATTTTAGATTACTGTTATTTACTTTATAAGCTAAACAGCCAAGAGCTGCTACTTTAATATAAATAAAGCATAAATAAATTCAGAAAAATATAATAAAAATATGTATAAAATGCATAAGTATATAATCTAAATCTGTATAAGGGCAATTAGACCATTTACTAACTAATTTATAAGTAATTAACCAATTAAGCACCTAAATTAGCCTGTACAAATAGCCTACTTTAATTAATTTATTTGTATAGTAAACCTAATTAAAATTCAAAATTAATTAACCAATTATGTAGTATTATGTAAATACTTTATTAACCATATTTTATTTTATTTTTTTTTAATAATTTATGGCCCCAAAATCGAGGGCCAAAAGCACGTACAGACGCAGCTGCGCTTGGTTTGCAGCGCACGATGTGGCGCTGATGCACACAATTATGCCAAACATTGCATTAGGTGTCAGTCATTAGGGTCATTGTCACATCGTGACATGATGCCCTTACAACCCATCCTAGCTGCGGAAATCTTTGACATTTGGGGAATTGATTTCATGGGTCCCTTTCCTCCTTCCAACGGCTTCGAATTCATCCTCGTGGCTGTTGATTATGTTTCAAAATGGATCGAGGCTATTCCCATGCGCCGTGCCAACCATGTTGTATCCACTCGATTTGTCAAAGACCACATCTTTGCATGCTTTGGGATCCCTCAAGCCATTATCTCGGATGGAGGAAGCCACTTTACCCGTGCTTCTTTTTGGGCACTTCTGAGGAAATACGGAGTCCACCATCATATCGCATCTCCGTATCATCCTCAGATGAACGGCCAGGCAGAGGTGTCGAACCGGCAAATCAAGCAAATTCTCTAGAAAATGGTTCGGCCTGACCGTAAGGATTGGTCCGACAAGCTGATTGGTGCACTTTGGGCATATCGGACAGCCTTCAAGGCTCCCCTTGGTATGTCTCCTTATAGAATTGTTTACGGGAAGTCTTGTCATTTGCCCGTGGAGCTGGAGCACTGCGCTTATTAGGCGGTTCGCCAATGTAACCTTGACTCAGACCTATGTGGTCGAGAAATGACACTCCAACTCCAGGAGCTGGAAGGGCTCCGTCGTGAAGCCTTTGATTCTGCCTTAACTTTCAAGCAACGCACTAAGGCTTTTCACGACAGCCGTATTCGGCGGAAAGAATTTGAGCCATCTCAGCATGTTTGGCTCTACAATGCCCGGCTCAAATTCTTTCCTGGAAAATTGAAGTCCAAATGGACTGGTCCTTTCCTGGTCTCGAAACCATTTCCCAACGGGGCCGTTGAGATTGAAGATCCCAAATCTGGGCATAAATTTACAGTCAATGGGCAGCGTTTGAAACCCTATCTTACTCATGAACCTGCCCCCATTGGAGAAACTGTTGCCCTACTGGAGGGTAACTAATTTTGTGCCTCATTCTTAGTCCAGCTGGGGACGTTAAATTCAGCGCTCGTTGGGAGGCACCCGAACAACACTTCACCACTATCACGCTCACTTCACTTTTCACTTCACCACCCACCATCCACCCACCCTACCACCCTGCTGTATACCCTACACCTCAGCTCTCGTTACCCAATCTTTCGTCCTTCCTCTACCCTACCCTACATGCATATGAGGACATTGCATCGTTTGGCATGTGGGGGTGGATAGGCATCCATAGGATCTGGGTATTTTATGGTATCATGCAGTTTCCATCTATCTATATATATATAAAAAATGGTGTCTAGTAATGATCTGAAGGCTGAAACAAAAATACAATAAGTGTTTATGGATATTCAACCACTGTTTTGAAGACTTTCCGGGCCACAGAAGCTTGATTCGCTCAGGCTCGGCTTAATTCACTTGAGCATTGACAAGATAGATCGAAATCTCTCCTAACTAAGGACATATTCTTGTACTTGAGACATCAGTATAGGATCCATTGGTTTGCTTCTACTCGAGAGCCTAAGTAATCTTGGTTCACACTACACATATCAAGAAAGACCAGGTGAACATAAGATCCAACCCTAGTGTTCATTAGGGAAAGGTGGAGTCCTTACCTGTGCACTCAGGTAGACTTTTTATCCCAAGCTTTAGTCTTGTATTTAGGAGAGACTCTTTCCACCAAGAAGAAACTCTCCCACTAAAAAGAAAAGTGTGCTCCTCCAAATAATGTTGTAAAAGATATATTGACACGTGTTTCAAAAAAAAAAAGATGCAAATAAGTCAGTATATCTCGTAAATATCTGTAATGTAAAGTCTTCCCTATTTTCTTTAGGGCAGGTTGCAAATACCCTGTTTTCTTTGAGCCACAAATGTAATAAAATGGGAGTTGAGTTTTCCGTCATCTTTTTAAGGGTCAATCTGAAAACATGAGCTGAAACTGGAACCAACCTACACTTAAAAATTTGTGAAACCCTGGGCTTAAGTCTTAATGTTCATTTGGTCAGTCTTAATCCTTCACTAAGCACAAGCCATAATCTCTTGAGCTCTCGAGTACGGCAAAAACCTCCTGGGTACTGAAAATCGTACTTAAGGTTTAAATATCAAGAATCCAGGTTAGTTGAGAGATGGTCTATGTCATGTAAGACTTAAAGTACTGGTAGCCTTCTCTACAATTGGTTCTCACAATATCCAACACATAAACACACCTATGTTTCCTCAGAAGAAAACCTTCAGCTTAAAGATCATTTCTAAATACAATACAAAAATGTTTTGCTAGGGACTAGCAAAAGATAGGCATGGGGGTATGATTGCACAGCAAAAATGCACCAACAATTGTGCCATCTTGTGCTATTTCCAAGCATTACCAATGTATATTAGGTAGCCATAGTCGCATTTGTGAAAATAAACACTTGCATGCATTTATTTGAGAGGGGAGGAGAGTGAATAAAATGGCCTTGAAATTAACATTTTCCTCAAGTGCTGCCTCGCAAATTCACCATCTTTATTTTTTATTTTTATTTGACTTTGAATTTCTACTCCGTGGCTGCAAAGCATGGCTTGATCTTCTTCGCGCCATGCTCTGCACAGCCACTCCCTGCTAGCCATGCACAACCATGCACAGCCTAGGGCATGGCTGTGCTTGCCTTCTTCCTCTTTACAAAGGCACGACTATCTTCTTTGCAAGAGGGCTTGGACACACAAAAAAAGAACCGAACACACAGTACCCTTCCAGGCCGTCTCCTCCCCTCTCCCCTCCGTACGCAGCCTCTCTTCTTCCTGAAGAGCCATGCTGCAGGCAGGAGCAACTCATAGTGATACACAACCACCACTGTGAGTCCCACCACCGCCCAGATCATCAAAAAGCTGGTGGGCGTGATGGTTCTCTTCTCTATTTCGTCAAGCCATTGCCGCAGGAGTTTCAAGCTCGGAAGCTCGAGAAGAAGCAGCACAGGCCACCACGCGCCTTAGGCGCTTGTTCTACGGCCTCTGCGTGCGCCAGCAGGTCGCCCTCACCCCTCTCCGCGTGCCCTGTCGAGAAACTCCGCTCGCAGCCCAGCCAGTTTCGCGCGTGCCAGCCGGTCAATTTTTTGCCCCTACACTGTAGCCGCGATCTCACGTTGCTATAGTGCTGTGACCGGAAAGTTTCTCACTTTTTCGGTCTCCAGGCATTCTCTCTCCGCGCTGCAACCTGTGCTAGCTTGCACCCCGTCTCTCCCCGTGCCTGCTCCAGCACCTGCTCTCGCGTTTGCACCCACCCGCTTCAGCGTATAGCGCCTTCGCTCGCACCCGCCTCACCGCACAGCGCGGTGCAATGCAGTCCTTCCCCTCGTGCTCACTCCCTCCTGTGTGCGCCCGCCTCTTCGCGTGCCTACACGCCTGCGCCTGCGCCTGTGTGTGGCTATCAGACGATGGCTGCTGCGTCCGAACGACTTAAACGCTAGCGCCTTCTTCACGCCAGCAGACGCTCTCTCTCTCTCTCCCTCGTTCTCTCTCTCACAGCACTCTCTCACTCCCTCCTGCAAACACATACACACACACACTCTCGTACACACACCCATTCACTTATACACTACTATATACTTATATATATATATATATACATACATATATTTATTTATTTATATACATATATATATATATACTTTTATCTATATATATAGTAGTACCTATATAACTAAGTAAAAGTATAGATACATATATATATATACATACAAATATAAATACATACATATATCAAATTATAAATAAATATATATATATTTATATACACATATACATACATCTATCTATACATATATTTACATATCTATATATACATACATACATACATATATATATATATATATATATATATATATATATATAGCCACATATACACTTATATAATTATAGCCATATCTATCTATATACATATAGATATATATTTACATATATACATACATATATATATTTTCATATCAAATACCACACGTTGTATCATGGGAATATCTGCACCTATTGCTGATATTCCCCGATACACGCGTACAGAAAGCATTTTCGCACACATCTTCCACCCATCCATCCTACACTCCACGTAGCACTTCGTCTTATTGGTTACGTCTTCCAAGACAACGATCAACTCGACACCGTGCTACACGCCATCTCCACCCCCACCCCTATATACATATAATATATATACATATATATATACTATATTTACCTTATTTCTATTTCTCTTTCCTACCATTAAAAAGATAAAAGAAAATATACAAAAGAGAAAAGATAATCTTTGACTTGCAGGTACTCAGTCGTGCAAATAGCAAGACCAGTTTTGGAACCCTAATTTGGCTCAAAGCCAAGAACCTGATTTTGAGGGTGTACCTCAAGGACAAAAATTAGAACCTGATTTTGAGGGTGTACCTCAAGGACAAAATTATCGAAAAAAAATCTTAAATAGAAAAACATCAAAAACATAATAAACGAACAGAAGGGATTCGTTGTAGGAAAGGTGTAGAAACTTATTCACCTCTAATCCCACTTCCCTGAGTTTGACCTTGGGCCTAAAAGTGACCAAGATAAAATCAAGTAGGCTAGGTTGAAAAAAAAAATTTGTAAAGAGATGGTTAGGCTCGATTTAGGTTAACCACTATACACATTTCAATGATTAAATCACCATATTAACACAACCTATCCGGGCCCGACCATCTTTCTATCTCTGACGGCTCCTCTTTTTTCTTGGCTTCTTCTTCTTCTTCTCCTTTCTTTCCTTCTCTTCTGCCTTTAGCTCTTCCTCTTCAGCCTTTAGCTCTTCTTCAGCTTCCTCCTCTTCAGCCTTGCCTTCTCCTTCCTTAGCTTCTTTGGCTACCACCCTCTCCTTCATTGGCTTCTTCTTCTCTTTCCTGTGGGAGCAAAACCTGCCCCTACCTGCCCCCGCGATCTCTCTTCTTCTCTCTCTCTTAGGCTCACTCTCCTAGAGCCTTCTCGAGTAATCGGGTCGGGTATGCACGCCCGGGACCAGGCCCACCGGCACATGTGGTGGGCGACTAGTGCAAGCTGGTCGGGTATACAGGTCAGGGCTAGGTCCGCGGGCATTGGGTCATGGACGAGGCAGTGAGGGCGAGTGGTACCTCACCTCGTGGTCAGGAGGCGATAAGCCTCTGTGAATTTTTCCTCTTATTTAGCTGTGCCCACTTGTCAGCTTCCGAGGTGGGTCTAAACATCCCACCATTCTTCGCGAGTGCCTGCAGTAGAAATCCTCCTCTGATTGCAGCAGCTGCATAGGGCGTCAATGCCAATTGCTTGGCTGAGGCTATGTATAAAGAGAGTCTGCGTGACTTGGGACCTATGGCCTGGAGCGAGGAGTTCTAGAGGGGCTCCCAAGCAAGCTCCTTTCTGTGTCAATGGCGGTGGAGGCCTCTAACCCTGTCAGCAAGAAAACGACCTTGTGGCCTATTCAGAAAGTTCAGGGAGCTTCGCCTAAACTCAGTGAAGGTAGTGTGAGGGTCGGCATGGCGTGGGGTGGTCGGAGAGTGCGTGCCTAGGTCACCCTGTGTGCGCGAAAGTTGGTGTGTTCGAGGGGAGTTCTAGGGGCTTGGCACGGTGAGTGGAGTGAGGGTTTAGGGTTAGTGAGGTGTGGTGATGCTTGACAAGCATGGAAATCGCGTATTTTGAAATCGTCAGAAATCGTAGTATAGTCGCGAAATCCCCTTGACAAAAATATTTATAATAACGAAACTCGCATAGATTTCTTTTCTTTTTAGAACTTGAGTCCCGGTCGTTCATCTCTGGGAGGTGTGAAAACAAGTCGAGATTTGGATCGGTTGAATCTAACCTAAATCTAATCTAGCCTAATATTTTTGTCTTTTTGTGCTTTTGATCTTTATTTTGAAACACAAAATAAAAGCATGCATCAAAGTTGTAAGCTGTGAAGATAATAGCATGCATATAAAACCATTAGACAAGAGTATCATGCATGAAAAATTAAGTCACTATAAAATCTGGATACATGGAAATAAAGCTAAACTAAAGAAAGGGATCAACCAAGAGAGGCTACGGAGAAGCCTTCTTGGCCGTCCACTTAAGAGAGGAGGATGGGTGTGTGTACCCAAATGGAGAGAGGAGGGTGTTGCACCCTTTCTCTACCAATGTTCATCCTTGAGAAGACCTTGAGGGGGGTCTTCTCTATGGCCGTCTAAGAAGAAAAGAAAATGGGGGCGTGGATCCTCTATGGTGGAAGAAGAGGGCACGCCCACATGAAGAAAGGAGGTGTTGCATCCTTATGCTCTTCTTCTTCTTGCCACCCTTGAAGAAACTTGGAGGAGAGCTTCTTCCTAGCCGTCGATGGAGGGAGCCTTGGAGGAAGAGGACGGCCTTGAGAGGGAGAGGAGGAGGTGTGATCGCAAGTTGAGAGAGTGGAGAGAATGGTGGAGATGGTGCAATTTCGTGGCTCTTTCTTTGCCCTTATGGAAGGCTCCATTTGGTTGCCACTTTTGGTGGCTCCAAAATTAGCTAATGCCACATTTCTAGGATCTCAGTTTGACACAAGTTTTTAGGGTTTCCAAGAGAGTGTGCATGGGTTTGGTAGGGGTATAATGGGAAGGTGTATGTGTGTGTGGGTGTGTATTTTTTGTAGGACTAGGTTGTGGGTTTTGGTAGGATTAGGTGCTAAATAGGTTGGGTCAATCTAGATTAAGTTGGTGTGGACCAAATTAGACTTAGGAAAGTCTAATTGGATAGGAGTGAACCTAATTAGGTCTAGGTCAAGTCTAATTGGATGTGTGGATGTGATTAGGCTAACCCTAATAGGTATGAGTCAATTAGATCTTGGGTGGATCCAATTGGGCTCATGTGCACCCAATCAACTGTAGATGCACCCAATTAGGTATGGTATGGTTTAATTGGGTTAGGGATAGGATAAGTAGGGCTATGGATCATGGGCTAGGCTTAGGAGGTCTCTAATTAGGTTTCCTAGGGTGTCCGATGGGGTTCCTAGGTCAAAATAGGCAATCTAGGGCTTCCAACACCAAAATTAGGAACCAGACAACAGTATTAGACATCTAGGATAGTGGTTAGATGTCTTATACTACAAAATTGGATGTCTAGACATTAAATTAGATGTCCAATTTTGTGTCAGTATGAGTTTTGGCTTCCTAGATTATTATTCTGCAGAAATCAGACATCCAGCCAGATGTCTGGACATCCTAAAAGGTGCTGGGGAGTGTGTTTTAGGTTTTCTAAGGTGTGTTTTGGTTCCTAAGTGTTTGGGAGAGGGATAGGGTGGATAAGAACATGGATAGTGCTATCCATGTTTGGGTTTTGAGGCTAAGGTGCCCTAATGGAGGTCATTTTGGGTTTGGGAAGGTTGTCCTAGGGTTCTAAGGGTAGGGATAAGGCTATCCTCCTCACTCCTCTTATCTGGATCAGTCTTCTTCCTTTATTGCTTTATTCCACTATCTCCATCCTGGATTACTTTATTACCTGCAAATAGTAATAAAAGCCATTAAATAGCAGGATCTCATCATATTCTAAATAGACTAATGCAATGCATGATATGCAAGATATGAGTGTAATATCCATAAATTAAGCAAGGTTCAAACATTATTTAGGTTGATTAGGACCCATGATTGCTGTGCAATCAGTGCTCATGGGGTGGTTGGAGAGGCGAATGGAGGCGTGGAGCAGCGGGAACACCTTGTCGGAGGTCAGGCTTTAGGTGGAGAAGGTGGTGGTGACTTGCGAGCGTCAAGGTGTGTTTGCAAGAATAAAAGATAGAAAAATAATGAGAGGGGAGATAGGACTTAGCTGAGTGAAAATAGAGGAAGGGGGATGCAGAGGAGGCGGCCGGATCATATTTCCATCGCCGAAGATGAAGTACCTAGTGGGAGGAGGACGGCAACGACGAGGGGGTTGCAGGGACGTTGGTTGGTGCGGTGCGACACAGACATAGACGATGAAGAGAACCCTACCACTGGTATTGTGGCAGAGTGACAAGAGAGAGAGAGTGGGGTTGCTGGAGCTTGCTGAGTTATTGATCGGAGGGGGAAGAGAAGAATTAGGAGGTTTCTCCGACCAATTTCAAGCTTAGAGGTTGCGGGTTGATCTGGGCATGCTTTTATAGGCCTTGGCAGAAGGTCTTGTGCTTGGAAGCCAAGCTTCCAAGCACGGCAACCTCGCCAGAGTTGGAAGGTCGAATGTGACCCAAATCTCTCATGCATTCGCATGAGAGATTGGGTGCCAAATCAAGCCTCTGACTGTGTTCAAACTGGAGGAGATTTCTCAGAGAATCTCCCTTTCAAATTTGAAGGGGATTCTCTGAGGAATCAAGGAGTTCTTTCCCTTGATACCTTGTTAGGGTAGGATTCCCTCCGCTATAATGGTGGAGGGACCTAGTTGTAAAGAATGACGAGGAAGCTAGGAGGGTTTCTGCAAAGGTTTTCAAAAGATAGGTGTAGAAATGTAATTGGGCTGGATCTGTTTGCAAAGTAGGTCAAGATGAATTCCCCTTAGGTCCAAATTTTGGTACAAACCTAATTTGGACCTAAGGAATTCAATGGTGAAGTTGGATTTTAGGTTTGACCATGTTTGATTGGGAAATTTACACAAAACCCCAATTTAGGGTAATTATTTGATTGAGACGCCAATTTGGGTCAACATAGGTTCTAAGGGCCAAATTGAAGGTTATAAACCCTAGAGGATATTTTTCTATGAATTTTAGAGGGTTTAGGTGAATTTTATTTTGACCATAACCTTGTTAAATTAAGTGGGTCTGTTTTAGGGTTACATGAAGTCATTTAATTCCCAGAATTCAGATGAACCCTTCTATTTGAAACAACCCACTTTTTATCTTGTTAAGACCATTTGACTTGTGTTTAGCCCATGAGAAATCTTGTTGTTGCACTGCAATGGTAATATTGTAGTTTTACCCCTTTTTTCTTGCTTTTCTTTCAGAAGGGTTATTCATTGAGTTAAGACCTCTAGTTGGTTATGCAGGAGCTTTTGTTCTCTTTTCTAGGTCAAAATGAGCTAGTTAGGACTCATGATGGTGTTCCCATCGTAGAGAAACCCATCGCCACCACCTGCAACACTTCTCGCCCATGCCTACTCATCACCCATGCACACCCAACAACACCCGAACGCCACCTGCTCCTCACGCGCGTCCTTGTGCTCTTGCCAGTGATTGCGCAGCAATCATAGGTTTTAATTGACCTAAATTATGCTAGGACATAGCATAAGTTAGGGTAGTTCATGCATGCATAACCATTATTTGCATCTTTACTATTTTTCTGTAGCTATGCATAAAATAATGCTATAATGTGTTGATTAAATGCATTATATAATTTGTAGGTAATAAGAAGCTCAGGAGCTGGATCTAAGATTGGATCTGAAGCTGGACCTCAAGCTAGAGTTGCAGCAGAGCTGGAGCAGAAGACCTAGAGTAGATCTAGTAGAAAATAATGTAAGGGAGTTGAGGTATGCTATTCTGTTACGTAGGAATAAAGTAGTAAATTGTGAAGAACTTAGTTCCACCCTAGCCCTAAGACAGCCTAGAAGCTTCCCTAAGCCTTAGCCACCCTTAGATCTGGTCACTGCACCCTAGGAAGCCATAAAACCCTAATTCTAGCCTATTCCTGGACGTCCAGATGAGTTATAGGACGTCTAAAATCCTTAGCCAGAACCCGCACACCTCAAACCTACATCTACAGCATTATTGGACATCTAAACACTTGGTCAGACGTCCAATTTCTGCAGAATACCCAAGACAGAACCCAGAATCCCTCTTGACTCTGATTGGACGTCTAGACAATAAGTTTGGACTTCTGATTTTTCATTATAAGACGTCTGATAACTTTATTAGACGTTTAGAACTGTTCTCCAGTTCCTGTTTTGGAATTCAAGCCTTGATATTGAGTTCTTAGGTCCCTAAACCCAATTCTAACCCCTAGGAACCTAAATTAAGGTGCCGTAATCCTAGTACATCACCTCTAGACCTCCCTAAGGACCTAATTTGGTCCTCATTAAGCCTAATTGACTTGGATCATAGTCAATTTCATTAGCTTACTCAATTGAACTCAGTGAGTCCAATTGAGCCCTGATCTCAGCACACACAGCCCAATTGGACTTAGTGACAGTTTAATTGACATAAACCTCACTTAATTGAGTTATTTTACTCTCAATTTGGTTTTCACACACCCAATTAAACTTGTATAAAGTTTAATTGCATTTTACCTTAGTGAATTAGGGTTTGCAACCCTAATTTGAGACCTACATTGACCTAAACCCACTAGAACCTAACCTAATCAACCTAGCCACCTAGGTTTCGACCCACACACACCCACACACACCACCTACATGAAATTAGCCTAGCTAGAGTTCTCTAGAATTCCCTACCATGTGTTGTTGCCTTGGTTTCTAAAAATAACAACCAAGATGCATTCAATTTTTAGATGCACCAAATGTGGATCTAACAAAACCACCCATCCACCCTCTCTCTCCCTCTCCCTCGAGCTCTCACCATAGGCCTCTGTAGAGAATTCCATAATTCTCTAGAGAGCATCCCTTAGGCCTATAGAAAGACTTAAGGGGTGGCCATTTGGTCAATCTTGGCTCTGTGGCTCCACTCCACTCAATCCACCTAGACCTCCACCTCCATCTCCACGAGTACACCATGGCCATCACCACCTCCATGCCAAGAGACTAGATCACCTTCTCCAACCTCTCTCCAAGGGCTAGCCTAAGCACCATTGGTCACCCCTTTTTCTCCTCTCACCCACTCAAAGGCCATCGGAGCCCACCTCCGAATGCCCTTCATTCTGTTAGCTAGATAAGTAGCATAGTTCTTCATAGATTTATTACTTTATTTACTGCTTGGTAGTGTAGCTATCTCTCCCACCTGCATCATGCATGAGCAGTCTCTTGCAGATCCGCACGTGCACACCTTTTCTATTAGCTAGATTTAAATTTCCTTGTACATGCATTTCGCTGCCTATGCTGTAACCACCATCATGCCTCAATGAAAATATATATATATGTTGAAAATCACCATATGCTTGGTTAACATCTTTTGGTGTGATTAAAGTTGCATGGTTTCAATTTCTGATATTCTGGCAACAGCATGTCGTATATCAATACATATTTAGTATAAATCGACATGTGATTTTGAATGAGTAGAGCGAGCGAGATCAAATTTGAATTTGCATTTCCAAAATACCTCCTAGAGACGAACGACCGGGACTCCAAGTCTTGTTATTATAAAAATTATTTTTGACAAGTGGATTTCGCGACTATACTATGGTGTTGTTTTCCTTAAACTTGTGATTTCCACGCCCCTGTCAAATGGTGCCAATGCCGGGGAGGCAACGCAACTGACCTTTATTTGAAAATTTTCAAAATTCAAAAATCAATTCCGAGCAATCCGCGAGTCTGTAAAAATCCCTATAATTCGGTTGAAACAGTAAATATTATAAAAAGATATTCTCTGAGAAGATATTTGAAGAAGGAATCTACTTGCCAAATATCAATTTATTGTGATTCCAATTTTGCCCAAAGAAGTATTTTTATTCTTTTGGTCTACTAAAAAAGGAAGAAAAAAAACCTAGAATTACATAAACCCTAGGTTACACTCTAGTGACCACACACTTGAGCTAACCTAGACTTAGCTAAGTCTAGTGTTTAGCCGTGAGCCTAGTCACCTTGTAAGTCACCCACCCCAAATCCTAGTGAAGAAAAAAGGGTTAAAATAAATTCTAAAACATACAATCAACCCGAATTCGTTGTCATACTACTGGGTGTTTTCAACCACTCTGGCCAAACCTAGTGACTACGTCTCCGGGGTAGTGTCAAACGATCGCGACTCAGGGGTCAATGGAACTGGAGGCACGAGTTGAAGGAAGAACCTTCCCCTTAGTCCCCTTGTAACCAGACTAGCTAGGTTAGCTTGAGAGGTAGGAATCACGTTTAGTCAGTTCTCAACGAATTTTTCTTCAGGAATTCGAACCCAAAATGAAAAATCCAGTCATCTGATCATAAGGACCATCTAATTGACAGGGCCTTAGCCTTGTCTGGTTAGCTGCACCAACCCAGGGGATGGCTGGTGCATGCAAGGAAGGAGGTCACCGAGACCTCAACTGGCTAGACATTGGGAGCCAATCCCAAGGAAGCGAAGGTGATTTATCTTATTGCATGGACCATCTTCTCACCATTCTTCTATCCTCTTAGCTGAAATGGGTAATCTTGGATCTAGACCTGGTCAGAATCTAGGTAATTTGTACCCAGGGGCTCATCTGAGAGCCCGGGTCACTGAATCAACTCAACCTTGGGATCAAAACCCAAGGTGGCAAAGGTGACTTTTCTCTTCACATGATCCTTCCTCTCTGATTGCCAAAATGGCCAACCAATATCTTGACCCTGGGTATTATGACCTATACCATTCAGCCCCTCAAGGGACCTCATCTTATAACCCAGGGTATGAATTTCATCCTCCTACATCTCACCCATGGAATATGGGTAGATATGATTCACCCCCTGGAACCCCTGAGGTATATGCGACCACATTATAGATTACAGCGAGCTATAATTGGGATGAGAAACAGAGTCACATCCTATCTACAAAGAATCCAGGCTATTATAGATCTGGAACAAAGATGAGCCTGGATTCAATATCAAGAAACTTTAATGGAAGCCCTTCAGGAAGTGGCATCAATAACGAGGGCACTTAAACAGAATCGCACACTTCAGGAGATGGTGCTTTTACATTATCAAGTGGAAAATAGTCTGAGCGATCCTGAAGAACCTTAATTGACCACGCCTGAAGACAATTCACAGGAGTAGATACTCGGGTGAAATTCAGGGGAAGAAGAATAGGAGCAGGATTCATCCTGAATGGATTTGGTTGGAAACTCCATTCGAGAAAATGATGAGGAAAGGACTGATTACTCTGGACCCTGGGAGACACATTATGGGTCAGACAACCTGCCTGAGACGAAGGATGAAGAACCATCTGAGGATATGGATCTAGAGGTGAGCATTCCATGTAACACCACTGATCAATTTATACCTGTTCTTGATCCAGCATTAGCCAGTTTGCACCCTTCTTCTTTCACCTATCAAGGCGATGTCGGAATCTCTAAAACTACACCTTTCGATTTTGATACCCAAAGAATAGAGGCATCCAGGGACATCTTGACTAAAGAAATGGACATGATATTTGAAGTAGGAAGTAATGGGGAGCCTACTGCATATGAGGGCGAAGCATTGAGTAGAATGAACTGGGGACTTACCTACCATCCTAGTCAGACTAATGGATGCCTCAACTTGGAGTCGGAAGAGTCAGCCTCTGATGAGTCAGAGATAAGTACTATGAGGACGAAGTGATTTCTCACAAGGATTTCAGTGACCTCCCCACTAATCTTTTACTTTCACGGATACCACATATTGTTGGTGCTAGAGCACCACGATCATTTGTTTTGATGATAACAAAACACGTGTTATTTAACATTTGCAATTTGAGTCCTAGATTTCAGGTCAATTGCAAATGAAGACGTGTTTAGACGGAACTCGAGCTCGCATCCAGGACGGATTGGAGGAGCTTGACGGAAAATAGAGGAGGTTCGCGTGGAGCGAAAGATTGGAGATGGAAGACAAGAAGAATAGGATAGATTCTTTTTTATCCTTTCATGTATCTCTTGTATTTATTTTCTTGCTCTTTATTTTCCTTAGACATTATGTTAAAGAGCCTCAAAGAACCCTAACAGTAGTCCTAGGAACACCTACACAACCCTAGGATACGTAGGTTTTCTGTAGAACACTTAGAAAACCAATATAGGGTTAAAACTGACTTTCCAGACGTCTAATTCACTAATCAGACGTCTGATAAAGGATTTTAAGACGTCTGACTGTTGTTTCAGACGTCTGATAACTGTTAGGCTGGACATAGTTAGTTTCTGTCTGATGAATTCAGACGTCCAGACTTAATACCAGACGTCTTAGGAGACGTCTGATGACTTTGCCAGACGTCCAGTTAGTGGACCGTTGGCTGGCTTAGAAAACACTCAAGATTATGACCGTTAGAGCCTTATCAGACGTCCATAGGACTTTACAGACGTCTGATAAATGACCGTTTTGCCTCGGCTGACCCAAAATCTCTTCTCAGAGATTTTCTAGCCGTTGCAACGTTTGGAAATCAATTCCCACGGTAAAAGTAGGTTTCCAGACGTCCAGACTTAGTACCAGACGTCCTCTATGTCGTCTGATGGACTTGCACAAAAACCCTGTTTAGATCTGATTCAAGTCAGGGAGAAACCCGCATAGAATCAGACGTCTGACCTTGGAATCAGACGTCTTAAAGTGGCCTTCCAGACGTCTGATGCCAGAGTTAGACGTCTGATAACCCTGTCAAATGCAATCATTGTCCTGATTTCGGCCTGATTCTCTTGGGCTTTGCACCCAACGGCTATGGAAGCTTTTCCAAGCCTTCCAAAGCCTTCCTAAGGCCTCTATAAATAGAGGGGAACCTTTGTAACATAAAACACACAAGATATACACTAAGAAAGACACAAGACACACTTAGCTATACACTCTCACACTCTTGTGTCCAAGAAGCTCTTGCTCTCTAAGCTCAAGTTCTACATCTTGAGAGCATCCAGCCGTTGCGCACCCGCTCTCCCGCCGTTGTCTACGAGAGCGAAGTTGCGCCGTCGCGTGGCTCACGCACCCGCGTCATCGTCGACGCACTCCTTGCAAAGGGGAGTTTCCTAAATCCTATAGAAGCTTAGGTTTATTACTTTGTTGGCTCTATAGGTTTGTTGTTTTATTTTACCTTTGTAATTTGGTTGGGTATTCGCTTTGCGAATTCCCGTCTCCTTCGTGGGACAAAATCCTTCTCGTGGAGAGAAGGGGTTGAGGAACGCTACCCTCGTACTTGTAGCGTGGTTGTATTGAGGTTGAATCACCCTCGTTCAAAGTGATTCGGTTAGTGGATTTGATCAACTTGGTTGATCGGAAAATCCTAACTCGAGAGGGTTAGGTGGTGGTTTTCACCCGGTTTGGGTTTCCACCTAAAAATTACTTGTGTACATTGTGTGATTGCTTATTTTTGTGATATTGCTTTATATATTTCAATTACGCATTTTTTTTGTCACGCTGATCTCACCCCTCCAAGTAGGGAACCTTCAATTGGTATCAGAGCAGGTCTCGCGTAATCGGCGTTACAAACCGGCGAGGATCTAGATCATGGAGGGAAGCATAGCCGCAGTCAGAATCTCCGAAGGGCAATCCACCGTCCGACCACCCTATTTCGACGGGAGGGACTTCGGATATTGGAAGTTGAGGATGAAGACGTGGCTTCAAGCCACGGACTTCGCTCTATGGGGATGTTGCGAAACCCCATACGAGATCCCAAAGCGACCCCAAGGAGGCTACTCGCAGCTACAGATTCAAGATCTCTCACTCAACGCAAGGGCAATGAATGCCTTGTATTGCGCGTTGAGTCCGGAAGAGTTCGAGAAAATCCAAGAGTGCACCACCGCCCACGAGATATGGAGGAGGTTGGAAGGCACTCATGAGGATTCCAGCTCGGAGGAAGAAGAAGAAGAAAAAGAAGAAGAAACCACTTGCTTTGGTTTCATGGCAATCGGAGAAAGCGACATCAACAGCGAAAGCGACTCCGACAATGAGGTAAACCTGGATCTTCAAGAAGCATTTAATGAACTTTTTGAGATTAGTAAATCACTTAGGGTAGAAAATAAAGGCATTAAAAAGAACCTTAGTTTTCTTAGAAATGAAAATGATAGGTTAGAAAAACAACTCAAGGACATAGAAACTAGTCCTAAGGATAATAACCTATTATTAGAAAATCAAGACCTCATCAATGAAAATAATAAATTGATTGAGGAAAATGATAGTCTAAAAATAGAAATTTCTGATTTAAAGACTAAGATAAATACTATAGAAAGAGAAATTGCATGTCTTAGGGAAAGCTCTAACAAACTAATCAACAAAGTAGATGATTTTTATAGCCCTAAGGTTGAGAAAGGATCTCCATCCAGGAGACCTTCTAACAAATCCGGATCCAAGCTCACTTGGATACCGAAGAAAAAATTAGAATCTTGTTTTGTAGGGTTCAGGGATGACTACAACATAAAGGACTGGACCTACAAGCTCAAGGCTGGTCAACTTAAGTTGGGAGAACCAATGAGTAGACCAAGGAGGAGAAGAAGAAGACCGACGAGACGGCGAACAAATGACGGACCCGCCGCACGTCGACCACCAGATTGGAGACCGGCGCCAATGCCCGGGCCTCCAAGCTACGGATGGGAGCCCCATCCGATGTGGCATCCACCACCACCATTCGGGCCATTTTATTGGCCATGGTAGGTGAGGTAAAATTCTTAACCCTATCCTTTTTATAAGCATTTAGATAGGGGGAGTCAAAAATGATGAGCTTATTGTCAATTTTTAAGGGGGAGATACAAGTTAGCTAAATTTCCTTTAGTAAGGGGGAGAAAAATAATAGCTATCTTGTTGTTATAAAAAGGGGGAGGACATTACCTTTGTTAAAAATAAATAGAAGAGCATGTTTAAGGGGGAGTAATAGGAAATATAAAATCAATCAAACCTTTTTGATAATGTCAAAAAGGGGGAGGATTTTTATGCATTATTATTTACGGTTTTGTCATCATCAAAAAGGGGGAGATTGTTGGTGCTAGAGCACCACGATCATTTGTTTTGATGATAACAAAACACGTGTTATTTAACATTTGCAATTTGAGTCCTAGATTTCAGGTCAATTGCAAATGAAGACGTGTTTAGACGGAACTCGAGCTCGCATCCAGGACGGATTGGAGGAGCTTGACGGAAAATAGAGGAGGTTCGCGTGGAGCGAAAGATTGGAGATGGAAGACAAGAAGAATAGGATAGATTCTTTTTTATCCTTTCATGTATCTCTTGTATTTATTTTCTTGCTCTTTATTTTCCTTAGACATTATGTTAAAGAGCCTCAAAGAACCCTAACAGTAGTCCTAGGAACACCTACACAACCCTAGGATACGTAGGTTTTCTGTAGAACACTTAGAAAACCAATATAGGGTTAAAACTGACTTTCCAGACGTCTAATTCACTAATCAGACGTCTGATAAAGGATTTTAAGACGTCTGACTGTTGTTTCAGACGTCTGATAACTGTTAGGCTGGACATAGTTAGTTTCTGTCTGATGAATTCAGACGTCCAGACTTAATACCAGACGTCTTAGGAGACGTCTGATGACTTTGCCAGACGTCCAGTTAGTGGACCGTTGGCTGGCTTAGAAAACACTCAAGATTATGACCGTTAGAGCCTTATCAGACGTCCATAGGACTTTACAGACGTCTGATAAATGACCGTTTTGCCTCGGCTGACCCAAAATCTCTTCTCAGAGATTTTCTAGCCGTTGCAACGTTTGGAAATCAATTCCCACGGTAAAAGTAGGTTTCCAGACGTCCAGACTTAGTACCAGACGTCCTCTATGTCGTCTGATGGACTTGCACAAAAACCCTGTTTAGATCTGATTCAAGTCAGGGAGAAACCCGCATAGAATCAGACGTCTGACCTTGGAATCAGACGTCTTAAAGTGGCCTTCCAGACGTCTGATGCCAGAGTTAGACGTCTGATAACCCTGTCAAATGCAATCATTGTCCTGATTTCGGCCTGATTCTCTTGGGCTTTGCACCCAACGGCTATGGAAGCTTTTCCAAGCCTTCCAAAGCCTTCCTAAGGCCTCTATAAATAGAGGGGAACCTTTGTAACATAAAACACACAAGATATACACTAAGAAAGACACAAGACACACTTAGCTATACACTCTCACACTCTTGTGTCCAAGAAGCTCTTGCTCTCTAAGCTCAAGTTCTACATCTTGAGAGCATCCAGCCGTTGCGCACCCGCTCTCCCGCCGTTGTCTACGAGAGCGAAGTTGCGCCGTCGCGTGGCTCACGCACCCGCGTCATCGTCGACGCACTCCTTGCAAAGGGGAGTTTCCTAAATCCTATAGAAGCTTAGGTTTATTACTTTGTTGGCTCTATAGGTTTGTTGTTTTATTTTACCTTTGTAATTTGGTTGGGTATTCGCTTTGCGAATTCCCGTCTCCTTCGTGGGACAAAATCCTTCTCGTGGAGAGAAGGGGTTGAGGAACGCTACCCTCGTACTTGTAGCGTGGTTGTATTGAGGTTGAATCACCCTCGTTCAAAGTGATTCGGTTAGTGGATTTGATCAACTTGGTTGATCGGAAAATCCTAACTCGAGAGGGTTAGGTGGTGGTTTTCACCCGGTTTGGGTTTCCACCTAAAAATTACTTGTGTACATTGTGTGATTGCTTATTTTTGTGATATTGCTTTATATATTTCAATTACGCATTTTTTTTGTCACGCTGATCTCACCCCTCCAAGTAGGGAACCTTCACATATGACCCAGAGCATGGAGAGGTCATGATCTTTGATGTCAATTATCATTATGAAGACCCCTATGACTCAGATTCTGGTCCTGAGATACATTTTGATCCACTCCCTCAGTAACTTCCTGCTGAATTTTGGGACATGATAAATCAGCTGGATCAACATCATGATCCCACCTATGATTATCCTCTATCCTCCACCACTATTCCACACTCTATTATAGCTAGACTTTTTGGAGTAGGGGTGCATAATCAGTTGGTTCGTATTTGTGGACCGCTGATTTTGGGAGCACACAAACATATCTTTCTATTGATCTTGACATGCTCTTATGAAATTAATGATCCATCTAATTGAGTTTTCGCCCAGCTGGAGGCGTTAAACTCAGCATCTACCCACATTATTCATCACCCTATACATGCCATTCTTATATATAGCATATTTTTCTTTTAGCATATTTCCTTTTCACATATTGCATACTATCAAGTTGGTAGATGCTGAACGTTAAAATTCAAGAGTAATTCCAGGTGATCTCTACCCACTTACTCCCTACTGTATTTATTTTCGTTTATATTCTTGCATGAGGACATGCAAGAACTTAGACATGTGGGGGTAGATATACAGAAAAACTGAAAAATTTTTATGCCAACACTTAGAAAACCTTAGAGTAGCATGTTGATGTGCATACATCTAAATAGCCAAAATGTCTATTAATGCATGTTCTTAGTGTCATATTAGTATCATGCATTGTTAATATTGCATAATATGCATAATCATGCATTTAGGTTAAATTGTATAAATTGTATAATAATTATCACCTTTTATGGCTAGAGACAAGGCGACTTTTAGTTGGGGCTTTGAATCGAACATCCAATCATACGGATCTTATCAGAGTGACGATTGGAGTTCAATGACTCCAAGATTGCCTTGATCGGACATCCGTAGCACCAGATATAGTCCAAGGAAGCCTAGAGATCAATGGCCAAGATGGTGTCAATCCACACTTTAGATGACAAATCCAACCGTATGGATGGGTTCGGATCGACGATCGCAACCTAATAGCATGAAAATCGGTCCAATCCGACATCCGTGGCACCTTCTGGAAGTCACAGAAGATGGGTGGCCAAGATGACACCACATGGTGCCATCCCAGCCGCCCAATCAACTAAGGATTCACCGTTGCTTTTCTCTCATAAACGAATTGATCAATCTCCACCGTTGGATCTTGATCCAACGGCTAAGATCAATGCCTTCTCTTTCTCTCCATCGTGCGCACGATCAGATTTAGGTCGTTGGATCGTGATCCAATGGCCATGAGCGCGTGCGCTTAAAACATAAGCATGATGAAGAACTAACCGTAGTGCAGCAGTCGAGTGTCCTTGCGCAAGCGCGAGGCGTGGGTTTGACTCGCAATCAAAGGCATGCATGTGTTTTATCTTGACCGCACGATCCACTGCGGATAGCCTAGATTGCCCAATCGGGTGAACGCATGATCAAATGTGCTACCTCACACCCAATCGGGTGCATGCACGATAAAACGTGCTGCCACATGCCCAATCGCATGCATAGGCACGTGCAGCTGAAGCATGTGAGATGAAGTTTAAGCCGTTCAATCAAGAGATCGATTGAACGTGCGTTTGGCGTTAAGGCATGGGAGAGGAGGCGTGCGTGGCACGTGCACGTTGCCCACGATCAGACCTTTAGCGACGGATAAACCCATCACTAAAGACCTGATTTTAATGTTTCTAAATACAGAATGACTAAATTGCCCCCAATCATTGCAACTATGAAAGGAGACCCCTACCCTACAAAATTCTCATCCCTTCCTTCACCTCTCTCCCTCTCCAAAGCTCAAGAGATGCTTGTCCCACACTTGGGTTGCTACTCTAGAGCCAAATCCAATTTTCTCAACCCCCTTGCGAAAGTAGATCCCATAATGACGATGACGTGCTGCCTCATTCCCGCTTCTTCCTGCTTCATCCTCCTTCTTCGCGCTCCATCCTCCATCTTCTAGGTGTCGCTCCATCCGGCTCGTCTTCCGAGCATTTGTCGAGGATAACATCTCTCTCCCTTCTTTTTAATCGTTTTCTAGAATAGAATTTCCTACTTTCTAGTTGTAATCATTTCCTGCTTTCTAGTTGTCAAAACAATATTATTTTGTCAAGTGATTGTACTCTCTCTATATATATCTCTCTTATTGTTTATATTTCATTGTAATTATCTCACTTTCAGACAGAAATACAAAAAAAAATAATTGCGGATTTAAGATCGACATAGCCTCCATGTGTTTGACCCAAAATTTCTTTACAAATTTTGGTTAAATTTATCTATTGATGGATTGCTTCGGAAATTGAACTACAATGATGGCTTTTCAAAATCCAATTTCCACCACATAGTTTTCCGTTCTCATCATTTTGGCGCCGTTGCTAGGGAGGCAGCGATTTTTGATTTTCTTTCCACATTTCGCGCACTTTATTATTTTCTAACTTGCTTTATTTCTTGTGTATTGTTTTGTAGGTACCTTAACAGGGATTCCTCAAGCGGTAGATTGGAGTAAAGTGTAGTTGTGGACAACTGTAAGTGCTCCCCATTCTTCCCCCTCCATAGATTCCATTTCACAACATTAATTCAAACCCCAATTAACCTATGTGTCTGCATAAATCCTAAGATTGGTTTGGTTGCTTGAATTTCCACTCACATTCATCTCACCCTTATATAAAAAATCGACAAAAAGATATTTCTTGAGGGGTAAATCAATATACACACTACATACACCCACATTCAAGATACATAACCTAATTGATTTTTATCTACTCAACTGGATTCTAATATGTGGAACCGGTTGATGGGAACACTATCATGAGCCCTAACTAACCCATTTTGACCCATAAAAGAGAACAAAAGCTCCTACATAACCAATTGGAGGTCCTAATTCACTGAATAACCATTCTGAGATAAAAGCGAGGAATAAGGTCTAAAACTGTAATTTTACCATTTTAGTACAACCACGGGATTTTTCAAGGGCTAAACACAAGTCAAATGGTCTTAACAAGATAATAAGTGGGTTGAATCAAATAGAAAATGGTTCATGTAAGTTCTGGGAATTAAATGACTTCTCATAACCCTAAAACAGACCCACTTGATTAAACAAGGTTCTGGTCAGGACAAAATTCATCTAAACCCTCTAAAAATCATAGAAAAATATTCTCTAGGGTTTAGAACTTTCAATTTAGCCAATGGAACCCATTTTGACCTAGAATGGGGTCTGAGCTAGATATCTGCCCTAAATTGGGTTTCTATGTAAATTTCCTAGTCAAACATGGTCGAACCCAAAATCCAACTTCACCATTGGATTCCTTAGGTTCAAATTAGGTTTGTACCAAAATTTGGACCTAAGGGGAACTCATGTTGAGCTACTTTGCAAATAAGTCTAACCTGATTACATTTATGCCCCTATCTTTTGAAAAATCTTGCATTTAGCCCCCTAGCTTCTTCATCATCCTTGCAAATAGGTCCCTTCACCATTATAGCAGAGGGAATCCTACTCCGGCGAACTTTAGAAGGCGATTCCTCCTTGATTGCTCAAAGAATCCCTCCCAAAATTGGAAGGGAGATTCTCTGAGTAATCTCCTCTAGTATGAACCCATCACTAAGCCCTAATTTGTACCCAATCTCTCATGTGAATGCATGAGAGATTTGGGTCTTTTTGAAGCTTCCAACTCTGGCGGACATACCTTGCTTGAAAGCTTGGCTTCCAAGTACAAATCCGTCCCCAGAGGCCTCTTTAACAAGCCCCTGATTCAACCGCATCTCTCTAGCTTGGAATTGGGCCGGTCCACCCCACATTCTTCTCTCCTTGCCGGCCTCAACACCTCCGCAAGCTCCGATGGTTCTTCCCTCTCTCTCTCATTGCCCGACCACAATACCAGTCGTTGGGTTATCTTCCTCTCAATCGTCCACGTCACGCAACACCGGCCGACGCCGCCTCTGCCGTCATCTTCGCCGCCGCCTCATCTACGGAGATCTTCGTCTCCGACATCGGCCGTACCAACCCATATGCCTCTTTTGTCTCCTTCGTCCTTAGTTTAAGTCTGTTAGCTTCCCTCTCTCTTCTACTCTCGTTTCCCCTCTTTATTTCTCAAAAATACCCCTCAATGCCACCGATCACCATCACCTTCTCCACCTCCGGCGAACCCTCCAACGAGGTGTCCCCGTCGCTCCGCACCTCCATCCACCTAGCCAGCCACCCTACGACCTTCGCCTCAACTCACTAATCTTAATCCCCTACTTCATTCACTCCATTAGCCACCATAACATCCCCGCAAACACACCCACTCACACGGTCACAGAGAATCCTAGGCTCGCCACCACAACCATTCCCACGCCACACCGACCACCGCTGCATATTCGCCGTGCCTTGGCAAAACTCCCTTAGCATTTTAACTTGGCCATGAGGTCGTTTTGGTGCTTTCAGGTGAAGACATCCCTTCGCCATTGGAGCAAAGCTTGGAGCAAGCTTGCAAGCTGTTCCAGGTTTTACCAGCCCTAGGTCGCTACCCTAGGTCGTGCGGAACGTCTTCACACATGACTCTAGGCTGCCAATTAGAGCCACAAGCCCTTGCAGCTTCGCAATCAAAGAGAACACCTGCTGCTGCAGCGTGCGCAAGGGAGGTGGGACGTTTAGTCCCACCTCGGAACTGGGCGAGCAGGTGTATGCACATAAATTGATTTTGTGCATTAGCCTTATCGCTTCCTACTCACGGTGTGAGGTCCCTCTCTCCCCCTCTCACAGCCTCGTCCGCGGCACTACCCACACAGACCTAGCTATGACCCGTTTACCCAACCGACTCACTCCTCTCTCACCACCCACATTGGTGAGCCTGGACCTGAGTCTCCGTTAGGTTTGATTACCTGAACCAAACATGGCTCTGGGAGAGTGAACCAAAATAGAGAAGAGAGAAGAGAGGAATGCTACGCTGGGGAAGGGGGGTTTTGTTGAGGAAAGTTTGACTCCACACTTAGCCAAATCCAGAGAAGAAGGAAGAAGCTAAGGGCAAGAAGGCTAAGTCAGAGAAAGAAGGAAGGAGGAAGAAGCTAAGGAAAAGAAGGTTAAGGAAGAGGGCCAGAGAAGAAGGAAGGAAGAAGAAGAAGCAAGGCTAAGGCCAGAGATGGCTAAAGAAGATGCCAAGGAAGGAAGAAGTAGAAGAAAGGAAGGAGAAAAGCCAAGCGAACGATAGAGAAAGAAAGGAAGGAGAAGCTAGAGAAGAAGAGAGATTGCAAGAGAAATCAAACAAAGAAGGCAAAGAAAGAAAAATCAGAGAAAGAACTGTAGCACATCACTTTTAAGACATTTAATTTTGTAATCAGACGTCCAATTTTTCATAAGTTCATTATTTTTAGCTACAATTACTTCTATTCTTCATATACTCATGCCTTACATTCTTAATTAGATTTTGAATAGTATTATGCATTCAATTTTTATTTATTATTGAGATTAGTGCGTGAATTCCATTTGCTCCCTATGTTCGACCTCGGACTTTAATAAAATTATTTGTTTTGAACGCTTTTTTGGTTGTACTACAATGTGACATTCTTAAAACCCAATCAAATGTACACACAAATCAACATATAAAAGAGTAGAAATCAGTCTAGGTCAATAATTTTGTGTGTCTAACTCAGTGGTGCAATTTTGGCCAATTGTTTGAGTTGTTTGGGCCACACCACTTAATCTAAAATCAACTAACCAAGTAGCTTCCCCTTAGGGTTTTCAATTTAAGTCAATACCAGGCACTCCACTTTACTTTTGATTTCTAAAGGAAAAAGATCTTCATCTGTGCTTGAAAATCCGGTTTGCCTCGAAACTTGATTGAATTAACCAATTCCAAAGCCTAAAAGCTACTTAAGCAAGATTTGAACCTTAAAATCTACTCATAAAAAATAATCTTGCTTGAAAACCCTTGTTGTGCATGCACTCACACATACTCAATTGATCATTAAGGCACAACCCACCTTAAGGGCCCACCACATTTCATAAGCACTACAATCCCAGGACTAAATAAAATCAAGTAGACGTTGGCCTTAAGGACTGATTCGCTCTTCGAGGCCTAGTCTGAGATTGTTTACGATTAACTTGCTTGTACCAATCAATCTGATGTCTAGCTAGGGGAGTAGCGTCAAACGACCATAGCTGGGGGGTACACTAGGAGCTGGAGGCACGAGCCGAAGGAAGAACCTTCTCCCCAGTCCCTCCTTCTAACTGGTTAGATTGATTGGATGCAAGTAGAGTAAATCATCTATAATCTTAGGGCGGATTTTGAGAGTCTATAGATCCTTAGGCTACCCCACTTAAGGACAGCTTGTTTTGTGGTGCTGCAAGGTTCTTTTCCCTAGTCCTTCTAACCTCTTCCAAGTTTATGCTGGGAAGGAGGTCATTGAATCCCCGGTTGGAAGGACCACTAGAGTATTCTAGGAGGCGTAGATTGGATTTTGGCCAAATTGATCCCATGGCCAATCAACAACCTCCTCTGCCTCAGAATCCATAGGAGGTATTTCAAAGGCAACTAGAACAATTGTAGAGAATGTAGGGTGCTCAAACCTTGAAGGATTTTTATGATCCTTCAAATTACAGGGAACGTCCCAGCATCCAGATCCCTGGTGAAGACGTAGAAATCAAGCCCCAGGTATTAAGCCTGATCAAACACTTTCATGGGCTTCGCTCTGAAGACCTGTTTCAGCACTTGGAAGACTTAACCACTTTGGTCTAGACCACCAAGGTGCGAAACGTGAATGAAGAGCAGATGATCATGAGGCTCTTTCCCCACTCTCAGGGATAAAGTTGCTCATTGGTACAAGACCATAGGAAGGCTGATCGCAACATGGAATGATTTGAAATCGACTTTCCTGAAAAAATTCTTCCCTGTCGGACGTACTAATGCTCAGAGATGGCCAATTACTACCTTTACCTAGTGGCCAGGGGAGTAGTTTCATGTTGCCTAAGAGCGATTCCGGGACTTATTGCAGAGGTGTCCACACCACGAGGTGCCGAAATGGCAACTCGTGCAGATCTTCTACCACGGGTTGACTAAGCAACTCAGAAATCACATGGACGCTTCTTGCGGAGGCAATTTCCTCAACAAAGATGCAGATACTGCACATGATTTGTTTGAGGAGATGAGTGAAAATTCAATCAATCATCCCTCCATGGATACTTTTAACCAGTCCCAACAACCTAGATTGAATGTTAATGAAGTCCACGACTCTCATTCATTTGATATGGAATTGATTTGTAATAAACTAGATAAGGTGGACTTAGTTACTAAAAGGATGGAGGAGTGGATGACTAGAAACTCAATGAACAATTCTCGATCCACTCAATCCTAGAATTCGGGATTCCATTCATCGCGAGATCCTTCTTGATGGGAGTTCGTGAATCAACTTGATGCGACTCAACCTGTGACTTAGCATTATTCAGAACCCCACAGGTTCCAAACTGGGGCCTTTGATCCCAGTTTCTTTGATCCCTCCCTTTCTTTCTCTCCATCCTCACCCTATGAGAATGTCTATGCTGTACAAGAGAATGTTAGGTCCAACTCTTACTCTAATGCTTACAATCTAGGTTGGAGGAACCACCCTAACTTCTCTTGGAAAAATCTGGGGTAGTAGACCCAATTCCGACCCAGCACTATGCTCTGTAAAGACCAATGGGTCAGGGTCATGTTTACACTCAGCTTCCCCCGAATTAGGTCAACCGGCTAGCTTGGAATGCCCGTCAACCCATAGGGTAGGCTTATTTGAACCGACAGATGGTAGAAATGTAAGGATCTATGCTCCAACTCATGCAGCAAATGAAAACCTCGCTAGACAACTT
The DNA here is from genome assembly GCA_037157565.1 of Thalassia testudinum. Lineage (NCBI taxonomy): Eukaryota > Viridiplantae > Streptophyta > Magnoliopsida > Alismatales > Hydrocharitaceae > Thalassia > Thalassia testudinum. Next base: position 100,557,234 of record JAZHRO010000063.1, read on the forward strand.
GCAAACCGGGTTTATTGCTAATTCTCATCAACCCAGATCTCTGCCATCTTAACCTGTACCCAACCCATGTAATATCCAGAATCCAGGCAATCAAGCCTAAGGGTATCAGAATCAGAGGGACCTGCATGCACATGCTCAGGTGGTTGAGTAGGGTCCTTCCTCTTTTGCTTCTTCTTCCAATCAAAGATTTCTAGCTAATGAAGCCCCTCCAATCTTTCCTAACCCTCCCCAAGACCTAAACCCGTATGCATCTACTAATTCAGTTACCTTGAGGAGTAAAAAACAAACTCAGGATCTACAACCACACTGTTCTGATCTATCAAATCTTGGAGAGCCTGAGGAGAGAAAGGAGAACTTTGAAGAAGAAATCAAGGCTTAGGAACCTGATTCCAAAGATCTAATTGATATTCCTTTTCTTGAGGCCTTGATTAAACCTAGGAAGAAGAAGCCTGTTGATAGTAAAGAGGAGCTCTTGAATATATTCAAGAATGTCGAGATCAATATCCTGCTTCTCGACGCTATCAAGCACATACCAGCTTATGCTAAATTTTTGAAGGATTTATGCACATAGAAGCATAAGTCGAGAGAATCTGTTCTAAGGAAGGTGGTACTCTTCGAGCAGGCTAGTTCTATTATCCTGCATCACCTTCCTCAGAAAAAGAGAGAACTAGGTGCTCCTTTGATTTCTTGTGTCATCGGGATTACACTTTTGATAGAGCACTTATGAATCTAGGTGCATCTATTAACCTAATTCCGACTTCTCTTTATGAGAAGTTCGGATTAGGTGAACTTCGGCCAACTTTAGTAATGCTGCAGTTAGCGGACCGTTTGGTCACCAATCTACGAGGCGTTATTGAAGATGTTATTATCAAGGTTAAGGATTCTATTTTCCTGTAGATTTCCTTATCCTTGACATGGATGTACTTGAGAATTTAAGGAACACGCCCATCATTCTGAGGCGTCCATTCCTGGCTACCGCTAAGGCTAATATCAACTATGAGAGCGGTAGCATGGAAATCTCCTTTGGGAATCAGAAATTGAAATTGGATATTTTTAAGGTGATTAACAAATTCGAGGATTGTGGATTTATAGAGGAACTTGAGGAAGACAACTTGAACATTGAAACATGTATGCCAGTTTCTGCAATTAAAAGGTCCTCCTGTTGTGATGGATCTGACCCGCAACCCTCTATGGCAAACCCGCCACATTCTGAAGAGGTTATTGATTTTATTCACCTTCAACCTCTTCCTCTTGATGAATCTTCTTCAGCATCATCCTTACCTTCAATCCTAAACCTGCCCCAACTCAAACTGAAACCATTGCCTGAGAATTTGAAATATCAGTTTTTGGGACTTCAAAAGATGCCCCTATGATTATCAATGCCAGATTAACTATGGAGCAAGAGACAAAACTGATCAAGGTCTTAAAGGAACACAAGGAGGAAAATGGTTGGACCATTCATCACCTTAGGCGGATTGAGCCATCTTACTACAATCATAGAATATTCTTGGAAGATGGATTCCTCCCTTTTTGCCAAATGTAGAGGAGATTAAACCCTAATTGCAAGAAGTGGTTAAGAAGGAAATTATCAAGTGGCTCGATGTAGGAATCATTTATGCAATTTCTGACAGTCCTTGGGTAAGTCCCGTGCAAATTGTTCCCAAGAAAGCCAGGATTACTATTGTGACTAACAAGAAAGGAGAATTTGTCACAACTCGTTCAGCTTCCTCTTGGAGGGTTTGTATTGGTTACAAGAAGCTGAACACAGCCACGAAAAAGGATCATTTCCCGGTGAGCTCGTGCGGCTGTTGGAGTGAGATCTGCTCGCGCGCTGCTGCTGACGGCTCTGTAGGCGCGGGAGGACGGGTCTGCAGGCGGTTGAGCGGGTGCGGCTGCAGCTGGCGGGGGTGCGCAAGCTGCTGGCGTGGGCGCCGCTGTAGCTGGCGTGGGCACGGGAGCTCAGGCGTGGTGAGCGCTGGATTGCAGGCGCAGGGAAGAGGGCGTTGCAGGCGGTTCTGCAAGCGTGGGCGGAGGGTGCTGCAGGCACGGGCGTGGCTGCTGCTGGTGGCGGGCGTGCGGGAAGAGTGGTTGGCGTTCTGCAGCTGCGTGCGGTTCTGCAAGCGCTGGAGGAGAGCATGGCGGGCTGAGGAGGGCGTGCGTGGTTGGCGAAGGCCGATGGTGGGCGCGGGTGTGCTGCAGGCTGATGGGCGCGGGGAAGGTGGCGTGGGCTGATCTGTAGGCGTTGTTGGAGGATGCTGCGGGCGACTCTGTAGGTGCGGGAAGAGGGCACTGCGTGGAGAGTTGAGGCACGTTTGAGCTGAAGGTTGACGGATGTGGGTGCGCTGAAGGTTCTGCAGGTGCGGGAAGGGGTCTGCAGGTGACTTCAGGCGTGTGCGGTGAAGTGAGCGGGTAACTTCAGATGTCTAGGAAATTTCCCAGACGTCTGAAGTTACCCGCTCACTTCACCGCACACGCCTGATTCCCAGACGTCTTAAGTTACTGAGAGGGTGGCTGATCGGTAGCTCAGTGATGGCGGTCGACGATGACAGCTAGGGGGATGCACGCTAAGGTGCTCACGGTGATGCGGCGAGCTCCGGATGGCGGTGTGGCCTGTCACACCACACACCCACGGTGATGGAGGCTCGTCGCCACAGTAGAGGCCGGCAGTATGGAGTGGAAGAGAGAGGTTCTCTCTGCACAGTGGTGGGTCGGTGGCGGAGGCCTCCCGAGCTCGGCTGCCTCCCTCCTCCTTTTGTAGTGGCCTGCACAAGTTTGAAATCAGCCACCCGACCAGATCCACCACATCCGCTCCCCCTTGAATGGCTTCTTCACTGCATCAGCTAGGCGTTGGAGGGACAGCCAGCCGTTCTGAAAGAAGAAGAATAAAGAAAATATTGTTAAAATATTAGGGTTATTTATGTACAGACCCTCAACTTCTATGTTAATAAAAATAATGTACCTAATTGGTTATCTAATTAGATGAATGCTATTTTAAGCTAATTCTAAATGCACTTAAGATATGAATGCAATGTATGGATTATGTAATTAGATTAAAACTATGAATTAATCTATTTACATCCTAATTTATACTAAATAAATGTTAGAAGTAATCTAATTTATAGGCACTTAAATACTTAAATAGCCCACAACTATGGGCTAATCAAATACCCCCATGCCTAGTTTTTGCTAGTCCCTAGCAAAATTAAGCGAAACCTAGCACTCTAAGTAGATTAGTTAACTCACTTAGTCTTCCTTCAGAAGCATATTAAGTTCAGGCTCTAGACCAAAGGTTCCTAAGTAGTTGCTAAGTTACAGACTAGGTCGGCTAAAGACGAGTTGCAGGCACAAGTTTCCCTGATTTCTGACTCTACCCTAAAGTTTATTGATCCCTGAGATTAAAGCATCCGTGCTTGTGCATTGGTCTGAGTTATTTGAGTTAAAGGAAAAATTTTTTTATATATATACCCTTTTTTTTTTTTGATTCTTCTAAGTCTAACCTCAGATCAGCTATCAACACGGTCTGTGTCGGATTCATTGTCCCCATTACCATACCTCGAAGGGTGCCTGGCTTTCGATGCTTCGAGATAGCACCGCCCATAACGACCCCAAGAACTCCTGGCAATCGACACTTCGAGATAGTATCGCCCATGGATTTCTTAAGAGAATTCAGGCCTATGGCAATCGGCACTTCGAGATAGGGCCGCCCATGGTACCTGAACCGCGCAATGCACTTACATGCCCCCAGTAGGATGGATATCCTAAGAGACAAGTGCCGAGGAGGTAATATGTTATCATCGCATCCTCAAGGTGAGTATATGCTCCACCTCTCCTGCGGCGGGAACTGTTCCAATCAAAATGTGTTTTCAAGCCTCTCTTAAGTCAAAACTAAGAGAACCAAATCTCTTTTCAGAAAGACAGAAATTAAGTTGATTACCAGACCAAGTGTGTGAAATTTGGATGCCTGGGTTTCAAGGACCCGTAAACCAAAAGGTAGAATAAGACTCCAGGTACTACCCCACCTTCTAACTCAAACCCTAGCTTCCCTTCCTCTACCTCCTGAGGAATGGTCCGCAACTTAACTCCTACTTAAATTTTTAAGTCCACAAAGGACCCTAAAGGTCTAAAGCTAGTAGCTCATTTAGCTTGTAAAGTTTGACCCTAGAATTAACTTAGTCTACCCTAGAGTTCTGATTTGCTTAAGACTGCAAGATCTAGCCAGTTAAGCTCAAAACTTTTTTTTTTTTTTGTACAAATGTATGCAATTATGCTATGTATATCCCCAAGTACACCCCCCCATGCCTAAAATCTGCAATTTCCTCATTGCATAGAAGGATATTACCTGGGTTAGAGCTGAGCTGAAAAGCCAGAGAACCTGCAAATCAAGTTCAAGAATTGCAGAAATTGGCCCTAAAAATGAGCAAAGCAAAGTTGGCCTAGAAAATAGGTAACCTAGGATGTTGGCGAGCTGATGATGAATCCCGATAGCAAATGCTCGCCCAACTAAAATGGGAATGAAATCTTCCCAGGTCACCAGGAGTGGTTCTAAAGGATAAACAGGTAAAATAACCTCCAAAGGGGTAGGGGGAGGATGACAAGGATCCTCCAAAAAGAATGGGGAAGGAATGGTATAGAGATAAACCCCCAGGGTCATGGACTGACTAAAGAAATCATCAATCCATACCCGATACTCCATTACAGAAAATATTGGTCTGTTAAGCCCCCTAGTCAGAACAAAAATGAGCAATTCTCTAAGGCAAGGATCGTCTAGGGTGTCCAAGTTACGAGGTTGTGGGATGGCCATAAGATCTAGGTTGGGTTTAATCAGCTTGGTGTCCATCCCAAACACTCTTTCTAAATCCTCAATTTCATCCCTAGCATTCCTTGGACCATCACATGGATCTTCCTGCTCTTCATCAGGAGTCACAATTTCGCTTTCAGATATAAGCGAATCAGAGGGTGACTTCGAAGTGAATGAAGGCAGGTTGGAAGCAACAGATCTAGGGATTATCCTATCAATGTCATCCCCGAGTTTTTGTTCTTTACTCAAATCTTCCCCGGAGTCTATATGTGAATCCACATAAATCTTAGAAATTGATTCCAAATTTTCCATCATTTTATCATGAGGAGAAATATCATCAATGGGTGTGTTAAGGAAGCCTAATTTGGTCAAATTTGTGACATCCTCAGGGGCTAACTCTTCAAATAAGACATAATCACCCTTAGTGTCACTCCAAATCTTGAATGTAGGTTCCTCATATAATTCGTCTTCCTCCTCATCACACAATTCATCATGTACCCGAGGTCTAGAATCATTTAATATCTCAGCAGATCCCCTAGGGTGCTCTATCTAAGGTAAATGGTTTACACTGGTAACATCAGACTCCTCAGATAGGTCAATTTCTTTAGGGTTAGGTTCCCTAAGGGTGGGTTTGAGTTCCATATCGTGATCAGAAGGGAGGGTAGGATTAACAACTTGACTTTGACCCACTTCATCAAATGTCCCGAAAATACTATCATCTGGGTCAAGGTCTTCCAATGGTACCATCATTCCCTTCTTTTGACTCCAATATAATTCAGGTGGATACTCAACCTTATCATCATCTTCCTCAGGTTGCCACCTTTCTTCATCCAATGCATAGCTACTGTCATGTGTATTTTCCTCCCACCTAAAGTGTAGATCTCTCAAGGAAGTGTCATCTAATGGGGAGGTTTCAAAATCGATCCTCGAAAAGTAGCTATTCTCCCCAGAATTTCCCTCCAACTTAAAGTGTAGCTTTCCCACGGGAGATGCATCTATTGTAGAGGGGTGTACGTCATCGTCAATGGGGTAAATTTGGTGGCTAATTTCATCTCTTTCTTGTTGGCCTTCTCTCAAAGATTCTCCTTACAATTCACTCATTTCATTTTGCATTTTCTGTATTTCCATCTTCAAAGAGGAGAGGTCATTTATATCATAAGAGAAGTCAGGCTCAGGCTTATAGTACCCAGGAGTGTTTGTCCAACCATTATAAGTTTTTAGGGAGGGTGGGTTGGGTATTTCTTTGGTATGTGGGATATTGGGCAAAGCAAATCCCGCTCCTGAGTTCTGCTCACTAATTTGGGGCTTAACTAGGCCAATACTCCTATAATAAGAGTAAAACGGATCCCAATGATTGTCATTATGTCCATCAAGGAATGGACCATCTCGGCGTCTGGGATCGAAGGATGCAGAGTGGGGGTGAGGGTGTGGGCAAGATGTGAAAGGATGAAAATCAATGTGGTCCATTCTAACTCACACTTCAATAAGAATTCCCGAAGCAAGACACAATTCAAAAAGGACCTTTTAGGTCTTTCCCAATTTAGGCTTTTGATTTTAAGTCAGATTGCAAGTGACAATACAATTTGTTCAGTCAATTTACGCACCTATTGCCAGCCTATGGTTCGCCTAAGAAGACCTAGTTGGAGCTTAGGTGTTCTTCCCTAAATTTCAAATGGTCAAGTAAATCCAAAGATGGAAGATCGAGGGATGCAAGTAGGCCTAAGCCTTCCTTTGAAGCTGTTCTTTCGCGGTGCTCCTCAACTACCCCCAAAAATCCGTGACAGGATATCCCCCTCTTTGGATTTACAAAACCTTTGATCTCAAGTTCCGAACACTTCAGAATCCAACGAAAGGAGGGCTCTTGTCCTAGTATTTCCAAACCTAAAGAGTGTCTAGAAGCGTGCCGTGGTGCAAGTGAAATAAGTGTGCATACACCGTCAAAGATTTTGAACTTTGAATCGCACGCCAAGTTTGAAAATCAAATCCTTGGTTTTTAAAATGTCCTTCCTTTGATTAGTCCTTTTTCTAAGAAAATGTGACCACTTATTAGATTTATTCAGTACAGATTAGGTGGTCTTCGCATTAAATCCCAAATGCAATGCATGATCAAAAATAGGATGCAAAGTAAGAGAATGCGTACCTTGCCTCTAGCGATCTACGATGCAAGAATGCACGCAATGCAGAAAAGTAAATCTAGATGCTGCTCATACAGACCTAAATGGTTCATCCTAGGGCAAGCAGCTTCTAGCAGGCAGCTCATTTTTTTTCTTTTTCTATTTTTTTTTTAAAACTACTTATTTACAAGCAAGTAAAAGAAATAATAAAAAAAACACCTAAATCTAAAGAAAAGGGAACAGGCTCCGAAAAATTACCCAACACGGGTCCAAAACAAAATCGGGGAATAAACCCCTCAAAATATGCCCCAGAACAAGGGTTTCAAACTAACTGTAATGAAAAATTAAGTCTACAATCTTAATTCTATTCTAATTAAACTAATGACTAAATGGTGTCCGTCGCGTCCTCGTCCTTCTCCTCCGTTTAAAAATAGCTCACCCAATTCTCGTCTGGTGACGTCAAGGGTCGCCTCTCACATTGGCTTATTCTTGCACAAATTTTCTCGCACAGAAAAAAAAAAAAGAATGGTCAAATCTCTATGCAATTGACAAATAATCAAAATAAAATTAGGCGAAATTATTGCGTCTGTTGCCTCCCCGGCAACGGCGCCATGTGACTGGTCGATCCTTTGCTTTTAAGTCGTTTGTAGTTTAATGTGGTGGAAAAATCGACTAATCAATTTTTAACAAGAAATAACCACTCACAGAGGAGCGGGTCGTATCCACAGGGAGGCAATATTGCATTAAAATTCGTGCCACTTAAAAATGTTTGTTCGTAGTCAATTTGGACAAGAACCAAGCCAAGATTGCCTTTAGATTAAGGTTTAAGCAAGAAACAATGCTGAAATGGCAATTATGAGAAACTATAGGATATTTTCCGCAATGCAGAGTTAATAAAATATGATTAAAATTTGGCAATGGAAGAAAATGTAAATTTTAATTGAAGGTTTCCTGTAGCAAAACAGGGGAATTTTTCCCCGTTGTCTTGCGCGACGAGGAGCCGATGACCGGGCGCGGGAAGCTCGGAGGAGGTCCCTTGCACCAAGAGCTTCGAATCGGTGGTGGCGGCGAGTCGCACGGCGGTCGGAGGTGGCTGGACGAGCTCCGGCGGAGGTGCTGCAGCCGGTGAGCTCGCGCGGCTGTTGGCGTGAGATCTGCTCCGGCGCTGCTGCTGACGGCTCTGCAGGCGCGGGAGGACGGGTCTGCAGGCGGTTGAGCGGGTGCAGCTGCAGCTGGCGGGGGTGCGCAAGCTACTGGCGTGGGCGCTGCTGTGGCTGGCGTGGGCACGGGAGCTCAGGCGTGGTGAGCGCTGGATTGTAGGCGCGGGGAAGAGGGTGCTGCAGGCGGTTCTGCAAGCGCGGGCGGAGGGTGTTGCAGGCGCGCGAGCGGGTGTGCAAGCTGCAGGCGCGGGCGTGGCTGCTGCTGGTGGCTGGCGCGCGGGTAGAGTGGTTGGCGTTCTGCAGCTGCGTGCGGTTCTGCAAGCGCTGGAGGAGAGCGTGGCGGGCTGAGGAGGGCGTGCGTGGTTGGCAAAGGCTGATGGTGGGCGCAGGTGTGCTGCAGGCTGATGGGCACGGGGAAGGTGGCGTGGGCTGATCTGCAGGTGTTGTTGGAGGATGCTACGGGCGACTCTGTAGGTGCGGGAAGAGGGTGCTGCGTGGAGAGTTGAGGCATGCTTGAGCTGAAGGTTGACGGACGTGGGTGCACTGAAGGTTCTGCAGGTGCGGGAAGGGGTCTGCAGGCGACTTCAGGCGTGTGCGTGAAGTGAGCGGGTAACTTCAGACGTCTAGGAAATTTCCCAGACGTCTTAAGTTACTGAGAGGGTGGCTGATCTGTAGCTCAGTGATGGTGGTCGGCGATGACGGCTAGGGGGATGCACGCTAAGGTGCTCACGGTGATGCGGCGAGCTCCGGATGGCGGTGTGGCCTGTCACACCACACGCCCACGGTTATGGAGGCTCGTCACCACAGTAGAGGCCGACAGTATGGAGTGGAAGAGAGAGGTTCTCTTTGCACAGTGGTGGGTCGGTGGCGGAGGCCTCCCGAGCTCGGCTGCCTCCCTCCTCCTTTTGTAGTGGCCTGCACAAGTTTGAAATCAGCCACCCGACCAGATCCACCACATCCGCTCCCCCTTGAAAGGCTTCTTCACTGCATCAGCCGGGCGTTGGAGCGGCAGCCAGCCGTTCTGAAAGAAGAAGAATAAAGAAAATATTGTTAAAATATTATGGTTATTTATGTACAGACCCTCAACTTTTATGTTAATAAAAACAATGTACCTAATTGGTTATCTAATTAGATGAATGCTATTCTAAGCTAATTCTAAATGCCCTTAAGATATGAATGCAATGTATGGATTATGTAATTAGATTAAAACTATGAATTAATCTATTTACATCCAAATTTATACTAAATAAATGTTAGAATTAATCTAATGTATAGGCACTTAAATACTTAAATAGCCCACAACTATGGGCTAATCAGTGCATGCTAGCTATATTCTCTGACATTGTGGGAGAGTTCATGAAAGTCTTTATGGACGATTTCTCTATTTTAGAAGAATCATTTGATTCTTGCCTGGCTAATCTTGAAATGATACTAAAAAGATGAATCAAAACATGACTGGTCCTTAGCTTGGAAAAGAGTCATTTCATGACATAGGAAGGCATCGTCTTGGGTCATGTAATCTCTGAACGGGGAATTGAAGTTGACAAAGCTATGGTTGTTGCTATCTCTAACTTCCTACTCCCACATCTGTCAAACAAATTCGATCATTTCTTGGTCATGTGGGATTCTATAGGAGGTTCATCAAGGACTTTTCTAAGGTTGCTTGCCCTCTGAGCAACCTTCTCACCAAAGATATGCCATTTGATTTCGACGAATCATGCCATAGGCATTTGATTTTCTCAAAATGGCAATCACTTTTGTTCTGGTGTTGCAACCACTTGTTTTGACAACCCCATTCGTGATCATGACCGATGCTTCTGATTAAGCGGTTAGGGCTATTTTGTGTTAGAAGATTGACAGGAAGCCCTCTGTCATTTACTACGCTAGCAAAACTCTAGATGAGGCCCAGAGGAATTACACTATTACTGAGAAGGAATTTCTAGCTATAGTATTTGCTTTGGAGAAATTCAGGGATTATCTCTTATGGTCTCATGTCATAATTTATACCAACTACTCGGCCTTGAGACATCTCTTGGCCAAAAAGGATGCCAAACCCCAACTTATTCGGTGGATTCTTCTACTTCAAGAATTTGATCTTGAAATCAAAGATAAATCTAGTGCATAGAATGTGGTGGCGGATCATCTTTTGAGACTTCTGAGTGATTCTTCTCATCTGGATATTCCAATTGCTGATACTTTTCCTGACGAGACTATCCTTACAGTATCAGGTGTCCAAACTCCATGGTTTACAGACTTCGTAAATTATTTGGTTGTTGGTCAAATCCCTCAAGATTGGACCAAGCAACAATGAGATAGACTCAAATCTAAGGCCAAATATTACTTTTGGGAGGACCCTGAACTATATCACATCGGCTCTGATCAGATTATTCGCCGATGTGTTCTGGAGATTAAATTCAAAAGTATACTCAAGTTGTGCCATGCATCTGTGTGTGGTGGACATTTCTCTGAGAAAAGGACGGCCGTAAAGATTTTGCAATCTGGATTTTATTGGCCATCTTTATTCAAGGATGCCCAAGAATTCTCGAAGTCATGTTCCCAATGCCAGGCACTTGGGAGCATAACCAAGAGAGACATGATGCCTCTAAACCCGATTCTTCCTATTGAAATCTTCGATGTTTGGGGCATCGATTTCATGGGACCCTTCCTCCCTACATTTGGACACTAGTACTTTCTCGTAGCTGTTGATTACATATCCAAGTGGATCGAGGCCATTCCCACCAGAACCGATGACCACATGGTGGTCAGCGATTTCATCAAGAAGAACATCTTCAGTCGGTTCGGGAGTCCGAGGGCCATCATTAGTGATGGTGGTACTGACTTCACTAATGCCTAGTTCCGTAATTTACTGGCAAAATACAAGGTAAATCATAGAATCTCTACACCTTACCATCCTCAGACGAATGGACAGGCTGAGATCCCCAATTGGGAGATCAAGAATATTCTTTAGAAAATGGTTAGGCCTGATCGTAAAGACTGGACTTAAAAACTTGAGGACGCTCTTTGGGCCTATCGTATGGCATACAAAATGCCTATCGGCATGTCGCTGTTTCATCCAGTGTATGGAAAGGCATGCCATTTACCCGTCGAAATTGAACATGGGGCATTCTGGGCAATCAAGCAGTGTAATCTGGATTTGAGTTTAGTCGGAAAGACTAGGAAACTCCAACTATCTAAGTTGAAGGAGCTTAGAAATGATGCATACGAGAATGCCAAGATCTATAAGTCTTGGACCAAAGCTTTTCATGACCAATTGATATCTCGCAAGAGCTTTGAGCTGAACTCAAAGGTCTAGCACTTTGATTCTTGACTTAAGATCTTTCCCAGAAAACTTAGGTCAAAATGAAACGAACTGTTCATCATTGATCATATATTTCTAAATGGGGCTGTTCAGATTTCTGACCTAAAGATGGGTAATTCATTTAAAGTCAATGGTCAATGTCTGAAGCATTTTATTGACTGTATTATTCCAGAACCCATCTCAGACTCAATTGCTCTAATCACATTATGATTACTTTGGCTGGACTTCGCCTAGCTGATGGCATTTAACTCAACAGTTGTATAGTCTAACTCAGAGCTGACACGAGCATCATATTCAAGTGATATCTTCTACATTTTACCTTCCTTTCATGTCTTTTATTCTCAATGCGGACATTGCATTTGCTAGGCATGGGGGGGTGGATTCATTTCAGAATCAATTTGTCAGCTTTGTGGAATTCTTGTAAATTCTACTTGTTTTCATATATATATATATATAATTGGATTAGGAAAGAATATTCGGGCATTATGACTTTTAAATCTTAGGAAATATTACAGTAGGATCTGAACACTAAGACCCTTCAGGTCTTTGGGCTTAATCAGCCCGGGTATCACTAAAATGTAGATTTGTTTATTGAGCCATCGCCATCCTGAATTCTATTTCAATTTGATTAAATAAGTTGGGGTGATAAGTACACGACTTTCAACCTACCCTCTGATTTGAGGGAACTTTAAGTCTAAGCATCTACACACTATTCGCACTGACTTGTTGTTCAGTGGTTTTAATGAAAATTGGGTAGCTAATGAACCTTCTAAGGTGGTATGGCTGGCAAGTTATCATAGGTAACAACCCATAGGTAAGTTGTCCAGAGCCCAGCCATTGGACCATTCTTTTCCTGCTGCCTTTAGGTAAATCTTAGACAAGGGAAGCCACCTACTTAAAAAAAAAAGAAAAGGAAAGTCCAAAAAGAAAAAAAAAGAAAAGAAAAAGGAAAAGTAAAAGAGAAAAAGAAACAAAGAAAAATAAAAGAAATAAGCCACACTTCACCGCATGAGTATGACTGGCAAGTTATTATGGGTAACAACCCATTGGTAGGTTGTCCAGATCCTAACTCATGAAATGCATGTTTAATTCTTAAAACACCTAGGAAGAAGTGGAGAAGTAGAATAAGCTGGGGAGATATACACTGGATTTACCCTTATGCTGACCCCATAAAAAAATAAAAGTAGGGAGAAAGCTACCGGTCGTATAGATACACCTTTAGGCAGAATTCCTTTTAAGGTCACCTAAGTGCATAGAAACCCGAAGTATGTGCTGATTGCTGATCAATGAGTCTATCACATTAACAAAAAGATCCTTAGAACTTAGGATTCTCATCAAGTCTTGGATGGGTTGCGTGGCCATAGAAAGCTGCTCTGTAACCCTAAATTCAAAAATCTAAAAAAATTAAAAAAGAAGAAAAAGGAGAAAAAGAGATCTTTCTTTGAATAATGCGAGGGCTTGAGGTAGTCTGCATTTTGGCAGATACCCGGGAGCTGTTGTGTTTTTGAAAGTTTAAGTCCTAGGTAAAAATTTCTTAATGTTTAAAATGACTTTTGCCTAAGTAATACAATCCTAATTCTTTTATAACTAGCATGTAGTTTTTGCTAGGGACTAGCAAAAGATAGGCATGGGGGTGTGATGTGCATACTTCTAAATAGCCAAAAATGTCTATGAATGCATGTTCTTAGTGTCATATTAGTATCATGCTTTATAAATATTGCATAACATACATAATCATGCATTTAGGTCAAATTGTATAAATTGTATAGTAATTGTCTCCTTTTATGGCCACAGATAGGGTGACTTTTAATCAGGGCCTTAGATCAAAGATCCAACCATACAGATCTGATCAGGGTGACGATTGGAGTTCAACGACTTCAAGATCGTCCTGATCGGACATCCGTAGCACTAGATATAGTTTGAGGAAGTCCAGAGATCAAGGGCCAAGATGGTATCAATCCACACTTTAGATGACAAATCTGATTGCATGGATGGGCTTGGATTAACGATCACAGCCTAAGGGCATGAAAATTGATCCAATTCGACATCCGTGGCACCTTCTGGAAGTTACAGAAGATGGACGGCCAAGATGGCACCACGTGGCACCATCCCAACCGCCCAATCATCCCAAGGAATTGCCGCTGCCTTTATCTCCTCAATGAATCAAACAATCTTCGCCGTTGGATCTTGATCCAAGGGTTGAGATCAACACCCTCTCTTTCTCTCCATCGCGCGCACGATCGGATCTGGGCCGTTGGATTTTGATCCGACGGCCACAAGCGCATTTACTTAAAACATAATCATGATGAAGAATCGATTGTAGCGCAGCGGTCAAGTGCCCTTCCGCAAGCGTGAGGTGTGGGTTTGACTCGCAATCAATGGCACGCACGCGTTTTATCTCAATTGCGCGATCAGCTACGAACGGCCTAGATTGCCCAATCGGGCGCACACGTGATCAAACACGCCTCCTCACACCCAATTGCACGCATAGGCACACACAGCTGAAGCGAGCGAGATGAAGTTTAAGCTGTCTGATCTAGAGATCGGATGGCTGAGATCCATTGAACGTGCGTTTGGCGTTAAGGCGCAGGAGAGGAGGCACGCGTGGCGCATGCACGTCGCCTACGATCAGACCTTTAGTGATGGATAAATCTGTCACTAAAGACCTGATTTTAATTTTTTTGAATATAGAATGACCAAATTGCCCCAAATCCTTGCAACTATAAAAGGAGACCCCTACCCTATGAAATTCTCATCCCTTCCTTCACCTCCTTCCCTCTCCAAAGCTCAAGAGAACTTGTCCCACACCCGAGATGCTACTCTAGAGCCAAATCCAATTTTCTCACCCCTATTCCGGAAGTGGATCCCGCGACGACGATGATGTGCTGCCTCGTTCCCGCTTCTTCCTGCTTTGTCCTCCTTCCCACTCCATCCTCCATCTTCCAGGAGTTCCTCCATCTGACTCGTCCTCCAAGCATTCGTCGAGGAGGATAACATATCTCTCCCTTCTTTTTAATTGCTTTCTAAAATAGAATTTCCCGCTTTCTAGTTGTAAAAATAATATTATTATCAAGTGATTGTTCTCTCTCTATCTCTCTCTTATTCTTTATATTCCAATTTAATTATCTCACTTTCAAACAAAAATACAAAAAAATATAATTGCAGATTTAAGATTGATGTAGCCTCCCTGTATTCGACACAGAATTTTTTTACAGATTTCGGTTAAATTTATCTGTTGATGGATTGCTTCGCAAATCAAACTACAACGACGGGTTTTCAAAATCCAATTCTGATCGCATGGTTTTCTGCTCTCAACACATGTCAAATGTACTTTAGGATCCTAATTATAAGAACAACCGATTCCACCTCCAATGCCCGGATTGGAGCTAGAAATCGTCCACAATAGCCATTTCCGACTCACCCACTCACCCTTTTGTTCTAAATTTAGGACTAAGCTGAATGTAACCCGATAAGGGAATTTATGGAGTACAAATGAAAGAGGTTACTTGTTTATAGCATATATACATAGTGCAATCATGAATAAGATTATTTTTATTAAGAGAATGCATTAGGGATTTTATCCACTAATTGATTCCTGTAATCTGGAATCCAGTATAATTTTCGCACCGCATTTGCAATGGATTCACGGTGAAGACTGATATATGTCTTTAGTCTGTTGAGAAGAAGTAGTGCTTCTTTTCTTGAAACCCTGGACAGTGTTTTGGGAGTTAGGTAGATTTTCTTCTAACAATCCACCAAATAGTGTGAGATGAGAGTAAAGAGTACTGGTGCTCTAAGATTAGTGCAAGGAATTTGGAATTCTGGGTAATTAGGTAATGATACTTAAAGAATAGGTATAGTTTCCACTCTCGAATCCTTCGTATACATTTTGTGTGAAACATTGAGAACCACCAATCAAGGCAAATACACGGAGAAAAAGCTCTCATAAAACTAGGGCTAAGGTTGATGGTTGTGACCATTCTTTACGGAATCCTCAACTGAAGGAGGGTATTGATGTCAAGGTCAGGAATACACCATCCTATCCATTTTCCGGTGCCGTGAGTAGGCACTTCCACTAAATAAGCCACCCAATGTCTCTTGAGTACTACCAATCCTTAATAATGCCTCCTCAATAACATTTATGAATGTGTTGCTAGATTGTGTTGCATTAGAAATATTATATATGAAAAAAAAAATGAATGAGAAAATGAGAAAATAAAAAAAAAGAGAAAAAAAAGAGAAGAAAAGTGCAAAAAAAAAAGAGTTATTAGTGTTTAGTGTTTATTTCATTTGCATTGAGGCAATACCACCAAATAAAATCGAAATCCACCAAATATCACCTTAACCCACTTTTTCTGTGTTTCTGACCACCCAAATACTGGCTGAGGAATTCCGACTTAGTGTTAGGTTTATTGGAACTCAATTAAAGTGTTAATGAGACCACCAATTATGGAATATATGTGTGAATCTGGTGATATTGTGAGCTTAAGAAAAGAAAAGAGAGAGAGAATGAATACAAAAGAACCAAAAGTGAGCATATTTTCTCTTGTCTTTCTCTGAGTTGAGTTACTTAATAATCCGGGAATCTAGATTTTGTAGTACTAATCTCTGTGTAGCACCAAATGAGAGTGAGCCAGAAAATAAACAATCATTTCCATTAGACATTCTCTGCCTAAGCTTAAAACTGGAGTGGAATTCATAAAATATCTTTAATACCCCGAGGGAAGAAATTTGCCTATCCCACTAGAATTTTACTATGGGTCAAGTATAGGCTTTAGTGGTTAATTAGGTTGTTTACTTGAATCCGTTGCAAAAGCTACATAGTTGCACTTTCACAATTGTCTGGATTTCTAGAGTATAGGAAGAAAACAAAAAGGAAAAGAATCTCTAGTCATATGCTTGATAATAATCAGTCCCTTAGGGACCCTTCTATAAATAACTTACTTTTGTACTTGCTAGGGACTAGCAAGATTTAGGCATGGGGGAATGATTGCGTAGCAATCATAGGTCTTAATTGACCTAAATTAGGCTAGGACATAGAATAAGTTAGGGTAGTTCATGCATAAGCATTATTTGCATCTTTACTATTTTTTCGTAGCTATGCATAAAATAATGCTATAATGTACTGATTAAATGCATTATATAATTTACAGGTAATAAGAAGATCAGAAGCTGGTTCTAAGACTGGATTTGAAGCTGGACCTGAAGCTAGAGTTACAGCAGAGATGGAGTAGAAGACCTAGAGTAGATGTTGTAGACAATAATGTAAGGGAGTTGAGGTATGCTATTCTGTTAAGTAGGAATAAAGCAGTAAACTGTGAAGATCTTAAGTCCACCCAAGCCTTAAGGTAACCTAAAAGCTTCCCCAAGCCTTAGCCACCCTTAGATTAGGTCACTGCACCCTAAGAAGCCCTATAACCCTAATTCCAGCCTATTTCTAGATGTTCAGATGAGTTATAGGACATCCAGAACCCTTAGCCACAACCTGCACATCTCAAACCCACATCTGCAGCATTATTGGACGTCCAGGCACTTGTCAGACGTCCAATTTCTACAGAATACCCAAGACAGAACCCAGAATCCCTCCTGACGTTGATTGGACATCCAGACAATAAGTATGGACTTCTGATTTTTCATTATAAGACGTCTGATAACTTTATTGGACATCTAGAACTATTCTCTAGTTCCCGTTTTGGAATTCAGGCCTTGATCTTGAGTTCTTAGGTCCCTAAACCCAATTCTAGCCCCCTAGGAACCTAAATTAAGGTGCTCTAACCCTAGTAAATCACCTCTAGACCTCCCTAAGGACCTAACTAGGTCCTCACTAAACCTAATTGACTCGGATCATTGTCAATTTCATCAGCCTACTCAATTGCACTTAGTGAGTCTAATTGAGCCCTGATCTCAGAACACACAGCTCAATTGGACTTAGTGAGAGTCTAATTGATCTAAACCTCACTTAGTTGAGTTGTTTTACTCTCAATTAGGTTTTCACACACCCAATTAAACATGTATAAAGCTTAATTTCATTTTACCTTAGTGAATTAGGGTTTGTAACCCTAATTTGAGACCTACATTGACCTAAACCCACTAGAACCTAACCTAATCAACCTAGCCACCTAGGTTTTGACCCACACACACCACCTACATGAAATTATTCTTGCTAGAGTTCTTTAGAACTCTCTTCAATGTGTTGTTGCCTTGGTTGCTAGAAATAGCAACCAAGATGCATTCAATTTTGAGATCCACCAAATGTGGATCTAAAAAAACCACCCACCCATCCACCCTTTCTCTCCCTCTCCCATGAGCTCCCACCATAGGCCTTTCTAGAGAATTCCATAATTCTCTAGAGAGCATCTCTTAGGCCTATAAAAAGTCCTAAGGGGTGGCCATTTGGTCAATCTTGGCTCTTTGGCTCCACTCCATTCATTCCACCTAGACCTCCACCTCCATCTCCACGAGTACACCATGGCCATCACCACCTCCATGCCAAGAGCCTAGATCACCTTCTCCAACCTCTCTCCAAGGGTCGACCTAAGCTCCATTGGCCGCCCTTTATTCTCCTCTCACCCACTCAAAGGCCATCGGAGCCCACCTCCGAATGCCTTTGTTCTATTAGCTAGATAAATAATATAGTTCTTGGTAGATTTATTGCTTTACTTACTGCTTAGTAGTGTAGCTATCTCTCCCTCCTGCATGGTGCACGAGCAGTCTCTTGCAGAACTGCACGTGCACACATTTTCTGTTAGCTAGATTTAAATTTTCCTGTATAAGCATTTCGCTACTTATGCTGTAACCACCATCATGCCTCAATGAAAAAATATATATATGTTGAAAATCACCATGTGCCTAATTATCATCTTTTGGTTTGATTAAAGTTGCATGCTTTCAATTTATGATATTTTGGCAACATCATGTCCTATATCAATACATATTCAGTATAAATCGACATGCGATATTGAACGAGTAGAGCGAGGGAGATCGAATTTGAATTTGTATTTCCAAAATGCCTCCTAGAGACGAATGACCAAGACTCCAAGTCTCGTTATTATAAAAATTATTTTTGACAACTAGATTTCGCAACTATACTATGACATTGTTTTCCTTAAACTTATGATTTCCATGCCCCTGTCAGCTGGCCAGCACTTGCCTTGTGCGCATGAACCTCTGGCTCTTCCTACTCCATGCACCGTCGCCCTCACCTACCTGCGTGCCAGTGCGTGGCCACACACAGCTGCACACGCGTGCACACAACAACAGGAATAGTTCACCACCATGTCACTATTCATCTTCTTCCTCAGAAGAACCCATCTCCACCACCACCTAACAGCCACCTCAGGTCGCCGAACAGGCCGCCAAACTCGCCGCAAACATCTCCATACTCCTAGCCACATTCCACCGCATCTTCCCCCACATCCATGACTGCCGGTATCGCTCGCATGGCCACTGGGAAAACTCTGGCTACTCCATCCGGCCAGCTCTGGCCACGCCATAACTTGCCACCACCACCGACACGAAGCTCTAGCTCCCCTTGTTTTCCTGTAAGCTCATCTCAACTGGTCGTTCCCTCCTCTCGTAGCAACTTCACGAAGGGAATCCCCTGTTTCCTTCTCCATGAAAATTTACATTTACACGCCATTGCCACTTGTTATTTTTGATTTTATTAACTAAATATTATGGCACATTTAAGATAACACCCTCAACTTTCAACGTAAATGCAATATTAGCTCATCTAATCATTGTTATCTTGATTTAAAGGCGATTTTGATTCGGTTTCTTGGGGAAATTAATCGTAAACATCTGCTTTTGACCCATGGGAGTTTTAATAGGCCTATTCCTCCCTATGGACATGACTTGCTCTCTAAAGTGGTTGTTTTTCATTATCTTGATTAGCAATTTTTCACCACTTTGATACTACTTCGACGCATCATTTTATGTGCAGAATTTCTTCCAAAGTGAAATCTGTCTTCTCAAATGGCACCATTACTGGGGAGGAAATATGCCTAACAAATTTACGTACATTTTTCTATTCACTTTGATTTATTTTTAAGGCGATTATCATTGATATATTGTTCGTAGTGTAGATCGCGTAAAAGATGAGCACGTTGTAGTATAGTGCGAAATACGTCTCGAGCAAATAATTAACGGAACTGGTGAGTCCTGGTCGATCACAGGGAGGCAGAAGGCACTTTTGACTTCATGCATTTATTTCAAATATAAGGGCTAAGTAAAAGGAACAATCAATCACAATATTTATATCATAAGGGGAGATTGAACATAAACTGGATACATGCATTTGAATAAAACATAAAATAAATAAACTATTGTTCTAACAAAACAAGGGCACCACGGGTGGTTCATGGTGGCCTTTTAGTGAGGTTGGGAAAAGCAGCAATGAACCATTGGGGTGGCCCAACGGACACTTCAGACGGAGATGCAGAGACAGATGCAGAGAAGATGGGAAGAGAAAGAGAGAAAGGTTGAAGAAGGAGGAAGAAGAAGAGAATTACAAGAATGCCTTCAAAGGGGGGCCCTTTGGCCTCTTTTTATAGCTTTGGTGGGGGGCAAAGAGGGCATTTGGCCCCTTAAACCAGTGCAAATGCCTTGGATTAGTCAGATACGTTGATCGGGAGATCAACTGCCCTGATTAATCCTTCCAAATCCTTCTTTTTCCCTCGGTTCACTTTGATGCTGCCACGTGGTGCTCCGTGGAACATCAATCCTCCATCGTACGGTCGCAGATTGCCTGCATGTGCCCTTTATGTTTTCACCTTCACTGCTTACCTCTTCTGAGTGCCTTAACCTCAACCGTTCGATCGTAAGATCAAATTGCTTAAACGGGCTCTCATTGTGCCTTTGAAAATCCTAAAGCACTCTCTTGCACGTTTCCACATGCATCATCGTGCATGTCTACATCCAACGCCTCTGCGTGTGCCATGTGTGCACTGCCGAGCCGCTCGATGGAGATCCGACTGTCGAATTTCGTCTGTGGGCACTGCTTCTCCTAAATCCCCATGGAGCGTGCTTCAATCCCACGCCGCCCATCTCATGAAGAGAGCGCTAACCAACATGCTACTCCTACGAGTTTGTTGCGTTTAGGTTTCGTTGGAGTGCATTCTCGACCGTTGGTTGGTAATCCAATGGTCGAGATCCTGTTTCTTCTTATGAGGTGGCTGAGGGCGGATGTGATGGCGCGATCGTGGCCATTGGATGACGATCCAACGGCCTACGGTTCTACTTCCTAATTGGGGCACAGTGAGGGGGTGGCTGCGATGGTGCCACGTGGCGCTATCGTGGCCGTCCATCTTCTTCCTCTTGTATCTGATGATGTAGGTCTTCGATTAAGTTGATTTCTACACTGTTGGACTGTGAAGGACTACGAATGTCGATACGGATCCATCCGCATGATTGGATTTGTCATCTGAGTTCTAGATCTTCTCTAATTTTCCCCTTGGCTCTTGATCTTCTTGCTACGGGAGTCTGATTGATGCGATCGTGGAAGTATTAGGCTCTCGTCGTAGTTCTGAACAGATCCATGCAGTTGGATGGGTCATCCGCAACCCCAAATTACCTGCAATGAGTGATACCTCTCAAATAGCACGGTTTTATGCATAAAACACATATATCAGCTATGATGCAGAACACGATGCGTATTGTTGAACGTGCGAATCTCTACGCTAACGTGTTTGGTTTTGGAAAAGCAGTCGTTGTAGTTTGAAAGCGAAGAACTCGTGTTCAACAAATAAAATTTATATCGAAATAAAAATTCCGGGTCGAACATAGGGAGGCAGACGTTTGATTTAAAAACTACGCGTTTCTTTTTATTTGTCACGAAGTAATTCAATTTAAAACTATCTAATTATTTACAATAAATAGAATAGAGAGAGAGTAAGAGAGAGAGAGAACATTACACAGAGAAATTAAAATGAGATGTAGAATAAACAGGGAATTTATCATTAAGGAGATTGTTCATTTCACTCCTACAACTACAAAGCATAAAACTATTACTCTAGAAAGTGATAAATTTACTCTAGAAAGCATTAAAAGAATGGAGGGAGAAATGTCCTCCTCGACGATCGCTTGGAGGACGAGCAGAACTACTCTAGAAAGCAGTAAAAAGAGTAGGGAGAGAGAAATCCTCCTCGATGGTCGCTTGGAGGATGAGCTGGAAGGGACGATGCTTGGATGAAGGAGGACGAAGTAGGACGAAGGAGGATGAAGCAGAAGAACGGGAACAGAGCAGCACACCGTCATCATCACGGGATCCACTTCCGAAGAGGGATGAAAATTTGGACTTTATCTCGCGAGAAGCATCCCGGGTGTGGGACAAGCTTCTCTTGAGCTTTGGAGAGGTAGAGAAGAGAAGGAAGGGATGAGAATTTCGTATGGAGGGGGTCTCCTTTTATAGTTGCAAGGAGTGGGGGCAAAATGGTCATTACATCTTTAAAATAATAAATGAGGGGTCTTTAGTGACGGATAAATCCGTCACTAAAGCCCCAAGGTGGGTGTAGCACCCTTGCCCACATGCGCCTCCTCAGCTGTGCCCTTTCTCAATGCCCGCGCACGTTCTTTAATTCTCAGCCGTCTGATCGCGAGATCAGACGGCTTAAGATTCATCTTCGCACGCTGTTGCGTACCCGCCCAGCGCGTGCGATGCCGCGTGACGCCACGCGTGCAATAGTGTGTGATCTCAATTGAGCGTAGACGGCCATTCGATGACAATACAACGCCTACCATCGCCCGCACGCCCGCGCCTTTCTCCCCTTCGCTGCGGTTCGAACCCGCAGCTGCAACTCGCGCAAGCACACTTGACCGCTGCGCTACGAGGCACGGATGGTCGAGCGGGCGCTTTTAGGCGCGGCCGCCCACAGCCGTTGGATCGAGATCCAACGGCGGAGAGGGAGCGAGTGCGGGGTCTTCAAAGAATGTATGTGGCCGTTTAGGCGGCCGTGATGGCACCACGTGGCGCCATCTTGGCTGTCCATCTTCTGGATGTTTTAGATGGTGCCACGGATGTCGGATTGACTCGATTTTTTTGTCGTTGGGCTGTGATCGTCGATCGAAATTCATCCGTGCGGTCGGATTTGCCATTTGAAGTGCGGATTTACACCATCCTGGCCCTTGATCTTCTAGGGTTCCCCTGTCACTATCTGATGCTACAAATGCCTGGTTAGGGCGATCTTGGAGTCGTTGAACTTCAATCGCCACCCTGATCACATCCATATGGTTGGATCTTAGATCCGAGGCCCCGATAAAATGTTTGCCCTGTCCAAGCACATAAAAGGAGACAATTAACCTCCATTTTATTCAAACTATTCTAAATGCAAGATGATGCATGTTATGCAATATTTATTTCATGAAATACAATCCTATGCTTAAGAACATGCATAAATAGACATCTTAAGTAGTGTAAATGTGTTTACATCATACCCCCATGCCTATCTTTTGCTAGTCCCTAGCAAAAACTATATGCTATTTATAAAAGAATTAGGTTGGATTCTTTGGACCTGAGTTATTTTCAATCATTAAGAAATTGTCTACTTAGGAACTGAACTTTCGAAGACACAACAGTGCCCAGGTATCAGCTAAAATGCAGACCGCCTCAAGCCCTCGCCTTATTCAAAGAAAAATTTCTTTTTCTCTTTTTACTCTTTTCTAATTTTTTTTTTGAATTTTCAAATTTTAGGGTTTAAGAGTGGCTTTCTATGGCCATTCAACTCACCCAAGATTTGATGAGAACCCTAAGCTTTAAGCATCTTATTGTGATTGTGATAGACTCGTTGACCGGCAATTAAAATGGACTTCGGATTTCTACGCCTCTAGATGACCTCAAAAAGAACTCTGCCTAAAGGTGTATCTTTACAACTGGTAGCTTTCTCCCTACTTTTATTTTTTACAGGGTCAACACAAGGGTGAATCCAGTGTATATCTCCCCGATTTATTCTACTTCTCCGCTTCTTCCTAAGTGTTTTGGGAATTTTTTTAGTGCATTTACCGAGCTGGGTTCTGAACAACCGATCGATAAGCTGTTACCACCGACAACTTGCCAGCCATACTCGTGCGGCGAAGTGTGGCTTATTTCTTTTTATTTTTTTTTTCTCCTTTTCTTTTTGATTTTTTTTTTTAAGTAGGTGGCTTCCCTGGTTTAAGATTTACCTAAAGGCAGCAAAAAGAGAAAGATCTAATGACTGGGCTCTGGACAACCTACCTATGGGTTGTTACCCATGATAACTTACCAGCCATATCTCCCTAGAAGGTTCATTAGCTACCCAATTTTCGTTAAAATCGTCGAACAACGAGTCAGTACAAAGAAAGTGTGTAGATGCTTAAGACTCAAAATTCCCTCAAATCAAAGGGCGGGTTGATAAGTCGTGTACTTATCACCCAAATTTATTTACTCCAATTACGATACAATTAAGATGGCGAGGACTCGAAAGATAAATCCACAGTTTAGTGGATACACAGGCTGATTAAGTCCAAAGACTTGAAGGGTCTTTGTGTTCAAATCATAATGTAGTATTTCCTAAGATTGAAAATTTTCTTAACCCCAAATTCTCTTTCCTAATTCCGATTTTTTTTTGTAAAAGAAAATAAAACAAATCTACGGAGCTGACGAATGAATTCAGAGATAAATATCCACCCCCCCATGCCTATCTAATGCAATGTCCTCATTGTATTAGAAAGACATAAAACAGAGTGGAAAAGCGTAGAAAGCACCTGAATTGCGTGAATGTCAGGTCCGCTCCGAGATGAAAACTGAAAAAAACTGTATATGTGCTGAGTTAGTGCCTTCAGCTAGGCACACTATACAAAGAAAAGAAATGAAGAATTCACAAGTGCAGGTCAGAATTAGAATAATCAGAAGAATCTTCTGACCTATCAACAAAGGTCCACAGATGTGGACTAGATTGTGGTGCAGACCCATCCCCCATAATCGAGAATATCTTAGGTTCTAGATAAAAATTACCCAAAACCTAAAATCATAATGCAAATAGGGTCGGGCCTACGATTTATGAGGATGCAACCCAAGACCAAAAAAGTTGAGTTACAGAGAATTGAAGCTCAAAAGGATAATCGTTGAATGTGTGCTTGGGTTAAAGATCCTTGAAACAAATGTCGTAAGGGTTCTGATTTGATGGTTTCAGCTTAAAAGTAACCCTTTGACTCAATCTTCCATTTCCTCCAAAATTAACTTCCCAAATCAGAACTTCCCAGCTCCTATCCTCCTCATTCAGCAAATCAAATTCCAGGACCTCTTGTATATTAATCACCCCGTCCGAAATCTCCAAGTCTAAATAATGTGGTAGAATCAGAATTGACTTGGGTCTAATTATCTCAGAAACAAAATTATCTATTATCTCAATAGGGTGTAACTGATAATCAGGGCATTGAATTGATTCCTCCAGAAAATGCGATTCTTTATCCGCAATGTGTGCCCTAATAAGATCAGCTTCCTCAGTTATTGGGCTATCAAATGATCTATTAGATTCCTCAGGCCCAATCATCTCATAGAAATCGTGTTCAGAAAACTCACGTGAGACTTCGCAACTTGAATCTTCACCATCAAAGAAATTAGGATCCATATCAATGTATGTCCCAAAATCATTTGTCACTTTCTGTTCCAAGGAGACATACGTTTCCTCGTAACCCGGCTCAGGGATCTCAGGTGAAGAAATCAGATCTTCCTTAATTGGTTGCTTTAATTCAATCTGGTCAGCCTCATAACACATGTTCACCCCAACAGGTGCCTGAGTAGGTTCTGTCATTGGCTTTCCTGAAGAGGGTTCATCCTGGGAATCATCCCAAGATTGAATCAAAGCAACCACGAATCTCATCCTCAATTTCGTTAATTTTCCAAGTAGAAACTCATCTGGGTTCTTATCCTTAACATCCTGGAGCCAATCCAACAAAGACTTGTTTAAATCATCAATCATTTCAATCAGGGGCTCCAATCTCTCAATGCAAGGTATTGGCTGAACTTCTAATGATTGAATAATATTCCTCAAGTTAGCCAGAACCTTATCTTGAACCTGATTAACCTGAACCAAATGAGTTGGTTCAGGATTGGGTGGGTTTGACATCAATGCGGAGGAATTAACGAATTGTGATTCGTTATACCCTTCCTGATAATAGGTCATTTCATATTGTTCAAAAGATGGTGATGACCTAAAGGCAGTGAAATCAGAGGATGGGTAAGGATCAATGTATCCTTCTTGATTGTAGATCGTATTAGGTTGTTCATGAAAGGAAGACGATCTATAATCAATGTGGCACTGAGAAGGATAGAAATCACAATCAAAGTGTTCAAGGTTAGACCCTAAACACTGAGGTCCGGAGTTGTATCCCCATCTAGAATTATCCCAACTAACTGATGGTTGATTACAATACGAGTCAGGATAATCATCATGTTGAGGATAATTCACAACAGGAGGGAAAGAGCAGGAATGCATGAAATATGTGGAAGGATTCATGAGACACGGGAGGAAGAAAGGTGTCCTGCAATACAAACAATCAAACCTATCCTTAAATGGGTTAGCCTACAGACCTATAGACTCTCAAAACCCATCTTGAGATAAGGAAACGATTTGATCTACTTCCGTCTGTTCAATCCAACCAGTTAGAAGGAGGGATTGGGGAGAAGGTTCTTCCTTCAGCTTGCACCTTCGATTCCTAGTGTACCCCCCAGCTGTGATCGTTTGATTCTACTCCCCTAACTAGACATCAGATTGAACAGTAGAAACAGACTAATAAAAAATAATCTCATTCTGGGTTCTGAAGAGCGAGTCCAATCCTTAAGGCCAACGTCTACTCTGTTTTATTTAGGGCTAGGTTTGAATGTGCTTTGGAATGTGATGGGCCCTTTAAATGGGTTGTACCCTTAATGATTGATTGATTTGTGTGTGCGTGCACAACCAGTGGTTTTCAAGCAAGATTGTTTTTGATGTGGTGAATTTTAAGGTTCAAATCTTGCGTAGTAGCTTTTAGGATTCAACTTTTGGTGTTTTCAAACAAGTTTCGTTGGCACACCAAGTTTTGCATGCGGTGAAGATGTTTTCCTTTAAAGTTTAAAAAGAATGTGGAGTGCCTGGTAAATCCCTAAGAGTTGAACCTAGTTGGCAGCTACTTGATGAGTTGATTTTATTTGAAGTGGTACGGCCCAATTAACTCAAACAATTGGCTTGTTGCACCACTTAATTAGGTACACAAATGATTACCTAATCTGATTTCTACTCAATTATGTGTTTGAATGTGTACCGGCTCCTAAGATCAGTTTACCGGTTGAGTTTGGAAAATCAGATGAGGTTGTGTACCTCTGTGAGATTTTTTTTTTTTTAATGTGGGGGTTGGGGTGAGTATGGGTGTCAAACAACAAACAATCTAACCTTAGAGTTTATAAAAACACCTAGGTTGATTGATGTTTGAATTATTATGTTGTGGAATGAAATCTAATGGGTGGGAGGTGGGGGATAACTCACAAAACCTTCCACAGCACTTTACTCCGATCTACCGCTCTTGCCTATCTTGAAAGAGTACCTGCAATTACAATAGGAAAGGAGAAAAGTGACGTAAATGATTTGTAAGTTACAAAACGCAAAGAGAAATCAAAGATCGTCGCCTCCCTAGCAATGGCGCCAAAATGTTGAATGTACGAATCACTACGCTAACGTGTTTGGTTTTGGAAAACCTGTCGTTGTAATTTGAAAGCAAAGAACTCGTGTTCAACAAATAAAATTTATACCGAAATGAAAATTCCGGGTCAAACATAGGAAGGCGGATGTTTGATTTAAAAACTATATGTTTCTTTTTATTTGTCACGAAGTAATTCAATTTAAAACTATCTAATTATTTACAATAAATAGAAAAGAGAGAGAGAGAGAGAGTAAGAGAGAGAGAGAATATTATACAGAGAAATCAAACTGAGATGTAGAATAAACAGGGAATTTATCATTAAGAAGATTGTTCATTTCACTCTTACAACTACAAAGCATAAAACAATTACTCTAAAAAGTGATAAATTTACTCTAGAAAGCATTAATAGAATGGAGGGAGAAATGTCCTCCTCGACGATCGCTTGGAGGACAAGTAGAACTACTCTAGAAAGCAGTAAATCTATACTAGAAAGTAGTAAAAAGAATAGGGAGAGAGAAATCCTCCTCGACGGTCGCTTGGAGGACGAGCCGGACGGGACGACGCCTAGACGAAGGAGGAAGAAGCAAGACGAAGGAGGATGAAGTAGAAGAACGGGAATGGAGCAGCATGCCGTCGTCGTCACAGGATCCACTTCCGAAGAGAGACAAAAATTTGGACTTTATCTCGCGAGAAGCACCCCGGGTGTGGGACAAGCTTCTCTTGAGCTTTGGAGAGGTAGAGAAGAGAAGGAAGGGATGAGAATTTCGTATGAAGGGGGTCTCCTTTTATAGTTGCAAGGAGTGGGGGCAAAATGGTCATTACATCTTTAAAATAATAAATGAGGGGTCTTTAGTGACGGATAAATCCGTCACTAAAGCCTGAACGTGGGTGTAGCACCTGCGCCCACACGTGCCTCCTCAGTTGCGCCCATTCTCAATGCTCACGCATGTTCTTTAATTCTCAGCTGTCCGATCGCGAGATCAGACAGCTTAAGATTCATCTTCGCCTGCTGCTGCGCACCCGCCCGGCGTGTGCGATGCCACGTGATGCCGCACGTGCAATAGCACATGATCTCAATTGAGCGTAGATGGCCATCCGATGACCATCCCAACACCTGCCATCACCTGCACGCCCACGCCTTTCTCCCCTTCGCTGCGGTTCGAACCCTCGGCTGCAGCTCGTGCAAGCGCGCTTGACCGCTGCGCTACGAGGCACGGATGGTCGAGCAGGTGCTTTTAGGCGTGGCCGCCCACAGCCGTTGGATCGAGATCCAATGGCGGAGAGAGAGCGGGTGCAGGGTCTTCAGAGAATGTATGCGGCCATTTGGGCGGCCGAGATGGTGCCACGTGGTGCCATCTTGGTCGTCCATCTTCTTGATGTTGTAGATGGTGCCACAGATGTTGGATTGACTCGATTTTTGTGTCGTTGGACTACGATCGTCGATCCGAATTTATCCGTGTGGTCGGATTTGTCATTTGAAGTGTGGATTTACACCATCCTGGCTCTTTATCTTCTAGGGTTCCCCGGTCACTATCTGATGCTACAGATGCCTGATTAGGGCGATCCTGGAGTCGTTGAACTTCAATCGTCGCGCTGATCACATCCATACGGTTGGATCTTAGATCTGAGGCCCCGATAAAATGTTTGCTCTGTCCAAGCACATAAAAGGAGACAATTAACCTCCATTTTACTCAAACTATTCTAAATGCAAGATGATGCATGTTATGCAATATTTATATCATGAAATACAATCCTATGCTTAAGAACATGCATAAATAGACATCTTAAGTAGTGTAAATGTGTTTACATCACGTATGCATGCAGAATGTTCATGTTAAGCTAAGTTCTAGCTTAACTCAGGCGAATTAGGGCCTATGATTGCTGTGCAATCATACCCCCATGCCTAAATCTTCTACTCCCTAGCAAGTGCAAGACTAAATGCATTTTATCAAGAGTTTAACTAAAGGTTTATTTCCTTTTGTTTCATCCAAAAATTCAGAATCTAGAAATCTTCTTCAATGGATCCAAGCGAAGAGTCGATACACATTTAAAGTTTGTACTTGCTCCCTAGTAAAATTCTATTGGGATAGGCAAACCTCTTATCTCGAGAATATAAAATATTCTCTTATTTTAGCTCCAGCTTTTGGCTTAGGTAGAAGACGTTTGAGTTAGCTGGATTTGCATTTATTGTTCACTCGCTTCTGGTGCTACATAGAGACTAGTATTTCAGAATCTGGATCATTAGATTATTGAATAACTTAACTTAGAGAAGGGCTGGAAAACTGTGCACTCTTTAATCTTTTGTACTATTTCTTTTCTCTCTTTCTCTCTCCCTTTTTCTTTTTTTTTCTTCCTGAGCTCACATCTTACCAGATTTGCAACTGTATTTGGTGGTCTTACATGGCATTACACTTTACTTAGGTTCTGATAACCCTATGACTAAGTCAGACTCCTTAGCTCGTATTCAGGCATTTAGAAATATATAAAAATAGGTTTAGGTTATATTGGTGGTTCGTGAGGGTGGTAGGTGTTTTTGCCTCAAAACATTTCGACTTACATAATTAACACTTCTTCTTATTTTTTTTTCACTAGCAAATATCCCTTTTGTATGCTTTATATATATATCTGCTGGCACAATGCCGTTACCAACATAATGCAACAATTCTAGACAACATACATACTTTTATTCACGAGGCATTATTTGGGATTTTTGGGGATGACCAAGAGGATCTCGGGTGGCTTATTTGGTGGAAGTGTCTACTCTCAGCATCGGGTAGGGAATGGATAGGATGACATATTACTGACATTGACATCAATACCCTCCTTCAGTAGAGGATTCCGTAGAGGACAGTCGTGACCATCCACCTTAGTCCTAGTTTTATTACAACCCAATCTGTGTTTTTTCCTTATTTGGTTGCTCTCGTATGGAATTTCTCACAGATGTAATACGCAAGAACTGGGAGCGAAAACTATGCCTATCTCCGAGTATCATTATTCAATTATTAAAGATTAAAAATTCCTTACACTAACCTTAGAGCACAAGTAGACTCTCTACTCTCATCTCACGTATGTTTTGGTGGATCTACTAGAAGATGGTTCACTTGACTCCCTGATTGCTGTCCAAGGGTTTAGAAGCAATGCTTATTCTCGTCAAACTAGAGATGTTTATTGATTTTCATAGTGGATCCACTACAAATTCTATATGCAAGTATGAAATTATATTGGATTCTAAGTCTAGGAATCTACTAAAGAATAATTCTCCAATAAAACCTCTTGATAAAGTGATCTAGTCTCCTAATTGTTGACAGAAAATTTTCAGTTTCTATGGACTACCCCCCTATGCCTAAGTGTTTGCATGCCCTCATTCATGAATAAAAGAAATAAGGTCGGGTGTATATGGATAGAAATCACTTGAAACTTCTTCTGAGTTGTCATTGAGCTCATGTCATTACTGTAATGCCATACACAATATGCAAAACAATATGCAAAACATTATTCGAAAATGAAATATGCTATGCATATATGGTATGTATATATGTATACGTGCTATGTTTAACCCCTCCAGCTGGGCAACTCATCAGTCATATGTCCTCAAGAAGATGTCTCGTTTCGTCAGCAGGAGGAGGTTCCTGGGCAAAGAGTGGTTTTAGGAGTTGGCCATTAACTGTAAAAATGTGCCCAGATTTCGGGTCTCTAATTTAGACCGCCCTATTAGGATATGGGTGGACCACCAGGAATGGCCCAGTCCACTTGGACTTGAGCTTTCCCACAAAGAATTTGAGTCGGGAGTCAAACAACCAAACCTACTGGTTAGGTACGAACTCCTTCCTCCGAATGTGTTGATCATGGAAAGCTTTTATCTTGTCTTTGTATATTTTTGCATTCTTGTAAGCTTCCCGCCTAATCTCCTCTAACTCACTGAGTTGGAGCTTTCTTTCATAACCTCTGGCCTCGAGGTTAAAATTATATTTCTGCACCACCCAAAAGGCACGATGCTCCAGCTCCACAGGAAGGTGACAGGCCTTTCCATACACCATGCGGTATGGTGAAATTCCAAGCGGTGCCTTGTACACATTCCGATATGCCCATAGTGCATCAATCAATCGATCAGACCAATCCTTCCTATCAGATCTAACCATCTTTTGAAGGATAAGCTTGATTTGACAGTTTGATACTTCAGCCTGCCCATTGGTCTATGGGTGATATGGGGTAGCAGTGCGGTATTGCACCCCGTATTTTTACAATAATGACCCAAAATGGACATGGATGAAGTGACTTCCCCCATCACTTATCAGGGTGCAAGGAACTCTGAATCTCGCAAAAATAAATTCCCGGACAAAGGATATAACAGTTTTATGATCATCTCATCTTGCCAGGATAGCTTCTACCCACTTTGAGACATAGTCTATTGCAAGGAGTATGTACTCAAAGCCAAGCAAGTTCGGGAAGGGACCCATAAAGTTGATGCCCCAGATGTTGAACACTTCTACGACCAGAATGGATTAGAGAGGCATCATATCTCTCTGGGTCATAGAACCCACTTCCTGGCATCGCTTACAACACTTGGCAAACTCATGTGTATCTTTGAAAATGGTTGGCCAGAAAAATCTTGATTGAAAAATCTTTGCAGCAGTTTTTCAGCCTAAAAATGGCCCCCACAAGCATTGCTGTGGCAGAAGGATAGCACACTAGAGATTTTTGAATCAAGGACGCATCTACAGATGATTTGATCAGCCCCAATGCGAAAGAGCAATGGGTCATCCCAAAAATAGAATTTAGCCTCTGATATAAATTTGAGCTTTTGATCCTTGAATAATCCTGCAGATAGCCTGCCTGCGATAGGATAGTTTGCTATTTCAGCATGCCAAGGAAGCTCAATAGAGTTGATAGATAGCAGAGACTCATCTGGACATCGGTCTAATATAGACGAGGAGTACGGAATGTAGTTTGGGTCAAGCCGAGACAAGTGGTCTGCTACAACATTATGTTCTCTGGCTTTGTCACGGATTTTGACATTAAACTCCTGCAAAAGAAGGATCCATCTGATAAGGCGGGGTTTGGAGTCCTTTGCCAACAAATGCCGGAGGGAGGAATGGTCAATGTATATGATAACTTTGGACCTGAGTAAGTATGACCTAAATTTCTCCAACCCGAATACTACGGCTAGCAATTCTTTCTCAGTGATTGTATTGTTACGCTGGGCCTCGTTTAGCGTTTTGTTAGCTTAATATATTACAAATGGATGGTGCTCTCGACACTGGTCAAGAACGACTTCGACAGTGAAGTAGGAAGCGTCACACATCATCTCGAAGTCGAGTGACCAGTTGGGGGGTTGGAGAATAGATGCATTGGAGACAACACTTCGCAAGGTATCAAAAGCACTGAGACATGAGGAGTTGAACTCAAAGGGCGTGTCAGTCACCAAAAGATTCATTAATGGATGAGCAATTTTCGAGAAATCTCCAATGAATCTTCGATAAAATCTGACATGCCAAAAGAATGATCTGATTTGCCTAACCAAGCTAGATAGAGGAATCGCGAAATGATTTCAGACTTAGCTCGGTCGACCTCGAGTCCATTAGAGAAGATCCTGTGACCTAGTACAATTCCATCCCTCACCAAAAAATGGCTTTTCTCCCATGAAAGTACTAGGTTTACCTCTATACATCTCCTCAGAATCTTTGTGAGGTTATTGAGACAAGATGAGAAATCGTCTCCAAACACGGAGAAGTCATCCATAAATACTTCTACGTAGTCCCCAATCATGTTTGAAAAGATGGCCATCATGCATCGCTGAAAGTAGCTGGTGCATTGCAGAGGCCGAAAGGCATCTGCTTAAAAGAGAATGTTCCAAAGGGACACGTAAAAGTCATCTTGTCTTGGTCTTCCAGGTTGATTGCAACTTGATTGCACCCGGAGTATCCATCCAGAAAGCAGAAGAAACTATGCTCGGCTAACCGTTCTAGAATCTGATCAATAAAGGGCAAAGGAAAATGATCCTTTTTAGTAGCCGAGTTTAGCTTCCTGTAGTCAATGCAAACCCGCCAAGAAGTCATGGTGCAGGTTGGGATGGATTCGCCTAATTCATTTTTTATTACTGTGCATCCCACCTTTTTGGGCACTATCTGAATGGGACTCACCCACTGGCTGTCGAAAATTAGATAGATAATGTCCGTGTCCATCCATTTAATGATCTCCTTCTTGACAACCTCCAACATACTTGGATTTAGGCATCTCTGAGGTTGTCTCGATGGTCTCACCCCTTCATCAATGTAGATATGGTGAGTGCAATATGAGGGGAAAATTCCGTGGAGATCAGCAATGCCCCATCCAATAGCAGCCCTATGTGCCTGCAGAATGGAGATTGATTAGCCCATAGTTGTGGGCTATTTAAGTATTTAAGTGCCTACACATTAGGTTAATTCTAACATTTATTTAGTATAAATTAGGATGTAAATAGATTAATTCATAGTTTTAATCTAATTACATAATCCATACATTACATTCATATCTTAAGTGCATTTAGAATTAGCTTAGAATAGCATTCATCTAATTAGATAACCAATTAGGTATATTGTTTTTATTAACATAGAAGTTGAGGGTCTATACATAAATAACCCTAATATTTTAATAATATTTTCTTTATTCGTCTTCTTTCAGAACGGCTGGCTGCCGCTCCAACGCCCGCGTGATGCAGTGAAAGCCATTCAAGGGGGAGCGGATACGGTGGATCTGGTCGGCGGCTGATTTCAAAATTGTTCAAGACACTACAAAAGGAGCACGGAGGCAGCCGAGCTCAGGAGGCCTCCGCCACCGACCCACCACTGTGCAGAGAGATCCTCTCTCTTCCACTCCACACTGCCGGCCTCTACCGTGGCGGCGAGTCTCCACCACCGTGGGCGTGTGGTGTGACAGGCCACACCGCCATCCGGAGCTCGCCCGCATTACCGTGAGCACCTTAGCGTGCAACTCCCTTGCCGTCATCGCCGACCACCGTCACCAACCTACTGATCAGCCACCCTCTCAGTAACTTAAGACGTCTGGGAAATTTCCCAGACGTCTGAAGTTACCCGCTCACTTCACCGCACACGCCTGAAGTCGCCTGCAGACCCCTTCCCGCACCTGCAGAACCTTCAGCGCACCCACGTCCGTGAACCTTCAGCTTAAACACGCACAACCGCCTGCAGTCCACGCCGTTCACCACTGCGTCTGCAGAACCGCCAGCAACCGACCTCTGCAGACCCTCTGCCCACGCCAGCTTCCACCGCACACGCCAGCGCCCGCCTGCAGACCACCGCAGCCACGCCTCCGCGCGCCAGCGCCCTCCGCAGACCCTCCGCGTGCCCACGCACAGCCATCTGCAAACCGCCAGCAACCGACCTCTACAGCTTCCACCGCACACGCCAGCGCCCGCCTGCAGACCACCGCAGCCACGCCTCCGCTCGCCAACGCCCTCTGCAGACCCTCCGCGCGACCACGCACAACCGCCTGCAGAACCGCCAACAACCGACCTCTGCAGCTTCCACAGCACACGCCAGCGCCCGCCTGCAGACCACCGCAGCCACGCCTCTGCGCGCCAGCGCCCTCCGCAGACCCTCCGCGCGCCCACGCACAACCGCCTGCAGCACCTCCGCTGGAGCTCGTCCGGCCACCTCCGGCCGCCGCGCGACTCGCCGCCACCACCGATTCGAAGCCCTTGATCCAAGGGACCTCCTCCGAGCTTCCCGCGCCCGACCATCGGCTCCTCGTCGCGCAAGACAACGGGGAATAATTCCCCTGTTTTGCTACAGTAAAACGTTGATTAAAATTTACATTTTCTGCCATTTCCAGATTTTATTCATATTCTATTCACTCTGCATTGCGGAAAATATCCTGTAGTTTCTCATAATTGCCATTTCAGCATTATTTCTTGCTTAAACCTTAATCTAAAGGCAATCTTGGCTTGGTTCTTGTCCAAATTGACTCCGAACAAACATTTTTAAGTGGCGCGAATTTTAATACGTTATTGTCTCCCTGTGGAAACGACCCGCTCCTCTGCGAGTGGTTATTTCTTGTTAAAAATTGATTAGTCGATTTTTCCACCACATTAAACTACAAACGACTTAAAAGCGAAAGATCGATCCGGTCAAATGGCGCCGTTGCCGGGGAGGCAACAGACGCAATAATTTCGCCTAATTTTATTTTGATTATTTGTCAATTGCACAGAGATTTGACCATCTATTATTTTCTTTTCTGTGCGAGAAATTTTGTGCAAGAATCAGCCACTGTGAGAGGCGACCCTTGACGTCGCCAGACGAGAAGTGGACAAGCAATTTTGAAAGGAGGAGAAGGACGAGGACGCGATGGACACCACTGTATTTAATTGCTAATTTAATTAGAATAGAATTAAGACTGAAGACTTAATTTTTCATTACAGTTAGTTTGAAACCCTTGTTCTGGGGCAAATTTTGAGGGGTTTGTTCCCTGATTTTGTTTTGGACTCGTGTTGGGTAATTTTTGGGAGCCTGTTCCCTTTTCTTTAGATTTAGGTTTATTATTTTTATTATTATTATTTCTTTTATTTGCTTGTGCATAAGTAGTTCTAAAAAAAAATAGAAAAAGAAAAAAAATGAGCTGCCTGCTAGAAGCTACCTGCCCTAGGACGAACCATTTAGGTCTGTATGAGCAGCCTCTAGATTTGCTTTTCTGCGTTGCGTGCATTTTTGCATCGAAGATCGCTGGAGGAAAGGTACGCATTCTCTTACTTTGCATCCTATTTTTGATCACGCATTGCATTTGGGATTTAATGCGAAGACCACCTAATCTGTACTGAATAAATCTAACAAGTGGTCACATATTTTTTTTTTTTTTAGAAAAAGGACTAGTTAAAGGAAGGACATTTTAAAAAACCAAGGATTTCATTTTCAAACTTGGCGTGCGATTCAAAGTTCAAAATCTTTTACGGTATATGCACACTTATTTCACTTGCACCACGGCACGCTTCTAGACACTCCTTAGGTTTGGAAATACTAGGACAAGAGCCCTCCTTTCGTTGGATTCTGAAGTGTTCGGAACTTGAGATCAAAGGTTTTGTAAATCCAAAGAGGGGGATACCCTGTCACGGATTTTTGGGGGTAGTTGAGGAGCACCGCGAAAGCACAGCTTCAAAGGAAGGCTTAGGCCTACTTGCATCCCTCGATCTTCCGTCTTTGGATTTACTTGACCATTTGACATTTAGGGAAGAACACCTAAGCTCCAACTAGGTCTTTTTAGGCGAGCCGTAGGTCGACAATAGGTGCGTAAATTGATTGAACAAATTGTATTGTCACCTGCAATCTGACTTAAAATCAAAAGCCTAAATTGGGAAAGACCTAAAAGGTCCTTTTTGAATTGTGTCTTGTTTGGGGAATTCTGATTGAAGTGTGAGTTAGAATGGACCACATTGATTTTCATCCTTTCACATCTTGCCCACACCCTCACCCCCACTCTGCATCCTTCGATCCCAGACGCCGAGATGGTCCATTCCTTGATGGACATAATGACAATCATTGGGATCCGTTTTACTCCTATTATAGGAGTATTGGCCTAGTTAAGCCCCAAATTAGTGAGCAGAACTCAGGAGTGGGATTTGCTTTACCCAATATCCCACATACCAAAGAAATACCCAACCCACCCTCCCTGAAAACTTATAATGGTTGGACAAACACTCCTGGGTACTATAAGCCTGAGCCTGACTTCTCTTATGATAAAAATGACCTCTCCTCTTTGAAGATGGAAATACAGAAAATGCAAAATGAAATGAGTGAATTGTTAGGAGAATCTTTGAGAGCAGGCCAACAAGAAAGAGATGAAATTAGCCACCCAATCTGCCCCATTGACGATGACGTACACCCCTCTACAATAGATGCATCTCCCGTGGGAAAGCTACACTTTAAGTTGAAGGGAAATTCTGGGGAAAATAGCTACTTTTCGAGGATCGATTTTGAAACCTCCCCATTAGATGACACTTCCTTGAGAGATCTACACTTTAGGTGGGAGGAAAATACACATGAAAGTAGCTATGCATTGGATGAAGAAAGGTGGCAACCCGAGGAAGATGATGATAAGGTTGAGTATCCACCTGAATTATATTGGAGTCAAAAGAAGGGAATGATGGTACCATTGGAAGACCTCGACCCAGATGATAGTATTTTCGTGACATTTGATGAAGTGGGTCAAAGTCAAGTTGTTAATCCTACCCTCCCTTCTGATCACGATATGGAACTCAAACCCACCCTTAGGGAACCTAACCCTAAAGAAATTGACCTATCTGAGGAGTCTGATGTAACCAATGTAAATAATTTACCTCAGATAGAGCACCCTAGGGGATCTGCTGAGATATTAAATGATTCTAGACCTCGGGTACATGATGAATTGTGTGATGAGGAGGAAGACGAATTATATGAGGAACCTACATTCAAGATTTGGAGTGACACTAAGGGTGATTATGTCTTATTTGAAGAGTTAGCCCCTGAGGATGTCACAAATTTGACCAAATTAGGTTTCGTTGGCACACCCATTGATGATATTTCTCCTCATGATAAAATGATGGAAAATTTGGAAGCAATTTCTAAGATTTATGTGGATTCACATATAGACTCCGGGGAAGATTTGAGTAAAGAACAAAAACCCGGGGATGACATTGATAGGATAATCCCTAGATCTGTTGCTTCCAACCTGCCTTCATTCACTTCGAAGTCACCCTCTGATTCGCTTATATCTGAAAGCGAAATTATGACTCCTGATGAAGAGCAGGAAGATCCACGTGATGGTGCAAGGAATGCTAGGGATGAAATTGAGGATTTAGAAAGAGTGTTTAGGATGGACACCAAGCTGATTAAACCCAACCTAGATCTTATGGCCATCCCACAACCTCGTAACTTGGACACCCTAGACGATCCTTGCCTTAGAGAATTGCTCATTTTTGTTCTGACTAGGGGGCTTAACAGACCAATATTTTCTGTAATGGAGTATCGGGTATGGATTGATGATTTCTTTAGTCAGTCCATTACCCTGGGGGTTTATCTCTATACCATTCCTTCCCCATTCTTTTTGGAGGATCCTTGTCATCCTACCCCTACCCCTTTGGAGGTTATTTTAACTGTTTATCCTTTAGAACCTCTTCTGGTGACCTGGGAAGATTTCATTCCCATTTTAGTTGGGCGAGCATTTGCTATCGGGATTCATCATCAGCTCGCCAACATCCTAGGTTACCTATTTTCTAGGCCAACTTTGCTTTCCTCATTTTTAGGGCCTATTTCTGCAATTCTTGAACCTGATTTGCAGGTTCTTCGGCTATTCAGCCCAGCTTTGACCCAGGTAATATCCTTCTATGCAATGAGGACATTGCAGATTTTAGGCATGGGGGGGTGTACTTGGGGATATACATAGCATAATTGCATACATTTGTACATATAAAAAAAAAAAAAATGTTTTGAGCTTAACTGGCTAAGTCCTGCATTCTTAAGCAAATCAAAACTCTAGCGTAGACTAAATTAATTCTAGGGTCAAACTTTAGAAGCTAAATAAGCTGCTAGCTTTAGACCTTTAGGGTCCTTTGTGGACTTAAAAACTTAAGTAGGAGTTAAGTTGCGGACCATTCTTCAAGAGGTTGAGGAAGGGAAGCTAGGGTTTGAGTTAAAAGGTGGGGTAGTACCTGGAGTCTTATTCTACCTTTTGGTTTACGGGTCCTGGTAACCCAAGCATCCAAATTTTTCACACTTGGTCTGGTAATTAACTTAATTTCTGAAAAGAGATTTGGTTCTCTTAGTTTTGGCTTAAGAGAGGCTTGAAAACACATTTTGATTGGAAGAGTTCCCGCCGCAGGAGAGGTCGAGTATATACTCACCTTGAGGATGCGATGATAACATATTACCTCCTCGGCACTTGTCTCTTAGGATATCCATCCTACTGGGGGCATGTAAGCGCATTGCGCGGTTCAGGTACCATGGGCGGCTCTATCTCGAAGTGCCGATTGCCATAGGCCTGAATTCGCTTAAGAAATCCATGGGCGATACTATCCCGAAGTGTCGATTGCCAGGAGTTCTTGGGGTCGTTATGGGCGGTGCTATCTCGAAACATCGAAAGCCAGGCACCCTTCAAGGTATGGTAATGGGGACAATGAATTCGACACAGACCGTGTTGATAGCTGATCTGAGGTTAGACTTAGAAGAATCAAACAAAAAAAAAAAAAGGAAAAAAAAAAAAAGAGGGTGTATATATAAAAAAATTTTCCTTTAACTCAAATAACTCAGACCAATGCACAAGCACGGATGCTTTAATCTCAGGGATCAATAAACTTTAGGGTAGAGTCAGAAATCAGGGAAACTTGTGCGGGCAACTCGTCTTTAGCCGACCTAGTCTATAACTTAGCAACTACTTAGGAACCTTGGGTTTAGAACCTGAACTTAATATGCTTCTGAAGGAAGACTAAGTGAGTTGACTAGTTTACATAGAGTGCTAGGTTTCGCTTAATTTTGCTAGGGACTAGCAAAAACTAGGCATGGGGGTATTTGATTAGCCCATAGTTGTGGGCTATTTAAGTATTTAAGTGCCTACACATTAGTTTAATTCTAACATTTATTTAGTATAAATTAGGATGTAAATAGATTAATTCATAGTTTTAATCTAATTACATAATCCATACATTACATTCATATCTTAAGTGCATTTAGAATTAGCTTAGAATAGCATTCATCTAATTAGATAACCAATTAGGTATATTGTTTTTATTAACATAGAAGTTGAGGGTCTATACATAAATAACCCTAATATTTTAATAATATTTTCTTTATTCGTCTTCTTTCAGAACGGCTGGCTGCCGCTCCAACGCCCGCGTGATGCAGTGAAAGCCATTCAAGGGGGAGCGGATACGGTGGATCTGGTCGGCGGCTGATTTCAAAATTGTTCAAGACACTACAAAAGGAGCACGGAGGCAGCCGAGCTCAGGAGGCCTCCGCCACCGACCCACCACTGTGCAGAGAGATCCTCTCTCTTCCACTCCACACTGCCGGCCTCTACCTTGGCGGCGAGTCTCCACCACCGTGGGCGTGTGGTGTGACAGGCCACACCGCCATCCGGAGCTCGCCCGCATTACCGTGAGCACCTTAGCGTGCAACTCCCTCACCGTCATCGCCGACCACCGTCACCAACCTACTGATCAGCCACCCTCTCAGTAACTTAAGACGTCTGGGAAATTTCCCAGACGTCTGAAGTTACCCGCTCACTTCACCGCACACGCCTGAAGTCGCCTGCAGACCCCTTCCCGCACCTGCAGAACCTTCAGCGCACCCACGTCCGTCAACCTTCAGCTCAAACACGCACAACCGCCTACAGTCCACGCCGTTCACCACTACGTCTGCAGAACCGCCAGCAACCGACCTCTGCAGACCCTCTGCCCACGCCAGCTTCCACCGCACACGCCAGCGCCCGCCTGCAGACCACCGCAGCCACGCCTCCACGCGCCAGCGCCCTCCGCAGACCCTCCGCGCGACCACGCACAACCGCCTGCAGAACCGCCAACAACCGACCTCTGCAGCTTCCACAGCACACGCCAGCGCCCGCCTGCAGACCACCGCAGCCACGCCTCCACGCGCCAGCGCCCTCCGCAGACCCTCCACGCGCCCACGCACAACCGCCTGCAGCACCTCCGCCGGAGCTCGTCCGGCCACCTCCGGCCGCCGCGCGACTCGCCGCCACCACCGATTCGAAGCCCTTGATCCAAGGGACCTCCTCCGAGCTTCCTGCGCCTGACCATCGGCTCCTCGTCGCGCAAGACAACGGGGAACAATTCCCCTGTTTTGCTACAGTAAAACGTTGATTAAAATTTACATTTTCTGCCATTGCCAGATTTTATTCATATTCTATTCACTCTGCATTGCGGAAAATATCCTGTAGTTTCTCATAATTGCCATTTCAGCATTATTTCTTGCTTAAACCTTAATCTAAAGGCAATCTTGGCTTGGTTCTTGTCCCAATTGACTCCGAACAAACATTTTTAAGTGGCGCGAATTTTAATACGTTATTGTCTCCCTGTGGAAACGACCCGCTCCTCTGCGAGTGGTTATTTCTTGTTAAAAATTGATTAGTCGATTTTTCCACCACATTAAACTACAAACGACTTAAAAGCGAAAGATCCACTCGGTCAGAGATCAACTGGTGTTCTTGATCCAGAGTCAAGTGAGCATTGATAATCACTGGATATGTCTCACTTTCTCCCAGAAACACGCATTTGAGCGAATCAGGTAAGGGCTGCAACTCTAGTAGTGGAGGGTGGGGAGGGTGGGGAGGAGGGTTATGTAGGGGAGGAGAGGAAATAATGATGGAAATTTGCTGATCCTGCCTAATGAAGAATCCGCCTGTAGTGGTTATGTAATCCTGTCTTAAGATATCTATGCTGGATCGAATAGGATAGTCAGGATCAGGGGTGTTAAGAGCAGATGAACACCCATGACAACCAAATCCATGGGACGAAATCTGTATATCATTAGTCTCAATCTTGTATGGATCATGATCAATGACACGTGATAGTAAGGATGAACGTGCCATTGGGTCGCTGCAAAGGAGCCCAATGTTCCCACAAAAAGCTGAATCTTCGTCTTCACTATCCTCCTCGATCAAATCACAATCAAAGTTCTTTGATGCCCTGAAAATGTCCAATCTAAGCTTTTCGTTTCCTCGGGCAATCTCCATGCACCCTGATGCACAGTCGATGTTTGCGCGAGCGGTTGCCAAAAATGGGTGACCTAAAATAATTAGTGCATCATGGAGATTAGGAGAAACCTCCATATCAAGAACAAAAAAGTTCGCTAGAAAGCAGAATCCATGGAATTTTACGATCACATTTTCAACCACCTCCTCGGTATTTTTACAGATTGGTTAGCCAATTGTATGGTACCCGAGGTGGGTTTTAACTCCCCAAATCAAAATTGATCAAATATTGCGATGGGATTAAGTTGATGGACGACCCCAAGTCAAGAAGGGCCCTATCAAAAGGGGAATCCTGCAAAAAGAAGGAGATCAATGGTGTGCCCGGGTTCTTCTTCTTGGGTGGAAAGTCAGCTGAAATAACTGCACTGGCTTCCTCAGATAATACCGTTGTCGTCCGATACTCTGTTGCTGCTTCAGAGTTCAATAGTCCTTAAAGAACCTCGCAACAGCTAAGATGTGATCTATCGCTTCAAGGAGAGGGGCCTGAATGTGAACTTCCTTGAACATAGATTTCAAATCCTCGAAATTCTGCGTGTCCTTTTTTTGTGCTGAATCTCGTGTTATGGCTGCGGGAAAAGGGATGAGAATTTCAGGTTCTAGGGGCTTCTTTCCCTTATCTAATGAAGATGGCTTGTGAGAGGAAGAGGGTTGTGAGCCATCTCATGGTATAGCATGGGGGAAATCGTTACCCGCATGCCTAGGTAGTGGATCTTATGTAGTCTTTCTACTCAAGGTGAAAGCTTTTGCATCGACGTGTTGTCCATGTAGGGGTAGAGGAGCGGGTTGGTCTAGATACACAGGGTTTGGCAACAGAGGTGGCTAACCGAGCCCATAACCAGGAGGTGCGGGAGGTGCTTGCATAACAGCATGTGCCTGCCCCTGTGGTGCTTGGAATCTAGGCAAGGCGTCCTGATTCTACACATATCTCGAGTTTGGAACAGGTTGGGAGGGCAAAGCTCCCTGTGATCTATGCTCCTGCATCATCTGGTTCTACGTGTTCTATATGCTCTGTATTTGGTCAGCCATTGCCTTCATTACTTGGAAGTTGTCATGAGTAGATTTCCTAATTGATGCCTGTAATTCCTCTTTCAGCAACTCCAAAGGGTTGGCCCACTTTGGAGGGTAGTTGGCAGCTTGGTGCAACGGTTGATAGATAGAGCGTGTCTATTGCTGTTGAGATGGGAAGGGCTGTTGCCTAGGATATGTGTTTTGCGCATTCCCATACTGCTTGGTCTGGTAGTGTGGAACTTGACTTGGTCTCTATGGATTACCGAACTAGGAGAAATTGGGATGCTGGCACCAACCAAGGTTATATGTTTCATAATATGGGTTGTTACACTCGTATCCCTGAATGTCATTGACATCTTCATAAGATGAAAATTTTTCAGATGCAAATTCATCAAAAGAATATGCACTTGCATCATTATGTGGTGCGTAGCCCTGATTGCACGGTGCCAGATCCATATTGTTCATAGGTTCCTGGTATGTAGGATCCCGCTAAGATGGAGAGGAAACATCCTGAGTAACCGGATATGTATGAGCAGAGGAGGCTTGGGATGCTTGAGAGGAGTAATATGGAGCAATGCTGCCGGAAGATCCAGATCTCACCCGCATTAATTCATCAAGCTTCTTATCGAGTAGATCACCTTATCTAGCTTTTTCGTGATAATGTCCATGTCGGCTCGACCAGACTCGGATTGAGCTTCATGGGCATCAACTCATTGCTCTCCAGGTCACTGGAACTAGTTCATTGAGGCAGCGTTCATCGAGTTCTCTGCTAAGTACTTGAACAGTTCAAATGCGCTGCCCTCACCCTTCACAAGAAAATTCCCACCACTAGATGCATCGGCCAGGTACTGATGTGTGTCATCTAGCCCATGGTAAAATACTTGCGTGAGGTGCCATTGGGGTAAACCATGGTGTGGGCACTTCCTAAGAACATCGTGGAATCTGTCCCAGGCATCATGTTGCTTCTCTCCAGGGCCTTGAGTAAAGGTCGTGATTGCACGCTTCATGGCATTTGTTCAACTGATTAGGAAGAACTTTCGAAGGAATTCGTGATGTAATTCCTCCCAGGTTCCAATTGGCCTCCCGATGGTCTTGAACCAACAAAGTAGCTTTATCCTTCAGAGAAAAAGGAAAAAGCTTCATGAGAACAATTCCAATATCTATATTCCTGGGTCGAACTAACTCTGCAATTCAACTCAGGTCTTCTAGGTGCTAGAAGGGATCCTCATTCGAGTTTCCTTGGAAATGAGTCTGAATTAGACTTATGACATTCGGCCTTAACTCCAATGCATCTTCACTTGTGGGAATCCAGATCTGAGGTGTTATGATTGTTGTCGCCGGATCATAGAAGTCCCGTAGTTGTTCCTTGCGTGGTGGATGCTGCATCTTGTCGAGTGTCGTGAGAATCCAGTCGATGCTCTACTCATATTTTTGTTTCATTTCCTTGTCCTTGGCTTTTAGACGAGCCATTGGGTCTTGATTCTCAGGGTCCTGATGAATTCGAGGACCAGGATTAGCCATCTCAGCTAATCGGGTGGAAGAAGGTTGAGAAGAGAGGTCAGGCAAAAATTGCCTTTGACGCCTTGGGTTTGGCTCCTAAGGTCCTGCAAGTTCAGGTTTTAATGACCTTCTTCCTTGCATACACCAACTCAAAGGGTTGGTGTTGTCAAGCAGAACAAGGCTAAGGCCTTGTTAATTAGAGTGGTCCTTTAGATTAGATGACCTGATTTTTCATTTAAGTTTGTGTAATTGAAAATTCAGCTAGAGACCAGTTGTAAGGAATTCTTGCCTCTCAGGCTAGCCTAGCTAGTCTGGTTATGAGGGGACTATGAGGAAAGTTCTTTTGTTGGCTTTTGCCTCCGATTCCGTTACCTACAGCTGCGATCATTTGACACTACCTCGCAAGCTTAGTCACCAGGTTTTGCAAGAGAG
The DNA here is from genome assembly GCA_037157565.1 of Thalassia testudinum. NCBI lineage: Eukaryota > Viridiplantae > Streptophyta > Magnoliopsida > Alismatales > Hydrocharitaceae > Thalassia > Thalassia testudinum. The sequence goes on from JAZHRO010000063.1 coordinate 100,601,922, forward strand.
GTTGGAACTATCTACTAGTTTCAACCCAAATGTAGGTTATTTGATGTATTTTTTGTGAATTCTTAGCCTGTTTCTTCAATGTAGTTGATGGTGGGTAGTCTACAAGGTGACTCGCCTCACCGACTAACTTTTGGGCTCATTGGAGTCTAAGTTAGTCAATATCGTCCTATTGGCTCATGCACTTCTAAGTTCTTTTTCAAATTGTTGACCACAATTCCAAAGTATACTTTAAGGTAAGATGGAATCCAAATGATTTCACACTTGGCAAGAAGATTCTTTTTGCAATAAGCTTTTCATAGAGTATTTTTCCAAAAAGTTTTTTATATTTCCTAAAATTAGTTATGAATTTTTAGGTAACAAGGGGTCAAATCTGGGACTTAGACCCCATGTTGGTTTTTCTATTGGAAACTATATCAAATATGCTCCAAAAATTTTATAAATATATGATATTAAGAACTAATTTGATTATCTTTCACACCCCACAAATTTTGAGTCAATCTAATTTGTTTGTTAGGCAGAATTAATTTTTAAATTTCATAAAAGTTCTATTCTCAAGCAATCTGACTAGTATTTACTCCATGAATTTTTAAAAATTCCACAGAAGAAATTTCTTTTTGGGAAAGGTGGCATTGGGAAGATATATTGAAGATCTAGTTCCAGTCCAAATTTCAAAATTTTTGGAGCATTAGAAAGACAGCTATTGAATTTTAAAGATGACACTTACTTTCTAGGTGAATTTCTAATAGGAATGTGTGCACCTGAATTTCGCAGCACCTGCTTTTCCTCGTTCGCCACTTGGTGTCGTTATTCCTGCACACAAAAATATTGTATTAGAGATAAAATCAAAAGTTGCCTTTCCTCCCCAGCAGCAACGCCAATTTGTTCGTGGAGTAGATCATGTAAAAGATGAGCGCGTTGTAGTATAGCGTAAAATACATCTTGAGCAAATAATTAACGGAACTGGTGAGTCCTGGTCGATCATAGGGAGGCAGAAGGCACTTTTGACTTCATGAGTTTATTTCAAATATAAAGGCTAAGTAAAAGGAACAATCAATCACAATATTTATATCGCAAGGAGTGATTAGACATAAACTGGATACATGCATTTGAATAACACATAAAATAAATAAACTACTGTTGTAACAGAACAAGGGCACCACGGGTGGTTCGTGGTGGCCTTTTGGAGAGGTTGAGAAAAGCAGCAACGATTCGTCGGGGTGGCCCAACGAACGCTTCAGATAGAGATGCAGAGATGGATGCAGAGAAGACGGGAAGAAGAAGAGAGAAAGGTTGAAGGAGGAAGACAAAGAGAATTAAGAGAATGCCTTCAAAGGGGGACCCCTTGGCCTCTTTTTATATCTTTGGTGGGGGGCAAAGAGGGCATTTGGCCCCTTAAATCCATTTCAATGCCTTGGATTAATCAGATCCATTGATCAGGAGATCAACGACCCTGATTAATCCTTCCAAATCGTTCTTTTTCCCTCGGTTCACTCTGATGCTGCCACGTGATGCTCCATGGAGTGTAGATCCTCCATCGCACGGTCGTAGATCGCCCGCGTGCGCCCTTCACGTTTTCGCCTTCACCACTCGCCTCTTCTGAGCACCTTAACCTCACCTTAAACACATGCTCATCGCGCCTTAGAAAATCCTAAAGCGTGCTCTCGTGCATTTCCGCATGTGTCATCATGCACGTTTGCATCCAATGCCTCCGTGTCTGCCACGTGTTCACCGCTGAGCCACTCTACGGAGATCCGACGGTTGAATTTCGTCTGTGGACGCCGCTTCTCCTAAATCCCCACGGAGCACGCTTCTATCCCACGATAACCAATGCGCTACTCCCACAAGTTTGTTGCGTTTAGGTTTTGTTGGCATGCATTCTTGGCCATTGGATGGGAATCCAATGGTCGAGATCTCTTTTCTTCTATGAGGTGGCTGAGGGCGGATGCGATGGCATGATCGTGGTCGTTGAATGCGATGGCGTGATCACGGCCATTGGATGACGATCCAACAACTCGCAGTTCTCCTTCCCAATTGGGGCGAGGTGAGGAGGCAGTTGTGATGGAGCCACGTGGCACCATCATGGTTGTCCATCTTCTTCCTCTTGTATCTGATGATGTAGCCCTCTAGTTAAGTTGATTTCTATACTGTTGGATTGCGAATGTTGATCCGGATCCATCTGCATGGTTGGATTTGTCATTTGACGTCTAGATCTTCTTTAATTTGCCCCTTGGCTCTTAATCTTCTGCAGATTCCCTACAGTGCTACAGGAGTCTGATTGATGCAATCTTGGAAGCATTGGACTCCCGTTGTAGTTCTGAATAGATCCATGCAGTTGGATTGGTCATCCACAGCCCTGAATTACCTGCAATGAGTGATACCTCTCAAATAGCATAATTTTATGCATAAAACACATATATCAACTACGATGTAGAATATAATGCATATGCATGCAGAATGTTCATGTTAAGCTAAGTTCTGGCTTAATTCAGGAGAATTAGGGCCGATGATTGCTGTGCAATCATATGCATTTGTGTTTTGGTGTGAGGTACATCTACTTGGGAGGAGCACTGTACCACTTGCATCCATGCCGAGGTGGACCTTGTTTCCACCCATTGAGATAGAAGACATGAAATTCGGGATGGTGGTGGTGGTGCTTGGAGATTAATTGGACCTATTCGTTAGCTTAGTTTAATTTCAGTATTTTCTCACCCTTGTCTCTTGGGGTTGGTTTTTGGGAGTCTGTTCCCATTTTTTTAGACTTAGATTTTTATTTTCTTTTGTGGTTGTTTTCCATGATTGTGCATAAGTAGGAGAATATAATAAAAACTAAAAATATGAGTTTCAAGCCTAGAAGCTGTGTTGGATCGAAAATTCATCGCAAAAAGATTTGAGTTTTGAAAACCCATCGTCATAGTGTAATTCGCGAGAAAATCTGAATAATCAAATAATTTTTACCAAAACACAAAAGGGGTCCCAGGTCGAACATAGGGAGGCTACGTTGATTCGAAATCCACAATTTTATTTTTTTTGTAATTTTTGTTTAAAGACGAGATAATCACAATGATTCTATTCTACTAGTAATATAAACACTACAATTAAAGAGAGAGGGAGAGAGAGAGAAATAACTTTTACAATCAAAATTATGTTACTACAACTATAGCTACAAAGCGGGAAATCTAATCTAGAAAGCTATAAAGAGACGGGGAGAGAAGTTATCCTCCTCAATGGCTGCTTGGAGGACGAGCCGGATAGGCGACTCCTAGAAGAAGAAGGCGAAGACGGATGACAGAGAACGAAACGGGAAGAACCGGAGGGGAGGCAGGGCGTTGTCGTCGCGGGATCCGCTTCCAGAATGGGAGCGAGAAGACCATGAGTGCTCCACAAACAGGGTGAGTTGCGGACAAAATTTTGATTTTTACTCTAGAGAAGCATCTCAGGTTTAGGACAAGCTTCTTTAGAGCTTTGTAGAGGGAGAGAGATGAAGGAAGGGATGAGAATAATGTGGGGGTCTTACGGCCTTTTTATAGGTGTAGAGGTTAGGGGAAAAAATGTCTTTTAAGGTTTAGAATATTAAATGCATCAGCCTTTAGTGACGGGTATAAATGTCACTAAAGTTTGAACGTGGGTGTAGCACATGTGCATGCCCTTGCCTCCTCGCCTTCAGCTGCTTTAATGCTTCTCCATGTTCAGACAACCTCAGTCGTCCGATCTCTCAATTGAACGACTTAGAATGCATTTACGCCTGCGCCTTCATTGCATGCTTAATGCTTGTGCATGAGATTGCACATTTGATCACATGACTGATCGCGCATGTGTGAATCGTGGCATCTGGGTGCGCCATGTAGCACTTGCATCTGCCGCCCACTCGAAATCCAACAACGCAATTTGAGCCGCATCCACCCATGCCTTCGATTTGAGCCACACAGGGGCTTGACCCCACAACCACTACTTTGCGAGCATGTGCGAGACCAATGCGCCAAGCCTTCCTTTGAGGCATGTTCTCAACTTAGGTGCACTTGCTCATGGTCTTTGGATCAAGATCCAATGGCCCAGATCTAATGGTTAGTTGAGGAAAGGAATCGCAGCGGCGATCCTTGGGCAGTTTGGGTGGCTAAGATGGCACCACGTGGTGCCATCTTAGCCATCCATTTTCTCTGACTTGTAGATGATGCCACGGATGTCGGATTGGACCAATTTTCACGCTGTTGGGCTTTGATCGTCGATTCGAACCCATCAGTGTGATCAGATTTATCTTCTAAAGTATGGATTTACACCACTTGGACCCTTGATCTCAAATCTTTCTCAGACTGCACCAAGGTGTCTGCCAAATTGCAAACCGCCCAAGCCCTAGCCTTATTCAAAAGCAGAAGCATCTTTTTTTTCTTTTTCTTCTTTTCTAATTCATTTGGATTTTTAAGTTTAGGGTTTCGAGGTAGCTTTCTACGCTACTAATAAACATGTTTTGTGTGGTAGAAATCAGGGTTTAGAGGAACCCATCGTTGTAGTCGCAAAACTCTTTATCAAATACAATTTTCTCGAAACTCCAAGGGAGTCGCGGGTCGAATACAAGGAGGAGACGTTTACTTTAAAAATCATGCTTCATTTTGTTTCTTTTTGGTGTTTTGTTATATATATATATATTTTTTTTTTATAAAGGATGAAAACAAGATGGATCACAATATAGATGGAATCAAATATGATATATTGCACAAATGTCTATTACAATAATCTATGAAAGCATAAAAGAGAGAGAGGTAAGAAGGAATCTCCTGAATCAGCTGTACGGCAAGACTATTGCACTTGGAGGAAGCTTGGACGAAGGAGTTGAGGAGCGGAACGACGAAGGTTAGATGTAGGATGCAGAGTAGAGGAATGCTTCACCAAGGCTCTAGAGTGGAGGTGAGGAGGTAGAGGTGATCTGCTATCGGAATGGAGGTAGGAGGATGGCTCCAAGGAGACCTATGAAGGTGATGGGATAAGGGACGAATATTTGGTGGGATAAAGGAATGCTACACTAATAGGAGGCCTTTGAAGCTTAAGAGTAAGCTCTAATGGAGCTTTGGTAGGCTACTAGAGCTTAGGAGTAGGTGGGTGTAGAGTAGGTAGAGATGAAGAGGGATGGGGGGTGTAGGGTTGTTTATATAGTGGTGGAATGGAGGTGGTTTGTGTGCACGGGCCTTTAGTGATGTTACGACTCGGTTCCCGAATCCCTACAAGGCACGAGACCAGGCCGACTCGATTGATCCCAAGACCTAGTCGTCCAATGAGAAAGTAACCAAAAAGTAAGAAAGTAAACCACATTCACTATGCTAAGCAACTAACAGTAACAAAAGTACATCAGTAAAGAAGTAAACTACTACAGTACTTTTGTTACTGTTAGTTGCTTAGCTTAGTGAATGTGGTTTACTTTCTTTTTGGTTACTTTCTCATTAGACGACTGGGTCTTGGGATCAGTCGAGTCGGTCCTGTCTCATGTCCTACAGGGATTCGGGAACCGGGTCGTAACAAGATGGTATTAGAGCAAGGTCGTCCCGAGAAGTGAACCAACTAGCTTGAGAATAACCAATTCACATGCTTGTAACTAGAGTAACCACCACAACGTACCTTTTGACATTTGTTCTGAGGTTCTTTTATTGAATGTCCGTTAGAATTGATATCTTCCTATTCTGTGTTCACGTCTCCTTACAGGAGATGCCTCGACTTGGAGTCATTGAGGGGGGCTGCGGATGCGGCCATGGACAAGGTCGGATGGGCGGATGCGTTGAGCCCGACGTCTCAGTGAACTAGCCACTACTTCTGGGCGTTCAGGCCCAGGACCTCGCCCAGCTAATACGGGAGATTGTGCGAGAGGAGCTCCACCCGCCTCCATGGGCACCTCTCCCTGGGGACGTGGAGGGGGAGTCCTCTGTGGAATCGCGAGATAGATGCAGCATTGGACGTGGGGCAGGGGGTGGTCCTCCACTGCCCCCACCGCACTCTGACACTTCCGAGCACGAGCCCTCCCTGCCTGGAGGCATGCTCGTTTCCCCACGTCAGTGCCATTACGAGCTTTTTGGATAGTTTCGAAAGCTGAAGCCCCCCTCCTTCAAGGGGGATGAGGACCCGACCGAGGTAGAGGACTGGCTCGAACAGATCGAAAAGGTGTTTGACACCCTTCACCCCCCTACGGAGTGCCGCGTGGCCTTTGCCACATTCCAGTTCGAGAGCACGGCACACAGGTGGTGGAGGGCGGTCAGAGGTCAAGAGAGGGTCGAGCCGACATGGGACCAGTTTGTCACCCTCTTCTGCGAGCAGTACTTCCCACAAACGTGGCAGGATCAGAGGAGGCGGGAGTTCCACACTCTCCGCCAGGGGACGATGACTGTGAGTGCGCATCGCACTTATTTTCTGGAGCTATCTCGTTTCACCGCGACAGCTGTGGCTACTGAGGAGCGCCTATGGAGGTTCACCGAGGGGCTCTGGCCTGCTATTCGGAGGTATGTCAAACCCCTGAAGCTACCTATGTTCTTGAGAGTGGTGGAGGTAGCTATGATATATGAGGAGACCAACCCGGCCGTATGTGACACTAATAGTGGACGTAAGAGGCTCTACCAGCCAGACTACTCACAGGGCCGACGAGAGAGGAGGCATGCGGCGCCCACAGGAGAGCTGTCACTCTTTGCGGGGCCATCAGTGGCCTTTGGGGGCCCCCGACAGGGGCCAGTTGCCAGCACTGGACCCCTCACCCAGCCATCAGCAGAGACCTACCGAGGGCGGGAGTCGAGTTCCCCTTTGCTACCAGTGTGGCCAGCTGGGCCACATCCGGTGGGACTACCCATCTAAGGCTGGAGGTCAGCAGATGCTCCTCGCACCGAGCGCTGGCGGACAGGTAGGAGGCCGTAGTTCCCAGATGCGTGGGGGAGGACAGCAGTCGAGGGGAGGGTATCGGCCAGCGGTTACCCATCCAACGCAGAGTGTGGCTTCTTCTTCCGCACCGAGGGTTGAGGGGTGCATCAACGCCCTGACACACAGAGATGCCAGAGCTTCAGGTTCAGTGGTGGTAGGTATGGTTACAGTTCTAGCAGATTAGTTTACACACTTTTTGATTCCGACGCCACGCACTCGTTTGTTGCTGCTAGTTTTGCTGTCAGTTTGGGACATGACTGTGTGTTGTTAGAAGATCCTTTTGTGACCAGAGGTCCGGGTGGTCAGCTGTTCGTAGCTGAGGAAGTTTACACAGGCTACGAGGTCAGTGTTGGGGGACACAGCCTCCTCGCTGTTCTGATTGTGATATCGATGGAGGACTTTGGCGTGATTCTAGGGATGGACTGGCTGTCCGCGTACCACTCTTTGGTGGACTATTTTGAGAGGAAGATCGTCTTCTCCATATCGGAGATGCCTTCTTTTGAGTTCCACGGACAGCCGGTGGATGGAGGCTTCAAGTGCATTTCTGCACTTTGGGCGGTGAGACTTTTGATCCATGGGTGTGAGGGCTTTCTGGCTTGTGTAGTGGCAAAGCTCAGCCTCATGGCAGACTTTCAGAGTATCCCAGTAGTTAGAGAGTACCCTGACGTGTTCCCAGAGGAGCTGCCAGGACTACCACCTGAGCGTGAGATCGAGTTTGAGATCTCACTAGTACTGGGGACCAGCTCCATTTCTACAACACCTTACAGGATGGCACCACTTGAGCTGCAAGAGCTCAAGTCCCAGTTGCAGGACCTTCTGGAGAAGGGCTTTGTGAGGCTTAGTGCATCTTCGTGGGGAGCCCTAGTATTATTTGTGAAGAAGAAGGATGGTACCCTACGCCTTTGTGTAGACTATAGACAGTTGAATAGGGTCACCATCAATTACAGGTATCCGCTGCCGAGGATTGATGATCTGTTTGACCAGTTGAGAGGTGCCACTGTCTTCTCCAAGATAGACTTGAGGTCTGGCTACCATCAGTTGAGGATCAAGGAGATTGACGTCTCCAAGATAGCTTTCCACACCCGGTACAGACACTACGAGCTTTTGGTCATGCCGTTTGGGTTGACCAACGCCCCTGCTGCTTTCATGGATTTGATGAACTGGGTGTTCAGACCATATCTGGATCAATTCGTGGTGGTATTTATCGATGATGTGCTCATCTACTCGCGGTATCAGGCACAGCATGGACAACACTTGCGGATGGTTTTGGACACATTGAGATGACGTAGGCTGTATGCCAAATACACCAAGTGTGAGTTCTGGTTGAGGCAGGTGACCTTCATAAGTCATGTGATTTTAGGGGACGGCTTGGCTGTGGACCTAGCCAAGGTATAGGCAGTGCTCAAGTGGGAGAGACCACGCACAGTGATAAAGATTCGTAGTTTCTTGGGACTGGCAGGTTACTACCGACAGTTTATCAGGGGTTTCTCACAGATTGCAAGTCCTATGACACAGTTGACCCGAAAGGACGTGCCCTTTTCTTGGAAAGATGCTTGTAAGGTGTGTTTTCAGGAGTTGAAGGAGAGGCTGACTTCGGCTCCTGTGCTTACCATTCTAGACAGCAATGGCGGGTTCGTTGTGTAAACGGATGCTTCGTTGCAGGGGTTAGGGGGTGTGCTCATGTAGTGGGGTCACGTTGTCGCTTACGCTTCGCAGCAGCTGAAGCCCCATGAGCATAGCTACCCTACCCATGACTTAGAGTTGGCAGTTGTCCTCTTCACGCTGAAAACATGGAGGCACTACCTGTACGGTGAGACCTTTGAGATATTCACGAAGCATAAGAGCCTCAGATATTTGTTTGATCAGAAGGAGCTCAACATGAGACAGAGACGTTGGTTAGAGCTCCTTAAAGAATTATGACTGCAGCATTTCCTACCATCCGGGGAAGGCCAACATGGTGGTTGACACCTTGAGTCGGAAGGCGCCCGCCCACTTGGCCAGTTTACAGGCATAGAGTTGGAGACTCATGGAGGAGATGGGCAGTTGGCGACCCCAGTTTACAGCCAGTGACTTTGACACGGTAGACGAGACCAGAGCTGATAGACCGCATCATCACAGGACAGATGGTAGACCCATACCTACAGTCGTTACGTGACAGAGTACTGTTAGGGGACCCTAGGGACTTCTCCTTTACTGACGAGGTGCTGCGCATGAGGGGACGTTTGTGCGTTCCTAGGGATGAGGAGTTGTCGAGAGAGCTTTTGACTAAGGCACACAATTCCAGGTTCACCATACATCCTGGGAACACAAAGATGTGTCATGATCTGAGACGTGACTTTTGGTGGAGGGGAATGAAGCGGGATGTAGGTGAATTCGTTCAGCAGTGTTTGATGTGCTAGTAGGTGAAGGCTGAGCATCAAAGGCCTGTAGGGTTGTTGCAGCCACTTCCAGTGCCAGAGTGGAAGTAGGAGAGCATCACCATGGACTTGGTGGTGGGATTGCCTATTACCCAGTGAAAACACGACGCAGTCTGGGTGACTGTAGACAGATTGATGAAGACGGCACTTTTCTTGCCGATCTGAGTCACCTTGGGACCAGCACAGTTGGCAGAGAGGTATATTCGCAACGTGGTATGTCTGCATGGAGTTCCGCATGAGATTGTTTCCGACAAGGATACCCATTTTACGTCCCAGTTTTGGGCTGAGTTTCAGTAGGCTTTGGGGACACGGTTGAGGTTCAGCATAGCATACCACCCCCAAACAGATGGACAGTCAGAGCGCATGATACAGATGCTTGAGGACCTTTTGCGTGCCTGTGTACTGGACTGGAGGGGCTCTTGGGAGGAGCACTTGCCCCTGGCAGAGTTTGCATATAATAACAGCTATCACTCGAGCATCGGCATGGCACCCTACAAGGCTCTGTATGGACAGAGGTGTGCTGCACCCTTGAGTTGGGTTGAGGTGGGGACCAAGTGGGAGGTTGGCCCTAGGCTGATCCGGCAGAGTCAGGAGGTGATTGAGTAGATTCATAGACGACTTCGCACTGTCAGGAGCAGACAGAAGAGCTATGCCAATCGGAAGAGCAGAGAGGTGCAGTTCAAGGTTGGGGACCACGTCTTTCTATGTGTTTCTCCCATGAAGGGCCTACAGCATTTTGGGATGGAAGGGAAGCTCGCACGAGGTTTGTGGGGCCCTTTGAGGTCCTGGAGCGGGTAGGACCCGTTACTTACAGGCTTGCCCTTCCTCCCTAGCTTTCTAGTGTGCACGACGTGTTCCACATGTCCAACCTCAGGAAGTACGTCGCTGATCCCAGTCACGTTCTGACCACGAGAGTGTCGAAGTGGGTGACGACCTGACCTACCCCGAGCGACCAGTGTAGATACTAGACAGAGCCATCTGGAGTTTGAGACGGAAGTAGGTACCCCTGGTGAAGGTCTTGTGGAGGAGCCGGAGGTACGAGGAGGCTACCTGGGAGCCTGAGGTGGCGATGAGAGAGAGGTACCCAGAGCTTTTTGAGGGTACGTCTTTTCGGACCGGCTTCGGTCCTCTTTAAGTTTGTTATGCATATGTTGTTATTTTTCCACACCCTAGCTAGCTCAAGTTTCGAGGATGAAACTTCCTTTAAGTTTGTTATGATGTTAAGACCTATACTGTTTAAGCCCTTTAAGATGTTCGGACTTTAGGTCAGACATCTGGTAAGACGTCTGGACTGAGGGTCAGACGTCTGGTAAGATGTCCGGACTCATTCCCAAACGTCTGAAAATCAAAAATTTTGAGTACGAGCTCGCGTCTGCACGCGTGCTTTGCGTAGACAATACCCCTCGTTTGCCTTCGTCTTCTCTCTCTCTTCCATTCCCTGCAAAACCCTAAACCCACACCCTTATAAATACCCCTCCTCCACCTTTGTTTCCCACACTTCCCTAGCCACCTTCCTCCTTCCCTTCAGCGAGAGCAGCAGAGAAGTGAGAGCGAGGGGGTGGTGTGAGAAGGAGAGGTGGAGAGAGTGAGAGGGAGAGGAGTTGAGCTTGCGAGGTCGCATCGGAGCTCGCCGGTAAGCCCACATCCGAAGTGGCATGCACGCGAGATGGAGGAGTGCTTAGGGGAGGTCCTCCTCAACACTGCTGCAGCCGAAGCTGCAGGCAGGAGGGAGCGGTGTGGCCATGCGCGACGTGAGAGGGCATGGCGTGGCCATGCGTGGTGCGAGAGGGCGGAAGTAGGTTCTGGTTCTGGGTTTTTCCCAGAATCAAACGTCTGGAGCGACGTCCAGATGACGTAGCCGATGTTTGAAGGAGGAAGTCTCGCGAAGGTACATCTCTTTGCAGATACGGCCATGCAGGCCATTTTGCTGAGACACTATTGCATGCCTTTTTAAGGAGATTTGGTGGATTTCATGCACGTTTCACTTCGGGAAGGCGTGGGACATGCCCTCCCATGCATTTCGGACGTCTGGGCGACATATCAGATGACAAGAAGCACTTCCAAACGTCTAGGGAAGTGGTCAGACGTCTAGAACTGGGTCCAGACGGTCCAGAGGAGTTCCTAGATGTCTGAGGATTGGCACAGGGTTTGAGGTATGGCACTGGACACTTTTAAGACGTCTGGAAGTTGTTCCAGACGTCTGATTTGAGTCAGAAACACTATTTTTGACCCATTTAGAGTCCGTTTGAGGTCTGTTTTCCGTAAATGAGATACTAATGTTTTCCGTATGAATTCCTCTACTTGTTAAAAGACTTTCTATACTGTTCTGAGTATTCTCTTGTGATTGATCCTTATGATAGGACCTCATTCCATTGTGGGTTCGGGGTTTGCTGAGGCACTTGAGCCAGCCATTCAAGCCCCCACCACTCTTGGGTTTACTGGTAGAGTGGCTTCCCCTAATTTAAATACAAACCTGAATGCATGTGTGGAATGAATGATTAAAACCTAGGGTATGGCATGAATCTGAGGACTAGAAATACTGGAAATGTCTGTATTGAATGAATGGATTGTAGTCTTGAATGAGTAGAGAGAATGATAACAATTGCCTGTAAATGAATAACTGTTGCCTGGGAAATATATAGTACTTGTAACTGTTGTATGTAACTTTCCTGTTGCACACATGAAATGACATAATATGAGCTACATGTATATAATTTAGAAATGAAAAGGTGAATGTTGGAAACACAAGCTACCTGTGAATAACCTAAATATGGAAATGAGAATGATAGAATTACCAGTTGCATGTGTATAACCTGAGAATGAAAATAGAAACGATGAAACCTAGTATGGAATGACATGAGGAATATAAGCATGAACCCTACGGGGAATTAGAAGTAGAGCTCCTGGAAATCAGTGGAATGGAACTGGAAATGTGAGTGGGGAAGTGAGCTGGCCCTTGAGTATGGAGTACCAAAGAGAGCGACTGTCCCCCTGTTTAGTGCAGAGCGGAGCTAGCCACCCTTGGGTTGGGACCTGGGGTTAGGATTGGCCACTCTGTACCGACTTCTTGGCCCACGCGTACATAGTACCAGGGAGAGCTACTATTGTAGGGAGAGAGCTAGCCACCCCACCGGGCCCGGGGTTCAGCTAGCCACCCTACACTGACTTGTTAGGCCCACTGGGCAAACCAGGGTAGTCAGGCGAGGGTGTGCAGACTGTGGAGGGGCGAGACCCTTGTTTGGTTCTTAGGGGCTAGACCCTTGTTACTGAGAAGGTTAGGCCTTATACTGGTTCCGTGCTGTGGTTTGGGTGCACCCACTAATGGAAATGACTAACTGCATAATAGTGTAGGGTAGCTACCCGTGCGTTTATCGCACGTGCCGTAGTCTCCATTACATTTGTTCATGACCTTGGGGTGTTTGACTGGGTGTAGGACCACCACAGGGGACTCTCCCGGCCAGGAGAGCACCACATGTGACTTCTACTCTTTGAAAAAGACGGCAATCAAGATCGTTCCCACGAGGAACATTCGAGATCAAGAAAGAGACCTAATAAATAAACTAAGTGGTGAAAAAGAATAAGTAGTTAAAGAGAGTAATTGAAAAATAACAGCTACCTATCCACCTTTATTGCTTTAGTTAGTTGGTTGGCACTCTACTTAGCGTTCATTGATGTTTTGTAGTCATAACCCCTTTTCAGGTCTAGGTGTTGAGCAGCCAGATCCTACGGCTGCAGAGGGTGCTGGGCCCAGTAGAGCCCAGTAGTTGTAGCTTCTGTTGTACTCTTTTCTGTTGTAGTGAGTAATTTCTTGCACCTTTGTACTCTTACATTCTGTACTTTATATTCTTGTACCTGTTTACTTTCCACTGTTGTGGTGATGTGTACCATAGTAGTTTACTTCTTTACTGCTGTACTTTTGTTACTATTTGCTTAGCATAGTGAATGTGGTTTATTTTCTTACTTTTTGGTTACTTTCTCGTTGGACGACTGGGTCTTGGGATCAGTCGAGTCGGTTCGGTCTCGTGTCCTGTAGGGATTCGAGAACCGGGTCGTAAGAAGTGACATTTAAGACGTCGCTAAAGACCCATCAGAGACGTCGCTAAAGCATTCACGTGCCTTGGCTGGCGCTTGGAAGCTTGGCTACAGTTGGTGTAGGGCACAACGATCATCAGCCTTTGAATTAGGAGTGAACGGCTGTGATCGTCAGAGGAGAACACGTGCTCGCCTGCATTTGAAATCCTCATCGCTAGCACATGCGTTGGCAGCTGTCGGATGATGCATTGCACGACCGAGACTCACTCGTAGATTGCATGTGCCTTGATTTAAATCGCATGCCTCAAGCGATTGCGAGGATCGAACGGCGAGCACAGCTCCTGGTCGTCTTAAATGCACGGCCCAAATGGCACGCGAGCGAACTGGCGTGCACCCTCATGTTGGTGGGCGACGTTAGATCGAGTGTGAAGAGTCTCAACCGCTCGGTCAAGATGGAGTGGCCCTATTTCATCTGGAATTGGAGCGGGCATGGTGGATTGCGGCTCAAACTCGTGCTTGTGGTTTGTGAGTGCTCACCTTCAGTGTTGCACCAAAGTGGCTCTTTATCGAGTGTAGGGCGGTGTAGTCGCACACACCTTGACCGTTGAACGAAGATCCAACGGTCGAGGTGCATCCTTGCTTGATGCCGGGTGTGATGGCTCAGGTGGGGGTCGGGGGCGGCCTGGATGGCGCCACGTGGGGGCCATTTGGGCCATCCGTCTTCATCTTCTTGTAGAGGGTGCTACGGAGCTCTGATCGAGGTGATTTTCACATTGACGGGCTGCAATCGTCGATTCGGATTCATCCGTATGGTCAGATTCTTGATCTGAAGCCCGAAAAGATGTCGCACTACCTCTTGGCCATGTAAAGTGGAAGAATTAATGTACATAATACACAACTATCCTAAATAGCATGCAGTGGATGTTATGCAGCATTTATAATATGATATGCAATGCTAAGCCTATGAACTATCATAAATAAGCATTTTATCATGAATTCATGTGTGCTTATCATGCCCCCATGCCTACTTTTTGCTAGTCCCTGGCAAAATTAAAATGCTATGCATAAAAGTAGAATCAGGATTGGATTACTTAGGCAAAATTTGTCGATTGCTTTAGAAAATATCAACACCAAGACCTAATTACAAAAACTCAATAGTACTCGAGTGTCTACCAGAATGCAGACCGCCCAAGCCCTCGTCTTATTTGGAAAGAAAAGATACACAATTTTTTTTTTCTTTTCTAATTTTTTGTACTTTTGGAGTTTGAGAGTTCCGGGATAATTTTTACGGCTACTCGACCTGCCTAAGACTCGAAAAGGACTCTAAGTGCTAAGCATCTAGTGAAAAGAGTGAAAGACTCACTAGGCGGCCGTTAAAATGGACTTCGTGTTTCTACGACCCTAGGTGACCTTTCCTGAAGGTTTATCTTTTTGAACGGTAGCTTTCTCCCTACTTTTATTTATGGGGTCAACTCAAGGGCGAACCTAGTGTATATCTCCCTGGTTTATTCTACTTCCCCACTTCTTCCCTAAGGGTTTTGGGAATTATTGTGCATTTTTGTGAGCTAGGCTATAGACAATAGGTCAATGGGCTGTTACCCATGGCAACTTGTCAGCCATAGTCATGTAGTGAAGTATGGTTTTATTTGTTTTTTTTTTAATTTTCTCCTTTTTTTTTAGGTAGGTGGCTTCCCTAATCTAATATTTACCTAAAGGCAGTACGAAGAAAATAGTCTTGTGGCTAGGCTCTAGAAAACCAACTGATGAGCTGTTACCACCGACAACTTGGTAGCCATACCACCCTAGATGGTTATTAGCTACCCAATTTCCGAGGAAATCACCGAAATGTGAGTCAGTGCAAAAAGTGTGTAGATGCTTAGGCTTAAAGTCCCCTCAAATCAGAGGGAAAGTTCACAAGTCATATACTTATCACCCCAATTTATTGACCAATTTAAAATGGAATTACTTGGTGAAGACTCGAGACTAAGTCCACATTCAAGTGGACACCCGAGCTAATTAAGCCTGAAGACCCGAAGAGTCTAAGTATTTAGGTCCCAAAGTATCAATTTCTAAAGTTTGCAACTCTTAATGCCTAAGTTCTCGTCTCCTAATTCTTTTTTTCTTTTTAAGATGAAAAATAGGAATTTACTGTTATGGCTGACAAAAAGATTCATAAGAAATATCCACCCCCCCATGCTTAGCTAATTCATTGTCCTCATTGTTAAAAATGAAAGCATGTAGGAGAGTAGAAGTGGAAGAATAACACTTGGTTTCCATGAGATTCTAGTCAGCTTGGAATAGTCTTTACACGTGCTGAGTTTAATGCCTTCAGCTTGGTGATGATCGGCCCACAGTGGGTAGGGCAAGGTAATAGCAACCTTGTCTGAGATGGGTTCAGGGATCACATGATCAACAAAGGGTTTGAGACATTGTCCGTTGACCATGAAGGAATGACCCATCTTTGGGTTAGAGATTTCAACAACCTCGTTAGGGAAAATCCCCTCAATAATGAATGGGCCATCCCACTTAGACCTAAGCTTACCAGGGAAGAGATTTAGTCGAGAATCAAAAAGCCAGACCTTTTGGTTCGGGTCAAAGCTCTTACGTGAAATCATCTGGTCATGGAGAGCTTTGGTCCTTGCCTTATAGATTCTAGCATTTTGATAAGCATCATTTCTAAGCTCCTCCAACTCAGATAGTTGGAGTTTCCTGGTCTTCCCAGCAAACTCTAGGTCAAAATTACATTTTCTGATGGCCCAAAATGCCCAGTGTTCTAGCTCTACGGGTAAGTGACACGCCTTACCAAACACTAGATGGAATAGAGACATACCGATAGGCATTTTGTATGCCGTACGGTAGGCCCAAAGAGCATCATCTAGCTTTTGGGTCCAATCCTTCCTATCAAGCCTTACATTTTTCTGTAAAATGTTTTTGATCTCCTGATTGGAGACCTCAGCCTGTCCATTCATCTGAGGGTGGTAGGGTGTGGAAATCCAATGATTCACCCCATATTTCCCAAATAAATTCCAAAACTAGGCATGAGTGAAATGCGTGCCACCATCACTAATAATCGCTCGAGGAATCCCGAACCAACTAAAGACATTCTTCTTCACAAAATCAATGACCACCTTGTGGTCATTGGTCCAGGTGTGGATTACCTCAGTCCATTTGGACATGTAATCAATAGCGACCAGAATATACCGGTGTCCAAATGAAGGAGGAAAAGGTCCCATGAAGTCGATGCCCCAAATTTTGAAAATTTCAACGGAAAGTATTGGGTTTAGGGGCATCATATCTCTCTTAGTCATGTTCCCGAGTGTCAAGCATCGGGTGCACGACTTTGAGAATTCCTAGGCATCCTTAAATAACGACGGCCAATAGAATCCATATTATAAGATTTTTGCTGCCATTTTTTCTCGGAAAGGTGTCCACCACATGCAGATGTATGGCAGAACTCAAGTATACTATGAAACTCAATTTTTGGGATGCATCGAGAAATAATCTGGTCTGTGCCAATGCGGTACAGCTTGAGATCATCCCAAAAAATAATATTTGGCCTCAGACACAAGTTTGTCCCATTGTTGTTTGGTCCAATCCTGAAGGATTTGACCAATGACCAAATAATTGACGATATCCACAAACCTGGGGGTTCGGATACCCAAGACTATAAGGATAGTCTCATCTGGAAAAGTGTCTGAAATAGGGATATCCGGATGAGGAGAATCAATTAGGATTCTCGAGAGGTGATCCGCCACTACATTTTGTGCCCGAACTTTATCCCTGATTTCAAGATCAAATTCTTGAAGTAACAGAATCCAGCAAATGAGCGGAGGCATGGCATCCTTTTTGGCCAAGAGATGTTTCAAGGTCGAGTGGTCGGTATAAAGGATTACATGAGAACCTAAAAGATAAGCCTTGAATTTTTCTAAAGCACAAACTATAGCTAGCAATTCTTTTTCAGCAACGGTGTAGTTCCTCTGGGCCTCGTCCAGAGTCTTGCTAACGTAGTAAACCATAGACGGCTTTTTCTCAATCTTCTGACCTGAGACAGCCCGACGGCATAATCAGATGCATCAGCCATAATCTCAAGTGGGGCTATCCAAATCGGTGGTTGCAACACCGGGGCACAGGTGATTGCCATTTTTAACAAATCAAATGCCTTACGACATGATTCATCAAACTCAAACAGCGTGTCTTTGGACAGAAGGTTACTCAAGGGTCGAGCAACCTTCGAGAAGTCCTTGATGAATCTTCTATAAAAACCCACATGCCCACGGAAAGAGTAGACTTGTTTTATAGATGTGGGAGGAGGAAGTCAAGAGATAGCATTGATAGCGATTTTAAGCGGTTTGTTAATTAGGTCATTGTAACGCGTAAAACCGATCAACTCTTAAATTTATATTCCTAGATAGGGGAGTATCTAGGGTCGTCCAAGGAGGCCAAATGTTTGCAAAAGTGATTCTCTTTCTTGGAATACAAATGTCAACTTTCTTTTTGGTATTTTTTCAATATATCATTTTTTTTTATTTTTGAATTAAGACAACATGCGAAATGGTGGCGAGAAGGTGATTTACACTGCAAATTTAAAATACTACTTCTAAGTGGCAAGTAGAACCTCTCCCTAAGCTCACTCTAGGCAAGTGGAGGCCTAGAATAATTAGGGAGAGGGAGTGAAGAATGCTAAAAACAAAGCAATTAGAAATGCAAATAAGAAATTGCAAAGAAGACAACTAGATTAATTAAAAAGTGTTTTACAAAAAGGCCTAGTAAAGGAATGCTTCTACTACTAGAAAAATTAAAATAAAGAAAAGAAAACACAAATCCTCTAGATAGATGGTGAAGAAGAGGGCTTCTTGCTCCAAGCTTGGTAGCTCCCAAGCTTAAAAAGAGTCCTCCAACTCCTTCCTTGCTGTGCTCCGCCAAGGCGATGTCCTCCAAGGCAAGCCCTAAGGGGGCGTGCCCCAAACTTCTCTCCAAGGGTGGACGTCCACCCTAGGCCCTTCTCCCTTTCCTGGCCGTCCTCCTTGAAGTGGAAGAGTCCTCCTCCTTGGCGTGGCCCAAGTTGAAGAGAGTGGGGAGAAGAAGGCACCAAAAGGGCTGGTGATGTGCCCCTTTAATCTCCTTCTCTACTCCTTCTTGACCGTAGGTATAGGTGGTTTAGGTAGCAAAATACACTAATGGAGGATGCCACAAAATGGTGGTAGGTGGTGGGTTTTTATAGAATAGGAAGGGGGCTAAGGTGACTCTTGGAATGGAGGGCTAAGATGAAGAGATGGAGGTGGTTAAGGATCCAATGGCCAAGGTCAATTGGCGCCACCTTAAGGGACACCTAGGGGTGGTTATGGGTGTTGACACCCCTTGATGTTGGCGCCAAAATGGCTTCTAGAAGGGGGTCTAAGTTGGCACCAAGAAGGATTCTAGAAGGAGGGGTAGGTGGATGGCTAGGATGGGTTATGTGGGTAGGTGTAGGGTGGATTAAGGGCTGAAAGTTGGCGCCAAAAGAGAGGTGGTTAGGGGTAGTTTTTGGCACCAACTTTTGGTGTCTTTTGGTGGTGATAATGGGGTGAAGGGATGGCTAGAAGTTGGCGCCAACTTGAGTAGGGTAGCTAGCTTAGGTAGGCTTAAGTTGGTGGAGCTAGCTAGGGTTGAATTTGAAGGTGGTGGATGGCCAAGGAGTTGGTTGCTAGCTAAGCTAAGCTAAGCTAAGCTAAGCTAAGCTAAGATAGCTTAGCTAAAGGGGGAGTAGAGGAGAAGGTGTTGGAGCTAGGGTTTGGAGGGAGGAGCTGAGGAGGAGAAGTCTGAAGCTGAAATTGGAGCTGGCTGCTGCTGAAGAGGCTGGCATGGAGCTACTCTAGCTGGCTTAGCTTGCTAGTTCTTTGCTAGCTGCTAAGCCAAGATAAAGTAAGCTAGATTCTACCATAATGAGCTAAGGTGAGCTTGGTCTGGTGCTCCCGGGGAGAATCAAGCTGGTTGAGGCAGCTAAGGTAGCTTAGCTCAACTCAGTTGAGCTAAGCTAAATCCCCGGGAGCTGGACTTAAGCTTCCTGAGCTGGGATGAGTTCTTCTTTAGTTGGCTGGAGTTGAGTGGAGTTGGATGTAGCTGGATCTAAGCTGGGGTGAACTCCTGTCAACTCAGCTGAGCTAGCTAGAGCTCCCTGTGGACTAGTGGGAATTGAGATGAGCTAGACTCAGCTGAGTTGAGCTGGATCTGAGCTGACTTGAGTTAGGGTGAGCTAAGATGAACTCTCTTGAGCTACCATTCAGCTGAGATTAGCTGAATGGAGCTGGGATGAGCTAACCCTAGTTCAAGTGAGTTAGGTTCCAGCTGTGGTGAGTTGGATCAAGCTGAATTCCAGCTAGTCTGAGCTTCTCCTTCACCATTTGCCTTCTTGAGTGCTAGGGTTTTAGGGATCTGTATATCTGTTCATCCCTAACACTCACAAAAACATATCAAAAAGACAATAAAAAATGCAATGCATGCCTAACCTAATTTATGCCTAAATGCATCCCAAAAACCCGTTTACGGAGTAAAATCCTAAGAGCTAGGTTTGTTTAAATGCATAAAAATGATGATAAACTAGCATTTATGAAGCATCCACCTTAGCCTTATCAACCTCAATACCCCGATTAGAAACCACATAACCTAGGACAATGCCTTCCTGAGTCATAAAATGGCTCTTTTCCTAGCTAAGGACCATCCGTGTCTTGATGCATCTTTGGAGGATCAATTCCAAGTTAGCTAGGCAGGACTCAAAAGAATCTCCAAAAATGGAGAAATCATCCATGAACAACTCAAGACAATCTCCCACCATGTTAGAAAAGATGGCCAGCATGCACCTTTGAAAAGTCGCGGGTGCATTGAAAAGCCCAAACAGCATTTTACGAAATGCAAAGGTTCCGTAGGGACATGTGAAAGTTGTCCTTTCCTGGTCTTCGGGATGGATAGGGACTTGGTTATATCCTGAATAACCATCCCGGAAGCAAAAGTATTTCTACCTAGCTAACCTTTCTAGGATTTGATCGATAAATGGCAATGGAAAGTGATCCTTTTTGGTGGCTGTGTTCAGCTTCCTATAGTCAATACAAACTCTCCAAGTAGAAGTTGAAGGTGTGGTGAAGGTTTCCCCAGTCTCGTTAGTCGTAACGGTTATTCCTACTTTCTTGGGTACAATCTGAACGAGGCTAACCTACGGACTATCTGAACTTGGGTATATAATTCTAGCATCGAGCCACTTGATTATCTCCTTCTTGACCACTTCTCGCATATTTAGGTTTAGTCTCCTTTGCATTTCGCGAGAAGGGCAAGATCCATCTTCCATGAAAATACGATGATTACGATAAGATGACTCGATCCCCCTAAGGTCATGGAGGATCCAACTAATTGCCTCCTTATTGTTCTTAAGGACCTTAATCAACCTCAATTCTTGCTCCTTAGTTTAATCAACACTAATAATCACAGGGAGCATGTTCTCAGGTCCTAAGAACTCATATTTCAAATTTTTAGCCAATGGTTTCAATTCAAGCTGAGGTAGGTTTAGTATAGAAGGTAGGGAGGATGTTGACGAAGGTTCATTAGAACGATCCAGTGGAAGGGGCTGGGAATGAACAAAATAAACAGCCTTTTCGAGATATGGCAGGTCTGCCATGGAGGGTTGTGGGTTGGGTTCGCTAAAGCTGGTGGAGTCCTCGAGTGTACTGATCATCATACAAGTCTCAAAATCACGATCCTTAAGCTCTTCAATGAATCCACAATCCTGAAATCCTCTTATCGCCTTAAAAATATCGAGAGTTAGCTTCCTATCCCCAAAGGAGATCTCCATACTACCGCTCTCACAGTTTATGTTGTCCTTGGTGATAGCTAGAAACGGGAGCCCCAGAATGATGGGTGTGTTCCTTAAATCATTAGGTACATCCATGTCAAGGACCAGGAAATCTATAGGAAAAAAGAAATCCTTGACCTTGACGATTACATCCTCAATAACGCCCTTCAGTGTGGTGATCGAGTGGTCTGCTAATTATAGCGTTACTGAGGTTGGCTTAAGTTCGCCTAACCAAAACCTCTCATAATGAGAAGTTGGGATTAGGTTGATGGATGCACCTAGATCCAACATTGCCCTATCAAAAGTGTATTCCCCAATAATGCATGAAATCATGGGGGCACCAGGATCTTTCTTCTTTTGAGAAAGGTGATGCAGGATGGCAGAACTTGCCTACTTAAAGAGAATCACCTTCCTTGGAGTGGGTTCTCTTGGCTTACGCTTTTGGCTACATAGTTCTTTCAGAAATTTAGCGTAAGCCGGGATGTGCTTAATAGCATTGAGGAGCGGAATATTAATCTCTACTCGAATAAATTCAGGAGCTCCACATTGCTATATAGGGTTTTCTTCTTCTTGGTTTTCAATAGGGCTTCAGGGAACAGGATGTGGGTGGTATTTTCAATTTTCAGTCCCTGAGCCTTATTATCTTCTTCAATCTCCTCCTTCTCTCTCTCAAGCTCCCTAGGGTTTTCGCTTCTAGAAGGTAATTCAGGGTTTTGGGTCTGCTTTCCACTTCTCAAGGTGGCAGAGTTTGCAAAGGCATATGGGTTCGAGTCTTGAGGTGGGTTAATGAAAATTTGAGGACCTTGATTGGTCATGTAACCAGAAGAAGAAGAGGAGGGACCTTGCTCAACCACCTGAGCATGTGTGTGTGGGTCCCTTTGATTCTTGTACCCTTGGGCTCTATTACCTTGATTTTGCACATTGTGCGGGTTGGGTACGGGTTGGGATGGTAGAGATCCGGGTAGTCGGGTGTTAGCAATTAACCTGGATTGCAAGTTATCCAATGATGTCTTCATTTGCTGCATAAGCTGATGCATGGACCCTTGCATTTCCATCATCTGCCAGTTTAAATTAGCCTGCCCTGCAGATTGTTAGGCATTCCAAGATGGCTAAGTAACTAGTCTCAAGGGCAACTAGGTGTATACTTGATCCTGACCCATAGGTCTTTGAGATGCATAGTCGCTAGGCCGTGTTTGGGTCTGTTGCCCCTAACTTTTCCAAGAGAAGTTAGGGTGGTTCCTCCAACTCGAGTTATAAGTATTGGAATATGGGTTGGACCTAGCATTCTCCTGCATTGCATATGCATCCTCATAAGACGAGGATCGAGAGAAGGAAGGATCAGAAAACTGGGATCAAAGGCCCCAGTTTGGAACCCATAAGGTTCCGAGAAATCTTGGCTCATAGGTTGAGCCTATTCAAGTTGGTTCACGAACTCCCACCCCATGGGAGCTCGTGAGGAATGAAATCCCGAATTCTGGGATTGAGTAGGTGTAGAAGTGTTTCTCGAATTCCCAGACATCCATTCTTCCATTCTTTTAGCAACCAAGTCCATCTTATCAAGGTTATTACAAATCAATTCCATGTCAGATGCATGAGAATCCTGGATCACATTAGCATTTGACCTGGGTTGTTGGGATCGGTTGAAAGCATCCATGGAGGCATGATTAATTGAGTTCTCGCTCATTTCCTCAAATAGGTCGTATGCGCTATCTGCATCCCTGTTGAGGAAATTACCTCCGCAGGAGGCATCCACGTGATTATGGAGTTGTTCAACCAACCCGTGATAGAAAATCTACATGAGTTGCCATTTCAGCACCTTGTGGTGTGGACAGTTCCTCAAAAGTTCCTGGAATCGCTCCCAGGCACCATGAAACGATTCCCCTACACGCTGGGCGAAAGTGATAATCGCCCGTCGCAAGGCATTGGTCTATTTGATTGGGAAGAATTTCTTTAGGAAAGCCAACTTAAGTGTAGCCCATGTTTCTATCAGCCTTCCGATGGTACGGTACCAATGTGTGGCCTTATCCTTAAGAGAGCGGAGAAAGAGCCTCATGATCATTTGCTCTTCGTTCACATTCCTTGCTCTAGTTGTTTGAACCAAAGTGGTCAAAACCTCCAAGTGCTGGAATGGGTCCTTCGAGCCAAGCCCATGGAAATGCTTAATCAAACTTAACACTTGGGGCTTGATTTCTATGTCTCCGGTGGGAATCATGACACCAGGACGTTTCCCATAGTTTGAAGGATCATAGAAATTGTTAGTCAGTCTGAAACGGGTTTTAAAATCAATGCGTGTAGTAGAGGTTGAATCAGCGCGAAAAACAAATAAAATTTATTACTCGAATGAAAGTCTGAGGTCGAACACATGGAGCAATTGGCAAAAATGATTCTCAAGATCGTAATATAAGCAATGTATAATAGAACTCCAAATAAGAATGATAAATAAATGAAAGTGAATGTCAGATAATGCAAAAAGAATGGGGTCAAATGGTGATTTAAATCACCAATTATCCTTCACAATTATATCAAATATTTCAACAGTACTAATCAAATAAATGCCACGTAGGATAAGTGATTTGAATCTCAGACGTCTACTCAGCCAATCAGATGGCTTAACCCGCTCACTGCTACAGTGCCCTTCTGCTTCTTCTTCTTCTTCTCTACTCTGTAGCTTCTTTTCTACAGCTCCTCTCTCCTCTAGCTGTGCCCTCTTTTCCTTCGTCCTATGGCTTCCTCTCCTTTCTCTTCTCAGTGGCTACCCTTCTTCTTCTCCTCATGCACAAGGGGAAGGGCTCCTTGAATGGCTAAGTGTTAGCCTATTGAATCATAGAGCAAAACCCCCCTTGCCCCCACATGCTATCTCTCCTTCTCTCTCTGGGATCCACCCTCCCACGGCCTCGAGTTTTTGGGTATTAGGGTAGAGCACACCCGGGACCAGGCTCACCGACAGTAGGTGGTGAACGAGGAGTGCTTAGGTTAGGCAGGTTATCGGATCAGTGCTAGACCCGTGTGAGCAGTGTCACGGGTGAGGTGCATGTGAGGAGTGTGCAGGGACCTCACCCCCTGTGTTTTGCTAAGGCGAATATCCTGTGGCAGAAAATCAATATATGTAGCTGCGGACGCTCTTCAACTTCCGAGGTGGGATTATCCCACCGCCTTCTTTCTACGTGCAGCTACAAGAGATGGCACCTTCGATTGCAGTTGTAGGGGCCTCAGTGCCTCTAATTAGCGGCCTGGCCACTCTCCTAGGAATAAGCTTCAATCGAGGAGCTCCTAGGACTTCACCTGGGACTCACGGCAAGAGACCTCCTTCAAGCTCCTCGAAGGAGCTCTGTTAATGGCAACGAGGGGGTGAATACCTAAAAACATAAACATGGCCTTGCAACCTAATTAAACAAGCTTAGGAGCTTCACCGTAGGGCATGGAGAGCATTAGTGGTGTTTTCGTGGCTTATGGAGGTGTGTGGTGGTCGATCGGAGTCAGGGAAAGAAACCGGTGATGGGTGTGTTCAGTGGAGTGATAGGGTGTGTGAGTGGAGAGATAAGAAGGGGGCTTTTGTGTGGGAGGATGAAGTGAAGGTTATGAGGTGATCGGAGAGGCAGATGGAGTTGTGTAGCAGTGGAACCGCCTCGCCAGAGAAGCAGTCGGAGATGGAGAAGATGGGGATGAGCGGCGTAGTCGAGGGCTTTTCTTGGGATTTTTGGGTAGGAAACTAAACTGAGAATCTAAAGTAACTAATCTAACCTAATCTAATCAAAAGAAAGGGGGAGAATCCACACCGAGCTACGTCTGCAACGGAGAAGACGAGGTGCTCCAGTGAGGGTAGGAATGGTGATGACGACGGGAAGGAGGCTCCAGCTGGTACGGTCAAGAGCAAACGAGAGAGAGGAATATGAATCTGCCACTGGTATTGTGGTGAGATGACAAGAGTCGAAGGGAGTCTCCAGAGCATGAGGAGCTATTCGGCTGGATGAGTAAAGAGGAAATTGGGGAGTTTCTGGCCGAAATCTAGTCTGGGGAATTCAGTTTGATCTGGGGGTCCTTTTATAGGCCTCTGGAGGGTGTTTTAAGCTTGGGAAGCAAGCTTCCCAAGCTTAGAATGTCACCGACGTTGGAATTCTCTAGGATACCCTAATCTTTCATGCGTTCGCATGAGAGATTGGGAAGGTTTTGGGGCCCGTGTATGGATTCAATGGAAAGAGGACTTCTCAAGGAATCTCCCTTCCAATTTTGGAAGGGATTGATTGAACAGAGTTCTCTTCAATCAAAGGTCGCCGATGCTGTAGAAGTAGGATTTCATGGTGGCAAGGACCTTTTTTTGTAGAAGACAAAGAATTTTGGGGTCTTTTTGTAAGATATTCAAAAGTTAAGGACATTTATGTAAGAAAAAATTAGACAGGACCAAATTGCAAACTAGGTCAAGATGATCTCAGATTAGGTCCAAATTTTGGTATAAACCTAATTTGGACCCAAGAAATCCAATGTTGAAGTTAGATTTAGGTTTTGACTTCATTTGACTGGGTAATTTATGCAAAAACCTAAATTAGGGTAAACATTTGTCTAGGAATCTATTTTGGTTCAAGACAGGTTCTGATGGTCAAATTGAAGGTACCAAATCATAGAGAATATTTTTATATGAATTTTAGAGGTTTTAGGTGAATTTTATCCTGACTAGAATCTCAGTTAATTAAGCTGGTCTATTTTTAGGATTTCAAATGTCATTTAATTCCTGTAATGCATGAAAATCCTTTTCTGTCTATTCTGATCTATTTCTTGGGTATTTAAGGCCATTAACCCTTAACTAACCCCTGAGAAAATCGTGAGTGTATTGTAATTGAGATATACTATTAAAATAGCAATTTTACCCTTATTTTACTGTATTTCTCTCAGAATGATTATGTAATAAATTAGGGCTCTCTGGCGGTTATGTGGGAGCATTTAATGATTTAATCATATCAAATTGAGCTAATTATGGCTCATGATGGTGTTCCCATCAGAAATCCTTCAAGGGTCGATGATATATACACATCTATTTAGTTTAAAATTCCTAATCATGCATGTTCGTAGGCTTAGATTTGCATTTCATGTTATAAATATTGCATAGCATGCATCATTCTGCATTTAGAGTAGTTGTATATATTTTAGGTTAATTAGGTCCCTTTTATGGTCAAAAGAGAAGAGGATTTATTTCAGGGCCTTCAATGGACCATCGAATCGTACAGATCTGATCAGGACGACAATCGGAGTCCCCTAGCATCATATGAAGTCCGAGGAAGATCAATTGCCAGCAGAGCAATGCAACATCCATACGGGCTTTGGATGAAAAATCCAATTGTACAGATGGATCCGAATCAACGATCGCAGTCCGACAGCGCGAGAATAATCTAGATTTGAGTGTTGTGGCACCCTCTACAATAGAAAGAAGATGGACAATCCAGATAGCGCCACGTGGTGCCATCCAGACCGCTTAACATGAACCACGGCCGCCCTAGCCTCACACATGGAGAGATCTCAGCTGTTGGATCTCAATCAAATAGCTAAGGGTGCTCCACGTCGCCTCTCCTTCACAAGAGAGGAGCTTAAGATTATATTGTGACCGTTGGATGAGAATCCAATGGCCACGATCGCACGATCGGTGGACGCCACTGCACTCTCCACTTGACCATCCACTACTTTCGCACAACAGTGAGGCTCTCGCTTCTCAAAGGAGGAAAGCAGGTTCGAAACCTGCCAAGCCCCCCAATTGTTCAGTTGAGGATGCACGTGCACTGGCCTGGGTTGGCACAATGCCAGCATGCACGCGCACGACAAGGCACGTAACGGGCACGCAAACAAAGCAACAGCGAGCATGGGTTGGAGCAAACTTTCAGCGACAGCCTGGGCGGATCTTTAGTGACACTTACAACCGTCTCTAATTGCTCGTAGCTGCAAGGCTAGTTGTGGACTTTCAGCGACAGCTACATGGGGTCTTTGGTGATGCTTGCTACTATCACTACAGCCCTCTACACGAATTTCTTCTTCCCTCCACTATATAAACACCCCTATAGCCCCCATTCCTCTTTATCTCTACCTACTCTATTCCCACCTACTCCTAAGCTTTAGCAAGCCAACCATCACACCATTAGAGCTTACTGTCAAGGTGCCTATTAGTGTAACGAACCTCTGCCCCACCAAATATTCCTCTATCTTCCCATCACCATTTATAGGTTGCCTTGGAGCCGTCCTCTCACCTCCATTCCCTCTCACCTCCCTCTCTTTTTATGCCTTCATAGATTATTGTAATTGACATTGGAGTGATATATATCATATTTGTTCCATCTCTTGTGTGAATTTATTCTACTTGACTTTTTATTTCAAAAACAAAAAAAACTAACAAAACTTCAAATACCAAAAATAAACAAAATAAAGAGTAGTTTTCAAACTAAGTAAACGTCACCTCCCTGTGTTCAACCCGAGACTCCCTTGGAGTTTCGGTAAAATTTTATTTGATAACGAGTTTTGAGACTACAACGATGGGTTACTCTTAACCCCAATTTTAAACACATGAAGCATGTTGCATCAACCGAGCACCCTGACCATTCATTCGTTGGAACCATTGCTGCATCTGCTGCAATTCTTCCAACTGCCTCCGATTCAGCTCCTACTAGTTCGAGGGCAGGGGAGGTGGTTGTTGATCAACCATGGGATCTTCTTGGCTATATCTCAACAACCACCTCCCCTACCCGCGAACCAGCAGGAGCTGATTTAGAGATAGTTGGAAGAATTGTAGTAGATGCGATAATGCTTCCAATGAATGAATGGTCAAGGCACTTGGCCCTTGAAGGATTTTTGTGATCCTTCAAATTATGTGGATCGTCCCAGCGTTGTGTGCCCCGCCGATGATGTTGAGATCAAGCCCCAAGTTTTAAGGCTAATTAAAAACTTTCACGGGCTTGGCTCAAAGGACTAATTCCAACATTTGGAGGACCTGATCACTCTGGTTCAGACCACCAAATCACGGAATGTGGATGAAGAACAGATGCTCATGAGGCTTTTCCCCCATTCACTCAAGGACAAGGCTGCACATTGATATCGTACCATTGGAAGACCGATTGCTACTTGACAGTGTTGAAATCAACCTTCTTGAAGAAATTCTTCCCTATTGGGCAAACCAATGCGTTGCGATGGGCAATTACCACCTTTCCCCAGTGGCAGGGGGAACCGTTTCATGGGGCTTGGGAGAGATTCCAAGATCTGTTGCGGAAGTGTCCACACCATGAGGTGCCTAAATGCAACTTGTGCAGATTTTTTATCACGGGTTGAATGACCAACTTTGTAATCATGTGGATGCTTCTTGCAGAGGCAATTTCCTCAACAAAGACGTAGATAGCGCATTTGATTTGTTTGAGGAAATGAGTAAAAACGCTTTAAACCACGCCTCCACAGAAACCTTCAATCAATCCCAACAAACTAGATCAAATGCCAATGAGGTCCAAGATTCTCATACATCTGATATGGAATTAAGCTATAATAGATTAGATAAGATGGATCTGGTTACTAAATGAATGGAAGAGTGGATGTCCAAAAACTCTAATTTTTCTAGATCCACTCAATCGAAGGGATCGAGATTCCATTCTTTGCAAGCTCCTACAGGACGGGAGTTTGTGAACCAGTTGGAGTCACCCTGACCTTTGCACCAGCTCTTCTCGGAACCTTATGGGTTCCAAACTGGGGCCTTTGATCCCAGTTTTTCCAATCCTTCTTCATCCTCATCTTATGAGCATGTTCATGCTGTGTAGGAGAATGTTAGGGCCAACCCTTACTCGAATTCTTACAATTCTGGTTGGAAAAATCACCCTAACTTCTTTTGGAAAGATCAGGGGCAGCTGACCCAATATAGACCCAACAGCTATGTACCACAAAAACCAATGGGTTAGGGTCATGCATACACTCAATTGCCCTTGAATCAGGTTAATCAGTCCATGTAGAATGCTCAACAACCAGCCGAGCAAGTTGATTTAAACTTGAAGATGGTAGAAATGCAAGGGTCAATGCTCCAGGTCATGCAACAAATGAAAACATCACTGGATACCTTGCAATCCGGACTTGATGCAAACAACCGATAGCCTAGATCTCTACCATCACAACCTCTACCAAACCCAAGGAATGTACAAAACTGAGGTGTTGGGCCTTAAGGGTTTGGTAATAATGGGGAGTCATATGCTCAAGCTTATGCTATCTATCTGGCTACCCCAGCCCCTCCCGAAGTGAACCAAGTACTATAATCAATCGGGAGCCTCCTATTTTGCCCAACCATCTCCAAGGCACTAACCAACAGAATTTTGCCACTGCAAATACCATCACTTTGAGGAGTGGTAGTAGACACAATGGACCTACCCAACCCCATGTCAACACCATTAGTCCCCATAGCAAGAATTCCAGACTCCCAACTAAGAATGTGATCAACAAAACATCAGAGCATGATTTCGGAGTATGTTGATATTTTATGGGCAAATAGAAAAAGTCGAAGGAGAAATTGGAGGAAAGCATGTCCTTACTTCAGGCTTTCAAATTGATAATCATTTTACTCCTTGCAGCTATCGGATCAATCCTGCCTACCCCATAGGTTTATTGAATTCTTATAAGGAAAAGCGTAGAGCGAAATCTAAAAAATTAGGAGAGTAGTCTTGTCTGATAACACAAGCACACTGATCTTAAATAAGCTACCTCCTAAGAAGTAGGACCCAGGAGCCCCGTTGATTTCCTGCACAATAGGAAACATCACTTTTGACCAGGCCCTTCTCGACTTGCATGCTTCCATTAATGTGATCACCACCTCACTACACATGGAATTGGGTCTAGGCTACCTGAAACACACTAACATAATTTTGCAGTTAGCCAATACATCCATTACAAAACCAAGGGGTATTTTGGAGGATGTTTTAGTCAAGGTTAATGATTTGCATTACCTTGCTGATTTTATGGTCCTGGACATGGAAGCACCAAAATAGCTCAACCACACCCCGATTATTTTGGGAAGACCTTTCTTGGCTATCGCCAAGGCAAGGATTGATTGTGAATCAGGAAATATAGAAATTGGCCTCTGGGAATAAAACAAATCAATTTAATATTTTTGAGGTCTCAAAGAAGGATAAAATTAAGTGTGGTTTGATGAATGAGCTTGGTAGAATAGAGGAGGTAATGGTCATACATACCCTAGACAGCCTTTTAAGGACCAACTCAACCCAAACTCAGGAAGAAAATCACACGGTTGCAGGGATAATTGAGGAAAATAAAGACATACAATAGACTGTGGCAACCTGGGATGAGGAAGATATTTATGAATTTGGAAATTTGTTGGATGATTCACATGATCAAGTTTAAACCCAGTAATGTCATCTTCAATTTCTAGAATTTGAGGTTGAACTTTTAGGTGGGAATCAGGAAGATTAGAATGGTTGGATTAAGCACCCAAATTGTGAGGATGAAATTGAACTTTGGGGAGAACTCTTTAAATGTTAGATATCCTAGGGTACCCACAAACCCCCAACTCAACACCAAACCCTCATCATCCTTTTTCACCCAACCATTGCATAAATTCTATATCCACCCACACCTCCTCCACACTAAATCAACAAAACTCCTATTGGAGACCATTTGGGCTCTCCTTGTACCACCAGCTTGTCACTTTCATTGATCATCTCTTTGGCAAGCCCATTTTTACTCTCCGGGACCCATATCTAGAGGGCTCGAAAACTGTGTTATTGCAGCCTCAATTAGTTATTTTTTATTGAGGACCATGCCTAGCTGAAGGCACTAAACTCAGCACTTGTAAAGACTGTTCCGAGCTGACCTGAATCTCACGGAAACTAGGTGCTATTCTTCCACTTCTACTCTCCTGCATGCTTTCATTTTTAACAATGAGGACATTGCATTAGCTATGCATGGGGAGATGAATATCTTATGAAATAATCTTTTTGTCAGCTGTAACAGTAATTTCCTCTCATTTTATTGAAAAAAAAGAATTAGGAGAAGAGAACTTAGGCATTTGGAAGTTATTAACTTTAGGAAATGATATGTTAGGACCTGAATACTTAGACTCTTCAAGTCTTCCGGCTTAATTATCCCAGGTGTCCACTCAAATGTGGACTTAGTCTTGAGTCCTCGCTATGTCAATCTTATTTTAATTCGGTAAATAATTTGGGATGATAAGTATGTGACTTATCAACCTACCCTCTAATTTGAGAAGATTTTAAGTTTAAGCAACTACGCACTATTTGCACTGACTCACTTTTTGGTAGTTTTTACGAAAATTGGGTAGCTAATGAATCGACTAGGGTGGTATGACTAGCAAGTTATTGATGGAAACAGCTCATCGGCCGGTTGTCGAGAGCCCAGCCACAAGACCATTTTCTTTGCACTGCCTTTAGGTAAATCTTACATCAGGGAAGCCACCTACTTAAAAAAAAAAGGAGAAAATGAAAAAAAGAAAATAATAAAGCCACACTTCACCGCATGAGTATGGCTAGCAAGTGGTCGTGGGTAACAGCCCATTGGCTGGTTGTCAAGAGCCTAGCTCACAAAAAATGCATAATAATTCCCAAAACATGTAGGGAAGAAGTGGGGAAGTAGAATAAACTAGGGAGATATACACTAGGTTCGCCCTTGTGTTGACCCCAAAGATAAAAGTAGGGAGAAAGCTACCATTTGTAAAGATAAACCTTTAGGCAAGATCACCTAGGGTTGTAGAAACCTGAAGTTCGTTTTAACGGTTACCTAGTGAGTCTTTCACTCTTTTCACTAGATGCTTAGCACTTAAAGTCCTTTTCGAGTCTTGGACAGGTTGGGTAGCCAAAAAAAGTTATCCTGGAACTCTCAAACTCTAAAAGTACAAAAAAAATTAAAAATAAAAAAAATGCATCTTCCCTTTTTAAATAAGGCGAGGACTTGGGCTGTTTGCATTCTGGCAAACACCCAAGTACTATTGAGTCTTTGTAGTTTAGGACCTTAGTTGATAATTTCTATTGTTAATAAACAACATAGGCCTAAGCAATCGAATCCTAATTCTGATTTTTATACATAGCATGTAGTTTAATTTTGCTAGGGACTAGGAAAAGATAGGCATGGGG
Source organism: Thalassia testudinum (assembly GCA_037157565.1). Lineage (NCBI taxonomy): Eukaryota > Viridiplantae > Streptophyta > Magnoliopsida > Alismatales > Hydrocharitaceae > Thalassia > Thalassia testudinum. The sequence goes on from JAZHRO010000063.1 coordinate 100,634,180, forward strand.
TGTGATATAGACACATCTATTTAGGTTAAAATGCCTAATCATGCATGTTCCTAAGCTTAGATTTACATTTCATGTTATAAATATTGCATAATATGCATCATTCTGCATTTAGAGTAGTTGTATATATTTTAGGTTAATTAGGTCCCTTTTATGGTCAGAAGAGAAGAGGATTTATTTCAAGGCCTCTAATGGACCATCAGATCATACGGATCTGATTAGGACGATGATCGGAGTCTAACACCATCAAAATCATCTAGATCGGAGTCTTGTAGCATCATATGAAGTCCGAGGAAGATCAATGTCTAGGGGAGCAATGCTACATCCATACGAGCTTCAGATGAAAAATCTGACCGTACTGATGGATTTGGAGTGACGATTGTAGTCTGGCAATAAGAGAATCATTTTGATCCGAGCACCATGGCACCCTCTGCAATAGAAAGAAGATGGATGGTTTATATGGCGCCATGTGGTGCCATCCAGACCACCCAACATGAACCACGGTCGCCCTAGCCTCACACATGGAGGGATCTCAACCCAACAGCTGAGGGCACTCCACGTCGCCTCACCTTTATAAGATAAGAGATTAAGATTATATAATGACCGTTGGATGAGAATCCAACGGCCACAACCTCACGATCAACAGACGCCACTGCACTCTCCACTCAACCATCCACCGCTTTGGTGTAATGGTGAGGTGCCCGCTTCTCAAAGGAGGGGCCCGGGTTCAAAACCCGCTAAGCCCCCCAATTGTTCAATTGAGGATGCGCGCGCACCATCCCACGTGCCTACATCGCAGTGCCAATGTAGCAGCACACACGCGCCCAACAGGATGCGTGATGGGCATGCTAGCACTGCTATAGCAGGAGTGGGTTGGCATGGACTTTCAGCGACAGCCTGGGCAGATCTTTAGTGACTCTTACAGCCATCTTTAATATCTCGTAGGTGCAAGGCTAGCTGTGGCCAGCTGCGGACTTGCAGCAATAGCTGCATGGGGTCTTTAGTGACGCTTGCAGCTATCACTACAACCCTCTACATGAATTTCTTCCTCTTCTCTCCACTATATAAACACCCCTACACCCCCCATTCCTCTTCATCTCTACCTACTCTACTCCTACCTACTCCTAAGCTCTAGTAGGCCTACCAATGCTCTGTTAGAGCTTGCTCTTAAGCTCCCAAGGTGCCTATTAGTGTAACAAACCTCTACCCCACCAAATATTCTTATATCTTCCCACCACCATTTATAGGTCACCTTGGAGCCGTCCTCTCACCTTCATTCCGGTAGTAGATTATATCCGCCTCCTCACCTCCATTCTGGAGCTACGCTGAAGCTTTCCTCTACCCGACGTCCTCCTGCATCTAACCTCTGTCGTCCCGCTCCTCACCTCCTTCGTCCATGATTCCACCAAGTGCCGTCGTCTCATTGAACAGCCGATTTAGGAGATTCCTTCTAACCTCCCTCTCTTTTTGTGCTTTCATAGATTATTGTAATTGACATTGGAGTGATATATATCATATTTGTTCCATCTCTTGTGTGAATTTATTCTATTTTTCTTAGTTCAAAAGCACAAAAAACTAATAAAACTTCAAAATACCAAAAACAAACAAAATGAAGTGCGATTTTCAAGCTAAGTAAACGTCCCCTCCCTTTGTTTGACTCAGGACTCCCTTGGAGCTTTGGTAAAATTTTATTTGATAACGGTTTTGTGACTTCAACGATGGGTTACTCTTAACCCCGATTTCAAACATGCAAAGCACGTTGCATTGGTCGAGCGCCCTGACCATTCATTCATTGGAACCATTGCTGCATCTGCTGTAATTCTTCCAACTGCCTCTGAATTAGCTCATGCTGGTTCGGGGGTGAGGGAGGTGGTTGTTGGTCAGCCATGGGATCTACTTGGCTATAGCTCAACCTTTGCCTCCGGGAATGGTCTAAAGGTCCTTCCAATCTAGGGTTCAATGACCTCCTTCCAAGCATACACTGGAAGGAAGTCGGAAGGATGGGGAAGAGAAGGAACACTACAGCATAAAAAATACAAGCCTGCCTTTAGGTTGGGTAGCGTAAAGGTCTTCATACTCTCAGAATCGATACTAAGATTATGGACGATTTACTCTACTTACATCCAGGCAATCCAACCAGTTATGAGGGACTTGGGAAAAGGTTCTACCTTTGACTTACACCTCCGGTTCCTAGTGTACCCCCCAGCTGCGGTCGTTTGATGCTACTCCCCTAGCTAGACATCCAATTGACTAGTATAAGTATTTTAATCGTGAACAATCTCAATTTGGATCCCAACGAGCGAACCAGTCCTTAGGGCCAATGTCTAATCAATTTTAGTTAGACTTGGGATATTGGTGCTTCTGGAATGTGGTGGGCCCTTAATGGGTTGTGCCCTTAATGATTTGTTTGAGAATGTGTGCATGTGCACAACCAAATTGTTTTCAAGCAAGATTATTGACGATGAGGTGAATTTTAAGGTTTGAATCTTGCTTAGTAGCTTTTAGGATTCAAATATTAGGTATATTCAACAAAGTTTTGTGAGGCAAACCAAGTTTTGAAAGCATGAGTTCAGGTGTTTTCCCTTTATAAATCAAGAAAATATGGAGTGCCTGGCTTGACCTAAATGTTGAATCCTATGGGGCAGCTAGAAAATGAATCTCTTTTACATTTGGTGGTGCAACCCAAACAATTCAATCAATAGGCCCAAATGCACCACCAATTAAGGCACATAGAAAGGTGATTAACCTAATATGATTTCTACTCCTTTATGTGTTGAATTGGTGTACCAGTTCCACAGGTTGGAATCCCGGTTGGGTAGACGAAAATCAAGTTAGGTATGTGCCTCAAATGTGGGTGTATGAAGTGTGTATATTGATTCTTCCCACAAAAAGTATCTTTTTATTTTTTTTTTATAAAATGCAGGGGTGAGATGTGTGGAGGTGGCAAACAAGTCAACCAAAGTCTATCCTAGGGTTTATGTAAGCACCTAAGTAGATTTGGTCTTGGATATGAGTGTGGCAAAATGAAACTAGTGAGGAGGATGTGGGGGACACTTACAAAGTACACTACCCACACTTTACTCCAGTCTATTGCACTTGGATCTCCATGCTAGGGTACCTGCAAGACAATAGATCAGAGATAAGTTGGGTTAGTAATATGTAAATGCAAAGAAGTGCAGAAAATAAGAAAGTAAATTCCGTTGCCTCCCTGGCAATGACGCCAAAATGATGAACGTGTTTCACGTGATAGAAATCATGGTTTAGAGGAACCCGTCATTGTAGTCTCAAAACTCATTATCAAATACAATTTTACCGAAACTCCAAGGGAGTCTCGGGTCGAACACAAGGAAGCGACGTTTACTTTGTTTGAAAACTACACTTCATTTTGTTTCCTTTTGGTCTTCTGTTATATATATATATGTTTCTATAAAGGACACAGACAAGATGGATCACAATATAGATGGAATCAAATATGATATATTGCACAAATTTCTATTACAATAATCTACGATAGTATGAAAAAGAGAGAGCTGAGAAGGAATCTCTCGAATCGGCTGTTCGGCGAGACGACGGTGCGTGGCGGAAGCTTGGACGAAGGAGTTGAAAAGCGGGACGATGGAGATGGGATGCAGGAGGTTGTCGGGTAGAGGAATGCTTCACCGAGGCTCTGGAATGGTGGTGAGGAAGCGGAGGTGATCTGCTACTGAAATGGAGGTGGGAGGATGGCTCCAAGGTGACCTATGAAGGTGATGGGACGAGGGATGAATATTTGGTGGGATAAAGGAATGCTACACTAATAGAAGGCCTTTGGAGCTTGAGAGTAAGCTCTAATGGAGCTTTGGTAGGCTACTAGAGCATAGGAGTAGGTGGGAGTAGAGTATGTAGAGATGAAGAGGAATGGGGGGTGTAGTGGTGGTTTGCAAGCACGGGGCTTTAGTGGGAATTCAGGCATCACTAAAGACCCGCCAAAGATGTCACTAAAGCATTCACATGCCTTGGCTGGTGCTTGGAAGCATGGTCACAGCTAGCGTAGGGCACGACGATCGTCGGCTGTTGGATAAGGCGTGGACAGCTGTGATCGTCAGAGGAGAATGCGCGCTCACCCGCATTTGAAATCTGCACCACTAGCACTTGTGCTGGCAGCTATCGAATGATGCATCGCACGACTGAGACTTGCCCGCAGATCGTGCATGCCTTGATTTGAATCGCACGCCTCACGTGAGCCAGGATTAGATGGCGGGCACAGCTCTTGGTCGTCTTAAATGCATGCCCCAGATGGCGCGCATGCAATCTGGTGTGCGCCCTCACGTTGGTGGGTGGCGTCAGATCGAGCCTGAAGAGTCTCAACCGCTCGATCAAGATCAAGTGACCCTATTTCATTTGGCACTGTAGCAGGCGCGGTGGATTGCGGCTCAAACTTGTGCTTGCAGTTTGCGAGCACTCGTCTTCACCATTGCGCCTAAGCACCACTTTGTCGAGTGGAGGGCGGTGCAATCGTGCGTCCCTTGACCGTTGGATGAAGATCCAACAATCAAGGTGCATCCTTGCTTGAGGCTAGGTGCGATGGCTTAGGAGGGGGGGTGGCCTGGATGGCACCACGTGGCTCCATCTGGGTCATCCGTCTTCATCTTCTTATAGAGGGTGCTACGGAGCTCTGATTGGGGTGATTTTTGCATTGACGAACTGCGATCGTTGTTCCGGATTCATCCGTATAGTCGGATTCTTCATCCGAATCCCATAAGGATGTCGCACTACCTCCTGGCCATGTAAAGTGGAAGAATTAATGTACATAATACACAACTATCCTAAATGCCATGCAATGGATGTTATGCAGTATTTATAACATGATATGCAATGCTAAGCCTAGGAACTATCATAAATAAGAATTTTATCATGAATTCATGTGTGTTTATCAGCTACCCAACCCACCCAAGACTCAAAGAGAACTTTAAGTATCATTTTCACATTTATGTGTGAAATGTGATAGACTCGCTAATCGGCAATTTGAATGGACTTCGGGTTTCTACACCCCTAGGTGACCTTGAAAAGGAATTCTGCCTAAAGATGCATTGACCGGTAGCTTTCTCCCTACTTTTATTTTCAACACAAGGGTGAACCCAGTATATATCTCCCTCGCTTATTCTACTTCTCTACTTCTTCCTAACTGTTTGGAATTAAACGTTCATTTTTGTGAGCTGGGTTTTGGACAATCGACCGATGAGCCAGTACCATCGACAACTTGCCAGCCATACTCGTGCGGTGAAGTGGCTTATTTCTTTCTTCTTTTCTATTTCTTTTTCTCTTTTTGGATACTTTTCTTTTTCTTTTCTCATTTTTTTTTAGTAGGTGGCTTCCCTTATCTAAGATTTACTTAAAGACAGCAAGAAGAGAATGGTAGTGTGATTGGGCTTTGGACAACCGACCAATGGACTGTTACCCACAATAACTTGCCAGCCATACCACCCTAGAAGATTCATTAACTACCCAATTTCTGTTAAAATCGTCAAAAAGCAAGTCAGTGCAAATAGTGTGTAGATGCTTAGACTTAAAGTCCCCTCAAATCAAAGGGCAAGTTGATAAGTCATGTACTTATCACCCTATCTATTTAACCAATTTAAAATGAATTTTCAAATGGCAAGGACTCAAGAAACAAGTCCACATTTTAGTGGACACTCGGGCTGATTAAACCCGAAGACATGAAGGGGCTAAGTGTTTAGGTCCTACTATATTATTTCCTAAGATTGAAAATTTTTAATGCCCAAGTTTCCTTTTCCTAATTCTTTTTTTTTAATAAAAAGGAAAAATAAGGAGAATTTACAAGAAATCCACAAAGCTAACAATATGAATTAAAAAATGAATCCACCCCCCATGCCTAGCTAATGCAATGTCCTCGTTGAAAATAAAAGGCATGAGAAGAAGGGTAGAATGAAGAAAATATCACCCTCTATTCCATGATACTTTTGGTCAGCTCTAAGTCAGACTATACAAGTGCTATGTTTAATGCCATCAGCTAAGCGGAGTCCAGGCAAAGAAGTCACATCAAAGTTAAAGCAACCTTGTTTGAGATAGGTTTTGAAATAATACGGTCAACATAAGATTTCAGACGTTGTCTATTGACCATAAAAGAATTACCCATCTTTGGGTCAGAGATCCCAACGGCCTCGTTTGGGAAGCTTGCCAGGAAAGAGCTTAAGTCAAGAATCAAAGAGCCAGACCTTCTGGTTAGGCTCAAAGTTCTTGCGGGAAATCAACTGGTCATGAAGAGCTTTGGTCTTAGCCTTATAGATCATGGCATTCTCGTATGCGTCATTTGTAAGCTCCTCCAACTTAGATAGTTGGAGTTTCCTGGTCTTTCTGGACAAACTTAAACCAAGGTTGCATTTCTTGATTGCCCAGAATGTCCTATGTTCAATTTCAACGAGTAAATGACATGCCTTTCCATGCACCAGACGAAATGGTGACATGCCGATAGGCGTCTTGTACATTGTACGGTAGGCCCAAAGAACTTCATCAATCTTTTGAGTCCAATCTTTTCTATCAGGACTAACCATCTTTTGTAGAATGTTCTTAAACTCCTTATTGGAGATCTTACCCTGTCCATTCATCTGGGGATGGTATGGTATGGAGATTCTGTGATTCACCCTGTATTTCACCAGTAAATTGCAAAACTGGGCATTAGTGAAGTGAGTGCCACGATCACTGATGATGGCCCTCAAAATCCCGAACCAACTGAAGATATTCTTGACAAAATCAATGACCACCTTATGGTCATTGGTTCAGGTGGGGATAGCCTAAATTCACTTAGACACATAGTCAATAGCTACAAGAATGTACTGGTGTCCAAATGAAGGGAGGAAGGGTCCCATGAAATCGATGCCCCAAACGTCAAAGATTTCGACGAGAAGAATAGGATTTAGAGGCATCATGTCACTTTTGGCTATTCTCTCGAGTGCCTGGCATCGGGAACACGACCTCGAGAATTCCTGGGCATCCTTGAATAAAGAGGACCAATAAAATCCAACTTGCAAAATTTTTGCAGCCGTCTTTTTCAGGGAGAAATGCCCACCACACGCAGATGCATGGCAGAACTCAAGTATACTTTGGAACTCATTCTCCGAAACACATCGATGAATAATCTGATCGGCATCGATGCGATACAGTTCAGGGTCATCCCAGAAGTAATATTTGGCCCTAGATATAAGTCTATCTCATTGTTGCTTGGTCCAATCTTGGGGGATTTGACTAATGGCCAAATAATTAACGATGTTTGCAAACTAAGGGGTTTGGACACCTCAAACTACAAGAATAGTCTCATCTAGAAAATTAACAGTAATTGGAATATCTAGGTGAGAAGAATCACTTAGGAGTCTTAAAAGATGGTCTGCCACCATAATTTATGCCCCAGATTTGTCTTTAATTTCAAGATCGAATTCTTGAAGTAAAAGAATCCATTGGATGAGTCGGGGTTTGGCATCCTTTTTAGCCAAGAGATGTCTCAAGGTTGAGTGGTTGGTATAGATTACCACATGAGTTCCTAAGAGATAAGCCCTGAATTTTTCCAATGCAAATACTATAGCTAGCAATTCCTTTTCGGCAATAGTGTAGTTTCTTTGGGCCTTGTCTAGAGTTTTGCTAGCATAGTAGATGATAGAGGGCTTCCTATCAATTTTTTGACCCAAAACAGCCCTGACCGCGTAATTAGAAGAGTCAATCATGATCTCAAATGGGGTTGTCCAGATCGGTGGTTGCAGCACCGAAGCACAAGTGATTGCCATTTTAAGAAAATCAAATGCCTTGTGACATGATTCGTTAAAATCAAACAACGTATCTTTGGCTAGAAGGTTGCTCAAAGGTCGAGCAACCTTAGAGAAGTCCTTGATGAACCTCCTATAAAATCCCACATAACCAAGATATGATCTGATTTGTTTAATAGATGTGAGAGTAGAAAGTTTTGAGATAGCATCCACCTTAGCTTTATCAGCTTCAATTCCCCATTTAGAGATGACATGACCCTTGATGATGCCTTCTTGTGTCATGAAGTGACTCTTTTCCTAGCTAAGGACCAGCCATGTTTTGATGCATCTCTTAAGGATCAATTCTAGGTTAGCCTGGCAAGAACCAAACGAATTTCCAAAAACTGTGAAATTGTTCATGAATACTTCCATAAAATCTCCCACCAAATGGCTAGTAAACACCTTTGAAAAGTTGCAGGTGCATTGCAATGCCCAAAAGGCATTCTACAAAATGCAAAGATTCCATAGGGACAGATGAAAGTCATCTTTTCTTGGTTCTCGGGATGGATAGGGACTTGGTTGTATCCCGAGTAACCATCCAGGAAACTGAAATACTTTTGGCCGACTAACCTTTCAAGGATTTGATCAATGAAAGTCAATGGGAAATGATCCTTTTTCGTTGTTGTGTTCAACTTCCTATAATTGATACAGACTCTTCAAGAGGAAGCTGAATGAGTTGTGAAAGATTCTCCTTTCTCGTTAGTCATAATAGTAATCCCGGCTTTCTTGGGAACAATTTACATGGGACTAACCCAGGGACTATCCGAGATTGGATAAATGATTCCTGCATCAGGCCACTTAATGATTTCCTTCTTGACCACTTTTCACATACCAGGGTTCAATCTCCTTTGCATCTAACAAGAAGGGTAGGATCCATCTTCCATAAAAATTCCGTGATTGCAATAAGATGGCTCAATCCCCCTAAAGTCATGGATGATCCAACCAATTGCCTCCTTATGTTCTTTTAGGACCTTGATCAATTTCATCTCTTTCTTCTTAGTCAATTTTGCACTAATAATCATAGGGAGCATTTTCTTAGGTCCTAAAAATTGATATTTCAGACTCTCAAGCAACGGTTTCAGTTTGAGCTAGGGTGGGTTTATGATGGAGGGTAAGGAGGATGCTGATGAAGATTCATTAGGATAGCCTAGTGGAAGAGGTTGGCAGTGAAGAAAATTAGCAACCTCTTTAAGGTGTGGAGAGTCTGGCAGAGAGAGTTGTGGGTTAGGTTAGAGAGTGTTGGTCGAGTCCAAGAGTACATTGATTGACATACATGTCTCAACATTGAAATCATGATCCTCGAGCTCCATAATAAATCTGCAATCCTCAAATCCTTTTATCGCCTTGAAAATATCAAGTGTCAATTTCCTATCTCCAAAGGTGATCTCCATACTACCGCTCTCACAAGTGATGTTGGCCTTGACGTTAGCTAGGAATGGGTGCCCCAGAATGATGGGCGTGTTCCTCAAATCTTCAAGTACATCCATGTCAAGGACTAGGAAATCTACAGGAAAATAGAAGTCCTTGACCTTAACAACAACGTCCTCAATAACACCTTCAGTGTGGTGACCGAACAGTCCGTTAACTGTAGCGTTACTAAGGTTGGCCTGAGTTCACCTAACCCAAACCTTTCATAAAGAGAGGTCAGGATTAGATTGATGGATGCACCTAGATCCAATAGTGCCCTATCAAAAATGTAATCCCCAATGGCACATGAAATAAAGGGGGCACCTAGATCTCTCTTCTAAGGAAGGTGATGCAGGATAACAGAACTCGCCTACTCAGAGAGAATCACCTTCCTCAGGGGGGATTCTTTTGGCTTACGCTTTTGGGTACATAGATCTTTTAGGAATTTAGCGTAAGCTGGGATGTGCTTAATAGCACCAAGGAGCAGGATATTGATCTCCACACTCTTGAATAAATTTAGGAGCTCCTCGTTGTTATCTTGGGTTTCTTCTTTCGAGCATTCAATAATGCCTCAGGGAATGGAAGATGAGCCAGATCTTTGGAATCAGGATCCTGAGCCTTAATCTCCTCTTCAGTGTTCTCCTTTCCTTCCTCAGGTTCATCAGGGTATGATTGACTGGAAGAGGGTAATTTTAGGTCTTGGGTTTGTCGTCCACTCCCCAAGGTAATAGGATTTGTAGAAGCATACAGGTTTGGTTCTTGAGGAGGGTTAGGAAAGATCTAAGGGGCTTAATTTGCCAAATAACTCGGATTGGTTGAAGAAGCAGAAGAAGAAGGACCCTGCTCAACCACCTAAGCATGTGCATGTGGGTCCCTTTGATTATCGTACTGGTGGGCTCGATTGCCCTGATTCTGTATATTGCGAGGGTTGGGTACGAGTTGAGATGGTAGAGATCCAACTGACGAGATTTAGCAATGAGCCCAGATTGCATGTTATCGAGCGATGTCTTCATTTATTGCATGAGTTGGAGCATGGGTCCTTGCATCTCTACCATCTGTCGGTTCAAATCAGCCTGCCCTACAGGTTGACGAGTATTCCAGGTTTGCTAATTGACCTAATTAGGGGGGAGCTGAGTGTATACATGACCTTGACCCATTAGTCTTTGCAATGCATAGTTGCTAGGTCAGAATTGGGTCAGCTACCCTAGATTTTTCCAGGAGAAAATAGGGTGGTTCCTCCAACCCAGATTATAAGAGTTAGAATATGGGTTAGACCTAACGTTCCCCTGTACAGCATACACATCCTCATAAGGCCAGGATGGCGAGAAAGAAGGAGAAGGGTCAGAGAAACTAGGATCGAAGGCCACAGTTTGGAACCCATGAGGTTTCGAGTAATGCTAGCTCACAGGTTGAGCCACTTCCAGTTGATTCACGACCTCCCATCTAGTAGGAGCTCGTGAAGAATGGAGTCTCGAGTTCTGGGATTGAGTGGATTGAGAAGTATATGTAGAGTTTCTAGCCATCCACTCTTCCATTCTTTTGGTAACCAGGTCCACCTTATCTAGTTTTTTACAAATCAATTCCATATCGAATGAATGAGAATCATGGATCTCATTAACATTTGCTATGGGTTGTTGGGACCGATTAAAAGTATCCATGGAGGCATGATTGATGGAATTTTCACTCATTTCCTCAAGAAATTTATGTGCACTATCTGCATCCTTGTTAAGGAAATTGCCTCCACAAGAAGTGTCCACGTGGTTACGAAGTTGCTCAGTCAACCCATGATAAAAGATCTGCATGAGTTGCCATTTTGGCACCTCTTGGTGTGGACACTTCCGCAATAGATCCTGGAATCGCTCCCAGGCACCTTGAAGCGGTTCCCTCGACTACTGAACAAAAGTAGTAATCGCCCGTCTCAACGCATTGGTACGCCCGACTGGAAAGAATTTATTTAAGAAAGCCGATTTAAGACCATTCCAAGTTAAGATCGGCCTTCCAATTGTCCAGTACCAATGTGCGGCTTTAACCCTAAGAGAGTAGGGGTAAAGCCTCATGATCATTTGCTCCTCGTCCACGTTTCGTGCTTTGGGTGTCTGGACCAAAGTGGTCAAGTCCTCCAAATGCTGAAACGGATCTTTAGAGCCAAGGCTGTGGAAATGTTTGATTAGGCTTAACACCTAGGGCTTGATTTCTATATCACCAGCTGGAATTTGGACATTGGGACATTCCCCGTAGTTTGAAGGATCATAAAAATCCTTCAAGGGCTGAGTGCCTTGACCATGCATTTGCTGGAACCATTCTTGCATTTGTTGCATTTGTTTCAGTTGCCTTTGCAACATCTCTTGCAGATTCTGAGGCAAAGGAGGTGGTTGATTAGCCATGGGATCAATTGGATCAAAATTCAACCTACGCCTCCTTGAATGGTCTAATGGTCCTTCCAAGTGGGGATTCAATGACCTTCTTCCAAGCATAAACTAGGAAGAGGTCGAAAGGACTAGGGATAAGAACCCTGCAACACAACAAAATAAGCATGTCCTTAAGTTGGGTAGCCTAAGGACCTATGCTTCAAAATAAACTCAAACCACAACATGAATTTCTGTGTTGTCCTTAATCCAAAAGCTGGTTAAGTTGGGATGGCGAGACAAGGAGAGTGTATCCCGAAGGCCGCTAGTTATGCCAAACCCCTACCTGCTTAAGTCGTTTGACAATCGGACCACCAATCTTAGCACCTTCTGGAGAAAGCAGACGTCACAAATTCGCACCATAGTATGAGAAATATCCTGAAATGGACTAATGAGTCCTAGAGCCAATGTCTACTTGATTTTAGATTAGGCCTGGGATAGTAGTGCTTTGGAATGTGGTGGGCTCTTAAAATGGGTTGTGCCTTTAATGATTAATTGAATAAGTGTGAGTGCATGCACAACCAAGGATTTCAAGCAAGATTATTTGGATGAGTGGCTTTTAGAGTTCAAATCTTGCATAAGTAGCATATAAGGTTTGAATTAAGGCGATTTAAATCAAATTTAGGATGCACGCCAAGATTTACATACACGCATGAAGATGTTTTTCCTTTGAAATCAAAATAAAATGGAGAGCCTGGTATTGACCTTAATTGTCAACCCTAATGAGAAATGATGTAAATACATTTAGACTACTTAAGATGTCTATTTATGTGACAAAAAGCCATTTTCGCGCATTTAGAAGTCGGAAATCGTAATATAGTCACGCAAAAACGTTCGTCAAAAATTGATTTCTAAAGATAATGAGACTTGAGTCCCGGTCGTTCGTCTCTGGGAGGTGTTGCTTTTACTTTTGAAATCGATCTTTTTGCCACTCTACTTTGTTTAAAATCGCATGCCGGTTCGTGATTATTACGTATTTACGTACAACATGCTTAGTTGCAAGAATATTAAGAGTTAGAAACAGGCAACATTAATCACGCAAAAGATAATAGCAATCATTGAGCTCATGGTGATTTCAAACAGATATATATATAAATGTGTTTTCATTCATTCATTTAGGAGTTGTTGCACAAGGAATCTAGAGGAAAGCTTGTACATAAATGCTTGAAAATTAAATCTAGCTACCAGAAAATGATCGCATACAAGAATCGATGGGGGGATTTCTCATGCATCATTGGGGGAGAAGTAAGACTACACTACTAAGAAGCAAATAAACACAGTAAATATATGAAGAGCATAATCTAAATCTAGCAGAATGGAAGGGCATTCAGGGGTGGTCCCCGATGGCCTTTGAATGGTTGAGAGAAGGAAGGGTGGACAATGGAACTTAGGCCGGCCCTTGGAGAGAGGTTGGGGAGCTGATCCAGCTTCCTGGCATGGAGATGGTGGCCTCCATGGTGGTGCTCAACTCGTGGAGGTGGAGTGGAGATGGAAGTGGCTATTCTAAGTGGAATGGATGCCAAGGAAGTGAATGGGTGCAAATGGCCAGCCAAGGGGTCTTTTTATAGACCTAAGGGAAGCTCTCTAGAGAATTATGGAATTCTCTAGAGAGGCCTATGGTGGGAGCTCGTGGGAGAGTGAGAGAGAGAGGGTGGATGGTGGTTTTTAGATCCACCAAATGTGGATCTAAAAATTGAATGGCTCTTGGTTGCTATTTTTGGCAACCAATGCAACCACACATGGTAGAGAGTTCTAGATAACTCTAGGCTAGATATTTTCGTGTGGATGTTGTGTGTGGGTCGAAACTTAGGTGGCTAGGTTGATTAGGTTGGGTTCTAGTGGGTTTAGGTCAAGGTAGGTCTCAAATTAGGGTTATAAACCCTAATTCACTAAGGTAAATTGCAATTAAAATTAATACAAGTTTAATTGGGTGTGTGGAAACTTAATTGAGAGTAAAACAACTCAATTAGGTCAGGTCTAGGTCAATTGGACTCTCACTGAGTCCAATTGGACAGTGTATGCTGAGATCAGGGCTCAATTGGACTCAATGAGTCCAATTGAACAGGCTGATGGAATTGACTAAGATCCAAGTCAATTAGGTTTAGTGAGGACCTAATTAGGTCCTTAGGGAGTTCTAGAGATGGTGTACTAGGGTTAGGGAACCTTAATTTAGGTTCCTATGGGGTTGAAATTGGGTTTAGGGACCTAGAGATCCAAGATCAAGGCCTAAATCTCAAAACAGGAATTGGAGAGCAGTATCAGGCGTCTAATAATAGAATCAGATGTCTTATACTCAAAAATCAGAAGTCCAAACTTGTTGTCTGGACGTCCAATCAGAGTCAGGAAAAATTTTGGGTTCTGTTTTAGGTATTCTGCAGAAATTGGACGTCTAACAAAGTGTCTGGACGTCCAATAACACTGCAGAAGTGGGTTTGAAGTGTGCAGGAGTTGGCTAAGAGTCCTGGATGTCTTAAAACTTATCTGGACATCCAAAGAAGGGTTGGAACTAGGGTTTTAGGGCTTCTTAGGGTGTTGTGACCTAATCTAAGGGTGGCTAAGGCTTGGGGAAGTCTCTAGGCTATCCTAGGGCTAGAATGGACCTAAGCTCTTCACATTTTACTGCTTTATTTCTACTTAATAGAATAGAAAACCTTTAACCGCCTTACATTATTATTCCTACATCTAAACTAAGCCTTCTGCTCCAGCTCTGCTACAACTCCTGTTATTCATGATCCAGCTTCAGATCCAGCTCCTGATCAGCTTATTCCCTGCAATCGACGTAATGTACTTAATCAGCACATTATAACATTATTTTATGTATAGCTAAAGGAAAGTAGTAAAGATGCAGATAATGCGTATGCATGCATGAATAACCCTAACTTTTGCTAAGTTCTAGTTTAATCTAGGTCAATTAAGACCTATGATTGCTGCACAATCATTATGCATGTTCTTAAGCATAGGATTGCATTGCATGATATAAATATCGCACAACATGTATCATCTTGCATTTAGAGTAGTTTGAATAAAATGGAGGTTAATTGTCTCCTTTTATGTTCTTGGACAAGGCAAACTTTTTATTGGAGCCTCGGATTTAAGATCCAACCTTACGGATGTGATCAGGGCAACGATTGGAGTTCAATGACTCTAAGATTGCCCTAATCAGGCATCTATAGCATCAGATAGTGATTGGGAAACCCTACAAGATCAAGGGCCAGGATGGTGTAAATCGACACTTCAAATGACAAATCTGACCTCATGGATGAATTCAGATCGACGATCGCAGCCTAATGACACAAAAATTGAGTCAATCTGACATCCGTGGCACCATCTACAACATCCAGAAGATGGACAGCCAAGATGGCGCCACGTGGCACCATCTCGGCCACCCAAACTCCCACATGCAATCACCAAGCCTCCGCATCCGCCCCCTCTCCACCGTTGGATCTCGATCCAATGGCTGTGAACGGCTGCACCTTAAATTGCCCGCTCGACAATCCGCGCTCCGCAGCGCAGTGGGCGAGGGCGCTATCGCGAGCAGCGAAAGTGGGTTCAAGCCACGGCGAGGAGGCGAAGGGCACGGGCGAGCGGGCGTGGGCATGTGTCGGATCTTGATCGGACGGCAGTTCGCAACTAATAGCGATGACGTGCTATTGCACGCCCGTGCCTCACTCGGCATTGCACGCGTTGGGGCGGGCGCACAGCGAGCGGGGAAGGCGCAATCACAGTCGTCCGATCTCATGATCGGATGGCTGAGATTTGTTGAATGTGCGGCAGGCGTTGAGAGTGAGCAGCCGAGGAGGCACGTGTGGGGAGCGGCCATTACGCCCACGTTGGGGCTTTAGTGACGGTTTTATCCGTCACTAAAGACCCCTTATTTAATGTTTTAAAGATGTAATGACCAATTTGCCCCCACTCCTTGCAACTATAAAAGGAGACCCCCTCCACACGAAATTCTCATCCCTTCCTTCTCTTCTCTACCTCTCCAAAGCTCAAGAGAAGCTTGTCCCACACCCGGGGTGCTTCTTACGAGATAAAGTCCAAATTTTCATCCCCCTTCGGAAGTGGATCCTGCGACGACGATGACGTGCTGCTCCGTTCCTGTTCTTCTACTTTGTCCTCCTTTGTCCTGCTCCGTCCTCCTTCGTCCAGGCGTCGTCCCATCCGGCTCGTCCTCCAAGCGACCGTCGAGAAGGATATCTCTCTCCCTATTCTTTTTACTGCTTTCTAGTATAGATTTATTGCTTTATAGTGTAGTTCTACTCGTCCTCCAAGCGATCGTCGAAGAGGACATTTCTCCCTCCATTCTTTTAATGCTTTCTAGAGTAAATTTATCGCTTTCTAGTGTAATTGTTTTCTACTTTATAGTTGTAATAGTGAAATAAACAATCTCCTTGATATTGAATTCCTTATTTATTCTACATCTCATTTTGATTTCTATTTGTAATATTCTCTCTCTCTTACTCTCTCTCTCTCTCTTCTATTTATTGTAAATAGTTAGATAGTTTTAAATTAAATTACTTCGTGACAAATAAAAACAAATGCGTAGTTTTTAAATCAAATGTTCGCCTCCTTGTGTTCAACCCGGAATTTTTATTTTGGTATAAATTTTATTTGTTGAACACGAGTTCTTCGCTTTCAAACTACAACGACAGGTTTTCCAAAACCAAACACGTTAGCGTAGCAATTCGTAAGTTCAACATTTTGGAGCCGTTGCCGGGGAGGTGACGATTTTTTATTTCTCTTCTCATTTTGTAGCTTACAAATCATTTTTCTCACTTTTCTCCTTTCTTATTGTAATTGCAGGTACTCTTTCGAGACAGGCAAAAGTGGTAGAACAGAGAAAAGTGCTGTGGAAGGTTCTGTGAGTTATCCCTCACCTCCCACCCATTAGATTTCATTCCACAACATAATAATTCAAACATCAATCAACCTAGGTGTTCTTATAAACTCTAAGGTTAGATTGTTTGTTGTTTGACACCCACACCCGCCCCAACCCCCACATTAAAAAAAAAGATAATTAAAAAAAATCTCACAGAGGTACACAACCTCATCTGATTTTAAAACTCAACCGGTAAACCGATCTTTGGAGCCGGTACACACATTCAAATACATAATTGAGTAGAAATCAGATTAGGTAATCACTTGTGTGCCTAATTAAGTGGTGCAATAGGCCAATTGTTTGAGTTGATTGTGCCGCACCACTTCAATTAAAATTAACTCATCAAGTATCTGCCACTTAGGTTCAACTCTTAGGGATCTACCAGGCACTTCACATTCTTTTTAAGCTTTAAAGGAAATCATCTTCACCTGTGCTTGCAAAACCTGGTGTGCCAACGAAAATTTTTTGAAAACACCTAAAGTTGAATCCTAAAAGCTACTAAGTAAGATTTAAACCATAAAATTCACCACATCAAAAATAATCTTGCTTGAAAACCATTAGTTGTGCACGCACACACAAATCAATCAATCATTAAGGGCACAACCCATTTAAAGGGCCCATCACATTCCAAAGCACATTCAAACTTAGCCCTAAATAAAACAGAGTAGACGTTGGCCTTAAGGATTGGACTCGCTCTTCAAAGCACAGAACGAGATTATTTTCGATTAGTCTGTTTCTACTGTTCAATTTGACGTCTAGATAGGGGAGCAGAATCAAATGATCATGGCTGGGGGGTACACTAGGAACCGGAGGCGCAAGCCGAAGGAAGAACCTTCTCCCCTGTCCCTCCTTCTAACTGGTTGGATTGAACATATAGAACTAGATCAAATCGTTTCTCTATCTCAAGATGGGTTTTAGGAGTCTGTAGGTCAGTAGGCTAACCTACTTAAAGACAGGTTTGATTGTTTGTATTCCAGGGTGCCTTTCTTCCTCCCAGTTCTCATGAATCCTTCCACATATTACATGCATTCCCGCTCTTTCCCTCCTGTTTTGAATTATCCTCAACATGATGATTATTCTGACTCGTACTGTAATTAACCATCAGTTAGTTGGGATAACTCTGATTGGGGATACAGTTCTGGACCTCCGTGTTTAGGGTCTAACCCTGAACATTTTGATTGTGATTTCTATCCTTCTCAGAGCCACATCGATTATAGATCAACCTTTCATGAACAACCTAATACGATCTTCAATCAAGAAGGATACACCAATCTTTACCCATCCTCTGATTACACTGCCTTAGGTCATCACCACCTTTTGAACAATCAGAAATGACCTATTATCAGGAAGGGTATAACGAATCTCAATTCGTTAATTCCCCTACGTTGACCCCAAACCCGCCCAACCCTGAACCAACTCATTTGGTTCAGGTTAACCAGGTTCAAGATAAGGTTCTGGCTAACTTGAGGAATATCATTCAATCTTTAGAAGTTCAACCAATACCGTGCATTGAGAGATTGGAGCCCCTGAATGAAATGATTGATGATTTGAACAAATCGTTGTTGGATTGGCTCCAGGATGTTAAGGATAAGAACCCGGGTGAGTTTCTACTTGGGAAATTAGCGAAATTGAGAATGACATTCATGGTTGCTTTGATTCAATCATGGGATGATTCCCAGGATGAACTCCCTTCGGGAAAGCCAATGATAGAACCCGTTCAGGCACCTGTTGCGGGGGACACATGTTATGAGGCTAACCAGATTGAATTAGAGCAACCAATTAAGGATGATCTGATTTCTTCACTTGAGATCCCTGAGCCGAGGTATGAAGAAACGTATGTCTCCTTGGAACAGAAAGTGACAGATGATTTTGGAACATACATTGATACCGATCCTAATTTCTTTGATGGTGAAGATTCAAGTTGCGAAGTCTCACGCGAGTTTTCTAAACATGATTTTTGTGAGACGATTGGGCCTGAGGAATTTGATAGATCATTTGATAGCCCAATAACTGAGGAAATTGATCTTATTAGGGCACACATTATAGATCCAGAATCACATTTTCTGGAGGATTCAATTCAATGCCCTGATTGTCAGTTACACCTCGTTGAGCTTATTGATGATTCTATTTCTAAGATAATTAGACCCAAGTCAATTTTGATTTTGCCACATCATTTAGACTTGGAGATTTCAGATGGGGTGATTAATATACAAGAGGTCCTGGAATTTGACATTCTGATTGAGGAGGATAGGAGTTGGGAAGTTCTAATTTGGGAAGTTAACTTTGGAGGAAATGGAAGATTGAGTCAAAGGGTTCCTTTTAAGCTGAAACCATCAAATCAGAACCCTTACGACATCTATTCTGAGGATGTCCAACCCAAGCATGTATTCAATGATTATCCTTTTGAGCTTCAATTCTCTATAACCTGACTTTTTGGTCTTGGGTTACATCCTCATAAATCGTAGGCCCGACCCCGCTTGCATACTAATTTTAGGTTTTGGGTAATTTTATCCAGAACCTAAGATATTCTCGATTATGGGGTATGGGTCTCCATCACAATCTGGTTCACATCTGTGGACCTCTGCTGATAGGTTGGAGGTTTCTTCTGTTTGTTCTGATTCTAACCTGCACCTGTGAATTCTTCATTTCTCTCTTCTTTGTATAGTGTGCCTAGCTAAAGGCACTAAATTTAGCACATATACAGTTCTTTTTAGTTTTCATCTCGGAGCGGACCTGACATTCACGTAATTCAAGTGCTTTCTACGCTTTTCCACTCTGTTTTATGTCTTTTTAATACAATGAGGAAACCGCATTAGATAGGCATGGGTTGGTGGATATTCATTTTTGAATTCATTCGTCAGCTCCGTAGATTTATTTTATTTTCTTTTATTAGAAAAAAATTGAATTAGGAAAGAGAACTTGGGTTTAAGAAAATTTTCAATCTTTAGAAATACTACATTATGATTTGAATACAAAGACCCTTCAGGTCTTTGGACTTAATCAACCCGTGTATCCACTAAAATGTTGATTTGTTTTCGAGTTCTCACCAACCTGAATTCTATTTTAATTGGAGTCAATAAGTTTGGGTGATAAGTACACGACTTATCAACCCACCCTTTGATTTGAGGGAATTTTGAGTTTTTAGCATCTACACACTTTCTTTGCATTGACTCGTTGTTCGACGATTCTATTGGAAATTGGGTAGCTAATGAACCTTCTAGGGTGATATGGCTGGCAATTTATCGTGGGTAACAGCCCATAGGTAGGTTGTCCAGAGCCCAATCACTGGACCTTTCTCTTTTTGCTGCCTTTAGGTAAATCTTAGGCCAGGAAAGCCACCTACTTAAAAGAAAAGGAAAAAAAAAATCAAAAAGAAAAGAAAAAAAAAGAAATATGTCACACTTCATCGCACGAGTATGGCTAGCAAGTTGTCGGTGGTAACAGCTCATCGACCGGCTGTCTAGAACCCAACTCAGTAAATGCACTAAAAAAGTTCCCAAAACACTTAGGAAGAAGCAGAGAAGTAGAATAAACCGGGGAGATATACAATGGATTCACCCTTGTGTTGACCCCGTAAAAAATAAAAGTGGGGAGAAAGTTACCGATTGTAAAGATACATCTTTAGGCAGAATTCCTTTTGAGGTCACCTAGAGGCATAGAAACCCGAAGTCCATTTCAACTGCCTGTCAACGAGTCTATCACATTCACAACAAGATGCTTAAAACTTAGGGTTCTCATCAAATCTTGGGTGAGTTGAATGGCCGTAGAAAGCCACTCTTAAACCCTAAAACTTAAAAGTCCAAAAAAATTAGAAAAGTGGAAAAAGACAAAAAGAATTTTTTCTTTAAATAAGGTGAGGGCTTGAGGCGGTCTGCATTTTGGCAGATACTCAGGCACTGTTGTGTCTTTGAAAGTTTAGATCCTAAGTAGGCAATTTCTTAATGATTGAAAATAACTCATGCCCAAATAATCCAACCTAATTCTTTTATAAATAGCATATAATTTTTGCTAGGGACTAGCAAAAGATAAGTATGGGGGTATGATGTAAACACATTTACACTACTTAAGATGTCTATTTATGCATGTTCTTAAGCATAGGATTGCATTGCATGATATAAATATTGCATAACATGTATCATCTTGCATTTAGAGTAGTTTGAATAAAATGGACGTTAATTGTCTCCTTTTATGTGCTTGGACAAGGCAAACTTTTTATCGAGGCCTCGGATCGAAGATCCAACCGTACGGATGTGATCAAGGCGACGATTGGAGTTCAACGACTCCAAGATTGTCCTAATCAGGCATCTGTAGCATCAGATAGTGTCCGGGGAACCCTAGAAGATCAAGGGCCAGAATGGTGTAAATCCACACTTCAAATGACAAATCCGATCACATGGATGAATTCGGATCGACAATCGCAGCCTAACGACGTAAAAATCAAGTCAATCCGATATCCGTGGCACCATCTACAACATCCAGAAGATGGACGACCAAGATGGCACCACGTGGCACCATCTCGGCCGCCCAAATGCCTGCATACAATCACCAAGCCTCCGCATCCACCCCTTCTCCGTCGTTGGATCTCAATCCAACGGCTGTGAATGGCTGCACATTAAAACGCCTGCTCGACAATCCGTGCTCTACAGCATAGTGGGCGAGGGCATTATCGCGAGCAACGAACGCGGGTTCGAGCTGCGGCGAGGAGGCGAAGGGAGCGGGCGAGCGGGCGCGGGCATGCGTCGGATCTTGATCGTACGGCCGTATGCGTTCAATAGCGATGACGCCCTATTGCACGCCCGCGCCTCACACGGCATCGCACGCGTTGGGGCGGGCAGGTGAGCAGCGAGCGGGGAAGGTGCAATCACAGCTGTCTGATCATACGATCGGACGGCTGAAATTTGTTGAACATGAGGCAGGCATTGAGAGTGAGCAGCCGAGGTGGCACGCGTGGGAAGCGGCCACTACACCCACGTTGGGGCATTAATGACGATTTTATCCGTCACTAAAGATCCCTTATTTAAGGTTTTAAAGATGTAATGACCAATTTGCCCCCACTCCTTGCAACTATAAAAGGAGACCCCCTCCACACGAAATTCTCATCCCTTCCTTCTCTTCTCTACCTCTCGAAAGCTCAAGAGAAGCTTGTCCCACACCCGAGATGCTTCTCGCGAGATAAAGTCCAAATTTTTGTCCCCTTCGGAAGTGGATCCCGTGATGACGACGGCGTGCTGCTCCGTTCCCGTTCTTCTGCTTTGTCCTCCTTCGTCCTGCTCCATCCTCCTTCGTCCAGGCGTCATCCCGTCTAGCTCATCCTCCAAGCAACCATCGAGGAGGATATCTCTCTCCCTATTGTTTTTACTTCTTTCTAGTATAGATTTACTGTTTTCTAGTGTAGTTCTGCTTGTCCTCCAAGCGATCATCGAAGAGGACATTTCTCCCTTCATTCTTTTAATGCTTTCTAGAGTAAATTTATCGCTTTCTAGTTGTAATAGTGAAACAAACAATCTCCTTGATATTGAATTCCTTGTTTATTCTACATCTAGTTTTGATTTCTATTTGTAATATTCTCTCTCTCTTACTCTCTCTCTCTTCTATTTATTGTAAATAGTTAGATAGTTTTAAATTGAATTACTTCATAAAAATAAAAACAAACACATAGTTTTTAAATCAAACGTCCGCCTCCTTGTGTTCGACTCGGAATTTTCAATTCGGTACAAATTTTATTTGTTGAACACGAGTTCTTCACTTTCAAACTACAACGACAGGTTTTCCAAAACCAAACACGTTAGAATAGCAATTCGTAAGTTCAATAAGCAAGCTACTTGATGAGTTACTTTTATATAAAGTGGTGCAGCCCAAACAACTCAAGCAATTGGCCTTACTACACCACTAAGTTAGGTACACGAATGATTACATAATCTAATTTCTACTCAATTATGTGTTTGGATGTGTGTACTGGTTCCAAATATCGGGTTACCTGTTGAGTATGAAGAATCAGAAGAGGTTGTGTACCTCTATAGTTTTTTTTATATTTTCTGTTTTAAACAGGGGTGAGGTGGGTGAAAGTGAAAATCAAAACATCCAAACTAATCCTAGGGTTTATGAGAGCACCTAGTTTAATTAGGGTTTGAATTAGGGTGATGGAATGAAATCTATGGAGGTGGAAAGAATGGGGGAGCACTTACAGTTGTCTTTTGCTGTACTTTCCTTCTTTCTACCGCTTGAAGATTCCAGATTAGGGTACAGCAAGACAATAGAGAAGAAATAAAAAGAGTTAGAAAGCAATTAAGTGCACGAAATGTGGAAAAGGAATCAAGATCCAATGCCTCTCTAGCAACAACGCAAAAATGTTGAGTCAAAAATTCGTTGCAAAAAGATTTGAGTTTTGAAAACCCATCGTCGTAGTGTAATTTGCGAGAAAATCCGAACAATCAAATAATTTTTACCGAAACTCAAAAGGAGTCCCGGGTCAAACATAGGAAGGCTATGTCGATTCGAATTATGCAATAATATTTTTTTATAATTTTTGTTTAAAGATGAGATAATCACAATGATTCTATTCTACTTGCAATATAAACACTACAACTAAAGAGAGAGAGAGGGTGAGAGAGAGAGAGAGAGAAATAACTTTTATAATCAAAATAATGTTATTACAACTACAACTACAAAGTAGGAAATCTAAACTAGAAAGCTATCAAGAGAAGGGGGAGAGAAGTTATCCTCCTCGACAACTGCTTGGAGGACGAGCCAGACAGGTGATGCCTAGAAGATGAAGAGTGAAGACGGAGGATAGAGAATGAAGCGGGAAGAACTGGAGATGAGGCAGGGCATCATCGTCATGGGATCCACTTCCGTAACGAGGGTGAGAAGACCACGGGTGCCCCACGAACGGAGTGAGTAGTGAACAAAATTTTGATTTTTACTCTAGAGGAGCATCTCAGGTTTGGGACAAGCTTCTTTAGAGCTTTGGAGAGGGAGAGAGATGAAGGAAGGGGTGAGAAGAATGTGGGGGTAGTAGGGCCCTTTTGTATGTGTAGAGGTTGGGGGCAAAAATGTCTTTTAAGGTTTAGAATATTAAATGCATCAACCTTTAGTGATGGATATAAACGTCACTAAAGGCTGAACATGGGTGTAGCATGCGTGCACGCCCTACCTCTTTACCTTCAGTTGCTTCAACGCTTCTCTAAGTTCAAACAACCTTAGCGATCAGACAGCTTAGGATGCATCCACGCCCACACCTTCATCATGCGCCTAATGCATGCACGTGCGATCGCACGTTCGATCGCACGTCTGATCGCACGTGTGTGAATCGCGACATATGGGCCCACCACGTACTGCTTGCATTTGCCACTCGCTCGAGATCCAACGATGCAATTTGAGCCGTTCCCTCCTGCGCCTTCGATTTGAGGTGCACGGGGGCTCGACCCCACGACCTCTACGCTTCGCAAGCATATGAGAGACCAATGTGCCAAGCCTTCCTTTGAGGCACACTCTCAACTAAGGTGAGCACGCTTATGGCTATTGGATCAAGATCCAACAACCTAGATCTGATGACCACTTGACGAGATGAAGTACAGCGGTGATCCTTGGCCAGCTTGGGCGACTAAGATGGCACCACATGGCACTCTCTTGGCCGTCCATTTTCTTTAACTTGTAGATGGTGCCACGAATGTCGAATTAGATTGATTTTCATGCCGTTGGGCTGCGATCGTCAATCCAAACCCATCTGTACGATTGGATTTATTATCTGAAGTATGGATTTACACCACCTAGTCCCCTGGTCTCAGATCTTTCTCGGACTGCATCTGATGCTACGAAAGTTCGATCTAGGCGATCATGGAGTTGTTGAACTCCAATCATTGCTCTGATTAGATCCGTATGGTTGGATCTTCAATTCGATGCCCTGATTAAATATCACCCTAATCCTGACCACCAAAAAGAGAAAATTACTTTACAATTTGTATAATTTGACCTGAATGCATGATGATGCATGTTATGCAATATTTACAATGCATGATACTTCTACGGCACTAAGAACATGCATAAATAGACATTTTAGGCTCATCAAGTTGCATGATTTAGGACGACCATATAAGATTGTATGAGTGATGGGAACACCATCATGAGCCATAAACTAGATCAATTTGATCTGATTAAGTCTCTAAATGCTTCTACATAACCTTCAGAAGGTTATAATTATTTACTTAACCACTCTGAAAGAAAGACAAGAAACCAGGGTTAAAACTATAATTTTACCATCATATCGTAAATGAGGTACAACCACAGGTTTTCCTAGGGGGTAATTAAGCATCAAATGGTCTTAAAAGGCTAACAAGTGTGTTAGAATAGACAGAAAAGGGTTTGCACGTGTTTTGAGAATTAAATGACTTTTGAAACCCTAAAAATAGACCCTCTTAATTAACTAAGGTTCTGGTCAGAATAAAATTTACCTAAACCCTTTAAAATTTATAGAAAAATATCCTCTAGGGTTTGGTACCTTCATTTTGATCTTCAGAACCTGTCTTGACCCAAACTAGAGTCTCAGATAGACATTCACCCTAATTTAGGTTTTTACATAAGTGACCCAATCAAAGTTGGTTAAAACCTAAATCTAACTTTACCATTGGATTCATTTGGTCCAAATTAGTTTTTAACCAAAATTTGGGCCCAATCTAAGATTATCTTGACCAAGTTTGCATTTTGGTTCAGTCAGACTCTTTCTATCTCATTCATACCCTTAACTTTTGAATTCTCTTACAAATAAGCCCCCAACTTCTTTGTACTCTTCACAACTAGGTCCCCACGCCTTTTTTGGAAGGTTAAACCTTCACCGTCAAGTTTCGAGCGAGGATTTCTTGCTCGATTCTCAATCAATCTCTCCCAAAATTGAAACATAGATTCCTTGGGAAGTTACCTTCTATTTGAGCCATTCCTTAGGCTCTAGGTCTTTCCCAAAAGCCATGCGTACCTTTCAAAGGTTCGGGTATCCTATTTCACAAATACCTTCCAAGCTTGAAAGCTTCTTTCCATGCTTGGAAGGGTTTCCTATGGCTTATAAAAGAAACACCATCACACGACCTTGATTTTCTACAAGTCTTGGCGCATTTAACGGCCTAAAAACCCATCTCCGACCACCGAAGACCCCTGCTCCGGCGACCTCTCTGGACCCCCCTCCTCCAGCCATCCAACCATCAAATTGGATCGCCTAATCTCTTCCTTTCTTCATCGCGACCCTCACCAGCCAAAGGGAGGGCATTCCTTCTTCTGCATCACCGTCTCCGCCTCGTTGCTTCCTCCTCCTCCGGCTCCGGTCGACCAACACCGATGCCCTCAGCTTCCCTATCATCTCGCTAAGCCTTTCTTTAACTCTCTCTCTCTCTCTTTCAATTTCACTTCTCCACTCTCTACACATGCACACAACCACCGCTTCTCCCTCATCGCACTTCATCTTCTCTGCCTCTGGTGAAGCTCCAGCAATGCGTACATACCGCTCCACTGCTTGAAACTTGCCTTTGCCACCTCCATCAGCTCCGCCGTGCTCCACAAACCAAAACCCCTCAGGAAATTGAGGGATTTGGTCCCTCACTCGCTCCGCCAAACACAGCACCAATGCACTTCATTTTCCGACATCGACTGGCCACTTCATACACATTCACCCCTCACGGACATCGCCGTTGCATTCGCCTCATCAATGCGAAACTTTTGAGCATACTGACTGGGGTGTTTAGCCTGTATTCATCTCTTTCAGGTCTCGAGCCACCGCGCCATTGGAGGAGCTTCCTCGAAGACCTCCAGGTGTTATTCTTGTGTCTTCAGCTCCAGGCATTGTGCTCAGGTCGAGTGGAACACTTCCAGGAGCGATGTCAGGGTGAAAATTGAAGTCGCTAGCACCTGCCACTACCTCAATTCGAGCCTTCAACCCTACTATTGCGATGCGTAAAGGAAAGGTGGGAATTTAGTCCCACCTCAGAAGCTGAAGGGCGCTTGCAGCCTCATAAGATGAAAAGGTGCCTGGGGCTTATTGCCTCAGACACTTGGGGGGTGAGGTCCCCCGCTAACCCATCACCTGCACCTCACCCACGACTCATCCCTCGTGGGCTTGGCATAGACCCGACCTGCCTAACCCGACTTCACTCCTCAACTGTGACCATGCCCGCAGCCTTGGACCTAGGTGCACTCTAGGTTCGAAACCCGATAACCCGGTACTGTTGGAGGCTCTAGGAGAGTGTGACCCAAGGAGAGAAAGAGAGGATCGTGCACAGGGGTAGGGGGTTTTGTTCTGAGAAGGTTTGGTTGACACTTAGCCAAAATTGAGGATCTTTCCCCCTCTGCATGAAGAACAATAGAGAAGAAGAAGAATAGGAGAAGTAGAGAAAGAAAGAAGGGGAGCTGCATAGGAAGAAAGGTGGAGAAGTAGAAGAAGAAAGAAGAAACAGAAGAGTAAAGAAGAAGAGCAGAGAAAGAAGGAAAGCAAGGAGAAGTTGAAGAAGAAATCAGACATTTAAGATGTCTCATTAGATATTCAGACAGCTAAGAACATTTCATATATATATCTATTGAGTTCTTTTTGCCATTATTATAGGGAGTAATTGGTGATTCAAATCACCATTTTACTCCATTTTTTTTGCAGTCTGATACTTGATCTTATTTCAATATTACTCCGAATCAATTTCTGATTACAATTTTGTATCTCTATTGTTTTAAATTACAATTTTGAGAACCGAATTCCTATTTGCTCCCAGAGAACAACCTCAGACTTTTTTGAGTGTAAATTTTATTTGTTTGAGCACTATTTTGGCTATATTACAATGAAGCAACTCTAAAACATCGATTTATCACTTAAACATTTTGGTGCCGTTACCGGGGAGCAACGCGCAATTCAGATCTCTTGATTGCAATATCAGGTTGGATTCTAATTTGTTACATCTCTTTTGATTGTGATATGTTTCAGGGACTCATTAAAGGAAGATCAGCCACACATCAACCACTCCATGGGCAGGTAAACTCCATCTACCTTCTTTGAAGCCCCTGAATCTGAAAAGGCTAAAAAGGGAAAAATCAATTAGGGCTACTTGCATTCTATTCTTAGACAAATCATCAAGTGGCAGATTTGATACATTCTATTTAGATAACATCCAAACCATGATCTGTGCACCCATTTGAAGCTAGTGTATCTAGGGCTATCACATTCTTGTCGGAACCCTAGGTACCATATTTTGACAAATTAAATTGGACCAAATCAGAGCCAATTATGGATTCCAGTTTAGGGTTTTAGAAACACACTTGCTTAATCAAGAATTTATCTTTCCAAACAATGTGTGCCTAAACCTTGATTGAATTGATCTATTCAAGAAAAACCCTAAAATCAGGCTCTTAAATTCATTTGAACACTAAAAGAGGGACCTAAATTTCTCAAAAGGATAATACAAGTGAAGTTAACCCACCTTGTTTGGGTTGACCAATCTTCAAATTAGGTCACTTTTCACAAAAACATCTTAAAAGTTCAAGTGAAATCATAAGCACCCTTGCTCTTAATTAAAATTGGTAGACTTAAGAGGTCAAGTCCCCATTCTGGTCTACCTGGATCATCAGTGACAAGAGAGGTCAGGTGGGAGAAACCCTGTAACTTATGGGGGCGCTCTACCGTGTAGGGGTCTTTGCGGGACTCTCCTTCTCTAGCTGCTCAGGCAATTCTTAGGTGGACGGCTTTCTAACTAAGGGTATCATCCTCCCCAAACCTCTATAGTCATCCAAAATTTTTTTGGGTGTCTTGATTGGGTCCATCACATTCTAGCTCTCATTTACTCCACCGGTGCATGTTTAGGAGGTCTCTAAGACCATCCTTGAGGCATCCATTAGCTACTCATTCCTGTCAAGGCCAAGCCTCGACCTCCTTGTTTGTGTAACAACCCAATCCAATCGATATCTCTTCTGATTCATCTGAACCTAGTTCTCCTTCATCCATCATCATGGCATAACTAGCAGAAGAAAATAATCTTGAAAATCAGCTTCAGCGCCTCAATGATCTATTCCAAGTCTTTGTGAACCCACCACAGCATCCAATGATGCGAGATCACTACAATCCCGCTGCAGTGGCAATCAAACCTCGAGTACAAATCCCTGCTGGAGATGTTGACATTGAACTCAAGCCCAACATGATTCATGCCATTCCCAAATTCCATGGGCATAATTCCGAAGATCCTTTTCAGCATGCCAAACAACTTAAGTATCTGGTCCAGACCTTCGAGTCAGATGCTCAAAATCAGGATGTCATACTCATAAAAATGTTCTCCTTCTCTCTCATGGATAAAGCTGCTCATTGGTACCAAACCCAAATGCATCCAATCAACACCTGGGCAGAACTTCAATCCGAGTTTTTGAGAAGTTCTTCCCTGTTGATCGGACAAATGCTTTACAGCACCAGATCACGCATTTCACACAACAAGCTGGAGAACCACTTCACGAGTCATAGGATCATTTTCTGGATCTCATGCGAAAGTGCCCCCACCATGAAGTTCCTTAATGGGAACAAGTCTAGTCTTTTTTCCAGGGACTCCGTGAGGATATTCGATTATTCGTCAATGCGACATGTGGAGGAAACATCATGGGTCAACATGAAGACATCATGTGGGAGATTCTCAAGAATATGTGTGAAAACTCCATCAATAATGAATCCATAGGCATGTTCGACTGGACGAATGCCCGTGCATTGACGAATCCAAAGGGAGCACAGGAGATGCAAGGCCTGTCCTCTTTCGTCGACTTAGAACTGATGGCCAGTCATTTGGACAAGGTCTCTATTATTGAGAAGAAGGTGGATGAGCTAACTCAACACTTGCAGTGAGCCACCTCTACGCAAAACCCGTTCACGTGACCGTCCTCTAGCAGGGAGGTTGTGCATAACATCTATCATCGATCTTCTCAGTGGATGGACCCGTATCCACCCTCATCTGATTCTGGTTTCGAAGGAAACTCTAGACCCACCTACTCTAGTTGGGGGAACTTTGAACCCTTGTATTCTGACTTTTCCGAGGTTCCTCAGACCAGCGGGGACCTCAACGGCATTTAGAATGATCCATTCTCAACCACCTACAACCATGGATGGCGTAATCATCCTAATTTCATGTGGTCAGGAAATAATCAAAATCAGAGACCTCAATATCAGCCCTGACCACAAGCTCCTCGTCTATATCAGCTGCCTCAGCCTTGGCCTAACCCAACTTCTTAATTTGGGCCGACTCATGCAGATCAAATGACTCTTATCTTTCAGAATCTGGCTGACATTCAGAAGACGAATGTGGCTATGCAAAAACAGCACAAAGACGAGATCATAGAGGTTCGTAATCAACTCGCCTAGATGGAAAATCCCCGCCAACCTGGTGCACTTCCTTCACAACCTCTACCTAATCCAAATAACATGTCGAACCAGAGGCGCATTATGAACCAAACACAGGGCCAAGCTCACTTTGTTTATCAGGTCCCTTCTACTCCATCACCCGATGGAGTGGAGGCTTAGCCATCATATGCGGGTTACCAGCAGCAAGCACCTCTTTTGCCCACACCAAGCCAAAACCAGGCGAGATTGAATTATGTTACTACCCGTAGTGGCAAAACAACACAGGACCCACCTTATCCAAGCCACTCCCAGCTTGGTAATACAAACCCTAACCCTAGATTGGTCATTTAGGACACACCCGTCCCAGATCAAGAACCTGAGCCAATTCTAGAGGAACCATCTAAGGTTCCATTTCCCGAGGCCTTGACCAAGGGAAAAAGGATAGCCAAACTTGTGGCACCTGAGGAGGACCTGGTTAATCTCCTTGAGCAGGCCCATATAAACATCCCCTTGATGGATGCAATACGCCACGTACCAGCTTACGCACAATTTTCGAAAGATGTGTGTACTCCTAAGTGTAAGCCGTGAACTAAAGGCGGGAACCTGATCGTACCGTCGGAGCAAGCCAGCTCCATCATTTTAAGCAAATTCCCGCCTAAGGCAAAAGATCTAGGCACCCCTTTGATTTCCTATGAAATCGGTGATATACAATTCGATTGAGCATTATTAGACTTAGGATCCTCCATAAATTTGATACCTACATCCTACTAGACTACTTCGAGGAATTTGAGCTTAAACTGACATAAATGACTCTGCAGCTAGTCGACCGATCTATTAAGTCACCAAAAGGAACTCTCGAGGATGTTATAGTTAGGGTATATGATTTCTATTTTCCAGTGGATTTTATTGTCTTAGAGATGGATGCTCCTGAGAATGTGAAGAATACACCGATCATACTAGGGAGACCCTTTCTAGCCACTGCTAGGGCCAATATCAATTGTGAGGAGGGCCAAATTGAATTAAAATTTAGGGGCAAGACACTAAAGATCGACATCTTCAAGGCCCAACAAGGAATTAATTACGGAGTTATAAAACAAATTTGCGATATTAAGGCTGTAGTTGACGACTTATGTATCGAGGAAAACCCAACTATTTCTGATGAACCACAAGAGGATTAAAACCTGCAATTAGAGGAGTCTGAACTCAACCTAGACACACCCATAGCTCCTTCCCTTGCTCCCGACACCCACCCTGAACCACCTGTTGCTGCTGACAACCCAGTTATGGAATTAAAGCCTCTTTCTGATCATCTCAAGTACATCTTTTTGGGTTCCAATTAGATGTTTTCTGTGATTATCAACTCTTGGCTCACACCTAATCAGGAAACACGCCTGATTTTTGTTCTCCAGCAGCATCGGAGAGCCATTGGAGGGACTCTCAATGATCAGACTGGTATCAACCCTTCATACTGCACACATCACATCTATACAGAAGAGGGCTCACGACCATCCCGTGAGATGCAGAGACGCCTAAATCCAAAACTGCAGAATGTCATGAAAAAGGAGATCATCAAGTGGTTAGATGTTGGGATCATCTACCTGATCTCCGACAATCGGTGGGTGAGCCCAATCCAAGTTGTGCCTAAGAAGGTAGGGCTTTCCGTCATCACGACTAAAACCAGAGAAACCATATCTACCCGTATAGCAAACTCATGGAGAGTCTGCATTGATTATAGAACACTTAATTCCTCCACGAAGAAGGATCATTTCCCACTACCGTTCATTGATCAGATTCTCGAGAAACTATAGGGAAATCGATTCTTATACTTTTTGGACATGTACTTCGATTATAATCAAGTCACAATCCATCTTGATGACCAAGAGAAGACCACCTTCACCTGCCCCTTCGGAACATACGCATTTCGAAGGATGCTGTTCGGTCTCTACAATGCACCCGCCACTTTTCAAATATGGTAGGTGAATACCTTGAAGTCTTCATGGATGATGATTGGTAGGATTTTTGCTTTTCAAATATGCTGTCAGAAAAATATTGCGTTGTTGTAAATAATGTGGTGGAAAACCCTCGATCAAAGTTACTAAAAATATATTGAAATTATACCACAATTCCGGTCGTATCCATAGGGAGGAATAGAACCAATAAGATCACCTATATCAATTCCACATAAAATCATGTTCAAGAAAAATAAATTGCCATTGATGTCAACTTGTCATGGGAGGAAGGAAAACAAAGTGCATTAACTAATAAATCCAACCCTCCAATGTTGTCACAATAAACCAAGAAGAGAAGGGCATGCATGCAATAAGAACCAAATAAACTAATGTAGAAAAATATGTCAATAGTGCATCACAATCCTAAAATCCTCACCCAACTAATGCCTCCCCCACTGTAGCAAAATAGGGGAGGCTGTTCTCGCATGTGCTTACGTGGATTGAAGGAGTACCGGCCATCGAGCTTGGCTGGAGGAGATTGGTCGGAGGAGGGGAGCACTCTAGAGGTCATGTAGTGGTTTGCGGTGGCCGAAGATGGCGGGTTGATGGAGAAGAACTCGCCAGCGGTGGTGGCTTCCCATGGCGTGTGTGGACTGCACGAGAGCCGACTACGGATGTAGGCAAGCTCGAGGTATCGAGACGAGGTCAACTACGTCAACGGCGTGGAGTGCAGTGGCCGGACGAGGCAGTTGTGCATCAAGATGAATGGCTGGCGTTGGGTTCTTCTTCTCTGTTGGCAGAGATGAAGAAGACGAAGAGGCCGTTGACGCGTGGGTGTGTGCGCACGAGGGTGGTCGCGCGGGTCTGCTGCAGTCGTGGGCGTCGTGTGCATGCAGCTGTGGGCGAGGAGGAGGCTATCCATGCACGGTGAGGCAGTGTGTGCGGCTCTATTGAGGAGAAGATGGCACAGCCTTGAGTCTGAGATGATGAAGGAGGAAGGTGCTGTGCGTGGTGTATGTTGGAGGGAAGGAGAGGCTGTGGAATGCACGGTTGAAAAAGAGACATCAAGGCCATAGTAAGGTTGTGAGTTGAGAGAAGGTACACAGTTCTATTAGTGGGGTCGTGGAGGCATGCAGTGGCGGATGAGGGAGACACACGGTGGTGGTGGCTTCAATCGGTGGGTGGCTATTGTGGTGGTACTGAACTCGCGGTGGCGGGAAGGAAGACATCGCATGGGGCTGTTGGTGTAGAGGCTCGTAGTTGTTGGTGAGAGTTGTCGTGAGGAGTCACAGTGGAGGGCACACAATCGTGGGTGAGGGCCTCGGCTGGACGTATGTTGGAGGGGTTGGACAACTTAAGTCCTTCACCCTTTTTCGAATGTTGAGAAGGCTCACGGTGGCGGAGTCTTAGGCACACGATAGAGGTTGCTAGAGTGCGGTTGTGGGGAACTCACGGTCGTGGCAAGGGAGAAGTCGCAGTGTCGACAGTGGAGGCTTGCCGTGGAGGAGAAGGCACATGGTGAAGGTGGTTGCCTGCAGGCCGGAGTGGTGGAGAAGAAGGGTTTCTTCCCCGTGGAGGGGAGTCGATCCTTTCTGGTGTTGAGTTCCCTGCATGTATAGATTGAGAGAGAGAGAATCAGAGAAGGAAAGACTTGTTATTTCTTGTTACCAAAAGAGAAGTGAGAGGTTTGAGGGAAAGAGAGAATAAGGAAGGTTTGCATTGTGCATGCATGGAAATAAGAGGGAGGTGATTATTATTTTTTTGTCTCATATAAGGAAGAAGATTTATGATGGAAAGAAGTGATTATGAGATGTAATCCTAAGTTTCAACGATGCAGATTTTAGAATCTCTTCATTTTTCGAATAAAAACCAGGATGTCAAATTCAATATGCCCAATTTATTCTTGCAACAATTATAAGTATGTAAATGTATTAGTACAAGAATATTAAGGGTGCACTTCTAATCACAAAAAATGTGCAAATGATAAATCATGGGCTTAAATAATTTTATTAATGTAATGCGTATTCTAAATTAAATTCTTATCTCAATGATAATGCACTTAGGCTCTAATTTAGTCCACTACAGTGGACCTATCAGATGACTTCTCGATATTTGGTGAATCATTTGATAATTACCTCCTGCACTTGGTCCAAACCCTCAGGCGATGCATCGATGTGAGCTTGGTTCTTTCCTGGGAAAAGAGCCACTTCATGGTACCTGAGGGAATTTTCCTGGGACAATTTATCTATGAAAAAGGAATGTAGGTTGATCGAGCTAAAGTGAATCTGATTTTCAAACTCCCTATGCCTACCTTGGTCAAATACAGCCGATTCTTTCTAGGGCACGTCGATTTTTACCATCGATTCATTCCCGAATTTTCAAAAATCATGCGCCCCCTAACTAATCTTCTATTTAAGGATGTCCCCTTTGAAATCTTCAAGGAGTGAACTTACGCGTTTGAGATCCTACGTGATTGAGTTACCCAAGCACCTATCCTGCAGTCCTGTGATTGGTCTCAACCCTTTGAGATCATGTGCAATGCATCTGATTATGCTGTAAGGGCAATACTTGGGCAGAAAATAGACGGGAAACCCGTGGTCATCTAAACTCGAGCAAGACACTTGATGAGGCTCAGCGTAACTGTACAGTTACTGAGAAAGAGCTGCTAGCCATAGTATTTACCCTAGAAAAATTCAGATCATATCTTTGGGTTCCCGTGTTATCATATACTCAGATCACACTGTAGTGAGGCACCTCCTTGCGAAGAAGGATGCGAAACCTCAACTAATCTGCTAGATCTTTTTGTTGCAAGAATTTGATCTCGAGATTTGCGATAAAGCAGGAAAATAGAATGTGGTAGCTGACCATTTGTCCCATCTTCCTTCTTCCGTCATCGACTTGTCTGGTCCAATCACCGAGCATTTTCCGGACGAGCACCTGCTAACCATTCACAATCTCCCATGGTTTGCTGATATTGTAAACTACTTGGTTACAGGGAAAGTTCCACTAGATTGGCTAACTTCCAGGTGAGACAAATTGATTGCCAAGGCCAAGTACTATATTTGGGAGGAACCATACCTTTTCCACATTGGCAATGATCAGGTGATCCGGAGATGCATTCCTGACGACGAGGTCAATGACGAATGTCATTCTGTCACGACCAGACTTGCGGTGGCCATTTTTCTCGGCGTAAAATCGCAATGAAAATTCTTCAGTGTGGGTTCTTTTGGCCCACTTTGTTCAAAGATGCACAGACGTATTGTAGGGCATGCGCTCATTGTCAAACCCTCGACAACATGGGCCCGTAAGATATGATGCCCTTGAACCCAATTATTATGTACGAAATCTTTGACATATGCGGAATTGATTTCATGGGTCCCTTTCTCAGATCTAATGGCTTCGAATACATTCTACTCACTGTTGATTGTCTCTAAATAGATCGAAGCCGTCCCCACGAGAACTAGCGATCATAAAGTTGTCCTCTGATTTATCCAGGAGAACATCTTTACCAGATTTGGGGTTCCTAAGGCCATCATCAGCGATGGCGGGTCTCATTTTACCAATGTGCACTTCCAGTCCCTAATGAAAAAGTACTAGGTGTCCCATCGTATCTTGACTCCTTACCTTCCCTGTACTAATGGACTGGCAGAACTGTCGAATCGAGAGATCAAAAAATCGTTCATGTCACTATTCGGCCTGATAGGA
The DNA here is from genome assembly GCA_037157565.1 of Thalassia testudinum. Taxonomy (NCBI): domain Eukaryota; kingdom Viridiplantae; phylum Streptophyta; class Magnoliopsida; order Alismatales; family Hydrocharitaceae; genus Thalassia; species Thalassia testudinum. The sequence goes on from JAZHRO010000063.1 coordinate 100,669,651, forward strand.
AAGATTGGTCTACTCACCTTCCAGAAGCTTTGTGGGTCTATAGGACCGCCCACAAGACCCAATTAGGCATGTCTCCCTTCAAATTTGTCTACAATAAGGCATGTCACCTTCCCGTCGAGATGGAGCACAAGGCTTATTGGACAGTACAGAAGTGCAATCTGGATCTACTGAAGGTTGGAATACATTGCCTATTGCAATTAAGGAAGATCGAGGAACTACGCAATGATGCGTATGAGAACTCACATATCTATAAAGAGCAAGTAAAGGCCTTCCATGACAGGTACATTGTACGAAAATCTTTCCATCCTGGTCAGAAAGTTCTACTCTTTGATGCCAAATGCAAATGTTTCCAAGGAAAACTCAGATCAAAATGGATTGGGCCATTCTTGGTAAGATGAATATTTGGAAATGGAGCTATTGAAATCAGCCAACCCAGCCTTGATTCAGAACCCTTTGTTGTGAACAGTCAGAGACTCAAGCCGTTCTTTGAACTCACCGATACGAATAGGGATAGGGTATCTTTTGATCTCCATTCTCCCTGAGCACATTACGTCAGCTAATGGCGTTAAACTCAGCGCTTAACGAGAGTCAACCCGTCATCTTTTTGAAAAACCCGAAACCCTTCTTGACACATCTTATGCTGAACTCATATTGCACTTTAGGGTTCGTCCATTAGAACAACTGACTCCACATCTGGTACCCATACCCGAGCTTGAAATAGTCCGCAATACCCAAAACCTATTCTAATGAATGATCTAAGATGAACTCGAACCCACCTAATTTACAATGAGAACATTGCAAATCGTTGGCATGGGGGGTATTAAAGTGTAAAATTCTCTGAGAATCACTTCACAAGAAAGGGTTTCATTAAAAAAAGCACATATTCCAAAAGCTGAAAAAATAAAAAATTTGAAAAAAGAACAAAAATAGGAGAAGGGAGGAAATTTTGAATAAAATTAATGCATATCATTTTTTAGGAGAAAAGGGGAGAAGATAAAAATGTCAAAAAGGAGCATAATTTGAAAAGAAAAGAAAGAGAGATAGTCATTAGTAGAAGATTAAAAAATTGACTTAGTTCTAGACCAAAATCAAAAAGAAAGAAATGAAAGATAAAAAGTGCTAAGAGACAAAAGGAGATTAGTATGAATGCTGATCTTAGGCCTCTTGGGCTAGAATTATAGGCTTAAAAATTCAAGTATTTGCTAAGATCTAGATAGTCCTCAAGAGGTTTGGGAAAATGCAAAGCTTAAGTATTAGGTCTAAGGGTTAGGGATTATTCGGCTTCGTTAACTACCCTCTGGTTTGTGGGACTTGGTAACCTAAGCACCCCAATCCACGCACAGTCTAGTTCAGTGCGCTTAATTATCAAAATCACACAAATGTGTTAAATCTGTTATGAAAAAGTGACCTAGATTAGGAGCGGCTAATCAATAGAAGTTGATTTGGACGAGTTCCCGACACAGAAAGGCAGGAAATTCCCCTTGAGGATGCTTAATAACATATCGTCTCCTCGGTGCTTGTCTCCTAGGATATCTAAATATCCTACCGGGGGCATGTAAGTACCTTGTGCTGGTTTAGATGCCATGGGCAGCATTATCACGAAATGTTGATTGCTAGGGTCTGGATTTAGCTATAGAATGCCTTGGACAAGATTATCCCGAAATCTCGAAAGCCAGGGTTCTGGGGGTTGCCATGGGCGGTGCTATCTCAAAGCATCGGTTGCCAAGGACCTTGCAAGGATTGATGGTGGGAACTAGGAATCCGATACTGACCTTGTTGTGAAGCTAATGCACGGTTAGAAATAAAAAGAAAAGAGAGAGAAAACTCTCCAAAAAACAAAGAAAAATTCTTCTGTCTCTCTCTTACAAAAAAAAGCACTGCAAACTGAACCTGGGCTAAAACATGTTACAAGTATGGGTGCTTTAACCGTGGAGTTCAACGAACCTTAGGTTAGTTCCTATGGGCCTTAGAAACCTTCGCAGTGAATTGAGGCTGGATCTGTGGTCAGCTCTAGATCTTGGTTGGTACTTGAGTACCTCTAGGCCTACTATCAGCATTCTGACCTAATCTACAAAAAGAAGCACACAACAGAATTCTGAGCATACAAAAACATATCGTCTAGAATTAAAGTTAATTCCATAAGAGTTTGCTAAGGGACTAGCAAAAGCTAGGCATGGGGGTATGATGGGAACACCATCATGAGCCATAAACTTGCTCAATTTTATCTGATTAAGTCTCTAAATGCTCCTACATAACCTTCAAAAGGTCATAATTAATTGCTTAATCATTCTGAAAGAAAGATAAGAAATCAAGGTTAAAACTGTAATTTTACCATCATATCATAAATGTAGTACAACCACGGCTTTTCCCAGGAGGTAATTAAGGGTCAAATGGTCCTAAAAAGCTAACAAGTGGGATAGAACAGACATAAAAGGGTTTGCATGTATTTTGAGAATTAAATGACCTTTGAAATCCTAAAAACAGACTCGCTTAATTAACTGAGGTAATGGGTAGGTTAAAATTCACCTAAACCCTCTAAAATTCATATAAAAATATCCTCTAGGGTTTGGAACCTTCAATTTGACCGTCAAAACACGTCTTGACCAAAACTAGAGTCTCAGATAGACATTTGCCGTAAATTGGGTTTTTGCATAATTTACACATTCAAACTTGGTCAAAACCTAAATCTAACTTCACCATTGTATTCATTGGGTCAAAATTAGGTTTGTACGAAAATTTGGGCTCAATCTAAGATCATCTTGACCAAGTTTGCATTTTGGTCCAGTTAAACTCTTTCTATCTCATTCAGACCCTTAACTTTCAAATTCTCTTACAAATAGCCCCCAACTTCTTTGTCTTCACAAGAGGGTCCCCGCACCATTTTTGGATGGTTAAACCTTCACGGTCGAGTTTTGAGCGAGGATTTCTCTCTCAATTCTCAATCAATCTCTCCCAAAATTGAAACATAGATTCCTTGGGAAGTTACCTTCCATTTGAGCCATTCCTTGGGCTCTAAGTATTTCCCAAAAAGCCATGTGAACCTTTCAAAGGTTCGGGTACCCTATTTCGCAAATATCTTCCAAGCTTGAAAGCTTCTTTCCAAGCTTGGAAGGGCTTCCTATGGCCTATAGAAGAAACACCATCGCATAATCATGCTTTTCAGCAAGTCTTGGCACGTCTAACGGCCTAAAACTCATCTCTGACCATTGAAGACCCCTGCTCCAGTGACCTCTCTGGACCCCCCTCCTCTGGCCATCCAACCATCAAATTGAACAGCCTAACCTCTTCCTCTCTTCGTCGCAACCCTCCCCAGCCAAAGGGAGGGCGTTCCTCTGATTGCGAGATACGCGTGATTTGTAAAAGCGGGTTTTTAATGTCGTTGTAACAAGCGAATCCGCGTTCGCTTTTAAATTTATATCCTAGATAGGGGAGTATCTAGGGTCATCCAAGGATGCAAAAATTGCAAAATTAATCCTCTTTCTTACAGATAGATCTCAACTTTCTTTTTGATATTTTTCAATATGTAATTTTTTTGTATTTTGAAAAGACGAGGGCAAACTGCAGATTGTAGCTGAAAGAACTAACACCTACAAATGATTAACTAAAATCTAAAAGATAGAAATATCTTCTTCCTAAGCTCACTCTAGGCAAGTGGAGGCCTAGGGTAATTAGGAAGAAGAGGTGAAACAAGTGCTAGAACCAAAACAAACAACTGCAATAAAAAGCTAAAAGAAGGCAATTTTGATTGAGTAGAATGAGTGTTCTATTAAAGGACAAGTAGAGGAATGCTTCTACTAGAATTAAACAATCTAAAAGCAAGAAAAGAAACACAAATCCTCTTGTAACAATGGTGAAGAAGGTTGTCTTCTTGCTCCAAGCCTAGCTGCTCCTTGGCTTGAAAAGAGGGCTTCCTTCTCCTCCTTCCTTAAGAGCTCCTCCAAGGTGGAAGCTACCACCTTTAATGCTCTCTCCAAAGGGGTGGGCGTGCACCACCCTCAAAAACTCCTCCAAGGTGGCGTGACCACCTTCAAGATCTCCTCCAAGATCTTCCTTGCTTGGCTTCTCCTTTGGCTGGCGTGACCCAAGAGAGAAGGGAAGAGGGGAAGGCACCAAGGGGACAGAATATCCCCTTAATCTTCTTCTTCTTCTTCTCTCTTGGACGTGGGCTTCTTGGTGGAATATGAGAGTGAAATTGCTAGCCAAGGATGACTTGAATGGTGGTGGGTAGTGGTCTTTTTATAGGGTAGGATGGAGGGTTAAGGTGCCCCTTGAAATGGAGGGCTAGGATGGAAGAATGGAGGTGGTTGGTGATCCTATGGCTAAGGAGAGTTGGCGCCAACTCAAGGGGTGTTAAAGGGGGTAGTTATGGTGGTGTTGGTGTCTTTTGGTGGTGGAGAGACACCACCATGTTGGCGCCAACATGGGGTCTTCTAGAAGGGGGGTTAGGTGGATGGTGGAGATGGGTTCAAGGGGGATTGTGTGGTGGAGATGAGGGGAGATTTTGGAGGGAAAAGTGGCGCCATTAAGGGGTGGTTATGGGTAGTTTTTGGCACCACTTTTAGGTGTCTTTTGGAGGTGGTGGGTAGGTTAGGTTGGTGCCAAGTAGGTTAGCTTATGTGGAGTTTGGGTGGAGCTAGTTGGGTGGAGTTGGTAGGTGGGTTTTTGGGGTGATACAAGCCAAGGAAGTTGGAGCATAGCTAAGCTAAGCTAAGCTAAGATAGCTTAGATAATGGAGGAGTAGGGGAGAAGGTAATGGAGCTAGCATTTGGAGGAAGGAGCTGAGGAGGAGAAATCTGGAGCTGGAGCTGGAGCTGGAGCTAGCTGCTGCTGAAGAGGCTGGCATGGGGCCACTCTAGCTGGATTAGCTTGCTAGTTCTTTGCTAGTTGCTAAGCCAAGCTAAAGTGAGCTAGCTTCTACCAAAATGAGCTGAGGTGAGCTAGGTCTGGTGCTCCCGGGGAGAATCAAGCTGGTTGAGGCAGCTAAGGTAGCTTAGCTCAACTGAGTTGAGCTAAGCTGAGTCCTCGGGAGCTGGACTTGAGCTTCCTGAGCTGGGATGAGTTCTTCTTCAGCTGGCTGGAGTTGAGTGGAGCTGGATGTAGCTGGATCTAAGCTGGGGTGAACTCCTGTCAACTTAGCTGAGCTAGCTAGAGCTCCCTGTGGACTAGTGGGAGCTGAGATGAGCTAGACTCAGCTAAGTTGAGCTGGATTTGAGCTGACTTGAGCTAGGGTGAGCTAAGGTGAACTCTCTTGAGTTGCCATCCAGCTGAGATTAGCTGAATGGAGCTGGGATGAGCTAACCCTAGTTCAAGTAGGCTAGGTTCCAGCTGCGGTGAGCTGGATCAAGCTGAGCTGAGCTGGATCAGGCTGAGTTGAGCTGGATCAGGCTGAGTTCCAACTAGTCTGGGCTTCTCCTTCACCATTTTCCTTCTTGAGTGCTAGGGTTTTAGGGATCTATATATCTGTTCATCCCTAACACTCACAAAAGCATATTAAAAAGACAATAAAAAATGCAATGCATGCCTAACCTATTTTATGCCTAAATGCGGCCCAAAAACCCGTTTGCGGAGTAAAATCCTAAGAGCTAGGTTTGTTTTAATGCATAAAAATGATGATAAACTGGCGTTTATCATCCTCCATCTACATCGCCGTCGCCACCTCGTCGCTTCTTCCTCCTTCTCCGGCTCTGGTCGACCAACACCGAAGCCCTCTGCTTCCCTATCATCTCGCTAAGCCTCTCTTTAACTCTCTTTCTATTTTGCTTTTCCACTCTCCACACATACACACGACCATCACTTCTCCCTCACTGCACTTCATCTTCTCCACCTCCAGTGAACATCTGGCAATGCCTACACACCACCCCACTACTCGAAACTTGCCATTGTCACCTCCATCAGGTCCGCCGTGCTCCACAGAACAAAACCCCTCAAGAAATTGAGGGATTTGGTCCTTCACTCACTCTGCCGAACACCGCACCAACGCACTTCATTTTCTGACGTCGACCGGCCACTTCACACACGTTCACCCCTCATGAACACCACCGTTGCATTTGCCTCATCAAGGTGAAACTTCTGCGCTTACTAATTGGGGCATTTAGCCCGTATTCGTCTCTTTCAGGTCTTGAGCCACCGTGCCATTGGAGGAGCTTCCTCGAAGACCTTCAGGTGTTGTTCTTGCGTCTTCAACTCCAGGCACTGCACCCAGGTCGAGAGGAAAACTTCTAGGAGCGATCTTAGGGTGACAATTGAAGTCGCCAGCACCTGCCACTACCTCAATTCGAGCCTTCAACCCTACTGCTGCGATGTGCAAAATAATGGTGGGAATTTAGTCCCACCTCAGAAGTTGAAGGGCACTTGCGGCCGCATAAGAGGAAAAAGCGCCTGGGGCTTATCGCCTCAGACACTTGGGGGGTGAGGTCCCCCGCTCACCCATCACCTACGCCTTGCCAGTGACTCGTCCCCCGTGGGCCTAGCGCAGTCCCGACCTGCCTAACCCAACTTCACTCCTCAGCTGTGACCACATCGCAACCCTGGACCCAGGTGCACTCTAGGTCCAAAACCTGATAACCCGGATGCTCTAGGAGAGCGTGACCCAAGGAGAGAAAGAGAGGATCGTGTGTTGGGGCAAGGGGGTTTTGTTCTGAGAAGGTTTGGCTGACACTTAGCCAAAATTGAGGATCCTTCCCCCTCTGTGTGAAGAAAGGTAGAGAAGAAGAAGAGAAGCAGAGAAAGAAAGAAGAAGAAGGGGAGTTGCACAGGAAGAAAGGCAGAGAAGCAGAAGAAGAAAGAAGAAACAGAAGAGCAAAGAAGAAGAGCAGAGAAAGAAGAAGGAAAGCAAGGAGAAGTAGAAGAAGAAATCAGACGTTTAAGACATCTCATTAGATATTCAGACAGCTGAGAACATTTCATATATATATCTATTGAGTTCTATTTGCCATTATTGTAGGGAGTAATTGGTGATTCAAATCACCATTTTACTCCATTCATTTTGCAGTCTGATACTTGATCTTATTGCTATATTACTCTGAATCAATTTCTAATTACAATTTTGTATCTCTATTTTTTTAAATTGCAATTTTGAGAACTGAATTCCTATTTGTTCCCAGTGAACGACCTCAGACTTTTTCAAGTATAAATTTTATTTGTTTGAGTGTTATTTTGGCTATATTACAACGAAGCAACTCTTAAACACTGATTTATCGCTTAAACAATGAGTAGCCTCTAGATTTCATTTTCTGCATTGTGTGCATTTCATTGAAGATTGCTGGAGACAAGGTGCGTTCTACTTTCTTTGCATCATATTCTGATCACGCATTGCATTTTGAGCTTAAAAGACAAGACTACCTATATTGTTTTGAAATAAGTAACCTATGGTCATCTAAATTTCTGAAAAAGGATTTTAACTAAATGAGGAACATTAAAACCCAAGGAGTTGATTTGAGACATTGTGCTGCAGTTCAAAATTCAAACTCAAAATTTTACAATGAATGCACATGTGTATGACTGTGCACTAAATCACACATTTAGACACTCCTAGGTTTTTGAGTTGCTAGGAAAGGACCGTCCTACCGTTGGATACCAAAGTGCTTGAAACTCAAGATCAAAGGTTTGGTAAGTCCAAGGAGGGGGATACCCTGTCACAATTTTTGTGGGTAGATAAGAAGCATTGGGAAAGCACAACTTCAAAGGAAGGCTTAGGCCTACTTGCATCACTCAATCTTCCATCCTTGGAGTACTTTACCATTTGAACTTTAAAGTAGAGCACTTAAGTTCCAATTAGGTCTTCATTAAGGCATTTCGTATGTAGATAATAGGCACATAATTGATTTGGCAATTTGTATTGTCACCTACAACTGGACTAAAAAAGTCCTTTCGAATTGTGTTTTTGTTGTTAGTGTATGCTTAGTAGGCAATCTTTGAGGAGACAACTTGTGTTTAATCCAAAACCTGAAAGAATCCTTAGGAAAGTCAACCAAGAGAGAAAAGAGATGGTCGAGGAAGGAGAAAATAGGATTGTGGAAAGCCAATGATCTTTGAGAGACTATTTTATCCCTACCAACCAACCTGGCCATGCATTGAGATGACCTGGGGGGAACAATCCTTATGAAATCAAGCGTAGTACCATATCTCTGTTGCCCTCATTCTATGGTATTTCTAGGGGGGATCCCTACAGGCATTTGGAGGAATTCATCGAGGTCTGTTCCACGATGAGATTGTAGGGTGCTACTGATGATTCCCAAATGCGAACCCTCTTTCCCTTCTCCCTCAAGGATAAGGTGAAACATTTGCATTACACTCCAGATGGTAGAGTGGATACTTAGGATGCCTTGAAGGGAGAACTTTAAAAAAAATACTTCCCCATGAGCAAAACTAATCATTACAGGAGAGAAATCATAGGTTTTGCTAAATAAGATGGAGAGCAATTTCATGATGCATGGGAGCACTTTAAAGATTTGTTATGCTTATGTCCCCATCATCAGGTGCCAAGATGGAAACTTGTAGAAAGGTTCTACACTGGGTTAAATGACAAGCACAAGCAAACAGTGGATGGTGCCTGTGCAGGAACCTTTCACACAAAAATTGAAGATGAGGCTTAGGAGCCTTTTGAGACCTTGAGTGAGAATTCTATCCACCTAAATTCTGCCTATTTGGATAGGAAACCCACTCTTATGCAACGAAAGATTGAGGCAAATGAGGCTAGGGATACCCAGAATTTAGCCTTCCAAATTCAGTTGTTGAACCAAAATATGGAAAGGCTTATGTCGAACCTTAACCAACTCATGCCAAATGCCTCTGTTTCCCAAGCTTCAGAATGCTCCATTTGCCAAGGCAATACGCACGTCGCTATGGATTGCCACTTGGACTCCCAATTCCCTGAGCTTGTACAGGCGGATCTGAATGTCACCCAAGGATTTCATCCTAGACCCCGTAATGATCCTTTCTCCAACACTTAAAACGAGGGCTGGAGGAACCACCCAAACTTTTCATGGAGACAAGGGAATGTATCAAATTCAAGGAATTATAAACCACAACCCTTTTAGAACTAACAAATGAACCAACCTCAGTCCTTTGCCCAACCAAAGACCTATGAGATGGATGAATTGAAGGTGATGTTGAGAACTATGCAAATAAGTCAATGTGACATCATCCAATCTCATGACAAGGCTATACAAGAAATGAAATCACAGATAGGACACCTTGTCGAGGCCGTTAGATAGAGGGAGACTAGGAAGCTTCCCAATGCTGCTGAGGAGAACCCTAAAGGGAAAGGCATTGTCTTTAGGGAGCATGCCCAAGCAGTGACTATTCTGAGGAGGGGGAAAGAAATTTACAAACCTAATACTCCTATAGTGTCACCTTCTGAAAGACCATCCACCCCAACTTTTGCCCCCATCGAAGAAGAGCTGCCCAACTCTCCTCTGCTTGAAATCACCTCATCGGAAGAGGTTGTCCCCGTTCTACCACTTACTCGACATGACAACCCTTCCATCCAGAGACTGAGAGTGCCCTTTCCAGAGCACTTATCTAACTCTGGGCAAACTTTTGCTGGCTCATCTAGAGCCAAAGATAAGATGGATGAAATCATGGAGACTTTTAAACAAGTGGAGATTAACCTGCCCTTGCTTGAAGCTATCAGGCAGATTCCATCCTATGCCTGCTTTCTAAAGGACCTGTGCACAAAAAAGTAGCAATCGAGGAAACAAGTCCAATCAAAAGTTCCTGCCTCATTCTGTTAGTTCAATTATACAACATGGGACACCCCCGAAACTTAAGGACCCAAGAGCCCCATGCATCTTGGTGGTCATTGGCGACCTACATATAGACGAGACTCTGCTTGATCTGGGGGTGGGGGTAAACATCCTTCCAAGCTATGTATATGAACAACTTGGAGGAGGCAATCTGAAGCCTTCCCTTGTAATCGTCCAAGTTGTAGACTGATCCTTGAAGACACCACGGGGCCTGCTAGAAGATGTCCTCGTGAGAGTGGAGGATTTCTTCTTCCCCGTTGACTTTCTTTATTAGACACTGACCCTACCAACAAACTAGGCAAGCCCTCCAACATCTTGGGTCACCCTTTTCTTGCGACTTCTAATGCTTCAATTAATTGTCACACTGGGGTGTTAAAAATAGGCTTTGGGAATAAGAAAATTCAACTTAATGTGTTTGATGCTTATAAACAAGCTGGATTTGAGGATTGTTCTCAAGTTGAGGTGGTAGATGACCTGATTGGAGAGACAACTCCTACAATTTTATGTGATGACCCCCTTCAACATGTCATACTAATTGGGCATTCTCATCTCTTGGAGGAATGTGAAGGAGATGTACTAGAACTTAAGGAGTTGCTTGGAGTTTCTACCGACTCTCTTTCCCCAGCATACCTACCTAAGATAGATTTACTACCTGAGATGGGGACATCTATTATGAAACCCTCAACCATACAAACCCCTGACCTTAAACTAAAACCCCTCTTGGACACTCCCAAGTATGTATTCCTTGGTCTAAATGATACGCTCCCTGTAATCATCTCATCTACGCTATCTAAGGTGCAAGAGGGAGCCTTGCTAGATTACTTATCAAGGCATAAGGAAGCCATGGCTTGGACAATCACTAATATTAAGGGTATAGACTCTACACTCATCATGCATCACATTTATACTGATGATTCCATCAAACCTTTTCGAGACATGCAGAGATGTCTTAACCCCAACATGAGAGAGGTGGTTAAAAAGGAGATTCTGAAGTGGTTGGACACTCGGATCTTATATCCCATCGCGGATAGCAAATGGGTTAGTCTAATCCATGTGGTGCCAAAGAAGGTAGGCTTTACAGTCGAAACCAATGGCCAGGGAGAACAAGTGGCGACCAGACTCTCAAGTAGCTAGAGGGTCAGCATAGACTACTATAAACTGAACACCATTACCCAAAAGGATCACTTTCCCTTGCCCTTTATTGATCAGATCCTCGAGAAATTGGCAGGGAACAAGTATTTCTGCTTTCTAGACAGATATTCTGGGTATAACCAAGTTGCAGTCTTCCCTGACGGCTAGGATAAGACAACTTTTACTAGTCCCTACGACACTTTTGAGTTCAGGCATATGCCGTTTGGATTGTGTAATGCACTGGTAACCTTCCAATGGTGTATGATGTCCATTTTCTCAGACATGATTGACGAATGTGTCGAAGTTTTAATGGATGACTTCTCCATTTACAGCTCGTCTTCTGACCAATGTCTCCTACACTTACAGAATGTGCTAAAGAGAAGTAAGGAGACTGGTTTAGTCCTTAGCTAGGAGAAGAGTCATTTCATGGTCTAGAAAGGCATTGTACTTGGGCATGTTGTGTCTAAGAGGGGTTTGGAAGTAGATAAAGCCGAGGTTGATTCTATTTCCAAACTTCCATTGCCCACAAATGTCAAACAGATTAGATCCTTTTTGGGCTATGCTGGCTTTTATAGGTGCTTATTAAGAATTTCAGTAAAATTTCTAGGCCACTTTGCAACCTGTTGGTGAAGGAAACTTCCTTCGATTTTGATTCAAAGTGTGTCGAAGCCTTTCACACTCTAAAGGAGGCCTTGATCTCTGTGCCTATTCTTTGAGCTCTAGATTGGACACTCCCATTTGAGCTTATGTGTGATGCTTTGGATTACATAGTGGGAGCAGTCCTTGGACAAAGGGTTGAGGGAAGACCACATGTGCTGCACTATACCAACAAGACTTTAATCGAACCACATCAAAACTACACTGTCACTGAAAAGGAATTACTTATTGTAGATTTTGCTCTAGAGAAGTTTAGGTCTTATCTTCTTAGATGCAAGGTGGTCATTTTTACTGATCATGCAGTAGTGAAGCACCTCATTGCCAAGAAGGACTCTAAGCCACGATTTATTAGGTGGATCTTATTCCTTCAAGAATTTGACTTGGAGATTCGTGAGGAGTGGAAAATGTAGTGGCTAACCACTTATCTCGCCTCCCACTTGATGACTCTCCATCTAGAGACATCCGCGAGACATTTCCCAATGAAACCCTTATGACGGTAACACCGATTTCACCCTGGTATGCTGATATCGTCAATTACTTGGTCATTGGACAAACTCCTGGCTCTTGGGATGAGTAGAAATGGAAGAGCTTCATTTTCCATGCGAAATACTTTCATTGGGAAGAGCTGAAATTATTTAGAATTGAACAAGACCAAGTACTAAGATGATGCGTGCCTGAAAAGGACCAACAAAGTGTGTTGACATTTTGCCATGAGCCTCATTCTGGAGGACACTTTGGTGCTATGAAAATAGCTTTTAAGGTTCTCCAGTCTGGTTTTTGGTGGCCTACTTTATTTAAGGATTCTCATAACTTTGTTAAGGCCTGTATTAGATGTCAACGAACTGGAACGATTGGGAAACGGAATGAGATGCCCCAACACCCTATCTAACCTATGGAAATTCTTTATGTATGGGGGATCGACTTCATGGGTCCCTTCCCTTCGTCCCATGGATATGAGTATATCTTGGTGGCAGTTGGTTATGCTTTTAAATGGATAAAGGACATTCCTACATGCACATATGACCAATCTGTGGTCTTGAAATTTGTGAGAGCCAATATCATATCTAGCTTTGGCTACCCCAAGATGATTATAAGTGATGGGAGACCTAATTTCCAGAACCACCACTTCAACTGGATACTCAGGAGTCTAGCAGTAACTCACAAGATCTCTACCCCTTACCATCCTCAGACGAGTGGCTAGGTTGAAGTGTCAAATAGGGAGATAAAAAGCATTTTGGAAAAGACCATTAGGCCTAATAGGAAGGACTTGTCCCAAAAGCTCGATGATGCTTTATGGGCTTATTGAATGGCCTACAAAACCCCTTTGGGTATGTCTCCCTTTCGGATAATGTATGAGAAAGCGTGCCATTTACTTGTTGAGCTTGAACATAGGGCATTCTAGGCTATCCAAAGTGTCAACATGGGTTTAGAGCAAGCAAGTAAGGCACGATTACTAGAGTTGATGGAGCTTGAGGACCTGAGGAATGATGCTTATAACACCTCCCAAGCTTATAAAGAGAGAACTAAGGTCTTGCATGATAAGTATATCCTTAGAAAGTCCTTTGAGCACAACAAACAAGTCTAGCTTTTTAATTCCAGATTGAGCTTTTTCCAAGGAAATTGAAATCTCGTTGGGATGAGCCATACATAATCACCAAAGTGTTTCCGCATGGGGTTGTGGAGATCAAGAGCCTTTCCTCTTCAGCAACGCTCTTTACCTTCAATGGCCAATGATTAAAACCATATGTTACTTTGGATGGCCATTTGGTTGACGAGGTCACTCTCGAGGAGCCCCAGCTCCTTTCATTCTTCACCTCATGTAACATCTTCCCTTGTCTATTTTACTTCCATTGGGGACATTGTTTGAACCAGGCATGGGGGGATAGAACTTGAGGCATCTATTTATAGCATGTATACATATTGCATTCATGCATTCATATTGTGTTAACGAAAGAAAAGTTTTAATTTGTTGAGCTTAATTGGTTAGTCCCAACAATCTCTATGGATAAGTTACCTAAAGTTCTGGGCTGGAACGAATGATAAGATAAGACCTTAAATGTCTTGCCTCAGGAGATAAGGAAGAGATATTAGTCTTAGACCCTTAGGAATGGATTGGCTTAAAAATCTAAGTATTTGTTAAGATACAGATTTTGCCTCAAGCAATTAAGGTACTTGAGAAGCTGATGTATTAAGTCAAGGGCTTAGGAAGTATAGAACTTCTTTATTTATTCCTTAGTTTGGAGATCCTTGAAATCGAAGTGTTTTTTTCACTTACACGAACTTAAACTAGGCAACCATGTGAGAGCTTACCATGGTGTGGGATGTCCAGATCCCAACTTTGCATCCCGAGTCTTCCTAGATTTTACTTAGGTGAAGCATTTAGAAAGGACGAAAGAGTGCCACTCACCAGAAAAAAGAAAAGAGAAAAAATGAAATGGAGAATAAAAAAATGAGGGAAATAGCACCTCGTTACACATAGGTGTCATTGAAAATAAAAAGTACCTCGTTATACATGGGTACTAGAATTATGAAAAAAAAAATGAAGAAATAGCTGAGGAGATATAAACTGGGTTCGCCCTTGTATTGACCTCAAAATAAAAAAAAGTTAGGAGAAAGTTGCCAAGTCTAAGTATGGTTGAACTTAGGTATGTCTAGGTAAATGAAAGGCAATTCTAGTCCTGGGAATGTATAGGAAGAACAAGTATGGATGCCCATTAATCAAATTATACACTCAACATTGACACTTTAACCTCTAGGATTTACAAACTATAGCATAAACTTAGAAGTTTAAGAAATCATTGCCTGAGACAAAAACTAAAGAAAATTAAGTCTGAATTTTGATTAGTACTTGGATACCTTAAGGTCTAAGGTTAATATTTCAACAAATCTCTAGAGGTGAGATATAATAAGGCATCCTGACGGTTAATTCTAGCCTGGAACTTAGGAATTCATCATAAAGTTTGCTAGGGACTATCAAAAACTAAACATGGGGGCATTTGATTAGCACATATTTGTGGGCTATTTATATATTTAAACGGCTAGACATTAGATTAATAGTAACATATAAATAGATTAGTTTATTAATTTGCTTTTATGCATATTTCATGTGATAGTATGCATTTAAGTAGGCTACTTTGGTTTGCATCACTTTGCATTTCATGCATTGTTTGGAGTCTTGTATATAAATAACCCAATAATCATTTTTTTTTAATTTATTCTCTTCTCTCTGCAGCACTTGGGAACAGCCCCTCGGAATAATGAAGGCACACCTTAATGGCCAAGGAAAGTTGATCTTTGTCCCACACGTCCATTGCCGCTCCATATCCTCCTCCATCCATTTCTCTTCACTACAGGCTATAGGATATGCTTCTACACCGAGCAAAAGGAGGCCACCACCCCACACCATCACTGTGCAGAGCGTCAAGCTTCTTCCCACTTCGCCACCATGGGGCTCGACCATGGCAAGAGCTTCACTACTGTGGGCATACGGGGTGACAACCCACATCGCCGTCTGCTGAGTCTCGCAATCCATCACCGTGCTTCTTCACCCACTCCATCACAGTGACTCACCCACTCAACCAACCCATCATCTATATCACACCACCACCACACCCTCACTGTGCCACCTCCTTCCTTTGTTTCTTCTTCTTTGTTCAACAACGACAACACCCACCAGCAGCCATACGCCTCCTCTCCACTCCACGTTCCACAAAGTCCCCCCTCCTTCATCCTCTTCTTCTTCGTTTTCTTCTTCCCCTGCCACTTCACCTTCTCCTTATTCTTCATCTCCTTCTACTCTTACCCACATAGAGCAACCCATCACCACCACCTGCAGCACTCCTCACCCATGCCTACTCCTCACCTACACACACCCAGCAACACTCGCCCACCACCAGCTCCTCGCGTGCGTCCATGTGCGCGCCCTCGAGCCACGACTAGTGTGCGCGCTCGCCAGCCAGCACCTCCCTTACGTGTGCAACCCTTCGGCTCCGGCCACTCCTTCGAGCGCCATCGCCCTCGCCCACCCACGTGTCAACGTGCAGCCACACACGGCTGCACACACATTCACACAGCATCAGAAGCCATTCACCACCACGTCACTATTCATCTTCTTCCTCAGAGGAACCCACCTCTACCACCACCTAATAGCCACTTCAGGGCACTAGACATGCTGCCAAACTCGCCACCAACATCGCTATACTCCTAGCCACCTTCCATCACATTTTCCCCCACATCCACGAATGCCGATATTGCCTGCACAACCACTAACAAAACTCCACGTCGCCGGGGTAGCATCTATGTCCAGCTGGCCTTGGCCATGCCGTGACATGCCGCCACCACCAACATGAAGTTCTAGCTCCCCTCGTTCTCCTGTGAGCTCCTCGTAACCGGTCGTTTCCCTCCTTCGCTCGCCATAGCTTCACGAAGGGAATCCCCTATTTCCTTCTGCATTAAAATTTACATTTACACGCCATTGCCACTTCTTACCTTTTATTTTATTAATTAAATATTATGTCACATTTAAGAGAACTCCCTCAACTTTCAATGTAAATGTAATATCAACTCATCTAATCATTGTTATCTTAATTAAAAGGCAATTTTGATTCGATTTCTTGGGGAAATTAATCATGAACATTTACTTTTGACCCATACGAGTTTTAATAGGCCTACTCCTCCCTATGGACACGACCTGCTCTCTCCAGTGGTTATTATTTACGTGAATTCATCATTATTTAAGATATGTGTTGTCGTATAGGACAAATGCGCTCAAACAAATAAAATGTATAACTCAAAATCAAGAAATGAGTCTGAGGTCTTTCACTGGGAGCAAGTATGCAATTCAATTTCACAAATCACAAGTCAATTGGAAAAATAAGCAATTAAGACCAAAACTTCATTTTAAAATGATCTAGAATAATATATCAATAATCCAGGTAGCAATGTGTAAAAGGAATTGGTTAAAATGGTGATTTATATCACCAAATTAACCTTAGACAATTAAGCACTAATATCCTAAATATATGAACAGCATTAATCAAATATTTTTCGTCAATCACAATCTCAGAATCAACTAAGGCCCCCAAGGCTTCAGACGATGGCCCAAGTACTCAGATGCCTTAACTAGGGCTTAGCAGACAGAGGCAAAAGTCCTCTTCCTTCTTCTCTTCAAGCCTCAAGGGGAGACACAACACAGCATAGAGGCAAAACCTCCCCCGTCGTGCCACTTCTCTTTTTCTTTCTCTCCCTTCGCAAACCCGACCTACTCATGTAATCGGATCCAGACTTGGGCCAGGCCTGTCTGCATGAATGGCGAGAGAGGCGTGCGTTGAGGCGTGCATAGGGACTCGACTGCTATGACTTGGGTGAGGGGTTGGGGGATGAAATTCCCTTTATCTCGCACCAAGAGCTCCAATCTTCACGATGTGGGACTAAATGTCCCACAGTCTTCACGTGCTAGCAACTATGGTAGAGGGTCTCGATTGGGGCTGCAGCTACAGCTGAAGACCCCAATTGGGAACCTGGAGATGCTCTTGAAGGAAATCCGCAGCACCTGGGGAAGTTGCCTGGAGGTCTCGTGACATAAGTACTGCAAGCAAGGTCGGAGGATTTGAGGCGGTGACGAAGGCCCAGAAAGCATGAACACGGCCTTATGGCCAAGTCAAATTAGTTCAAAAGCTTCGTCGTGGAAAGGTGAGTGCAACATCAAGCATTTAAGACCCTCTGATGGATATGTAGGAGCTTTTATTACCTTTTTAAGACCAAAACTGTCTAGTTTGGGCTTACGATGGTGTTCCCATTATACCCCCATGATTAGCTTTTGCTAGTCCCTTAGCAAAACCTTATGGATCAAACCAGTTTTCTAGGTTGGATGTAACCATCAGGGTGCCCTAGTAAGCTGCAACTCTAGGAATTTGATCTTAATACCAACAATAGGCCCAGAGGTACTCAAGTACCAGCCCAAATCCAGACCTGACTTGCTCTTACCTCAACCTACTGTGAAGGATTCTAAGGCCCGCAGGAACTAACCTAAGGTTTGATAGACCCAATGGTTAAAACACCTGCGCATGTAACATGGTTAGCCAAGGTTTAGTTTGTCAGTGCATTTTTGTAAGAGAGAGATGGAAGAATTTTTTCATTTTTGGAGAGTTTTCTCTCTTTTCCTTTTCATTATATTTTTCCTTAGATCCAACCTCAGATTGGCCCTAAACATGTTCAGTATCAGATTCCTCGCCCCCATCATCAATCCTCGCAGGGTCCCTGGCAATCGATGCTTCG
Source organism: Thalassia testudinum (assembly GCA_037157565.1). Classification (NCBI taxonomy): domain Eukaryota; kingdom Viridiplantae; phylum Streptophyta; class Magnoliopsida; order Alismatales; family Hydrocharitaceae; genus Thalassia; species Thalassia testudinum. Next base: position 100,687,461 of record JAZHRO010000063.1, read on the forward strand.
AGCTAGTACCAACCAAGGCAACCACCAGAACCCTGGCTTTCGACACTTCGAGATAGTGCCACCCATGGTGTTCTGTAGCTAAATCCAGACCTTAACAATTGACATTTCATGATAATGCCACCCATGGCATCTGAACTAGCACAAGGTGCTTACATGCCCCCAGTAGGATATTTAGATATCCTAGGAGATAAGCACCAAGGAGATGATATGTTATTGCGCATCTTCGAGGGGAATTTCCCACCTCTCTGCGTCAGGAACTCGTCCAAAGCAACTTGCGTTTTTGAGCCACTCCTAATCTAGATCATAGGACCATTTTCAGAATAGCATAAATGCTTTTTGGCATGATTTCATATTTAAGCGCACTAAAACAGATTGTGTGTGATTTACGGTGCTTAAGTTATCGAGTCCCGATACCAGAGGTCAGTTAATAGGGTCGAATACTACCTAAGCCTTAGACCTAATACATAAGCTTTGCATTTTTCTCAACCTCTTGTGGATTAATCTGTATCTTGACAAGTACATGAGTGTTTAAATCGCAAACAAATCCAACATGCCTAAGGTCGATATTCACCACTAATCCCTTAAATTTTAGCTTTCTAGGTCATAATTCATCATTCAATCCAACCTAGAAGTTAGGTAAGTTTCATATTATTTTGAAGGGACTCCCATATTTTCTTCTTTACTTTTTACTCCTTTCTTTTCTTTTCAATTTTCCTCCCTCGTTTTTCCCATTTTTCTCACAAATGGACCTTTTTTTTCCTCAACCTCCATTTTTTTTAACGAAATCCTTTTGTGATTTGATTTTCATGCCATTTTGCACTTTAATACCCTCCCATGCCTATGATTTGCAATGTCCTCATTGTAAATTAGGTGGGTTCGAGTTTAGCATAGGTTGTACATTAGAATAGGGTCAAAGGGTGGGTGGACGGGTCAGGGTGACTGTTGTAGATGATTTCAAGCTTTGATACAAGTACCAAAGGTGGAGTCAACTATTCTAATGGACGATCCCTAAAGTGAAATATGATTTCAACGAAGAGATATGTCAAAAGGGTTTTGGGTTTTTTAAAAAGATGATGGGTTGCCTCCTATTAAGTGCTAAGTTTAACGCCATCAGCTGGGCACAATAAGCTCAGGGAGAATGGAGATCAAAAGAGACAACAGCCAAGTTCGGATCAGTGAGTTCGATGAATGGTGTGAGTCTCTGACAATTCACATTAAAAGGATAAGAATCATGGCTAAGTTTACTAATTTCAACAGCTCCATTTCTAAGTACTTATCTCACCAAAAATGGTTAAATCCATTTAGATCTAAGTTTGCCTGGAAAGAGTTTGATTTTGGCATCAAAGAGTAGGACTTTTTGACCAGGATGAAAAGATTTTCTCATAATGTGCCTATCATGGAAGGCTTTAACCCACTCTTTGTAGATTCATGAGTTCTTGTACACATCATTGCGTAGTTCCTCAATCTCGCTCAATTGCAACCGATGGTGTAATCCAGCTTTCATAAGATCGAGATTGCACTTTCGTACTGCCCAATAGGCCTTGTCCTCCATCTCTACGGGACGGTGACATGCCTTTCCGTACACTAATCCGAAGGGAGACATGCCTAATTGGGTCTTGTGGGTGGCCCTATAGGCCCATAGAGCTTCTGGAAGGCGAGTAGACCAGTCCTTCCTGTCAGGCCGAACAGTGACTTGAAGGATGTTCTTGATCTCTCAATTTAACAGTTCAGCAAGTTCATTAGTCTGAGGGTGATTGTAGATTCGTCCCTACTCGGAGGGGGTGAGATCAGCGTGACATAAAAAATTACGGAAATGATAATAAATAATCTCACAAAAAATTCAATCACACAATGTGCACAAATATTTTTAGGTAGAAACCCAAACCGGGTGAAAACCACAAACCTAACCCTCTCGAGTAAGGATTTTCCGATCAACCAAGTTGATCAAACCTACTAACTGAATCACTTAAACGAGGGTGATTCAACCTCAATTACAACCACGCTACTTTATACAGGGGTAGCATACCTCAAACCCCTTCTCTTCACGAGAAGGATTTTGTCTCACGAAGGAGACGGGAATTCGCAAAGCGAATACCCAACCAAATAACAAAGATAAAGAAACAACAATCCTATAGAGCCAACAAAGTAATTTAAACCTAGCTTCTATAGGAATTAGGAAACTCCCCTTTGCAAGGAGTGCGTCGGATCGATGACGCAGGTGTGTGAGCCACGTGATGGCGCAACGTCGCTCTCGTGAACTACGGCGAGAGAGCGGATGCGCGAAGGCTTGATGCTTTCAAGATGTAGAACTTGAGCTTGGAGAGCAAGAGCTTCTTTAGGACACAAAAGAGTTTGAAAGTGTATTACAAAGTGTTTCTTGTGTATCTAGGTGTATGTGAGTGTGCAAGAGGTTCCTCTCTATTTATAGAGGCCGTAGGAAGGCTTTCGAAGGCTTAGGAAAGGTTCCATAGCCGTTGGGAGCAAAGCCCAAGATAATCAGGCAGAAATCAGGAACAATGATTGCACTGACAGGCTTATCAGACGTCTGATCCTGGCATCAGACGTCTGGAAGATCACATTAAGACGTCTGGGAACAACATCAGACGTCTGATTTTAGGCAGGTTTCTTCCTAACTTGGATCAGATCTAAACAGGGTTTAGTGCAAGTCCATCAGACAACATACAGGACGTCTGGCACTATGTCTGGACGTCTGGAAACCTACTTTTTCGTGGGAATGGATTTCCAAGAGAGTGCAACGGCTAGAAAATCTCTGAGAAGAGATTTTGGGTCAGCCGAGGCAAAATGGTCATTTTTCAGACGTCTGGAAAGGCCAAAGGACGTCTGATAAGGCTCTAATGGTCATATCCTTGAGTGTTTGTTGAGCCAGCCAACGGTCCACTAATTGGACGTCTGGAAAAGTCATTAGACATCTTCTAAGACATCTGGACTAAGGTCTGGACGTCTGATTTCATCAGATAGAACTAACAACTCCAGCCTAAATGTTTATCAGACATCTGAATCAATAGTGAGACGTCTTAAAACACATTATCAGATGTCTGATCTTGTAATTAGACATATGGAAATGCTGTTTTAACCCTATATTGGTTTTCTAAGTATTCTACAGAAAACCTAAGTATCCTAGGGTTGTGCTGGTGTTCCTAGGACTACTGTTAGGGTACTTTGAGGCTCTCTAACATGAATCTAAGTAACAAAAATAAAGAGCAACAAAAGAAACAAAAAATACAAGGAGTACAAGAGAAGGAAATCTATCATATTCTTCATCTCCTTCCTTCCTCAATCTATCGCTCCTCACGAATCTCCTCTGTTTTCCATCAAGCTCCTCCAATCCATCCTGGATGCGAGCTCGAACTCCGTCTGGTCACGTCTCCATTTGCAATTTGCCTGAAATCTAAGACTCTAAGTGCAAATGTTAAATGACCTGTGTTTTGTTATCATCAAAACAAATGATCATGGTGCTCTAGCACCAACAATCTCCCCCTTTTTGATGATGACAAAATCATAAATAATAATGCAAAAAATCCTCCCCCTTTTTGACATTATGAAAAAGGTTTAATTGATATTTCCTATAACTCCCCCTTAAAACACACTCTTCTACGAATTTCAAAAGTAATGTTCTCCCCCTTTCTGTAACAACAAGATAATTATTATTTTCTCCCCCTCACTAGAGGAAATTTAGCTAACTTGCATCTCCCCCTTAAAAATCGATAATTAGCTCATAAATCTTTTTAACTCCCCCTATCTAAATGCTAATGATAAAAAGATATGGTAAAGAATTTTTACCTCACCTACCATGACCAATAAAATGGCCCAAATGGTGGTGGTGGATGCCACATCGGATGGGGCTCCCATCCGTATCTTGGAGGCCCGGGTATTGGCGTCGGTCTCCAGTCTGGTGATCAACGAGCGGCGGGTCCATCGTTTGTTCACCAGCGTCGGTCTTCTCGTTCTCCTCCTTGGTCTACTCCTTGGTTCTCCCAACCCGAGTTGACCAGCCTTGAGTTTGTAGGTCCAGTCCTCTGTGTTATAGTTATCACTGAAACCTACAAAACAAGATTCCAATTCATTTTTCGGTATCCAAGTGGGCTTGGATCCAGATCTGTTAGCAGTTCTCCTTGATGGAGATCCTTTTTCAGTCTTAGGGCTATATAAATTATCTACTTTGTTGATTAATTTGTTAGAGTTTTCCCTAAGACATGCAATTTCTTTTTCTATGGTATGCATCTTAGTTTTTAAATCACAGATTTCTAACTTTAAACTATCATTTTCCTCAATCAATTTATTATTTTCATTGATGAGGTTATGATTTTCTAATAATAGGTTATCAATTTTAGGACTAGCTTCTATGTCCTTAAGTTGTTTCTCTAACCTATCATTTTCATTTTTAAGAAAACTAAGGTTCTTTTTAATACTTTTGTTTTCTATTCTTAATGATTTACTAACATCAAATAGTTCATTAAAAGCTTCTTGTAAATTGAAATTTACCTCGTTGTCGAAGTCGCTTCCACTTTCGCTGTCGCTATTGCTTCCTCTGGCCATGAAACCAAAGCAAGCGATTTTTTCTTCTTTTTCTTCTTCTTTTTCCTCTGAGCTCGAATCGTCCCAAGTGGCTTGGAACGCCTTCTTCTTATATTTCTTCTCCTTTTCCTTCTTCTTCTCCTTTTTGAGAAGAGCACACTCTGGTCGCAGGTGCCCTTTCCCGTTGCAGTGGTAGCAACGTCTAGGGCTCTCCTTCTTCTCCTTCTTCTTCAATTCCCTACACAACTTGGAAAACTTTTTAAGTAAAAATTTAAAGTCTTCGTCGTCGGAACTTACCTTGCTATCCGACGCAGCTTTGAAGGTGAGAGTCTTCTTTGGTTTAGGCTCCGGTGTATCCTTCTTTTGCTTCAACTTAGTCTCATAGGCCATTAGATTGCCTAGGAGATCTTCTATGTTGAGCTCCTCCACTTCATTTGCCTCCTCGATGGCAGTGACTTTCTGTTCCCACTCGGGTCCAAGGGAACGAAGAAGCTTCCCTTGAAGCTCCCCCTTGATGAAAGTCTTCCCTAAAGCTTTCAAGTTATTTACAATGAGAGTGAACCTAGTGTTCATCTCACTTAAAGATTCGTTAGGTTTCATAGAAAAAGATTCAAATTATTGAGAAAGTAAATTTATTTTAGAAGTTTTTACCTTAGAGGTACCTTCGTGAGTTACCTCAAGTGTGTCAAATCTCGTATGCGGTGGCGCATTGCGAGATTCTGTTGAACTCCTCCGGGCTGAGCGCGCAGTAGAGGGCGTTCATGGTCTTTGCGTTCAAAGAGAGTTCACGAATTTGTTGTTGCGAGTAGCCTCCCGCGGGTTTCTCTGGGATCTCAAATGGCGTCTCGCACTTGGCCCAAATCGTGAAGTCGTTGGCTTGAAGCCAAGTCTTCATCCGTAGCTTCCAGTAGGGGTAGTTGCTCCCGTCAAAGAATGGCGGACGAGACGTGGACTGTCCCTCAGAGATTCGGATTGCGGAACTGCTCCCCTCCATGATCTTCTTGCTGGGTTGTTACGCCGAAACAGCAAGAACCTGCTCTGATACCAATTGTAGATTCGTCCCTACTCGGAGGGGGTGAGATCAGCGTGACGTAAAAAATTGTGGAAAAGATAACAAACAATCTCACAAAAAATTCAATCACACAATGTGCACAAATATTTTTAGGTGAAAACCCAAACCGGGTGAAAACCACCACCTAACCCTCTTGAGTTAGGATTTTCCGATCAACCAAGTTGATCAAATCTACTAACCGAATCACTTAAACGAGGGTGATTCAACCTCAATTACAACCATGCTACTTTATACGAGGGTAGCATACTTCAAACCCCCTCTCTTCACGAGAAGGATTTTGTCTCATGAAGGAGACGAGAATTCGCAAAGCGAATACCCAACCAAATAACAAATACAAAGAAACAACAATCCTATAGAGCCAACAAAGTAATTTAAACCTAGCTTCTATAGGAATTAGGAAACTCCCCTTTGCAAGGAGTGCGTCGGATCGATGACAAGGGTGTGTGAGCCACGTGATGGCGCAACGTCGCTCTCGTGAACTATGCCGGGAGAGCGGATGCGCAAAGGCTTGATGCTCTCAAGATGTAGAGCTCGGAGAGCAAGAGCTTCTTTAGGACGCAAAAGAGTTTGAAAGTGTATTACAAAGTGTTTCTTGTGTATCTAGGTGTATGTGAGTGTGCAAGAGGTTCCTCTCTATTTATATAGGCCTTAGGAAGTCTTTGGAAGTCTTAGGAAAGGTTCCATAGCCATTGGGAGCAAAGCCCAAGAGAATCAGGCCGAAATCAGGAACAATGATTGCACTGACAGGCTTATCAGACGTCTAATCCTGGCATCAGACGTCTAGAATATCACTTTAAGGCGTCTGGGAACAACATCAGAAGTTTGATTTTAGGTCAGTTTCCTCCTGACTTGGATCAAATCTAAACAGGGTTCTAGTGCAAGTCCATCAGACAACATACAGTACGTCTGGCACTATATCTGGACGTCTGGAAACCTACTTCTTCGTGGGAATGGATTTCCAAGAGAGTGCAACGGCTAAAAAATCTTTGAGAAGAGATTTTGGGTCAGCCGAGGTAAAATGGTCATTTATCAGACGTCTGGAAAGGCCTAAGGACGTCTGATAAGGCTCTAACGGTCATATCCTTGAGTGTTTGTCGAGCCAGCCAACGGTCCACTAATTGGACGTCTGGCAAAGTCATCAGACGTTTTATAAGACGTCTAGACTAAGGTCTGGACGTCTGATTTCATCAGACAGAACTAACAACTCCAGCCTAAATGTTTATCAGACGTCTAAATCAATAGTCATACGTCTTAAAAAACATTATCTGACGTCTGATCTTGTAATTAGACATCTGGAAATGCTGTTTAGCCCGATATTGGTTTTCTAAGTATTCTACAGAAAACCTAAGTTTCCTAGGGTTGTGCTGGTGTTCCTAGGACTACTGTTAGGGTACTTTGAGGCTCTCTAACATGAATCTAAGTAACAAAAATAAAGAGCAATAAAAGAAACGAAAAATACAAGGAGTACAAGAGAAGGAAATCTATCCTATTCTTCATCTCCTTCCTTCTTCAATCTATCGCTCCTCGCGAATCTCCTCTGTTTTCGATCAAGCTCCTCCAATTCATCCTGGATGCGAGCTCAAACTCCATCTGGTCACGTCTCCATTTTCAATTTGCCCGAAATCTAAGACTCCAAGTGCAAATGTTAAATGACCTGTGTTTTGTTATCATCAAAACAAATGATCATGGTGCTCTAGCACCAACAATCTCTCCCTTTTTGATGATGACAAAATCATAAGTAATAATGCAAAAAATCCTTCCCCTTTTTGACATTATCAAAAAGGTTTAATTGATATTTCCTATAACTCCCCCCTAAAACATGCTCTTCTATGAATTTCAAAATTAATGTTCTCCCCCTTTCTGTAATAACAAGACAACTATTATTTTCTCCCCCTTACTAGAGGAAATTTAGCTAACTTGCATCTCCCCCTTAAAAATTGACAATTAGCTCATAAATCTTTTTAACTCCCCCTATCTAAATGCTAATGAGAAAAAGATATGGTAAAAAATTTTTACCTCACCTACCATGGCCAATAAAATGGCCCAAATGGTGGTGGTGGATGCCACATCGGATGGGGCTCCCATCTATAGCATGGAGGCCTGGGCATTGGTGCCGGTCTCCAGTCTGGTGGTCGATGTGCGGCGGGTCCATCATTTTTTTCACCGTCTCGTCGGTCTTCTCGTTCTCCTCCTTGGTCTACTCCTTGGTTCTCCCAACTCAAGTTGAGCAGCCTTGAGTTTGTAGGTCCAGTCCTCTATGTTATAGTTATCCCTGAAACCTATAAAATAATATTTCAATTCTTTCTTCGGTATCCAAGTGGGCTTGGATCCAGATCTGTTAGCGGGTCTCCTTGTTGGAGATCCCTTCTCAATCTTAGGGCTATATAAATTATCTACTTTGTTGATTAATTTGTTAGAGTTTTCCCTAAGACATGCAATTTCTTTTTCTATAGTATGCATCTTAGTTTTTAAATCACAGATTTCTAACTTTAAACTATCATTTTCCTCAATCAATTTATTATTTTCATTGATGAGGTTATGATTTTCTAATAATAGGTCATCAATTTTAGGACTAGCTTCTATGTCCTTAAGTTGTTTTTCTAACCTATCATTTTCATTTTAAGAAAACTAAGGTTCTTTTTAATACTTTTGTTTTCTATTCTTAATGATTTATTAACATCAAATAATTCATTAAAAGCTTCTTGTAAATCGAAATTTACCTCGTTGTCGAAGTCGCTTCCGCTTTCGCTGTCGCTATTGCTTCCTCTGGCCATGAAACCAAAGCAAGCGGTTTCTTCTTCTTTTTCTTCTTCTTCTTCCTCTGAGCTCGAATCGTCCCAAGTGGCTTGGAACGCCTTCTTCTTATATTTCTTCTCCTTTTCCTTCTTCTTCTCCTTTTTGAGAAGAGGACACTCTGGTCGCAGGTGCCCTTTCTCGTTGCAGTGGTAGCAATGTCTAGGGTTCTCCTTCTTCTCCTTCTTCTTCAATTCCCTACACAACTTGGAAAACCTTTTAAGTAAAAATTTAAAGTCGTCGTCATCGGAACTTACCTCACTATCCAACACAGCTTTGAAGGCAAGAGTCTTCTTTGGTTTAGGCTCCGGTGTATCCTTCTTTTGCTTCAACTTAGTCTCGTAGGCCATTAGATTGCCTAAGAGATCTTCTATGTTGAGCTCCTCCACTTCAATTGCCTCCTCGATGGTAGTGACCTTCTATTCCCACTCGGGTCCAAGGGAACGAAGAAGCTTCCCTTGAAGCTCCCCCTTGATGAAAGTCTTCCCTAAAGCTTTCAAGTTATTTAAAATGAGAGTGAACCTAGTGTTCATCTCACTTAAAGATTCGTTAGGTTTCATGGAAAAAGATTCAAATTCTTGAGAAAGTAAATTTATTTTAGAAGTTTTTACCTTAGAGGTACCTTCGTGAGTTACCTCAAGTGTGTACCAAATCTCGTATGCGGTGGTGCATTGCGAGATTCTGTTGAACTCCTCCGAGCTGAGCGCGCAGTAGAGGGCGTTCATGGTCTTTGCTTTCAAAGAGAATTCACGAATTTGTTGTTGCGAGTAGCCTCCTGCAGGTTTCTCTGGGATCTCAAATTGCGTCTCGCACCAGGCCCAAATCGTGAAGTCATTACCTTGAAGCCAAGTCTTCATCCGTAGCTTCTCGTAGGGGTAGTTGCTCCCGTTGAAGAATGGCGGACGAGACGTCGACTGCCCCACGGAGATTCGGATTGCGGAACTGCTCCCCTCCATGATCTTCTTGCCGGGTTGTTACGCCGAAACAACAAGAACTTGCTCTAATACCAATTGTAGATTCATCCCTACTCGGAGGGGGTGAGATCAGCGTGACGTAAAAAATTGTGGAAAAGATAATAAACAATCTCACAAACAATTCAATCACACAATGTGCACAAATATTTTTAGGTGGAAACCCAAACCTGGTGAAAACCACCACCTAACCCTCTCGAGTTAGGATTTTCCGATCAACCAAGTTGATCAAATCTACTAACCGAATCACTTAAACGAGGGTGATTCAACCTCAATTATAACAACGCTACGTTATACGAGGGTAGCGTACCTCAAACCCCTTCTCTTCATGAGAAGGATTTTGTCTCACGAAGGAGACCGGAATTCGCAAAGCGAATACCCAACCAAATAACATAGATAAAGAAACAATAATCTTATAGAGCAAACAAAGTAATTTAAACCTAGCGTCTATAGGAATTAGGAAACTCCCCTTTGCAAGGAGTGTGTCGGATCGATGACGCAGGTGCACGAGCGACACGACGGCACAACGTCGCTCTCGTGAACTACGGCGGGTGAGCGGATGCGTGAAGGCTTGATGCTCTTAAGATGTAGAACTTGAGCTTGGAGAGAAAGAGCTTCTTTAGGACACAAAAGAGTTTGAAAGTGTATTACAAAGTGTTTCTTGTGTATCTAGGTGTATGTGAGTGTGCAAGAGGTTCCTCTCTATTTATAGAGGCCTTTGGAAGGCTTTGGAAGGCTTAGGAAAGGTTCCATAGCCGTTGGGAGCAATGCCCAAGAGAATCAGGCCGAAATCAGGAATAATGATTGCACTGACAGGCTTATCCGACGTCTGATCCTGGCATCATACGTCTGGAAGATCACTTTAAGACATCTGGGAACAACATCAGACGTCTGATTTTAGGTGGGTTTCCTCCTGACTTGGATCAGATCTAAACAGTGTTCTAGTGCAAGTCCATCAGACAACATACAGGACGTCTGGCACTATGTCTGGACATATGGAAACCTACTTTTTCGTGGAAATGGATTTCCAAGAGATTGCAACGGCAAGAAAATCTCTGAGAAGAGATTTTGGGTCAGCCGAGGCAAAATGGTCATTTTTCAGACGTCTGGAAAGGCCAAAGGACGTCTGATAAGGCTCTAACGGTCATATACTTGAGTGTTTGTTGAGCCAGCCAACGGTCCACTAATTGGACGTCTGGAAAAGTCATCAGACGTCTTCTAAGATGTCTGGACTAAGGTCTAGACGTCTGATTTCATCAGACAGAACTAACAACTTCAGCCTAAATGTTTATCAGACGTCTAAATCAATAGTCGGACGTCTTAAAACACATTATCAGACGTCTGATCTTGTAATTAGACATCTGGAAATGCTGTTTGAACCCTATATTGGTTTCTAAGTATACTACAGAAAACCTAAGTATAATAGGGTTGTGCTGGTGTTCCTAGGACTACTGTTAGGGTACTTTGAGGCTCTCTAACATGAATCTAAGTAACAAAAATAAAGAGCAACAAAAGAAACAAAAATTACAAGGAGTACAAGAGAAGGAAATCAATCCTATTCTTCATCTCCTTCCTTCTTCAATCTATCGCTCCTCGCGAATCTCCTCTGTTTTCCATCAAGCTCCTCCAATCCATCTTGGATACGAGCTCGAACTCCATTTGGTCACGTCTCCATTTGCAATTTGCTTGAAATGTAAGACTCCAAGTGCAAATGTTAAATGACACGTGTTTTGTTATCATCAAAACAAATGATCGTGGTGCTCTAGCACCAACAATCTCCACATTTTTGATGATGACAAAACCATAAATAATAATGCAAAAAATCCTCCTCCTTTTTGACATTATCAAAAAGGTTTAATTGATATTTCTTATAACTCCCCCTTAAAACATGCTCTTCTATGAATTTCAAAAGTAATGTTCTCCCCCTTTCTGCAACAACAAGATAGCTATTATTTTCTCCCCCTTACTAAAGGAAATTTAGCTAACTTACATCTCCCCCATAAATATTGATAATTAGCTCATAAATCTTTTTAACTCCCCCTATCTAAATGCTAATGATAAAAAGATAGGGTAAAGAATTTTTACCTCACCTACCATGGCCAATAAAATATCCCAAATGGTGGTGGTGGATGCCACATCGGATGGGGCTCCCATCCGTAGCTTGGAGGCCCGGGCATTGACGTTGGTCTCCAGTCTGGTGGTCGACGTGCGGCGGGTCCATCGTTTGTTCACCGTCTCGTCGGTCTTCTCGTTCTCCTCCTTGGTCTACTCCTTGGTTCTCCCAACTCGAGTTGACCAGCCTTGAGTTTGTAGGTCCAGTCCTCTGTGTTATAGTTATCACTGAAACCTACAAAACAAGATTCCAATTCATTTTTTGGTATCCAAGTGGGCTTGGATCCAGATCTATTAGCAGTTCTCCTTGATGGAGATCCTTTCTCAGTCTTAGGGCTATATAAATTATCTACTTTGTTGATTAATTTGTTAGAGTTTTCCCTAAGACATGCAATTTCTTTTTCTATAGTATGCATCTTAGTTTTTAAATCACAGATTTCTAACTTTAAACTATCATTTTCCTCAATCAATTTATTATTTTCATTGATGAGGTTATGATTTTCTAATAATAGGTTATCAATTTTAGGACTAGCTTCTATGTCCTTAAGTTATTTCTCTAACCTATCATTTTCATTTTAAGAAAACTAAGGTTCTTTTTAATACTTTTGTTTTCTATTCTTAATGATTTACTAACATCAAATAATTCATTAAAAGCTTCTTGTAAATCTAAATTTACCTTGTTGTCGGAGTCGCTTCCGCTTTCACTGTCGCTACTGCTTCCTCTGGCCATGAAACCAAAGCAAGCGGTTTCTTCTTCTTTTTCTTTTTCTTCTTCTTCCTCTGAGCTCGAATCGTCCCAAGTGGCTTGGAACGCCTTCTTCTTATATTTCTTCTCCTTTTCCTTCTTCTTCTCCTTTTTGAGAAGAGGACACTCTGGTCGTAGGTGCCCTTTCCCGTTGCAGTGGTAGCAACGTCTAAGGCTCTCCTTCTTCTCCTTCTTCTTCAATTCCCTACACAACTTGGAAAACCTTTTAAGTAAAAATTTGAAGTCTTCATCATCAGAACTTACCTCGCTATCCGACGCAACTTTGAAGGCGAGTGTCTTCTTTGGTTTAGGCTCCGGTGTATCTTTCTTCTGCTTCAACTTAGTCTCGTAGGCCATTAGATTGCCTAGGAGATCTTCCTTGTTGAGCTCCTCCACTTCATTCGCCTCCTCGATGGCAGTGAATTTCTGTTCCCACTCCGGACCAAGGGAACGAAGAAGCTTCCCTTGAAGCTCCCCCTTGATGAAAGTCTTCCCTAAAGCTTTCAAGTTATTTAAAATGAGAGTGAACCTAGTGTTCATCTCACTTAAAGATTCGTTAGGTTTCATGGAAAAAGATTCAAATTCTTGAGAAAGTAAATTTATTTTAGAAGTTTTTACCTTAGAGGTACCTTCGTGAGTTACCTCAAGTGTGTACCAAATCTCGTATGCGGTGGTGCATTGCGAGATTCTGTTGAACTCCTCCGAGCTGAGCGCGCAGTAGAGGGCGTTCATGGTCTTTGCTTTCAAAGAGAATTCACGAATTTGTTGTTGCGAGTAGCCTCCTGCAGGTTTCTCTGGGATCTCAAATTGCGTCTCGCACCAGGCCCAAATCGTGAAGTCATTACCTTGAAGCCAAGTCTTCATCCGTAGCTTCTCGTAGGGGTAGTTGCTCCCGTTGAAGAATGGCGGACGAGACGTCGACTGCCCCACGGAGATTCGGATTGCGGAACTGCTCCCCTCCATGATCTTCTTGCCGGGTTGTTACGCCGAAACAACAAGAACTTGCTCTAATACCAATTGTAGATTCATCCCTACTCGGAGGGGGTGAGATCAGCGTGACGTAAAAAATTGTGGAAAAGATAATAAACAATCTCACAAACAATTCAATCACACAATGTGCACAAATATTTTTAGGTGGAAACCCAAACCTGGTGAAAACCACCACCTAACCCTCTCGAGTTAGGATTTTCCGATCAACCAAGTTGATCAAATCTACTAACCGAATCACTTAAACGAGGGTGATTCAACCTCAATTATAACAACGCTACGTTATACGAGGGTAGCGTACCTCAAACCCCTTCTCTTCATGAGAAGGATTTTGTCTCACGAAGGAGACCGGAATTCGCAAAGCGAATACCCAACCAAATAACATAGATAAAGAAACAATAATCTTATAGAGCAAACAAAGTAATTTAAACCTAGCGTCTATAGGAATTAGGAAACTCCCCTTTGCAAGGAGTGTGTCGGATCGATGACGCAGGTGCACGAGCGACACGACGGCACAACGTCGCTCTCGTGAACTACGGCGGGTGAGCGGATGCGTGAAGGCTTGATGCTCTTAAGATGTAGAACTTGAGCTTGGAGAGAAAGAGCTTCTTTAGGACACAAAAGAGTTTGAAAGTGTATTACAAAGTGTTTCTTGTGTATCTAGGTGTATGTGAGTGTGCAAGAGGTTCCTCTCTATTTATAGAGGCCTTTGGAAGGCTTTGGAAGGCTTAGGAAAGGTTCCATAGCCGTTGGGAGCAATGCCCAAGAGAATCAGGCCGAAATCAGGAATAATGATTGCACTGACAGGCTTATCCGACGTCTGATCCTGGCATCATACGTCTGGAAGATCACTTTAAGACGTCTGGGAACAACATCAGACGTCTAATTTTAGGCGGGTTTCTTCCTAACTTGGATCAGATCTAAACAGGGTTCTAGTGCAAGTCCATCAGACGACATACAGGACGTCTGGCACTATGTCTGGACGTCTGGAAACCTACTTTTTCATGGGAATGGATTTCCAAGAGAGTGCAATGGCTAGAAAATCTCTAAGAAGAGATTTTGGGTCAGCCGAGGCAAAACGGTCATTTATCAGACATCTGGAAAGGCCTACGGACGTCTGATAAGCCTCTAACGGTCATATCCTTGAGTGTTTGTTGAGCCAGCCAACGGTCCACTAATTGGACGTCTGGTAAAGTCATCAGACGTCTTCTAAGACGTCTGGACTAAGGTCTGGATGTCTGATTTCATCAGACAGAACTAACAACTCTAGCCTAAATGTTTATCAGACGTCTGAATCAACAATCAGACATCTTAAAACACATTATCAAACATCTGATCTGATAATTAGACGTCTGGAAATGCTGTTTGAACCCTATATTGGTTTCTAAGTATACTACAGAAAACCTAAGTATCCTAGGGTTGTGCTGGTGTTCCTAGGACTATTGTTAGGGTACTTTGAGGCTCTTTAACATGAATCTAAGTAACAAAAATAAAGAGCAACAAAAGAAACGAAAAATACAAGGAGTACAAGAGAAGGAAATCTATCCTATTCTTCATCTCCTTCCTTCTTCAATCTATCGCTCCTCGCGAATCTCCTCTGTTTTCCATCAAGCTCCTCCAATCCATCCTGGATGCGAGCTTGAACTCCGTCTGGTCACATCTCCATTTGCAATTTGCCTGAAATCTAAGACTCCATGTGCAAATGTTAAATGACACGTGTTTTGTTATCATCAAAACAAATGATCGTGGTGCTCTAGCACCAACAGTGGTAAGGAGTAGAGATACAATGCGTCACCCCATACTTTTTCATCAGGGATTGGAAGTGCACATTATTGAAAGGAAACCCACCATCACTGATGATAGCCTTAGGAACCCTAAATATGGAAAAGATGTTCTCTTGAATGAATCAGAGAACAACTTTGTGATCACTAGTTCTGGTGGGGATGGCTTTGATCCATTTTGAGACGTAATCAACAGCAAGTAAGATGTATTCGAAGAAGTTAGATCCTGGAAAGGGTCCCATGAAATCAATTCCCCATATGTCAAAGATTTTACACACAATGATTGGGTTCAAGGGCATCATATCTCGTGGGTCCATGTTGCAAGGGTCTGACAATGAGCACATGCCCTACAATACGTTTGTGCATCTTTGAACATCGTGGGCCAAAAGAATTCACACTAGAGGATTTTCATTGTAGTTTTTCACCTAGAGGAATGGCCATCGCAAGCCTGGTCATGGCAGAATGAGATTACATCGTTGACCTTGTTGTCAGGAATGTATCTCCAGATTACTTGACCATTGCCAATGTGGAAGAGATACGGTTCCTCCCAAATATAGTACTTAGCCTCGAAAATCAGCTTGTCCCGCCTGGAAGTTGCCCAATTTGGCGAGACATTCCCCGTAACCAAGTAGTTTACCATATCAGCAAACCAGGGGAGGCTATGAATAGCCAATAGATGCTCATCCAGAAAATGCTCCGTGATTGGACTGGACGGATCAATGATAGAAGAAGGAAGGCGGGATAAGTGATCAGCTATCACATTCTGTTTCCCCACCTTATCACGAATCTCGAGTTGAATTCTTGCAATAGCAAGATCCAGTGGATTAGTCGATATTTCGCAACCTTCGCGAGTAAGTGCCTCACTACAGTGTGATCTGAGTAGATGATAACATAGGAACCCAGAAGGTATGATATGAATTTTTCTAGGACAAATACTACAATCTACAACTCTTTCTCAGTAATTGTGTAGTTATGCTGAGCCTCATCAAGCATCTTGCTAGTGTCGTAGATGACCACGGGTTTCCCATCAATTTTCTGCCCAAGCATTGTACCCATTGTGCTAACAAGGCGAAATCGATGTTTAAATGATGTTGCATTGCAGTATAAATGAAATCGCCTTGAAAACAAATAAGAAGTTTTTTTAATTACTTGAAAACCTAAGCATCTGAGGTCGAACACAGGGAGCAAATTGGTATTTAAAAACTAAGATCACAATCTCAAATTAATCAAATGTGATGTTCAACAATCAATAGAATGAGATTCAATCTATATGAAAGCTAAAGAGAGAATAAAGATGCAAAGAAAAATAGAATGTTCTCTCTTCTTTCTTCTTTTCTCTCTGATGGCTTCTTCTTTCTTCTCTTTTCTTCCTTCTCTGATTTCCTCTTTCTTCTTTCTCTGTCATCTCTTTATTTCTTTGACTTTCTCTGCCTTTAGCTTCCTTCTTCTCCCTTCTCTTCTTTACTTAGCCTTTCCTCTTTCTTCTGTCTTGCCTTAGCCTTGCCTCCTCTGCCTTTCTTCTTCTTCCTTGATTTCTTTCCTTTAGCTTTTCTTCCTTATCCTTTTCTTCAACTGCACCTTCTCTTGCTACAATGCTTCTTCCTTCCTTGTCTTCTTTGGCAGTGCCTTCTTCTTCCTTCTTCTTCAGCTTCTGCCTCCAAGTCCTTCTTCTTCAGCAACTGCCTCTTCCTTCTCCTTCTTCCTTTCTCTACACACACGAGAGTGCAAAACCTACCCCTACCCTCCCTCGTGTATGCTATCTCTCTATATCTCTCCTTGCTCTCCCAGAGCTAACCAATCGGGTATACAGATCGAGTTACGCACACCCAGGTCTACGCGCACCGGCATGGGTGGTGTGCAAGGAGTGTAGGTTAAATGGGTCGGCCAGGTCCGTGTAGGTGTGGGTCACAGATGAGGTGGGTGACGTGGGCGAGGGGACCTCACCCCGTGAACTGAGGCGATAAGGTGAGAACACAAAAATAACTTAAATGACTCACCTGCACTGAAATCTTTCAATGTGGGACTAAAGTCCCACCCACTTCTTCGCGTGGGCGCAAGAGGAACACCTGTGCAATTGATGCAGCTGTGGTCAATGAAGCCTCTAATTGCTAGGTCCGAAATAGTTGTGGAAGGATTCTACGCACTTGGGACTTGTCTGCCTGGGGCTATGCAGCCTGGAGAGAGCTTGCGAGCTCCTTCATGCATGCTCCAATGGCGAAAAGGTCGGACCTGAAACTCAGTAATACAACCTCGCGGCCCTGTCAAACCACTTAGGGAGCTTCGCTGTGTCACGACGAAGGTGATGTAGTGGGTGGCATGGCATAGAATGGCCTAGGCATGCGTGCCTAGGTCGGACTGTGACCATGAAGGTGCGTGTGTTCGGTGGGCACTTGGGGAGGTGTTGGCGATCAGTGAAGGTATGGATGGTGATCAGTGAGTGATGACGGAAGTTCTGAGGTAGGTGGCGAGGCGTGTGGATGGGTGGAGCGACGGTTGCACCTCGTCGGTGGTCTGCCAGAGATGAGGAAGACGGAGGTGGTTGTCGAGGGGGCTTTTATGAAATTAAGAGGGTGAAAATGATAGGTAGGGAAAGAGGAACTTACTGAAGGTAGTTGGACGAAGGGGGGAAGGCAGAGGACGAGTGGTGCATGTGTATCGTCGTCGGAGAAGAAAGCCCTGAGGTAAGGAAGACGGCGACGATGAAGGGGTTGGAGAAGCGTGTGTAGGTATGGCGCGACGCGGAGGAATAAGGTGGAGAAGACTTTGCCACTAGTATAGTGGCAGAGCAACAAGAAGAGGGAGGAGTAATAGCTGGAGCTTGCGAGCTATTGGCCGGAGATGAGGGAGGACAATTTTAGGGGTATTAGCGGCCAAAACAAGCTTGAGAGATGTGGTAAGGACAGGGGGTTCTTTTATAGCTGTTGGCAAAGGTCCTTATTCTTAGAAGGCAAGCATCCAAGCACAAGAATCTCGCTGGAGAAGAAAGGTGAGGATGATACCCATTTCTCTTGAGTGTTCGCACGAGAGATTGGGTGTGAATCAGATCTAGGGATTGTGTTCAAACAATAAGGAATTCCTTAAAGAATCTCCCTTCCAAATCTTTGAGGAGATCTTTGAGGAATCTGGGAGAAATCCTCCTCAAATCCTCACCGGAGTAGGACTCCTCCGCTGTAATGGTGGAGGGACCTAAATGCAAATAATGGCAAAGGTTTTCAAAAGCTAGGGGTCAAAATGTAATTGGGTGGACTATTTTGCAAAGTAGGTCAAGGTGACCTCCTCTTAGGTCCAAATTTTGGTACAAACCTAATTTGGACCTAAGGAATCCAATGGTGAAGTTGGATTTTAGGTTTGACCACGTATGGCTAGACATTTTAAACAAAAACCCAATTTAGGTCAAATTTCTGACTGGGACCCCTATCTAGGTCAAAATAGGTTCCAAAGGCCAATTTGAAGGTTCTAAACCCTAAAGGATATTTTTCCATGAATTTTAGATGATTTAGTTAATTTTTATCCTGACAAGAACCTTGTAAAATTAAGTGGGTTTGTTTTAGGGTTATAGAATGTCTTTTAATTCTCAGATCTCATGATAACCCTTTTCTGATTGAACCATCCCACTTTTCCTTTTGTTAAGTTCAATTGACCTATGTTTATCCCCTGAGAAATCCCGTTGATGTACTACAATGGTAAAATTACAGTTTTACCCTTTATTTCCTATTTTCCTCTCAAAATAGTTATTCCTTGAATTAGGTCCTTCACTTGGTTATATAGGAGCTTTTGTTCTCTTTTCAAGGTCAAAATGAGCTAGTTAGGGCTCATGATGGTGTTCCCATCATACCCCCATGCCTAGCTTTTGCTAGTCCCTTAGCAAAATTTCAAGGTTTTAACCTCTGTTCTAGACCGTGAATTCCTTTCACAAATTATGATGAGTTGTGACTAGGTCAAAATGCCGACAATAGTCCTAGAGGTATTCAAGTACCAACCAAGATTCGGACCTGACCAGCTTTAGCCTCAGTCCTCTGCTAAGGTTTTTAAGGCCCGCAAGAACTATCCTAGGGTTCGTTGGACTCTGCAGTTAAAGCACCCGTGCATGAGACATATTTTATCCTCGATTCAGTTTGCAGTGTGTTTTTGTAAGAGAGATACAGAGGATTTATTTGTTTGGAGAGTCTTCTCTCTATTTTCTTTTTATTTCTAGTTTCGCATTGGCTTGTCAACATGGTCTTTATTGGATTCCTCATCCCCATCATCAATCCTCAAAGGTTCTTGGTAATCGATGCTTCATGATAGCACCGCCCATGGCAAGCCCCAGAACCCTAGCTTTCAAGATTTCGAGATAATCCTACCCATGATGTTCCATGGTAAAATCCAGACCCTGGCAATCGACATTTTGTGATAATGCCGCCCATGGTATCTGAACCAGCAGAGTGCTTACATGCCCCCGGTAGGATATGTAAATATCCTAGGAGACAAACACCGAGGAGATGATATGTTGTTATGCATCTTCGAGGGGAATTTCCCGCCTTTCCATGCTCGAAACTCATCCAAATCAACTTGTGTTGGTAATCCGCTCCTAATTTAAGCAACTTTTTTCAGAACATTTAAATGCTTTTGCATGATTTTGATAGTTATGTGCATGAACCAGATTGTGTGTGGATTGGGGTGCTCAGGTTACCGAGTCCCGCAAATTGAAGGTCAGTAAACCAGGTCGAATACTCCTCAAGCCTTAGACCTAATACTTAAGCTTCGCATTTTCCCCAACCACTTGAGGATTATCTAGATCTTAACAAATACTTGAATTTTTAAGCCTAAGAGTCTAGCCCAAAAGGCCTAAGGTCAGCGTTCCTACTAATCTTTTTGTGTCTCCTTAGCACTTTTTCTCTTTTTTCACTTTTTTTCTTGATGTGGTCTAAAACTTCAGTTAATTCCTTAATTTCTTACTAGTGACTATTCTTTTTCTTTTTCATTTTGTGCTCCTTTTTTGTCATTTTGCTCTTTTTCCTCCTTATGTTTTGTATAGCCTCAAAAATTTTCTCTCCCCCCTCAGCTTTTTTGTTCTTTTTCAAGATTTTTTCATTTTTTGTGTTTTTTTTGTGATATGTGACTTTTTTGTTGAAACCTTTCCTTGATATGAGTTTTCGTAACGTTTTGCACTTTCATATCCCCCCATGCCTACGATTTGCAATGTCCTCATTGTAAATTAGGTGGGTTCGAATTCATCTTAGTTCATTCATTAGGATAGGTGTTGGGTAGGCGAACGGGTCGAGGTGACTATTGTGAACGATTTCTAGACTCGGGTGCGAGTACCTGAGGTGGAGTCAGTTGTTCTAATGGATGAACCCTAAAGTGCAATATGAATTCAACATAGAATGTCAAGAAAAGTTTCAGGTTTTTCAAAGAATGACAGGTTGCCTCCCGTTAAGCACTGAGTTTTACACCAATGGCTGGGCGCAATGTGCTCAGGGAGAATGGAGGATAAAGGATATCTCAGCCAAATCGGTATTGGTCATGTCAATGAACGGTTTGAGTCTCTGACCGTTCATGATGAAGGGTTCGAAATCGTGGCTGAGTGGATTGATCTCAACGACTCTATTTCCAAAGATTTGTTGAACTAGGTAGGGTCTGATCTATTTAGATCGTAGTTTTCCTGGGAATAATTTGTGTCTCGCATCAAAGAGTAGGATCTTTTGACCAGGATGAAAGATCTTTCTAGATATGTTCTTGTCATGAAAGGCTTTAAACCGCTCTTTGCAAATTCATGAGTTCTCATACGCGTCGTGGAGTAATTCATCGACCTCGCTCATTTAAAGCTTTCTATGGGTTCCAGCCTTAGAAAGATCTAGGTTGCAGTTCCGTACTGCCCAATAGGCTTTATACTCCAATTCGACAGGGAGGTGACACTCCTTCCCATACACCAGTCTGAAGGGAGACATACCTAATTGGGTCTTGTGGGTGATCCTATAAGCCCACAAAGCTTCCGGAAGTCGAGATGACCAATCCTTCCTGTCAGGTCAAACAGTAACCTGGAGGATTTTCTTGATCTCTCGATTCGATAGCTCAGCTTGACCATTAGTTTAGGGGTGGTAAGGAGTAGAGATTCGGTGTGACACCCCCTATTTGGTCATCAGTGACTAGAACTGAGCATTTATAAAATGGGTCCCTTCGTCGGAAATTATTGCACGTGGAATCTTGAACCATGAGAAGATGTTCTGGTGAATGAATTTGATAATAACTTTATGATCATTGGTTCGGGATGGAATGGCTTCGATCCATTTGAACACATAGCCAACGGCGAGTAAAATGTATTTGAAGCCATCCGAGATAGAAAGGATCCCATAAAATCAATCCCCCAAATGTCAAAAATTTCGCATACCAGAATCGACTGTAGAGGCATCATGTCTCGATGGCTCATGTTGCCCAAGGTCTGGCAACGGCTACATGCCTTACAGTGACTGTATGAATCCTTGAAAATTTTGGGCTAGTAGAAGCCTCACTAGAGGACTTTTGCTACGATTTTATGTCCTGAAAAGTTTCCACCTCATGCCTGGTCATGGCAGAAAGAGAGTATGCCTTTGATTTCCGCTTCCACGACACATCGTCGAATTATTTGATCAGCACCAATGCAGAATAGATACGGGTCTTCCGAAGGGAAATACTTAGCATCGGAAAGCAATTTGTCCTTCGGCCAATCGAACAAGATCTGATGTGATGCCAAGTAGTTCACTATGTCAGCAACCATGGAAGCCCTGTATTGATAGTCAGAAGGTGCTCATTGGGAAAATGTTCCGTGATGGGTCTGGAAGGGTCGATGATCTCAAAAGGAAGGCAAGATAAGTGATCAGCTTTCCCGCTTTGTCGCGAATTTTGAGGTCAAATTCTTGTAAATAGCAAGATCCAGCAGATTAATCGAGGATTCGCATCCTTTGCAAGGAGATGACTCACAGCTATGTGATTCGAGTAGATGATAACATGGGAACCCAGGAGGTAAGATCTGAATTTTTCTAGGGCAAATACTATGGCTAGCCGCTCTTTCCCAGTAACCGTGTAGTTACGCTAAGCCTCGTCAAGTGTTTTGCTAGCGTAGTAAATGACCACGGGTTTCCCGTCGATTTTCTACCCCAAAATCGCTCCTACCGCGAAGTCAGATGCATCGCACATGTCTCAAAGGGTTGAGACCAATCAGGCGACTGTAGGATCGGGACTTGGGTAACTTAGTCATGGAGAATCTCAAATGCTTGAGTGCATTCGTTGGAGATTTCGAAAGGTACATCCTTGGAGAGAAGAGTAGTCAGGGGGTGCATGATTTTCGAAAAGTCAGGGATAAATCGACGATAAAAATGATCATGCCCCAGAAAAGATTGGATTTCCTTGATCAAGCTAGGTATAGGGAGTTTGGAAATCAAGTTAACCTTGGCTCGATTTACTTGGATGCCTTTCTCCGAAATCAGATGTCCCAGGATGATTCCCTCAGGCACCATGAAATGGCCCTTTTCCCAGGAAAGAACCAGATTCACGTCAATGCATCGCCTGAGTATTTGGATTAAGTGCTAGAGGCAATCGTCAAATGATGCTCCAAATACTGAAAAGTCATCCATGAAGACTTTTCAGATAATCACCTACCATATCTGAGAATATGGCAAGCATGCACCACTGAAAAGTCGCGGGTGCATTGCAGAGATCAAACGGCATCCTTCGGAACGTGTCCGTCCCGAAGGGGTAGGTGAAAGTGGTCTTTTCTTGGTCCTCAGGATGGATTGCCACTTGGTTATAACTGGAGTACCCATCAAGAAAGTAGAAGAACCTATTTCCCGCTAGTTTCTCGAGGATCTGATCAATAAACGGTAGTAGGAAATGATCCTTCTTCATGGTGGAATTGAGTCTTCTGTAATCAATGCAGACTCTCCACGAATTAGCTATACAGGTCGGTATGACCTCTTTGGTTTCAGTCGTGATAATGGTGAGTCCTACCTTCTTAGGCACAACCTGGATTGGACTCACCCACCGACTGTCGGAGATCGGGTAGATGATCCCTGCATCTAACCACTTAATGACCTTCTTCATGACCTCCTATAGATTAGGTTTTCAAATGTCTCTGCATTTCTCGTGAAGGTCGTGTGCCCTCTTTGGTGTAGATTCGGTGTGTGCAATAAGAGGGGCTTATGCCAGTCAAGTCATCGAGAGTCCATCCAATGGCTTTACGATGTTGCTGGAGAATAGTAATCAGGCGGGATTCCTGGTCAGGTGTGAGTTTGGAGTTGATAATTGCAGGAAACGTCTGATTGGAACCCAAAAAGACGCATTTCAGATGGTCGAGAAGAGGCTTGAGTTCTAGGACGGGATCATCAGCAGCAGCGGCCGGTTCAGGGTGTGTGTCGAGAACAAGGGTAGGAGTTATGGGTGTATTTAGATCAGGTTCAGACTCCTTTGTTTGCGGGTTTTGACCTTCTGGTGGTTGATCGGGGATAATCAGGTTGTCCTCGATATGCGGTTTATCAACCACAGCTTTGATATCACATATTTATTCTATAACACCGTAATTAATCCCTTGTTAGGCCTTGAAGATGTCAATCTTCAATGTTTGGTTTTCGAATTTTAGTTCTATTTAGCCCTCCTCACAGTTTATATTGGCCCTAGCAGTGGCTAGAAAAGGTCTCCCTAGTATAATCGGTGTATCCCTTGGGTTCGCAGGTGATCCATATCCAGGACTATAAAATCCACTAGGAAGTAGAAATCCCGTACTCTAACAATGACATGCTCGAGTATTTCTTTAGGTGACTTGATGGATCGATCGACTAACTGCATTGTTACCTCTGTTGGTTTAAGCTCGGACTCTTCAAGGTGGTCAAGGAGGGATGTAGGTATTAGGTTTATGGAGGCACCTAGGTCTATTAAGGCTTTATCGAATTGGGTATTACCAATTTTACATGAAATCAGGGGAGTACCTAGGACTTTAGCCTTGGGTGGGAGTTTACTCAAGATTACAGAGCTGGCTTGCTCTGACAGTACAATCGGACTCTCACTTTTGGTTCGTGGCTTACGTTTGGGTGTACACATGTCTTTCAGAAATCATGCGTAAGCCGGCACGTGGTGGATTGCATCCATCAAGGGGATGTTTATCGGGACCTATTCAAAGAGCTTGACCAGATCCTCCTCAGGAACCACAGGTTTGGTTATCCTCTTTTCCTTGGTCAAGGCCTCGGGAATGGAACCTTGGTTGGTTCCTCTAGAATAGGTCCAGGTTCTTGATCTCGGATAGGAGTATCCTGGATAACTATCCTAGGGCTTTGGTTACTACCCGACTTGGAGTGGTTTGGATAAGGTGGATCACGAGTTGCTTTACCACTACGGGTTGTTACGAAGTTTAGTCCTGCCTGGTTTTGGTTTGGGGTTGGTAAAATAGGTGGCTGCTGTTGAAATCCCGTGTAAGATTTCGAAGCTTCCATCCTGTCGGGTGATGGAACGGAAGGGGCCTGATAAATCATGTATGCATGGCCTGAATTTGGGTTCATAACATGCCTTTGGGTCAGCACGTTATTTGGATTTGGCAGATGTTGTGAAGGGCATGTGCCAGGTCGGCGAGAATTCACCATCTGGGTGAGTTGATTACGAACCTCTGTGATCTCGTCCTTGTGCTATTTTTGTATTGTCACATTCGTCTTCTGAATGTCAGCCAGTGTTTGAAGGATAAGAGTCATTTGATCTGCTGATATGGACGAGGAGCTTGTGGACGGGGTTGACAAGGTAGTCTTTGATTATGAGAATTTCTTGCCCACAGGAAGTTGGGATGATTCTGCCATCGAGGGTTGTAGGTATTGGAGAATGGGTCATTCTGGATGGCGTTGTGGTCCTCGCAGGTCTGAGGAGCCTCAGAAAAATCAGAGCATGAGGGTTCAGAGTTCCCCCAACTAGAATAGATTAGATCGGAGGTCCCTCCGATCCTGGAGTCAGATGGGGGTGGATACAGGTCCATCCCCTGACAAGATCGATGATAGATGTTCTGCACAGCTTCCCTCACAAGAGGTGGCTGTGCAGAACATCTATCATCGATCTTGTCAGGGGATGGACCTGTATCCACCCCCATCTGACTCCAGGATCGGAGGGACCTCCGATCTAATCTATTGCAAATGAGTTTTGCACAAAGGTGGCTTTGCTGCAGATACCGAGTCAGCTCATCCACCTTCTTATCTATGATAGAGACCTTCTCCAACCGACTAGCCATCAGTTCCAGGTCGATGGATGCAGACAGACCCCGCGTCTCATGTGCTCCCCTAAGATTCATCGATGCGCGGGCATTTGTTTGGTCGAATAAGCCCATGGAGTCATTATTGATGGAGTTCTCGCACATATTTTCGAGAATCTCCCACATTGTGTCGTCATGTTGACCCATGATGTTTCCTCCGTAGGTTGCATTGACGAACAATCTAATGCCTTCACGAAGTCCCTGGTAAAAAGACTAGACTTGTTCCCATTTAGGAACTCCATGATGGGGGCACTTTCGCATGAGATCCAAGAATTGGTCCCATGCCTCATGAAGAGGTTCTCCTGATTGTTGTGTGAAATGAGTGATCTGGTGGTGCAAGGCATTTGTCCGACCAATGGGGAAGAACTTCAAAAATTTGAATAGGAATTTGACCCATGTGTTGATCGGACGAGTTTGAGTCTAGTACCAATGAGCAGCCTTGTCCTTGAGGGAGAAAGAAAACATCTTCATAAGTAGAATATCCCGATTTTGTACATCTGAACAGAAGGTCTGGGCTAGATTTTTGAGCTGCTTGATGTGCTGGAATGGATCCTCAGAGTTAAGCCCATGGAATTTTGGTATGGCATGAATCATATTGGGCTTGAGTTCAGAATCAGGACCTCTAGCCAGGATTTGGACTCGAGGCTTGATTGCCACCGCAGCGGGATTATACTGATCTCTCATCATAGGATGCTGTGATGGGTTTACAAAGTTTTGGAATAAATCATTTAAGTACTGAAGTTGGTGCTCAAGGTTTTTCTCTTCTTCAATGGGTTGTGCCACGATGGAAGGAGAAGGAGAACTCAATTCTAATGAATCAGATGAGAGATCTATGTGGTGGGGGTTGTTGCACAAACACAGGCTTCGAGGTTTGACCTCGGTGGGAGTGGATTTCTAAAGGAGGTCTTAAGGATGGTCTTAAGGACCTCCTACCAAACATGCACTAAAGGATTTGATGAGATTAGAATGTGCTGGACCCAATCGAGACACCCAAAAAAATGTTGGGTGACTATAGAAGTTCAGGGCAAATGATACCCCTTAGTCAGAAAGCCCGTCCACCTGAGAAATACCTGGGCAGCCCGAGAGTGAGACTCCCGCAAAGACCCCTACAAGGTAGAGTGTCCCCATGAGTTACAGGGTTTCCCCTACCCGACCTCTCTTACCACTGAGATTTCAAGTAGACCAGAATGGGGACCTTGACCTCTTAAGTCTACCTCTTTTAATTAAGATCAAGGTGCTTATTGTTCCAATTGAACTTTAGATCTTTTGAGTGCAAAAAGTGACCTAATTTCAAGGTTGGTTGACTCAAGGGGTCAACTTCACCTCTTTGTCCTTTGAGAGATTTTAGGTCCTTTCTTTTAGGGTTCAAGTGAGATAAGAGCTTGATTTTCTTTAGGGTTTCTCTTGGATAAATCTCTTCAAACATGGCTTAGGCACACCTCCTTTTGAAAATTTTGATTCTTTGTTTAGAGAAGATGTGTCTCTAAAAACCCTAGATTGAAATCCTTAGCTCTATTTGGTTCAATTTAGTTGCCTTAAAGATGATATATAGGGCTAAATCAAGAAGGTGTTAGCCCTAGTTACCTTAAATAGATGTGCAATTCAAAATGTGTTGAAATAAAAAATTAGGCAACTTTTGTGAATTACTAAATATGGAAAGCAGGTAGCCCTAGATTGATTTTTCTTTGTTTACCTTTTTAGATTTTGAGGGGATTAAGAGAAAGGGCTAATGAATATTGACCAGTTCTTGGTGTGGTTGTTGTGCGACTATTTTTCTTTTCTTCCCCTAAAACAATCACAACAAAAGAAAGAAAGTTAGTACTAAATCAGAGGTTGTGATTAAAGTTTCTAAAATGTCCATTGCTCCTCGGCAACGATGCCAAAATGTTAATAGGGTGTTGCAGTATAAATGAAATCGCCTTGAAAACAAATAAGAAGGTTTTTTTATTATTTGAAAACCTAAGCATCCGAGGTCGAACACAAGGAGCAAATTGGTATTTAAAAACTAAGATCACAATCTCAAATTAATCAAATGTGATGTTCAACAATTAATAGAATGAGATTCAATGTATATGAAAACTAAAGAGAGAATAGAGATGCAAAAAGAAATAGAATGTTCACTCTTCTTTCTTCTTTTCTCTCTGATGTCTTCTTCTTTCTTCTTCTCTATTCTTCCTTCTCTGATTTCTTCTTTCTCTTTGGTTCTCCTCTTTCTTCTTTCTTTGACATCTCTTTCTTTCTTTGACTTTCTCTGCCTTTAGCTTCCTTCTTCTCCCTTCTCTTCTTTGCTTAGCTTTTCCTCCTTCTTTCTTGCCTTAGCCTTGCCTCCTTTGCCTTTCTTCTTCTTCCTTGATTTCCTTCCTTCAGCTTTTCTTCCTTAGCCTTTTCTTCAGCCCCACATTCTCTTGCTACAGTGCTTCTTCCCTCCTTCCTTGCCTTCTTTGGCAGTGCCTTCTTCTTCCTCCTTCAACTTCTACCTCCAAGTCCTTCTTCTTCAGCAGCTGCCTCTTCCTTCTCCTTCTTCCTTTCCCTACACACATGAGGTTGCAAAACCTACCCCTACCCTCCCCTGCGTACACTCTCTCTATTTCTCTCTTCACTCTCCCAGAGCCAGCCGATCAGGTATATAGGTTGGGTTACACGCACCTTGGTCCAGGCGACCAGCGTGGGTGGTGTGCGATGGGTGCTGGTAAATGGGTCGGCTAGGTTCGTGTAGGCGTGGGTCGCGAACGAGGAATGTGATGTGGGCGAGGGGACCTCACCCCGTGAACTAAGGCGATAAGGTGTGAACACAAAAACAACTTAAATGACTCACCTACGCTGAAATCTTTCGAGGTGGGACTAAAGTCCCACCCACTTCTTCGCACACACGTAGGAGGAACACCTGTGTAATTGATGCAGCTGCGTCGATGAAGCCTCTGATTGCTAGGTGCTAAAGAGTCATGCAAGGATTCCGTGCACCTAGGACTTGTTTGCCTGGGGCGATGCAGCCTGGAGAGAGCTTGCGTGCTCCTTCACGCCTGCTCCAATGGAGGAAGAGGGTCTGACCTGAAACTCAATAATACGGCCTCGCGGCCCTATCAAACCACTTGGGGAGATTCGTCGTGTCACGACGAAGGTGATGCAGTGGGTGGCGTGGCACAGAACGGCCTAGGCATGCTTGCCTAGGTCAGACTGTGACTGTGAAGGTGCGTGTGTTCGATGGGCACTTGGGGAGGTGTTGGCGGTTAGTGAAGGAATGGATGGTGATTAGTGAGTGATGGCAGAAGTTCTGAGGTAGGTGGCAAGGCGTGTGGATGGGTGGAGCAACGATTGCGCCTCGCTAGTGGTCTGTCGGAGATGAGGAAGACGGAGGTGGTTGGTGGCTGTCAAGGGGGGTTTTATGAAATTAAGAGGGGGAAAATGATAGGTAGGGAGAGAGGAACTTACTGAAGGTAGTTGGACAAAGGGGCGAAGATGGAGGACAAGTAGCTCGTGTGTGCCATCGTCGGAGCAAAAAGCCCTAAGGTGAGGAAGACTATGAAGGGGTTGGAGAAGCACGTGCAAGTATGGCGCGACGTGGAGGAGCAAGGAGGAGAATACTCTGCCACTAGTATGGTGGTAGAGCGATGAGAAGAGGGAGGAGAGATCACCGGAGCTTGCGGGCTGTTGGTCGGAGATGAGGGAGGACGAATTTAGGGGTATCAACGGCCAAAACAAGCTTCAGAGATGCGGTAAGGACAAGGGGTCCTTTTATAGCTGCTAGCAAAGGTCCTTATGCTTGGAAGGCAAGCTTCCAAGTGCAAGAATCTCGCCAGAGAAGGAAGGTGCGGATGATACCCATTTCTCTCAAGTGTCTGCATGAGAGATTGGGTGCGAATCAGATCTAGGGATTGTGTTCAGATGATAGGGAATTCCTCAAAGAATCTCCCTTCCAAATCTTTGAGGAGATCTCTAAGGAATCGGGGAGAAATCCTCCTCAAATCCTCACCGGAGTAGGACTCCTCCGCTGTAACGGTGGAGGGACCTAAATGCAAAGAGTGGCGAGGAAGATAGGGGGTCTACGCAAAGGTTTTCAAAAGTTAGGGGTCAAAATGTAATTGGGTGGACTATTTTGCAAAGTAGGTCAAGGTGACCTCCCCTTAGGTCCAAATTTTGGTACAAACCTAATTTGGACCTAAGGAATCCAATGATGAAGTTGGATTTTAGGTTTGACCATGTTTGTTTAGACATTTTATGCAAAAACCTAATTTAGGTCAAATATCTGACTAGGACCCCTATCTAGGTCAAAATAGGTTGCAAAGGCCAATTTGAAGGTTCTAAACCCTAGAAGATATTTTTTCATGTATTTTAGAGGATTTAGTTGATTTTTATCCTGACCATAACTTTGTAAAATTAAGTGGGTTTATTTTAGGGTTACAGAATGTCATTTAATTCTCAGATCTCGTAATATCCCTTTTTTGATCGAATAATCCCACTTTTCCTCTTGTTAAGTTCAATTGACCTATGTTTAGCCCCTGAGAAATCCCGTTGAAGTACTACAATGGTAAAATTATAATTTTACCCTTTGTTTCCTATTTTCCTCTCAAAACAGTTATTCCTTGAATTAAGCCCTTCACTTGGTTATGTAGGAGCTTTTGTTCTCTTTTCTAGGTCAAAATGAGCTAGTTAGAGCTGATGATGGTGTTCCCATCACACTGCGTAGTCAGATGCATCGCACATGATCTCAAAGGGTAGAGACCAGTCAGGGGATTGCAGGATCAGTGCTTAGGTAAAGCGGTCACATAGGCTTTCAAATGCATGAATGCACTCATTCATGATCTCAAATGGGACATCTTTTGATTGGAGATTAGTCAGGGGGCACACAATTTTAAAGAAATCAGGAATGAATCGACGGTAAAAATCAACGTGCCCCAAAAAAGATCTGATGTCCTTGACCAAGCTAGGTACAGGTAGTTTGGAAATTAGATTTACCTTAGCCCAGCCAACCTGGATGCCTTTTTCAGAGATGAGGTGTCCTAGGACAATACCCTCAAGAACCATGAAGTGGCTCTTTTCCTAAGAAAGAACTAGATTCACATTGATGCAAACCCTAAGGATTTGGACCAAATGCAAGAGGCAATCATTGAAAGATGCACCAAATGCCAAGAAGTCATCTATGAAGACTTCTAAGTACTCACCTACCATATCAGAGAATATGGCGAGCATGCACCGCTGAAATGTGGTGGGTGTACTGCAGAGACCAAATGGCATCATGCGGAACGTGTATGTCCCGTAGGGGCAAGTGAAGGTGATTTTCTCTTGATCCTCATGATGGATTGCCACTTGATTATAACCAGAGTACCTGTCCAAAAAGCAGAAGAATCGATTTCTCGCTAGTTTCTCGAGTATCTGATCAATGAATGGTAGAGGAAATGATCCTTCTTTGTTGAGCCATTCAATCTTCTGTAATCAATGCAGACTCTCCACGAGTTTGCTAAACAGGTCAATATGGTCTCTTCGATTTCAGTCGTAAGTACGGTGAGTCCTGCCTTCTTAGGCATAACCTGGATCGGACTCAGCTAATGATTGTCGGAGATCAAGTAGATGATCCCAGTTTCTAACCACTTAATGATCTCCTTTTTCATGACATCCTATAGGTTTGGATTCAGATGTCTCTGCATTTCATGGGATGGTCGTGAGCCCTCTTCAATGTAGATGTGCTACGTGCAATACGAAGGGCTAATACCAATCAGATCATCGAGAGTCCATCCAATGGCTCTTCGATATTGTTGGAGGACAGAAATCAGCTTTGTCTCCTGATCAGATGTGAGTCAAGAATTGATAATCATAGGAAACGTCTGATTGGAACCCAAAGAGATGTACATCAATTGATCGGGAAGAGGTTTTATTTCCAAAATGGGATTATCAATAGCAGAAGGTGGCTCAGGATGGGCCTCAGAAGAAAAGGTGGGAGCTGTGGGTGGGTCTAGATCGGTGCTAGGCTCCTTTATCAGAGGGGTATGATCTCCTTGGGGTTAAGCACCAGGGGTATTCAGGTCGTCCTCAAGAAATGAGTCCTTAACCACAGAATTAATGTCGCACACTTATTCTGCTACTCGACAATTAATTCCTTTCTGGGCCTTGAAGATATCAATTTTCAGAGTCTTATTCCTAAACTTCAGCTCAATCTGACCCTCTTCGCAGTTAATGTTCGCCCTAGCTGTCACTAAGAACGGTCTTCCTAGTATAATCAGTGTATTCTTCAAATTCTCAAGAGTCTCCATATCCAAAATGATAAAGTCCACAGGAAAGTAGAAGTTGCGGATCCGAACCAGAACATCCTCAAGAACTCCTCTAGGTGACTTAATCGATCGATCAGCCAACAACAAGGTCACCTCAGTTAGTTTTAGCTTAGTTTCCTCAAAATGATCTAGTAGGGATCAAATTGATGGAAGCTCCTAAGTATAAGAGGGCTTTGTCGAATTCCAAATCATCGATTCTACAAGAGATCAAAGGGGTACCAGGGTCCTTTGCCTTAGGCAGGAGTTTGCTCAAGATGATGGAGCTGGCTTGCTCCGACAATATGATTGGATTCTCGACTTTGGTTCGTGGCTTATGCTTAGGTGTACATATGTCCTTCAAAAATCTTTCATAAGCCATTGCGTGGCGAATCGCATCTATCAACGGGATATTTATTTGGACCTGCTCAAAAGCTTGACCAAGTCCTCCTCAAGAGCCATGGGTTTGGGTTTCTTCTTTCCTTTGGTCAAGGCCTCTAGAAATGGAACCTCTGTAGGTTCCTTTATAATTGCTCCAGGTTCTTGATCTAAGACAGGGGTATCCTAAATGACCAACCTAGGGTTTAGGTTCACGCTACCAGGCTGAGAGTGGCTCGGATAAGGTGGGTCCTGAGTTGTTTTGCCACTACGGGTAGTCACGAAATTCAGTCCTGCCTGGTTCTAGGTTGGGGTTGGCAAAAGAGGTGGTTGCTGCCGATAACGCAAATATGATGTCGAAGCCTTCATCTTGTCAGGAGATGGAGTAGAAAGGGCCTGATAGATGTAGTGAGCTTGGCCCTGAGTCGGATTCATAATGCACCTCTGGTTTGGCACCTTATTTGGATTAGGTAGAGGTTGTAAAGGGAGTGCACTAGGTTGGCGAGAATTCGCCATCTATGCGAGCTGGTTACGGACCTCTATGATTTCATCCTTATGGTGTTTTTGCATAGCTGCATTCATCTTTTGAATGTTAGTTAGGGTTTGAAGGATTAGAGACATTTGATCTTCTTGTGTTGGCTCGGATTGATAATTTGGGTTGGGCCTAGGCTGAGGTGGTTGGTATGGACGAGAAATTTGTGGTCGGGTTTGATATTGAGGTCTTTGATTTGGATTGTTCCCCGACCACATGAAGTTAGGATGATTACACCATCCAGGATTATAAGTGTTTGTGAAAGGATTGTTTTGGATGGTGTTAAGGTCCTCGCAGGTCTGAGGAACCTCAGAGAAATCAGACAAGGGTTCAGAGTTCCCCCAACTAGAGTAGGTAGATCCAGAGTTTCCTCCGAACCCTAGATCAGATGGGGGTGGATATGGATCCAACCCCTGAGAATATGGGTGCTACATGTTATGCACAGCCTCCCTCCCAGAGGGTGGTTGCATAAATGGGTTTTATGCAGAAGTGGCTCACTGCAGATGTCAAGTCAGTTTGTCCACCTTCTTTTTGATGATTGAGACCTTATTCAGGCGACTAGCCATTAATTCCAAATCGAAGGATTAGGACAAACCCTACGTCTCTGGTGCTCATGTATCCATCAATGCATGAGCAGTCGTCCAGTTGAACATGCCCAAGGATTCATTATTGATGGAGTTCTCACACATATTCTCGAGAATCTCCCACACGGTGTCTTCTTGTTGACCCAAGATGTTTTTTCCACAGATCGCATTGATGAATCTGATGTCCTCAAGGAGTCCCTAGTAAAAAGATTGGACTTGTTCC
Organism: Thalassia testudinum; assembly: GCA_037157565.1. Lineage (NCBI taxonomy): Eukaryota > Viridiplantae > Streptophyta > Magnoliopsida > Alismatales > Hydrocharitaceae > Thalassia > Thalassia testudinum. Next base: position 100,720,651 of record JAZHRO010000063.1, read on the forward strand.
CATTTAGGAACTTCGTGATGGGGGCACTTTCGCATGTTTGAAATTAGGGTTATGAGTAACCCGTCATCGTAGTTAAAAAACTCATGATAAAAAATAATTTATACCGAAACTCCAAGGGAGTCCCTGGACGAACACAGGGAGGAGACATTTACTTTGTATGAAAACTACGCTTCGATTTATTTCTTTTTGGTGTTTTAGGGTTTTGCTATTTTTTTTATTTTTGAAATAAGATGACAATCAATCATAAGAGAGAGATAGAATTGAATATGATATATTACATGAATGACAATTACAATAATCTAGAAAGCATAAAAAGAGAGGGAGGTGAGAAGAAATATCCTAAAGCGACTGTTCGATAAGATGACAGCACCTGGCGGTAGCTCGGATGAAGGAGTTGGGAAGTAGAACGATGGAGGTGAGAAGCGAGAGGACGTCGGGTAGAGGAAAGCTTCAGTGTAGCTCCGAAATGGAGGTGAGAAGGCAGAGATGATCTGCTACCGGAATGGAGGTGGGAGGACGGCTCCAAGGAAACCTTTGAATGGGAATGGGAAGCTAGAGAAGTATTTGGCAGGGCAAAGTTCCGTTACACTAACAGGCACCTTGGGAGCTTAAGAGCAAGCTCTAACAGAGCATTGGTAGGCCTGCTAGAGCTTGGGAGTAGGTAGGAGTAGAGTAGGTAGAGATGAAGAGGAATGGGGGGTGTAGGGGTGTTTATATAGTGGAGAGAAGAAGAAATTCGTGTAGAGGGATATAGTGACAACTGCAAGTGTCACTAAAGAACCCTTGCAGCTGTCGCTGAAGATAGCACCCCCACCGCTCAAGCCCATAGCTATCCTCACGCCTATAGGCAATTGGTGGCAGCTGCAAGCATCACTAAAGGCCGGCCAGGCTGTCGCTGAAGGTCACACCAACCAAGCACACGCTCGCAGCTAGCCCACGCATCACGCGCCTCTAGTTGCCCGTGTGTGCGCTCACACACTGGCGCTGTGGTTGGCTGTGCACGTGCTTGTGTGCATGCATGCTTGCACTATGCTATGGCCAGCCATGCGCGCACCGGCGCACATGCTTCAAATTTCTGATTTGGGGGGTTCATGGGTCCCAAACTCGCACTCCTTTAAAAGCCAAGAGCTTCATCGTTGCACCAAGCTGACTTCTGTGATGCGAAGACATCTTATGGGCATGCGGTGGAGAGATCTCTTCAGCCGTTGGATCTTGATTCAACAGTTGAGAATGGAGATGAGGGGGTGCCTTCCGACTGATGCTGGCCGATGTTGGGCAGCCTAGATGGCACCACGCGGTGCCATCTATGTCATCCATCTACTTTCTGTTGCAGAGGGTGCCACGGTGCTCGAATCGATTTGATTTCCATGTTGTCGGACTGTGATCATTGCTCTAGATCCATCCATACAGTCAGATTTCTCATCAGAAGCCCGTAAGGATGTCGCATTGGCCTCCTAGCCATTGATCTTCCTCGAACTTCATATGATGCTACGGGACTTCGATCTAGACAATTTCGGAGGCGTTAGACTTCGATCGTCATCCTAATCAAATCCGTATAGTCCGATTGTCCATTTGAGGCCCTAAAATAAATCATCTTCTCTCCTGACCATAAAAAGGACCTAATTAACCTAAAATGTATACAACTGCTCTAAATGTAGAATGATGCATGCCATGCAATATTTATAACATGAAATGCAAATCTAAGCCGAGGAACATGAACGATTAAGCATTTTAACCTAAATAGATGTGTCTATATCATACCTCCATGCCTATCTTTTGCTAGTCCCTAGCAAAATTAAACTACATGCTATGTATAAACATAGAATTAGGATTTGATCGCTTAGGCCTAATTTGTTTATTAACAATAGAAAATTTCAACTAAGGTCCTAAACTACAAAGAGTCAATAGTTCCCGGGTGTCTACCAAACTGCAGATCGCCCAAGTCCTCGCCTTATTTGAAAACAGAAGATACATTTTTTTTTCTTCTTTTCTAATTTTTTTGTACTTTTAGAGTTTGAGAGTTCCGGGATAACTTTTTATGACTACTCAACCTGCCCAAGACTTGAAAAGGACTCTAAGTGCAAAGCATCTAGTGAAAAGAGTGAAAGACTCACTAGGCGACCGTTGAAACGGACTTCAGGTTTCTACAACCCTAGGTGACCTTGCCTAAAGGTTTATCTTTTCAATTGGTAGCTTTCTCCCTACTTTTATTTATGGGGTCAACACAAGGGTGAACCCAGTGTATATCTCACCAATTTATTCTACTTCCCCGCTTCCTCCCTAAGTGTTTTGGGAATTATTATGCATTTTTGTGAGTTGGGCTCTGGATAATCGGCCAATGGGCTGTTACCCACTGTAACTTGCCAGCCATACTCATGTGAAGTGTGGTTTTATTTTTTTTTCTCCTTTTTCTATTTTTTTTATTTATTTTTTCATGTAGGTGGCTTCCCTGATCCAAGATTTACCCAAAGGCAGTACGACGAAAATGATCTTGTGGCTAGGCTCTGGACAACTGGCTGATGAGTTGTTACCACCGACAATTTGCCAACCATACCACCCTAGATAGTTCATTAGCTACCCAATTTTCGAAGAAATCGCCGAAAAGTGAGTTAGTGCAAAAAGTGTGCAGATGCTTATGCTTAAAGTCCTCTCAAATCATAGTGCGGGTTGATAAGTCATATACTTATCACCAAAATTTATTGACCAATTTAAAGTAGATTGACATAGCGAGGACTCGAGACTAAGTCCACATTCTAGTGGACACCCAGGCTAATTAAATTCGAAGACGTGAAAAGTCTAAGTGTTCAGGTCCTATCGTATCATTTCCTAAAGTTAATAACTTCCAAATGCCTAAGTTCTCTTTCCCTAATTTCTTTTTTTTTATCTTTTTTAAATTTTCATTTCTTTTTTAAGAAACTAAAAGAAATTCTATAGAGTTAACAAAATGATTTCAAGATTAAATATCCACCCCCCATGCCTAAATGATGCAATGTCCTCATGGTAAAAACAAAGACATGAAAAGGGCGGAGTAAACAGAATATCACCTGAGTATCGTGAAAATCCGGTCAACTCCGCGGAGAGAAGAGAGTCTACATATGTGCTAAATTTAATGCCTTTAGCTAGGCATAATATACGTACAAAGAAGAAATTGAGAATTCACAAGTGCGGGTCAGAATCAAAATAAAAATATTGATCCTCCAACCTGCTAACAGAAGATGTCCACAGATGTGGACCAAATTATGATGCCGACTCATGCCCCACGGTTGAGTGGTTCTAAGGTTCTGGATGAAAATCACCCAGAACCTAAGATTGTTATGCAACATGTGGGGTTGGGCCTGTGGTTTTGTGGTCCGCAACCCAAGACCAAAGTGTCGGACAACGAGTAAAGATGGTTCAATAGGTGCATATGTCCACTTAACGTTCAGCTCAAAAAGATAATCAGTTATTTTGAGCTTGGGTTACACGTGAAAGATATCATAAGGGTCCTGGTAGAAAGTAGGTGGTTTTAGGTCAACAAGAGCCCTTAGATCCAAAATCAAAGTTCTCTCAGACTTAGCCTCCCAAATTTTCATTTCAACAATTCTATCCTCCAACATCAAGAACTCAAGCTCTGGGACCTTTAGCATATCATTCACCCCATATGATTCACCCATGTTCAGAAATCGTGGCTGAATCAAGATTGACTTGGGCACAATGATCTCATAAGTCAGCTCTTCAAGGTGCGAATGAGGAATGGGGTCACTGATAGAATCAAGATTCGGATCCTCCAAGTTAACCCCAACTGAATCAAATTCCTCTATTATCGGGCTGTCAAATGGTTCGTCAGATTCCTCATGCCCGTTTGTCTCACTAAAATCATTTTCCTTATGCTCAAGTGAGACTTCACCTAAAGATTCTTCACCCTCAGAGTCAAAGAATTGATGATCCTCATTTATATATGTCTCAAAATCATAAATCATTTCATGATCCAAAGAGACATAATTTTCTTCATTTCCTGACTTGGAAATCTCAAGTGAATCAATCGGTTTATCCTCAAATGGTTGCTCTAGACCAATCTGGTCATCTCCAGTCTCAGAATATGTATCCCCCATGATAGGCGCTTGAGCGGGTTCAAACATTGGCTCTCCTGAGGAGGGTTCATCTTGAGAATCATCCCAAGATTTGACTAGTGAAACCACAAATTTCATCCTCAATCTCAACAACTTCCCAAGAAGAAACTCACCCAGGTCCCTATCCCTAACTCTTTGAAGCAAATCCAATAAAGAGCTATTCAACTCATCAATCATTTTGATCATAGGCTCCAATGCTTCAGTACATGGTGTTGGCTGAGCTTCTAAAGATTGGATGGTGTTCCTCAAGTTAGCCAACACCCTATCCTGGATCTGATTCACCTGAACTGACTGGTTCGTTTAAGTTTGGGTGGGTTTGGGTTAAATCTAGGGGATTCAAGATGTCGAGGCTCTCAGGTCCCTCCCTAATGGTAAGTCATTTTAGGTTGTTCAAAGAATGGTGATGACCTATTTTCAATGAAATACTGGGGAGGGTAGGTGTTATAATCAGCATATCCTTTCTGATTACAGATTAGGTTGGTTTTTTCATCAAAATATGGAGATCCATAACCATTGTAGGTTTGGGAAGGATAGTAATCATAGTCTTCTTGTCCAGGGTTAGGCCTTGGCCACTGAGGTCCAGATTCGTATCCCCAATCAAGGTTATCCTAGCTAGTGGATGGGTAATTACAAGTCAAGTCGGGATAGTAATCATCTTGGGGATAAGTGGTGGTAGGAGGATAGGATTGGAAATGTGTGTAAGATGTGGAAGGGTACATGGTGAAGTAAGGAGGGAAATCAAAAGAGAAAAAAGGAGCGCTGCAATACAAAAATACAAGCCTATCCTTAGGTTGGGTAGCCTAAAAGTCTACAGACTCTCAGAATCCATCCTAAGATTATGGACGATTTACTCTACTTATGTCCAGGCAATCCAACCAGCTAGAAGGAGAGACTAGGGAGAAGGTTCTTCCTTTGGCTTATGCCTTTGGTTCCTAGTGTACCCCCCAGCCACGGTCGTTTGATGCTACTCCCCTAGCTATACACCAGATTGACTAATATAAGCAGGTTAATCGTGAACAATCTCAATCTGGATCCCAACTAGTGAACTAATCCTTAGGGCTAACGTCTAATCAATTTTTGTTAGGCTTGGGACAATGGTGCTTCAGGAATATGATGGGCCCTTAATGGGTTGTGCCCTTAATGATTTGTTTGATAATGTGTGAATGTGCACAACCAGGAAGTTTTCAACCAAGATTATTAATGATGAGGTTAGTTTTAGGCTTCGAATCTTACTTAGTAGCTTTTAGGATTCAAGAATTAGGTGTATTCAACAAAGTTTTATGAGGCAAACCAAGTTTTGAAAGCACTAGTTCAAGTATTTTTCCTTTATAAATCAAAAGAGTATGGAGTGCCTGGCTTGACTTAAATATTGAATCCTATGGGATATCTACAAAATGAATTTCTTTGAGATTAGGTGGTGCGGCCCAAACAATTCAATCAATCAGCTCAAATGCACCACCAATTAAGGCACACAAAAAAAAATTATTAACCTAATATGATTTCTACTCTTTTATGTGCTAAATTAGTGTACTGGATCCACAGGTCAGAATCCCAATTGAGTAGATGAAAATCAAGTTAGGTTATGTGCCTTTGATGTGGGTGTATAAAGTGTGTAAATTGATTCATCCCACATAAAGTATCTTTTTGTTTTTTTTTTTATAAAATGTGGGTGAGATGGGTGAAGGTGGCAAATGAGACAAACAAAGTCTATCCTAGGGTTTATGCAAACACCTAAGTAGATTAGGTCTTGGTTATGAGTGTGGCAAAATAATACTAGTGGGGGGGAATGTGGGGGACACTTACAAAGTACTCTACCCGCACTTTACTCTGGTCTACTGCACTTAGATCTCCATGCTAGGGTACCTGCAAGACAATAGATCAACAACAAGTAGGGTTAGTGCTATGTAAATGCAAAGAAGTGCAGAAAATAATAAAGTAAATTCCGTTGCCTCCAGGTAACGGTGCCAAAATGATTGCACGGGTTCCACATGTTTGAAATCGGGGTTGCGAGTAACCCGGCATCATAGTTGTAAAACTCATGATCATATATAATTTATACCAAAACTCCAAGGGACTCCCAGGTCAAACACAAAGAGGCAACCTTTACTTTGTATGAAAACTGCGCTTCAATTTGTTTCTTTTTTGTGTTTTAGGTTTTGTTATTTTTTTTATTTTTGAAATAAGATGACAATCAATCACAAGAGAGAGATAGAATCGAATATGATATATTGCATGAATGTCAATTACAATAATCTAGAAAACATAAGAAGAAAGGGAGGTGAGAAGAAATCTCCCAAAGTGGTTGTTCAGTGAGACGACGGTGCCTGGTGGAAGCTCGAATGAAGGAGTTGGGAAGTAGGATGACAGAGGTGACAAGCAAGAGGATGTCGGGTAGAGGAAAGCTTCAGCGCAGCTCCAGAATGGAGGTGAGAAGGCAAAGATGATCTTCTACTGGAATGGAGGTGGGAGGATGGCTCCAAGGTGACCTATGAATGGGGATGGGAAGATGGAGGAGTATTTGTTGGGGTAGAGTTCCGTTACACTAATAGGTGCCTTGGGAGCTTGAGAGCAAGCTTTAACAGAGCGTTGGTACGCTTGCTAGAGCTTGGGAGTAGGTAGGAGTAGAGTAGGTAGAGATAAAGGGGAATGGGGAGTGTAAGGGTGTTTATATAGTGGAGAAAAGAAGAAATTCGTGTAGAGGGCTATAATGGCAGCTGTAGGTGTCACTAAAGAACCTTTGCAGTTGTTGCTGAAGATCACACCCCCACTGCTCAAGCCCATAGCTGTCCTTACACCTACAGGCAATTGGTGACGGCTGTAAGCGTCACTAAAGGCCCACCAAGCTGTCGCTGAAGGTCGCGCCAACTAAGCACATGCTCGCAGCTGGCCCGCGTATCATGTGCCTCTTTTCGTGCATGTGTGCGCTCGTGCACTAGTGCTACGGTTGGCTGCACATGCGCCTGTGGGCGACGTGCTTGCGTTACGCTGTAGCTAGCCATGCGTGCACCGGTTCACGTGCTTCCAATTCTTTATTTGGGGGGTCCGCAGGTCTTAAACCCGTGCTCCTTCTTTGCAAACCAAGAAATTCATCGTTGTGCCAAGCCGACTTTTGTGACAAGAAGACATCTTATGGGCATGCGGTGGAGAGATCTCCTCAGCCATTGGATCTTGATCCAACCGCTAAGAATGGAGATGAAGGGGAGCCTTCCAACTGCTGCTGGCTGATAAACCCCAGTTTATCATCATTCTTATGCATTAAAACAAACCTAGCTCTTAGAATTTTACTCCAAAAATGGGTTTTTGGGCTGCATTTAGGCATAAAATAGGTTAGGCATGCATTGCATTTTTTTATTGTCTTCTTAATATGCTTTTGTGAGTGTTAGGGATGTACAGATATACAAATCCCTAAAACCCTAGCACTCAAGAAGGCAAATGGTGAAGGAGAAGCCCAAACTAGCTGGAACTCAGCTTGATCCAGCTCACCACACCTGGAACCTAGCTCACTTGAACTAGGGTTAACTCATCCCAGCTCCATTCAGCTAATCTCAGCCGAATGGTAGCTCAAGAGAGTTTATCTTGGCTAACCCTAGCTCAAGTCAGCTCAGATCCAGCTCAACTTAGCTGAGTCTAGCTCATCTCAGCTCCCACTAGTCCACAGGGAGCTCTAGCTAGCTCAGCTGAGTTGATAGGAGTTCACCCCAGCTCAGATCCAGCTACATCCAGCTCCAGTCAACTCCAGCCAGCTGAAGAAGAACTCATCCCAGCTCAGGAAGCTCAAGTACAGCTCTTAGCTTAGCTCAACTGAGTTGAGCTAATCGACCTTAGCTGCCTCAACCAGCTTGATTCTCCCCGGGAGCACCAGACCTAGCTCACCTCAGCTCATTATGGTAGAAGCTAGCTTACTGTAGCTCGGCTTAGCAGCTAGCAAAGAACTAGCAAGCTAAGCCAGCTAGAGTAACTCCATACCAGCCTCTTCAGCAGCAGCTGGCTCCAATTTCAGCTCCAGACTTCTCCTCCTCAGCTCCTCCCTCCAAACCCTAGCTCCAACACCTTCTCCTCTACTCCTCCATTAGCTAAGCTAGCTTAGCTTAGCTTAGCTTAGCTATGCTCCAACTTCCTTAGCTTGTACCACCCCAAAAACCCACCTAACAACTCCACCCAACTAGCTCCACCTAAGCTCCACATAAGCTAACCTACTTGGCACCAACCTAGCCTACCCACCACCTCCAAACGACACCTAAAAGTGGTGCCAAAACTACCCTAACCACCCCCTTGATGGCGCCACTTTTCCCTCCAAAATTCCCCTTCATCTCCACCACACAATTCCCCTTGAATCCATCTCCAACATCCACCTAACCCCCCTTCTAGAAGACCCTATGTTGGTGCCAAAATGGTGGTGTCTCTCCACCACCAAAAGCCACCAACACCACCATAACCACCCCCTTTAACACCCCTTGGGGTGGCGCCACACACCCTTGGCCATAGGATCACCAACCACCTCCATCCTTCCATCCTAGCCCTCCATTTCAAGGGGCACCTTAACCCCCCATCCTATCGTATAAAAAGACCACTACCCAGCACCATTCAAGGCATCCTTGGCTAGCAAATTCACTCTTATATTCCACCTAGAAGCCCACGTCCAAGAGAGAAGAAGAAGAAGAAGATTAAGGGGATATTCTGTCCCCTTGGTGCCTTCACCTTTTCTCTTCTCTCTTGGGTCACGCCAGCCAAAGGAGAAGCCAGGCAAGGAAGATCTTTGGAGGAGATCTTGAAGGTGGTCCACTCCACCTTGGAGGAGTTTTTGAGGGTGGTGCACGCCCACCCCCTGGAGAGAGCATTGAAGGTGGTAGCTTCCACCTTAGAGGGGCTCTCAAGGAAGGAGAAGAAGGAGGCCCTCTTTTCAAGCCAAGGAGCAGTTAGGCTTGGAGCAAGAAGACTCCCTTCTTCACAAAATTTTGCAAGAGGATTAGTGTTTATTATTTGCTTTTAAATTTGTTTAGTTCTAGTAGAAGCATTCCTCTACCTGTTCTTGAAAAGAACACTAATTCTAGTCAATTAAATTGCATTCTTTTAGCATTTTATTGCAATTGTTACTTTTGGTTCTAGCACTTGTTTCACCTCTTCTTCCTAATTACTCTAGGTCTCCACTTGCCTAGAGTGAGCTTAGGAAGAAGATATTTCTTTCTTTTAAATTTTAGTTAAGCAATTGTAGGTGTTAGTACTTTCCGTTACAATTCGCATTTTTCCCTCATCTTTTCAAAACAAAAAAAAAATTACATATTTAAAATACCAAAAAGAAAGTTGAGATGTGTTTTTAGCAAGAGAATTGAATTGCAATTTTTGCCTCCTTGGACGACCCTAGATACTCCCCTATCCAGGTTTATAAATTTAAAAGCGTATGCGAATTCACGTGTTACAACGACATTAAAAACCTGCTTTTACAAATCACGCGTATTTCGCTACCACTGGCCGATGTTGGGCAGCCTAGATGGCGTCACGTGGCACCATCTGGGTCGTCCATCTTCTTTCTATTGCAGAGGGTGCCACGGTGCTCGGATCGATTTGATTTCCATGTTATCGGACTACGATCGTTGCTCTGGATCCATCCGTATGATCGCATTTCTCATTCGAAGCCCATAAGGATGTTGCATTGCCCTCCTGGTAGTTGATCTTCCTCAGGCTTCATATGATGCTAAGGGACTCCGATCATCGTCCTGATCAAATCTGTACAGTCCGATTGTCCATCCGAGGCCCTGAAATAAATCATCATCTCTCATGACCATAAAAAGGACCTAATTAACCTAAAATATATACTACTCTAAATGCAGAATGATGCTTGCTATACAATATTTATAACATGAAATGCAAATCTAAGCCTAGGAACATGGATGATTAAGCATTTTAACCTAAATAGATGTGTCCATATCACTCATGAAGTGGTTCTCCTGCATTTTGAATGAAATACGTGATCTTGTGCCTCAAAGCATTCCTCCGACCAACGGGAAAGAACTTTTTCAGATACTCAAATTGCAGTTCAACCCATGTGTTGATCAGATGAGTTAGGGTTTGGTAATAGTGAGAGGCCTTGTCCATGAGAGAAAAGGAGAACATCTTCATGAATAAGATATCCTGATTTTGACCTTCTAACCCAAAGGTCTGCGCTAGATGCTTGAGTTGCTTGATATGTTGGGAGGGATCTTCAAAATTAAGCCCATGAAATTTAGGAATAGCATGAATCCTGTTCGGCTTGAGTTCAGTATCATGACCTCTAGCTGGGATTTGGACTCAAGGTTCGATCGCCACTACATCAGGATTATAATGATCTAGCATCATAGGATATTATGGCGGATTCATAAAACCCTAGAATAGATAGTTGAGGCGCTGAAGCTGATTCTGGAGATTGTTTTCTTCTTTTGCTAGGTGCTCCATGATTATGGATGAAAGAGATCTAGGCTCAGATGAATCAGAAGAGATATTGATATGGTCAGGTTGTTGCACAAACAGGGAGGTCAAGGCTTGGCCTCGACGATAGTGAATAGCTAATGGAGACCTCAAGGGTGGTCTTAAGGATCTCCTCCCAAACATGCACCGATGGAGAAGATGAGGGATAGAAAGTGTGATGGACACAATCAAGACACCCAAGGATTTTTGGATGACTATAGAGGTTCAAAGGGGTTACCTCTAGATCAAAAAGTTGTCCACCTGAGAAATACTTGGGTAGCCAAGAAGGGAGAATCTCGTAAAGACCCCTATACAGTAGAGCATCCCCACGGGTTACAGGATTTCCCCCACCTGACCTTCCTTGTCACCGCGGATCAAAGTAGACCAGAATGGATAACATGACCTCTTAAGTCTACCATTTTTAACTTTAGAGAGAGGGTGCTTATGAATTCACTTGAACTTTAAGATGTTTTTGTGAGTGATGGCCTAATTTGAAGATTGGTTGACCCCAGAAGGTGGGTCAACTTCACTTAATTTGTCCTTGATTATTAGGTCCCACTTTTTAGGATTTGAGTGATGTTTAAAGCTTACTTTTAGGGTTTTCTTATTTAGGAAAGTTCAATCAAGGCATAGGATGCACATAATTTGGAAAGGTTGATTCTTTTTTAAGTGTGTCTCTATAACCTTGAAATGGAAACCCTAATGTGGCTCCACTTGGTCCAATTAATTTCTTCCAAATCTAGCACCTAGGGCTTAATCAAGAAGGTGGGTAGCCCTAGGTGTCTTAAATCCCTAAATAGGTGTAGAAATCAAGTTCAGGATGTTTCTAGAAATGAACCCAATCAGGAAACTTGTGATGATTGAATCTAAATATAGAATGCAAGTGGGTCTTAATTGATTTCTTTCCTCTTTTAGCTTTTTCAGAATCATGGGCTTAATGAAGATGGAAAATGAGATTACCTCCCCCTGGAGTGGTTGTCATGTAGTTGATCTTTATCCTTGATTGAATCCCTGGGACAAATCATAACCAAAAAGATAGAGCAAGTTAGTATCAATCTAGGAATTGTAATCAAGAGATTAAATTGCATGTTGCTCCACAACAACGGTACCAAAATGTTTATGCGAATTCGTCGTTTAAGATATGTGTTGTAGTATACGACAAATGGGCTCAAACAAATAAAATTTATAACTCAGAATCAAGAAATGAGTCCAAGGTCGTTCACTTGGAGCAAGTATGCAATTCAATTTCACAAATCATAATTCAATTTGAAGTATAAGCAATTAAGACCAAAACTTCATTTTAAAATAATCTAGAATAATATGTCAATAATCCAGGTAGTAATGTGCAAAAAGAATTGGTTAAAATGGTGATTTATATCACCAAATTAACCTTAGACAATTAAGCACTAATATCTTGAATATATGAATAGAATTAATCAAATATTTTTCATCAATCACAATCTCAGAATCAACTAAGGACCCCAAGGCTTCAGACAATGGCCCAAGTACTCAGACGCCTTAACTAGGCCTCAGCAGATAGAGACCTCCAATCTTCACGATGTGAGACTAAATGTCACACAGTCTTTATGTACAAGCAACTGTAGTAGAGGGTCTCGATTGGGGCTATAGCTATGGATGAAGGCCCCAATTGGGAACTTAGAGATGCTCCTGAAGGAAATCCATAGTGCCTAGGGAAGTTGCTTGGAGATCTCGCGGCCGAAGTACTACAAACATGGTCAGAGGAGTCAAGGCAGCGACAGAGGTCTTGCGAAGGACCTGAAAGCACAACCATGGCCTTGCTGCCAAGTGAAACTAGTTCAGAAGCTTCACCATGGAATAGCGAGTGCAATAGTGTGTGTGGTATGGTCTGTGTAAGCGTAAGAAGGCTTGCCAACCTTGAGACGACAATGTAGAGGTGAGGGTGGTCGGGGAGGAGTTTCAGTGGGTGAAGCATGAAATAGGTTAAAGGCTTTTGTAGAGGATGGCATGGAGAAGCTTGTCGAGGTGGCAGCGATGCGTTTGGTGAAGTGTAGTGAGCTGGAGGCTACACCAGAGCATCACTGGAGGCGGGGAAGATGATGGTGTGGAGGGTGGTGTAGTGGTCGTGCATGTGTTATGAGTGTGAGAAAAGGGAATAAAGGGAGAGAGAAAGGTACAGAGGGACTTATGGGGGAAGTAAGAGAATGGAGGGCGCCGGCGTTGGCGAGCCGGAGCTGAAGAAGATGAGGTCCGGTGATGTGGCGACGACGACGATGAGGCAGGAAGCAATCCCTCTTTGGCTGGAGAGATGCGAAGGAGGCAGTGGAAGGTAGAGGGCCATCCAATTTGATTGTTGGATGGCCTGATGAGGAGGAAGGAGAAGGTCGCCGGAGCAAGGTGCGAAGGTGCCCGGAGAAGGAGAAAGAGGACTTTTCTGAGGCCAAAACTTGCTAAGGAACTCGGCCTTACGACCTAGGTCCTTTTATAGGGCTTAGGTGATCGTTTCAATCTTGGAAACCAAGCTTGAAACCTTGAAATCTTCACGGAATAGGAAACCCACATCTCCCATGCATTCACATGGGATATTGGGGAATAATTAGAGCCCAAGAATAGGTTTAGATCGTAGAGGATCCTCTTAGGAATCTTCCTTCCAATTTTGAAAGGGTTTGGCCATGAAATCAAGGAGTAATCCTTGATTGGAGGTCGCCGGCGAAGTGGGTTTACAAGTTGAAGGCGACGGGGACCTATTGGTGAAGAAGATGATGAAGTTAACGGTATAGTTGCAAAGAATTTGAAAGTTAGGGGCTTGTGTGTAAGAGAAAAGAGTTAGACAAGATCAAAATGTAAACTTGGTCAAGGTGATCTCTGATTGGGCGAAAATTTTGGTACAAACCTAATTTGGACCAAAGGAATCTGATGGTTAAGTCGGATTTAGGTTTTGACCAAGTTTGATTGGGTAAATTGCATAGAAACTCAAATTAAGGCAATTATTTGTCTTGAACTCTATTTTAGGTCAAAATGGGTTCCAATGGTAAAAGAAAGCACACAAAATCTTATAGAATATTTTTATATAATTTTTAGAAAGTTTAGGTAAATTTTATCTTGACCAGAACCTCAGTTAATTAAGTGGGTCAGTTTTTAGGGCTTCAGATGTCCATTAATTCTTAAATTACGTGAAAACCCTTTTTGTTCTGTATGGACCCACTTATATCACATTAATGACCATATGACCTTTAATAAGCCCTTGAAAGACCCATGCTTATTCTGTATTTGTGGAAATGCAGTTAATTTTGCAGAAATAACCTTGTATTCATCTATTCTTCTCAAAATAGAACATCAAGCATTTAAGATCCTCTGATGGATAGGTAGGAGCTTTTATTACCTTTTTAAGAACAAAAATAGCTAGTTAGGGCTTATGATGGTGTTCCCATCAGTTATTTTTCTTTATCTTGATTAGCAATTTTCCACCACTTTGATACTATTTCGACGCGTCATTTTATCTGCGAAAATTCTTCCAAAGTGAAATTCGTCTTTTCACTCAGTACTGTGTAGTCTCCACAATTTACTATATTTAGATAAAAGCTCATCCCGAGTTGAACCATGTATCATTGATCGAACTTCTATGCGATTTGTAAAACTAAGGGTCTTAGTCGTTGCAGCGTATAAAAATTGATTCGCTTTTTAAATTTATAACCTAGATAGTGGAGTATCTAAAGTCATCTAAGGAGGAAAATTCTTGCAAATATCAATCTCTTACCTGAAAATAGAAATCAACTTTCTTTTTGTATTTTTAAATATATATATATTTTTTTGGTTTTGAAATAACGGCAAAAATGCGAAGTTGATGGTGGGAAAAAGACTAGTCTTATTTTGACAACTAGGTAGCAAGAATGACCTCTTCCCAGGCTCACCCTAGGCAAGTGAAGGCCTAGGATAATTGGGAAGAGGATGTGAAAGTGCTAAAATAAAACTAAAGTAACGAAGAAGGTGCACCAATTTAGAAAAGCAACTTTATAGAAAATGGATTTTTGTTTTACAACTGTAGAGGAAAGATTTTACTACAAAAAAGTAAAATTGAAAAACAAATAAAACAAAAATCTTAGATGATGATGGTGAAGAGGATGAAGCCCTTGCTCCAACTGCGGCTGCTCCCATAGTTGAAAAGAACTCCTTCTCCTTGAATCCAAGGTATGGTCTCCTCCTGACAAGCCTAAGGGGGCGTGCCTTAGCTCCTCCAAGGTAGATGCTCTCCACCTTAATTCTCTCCTCCAAGGGTGGCCATGCACCGCCCTAGCTTCTCCTCCAACGACTGCCCGTCCTTCTTAATGTAGAGAGCCTCCTTCTCTTAGCGTGACGTAGGAGAAGAGTGGAGAGGAAGAAGGCACCAAGGAGGCAAGGGATAGCCTCCTTAATCTTCTTCCTTCCTTCTTCTTCTTGGCCATGAGTTATAGGTGGGCTTAGGGTAGAGTTAACACTAATGGGAGGATGATTTTTTTTGGTGATAAATGGTGGGTATATATAAAGGTGGAGAGGGGGGCAATAGGCGTGGACATGTGGAGGGCTAGGATGGGTTTTAGGAGGTGGTTAAGGGGTGGTTATTGAGATCTAGGGTGTAGGATGGGTGGCACCACCTTAAGGGATGTGGTGGCGGTGGTTATTGTGGTGGAGAGACACCATAGGTTGGCGCCAACCATGGAGTGGTGCCATGGTTTTGGTGCCAACTATGGGGGCTTCTAGAAGGTGGGTATGTGGATGGTGGATAGGGGTTGTAGGGGTAGGTGTAGGGTGGAGATTGATGGGGTTTTGGAGGGAAAAAGGTGGCGCCAAAAGGAGGTGGTTATGGTGGTTTTGGCGCCACCTTCTTGGTGGCTTTTGGTGGTAGACATGGGGTGAAGAGGTGTAGTTGAGTTGGCTCCATGTAGGGTAGCTTATGTGGAGGTTAGGTGGACTTGAAGTGGAGGCTTATGAAGGTGGAGTTAGGGTTAGATAAGGTGGATGACTAAGGACTGGAGAACTTAGCTAAGCTAGCTAAGCTAGTAGGTTAGTAGAGGAGGAGGTATCTAGAGCTAAAGGAGAGTTGTCTGGAGCTGCATAGGAGCTACTTTAACTAGCTTAGCTTGCTAGTTCTTTGCTAGCTGCTAAGCCAAGCTAAAGTAAGCTGGCTTCTGCTAAGGTATGCTGAGGTGGGTTGAATCTGATCTTCTTGGGGAGGACATAGATAGCTGGAGTAGCTAAGGTAGCTTAGCTCAACTAAGTTGAGCTAAGTGGAGTCCCTGGGAGCTGGACTTGAGCCAACTCGAGCTAGAGTGAAGTCATCTTCAGCTAGCTTGAGTTGAGTAGAGCTGGAGGTAGCTGGACCTGAGCTGAGGTGGACTCTAGTCAACTTAGCTGAGCTAACTAGAGCTCCCAGTGAACTGATGGGAGTTGAGATGAGCTAGACTCAACTAAGTTGAGCTGGATCTAAGCTAACTTGAGTTAGGGTGAGATAAGATGAGCTATCTTGAGTTACCATTCAGCTGAAATGAGCTAAATGGAGCTAGGATGAGCTAACCCTAGTTCAAGTGAGCTAGTATCCAACTATGATGAGCTGGATCAGGCTAAGTCCCAGCTGGTTTGAGCTTCTCCTTCACCAGTTGCCTTCCCGACTGCTAGGGTTCTGGGGATCTGATTATCTGTTTAACCCTAACACACAAACAAACACATCAAAAAGATAATAAAATGTATAATGCATGCTTAACCTAATTTATGCCTAATGCAGCCCACAAACCCATTGGCGGAGTTAAAATCCTAAGAGCTAGATTTGTTTTAAGGCATAAGAACGATGATAAACTAGCATTTATCAATCATTTGTGTAACTATCATTCCAGCAAGGTTCATAATGTGTCTTGTTGTTTTTGAAACATTAACCTGAATGTGCCTAGATGGATCTAAGGTTTTGTAATACTCATCCTAATGTATAAGAGCAGCCTCGATCGTCTTTTCTTTTATTCTTATTTAGGATTCAGGCTGCCTAAATATTCTTTGTAAATTGTCAGGTTGCATTTTCAAATCAGGTGGTGGATCAAGATGTAGAATCAAATTCAGGTTCAGATTGAATCGATTAGATCATATCAGAAATCCCCAAGAAGATCAACTTTCAAGAGGCCTCTAGGTCAACAACCTAGGGACCTTTCCTATGTATGTGTTCTAAAGAATAGATGAGGGACTGGATATGAACTAGACTCAATCAAGGCACCCAAAGATTTTTGGATGACTGAGGCTATTTCGAGACAAATGATACCTCTGAATAAAAAATCCACACCCGAGAATTACTTGGGCAACCAGGAAGGGAGAGCCCCGCAAAGACCCCTACACGGTAGATTGTCCCCACGGGTTACAGGATTTCCCCCACCCAACCTTCCTTGTCACTACGATTCCAAGTAGACCGGAATGTAT
This sequence comes from Thalassia testudinum, assembly GCA_037157565.1. Classification (NCBI taxonomy): domain Eukaryota; kingdom Viridiplantae; phylum Streptophyta; class Magnoliopsida; order Alismatales; family Hydrocharitaceae; genus Thalassia; species Thalassia testudinum. The sequence continues at coordinate 100,737,615 of JAZHRO010000063.1, forward strand.
GAATTGAGACCTTAGGTCTACCAATTTTTAGTACTAATTTGTGCCTTAAATTTCATTTGATTAGAAGTTGATTCAATTTGTGACATAATTTGAAGGTTGATTGGCTCACAAAGTATACCAAATTTACCTGACCTGCCGTAAAGACGAAGGATGAAATTTGGGTCAAGACCCAAAATCACCCTAAATTAACTCTTAGGTTAATAGGTCCAAAATTTTAGGATTCAAGTGAATTTAGAGCCTTGATTTTTGGGTTTATTTGAATAGATCTTTTCAACAAAGGACTTGGGTGGCACACAAATGCGGGAATGTCAATTTCCTTTAATACATGCAATTGTGTACTAACACTTCAAAAATCCTAAAGTGGGAACCGTAATTGGCTCTATTTCAAGTCTAATTTGATCTCAAATGTAGCAGCTTGGACTCAAACAATAAAGTGAGTAGTCCAAAATGTTTATAAAATTAAGTGTAAATCTCTAATAGGTATAGGAAATCAAGGTAGGGATCTCTAATCAAATCGTCTCAATCTTTAATCAGATTTGAAATTAGGTTTGCAAATCATGAATCTTTTGCCTTTGTATGATAATTACTATAGAAGTAAGGCAAGTGAATCCTAATTCATTTGTTTCCTTTTTCTCTTCCCAAGATTAGGAGGCTGATTAAAGAAGAAGAGAAATTTTACTTGCCCCTGGAGTGCCTGATTGCGTGAAAGATCTCTTCGTGATGTACCTCGCAAAATCACAAGCAAAGCAAATAAGACAAGTTAGTGCTCAAATAAATCAAGATAAGACTAGTGGTGAATTGTGTGTTGCTTCCCGGCATCGACGCCAAAATGTTAGGGGGAAAATGAGGAGATTTAAGGAATGGTCATCCTAGTACATTCAAATCACACAACAAACACCTAAATTTGTAAAGCTCATAATCAAATTGGAGGTCGAGGTCGTTCGCAGGGAGAAAATATGGAATTCACGTATTAATCTCTATTTAAAATAAATAAGCATAGTAAATTGAGCACAATAAAAAGATATACAATGAATAAGCTGGTCAAATTGATATTCAATAATATCAATGTATCTCAAAAGATCTTTGGGATAAAAAGAAATAGAGAAGCAAAACAATGGTGATTTGAATCACCAATTAAATCCTCTTAATTAACATGCATCCCAACTATTCAATTCATTCAAATAAATCAACAGTGCCTCAATCAGATAATCCACGTCAACCTAAGCACTTAAATGTTTCTACAGTGTCAGAACTTTATGCCAAAGCCAAGCGCAAAGCTTATAAGACATCGCCCCATATTCTCAAATGACTTAAGCGCTAAGGCACTAAGCCTCAGTAAGCACACAAGAACAACAGCCTCTCAATGCCTCTATAGCATGAGGCCAACCTTTTCAGAAGCTAAGTGTTAGCCTTTTCCTTCAGCACGCATCCCAAGGCATGCATGCACACATCTCAGAGCAAAATCGTCCCCCTCCTTCTTACAAATCATTTTCTTTCTCTCTGAACTAGGGTTAATCGAGTATACAGGTGGATTATTGGATCCAGGTAGAGGACCAGGCTCACAAGGTGTAAGAGGTAAGCAAGGTGTACGCAGGCATGTGAGAGAGTGACTTGACCACTCCTGACTTGGGAAAACAGCCTAAGGAACGATTTCACTTTATACTACTATAGCTGCTCTTACATTTATGATGTGGGACTATGTTTCTTGCACTTTCTTCGTGAAGCAGCAGCAGGTGATCCTTCCAAATCAATGTAGCTGCTGAGTCTATGTTGTCCAATTGTAGCCTTGGGAAGCATCTTCAGGTGCTTCTATGTTGATTGAGAGTTAGGATAAGACCAATGGTGATCAGATGGTGCGTGATGACATTGGGGAAGACAACGGCGATGGCAAGCAATGGCGAGAACCCATGAGGAGAAATATGGGCTAAACACCCTAGTTAAAATCTTCACAAGCATTGCCGAAGCATGGTGGATGTAATGATGGGTCTTATGTGGTGAATGGAAGCATGTAGTGGGCGGCCGAGGTCGAAGATGGTGTGCGGTGGAGGGTGAGTTCGGTGGAGGTTTTGACTAGGTAAAATGCGGAATAAATAGAGGGGTTTTGTTGGTGGAAGCACGGTGAAGGTTTTGGGGGTGGTCGCATGGAGTTTGGTGGACTGTGTAGTGTGGAAGACCACGTCGGAGGCTTGGTCAGAGTGGTGGAAGATGATGGGGGAGGCGGCGATTCAGCGGTTGAAGTAGGGAGCTAAGGGTCCTAATCTAAACTACGGAGAGAGAGAGAGAGAGAGATTTAGAACCTAATTAAGGATGAAGAGGATGAGGGAGGCACTGGCTTTGATTAGCCAGCGCCAGAGAAGAGAAGTCCTCCGATGACGAAACGACGAGGAAGAAGAGGGTCTGGAGAGCTTCTGCCAGTATCGTAAGAAGTGGAAGAAGGAGCTAAAGATGATCCTTCTACCTATGGTATGTGGCAACAAGCGAAGAAGCTGGAGAGAGAGGATTCGCCGGAGCTGCGGCAGAGGTGGTCAGAGAGAGGGATTTGTTGAAGTACGGCCAAATTGAGCTATGGAGCAAGGTATGACAAGAGGAACCTATTTAAAGGCGTCAAGGTGTCTTCCAAACAAGGTAGGAAGCTCGAAGAGCTTGAAAACTTAGGGAAGAGGATCCCTGAGATTGCAAGCGTTCGCATGAACTTTCTGGAGCAAATTAAGGTCCAAGACCTAGTACAATCGATAGAGGATTGATTGCACCACAAAAATACACCTGCAATTGAGCCATCTTGTGCTATTTCCTAGCATTACCAATGCATATTAGGTTTCCATAGTCACATTTGTAAAAATACATGCATGCATTCATTTAATTGAGAGGGGAGGAGAGTGAATAAATTGGCCTCGCAATTACATTTTTCCTCAAGTGCTGCTTCGCAAAATTTCCATTTTCTATTTCTATTTGACTTTGGAATTCTTCTTCCCGCAGCTGCAATGCATGGCAACAACTTCCTCCTCGCGCCATGCTCTGCAACACCATGTCCTGCCTCCCCTCTCCCTGCCAGCTTTGCAGTCGCCTCTCCCTGCAGTGAGCCATGCATGAGCCATGCACAACCAGGGCATGGCTGTGCATGCTCTCCTCTTCTTTAAATTGATGGCGGCTTCTTCCTTTGAGAGAACCCTAGTCCTCCAAGCCAAAAAAACCAGCACTTCTCCTTCCAGGCCACCAAAGCCTCCCCTCTCCCTCCACACGTCGGCCCTCCTCCTCCTCCAAGGAGACACCCGGCGGACAGGAGCACCTCACGGTGGTGCATAACCACCACCGTGAGTCCACCACCGCCCAACTCATCAAAGAGCTGGTAGGCGTGGTGGCTCTTTTCTTGGTTCACCATTTGAAGCACCTTCAGCCATTGGAGCAAACTTCAAGCTTGAAGGTCAAAGCTCCAGCAGCGGCAGCAAGGCGGTAGTAGCAGCACACAGCAGTAGCCGCCCCAGCCCTTTCCATGCACGCCTGTAGGCCGCCCTCGCCTCCAGGTTACGCCTACAGGCACCATCGCCTCCTGCTTCTTCGCCCTGTCATGCTCCCTCTTCCACCCGCAACCGGCCACTACGCGCCTCTGCAGCAACTGGCCAAGCCTCACCGCGCACCCCAGCCAGCACCCGCAAGCCACTAGCCCGAGCCACTCTTTCGCGTGCACCGAGCCGTAAGCACTCACAGCACCGGGCGTACCCGGTCGTGCGACGCGGCCTTACACTGAAGCCACTGTTCACACCAGTCTATGGAACACTGTGGCTACAGTGGGTGACCGGAAAGCTTCTCACTTATCCGGTCACCCGGCACGCTGCAACCGGCCAGTGCCCGCGCATGCGTTTAGCCTCGCGCTTGCTTCAGCACCCGCCCGTGCATCTGCGTGCGCCCACCTCTCCCAGCGCCTACCTTCGCCCGCTTCCTTCACCGCGTGCTCCTGCGAGCGCCCGCTCCAGCCTTCCACGTAGCGTGGTGCGCTGCAGCCTCCTCTCCCCACGTCCACTCCCATGCGTGCGCCCCACTCTCAGCGCGCCTATGAGCCTACGCATGCACGCGTGGACCAGACAACGCTCCACAGCTTCAGATGCCTTAACCCTCTGCAGCGCCCCCTCTCTCCCGCTCTCTCTCTCTCTCACTCTCTCCCACAACACTCTCTCACTCTCTTTACCGATGCTTGCACACACATACACTCACACTTTCATACACACACACACCTATACACTATTACATACATATATATATACATATACATATATTTATATACATATATATATATACTTATATCTATATATATATATATATAGTATTTATATAACTAAGTATTAGTATACATATATCTATATACTTATATATTTATATATACATATATATTTACATATATACATATACTTGTATACATATATATATATATATATTTATTTACATATATACATATACTTGTATACATACATATATATATATATATATATATTTACACATATATATCTGTACATATATTAATACTTATATAAATATGTATTAGTCTAAATACACACACACACACACATATATATATACATCTATATACTTATATATATATATGTACATATATATATATATATGCATACATATATATATATATATATATATATATATATATATAACTATATATACATTTATAGATACATATCTATCTACATATATCTATATACATATATTACCATATATAGATATATATATATATATCTATACCTATATCTATCTATACATATATATATATATATATATACATATACATATATACATATATAACTACATATATATACCTATATATTTATAACAATATATATATATAGATATATTTACATATATACATATATATATTTTTTCATGTTACTTATCATACGTGGTATCGCGGGAATATTTGCACCAATTGCTGATATTCCCCGATACACGCGTACAAAAAGCGTGGTCGCACACATCTTCTGCCATCCACCTTACACTCCACGCAGCACCACGTCCTGTTGGTTGCGTCTTTCTAGACGACGACCGACTCGACACCATGCTACACTCCATCTCCGCCTCCACCCCCACCCCTTTATACTTATATAGTATATACATACATATATATATACTATAGTTACTTTGTTCCTGTTTCACTTTCCTGCTAGTAAAAAGATAAAAAAATATATATAAAAGAAAAGATAATCCTGACTTGCAGGTACCCCGTCTTGCGAATAGCAAGACCCATTTTGGAACCCTGATTTGGCTCAAAGCCAAGAACCTAATTTTGAGGGTGTGCCTCAAGGACCAAGATTATCAGAAAAAATCTAAATAGAAAAAACACCAAAAACACAATAAACGAACAGAAGAGATTCGTTGTAGGAAAGGCATAGAAACTCGACTTGTAACCCCACTTTCCTAAGTTCGACCCTGGGCCTAAAAGAGACCAAGATAAAATCAATTAGGCCAGGTTAAAAATTTTCTAGAGAGATGGTTAGGTCCGATTTAGGTTAACCACTATACACACTTCAATGATAAAATCACCATGTTAACCTAATCGGGTCCGACACCATACCTTTTCTGACGCCATTGCCAGGGAAGTACGTCTTCAAGTAAGTTTCTATTCCATTCCTCTCTTTTTTTTTTCTCTTCTCTCTTCATGGGTGTCTCTGTTTTTGGTGTGTAGGTAAACCTGTTGCAAGGAGAAGGCAGGTGATAGCGGATTATGCGTGATTTGTAAAAGCGGGTTTTCAATGTCGTTCTAACACGTGAATTCGCATACGCTTTTAAATTTATAAACCTAGATAGGGGAGTATCTAGGGTCGTCCAAGGAGGCCAAATGTTTGCAATAGTGATTCTCTTGCTTGGAATAAATCTCAACTTTCTTTTTGGTATTTTTCAATATATCATTTTTTTCGTTTTTCAATCAAGACAACATGCGAAATGGTGGCAAGAAGGTGATTTACACTTCAATTTAAAATACTACCACTAAGTGGCAAGTAGAACCTCTCCCTAAGCTCACTCTAGGAAAGTGGAGGCCTAGAATAATTAGGGAGAGGGAGTGCAGAATGCTAAAAACAAGTAAGTAGAAATGCAAATCAGAAACTGCAAAGAAGGCAACTAGATAAATGAAAAGTGTTTTACAAAAAAGGCCTAGTAGAGGAATGCTTCTACTACTAGAAAAATTAAAACAAAGAAGGGAAAACACAAATCCCCTAGATAGATGGTGAAGAAGAGGGCTTCTTGTTCCAAGGTTGGTGGCTCCCAATCTTGAAAAGACTCCTTCAACTCCTTCCTTGCAATGCTTCGCCAAGGTGATGTCCTCCAAGGCAAGCCCTAAGGGGGCGTGCCCTAAGCTTCTCTCCAAGGGTGGATGTCCACCGTAGGTCCTTCTCCCTTGCTTGGCTGTCCTCCTTAAAGTGGAAGAGTCCTCCTCCTTGGCGTGGCCCAAGTTGAAGAGAGTGGGGAGAAGGCACCAAAAGGGATGGTGATGTGCCCCTTTAATCTCCTTCTCTACTCCTTCTTGGCTGTAGGTATAGGTGGTTTAGGTAGCAAATTACACTAATGGAGGATGCCCCAAAATGGTGGTAGGTGGTGGGTTTTTATAAAATAGGAAGGGGGCTAAGGTGTCCCTTGAAATGAAGGGCCAAGATGAAGAGATGGAGGTGGTTAAAGATCCTATGGCCAAGGTGAGTTGGCGCCACCTTAAGGGACACCAAGGGGGTAGTTATGGGTGTTGACACCCCTTGATGTTGGCGCCAAAAAGGGTTCTAGAAGGTGGTCTAAGTTGGAGCCAAGAGGGATTCTAGAAGGAGGGGTAGGTGGATGGCTTGGATGGCTTATGTGGGTAGGTGTAGGGTGGATTAAGGGCTGAAAGTTGGCGCCAATATAGAGGTGGTTAGGGGTAGTTTTTTCCGCCAACTTAAGGTGTCTTTTGGTGGTGATAATGGGTTGAAGGGATGGCTAGGAGGTGGCGCCAACTTGAGTAGGGTAGCTAGCTTAGGTAGGCTTAAGTTGGTGGAGCTAGCTAGGGTTGACTTTGAAGGTGGTGGATGGCCAAGGAGCTGGTTGCTAGCTAAGCTAAGCTAAGCTAAGCTAGCTTAGCTAATGGAGGAGTAGAGGAGAAGGTGTTGGAGCTAGGGTTTGGAGGGAGGAGCTGAGGTGGAGAAGTCTAGAGTTGAAATTGGAGCTGGCTGCTGTTGAAGAGGCTGGCATGGAGCTACTCTAGCTGGCTTAGCCTGCTAGTTCTTTGCTAGTTGCTAAGCCAAGCTAAAGTAAGCTAGCTTCTACCATGATGAGCTGAGGTGAGCTAGGTCTGGTGCTCCCGGGGAGACTCAAGCTAGTTGAGGCCGCTAAGGTAGCTTAGCTCAACTGAGTTTAGCTAAGCTAAGTCCCCAGGAGCTGGACTTGAGCTTCCTAAGCTGGAATGAGTTATTCTTCAGCTGGCTAGAGTTGAGTGGAGCTGGATGTAGCTGGATCTGAGCTGGGGTGAACTCCTGTCAACTCAGCTCAGCTAGCTAGAGCTCCCTGTGGACTAGTGGGAGCTGAGATGAGCTAGACTCAGCTAAGTTGAGCTGGATTTGAGCTGACTTGAGCTGGGGTGAGCTAAGATGAACTCTCTTGAGCTGCCATTCAACTGAGATTAGCTGAATGGAGTTGGGATGAGCTAACCCTAGTTCAAGTAAGCTAGGTTCCAGTTGTGGTGAGCTGGATCAAGATGAGTTCCAGCTAGTCTGGGCTTCTCCTTCACCATTTGCCTTCTTGAGTGCTAGGGTTTTAGGGATCTGTGTATCTGTACATCCCTAACACTCACAAAACACATTAAAAAGACAATAAAAAATGCAATGCATGCCTAACCTAATTAATGCCTAAATGCAGCCCAAAAACCCATTTACGGAGTAAAAATCCTAAGAGCTAGGTTTGTTTTAATGCATAAGAATGATGATAAACTAGCGTTTATCGCACCCCCATACTTATCTTTTGCTAGTCTCTTAGCAAAACTTTAATTTTTTTGGAAAATGAAATTTTTGGGAAATCTAATTTTTTTGACTTTTGAGGAAAAAAAGAGATTAACGGACCTTGGTAGATTAAAACACAGGAGGTACGAGATTTGTTAAAGATAAACATCGGGATTTATTTTTGGATTCAATCATTAGATTGAATGGGATCAATATATCCTCCAGAAAATTCACAAATTAACCCTTTCTTAATTCAGATGACTTGAAATGTTTATTTTTTGGATTTTTCTGGCTCATGAATCTGATTCGCAACTTACAAAATCTTTTAAAACCTTGTGTCTGTGATTGTGAAAAGCCAACATTTATAAGGATGTGTTATTATTATATATATTTTCTTTTTCTTTTTTTTTCCCTCCCCCATGCTTATTTTTAGCTTAGTCTTACAACAGATGTGTTGGGATCATCATTCCCGTTACCATTCCTCGAGGGGGCTCTGGCGCCAGTACTTCGACATAGCACTGTCCATGACACCACCCAGGAGCTCACAACCCCAAAACATGATGCGGTGAAAAGGGGTGCTCCAAGCAAACTCAAGCTCTTGCTCCGACACTATAGGTAGGGCACCGTCCAAGACACTTGAGCTGCTAAAATGCGCTTTAATGCTCCATCTAAAGATATGAAATATAGATATGGAGCAGCGCCGAGGTGGTAACATGTTGACATCGCATCCTCAAAGGAGGCATTTTCCTCCTTCTCGGCGGTGGGAACTCAAACCAATGATCTGCTTCAGACTTTTACTAAATCCAAACAAGGGAGTTTTTCAAAATTTTTAATTGTTTTTAAGTGTTGGCTTGTGTGTGAAAATAGACACAAAAAGTTTCTCAAGACACGCAAGTTTTTGAATCTGAAACTAACTCAAATACTTTCCGTATTACAAAATAGGATCAAGTCACCTAAACTATCATGAGTTCAGGTGGAATTTTATAGATGGATATTTGATCTAGTCTAAAATAGACCCTGGAATTCTAATGATCAGATCCATATCCTCATTCTTAGTTTGTTAAAGATTAAATCCCATTGTACCAAAAGTGAATTTCTCGACCTTAGTCTCGATTTCAAAATTTTTCCTCAATAAGTTTCTAACATTTTTATTTTTTTGGGTATGCAAGCAGGAAATAAATTAAAGAAAATTGCATTTTTTTTTTGGTTAGGTTTTGAAAATCCTAAATCGATCATAAAATTTAAAAACACTCCCCCCCATGCTTAAGATATGCCATGTCCTCATGCATTAGGAGGGAAAAGGGATCACCTCAGTGAAGAACGGTCGGGTTTAGGAGGAACAAAACCTAGAAAAAGAAGAAAAAAGGGAAAGCAAGAAAAAATGATGGGTTACCTCCCATCCAGTGCTATCCTTTACGCCATTCAGCCGGGCGTGAAGGTATGCATGGAAGACGTAAAATCATGTAGATAATTGGACACTTGGATGCCAGCAAAAAAGGTGTCTTCTTCTAGATCCCTAGAAAATTGATTAGAAATAATATTGGGATCAAAGTTGGATGGAAAATGATAGTCTGGCCATGTTTTTAAATCAGGTTGGATTCCAAACTCGGGCAGGGTTGGTGGCAGGTCCGTAAGAAAGGAGTCGGGGAAGGAATGGTGGGGATTAGGGGAAGTAAGTGTTGAAGAATTAGGTGCGTGAATAGTGGGTAGGGTAGGGGGGGTATCAGGAATAAATTTGGGGTCAAGACAAGTTTCCAGATCACAGATTTCGCCGACCACTGATTCTGAATTAGAGTCCTCAAAAGAATTGTGGTTGGTAAGGGTATCTATTAGCATTGTCTCCTCCACCATATTAGAAATTTCAGTATCTGAGTCCTCAAAGAAGTTATCATCATGGAATCTCCTGGAGGATTTAAAAATATCTAAAGTGATAGTTTGGCTTGCACAGTTAATATCCATTTTGCCCGTGTGGCAATTGATATTTGCCTTTGCAGTGGCCAAAATGGGGCATCCAAGGATTATTGGGGAGTTCAGTAATGATTTAGGTGCCTCAATGTCAAGAACTAGAAAGTCAGCAGGGAAGACACAATTCTGGACCTTGACTAAAACATCCTCGACAATCCCACGAGGTTGGATTGTAGATCGGTCGGCTAATTGCAAGGTAACCCCGACGGGTTTTAATTCACCGATCTGAAATTCTTCGAATAAACTCGTGGGAATAATATTAACTGAGGCACCGAGATCAAGGAGGGCACGATTAAATGTAGTGTCATCAATAATTACAGAAATTAAAGGTGCCCCTAGATCTTTCATCTAAGGAGGCAGCTTACTCTGTATGGCAGAGCTTACTGTCTCCGAAAGATGCACCTATCCTAGATTTTTGGCCTACCTTTTAGGAGTACAAATCTCCTTCAAAAATTTAGCATAGGCAGGTATATATTTAATGGCATCTAGGAGAGGAATATTGATATGAACTTGCCCAAATAGCTCCATGAGTTCTTTTGTAGTGGGCTCAGATTTCTTTTTTCTGTTGGTGGTGGGGTAGAGAGCTTGTGGGAAAGGGACAGGAATCTTGTCTTGAGATTTTTGTTTTTCTTTTTCTTCCTGATGGGGAGATGGGGAATCAATTTGCACAGGTATTTCACCAGGTTTGTGTGAAGGCCCAGGGTCAGTGGCGGTTTTCCCACTCCTCAAAGTAACTACATGTGCAGTCGGATTATTATTTGGAGGAGGTGGGGGGGCCTGTGATTGTTGAAACCTGGGAGGCTGCTGAGGTGGTGGATTAGGAGGAGGCTGATTTGGATAGTGTGGAGTTCTGCCTGTATAATGGTTTCCTTAGTGATTAGGGTTGGGCATGGGTTGGGACGGAAGATGTCCTACAGGTCTTTGCGTGGGAGTAACCCCAATCTGATTGTTTAGATTTGTGATGGTGCGGGTTACTTCCGTCATTTTTGTTTGCATATCCTGCAGGGTTCGCATCATCTGGGCATTGATGTCTTGTTGGGATGGCCCAGGATGGAAGTTTGGATTCGACCCATATCCACTAAAATGAAATGGTTGGGAGGAAACTTGATTATTCCAGGAGTAGTTCGGGTAATTTTTCCAATTGGAAGAATTTTTAAAGGGCTCCTGGATGGCAGAAATATTTTGAGTGGGGTTAAGATCTGGATAGTTGTAATTCCCCAGTGAATCATGGGCAACCTCAGAATAATCAGTAGAGGTAGTGTTGAGATTGTGCAAATTTTCTCTTCGTGGAAAGTTAGGTTGGGTTAGATGTGGGTGTGGAGCTTGAGTTGATGTGGCCAGTCTTTCCTCAATTTTCTTTTGATTAATATGCATCTAGTCGAGTTTTTGAGTAATCAATTGAAGATCATCTTGGGTGACAGGGATAGATTGATCGACTATTTCATGAACACCGAACTATGGGTTTTGAGTTCTGCAAAATGTGTTCATGGAAGCTTGATTAAATGATTTTTCACTCATTTCTTCAAACAGGTCATAGGCACTTTCTGCATCTTTATTTAAGAAGTTGCCGCCACACGAGGCATCAACAAAATGTCGGATTTGATCTTCTAATCCATGATAGAAGATTTGCATGAGCTGCCATAAAGGAATCTCGTGGTGCGGACAACTTCTTAAAAGATCTTGAAATCTTTCCCAAGAATCATGGAAAGTCTCACCAGATTTTTGGTAAAAGGTTGTAATAGATCTTCACAAGGAATTGGTATGACCTATGGAAAGAATTTCTTGAGAAGGCACTTTTGAGTTGAGGCCAAGTTGTGATGGGTCGGCCAATGGTCCTGAACCAATAAGTGGCCTTATCTTTAAGAGATAATGGAAAAAGCCGCATCAGCCATATGTCTTCTTGCACATTTCGGGAATGGGTTGTTTGTGCAAGAAGAGTTAGCTCTTCAAGGTGGCTGAAAGGGTCTTCCCTAGGAAGGCCATGAAAGTGTTTAATTAGGTTCAAGACTGCAGGCTTGATCTCAAAGTCCCCCTCCAGTATGATCACTCCTGGTCGTTCCTCATAATAAGACGGATCATAGAAATCTTTTAGAGAAACAACAGGCTGCTGAAGGGGTGGTTGGTTTGGCCTTGGATTGGCTAGGTTTTGGATGTTCCTAGTAAATGTTTGTTGATTAGAATTTAATTTATTAATCTGATCGGCCATCAATTTTAAAAGATCAGGTAGGGGGTCTTGATGTTGTGTGTGGGGCAACTCAAGATTAGGGAGCTCCAAGTGTGGGAAGTTAATGGTGGTGGGTTTTGGGTGGAAGGGCTAGAATTAGGGTTAATGGTGGGGTTAGAGGTGGACGTGGAAGGGTCAGTGGACCTATTTTGTTGTGTTTCCATTTTTTCAGGAGAAGAAGACAGAAAAAGTAGTCTTTTTGCGTGAGGGGCGAAATCAAATGGTCCTTCCAAGTGCGGATTTTGAGATTGTCGCCCGTGCATAAAATGGAAGAACGGGAGGGGAGGAGAAGCGATGAGAGAAAGTGTGCAATTCAAACAAATAAAACTAGACCTAACTTAAATGTGACTCCCTAATAATAACCTAAGACTTGCTCTATATAGGAAATAAGTAGTCAATAGTGAATACCCGTTCTATCAACAAATCTAGCCAAGTTGCTTAAGGGGAGGTTTGGACCCAAACGTTTCCCAGGGAAAACCCCAGGTGCTTGTACAAACCTGCGCCTGGTCGTTTGACACGGCCCCTTAGCCTGAACACCAGATATAGATGACAGAATTGGTACTAACTAAGGAAAACTTAAGACCTAAATAGCAAGCCTAAGTTGATAAAGCCTTAAGGGTCAAATTGCTACAAATTTTAGTTAGGTATAGGATACTACAGTGCACACGAAATGTGGAGGGCGTTATTGGGATGTTGCCCTGTTATTTAGATATTTTTTTGTGTGTGCAGCAAATTGGAGAGTGGCTCCAATGAAAATCAAGTTGTCACACAATTTTTTTTTATTTTTGTCTTTTAGGATTTGATTTAATTAAATGTATTTTAGGGTTTCTCTAGTTAAATTTACAAACAAGTTTGAAAATCCGCGATCAAAGGAAAACAAGTTGTATGGGTGATTGTATATTTCCTTTAAATTGAGTCTCTAGAGAGAGAAAGAAACCCTAAGCCAATTGTCCCTAAGAGAAAAATTTAACTACCAATGAGTTATTTTTAGGCTTTCTGAATAGATAGTGGTCCAATCAATGTAACCAACACCACTACCTTGAGTGAAATCAAACAGGGATTCCATAAAAGATTTTTGTAAGATTTTAGGAATTTGTTTGATAATTGTTTTGAATTTTTAATTGTACTGGTGTCAAAGTCCAGAAATGATACCTATGGGTATTTTGGACTTTTTAGTATTACCACCGACCTCAGAAAATTTTTATGACTTTATATGATTTGTAGAATTTCACAAGGAATTCAGCAAGCTAAATTTCATAAAAATTAGATGAGCATAAAAATTATAAAAATTAACGGACAGTAGCAAAATAGGAAGACTAGAAGGTGTGACCCCTCTACAGTCCATGAATTTTTAAAAATTAAATACAAATCCAATTGATCTAAAATTTGGAACAGATGTTCCTAACTTAATTGGGAATCACTATATGAAATTTTATGATTTTATGAGGCCTGTGGTGTTAGGAATCAATTTCTCAATTCTGGATAGAAATCTGGACCTGAAAAATAGAACACCAATACTTGTAGTGGAGTGGTGTTAAAGAAGCATTCAAGCAAACAATGAACACCACTCCACTTAATTAATTTGTTTGGGATCCTGAAAGCCAAGTTTAATAAGTTTTTGGTAGTTTTAATTAATTATGTGACCAGAAAGTGGAACCAACCTGAATTTCGCAGGAAGAAAAGGAACTTTAAGCTCTCGCTTCCAGATTCCCACCTTCCCGTTGTAGTTCCTGCACACACAAAAGAAAGAAAGAGAAGGGGATGAGATCCACTTCAAGCAAGAGAAAATTAATTAATGCAAAGCCGTGCCTCCCCGACAATGGCACCAAAAAGTGATAGCAGATTACACGTGATTTGTAAAAGCGGGTTTTCAATGTCGTTGTAACACGTGAATTCGCATACGCTTTTAAATTTATAAACCTAGATAGGGGAGTATCTAGGGTCGTCCAAGGAGGCCAAATGTTTGCAATAGTGATTCTCTTGCTTGGAATAAATCTCAACTTTCTTTTTGGTATTTTTCAATATATCATTTTTTTCGTTTTTCAATTGAAACAACATGCGAAATGGTGGCGAGAAGGTGATTTACACTTCAATTTAAAATACTACCTCTAAGTGGCAAGTAGAACCTCTCCCTAAGCTCACTCTAGGCAAGCGGAGGCCTAGAATAATTAGGGAGAGGGAGTGCAAAATGCAAAAAACAAGTAAGTAGAAATGCAAATCAGAAACTGCAAAGAAGGCAACTAGATAAATGAAAAGTGTTTTACAAAAAAGGCCTAGTAGAGGAATGCTTCTACTACTAGAAAAATTAAAACAAAGAAGGGAAAATACAAATCCCCTAGATAGATGGTGAAGAAGAGGGCTTCATGCTCCAAGGTTGGTGGCTCCCAATCTTGAAAAGACTCCTTCAACTCCTTCCTTGCAATGCTTCGCCAAGGTGATGTCCTCCAAGGGAAGCCCTAAGGGGGCGTGCCCTAAGCTTCTCTCCAAGGGTGGACGTCCACCCTAGGTCCTTGTCCCTTGCCTGCCCATCCTCCTTAAAGTGGAAGAGTCCTCCTCCTTGGCGTGGCCCAAGTTGAAGAGAGTGGGGAGAAGAAGGCACCAAAAGGGCTGGTGATATGCCCCTTTAATCTCCTTCTCTACTCCTTCTTCTTGGCCGTAGGTATAGGTGGTTTAGGTAGCAAATTACACTAATGGAGGATGCCCCAAAATGGTGGTAGGTGGTGGGTTTTTATAGAATAGGAAGGGGGCTAAGGTGTCCCTTGAAATGAAGGGCCAAGATGAAGAGATGGAGGTGGTTAAAGATCCTATGGCCAAGGTGAGTTGGCGCCACCTTAAGGGACACCAAGGGGGTAGTTATGGGTGTTGACACCCCTTGATGTTGGTGCCAAAAAGGGTTCTAGAAGGTGGTCTAAGTTGGCACCAAGAGGGATTCTGGAAGGAGGGGTAGGTGGATGGCTTGGATGGCTTATGTGGGTAGGTGTAGGGTGGATTAAGGGCTGAAAGTTGGCGCCAATATAGAGGTGGTTAGGGGTAGATTTTGGCGCCAACTTAAGGTGTCTTTTGGTGGTGATAATGGGCTGAAGGGATGGCTAGGAGGTGGCACCAACTTGAGTAGGGTAGCTAGCTTAGGTAGGCTTAAGTTGGTGGAGCTAGCTAGGGTTGACTTTGAAGGTGGTGGATGGCCAAGGAGCTGGTTGCTAGCTAAGCAAAGCTAGGCTAAGCTAAGCTAGCTTAGCTAATGGAGGAGTAGAGGAGAAGGTGTTGGAGCTAGGGTTTGGAGGGAGGAGCTGAGGTGGAGAAGTATAGAGTTGAAATTGGAGCTGGCTGCTGCTGAAGAGGCTGGCATGGAGCTACTCTAGCTGGCTTAGCTTGCTAGTTCGTTGCTAGTTGCTAAGCCAAGCTAAAGTAAGCTAGCTTCTACCATGATGAGCTGAGGTGAGCTAGGTCTGGTGCTCCCGGGGAGACTCAAGCTGGTTGAGGCCGCTAAGGTAACTTAGCTCAACTGAGTTGAGCTAAGCTAAGTCCCCAGGACCTGGACTTGAGCTTCCTGAGCTGGGATGAGTTCTTCTTCAGCTGGCTGGAGTTGAATGGAGCTGGATGTAGCTGGATCTGAGCTGGGGTGAACTCCTGTCAACTCAGCTGAGCTAGCTAGAGCTCCCTGTGGACTAGTGGGAGCTGGGATGAGCTTGACTCAGCTAAGTTGAGCTCGATCTGAGCTGACTTGAGCTGGGGTGAGCTAAGATGAACTCTCTTGAGCTGCCATTCAGCTGAGATTAGGTGAATGGAGTTGGGATGAGCTAACCCTAGTTCAAGTAAGCTAGGTTCCAGTTGTGGTGAGCTGGATCAAGCTGAGTTCTAGCTAGTCTGGGCTTCTCCTTCACCATTTGCCTTCTTGAGTGCTAGGGTTTTAGGGATCTGTGTATCTGTACATCCCTAACACTCACAAAAATACATTAAAAAGACAATAAAAAATGCAATGCTTGCCTAACCTAATTTATGCCTAAATGCAACCCAAAAACCTATTTTCAGAGTAAAAATCCTAAGAGCTAGGTTTGTTTTAATGCATAAGAATGATGATAAACTTGCGTTTATCAACAGGTAGACGAAGTCAGAGTCGTGGGCCAATCCAAGGCAGGAACGAGAGCGTGAAGACTTCGACATCGCACTGGAGCTCCGCACACGTTGCTGCACAAGTAGGTCTTTCTTTCTTAGCAACCTAGTTTAACTTGTTACCTTAATAGAAAAAAAAAATCATTAAAACAAAAACTAGAAAAACTTCTTGGGATCTCTTGGGGCAAGTGGACTAAAATTCACGTGTTTGATTGATTGCCTTTACTCCTACCACCCCGGATTTCCCACAAAACTTCGCATAGCGAAAATCCAAGAATCTTGATTCTTGAATTTTTCGCCATGTGAAGTATTCTTTGAGGCAAACACGAAAAGATTGATTGCACCCCTCTTTTGCCTCACTTATCTGTAAATTCGGGATCACATTTTTGGTGGGGAGACTTGGAATTGAGTTAATTCCAACCCCCCCACAACTTTTCACTTGCCTAAGATTCGATCCCGAATACTTCAACCCCAACAATTTGATTTTCCTTATCCTTTGGTTGAGCCTTGTGTGTGGACATCTTTTTAGTGATTGGGAGCACTTGAATTGAAGTGCTTTGGCTCCCTTCACACTAATCTAAAACTGACTCGTGCATCCACACATAGAAATCTCCATCTAGGTAAACCCATTGCATTTTAGCATGCATTAACTAACTGTTATTGAAGAAGGATTTGTTGGGATTAGAAGAAAACTTCTATTCTCACAAAACCCAGAGATTGGTTGAATTGGTATTTCAGCGAAATCCTAAAATCCATACTACTTAAGCTGAACTCTAAAAACCATTCACCAATTAAAAACTTCAATTTGGGGAGATTTCTCCGTTGCATGCTTGTTTTACACACTCTGAAAAACAATCACTTGGGCATTACCTGTAAATAACGCCCTTCACATTCCAAAAGCACTTGATCCTAAGCCTCTAACCAAAATTGGTAGTAACTTAACCCTTCTTAAGGATTGGAGGTCTAACTACCTATGTGTAGCATCTACATGCTGGTGAGGGTTCCCTCGTGCTATCGGGTGTCTAAGACTGGGGCAAACGGCCTTTCAATCTGGCTCGGTGGTTCCACGGTGCTCGCATTCGGTTCCGTAGTTTGTGATAGTAGGTAAATTAAATCTTTAGGTCTACGGGCACACTGTAGAGGCTAGGAATTTGATTGAATTGATTTGTCATCAAGTGTACCTTTTGCAGCGTCATTTCTCTCATCTCTTTTCCCTTCTCATCTCCCCAATTCTTCCTGCGGTAGTGCATGTTTGGGAGGAGGTCACAAAACCCTGAACTGTGTGAATTGCCTATTAATTTTAGAAATGAAGCCGAATCGTCCTCCTCCTCCACAAACATGGCTACACGCCCACCCCCAAATCCTGAGGGAGGAAACTGCCCTCAGAACCCACTAGGTGGTGGAGCCTTAGATCCCATAACCCGCCTCCAAGCCCAAATGGAAATGTATAATGAGCAAATGGAAGCCATTCGGGAAACATTGGAGGAAATGCAGAACCCTATCGAACGGGAGGAGCCTACGTCTCTTAGCTCTTATCAGAATCCTGCTAGTGCAGAGACCATAGGACAAATTCGGGTCCCCATGGGCGGGGACGACTTTGAACTGAAACCGAACATAATTGGCCGAATAAATTTTCACTTTCATGGTCTTGCAAGTGAAGATCCTTTTCTCCACTTGGATGACCTAACCCGACTGGCTGAAACGATTAAACCAAGAAATGTTAGGTTACCTATAGTCCTCATGAAAATGTTCCCGTTTTCATTGCGGGATAAAGTGTCGCAGTGGTTACGCACCCTTGGGAGAACCGTCCACTCTTGGGAAGAGATACGAACAGCATTTCTCAAGAAGTTCTTCCCAATCGGGCAAACCAATGCACTTCACCGTGCTATCACTTCATTTACGCAACAAAACAGTGAACAATTTCATGAGGCATGGGAGAGGTATAATGACCTCCTCAGGAAGTGTCCGCACCACAGTCTGCTTAAGTGGCATATAACCCAGATTTTCTACTATGGGGTAAATGAGACTTTGAAGCAGATTGCAGATGCTTCCTGCGGAGGGAGCTTTATGAATAAAGACGAGAATGGAGCATTTGAATTATTTGAAAATATGAGTGAAAACTCAATGAACAATGCTTCCATTGTCGCCTTTAATCGTACCAGCCAGCCCCGAAATGTCCACGAAGTTGACACGGGACCCTCCCATTCATCCACTGATCTCAGCCTTATCGCACAAAAATTGGATGAAGTCTCCGTCGTGCAAAAGAAGTTGGACGATCTTCTGGCCAACCCCACCCGATCTATGGCAAACACCCCCACTTCACCACTTCATCACAATCCCAATTCTTCCAACACCAGGCTTATCCTGAGAAACCCCATAAGACCTTCCTTACCAAGTGTCGTGCCAAGCGACTCGGTAAGTCATGTGAATCTAGCTTCTGCGAGCTAGTATTTTGACACAGAGGACCAAACCTCTGTGTGCTCAGACGCATATTTACATGCGGACACATCTTCTGCCATAGAAGACACTTGTGCCTTGGGGAACAACCCGTTCTCTGCCACGTATAACCCAGGGTGGCGCAATCATCTGAACTTCTCATGGTCCAACAACTTGCAGCACTAAAACCCCACGGGTGGACCAATGCGACCGTCCGCACCCGTCATCCCAAGGGCCCAGTGTAATCCTATGGCAAATCCGCCATCAGGCCCTTGCATTTCACAAGTGGAACACACATCAAGTCCTCTTGATAAATTGATGCGAATGATGACGGATATGTCAAAGTGCCATGAAGAGAACATGACCTCTCTTCAACACCAATTGGCGCAGCAGAATGCTGAGATCAGTCAACTACGCATGGCGACTCGATCTCAGGGCACTCTTCCCACCCAACCTATTCCAAACCCGCGAAACTTCGTACCCCGTGGTCCTCAACCACAGGTACGACCTTCTCAAGGGCAGTTTAATCAGATTCTGCAAGCTCCGAGCATTCCACCAGGATTTCAAGCTAATCCCACTGCAGTACTGCACTCTTATGTCCCTATTGTGAACCCTCCTTTGCCGTATGATCCCACTAGACCCACATCGTCCAATGCTATCACTATGAGGAGCGGTAAGTAGACCGTCGATCCGCCTTGACCTGATCCTGGCCCGTCTTCTTCTTCATTGCCCTCTCATTCGGGATGCACACCGCATTCGCGAGAGGACGATACACCCAAATTGGTGCCAGAATCAGTCCCATTCCCTGAGGCTCTGCTGAGGGAGCCAAAAGGTAAGAAGAAAGACACGCAAGCCTTTGATAACCTGCGTAATTTGTTCGAGGATGTAGAAATCAAGGTACCCCTACTCGAGGCTATTGATCACATACCTACTGTCACCCGATTTTTCAATGACTACACAGCACCTAGGCGACAGTCAAAGAAAACCAAGAATCCGATGGTTCTTTCGCCTCATGCGAGTTGTGCTATACTGTCAAACCTACCACCGAAGCAGAAAGACCTGAGCACACCGCTTATTTCCTGTAGCATCCAAGGATGCAATTTTAACCGTGCCCTACTTGATCTAGGATCTTCCATAAATCTTATACCAACCATCATGCTCGAAAAATTCTCCTTGGGAAATATGAAACCCACTCCTGTCACGTTACAGTTGGCAGATCGTTCTGTCAAAATCCCAAAGGGTGTGGTGGAAGACGTGGTGGTTAGGGTCAACAGTCTCTGTTTTCCTGTTGACTTTCTTGTTTTAGATATGGAAGTTCCTAGCTCACTTTCTAATTGTCCGATCATCCTTGGTCGACCTTTCTTGGCCACAGCCCATGCCCTTATCGACTGTGAGTCGGGCTGTATTGAGATTGCCGTTGGATCTGAAAAGCTCAAGCTTAACATCTTCAAGGCAGCCAAGAACTTTGATTGCGATTGCATCAAGGATGACACGTCTGATGAGGACATGGCCGTTAGCGCATGTATCGGACTATTTGGGACCTATTCAGACTTCTGCGAATTACCTGTAAACACTGACGACTGCCTGATCAACACATACTGTGACGTTCCCCCATCCCTCCCTTGTTCCATACCTTCTCTTGACTAGACTTCTAACAAAGTTTTCTCCGCTTCCCATACCTCGTGGTCTAAGTCATATCCGAGCTACTCACCGCCGATCCACACTCTTGAAGACCGGATTGCCCTTTCTTTCTCGCCAAATCAGACGGATTTGCAACTCCACACTGGGACCTTGAGCCCATATCCTACTCACTAGGGCTATTCCTTTTGGATCCATCTATCCAAGAAGCCCCTCTTCTTGGCCAATCTGAGGGCCAACTTCTTCCTCCTGACTTGTTTTCTGATTCTCCTGGGACACTCTCATCCCATGAAATGCCAGACCTTTCACTACCCACCATCCACCCACCCTACCACCCTGCTGTATACCCTGCACCTCAGCTCTCGTTACCTGATCTTTCGTCCTTTCTCTACCTTTCCCTGCATGTATATGAGGACATAGCATCGTTTGGCATGGGGGGGTGGATAGGCATCCATAGGATCTGGGTATTTTATGGTATCATGTAGTTTCCACCTATTTATAAATATGTAAGAAAGAGAAAAAGAAAAAAAATATATATAATAATAATAATAATAATAAATGGTGTTTAGTAATGGTCTAAAGGCTGAAACAAAAATACAATAAGTGTTTATGGATATTCAACCTCTATTTTGAAGACTTTCTAGGCCACAGAAGCTTGATTCGCTCAAGCTCAGGCTTAATTCACTTAAGCATTGACAAAATAGATTGGAATCTCTCCTAACTAAGGACGTATTCTTATACCTAAGACACCAGTACAAGATCCATTGGTTTACTTCTACTTCAAAGCCTAAGTAATCTTGGCTCACACTACACATATCAAGAAAGACCAAGTGAACATAAGATCCAACCCTAGTGTTCATTAGGGAAGGTGGAGTCCTTACCTGTGTGTGCAGGTAGACTTTTTATCCCAGGCTTTAGTCTTGTGTTTAGGAGCGATTCTTTCTACCAAAAAGAAACTCTCCCACCAAAAAGAAAAGTGTGCTCCTACAAATAAAGTTGTAAGAGATATACTGACACATGTTTAAAAAATAAAAGATGCAAATAAGTCATTATATCTCACAAATGTCTGTAAAATCTTCCTACAAAAAGTTTTGCTTTCCTTGAGCCACAAATGTCAGAAAATGGGAGTTGAGTTTTCCGTCATCTTTTTAAAGGGTCAATCCGAAGACACGAGCTAAAACTGGGACCAACCTTTAC
Organism: Thalassia testudinum; assembly: GCA_037157565.1. Taxonomy (NCBI): domain Eukaryota; kingdom Viridiplantae; phylum Streptophyta; class Magnoliopsida; order Alismatales; family Hydrocharitaceae; genus Thalassia; species Thalassia testudinum. The sequence goes on from JAZHRO010000063.1 coordinate 100,759,140, forward strand.
TTAAAAATTCGTGAAACCCTGGGCTTGAGTCTTAATGTTCATCTGGTCAGTCTTGAACCTTCACTAAGCACAAGCCATAATCTCTTGAGCTCTCGAGAACGGCAAAAACCTCCTAGGTCCTGGAAATCGTACTTAAGGTTTAAATATCAAGAGTCCTGGTTAGTCGAGAGACGATCTTTGTCATGTGAGACTTAAAGTACTAGTAATCTTCTCTACAATTGGTTCTCACAATATCCAACAATAAACACACCTTTGTCACCTCAGAAGAAAATCTTCAGCTTAAGATCATTTCTAAATATTGTTTTGCTAGGGACTAGCAAAAGATAGGCATGGGGGTATGATTGCATCGCAAAAATACACCTGCAATTGCACCGTCTTGTGCTATTTCCTAGCATTACCAATGCATATTAGGTTTCCATAGTCGCATTTGTAAAAATACATGCATGCATTTAATTGAGAGGGGAGGAGAGTGAAATAAATTGGCCTCGCAATTACATTTTTCCGCAAGTGATGCTTCGCAAAATTTCCACTTTCTATTTCTATTTGACTTTGGAATTCTTCTTCTCACGGCTGCAATGCATGGCTACAACTTCCTCCCCGAGCCATGCTCGGCAACACCATGTCCTACCTCCCCTCTCCCTGCTGTGAGCCATGCATGAGCCATGCACAGCCAAGGCATGGCTGTGCATGCTCTCCTCTTCTTTAAATTGAGGGCAGCTTCTTCCTTTGAGAGGAGCCTGGTCCTCCACGTCAAAAAAACCCAGCACTTCTCCTTCCAGGCCACCGTCCCCTCCCCTCTCCCTCCACACGTCGGCCCTCCTCCTCCTCCGAGGAGACACCCAGCTGACAGGAGCACCTCACGGTGGTGCACAACCACCATCGTGAGTCCACCACCGCCCAGCTCATCAAAGAGCCGGTGGGCGTGGTGGCTCTTTTCTTGGTTCATTGTTTGAAGCACCTTCAGCCAATGGAGCAAAGCTTCAAGCTTGAAGCTCAAAGCTCCTGCAGTGGCAGCAAGGCAGCTTGAAGCTCAAAGCTCCTGCAGTGGCAGCAAGGCAGCAGTAACAGCATGCAGCAACAGCCGCCCCAGCACTTTCCGCGCACGCTTGCAGGCTGCCCTGCGCGTGCTTGCAGGAACCATCGCCTCCCGCTTCTTCGCCCTGTCGCTCTCTCTCTTCCGCCTGCAACCGGCCACTGTACACCTCTGCAGCGGCAGGCCAAGCCTCACCGTGCACCCCAGCTAGCACCCGCAAGCCCCACACAAGCAGTAGGTCACCCTCGCCCTCCACTACACACGCCAGCAGCCCTCTCCACGTGCTCTGTCGCGACATCTCGCCCGCAAGCCACCAGCCGGAGTCGCTCTTCCCGTGCGCCGAGCTGTCCGCACTCACAGCACCGAGCATACTCGGTTGTGCAGCGTGGCCTTACACTATAGCCACTGTTCACGCCAGTCTGCGGAACACTATGGCTACAGTGGGGTGACCGGAAAGTTTCTCACTTATCCGGTCACCCGGCGCGCCGCAACTGGCCACCGCCCGCACACGCGTTCAGCCCCACGCACGCTTCAGCGCCCGCCCGTGCATCTTCATGCGCCCGCCTCTCCCAGCACTTGCCTTCGCCCGCTTCCTTCACCATGTGCGCCTGTGAGCGCTCGCTCCAGCCTTCCACGCAGTGCGGTGCGCTGCAGCCTGCTCTCCCCGTGCCCACTCCCATGCAGCGCGCGCCTCTCAGCATGCCTATGCGCCTGCACGTGCGCGCGTGGACCAGACGATGCTCCACAGCATCAAATGCCTTAACCCTCAGTAGTGCCCTCCCTCTCCCACTCTCTCTCTCTCTATCTCTCACAACACTCTCTCACTCTCTTTACCGACGCTTGCACACACATACACTCACACTTTCATACACACACACACACCTATACACTATTATATACATATATATACGTATACATATATATATTATATATACATATATTTATATACATACATATATATATATTCTTATATCTATATATATATAGTATTTATATAACTAAGTATTAGTATACAAACATATATATACATATATAAATATGTATTAGTCTAAATACATACACACATATATATATATATACATCTATATACTTATATATATATATATACATATATACACATATACTTATACATACATATATATACATATATTTATACATATATATATATATATAAATATGCATACATATATATATATATATATATATAACTATATATACATATATAGATACATATCTATCTACATATATCTATATGATTATATTACCATATATAGATATATATATATATTTACATCTATATAGTTATATATACATACTTATACATTTATATATACATACGTACATATATATATATATAGATATACATATATATATATATCTATGATATATATATTTATCTATATATATATATATATATATATATACATATATATATATATATCTATCTATGTATATATATGTATATATATATATATATATATGTATATGTATATGTATATATATATATATATGTATATGTATACATATATCTATATATATATCTATATGTATATATATATATATATGTATATGTATATATATATATACATATAGATATATATATATATATACATATACATATACATTTATATATATACACATATACATATATACATATATAACTACATTTATATACCTATATATTTATAACCATATATATATATATATATAGATATATTTACATATATACATATATATATATATATTTTTTCTTTTCACGTTAGTTATCATACGTGGTATCGCGAGAATATTTGCACCAGTTGCTGATATTCCCTGATACATTCGTACAAAAAGTGTGGTCGCACACATCTTCCGCCATCCACCTTACACTCGATGTGGCACCTCATCCTGTTGGTTGCATCTTTCTAGACGACGACCGACTCGACATCGTGCTACACTCCATCTCCGCCTCCACCCCCACCCCTTTATACATATATAGTATATACATAGATATATATACTATAGTTACTTTGTTTCTGTCTCACTTTTCTGCTAGTAAAAAGATAAAAAAATATATATAAAAGAAAAGATAATTCTTGACTTGCAGGTACCCCATCTTACGAATAGCAAGACCCGTTTTGAAATCCTAATTTGGCTCAAAGCCAAGAACCTAATTTTGAGGGTGTGCCTCAAGGACCAAGATTATCAGAAAAAAATCTATATAGAAAAAACACCAAAAACACAATAAACGAATGGAAGAGATTCGTTGTAGGAAAGGCATAGAAACTCAACTTGTAACCCCACTTCCCTGAGTTCAACCCTAGGCCTAAAAGTGACTAAGATAAAATCAATTAGGCCAGGTTAAAAATTTTGTACAGAGATGGTTAGGTCCGATTTAGGTTAACTACTATACACACTTCAATGAGAAAATCACCATATTAACAACCTAACCGAGTCCGACACCAAGGATCTCTTGAGGATTCTCCCTTCAAATTTTGGGAGGATTTGATTGAGAATCAAGCGAGAAAACCTCGCTCAAATCTTGGTGGGAAGGCTCTGTTCACACCAATGGTGGTAGGGACCTTTTTTCAAAAATAATGATAAAGTTAGAGACCGTATCACAAATATTTTGAAAGTTAGGGGCTTAATTGAGAGGAATAGAGTTTAAATGGACTAAAATGCAAACTAAGTCAGGATGGACTTTGATTGAGCCCAAAGTTTAGTAAAAACCTAATTTGGACCCAAGAAATCTAGTGGTGATGTCGAATTTGAGTTTTGACCAAGTTTAAATGGGCAATTTACGTAGAAACCCAAATTAGGGTAGAATTCTGTTTGAGACTCTATTCAATGTCAAAATAGGTTCAGATGGTCACACCAAGGGTACCAAAACTCAAGTAATATTTTTATATGAATTTTAGGAGGTTTAGATGAATTTTGTCCTGATTAGAACCTCTGTAATTTGAGCAAATTTAAAATTAGGGTTTTAAGTGCTAATGGGATTCTTAAAACGTGTGAAACCCCGTTTCTGTCTGTATGGACCCACTTATTAAACTTTATTGTTTATTTGACCTTCAATTAATCCTTGGGAAATCCCATGGTTACTCTGTGGTCATGATATGGTGTTAAAATAGTAGAATTAACCCTATTTTAATGTTTTCTTCTCATAATGGATTTGCATGGAATTATGGCTTTCAAGCAACTATGTAGGAGCATTTATCACTTAATTATGACTAAATAAAGCTAGTTATGGCTCATGATAGTGTTACCATCACCTATAACCAGTGGGGATGCTCTACCGTATAAGGGTCTTTACAGGACTCTCCCTTCCTGATTGCCCAAGTAATTCTTGGGTGTATGGATTTTTGATCCAAAGGTCTATTTGCCTCGAATCAGCCTTAGTCATCCAATCTCTTTAGGTGCCTTGATTGGATCCAAGACATATTCTGTTCCTCATCTGATTCTGTAGTGCATGTATGGGGGGAGGTCTTTGAGACCCATCTTAATATCTCCACTAGTGCTTCATTCTCGTCTGGGTCAAACCCCTACCAACTTGTTTGGGTTTTCTTATGATCCACTTGATATCTCTTCTGATACATCTACATCTGAACCCAGTTCTCCATCCTTTGGCTCTATGGAGAACCAAGATAAAGAAGGGGGTGAGATTCAAAACCTACAGAACTAGTTGTAGACTCTTACCGATCTAATTCATGCACTGGCCAATCCCCGACCTCGTTCGCAGCTGTAGGATCATTATAATTCTACAACTGTAGAAATCAAACCCAAGATGCAGATTCTAGCTGGGGAACCCTTTCCAACACATCCAAGAATTGAAACATCTGGCCTAGACTCTCGGGCCAAATGTTCAAAATCGGAACACCTTGCTCATGAAAATGTTTCCCTTCCCTTTGAATGATAAGGCTACCCATTGGTATTGATCTCTGACTCGACCGATCAACACTTGGGAAGGTTTACAAGCTTAATTTCTCAAAAAATTCATTCTAGTTGGACGTAATAATGCCCTGAGGCACCAAATCATGCATTTCACACAAAATGCAGGGGCATGGGATCACTTTTTGGATCTCACATGGAAATGCCCTCATCACGAAGTTCCTAAATGGGAACAGGTCCAATTTTTTTTTCCAAGGACTCCATGAGGGTATTCGATTATTTGTCAATGGAGGCAACTTCTTGGGTAAAGATGAAGACATCTTTTGGGAGATACTTGAGAACTCCTAAACAATGAGTCTATGGGTATGCTCAATCGAACGACTACCCGTGCATTGACAAACACCAGAGGGACACACGAGATAGGAGACATATCTACATCCGTTGATCTAGAGCTAGTGGCCAGTCGATTGGATAAGTTCTCCATTATTGAGAAGAAGTTGGATGATTTAACTTGGCAACTCCAAAGGGCCAGTTCTTCTTAGTAGAGCACGTATGCGCATCTGCCCACAAGGAGGGAGGCTGTGTATAGCATTCACCACCACTCATATCAAGGAATGGATGCATATCCACCCCCATCTATTCTTGATCTTGAAGGAAACTTCGAGCCATCCTACTCTAGTTGAGGGATCTCTGAACTCCCGTACCCAGATTACTTGAGAGCTACTCAACCCTGTGAGGAGCTCCACGCCATCTAGAATGATCCATTATGCAACTCATATAACCCTGGATGGCATAATCATCAAAATTTTTCTTGGTCGGGAAATAATCATAACTCTAGACCTCAATTCCATCCCTGACCACAAAACTGCGACCATATCAACGCACTCATCCCAGGCCCAACCCAAACTTTCAACTAGGTCTAACAAGGAAGACCATATGAGACTAATTCTACAGACTTTAGCTAATATACAAAAGACCAATGCTGCCATGTAGAGGTAGCATAATGCTAAAATTATAGAGGTTCGCAACCAACTCGCACAGATGGCTGGGACTTGTCAGCTTGGTGCACTTCCTTCCCAACTTTTCCCGAATCCAAACAATGTGCCAAACCAAAGGCACGTTGTGAACCCAAATTAGGGCCAAGCACATTATGTTTGCCAAGCCCCTTCGATACCTCCACCTGAAGGGTCGAAGGCTGCTACTCCATATGTGAGATATCAATAGCAACCTCCTATCCTACCAACTCCTAGGCAGGCCTAAACTCCGTCACTACGAGTAGTAGCAAAACTTCTCAGGAGCCACCTTATCCTAATCAATCTAATCCAAGTAGTTCAAGACCTAAACCTAGAATGGATATCAAGGACAAACCCACCCCAAATCCATAACCTGGATCAATCCTGGAGAAACCTATAGACATTCCATTTCCCAAGGTCTTGACCAAAGGAAATAAGAAATCCAAACCTGTGGCACCTAAGGTGGAGTTGGTCAAGCTCTTTGAGCAAGTCCAAATAAGCATTTCTTTGATGGATGTGATCTACCACGTACTGGCTTACACACAATTTCTAAAGGATTTGCGTACACCAAAACATAAGCTGGGAAACAAAGACGAGAGTCCAATTATTCTATTAGAGTAAGTAAGCTCTATAAGTTTGAGTAAACTCTCACAAAAAGCAAAGGATCCTAGCACCCCTATGATTTCCTGCAAGATAGGAAACCTAGAATTTGATCGAGCTTTATTAGATTTAAGAGCCTCCAGAAATCTGATTCCCAACTCCCTACTAGATTACTTTGAGGAAACTGAGCTCAAACTAACTGATTGACTCTGCAATTGGCTGACAGATCGATTAAGTCACCACGAGGAGTTCTCAAGGATGTTCTGGTTAAGGTACGAGATTTCTATTTTTTGGTTGATTTCATAGTTTTGGATATGGATACTCCTAAGAATCTAAGAGATACATTGATCATCTTGGGGAGACCATTCCTAGCAACTGCTAAGGTGAATATCAATTGCGAAGAGGGCCAGATCGAAATAAAATTCAGGGAGAAAACATTGAGGATTGATATTTTTAAGGCCCATAAATGAATAAGCTGTAAGGTAATTGAGGAAGTATGCGACATAGGATCTCTAGTTGAGGATCTGATTCCAAAGGAGAACCCGATTCTCCAAGAACCTCAACCACAAGAAGATCTTGACCCATAGATTAGGGAGCCTGAATATGATATAGATCTTTCCTTAGCTTCCACCTTATCTTTTGAGGCTAACGTTGAACCTCCACCCACTACTGACTCGATTTTGGAGCTGAAACCTCTCCCTGATTACCTAAAATACGTGTTTTTGGATTCGAATCAAATGTTTCCAGTGATTATCAACTCTCAACTCACTCCTAATCAAAAAATGAAGCTGATTTCTATCCTCCAGAAGTATCGTAGAGCCATTGGCTGGACTCTAGGGCTTAGTTTACTTGGAGGGTTAAACCCTCAAAAGAGAGGTTAACCTTCGCTTACTTGACTACTTAACCCCTCATTTGCTAACCTGGGTTTAGCAACTTTACCACAGGTTTGCCTAACACCAGTTTCAATTGGTGTTAGCTAAACCCATGTTAAAATTCTACACCACTTATGTCTCTGACAGGTCTCATGTTTTATATACCTAACACCACTACCAAGTAAACACCATAAAGGTTAACACCATAACTTCACACCAATTCAAGTAAACACAAATTGATGTTAACACCACACCGCAAGTAAACACTAGTACGGGTTAATACCAGTTTCACATTTCTTAACACTACTTTCTTAACCCCTCAAGTAAACTAGCCCTAGATGACTTAACTGGAATAAGTCCCTCTTATTGTACTCATCGAATTTATGTTGAAGAGGGCTCACAACCTTCTCGCGAGATATAGAGAAGACTTAACCCAAATCTCCAAGAGATCGTGAAAAAGGAGATTATCAACTGGCTTGATGTAGGAATCATCTAGCCCATCTCTGATAGCCATTGGGTGAGTCCCATCCAAGTTGTGCCTAAAAGGGCAGAACTCACCGTGATTACAACTGAATTTGGAGAAACCATCCCGACAAGAATTGTGAACTCGTGGAGATATATCAACCATCAAAAATTGAATATCTCCATGAAGAAAGACCATTTCCCTCTCCCATTTATTGACCAGATCCTTGAAAAGCTGGCGAGAAATTGATTCTCCTATTTTCTGGTTGGGTACTCTAGATATAACCAAGTGGTAATTCATCCTGAAGATCAGGAGAAGACCACCTTTGCCAACCCCTATGGTACGTACACATTCCACAGGATGCCATTTGGGCTATGCAATGTGTCTACCACCTTTCAGTGGTGCAAGCTAGCCATATTCTCTGATATGATAGGTAAATACCTTGAAGTCTTCAAGGACAACTTCTTGGTATTTGGTCAAACTTTCGATGATTGCCTTTTAGACTTGGTTTAGTTCCTCTGATGATGCATTGACATGAATCTGGTTCTCTCTTAGGAAAAGAGCCATTTCATGGTTCCTGAAGGCATTGTACTTGGACACCTCGTATTTGAGAAAGGTATCCAAGTTGACCAAATTATAAGGTGAATTTTATTTCCAAACTTCCTGTACCATTCTTGATCAAAGACATTCGATCATTTATGGGGTACATTGATTTTTATTGACGGTTCATATTTGATTTCTTGAAAATTGCACGCCCCCTAATGAATCTTCTCTCAAAGGACACACCCTTTGAGATGACAAGCGAGTGTGTTTGCACTTTCGAGATTCTGCGCGACCGAGTAACCCAAGCTTCAATCCTACAATCTCCTAACTGGTGTCACCCATTTGAGATCATGTGCGATGTGTCTGACTATGCAATAGGAGCAGTTCTTCAACAAAAGATTGATGGGAAACCAATGATAATATATTATGCTAGCAAGACATTAGACGAGGCTCAGCATAATTATACGATTATAAAGAAAGTGCTGCTAGTTGAAGTATTCAGTTTGGAGAAATTCAAATCATACCTCCTGGGCTCCCATGTGATTATTTACTCAGATCACACTACTATGAGGCACTTACTCGTGAAGAAGGATGCGAAACCAAGGCTAACTCGATGGATCTTGCTCTTACAAGAATTTGACCTTGAAATTTATGATAAGGTAGAAAACAAAATGTAGTTGCTAATCATTTGTCCCATCTTTCTTCTTCGATCATTAACCCATCCGGACCTATTACCGAGAATTTTCTGGATGAACATCTCTTGGTCGTTAATGGACTTCCCTGGTTCACTGATATGGTGAACTACTTGGTCACTGGGAAAGTCTCGTCTAATTGGATAAACACCCGACAAGACAAGTTGATTTCTAACTCCAAGTACTATGTCTGGGAAGATCCCTATTTGCTCTAGGTGTAAGACTACAGTGAAGATTTTTCAGTGTGGGTTCCTTTGGCCCACAATGTTCAAAGATGGATGAGCCTACTATAGGGCATGTGCCCGTTGCTAGACCCTCGGCAACGTGGGCCCATGAGATTGATGCCCTTAAATCCGATCATCATGTGCGAAATCTTTAACACTTGGGGGATTAACTTTATGGGACTGTTTCCTAGATCCAACAGCTTCGAGTACATCTTACTTGTTGTTGATTACGTCTCAAAATGGATCGAAGTCGTCCCCACAAGAATGAATGATCATAAAGTTATTCTCTACTTCATCTAGGAGAACATCTTTTCCAGATTTAGGCATCCTAAAGCCATCATTGATAAATGCCAGTTTATCATCATTCTTATACATTAAAACAAACCTAGCTCTTACAATTTTGCTCTGCAAACAAGTTTTTGGGTTGCATGTAGGCATTAATTAGGTTAGGAATGCATTGCATTTTTTATTATGTTTTTGATATCTTTTTGTGTGTTAGGGATAAGCAGATTGCCAGATCCCTAGAACCCTAGCACTCAGAAAGGCAACTAGTGAAGGAGAAGCTCAAACCAGCCGGAACTCAGCTTGATCCAACTCACCATAGTTGGAATCCAGCTCACCCGAACTAGGGTTAGCTCATCCTAGATCCATTCAACTCATCTCAGTTGAATGGCAGCTCAAGAGAGCTCATCTTAGCTCACCCTAGCTCAGGTTAGCTCAGATCCAGCTCAACTTAGCTGAGTCTAGCTCATCCCAGCTCCCATTAGTTCACAGGGAGCTCTAGCTAGCTCAGCTGAGTTAACTGGAGTTCACCTTAGCTCAATACCAGCTTGATCCAGCTCCACTCAACTCTAGTCAGCTGAAGATGACTTCATTTCAGCTCAGGAAGCTCAAGTTCAGCACCCGGGGACTCTGCTTAGCTCAACTTAGTTGAGCTAAGCTACCTTAGCTACCTCAACTAGCTCGATCCTCCCCGGGAGTAGCAGACCCAGCTCACCTCAGCTCCTTTAGGTAGAAGCCAGCCTACTTTAGCTTGGCTTAGCAGCTAGCAATGAGCTAGCAAGCTAAGCCAACTAAAGTAGCTCCATGACACCCTCTTCAACAGCTGCCAGCTCCAATTCAGCTCCAGACTCATTCTATCCAACTCCTCTCATCAAACCCTAGCTCCCATTGCCTACTCCTCTACTCCTTTACTAGCTAAGCTAGCTTAGCTTAGCTTAGCTTAGCTAGACTCTAGCTCCCTTGGCCATTCACCACCCTAAAAACCTACCTAACTAGCTCCACTAACTAAGCCCTGCCTAAGCTCACCTTAGCTAGCTCCACCCTACTCCCTTTGGCACCACCACCTTTCACCCCTCAACCAACCACCAAAAGATGCCAAAAGTTGGTGCCCAAACTAACCCTAACCACCTCCCTTTTGGTGCCAACTTTCAGCCCCTTTATCCACCCTACACCTACCCATATAACCCATCCTAGCCATCCACATACCCCCCATCTAGAACCGTAAGATGGTGCCACCTAATAGCCTTCTAGAAGGCCCATTTTGGCGCCAACCCTAAGGGACACTAAAGCCATAACTACCCCCCTTTGTGCCCCCTCATTTGGCGCCATTTAACCCTAGCCCTAGGATCAATCCAACCACCCATAACCACCCCTAGAATCAATCCTAGCCCTCCACCTATTCATGCCAACTCTACCACCTTCCACCTCTATAAAAACCCATCACATTCCACAAAAAAAATCATCCTCCCTTTAGTATAATTCCACCTTATAATCACCATATCCACAGCCAAGGAAGAAGAAGAAGACAAGAAGATTAAGGGGGCACCCTACCTGCCCCCTTGGTGCCTTCTTCCCCTTTTTCTTCTCCCTTGTTTCACGCCAAGAAGGAGGAGCACTCCCCCACTAGGAGGACGGCCAGGCAAGGAGGAGAAAGGGTGGTGCACACCCACCCTTGAAGGAGATCATTAAAGGTGGTAGCTTCCACCTTGGAGGACATCATTTGGATGAGCATCTCAAGGAAGGAGAAGGAGTTATCTTTTCAAGTCAAGGAGCTACTTGGCTTGGAGTAAGAAGCCCTCTTCTTCACCATTTATCTAGAGGATATGTGTTTTATTTTTCTTGTATTTTCAAGTAGAGTAGAAGCATTCCTCTATGGGTTTTGTGTAGACAATTTTCATTAAATCAAGTTTCCTTCTCTTAATTTTTGTTGCATAGCTTTTTACAAGTTTTGCCTAGCATTTGTTTCACTCCCTCTCCCTAATTACTTTAGGCCTTCACGTGCCTAGGGTGAGCTTGGGGAGAGGCTCTACCTGTCACCTTAGGGTTAGCTTTATTAAAATAGGTATTAGTTGTTTTCTCATTATCAACAAACCCGCATTGTTCCCTATATTTCAAAACCTATAAAAATCATATATATAACGCACCAAAAAGAAAGTTGACTTCATTTTAAAGCAAGAGATTTGATTTAGCAAAAAAATTGGCCTCCTTGGACAACCCTAGATACTCCACTATCTAGGCTATAAATTTAAGAGTTGATCGATTTTACGCGTTACAATGACGTATTTTAACAAACCACGTAAAAATTGCATCAATCATCAGCGATGGCGGGTCCCACTTCATGAATTTACACTCCTATTCCCTGACGAAAAAGTATGGGGTGTCTCATCATATTTTGACTCCATATCAGCCCTAGACTAATGGACTGACTGAGCTCTCCAATCGGGAGATCAAGAAAATTCTTCACATCACTGTCCGACTTGATAGAAAGGACTAGTCAACATGACTTCCAAAAGCATTATGGGCTTATAAGACCACCCATAAAACCCAGCTAGGAATGTCTCCATTCAAACTTGTTTACAGGAAGGCATGTCACCTTCCTATAGAGATGGAGCATAAGGCCTACTAGGTAGTACAGAAGTGCAATCTAGATCTAGAGTGACTAGAATCCATTGCTGTTTGCAAATGAGCGAGATCGATGAAGTACACAATGATGCATACGAGAACTCATGCATCTACAAAGAGCAGATTAAGGCTTTTCATGATAAGCACATCTCACGAAAATCTTTCTATCCTGGTTAGAAAGTGTCTCTTTGATAACCAACTCAAGCTCTTCCTAGGGAAATTGAGATCAAAATGGACTGGACCTTTTCTAGTCTGAAGGATCTTTAGAAATGGAGCGATCAAAATCAGTGAACTCAACCATGACTCAAACCCTTTTGTAGTGACTGTCTAAAGACTAAAACCATTCCTTGAGTTTACCGATTCGAATCTGGCTACTGAATCTTTTGATCTCCATTCACCATGAACTACATTGCACCCACCTGTTGGCATTAAACTTATCGCTTAACAGGAGGCAACCCGTCATTTGAAAATCTGAGACCTTGCTTACCTATCTTTGACCTGAATTCCTATTGCACTTTAGGGTTTGTACCTTAGAATAGTCGACTCCACCTCCAATACTCGTATTGGAGCTTGAAATCGTTCGCAACAATCATCCTGACCCATTCACCCACCCTTTTGAACCTATTCTCAATTGCTAACTAAGTTGAACTTGAACCCACCTAATTTGTAATGAGGAAATTGTAAAACTTAGGCATGGAGGTGTCTTAAAGTGCAAAACAATGTGAAATTCAATTCTTTTGAGGGGTTTCATAAAAAAAAGAAGAAAGAGAAGGGGATAAAAGGGGAGAAAATTTTTTTAGCTAAATTGCAAATATATTTTGAGGAGGAGAAAGAGGAGAAAATAAAGAAAAAAGGAGAAAAGGAAAATTGTGTTAGTCCAAGTAATTGAGTATGGAACATACCTCATTTCTAGGCTGGATCAGTTGATGAATTAAGTCCTGAAGTGCTAATGAAAAGGAGATAAGTGATGGATACCAACTTTAGGCCTCTTGGGCCTATTTTGGGTTTAAACACTCATGTATTTTTTAAGATCTGGACTATTCCTCAAGAGGTTGAGGGAGTTGCGAAGCTGATGTATTAAGACTAAGGCTTAGGGATTATTCAACCTCATTGTCTACCCTTTGGTTTGAGAGACTTCGTAACCTAGGCACCCAAAATTCATTCATTGGTCTGGTTTAGTGAGCTTAATGAAAAATAATGCCATAAATTATTCTGTTCTGAAAAAAGAATGATTTCTCAAAAATTTGACTTAGGAGCAGCTCAAAAATACAAGTTGATTAGATGAGTTCCTACTATAGAGAGGAGTGAATACTCCCCTTAAGGATGTGTTATAACATATCATTTCCCCGGCGCTTGTCTCCTAGGATATGTAAATATCCTACCCAGGGATTGGAAGCGCCTTGTGTTAGTTCAGGTGCCATGGGTAGCATTATACCAAAATGTCTATTGCCAAGGTGCCATGGGCAATCAACATTTCGGGATAATGTCACCCATGGCACCTAAACAACACAAGGTGCTTTACATATCCTAGGAGATAAGTGCTAAGGTGATGATATGTTATAACGCATCTTTAAGGGGACTATTTACTCTACTTAGTGGCAGGAACTCCTCTAATCAACTGGTTGTTTTCGAGCCACTCCAAAGGTAGATCTCTGTGGGACCATTTTTTTCAAAAAAGAAGACTTTTTGGCAATTATTATTTATTAAGCTCACTGAACCAGACTACTGTGCGGGATGTGGATGCTTAGGTTACCAAGTCCGACAAACCAAAGGGCAAACAAATAGGTTAGATACTCTCTAAGCCTTAGACTTAATACACCAGCTTCTCAACTCCCTCAAACGCTTGAGGAATAGCCCAGATCTTATCAAATACTCAAATTTTTAAGCCCTAACAAGCCCTAGAGGCCTAAAGTCAATTTCTCTTACTTATCTCCTAAGGTTTAGCATTTCAGGTCATAATTCATCATTTAATCTAGCCCAAAACTTAGGTAACTGTTCAATACTCAATTGTTGGGACTAACAGAATTATTGCTTTGCTCCTTTTCTTTCTATCTTTCCCTCCTCTTTTTCCTCCTCATTACAAATTTGCAATCCAGCTCTAAAAGATTTCCTCTCCTTTCCTCCATTCATTTTTTTGATGTGAGACCCCTTCAAAAGAATTCAATTTCTAGTCATTTTGCACTTTAATACCTCCCATGCCTAAGTTTTGCAATGCCCTCATTGCAAACAAGGTGGGTTCGAATTCAGCTTAGTTCATATTTTAGAACAGGTTCACAAGGGTGGGTAATCAGATTGGGATGGTTGTTGGAAATGATTTCAAGCTCCAATACGAGTATCGAAAGTGGAGTCAAATGCTCTAAAGTGTGAACCCTAAAGTGCAATAGGAATGCAGCTCAAGAAGGATAAGAAAGGTCTTGAGTTTTCAAATGACAGGTTGCCTCCTGTTAAGCACTAAGTTTAACGCCATCAGCTAGGTGCAATGTAGCTCATGAGGATTGGACATCAAAAGATTCTACAACCAGATTTGAATCAGTAAGCTCAAGGAATGGTTTTAGTCTTTGACCATTCACTATAAAAGGGTTGGCATTGTGACCAAGTTCACTAATTTTGACAGCTCCATTTCCAAAGATCCTTTAGAATAGAATAGGTCCAGTCCACTTTGATCTTAGTTTTCCTGGGAAGAGCTTGAGTCTAGCATCGAAAGGAAGCAGTTTTTGACCAGGATAGAAGGTTTTTCATGAAATGTGCTTATCATGAAGGGTCGTAATCCATTCCTTGTAGATATGTGAGCTCTTGTATGCATCATTGCACAGTTCATTAGTCTCGCACATTTGCAAATGGTGGTGGATTTTGACCTTCCCGAGATCCAAATTGCACTTTCGTACTATCCAATTGGGCTTGTGCTCCATTTCTACAGGAAGGTGGCATGCCTTCCCGTAAACTAGTCTAAATGGAGACATCCCTAGCTGAGTTTTATGGGAAGTCCTATAGGCCCATAATGCTTCCGAAAAGTTGAGTCGGCCAATCTTTTCTATTAGGTCGGATAGTGAACTGAAGAATTTTCTTGATCTCTCGATTGGAGAGCTCAACCAGTCCATTAGTTTAGGATGATATGGAGTTTAAATTCAATGTGACACCCTATATTTCTTCAACAGGGACTTGAACTACACATTCACGAAGTGGGTGCCCTTGTCAGAGATGATTACACATGGGACACCAAACTGAGAAAAGATCCGCTCATGAATGAATTTGATTGCCACTTTATATAATTGGTTCAAATTGGAATGGTTTCTATCCATTTGGACACATAGTCCACAGCCAGAAGGATGTATTCGAAATCATTCGAATTCAGGAAAGGGCCCATGAAATCAATCCCCCATATGTTGAAAATCTTGCACACGAGAATCAAGTTTAAGGGCATCATATTGCGGTGGCTCATGTTGCCCAAGATCTGGCAACGAGTGCATGCCCTATGGTAATTGTGTGCATCCTCGAATAGTGTGGGCCAATAAAAGCCACACTGAAGGATTTTCACTGCAGTTTTGTGCTCAGAGAAATGGCCACCACAAGCCTAGTCATGACAGAAAGAGAGTATATCATTAACCACGGTGTCAAGAATGCATCTCTAGATGATTTGATTAGCACCGATGTGGAAGAGATATGTATCTTCCTAGACATAATATTTGGCATCTGAAATCAATTTGTCTTGCTTAGCTTTTGGCTAATCAAATAGGATTTGATTCAGTGGCAAATAATTAACAATATCGGCATGCCAAGGAAGTTCAGCATCAATGCTCAAAAGGTGCTCATCCAGAAAATGTTCACTAATAGATTCGGAGGGGTCAATGATCGAAGGAAGATGACACAAATGACCAGCATCCATGTTCTATTTTCCCACTTTATCACATATCTCGAGTTATAATTCTTGCAGGAGCAAGATCCATCGAATTAGCCACGATTTAGCATCCTTCTTCACAAGTGCCTTACAGTAGTACAATCCTAATAGATAATGACATGGGACCCCAAGATGTATGATCTGAATTTCTCTGGAACACATACTATGGCCAGTAGCTCCTTCTCTATAATCGTATAACTATGCTAAGCCTCATCCAGTGTCTTACTGTCGTAATATATTACCACTTCTTTCCCATCAATCTTTTGCCCAAGTACTACTCCTACCGCATAGCTAGACGCATCGCACATAATCTCAAATGATTGAGACCAGTCAGGAGATTATAGGAATGGAGCTTGGGTTACATGATAGCACAAGATCTCAAATGCACGAACACACTCACTTGTCATCTCAAAGGGAGTGTCCTTTAAGAGAACATTAGTCAAGGGGCGTTAAATTTTAGAGAAATCAAATATAAAATGTCGATAAAAATCGGTGCCCTAGAGAAGATCGAATGTCTTTGACTGAGGAAGGCAAAGGAAGTTTGAAAATCAAATTCACCTTTGCAAAGTCAACTTAGATACCCTTCCCAAATACGACGTGTCCATGTATGATGCCCTTGGGAACCATGAAATGACTCTTTTCCCAGGAAAGAACCAAGTTCACTTCAATGCATCGTTGGAGGATATGAACCAAGTGCAGAAGGAAATCATCGAACGCTTGACCAAACATAGAGAAGTCATCCATGAAGACTTCAAGGTACATACCTACCATATCAAAAAATATGGCTAGCATGCACCGCTGAAAAGCAGCAAGTGCATTGCATAGCCCAAATGGCATCCTATGAAACGCATAAGTCCCATAAGGGCAGGTAAAGGTGGTCTTCTCCTAAACTTCAGGATGAATTGTCACTTGGTTATATCTGAAGTACCCATCCAGAAAGTAGAAAAATCGATTCCCTACCAGCTTCTTAAGGATTTGGTCAATAAATGGGAGAGGGAAATGGTCTTTCTTTGTGAAGGTGTTCAATTTTTGATAGTATATACAGACTCCATGAATTCATAATTCAAGTAGGGATCGTTTCTCTCGATTAAGTAGTAATCACGGTGAGTCTCACCGTTTTAGGCACAACCTGAATGGGACTCACACAGCAGCTATCAGAGATGGGGTAGATGATTCCCACATCGAGCCACTTGATGATCTTCATTTTCTTGATCTCTTGGAGATTCGGGTTAAGTCTTCTCTACATCTCACGAGAAGGTCGTGAGCCCTCTTCGACATAAATACAATGAGTGCAATATAAGGGGCTTATTCCAACCAAGTTATCTAGAGTTCAACCAATGGCTCTACGATGTTGCTGAAGGACAGAAATCAGCTTTGTTTCCTAATCAGGACTAAGTCAAGAATTAATAATCACTAGAAACATCTGATTTGAACCCAAAAGTACATACTTCAAATGGTCCAAGAGTGGTTTCGACTCCAGGACTGGGTTATCAGCAGCAGGTGGGGGTTCAAGGTTGGCCTCAGAAGAGAGGGTGGAAGGTAGGGATAGGTCTAAATTAGATTTAGGCTCCCTAATCTATGGGTCAAGATCTTCGTGGTTGTAGTCCTTGGAGAATTGGGTTCACTTCAGGAATTGGATCCTCAACCAAAGACCCTATGCCACATACTTCCTCAATTTCCCCATAGTTTATTCCTTTCTGGGCCTTAAAATTATCGATCCTTAACATCTTATCCCTAAATTTCAACTCGATCTAGCCCTCTTCACAATTAATATTTGCCCTAGTTGTCGCTAGGAATGGTCTCCCCAAGATGATCGGTGTGTCTATCAGATTCTCAAGAGTATCCACGTCCAAAACAATCAAATCCACTGGGAAATAGAAATCTCGCACCTTAACCAGCACATCCTTGAGAATTTCTTTATTCTCAGCTAATTGCAGAGTCACCTCAGTCGGTTTAAGCTCGGTTTCCTCAATGTGGTCTAATAGGGAGGTGGGAATCAAGTTTATGGATGCTCCTAAATCCAATAAAGCTAAATCATACTCTGAGTTTCCTATCTTGCAGGAGATCAAAGGAGTGCCAGGATCCTTCACTTTCTGTGGGAGTTTGCTCAATATTATCGAGCTAGCTTGCTATGACAACATAATTGGACTCCCATCTTTGTTTCGCAGCTTACACTTTAGTGTACATAGGTCCTTCAAAAATCATGTGTAAGTTGGCATGTGGTGAATCACAACCATCAAGGGAATGCTTATCTGGACTTGCGCAGAGAGCTTAACCAAGTCCTCCTCAGGTGCCACGGGTTTGGATTTCCTATTTCCTTTGGTCAAAGCCTCGCGAAATGGAACATCTTTAGGCTTTTCCAAGATTGGAGGGTCTGAGTATGGGGTGGGTTTGTCCTTGATATCCATCCTGGACTTAGGTCTTAAACTACTCAAACCAGATTGACTAGCGTGAGGGGGGTCCTAAGTAATATTTCCACTATGAGTAGTGACAGAATTTAGGCCTACCTGATTTGGATTTGGAGTTCGCAGGATAGGAGGTTGCTATTGATATCCTGTGTATGAAGTAGAAGCCTCCGACCCATCAGGTGGAGGTGCAGAAGGGGGCTGATAAATGTAATGTGCTTGGCCTTAATTTGAGTTCACAATGTGACTCTAGTTTAGCACATTGTTCAGGCTCGGCAGAGGTTGGGAAGGAAGTGCAGCAGGCTGGCGAGTCCCAGCCATCTGTGTGAGCTGATTACGAACCCCTGTAATCTCTGCATTATGCTGCCTTTGCATGGCAGCATTGGTCTTCTGTATATCAACCAAGGTCTCTAGAATCAGTCTCATCTAATCTTACTTGCTAGTCTCGGTTTGAAAGTTTGGGTTAGGCCTAGGAAGAGCAAGCTAATATGTGCACGAATTTTATGGTTGAAGTTTGATAAACACACATGAATTCATGATAAAATTTTTATTTATGATAGTTTCTAGGCCAAGCATTCCATATCATAGTATAAATATTGCATAGCATTCTGATAAATGCCAGTTTATCATCATTTTTATGCATTTAAACAAACCTAGCTCTTAGGATTTTACTCTGCAAATGGGTTTTTGGCTGCATTTAGTCATAAATTAGGTTAGGCATGCATTGCATTTTTTATTATCTTTTTAATATATTTTTGTGAGTGTTAGGGATGTACAAATATACATATCCCTAAAACCCTAGCATTCAAGAAGGCAAATGGTGAAGGAGAAGCCCAGACTAGCTGGAACTCAACTTGATCCAGCTCACCACAGCTGGAACATAGCTCACTTGAACTAGGGTTAGCTCATCCCAGCTCCATTCAACTAATCTCAGTTGAATGGCAGCTCAAGATAGTTCATCTTAGATCACCCTAGCTCAAGTCAGCTCAGATCCAGCTCAACTTAGCTAAGTCTAGCTCATCTCAGTTCCCACTAGTCCACAGGGAGCTCTAGCTAGCTCAGCTAAGTTGACAGGAGTTCACCCCAGCTCAGATCCAGCTACATTGAGCTCCACTTAATTCCAATCAGCTGAAGAAGAACTCATCTCAGCTCAGGAAGCTCAAGTCCAGCTCCCGGGGATTCAGCTTAGCTCAACTCAGTTAAGCTAAGCTACCTTAACTTCCTCAACTAGCTTGATCCTCCCTGGGAGCACCAGACCTAGCTCACCTCAGCTCATCATGGTAGAAGCTAGCTTACTTTAGCTTGGCTTAGCAATTAGCAAAGAACTAGCAAGCTAAGCCAGCTAGAGTAGCTCCATGCCAGCCTCTTCAGCAGCAGCCAGCTCCAATTTCAACTCTAGACTTCTCCACCTCAGCTCCTCCCTCCAAACCCTAGCTCCAACACCTTCTCCTCTACTCCTCCATTAGCTAAGCTAGCTTAGCTTAGCTTAGCTTAGCTTAGCTAGCAACCAGCTCCTTGGCCATCCACCACCTTCAAATTCAACCCTAGCTAGCTCCACCAACTTAAGCCTACCTAAGCTAGCTACCCTACTCAAGTTGGCACCACCTCCTAGCCACCCCTTCACCCCATTATCACCACCAAAAGGCACCAATTTTGGCACCAAAACCTAACCCTAACTACCCCTCTTTTTGGCACCAACATACACCCCCCACATCCACCATACACTTAACCCTACAACCCATCCTAGCCATCCACCTACCCCTCCTTCTAGAACCCTTCTTGGAGCCAACTTAGACCCCCTTCTAGAAGCCATTTTGGCGCCAACATCAAAGGGTGTCAACACCTATAACCACCCCCTAGGTGTCCCTTAAGGTGGCGCCAATTGACCTTGGCCATTGGATCCTAAACCACCTCCATCTCTTCATCTTAGCCCTCCATTCCAAGAGTGACCTTAGCCCCCTTCCTATTCTATAAAAACCCACCACCTACCACCATTTGAGGGCATCCTCCATTAGTGTATTTTGCTACCTACACCACCTATACCTACGGCCAAGAAGAAGGAGTGGAGAAGAAGATTAAAGGGGCACATCACCAGCCCTTTTGGTGCCTTCTTCTCCCCACTCTCTTCAACTTGGGCCATGCCAAGGAGGAGGACTCTTCCACTTCAAGGAGGATGGCCACGCAAAGGAGAAGGACCTAGGGTGGACGTCCACTGATGAGTGGCTACTCATCATAGCTAAAAGGCCGAAATTAAGCTAGATACTAAGCAAAACAATATCAAATTAACACATAAAAAGGGTTAAGTGTGGGAATAAAAGAAAAGACCTAAAACTTTTAATGTGTGTTAAAATCTCCTAATTAGGTCACAAAAATGGGATATTCTGAAAACTAAAGAACAAATGATGATCCATGCATCAATTGAACACATAAACAAGTTTGAAAAGCCAAATCAGAAGTAAAATCAATGTCGTAAATGTTCAATTAAGCACATGTAAAAATTTGAAAGCAATTGGACATCATTTAGGCTTAGAAATAAATAGATTACAATTAGGTCCTTCATGCATTACATTTCTACCCTTCAAAACTCCTTCTTGGACCTATTTGCAAGCCGCAGGGACCCTTTTATAAGACTGCAGGGCCCTTCCAGCTGCTATTCTTCTCGCTTATGGGCCTGCATGCAAATGTTCTACCCCTTCTTCTAAGGGTCCGTCTGCAAATTTCCCCTTTATTTCAAAGAGAAGCCTGTGTTCTTCACGCGCACTGTAGCGCGCGAAGAACACAGCCACTCTCGACCGTCCATCGCACTTTTGATCTCGATCTGCGGCTGGATTCAAATGGAACCTTCGCGCGATTCGGTGCGTGCGTTCACCTCTCTTCCCAGATCTCATCTGACGGTCAGATCTCTCTCTTGACTCGCCGCGCGTTCTACCCATCTCATCCTCACCGCCGGCCTGATTCTGATTAACCTCACCCTTGCGGTGATCTCAGTCACTGAGCTGCTATTTAAGCACCTCAGTGGTGTCGCGCGCGAGGCATCGCTCCCTCCTACATCTCTCAGCGATCAATTCTTCCACTCCAGTCTCTCCTCCTCATCTGGACCTTGATTTCACAGCCACCGGCTGTGGAATCATCGCCTGCTCTCGACCCTCCTCGTCGCTAAGGACCTCGTAGCACCTGAGGACGACCCTGGAGTCTCACTAGCAGACTCTTCCCTCCGCTGGAGTCACCCTCCTCCTTTCTTCCTCCTTAGCCGCCGGCTAAGGACCCATAGGTCCCATTCTTCCTTTTAGTTTAGTTTTTAATTCTGCACAAGTAGTGTTAGATTTAGTTTGCAGTAGTTTAGAATAGATTTAGTTTTAATCGTTAGCGTTTAATGTTAGCTGTAGTTAGATTAGTCTTAGGAGTAGAATTAGTATTAGATCCCCTCCCTCACCTCCTCTGATCAGTCCAGATCAGAGGGGAAGAATCATCTGTTCATTAATCAATTTATCTCCCTCTTCATGTTTTGTTTTTCCACCATCCAATTCTGATTTATGTTCCTTTTAACGACGAATCTTTCATCTGTCACCCACACATCTGGACCCAATTCCAGATCTGATGGTGTACTGCCTCAGATCTGAAATTGGCGTCACAAGCACCATTTGGGGCTTCTCACTCACCCCATTTGTGTTCACAAAAGCCCCTTTTATTTTAGATTGATTGCCTCAGTTTGTCAGATTCACTTTAACATGGGTTTTGAAGAGATTTTGCTTTCTGAAATGTCTTGACAGATCTGACAAATTGAAGGGATTTTGGTTTTTCTTGAGGGCAAGGATTCTGACAAGTTCTCTGGTGACAGAGAACAAATCAGAAGAGCCTTTCATGAATTTGCTTCTGCCTTGATCTGAATGCATTTGCTAGCTTTTATAAATTCCTTTAATGCATTCTTTATTTTTCTGATTTGTCATTTCAGAACTGCCATACACCACCTGTTTGATAATTATTTTTGTATGGTGATTCTCTAACCTAAGGAGTTTTCCATACTCCTTAAGGTTGCAAGAAACTGGGATTGTATGTTTTTGGTTTTAATTGACTGAGTTAAGTCTTCCTTCATGCTGTCTATGGCATTAGGAAGACTAACTCAATGCCATTTGTGTTTTGATCTGAAATGACGCTTTTGATAAGGGCTTTTCCTTGTGGGTATTTGAACTGAATTCTTATGTGATTTTCGTGAGATTTATACCCTTATCAGATTGGGATTTCAACTCTTTAATTTTTAGTTTGTTCTGAATTTTCTCTTATTCCCAGTTATACAGTAAAATGCTGCAAACTGCAGCAACATTCCCCTCTTCTCTAAATTCTCCTCTTCTCTGTGAATGCTTTCCCCCTCTTCAAATGGACTAACTGCAGCAGCAGTTAGCCCATTTGACAGTGGCTGAAGCCACTGACACTGCTAAAACACCCTGAACAGTACATTCTCTTCCCTCTCCATCTTCTCTGACAGTAGCTTAGCTGCTGTTTAAAATGAAATAAAAACTTAATTTAACCCTCATTCCCTAAATTCCTACTAAAACCTAATTATACATACTTAATTTCACACTGTAAATATACATATCCATACTATTATAACTATAATATACAGCCTGATTATGTACGTAGACATACATAGATATACGGTAAATACTGTATAAACTTGTACATAAATCTATATACATATGTAATCTATGTAAATATATGTATAAATACTGAACTATTATGTATGTATTTACTGATATATGTATATGTATATATACAGATTCATATGTACATATTCAGTAGCTATATTGTAGAATAAATTAGCTAAATTAATAATTTAGAGTTATAATTAAGTAAATAAATCTATAGACTTAGGTTAACATATATAGTAAGTAATTTAAGTTAGTTAAAGTACAATTATACCTAGTATAGCTTACTGTAACTTAGTTTTATTTAAAACACTCAGAACAGCTAGTTTAGCTTAAATAAAATAGAAATAAATTCGTAAATATACAATAAAAATACGTATAAAATACTTAAGTATGTAAATTAAATCTGTATAAGGTCAATTAGACCATTTACTAACTATTTTATAAGTAATTAACTATTTAATCACCTAAATCAACCTGTACAACCAGCCTAGTTTAGCGAATTTATTTGTATAGTAAACATATTTAAAATTCAAAATTAATTGATCAATTATGTAGTATTATGTAAATACTTTATTAACCATATTTTATTTTATTTTATTTAATAATTTATGGCCCCCAAATCGAGGGCCAAAAGTACGATCAGACGCAGCTGCGCCTGACTTCCAGCGCACGATGTGGCGCTGGAATAGCGCCACATCGTGTGCTGCAAGTGAAGCGCAGCCGCATAAATGTAATTCGTGTTTCCTATAGGCTAGTCGTCACGGGCGCCGGGCGCCCGAAACACTGCCTTTACCCGATTACCCAATGAGCTCCGGTCTGAGTACTCTGTCTGATTTGCGATTAGTGTGTGGCCGGGGGCCCGAGCGTGTGCGAGCATATGGCGTTGGGCTGAGGCCTGGCGCTGAGATTAAAGACATAATTAAACCACCTAATCTGAGATTAGGGCGCGCTTAGTAGAGGTCTGGTCCCACCCTTAGGGTGCTGTGTATCCCTCGAAAAGCGTGCCCGCAAACTAAACACGTTTTAACTAATGATATTAGCCTAATCCCCTCCCCACCGCAGCCTCTGAAATATGCTAAGACAGAAGAGTTAACAAAGAGAAGAACAAAGAGTTTTAACACGAGAGAAAAAAGCAAAGAGTACAAGAACAACAGAGAAAAGAACAATAGTAATAAAAAGAGAGAAGAAGATGAATACTTAAAACAGAAATATGAACACAAGAAGAACAGAGACTTAATGAAGAAAGAAAGAGAAACAAAGAATAACTAGTATACATACGTATAAGTAAATCTATATAATTACTAACAGAATAAAGTGACACTATAAACGTCGCTAAAGATCTCAGTTTTGCCTCTTTAGGTTGTATATAGTGTTTTCTGAGATTTAGCGATGCTTATATCTGTCACTGAAACTGCTGTATATGTTACTGTACATAACAGACTAATAAGTTAAATTTCTACACCATTGCATTCTAATGTATTATATACTATTATGATAGTATTAATAGGATAACTTGTAAATACATAGTTTAGAGTATAATAATAGATTGTTTGATGCTTGTTCATAGTTAGTATTTTTGCAAGCATTTCTTAGTAATTAGGTAAATAAAACACACATTCATTCATTCTTTAATAAAATGTAAATTTTGAGATAATCAAAGAGTGACCGAATTAAATTCAATAAATTGCCTCCCAGTGAACGACCTGGAACAAAACCAGTAAAAATTAGATAAATAAGCAAATGATAATAATGGTTGTAATGACTGGAACTCACCCATACTCACCACTATACGACATCCTTAATGTTATATTGTACACCCTGTACTACAACGACATAATCAACAATTATTACCAATTTCAAACACAACAATCATCCACACATTACAAACCATTGCGAACATTATTTTGGCGCCGTTGCCGGGGAGGCAACGCTCTTTGCACCAAAAATTTTCTTTTCATTCTTTTGTATATAGAAATTCTTTATTCATTCATTATAATTGCTTTTATTTTCCATTGAATTAACTGTGTATACATTCCTTTATTCTTTTACTAATCATTTGTTTTTTCCACAGCACTTGAGGAGGAGTGTCGTCTTCCTGGTGGAGTCGCTGCGCTCCAGATTCGTCTTCCTGGTGGAGTTTTGCCTCGAAGTCGCTGTAGGATTTTAGTATTAGTTTTAGTATAGATAGTTTTAGGTTTATTGATTAGGAGCAATTGTTAGTCATAAGTTGTGAGAGCTTGTTCTCACACAATTTTTGTAATAATTCTGGACTATCTGGACTCTATTTCTTTCTCTTCTTAATTTCTTTCCTTACTTTTGAATTGCATATAAAATTTTTTCAAAAAGAAAGAAAAAAAAAAAAATCAAAAAGACCTCATACTTATCTAGCAGCAGCATAACCTCAGGCATCCATTTTTAGGATTGCATTTCATTCCTGCTAGATTTTAATTCAAGTCAAATCTGCATTAGAAGATTGCTGGAGTCAGGTACGCATTTCTTATCTAACTCTAACTCCTGCCATATTTGCATTTGACTTAAAATTAAAGAAGACCACTACTTGTTCTGAATTTAGTAAAAAGTGAAATGAGCAACATAGAAAACATATTTTAATCACTTTAATTAAATCAAAAAGGAGATAGCAAAAATTGGGTGAAACCATGTTTGAGATTTTAATCGCCTTGTGTTGAATGTTATCGTGCACACAGCACGATCACTTAAGGCCACAATACACGGGTTTCTACCTCATCTTTCTGCAACCACAGGATCTGGATCCGCACGCTCAGTCTTATCCAGATTCCCAGTGGATTTTAGAGGTCTGCACTTCGCTAGGTTTATCTTAGGATACGTACAATTGCTTGAAACAATTGTTTGCGTATAACATACTTTGCGTAGCAGCCTCTAGGAAAAATTTTCTCCGATTCATTTCGATTGATTGGTCTTCTTGAATTGAGATTTTATTGGGATTCTTCTGTTTTATTGTGAACGTTAAAAATTTTTTCCCATTGAGTTGGATCGAATTAGAGTAAACGGGATTTCAAAAAAAAAAAAAAAAAAAAAAATCAACTCAATGGAAGGTAGGAGATCCCAAAACCCAGAACTTGTACTCCCCTTGGGTACTGCTACCCAAGCTACTGCATCATCTTCTTTGCCTTCCACTTCTAATCCCTTACCTCCTGAGTCTCAAAATACTTTCCACAATCCCCCTCGCCAAGAGGATGATCTTGATTCTTCACACTTTGAGGATTTTGAAGAACTTCCTCCAGACTTAGTTGCACATCCTCTACCACAGCAACCACCTATCCCTAGGTTCCAACCTCCACCTTATCCTAATCATCCTAATCCACCCCCGGAGAGAGGACCTATGCCTCATCTTCAGCACCTTTTCGATACACAACTACAAATGAATACCTTAACCCAACAGGTGCAACAGCTTGCTCAAGCTGTAAATCTATTAGCTAACCCCCAACCACAACCACTTCAACCTAGAAATCCTCAGGCACCACCCCAACCCCGTAGACCTCAACTACGAGATTACTATAATCCCGCAGTTGCCCAACCAATGCCTGTGGTACGTTATCCCAATGGGGGTCGTGCTGCTGAACTGAAGCCGAACATTATAGCACTCATTCCTCACTTCCATGGACTTGCTTCTGAGGACCCTTTTCAGCATTTAGAGGAGCTGAAGAATCTTGCCCAAACTTTGGGTCCGCAAGGACATGATCAGCACACGCTTTTGATGAAAATGTTCTCCTTTTCATTAAAAGATAAGGCAGCCTTTTGGTTTAGAACACTTGCACGGACTACACCTATAGATTCCTGGGCTTCTTTAGAACATGAGTTCTTAAAGAAGTACTTTCCTATAGGCCGCACTAATGCCTTAAGGCGTGCCATCACCACCTTCACCCAGAATTTAGGAGAACCTATGCACGAGGCTTGGGAGAGATTCCATGAGCTTTTGAGAAAATGTCCCCACCATGGTGTCCCACGCTGGCAACAGGTCCAGATCTTCTACCATGGGCTCCATGATGACACACGGAATTTTGTAGATGCCGCTTGTGGAGGCAATTTCCTGTGTCGGGACGAGGACTCAGCCTTTGAGCTCTTTGAAGGCATGGCCGAAAACTCTATTAACAATGCTTCAATGAGCGTGTTTAATAGAAAGTCCTCACATTCCCACTCACACACGGGGGTACATGAAGCCCAATCCAGTAGCAAAGACTTAGAGATAGTGGCTAGTCAACTGGATAAAGTGGGCTTAATCGAGAAGAAAGTAGATGAAGTATGGAAATTTCTCTCAAAACACCCATCTTCTTCTTCTCAGTCACCAGCACAAAACACTTCTTCTCAGTTTCCCACAGGGAGGGAAACTGTGAATAACCTTTCTGTGACACAAACTGCATTACCGGATTTTCCATTCCCATATCCTTCACCGGTTGGAGGAACCTTTGTTCCTCCCTTCACTGACTTCCCTGCACCTTCTGGAGCTTCGGAGGAGCTTCATGCCATTCACAATGATCCTTTCATACAAACCTATAACCCTGGATGGCGTAATCATCCAAATTTCTCGTGGTCGGGAAATTCACAAAGACCTCCTTTTCAACAACCTTCTGCACCACCATTGCACAACCCGATCCGAGCACCACCTCCACAATCACACGGATATCCACCGCGTACCTACCAACAACCCCAACCCAGGCCCACCCAATACTCTCAATCTGGGCCTACACGAGATGACCAGTTGGGGTCTATCATGAAAGCTCTTGCTGATATGCAACAACAGAATATTGCTATGCAGCAGAGACAGGACGCGGCCTTAGCTGAGATGAGAGCCCAGCTATCAAACTTGACGGAGTCCCGTCAACCACATTCACTCCCATCCCAAGCACAACCCAACCCAAGGAACATACCTGCTCAAAGGTATGTCCAACCTAGACCAACACTGCAAAACCAAACACATGACATTTCACAAGCAGTGCACAACACTGAATTCTTCACTGACTCAAATTCTTCTCTTGCACAACAGCAACCACCTCTGCTACCTAACAATGATTTACCATCTACCTCTAGAGCTGAACTAAATGCCATAGTCACTAGGAGTGGTAAATGCACACTAGATCCACCTCTTCCAACACCTACCACTTCTAGTTCTGCTCCTCCACTTCCTACTCCTCTACCTATAACTGAACCTCTCACAACTCCAGTACCTTTTCCTGAAGCTTTAAAGAAGAAGGAGAAAGGAAAGAAAAAGACCTGTGTGGCACCTGAGGAGGATTTGCTTAAGCTCTTTGAGCAAGTCCACATAAACATCCCCTTGTTGGATGCAATCCGCCACATCCCTCTTTACGCTAAGTTTTTAAAAGACCTATGTACACCTAAGCGTAAAGCAAGAATTCAAAAAGGGAGTAGTCCAATCATTCTCTCGGAACAAGCTAGTTCCATCATCTCTAGTACCCTCCCAACTAAGATGAAAGACCCAGGCACCCCTCTCTTATCCTGCATGATTGGTAACACCACATTCAATAGAGCACTACTTGACCTAGGTGCTTCCATCAATCTTGTCCCAACCTCTCTACTGACACATTTTGAGGTTGGCAATTTGAAGCCAACCAAGGTGTCCCTGCAATTAGCTGACAGATCAGTTAAGACACCTCAGGGAGTGTTGGAAGATGTCATAGTGCGGGTCAAGGATTTTTACTTCCCTGTAGACTTTATAGTCCTTGACATGGAAGTACCTGAAGATATCCAGAATACACCTATCATTTTAGGAAGACCTTTCTTGGCAACGGCCAAGGCAAACATCAATTGTGAGGAGGGCCTTATAGAATTAAAGTTTGGAGATCAGAAAATAAAAATTGATATTTTTCAGGCCCAAAGAGGACCGACCTGTAGTTTAATTGAAGAAATCTTCTCCCTGGATTCATTGGATCAATTGGTTGAGGACACCTTGATCAATTCATTAAATTTAGAACCTCAACACTCTTTGGACTCTGACGTGACTTCCACTGAGATACCAAATTTAGAGACTGAGGACCTTCCTCCCATTCCATTAGTATCTCTAGGATCTCCTGAAACTTTCACACCTGCTCCTGTGCCTGTTGAACTCAAACCTCTTCCTGACTCTCTCAAATATGTTTTCTTAGGACCTGATCAGACCTATCCGGTGATTGTTAACTCTTCCCTTTCTTCTGATCAAGAGTCACGACTCTTATCTGTCCTAAGAGCACATAGGCAGGCTATAGGATGGAGCCTTTCTGACCTTACTGGCATCAGTCCTTCTTATTGCACACATAGGATTTTCACTGAAGAAGGATCTAGATCTACTAGACAGCCCCAGCGTAGATTAAATCCTACATTACAAGAGGTGATAAAAAGTGAAATGATTAAATGGCTGGACAATGGAATTATCTACCCAATTTCTGACAGTAGATGGGTAAGTCCTGTTCAGGTTGTGCCAAAAAAGGCCGGACTTACCATCATCACCACTGATTCTGGAGAAGTCATCCCTACACGCATTGCTAGTTCGTGGCGAGTATGTATAGATTACCGAAAACTCAACCAAGCCACGAAGAAAGATCATTTCCCTTTGCCCTTCATTGATCAAATACTGGAAAGAGTGGCAGGGAATAGATTTTTCTGCTTTTTGGATGGCTATTCAGGATATAATCAGGTGGCAATTCACCCTGATGATCAGGAGAAAACAACATTCACCTGCACCTACGGAACCTTTGCATTCCGTAGGATGCCTTTTGGATTGTGCAACGCACCTGCTACATTCTAGCAGTGTATGTTTGCAATCTTTTCTGACTTAGTAGGCGATTGTTTAGAAGTCTTCATGGATGACTTCTCGGTCTTCGGGAGCACATTTGATGCATGTCTAGACCACCTGACCAAGGTCCTGCAAAGATGCATTAATGTGAATCTGGTACTTTCCTGGGAGAAATCTCATTTCATGGTAACTGAAGGACTTGTATTAGGTCACCTTATTTCTGAGAGAGGAATTGAGGTTGACCGCGCGAAGGTAAAGTTGATTTCTGATTTACCACTACCTTCGTCGGTTAAACAAATTCGATCTTTCCTTGGGCATGTTGGTTTTTATCGCCGCTTTATAGCGGATTTCTCGAAAATAGCCCGACCTCTCACTACTCTCCTCTCTAAAGACGTAGACTTCCAGATCTCTGACGATTGTGTTCGTGCCTATACGACACTTCGTGATCTGATTACCAAGGCACCCATACTGCAACCCCCGAATTGGTCTCACCCTTTTGAGATCATGTGTGATGCCTCTAATTATGCAGTAGGAGCTGTCCTTGGTCAAAAATTGGACGGGAAACCCACAGTCATCTATTACGCTAGCAAGACCTTGGATGAAGCTCAGAGGAATTACACCGTCACGGAAAAGGAATTGCTAGCTGTAGTATATGCACTGGAAAAATTCAGACCTTATCTTTTAGGTTCCCACATTATAGTCTACACTGACCACATGGCAATTCGATATCTTCTCGCCAAGAAGGACGCGAAATCTCGTCTGATTAGATGGATCCTACTTTTACAGGAATTTGATTTAGAGATTCGTGATAAGGCTGGAAAGCAGAATGTGGTAGCTGACCACTTATCCCGCCTTCCTTCTGAAGCGATTTCTCCTTCTTTACCCATCTCTGACCACTTCCCTGACGAGCAATTGCTGGTCATTCATTCTGATCTTCCCTGGTATGCTGACATTGTCAACTACCTGGCTTCTGGACTCATCCCCACTAATTGGGTCCGACATCAAAAAGACAGACTTAGATCCGAGGCCAAGCACTATTACTGGGAAGAACCTTGGCTTTTCAAGCATTGTAAAGACCAGATCTTTAGGAGGTGCGTCCCTGATAAGGAGATTAGAAGCATCTTATCATTCTGCCACGACCAGGCGTGCGGCGGTCACTTCTCTGGCAAAAAGACCGCTGCAAAGATTTTGCAGAGTGGTTTCTATTGGCCCACAATCTTCAAGGATGCACACGAATATAGCAGGGCATGTTCACGCTGTCAGTCTCTTGGTAGTATTGGCCGTCGAGACATGATGCCCTTGAATCCGATCATGGTGTGCGAAATCTTTGACATTTGGGGCATTGACTTCATGGGACCTTTTCCTAAATCTTATGGCTTCGAGTACATATTGTTGGCAGTTGAGTATGTTTCAAAATGGATTGAAGCCATCCCCTCAAGGACTAATGATCATAGAGTTGTGACACAATTTGTTCAAGATTTCATCTTCTCTAGATTCGGGGTACCTAAAGCCATCATTAGTGATGGAGGGTCTCATTTTAGAAACACACATTTTCAGTCCCTACTGCAAAAGTATGGGGTGTCACATAGGATTGCTACATCTTATCACCCTCAAACCAATGGACTTGCTGAATTATCTAATCGGGAGATCAAAAAGATTTTACAGACTACCATCCGACCTGATAGAAAGGATTGGTCTTCCCGCCTTTCTGATGCGTTGTGGGCATATAGGACAGCCCACAAAACCCCTTTAGGCATGTCTCCTTTTAGACTTGTGTACGGGAAACACTGTCATCTTCCTGTCGAATTAGAGCACAAAGCCTATTGGGCCATCAGAAAGTGTAACTTAGACTTAGAGAAGGCCGGTGATCTTAGGAAATTACAAATGTCTGAGCTCGATGAATTAAGGAATGAATCTTATGAAAGCTCAAGGATGTATAAGGACAAACTTAAGGCCTTCCATGACCGTCACATTCTTAGGAAATCTTTTCACCCTGGTAAAAAAGTCCTTCTCTTCGACTCTAGACTGAAACTCTTTCCTGGGAAGTTAAGATCAAAATGGATTGGACCTTTCAAAATCTTGAGATTATTTGATAATGGAGCCGTTGAGATCACTGAACTTGACAAATCTGAACCCTTTATTGTTAATGGACAAAGACTGAAACCTTTCATTGAGCCGCAGGATCTCAGACTTGTCAATTCCACCATTTCGCTCCTACATTTTGAATTACCATGTAAGTTTTCGCCTAGCTGAAGGCGTTAAACTTAGCAACACCTACCCTTGTATATAGCTGTTTTACACTTTTCTTACTCTTACCTTTACTTACATTTAGTGTCTACCCTTGCATTCTGAGCATACATTCATTGACACACATGTCATGCATTTCACTTCCTAGCCCGACTGTTCACTCTGATCCTAGATCAGACTTAAAATCGTCCGCACAGAGATTTTATCTCCTCATTCCGACTTCCTTCCATCACCCAGCCTAGGATAGTGAAAAGCAGAGCATGCATTTGCATCCACCCTTTCATTCAATGAGGACATTGAAACATTTAAGCATGGGGGGGGTG
Source organism: Thalassia testudinum (assembly GCA_037157565.1). NCBI lineage: Eukaryota > Viridiplantae > Streptophyta > Magnoliopsida > Alismatales > Hydrocharitaceae > Thalassia > Thalassia testudinum. The sequence goes on from JAZHRO010000063.1 coordinate 100,791,633, forward strand.
TAAAGGGTAAACCATTTAAACCAAAATGCAATTGTAGACACAACTATAGTACATATAGTATTATCAAAAAAAATTATATACTTCAAAAAAATTGAAAAATTTTGAAAAAATTTTTTGAAAAAATTACAAAGCTAAAAATACAAAAAAATAACAAATCAGAAAAATTCCAAAAATACAATAAGGGACATGTACTTTATTTGTCAAAGGAGGATATTCATTTCAAGAGAGGAGGAAGAAAAAGAAAAAAAGAAAAGAGAAGTGATCTTATAGCTGAAAACAAAAAAATAGAATAAGTGTCTATGGACATTCAACCATTACTGGTTTGACCTACCGGGCCATAGGAGCTTGATACAAGCTTAGGCTTAATACACTTCGAGCCTTGACAAGATAGACCACAGTCTCTCCTAACTTTAGGACAATTCTTGTACCTGAGTCACCAGTACAGGATTCGTTGGTTTGCTTTGACTTAGGAGTCTAAGTAACCTTGGCTTACACTACACAATGTCAGGAAAGACCACTTGAACCTAAACCTCAACCCTTGTGTTCATTAGGGAAGGTGGAGTCCTTACCTGTGCGTGCAGGTAGACTCTTTGTCCTAATCTTTAGTTTTGTGTCTAGGAGAAGCTCTTTCCACAAAAGAAATCCACCCACCAAATACAGTGCGCTCTACCAAATAAGTTTTGGAGACATACTGTTCAAAAAAAAAAAAAAAAAAAAAAAAAAAAAAATCTTCTCTGAGCCACAAATACAATAAGGGTTGGGTGTGAATACCATCAATTTTTGAGAGTCATCCGAAAACATGAGCTGAAGTTAGGACCAACCTGGACTTAAAAAGAAGTGAAACCCCGGGATTGAGCCTTAGAATTCACCTGGTTAGTCCTGACTTATCACAAAGCACAGCCATAACTTCATAGCATTCTGAGTCTCTGTAAAAACCTCCTGAGTCCTGGAATTTGACTTAAGGTTTAAATATCAAGAGTCCTTGTTGGTTGAGAGATGGTCTATGTCATTTAAGCCTCGAGTTCTGGTAGGTTATCCTCAGTAACTAGGTTCTCACAATGTCCAAAAACACAGTTGGTATTGGAAAATATTTCAGCTTAAAGATCATCATCATAAACACTTAAAAATTTTTGAAAGAAGAAAAAGATATCTTTACACACTTACCTTGCTGATACTTAAATTGTCTTACACTTCAACAGATTGTTTGCTAAGGGACTAGCAAAACGTAAGCATGGGGGTATGATGAGTGGCTACTCATCATAGCTAAAAGGCCGAAATTAAGCTAGATACTAAGCAAAACAATATCAAATTAACACATAAAAAGGGTTAAGTATGGGAATTAAAGAAAAGACCTAAAACTTTTAATGTGTGTTAAAATCTCCTAATTAGGTCACAAAAATGGGATATTCTGAAAACTAAAGAACAAATGATGATCCATGCATCAATTGAACACATAAACAAGTTTGAAAAGCCAAATCAGAAGTAAAATCAATGTCGTAAATGTTCAATTAAGCACATGTAAAAATTTGAAAGCAATTGGACATCATTTAGGCTTAGAAATAAATAGATTACAATTAGGTCCTTCATGCATTACATTTCTACCCTTCAAAACTCCTTCTTGGACCTATTTGCAAGCCGCAGGGACCCTTTTATAAGACTGCAGGGCCCTTCCAGCTGCTATTCTTCTCGCTTATGGGCCTGCATGCAAATGTTCTACCCCTTCTTCTAAGGGTCCGTCTGCAAATTTCCCCTTTATTTCAAAGAGAAGCCTGTGTTCTTCACGCGCACTGTAGCGCGCGAAGAACACAGCCACTCTCGACCGTCCATCGCACTTTTGATCTCGATCTGCGGCTGGATTCAAATGGAACCTTCGCGCGATTCGGTGCGTGCGTTCACCTCTCTTCCCAGATCTCATCTGACGGTCAGATCTCTCTCTTGACTCGCCGCGCGCTCTACCCATCTCATCCTCACCGCCGGCCTGATTCTGATTAACCTCACCCTTGCGGTGATCTCAGTCACTGAGCTGCTATTTAAGCACCTCAGTGGTGTCGCGCGCGAGGCATCGCTCCCTCCTACATCTCTCAGCGATCAATTCTTCCACTCCAGTCTCTCCTCCTCATCTGGACCCTGATTTCACAGCCACCGGCTGTGGAATCATCGCCTGCTCTCGACCCTCCTCGTCGCTAAGGACCTCGTAGCACCTGAGGACGACCCTGGAGTCTCACTAGCAGACTCTTCCCTCCGCTGGAGTCACCCTCCTCCTTTCTTCCTCCTTAGCCGCCGGCTAAGGACCCATAGGTCCCATTCTTCCTTTTAGTTTAGTTTTTAATTCTGCACAAGTAGTGTTAGATTTAGTTTGCAGTAGTTTAGAATAGATTTAGTTTTAATCGTTAGCGTTTAATGTTAGCTGTAGTTAGATTAGTCTTAGGAGTAGAATTAGTATTAGATCCCCTCCCTCACCTCCTCTGATCAGTCCAGATCAGAGGGGAAGAATCATCTGTTCATTAATCAATTTATCTCCCTCTTCATGTTTTGTTTTTCCACCATCCAATTCTGATTTATGTTCCTTTTAACGACGAATCTTTCATCTGTCACCCACACATCTGGACCCAATTCCAGATCTGATGGTGTACTGCCTCAGATCTGAAATTGGCGTCACAAGCACCATTTGGGGCTTCTCACTCACCCCATTTGTGTTCACAAAAGCCCCTTTTATTTTAGATTGATTGCCTCAGTTTGTCAGATTCACTTTAACATGGGTTTTGAAGAGATTTTGCTTTCTGAAATGTCTTGACAGATCTGACAAATTGAAGGGATTTTGGTTTTTCTTGAGGGCAAGGATTCTGACAAGTTCTCTGGTGACAGAGAACAAATCAGAAGAGCCTTTCATGAATTTGCTTCTACCTTGATCTGAATGCATTTGCTAGCTTTTATAAATTCCTTTAATGCATTCTTTATTTTTCTGATTTGTCATTTCAGAACTGCCATACACCACCTGTTTGATAATTATTTTTGTATGGTGATTCTCTAACCTAAGGAGTTTTCCATACTCCTTAAGGTTGCAAGAAACTGGGATTGTATGTTTTTGGTTTTAATTGACTGAGTTAAGTCTTCCTTCATGCTGTCTATGGCATTAGGAAGACTAACTCAATGCCATTTGTGTTTTGATCTGAAATGACGCTTTTGATAAGGGCTTTTCCTTGTGGGTATTTGAACTGAATTCTTATGTGATTTTCGTGAGATTTATACCCTTATCAGATTGGGATTTCAACTCTTTAATTTTTAGTTTGTTCTGAATTTTCTCTTATTCCCAGTTATACAGTAAAATGCTGCAAACTGCAGCAACATTCCCCTCTTCTCTAAATTCTCCTCTTCTCTGTGAATGCTTTCCCCCTCTTCAAATGGACTAACTGCAGCAGCAGTTAGCCCATTTGACAGTGGCTGAAGCCACTGACACTGCTAAAACACCCTGAACAGTACATTCTCTTCCCTCTCCATCTTCTCTGACAGTAGCTTAGCTGCTGTTTAAAATGAAATAAAAACTTAATTTAACCCTCATTCCCTAAATTCCTACTAAAACCTAATTATACATACTTAATTTCACACTGTAAATATACATATCCATACTATTATAACTATAATATACAGCCTGATTATGTACGTAGACATACATAGATATACGGTAAATACTGTATAAACTTGTACATAAATCTATATACATATGTAATCTATGTAAATATATGTATGTATTTACTGATATATGTATATGTATATATACAGATTCATATGTACATATTCAGTAGCTATATTGTAGAATAAATTAGCTAAATTAATAATTTAGAGTTATAATTAAGTAAATAAATCTATAGACTTAGGTTAACATATATAGTAAGTAATTTAAGTTAGTTAAAGTACAATTATACCTAGTATAGCTTACTGTAACTTAGTTTTATTTAAAACACTCAGAACAGCTAGTTTAGCTTAAATAAAATAGAAATAAATTCGTAAATATACAATAAAAATACGTATAAAATACTTAAGTATGTAAATTAAATCTGTATAAGGTCAATTAGACCATTTACTAACTATTTTATAAGTAATTAACTATTTAATCACCTAAATCAACCTGTACAACCAGCCTAGTTTAGCGAATTTATTTGTATAGTAAACATATTTAAAATTCAAAATTAATTGATCAATTATGTAGTATTATGTAAATACTTTATTAACCATATTTTATTTTATTTTATTTAATAATTTATGGCCCCCAAATCGAGGGCCAAAAGTACGATCAGACGCAGCTGCGCCTGACTTCCAGCGCACGATGTGGCGCTGGAATAGCGCCACATCGTGTGCTGCAAGTGAAGCGCAGCCGCATAAATGTAATTCGTGTTTCCTATAGGCTAGTCGTCACGGGCGCCGGGCGCCCGAAACACTGCCTTTACCCGATTACCCAATGAGCTCCGGTCTGAGTACTCTGTCTGATTTGCGATTAGTGTGTGGCCGGGGGCCCGAGCGTGTGCAAGCATATGGCGTTGGGCTGAGGCCTGGCGCTGAGATTAAAGACATAATTAAACCACCTAATCTGAGATTAGGGCGCGCTTAGTAGAGGTCTGGTCCCACCCTTAGGGTGCTGTGTATCCCTCGAAAAGCGTGCCCGCAAACTAAACACGTTTTAACTAATGATATTAGCCTAATCCCCTCCCCACCGCAGCCTCTGAAATATGCTAAGATAGAAGAGTTAACAAAGAGAAGAACAAAGAGTTTTAACACGAGAGAAAAAAGCAAAGAGTACAAGAACAACAGAGAAAAGAACAATAGTAATAAAAAGAGAGAAGATGAATACTTAAAACAGAAATATGAACACAAGAAGAACAGAGACTTAATGAAGAAAGAAAGAGAAACAAAGAATAACTAGTATACATACGTATAAGTAAATCTATATAATTACTAACAGAATAAAGTGACACTATAAACGTCGCTAAAGATCTCAGTTTTGCCTCTTTAGGTTGTATATAGTGTTTTCTGAGATTTAGCGATGCTTATATCTGTCACTGAAACTGCTGTATATGTTACTGTACATAACAGACTAATAAGTTAAATTTCTACACCATTGCATTCTAATGTATTATATACTATTATGATAGTATTAATAGGATAACTTGTAAATACATAGTTTAGAGTATAATAATAGATTGTTTGATGCTTGTTCATAGTTAGTATTTTTGCAAGCATTTCTTAGTAATTAGGTAAATAAAACACACATTCATTCATTCTTTAATAAAATGTAAATTTTGAGATAATCAAAGAGTGACCGAATTAAATTCAATAAATTGCCTCCCAGTGAACGACCTGGAACAAAACCAGTAAAAATTAGATAAATAAGCAAATGATAATAATGGTTGTAATGACTGGAACTCACCCATACTCACCACTATACGACATCCTTAATGTTATATTGTACACCCTGTACTACAACGACATAATCAACAATTATTACCAATTTCAAACACAACAATCATCCACACATTACAAACCATTGCGAACATCCACCCTTGGAGAGAAGCTTAGGGTACGCCTGCTTAGGGCTTGCCTTGGAGGACATCACCTTAGCAAAGCACAGCAAGGAAGGAGTTGGAGGACTCTTTTCAAGATTGGGAGCTACCAACCTTGGAGCAAGAAGCCCTCTTTTTCACCATCTATCTAGAGGATTTGTGTTTGCTTTTCTTTATTTCAATTTTTCTAGTAGTAGAAGCATTCCTCTACTAGGCCTTTTTGTAAAACACTTTTTCATTAATCTAGTTGCCTTCTTTGCAATTTCTTATTTGCATTTCTAATTGCTTTGTTTTTAGCATTCTTCACTCCCTCTCCCTAATTATTCTAGGCCTCCACTTGCCTAGAGTGAGCTTAGGGAGAGGTTCTACTTGCCACTTTAGAAGTAGTTTATTGAATTTGAAGTGTAAATCACTTTCCCGCCACAATTTCACATGTTACCTTAATTCAAAAAACAAAAAAATGATATATTGAAAAATACCTAAAAGAAAGTTGAGATTTGTATTCTAAGCAAGAGAATCAATTTTGCAAACATTTGGCCTCCTTGGACAAACCTAGATACTCCCCTATCTAGGAATATAAATTTAAGAGTTGATCGATTTTGCGCGTTACAACGACGTATTTAACAAACCACGTAAAAACTGCTATCACATTCATTGCATTGCATTTAGGATAGTTTGTATATTCTACATATTAATTACAACATTTTATATGGCCAGGAGGTAGTGCGACATCTTTATGGGCTTTAGATGAAGAATCCGACCGTATAGATAGATCCGAAGTGACGATTGCAATCCGTCAACGTGAAAATCACCCCAATCTGAGCTCTGTGGCACCCTCTACAAGAAGAAGAAGATGGACGGCCTAGATGGCACCACGTGGCGCTATCCAGGCCACCCTACCTGATCCACCATGCCCCAGCTTCACGCAACTAATGATCCTAGGCGTTGGATCTTAATCTAATGGCTGAGACACGCGCTACATCTGCCGGTTCTCCCCTCCAAAGCACAGCAGCAAAGGCTTCATCTCAACCCTTGGATCTTCATCTAATGGATGAGGCGTGCGACCGCCCCACTCTCCACACGAACACCCAGCACATTGGCCAAATGGTAGCGCACCCACTTCTCAAATGAGAGGTGCAGGTACAAGCTGCAATCCTCCATGCCAGCTGCAATGCCGACGAAAATTGGATCGCTCGATCTTGATCGAGCGATTTAGATTCCTTACACGTGATATGACACCACCCAGCAACACGAGGGCACACGCTAGATTACACACGTGCAATTAGAAGCATTCATTTAAGATGACCCAATGTGCTCTCGGTCGTCTGATCTTCGAGGCGTGCAATCCACGTGTGTTCAAACCAGTGAAGGTGCGATCCACGAATGCCTCTCAGCTGTGCGATGAAAGATCCAACGCCTGTCATTGAGCGTGGGATTCAAACTCCATCAAATGCGCGCTTCCTCCTTGCAATCTCAGCTCTCCATGCCTGATCCAATGGCTAAAGTTCTCTGTGCACTGTGCCAAATGCATCCGCACCTCCTCATGCCAGCAGAGGCGCTTAAATGTGTACCAACACCCCCAGGGTTCTTCAGCGACGTTTTAAATGTTGCTGATGACCCATGCACACAAAAGACCTCCATTCCTCCACTATATAAACCCCATGAGCCCTCCCCTTCCAAACCATCTCTACCTACTGTACTCCCACCTACTCCTAAGCTCTAATAGCCTACCAAAGCTCTCTTAGAGCTTATTCCCAAGCTCCAAAGGCCTCTTATTAGTGTAATGCTTTAATACCCCACCAAATATTCATCCTCCATCTCACCACCTTCATAAGAAGCCTTGGAGCCCTCCTCCCACCTCCATTCCGGTAGAAGATCACCTCAAGTTCCTCATCCCCATTCCAAAGCCTTGGTGAAGCATTCCTCTACCCGACATCCTCTTGCATCTCACCTCCGTCATCCAGCACCTCACCCTCTTCATCCAAGCTGCCACCAAGCGCCGTCATCTCACCAAACAACAGATTTGGGAGATTTCTTCTCACCTCTATCTCTTTTATATTTTAGTATATTGTAATAGATGTTTGAATGACATTGTGATATATCATATTTGTTTCTCCACTTTGTGAAGTCATCTTGCTTGCCTTTTTATTACAAAAACACCAAAAAAATCACAAAATCCTTGTTGAAGTTGCGAGTTACTACGCTAACGTTTTGGTTTTGAAAACCTATTGTTGTAGTTTGAAAGCGAAGAACTCGCATTCAACAAATAAAATTCATGTCTAAATAGAAATCCCAGGTCGAACTTAGGGAGGCGGACGTTTGATTTAAAAATACGTATTTATTTTATTTGTCACGAAGTAAATTAATTGATTAGAAACTATCTATCTATTTACACTAAATAGAAGGGAGAGAGAGAATGAGAGAGAGAGAGAATATTACAAACAAAAACCAAAAAGAGATGTAGAATGAACATGGAATTCATTATCAAAAAAATTGTTCGTTACACTAAACATTACGACTAGAAAGCAGAAAAGAATTACACTAGAAAGCAGTAAATCAACTCTAGAAAGCATTAAAAAGAATGGAGAGAGAATTATCCTCCTCGATGGTCGCTTGGAGGTCGATCCAGACCGGACAACTCCTGGAAGATGGGAAATGGAGCAGGATGAAGGAGGACGAAGAGGGAAGAATGGGAACAGGGTAGCACATCGTCGTCGTCGCGGGATCCACTTCCGAAAGGGGGATGAAAATTGGACTTTATCTCTTGAGAAGCATCCCGGGTGTGGGACAAGCTTCTCTTGAGCTTTGGAGAGGGAGAGAAGAGAAAGAAGGGATGAAGATTTCGTATGGAGGAGGTCTCCTTGTATAGTTGCAAGGAATGAGGGCAATTTGGTCTTTTTAATCTCAAAACATTAAATCAGGGGTCTTTAGTGAAGGATAAAATTGTCGCTAAAGCCCCATCATGGGTGATGTGCGCCGCCCGCTCGCCTCCCCTGCATGAAACGTGCGCTCCACGTTCTTCAGATCTTAACCGTCCGATCGTGAGCGGATGGCTTAACTTGCCCCTCGCCATGCCTTCTCATCATGCGCCTAGCGCGTGCGATCCCACGTTACGCGCAGGCATGCGTGGGTGCATGATCTAGATTGAGCGCTCACGGCCATTGGATCACCATCGAGTGGTCAATCGCACCCGCTCCTTAACACCTCAGCGCCTGTTGTATGCGACTTGAACGTGCGCACGATCGTGAGCGAGCACTCTATCCACTGCAGTACATGCGTGGATGGGCGAGCAGGCCGATCTTTGAGCGTGCAATCAGGACCGTTGGATTGAGATCCAACGGTCAAGGCGACTCTTTCAGGTGCGGCTTCAGAGGATGGGCACGCCAATTGGGCTTAATCTCTGCCGTTGGATCTTGATCCAACGGCAGAGATTCGTGGGTGCTAGCATCTTCAGAAGTTGAGGGCGATCAGTTGGGTGGCCGAGATGGTGCCACGTGGCGCCATCTTAGCCATCCATCTTCTGGATGATGTAGATGGTGCCATGGGTGTCGGATTGAGTCGATTTTCATGTCGTTAGGCTGCGATCGTCGATCCGAATCCATCCGTGCAGTTGGATTTGTCATTTGAAGTATGGATCACGCCATCTTGGCCCTTGATCTTCTAGGGTTTCCCAATCTTTATCTGATGCCACAGATGTCTGATTAAAGTGATCTTGGAGTCATTGAACTCCAATCGTCCCCTTGATCAAATCTGTACAGTTGGATCTTCGATCCGAGGCCGCGATAAAAATTTTGCCTTGTCCCTAAACATAAAAGGAGACAATTAACCTCCATTTTATTCAAACTAATCTAAATGCAAGATGATGCATGTTATGCAATATTTATAGTATGTAATATAATTCTATGCTTAAGAACATGCATAAATAGATATCTTATGTAGCGTAAACATGTTTACATCAATCCTAAAACACCAAAAAGAAACAACATGAAGTGCGAATTTCAATGAAAGTAAACGTCGCCTCCCTATGTTCGACCCGGGACTCCCTTTGAGTTTCGATTAAAAATTGTATTTGATAACGTGTTTTGCGAACTACGACGATCGATTTCTCTTAACCCTGATTTTACTTCGCCAAAACCCTTGCATCATTTTGGCACCATTGCTGGGGAGGCAATAGAAATTGCTTTCTTGTTTTCTATGTTTCTTAGCATTTACTTATTATTAACCCCGCTTTCCTCTAATTTACTGTCTTGCAAGTGCCCTAGCAAGGAGATTCGAGTGTGGTAGACCGGAGTAAAGTGCGGGTAGAGTAATTTGTAAGTGCCCCCACATTCCCCCCCACTAGTTCACTTTCGCTACATTCATAATCAAGACCTAATCTACTTGGGTATTTGCATAAACCGTAGGAAAGAATTTGTTTGTCTTGTTTATCACCTCCACTCATCTCACCCTCACATATTATAAAAAATAAAAAATAAAAAGATACTTCTTGTGGGACAAATCAACATGCACACTACATACACCCACATTTGAGACACTTAACCTAATTTGATTTTTATCTACTCAATTAGGATTCTGACCTGTGAAATTGATATAGTCAATTCAACACATAAAGGAGTAGAAATCATACTAGGTTAATCACCTTTTTGTGTGCCTTAATCAGTGGTGCATCTAGGACAGGTGATTGAATTGTTTGAGTCGCACCACCTAATCTAAAAGGAAATCATTTTGTAGCTGCCCCATAAGATTCAATAATTAGGTCAAGCCAAGCACTCCATAGTTTCTTGATTTGTAAAGAGAAATACTTGAAGTCGTGATTTCAAACTTGGTTTGCCTCCTAGAAATTTGGTCGAATCTACCTAATATTTGATCCCTAAAAGCTACTAAGCAAGATTCAAATTCTAAAAGTCACTTCATTATCAATAATCTTGCTTGAAAACTTTTTGGTTGTTGATGACAGCGGATTCATCGTGTAAAGGGTTCGGGTTTGGAAAACCCGTCGTCGTGGTTCGATTCACAATAAAATTCATCGATCAGATAAAATTTATAACCAAAACTCAAAATGTGAGTCCTGGGTCGAACACAGGGAGGCGAACGTTTGGTTTTGAAAGATGCGCATTTCGCTTTTGTTTATTTTTGTCGTTTTTGTCTTTTCTAATATTTTTGGTATTTTTAATAGGGCAAGAGATCAGGTCGATGAAATTTTATCTAGTTAATCTACTTGCAAAATATGAGAGAGAGAGAAACAGTCATATATTTTGAAATAAATGTTTGTTACAACTAAGAAAGTAGGAAATCTATGCTACGAAAGCAATTAAGATAGAGATAGGTGAGAGAAATCCCCCTCGACAGTCGCTTGGAGGATGACTCACTCTGACGTCTCCTGGAGGAAGGTGGTGTGGAGCAAGATGAACAAGGACGAAGCCGGAGGACGGAGGGCAGGGCAAGACGGCGTCGCAGTGAGGATATTCTTCCTAAAGGGAGGTGAGAAGATGACCACAGGATGCTCCATGAAGGGGGATGAGAGGTGGGAACAAATATTTATTTTCAACTCTAGAGGAGCATCCTGGGCTTGGGACAAGCTCTCTCTAGAGCCTTGGAGGTGCTGAGAGGAAGAAAGGAAGAGATGAAGAAAAATAGAAGGGGTAGGGGTCCTTTTATAGTGGAGGAAAGAATTAAATGTGTATACAGGACATTTAGTGATGGTCAAAAACATCGCTAAAGATCTACCACAAACGTCACTGAAGATAGCTTATGCACCCACCCACTACTGCGCTGACGTGCGCTCGAGTCACGTGCCTCCGCGTACGCCCATGTGAGCCCATGCTGATGCTGCTCGTGCGTGCCTCCACATGGGCATGCACCCGCATTGCTATGAGCGTGTGGTGGCGCATGTGTGCGCATGGGCGGCCTGGGTTGCGCCATGTGGCATGATCTAGACCATCCATCTTCTTTTTGTTGTAAGGGCTACTACAGAGGTCAGATTTAGTCGATTTTTGTAACGTTGGGCTGCGATCGTCAACCTGAATCAATCCGCATAGTCGAATTTGTCATTTGAATCTTTGAATTATGTCACCTAGTCCATTGGTTGTTGATCTTCCTCGGATTGCATATGGTGCTACGGGACTCCAATCAAGGCAATTTCGGAGGCATTGGACTCCGATTATCGTCGTGATCAGATCCATAAAGTCAGATAGTCAATCCAAGGATTCGAAATAAATCTCCTTCTCTCCTGACCACAAAAAGGATGCAATTAGCCTAAAATATACACAACTACTCTAAATGCATAATGATGCATGCTATGCAATATTTATAATATGAAATGCAAATCTATGCCTAAGAACATGCATAAATAGGCATTTTAACCTAAATGAATGTGTCTACATCAGGTGTGCACATACACACATTTTCAATGAATCATTAAGGGCACAACCCATTAAGGGCCCATCACATTCCGAAAGCACTAAATATCCCAAGCCTAACTAAAATTGACTAGACGTTGGCCATAAGAATTGATTCGCTCTTCGGGACCCAGATTGAGATTGTTCACGGTTAACCTACTTATACTAGTCAATCTGACGTCTATCTAGGGGAGTAGTGTCAAACGACCGTGGTTGAGTGGTACACTAGGAACTAGAGGCACAAGCCAAAAGAAGAACCTTCTCCCCAGCCCCTCCTAATTGGTTGGATTGACTGGATATAAGTAGAGTAAATCGTCTAAAATCTTAAGACGGATTCTGAGAGTATATAAACCTTTAGGCTACCCAACCTAAGGACAGGCTTGTATTTTTTGTGTTGTAGGGTTCCTTTTCTTCCCCATCCTTCCAGCTTCCTTCCAGTGTATGCTTGGAAGGAGGTCATTGAACCCTCATCTGGAAGGACTTTTAGACCATTCCTGGAGGCAGAGGTTAAGCTATAAGGTTTGCCAGAGAGCATTTCTTGTAGGCATTGGGCTAATCTTTCTGGTAGTAAGGGGCGAGAAACTACTCAGCAGCGAGTCAGCAAGTCTACGTTGCAAGAGAGTCGTATGTGTTGGTAGTCGACGAGCATATCCAATGGCTGATCAACAACCAACTCCCCCACCCCGAAACCAGCAGGAGCTGATTCAGTGATAGTTCAAAGAATTGCAGTAGATGTAGCAATGGTTCCAACGAATGAATGGTCAGGGATCTCATCCGTTAAAGGATTTTTATGATCCTTCTAATTATGAGGATCGTCTCAGCGTTGTGATCCCCGCTGGTGATGTTGAGATCAAGCCCCAGGTTTTGAGTCTAATTAAATACTTTCACGGGCTTGGCTCAGGGGACCCATTCCAACATTTGGAGGACCTGATCACTCTGGTTCAAACCACCAAATCGCGGAATGTGGGTCAAGAACAGATGCTCATGAGGCTTTTCCCCCATTCACTCAGGGATAAGGCTGCACATTGGTATCATACCATTGGAAGACCGATTGCTACCTGGACAGCTTTGAAATCAGCCTTCCTGAAGAAATTCTTCCCAATTTGGCGAACCAATGCATTGCGACAGGCAATTACCACTTTTTCCCAAAGGCAGGGGGAACCATTTCATGGGGCCTGGGAGCAATTCCAGGATCTATTGCAAAAGTGTACACACCATGAGGTACCTAAATGGCAACTTGTGTAGATTTTTTATTACGGGTTGAAAGATCAACTCTATAATCATGTGGATGCTTCTTGCGGAGGCAATTTCCTCAACAAAGACGTAGATAACATGTACGATTTATTTAAGGAAATGAGCAAAAATAATTTAAACCATGCCTCCATGGAAACCTTCAACCGATCCCAACAAACTAGATCAAATGCCAATGAGGTCCAAGATTCTCATACATTTGATATGGAATTGATCTGCAATAAATTAGATAAGGTGGATCTGGTTGCTAAATGAATGGAAGAGTGGATGTCTAAAAACTCTAATTTTTCTAGATCCACTCAATCCCAGGGCTCGGGATTCCATTCTTCACAAGCTCCTACAGGACAAGAGTTTGTGCACCAACTGGAGTCAGCTCGACCTTTGGGCCAGCTCTTCTCGAAACATTATGGGTTCCAAATTGGGGCTTTTGATCCCAGATTTTCTGATCCTTCTTCATCCTCATCTTATGAGAATGTTCATGTTGTACAAGAGAGTGTTAGGTCTAACCCTTACTCTAATTCCTACAATCCTGGTTGGAAAAATCACCCTAACTTCTCTTGGAAAGATCAGAGCCAGCAGACCAAATATCAACCCAACAATTACGTACCGCAAAAACCAATGGGTTTAGGTCATGTATATACTTAGTTGCTCCCAAATCAGGTTAATCAATCCATGTGGAATGCTCAACAACCCATTGGGCAGGCAAATTTAAACCTGAAGATGGTAGAAATGCAAGGGTCAATGCTCCAGCTCATGCAGCACATGAAAACTTCGCTGGGCACCTTGCAATCCAAACTTAATGCAAACAATCGATAGTCCGAATCTCTACCATCACAACCTGCACCAAACCTAAGGAATGCATAGAATTGAGGCACTGGGCCTCAAGGGTTTGCTAATGGTGGGGAGCCGCATGCTAAGCTCATGCTATCTATCAGGCTACCCCAGCCCCTCTTGGAGCGAACCAAGTTCCCACCATAATCAACTGGGAGCCTCCTGTTTTGCCCAACCCTCCCCAAGGCAGTAACCAATAGTATTTTGCCACAGCAAATACCATCACCTTGAGGAGTGGTAGTAGACACAAGGGACCCACCCAACCCCATGACAACACCATTAGGCCCCATAGTAAGAATTCTAGACTCCCAATTAAGAATGTGATCAAAAAAACATCAGCGTCTAATTTGGGAGTATGTTGTTGTTGTATGGGAAAACAAAAAAAGTTGGAGGAGAAATTAGAGGAAAGGGTGTCCTTACTTCAGGCTTTCAAATTGACAATCATTTTACTCCTCGCGGCTATCAGATCAATCCCTGCCTATGCCAAAGGTTTACTGAATTCATATAAGGAAAAGCGTAGAGTGGAATCTGAAAACAATAGGAGAGTAGTCATGTCTGATAACACAAGCACACTGATCTTAAACAAGCTACCCCCTAAGAAACAAGACCCAGGAGCCCCACTGATTTCCTACATAATAGAAAACATTACTTCTGACCGGGCCCCCCTCGACTTGGGTGCTTCCATTAATGTGATCCCCACCTCACTGCATAGGGAACTAGGTCTAGGCTACCTAAAAACACCAACATAACGTTATAGTTAGCTGATAGATACATTACAAAACCAAGGGGTCTTTTGGAGGATGTTTTAGTCAAGGTTTCTGATTTTCATTACCTTGCTGATTTCATGGTCCTGGACAAGGAAGCACCAAAACAGCTCAACCATACCCCAATTATTTTGGGAAGACCTTTCTTGGCTACTGCCAAGGCAAGGATTGATTGTGAATCGGGAAATATAGAAATGGCCTCTAGGAATAAAATAAATTGATTTAATATTTTCACGGTCTCAAAGAAGGATAAAATTAAGTGTGGTTTGATGGAGGAGCTTGGCAGAATAGAGGAGGTAACGGCCATACATACCTTAGACAACCTTTAATGGCTAACTCAACCCAAGCTCAGGAAGAAAATCACACAGTTGCAGGAATAATTGAGGACAATGAAGGCATACAACAAACTGTGGCAACCCAGGATGAGGAAGATATTCATGAAATTGGAAATTTGTTGGATGATTCACATGATCAACTTAAAACCCAACAATGTCCGCATCCTAAATTTTTAGAGTTTGAGGTTCAACTTTTGGGTGGGAATCATGAGGATCAGGATGGTTGGACTAAGCACCTTGATTGTGAGGATGAAATTGAATTTTAGGGAGAAACTCTTGAAATGTTAGGTATTCTAGAGTACCCACAAACCCCCAACACATCACAAAACCCTCATCATCCTTGTTCACCCAACCATTGCACAATTTCTATATCCACCCACACTTCCTCTATACTGAATAAACAAAACTCCTATTGGAGACCATTTGGGCTCTCCCTACACCACCAGCTTGCCACTTTCATGGATCATCTCTTTGGCAAGCCCATTTTCACTCTCCGAGACCCATATCTAGGGGCTCAAAAACTGTGTTATTGCAGCCACAATGTTAGTTATTTTTTCTTGAGGACATCGCCTGGCAGAATGCACTAAACTTAGCGTGTGCAAAGGCTATTTCAAGCTGACTAGAATCTCACGGAAACCAGGTGCTATTCTTCCAATTCTACTCTCCTACATGCTTTCATTTTAACAATGAGGACATTGCATTAGCTACGCATAGGGGGTGGATATTTTATGAAATAATCATTTTGTCAGCCGTAATAGTAATTTATTTTATTTTCCTAAAAAAAAAGAATTAAGAGAAGAGAACTTAGGCATTAGGAGTTGCAAACTTTAGGAATTGATACTTTGAGACCTGAATACTTAGACTCTTTAAGTCTTCGAACTTAATTAGCCCAGGTGTCCACTCGAATGTCGACCTAGTCTCGAGTCCTCACTAAGTAATTTTATTCTAATTTGAACAATAAATTGGGATGATAAGTACACGATTTATCAACCCACCCTCTGATTTGATGGAACTTTACGTCTAAGCATCTACACACTATTTGCACTGACTCACTTTTCAGTAGTTTCTTCGAAAATTAGGTAGCTAAGGAACCTTCTAGGGTAGTATGGCTGGCATGTTGTCATGGGCAACAACCCATTGGCCGGTTGTCCAGAGCCCAGCTACTTGACCATACTCATTCTACTCCTCTTAAGTAAATCTTAGATCAATGAAACCACCTACTTAGAAAAAGAAAAAATGGTACTAACAAATAAAATAAAATAAAATAAAAAGAAAAAAGAGAAAAAATAGAAAAATAAACCACACTTCACCACACGAGTATGGCTGGCAAGTTACCATGGGTAACATCCCATAGGTCGATTGTCCAGAGTCCAGCTCACAAAAATGCATAATAATTCCCAAAACACATAGGGAAGAAGTGGGGGAGTAGAATAAACCAGGGAGATATACACTGGGTTCGCCCTTGTGTTGACCCCATAAAAAAAAATTAAAAGTAGGGAGAATGCTACCGTTTGGAAAGATAAACCTTTAAGCAAAAACTCTTAAGGTCACCTAGGGTCATAGAAACCTGAAGTCCGTTTTAACAGCTACCTAGTGAGTTTCACTCTTTCACGAGATGCTTAGCACTTAGAGCCCTTTTCAAGTAACGGGTGGGTTGGGTAGCTATAAAAAGTTATCTTGAAACTCTCAAACTCAAAATGTCCAAAAATAAAAAATTTAGAAACCTAGGGTTCATGCAATTCTAGGTCTTTTCTTTGCAATTTCAGTAGACCAATGAAACACAAATAATTCTCCGGACAAAATTTCAATCCAAATAAATTGAAATTTTGTAAGTAGATTCCTTTTTCAATTATATTTTTATAGAATATTTTTTTGTGATTTTCTCTATTTTAATCAAATTTCTAGGGATTTTTTAATGTCAGAGGGTCAGAACTGGAATTGTGACCCTTGGTCGATTTTTCTAATTGAAATAGTGCCAAATGAACTTCAAAAATTTGGGAAAAATATAGGAATTAAAGCCAATGAGATCATCTTCCAAACCCCACCATTTTTAGCAAAAACATATTCGTGGATTGCTCAGAATTGCTTTTTCAATTTTGAAAAATTTCAAATCTAGGTCAGTCTGACCCCATTGCACTTCGTGAATTTTAAAAAATTTTGTACTTGAAATTTTTTCACATGAATGGTGCCGTTTGAAAGATGATTTGAAAATAAAGGTATAACCCGACTTTCATAATTTTTCGCTCATTAATTTTTCAGAAATTGAATTTTTAAATCAGAATTTGAAATATAGCCGAAAATCAGAGAATGGTGGGAAGGCTTTTAAAAGGTGTTTGAATTCAAAATTCAAACTTTCCACAAAAATGATTTTTTTTCTTTTCAAAACTTTTGAAAATTTTTTTTTGAAGGGAAAATCTTTTTTTTCAAAAAATTCTTTCCTTTTTTTTTTCAAGCAAACTAACAAAATTTGAAATATAGCCAAAAATCAGAGAATGGTGGGAAGGCTTTTAAAAGGTATTTGAATTCAAAATTCAAACTTTCCACCAAAATGATTTTTTTTCTTTTCAAAACTTTTGAAATTTTTTTTTGAAGGGAAAAGCTTTTTTTTCAAAAAATTCTTTCCTTTTTTTTCAAGCAAACTAACCTAAGATTCAAATGGAAACATAATCTACTTACCTAGACCCTTTTTTTTCACGAACATAAATAGTTTTTTTTTTCAATTGAAATTATAAGAAGGAAATCTAACCTATGGTTCAAATCAAGCCTAAACTAAGAAAGATATGATGTGCACCTAGTATTTTTTTCCGCACTCGTTGTGTGTGCAGATCCAATTTTTCCCTATTTTCCAACACATCAAAAGACAAGCAGAGGAAGATTTATCGGTGATAATTCTAGAGATCGAAATAAAAAATGACATTGCCTCCCCAACAACGGCAATATTTGTTGGGATCGTAAAGCACATATTTAATAAAAAATGTGCCATAGTTGATATGGATTTTACGCAGTTTGTAAAATACGTTGTTGTAACTTGCAAAATCGATCAACTCTTAAATTTATAAACCTAGATAGTGGGGCATCTAGGGTCGTCCAAGGAGGCAAGTTTGCAAAAATTAAATCTCTTGATTGGAATATAAATCTCAACTTTCTTTTTGGTCTTTTTTCAATATATTATTTTTATGTTTTTGAAATTAAGGCAACATGCGAAGTTGTTGGCGAAAAAAATTACTGCACCAACTATGCTAATTTAAGTGACAAAAATTATCCGCTTTCTAAGCTCAACCTAGGCACATGGAGGCCTAGGTTAATTACAAAGGAGGAGTGCAACAATATTAAAGATAAAGCAAGGTAACGCAAAAGGAAAGAGTGCAAGAAGAAATTAAGGCAACTTCTTTTTTATACTAAAGGAAATTATCTACTAGTAGATGAATGCTTCTACAAAAAAAAACAAATTGAAAACAAAATAAAGACAAATCCTTTAGATGATGATGGTGATGAAGAGGATGAAGCTCTTCTTGCTCCAAGCCTGGTTGCTTCCGGGCTTGAAAAGAAGATCTTCAGCTCCTTCCTTCTATAGCTTCGCCAAGGTGATGTCCTCCAAAGCAAGCCCTAAGGGGGCGTGCCCTAAGCTTTTCTCCAAGGGTGGACGTCCACCCTAGGTCCTTCTCCTTTGCCTCACCGTCTTCCTTGAAGTAGAAAAGTCCTCCTCCTTGGCGTGGCCCAAGTTGAAGAGAGTGGGGAGAAGAAGGCACCAAAGGGGCTGGTGATGTGCCCCTTTAATCTTCTTCTCTACTCCTTCTTCTTGGCCGTAGGTATAGGTGGATGTAGGTGGAAGTAGACACTAATGGAGGATGCTCTAAAATGGTGGTAGGTGGTGGGTTTATATAGAGTAGGAAGGGGGCTAAGGTGACTCTTGAAATGGAGGGCTAAGATGGGAAGATGGAGGTGGTTGGGGATCCTGTGGCTAAGGTCAATTGGTGCCAACCCAAGGGACACATAGGGGGTGGTTATGGGTGGTGTCACCTCTTGAAGTTGGTGCCAAAATGGCTTCTAGAAGGGGGCTTAGGTGGGTGACTAGGATGGGTTGTAGGGTTAGGTGTATGGTGGATGTGGGAGTGGATGTTGGTGCCAAAAAGGGGGGTAGTTAGGGTTAGGTTTTGGTGCCAAAATTGGTGCCTTTTGGTGTTGATGATGGGGTGAAAAGGTGGCTAAGTGGTAGCGCCAACTTGGAGTAGGATAGCTAGCTTAAGTAGGGCTTAAGTTGGTGGAGCTAGCTAGGGTTGAGGTGAAGGTGGTGGATGACCAAGGAGTTGGTTGCTAGCTGAGATAAGCTAAGCTAAGCTAGATTAGCTTGCTATGGTGTAGAGGAGGAGGTATTGGAGCTAGGGTTTGAAGAGAGGAGCTAAGGAGGAGAAGTCTAGAGCTAGAACTAGAGCTGGCAGCTGCTGAAGAGGCTGGCATGGAGCTACTCTAACTGGCTTAGCTTGCTAGTTCTTTGCTAGCTGCTAAGACAAGCTAAAGTGAGCTGGCTTCTACCATAATGAGCTGAGGTGAGATGGGTCTGGTGCCCTCGGGGAGGATCAAGCTGGTTGAGGCAGCTAAGGTAGCTTAGCTCAACTGAGTTGAGCTAAGCTAAGTCCCCGGGAGCTGGACTTGAGCTTCCTGAGCAGGGATGAGTTCTTCTTCAGCTGGCTGGAGTTCAGTGGAGCTGGATGTAGCTGGATCTATGCTGGGGTGAGCTCCAGTCTACTCAGCTGAGATAGCTAAAGCTCTCTGTGGACTTGTGGGAGCTAAAATGAGCTAGACTCAGCTAGGTTGAGCTGGATCTGAGCTGACTTGAGCTAGGGTGAGCTAAGATGAACTCTCTTAAGCTACCATTCAGCTGAGATTAGCTGAATGGAGCTGAGATGAGCTAACACTAGTTCAAGTGAGCTAGGTTCTAACTGTGGTGAGTTGGATCAAGCTAAGTTCTAACTAGTCTGAGCTCCTCCTTCACCATTTGCCTTCTTGAGTGTTAGGGTTTTAGGGATCTATATATCTGTTCATCCCTAACACTCACAAAAACATATCAAAAAGACAATAAAAATGTAATGCATGCCTAACCTAATTAATGCCTAAATGTACCCCAAAAACCCATTTACGGAGTAAAAATCTAAATAGCTAGATTTGTTTTAATGAATAAGAATGCTGATAAACTGGCGTTTATCCCACCCCATGCTTATCTTTTGCTAGTCTCTTAGAAAACATTTAATTTTTTGGAAAACGGAATTTTTTGGGAAATCTAATTTTTTCGACTTTTGAGTAGAAAGAGATTAAGGGACCTTGGTTGATCTAAACACAGGAGTACGAGATTTGTTAAAGATAAACATCGGGATTTGTTTTGGATCCAACCATTAGACAAAGCTGGATCAATATATCCTCCAGAAAATTCTCAAATTAACCCCTTGTTAATTTAGATGACTTGAAATTTTTATTTTTAGGATTTTTCTGGCTCATGAATCTGATTCGCAACTTGCAAAATCCTTTAAAACCTTGTGTCTATGCCTGTGAAAAGCCAACATTTATAAGGGCATGTTAATTTATTTATTATTACTATTATTATTATTATTTTCTCCCCCATGCTTATTTTTAGCTTAGTCTTACAACAGATGTGTCGGGATCATCATTCCTATTACCAATCTTCGAGGGGCTCTGGCACCAGTACTTCGAGATAGCATTGTCCATGACACCACTCAGGAGCTCACAACCCCAAAACACAATGCGGTGTAAAAGGGCGCTCCAAGCAAACTCAAGCTCTTGCTCCGACACTATAGGTAGAGCACCGTCCAAGGCACTTGAGCTGCTAAAATGCGCTTAATGTTCCATTTAAAGATATGAAATATAGATATGGAGCACTACCGAGGCAGTAACATGTCGACATCACATCCTCAAAGGAGGCATTTTCCTCCTCGACGGTGGGAACTCAAACCAATGATCTGTTTCAGACTTTTACTAAGTCCAAACAAGGGAGCTTTTCAAATTTTTAGTTGTTTTTTAAGTGTTGCCTTGTGTGTGAAGATTGACACAAGAAGTTCCTCAAGAAATGCAAGTTTTTGAATCAGAAACTAAGTCAAATACTTTCCATGTTACAAAATAGGATCAAGTCACCTGAACTATCATGAGTTCAGGTGGAATTTTAGAGAAGGATATCTGATCTAGTCTAAAAATAGACCCTGAGATTCTAATGATCATATTCGCATCCTCATCCCTAGTTTGTTAAAGATTAAATCCCATTGTACCAAAAGTGAATTTTTCGACCTTAGTCCCAATTTCAAAATTTTTTCCCAAAAAGTTTTCAACAATTTTATTTTTTTGGGTATGCAAGCAAGAAAATAAAATAACTAAAGAAAAATGCATGTTTTTAAGTTTTGAAAATCCTAAATCGATCGTCAAATTTTAAAAACACCCCCCCTATGATTAAGATATGCCATGTCCTCATGCATTAGGAGGGAAAAGGGTTCACCTTAGTGAAGAACAGTCAGGTTTAGGATGACCAAAACCTGCAAAAAGAAGAAAATGGGAAAACAGGAAAAGAAATGATGGGTTACCTCCCATCCAGTGCTATCTTTTACGCCATTCAGCTGGGCGTGAAGGTATGCACAGAAGATGGAAAATCATGTAAATAGTTGGACACTTGAATGTCTTTAATAAAAGTATCTTCCTCAAGATCCCTAAAAAGATGAGTGGTAAAGATAAAGGGATCAAAATAAAATAGAGAAATGGAAAAAGGACCCGGGTCTAGCCATGGTTTGAATTGATGATGAAAGCCAAACTCAGGTGGATCAGGTGGTAGTCCAATAGAAAAGGGAGGGGAAAGGAGATAGTGAGATGCAGGATGGGTGAAGTTAGTGTGGATATTTTTGGTGAAAAAATAGGAAGATGAAAAGGGGTAAAGTCAAACCCTAGTTGATCTAGAAAGTCTTGGACCACATAATTTCCTTAGAATAAGAATCAATAAAATCTAGATCAATAGTGGTCAAAGATGAATGAGATTGGATCAACATAGACTTCTCAAATACTACTTCCATTTTATTATCAGTGTCCTCAAAAATTTTGTGATCAATGGACCTCTTAGAAGCTTGAAATAAATCTAATGAGAAGGTATGGTTACTGCAACTTATATTCATTTTCCCAGAATGAAAATAGATATTAGCTGCTGCCATAATCATAAAAGGTCTTCCAAGGATGGCATTAATGAGAGCCTTAGGTACCTCTATGTCAAGGACCAGAAAATTTACCAGAAATAGACAATTTCGGACCTTGATAATACTATCCTCAACAACTCCCAGCGGTTGAATGGTAGATTAGTCTTCCAATTGAAATTGAACCTTAGTAGGTTTTAAATCACTGAATCGAAATTCCTCAAATAAGATCGGGGGGATGAGATTACTAGAGGTACCTAAGTCAAAAGGGGTGCGAAAAAAAATGGTGTCAGTTATGAAAACTGAGATGAGTGATGTGCCCTAGTCCTTTTTTGTGAAAGGCAGCGTGCTCTGAAAAACTGAGCTGGTTGTCTTTGAAAGGACCAACCTTTCTAGATTCTGATCATGCCCTTTTGAAGAAAATTTTTTAGAGGCATGGGGAGAATCTAGGAGGGGAATATTCCTCTCGATTTGCTCAAATAAGTCCAAAGGATTGTGGTCAGAGGGCTCTA
Source organism: Thalassia testudinum (assembly GCA_037157565.1). Lineage (NCBI taxonomy): Eukaryota > Viridiplantae > Streptophyta > Magnoliopsida > Alismatales > Hydrocharitaceae > Thalassia > Thalassia testudinum. The sequence goes on from JAZHRO010000063.1 coordinate 100,814,457, forward strand.
ATTTTGGATTGTTGGATTGCAATTTTTTAGAGTGGGAAATAGGGTTTGAATTAAGTATTTTTGGGATTTCTTTTTCTTCTTCCTTATTGAGGTTAGGGGGGTCAATCTGCATTGGTTGAGAATCCATTTCATCATTTGAATGTGAAGGCCTTAAATCCATGGTGGTTTCCTCACTCCTCAAAGTCTTTGCATACGTAGCTTGGTGATCACTGGGAGGAGGTAGGGGGGCCTGCTGTTGATAGAAACTAGGTCGGTGCTGTGATATTGGGTTAGTAGGAGCTGAACCATGTGGTTCTGATGTTGGTATCCACCTGGGTGTTGGTTCCTGTGATTAATAAAGTTTGGTGTGGGTTGGGATGGTGAGTGTCCTGCAGGTCTTTGAGTTAGAATATCCCTAATTTGATCATTGAGATTGTTAATAAGATGGGTTGTTTCCTTTGTTTTTCTTTGTAACTCCTGCAGGGTTTTCATCATCTGGGCATTAATGTCTTCTTGAGATTGCCCAGATTGATAAGTCTGATTTGAACCATACCCTCCAAACGGGTTCTGTTGTTGGTGTGGAACCAGATTGATCCAGGAGTGAGCCGGATAATTCCCCCCATTAGAGGAATTTTTCAATTTCTCTTAGAAAGTAGGGACATTTTGGGTGGGGTGATGATTGGGATAAACATAATTCCCTGTTGAACCAAAGAAAGCCTCAGAATAATAATTATGCTCAGCATGGGATTTATGCAGATTTTCTCTCTCGTGGGTATTAAAAGGGGTGAGATGTGGAATGTGTGGAGCTTGGGCAGGTGTGGCAGGACTCCCTTGGTTGGCTAGCTTTGTTAAATCCTTATGCAATTGTTTTTGCTTAACTTGTAGCTGATCCATGATAGAGTAGAGATTAGGTGGAGGGGACTGATTAAGTAGCTCCTAGGTGGAAACATAGGGGAAAGAAAAATTAGCATGCGGGTTAGAGGACCAATTTTGATTTTCCATTTTAAAAGAAGAGGAAGAACGTAGGAAAGTCTTTTTGGGGAGGCAAAATCAAGTGGTCCCTCCAAGTGTGGAGTTTTGGATCGCCGCCCATGCAAAATGGAAGAAACGGGAGGGGAGGAGAAGAGATGGAGATGAGAGAAGTGTGCACATAAGTAATCAACTTCTAGACCTAACTTAATTGTGACTCCCTAGAAATTGACCTAAGACTTTGTCTACTTAGGAAATAAGTAATTAACAGTGAATACCCATTATGTCAACAAATCTAGCCAAGCTGCTTAAGGGGAGGTTTGGGCTCAAGCATTTCCCAGGAAAATCCTCAGGTGCTTGTACAAACCCGTGCCTGGTCGTTTGACATAGGCCTTAGCCTAAACACCAGATATAGATGACAGAATTGGTATTAACTATAGAAAATTTAAGACCTATATAGCAAGCCTAAGTTGATGAAATCCTTAGGAGTAAAATTGCTACCAATTTTAATTAGGTCTAGGATACTAGTGTGCACACAGAAGGTGGAGGACGTTAATTGGGTTGTTGCCCTGTTATTTCAGTTTTTAGTGTGTGTGTAGGAATTTGAAAGTGGTTCCAATGAAAACAAGTTGTCACACAATTATTGTATTTCTGTCTTTTAGGATTGGATTTAACTTGGTGTATTTTTAGGGTTTTCTTTTTAAGTTTTTAAACAAGTTTGACATTCCACAAACAAGAGGAAATCAAGTTGTATGGGTGAAGATATGTTTCCTTTTGTTGTTTGTTTCTAGAAATGAAAAAAGAAACCCTAATCCAATTAGTCCTAAGATAGAAATTTAACTACCAATGAGTTATTTTTAGGCTTTCTGTATTAAGTAATGGTCCAAACAATTCAAACAACGCTACTACTTTGAAAAGAATCAAACAAGGATTCTAGATAATATTTTTGTAAGATTTTAGGAATTTATTTGATAATTGTTTTGAATTTTTATTTGTACTGATGTCAAAGTATAGAAATGATATCCATGGGTAGTTTGGACCTTTTAGTATTACCACCGACCTTAGAAAATTCTGTTGATTTTATATGAAATGTAAAATTTCACAAGGATTCCAAAAAGATAAATTTCACAAAAATTAAACTAGCATAAAAATTCTAAAAATTCACAGACAGTAGCAAAATAGGAAGATCGGAGGGTGTGACCCCTCTGTAGTCCATGAATTTTTAAAAATTAAATACAAAGCCAATTGATCTGAAGTTTGGAATAGATGTTCCTAACTTAATTTGGAATCATTGTATAAAATTTTATGATTTTAGGAGGCCTGTGGTGTTGGGGATTGATTTTTCAAGTTTGGATAGAAATCTAGACCCAAAAAATAGAACACAAATACTAGAAATGGAGTGGTGTTGATGGTGCAATCAAGCAATCAATGAGTTTTAAAAAGTACCACTCCACTTAATTAAGTTATTTAATGTCCTGAAAGCCAAGTTTAGTGTATTTTGGTAGTCTTTTAGTTTAGGTGTGACAAGAGAGAAGAAACCAACCTAAAAATCCGCGGGAAGAAAAGGAACTTTGAGCTTTTGCTTCCAAATTCCCGCTTTCTTCCTTCAATACCTGCACACACAAGAGAAAAGAAAGAGAAGGGGATGAGATCCACTTCAAGCAAGAGAAAGAAAGATTAAGCAAAGCCGTGCCTCCCCAGCAACGGTGCCAAAAAGTGATACGGATTTTATGCTGTTTGTAAAAAACGTTGTTGTAACGTGCAAAACCGATCAACTCTTAAATTTATAAACCTAGATAATGGGGTATCTAGGGTCGTCCAAGGAGGCAAGTTTGTAAAAATTAAATCTCTTTCTTGGAATATAAATCTCAACTTTCCTTTTGGTCTTTTTTTAATATATTATTTTTATGTTTTTGAAATTAAGGCTACATGCGAAGTTGTTGGCGGGAAAAATTACTACACCTACTATTCTAATCTAACTGACAAAAATTATCCTCTTTCTAAGCTCAACCTAGGCATGTGGAGGCCTAGGTTAATTACAAAGGAGGAGTGCAACAATATTAAAGATAAAGCAAGGTAATGCAAAAGGAAGGAGTGCAAGAAGAAATTAAGGCAACTTCTTTTTTATACTAAAGGAACTTGTCTACTAGTAGATGAATGCTTCTACAAAAAAAAACAAATTGAAAACAAAATAAAGACAAATCCTTTAGATGATGATGGTGATGAAGAGGATGAAGCTCTTCTTGCTCCAAGCCTGGTTACTCCTGGGCTTGAAAAGAAGATCTTCAGCTCCTTCCTTCTATAGCTTCGCCAAGGTGATGTCCTCCAAAGCAAGCCCTAAGGGGGCGTGCCCTAAGCTTTTCTCCAAGGGTGGATGTCCACCCTAGGTCCTTCTCCTTTGCCTCACCGTTTTCCTTGAAGTAGAAAAGCCCTCCTCCTTGGAGTGGCCCAAGTTGAAGAGAGTGGGGAGAAGAAGGCACCAAAGGGGCTGGTGATGTGCCCCTTTAATCTTCTTCTCTACTCCTTCTTCTTGGCCGTAGGTATAGGTGGATGTAGGTGGAAGTAGACACTAATGGAGGATGCTCTAAAATGGTGGTAGGTGGTGGGTTTATATAGAGTAGGAAGGGGACTAAGGTGACTCTTGAAATGGAGGGCTAAGATGGGAAGATGGAGGTGGTTGGGGATCCTGTGGCTAAGGTCAATTGGTGCCAACCCAATGGACACCTAGGGGGTGGTTATGGGTGGTGTCACCTCTTGAAGTTGGTGCCAAAATGGCTTCTAGAAGGGGGGCTTAGGTGGGTGACTAGGATGGGTTGTAGGGTTAGGTGTATGGTGGATGTGGGAGTGGATGTTGGTGCCAAAAAGGGGGGTAGTTAGGGTTAGGTTTTGGCTCCTGATGTAAACACATTTACACTACTTAAAATGTCTATTTATGCATGTTCTTAAGCATAGGATTGCATTTCATGATATAAATATTGCATAACATGCATCATCTCGCATTTAGAGTAGTTTGAATAAAATGGAGGTTAATTGTCTCCTTTTATGTGCTTGGACAGGGAAAACATTTTATCGGGGCCTCGGATCAAAGATCCGACCGTATGGATATGATCAGGGCGACGATTGGAGTTCAATGACTCCAAGATCGCCCTAATCAGGCATCCGTAGCATCAGATAGAGTCCAGGGAACCCTAGAAAATCAAGGGCCAGGATGGTGTAAATCCACACTTCAGATGAAAAATCCGACCACACGGATGAATTCGGATCGACGATCGTAGCCCAACGACACAAAAATCGGGTCAATCCGACATCCGTGGCACCATCTACAACTTCCAGAAGATGGACGGCCGCGATAGCGCCACGTGGCGCCATCTCAGCCGCCCAAACAGCCTCTTGCATCTTGTGAAGACCGCGCACTCGTCTCCTCTCCGCCGTTGGATCTCGATCCAACGGCTGCGACGCGCCCACGCTGAAGTCAGGCGCTCGACACAAACACGACTGCAGCGCAGCGGTCCAGCACTCTAACGCGAAGCAAGGACGCGCGTTCGAGCCTCACCACGCAGAAATTGGAGCGGTGGCGCGCCTCCAATCGACCGCACGATCTCGATCCAACGGCCGCGCGCGCCCGATAGCGCCGACGCACGATTGGACGCGTGCGTGAACGCGCGATCGCACGCACAGGTGGGCGGGCAGCAGCGGTGAAGGCACGATTTTAAACCGTCCGATCTCGCGATTGGACTGCTGAGACTTCGCGGACGTGCGAAGCCGTTGAGGGCGCGAGCAAGCGAGGAGGCGCGTGCGAGCCGCCCACGTTGCCCACGTTAGGGGCTTTAGTGATGGATTTATCCGTCACTAAAGACCCCTCATTTACTATTTTCAACTTGTAATGTCCATTTTGCCCTCACTCCTTGCAACTATAAAAGGAGACCCCCTCCATACGAAATTCTCATCCCTTCTTTCTCTTCTCTACCCCTCCAAAGCTCAAGAGAAGCTTGTCCCACACCCAGGATGCTTCTCGCGAGATAAAGTCCAATTTTCGTTCCCCTTCGGAAATGGATCCCGCGACGATGACGGCGTGTTGCTTCGTTCCCGTTCTTCTGCTTCATCCTCCTTCGTCCCGCTTCGTTCTCCTTCGTCCAGGCATCGTCCCGTCCGGCTCATCCTCCAAGCAACCGTCGAGGAGGATTTCTCTCTCCCTATTCTTTTTACCGCTTTCTAATATAGATTTACTGCTTTCTAGATTAATCTACTCGTCCTCCAAGTGACCGTCGAGGAGGACATTTCTCCCTCCATTCTTTTAATGCTTTCTAGAGTAAATTTATCGCTTTCTAGAGTAATTATTTTATGCTTTCTAGTTGTAATGAACAATCTCTTCAATGCAAAAATTCCTTGTTTATTCTACATCTCATTTTGATTTCTCTGTGTAATATTCTTTTTCTCTCTTACTCTTTCTCTCTCTTTTATTTATTGTAAATAATTAGATAACTCTAAATTGAATTATTCTGTAACAAATAAAAAGAAACGCATAGTTTTTAAATCAAACGTCCGCCTCCCTGTGTTCGACCCAGAATTTTAATTTCGGTATAAATTTTATTTGTTGAACACGAATTCTTCGCTTTCGAACTACAACGACAGGTTTTCCAAAATCGAACATGTTAGCGTAGGTTCGTAATCATTCATCAGTGCCAAAATTGGTGCCTTTTGGTGTTGATGATGGGGTGAAAAGGTGGCTAAGTGGTAGCGCCAACTTGGAGTAGGATAGCTAGCTTAAGTAGGGCTTAAGTTGGTGGAGCTAGCTAGGGTTGAGGTGAAGGTGGTGGATGACCAAGGAGCTGGTTGCTAGCTGAGATAAGCTAAGCTAAGCTACCTTATCTACCTATGGTGTAGAGGAGGAGGTATTGGAGCTAGGGTTTGAAGAGAGGAGCTGAGGAGGAGAAGTCTGGAGCTAGAACTGGAGCTGGTAGCTGCTAAAGAGGCTAGCATGGAGCTACTTTAACTGGCTTAGCTTGCTAGTTCTTTGCTAGCTACTAAGACAAGCTAAAGTGAGCTGGCTTCTGCCTTAATGAGCTGAGGTGAGATGGGTCTGGTGCTCCCGGGGAGGATCAAGCTGGTTGAGGCAGCTAAGGTAGCTTAGCTCAACTGAGTTGAGCTAAGCTGAGTCCCCGGGAGCTGGACTTGAGCTTCCTGAGCTGGGATGAGTTCTTCTTCAGCTGGCTGGAGTTCAGTGGAGCTGGATGTAGCTGGATCTCTGCTGGGGTGAACTCTAGTCTACTCAGCTGAGATAGCTAAAGCTCCCTGTGGACTTGTGGGAGGTAAATGAGCTAGACTCAACTAGGTTGAGCTGGATCTGAGCTAACTTGAGCTACGGTGAGCTAAGATGAACTCTCTTAAGCTACCATTCAGCTGAGATTAGCTGAATGGAGCTGGGATGAGCTAACTCTAGTTCAAGTGAGCTAGGTTCTAACTGTGGTGAGCTGGATCAAACTATGTTCCAGCTAGTCTGAGCTCCTCCTTCACCATTTGCCTTCTTGAGTGCTAGGGTTTTAGGGATCTATATATCTGTTCATCCCTAACACTCACAAAAACATATCAAAAAGACAATAAAAAATGCAATGCATGCCTAACCTAATTAATGCCTAAATGTAGCCCACAAACACGTTTACGGAGTAAAAATCGAAATAGCTTGATTTGTTTTAATGCATAAGAATGATGATAAACTAGTGTTTATCAATAGTACAGTTGCGAAATACGATGAACAAATATAATTTCTAAAATAATGAGACTTGGAGTCTCGGTCGTTCGTCTCTAGGAGGCGTTTATGGAAATGCATATTTGAAATCGATCTCTCTTGCTCTACTTATTCAAAATCGCATGTTGATTTGTGCTAAGTTCATATTGATGCAAGGCATGCTATTGCCAGAATATCAAAAATTGAAAACATGCAACTTTAATCGCACAAAATATTGCAACAAGGCTCATGGTGATTTTCACAAATAGGTATGTATATATAGAAAAAGATTTTCATTGATGCATGATGGTGTTTGCAACATAAAGCTCATGGAAACCTTGTAGAGGAATGCTTGTAAACATAAATCTAACTAGCAGAAAATGATTGCATACATGAATCTAAGGGGGGTTTATGCATGCATCATTGTAGGAGAATATAGAGCTACACTATTAAGCAATAAATAAAGCATTAAAACTATGAAGAACTATTGATGAGAACACCATCTTGAGCCCTAACTAGCTCATTTAAACCTAGAAAAGAGAGCAAAAGCTCCTACATAACCAACTGGAGGTCCTAATCCCATGAATAACCATTATGTGAGAAAAGTAAGAAATGAGGGTTAAAACTACAATTTTACCATTGCAGTACAACAACAAGTTTTCTCATGAGCTAAAAACAGGTCAAATGGTCTTAACAAGATAAAAAGTGGGTTGCTTCAAACAGAAAAGGGTTCATGTGAATTCTAGGAATTAAATGACTTCTTGTAACCCTAACATAGACCCACTTTGTTTAACAAGGTTTTGGTCAAGATAAAATTCATATAAACCCTCTAAAAATCATGGAAAAATATTCTCTATGTTTTAGAACCTTCAATTTGGCCCTTAGAACCTATTTTGACCTAAATTGGGATCTCAGACAAATATTTGCCCTAAATTAGGTTTTTGCATAAATTACCCAGTCAAACGTGGTCAAACCCAAAATCCAACTTCACCATTGGATTCCTTAGGTTCAAATTAGGTTTTTACCAAAATTTGGACCTAAGAGGAATTCATCTTGACCCACTTTGCAAACAGGTTCAACCTAATTACATTTCTACCCCTATCTTTCGAAAACCTCTGTAGAAACCCCCCTAGCTTCGTCATTGTTCTTTGCAATTAGGTCCCTCTGCCATTATAGTGGAGAGAATCCTACTCCGGTGAGGTTTCAAAGGCATGAACTCTCTAATCTCTCAGAGAATCCCCTTCAAAATTGAAAGGGAGATTATCTGAGAAATCTCCTCCAATGTGAACCCATTGATGAGCCCTAATTCCTACCCAATCTCTCATGTGAATGCATGAGAGATTTGGCTCTCTCTGAGTTTCCATCTTCGGAGAGATTGCTATGCTTGGAAGCTTGGCTTCCAAGCACAAACCCAACCTCTAGGGCCTATATAAGAAACCCTAATTCATTCTACACCTCCTCAGCAAGGAATTGGGCTGGTCCACCCCACTTTCTTCTCTCCTCTCCAGCCACAACCTCTCCGCAAGCTTCGACGGCTCCATCCTCTCTCTTATTGCCCAACCATAATACCAATGGTTGGGTTACCTTCCTCTCATTCATCCGCGTTGGCCTCACCAGCCCAGACGCTACCTCTACCCCTATAATTGCCGCCGCCTCACCTACGGAGAGCTTCGTCTACGGCGACAGCAACATGAGTCGGTCGCCATCCCTGCCTCCTTCGTCTTTAGGTTAGCTCAAACAACTTCTCTCTCTCCTCTTCCTGCACCCCCTCTTTATTTCTTGAAAACACCCCTTGACGCATGCAATCACCCTCACCTTCATCTCCAGCCATACTCCGGCAAGGTGTCCCCGCCACTCCACACCTCCATCCGCCTTGCCAACCACCCCATCAGCACCGTGACACCTCACTGATCCTAAGCCCTCACTTCACTCACTGTGCCACGCCCCCAGAACACCCCCCAAACACACCCACTCTCACGCACACAGGGTGCCCTAGGCACGCACACTCCGGCCACCCATTGCCACGCCGACCCCCGCACTACGTTTGCCATGTCTTGGCGAAGCTATCTGAGCTTTCTAACGAGGCTGCAAGGCCGTTTCCATGACTGTAGGAACAGGAGGGTTGCCGCCATTGTTAAGCAGCAAGGAGCTTGCTTGCGGGCTTCTCCAGGTCTGTCCGCTCCAGGCACAAGTCCTAGGCTACATGGATTTGAGGCACGAATGTACCCAAGATACCAATTGAAGTCGATAGCCTCCACAGCGTAGCCAATTGGATCCGCCATCTGTTACTATGTGCACAACAGGAAGGTGGGATGTTTAGTCCCACCTTGGAAGTGGATGAGCAGGTGCAGCAAGATAAATTGAAAGAGTGCATATGCCTCTTCGCCTCCTAACCACAGGGTGAGGTCCCACTCACCGTCTCACCACCTCATCCGTGACCTGATCCCCGTGGAACTAGCTTTACCCGAATACCCGACCTGCACTCCTCACCCACCACCGCATGCTGGTGGGCCTTGTCTCGAGCGCATACCCAACCTGATTACCCGAGAAGCAGCTCTGGGAGAGCGAGCCTAAGAGAGAAAGAGGAAGAGAGAGTGTGGGTGGGTAGACGGGTAGGTTTTGCTCTCGCAGGAAGAGAAGAAGAAGACATGGAAGAAGAGGGTGGAGGCCAGAGAAGCTAAGGGAGGAGAAGGGAAGGACTGAAGAGAAAGAAGTTGAAGGCAGAATAAAGAGGAGCCGCAGAGAAAGAGAAGAAGAAGAAAGAGTTGTTCCAAAGAAAGAGAAAGAAAGAAAGAAAAAAGGCTAAAGAAGAAAGTAGAAGGAAAGAAAGGCTAAGGCAGAAATCAGAAGAAGAGAAAGAAGATAGAGAAAGGAAGAAGAAGAAATAGAAGAAGAGAGATTGCAAGAGAAATCAGAGAAGAAGAAGAAAAGCACTATAGCACATACTTTTAAGACGTCTGATTTTATAATCAGACATCCAATTTTCCATAAGTCCTTATTATACCTCTTGCTACATTTATTCCTATTATCCATATATTCATGTTTTATATTTTTCTCTAGATTTTTGAGTAATATTATGTGTTCAAATTGCATTCATTGAGTTTAGTGCATGAATTCCATTTGCTTCCTGTGTTCAACCTCGGACTTAAAACTTCGAGTAATAAAATCTATTTGTTTTCGAGCGATTTCAACTATACTATGACGCATCGATTTTAAAACATTGATCTCGCCCGATAAATATTTTGGTGCCGTTGCCGAGGAGCAACATGCAATTCATCACTAGTCTCTACACTATTTTGATTATATTTGAGCACTAACTTGCCCTATTTGTTTTATTGTGATTTTGCAAGGAATTTCATGAGATCTCCCATGCAAATCAACCACTCCAGGGCAGGTAACTTCTCTATTCTTCCCTAATCGAACCTCCTAATCTTGGGGAAGAGGAAACAATCAAATTAGGATTCACCTGCCTTCTTTTTATAGTAATTATCATTTAAAAGGCTAGTTTCCTGATTTGCGAGAGTTTTTTTTTTACATCTTATTGGAGTCGAAGCGATTCTATTTAGAGATCCTACCCCGAAATTCTGGTGCCTATTAGGAATTATGCTCAATTTCTAATCTTCTTGGATTACTCATTTCTTGTTTGAAGTCCAAGAAGAACATTTAACTCAAAAAAAGGACATGGAAATAGAGCCAAATTAGGGTTTCTACATTAGGATTTTGGAGTGCTAGTTCACACCTGCATGCATAAAAGGAAATAACCCTGCCCGCATTTATGTGTTACCCAAGCCCTTGATTGAAAAGATTTAATCAAGAAAAAACCTAAAATCAGATTCTAAACTCACTTGAATCTTAAAAACCTTGGACCTAATAACCTAGGAGTCAAATCAGGGTGATTTCTAAGTCTTGACCTAGAGTCATTTTGCCATCTTTAGGGCAGGTCAGGTGAAGTTGGACTACATTGTAGGCCAACCAACCTTCAAATTAGGTCACAAGTCCAAAGAACTGCTAATTCAAGTGAAATCAAAGGCACAAGTTAGGAGATAAAACTGGTAGACTTAGGGGGTCAAGTTATCCATTCTGGTCTACCTGGACCCTCAATGACAAGAGAGGTCGGGTGGGGGAAACCCTGTAACTCGTGGGTACGCTCTACCGTGTAGGGGTCTTTACTGGACTCACCCTCTCTCGCTGCCCAAGTAATTCTCAGGTGGATAACTTTCTGATCCAAGGGTATCATCCATCCCAAACCTCCATTGTCATCCAAACATCTTTGGGTGCCTTGATTGGGTCAAACATCCAGTCCCTCATCCCTTCTCTTTAGAGCACACACATAGATTTTCTTTGAGAGTCTCTATTCATATCAAATCACTTCGATCCAAACTTGAATTCTGATTCTACATCTTGATTCCACCATCGGATCCAAATATGCAGCCTAGTTACTTAGGAATACCATTCATGAAACCTGAATCACAAAGATCCATGAGAGATAGAATGATTAAGGATGCCCTTCAACTTTATGAAATTGAATACAAAGCCTCAAAACCAGTAGAAGACATTCAGGTTAGTGTACTGATGAGAACCTCATCATGAGCCATAACTAGCTCATTTTGACCCAATACAAAGGATAAAAGCTCCTACATAACTCAAGGAAAGGCTTAACTCAGAGAATTCTGAGTTTAAGGAGAAAACAAGTCATAAGGGGTAAAAATGCAATTTTACCAGTATAATCTGCATACAGGGTAATTCAGGGCCCAAACACAGGTCAAAGCAACTTAATAAGAATAAAAGTGGGATGAAATGATCTAGCAAGGGCTACAGCAATTCCAAGAAACTAAATGATAATCTGTAACCCTAAAACAACCCACTTCAATTCACGAGGTTCGAGGCAAAGTAAAAATAGAATAAACCCTCTAAAATTCATAGAAAAATAATCTCTAGGGTTTAGAACCTTCAATTTGGCCTTCAGAACCCATTTTGACCTACATTGAGAACCATGCCCAATTAATAACTTAATTTGGGTTTTCGCATAAATTGACCGGTCAAACAAGGTTTAATATAGAAATGAAATTCACCATCAGATTCCTTAGGTCCTAATCAGTCATGTATAAAAACTTGAGCCTAAGAAGAAACCTCCTTGACCAACTTTACACTTTGGTCCTCATATATTTACTCTTTGGCCCTCAACTTTTGAACCCTCGCATTTTGGCCCCTAACTCTCCTTCGTTCTTTGCGATCAGGTCCCCCCTGCAAAACCTGCCAGCACCATGCTCCGGCGACCTTGCGCGGAGCATGGCGCCGCACAGGGTGAGGGGGGGAACCTGGCAAGTAAACCGGGGGTGCCCTGCGTCGTCAGCCGTCGCAGGGACACCCCCCTGGTCGTTGTAACCCACCATACCGGCCGTGCGAACGCACGGACAGTATGGGTCTCCATCTCCAGCGTCCTCCGGCGAGGGAGACACGTCGTCTCCCTCCGCCTTCCTCCCTATTTTGATCCCTATAAATACCCCCTGTTGCTCCACCGACCGGGGCAGCTTGGATCTGACGGAGAAAACCCCCAACTGTCCTCTCTTCTCTCTCCGGCAGACGCTCACCAGCTCCGGTGGTTCCTCCCCCTCCTCTTCTTCGCTCTGCCGCAATACCAGCAGCAGAGACTTCCTCCCTTGCTCTTCCCGCGCCACGCCGCACCCAGCTGGCGCCTCTCCGGCTCTCTGCTCGCCGCCGCTCCTTTCCCTGAGCATCTTCTTCTCTGGCGACAGTCGATACGACTGTCGCCCTGCTGCTCCCCCTTCGTCCCTGCAAGTAAGCTAGAACTACTCCCCTTCTTCTCCTCTTTCTTTCCCCGCTTTCAATTTGTTCAATTAAGCCCTCGACCGACCCTGACCATCGTCACCCCCTTCGTCTCCAGCCACCCTCCGGCGAGATGCTCCCATCGCTCCACAGCCTCACACACCTCGTCGACCCACACCGAACCTCCGCCTCATCACACTGAGCACCCCCCACCCCTCCACTGCCACTCCACACCTCCGTAACGCTCCCCCGAACAAACCCATTCCTCCGGTTGCAGTCCAACCTAGGGCTGCTGCCAGACACCACCTTGCGGCTTGCCGCGCAGCTCCACACCTTCGCCGTGCCACGGCGAAGGTTCCCCAGTGGTTTGATCAGGCCGAGATGCCATATTCGTGTCCGACAGGTTTTGAGGTTCGACCGCCATTAACGCACATTGAAGCAGCTTCTCCCGCGCTCCAGGCTTGAGGACTCCAGGTCTCCAGCTGCTGTGGATTACAGGGAGTCTTGCGAAGGCAGCCAGCCAGCAACCGACGCAAATCGAAGCCGCAGCTGCAGAAGCCAGGCCACGGTCTCCCAGCAGGCGCCCGCGAGGAGAGGCCTCTGTTTAGTCCCACATCGGTAAGCCTCACAGCCTTTTCACCGTTTAAATTGATTTTGTGCATTAGCCTTACTGCCTCAGCACACGGGGTGAGGTCCCCTTCACCCGCCCGGTTACCCGGTCTCGTCCGCGCTCACGCCCCGCGGACCAGACCCAACCCGACTTAAGACTGACCTGCACTCCTCGCCCACCACGCACGCCGATGGGCCTGGACCCGGACCTGACCCGTACCCAACTACCCGGCAGCTCTGGGAGAGCTTTCCCAAGAGTGGTTTCAGAGAGAGAGAGACGCGGGGGGAGAGGGTAGAGTAGGTTTTGTCATCTGACGTAAGCTCTGAAGTGTGCAGGCACAAGGAAGAAGAAGGACCGCGGAAGAAGAAGGAAGCGGAGGGAGACACTGTAGCAACAGGCAGTTTAAGTCGTCTGATTTGGAAATCAGACGACGTCCTGAAGGGAAAAGAAGAAAGAAGGAGGGGCGACGTCCTGACTGAGAAGAAAAACAAAGAAGAAAGAAGAAGATCTGAAGAACAACAGAAGAAGGCGAGGTAGAGGAGAACACAAAAGAACAAGGGAAGAACTGAAAGAAGAAAAACAAAGAAGAAAGAAGAAGATCTGAAGAAAGACAGAAGAAAAAGGAAGAGCAGGAACAGCTGGAAGAAGAAGAAGAGCATCACCACTGCAGAAGAAGAACATCACCTCTGCAGACAAAGAAGAAGAAGATCTGAGACGAGGAGAAATAAGGAGAAAAGAAGACAACAAATTCTTTCTCTCTCTTTGTTTATTTTTGTAAAAGAAACATGTATATCTCTAGAATACAACTTGCTCCCTGAGTTCGACCTCGGGAACTCTTTTCCGAGTAAAAAAAATTTATATATTTGAAATGATGGCAACAACTGGCTATACTACAACGCTATAACCCTGCTGTCGGAGCCACCATTTTTTGGCGCCGTTGCCGGGGAGCAACGGCTATTCTAGAGGTAAACATTCCTGTTTCTTTTTTAATAAATCTCCTCTCTTTTGTGCAGAAAACTACAGGAAATCAAGAAGACAAGCAACCGCACAACAACCACTCCGAGGACAGGTAAATTTTTCCTCTCGCTATTGACCCCTAAACTCTAAAGAGGAAGAAAAAAAAAAAAAAAAAGAACAAGCAATATAGGGCTAACCTGTCTTCCATACTTAGTAACCATAAAAGTTGCATGTTTTCAACTCATTAGTCCTGCACACTATTAAGGGTATTTAAGGGCTAACACATTCTTGCTTGAGCCCTAATTACCCAACAATGAACTAACTGGACTAAGTAGAGCCAACATAAGATTCAACATTAGGGTTTTAGAGACACACTACTTAAATCAAGAATGGAGAAAATCCAAAAGAAGTGTGCCTAAACCATTGATTGAAAATACCTATTCAAAAGAAAACCTAAAACAATTGGCTCTCTAAACACTTGAACCCTAAAAGACAAGACCTAAAAGCTCTCAAAGAAAACAAGAGGTAAAAGTTGACCCCTTGGGTCAACCAACCTTAAATTAGGTCACTCTTTGCACTTAAAAGACTAAAGTTCAAGTGAAACCTTAGGCACCCTGATCTTAAAATTGGTAGACTTAGGAGGTCAAGATCCCCATTTTGGTCTACCTGGACCCGCAGTGACAAGAGAGGTCGGGTGGGGGAAACCCTGTAACCCGTGGGGACGCTCTACCGTGTAGGGGTCTTCGCGGGACTCTCCCTCTCTGGCTGCCCAGGTAATTCTCAGGTGGACGATCTTTCTGATCAAGGGGTCCATCTGCCCCGCACCTCTATAGTCACCCAACACATTTTTGGGTGCCTTGATTGGGTCCAGCACCTTCTAAACTTACCTCTTCCAACAGTGCATGTACGGAAGGAGGTCCCTAAGACCACCCTTAAGACCTCCTTTAGAAATTCGCTCTCGTCAAGGCCAAGCCTCGGCGCCCGTGTTTGTGCAGAAACACCCTCACATTATTCTCTCTTCTGATTCAGAACCAAGTTCTTCTTCTTCCCCCATCATGGCTCAGCCAGTTGAGGAAGAAAATAATCTGGAACACCAGCTCCAGCGACTCAATGACCTCTTCCAAAACTTCGTGCACCCACCACAGCGTCCTATGATGCGAGACCACTACAATCCTGCTACGGTGGCCATTGAGCCTCGAGTCAGAATCCCGACTGGAGGACCTGATTCCGAATTAAAGCCCAACATGATTCATGCTATACCTAAATTCCATGGGCTTAATTCTGAAGATCCCTTCCAGCACATCAAACAGCTAAAGCATCTGGCCCACACTTTTGGATCAGATGCACAAAATCGGGATATTCTTCTCATGAAGATGTTCTCCTTTTCTCTTATGGACAAGGCCGCCCATTGGTATCAAACTCAGACCCGGCCGATCAACACTTGGGAAGAACTTCAATCCGAGTTTTTGAA
The DNA here is from genome assembly GCA_037157565.1 of Thalassia testudinum. Taxonomy (NCBI): domain Eukaryota; kingdom Viridiplantae; phylum Streptophyta; class Magnoliopsida; order Alismatales; family Hydrocharitaceae; genus Thalassia; species Thalassia testudinum. Next base: position 100,829,955 of record JAZHRO010000063.1, read on the forward strand.
AAAGTTCTTTCCCGTTGGTCGGACCAACGCCTTGCGCCATCAGATTACACACTTCACTCAACAATCAGGAGAACCTCTCCATGAGGCATGGGATCGTTTTCAGGATCTCATGAGAAAGTGCCCCCATCACGGAGTTCCTAAATGGGAACAAGTCCAATCTTTTTACCAGGGACTCCGTGAGGACATCCGCCTTTTCGTCAATGCAACTTGCGAAGGAAACATCATGGGTCAACATGAAGACACCGTTTGGGAGATTCTCAAAAACATGTGCGAGAACTCCATCAACAATGACTCCATGGGATTATTCGACAGGACGAATACCCGCGCAGCGACGAATCTTAAGGGAGCACATGAGACACAGGGCCTGTCCGCATCAGTCGACCTGGAATTAATGGCCAGTCGATTGGACAAGGTCTCAATCATTGAAAAGAAGGTGGATGAGCTGACTCAGCACTTGCAGCGAGCCACCTCTGCGCGTAACTCCTTTGCACAACCTCCTTCCACACAGGAGACTGTGCAAAACATCCTCCACCGATCTTCCCCTGGGATGGATCCATATCCATCCCCATCTGATTCTTGGATCGGAGGATCATCCGATCCTTTCTACACCAGCCGGGGGAACTCCATTCCTCCTTTCCCTGATTCTCAGGAGGTTCCTCAGACCTGCGAGGACCTCAACGCCATCCAGAACGACCCATTCTCCAACACTTACAACCCTGGATGGCGAAACCATCCCAATTTTCAGTGGGTGGGAAATTCCCAAACCCAAAGACCACCTTTTCAGTCCCACCCACAGCCCTCTCGTTACTACCAGCCGCCTCAGCCTCGGCCCAACCCTACTTATCCATCCGGGCCAAATCAGGATCAAATGTCCCTAATCCTTCAGACTCTGGCTGACATTCAAAAAATGAATGCGGCTATTCAGAAACAGCACAAGGACGAGCTTACAGAAGTTAAAACTCAACTGGCTCAGTTGGCAAATTCTCGCCAACCAGGCACACTCCCCTCCCAACCTCTTCCTAACCCAAATAACGTGCCAACCCAGAAGCGCGTTATGAATCCAAATTTAGGCCACGCCCAATGGATTTATCAGGCTCCTACTGCTCCATCTCTAGACGAGATGGAAGCCTCAACTTCTTATGTGGGATTTCAGCAGCAGCCACCCCTCCTACCAAACCCAAACCAAAGTCAGGCCAGATTAAATTCTGTAACAACACGTAGTGGTAAAACAACTCAAGACCCGCATTATCCAAACCACTCCAAGCCTGATAACCATGACCCTAGGATAGTTATCCAAGGTACCGCTGTTCCAGATCCACAACCTGGACCTATCCTAGAAGAACCAACCAAGATCCCGTTTCCCGAGGCCCTGACCAAGGGAAAGAAGACCACCAAACCCGTGGCCCCTGAGGAGGACCTGGTCAAGCTCTTTGAGCAAGTCCACATAAACATCCCCTTGATGGATGCAATCCGCCACGTACCAGCTTACGCACGATTTCTAAAGAATATATGTACACCCCAGCGTAAGCCGCGAACCAAGGGAGGGAGCCCAATTGTTCTGTCAGAGCAAGCCAGCTCTGTAATCCTCAGTAGACTCCCACCCAAGGCAAAAGATCCTGGAACTCCCCTGATTTCCTGTAAGATAGGTGGTACCCAATTTGATAGAGCATTGTTAGACTTGGGTGCATCCATAAACCTGATACCCACATCCTTACTTGACCATCTAGAAGAATCTGAGCTGAAACCAACCGAGGTGACATTACAATTAGCAGATCGATCTATAAAGTCACCAAAAGCGATTCTCGAGGATGTTATCGTGAGAGTGCGGGATTTCTATTTTCCAGTGGACTTTATAGTCTTAGATATGGATGCACCTGAGAACCCTAGGGATACACCAATCATTCTAGGGAGACCTTTCTTGGCTACTGCTAGAGCCAACATCAACTGTGAGGAGGGCCAAATAGAGCTTAAGTTTGGAGATCAAACATTGAAAATTGATATATTTAAGGCCCAACAAGGAATCAATTGCGGCGTCATCGAACAAATTTGTGACATCAAGAATTTGGTTGATGAATCACACCTCCAGAATGACTTGATTATGCCTCATCAACCACAGAAGGATCCTGACCCGCAAACAGAGGAGTCGAATCCAGATATGAACAACCCAGTAACTCCCACCCTTGAACCTCACATCTATACTGAACCACCCGCTGCTGCTGAAAACCCCATCCTCGAACTGAAACCCCTCCCTGCTCACTTGAAATACGTCTTTTTGGGTTCTAATCAGACCCTTCCTGTGATTATCAATTCCAACCTCAGTCCTGAACAGGAATCCCGTCTGATTGTTGTCCTCCAGCAACATCGCAGAGCCATCGGATGGACTCTCGATGATTTGACTGGAATAAGTCCCTCTTATTGTACTCATCATATCTATTCAGAAGAGGGCACACGACCTTCTCGTGAAATGCAGAGACGCTTAAACCCCAATCTGCAGGAGGTCGTGAAAAAGGAGATCATCAAGTGGTTAGATGCCGGGATCATCTACCCGATCTCCGATAGTCGTTGGGTGAGCCCAATTCAGGTCGTGCCCAAGAAGGCAGGACTCACCACTATAACGACTGAGACCGGAGAAATCATTCCTACCCGATTAGCCAACTCGTGGGGAGTCTGTATAGATTACCGCCGACTCAATTCCTCCACGAAGAAGGATCATTTCCCACTACCCTTCATCGATCAAATTCTCGAAAAACTAGCGGGAAATAGGTTCTTCTGCTTTCTTGACGGGTACTCCGGTTATAACCAGGTGGCAATCCATCCTGAGGACCAAGAAAAGATCACGTTCACCTGCCCCTTCGGAACATACGCTTTCCGAAGGATGCCTTTCGGTCTTTGCAATGCACCCGCTACTTTTCAGCGATGCATGCTTGCCATATTCTCAGATATGGTAGGTGATTATCTGGAAGTCTTCATGGATGACTTTTCAGTTTTCGGAGCATCATTCGACGATTGCCTCCAACACTTGGTCCAGATACTCAGGCGGTGCATCGATGTGAATTTGGTTCTTTCCTGGGAAAAGAGCCATTTCATGGTGCCTGAGGGAATTGTCCTGGGACACTCAATTTCGGAGAAAGGTATCCAAGTGGATCGAGCTAAGGTTAATCTGATTTCTCACCTTCCTATGCCTAGCTCGATCAGGGACATCCGATCCTTTTTAGGGCATGTCGATTTTTATCGACGATTCATCCCTGATTTTTCAAAAATCACACGTCCCCTGACCACTCTTCTCTCCAAGGATGTTCCCTTCGAAATTTCCAAGGAATGCACTCAAGCATTTGAAATCCTGCGTGACCGAGTCACCCAAGCCCCGATCCTACAGTCCCCTGATTGGTCTCAACCCTTTGAGATCATGTGTGATGCATCCGATTTCGCTGTAGGAGCGGTTTTGGGACAGAAAAATGACAAGAAACCTGTGGTCATTTACTACGCCAGCAAAACACTTGATGAGGCTCAGCGTAACTATACGGTTACTGAGAAAGAGCTGCTAGCTGTAGTATTTGCCCTAGAAAAGTTCAGATCGTACCTTCTGGGTTCCCGTGTCATCATATACTCGGATCACACAGCTGTGAGGCATCTCCTTGCAAAGAAGGATGCGAAACCTCGATTAATCCGATGGATCTTGCTGTTGCAAGAATTTGACCTTGAGATTTGCGATAAAGCGGGAAAGCAAAATGTGGTAGCTGATCACTTGTCCCGTCTTCCTTCTGAAATAATTGACCCTTCCGGACCCATCACTGAGCATTTTCCCGATGAGCACCTGCTGACTATTGGTACTAGCCTTCCATGGTTTGCTAATATAGTAAATTACTTGGCATCTCATCAGACCCCGTCCGATTGGCCGAAGGCCAAGAAAGACAAATTACGCTCCGATGCCAAGTATTACATTTGGGAAGACCCGTACCTCTTCCGCATAGGTGCCGATCAGATCATCCGGAGATGTGTCCCGGAAGGGGAATTCAACAATATCCTCTCTTTCTGCCAGGACCAGGCATGCGGTGGCCATTTCGCCGGGCATAAAACCGCATCAAAAGTCCTCCAGTGCGGCTTTTACTGGCCCACACTGTTCAAAGACGCACACAATCACTGCAAGGCATGCAGTCGTTGCCAGACTTTGGGCAACATGAGCCATCGCGACATGATCCCTATGCAACCGATTCTAGTATGCGAAATCTTTGATGTTTGGGGGATTGATTTTATGGGCCCCTTTCCTGTTTCGGATGGTTTCGAATACATTCTGTTGGCTGTGGACTACGTGTCCAAATGGATCGAAGCCATACCGACCCGAACCTGTGATCACAAAATCGTTCTCAAATTCATTCGTCAACACATTTTCTCAAGGTTCGGGATTCCTCGTGCAATAATCTCTGATGGAGGGACCCATTTCACAAATGCTCAGTTTAGGTCACTGATGACCAAATACGGGGTGTCTCACCGAATCTCTACTCCTTACCACCCCCAAACTAATGGTCTAGCTGAGCTATCTAATCGGGAGATCAAGAAAATCCTGCAAGTCACTGTTCGACCTGACAGGAAGGACTGGTCGTCCCGACTTCCGGAAGCATTGTGGGCCTATAGGACCGCCCACAAAACCCAATTGGGCATGTCTCCCTTTAGACTGGTGTACGGAAAGGCATGCCACCTTCCCGTCGAACTGGAGCATAAAGCCTATTGGGCAGTACGGAACTGTAATCTAGATCTTTCCAAGGCTGGGACCCACAGAAAACTCCAAATCAGCGAGATCGATGAATTACGCCTAGACGCGTACGAGAACTCGCAAATCTACAAGGAGCGGGTTAAAGCCTTCCACGACAAACACATCTCGAGAAAGATCTTTCATCCTGGTCAAAAGGTCCTACTCTTTGATACCCGACTCAAACTCTTCTCAGGAAAACTGAGATCTAAGTGGGTCGGACCATATTTGGTCCGACAGGTTTTTGGAAATGGAGTAATCGAAATCAGTCCACTCAGCCACGATTCTGAACCTTTCATCGTGAACGGTCAGAGACTCAAGCCGTTCATTGATGTAACCTCTACTGATTTGGCTGAGGCATCTTATATCCTCCTTTCCCCTTGAGCTTATCGCGCCCAGCCGATGGCGTAAAACTCAGTGCTTAACGGGAGGCAACCCGTCATTCTCTTTGAAAACCTGAAACTTGTTCTGACACCTTTTTGCACTCGAAGTTCACCCTTGTAGACAGCCGACCCCAACTCAGATGCTTGCATCTGGGATTTGAAATCGTCCGCAAAAATTCAACCCAACCCATCCACTCATCCAAATTTCTGTCTTAAGGAATGAACTAAGACCCCCTAGGTTACAATGAGGACATTGCAAATCTTAGGCATGGGGGGGTATGAAAGTGCAAAACTTGTAAGAAAAGGTTTCAAACAAAAAATTCACATATGCCAAAAACACCATAAAAATTAAAAAAAAAAATTTCGAAAAAAGAATAAGAGGAAAAGAGGAGAAGGAAATTTTGTCAAAGAGAAAAGAAACAAAATGAAAAAGGAGCACAAAATTATGAAAAAAGGTGATAGTCATTAGTAAGGAACTAAGGAATTAACCTAAGTTCTAGACCTCATTCAAGAAAATAACTGAAAAGTGCACAATGAGATTAGTAAGAATGCAAACCTTAGGCATTCTTGAATAGACTCTTAGTACCCATTAAGATCTGGACACTCCTCAAGAGGTTGAGGAAAATGAAAAGCTGAAGTATTAGGTCTAAGGCTTAGGGAGTATTCGGCCTCGTTAACTAATTTTTGGTTTACGGGACTCAGTAACCTAAGCACCCTAACCTCACACACAGCCTGGTTCAGTAAGCGTAAAAATCAGAATCACGCAGAAGCATCGCAAAATTCTGAAAAGAACACCTAGAATAGGAGCGGCCGATCAACACAAGTTGATTTGGACGAGTTCCCAGCACGGAGAGGCGGGAAATCCCCTCGAAGATGCGTAACAAAATATCATCTCCTCGGTGCTTGTCTCTTAGGATATTTACATATCCTACTGGGGGCATGTAAGCACCCTATTGGTTCAGACTCCATGGATGGCATTATCTCGAAGTGTCAATTGCCAGGGTCTGGATTCGGCCACGGAACACCATGGATGGGATTATCTCAAAATCTCAATAGCCAGGGTTCCGGGGGTTGCCATGGGCGGTGCTATCTCGAAGCATCGATCGCCAGGAACCCTTGAGGATTGATGATGGGAGCAAGGAATCTGATACAGACCGTGTTGAAAAGCCAATCCTAGGCTAGAACTAAAAAGAAAAAGAGAGAGAAAAACTCTCCAAACAGAAAAACTTTCTATCTCTCTCTTACAAAAACGCACTGCGAACTGAGCCAGGGCTAAAATCATTTCAAGCACGGGTGCTTTAACCACAAAGTCCAATAAACCTTAGGTTAGTTCTTGTGGACCTTAAAAACCTTTGCTAAAGACTGAGGCTAAAGCTAGACAGATTTGGATCCTGATTGGTACTAGAGTACCTTTTAGGCCTATGGTCAGCATTCTAACCTACTCTATGCTCAAATAAAAAAGGCACTTATCTAAAACTATTAAAACCTTCATGGTCTAGAACAAGGGTTGAAACCTTAAGTTTTTGCTAAGGGACTAGCAAAAGCTAGGCATGGGGGTATGATGAGAACCTCATCATGAGCCATAACTAGCTCATTTTGACCCAATACAAAGGATAAAAGCTCCTACATAACTCAAGGAAAGGCTTAACTCAGAGAATTCTGAGTTTAAGGAGAAAACAAGTCATAAGGGGTAAAAATGCAATTTTACCAGTATAATCTGCATACAGGGTAATTCAGGGCCCAAACATAGGTCAAAGCAACTTAATAAGAATAAAAGTGGGATGAAATGATCTAGCAAGGGCTACAGCAATTCCAAGAAACTAAATGATAATCTGTAACCCTAAAACAACCCACCTCAATTCACGAGGTTCGAGGCAAAGTAAAAATAGAATAAACCCTCTAAAATTCATATAAAAATAATCTCTAGGGTTTAGAACCTTCAATTTGGCCTTCAGAACCCATTTTGACCTACATTGAGAACCATGCCCAATTAATAACTTAATTTGGGTTTTCGCATAAATTGAACGGTCAAACAAGGTTTAATATAGAAATGAAATTCACCATCAGATTCCTTAGGTCCTAATCAGTCATGTATAAAAACTTGAGCCTAAGAAGAAACCTCCTTGACCAACTTTACACTTTGGTCCTCATATATTTACTCTTTGGCCCTCAACTTTTGAACCCTCGCATTTTGGCCCCTAACTCTCCTTCGTTCTTTGCGATCAGGTCCCCCCTGCAAAACCTGCCAGCACCATGCTCCGGCGACCTTGCGCGGAGCATGGCGCCGCGCAGGGTGAGGGGGGGAACCTGGCAAGTAAACCGGGGGTGCCCGGCGTCGTCAGCCGTCGCAGGGAAACCCCCTGGTCGTTGTAACCCACCATACCGGCCGTGCGAACGCACGGACGGTATGGGTCTCCATCTCCGGCGTCCTCCGGCGAGGGAGACACGTCGTCTCCCTCCGCCTTCCTCCCTGTTTTGATCCCTATAAATACCCCCTGTTGCTCCACCGACCGGGGCAGCTTGGATCTGACGGAGAAAACCCCCAACTTTCCTCTCTTCTCTCTCCGGCAGACGCTCACCAGCTCCGGCGGTTCCTCCCCCTCCTCTTCTTCGCTCTGCCGCAATACCAGCAGCAGAGACTTCCTCCCCTGCTCTTCCCGCGCCACGCCGCACCCAGCTGGCGCCTCTCCGGCTCTCTGCTCGCCGCCGCTCCTTTCCCTGAGCATCTTCTTCTCCGGCGACAGTCGATACGACTGTCGCCCTGCTGCTCCCCCTTCGTCCCTGCAAGTAAGCTAGAACTACTCCCCTTCTTCTCCTCTTTCTTTCCCCGCTTTCAATTTGTTCAATTAAGCCCTCGACCGACCCTGACCATCGTCACCCCCTTCGTCTCCGGCCACCCTCCGGCGAGATGCTCCCATCGCTCCACAGCCTCACACACCTCGCCGACCCTCACCGAACCTCCGCCTCATCACACTGAGCACCCCCCACCCCTCCACTGCCACTCCACACCTCCGTAACGCTCCCCCGAACAAACCCATTCCTCCGGTTGCAGTCCAACCTAGGGCTGCCGCCAGACACCACCTTACGGCTTGCCGCGCAGCTCCACACCTTCGCCGTGCCACGGCGAAGGTTCCCCAGTGGTTTGATCAGGCCGAGAGGCCATATTCATGTCCGACAGGTTTTGAGGTTCGACCGCCATTAACGCACATTGAAGCAGCTTCTCCCGCGCTCCAGGCTTGAGGACTCCAGGTCTCCAGCTGCTGTGGATTACAGGGAGTCTTGCGAAGGCAGCCAGCCAGCAACCGACGCAAATCGAAGCCGCAGCTGCAGAAGCCAGGCCGCGGTCTCCCAGCAGGCGCACGCGAGGAGAGGCCTCTGTTTAGTCCCACATCGGTAAGCCTCACAGCCTTTTCACCGTTTTAATTGATTTTGTGCATTAGCCTTACTGCCTCAGCACACGGGGTGAGGTCCCCTTCACCCGCCCGGTTACCCGGTCTCCTCCGCGCTCACACCCCGCGAACCTGACCCGACCCGACTTAAGACTGACCTGCACTCCTCGCCCACCACGCACGCCGGTGGGCCTGGACCCGGACCTGACCCGTACCCAACTACCCGGCAGCTCTGGGAGAGCTTTCCCAAGAGTGGTTTCAGAGAGAGAGAGATGCGGGGGGAGAGGGTAGAGTAGGTTTTGTCATCTGACGTAAGCTCTGAAGTGTGCAGGCACAAGGAAGAAGAAGGACCGCGGAAGAAGAAGGAAGCGGAGGGAGACACTGTAGCAACAGGCAATTTAAGTCGTCTGATTTGGAAATCAGACGACGTCCTGAAGGGAAAAGAAGAAAGAAGGAGGGGCGACGTCCTGACTGAGAAGAAAAACAAAGAAGAAAGAAGAAGATCTGAAGAACAACAGAAGAAGGCGAGGCAGAGGAGAACACAAAAGAACAAGGGAAGAACTGAAAGAAGAAAAATAAAGAAGAAAGAAGAAGATCTGAAGAAAGACAGAAGAAAAAGGAAGAGCAGGAACAGCTGGAAGAAGAAGAAGAGCATCACCACTGCAGAAGAAGAACATCACCTCTGCAGACAAAGAAGAAGAAGATCTGAGATGAGGAGAAATAAGGAGAAAAGAAGACAACAAATTCTTTCTCTCTCTTTGTTTATTTTTGTAAAAGAAACATGTATATCTCTAGAATACAACTTGCTCCCTGAGTTCGACCTCGGGAACTCTTTTCCGAGTAAAAAAAATTTATATATTTGAAATGATGGCAACAACTGGCTATACTACAACGCTATAACCCTGCTGTCGGAGCCACCATGTACCAACAACAACAACCTTCATCATAAACTGTGCCCAATTGTTATTAACAGAAGCAACAAAAGGATCAACCTGAGACATTCTCATAATAGGATACACTGAGATAGAAAAATTACATAACTTTGAATACCTCCAATGCATGACAAATCTTGTACTTTGGGAACAACTCCAAGATGATCTTGAAAAATGAGAAGAGGTGATGAGATTATTGAAACAAGTTATCGATCAAAAATACCCGTACATGCCCTAAACAGATAATGAACCATCTTGGAATAGTATTAAGGACCAATCTGATTTCCCAAATCCTAGGTTATAGGCACAAGGTTGTTGTGAATTCCCAACCCAGATGGAATACAATATGGCTGATCTTGAATTTGGTTGGGAAGTCCCAATTGCAGGAGAACACGATTTTGAGCCAGCCCTAGATCCTAGGTCATCAAGCATAGAATTCCGAGACTCCTACAATGATGAGATTAAAATCGAACCTCTCGAGGGTGTAAATCCTTCCCCTTATTCTGATAAGGTGACCCTCAAAGGCAATTCTGACATAAATTCTAGTAATTCAACCCACATCCTCAGCCTAGAATCTGGATCTGAATCTTATTAGGAAGATTACAAGGCCCTATATGATGAAGATCAAAGTTTAAATGAAGAGTATGATTCTGGACCTTTATTTGATGAATATCCCTCTCCAACATCCTCAAAGATACAGATCGATTTCTTGGAAGTCACGCCAATCTATGATACAGAAACCGAGGAGTTGGAAGAGTGGGGTTTTGATTGGGTCTTTCCTAGAAGCCTAGAACTTGAGCCTAGACTAGATAAGGACACCTTTTTAAGCTCAGAATCTATATATAGGCTAGACCCAAGTCAGGTTGCTGAGTCTACATCTTGTGATTTATTCTGTGGTGGAACCTCTGATCTCGAATCTCATTCAGAACTTAATTTTCGCAATTTCTCCGATGATTTCAAATCTTGCCATGATTTCGGAGAACCTTTGTTTCCTAACTACGATGAGCCAATCTATGACCTCAGCTCACATGATTCATTCTTTGAATCCGACTCTAAGGTCCCTGATCCCTAGATCATTGATTAAATTCAGGTTCCAGTTAGATGGAATCATTTCTTTTCGAGCCTCAGGAATCAAAACCAGAAAATGCCGAGAGTGACTGCAACCCAGAGTTTGAATCTTTTCTTGACTCAGATTTCCCTCATCCTATAAACACTCTTCAGGCATTCACTTTTGAATTTGATAGCAACTATGAGGACTCTCTAAATGAAACCACCTGTAACTCCTTTCTAGAATAGCCCTCATACACAATTCTTATTGAAGCCACCACCTCCACATATACAGAACCCATCCAAACCTGTTTTCAACCTCGACCCACAACCGGACTCAATTTCTATTCTGATTCCCCTCTTACTGAGCCGATTGCAGATGATTCGCCTCCACATCTTTATCAGATTTCAGACATTGATCAGATCACAAATCATGCTCCATTCTCTAATCACTCCTGTAGGGTTTCCGCATTATCCACTGATTACTTTACGGATCCCTACTCTGACCAGGCTAATTCGACTCAGCCAAACCCTAAATTCACACTTCCACATCATTCCAAGCTCCATAGTATATGGTGGTTTCCACATCTCTTGATCTACACTTATCAAACCACCAGATTGATTGGGTTTGGGCTGCATCATTAGCCCGTTGATTTGAACAAGCACCTGGTTGGACCAACCAGGCTCTTGATCAAGGTGCTTGTTCTACAGAACTCAGCTGATTTAACCACTCCCTCTCCATACCATTTCCCGCTCGATTGAAGGCATTGAATTTAGTGCTTAACTGGAGGCAACCCGTCATTCCAAAAACCTGAGATCCTTCTGATTATCCATCTGTACTTCACGTCTATTGCACCCTGAGTTCGATTTTAGAACAGTCGATCCCACCTCTGGTACACGTGCCAGAGCTTGAAATCGTCCGCAACAGTCATTCCTGATCCGTTCGCCCACCCGATAAATCCTGTTCTAAGTCCCTGAACCCAAACCTATTTTACACCCTCCGTTTACAATGAGGACATTGCAAAACTTAGGCATGGGTGGGTGGTAAAGTGCAAACATACAGAAATCAAAATTCAAAAGGGTTCTCACAAAAAAATCTCATATGCCAAAAATACCAAAAAAATAGAAAATGGTGAGAAAGAAAAAAATTTGGAGAGAAGAAAATTTTGAGGTCATACAAATCATGAGGAGAAAAAGGGGAAAAGTGAAAAATGTCAAAAAAGGAGCACAAAATGAAAAGAAAAGAAAAAAAAAGAGAGTCATTTGTAAGAAATTAAGGGATTAACTAAGTTCTAGACCATATCAAGAAAAAGAAAATAAAAGGAAAAAAAGTGCTAATGAGACACAAAAGAGATTAGTAGGAACGCTGATCTTAGGCCTCTTGGGCTAGACTCTTAAGCTTAAAAATTCAAGAATCCGCTAAGATCTGGATAGTCCTCAAGAGGTTGAGGAAAATGCAAAGCTTAAGTATTAGGTCTAAGGCTTAGGGAGTATTCGGCCTTGTTAACTGACCTCTAGTTTGCTGGACTAGGTAACCTAAGCACCCCAACCCACACACAGTCTAGTTCAGTGTGCATAATTATCAAAATCATGCAAAAGCATTTAAGTGTTCTGAAAAAGTCACCTAGATTAGGAGCGGTCGTTCAAAACAAGTTGATTTGGATGAGTTCCTGGCATAGAGAGGCGGGAAATTCCCCTCGAAGATGCGCAATAACATATCGTCTCCTTGGTGCTTGTCTCCTAAGATATTTACATATCCTACCGAGGGCATGTAAGCACCCTGTGCTGGTTCAGATGCCATGGCAGCATTATCACGAAATGTCAATTGCCAGGGTCTAGATTTAGCTACAGAACGCCATGGGTGGGATTATCTCAAAATCTCGAAAGCCAGGATTCTGGGGGTTGCCATGGGTTGTGCTATCATGAAACATCGATTGCCAGGGACCCTTCGAGGATTGATTATGGGAATAAGGAATCCAATACAAACTATGTTGAGAAGCCAGCCTGAAGCTAGAAGTAAAAAGAAAAGAGAGAGAAAACTCTCCAAACAAAGAAAATCCTCTGTCTCTCTCTCTCACAAAAAAAACGCACTACAAACTGAATCGAGGCTAAAATACGTTACAAGAATAGGTGCTTTAACCGCGGAGTCCAACGAACCTTAGGATAGTTGCTGTGGGCCTCAAAAACCTTCGCGGAGGACTGAGGCTAGAGCTGGTCAGGTCCAGATCTTGGTTGGTACTTGAGTACCTCTAGGCCTACTATCGGCATTCTAACCTAATCAAAAAAGAAGAGCACCCATCATAATTTGTGAACATCAAAAGAACTCATGGTCTATAACAGAAGTTAAAACCTTAAAATTTTGCTAAGGGACTAGAAAAAGCTAGGCATGGGGGTATGATGGGAACACCATCATGAGCCCTAACTAGCTCATTTTGACACAGAAAAGAGAACAAAAGCTCCTACATAAGCAACTAGAGGTCATAATCCCATGAATAACCATTCTGAGAGAAAAGTAAGAAACAAGGGGTAAAACTGCAATTTTACCATTGTAGTACAACAACGGATTTTCTCATGATCTAAACATATGCCAAATGATCTTAACAAGATAAAAAGTGGGTTAGTTCAAACAAAAAAGGGTTCATGTGAATTCTAGGAATTAAATGACTTCTTGTAACCCTAAAATAAACCCACTTGATTTAACAAGATTTTGGTCAGGATAAAATTCACCTCAACCCTCTAAAAATCATGAAAAAATATTCTCTAGGGTTTAGAACCTTCAATTTGGCTCTTAGAACCTATTTTGACCTAAATTAGGGTCTCAGACAAATATTTACCCTAAATTGGGTTTTAACGTAAATGGCCTAGTCTAACATGGTCAAACCCAAAATCCAACATCACCATTGAATTTCTTAGGTTCAAATTAAGTTTGTACCAAAATTTGGACCTAAGAGGAATTCATCTTGACCCACTTTGTAAACAAGTTCAGTCCAATTACATTTCTACCCCTATCTTTCGAAAACCTCTACAGAAACCCCCTAGCTTCCTCGTCGTTCTTTGCAATTAGGTCCCTCCACCATTATAGCGGAGAGAATCCTACTCCGGTGAGGTTTCAAAGGCAAGAACTCTCTGATCTCTCAATGAATCCCCTTCAAAATTGAAAGGGAGATTCTCTGAGAAATCTCCTCCAATGTGAACCCATTGATGAGCCCTAATTCCTACCCAATCTCTCATGCGAAAGCATGAGAGATTTGCGTCTCTCTGAGTTTTCATTTTCGGCAAGATTTATGTGCTTGGAATCTTGGCTTCCAAGCACAAACCCAACTTCCAGGGCCTATATAAGAAACCCTAATTCATTCCGCACCTCCTCAACTTGGAATTGGGTCGGTCCACCCCACTTTCTTCTCTCCTCGCCAGCCACAACCTCTCCGCAAGCTTCGGTTGCTCCATCCTCTCTCTCTCATTGACCAACCACAATACCAGTGGTTGGGTTACCTTCCTCTCATTCATCCACATCGGCTGCACTAGCCTAAACGTTGCCTCTGCCCCTATCATCGTCGTCGCCTCACCTACGGAGAGCTTTGTCTTCGGCTACGGCAACACGAGCCGGCCACCATCCCTGCCTCCTTCGTCCTTAGGTTAGGTCAGATAACTTCTCACTCTCTCTCCTCTTGTTGTTCCCCCTCTTTATTTCTTGAAAACGACCCTCGATGCACGCAATCACCCTCACCTTCTTCATCTCCGACCACACTCCAGCGAGGCATCCCCATCGCTCCACACCTCCATCCTCCTCACCAACCACCCCATCAGCACCGCAACACCTCACTAATCCTAAACCCTCACTTCACTCACCGCACCACGCCCCCAGAACATCTCCCGAACACACCCACTCTCACATACACAGGGTGCCCTAGGCACTCGCACTCCGGCCACCCCACGCCACGCCGACCCCTACACTATGTTCACTGTGTCTTGGCGAAGCTATCTGAGCTTTCTGACGAGGCTGCAAGGCCTTTTTCATGACTGCAGGTACAGGAGGGCTGCCGCCATTATTAAGAAGCAAGGAGCTTGCTTGCGGGCTTCTCCAGGTTCATCCTCTCCAAGCACAAGTCCCAGGCAACGTGGATTTGAGTAGTGAATGTGCCCAGGATAACAATTGAAGTTGACAGCCCCTGCAATAGGAAGGTGGGACATTTAGTCCCACCTCGGAAGTGGATGAGCAGGCGCAGCAAGATAAATTGAAAAGGTGCATATGCCTCTTCGCCTCCTAACCACAGGGTGAGGTCCCACTCACCCTCTCACCACCTCGTTTGTGACCTGATCCCCGTGGACCTGGCTTGACCCGAATACCCGACCTACACTCCTATCTCACCACCGCACGCTTGTAGGCCTAGTCCCGAGCACATACCCGACCCGATTACCTGAGAAGTGGCTCTGGGAGAGTGTGCCTAAGAGAAAAAGAGGAAGAGAGAGTGAGGGTAGGTAGAGGGGTAGGTTTTGCTCTCACAAGAAAAGAGAAGAAGAAGCCAGGGAAGAAGAGGGTGGAGGCCAGAGAAGCTAAGGGAGGACAAGGCAAGGACTAAAGAGAAAGAAGTTGAAGGTAGAAGAAAGAGGAGCCACAGAGAAAGAGAAGAAGAAGAAAGAGCCGTGCCAAAGAAAGAGAAAGAAAGAACTGAAGAAAGAAAAAAGGCTGAAGAAGAAAGTAGAAGGAAAGAAAGGCTAAGGCAGGAATCAGAAGAAGAGAAAGAAAATAGAGAAAGGAAGAAAAAGAAGGAGAAGAAGAGAGATTGCAAGACAAATCAGAGAAGAAGAAGAAAAGCACTGTAGCACATACTTTTAAAACGTCTGATTTTATAATCAAACGTCCAATTTTCCATAAGTCCTCATTATACCCCTTGCTACATTTATTCCTATTATCCCTATATTCATGCTTTATATTTTTCATTAGATTTTTGACTAATATTATGTGTTCAAATTGCATTCATTGAGTTTAGTGCATGAATTCCATTTGCTCCCTGTGTTCGACCACGGAATTAAAACTTCGAGTAAAAAAATCTATTTGTTTTCGAGCGATTTCAACTATACTACGACGCATCGATTTTAAAACATTGATCTCGCCCGATAAACAACTATAATCTAATCTATCAGAACTAAGGGCATTAGGAGGTGGGCTCTGATGGCCTTTGACTTGGTTGAGAGAAGGAGGGTCGACCAATGGTGCTTAGGTTGGCCCTTGGAGAGAGGTTGAAGAAGTTGATCCTGGTCTAGGCTTGGCGTGGAGGTGGTGGCTTCATGGTGGAGCTCGTGAACATGGAGGTCGAGGTGGTGATGGCTTATGGAAGGTGGAGCTATGCTAAAAGACCAAGATGGACCAAATGGCCACCCCTTAGGTCTTTTTATAGACCTAAAGGAAGCTCTCTAGAGAATTATGGAATTCTCTAGAGAGGCCTAACGTGGGAGGTCATGGGAGAGTGAGAGAGAGGATGGATGGTGGTTTTTTAGATCCACCAAATGTGGATCTAAAAATTGAATGGCTCTTGGTTTCTAATTTTAGCAACCAAGGAAACAACAAATGGTACAGAGTTATAGAGAACTCTAGGCTAGGTATTTTCATGTGGATGATGTGTGTGGGTGTGTGTGGGTTGAAACTTAGGTGGCTAGGTTGATTAGGTTAGGTTCTAGTGGGTTTAAGTCAAGGTAGGTCTCAAATTAGGGTTGTAAACCCTAATTCACTAAGGTAAAGTGCAATTAAACTTAATACGAGTTTAATTGGGTGTGTGGAAACCTAATTGAGAGTAAAATAACTCAATTAAGTTAGGTCTAGGTCAATTGGACTCTCACTAGGTCCAATTGAACAGTGTGTGCTAAGATCTGGACTCAATTTGACTCAATGAGTCCATTTGAATAGGCTGATGAAATTGACGATAATCCAAGACAATTAGGTTTAGTGAGGGCCTAATTAGGTCCTTAGGGAGGTCTAGAGGTGATGTACTAGGGTTATGGTACCTTTATTTAGGTTCCAATGGGGTTGGAATTGGGTTTAGGGACATAAGAATTCAAGATCCAAGCTTGAATTCAAAAATAGGAACTAGAGAGTAGTTGCAGACGTCTAATAATAGTGTCAGACATATTATAGTGAAAAATCAGAAGTCCAAACTTGTTGTCTGGACATCCAATCAGAGTCAGGGAAGAATTAAGGTTCTGTCTGCAGAAATTGGACGTCTGACCAAGTGTCTGGACGTCTTAAAATGCTGCAGAAGTGGGTTTTAGGTGCGCAGGTTGTGGCTAAGGGTTCTTGACATCTTGTAACTCATATGGACATCCAAGTAGAGGATGGAAATAGGGTTTTAGGGCTTCCTAGGGTACAGTGACCTAATCTAAGGGTGGCTAAGGCTTGGGGAAGCTTCTAGGTTGTTCTAAGGCTAGGATGAACCTAAGTTCTTCATAGTTTATTGCTTTATTCCTACTTAACAAAATAGCATACCTCAACCCCTTACATTATTATCTACTACATCTAATCTAGGTCTTCCGCTCCAACTCTGTTGCAACACTAGTTATTCTTTATTCTTCAGATCCAGCTTTAGATCCAGCTTCAGATCTACCTTCTGATCAGCTTATTACCTGCAATTGACATAATGCACATAATCAGTACATTATAGCATTATTTTATGCATAGCTAAAAGAAAGCAATAAAGGTGCTAGTAATGCTTATTCATGCATGAATTATCTCAACTTATGCTAAGTCCTAGCCTAATTTAGGTCAATTATGACCTATGATTGTTGTGCAACCATACCCCCATGCCTAATTCTTGGTAGTCCCTAGTAAATGCAAGACTAAATCATTCAAAAAGGGTCCCTAAGGGATTGATTATTTTATCAAGTGTATGACTAAAGATTTTTCTCCTTTTTGTTTTCATCTTATGCTCTAGAAATCTAGACAATAGTGAAAGTGTAGTCATATAGCTTTTGCAATGGATTCAAGTGAAAATCTTGATTCACCTCTAAAGCCTGTACTTGATCCCTAGTAAAATTCTAGCAGGATAGGCAGACTTCATCCCTCGAGGTATTCAAGATATTCTTTGAATTCCACCCCAGCTTTAAGCTTGGGTAGAGAATGTCTAAGGGATGCGAGTGTTTATTTGGTGGCTCGCTCTCACCTGGTGCTACATAGAAATTAGTACTATAGAATCTAGATTCCCAAATTATTACGTAACTCAACATAGAGAAAGACGAGAAAAACTATGCTCCCTTTTGGTTCCTTTGTATTCATTCTCTATTTTTCTTTTTCTTTTTCTTTTCTTTTCTTTCTTTTTCTTAGAGCTCACATTCTCACCAAATTCACACATATGAAATGTATTTGGTGGTCTCACTTGGCATTAACACTTAAATTGAGTTCCCATAATTCTAACACTAAGTCAGAATTCCTCAGCCAGTATTCGGGCAGTTAGAAACATAGAAAGATAAGTTGAGGTCATATTTGGTGGGTCTCAAATTTATTTGGTGGTATTGCCTCAATGCAACTAAAATAAACACTAAATATTCATACACTCTTTCTTCTTGCTTTTTCTTCTTTTTTTAATTTTTCTTTCTTTTTTTATTTTTTATTTTTATTTCATTTTCTTCTTTTTTTTATGTATAATTTTTTTTTTACACAACACATGCTAGCACACATTCATGAACTTTATTGAGGCATTATTAGGGATTGGTGGTACTCAAGAGACATTGGGTGCCTTATTTGGTGGAAGTGCCTACTCACGACACTGGGAGGACATTTCTGACCTTGACATCAATACCCTTCTTCAGCCGAGGATTCCATAAAGAATGGTCGCAACCATCCACCATAGCCCTAGTTTTATGAAAACTCACTCTCCGCGTATTTGCCTTATTTGGTGGCTCTCAAAATTTCGCACAAACATGTATACGTAGGAACCGAGAGCGAAAACTATGCCTTATTTCTGAGTATCATCACCTAATTATCTAGGATTCCAGATTCCTTGCACTAATCTTAGAGCATCAGTACACTCTACTCTCATCTCACACTATTTGGTGGATTTTTGGAAGAAAATATGCATGACTCACAAAACACTATCCAGGGGTTCAGGAGAAGAAGCATTGCTTCTTCTCGATAGACTAAAGATGTTTATCAGCCTTCACCATGAATCCATTGCAAATTCTACATGTGTGTGAAAAATTATACTGGATTCCAGATTACAAGAATCAACTAAAGGATAAAATCCCTAATGCATTCTCTTAATAAGATAATCTTATTCATGGATGCACTATTTATATATGCTATAAACAAGTAACCTCTTATGTTCATACTTCATGAAATTTCCCTTTCGAGTTACATTCAGCTTGACCCTAAATTTAGAACAAAAGGTGAGCGGCTGAGTCAAAAGTGGTTGTTGTGGATGATTTTTAGCTCCAATGCAAACATTGAAGGTGGAGTTGGTTGTTCATATATTTAGGATCCTAAAGTATGTTTGACATGTTGCTCTGAGGTTTTGTAAGTGTTGGCGTAAAAATTTTTAGTTTTGTTGTATATCCACCCCCATGCCTAAGCTCTTGCATGTCCTCATGCATGAATATATATGAAAATAAATACAGCAGGGAGTAAATGGGTAGAAATCACCTGGAATTGCTCCTGAATTTTAACATTCAGCATTGGCCAACCTGACAGTATGTAGTATGCGAAAAAGAAATATGCTTTAAAAGAAAAATATGCTATGTATAAAGCATGTATAGGGTGGTGGTAGAATGTGAGGTAGATGCTGAGTTTAACGCCTCCAGCTGGGCGAAAACTCAATCAGATGTATCGGTTCTAGCATAGGAGCCGGTCAAGATTAAGAGAAAAATGTGCTCGTATGCTCCCAGAATCAGTGGTCTGGAGATGCAAACCAACTGATTATGCACCCCTACTCCAAAAAGGCTAGCTATAAGAAAGTGTGGAGTGGTGGTGGAAGATAGAGGATAATCAGAGGGGGGGTCATGATGTTGATTTAGCTGATTTATCATGTCCCACAATTCAGCAGGAAGTTGCTGAGGGAGTAGATCAACATGTATCTCAGAACCAAAATCTAAGTCGTAGGGATTCTCATAACGATAATTGACATCAAAGATCATGCCCTCTCCAGGCTTTGGACCATATGGGGGTATCCGTGAAAGTAGAAGATCTATGGGGAGGTTACTAAAATCCTCGTCAGAAATTACTTCATCCTCATCAGTACTCATCTCTGATTCATCGGAGGTTGACTCTTCAGGATCGGACTCAAGCCATTAGATTGACTAGGATGGTAGGTGCATCCCCAGCTCATTCTACTCAAAGCTTCACCCTTGTATGCATTGGGTTCCTCAGTAATTCCTGCTTCAGGTAGCATATTTATTTCTTCGTTCAAGCCATCCATAGCTACTTCTGGTCTTCAAATGTCAGGATCAGGGGTAGAAAGTGTCATCTCAGAATCTCTAGCATCCGAATTAGGGATGTAGGTGAAAGAAGAAGAGTGTAGATCAGAAGATGTTGGCTCTAGCACAGGTTCACCTACAATGGGAAGTGGCTTAGGCTGATTAGTAATGTCACATGTGATGTTTCCCTCAAGGTCCATATCCTCAAATGGCTCTACTTCCCTTATCATGGTTGGGTTATCTAACCCGAAAGGTATCTCCCAGGATTCAGGATAATTCGATTATGGCTCAGTCCTGGAGATATCAGTCCTTTCCTCCTCAATTTCCTGAATGGAGTTCTCAGACAAACCCATTCTGAATATTTCCTGCTCCTATCTCATATCCAAGCTAGATTCTTCCTCCCCTGAATTATCTTCTGGCATCTGCTCCCGAGAATCTCCTGTGTGTCCATCTGGTGTAGTCGTTTTAGATTCTTCAAGGTCTTCAAGGCTATTTTCCACTTGATATCTCAAAAGCAGTAGTTCTTGAGTTTCCCAATTTTATCCAATTAGCCTTGTTATCCCTGCTATTCCTTGAAGGAGCTCTATCATAGCTTGTTGATACGGAATCCAGCTTTGTCTTTGGTTCAGCTCAATGATAGCTTGGACTTTGTGTAGATAGAATGCGGTGTTCTCCTTAGTGCTAGCTACAGCTCTCTGTATTCTATAATGAGGTCGCATATGCACTTGTAGTTCTTCAGGGGTTCCAGGGGGTAAATCAGGTCTACCCATATTCCATGGTTGAGAAGCAGGAGTATGAAATCCATATCCTAGGTTATAAGATGCGGTCCTTTGAGGGACCGGCTAGTATGGGTCATAATATTCAGGGTTAGGATATGGGTTAACCATTCCGGTAACCCAAGGAAAAGGATTAGTCGAAGCGAAAAGTCATCTTCGCCACCTTGGGTTTTGATCCCAAGGTCGAGCTGATTCAGTGACCCGAGCTCTCAGATAAGCTTGTGGGTCTAGCTCTTCTGGATCCTGATTAGGTCTAGATCCAAGGTTAGCCATCTCGGCTGAGGGAGTAGAAGAAGTGGGGGGAGAAGATGGTCCTGGCGAGGTGACTCACCTCCTTGGGAGTAGCTCCCGAGGTCCAACCAGTTGCAGTCTGAGTGACCTCCTTCCTTGCATACACCACCCAACCCCTGGGTTGGTGTAGCCAAGCCAAACAAGGCTACGACCCTATCAATCAAATGGTCCTTATGATCGGATGACCAGATTTTTCATTTTAAGTTTGAATTCCTAAAGAAAAATTTGTCATACAACCGACTAAAAGTGATTCTCGCCTCTCAAGCTAACCCAACCAGTCTGGTTACAAGGGGACTAAGGGGAAGGTTCTTCCTTCGGCTCACGCCTCCGGTTCCGTTACCCCTTAGCCGTGGTTGTCTAACACTGCCCCGCAAACTTAGTCACCAGGTTTGGCAAGAGAGGTTAAAACCACCCAGTAGTACGACAACGAATTCGGATTTACTTGTTTTAAAATTAATTTCAGCCCATTTTTCTTCAGTTGGGGTTTGTGGTGAGTGGCCCACAAAGTGACCAAGCTCACCGGCTAAACACTAGACTTGACTAAGTCTAGGTTATCCCAAATGTGGTCTCTAGAATGTAACCCTAAAGGTATAACCTAAGATTCATGCAATTCTAGGTTTTTTCTTTACGATTTCAGTAGACCAATGAAACACAAATAATTCTCTAGATAAAATTTGAATCCAAATAAACTAAAATTTTGCAAGTATATTCCTTTTTCAATTATCTTTTCAGAGAATATTTTTTTGTGATTTTTACTATTTTAACCGAATTTCTAGGGATTTTTGAATGTCAGGGGGTCAAAATTGGAATTGTGACCCCTGGTCAGTTTTTCAAATTGAAATAGTATCAAATGATCTTAAAAAATTTAGGAAAAATATGAAAATTAAAGCCAATGAGATCATCTTTCAAACACTATCATTGTTAATTAAAACAGATTCATGGATTTTTCAGAATTACTTTTTGAACTTTGAAAATTTTCAAATCTTGGTCAATCTGACCCCCTTGCACTTCGCAAATTTTTAAAAATTTATACTTGGAATTTTTTTAAATGAGTAGTGCTATTCGAAAGATGGTTTGAAAATAACAGTATAACTGAATTTCAAAATTTTTCTCTCAATAATTTTTTCGACAATTGAATTTTTAAGTTGGAATTTGAAATCTGACTGAAAATCAGAGAATGGTGAGAAAGCTTTTAAAAGGTATTTGAATTCAAAATTCAAACTTTCCACCAAAATGATTTTTTTCTCTTTTCAAAACTTTTGAAATTTTTTTTTTAAGGGAAAATCTTTTTTCAAAAAATTCTTTTCTTTTTTCTTTTTCAAGCAAACTAACCTAAGATTCAAATGGAAACCTAATCTACTTACCTAGACCCTTTTTTTTTTCTTTCACGAACGTAAATAGGTTTTTCATTTTCAACTAAAATTGCTGGAAGAAAATCTAACTTAAGGTTTAAATCAAGCCTAGACTAAGAAAGATATGATGTGCACCTAGTATTTTTTTCCGCGCTCGTGTGCGCAGATCCCATTTTTCCCTGTTTTCCTGCACATCAAAAGACAAGCAGAGGAAGATTTATCAGTGATAATTCTAGAGATTGAAATAAAAAATGACATTGCCTCCCCAGCAACAGTGCCATTTGTTGGGATCGTAAAGGGCATATTTAATCAAAAATGCGTCGTAGTACAATTGCGAAATACGATCAACAAATATAATTTCTAAGATAACGAGACTTGGAGTCCTGGTCGTTCGTCTCTAGGAGGCATTTATGGAAATGCAAATTTGAAATTGATCTCTCTTGCTCTACTTATTCAAAATCTCATGTCAATTTATGCTAAGTTCGTATTGATGCAAGACATACTATTGCCAGAATATCAGAAATTGAAAGCATGCAGCTTTAATCACACAAAAATATTGCAACAAGGCTCATGGTGATTTTCACAAATAGATATATATATATAGAAAAATATTTTCATTGATTCATGATGGTGTTTGCAACATAAAGCTCATGGAAAGCTTGTATAGGAATGCTTGAAAACATAAATCTAGCTAGCAGAAAACGATTGCATACATGAATCTAAGGGGGGATTATGCATGCATCATTGGAGGAGAATATAGAGCTACACTATTAAGCAGTAAATAAAGCTGTAAAACTATGAAGAACTATAATCTAATCTATCAGAACTAAGGGCATTCAGAGGTGGGCTCTGATGGCCTTTGGCTTTGTTGAGAGGAGGAGGGGCGGCCAATGGGGCTTAGGTCGACCCTTGGAGAGAGGTTGAAGAAGTTGATCCTAGTATAGGCTTGGTGTGGAGGTGGTGGCATCATGGTGGAGCTCGTGAACATGGAGGTCGAGGTGGTGATGGCTTATGGAAGGTGGAGCTATTATAAAAGACCAAGATGGACCAAATGGCCAACCCTTAAGTCTTTTTATAGACCTAAGGGAAGCTCTCTAGAGAATTATGGAATTCTCTAGAGAGTCCCATGGTGGGAGCTCATGGGAGAGTGAGAGAGAGGATGGATGGTGGTTTTTTAGATCCCCCAAATGTGGATCTAAAAATTGAATGGCTCTTGGTCGCTAATTTTAGCAACCAAGGCAACAACACATGGTAGAGAATTTTAGAGAACTCCAGGCTAGGTATTTTCGTGTGGATGGTGTGTGTGGGTGTGTGTGGGTCAAAACTTAGGTGGCTAGGTTGATTAGGTTAGGCTCTAGTGGGTTTAGGTCAAGGTAGGTCTCCAATTAGGGTTATAAACCCTAATTCACTAAGGTAAAGTGAAATTAAACTTAATACAAGTTTAATTGGGTGTGTGGAAACCTAATTGAGAGTAAAATAACTCAATTAAGTCAGGTCTAGGTCAATTGGACTCTCACTGAGTCCAATTGGATAGTGTGTGCTGAGATCAGGGCTCAATTGGACTCAATGAGTCCAATTGAATAGGCTGATGAAATTGACTATGATCCAAGTTAATTAGGTTTAGTGATGGCCTAATTAGGTCCTTATGGAGGTTTAGAGGTGATGTACTAGGGTTAGGGTACCTTAATTTAGGTTCCTATGGGGTTGGAATTGGGTTTAGGGACCTAGGAATTCAATAGAACTAGAGAATAGTTCCAGACATCTAGTAATAGTGTCAGACGTCTTATAGTGAAAAATCAGAAGTCCAGACTTGTTGTCTGGAAGTCCAATTAGAGTCAAGGAAGAATTAAAGTTCTATCTGCAAAAATTGGTTGTCTGACCAAGTGTTTGGATGTCTTAAAATGCTGCAGAAGTGGGTTTTAGGTGCGCCGGTTGTGGCTAAGGGTTCTGGACATCCTGTAACTCATCTGGACGTCTAAATAGAGTTTGGAAATAGGGTTTTAGGGCCTCCTAGGGTACAGTGACCTAATCTAAGGGTGGCTAATGCTTAGGGAAGCTTCTAGGCTGCCCTAGGGCTAGGATGGACCTAAGTTCTTCGTAGTTTACTGCTTTATTCCTACTTAACAAAATAGCATACCTCAACCCCTTACATTATTATCTACTACATCTAATCTAGGTCTTCCACTCCAGCTCTGCTGCAACATCAGTTATTCTTTATTCTTTAAATCCAGCTTTAGATCCAGCTTCAGATTTAGCTTCTAATCAGCTTATTACCTACAATTGACATAATGCACCTCATCACTACATTATAGCATTATTTTATGCATATCTAAAAGAAAGCAATAAAGGTGTTAGTAATGCTTACGCATGCATTAATTACCCTAACTTATGCTAAGTCCTAGCCTAATTTAGGTTAATTAAGACCTATGATTGCTGCGCAATCAATAAGCATGGAGGTATGATAAACATGGATGAATTCATGATAAAATACTTATTTATGATAATTTCTAGGACTAGCAGTGCATTTCATAGTATAAATATTGCATAACATTCATTGCATTGCATTTAGGATTGTTTGTATATTCTATATATTAATTCTAACATTTTATATGACCAGAAGGCAATGCGACATCTTTACGGGCTTCGGATGAAGAATCCAACCTTACGAATGAATCTGGAGCGACGATCACAGTCCGTCAATGTGAAAATTGATCAGGGATTTTCGGTTGTAGCAAAAATGTATCAGATAAATTAATCGTCGCAATATGTAATGTGGTGGAAAACCCTCAATCAAAGTTACTAAAAATATACTAAAATTATACCACAACTTTAGGTCGTCTCACAGGGAGGCATGAACCAATAAGTCCCTTAATTAATTTCATGTAAAATCCTACCAAAAAATAGATTGGAAGATACTCAAATGCTCGTGTCTTGTGCTAAGCCATCCATTCATCACATAAATCTTGAGAATAAGAGGAAGTTAAAGGGCATGCATGCAATGAGCCTAGAATAAAGTAATGGAAAAAATAATGCAATAGTGATTTACTAATAAAAAAAACACACCCAACCAATGCCTCCCCCACTGTGGCAAAATAGTGGAGGCAGTCCCCTTGGCCGAGTGCACTCGAGGAGCTGCGGCTGGTGGCGTGGTTCATTGACGGAGTAGGGTCAGAGGAGAGGATCACTTCGGTGGTGGTGCAACAACCCACGGTGTCCGGAGATGCTACCGGCGATGAGGAGAGGTGCGGCAGTGGTGGGATGTTGTCACGAACGAGAAGGTCACTCGTGGAGTGGTTGAGGGCTTGGTCAGGTGCGTGACATCCAGGCGAGGCCAATGGAGTCTATAGCGAGGAGGATAGAGGTCAGGAGAGGTGGCTGCGTGGAGGGGGATCGGCGTTAATGTTGGGTTCCTCTTCCCTGTTGACAGAGAAGAAGAAGAAGAAGAGGAGGTGGCCAGTTAGCCCACGGGTCACGCGAGAACGCTGGCTACTTCGCACGAGGGTGTGGCTACGTGACCATTGGTTGTGGATGCCAGATGAAGGGAAGGAGAGGCCATGCATGGGGCTTCAGTACGCGGCTGTTGTGCTTGCACAGTTGAAAGGGAAGACCACGCGCAAGGTCTGTTGCACACGTGAGTGGCTGCGTGTGCAAGGGTGACTGCACATGGGTCTGCTACTGTCGGTGGTGTTGCACCTATTGCGTACGAGGGCATTATAGCAGGTGGTGCTTTACGTGAAGGGGCGGCTTGAGTGTGGCTACTGGAGGTTGCTGCCCGCATGGGAGGCTGTGGCTGCGTGCAGCCTAGTGCGCATGCCAGTGGCTGCACGAGGCCTGGTGCGCGTGCGAGTGGCTGCGCACGTGAGGGTCTGTTGCTATTGGTGCTGAGGAGAGGGGTGAACACAGTGGTGATCAGGGCACGATTGAGGGAACTTCAGGGTTGCACAGTGAGGTGGTGGCTCACAGTGGTGAAAAGAACACGGTAAAGGTGTTGAGGAAGGAATTCTCCTCCACCCGCGATACCCCTCTCCTCCTGTCATCCCTATTATATAAGGGCAAACATAGAAAATGAGAAAGAGAGTGTCAAAGAAGGAAGGGGAATAATCAGAGAGAGAATGTTCATGAGAGAGAGATTGGAGGAGAAAAAGAGGAAGGTGGATGATTGTCCGCTCTTTCTCTTCTTCTTCTTTCTTTCTTTTCTTTCTCTTTTTCTTTTTTGCATACGACTTCCAAACAAAGATTTTTTTTTTGTGAAAACAAATAATTAGAAGAAAATACTTCAACATAGAAAGTAGAGAATTTTTTCCTCAATGTAATAATTCCAATGGCATTGCAATTTGAGAAGGATTCCTAACAAAATTATGTAATGCATGAAATGATGATTTTTTCTCTTACATAATTTTGTTAATATAAAGGACATTCTAAATTCATTTCTTATTTTACTGACCATGTACTTAGGCTCTAAATTCATTTCTTATTTAACAGTGAACGCTTCATCTCGACTGTTGGATCTTCATCCAACAATCGAGGCGTGCGACTGCACCTCTCTCCATGCAACCATCCAGCACATTGGCCAAACAGTAGTGCACATTGGCATAATCCTCTGCGCCTGCTACAATGCTAGTGAAAATTGGACCGCTCAATCTTGATCAAGCGATCTAGATTCCTCACGTGCGACCTAATGCCACCCAGCGACATGAGGACACACACTAGATCGCAAGCACGCAATCAGTGGTGCTCATTTAAGACGATCGAATGCCCTTTCGATCGATGAATCTTTGGGGCACGCGATCCGCGTGCATTCAAACCAATGAAGGCATGATCCATGAATGCCTCTCAGTCTTGTGATGAAAGATCCAATGGCTACCGTTGACCGCAGGATTTAAACTCCATCAAGTGAGCACTTCCTCCTTGTGATCTTAGCCCTCTGCGTCTGATCCAATGGCTGAAGTCCTCTGTGCACTATGCCAGCTGCATCTGCACCTCCTCATGCCAGTAGAGGTGCTTGAATGTGTAGCAACACCCCCAGGGGGTCGTTAGCGGCGTTTTAAATGTCGCTGACGACCCGTGTGCACAAAAGACCTCCATTCCTCCACTATATAAACCCCATGACCCCTCCCCTTCCAAACCATCTCTACCTACTCTACTCCCACCTACTCCTAAGCTCTAATAGCCTACCAAAGCTCTCTTTGAGCTTATTCCCAAGCTCCAAAGGCCTCTTATTAGCGTAATGCTCCTATACCCCACCAAATATCCATCCTCCATCTCACCACCTTCATAAGAAGCCTTGGAGCCCTCCTCCCACCTCCATTATGGTAGAAGATCACCTCCAGCTCCTCATCCCCATTTCGAAACCTTGGTGAAGCATTCGTCTACCCAGCGTCCTCTTGCATCTCACCTCCGTCATCCAGCACCTCACCCTCTTCGTCCAAGCTGCCACCAAGCGCCATCGTCTCACCAAATAGCCGATTTGGGAGATTTCTTCTCACCCCTATCTCTTTTATATTTTAGCATATTGTAATTGATGTTTGAAAGACATTGTGATATATCATATTTGTTTCTCCACTTTGTGAAGTCATCTTGCTTTCCTTTGTATTACAAAAACACCCAAAAAAATCACAAAATCCTAAAACACCAAAAAGAAACAACACGAAGCATGGATTTCAACAAAAGTAAAAGTCACCTACCTATGTTCGACCTAGGACTCCCTTGGAGTTTCGATTAAAAATTATATTTGATAACTTGTTTTGCGGACTACAACGACGAGTTTCTCCTAACCCTGATTTTACTTCACCAAAACCTGTGCATCAGGGTTGGAATTGAGGTTTGGAATTCTGATTATTCCTCTATTAGGAGAAATTTGGATGATTACGCCATCCAAAGTTGTAGGAGTTAGAGAAAGGATCATTCTGGATGGCATGGAGCTCCTTGCAGGGTTGAGTAACTCCAGAGTAATCAGGATACGAGGGTTTAAAGATACCCCAACTAGAGTTGGAAGGTTCGGAGTTCCCTCTGAAACTTGGATCAAATGGGGGTGGATAAGCAGCCATCCCCGAATAAGAGTGGTGGTGGACATTATGCATGGCTTGCTTCTTTGTGGGTGGATGCACATATGTGCTTTGCTAAGAAGAAGTGGCCCTCTGGAGTTAGCGAGTCAAATCGTCCAACTTCTTCTCGATGATAGAGACCATATCAAATCGACTTGCCACTAACTACAGATCGAAGAATGTGGATAAGTCTCGTGTTTCATGTGTCCATCGGGTGTTTGTCAATGCACGAGCAATCGTCTGGTGGAACATACCCAGAGACTCATTGTTTATGGAGTTCTCTGATAAACGACAGTTTATCATCATTCTTATGCATTAAAACAAACCTAGCTCTTAGGATTTTACTCCGCAAATGGGTTTTTGGGCTGCATTTAGGCATTAATTAGGTTAGGCATGCATTGCATTTTTTACTGCCTTTTTGATGTGTTTTTGTGAGTGTTAGGGATGAACAGATATACAGATCCCTAAAACCCTAGCACGCAAGAAGGCAAATGGTGAAGGAGGAGCTCAGACTAGTTGGAACTCAGCTTGATCCAGCTCACCACAGCTGAAACCTTGCCCACTTGGACTAGGGTTAGCTCATCCCAGCTCCATTCAGCTAATCTCAGCTGAATGGCAGCTCAAGAGAGCTCATCTTAGCTCACCCTAGCTCAGGTCAGCTCAGATCCAACTCAACTTAGTTGAGTCTAACTCATCTCAGCTTCCACTAGTCCACAAGGAGCTCTAGCTAGCTTAGTTGAGTTGACTGGAGTTCACCCCAACTCAGATCTAGCTACATCTAGCTCCACTCAACTCCAGCTAGCGGAAGATGAATTCATCCCAGCTCAGGAAGCTCAAGTCCAGCTCCCAGGGACTCAGCTTAGCTCAACTTAGTTGAGCTAAGCTACCTTAGCTACCTCAACCAGCTTGATCCATCCTGGGAGTACCAAACCCAGCTCAGCTCAGCACATTTTGGTAGAACCCAGCTTACTTTAGCTTGGCTTAGCAGCTAGCAAAGAACTAGCAAGCTAAGCCAGCTAGAGTAGCTCCATGCCACCCTCTTTAGCAGCTGCCAACTCCAGTTCAGCTCCAAGCTTCTCCCCCTCAGCTCCTCCCTCCAAACCCTAGCTCCAACACCTCCTCCTCTACTCCACTATTAGCTAAGCTACCTTAGCTTAGCTTAGCTATGCTCCAGCTCCCATGGCTTTTACCACCTAAAAGCCCTTCCCAACTAGCTCCACCTAAGCACCACCTAAGCTCCACATAAGCTACCCCTACTTCCACCTCACCTTGGTGCCAACCTAGCCTACCCACTACCTCCAAAAGACACCATAAAGTGGTGCTAAAACCACCCTAATTACCTCCTTATTGGTGCCACCTTTTCCCTCCAAAACACCCCCACATCATGGCCCTACACATAACCCTACAACCCATCCTAGCCATCCACCTACCCCTCCTTCTGAAACCCTACTTGGTGCCACCTAAGCCCCTCTTCTAGAAGCCATTTTGGCGCCAACTTCAAGGGTGCCACCACCCATAACCACCCCCTAAGTGCCCCTTGGGTTGGCACCAATTACCCTTAGCCATAGGATCCCCAACCACCTCTATCTTCCCATCTTAGCCCTCCATTTCAAGAGTCACCTTAGCCCCATTCCTACTCTATATAAACCCACCACCTACCACCATTTTTAGAGCATCCTCCATTAGTGTATTATTTTACCTATACCCACCTACACCTACGGCCAAGAAGGAGTAGAGAAGAAGATTAAGGGGGCACATCACCAGCCCCTTTGGTGCCTTCTCCCCACTTTCTTCAACTTGTGCCACACCAAGGAGGAGGAGCTTTCCACTTCAAGGAGGATGGCCAGGCAAAGGAGAAGAACCTAGGGTGGACGTCTACCCTTGGAGGAGGAGAATTAAAGGTGGTAGCTACCACCTTGGAGAACATCATTTGGAGGAGCAACTCACGCCAAGGAGAAGGAGTTGTCTTTTCAAGTCAAGGAGCTACTTTGCTTGGAGCAAGAAGCCCTCTTCTTCACCATCTGTCTAGAGGATTTGTGTTTTATTTTTCTTGTATTTTCAAGTAGAGTAGAAGCATTCCTTTATAGGTTTTGTGTGCATAATTTTGATTTAATGCAAATTGCCTTCTTTCAATTTCTGTTGCATAGCTTGTTACAAATTTTGCCTAGCAATTGTTTCACTCCCTCTCCCTAATTATTCTAGCCCTCCATGTGCCTAGGGTGAGCTTATGGAGAGGCTCTACCTGTCACCTTAGGGTAGGTTTCTTGAATTTGGTATTAGTTGTTTTATAGCTTTCAACAAAAACTTGCATGTTGCCTTTATTTCAAAAATCATAAAAACTATATATTCAAAAATACCAAAAAGAAAGTTGAGATTTATTTTCCAAGCAAGAGATTTAATTTTTGCAAACTTGCCTCCTTGGACGACCCTAAATACCCCACTATCTAGGAATATAAATTTAAAGCGAGTCTGTTTTTGTGCGTTGCAATGACTTAAAACCCTAAATTAACAAACCGCGCAAAATCGCGATCATTCTCCGACATGTTCTCAAGAATCTCACAAACAATGTTTTTATCTTTACCCATGAAGTTACCTGCACAGGAAACATTGACAAATAATCTGATATCCTCACGGAGTCCTCGGTAAAAAGACTTAGGAACTCCGTGATGACGGCATTTTCACATGAGATCTAGAATGTGATCCCATGCCTCATGAAAAGGTTCCCCCTCATTTTGCTTGAAATGCGTGATTTGGTGCCTTAGGGCATTAGTGCGCCCCACTAGGAAGAATTTCTTGAAGAATTCAGCTTGTAACTTCTCGCAAGTGTTGATTGGTCGAGTTAGAGTCTGATACCAATGGGAAACCTTATCCTTCAATGAGAAGGGGAATATTTTCATGAGCAGGGTGTTCCTAATCTGAACGTTTAGCCTGAGAGTCTGGGCCAGATGTTTCAATTCCTAAATATGTTGGAAAGGATCAACAGAGCCCAATCCATGAAAGTAGGGGATAAAGTTAACAATATTCGGCTTTAACTCAATTTTAGGTCCCCCAGCCAGAATTTCCACCCTGGGTTCAATAGCCACAACTACGGGATTATAGTGATCTCACATCTATGGATGCAGTCAGGGGTTGGCCAGTGCATGAAACAGGTCGGTGAGGGTCTGCAACTGGTCTTGCAGGTGTTGAATATCACCCCTTCTTGATCTAGATTTTCCATAGAAGTAGAGGATGGAGAATTGGGTTTAGAAGCAGATGGATCGGAAGAGATATCGAATGGATTAGAAGAAAACCCAAACAAGTGGGTCAGGGTTTGACCTCAACTAGTATGACTTGATAATGGAGGTCTTAAGACTGGTCTCAAAGACCTCCCATGCATGCACTACAGAATAGATGAGGGATGGGAAATGTTTTGCACCCAATCAAGGCACCCAAAAGAATTGGATGACTATGGTTAGTTCGAGGCAAATGGACCTCTAGATCAAAAACTCGCCCACCTGAGAATTACTTGGGCAACTAGGAAGGGAGAGCCCCGCAAAGACTCCTACATGATAGAGCACCCCCATGGGTTATAGGGTTTCCCCCATAAGACCTTCCTTGTCACTGTGGTTCCAAGTAGTTCGAAATGTGCGAATTGAACCCTTAAGTCTACCAATTTTAGGCCTATTTGTGCCTTGAATTATCACTTGATTTAGAAGTTGATTCAAATTGTTACCTAATTTTAGGTTGGTTGATTCACAAAGTGAACCAACTTCACCTGACCTGCCCTAAAGTTTAGGATGAAATTTGGGTCAAGTCACCTGAACCACCTTGTTTTGTTTCTCAAACAGGTTATTAAGTCTCGATTTTATGATTCAAGTGATCTTAGAGCCTTGATTTTAGGGTTTGATGATTAAATCAATTCAATCAAGGGCTTAGGAAGAACACAAATATGGGAAGATTTGTTTCCTTTATAAATGGCATCTATGTACTAACGCTTGAAACCCTGATTTTTAAAACCCTAATTGGCTCTATTTCAAGTCCAATTTGATTCCAAATATGGCACCGTGGACTCAAACAAGAAGGTGAGTAGCTCAAGCTGCTGTAAGTTTCTAATAGGCACAAGAAGCATGGGATTGGGTGTTTCTAATCAAATCCAATCAAATCAAATATGATCAATCAGATCGAGAAAATTCTTACCTTAAATGATATTTCTAAAAAAGTAAGTGATGGGAATACCATCATGAGCCCTAACTAGCTCATTTTGACCCAATGAAGAGAATAAAAGCTCCTACATAACTAACTGAAGGTCCTAATTCACTGCATAACCTTTCTGAGAGAAAAATAAGAAATAAGGGGTAAAACTATAATTTTACCAATGTAGTACAACAACGGATTTTCTCAAGGGCAAAACAAAGGTCAAATGCTCTTAATAAGATAATAAGTGAGTTGGATCAGACAAAAAAGGGTTTCTATGTGTTTCATGAATTAAATGACTTCTTAAAACCCTAAAACTGACCTACTTGATTAACTAAGGTTCTGGTCAGGATAAAATTTACTTAAACCTTCTAAAATTCATATAAAAAAATTCTCTCGGGTTTATAACCTTCAATTTGGCCATTGGAACCGATCTTGACCTAGAATGGGGTCTCAGACAGATATTTAACCTAAATTAGGTTTTTGCATAAATTTCCTTGTCAAACATGGTCAAACCCAAAATCCAACTTCACCATTGGATTCCTTATATCCAAATTAAGTTTGTACCAAAATTTGGAACCAAGATGAATTTGCCTTGACCTAGTTTGCAAAAAGGTCTAGCCTGATTACATTTCTACCCCAATCTTTCAAAAAAACCTTACAAACTGCCCCGTAGATTCTTCATCATCTTAGCAATTAGGTCCCCTAACCATTATAGTGGAGGAATCCTACTCCGACGAGCTTTGGAAGGAGAGTTCTCCCTGATTGCTCAAAGGATCTCCTCCAAAATTGGAAGCGAGATTCTCTGAGAAAATCCCTCCAATCTGAACCCATCTTTGATCCTTAATACCTTCCCAATCTCTCATGCGAACGCATGAGAGACATGGGTATCCTATCGGATTCCTTCTCTGATGAGCTTTCCTTGCTTGGGAAGCTTGCTTCCCAAGCCCTAACCGACCTTCAGGGCTCTATTTAAAGAAGCCCAGATCGCCCTGACTCCTCCACGCTCGAATTCGGCCGTGAACACCCCTGATTCCTCTTTCTCCTCATGGTTGTAGGTTTCTCAATGTCCGGTGACCTAGCTACTCCTCATCGTCCGACCGCCATACCTGCGGCGAATTCCTCTTCCTTGACTTCGTCCGCTCCTCGCGGTACCTACAGGCATCTCCCCCTCTTCATCCTCATCGACCTCCACTCACCGGAGCCACTCTTCGTCTCCAGCGTCAGCCATACCAG
Source organism: Thalassia testudinum (assembly GCA_037157565.1). NCBI lineage: Eukaryota > Viridiplantae > Streptophyta > Magnoliopsida > Alismatales > Hydrocharitaceae > Thalassia > Thalassia testudinum. Next base: position 100,863,724 of record JAZHRO010000063.1, read on the forward strand.
ACCCGACGCCTCCGCTTGCCCCTGTCGTCTCTTCACCTCCCAGATAAGCTCCCTTTCCCCTCTACATTCTTCTCCACCCTTTATTCTTCCAAACCGACCACTACCGACCTCCATCACCTCCATCCCTTCCATCTCCAATCACCAACTCTGGCGAGGTCGCTCTACCTCCACAGGCAATCCCACCCCTCGCCAACTAGCCCATAAGCTTTCCCTCGCTCCACTAATCCTTTTCCCCCACTTCACACACCACTTCACTCGCACACCTCATTGAACACACCCACACCTTTGCACACAGTGTGCCCTAGGCACGCTTGCATAGGCAACCCCACACCACGCCAACCATCCCAGCATCTTCGCCATGTTCTGGCAACCCTCTCTGAACATTTTAACATGGCCGCAAGGCCAATCTTGTGATTTCAGGTTCGTCTCCCCTTCACCATTAATGGGAAAGCTTGCTGAAGCTCCAGGTCCACTGATAACACCACGCAAGGGGGTAGTAATTAGGTTGAATATGGCCCATCTTTAGAATAAAAGGCACAACATAAAGTAGAATAGGAGCATTGCATGCATCAAGTACCAAGATTGCTTATAAACTGTATTAATGGCCATTTGTGTAAAGCATTTGTCAAAGCAGGTCTCAGATGAGCAATCGGACCGCACGGATGGATTCAGGACGACGAACGGAGTCTAACGGACTCAAAATCGGCCAAATCCGACATCCGGAGCTCCCACAATGGGCCCAAGAAATCCTGACCGTTGATCTGAAGATCAACGGCCGAGATGCGTCCTTGGCTGGCTTGGGGGCGTGCGGGCGGCGGGGGCGGGGCGACGTGGCGCGTTCTAGGCCGTTGATCTCCAGATCAACGGTCAAGATTTCTTGGGCCCATTGTGGGAGCTCCAGATGTCGGATTTGGCCGATTTTGAGTCCGTTAGACTCCGTTCGTCGTCCTGAATCCATCCGTGCGGTCCGATTGCTCATCTGAGGCCTGCTTTGACAAATGCTTTACACAAATGGCCATTAATACAGTTTATAAGCAATCTTGGTACTTGATGCATGCAATGCTCCTATTCTACTTTATGTTGTGCCTTTTATTCTAAAGATGGGCCATATTCAACCTAATTGCTACCCCCTTGCGTGGTGTTATCATACCCCCATGCTTACTCCTTGATAGTCCCTAGCAAGGTTTATTCTAGCCTTTATTTCTTTGGGGAATTCAAGAAGTAATTGCTTCGGCACTTCGTTACTCGTCAATAAGAGGAAAGATACGAAGATCTTAATCTACAAAGACTAACCAGCGCCCGGGTGTCTTCCAAAATACAAATCGCCCGAATCCTTGCTTTGTATATATAACTATACATATGTATACGTATATGTCTATATATGTCTTTTTAGAATTTTCGGAATTCAGTGTGGGTTGGTAACTTTTTACGGCTATCCAACCCACCCCAAAACTCGATCAAAACCCTAAGTGCTAAGCATCTTGGTGTGAATGTTGTGATAGACTCACTTAACGGTAATTGAGACAGACTTCGAGTTTCTACGCCTCTAGGTGTCCGGAAAAGAAAATAAATTTTTGCCTGAAGGTGTATTTGTTCGACTGGTAGCTTTCTCCCTATGTTCATTTTACTTGGGGTCAAAACAAGGATTTTCCAGTGTATATCTCCCCGGCTTGTACTACTTCCCCGCTTCGTCCTTAGGTGTTTTGGTCTTTTTTGTGCAATTATTGAGTTGGGCTCTGGACAACCGACCAATGGGCTGTTACCCACGATCACTTGCCAGCCATACTTGTGCGGTGAAGTGTGGTTTATTTTCTTTTTTTTTTTTTTTTTTTTTCGTAGGTGGCTTCCCTAATCTCAAATGTACCCAAAGGCAACGAAAAAGAAATGGCCTGTGGCTGGGTTCTGGACAACCTGCCAATGGGCTGTTACCCACGACAACTTGCCAGCCATACCACCCTATAGAGTTCATTAGCTACCCAATTTCTGTCAAAATCTCCGAGAAGTGAGTCTGTGCAAAAAAATGTGTGTAGATGCCTAAGTTCTTTTTGTATTATTTCCCACTATTGACAAGTTTCTAATGCCTAAGTTTTTCTTCCTAAATTCTTTTTTTTTTTTTATCAATTAATTTATTCATTCAGACTGATTAATTAAGCTTAGGATTCTGCAGTTTACCATCCCCCCCATGCTTAAGTTGGACAATGTCCTCATTGGCAGGTGCATGGATGCAAACGGGTTCAAAAAGATAGTACCTGAGTGACGTAAACTACTAGATCAGTCTGAATCCGCTGGGTTGCCTCCCAGGAAGTGCTGAGTTTAACGCCTCCAGCTGGGCGGTGCCTGGTGTCAGCCCTCAACAAGGGTGACACTTTCCTTGGGGGGTACCTGGGCCAGGAAATGCTTCAATCTTTGACCATTGACTGTAAAGGTGTGCCCGGTATTAAGATCGGCGATTTCGACTGCCCCATTGGAATAGGGCTTGACCACCCGAAATGGTCCTGTCCATTTGGACCTAAGTTTCCCTGGAAAGAGTTTCAGGCGTGCATCAAATAGCCAGACTTGTTGGTTTGGCTCAAAGGTTTTCCGATGAATGAGTCGGTCGTGGACGGCTTTCATTTTCTCCTTATATAGCCGACTATTGTCAAAGGCGTCCCGATGAATTTCTTCAAGCTCAGATAATTGAAGAGTCCTTTGCGCACCAGCTAACTGGGGATCCATGTTACATTGCTTAACAGCCCAGTAAGCCCGGTGTTCCAATTCGACAGGGAGATGGCAAGCTTTGCCAAAGACCAAGCGGTAAGGTGACATGCCTATCGGGGTCTTAAAAGCGGTCCTGTATGCCCACAGGGCATCATCAAGTCGTGTGGACCAGTCTTTCCTGTCAGGTCTCACAGTCTTCTGTAAAATGTTCTTGATTTGTCTGTTTGAGACCTCAGTCTGCCCATTTGTTTGTGGATGATACGGGGTGGCAATGCGGTGGTTTACCCCGTATTTTCTAAGTAGGGCACAGAACTGGGAATGGATAAAATGGCTTCCACCATCACTGATCATGGCCTTGGGTATTCCAAAATGGGAAAAGATGTTCTTCTTTACAAAGTCCATGACCGTCTTGTGATCGCATCGTCGGGTGGCGACGGCTTCAATCCATTTGGAAACATAGTCTACCGAGACCAAGATATACTCGAAGCCATTGGATGGTGGAAAGGGGCCCATAAAATCGATACCCCAAACGTCGAAAATTTCGACAATCAAAATGGGCTGAAGGGGCATCATATCTTTTTTGGTCATTGTCCCTAGTGTTTGGCATCGTGAGCAAGTCTTGGCAAAGATGTGTGCATCCTTGAATAGGGACGGCCAATAAAATCCAGACTGCAAAACTTTTGCAGCTGTTTTCTTGCCAGAGAAATGGCCGCCACATGCTTGGTCATGACAAAAGGAAAGCACACTCTGAACTTCGTCTTCGGGGAGGCACCTCCTGATGATCTGATCAGCACAGAGGCGAAACAGCATGGGATCATCCCAGAAATAGTGCTTGGCCTCAGCCAATAACCTGTCCCGTTGCTGTCTGGACCAGCTGTGCGGGGTTTGTCCTATAACCAGGTAGTTGACATAGTCAGCATACCATGGCATTTTCTTGTCTTGCACGGCTAGGATGTGTTCATCAGGGAAGGTATCAGATAGAGGTAGGGAGGGTCCAATGTGGTCTGGATGAAGTCTTGACAGGTGGTCAGCCACCACATTTTTCGATCCGGCCTTGTCTTGGATTTCCAGGTCAAATTCCTGCAAAAGCAGGATCCATCTGATGAGCCTGGGTTTTGCGTCCTTTTTGGCCAACAGGTGCCGGATGGCTGAATGGTCGGTGTAGATAGTCACGTGGGATCCCAGCAAGTATGATCAGAATTTTTCCAGTCCAAAGACTACAGCAAGCAACTCTTTTTCTGTGACCGTATAATTACGCTGGGCCTCGTCCAACGTTTTGCTCGCGTAGTAGATCACCACGGGCTTCTTGTCTTGCCTTTGTCCCAGGACAGCGCCTATGGCAAAATCTGATGCGTCACACATAATCTCAAAATCCTGGGACCAGTCTGGGGGTTGAAGTACAGGTGCGGTGGAGACTAAGTCCCGGAGGGTATGATAAGCCTGGGTGCAATCAGGAGACATGTGGAAAGTTGCGTCGTTGGCTAGAAGGTCGGTCAAGGGTTTGGAAAGTTTGGAAAAGTCTTTGATGAACCTTCGGTAGAAGCCAACATGTCCTAGGAAAGAGCGAATCTGTCGGACTGAACTAGGTGGAGGAAGTTTGGAAATTAAATCAACCTTAGCTCGATCTACCTCGATGCCCTTATGCGAAACGATGTGTCCGAGGACAATTCCTTCTTGAACCATAAAATGGCTCTTTTCCCAACTTAACACCAAGTTAACCTCGATACATCGTTTCAGGATTTTCTCCAAGTTGCTCAAACAACGGTCGAATGAATTCCCGAATACAGAGAAATCATCCATAAAGACCTCCAAGTATTCACCCACCATTTCTAAAAAAATGGCTAGCATGCAACGCTGGAAGGTCGCGGGTGCGTTGCATAACCCGAACGGCATTCGACGGAATGCAAACGTGCCATACGGGCAAGTGAATGTGGTCTTTTCCTGATCTTTTGGAGCAATTGCGACTTGGTTATATCCTGAATATCCATCCAGGAAGCAAAAATACTTCTGCCCTGCCAGTCTTTCAAGGATTTGGTCAATGAATGGCAAGGGGAAGTGGTCCTTCTTAGTGGCTTCATTAAGCTTCCTATAATCAATACACACCCGCCATGCGGTGGTGGTGCGGGTGGGAATGGATTCGCCATGATCATTAGTGACAACGGTGAGCCCAGCCTTCTTTGGAACCACTTGAGTGGGGCTCACCCAGGGGCTATCAGAGATAGGGTAGATGATGTCGGCGTCGAGCCACTTGATAGTTTCTTTTTTAACGACCTCCCGCATGTTAGGGTTTAACCGTCTCTGCATCTGGCGGGAAGGTCGGGCCCCGTCTTCCAGGTAAATCTTGTGGGTGCAATAGGTGGGGCTAATTCCTCTTAGATCTGAGATGGTCCAACCAATGGCGGCCCGATGTTCTGAAAGAGTTGCAGTCAACCTTAGTTCCTGATCCTTGGTTAGATGGGAATTAATAATCACTGGGAAGGTCTGGCCAGGTCCCAAGAAGACGTACTTGAGATTCTCGGGCAATGGTTTAAGTTCAGGTGCGGGTGGGACCACAGTCGATGGGAATGGAAAGGGCGGTAGTTGATCAACATTGATTTCTTCAAATGGTGTCATGTGATGATACTCAGCCTTACAGAGGTCCACAGGTAATGATGGTGACGAGTCAGAACTACGGGTTTGGTGGTCTGAGACAGAATTGAGGGTAAGGCATTCCTCGATTAAAGTTTCCACGGGATCATGTTCCTCAATGTAATCACAATCAAAAGACTTTGCTGCCCGGAAGATATCTAATTGCATTTTCCTGTCTCCGAAGGCGATTTCCATACATCCCGTGTCGCAATCGATGTTTGCTTTAGCCGTGGCTAAGAAAGGTCTGCCTAAGATTATGGGTGCGTTCTGTAATTTTTCAGGGACTTCCATGTCGAGCACCAAAAAGTCGACTGGGAAATAGAAGTCCTTGACCCGTACAATCACGTCCTCGACAACCCCCTTCGGGGTTTTCACTGATCTATCCGCCAGCTGGATGGTGACAGGGGTTGGTGCCAGCTCCCCAAAACCAAATTGGTGGTACAAGGTTGTGGGAATTAGGTTGATAGAAGCACCTAGGTCCAGGAGCGCTCTATCAAATGTCATGTCCCCGATGTTGCAGGAAATCAGGGGTGCTCCTGGGTCAGTTCGTTTGAGTGGAAGGTTGCTTGATATCACGGAACTGGCTTGCTCAGAGAGTACAACCTTCCTAGGTGCTTGAGGTCTCGGCTTACGCTTTGGTGTACAGGCATCCTTTAAGAACTTGGCGTAAGCGGGGATGTGTTTGACAGCTTCTAGAAGCGGAATATTAATCTGTACTTGTTTAAAAATTTCCATCAGCTCCTCAGTTTCCACAGTATTCTTTTTTCTCTTGATTGTTTCCAAGGCCTCAGGATAGGGTGTCTGGATTGGTTCCATGTTTGGGTCCTTGGTTGGTGCTTCTTCTAAGTTGGGTAAAGTCTCAGGGAGAGTCGGCCATTTGGGATCCTGGGTTTTGGTGCCCTTCTCAAGGTCACCGCATTCGCAGAGGCATTGGGGCCATGGGGTGATCCTTGAGAAGATGAGGATGAAGAGGTGCCAAACCCAGGAGGTGTTTGTGGAGCCGGTTGGACCATATGAGCCTGCCCGGGGTTGCCTTGGAACCCTTGCGAATTGGGGCCTCTGTTAATTATGTTTCGCGGGTTTGGTTGTGGTTGGGAAGGTAGAGATCCTTGCTGTTTACAGTCCAAGAGTTGGCTTAACTGTCCCTTTACCAAGGCCATTTCTTCCTGATGTTTTTGGTTCATGTCAGCCATCATCTTTATTAGGGTGTCCATTTGGTTTTGTGGGGGAGGGGCCGCCCTATTTTGGTTATATTGGGGTCTAACTGGTGGTCCTTGCTGATAGGGGGGCAAGTGTGGCTGTTGGTTTGGCCTAGGCTGGTTTTGGAATTGCGGTAGTTTCTGGTTTGTCCAACCAAAGTTGGGGTGATTACGCCAGCCGGTGTTGTAAGTGTTGGAGAAAGGGTCAGGTTTTGCATATCCTTGGACGGCTTGCACATCTTCTAGAATAGCCGATGTTGATGAAGAAGGAAGGGAGTAATCAAGGGTTGAGGGAGCAAAGGTCCCTCCTTGGAACATGGTTGGGGGTTGTTCCAGGTTTAGTTGGGTGAAGGGTTGGACCAGGTCAACATTATGTGCTCCTTTTGCTAGGGTGAAAGTCTGCAAGGGGTTCCTGGTCTGGTTTAGAAGCTCATCAATCTTCTTGTCCACCAATTCCACTCGATCCAACTTTTTGGCAATAATGTCCATGTCAACCATTCCAGAATTTGCTTGCACCTCATAAATCCCACCACGGGGTTGACTGGATCTGTTAAACTGGTTCATGGAGGCATTGTTGAGCGAATTCTCGCTCATAGACTCAAAGAGCTCAAACGCGCTCTCCTCGTCTTTGTTTAGGAAGTTTCCCCCGCATGAGGCATCGACGAAGTTCCGTAGGTTGCTATCCAGACCGTGGTAGAAGATCTGGGCCAATTGCCACCTTGGAACTTCGTGGTGTGGGCATTTCCTCAAAAGTTCATTGAATCTTTCCCACGCCTCATGAAATTGTTCCCCACCCTGGAGTGTGAAGGTAGTGATAGCTCTTCTGAGGGCATTGGTCTTTCCTATGGGGAAGAATTTCTTTAAAAATGCATGCCTCAGTTCCTCCCAGGTGGTGATGGGTCTACCTAGGGTTCTAAGCCAATGAGAAGCCTTGTCTCTTAATGAGAAAGGGAACATCTTGATTAGAACAATGTCAAGGCTAATGTTCCTAGGTTTTATTGTTCTTGCTATGCGGTCGAGATCTTCTAGGTGCTGAAAGGGGTCTTCATTTGAGCTTCCATGAAAGTGGCTCTGGATTAGACTTAATACATTAGGTTTTAGCTCAAAATCGTCTCCCCCTTCGGGGATCCTAAGGTGTGGCTCGACTCTAATGGCAGAAGGGTTATAGAAATCACGGAGGGGTCTTGGCTGGTTCTGAAATGGTGGTAATCAAGTGGTGGTTGTCCTGGTATGTCATTGAAAGGTGGTGGTTGTTCTTGCGGGTTCTGTAACCATTGTATGGCTTGCATGATGGTGTGGATTTGTTATTGCTGAAGCCGATGGTTAGCATTGATTTGAGCCTGGACGACAGCCATAGCATCTGGTAGGGGTTGATCTTCAGCCTCATCTACCCTAGGTTCAGCCATGTTTTCAACAGAATTACGTCGCCTAGATTCCTGCCCCAAAACACACAATTCGGGATGCAGTGAGCGCCTCCCGTGCATACACTAGAGAAGAACTGGAGGGGATGCGGAGGGCGACAGATGCGAGAAATGTGTTTCAATCAAGCACGCAAGCCTAATCCTTATGGTGTATTCCTTAGGAGACCTAGAAATCTCACAAAGGGTGATTAAGTCTGTAAGCACTGGACTTCCCTTCTCAAGGCTAATCTGGCCAGGTTGATTACGAGGGGATTGCAGGGAAGGTTCTTCCTTTGGCTTGCGCCTCCGGTTCCATAGACCCCACAACCACGGTCGTTTGACACTGCCCCGCAGCCTAGTCACCAGATTCTACCAAGGGAATGAAAGCCAAGTGCCTAGCAGACAAAACCTCACCTTTTGAGACTTAACTCAGTCCTGCCTAGGGCACGTCTACTCAGTTTTAAAGGGCTAGGATAGTGCTTGTGCTTAGGGTGATGTGATGAGGCGTTGATTGGGGTGGTGCCTCTTAATGTTCTACTTTCAAAGTGTGTGCTTCTAGCAAAACATGATTTTCAAGCAAGGATTTGCTAAGATATAGTGTCTTTTTAGTGTTTCATCCTTACTTAAGTACTTTTTAGGGTTGACGTGTCTTAATTTTTTCAAACAAGTTTCAGTGGGCACGTCAAGTTCTGCACACAACTTAGTGAAAGTAGATTTCCTTTTATTTTGTAGAGGCTCTAAAACCCTAGTGTACTCATCCTGATAATCATGCAGCTTCTCTTAGATGAGTCAGTTTTAGGGTTGAGTGGTGCGGCCCAGGTCAACTCACGGTGGCTTCGCAAACACCACTCAAGAGAAAGAGAAAAGAGCACTCCAAGAATTTATCCAGCATATTAGAGTGTACATTTTTTTGTAGGGTGATGTGTTAAGAATGTGGGTCAAGCAATCATTCATCACGCCAATTTTTTTAGTTTTTATGATTTTTTTAGTTTTTTCACGCAAGCAAACAATGAGAGAGAGAGTACTTACTATAGGTCCTCGATGCGCCTACTTCCTTGCTACCATAGTGGAATGCGTCGCTTCGCCGTCCATGCGCCGAATTCCTGCAACCGTCAAGTAAAAAGGAAAATAGGGCATTAGAAGATATGAGAATGAAGGTGGAATGGAGGTGATAAAACAAATCCGTTGCCTCCCCGGCAACGGCGCCAAAAACTGATGTGCCTTCGTGCGTGTGTGTTAAGAGGTGTCGTTATAGTTGCACTTGATACGTCGGTTTTAAAAGAAGTAAACGGAGGTGATTCCGAGTGTCGATCTCAGGGAGGCGTGGAAATCGGATTTTGTTTACTACTTGTTGTCACGAAAAAGGCGGAGTTTTGCTTGCGAAAGAAACAGTTTTGAAAAGCGAGAGATAGAGAGAGTTTAGGGTTAGAAAGCTCTTGGTTTTGATCATGCACTTTAAACAGAAATTAAAAAGGCAACTAAATGGAAAATAATTTCATTAAACATGCATTCATAGTTCATGGTTTACAATACTAAATACATGCTTCAACAAAAGTAAATGAAAGCTTAAAAGAGAGAGAGAGAGGTAGAGAGAGAGTGGAGAGCGACGAGGCAGCCACGGCGGTGGAGGAGGCTCCGTCGGCGGCTCGTCGTCTCCGGCGATTACAAGAGTGCCTAAGACTAGCTAGGAGAGGAGTGGAGTAGTTGCAAGTGGGAGAGGATGCCTTGAATGGTGGTAGAAGGGGGTTTAAATAGAGTTAAGGGCTTCCTAAAAGAAGAATGTGCTTTAGCGACATCCAGAACGTCGCTAAAATCGCTTCCAGATACGTCAGTGAAGGCCTTCTGCCGCTGGTCAGCCGCCCGGCCCTTTCTCTCTTCAGGCGCGATCCGTGGATGTCGAACGAGAGCTGTCCGATTGATGATCGGACGGCTGAGATCCTCCCGCGCCTGCGCTAGGATCGCGCTTCGGGCGCGCGTGCGTGCGCGCGTTTCCGCCCGGCGTGCGCGCGCGCGTGGGAGGTGGGGCGCTGTCGTCGCGCCGCGTGGCGCAATCCTAGCCGCTCGCTTCTGATCGCGCGGCTCAATTTTGCCGCGCCCTTCGCCCGCAAGTGATTTCCGCTCCGTGCGATTCGAACGCGCGTCGCCGCGACGCGGGCGTGCGCGCTAACCGTTGCGCCACGCCCGCGCTTTGTCGCGGCGACCGCGGGCGAGCGCGCGGATCTCGGCCGTTCGATCGAAGATCAACGGCCGAGATGCGTCCTTGGCTGGCTTGGGGGCGTGCGGGCGGCGGGGGCGGGGCGACGTGGCACGTTCTAGGCCGTTGATCTCCAGATCAACGGTCAGGATTTCTTGGGCCCATTGTGGGAGCTCCAGATGTCGGATTTGGCCGATTTTGAGTCCGTTAGACTCCGTTCGTCGTCCTGAATCCATCCGTGCGGTCCGATTGCTCATCTGAGGCCTGCTTTGACAAATGCTTTACACAAATGGCCATTAATACAGTTTATAAGCAATCTTGGTACTTGATGCATGCAATGCTCCTATTCTACTTTATGTTGTGCCTTTTATTCTAAAGATGGGCCATATTCAACCTAATTACTACCCCCTTGCGTGGTGTTATCATCCACCCAACCCAGGTGCAGCAGTCCCAGGTGTGCGGAATACCCTCGTGCACACACTCAGGCCCTCAATTGGAGTTGAAGACCTCAGCTGCTGCTGCAATCGCGAAGGCCATCTATGCAGGCGTACGTGAGGAAATGGTGAGACATTTAGTCCCACCTCGAAAGTGGAAGGGCGCCCTTGTGCACATGAAAGCAAAAAGCGTTAGAGGCTTATCGCCTCCAACATTGAGGGTGAGGTCCTCCTCCCCCCTCTCACTAACTCATCCACAGTACTGCCCACGGGGACCTGGCGACGACTTGATTACCCGACCGGTTGACTCCTCACCCACCACCGCACGCCAGTGGGCCTAGTCCCAGGTATGCACCCGACCCGATTACCCTATTGTCTGTGTGGCTCTAGCAGAGTGGAACCTAAGAGAGAAAGAGAGGAGAGCTGCACGTGGGTAGGGGTAGGTTTTGTTGCAAGCCAAAGCTGAAGAACAAGAGAAGCTAAGGTAGAAATTGAAGCCAAGGCCAGAAGAGGAAGAAGAGAAGGCAGACGGCAGAGAAAGAGAAGAAGGAAGAAGTTGAAGGAAGAAGTGAAAGAGGACCTCAGAGAAGGAAGAAGAAGTGCAAAAGCAAGGAAGAAGAAGGAGAAGCTAAGGAAGAAGGAAGGCAAAGGCAGAAAGAAGAAGAGAAAGCGAAAGATCGTAAAGGCAAAGGAAGACAGAAGCCAAAGAAGAAGAAGGAAAGAGAAGACAGGGCAAAGAAAGAGAAAAAGAACTCAGACATTTAAGTCATCTGATTAAGCAATCAGACGATAGATTTTAGCCTCATTGCATATTATATATTGAATCATTTGGTAATATTGTAAGAGTATTTGGTGATCTACATCATCATTTTACTCACATAATTTTGCACTCTGATACTGCTACTATTACAATTTCTTTCAAGTTTAAATTGTGATCTTAATTTCTAAATACCAATTTGCTCCATGTGTTCAACCTCGAAAATTCTTTCGAGTAATAAAATTATATCTATTTTGAACGCTATTTCGACTGTACTACAACACAATACTTTTAAAACTCGATCTAACGCTCTAAACAGTAAGGCAAGATTGGCTTCCTAAATCTTTTTGTTTCCTTTTTTATCTTTCTAAGAGAGTGAGGGGATTAGGGAAGAAGTGAAGATGACTGACTTGCCTTTGGTGTGGTTGATCCGAGCTGATGATCCTAAGTGCTTGGTTCACCTCGAAACAATCAAAACAAAGATAGAGTCAAATCAGAATAAGATGAAATGAATAGTGGTGAAATGGGCATTACTCCCTAGCAACGGTGCCAAAATGCTAAGTGTTTTCGTCGAAGTTTAAGAAATGCGTCATAGTATAGCAACTAAAGTGAATCAACACTTAAATTTATATCTCGAATTGTGAGTCCAAGGTCATCTCAGGGAGAAATAAAATTTCAATTTAACCACTAATCAAATGAATGTAAAATAAGGCACTAGAGTTTGATGTAAAAAGAAATATATTATGCAAATGATTGTCATAATCAAACTCAAAAATAGAATAGAGATTAAGGCAAAAAATATGTGTCTTTCAACCAAGCCAAACTGGCCTTAATACTTAAACAAAATTTAGCTCAAAGACCTCCAACCAAAGCCTCTCAACAACCAACCAAAATCTGGTCCAAGCCCAGCCAAGCCGATCCAAAATCGACCCAAATCAGGATCGTGTTCGCGTGTGTGCAAACGTGTGTGCACGTGTAATATGGGGACCCTATTGTTTCCTACAGGAAGGGCTGAAATTTTTGAAAAATAGATAAAGTGTGGAATTAAAATAAACAATCTCACACAAAAAGCAATCATACAATTTGCATAAGTATTTTTAGGTGGAAACCTAAATTGGCTGAAAACCACCACTTAACCCTCTCGAGTTAAGAATTTCCGATTGACCAAGTCGATCAAAATCCACTAATCGAACTACTTTAACTAGGGTAGTTCAACCTCTATACAACCACGTTACAAGTACGAGGGTAGTGTTCCTCAAACCCCTTCTCTTCATGAGAAGGTTTTTGTCTTGCAAAGGAGACGGGAATTCACAAAGTGAATATCCAAATAAAAAAAAATACAAATATCCTATAAAGCCACAAAGTAAAGTGAATAATGCTAGCTTCTATAGGCAAAGAAGAACTTCCCTTAGATGGAAGTGTGTAGGCGTGATATCGGCAGAATATTAAAGCTCTCGGATGTGACGAGTGGGGCTTTGGAGAGAAAGATCACTTCTCTTCTTGAGAATAGCGTCTCAATGACACAAATGGATGTGGAAAATGGTTTCTGATGGTGTGTCTTAATAAGGGAGGGCTATCCCTCTATTTATAGGTGGCCTAAGAAGGGTTTGGAAGGCCTTGGAAGGCTTCCATAGCCGTTGGAAATTATCCCAACGTACAACAGGCCATAATCAAAATCATTAATTATTCTAACAGGGTCATCAGATGTCTGGGAGAAAGATCAGATGCCTGGAAGTCATGTTTAAGACATCTGGAAACTAAATCAAACGTCTAATACTAGACGGGTTCCCTTACTGACTTTCATCTGACCTAAACAAGGTTCTAGTGTAAATCAATCAAACGACGTACAGGCCGTCTGGTACTAAGTTTGGATGTTTGGAAACATAGAAAACAACGGGAATTGATTTCCTGAGGTCCAAACGGCTATATTCGTCTAGAAAAGCAATTTAGGGTCAATCGAGGCAAAATGGCTACTTATCAGACGTCTGAAGTCCTCTAAGGTCATCTGATAGAAAATCAAAGGTCAAAACCTCAACGATCATTTTCTAAGCCAATGTTCCACTAATTGGACGTCTGGGCAAATCATAAAATGTTTGCTAAGACGTCTAGACTAAAGGTTGGTTGTCTGAAATCAACAGATGAAGGTTCTAAGACCAACCCTACAAGTTTAGATGTCTAATTCAACATTCAGACATCTTATAGTTCACTATCAGACATCTGATTATCAGATTAGACGTCTGATAAGGTTGTCTGAAGCCTATTCTGGTTTTTCTAAGTCTTCTACGAAAAACCTAAGTATCCTAGAGTTGCGCAAGTGTTCTTAAAACTACTATGAGGGTACTTTGAGGCTTTTTAACATGAATCAAAGAAAGAAAGAATAAAGTGCAACAAAAGAAGGATACATAGAACAAGATAAAATGAAATCTATCATATTCTTGTCTTCATGCCTTCTTCAAGCTATCATTCCTCGCGAAGCTCCATTTCCTCCATCAAGTTTCTCCAATCTGCCATGGATGCGAGCTTGAATTCCGTCTTTACACTTATATCCATTTGCAATAGACCTTAAATCTTGGACTCAAAAGAAAATGTTAAACAAGTGTTTTGTTATCATCAAAATAAATGATCGTGGTGCCCTTGCACCAACAATCTTCTCCTTTTTGATGATGACAAAACCATAAATAATAATGCATAACTGACCCGACCCCCTGAATGTCTCAAGTGAATAGCTTATGTGACAAATGCCTTATATACTTGAACTCAGCAACATCTCCTCAATGATGTGGGACTATGTGTCCCTTCTTCGTCTTCATAGTGAGAAGGAAGTGCTACTCGATTGGATGAGGAATTGGCCTTGGATCTTGAATCCAATGGCCAGATGTCTTTCCAAGGTGTTTCTGTAGATAGGAGAGGAGGTACTCTCGTTGATAAGTCATCAGAGATGACGTTTAACGTCAGGGAAGAAACCCAAATCCGGTGAACACCTGCAAGCATGAATATGGCCTCTCAACCCAAATCAAATAGACCAAAAGCTCTGGTGCCACACGTCAGAGCAAAGCCCTAATCTAATTGGGTGTATGGAAGGGTGGATGTGTGCGGTTGAGGAGCTTCGAGGAAGCTCCTTCGATTGTAATGGTGAAGGGTGATTGAGGTGATTTGAGATTCAATCACCTTGGGCAAAAGCCTTATGGAGGTGAGGAGGAGCTTTTCTCAATGTAATTGGGTAAGGGGAATTTGGAGGAGGTCTGTCGGTGAAGACAATGGTGGTGGACGTCAGCAGTGTCAGAGGGAAAGCTACACTAGATAGATGGAGCTTTAGAGCTCCCAGAACCTAATTGAGAATGAGAGGAAGAAAATTCCTAACCTAATTTGTAGAGAGGAAGAGGGGAGAGTGTCACCGAAGGTGTGCCAACGAGGAGGAAGAGGAGGTAATCACCAGAGTTGACGAAGGGGAATTAAGACTTGAAGCTTCACAACAAGCTCCATATGAAGAAGAGAAAGCAATCCCCTCTGCCTCTTGTACATGGCAGAGGGCGAGAAAGTACAGAAAAGGAGCTCCAGTGGTGCATTGATCATCAGCATGGAAGAAGAAGAGGGGAGGAAATTCCAATCAATTGAGCATAGTTTGGCCTTAGAGAGGTTGAGGCCTTTATATAGGAGAAGAATATCGAGTCAATTGACCCAAGAATCGTAAGTTTATCTTACGATTTTAGGTAGTTTTGAACTCCATGAATTTTGCATGCCTCCAAATTAGGTCTCATGAAGATGCTCATCGGATTCAAGACGATCTCAAGAACAATCCCACCAAATTTGGGGGGATTTGGTTGAGGTTTGATTTATCAAACTGAAGATCAAATCTCGCCAAGGATGGGTTGATGCTGCTGGTGCCATTGCATCATTTGGATGAAGAACAAGAAGGCTGATGTCATCCTGATGTCAACTAAGGGCTTGAATGTGAGAAAATTCAAAATGTAGGGGTGTTTATGCAATAAGTAGTGATAAATGGGATAAAATGCAAATTATGTCAAGATGGACTATGATTAGGCTTAAAATTTATGGGCAACCTAATATAGACCCAAGGAATTTAGTGGTGACCTCAAATTTAGGTTTTAATGAAGTTTAACTACGTAATTTAAACTTTACCCTAAAATGAAGCAATTTCCCGCATTGATCTCTATTTTTGGTCAAAATAGGTTCCTTTGATCAAAGCTAATGTCCCAAACCTCATAGAATATTTTCCAATGATTTTTAGGAGGTTTATATTATATTTATTTCCACCAGAACCATTTCAATTGAAATGAGGCTGTAATTAGGGTTTTTATTATTAAATTAATCTTCAATTCTCAAAAAACCTTGATTTAGCCTGTTAGAGCCTATTTATTGGGAATTTTAGTACATTTAACCTTAGATTATGCACTGATTCACCCCTTAGTTAATCAACATTTGTGATTGTTAGTTAAAACAACAAAATTAATTCAATTTCTCTTCTTTCTTCTCAAATTCAAGTCAGAACTAAATTACGCCCTTCTTCTGTTTATTAAGGAGCATTTATCTCTGGAATCTGGCTAAATTGGGCTAATTATGATAGATGATGGTGTTACCATCACCAAACCACCCAAGACTTGAGAAGACTCTAAGTGTTAAGCATATTTATTGTGTAAAGATGATTGACTCACTCAACAACAATCAGAATGGACTTTAGGTATCTACAAACCCTAGGTGACCCTAAATGAAAAAAATTATGCCTAATGGTTTATCTATCTAACTGATAACTTTCTCACTACTTTCATTTTGGATGGGGTCAACACAAGGGCGAACCCAGTGTATATCTCTTTGGGTTATTCTACTTCCCTGCTTCTCCTAAGTGTTAAGAATTTTCCGTGCATTCTTGTGGGTTGGGCTCTAGACAAATGGCAATGGGGGTTTACCCATGGCAACTTGCCAACCATACCCGTGCAGTAAAGTGTGGCTTATTTTTTTTTTTCCCTTTTTTTCATTTCTTTTCTTTCTTTTCCTTTTTCTGAGCAGGTGGATTCCCTGATCTAAGATTTACCTGAAGGCAATGGCTAAAGAGATTAGGTTGTGTGGCTAGGCTCTGGACATCTAACCATGAGGGGTTACTCATAACAACATGATAGCCATACCACCCTAGTATGTTTATTAGCTACCTAATTTCCATTAAGACTACCTGAGAAGTGAGTTAGTGCGAAAAGAGTATTGATGCTTAGACTATAAGTCACCTCAAATTAGAGGGTGGGTTGATAAGTCGTGTACTTATTACCCCAACTTATTTAGCCAAATTAAGATTGAAATGTGAAAATGGCAAGGACTTGAGAAATAGGTCCACATTTTAGTGGATACCCAAGCTAAATAAGGTCGTCGACCTGAAGAGTCTAACTGTTAAGGTCCTACCATATCATTTCCTAAAGTTGACAAACTCCTAATGCCTAAGTTCTCTTTCGCTAATTCTACATTTTTTTTATCATTTTGAATATAATTTTTAAAAATAACTAGAAAACTTTACAAAGCTAACAAAAATTAATTCAAAAATAAATCCACCCCCCTATGCCTAGCTTATGCAATGTCCTCATTGTAAATAAAGGCATGAAAAGGGTAGAATAGAGAAGATAGTAGCTAAATTCAATGTAAATCCAGTCAGCTCAAAATATATACAGTCTAGACAGTTGCTGAGTTAGTGTTGTTAGTAAGTGAAGTTTGGCCAAAGAAGTTAGGCCAAGGCTTCAGCAACCTTGTTTGATATGGGTTCAGGTAGGTTTGAGATGTCCGTTGACCTTCACGGAATTAGCCATCTTCGGGTCAAAGATTTCAATGGCTTCGTTTGGAAATATCTAATCAATAATGAATGTGTCATTCCACTTGGACCTAAGCTTGCTGAGAAAGAGCTTAAGTTAATAGTCGAAAAGCAAGACCTTCTAGTTCGGCTTAAAGCTTTTACGGGAGATCATCCGATCATGTAAAGCTTTGGTCCTCACCTTATTGATCTTAGCATTTTCATATGTGTCATTCCTAAGCTCCTCCAACTTAGATAGTTGGACTTTCCTAGTCTTCCCGGCCAAGTCCAGGTAAAAATTACATCTTTTGATCACCCAGAATGCCTACTGTTCAATTTCTATGGGTAAGTGGCAAGCCTTAGCAAGCACCAAACAAAATAGGGACATGCCGATTAGCATCTTGTACGTTGTACGGTAGACCCAAAGAGCATCATCAAGCTTTCAGTCCAGTCTTTTCTATCAAACCTAACCATCTTCTGAAAGATCTTCTTGATCTCTCGATTGGAGACCTCAGCCTGACCGTTCGTCTGGGAGTGATAAGGTGTAGAAATCTGATGATTCACCCCATATTTCACCAGTAAATTCCTAAATTGGGCATTGGTGAAGTGGGTGCCACCATCACTGATGATGGCCTGAGGGATTCCAAACTGACTAAAGATATTCTTCTCAACAAAGTCGATAACCACCTTATGGTCATTGGTTTAAGTGGGAATAGCCTCGATCCATTTGAACACGTAGTCAATAATAATGAGAATATACTAGTGTCCTAATGAAGGGAGGAAGGGTCCCATGAAGTCAATGCCCCAAACATCGAAAATTTTGACAAGGATCAGCTTTAGGGGCATCATATCTCTCTTGTCTATGCTCTCGGCTGCCTGGCATCGAGAACATGTCCTTGAGAAGTCTTGGGCATCCCTAAATAAAGATGGCCAATAAAACCTAGATTGCAATATTTTTGCGGCCATCTTCTTTCAGAAAAAATGTCGACCACACACAAATGTGTAGTAAAACACAAGTATACTCTGGAACTTTTTTTCTGGAACACATCGACTAATAATATGATCGTTACCGATGCAGTACATCTCGAGATCATCTGAAAAATAGTATTTGGCCTCGGATATAAGTCTATCTCGTTGTTGCTTGGTCCAATCTTAAGGGGCTTGACCAAAGGCCAAATAATTGACTATGTCTGCAAACCAGGGGATTTAGACTCCTAAAGCTATAAGGATAGTCTCGTTTGGAAAAGTTTCAATAATTGGAATATCCGAACAAGGAGAATCAGTTAGGATTCTCGAAAGATGATCCACCACTACATTTTATGCCTCGACCTTGTCTTTAATCTCAAGATAAATTTCCAAAAGTAAAAGAATTCATCAAATGAGCCAGGGCTTGGCATCCTCTTTTGTCAAGAGATGTTTCAAGGCTGAGTGTTCAATATAAATGATGACATGAGAATCTAACAGATAAGCCCTAAACTTTTCAAGAGCAAAGACTACAGCTAACAATTTTTTTTCAACAACGGTATAATTCCTCTAGGCCTCATCCAGAGTTTTGCTAGTATAGTAGATAACAGAGGGCTTCTTATCTACCTTCTGACCCAAGACAGCCCCAGTTGCATAATCAGAAGCGTTGGTCATAATCCCAAATAGGGCTGTCCAGACCAGTGGTTGCAGATTAAGGCACAATTGACTACCATTTTTAATAAATCGAATGTCTTGCGACATGATTCATCAGACTTAAACGGCTTACCTTTGGCCAAAAGATTGCTTAAGGGTTGAGCAACCTTCAAGAAGTCCTTAATGAATGTCCAATAGAAACCTACACGACAAAGAAATGAACGAATTTGTTTAACAGATAAGGGTGGTGATGGTAACACCATAATTTTCCATAAATAGTTTGAAATAGTTGGAATCAAGTGATAAATGCTCCTGAATGATCGCCCGAGAATCATAATTCCACTCTGTTTTAAGGAGAGAATAATAAAATAGGGCTAAATATGCTATTTTAACATCATACAATGAATGTAGAGTAACCATGGGGTCACCTAAGGGTTAATTAGAGGTTATTTGAGCATTAAAGACAAAAAAGTGGGTCCACATTGACAAAAATAGTGTTTCATGCACTTTTAGAACCGAATTAGTATACAAAACCCTAATTCTCAGCCCTACTTTAATTGAAGAGGTTTTGATCAAGATAAAATTCATGTAAATCTCTCAAAATTTATAGAAAAATATTTTAAGAGGTTTCGTACCTTTGGTTTGACCATCTGAACCTATTTTGACTTAGGACAAAGTTTTAGACAGGATTTTGCCTTGATTTCAGCTTCTATGAAAATTACCAGTCAAACATGAGCAAAACTCAAATCCAAGTTAACTATTAAATTCCTTTGGTCCAAATTAGGTTAAGACCAATATTTGGGCCCAATTAAAGTCCATCTTGACCTAGTTTGCAATTCAGTCCCTAAAATCTCTATTTCTTACACACAAGCCCCTAAGTTTCAAGTTTATTACAATTAAGTCCCTAACTTTTTTGCCATTCTTGAAAAATGGTCCCTGTCACCATGAGTGTGAACACAAACTCCACATCCGACTTTGAGCAAAGATTTCTCGCTCAAATCTCTCCAAACTTGGAGAGATTATTCCTGAGATGATTCTTTACAAGTTGGGCCATGTTCCAAGATCAACCAATGCCAAAATCTCGTTGGCGAAGCTTGGAAATGCCAAGTTTGCAAATTGACCTCAAAGCAAGATGAACTTTCTTGAATTGACTCCATGTGGGCCTAAAGAGGTCCTATTCAAACTCCCTTGGGTCTCAACATTGTCCTTAGCTAGGTTTAAGGCCACAAACAAGCCTTCCTCCTCTCCCTGGCCAAGTTCTGACCTCAAGTCCGGCAACTGCCACCCCCATCCTCCTATGGCCTCTCAACAATCAAATTAAGAGCGCCTCCTTCTTCCATGCCTTCTTCCACTTCTGGTGGGCCAAAGCCAAGGCCTGCTAACCTCGTCATCATCGTTGTACTCATCACCGGAGTTCCTTAAATCTCCGGTGCTGGCCAATCACTGCCGGCGACAATTCCTCCTCCCCTTCGTCCGTAGCTAAGTACTTCCTCTTCTTCTTTAGGTTAGATTCAACCCCCTCCCAATCAAATTCAACTGCTGAATCACCTCCTTCCCCGCAGTCTTCCCCAACTCCACCCACCCTTTTGGCGTGGCCATTCAGGCGCCACACACCCCCATATGTCACACTACCACCACCACAACATTTCATTCACCTTCACGAGTAAAAGCCCTATCTTTATTGAGGCTTCCATCCACTCTATGCTCCTGCTGAACAAACCCATCCGCCACCCTCAACTCCATCACCGACAGAACTCCTTACACCACCAACCTACACAATACCACCGTCGTTCTCTTCCTCGCTTCATGGCAAGGTTTATGTGCACCTTAATTGGTGCTTTTTTGCCCTTTTTAATCATTTTAGGTACCCGTCGAATTCCGTGGCACCCCTGTCATCATCTGTCATCATCAGCTCACCTCCAGCCCTATTTTGATCACCAGCAGAAGTGATCTCCCTCCATGAAGCTATCTGGAGCTCCAATTGGAGAACAAAACGAAGTAGCAACTATAATTGACTAGGAGATGCCATCAGCTATGCACATGAAGGGAGATGCTCTTTTAATCCAACCTCGTGCATGGGAAAGCAGCCAACGCAACATAAATGCAATTCATCATAGTGTCTCATTGCCTCAAACATTGGGGGTGAGGTCCCCGCTCACCTCTTGCCTCACACCTTGACCGCGGTCACATATGTAAGAGCCTGGTCCCTATGCTTAGGATCCGATTATAGACCCAATTACACGCCTATCTAATTACCTAATCAATGAAGCAACATCATTCGTCAATCAATCACAATAAAGCACTATTGTCGGGCTTTTGTCCCTAGCAACAGCACCAAAAGTATGATCATCGACTACCGATTTACACTAAAAATGGTGTTTTATATGTAGTTGTTGTAGTAAAAATGTCACAAATGCAAACCGATATTACGTCATTTTTATTTAATTACAATTTTAACTGGTTTGTTATAGGTCATTCACTGAGAGGCAGTTATTGATATACATCACTCTCTAAATCCAAAAATGCATTTTTTTTCCAAAAATATTAATTTTATTTATAAAATGATAAATGAATCCAACAATTAATGAATTGGTCAATTATTTATAAAAATAATCAACTAATATGTATTACAATGCCTAAACCATATGTACAATAAGAAAGCATCAAAAACCAACTACTACTATGCTATGTTAATTATATACAACTATTATAAATAATACCTAAGTGTAGGTGCAAAAATAACTAATAATATCTACTACACTAAATTAGATTAACACACAATTACCTTTAGTAACATTTATTATATATACAGTAATAAATCTATACATTGCTGTAGCCCTAGTATATATACATAACCTAAGGCAAAAATAATTATTTATACTAACGTATATACATATATATAGTGACAGATGTAGCTATCGCTAAAGCTCTAGTTTACTTATATATATTAGAGCTCAAACATAACTATACCACTCATCTATATATACATATATACTACCATATACGTATATAATATTTATATACATATATATATATTTACACTATACTATATATATATATATATATACATATATACACTTAACACACACATTCTCACAAATGGAACACACTACACTTAGCCACTGCACAGCTAACTCTCTTCTCTTCTTTTCACCTTACAACGCTTAGTCTAATTTCACACAGACACTTAGTCATTTAGTCTTTTTGCTCATCCTCCCTTGTCTTCTCTTCAGACTTAGTCTTTTTAGGTATCATTCTCTTTTAACACACACAAGTGCTGTTCACATGCACAAAAATGTGTTCGAAGGGGTAGGCTAGCCCACTTTCGGTGGATACACAGAGCCCATTAAGGTAGGACTAGATTCCCACTAATGGGCTAACTCAGGTTTAGAATTAGGTGTACTTTAGTTCATTTATTCGGCCTATTATCAGGCCCACATATGCTCACGTACCCATACACCCGCGCACTTGCAGGCACACGCACACACCCATGCACGCTTGTAGGCACACGCGGCACGTGCGTTGAGGATAACCGAACCTGTATGCATGTTTTAGTTTATGCCCTGTGCTGACGACTAAGGGGTTTCCTGCACAAAGGCATAATAAGCAGCGTCTGCTCTTTTGACACCCACGATGTGGCTCCCTTCCAAGGTGCCCAATTAACACATCCCAGCACTGAGCTATGTTGATTTCAAGGCTTTTGGCCCTCGATTCAAGGGCTCAATTGAGGTTTAATTTTTAATTAAAATATACCACTAGAAAGCCCTTATATAGGGCTACATAATTATGTAATTTATTTACAAAAATAAGTTATTTAGATATATAATAAAATTAGTTAAAGTTATTAGTTTACACATGCTAATTTAAAGGTGAATTACTTAATTAAAGTATAAATTAGTTAGTTAAACATACAATTGACTTAACACCGAATTAATTTGCATAATAAATTATTTATTACACATTTTTATTTTATTTTAGAAACTTTATTTTAATTTATTTACATTTAAATACTCATTTTAGTAGTTTTACATATAAGTAATCTATAAATACTATAATACACTATAAATACAATATAAATAGGTTGAAAATACTTAATATAATCTTATACAAGTACACATTATAAATTACTTTTAGTTTAAACTTAAATTACTAATTTATTTTATTTTAAGTTAATAAATTACTTAATTAAATAAATAACTTAATTACCTACTGTAATTACTTAATTAAATAAAATTACAGGTATTATCCAGTATATAATACATGGTTAAATATGTATTTATAATATTGGACACAATTATGTACATATAGATATGTTTATATAATTACTTAGGTTAATATACTTTTAGTTTATATAAATTAATATCTAATAATACAATAAAGTTATGTATATATTAAATCATTCTAAATATTTTATTTAATATATAGAATACATATATAAGTTATTTACATACAATATATACATATTATACAATATCTACATATAGCTTAGGTTTAAGTTATATTTACAAGTATATGCATGGTATACAAAGTATTTTTAGGTATTTTGAGTGTTTTTCTGATTTTTATAGATTTTATGTATATAAGAGAGATAGCATATTAGAGGGAAAGGGTGAGATGAGAGATAGGAAGTTCTTTTTGTGATTTTTCATCTTTAGTCTTTTATTAAATTCTAAGGTATATTAAACCATCGGCTGATATATTCTATCAAGATGGGGGTTCAGAATGCCCTAAAACTTAGTGCACACCTAAAGAAATACCTGATCTTACTCAAGACAGGTTTATTTTATTTTATTATGATTTTTTTATTATTTTTATTTATTTACAAGTCTAACATAAATGTGGACCTTAAAGGGTGTTTGAAGTAAAACCTAAGGTCATGAAATGAACTCTAAGTGCTGGAAATGCTGTATATGTTAGTCAAAACATTCAGCACATCATATAAAATATGAATGATCATTAAACATAATTTCAACCTTCAATTTCATCAAATATTCATATTGGACACTAGGACAATGAACATCAAGCAAACATTGGATTTAAAAACATGGAATCAAGCCATTCAAATCAAATTTTAGGCTACAATGGTACACAAAGGCTTGTTCTAGGAAGTCCTAACAATACACAACAGTGCCAGCTTCATCAAATCCTTAAAATCATCCAAATTCTCGACTTGAAGTTTTAGTTCAAACTTGCTGAAACTTATATGTAGCAGCCAAATTGCAGTTGCCTCAAACATTCAACAGCTACATCTATTGCAATTTCATTTCAGAATAGATGTTGCAGCTGCTGCTCAGTCATCTTAAAACACAAATACAGCTACTTCAGCAGTTGCTGCTATTGCTGTCCTTGCTCTAATCTGACCAAGTAGATCTAAATTGAGCTAAAATTCAGTAGTTCAACTACTATCAAATCTCAACCAAGTTGTTGCCATGAAATTTCAGATCTAACTCAAATCCAAATACAAATCAGACTTATAAAACACAAGGGAAAATCTAACCTAAACTTTCTCTCATGCTATAGTCAACATGAAGGGAACATTTCAAATCAAATCTTAAACTCCACAAAAAACATGCTTCAATCTTCAAATGCTTGAAATTAAGAATCAATCCAGAGAATGTAGCTGTCATGCAGCTCTTTCATGTACTAAAGTGGGAGAGTCTAAACCAGAAATCACATGATCAAGCAATTGTTCAAAACATGATTAATTTGAAAACACATTCAAAATCAAATTCAAGCATTGCAATCTTCATCAAACACTCCTAAATCTCATGAGACTCATCTGAAATCACCTTGAAAACCAAATTTATCTCCCAAAATCATTATAATCTTGATCTAATTTACATCTTACATTATAGACAATGTAAGATGTGAGTTCATCTCAAGATTTCAATACATGAAAGCTAACTCTTCTACCATTTGCAAATCATATCAGATAAATCTCATTATACTCAAAAGGGAAATCAGAGCTCACAAAACACCAAATAATCCCAATCAATTGCTCCTCTTATGCCACAGAGAGCATGAAGAGAAGTGTTACAACCCAGTTCCCAAATCCCTATAGGACACGAGAATTGGATCGACTCGACTGATCCCAAGACCCAGTCGTCCAACAAGAAAGTAACCAAAAAGCAGTAAAATAAACCACATTCACCATGCAAGTAACTAACAGTAACAAAAGTACACCAGTAAAGAAAAGAACTACTACAGTACATACCACCACAACAGTAGAGAATTTAAAATCAAGTACAAAAATATGAAGTTTACAATAAAAGAGTACAAGGTGTAACAGAAATACTCACTACTACAGAAAAATGGTACAAAAAAGCACAACTACTGGGCTCTACTTGGCCCAGCACCCTTCGCAGCCGTAGGCTCTGGCTGCTCAACACTTGGTCCTGAAAAAGGTGACAAATATGACACGTTAGCGAAACACTGAGTAGAGTGGCAACCAACTAGCTAAGAAAACAGTAATGGTGGACAAGTAGCTGTTGTTTTAAATTTCTTTATTTTTCTATTTACTCTTTCTTGAATTATTTCTTAGATCTTTCTCTTGATCTTGAATGTTCCACGTGGGAACGATCTTGATTGCAGTATTTTCCGAAAAGTAGAAGTAGCACGTGGTGCTCTCCTGGCTGGGAGAGTCCCCTATGGTGGTTTTAGCCTCAGTCAACCACCCCAAGGTCACTGACAGATGTAACGGTGACTACGGCATGCACGATAAACGCATGGGTAGCTACCCCGCACTGGCACGTGGTCAGTCGTTTCCGTTAACAAGTGCACCCAAAGCACAGCACAGAACCAGTATAGGGCAGAGCCCTCTCAGTAATAGGTGTCTAGCCCCTCCACAATAACCAAACAAGGGTCTTGCCCCTCCACTGTCCATGCACCCTCGCCTGACTACCCTGGCTTGCCCAGTGGGCCTAACAAGTCAGTGTAGGACGACTAGCAGAACCCCGGGGCTCGTGGGGTGGCTAGAACTCTCCCTACACTAGTAGCTCTCCCCGGTACTATACGCAAGGGCCAAAAGTCAGTACAAAGTGGCCAGACCTAACCCTAGGTCCCTAGGGCAGCTAGCTCCGCTCTACACTAAACAGGGGGACAGTCGCTCCCCTTGGTACTCCGTACTCATGGGCCAACTCACTTCCCAATTTCATTCCATTTATCTTCTAGGAGCTCTACTCCTAATTCCCCGTAGGGTTCATACTCGTATTTCTCAGGCCAAGCCATAGTAGGTTTCATCATTTTAGTTTCTTTCGCATATAGCCCGTGTTTCCAACATTTAATATCCATCTATATACAAGCAGCTCAAATTTAGTTTCCAATAACAGGAATTACATGTAGCAGTTACTAGCAACAGTATTCTACATTTCACAGGCAGCTGTTATCCAATTACAGGCAATTATCATTATTCTATCTACTTATCCAAGACTGCAATTTAGGTATTCAGGACATTCGTTTCAGGGTTTCTGTTCCTAGGATTCATGTCATACCCTAGGATATATCATTCAATCTAATTTTCAAGTCCTAGGATTCATGCCATACCTTAGGATCTATCATTCAAACTAGTTTTCAGGTCCTAGGATTCATGCCATACCCTAGGATCTATCATTCATTTCAGAGTTGCATTAATGTTTATAAATAACTAAGGGGCGCCACTCTACCCGCAAAATCGGGAGTAATGGGGGCGTGATCGGCAGGTCCACATGCCTCCGCAACCCCCAAAATCGCAACAGAACGAGGTCCTAACACAAAGTGCAATCACAAGGAACCACTTAGAATAAGATACAAGTATTTCAAACAAGTAGAGGAACTAATTCTGAGAAGAACGAAATCTTAATCGCGGAAATCGGACATTGAACAGACCCTAAACGGGTCAAAAATGATAATTCTAACCCAAATCAGATGTCTGGAACACCTTCCAGACGTCTTAAAAAGTGGTTCAGGTCATACCTCACTCCGTGCTATTCCTTAGACGTCCAGGGATCCTGCTGAATTGTCTGGACCCAATTCCAGACGTCTGACCACCTCTCCGGACGTTTGGAGACGCTCTCCGCCGTCTGGTGCTGTGCCCAGACGTCTGATCTGCGTGGGAGGGCATGTCCTCATGCCTTCCCGAAACTAAACTTGCATGCACGACGAAAGCCTCCTCGTCGTGACACGTCTCAGCCGTTGGCAGATTGGCCTGCATGGCCGTATCCGTAAAAAGGAGGAGGAGGAGAAATTTCGTACCTTTCGGACTTCTGGAGTGCCCTCCAGACGTTGCCCGCGTCGTCTGGACATAGGTCCAGACGTTTGATTCTAGGAAAAATTCCCAGAATCAGAACTTCCTCGCCTTCTTCCCGCTGCGCACGAGCTCGCCACACAGCCGCTCGCTCATCACTCGCACTGCTGCAGCATCGGGGGAGATCTCCCCCGCATGACGACCCTCCGTACACTTGCCGACCGGCCTCAAGCTGCTCCGGTGGGCTCTCTCTCTCCCTCGCGTGCTCTCCCTCTTCTTCCCTCTCACTGCACCTCTTCTCTTCGTGATGCAACCGGCAGCAGCTGCTGCCATCGCTCTCTCTCTCTCATGCTCACGTTGGAAGAAGGAGGAGACAGTGGGGTGGTGAACGAGGGAAAGGGGAGGGGTAATTGAAGGCGTGGGGCTTCTGTCTGCAGGTCAGTGATAGAAGAGAGAGAAAGAAGAGGGCGGTGGGTTGCAGTCTGCATGCGGCACGCTTACAGACTCGCGATCGTACGTACGCCAAAATTTATTTCTAGACATATGGGAAGCCTTCCAAATGTCTGACCAGACGTCTAGACCAACTCCCAAACGTCTTAAAAAGAATTTGATGTCTCGGGTCTTAATAACATAAAAAACTCAAAGGAAGTTTCGTCGCCGAAACTTGCGCTAACTAGGGTGCAGAAAAAGAACAATATACGCATAACAAACTCAAAGAGGACCGAAGACTCTCTAAAAAGACATACCCTCAAAGAGCTCTGGGTACCGCTCCCACATCGCCGCCTCAGGCTCCCAGGTAGCCTCCTCGTATCGCTAGCTCCTCCACAAGACCTTCACCAGGGGTACATGCTTCCGTCTCAGACTCCAGACAGCTCTGTCGAGAATCTGCACTGGCCGCTCGGGGTAGGTTAGGTCGTCACCCACCTCGACGCTCTCGTGGCTCAGGACGTGACTGGGATCAGCGACGTACTTCCTGAGGTTGGACACGTGAACACGTCATGCACACCAGAAAGCTAAGGAGGAAGGGCAAGCCTGTAAGCAACGGGTCCAACCCACTCCAGGACCTCAAAGGGTCCCACGAACCTCAGCGCAAGCTTCCCTCTCATCCCAAACTACTACAGGCCCTTCATGGGTGAAACACGAAAGAAGACGTGGTCCCTAACCTCAAACTGCACCTCTCTGCGTTTTCGATCTGCATAGCTCTTTTGTCTGCTCCTGACGGTGCGGAGTTGCCTGTGAATCTGCTCGATCACCTCCTAACTTTGCCGGATCAGCCTGGGGCCAACCTCCCATTTGGTCCCCACCTCAACCCAACTCAAGGGTGTCGTACACCTCCGTCCGTACAGAGCCTTGTAGGGTGCCATGCCGATGCTCGAGTGATAGCTGTTATTATATGCAAACTCCACTAGGGGCAAGTGCTCCTCCCAAGAGCCCCTCCAATCCAATACACAAGCACGCAAAAGGTCCTCAAGTGTCTGTATCGTGCACTCAGACTGTCCGTCCGTCTGGGGGTGGTATGCTGTACTGAACCTCAATCGCGTCCCTAAGGCCTGCTGAAACTCAGCCCAAAACTGGGACGTAAAATGGGTATCCTGGTCAGATATGATCTCCCACGGAACTCCGTGTAGACGTACCACATCGCGGATATACCTCTCTGCCAACTGTGCTGGTCCTAAGGTGACTCGGATCGGCAAGAAATGTGTCATCTTCGTCAATCTGTCAACGATCACCCAGACTGCGCCATGTCCTCGCTGGGTAACGGGCAAGCCCACCACCAAGTCCATGGTGATGCTCTCCCACTTCCACTCTGGCACTAGAAGTGGCTGCAAAGACCCTGCAGGCCTCTGATGCTCGACCTTCACCTGCTGGCACACTAAACACTGCTGTACGAATTCACCTACATCCCTCTTCATTCCCCTCCACCAAAAGTTGCATCTCAAATAATGGTACATCTTTGTGTTTTCGGGATGTATGGTGAACCTGGAACCGTGTGCCTCAGTCAGGAGCTCTCTCAACAACTCCTCATCCCTGGGAACGCACAAACGTCCCCTCATGCGCAGTACCTGGTCTATAAAAGAGAAGTCCCCAGGGTCTCCTGACAGCACTCTGTCACGCAATGACTGTAAGTACGGGTTGGCCATCTGTCCAATGATGATGCGGTCTATCAGCTTTGGCCTCGTCTATCGTGTCACCGTCACTGCCCCACAGTGCCCTAGTAAGTCTAGGGGCCGCCAACTGCCCATCTCCTCCACGAGGCTCCAACTCTGTGCCTGTAAACTGGCCAAGTGGGCGAGGGCCTTCCGGCTCAAGGCGTCAGCCACCATGTTGGCCTTTCCCGGGTGGTAAGAAATGCTGCAGTCATAATCCTTCAGGAGCTCCAACGAACGTCTCTATCTCATGTTGGGCTCCTTCTGATCAAACAAGTATCTGAGGCTCTTAGGATCTGTGAAAATCTCAAAGGTCTCACCATACAAGTAGTGCCTCCAAGTCTTCAGCGCGAAGACGACAGCTGCCAGCTCCAGGTCGTGGGTAGGGTAGCTATGCTCATGGGGCTTCAGTTGCCGTGAAGCGTAAGCGACAACGTGACCCCTCTACATGAGCACACCCCCTAACCCTTGCAAAGAGGCGTCCGTGTACACAACGAACCTGCCACTACTGTCTGGGATGGTGAGCACGGGAGCCGAAGTCAGCCTCTCCTTCAACTCCTGAAAACACACCTCACAAGCGTCTGTCCAAGTAAAGGGCACGTCCTTCCAGGTCAGCTATGTCATAGGACGTGCAATCTGCAAGAAGCCCCTGAGAAATCTCCAATAGTAGCCTATCAGTCCCAAGAAACTGCGGATCTCAGTAACCGTACGTGGTCTCTCCCACCTGAGCATTGCCTCAACCATGGCTGGGTCCATAGCCAAGCCATCCCTGGAGATCACATGACCCAAGGAGGTCACCTCTCTCAACCAGAACTCGCACTTGTTGTATTTAGCGTACAGCGTACGTCGTCTCAGTGTGTCCAAAACCATCCGCAAGTGCTGTCCATACTGTGTCTGATCTCGAGAATAGATGAGCACATCATTAATAAATACCACCACGAACTGGTCCAAGTATGGTCTAAACACCTGGTTCATCAAATCCATGAAGGTAGCAGGGGCATTGGTCAGCCCAAACGACATGACCAAAAACTCGTAGTGTCCGTACCGAGTGCGGAAAGCTGTCTTGGAGACGTCTGCCTCCTTGATCCTCAATTGGTGGTATCCAGACCTCAAGTCTATCTTGGAGAATACCGTGGAACCTCGCAGCTGGTCAAACAAGTCATCAATCCTCAGCAGCGGATACCTGTTTTTGATGGTGACCCTATTCAGCTTTCTGTAGTCCACACAAAGGCGTAGGGTACCATCCTTCTTCCTTATGAACAATACCGGGGCTCCCCAGGGAGACGCATTGGGCCTCTCAAAGCCCTTCTCCAGAAGGTCCTGCAACTGAGACTTGAGCTCTCGCAGCTCAAGTGGTGCCATCCTGTTCTCAACGCTTTTGTGCGATTTTAAAGGATGACACGTTGTAGTATAGCCGACAAAGCATTCAAACAAATAGAGAATTTTATTACTCAAAAACCGGAGTATCCGAGATCAAACACAGGGAGCAAATGGAATTTACTACTAGTCAAAATGTAATTGAACACTCTAATTTACTCAAAATGTTAATTCAAATATGAATGTATGCCGTTAAAAGTAATTATGACAAAAAATATGAAATTGGACATCTGATCTGGTGGTCAGACGTCTTAAAAGTATTTCCCCTTTTTCTTCTTCTGATCTTCTTTCTCTTCTTTCTCTTCTTTTCTTGCGAAGGCTTCTTCTTCCTGCCTTTGTATCTTTTCTCTTGTTTCTTCTCCTGCCTTGCCTTCCTTCTTTCTTCTTCTAATCTTTGTTGTCTTCACTTTACCTTTCTTTCATTCTCTAGCTTGCTTCTGCCTTGCTCTTCCTTCTTCTCCTGCGAAGGCTTCTTTCCTCTTCTTCTTCTCTACCTTGGTCTCTCCTTCGCTCAGTTTCTTCTTCTGCTTCTTCTCTTCTCCTTGTGGCTAAGTCTCTCCATGCTTAGTCTACCTGCACAGGAGCAAAACCTACCCATTTCCCTCTACCCGCGCGTCTCTCTCTCTCAACAATTCACTCAGGGACGCTCTCCCAGAGCCACACGAATATTCGGGTCAGATCGTACCCGGGACCAGGCGCACCTGCAGGTGGTGTGATGCGCGAGGAGTGCTCAAAGATTGGGTCGGTCGGATCCCTCCAGATCCGCGTGGTCAAGCCGCGGACGAGGCGTGTGTGAGGGCAAGTGAGGGACCTCACCCCTGTGCTTACGGAGGCGTTAAGCATAAAACACGAATTCAATTTATTGCGCAACGGCACCTCAGCTCTCCACGATGTGGGACTAAAGCTTCTGCCCTAATTTCGCACGCACCTGCAGACTTGCGTGCCATCCCCACAGCTGCTGGCTCTGCTAGCACTCCTTGCTGGACCAGAGCAATTCGCGACACTCGCACGAATACGCAGCACCTGCAGCCTGGGAGCCCTGGCACCTGGAGCTGCTACAGAGCTTCTTCAAATGTCGTCCATGGAGGCAGGAGCATCAACACTGTCAGACACAAAACGAGCCTCTCGGCCCAATCAGACCAGCTAGAGACCTTCGCCGTAGCACGGCGAAGGTGGTGGACGGTGCTGCAGGCCACAGGTCGACTTAGGCGTGCGTGCCTAGGCCAACCTGTGGCCGGAGTTGTGGGGTTGGTCGGGGGGTTATTGTGGAGGTCTGGAGTGGAAGTGGAGGGGTGGAATGAGTTCCTGGTGGTGAGGCGGAGCTCACGAGATGGTTGTCGAGCCGTGTGGAGGGGCGGAGTGGTGTGGACGGCTCGCCGGAGGTCAGTCAGAGGCGAGGAAGATGGAGGTGTTCAGGCACTGTCGGGGGGTAAGTAGATAAAATAGCAGGGGAAAAAGAGAGAGGGGAATGTGGAGAAGGTATTTGGCCTAACTACAGGGATGAAGGGGGACGGAGAGGTGAACAGCAGTACCTGCTGTCGCCGGAGAAGATGCTGCCCAGTGGGGGAGAACGGCGGCGACGACGGGGCTGAGGCGGCGTGCGTGGGTGCTGCGGGATGCGGAGGCGAGTCAGGAAGCTAACTCTGCCACTGGTTTTGTGGCAGAGCGAAGAGGGAGGGGAGGGGGGCTCGCCGGAGCTTGCTGGGAATTTTGGCCGGGCAGGAGGAGATGAATTGGAGGTGGAAACTCGGCCAAATCAAGCTTAGCCTCTGCGGCAGGGTCTGGGGAGCCTTTTATAGGCGCTGGCCGAACCTTCTAGCGCGTGGAGACCGCGCAATCACCTCCGCCGGCTTGGAAAGAGGGTGGATACCCGAATCTCTCGTGCGTTCACATGAGAGATTGGGTTCACACCAGCGATTGTAATTGGCTTTAGAAGGAAGGGAATTCCTCAGAGAATCCCCCTTCCATTTCTAGGAGGGAATCTCTGAGGGATTAGAGAGTAATCCCTCTCTAAACCTCGCCGGAGCTCGGTTTTGCCCTAACAATGGCGGCAAGACCGGATTGCAAAGGGGGTGAAAAACTTAGGGGGCTCTCTGCAAAGATATTCAAAAGATAGGGACCAAATTGTGCTTTGGGTGTACTAAATTGCAAAGTAGGTCAAGATGACCTCCCCATAGGTCCAAATTTTGGTAAAAACCTAATTTGGACCTAAGGAATCCACTGGTGAAGTTAGATTTTAGGTTTGACCTCGTTTGACTGGACATTTTGCGTAAGAACCCAAATTAGGTTAATTGAAGAGCTAGGACCCTAATCTAGGTCAAACTGGATTCCAAGGGCCAAATTAAGTGTTCTAAACCCTAGAGAATGTTTTTCCATGATTTTTAGAGGGTTTACTTGATTTCTATTCTGACCGGAACCTTGTTAATTTATGCGAGTCTGTTTTCGGGTTACTAAGTGTCATTTAATTCTTAGATTGCACATAAACCCATTTCTGATTGACTCAACCCACTTTTTATCTCATTTAGACCATTTGACCTATGTTTTGCCTCTGAGAAATCCCGTTTATGTACTGCAATGGTAAAATTGCAATTTTAACCTTTATTTCATGTTTTCTTCTCAGAGCACTTGTTCCTTCAGTTAAGCCTTCTTCTAGGTTATGTAGGAGCTTTTATCTTCTTTATTGGGTCAAAATGAGCTAGTTATGGCTGGTCCCCAGTACCAGTGAGATCTCCAACTCGATCTCACGCTCGGACGATAGTCCAGGCAACTCTTCTGGGAACACGTCAGGTGATGTGACGTCGGTTCGTGACCGGTTTGTGTTATATCGTTGTAGTAAAGCCGGTTGTCACCAACGTTTCATATAAAATTTTTATTACTCGGAAAACTGAAAGAGTTCCCGAGGTCGAACTCAGGGAGCAAGTTGTATTCTAGAGATATACAAGTTCTATTACAAAAATAAAGAGAGAGAGAGAGAGATGAAAAATTGGCTTCTTCTTCTTTTCTTCTTTCTTCCTCTTTGTCTTTGGTTCTTCCTGTTCTTCTTCTTCTTCTTCTTCTTCTTCTTCTGCTTTCTTCAGATTTTCCCCTCGTGCTCTTCTTCTTGTTTCCTTTCTTTCTTTTTCGTCAGATCATCTTCTTCTTTTCTTGCTTCTTGCTTCTCTTCATTCCTTCTTCTTCTTTGTCTTCACCTGCCTTGACTTCTCTTTTTCTTCTCTCGCGATGGCCGTTGCTCTTCCTTCTTCTTCAGCGGGTCTTCTTCTTCTTTGGCTGCTGACCTTCCGTCGTCTGCCCCGGTGCTGAGACGACTTAACAATGCCTTCGCTACAGTGCAGCAGCTCCTTCTTCTTCAGCGGGTCTGCTTCTTCTTCTTTGGCCTGCACACTTCAGAGTTTATTCGTCAAGACAAAAACCTACTCTACCCCCCTCCCCCGCGTATCTCTCTCTCTGAAATCACTCCTCGGAAGCTCTCCCAGAGCGCTATCGGGTAATCGGGTTCGGGTCAGGCCCGGGTCCAGGCCCACCGGCGTGCGTGGTGGGCGAGGAGTGCAGGTCAGTCTAATCGGGTCGGGCCAGGTCCGCGGAGCGTGGTCACGGACGAGGCCGAGTCGGGTCGGGTCGGGTGAGAGGGACCTCACCCCGTGGTAACTGAGGCAAACAGCGTATGGCAGTTTTTCAATTTATGTGTCCGCGCGCCTTTGAGAGATTCCGAGGTGGGACTAAATGTCCCACCCCAATTCTCTTACGCCTGCAGCAGGGATGGTGCTCCCAATTGCATCGGCTGTTGAGGCGTACAGCTCCAATCGAGGGCCAGGGTGTGTGCGTGAGACTCTTCCGCGCTGGCCGTGGCTATTCAATCTGGGATATCTCGGCTTGGAGCAACCTCGAGCAGGCTTCGAGCTTCCTCGCCAATGGCGGTCAAGGCCTGGAACCTGAAACCAATGGCACGGCCTCTCGGCCAAATCAGACAGGCGGAGGACCTTCGCCGTGGCACGGCGAAGGTGGTCAGGGGGTCTGCAGGGGGCGAGATGGAGCTGTTAGGTCGTCCTAGGTCAGACTGTGAGCGAGGGAGTGGGTGTGTTCGGTGGGTCTGCAGAGGGTGTTTGGTGGGAAGTGGAGGGGCGGAAGAGGATCAGGGTGAGGAGGCGGAAGTTCTGCGGTGGTCGGCGAGCCGTGTGGGTCGCTGAGGTGATGGGAGCGGCTCGCCGGAGGGTGGTCGGAGGCGGAGAGGATGAGGGTGAACAGGGTCGGTAGAGGGCTTAATTGACTAAATCGAAAGCGGGGAAAGAAAGAGGAGGAGAAGGGGAGTAAGTCTAACTTAACTGCAGGGACGAAGGGGGAGGAACAGGGCGACAGTCGTATCGACTGTCGCCGGAGAAGATGATGCTCAGGGAGAGGGGCGGCGGCGAGCAGAAGGCTGGAGAGGCGCCAGCTGGGTGCGGCGTGGCGCGGGAAGAGCAGGGGAGGAGGTCTCTGCTGCTGGTAGTGCGGCAGAGCGAAGAGGTGGAGGGAGAGGAAGTCGCCGGAGCTGGTGAGCGTCTGCCGGAGAAAGAAGAGAAGAAAGCTGGGGGTTTTCTCCGTCAGGTCCAGGCTGCCTTGGTCGGTGGAGCGGCGGGGGGTATTTATAGGGTTGAAGCAGGGAGGAAGGCGGAGGGAGACGACGTGTCTCCCTCGCCGGAGCATGGTCGGAATTCGAACCCATACCGTCCGTGCGTTCGCACGGCCGGTATGGGGGGCTGCAAGGACCATGGGGGTGCTCCTGCGACGGCTGACGACGCAGGGCACCCCCCGGTACACATGCCAGGTCCTCCACCTTACCCTGCGCGGCGCCATGCTCCGCGCAAGGTCGCCGGAGCATGGTGCTGGCAGGGTTTTGCAGGAGGGACCTGTTTGCAAAGAACGAAGGAGAGTTAGGGGCCTAAATGCGAGGGTTCAAAAGTTGAGGGCCAAAGAGTAAATATATGAGGACCAAAGTGTAAAGTCGGTCAAGGAGGTTTCTTCTTAGGCTCAAGTTTTTATACATGACTAATTAGGACCTAAGGAATCTGATGGTGAATTTTATTTTCATATTAAACCTTGTTTGACCGGTCAATTTGCGCAAAAACCCAAATTAAGTTATTAATTGGGCATGGTTCTCAATGTAGGTCAAAATGGGTTCTAAAGGCCAAATTGAAGGTTCTAAACCCTAGAGATTATTTTTCTATGAATTTTAGAGGGTTTATTCTATTTTTACTTTGCCTCGAACCTTGTGAATTGAAGTGGGTTGTTTTAGGGTTACAGATTATCATTTGGTTCCTTGAAAGTGCTGTAGCCCTTGCTAGATCATCTCGTCCCACTTTTATTCTTATTAAGCTGTTCTGACCTGTGTTTGGGCCCTGAATTACCCTGTATGCAGATTATACTGGTAAAATTGCACTTTTACCCCTTATGACTGGTTTTCTTCTCAAACTCAGAATTCTCTGAGTTAAGCCTTTCCTTGAGATATGTAGGAGCTTTTATCCTTTGTATTGGGTCAAAATGAGCTAGTTATGGCTCATGATGAGGTTCTCATCATACCCCCATGCCTAGCTTTTGCTAGTCCCTTAGCAAAAAAAAACTTAAGGTTTCAACCCTTGTTCTAGACCATGAAGTTTTCAATGGTTTTAGATAAGTGCCTTTTTATTTGAGCATAGATTAGGTTAGAATGCTGACCATAGGCCTAAAAGATACTCTAGTACCAATCAAGATCCAAATCTGTCTAGCCTTAGCCTCAGTCTTTTAGCAAAGGTTTTTAAGGCACGCAAGAACTAACCTAAGGTTTATTGGACTTCGTGGTTAAAGCACCCGTGCTTGAAATGATTTTAGCCCTGGCCCAGTTCGCAGTGCGTTTTGTAAGAGAGAGATAGAAAGTTTTTTCTGTTTGGAGAGTTTTCTCTCTCTTTTTCTTTTTAGTTCTAGTCTAGGGTTGGCTTTTCAACACGGTCTGTATCAGATTCCTTGCTCCCATCATCAATCCTCAAGGGTTCCTGGCGATCGATGCTTCGAGATAGCACCGCCCATGGCAACCCCCGGAACCCTGGCTATTGAGATTTCGAGATAATCCCATCCATGGTATTCCGTGGCCGAATCCAGACCCTGGCAATTGACACTTCGAGATAATGCCATCCATGGAATCTGAACCAGCAGAGTGCTTACATGCCCCCCGTAGGATATGTAAATATCCTAAGAGACAAGCACCGAGGAGATGATATTTTGTTACGCATCTTCGAGGGGATTTTCCGCCTCTCTGCGCTGGGAACTCGTCCAAATCAACTTGTGTTGATCGGCCATTCCTATTCTAGGTGTTCTTTTCAGATTTTTGCGACGCTTCTGCGTGATTCTGATTTTTACGCTTACTGAACCAGGCTGTGTGTGAGATTAGGGTGCTTAGGTTACTGAGTCCCGTAAACCAAAAATTAGTTAACGAGGCCGAATACTCCCTAAGCCTTAGACCTAATACTTCAGCTTTTCATT
Organism: Thalassia testudinum; assembly: GCA_037157565.1. Classification (NCBI taxonomy): domain Eukaryota; kingdom Viridiplantae; phylum Streptophyta; class Magnoliopsida; order Alismatales; family Hydrocharitaceae; genus Thalassia; species Thalassia testudinum. Next base: position 100,900,672 of record JAZHRO010000063.1, read on the forward strand.
TTCCTCAACCTCTTGAGGAGTGTCCAGATCTTAATGAGTACTAAGAGTCTATTCAAGAATGCCTAAGGTTTGCATTCTTACTAATCTTATTGTGCACTTTTCAGTTATTTTCTTGAATGAGGTCTAGAACTTAGGTTAATTCCTTAGTTCCTTACTAATGACTATCAACTTTTCTTATAATTTTGTGCTCCTTTTTCATTTTGTTTCTTCTCTCCTTCACAAAATTTTCCTTCTCCTCTTTTCCTCTTATTCTTTTTCGAAAATTTTTTAATTTTTATGGTATTTTTGGCATATGTGAATTTTTTTTTTGTTTGAAACCTTTTCTTACGAGTTTTTGCACTTTCATACCCCCCCATGCCTAAGATTTGCAATGTCCTCATTGTAACCTAGGGGGTCTTAGTTCATTCCTTAAGACAGAAATTTGGGTGAGTGGATGGGTCGGGTTGAATTTTTGCGGACGATTTCAAATTTCAGATGCGAACATCTGAGTTGGGGTCGGCTGTCTATAAGGGTGAACTTCGAGTGCTGAAAGGTGTCAGAACAAGTTTCAGGTTTTCAAAGAGAATGACGGGCTGCCTCCCGTTAAGCGCTGAGTTTTACGCCATCGGCTGGGCGCAATAAGCTCAAGGGGAAAGGAGGATATGAGATGCCTCAGCCAAATCAGTAGAAGTTACATCAATGAACGGCTTGAGTCTTTGACCATTCACGATGAAAGGTTCAGAATCGTGGCTGAGTGGACTGATTTCGATTGCTCCATTTCCAAAAACCTGTCGGACCAAATATGGTCCGACCCACTTAGATCTCAGTTTTCCTGGGAAGAGTTTGAGTCGGGCATCAAAGAGTAGGACCTTTTGACCAGGATGGAAGATCTTTCTTGAGATGTGTTTGTCGTGGAAGGCTTTAACCCGCTCCTTGTAGATTTGCGAGTTCTCGTACGCGTCTGTGCGTAATTCATCGATCTCGCTGATTTGGAGTTTTCTGTGGGTCCCAGCCTTGGAAAGATCTAGATTACAGTTCCGTACTGCCCAATAGGCTTTATGCTCCAGTTCGACGGGAAGGTGGCATGCCTTTCCGTACACCAATCTAAAGGGAGACATGCCCAATTGGGTCTTGTGGGCGGTCCTATAGGCCCACAATGCTTCCGGAAGTCGGGACGACCAGTCCTTCCTGTCAGGTCGAACAGTGACCTGTAGGATTTTCTTGATCTCCCGATTCGACAGCTCAGCTAGACCATTAGTTTGGGGGTGGTAAGGAGTAGAGATTCGGTGAGACACCCCGTATTTGGTCATCAGTGACCTAAACTGAGCATTTGTGAAATGGGTCCCCCCATCAGAGATTATTGCACGAGGAATCCCGAACCTTGAGAAAATGTGTTGATGAATGAATTTGAGAACGATTTTGTGATCACAGGTTCGGGTCGGTATGGCTTCGATCCATTTGGACACGTAGTCCACAGCCAACAGAATGTATTCGAAACCATCCGAAACAGGAAAGGGGCCCATAAAATCAATCCCCCAAATATCAAAGATTTCGCATACTAGAATCGGTTGCATAGGCATCATGTTGCGATGGCTCATGTTGCCCAAAGTCTGGCAACGACTGCATGCCTTGCAATGACTGTATGCGTCTTTGAACAGTGTGGGCCAGTAAAAGCCGCACTGGAGGACTTTTGATGCGGTTTTATGCCCGGCAAAATGGCCACCGCATGCCTGGTCATGGCAGAAAGAGAGGATATTGTTGACTTCCCCTTCCGGGATACATCTCCGGATGATCTGATCGGCACCTATGCGGAAGAGGTACGGGTCTTCCCAAATGTAATACTTGGCATCGGAGCGTAATTTGTCTTTCTTGGCCTTCGGCCAATCGGACGGGGTCTGATGAGATGCCAAGTAATTTACAATATTAGCAAACCATGGAAGGCTAGTACCAATAGTCAGCAGGTGCTCATCGGGAAAATGCTCAGTGATGGGTCCGGAAGGGTCTATCATTTCAGAAGGAAGACGGGACAAGTGATCAGCTACCACGTTTTGTTTTCCCGCTTTATCGCGAATCTCGAGGTCAAATTCTTGCAACAGCAAGATCCATCGGATCAATCGAGGTTTCGCGTCCTTCTTTGCAAGGAGATGCCTCACAGCCGTGTGATCCGAGTATATGATGACATGGGAACCCAGAAGGTATGATCTGAATTTCTCTAGGGCAAATACTACAGCTAGCAGCTCTTTCTCAGTAACTGTATAGTTACGCTGAGCCTCATCGAGTGTTTTGCTGGCGTAGTAAATGACCACAGGTTTCTTGTCATTCTTCTGCCCCAAAACCGCTCCTACAGCGAAGTCGGATGCATCACACATGATCTCAAAGGGTTGAGACCAATCAGGGGACTGTAGGATCGGGGCTTGGGTGACTCGGTCACGCAGGATTTCAAATGCTTGAGTGCATTCCTTGGAGATTTCGAAGGGAACATCCTTGGAGAGAAGAGTGGTCAGGGGGCGTGCGATTTTTGAAAAATCAGGGATAAATCGTCGATAAAAACCGACATGCCCTAAAAAGGATCGGATGTCCCTGATCGAGCTAGGCATAGGAAGGCGAGAAATCAGATTAACCTTAGCTCGATCCACTTGGATACCTTTCTCCGAAATTGAGTGTCCCAGGACAATTCCCTCAGGCACCATGAAATGGCTCTTTTCCCAGGAAAGAACCAAATTCACGTCGATGCACCGCCTGAGTATCTGGACCAAGTGCTGGAGGCAATCGTCGAATGATGCTCCGAAAACTGAAAAGTCATCCATGAAGACTTCCAGATAATCACCTACCATATCTGAGAATATGGCAAGCATGCATCGCTGAAAAGTAGCGGGTGCATTGCAAAGACCGAAAGGCATCCTTCGGAAAGCGTATGTTCCGAAGGGGCAGGTGAATGTGGTCTTTTCTTGGTCCTCAGGATGGATTGCCACCTGGTTATAACCGGAGTACCCGTCAAGAAAGCAGAAGAACCTATTTCCCGCTAGTTTTTCGAGAATTTGATCAATGAAGGGTAGTGGGAAATGATCCTTCTTCGTGGAGGAATTGAGTCGACGGTAATCTATACAGACTCTCCACGAGTTGGCTAATCGGGTAGGAATGATTTCTCCGGTCTCAGTCGTTATAGTGGTGAGTCCTGCCTTTTTAGGCACGACCTGAATCGGGCTCACCCAACGACTATCGGAGATCGGGTAGATGATCCCGGCATCTAACCACTTGATGATCTCCTTTTTCACGACCTCCTGCAGATTGGGGTTTAAGCGTCTCTGCATTTCACGAGAAGGTCGTGTGCCCTCTTCTGAATAGATATGATGAGTACAATAAGAGGGACTTATTCCAGTCAAATCATCGAGGGTCCATCCGATGGCTCTGCGATGTTGCTGGAGGACAACAATCAGACGGGATTCCTGTTCAGGATTAAGGTTGGAATTGATGATCACAGGAAGGGTCTGATTAGAACCCAAAAAGATGTATTTCAAATGAGCAGGAAGGGGTTTCAGTTCGAGGATGGGGTTTTCAGCAGCAGCGGGTGGTTCAGTATAGATGTGAGGTTCAAGGGTGGGAGTTATTGGGTTGTTCACATCTGGATTTGACTCCTCTATTTGCGGGTCGAGATCCTTCTGTGGTTGATGAGGAATACTCAAGTCATTCTGGAGGTGTGATTCATCAACCAAAGTCTTGATGTCACAAATTTGCTCGATGACGCCGCAATTAATTCCTTGTTGGGCCTTAAATATATCAATTTTCAGTGTTTGATCTCCAAACTTAAGCTCTATTTGGCCCTCCTCACAGCTGATGTTGGCTCTAGCAGTAGCCGAGAAAGGTCTCCCTAGAATGATTGGTGTATCCCTAGGGTTCTCAGGTGCATCCATGTCTAAGACTATAAAGTCCACTGGAAAATAGAAATCCCGCACTCTTACGATAACATCCTCGAGAATCCCTTTTGGTGACTTTATAGATCGATCTGCTAATTGTAATGTCACCTCAGTTGGTTTCAGCTCAGATTCTTCCAGATGGTCAAGTAAGGATGTGGGTATCAGATTTATAGATGCACCTAAGTCTAACAATGCTCTGTCAAATTGGGTACCACCTATCTTACAGGAGATCAGGGGAGTTCCAGGATCTTTTGCCTTGGGTGGGAGTCTACTAAGGATTACAGAGCTGGCTTGCTCTGACAGAACAATTGGGCTCCCTCCATTGGTTCGCGGCTTACGCTGGGGTGTACATATATTCTTTAGAAATCGTGCGTAAGCTGGTACGTGGTGGATTGCATCCATCAAGGGGATGTTTATGTGGACCTGCTCAAAGAGCTTGACCAGGTCCTCCTCAGGGGCCACGGGTTTGGTGGTCTTCTTTCCCTTGGTCAGGGCCTCGGGAAACGGGATCTTGGTTGGTTCCTCTAGGATAGGTCCTGGTTGTGGGTCTGGAACAACGGTACCTTGGATAACTATCCTAGGGTCATGATTATCAGGCTGGGAGTGGTTTGGATAACGCGGGTCCTGAGTTGTCTTACCACTACGTGTTGTTACAGCATTTAATCCGGCCTGATTTTGGTTTGGATTTGGTAGGAGGGGTGGCTGCTGCTGAAATCCCGTACGAGAAGTAGAGGCTTCCATCTCGTCTGGAGATGGGGCAGTAGGGGCCTGATAAATCCATTGAGCGTGGCCTAAATTTGGATTCATAACGCGCTTCTGGGTTGGCACGTTATTTGGGTTAGGAAGGGGTTGGGAAGGGAGTGTGCCTGGCTGGCGAGAATTTGCCAACTGGGCCAGCTGAGTTTTAACTTCAGTAAGCTCGTCCTTGTGCTGTTTTTGAATGGCCGCATTCGATTTTTGAATGTCAGCCAGAGTCTGAAGGATTAAGGACATTTGATCTTGATTTGGCCCTGATGGATAAGTAGGGTTGGGCCGAGGCTGAGGCGGCTGGTAGTGATGAGAGGGCTGTGGGCGGGACTGAAAAGGTGGTCTTTGGGTTTGAGAATTTCCCGCCCACTGAAAATTTGGATGGTTTCGCCATCCAGGGTTGTAAGTGTTGGAGAATGGGTCGTTCTGGATGGCGTTGAGGTCCTCGCAGGTCTGAGGAACCTCCTGAGAATCAGGGAAAGGGGGAATGGAGTTCCCCCGACTGGTGAAGAAAGGATCGGATGATCTTCCAGTCCAAGAATCAGATGGGGATGGATATGGATCCATCCCAGGGGAGGATCGGTGGAGGATGTTTTGCACAGTCTCCTGTGTGGAAGGAGGTTGTGCAAAGGAGTTACGCGCAGAGGTGGCTCGCTGCAAGTGCTGAGTCAGCTCATCCACCTTCTTTTCAATAATTGAGACCTTGTCCAATCGACTGGCCATTAATTCCAGGTCGACTGATGCGGACAGGCCCTGCGTCTCATGTGCTCCCTTAAGATTCGTCGCTGCGCGGGTATTCGTCCTGTCGAATAATCCCATGGAGTCATTGTTGATGGAGTTCTCGCACATGTTTTCGAGAATCTCCCATACGGTGTCTTCATGTTGACCCATGATGTTTCCTCCGCAGGTTGCATTGACGAAAAGGCGGATGTCCTCACGGAGTCCCTGGTAAAAAGATTGGACTTGTTCCCATTTAGGAACTCCGTGATGGGGGCACTTCCTCATGAGATCCTGAAAACGATCCCATGCCTCATGGAGAGGTTCTCCTGATTGTTGAGTGAAGTGTGTAATCTGATGGCGCAAGGCGTTGGTCCGACCAACGGGAAAGAACTTTTTCAAAAACTCGGATTGAAGTTCTTCCCAAGTGTTGATCGGCCGGGTCTGAGTTTGATACCAATGGGCGGCCTTGTCCATAAGAGAAAAGGAGAACATCTTCATGAGAAGAATATCCCGATTTTGCGCATCTGATCCAAAAGTGTGGGCCAGATGTTTAAGCTGTTTGATGTGCTGGAAGGGATCTTCAGAATTAAGCCCATGGAATTTGGGTATAGCGTGAATCATGTTGGGCTTTAGTTCGGAATCAGGTCCTCCAATCGGGATTCTAACTCGAGGCTCAATGGCCACCGCAGCAGGATTGTAGTGGTCCCGCATCATAGGACGCTGCGGTGGGTGCACGAAGTTTTGGAAGAGGTCATTGAGTCGCTGGAGCTGGTGTTCCAGATTATTTTCTTCCTCAACTGGCTGAGCCATGATGGGGGAAGAAGAAGAACTTGGTTCTGAATCAGAAGAGAGAATAATGTGAGGGTGTTGCTGCACAAACACGGGCGTCGAGGCTTGGCCTTGACGAGAGTGAATTTCTAAAGGAGGTCTTAAGGGTGGTCTTAGAGACCTCCTTCCGTACATGCACAGTTGGGAGAGGTAAGTTTAGAAGGTGATGGACCCAATCAAGACACCCAAAAATGTGTTGGGTGACTATAGAGGTGCGGGGCAGATGGACCCCTTGATCAGAAAGATCGTCCACCTGAGAATTACCTGGGCAGCCAGAGAGGGAGAGTCCCGCGAAGACCCCTACACGGTAGAGCGTCCCCACGGGTTACAGGGTTTCCCCCACCCGACCTCTCTTGTCACTGCGGTTCCAGGTAGACCAGAATGGGGATCTTGACCTCTTAAGTCTACCAATTTTAAGATCAGGGTGCTTAAGGTTTCACTTGAACTTTAGTCTTTTTAAGTGCAAAGAGTGACCTAATTTAAGGTTGGTTAACCCAAGGGGTCAACTTTACCTATTGTTTTCTTTAAGAGCTTTTAGGTCCTGTCTTTTAGGGTTCAAGTGTTTAGAGAGCCAATTGTTTTAGATTTTCTTTGAATAGGTATTTTCAGACAAGGGCTTGGGCACACTTCATTTGGTTTTCTCAATTCTTGCTTAAGGAGTGTGTCTCTAAATCCCTAGTGTTGGATCCTAGGTTGGCTCTACTTGGTCCAGTTAATTCTTTGTTGGGTAATTAGGGCTCAAGCAAGAATGTGTTAGCCCTTAAATACCCTTAATAGTGTGCAGAAATAATGAGTTGAAAACATGCAACTTTTATGGTTACTAAATATGGAAGACAGGTTAGCCCTATATTGCTTGTTCTTTTCTTTTTTTTTTTCCTCTTTAGAGTGTAGGGGTTAATAGTGAGAGAAAAGATTTTACCTGTCTTCGGAGTAGTTGTGTGGTTGCTTGTCTTCTTGAGTTCCTATAGCTGCACAAAAGAGAGGAGATTATTAGAACTTAAAAGATACAGGAATGTTTACCTCTAGAATAGCCGTTGCTCCCCGGCAACGGCGCCAAAATGATGTGACGTCGGTTCGTGACCGGTTTGTGTTATATCGTTGTAGTAAAGCCGGTTGTCACCAACGTTTCATATAAAATTTTTATTACTCGGAAAACTGAAAGAGTTCCCGAGGTCGAACTCAGGGAGCAAGTTGTATTCTAGAGATATACAAGTTCTATTACAAAAATAAAGAGAGAGAGAGAGAGATGAAAAATTGGCTTCTTCTTCTTTTCTTCTTTCTTCCTCTTTGTCTTTGGTTCTTCCTGTTCTTCTTCTTCTTCTTCTTCTTCTTCTGCTTTCTTCAGATTTTCCCCTCGTGCTCTTCTTCTTGTTTCCTTTCTTTCTTTTTCGTCAGATCATCTTCTTCTTTTCTTGCTTCTTGCTTCTCTTCATTCCTTCTTCTTCTTTGTCTTCACCTGCCTTGACTTCTCTTTTTCTTCTCTCGCGATGGCCGTTGCTCTTCCTTCTTCTTCAGCGGGTCTTCTTCTTCTTTGGCTGCTGACCTTCCGTCGTCTGCCCCGGTGCTGAGACGACTTAACAATGCCTTCGCTACAGTGCAGCAGCTCCTTCTTCTTCAGCGGGTCTGCTTCTTCTTCTTTGGCCTGCACACTTCAGAGTTTATTCGTCAAGACAAAAACCTACTCTACCCCCCTCCCCCGCGTATCTCTCTCTCTGAAATCACTCCTCGGAAGCTCTCCCAGAGCGCTATCGGGTAATCGGGTTCGGGTCAGGCCCGGGTCCAGGCCCACCGGCGTGCGTGGTGGGCGAGGAGTGCAGGTCAGTCTAATCGGGTCGGGCCAGGTCCGCGGAGCGTGGTCACGGACGAGGCCGAGTCGGGTCGGGTCGGGTGAGAGGGACCTCACCCCGTGGTAACTGAGGCAAACAGCGTATGGCAGTTTTTCAATTTATGTGTCCGCGCGCCTTTGAGAGATTCCGAGGTGGGACTAAATGTCCCACCCCAATTCTCTTACGCCTGCAGCAGGGATGGTGCTCCCAATTGCATCGGCTGTTGAGGCGTACAGCTCCAATCGAGGGCCAGGGTGTGTGCGTGAGACTCTTCCGCGCTGGCCGTGGCTATTCAATCTGGGATATCTCGGCTTGGAGCAACCTCGAGCAGGCTTCGAGCTTCCTCGCCAATGGCGGTCAAGGCCTGGAACCTGAAACCAATGGCACGGCCTCTCGGCCAAATCAGACAGGCGGAGGACCTTCGCCGTGGCACGGCGAAGGTGGTCAGGGGGTCTGCAGGGGGCGAGATGGAGCTGTTAGGTCGTCCTAGGTCAGACTGTGAGCGAGGGAGTGGGTGTGTTCGGTGGGTCTGCAGAGGGTGTTTGGTGGGAAGTGGAGGGGCGGAAGAGGATCAGGGTGAGGAGGCGGAAGTTCTGCGGTGGTCGGCGAGCCGTGTGGGTCGCTGAGGTGATGGGAGCGGCTCGCCGGAGGGTGGTCGGAGGCGGAGAGGATGAGGGTGAACAGGGTCGGTAGAGGGCTTAATTGACTAAATCGAAAGCGGGGAAAGAAAGAGGAGGAGAAGGGGAGTAAGTCTAACTTAACTGCAGGGACGAAGGGGGAGGAACAGGGCGACAGTCGTATCGACTGTCGCCGGAGAAGATGATGCTCAGGGAGAGGGGCGACGGCGAGCAGAAGGCTGGAGAGGCGCCAGCTGGGTGCGGCGTGGCGCGGGAAGAGCAGGGGAGGAGGTCTCTGCTGCTGGTAGTGCGGCAGAGCGAAGAGGTGGAGGGAGAGGAAGTCGCCGGAGCTGGTGAGCGTCTGCCGGAGAAAGAAGAGAAGAAAGCTGGGGGTTTTCTCCGTCAGGTCCAGGCTGCCTTGGTCGGTGGAGCGGCGGGGGGTATTTATAGGGTTGAAGCAGGGAGGAAGGCGGAGGGAGACGACGTGTCTCCCTCGCCGGAGCATGGTCGGAATTCGAACCCATACCGTCCGTGCGTTCGCACGGCCGGTATGGGGGGCTGCAAGGACCATGGGGGTGCTCCTGCGACGGCTGACGACGCAGGGCACCCCCCGGTACACATGCCAGGTCCTCCACCTTACCCTGCGCGGCGCCATGCTCCGCGCAAGGTCGCCGGAGCATGGTGCTGGCAGGGTTTTGCAGGAGGGACCTGTTTGCAAAGAACGAAGGAGAGTTAGGGGCCTAAATGCGAGGGTTCAAAAGTTGAGGGCCAAAGAGTAAATATATGAGGACCAAAGTGTAAAGTCGGTCAAGGAGGTTTCTTCTTAGGCTCAAGTTTTTATACATGACTAATTAGGACCTAAGGAATCTGATGGTGAATTTTATTTTCATATTAAACCTTGTTTGACCGGTCAATTTGCGCAAAAACCCAAATTAAGTTATTAATTGGGCATGGTTCTCAATGTAGGTCAAAATGGGTTCTAAAGGCCAAATTGAAGGTTCTAAACCCTAGAGATTATTTTTCTATGAATTTTAGAGGGTTTATTCTATTTTTACTTTGCCTCGAACCTTGTGAATTGAAGTGGGTTGTTTTAGGGTTACAGATTATCATTTGGTTCCTTGAAAGTGCTGTAGCCCTTGCTAGATCATCTCGTCCCACTTTTATTCTTATTAAGCTGTTCTGACCTGTGTTTGGGCCCTGAATTACCCTGTATGCAGATTATACTGGTAAAATTGCACTTTTACCCCTTATGACTGGTTTTCTTCTCAAACTCAGAATTCTCTGAGTTAAGCCTTTCCTTGAGATATGTAGGAGCTTTTATCCTTTGTATTGGGTCAAAATGAGCTAGTTATGGCTCATGATGAGGTTCTCATCATCAGGGTACTCTCTGTCCACCGGGATACTCTGCAAGTCTGCCACAGGGCTAGGCTCCGCCACCACACAAGCTAGGAAGCCCTCACACCCCTAGCTCAAAAGTCTTGCCGCCCGAAGTACAAAAATGCACCTGAAGCCTCCCTCCACTAGCTACCTGTGGAACTCGAAAGAAGGCAACTCCAGAATGGAGAAGATGATCTTCCTCTCAAAGCAGTACACCAAGGCATGGTAAGCGGACAGCCAGTTCATCCCCAGAATTGCACCAAAGTCCTCCATCTGTATCATAATCAAGTCAGCGGGAAGGCTGTGTCCCCCAACACTGACCTCACAACCTGTGTACACCTCCTCAGCTACACACAGCTGACCACTCGGACCTCTGATCACTAACGGATCCTCTAACAACATACAGTCCTGCCCCAAACTAACCGCAAAACTGGCAGCGACAAACGAATGCGTAGCGTCGGAATCGAAAAGCGTGTAAACAAGTCTGCCAGAAACTGAAACCATACCTGCCACCACTGAACCTGAAGCTCTGGCATCCCTGTGTGTCAGGGCGTTGATACGCCCCTCAGCCCTAAGTGCGGACGAAGCAGCCACACTCTGCGTCGGACGGGTAGCCACTAGCCGTACCCTCCCCGCGACTGCTGTCCTCCTCCTCGTGCCTGGAAACCGTGGCCTCCTGCTCGCCCTCCAATGCTCAGCGCGAGAATCATCTGGTGACCTCCGACCCCAGACGGGCAGTCCCTCCTGATGTGGCCCGGCTGGCCACACTGGTAGCAAAGGGGGACTCGACTCCCGCCCTCAGTGGGTCCCTACTAACGGCTGGGCGGGGGTCCGGTGCTAGCAGCTGACCCCTATCAGGGGCCCCCAAAGGCCACTGATGGCCCTGCAAAGCGTGACGGCTCTCCTGTAGGCACCATGTGCCTCCACTCTCGTCTACCCTGTGAGAAGTCTGGCTGATAGGGCCGCTTCCGCCCGCTGTCAGTGTCATGTGCGGACGGGTTGGTTTCTTAATACGTCATAGCTGCCTCCACCACCCTCGAGAACGTCGACAGCATCAGGGGTTTGACATACCCCCGAATGGCAGGCCAGAGCCCCTCGGTGAACCTCCAAAGGCGCTCCTCCTCGATAGCCACAGCTGTCGCTGCAAAACGAGACAGGTCTAGGAAACGCGTGCGGTATGCGCTCACGGTCATCATCCCCTGGCGGAGAGTATGGAACTCCCGCCTCCTCTGGTCCTGCCATGTCTCGGGGAAGTACTGCTCGTAGAAGAGGGTGACGAATTGGTCCCAAGTTGGCTCATCCCTCTCCTGACCCCTGACCGCCCTCCACCACCTATGTGCCGTGCTCTCCAGCTAGTACGTGGCAAAGGCCACACGGCACTCCACAGAGGGGCGAAGGGTGTCAAAAACCTTCTCGATCTACTCAAGCTAGTCCTCTGCCTCGGTCGAGTCCTCATCCCCCTTGAAGGAGGGGGGCTTCAGCTTCCGGAACTGTCTGAAAAGCTCAAAGTGGTGCTAAAGTGGGGATGCTGGTGCGCCTCCAGGCAAAGAAGACTCATGCTCGGAAGTGCTGGAGGAAGGTGGGGGTGGAGGAGGCCCACCCTCTCCCCCGCGTCCAGCGTCGTGTCCGTCTCGTGGTCCCACAGAGGACTCCCCCTCCGCAGCCCCAGGGAGAGGCGCTCGTGGTGGTGGGTGGAGCTCCTCTCGCATGATATCCCGTATCAGCTGGGCGAGGTCCTAGGCCTGAAAGCCCAGGAGCAGTGGCTGGTCCACTGAGGCGTTAGGCTCAACGTGCCCACCCCTCCGACCTCATCCTCAGCCACATCTGCGGCCCGCCTCACTACCTCCTCGTCGAGGCATCTCCTGCAAGGAAACATGAGCATGGAACAGAAAAGATGTCAAAACTAATTGATATTCAATGAAGTAACCTTAAAACAGATGTCAAAAGGTATGATGTGGTGGCTACTCTAGTTACAAGCATGTGAATTGGTTATTTTCCAGCCAGTTGGTTCACTTCTCGGGATGACCTTGCTCTGATACCATCTTGTTACGACCCGGTTCCCGAATCCCTACAGGGCACGAGAATCGGACCGACTCGACTGACCCAAGACCCAGTCGTCCAATGAGAAAGTAACCAAAAAGCAGTAAAATAAACCACATTCACCATGCAAGTAACTGACAGTACCAAAAGTACAGCAGTAAAGAAAAGAACTACTATAGTACATACCACCACAACAGTAGAGAATTTAAAATCAGGTACATAAATATGAAGTTTACAATAAAAGAGTACAAGGTGTAATAGAAATACTCACTACTACAGAAAAATGGTACAACAAAGCACAACTACTGGGCTCTACTAGGCCGAGCACCCTCCGCAGTCGCAGGCTCTAGCTGCTCAACACTTGGTCCTAAAAAAGGTGACAAATATGGCACGTCAGCAAAATGCTGAGTAGAATGCAAACCAACTAGCTAAGAAAACAGTAAAGGTGGACAAGTAGCTATTGTTTTTAATTTCTTTCTTTATTTCTCTATTTACTCTTTCTTGAATTATTTCTCAGATCTTTCTCTTGATCTTGAATGTTCCTCATGGGAACGATCTTGATTGCAGTCTTTTCCGAAAAGTAAAGGTAGCACGTGGTGCTCTCCTGGTCGGGAGAGTCCCCCGTGGTGGTTCTACCCTCAGTCAACCACCCCAAGGTCACTGACAAACGTAACGGTGACTACGGCACACGCGATAAACGCACAGGTAGCTATCCCACACTGGCACACGATCAGTCATTTCTGTTAACGGGTGTGCCCAAAGCACAACACGGAATCAGTATAGGGCAGAGCCCTCTCAGTAACAGGGGTCCAGCCCCTCCATAGTAACCAAACAGGGGTCTTTCCCCTCCACAGTCCACATACCCTCACCTGACTACCCTGGTTTGCCCAGTGGGCCTAACAAGTCGGTGTAGGACGGCTAGCAAAACCCCAGGGCCCGTGGGGTAGCTAGCGCTCTCCCTACACTAGTAGCTCTCCCTAGTACTTTGTACGCGAGGGCCAAAAGTCGGTACAAAGTGGCCAGACCTAACCCCGGGTCCCTGGGACGGCTTTCTCCGCTTTGTACTAAACAGGGGGACGGTCGCTCTCCTTAGTACTCCGTACTCAAGGGCCAGGTCACTTCCCCAATTCCATTCTATTTATCTTCCAGGAGCTCTACTCCTAATTCCCTGTAGGGTTCATACTTGTATTTCTCAAGCCAAGCCATACTTGGTATCATCATTTCAGTTTCATTCGCATATAGCTCGTGTTTCCAACATTTAATATCCATTTATATACAAGCAGCTCAAATTTAGTTTCCAATAACAGGAATTACATGTAGCAGTTACTAGCAACAGTATTCTAGATTTCACAGGCAGCTGTTATCCAATTACAAGCAATTATTATTATTCTATCTACTTATCCAAGACTGCAATTCAGGTATTCAGGACATTCATTTCAGGGTTTCTGTTCCTAGGATTCATGCCATACCCTAGGATATATCATTCAATCTAGTTTTCAAGTCCTAGGATTCATGCCATACCCTAGGATCTATCATTCAAACTAGTTTTCAGGTCCTAGGATTCATGCCATACCCTAGGATCTATCATTCATTTTAGAGTTGCATTAATGTTTGTAAATAACTAAGGGGAGCCACTCTACCAGCAAAATTGGGAGTAATGGGGGCATGATCGGCAGGTCCACGTGCCTCTGCAACCCCCAAAGCCGCAACAGAACGAGGTCCTAACACAAAGAGCAACCACAAGGAACCAATCAAAATAGGATGCAAGTATTTCAAACAAGTAGAGGAACTAATTCTGAGAAGAACGGAATCTTAAACGTGGAAATCAGACCTCGAGCGAACCCTAAATGGGTTAAAAATGACAATTCTGACTTAAATCAGATGTCTGGAACACCTTCCAGACTTCTTAAAAAGTGGTCTAGGTCATATCTCACTCCGCGTTGTTCCTCAGATGTCCAGGGATCCTACTGAATCGTCTGGACCCAATTCCAGATGTCCGACCACCTCTCCGGAAGTTTGGAGACGCTCTCCGCCGTATGGTGCTGTGCCCAGACATCTGATCTATGTGGGAGGGTGTGTCCTCGCACCTTCCCAAAATGAAACCTGCACGCGCGACGAAAGCCTCCTCATCACGACACGTCTCAGCCTTTGGCGGATTGGCCTGCATGGCCGTATCCACAAAAAGGAGGAGGAGGAAAAATTTCATACCTTTCAGATGTCTCGAGCTCCCTCCAGACGTCGCCTGCGTCGTTTGGACGTAGGTCCAGACGTTTGATTCTGGGAAAAATTCCTAGAATTAGAACTTCCTCGCCTTCTTCCCGCTGTGCGTGAGCTCGCCACGCAGCCGCTCGCCGGCCGCTTGCACTGTAGCAGCACCAGGGGATATCTCCCCCGCACGATGCCCCTCCGCGCGCACGTCAGCCGGCCTCGAGATGCTCCAGTAGGATCTCTCTCTTCCTCGCGCACTCTCCCTCTTCTTCGCTCTCGCTATACCTCTTCTCTCCGTGATGCACCCGGCAGCAGCTGAACCGGCTCTCTCTCTCTCTCTCATGCTCACACTGGAAGGAGGAGACGGTGGGGTGGTGAACGAGGGAGAGGGGAGGGGTATTTCAAGGCGTGGGGGTTCTGTCTGCAGGTCGACGAGGGAAGAGAGAGAAAGAAGAGGGCAGCGGGTTGTAGTCTGCATGCAACACGGGCGCAGACTCGCGATCATACGCATGCCAAAATTTATTTCCAGACGTCTTGGAAGGCTTCCAGACGTCTGACTAGACGTCTGGACCAACTCCCAGACGTCTTAAAAAGCGTTTGATGTCTCGGATCTTAATAAGAAGCATTCAGATTTGGCAAATGACTCATTCACATTTCAATCCAAAACTCTGATTATTGTCAAAATTAAAATAAATTTAAAACGATCTACGATTCAACTCATTAAAAACAACACTAGGGTCATTGTGAGCAAATGGGATGAATGGACTGACCATCCAATGAAATTGGGTGCTTAAATTAAATCTGAATGCTCAAGTGTATCATATCTGATTTAATGCCAGTTGAATGGGTGGTTGGCAACTAAATTGCAAGGAAATCAGTGAATGTGGACAATGATATGTGGAGGAAGATCAGGGGGTGGAAGTGAAAGTAGGAAATCACCTCTCTGATCTGAGTTGATCGAAGAAGGCGAAAGCGATCTAAATTGATCTAACTCTAAACTAACAGTTCATCAGTGAGTTACTAACTAATTCTACTCCTAGAAAATAGTAAATCTAATCTATGAAAGCATTAAAAATCCTAGTTTAGTGGATGAATGAGATGCTTGGATCCACAACAAGTTGCTGTGGCGACAAAGAAGGGTGAGAGGATCCCTAGCGAAGAATGAGGTCCCTGGGCTGCAGCTGGTCGCTACAACGATGAAATTGAGGGAGGAGAACCACGCCCCTGTCACAGGCACAGCTGATGAAGGAGGAAGAACTGGAGAGTGAACGATGATCAACTCAATGAGGTAGGGAATCGATCCTTTGCATGTGACGCCAAGGTGGTCCTTAAGTAGCCAAGCAAGTGGATCAGGGCACCGTGGAGGTAGGATTAGGCATTTAGGGCTTTGACGGTGGATTTAGGAGAGATGTGTGCAAGGGAGGTTCAAATCAACTTCCAACTGTCAAATGCGCACGAGGGATCTGGGAGGTGCGATGGTACCATGCATAAATGCATGAGAAGTTTGGATTTGGATCAGCCCTTAAATCAAGAGTATATGGGATGGATGGCTGTTATTGCTCAAGTTCTTGTGAGCGCTACAATGAACCCGCGCATCAAGTGTAAAGGGAATTTGCTGAGAGGCCCTCTAAGGGTGATGCGGTAGAAAAGTTACACCGAGGCCCATTAGTGAAGAGGAATTGATGCAAAGTGGTCCTTGAGTGAATCAAACAGGTCCTTGCCAGTTATCAAAGGGGTCCTTGGAGGTTTCAAATGTAGACAAATGTCAATGATGAAGGAACTATTTGTAATGTCATGAATACAAGGTCCTAATAATGAAAATGCAACCAAGTTTTTATTGAAGCTTAATTGAACATTTAGAAAGTTGATTTCACTTTCAATTTGAACTTTTGAATCCAAAATATGTGTTCAATTTGCAATTGGATCATCATTTTACATTTTTTTATAGAATATCTCAATTTGTGACCTAATTGTACATTTTTAACATAAATTTTCTGTTTTAGGCCATTTCTATTAATTCCCACACTTAACCCTTTTCTTATGTTAATTATGTAGTGTTTAACTTAGTTTCTAGCTTAACTCAAGCGTTTTAACTATGATGAGCCACACCTCATCATACCCCTATACTTAGGTTTTGCTAGTCCTTTAGCAAACAACTCATTAAAGTGCAAAGCTTTCAACATCAGCTAGGTAAGTGTAATGAGATATCTATTTTTCTTTTCTCAAATTATTAAGTGTTTAGAGATGTTCTTTTAAGCCGAAAGATTTTCTGATCAACCAACTGTGTTTATTTTTGGACATTGCGAGAACCGGTCGCTTAGGAAGACTAACCAAAACTTAAGACTGATATGACATAGAGCATCTCTAGACCAATAAGGGCTCTCTATATTTAAACCTTAAGTGCAATTTCCTGGACTTAGAAGGCTTTACAAAGCTCATAACCTAAGTGGCTATGGCTGTGCTGAGTGATAGGTCAGGACTAACCAGGTGAACTTCAGAGCTCAATCCTGAGGTTTCACTTCTTTTTAAGTCTAGGTTGATCCTAGCTTCAACTTATGTTTTTGGATCAACTCCAAAAAATAAGGAAGACTCAAATCCAACTCTTATTGTGTTATGGCTCAAAGAATATTTGGTGGAAACAAGGTATTTGTAATGCACTCGGAAAATATTTTTAGTAGAAGTATTTACAAGACTTGGAGAACATACTTGACTTATTCTAAAGAATGTCTTTTTCTGCAAATTCTTTTTGAATTTTTCTTTTCTTCTTTTAGCGAACAACTATCAGTATCTCTCCGACAACTTTATTTGGTAGAGCACACTTATTTGGTGGGTGAGTTCTTTGGTGGAAAGAGCTTCTCCTATGCATAAGAATAAAGACTAGGACAATGAGTCTACCTGCATACACAAGTAAGGACTCCACCTTCCCTAGTGAACACTAGGGTGGAATTTCAAGTTCACAAGGTCTTTCTCAACACTGTACAATGTAAACAAATGTTACATAGACTCCTAAGCCACAACAAAGTAGTGAATCTGGTACTGGTGACTTAGGTACAATAATACATCCTACCTTATGAGAGATCGTGGTCTATCTTGCCAAAGCTTGAAGTTTATTAAGCCAAAGCCTGAGCGAATCAAGCTACATGAGTGAATCAAGCTACAATGGCTCGGAAAGTCTAACCAGCAAAAAATTGAATGTCCATAAACACTTGTTCTATTTTTGTTTTCAACTATAAGATCATAATTAAACACTTATATTCCTTTCAATGCTTATTTCTCTCCCCTCAGAATTCTATTTTGGAGTTCTCCCTCAACAATAAGTACATTCAGGTCCCTTATTGTATTTTTGGAATTTTTGTTTTTGACATTTTCTTTGTATTTTTGACTTTGTAATTTTTTTCAAATTTTTCAAAATTTTTCAATTTTTTTGGTATTTTTGATAATATTGTACTATATATACTATAGGTGTATCTATAATTGCATTTCAATGAATGATTTCACCATTTACACCCCCACATGCTTAAATGATGTAATGTCCGAATTATATGAATAGGATAGATGCAAATGCATGCTCTACTTTCCACTAACTTAGACTGGGTGATAGAATGAAGTTGGAATGAAGAGATAAAAATCTCTGTGCGGTCGATTTCTTATCGATACAAGATCAAAGTGGGAAGTTGGGCTAAATAGTGAAATGCATGACATGTGTGACTATGAATGTATGCTAAAAATGCAAGGATAGACACCTAATGAAAGAAATGGAAAACAAGAAAGGTGAAAACAACTATATACAAAGAATAGGTTTGCTAAGTTTAACACCTTCAGCTAGGCGCAAATTCGGTAGAAGTGTCAATAATGTAAGAGCCAAAAGGATGGGTAGAGAATTGACAAGTCTGAAGAAGCTCCATGAAAGATATAGATCATGATGAATAGAGTGGAAGTTTGTCAATCTCAAAGGTAAAGAATAGCTCCATAATCAATATGCATCAGAATCAATTACTTGGAACAAGGCCCAAGTAAAGAATGGGTATCAAATCAGAGATACTTGGCTCAAGGTTCAAGTACACAGATACAGAATCAACTCAGAATTACATGGCTCAAGTTCCAATTAATGAAACACAATGTATCCAAAAGAATATACAACTTCCACCTCTTCAATCAATGAATGCAGAATCAGGATAAAGAAGATGAATTTGGGTTGGGAAGAAGAGGTGGTTGCTGATCTAAGTAAGGTGCGGATGGCTCAGAATTGTGCAAGGCTTGTGATATGACATGTGATTGGCCTTGGGGAGGATTAGGTTGAACATACCTCTGGGCAAGTATATTCCTAGGATTGGATTCTACTTGAGATGGGAGTGAATGTGGTTGATGGGATTCTGTCAAGTGCGATAGCTAGGCTCCCATCTCAGCTAAAGTCGTGTCCTATCTCTATTGCATAGCAATGTTTTGTTATTGCATGTTAGCAAGAGCTTTCATGATTGACCCCAATTGATCATCTCGTGTATGCTTAGGTTGAGAGTATTGGGTGGGCCTGGGTTGGGGTTGCTGATAAGCATGCAGTGGATACCTGTGTTGTTGTGGAGGTAATGCTCGGATCGAGTTATGAAGTAGTGGTGCAGAAGGTTGTTGAAAATTGGATCTTTGTGAATTTCCCGACCACGAGAAATTTGGATGATTACGCCATCTAGGGTTATAGTTTTGTGAATATGGGTCATTGTGAATGGCATAAAGCTCCTCCGAAGCTCCAAAACATGCAGGGAAGTCAGTGTAAGGAGGAACAAAGGTTCTTCCAACCGATGAATGAGAGGAAAATGAATAATCTAGTAGTGCAGGTCGTGCCACAGATAGATTGTTCACAGTTTCTCTCCCTATGGAAAATTGAGAAGAAGTGCAAGGTGCAAGAAACTGAGAAGATGATGAAGGTTTAGATAGGAATTTCCATACTTCATCTACTTTCTTCTCTATTAAGCCCACCTTATCTAGCTGACTAGCCACTATCTCTAGATCTCATGTGCTGGATTGGGCTTCATGTACCCCCATGTGTGAGCGAGAATGTGAGGACTTTCTATTAAACAGGCCCATTGAAGCATTATTAATAGAATTATCGGCCATGCCTTCGAAGAGTTCAAAGGTTGAGTTGTCGTCCCTAAACAAGAAATTGCCTCCACATGCAGCATCTACAAAATTCCTTGTGTCATCATGGAGCCCATGATAGAAGATCTAAACTTGTTGCCAACGTGGGACACCATGGTGGGGACACTTGCAAAGAATCTCATGGAACCGCTCCCAAGCCTCATGCATCTGTTCTCCTGAATTCTATGTAAATGTGGTAATGTCATTCCTCAAGGCATTTGTGCAACTTACAAGAAAATACTTCTTAAGGAACTCATGTTCCAAACAAGCCCATGTCTCTATAGGTGTAGTCCGTGCTAATATTCTAAACCAAAAGGCAGCTTTATCTTTTAATGAAAAGGAAAGCATTTTCATTAGAAGTGTGTGCTGATCATGGCCCTACGGACCCAAAGTTTGAGCAAGATTTTTTAGCTCCTCCAGATGCTGAAATGGGTCCTCAGAAATAAGACCATGGAAGTAAGGGATAAGTGCAATTAGGTTCAACTTCAATTTAGCAGCATGACCCCCAATAGGATAGTGTACCGCAGGCATAGGTTGTGTAACTACAAGATTATAGTAATCCCGTAGTTGAGGTCTACGAGGTTGAGGTGCCTGGGGAGCTCTAGGTTGAGGTTGAGGTTAGGGGTTCGCTAAAAGATTAAGAGCTGTGTAAGCTATTACACCTATTGGGTTAGAGTGTTCATTTAAAGTTGTCTCAAACAGGAGTTGAAGACTAGGTTGTGGGCCTATCTCCAATGGTAGTTAGTTAGGAAAGTTTGGGTAAGGAGGAGGTTCAAACCTATGGACTAGTGGAGGTGGTGGTGGAGGATGTGTAAAATGATGTGGAGGAAGTTCTTTGAAATCCTTGAATTTTGCAGTATCTATGTCATCATCCGGATGAACGGAATGGTGAATGGGAGTTTGAGGCCTAGGAGGTAAAGGATTGGATGTGGAAGGCATTGAGGTAGAAGTAAAAGCTTGGGCATCAGCACCCAAGGGAGGTACTAACTTGGGATTCTGGGATCTCCTACCTTCCATTGAGTCGATTTTTGAAAACTCTTTTTGAAACGGTCACAACTCAAAAGAAGGTAAACAATCTCAATTAATCTCAATCAGAAAAACCAGAAATCCCAATAGCAATCAATCTCACAAAAGACCAATCAATCAATCAAGCAAGAAAGTTCAAATTTTTCCCAAGGTCTACCATACGAAAAATAGTAGTACGCAAACAACTATTTCAATACAATTGTACGAGTCCTATAGAAGACCTAATGAAGTGCAGACCTCTACAATCCACCCAGAATCTAGATAAGACTGACATGCGAATCCAGACCCTGTGGTTGCTCAAGGAGATGAGATAGAAACCCGTATATTTGTGAATCTTATGTGATCGTGTAGTGTATACATGATAAGCAATCAACAGATGGCGGTGAAAACTCAGACAAGGTTTCAAACAATTTTAATGTCTCTTTTTGAATTTGATTTGAGAATTTACAAAGTGTATTCTATGCAGCTCGTCTCACTTTTGTCTTTTTTTTCTCACAAGAGATGGTCATTTTAATTTTTAAGTCAAATGCAGAGATAGCAAGAGCTCAGAAGAGATAGAAATGCGTACTTGACTCCAACAATTCTACAAATGATGTAGTTTTGACTTGAATTAAAATTTAACAGGAAATCTAACCCAAGTATGAATGCTTAGAATATGCTGTTGCTAAATAAGGGACGAGATTTTTTTGGTATTTTTGATTTTATAATTTTTTTTGGATTTTCTAATGCAACAATCAAAATCAAATCGAAAAAGAAAATTGATGCGGAAAATCGAGTACGGAAAAATCGAGTCAGTGAGAGATATAGAGAGAGATAGAGAGAGACAGTCCAGAGAGAGTCCAAGTTATACAAATATGTGTGTAAGAACAAGCTCTCACAACTTATGCCTAACACAATGTCGTATGAATATACAAAAGTCTAAACTACTACTAAACTAATCTAAGAGGGCGAGAAAAATGCAGCTTCGTTAGGAAAAACTCCCCCTAGAAGATAAGTCTAAAGTGCAGCGATTTGCCAGGAAGAAGACATCTACCTGGAAGAAGTCACTACTCCTCCTCAAGTGCTGCAAAAACAACAAATGCTCAGTAAGACAATTATATACAAAATCAATCAAATAATTAATCAAAGAATTTATATACAATAGAAAATATGGATAAAAGAATGATTTATACAAACAAATCAAAAATATTTACAAATAAAGAATAAAAGAAATATTTTGGCATATAGAGAGTTGTCTTCTCAGCAACGGCGCCAAAAATAATTAATGACACAGCATCATTCGTTAATCAATCATAATAAAGCACTATTGCGAGATTTTTGTCCCCGGCAACGATGCAAAAAATATGATCGTCAACTACCAATTTACTCTAAAAACAGTGTTTATATGTCATTGTAGTAAAAGTGATTGAAGGTTCCGGCCCTACTCGGAGGGGGTGACGTAATAAAATGCGGAAATAAATATAAACAATATCACAGAATAAACAAACACACAAATACACAAAGATTTTTAGGTGGAAACCCAAACTGGGTGAAAACCACCACCTAACCCTCTCGAGTTAGGATTTTCCGATCAACCTAGTTGATCAAATCCACTAACCGAATCACTTTAAAACGAGGGTGATTCAACCTCAGTACAACCACGCTACAAGTACGAGGGTAGCGTTCCTCAACCCCTTCTCTCTACGAGAAGGATTTTGTCCCACGAAGGAGACGGGAATTCGCAAAGCGAATACCCAACTAAATAACAAAGATTAAATAAACAACAAGTCCTATAGAGCCAACAAAGTAATTATGAACCTAGCTTCTATAGGAATAAGGAAACTCCCCTTTGCAAGGAGTGCGTCGAGTTGATGATGCGGTGCATGAGCCACGCGACGGCGCAACTTCGCTCTCGTGAACTACGGCGAGAGAGCGGGTGCGCAAAGCTTGATGCTCTCAAGAGAATGGAGCTTGAGCTTGGAGAGCAAGAGCTAGCTAAGACACAAGAGAGTGTGAAAGTGTGTAGCCAAGTGTGTCTTGTGTATCTAGGTGTGTCTTTGGTGTGTCAAAGGTTCCCCTCTATTTATAGAGGCCTTAGGAAGGCTTTGGAAGGCTTAGGAAAGGTTCTATAGCCGTTGGGTACAAAGCCGAAGTGAATCAGCCCGAAATCAGGAACAATCATTGTTCTGGCAGGCTTATCAGACGTCTAATTCTGGCATCAGACGTCTGGAACTTCACTTTAAGACGTCTGATTCCAAGGTCAGACGTCTGATTTTGGGCGGGTCTCTCCCTGACTTGGATCAGATCTAAACAGGGTTTTTGCGCAAGTCCATCAGACGACATACAGGACGACTAGCACTATGTATGGACGTCTGGAAACCTACTTTTACTGTGGGAATTGATTTTCCAAACTTTCAACGACTAGAAAATCTCTGAGAAGAGATTTTGGGTTAGCCGAGGCAAAATGGTCAATTATCAGACGTCTGGACAGTCCTATGGACATCTGATAAGGCTCTAACGGTCATATTCTTGAGTGTTTGCTAAGTCAGCCAACGGTCCACTAATTGGACGTCTGGCAAAGTCATCAGACATCTCCTAAGACGTCTGGTCTAAGTTCTGGACGTCTAATTTCATCAGACAGAACTAGGTATGTCCAGCCTAACAGTTATCAGACGTCTGAAACAACAGTCAGACGTCTTAAAATACTTTATCAGACGTCTGATTTGGGAATTAGACGTCTGGAAGTGCTGTTTGAACCCTATATTGGTTTTCTAAGTATTCTACAGAAAACCTAAGTATCCTAGGGTTGTGCCGGTGTTCCTAGGACTACTGTTAGGGTACTTTGAGGCTCTTTAACAATATTCTAAGGAAAATAAAAAGAGCAAGAAAATAAAGACAAGAGATACAAGAGAGGATTAAAAAGAATCTATCCTATTCTTCTTGTCTTCTATCTTCAATCTGTCGCTCCACGCGAACCTCCTCTGTTTTCCTTCAAGCTCCTCCAATCCATCCTGGATGCGAGCTCAAACTCCGTTTAAGCACGTCCACATTTGCAATTGACCTGAAATCTAGGACTCAAATTGCAAATGTTAAATAACACGTGTTTTGTTATCATCAAAGCAAATGATCGTGGTGCTCTAGCACCAACAATCTCCCACTTTTTGATGATGACAAAATCGTAAATAATAATGCATAAAAATCCTCCCCCTTTTTGACATTATCAAAAAGGTTTGATTGATTTTACATTTCCTATAACTCCCCCTTAAAACATGCTCTTCTATGAGTTTCTTTTAACAAAGGTAATCTCCTCCCCCCCCCTTTTTTTTATAACAACAAGATAGCTATTATTTTTCTCCCCCTTTCTAAAGGAAATTTAGCTAACTTGCATCACCCCCTTAAAAATTGACAATTAGCTCATCATTTTTTTTAACTCCCCCTATCTAAATGCTTATAAAAAGATAGGGTTAAGAATTTTTACCTCACCTACCATTGCCAATAAAATGGCCTGAATGGTGGTGGTGATGCCACATCGGATGGGGCTCCCATCCGTAGCTTGGAGGCCCGGGCATCGGCGCCGGTCTCCAGTCTGGTGGTCGACGTGCGGTAGGTCCGTCGTTTGTTCGCCGTCTCGTCGGTCGTCTTGTTCTCCTCCTTGGTTCTCCAAACTTGAGTTGACCAGCCTTGAGTTTGTAGGTCCAGTCCTTTGTGCTGTAATTATCCCTGAACCCTACAAAACAAGATTCTAATTCTTTCTTCGGCATCCAAGTGGGCTTGGATCCGGATCTGTTAACGGGTCTCCTTGATGGAGATCCTTTCTCAATCTTAGGGCTATAAAAATTATCTACTTTATTGATTAATTTGTTGGAGTTTTCCCTAAGACATGCAATTTATTTTTCTATAATACTCATCTTAGTCTTTAAATTAGAGATTTCTAACTTTAGACTATCATTTTCCTCAATCAATTTATTATTTTCATTGATGAGGTCTTGATTTTCTAATAATAGGTTATCAATTCTAGGACTCGCTTCTATGTCCTTAAGTTGTTTTTCTAACCTATCATTTTCATTTTTAAGAAAACTAAGGTTCTTTTTAATACTTTTGTTTTCTATTTTAAGTGATTTACTAATCTCAAATAGTTCATTAAAAGCTTCTTGTAAATCGAAATTTACCTCGTTGTCGCTATCGTCGCTTCCGCTTTCGTTGTCGCTATTGCTTACTCTGGCCATGAAACCAAAGCAAGCGGTTTCTTCTTTTTCTTCTTCTTTTTCCTCCGAGCTGGAATCATCCCAAGTGGCTTGGAACGCCTTCTTCTTAGATTTCTTTTCCTTTTCCTTTTTCTTCTCCTTTTTGAGAAGAGGGTGTTGGTGCTAGAGCACCACGATCATTTGTTTTGATGATAACAAAACACGTGTTATTTAACATTTGCAATTTGAGTCCTAGATTTCAGGTCAATTGCAAATGTGGACGTGTTTAGACGGAGTTCAAGCTCGCATCCAGGACGGATTGGAGGAGCTTGACGGAAAACACAGGAGGTTCGCGTGGAGCGAAAGATTGGAGATGGAAGACAAGAAGAATAGGATAGATTCTTTTTTATCCTTTCATGTATCTCTTGTATTTATTTTCTTGCTCTTTTTGATTCCTTAGAACATTATGTTAAAGAGCCTCAAAGTACCCTAAAAGTAGTCCTAGGAACACCTGCACAACCCTAGGATACTTAGGTTTTCTGTAGAATACTTAGAAAACCAATATAGGGCTCAAACAGCATTTCCAGACGTCTAATCCCAAATCAGACGTCTGATAAAGAATTTTAAGACGTCTGACTGTTGTTTCAAACGTCTGATAACTGTTAGGCTGGACTTAGTTTTCTGTCAGATGAAATCAGACATCCAGACCTTAGACCAGACGTCTTAGAAGACGTCTGATGGATTTGCCAGACGTCCAGATAGTGGACCGTTGGCTGGCTTAGAAAACACTCAAGATTATGACCGTTAGAGCCTTATCAAACGTCCATAGGACTTACCAGACGTCTGATAAATGACCGTTTTGCCTCGGCTGACCCAAAATCTCTTCTCAGAGATTTTCTAGCCGTTGCAACGTTTGGAAATCAATTCCCATAGTAAAAGTAGGTTTCCAGACGTCCAGACTTAGTGCCAGACGTCCTGTATGTCGTCTGATGGACTTGCACAAAAACCCTGTTTAGATCTGATTCAAGTCAGGGAGAAACTCGCATAGAATCAGACGTCTGACCTTGGAATCAGACGTCTTAAAGTGGCCTTCCAGACGTCTGATGCCAGAGTTAGACGTCTGATAACCCTGTCAAATGTAATCATTGTCCTGATTTCGGCCTGATTCTCTTGGGCTTTGCACCCAACGGCTATGGAAGCTTTTCCAAGCCTTCCAAAGCCTTCCTAAGGCCTCTATAAATAGAGGGGAACCTTTGTAACACAAAACACAAGAAGAGAAACATAAGAGACACACTTAGATACACAAGATATACACTCTCACACTCTTTTGTGTCCAGAAAAGATCTTGCTCTCCAAGCTCAAGCTCCATCATCTTGAGAGCTAAATTCAGTTTGCACGCCCGCTCTCCCGCTGTTGTTCACGAGAGCGACGTAGCGCCATCGCGTGGCACACGCACCGCGTCATCGTCGACGCACTCCTTGCAAAGGGGAGTTTCCTATTTCCTATAGAAGCTAGGTTTAATTTTGTTGGCTCTATAGGACTGCTATTTTATTTTATCTTTGTATTTTGGTTGGGTATTCGCTTTGCGAATTCCCGTCTCCTTCGTGGGACAAAATCCTTCTCGTGGAGAGAAGGGGTTGAGGAACGCTACCCTCGTACTTGTAGCGTGGTTGTACTGAGGTTGAATCACCCTCGTTCAAAGTGATTCGTTTAGTGAATTTTGATCAACTTGGTTGATCGGAAAATCCTAACTCGAGAGGGTTAGGTGGTGGTTTTCACCCGGTTTGGGTTTCCACCTAAAAATACCTGTGTACATTGTGCGATTGATTTTTGTGAGATTGCTTTATTTTTATTTCCGCAATTTTATTACGTCACCCCTCCTGGTAGGGAAGAACCTTCAGAGGGCACTCTGGTCGTAGGTGCCCTTTCTCGTTGCAGTGGTAGCAACGTCTCGGGCTTTCCTTCTTCTCCTTTTTCTCTTTCTTTAATTCCCTACAAAACTTGGAAAAATTTTTAAGTAAAATTCTAAAGTCTTCGTCGTCGGAACTTACCTCGCTATCCGACGCGGCTCTGAAGGCAAGAGTCTTCTTCAGTTTGGGCTCCGGTGTATCCTTCTTCTTCTACTTCAACTTTGTCTCGTAGGCCATTAGATTGACTAGGAGATCTTCCATGTTGAGCTCCTCTACTTCGTTTGCCTCCTCGATGGCGGTGACTTTCTGTTCCCACTCCGGTCCAAGGGAACGAAGAAGCTTCCCTTGAAGCTCCCCCTTGATGAAGGTCTTCCCTAAAGCTTTTAAATTGTTTACTATGAGAGTGAACCTAGTGTTCATCTCACTTAAAGTTTTGTTAGATTTCATAGAAAAAGCCTCAAATTCTTGTGAAAGTAAATTGAGTTTAGAAGTTTTTACCTTAGAGGTACCTTCGTGAGTTACCTAAAGTGTATGCCAAATCTCGTATGCAGTGGCGCATTACGAGATTCTGTTGAACTCCTCTGGGCTGAGCGTGCAATACAACGCGTTCATTGTTTTCGCGTTGAGAGAGAGCTCCCAGATCTGCTGCTGCGAGTATCCTCCGGCGGGTTTCTCTGGGATGTCAAAGGGGGTCTCGCACCTGGCCCAGACTGTGAAATCAGTGGCTTGAAGCCACGTCTTCATCCGCAACTTCCAGTAGGGGTAGTTGCTCCCGTCGAAGAACGGCGGACGGGTTGTGGATTGCCCCTCGGAAATCCTGCTTGTGGAACAACTTCCCTCCATGTGATCTTTCCGCGGATGTTACTCCTGTAGGCGGAAAACCTGCTCTGATACCAATTGAAGGTTCTGGCCCTACTCGGAGGGGGTGACGTAATAAAATGCGGAAATAAATATAAACAATATCACAGAATAAACAACCACACAAATACACAAAGATTTTTAGGTGGAAACCCAAACCGGGTGAAAACCACCACCTAGCCCTCTGGAGTTAGGATTTTCCAATCAACCTAGTTGATCAAATACACTAACCGAATCACTTTAAAACGAAGGTGATTCAACCTCAGTACAACCACGCTACAAGTACGAGGGTAGCGTTCCTCAACCCCTTCTCTCTACGAGAAGGATTTTGTCCCACGAAGGAGACGGGAATTCGCAAAGCGAATACCCAACTAAATAACAAAGATAAAATAAACAACAAGTCCTATAGAGCCAACAAAGTAATTATGAACCTAGCTTCTATAGGAATAAGGAAACTCCCCTTTGCAAGGAGTGCATCGAGTTGATGACGCGGTGCGTGAGCCACGCGACGGCGCAACTTCGCTCTCGTGAACTACGGCGGGAGAGCGGGTGCGCAAAGCTTGATGCTCTCAAGAGAATGGAGCTTGAGCTTGGAGAGCAAGAGCTAGCTAAGACACAAGAGAGTGTGAAAGTGTGTAGCCAAGTGTGTCTTATGTATCTAGGTGTGTCTTTGGTGTGTCAAAGGTTCCCCTCTATTTATAGAGGCCTTAGGAAGGCTTTGGAAGGATTAGGAAAGGTTCTATAGCCGTTGGGTACAAAGCCCAAGTGAATCAGCCCGAAATCAGGAATAATCATTACTCTGACAGGCTTATCAGACGTCTAATTCTGGCATCAGACGTCTGGAACTTCACTTTAAGACGTCTGATTCCAAGGTCAGACGTCTGATTTTGGGCGGGTCTCTCCCTGACTTGGATCAGATCTAAACAGGGTTTTTGCGCAAGTCCATCAGACGACATACAGGATATCTAGCACTATGTATGGACGTCTGGAAACCTACTTTTACAGTGGGAATTGATTTTCCAAACGTTGCAACGACTAGAAAATCTTTGAGAAGAGATTTTCGGTCAGCCGAGGCAAAACAGTCAATTATCAGACGTCTGGACAGTCCTATGGACGTCTGATAAGGCTCTAACGGTCATATTCTTGAGTGTTTGCTAAGTCAGCCAACGGTCCACTAATTGGACGTCTGGCAAAGTCATCAGACATCTCCTAAGACGTCTAGTCTAAGTTCTGGACGTCTAATTTCATCAGACAGAACTAGGTATGTCCAGCCTAACAGTTATCAGACGTCTGAAACAACAGTCAGACGTCTTAAAATACTTTATCAGACGTCTGATTTGGGAATTAGACGTCTGGAAGTACTGTTTGAACCCTATATTGGTTTTCTAAGTATTCTACAGAAAACCTAAGTATCCTAGGGTTGTGCCGGTGTTCCTAGGACTACTGTTAGGGTACTTTGAGGCTCTTTAACAATATTCTAAGGAAAATAAAAAGAGCAAGAAAATAAAGACAAGAGATACAAGAGAGGATTAAAAAGAATCTATCATATTCTTCTTGTCTTCTATCTTCAATCTGTCGCTCCACGCGAACCTCCTCTGTTTTCCGTCAAGCTCCTCCAATCCATCCTGGATGCGAGCTCGAACTCCGTTTAAGCACGTCCACATTTGCAATTGACCTGAAATCTAGGACTCAAATTGCAAATGTTAAATAACACGTGTTTTGTTATCATCAAAACAAATGATCGTGGTGCTCTAGCGCCAACAAGTGTCACAAATGCAAATCGATATCACGTCATTTTTATTTAATTACAATTTTTACTTGTTTGTTTTCAGGTCGTTCACTGAGATGCAGCTATTGATATACATCGCTTTCTAAGTCCAAAAATGCATTTTTATTCCAAAAATGTTATTTTTATTTATAAAATGAATAAATGAATCCAATAATTAATGAATTGGTCAATTATTTAAAAAAATAATCAATTAATATGTATTACAATGCCTACAACATATGTACAATAAACAAGCATCAAAAACCAACTACTACTATGCTATGTTAATTATATACAACTATTAGAAGTAATACCTAAGTGTAGGTACAAAAATAGCTAATAATATCTACTACACTAAATTATATGAACATACAATTACCTTTAGTAATATATATTATATATACAATAACATATATATACGTCACTATAGCCCTAGTAACATATATACATAACCTAAGGCAAAAATAATTATCTATACTAGCGTATATACATCTATATAGTGACAGATGTATCTGTCGCTAAAGCTCTAGTTTATTTATATACATTAAAGCTCAAACAAAACTATACTACTCATCTATATATACACATATACTACCATATACATATACAATATTTATATACATATATATATTTACACAATACTTACACTCAACACACATTCTCATAAACAGAACACGCACTACACTTAGCGGCTACGCACCTAACTCTCTTCTCTTCTCTTCTCTTCACTTTACAACACTTAGTCTAATTACACATAGACACTTAGTCGTTTAGTCATTTCGCTCTTCCTCCCTTCTCTTCTCTTCAGGCTTAGTTCTTTTAGGCATCATTCTCTTTTAACACACACAGGTACTATTCACTTGCACAAAAATGTGTTCTAATGGGCAGGCCGAGACACTTTTGGAGGATACACAATGCCCATTAGGGCGGGACCAGACTCCTACTAATGGGCCAACCCTGGTTTAGAATTAGGTGTATTTTAGTTCATTTTTTCAGCCCAATATCAAGCCCACATGCACTCACACGCCAACACACCTGTGCGCTCACGTGCACATGCACGCACCCACGCACGCTTGTAGGTGAACGCGGCATGTGCCCCAAGGATAACCGAACCTATATGCATGTTTAGTTTGTGCCTTGTGTTGATGACCAAGGGGTCGCCAGCACAAAGGCATAATAAGCAACGTCTGCTCTTTCAACACCCACAATGTGGTGCCTTTCCCAGGTTCCTAATTAGTGTATCCCAACGCTGAGCTATGTTTGATTTCAAGGTTTACAACCCTTGATTCAAGGGCCCAATTAAGGTTTAATTTTTAATTAAAATATATCATTAGAAAGCCCTTATATAGGGCTACATAATTATATAATTTATTTACAAAAATATGTTATCTAGACATATAATAAAATTAGTTAAAATTATTGATTTACATGCTTTAATTTAAAGGTGAATTACTTAATTAAAGTATAAATTAGTTAATTAAATAGATAATTGACTTAATATAGAGTTAATTTACATAATAAATTATTTATTAAACATTTTTATTTTATTTTAAAAATTTTATTTTAATTTATTTACATTTAAATACTCGATTTAGTTAGTTTTACATATAAATAATCTATAAATACTATAATACACTATAAATATAGTATAAATAGGTTGAAAATACTTAATGTAATCTTATACAAGTATATATTATAAATTACTTCAGTTTAAACTTAAATTACTAATTTATTTTATTTTAACTTAATAACTTAATTACCTATTGTAATTACATAATTTAATTAAATTACCACTATTATAGAGTACATATTACATGGTTAAATATGTATTTATAGTATTGGACACAATTATGTGCATATAGATATGTTTATATAACTTAGGTTAATATACTTTTAGTTTATATAAATTAATATCTAATAAAACAATAAAGTTATGTATATATTAAATCATTCGAAATATTTTATTTAATATATAGAATACATATATAAGTTATTTACATGCATTATATACATATTATACAATACCTACATATATCTTAGGTTTAAGTTATATTTACAGGTATATACATAGTATACAAGCTATTTTGGGTATTTTTTTGATTTTTATACATTTTATATATATAAGAGAGATAGGAGATGAGAGAGAAAGGGTGAGATGAGAGATAGGAAGTTCTTTTTGAGATTTTTCATCTTTGTCTTTTATTGAATTCCAAGGTATACTAAACTGTCGGTAGGTATGTTCTACTAAGCTGAGGGTTCAGAATGCTTTAAAACTTAGCACACACATAAAAAAATACCTGATCATACTCAAGACAGGTTTATTTTATTTTTTTATGATTTTCTTACAATTTTTAGTTATTTACAAGTCTAACCCAAATGTGGACCTTAAAGGGTGTTTGAAGTGAATCCTAAGGTCATGAAATGAACTCTTAAGTGTTGGAAATGCTATATAGGTCAGTCAAAACATTCAGCACATCATATAACATATGAATGAACATTAAACATAATGTCAACCTTCAATTTCATCAAATATTCATATTGGGTAGTAGGACAACGAACATATAGCTAACATTGGATTTGAAAACATGGAATCAAGCCATTCAAATTAGATTTTAGGCTCCAATAGTACATGAATGCTTGTTCTAGGAAGTCCTAACAATACACAATAGTGCCAGCTGCATCAAATCCTTGAAATCATCCAAATTCTTGACTTGAAGTTCTGGTTCAGACTTGCTGAAACTTATATGTAGCAGACAAACTGCGGCTTCCTCAAACATTCAACAGCTATAGCTACTGCAATTTCATTTTAGAATAGATGTCGTAGCTGCTACTCAGTCGTCTTAAAACACAAATGCAGCTACTTTAGCAGCAGCTGCTTCTATTGCTGTCCTTGCTCTTATTAGACCAAGTAGGCCTCATCTGAGCTCAAATTCAGTAGGTCAGCTATTGTCAAATCTCAACCAAGTTGTTGCCATGAAAATTCAGATCTCACTCAAATCCAAATTCAAATCAAAGTAATAAAACACAAGAGAAAATTTGACCAAAACTTTTTCTCATACTATAGACAACATGAAGGAAAGGTTTCAAATCATATCTTAAACTCCACTGAAAAGATGCTTCAATCTTCAAATGCTTGAAATCAGGAATCAATCCAAAGAATGTAGCTGCTATGCAGCTCTTTCATGTACTAAAGTGGGAGAGTTTAAACTAGAAATCACATGATCAAGCAATTGTTTAAAACATGATCAAAATGAAAACTCATTCAAAATCGAATTCAAGCATTGAAATCTTCATCAAACACTCCTAAATCTCATGAGACAACTAAAATCTCCTTGAAAACCAAATTTATCTCCCAAAATCATTAAAAACTTGATCTAATTGCATCTTACACTATAAACAGTGTAAGATGTGAATTCATCTCAAGATTTCAATACACGAAAGCTTACTCTTCTACCATTTGTAAATCATATCAGATAAATCTCATTATACTCAAAAGGGAAATCAGAGCTCATGAAACACCAAATAATCCTAATCTAATGCTCCTCTTATTCCATAGATATCATGAAGAGAAGCATTTAGATCAGGCAATCGACTCATTCACATTTCAATCGAAAACTCTGATTATTACCAAATTATAGTAAATCTGAAATGATCTGCCATTCAACTCAGTAAAAACCACACTGCGAAGCAGCTGTTATGACATTTGCCAGTTATATGAGATAGAAAATGCATCGTGGAAAAGTGGCGGTTCGAAAAATGGCTGAATTACTTTTTGCAGTCATATGAGCATAACTTTTTCATGATCACGCATGTCTTCCTTAGGGAAAAAGCATTGATGACAAAATACAGTCATATGAGATGAAGACCGATGAATCACATATGCATATATCAGATCTAATCCCGGAATAATGTTATTAGGGGGGAGGGTGAATAACATTTTGACTCATGCCTAGCCTCCTTATACTTACAGGACTAGACCGTGAAAGCAGTAAATCAGATTTCCCGTGCTCGATGAATGGAGTGACCCTCAAATGAAATTGGGCACTCAAATCAGATCTGAATGCTCAAGAGTATCAGATCTGATTTGATGCCTGTTGAATGGGTGGTTGGTGACTAAATTGCAAGGACATCAGTGAATGTGGACAATGATATGTGCAGGAATGTTAGGGGGTCGAAGTGAAAGTAGGAAATCACCTCTCTGATATGAATTGATCAAGGAAGGTGAAAGTGATCTAAATTATTCTAACTCTAGACTAATAGTTCATCAGTGGGTTACTAACTAATTCTACTCCTAGAAAATAGTAAATCTAATCTATGAAAGCATTAAAAATCCTAGCTAAGTAGACGAATGAGATGCTTGGATCCACAGCAGGTTGCTATGGCGACGAAGGAGGGTGAGAGGATCTCTAGCGAAGAATGAGGTCCTTGGGCTACAGCTGGTCGCTACAACGATGAAATTGTGGGAGGAGAATGACGTCCCTTTCATAGGCGCAGCTGATGAAGGAGGAAGAAGAACTGGAGAGCGGACAATGACCAACTCAGTGAGGGAGGGAGTTGATCCTTTGCACATGACGCCAAGGAGGTCCTTAAGTAGCCAAGTGTGTGGATCAGGGCGCTGTGGAGGTAGGATTAGGCATTTAGGGCTTTGATGGTGGATTCAGGAGAAATGTGCATGCAAGAGGTTCAAATCAATTTCCCACCGTCAGATGGGGTTTGGGAGATGCGGTGATACATTACGCAAATGCACGTGAAGTTTAGATTTGGATCAACCCTTCGATCAAGAGTATATGGGATGGATGGCTGTGATTGCTCGAGTTCTTTCGAGCACTACAATGAACCCACGCATCAAGTGTAAAGGGAATTTACTGGGAGGCCCTCTAAGGGCAAAGTTATAGAAAATTACACTGAGGCCCACAAGTGAAGAAAAATTGATGCAGAGTGGTCCTTGAGTGATTGAAACAGGTCCTTGGCAGTTATCAAAGGGGTCCTTGGAGGTTTCAAACGTAGACAAATGTTAATGATGAAGGACCTATTTGTAATGCCATGAATGCAAGGTCCTAATGATATCCAAATACAGCCAAGTTTTTATTAAAACTTAATTGAACATTTAGGAAGTTGATTTCACTTTCAATTTGAACTTTTGAACCCAAAATATGTGTTCAATTCGCAATTGGATCATTTTACATTTTTTAATAGAATATCTCAATTTGTGACCTAATTGTATGTTTTTAACACAAATTTTCTATTTTATGTCATTTCTATTAATTCCCACACTTAACCCTTTTCTTGTGCTAATTATGTAGTGTTTAACCTAGTTTCTAGCTTAACTCAAGCATTGTAACTATGATGAGCCACACCTCATCATTACCCGAACTAAAAGAAAGAGAAAGAAAATTCTAAGAGGTGTGGGGGGCGATTTTGCCTCAAGTTTTGAGCCCTATGCCTCGAGATGCATACTTGTTCATGCGTAACACTCAGGTGCATTCTTGAGGTTCTTTGGCTTGATACTTAAGCTGTCTGGGGATTATGCTCGACATCTGACATGGTTGACGTCTGATACTATGGACATATTTGAGTTATTATCTAACGTGGAATTTGAGGAATAAGTGGTTCAAGACTATTGTAGCGATATTTGAGTTGGTTGAGAAATTGAGATATTTGGGATATGTTCTTAATATGGGAGATTAATTGGTAATTTACATCACCATTTTTAGAGTTTTTCTATTCTTTTTAACCCAGGAACTTCTGAGATATAATTTGACTCATCATTGAGTATATTGTTGAGTGTATTATTCATTGAATATCTTTTTATGCTTAATGATTATGCTCATTGCTATTAATTGTGATTAGTGTTGCAAATTCCTTATTTGCTCTCTACGAATGACCTCAGACTCACTTTGATTTTCGAGATTATAAATTTACATGTTGCGATTTTTGTCACTATAAGATGACGATACACTTTAAATGACGATTCTCGCCCAACAACATTTTTGCACCATTGCCAAGGAGCAACGTGCAATTCATCACTAATCATATTTGATTGAGCTGATTATTAACTTTCCCTATCTGTTTTGTTGTATTTTGTGAGGTACATCATGAGGAGATCTTCCGTGCAATTAACAACTCCAGGGGCAGGTAAAACTTCTCTTCCCTAATCATCTCTTAATCTTGGGAAAGAAAAAAGGAAACAAAATAACTTATGATCCACTTGTCATATTCTTAGTAAGAACATTTAAAGGCAAAGTATTTACTGATTTACAAATTTGAAATATAATTGAAGTTTAGACGATTTTGATTAGAGATCCCCATCCTGATTTCCTATACCAATTAGGGATTTGTGCTAAATTTCACAACATCTTGGACTATTCATGTTCTTGCTGGAGTCCAAGGTGTTACATTTGAAATCAAATTGGACTTGAAATAAAACCAATTAGGGTTTCCATATCAGGGTTTTGAAGTGTTAGTATACATTTTCTTGAAATAAAGAAAATTGAGCCTTTCACATTTGTGTGCCACCCAAGCCCTTGTCTGAACTGATCTATTCAAGTAAACCCTAAAATTAGGGCTCTAAATTCACTTGAACTCTAGAAGCTGAGACCTAATAACCTGAGAGTCAATTCAGAGTGATTTTGGGTCTTGACCCAAATTTCATCCTCAACCTTAGGGCAAGTCAAGAGAAGTTGTTCACATTGTGGACCAACCAACCTACAAATTACGTCACAATTTGAATCAACTACTAATAAAGTGAAATTCAAGGCATAATTAGGGCTAAAATTGGTAGACTTGGGTCAGAATTCATACATTCTGGTCTACTTGGAATCTCAATGACAAGGTTGGGTGGGGGAAACCTTATAACCCGTAGGGATGCTCTACTGTGTAGGGGTCTTTGCGGGACTCTCCCTTCCTAGCTGCCCAAGTAATTCTTAGGTGTGTGGATTTCTGATTCAGAGATATCATCTGCCTTGAAACATTCTTAGCCATCCAAATTTTTTTGGGTGCCTTTATTGGGTCCAATACACATCCAGTCCCTCATCGATTCTATAGTGCACATACACAGGAGAGGTCCCTAGGTTTGACCTAGAGGCCTCCATTAGAGTTGATCTTTTGGGGAAACCTGATCTGATCTAATCAATTCAATCTAGATCAAAATTTGATTCTACATCCTGATCCACCACTTTATTTGAAAATGCAACCAAACAATTTAGGAAGGATGTTCAAAAAACCTGAATCCCGTATGTGCATAAAAGAGAAAATGATCAAGGCTCCTCTTAGAAATCATGATGAGTATTACAGACCTCCAGTCTATCTAGGAACATTCAGATTAATGTACTAGAAACAACAACCCTCATTATAAACCGTGCCGGAATGATGTTTGCACAGATGATACTGTAGTTTCCCTGGTAGGAGGGGGTGACGCAATAAAGTGTAGAAATAAAATATAAAACAATCTCACAAAATGACAATCACACAATGTACACAATAGTTTTTATGTAGAAACCCAAATCAGGTGAAAACCACCACCTAACCCTCTCAAGCTAGGATTTTCTGATCAACCAAGTTGATCAAATCCACTAAACGAATCACTTAAACGAGGGTGATTCAACCTCAATTACAACCATGCTACTTTATACGTGGGTAGCGTACCTCAAACCCCTTCTCTTCACGAGATGGATTTTGTCTCACGAAGGAGACGGGAATTTGCAACGCGAATACCCAACCAAATAACAAAGTAAATTATAAATAGTCCTATAGAGCCAACAAAGATATTCTAAAACTAAGCTTCTATACGAGTAAGGATGCTTCCCTTTGGTGGAAGTTCGTCGATGATGTGGATGCGTGAACTATGCGACGGTGCAACGATGCTCTCGTGAACTACAATGTGAGAGCGGGTGCACAAGTGATTGATGCTCTCTAGATGTAGAACTTAAGCTTAGAGAGCTAGAGCTTGAGCTACTTCTCTTAGACACAAAAGATGTGGAAAGTATGTTGCTAAGTGTTTCTTGGTGTATCTAGGTGTGTGTGTGAGTGGCAAAGTCTCCCCTTTATTTATAGAGGCCCTAGGAAGGCTTTGGAAGGCCTTGGAAGCCTTCCATAGCCGTTGGGTGCAAGCTCCAAGAAAATCAGGCCGAAATCAGGGTTAATCATTACACTGACAGGGTTATCAGACGTCAGATCCTGGCATTGAACGTCTGGAAAAATAGTTTAAGATGTCTGGGAACAAATTCAGATGTCTAATTTTAAGTGGGTTCCCTTCCTGACTTGAATCAGATCTAAACAGGGTTCTACTGTATTGTCATCAGATGACATACAGGACGTCTGAACTGATGTCTAGACATCTAGAAACCTACTTTTTCTATGGGAATGGATTTCCAAGAAATTACAATGGCTATAAGATCTCTGAAAAGAGATTTTGGGTCAACTGAGGCAAAACTGTCATTTAT
The DNA here is from genome assembly GCA_037157565.1 of Thalassia testudinum. Classification (NCBI taxonomy): domain Eukaryota; kingdom Viridiplantae; phylum Streptophyta; class Magnoliopsida; order Alismatales; family Hydrocharitaceae; genus Thalassia; species Thalassia testudinum. The sequence continues at coordinate 100,938,224 of JAZHRO010000063.1, forward strand.
CAGACGTCTAGGAACACTTACGGACGTCTGATAAGGCTCTAACGGTCATTTCCTCTATTGTTTGCTAAGCCAGCCAACGATCCACTCATTGGATGTCTGGAGAAATCATCAGACATCTTTTAAGACGTCTGGTCTAAGGTCTGAACATTTGATTTCATCAGACAGAACTAACTGAGTCCAACCTAAACATAATCGAACGTCTGAGTCAACATTCAGATGTCTTAAAAGTATTTATCAGACGTCTGATTTTCAGTTTAGACCTCTAAAGAGATTGTTTGAACCTTATTTTAGTTTTCTAAGTTCTCTATAGAAAACCTAAGTATCCAAGGGTTGTGCAGGTGTTCCTAGGACTATTGTTGGGGTTCTTTAAGGCTCTTTAACATGACTCTAAGTAACAAAATAAAGAGCAACAGAAGAAACAAGAATACATAGATTACAAGGAAAGGAAATCTATCCTATTCTTCATCTCCTTCCTTCCTCAAGCCATCGCTCCTCGCGAAGCTCCTCTGTTCTCCGTTAAGCTCCTCCAATCCATCTTGGATGCGAGCTCGAACTCCATCTAACCACGTCTCCATTTGCAATTGACCTGAAATCTAAGACTCTAAGTGCAAATGTTAAATGACACATGTTTTGTTATCATCAAAATAAACAATCGCAATGCTCTAGCACCAATAGATACATGGTTCAACCCGGGATGATCTTTCATCAGAATACAATGAATTGTGGAGACTACATAATACTGATTATATACAATGTCTGACAAATCCACCACTTTGGGAAATACACCAAGGTCTCATTAAGAAATGTGGGTATATGGTAAATACGTTACAACAAGCCATTGATAAGAGATACCCATATCCGCATTCACAAATTGATGAGATAGCTTGGAGCAATATTGCGAATCAATATGATTTCCCAGAGCCCAAGTTTGAAAATAGAGGTTGTTGTGGACCCCAACCCAAATGAAATAAGATTCGAACTCTGTGATAAAAATGTAAGTTGGGTGGATCCAATTGCAGGTGTTCCCGATTATAAACCAACCATGGCGAGCTGTGAAACTAGTCTGTCATGCCTTGATTTAGTAAACACCTGTAATGAGCCTGACTTAGAACCTCTCGAGGATGCAATTCCCACACCTTATCCTATTAAGGTAATCCTCGAGAACGATTTTGACATCCCAATAGAACCAAGCCTAGACTCTAATAACCCAATTCCTACCCTTGACCTAGAATCTAGATCTGAGCCTATTTGGGATGATCATGAGGCCCAATGTGATGAGAACTAGATTTTATATCTAAATTTTGATTCTGGGCTAGTATTTGATTATTATACCTCTCCAGACTCCTTAAAGGAACGAATTGATTTTTCGAAAGTTGCACCGATTTACGATACGAAAACAAAGGAGTTGGAAGGGTTGGGATTTGATTGGATCTACCCTAGGTGCCCAGAACCCAAGCCTATGCCTAATAAGGATATTCCTTTAAGCTTGAAATTTGAGACTAGGTTAGACTAAAGTCAAGTTGTTGATTCCATGCATCATGATTTATTCAATGGTGGAAATCCCGATCTGGAATCAGGTTCAGAAGCTGATTGTTGCAAATTCTCCGATGATTTCGAATCATACTCTGATTTTGAAGAACTATTGTTTCTAGATGATTACGAGCCATTTTACGACTTCAGTATCCATGACCCATTCTTTGATTTTGACTCTAAGGTCCATAATCCAAAGATCAATAATTCAAAATCATGTTCCATTGAACTGAAATCATTCTGTTATGATCTACAGGAATCAGAAATAATAAGTGTCGAGAGTGTCTGCAATACAGAGTTTGAATCTTTCACTGACTCAGATTTCCATGATCCTATAAGCACTCTCCAGACATTTACATTTGATTGGGATGAGCACCATGAAAAAGACTCTCTAGATGAACCAATCTTTGAATCATTTCTAGAGGAGCCCATACTGCACCCAGATTTTGAAGCAACCACATTGCCTACAGAGCCTTTCAAAATCTGATCCCAACCCCGACTCGCCACCGGAATCAATTTCTATTCTGATTCACCTCTTTATGATCTGGTTGCATATGATTCACCGCTACCTTTTGATCGGGAATCGAACACTGATCTGACCTACAATAACATCTTATCCTTCTCTGATCCCATCAGTAGGGTTCCTACATTTTCCATAAATCCATTATCCTTTGAGGACCCCTACTCTGATCAGGCTAAGTCGATTCAGCCAAACCATAGATTTGCATTTCCATACCTTTTTGAGCCACAAAGCATTTGGTGGGCTCCACACCTATTGATTCACATCCATCAACCCACCAGACTAATTGGGTTTGGTTTGCATCATCAGCCTGTCAATATGAACAAACACATGTTTGGACCAACCAGACTAGTCATTACAGTGCTTATTCTACAAAATTCCTCCAAATTTGACCACACTTTCTCCTTAACGACCTTCTACTTGGCTGAAAGCATTGAATTTAGCATTTAATGGGAAGCAACCCGTCATTTTAGAAAAACCTGAGACCCTTCTAATCATCTTTTTGAGCTGCATTCCCACTACACTTTAGGGTTTAACTTTACAACAGCTGACTCCACCTTTAGTATTGGTATCAGAGCTAGAAATTGTCCGCATCAGTCATCCTAACCCGTTCACCCACCCTTTGACCCTATTCTAAACCTTGAACCAAGCTGAATTCATACTCACCTGATTTACAATGAGGACATTACAAAACTTAGGCATGAGGGGGTGTTAAAGTACAAAGAAATGGAAATTCATTTCTCTAAGGGGTTCTCACAAAATATATATATAATGTAGAAAGGGAGGAAAATTTTGAGAATTGATTGAAAATCTTTCTTGAGGAGGAAAAGAGGAGGAAATACAAAATGTCAAACGGAGCAAAATCAGAGACAAAATCTATAGTCTTAGCAATTGAGTATGAGATCTACTTAAGTTCTAGACCAAATCAAAACAAGGATTAAGTCTTGAAGTGCTCGAGAAAAGGAGATTAGTAAGAGTGCTGATCTTAGGTCTCTTGGGCTGATTTTAAGGCTTAAACACTCAAGTATTCATTAAGATCTAGATTAGTCATCAAGAGGTTGAGGAAAGTGTGAAGCTGATGTATTAAGTCTAAGGCTTAAGGATTATTCAGTCCCATTGGCTGCCCTTTGGTTTGCGGAACTTGGTAACCTAAGTACCCAAAATCCACACACTAGTCTGATTCAGTACACTTAACAATGAAATAATGCAAAAGTGTTCTATTCTGAAAAAGTCATCTCGAAAAACTAGCTCAGGAGCGGCTTGAAGATACAAGTTGATTGGACGAGTTCCCGATGTAGAGAGGTGAAATGAAAAATACTCCCCTTGAAGATGCATAATAACATATCATCTCCTCGGTGCTTATCTCCTAGGATATCTAAATATCCTACCGCTAAGCATCTTATGTTGGTACAAGGCACCACGATCGATAATTTTGATAACAACAAAATACTCATTGTTTAGCATTTGCATTTGAATACAAGATTTCAGGTCAATTGCAAATTGATACAAGTGTGAAGGACCTCAAGCTCGCATCCATGGTGGATTGAGGAGCTCGTTGGAGGAGGAGCTTTACTTGGAGCGAGAGCTTGAAGATAAGAAGAATACGATAGAATTCTATTTCTCATATAATTTGCTTTCATTTGTTCTTTGCTCTTTATTTTCTTAGAGTATTTGTTAAAGAGCCCAAAGTAACAAAACAGTAGTCCTAAGAATACTTACACAATCGTAAGACACTTAAACAACTCTTAGAGAACTTAGAAATCTAAAGTAGGCATCAGATAGCCTGATCAAACATCCAATCTGCACTTCAGATGTCTGATATTGACTTTTAAAATGTCTGACTATTTGATCAGACGTCCAAAACACTTAAGCTGGAGAACCACTCTTTGTCTTCCAATTTCAAACATCCAACCCTTAGTCCAGACGTCATAGCAAACGTCTAATGACCTTTACCAAACATCCAATTATTGGAACGTTGGCTTAGAAATATAATCATTGAGGATTGACCCTTAATCTTCTATCAGACATCCGTAGAGGACATTAGATGTCTGATATATAGACGTTAGCCCTCGATTAAGCCAAGATCACCTCTCATCAGTAATCTATCCATTTGTGCCTTAGAAAATCTATTCCCACAGTAATTTAGGTTTCCAGACATCGAGACATAATGCCACACGTCCAACCTACCGTCTGACCGACTTACACTAGAACCCTATTTAGTTCTGACTCAAATCAAGAAGGGAAATTGTTTAGTAGTATACATCTATTTTGATTCCCAGATGTCTTATACTTAGAACCAGACATTTGATAACATTGTCAGAATAATAAATGACCCTAATTTCGGCCTAATTTGCCTTGGGTTTATTCCCAACGGCTATAGAAGCCTTCCAAAATCTTCCTAGGCCATCTATAAATAGAGGGGGAGCCCTCCTTTGTTAGATACACGAAGAAATACCATTTCCACATCCATTTGTGTCACAAAGAAGCTATTCTCAAGAAGAGAAGTGATCTTTCTATCCAAAGACCCATTCGTCAAATCTGAGAGCTTCGATAATCTGCCGAGATCACGCCTATGCACTTCCGTCTAAGGGAAGTTCTTCTTTGCTAATAGAAGCTAGTTTTATTCACTTTACTTTGTGACTCTATAGGATATTTGTATTTGTTTTTGTTTGGGTATTCACTTTGCAAATTCCTATCTCCTTCGCGAGACAAAAGCCTTCTTGTGAAGAGAAGGGGTTTGAGGCACGCTACCCTCATTCAAAGTAGCATCGGTTATATTGAGGTTGAGTCACCATCGTTTTAAGTGACTCGTTAGTAGATTTGATTGACTTAGTCGATCAAGAAATCCTAAGTTGAGAGACTTAGGTGGTGGGTTTTACCAGGGTTTGGGTTTTCACTAAAAACATTTTGTGTATTTGTGTGATTGCATTTTGTGAGATTGAATATCTTTAATTTCTGCATTATATTTTGTAGCACACATATCTCACCCCCTCCCATAGAAAATTACAATTGGTATTAGAGTAGGTCTTGCAAATCAGCTTTACAACCCGACAAGAGATCATGGAGGGGAGCAGTTCCTCGATGAGGATATTCGAGGGGCAGTCTACTACCTGTCCACCATTTTTTGATAGGAGCAACTACCCGTACTGGAAGCTTAAAATGAAGACATGGCTTCAAGCCAACGACTTCACCATCTGGGCCAGGTGCAACATGCCTTTCGACATCCCAGAGAGACCCACCATAGGCTACTCGCAGAAGCAAATTCGAGAGCTCTCACTCAATGCAAAGACTATGAACGCTCTCTATTGCACATTGACCCCAAAGGAGTTCAACCGAATCTCGCAATGTGCCACCGCATATGAGATTTGGCATACACTTGAGGTAACTCACGAGGGTACCTTTAACTTAAAGTCCTCTAAAATTAATTTACTTAGTCAAGAATTTTAATCCTTTTCTATGAAGACTAACAAAATCTTAAATGAGATGAACATTAGGTTCACTCTCATAGTGAATAATCTGAAAGCTTTAGGAAAGACCTTCATCAAGGGGGAGTTTCAAGGAAAATTGCTCTGTTCTCTCGCACCAGAATGGGAGCAGAAGGTCAGTGCCATCGAAGAGGTAAACGAAGTCAAGGAGCTGAACGTGGAAGACCTCTTAGGCAATCTCATTGCCTATAAGACGAAGATGAAGGACACGACTAAGCCAAAGCCAAGAAAGAGTTTGACATTCAAAGCCACATCGGACAATGAGGTAAGTTCTGACGATGAGGAACTTAAGCTTTTACTTAAGAAATTTTCCAAGTTTTGTAGGGATTCAAAGAGAGAAAAGAAGATGGAGGAAAGTCTTAGGCGTTGCTATCATTGCAATGAAAAAGGACATCTTCGACCCGAGTGCCCTCTTCTCAAGAAGGAGAAAGAGAAGGAAAAGAAGTACAAGAAGAAAGCATTTCAAGCTATGTGGGATGATTCAAGCTTGGAGGAAGAAGAGGAAGATCCCAAAAAGAAGGACAAAGTCTCTTGCATGGGATTGATGGCCATGGCAAGTGATAGCGACAATGAGGTAAACTCTAAACTACAAGATGCTTTTGATGAACTTTATGAGCTTAGTAAGACATTAAAAGTAGAAAACAAAAGCATCATAAAGAAACTTAGCCTTCTTAAATCTGAAAATGAAAGGTTAGAAATTCAATTTAAGAATCTAGAAACTAGTTCTAATCCTAACATTTCTGAAAATGATAATTTATTGCTATAAAATCATAGCCTAATCAATGAAAATAGTAGATTGATTAAGGAGAACACTAGCTTAAAACCTGAAATTTCTAGTCTAAAAACTAAGATGTATGTTATAAAAAAAGAACTTGCATGTCTTAGGGAAGATTCTAATAACTTGATGAATAAATTAGAAAATTTCTCTAAAGTTAGCACTAGTCATAAGGGTGAGAAAGGATCTCCCTCAAGGAGACCCACTAACAGATCCGGATCCAAATTGACTTTGATACCGAGGAGAGAATTAGAATCTTATTTTTCAGGTTGCAAAAATTTCAACATCAAGGATTGGAATTACAAGATGAAGAATGGTAAACTCGAATTGGGGAACCAAAGAGTAGACCAAAGAGGAAGGTGAGAAGATCGATGAGAAGACTGGCAAGTGATCAAACTGCCACACGTCAACTACTCGATTGGAGACCGGCACCGATGCCCAGACCTCCAAGCCTTGAATGGGAGCCCCATCCAATTTGGCATCAACCTTCATTTAGGCCATACTATTAGCCATGGTAAGTGAGGTACACTCTAAACCCTATTTTCTTTTAATAGCATCTAGATAGGGGGAGCTGTTAAAATTGATAAACTATTTATCCATCATTAAAAGGGAGGACTTAAAAGTTAGCTATATTTCCTTTAGATAGGGGGAGTTAATTATATAGCTATCTTGTTATTATAAAAAGGGGAAGATTGTTATTCTTATGAAAAGAGGAAATTAATCCATAATTAGAAGAGCATGTTGTAAGGGGGAGTATAGAAGAATTAAAATTGATAAAACTTTTTGATAATATCAAAAAGGGGGAGAACTTTTTAGATTGTTACTTATAATTTTGTCATCATCAAAAAGAGGGAGATTGTTGGTGTAATGGCACCATGATCATTAATTTTGATGATAACAAAACACTTGTTGTTTAACATTTGCATTTAAGTCCAAGATTTCAAGTCAATTACAAATGGATACAAGTGTGAAGGACCTCAAGCTTGCATCCATGGTGGATTGGAGGAGCTCGTTGAAGGAGAAGGAGCTTCGCTTGGGGCGAGGCTTGAAGATAAGAAGAATAGGATAGATTTCTATTTGTCATGTAATTTGTTTTCATTTGTTCTTTGCTCTTTATTTTCTCAAAGTATTTGTTCAAGAGCCCAAAGTAACAAAATAGTAGTCCTATGAACACTTACACAACCCTAAGACACTTAGATAACTCTTAGAAAGCTTAGAAAATGAAAGTAGGCATCAGACAGCTTGATCAGACATCCAATCTGGACATCAAACGTCTGATATTGACTTTTAAGATGTCTAACTGTTTGATCAGATGTCCAAAACATTTAGGTTGGAGAACCACTCTCTATCTGCCAGTTTCAAACATCTACCCCTTAGTCCAAACATCTTAGCAGACGTCTAATGACCTTTACCAGATTTCCAATAAGTGGAACGTTGGCTTAGAAATATAATCGTTGAGGATTGACCCTTAATCTTCTATCAGATGTCCGTAGAGGACCTTAAACATCTGATATATAGATGTTAGGCCTTGATTAAGCCAAAATAACCTCTCATCAGTAATCTAAACATTTGTGCCTCGGGAAATCCATTCCCACAGTAATTTAGGTTTCCAGACGTCCAGACATAGTGCCAGACGTCCAACCTATCGTCTGATCGACTTACACTAGAATCTTGTTTAGGTCTGACTCAAATCAGGAAGGGAAATCGTTTAGTATTAGACATCTATTTTGATTCCTAGATGTATTATACTTATTTTCCAGACATGTGATATTAGAACTATACGTCTAATAACACTATCAGAATAATTAATGACCTTGATTCCGGCCTAATCTGCCTTGGGTTTGTTCCCAGCAGCTATAGAAGCCTTCCAAGGCCTTCCAAAGCCTTCCTAGGCCATCTATAAATAGAAGGGGAGTCCTTTGTTAGAGACACCAAGAAATACCATTTCCACATCCATTTGTGTCATAGAGAAGTTATTTTCAAGAAGAGAAGTGATCTTGCGCTCCAAAGCCCCATTCATCAAATCTGCGAGCTTCAATACTCTGCCGAGATCACTCCTATGCACTTCCATCTAAGGGAAGTTCTTTTCCTATAGAAGCTAGTTTTATTTACTTTACTTTGTGGCTCTATAAAATATTTGTATTTGTTTTTGTTCGGGTATTCGCTTTGTGAATTCCCATCTCCTTCGTGAGACAAAAACCTTCTTGTGAAGAGAAGGGGTTTGAGGCACTCTAGCCTCGTTCAAAGTAGTGTCGATTGCATTGAGGTTGTGTTACCCTCATTTTAAGTGGCTCGTTAGTAGATTTAATCGACTCGGTTGATCGGGAAATCCTAAGCTGAGAGACTTAGCTGGTGGTTTTTACCCGAGTATGGGTTTCCACCTAAAAATATTTGTGTATCTGTGTGATTGCATTTTGTGAGATTGAATATCTTTAATTTCCACATTATATTTTGTATCATGCATATCTCACTCCATCCCGTACGAAATTACACCTTATAATGGTTCAAGTGTCATGGGCGGGATTATCCTGAAATGTCGATTGCCAGGGCCTGAATTTAGCTACAGAACGCCATGGGTGACACTATCCTGAAGTGTCGAAAGCCAAGGCTCTGGGGGTTGCAATGGCGGTGCTATCCTGAAGCATCGAAAGCTAAAGACCCTTCGAGGATTGATGGTGGGGATAAGGAATCCGATACAGACCATGTCTAGGGCGAATCCAAAGCTAGATTTAGGGAAATATAAAAGGAAAAGAGAGAAAACTCTCAAAATGAAAAAAAATCCTTCTATATCTCTCTCTTATCAAAATGACTGGTAAACTAAACCTGGACTCAATACGTCTACACACAAGTACTTTAACCACTGGGGTCAACGAACCTCTAGGTAGTTTTTGCGGACCTTAGAAACCTTCGCAACTAACCCAAGGCTAAAGTAGGATAGGTATAAATCTTGGTTGGTACTTGAGTACCTATAGGCCTATTTTTGGTATTCTAATCTAATTTCTACAAAGTGGCACAAATAGGCATCTAAACATCAGAAACATGGTCTAGAGATCGAGTTCTTTCCTTAGGAATTTGCTAGGGACTTGCAAAAGTTAGGCATGGGGGTATGATGGTAACACCATCATTTTCTATAACAAGCTTGAAATAGTTGGAATCAAGTGATAAATGCACCTAAATGATCGCCCAAGAACCGTAATTCCACTCAGATCTGTTTTGAAGAGAAAATAATAAAATAGGGTTAAATCTATTATTTTAACATCACTCAATGAATGCAGAGCAACCATGGGGTCACCGAAGGGTTAATTAGAGGTCTTTTGAGAAATAAAGACTAAAAGGTGGGTCCACACTGACAAAAACAGGGTTTCATACACTTCGAGAACTGAATCAGTACACAAAACTCTAATTCTCAGCCTTACTTAAATTAAAGAGGTTCTGATCAGAATAAAATTCATCTAAACCTCCTAAAATTCATAAAAAAATATTCTAAGAGGTTTGGTACCTTTGGTTTAACCATCTGAACCTATGTTAACCTATGACAAGGTTTTAGATAGGATTTTACCCTAATTTAGGCTTCTAAGCAAATTACCCAGTCAAATATGGTCAAAAGTCAAATCCATGTTCACCATTAGATTCCTTGGGTCCAAATTAGGTTAAACCAAAATTTGGGCCCAATCAAAGTTCACCTTAACCTAGTTTGCATTTCAGTCCCTAAAATCTCTTTCTTACACACAAACACCTAAGTTTCAAGTTTCTTGCAATTAGGTCCCTAACTTTGTCTTCATTCTTGCAAAAAGGTCACTACCTCCATGAATGTGAACACGAACACCAAAGCCAACTTTGAGCGAAGATTTCTCACCCAATTCTCACTCAAATCTCTCCAAACTTGGAGACATTATTCCTAAGATGATTCTCTACAAGTTGGGCCATGTTCCAAGATCAACCAACACCAAAATCTTGCTAGTGAAGCTTGGAAATGCAAAGTTTGCAAACCAACCTTGAAGCAAGATGAACTTTCTTGAATTGACTTTGTGAGGGCCTAAAGAGGTCCTATTTAAACTCCCCTGGGTCTCAACGTTCTCCTCAGATAGATTTAAGCCCAAAAACAAACCTTCCTCCTCTCCATAGCCAAGTTCCAACCTCAGCTCCGGTGACCGCCTCCCCCATCCTCCTATGGCCTCTCAACAATCAAATTGAGAGTGCCTCCTTCTTTCTTGCCTTCTTCTCGCCTGGTGGGCCAAAGCCAAGGCCTCCTAACCTCATTGCCATTGCCATACCCATCACCAGAGTTCCTTTTATCTCCAGTGATTAGCCAACGCCAATTCCTCGTCCCCTTCATTCGTAGTTAAGTTCTTCCTCATCTTATTTAGGTTAGATTCACCCCCTTCCCAATCCAATTCAACCGCCAAATCACCTCCTTCCCCGCCATCTTCCCTGACTCCGGCCACGCCTCCGACGTGGTCATTCTGATGCCACACTACCACCACCACAACATTCCATTCACCTTTGCAAGTAAAAGCCCTCTCTTTATTAAGGCTTCCATCCACTCTACGCCCCTACTGAACAAACCTATCCGCCACCCTCAACTCTATCACCAATAGAACTCCTTACACCACCAAACTTCATAATACCATCATTATTCTCTTCCTCACTTCACAGCAAGGTTTATATGCACTTTAATTAGGACTTTTTATCTTGTTTTGATCATTTCAGGTACCCACCAGAATCCGTGGCACCCCCGTCATCGTTCGCTGTCATTAGCCCACCTTTGACCCAATTTTGATCACCGACAGAAGTGATCTCACTCCACGAAGCTGTCTAGAACTCCAATTGAAGAACAAAATGAAGTAGTAGTTGTAATTGACCGGGAGATTCCATCAGCTGCGCAAGCAAAGGGAGATGCTCTTTTAGTCCCACCTCATGTGGGAAAGCAACCAACGCAGCATAAATGCAATTCATCACAGTGCCTCGTTGCCTCTAACACTGGGGGTGAGGTCCCCACTCACCTCTTACCTCACACCTCACCAGCGGTCACGTACGCGCGGGCCTGGTCCCTATGCTTAGGATCTAATTATAGACCTGATTAGCCACCTATCTGATTACCCAGTTTGGAAGAAAGAGGAAGGAAATTCTGAGAGGCATGGGGGGCGATTTTACCTCGGGTTTTGTGCCCTATGCCTTGATATGTGTGCCTGTTCATGCCTAACACTTAGGTGCATTCTTAAGGTGCTTTGGCTTGATACTTAAGCTGTCTGGGTGTAACGACCCGGTTCCCGAGTCCCTACGAGACACGAGAACCGGACCGACTCGACTAATCCCAAGACCTAGTCGTCCAACGAGGAAGTAACCAAAAGATAGTAAAATAAACCACATTTAGCATGAATATAACTAACAGTAAGAAAGTACAGCAGTAAGGAAAGAAACTACTACAGTAGGTACCACCACAACAGTAAAACAGCATTTATCATATAACAAGAACTGCAGGTAAAGAAGGTACAGCGGAAACAAAAACTACTCACTAAAACAGAAACAAAAGGGGTACAAAAGGCTGTGGTAACTCTACTGGACCCTACTCGGCCCAGCGTCCTCTGCAGCTGCCGACCCTGGCTGCTCAACACCTGGTCCTGAAGAAGGTAACGAGTGTAACACGTCAGCAAAACGCTGGGTAGAGTGGCAAACTAACTAAAGGCAACAGTAGAGTGTACAGTAGCTGTTATGTTCTATTACTTCCTTTATTCACATCTTTCAATTTTTCTCACTATTTCATTTATTTCTCAAGTCTTTTACTTGATCTCGAATGTCCTCGTGGGAACGATCTTGATTGCAGTCTTTTCCAAAAGTAGAAGTAGCACGTGGTGCTCTCCTGGCCGGGAGAGTCCCCCGTGGTGATCCTACCCTCAATCAACCACCCCAAGGTCACTGACAGACGTAACGGTGACTACGGCACGCGCGATAAACGCACAGGTAGCTAGCCTGCACTGGCACGCGGTCAGTCGTTTCCGTTAACGGGTGCGCCCAAAGCACAGCACGGAACCAGGGCAGAGCCCTCTCAGTAACAGGGGTCCAACCCCTCCACAGTAACCAAACCAGGGCCTTGCCCCTCCACAGTCCGCGCACCCTCGCCTGACTACCCTGGTTTGCCCTAGTGGGCCTAACAAGTCGGTGAAGGAGGCTAGCAGAACCCCGGGGCCCGTGGGGTAGCTAGTACTCTCCTAACACTACTAGCTCTCCTCGGTACTACTTACACGAGGGCCAACAAGTCGGTACAGAGCGGCCAATCCTAACCCCGGGTCCCTGGGGCGGCTAGCCCCACTCTGCACTAAACAGGTACAGGTACTTCCCTTGGTACTGCGTACCCAAGAGACAGTACAAACTACATCTCAGTTCCATTCCTTTTTCTTTCCAGGAGTTCCACTCCTAATTCCCCGTAGGGTTCCAGCTCTTTATCTCAGAACATCATATGTTTCACTTTCCAGATTCACGTTCTCAAAATCCATGATCTCAAACATGTTTCTTTATTCATAACAGGCAGCTATTAATTCAAATTACAGGCAGCTTTATATTCCTTTCCATTTTTCCAAGACTGCAGTATTATACATTCCACTAGTTTTTCCATCCTAAGATTCATGCCACATCCTAGGATCTAGCATACAACTAGTTTTCCAGCCCTAGGATTCATGCATCACCTAGGAGCTATCATTCCATACATTTCTCATTCCTAGGATTCATGCAATGCCCTAGGTTCTAGTTATGGTTCCATACTTTAACAGATTTTATTAATACTTAAAGCCACTCTACCAGGTACAACGGGAGTAATGGGGGCATGATCGGGAATCCCGCGTGCCTCCGCGACTCTCAAGACTGCAACTGAACGAGATCCTGTCAAAAGGATCAAACACAAGGAGTGTCTCAAAATAGTGTATAGCTACTGTAGATGAGTAGAGGAATTAATTCTGAAGAGAACGCAACTCGAATCGCGGAAAACGGAGCCCGAACGGGCCCTAAACGGGTCGAAAAAGATGATACTGTGCAAAATCAGACGTCTGGAACTCCCTCCAGACGTCTTAAATGGTGGATCAGAGAATTACCTGTTCGGCGTGGTTTCCCAGATGTCCAGAAGTCTGTAGGGACGTCTTTCCTAGATCCCAGACGTCCGATGGTCCCTCAGGACGTCTGGAGGTCACTCCCGCCGTCTGGTACAACTTCCAGACGTCTTTAAACTATCCCAGATGTCTTATCAGACGTCTGGTTGTTATCCTAGACGTCTTGTCAGACGTCTGAGCCACCTCCCAGACGTCTTAAAAGACGTCTGGGGCACACATTCGTTACACTGGGGGTTATGCTCGATGTCTAACTTGGTTGAGATCTAATACTGTGGACATATTTGTATTATTATCTGACTTGGAATTTGAGGAATAAGTGGTTCAAGACCATTGTAGCCGAAATTTGAGTTGGTTGAGAAATTGAGATATTTGGAAATGTGATTAATATGGGACATTAATTGCTGATCTAAATCACCATTTTTAGAGTTTTTCTTTTCTTTTTATCACAGCAACTTCTAAGATACAATTTGGCTCATCATTGAATATATTGTTGAGTGAATTATTTATTGAATATCTTTTTATGCTTAATGATTATTGATCGTACGTGTTTCGCGAGTTTGAAATCATGGTTACAAGTAACCCATCATCGAAGTTACAAAACTCGTCAAATAAAATTCATACCGAAACTCCAAGGGAGTCCCGGGTCGAACACAGGAAGGTGACATTTACTTTAAGTAAAAAGTGCTCTTCATTTTGTTTGTTTTTGGTATTTTGGGGTTTTATTTTTTTTTTGTGTTTTTGTAAGAAGAAGATAAGAAGAATAAATCACAAGAGATATGGAACAAATATTTTATATATCATGAATGTCTATTACATTATTCTAGGAAAGCATAAAAAGAGAGGGAGGTGAGAAGAAATCTCTTGAATCGGCTGTTCGGTGAGACGACAGTGCCTGGCAGAAGCTCAGACAAAGGAGGTGAGGAGCGGGACAACAGAGGTGACGTGTAGGAGGACATCAGGTAGAGGAAACCTTCAGCGTAGCTCCGAAATGGATGTGAGAAGGTGGAGATGATCTACTACTGGAATGGAGGTGGGAGGATGACTCCAAGGCGACCTATGAATGGGGATGGGAAGTTGGAGGACTATTTGGTGGGGCACAAGTTCGCTAGACTAATAGGCACCTTAGGATCTTGAGAGCAAGCTCTAACAATGCGTTGGTAGGCTTGCTAAAGCTTAGGAGTAGGTAGGAGTAGAGTAGGTAGAGATCGCTTGGAAGGGAGGGGTGTAGGTCCTTTTATCATGGAGGAGAAGAGGCAAAAATAGGAATGGGACCATTAGTGACCTCTAGGCCATCCCTGGAAGTGTCGTTGTAGACAGCTTATGCCCGCTCACGCCCACAGTTGACTTTGCTGGTGCGCGAAGAATTAACGACGGCTGTAAAAGTCGTTGTAACTCCAGCTCATGCGTCATTGTAAGTCCAGCTCATGAGTCGCTGGCGTTGTGCTACCCCCATCTTTACCGCACGTGAGCACGCTAACGCGCTAGCCTCCACACATGCACGCGTGCGGTGGTGCGTGCGTGTGCATGGGTGGCCTGGGCTGCACCACGTGGCGTAATCTGGGTCGTCCATCTTCTTTTCATTGTAGGGACTGCTACAAAGGTTGGATTAAGTCAATTTTCACTCCGTTAGGATATGATCGTCGAACCGAATCCATTTGCGTAGCCGAATTTGTAATTTGAAGCTCCGAATTATGTCACCTAGTCCCTTGGCTGTTGATCTTCCTCGGACTGCATATGGTGCTACGGGACTCCGATCGAGGCGATTTCGGAGGCATTGGACTCCGATCGTCGTCTTAATCAGATCCATATGGTCGGATTGTCAATCCGAGGCTCCGAAATAAATATCCTTCTTTCCTGATCACAAAAAGGATGCAATTAACCTAAATTATGTACAACTACTCTAAATGCAGAATGATGCATGCTATGCAATATTTATAACATGAAATGCAAATATAAGCCTAGGAATATGCATGAATAGGCATTTTACCCTCAATAAATGTGTTTACATCATACCCACATGCCTATCTTTTGCTAGTCCCTAGTAAAATTAAACTATATTATATGTATAAAAGTAGAATTAGGATTAGATCGCTTAGGCCTAAGTCATTTATTAACAATAGAAAATTTCTACTAAGGTCCTAAACAACGAAAACTCAACTGTACCTAGGTGATTGCCAGAATGCATACTGCCCAAGTCCTCACCTTATTTGAAAAGGGAAGATACATTTTTTTATTATTTTTCTTCCTTTCTAATTTTTTTTTACCTTTGGAGTTTGAGAGTTCCAAGATAACTTTTTATGCCTACTTGGTCGTGCGTGCTTCACGTGTTAGAAACAGGGGTTACAAGTAACCT
This sequence comes from Thalassia testudinum, assembly GCA_037157565.1. Taxonomy (NCBI): domain Eukaryota; kingdom Viridiplantae; phylum Streptophyta; class Magnoliopsida; order Alismatales; family Hydrocharitaceae; genus Thalassia; species Thalassia testudinum. The sequence continues at coordinate 100,953,987 of JAZHRO010000063.1, forward strand.
ATCGTCGTACTTGCAAAACACGTCGATCAAATAAAATTTATACTGAAACTCCAAGGGAGTCCCAGGTCGAACACAGGGAGGCGACATTTTCTTTATTGAAAATCGCGCTTCATTTCGTTTCTTTTTGGTATTTTAAGGTTTTGATATTTTTTTGTATTTTTGTAATAAAAGAAATCAAGCAAATGTATCACAAGATAGAGATCTGGAACAAATCTAATATATATTACTTCTAATGTCAATTACAAGAAACTATGAAAGCATATAAAAAGAGGGAGGTGAGAGGAAATCTCCCGAATCGGCTGTTCGGCGAGACGACGGCGCTTGGCTGAAGCTCAGATGAAGGAGGTGAGGAGCAGGACGACAGAGGTGAGATGTTGGAGGACGTCAGGTTGAGGAAAGCTTCGACGTAGCTCCGGAATGGAGGTGAGAAGATGGAGTTGATCTGCTACCGGAATGGAGGTGAGAGGACGGCTCTAAGGTTACCTATGAAGGGAGATGGGAAGTTGGAGGAGTATTTGGTGGGGCAGAGTTTCGCTACACTAATAGGCACCTTGGGAGCTTGAAAACAAGCTCTAATGGAGCGTTGGTAGGTTTGCTAGAGCTTGGGAGTAGGTGGGAGTACAGTAGGTAGAGATGGCTTGGAAGGGAGGGGGTGAAGCCCCTTTTATAGTGGTGGAGAAGAGGCTAAAAATGGAAAAAGGACCTCTAGCGACCTCCAGACCGTCGCTGGAAACATTGCTGTAGACAGCTGATAAACACCAGTTTATCATCATTTTTATGCTTTAAAACTAACCTAGCTCTTAGGATTTTACTCCGCAAACGGGTTTTTGGGCTGCATTTAGGCATAAATTAGGATAGGCATGCATTGCATTTTTTATTGTTGTTTTAATGTGTTTTTGTGAGTGTTAGGGATGTATAAATTCACAGATCCCTAAAACCCTAGCACTCAAGAAGGCAATTGGTGAAGGAGAAGCCCAAACTAGTTGGAACCCAGCGTGATCCAGCTCACCATAGCTGGAACCTAGCTTACTTGAACTAGGGTTAGCTCATCCCAGCTCCATTCAGCTAATCTCAGCTGGATGGCAGCTCAAGAGAGTTCACCTTAGCTCACCCTAGCTCAAGTCAGCTCAGATCCAGCTCAACTTAGCTGAGTCTAGCTCACCTCAGCTCCCACTAGTTCACAGGGAGCTCTAGCTAGCTCAGCTGAGTTGACAGGAGTTCACCCCAGCTCAGATCCAGCTACATCCAGCTCCACTCAACTCCAGCCAGCTAAAGAAGAATTCATCTCAGCTCAGGAAGCTCAAGTCCAGCTCCCGGGGATTCAGCTTAGCTCATCTCAGTTGAGCTAAGCTACTTTAGCTGCCTCAACCAGCTTGATTCTCCCCGATAGCACCAGACCTAGCTCACCTTAGCTCATTTTGGTAGAAGCTAGCTCACTTTAGCTTGGCTTAGCAACTAGCAAAGAACTAGCAAGCTAAGCCAGCTAGAGTAGCCCCATGCCAGCCTCTTCAGCAGCAGCCAGCTCCAGCTCCAGCTCCAGACTTCTTCTCCTCAGCTCCCTCCTCCAAACCCTAGCTCCAACACCTTCTCCTCTACTCCTCCATTAGCTAAGCTAGCTTAGCTTATCTTAACTTAGCTATGCTCCAACTTCCTTGGCTTGTACTACCCCAAAAACCCACCTACCAACTCTATCCAACTAGCTCCACCTAAGCTCCACATAAGCTAACCTACTTGGCACCAACCTAACCTACCCACCACCTCCAAAAGACACCTAAAATTGGCGCCAAAAACTACCCATAACCACCCCTTAATGGCGCCACTTTTCCCTCCAAAATCCCCCCCTCATCTCCACCACACAATCCTCCTTGAATCCATCTCCACCATCCACCTAATCCTCCTTCTAGAAGACCCCATGTTGGCGCCAACATGGGGGTGTCTCTCCACCACCAAAAGACACCAACACCACCATAACCACCCCCTTTAACACCCCTTGGGGTGGCGCCAACTAACCCTAGCCATAGGATCACCAACCACCCTCATCCTTCCATCCTAGCCCTCCATTTCAAGGGGTACCTTAACCCCCCATCCTACCCTATAAAAAGACCACTACCCACCACCATTCAAGCCATCCTTGGCTATTCATTTCACTCTCATATTCCACCAAGAATCCCACGTCCAAGAGAGAAGAAGAAGAAGAAGATTAAGGGGATATTCTGTCCCCTTGGTGCCTTCCCCTCTTCCCTTCTCTCTTGGGTCACGCCAGCCAAAGGAGAAGCCAGGCAAGGAAGATCTTGGAGGAGATCTTGAAGGTGGTCACGCCACCTTGGAGGAGTTTTAAGGGTGGTGCACGCCCACCCCTTTGGAGAGAGCATTAAAGGTGGTAGCTTCCACCTTGGAGGAGCTCTCAAGGAAGGAGAAGAAGGGGGCCCTCTTTTCAAGCCAAGGAGCAGCTAGGCTTGGAGCAAGAAGACACCCTTCTTCACCATTGTTACAAGAGGATTTGTGTTTCTTTTCTTGCTTTTAAATTGTTCAATTCTAGTAGAAGCTTTCCTCTACTTGTCCTTGAAAAGAACACTCATTCTACTCAATCAAAAATTGCCTTCTTTTAAGCTTTTTATTGCAGTTGTTTGTTTTGGTTCTAGCACTTATTTCACCTCTTCTTCCTAATTACCCTAGGCCTACACTTGCCTAGAGTGAGCTTAGGAAGAAGATATTTCTATCTTTTAGATTTTTAATCATTTGTAGGTGTTAGCTCTTTTCGCTACAATTTGTCGTTTGCCCTCGTCTTTTCAAAATACAAAAAAATTACATATTGAAAAATATTAAAAAGAAAGTTGAGATTGTATTCCAAGCAAGAGAATCATTATTGCAATTTTTGCCTCCTTGGACGACCCTAGATACTCCCCTATCTAGGATATAAATTTTAAAAGCGAAAGCGGATTCGCGTGTTACAACGACGTAAAAAAAACTACTTTTACAAATCACGCGTATTTCGCTATCACTTTTTGGCGCCGTTGCCGGGGAGGCACGGCTTTGCATTAACTCATTTTCTCTTGCTTGAAGTGGATCTCATCCCCTTCTCTTTCTTTCTTTTGTGTGTGCAGGAACTACAGCGGGAAAGCGGGAATCTGGAAGCGAGAGCTTAAAGATCCTTTTCTTCCCGCGAAAATTCAGGTTGGTTCCTCTTTCTAGTCACATAATTAACTAAAACTACCAAAAATATATTAAACTTGGCTTTCAGGACCATAAACACTTAAATTAAGTGGAGTGGTGCATTTTAAAATCATTGTTTGCTTGTATGCTTCTTTAGCACCATTCCATTGCAAGTATTGGTGTTCTGTTTTTCGGGTCTAGATTTCTATCCAGACTTGAAAAATCGATTCCTAACACCACAGGACTCTTAAAATCATAAAATTTGATAGAGTGATTCCCAATTAAGTTTGGAACATCTGTTCCAAATTTCAGATCAATTGGATTTGTATTTAATTTTTAAAAATTCGTGGATTACAGAGGGGTCACACCCTCTAATCTTCCTGTTTTGCTACTGTCCGCGAATTTTCAGAATTTTTATACTCATCCAATTTTTGTGAAATTTATCTTGTTGGAATCCCTGTGAAATTTTACATATCATATAAAATCATAAAAATTTTCTGAGGTCGGTGGTAGTACTAAAAAGTTCATAATACCCACAGGTATTATTTCTGGACTTTGACACCAGTACAATTAAAAATTCAAAACAATTATCAAAAAAATTCCTAAAATCTTACAAAAATATTTTCTGGAATCCTTGTTTGATTTTATTCAAAGTAGTGGTGTTGTTTGACTTGTTTGGACCACTACTTAATTCTGAAAGCCTAAAAAATAACTCATTGGTAGTTAAATTTCTGTCTTACGGATAATTGGCTTAGGGTTTCTTTCTTTCTCTTTTGAGGATTAATTCAAAGGAAATATACAATCACCCATACAACTTGTTTTCCTTTGATTGTGGGTTTTCAAACTTGTTTGAAAACTTAAAGAGAAAAACCCTAAAATTCATTTAATTAAATCACATCCTAAAAGACAAAAATATAAAAAAATTGTGTGACAACTTGATTTTCATTGGAGCCACTCTCCAATTCCTGCACACACACAAAAAAATCAAATAACAGGGCGACAACCCAATAAACGCCCTCCACATTCCGTGTGCACTATAGAATCCTAGACCTAATTAAAATTTGTAGCAACTTGACCCCTAAGGCTTTATCAACTTAGGCTTGCTATTTAGGTCTTAAGTTTTCTTTAGTTAGTACCAATTCTGTCATCTGTATCTGGTGTTCAGGCTGAGGGGCCGTGTCAAACGACCAGGCGCGGGTTTGTACAAGCACCTGGGGTTTTCCCTGGGAAACTTTTGGGCCCAAACCTCCCCTTAAGCAACTTGGCTAGATTTGTTGATAGAATGGGTATTCACTATTGACTACTTATTTCCTATATAGACCAAGTCTTAGGTTATTATTAGGGAGTCACAATTAAGTTAGGTCTAGTTTTTGTTTGTTTGAATTGCACACTTTCTCTCATCTCTTTCTCTTCTCCTCCCCTCCCCGTTCTTCCATTTTATGCACGGGCGACGGTCTCAAAATCCGCACTTGGAAGGACCATTTGATTTCGCCCCCCACGTAAAAAGACCACTTTTTCTGTCTTCTCCTGAAAAAATGGAAACACAACAAAATAGGTCCACTGACCCTTCCACGTCTACCTCTAACCCCACCTCTAACCCTAATTCTAACCCTTCCACCCAAAACCCAACCACCAGTAACTTTCCACACTTGGAGCTCCCCAATCTTGAGTTGCCCCACACACAACATCAAGACCCCCTACCTGATCTTTTAAAATTGATGGCCGATCAGATTAATAAATTAAATTCCAATCAACAAACATTGACTAGGAACATCCAAAACCTAGCCAATCCAAGGCCAAACCCACCACCCCGTCAGCAGCCTGTTGTTCCTCTAAAAGATTTCTATGATCCGTCTTATTATGAGGAACGACCAGGGGTGGTCATACTGGAGGGGGACTTTGAGATCAAGCCAGCCGTCCTGAACCTGATTAAACACTTTCATGGCCTTCCTAGGGAAGACCCTTTCAGCCACCTTGAAGAACTAACTCTTCTTGCACAGACAACCCGTTCCCGAAATGTGCAAGAAGACATATGGCTGATGCGGCTTTTTCCATTATCTCTTAAAGATAAGGCCGCTTATTGGTTCAGGACCATTGGCTGACCCATTACAACATGGCCTCAACTCAAGAGTGCCTTCCTCAAGAAATTCTTTCCCATAGGTCGTACCAATTCCTTACGAAGATCTATTACGACCTTTCACCAAAAATCTGGCGAAACTTTCCATGATTCTTGGGAAAGATTTCAGGACCTTTTAAGAAGTTGCCCGCACCACGAGATTCCTTTGTGGCAGCTCGTGCAAATCTTCTATCATGGATTAGAAGATCAAATCCGACAATTTGTCGACGCCTCGTGTGGCGGCAACTTCTTAAATAAAGATGCTGAAAGTGCTTATGATCTATTTGAAGAAATGAGTGGAAACTCATTTAACCAAGCTTCCATGAACACATTTTGCAGAACCCAAAACCCGCAGTTTGGTGTTCATGAAATAGGCGCTCAATCTATCCCAGTCGCCCAAGACGATCTTCAAATGATCGCTCAGAAACTCGACCAGATGCATATTAATCAGAAGAAAATTGAGGAAAGACTCGCCACATCAATTCAAGCTCCACGACCACATCTAACCCAACCTAACTTTCCACGAAGAGAAAATTTGCACAATCTCAACACCACTCCTGCTGATTATTCTGAGGTTGCCCATGATTCACTGGGGAATTTCAATTATCCAGATCTTAACCCCACCCAAAATATTTCTGCCATCCAGGAGCCCTTTAAAAATTCTTCCAATTGGAAAAATTACCCGAACTACTCCTGGAATAATCAAGTTTCCTCCCAACCATATCATTTTAATGGGTATGGGTCGAATCCAAATTTCCATCCTGGGCCATCCCAACAAGATATCAATGCCCAGATGCTACGGACCCTGCAGGATATGCAAACAAAAATGACGGAAGTAACCCGCAACATCACAAATCTGAACAATCAGATTGGGGTTGCTCCCACGCAAAGACCTGTAGGACATCTTCCGTCCCAACCCATACCCAATCCCAATCACCAAGGGAACCATTATATGGGCAGAAATCCACATTATCCAAATCAGCCTCCTCCTAATCCACCTCAGCAGCCGCCCAGGTTCCTGCAATCACAGGCCCCCCCACCTCCTCCAAATAATAATCCGACTGCACATGCAGTTACCTTGAGGAGTGGGAAAACCACCACTGACCCCGAGCCTTCGCACAAACCTGGTAAGATACATGTGCAAGTTGACTCCCCACCTCCCCATCAGGAAGAAAAAGAACAACAAAAATCTCAAGACAAGATTCCTATCCCTTTCCCACAAGCTCTCTACCCTACCACCAACAAAAGAAAGAAATCTGAGCCCACTACAGAAGAACTCATGGAGCTATTTGGGCAAGTTCATATCAATATCCCTCTCCTAGATGCCATTAAATATATACCTGCCTATGCTAAATTTTTAAAGGAGATTTGTACTCCTAAAAGGCAGGCCAAAAATCTAGGACAGGTGCATCTTTCGAAGACAGTAAGCTCTGTCATACAGAGTAAGCTGCCTCCTAAGATGAAAGATCCGGGGGCGCCTTTAATTTCTGTAATTATTGATGACACTACATTTAATCGCGCCCTCCTTGATCTTGGTGCCTCTGTAAATATTATTCCCACAAGTTTATTCAAAGAATTTCAGATCGGTGAATTAAAACCCGTCGAGGTTACCCTGCAATTAGCCGACCGATCTACAATCAAACCTCGTGGGATTGTCGAGGATGTATTAGTCAAGGTCCAGAATTGTGTCTTCCCTGCAGACTTTCTGGTTCTTGACATTGAGGCACCCGAATCATTACTGGACTCCCCGATAATCCTTGGACGCCCCTTTTTGGCTACTGCAAAGGCAAATATCAATTGCCACACAGGCAAAATGGATATCAACTGTGCAGGCCAAACTATCACCTTAGATATTTTTAAATCCTCCAGGAGATTCCATGATGATAACTTCTTTGAGGACTCAAATACTGAAATTTCTAATATGGTGGAGGAGACAATGTTAATAGATACCCTTACCGACCACAGTTTTTTTGAGGACTCTGATTCAGACTCAGTGGTCGGCGAGATCTGTGATCCGGAAACTTGTCTTGACTCCAAATTTGTTCCTGATACCCCCCCTAACCCACCCACTATTCACGCACCTAATTTTTCCACACTAACTCACCATTCCTTCCCCGACCCCTTTCTTACGGACCTGCCACCAACCCCGCCCGAGTTTGGCACCCAACCTGAATTAAAACCATGGCCAGACTCGGGCCACACTTATCAATTTCCATCTCACTTTGATCCCAATATTATTTCTAATCAATTTTCTAGGGATCTAGACGAAGACAACTTTTTTGCGGGCATCCAAGTGTCCAATTATTTACATGATTTTCCGTCTTCTGTGCATACCTTCACGCCCGGCTGAATGGCGTAAAAGATAGCACTGGATGGGAGGTAACCCATCATTTTTTTTCTTGCTTTCCTTTTTTCTTCTTTTTCCAGGTTTTATTCATCCTAAACCTGACCGTTCTTCACTAAGGTGATTCCTTTTCCCTCCTAATGCATGAGTACATGGCATATCTTAAGCATGGGGGGGTGTTTTTAAATTTTTACGATCGATTTAAAATGTTTAAAACCTAAAAACATGCAATTTTCTTTAATTTATTTCCTGCTTGCATACCCAAAAACAAAAAACAAATATATATATATATATATATATATATTGAAAACTTTTTGAGGAAAATTTTGAAATCGGGACTACGGTCGAAAAATTCACTTCTGGTACAATGGGATTTAATCTTTAACAAACTAAGGATGAGGATATGGATCTGATCATTAGAATTCCAGGGTCTATTTTAGACTAGATCAGATATCCTTCTCTAAAATTCCACCTGAACTCATGATAGTTTAGGTGACTTGATCCTATTTTGTAATATGGAAAGTATTTGACTTAGTTTTTGATTCAAAAACCTGCGGTTCTTGAGAAACTTCTTGTGTCAATTTTCACACACAAGCCAACACTTAAAAATAACTAAAAATTTGAAAAAACTCCCTTGTTTGGATTTAGTAAAAGTCTGAAGCAGATCATTGGTTTGAGTTCCCACCGTCGAGAAGAAGGAAAAAAACCTTTTTGAGGACACGATGTCAACATGTTACCGCCTCGGTGCTGCTCTATATCTATATTTCATATCTTTAGACGGAGCATTAAAGCGCATTTCAGCAGCTCAAGTGTCTTGGACGGTGCTCTACCTATAGCGTCGGAGCAAGAGCTTGAGTTTGCTTGGAGCGCCCCTTTTCACCGCATCGTGTTTTGGGGTTGTGAGCTCCTGGGTGGTGTCATGGACAGTGCTATCCCGAAGTACTGGCGCCAGAGCCCCCTCGAGGAATGGTAATGGGAATGATGATACCGACACATCTGTTGTAAGACTAAGCCAAAAATAAGCATGGGGGAGAAAAAAATAATAATAATAATAATAATAACACATCCTTATTAAGGTTGGCTTTTCACAAGCACCGACACAAGGTTTTAAAGGAATTTGCAAGTTGCGAATCAGATTCACGAGCCAGAAAAATCCTAAAAACAAACATTTCAAGTCATCTGAATTAACAAGGGGTTAATTTGTGAATTTTCTGAGGATATATTGATCCCGTTCTATCTAATTGTTGGATCCAAAAACAAATCCTGATGTTTATCTTCAACAAATCCCGTATCTCCTGTGTTTTAATCTACCAAGGTCCCTTAATCTCTTTTTCTCCTCAAAAGTCAAAAAAAATTAGATTTCCCAAAAATTTCGTTTTCCAAAAAAAATTAATGTTTTGCTAAGAGACTAGCAAAAGATAAGCATGGGGGTGTGATAAACACCAGTTTATCATCATTTTTATGCTTTAAAACTAACCTAGCTCTTAGGATTTTACTCCGCAAACGGGTTTTTGGGCTGCATTTAGGCATAAATTAGGATAGGCATGCATTGCATTTTTTATTGTTGTTTTAATGTGTTTTTGTGAGTGTTAGGGATGTATAAATTCACAGATCCCTAAAACCCTAGCACTCAAGAAGGCAATTGGTGAAGGAGAAGCCCAAACTAGTTGGAACCCAGCTTGATCCAGCTCACCATAGCTGGAACCTAGCTTACTTGAACTAGGGTTAGCTCATCCCAGCTCCATTCATCTAATCTCAGCTGGATGGTAGCTCAAGAGAGTTCACCTTAGCTCACCCTAGCTCAAGTCAGCTCAGATCCAGCTCAACTTAGCTGAGTCTAGCTCACCTCAGTTCCCACTAGTTCACAGGGAGCTCTAGCTAGCTCAGCTGAGTTGACAGGAGTTCACCCCAGCTCAGATCCAGCTACATCCAGCTCCACTCAACTCCAGCCAGCTGAAGAAGAATTCATCTCAGCTCAGGAAGCTCAAGTCCAGCTCCCGGGGATTCAGCTTAGCTCATCTCAGTTGAGCTAAGCTACTTTAGCTGCCTCAACCAGCTTGATTCTCCCCGATAGCACCAGACCTAGCTCACCTTAGCTCATTTTGGTAGAAGCTAGCTCACTTTAGCTTGGCTTAGCAACTAGCAAAGAACTAGCAAGCTAAGCCAGCTAGAGTAGCCCCATGCCAGCCTCTTCAGCAGCAGCCAGCTCCAGCTCCAGACTTCTTCTCCTCAGCTCCCTCCTCCAAACCCTAGCTCCAACACCTTCTCCTCTACTCCTCCATTAGCTAAGCTAGCTTAGCTTATCTTAACTTAGCTATGCTCCAACTTCCTTGGCTTGTACTACCCCAAAAACCCACCTACCAACTCTATCCAACTAGCTCCACCTAAGCTCCACATAAGCTAACCTACTTGGCACCAACCTAACCTACCCACCACCTCCAAAAGACACCTAAAATTGGCGCCAAAAACTACCCATAACCACCCCTTAATGGCGCCACTTTTCCCTCCAAAATCCCCCCCTCATCCCCACCACACAATCCTCCTTGAATCCATCTCCACCATCCACCTAATCCTCCTTCTAGAAGACCCCATGTTGGCGCCAACATGGGGGTGTCTCTCCACCACCAAAAGACACCAACACCACCATAACCACCCCCTTTAACACCCCTTGGGGTGGCGCCAACTAACCCTAGCCATAGGATCACCAACCACCCTCATCCTTCCATCCTAGCCCTCCATTTCAAGGGGTACCTTAACCCCCCATCCTACCCTATAAAAAGACCACTACCCACCACCATTCAAGCCATCCTTGGCTATTCATTTCACTCTCATATTCCACCAAGAATCCCACGTCCAAGAGAGAAGAAGAAGAAGAAGATTAAGGGGATATTCTGTCCCCTTGGTGCCTTCCCCTCTTCCCTTCTCTCTTGGGTCACGCCAGCCAAAGGAGAAGCCAGGCAAGGAAGATCTTGGAGGAGATCTTGAAGGTGGTCACGCCACCTTGGAGGAGTTTTAAGGGTGGTGCACGCCCACCCCTTTGGAGAGAGCATTAAAGGTGGTAGCTTCCACCTTGGAGGAGCTCTCAAGGAAGGAGAAGAAGGGGGCCCTCTTTTCAAGCCAAGGAGCAGCTAGGCTTGGAGCAAGAAGACACCCTTCTTCACCATTGTTACAAGAGGATTTGTGTTTCTTTTCTTGCTTTTAAATTGTTCAATTCTAGTAGAAGCTTTCCTCTACTTGTCCTTGAAAAGAACACTCATTCTACTCAATCAAAAATTGCCTTCTTTTAAGCTTTTTATTGCAGTTGTTTGTTTTGGTTCTAGCACTTATTTCACCTCTTCTTCCTAATTACCCTAGGCCTACACTTGCCTAGAGTGAGCTTAGGAAGAAGATATTTCTATCTTTTAGATTTTTAATCATTTGTAGGTGTTAGTTCTTTTCGCTACAATATGTCGTTTGCCCTCGTCTTTTCAAAATACAAAAAAATTACATATTGAAAAATATTAAAAAGAAAGTTGAGATTGTATTCCAAGCAAGAGAATCATTATTGCAATTTTTGCCTCCTTGGACGACCCTAGATACTCCCCTATCTAGGATATAAATTTTAAAAGCGAAAGCGGATTCGCGTGTTACAACGACGTAAAAAAAACTACTTTTACAAATCACGCGTATTTCGCTATCAACAGCTCATGTCCACCCACGCCCATAGCTGGCTCTGCTGGCTTGCAATGAAACAGCGACGGCTGTAAGCGTCGTTGTAGGTCATTCCAGCTGTCGTTGAAAGCTGGCACCAACCGCCCCTTGCACCCGCACCGCCTGCCTCTCTCTTCACGCGCGCTGACCGCGCGCGCCCAACTGTGTGCTCGTGTGCTGTGCGCTGGCATGCACGCTTGCAATGCGCTAGCCAGCGCGTGTGCGCACGCGCTGCCACTGCCGCTGCCACTACGCTGAGCTCCAACTGCCCGTCTAATTGCAAATTGGAGGGGCTGCGGGGAATCGAACCCGCGCCCCTCCTTTGCAAACCGCTGCATCAACCAGTGCGCCACGTCGCCCTTTATGTCGTGAGGAAGAAATTGGTGCAGACGCTTCACAGCCGTTGGATCTTGATCCAATGGCTACGATTAATGGTGTAGATGATGAGGGAGAGTGGGCGGTGGCTACTGGCCAGGTTTGGGCGGCCTGGATGGCACCACGTGGCGCCATCTGGGCCATCCGTCTTCTTCTTCTTGCAAAGGGTGCCACGGTGCTCAGATCGGGATGATTTTTGCGATGCCGGACTGCGATCGTCGCTCCGGATCCATCCGTACGGTCGGATTTTCCATCCGAAACCCGTATGGATGTCACATTGCCCCCTGGCCGTCGATCTTCCTCGGGCTTAATGTGATGCTATGGGACTACGATCTGCACAATTTCAGAGGCGTTAATCTCCGATCATCGTCCCGATCAGATCTGTATGGTCTAATCGTCCATCCAAGGCCCTAAGATAAATCCTCTCTTCTCTTGACCATAAAAAGGACCTAATTAACCAAAAATATAAACAACCACTCTAAATGCAAAATGATGCATGCTATGCGATATTTATATCATGATATGCAGTGCTAAGCCTAGGAACTATCACAAATAAGCATTTTACGATGAATTTATACATGTTTATCACTACTCGACCCGCCGAAGACTCGAAAAGGATTCTAAGTGCTAAGCATCTTGTGAAAATAGTGAAAGACTCACTAGGTGGCCGTTAAAACGAACTTCGGGTTTCTACGACCCTAGGTGACCTTGTCTAGAGGTTTATCTTTTTGAACGGTAACTTTCTCGCTACTTCTTTTATTTATGGGGTCAACACAAGGGCAAACCCAGTGTATATCTCCCCGATTTATTCTACTCCCCCGTTTCTTCCCTAGGTGTTTTGGGAATTATTGCGCATTTTTTTTGTGAGTTGGGTTCTGGACAACCTGCTAATGAGCTGTTATCACCGACAACTTGCCAGCTATACTCATGCGGTGAAGTGTGGCTTTATTTATTTTTTTATTTTCTCCTTTTTCTATTTTTTTCTCTATATTTTCTTTTTCTTTCTTTCTTTTTTTTTTTTTTTAAGTAGGTGGCTTTCCTAATCTAAGATTTACCTAAAGGCATTATAATAAAAATGGCCTTGTGACTAGGCTCTGGACAATCGACCAGTGAGCTATTACCACCGATAACTTGTCAGCCATACCACCCTAAATAGTTCATTAGCTACCCAATTTTCGAAGAAACCGCCGAAAAGTGAGTTAGTGCAAAAAAATGTGTGTAGATGCTTAGGCTTAAAGTCCCCCCAAATCAGAGGGTAAGTTGATAAGTAGCATACTCATCATCAAAATTTATTAGCCAAATTAAAAATGAATTTGAATTGGCGAGAACTCAAGACTAAGTCCACATTCGAGTGGAAACCCAGGCTAATTAAGCCTAAAAACCTAAAGAGTCTAAGTGTTTAGGTCCTCTCATATCATTTCCCAAAGTTAATAACTTCCAAATGCCTAAGTTCTCTTCTCCTAATTCTTCCTTTTCTTTATCCTTTTGAATTTTCATTTTTTTTTAAAGAATCAAATAATAGAAAATTACTATTACAGGTGACAAAAAGGTTATAAAATATGTCCACCCCCCCATGCCTAGCTATTGCAATGTCCTCATTGTGAAAAATGAAAGCATGTAGGAGAGTAGAAGTGGAAAAATAGCACCTGGTTTCTGTGAGACTCAAGTCAGCTTGGAATAGTCTTTACATGTACTGAGTTTAGTGCCTTCAGCTAGGTGAGGTCCTCAATCAAAAATAACTAAACATTAAGGCCACAACAACACAGTTTCTTGGCCCCCAGGTATGGGTCCCGAAGAGTGAAAATAGGCTTGCCAAAAAGATGAAAAACGAAAGTGGCAAGCTGGTGGTGCAGGGAGAGCCCAAATGGTCTCCAATAGGAGTTTTGTTGATTTATTATAGAGGAAGTGTGGTTAGGTATAGAATTTGTGCAATGCTTGGGTGAAAAAGGATGGTTTTGTGATGTGCTGGGGATTTGTGCGTACTCTAAAATACCTAATGTTTGAAGAGTTCTTCTCCAATGTTCAATTTCATCCTCACACTCTGGGTTCTTAAACCAACCATCCTGATCCTCAAAATTCCCACCCACAAGTTGGTCCTCAAACTCTAAGCATTCAAGATAAGGATGTTGTTGGGTTTTATCTTGATCATCTAAATCATCGAACAAATTTTTGGATTTCATGTATATCTTCCTCATCCCACGTTCCTACAATTGGTCACATTTTTGTTTTGTCCTCAATTATTTCCGCAACCGTGTGATCTTCTTCCCGAGTTTGGGTTGAGTTGGCCATTAAAAGGTTGTCTAAGGTATGTATGGCCATTACTTCCTCTATTCTGTCAAGCTCCTCCATCAAGCTACACTTAATTTTATTCTTCTTTGAGACCTCAAAAATATTGAATTGATTTGTCTTATCCCCTAAGACCATTTCTATATTTCCCGATTCACAATCAATCCTCGCCTTGACAATAGCCAGGAAAGGCTTCCCAAAATAATTGAGGTGTGGTTGAGCTGTTCTGGGGTTTCCATGTCCAGGACCATGAAATCAGCAAGATAATGCAAATCATTAACCTTGACTAAAACATCCTCCAAAATACCCCTTGGTTTTGTAATGGATCTATCGGCTAACTGCAAGGTTATGTCAGTGTGTTTTAGATAGCCTAGACCTAATTCCATGTGTAGTGAGGTAGGGATCACATTAATGAAAGCACCCAAGTTGAGGAGGGCCCGGTCAGAAATAATGTTTCCTATTGTGTAGGAAATCAGTGAGGCTCCCGGGTCCTACTTCTTAGGAGGTAGCCTGCTTAGGATCAATGTGCTTGTGTTATCGGATAAAACTACTCTCCTATTATTTTCAGATTTCGCTCTACGCCTTTCTTTATATGCATTTAGTAAACCTATGGCATAGGCGGGGATTGATCCGATAGCCGCAAGGAGTAAAATGATTGTCAATTTGAAAGCCTGAAGTAAGGACATCCTTTCCTCCAATTTATCTTCCAACTTGTTCTGTTTTCCCATACAACAACAACATACTCCCGAATCAAACTCTGATGTTTTGTTGATCACATTCTTAGTTGGGAGTTTGGAATTCTTGCTACGGGGCCTAATGGGGTTGACATGGGATTGGATAGGCCCCTTGTGTCTACTACCACTCCTCAAGGTGATGGTGTTTGCCGTGGCAAAATGCTGTTGGTTAGCGCCTTGAGGAGGGTTGGGTAAAATAGGAGGCTCTCGGTTGATTATGGTAGGAACTTGGTTCACTTCAGGAGGGACTAGGGTAGCCTGATAGATATCATGAGCTTGAGCATGCGACTCCCCATCATTACCAAACCCTTGAGGCCCAGCACCTTGGTTCTATACATTCCTTGGGTTTGGTACAGATTGTGATGGTAGAGATTCGGGTTGTCGGTTGTTTGTACTAAGTCCAGATTGCAAGGTGTCCAGTGAAGTTTTCATCTGTTGCATGAGCTGGAGCATTGACCCTTGCATTTCTACCATTTTCACGTTCAAGTCAGCTTGCTCAGTGGGTTGTTGAGCAATCCACATAGGCTGATTAACCTGATTTGGGGGCAACTAGGTATATACATGACCTTGACCCATTGGTTTTTGCGGTATATAGTTATTAGGTCGATATTGGGTCTGCTAGCCCTGATCTTTCCAAGAGAAGTTAGGATGATTTTTCCAACCAGAATTGTAGGAATTTGAATAAAGGTTGGACCTAACATTCTCTTGCATAGCATGAACATCCTCATAAGATGACGATGAAGAAGGATCAAAAAGACTGGGATCAAAGGCCCCAGTTTGGAACCCATAAGGTTCAAAGAAGAGTTGGCTCGAAGGTCGAGCCGACTCCAATTGGTTCACAAACCTCCGTCCTGTAGGAGCTTGAAAAGAATGGAATCTCGATCCCTGGGATTGAGTGGATCTAGAAAAATTAGAGTTTCCGGACATCCACTCTTCCATTCATTTAGTAACTAGATCCATCTTATCTAATCTATTGCAGATCAATTCCATATTAGATGTATGAGAATCTTTGACCTCATTGGCATTTGATCTAATTCGTTGGGATCGGTTGAAGGTTTCCATGGAGACATGGTTTAAAGAATTTTCTCTCATTTCCTCAAATAAATCATTCGCGCTATCTACGTCCTTGTTGAGGAAATTGCCTCTGCAAGAAGCATCCACATGATTACGGATTTGATCATTCAACCTATGATAAAAAATTTGCACAAGTTACCATTTAGGCACCTCGTGGTGTGGACACTTCTGCAACAGATCTTGGAATCTCTCCCATGCCTCATGAAATGGTTCCCTCTACCGCTGGGCAAAAGTGATAATTGCTCGTCGCAATGCACTGGTTCGCCCAATTGGGAATAATTTCTTCAGGAAGGTCGATTTCAAAGTTGTCCAGGTAGTAATCGATCTTCCAATGGTACAATACCAATGTGCGACCTTATCCCTGAGTAAATGGGGAAAAAGCCTCATGAGCATCTGTTCTTCATCCACATTCCACGATTTGGTGGTCTAAACCAGAGTGATCAGGTCCTCCAAATGTTGGAATGGGTCCTCTAAGCCAAGCACGTGAAAGTGTTTAATTAGACACAAAACTTGGGGCTTGATCTCAACATCTCCGACAGGAATCACAATGCTGGGACGATCCTCATAATTTGAACGATCATAAAAATCCTTCAAGGGCCGAGCGCCCTGACCATTCATTCGTTGGAACCATTGCTACATCTGCCACAATTCTTCCAACTGCCTCTGAATTAGCTCTTGCTGGTTCGGGAGCGGGGGAGGTGGTTGTTGATAAGCCATGGGATCTGCTTAGCTAAAGATCAACCTCTGCCTCCAGGAATGGTCTAGAGGTCCTTCCAATCTAGGGTTCAATGACCACCTTCCAAGCATACACTAGAAGGAAGTCAGAAGGACGGGGAAGAGAAGGGACCCTGCAGCACAAAAAATACAAGCCTAACCTTAGGTTGGTTAGCCTAAAGGTCTACAAACTCTCATAATCTGTCCTAAGATTATGGACGATTTACTCTACTTATGTCCAGGCAATCCAACCAGTTAGGAGGGACTGGGGAGAAGGTTCTTTCTTTAGTTTGCGCCTCCGATTCCTAGTGTACCCCCCAGCCGCAATCGTTTGACACTACTCGCCTGGCTAGACATCAGATTAACTAGTAGAAGTAGGTTAATCGTGAATAATCTCAGTCTGGATCCCATAGAGCGAACCAATCCTTAAGGCCAATGTCTACTCAATTTTAGTTAGGCTTGGGACAATGGTGCTTCTGGAATGTGATGGGCCCTTAATGGGTTGTGCCCGTAATGATTTGTTTGAGAATGTGTGAATGTGCACAACCAAGAGGTTTTCAAGCAAGATTATTAATGATGAGGTGAGTTTTAGGGTTCGAATCTTGCTTAGTAGCTTTTAGGATTCAAATACTAGGTATATTCAATTAAGTTTTGAAAGCACGAGTTCAAGTATTTTTCCTTTGTAAATCAAGAAAATATGGAGTGCCTAGCCTGACCTAAGTATTGAATCCTATGGGGCATCTACAAAATGAATCTCTTTTAGATTAGGTGGTGCGGCCCAAACAATTCAATCAATCGGCCCAAATGCACCACCGATTAAGGCACACAGAAAAAATGATTAACCTAATATGATTTCTACTCTTTTATGTGTTGAATTCGTGTACCGGGTCCATAGGTCAGAATCCCAATTGAGTAGATGAAAATCAAGTCAGGTTATGTGCCTTTGACGTGGGTGTATAAAGTGTGTAAATTGATTCGTCCCATAGAAAATATCCTTTTATTTTTTTTATAAGATGTGGGTGAGATGGGTGAAGGTGGCAAACAAGACAAACAAAGTCTATCCTAGGGTTTATGGAAACACCTAAGTAGATTAGGTCATGGTTATGATTGTGGCGAAATGAACTATTGGGGGGTAATGTGGGGAACACTTACAAAACACTCTACCCGCACTTTACTCTGGTCTACTGCACTTGGATCTCCATGCTGGGGTACCTACAAGACAGTAAATCAAAGACAAGCGAGGTTAGTGCTATGTAAATGCAAAGAAGTGCAGAAAATAATAAAGTAAATTCCGTTGCCTCTCTGGAATGGAGGTGAGAAGGCAGAGATGATCTACTACTGGAATGGAGGTGGGAGGACGACTCCTAGGCGACCTATGAATGGGGATGGGAAGATGGATGAGTATTTGGTGGGACAGAGTTCGCTATACTAATAGCCGCCTTGGGAGCTTGAGAACAAGCTCTAACAGAGCATTGGTATGCTTGCTAGAGCTTAGGAGTAGGTGGAAGTAGAGTAGGTAGAGATCGCTTGGAAGGGAGGGGGTGTAGGTCCATTTATAGTAAAGGAGAAGAGGCAAAAATAGGTATGGGAACATTAGTGATCTCCAGGCCGTCGCTGGATGCATCACTATAGACAGCTCATGCCCACTTATGCCCACAGCTGGCTTTACTGGCGCATGAAGAATTAGCGACACCTGTAAATGTTACTGTAAGTCCAGCTCATGCGTCGCTAGTGCTACGTTGCCCCAGTCTTTGCCACGCGCAGCACACACACACACTGGTGCTACGCTGTGCGCATGCACGCCTCCATGTGTGCGTGTGGTGGCACGTGCGTGTGCATGGGTGGCCTAGGCTACGCGACGTGGCGTAATCTGGGCCATGCATCTTCTTTTCGTTGTAGGGGCTGCTACAGAGGTCGGATTGAGTCGATTTTTGCGTCGTTAGGCTGCGATTGTCGACCTAAATCCTTTCGCGTAGTCGGATTTGACATTTGAGGCTTCGAATTATGTCACCTAGTCCCTTGGCCATTGATTTTCCTTAGACTGCATATGATGCTACGGGACTCCGATCGAGGCGATTTCGGAGGCGTTGGACTCCGATCGTCATCTTGATCAGATTCGTATGGTCAGATCGTCAATCCAAGACTCTAAAATAAATATCCTTCTCTCCTAACCACAAAAAGGATGCAATTAACCTAAATTATATACAACTACTCTAAATGCAGAATGATGCATGCTATGCAATATTTATAACATGAAATGCAAATCTAAGCCTAGGAACAAGCATGAATAGGCATTTTACCCTAAATAAGTGTGTTTACATCAATTATGCTCATTGTTATTAATTGCGATTAGTGTTGTGAATTTCTTATTTGCTCCCTGCAAATGACCTCGGACTCACTTTGATTGTCGAGATTATAAATTTAAATTTTGTTGCAATTTTTACCACTATACTACAACGCTATACTTTAAACGATGATTCTCGCCCAACAACAGATAGTGGAAGTTTTGAGATAGCATCAACCTTAGCTTTATCAACTTCAATGCCCTAACTAGAGACCACATGACCCAAGACAATGCCTTCTTGTGTCATAAAGTGCCTTTTTTCCCTGCAAAGGACCAATCAAGTTTGTTTTTTGAGAGGAAAGACCAATCGAGTTTTAATGCATCTCTATAGGATTAATTCTAGGCTAGCCAAGCAAGACTCAAAAGAATCTCCAAAAATGAAGAAATCATCCATGAACACCACAAGACAATTTCCCACCATATTAGAGAAGATGGCTAGCATGCACCTTTGAAAAGTCGTAGGTGCATCGCAAGGCCCAAAATGCATTCTAAAAAATGCAAAGGTTCCATAGGGATAGGCAAAAGTTGTCTTTTCCTTGTCTTCAAGATGGATAGTGATTTGGTTATATCCCGAATAACTGTCCAGGAAACAAAAATATTTTTGTCCGATTAGCTTTTTAAGGATCTGATTAGTGAAGGGCAAAGGAAAATGATCCTTTTTGGTGGTTGTGTTCAGCTTCTTATAATCAATACAGACTCTCCAAGAGGAAGCTAAATAGGTAGTGATGGATTCCCCTTTCTTATTAGTCACTACGGTTATCCTCGCCTTCTTGGGAACAATCTACACGAGGCTAACCTAAGGACTATCCAAGATCGGGTAAATGATTCATGCATCGAGCCACATTATGATTTCCTTTTTGCCCACTTCTCGCATATTAGGGTTTAATCTCCTTTACAGCTTGTGAGTAGGGCAGGATCCATCTTCCATATAAATATGCTGATTGTAATAAGATGGCTCGATTCCTCTAAGATGGCGGATGGTCTAACCAATTGCCTCTTTATTTGTCTTAAGGACCTTAATCAATTTCAGCTCTTACTCCTTAGTAAATTTAGCACTAATAATCATAGGGACCATTTTTTTAGGTCTCAAGAATTCGTACTTCAAATTCTCAGGCAATGGTTTCAATTCAAGCTAGGGTGGGTTCAGGATAAAGGGTAAGGTAGATGCTGATGAAGATTCATCAGAATTGTCCAGAGGAAGAGATTGGGAGTGAATAAAATCAACCTCTTTGGGGTGTGGCGGGTTTGCCATGGAGGGTTGTAGGTTAGGCTTATCTGTGCTAGTAAAATCCTTAAGAACTTTGATAGCCATGCAAGATTCAACATTATAATTTATATCCTCAAGTTCCTAAATATATCTACAATCCTCAAATTTATTAGTTGCCTTAAAAATATCAAGTGTTAACTTCCTATCTCCAAAGGCAATCTCCATACTTCCACTTTCACAATTTATATTGCCCTTAGCAGTACCCAGGAACGAATGCCCGAAAATGATAGGCACGTTCCTCAAGTCTTAATTAAGGATGAGGAAGTCTACAAGAAAATAAAAATCCTTAACCTTGACAATAACATCCTCAATAATGCCTTTCAGGGTGGTGACTGAACGGTCCACTAACTACAGTGTTACTGAGGATGACCTGAGTCCACCTAACCCAAGACTTTCATACAGGGAAGTCGAGATTAGGTTAATAGATGCAGCTAGATCCAACAATGCCCAATCAAAATTGAATCCCCGATAACACATGAAATCAAGGGGGCACCTGGATCTCTTTTCTTCTGAGGAAGGTGATGCAGGATAACAGAACTAGCCTGCTTGGAGAGTATCACCTTCCTAGAAGTGGGTTCTTTCGACTTACGCTTTTGAATACACAGATCTTTCAAGAACTTACCATAAGCCGGGATATGCCTAATAGCATCGATGAGCAGGATATTGATTTCCATACTTTTAAAAATATTTAGAAACTCCTCGTTGCTATCTATAGGTTTCTTCTTACTGGATTTCAGTAAGGCATTAGGGAACAAGATATGGATAGTGTCATTAGTTTCAGGTTCCTGAGCCTCAGTCTCTTCTTTACCTTGCTCCATTTCCTCCTCAGGCTCACCAGGGTTTTGTGTACTGGAGGAAGGTAGTTCAGGGTCCCAAGTTTGCTTTCCACTCCTCAAAGTGATAGAATTTGCAGATGCATATGTGTTTGGGTCATGGGGAGGGTTAGGAAAGATAGGAGGGGCTTGACTAGCCAGATATCCAAGAGTAGAAGAGGAAGAAGGACCCTACTCAACCACCTAAGCATGTACATGTGGATCCCTCTAATTCCTATACCCTTGGCCCTATTGCCCTGATTTTGTACATTTCGAGGGTTAGGTACGGGTTGAGATGGTAGAGATCTAGGCTGTCAGGAATTAGCAATGAGCCCGGATTGCAAGTTGTCTAGCGATGTTTTCATTTGTTGCATAAGATGGAACATTGATCCTTTCATCTCCACCATCTGTTGGTTCAAATCAGAATGCCTTGCGGGTTGTTAGGCATTCCAAGATGGCTACTTGACCTATCTCATAGGCAACTGGGTATATACTTGACCTTGACCCATAGATCTTTGAGGTGCATAGTTGTTAGGCCACATCTGGGTCTGCTACCCCTAATTTTTCTAGGAGAAGTTAGGGTGGTTCCTCCAACCTAGGTTGTAAGTGTTAGAATGCAGGTTGGACCTAGCATTCTCCTGTACAGTAGGCACATCCTCATAAGGCGAGGATGGAACGAAGAAAGGATCAGAAAAACTGGGATCAAAGGCCCTAGTTTGGAACCCATAGGGTTCCAAGAAGTGCTAGCTCATAGGTTGAGACAACTTAAGCTGATTCACAAACTCCATCCCATAGGAGCTTGTGAAGAATGGAATCCTAAACTCTAGGATTGAGTTGGTCTAGAACTACTAGAGTTTCTGGCCATCCACTCTTGCATTCTTTTAGCAACCAAATCTACCTTATCTAACTTGTTACAAATCAATTCTATGTCAAATGTATGAGAGTCCTGAACCTCATTAATATTTGACTTGGGCTGCTAGGATTGGTTGAAAGTCTCCATGGAGGCATGGTTTATTAAGTTCTCACTCATTTCCTCGAACAAGTCATATGCGTTATCTGCATCCTTGTTGAGGAAATTGTCTCCACAAGAAGCATCCACATGATTACGGAGTTGATCTGTCAGCCCGTGATAGAATATCTACACGAGTTGCCATTTTGGCACCTCGTGGCGTGGACAATTCTGCAATAATTCCTAGAATTACTCCCAATTACCATGAAATGGTTCCCCCAACCATTGGACGAAAGCGGTAATCTCCCATCGTAGGTCATTAATACGTCTGACTTGGAAGAATTTCTTCAGGAAGGCTGATTTAAGATCAGTCCATGTTGCATCGGCCTTCCATTGGTTTAGTACCAATGTGCAGCCTTATCACTAAGAGAGTAGAGGAAAATCCTCATGACAATTTGCTCCCCATTCACATTCCAAGGCTTAGTGGTCTGAACCAAAGTGGTTAAGTCCTCCAAGTACTGGATTGGGTCATCGGAGCCAAGCCAATGAAAATGTTTAATCAAGCTTAACACCTGGGGCTTGATCTCCACATCTCCCGTGGGGATCATAACACCGGGATGATCACCGTAGTTTGAAGGATCATAGAAATCCTTTAAGGGCCAAGCTTCCTGACCATTCAATCACTGGAACCATTCTTGCATCTACTGTAATTGGTCCAGCAACCTTTGAATCAGCTCCTCCTAATTTGGAGGCAGGGGAGGTGGTTGGTCAACCATGGGATCTGCTTGACTGTATCTCAACCTATGCCTCCGTGAATGGTCTAAAGTTCCTTCTAAATGAGGATTCAATGAACTCCTTCCAAGCATGCACTAGACGGAAGTCGAAAGGATGGGAAAAAAAGCCTTGCAGCACAAGAAATACAAGCCTATCCTTAAGTTAGGTAGCCTAAGGACCTATGCTCCAAGATAAAACTCTAACCACAACATGAATTTTATATTGTCCTTAATCCAAAAGCTACTTAAGTTGGGCTGACGAAGCAGGTGGAGCATGCCCTAAGGGCTGCTAATTATGCCAAACCCCTGCTTGCTTAAGTTGTTTGATAATCAGGCCCCCTAACTTAGCACCTTTTCGAAAAAGTAGATGTCACTAATTCTAGTTACAGTCTAGAGAGTACCCTTAAATGGACTCGATGAATCGTAGGGCCAATGTCTACTCAATTTTTAAGTTAGGCTTTGGATAGTAGTGCTCTTGGAATGTGATGGGCCCTTAAATGGGTTATGCCCTTAATGATCAATGCAAAAGTGTGTGCGTGCACAACCAAAGATTTTCAAGTAAGATTATTAATGATGTAGTGAATTTTAGGTTTCAAATCTTACTTAGTAGCTTTTAAGGTTCAAAGTTAGGTTGATTCAATCAAGTTTAGGGAGGCAAACCAAGTTGTGAAAGCACTGGTATAGATGTATTCCTTTAAAACTCGAAAATAAATTGGAATGCCTAGTCTTGACCTAAAATTTGAATCCTAAGGGGCAAACTACTGAATGAATCAATTTTAAATGAAGTGGTACGACCCAGACAACTCAATCAATTAGCCTGTTGCACCACTTATTAAGGCACACAAATTGATTTGACCTATTCAAATTTCTACTGACTTATGTGTATTGAGTTTGAGTATACTGGATCCATGACGTCGACGAAATGCAATGTGATAATTCATTTTTTGTAGCATGAAAATGCGACGTCAATTTTAAGAATATGATAAAATGAGTATGAGTGTCGATCTTAGAGGGGCACAAAATCGAATCAATTAGTTGCTTATTGCCACATGGTGATTTTGCTTGTTTGCGTGAAAGAGAAGAAAGAGAGAGTGTGTGTGGTAGGGTTAGAGATTCGTAATAACGATGATTGCTAACTACACATAAAACAAAAGGAGATAGAACAATGTCATACTAAAATCATGGAATGGCATGAATAGAGCCTAATATAAGATGACAAGACAACAATGATTGCAATGAAAACTACTATATTGCGTAGGCAAGATTGTCTTACACCTCAAACAATAATGCTAGATGAATGCTTAAATAAACGTGAACATTAAGCTAAGGAAAACTAGAAAATCAATGCAAAAAGTGGAGAGGCGAGGCAGATGATAGGTCTACTTTAGTGGATTAGAATTAAGCCTATGAGAATTTAATTAGGAGTTGGGAAATGGATTTCTAGTACGTATTATTGAAGAATATTCGTTGAGCATGAAAATTATCAATCTTGCATTTCTCAATTGGTGTGCTTTATTTGCATATGTATTTAACATATATTCATATATTAATGGGTGTTCTCTTGCAGAAATTAATTGAGGATGAGAATTTGGAATGTTGCAAAAGGATAAAATCATGAGAGATTACCTATCTCTTATTTATCCAATTCTCTGTCTCTTTCCTATTATTCCCCTTCCTTCCCTCTTTTCTTTTGTTGGGATTCGCACACACAAAACACCAATAGAAATTCCCTTAATCTCTTACTCTGATGATTTCTCTCAATCTTTTATTCTCTAATTATTCTCTTTCTTTATATAATATGGCATAGGACGGCCAAGCCATCCAACTTCCTCATGGGAGGAACTCCCTCCCCACATCTCCTCAACAGTGGCCATCGCATGACCTTCATCTCCTCCCTGTGCCAACAAAGACCTTCCACCACTACGAGCCACTCATTACCGTGAGTTTTTCTACCACAATACTGACGACGTCACCACTGTGACTCCACCACCACCGCGACACCACCACCACGGTCGAAGGTGATAGCTTTGACGCCGCCACCGCATCCACTACCACTATCGCATCTTCAACTCACCACCATGACTTGTCTCAACTGCGACAACTCCCACAACCTTGCTCAGACATCCTCATGACTGCGCCATCACTGACCATGCCCGCAGCCGATAAGCTGTCCGGCCTCTTCTCCGAACGTCCAGGCAGCCCGCTGAAACAAGGCTCCCCTCCACACCTGACTGAGAGCCTCCATTGTCCCCCGTACCCACAGCTCATCTTCTTCTTCATCTCCTTCTTTCACCACCTGCAACATCACGAAAAAACCAACCACCACTGCTTCTTCCGTGCTAACTTCGGCGGCATCTTGCTGTCGACCATCGCCCGAGCACAGCCTTCACCACCACCAGCACCACTGGCCACCGCCATGTCTATCGACCTCGCACACGCACCCTCATGTACAATCTCCAAGCCCTCATCGCGTGAGCTGCCAGCGCCACCCTCTCCATGCAACCAACGGTGCCATCCACCTCCGCGCAGCAATCGCCCACCAGCGTCTTCGTCTTCTTCAGCACCAACAGAGGAGAACCCAAACTCCATTGTTGAATGGACTTTTCAGGAGTTTAAATGTGTCTTGTTGTAGTAAAGTCTCTTAAATAGCTCTTCAACAAATATAATTTATAGCTCGACAATCTAGAAATGAAGTCTGAGGTCAAACATAGAGAGTAAATAGGAATTCACATACTAATCTCAATGAATATATAAATGAGCACAAGAAATTGAGCAAAATATAGATTCAGTGAATGATAATCTGTCACATTAAATATTCAATGAAAATCAATGTATCTAGAGACAAAAAGTTACCTAGAATAAAATAATGGTGATTTAGATCACCAATTATTAGCCTAAGCACATGTATATCAATTACTCAGTAATGTTAAATAAATGAACAGTACTCAAACGTCTGATCTGAGAATCAAACGACTTAACTGTCGCCTGCTACAATGTTTCTCTCTTATTTTCTTCTGTTCTTCTGTTGCTTTCTTCTTCCCTTCTCTTCTTCTTTCTTTCCTTAGCCTCTTCTTCTTCAGACATAGCTCTCTTCTTTCTTCTTCTGCTTTGCTTCACCTCTTCCTCTTCCTCTCTTCCTTCAAGTTTTCTCCTTCTTCTTCTCTTCCTTCAAATTAGGAGCGTCTTCTTCCTCCCCGACTTCCTCCGCCTCTCGATGACCACATCAGAGGTGCCTTGACCCCTTTCTTCACCGTCATCCCCCTCCCGAAGGATTCATCTTCCCCACGTTCGGCCATCACACCAGCATGGGTTTTCTACCTCCTTCACTCGTTAGATTAGGTTCTCTAAGTTTCCTCTCCTTCCCTGAGTTTGTTTATTATTCTTTTTCCCAAATTCAACCTCTGCTACCGCCGTTCACCCTCATCTCTTCCATCTCCGGCGATCATTCCGGTAAGGACTTCTACTCGCTACACAACTTCATCCTCCTCGCCGACAAGTCCCCAACCTCCGCCACATCCACCTGCACAAATGCCCTAACTCTATTGGGCCACTCGACCACCCCAGCCACCTGTCAACCAACCCATCATTCTCCGCCCAAGACCAACTCCATTAGCCACCTACACGCATGCACTCGTCTCTCCACGTACCCCACCATGTTCGTTGTTACACAACGAAGCTAAGCAACTATCTGACACGGCAGTAAGGCCCCTCTTTTGTATTTTAGGTTCACCGCCACCACTGCCATTTGCGGCAAGCTCGAGCGAAGCTTGAAGCTCGCTCTTCAGCACTTGCAGCTCCACATGACACATCCAGAGAGCGCGAAAAGGCTCTAGGTTTCGAAGCGAGAGTTCAATTAGGAGTTCCCCCTGCGGTAGCTACTCCAATTAGCGAATCAACTTCAGCCGCTGCTGCCACACGAAGACAGTGGGACATTTAGTCCCACCTAAAAAATTAGTGAGGTTAGACAGCAGAAAAATTCCAAAAGTGATACGGGTTGTTTGCCTCAAGACCATAGGGGGTGAGGTCCCTACATGTGCCCTCACGTGCCTCGCCCATGACACCTTACACATGGTCTTGCCAATCCAATAACCCACCTAACCTAGGCACTCCTCGCTCACCACCCATGCAGATGAGCCTGGTCCCAGGTGCACATCTGCCCATTTACCTGACTACCCTGATTTTGGCCCTGGGAGGGCAAAACTATAGAATAAGAGAGAGAGCGCGAGGCAGGGGAGGGCTTTTCCCTGTGAGACACTTAGCCAAATCTAAGATGGTTGTCCTCTGTGTGTGAAGAAAAAAGAAAAGGAGAAGACACTGAAGACAGGCAAGAAAAGAAAGAAGAGGAGGAGAAGGAAGAAGGCTCGTACGTAAAGAGGAGAGCAGCTGAAGAAGGAAAGAAGGAAAAGAAGAGGAGGAAAGGAAGAAGGCTAGAAGAAGAAGAGAAGAAGAACAGTGTTAGGGAAGCACTGTAGCACTTATTGGATAAGTCGTCTGATTCAATAACCCAACATCTGATTTGAGGCTTGATATTGTGAAAACTTGATAAATTGATTGAATGCTTGATATATATACTTAGAGAATAATTGGTGATTTAAATCACCATTATTTTAGCTTCGTTACCTTTTTATTGCCTCAAAATACATGAGAGTTCATTGAATATCTAATGTGACAGATTAGTATTTATTGAATATCATTTTGTGATTTAAATTCTTGTGCTCATTTATATTATTGAGATTAGTGTGTGAATTCCTATTTGCACCCTATGTTCGAACTCGGACTTCATTTCTAATATTCGAGATATAAATATTATTTGTTTTCAAAGCAATTTTGACCTATACTACAACGCAGCATTTGTAAACATTGATCTCGCTCTGTAAACATTTTGGCATCGTTACCAAGGAGCAACGTGCAATTCACCACTATTCTCTACAATATTTGATTATATTTGAGCACTGACTTTCCCTATTTGCTTTATTGTGATTTTGCAAGGTACTTCACGAAGAGATCTTCTGTGCAAAATAGCCACACCAGGACAGGTAATATTTATATTCTTCCCTAATCAACCTCCAAATCTTGGGAAGACAAAAAAAAAAGGAAACAATCAATTAGGAATCACCTACCTTATTTTTCATAGTGATCATCATTTAAAAAGCAAGTTTCCTAATTTGCGAAAATTCTTTTCAAATCTGAGTGAAGTTTGAAGCGATTCTATTTAGAATTCCCTACCCCAAATTTCCTGTGCCTATTAGGGTCTACGCTTAATTTCTAATCACTCTGGACTAACACATTTCTTGCTTGAAGCCCAAGGTGAACATTTTTAAAGATCAATTGGACGTGGAAATAGAGCCAATTAGGGTTTCAATTTTTAGGGTTTTAGAGTGCTAGTTCACACTTGCCTTCATAAAAGGAAACAAACCCACCCGCATTTATGTGCTACCCAAACCCTTGGTTGAAAAGATCCAATCAACAAAAATCCTAAAAATCAGGCTCTAAATTAACTTGAATCCTAAAATACTTGGACCTAATAACTTGGGAGTCAAATAAGGGTGATTTCTAGGTCTTGACCTAGATCTCATTCTACCATCTTTAGGGCAGGTCAGGTGAAGTTGTTCTACATTGTAGGCCAACCAACCTCCAAATTAAGTCATAAGTTGAATTAATTTCTAATCAAGTGAAACTCAATGTACAAATTAGGGCATAAAAGTAGTAGACTTAAGGACTTAAGTTCGTACATTCCGGTTTACTTAGACCCTCAGTGACAAGGAAAGTCAGGTGGGGGAAACCCTGTAACCCATGGGGACACTCTACTATGTAGGGTCTTTGCAGGGCTCTCCCTTCTTAGCTGCCCAGGTACTTCTCGGGTGTGTGAATTTCTGATTTAGAGGTATCATCCGCCTTGAAATTTCCTTAGTCATCCAAACATCATTGGGTGCCTTGATTAGGTCAAAATTTCATATCTAGTCCCTCATCTTTTCATTATAACACACACACAGAAGGGTCCTTAGGTTATTAACCTAAGAGGCCTCAGTAGATCTTCTTGGGAGTCTCTTTTTAGATAGAATCACTTCATTCTGAACCTGAATTTGATTCTACATCTTGATTTCACCACCTCACTTGAAGATGCAGCCTGGCAATTTAGGAAAACCATTGAAGAAACCTGAATCTCAATTATCCATGAAAGATAGGATGATTAAGGATGCCCTTAGATTTTATAAGATTGATAACAAAACCTCAAAACCAATTGACGACATTCAGGCTAATGTGCCGATAACAACCTTCATCATAAACTGTTCTCAAGTAATTATAACACAAATAACAAATGGATCAACTCAAGATGTTCTCATAACAGGATATATTGAGTTAGAGAAACTACATAACCTTGAAAATCTCCAATGCATGACAAATCCTATACTTTGGGAAAGACACCAAGATGATCTTGAAAAATGGGAAGAGATGATCAAATTGTTAAAACATATTATCGATCAAAAATACCCGTACATTCCCTAAGCATTTAGTGAAACATCTTGGAACAACATTGAGGATCAATCTGATTTTCCAAATCCCAAGTTTGAGAATCAAGGTTGTTGTGGACCCCCAACCCAAACGGAATATGATCCAACTTATATACAAGATTGATACACCTAATCTTGAGACAAGTTGGGAGGATCCAATTGCAGGTGATCAATAGTTTGAACCAGCCCTAGAAAATTAAAAGACTGGTTCACCAAACTTAGATTTCCTAGACACCTGTAATAATGAGATTAAATGAGAACCTCTCGAGGGCATAAATTCCGCTCCTTATTTTGATAAGGTGGTCCTCAAGGACAATTCTAACATCCCTGTAGAGCCCAACCTAGATTCTAGTGATACAACCCACACCCTTAACCTAAAATCTAGATCTGAGCCTTCTTGGGATGATTAGAAGGCCCCATGTGATGAAAATCATATTTTAAATTTAGATTATGATTCTAGGCCTTTATTTGATGGATGTACCTCTCCAACATCCTCAGAAACATAGATTGATTTTTCAGAAGTCACGTCTATCTATAATACAGAAACCGAGGAGTTGAAAGAGTTGGGTTTTGATTGGGTCTTCCCTACAAACCAAGAACCCTAGCCCATGCCTAATAGGGACACCTTTTTGAGCTCAGAAACTGAGAATATGATAGACCCAAGTTAGGTTGCTGAGTTTACATCTTTTGATTTATTCTGTGGTGGAACCTCTGATCCCGAATCAAATTCAAAACTTGATTCTCTCAAGTTCTCCAATGATTTCAAATCTTACTCTAATTTCGGAGAACCTTTGTTTCCTAACGACTACGAGACAATTTATGACCTCAGCATACATGATCCATTCTTTGACTCTGACTCTGAAGTCCCTGATCCTGAGATCATTAATTCAAAATCTGGTTCCATTGAGAAGGAATTATTTCTTTTGATACTCAGGAATCAGAAATAGAAATTACCGAGAGTGTCTACAACCCAGAGTTCGAATCTTTTCCTATCTACAACCCAGAGTTTGAATCTTTTCTTAACTCAAATTTCCTTCATTCTATAAACACTCTTCAAGCATTTACCTTTGAGTTTGATGGCAACTACGAGGACTCTCTAAATGAACCCACCTTTGAATCCTTTCTAGAGGAGCCCTCACACAATTCTTATTGATGCCACCTCTTCTACACATGAAGAACCTTCCCAAACCCATTTTCAACCCCAACCTGCTACCGAACTCAATTACTACTCTAATTCTCCTCTCAATGAGCTGGTTGCAGATGAATCTCCTCCACATTCCAATCGGGTTTCGGACATCGACCAGATTAAAAATCACGCCCTATCCTTCTCTAATCACTCTTGTAGGGTTCCTACTTCCTCCACTGATTCTTTTTCATTTGAGGATCCCTACTTTGACTAGGTTGATTCGACTCAGCCAAACCCTAGCTATACACCTCCACATCCTTTTGAGCTCCACGGTATCTGTTGGGCACCACATCTCTTGATCCACATTTATAAACCTACTAGATTGATTGGGTTTAGGCTGCATTATCAGCCTGCTGATCTAAACAAGCACCTGGTTGAACCAACCAGGCTTTTGATCAAGGTGCTTATTCTATAAAACTCGTCTGATTTGACCACTCCTCCATACCATTTTCCTCTCGGGTAAAGGCATTAAATTTGGCGCTTAACGGGAGGCAACCCGTCATTCCAAAAACCCATGATCCTTCGGATTATCCTTACTATACTTCACGTCAATTGCACTCTAAGTTCAGTTTTAAAACAAGTGATCCCATCTCTGGCACTCTACCAAGGCTTGAAATCTTCCACAATAGTCATTCCCGACCCGTTCGCCCACCCAGTAATCTTGTTCTAATTCCTGAACCCAAAACTATTTCACACCCTCCGTTTACAATGAGGACATTGCAAAACTTAGGCATGGGGGTGGTAAAGTGCAAACATACAAAAATTCACAGTTCGGAAGGATTCTCACAAAAAATACATATTCCAAAAAACCAAAAAAAATAAATTTGAAAAAGAACAAAAAAATTGGAGGAAACTTTGAAAGAATTAATTACATATCATTTTTTAGGAGGAAAAGGGGAGGTAACATAAATGTCAAAAAGGAGCACAGTTTGAAACAAAAAAGAGAAAGTCATTAGTAAAAGATTAAGGAATCTACTTAATTCTAGATCAAATCAAAAGAAAGAAATAAAAAGACAAAAGTGCTAAGGGATGAAAGATATTAATATGAATGCTAATCTTAGGCCTCTTGGGCTGTGATTTTCGGCTTAAAAGTTTAAGTATCCGTTAAGATCTGGATAATCCTTAAGAGATTGGGGAAAATGCGAAGCTTAAGTATTAGGTCTAAAGCTTAGGGATTATTTATCTTCATTAACTGACCTCCGGTTTGCGAGACTCAGTAACCTAAGCAGCCCAATCCACACACAATCTGGTTTAGTGCACTTAATTATCAAAATCACGCAAATGCATTAAGTTTGTTCTAAAAAAGTTACCTAGATTAGGAGCGGCTGATCAACACAAGTTGATTTGGAAGAGTTCCCGATGCGGAGAGGTGGGAAATTCCCCTCGAAGATGCATAATAACATACCGTCTCCTTGGTTCTTGTCTCTTAGGATATCTAAATATCCTACCGGGGGCATGTAAGCACCTTGTGCTGGCTCAGATGCCATGGGCGACATTATCACAAAATGTCGATTGATAGGATCTGGATTTAGCTACAGAACGCCATGGGCGAGATTATCCCAAAATCTCGAAAGCCAGGGTTCTGATGGTTGCCATGGGCAGTGCTATCTCGAAGCATTGATTGCCAGGGACCCAACGATGATTGATGGTGGAAGCTAGGAATCTGATACAGACCGTGTTGTAATGTCAATCTGAAGCTAGAAATAAGAAAGAAAAGAGAGAAAACTCTCCAAAGACAAAAAAAAAATCTTCTATCTCTCTCTTACAAAAAAGCACTACAAACCGAACCTGGGCTAAAACATGTTACAAGCACGGGTGCTTTAACCGCAAAGTTCAACGAACCTTAGGTTAGTTCCTGTGAGCCTTAGAAACCTTCGTGGCGGACTGAGGCTAAAGCTAGTCAATTCCGAATCTTGGTTGATACTTGAGTACCTCTAGGCCTACTATTGGCATTCTGACCTAGTCTACAAAAGAAAGCACACATCAGAGATCTAAACATGTGGCCTAGAATCTAAGTTAAATTCCATGAGATTTTGCTAAGGGACTAGCAAAAGCTAGGCATGGGGGTATGATGGGAACACCATCATGAGCCATAACTAGCTCAATTTAGTCATTATCAAGGAATAAATGCTCTCACATAACCGTCAGAGAGCCCTAAGTCATTGCATAATAATTCTAAGAGAAAGACAAGAAAACTAGGTTAAAATTGTAATTTTACCATCATATCATGAATGTAGTACAATCACAGGTTTTTCCAGGGGGTAATTAAGGGTCAAATGGTCTTAAATATCCAACAAGTGGGTTCATATAGATAGAGAAGGGCTTGTGCGTGTTTTGAGAATTAAATAACATCTGAAACCCTACAAACAGACCCACTTAATTAGCCGAGGTTCTAGTTAGAATAAAATTCACATAAACCCTCTAAAATTCATAGAAAAATATTCTCTAGGGTTTGGTACCTTCAATTTGACCATGAGAACCCATCTTGACCCAAAATAGAGTCTCAGATTGGTATTTGCCCTAATTTAGGTTTTTGCATAAATTACCTAGTCAAACAAGGTGAAAACCTAAATATAACTTCACCATTGAATTTATTGGGTCCAAATTAGATTTTTACCAAAATTTGGGCCCAATCTAAGATCATCTTGACCAAGTTTGCATATTGGTCCAATCAGACTCTTTCTATCTCATTTAGACCCTTAACTTTTAAATTCCTTGCAAATAGCCCCCAACTTCCTTTTGTTCTTCATAGAAAGGTCCCTCTGCCATTATCACTCAAGAATCCTACTCTAGCGAGCTTCATTTGGAGAGATCTCCTTGATTGATTAATGAAACCTTCCCAAAATCAAACCAGAGATTCTTTAGGAAATTCTCTTTCCAATAGGACCAACCTTGGATCCCGACTCCTTCTCAAAAGCTTTTGCGAATGCTTTGAAGGAATGGGTATCCTATTTATGCATAAGCTCCAAGGTTCCCAAGCTTGTTTCCAATCTTAAAACCCCCTCATGAGCCCTACAAAAGGATCCCCAGGGCACAGCTGTGCTCTTCAACTAGGATTTGGCCAAAAACCCTCTTCCTAACCCTACCTCCAGCCTCCTCCGACCTAGCTCCGACGAGCATCCTCCCCCATCATCCCGAAGCCTCCCAACGGCCAAATTGGGAGTGTCTTCTTCCTCCCCGACTTCCTCCGCCTCACGACGACCACATCAGAGGTGCCCTGACCCCTTTCTTCGCTGCCGTCCCCCTCCTAGAGGATTCATCTTCCTCACATCCAGCCATCACACCGGCGTGAGTTTTCTACCTCCTTCAACCATTAGATTACATTCTCTAAGTTTCCTCTCCTTCCCTGAGTTTGTTTATTATTCTTTTTCCCAAATTCGACCTTTGCTACCACTGTTCACCCTCATCTCTTCCATCTCTGGTGATCACTCCGACAAGGACTTCCGCTTGCTACACAACTTCACCCTCCTCGCTAACAAGTCCCCAACCTCCGCCACATCCACCCGCACAAAATCCCTAACTCTGTTGGGCCACTCGACCACCCCAGCCACCTATCGACCAACCCATCATTCTCTGCCCAAGACTGACTCCGTCAACCACCTACATGCATGCACTCGCCTCTCCACGTACCCCACCATGTTTGTCGTTACACGGCAAAGCTGAGAAACTATCTGACACAACCGTAAGGCCCCTCTTTTGTATTTTAGGCTCACCGCCACCACCGCCATTAGCGGCGAGCTCGAGCGAAGCTTGAAGCTCGCTCTTCAACACCTGCAGCTCCACTTGACACATCCAGAGAATGCGAAAAGGCTCTAGGCTTTGAAGCAAGAGTTCAATTGGGAGTTCCCCCTATAGTAGCTGCTCCAATTAGTGAAGCAACTTCAGTCGCTGCTGCCGTGTGAAGATGGTGGGACATTTAGTCCCACCTCAAAAATCACTGAGGCTACGATAGCAGATAAATTGCAAAAGTGATATGAGATGTTTGCCTCAAGACCACAGGGGGTGAGGTCCCCGCACGTGCCATCACGCGCCTCACCCACGACACCTTACATGTGGGTCTAGCCAACCCGATAACCTGCCTAACCTAAGCACTCCTCACTCACCACCCACGCCGGTGAGCCTGGTCCCAGGTGCGCGTCTGCCCATTTACCCGACTACCCTGATTGTGGCCCTGGGAGGGCAAAACTATAGAGTGAGAGAGAGAGAGAGTGGGGTAGGGGAGGGTTTTGCCCTGTGCAACACTTAGCCAAATCTGAGATGGTTGTCTTCTGTGCGTGAAGAAAGAAGAGGAGAAGAGGCTGAAGATAGGCAAGAAGAGAAAGAAGAGGGGGAGAAGGAAGAAGGATCATGCATAAAGAAGAGAGCAGCTGAAGAAGGAAAGAAGGAAAAGAAGAGGAGGAAATGAAGAAGGCCAAAAGAAGAAGAACAGTGCTAGGGAAGCACTATAGCACTTATTGGATAAGTCGTCTGATTCAATAACCCAACGTCTGATTTGAGGCTTAATACTGTGAAAGCTTGATAAATTGATTGAATGCTTGATATATATACTTAGAGAATAATTGGTGATTTAAATCACCATTATTTTAGGTTCTCTACCTTTTTATTGCCTCAAAATACTTGAGAATTCATTGAATATCTAATGTGACAGATTAGTATTTATTGAATATCATTTTTTGGTTAAAATTCTTGCGCTCATTTACATTATTGAGATTAATGTGTGAATTCCTATTTGCTCCCTGTGTTCGACCTCGAACTTCATTTCTGATATTCGAGCTATAAATATTATTTATTTTCAAAGCGATTTCGACCTATACCACAACACAACATTTATAAACAACGATCTCACTCTGTAAATAGAACACGGGCTCTCGTCCACATTAGAATAGTTCATAAGCATTGCCAAGTGCTTGCGAGTGTAGTGCCGGTGGTTTCGTGGTGATTGGGGGTGCATGGTGGTCGGGCGGTGATTGGGACGGAAGCGCAAAGATGGGTTGGTCGACGGAGGGTTTGGGTGGTCGAGTGGATAAAATAGAAGAGGGGTTTTATGTAGGGATGAGTGGCAGAGCTTTTAGGAGTGTCAGCGAGTTGGATGGATGGGGGTAACATGCGGATGACCTCGCCGGAGGGCGGCTGGAGGTGGAGAGGATGAAGGGCAAACAGTGGTGTCGAGGGGGTATTTTTGGTTTTGGATAGAGAAAACTAACCAAAAAAACTAAAAGGAACCTAACTAACTACTTTAAGGGATGAAAGGGATAGGAAGGACACAACTTGGCTGGCCAGCACCATGGAAGAGAAGCCTCCGGTGGGGAACAGCAAGGAAGAATGAGGTCTGGAAGGGTGGTCGTCGATATTACGAGACACGAAAGATTGTGGAAAGAAGGAATCCGCTTACTATGGTCTGTGAGAGTGGACAAGGAAGGTAGACAGAGGGGCTCACCGGAGTTGGTGAAGGTGGAGGTCGAGGAGAAGGGAAGAGGGGGTGTCCAACCTCCAAACCAAGCTAAAGAGTACGTCCTTGCGACCTGGGTCCTTAAATAGGACTCAAGAGAGCTTTCCAAGCTTGGAGACCAAGCTTGGAAGCTTCGAAGCTTCACGAAATAGGAGACCCACTCCTTCAAATGATTCACATTAGGTTTTGAATAGGAATTATAGCCCAAGATGATGCTCAAATTGTAGGGAAATCTCTCAGGAGCCTCCCTTCCAAATTTGGAAGAGATTGAGCATGAAATCAGGGAGAACTCCTTGATTGAAGGACACTGAAGTTGGGTTTAAGAGCCTGAAGGCGGTAGGGGCCTATTTGTGAAGAAGATGAAGTTAGGAGATATTTGCAAAGAATTTTGAAAGCTAGGGGTTTAAGGGAGAGAAGAAGAATCAAGCTGGACCAAAATGCAAACTAGGTCAAGTTGATCTCTGATTGGGTCCAAATTTTGGTACAAACCTAATTTGGACCCAAATTGTCAAATGGTGAAGTAGGATTTTGGTTTTGACTAAGTTTGATTGGGTAATTTGCACAGAAATCGAAATCACGGCAACTATCTGTCTAAGACTCTATTTTAGGTCAAAATGGGTTCCAATGGTCAAATCAAAGGTACCAAACCTTAGGGAATAGTTTTATATGATTTTTAGAAGGTTTAGGTAAATTTTATCGTGACCAGAACCTTAGTTAATTAAGCGGGTCTATTTTTAGGGTTTCAAATGTCCATTAATTCTCATAACGTGTGAAAACCTGTCTCGTTCTGCATGGACCCTCTTATTAGATATTTATAATCATTTGATTTTCAATTATCCCCTAGGAAACCCCATGATTGTTCTTCATTTAGGATATTCTATTAAAACTGCAGATTTACCCACATTTTCTTATTTATCGCTCAGAATGAATATGCAGTGAATTACGACTCTTTGGCGATTATGTAGGAATATTTTTCAATGGATTATGACTAATTAAAGTTAGATATGGCTGATAATAATATTATCATCATACCCCCAAGCCTAGCTTTTGCTAGTCTCAGCAAAATCTTATGGAATTAACTCGAATTTTAAACCTTGCCTTTGATGCATAAAGTCCTGATTCTTTTTTCTTTTTAGAAATTAGGTCAAAATGCAAATAGTAGGCCTAGAGGTACTCAAGTACCAACCAAGATCCAGACCTGACGAGCTTTATCCTCAGTTTGCCACAAAGGTTTCTAAGGTCCACAGAAACTATCTTAAGATTCATTAAACCCAGAGGTTAAAGCACCCGTGCTTGTAACATGGTTAGTCCAGGTTCAGTTTATAGTGCATTTTTGCAAGAGGGATAGAGAAATTTTTGCATTTTTGGAGAGCTTTCTCTCTCTTTTTCTTTTTTTTATTTCTAGCTTTGGATTGGCTCAAAAACACGATCTGTATCGAATTCCTTATCCCTACCATCAATCCTTGTAGGGTCCTTAGTAATCGATGCTTCTAGATAGCACCGCCCATGGCAAGTCCCAGAATCCTAGCTTTCGACACTTCAAGATAGTGCCGCCCATGGCATTCTGTAGCTAAATTTAAGCCCTGGAGATCAACATTTCGAGATAATCCCTCCCATGGCACCTAAACCAGCATAAGGTGCTTACATGCCCCGGTAGGATATTTAGATATCCTAAGAGACAAGCACCGAGGAGACGGTATGTTATTGCGCATCTTCGAGGGGAATTTTCCACCTCTCTGCCTTGGGAACTCATCCAAATCAACTTGTGTTGATAAGCTGCCCCTAATCTAGGTAGCTTTTCATAATAGAGTAAGTGCTTTTGCATGATATTGATTATTAAGTGCATTGAACCATACTTGTGTGTGGATTAGGGTGCTTAGGTTACCGAGTCCCGCAAACCAGAGGTCAGTTAATGATGCTGAATAATCCTTAAGCCTTAAACTTAATACATAAGTTTTGCATTTTCCTCAAGCTCTTAAGGATTATCCAGATCTTAATGGATACTTGAATGTTTAAGCCCTAAAACAAGCCCAAGAGGCCTAAGATCAGCACTCATACTAAACTCCATGTCTCTTTGTTATTCTAGGACTTAATTTTTTTCTTTTTGATGTGGTGTAGAACTTTAGTAGATTCCATAAACAATTACTAATGATTATCCCTTTTTTGTTTCAAATTGTTGCTCCTTTTTTTGACATATTGAATCTCCTTTCTTCCTCCTCAAGAATGATACACAATTATCACTCAAAATTTTCCCCACTTTCATTTTTTATTCTTTTTCAATTTTTATTTTTTTAGCTTTTTTGTGAGAACCCTTCAGAAGCTTTAATTTCAATGTGTTTGCACTTTAACACCCTCCATGCCTAAGTTTTGCAATGTCCTCATTATAAACTGGAGGGTATGGAATCAGTTGGGTTCATGGGTTAGAACAGGATCAAAAAGGGTGGGTGAAGGGGTCGGGATGATTGTTGCGGATGATTTCAAGCTTTGGTATAAGTACCAAAGGAGGAGTCAGTTGTTCTAACACCAAACT
This sequence comes from Thalassia testudinum, assembly GCA_037157565.1. Classification (NCBI taxonomy): domain Eukaryota; kingdom Viridiplantae; phylum Streptophyta; class Magnoliopsida; order Alismatales; family Hydrocharitaceae; genus Thalassia; species Thalassia testudinum. The sequence goes on from JAZHRO010000063.1 coordinate 100,992,295, forward strand.
CGGAGTGCAATAGACATGAAACTCAAAAGAATAATCAAAAGGGTCCTGGGTTTTGGGAATGACTGGTTGCCTCCCGTTAAGCGCTAAATTTAATGCCTTCAGTCGAGCAAAAGGTGGTCATGGAGAAGGAGTGGTCAAATCAGATGAATTTTGTAAAACAAGCATCTTGATCAGTAGCCTGGTTGGTCCAACCAGGTGCTTGTTCAGATCAACAGGCTGATAATGCAGCCCAAACCCAATCAATTTGGTGGGTTGATGGATGTGAATCAATAGATGCGTTGCCCACCAGATACTTTGAAGCTTAAATGGATGTGGAAGTGAGAATCGTGGGTTTGGCTGATTCCAATCAGCCTGGTTAGAGTAGGGATCCTTAAAAGAAAGAGTCTGTGGAGGATGTAGGAACCCTACAAGAGTGATCAGAGACAGATGGGACATGATTTTTAGTTTGATCGATGTCTGAATCCCAATCAAAAGATGGAGAAGAATCATATGCAATCGGGTCATCGAGAGGAGAATCAGAGTAGAAATTGATTCTGGTGGCAAGTTAGGGTTGGGATCGGATTTGAGAAGGTTCTGTATGTGGATTTGAAGAGGTGGTTTTCTTGAGAACTATGTGTGTTGAGGGTTCCTCTAGAAAGGATTCAAAAGTAGGTTCATCTGGAGAGTCCTCATAATAGCCATCAAAATTAAAGGTAAATGCCTGAAGAGTGTTTATAGGATCATAAAAATTTAAGTCAAGAAAGGAGTTAAACTCTAGATTGCAGACACTCTCGGCACTTGTTTCTAATTCCTAAAGATCAAAAAGGAATGATTCCATCTCAATAGAACTTGATTTTAAATCAATGATCTCAGGATCAAGGACCTCAGAGTCAGAGTCAAAGAACGGATCATGGATGCTAAGATCGTATGCTGGTTCATAGTCGTCAGGAAACAAAAGTTCTCCGAAATCAGAGTAGGATTCAAAATCATTGGAGAATTTGCGAAGATCATGTTCTGAACCTGATTCTAAATTGGGAGTTCAACCACAGAAACGATCAAGATATGTAGAATCAGCAACCTAACTTGGATCTATCCTAATTTCATATTCTGAGCTTAAAAAGGTGTCTTGATTAGGCATGGGCTCAGGTTCTTGGCTCTTAGGGTAGACCTAATCAATTCCCAACTCATCCAACTCGATTTCTATATCATAGATTGGCATGATTTTTGAAAAATCAATTTGTGTCTCTGAGGAGGTTGGAGAGGTGTATTCATCAAATACAGGCCCAGAATCATATTCTAGATTCAAAATTTGATTCTCATCACATTAGGCCTCATAATTATCCCAAATAGGCTTGAATCCAAATTCTAGGTTAATGGTAAGGGTTGGATCACTAGAATCAAGGTTGGGATTTACAAGCATGTCAGAATCATTCTCGAGAATCACCTTAACAGAATAAGGCTACGGATTCACATTCTCGAGAAGTTCTATTTTAAGCTCATTATTACAGGTGTCGGGGAAATCTAAGCTCGATGGGCTAGCTTCCGGGTTTCCTAAGGCCGATTCAGAATCGGGAACACTTGCAATTGGATCCTTCCCACCCTCATCAAGATCAGGAATGTCAATTGCTACAAAATTTGAATCTAAATTCATTTGGGTTGGGGGTCCATAACAATTTTGATCATCAAACCCGAGATTTGGGAATTATGTTGACTAGAATCACTTCAAGATGTTTTATTAACTTCTGACGGGTATTTTTAATCAATGGATCTATATAGCCTATTCAGCAATTCTCTCCATTTTTCTAAAAAATTCTAGAGTTCTTCTGGAACTGAAGGATTTGACCAATATTACAGACAATCGTTGTTGTGTAATTTGACCAATTCAATGTGTTCTGCTAAGAGATCATCCCGGGTTGAATCGTGGTTTAGTTATATCTAAATCATCTCTATACAGTTCAAAATGTGGTCCATTATTTTCATGAATTTATCTTGAATGTCCCTTTTACAATATTCTTCGTGGTGTCTGTAAGCATTCTCAATTATCTTTCCTTTCATGCTCATTTGGGACTCAGGTTTCCTAAACAGTCTTCCTAGATTGCCAGGTTGTATTTTCAAATCAGGTGGTGGAATCAAGATATAGAATCAAAACTCAGGTTAGATTGAAGTTGATCAGATCAAATAGAGATTTCCAAGAAGATCTAATGACGTCTATTAGGTTAAAAAACTAATGACCTTCCTATGTATGTGCTCTATAGAAAAGATAAGGGACTGGATATTATTTGAACCCAATCAAGGCACCCAAAGATTTTTGGATGACTAAGGCAGTTTCGAGGCAAATGACACCTCTGAATCAGAAATCCGCACACCCAAGAAATATCTGGACAGCCAGGAAGGGAGAACCCCGTAAAGACCCCTACACTGTAGAGCATCCCCATGGGTTACAGGGTTTCCCCCACCCGACCTTCCTTATTACTACGGTTCCAAGTAGATCTGAATATACAGACTTAAGACCTTAAGTCTACCAATTTTAGCCTAATTTGTGCCTTGAATTTCACTTGATTAGAAGTGGATTTGACTTGGGACCTAATTTGGAGGTTGGTTGGTCTATAATGTAGGTCAACTTCACCTAACCTGCCCTAAAGATGACAGAATGAAATCTAGATCAAGACCTAGAAATCACCCTGAATTGACTCTCAGGATATTATGTCCACAATTTTAGAGTTCAAGTGAAATTAGATCCTAATTTTAGGGTTCTACTTGATTAGATTTTTTCAAACATGGGCTTGGGTAGCATACAAATGCGGGAAGTTAAATTCTCTTTTATCTTGGCAATTGTGTACTAACACTTGAAAACCCTAGAGTATAAACCCTAGTTAGCTCTATTTCAAGTCCAATTTGATCTTAAAATGTTCGCCTTGGGCTTCAAGAAAGAAGTGTGTTAGCCCAAGGTGATTTTAGAAATTAAGCGTAGTCCCTAATAGGTAAAGGCAATTTGGGTAGGGAATTCTAAATAGAATCACCTCAAGCTGCAATCAGATGTTGATTTTTTTTGCAAATCAGGAAACTTGCCTTTTAAATGATGGTTTACTAAGTAAGGCAGGTAGCTCCTAATTGATTATTTCCTTTTTATCTTCCCAAGATTAGGAGATTAGGCAAGAAGGGAGATTACCTGCCCTAGGAGTGGTTGTTTACGCGGAAGATCGCCTCACAATGTACCTCGCAAAATCACAAGAAACAAACAAGGGCAAGTTAGTGCTTAGATATAATCAGATAGAAACAAGAATAGCGGTGAAATACGCGTTATTCCCTGGCAACGGTGCCAAAATGTTGAACAGGCTTTTCAAGAGTTTAAATATGTCTCGTTGTAGTAAAGCCTCCTAAATAGATCTTCAACAAATACAATTTATAACTCAAAAATCTAGAAATAAAGTCTCAGGTCGAACACAGGGAGCAAATAGGAATTCACACACTAATCTAAATGAATATATAAATGAGCACAAGAAATTGAGAAAAATATAGATTTTTAGTGAATAATAATCTGTTACATTAAATATTTAATGAAGATCAATGTATGTAGAGACAACAAGATACCTAGAACAAAATAATGGTGATTTAGATCACCAATTATTAGCCTAAGCACATGTATATCAATGACTCAATAATGTTAAATAAATGAACAGTACTCAAACGTCTGATCTGAGAATCAGACAACTTAACTGTTGCCTGCTACAGTGTTTCTCTCTTATTTTCTTCTTATGTTCTTTTGTTGCCTTCTTCTTCTTCTTCTCTTCTTTCTTTCCTTTGCCTCTTTTTCTTCTTCAGGCATGACTCTCTTCTTTCCTCTTCTGCTTTGCTTCACCTCTTCCTCTTCTTCTCTTCCTTCAGGTTTTCTCCTCCTTTTCTTTCCTCTACAAGCCTTCTCTTTTCTTCTTCCCTGGCTTCTCATGCACAAGGGTCTTCACAAGCTTGGGAGCTTTCTCTGAAGAGCAAAACCCTCCCCTCCCCTGCTCTCTCTCTCCTCTTCTCCTATTTCTCTAATATCCGATCTTAATTGGGTATGCGGATCGTGTAACCGAGTCGAGGGCTACGGGCGTAAGGTCGCAATCGAGGAGTGTAAGGCAAGTAGAGTTGGGTTAAGTGAGAATGAGCGGGGACCTCACCCCCAATTGTCTAAGGCAACAAGGCCTCAGCACAAAAAACCTTTATGCACCTTCAGCAGCTTGCAAATCCATAATGTGGGACTATTGAGTCCCTTATTTTCTCGCGCACAACTGCTATGAAGGCTCCTCTAATTGAGGCAGCTGCAGATGTTAGCGCCCCCAATAAAGGACCTGGAAGGGTACTTGAGCCTTGTCCGCATCACCTGACGATTGCACTTGGGGTTTGCACAACCTGGAACTCGAAGAACACGGTGGAGTTGATGGCGACGGCGACGAAGAACGACAAGCACCTGAGAATCAAGAACATGGCCTCTCAACCACATTAGAATAGTTCATAAGCATTGCCAAGTGCTTGTGAGTATAGTGGCGGTGGTTTCATGGTGATTGGAGGTGCGTGGTGGTCAGGCGGTGACTAGGATGGGAGCGCAAAGATGGGTTGGTTGACTGTGGGTTTAGGTGGTCGAGTGGATAAAATAGAAGAGGGTTTTTGTGCGGGGATGAGTGGCGTAGCTTTTGGGAGTGTCGACGAGGTGGATGGACGGGTGTAGCGAGCGGATGACCTCACCGAAGGGCGGCCGAAGGTGGAGAGGATGAAGGGCAAACGATGGTGTCGAGGGTTATTTTTGGTTTTGGATAGAGAAAACTAACCTAAGAACTAAAAGGAACCTAACTAACTACTTTAAGGGATGAAAGGGATAGGAAGGACACCAGATTTGGCTGGCCAGCATCATGGAAGAGAAGCCTCAGGTGGGGGACGGCGAGGAAGAATGAGGTCTGGAAGGGCGCTCGCCAGTATTGTGAGGCACAAAAGATAGTGGGAAGAAGGAATTCGATAGCTATGGTCTGTGAGAGCAAATGAGGAAGCTAGACGGAGGGGCTCGCCGGAGTTGGTGGAGGTAGAGGTCAAGGAGAAGGGAAGAGGGGGTGTCTGACCTCCAAACCAAGCTAAGGAGCACGACCTTGTGACCTAGGTCCTTAAATAGGCCTCAAGAGAGCTTTCCATGCTTGGTGATCAAGCTAGGAAGCTTCGAAGCTTCACAAAATAGGAGACCCACTCCTTCAAATGATTTGCATTAAGTTTTGAATAGGAACTAGAGCCCAAGATGTGGCTCAGATTGTAGGGAAATCTCTAGGGAGTCTCCCTTCCAAATTTGGAAGAGATTGAGCAAGAAATCAGGGAGAACTCCTTGATTGAAGGACACTGAAGTTGGGTCTAAGAGCCTGAAGATGGTAGGGGCCTATTTGTGAAGATGGTGAAGTTAGGGGGCTATTTGCAAAGTATTTTGAAAGCTAGGGGTTTAAGTGAGAGAAGAAGAATTAGACTGAACCAAAATGCAAACTAGGTTAAGATGATCTCTGATTGAGCCCAAATTTTGGTAAAAACCTAATTTGGATCCAAGAATTCTGATGATGAAGTCAAATTTTGATTTTGACCAAGTTTGATTGGGTAATTTGCATAGAAATCCAAATTAGGGTAATTGTCTGTCTGAGACTCTATTTTAGGTCAACATGGGTTCCAATGGTCAAATCAAAGGTACCAACCTTAGGGAATATTTTTCTATGATTTTTAGAAGGTTTAGGTAAATTTTATGCTAACCAAAACCTCAGTTAATTAAGTAGCTTTGTTTTTAGAATTTCAAATGTCCATTAATTCTCGTAACACATGAAAACCCATGTCATTCTGCATGGACCCTCTTATTAGATATTTTTGATCATTTGACCTTCAATTATCCCCTGAGAAACCCCATGATTGTTCTACATTTAGGATATTCTGTTAAAACTACAAATTTACCCCCATTCTCATGTTTATCTCTTAGAATGAATATGCAGTGAATTACGGCTCTTTGGCGGTTATGTAGAAGCATTTATCAATGGATTATGACATTAAAGTTAGATATGGCCAATGATGACGTTATCATCATCCATCAAGTACCCCGACACGCAGCCACCACCACGAGCCTCGAATCTTCGCATCAACAACGCCAACACACTCACCTCGACCCCACGAGCATAACCATGCCTTCGATCACACCAAATGTCCGCTATCTCGCCGACCGAAAAGCCTCACCACCGACGACCTCTATCTCTTCAACCGACGAGCTTCGACTGCAGTACCGTGAAACCACCGCCATCGTGAAGCCCTTCGTCTGGCTAACCTCCTCCAAGCACAACACAACCGGCCACAGGCTCTTCCTCCTCACGCATGCAAGGGTAGTATTTCCCCTGTTTCTCTACAATAAAGCCCCTTATTAAAAATTACCGCAAATGCCATTGCCAAAAACACTATTGCCATATTTGATGAGTGAAATTATTTGAGTGAATTTGCTTGCAAGCCCTCACATTTCTCTCTTTTTCTCTCATGCACTCAACTCTTCATATATTGAATTAGATTATTGACATGAATGCATGAAATATCACCACGTGCATACACGACTTAGAGAAGTGACTCCAAATGTCTTGAATTCTAATTTTATTTACATTACATGCCATTGAGAGTTATTTTATGGAGGTGAATTTGCTTAGGTAACCCTTGCAGTATCACATTTTTTTACCACTTTATATCACTCTATTTCGCACAATATTCTAATTTCTGTGGAAATATGGACCTCGCATCCATGATCGAGAATAATATATATCTGTGATTTTCTTGCATTTGTGCCTCCCTGTGGATACGACCTAACTCTTCGTAGTTAGTTTTCACTTATAAATATATTTTTTCGGGATTTTTCCACCACACACTTTATACTACAATGACATATTATTTTTCCGACACATCATTTTTTGACAAGCAAAATACTCCCATTCAACAAGCATGGTGGTGGTGATGCTTCCGTTGGTGGCTCGACGGCTCCAGAGACCTTACTTTGAGCTCTAGAAGGTGGCATGAAGCATGGAGGTGGAGATGTCTTGCAATGGGGGTCCATAAATCCTTTTTATGGGCAAAGGAAGGCTATGGAAAATCATTTGCCACACAAGGTAGTAAATGCATGCACAAAGGACATGCACATGCGTGCCACGGCCAAGCACAGTTGTGCACAGCGCAGCACCCACGCACGCATAACACACTATAGATGAGAGCACGAGGATCGCTACTGGCCGTTGGACTACCAATGGAGAGCCATGATATCGCTTAGGTGCATGCTTCAAATTGCACAAATAGCACGCGCGATTGCGAGCGTATCACGTAGGCGCCATCCGCACTGCCATGTTGAGGCGCCATCACCGCTTGATGGGGATCTAGCAGCTTGGATTGCACACTCCCATGTGTGCTTTAGATGCGAAGGATGAGATGGAGTTGACATGGCTACTTCATAGCCATTCGATTTTGATCCAACGGTCGAATTTTGATTAGAGAGCGTTGAGGGAGTGCACCCTGCTGATTGCACCTCAAAATACGCCTGCAATAATACCTTCTTATGCTATTTCCTAGCATTAACTATGCACATTAGGATTCCATAGTTGCATTTTTAAAAATACTTGCATTCATGCATTTAATTAAGAGGAGGGAAGATTGAAATAAGTGGCTTGCATATTACATTTTTTCTCAAGTGCCTCATTGCAAAATCTTTTTTATTTTCTCCTCTTGATTTTCCTTTTTCTCTTCCTGCAACTGCATGCATGCAGCTTCCCGCGCCCTCTCCCTGCCAAGTCCATTCCCTACGGCTACCATTCCTGCGCCCTCTCCCTGCTGCAGCCATCCATGCGGCCATACTCTCCTCTTCTTTAAGAAGCCACGGCTTCTTCCTCGCGAAAAATAACAGGCGGCTGCAACAAAGACCCACGAGCTCCACCACCTTCCTCTCCACCGTTCTCCCCTCCCATACGTCAGCCCTCCTTCGAGGAGACACCCGGCGAGTAGGAGAGCCCAATGTGGTGCACACCACCACAGTGGGAACACCACCGCCCAGCTCTTCAACGAGCCGGTGGGCATGGTGTTTTCTCTTTTTCATTTTTTTGTCTCCACTCCATTTCTGCCGATTCAAGGTCCGAATCTTGAAGCAGTAGCAGCAGCAGCAGCAGCTCCCCCCGCCTCCTCCACAACCTTCCCCGCAGGCACTCAGCCCTCCGCGCGCGCCTGCAGGGCCCTCTCCGCTCCATTCTCCACTCTGTCACCTCCGCCGTGCACCCGCAACCGACCGCTGCGCGCACTGCAGCGGTCGGCCAGTCCCTCTCGCCGTCCCCTGCCAGCCCCCACGCCCCTCCACGAACGACTGCAGACTCCCCGTCGCCCTCTCCGAGCGCGCCATTGCCCGCTCTCCATCCTCGCACGTCACCTGCAGAAGCCTCACGTCCTCTGCGCGAAGGCGCGCTTGCACCCGCGACCATCAGACGTCCGCCGCCATCTCCAGATGGCTTAACTGGTGGCTTTTGCATCCTCTCACGTCTGCTCTCTCCCGCTCGCTCCCCGCTCTCTTCTGCGCTCTCTCGCCAGCTCTCTTTCTGGCGCACGCTCTCTCTCTCTCTTTCTCTCTCTCTTTTCACTCACTCACAGCACACTACACTGACGACTGCACACACCTACACTCACACTGACGCACACACACATACACCTATACTATACATATAGTTATATATGGTAACATATATATACATATATATATATATACTTATATACATAGTAATATCTATATATTTATGTATACATACATATATATATAATATATATATATGCGTATATATATCTATATACTTATACATATACTTATATATATACACATATTATATACATATATATATATACATATCTATATACTTATATATATACATATATATATATACCTAGATACATATACTTATATACATATATATATACATCTATATAGTATTATATATATAGATATATATATATACATACATCTATACATATATACCATATACCCATGCATCTATAACTATATATATACACATATAGATATATTTTATATACATAGACATATAAATATTTTCACGTTATTTACCATACGCTGTATCGCGGGAATATCTGCACCAATTGCTGATATTCCCTGATACACGCGTACAAAAAGCGTGGACCCATACATCATCCATCATCCATCCACACTCCACGCGGCACCTAGTCATGTTGGTTGCGTCTCTCTAGACGATGACTGACCCGACACAGTGCTACACTCCATCGCCACCTCCACCCCCACCCTTTTATAGATATAATATATATATATACATACTATATTTACTTTCTGTCTGTTAGCTTCTCTCTTAGTAAAAAGATAAAAAAAAAAAAGTATATAAAAGAGAAGATAATTTTTGACTTGCAGGTAACCCAATTTGCGAGTAGCAAGACTCACTTTGGAACTCTGTTTTGGCTGAAAGTTAATGACACAATTTTGAGGGTGTGCCTCAAGGAAAAGGATTACCAGAAAAAAAATCTAAATAAGAAAAACACCAAAAACATAATAAACGAATGGAAGAGACACGTTTTTAGGAAAAACGTAGAAACTCGACTTGAACCCCACTTCCCTAAGTTCGACCCTGGGCCTAAAAGTGACAAGATAAAATCAAGTAGGCCAGGTTAAAAATTTTGTAAAGAGATGGTTAGGTCCGAATTAGGTTAACCACTATACATATTTCAACGATAAAAACATCATATTAACAACCTATCCGGGTCCGACCATACACCTGCGATTCGAATTCGCAACACTCATTTGAGAGCGTCGCTCTCTACTGTTATACCGCAAGTACGAAATAGTCGAGTTACTGGTGGTTTTGGTGTGCGATCTTGACCATTGGATGGGGATCCAAAGATTGTGATTCGTCATGGGTAAAGGTAAAGCCAGGAAACATGGAGCTCTAGAGACTGTTGGATGAAAATCCAACAGTCGTAGGCACATGAGGCTGAGCCTTTTCAAGGAACTGAGGCCCAGGTGGACGCTCCTCTCGACCGTTGATCATCGATCGTGCAGCTGATGATGGGGAGAGATGTGGCGCGATCTGGATCATCTAATGGAGATCTAATGGCAACGATCGCACGCACTCCAACACGATGAAGAGGAGTGACAAGCATGAGTAGGAGCTCCTACGGGTGACATGTGGCACGATCTAGGTCATTGATCTACTGATCAACGACTGGAACTTCTTTAGCTCATTGTAGGAGCTACGAAGGTTGAATTGGGGCGATTTTGGGTCCACTAGACTCCATTCGTCAATCCGGATTCATCCGTACGGTCTGATTGCTCATCTAAAGCCTATTTCAAGATACTCTTTTATAACCTAGCCATTAAGTGTTAGTTCCAAGTAATATCAAGATAAAAATAATACAGAATGCATGCATTGCTCCCAAACCAACTATATCATGATATTTATGCATATGTGCCCTTGAAATTGGCTCTAATTGATATAATTATTGTGATTATATGTAGAGTCATCAATCCATAGGTCAGATTCTAGTTAACTAGTAGAATTAGGAAGTAAGAAGTGATAGTGAGAATTGTGGGTGTTAAATGTATCTTTTTCAGGTAAATCCTATAATCAAAAAGAAAATACTTTTTTAAAATTTTTTAAATTAATACGAGTGGGTGAGATTGGTGTAGTGACAAACAAACAACCAATTTTATCCTAGGGTTTATGAAGGTACCTAGGTCGATTTAGGTGTGCGTTATTTTAGTGATGAAGCGAAATCTAGTTGGAGGGGATGCGGATAAACTTACAGATCCTCTCCTAGCACTTTGCTCCAATCTTACAGCTTTCGCTTGCCTCAAGAGAATACCTACAATCACAATAAGAATTGAGACAAGTGAGGTAAAAGATAATTAAGGCAGAAAACATGGAAAAAATCAAAGACTGTTGCCTCCCCAACAACGATGCCAAAATGATAACTCAAAAATTTTGCAACGAAAAGAGTGATTAGGGTTTCGGAGAAACCCACATCGTAGTACATGCGAAAAATCTGGTTGTCAGATAAAAAGAATCGAAACTCGATGAGTCCTAGGTCGAACACGGGAAGGCGAACGTTTGATTTATCAAGTCCATGTTTGGTTTTATTTATTTTTGGTGTTTTGTGATTTTCTATTTTTTTGGTATTGTTATCTAGCAGGAAATCAACTCAAAGTGTATCTAAGCTAATACTACTTTACTTGTAGAATAAAAGAGAGAGAGAGAGAAAGAGAGAATATTTCTAGATATACGATTAAACAGGTGTCTGATTACAGAATATACTGCAAGAAAATAAATCTACACTACAAAAGTGGAAAAAGAAGATAGAGAGAAGATTCCCCCTTGATAGTTGCTTGGCAGATGACTTGCTGCAACAATGCCCGGATGAAGGTGGTAAGGAGATGGATGAAGGAGGATGGAGTCTGAGGAGGAAGATGAGAGGTAGGGTGGCATCGTGGTGTGATCCTCTTCCAAGAAGAGATGATGGGATGACTAGCGAGAGCTCCACAAATGAGGTGAGATAGTGGAAAAAATATTTTTGTTTCTAGTGGAGCATCCCAAGGGCTTAGGAACACTAGAAGTGAGCTTAGAACAAGTTCTTGACCTCTAGGGAGGTGAGAAATGGAGTAGCAAGGGATGAATGGCTAGAGGGGGGTTATGACCTTTATATAATGGAGAGGAAGAGCTTTACCAAATGATTTGGCACAAAGGGGCATTTACAGCCGCACGGGGAGTAAGGGTCACGTGCTGCACCCACGCTAAGGCCACGCATTGCACGCACAACTACACACATGCTATTCACGGTGCTAGTAAGGCAAGGAAGCATTGTAGTCGTTGGATGCTGATCGAACTCCCCATGTCGAGCGCTCATTGCACACTCAAATCGAGTACATCGTGATTGCACTCATCCATGCGGCCACGTGGCATCACCTCTACCTCTCATTGCAGGTCTGATCATACTCATCCGATTGCTCGAGTGATGTAGCCCAAATCAGCGACGTATGTTTTCCCTCAGGTGGCTCAATTTCTCCCCTACGCCTGCTTTGGAGGGGTACGGATTAGGATTTGAACCCTTGCCCCCTCCTTGAGAGTGCGAGGGGTGAATCCTTGTGCTACATGGGCCTTCACACGATCGTGGCCATTGGATCATGGATTGAATGGCTGAGATAGTCTAAGGGATGCTCTCTTGAAGATATGAGGTGCTGGTGCAGTTGTCTAAGATTGGATCTCCACTATTGGATTTGAATCTAACGACCGTGGTTATTTGTGTGGAGAAGAGGGGAGATAAGGAATGGGCATGCTACGTGGTGTGCTTATGGTCGTTGGATGGCGATCCAATGGCCCAAATCGCATGATGGGGCACCTTTAGAAGTTGGACGGAGGCTTTGGGCAACATTGGGTGATTCCAATGGTGCCATGTGTCACCATCTGCGCCATCCATCTTCTTTTCCTTGTAGGTGACACCAGAGATATTGAATTGGGGCGATTTCCATGTTGTTAGGCTACGATCGTCGACCCGAACCCATCTGTGCAGTTAGATTTGTCGTTCGAGGCTCCGAATCGCATCACCTTGACTCTTGGCCATTGAACTTCTTCAGACTGCATATGAAGCTATGCAGGTCTGATCAGGGTGATTTCGGAAGCGTTGGACTCCAATCGTTGCCCTGATTAGATCCATACACTTGCATCTTCAATCTGAGGCTCAGAAATGTATTGCCCTATCCCCTAGTGATTAAAATAAGATAATTAATATACAAATTGTATAATTTGCTCTAAATGCATGATGATACATGTTATGCAATATCTATAATACTGAATGCATCTACAAGCCTAAGAACATGCATAAATAGGCATTTTATCATAAAATATTGTATGCTTCTTAAAAATGAAAACTTAATTAGCTAAGAAGGCTCTACACAGTGGAACTTCATTTTGAACATGATTGTGATTGAGTAGGCTTTTTGTTGAAATATTTTTTTGAGTTGTTAGATATTTCTTGTTAAATTTGAGTACATACCTGACAAACTCTAAGTTCCAATTAAGCCTTTTTTTGTCTTACCTAGAAATGAAGTTTTTGTTTAATTATTCACTATGCTTTACTATTATTGATATTTGTCATCCCTATTTTGTTCCCTAGTCTTCTTATCAAAAAAATGTTTTTCTAAAAAACAAATAGTATCCACTTGATTATAAATTTGTGCTAAACTAGTTGTGTTTCTAAATTAGTATGTATGCGACAAACATAAGGTTTAACTAGTGAACAACTTACTGAGCTTAACCCAACCCGACCCAATTTTTATGGGTTGGGTTGGGTAGTGTAACAAGTTGGGTTGAGTTGGAAAAATCCCAGCTCGCAAATCGTGGGTTAGGTTTAGGTTGAATCCTAATCCAACCTGTGTACATCCCTACTCCAAATGTGACTGGATTGTTTATCATGTGATTTTGCACAAAAAGGCAAGGTGAATAGTGTAGGAAACAAAATATGATAAATAATTTAGATATAAGAATCAATCCCAAAAAAGCATTCACCACAATGAGACAAATAATTTTAGGTGGAAACTCCAAGGGTAAAACCACCACTTAAGTCACCCTGACTTAGGATTTTTTGATTGACCTAGTCAACCAAATCCACTAAACTGTACCACTTACAATGAGGGTGGCATAACCCAATGCAACCACATTACTTTGGACCAAGGGTAATGCACCTCAAACCCCTCTTCTTTACAAAGAGAATTTTATCTCACAAAGAGACGAGAATTTGCCATGTGATTACCCAAACAAAATGAAAATACAAAAGAACCTATAGAGCCCAACAAATAAATTTATATTAGCTACTATAGGTGTAAAGGGTACTCCCCTAATGTTGAAGTGGATCGACGTGAAAGCAAAATAACTAAGTGCTCTCGGATGTGAGGTTGATTGCAAGGAGACCAACTTCTCAATTTAATCTCACTCTAAGTCTGTAGATGGAAGAATTAGCACTGAGGAAGGTTGCACACTTTGATTCTCACTTCTAATTTGTATCCCTCATGTGTGTAGACTTAGGAGTGTCCTTGGGTATTTATAAGGGTGTTTGGAACACTCTAGAGAGGCCTAGGGACTTCATATAATCGTTGGACAACTTGTGGCTACCAAATGCTGCGTCAGATTTCTAGAAAATTGAGTAGAGTGTCTGATAGTACAAGCCAGTTGGTGCCCAGTCATCTAACTACAACATGATAGATAGACCAAAAATGATTTTCAGTCAGTGCTGACATTCAACAAGAGATTTTTCAATGTTAGAGTAGCCAACATTCAACAACAGGTCAACGGTTGGTTACTTCATAGCCGTTCTGCAGGCAAGGCTTTAAGGTGACTAGCTACTAAGGAGCCGATCGACCAAAATGATTTTTTGTCGACACCCTTGACCCATTGAGTGTTGTGTTGAGTTTTGTAAGTGTTGGCTTGGGTTCCCTATGCTACCTAAGGGTCAACTAAGTTATTTTGGGGCTCTTTACAAGTAATCTAAGAAAATAAAGTGCAACAAATGAAATACATTGATTACAACAAAATGACTAAGTCCTATCCTTCATCCTTCTTTATCTTTAAGTCCAAAGCTTCACCTTCAAGGCTCCTTGATGCTTTGTCCATCATCAAGTTCCTCCATTACCATGGATTAAGAGCTTTACCTTCTCCGACACGTCAACCAATTGCATTTACTTGAAATCTCATAACTAAAATGCAATTGTTAAAAGCACTTTGTTTTGTTATCATCAAAATCAAGGACCAAGGTGCATTTGAACCAATAATCTCCTCCTTTTTGATGATGATAAAATCATAAATAATTATGCTCATAATTCTTTCCCTTTTTGACATTATCAAAAGAGTTCAATTTTAATCCTAAACTCCCCTTTAAGACATACTTATCTAAAAATAAATTAACTCCCCCTTTTTGGCATAATGAACGAAATAAGCTCCCCCTAAAAGCATGAACTTCTATGTCAATTTTATACCAACTAATATTAAGGGTGATTCCTACCATTTTAATGGAATTATAGCACAATAATAAAATTTAAATTCCTCCCCTTATCTTGATGTTATTCTTACATGAATCATCAAAATTAAAATAATATTACCTCCATTGGTATGGGTTCAATCCACCGTACCCATTTGGTTTGCTAATAACCTTGATTCTCCCTTGATGTAGACCATGGAGATAGTTCCTCAAGTCCATTTGTAAATCTGCAAAACAAGAATGGGCATGAGATCTAGGTACCCACATTTTCTTGGGTTTTCCATAATTAGCCTTTCTCAACCAAGGTTGGGCTCCATTAGGATTCCAAACCTGATGCTTTTGTGCATAAAAATTTCTTCTAGTGTGGTCATTTCTAGAATGAGTATTAACTTTAGTCTTTCCTTAGTGAGTTTAGCTAATTCATTCACTAACCTATTTAAATTTTCTTTAAGACAGGCAAGGTCATTCTCAATGATACTAATCTTGCTTTCAAAACTGAAATTTCATATTTCAAAACAATATTTTTATCAAGCAACTTATTGTTCTCTAAGACTAAATCTTGATTCTCCAACTCATGGGCTTTCCTTTTAGGTTAAATAGAATTGAAATTAATTTTCATATTTCAATTTCAGTCACTAAATTATTCTTTTCGGATTTTAAGAAACTGAAAGCCTTTTTCAGATCTTTATTTTCTAACTTCAATAACTTACTAAGAGTATATAATTCTTCTAAAGCTTCTTGCAACTCATCTAAAGTAAGAGTTTACCTCCTCTTTGTCTTCATCATTTTCCTTTTCGCTTACATCCACAATGGCTATGAAATGAAGGTGCGCAGTCTCATTTTTCATTTCCTTCTCATATTCTTCCTTTTCCTCTTCTGAGCTTGTGTCATCCCATATAGCTTGGAACACTTTCTTGTTGTGCTTCTTGTCCTTCTTCTTCTCCTTCTTTAGAAGAGGGCACTTCCATCTAAGATGCACCTTTTTCCTACATTGGTTGCTTCTAATTGGCCCCTCCTCTTTCTTCTTTTTCTCTTTCTTTAATTCCCTATTCTTAAGAAACTTGATAAATTTGTTAGCTAAAAATTGACTTTCATCGTCGTCAGAACTCACCTCATCATTCAATGCGACTTTGATGGAAGGCTCTTCATCTTTGGTTCTAGTGCAACTCGCTTCTTTCTTTGCTCCATTTTGTTTTCATAAGCCATCAGATTTCATAGGACATGATCCATGTTGAGCTCCTCAATTGGATGGGCTTCTTCAATCACCATGGCCTTCTATTCCCATTTCAGTCCAAGGGAACAAAGAAGCTTCGATTAAAGTTCTTGAATAAAGGACTTTCCAAGGGACTTATGGTCGTTCATGATTAACGTGAACCTAGGCTGCATTTCACTCAATTTTTCATTATCATTCATAGAAGAAGATTCATACTCGTGGAAAAGCAAATAAATTTTAGAAGATCTTACCTTTAACGTACTCTCGTGAGTTACCTTATGCATTTTCCAAATCTCATAGGTGATAAGGCATTGAGAAATGTGGTGAAATCTTCCGGGTTCAACATGCAATACAACGTGTTCATCGTTTCCCCATTGAGAAGACAACTTCCAAATTTGTTCTTAAGAGCAGCCACTAACGGGCTTCTCTGGGATGACGTAAGGAGTCTTGCATCTCTCCCAAATCATGCAGTCATTCGCCTGCAACCACATATGCATACGTAACTACCAATAAGGATAGTTTTTACCTTCAAAGTATGGTGGTTGAATGGTGGACTACCCCTTAATGTGTCTCATGGCAATGGTTCTCCCAAGCATCTCTCTAGTTAGTCCTTCAGTCTTTTTGTTTGACCAGGTATATGAGGACTAGAGAAACTAAGATACAATAATCCCATATCTGACGTGAAATTCTTGAACATGGCTAATTTCCAAGGTGTGATAAGTGCTCCACCTTCTTTATCACTAGTCTCCATAATTGCTTTAAATCCACTGACTACAACTAGGTCATCTACCACAGCTGTTATATTTTTTAGTTATGGCCAAAAACTTCTCTCTCTGTTCTTTAGCAAACTATAGACACATAGCGAAGGACCACTTATCTACTACCCGTCCATATAAATCTATGGAAGCAATTTTGATCAACATACTCAACTAATAATATCTTGAGTCTTCTACCAACAGTATGACCCTCCCTAATCTTCCACCTATGTTTTCATAACTTACATCGTATCCATGGAACCTTCTTTTGATTTTGGTTATATACTACTTGGCAATGGTTTTCAGAGATGAAATAAATTATTGGCCTTACTAATTTGAACTCTATCACATATTTAAAGTTCTAATTAATTTTATTAATTAATTAAAAAATATATCTTGCATAGTTGTGCAATCTCACATATGTGTGAAAGTACCAAGTACCAAAGTTAGAAGAAGACTAGAAGAAGGATTTTTTTTAACCTCCATTGACTGAAATGTGTGTATTCATCTAGATTATATAGAAAATTTAGATAATGGGAGAATGCAAAAAGAAAAAATAAAAGAGACAATTTGTGTTAAGGATCTTATATTAAAAGTCAATGCTTGATACAAGATTGGCTCAAATGTAGAGTAAAACATGAAAAGGTACGGTTCAGCAAATTTATCCCCCACCACAAAGTATGGGCTAATAAACTAGTATTAGAAATAGGTAGGTGACTCACTTGGATTAGAAATCTCATTGTGCTTCTTGCATGTCCCATCTCTTTTGGATGCTATCTTCCAGTTTGTTTAGTTCAGTGATGGCTTACTGTTTATGTAAACTATTAGGTAAACTTCTCCAATGCATGCTACCATAAGTATTTTCAAATGAAATTGGAATTACAAATGTAAAACAAACTCACATGCAAGGTATTTAATCTAATAAAGAGTGTTTTTGTGGAGAGAACATTTATTTGGCTTGGCTTTCTTGCATTCGGTAATGTATAGTCTAGTGCTTCTTTCTTGATGAATGCCTTGATTCTGACCTTTTTGTACTGTGTAAGCACAAGTACAAGTGGTATGAGATCCTCTTTGTTCACTACAAGCACCAAGTACAAGATACAATTGAGAAAATGGCATGGTGAAGAAATACGTTATGCAACATGTTTTCCTAGTAGAGGAAAGAGGATGACAACTCTTGACATTGAAATCCAAATTTATCTATCCAAAAAGCATAACCCATGCATTTAGACCCTAAGTACAAAACATCAACCTTGCTGTTCAAAATAACCCTACCCCCAACATAGAGCAAAGAAATCCTAAATAATAGGAGTATCGACAAAACATAAGAAATTCTACTTAAAAAGTGGAACATAAAAATAAGCAACATCCTATCTTCCAAACCCTCACTAACATTACCATGAGCAACTCCCCACCACCTCACCTTTATTTTTCGATTCAAGTGCACACTTAATGTCACCAGGCACAAAGAGTTGAAACAAATAAACTCAAGATCCTAACATTCTCCAACAAACAAATAAATCACACTCCACCAAATCATAAACCAACTGCATTCCACTCCATCCCTCCATTGCTCCCTAAATGGAACATATCAATGGGAACAAACATTTAGAAGCATTTCATCAAACAGTTAAAAGACATTTCATCAAACATCTATCCAAATCAAAGGGAACAAACACTTTGAAGCATTTTATCAGACAATTGGAAGGTGTTTTGTCAAGCACCTATCCAAAAAGGTGACAAAATAATTTTAAGCATTTCATCGAATAGTTAGAAGGTATAAAATCAAACACCTATCCAAGAGAATAAGTCCCCTCCCTTCTCCTCTCCATTAATCAATTACTCTCCATTAGAAGATCCCCTTATATGAGGCATTTGCATAAAATCAACATAAAGGATATGAGATTAGACAAATCAGATTAAAGAAAATCTCATCCTTACATTTTTTTTAAGAATAAAATCTCGTCGCCTGGAACTTCATTAAAATAGAAGCCTAAAACACATCTACTGCATCCAACCACATCCAATAATCATCAGGATCCCAAGCAAATGCAAAATCCCACAAACCACAAGTTCACTCCAGCAACATCCTACACCTTCCCCATGCCTCCCAGTATCCAATCTCTCCCCCTCCTACTCTACTTCTCCCTCCATCCCACCACTCTCCACCTCCCCATCCTCACTCCCATTGCCCCACTCATCAGCTAACCTCTCAAACCTCTCAACCACCACCTCCATCCCCAACTCCTGCCCATTGTCCTCCTCCTCCACCACCTCCCCAAACATCCTCCTCGCAATCCCCTATCTTCGCTTCTCCTCCTTCACGTGCGCCAGCATCTCCCATAATCGAGCGAGCTTTGGCTGAACCGGTACGGAGAAGAGCTGGAGGAACCGATGCATGGGGGGTGGGGAGTTGAGCTCATGGCGGAGAGCTCAGAATCTCATCCTCACATGATCCTTACAAACCTAAACTAGAAAGCACACGTCTAACACCAAAAAATCCTAAAAAAGGACTTGAAAACACCAAATCCAAAATATAACACAAGTGGATCCTCACTCGATCCCCTCAAAAGGATGTCCATCCACACTATGATCATGAACACCAATGACCTCCCTACTCTCAGCACACGCTACCAACACCTATTCGTCAACTTTTGATGCCACGAGATCCCTCCAAAATCTCATTAGTACCTATCGATGCTGATGGAGGGGAGGGTGCATGTAAGAGTTGAGAGGAGGGAGGGCAAAGGGCGAGGCGGTGGTCGTAGTTGAGGGGAAGGGCATTGATGGCGAAGTCTAACGGAGTTGTTGCGATGGAGGCCACGAGAGAGCCACCAAAATGTAGGAGCTGAAGGGGTCAAAGTGGGATGTAACTTTTATACCGTGAAAATTTGTGGATGAGATCTTGTGTTTTATGTTGATAAATAAAAAATTTAACAATGATTATTCGTTGTGATCAGAAAATAATGACAACGATTTTAATCGTCGTTAAATCCATTTAATGATGAATTTGTATAATCATTGTTAATTTTAAAAAAATGTAACAATAAATAATATAAATCATTATTATATTTAAATTTAACGACAAATATTATTAATTATCATTATTTTTTCATCACCTTACGTATTTTTTGTTGTAGTACAATTACCAATTTTTTAAGATGATCTCGCAAATATGTCACATCCTTTGGTAAATCAATTGCTATGTCCTCTTTCGATGAATTAATTGAAATTAATTGATCAATATTAGAAATTTTTTAACCGATTCGCATCTCTTCAAAATTGTACATTTTCATTTTGAATTTAAGAGATGTATTACGAATTTTTGGTGGTTATCAAGCACCAAACCAAAGTCTATAAATACCCTCGCTTGCTATTGAGTTCAAATATTCTTGAGAATTCTATTATTCATAAAGCGCTTATTTCCACAATTTTTCTTATGATGAGCTTCCATACTCCACTTCCCCTACTCTAAACTCTAATATTTCATCAAAGTAAAGGAGTATTTTATTCAAGTCCTACTACATGTATTTGCATATACACTTGCTATTGGCTCTATAAGACTTGGTGTTGATCCTTTTTCAAATTTTGTCGTATTTTCAGTGTCTAGTTTATAGACTTCCCATTCTTCTTAGAAGGAAAGAAACAAAATCCTTCTTAGGTTTGTCTAAAAAGAGGTATTGTAAATTAAGGTACATCACCCTTAGATTTATGGTGTGATATATTGATTCCTACTTGAAAGTATGGGTAAAATCCTAGATAACGGATACCTAAGTAGAGGTTTAACTATATTTTGGTTTCCTCTATTAATACTTCTCTCATTTGTGGTTTCATTTTGTGGAGTGATTTTTAATTTGCTTTTATTTACTTAAAGTACAAATCACCCCACTCTTGTGCCCATTACAGTCGGAGGCTATCTATAAAGCATTATTAGGATTTAAGACTAAAAATTTGAAATAACACTTTTTTCTTGCTCAAAGTAGGATTGAACATGCCAAAATACCAGGAAAATTCAAACAATATGACTGAAAATGGGTTTTGGTTGAAAATCTCGCAAAATTTGCACTTTTACATTTGAATTGCATGTAAAAGATGCATTTCATGCATGCCTTGCATGCATCAAAATCCTCTTGGCCTGTACGCAACCACGCACACTATGCTGCTTCTTTCCTTCTGTGCATTCCCTCACCACATCACATGCATTTGCGCACTTGGAATCTCCTCCTTACGTGTGAGCCACCTACAAACTTGACTTACCTCATGCGCCCATCCACCTTGCATGCCCATTCGCCTGAGTTCTCCATTACCTACATACATGCCAAGTGCAACCCCATGCATTGGTTCAAGTGTGGGATTTGTGACTTGGATTTGGTGGTGCTCATCCTTCACATGGGCATTTTCACAAGAAACTTTTCATCTACATCACTCCCTTATGAATTTTCCTTTGTGTTTTCTTTGTATATTCCTACACTACTGAAAAAAAAATATATTAATGTAATAAAGATTAAATAAAAATAAAATAATTGTAATTTAAATAAAATAAATGTAAAATTTATGGAAAAATATCAAGGATGTCCTGAAAAATTTATGAAAATTAGAATTCATCAACAAACATTTAGGGATTATAGACTTCATTTAGGTTGGTAGTGAATTAATTTGTTTTAGAATCCAATTAATCACTACAGGAGGAAACATATATGTTAAACACTATTTCCTTAGAGATAATGTGTCCAAAAATGAGATCAAATTAGAGTTTGTCTCTAAGGATGATCAATTAGCCAGTATTTTCACTAAATTGCTTAATTATGAGAGGTTTAGTAAACTTAAGAGAGAAAATTATAACTATGTAGGTTATTAGACCTCAAGGCCCAATAAATTACCTAATTAGTCTAGTCACATTCAAAACATAGGATAGAAATAATTTTGGTTAAGTTGATGGCATTCCAAGGTAGCTACATTATATTTTCTCTTTTGTTAAGTGCATGGGTTCAATTGTTTTAGTAAGGGTTATTGATGAACACATAATTTTACGTCTAATCTATGCTTAATGTATGTTAATTCTATAGTATTATGTTAGTAAATATGCAAGCATAGTGCATTTTGTGCATAATTGCATTTTATTAGGAATGCAAGCATTTTTAGTTAATTGCATATAGCTTAGTTATATATTTTAGTTACCAATCTTGATTTGTTTTTGTGAATGAAATAAATAGCATACTTTGTAAGTGCTATCTTTCAAAATCTTGATAGGAAGCACTGGAAGGGTCCAGGAAGCTTGCTACCTAGAGGATAAACAAAGAATTATCTTCTTGAAAATTCAAGAGGACAAAGAGGAAACAAGATTTTAAGATGATAATTCAAAATTTGAAGATAATTCTTGATTTTAATTCCCATCTTGTTGAGGATCCAATGGGTATGGGGGACTCTCAAGAGGTGGCATCATCTTGTCCCTCCATCTCTTAATCCCACAATTCACTATAGCCTAACACATGTTCAATAATTTGGCCATGACTTCCTCATTTAAACTTCAATTTACATGATTCAAGATACATTGTAAAGTTGATTTAAAGGGCTATGATTTCCCTTTATATGCAATGCTAAATTCATAACATAAAGGGCCCAAAAAATGGAGGAAAGTCAAGCCTACTTTAGATGCTTGTTGCCCTCTCTATATACCTTCCTCACAAACCCTAAGAAAGGAAAATGGACTAAGCCTCCTTGGAGCTCTTAGACATTCTCTACACCACTCTTGTAGCTCCAGACTACTCTCCTTCTTGTTTCACACCTTCACACACATCAAAGGGAGTATAAGGAGTACTTAAACAAGTTCTTAGATAGCTTAGTTGATTTATTATTACATATCTAGGTTGGGGCCTGTCTATAAGATGTATTTTTTGCTTTTATTCTTTGAATTCTTCTTTTATCTCAACTATCATTTTATTCTGAGGGCCCAAGGTGTTGGTCCAATCTCTTGTAGGGAGAGGGTGGTTCTCTTGATTGGGTATCAAGAGGGTTTGTTATAGCAAGGGCTTAGGGTACCCATCAGTACCCTATATAGTGATTCCAAGTTAATGACTAAATTAGAACATTATAGCAAGAGGGTTTTCCCTTTTAGAACATTTTCAACTCTATATCTTGGCCTTATGGGTGTATTTCTATCTTATAGCTATTTATTTTCATTAAGCTAAATTGAATTTGTTGTTAATTGATTCAATTGCTTATCCCATCTAATGCTTTCAGATAAGGCCATACATTTCTAAAGTCTTGATTGCCAAGAAGCAACACCACTTGCATATGTCCTTAGGTAATCAAACATGGTCCTTCTACCATCTATATCACTTGCTATGTTTGTGTGTGTAGCAAACACGAATTGACTTTTTTGTTCTAAAAAAAAGACACATTTTGCTACCACTACAAAGATCTCTTAAAATTCATTTAACTGCATGTAAATGTTGTTCCTTAGATTTGAGATGAACCTACTAATAACTCCAATAACATAAGCATACTCAAACTTCCTTTGTCTAAGGCATATGGAATCCTTTCCATATCCTTCTTCTCCTATTCTCTTCTTGGAGTCTACTTGGTGCTCATCATAAGGTGTGCTCCAAGAGGAGTACTCATGGCCTTGTTTTTTTCTATATTGAATCTTTATGGTACCCTATTAACATACTTGTCTTAAGATAACTACAATGTCCTTAACTTCCTATCACATGTGATCTTCATGCCCAAAATTTGTCTTGTAGGTTCCAAGTCCTTTGCAGAAAAAGACTTGCTTAACTCTCTTCTTATACTTATTGTTCATGAGGTATTACTTTCAATAATGAGCAAAAAAAATGTCATCGATATAAATCAATAGAATGACAAAGTTGTTATTTAAGAATTTAATCATAACGACATATTAGTCTAAAGTAGTCTTGGTGTAGCTATCCTCACCTATGAAAGATTTAAACTTCTTGTACCATTGTTTAAGATCTTGCTTCAACCAATTTAGGATTTTCCTTAAATTAAAAACATGATCTTTCTTTTTCTTGACCATGACCCTATATGATGCATCACATAAATTTCCTCTTGATGATTATTACAACAGAAAGCTTTTTCCACATCCATATGCTCCACATCCAAGTCAAGACTAGTTGCTACACTGAGATCCACTCTAGTAATTGATATCCTGAACATAGGACAAGAATACCTCCTCAAAATCTATTCTCCTTTTCTGGATAAAGCTCTTCTCGGCCAAGTTAGATTATAGCATGGGTTTGAAGATTTTTCATTAGGCTTCACTCTAAAAGCTCATTTATCATCAAATCCCCCTTCACTTGTGACAACTTCACTAGCTAAAATGTCTGGTTACCATAAAGAGATTAACTCTCATCTTTTTGGCCCTAATCCATTTTCTTTCCACACAACCTTTGTTACGACTCGATCCCAGATCCCCACAGGACCCGATCCCAAATCCCTATAGGACCCGAGACTGGCCTGCCTCGACTAATCCCAAGACCTAGTCGTCCAACGAGAAATAACCAAAAGTAGAAAATAATTCACACCCACACATGCAATGTAACTAAGAAGAAAAATAATCAAGAGATAGTAAAAGGAACATAGCAAACAATCTATCAAAGTTACAGGCCATCACAACTACGACAGAGGAAAGTACAATGGAAAAGTACTGAAACAATATTACATAGAACAAAATACTCACTACTACAACAAAAGCTAAGGAAATAGTAAGAAAACGCAGCTAAGGCTAGGCTCTACTAGGCCCAGCTCCCTTTGCAGTCGGTGGTGTTGGCTGCTCAACTCCCTAACTTGGACAAGGTTATAAAATTTTTGGAGTCAGTGAACGCTAAGTAGAGTGGTAATTCAGCCATTTATATGTAATTAAGGCAAGCAATTAATTAATTCAATTAAGTAACTATCCATTTTCATTTAGCTAAACCAAGTAGTTCTAATCTGTTGCTCCTTTATTAATTATTTCTTGATCTGGCTTGTTCCTCTCAGGAACGATCTTGATTGCAGTCTTTTCCATGATGTAGGATGTACACGTGGTGCTCTTCTAGCCAGGAGAGTCCCCCGTGGTAGTCCTACACCCAGTCAACCACTCCGAGGTCACGGTCGCGATGTAGTGGTGACTACGGCACGCGTAATACATGTGTGGTAGCTATCCCGCACTGGCAGTCAGTCATTTCCGTTAGCAGGTACTCCTAAAGGTACAGCACGAAATAGTATAGGGCATTACCCTCTAAGAATAGGGATCTAAACCCTCAGAATAGAATAGGGGTCTCACCCCTCCACAGTTCGTGTACCCTCGTCCGACTATCCCGATTTACCTAATGGACCTAACAAGAGTCGGTGTAGGAGGCTAGTCTTAACCCCTAGCCCTTTGGGGCAGCTAGCTCCCTCCCTACACTACGTAGCTCACCTCAGTACCATGTACACGAGGGCCAAACAGAGTTGGTGTAGAGTGACTAGGCCTGACCCCGGGGCTCAACCCAACGGGCTACTAGTACCCCTCTACACTAAAGGGACAGTTGCACTCCTTGGTACCGTGTACACAAGGGCCATCTTCCCGTCTACAGGAGTTCTCCTAATTTCCCATAGGGTTCATGCTGGTATTTCTTTCGTTTCATATTCCAAACTTTCAAATCTCTCTATTTACATTACCAGTTCCATTCTTAAAATAAGCAGCTCATGATTTTCTAACTAACAAAACATCACATTAAAATAACCAATACATTTGCCAGCATTTAAAGTTTTACATGCATCCCAAGTAAATAGTATAGCCCAACCATATTCATTTATTCCTACCTTAGGGTTCATTCTCATCCTTGGGTTCTACATGTATCTCAAGTAAATAGTGTAGCTCAGACCATACTCATTTGTTCTTACCCTAGGGTTCATTCTCATCCTAAGGTTCATGCAAGTTATTCTAAGCATGCAGTTCATCTATTTAAATCATAATATTAATGTAAACCACTCTACCAGAAAACATGGGAGGAATGGGGGCTCGGATCACAGATCCCGTCGCCTCCGCAACTCCCACGTACTCGACTAGCTGGAGACCTATACAACTAACCAACCACATCAAATGAGTCCAAACCGTACCCAAGTGTCACTAACTCGTAGAGAAACTTAGGCGAAAAACAACGGTACTTCGTTTGCAGAAATCCGATTCTATTTGGGCCCTAAATGGGCCAAAAACACTCACACTGTCCAGAATCAGACATCTGGGACTAGTCCCAAACATCTTAAAAGATGTTAGTACTCACCCTGGGTTTCCTATGGCTTCCTCAGATGTCCAGATCCTTCCGTGATCATCAAAGGAGACTTCCAGATGTTAGACTCTCCTTCCGGTCATCTGGAGGTACGGTTGACATTTGGCGACGTGTCCAGACAACCAAAAACACCTCGAAGGGTGCACTCCGTGATTTTCCAATGCTCTGCCCCTGCGTACACATGCGCAAAGCTAAAAATGGCTAGACAAATCTCCTGCGTTAAGGCTTGCATGGCCGTAAATGGCACAGAAGCACATACCTTAGCATTGAGCATGCTTTTAGACGTCCGGCTTCAGCTCCAGACGTCCTTCTACTATTCTAGACATCTAGGATGTGCTCCAGACGTCTGGGATGTGCTCCAGACGTCTGATACTAGAAAATATCTAGTATCCAAAACTCTCACGAGCCTTCTCCTCCGCGCGTACCCCTCCGCACTGCCTGCAGCTGCTACGCCAGCAGCTTCAGGAGGTCACGAAGCTCACCTTCGCGAGCTCCTCCTCCTCGCACAACTCCTCCCCTAGAGCCTCCAAACTCCTCTTGCCAAGCTCCGCCTCCTCGAGCTCCACTGAGCTCCCAAGGCCGTCCTCCGGTCGTGTAAGCTCCCCCTCGGGTGAGCTCTCCCGCCGTGCACCCAAGCTCCTCGAGCTTTCCTCCTCTCTTCCACGCCATCACTCTCCCGCACACACACTCTCTATCCCTTTCTCCTTCTCCTCCTCATGCGAGCACCTCTCCTCCGTGCACGGCTACAAGTGGATGAAAGGAGGCCGTTGGTGGCACGTCGACAGACTAGGGGAAGGAGGTGGAGGTAGTGGAAATGGTGGTGTAGTGGAGATGGAGTGGGGTGGAGGGGTTTAAATAGGAAGGGTTAGGGTTTGGGGTGAGGAGAGAGGGATGTGTGCGTGCAACGCTCACGCGGAAAAGAAAACAAGGTACGGTTCTTTTAGTTTCAGATGTCCAACCCTCTATCCAGATGTCTGGACAGATGTCTGATAGCTAATCCAGACATCTTAACCAATCCAAAAAGGCAACGGGTCATTTCAACCTTTATTGCCTCTTCATAACATTTAGACTCAACATTATTAGTCAATAATAGATACTCATGTGCAGGATACCCAGTAGAAGGGGTGTCTCTTTCATTCAAATCTTCAGTATGAATTTGCATTAGGCAAGGAGTTATCATCTGCTATGTAGTATCACCACCAATAGTACATCAGACATATCTACCTATTCTTCTAGCTCAATAATATCCTCATGAATCTCATCTAAAAATGTGTTTAGTGCATATAAATGAGCTTATAGTTACTTGGAGATGGATCCTTACTTTCTTCTTGAATATCCTTAATCTTCTAATTCTTTGTAAACACCACATGAGTTTACTTAACCATTCAAGGCTACACGAGGAGATGAGTTGATCAAATAAGTTACTTAAATGATGACTCCTACCAAAAAGAACTAAATACCTTAGCCTCAAATATAAGATATCCAATTCTTTCAATGAGTTTCCAATTCTTCCTCTCTACCACACCATTAAATGAGTCATTGCCTAAGTCTTTTGATGCCTATCCAAATGTAATCTACAATACACATCAAATGGATCCATGTATTCACCACAATCATTACTATGGTTGCACTTCAATTTCTTTTCTATCTATCCTTCAATTTCATCTACTGCAAGAAATTCCTTCAATACAGCAAAAACTTGGTCCTCTCTTTTCAAGCCCCATAAAGCCATAATTAATTTCCTAGAACAATCATTAATAGAAGTGATGAAATAAAAAGCACTTCCTAGTGAGTTACCCTTCAATGGACCATAAAAATTAGAATGAACTAACTCCAACTCTTCCATCCTTCTTGTAGCAGAGTGGCTCTCAAAAGAGGCTCTTATTTACTTTGTAACTAAGCAATGAGTGTAACTGTCCATTTTTATTCTTGCATTAGAAGGAGACTCTTCTTAAACAAATATTGCATCCCTTTTCATTCAAATGACTTAGCTTCTTATTGTATAGTGCAATGAATCTATCATCTTGTGACACATGCACCACATCTCTACAAACCAATGCTACATGGTTTAGAAATTGCTATTGCATTTCTTGCCTTAAGCCACAACCAAAAAGCCCTTAGTGAGCTTCCATTTCTCATCATTTATCATGGTAATGATATCCCTTATCATTCCAACTTTCTTCTAGAGATGAGATTCAAGTGCATATCTTAAGCATGCTTAACATCCTTAAGCATCAACAAGGTCCCATTTCTTTATAGAACAACATCACCCATTCCGAAAACACTAAAATCACCAAGAATGTAGTAAGCAAAAATTTTTCTATTATGCAGAGTAGAGCACTATCAACTAGCTAACAAAGTGTCATCACTTGCAATATTCACAACGTCAACATCACAAACAATAAACAAGCCACGCTAAATAATAGCAACGATACCATAGTCTTTTTTGTCTTTCTTTTCCTCCCTCTCCCCATTCTTATTATTCCTCCTAAGTTGAAAGCAATATCTCTTAGCGTAACATTTCTTTTTGTAGTGATAACACCTGATATTCTTCTACTTGGATGCGAACTTGTTTCTATTTTAACTCTACCATTCCCATTTTTGAACCTGCTTCTCCCTTTGTTCTTTGGGGCAAGAACCTTTGACTATAAAGAGAAACCTTGAGATTCTCTCCATTTGTTTGTAGAACACCTACCTTATAGTCTCCAAAAAATAACTCCCTTGGGAGTGGAGTAGACAAGTGAGACACTAAAAGCCTCCCAATTGTATTAAAGAGTAGTAATCAATGATAGTCCCAAGATTTCATCTTCAAAATTAATTTTCATCCTGTATAATTGACTAATGATCTCTTAAATTTCATTTTGATGGTTGAGGATGAAACTTGGATCCTTGAATCTTAACCGAATTCTTCATCTAAGTAAATATATTTTTTTCTTGTTGGTCTTGTGAGCATAAAATTTTCTAACTTAGTCCAAAGCGTCGTGCTTCAATTTTATTCCTTTTATAGTTATAAATGTTCTCATCAATAAACTAGCTAATAAAAGCACAAACTTGTCCATGCTCAAATTTCCATTCCTTGTCACCCATGGATTCAGATTTTTATATAGAAAAAATAAGCCTTGCAAATAGTAAATCTTTTATCTAAATTTTGCACAAATTATACTAGTCTTATTTAGACTAATGTTTTTCTTGTATTAGAACCCATCTTGTCAACCACAATGTTGAATCCTATTAATCAGAAAAGTGCCACAAACTGGCAAACCATAATATGGATTTTGTAGTGTAATGAAAAAGATAATCGAACAACAACAAAAAAAAGTTTGACCACATGTGCATGGTATTTTACATGGGCAAAGCCCTCAAAGTGATTAGGGTAAAAAATAATGTATCAAATTGACCTAAACCAATCACTATGAAAAATGTTTACCCATGAAAAGCCTACATAAAGAAACCTTCTTTACACCATAAATCATAAAACTTAGTAATAATTGGTGAAAGAACATCACCATGATGGCCGCCAAATATTTTCCCACAATAAGGAAGATCTTGATGCCTAGAATGGAAGGAGCACGAAGAATGGATAGCTGTCAATCCTTCTCCAATCCAAAACTCTCTCGCAACCATTCACAATGAGGCCAAAGTAGAAACTTAGGGCATTGAACTACCCTCTCTTTACTTGCTTGGTGTTTGTTGGACTAAAAGGGGATTGAATAGTGCATGATAAAAATGATAAGCAAATAAAATGATCAATCACACCAATAAAGCATTCACCACAAAGAGACAAGTAATTTTTAGGTACAAATCCAACCTAGGTAAAAATCACCACCTAAGTTTCTTAACTTAGGATTTCTCGATTAACCGAGTTGATTAAACTACTAACGTATCACTTTAAATCGAGGGTGATACAACATCAAGTACAACAACACCACTAAAATGATGGTAGTGAACCTCAAGACCACTCTTCTCCATGAAAAGTATTTTGTCTCTGAATTAGATGAGAATTCGCAATTCGAATATCCAACAAAATAAAACAAAACAATAATTCTATAGAGCCCAAAATGTTAGTTAAATGTAAGCACCTATAGGTACAAGAAACTTTCCTAAGATGGAAGTGAAATGGCATGGAAGCATAGTAAAATATGCTTTCGAATGTGGAATTCAAAGCTTGAGAGTAGCTTGACAATATCTCACTTTGAAACTCACTAAGTGGATGTATATGTGGAAGAATTGGCACTCAAAGTGTTTCTTACTTCTCTTCTATTGTATCTAAGCTAAAGAGTGTTCATAAGTATTTATAGAACTCATAGGAACACTCTAGAAGTGTGGAAGCAAGTGACATACTCATTGGAACGTTAAAGGTTGTCATAAAGTTGGTCAGAAATATAGAAAATCAAGTAGAGCCAGGAGATAACATAAGCACATTGACACTCAATCAACCTACTTAGATAGGGTCAGTCAACCAACACAATTCTTTGGTAGATGCATTACAAGAAAAACCACTTTTGGCGATGGTTAAAAACCATTGCCAAAAGTAACAAAACTGTCTCAAGTTGGCGTCGCAGAAAGATGCAAAGCGAATACTCTTTCGCGACGGTTATTAATACTAACCATCTCTAATAGTACTGATCCTATCTATCGTGATTAGCTTTCTTTTGTGATGATTTAGAATCGTCGTTAAACCACTTTTATGATGATTATTAAATAACCATCGCAAAATTATTATTGGCGAAGGTTATTTTGAAACCTTCACTAATATAGTTTCGCAACGGCTGAATAAACATCACAAAAAATAAGCTAGGAGGAGTGGCGGGTTATTCTTTAACTTCGGCGATGATTTTATAACCGTTGCTAATGTACCTTTTGCGATGATTGTAATAACCATTGCAAAATATAGATTTTTGTTTTAATTGATTAGATTTTACCAATAGTGATCAAAGGTAACATTTAAATTAACCTATATAACATCCAATAACACATATATAACATTCAATAGAACAAATATAATATGAAATAAGCATTACATTACAACAAATTAACTTAGAGAATGTTTACAAAAAAGTAACATTACATAGATAAAAATAAGAAATATAAATAAAAGATGCAAACTAAACTCCCACGCCAATACTATGATCAACACCACTTGCGCCAAAATCATCATCTGGCCCACAACGTGTAGGATAATGGAAGCTACTATGATCTGGTCTACCTCCACCTTGAAGTATGGCCATCATCTCCGCCCACTGCGCCTGCTGTTGTGCCATCTACTCCTTGAAATCCTATCTCTGCTAGTGGATCTCCTCTCTAGCAGCTCACAGCTCTCTAGTAACGTTGGTTAGCTGCCTCTAAGTCTGCTATACCTGCAACCTTAGCTACTCCACCTCAACAGAAGACACGCCAGACGATCCCTTTCTTTCGTACCAACTAGTGAGTGTCTGGCTCCTACCTCCACTGTGAACAAATCCACCATGTTCAAGAGGCATGATTGTCCGAAAAGCCTCCTCAAGTGTCATACAAGGCTGCTGGGTTGTAGAGTTCTCGTCTGTAGGCAAAGGTGGATGGACCAAGTCATACATTTCTCCCTAATTACATTTTTATCTAAGTAATATGTTCGACTGAAATGAAAGTTAAATTTAAATAATTAGAAAGAAATAAATTACATGCTTGGCTTGGTAGGTCTCGTGAATCCATGTGCGCCTGCCATCTGTAACCTTGCTATAAGTGATCTCATAGACTTCAAGGTGAGCCAATTAGGCACCATCATGTGTACTTGCCTAAAATTAAGTAAATATAAAGGATAGTTAATGATTTAAAGTTACATGTTAATTAGAACTATAAATAAATAGGAAATGTACTTACATATCTTGTCCTAAGCTTATCAATACTCATCTGACCCAAGACTTGAGTTTGCAGTAGAGCTTTGGCCCTGTTGGCCTTGTTCTTATTTGTCTGATCCTATAGAAAATCCATATATATATATAATTAAACAAATTAATTATAATTAAATTTTAACACATAACAATTATTTAACTACCTCCATCTCAGGCTTCCTCTAATGTTGACAACAATCCTTCCATACCTCTGGCAGTATGGAAGGAGGTACATTCCTCAAGGTCTCCTTATATGACCTATTCACAAAATACAAAATAACAAAGAAGATAAATTATAATTAAAATGTATATATGCAAGGAATTAAAAAAAATTTTTGTTACCACTTTTTTCATATGAAGTCTCCAGTCTCAACGTCGCCTCGCCACATGACTGAGGATATACTTGGAGACATTAGGATCGTTTTCCCAATCGAAGATCACCTATAAATTAAACTTTTATATACATCAAATCACATTAAAAGGAACATATATAAACCTCAATATATAGTAATTACCTCTAAGTGACGAATGATCTCCCTCTTAAACTTCTTTGGGACAATCCGCTAATCAAAAGAAGAGAGGGGGATGATGTTCTTCACAACCTTGGAGAGCCTGCTGTTAAATGGAGGGTAGTCTGGATCTTCTCCACTAGGGGTGATCTTCACCTTCACCCTCGTGCCCTCTGATATAACCTCCAAGTCCCTATTTCTCATCAGACCTCTTCCTTTCTTCTTCACTAAAATTAATAATAACAATAGTATTATGAATAAAGAGTAAATATGAAATTTAAAAACTTTTAAAATATAAAAAATAATAATTTACTTACCAATAGTACTAGGCCTTGCCTAATCAAGGTCCATGTTAGCCTTAGGCTGGCCAACCTTAGAATCCCCCTCCTCGTCCTAATAGTCATGGGAGTCCTGTGTGTCGTCCCCATCCCCCTCCTCCTGTTAAGGTCATGACTGTCAACCTCATCCTCAGGCTACAAACTCAGGGATGACTAGTGATGGGAACACCATCATGAGCCCTAACTAGCTCATTTTGACCTAGAAAAGAGAATAAAAGCTCCTACATAACCTAGAGAAGGGCCTAATTCAAGGAATAACTATTCTGAGAAGAAAATAAGAAACAAAGTGTAAAACTGCAATTCTATCACTGTAGTACATCAACGGGATTTCTCAAGGTCTAAACATAGGTCAAATGATCTTAACATGATGAAAAGTGGGATGGTTCAATCAGAAATGGGTTATTGTGAGATCTGAAAATTAAATGACATCCTGTAACCCTAAAACAAACTCACTTAATTTAACAAGGTTTGGGTCTGGATAAAAATTAACCAAACCCTCTAAAATTCATGGAAAAATATCCCCTAGGGTTTAGAACCTTCAAATTGTCCTTTATAACATATTTTGAACTAAGTAGGGGTCCTAGCTAATTATTTGCCCTAATTTGGGTTTTTATGTAAAATTACCAGTCAAATGTGATTAAACATAAAATCCAACTTCACCATTAGATTCCTTAGGTCCAAATTAGGTTTGTACCAAAATTTAGACCTAAGGGGAGGTCACCTTGACCTACTTTGCAAAATAGTCCACCTAATTACATTTAGACACCTAGCTTTTGAAAATCATTGCGAAGACCCCCTATCTTCCTCGCCACTCTTTGCAATTAGGTCCTCCGCCATTACAGTGGAGGAGTCCTACTCCGAAGAGGATTCAAGGAGGATTTCTCTCAAATCCCTTAGAGACTCCCTCTCAGATTTGAAAGGAGATTCTCTGAGGAATTCCCCATCTGATGAGCGCAATCCCAATCCCTAATTATCATCCAATCTCTCGTGCAAATGATCGAGAGATTTGGGTCTCTCACACATTCCTACTCTGGCAAGGACTCTTATGCTTGGAAGCTTGTCTTCCAAGCACAAGGACCTCTGCCAGAGCCTATAAAAGAAGCCCTAAATCCGACTGCTCAAATCCAGCTTGGTTTGGTCGGAGAACAACCTCCAATTTCTTCCCTTCTCCTCCAGCCAAGCATCCAACAGACTCCAACGACATCTCCTCCCTCTTCTTGTCGCTCTGCCACAATACCAATGGCAAAGACATCTCCGCCTCCATCGTCCGCGTCGCGCCATACCTGCGCACGCGCCAATACCCCTTCGTCGTCGCTGTTCTCCCTCCACTGGAACCTTCGTCTCCGGCGGCGGTAGGTACGAGCCATCCGCCTCCTCCCTCCCTTCGTCTCTAAATTAGGTTAAAACTCTTCCCCTCTCTCCTCTCTTCATTTCCCCCTTCTTTATTTCTATTATCGACCCTCGACCACCGTAGACCACCACCATCTTCTCCACCTCCGACAGACCACCGGCGAGGTGTCTCTGTCACCTCCACACACCCATCCACCTCGCCAGACCCCTCAGAACCTCCGCCACCATCCACTGATCATCACTCGCCCCTTCACTGACCGCCACACACACCCTACACTCTCCCAGAACAAACGCACTTTCACGGCCACAGAGTGACCTAGTCACACACGCCTAGGCTGCCCCGTGGCCAGCCACCCACCTAGACACCTTCGCCATGTCACGGCAAAGCTGCCTATGTGTTCTAATGAGGCCACCTAGACACCTCCGCAACCTTTTCAGAACATTAAAACTCTTTTTGCATGATTTTGATAGTTATGCGGACTGAACTAGACTGTGTGTGGATTGGGGTACTTGGGTTACCGAATCCCGCAAACCTAAGGTCAGTTAACGAGGCCGAATACTCCCTAAGCCTTAGACCTAATACTTAAACTTCACATTTTCCCCAACCTCTTGAGGAGTATCCAGATTTTAGCAGGTACTTGAACTTTTAAGCCTAAGAGTCTAGCCCAAAAGGCCTAAAGTCAGAGTTCCTACTAATCTCTTTTGTATCTCCTTAGCACTTTTTTCTCATTTTTCTCTTTTCTTGATGTGGTCTAGAACTTCAGTTAATCCCTTAATCTTTTACTAATGACTATTCTTTTTTTCTTTTTCATTTTGTGCTCCTTTTTGGCATTTTGCTCTTTTCCTCCTCATTATTTGTATAGCCCATAAAATTTTTCTCTACCCTCTCAGTTTTTTTCTTTTTCCAAATTTTTCAATTTTTTTGTGCTTTTTTTGTGATATGTAACTTTCTTTGTTGAAAACCTTTTCTTGATATGAGTTTTCCTGACATTTTGCACTTGCATACCCCTCCATGCCTATGATTTGCAATGTCCCCATTGTAAATTATGTGGGTTCGAATTCAGCTTAGTTCATTCATTAGGACAGGTGTTGGGTAAGGGAACGGGTTGAGGTAACTGTTGCGAACGATTTCTAGACTCGAGTACGAGTACCTGAGGTGGAGTCGGCTGTGCTAATGGATGAACCCTAAAGTACAATATGAATTCAGCATAAAAATGTTAGGAAAGGTTTCGGGTTTTTCTAGAGAATGACGGGTTGTCTCCCGTTAAGTGCTGAGTTTTACGCCATCGGCTGGGCGCAATGAGCTCAGGGAGAATGGAGGATAAAGGATGACTTAGCCAAATCTGTATTGGTCATGTCAATGAACGATTTAAGTCTCTGACCGTTCACGACAAAAGGTTCGGAATCATGGCTAAGTGGACTGATCTCAATGACTCCATTTCCAAAGATTCGTCAGACTAGGTAGGGTCCGATCCACTTAGATCATAGCTTTCTTGGGAATAATTTGAGTCAGGCATCAAAGAGTAGAACCTTTTGACCAGGATGAAAGATCTTTCTAGAAATGTGTTTGTCATGAAAAGCTTTAACCCGTTCTTTGTAAATTCGTGAGTTCTCATATGCGTCGTGGCGTAATTCATCGATCTCGCTCATTTGAAGCCTTCTATGGGTTCCAGCCTTAGAAAGATCTAAGCTACAATTCTGTACTGCCCAATAGGCTTTATGCTCCAATTCAACAGGGAGGTGACATGCCTTCCCGTACACCAGTCTAAAGGGAGACATACCTAATTGGGTCTTGTGGGCAGTCCTATAGGCCCACAATGCTTTCGGAAGTCCGGATGACCAATCCTTCCTGTCAGGTCGAACAGTAACCTAGAGGATTTTCTTGATCTCCCAGTTTGATAGCTCAGCTAGACCATTAGTTTGGGGGTGGTAAGGAGTAGAGATTTGATGCGACACCCCGTATTTGGTCATGAGTGACCTAAACTGAGCGTTTGTGAAATGGGTCCCTCCATCAAAAATTATTGCTCGTGGAATCCCATACCTTGAGAAGATGTTTTCATGAATGAATTTGATAACAACCTTGTGATCATTGGTTCAGGTCGGAATGGCTTCTATCCACTTGGACACGTAGTCAATGGCGAGTAAGATGTATTCGAAGCCATCCGAGATAGGGAAGGGTCCCATAAAATCAATCCCCCAAATGTCAAGAATCTCGCATACCAAGATCGGCTATAAAGGCATCATGTCTCGATGGCTCATGTTGCCCAAGATCTGACAACGGGTACATGTCTTACAGTGATTGTATGTGTAGATTCCCTACTTGGAGGGGGTGAGATCAGCGTTACGTATAAAATGCTGAATTGAAAATATACCAATCTCACAAAAAATTCAATCACACAAAGTACACAAAGATTTTTAGGTGGAAACCAAAAGTGGGTGAAAACCACCACCTAACCCTCTCGAGTTAGGATTTTCCAATCAATCAAGTTGATTAAATCCACTAAACGAATCACTTAAACGAGGGGGATTCAACCTCAATTACAACCACGCTACTTTATACGAGGGTAGCATACCTCAAACCCCTTCTCTTCACGAGAAGGATTTTGTCCCACGAAGGAGATAGGAATTCGCAAAGCGAATACCCAACCAAAGAACAAAGATAAATAACAACAATCCTATAGAGCCAACAAAGTAATTTTTAATCTAAGCTTCTATAGGAATTAAGATGCTTCCCTTTGCAACGAGTGCGTCAACGACGCGGATGTGTGAACTACACGACGGCGCAACGTCGCTCTCGTGAACTAGACGGGAGAGCGGGTGCGCAAATGCTTGGTGCTCTCTAGATGTAGAACTTGAGCTTGGAGAGCAAGAGATTCTTTTGGACACAAAAGATTGGAAATGCTTGTTCTTAGTGTGTCTAGGTGTGCAAGAGGTTCTTCTCTATTTATAGAGGCCTTAGGAAGGCTTTGGAAGTCTTTGGAAAGCTTCCATAGCCGTTGGGTGCAAAGCCCAAGAGAATTAGGTCGAAATCAGGAATAATCATTGCATTGATAGGGTTATCAGATGTCTGATCCTGGCATCGGATGTCTGGAAAACCAGTTTAAGATGTCTGGGAACAAAGTCAGACGTCTGATTTTAGGCGGGTTTCTTCCTGACTTGAATCAAATCTAAACAGGGTTCTAGTGCAAGTCCATCAGACGACATACAAGATGTCTGGAACTATGTCTAGATGTCTAGAAACCTACTTTTCTGTAGTAATGGATTTCTAAGAGAGTGCAACAGCTAAAAATTCTCTGAGAAGAGATTTTCGAGTCAGCCGAGGCAAAATGGTCATGTATCAGACGTCTGAAAATGCTTACGGACATCTGACAAGGCTCTAACGGTCATATCCTTCAATGTTTGTTAAGCCAGCCAATAGTCCACTAATTGGACGTCTGGCAAAATCATCAGACATCTTCTAAGATGTCTGGACTAAGGTCTGGATGTCTGATTTCATCAGACAGAACTAAATAAGTCCAGCCTAAATGTTATTGGACGTCTAAGTCAACAGTCAGACGTCTTAAAACTCATTATCAGACGTCTGATTTTAGGATTAGAGATCTGAAAAGGCTATTAGAACCCTATATTGGTTTTCTAGGTTCTCTATAGAAAACCTAAGTATCCTAGGGTTGTGCAGGTGTTCCTAGGACTATTGTTAGGGTACTTTGAGGCTCTTTAACATGATGTTCTAAGGAACAAAAAGAGCAAGGAAATAAAGACAAAAATACATGAAAGAAATAAATAGAATTCTATCATATTCTTCTTATCCTTCCATCTTTAATCTATCGCTCCTCGTGAATCTCCTGTGTTCTCCATCAAGCTCCTCCAATCCATCCTAGATGCGAGCTTGAACTCCGTCTAATCACGTCTCCATTTGCAATTTGCCTGAAATCTAAGACTCCAAGTGCAAATGTTAAATGACACGTGTTTTGTTATCATCAAAACAATCGCGGTGCTCTAGCACCAATAGTATGCATCCTTGAAAATTGTGGGCCAGTAAAAGCCACACTAGAGGACTTTTGGTGAGGTTTTGTGTCCTAAAAAATGTCCACTGCATGCCTAGTCATGGCCAAATGAGAGTATGTCTTTGATTTCAACTTCCGTGACACATCGTCGAGTTA
Source organism: Thalassia testudinum (assembly GCA_037157565.1). NCBI lineage: Eukaryota > Viridiplantae > Streptophyta > Magnoliopsida > Alismatales > Hydrocharitaceae > Thalassia > Thalassia testudinum. The sequence continues at coordinate 101,030,780 of JAZHRO010000063.1, forward strand.
TTTGATCAGCACCAATGAGGAATAGATACGGGTCTTTCCAAAGGTAATACTTGGCATCGGAATGCAATTTGTCCTTCTTGGCCTTTGGCGAATCGAACGGGATCTGATGTGATGCCAAGTAGTTCACTATGTCTACGAACCATGGAAGCCCTATATTGATAGTCAGGAGGTGGTCATCAGGAAAGTGTTCTGTGATGGGTCTAGAAGGGTCGATGATCTAAGAAGGAAGGCGAGACAAGTGATCAGCTACCATGTTCTATTTTCCTGCTTTGTTGCGAATCTCAAGGTTAAATTCTTGCAACAGCAAGATCCATCAAATTGATCAAGGTTTCGCATCCTTCTTTCCAAGGAGATGCCTTACAGCCGTGTGATCCGAGTAGATGATAACACGGGAACCCAGGAGGTATGATATGAATTTTTCTAGGGCAAATACTACAGCCAGCAGCTCTTTCTCAGTAACCGTGTAGTTATGCTGAGCTTCATCTAGTGTTTTGTTGGCGTAGTAAATGACCATGGGTTCCCATCAATTTTCTGCCCCAAAATCGCTCCTACAGCGAAGTTAGATGCATTGCACATGATCTCAAAGGGTTGAGACCAATCAGGGGATTGTAGGATCGGGGCTTGGGTAACTTGGTCACGAAGGATCTCAAATGCTTGAGTGCATTCCTTGGAGATTTTGAAAGGCACATCCTTGGAGAGAAGGGTAGTCAGGGGGCGTGTGATTTTTGAAAAATCAGGGACAAATCGACGGTAGAAATCGACATGCCCCAGAAAAGATCGGATGTCCTTGATTGAGCTAGGCATAGGGAGTTTGGAAATCAAGTGAACCTTGGCTCGATCGACTTGGATGCCTTTCTCCGAAATTAGATGTCCCAGGACGATTCCCTTAGGCACCATGAAATGGCCCTTTTCCCAGGAAAGAACCAAATTCACATCGATGCACTGCCTGAGTATTTGGACCAAGTGCTGGAGGCAATCGTCAAATGATGCTCTGAAAACTGAAAAGTCATCCATGAAGACTTCCAGATAATCACCTACCATATCTGAGAATATGGCAAGCATGCACCGCTGAAAGGTCGCGGGTGCATTGCAGAGATCGAAAGGCATCCTTTGAAACACGTACGTCTCGAAGGGGCAAGTGAACGTGGTCCTTTCTTAGTCCTCTGGATGGATTGCCACCTGGTTGTAACCGAAGTTCCCGGCAAGAAAGCAGAAGAACCTATTTCCCGCTAGTTTCTCGAGGATCTGATCAATAAATGGTAGTAGGAAATGGTCCTTCTTCGTGGAGGAATTGAGTCTTCTATAATCAGTGTAGACTCTCCATGAATTAGCTATTCGGGTAGGTATGACCTCTCTGGTTTCAGTCGTAATGATGGTGAGTCCAGCCTTCTTAGGCACAACCTAGATTGGACTCACCTAGCGACTGTCGAAGATCGGGTAGATGATCCCTGCATCTAACCAGTTGATGATCTCCTTTTTCATGACCTCCTGCAGGTTAGGGTTTAAACATCTCTGCATCTCTCGTGAAGGTCGTGCACCCTCTTCTATGTAGATTTGATGTGTGCAATATGAGGGGCTTATGCCAGTCAAGTCATCGAGAGTCCATTCAATGGCTCTCCGATGTTGCTAAAGAATAGTAATCAAACGAGATTCCTGGTCAGCTGTGAGTCGGGAGTTGATAATCACAGGAAATGTCTGATTGGAACCCAAAAAGATGTACTTCAGATGCTCGGGAAGGGGCTTGAGTTCCATGACAAGGTTATCAGCAGCAGCAGGCGATTCGGGGTCTGTATCAGGAACAAGGGTCGGAGTTATGGGTGTGTCTAGATCGGGTTCATACTCCTCTATTTGCGGGTTTTGATCTTCTAGTGGTTGATCTGGGATAATCAGGTTGTCCTCAACATGCGATTCATCAATCACGGCTTTGATATCACATATTTACTCTATAACCCCGCAATTAATCCCTTGTTTGGCCCTAAAGATGTCAATCTTTAGAGTTTGATTCCCAAATTTTAATTCTATTTGGCCCTCCTCATAGTTTATGTTGGCCCTAGCAGTGGCCAAAAAAGGTCTCCCTAATATAATTGGTGTATCCCTTGGGTTCTCAGGTGCATCCATATCCAGAACTATGAAATCCACCAGGAAGTAGAAATCCCGCACCCTAACAATGACATCCTCGAGTATTCCTTTAGGTGACTTGATGGATCGATCGGCTAACTGCAATGTCACCTCAGTTGGTTTAAGTTCAGACTCTTCAAGGTGGTCAAGGAGGGATGTAGGTATTAGGTTTACGGAGGCACCTAGGTCTAGCAAGGCTCTATCAAATTGGGTTTCACCAATTTTACATGAAATCAGGAGAGTTCCTGGGTCTTTAGACTTGGGTGGGAGTTTACTCAAGATTATAGAGCTGGCTTGCTCTGACAGTACGATCGGATTCCCACTTTTGGTTCGCAGCTTACCCTTGGGTGTACACACATTTTCAGGAATCTTACGTAAGCCGGTATGTGGTAGATTGCATCCATCAAGGGGATGTTCATCTGGACCTGTTCAAAGAGCTTGATCAGATCCTCCTTAGGAGCCACGGGTTTGGTTATCCTTTTTCCTTTAGTCAAGGCCTCAGGAAATGGAACCCTAGTTGGTTCCTCTAGAATAGGTCCAGGTTCTTGATCTGGGATAAGGGTGTCCTGGATAACTATCGTAAGGCTTGGGCTATTACCAGGCTTAGAGTGGTTTGGATACTATGGGTCTTGGGTTGCTTTACCACTACAAGTTGTTACGAAGTTTAATCCTGCCTAGTTTTGGTTTGGGTTTGGTAAGAGGGGTGGCTACTACTGAAATCCCACATAAGATGTTGAGGCTTCCATCCCATCTGGTGATGAAACAGAAGGGGCCTAATAATTCATATGTGCGTGGTCTGAATTTGGGTTCATAACGCGCCTCTGGGTCAACACGTTTTTGGGTTTGGCAGAGGTTGCGAAGGGAGGGTGCCAGGTTGGTAGGAATTTTCCATCTAGGCTAATTGATTGCAAACCTCTGTGATCTCGTCCTTGTGCTATTTTTGCATTGCCGCATTCGTCTTCTGAATGCCAGCCAGTGCTTGAAGGGTAAGAGTCATTTGATCCTGGTTCGGCCCAGATTGATAGGTGCGATTAGGTCGAGGCTGAGGTGGCTGATATGGATGAGGAGCTTGTGGATGGGGTTGATAAGGTGGTCTTTGAGTCTGAGAATTTCCCGTCCACTAGAAGTTGGGATGATTTCGCCATCCAGGGTTGTAGGTATTGGAGAATGGGTCATTCTGGATGGCATTGAGGTCCTCGCAGGTCTGAGGAGCCTCAGGAAAGTCAGAATACGAGGGTTCAGAGTTCCCCCAACTAGAATAGAGTGGATCGGAGGTCCCTCTGGTCCAAGAGTCAGACAGGGGTGGATACAGGTCCATCCCCTAAGAAGATTGGTGATAGATGTTCTACACAGTTTCCCTCGCAAGAGGTGGCCATGCAAAACAGTTCTGCGCAGAGGTGGCTCACTGCAGATGCCGAGTCAGCTCATCCACCTTCTTCTCTATGATAGACACCTTGTCCAACCGACTGGCCATCAGTTCCAAGTTGACGGATGTGGATAGGTCCTACGTCTCATGTGCTCCCCTAAGATTCGTCGATGCATGGGCATTCGTCCGGTCGAATAAGCCCATGGAGTCATTATTGATGGAGTTCTCGCACATGTTTTCAAGAATCTCCCACATCGTGTCCTCATGTTGACCCATGATGTTTCCTTTACAGGTTGCATTGACGAATAATCGAATGTCTTCACGGAGTCCCTGGTAAAAAGACTGGACATGTTCCCATTTAGGAACTTCGTGATGGGGGCACTTTCGCATGAGATCTAAGAATTGGTCCCATGCTTCATGAAGAGGATCTCCCATTTGTTGGGTGAAATGAGTGATCTGGTGGCGCAAGGCATTTGTTCGGCCAACAGGAAAGAACTTCAAAAATTTAGACTGAAGTTCATCCCATGTGTTGATCGGACGAGTCTAAGTTTGATACCAATGAGCAGCCTTGTCCATGAGGGAAAAAGAAAACATTTTCATGAGCAAAATATCCTGGTTTTGAGCATCTGACCCGAAGGTATGGGCCAGATGCTTGAGCTTTTTAATGTGCTGCAATGGATCCTCGGAGTTAAGCCCATGGAATTTTGGTATGGCATGAATCATGTTGGGCTTGAGTTTAGAATCAGGACCTCCAATCGGGATTCGGACTCGAGGCTCGATTGCCACCACAGTGGAATTATAGTGATCTCGCATCATTGGACGCTGCGGTGGGTTTACAAAGTTTTGGAAGAGATCATTCAGGCACTAAAGCTGGTGCTCAAGGTTGTTCTCTTCTTCAATGGGTTGTGCCAAGATGGAAGAAGAAGGAGAACTTGGTTCTGAATCAGAGGAAAGATCTATGTGGTGGGGTTGCTGCACAAACAAGGGTGTCGAGGCTTGGCCTCGGCGAGAATGAATTTCTAAAGGAGGTCTTAAGGATGGTCTTAAGGACCTCCTACCAAATATGCACCGAAGGATGTGATGAGATCAGAAGGTGCTGGACTCAATCGAGACACCCAAAAATTGTTGGGTGACTATAGAGGTTCGGGGCAGATGATACCCCTTAGTCAAAAAGGTCATCCACTTGAGAAGTACCTGGGCAGCCAGAGAGGGAGAGTCCCACAAAGACCCCTACACGGTAGAGCGTCCCCACTAGTTACAGGGTTTCCCCCACCCAACCTCTCTTGTCACTGAGATTCCAGGTAGACCAGAATGGGGACCTTGACCTCTTAAGTCTACTTTTTTTAATTACGATCAAGGTGCTTAGGGTTCCACTTGAACTTTAGGCCTTTTGAGTGTAAAAAGTGACCTAATTTTAAGGTTGGTTGACCCAAAGGATCAACTTCACCTCTTTGTTCCTTTGAGAGCTTTTAGATCCTTTCTTTTAGGGTTCAAATGGATTAAGATCCTAATTTACTTAGGGTTTCTCTTGTATAGATCTTTTCAAACAAGGCTTAGGCACACCTCTTTTTGAAATTTTTGCTTCTTTGCTTAAGAGAAGATGTGTCTCTAAAAACCCTAGCTTTGTAATCCTTAGGTTGGCTTTAGTTGGTCCAATTTAGTTGCCCCAAAAATTAGTATCTAGAGCTCAATCAAGAAGGTTCTAGCCCTAGTTACCTTAATTGGATGTGCAATTCAAAATGTGTTGAAATGAAAATCAGGCAACTTTGATGAATTACTAAATATGGAAACAGGTAGCCCTAGATTGATTTTTTTTTTCTTTGTTTTTTTCCTTTTCAGACTTTGAGGGGATTAAGAGAGAGGGCTAATGAAAGTTACCTGTTCCTTGGTGTGGTTGTTGTACAGCTACTTTTCTTTTCTCGGCTTTCCCCCTAAGACAAACACAACAAAAGAGAGAAATTAAGTCAGTATTGAATCAGAAGTTGTGACCAAAAGCTTCTAAAATGCCTGTTGCTCCCCGACAACGACGCCAAAATGTTGACGAGGCGAAATCGTGTTTTAAAAGAAGTCACGTTGTAGTATAGATGAAATTTCCGCGAAAACAAATAACTCGAAAATCAAAGTATCCGAGGTCGAACACAGGGAGCAATTGGGTATTTCAAAACTTAAGAACACAACTCTCAATTTAATAAAAAGCAATAACTAATTCATCCAAAATTGAAGAGTAATGTTATGTAGAAATAATGTTAAAAAATTGGACATCTGATAAAAATCAGACGTCTTAAAAAGTGTTACTACAGGGCTTGATATGTGATTTTTGGCCCTCTTTCTCTCTTCTTTCTCTTTCTCTTTGCTCTGCTACTGTGCATCTTCTGCTTTATTCTTTGGTTTCTTCTTCTTCTACTTGGCCGCTCCTACTTCTCTCTTCCTTCTACCCTTGCCTTCTTTCTTCTTCTGCAGCTAAGTCCCTGCTTCTCTCTTTCTCCACCAGCTACCTTCTTCTTTTCTTCTCTTCCTCTACTGCTCCTCTACTACAGTGCCTCTCTTTTCTTCTCCTTTTTCCTTCCTTGTTGTGGCTACCTTCTTCCTTGCTAAGTCTTTCAGCAGCTACCTTCTTCTCTGCTGCACCTCTTCCTTCCTTAGCTCCTTCTTTCCTGCACAACACCAAGTAGCAAAACCTAGCCCCTACCCTTCCAGCGTCTCTCTCTCTCTATTTCTCTCTTCGGTACGCTCTCCCAGAGCCAGGTAATCAAGTTGGGTGCGCACCCAGGTCTAGGTGCACCAGCATGGGTGTGATGCGCGAGGAGTGCTTGGTTTAGGTAATCGGGTCAAGTGCCAGGTTCGCGGGGGACAGATCGCGGACAAGGCGTGAACGAGTGAGGGCGAGGCACCTCACCCCTGTGTATTGGAGGCAATTAGCTGAGAGCACAAATTCAATAAATATCGCACCACTCACCCCTGAGTTTACGAGGTGGGATTAAATGTCCCACCCGCTTCTGTTGGCGCCCGCAGGAGGAGATCTTCACTCAATTGCCGCAGCTGAAAGCCTCACAACTACTACTCTCAGGTTGGATACACTCGCACGCTCAACGCACGTAGCCTAGGGTCTTCAAGCCTGGAGTGCGCGGCCTGGAGCTCGGAAGCAAGCAAGCTTGCTTGTTAGTTAATGGCGGACAGAAGCTCGGATCTGCACGACACAAGAATAGCCTTGCGACCCTATCAACCAATAGGAAAACCTTCGTCGTATCACAACGAAGGTGAGGCGAGGGTCGGCATGCCTCAGAATGGCCTAGGCATGCGTGCCTAGGTTGGACTGTGACCGTGTGTGTGGGTTTGTTCGGTGGAAGTGTGGGGCGTGTGTGGCGGTCAATGGATGGGCAAAGAGTGATCAGAGGGCGATGGCAGAGGTGATGTGGTTGGTGGCGAGACGTGTGGAGTTGCAAAGTGATGATGCGTCTCGCTGGAGGTCAGCTGGAGATGAGGAAGATGAGGGTGGACAGTGGCAGTCGAGGGGCGATTTATGAAATAAAAGGAGGAAAAATAAAGAGTGGGGGAAGAGAAACTTATCTGTGGTGATTGGAGCGAAGGGGAGGCAGAGGAGACGAATGGCACGTATGTGCCATTATCGAAGAAGACAGCCCTGAGGTGGAGATAATGGCGACGAATAGGAGGTCAGAGAGGCATGTGCTTGTGTGACGCAGTGCGGAGGAGCAAGATGAAGCTAACCCTGCCACTGGTATGGTGGCAGAGCGACGAGAGGAGGGAGGGGAGGTTGCCGGTGCTTGCAGGCATTTTGACCGAAGATGAGGAGGGAAGAAATTGAGAGGGTATCGGCAGTCAAATCAAGCTTGCGAGATGCGCAAAGGACCGAGGGTCTTTTTTATAGCCGCCGGCCGAGCCTCTTGTGCTTGGAGGGAAAGCCTTCCAGCGTAAAATCCTTGCCGGAGAAGGAAAGTGCATAGGACACCCAAATCTCTCGAGCATTCGCATGAGAGATTGGGTGAAAATCTAATATGGAGATCTCATTCAGACGATGGAGAAATCCTCAGAGAATCTCCCTTCCAAATCTGGGAGGAGATCTCTAAGGATTCGAGGAGAAATCAGCCTCAAATCCTCATCGGAGTGGGATTCCTCCGCTATAATGGCGGAGGGACCTGAATGCAAGGGTGGCGAGGAAGCTTGGGGGCTCTGCGCAAGGGTTTTTCAAAAGTTAGGGGCCATAATGTAATTGGGTGGACCATTTTGCAAAGTAGATCAAGATGACCTTCCCATAGGCCCAAATTTTGGTACAAACCTAATTTGGACCTAAGGAATCCAATGGTGAAGTTGTATTTTAGGTTTGATCATGTTTGACTAGACATTTTGCAGAAAAACCCAAATTAGGTTAAATATTGAACTAGGACCCTAATCTAGGTCACAATAGGTTCCAAAGGCCAAATTGAAAGTTCTAAGCCCTAGGGGATACTTTTCCATGAATTTTAGAGGGTTTAGTTGATTTTTATCCAAATCAGAACCTTGTTGAATTAAGCAGGTTTGTTTTAGTGTTACAGACTATCATTTAATTCTTAAATCTCACAATAACCCTTTTCTGACTAAACCATCCCACTTTTTCTCTTATTAAGTCCAATTGACCTACGTTTAACCCTTGAGAAATCCCGTTGATGCACTGTAATGGTAAAATTACAGTTTTACCCTTTAGTTCATGTTTCCTTCTCAGAATAGTAAACCCTTGACTTAGGTCTTCCTTTAGGTTATGCAGGAGCTTTTGTTTACTTTCTCAGGTCAAAATGAGCTAGTTAGGGCTCATGATGAGGCTCTCATCACTTGATTCGAGTTATGGTTTATTTTTAGTTCATTTCCTTTCTTTCGAGCCAAACCGACCCAACCACCTCCTAGGCCTCGCCCTCCCAGGGCCAACATCGCACACGCCCACTCGGGTGCACACCCGCAGGCACACACATGCCCGCACACACACACACAGATATGCTCAGAAGGTTAGGATCAGATTTCGCACCGAGAGCTTGACGACTTGTAAGCCCAATACACAAATCAGTTTTATACCCATGCGCATGCTCGAAGACTTCCAATGTGGGACCATGTTTCCCCCTCCAAACCCGACTTCAAATGAAGATAGCTCCTAGCATAGAGCTCCAAATCAAGAGAAACAAAGCTTGATGGAAAGCTATAAGGTAGATCTACAAGATTGCAAGGTTAATTTTAGGTTAAGGAAATATTTTCCTCTTCGATTTGAAGAGCAAATCTAGGGGGTTCCTACGGGGTTGTAACTGCCTGGTGTTAATCACGCTTGATCGGGTTTTAAAGAGAGAATAATGTCGCGTCGTAGTATAGTTGAAAAAGCGTTCAAAACAAATAAAAGTTTTTATTACTCGAAAATCGGAGTATCTGAGGTCGAACACAGGGAGCAATCAGAATTTACTACTAATCTCAAATGTAATTGAACACTCTAATTTACTCAAAAGTTTAATTCAAATGCATTTAAAAAGTAATCCAGGCAAAAGAGTAAAATTAGACGTCTGATCACAAGATCAGACGTCTTAAAAGTATTTTTCTCCTTTGATTATTCTTCCTCTCTCTTCTAATTCTGATATTTTCTTTCTTTCTCTGCAGTCACTCTTCTACCTTCTTCTTCTTTGTATCAACGGGTCTTCTTCTTCTTCCTTGGTTTCTGTCTTGGCCTCTCTTCTTCTTTTTCTGCAGTCTCTTCTGTGAAGGTTTCTTCTTCCTTGGCTCTGCTGTACTTCTTCTCTGCAGCCTTTCCTCTTCTTCTGCCTTGCTCAGCCTCTTCTTTAGAGTTTCTTCTTGTTTCTCCTCCCTGCGGCTAAGTGTCAGCTTCTTCTTCGACGCTCTGCATGCCTGCACACAAGGGGGAAGCAAAACCTATCCCTTCCTCTACCCGCGCATGTCTCTCTCTCTGCAAACCACTCACAGTTAGCTCTCCCAGAGCTGGGTTAACGGGTCAGGTTGCGCGAACCCGGGACCAGGCGCACCAGTGTGTGGGTGATGCGCGAGGTGTGCTCAGGGTCGGGTCGGATCGCGCCAAATTCGTGTGGTGAAATCGCGGATGAGGCGCCGTGAAATAGGTAAGGGACCTCACCCCAAGTGTGACTGGAGGCGATAAAACGATATCACAAAAACAATATAAAGCATGCCAGTGCTTTGTAAGTTACCGATGTGGGACTATTGGTTGCTACCTTCTCACGCGCGCGCCCGCAGAAATCCTCCCTGCAATTGCCACAACTGCAGACGTCGCAGCGTCTCTTGCTTGGTCAGATAGTTCGCAGTGCTTCCCCAAGTGAGCCGCACCTGAAGCCTTGCGGTCCTGAAGCCTGGAGCGAGCTTGGAGCTTCTTCGAGTCGCCGTCAATGGCGGCAGGGGCTTGAGAACTGTCAGACATGAAACGAGCCTCTCGGCCTAATCAGATCACCAGGGGACCTTCGCCTTGTCACGACGAAGGTGAAGGGCAAGGTGGTAGGCTATGGGGTGGCCTCGGCATGCGTGCCTAGGTCGCCCTGCGGCCGGATAGATGGGTGAGTTCGGGGGACCATTGGGTAGGCGTAGCGGTTCTATAGACGGGTGGAGGATACTCAGTGAAGTGAGGCGGAGGTTATGTGATGGTCGGCGAGGCGTGTGGGGCTGCGGAGAGTTGGGAGTGCCTCGCCGGAGGGTGGCCGAAGATGAGGAAGGTGACGGTGGATGGTGGCTGTCGAGGGATCGATTGAGTGAAATACAGTGAGGAAATGAAAGAGGGGATAGAGGGGAATGATTTTAACCTACTCAAAGGGACGAAAGGGGCGGAGAGGCGGACAGCTGTATCGACTGTCGCCGGAGAAGAAGATGTCCAGTGGGGGAGGACGGCGGCGACAACGGGTCTAAGGCAGCGTGCACGGGTATTGCACAACACGGAGGAGAATCAGGAAGAAGTCTCTGCCACTAGTTTTGTGGCAGAGCGAAGAGGAAAGGAAAGAAAGCTCGCCGGAGCTCGCTGGGTACCCTGGCCGAGAAGGAAGAGACGAATCTGAGGTAAAACCCCGGCCAAGTCGAGCTGAAATTGGGCAGCCAGGTTTGGGGGTTCTTTTATAGGCATTGGGCCGTGTGTTCAGAGCTTGGAGGGCAAGCATTTGTCACCGACGGCTCACCAGAGAAGGAAAGTGGGTGGATACCCAAATCCCTCGTGCATTCGCACGAGAGATTGGGATCAAATCAAGGATCATGACTGGCCTCAGATGGAAGGGAATTCCTTAGAGAATCTCCCTTCCATTTCTGGGAGGGGATCTCTGAGGAATCAGAGAGTATTCCCTCTCTAATCCTCGCCGGAGAAGGATTCTGCCCCAATAATGGCAGAAGGACCTGATTGGAAAGGTGGCGAGGAAGTTAGGGGGCTCTCTACGATGATTTTCAAAAGTTAGGGACCAAAATGTGATTTGGGTGTACTAAATTGCAAAGTAGGTCAAGATGACCTCCCCTTTGGTCCAAAGTTTGGTACAAACCTAATTTGGACCTAAGGGATCCAATAGTGAAGTTGGATTTTAGGTTTGACCACGTTTGACTGAATATTTTGCATAAAAACCCAAATTAGGTCAATTAATGAGCTAGGACCCTAATCTAGGTCAAACTGGGTTCACAAGGCCAAATTGAGTGTTCTAAACCCTAGGGGATATTTTTCCATGATTTTTGGAGGGTTTACTTGATTTTTATCCTGACCGAAAACTTGTTGAATTAAGCGGGTCTATTTTAGGGTTACCAAATGTCATTTAATTCCTAGATTGCACATGAACCCATTTCTGATTGATTCAACCCACTTTTTATCTCATTTAGACCATTTTACCAATGTTTTGTCTCTGAGAAATCCCATTTATGTACTGCAATGGTAAAATTGCAGTTTTAACCTTTATCTCATGTTTTCTTCCCAGAATACTTATTCCTTCATTTAGGCCTTCTACTAGGTTATGTAGGAGCTTTTATTCTCTTTATTGGGTCAAAATGAGCTAGTTATGGCTCATGATGAGGCTCTCATCACCTGGAAATGGTTTTCTTCTTACAGTGTCTATAGATTGGATTTTCTAACTTACCTAAGGGATTGAATAGGTTCCGTAGATCTTTTTGCAGCTATTGGAGTAAGTCTTGAAGCTCTTGAAGCTTTAGAAGTTGCAGAGAAGCTTCAAGCTTCTCTGAAAGCTTCAAAGAATGAATTTAAACTTTAAACAAGTGTAACAGATAGCTAAGAACGTTCTTAATCGATTTCAACAAATTCTAAGGGTTAAAACAAACTAATCTGGGATGATTTGAGATCAAATTTCATACAAATACCACTGCCATCAGTTTAGGTTCGAAAATAACCCAAACTAGCAGGGTTGAAATTCCAATCAAAATACCTAACAAAGCTCAATCTAATCAATCTAAATTCATTTAACAGATTCTCAGAATCAACTTAAGCTCTTTAAATCATCAAACTAAGCTCAGAATCAGAGTCTCCTTCCCAAGTTTGACTGTGAAGCTTCAAAATTGACTTTCTGATTTAAGCTTCTTAACAAGAAATTAAAGCCTAGAATATGATCCTAACAACCTCAGAAACTTGCTCAACCCTTAAAACAGGTGGTTGAACCTAAGAAACTAGGGTTCCAGGCTCATCACCTGAAATCCTAAGGTGCTTTGTTCGACAGAAGAGTTGGAAGGTTTCTACAATAAGCTGAGGACATGAATAGCTTCAGTGCACTGCACTAAAGCTTTTAGACACCTTAAATATGTCGTTTAAGCTTCTACACAGGCTTCTCCAACTCCGCCGAAGTTGGAGAAGAAGATGGTCCAACTACAACTCCAAATGTTAGAATTCCAAAGAAATGATCTCAGAGTAATCAGTAAACCTCAATTAGTCAATCTGGAGCTTTTCATCAACTTCTATAGGCTGAAGAACAAATTTTCCTCGCCAGAGCTCGTCGGAGCTCCGGCTAGTCCAGAAAGAATGAAAATCATGCACAGAGAGAGAATTTGTGCCATTTTTTATTTAAAAAGTTCATGAGGTTACAAGGAACCTTAGGATCGCATTTAATTCCTCTTTAATTCTTTAGATGAATGATTAATCAGTAAATTCAAGTTTTGAAATATTTGAGTTAGTTGATGCTCAGGACTTGGTCTCTCACTCAGATGAGTGGTTGAGACAAGTCAACAGATATCTGTGATCATAATTATATAAATAATTTATGATTTAAACTGCTCCTGAGCTGCCATTGACAACAAGCTCAAAAGCTTAAATAAAATTAGGCTTTTAAGTTATATATAGTATTTAATCAAATTAAAGTGATAATTAGGATCCTTTAGTGATGAGTAAGTGATGGAGGATCCATTGGATGTGAAGCTAAGTCAGCTACTGCCACCATGGACAGCATCAGTAACTATTGAAGGTGGATATGATTTAGGCGATTAAGTGATAGAATTAGTGTTTTAATGAGTTAGAAATGATCATGGATGGTTAAAGAAGGTGGATAGTGGATTCAAAAGACAAAATTAGGTCTCCGGCGAACTCAAGGAGTTCGCCAGAGTCGAAGAAGATGAACTTTGAACTCTGAAAATTATGACTACACTACCTAACTACCTACCTAAACAATTCTACTGCTCCTACTCCTAATCTACTCCTATCTCCTGTTACCTGGATGAAGAGGTCAGAGGTTCTCCGTCGATAGCTCATAACGGAGGAGTGAAATTAGAGGGTAGTCAAAGGATCTCCGGCGATGGTTGTGAGGTGAAGCAGAGGAGCTCCTTGGTCAGCGCCTGTGTCTAGAGATGCAAATGACCTCGGCGAAGTTCTTGAGCTGATTAAAGTGGACGGAGGAAGTCAAAAGATGAGATGGGGAGCTGCCGGAGTTGCGGAGGGAATAGCCTATCGAAGTTGGCTGCAGTGAAGAAGAGGGAAGGGAGCCAACTTGAGAGAAATCGAGGGGGTCAGGGCCTATTTATAGTTGACGGCGATGAAGAGGGCGGTGAAGTCTAGATGTGTGAGGAGCTAGAGAAGGTTAACCACCGGCATCGTCTCCGACGATGGTGAAGTTATCCTCTACCCTAAATTAGGATATCAGAGTCATCCAGACCGATGGATGAAGATGGGATGGTGAGTGCAAGCTCCAAGAGCTTGGAGAAGGAAGGATGATGTCGGCAGGACAGTGATCGTGCAGTGGAATCACCCTCGGTCGACAGCCGTTCAACCGGCTGAAGAAGAAGAAGAAGAAGATAGGGACCTATACGTAATGAAACCTAAGGAACTATATGAAAAGTAAGGACCCGATTGAAATGAATAATAAGGATCTAAATGTAAACTCAAGTTTTAAAGGCTTATTTTAATTTAGATCTTTTTCAACTTTTTATATATGATTATAAATAAGGTAATTATTATGTTTACACCTTGAATTTACATGTTTGACCTTTTTAGGTTAATTTATTAAATTAGGTAAAGTTACTTAAGTTATTACATACTTATGTATACATTATACTTAAGTTAATTAACTTATTAATTAGACGAATGAGTGTTAATATCTCGAGTCCAATTATTAATTGGATTATTAATAATAATAATTAGATGATAAAATAGCATTTTTAACTTATTTTAAGGTCCTTTACTATTTATCCCTTATTTTATAATTAACCCATATATTCACATATTCTTAGCTAATTAACTAGGAAGACTAGTTAATTAAGGGTAATTAGAGATCATGATGAGCTTCTCATTAGGTAGGTTTCGCACTTGTGTGCAGGTAAAGGAAGAAGGAAGAGGAAGGTGCAGCTGAGGCCAGAGAAGGAAGGAAGGAGGAAGCAACCGCAGAGAAGGAAAAGCACAGGGATGAAGGCAAAAGCTGAGGAAGCTAAGGAAGAAAAGAAGAGGCATAGTAGCAGAGAGGGTGCAGCTGAAGAAAAGGCAAAGGCAAAGCTAAGGGCAGGAGGAGGAGCTGCAAAGGAAGCTGAGGATCTGAAGGCAAAAGAAGAAGAAGGAAGGAGAAGGTGCAACTAAAGAAGAAAGAGAAAGAAGGAAATCAGAAGCCAAAGAAAGAAAGGCAGAGAAGGCAGAAAGAGCCAAAGTAAGAGAAGGAAATCAAAGAAGAAGAAGAAGAAGGAAACCATCAACCAAAGACAAGGAAAAGAAGAAGAAGAAAGAAAGAACGGCAGGGAAGAAGAGAAGCTAAAGATAAAGCCAAGAGGAAGAATCAATCTTTTTATTCAATTTCTCTTTTATTGCTACATTTTAGTATTCATAAACTCCTGCATTATATTATGAATTAGATTTTGAGTAGATTTAAGTGTTCAAATTACATCTATTGAGATTAGTGAATAAATTTCATTTGCTTCCTGTGTTCGACCTCAGACTCAACATTCGAGTAATAAAAATTCTTATTTATTTACAAGGCGATTTCGACTATACTACGATGCATTTATTTTAAACCCAACTTCGCACCTTCTTAACATTTTGGCACTGTTGTCGGGAAGATCTCGCTTTTCGCGTGTAAACAACTGGCTTCTTCCCCTTCCCAGTAAAAAGGGATTGTGCAAGTGCACCAGGAGGGACATATGTGTGTGTACGATGGGGATTGAAATTGGGAGTGGATACTAAATATGTTTCGGTGGTAAGAGTGTAGGGGTCCTAGGGGGTAGTAGGCTTGGTAGGGACTCAACGATGACTGGCTTCTTCCCCTTCCCAGTAAAAAGGGATTGTGCAAGTGCACTACGAGGGATATATGTGTGTACAACGAGGATTGAAATTGCGAGTGGTTCCTAAATATGTATCGGTGGTAAGAGTGTAGGGGTCTTGGGGGGAGTAGGCTAAGTAGAGAAGGTCTGGGTACAGGGAGGCTGTGTACGGGGAGGTTGGGTGGTAGGTGGCTACGTGGTAGGAGGTTGTGTGGTACAGGGATCCTGGGTATCGAGGATGGTATCAGGACTCTTCCAACGAGAAGCCCACTTCTTCAGTTTCACCATCTGCATAATAGAAAGAAATAATTAGTGATAAAAAAATGCATAAATATATAATTCATATGAAAATCATGCATATAACTGAAAGCAATCATTAATGTTATCCTAAAATAGTACTAGTCGCGTAGAAAGAAAAAAATTAACAGAACTGTGTCAACAAGCTATAATAAGAGTAAACAAATTATTATATCAAATAGTACAAGAATGATTTATGAGGAAATTTATATTATACAAAAAGGTTAGTAAATTATATCTTATATATCAATGTTTGTTGCACTTGGATCTAAATTTGGTTGTTGAAGTTCTCGATATGCTTCAGGTTCTAATTCAGGTTCCCCTTCCTTTTGAGAATCGTAATAACTACGTGACATTATTCTAATGAGAATTATCTATCCACTTTTGCTATTATCAACTACGTAGAAGACTTGAGAGACTTGACAGGCTAAAGTGAACGGTTCTATGTTCTGAAGAATTCAACGATTATTATTCAAACTTATATACTTGTGCTTCTTATCAACCTTAAACCAGACGCCTTCCTTGAAAACATTAAACCATTTACACTTGAAGAGGACAAGTCTGCGATCATATCTGAAGTTAATCTCAAGAATTTCTTAAATCTATCCACAATAACCATCACACCCACCGGTTAGTTCACAAGGGACAATAACACCAACTTGCTATGTAACCTTTACATCATCAACAGATTTGATTTTGTATCTGAAGCCATTTATGATGTACCCAAAATGGTAATGCCCATAACTTAACGGGCGATCGGATATTACGTCAAAATCTTCCATCCACTACAGGTCGTTATTTTCTTTCATTTTAGCAATGCGCTGCTTAAGCTACTCAGGAAAGAGTAAATCGCATACATTTGGATGTAACAATTGTTTAAATTCATTGTAGAAAGGGTTGACTTCAGGAATTTTCTTTAATATATACAAGTGTGCAAATTGATGATCTACTTTTGGAATCTCAATAAATTCTGTGTGAGGAATTCACCTTCCTGGAATTTCAAAAATAGAAAGACAATCCCCATCATGTTCATTGTATCCTCCATCATAATTTCACTCAAAATGATTGAATTCGTGGTCTCACCCAGAGACATTGTATAAAAATTCATGGATTCTTCAACTAAATATCCCTCGACAATTGACCCTTGATAGGTCCACTTTAATGGACTAAATTAGAGCCTAAGAATATTGTTATTGGAAGAAGAGATTAATTTAAAGAATGCATGATATTGACAAAATTATGTAAGCTTTAGATTTATCATTTCATGCATTAATTGCATTAATCTTTATATGAAGGGATTAATTATTCATTTTAAAGGCAAAGGCATCACATCAAATATCAATTTGAGATATCATAGTAATGTTGGGATTTTGTTGTAGCAAAAATAGCAAGGGAATCAATTTTAGAGTGCATCCTTATATGTCTCTCAATTAATCATTGCATCCCCTTCCTTATTTATTTTCCCTCAAACCTCTCTCATTTTTTTGGTCACATGAAATCATGTGACTCTCTCTCTCTTTCTCTCTATAATAGGCACACAAAGCCAGAGGGGAGGATCATCTTCTTTCTACACAAAGGGGAGGGCCCATCTCCACATCCCCACTGTGCAACAAACATCCGCACCCTCACCACCGCCCCTCCGCCTCAATTCCATCAGCCATAATTTACTGATAAATATTTTTTATCTGGGATTTTTTCCACCACGAAATTTTACTGTGACGACGTACTTTTCTGACACATCTGGAAAGTGAAATTTCCTAACCAACCCTTCCAACTTAGCTTTATTTAACACGTAAACCTTCAATTTTTCAAATACCTCTCTATAGGATACATCCATCTGTATTGTACTGGCCTGTGATCCTTACTTCATTTGCCAAATGTATTGTTAAATGCACCATTATATCGAAAAAATCTGGGGGGAAATCTGTTCCATTTTACACAATGTGATGACAACTTGTTTCTACCAGTAGCGTAGCATTTCAGCATCTAAAGTCTTTGAACAGATAGCTTTTGTAACGAACGCGTGCCCCAGACGCCTTTTAAGACGTCTGGGAGGTGGCCCAGACGTCTGACCAGACGTCTGGGATCACATCCAGACATCTGACCAGACGTCTGGGATCGTTTCCAGACGTCTGGAAATCCGTTAATTTCGACACGCGCGGGTCGTCTGCACGCCTGAGCGCGCAGACCGGATATTCGCTTATTCCCTCTTTCCCTGCGGCTGCAGACGCCTGCCGCATCTTCTCTCTCCTCGCGCGGCCTTAAAAGGCCACGCGCTCCCTCCCGTCGTCTCCACCGTCTCCTCCCTCTTCTCCTTCAGCCAGTGAGCGTGAGCGCAAGCGCGAGGGCGGTAGCGGTGGCCGCAGTGAGCGCGGAGGAGGTGCAGCGTGCGAGAGCGGAGCTCTGCCGTGAGGGCGAGCTTGCCAGGGCTGCTAGGGCCGATCGGCGGAGGGCGCGGGGGGCACGGAGTGACGCGGAGGGGGGACTGCTGCGGTCTAAGCAGCAGGCGCGCGAGGTGCGACGCGGGCAGCGTCGTGAGCAGAGGCCGAGTGGTGCCTGATTCTGGAAAAATTTCCAGAATCAGACGTCTGGGTTGATAGCCAGACGGCGAGGGAGACGTCTGGAAGACCATACAGACGTCTAAAAGGTGAGTTTTCCGTCTCCTTCTTCCTTCCTGTCGACTGACCGTACTGAGGGAGGGAGAGGGGTGTGCACAGGCTTGGGGATTCGCCATCCAACGCGAATCAGACGTCTGGCTATCGTACCAGATGGCGGGAGTGACCTCCAGACGTCCTGGGTGACCATCGGACGTCTGGGAGCTAGGCCAGACGTCCCCTCAGACTTCTGGACGTCTGGGAAACCACGCTGAACAGGTAATTCTCTGATCCACTTTTTAAGACGTCTGGAGGAAGTTCCAGACGTCTGATTTTGCACAGTGTCGTCGTTTTCGACCTGTTTAGGGCCCGTTCGAGTTCCGTTTTCCGTGATTCGAGTTGCGTTCTTTTCAGAATTAATTCCTCTACCTGTCTACAATAGCTATACACTATTTTGAGACACTCCTTGTGTTTGATCCTTGTGATAGGACCTCCTTCAGTTGCAGTCTTGGGAGTCGCGGAGGCGCGGGATTCCCGATCACGCCCCCATTACTCCCGTTGTACCTGGTAGAGTGGTTTTAAGTTATTAATAAAATCTGTTAAAGTATGGAACCATAACTAGAACCTAGGACGTTGCATGAATCCTAGGAATGAGAAATATATGATAGCTCCTAGGTGTTGCATAAATCCTAGGGCTGGAAAACTAGATTGTATGATAGATCTTAGGATATGGCATGAATCCTAGGATGGGAAAAACTAGTGGAATGTATAATACTGCAGTCTTGGAAAATGGAAAGAGATATAAAGCTGCCTGTGATTTGAATTAACAGCTGTCTGTTGTGAATAAATAACGTGGTTGAGAACATGGATTGTAAGAATGTGAAACTGGAAAGTGAAACCTGGATGTTTGAGTAAAAAGGATGGAACCCTACGGGGAAGTAGGAGTAGAACTCCTGGAAAGTGAATGGAATAGTATTGGGGAAGTGAGCTGGCCCTTGAGTACGGAGTACCAAGAGAGCGATTGTCCCCCTGTTTCGTGCAGAGCGGAGCCAGCCGCCCCAGGGACCCGGGGTTAGGACTAGCCACTCTGTACCGACTTGCTGGCCCTCGCGTACGTAGTACCGAGGATAGCTACTAGTGTAGGGAGGTACTAGCTACCCCACGGGCCCCGGGGTTCTGCTAGCCTCCCACACCGACTTGTTAAGCCCGCTGGGGCAAACCAGGGTAGTCAGGCGAGGGTGCGCGGACTATGGAGGGGCAAGGCCCTGGTTTGGTTACTGTGGAGGGGCTGGACCCCTGTTACTGAGAGGGCTCTGCCCTGGACTGGTTCCGTGCTGTGCTTTGGGCGCACCCGTTAACGGAAACGACTGACCGCGTGCCAGTACGGGTTAACTACCTGTGCGTTTATCGCATGTGCTGTAGTCACCGTTACGTCTATCAGTGACCTTGGGGTGGTTGACTGAGGGTAGGATCACCACGGGGAACTCTCCCGGCCAGGAGAGCACCACGTGCTACTTCTACTTTTTGGAAAAGACTACAATCAAGATCGTTCCCACGAGGAACATTCAAGATCAAGAAAAAGATCTAGGGAATAAATGAAATAGTGAGACAATTGAAAGATGTGAATAAAGAAAGTAATAGAACATAACAGCTACTGTACACTCTACTGTTGTCTTTAGTTTTAGTTGCCACTCTACTCAGCGTTTTGCTGACGTGTTACACTCGCTACCTTTTTCAGGACCAGGTGTTAAGCAGCCAGGGTCAGCGACTGCAGAGGACGCTGGGCCGAGTAGGGTCCAGTAGAGTTACCACTGTCTTTTGTACCTCTTTGTTTTTGTTATAGTGAGTAGTTCTTGTTTCCGCTGTACTTTTCTTTACCTGCAGTTCATGTTATATGATAAATGTTGTTCTACTGTTGTGGTGGTATATACTGTAGTAGTTTCTTTCCTTACTGTTGTATTTTCTTACTGTTAGTTATATTCATGCTGAATGTGGTTTATTTTACTGCTCTTTTGGTTACTTCCTCGTTGGACGACTAGGTCTTGGGATTAGTTGAGTCGGTCCGGTTCTCGTGTCTCGTAGGGACTCGGGAACCGGGTCGTTACAAGATGGTATCAGAGCAAGGTCGTCCCGAGAAGTGAATCAACTGACTGGAAAATAACCAATTCACATGTTTATAGCTAGAGTAGCCACCACAACATATCTCTTGACATGAGCTCTTAGAAGTTTTGTTAGGTACCGTCTGTTTTGACGTTTCCGTTTTGTTTCGCGTCTCCTTGCAGGAGATGCCTCGTCGCGGGACTGGCGAGACTGGCCGCGGGCGCAGCTGAGGGCGAGGTCGGCTAGGTGGACGTGCCGTTTTTGACGTCTCGGTGGGCCAGCCACCACTCCCGGGCATCCAGGCCCAGGACCTCGCCAGATTGATACGAGATATTGTATGAGAGGAGATCCACCCACCGCCCCGAGCACCTCCTCCTGGGGCTGCAGAGGGGGAGTCCTTTGTGGGACCACGCGACGGACACGGCGCTGGACACGAGGGAGGGGATGGGTCGTTGCCGCCCCCACCTTCCTCCGACACTTCTGTACACGAGGCACCTTCGCTTGGAGGTGCACTAGCACCTCCCCTACAGTGCCACTTCAAGCTTTTCGGACAGTTCCGGAAGCTGAAGCCCCCCTCCTTCAAGGGGGATGAGGACCCGACCGAGGCAGAGGACTGGCTTGAGTAGCTGGAGAAGATCTTCGACACCCTTCGCCCCCCGGAGGAGTGCCGCGTGGCCTTTGCCACATACCAGCTGGAGAGTGCGGCACACCGGTGGTGGAGGGCGGTCCGGGGACAGGAGAGGGATGAGCAGACGTGGGACCAGTTCGTCACCCTCTTCTGCGAGCAGTACTTTCCCCAAACGTGGCAGGACCAGAGGAGGCGGGAGTTCCACACTCTCCGCCAAGGGACGATGACTGTGAGCGCGTACCGCAAGCGTTTCTTGGAGCTGTCCCGCTTTGCAGCGACAGCGGTAGCCACTGAGGAGGAGTGCCTCTAGAGGTTCACCGAGGGGCTCCGGCCTGCGATCCGGGGGTATGTCAAACCCCTGAAGATGCCTACATTTTTTAGGGTGGTAGAGGTAGCTATGACTTACGAGGAGACCAACCCGTCCGTGCGAGACACCGACGGCGGGCGGAAGAGGCCCTTTCAGCTAGACTTCTCACAGGGCCGGCGAGAACGGAGACACGTGGCATCCGCAGGAGAGCCGTCACGTTGTGCAGGGCCATCAGTGGCCTTTGGGGGCCCTCGACAGGGGCAGTCGCCAGCACCAGACCCCCGCTTAGTCGACAGCAGGGACCCACTGAGGGCGGGAGTCGGGTTCCCCTCTACTACCAGTGTGGCCAGCCGGTCCACGTCAGGAGGGACTGCCCATCTAGGGCAGGAGGTCAGCAGATACTCCCCGTGTAGAGCACTGGAGGGTGCGCAGGAGGCCGCGGTTCCCAGGCGTGAGGAGGAGGACAATAGTCGCGAGGAGGGTACCGGCCAGCACCTACCTGTCCGACGCAGAGTGTGGCTGCTTCGTTCGCACCTAGAGCTGAGGGGTGTATCAACGCCCTAACACACAGGGACGCCAGAGC
Organism: Thalassia testudinum; assembly: GCA_037157565.1. Lineage (NCBI taxonomy): Eukaryota > Viridiplantae > Streptophyta > Magnoliopsida > Alismatales > Hydrocharitaceae > Thalassia > Thalassia testudinum. The sequence continues at coordinate 101,052,464 of JAZHRO010000063.1, forward strand.
TTCGGGATCGGTGGTAGCAGGTATGGTTTCAGTTTCTGGCAGACTCGTTTACACGCTTTTTGATTCCGACGCTACGCACTTGTTTGTCGCAGCCAGTTTCGCAGTTAGTTTGGACCAGGATTATACACTGTTAGAGAATCCGTTCGTAATCAGAGGTCCGAGTGGTTAGCTGTTTGTAGCTGAGGAGGTGTACACGGATTGCGAGGTCAGCGTCGGAGGACATAGCCTGCCAGCTGACCTGATTATGATCCAGATGGAGGACTTTGGAGTGATTTTGGGGATGGATTGGCTGTCCGCTTACCACGCCTTGGTGGACTATTTTGAGAGGAAGATTGTCTTCTCCATTCTGGAGTTGCCTTCTTTCAAGTTTCACGGACAGCCAGTGGACGGAAGTTTCAGGTGCATTTCAGCACTTCGGGCGGCGAGACTTTTAAGCCAGGGGTGTGAGGACTTCCTAGCTTGTGTGGTGGCAGAGCCCAGCCCTATGGCAGACTTCCAGAGCATCCCAGTGGTCAGAGAGTACCCTGACGTGTTTCCAGACGAGTTACCAGGACTACCGCCCGAGCGTGAGATCTAGTTTGAGATCTCACTAGTACCAGAGACCAGCCCCATCTCCACCGTGCCATACAGGATGGCACCGCTTGAGCTGCGAGAGCTCAAGTCTCAGTTGCAGGACCTTCTGGAGAAAGGTTTCGTGAGGCCCAGTGCGTCTCCCTGGGGAGCCCCGGTACTGTTTGTGAAGAAGGATGGAACCCTACGTCTTTGTGTGGACTACCGACAGCTGAACAGGGTCACCATCAAGAACAGATATCCGTTGCCGAGGATCGACGATTTGTTTGACCAGTTGTGGGGTGCCACGGTGTTTTCCAAGATAGACTTGAGGTCTGGATACCACCAGTTGAGGATCAGGGAGACCGACGTCTCCAAGACAGCTTTTCGCACCCAGTACGGACACTACGAGTTTTTGGTCATGCCGTTTGGGCTGACCAATGCCCCCGCTGCTTTCATGGACCTGATGAACCGGGTGTTTAGACCGTACTTGGACCAGTTCGTGGTGGTTTTCATAGATGATGTACTCATCTATTCTAGGGATCGGATGCAGCACGGACAGCACTTGCGGATGGTTTTGGACACTCTGAGGCGACGCAGGCTGTATGCCAAATACAGCAAGTGCGAGTTCTGGTTAAGGGAGGTGACCTTCCTAGGTCATGTGATCTCTGGAGACGGCCTGGCGGTGGACCCAGCCATGGTCGAGGCAGTGCTCAGGTGGGAGAGACCTCATTCAGTCACTGAGATCCACAGTTTCCTGGGACTAGCTGGCTACTACAGACGGTTCATCAGAGGATTTTCGCAGATTGCGCATCCTATGAAACAGTTGACCTGGAAGGATGTGCCTTTCACTTGGACAGACGCCTGTAAGGCATGTTTTCTGGAGCTGAAGGAGAGGTTGACCTCGGCTCCCGTGCTCACCATCCCTGACAGTAGTGGCAGGTTCGTTGTGTACACGGATGCCTCCTTGCAGGGGTTCGGAGGTGTGCTCATGCAAAGGGGTCACGTTGTCGCTTACGCTTCGCGGCAACTGAAGCCCCATGAGCATACCTACCCTACCCACGACCTAGAGTTGGCAGCGGTTGTCTTCGCGCTGAAGACCTGGAGGCACTACTTGTACGGTGAGACCTTCGAGATTTTTACAGATCACAAGAGCCTCAGATACCTTTTTGATCAGAAGGAGCTCAACATGAGACAGAGACGTTGGTTGGAGCTCCTGAAGGACTACGACTGCAGCATCTCCTACCACCCGGGAAAGGCCAATGTGGTGGCTGACGCCTTGAGCCGTAAGGCACCCGCACACTTGTCCAGTCTACAGTTACAGAGTTGGAGCCTTTTGGAGGAGGTGGGTAGTTGGCGACCTCTAGAGTTACGAGGGTACTGTGGGGCAGTGATGGTGACACGGCAGACTAGGCCAGAGCTGATGGACCGCATCATCACAGGATAGATGGCCGATCCGTACTTGCAGTCTTTGCGCGACAGAGTACTGTCAGGAGATCCAGGTGACTTCTCTTTCACAGACCAGGTGCTACGTTTGAGGGGATGGTTGTGCGTTCCCAGAGACGAGGAGCTGTTGAGAGAGCTCCTGACTGAGGCACACGGTTCCAGATTCACCATACATCCCGGGAACATGAAAATGTACCACGACTTGAGACGCGAGTTTTGGTGGAGAGGGATGAAGCAGGATGTGGGTGAGTTTGTGCAACAGTGCTTAGTGTGCCAGCAGGTGAAAGCCGAGCATCAGAGGCCTGCAGGGCCGCTTTAGCTGCTTCCAGTGCCAGAGTGGAAGTGGGAGAGCATCACCATGGACTTGGTTGTGGGCTTACCTGTTACCCAGCGGGGACATGACGCAGTCTGGGTAATAGTGGATAGACTAACGAAGACGGCACGATTCTTGCCGATCCGAGTCACTTTGGGACCAGCACAGTTGGCAGAGAGGTATATCCGTGATGTGGTACGACTACACGAAGTTCTGCGGGAGATCGTATCCGACCGGGATACCCGCTTTACGTCCCAGTTTTGGGCTGAGTTTCAGCAGGCCTTGGGGACGAGGTTGAGGTTTAGCACGGCTTACCACCCCCAGACGGACGGACAGTCTGAGCGCACGATACAGACACTTGAGGACTTTTTCGTGCCTGTGTACTGGACTGGAGGGGCTCTTGGGAGGAGCACCTGCCCCTGGCAGAGTTTGCATACAACAACAGTTATCACTCGAGCATCGGCATGGCTCCCTACGAGGCTCTGTACAGACGGAAGTGTACGACACCCTTGAGTTGGGTTGAGGTGGGGACCAAGTGGGAGGTTGGCCCCAGGTTGATCGGGCAGAGTCAGGAGGTAGTTGAGCAGATCCACAGATGACTCCGCACTGTCAAGAGCAGACAGAAGAGCTACGCGGATCAGAGACGCAGAGAGGTGGAGTTTGAGGTTGGGGACCACGTCTTCCTTCGTGTTTTGCCCATGAAGGGCTTACAGCGATTTGGGGTGAGAGGGAAGCTCGTGCCGAGGTTCGTGGGGCCCTTTGAGGTCCTGGAGCGGGTTGGACCCATTGCTTACAGACTTGCCCTTCCCCCGCAGCTTTCTGCTGTGCACGACGTATTCCACGTGTCCAACCTCAGGAAGTTCGTAGCCGATTCCAGTCACGTACTGAGTCACGAGAGCGTCGAGGTGAGCGACGACCTGACCTACCCCGAGCGGCCAGTGCAGATTCTAGACCGAGCCGTCCGCAGTTTGAGATGAAAGCAAGTACCCCTGGTAAAGGTTTTGTGGAGGAGCCAGCGGTACGAGGTGGCTACCTAGGAGCCTGAGGCGGCAATGCGGGAGCGGTACCCGGAGCTTTGGCGGGTACATATTTTCGGACCGACTTCGATCCTCTTTGAGTTTGTTATGGTTATTTGGACGTCTTTTCCCGCACCCTAGTTGGCGCAAGTTTAGGGGATGAAACTTCCTTTGAGTTTGTTATATTGTAACGAACGCGTGCCCCAGACGCCTTTTAAGACGTCTGGGAGGTGGCCCAGACGTCTGACCAGACGTCTGGGATCACATCCAGACGTCTGACCAGACGTCTGGGATCGTTTCCAGACGTCTAGAAATCCGTTAATTTCGACACGCACCGGTCATCTGCGCGCCTGAGCGCGCAGACCAGATATTCGCTTATTCCCTCTTTACCTGTAGCTGCAGACGCCTGCCGCATCTTCTCTCTCCTCGCGCGGCCTTAAAAGGCCACGCGCTCCCTCCCGTCGTCTCCACCGTCTCCTCTCTCTTCTCCTTCAGCCAGTGAGCGTGAGCGCGAGCGCGAGGGCGGCAGCGGCGGCCGCAGTGAGCGCGGAGGAGGTGCGGCGTGCGAGAGCGGAGCTCTGCCGTGAGGGCGAGCTCGCCAGGGCTGCTAAGGTCGGCCGGCGGAGGGTGTGGGGGGCACGGAGTGACGCGGAGGGGGGACTGTTGCGGTCTGAGCAGCAGGCACGCGAGGTGAGACGCGGGCGGCGTCGCGAGCGGAGGCCGAGTGGTGCCCTGATTCTGGAAAAATTTCCAGAATCAGACGTCTAGGTTGATAGCCAGACGGCGAGGGAGACGTCTGGAAGACCATACAGACGTCTGAAAGGTGAGTTTTCCGTCTCCTTCTTCCTTCCTGTCGACTGACCGTACTGAGGGAGGGAGATGGGTGTGCGCAGGCTTGGGGATTCGCCATCCAACGCGAATCAGACGTCTGGCTGTCGTACTAGACGGCGGGAGCGACCTCCAGACGTCCTGGGTGACCATCGGACTTCTGGGAGCTAGGCCAGACGTCCCTTCAGACTTCTGGACGTCTGGGAAACCACGCTGAACAGGTAATTCTCTGATCCACTTTTTAAGACGTCTGAAGGAAGTTTCAGACGTCTAATTTTGCACAGTGTCGTCGTTTTCGACCCGTTTAGGGCCCGTTCGGGTTCCGTTTTCCGCGATTCGAGTTGCGTTCTTTTCAGAATTAATTCCTCTACCCGTCTATAGTAGCTATACACTATTTTGAGACACTCCTTGTGTTTGATCCTTGTGATAGGACCTCCTTCAGTTGCAGTCTTGGGAGTCGCGGAGGCACGAGGGATTCCCGATCACGCCCCCATTACTCCCGTTGTACCTGGTAGAGTGGTTTTAAGTTATTAATAAAATCTGTTAAAGTATGGAACCATAACTAGAACCTAGGACGTTGCATGAATCCTAGGAATGAGAAATATATGATAGCTCCTAGGTGTTGCATGAATCCTAGGGCTGGAAAACTAGATTGTATGATAGATCCTAGGATATGGCATGAATCCTAGGATGGGAAAAACTAGTGGAATGTATAATACTGCAGTCTTGGAAAATGGAAAGAGATATAAAGCTGCCTGTGATTTGAATTAACAGCTGCCTGTTGTGAATAAATAACGTGGTTGAGAACATGGATTGTAAGAATGTGAAACTGGAAAGTGAAACCTGGATGTTTGAGTAAAAAGGATGGAACCCTACGGGGAAGTAGGAGTAGAACGCCTGGAAAGTGAATGGAATAGTATTGGGGAAGTGAGCTGGCCCTTGAGTACGAAGTACCAAGGAGAGCGACTGTCCCCCTGTTTAGTGCAGAGCGGAGCCAGCCGCCCCAGGGACCCGGGGTTAGGACTGGCCACTCTGTACCGACTTGCTGGCCCTCGCGTACGTAGTACCGAGGAGAGCTACTAGTGTAGGGAGGTACTAGCTACCCCACGGGCCCCAGGGTTCTGCTAGCCTCCCACACCGACTTGTTAGGCCCGCTGGGGCAAACCAGGGTAGTCAGGCGAGGGTGCGCGAACTGTGGAGGGGCAAGGCCCTGGTTTGGTTACTGTGGAGGGGTTGGACCCCTATTACTGAGAGGGCTCTGCCCTGGACTGGTTCCGTGCTGTGCTTTGGGCGCACCCGTTAACGGAAACAACTGACCGCGTGCCAGTACGGGTTAGCTACCTGTGCGTTTATCGCGCGTGCCGTAGTCACCGTTACGTCTGTCAGTGACCTTGGGGTGGTTGACTGAGGGTAGGATCACCACGGGGGACTCTCCCGGCCAAGAGAGCACCACATGCTACTTCTACTTTTTGGAAAAGACTGCAGTCAAGATCGTTCCCACGAGGAACATTCGAGATCAAGAAAAAGATCTGGGGAATAAATGAAATAGTGAGACAATTGAAAGATGTGAATAAAGAAAGTTATAGAACATAACAGCTACTGTACACTCTACTGTTGTCTTTAGTTTTAGTTGCCACTCTACTCAGCATTTTGCTGACGTGTTACACTCGCTACCTTTTTCAGGACAAGGTGTTAAGCAGCCAGGGTCAGCGACTGCAGAGGACGCTGGGCCGAGTAGGGTCCAGTAGAGTTACCACTGTCTTTTGTACCTCTTTGTTTTTGTTATAGTGAGTAGTTCTTGTTTCCGCTGTACTTTTCTTTACCTGCAGTTCATGTTATATGATAAATGTTGTTCTACTGTTGTGGTGGTATATACTGTAGTAGTTTCTTTCCTTACTGTTGTACTTTCTTACTGTTAGTTATATTCATGCTGAATGTGGTTTATTTTACTGCTCTTTTGGTTACTTCCTCGTTGGACGACTAGGTCTTGGGATTAGTCAAGTCGGTTCGATTCTCGTGTCTCATAGGGACTCGGGAACCGGGTCGTTACAGCTTTGAAATATCAACTCATGTCATAAAAACATCTACAATGGGATCAGGACTCCGCATATAGCCAATAGGAAAAACACTTGCATATAAACATGCGAGTCATAACTTTTTAACCACTAATCTTTTTTTGAGATTCATTAACACAGCGCGACAACTGTGATGAGTAGCCATCCGATACCCATATCTCCTTCAAAATTGAAAATGTTTTTTGAATTTATTCATGCTTTAAGCTGTATATAGCATCTGGGAATTCAACACTACCATCATCCTTCTCTGTCGTATGTAGCTATCGATGAATGCCCAAAATCTCCATATCTTTTCTTATTTTTATTATGTCTTTTGGACTATCTGTTAAATTTAGAACATCCAACATATTGTCCATGACATTTTTTCTATGTGCATCACATCCAGGTTGTGACAAACTATCAGATCTTTCTAATATGGGAGTTGCATGAAGAAAATGTTTTTTTCTTAAAGTTTGAATGCTTTAATCCAGTAAGGTCTTTTTTAAAAAGGCGTCCTAATCTTATGTCTCCTAGTTCTTACAATTTCTGCATTATTGTTACTCCTAACAATATAATAGAATCTATGCTTAGCTTATTTCTTGGATTCCTAGAGGAATATTGACAAGATTTTCCATCAAATCTATCTTTGAACTGTGTTCTTCACCATCTGTGGTCAATTGGAAGGAATCTGCAGTGACCCAAGTAACACAACTTGCTACTTTCAAGCAATCAGAGATGATGTGTGTCATCCATACAAATTGGACATGCCAATTTTCTTTTTGTACTCCATCCAGACAGATTTGCATATGTTGGAAAGTCATTATTAGTCCATAGCAATGCAGCATGCATCATAAAGAATTCTTTCTCTCCTGCGTCGTATGTCTGAATACCATTATCCTACAATAGTTTCAATTCATCCACCAACGGTTGCAAGTATATATCTATAGCATTTCCTGGTTACTTTGGTGTTTAAGCGAATTCATTGTTATTTAAGAGATGCGTCGTAGTATAGGACAAAATTGCTAAAATCATTTAAATTTGTAACTCAGAATAAGAAAAGATTCTAAGGTCGAACACAGGGAGCAAGTAATGGCAATTCAATCTCACTGATCACAAGAAATATAAGCAATTATGATCAAAACTTTATTTAAAACTACTCAAAATGATATAGATATGAAATCCAGTAGCAAAGTGCAAAAGAATGGGTTAAAATGGTGATTTGAATCACCAAATTAACCCTTTGAAATTAAGCTCAAGTATCTCAAATATATGAACAGTAAATCCCAACCTAATATTCCACGTCAACCAGATTAAATGAACCAACAGTATATAGCACTGAAGCGCCAGTAGATATTAGACGATGGCACAAGGCATCAGACACCTTAAGTGCTTAAGGCTCAACTCAGCTCCAACAGAAGAGGCAAAGGCCTCCTCTCTTCTTGCTTCGTGCCTCAGAGAAGAGGCAACCACAGCACAGCATAGAGGCAAAGGCCTCTTAGAATCTGCTAAGGGGAGAGAGATCATAAGGGCAAAAGCCCCCTCCTCCCTCTTTTTCTCTTCTTCTTTCTCTTAGAAACTTGGCTTAATCGGGTAATTGGTCAGGTAACCAAGCGCAAACAGGACCAGGCTTGCAGGCATGGGTTGCAAGCGAGGAGTGCAAAGGCAGGTTAAGCGGGTGTGCGATTGGCTGGGGACCCGACCCCTCAGTGTATTGGGCGAATAATACTCTTCATAAATTCCACTTAAGTGCTACGTTTGGTCAGGAATTCCATGATGTGTAACTATAGTGCCATAGCTTCTTTGCATATGCAGCAGAGGTGATTCTTCGTCAAATTGATGAGTTGCTGGTGCTGAAGTCTTCAATTGGAACTGCAGCTGGGTTAGTGTTTTACTTCCACAACACTTGGGAGAAGTGGTAGGGCGTATGGCAGCCAAAGAGAGGTGAACATTGTCAAAGATGAAGGAAACGGCGGATGTAAAGACCCGTCCGACTACTAGCCTTTTAAGACGTCTGGAGTGTCAGTCAGACGTCTGGACCCTTTCCTGGACGTCTGGAAATGAAATTTCTGTATGTGTACTACGCCCTACGCGCACGTGACGCGCAGGACCTTTTCTCTCTCTCCTTTCTCCTCCTTCCTACCCAAACCCTAAACCCCCACAGCCTCTATAGAAAGCCACCCTCCCCACCTCTCCTCTCCACTCCACACACCACCATCTCCACCTTCAGAGTGCGGTGGAGGGACGAGCGGAGGTGAGTGAGGGAGCACGTGAGAGTGAGGAGGAGAAGAGTGCAGGAGAAGGAGGAGGAGGCCGAGGTCGGGAGCTTCGGTGGAAGCTTATCAGAGCTCGCACAGCCACCGTGGCGTGTACGGGAGGAGGAGGGAATCCGGAGCGACGTCCTCAACCACCACCAGCAATTGGAGCTGCGGCGGAGCGAGGAGAAGCACTGCGGAGCATGGCGAGGAGCACTGGGAGTGCATTCTGATACTGGAATTTTTCCAGTATTAGATGTCTGGAGTGAAGTCCAGATGACTGGCTGAGCATCTGGACGTCTAGAGTCAAGACCAGACGTCTGAAAGCACCTTTATTGTGAAGGTACATTCTTTTTGCGATTACGGCCATGCAAGCCGCACCTCAGAAGATATGCCGATCTGATTTTGGGGTGGCTGCTCTGTCGTACGTAGGAGCAGCCTTGAGAAGGTGCGCGGAATGCCCTCCCACGCACTTTCGGACATCTGATCAACTCACCAGACGACTAGAGGTGCTTCCAGATGACTAGAGGACTGGTCCGACATCTAGAACCACCTTCAGACGATCGCAAAGGAGACCTAGACGTCTGAGGACACCGCAGGGACTTGAGGTGAGGTTCTATATCTTTTAAGACGTCTGGACATGTTTCCAGACATCTGATTTTGATCAATAAACACGTTTTTGACCCTTTTAGGGTTCGATTAGGATTCGTTTTACGCAAATGAAGTATCTGTAGTTTCCTTGCGAGTTTCTCTACGTACTAGAAACCTTTGTACACTATTCTGAATCCTCCTTTATGATGTATTCCCTAGTATAGGGTTTCGGCTTGCTGCATGTTTGGGGCTCACAGAGACGCCTGGGTCTACGGTTCAAGCCCCCATTACTCCTGGATTGTCTGGTAGAGTGGTCTACTTTTGTTAATTATATTAAATAAGAATGTGCCTATGGAATTAGCCAACTGGAACCCCTAGGATGTGGCATGAACCCTAGGATAGAGAAATGAATGAACCAACTGTACTGCATGATTGTATTTGTATACATGATTAAGTTAAACTGCTAGCAATTGCCTGTAATATAGTTGTGAGCTGCCTGTTAGAATATGAGCTGCCTGAGATAAATGAACAATTACCTGTGAAATCGTCAGTTGCATGTATTGAATTATAGAAACACAAGCTGCCTGTTGTGAATAATGGGATCCGTATCGGAATAATGTGGTGAACATGAGCATGAACCCTACAGGGAGTTAGGAATAGAGCTTCTGTGGTCAGATGGAAATCTGGAATGTAGACGGGAAGTGTGTTGGCCCTTAACTATGTGGTACCAAGGAGAGAGACTGTCCCCTTTTTGTGTAGAGCGGAGCTAGCTGCCCTTAGGTTGGGACCCGGGGTTAGGATTGGCCACTCTACACCGACTTCTGTTGGCCCTCATGTACATAGTACTAAGGTGAGCTACTAGTGTAGGGAGGGAGCTAGCCACCCCATGGGACCCGAGGTTCAGCTAGCCACCCTACATCGACTTGTTAGGCCCTCTGGGCAAACTGGGGTAGTCAGACGAGGGTGCGCGAACTGTGGAGAGGCGAGACCCCTGTTTCTAAGAGGGCTAGGCCCTATACTATTCCGTGCTGTACTTTGGGCATACCTGCTAGTAGAAACAACTGACCGCATGTCAATGCGGGGTAGCTACCCGTGCGCTTATCACGCTTGTCGTAATCAATGCTACGTCTTGACAGTGACCTCGAGGTGGTTGACTAGGTGTAGGACTACCATGGAGGACTCTCCTGGCCAAGAGAGCACCACGTGTACCTTCTACTTTTCGAAAAAGACTGCAATCAATATCGTTCTCACGAGGAACATGTGAGATCAAGAATATCTAGATATTGAGAAGAATGGGTAAAAAGGAAATGTACATAAAATAAAATAAATAGAAAAAAGAATTAAACCTGTTGCTTTTACTACTTTAGATAGTATAGATACCACTCTACTCAGCATTCGTTGACTCTATCTTTTTCATAACACTATTCAAGTCCAAGAGTTGAGCAGCTCGAGCTTCCAGCTGCGAAGGGTACTGGGCCCAGTCGAGCCCAGCCGTAGTTTTTCTGTACTTCTTTGTTGTACCCTCTTACTGTTGTAGTGAGTTTCAAACTTTTAGCTACTATTGTTGTTACTGTTACTTTCATTTTAGTTCTCTCTATTGTTGTGGTGGTATGTATTAGAATAGTAGTTTTACTTTCCTTTACTGCTTTATACATTTTTACTGCTTAGTTATATTGCATATGTTAATGTGATTTACTTTCTTGCCTTTTGGTTATTTCTTGTTGGATGACTGGGTCTTGAGATTAGTCAAGGCGAGCCGGTCTCGGGTTTTGTAGGGATCCGGGAATCGGGTCGTAACAAGATGGTATAAGAGCAAGGTCATCCCGAGGAATGAACCAACTAGCTTGAGAGTAACCGTTCATGTGCATGTAACTAGGGTAGCCACCACAACATAACGCTTTGATATCCGTTCTGAGTCATTTTTCGAAGAAATTCGATAGCGTTGACCCTTTTGTTCTGTCTTTCGCGTCTCCTTGTAGGAGATGCCTCATCGAAGAGTTCTCGAGGTGGGCCACGGTCACGGCCATGGACGAGGTCAAAGGGGCGGACGTGCTGGGCCTGAGGTGCCAGTTGACACACCTCTTCTCCCAGGCATTTAGGCCCAGGATCTCACCTAACTGATCAGAGACATTGTGCGAGAGGAGCTCCACCAACCTCCACGGGCACCTCTCCCTAAGGACGTGGAGGGGGAGTCTTCAGTGGGACAGAGAGATCGCCGCAGCACAGGTCGAGTAGGCGAGGGAGGGGGTGGTCCTCCACCGCCCCTACCACACTCTGACACCTCCGAGCACGAGCCCTCCTTGCCTGAAGGCGCGCCCGTTCCCCCACTGCACCTACACCACGAGCTTTTCAGACAGTTCAGGAAGTTGAAACCCCCTCCTTCGAGGAGGATGAGGATCCGTCTGACGCAGAGGACTGGCTGGAGTAGATAGAGAAAGTGTTTGACACCCTTCACCCTCCTGCGAAGTGCCACGTGGCTTTTGCCATGTACCAGCTAGAGAGCGCGGCACACAGGTGGTGGAGGGCAGTCAGAGGCCAGGAGAGGGGAGAGCCGACGTGAAACCAGTTCATGACCCTCTTCTGGGAGCAGTACTTTCCGCAGACTTGGTAGGACCAGAGGAGGCGAGAGTTCCACACTCTCCGCCAGGGGATGATGATTGTCAGCGTGTATCGCACACGTTTCCTGAAGCTGTCACGTTTTGCTTCGGCAACCGTGGCTACAGAGGAGGAGCGCCTATGGAGGTTCACTGAGGGGCTCCGACCTGCTATTCGAGGGTATGTCATACCCCTAAAGCTGCCTACCTTCTCGAGAGTGGTGGAGGCAGCCATGACCTACAAGGAGACCAACCCAAACACGCGAGACACCGACAGTGGATGGAAGAGGCCCTACTAGCCAGAGTACTCTCAAGGCCGTCGAGAGAGGAGGCATGCGGCACCTGCAGGAGAGCCGTCTCATTTTGCGAGGCCGTCAGTGGCCTTTGGGGACCCCAGACAGGGGCCAGCTGCCAGCACTGGACCCCCGCCCAGCCGTCAGCAGGGACCTATTAAGGGAGGGAGTCGAGTTCCCCTCTGCTACTAGTGTGGCCAGCCAGGCCACATCAGGAGGGATTGCCCATCTAGGGCTGGAGCACAGCAAATGCTCCCTGCACCGAGTGTTGGAGGCCAAGCTGGTGGTCATGGCCCCCAAGCTCGTGGGGGAGGGCAGCAGTCACGGGGTGGGTACCGATCAGCGGTTGCTCGCCCGACCCAGAGTGTAGGTGCTTCATCTGCACCAAGGGTTGAGGGGCATATCAACTCTTGGAGCATAACAGATGCTCCTAGCACCGAGCGCTGGAGGCCGAGCTGGTGGTCGTGGCCCCCAGGTGGGTGGGGGAGGGCAGTAGTCATGGGGTGGGTACCAATCAGCGGCTACTCGCCCGACCCAGAGTGTAGCTGCTTCATTTGCACCGAGGGTTGAGGGGCGTATCAATGCCATGACACACAGAGACTCCAGGGCATCCGATTCAGTGGTGGCAGGTATGGTTACCGTTTCCAGCAAATTAGTGTACATACTTTTCGATTCCGGTGCCACACACTCTTTTGTTGCTGCGAGTTTTGCTGTCAGTTTGGGACAGGACAGTGTGCTATTGGAGGATCCATTTGTGATCAGAGGCCCAGGTGGTTAGTTTTTTGTAGCTGAGGAGGTCTACACAGACTACGAGGTCAGTATAGGGGGACACAGCCTCCCCGCTGACCTGATTGTGATACCAATGGAGGATTTTGTCATGATTCTAGGGATGGACTAGCTGTCCGCCTACAATGCCTTGGTGGACTGTTGCTGGAGGATGATCGTCTTCTCCATACCGGAGTTGCCTTCCTTTGAGTTCCACGGACAGCCGATGGACAGAGGTTTCAGATGCATCTCTACACTTCGGGCAGCGAGGCCTTTAAGCCAGGGGTGTGAGGGCTTTCTAGCCTATGTAGTGGCAGAGCCTAGCCCCGTGGCTGACTTTCAGAGCATTCCGGTGGTTTGTGAGTACCCCGATATGTTTCCAGAGGAGCTGCCAGGACTACCACCCAAGCGTGAGATCAAGTTCGAGATCACACTAGTACCGGGGACTAGCCCCATTTCTACTGCACCATACCGGATGGCACCACTTGAGCTGCGAGAGCTCAAGTCACAGCTACAGGACCTAATGGAGAAGGGCTTTGTGAGGCCCAGTGCATCCCTGTTGGGAGCCCCTGTGTTGTTTGTGAAGAAGGATGGTACCCTGCGACTTTGTGTTGACCACAGATAGCTGAATTGGGTCACCATCAAGAACAAGTATCGGCTGTCGAGGATTGATGACCTTTTTGACCAGTTGTGAGATGCCACAGTGTTCTCCAAGATAGATCTGAGGTCAAGCTACCACCAGTTGAGGATCAGAGAGACCGATGTCTACAAGACAGCTTTCCGTACCCGATACAGGCACTATGAGTTCTTGGCCATGACTTTGGGCTGGCCAACTCCCCTGCTGCTTTTATGGATTTGATGAACCAGGTTTTCAGGCCATATTTGGATCAGTTTGTGGTGGTATTCATCAACAACGTACTCGTTTACTCGCGTGATTAGGCACAGCACAGGTAACATCTACAGATGATTCTAGACACTTTGAGGTGACGTAGGCTGTATGTCAAGTACAGCAAGTGCGAGTTTTGGTTGAGGCAGGAGACTTTCTTGGGCCACGTGATCTCAGGGCATGGTTTGGCTGTGGACCCAGCCAAGGTTGAGGCCGTACTCAGGTGGGAGAGGCCACGTATAGTGACAGAGATACATAGCTTTTTGGGACTGGCAGGTTACTATCGGCGGTTTATCAGAGGATTCTCACATATTGTGCATCCTATGACCCAATTGACTCAGAAGGACATGCCCTTTGCCTGGACAGATGCATGTGAGGCATGTTTTCAGGAGTTGAAGGAGAGACTGACTTCAGCTCCTGTGCTCACCATCCTGGACAGAAGTGGTGGTTTTGTGGTCTACACAGACTCTTTGTTGCAGGGGTTAGAGGGTGTGCTCATGCAGCAGGGTCACATTGTCGCTTACGCTTCGTGGCAACTGAAGCCCCATGAGCATAGCTACCATACCCATGACTTAGAGCTGGCAGCTGTTGTCTTCACGCTGAAGACATGGAGGCACTACCTTTATGGTGAGACCTTTGAGATTTTCACAGATCATAAGAGCCTCAGGTACTTGTTTGACCAGAAGGAGATTAACATGAGACAGAGACGTTGGTTAGAGCTCCTGAAGGACTACAACTGCAACATCTCCTACCATCAAGGGAAGGCCAATGCGGTGGTTGACGCCTTGAGCCGGAAGGCACCCGCCCACTTGGCTAGTCTACAGGCACAGAGTTAGAGACTTATGGAGGAGTTGGGTAGTTGGCAACCCCGGGAGTCACAGGGGTATTGTGGGAAAGTGATAGTGACACGACAGACGCGACCAGAGCTGATAGACCGCATCATCTTAGGGCAGATGACATATCCGTACTTACAGACGTTGCGGGACAGAGTGCTGTCAGGGGACCCAGGAGACTTTTCTTTTACAGACGAAGTGCTGCGCATGAGGGGGCGCTTGTGTGTTCCCAGGGATAAGGAGCTGTTGAGAGAGCTCCTGACGGAGGCGCACAGGTCCAAGTTCACCATACATCCCGGGAACACAAAGATGTATCATGATCTGGGACACGACTTTTGGTGGAGAGGAATGAAGCAGGATGTAGGTGAGTTCGTGCAGCAGTGTTTAGTGTGCCAACAGGTGAAGGCCGAGCACTAGAGGTCTTCTGGGTCGTTGCAGCCACTTCCTGTGACAGAGTGGAAGTGGGAGAGCATCACCATGGACTTAGTGGTGGGTCTACCTGTTATCCAGCGAGGACACAACGCAGTCTGGGTGATAGTCGACAAGCTGACGAAGACGGCGCGTTTCCTGCCGATCCGAGTCACCTTGGGACCAGCACAGATGGCAGAGAGGTACATTCGCGATGTGGTATGCCTGCACGGAGTTCCGCGTGAGATTGTATCCGACAGAGAAACCCATTTTACTTCCCAGGTTTGGGCTGAGTTTCAGCAGGCCATGGGGACATGGTTGAGGTTCAGTACCGCGTACCACTCTGTAATGCCCCATCCTACTTTTAGCCTTTTAAGACGTCTAGAGTGTTAGTCAGACGTGTGCCCAGACGTCTAGACCCTTTCCCGAACGTTTGGAAATTAAAAATTTTGTACATGATCTGTGTTCTGCGCGTGGGCGACGTGCAGAACTCTCCTCTCTCTTTACTTCTTCCTCCCCCTTGTAGAATCCTAACCCTCGACCTTTATAAAAGGCCATCCTCCCCTCTTCTCCTCTCCACTCCACACACCACCATCTACACCTTCAAAGCGTGGCGGAGCGGTGAGAGGAGGTGAGCGAGGGAGCACGTGAGAGCGAGGAGGAGGAGAGTGCGTAAGAAGGAGGAGGCCGATGTCGGGAGCTTCATGGAAGCTCTCAGAGTTCGCACGGCCACCACGGTGCGTGTGAGAGGAAGAGGGAGTCCGGAGCATCATCCTCAACCACCGGCAGCAACTAGAGCTGCAGCGGAGCGAGGAGAAATGCGGCAGAGCGTGGCGAGGAGCGTTGGGAGCGTGGTCTGATTTTGGAATTTTTCCAAAATTAGATGTTTGGAGTGTAGTCCGAACAACCGGTTGAGCATCTGGACGTCTGGAGTCAAGACCAGACGACTGAAAGCACCTTTATTGTGAAGGTACGTTCACCCCACGGTTACAACCATGCAGGTCGCACCGTAGAAGATATGTTTGGCTAATATAGAGTGGCTGCTCTGTTGTATGCAGGAACAGCCTTGGGAAGGTGCGCAGAATGCCTTTCCACACACTTTCGGACGTCTGAACAGCTCACCAAACGACCAGAGGTGTTTCCAGATGACTGGAGGAGTGGTCTGACGTCTGGAGCCACTTTTATACGATCGCAGGTGAGTCCTGGACGTCTGAGGGCACCACAGGAACTTAAGGTGAGACTCTGTAACTTTTAAGACGTCTGGACTTGTTTCCAGACGTCTGATTTTGGTCAGTAGACACGTTTATTACCCGTTTGGGGTCCGATTGGGATCCATTTTATGCAAACGAAGTATCTGTGGTTTCCTTGCGAGTTCCTCTACTTACTAGAAGCCTTTGTACATGTTGAACGATGTTTTTGCGAATCGCTACGCTTACGTGTTTGGTTTTGGGAAAACCTGTTGTTGTAGTTCGAAAGCAAAGAATTCGTGTTCAACAAATAAAAATTTATACCGAAAAGAATTCCGGGTCGAACACAAGGAGGCTACGTTGATCTATATTCGCAATTATATTTTTTTAGGATTTTTCTTAAGCAAGGCGATATAATTACAATGGAGCTATCAAACTAAAAGAGAGAAAGAGAGAGAGAGACAGAGAGAGAGAGATAGAGATAGAGAACATGCATTCAATATTTCAATTGTTTATATAATCAAACTAAATAAACATTACACTAGAAAGCGGAAAATCAATTACACTATAAAGCAGGAAAATTCTACACTAGAAAAGCTGTAAATAAGAATGGGACAGAGAAGTTATCCTCCTCGACGATTGCTTGGAGGACGAGCCTGATGGGATGACACCTGGATGAAGGAGAATGAAGCAGGATGAAGGAGGATGAAGCAGAAGAACGGAAACGGAGCAGCACGCCGTTGTCGTCGCGGGATCCACTTCCGAAGGGGAACGAAAATTGGACTTTATCTCGCAAGAAGCATCCCGGGTGTGGGACAAGCTTCTTTTGAGCTTTGGAGGGGTAGAGAGGAGAAAGAAAGGATGAGAATTTCGTATGGAGGGGGTCTCCTTTTATAGTTGCAAGGAGTGGGGGCAAAATGGACATTACAACTTCAAAACAATAAATAAGGGGTCTTTAGTGACGGATAAATCCATCACTAAACCCCCGACGTGGGCGTCTCTTCCGCGCCCACGTGTGCCTCCTCGGCTGCCCGCTCCTCAACGTCCACGCACGTCCAGCGCTTTTCAGCCGTCCGATCACGAGATCGGACGGCTTAAAATGCGTCCGCGCCCGCTGCGTTACGCGCCCCCGCGCGTCTGATTACGCGTCCGATTGAGCGTCCAATCGCGCGTCGACGCTATCGGGCTCGTGCGGCCGTCCGATCTCCATCTGACGCTCCACCCGCGCCCAATCACTCACGCCTGCCGCTCCTCACCATGGCTCAAACCCGCGCCCCGCGCTCGACCACTGCGTTATGGGGGGCGGATGGTCGAGTGGGCGCTTTTAAATGCGAGCGCCCACAGCCGTTGGATTAAGATCCAACGGCGGAGAGCGATCAGGCGCGGAGCCTTCACAAGATGAAGCGGCCATTTGGGCGGCTGAGATGGTGCCACGTGGTGCTATCTTGGCCGTCCATCTTCTGGAAGTTGTAGATGGTGCCACGGATGTCGGATTGACTCGATTTTTGTGTCGTTGGGCTACGATGGTCGATCCGAATTCATCCGTGCGATCGGATTTATCATCTGAAGTGCGGATTTATACCATCCTGGCCCTTAATCTTCTAGGGTTCCCGGGTCACTATCTGATGCTACAGATGCCTGATTAGGGCGATCTTGGAGTCGTTGAACTCCAATCGTCGCCCTGATCACATCCATATGGTTGGATCTTTGATCCGAGGCCCTGATAAAATATTTATCCTGTCCAAGCATATAAAAGGAGACAATTAACCTCCATTTTATTCAAACTACTCCAAATGCAAGATGATGCATGTAATGCAATATTTATATCATGAAATGCAATCCTATGCTTAAGAACATGCATAAATAGACATTTTAAGTAGTGTAAATGTGTTTACATCATACCCCCATGCCTATCTTTTGCTAGTCCCTAGCAAAAACTATATGCTATTTATAAAAGAATTAGGTTAGATTATTTGGACTTGAGTTATTTTTCAATCATTAAGAAATTGTCTACTTAGGAACTGAACTTTCAAAGACACAACAGTGCCCGAGTATCAGCCAAAATGCAGACCGCTTCAAGCCTTCGCCTTATTAAAAGAAAATTTTCTTTTTCTCTTTTCTATTTTTTTTTTATTTTTAAATTTTCGGGTTTAAGAGTGGCTTTCTACGGCCATTCAACTCACCCAAAATTTGATGAGAACCCTAAGCTTTAAGCATCTTATTGTGATTGTGATAGACTCGTTGACCGGCAATTAGAATGGACTTTGGATTTCTATGCCTCTAGGTGACCTAACCAGAATTCTACCTAAAAGTGTATCTTTACAACCGGTAGCTTTCTCCCTACTTTTATTTTTTTTTACGAGGTCAACACAAGGGTGAATCCAGTGTATATCTCCCCGGTTTATTCTACTTCTCTGCTTCTTCCTAAGTGTTTTGGGAATTTTTAGTGCCTTTTCTGAGCTGGGTTCTGGACAACCGGTCGATGAGCTGTTACCACCGACAACTTGCCAGCCATACTCGTGCGGCGAAGTGTGGCTTATTTCTTTTTGTTCTTTTCTCCTTTTTTTTTTTTTAAATAGGTGGCTTCCCTGGTCTAAGATTTACCTAAAGGCAGCAAACTAAGAAAGGTCTAGTGACTGGGCTCTAGACAACCTACCTATGGGCTGTTACCCATGATAACTTGCCAGCCATATCACCCTAGAAGGTTCATTAGCTACCCAATTTCCGTTAGAATCGTCGAACAACGAGTCAGTGCAAAGAAAGTGTGTAGATGCTTAAGACTTAAAATTCCCTCAAATCAGAGGGCGGGTTGATAAGTCGTGTACTTATCACCCAAACTTATTTACTCTAATTACGAAAGAATTAAGATGGCGAGGACTCAAAAACAAATCCACATTTTAGTGGATACACAGGCTAATTAAGTCCAAAGACCTGAGGGGTCTTTGTGTTCAAATCCTAATGTAAAATTTCTTAGGATTGAAAAGTCCTAATGTCCAACTAATCCTTCCTAATTCTTTTTTTTTTAAATAAGAAGAGAGACAATTTACATGGATTTCACAAGGCTGACCAAATAATTCAAAAATGAATCCACCCCCCCATGCCTAGCTGATGCAATGTCCTCATTGAAAAAGAGACATGAAAGACAGGGTAGAATATGAAAGATGTCACCTGGATATGAAGCTCGTATCAGCCTTGTGTCATATGTACAATTTCTGAGTTTAATGCCGTCAGCTAGGCGAAGTTCAGCCAAAGAAGTCACAGAATGGCTAGAGCAACAGAGTCTGAGACGGGTTCTAGAAGATTACGGACAACAACAGGATTCAAACGTTGACCGTTGACTTTAAAGGTGTTACCCGTCTTTGAGTCAGAAATCTGAACGGCACCATTAGGAAAAATCTGATCAATTATGAATGGGCCATTCCATTTAGATCTAAGTTTACCAGGAAAGAGCTTAAGTTTAGAATCAAATAACTAGACCTTCTGGTTTGGCTCAAAACTCTTGCGGGAAATCAATTGATCATGTAGAGCTTTGGTCCGAGCCTTGTAGATCTTGGCATTCTCATAAGCATCATTTCTAAGCTCCTCCAACTCAGATAGTTGGAGTTTCCTGGTCTTTCCAGCTAGATTCAGATCTAAATTACATTGTTTGATTGCCCAGAAAGCCCTGTGTTCAATCTCTACGGGTAGATGGCACGCCTTTCCATACACCAAACGGAATGGAGACATGCCGATAGGTGTTTTATACGCTGAACGGTAGGCCCAAAGAGTGTCCTCAAGCTTTTGAGTCCAATCCTTGCGATCAGGCCTAACCGTTTTTTGCAAAATGTTCTTGATCTCTCGATTGGAGATCTCGACTTGTCCATTCGTTTGGGGATGGTAAGGTGTGGAAATTCGATGATTAACCCCGTATTTTGCCAATAAATTCCGAAATTGGGCATTAGTAAAATGAGTGCCACCATCACTAATGATAGCCCTCGGAATCCCGAACCTACTGAAGATATTTTTCTTGACAAAATTAATGACCACCATATGGTCATTGGTTCGGGTGGGAATTGCCTCAATCCATTTGGACACATAATCAACAGCAACAAGAATGTACTGATGTCCAAATGAAGGGATAAAGGGTCCCATGAAATCGATGGCCCAAACATCGAAAATTTCTACAGGAAGAATAGGGTTTAGGGGCATCATGTCTCTCTTAGTTATGTTCCCGAGTAACTGACATCGAGAACATGACCTTGAGAAGTCCTGGGCATCCTTGAATAAAGACGGCCAATAGAAGCCAGATTGCAAGATTTTTGCAGCCGTCTTTCTCCTGGAGAAATGTCCACCACACCCAGATGCATGGCAGAACTCGAGTATACTGTTGAATTCATTCTCCGTTATGCATCGGCGAATAATCTGATCAGAGCCAATGCGATACAGTTCAGGGTCCTCCCAAAAGTAGTATTTGGCATCAGATTTTAGTCTATCTCGTTGTTGCTTGGTCCAATCCTGGGGGATTTAACCAACGGCCAAATAGTTAACAATGTCAGCAAACCATGGGAAGTGGACACCTAAAACTGTAAGAATGGTTTCGTCCGGAAAAGTGTCAGCAATCGGAATGTCCAGACAAGAAGAATCACCTAGGAGTCTCGACAAATGATCCACTACCACATTTTGTACCCCGGCTTTATCCTTGATTTCAAGATCAAATTCTTAAAGAAGAATCCAACGAATAAGCCGGGGTTTAGCATCCTTTTTAGCCAAGAGATGTCTCAAGGTCGAGTGGTCGATATAAACAATAACATGAGACCCCAAGAGATAAGCCTTGAATTTTTCCAACGCAAATACTACAGCTAGTAATTCCTTTTCAGTAACAGTGTAATTCCTCTGGGCTTCATCCAGAGTTTTACTAGAGTAGTAAATGACAGAGGGCTTTCAGTCAATTTTCTGACCCAGGACAGCCCCGACCGCTTAATTAGAAGCGTCGGTCATGATCTCGAATGGGGCTGTCCAAATTGGTGGTTGCAAAATTGGAGCACAGGTGACTGTCGTTTTCAGAAAATCAAATGCCTTTCAGCATGATTCGTCAAAAACAAACGGCGTTTCTTTGGCAAGAAGATTGCTCAAAGGACGAGCAACCTTCGAGAAATCCTTGATGAATCTTCGATAAAATCCCACATGGCCAAGAAATGATCTGATATGTTTAACAGATGTGGGAGGAGGAAGTTTAGCGATAGCATCAACCTTAGCTTTGTCTACTTCAATTCCCCGTTCAAAGATTACATGACCCAAAACAATGCCTTCTTGGGTCATGAAATGACTCTTTTCCCAGCTAAGGACTAGTCGTGTCTTGATACATCGCTTAAGAATCATTTCCAAATTAGCCAAACAAGAGTCAAATGATTCTCCGAAAATAGAGAAATCATCCATGAAGACTTCCATAAACTCTCCCACCATGTCGGAAAATATGGCTAGCATACACCTTTGAAAAGTCGCAGGTGCATTGCATAACCCAAAAGGCATCCTACGAAAAGCAAAGGCTCCATAGGGACAGGTGAAAGTAGTTTTTTCCTAATCCTCGGGATGGATAGGAACTTGGTTATATCCCGAGTAGCCATCAAGAAAACAGAAGTACTTCTGCCCAGCTAATTTTTCCAAGATTTGATCAATGAAGGGCAAGGGAAAATGATCCTTTTTAGTGGCTGTGTTCAGCTTCCTGTAATCAATACAAACTCTCCAAGAGGAAGCTGAACGAGTTGTGACAGATTCACCTCTCTCATTAGTCACAACAGTAATCCCGGCTTTCTTTGGAACAATCTGAACGAGACTTACCCAGGGACTGTCAGAGATTGGATAAATAATTCCTGCATCGAGCCACTTGATGATTTCCTTTTTGACCACTTGTCGCATATTTGGATTCAATCTCCTCTGCATCTGGTGAGAAGGGCTGGATCCATCTTCCAAAAATATTCTATGATTACAGTAAGATGGCTCAATCCCCCTGAGGTCATGAATGGTCCAACCAATTGCCTCCTTCTGTTCCTTAGGACCTTAATCAATTTAATCTCTTGCTCCTTTGTCAATTTAGCACTAATAATCACAGGAAGCGTATTCTGCGGTCCTAAGAATTGATATTTTAAATTCTCAGGCAATGGTTTCAATTCAAGCTGGGGTGGGGTAATGATTGATGGTAGGGTAGATGCTGAAGATTCAACAAGATGAAGAGGTTTTGAGTGAACAAAATCGGTAACCTCTTCCGAAGATGTCCAGTCAGAGGGTTGAGGGTCAAATTCATCAACCAAAGAGGAACTTTCAATTGAAGAAACTGTCAAACAAGTTTCAATATTAACATTATCCTCATCAAGTTCCTCAATAAATCCACAATCCTCAAATTTGTTGATCGCCTTAAAAATATCCAATTTCATTCGTTGGTCCCTAAAGGCGATTTCCATGCTACCGCTTTCACAATTAATGTTGGCCTTTGCGGTAGCCAGGAACGAATGCCCCAGAATGATGGGCGTGTTCCTCAGATTATCTGGTACATCCATGTCAAGGACAAGGAAATCTACAGGAAAATAGAAATCCTTGACCTAACTATAACATCTTCAATAACGCCTCGCGAGTTTGTGACCGAACGGTCTGCTAACTGTAGCGTTACTGAAGTTGGTCGAAGTTCACCTAACCCAAACTTCTCATAAAGAGAATTCGGAATTAGGTTGATGGATGCACCGAGAGCCAAAAGTGCTCTATCAAATGTGTAATCTCCGATAACGTAAGAAATCAAAGGAGCACCAGGATCTCTCTTTTTCTGAGGAAGGTAGTGCAGGATAACAGAGCTAGCCTGCTCGAAGAGTACCACCTTCCTCAAAACAGATTCTCTCAACTTACGCTTTTGTGTACATAATTCCTTTAAAAATTTTGCGTAAGCCGGTATGTGCTTGATAGCATCAAGGAGCGGAATATTGATCTCAACATTCTTAAATAAATTCAGAAGCTCCTCATTACTATCAACAGACTTCTTCTTCTTTGCTTTAGCTAAGGCTTCAGGAAAAGGAACATGAGTCAGATCTTCGGAATCAGGTTCCTGAGCCTTGATTTCTCCTCTAGAATTCTCCTCTCTCTCCTCAGATTCTTCAGGATTCAAAAGATCAGAATAGTGTGGTTGTGGATTGATGAGAGCCTCATCATGAGCCATAACTAGCTCATTTTGACCCAATAAATAAGATAAAAGCTCCTACATAACCTGGAAGAAGGCCTAACTGAAGGAACAAGTGCTTTGAGAAAAAAACATGAAATAAAGGTTAAAACTGCAATTTTACCATTACAGTACATAAACAGGATTTCTCAGAAGCAAAACAGAGGTCAAATGGTCCAAATAAGATAAAAAGTGGGTTGAGTTAATCAGAAATGGGTTCATGTGCAATCTAGGAACTAAATGACACTTGGTAACCATAAAACAGACCCGCTTAAATTAACAAGGTTCCGGTCAGAACAAAAAGCAAGTAAACCCTCTACAAATCATGGAAAAACATCCTCTAGGGTTTAGAACACTTAATTTAGCCTTTGGAACCTAGTTTGACCTAGATTAGGGTCCTAGCTCTTCAATTAACCTAATTTGGGTTTTTTACACAAAATGTCCAGTCAAACGAGGTCAAACCTAAAATCCAACTTCACCATTGGATTTCTTAGGTTCAAATTAGGTTTGTACCAAAATTTGGACCTAAGGAGAGGTCATCTTAACCTACTTTGCAATTTAGTACACCCAAATCACAAATTGGTCCCTATCTTTTGAATACCTTTGCAGAGAGCCCCCTAGGTTCTTCGCCTCCTTTGCAAACCGGTCCTGCCGCCATTGCTAGGGCGGAACCGAGCTCTGACGAAGTTTCGAGAGAGATTGCTCTCTAATCCCTCAGAGATTCCCTCCCAGAAATGGAAGGAGGATTCTCTGAGGAATTCCCTTCCTTATAAAGCCAATTACAATCGCTGGTGTGAACCGAATCTCTCGTGCGAACGCATAAGAGATTCGGGTATCCACCTTCCTTCCAACTCCGGCGAGTCGGCAGACCTAATTGCGCGGTCTCCACGCGCTGGTAGTTGCGGCCAGCACCTATAAAAGACACCCCAGACCCTGCCGCAGAAGGCAAGCTTGATTTTGACGGAGATCCCTTCCAAATTCCTCCCTCTCCCATCTCCGGCCAAACGACCCACAAGCTCCGGCGACCTCCTCCCCTCCTTCTCGTCGCTCTGCTGCCATACCAGCAGTAGAGTCCTCTCCGCCGCTTCCTCCCGCGACGCGCTGTACCCCACGCGCGCGCTTCTGACCTCGTCTTCGTCGCCGCTTCCTCCCTCAGGGTCTTTCTTCCCCGACGACGGCAGTTACGAGCCGTCCTCTCCGCCGCCTTCCTTCCTTCCAGACAACCACAGATACGTTCTCCATCCTCTCCTCTCTCTTTTCCCCCAACTATTTTACTTGATTACCCCTCGACAGTACCTAACCGCCTCCATCTTCCTCGCCTCCGACCTCACTCCGGCGAGCCGCCCACACCACTCCGCCACTCCACACGGCTCACCAACCACCTTGAGAGCCACGCCTCACCACCAGGAACCCATTCCACCCCATCACTGCCACTCCAGACCTCCACAAGCACCCCCCGACCAACCCACCATCTCCGGCCACAGGTTGACCTAGGCACGCACGCCTAGGCCGACCGGCAACCTGCAGCATCACCCACCGCCTTCGCCGTGCTGCGGCGAAGGTTTCCAGCTATTCTGATTGGGCCAATAGGCCGTTCTGTTGGATGTTAGGTGTAAGCCCCAGCCGCCATTAACAGCCGAAGCAGCAGGGAGCTTGGAGCAGCAGCAGGCGTCAGGCTTCCCAAGCGGCAGGTGCAGTAGATTCTCGCAAGTGTCGCGAAGCAACCAAGGCCAGCCAGTAGCGCCAGCAGAGTCGATAGCTTAGGCAATTGCATACGAGAGTCTGCGGGCGCGCATGAAATCAGGGCGGCACCTTTAGTCCCACATCGTGGGATTGCAGCACTCAGGTACGCTATAAATTGTATTTGTGCTTTAAGCCGGTTGCCTCCGTAAGCACAGGGGTGAGGTCCCTCACTGCCCTCACACACCTCGTCCGCGGCTTGACCTCGCGGATCTGGCTGACCTGACCCGACCTAGACCTACGCACTCCTCGCGCATCACCACTTGCCGGTGCGCCTGGTCCGGGGTGCGAACCCGACCCGACTATCCGTGTGGCTCTGGGAGAGCGTCCATGAGTGCATTGCTTCAGAGAGAGAGAGACGCTTGGGTAGAGGGACGGGGGTAGGTTTTTGCTACTGTGTGGTGTGTGCAGGAAGGTAGAACTGTCCCAGGCAACGAACACTTAGTGGCTACAGAACAGGGAGAGAAGAAAGAAGAGGCTGTGTAGCAAGTGAAAGGAGAATTCTTCGCAGAGAAGAAGAAGAAGGAAGACAAGGCAGAAGAGAGAGAAGAACGAAGAAGAAGACAAGGGAAGACTGCAAAGAGAGCAAAATAAAAAGAAGAAGAAAGAAGAAAGGCAAGACAGGAGAAGAAGGAAAGATACCAGAAGCAAAGAAGGGAGAAGAGCCACGAAGAAGAAGAGAGAAAGAGAGATCACATTTAAGACGTCTGATACACAAATCAGACGTCTAATTCTATTTTTTTTCAAATCCTTTTTTTTTAAATTCTCTCGTTGAATGAGTCCTATTTGCATTTAAACAGTTGTATTTGTTGGTTTTACAAAGTACTGAGATTGCTCCCCGTGTTCGACCTCGGATACTCCGGTCTTCGAGTAATAAAATTCTTTATATTTGTTTAGACATTTTGTCGATTATACTACAACGTGACATCCTTTAAACCCACACAAAAACCTCGACAACATTTTGGCGCCGTTGCCGGGGAGCAACGGGCACTTTTAAAACTTTTGAGTACAACTTTTCTATCTAATATCCGACTTAACTTCTCCCTTTTGTTGTGTTCAATCAGGGAAAGCAAAACAAAAAGGAAAGAATAGCAACTGCACAACAGACTCTCCAAGGAACAGGTAATCTCCATAAGCCCTCTCTCTTAACCCTCTCACAATCTAAAAAAGGAAAAAAAAAAAGGGAAATCAACTTAGGGCTACTTGTTTCATATTTAGTAACTCATCAAGTTGCCTGATTTTCATTTCAACATATTTTTATCTATTCATCCAACTAAGGCAACTAGGGCTAAAACTTTCTTGATTGAGCCCTAGGTGCTAATTTCTACGGCAACTAAATTGGACCCACTAGAGCCAAGTTAGGGATTGCAAAGCTAGGGTTTTTAGAGACACATCTTCTCTAAAACAAAGAAACAAACTTTCCAAAAAGAGGTGTGCCTAAACCATGTCTGAAATGATTTATACAAGAGGAACCCTAAGCAAATCAGGCTGATAATCCATTTGAACCATAAAAGGAAGGACCTAAAAGCTCTCAAAGGAACAAGAGGTGAAATTGATCCCTTGGGTCAACCAACCTTAATTTTAGGTCACTTTTGCACTCAAAATACTTAAAAGTTCAAGTGGAACATTAAGCACCTTGATCTTAAAATAAAAAACAAAAAGTAGACTTAAGAGGTCAAGATCCCCATTCTGGTTTACCTGGAACCGCAGTGACAAGAGAGGTCGGGTGGGGGAAACCCTGTAACCCGTAGGGACGCTCTACCGTGTAGGGGTCATTGCGGGACTCTCCCTCTCTGGCTGCCCAGGTATTTCTCAGGTGGACGATCTTCTGATCCAGGGGTCCATCTGCCCCGAACCTCTATAGTCACCCAACAATTCTTGGGTGTCTTGATTGGGTCCAGCACCTTCTAATCTCATCACATCTTTCGGTGCATGTTCGTTAGGAGGTCCCTAAGACCACCTTTAAGACCTCCTTTAGAAATTCATTCTCGTCGAGGCCAAGCCTCGACGCCCTTGTTTTTGCAGCAACCCCACCACATAAATCTTTCATCTGACTTAGACCCTGATTCTCCTTCTTCTCCCATCATGGCACAACCCATTGAAGAGGAGAATAACCTTGAACACCAACTTCAACGCTTGAACGATCTCTTTCAGAACTTTGTAAACCCACCACAGCAACCTATGATGAGAGATCACTATAATCCTGCTGCGGTGGCAATCGAACCCCGAGTACGTATCCCAATTGGAGGACCCGATTCTGATCTGAAGCCCAATATGATTCATGCCATACCGAAGTTCCATGGGCTTAACTCTGAGGATCCATTCCAACACATTAAACAACTCAAGCATTTGTCCCAGACCTTCGGGTCAGATGTACAAAACCGGGATATCCTACTCATGAAAATGTTTTCGTTCTCCCTCTTAGACAAGGCTGCACACTGGTACCAGACTCAGACCCGCCCGATCAACACATGGGAAGAATTACGGTCTGAATTTTTGAAAAAATTCTTCCCTGTTGGCCGGACGAATGCCTTGCGCCACCAGATCACTCATTTCACTCAACAACCGGGAGAACCTCTTCACGAAGCTTGGGATCGATTCCTAGATCTCATGCGAAAGTGCCCCCATCACGGAGTTCCTAAGTGGGAACAAGTCCAGTCTTTTTACCAGGGACTCCGTGAGGATATTCGTCTATTCGTCAATGCAACATGTGGAGGAAACATCATGGGCCAACACGAGGACACGGTGTGGGAGATTCTCGAAAACATGTGCGAGAACTCCATAAACAATGACTCCTTGGGCTTATTCGACAGGACGAATGCCCGCGCATCGACGAATCTAAGAGGGACACATGAGACGCAGGACCTGTCCCCTTCTGTCGACCTGGAACTGATGGCCAGTCGGTTGGACAAGGTCTCTATCATAGAAAAGAAGGTGGACGAGCTAACTCAACATTTGCAGCAAGCCACCTCTGCACAAAACTCTTTTGCATGACCTCCTCTGGCAAGGGAAACAGTGCAAAACATCTATCACCAACCTGCCAAGGGAATGGACCCATATCCACCCCCGTCTACTTCTTGGACCGGAGTGACCTCCGATCCCTTCTATTCGAGTTGGGGGAACTCTGAACCCTCGTATTCTGACTTTCCTGAGGTTCCTCAGAACTGCAAGGACCTCAACGCCATCCAGAATGACCCATACTCCAATACCTACAACCCTGGATGGCGAAATCATCCTAACTTTCAGTGGGTGGGAAATTCTCAAAAACCACCATATCAACCCCGTCCACAAGCTCCTTGTCCATATCAGCCGCCTCAGCCTCAGCCCAATCCCACCTACCAATCCGGGCAAAATCAGGATCAACTGACTCTTATCCTTCAAACACTGGCTGACATTCAAAAGACGAATGCGGCAATGCAAAAACAGCACAAGGACGAGATCACAGAGGTTCGCAACCAACTGGCCCAGATGGCAAATTCCCGCCAACCTGGTACCCTTCCTTCGCAACCTCTACCCAACCCAAATAACGTACCGACCCAGAGGCGCGTTATGAATCCGAATCCAGGCCACGCACATTTGATTTATCAGGCCCCTGCTACTCCATCACCAGACGGGATGGAGGCTTCAACATCTTATGCAGGATTGCAGCAGCAGCCACCCCTCCTACCTAACCCAAACCAAAATCAGGCCGGATTAAACTCTGTAACAACACGTAGTGGTAAAACAACACAAGACTCACATTATCTGAACCACTCCAAGCCTGATAATCGCCAAGACCCTAGGGTAGTCATCCAAGATACTACTGTCCCAGATCAAGAACCTAGACCTATCCTAGAGGAACCAGCTAGGATCCCATTTCCTGAGGCCTTGACCAAAGGAAAAAGGACAACCAAGCCTGTGGCTCCTGAGGAGGATCTTGTCAAGCTCTTTGAACAGGTCCAGATAAACATCCCGTTGATGGATGCAATCCGCCACATACCGGCTTACGCAAGGTTCTTGAAAGACATATGTACACCTAAACGTAAGCCGCGAACCAAGGATGGGAACCCAATCGTACTATCAGAGCAAGCCAGCTCTGTCATCTTGAGCAAACTCCCACCTAAGGCTAAAGACCCAGGAACTCCCTTGATTTCCTGTAAAATTGGTGCAACCCAACTTGATAGAGCCCTACTAGACCTAGGTGCCTCCATAAATTTAATACCTACATCCCTCCTTGACCACCTTGAAGAATCTGAACTTAAACCCACTGAGGTGACATTGCAGTTAGCCGATCGATCCATCAAGTCACCCAAAGGAATACTCGAGGATGTCATTGTTAGGGTACGATATTTTTATTTCCCAGTGGACTTCATAGTACTGGACATGGATGCACCTAAGAACCCAAGGGACACACCAATCATATTAGGGAGACCCTTTTTGGCCACTGCTAGGGCCAATATAAACTGCGAAGAGGGCCAAATAGAATTAAAATTTAGGAATCAAAATCTGAAGATTGACATTTTCAAGGCCCATCAAGGGATTAATTGCGGGGTGATAGAGGAAATTTGTGATGTCGAAGCCGTGGTTGATGAACTGCATATAGAGGCCAACCTGATTATTCCTGATCAACCACTAGAGAATCAAAAATCGCTAACAGAGGAGTGCGGACATGATCTAGACACACCTATGACTCCTACCATTACTCCCGATACAAACCCCGAACCACCCGCTGCTGCTGACAATCCTGTCATGGAACTCAAGCCCCTTCCTGAACATCTAAAATACGTCTTTTTGGATTCAAATCAGACGTTTCCTGTGATTATCAATTCTCGACTCACACCTGACCAGGAACTCCGTTTGATTTCTGTTCTCCAACAACATTGTAGAGCCATTGGATGGACTCTAGATGATTTGACTGGTATAAGCCCTTCATACTGCACACATCGAATCTACACAGAAGAAGGCTCACGACCTTCAAGAGAAATGCAAAGACGCCTAAACCCTAACCTACAGGAGGTCGTGAAAAAGGAGATCATTAAGTGGTTAGATGCAGGGATCATCTACCCGATCTCCGACAGTCGTTGGGTGAGTCCAACACAAGTGGTGCCTAAGAAGGCAGGACTTACCATCATCACGACTGAAATCGGGGAAGTCATTCCTACCCGAATAGCTAATTCGTGGAGAGTCTACATTGATTACAGAAGGATAAATTCCTCCACGAAGAAGGATCATTTCCCACTACCGTTTATTGATCAGATCCTCGAGAAACTAACGGAAAATAGATTCTTCTGCTTTCTTGACGGGTACTCCGGTTACAATCAGGTGGCAATCCATCCAGAGGACCAAGAAAAGACCACATTCACCTGCCCCTTCGGGACGTACGCGTTCCGAAGGATGCCGTTCGGTCTCTGCAATGCACCTGCAACTTTTCAGCGGTGCATGCTTGTCATATTCTCAGATATGGTAGGTGATTATCTGGAAGTCTTCATGGATGACTTTTCAGTTTTTGGACAATCATTTGACGATTGCCTCCAACACTTGGTTCATATACTCAGGCGGTGCATTGAGGTGAATTTGGTTCTTTCCTGGGAAAAGAGCCATTTCATGGTGCCTGAGGGAATTATCCTGGGACATTTAATCTCAGAGAAAGGCATCCAAGTGGATCGAGCTAAGGTTAACCTGATTTCCAAGCTCCCTATGCCTAGCTCGATTAAGGACATCCAATCTTTTTTGGGGCACGTCAGTTTCTACCGTCGATTCATCCCTGATTTCTCCAAAATCGCGTGCCCCTTGACCAATCTTCTCTCCAAGGATGTGCCTTTCGAAATTTCCAAGGAATGCACTCGAGCATTTGAGATCCTACGTGACCGAGTCACCCAAGCCCCAATCCTATAGTCCCCTGATTGCTCTCAACCCTTTGAGATCATGTGCGATGCATCTGACTTCGCTGTAGGAGCAGTTTTGGGGCAGAAAATTGATGGGAAACCTGTGGTCATTTACTACGCCAGCAAAACACTGGATGAGGCTCAGTGTAACTATACGGTTACTGAGAAAGAGCTGCTGGCCGTAGTATTTGCCCTGGAAAAATTCAGATCATACCTTCTGGGTTCCCGTATTATCGTATACTCGGATCACACAGCTGTAAGGCATCTCCTTGCCAAGAAGGACGCGAAACCTCGACTAATCCGCTGGATCTTGCTATTGCAAGAATTTGACCTCGAAATTCGCGACAAGGCGGGAAAGCACAATGTGGTAGCTGATCACTTGTCCCGCCTTCCTTCTGAAATTATTGATCCTTCCGGACCTATTACAGAACATTTCCCTGATGAGCACCTCCTGACTATCAATACAAGTCTTCCATGGTTCACCGATATAGTTAATTACCTGGCATCACATCAGATTCCGCCCGATTGGTCGAAGGCCAAAAAGGACAAATTGCGTTCCGATGCCAAGTATTACCTATGGGAAGACCCGTATCTTTTCCGCATTGGTGCTGATCAGATAATCCGACGGTGCGTCACGGAAGTAGAAATCAAAGACATACTCTCATTCTGCCATGACCAGGCATGCGGTGGACATTTTTCTGGACATAAAACCACATTGAAAGTCCTCCAGTGTGGCTTCTACTGGCCCACAATTTTCAAGGATGCATACGATCACTGTAAGGCATGTTCCCGTTGCCAGACTCTGGGCAACATGAGCCATAGAGACATGATGCCTCTACAGCCGATCTTGGTATGCGAAATTTTTGATATTTGGGGGATTGATTTCATGGGACCCTTTCCGACCTCGGATGGCTTCGAATACATCTTACTCGCAGTTGACTATGTGTCCAAGTGGATAGAAGCCATTCTGACCCGAACCAACAATCATAAAGTCGTTATAAAATTCCTCCATCAAAACATTTTCTCAAGGTTCGGGATTCCGCGTGCTATAATTTTCGACGGAGGGACCCATTTTACGAACGCTCAGTTCAGGTCACTGATGACCAAATACGGGGTGTCACACTGAGTCTCTACTCCTTACCACCCCCAAACTAATGGTCTAGCTGAGCTATCTAACCGAGAGATCAAGAAGATCCTTCAGGTTACTATTCGACCTGATAGAAAAGATTGGTCTTCTCGGCTTCCAGAAGCATTGTGGGCCTATAGGACCGCCCACAAGACCCAATTAGGAATGTCTCCCTTCAGACTAGTGTACGGGAAGGCATGTCACCTCCCCGTCGAGTTGGAGCATAAAGCCTATTGGGCAGTACGGACCTGTAATCTCGACCTTTCTAAGGCTGGAACCCACAGAAGACTTCAAATGAGCGAGATCGATGAATTACGCCACGACGCGTATGAGAACTCGTGAATTTACAAAGAACGGGTTAAAGCTTTTCACGACAAACACATTTCTAGAAAGGTCTTCCATCCTGGTCAAAAAGTTTTACTCTTTGATGCCCGACAAATTATTCCCAGGAAAGCTAAGATCCAAGTGGGTCAGACCCTACCTAGTCCGACAAATCTTCGGAAATGGAGCCATTGAAATCATCCCACTCAGCCACGATTCTGAACCCTTTGTCGTGAACGGGCAGAGACTCAAGCCGTTCATTGACATGACCGATATAGATTTGGCTGAGTCATCCTTTACCCTCCATTCCTCTTGAGCTCATTGCACCCAGCCGATGGCGTAAAACTCAGCGCTTAATGGGAGGCAACCCATCATTCTTTGAAAAACCCGAAACCGTTTCTGACATTTCTATGCGGAACTCATATTGCACTTTAGGGTTCATCCATCAGAACAGCCAACTTCACCTCAGGTATACCTACCCGAGATTAGAAATCGTTCGCTACAAGTCGCTTCGACCCATTCACTCACCACACACCTATCCTAATACATGAACTGAGCTGAATTCGAACCCACCTAATTTACAATGGGGACATTGCAAATCTTAGGCATGGGGGGGTATGAAAGTGCAAAATGTCAGAAAATTCATATCAAGAAAGGGTTTCACATAAAAAAAAAGAGAGAGAGAGACTTGATAGAGGGGAGGAACAATTCAGGGTCATACAAATGAGAGGAGGAAAAGAAGGAAAAATGACAAAAAGGAGCACAAAATGAAAATGAAAAGAAATAGTCATTAGTAAAAGAGTAAGGGGTTAACTGAAGTTCTAGACCGAATCAAGAAAAAGAAAAGTGTTACGGAGATATAACAAGAGATTAGCGGGAACGCTGGTCTTAGGCCTTTTGGGCTAGTACCTTTAGCTTAAAAAATTCACGTATCCGTTAAAATCTGGATAATCCTCAAGAGGTTGAGGAAAATGCGAAGCTTGAGTATTAGGTCCAAGACTTAGGAAGTATTCGGCCTCGTTAACTGACCTCCGATTTGCGGGATTCGGTAACCTAAGCACCCAAATTCACACACAGTCTGGTTCAGTGCGCATAAAACATCCAAATCACGCGAAAAGCGTTTAATGTTCTGAAAAAGTCACATAGATTAGGAGCGGTCAATCAACACAAATTGATTTGGACGAGTTCCCAGCGCGGAGAGGCGGGAAATTCCCCTCGAAAATGCGTAACAACATATCGTCTCCTCGGTGCTTGTCTCTTAGGATATTTAAATATCCTACCGGGGGCATGTAAGCACTCTGCTGGTTCAGATACCATGGGCGGCATTATCACGAAATGTCGATCGCCAGGGTCTGGATTCGGCCACGGAACGCCATGGGCGGGATTATCTCGAAATCTCGAAAGCCAGGGACCCTTGAGGATTGATGATGGGGACGAGGAATCCGATACAGACCGTGTTGAGAAGTTAATCCGAAGCTAAAAATAAAAAGAAAAGAGAGAGAAAAACCCTCCAAACAAATAAATCTTCTATCTCTCTCTTATAAAAAAAAAATGCACTGCAAACTGAACTTAGGCTAAAAATGTCTCAAGCACGGGTGCTTTAACCGCGGAGTCCAACAAACCCTAGGTTAGTTTCTGTGGGCCGGAGAAACCTTTGCGGAGGACTGAGGCTAAAGCGGAACAGGTCTGGATTTTGGTTGGTACTTGAGTACCTCTAGGCCTATTATCAGCATTCTTACCTAAATCACAAAATAAAAAGACAAGCACTTTTCATAGTTGTTGACAGACACTTAGGGTCTAGAATGGAAGTTAAAACTTTGAAATTTTGCTAAGGGACTAGCAAAAGCTAGGCATGGGGGTATGATGAGAGCCTCATCATAAGCCACAACTAGCTCATTTTGACCCAATAAAGAAGATAAAAGCTCCTACATAACCTGGAAGAAGGCTTAACTGAAGGAATAAGTGCTCTGAGAAGAAAACATGAAATAAAGGTTAAAACTGCAATTTTACCATTGCAGTACATAAACGGGATTTTTCAGAAGCAAAACAGAGGTCAAATGGTCCAAATAAGATAAAAAGTGGGTTGAGTTAATCAGAAATGGGTTCATGTGCAATCTAGGAACTAAATGACACTTGGTAACCCTAAAACTGACCCGCTTAAATTAATAAGGTTTCGATCAGAACAAAAAGCAAGTAAACCCTCTACAAATCATGGAAAAACATCCTCTAGGGTTTAGAACACTTAATTTGGCCTTTGGAACCTAGTTTAACCTAGATTAGGGTCCTTGCTCTTCAATTAACCTAATTTAGGTTTTTTACGCAAAATGTCCAGTCAAACGAGGTCAAACCTAAAATCCAACTTCACCATTGGATTCCTTAGGTCCAAATTAGGTTTGTACCAAAATTTGGACCTAAGGAGAGGTCATCTTGACCTACTTTGCAATTTAGTACACCCAAATCACAAATTGGTCCCTATCTTTTGAATACCTTTGCAGAGAGCCCCCTAGGTTCTTTGCCTCCTTTGCAAACCGGTCCTGCCGCCATTGCTATGGCAGAATCGACCTCTGGCGAAGTTTCGAGAGAGATTGCTCTCTAATCCCTCAGAGATTCCCTCCCAGAAATGGAAGGAGGATTCTCTGAGGAATTCCCTTCCTTATAAAGCCAATTACAATCACTAGTGTGAACCCAATCTCTCGTGCGAATGCACGAGAGATTCGGGTATCCACCTTCCTTCCAACTCCGGCGAGTCGGCTGACCTAATTGCGCGGTCTCCACACGCTGGTAGTTACGGCCAGCACCTATAAAAGACACCCCAGACCCTGCCGCAGAAGGCAAGCTTGATTTTGACGGAGATCCCTTCCAAATTCCTCCCTCTCCCATCTCCGGCCAAACGACCCACAAGCTCCGGCGACCTCCTCCCCTCCTTCTCGTCGCTCTACTGCCATACCAGTAGCAGAGTCCTCTCCGCCGCTTCCTCCCGCGATGCGCTGTACCCCGCACGCGCGCTTCTGACCTCGTCTTCGTCGCCGCTTCCTCCCTCAAGGTCTTTCTTCCCCGACGACGGCAGTTACGAGCCGTCCTCTCCGCCGCCTTCCTTCCTTCCAGACAACCACAGATACGTTCTCCATCCTCTCCTCTCTCTTTTCCCCCAACTATTTTACTTGATTACCCCTCGACAGTACCTAACCGCCTCCATCTTCCTCGCCTCCGACCTCACTCCGGCGAGCCGCCCACACCACTCCGCCACTCCACACGGCTCGCCAACCACCTTGAGAGATCCGCCTCACCACCAGGAACCCATTCCACCCCATCACTGCCACTCCTGACCTCCACAAGCACCCCCCGACCAACCCACCATCTCCGGCCACAGGTTGACCTAGGCACGCACGCCTAGGCCGACCGGCAACCTGCAGCATCACCCACCGCCTTCGCCGTGCTGCGGCGAAGGTTTCCAGCTATTCTGATTGGGCCAATAGGCCGTTCTGTTGGATGTCAGGTGTAAGCCCCAGCCGCCATTAACAGCCGAAGCAGCAGGGAGCTTGGAGCAGCAGCAGGCGTCAGGCTTCCCAAGCGGCAGGTGCAGTAGATTCTCGCAAGTGTCGCGAAGCAACCAAGGCCAGCCAGTAGCGCCAGCAGAGTCGATAGCTTGGGCAATTGCATACGAGAGTCTGCGGGCACGCATGAAATCAGGGCGGCACCTTTAGTCCCACATCGTGGGATTGCAGCACTCAGGTACACTATAAATTGTATTTGTGCTTTAAGCCGGTTGCCTCCGTAAGCACAGGGGTGAGGTCCCTCACTGCCCTCACACGCCTCGTCCGCGGCTTGACCTCGCGGATCTGGCTGACCCGACCTGACCTAGACCTACGCACTCCTCGCGCATCACCACTTTCCGGTGCGCCTGGTCCCGGGTGCGAACCCGACCCGACTATCCGTGTGGCTCTGGGAGAGCGTCCGTGAGTGCATTGCTTCAGAGAGAGAGAGACGCTTGGGTAGAGGGACGGGGGTAGGTTTTTGCTACTGTGTGGTGTGTGCAGGAAGGTAGAACTGTCCTAGGCAGCGAACACTTAGTGGCTGCAGAACAGGGAGAGAAGAAAGAAGAGGCTGTATAGCAAGTGAAAGGAGAATTCTTCGTAGAGAAGAAGAAGAAGGAAGACAAGGCAGAAGAGAGAGAAGAACGAAGAAGAAGACAAGGGAAGACTGCAAAGAGAGCAGAAGAAAAAGAAGAAGAAGAAAGAAGAAAGGCAAGACAGGAGAAGAAGGAAAGATACCAGAAGCAAAGAAGGGAGAAGAGCCACGAAGAAGAAGAAAGAAAGAGAGATCACATTTAAGACGTCTGATACACAAATCAGACGTCTAATTCTATTTTTTTTTCAAATCCTTTTTTTTTAAATTCTCTCGTTGAATGAGTCCTATTTGCATTTAAACAGTTGTATTCGTTGGTTTTACAAAGTACTGAGATTGCTCCCCGTGTTCGACCTCGGATACTCCGATCTTCGAGTAATAAAATTCTTTATATTTGTTTAGACGTTTTGTCGGTTATACTACAACATGACATCCTTTAAACCCACACAAAAACCTCGACAACATGGATCCTGAGTCTTCTTACCACTCCTCAAAGTGACAGAATTTGCAGAAGCGTAAGAATTTGGGTCTTGGGGAGGGTTAGGAAAGATTGGAGGGGCTTGATTGACCATGAATTGTCGATTAGCAGAAGAAGAAGACAAGGAACCTTGCTCAACCACCTGAGCATGTGCGTGCGGGTCCCTCTGATTTCCTTACCCTTGGGCTTGATTGCCCAAATTTATAATGTTTCGCGGGTTGGGTACGGGTTGGGATGGTAGAGATCCGGGTTGACGAGAGTTAGCAATGAGCCCGGATTGCAAGTTGTCCAGCGAGTTTTTCATTTGTTGCATAAGCTGGAGCATAGATCCTTGCATCTCTACCATTTGACGGTTCAAATCAGCCTGCCCTACGGGTTGACGAGCATTCCAAGCTGGCTGATTGACCTGATTCAGATGCAACTGAGTATATACTTGACCCTGACCCATTGGTCGTTGCGGAGCATAGTTGCTGGGTCGAAATTGGGTCTGTTGCCCCGGATTTTTCCAAGAGAAGTTAGGGTGGTTTCTCCAACCTGGATTATAGGCATTCGAGTAGGGGTTGGATCTAACATTCTCTTGTACAGCACAGACATCCTCATAGGGTGAGGATGGAGAGAAAGAAAGGGAAGGATCAGAAAAACTGGGATCAAAGGCCCCAGTTGGGAACCCATGGGGTTCCGAGAAATGCTGACTCATAGGTTGAGTCGCATCGAGTTGATTCACGAACTCCCGTCCAGAAGGAGCTCGTGAGGAATGGAATCCCGAATTTTGGGATTGAGTGTATTGAGAGTTGTTCATAGAATTGCTAGCCATCCACTCTTCCATTCTTTTAGCAACCAAGTCCACCTTATCAAGTTTATTACAAATCAATTCCATATCAAATGAATGAGAGTCATGGACTTCATTGACATTTGACCTGGGTTGCTGGGACCGGTTAAAAGTATCCATGGAGGCATGATTAATTGAATTCTCACTCATTTCCTCAAATAAATCATGTGCACTATCGGCATCTTTATTGAGGAAATTGCCTCCGCAAGAAGCATCCACATGATTTCTAAGTTGCTCATTCAACCCATGATAGAAGATCTGCACGAGTTGCCATTTCAGCACCTCGTGGTGTGGACATCTCCGCAATAAGTCCGGGAATCACTCTCAGGCCACATGAAACTGCTCCCCCGACCGCTAGGTAAAGGTAGTGATTGCCCGTCTCAAAGCATTGGTATGACCGACTGGGAAGAATTTCTTCAGAAAGGCTAATTTCAATTCATTCCAAGTTGTAATTGGTCTTCCTATTGTCCTATACCAATGTGCGGCTTTATCCCTAAGAGAGTGGGGGAAGAGCCTCATGATCATTTACTCCTCGTTAACGTTTCGAGCCTTGGTGGTCTGGACCAAAGTGGTCAAATCTTCCAAGTGCTGAAACGGATCTTCGGAGCCAAGCCCATGATAATGTTTAATTAGGCTTAACACCTGGGGCTTGATTTCTACGTCATCGGTTGGAATCTGGACGTCGGGACGTTCCCCGTAATTCGAAGGATCATAAAAATCCTTCAAGGGCTGAGTGCCCTGCATTCTCTAGAACCATTCCTACATTCTTTGCATTTGTTCCAGCTGCCTTTGAAATTCTTCCTGTGGATTTTCAAGCAGAGGAGGCTGCTGTTCGGCCATGGGATTAAATTGACCAAAATCTAACTTGCGCCTCCTAAAAAGTCCTAACGGTCCTTTCAATCGGGGATTCAATGATCGTCTTCCCAGCATAAACTAGGAGAAGGTCGGAAGGACTGGGGATAGGGACCCTGCAGCACAACAAAACAAGGCTATCCTTAAGTCGGGTAGCCTAAGGATCTACTGACTCCCAAAACCAGCCTTAAGATTGTAAGTGATTTACTCTACTTGTGTCTGTTTAATCCAACCAGTTAGAAGGAGGGACTGGGGAGAAGGTTCTTCCTTTGGCTTTCGCCTCCCGTACCTAGTGTACCCCCCAGCCGCGATCGTTTGACTCTGCTCCCCTAGCTAGACATCAGATTAAACAGTACAAGTAGGTTAATCAAAAATAATCTCAGACTAGGCCCTGAAGAGCGAATCAAACCTTAAGGCCAACATCTACTCAATTTTATTAAGGCCTGGGATTGTGGTGCTTATGGAATGTGATGGACCCTTACAATGGGTTGTGCCCTTAATGATTGATTGAAATTTGTGTAAGTGCTTGCACAACCAGGGTTTTCAAGCAAGATTATTGATAATGCATGAATTTTAATGTTCAAATCTTGCTTAAGTAGCTTTTAGGGTTTCAAATTAGGTGAATTGCAATCAAGTTTCTAGGCAAACCAAGTTGTAAAACACGGGTGAAAATTGTTTTCCTTTAAAATCAGAAAGAAAGTGGAGTGCCTGGAATATACCTAGATTGAAAACCCTAAGGAGGAGCTACTTGATGAGTTGGTTTTAAAATAAAGTGGTGAGGCCCAAACAACTCAAACAATTGTCCACAAATGCACCACTAAGTTAAGCACTCAAAGATGATTAACCTAGAATGATTTCTACTCTATTATGTGTTGCTTTGTGTGTATCGGTTCCACAGATCAGAACCCGGTTGAGTAGAAAACAAATCAAGTTGATCAAGTGCCTTGAATGTGGGTGTGTGTTGTGTGTTTGTTGAAAATTACCCCACAAGATTATCTTTTTGTTATTTTTTTATGTAAGTGAAGGTGGAATGAATGTGAGTGAAAATCCAAACAACCAAACTATTCCTAGGATTTATGCAAACACCTAGGTTAATTGGGATTTGGATTTAATGTGGCGAATGAAATCTATGGAGGGGGAAAGAATGGGGGAGCACTTATAGTTGTCTTCAACTGCACTTTACTCCAGTCTACCGCTTGTTGATTCCTTGATGGAGGTCTCTGCAAAACAATAGACACAAGAGAAAGCTAGTTAGAAAACAAATAAAGTGCAAGAAATGCGAAGAAAAGATCGGAAATCGTTGCCTCCCCGGCAACGATGCCAAAATGTTGAAACGAGGTTTTTGCGAATCGCTACGCTTACGTGTTTGGTTTTGGGAAAACCTATCGTTGTAGTTCGAAAGCGAAGAATTCGTGTTCAACAAATAAAAATTTATACCGAAAAGAATTCTGGGTCGAACACAGGGAGCCTACGTTGATCTATATTTGCAATTATATTTTTTTAGGATTTTTGTTAAGCAAGGCGATATAATTACAATGGAGCTATCAGACTAAAAGAGAGAGAGAGAGAGAAAGAGAGAGAGAGAGAAAGAGAGAGAGAGAGAGGGAAAGAGAACATGCATTCAATATTTCAATTATTTATATAATCAAACTAAATAAAAATTACACTAGAAAGCGAAAAATCAATTATACTATAAAGCAGGAAAATTCTACACTAGAAAAGCTGTAAATAAGAATGGGAGAGAGAAGTTATCCTCCTCGACGATTGCTTGGAGGACGAGCCGGACAGGACGACGCCTGGATGAAGGAGAATGAAGCAGGACGAAGCAGAAGAACGGGTACGGAGCAGCACGCCGTCGTCGTCATGGGATCCACTTCCGAAGGGGAATGAAAATTGGACTTTATCTCGCAAGAAGCATCCCGAGTGTGGGACAAGCTTCTTTTGAGCTTTGGAGGGGTGGAGAGGAGAAAGAAGGGATGAGAATTTAGTATGGAGGGGGTCTCCTTTTATAGTTGCAAGGAGTGGGGGAAAAATGGACATTACAACTTCAAAACAATAAATAAGGGGTCTTTAGTGACGGATAAATCCGTCACTAAAGCCCCGACGTGGGCGTCGCTTCCGCGCCCACGCGTTCCTCCTCGGCTGCCCGCTCCTCAACGTCCACACACGTCCAACGCTTTTGATCGGAGATCGGACGGCTTAAAATGTGTCCGTGCCCGCTGCGTTGCACGCCCCCCACGAGTCTGATTGCGCGTCCAATCGCGCGTCGATGCTATCGGGCGCGCGTGGCTGTCCGATCTCCATCTGATGCTCCACCCGCGCCCAATCGCTCGAGCCTGCCGCTCCTCACCACGGCTCGAACCCACGCCCCGCGCTCGCGATAGCGCGCTCAACCACTGCGCTATGGGGCGCGGATGGTCGAGCGGGCGCTTTTAAATGTGAGCGCCCACAGCCGTTGGATTAAGAT
The DNA here is from genome assembly GCA_037157565.1 of Thalassia testudinum. Classification (NCBI taxonomy): domain Eukaryota; kingdom Viridiplantae; phylum Streptophyta; class Magnoliopsida; order Alismatales; family Hydrocharitaceae; genus Thalassia; species Thalassia testudinum. Next base: position 101,093,461 of record JAZHRO010000063.1, read on the forward strand.
CCAACGACAGAGAGCGATCGGGCGTGGAGCCTTCACAAGATGAAGCGACCGTTTGGGCGGCTGAGATGGCACCACGTGGTGCTATCTTGGCCGTCCATCTTCTGGAAGTTGTAGATGGTGCCACGGATGTCGGATTGACTCGATTTTTGTGTCGTTGGGCTGCGATCGTCAATCTGAATTCATCCGTGCAGTCGGATTTATCATCTAAAGTGCGGATTTACACTATCCTGGCCCTTGATCTTCTAGGGTTCCCAGGTCACTATCTGATGCTACGGATGCCTGATTAAGGCGATCTTGGAGTCATTGAACTCCAATCGTCGCCCTGATCACATCCATATGGTTGGATCTTTGATCCGAGGCCCTGATAAAATATTTGCCCTGTCCAAGCATATAAAAGGAGACAATTAACCTCCATTTTATTCAAACTACTCTAAATGCAAGATGATGCATGTAATGCAATATTTATATCATGAAATGCAATCCTATGCTTAAGAACATGCATAAATAGACATTTTAGGTAGTGTAAATGTATTTACATCAGTACACTATTCTGAATCCTCCTTTGTGATGTGTTCCTTGGTTTAGGGTTTCAACCTACTGCATGTTTGGGGCTCGCAGAGGCGCCTGGGTCTGCGGTTTATGCCCCCAGTACTCCCGGATTGTCTGGTAGAGTGGTCCACCCCTGTTAATCTTATTAAATAAAAATGTATCTATGAAATTAGCCAACTGGAAACCTAGGATGTGGCATGAACCCTAGGACAAAGAAATGAATAAACCAAATTGTTCTGCATGATTGTATTTGTAAACATCAATGAGTTAAACTGCTAGCCATTGCCTGTAATAAAGTATGAGCTGCCTGTTAGAATATGAGTTGCCTGAGATATCTAAACAGTTACCTGTAAAATCATTAGTTGCATGTATTAAATTGTGGAAATATGAGTAGCCTGTATATAAATGAGAACTAAACTGTGAATGATGGAATCTGGATTCGGAATAATGTGGTGAACATGAGCATGAACCCTACGGGGAGTTAGGAGTAGAGCTCCTATGGTTAGATGGAGAAATATGGAAATGTGGACGGGAAGTGTGCTGGCTCTTGAGTATGTGTTACCAAGGAGAGCGACTGTTCCCTTTTGTGTAGAGCGGAGCTAGCCGCCCTTGGGTTGGGACCCAGGGTTAGGATCGGCCACTCTACACCGACTCCTATTGGCCCTTGTGTACATGGTACCGAGGTGAGCTACTAGTGCAGGGAGGGAGCTAGCCACCCCACGGGACCCGAGGTTTAGCTAGCCACCCTACATTGACTTGTTAGGCCCTCTGGGCAAACCGAGGTACTCAGACGAGGGTGCGCAAACTGTGAAGGGGTGAGACCCCTATTTGGTTCTGAGAGGCTAGACCCCTATTTCTGAGAGGGCTAGGCCCTATACTATTCCGTGCTATACTTTGGGCGTACCCGCTAGCAGAAATGACTAACCGTGTGTCAGTGCGGGGTAGCTACCCGTGCACTTATCACGCGTGCCGTAGTCACCGCTACGTCGTGACAATGACCTTGGGGTGGTTGACTAGGTGTAGGACTACCACGGGGGACTCTCCCAGCCAGGAGAGCACCACGTGTACCTTCTACTCTTCGGAAAAGACTACAATCAAGATTGTTCCCACGAGGAACATGCAAGATCAAGAAAAATCTAAAAGTTGACAAAAAGGGGTGAAAAGGAATTACCTGTAAAATAAAATAACTAGAAAAGATAATTATACCTGTTACTTTTACTGCTTTATATAGTACGATTACCACTCTACTCAGTGTTCGCTGACTCCGTCTTTTTCATAACACTATTCAAGTCCAAGAGTTGAGCAGCCTAAGCTTCCGGCTGCGGAGGGTGCTGGGCCCAGTCGAGCCCAGCCGTAGTTTTCTGCACTCTTTGTTGTACCATCTTTACTGTTGTAGTGAGTTTCAGACTTTTAGCTACTATTCTTGTTACTGTTGCTTTCGTTTCCGTTGTTCCTGTGTTGTGGTGGTATGTACTGGAATAGCAGCTTTTACTTTCCTTTACTGCTTGTACGTTTTTACTGCTTAGTTATATTGCATAAGTGAATGTGGTTTATTTTCCTGCTTTTTGGTTATTTCTTGTTGGGCGATTGGGTCTTGGGATTAGTCGAGGCAAGTCGGTCTCGAGTCCTGTAGGGATTCGAGAACCGGGTCGTAACAAGATGGTATGAGAGCAAAGCCATCCCGAGAAATGAACCAACCAGCTTGAGAATAACATTCACGTGCATGTAACTAGGGTAGCCACCATAACATATCACTTTGATATCTATTCTATGTCCTCTTTCGAAGGAATTCAATAGCGTTGACCTTTTTCTTCTGTCTTCCGCGTCTCCTTGCAGGAGATGCCTCATCAGGGAGTTCTCAAGGCGGGCCACGGTCGCGGCCGTGGACGAGGTCGGAGGGGTAGACGTGCCAAGCCTGAGGTACCAGTTGACCTGCCTCTTCTCCCAAGCATTCAGGCCCAGGATCTCGCCCAGCTGATCAGAGACATAGCGCGAGAGGAGCTCCACCAGCCTCCACGGGCACCTCTCCCTGAGGACGTGGAGGGGGAGTCCTTGGTGGGACAGAGAGACCACCGCAGCATCGGACGAGCAGAAGGGGGAGGAGGTGGTCCTCCACCGCCCCCACTGCACTCTGACACCTCCGAGCACGAGTCCTCCCTACCTGGAGGCATGCCCGTTCCCCCACTACACTTGCACCACGAGATTTTCGGATAGTTCTGAAAGCTAAAGCCCCCCTCCTTCAAGGGGGATGAGGACCCGTCTAAGGCAAAGGACTGGCTGGAGAAGATAGAGAAGGTGTTTGACACCCTTCACCCCCTGCGGAGTGCCGTGTGGCCTTCGCCATGTACTAGCTAGAGGGTACAACACACAGGTAGTGGAGGCCAGTCAGAGGCCAGGAGAGGGGAGAATCGACGTGGGACCAGTTCGTGACCCTCTTCTTCGAGCAGTACTTCTCGCAGACTTGGCAGGACCAGAGGAGGCGAGAGTTTCATACTCTCCACCAGGGGACGATTTTCGTTAACACGTATCGCACGTGTTTCCTGGAGCTGTCATGTTTTGCTTCGACAGTCGTAGCTACAAAGGAGGAGCGCCTGTGGAGGTTCACTGAGGGGCTCTGACCTGCTATTCAGGGGTATGTCAAACCCCTGAAGCTATCCACCTTCTCGAGAGTGGTGGAGGCAGCCATGATGTACGAGGAGACCAACCTGGCCGTGCGAGACACCGACAGCGAACAGAAGAGGCCTTACCTGCCAGAGTACTCTCAAGGCCATCAAGAGAGGAGGCACGCGGCACCCACAGGAGAGCCATCTCGTTTTGTGGGGTCGTTAGTGAACTTTGGGGGCCCCAGACAGGGGCCAACTGCCAGCACTGGACCCCCACCCAGCCGTCAGCAGGGACCTATCGAGGGAGGGAGTCGAGTTCCCCTCTGCTACAGTGTGGCCAGCCGGGCCACATCAGGAGGGACTGCCCATCTAGTGCTGGAGCACAGCAGATGCTCCCTGCACCGAGCACTGGAGGCCGAGCTGGTGGTTGTGGTCCCCAGGTGCGTGGAGGAGGGCAGCAATCACGAGGAGGGTATCGGCCAGCGGCTGCTCGCTTGACCCAAAGTGTAGCTACTTCGTCTGCACCAAGGGCTGAGGAGCGTATCAACGCCTTGACACACAAAGACTCCAGGGCTTCCGGTTCAGTGGTGGCAGGTATGGTTACCGTTTCCGGCAGATTAGTATACGTACTTTTTGATTCCTGTGCCACACACTCTTTGGTTGCTACGAGTTTTGTTGTCAGTTTGGGACAGGACAGTGTGCTGTTAGAGGATCCATTTGTGATCAGAGGCCTAGGTGGCCAATTGTTTGTAGCTGAGGAGGTCTACACGGACTATAAGGTCAGTATAGGGGAACACAACCTCCCTGCTGACCTGATTATGATACCGATGAAGGATTTTGGCGTGATTCTAGGGATTGACTGGTTGTCCGCCTACCATGCCTTGGTGGACTGTTTCAGGAGGAAGATCGTCTTCTCCATACCAGAATAGCCTTCCTTTAAGTTTCACGGACGACCAGTGGACGGAGGTTTCAGGTTTATATCTGCACTTCGGGCAGCGATGCTTTTAAGCCAGGGGTGTGTGGGCTTTCTAGCTTGTGTAGTGGCAAAGCCTAGCCTCATGGCTAACTTTCAGAGCATTCCAGTGGTTTGTGAGTACCCCGACATGTTTCCAGAGGAGCTGCCAGGACTACCGCCCGAGCATGAGATCGAGTTTGAGATCTCACTGGTACCAGGGACCAACCCCATTTCTATTGCACCATCCAGATGGCACCACTTGAGCTGTGAGAGCTCAAGTCACAGCTGCAGGACTTGCTAGAGAAGGGCTTTGTGAGGCCCAGTATGTCCCAGTGGGGAGCCCCTGTGTTGTTTGTGAAGAAGAAGGATGGTACCCTACGACTTCGTGTTGACTACAGACAACTAAATAGGGTCACCATCAAGAACAAGTATCTGCTGTCGAGGATTGATGACCTTTTTGACCAGTTGCAAGATGCCACAGTGTTCTCCAAGATAGATCTAAGGTCAAGATACCACAAGTTGAGGATCAGGGAGACCGATGTCTCCAAGACAGCTTTCCGTACCCGGTACGAGCACTACGAGTTCTTGGTCATGCCGTTTGGGCCAACCAACGCCCCCGCTGCTTTTATGGATTTAATGAACCGGGTTTTCAAACAGTACTTGGATTAATTTGTGGTGGTATTCATCAACGACGTATTCGTTTACTCATGGGATCAGGCACAGCATGGACAGCATCTACGAATGATTCTGGACACTTTGAGACGACGCAAGTTGTATGCCAAGTATAGCAAATGTGAGTTTTGGTTGAGGTAGGTGACTTTCTTGGGCCACGTGATCTCAGGGGACGGTTTGGTTGTGGATCCAACCAAGCTTGAGGCCGTACTCATGTGGGAGAGGCCACGTACAGTGACAGAGATACGCAACTTTTTAGGACTGGCAGGTTACTATCGGCGGTTTATCAGAGGATTCTCGCAAATTGCGCGTCGTATGACCCAGTTGACTCGGAAGAACGTGCCCTTTGCCTGGACAGATGCATGTGAGGTATGTTTTCAGGAGTTGAAGGAGAGACTGACTTTAGCTCCTGTTCTCACCATCTCGGACAGCAGTGGTGGTATTATGGTGTACACAGACGCTTCGTTGCAGGGATTAAGAGGTATGCTCATGCAGCGAGGTCATGTTGTCGCTTATGCTTCACGGCAACTGAAGCCCCATGTGCATAGCTACCCTACCAATGACTTAGAGTTCGTAGCTATTGTCTTCGCGCTGAAGACATGGAGGCGCTACCTTTACGGTGAGACCTTTGAGATTTTCACAGATCATAAGAGCCTCAGGTACTTGTTTGACCAGAAGGAGCTTAACATGAGACAAAGACATTGGTTAGAGCTCCTGAATGACTATGACTGCAGCATCTCCTATAATCCAAGGAATGGCAATGTGGTGGCTGATGCCTTGAGTTGGAAGGTGCCCGCCCACTTGGCCAGTCTACAGGCACAGAGTTGGAGACTCATGGAGGAGTTGGGCAGTTGGAGACCCCAGGAGTCACAGGGGTATTGTGGGGAAGTGACAGTGACACGATAGACGGGATCAGAGCTGGTAGACTGCATCATCGCAGGACAAATGGCAGATCCGCACTTACAGGCATTGCGAGATAGAGTGCTGTCAAGGGATCCAGGAGACTTTTCCTTTACAGATGAAGTGCTGCGCATGAGGGGATGCTTGTGCGTTCCCAGGGACGAGGAGTTGTTGAGAGAGCTCCTGACAGAGGCACACGGGTCCAGGTTCACCATACATCCCGGGAACACAAAGATGTATCATGATCTGAGACGCGACTTTTGGTGGAGAGGGATGAAGCGGGATGTGGGTGAGTTCATGCAGCAGTGTTTAGTGTGCCAACCGGTGAAGGCCGAGAACCAAAGGCTTGCTAGGTCGTTGCAGCTACTTCTTGTGCCAGAGTAGAAGTGGGAGAGCATCACCATAGACTTGATGGTGGGCCTACCTGTTACCCAGTGAGGACACGACGCAGTATGGGTGATAATGGACAGGTTGACGAAGATGGTGCACTTCCTGCCGATCCAAGTCACCTTGGGACTAACACAATTGGTAGAGAGGTACATTCATGATGTGGTATGCCTGCACGGAGTTCCGTGTGAGATTGTATCCGACAGGGATACCTGTTTTACTTCCCAGTTTTGGGCTAAGTTTCAGCAGGCTTTAGGGACGCGGTTGAGATTCAGTACCTCGTACCACCCCATACGGATAGACAGTCAGAGCGCACCATACAGACGCTTGAGGACCTTTTGTGCACCTGTGTATTGGACTGAAGAGGCTCCTGGGAGGAGCATTTACCCCTGGCAGAGTTTGCATATAATAATAGTTATCACTCAAGCATCAGCATGGCACCTTACGAGGCTCTGTACGAATGAAGGTGTACTGCGCCCTTGAGTTGGGTCAAGGTGGGGACAAGTGGGAGGTTGGCCCCAGGATGATCCAGAAGAGTTAGGAGGTGATAGAGCAGATCCATAGATGACTCCGCACTGTCAGGAGCAAGCAGAAGAGTTATGCTGACCAAAAACGTAGAGAGGTGCAGTTCGAGGTTGGGGATCACGTCTTTCTCCATGTTTCGCCCATGAAGGGCCTGTAGCATTTTGGGGTGAAGGGGAAGCTTATGCCGAGGTTTGTGGGGCCCTTTGAGGTCCTTGAGAGGGTAGGACCCATTGCTTATCGACTTGTCCTTCCTCCCCAGCTTTCTAGAGTGCACGACGTGTTCCACGTGTCCAACTTCAAGAAGTACATCGCCGATCCCAGTCACATTCTGAGCCACGAGAGTGTCGAGGTGGGTGACGACCTAACCTACCCTGAGAGACCAGTGCAGATACTAGATAGAGCCATCCGGAGTCTAAGACGGAAATAGGTACCCTTGGTGAAGGTCTTGTCGAGAAGCTAACGGTATAAGGAGGCTACCTAGATGCCTAAGGCAGCGATGCGAGAGAGGTACCCGGAGCTTTTTGAGGGTACGTCTTTTCGGACCTACTTCGGTCCTCCTTAAGTTTGTTATGCGTTTTATGTTCCTTTTTTTGCACCCTAGCTAGCTCAAGTTTCGGGGACGAAACTTCATTTAAGTTTGTTATGATGTAAAGCCCCATCCCACTTTTAGCCTTTTAAGATGTCTACAGTGTCAGTCAGACGTCTGTCCAAATGTCTTAACCCTTTCCCGAATGTCTAGAAATGAAATTTCTGTACGCATACTGTGCTCAACGCACGCGTGGCGCACAAGACCTTTTCTCTCTCTCCTTTCTCCTCCTTCCTACTCGAACCCTAAACCCCCAAAGCCTCTATAAAAAGCCACCCTCACCTCCTCTCCTCTCCACTCCACACACCACCATCTCCACCTTCAGAGCACGGTGGAGCCGCAAGAGGAGGCGAGCGAGGGAGCGCGTGAGAGCGAGGAGGAGGAGAGTGCGGGAGAAGGAGGAGGCCGAGGTTGGGAGCTTTGATGGAAGCTCGTCGGAGCTCGTACGGCTACCGCAGTGCGTGCGGGAGGAGGAAAGAGTCCAGAGCGACGTCCTCAACCACCTGCAGCAGCTAGAGCTGCGGCGGAGTGAGGAGAAGCGTAATAGAGCGTGGCGTGGAGCGCTGCGAGTACATTCTGATATTGGAATTTTTCCAGTATCAGATGTCTGGAGTGAAGTCCGAACGACTAGCTGAGCATCTGGACGTCTGGAGTTAAGACCAGACATCTGAAAGCACCTTTATCATGAAGGTACGTTCTTTTTGCTGTTACGGCCATGCAGGCCGCACCACAGAAGATATCTCAGTCTGATTTTGGGGTGGCTGCTCTGTTGTATGCAACAGCAACCTTGGGAAGGTGCGTGGAATGCCCTCCTATGCACTTTCGGACGTCTGATCAGCTCACCAAATGACCGGAGGTGCTTCCAGACGACCGGAGGACTGGTCCGACTTTTGGAACCACCTTCAGACGATTGCAGGGGAGTCCTGAACGTCTGAGGACACTGCAGGGACTTGAGGTGAGGTTCTGTATCTTTTAAGACGTCTGGACATGTTCCTAGACGTCTGATTTTGGTCAGTAGACACATTTTTGACCCGTTTGGGGTTTGATCGGGATCCGTTTTACGCAAACGAAGTACCTATAGTTTCCTTGCGAGTTTTGCTACGTACTAGAAACTTTTGTACACTATTTTGAATCCTCCTTTGTGATGTATTCCCTAGTATAGGGTTTCGGCTTGCTGCGTGTTTGGGGCTCGCAGAGATGCCTGGGTCTGTGGTTCGAGCCCCCATTACTCCCAGATTATCTAGTAGAGTGGTCTACTTTTGTTAATTATATTAAATAAGAATGTGCCTATGGAATTAGCCAACTGGAACCCCTAAGATGTGGCATGAACCTTAGGACGGAGAAATGAATGAACCAACTGTACTGCATGATTGTATTTGTATACATGATTAAGTTAAACTACTTGCAATTGCCTGTAATATAGTTGTGAGCTGCCTGTTAGAATATGAGCTTCCTGAGATAAGCAAACAATTACCTGTGAAATCATCAGTTGCATGTATTGAATTATGGAAACATGAGTTGCTTGTATATAAATGAGAACTGAATTTTGAATAATGGGATCCGAATCAGAATAATGTGGTGAACATGAGCATGAACCCTATGGGAAGTTAGGAGTAGAGCTCCTGTGATTAGATGGAAATCTGGAATGTAGATAGGAAGTGTGCTGGCCGTTAAGTACGTAGCACCAAGGAGAGCGATTATCCCCTTTTTATGTAGAGCGGAGCTAGCCGCCCTTGGGTTGGGACTCGAGGTTAGGATTGGCCACTCTACACCGACTTCTGTTGGCCCTCGTGTACACAATACCAAGGCGAGCTACTAGTGTAGGGAGGGAGCTAGCCACCCCACGGGACCCGAGGTTCAGCTAGCCACCCTACACCGACTTGTTAGGCCCTTTGGGCAAACTGGGGTACTCAGACGAGGGTGCGCGGACTGTGGAGGGGCAAGACCCTTGTTTGGTTCTGAGGGGCTAGACCCCTGTTTCTGGGAGGGCTAGGCCCTATACTGTTTCGTGCTGTACTTTGGGCGTACCAGCTAGCAGAAACGACTGACCGCGTGTCAGTGCGGGGTAGCTACTCAAACGGTTATCACGCGTGCCGTAGTCATCGCTACGTCTTGTCAGTGACCTCGGGGTGGTTGACTGGGTGTAGGACTACCACAGGGGACTCTCTCGGCCAGGAGAGCACCACATGTACCTTCTACTCTTCAGAAAAGACTGCAATCAAGATCGTTCCCACGAGGAACATGTGAGATCAAGAATATCTGGATATTGAGAAGAATGGGTAAAAAGGAAATGTACATAAAATAAAATAAATAGAAAATAGAATTAAACTTGTTGTTTTTACTGCTTTAGATAGTATAGATACCACTCTACTCAATGTTCGCTGACTCTATCTTTTTCATAACACTTTTCAGGTCTAGGAGTTAAGCAGCCTAAGCTTCCAGCTGCGGATGGTACAGGGCCCAGTCGAGCCTAGCCGTAGCTTTTTTGCACTTCTTTGTTATACCCCCTTACTGTTGTAGTGAGTTTCATACTTTTAGCTACTGTTGTTGTTATTGTTACTTTCATTTTAGTTGTCTCTGTTGTTTTGGTGGTATGTATTGGAACAGCAGTTTTACTTTCCTTTACTGCTTTGTACATTTTTACTGCTTAGTTATATTGCATATGTGAATGTGGTTTACTTTCCTGCTTTTTGGCTATTTCTTGTTGAACGACTGATGAGAACCTCATCATAAGCCCTAACTAGCTTATTTTGACCTAAGAAAGAGAACAAAAGCTCCTACATAACCAAGAGAAAGGCCTAATTCAAGAGATTACTGATCTGGAAAGAATACATAAAATAAAGGGTAAAACTGTAATTTTACCATTGCAGTTCAGCGACATGATTTTCCAGGGGTTAAACATAGGTCAATTGGACTTAACAAGAGAAAAAGTGGGATGGTTCAGTCAGAAAAGGGTTATTGTGAAATTCAAGAATTAAATGATATTCTGTAACCCTAAAACAAACCTACTTAATTTTACAAGGTTCCAGTTAGGATAAAAATAAACTAAACCCTCTAAAATTCATTGAAAAATATCCCCTAGGGTTTATAACCTTCAATTTGGCCTTTGGAACCTATTTTGACCTAGATTGGGGACCAAGCTCAATATTTGACCTAATTTGGGTTTTTATGCAAAATATCTAGTCAAATGTGGTCAAACCTAAAATCCAACTTCACCATTTGATTCCTTAGGTCCAACTTAGGTCTGTACCAAAATTTGGACCTAAGGGAAGGCTATCTTGACCTACTTTGCAAAATAGTCCACCCAATTACATTCTTGCCCTTAACTTTTGGAAACCCTCGCAAAAACCCCCTCAACTTTTCATCACTTTCTACATTCAGGTCCCTCTACCATTGCAGCAGAGACCCATACCTCCGGCAAGGTTTCGAGGAGGTTTTCTCCTCGCTTCCCTAGGGAGCTGCTCCCAGATTTGAAAGGGGAGTCCTCTGCGAAAACCCTTACCACCTGAGCAGCTCCCCATGCCTTGAATCGCCCCATACCTCTCATGCGAATGCTCGAGAGGTATGGGTATCACTTCCGGCCATACCTCCGACAAGGACTTTTGGCCGCCACCTTGCGCCTGACCCCTCTACCTGTGCCTTTAAAAGAAGACTCAGGTCCAACCGCTTCTTCTAAGCTCGACTTGGCTGAAGAATTCCCCCAATTTCGTCTCCTCCTCCTCCGGTCAGGAGTCTAGCGAGCTCCGGCAAGCCCTCCTCCTCTTTTTTGTCGCTCTGCCACAATACCAGTGGCAGAGTCACCTTCACCACCTTCCTCCGCGTCATGCAACACCCGCGCGCATGCCTCTAGCCCTGTTGTCGTCGCCATCACCCCTCCCCTGGACACCTTCGTCTCCGGCGAAAGTAGATACCTGTCGTCTGCCCCTCTACCTCCCCTTCGCTCCAATCATTCAAGATAAGTTTCTCCTCTCCTCTTCTTCATTTCCCCTCTCTTAATTTACACTTTCGACCCCTTGACAACCGCAGACCACCACCACCTCCTCCATCTCCGGCCGACCACTAGTGAAGGTGCATCCACTGCTCCGCACCATCACACACCTCGCTAGACCTCTCATCACCTCCGCCATCATCCACTGAGCACTTTCCACCCTTCCATCAACCGCCATCGCCTCCCTAAACACCCACCGAACACACCCATAAACACGGCCACAATCCGAACTAGGCACACACACCTAGGCCATTCCGCAGCCAACCAACCTCCGTCTCACCTTCGTCGTGACACGGTGAAGCTCCTCGTATGTTTTAATGGGGCCTCAAGGCCGTATTAAGTGATTTCAGGTCGACCCCCCATTCCGCCATTGACGCTGAAGCAAGGAGCCTGCAGCAGCGCTCCAGGTTGCGTCCACCCAGGTGCTGCGCTCCAGGTGACGCGCGTTGAGTGCGCAAACGCATCTAGCCAGAGATCAGGCTTCGTGAGGCACCCAACTACGCCAATTGCACGGACCTTCCTCCTTGTGGGCGCACAAAGAAGCGGGTGGGTCGTTAGTCCCACCTCGAAAACGCTTGGTGCAAGTGCGTGCTTTTTATTAATTTTATGTTTCTTTCTGTTCACCTCCAGTACACGGGGTGAGGTCCCCTTGCCCGTATACCCGCCTCGTCCGCGACCCATGCTCCGCGGACCTAGCTGCCTGACCCGATTACCCAACACTCCTCGCGCACCACCCACGCTGGTGCGTCTGGACCCGGGCATGCATAACCAACCCGTTTACCCGGCTGGCTCTGAGAGAGCAAAGAGAGAAATAGAGAGAGAGTGACGCGGGGGAGGGTATGGGTAGGTTTTGCTCTATACTATGCAGGGAAAGGAGGAGGAGGAGGAGGCAGCAGTGGAAGAACTTGAAGGCAGGAGTAGCAAAGGAGGAGAAGGAAGATGGCACTGTAGCCGCAGAGCAGCTGAAGACAAAAGAAAGAAGGTGAAGACGAAGCACTGTAGCAGAGGCACAGCAGAGAGCAAAGAAGAAGAAGAAGAAAGACTGTAGAGTCTAAGGAAGAAGAAGGAGGAGGTGCAGCAGAGAAGAAGAAGAAGACAAGGGAAGACAAAGAGGAATAGAAGAAGGAGCCACAGCCAAAGCTTAAGGCAGGGAGGAAGAAGAAGAAGAAAGAGTGAAAGTACTGTAGCATTCGCCAGTTAAGACGTCTGATACACAGAATCAGATGTGTTAAGACCCATGCCACCAAAACCCTTTTAAGACATCTGGGAGTTGGTCCAGACGTCTAGTCAGACGTCTGGACACCTTCCCAGACGTCTAGAAATCAATTTTTGCATGCGTACGGCCGTGAGTCTGCACGCGTGCCGCACGCAGACTGAACCCCAGCCACCCTCTTCTCTTTCTCTCCCCTCGTCGACCTGCAGGACCTTTTCTCTTGCGCCTACAAATACTCCCCTCCTCTCCCTCACGCCACCCCACCCCATCCGTCTCCTCCTTCCTCCAGCGCGAGAGTGAGAGTGAGAGCGAGCAGTAGCTGCAACTAAGTGCAGCGGCGGAGAGGAGAGGGGCAGCAAGAGAAGGGAAGAGAAGAGAGCCCACTAGCCGTGAGGGAGCTCGCCGGAGAGGCTCGCGGCCGGTCGGGCGTGCACGAGGTGGAGTGTTGTGTCGGGGAAGTCCTCCCCGACGCTGCTGCAGCTAGAGCAGCGGGCGGATGAGCATGGTGCAGCCGCGCGGAGCAGGAAGAAGACGAAGGAGGTTCTGATTCTGGGATTTTTCCCAGAATCAGACATCTGGACCTACATCCAGACGACGCGGACGACGTCTGAAGGAGGCTCCAGACGATTGAGAGGTACATACTGCGCATATACATCCCCTTTTTGTGGATACGGCCATGCAGGCCGTTCCACCGATGCTCTGTTGCATGCCATGTTTAAGAGTTTTCTCGTGTGCTTGCAGGATTCGCTTCAGGAAGGCGCAGGACATGCCCTCCCACACGGTCCAGATGTCTGGGCGAGTCACCAGACAGCGGAGAGCATCTCCAGACGTCCGAAGAGGTGGTCGGACATCTGGAACTAGGTCCAGACGGTTCAACACGATCCCTGGACGTCTAAGGAGCAGCACAAAGTGAGGTATGGATCTGGACTCCTTTTAAGACGTCTGGAAGATGTTCCAGACGTCTGATTTGAGTCAGAATTGTCGTTTTTGACCCATTTAGGGTCCGTTCGAGGTCCGATTTCTGCGTTTAAGATTCCGTTCTTCTTCGTATAAGTTCTACTTGTTGGAATGATTTTTATCATATTCTGAGTGGTTTCTTGTGGTTGATCCTTGTGTTAGGACCTCATTCTATTGCGGATTTAGGGTTGCAGAGGCATGCGGACCTCCCGAACGAGCCCCCATTACTCCTGATTTTGCGGGTAGAGTAGCTTCCCTTAGTTAATTACAAACATAAATGCATATCTGGAATAAATGATAGATCCTAGGGTATGGCATGAATCCTAGGACCAGAAAAACTAGATTGAATGATAGATCCTAGGGTATGGCATGAATCCTGTGACTAGAAACACTGGGACGATTATATTAAATGCCTGAAATGCAGTCTTGGAATGAGTAGATAATAATTGCCTGTAATTGGATAACAGCTGCTTGTGAAATGTAGAATACTGTTGTTAGTAACTACTACATGTAATTTCTGTTGTTTGAAATTAAATACGAGCTACTTGTATATAAATTGGAAAAGAAAGATTGGATGTTGGAAACACGTGCTATCTGTGAATAAACATAAAATGATGAAACATAGTATGGCTTGGCCTGAGAAACATGAGCATGAACCCTACGGGAAATTAGGAGTAGAGCTCTTGGAAATAAATAGAATGGAACTGGAAATGTGAATGGGGAAGTGAGCTGGCCCTTGAGTACGGAGTACCAAGGAGAGCGACTGTCCCCCTGTTTAGTGTAGAGCGGAGCTAGCCGCCCTAGGGTTGGGACCTGGGGTTAAGACTGGCCACTTTGTACCGACTCTGTGGCCCTCGCGTACATAGTACCGGAGAGAGCTACTAGTGTAGGGAGAGAGCTAGCCACCCCACGGGACCCGAGGTTCAGCTAGCCGTCCTACACCGACTTGTTAGGCCCACTGGAAAAACCAGGGTAGTCAGGCGAGGGTGCCCAAACTGTGGAGGGGCAAGACCCTTGTTTGGTTATTGTGGGGGGGTTAGACCCCTGTTACTGAGAGGGCTCTGCCCTATACTAGTTCCGTGCTGTGCTTTGGGCGCACCCGTTAACGAAAACGACTGACCGCGTGCCAGTGCGGGGTAGCTACCTGTGCATTTATCGTGAGTGCCATAGTCACTGTTATGTCTGTCAGCGACCTTGGGGTGGTTGACTGAGGGTAGGACCACCACAGGGGACTCTCTCGGCTAGGAGAGCACCACGTGCTACTTCTACTTTTCGGAAAAGACTGCAATCAAAATCATTCCCACGAGGAGCATTCGAGATCAAGAAAAAGACCTGATAAATAAACCAAGTGATGAAAGAAAGAATAATTAGTTAAATAAAGAAAGAAATTGAAAACATCAGCTACCTGTCCACCTTTACTGTTTCTCTTAGCTAGCTAGTTGCCACTCTACTTAGCGTTTCACTGACGTGTCGTACTTACCACCTTTTTCAGGTCCAGGTGTTGAGCAGCCAGAGCCTACGACTGCGGAGGGTGCTGGGCCTAGTAGAGCCCAGTAGTTGTACTTTTGTTGTACCCATTTTCTGTAGTAGTGAGTATTTTGTTACACTTTTGTACTCTTTTATTATAAACTTCATATTCCTGTACCTGTTTTTAATTCTATACTGTTGTGGTGGTGTGTGCTGTAGTAGTTACTTCTTTACTGCTGTACTTTGTTACTTTTAGTTGCTTGCATGGTGAATGTGGTTTATTTTGCTGCTTTTTGGTTACTTTCTCGTTGGACGACTGGGTCTTGGGATCAGTCGAGTCGGTCCGATTCTCATGTCTCATAGGGATTCGGGAATCAGGTCATAACGAGACATCTAAGAAAAGAAAGAGAGAAGAGAAAGAAGGAAGAAAAGAGAAGAAAGACAAATTTATTTTCTCTCTCTAGTTTTTATATACATTAGATTGCATTGATATCATCTTTTGAGTAATTTGAAATTGTGATTTAGCTTCTAAAATACCAATTTGCTCCCTGAGTTCAACCTCGGAAAATTTTGACTTTAGAGTAATAAAATTGTTAATTGTTTATATGATGATTTCAAACTATACTGCAACGAATATCATTTTAAAACATGATCTCGTTGCGTAAGCAACGACTAGGTCTTGGGATTAGTCGAGGCGAGCCGGTCTTAGGTCCTGTAAGGATCCGGGAATCAGGTCGTAACAGCGGAGGACGGTAATCACCTGAAACACGAAATAAGGCCTCACGGCCATGTTAGAACATCTCAGGAGACTCACCAAGTGATGGCGAAGGTGGTGGTTGTGTTTGCGTAGCATGAGCGTGTGTGTGGTGGCCGAACAAACTTAGGGAAGGTGGTCGGCGAAGGGTGTGTTTGGTGGAGGCGTTGAGTGTGCGAAAGCCCAAATTAAGTTGGGGCTTTTGATGTGTGAAGCACGGCGATGCTTATGGGAGTCATGGGGAGATGAGCGGTGCGGTGTAGTGGGCTCACAACCTCGCCAAAGCTCAACCGAAGTGAAAGAAGACGAAGGGGGAGAGGCGTGGTCATTGGTCGAATTGAAGGGAAAAAGGGATAGATAGAACCTAGGGAGAAAGAGAGAGAGAGTGAACTGAATTATGGACGATGGGGAAGAAGTTGGCACCAACTTTGATTGGCCAACATTGGAGAAGATGAATACTTCATTGAGGGAGACGGCAGTGAGGAGAGGGGGAGGCTACCCTTGCTGTGGCTGGTGAGACGTGGACGATGATGAGGAAGAAGGATAGGCCAATTTGGCTGTTGGCCGTCCGTAGGACAACGAAGAGGGGAGGCCGCTGGAGCCTAGGTCGGAGGAGGCTGGAGATAGGGAAAGAAGATGGTTTTTGGCCTTGTACCTAGCTAAGGAAAAGTGGATTCTTGTCCTGGGTCCTTTTATAGGCCTTAGAGAGGAGTTCTAAGCTTGGAAAGAAGCTTTCAAGCTTCGAAGATGTTTAGTCACCTCGGTCGTATTTTAAAATCTCATGTCGTAATATAGTTGATCAAAGCAAATCAAACATTTAAATTTATAACTCGAATTAAAAGAGAAATCTAAGGTCATCTCTGGGAGCAAGAAAATGAGCTAATATCACTATTTTGGATTTCACAAAAAATTAACCTTAAGAAATAGATCTCACAGAGTTATTCTTTTAATGCATAAAATCTAGTTCAAAATGATTTTAATGGAATCCAAAACCCACTACTATAATCGAGGAAATTCAATTAATGCTTAGCAAAAGTTACTTTGAGAATAATGCGCTTAAGCATTCAAATAACTAATGTTGGGAAATATTATTTTAAAAGGGGATCAAATAATCTAATAAATGAAACAAGAATTTAATATAAAAAGGAAGCCTTCAAATTAGTCCTTGCATTGGTGCGATTAGGTCCCTAGGAACTGTTGCAATCCAGTCCTTTTCTCACATTCAGGTCCCTCGCCTCTTCTCCTTTTTCTTCTCTATTTGCATTGGCAGTAGGAGGATGACGAAGGAGGCCGACAAGGGTCAATGCTCCAAGCTTCAAGCCAAGGTGTCAAGGGCCTTTTGCTTGGTGCACTAAAGGGGGAGGAGGTGTTTGCTTGCCGTGGTGATGCACGGAGGTGGCCGGTGAAGGGCCAGCAAGCCCGTCATTGATGGGTTGGTCGGTTGGGAGTGTCAAGTGTCGAAGCTTCAAACCAAGGTGTTTTCAAGCTCCAGCGAGACCTGCTAAAGGTGATGGAAGCATCAATTTGACACAAGGCTTGGAGGCAGCTGGCGGAGGCGAGGAAGACGCCGACAGCGACGTGCGTCCGGTGGCCGATTGGCAGTGTCGAAACCCCAAATTGGTTGAGGAGTTTTGACACACACGTCGAGGGGGTGCTTGTAGGGTGGTCGGCGGTGTGTAAGATGGTGTGGAGTGAGGTGGGAGTGCCCGCCAGAGTGGTTGCCGCCGATGGAGAAGGAGATGGAGTGGAGTGGTGTTTTGAGGTTTAAACCTATGTCTAAAAGGCCTATCCTAACCTAGAAGAAGAAAGGGAGAAGAAAGGTTACCTAGGAGGAGAAGAGGAGGTTGGAGAGGAGGCCGGCATGCCCGCCGAAGTTGGGGGAGAAGAAGAGCTCTGGCGGTGGCTTTTGGAGCGAGGAGACTCGAAGGGCTGCCTTCTGTGATAGGAAGAACAGCGAGGACTTGAGGAAGACAACCGTGCCCTCGATTGGTAGTGAGGAGCAGCAAAGAAGGGTCTACGGAGAAGCTCCAAGGTCTTGCCAATGGCAAGTTCGGGAAGGAAGAAGTAAGGGTGAACACACGCCAAAACTCGACGACTTGCAACGACGTGAGGTGAGGAAAGTTTATAGCTTGTTGGCATATAAGGAAAGGGTCGGAGGTTGTGCAAACAACCTCACCGGAGTTGCGTGGCCAGCGGGGTCGAAGGTGAAAGGTGGAGATGCTGGAGGGGGCATAAATGCAAAGAAATTGAAAGTTGAGGGGGCATTTGTAATGAAATCAAGAATTGAGGACCAAAATGCAAAGTTGACCAAGATGAAGTCCAAATGAACCCAAATTTTTATGGTAACCTAATTTGGACATAAGAAAGTTGATGGTGACTTTAATTTTTGATTTTTATATCATTTGCATGATTAATTTATGTTTAGATCCAAATTGTACCAAATACCCATCTATGATTCTATTTTAGGTCAAAACGAGTTTTGATCGTCAAATTAACTGTGCCAAATCCTATAAAATATTTTTAATTGATTTTCAAAAGGTTTAGATTACATTTACTTCTATCGAAACTATTTTAATTGAAGTAGGGTTGAAATTAGGATTTTTAATTAGAATTAAACATTCAATTTGAATGTAAATCCTAAATTACTTAATACCAACATCTTTTAAGATATTTAAGCTCAATTAACCTTTAATTAAACATAAGTTTACCCTCCAGCTATTCTACATTCATAATTATTTATGAAATTTACAGAATTAACCCATTTTTCTATTAATTCCTCTCTCTTCAGCCCTGATTGAGTTATACCCTTTTAACATGTTAATTAAGTGAATTTAACCTTAGAACTTAGCCAAATTAAGTTAGTTATAGAGGATGATGGAAATGCCATCAGAGGATTTCACATACGTGGGATTCCCACATCTTCCATGTATTCGCATGAGAGATTGGGAAGGAATTAAGGTCTATGGCTAGGTTTATTTGAAAGGGAATTCTTTAAGGAATCTCCGATTTAAATTTAGGAGAGTTTGATTGAGAATTGAGCGAAAAATCCTCGTTTGAATCTTGACGTAGCTCGTGTGTTCACACTAGTGGCGGTAGGTACCCATTTGCAAAGAATGAAGAGAAAGTTAGGGACCAATTTGCAAACAATTCAAAAGCTGAGGAGCTAATTGAGAGATAAAGAGTCTGACTAGACTAAAATGCAAACTAGGTCAAGATGATCTCTGATTGAGCTTAAATTTTGGTATAAACCTAATTTGGATCCAAGGAATCATATAGTGAAGTTAGATTTTAGTTTTAACCAAGTTTGACTGGGAAATTTACGTAGAAACCCAAATTAGGGTAACTTTCTATCTGAGAGTCTGTTCTAGGTCAAAATAGGTTCAAAAGGTCAAATCAAGGATACCAAACCTCATGGAATATTTTTCTATGAATTTTATAAGGTTTAGATGAAATTTATTCCGACCAGAACCTCAGTAACTCAAGTGGGTTTGAAATTAGGGTTTTGGGTTATGGATTAGTTCTCGAAATGCGTGAAAATTCGTTTCTGTCTATGTAAACCCTCTTATTAGACTTTAAGGAACATTAGACCTTCAGTTAACCCCTTGGAAACCCCGTGATTAACCTGCATTCATGATATGTTGTTAAAACTGCAGAATTAACCCTAATTTAGTGTACTCCTCTCAGAAAGGATATGTAGAAAATTACGACTCTCAGATAATTATGTAGGAGCTTTTGTCAATTAATCCTATCTAATTAAAGCTAGTTATGGCTCATGATGATGTTATCATCATTTATCCTTGGGATCAACAATGCTAGTATCATAAACAATGATCACATACACAGCCAAGGAGGTAGGTTATAAGTTACCATCACCACTGGCCAAATTG
Organism: Thalassia testudinum; assembly: GCA_037157565.1. NCBI lineage: Eukaryota > Viridiplantae > Streptophyta > Magnoliopsida > Alismatales > Hydrocharitaceae > Thalassia > Thalassia testudinum. Next base: position 101,112,904 of record JAZHRO010000063.1, read on the forward strand.
AATATGATGGATACATATTCTTAAATGGATTAAATCCGTCACTTGTAAGACCAAATCTTATGTTACGTGATTCCTGCACGAATGATACATGTCTATTATCAAATTTTATCCACTCATCAAAATCTTCGGGGTGACGAATGCGACATATCGTGATTTATTCTTCTCATGCCATTTCATCTATTTCGCACTCTTGATATAAATAAGCGTTGACGCCTAAGAATTAATGGAAAGTATCTTAGGATCTTCTCTGCCAGTTTCTTGCCATGTTGAATCCTTGATTTTTCAACCTTATATCATGACGCACCACACTTCGGACAAGTATCAAGACCAGCATATTTACTTTTGAATAATACGCAATCATTCAGACAAGCGTCAATCTTTTCACAATTCAAGCCTAGTACCTTAATTTATTTTTTTACATCATACCACGACTCCAAATAACCTTTAGGCTTAGATAGAAGCTCTTCGATAAATTCAAGTACCTCGAACATTAATTTAGATGTACCTCTATTGATAACCTTCATCTGAAATAATTTCAATAGAAATGTCAACCTTGACATAGAGCTCACTCCAAGAGAAATTGGTTCATCGACTGCCTTAATAGTATCATAAAAGTTGTTACAACTTCGTAACATGTCACCATCGTCTACAATGTTATTTGATACTCTAAGTTCATCCAACATCTCCTCGATTTTGTCACCTTCAATATTACCAGTAGGCTCCTCATCAACATGCATTGAATTAGTTTCATAAGTTTCTATGATGAATTCTCCATGAGCAATCCACTTGGTGTAATGTTGCCACCAACCATTACAGATTACATGCTCTAACATAGTGTTATGATCATGTACTCCATTTAAGCACCCTTGACAAGGATAGAAAATCAATTATAAAAGTTCCCCTCGTCTGAATGATTTCCTATTGTCATAAAATGCCCAATCCAAGAAGTCCCTTACTCCATTCTTATATCGAATGTAATCTGAATTTCTCAGACTAATCCAAGACTTATCCATAGTGACCTAAATAATTATTAACAGATATAAAGTTCTCAAGTTAATGTCATATTGTATCTATAAACATCTACAAGAAAAAAAGGCTACTCTTAAATGTACCTAAGTCACCAACTAATTATGAGCAAACATTGACATGTTATATATATATGTTTGCATTTTGATTATGATTTTAATTTTAATAGTCCATCCTTGAAGATTTGATTACAATGTTACTTGTTACATGTAATCGGTGTTTAGAGAAATTTTGGCAGCATTTTCTCGCACTTCTCCAGTATACCTCCCAAGACTAACCTTAACTACATTGCTAATAACTCCCATTTAATGGTGCTTTAGGAACATAAATAAGATCATTTGGTATACCGGAGAAGAGTGGAAAGAAACTGCTGAAATCCCACCAGACATCGGTTTCATGTAAAAAGTAACCATAAGTTATGCGCAAATATTCAAGGACCCCCTTAGTTCAGAACTTCTCTGAACTAAGGACGATGACTCTTATGGCATATAAGTGAGGTACACACACACTCTGCATTATCCGTGTAACATGATCATAAGTGTCGATGGGCAAGTATTTTGACACGATTATCCCATCCTAAAACCTATAACCTAGGGGTTAGAATACCTATTGTTTGACCTCAAGTGTATCTATAAATTCGTTAAAATAATACATTTCATTAAAAGCATAAAATTCGCAAAGAAATCAATAAATTATAAATGCTCTCTCCCTTCCCTCCTATACCCTACCTCCCCCTTCCTCTTCGCTTCTTGTCACTATTCCTTCCCTCTTCTCCTTATTAATCTTCTTCTCCTTTGCTTCTTCCAAAATCATCTTTCTCTATCTCTCCTACTCTCCGACCTCCTTTTAATATTAATTCTCCTTCCTCCTCTCCTTTCTAACGTTCTTCCAAATATTTATTCTCTACTTCCTCCTCTCCTCTAATCTCCTCTCCTCTTCTCTCTACCTATCCTCTCCACACTAACTCAAGATAACAATATAGCATCAAACATAATTAACTAAGTGGGTACAACCCACAATCATGCATTAAAATAAAATTAACTAGTGGGTACACCCCAATCATGCATTAACATTTAAAACACAATTAACTAGTGGGTAAACCCAACAATCATGCATTCACATTCAAAACATAATTAGCTAGTGGGTACACCCCATAATCACACGTTCACATGTATGTACAAATTAAAATGCATACACACATTCGTACCTCGACAAAGACATGAATCAGAGAAGACATCTCCGATGGTAAGTGTAACCTACATTAAATTATACAAATAAATCATAATAAATAAAACTTTCTAATACAAAAACTAAAAGATAAATAAAAATAAAAATTAGGGAGGGGCAATGTGGAGGAGGGGGTGGTTGAAGGAGGAGGAGAAGGAGGGGTGGGGGCAGCGTAGGCGGCCAGTGATGCAGAATGCAGGGGGCGGCGCGTGGGCTTGGGTGGGGGGTGCGAGAGCGAGGGACCGAGTAGGGGGTGACACTGCGAGGAGGGGTGGGGGGTGGTTGGGGACAGGGGCAGCGCATGGGCAAGGGTTGGGGAAGGGAGCACATGGGGTGGTTCACCAAAGGGAGGGAGAGTCGACGACATGGGGGGGAAGCAGCAGCCGCAGGGGGAGGTCTCAAGCTCGTGGGAAGGAGAAATGAGAAGTGGTTTCGAGGGAGGGGGAAGGGGTGCGGGTGTGGAGTTATATTCACCATTGGCAACGGTTGATCAGAAGGGGTGCGGATTATATTCACCATTAGTGACGGTTGATCTGATCAACCGTCGCCAATGCAAGTATGGTAACTTTTTCGCTCGCGCGGGAGAGTAGATATTTTCACACGGCGACACGCATTCGTGACGGTTGACTTGACCAACCATTGCCAATTGGGAGTTCACTTTCCCTTACGAGCGCATTGACAATTCGTGATGGTTGATCAACCATTGTGAATGCTCGCATGACAACACTTCCAGGAGCTTTTCTTAATCGATCAATAACTTTTCTTAATCGATTAATCGATTAATGTGCTCCAGAGACTTTTTCTAATTAGTTAACATTCTCTTTTAATAGATTAATCGACTTAACTTTCTCTTGCGTGCGCTTTGACAATTCGTGACGATAGAATTAACCGTCGCAAAAGTTCTACCCAAATGCCCCTCGCTAATACGAACACACTCCCAACTCAAGGATTGCGACATTCGAACACATAATCGGAACGAATTAGGCATTATTGGTGATAGTTTCACGACCGTCGCAAATTAAATTTCGCCAATAGTAATTTTCCTTGTAGTGATGCCCTACAACGAGTAAGGATGGCCAAGTGCAGTCTTCACTAGTTAGACAACTACTGGTCGACTAGTCCTATAGTGGTTGGTCAATGCCCAATCATCTGACTGCTAAAGGCTTCGAAGTTCTGATTCCCTAAAGCAATTCAAAGGTCGGCAGGTGTGTAAAATCAGGCAACTTGCTACTAAGGGATTGGATGACCTATGGTCGACTGAGTGAAGTGTTTAAGGTAATTAGCCAATTAATTAATGTAACAATCGTTCACAAGTTCCAAGAATTTTCGAGTGTTAAACAACTAATGTTTAGAGGACAAGTCGACGGTCAGTCAGCACCCTTCATAGGAGTTGGTCGGCGGGTGGCTCATTTAGTCAACTAGCTACTAAGGAATCGGTTGGTGCCCAACTAAATTGGACGGACCCTATACCGATGTTTGGTTGTTTTAAGGCCATTAAGTGTAGGGTTTTGTTCCCAAGGCTTCCTAATGACTATCTAGGCTATTTAATTCTATTTTAGGGCTCTTGAACAAATATCTAGGAAAAGAAAAGAACAAAATAAATTACATCAATTATAACACATAAATCTAAGTCCTATTCCTCAATCTTCAAGCTTTAAGCCTCCATCCATCCTCCAACCATGCTCTTTGATGCTTTTATCCTTCAAGCTCATTCATGCCTCCATGGGGCTTGAGCTCAAACCTTCAGCAAGCTTCCTTCAAATTTGCATTCATCTTAGAAACTTAAACTCAAATGAAAATATTAAATGACATTTATTTTGTTATCATTAAAATTAACGATCGTGATATTTTGACACCAATATTATTAATTCTCATGAGTAGAAAAACAAAGCAAACACCAAGAATATTAAACAATGGGCAAACTACAGCAGCTATCTTGGAAATACCACAAGCATACTAATAAGCTTTTCAACCTTTTATTTGGACCACCAAAGATCCAAAATTGTACTGGTTGAATTTCCACATGCAAGGAAACCACACGCCAATAGTTGTAACTTAATTTTATCTATTTCATTTAGATTATTTATGTGATAGTTTTGAATCTTGCCATATAAGCATGGTTTGGTAGGTGGATTGGAAAAATGGGATAAGTTTGAATGATTGGTAGAATAAGCTAAAATAGCGAAAGAAGCCACTTTTTTGTTTAGATGCAAAATGGTGGAAGGAGCCATGCCTAAGAGGAAGTGGAATACAATCATCTTAAGATTTTACTTATGATTCCACTATTACTCGATCCCAAGCATAAGACCAATCAAATGCCGCAATGTGGACCTAATATGTATTAAGAATGTCCAGTATATACATACATGTCAATATTTATCTATTACATATAATACATGATGCAATATGGAATAAATCGTGTCTATATATTGGCTTTGCTTTGTTTGAGGTACATGATTGATACATTACAAACAACACATTTTGAGCTCCGCATGCTTCGTCACCCTACAAAAACTCCTAAGATGGGTTAACCTAATATTTAATCTACTACTACATGAAGCTTAAAGTTGTGTTGCTAGTAGTTCTAGAGTTTTACAGATCAAGATATTGATCCAAGATATTGCTACCAGGACATTTTTGTTTTTAATTTAGTATTCTAATAACAGGTTTCCCTTCAGTGGAGCTAATATCAAACTAAAACAGTGAAAGAACTGATTACAATAGGACCAAATGGTACGGAACTACAAACGGACTCCAATGGCATTCGTGTAGAAGGCATCGGCATAATATTAAGGTTGACCGTTGGCTTCTTGGGCGCTGGTAAAGACCCATGAGGTGATGGCAATACAAAAAACAGGGGAGCAGTCAACGCATGCTAACGTAGGTGTCAACTATGGTAAGTGATTTGATAGTTTTATACAATGTAACACTTATTTTACATGGATGGTAGGTGATTTTGAAGATAATTTTAATGAGTTATGTCAAAATAATATAATTTTATTTTTAATGTCGAGCAGTAATAGATCTCATCATATTTCAATATATTTTAACATAAAATAGAGACATCTAATGAATATCATATACACATTTTTTTATATTACATTTTATGTTGCATTTGATGCTTTTATATCCGAATCCTAGTAAGTTTCAACGAGATCGATGGTTCCGTAGCCAATGTAGCGGCAACAGGACCTTTGTTTTCATGCTGGATATCATACACCGTGGCATTAAACTTCCTTAATAAATTTATAGCAAGTTAGGAGGTTTGGAGGTGGACCGAGTTCAATACATATACGCATGACACGTGGGAAGAAAAGCTGAACAAATGTTACGCTTAGGATAGGGGAAGAGGGAATGAATGAAGATATTAAATTGAAGTTCTCACCCAAAACATTTGTTAATTGCACGTTCTACGAATCTAAAGTTTAGATCTAAATCGAAGAGAAAATATGGATTGACATTATTTTCTAGTTCACCAACTGTGAGCAAATAATTTGAAATTTATAGTTCAATCAAAAACATATGCTATGTTAGAATTTTTTTTGTACAATTTACATAAGCATCCTTAAACTTGGATTTTTGATTTCGATAGCTTCTAAGCATTTCCTTAAACTTCTTTCTCTTCTGAAGGAATTAGTGACAAGAGAGATCGAGTTTTTTTCTTTTTCTTTTTTCCTGCTTTCTTTTTTTCTTTTGATCCTTGAGGCTTAGGTTATTTAAGGGTTTAACTCTTCAAAAGGAAGGTTAACTTATGTTTACTTGATTATTGAATCTTTAATCTGATAACCTATGGTCATTTTAACACATATTTATCTAACATAAATTTCAATTGAGATTAGTTAAACTCGTGTTAAAATTATATACAATTTATATCTTTGGCGCATCTTATATTTTATATTCCTAATACTACTATCAAGTAAACATCATCAGAGTTAACGTCATAATTTAATATAAATTCAAGTAAACATAAATTGATGTTAATATTACTTATAAATAAATATAATTACAAGTTAATACTAATTTCACATTTATTAATACTACTTTCCTAATTTCCCACATAAACTAGTTATGAGAAAGAGTAAGGAGAAAATTCTAACCATGGTTACTTCTTCTCCATTAGGAATAGATAAGTATAAACCTTAGAGTACTTATGTTTAATTCTTGAACTTATTTCTTGAAAGCACCTGTTCCTTGAAATGATTAAAGTTAAAATAAAGTACTCCATTATACAATACTATGTGTACTTTACTCTATCATTACCATACTTTACTTCTTAAGTCAAATAATCATTTAAAAAGCTAATCTTTGACATAAAAAATAGTCTTTGGGAGGAAAAAAATTAAAATTATATTAAAATTTTATTTCGTACGAAATTATTGTAATAAAAAAGTAGTTAAAAAATAAGAAATGCATGTTGAAATGTGTAGTAGTTTTAACTGGTATGTTTTAATTTTTTATTAGTTAAAAATTAAAATATCAATTAAAAACGAAAGTATACCACTGTATTTTAATTTTTCATTGGTAGAAAAAAAAGTTTTCACCTAGAAATAAAAAGTATTTTTTCATCTATTGGTTTTGAGTTTATGGTTTAGAATAGAAATTATTTTTTAAGTGAATAATAGCTATCATAGGTGAAATCTTATTTTATATATACGTAAAATCGATTGAAAATCAAAATTTATTATACATTTCAAAATGCATCACAATGAATACATCACCAGTGAAAAATTAAAATATACAAGTTAAAAATTAAAATACACCGCTTGCTACAAAATACATTGTAATTAATATATCGGTGTATTTTAATTTTCCATCATCAAAATGCATTGTAACGAATATGGTGTATTTTAATATCCAATCAGTATTTTTGATTTTTCATCATGAAAATATATTGCAAAGAATATATGAATATATTTTAATTTTTTATTAGAAAATAAAAAATATCGATTGAAAATTAAAATACATCGTAATAATATATGAAATCTTAACGGGTAATTTTTTTATCCACCCCTGAAAGAACAAACATAGGAGAGAAGAGAGTGGGGCTGAAATCGGGTGAGGGAAAGTTAAAAGGAAAAAAAGAAAAAAAAGGCCACGGTGTGACTAACAATGCCTATAGCCACAACCCTTCAATATGTATCTTGACGAAGGGACTTGACAACCTACAGTAATTTCTCCTTACATAAGCTATCCCACGCGCAGATGGCTTCTTATTAAGATTTCTCAGGATGAGATGGATAACATTGGAACAATAGAGGGCATATCTCGAACTGCCGTCAAAGTTGGGGAATCTTTGCATAAATTAACAACCGGTTAGACAGGGGAGAGACAGCCCGAGAGCAGCAACACGCGGGCCCCCCACAGACACAGTTCCTTGAGGCAAGATGGCACCACCCGCCGACCCAACTCCACGACATGTCCACACCCGAATGTCCACCGCTCCCCCAACACCCGTACATCCTTCCCGCCACGTGGCACCCCCACGGACGGCCCATCCACTTCCCCCACACCTTTTCTCTTCTCTCTCTCTCTCTCTTCCCCTTATTAAGTTGCGGTCGTCCTCTCTTCTTCCCCACTATCTCCCCGCTCCCCGAAATCCAAAACCCAATTCTAACCCTAACCCCAAAATTCTTGGCCTAATCGGGTGGTGCTGCTGATGGAAGAGGAGGAGGACACCGCGTCGGCGGAGTCGGGGCTCGACTTCGAGGAGACGGAGCTGAAGCTGGCGCTCCCTGGGGACAGGAAGCGGGGTTTCGGGGAGAGCCTCGGCCTGAGGGTGGGGAGGGCCGCCGACACTCGCGCTCCGCCCGATCGCGACGACGACGGCTCCGTAGGCTCGTCCGAGTCCAAGGTCTCTGGTGGCTCGAGGCCCCCAGTCTCCAAGTATGTGTGCGTTGCCTTCCGATAGAAAAGGGAAAGGTTTGGACTTTGGTTGAAGGGGATTCGGTGGAGGTGGAATTTCGGTTTGGTTTGTGTTTGGAGTGTTTCTTCTAATGTTAAAAAGGAGGGGGATTTTGGTGAGCGTAAGAAGGAAGTGATTGTGTTCGAATTGCATGTGGTGTTTGTTAGACCTTCGTTGATTTGATTGTTGGGAGAATAGGGACTTGCTCTCTGTTTAAATTAGATCTTTGGCACTCAAGATTTGATGTTTGGTGGTTTGATTGGACTGGACTTCGCCAACTTCGCCGCAAAATTTAGCTCGACGTGTTGCAGTTTTTGGTTTGTTGGATTTTAGTTGTTTTTTTAGTTGAAATTTGTTGCATTTTGTGGTTCTGGAGAACTGGGATCTGTCATCTTGGTGGATAATTTGCTGGATTTTGGGTTGTCCTCCTTTTTGGGAAGTTATTTCGATTTGCTGTGGGCGAACTAGATTGTTTTTTGCTGTTGTGATGATTGCTTATCCAAACATAGTCGCATGTTTACAACAAGTGGTGCGGATTGGGTCCTCGTCAAAATAGAGATGAATTAGGTGTACATGTTGTAGAAAGTGGCGTTTTTTCTATTTTGATCTTTGGGTATTGTAGATTTCATGTTATGTGTTCTAAAGGTAATGTAATTCGTTGGCTTGGTTGAAGAAAAAAAAGGAGCTGAATTTTGTGTCTTCTCCATTTCGTTTAATCTCAGTTTAGTTCTCTGCAAAACTAGTTGGTGGGAATTCTGGGAATCAGTCTCAGTGATTGCCATGATTTGTTGTAGTGATTCTTTATGCTGTGCTTATTTGGAACTGTGGTGGAAGTAGGATTCAAGTGGTTGGGTGGCCACCTCTGGTGCCATCTAGGAAGAATGTGCTGAAGAATTATAGGTATGTCAAGGTTGCTGTGGATGGTGCACCTTATCTGAGGAAGGTGAACCTTGAAATGTACAACAGCTACCAGGAGCTTTTGAAAGCTTTGGAGGAGATGTTCTCTTGCTTCACCATCCGTAAGTGATTTGTTTTTGTTCAGATGTGTGAGAGCTGTATGATTGCTAACTTCTTAGTAGCTTTGGTGGGCTACTCATTTGTTATGATTAATTTTCCTCTATTCGTGGTATCAGGGAAATTTCGAGATGAACAGAAGCTAGTAGACCTAGTAAACGGAGTTGAGTATGTTCCAACCTATGAAGACAAGGAAGGTGACTGGATGCTGGTTGGCGATGTTCCTTGGAAGTAAGATTCAGAGGCATTGCTATATGCTATGCATTCTTTTAGAATTTCACCGTAATTGACCCTCCCTTATTGTTTATAAGTGAAATCAAGGAAGGCCTGCGATGTTAGGTGAAAAAGGCCTGTGTATAATGTGTTTCATGGACTTTATGTTATTCTTTTACCAAACAACAACAATAATAACAACTAAGTCTTTTCCCACATTAAGTGGGGTTGACTATATGGATTTTTTACCTCCACATAGATTGATTTTCAGTTATTTCAAGATTTAAATTAAAGTAATTGAGGTCATACTTAATAGTTTCATTCCAACACTTGTTTGGTCTTCCTCACCTCCTCTTAGTGAGTTTAGCCTCCAACTTCTCGCATCTCCTAACTAAAGCATCTAGTGGCTTTCTTCGTAAATGTCCAAATCATCTTAGACGTGCCTCTCTCATTTTATCTTCTATCGGTATCACCTTAACCTTTTTTTCTAATAAACTCATTTGAAATACGATCCTTTTTTTAATATCCTCATACGGTTCTTTTACCAAACTAATGGAATAAAATCTCCATAGATGATATGCCTTAGAACTAGTCTAAGATGGAAGAATAAAGAAACTTGGGGCAGGCTGGTAGATGTATATCACCTATTCTGTTTAACTGTTACGCTCATAGAAATATAAGGTTCTACAAAACCACTTATTTCAACAATCAACAGTATGTTGGATGGCGTATGTTATAAAATGCCAAAAGAAAAGATGTTTTCATTCTTAGCAGTCATGGAGTTATATTGGAGATAAGCTGCAAAAACAACCTAGACTGTCCTCCAGGATTATTTTGGTTCTATAAAATTGCAGGTACACCTTATGTTTGCTTGCTTTTGCAAATTGAGTTTTGATATTCTTTTATGCTTACAGAATGTTTGTAGAAACATGCAAGCGTCTCCGGCTGATGAAGCACTCCGAGGTTGTAAATCAAGGTATTGGATGGAGTTGCCTTTGTTCTAGTTACACTGATAGTGTTTCTGTAAAACAAGCTGACCATGGAACATTTCGTACTTGTGAAATTGCACCATTTTTTTTAGATCAATTCTTTTTTCTGTCTTCTCTTTTCTTTTGCGTAAGGAAGCAATGTTGAAATCGAATTATTGACCAATATCCATTCGTGATTATCTTGCTTGGTGGAAAGATGTTGGTGACATGGTTTGCGGATCGTATGACAGTGGCCAACCTGTCCATACATTTTGGATTCCTTGGTTCTTTCCTCAGTGGCGTAACCATCTATGAAAGATAAAGAGGCAGCAGATTGTCTTTTGGATAGCCTGAGCATTTGTGTCCACCCAATTTGTAGTTGAGGCAGTATTAATCTTGGAGAAAGCACACATAGATCTTATATATCACCCTTGGGAAAATCATAACGGGACGTTACTTGTAGTGGCGAAAGATAATGGACCTGCTAAAGCAGAGAAATATACCTACCATGCAAATTGGGGCATGGTAAAACTTGAATCTATGTACGATGAGCATTATACTGGACGAAATGCATCGATTACACCAGTGTTTTGCCTCCTTACCCGACAGATTTTTTAGCGTCATTCTCTGAGCCTTGGTATTTCGTAAAAGCTAATTTACCTCATTCTGAAACTATTCCAGATCGAGAGAGGTTTGTGGTAATTTTTTTATCTTACCACGATGTTTATCCTGAAAAGCTAATATCTCAAGTGATTTTAGAATTTCTTGCACCATTTGATCCAGTTGAAGAAAGCTAAAACTATTTCGTTTTTCCATGTTGGTTGAAAATGCAGCAGCTTTGGAGTTGCCACAGTGATTGACAAGTTCAAGGTGAAGCCTGGAGCATTGGATGCCGTTCTAGTTTCTCTTTGTGCAAACGCTTCTGTTTCTGTACAGGGAATTGTTTGTCTTGTTTTTCCGTGGGTGTCCCTCAGTTTTGTTTGTCTTTTGTGAGTAAGGCAGAGTAGAAAAATAATGAAATGGTTGAAAGCCTCTTAGTTTGTTGTGCTTTTATCATTGTGTTATACTTTTTGGTGCCCTAACCACGTGGCCTTGTCTCTACATGGGGCGTTTTGACCGGTATCGTTTGCGATATGGAAGATATGATCCTTAACACTTGAGCCCGGGGAATAATTTCCTTTTTCCCTCCACTGGCCTGTCTTCACCCTTTTAGTCTTTATCCAATGTGGGGCTTGGGTATGCTCATAAATATATTTTTTATTTGTTCAAAAGAAAGCAGCTTGGCCGCGGTTACTGAATACGTGTGGGAATCAGACAACCATTACGGTTTGCGATGATACAGTGCTAACTTTTGTTCCACGAAACAAACGTTTGCTGTTTGATGTTAATGTTTCTCCATTGTAAATTATACTGGCTGTGGGGGAGTGGTGATTCTGGGAGTTTATTCTCTGTTGACTTGTTTAGCTGGTAAGTTTAGTGGATTATTTTATTTTTATTCATCACTTAATCTGTCTGTTACTTATAGGGTAAGTCGTTTTGCTTTTATTCCGCATCTTTTGTAGAATAAATTTAACATGGCTAAACATTCTGAAACCTCATTTATTTAATTGTTTATTATTTTTTACTCGTTTCACTAATTTATTTTACTCACTTAAAAAAGGTTAAAATTTTAAGACTTACAAAATTTAGTAAGCTGAAAGGTTTTGATGTAGTGGGATAAGTGATAAATTAATAATAGATGTTACGCGTGAGCTTATATCTAATAAATTAATTATTACTTTATTATTTTTACTCGTATTGTATGTACTATAGTGAGGATGTGATACATGAGTAGATGTATTGTAAGTAATAATGTCAGTTGATGTGATGCGTATCAGTATCTTTGCTGATCATAACAATATCATATAATGTAATATTTTGATTTAAAATCATAGCAAATGGAGTCTTATGGAATATAAGGAATAAAGGGTCAATGTTAGGACCTTAGAGCTATATGACATAATGTTTGCCTAACTCATACACTAATTTGACTTCAACTCTTTCTACATTGAAAAACTTAATCTTATCTTTATTAATAATACTCCAAAACATTCAAGAATAATATACTTTTATTTTGGAGAATATTGTTGTATGCGATATGGCTTATCAGATCAAAGGCGTTGCCCTAGCACTCAAACTTGGTGTAAGCTAAACCTTTGCTCAAGGTGAGATGCATGCCATGAAGAGGGAATTGAGAAGGGGCTTTTTGCATAGCTTGATTAGATGGCCAATGTTACGCACTGTGACCTCTTGACCAATCTGGAACTAGCATGACGAGTGTGATGGATTAAGCTCCAATTAACTAGAGTGGCTAGAGTTGCAAGTAATCTTTTCAATTATTTTCAGATTAGTAGCCAGCAATTAATCCATAAGATTTCATATTGACATTTGGCATAGATAACATGGTAACATGGAAAGAGAGGCAAAAGAAGTAATTATAAAATGGCTCGAGCACAAGTCATCAATAAATCATTAGCCATACACATATATCTACTTCACATAACTTGTCCAATATCTAATATTTACAAGTATCGAGTAATTGTCCAAAACATAATTTTACGACACTAGCAGGGTGAAACTACAATATATACAATCATAAAACAAAATGGGTTGTAGAAGATACCACCCTACAAACAAAAGTATCATGGAATTGTCCAACTACACTTAAAGTCAAACTCCAGGAGTGTGACTCACTAGACACATAGCCTGGTGTAGCAAACATGAGCCAGTGATGAACTCAGATAAAGCCTCCCAAATCCAAATAGTAAGAAGGTCCAACTACTTCTTTGGAAGTGGTCACTCCTACATCTCGACCTCCAAATATCATAGTGCTTAGTAGAAGTGGCACCTCGATTGCTCTAGGTAGCAACCCTCCTCATCGCCAATTTGTTACCCCTCGATATTGGGTCATGAAGAAAGGTCATAAGCAGGAGATGAGCGAAGTGGCCCAGTACAAACAATACTACATGTGTAACAAGAAAGAGAGGATAGTGTATAGATATCTACATTACTAGCTAACCAATTAATGCATCCTAAACCCAATAGATACCCTATTGGTTTATTATTTATCATGTTCTCGCTCTCCTCATAGTTCTCTAAGAGAGATAATGGAGACATATCCTCCTCTTAAACTCATACTGCTAATAGTCTCTTCTTGATCAAGAGAGAGACAAGTGGTACTAGTGATCTTTGAGTAAGGCATACTTGTTCTCGATATACAAGAGTGTTGCTAACTTTAGTCAAAAGAATCGAACCTCTTTGGAGTTACCTAGGCAAATGCCTTGAGATCTTGAGGAAATAACTTAGATTGATAGCGGTCAGGTTAACGATCATTTAGATTTTTGGTGGTAGGGGATGGACAGATGGGCTTGGCCATACCAATGCTTCCGATAGGAGAAAGATGCTCTAAGTGTGCCTGTTTAGTCCAACTTTGGACAAGATCTCATCCAATCACCCCTTTTGTACTTTGAACTCATCCATATATACGGACAGCTATAGGGCTTCCACTATGAGCACCAATAGCCTCGAATAACAAATCCAAGTACCTCGGCATGATCCGCATCTACAAGTGCCTGCAACACTTTTGCTACGAGCACCCCATTTTGATGACTAGAATACAACCTGCCACTATAATTGAGAACACTTCAAGTTTTAGGTTTAACCACTGGTAGCCACCAGCTACCATGTTTCCTTAGTGAACCCCTGGTTTCAAGGGCATGTTATCATCTTATGGATCCACCTAGTTTGGCCTATACCATTTCCAATTACACCACTTATTGATTTCCATATTGGTTTATGTAAACCTATAGATGGGCTGGGCCTCTTTGGGTTTATCTTAACCCTAGAAACCCAGGGAACCCGTACTCTTGTAAGAGTCATTGACTCCACTAGTTTTGAATTAAGCCATTACTTAGCCATTTGAGTTAGACTTTTAGCCTTTTTTTAGGTGGTTTTTAAGGCTCAACAAAACCACTTAATGCATTTAAGTTAGGTCATAAAGATTCCTCTTAACAGGCTTTTGCTATAAAGTCATATACCTCCTAGAATATATTTCACATTTAGTACCCCATTTGGGTCTATAATAAGGCTAAGTCCTAGCAATAGTCAAGCCCAGTACTAGTACTAAGCTTTAGTATTGATACTCGAGGTTCGTTGGTCCCAAGTGGGGTATAGGCCAAAGCTAGTATTGGTAGTAAGGCTTAGTATCGATACTTAACTACTACTATATTGCTGTCATGTTTGCAATTGATCTAATGCGAACTCCAAATCAACACCCCAAGTCTCCAAACAACCTGAAACCTTTTCTACAGGTTCCTAAGTGAAACACAAGCATCAAGAATAAAGGGAATGACCAAGGAAACCCATTGAACAAACCAAAACTCTAATACCATTAAAATCCAAAAGATAACACCCATGAATGTCCTAATTCCATCATGCAACTACTAATCCAACAAGCTATTAATCAATCTTTTCCTTTTCTCATGCAAGGATGATACTACACCTTCGAAATCAAGAGGAATTCCATGTATAAGAAATGAGATAGTCCTTAACTTGAATTGTGGGTAGAAATCCCTAAGTTGACTCTTCTTGTTGGGGTTCTTGAGATCTGTAGCCATAGTTCCTCCAATCCTCCTCTCCTTGTCCTTTCACCTTCTCTTCTAAGTCTTTAGGGTTGTGCTTCTTCAAGAAGAGGCCCCACAACAGCTGCAGCAACCACTTTTCCCCTCCTCCCTCTTCAATCTTCCTTTCAAATAGAAACAAGGAAGAGGATTTAGAGCAGGAGGCATTGGAAGAAGGTGAAGGTGGAGCTTACCTTCATATTGAGACCTAATGGAGCTTTAGTTGCTTCCTTGGTTGCAAAACTAAAGATGAGGAGTGAGGAGAGGATGGGGGTTGACCGGTCGATCTTTCGCTTTTAAGTCGTTTGTAGTTTAATGTGGTGGAAAAATCGACTAATCAATTTTTAATAAGAAATAACCACTCGCTGAGGAGCGGGTCATATCCACAGGGAGGCAATAACGTATTAAAATTCGCGCTACTTAAAAATGTTTGTTCGTAGTCAATTTGGACAAGAACCAAGCCAAGATTGCCTTTAGATTAAGGTTTAAGCAAGAAACAATGCTGAAATGGCAATTATGAGAAACTACAGGATATTTTCCGCAATGCAGAGTGAATAGAATATGATTAAAATGTGGCAATGGCAGAAAATGTAAATTTTAATTAACATTTTACTGTAGCAAAACAGGGGAATTTTTCCCTGTTGTCTTGCGCGACGAGGAGTCGATGGTCGGGCGCGGGAAGCTCGGAGGAGGTCCCTTGGATCAAGGGCTTCGAATCGGTGGTGGCGGCGAGTCGCGCGGCGGTCGGAGGTGGCCGGACGAGCTCCGGCGGAGGTGCTGCAGCCGGCAGCTTGCGCAGCCTGTTGGCATGAAGTCCGTCGCTTGCTGCTGCTGCGGGGGTGGCTGCTGCTGTTGCCGTGGGCACTGCTGCGGCTGGCGTGGCAGGCGTTCGTCTGCCGGCGCGGGGAAGAGGGCGCTGCAGGTGGTTCTGCAAGCGCGACGGAGGGTCCTGCAGCGCGGTTGGAGGACGGCGTGCGCTGCGGAGGGTCTGCGGAGGGCGCTGCTGGCGGTTCTGCAGGTGCAGTGGTGAACGGCGTGGACTGCAGGCGCTGTTGGAGGGTGCAGGCGCGTGGGCGAAGGATCTGCAGGCGGTTGGCATGTGCGGTGGAAGCTGCAGGCGGCTGTTGGAGGATGCTGCAGGCTGGTCTGCAGGCGTTGGAGGAGAGCGCGGGCTGATCTGCAGGCGTGCGCAGGTCTGCAGCCGGTGAGCGGTGGAGGGTGCAGGCGGTCTGGTGGCCGGTTGGAGAGTGCAGGCTGAGGAAGTGGAGGTGAGCGGGTAACTTCAGACGTCTGGGAAATTTCCCAGACGTCTTAAGTTACTGAGAGGGTGGCTGATCAGTAGCTCGGTGGTGGTGGTCTGCGACGACGGCGAGGGAGTTGCACGCTAAGGTGCTCACGGTAATGCAGGCGAGCTCCGGATGGCGGTGTGGCCTGTCACACCACACGCCCACGGTGGTGGAGACTCGCCGCCACGGTAGAGGCCGGCAGTGTGGAATGGAAGAGAGAGGTTCTCTCTGCACAGTGGTGGGTCGGTGGCGGAGGCCTCCTGAGCTCGGCTGCCTCCGTGCTCCTTTTGTAGTGTCTTGAACAATTTTGAAATCAGCCGCCGACCAGATCCACCACATCCGCTCCCCCTTGAATGGCTTCATCACTGCAGCAGCCGGGCGTTGGAGCGGCAGCCAGTCATTCTGAAAGAAGAATAAAGAAAATATTATTAAAATATTAGGGTTATTTATGTACAGACCCTCAACTTCTATGTTAATAAAAATAATATACCTAATTGGTTATCTAATTAGATGAATGCTATTCTAAGTTAATTCTAAATGCACTTAAGATATGAATGCAATGTATGTATTATGTAATTAGATTAAAACTATGAATTGATCTATTTACATCCTAGTTTATACTAAATAAATGTTAGAATTAATATAATGTATAGGCACTTAAATACTTAAATAGCCCACAACTATGGGCTAATCAAATACCCCCATGCCTAGTTTTTGCTAGTCCCTAGCAAAATTAAGCGAAACCTAGCACTCTAAGTAGACTAGTCAACTCACTTAGTCTTCCTTCAGAAGCATATTAAGTTCAGGTTCTAAACCCAAGGTTCCTAAGTAGTTGCTAAGTTACAGACTAGGTCGGCTAAAGACGAGTTGCAAGCACAAGTTTCCCTGATTTCTGACTCTACCCTAAAGTTTATTGATCCCTGAGATTAAAGCATCCGTGCTTGTGCATTGGTCCGAGTTATTTGAGTTAAAGGAAAATTTTTTATATATACACCCCTTTTTTTTTTTTTTTTGTTTGTTTGATTCTTCTAAGTCTAACCTCAGATCAGCTATCAACACGGTCTGTGTTGGATTCATTGTCCCCATTACCATACCTCAAAGGGTGCCTGGCTTTCGATGCTTCGAGATAGCACCGCCCATAACGACCCCAAGAACTCCTGGCAATCGACACTTCGAGATAGTATCGCCCATGGATTTCTTAAGCGAATTCAGGCCTATGGCAATCGGCACTTCGAGATAGGGCCGCCCATGGTACTTGAACCGCGCAATGCGCTTACATGCCCCCAGTAAGATGGATATCCTAAGAGACAAGCGCCGAGGAGGTAATATGTTACCATCGCATCCTCAAGGTGAGTATATACTCCACCTCTCCTGCGGCGGGAACTCTTCCAATCAAAATGTGTTTTCAAGCCTTTCTTAAGTCAAAACTAAGAGAACCAAATCTCTTTTCAGAAATTAAGTTAATTACCAGACCAAGTGTGAAAAATTTGGATGCTTGGGTTACCAGGACCCGTAAACCAAAAGGTAAAATAAGACTCCAGGTACTACCCCACCTTTTAACTCAAACCCTAGCTTCCCTTCCTCAACCTCTTGAAGAATGGTCCGCAACTTAACTCCTACTTAAGTTTTTAAGTCCACAAAGGACCCTAAAGGTCTAAAGCTAGTAGCTTATTTAGCTTCTAAAGTTTGACCCTAGAATTAATTTAGTCTACGCTAGAGTTCTGATTTGCTTAAGAATGCAGGACTTAGCCAGTTAAGCTTAAAACTTTTTTTTTTTTTTTTATATGTACAAATGTATGCAATTATGATATGTATATCCCCAAGTACACCCCCCAATGCCTAAAATCTGCAATGTCCTCATTGCATAGAAGGATATTACCTGGGTCAAAGCTGGGCTGAATAGCTGAAGAACCTGCAAATCAGGTTCAAGAATTGCAGAAATAGGCCCTAAAAATGAGCAAAGCAAAGTTGGCCTAGAAAATAGGTAACCTAGGATGTTGGCGAGCTGATGATGAATCCCGATAGCAAATGCTCGCCCAACTAAAATGGGAATGAAATCTTCCCAGGTCACCAGAAGAGGTTCTAAAGGATAAACAGTTAAAATAACCTCCAAAGGGGTAGGGGTAGGATGACAAGGATCCTCCAAAAAGAATGGGGAAGGAATGGTATAGAGATAAACCCCCAGGGTAATGGACTGACTAAAGAAATCATCAATCCATACCCGATACTCCATTACAGAAAATATTGGTCTGTTAAGCCCCCTAGTCAGAACAAAAATGAGCAATTCTCTAAGGTAAGGATCGTCTAGGGTGTCCAAGTTACGAGGTTGTGGGATGGCCATAAGATCTAGGTTGGGTTTAATCAGCTTGGTGTCCATCCCAAACACTCTTTCTAAATCCTCAATTTCATCCCTAGCATTCCTTGCACCATCACGTGGATCTTCCTGCTCTTCATCAGGAGTCACAATTTCGCTTTCAGATATAAGCGAATCAGAGGGTGACTTCGAAGTGAATGAAGGCAGGTTGGAAGCAACAGATCTAGGGATTACCCTATCAATGTCATCCCCAGGTTTTTGTTCTTTACTCAAATCTTCCCCGGAGTCTATATGTGAATCCACATAAATCTTAGAAATTGCTTCCAAATTTTCTATCATTTTATCATGAGGAGAAATATCATCAATGGGTGTGCCAAGGAAACCTAATTTGGTCAAATTTGTGACATCCTCAGGGGCTAACTCTTCAAATAATACATAATCACCCTTAGTGTCACTCCAAATCTTGAATGTAGGTTCCTCATATAATTCATCTTCCTCCTCATCACACAATTCATCATGTACCCGAGGTCTAGAATCATTTAATATCTCAGCAGATCCCCTAGGGTGCTCTATCTGAGGTAAATTATTTACATTGGTTACATCAGACTCCTCAGATAGGTCAATTTCTTTAGGGTTAGGTTCCCTAAGGGTGGGTTTGAGTTCCATATCGTGATCAGAAGGGAGGGTAGGATTAACAACTTGACTTTGACCCACTTCATCAAATGTCACGAAAATACTATCATCTGGGTCGAGGTCTTCCAATGGTACCATCATTCCCTTCTTTTGACTCCAATATAAATCAGGTGGATACTCAACCTTATCATCATCTTCCTCGGGTTGCCACCGTTCTTCATCCAATGCATAGCTACTTTCATGTGTTTTTTCCTCCCACCTAAAGTGTAGATCTCTCAAGGAAGTGTCATCTAATGGGGAGGTTTCAAAATCGATCCTCGAAAAGTAGCTATTCTCCCCAGAATTTCCCTTCAACTTAAAGTGTAGCTTTCCCACGGGAGATGCATCTATTGTAGAGGGGTGTACGTCATCGTCAATGGGGCAGATTGGGTGGCTAATTTCATCTCTTTCTTGTTGGCCTGCTCTCAAAGATTCTCCTAACAATTCACTCATTTCATTTTGCATTTTCTGTATTTCCATCTTCAAAGAGGAGAGGTCATTTCTATCATAAGAGAAGTCAGGCTCAGGCTTATAGTACCCAGGAGTGTTTGTCCAACCATTATAAGTTTTCAGGGAGGGTGGGTTGGGTATTTCTTTGGTATGTGGGATATTGGGCAAAGCAAATCCCGCTCCTGAGTTTTGCTCACTAATTTGGGGCTTAACTAGGCCAATACTCCTATAATAGGAGTAAAACGGATCCCAATGATTGTCATTATGTCCATCAAGGAATGGACCATCTCGGCGTCTGGGATCGAAGGATGCAGAGTGGGGGTGAGGGTGTGGGAAAGATGTGAAAGGATGAAAATCAATGTGGTCCATTCTAACTCACACTTCAATCAGAATTCCCCAACCAAGACACAATTCAAAAAGGACCTTTTAGGTCTTTCCCAATTTAGGTGTTTGATTTTAAGTCAGATTGCAGGTGACAATACAATTTGTTCAATCAATTTACGCACCTATTGTCGACCTACGGCTTGCATAAAAAGACCTAGTTGGAGCTTAGGTGTTCTTCCCTAAATCTCAAATGGTCAAGTAAATCCAAAGATGGAAGATCGAGGGATGCAAGTAGGCCTAAGCCTTCCTTTGAAGCTGTGCTTTCGCGGTGCTCCTCAACTACCCCCAAAAATCCATGACAGGGTATCCCCCTCTTTGGATTTACAAAACCTTTGATCTCAAGTTCTGAACACTTCAAAATCCAATGAAAGGAGGGCTCTTGTCTAGTATTTCCAAACCTAAGGAGCGTCTAGAAACGTGCCGTGGTGCAAGTGAAATAAGTGTGCATACACCGTCAAAGATTTTGAACTTTGAATCGCACGCCAAGTTTGAAAATCAAATCCTTGGTTTTTAAAATGTCCTTCCTTTAATTAGTCCTTTTTCTAAAGAAAATATGTGACCACTTGTTAGATTTATTCAGTACAGATTAGGTGGTCTTCGCATTAAATCCCAAATGCAATGCGTGATCAAAAATAGGATGCAAAGTAAGAGAATGCGTACCTTGCCTCCAGCGATCTTCGATGCAAAAATGCACACAATGCAGAAAAGCAAATCTAGAGGCTGCTCATACAGACCTAAATGGTTCGTCCTAGGGCAGGCAACTTCTAACAGGCAGCTCATTTTTTTTTCTTTTTCTATTTTTTTTTAGAACTACTTATGCACAAGCAAATAAAAGAAATAATAATAATAATAAAAAAAAAAACCTAAATCTAAAGAAAAGGGAACAGGCTCTCAAAAATTACCCAACACGGGTCCAAAACAAAATCGGGGAACAAACCCCTCAAAATTTGCCCCAGAACAAGGGTTTCAAACTAACTGTAATGAAAAATTAAGTCTTCAGTCTTAATTCTATTCTAATTAAATTAGCGATTAAATACAATGGTGTCCGTCGCGTCCTCGTCCTTCTCCTCCTTTCAAAATTGCTTGTCCACTTCTCGTCTGGCGACGTCAAGGGTCGCCTCTCACAGTGGCTGATTCTTGCACAAAATTTCTCGCACAGAAAAGAAAATAATAGATGGTCAAATCTCTGTGCAATTGACAAATAATCAAACTAAAATTAGGCGAAATTATTACGTCTGTTGCCTCCCCGGCAACGGCGCCATTTGACCGGTCGATCTTTCGCTTTTAAGTCGTTTGTAGTTTAATGTGGTGGAAAAATCGACTAATCAATTTTTAATAAGAAATAACCACTCGCTGAGGAGCGGGTCGTATCCACAGGGAGGCAATAACGTATTAAAATTTGCGCTACTTAAAAATGTTTGTTCGTAGTCAATTTGGACAAGAACCAAGCCAAGATTGCCTTTAGATTAAGGTTTAAGCAAGAAACAATGCTGAAATGGCAATTATGAGAAACTATAGGATATTTTCTGCAATGCAGAGTGAATAGAATATGATTAAAATGTGGCAATGGCAGAAAATGTAAATTTTAATTAACGTTTTACTGTAGCAAAACAGGGGAATTTTTCCCCGTTGTCTTGCGCGACGAGGAGTCGATGGTCGGGCGCGGGAAGCTCGGAGGAGGTCCCTTGGATCAAGGGCTTCGAATCGGTGGTGGCGGCGAGTCGTGCGGCAGTCGGAGGTGGCCGGACGAGCTCCGGCGGAGGTGCTGCAGCCGGCAGCTTGCGCAGCCTGTTGGCGTGAAGTCCGCCGCTTGCTGCTGCTGCGGGGGTGGCTGCTGCTGCTGCCGTGGGCACTGCTGCGGCTGGCGTGGCAGGCGTTCGTCTGCCGGCGTGGGGAAGAGGGCGCTGCAGGTGGTTCTGCAAGCGCGACGGAGGGTGCTGCAGCGCGGTTGGAGGATGGCGTGCGCTGCGGAGGGTCTGCGGAGGGCGCTGCTGGCGGTTCTGCAGGCGCAGTGGTGAACGGCGTGGACTGCAGGCGCTGTTGGAGGGTGCAAGCGCGTGGGCGAAGGATCTGCAGGAGGGCACTTGCGCGGTGGTCTGCAGGCGGTTGGCGTGTGCGGTGGAAGCTGCAGGCGGCTGTTGGAGGATGCTGCAGGCTGGTCTGCAGGCATTGGAGGAGAGCGCGGGCTGATCTGCAGGCGTGCATAGGTCTGCAGCGGGTGAGCGGTGGAGGGTGCAGGCGGTCTGGTGGCCGGTTGGAGAGTGCAGGCTGAGGAAGTGGAGGTGAGCGGGTAACTTCAGACGTCTGGGAAATTTCCCAGACGTCTTAAGTTACTGAGAGGGTGGCTGATTAGTAGCTCGGTGGTGGTGGTCTGCGACGACGGCGAGGGAGTTGCACGCTAAGGTGCTCACGGTAATGCAGGCGAGCTCCGGATGGCGGTGTGGCCTGTCACACCACACGCCCACGGTGGTGGAGACTCGCCGCCACGGTAGAGGCCGGCAGTGTGGAATGGAAGAGAGAGGTTCTCTCTGCACAGTGGTGGGTCGGTGGCGGAGGCCTCCTGAGCTCGGCTGCCTCCGTGCTCCTTTTGTAGTGTCTTGAACAATTTTGAAATCAGCCGCCGACCAGATCCACCACATCCGCTCCCCCTTGAATGGCTTCATCACTGCAGCAGCCGGGCGTTGGAGCGGCAGCCAGCCGTTCTGAAAGAAGAATAAAGAAAATATTATTAAAATATTAGGGTTATTTATGTACAGACCCTCAACTTCTATGTTAATAAAAATAATATACCTAATTGGTTATCTAATTAGATGAATGCTATTCTAAGTTAATTCTAAATGCACTTAAGATATGAATGCAATGTATGGATTATGTAATTAGATTAAAACTATGAATTGATCTATTTACATCCTAATTTATACTAAATAAATGTTAGAATTAATCTAATGTATAGGCACTTAAATACTTAAATAGCCCACAACTATGGGCTAATCAGGGGTTAGTGGGGAAAGATGATGAGGTTCACGTTGGGTATAATATGGCCTCTCAAGGCCATTGTTATGGCTTATATATTAGTCATACTTTCTTCTCTTTAACCCTCCCACCTAATAAGTGGGGATAAAAGATGGACTGCCAATTCAAGTGCTTTACCAATAGGCCCCTTTAATACTATATTTGTAATGGCTTAAATAGAGAACTCAACCAAATAAGCCATAATTAAATAAGTTGGACCCCAAGTATCCCTTAATCCATTTGTTAATCCTTCCTATTGGCATAAATAGGAGTTTGAGTAATCTTCAAAACATCCTTGTGCTTGAAGATATTGACCAAAAGTTGATCATTCCATTTTCCAATTTCTCATTTAATTAGGAATTTAACTATGGATGGCAAACTTCATCACTGCTTCTTGCATAAATACTCTAAGGAAAGCTTTTCATCAATTATCTCTCCACAGCTAATCCTTGAACCACTACCATCTTTACAATTGCACTTCTAGAGAAAATAAGCATGACTTATGTTAATGTTCTCATGGTGGGAGAAGTTAAATACAAAGGCTTGAAAAATCGAATATGGGAAAGCATTTGCTTTTGATGATTGATTGCCAGCAGTCCTCACCTAATTAACCATTAGGCCATCTTCACTATGAAAGAGGTTTGTGGATTCTAAAGAATACCATGAAGATCTTTCATCCAAGTGCTGGTAATCACATAAAGAGAAAGAGAGTTGAAATTTTCTTATTAGAAAAGTTATTACAATGTTTGCCCTTTAGAAAGAGTGAGTACATGAATAGGAGAAAGAGAAATGAGCTAAAGTTGTTTCTTTGTAGCTACAACCCCTACTTATAGTTTTCAATTGGAGGTTTAATCCAGTCACCACCACTGGTATCTAGTCACCACCAATGGATCTGGATTCCTTTGCAATGAGCTTCATCCCATTAACCTTGTTAAACCTTTCAACTTGAAGCTCAAGTTTGACTTCTTACCATTGCAAGGGGACTCTCTTTCACTTGCAATATTCACCTTTTCATTAGTATTTAAGAAAGTGTCAAAGTGAGATCATTACCACAAAGATCTATTCTGTTACAGTGCTCCAAGTACAATAATAACTATTACATATATCAATAAGCCAACCAAATTAATCGTTAGACATTCTTGCCAAGTGTTGTTCAATAATATAAAGAATTTCTTGTTGAGTGTTTTGCATTGTTTATTTGATGTATTTGTACTCCGTGAGCTATTTAATCTTTGTCCTCTACATAATAGAGGATACTCAAGTATCCTAGGAGTCAAAGACGACCTTGAAGATGTCTAATGTTACTCAACAACATTTAGCCATCATTCCATGAGCTGGCTGTGATATATCAATGACGTTTTCTTCATCGATTTGGGAATTCAACATATTTGATTTGTTTGTGATACAAATATTTCTCAATTAGCTATAGTTATCTAGGATTTAGTGATATGAGAATTTTCAAGAATTGTTACTTGCATGATTCTTTGATTTTTATTTGGGAAAGAAAAGAGATATTTGATAAATATGGGCAATCAATGAAAGTTTCGTCCCTACTTGGAGGGGTGACGTAATAATTGCGGAAATAAAAATATAAAGTAATCTCAAAAAAACAATCACAAAATGTACACAGGTAATTTTAGGTGGAAACCCAAACCGGGTGAAAACCACCACCTAACCCTCTCGAGTTAGGATTTTCCGATCAACCAAGTTGATCAAAATCCACTAAACGAATCACTTTGAACGAGGGTGATTCAACCTCAGTACAACCACGCTACAAGTACGAGGGTAGCGTTCCTCAACCCCTTCTCTCCACGAGAAGGATTTTGTCCCACGAAGGAGACGGGAATTCGCAAAGCGAATACCCAACCAAAAGACAAAGATAAAAGAAACAATAGTCCTATAGAGCCAACAAAATAATTAAACCTAGCTTCTATAGGAAATAGGAAACTCCCCTTTGCAAGGAGTGCGTCGACGATGACGCGGTGCGTGTGCCACGCGATGGCGCTACGTCGCTCTCGTTATCTACGGCGGGAGAGCGGGTGCGCAACGGTTGAATGCTCTCAAGAAAATGGAGCTTGAGCTTGGAGAGCAAGAGAGTCTTTTCTTTGGACACAAAAGGTTTGAAAGTGTATTGCAAGGTGTGTGTCTTAGTGTGTATATGTCTCTCTTATGTTTCTCTTCTTGTGTTTTTGTGTTACAAAGGTTCCCCTCTATTTATAGAGGCCTTAGGAAGGCTTTGGAAGGCTTGGAAAAGCTTCCATAGCCGTTGGGTGCAAAGCCCAAGAGAATCAGGCCGAAATCAGGACAATGATTGCATTTGACAGGGTTATCAGACGTCTAACTCTGGCATCAGACGTCTGGAAGGCCACTTTAAGACGTCTGATTCCAAGGTCAGACGTCTGATTCTATGCGGGTTTCTCCCTGACTTGAATCAGATCTAAACAGGGTTTTTGTGCAAGTCCATCAGACGACATACAGGACGTCTGGCACTAAGTCTGGACGTCTGGAAACCTACATTTACCGTGGGAATTGATTTCCAAACGTTGCAACGGCTAGAAAATCTCTGGGAAGAGATTTTGGGTCAGCCGAGGCAAAACGGTCATTTATCAGACGTCTGGAAAGATCTATGGACGTCTGATAAGGCTCTAACGGTCATATACTGCCGTGCTTGCTAAGTTAGCCAACGGTCCACTATCTGGACGTCTGGCAAATGCATCAGACGTCTTCTAAGACGTCTGGTCTAAGGTCTGGACGTCTGATTTCATCAGACAGAAAACTAAGTCCAGCCTAACAGTTATCAGACGTCTGAAACAACAGTCAGACGTCTTAAAATCCTTTATCAGACGTCTGATTCGTGAATTAGACGTCTGGAAAGTCTGTTTTAACCCTATATTGGTTTTCTAGGTGTTCTACAGAAAACCTGAGTATCCTAGGGTTGTGCAGGTGTTCCTAGGACTACTTTTAGGGTACTTTGAGGCTCTTTAACATAATGTTCTAAGGAATCAAAAAAGAGCAAGAAAATAAATACAAGAGATACATGAAAGGATAAAAAAGAATCTATCCTATTCTTCTTGTCTTCCATCTCCAATCTTTCGCTCCACGCGAACCTCCTCTGTTTTCCGTCAAGCTCCTCCAATCCGTCCTGGATGCGAGCTTGAACTCCGTCTAAACACGTCCACATTTGCAATTGACCTGAAATCTAGGACTCAAATTGCAAATGTTAAATAACACGTGTTTTGTTATCATCAAAACAAATGATCGTGGTGCTCTAGCACCAACAATCTCCCCCTTTTTGATGATGACAAAATCGTAAATAATAATGCATAAAAATCCTCCCCCTTTTTGACATTATCAAAAAGGTTTAATTGATTTTACATTTCCTATAACTCCCCCTTAAAACATGCTCTTCTATGAGTTTCTTTTGACAAAGGTAATATTTCCCCTTTTTGTAACAACAAGATAGCTATTATTTTTCTCCCCCTTACTAAAGGAAATTTAGCTACCTTATTTCTCCCCCTTAAAAATTGACAATTAGCTCATCATTTTTTAACTCCCCCTATCTAAATGCTTATGATAATAAGATAGGGTTAAGAATTTTTACCTCACCTACCATGGCCAATAAAACGGCCCGAATGGTGGTGGTGGACGCCACATCGGATGGGGCTCCCATCCGTAGCTTGGAGGCCCGGGCATCGGCGCCGGTCTCCAATCTGGTGGTCGACGTGCGGCGGGTCCGTCGTTTGTTCGCCGTCTCGTCGGTCTTCTTCTTCTCCTCCTTGGTCTACTCATTGGTTCTCCCAACTTGAGTTGACCAGCCTTGAGCTTGTAGGTCCAGTCCTGTGTATTGTAGTTATCCCTGAATCCTACAAAACAAGATTCTAATTTTTTCTTCGGTATCCAAGTGAGCTTGGATCCGGATTTGTTAGAAGGTCTCCTGGATGGAGATCCTTTCTCAACCTTAGGGCTATAAAAATTATCAACTTTGTTGATTAATTTGTTAGAATTTTCCCTAAGACATGCGATTTCTTTTTCTATAATATTCATTTTAGTCTTTAAATCTGAAATTTCTAATTTTAGACTAACATTTTCCTCAATCAATTTATTATTTTCATTGATGAGGTTATGATTATCTAATAATAGGTTATCATCCTTAGGACTAGTTTCTATGTCCTTGAGTTGTTTTTCTAACCTATCATTTTCATTTCTAAGAAAACTAAGGTTCTTTTTAATGCCTTTATTTTCTACCCTAAGTGATTTACTAATCTCAAAAAGTTCATTAAATGCTTCTTGAAGATCGAGATTTACCTCGTTGTCTGAGTCGCTTTCGCTTTCGCTGTCGCTTCCTCTGGCCATGAAACCGAAGCAAGCGGTTTCTTCTTCTATGGTATTTTCTTCTTCCTCCGAGCTGGAATCGTCCCAAGTGGCTTGGAACGCCTTCTTCTTAGATTTTTCCTTTTCCTTTTTCTTCTCCTTTTTGAGAAGAGGGCATTCTGGTCGCAGATGCCCTTTCCCGTTGCAGTGGTAGCAACGTCTCGGGCTTTCTTTCTTCTCCTTTTTCTCTTTCTTTAATTCCCTACAAAACTTGGAAAAATTTTTAAGTAAAATTCTAAAGTCTTCGTCGTCGGAACTTACCTCGCTATCCGACGCGGCTTTGAAGGCGAGAGTCTTCTTTAGTTTAGGCTCCGGTGTATCCTTCTTCTTTTGCTTCAACTTAGTCTCGTAGGCCATCAGATTGCCTAGGAGATCTTCCATGTTGAGCTCCTCCATTTCGTTTGCCTCCTCGATGGCGGTAACTTTCTGTTCCCACTCCGGTCCAAGGGAACGAAGAAGCTTCCCTTGAAGCTCCCCCTTGATGAAAGTCTTTCCTAAAGCTTTCAAGTTATTCACTATGAGAGTGAACCTAGTGTTCATCTCACTTAAAGTTTCGTCAGATTTCATAGAAAAAGCCTCAAATTCTTGTGAAAGTAAATTGAGTTTAGAAGTTTTTACCTTAGAGGTACCTTCATGAGTTACCTCGAGTGTGTGCCAGATCTCGTATGCGGTGGCGCATTGCGAGATTCTATTGAACTCCTCCGAGCTGAGCGCGCAATACAATGCGTTCATTGTTTTTGCGTTGAGAGAGAGTTCCCGAATCTGCTGCTGCGAGTATCCTCCCGCGGGTTTTTCTGGGATGTCGAATGGCGTCTCGCATCTAGCCCAGACCGTGAAGTCGGTGGCTTGAAGCCACGTCTTCATCCGCAGCTTCCAGTAGGGGTAGTTGCTTCCGTCGAAGAACGGCGGACGGGTTGTGGACTGCCCCTCGGAAATCCTGCTTGTGGAACAGCTTCCCTCCATGTTTAGATCCTCGCCGGTTTGTAACGCCGAAAATGCGAGACCTGCTCTGATACCAATTGAAAGTTTCGTCCCTACTTGGAGGGGTGACGTAATAATTGCGGAAATAAAAATATAAAGTAATCTCAAAAAAACAATCACAAAATGTACACAGGTAATTTTAGGTGGAAACCCAAACCGGGTGAAAACCACCACCTAACCCTCTCGAGTTAGGATTTTCCGATCAACCAAGTTGATCAAAATCCACTAAACGAATCACTTTGAACGAGGGTGATTCAACCTCAGTACAACCACGCTACAAGTACGAGGGTAGCGTTCCTCAACCCCTTCTCTCCACGAGAAGGATTTTGTCCCACGAAGGAGACGGGAATTCGCAAAGCGAATACCCAACCAAAAGACAAAGATAAAAGAAACAATAGTCCTATAGAGCCAACAAAATAATTAAACCTAGCTTCTATAGGAAATAGGAAACTCCCCTTTGCAAGGAGTGCGTCGACGATGACGCGGTGCGTGTGCCACGCGATGGCGCTACGTCGCTCTCGTTATCTACGGCGGGAGAGCGGGTGCGCAACGGTTGAATGCTCTCAAGAAAATGGAGCTTGAGCTTGGAGAGCAAGAGAGTCTTTTCTTTGGACACAAAAGGTTTGAAAGTGTATTGCAAGGTGTGTGTCTTAGTGTGTATATGTCTCTCTTATGTTTCTCTTCTTGTGTTTTTGTGTTACAAAGGTTCCCCTCTATTTATAGAGGCCTTAGGAAGGCTTTGGAAGGCTTGGAAAAGCTTCCATAGCCGTTGGGTGCAAAGCCCAAGAGAATCAGGCCGAAATCAGGACAATGATTGCATTTGACAGGGTTATCAGACGTCTAACTCTGGCATCAGACGTCTGGAAGGCCACTTTAAGACGTCTGATTCCAAGGTCAGACGTCTGATTCTATGCGGGTTTCTCCCTGACTTGAATCAGATCTAAACAGGGTTTTTGTGCAAGTCCATCAGACGACATACAGGACGTCTGGCACTAAGTCTGGACGTCTGGAAACCTACATTTACCGTGGGAATTGATTTCCAAACGTTGCAACGGCTAGAAAATCTCTGGGAAGAGATTTTGGGTCAGCCGAGGCAAAACGGTCATTTATCAGACGTCTGGAAAGATCTATGGACGTCTGATAAGGCTCTAACGGTCATATACTGCCGTGCTTGCTAAGTTAGCCAACGGTCCACTATCTGGACGTCTGGCAAATGCATCAGACGTCTTCTAAGACGTCTGGTCTAAGGTCTGGACGTCTGATTTCATCAGACAGAAAACTAAGTCCAGCCTAACAGTTATCAGACGTCTGAAACAACAGTCAGACGTCTTAAAATCCTTTATCAGACGTCTGATTCGTGAATTAGACGTCTGGAAAGTCTGTTTTAACCCTATATTGGTTTTCTAGGTGTTCTACAGAAAACCTGAGTATCCTAGGGTTGTGCAGGTGTTCCTAGGACTACTTTTAGGGTACTTTGAGGCTCTTTAACATAATGTTCTAAGGAATCAAAAAGAGCAAGAAAATAAATACAAGAGATACATGAAAGGATAAAAAAGAATCTATCCTATTCTTCTTGTCTTCCATCTCCAATCTTTCGCTCCACGCGAACCTCCTCTGTTTTCCGTCAAGCTCCTCCAATCCGTCCTGGATGCGAGCTTGAACTCCGTCTAAACACGTCCACATTTGCAATTGACCTGAAATCTAGGACTCAAATTGCAAATGTTAAATAACACGTGTTTTGTTATCATCAAAACAAATGATCGTGGTGCTCTAGCACCAACAATCAATTGTCTAAAGAATTCCAAATTTCCTAATGATTCAATACAATAAATTTTACTCATTACCAAAATATGCTTTTGCTGATAATTCCAAAACCTAGAGAATGCCTTACACTTTGTCTATGATGAAGTAAAATATTAGAATAATATTCCATATTTTGTAGGATATCCCTATGATTCTAGAATAATGTTGGATTTGTCAACACTCCCTTGGATAAATAATTAGAAAATTATAAAGGGGTTTTTACATGGATTTCATTAGAAATAGTCAATATTACTTTGTGCCACTGTGTTGCCAATATTGCCATTAGTACCCTTTGGAACCTTGCACCATTAGTGTAATTTCCACTCTGTTATCTCTCCATTAGTTGACTAACTAAGGTTAGGGAAAAGTGAACCCAAGTTGAGTTAAAGCTTGAATCTTCAAGTAAATTTAGGCAGTGGTGATTTAATCCATCTTAGTGTATGGATCGAATGCCTAAGGAACAATAAGGAGCGAGCATAGCAAATGGATGAGGGCTCGTGACTCTTGAGGATTAGGGGGTGTCCTATCAATAGTTGACAAGAATTAACCCCCACCTTTCTTTCCATTCCACTATTCTCTCTAAAGGACGTGGAGAGGACGAGAGAGGAGAGCTCTAAAGCTCGATTCCCTTCTCTTCTCTTCATCCCCTTCAACTATTTACTAACTTCTCTTCCCTTTGTTGCCATTGTCATCAAGACACCTCTTTCCATTAAGGCATACTCCAACAAGCTAATAAGTCACAATTGAAAGTAGTCAATTACTTTGATTTACATATCTAATGACCTAATTTATGACTTATTTTAGATTAGGATTAAGCTTAAATGATCAAACAAATTCAAAGAGGACATTGGAAAATGCAATAAAGATGTCTAAAGTTGGACAAGAATAAACATTGAAAATGATTAAGAGAACAAATCCAATTGCAACTAACATGACCATATCACCCAAGTCCACAACAACCCACTACCTATGGTATTATGCAAATCATATTCTAAACAAAGCCAAAAAAAAATGCATAATTTTCCCTAAGACTACATACTCAATGCCATGGTTATGACGTGCAGTTAATTTGCAATGCATTTCACTTAAATGGTTAAATCCATTTACATACTCAATCCCCATTACACCTATGGAAATCCCACCACCACCGATTACACACATGCATCATTAATGACCAATTAATCCCCCACATCACTTGTAAGCCCCACATGCATAAATCCATGCCAAACCACCGCCTAAGAAAACTCATGAAGGCACGAGCACATTTGTCCCATGCGATGTTTACGTTCCCATTCATCTTTATCAAGTCAACGTGGCTATAACAAATACTCATCCCATTGGACACAATTGGCATTCCCATTTAACACAAGACCCGATCACACCCCCTCAAAACCCTCGTCATGCACTTACAATTATCATCCTTACGCCATTCATTTTCGTGAGACCTTATGGCCATATATATTGTAACAACCAATGTTTTAAAAATTAAATTAACTCAGGCAATTCAACTAATTCAATAGAAAATCGATGTCTTACCCGTCAAACCATTCGATTTGGGTGAATAAAGTCAAATATGTGTTAATCGATCAAAATTGGGTTGGACCGACCAATTAGGTTAAATCGAACATTTGGTTTGACTATTCCCTTAAGAGCTAAAAACAAAAAAAGGAAAATGCATGTGACCTTAGAACTTGAAATAAAGATTCAAAGATCTATAAATTCTTCAAGATTAGGCTCTCAATTTCGATTATGCCTTTAATTTTTCTTTTAGTATTAGTAAAAATATGTTAATTTTAGTATAATTAGAGTTGCAAAATAACTTTTCCTACTGTAAATTTTCAATGATTTTGTATTGAACTTCGGTTTAAACTGGTTAGACTTGGTTAAACCAATATAAACTAATCTTCAAGTTTTACGATTTGATTTTTTTTCAATTTTTTCACATGCTGAAATCATGCTAATGTTATCACCGGTTCAACTTGTACAAATCGTCAATTGAATTGCTAAAAAATGAAATTAGCACCTTACCGATTCAATGACCAATCAATTTTTAAAACATTGGTAACATTCATGTTTAGTAGGATTTGAGGCCCATTAAGCCAATGCTCCACTTGGTGCATGGCACCCGATCTTTCCTTGATGAACCTTACAAAGGATTATTTATTTCGTCATTTGATTTTATTTTATGGATTGGAAGGTCTTTTGATATGATTTCAAATGACCCTTCACTACAACAGTATGTGGACTTTGCGATGGTTCTAAACCGTTGCCAAAATCTTATAAATCATTGCCACCAATCGTCACAGTATATCACATCGCAGTTTTATTTTGGCGATGGTTACAATCCCTTATCGTCACCTTCTGAGTACGTGCGATCGAACATGGAAGTGGGGATTTGACAACGGTTTTAAAACCATCCCTAAAATAAATTGATAACGTTATCAATTAAACCGTTGTTAATTTTCTTAGCGGGAACCCAATTTATGCATAAAAAATTTCCATTCTTTTAGGGACGGTTTTTGTGAAAGTTGCCCCCTATTTACAATAGGGACAGTTTAATAACCATCACCAAATGATAGGTGAGAGCATCCCTGGAGCGTATTAATCGATTAATAAAAGTTCCTAGAATTGTTGCCATATGGGCATTTGTGATGGTTGTTAAACTGTCGCCTACCGTATTGCACAACGGTTGTTATTGATAACCGTCGCCAATAATGCCTTACTTTTTTTTAATGTAATTACACATAATAAATCAGAAATGCATGAAAATAATATTAGTTATTTAAAACATTTAATAGAAAGCAATTATGCAATGAAACTAATTTCTATATATGTATAAACGAGGTGCAAATATTTCAACAATAATAAAAATAGGAAAAATATAAACTCATATACATTATGTTTTGGCACCTACCCCACTAGCCCTCACTACTAGAAAAGTGAGAATTGGTGATGGGTATTTGGTGACGATTTTAGGAACTGTCACCAAAAGCAACTTATGGTGACAGTTCTACTCAAAATCGTGACCATTGTGGGAGATTAGATTTGTTTTCTATTATAACCTTTTGTGATGGGTTTGAGAACCGTGACAAAAGGCTTTGGTGATGATTTCAAGTGGGATCGTGACCATAGGGTTCCTTTGGTGACGGTTCCAAGTGGGACTGTGATCGTAGCCTTCCCTCTGGTGACGGTTCCAAGTGGGACCGTGATTGTAGCCTTCCCTTTGGTGATGGTTCCAAGTGGGACCGTGACCATGTCCTTTCCTTTGGTGATGGTTTCAAGTGGAACCGTGACCATTGCTCCCTCCAAAAATTTCCCTCCCTCCCACGTGCCCTTTCCCGAATTTCCTTGTCGCCAACTTTCCCCAAAATCCACTCCCGCCCCCATCACCTTCCCCCTCCCACGACTCCCCGTCCCCCTCCCTGACAGTGTCAACTCCCTCGACCATCGCCTGCCCCCTTCCCTCTCCCGACGACGGTGGTGCCTCCCCTGACTCCCCCTTAAGGTTGCCAGCAGCACCTCTCCTACCCTTAAGATCACCACTGAAAATCAACTCCTGCTGCCATTACTTTCCCCCTCCCTCGACTCTCCGACTGCCTCCTCGATGACATCACCTCTCCCGACCATCCCCAACCCCCTTCCCTCTCCTGACGAAGGCACCTCCCCTGACCATCCCCTCCCTAGCAACATGTCTCTTCCCCCTCAAGACCGCTACCTCTCTCCCTCCCTCATCTTCCCAAGCAACACCTCCATTACCACTACCTCTACTACAACTAGGGTTAATCCACCACTCCTCCTTCTTTTTATTTATTCGTTCATTTCATTCCTCCTCCTCCAACTCCACTTCTCTTGATCTCCTATTATTATTGTTGTTACAGTACTTGGTGGATCTCTCGGTTGCAGAGTGGCTCAAAGAGATCTACCTTGAATTGGCTTAAGGGTTAACATGCATGCCAGGTCTTTGATGATATCCAACAAGTTTCGAAACTAGGAAGCTTTTTTTGGTCATAGACAACATGCATCTAGGAAGCTTTAAGATTATAATAGTGTCAAGATTGCAACATTCTACATTATTAATAAGCAAGATCAAAGAACATACCCTAGTCGCATTGTTTTGTATCCTTCAATCTGAGAAGCTTCTTTAAATGGACAAATCTCATAAACATATATAATAGAAAAAGCACTTTCCATGTCAAAATAGAATGGCTAGATGGTAAGCATAGTCTTTTATAATCAGAGTGAAGAAAGTTCATACATGTTTTCCCTATTCTCAAATTATTGATCATAGAATGAATAGAATTCTTTCTGACTCCTAAATCATCAGAAAACTGAATCAGCAAAGCAAAAAAAGGAAGCATTTGCCTAGTTCTTATGTTCGTTCAATAAATTTAGACATAGTTAAGCTTTGGCATAATCAGGATGGTGCTGAGAAAATCGTAAGGGCTCAAGATATCTAATTAAGTGAGTTTTTTTGTTTAACTTTGACTCCGTAAGACCACATATATCTCCTCTCAATATCTCAAACTTGCCAATTTCCCAAACCCCAGAGTAATACATATTCAAAAAGCTAGTTAGAGCAAAAACATCCACTTCAAAAAGCTTCATTATGCTCAACTCTCTTTTTAGGCATTGTTCATTTGAAATGATGGAAACTAGCATGTCAAGACCTAGACAGGGTTAGGTTGCAAGGAGATCTAAGTAGAGAAGCCCTTTCTTTACAAGCAATTGAATAGGTGCCAAGGTGTACTTCCATAACAAAGAAGAATGTTGTACACCCTTATGTGTAATCTTGCCCATTTGTCCCAAGACACCCCCAACAATCCTTCTTCTACACACTAATCAATTTAATTTCACTAGAATGGACATCATTATTTGCCAGCGTTTCTGTATGGGTTTTTATTTGAAATATCCATTGGAAATTAGATTGGTAATTATCCATAGAAAAAAATATCTCTATAATTGAAACCCCTTATAAGATTGCACTTTTGCTACAGTTGCATTTGCTACTAGAAAGCTAAATACCCATTATGTCAGCAATGTAATATTATTTGTGAGTGTTACACACAGGGCATTGTTAACAGTTCTTTTATAAGAAAGGCATTGTTGAAAGTTACTGTTAATTTGATAATTGTACACTTTGGGTAAGTCCCTTTGTTAAGCAAGCAATGCATCTATTTGCACTCTTGACAATGAGAGAATCACATGTGTGCAAAATTGAAATGACCCTTCTTAAGGATCGTTTGGCGTTTCTGATTTTTAGAGGATTTTGTGTAATTTTAACCCCCTTAGGTTTTTATTGTGGGTGTGAGAGGGAAAAGGAGAACTTGTGGGGGTATCCCTGCAATTTTCCCACACCACCCCTACCCCACGCACACACACCCCTCCACCGTACTCCACCGTACCTCACCCCTCACACCACCCCATCCTACACCCATGACACCTCCCCCTTCCCTCCACCTCCACCTTACCTCTCCCCACACCTTCCATCTCCATATAAGCCCCCCTCCTCCATTCGTTCCCACACCATCGTCGAGAGGGAGCAGGAGAAGGAGAGAGCGGAGAGTAGAGGATACCGGAGGCCTGAGAGCAATGGGCTCGTGAGGGAGACAGGGAGGTGCTGCAGTTGCTGCAGCTTCTGTGGGAGAGAAAGCTCGCAAACGGTTCTGCGGAGTTATTTTTCCGCAGAATTAGACATCTGGAGAGACCACCAGACGTCTGTCCAGACATCCAGAGGTAATACCAGATGTCTGATTTTGGTTAGGGTTAGGGTTGGTGTTTTTGGGCCCGTTTAGGGCCCAAACGGAGACGGATTTTCGCAAATGAAACATCGTTGGTTTCCGTTTGAGTTTCTCTACATAATGATATAGTGTCTATGTAATTTTAAACTCGTTTGACCTGTCGATCCATGTTGTAGGTCTCTAGTCAGTAGATTATACGGGACCTCCAGAGACATCGGGAGCTACTGTACGAGCCCCCATTCCACCTGATTAACCTGGTAGAGTTGTTCTCTTTAATTCCAGAATGAATAATTAAATTGCATGCTTTAGAATTATTCGATTGAACCTTAGGTTGTGAGATGAACCTTGGGTCAGAAAGAGATGAATGCATGCTACTTTAGAAATATTCGATTGAACCCTAGGTTATGAGATGAACACTAGGGCTGAAAGAAATGAATGCGCATTTAATGAATGATTAAATTGCTGTGATGCTTCCTGAAAGCAGTAAACCATGAGTTGCCTGTGCTACATTTAATGAACCATGACATAAAATACCTGCGATGTACTGAATAATCAATTGCGAAATCTTGAGCTTCCTGTTATGCTTTTAATGAATCAGATATGTAAATGAGAAAGTCTATATACGAACCCTACGGTGAACTTAGAAAGAAACCAAGAATACTATAGTACGAAAAACCTGATGGTTTTGGAATATGTTACCTACGGACGGCTGTTTGGATTTGGTTAAGCGAAGTGAGCTGGCCCTCTTGTATGTGGTACCAAGGAGAGCAACTATCCCTTTAGAGTAGATGGGAGCTAGCCACCCTTTGGGTTGAGATCCGGGGTTAGGTTTGGTCACTCTATGACGACTCCTATTTGGCCGTCGAGTATGTGGTACCAGGGTGAGCTACTTAATGTAGGGGGGAGCTTGCTACCCCATGGGGCCCGGAATTAGGTTTGGCCACCCTACTTCGACTCTTGTTAGGCCCGCTGGGTAAATTGGGATAGTCGGACGAGGGTACGCAGACTGTGGAGGGGCGCGACCCCTCTTATGTTCTGAGAGAGCAAGGCCCTGTACTGTTTCGTGTTGTACATTTGGGCGTACCCGCTAGCGAAAACAACTGATCGGGTGCCAGTGTGGGGTAGTTACCCGTGCGCTTATCGCGCATGCCGTAGTCACCGCTACATCACGATCATGAGCTCGAGGTAGTAGACCAGGTGTAGGACTACCACGGAGGACTCTTCCGATTAGGAGAATGCCACGTGTACATCTTGCATCATGGGAAAACTACGAACAAGATCATTCCCTTAGGGAACAAGAAGATTGAGCAATATCATAGAACTTGATTAGCGTACTCGACTCAGAAACACATCATCCAGAGAAGTGGAAACGAATGAAAAATAAATAACCGACGATTGTATGTTTAACTGATTTCTGTTTAATTATGTTGCATGTAAATGACTTAAACCACCACTTTACTTAGCATTAGCTGACCTCAGATTTTGTAACCATGTTGAGTTCAGGGATTCGACTAGCCATAGCCACCAGCTATTAAGGGAACTGGGCCCGGTCGAGCCCAACCATAGTTTCCTTTCTTTTGTTTCACTGCAGAGAGTTTTTTTTTTGTAGTGAATACCTGTAGCTTGTTGTTATACTCAGTTATATTTCTACCAATTCCCTGTTGTGATGGCTATATTTGTAACTGTACTTTTCCGCTGTATCCTGTAAAAAAAATATATAGTGGTTTGTTGCTCTCTTTCTTTTATTATCAGTTATATATTTTCTGCTTAGTTACATTACTCGTGTGGTTGTGGAATGAATATGTATTTGGTTGTTTCTTGTTGGACGACTGGGTCTTGGGGTTCGTCGAGGCGAGCTGTTCTCGGGTTCTGTAGGGAGCTAGAAATGGGTTGTGACAAGATGGTATTAGAGTAAGGTTGTCCTGAGAAATGAACCAAATGGTCTGGAAGTAACCACAGTTATACATGTAGCTAGGATAGCCATCACAACATATTATCTTGATTGTCATTTTCGAGTCTTAGTCCCCTCTGTAGTCAAGTGTCCTTGACAGTTCGATTTTTTTTCTTCGATCTCCATATAGGAGATGCCTTGCCAGGGAACTCTTGAGGTGGGCTGCAAACGTGGTCGTGGCCATAGGTGTGGTTGTAGGGGAGGACGAGTGATGGCTGAGGACCGGGTAGCTCCACCTCTCCTTCCAGGCGTTCAGACCCTGAACCTCGCCCAGCTGATCCGGGATACCATACGGGAGGAGCTCCAGCAGCCTTCTCCTTAGCCACCTCTCCCTGGGGATACGGAGGGGGTCATTCGTGAGGCAGGCGAGCCGCCATGGCACTGGATGAGCTAGAGGGGAAAGGGGTGATCCTCCACTACCCCCACGTCCCTAAGACACTTCGGAGCAGGAGCCCTCCTTGCCTGGAGGCACACTTGCTCCCCCATTACGGCTCCACCACGAAATCTTTGGCCAGTTCAGGAAGTTGAAGTCCCCCTCCTTCAAGGGGGAGGAGAGCCCATCTGAGGTAGAGGATTGGCTGGAGTAGATGGAGAAGATCTTCAACACACTCCATCTTCCTGCTGAGTGCCGCATGGTCTTCGTCATGTACTAGCTGGAGAGTGCAGCCCATAGGTGGTGGAGGGCGGTCAGAGGATAGGAGGAGGGAGGGACGACGTGGGACCGATTTGTGGCGCTCTTCTGCAAGCAGTACTTCCCACAGACCTCGTAGGATCAGAGGAGGCGGGGGTTCCATACTCTCCACCAGGGGGCGATGATGGTTAGCGTGTACCGTACGCGTTTCCTGGAGCTGTCATGCTTCGCCTCGACAACTACATCTACTGTGGAGGAGCACTTGTGGAGGTTCATTGAGGGCCTCCGGCCTACCATTCAAGGGTATGTGAAGCCCTTGAAGTTGCCTACTTTCTCCTGTGTAGTCGAGGCGACCATGACCTACGAGGAGACCAACCCGGCCCTGCGAGATGTTGACGGGGGAGGACAAAAGAGGCACTACCAACAGGAACACTCATAGGGTAGTCGAGAAAGGAGGCACAAGGCACCTGTGGAGGAGTCATCCCGCCTTGTGGGTCCACCAGGGACCTTTAGGGACCCCAAACTGGGGCTAGCCAATTGCAGCAAACCCCCACCTAGCTGCCAGTAGGGACAACAGATAGAGGGAGGAGGTCGCGTTCCTCTCTGCTACCAGTGTGGCTAGCCGGGTCACATACGGAGGGACTACCCATATAGGGCCAGAACACAGTAAACGCTCCCAGCATCGAGCACTGGAGGCCGATCTGGAGGTCACGAATACCAGGCCAGAGGAGGAGGGCAATAGTCACGAAGAGGGTACCGGCCAGCTACTTCTCTCCCAGCCTAGAGCATAGCTGCTTCTTCTACACCAAGGGCTAAGGGGCGTGTCAACACCCTGACTCACGAAGATGTTGGAGCTTTAGGCTCCATAGTGGCAGGTATGGTTATTGTTTCTGGTTGGCTCATTTATGTGCTTTTCGATTCTGGTGCCACGCACTCGTTTGCCTCTATGAGTTTTGCCGTCACCTTGGGATCGGGCAGTGTACTGTTAGAGGAGCCATTCCTGATTAGAGGCCCAGGTGGACAGGCATTTATCGCCGAGGAGGTCTTCACTAATTGTGAGATCTCTATAGGGGGACACAGTCTTCCGATTGACCTGATCGTGATCTTGATGGAGGATTTCGGCGTGATCCTAGGGATGAAGTGGCTGGTTGCTTATCATGCCCTAGTAGACTGCTTTAGGAGGAAGATTGGCTTCTCCATACTAGAGTTGCCTCCCTTCGAGTTCCATAGCCAACCCTTAGATGGAGGATTCAAGTGCATCTTCGTGCTTCGGGCAGCGAAGCTATTGAGCTAGGGGTGTGAGGGCTTCTTAGCTTATGTCGTAGCAGAGCCTAGCCCCGTGGTCGATATATAGAGTATCCTGGTGGTCCGTGAGTTCCCCAACGTCTTTCTAGAGGAGCTACCAGGATTGCCACCTGAGCGTGAGATTGAGTTTGAGATC
Organism: Thalassia testudinum; assembly: GCA_037157565.1. Classification (NCBI taxonomy): domain Eukaryota; kingdom Viridiplantae; phylum Streptophyta; class Magnoliopsida; order Alismatales; family Hydrocharitaceae; genus Thalassia; species Thalassia testudinum. The sequence continues at coordinate 101,152,946 of JAZHRO010000063.1, forward strand.
TCACTAGTACTGGGGATTGGCCCCATCTCTACTGCACCATACAGGATGGCCCCAATTGAGCTAAGAGAGGTTAAGTTTCAGTTATAGGATCTATTGGAGAAGGGCTTTGTGAGGCCTAGTGCATCCCCATGGGGAGCCCCTGTCCTATTTGTGAAGAAGGACGGTACCCTTCAACTATGCGTCGATTACAGACAGCTGAACTGCGTCACCGTCGAGAACAAGTACCCACTACCTCATATTGATGACCTCTTCGACTAGCTGAGAGATGCCACGGTGTTCTCCAAGAAAGATCTGAGGATGGGTTACCATCAGTTGAGGATCAGGGAGACCGACGTCTTCAAGATAGCCTTTCGCACGTGGTATGGTCACTACGAGTTCTTGGTCATGCCATTTGGGCTGACCAATGCCCCTACTGCTTTCATGGATCTGATGAACCGCATCTTCCAGCCATACCTAGATCAATTCGTGGTAGTATTCCACGACGACATGCTTATCTACTCTCAGGATCATGCACAACATGGACAGCATCTCTGTATGGTCCTGGACACTTTGAGATGGCACAGGATGTACGCCAAGTACAGCAAGTGCAAGTTCTGGTTGAGATAGGTTACCTTCTTGGGCCATGTGATCTCAGGAAACGGGTTGGTAGTGGATCTAGCCAAGATTGAGGCCATCCTCTGGTGGGAGAGCCCACGTACAGTGACAGAGATACGCAGTTTCCTGGGGCTGGCAGGCTACTACAAGCCGTTTATCATAGGTTTCTCGTAGATCGCACGTCCTATGACTCAGTTGACATGGAAAGATGTGCCCTTCGCTTGGACAGACGAGTGTGAGTCATGCTTTCAGGAGCTGAAGGAGAAGCTGACTTCAGCTCCTATACTCACCATCCCAGACAACAGTGGCGGATTTGTGGTCTACACTGGCGCCTCATTGCAGGGATTAGGTGGTGTGCTCATGTAGTGGGGCCACGTTGTTGCTTACACTTCACGGCAACTAAAGCCCCATGAGCACAACTACCCTACCCATGACTTGGAGCTAGCAGTTGCTGTCTTCATGCTGAAGACATGGAGGCACTACTTGTATGGGGAGATGTTCGATATCCTTACTGATCATAAGAGCCTCAGATACCTATTTGATCAAAAGGAGCTCAACATGAGACAGAGAAGCTGGTTAAAGCTCCTAAAGGACTACGACTGCAGTATCTCCTACCATCCAGAGAAGGCCAATGTGGTGGTAGACGCTTTAAGCCGAAAGGTGCCCGCCCACTTGGCTAGTCTACAGGTACAGAGTTGGAGACTCATGGAGGAGGTAAGCAGTTGGCGACCCTAGGAGACACGTGGGTACTACGGGGCAGTGACAGTAGCGAGGCAGGCGCGACCAGAGCTTATAGATCATATCGTTACTAGATAGATGATGGATCCATACCTGCAGACACTGCCAGATCGGGTATTGATAGGGAACCTAGGAGAGTTCTCTTTCACTGACGGGGTCCTGCGTATGAGGGAATGCTTGTGCGTTCCTAGAGACGAGGAGTTGTTGAGGGAGCTCCTGACTGAGGCACACAGGTCCGGATTCACCATACATCCCGGGAACACGAAGATGTACCACGACCTACTACGTGATTTCTGGTGGAAGGGGATGAAGCGGGTGTTGGTAGTTTTGTTTAGTAGTGCCTGGTATGCCAGCAGGTGAAGTCTGAGCACCAGAGGCCTGCAGGGTTGCTATAGCCACTTCCCTTGCCAGAGTGGAAGTGGGAAAGTGTTACTATGGATCTGGTAGTGGGGTTACTTGTGATACAGCGAGGAAATGATGCAGTCTGGGTGATAGTGGACAAATTGACGAAGACGACACGATTTCTACCAATCCGAGTCACTTTTGGACCAGCATAGTTGGCAGAGCGCTACATCCGAGATATAGTGCGCCTTCAAGGAGTTCCTTGCGAGACTATTTCAGATAGAGATGCTCATTTTGCTTCCCAATTCTGGGCAGAGTTTCAGCTGGCTTTGGGGACTCTCTTGAGGTTCAATATAGCCTACCATCCCCAGACCGACGGCCAGTCGGGGTGCACCATTCAAACCCTTGAGGATCTCCTACACACTTACGTGCTGAACTAGAGAGGCTCCTAGGAGGAGCATTTGCCCCTAGCAGAGTTTTCATACAACAACAGCTACCACTCGAGCATCGGCATGGCACCATCTTAGGCTCTGTACGGGAGGAGGTGTACTACTCCTTTGAGTTGGGTTGAGGTGGGGACCAAGTGGGAAGTTGGTCCCAAGCTGATATGCTAGAGTCAGGAGGTGATCGAACAGATCCACAGATGACTCCATACTGTCAGGAGTAGGCAGAAGAGCTACGCTGACCTGAAGCGTAGGGAGGTACAGTTTGAGGTTGGAGATCACATCTTCCTCCATGTTTCACCCATAAAGGGCTTGCAACGATTTGGGGTGAGAGGGAAGCTCGCGCTGAGCTTTATAGGGCCTTTTGAGGTCATGGAGCGGGTAGGACCTGTTGCTTACCAGCTTGCCCTTCCTCCCTAGCTCTCTGGAGTGTATGATGTGTTCCACATGTCCAACCTCAGGAAATACATCGTCGACCCAAGCCATGTTCTGAGCCACAAGAACATCGAGATAGGGAACGACCCGACCTACCCTGAGAGGCTAGTACAGATACTAGACAGAGCCGTTCGAAGTATGAGACGGAAAATGGTACCCCTGGTAAAGGTCTTGTGGAGGAGCTAGCTGTACGAGGAGGCCACTTGGGAGCTTGAGGCGGGGATGCGAGAACAGTACTCGAAGCTTTTCGAGGGTGCGTCATTTTTGATCTACTTTGATCCTCTTTAAGTTTGTTATACACAAATACATTTATTTTCCATACCCTAGTTAGCTCAAGTTTCGGGGATGAAACTTCCTTTAAGTTTGTTATGCTGAAATGACCCTTCCTAAGGGTCATTTGGTGTTTTCAAAATTTTTAGGGGTTTTTACGCAATTTTAACCCCTCTAGGTTTTTATTGTGGGTGTGAGAGGGAAAAGGAGAACTTGCAGTGGTACCCCCGCAATTTTCCTAGACCATCTCTACCCCATGCACACACACCCCTCCACTGTACGTCACCCCTCATGCCACCCCATCCCACACCCACGACACCTTCCCCATTCCCTCCACCTCCACGTTACCTCTCCCCATGCCTTCCATCTCCATATAAGCCCCCATCCTCCTCCATTCGTTCCCACACCACCACTAAGAGGGAGCAGGAGAAGGAGAGAGAGGAGAGTAGAGGATACTGAAGGTCTAAGAGCAGTGGGCTCGTAAGGGAGACGGGGAGATGCTGCAGTTGATGCAGCTTCTGCGGGAGAGAGACCTTGCAAATGGTTCTGGCAAGTTATTTTTTCGTAGATCAGGCATTTGGAGAGACCATCAGACGTTTGTCCAGATGTCCAGAGGAAATACCAGATGTCTGATTTTGGTCAGGGTTGGTGTTTTTGGGTCGTTCATGGCCCAAACGGAGACAGATTTCCGCAAACGAAACATCGTTGGTTTTCGTTTGAGTTTCTCTACATAATGATATAGTGTCTATGTAGTTTTAAGCTCATTTGACTTGTCAGTCCATGTTGTAGGTCTCTAGTCCGTAGAGTATACGGGACCTGCAGAGACATCAGGAGCTACCGTACGAGCTCCCATTCCACTTGGTTAACCTGGTAGAGTGGTTCTCTCTAATCCCAGAATGAATAATCAAATTGCATGCTTTAGAATTATTCGATTGAACCCTAGGTTGTGAGATGAACCTTGGGTCAGAAAGAGATGAATGCATGCTACTTTAGAAATGAATGCGCATTTAATGAATGATTAAATTGCTGTGATGCTTTCTGAAAGTAGTAAACCATGAGTTGCTTGTGCTACATTTAATGAACCATGACATAAAATACCTGCGGTGTACTGAATAATTGATTGTGAAATCTTGAGCTTCCTGTTATGCTTTTAATGAATCAGACATGAAAATGAGAAAGTCTATGTACAAACCTTATGGGGAATTTATAAAGAAATAAAGAATACTGTAATATGGAAAACCTGGTGGTTTTGGAACATGTTGCCTATGGGCAGTTGTTCGGATTTGGTTAAGTGAGCTGGCCCTCATGTACGTGGTACCGAGGAGAGCAACTATCCCTTTAGAGTAGAGGGGAGCTAGCCTCCCCTTGGGTTGAGACCTGGGGTTAGGTTTGGCCACTCTACGATGACTTCTGTTTGGCCCTTGCGTATGTGGCACCAGGGTGAGCTACTTAGTGTAGGGGTGAGCTTGTTGCCCCATAGGGCCCGGGGTTAGGTTTGGCCACCCTACACTGACTCTTGTTAGGCCCGCTGGGCAAACCGGGATAGTCGGACGAGGGTACGCGGACTGTGGAGGGGCAAGACCCCTGTTTTGTTTTGAGAGGACAAGGCCCTGTACTATTTCGTGCTGTATGTTTGGGCATACCTGCTAGGGGAAACGACTAATCGCATGTTAGTGCAGGGTAGCTATTTGTACGCTTATCGTGCGTGCCGTAGTCACCACTATGTCGCGACCGTGACCTCTGGGTAGTAGACCAGGTGTAGGACTACCATTGGGGACTCTCTCGGCCTGGAGTATGCAAGTGTACACCCTACATCATGGGAAAACTACAAGCAAGATCGTTCCCTTAGGGAACAAGAAGATTGAGCAATATCATCACGGAACCTGATTAGTGTACTCGACTCAGAAACACATAATCCAGAGAAGTGGAAACGAATGAAAAATAAATAATCGATGATTGTATGTTTAACTGATTTCTGTTTAATTATGTTGCATGTAAATGACTTAACCACCACTCAGCATTAGCTGACCCTAGATTTTGTAACCATGTTCAGGTCAGGGATTCAAGCAGCCAGAGCCATCGGTTGTTGAGGGTGCTGGGCCAGGTCGAGCGCAGCCCTAGTTTCCTTTCTTTTGTTTCACTATAGAGAGTTTTTTTTGTTATAGTGAGTACTTGTAGCTTGTTGTTATACTCAGTTATATTTCTACCAGTTCCTTATTATGATGGCTATATTTGTAACTGTACCTTTCCGCTGTATCCTGTAAAAAAAAAAATCTAGTGGTTTGCTATTCTCTTTCTTTTATTATTAGTTATATATTTCTGCTTAGTTACATTACTTGTGTGGTTGTGGAATGAATATGTATTTGGTTGTTTCTCGTTGGACTACTGGGTCTTAGGGTTCGTCGAGGCGAGCTGTTCTCGGGTCTTGTAGGGAGCCAGGAATGGGTCGTGACAAAAAGAGATTGCCACTGCTAATATTTCCTTTTCACATGCTTTGCACTCAAAAGTTATAAGTTCCAACACTAAAATTCAAGTCTGACCTTACGCAGAGCTCAAAGCCCACTTGGAGTTCAATTAAACTCCTTTTCATTTCAAAACTCCCAGCCTTAAGCTTAACCTCGTAGACCACTAATAGCATCACAAGCTACGGTGATGTTTAATTTTTGAAGATTAATTTTGGGAAGAAATGGATGCTAATACAAGGATCTTTCACTCTGCTTTAAGATCTGCGCATGATTTTTATCTCTATTAATATAGTCACCAGTGTAGCATCATTGAGGGCTATTTTTTTCATGGAGGGTAATATTTCTATGTTATGTGGTATTGACCTTTCTACAAGGGGCATTGAAATATTCGTACTTCGTGGTGGTACAATCGATCCTTCAAGGGTTTCGGTCTTGATGAAAAGCACAAAAATGAGAAGGGAATTGACTTCAAATACAAACCCTAAGTCGAACCTTGTATTTTCTCTTTAAGCTATTTGATTTACAGAGTCTAAACAATGGCATTTATATTATGTTTATTGGGTTCTTTTCTCTGTGAAGATTAATCATTTCATTTTACTTCATGGGAAAGGAGAAAGAACATTGGTCTAAGGCTAAGAGGGGTAGAGGGTAGTTGTCTTGCAATCATGTATTGGATGCAAATGAAAAATTGGTCTTGCCTATAAGGGCTGAATACAATTTGCCGTGAAGTTCACATAATATGATCCAAGTGTCCAATATTCTCAAAAACTTATCCTATCATTTGATACAATTCAAATACTTCTTGATTTGATTGGATTTTTTTGGTCAATTAAAACAAAACAACTAGTTTCTTTTGTTTTCTTTCCCTAATGTACATCATGAACTTTTGAAAGTTTATGAATGTTATTGCTACATTTATATTGTCCCTATAGAATCGTAAATGTCGGGAAGAGAGGGTGGAAGAGAGGAGCAACATTATCCAGGCTGAGTAGGATAGGTTGAGTTAGGAAAACTGGTGGCTCAACGTGGATGGGCAAATTGGAATGGGAGGTGTTACGCATTAGAGGGTTAAGCAATTTTTGATGTTTTAATTTAGGTCTAATTGCCATATTATTCTAAATAAGATTCCATATAAATCATCCTTTTAACAAGCAGATCTTAACCAAATCTACTTCAAATTGGCTAACAAGATACTCTTAATTGCCCTTGACGTCAAAGTTCAACCAGTGGGAATTCCTAACCTTGGTAAAAGGGACTTGGGTTTCCATCAGTGCATTCGAGAGACAAGATGGTAATTTTTCCCTTTAATTTGCTCTCACCATCAGGAAGCAGTGGTGGGCCCAAGGTTCTAAGTTATAAACAAGAGCATATTTATGAGTGAGTTTATTTGACAATATAATTCAATCCATAACAATAATTCAAATCCCACAAGATAGCCTTAAATAGGATGGGGTCATAGACTCAAAGATCTTTGTTGATTCATGTACATCCTTGGAAATTGAAATAGTAGTGATGAGTGATATCTACCTAGGAGTCATTTAGTCATTATTAATGGCAAAGAGAACTAAAATATTTTACTAATTTTGATATATGAAAGTTGTAAACATGCTAGACTTGGTTATAGTGATCTTTAAAATTGACTAAAAAATGACCACCTAACTTTTATATTGTAATATATCATTTCCTCCATGAAGTTTTCTATCAAAATGCTACTATCTTCATCAAAGATAATTACATATATGCATATGGGGACATTACAAAAGACATACATACCTTCAAATGTATATGCCTATCAAAAGACACGTTACAATAATCCTATTCTTCAGAGAAATGTATTAGAGATAATATATCATTTGTTACATTTACAAGTCCTTTAACCCCATGAGTGACAAAACTCAACTTGAATGCACCAAGACTGATAGGTTGTTGCAGTTGTGTGTTCAATATCTTTACAAGTTTGTAAATCAGCAGTTCATTTCTCTATAAGGGTGTGGGATTCATACATGTTTGTGTGTTCATGCATTTTTATTCCATTCTTGGTAGTAGCTAGCCAATAATCGTCGCTATTCTTTGCAAAGATTTCTAAAGATGGTCAACATTATTCCTTGATTAATGAAGCATTAGGAACTATAACTATCTTGTTTGTTGTTAAACACCTAGTACCTAGCAACTTGAAAATTGATATGATTCTAAGTTAACACTTTTATAGGGATTTCTGAAAAACTCTTTTTTTTTGTCGGAGGATTTTGTGGATTGCGGTTGTTATGATTGTAGATTTTGTGAATTTTTATAACACAATATCTGACTTATGTTATTACTGTTCTTTTCTTTGTTAGTATTTATTTATGCAATTTGTAGATAACCACACTTGCACAACCTTAGATGCACTCGATGACAAACAATAAGAAATATAACCCTTAGGGTATAAGTTGAAAGGGTAGGTAAAATTGTATTAATATACTTGCTCATTCAAGACTTATGATTATGTCATATGGACAATGCGTTAATGTATGTATATCTCACATACATGCATGATGTGTTATCTTTATAATATGCCATAAGTTTTGATTATCCTCAGTTCGGTAAAGTTCCAAACTAAGGAGCGTTCTTGAAGATTTGATCACAACTTAGGTGTTACTTGTTACATGTAATCTGTGTTTAGAGAAATCTCGGTGACATCTTTTTGTTCTTCTCTGGTATTCTGTAGGTCACTTCTATTATGTTATGCATTTGTGGTTGCTTTTGACATTGTTAGTGTGACACAAGTGATGCAGCAAGATAAAGGTAATTGAATATGTTACAGTAAGTAGTAATTGAAATCCTCCATCAACCAAAACAAATGGCAAGAATGGAGATAGCTTGTATACTATTTCTTTCTCTAACAGGTATACTAATAAAATGATCAAACCTGATTTTAAATGTTCCTATATTTTTATATCCTCATTGGCTAATTATGCTATGGCAAGTTGATCCCTTAAATATTCCTTTTTTTGGCATAATAAGATTTTGATGAAAGTTACAGATTCAATCTTTTCTGACAAATGTTGGTAGGTTCTACACTTAAGTATGTTCTTGTAAAATAAGATAGAAATTTCACCATCTGTAGAAATTTCACCAACTGCTCCAGTCCCTTCTGTTGGTTGTTTACTTTTTTCTTGACATAATAAAATTTTGCTAAAAATTATGGATGCAGTTTTTTTTGCCAAATGTTGATAGATTTTTCTATGTTTTATTATGTTTTGTAAATGATGTGGAATTTCACCATCTACTCGAGTCCCTTCTATTGGACTTTTCATTTGCTATTGTTTTCAGCAAAGTTTCACTTGCTTCAACAGAACTTTTGGTTGATAAATGAGGAAAATGGGAAAACTTCTTGCAATTGTTGTATGCCTTGGGTTGAAGTTATATCTCCTGATAAGAAAATTTCTTACAATGTTAGGGTAAAATTATCATGTGAACTAACTAAAACAATACTTTATCTTTTAAAAATAAATTTTATTCTTTAATCTCTCACAATTGTCTTACCATATGCTAACTAGGAGTGAACGTTTTATAAGTAAATTATATCAGATAGAAGAGGTAATATAGTTGTTTTGAGTTTGATTGTATGCAAACCTAAATGAAGTGAGTAATAGAATTTGAAAATATGAACAAAACAGTCAAGGTTGCTGCACCCAGGCTCGGTGCATGTATTATAAGTCTCATTAAGGATTAGGAAAGGTCCGATGGTTTGTTGTGCAAAATTCTACATAATTAGGAACCTTAGATTAATACATAAAACTGACCTTAGTTGAAGAGAAAAGAAAAGCTGTCTTACCCATCAATCACTAGCCTCAGTCTTTGACTTGTTGCTTCAGTTAGACTTGAGAATACAGAGTATTGAAAATGGTGTGTTAGTTAGCTTGCATACATCTCATCTGAAATCAAATGTTGTCATTCCTAAATTATGCTTGCATCTAAGATTTCCTTTGATCTTTTTGTAACCTGAGGTAGCATAGAAGTGTAATGCCTTTATGCATTTTTATTCTACCTGAAAGTGCCATTTACCATTTTCTTCCTATGCATGAGCAACCACTTCAAACTTCTTCCATTAGTTCTGTCTTCCATGTCAATCATTTGGTTCTTTATTTCTATTATACTTCTATCGGAACAGTTCTATTTGCCACCTGTAATTCTATAAAGTGGTTATGGCCTAGTACCGCCACCACTCTTTTTGTTGAATACTGCACTTCTATTTAAATAAGTCTGCAAATTTTTACATTTCAAATGTTCTATGAGAATTCCGAGAGATGGCTGACACTAGAATTCCACATTTAGTAATCTACAGTCTGCCCAGCACTTTGCTTCTGTATTTGATTCTCAAAATCAGTATACTTGATCTTTGTTCTATTTATCTAAAGAAGCTTTTGTTGATTAAGGAAAACTCAAAATTTATACCATCTTTAACATGCTAGATAAGATCAGCTTGGCCATGGTTGAAAAAATAATGAGTTGCTGCCAAACATTTGTCCACATCATTCTTTCTAATTATATTATGGAATGATAATATGTAAGGAATTGACTCTCATTTAAATAATTTCCTAAACCAATATGCCTCTGGAATCGATGTTTATAGAAAAAGTACCTCTACTGTTGCATTCAAATATCACTTATGGTAATAACCTAGAGTATTACCCTCCATGAAAAAAATTGCCCTCAATGAAGCTGCACTGGTGACTATATTAATAAAGATAAAAATCATGCGCAGATCTTAAAGCAGAGTGAAAGATCCTTGTATTAGCATCCATTTCTTCCCAAAATTAATCTTCAAAAATTAAACATCACTGTAGCTTGTGATGCTATCAGTGGTCTACGAGGTTAAGCTTAAGGCTGGGAGTTTTGAAATGAAAAGGAGTTTGATTGAACTCCAAGTGGGCTTTGAGCTCTGCGTAAGGTCAGACTTGAATTTTAGTGTTGGAACTTATAACTTTTGAGTGCAAAGCATGTGAAAAGGAAATATTAGCAGTGGCAATCTCTTTTTGTCATGACCCATTCCTGGCTCCTTACAGGATCCGAGAACAGCTCGCCTCGACGAACCCTAAGACCCAGTCGTCCAACGAGAAACAACCAAATACATATTCATTCCACAACCACACAAATAATGTAACTAAGCAGAAATATATAACTAATAATAAAAGAAAGAGAATAGCAAACCACCAGATTTTTTTTTTATAGGATACAGCGGAAAGGTATAGTTACAAATATAGCCATCACAATAGGGAACTGGTAGAAATATAACTGAGTATAACAATAAGCTACAGGTACTCACTACAACAAAAAAAAACTCTTTATAGTGAAACAAAAGAAAGAAAAGTAGGGCTGGACTCGACTGGGCCCAGCACCCTCAGCAGCTGATGGCTCTAGCTGCTTGAATCCCTGACTTGAACATGGTTACAAAATCCAGGGTCAGCTAATGCCAAGTAGAGTGGTGGTTAAGTCATTTACATGCAACATAGTTAAACAGAAATCAGTTAAACATACAATCATCGGTTATTTATTTTTCATTCATTTCCACTTCTCTAGTTTATGTGTTTCTGAGTCGAGTACGCTAATCAGGTTTCATGATGATATTGCTCAATCTTCTTGTTCCCTAAGGGAACGATCTTTCTTGTACTTTTCCCATGATGCAAGATGTACACTTGAACTCTCCTTGCTGAGAGAGTCCCCCATGGTAGTCCTACACCTAGTCTACTGGTGTAGACCCAGATAGGTTGTATTAATATGGTGATTTTATCGCTGAAATGAGTATAGTGGTTAACCTAAATCAAGCCTAACCATCTTTTTACAAAATTTTTAACCTGGCCTACTTGATTTTATCTTGGTCACTTTTAGGCCCAGGGTCGTACTCAGGGAAGCGTGATTAGAGGTGAATAAGTTTCTACGCCTGTCCTACAACGAATCTCTTCCGTTCGCTTATTATGTTTTTGGTGTTTTTATATTTAAGATTTTTTTCAGATAATTTTTGTCCTTGAGGTACACCCTCAAAATCAGGTTCTTGGCTTTGAGCCAAATTAGGGTTCCAAAACTGATCTTGCTATTTGCAAGACTGAGTACCTGCAAGTCAAGGATTATCTTTTCTCTTTTGTATATTTTTTTTATCTTTTTAATGGCAAGAAAGAGAAATAGAAATAAGGTAAATATAGTATATATATATGTATATATTATATATGTATATAGGGGTGGGGGTGGAGGTGAAAATGGCGTGTAGCACGGTGTCGAGTTGACCGTCGTCTAGGAAGACGCAACCAACAAGACGAAGTGCCGCGTGGAGTGTAGGATGGATGGGTGGAAGATGTGTGAGAAGACGCTTTCTGTATGCGTGTATAGGGGAATATCAGCAACTGGTGCAAATATTCCCGTGATACAACGTGTGGTAGGTGGTATGAATATATATATATATGTAAATTTATATCTATGTGTATATATATAGATATGGTTATAATTATATAGGTGTATATATAGTTATATATGTATATATATATATATATGTATATATATATAGGTATGTAAGTATATGTATAGATAGATGTATGTATATGTATATATATATATATATATAATTAGATATATATGTATGTATATATAACTATATATATATATATATATATATATATATATATATAGTAATATATGTATATAGTTATATATATGTCTATATGTATATAGATATATTAGTATAGGTATCTATGTATATAGATATATGTAGATATATATATATATATATGTATTTATAGTTATAGATAAATATATATATATATTTGTATATATATATATATGTATAAATATATGTGTATATATATGTATATATATATATGTATATATACTTATACTTAGTTATATAGGTACTAATATATGTATAGATATATGTATATATATGTGTGTGTATATATATATATATATATGTATATAGTAGTGTACAAGTGAGTGGGTGTGTACGAGAGTGTGTGTGTGTGTATGTGTCTGCAGGAGGGAGTGAGAGAGTGCTGTAAGAGAGAGAGAGAGAGAGAGCGTCTGCTGGAGTGAAGAAGGCGCGGGAGAGTTAAGTCGTCCGGATGCCTTAGTTGTCGTCTGATGGCCCACGTGCAGGCGTAGGCACGTAAGTGCGAAGATGCTCTCGCACACTGGAGGGAGCGGGCGCGTAGGAGGGATCGCAGCGCACCGCACTGTGCGCTGAGGCGGGTGCGGGAGAAGGAGTGGGCGCTGAAGCGGGCGGGTGCAAACGAGAGAGCGGGCGCGGGGAGAGACGCGGGCGTGGGCGTGCGTGAATGGGCTGGCGACGGTTCCGGCGCGGAGAGAGAGTGCGCGGTGACTGGATAAGTGAGAAGCTTTCCGGTCACCACACTGTAGCTACAATGTCGCGCTCTCTAGCGTGAACAATAGCTACAGTGCGCGCTCGGTTCGTGCGACCGGCTGTGGCCTGTTCTACATGTGTGGGCACTGCGGAGCACGCCTGCGCGTGCGGAAAGAGCTGCGTCGGTTACTGCAGGGGCGCGCGCGGAAGGAGAGGTCGGTGCTGTGCTGCTGCTGTGCTTGAGCTTCAAAGCTCGATCCTGTGGCAATGGCGGAAATGGCTTGGAACGACGAAACAGAGAGGTGAACCACCACGCCCACTGGCTCTTTGATGAGCTGGACGATGGTGGGACTCACAGTGGTAGTCGTGTACCACTGTGAGTTGCTCCTGCCCGCAGCGTAGCTCTTCAAGAAGAAGAGAGGCTGCGTATGGAGGGGAGAGGGGAGGAGACGGCCTGGAGGAAGGAGGTGCTATTGTTGTGTGGACCAGGCTCAGCCGCAAGGAAGAAGGCTGTGCTCTTTTTAAAGTGGAAAGAGCCATGCACAACCATGCCCTGGGCTGTGCATGGCTCTGCATGCGGCTGGTACGGAGAGCTTGTTGCAGAGAATGGCTCGAAGAAGAGCTGCCATGCCCTGCAGCCGCGGAGAAGAAGAAATTCAAAGTCAAATAGAAATAAAAAATAAAGATGGAGATTTTGCGAGGCAGCACTTGAGGAATACGTTAATTTCAATGCCATTTTATTTACTCTCCTCCCCTCTCAAATAAATGCATGCATGCGTTTATTTTTACAAATGCGACTATGGTTACCTAATATGCACTGGCAATGCTAGGAAATAGCACAAGATGGCTCAATTGTTGGTGCATTTTTGCTGTGCAATCATACCCCCATGCTTATATTTTGCTAGTCCCTAACAAAAAAATTTTGTATTGTATTTAGAAATGATCTTAAGTTGAAGATTTTCTCTTGAGGCAACATAAGTGTGTTTATTTGCTGGATATTGTGAGAACCAATTGTAGAGAAGACTACCAGTACCTTAAGTCTTATGTGACATAGACCATCTCTCGACTAACCAGGACTCTTGATATTTAAACCTTAAGTACGATTTCCAAGATCCAGGAGGTTTTTGCCGTACTCGAAAGCTCAAGAGATTATGGCTTTGTGCTTAGTGAAGGATCAAGACTGACCAGATGATCATTAAGACTCAAGCCCAGGGTTTCACGAATTTTTAAGTGCAGGTTGGTCCCAGTTTCAGCTTATGTCTTCGGATTGACCCTTAAAAAGATGACGGAAAACTCGACTCCCATTCTATGACATTTGTGGCTCAAGGAAAACAGGGTATTTGTAACTTGCCTTGAAGAACTTTTGTAGGGAGAAGACTTTACAGATATTTGCGAGATATACTGACTTATTTGCATTTTTTTTTGAAACACGTGTCAGTATATCTCTTACAACATTATTTGGAGGATCACACTTTTCTTTTTGGTGGGAGAGTTCCTTTTTGGTGGAAAGAGTCTCTCTTAAACACAAGACCAAAGCCTGGGATAAAAAGTCTACCTGCGCACACAGGTAAGGACTCCACCTTCCCTAATGAACACTAGGGTTGGATCTTATGTTCACCTGGTCTTTCTTGATATGTGTAGTGTGAACTAAGATTACTTTGGCTCTCGAGTAGAAGCAAACCAACGGATCCTGTACTGATGTCTCAGGTACAAGAATACGTCCTTAGTTAGGAGAGATTCCGATCTATCTTGTCAATGCTCAAGTGAATTAAACCGAGCCTGAGTGAGTCAAGCTTCTGTGGCCTGGAAAGTCTTCAAAACAGTGGTTGAATATCCATAAACACTTATTGTATTTTTGTTTCAGCCTTCAGATCATTACTAAACACCATTTTTTTTTTAACATATTTACAGATAGATGGAAACTACATGATACCATAAAGTACCCAGATCCTATGGATGCCTATCCACCCCCTCATGTCAAACGATGCTATGTCCTCATATGCATGCAAGGAAGGGTAGAGGAAGGACGAAAGATCGGGTAACGAGAGCTGAGGTGCAGGGTATACAGTAGGGTGGTAGGGTGGGTGGATGGTGGGTGGTGAGGTGAAAAGTGAAGTGAACGTGATAGTGGCGAAGTGTTGTTGAGGTGCCTCTCAACGAGCGCTGAATTTAACGTCCCTAGCTGGACTTAGAATGAGGCACAACATTAGTTACCCTCCAGCAGGGCAACAGTTTCCCCAACGGGGGCAGGTTCATGAGTAAGATAGGGTTTCAAACGCTGCCCATTGACCGTAAATTTATGCCCAGATTTGGGATCTTCAATCTCAATGGCCTCGTTGGGAAATGGTCTCGAGACCAGAAAAGGACCAGTCCATTTGGACTTCAATTTCCCAGGAAAGAATTTGAGCCGGGCATTGTAGAGCCAAACTTGCTGAGATGGCTCAAATTCCTTCCGCCGAATATGGCTGTCGTGAAAAGCCTTAGTGCGTTGCTTGAAAGTTAAGGCAGAATCATAGGCTTCACGATGGAGCTCTTCCAGCTCTTGGAGTTGGACTTTCCTTTCTCGACCACACAGGTCTGGGTCGAGGTTACATTGGCGAACCGCCCAATAAGCGTGGTGCTCCAGCTCCACGGGCAAATGACAAGGCTTCCCGTAAACGATTCTATAAGGAGACATACCAAGGGGAGCCTTGAAGGCGGTCCGATACGCCCAAAGTGCGTCAATCAGCTTGTCGGATGAATCCTTACGGTTAAGCCAAACCGTTTTCTGGAGAATTTGCTTGATTTTCCTGTTCGACACCTCTGTCTGGCCGTTCGTCTGAGGATGATATGGAGATGTGATACGATGGTGAACTCCGTATTTCCTCAGAAGTGCCCGAAAAGAAGCATGGGTAAAGTGGCTTCCTCCATTCGAGATAATGGCTCGAGGGATCCCAAATCGCGTAAAGATGTGGTCTTTGACAAATTGAGTGGATATAACATGGTCAGCACGGTGCGTGGGAATAGCCTCGATCCATTTCGAAACATAATCAACAGCCACGAGGATAAATTTGAAGCCATTGGAAGGAGGAAAGGGACCCTTGAAATCAATTCCCCAAATGTCAAAGATTTTCGCAGCTAGGATGGGTTGCAAGGGCATCATGTCACGATGTGACATTGACCCTAATGATTGGCACCTAGTGCAATGTTTAGCATAATTGTGTGCATCCTGGTGAAGGGAGGGCCAAAAGAAACCGCACTGCAACACCTTGCTGCAGTTTTCCTCCCAGAGAAATGGCCTCCGCAGGCCTAATCGTGGCAGAAGGATAGCACACTAGGGAATTCGCTGTCAGGAATATAGCGACGGATGATTTGATCAGCACCTATTCGAAAAAGGAGTGGATTATCCCAGAAATAATACTTTGCTTCTGCCATGAGACGCTCGCGTTGGTTTTTAGGCCAGCCATGTGGAAGGGATCCAGAAGCAAGGTAATTGGCAATGTTGGCATACCAAGGTCCACTTGCCACATTAATTGCCAATAGGTGCTCATCAGGAAAAATCTCATTAATCGGTAGAGTAAGTCCAATATGGTCAGGGTCCAGTCTAGAAAGACAATCAGCCACAACATTCCGGGCTCAGGCCTTATCACGGATCTCAATGTCAAATTCTTGGAGCAGAAGGATCCAACGAATCAGTCTAGGCTTGGCATCCTTCTTGTGCATGAGATGGCGAATGGCCGCGTGATCAGTGAAAACAATAACATGTGAGCCCAGAAGGTAAGAGCGGAATTTCTCTAGCCCAAAGAAGATTGCCAGTAGTTCTTTCTCAGTGGTAGTATAATTACGTTGGGCCTCGTCCAACATCTTACTAGTGTAGTACACCACGAAGGGGTGTCTATCGCGTCTTTGTCTCAGGATGGCTCTGACTGCAAGGTTGGAAGCGTCACACATGAGTTCAAAGTCGAGGGACCAATCAGGTGGCTGGAGAACAGGGGCCTTGGTGACAGCATTACGCAGTTGCATGAATGCTCGTATGCAGTCGGGGCCCATATCGAAGGGTACGTCGGTCGATAGGAGATGAGTTAAAGGTCGAGAAATCTTGGAGAAATCTTTGATGAATCTCCTATAGAAACCGATGTGTCCCAGGAAGGAGCGGATTTGTTTGATAGAGCCAGGCACAGGTAAATCAGCAATTACATCAAGCTTAGCTCTGTGAACCTCGATACCCCTATCGGAGATGATATGCCCGAGAACAATTCCCTCGTGTACCATAAAATGACTTTTTTCCTAGGAAAGCATGAGGTTTACATCAATACATCTCCTAAGGATACAGGTCAGGTTGGCAAGACAGTCATCAAAAGATGGTCCAAAGATCAAAAAGTCATCCATGAAGACCTCGAGAAAGTCACCCACCATGTCATGAAATATCGCCAGCATACATCTCTGGAAAGTTGTTGGCACGTTACAAAGTCCGAACGGCATCCTTCTAAATGCAAAGGTGCTGAAGGGGTAGGTAAAGGTGGTTTTCTCTTGGTCTCCGGGGTCAATTGCCACCTGGTTATATCCTGAGAATCCATCAAGGAAACAAAAAAATTTATTGCCTGCTAACCGCTCCAGGATTTGGTCAATGAAAGGTAGCGGAAAGTGATCTTTCTTAGTTGCAACATTGAGTTTCCTATAATCTACACACACTCTCCAAGATGTAGGAGTGCGTGTAGGGATGGATTCGCCCCTGTCATTGACACGGATGGTGAGTCCTGCCTTTTTGGGTACGACGTGAATCGGACTCACCCAGGGGCTATCGCTGATCGGGTAGATTATACCCGCATCCAGCCACTTAATAATTTCCTTCTTAATGACCTCCCGCATGTTAGGGTTGAGACGTCGCTGCATCTCACGGGAAGGTCGAGCCTCCTCCTCCGTATATGTACGGTGAGTGCAATAGGAGGGGCTAATGCCAGATAAGTCTGACAAAGACCATCCAATGGCTGCCTTGTGTTCTATAAGGACCTTCGTTAGTTTGCACTCTTGCTCCCTGGTCAATTTTGAACTGATGATTACAGGGAGTGTTTCATTTGGTCCCAGGAAAACATACTTAAGTGTACTAAGTAGCTCTTTCAGCTCGGGAGTGGATGGTGAAAGATCTGTCATTTCATGGGATGAGAGTGTCCCAGGCAGGTCAGAAAACAAGTCAGGAGGAAGAAGTTGGCCCTCAGATTGGCCAAGAAGAGGGGCTTCTTGGATAGATGGATTCAAAAATGAATAGCCTCAGTGAGAAGTATGTGGGCTTAAGGTCCCAGTGTGGAGTTGCAACTCCGCCTGATTTAGAGGGAAAGAAAGGGCAATCCGGTCTTCAAGAGTGTGGACCGGTGGTGAGTAGCCCGGATATGACTCAGACCACGAGGTATGGGAAGCGGAGAAAATCTCGTCAGAAGTCTGGTCAGGAGAAGGTACGGGAATAGGGAGGGATGGGGGAATGTCACAATATGTGCCGATCAGGCAATCGTCAGTGTTTAAAGCAGTTCGCAGCAGTCAGAATAGGTCCCAAGTAGTCTGATACATGCATTGACGGCCATGTCCTTGTCAGACGTGTCATCCTCGATACAATCGCAATCAAAGTTCTTGGCTTCCTTGAAGATGTTAAGCTTGAGCTTTTCAGATCCAACGGCAATCTCAATACAGCTTGACTCGTAGTCAATATGGGCGCGGATTGTGGCCAAGAAAGGTCGACCAAGGATGATCAGACAATCAGAAAGTGAGCTAGGAACTTCCATATCTAAAATAAGAAAGTCAACAGGAACACAGAGACTGTTGACCCTGACCACCACGTCTTCCACCACACCCTTTGGAATTTTGATAGAACGATCTGCCAACTATAACGTGACAGGGGTGGGTTTCAGATTTCCCAACGAAAACTTTTCGAGCATGATGGTTGGTATAAGCTTGATGGAAGATCCTAGATCAATCAGGGCACGTTTAAAATTGCAGCCTTGGATGCTACAGGAAATAAGTGGTGTGCTCGGATCTTTCTACTTCAGTGGTAGATTTCACAGTATAGCACTACTCGCATGAGGCAAGAGAACCATCGGATTCTTAGTTTTCTTTGATTGTCGCCTGGGTGTTGTGTAGTCTTTGAAAAATCGGGCGATAATAGGTATGTGGTCGATAGCCTCTAGCAAAGGTAGCTTGATTTGACCATCCCTGAATAAATTACATAGGTTATCAAAGGCCTTCATATCCTTCTTCTTGCCTTTTGGCTCCCTCAGTAGAGCCTCAGGGAATGGGACTAATTCTGGCACCAATTTGGGTGTATCATCCTCTCGCGAATGCGGTGCGCATCCCGAATGAGAGGGCAATGAAGAAGACGGGTCAGGATCAGGTCGAGGTAGATCGACAGTCTGCTTACCGCTCCTCGTAGTGATTGCATTGGACGACGTGGGTCCAGTGGGATCATAAGGCGAAGGAGGGTTCACAATAGGGACATAAGAGTGAGGTGCTGTAGCGGGATTTGACTGGATTCTCAGTGGAATGCTCGGAGCTTGCAGAATCTGATGAACCTGCCCATGAGAAGGTCGTACCTGTGGTTGAGGACCACGGGGTATAAAATTTCGCGGGTTGGGAACAGGTTGGGTTGAAAGAGTGCCCTGAGATCGAGTCGCCATGCGTAGTTGACTGATCTCAGCATTCTGCTGCGCCAATTGGTGCTGAAGAGAGGTCATGTTCTCTTCATGGCACTTTGACATTTCCGTCATCATTCGCATCAATTTATCAAGAGGACTTGATGTGTGTTCTGTTTGTGGTACGCAAGGACCCAATGGCGGATTCACCATAGGATTAGACTGGGCCCTTGAGATGATGGGTGCAGATGGTCGCATTGGTCCACTCGTGGGGTTTTGGCACTGCGGGTTGTTGGACCATGCGAAGTTCGGATGATTTCGCCACCCTGGGTTATAAGTGGCAGAGAATGGGTTGTTCCCCAGGGCGCAAGCGTCTTCTATGCCAGAAGATGAGTCCGCATGTAAATACGCATCCGAGCACACGGAGGCTTGGTCCTCCATGTCAAAATACTGGCTCGCAGAAGCCAGATCCACATGACTTACCGAATCGCTCGGTGCGACACTCGGTAAGGAAGTTCTTACAGGGTTTCTTGGGATAAGCCTGGTGTTGGAAGAATTGGAATTGTGATGAAGTGGTGAGGTGGGGGTGTTTGCCATAGAACAGGTGGGGTTGGCCATAAGCTTGTCCAGCTTCTTGTGCACGATGGAGACTTCATCCAATTTCTGTACGGTAAGGCTGAGATCAGTGGATGAATGGGAGGGTCTCGTGTCAACTTCGTGGACATTACGGGGTAGGCTGGTACGATTAAAGGTGACAATGGAAGCATTGTTCATTGAGTTTTCGCTCATATTTTCAAATAATTCGAATGCTCCATTCTCATCTTTATTCATGAAATTCCTGCCGTAGGAAGCATTTGCAGTCTGCTTCAAAGTCTCACTTAGCCCATAGTAGAAAATCTGGGCTATATGCCACTTAGGCAGACCGTGGTGCAGACACTTCTTGAGGAGGTCATTATATCTCTCCCATGCCTCATGAAATTGTTCGCCGTTTTGTTGCGTAAAGGAAGTGATAGCACGGTGAAGCGCATTCGTTCGCTCGATTGGGAAGAACTTCTTGAGAAATGTTGTTCGCATCTCTTCCCAAGAGTGGATGGTTCTCCCAAGGGTGCGTAACCACTGCGACGCTTTATCTCGCAATGAAAACGGGAACATTTTCATGAGGACTATAGGTAACCCGATATTTCTTGGTTTAACTGTTCAGCTAATCGGGTTAGGACTTCCAAGTGGCGAAAAGGATCTTCACTTGCAAGACCATGGAAGTGAAAATTTATCAGGCCAATTATGTTAGGTTTCAATTCAAAGTCGTCCCCGCCCATGGGGACCCGAATTTGTCCTATGGTCTCTGTAGCAGCGAGATTCTGATAGGAGCTAAGAGACCTAGGTTCCTCTCGTTCGGGAGGGTTCTGCATTTCCTCCAATGTTTCCCTAATGGCCTCAATTTGTTCATTATACATTTCCATTTGGGCTTGGAGGCAGGTTATGGGATCCAAGGCTCCACCACCTGGTGGGTTTTGAGGGCAGTTTCCTCCCTCGGGATTTGGGGGTGGACGTGTAGCCATGTTTGTGGAGGAGGAGGATGATTCGGCTTCTTTTCTAAAATTATCAGACAATTCACATAGTTCAGGGTTTTGTGACCTCCTCCCAAACATGCACTACCGTAGGAAGAATTGGGGGGATATGAATGGAAAAGAGATGAGAGAAATGATGCCGCAAAGGTACACTTGATGACAAATCAATACAATCAAATTCCTAACCTCTACAGTGTGCCCTTA
Source organism: Thalassia testudinum (assembly GCA_037157565.1). NCBI lineage: Eukaryota > Viridiplantae > Streptophyta > Magnoliopsida > Alismatales > Hydrocharitaceae > Thalassia > Thalassia testudinum. The sequence continues at coordinate 101,173,931 of JAZHRO010000063.1, forward strand.
GACCTAAAGATCTAAGTTACCTACTATCATGACCTACGGAACCGAATGCGAGCACCGTGGAACCACCGGGCTAGATTGAAAGGCCGTTTGCCCCAGTCTTAGACACCCGATAGCACGCGAGAACCCTCACCAGCATGTAGGCATTACACACAGGTAGTTAGACCTCCAATCCTTAATAAGGGTCAAGTTACTACCAGTTTTAGTTAGAGGCTTAGGATCAAGTGCTTCTGGAATGTGAAGGGTGTTATTTATGGGTAATGCCCAAGTGATTGATTTTACAAAGTGTGTAAACCAAGCATGCAACAGGGAAATCTCCCCGAATTCAAGTTTTAATTGGTGAATGGTTTTTAGAATTCAGCCTTAAGTAGTATGGATTTTAGGATTTCGCTGAATTACCAATTCAACGAATCTCCAGGTTTTGAGAGAATACAAGTTTTCTTCTAAGCCCAACAAACCCTTCTTCAATGTCAGTTGGTTAATGCATGCTAAAATGCAATGGGCTTCCCTAGATGGAGATTTCTATGTGTGGTTGCATGAGTCAATTTTAAATTAGTGTGAAAGGGAGCCAAAGCACTTCAATTCAAGTGCTCCCAATCACCAAAATGATTTCCACACACAAGGCTCGACCATAAGATAAAGAAAATCAAATTGTTGGGGTTGAAGTATTCGGGATCGAATCTTCGGCACGTGAAAGGTCGTGGTGCGGTTGGAATCAACTCAAGTCCAAGTCTCCCCACCAAAAATGTGATCCTGAATTGCAGATAAATGAGGCAAAGAGGAATAGCAATCAATCTTTTTATTTTTGCCTCAAAGAATACTTCACATGGTGAAAAATTCAAGATTCAAGATTCTTGGATCTTCGCTATGCGAAGTTTGGCAGGAAATCCCAAGGCGGTGGAAGTGAAGGAAAATAATCAAACAAGTGATTTTTAATCCACTTGCCCCAAGAGATCCCAAGAAGTGTTTTTAGTTTTTTTTAGTTTTTATTTATTTATTTTTTTTATTATTAAGGTGACAAGTTGACCTAAGTTGCTAAGAATGAGAGACCTACTTGTTCAGCAACGTGTGCGAAGCTCCAGTGCAGTGCCGGCGGCTTCACGCTCTCGTTCCCGCCTTGGATCTGCCTACATCTCCGACTTCGTTTGCCTGCCTTCTCCTTGCAACTGGTTCACCTGCACACCAACAAATCGAAACACCGTGAAGAGAAGGGTGTGAGAAGAGAAAAATTAAAGGAATGGAGTAAAAACTTACTTGAATGTGCACTTCCCCGGCAATGGCGCCAGAAAAAGTATGGTGTAGACTCAGATAGGTTGTGTTAATATGGTGATTTTATCGTTGAAATGAGTATAGTGGTTAACCTAAATTGAGCCTAACCATCTTTTTACAAAATTTTTAACCTGGCCTACTTGATTTTATCTTGGTCACTTTTAGGCCCAGGGTCGAACTCAGGGAAGCGGGATTAGAGGTGAATAAGTTTCTACGCCTGTCCTACAACGAATCTCTTCCGTTCGCTTATTATGTTTTTGGTGTTTTTCTATTTAAGATTTTTTTCAAATAATTTTTGTCCTTGAGGTACACCCTCAAAATCAGGTTCATGGCTTTGAGCCAAGTTAGGGTTCCAAAACTGGTCTTGCTATTCGCAAGATTGAGTACCTACAAGTCAAGGATTATCTTTTCTCTTTTGTATATTTTTTTTATCTTTTTAATGGCAAGAAAGAGAAGTAGAAATAAGGTAAATATAGTATATATATATGTATATATTATATATGTATATAGGGGTCGGGGTGGAGGTGAAAATGGCGTGTAGCACGGTGTTGAGTTGATCGTCGTCTAGGAAGACGCAACCAATAGGACGAAGTGCCGCGTGGAGTGTAGGATGGATGGGTGGAAGATGTGTGCGATGACGCTTTCTGTACGCATGTATTGGGGAATATCAGCAACTGGTGCAAATATTCCAGCGATACAACGTGTGGTAGGTGGTATGAATATATATATATATATATATATGTAAATTTATATCTATGTGTATATATATAGATATGGTTATAATTATATAGGTGTATATGTAGTTATATATGTATATATATATAGGTATGTAAATATATGTATAGATAGATGTATGTATATGTATATATATATTTATAATTAGATATATATGTATGTATATATAACTATATATATATATATGTATTTATAGTTATAGATATATATATATATATATATATATATATATATTTGTTTATATATATGTATGTATAAATATATGTGTATATATATGTATATATATATATAAATATATATAGGTATATGTATATATATAAGTATATAGTAGTGTACAAGTGAGTGGGTGTGTGTACGAGAGTGTGTGTGTGTGTATGTGTCTGCAGGAGGGAGTGAGAGAGTGTTGTGTGTGTGAGAGAGAGAGAGAGCGTCTGCTGGAGTGAAGAAGGCACGGGCGAGTTAAGTCGTCTGGATGCCTCAGTCATCGTCTGATGGCCCACGCACAGGCACAGGCACGTAGGTGCGAAGATGCACGCGCACGCGGGAGGGAGCGGGCGCATGGGAGGGATCGCAGCGCACTACGCTGCGCGCTGAGGTGGGTGTGGGCGAAGAGCGAGCGCTGAAGCGGGCGGGTGCAGACGCGAGAGCGGGCGCCGGGAGAGACACGGGTGCTGGCGTGCGCAGACGGGCTGGTGACGGTTGCGGTGCGGAGAGAGAGCACGCGGTGACCGGATAAGTGAGAAGCTTTCCGGTCACCGCACTGTAGCTACAATGTCGCACTCTCTGGCGTGAATAGTAGCTACAGTGCATGCTTGGCTCGCGCGACCGACTGTGGCCTGTTCTGTGTGTGTGGGCACTGTGGAGCGCGCCCGCACACGCGGAAAGAGCTGCGCTAGCTACTGCAGGGGTACGTGGTGGCTGGCGCGCGCGGAGGGAGAGGCCGATGCTGTGCTGCTGCTGTGCTTGAGCTTCAATGCTCGACCCTGTGGCAATGGCGGAAATGGCTTGCAACGACGAAACAGAGAGGTGAACCACCACGCCCACCGACTCTTTGATGAGCTGGGCAATGGTGGGACTCACAGTGGTAGTCGTATACCACTATGAGCTGCTCCTGCCCGCAGCATAGCTCTTCAAGAAGAAGAGAGGCTGCGTATGGAGGGGAGAGGGGAGGAGACGGCCTGGAGGAAGGAGGTGTTGTTGTTGTGTGGACTAGTCTCAGCCCCAAGGAAGAAGGCTGTGCTCTTTTTAAAGAGGAAAGAGTCATGCACAGCCATGCCCTGGGCTGTGCATGGCTCTGCATGCGGCTGGCAGGGAGAGCTTGTTGCAGAGAATGGCGCGAAGAAAAGCTGCCATGCCCTGCAGCCGCGGAGAAGAAGAAATTCAAAGTCAAATAGAAATAAAAAATAAAGATGGAGATTCTGCGAGGCAGCACTTGAGGAATACGTTAATTTCAAGGCCATTTTATTCACTCTCCTCCCCTCTCAAATAAATGCATGCATGCGTTTATTTTTACAAATGCGACTATGGTTACCTAATATGCACTGGCAATGCTAGGAAATAGCACAAGATGGCACAATTGTTGGTGCATTTTTGCTGTGCAATCATCTACTACCCCGAGGTCATGGTCACGATGTAGCGGCGACTATGGCACACGCGATAAGCATACGGGTAGCTACCCCGCACTAACACACGGTCAGTCATGTTCGCTAGCAGGTATGCCCAAATGTACAACATGGAGCAGTAGATGGCCTTGCCCTCTCAGAACAAAGGTCTCACCCCTCAGAATAGAACAGAGGTCTCGCCCCTCAGAATAGAACAGGAGTCTCACCCCTCCACAGTCTCCATACCCTCGTTTGACTATCCCGGTTTGCCTAGCGGGCCTAACAAGAGTCGATGTAGGGTGGCCAAACCTAACCCTAGGCCCTATGGGGCGACAAGCTCACCCCTACACTAAGTACCTCACCCTGGTACCACATACGCGAGGGTCAAACAGAAGTCATCGTAGAGTGGCCAAAGCTAACCTCGGGTCTCAACCCAAGGGGCGGCCAGCTCCCCTCTACTCTAAAGGGATAGTTGCTCTCCTCGGTATCACGTACATGAGGGCTAGCTCACTTTGCTTAACCAAATCCGAACAACCGCCCATAAGCAACATGTTCCAAAACCATTTGGTTTTCTGTACTACAGTATTCTTGGTTTCTTTCTAAATTCCTCGTAGGGTTTGTACATAGACTTTCTCATTTCCATATTTGATTCATTAAAAGCATAACAGGAAGCTCAAGATTTCACAATCGGTTATTCAGTACACCGCAGGTATTTTATGTCATGGTTCATTAAATGTAGCACAGGCAACTCATGGTTTACTACTTTCAGGAAGCATCACAACAATTTAATCATTCATTAAATGCACATTCATTTCTTTTAGCCCTAGTGTTCATCTCATAACCTAGGGTTCAATGGAATATTTCTAAAGTAGAATGCATTCATCTCTTTCTGACCCAGGGTTCAATCGAATAATTCTAAAACATGCAATTTAATTATTCATTCTGGGATTAGAGAGAACCGCTCTACCAGGTTAACCAGGTGGAATGGGGGCTCGTACGGTAGCTCCTGATGTCTTTGCAGGTCCCATATACTCTACAGACTGGAGACCTACAACATGGATAGACAGGTCAAACGAGCTTAAAACTACATAGACACTATATCATTACGTAGAGAAACTCGAATGGAAACCAACGATGTTTCGTTTGCGGAAATCCATCTTCGTTTGGGCCTTGAATGACCTAAAAGCACCAACCCTGACCAAAATTAGACATCTGGTATTACCTCTGGACGTCTAGATAGATGTTTGATGGTCTCTCTAGACGTCTGATTTTGCAGAAAAATAACTTTGCAGAACCATTTGCGAGGTCTCTCTCCCATAGAAGCTACATCAACTGCAACACCTCCCTGTCTCCCTTACAAGCCCACTGCTTTTAGGCCTCCAGTATCCTCTGCTCTCCTTTCTCTCCTTATCCTGCTCCATCTCAGTGGTGGTATGGGAACGAATGGAGGAGGGGGGCTTATATGGAGATGGAAGGTGTGGCGAGAGGTAAGGTGGAGGTGGAGGGAATGGGGAGGGTGTCATGGGTGAGGGATGGGGTAGCGTGAGGGGTGACGTACGGTGGAGGGGTGTGTGTGCATGGGGTAGAGATGGTGTAGGAAAATTGCGAGGGTACCACTGCAAGTTCTCCTTTTCCCTCGCACACCCACAATAAAAACCTAGGGGGTTAAAATTATGCAAGAACCCCTAAAAATTTTGAAAACACCAAATGATCCTTAGGAAGGGTCATTTCAGCATAACAAACTTAAAGGAAGTTTCGTCCCCGAAGCTTGAGCTAACTAGGGTATGGAAAATAAACATATTTGTGCATAAAAAACTTAAAGAGGATCAAAGTAGATAAAAAATGACGCACCCTCGAAAAGCTCCGAAAACTGTTCTCGCATCGTCGCCTTAAGCTCCCAAGTGACCTCCTCGTACAACTAGCTCCTCCACAAGACCTTCACCAGGGGTACAATTTTCCATCTCAGACTTCGGATGTCTCTGTCTAGTATCTGTACTAGCCTCTCAGGGTAGGTCAGGTCATTCCCCATCTCAATGTTCTCGTGGCTCAGAACATGGATTGGGTCGACGATGTATTTCTTGAGGTTGGACACATGGAACACGTCATACACTCCAGAGAGCTGGGGAGGAAGGGCAAGCTAGTAAGCAATGGGTCCTACCCGCTCCAAGACCTCAAAAGGCCCTACAAAGCTCAGCGTGAGCTTCCCTCTCACCCCAAACCGTTGCAAGCCCTTTATGGGCGAAACACGAAGGAAGACGTGATCTCCAACCTCAAACTGTACCTCCCTATGCATTAGGTTAGCGTAGCTCTTCTGCCTGCTCCTGACAGTATGGAGTCATCTGTGGATCTATTCAATCACCTCCTAACTTTGACATATCAGCTTGGGACCAACTTCCCACTTGGTCCCCACCTCAACCCAACTCAAAGGAGAAGTACACCTCCTCCCGTACAGAGCCTAAGATGGTGCCACGCTGATGCTCGAGTGGTAGCTATTGTTGTATGCAAACTCTGCCATGGGAAAATGCTCCTCCTAGGAGCCTCTCCAGTTCAGCACGCAAGCATGTAGGAGATCCTCAAGGGTCTGAATGGTGTGCCCCAACTGTCCATCGGTCTGGAGGTGGTAGGCTATATTGAACCTCAAGCGAGTCCCCAAAGCTCGCTAAAACTTTTCCCTGAACTGAGAAGTGAAACGAGCATCTCTATCTGAAATAATCTCACGAGGGACTCCGTGAAGGCGCACTACATCTCAGATGTAGCGCTCTGCCAACTATGCTGGTCCAAAAGTGACTCGAATCGGCAGAAACTATGTCGTCTTCGTCAATCTATCCACTATCACCTAGACTGCATCATGTCCTCGCTGTGTCACAGGTAACCCCACTACCAGATCCATATTGACACTTTCCCACTTCCACTTTGGCAAGGGAAGTGGCAGTAGCAGCCCTACAGGCCTCTGGTGCTCAGCCTTCACCTGCTGGCATACCAGACATTGCTGAACAAAACTACCAACATCCCACTTCATCCCCCTCTACCAGAAATCACGTAGTAGGTCGTGGTACATCTTCGTGTTCCCTGGATGTGTGGTGAATCTGGACCTGTGTACCTCAGTCAGGAGCTCCCTCAACAACTCCTCATCTCTAGGAATGCACAAGCATCCCCTCATACGCAGGACCCCATCAGTGAAAGAGAACTCTCCTAGGTTCCCTATCAATACCCGGTCTGGCAGTGTCTGCAGGTATGGATATGTCATCTGTCTAGTAACGATACGATCTATCAGCTCTGGTCATCCCTGCCTCGCTACTTTCACTGCCCTGCAGTACCCCCGTGTCTCCTGGGGTCGCTAACTGCTTACCTCCTCCATGAGTCTCCAACTCTGTACCTATAGACTAGCTAAGTGGGTGGGCGCCTTCCGGCTTAAAGCATCTACCACCACATTGGCCTCCCTTGGATGGTAGGAGATGCTGCAGTCGTAGTCCTTTAGGAGCTCTAACCAGCGTCTCTATCTCATGTTGAGCTCCTTTTGATCAAAAAGGTATCTGAGGCTCTTATGACCAGTAAGGATATTGAACGTCTCTCCATACAAGTAGTACCTCCATATCTTCAACGCGAAGACAACAACTGCTAGCTCCAAGTCATGGGTAGGGTAGTTATGCTCATGGGGCTTTAGTTGCTGTGAAGCGTAAGCAACAACGTAGCCCCACTGCATGAGCACACCACCCAATCCCTACAATGAGGCGTTGGTGTAGACCACGAATCCGCCACTGCTGTCTGGGATGGTGAGTACAGGAGCTGAAGTCAGCCTCTCCTTCAGCTCCTAAAAGCATGACTTACACTCGTCTGTCCAGGCAAAGGGCACGTCTTTCCAGGTCAATTGAGTCATAGGACGTGCAATCTGCGAGAAACCTTTGATAAACTGCTTGTAGTAGCCTGCCAGCCCCAGGAAACTGCGTATCTCTGTCACTGTACGCAGGCTCTCCCACCTAAGGATGGCCTCAACCTTGGCTGGAACCACTACCAACCCGTTTCTTGAGATCATGTGGCCCAAGAAGGTAACCTATCTCAACCAGAACTTGCAGTTGCTATACTTGGTGTACAGCTTGTGCCGTCTCAAAGTGTCCAGGGCCATGCAGAGATGCTGTCCATGTTGTGCCTGATCCTGAGCTCACAATAAATATATCATGCAAAATGCACTAATTGATGGATGTGTTGTAATACAAACTTTTAATAAATAAATTAAATGATGAGTGACTGTTAATAGATGGGAAATGATGTGCGTCAGTGATGAGACTAATTAATGTATTTGTAAAGTAAGAGACGGAAAGGTTGTAATACAAGAATGAACAAAGATGGGTGATGTCACAAGGCAAATCCTGTCATAGGAGTCAGTTATGTAATACAAAAAAAAAATGTTCAAATAAAGATTGTGGTGCATTGAGAAATGCTACAAGGTTGTAATACAAAAAAGCATTCAGTGATACGTGTGTTGTAATACACATTTGTAAAACAAAAAAATTTAAAGAAAGGTTAATGCTATTATAGAGAAATGAGTTGTGTCTAGGTTGTGACAGGTAACGTATATGGAAAGAAGGTTGTTGCAAACATACCAACAAACGTGGCCTTTCATCTTCGTTCCATTGCAAACGAGAAGAAACCAAAGAAGAGCTTCTCGAAGGAGTGGAGCATCAGGACAATAACATGCACGAACAAAAACAACGATGGAGGTAAGTAAGAAAACGTCTTCATATGTTATCTTTGAAATCAAAACATCTTACTCTGAGTTGATTACAAAAAAAAAGTTATTATTCTAGGGTTTCATACAAAAACAGACGTTTTAACAAATTTTATTGTATCTGATTAGGTTGAACATTTAGATGAAATAATATAATGTGTGAATAAAAAATAGGGATTGCTTGCAAAAAGGTGAGGGTGATTGTTGAAGATGATTAAAAAAAAAAGATATTGCAACAAAAACAACTAACAAATGTAATGAACAATTTCTAACATGCATTCCTATTTCTAATATATAGAGATATGGACCAATGTAGGGAATCAAGCAACATGGAAGAGAAAAAAAAATCAAATGAAGAAGGGGAATGTACATCTTCCCAAGAGAAACAAGATAGGGAAAGTACATCGAATGTACATCGCAAGTCCCAAGGTTCTGGGAAGGTTGAGGAGACAAAAAGGAAAAGAGGTTACATTTTATTTAGCTTACATAGATATAACTTGTATTACATAATATATGTTTTGAAAAGTAACAATGCATGTTTTTTTGAAAATAATTAAGTTTGACCTTGCTCTTGACATAGCTGTTTGTATAACTTTTTGTGATACATCTTTGAATTACCTTTGCATTATTTATGTTACAATTATCGTAAGATTTTATAGATACCAAGAAAGTCACACATAGGTGCTACATACAACACTTTAAGGATTTCCTTGATAAGCAGCCACTCAATGCCAAGCAAAAGAAACTCCTTGAGAAAACAACATTCCACCATCTGATAGGAGTAGGCAAGGTAAACGTGGACACCAAATTCTGAGATGGATGGTAGAACAATATGTTGGTGAAAGGAAATTCTTGTTAGGGGATAGAATTGTGGAATTCTCCAATGATGATATTGGACTCATGCTAGGAATACCTAGCAGTGGGTACGAGATCAAAGTGAATGATAGGAGCCTTCCTTGCCAAAGCTATTGCCATGAAACAATCTTCAAAAAGATGAGACACCTGGATAGGAGAAACATAGAACCAATAATACATACATATCATCAGTATGAAGATGATAGGTTCGTGTACATTTTTGTTACTGGACTGATATGCCTAATGTTCACAACATTCCTATTCCCTGATTCGGGGTACTCGTTCCCAAGAATATTGCTGAACTACATCGATTCACTTGAGGACACAAGGTGCTTCAACTGGTCTATGGTGGTCGTCGAGTTTATATTGTTGAGAATGAGGGAGATGGTAAGGAAACTTGCTTCGAAGGAGGAGAACACATCATGTCACTCGCTTGGGTACATAAATGTCTGTGTGGCCTGCTTGTATGTAAGTAGTATAATATAAAAAGATGTTGTTAAACATGATGTTGTGTTATGGTTGCCTATTAATACATTTAATTGATTTAAATAATATGTAGGTGTGGATGTTGGAGCACCGCTTCAAAGATTCATATGTAAACTGGGACCTGAGACCAAGATTGAGGAAGTGGACGAGCCAAGCAATTGTTAAACTAAGGGACATGACTAACATCGAAGATGATGTGGTATGTTCGGATACATTGTGTTCTTAACATAAATGATTTTATTTGTATTACAAATTGTATGATCTAAAGCGAAATAAAATTTTTTAAATTATTCACAGATTACAACAAATCTCATTCCTGAAAAGAACAAGATGGTCAAAGTGGGGGCAAATGATTACATTTTTTCACTTGAGACTTTTATGGCAATGGGATTCTTGTATAGAAAACCTTTTCAAATCATTGATGCTCCAAGTGATTTGGTACCTCAAATAGCAGAGGTGCATGCTGAGGAGGGACCTTGTAGGAGAGAGACTTGCAATTCAGAGATAAGGGCTCTGAGGGATGAGCTCGACGATGCAAATAAGAGGTTGGCTAGCCTTCAGGTGGAGATCAACAAAGTGAAGAAGGATAATGAGAGGTTGGTGTTTGAAAGTAGAATGACAAAGGAACAAAGGGACTTTGGTGCTTAAACCTTCGACATATCTCTCAAAAAAGATACAGACAGGCAAGCCTCAAGAAAGTTGGATACAAGTTTTGAAGCCCCATCATTTGACTTGGGGCTAACAGAGGAATGTGGTGAGGAAGAAAATAAGAAGGACAAAGGCAGGGAGGGTGAAGGGGATGTCAAGATTAAGGAAGAAGAAATGGAAGATAGCAATGCTACATGCAAGGCTGGTGGGGGTGGGGGGAGAAAAAGATTAAAGGAGATTGAGAAGGATGAAAGATTGACACCAAAAAGGAAAGGACGAACACCAAGATCAATGGTGGAGAGGATCAAATGACAAATAGAAAAAGGAAAGACAAAGGTTGAATCAAATATTGATAGTGTGGTGAAGAACACTGAAAGGGAGGAGGGATTTGAGAGTGAAGATCAACAAGGAAAAAGGGTACATAAGAAGGCAAAAAAACAAAAAAATGTACAAAAAGAGTTAGTTGAGGTTGAAAATGATGGAGAGGGTGTGGAGGGAGGGAAACTGTATCTAAGAAAACAAGGAAGATAGGTACCAAGTTACCTGTGAACGACGGCGTCCATAGTGATGCAGTAAGTAATTAATAGTATAGATCATTTATGTAATGACCATTGCTAACAACTATTGAACGATTATGATTATATCAATGACCCCTAACCTTTGAATTATAATATAATTATGACATGTGTAGTACCTATGTGATCCACCTGATGATTACAATGGGCAACATCAGATTAGTGAGGAGGTGAACAAGATAATCTAGACATTTCTCTTGGATCCTGCGGATAGGTAAGAATACATAACTAGCACATATTAGTTCCTTTGATGTGTTAACTTTAATAGTTAAATAAATGTAATGCAATATGCTGTAGGCTAAATAGAAATTATCATATGCCACTGGATAACTACTGTAGGGGGCAACATATACACAACTTGCTGTATGGAGAAATGATTGAGGACATGGTAAATCATTACTTTTAAAGAGTAATCTTACTATTTTAGTAGAAGAGATACTACATTAACAACGTTGAGCAACTTCTTGAATAATTGCCAGTAATGTAGATATTTGTATTATAGCATTATGATATTGAATAGGACACTGTTAAAAAATTGGTGAAATTGTATTACACATACGTATAGTTGTATTACAATTTGAGAATTACTTCTCACATAGAGATATTGAAGTTAATAGTGGAACTTTGTATTATTAGGTATTGTATTACACTAAGAGATGATGTGAAACCCATGTCGTTATATTACAATTTGAGAATTACTTCTCACATAGAGATATTGAAGTTAATAGTGGAACTTTGTATTATTAGGTATTGTATTACACTAAGAGATGATGTGAAACCCATGTCGTTACAAAAGCTGCATAAATGTAATACGCTAATCTACTCCTATTGTAATACAGTATTATTTCCTTGTTTGAATGTGAATACATATAATACATCAACAAATTTATAATATAGTAATGTCTATATTTTGTATTATAGCATTATGGTAATGAATAAGGCACTGATGAAAAATTGGTGAAAATGTATTACACATACGTACAATTGTATAACAAAATGAGAATTACTTCTCACATATAGATATTGAATTTAATGGTGGAACTTCGTATTATTAGATTTTGTATTGTTAGATATTGTAATACGCTGATATACTCTTGGTGTAATACAATATTATCTCCTTGATTGCATGCTAATACATAGAATATGTATAGAAATTTATAATTAGGTATATATGGACTGATCATATAGAAAGTATAAAAATCTTATAAATTCAAAAAAAAAAAAAAATCTTATCATGCTGTTGTGATACAATATATTTGATTTCGATGGTCAAGCAGATCATAGATGCATATATGGATTCTCTTTTCTTCAAAAACTTCATGCTGACCGGAAGAGGGGCACCATTCCTCTTTTGCATCACTAACAATAATGGTAATGTAATACAAAGGTTATATCTTTTATATATATTATACAATAATACCAAAATTGCTTAACATTTGGAACCTACAGAGTCTGATAAAGAATAAGGCGAATACATTGACAAGGGATGAAAATGAGGCATTGTCGGAAATCTTCCTTTCTAGGCCAAGCACCTATGGTGTCATTAGGAAAGCATTTTTCCTAGTACGGATCTTGCTTGTTGCTTGCTTCGAGACAAAAAGAGTACAAGGTTTACAACTCGTTGCTAAACAACCGGAGAAGTAGGCAAGAAGCATTTAGATGGGTAAGTTACGTATAACTAACTAGTAAAGAATATCATCCAAATATAAAGTAGAAAATCTGATTACACTATTCTTTGGATACTTCCAAAAAGATATTGCAACCAAATTCTTCATGATCAACGTGCCATCCATTAATACCAGAGGATGGAAGATCAACTTTGTTGCAGAATTATCGCAGCAACTAGACACAAGTATAGATTGTGGGGTTTATCTTCTGAAGTATATGGAGATGATTTGTGAAGATAAACCAATAAGATTTGACTATGCTGACATTGGGAAATTTAGAGCTGAGATCGCTGCAATTTTGTTGGAATGTGGAAATGAGGAAAATGATCAACTTGTTTTTCAGCTGCTTACGGGGATGAAGAAATGATGGGGCTTAGTGATATTAATTAGATATTTCAAGTATAAACATTAGTTCTGTACATGTTTTTATTACTTTTTGAATGACTAAACATGTGATGAGAAGCGATGTGAACATCATTTTTTGCATGTTTATTGTCTTTGATAAACAATGAAAATCTTATGATTATATCCATAAACATAAGTTTTTTAGATTTCATAGAATGAATGATGAGGAGTATACGATTCAGTGATACCTTGTAGGCATATCCCATAATATGAATGATTACTTATTCTTCTAAATTTAAAGCTTGTTGATGGGACTTTTGAACTATTGATGTTCCTTTGTTAAATTGATTGTAAATTATGAGAGATTACATGATACTTAATTGCAATACGTGGTTGTTGTTACATGACTCATATTTGATTTACAATGGACCATTGAAAAAGTGTGTTCTCAAAAGGTTAAATACAAGTATTTGGACATGTGCAAAAAAAAAGGCATATAATACTATTCCTTGAAACCTTAATACAAAAATATGTACCTATTTGTAATAGGTTTATATGGTACTTTTTGTAATAGAAAACAAAGATTGTAATATATATCGTCGTAATACATGAGTTCAATTTAGTGTGTTACACAAAAATATCCTATGATATATGTAATTCCAAACACAACTTCTGGTGCAATCAACTATTAAATATTAATATAATGTGAAGAACAAGTTGTGCAATATGATTTGAAAAAAAAAAGAATATCATAGAAAATAGAAAAAATAAAAAAAATAAAATCCACGCTGAAAAATTTTTCACAACAACAAAGTTTCCAAAAAAAGATAAAAACGTCCAAACATATTGTAATCATTCCATCCTAAGTCTTGGATCTTCATACAGATTGTCCCCTCTGGAGATAAAAAGGAAAGAAAAAAATAGTTAGAATGTTTATCAAAGCTTTTTGAGAGATATGGACAAAAAAAAAAATTTACTTTGAGTATTCAGAAGATGAAGATGATTGCTTCTTCAGGCATTTCCTTAAGTCATGTCCAACATTGAACTTTAGGCAATATTTACACTAACGTCCTTTGCCTTGCTTTTGCTCTAAAATGGCTTCAACCTATTGCTGCCTAATCTTGGTCTTCCACTATTACCACTACCCTTCGTTTTTGCAACTTTGGGTTCTTTGATCTTTATACAACCAACTGGTGATAAATTGATAGATCGTGAGATAGGAAGTTCATTAGTTGAAACTTTATCATTAATCATTCTATGAATCTTAGAAGAAGCGCACTCAATTAGTTCCTAAGCCTTGACAAATGTATCCACACACTTTAGTGGTTCATTTATAAGTTTGGAGCAAAGGTGGTGAAGCTCCTTGTCATCGTCATTGTGGCTGAAAACTTTGTAAATGGGATATGCACCTGGTTTCTTTATGTTATTCTTCCATCTTGGAAGGATATAGCAATCATCCAGCTAAGCCAATTATAAAATAAATGCATACTGTATAATTTATATTTGGTGCCTCAACTATGATCTGCAGTTCTTGATGAACCTAATTTATTGAATTAATTTCAGCCTAAGTTGGTTAGTTCCTACATTTTAGAGTATATTAATATTTGCATTTGATTATAAAATAAATGCATACTTTATAATTTATATTTGTAAAGTTTATGTGATATTATAAATAATTATATTCATTGTAGGAATTCAAGCATAGCCAAATTTGATTTTTAAGACGTTCAGAGATTATTTTGGACATCTGATGACGCTGACAGGTTTCAAATGCACTGCATCCCTCTTTCTCACAAAAATTCCTCTCCACTGCAGCATCGCCTCCAAAGCCACCACCTCACTGCTGCCATTGGAGAAGGGCGGAGATCTCGGAGGAAACAGAATGAGAGAGGAAAATCGCAACTGAGAAACAGGCGGTGGTATATTTATCTCCTCTCCCCTGCAGGGAGTTCTTCATCTCTTCCCCTTCGGGGGCTTCATCCATCTTCCCCACTAGCATAGTGGAGAAGGCGGATACTGTGGATGTTGCTTGCACCGTGGACCGACGGTTGCCTTGCCTCTCCTCCGCTTGCCTTGACGTGGTGGTGCTCATTGACAGAGAGCACCACCACCACCAGCTGTTCTCCCAACATCCTTCCCCATCAGCCAAAGATCACCACAACCCATCACTTCCCTCTTCTCTCCCTAACCCACGCACAAACAGATAACACCACCACCACCCACTGCTCCCCACTCAACCATCTTCTCCTCTTCCTCCATCTCTTTCACCGCTTCCTCCCCCATCTAAGGAACCCATCAGCCAAAGACCACCACAGCACCCCTGCGCCCAAAACCCACATCCCACTCCCTCATCCACACCTAAGATTCTTCTTCTTCTTCTTCTTCACCACCACCTGCAACCTCTGAAGAAACCCAACATCCCACCACTACCATCGCTCATCCCACACCACCTCTAGCCATCGTTCCTCCACCGACGCGACACCCTGCTCCCCCTCATCTGCACCGACGCCCTCACAGATGCCCCCTGTGGATTCACCTCGGCGTTGGGTATCCAACGCTGCTGAGCACCCCACCGCTCCAACGGCCACGTCCGGTGGCCATCCTCCGTGCCGTCACCACTCGTGAGATCCCCTCCACCTGCTGATCTCCTCCGTCAAGGCTCGCAGCCGACGGGACTCTCCTCAACTCATGCGAGCCCTCCTTCCATCTCTCTTATTTTGCAACAGTGCAAGGGGTATTAAAATTTTCATTCACTGCCATTGTGGAAGAGTTGCTTTTATATTTTAAAGGAAATATTGAGGGGAACTTGCTCTCATGCCCTCCTCTTTCTTTCATTTACCCATGCATCTCTTGTTCTTGTTGTCAAGTGCTCTCTATGATGCTTGGTATTATTTACATTTAAGCTTTTGAAGGATTAATCTTTAGGAGCACGAGGTAATATTTGCTATGATACTTCACTGGGTGACAATTGCATGACATATCTATTAACTATCTCTTCTATAAGAAAAGTACTTCTGATTAAATGCAAAAAGAATAACTTTGCTAATTAGACTTCTTGAAACAAGATTTAGCGTGGAAGCATTTGTGAGTATAATAGGCTAATTCCTCCCTGTGGAGACGACCTAACTCTTCGTGGTTAGTTTTGACTTATTAAATATTTTTGAAAAGTGATTTTCTACCACGCGACATACTACAACAACGCAACATTTTATGTGACAAATTTTATCGAAAATGAATATCGCTCTTTCAAATGGCGTTGTTGTCGGGGAGGAAATACGCCTATTAGTTTCTTCAGGAAATTTATATTATTTTTATGTTATTTTTGAACCCTTTCTAAATTGCTGACCTTGTTTCTATTTGCATGCAAAAACTAAATGAACACGATGGGAGCGCACAACGAAGAGGATATTTTCGGCGGACCTTGATGCCACCTAGAGGGCAATAACAAGAGCACGTGGGCCTTGATCTCACGTGAGTGGAGGAAGGATTGGCGACCAGAGACATCTGTTTGCTTCTTTTAGATTTAGATCAGGCTAGATAGACATTAGCATTTAATTTCTGTCTTGTGGACTCGTATTGGGCAGTTTTGGGAAAGTGTTCCCAGTACTTTTTATTGCCTATCACTCTTATTTGCAGGAACGTATTTTCGTGAGCATGTTCCCATTTTATTTAGATTATAGGATTATTCGAATTGTTTGAACTGCATGTTGGTTAGTTAGTTAGTTAGATTAGGTTTGTTTGCTTATTATTATTAAAAAAAAATATTCGAACTACTTGTTAGAAGCTGCATATCTATAGGGCGACCATTTAGGATTAAATGAGCAGCATCTAGCTTTTCTTTTTTCATTGTAAACATCTTGCATTGAAGAGATCAGTTTTAAGGTATAAGAATAATGATAAACTGACGTTTATCAGCACCTAAAAATTATTTAACATGCATTTAAATTTAAGGACTATTTCATTAAAAAATTAATTAACATGCAAATTTAAAACATTTCATGTCAACTAATTTTCATGCCAACAAATTTATTAAACGTCAATTTACATTAATTAACCTATAAATAAATTACCAAACTAATGTAGACACATCCATTTAGGTTAAAATGCCATTTATGCATGTTCTTAGGCCTAGATTTGCATTCCATATTATAAATATTTCATAGAATGCATCATTCTGCACTTAGAGTAGTGTATATTTTAGGTTAATTGCATCCTTTTTGTGATTAGAAGAGAAGGAAATTTATTTTGGAGCCTCAGATTGATGATTCGAATGTATGAATTTGATCAGGACGATGATTGGAGTCCAATGCCTCCAAAATCGCCTTCATCGGAGTCTCGTAGCACGATATGTAGTCTAAGGAAGATCAACCGTCGAGGGACTAGGTGACGTAATTCGGAGCTTCAAACGACAAATCCTGCCACGTGGATGGATTCAGGTTGATGATCACAGCCCAACGGCACGAAAATCGACCCAATTCGACCTCTGTAGCAGCCCCTACAACAGAAAGATGGACAGCCTAGGTCGCGCCATGTGGTGAAACCTCTGCTGCCCATGCACACGCATGCGCCACCGCACATGCACAGCAGCACGGGTGCACACGAGTGCGTGGAGGCACGCACGCGCAAGCGTAGCGTGCAAGGCAGTGGCAGCAACACGGTGCGCGTGCATGCGTGACACGGGCACGTGGAGCGTGCGGTAGTGCAGCGATTGGTGGGCGTGTGGGCTGTCTTCAGCGACATTTGCGGCGGACCTTCAGTGATGTTTATGACCATCACTAAATGTCCTGTATATGAATTTGATTCTTTCCTCCACTATAAAAGGACCCCTATCCCTCCCATTTTTCTTCATCTCTTCCTTTCTTCCTCTCACCAACTCTAAGGCTCTAGAAAGAGCTTGTCCTAAGCCTAGGATGCTCCTCTAGAGTAGAAAACCAAATATTTTCCCTCCTCTCATCCCCCTTCGTGGAGCATCCCGTGGCCGTCCTCTCACCGCCCTTCGGGAAAAAGATCCTCATCGCGATGCCATCTTGCCCCAGCCTTCGTCCTCCGTCGTCCCGCACCTTACCACCTTCCTCCAGGCGACGTCAGAGCGAGTCATCCTCTGAGTGATCGTCGAGGGGGATTCTCTCACCTCTTTCTATCTTTATCGCTTTCATAGTGTAATCTTTCCCGCTTTCCTAGTTGTAGCAAACGTTTAATCCAGAAATATATGTGATTCTCTCTCTCTCATATTTTCAAAGTAAATTAGGTAGATAAAATTTCATCAACCTGATCTCTTGCCCTATTAAAAATACAAAAAAAATTATAAAAGACAAAAATGACAGAAACAAATAAAAGCAAAACATGGATTTCATAAATCCAAACGTTTGCCTCCCTGTGTTTGACCTGGGACTCACATTTCAAGTTTCGATTATAAATTTTATCTGATCAACGGATTTTCTTACGAATCGAAATATGATGACGGGTTTTCCAAACCCGAATCCCATCCGTGTGCGAATCCGATGTAATCATTTTGGCACCGTTGCTGGGGAGGCAATGCTCTTTGGTTTTTTCGCGTTTTCCGCATTACTTACATATTTTTCTAACCTATCTTTCTTCTTCGATTTATTGTCTTGTGGGAACCCAGTCGAGGTGTCGAAGGCGGTAGATTGGAGTAAAGTACGGGTAGAGACATTTGTAAGTTTTCCCCCACCACCTCCATCATAGATTTCATTTCACCACACTAATAACTCAAACCCAAATCAACTTAGGTGCTTTTTATAAACCCTAGGATAGATATGGTTGTTTGTTTGCCACCTCCACCCATCTCATCCCCGCATATATATATTAAAAAAATAATATAAAAAGTACTCTTCTATTATGGGATTTTCTGAAAGAGATACACATTAATACCCACAACTCTCGACTTAAGGCGCACTACTTCACATCGATTCTACCATTTAACTGAAATCTAACCTATGGATCCGGTACACCCTTACTCAACATTCCAATAAGTGAGTAGAAATCTGAATAGGTCAAACATTTTTGTGTGCCTTAACTAAGTGGTGCAACAGGCCAATTGATTGAACTGTTTGGGTCGCACCACTTAAGATAAAAGTTATTCATCACTAGCTTGCCACTTAGGGTTGATTTTTAGGGTTGAACTAGGCACTCCACATTTTTTTCTGATTTCTAAAGGAATACATCATCACCAGTGCTTGTAAAACGTGGAGTGTTCTATTGAACCCTGATTGAACCAACCTAAGGATTAAACCCTAAAAGCTACTAACAAGGTTAAACCCTAAAAGACACATCATCAAATAACCTTATTTGCAAACCCTGGTTGTGCATGCACGCACATTTGAATTGATCATTAAAGGCACAACCCATCTAAAGAGTCCATCACATTCCAAGAGTACAATCATCCCAAGCCTAATTAAAACTGAGTAGATGTTGGCCTTAAGGATTGATTTGCTCTTCGGGGCTCAGATTGAGATTTTTTTTTGATTAATCTGCTTTTGCTGGTCCATATGATGTCTAGCTAGGGGAGTATCGTCAAACGACCATGGCTGGGGGGCACACTAGGAACCAGAGGCACAAGCCAAAGGAAGAACCTTCACCTCAACCCCTCCTAACTGGTTGGATTGTCCGAATAAAAGTAGACTAAATCGGTTATAATCTCAAGATAGGTCCTGGGAGTCTGTAGGTCTTTAGGCTAACCCACCAAAGGATAGGGTTGATTGCTTGTATTGCAGGGTTCCTTTCTTTCTTCTGATTTCCCCTTTTATTCTACCATGTATCCTTCCACATCCTACACTCATTTTCCATTCTACCCTCATACCACCACTTATACCCAAGATGATTACTATCCCGACTCGACTTATAATTACCCATCCATTAGCCATGATAACTTTGATTGGGCATATGAATCCGGACCTCAGTGTCCAGGGCCTAACCCTAGACAACAAAACTATGACTGTTATCCTTCCCACACCTACAATGATTATAGATCTCCATTCTTTGATGACCAAACCAACCCGATCTACAATCAAGAAGGATATGATGATTATAACATGTACCCTCCCCAGTATTCCATTGAATGTAGGTCACCACAATTCCTTGAACAACCTAGAATGACCTACTATTAGGGAGGGACTCGAGAACCTCGATATCTTGACTCCCCTAGATTTAACCCAAAGCCACCCAAACTTGAACCGAACCATTCAGTTCAGGTGAACCAAGTGCAAGACAAGGTGTTGGCAAACTTGAGGAACACCATCCAATCTTTAGAAGCTTAGCCAATACCATGCACTGAAGAATTGGAGCCTATGATCAAAATGATTGATGAACTTAATAGTTTTCTATTGGATTTGCTCCAAAATGTTAGGGATAGGGGCCTGGGTGACTTTTTACTTGGAAAATTTTTGAGGTTGAGGATGAAATTTGTGGTTGCCCTAGTCTAATCTTGGGATGATTCTCAAGATGAACCCCCTTCAGGAGAGCCAATGTCTAAACTCACTCAGGCGCCTGTCAGGGGGGATACATGTTCTGAGACCAGAGATGACCAGGATGGTCTAGTGCAACCAATTAAGGATGAACCGATTAATTTACCCAAGATTCCCAAGCCAAGGAGCACGGAAAAATATGTCTCTTTGAACCAGGAAATGACATATGATTTTGAGACATATATAAATGAGGATCAAGAATTCTTTAATTCTGAGGGTAAGGAATCTCCGAGTGATGTCTCACTTGAAGTTAAGGAAAATGATTTTAGTAAGGCAAATGGGCTCGAGGAGTATGACGAACCATTTGATATCCTAATTATTGAAGATTTAGATTTGGTTGGGGATAACTTGGAGGATTCGAATCCTCATTTACTAGTAGATTCAATCAGTAGCCCCATTCCTCAACCACACTCCAAAGGGATTGATTTTGATTTGGAAATCATTGTACCCAAGTCAATCCTGATTCAACCACAAATGTTGGACTTGGGTACTTTAGATGAGGTGTACAATGGTTTGGAGGTCTCAGAAATATTGATTTTAGAGGATAAGAATTTGGCAATGAAAATTTGGAAGGCTAACTCAGAGGGAAACACAATTTTGGATCTAAGGGTTCCTATTGACATAAAACCACCAACTTTTTACCAGGACCCTTATGATATCTTTGAGATGCAACCCAAGCTCAGAATCATTGATTACCTTTTTGAGTTGAAATCTAAAAGGACATCTGAACCTATTGAACCATCTCTACCCATTGTTCGACACTTTGGTCTTGGGTTGCATACTACAAAACCGCAGGCCTGGCCCTGCAAGCTCAACAATCTTCGATTTTGGGTGATTTTCACCCAGAACCTGAGAAACACTCGACCCTGGGGCATGGGTCTGCACCATAATCTGGTCCACATTTGTGGATGCCTACTGGGAGGTCCTGTGATCAATATTTTTATTTTGATTCTAACCTGCACTTGTGAATTCCTAATTTCTTCTTTGTTTGTATTTTATGCCTAGCTGAAGGCAATAAATTTAGCATGTGTGTATATTCCATGTTCTCTGCGGAGCTATCAAATTGTCATGAAATTTAGGTGATATTATGTTATTCCGCACTTTTCATGCCTTTATTTCTACAATGAGGACATTGCATCATTTAGGCATTAGGGGGTGGACACTTAATCTTGAAATTATTTCGTTAGCTCTGTAGAATTTTTTAAATTTTATTTTAAAAAAATTGAAAATTTAAAAAGAAAAAAAAAGAAAAAATAGAATTTGGAGAAGAGAACTTAAGGTTTTGGAAGTTCTTAACTTTAAGAAATGATACGATAGGACCTGAACACTTTGACTCTTTAAGTTTTCAGGCTTAATTAGCTCAGGTGTCCACTCGAATGTGGACTTAGTCTCGAGTCCTTGCCAAGTTATTTTACTTTAATTTGGCAAATAAATTAGGATGATAAGTACACGACCTATCAACCCACTCTCTGATTTGAGGGGATTTTTAGTCTAAGCATCACACACTATTTGCACTGATTCGCTTTCCGATGGTTTTTGTGGAAATTGGGTAGCTAATGAACTGTCTAGGGTGGTATGGCTGGCAAGTTGTCAGTGGTAACAGCTAATTGGCCGGTTGTTCAGAGCCCAACCACACAACCATTCTCTTCATACTACCTTTAGGTAAATCTTAGACTAGGGAAGTTACCTACTTGGGAAAAAGAAAAAAAGTACCCAAAAAGAAAAAAGGAAAAAGGATAAAATAAAAAATAAAAAAAATAAAACCACACTTCACCACACGAGTATGGTTGGCAAGTTGCCATGGGTAACAGCCCATTGGCCGGTTATCTAGAGCCCAGCGTACAAAAATGCACAAATAATTCCTAAAACACTTAAGGAAGAAGTGGGGAAGTAAAATAAACTGGGGAGATAGACACTGGGCTTGCCCTTGTGTTGACCCCATAAACAAATAAAAAAAAGTAGGGAGAAAGCTACTGATCGTGAAGATAAACCTCTAGGTAGAAATCTTTAAGGTCACCTAGGGTCATAGAAACCTAAAGTCTATTTTAACGGCCGCCTAGTGAGTCTATCACCCTTTCACAAGATGTTTAGCACTTAGAGTCCTTTTTGAGTCTTGGGCGAGTCGGGTAGCCGTAAAAGTTATCCCAAAACTCTTAAACTCCAAAAGTCCAAAAAAATTAGAAAAGAAGAAAAAATAAAAAAAATGTAACTTCCCTTTTAAAATAAGGCGAGGACTTGGGCGGTCTACATTCTGGCAGACACCCAGGTACTGTTGAGTTTTCGTAATTTAGGACGTTAGTTGAAATTTTATATTGCTAATAAATGACTTAGGCCTAAGCGATCAAGTCATAATTCTATTTTTATACATAGCATGTAGTTTAATTTTGCTAGGGACTAGAAAAAGATAGGCATAGGGGTATGATGTAGACACATCCATTTAGGTTAAAATGCCTATTTATGCATGATCCTAGGCTTAGATTTGCATTCCATATTATAAATATTTCATAGCATGCATCATTCTGCATTTAGAGTAGTTGTGTATATTTTATGTTAATTGCATCCTTTTTGTGGTCAGGAGAGATGGATATTTATTTCAGAGCCTCAGATTGACGATTCGACCATACAGGTCTGATCAAGACGATGATCGGAGTCCAACGCCTCCGGAATCGCCTTTATCGGAGTCCCGTAGCACCATATGCAGTTCGAAGAAGATCAATGGTCGAGGGACTAGGTGACATAATTAGAAGCTTCAAACGAAAAATCCGACCATGCAAATGGATTCAAGTCGACGATCACAGCCCAACGGTGCAAAAATTGACTCAATCTAACCTTTGTAGCAACCCCTACAATAGAAAGAAGATGGACGGCCCAGGTGACGCCATGTGGAGCAACCTAGGACGTCCATGCACACGCACGCGCACAGCAGTGCGGGTGCACGCGTGCGTGAGGAGGCTCGCACGCGCAAGCACAGCATGTAAGGTAGCAGCAGCAGTAGCAGCGTAGCGCGCGACACGGACACGTGGAGTGTGTGCCAACGCAGCGATTGGTGGGCACGTGGGCTATCTTTAGCGATGTTTACAATAGACCTTCAGCAACATTTATGATCGTCACTAAATGTCCTATATACTAATTTGATTCTTTCCTCCACTATAAAAGGACCCCTACCCCTCCCATTTTTCTTTATCTCCTCCTTTCTCCCACTCACCACCTCCAAGGCTCTAGAGAGAGCTTGTCCCAAGCCTGGGATGCTCCTTTAGAGTAGAAAACCAAATATTTTCCCTCCTCTCATCCCCCTTCGTGGAGCATCCTGTGGCCATCCTCTGTTTGCCCTTCGGGAAGAAGATCCTCGCCACGACGTCGTCCTGCCCCATCCTCCGTCCTCCAGCTACGCCCTCCTTCGTCCCACTCCTTACCACCTTCCTCCAGGTGACGTCAGAGCAAGTCGTCCTCCGAGCGACTATCGAGGGGGATTCTCTCACCTCTTTCTATCTTTATTGCTTTCATAGTGTAATCTTTCCTGCTTTCCTAATTGTAGCAAACGTTTGATTTAGAAATATATGTGATTCTCTCTCACTCTCATATTTTGCAAGTAGATTAGGTAGATAAAATTTCATCAACTTGATCTCTTGCCCTATTAAAAGTACAAAAAAATTATGAAAGACAAAAAATGACACAAACAAATAAAAGCGAAATGTGGATTTCCTAAAACCAAACGTTCGCCTTCCCGTGTTCGACCTGGGACTCACATTTCGATTTTGGTTATAAATTTTATCTGATCGATGGATTTTCTTGCGAATCGAACTACGATGGTGGGTTTTCCAAACCTAAATCCCATTCGCGTGCGAATCCAATGTAATCACAAATTAATTTCATTAACTATATTTAAA
This sequence comes from Thalassia testudinum, assembly GCA_037157565.1. Taxonomy (NCBI): domain Eukaryota; kingdom Viridiplantae; phylum Streptophyta; class Magnoliopsida; order Alismatales; family Hydrocharitaceae; genus Thalassia; species Thalassia testudinum. The sequence continues at coordinate 101,198,206 of JAZHRO010000063.1, forward strand.
TTCATTTCATAAAAGATAAATGTAATAAATAGAAAAAAATTTTCTAATTAACAAAAAAAATGTCTATGTGAGGGGTTGGCTGCGGCAGGTGGGTGGGGGCCATGGGGGAAGCGGCAAGAGGCGAATGCTACATAGGGCTTGGGGAGGGGGGAAAGTGGCGGGGAGGGGCACAGCGTAGCAGGTGCATGGAGTGTAGGGGCACAGGGGTGGTGGCGGTGGTGCACGAAGGATAGAGGCGACGGGTAGTGATGGGGCGTAGGGGAGTGGGGCGAGGCTACGTGGGGGGCGGAGGAGGAGCTACCTTCTCGATGGGGGCGGGCACGACTTTGATGGGCTCGAGGTGGCACTGTTATAGGTATGATGGTGGTGGTGGGGGTCGATTACATCGATGGCACAGGGGCATCGTCGATGGTGGTAGGCGCAGTTGTTGTCATCGATGGGGGCGGGTGTAGGTCCTGTTGAAGGAGAGTAGGAGAGGAGGAGAATGGCCATGGCACTGCAAAAATATCTTGATTTTTAGTGACGGTTATGAAGAAATCATCGCAAATTGATGAAGGTGGGCACGACTGGCAATGGTTTTCTTGAATACCGTCATCAATTAAATTATTTTCCTCATCAAAATTCCTAAAAGAGGCATGCTTAACAACAATTTAAAAGAAATCGATGCTAATTCAATTGGTTCCTACCATAAAATTTTAGGGTGGTGCCCATTTTTATGGACATTAGCGACGGTTTTATAGTTCCCCGTCGCCATTTGGTGAATATTTCACCTCCGCAAGAGAAAGGAGCACATTAATCGATTAAGATAAGTTATTAATCGATTAATAAAAGTTCTTGGAACTATTGCCATACGTGTAGTCTAAGTGAATCTTTCGCGACAGTTAATTAATAACCGTCGCTAAAACTTATCCCAAGACTCGATGACTACAATTTGTTTGGTGGAGAGGAGGGATGGTACTTGAGGCCATGGTGTCTTTAATAACCGTCGCTAACTCTTTCAATTAGCGACGGTTATAAAATCATCCCTAAAAAACTATTGCAAATTGCGCTTTTCCTAGTAGTGCTTCTTTATTCCTATTGATTATATATTTAATATCTTCATCTCTACATTTATAAATAGCAACCACTTTTCAACGCAAGGGAATCCAATTACCATAACAAGTTTACCTCCTTAGTTCAAGTACTCATTGCATAATGCTGCCATCGCTCTCCTCCATCCAAGTGTCATCATTGGATTCCATGACTCTGCCTTGGCAACCATGACTTTGCCTCCTCTGTCATTTGCTCGTCAACCACCTCTCCTTCAACATACTGCTCACATCCTAGTCCATGTCAAATTTGGGTGTTGGGAGATCAACCTTGATACAAAGAAATACACGTTTTGTAAATTATGTGAAATAGTGTCGTTGTACATGTAAATCCGCAATCAACTTTTAAAATTTGTAATACCTTGATAGTAGAGTATCTAGGGTCGTCCAAGGAGGCTAATTTGTTAATCACAGGAATTGATTCTCTCTCTGGCCTCTCAAATTAGCACTTGTCTTTTTGTGAATTTGATTTTTGTTATTTTTATAGTTTTTCAAACAATCGTGTATTTGATGCAAATATTAACTACCTATCACTAACCTTAAGTGACAATAAGAAAATCTCTTCTTCTAAGCTCAACCTAGGCAAGTGCTACTAGGGTAATTAGAAGAAGAAGGTGTGGTGCACTAAGCTACTACTATAAGAAGAACACACTAATTAAAAAACATGAAAGTTGGAAGGCAAACTAAATGATTTGTATTACTAGAAAAGTAAGGGACAAGTAGCTGAATGCTTCTTACAACAAAAAAAAGAGAAACTAAACTAGCTAATACAAAGAAATTAAAGATGAAGAAAAGTCCTCCAAAGATGGAGGTGTGGTCCTTACTCCAAACACAGCAGCTCTTATGCTTGAAACGAATTCCTCCTTGCTTCCAATATGATGACTCCTTCAAGCTTTTTCATCCAAGGTGGGCATCAACCACCTTGATGAAGATCTCCTCCTTGCCAGGCCATCGTTCTAGAGGTGACCTCCTCCTTGGCATGGCATAAGGGAGAAGAAGGATAGGAAGAAGGCATTAAGGGGGCGAGTAGGTTGCCTCTATGATGTGCATACATCTGAATAGCCAAAAAATGTCTATTAATGCATGTTCTTAGTATCATATTAGCATCATGCATTGTAAATATTACATAACATGCATCATCATGCATTTAGGTCAAATTGTACAAATTGTATAGTAATTTCTTCTTTTGGTGGCCAGGGACAGGATGACTTTTAGTTGGGACCTCAGATTGAAGATCCAACCGTACGGATCTAATCAGGGTGACGATTGGAGTTCAACGACTCTAAGATCGCCTCGATCGGACTTCCATAGCATCAGATATAATCTGAGGAAGGTTAGAGATAAGGGCTAAGATAGTGTCAATTCGCACTTCAAATGACAAATTCGACTGCATGGATGGGTTTGGATTGATGATCGCAGCCTAATGGCACAAAAATCGATCCAATTCGACATCCGTGGCACCATCTACAACACAAAGAAGATGGACGGTTAGGATGGTGCCATGTGGCACCATCCCAACCATCCATACCCGGTCGCACCGCTCCGCTCGACTCCTGAAGACTCATGTATGAGAGATCTCGGCCATTGGATGAAGATCAATTGGCCAAGATCGGTTGAGCATAAAACCATCCACGTGCTTCAAACGCGGTCGCAGTGCGTTGAGCGAAGGTGCTTTAGCAGAGCTAAGGTCGTGGGTTCGAGCCCCCGTGTGCCTCAAATCAAGGCGCGGGCGCAGGAGCGGCTCAATTCCACTGTTGGATGAAGCGCGAGCGTCGTAGATGGGGGCGACGTGGCACGATGGATGGGCAAGGAGCACATGCTCATGTGATGATGCACTTCTACATGCTCCATCGCACGCATAGGCGCGCGATGAAGCGCGGGCGTGATGCGTTTAAGCCCTCCGATCTTATAATCGGACGACTCAGATGAAAAGTACGTGGGGCATGCGTTGAAGCATAGGTGAAGAAGAGGCATGCGATGCACGCGCACACGTCGCCCACGTTCAGGCCTTTAGTGACGGATAAATCCGTCACTAAAGGCATTGAATTAATATTTTATATATAGAAAGAGCTAATTGCCCCCAACCTCTACACCTATATATAGCCTTACGACCCCCACACTTTCTTCATCCCTTCCTCTCTTCTCTCACCCCCTCTAAAGCTCTAAGAGCTTGTCCCAAACCCAGGATGCTCCATTAGAGTTAAAATTATAATTTTTCTACCTTCTCACTCCCTTCATGGAGCATTCTGCAGTGGTCCTCTCATCGCCATTCAGGAAGCGGATCCCGCTGCGACATTGTCTTGCCCCATTCTTTGTCATCCTCTTCGTTCTCCTTTGTCCCGCATCTCACTACCTTTGTCTGGGCGCTTCGTCGTTGCGGCTCGTCCTCCAAGCAACCATCGAGGAGGATAACTTCTCTTTACCTTCTCTTTTACCTCTTTCTAGTGTAGTGAGTAGTTGTAATTGTAATGAACATTAGCTTGTGGTAATGAAATCCATGTTTATTCTATCTCCATTTTCTCTTTATTTGTAATATTGTTTATCGCGCTTGATTGGGTTTTAAAGAATAACACGTTGTAATATAGCCGAAAAAGTGTTCAAACAAATAGAGAATTTTATTACTCGAAAACCAGAGTATCCGAGGTCGAATACAGGGAGCAATCTCAGTACTTTTAAAAACTAAAGAATACAACTTTTAAATGAAAAACAATTGATTCAAAGAGAGAGAGTTATAAAAAGAATTGCTAAAAGATAACAGGATTGGACGTCTGATTTCTATATCAGATGTCTTAAATGCAACTATTCTTCTTCCTGCTTTGATTCTGTCTTGGCCTTCTTTGATTTTTGCTTTCTCTTCTCTCTTCTGCCTTCTTCTTCTTCTTCGTAGGCTCTTCTTCTTTTCTTCTGATCTACATGTCTTCTTCTTCCTTGAACTTCTTTCTCTTCTTTTCTCTTTCCTGCGAAGGCTTCTTCTTCCTTGGTCTTCTTCCTGCCTTTGCTTCTTTTCTCTTCTGTCTTCTTCTTCTTTTTGTCTGCAGTCCTTCTTTCGTCCTTCTCTTCTCTTCTTCGCTCAGCCTCTTCTTCCGCTTCTTCTCTTCTTCTTCCTGTGGCTAAGTCTCTTCTCTTCAACTCTCAGCCTGCCTTCACAAGGGAGCAAAACCTACCTTGTCCCTCTACCCGCATGTCTCTCTCTCTCTCTGCAATTCACTCAAAGGAAGCTCTCCCAGAGCTGTGGGTAATCGGGTCCGATTTCGCACCTGGGACCAGGCGCAATGGTAGGTGGGTGATGCGTGAGGTGTGCTCAGATTGGGTCGGGTCGGAGCCCACCAAATCCGCGAGGTGAAACCGCGGATGAGGTAAGCGTGGGTAAGGTGAGGGATCTCACCCCTGTGCGTTCGGAGGCGAATAGCAGATAAACACAAATTCAATTTATATCATACCTGCACGTCGTATTTCGCCGATGTGGGACTATCAGGCCTGCCCCGCTCGCGCGCACGCCCGCAGAAGATTCGTACAATCACCACAACTGCAGACGTCGCTGTGCTCCTTGCTGGACTTAGATGCTTTGCACTGACTGCCCGAGTCCACTGCACCTTAAGGCTGGAGGTCCTGACGCCTGGAGTTGCTGAAGCCTGGAGCTGCTCCAACCGTTAATAGCGGCAGGGGCTGGAATCCTATCAAACACAAATACGGCCTATTGGCCTAATCAAACCAGCTGGGCACCTTCGCCGTGGCACGAAGAAGGTGGTGCACGGTGCTGCAGGTCGTGGGATGACCTAGGCATGCGTGCCTAGGTCGTCCTGTGACCGGAAGTGTTGGGGTGTTCGGCGGGCTGTGGTGGAGGTGTAGAGGGCTGGTGGATGGGCGGAGGTTGTTCCTTGTGGTGAGGCGGAGCTTATGAGACGGTTGGCGAGGCATGTGGAGGGGTGGAATGATGGGGGCGACTCACCGGAGATCGGTCGGTGACGTGGAAGATGAGGGTGGTCAGGCAGTGTCGAGGGGAAATTAAATGAAATGTAAGGGGGAAAAGAGAGAGGGGAAGATGGAGAATGTATCTAGAGTGTTCTCGAAGGGAGGGAGGCAGCAGAGTGGACGGCTCATAGCTGCCGTCGTCGGAGAAGAACCCTGAGGGAGGGAGCGGCGACGAGGACGAGGTCAGGGGAACGCACGCTTGGTACGGTGCGACGTGGGAGGAAGAGACGAAGTGGACTCTGCTGCTAGTATGGCAGCAGAGTGACGAGAAGGAGGGGAGGAGGTCGTCGGAGCTTGCAGGTTCCTTGGCCGGAGATGGAAGAGAGGAAAATTTGGGGGAATCTCCACCAAGACAAGTCTGAAGATTAGCGGTCGAGTTTGGGGATCCTTTTATAGGTGCTGGCCGAACTTTATAGTGTGAGGAGGTCTGCGCAATTATCTCCGACGGCTCGTCGAAGAAGGAAAGAGGGTGGATACCCAAATCCCTCGTGCGTTCGCACAAGAGATTGGGTTCACACCAGAGATCGTGATTGGCCTTAGATGGAAGGGAATTCCTCAGAGAATCTCCCTTCCATTTCTAGGAGGGGATCTCTGAGGAATCAGAGAGTATTCCCTCTCTAAACCTCATCGGAGGTCGATTCTGCCCTAACAATGGCGGCAGGACTTGATTGCAAAGGTGGCGAGGGAATTAGGGGGCTCTCTGCAATGATTTTCAAAAGATAGGGGCCAAATTGTGATTTGGGTGTACTAAATTGCAAAGTAGGTCAAGATGACCTCCCCTTAGGTCTAAATTTTGGTATAAACTTAATTTGGACCTAAGGAATCCAATGGTGAAGTTGGATTTTAGGTTTGACCTCATTTGACTGGATATTTTGCGTAAAAACTCAAATTAGGTCAATTAATGAGCTAGGACCGTATTCTAGGTCAAACTAGGTTCCAAAGGCCAAATTAAGTGTTCTAAACCCTAGAGGATATTTTTCCATGATTTTTAGAGGGTTTACTTTATTTTTATCCTTATCGGAATTGCCTCTGAGAAATCCCGTTTATGCACTGCAATGGTAAAATTGCAGTTTTAACCTTTAATTCATGTTTTCTTCTCAGAGCACTTATTCCTTCATTTAGGCCTTCTTCTAGGTTATGTAGGAGCTTTTATCTTCTTTATTGGGTCAAAATGAGCTAGTTATGGCTCATGATGAGGTTCTCATCAAATATTCTTTCTCTTTCTTCTATTCTTTATTCTTTAAGTAGATAGCTAGTTTAGATTCTATTCGACCAGCTAATTTGCTTCGTGATAATAAAACAAACGTGGTTTCTAATCAAACGTCCTCCTCCTTGTGTTCAACCGGGAATTCTTTCGAGTTTCAGTAAATTTATTTGTTGATGGATTTCTTCGCAAATCGCACTACGACAATGGGTTTTTCAAAATCCAATCCCTTTTTGTGTAGATCTTCCGCTTCAACACCCCATGATCTTCTTCTCTTCTTCTTCCTTGGCGTGAATGGAAGGTGATGTAGGTGGAATATACAAAGGGAGAAGATGGGATTTAGGTGGTGGTTAGGTGGGGTAAATATGGAAGTGGAGAGGTGATGGTTGGTGTGGATAAGATGGGTGGCTAGGATGGCATGATGGAGGTGGTTGAGGGATCCTAAGTTTATGGATAAATGGTGCCAACCCAAAGGGCACATGGGAGTGGTCATGGTTGGATGTTGGTGCCTTTGGTAGTGGAGAGACACCATAAGTTGGAGCCAAAAAGGAGGCTTCTAGAAGGGCTTAGGTGGTGCCAACTTATGGATGGTTTGGATAGGTTTAAAGGGAGATGTGTGGTGGAGATGAGGGGTCATTTTGGTGCCAGAAGGGGGGAGGTGGTTATGGCTATTTTGGTGCCAAAATTGGTGTCTCTTGATGATGGTTGAGGGGTGAAAAGGTGGCTTGTTGTTGGCGCCAAAGTGGACTAGGAGTAGGGAGCTTATGTGGACTTAGGTGGGTTAGTTGGTGGAGTTTAGGTTGGGTGAGTTAGGGTTAGATTTAGGTGCCATGGAGGTAGACCTAGCTAAGCTAAGCTAGCTAAGCTAGCTTAGATAGTAGGTGAGTAGTGGAAAGAGGTAGAGGGAGCTAGGATTTTGGAAGTGAGGAGCTGGAAGTAGCTGGAAGGAGCTCCACTGGAGCTGGTGACTACTGAAGAGAACTGCAAGGAGCTACCTTAGCTGGCTTAGCTTGCTAGTTCTTTGCTAGCTACTAAGCCAAACTAAGATGAGCTGGCTTCTGCTAATATGAGCTGAGGTGAGCTGGGTCTGGTCTTCTCAAAGATTACCTGGCTAGCTGGAGTGGCTAGCTTGGGTCAAGTATCTTAGCTCAACTAAGTTGTGCTGAGTTAAGCCTCCGGGAGCTGTGATGAGCCCATATTTGTGGGCTAATTGGTTACTTAAATGCCTAGACATTAGATTAATGTTGGCATAAATTGCATACAAGAAGATGTAAATAGATTAGTCTAATTATTAACTTGTTTGCATATTTCATGCATTGCATATCTAAATTCATTTAGAATAGCATGCATTAGAATAGTTAATCTTTTAGGTTGCATTACATGCATTATTTTTTTTCACATTTCTTTTAAGGGCTTATAAATAAATAACCCTCATTTAATTTCTTATTACATCATGCAGCAGCAGTCGCTCCTCTTCGACGAGACATTCATGGCTAGATTTGGCAATGAAGGTGACAGTGAAGAGGAGTGGAGGATGTGGATCAGAGTGTTCCTCCTCTATCTGTTTATCTTCTCCTGAAGCTTTGAAAGAGGAGAGGAAGCCATGAAGTTGCGCAGGCCACCACCCTTACTTCATCACTGTGCAAAGCTTCAAGCTCCTTCGTCTCCACTTTCGGCCTCTACCGTGTGAGAGCTTCGTCACTGTGGATGTGCAGGGTGACAGGCCTCACCATCATCTGCAAAGCCTTGCATCATCGTGCGCACCCACCAGCGCCCCTCCGGCGCACCACTCACCTTCAACCTCTGTGTGCAGCAATGCACCATGCACGGCCTGCGCCATTTCACTTCCTCGCATGACACCCTCCGAGTACGCACGCCTAGCGCCATCCTCATCACGTGCGCCGTCAAACCCGCGAGTAGTAGACCACGCATTCGCCATTGCGTGCCACCCTCAACGCATGTGTGTAGCAGCCAGCAGCATGCCAACTTCCTTGCTTGCACCCATAGCAACCTGCTCGCGGTCGTCTTATTCTTCAACACTGTTCTTCTTCTCCAAGAAGAACCCATCATCCACCGTCCATGTCCACACGCAGCCACTACCTTTGGCCACGAAACTTTGTGCTGTCACCTCTAATGGACTCATCTCGACCTCCCGATCCCAACCACCCCTTCAACTGCATCAAGCAACCACCTTCTCGTCGGCCGCAGAGCTTCACCGCCGATGACCACCTTCCATCCGACCAGCCATCTCCAGCCACCATCGGCTACACTGTCATTACCACCGCGTGCAGCTCCCTCCTGAGCACCTTCCTTGAGCTCCTCATTGTAAGCCTTTGCCTCTCCTCCACACGTGAGCTCGACAAAGGAAATCCCCTGTTTCCTTCTTAATTTCTTTTTACGTTTAAGTGCCATTGCCACAAAAAGGATTTTTGATTTATCAATATTTAATTGTGGTTGTTTTATGATGAAAACCCTCATGTTTTACGTAAAAGCCCATTCAACATATCTAGCAATTGATAGCATAATCTAAAGGGGATTTTGGATTGATTTTTGGGGGAAATCAATAGTGAACATCTATTTTTGACTTGTGCGAGTTTTAATAGGCTACTGCCTCCCTATAGATACAACCCACTCCTCATTGAGTGATTTATTTTAATTGTTGACGATTGATTTTTTACCGCTCATTTCTTTACTTCGATGATATATTTCCTTGTGCAAAAATCATTTCTTAAGTGAAAATTTATCGTCAAATGATGCCGTTGCCGGGGAGGCAATAGGATTGCTAAACTTGCATTTATCTATTTATTTGTTCACATTTTATTTGAGACATATTTAATCTGTTCCATCTGGTTTGGTGCGAGGTACGCATATTACATACGAGTTGTCGCACCTGCCTTAGCAATGCCTTGGTGGACCTTATTTCCACCACTCAAGGAGATATCTGGAGGACCACATCCTCATCTCATCCATTTAGCTATAGATAGTTTTTATTTTTCTTTCTTCTCTTTATTTTAGTACATTCGTTTGGAAAGCCCTTGTTCTGGGGTCACGATTTTTGGGGTTTATTCCCTGACTTTCTTTTAGGCCCGTGTTGGGTAATTTTTCAGGAGCTTATTCCTTTTTCTTTAGATTTATGTTTTTATTTTCTTTCATGGATTGATTTTCCATTATTTGTGCATAAGTAGGTAAAAAAAAAGAAAAAAATAACAAAACACGAGCTACCTACTAGAAGCTGCCTACCCGTAGGATGAATCATTAGGTGTGTATGAGTAGCTTCTAGATTTATTTTCTGCATTGCATGCATTCTCGCATCGCTGATTGCTGGAAGCAAGGTACGCATCCTCTTACTTTGCATCCATATCTTGTTCACACGTTTGCATCTGGATTTAATTGCAAGACCACCTAATTGAATTGAAAAGATCTAACAAGTGGTCATATATTTTTCTTGAAAAAGGACTTTAACTAAAGGAGGAACATTAAAAACCAAGGACTTGAATTGAGAACTTGTCGTGCAATTCACAAAACTCAAACTCAAAATTTTACGGTGAATGCACACGTGCATGACTGCACACTAAAGCACGCATTTAGACACTCCTAGGTTTTTGACCTGTTAGGAAAGAACTCTCCTACGTTGGATACCAAAGTGCTTGAAACTTAAGTTCAAAAGCTTTGTAACTCCAAGGAGGGGGATACCCTATCATAGATTTTTGAGGGTAGTTAAGAAGCACCATGAAAGCACAGCTTCAAAGGAAGGCTTAGGCCTACTTGCATCCCTTGATATTCCATCCTTAGAGTACTTTACCATTTGAACTTTAGGGCAACGCACTTAAGTTCCAATTAGATCTTTATTAAGACATTTCGTAGGTCGACAAAAGGCACGTAATTGATTGGGCAATTTGTATTGTCACCTACAACTGGACTAAAATCTCAAAGGCCTTAATTGATTAAAGACAGAAAAAGTCCTTTTGAATTGTGTTTGCACTATTAGTGTATGCTTGGTAGGCGATCTCTGAGGAGACAACTTGTGTTTAATCCAGAACCTGAGAGAATCCTTAGGAAAGCCAACCAAGAGAGAAGAGAGATGGCCAAGGAAGGAGAAAATAGAATTGTGGAGAACCAATGATTTTTGAGTGACTATTTTATCCCTACCAACCAACCCGACCATACACTGAGAAGACCTGGGGGGAACAATCCTTATGAAATCAAGAGTAGTACCATATCTCTGTTGCCCTCATTCTATGGTACTTCTAGGGAGGACCCTTACAGGCATCTGGAGGAATTCACCGAGGTCTGTTCCACTGTGAGATTGCAGGGTGTTACTGATGATGCCCAAATGCGAACCCTCTTCCCCTTCTCCCTCAAGGATAAGGCGAAGCATTGGTATCACACTCTAGATGGGAGAGTGGATACTTGGGATGCCTTAAAGGGAGAGTTTTTGAAAAAATACTTCCCCATGAGCAAAACTAATCATTATAGGAGGGAAATCATAGGTTTTGCTCAACAAGATGGAGAACAATTTCATGATGCATGGGAACTCTTCAAAGATTTGTTACGCTTATGTCCCCATCATCAAGTGCCAAGATGGAAACTTGTAGAAAGGTTCTACACTAGATTAAATGACAAGCATAGGCAAATAGTGGATGGTGCCTGTGCAGGAACATTTCTTACAAAAACTGAAGATGAGGGTTGGGAGCTTTTTGAGACCTTGAATGAGAATTCTATCCACCTAAATTCTGCCTATTTGGATAAGAAACCCACTCTTATGCAATGAAAGATTGAGGCAAATGAGGCTAGGGATACTCAGAATTTAGCCTTCCAGATTCAATTGTTTAACCAAAAATATGGAAAGGCTTATGTCAAACCCTAACCAACTCACGCCAAATGCCTCCACTCCACAAGTTTTTGAATGTTCTATTAGCCAAGGCAATACTCATGCTACTGTGGATTGCCACTTGGCCTCCCAATTCCCTGACCTTGTATAGGCGGACCTGAATGCTGCCTAATGGTTCCGTCCCAGACCTCGTAATGACCCTTTTTCCAACACTTATAATGAGGGATGGAGGAACCACACCAATTTTTCATGGAGATAGGGGAATGTCTCCAATTCAGGGAATTACAGACCCCAACCCTTTTAGACTCAACAATATAACCAACCTCTTATTCCCTCCCAACCGCCCAAGACTTCTGAGATGGATAAGCTTAAGGTCATGCTGAAGGCCATGCAGGAGAATCAAAGCATGATCATCCAATCTCATGACAAGGCAATCAATGAGATGAAATCCCAAATTAGACACCTTGTCAAGGCCATGAGCAAAAGAGAGACTGGGAAGTTTCCTAGTTCATCTGAGGAGAACCCTAAAGGAAAAGGGATTGTCTTTAGGGAGTAGGCTCAGGTGGTGGCTATTCTGAGGAGTGGGAAAGAAATTTTCAAACCTGATGCTCCTATAGTCCCACCTTCTAAAAAACCATCCACCCCCACTTTCGCCCCCACCGGAGAAGAGCCACCCAACTCTTCTCCACTTGAAATCACCTCACTGGAAAAGGTTATCACCATTCCCCCACTTACCCGACATGACAACCCATCCACCTAGAGACAGAGAGTGCCCTTTCTAGAGCACTTATCTAAATCTGGGCAGACTTCTGCTGGCTCATCTGGAACCAAAGATAGGATGGATAAAATCATGGAGACTTTCAAACAAGTGCAGATTAACCTACCCTTGCTTGAAGCTATCAGGTAGATTCCATCCTATGCCCGCTTTCTAAAGGATTTGTGCATGAAAAAAAGGCAATCGAGGAAATAGGTCCAATAAAAAGTTGTCCTGCCTGATTCTGTTAGCTCAATTATACAACATGGGACACCCCCGAAACTTAAGGACCCAGGAGCCCCTTGCATCTCAGTGGTCATTGGCGACCTACATATAGACGAGGCTCTGCTTGGTCTGGGTGCGGGGCTAAACATCCTTTCGAGCTACGTATATGAACAACTTGGAGGAGGCAATATGAAGCTTTCCCCCGTAATCCTCTAAGTTGCAGACCGATCTTTGAAGATACCACGGGGCCTGCTGAAAGATGTCCTCGTGAGAGTGGAGGATTTCTTCTTCCCTGTTGACTTTCGAGTACTGCATACTGACCCTATCAACAAACCAACCAAGCCCTCCATCATCTTGGGCTGCCCTTTTCTTGTGACTTCTAATGCTTCGATTAATTGTCACACTGGGGCGTTAAAAATGGGCTTTGGGAACAGGAAAATTTGGCTTAATGTGTTTGATGCTTATAAACAAGCTGGATTTGAGGTTTGTTCCCAAGTTGAGGTGGTAGATGACCTGATTGAAGAGACAACTCCTGCAATTTTATGTGATGACCCCCTTCAGCATGTCATGCTAAATGAGCATTCCCATCTCTTGGAGGAATGTGAAGGGGATGCACTAGAACTTGAGGGATTGCTTGGAGTTTCTATTGAGTCTCTCTCCCCATCATACCTGCCTAAGGTAGATCTGCTACTCGAGATGGGGACTTCTATTATGAAACCCTCAACCATACAAGGCCCCAACCTTGAAATGAAATCCCTCCCAGACTTTCTCAAGTATGTATTCCTTGGACCAAATGATACGCTCCCTGTAATCATCTCATCTGCACTATCTGAGGTGCAAGAGGGAGCCTTGCTAGACTACTTATCAAGGCACAAGGAAGCTATAGCTTGGACAATCGCTGATATTAAGGGTATAGACTCTACTCTCTGCATGCATCACATTTATACTGATGATTCCATCAAACCATTTAAAGACATGCACAAACATCTTAACCCCAACATGAGGGAGGTGGTTAAAAAGGAGATTCTGAAGTGGTTAGATGCTGGGATCATATATCCCATTGCGGATAGTAAATGGGTTAGTCCAATCCATGTGGTGCCAAAGAAGGCAGGTTTCATGGTAGCAACCAATGACCAGGGAGAACAAGTGGTGACCAGACCCTCAACTGGCTGGAGGGTTTGCATTGACTACTGCAAACTGAACACCGCTACCTAGAAGGATCACTTTCCCTTACCCTTTATTGATCAGATCCTTAGGAAATTGGCAGGGAATAAGTATTTCTATTTTTTAGATGGATATTTTGGGTATAACCAAGTTGCAGTCTTCCTTGATGACCAGGATAAGACAACTTTTACTAGTCCCTATGGTACTTTTGCATTCATGTGTATGCCATTTGGATTATGTAATGCATCGGCAACCTTCCAGCAGTGTATGATGTCCATTTTTTTGGACATGATTGACGAGTGTGTCGAGATTTTTATGGATGACTTCTCCATTTACGGCTCGTCTTTTGACCAGTGTCTCCTGCACCTAGAGAATGTGCTGAAGAGATGTGAGGAGAATGGTTTAGTCCTCAGTTGGGAGAAAAACCACTTCATGGTACAGAAAGGAATTGTACTTGGGCATGTTGTGTCTGAGCGAGGCTTGGAAGTAGATAAAGACAAGGTTGATTCTATTTCCAAACTTCCATCGCCCACGAATGTCAAATAGATTAGATCCTTTCTGGGCCATGACGACTTTTATAGGCGCTTTATTAAGAATTTCAGTAAAATTTCTAGGCCACTTTGTGACCTGTTGGCGAAGGAATTTTCCTTCAATTTTGATTCAAAGTGTGACGAGGCCTTTCAAACTATGAAGGAGGCCTTGATCTCTGTGCCTATTCTCTGAGCTCTAGATTGGACACTCCCATTTGAGATGATGTGTGATGCTTTGGATTATGCAGTGGGAGCAGTCCTTGGACAAAGGGTTAAGGGAAGACCACAAGTGTTGCACTATGCTAGTAAGACTTTAACTGAACAACAACAGAACTATATAGTCACTGAAAAGGAATTACTTGCTGTAGTTTTTGCTTTGGAGAAGTTTAGGTCTTATCTTCTTGGATCTAAGGTGGTCATTTTTACTGATCATGCGGTAGTGAAACATATCATTGCCAAGAAGGACACTAAACCACGTTTAATTAGGTGGATTCTACTCCTTCAAGAGTTTGACTTGGAGATTCATGAAAAGAAAGGAGTGGAAAATATAGTGGTTGACCACCTGTCTCACCTTCCACTTGATGACTCTCCATCTGGAGACATTCGCGAGACATTTCCTGATGAAACCCTTATGGAGGTAACACCGACTTCACCTTGGTATGCTGATACTATTAATTACTTGGTCACTGGAGAAACTCCTGACTCTCGGGATGAGCAAAATGGAAGAGATTCATTTCCCAAGATAGATTCTTTCATTGGGAAGTGCCAGAATTATTTCGACTTGGGCAAGACCAAGTATTGAGATAATGTGTGTCTGAAGAGGAGCAACAAAGTGTGTTGAGTTTTTGCCATGGGCTTCATTATAGAGGACACTTTGGTGCTAAGAAAATGACCTTTAAGGTTCTCCAGTCCGATTTTTGGTGCCTACTTTATTTAAGGATTCTCATAACTTTGTTAAGGCCTATATTAGATGTCAATGGACTGGAACGATTGGGAAGCAGAATGAGATGCCCCAACACCCCATCCAACCTATGGAAATTTTTGATGTTTGGGGGATAGACTTCATGGGTCCCTTCCCTTCGTCCCATGGATATGAGTATATCTTGGTGGCAGTTGATTATGTCTCTAAATGGATAGAGGCCATTCCTACGCACACAAATGATCACTTGGTGGTCTTGAAATTTGTGAAGTCCAATATTATATCTTGCTTTGGCTGCCCTAAGATGATTATAAGTGATGGGGGACCTCATTTTCGGAACCACCACTTAAATCGGCTACTCAAGAGTCTAGGAGTAACTCACAAGATTACTACCCTTATCATCCTCAGACGAGTGGCCAGGTTGAAGTATCAAATAGGGAGATCAAGAATATTTTAGAAAAGACTATTAGGCCAGATAGGAAGGATTGGTCTCAAAAGTTGGATGATACTTTATGGGCTTATCGAACAACCTACAAAACCCCTTTAGGTATGTCTCCCTTCCAGATAGTGTACGGGAAAGCGTGTCACTTACCCGTTGAACTTCAACATAAGGCACTTTGGGCTATCCGAAGTGTAAACATGGATTTAGAGCAAGCAGGTAAGGCATGTTTACTGGAATTGACTGAGCTTGAGGAGCTGAGGAATGATGCTTATGATACCTCCCAAGCTTATAAAGAGAGAACTAAGGTCATGCATGATAAATATATCCTTAGAAAGACCTTTGAGCCTAACCAACAAGTCTGGCTTTTCAATTCCACACTTAAGCTTTTTCCAGGAAAATTGAAATCACGTTGGGATGGGCCTTACATAATCACCAAAGTGTTTCCGCATGGGGCTATGGAGATCAAGAGCCCTTCCTCTTCAGCAATATCCTTTACTGTCAACGGCCGATGATTAAAACCTTATGTTACTTTGGATGGCCATCTAGTTGACGAGGTCACTCTTGAGCAGCCTTAGCTCCTTTCATTCTTCGCCTCAGGTAACATCTTCCCCTAGCCATTTTACTTTCAATCAGGACATTGTTAGAACCAGGCATGGGGGGATAGGATCTAAGGCATATGTTTATAGCATGTATACATATTGCATTAAAAAAAAAAATTTTGCATTATTTTGCTTAACTGGCTGGGCCCTGCATTCTTAGGCATAAGACCAGAACTTTAGGTTAGACTAAGTTGACTCTAGGTGCTTGACTTTAGAAACTAAGTTAAGCTACTAGCTTTAGACCTTTAGGGTCCTTTGTGGACTTAAAAACTTACGTAGGAGTTAAGTTGCAGACCATTCCTCAAGAGGTTGAGGGAAAGCTAGGGATTGAGTTAAAGGCTGGGTAGTACCTAGTGTTTTTTTCTACTTTTTGGTTTGTCGGTCCTCGTAACCTAAGCATCCACATTTCACATACACTTGGTCTTGTGTAAGTAATGATTACCTTAATTTCTTAAAGAAGATTTGCTTCTATTAGTTCTGACTTAGGAGAAGCTTGAAAACACAATTTGATTGGATGAGTTCTCGCCGCAGGAGAGGTGGAGTATATACTCACCTCGAGGATGCGATGATAACATGTCACCTCCTTGGCACTTGTCTCTTAGGATATCCATCCTATTGGGGGCATGTAAGTGCATTGTGCGGTTCAGGTCCCATGGGCGGCCCTATCTGGAAGTGCCGATTGCCATAGGCTTAAATTCGCTTAAGAATTCCATGGGGGATACTATCTCGAAGTGTCAATTAATAGGAGTTCTTAGGGTCGCTATGGGCAGTGCTATCTAGAAGCATCGAAAGATAGACACCCTTCGAGGTTCAGTGATGGGGACAATGAATCCGACACTGACCATGTTGATAGCTAATCCAAGGTTAGACTTAAAGGAATCAAACAAAAATATATGATAAAAAAAAAATCCTCTTTCTAGGTTGGCAATCATACCAACCTCAAATAAATCAAACCAATGCACATGCATGGATGGCTTAATCTCTGGGACCAATAAACCCTAGGGTAGAGTTAGAAATCAGGAAAACCTGTGCTTGCAACTCATCCTTAGTCGACCTAGTTTGTAACTTAGCAATTACTTGGGAACCTTAGGTCTAAAGTCTGAACTTAACATGTTTCTAAAAGAAGACTGATTGGGTTGTCTAGTCCACTTGAAGAGCTGGGTTATTGCTTGAATTTGCTAGGGACTAGCAAAATTTAGGCATGGGGGCATTTGATGAGCCCGTATTTGTGGGCTAATTAGTTACTTAAATACCTAGACATTAGATTAAAATTGGCATATAAATAGCATACAATAAGATATAAATAGATTAGTCTAATTATTCACTTGGTTGCATATTTCATGCATTGCATATCTAAATTCATTTAGAATAGCATGCATTAGAATAGTTAATCTTTTAGGTTGCATTACATGCATTATTTCATTCCACATTTCTTTTAAGGGCTTATAAATAAATAACCCTCATTTAATTTCTTATTACATCGTGCAGCAGCAGTCGCTCCTCTCCGACGAGACATTCATGGCTAGATTTGGCAATGAAGGTGACAGTGAAGAGGAGCGGAGGATGTGGATCTGAGCGTTCCTCCTTTGTCTGTTTATCTTCTCCTGAAGCTTTAAAAGAGGACAGGAAGCCAGGAAGTTGCACAGGCCACCACCCTTACTCCATCATTGTGTAGAGCCTCAAGCTCCTTCATCTCACCACTTCCGACCTCTACTGTGGCTAGAGCTTCGCCACCATGGACGTGCGGGGTGACATCTCGCACTGTCATTTGCAAAGCCTCGCATCACCGTGCGCACCCACCAGTGCCCCTTCGATGCACCACTCGCCTCTAGCCTCCACGTGCAGCGGCACACCACGTGTGGCCTGTGCCGTTTCACTTCCTTGCATGCCACCCTCCGCACATGCATGCCTAGCGCCATCCTTATCGCACACGCCTTCAAACCCGCGAGTAGCAGACCACACATTTGCCATTGTGCGCCACCCTCAATGCACGCGTGTAGCAGCCAGCAGCACGCCATCTTCCTTGCATGCGCGCATAGCAACCTGCCCGCAATCATCTTCTTCTTCAACACTGTTCTTCTTCTCCAAGAAGAACCCATCATCCACCGTCCACGTCCACAAGCAGCCACTACCTCTAGCCATGAAACTTTGCGCCATCACCTCCAACAGACTCGTCTCGACCTCTCGAGCACAACCACCCCTTCAACCGCATCAAGCAACCACCTTCTCGCCAGCCGTAGAGCTTCACCGTCGATGACCACCTTCCATCTGGCCAGCCATCTCCGGCCACCATCGGCTACACCGTCACTGCCACCGCATGCGCCTCCCTCCTGAGCACCTTCCTCGAGCTCCTCACCAACAGCCTTCGCCTCTCCTCCACGAGCGAGATCGACAAAGGAAATCCCCTGTTTCCTTCTTAATTTCTTTTTACATTTAAGTACCATTGCGAAGAAAAAGATTTTTGATTTATCAGTATTTAATTGTGGTAGTTTTATGATGAAAACCCTCATGTTTTACTAAAAGCCCATTCAGCATATCTAGCAATTGATAGCATAATCTAAAGGGGATTTTGGATTGATTTTTGGGGGAAATAAATAGTGACCATCTGTTTTTGACTTGTACGAGTTTTAATAGACCACTGCCTTCCTGTGGATACGACCTGCTTCTCATTGAGTGATTTATTTTAATTGTTGACGATTGATTTTTTATCGCTCATTTCTTTACTTCGACGACATATTTCCTTGTGCGAAAATCTTTTCTTAAGTGAAAATTTATCGTCAAGCTGGACTTGAGCTAGCCTGAGCTGGTTGATGTCATCTTCAGCTGACTAGGTCTAGCTAGTTGATAGCAGTAGCTACTCCTAGTTAGGTTGAACTTCCAGTGAACTGTTCTGAGTTGGAGGAGTTGGAATGGAGCTGTGATCAACTGTCTTGAGTTACTTTGAGTTGCCATCTACTTGAGGTGAACTGAATGGAGCTGAGGTGAACTAGCTTGAGCTACCATTCAGCTGAGATGAGTTGAATGGTGCTAGGGATGAGTTGATCCAGCTAGAATGAGCTGGGATCCAGCTTGGATGGGCTGGATCTAGTTGGGATCCAGTTGAGAAGAGCTTCTTCTTCATCTTCTGCCTTCTTGAGTGCCAAGGTATGTGGGATTTGACTTTATATCTATCTCTGACCCTCAAGTAAATGTATTAAGAAGATAATAAAATTCAATGCATGCCTATCCTAGGTGAATGCCGAAGTGCATCTCGAAAGCCCGATTGTGGAGTTAAAACCCTAAGAGCTAGATCTGTTTTAGAGTATAAGAATGATGATAAACTGACGTTTATCAAACCTCCTATTTGATCTTTTTTTCTAATTTTCTAGCATTGTAGTTTCTTTTTTTTTATTGTAGAATATTGCTAGTTGTTTAATAAATTAGTAAATCATTTCATTGTGATTGGTACTTCTTACTAAGATAGATTTAGATTTTAATTTAATTTTAATTTTTAGATTTATTAATTCTCCAAAATTTCTAGGCTTAGCTTGGCATAGTTTTGTAGATCTTAGCAGTTTGTATGTGTCTCTAAGTTAGTACCACATTGGTCCACCTCAGTTTCACATCTAGATGTTGATTTTCATTCATTTAAATAAATAAACATAATCATAATTTCGATGCTCCTATTGCGAATTATTTGATTTGGCAGATCATTAGTGAACTTGAATTTGTGAACAATCACCCATCCTCGTTGATTTCGACCCTTATGAACCACTATATAAAACTATTCTGAGTTTATTATTCGATTTTAAGATTTAAAATTGATCCTCCATTTACTTTTTTACAATAGCAATATCTAAATCTTATAGCATGCTCTTTGAGTGCGTTAAGATTTTAGTGCCATTGCTAGGGATCTAATGTTTTGTTTGCGATTTTTGCTTCATTTGTGTTTCACCATTTTTTACACATTTTCCTTGATTAGTGCGAGGAGACTCAATTATTAGTGCATGAGTAAACATTTAGTTTTTGAGTAAACTCCAAAGTGAACTTACGCAAATATCACATCGTTGCCTATCCATGCATCAATCTTACTTGTTAGATTAGTGCATGAGTTTATTACAACATTTAATTTTTGAGATATTTGCGTTCTATAAACTACTTGCCGTGCATTCATTAGCTACTTCACTACAAAATAAATTACCTTTAATGACATTTGATATTTACCATTGTAAACCTTCTATTTCTCGTCGGACGAAACTAGGGTGACATTTGATATTTGACGTACGATATTTGCTCACGAACATAGAGAGGACCCACTTCTACCGCATGACCTCATGAGGATAGAGAGGAGCACCCACTGCTGATCGCACCCTCGACCACTCTCACTAACCTTCACACCCTCACTATCTCTACCTCATGACTGCCCCGCTCCCTCGATTGCAACCATCCTCCTTGAGAGCAGAGGAGCAGGAGTTGACCACGACCTCATCTTCCTCTCTCCTATGCAAGCAACAGGGGCGGCTCTCACCACCCGCTCACCACCCTCCTCGCTTAACCATGACGGCTCTCCTCCTCTGATGACGATCGCGACCTTAGGGCACCACCGTTCCCACTTTTCCCTCGCGAGCATCAGCAAAAGCACCCCAGCCATTCTCTCCGACGAGAGTGGTGACAGCTTGCTCGTCCCTGTCCCTCATGGATCACCGCAACCTCGTCACCGTGACTCTACACCGCCTTGATACCGACCATCCTTTGTATTATCTCGATCATCATGGGTTCATTTGTGATCTTTTTTACATTGATTGAAATTCTTTCCTTTTCTGTGTAGTGAATATTGAACCTGTTTGCATAGTATTTGCCTCCCTGTGGAGATGATCTTATTTTCTTTCTGGTTCGAATCCACTCGATTCTTATTTTGAATGGTTGGCATGATTGTTAATGATTTGAAGGCATTATTTTATCTCCTTTGATCAGGTGTATTTCCACGACTATTTATACTACTACAGCGCACTCATATATTTATTAAGTGAAAATGCCCTTGTCAGATATGATGGGAAAGAGATGAACAATCAATTGGCCTTATTTCAAACCTACATGCTCATGCCTTTTATAAAAAATCCTAAGGTAATAATGATCTAGACTCTTTATTCCTCTAACCTAACAATGGATCATTGGCTGATTCTTGAATTTTACTTATTATTGATTGCCTTCTTGAATTCCTTAATTTATTTACCACTTTATTTTTCTCATTTAAGATCTTGATTTTATTCCTTAAACACTCTACCCTTCTATACTACAAGTAAGGCACACCAGCCCTCTCAACTTTTACTAACTTCTACATTTGAACTCGATACTCAATTTTTGATGAGCAATAGCTAGGTCCCACACTATGAGAGGCGACGGTGCTGGTCTAAATTATGCATCGTAGTTGGCCAGTAGGACCTCTTAGTTAGTGATAGTTGGTTCTTTCCTTTCTATTACTTTCAATTTTGTTTTCTTTGGACTGCATGTCTCCTCCTCTATATGATGGCTATGAATGCTGATTTGATGTTATATGCATAAATTTATAGTTCAAATTTATTCTTCTCTAATATGCTTTATATGTGATGCAATGTGCTATGCATGTATTATGTTTATATGTTTGACAACCAAGATCTTGGAAGATTTTGGGTAATTGACTCAAGTCCTTACATAGGATGGGGGTTCAGTTCATAACAACTATCCTAATAGAAGATGAGAAGGCTCCAGGATATTCTTCCTATCAATCATTCGTAGAAGAGAAGAAACAAGATGAAACATCCAATGTAGAAGAGAAGGGTCTCCACTGGAGAAGAGTGGCAAGATCAATCACATTTGATGTCTCACATCAAGCAAGATGATGTTAAGTAGCTATCAGTCGTAGTAAAGATGTTGGCGGTGAAGATGAGCCATTGTAATCTTTGGATGCGAGAATACCGTAGATAGCATTGAAAGGGAACCTGAGGAAAGACAGCAACAAGGGGATGCCCCCAAGGAGGTAGCGGTGAAGAGACTACCGGTGCTGAGGATTGTCAACCAACAAGTACTAGAGAGGCTTCCTCTAGAGGCTACTACAAACCTACAAGAGAAACATCATGAGCAACACTACAATAATAAGTGAAAACACCACGAGTAATGAGTAAGATGCTGGAATCGATGAGAAGAGCTTTGAATAGGTCAATCTGACAGCTAGAGATGAGAACATCACCATTGGCTGTGATGTGCAAAGCCCTAAGGAAGTTTATAGAAAGGAGACTCGATGTCTTGAATTATGTTTCTCTTAATCCTAAGGTTTGATTCATAGTTTATTTTAGATGACTATGGATCTATCAGGTTTAGTCAATTGGATGGACTTGGGTTGTTACAGATAATTTATGAAGGGGACTTCCAATCAATAAAGAGTGATGGGTGGGTTTTCTGGATCTACGTGTAAGGGTTAGTCTACACAAAACCCCTCGTTTTAGACAAACCCTTTGGCAATTTCTAGCTTTCTCTTTTCAAGAGAGAATAGGAGACCCATAATTCATGCAACAAAAAATAAAATAAAATAAAATAAAAAGATTATAAATATAATACAAGAGAGTTGAGAGAATTGAGAAATATAAAACAAGGCTTTGGAAAAGCACCCTAATCAAAATTATATGGAGGGTAATCACTAGGGAAAGAGTGCTCAAGGAAGATAGCGAAGAGAGCTCAATTGGGTACAAGAATTGTGATACCTTGGACCCATATGAGGACCAGGTGTCAACCATCCAACCTCAAGATCTCTAGTTGCCTAATAACAAATACATCCATCTAGCCAATATAGCATGCAATTCATAATAGATGAATAAGTCAAAATAAATAGTTTGGAATCAAAGAAAAGCACAGAAATAAAAGTCTTCGTACAACTTGAAATGGCAATTGCTAGCCAACCAAAACGGAGAGGAAGAAAACTGAATTAAAGGAAATGTAAACTATGTTCGATGTAACTACTAGCAAAAAATAGAAGTCTAGCCCACTTGCAACAGATTTAACAAAAAAAAGAAAATGAACCACCTCCTACTCAGTTTGGTTTGAGTCTTCGGAACTTGGTTGGAAGGTCAAACAACAAATCATGAGCCAAATGGTCTAGTAAAGATAGTTTGATTGTAGATCACAAAAAAAAAAAAAAATCTAATATGCAAGACTAATCTAATTAACAATGATGTGAAAATATAATCTTTTAATTTCGATAACAAGCAATATCAAGAAGAAATCCAATTCACTTATCATACAATCAACTCAAGGAAGCAGTAATCCCAAACTTTTACAGGAAATTAAAAAGATCGTGTTATTTAGTAATTTATGCCTGACACCCCAACCCAATCACATATTCAATACTACTCCCCCACGTGTTCGTTGGATATTGATCATACTAAATATGAGACCAAGTTGAGAAGCTGTGTAAAGTCTCTATAAATAGAGGAAGAAATGAGGTAGAGAAAGAAAATGAATAAAGGGTGAAGAGGGGAGAATAGGTGAAGTAACCTTCCTAGTGGTACCCTCACCTTGCTATTTATACCTTTAGCACCCTCTAGGTGTTAATTATAGTAGTTGCTAATTTCTAAATTAGGATACCTCCAGCCCATACACAACCCTACTTGAGAGGCCAACTCTCGGCCTATCCCTTTAATTGTAGAGATTCACATGGGTTTTCAGGAGACCAAAGAGGCATGCTACTCCTTGGTTTTCCTTTATTAGAACATTACTTCATTTAATAGTAGATGAAAAGAGAAAGGGAAGAAATTTCCATTTTGCACTGATTCCATCAAGAAAGTTAACAATACTATCCACACAAACTTGCATATTCTTGAGTAAGGGCATCCACGTGGAACATCATCAATCCTGGTTACACTCTATAATGTACTTTTTCATGAAACCCAAGAATTCAATTTTGTCACAAATACAACTTTCGATAATACAAGAAAATTAAGTTCGAGGCCAATTATTCAAAAGAACAAATGGTTAAATAGTTGATTGAAATTTCTAACGGTTTAGTCTTGGTTAAATAGTTCTAAAAAATGGTTAAACAATTCTAAAAATAGTTGATTGCAGTTTTGAATAAATGGTTAAACAACTCTAAAAAATATGTTTGAGGAGCAAGAAAATCTTTTTGGGTGAATTGCAAATCCATTAAGAGTGGCAAAGAAGAAGACTGTACTGAATAATTAATTGTTAGTCTTGGTTAATAAAGTTATTTGTGCTCTAGTCTAGTATCAGGACACCTACATCCTTAACCGTAAACCTTTTGGGTCGAATAAGCTTTAAATATCAGGCTTGGATTAAATTACCCAATGAAACAAGTGGAATAATTTGATTTCTTGGACTAAGGGGCAAGTGTGTTTAAACAGGTCTCTTTCTCACTTTTGGTCTAGGAGTTTGCAAAAAATCGGAACACACCTACACATGCATGGATTGGGTTTTAGGACTTGAGTAGAAGGGTAATAAGATATTGGACTTAGGTAGGGTTAGAAAATAATTCTTTTATAGAAGCCAACCATTGAAGTATGGAGAGCCACTTCCCTAATAAGGTGCACTCACTTTAATTTTTGTTTTTGGAATTTTTGTTTTTGGTGGGGCATGCATACGTAAGCCTTAATAAGCAGTGTGCATGTCCTTGCCACCCCAAAAGGCACACAAGTGCCTCACACACTTGCACCACAAAAAGAGAGAGAGAGAAGAAAAAGGAAATATCTTTATAAAAAAAAATTCTTTGGTGTTTAGCATTTATTTTTCTTTTTTCGAAGAGATATACCCTGAGGTTGACCCTTGTAAGAAGCTAAAAAGCTATCAAATTTATGTGGGAGTAGCTGACTAGGTCCAATAGGTTATTAGTTGGAAACTTAGGACCTTTAACTCAATTCGCTTTCACTACACGTGTTCCAACCTTGATAAGAATGAAATTGGGAATGAAATTGAGGCCAACCTGAACCATAAGCCTTCGTGTTTAAAAATCAAGAGTCAAATGCCTTTTCTAATTCGAAGCCATTAAGTCGTGTCTTGAGGAACTTGGTTGTCCAAAGTCCTAGGCAAAAGAGCACAATTGCCTGTGTTGAAATTCTACCTAAGATTAACAAAATGTATTTTAGTTATGAAAAATTTGAGCTAAATGACAAAAATGCCCTTCAAGCTATAAATTTGTGCTGAAAGTTAAGAATTTGCTAAGGGACTAGCAAATATTGGGCATGGGGGTATGATGGTAACACAATCATCCTCTATATCTAGCTCAAATTGTATAAATTCTAAGGTTAAATTCACTTAATTAACCATTAAAAGGGTATAACTTACTCATGTTTGGAATCAAGGAGAAATCCATTAAAATTGGTTAATTCTATTATTTTAATGGAAAAATACAATAACAGATTAACTAAAGGGTGAGCCTGCACTCAATTGAAGGTCAATTAAGCTTAAATTGTCAATAAGTGAGCTTACAATGATTGATTTAGGGTTTTTCAGAAAATAATAGTTGATTCACAATTAAAAATCCTAATTTCAGCTTAACTTTAATTCAAGGGGTTTCCAGTAAAATTTATTCAATCTAAACCTTTTGAAAATCATTAAAAAATATTCCCTAAGATTTAGAATAATTAATTTTGTTGAAGGAACACAATTTGACCTAGGTCAAAAACCAAGGTTTACATTTATTTCATTATGGGTTGGAATGTAAAATTGACTAATCTAATTTCATCAAAACCCAAAATTGATGTCACCATTAGATTTCTTGGGTCTTAATTATGTTATCTTAAATACTTGAGATCTTTTGGATTTCATCTTGAACTACTTTGCAAATAGGTCTAATACTAACATTATGATGACGTTAGCATCATCCCCTTCGACTCACCCATAAAGCTCCTCTGCCTTCTCTGTCATATCTTTGAGGAAACAAATTGCCCTTTTCTCATAAAAAATCTCACACAAAATTGGTAGGGAGATTCTTCTTTCAAAATCTCTCAAATCCATGTAGATCATAGCTTGTAACCACCTAAAATGGCTGATTCACTTGCCACAAGATCTAGGATTTAATCCCAACTGATTGCCACTAGAATCTTAATGATTTGATTCAAATTGATACGCAGATTGCATCTATATATTCCCTTGGGCAATTCATTGAATTTCTTGTGCTCAATTGTGCTTAAATTTTCCTATTCTTCTTTGTCGGTGTCATTGAAGCACCTTGGAGCTCCCTTAACACCTTCATCTGCTGCTCCACTGAAATTGAAAGAGGGCTTCTCTTCCTCTTCTTCCCACTAAGGTTCAAGCAAATCTCCAGCCCCTAATTCTCCTTCATCAGCTCCAATTTCTTCTTTTTCTTCTTCTTCTTCTTCCTCCTTACTGCCTTAGAGTTCATCGGGTATCTCCTCCATTTCTTTCGTCCAATTGACTTAGGGTTTTTTCTCCTCTAGGTCTAAATAAGGTTTCTAGAGCTTCTCTCTCTTGTTCATTGTCTCTAGCTATCTTCCCCACCTTTCACCATTAGAGCTCGAAGGACATTCTACTATGATGATGTTCGGCTGCCATTATCCCCAATAGGTTTAGGGCTTTGCTCCGACGTACCTCGTCGTAGCTTCTTAGGCATTTAATTGGGGTCGAGAGACCCATATCCATCTTTGCAGGACCTTACTGGCCTTAGTCGTCTTCTCCAACATCACGGTGGACATCCACCTCACTGATCGAAGGATCATCATCACCAACATTAGCAGACTACTTCCCTGAGTCCATCCAGCCGTTCAATTGGGAGATCCAACGGTGGATAGAGCCCTCCATCATGATTGCATTTCGTAGCAAGCAAACTTGGGACTTTAGTCCCACATTGTTGGACGTCAGATGCTTTGGGTGTTATTTAGCTAATTGCCTCCCCACACTACTCGTCCAAAATCAAGGGGTTGACTCCCCATCCCACACACGCACACACACTCACCTATACATGCGGGTAAGTGGGCGGATCTTGATCCACGAGAGAAGAAAATTTTGAGAGGCTAGTTGGGTGGCCCATTTAGGCATTGGGCCATATTGTTAAAGGTTGATTTTTTTTAGATAAGTTTTAACTTTTTGCAGGCCTTAAAGAGCTCATTATTTTTAACGTGCTTATTGTTATTTAGAGCAAGTATACTCTTTTGTGATTAATTGAGGGATATTATTGACTTATCTTGGTGAACTCTTGGCTCATAATTTGGATCTGATTGCCTTGCCTTGAATTCACTTATTTTTGCAACAAATCACCATACTTAACCAAGCTTTTATCCACTCTAGGATTAATGTGTTAGTAGTAATTGGAAAATCAATTTGCTCCTTGTGTTAGACGTCGGAATACTATTTCATATATAAATTTAAAAGTTATTTTCATACATTCTACTATAATACGAAGTAGTTTTTATCAAACCTCGATTCGCACATAGCACTCCACGCACCTAGCCATATGAAAGTTCATCCAAACAGGTAGGAAGTGGGCAGTTGATAACACTGCACAAGGGGGTGATAATTATGATGAATATGGCCCATCTTAAGAATAAAAGACACAACATAAGTAGAATGGGAGTATTGCATGCATCATGTACCAAGATTACTTATAAAACTGTATTAATGGCCATTTATGTAAGCACTTGTCAAAGCAGGACTCACATGAGCAATCAGACCACACAGATGGATTCAGAACGACGAACGGAGTCCAACGGACTCAAGATCGGCCAAATCCGACATCCAGAGCTCCTACAATGGGCCCATGAAGTTCTGATCGTTGATTTGGAGATCAATGGCTCTCATTGCGCCACGTCACCCCTGCTCCACCTCACGCCGCCTCTTCATCCAGCCGAGATTAGATCTCGGCCATCGATCTTCGATCGAACGGCCGAGACTCGCGCGCCTGCCCGCAGTCGCCGCGACAAAGCGCGGGCGTGGCGCAACGGTTAGCGCGCACGCCCGCACGCACGAGATGCGGGTTTGAGCCGTGCGGAGCTTGAAATTGAAGACGGAGGTTGCGCGCGGTGAAATTGGGCCACCCGATCAGCAGCGGGCGGCCGAGATTTTGCCACGCGGTGCGGCCACAGCTCACGGGTGCCCACACGCGCGCGCACGCCGGGCGATGATGCCCGCGCACACCCGCGCCTGAGGCGTGATCCAAGCACAACCGAGGTGAGATCTCAGCCGTCCGATATTTGATCGGACAGCTCTCACGCAGCGGCCGCGGATCGCACGAGAAGAAGAAACAAAGCGGGCGGCTGACCGACGGGGTGGAGGGCTTCTCCGACTCTTTTAGGAGTGGTTTTAGCGACGCTCTGGACGTCGTTAAAGCCCCTTCTTCTTTTAGGAAGCCCTTAACCCTATTTAAACCCCCTCCAACAACTCATTTAAGGCATTCACTTCCCTTGCAACTACTCCACCCCTCTCTTAGCTAGCTTTAGGCCCTCTTGTAATCACCGGAGACGACGAGCCGCCGACGGAGCCTCCTCCACCGCCATGGCTGCCTCGTCACTCTCCATCCTCTCTCTCTCTCTATCTCTTTTAAGTTTTCCATTACTTTTGTTTGAAGCATGTATTTAATGTTGTAAGCTATGAACTAAAAGTGCATGATTAATGAAGTCATTTTTTGTTCAGTTGTCACTTTAATTTCTGCTTAAGTTGCATGATTAAACAAGGAACGCTCTAACCCTAATCTCTCTCTCTATCTCTCTCTCGCTTTTCAAAATCTCATCTCTCGCAAGCAAAACTCCGCGCTTTCCGTGACAACAAGTGATAAGCAAAATCTGATTTTCACGCCACCCTGAGATCGACACTCGGACTCACCTCCATTTACTTATTTTAAAATCGGCGTTGCAAGTGCGACTATAACGACACTTCTTAACACACATGCACAACCGCACGTCAGTTTTTGGCGCCATTGCCGGGGAGGCAACGGATTTGTTTTGTCACCTCCATTCCACATTCATTCTCACATCGTCTAATGCCCTATTTTCCTTTTTACTTGATGGTTGCAGGAATTCGGTGTGTGGACGGCGAAGCGACGCATCCCACAACGGTAGCAAGGGAGTAGGCGCTACGAGGACCGATAGTGAGTAATTTTTCTCTCATGATTGTTTGCTTGCGTGAAAAAATTAAAAAAATTGTAAAAATTGAAAAAAATTGGCGTGGTGTATGATTGCTTGACCCACATCCTTAACACATCACCCCACAAAAGAAATGTACACTCTAACATTCTGAATAAATTCTTGGAGTGTTCTTTTCTTTTTCTTGAGTGGTGTTTGCGAAGCCACCGTGAGTTGACCTGGGCTGCACCACTCAACCCTAAAATCGACTCATCTAATAGAAGCTGCATGATCATTAGGATGAGTACATTAGGGTTTTAGAGCCTCTACAGAATAAAAGGAAATTTACTTTCACCAAATTGTGTGCAGAACTTGACGTGCCCACTGAAACTTGTTTCAAAACATTAAGACACGTCAACCCTAAAAAATACTAAAGTAAGGATGAAACACTAAAAGACATCACATCTTAAAAGACCCTTGCTTAAAAACCATGTTTTGCTAGAAGCACACACCTTGAAAGTGGAAAATTAAGAGGCACCACCCCAATCAACGCCTCATCACATAACCTTAAGCACAAGCACTATCCTAATCCTTTAAAACTGAGTAGACTTGCCCTAGGCAGGATTCAGTTAAGTCTTGAAAGATGAGGTTTTGTTCGCTAAGCACTTGGCTTTCATTCCCTTGGTAGAATCTGGTGACTAGGCTACGGGGCAGTGTCAAATGACCGCGGTTGTGGGGTCTACGGAACTGGAGGCGCAAGCCAAAGGAAGAACCTTCCCTGCAATCCCCTCGTAATCAACCTGGTTAGATTAGCCTTGGGAAGGGGAGTCCAGTGTTTACGGACTTAATCACCATTTGTGAGATTTCTAGGTTTCCTAAGGAATACACCATAAGAACTAGGCTTGTGTGCTTGATTGGAACACATTTCTCGCATCTGTTGCCCTCCACATCCCCTCCTGTTCTTCTCTAGTGTATGCACGGGAGACGCTCACCGCATCTCGAGTTGTGTGTTTTGGGGCAGGAATCTAGGCGACGTAATTCTGTTGGAAACATGGCTGAACCTAGGGTAGATGAGGTTGAAGATCAATCCCCACCAGACGCTATGGCCATCATTCAAGCCCAAATTAATTTTAACCACCGGCTTCAGCAACAACAAATCCACACCATCATGCAAGCCATACAACGGTTACAGAACCCACAAGAACAACCACCACCACCTTTCCAAGACATACCAGGGCAACCACCACTTGATTTACCACCATTTCAGGATCAGCCGAGGCCCCTCCGCGATTTCTATAATCCCTCTGCTATTAGAGTCGAGCCACACCTTAGGATCCCCGAGGGGGGAGATGATTTTGAGCTGAAACCGAATGTCTTAAGTCTGATCCAAAGCCACTTTCATGGAAGCTCAAATGAGGACCCCTTTCAGCACCTAGAGGATCTCTACCGCATAGCACGAACTGTGAAACCTAGGAACATTAGCCTTGACATTGTTCTAATCAAGTTGTTTCCCTTCTCATTAAGAGACAAGGCTTCTCATTGGCTTAGAACCCTAGGTAGACCCATCACCACCTGGGAAGAACTGAGGCATGCATTTTTAAAGAAATTCTTTCCCATAGGAAAGACCAATGCACTCAGGAGAGCTATCACTATCTTGACACTCCAGGGTGGGGAACAATTTCATGAGGCGTGGGAAAGATTTAATGAACTTTTGAGGAAATGCCCACACCACGAAGTACCAAGGTGGCAATTGGCCCAGATCTTCTACCACGGTCTGGACAGCAACCTACGGAACTTCGTCAATGCCTCATGCGGGGGAAACTTCCTGAACAAAGACGAGGAGAGCGCGTTTGAGCTCTTTGAGTCTATGAGCGAGAATTCGCTCAACAATGCCTCCATGAACCAGTTTAACAGGTCCAGTCAACCCCGTGGCGGGATTTATGAGGTGCAAGAAAATTCTGGAATGGTTGACATGGACATTATTGCCAAGAGATTGGATCGAGTGGAATTGGTGGACAAAAAGATTGATGAGCTATTGAACCAGACCAGGAACCCCTTATAGACCTTCTCCCTAGCAAAGGGAGTGCATAATGTTGACCTGGTCCAGCCCTTCACCCAACTGAACCTAGAACAACCCCTGACCACGTTCCAGGGAGGGACCTTTGCTCCCTCAACCCTTGATTACTCCCTTCCCTCTCCATCAACATCGGCTATCCTTGAAGATGTGCATGCTATCCAAGGTTATGCGAAACCAGACCCTTTCTCCAACACTTACAACATTGGCTGGCGTAACCACCCCAACTTTGGTTGGACAAACTAGAAACCACCGCAATTCCAAAACCAGCCCAGGCCAAACCAGCAGCCACACTTGCCCCCCTATCAGCAAGGACCACTAGTTAGACCCCAATATAATCAGAATAAGGCGGCCCCTCCCCCACAAAACCAATTGGATACCCTAATAAAGATGATGGCTGACATGAGCCGGAAACATCAGGAGGAAATGGCCTTGGTAAAGGGACAGTTAAGCCAACTCTTGGACTATAAACAACAAGGATCCCTACCTTCCCAGCCACAACCAAACCCGCGAAACATAATTAACAGAGGCCCCAATTCGCAAGGGTTCTAAGGCAACCTCGGGCAGGCTCACATGGTCCAGCCAGCCTCGCAAACACCTCCTGGGTTTGGTGCTTCTTCATCCTCGTCTTCTCAAGGATCAACCCATGGCCCCAATGCCTCTGCGAATGCGGTGACCTTGAGAAGAGGCACCAAAACCCAGGATCCCAAATGGCCGGCTCTCCCTGAGACTTCACCCGCTGAAATACCCGACTCAGAAAAGGCACCAACCAAGGACCCAGAAATAGAACCAATCCACATTGAGACACCCTACCCTGAGGCCTTGGAAACAATCAAGAAAAAGAAGAATGTTGTGGAAACTGAGCTGTTGGAAATCTTTAAGCAAGTACAGATCAATATTCCACTCCTTGAAGCCGTCAAACATATCCCTGCTTACGCCAAGTTTTTAAAGGATGCCTGTACACCCAAGTGTACGAGACCTCAAGCACCTAGGAAGGTTGTGCTCTCTGAACAAGCAAGTTCTGTTATATCAAGCAACCTTCCACTCAAGCGAACTGATCTAGGAGCGCCCTGATTTCCTACAATATCGGGGACATGACGTTTGATAGAGCGCTTCTGGACCTAGGTGCTTCTATCAATCTGATTCCAACAGCCCTGTACCACCAATTTGGTTTTGGGGAGCTGACACCAACCACTGTTACCATCCAGCTGGCTGATAGATCAGTGAAAACCCCGAAGGGAGTTGTCGAGGATGTGATTGTACGGGTTAAGGACTTCTATTTCCCGGTCAACTTTTTGGTGCTCGACATGGAAGTCCCTTAAAAATTACAGAATGCACCCATAATTTTAGGCAGACCTTTCTTAGCTACGGCTAAGGCAAACATTGATTGCGACGAAGGATGTATGGAAATCGCCTTCGGGGACAGGAAAATGTAATTGGATATCTTCCGGGTGACAAAGTCTTTTGATTGCGATTGCATTGAGGAACATGATCCCGTGGAAACTCTAATCGAGGAATGCCTCACCCTCAGTTCTGTATCAGACCACCAAACCCGTAGTGACTGTTCTGACCCGTCACCATCATTAGCCGTGGACCTCTGTAAGGTTGAGTACCATCACACGACACCATTTGAGGAGATCGATGTTGATCAACTCCTGCCCTTTCCCTTCCCATCGACTGTGGTTCCGCCCGTACCTGAACTTAAACCATTGCCCAAGAATCTCAAGTATGTCTTCCTGGGACCTGACCAGAACTTCCCAGTGATTATTAATTCTCATCTAACCAAGGATCAGGAACTCAGGTTGATTGCGACCCTTTCAGAACATCGGGCCACCATTGGATGGACCATTTCGGACTTAAGAGGAATTAGCCCCACCTATTGCACCCATAAGATTTACCTAGAAGACGGGGCCCGACCTGCCCGCCAGATGCAGAGATGTTTAAACCCAAACATGTGGGAGGTCGTTAAAAAAGAAATTATCAAGTGGCTTGACGTCGATATCATCTACCCTATCTCCGATAGCCCCTGGGTGAGCCCCACTCAAGTGGTTCCCAAGAAAGCCGGGCTCACCGTTGTCACCAATGATCATGGCGAATCCATCCCCACCCGCACCACCACCGCATAGCGGGTGTGCATTGATTATAGGAAGCTCAATAAAGCCACTAAGAAGGATCATTTTCCCTTGCCATTCATTGACCAAATCCTTGAAAGATTGGCAGGGCAGAAGTATTTTTGCTTCCTGGATGGATATTCAGGATATAACCAAGTCTCAATTGCTCTAAAAGATCAGGAAAAGACCACATTCACTTGCCCGTGTGGCACGTTTGCATTCCGTCGAATGCCGTTCAGGTTATGCAACGCACCTGCGACCTTCCAGCGTTGCATGCTAGCCATTTTTTCAGAAATGGTGGGTGAGTACTTAGAGGTCTTTATGGATGATTTTTCTGTATTCGGGAATTCATTCGACCATTGTCTGAGTAACTTAGAGAAAATCCTGAAACGGTGTATCGAGGTTAACCTGGTGTTAAGTTGGGAAAAGAGCCATTTTATGGTTCAAGAAGGAATTGTCCTTGGTCACATCTTATGACATAGGGGCATCGAGGTAGATCGGGCTAAAGTTGATTTAATTTCCAAACTTCCTCCACCTAGCTCGGTCTGACAGATTCGCTCCTTCCTAGGACATGTTGGCTTCTACCGAAGGTTCATTAAAGACTTTTCCAAGCTTTCCAAACCCTTGACCGACCTTGTACCCAATGATGCCATCTTCCACATATCTTCTGATTGCATCCAGGCTTACCACACCCTCCAGGACTTAGTCTCCACCGCACTTATATTTCAACCACCAAATTGGTCCCAAGACTTTGAGATTATGTGTGATGCATCAGATTTTACCATAGGCACTATCCTGGGACAAAGGCAAGACAAGAAGCCCGTGTGACCTACTACGTGAGCAAAACGTTGGACGAGGCCCAACGTAATTATACGGTCACAGAGAAAGAGTTACTCATTGTAGTCTTTGGACTTGAAAAGTTCCGATCATACTTACTGGGATCCCACGTGACCATTTACACTGACCATTCAGCCATCTGGCACCTGTTGGCCAAAAAGGACGCAAAGCCTAGGCTCATCAAATGGATCCTGCTTTTGCAGAAATTTGACCTGGAAATCCGAGATAAGGCCGAATCGAAGAATGTGGTGGCTGACCACTTGTCTAGACTTCATCTAGACCACATTGGACCCTCCCTACCTCTATCTGACGCCTTCCCTGATGAACACATCCTGGCCGTGCAAGATAAGAAAATGCCGTGGTATGCTGACTACGTCCACTACTTGGTTGTAGGACAAACCTCGCACAGCTGGTCCAGACAGCAACGAGACAGGTTCTTGGCTGAGGCCAAGCACTATTTCTGGGATGATCCCATATTGTTTTGCCTCTATGCTGACCAGATCATCAGGAGGTGTATCCCCGAAGATGAAGTTCAGAGTGTGCTTTCCTTTTGTCATGACCAAGCTTGTGGCGGCCACTTCTCTTGAAAGAAAACAGGTGCAAAAGTTTTGCAGTCTGGATTTTACTAGCCGTCCCTATTTAAGGATGCACAGAACTTTGCCAAGACTTGCTCACGCTGTCAAATGCTAGGGACCATGACCAAGAGAGATATGATGCCCCTTCAGCCTATTTTGATTGTCGAAATCTTCGACGTTTGGGGTATCGATTTTATGGGCCCCTTTCCATCATCCAATGGCTTCGAGTACATCCTGATCTTGGTAGATTATGTTTCCAAATGGATTGAAGCCGTCGCCACCCGCTGATGCGATCACAGGACTATCATGGACTTTGTTAAGAAGAACATCTTTTCTCGGTTTGGAATACCCAAGGCCATGATCAGTGATGGTGGAAGTCATTTTATCCATTCCCAATTCCGTGCCCTACTTAGAAAATATGGGGTGAACCACCGCATTATTACCCCGTATCATCCACAAACAAATGGGTAGACTGAGGTCTCAAATAGACAAATCAAGAACATTTTACATAAGACTGTGAGACCTGACAGGAAAGATTGGTCCACACGACTTGATGATGCCTTGTGGGCATATAGGACTGCTTTCAAGACCCCGATAGGCATGTCGCCTTATCGCCTGGTCTTTGGCAAAGCCTGCCATCTTCCTGTTGAATTGGAACACCAGGCTTACTGGGCTGTCAAGCAATGTAACATGGATCCCCAGTTAGCCGGTGCACAGAGGACGCTCCAATTATCTGAGCACGAAGAAATTCGTCGGATGCCTTTGACAATAGTCGACTGTATAAGGAGAAAATGAAAGCCGTCCATGACTGACTCATTCATAGAAAAACCTTTGAGCCTAACCAGCAAATCTGGTTGTTTGACGCCCACCTAAAACTCTTCCCAGGGAAACTCAGGTCCAAATGGATAGGACCATTTTAGGTGGTTAAGCCCTACTCTAATGGGGCAGTTGAAATCGCTGATCCTAACACTGGGCACACTTTTAAAGTCAATGGTCAAAGATTGAAGCATTTTCTGGCCCAGGTTCCCCCAAAGGAGAGTGTCACCCTCGTTGAGGGCTGACACGGAGCATTGCCCAGCTGGAGGCGTTAAACTCAATGCTTCCTGGGAGGCAACCCAGAGGATTTAGACTGATCCGGTAGTTTACGTCGCTCAGGTACTATCTTTTTGAACCCTTATGCATCCATGTACTTGCCAATGAGGACACTGTCCAACTTAAGCATTGGGGGGTGTGGTAAGTTGCATAATCCTGAGCTCATTTAATCAGTCTGAATAAATAAATAAATTAAAAAAAAATTGAATTTAGGAAGAAAACTTAGGCATTAGAAACTTGTCAATAGTGGAAAATAATACAAAAAGAACTTAAACACTTAGACTTTTCAGGCCTTCAGGCTTAATCAGCCCTGGTGTCCATTAAAATATGGATTTAGCTTCGAGTCCTTGCAACCTTAAGCTATTCTAATCCACCTACTAAATAAGGTGATAAGTATACGACTTATCAACTCACCCTCTAACTCAGAAAAACCTTGAGTCTAAGCATCTGCACACATTTTTGCATAGACTCACTTCTTGGAGATTTTGACAGAAATTGGGTAGCTAATGAACTCTCTAGGGTGGTATGGCTAGCAAGTTGTCGTTGGTAACAACCCATTGGCAGGTTGTCCAGAACCCAGCCACAGACCATTTCTTCTTCATTGCCTCTAGGTAAATTTGAGATCAGGGAAGCCACCTACGAAAAAAAAAGGAGAAGAAAAGAAAATAAACCACACTTCACTACACAAGTATGGTTGGCAAGTGATCGTGGGTAATAGCCCATTGGTTGGTTGTCCAGAATCCAGCTCAATAACTGCACAAAAAGACCAAAACAGTTAAGGAAGAAGCGGGGAAGTAGTACAAGCAAGGGGGATATACACTGGAAAAATTCTTGTGTTGACCCCAATTAAAACAAACGTAGGTAGAAAGCTACCAATCGAACAAATACACCTTCAGGCAAATTTATTTCCTTTTTCAGTCAACTAGGGGCGCAGAAACCCGAAGTCTGTCTCAATTACCGCTAAGTGAGTCTATCACAACACTCACACCAAGATGCTTAGCACTTAGGATTTTGACCGAGTTTTGGGTGGGTTGGGTAGCTGTAAAAAGTTACCAGCCCACATTTAATTCCGAAAAAATTCTAAAATATATATATATATATATACATATACATATTAAAGTAAGGATTCAAGCGATTCGTATTTTGGCAGACACCCAGGTGTTGTTTAGTTTTTGTAGATTAAGATCTTCGTATATTTCCTCCTATTGACAAGTGACGAAGTATCTAAGCAATTACTTCTTAAATTCTGAAAGGAAATAAAGGCTAGAATAAACCTTGCTAGGGACTAGCAAGGAGTAAGCATGGGGGTATGATAACACTGCACAAGGGGGTAATAATTATGATGAATATGGCCCATCTTAAGACTAAAAGACACAACATAAGTAGAATGGGAGCATTGCATGCATCATGTATCAAGATTGCTTATAAAACTGTATTATTGGCCATTTGTATAAGCACTTGTCAAAGCAGGCCTCACATGAGCAATCGGACCGCACGGATGGATTCAGAATGACGAACGGAGTCCAACAGACTCAAGATCAGCCAAATCCGACATCCAGAGCTCCTACAATGGGCCCAAGAAGTTCTGACCGTTGATCTGGAGATCAATGGCCCTCATTGCGCCACGTCACCTCCGCTCCACCGCACGCCGCCTCTTCATCCAGCCGAGATCAGATCTCGGCCATCGATCTTCGATCGAACTGCTGAGACTCGCGCGCTTGCTCGCAGTCACCGCGACAAAGCACGGGCATGGCGCAACGGTTAGCGCGCATGCCTGCACGCACATGACGCGGGTTCGAGCCGTGGGGAGCCTGAAATTGAAGAAGGAGGATGTGCACGGCGAAATTGGGCCACCCGATCAGCAGCGGGCAACCGAGATTTCGCCATGTGGCGCGGCCAGACCTCACGGGCGCCCATGCGCGCGCGCACGCCAGGCGATGACGCCCGCGCACACGTATGCCTGAGGCGCGATCCAAGCACAGCCGAGGAGAGATCTCAGCCATCTGATCTTCGATCGGACGGCTCTCACGTAGCAGCCGCAGATCGCACGAGAAGAAGAAACAAAGCAGGCGACTGATCGACAGGCTAGAGGGCTTCACCGATGCTTTTGGGAGTGGTTTTAGCGATGCTCTGGACGTCGCTAAAGCCCCTTCTTCTTTTAGGAAGCCCTGAACCCTATTTAAACCCCCTCCAACTACTCATTCAAGGCATTCACATCCCTTGCAACTACTCCACCCCTCTCTTAGCTAGCTTTAGGCCCTCTTGTAATCGTCGGAGACGACGAGCCGCCGACGGAGCCTCCTCCACCACCGTGGCTGCCTCGTCGCTCTCCATCCTCTCTCTCTATCTCTTTTAAGCTTTCCATTACTTTTGTTTGAAGCATGTATTTAATGTTGTAAGCTATGAACTAAAAGTGTATGATTAATGAAGTTATTTTCTATTCAGTTGTCACTTTAATTTCTGCTTAAGTTGCATGATTAAACAAGGAACGCTCTAACCCTAATCTCTCTCTCTATCTCTCTCTCGCTTTTCAAAATTGCATCTTTCGCAAGCAAAACTCCGCGCTTTCTGTGACAACAAGTGATAAGCAAAATCCGATTTTCACTCCTCCCTGAGATCGACACTCGGACTCACCTCCATTTACTTATTTTAAAATCGGCGTTGCAAGTGCGACTATAACGACACTTCTTAACACACACGCACAACCGCACGTCAGTTTTTGGCGCCATTGCCGGGGAGGCAACGGATTTGTTTTGTCACCTCCATTCCACATTCATTCTCACATCGTCTAATGCCCTATTTTCCTTTTTACTTGATGGTTGTAGGAATTCAGCGTGTGGACGGCAAAGCGATGCATCCCACGACGGTAGCAAGGGAGTAGGCGCTACGAGGATCGATAGTGAGTAATTTTTCTCTCATGATTGTTTGCTTGTGTGAAAAAACTAAAAAAATTGAAAAAATTGAAAAAAATTGGCGTGGTGTATGATTGCTTGACCCACATCCTTAACACATCACCCCACAAAAGAAATGTACACTCTAACATTCTGAATAAATTCTTGGAGTGTTCTTTTCTTTTTCTTGAGTGGTGTTTGCGAAGCCACCGTGAGTTGACCTGGGCCGCACCACTCAACCCTAAAACCGACTCATCTAATAGAAGCTGCATGATCATTAGGATGAGTACATTAGGATTTTAGAGCCTCTACAGAATAAAAGGAAATCTACTTTCACCAAATTGTGTGCAGAACTTGACGTGTCCACTAAAACTTGTTTGAAAGCATTAAGACACGTCAACCCTAAAAAATACTAAAGTAAGGATGAAACACTAAAAGACATCACATCTTAAAAGACCCTTTCTTGAAAACCATGTTTTGCTAGAAGCACACACCTTGAAAGTGGAAAATTAAGAGGCATCACCCCAATCAACGCCTCATCACATAACCTTAAGCACAAGCACTATCCTAACCCTTTAAAACTGAGTAGACGTGCCCTAGGCAGGACTGAGTTAAGTCTCGAAAGGTGAGGTTTTGTTCGCTAGGCACTTGGCTTTCATTCCCTTGGTAGAATCTGATGACTAAGCTGCGGGGCAGTGTCAAACGATCGCAGTTGTGGGGTCTACGGAACCGAAGGCGCAACCCAAAGGAAGAACCTTCCCTACAATCCCCTCGTAATCAACCTGGCCAGATTAGCCTTGGGAAGGGGAGTCCAGTGTTTACGGACTTAATCACCTTTTGTGAGATTTCTAGGTCTCCTAAGGAATACACCATAAGAACTAGGCTTGTGTGCTTGATTGCAACACATTTCTCGCATTTGTCACCCTCCACATCCCCTCCTGTTCTTCTCTAGTGTATGCACAGGAGACGCTCACTACATCCCGAGTTGTGTGTATTGGGGCAGGAATCTAGGTGACGTAATTCTGTTGGAAACATGGCTGAACCTAGGGTAGATGAGGTTGAAGATCAATCCCCACCAGACGCTATGGCCATCATCCAAGCCCAAATTAATGCTAACCACCGGCTTCAGCAACAACAAATCCACACCATCATGCAAGCCATACAATGGTTACAGAACCCACAAGAATAACCACCACCACCTTTCCAAGACATACCAGGGCAACCACCACTTGATTTACCGCCATTTCAGGATCAGCCGAGGCCCCTCTGTGATTTCTATAATCCCTCTGCTGTTAGAGTCGAGCCACACCTTAGGATCCCCGAGGGGGGAGATGATTTTGAGCTGAAACTGAATGTCTTAAGTCTGATCCAAAGCCACTTTCATGGAAGCTCAAATGAGGACCCCTTTCAGCACTTAGAGGATCTCGACTGCATAGCACGAACTGTGAGACCTAGGAACATTAGCCTTGACATTGTTCTAATCAAGATGTTTCCCTTCTCATTAAGAGACAAGGCTAGATCATGCGTTGTGTATCTTCGCTCGTGGGGTTTCAATTGCCTAGAAGCATAGGCCATTACATGTATAGACTACAAACCCACCCTCACCTGATGGAATGGTAAGAATGTAAGCAGTGGTGAGCTTTTCCTTCAATGCTTGGAAGTTGTGCTCACATTCCTCGGTCCACTCAAATGGGACGTCCTTTTGTGTTGATCTTATCATGGGCAGTGAAACCTAGGAAAAGCCCTTGACAAATCTTCGATAATAGCCAACCAGACCAAGAAAACTTTGTATCTTAGCCATGATTTTGGGTTGTTCCCACTTCATGATTGCCTCCACAATAATGCAGGCTCCCAAGTTCAATTGCTCAAGAAAAGCTACCTCCTTCAACCGAAACTCACACCTATTGAATTTGGCGTACAACTTGTGCCTCCTCAATGACTCTAGTACTAACTGGATATGTTCCCTATGCTACTTGTTGGACTTAAGAGTATACCAATACATCATCAATGAACATGATCACAAATTGGTCAATATAGGGCCTGTATATCTTGTTCATTAAATCCATGAATGCAGCTAGAACATTCTTGCGGCCAAAGGGCATCACTAGGTATTCATAGTGCCCATAGCAAGCTCTGAAGGTAGATTAAGGCACATCAGTTTACTTGATTCGCAGTTGGTGGTTGCTGGACTTTAAGTGAACCTTGGAAGATACTTAAGTGCCCTGCAACTAATCTAATAGATCATCAATATCTAGCAATGAATATCTGTTCTTGATAGTCACCTCATTTAGTTGCCTATAATCTATACACAACCTCAATGACCCATCACTCTTCTTAACAAAAAGAATAGGTGCTCCCTAAGGAGACATACTTGGTCGATTGAAACCCTTATCCAACATCTCCTGTAGTTGAATCTTCAATTCTTTCAAATCAGTTGGTGCCATAAGATATGGGGTGCTCTAGATCGACTGAGTGCCTAGGATGAGAGATATCTTGAAATCAATCTCCCTTTTAGGAGGAAGTCCAGGTAGATTATCTAGGAAGACATCCTGAAACTCTTACACAATGGAGGCATCCTTCATTACTACCTTCTTCTCATTTGTTCCTCCCAAATAGGCTGGGAACCCAACCCATTTAGAGGATGACTTCATAGAGGTGAGACACCTAGAACTGAAGCCATCTAATTATCCCATGAACTT
Organism: Thalassia testudinum; assembly: GCA_037157565.1. NCBI lineage: Eukaryota > Viridiplantae > Streptophyta > Magnoliopsida > Alismatales > Hydrocharitaceae > Thalassia > Thalassia testudinum. The sequence continues at coordinate 101,239,250 of JAZHRO010000063.1, forward strand.
GAAAATAGGAAGACAAGAAGCTCTAAATGTAATTGTCTTCTCAAAGCAGCCAAGGAGAGCACTGTGGGAGAACAATCGATCCATTTCCATGATAATATAAAGTCCTGCATCTGCAGATGAAGAAGGTCTGCATATAGCTCAATATCTCCCATTCCAAGTCTACAACCTCATACAATTGAGGTAACCATACAGAGTTGCTCTCTAAGACCTTTAATTGCTAGTGGTGAGGCTAAAGCAGCAATTGTATGACCCAAAATGTGTGCAAGCTGAGAAGAGATAAAAGAATACATAGCACCAGAATTGAATAATATATGCATGAGATGGTTGTCAAGGATCACCATACCTCAAACTATGGTGCTGGAGACTTTAGTGTCAGAAAGGATAAGGCACAGACACAACCCTGAGCCGTGGTAGTACTTCATTATTGTGCTCTCCCTACACTTTGTGATCTTTCAGGGTTCCCTATGTAGGACAAACTCTAGTTGGTGCCTGTTTAGGCACTCCACCAGTGGTTGTTAGTGTTCCACCTCCAACACCTATCTGCTGAGGTCCATTGCTAAGGATGCCCTTCTGTGGACAATTCTTGCGGATATGGCCAACTACTCCGCATTGGTAGCATGTTGCACTAGTCTTTTTTTGATTTTGAGGGGGGAAGGGTGGCTGTTGAGGGGACATAATGTGCATTTGACCCTAGTTCTGGTTTTGGTATCTCATTGGGGTGTACCTATTGTCCCTATGGAATTGCCCTTGGTTGGGGCAAAAAACATGACTATTCTGATGATCATCTTGATGGACAAACCTTCAGCTTGTGTTCGATTTTGGTTGTAGTGTCCGTTACTTGAGCTAGAGTGGTTAAGGGAAAGCCAACCACTCGGGACCTCAACTCGGGGTTGAGTCCCTGTTGGAACTTCCATAACTTGTTCTCTTTAGACATCTCGGTGGTGCATGCAAATCAGAGGAGGTCGGTATACTTTGCCAAGTACTCTGTGACTAACGTCTTGCCCTAGACTAAATTCTAAAATTCTATCTTCTTCAGGTTTGCTCAACTAGGAGGGTAGTATCTCTCAGCAAATAGGGAAACAAATTGGTCCCAAGAGATATCAGCCTGGTGTGAGTTTTTCATAGATTCCCACCATCGATTTGCATTACCTTCTGGTTTATAAGTAGAAAATGGGACTCAACATTCTTGAGGTGAGGCAATCACACCAAAGGTCTTTTCTACTTTTCAGATCCAAATAATATTCTGGCCTCCTCCAAAGAATTCAGGGACTTTCATCTTCTGGAAGGCAGTGAAGAGGTCAACATACCTTATCAATGAATCCATATTCAGTTGTTGTCTAAACAAAAGATTTGGTTACTGGAGGCCTCTGATGAAGGGTCTGCTCATCCTATAGGTTCAGGTGGAGGGTTCTGGCCACTAGTAATACCATCTGTGGTAGTGGATGGAGTCAGCCTCTACGTAAGCACCTTAAGGGTATGTAGGACCTTAGCCCACATCTGCATTTGATCTGGAGGTGTTGTCTGGCTATTACGAGTTACAGAGCTAACTCGAGGCATAGGAGTCCTTGGAGGATTAGAGCTGCCTGGGGTGTTGTGACGAATCCCGAGAGAGTAGTTTGCCATCGAGCATGGGTCATCTCACTACGTGCAGACAAGACATGAAATAGGACCCAAGGGAGACAAGCAAAGATTAGGCCTTCAACAAAAAGTCAAATTTGTCAACAGAAAGTGACATGCGATATCAAGTCCAATCTTGCTAAAGTATTTAATGGGGCAACCTTGCTCTGATACCATCTTTTATGTGACCCCGGACTCATATGAGGACCAGGTGTCAACCATCCAACCTCAAGATCACTAGTCGCCCAACAAAAAATGCATCCATCCACCCAATATAGCATGCAATTTATAATAGATGAATAAGTTGAAATAAATAGTTTAGAATCAAAGAAAAGCATAGAAATAGAAGTCTCAGTACAACTTGGAATAACAATTGCCACCTAACCAAAACTATAGAGGAAGAAAACTAAATTAAAAGAAATGTAAACTAGGTTCGATGTAAGTACTAGAAAAAATTGGAAGCCTACTCCACCTGTAATAGATTTGAAAAAAAAAGAAAACAAACCACCTCCTACTCAATTTGGTTTGAGCTTCCTGAACTTATTTGAAAGGTCAAACAATAGATCATGAACCAAATGGTCCAGTAAAGAGTTTGATTTTAGATCACAAAAAAAAATCTTTATAAGAAAGAGTAATCTAATTAACAATGATATGAGAATATAATCATTTAATTCCGATAACAAGCAATATGCAACAAGAAATCCAATTCACGTATCATACAATCAACTCAAGGAAGCAGTAATCCCAACTTTTACAAGAAATTAAAAAGATTGGATTATTTAGTAATTTATGCTTGCTACCCCAACCTAATCCCATATTCAATACTACTCACCTGTGCGTCCATCAGATATTGCTCATACTAAATATGAGACCAAGTTGAGAACCTATGTAGAGTCTCAGTAAATAGAGGAAGAAATGAGGTAGAGAAAGAAAAGGATGAATAAAGCGAGAAGATGGGGAGAATAGATGAAATAACCTTCTTGGCAATACCCTCACCTCTCCATTTTCACCTCCAGCACCTTCCGGGTAGTTGATAATTTCTAAATTGGGCTACCTCCAGCTAGTACACAACTCTCCTTTAGGGGCCAACTCTCTACTTATCCCTTTGATTGCAAAGATTCACCTCATTTTCCTGGGGACCAAAGAGACATGCTACTCCTTGGCTTTTATTTTTTAGAACATTATTTCATTTAATAGTAGAGGAAAAGAAGGGGAAGCAATCTCCATATTGTGTTGATTCTATCATTAAAGTTAACAATACTATCCATACAAACTTGCATATTCTTTAGTAAGGGCATCCAAGTGGAACATCATCAATCTTGGTTACACTCCATAATCTAGATTTTCATAAATCAAGCATGAAACCCAAGCATTCAATTTGTCACGAATACAACTTTCGGTGATACAGGAAAATTAAGTTCGAGGCCAATTATGTAATGAACAAATGGTTTATGATAAAATCTTGATTCCAACAAGTTATCCACTATTCACAATTAGCACATGTAGATTATTAGTTAACACCACATAATTTCAATGATGATATTTAATTTACTCTATTTATTAATTATTCATATTATTATTTAAAAAGCAACAAGGGCTTCAATTATATTAATGTGGACTTCCAACCAGTAAGAGGATGAAGGAGGCTACCTATTACTACATATATGGTATAGTCTTTACCTATACATGTATAACCACCTTTTCCGGAAAATGTGAAGAAATGATGAAATCTACCTAATCCGACCTATTCACGTTGTCCAACACATCTAGAAACCTAGAGATCAAGTCTAAGATCACCTTGATCGAGGCCCAGATTCATCAGTTTTAGAGGAATTAAATTGAACCATTGGATCAATTGTTGATAAGAAAAATGTGTGCCTCTTTAGAGAGACTTTAATGTAGTAACTAAGACTTCTAAAATCACAACTATAATCTTTACATCTAACAAGACAAATATATATATATATATATATATATATTACCCTGGTCATATTCCCTTTTATGAGCATAAATCTACAGCCAATTGATAAAGATCTAATGGATGGAGATAAAACCACTAATGCGCATAACAAAGTGGTTTCGTATTGTGATCTTAACGAACCCATACCAAAAACAAGCATTAAAAATAGTAATTAAAGACATCACATTCCAAACATATCGAAACATTAACAAAACATGTGATCTCCGTAATCAACACACTTTCCCTGAATGTAGGAACTAACAGTGAGCAAAATCCGTGATACAAATGAAAAATGGGAAAAAATGGAAATGAATGCGTGTTGAGAATATAAGAAGACGAATTCACTTGTAATACGTGTGACGAGTGTGTGTTGTTGACGATTGCAGCAATGGAAAGTGGTGCACTATAGGTATGTCTTCCAGTAAAAATGAAGCTTTTTGGTTGTATTGTCTCCATATGTACATCATATTGTAAGTTGCAAATGGTTGTAATGATTGAATATTTTAGTTGTAATCGAGTAAATATGTGGTTGTAATGAAAACAACTATACATTATATCCTATGCTACTATGAAAAAATGGCCATGCGATCATGAAAGCAATGAATAACCGTAATACAAAAATGATTCAAAAATTCTTGAGGGTCAGGAAACAATCCGTGATTCAAATAAAAAATGGTAAAAAATGTTAATGCGAATTGAATGCGATATGATAATATAAGAAGACGAATTTGCTTGTAATGCAAGTAACAAGTGTGCGTTGATGATGATTCCAACAATGGAAAATGCTGCTGTACAAGTATGTCTTCAAGTGAAAATGAGGCTTATTTGTCGTATTGTGTGTATACATTTGTAGTATTGTATGTTGCACATGGTTGTAATAAATAAATGGTGTAGTTGTAATCGAGTGAATAGGTAATCGTAATGAAAGTAAATGAAGATTGTAATGTATCCTGATATGAAAATTCGACCATGCAAACTGCTAAAAAATAATATCTGTAATACAACAACGAATAGAAAATTGAACCCTCTGTATAATCGTGCATAAACTTGTAGGTACATATTCAATGATTTGTAGCTTACTTGCCAATGGAAACAAATAATATCATGCTGATATATCTTAAAAAAATGATATAATAATAAACATATGGGGATTCAAAGATGTCTTACGAGTTGGCAAAAAGTTATCTTGAAGTGACGCTAGCAGATGTGGCTTCAAAGATGTATTGTAGGTTGGTGAAAAGTTAACTTAAAGTGACATTAGCAGATGCATCGACCAATGGTGATGAAGCGTGTTATGAGTTGGTGAAAAGTCGCAGAGCAGTCATGATTGTATATGTAACATATTAAAATACATCATAAACATAGTAAGGTGATGTTGGAAAAAAAAAACAAATAAAATAAACCATAAAAATCTGAGTAGACACCTAATATGAAAAAGGAGATATATGTGAAAGGACACATATTAATTGACATCTTCTTTCCGGAGGTTGCACTGGAGAGGAGGATGATGGAAGGAACCCTCGTTCTAACTTCATCCAACGAGCAATCAGGTAACTTTTACGATTACTTCTGCTATGGATGTCCAACCGGGAGAATGTTTGATGAAGTATGGAGTTGCTTCAGTGGTAAATATGCCATATTTACACAGAATTATTTTCCAGAATGACGAAACCCTAATATTCTAAGAACATATGGATGTTTATGCCATTTTGAATTTTAAATGGTCAAACTTAACTAAGATTATTTTATTTGTAGTCATAATACAACATAAACTAAAACCCACCCATTTCCATTTATAATGGAGTTGTGTCAAATGTATGCCTTATGCTTGTTGTCGGTGGGGAGCATTGTAGCTGAAGAGTGTACTTTTGTTCCCAACATGTTTATGTTAAAAGTGGCAGTAGTGGTTCAAATAAGATATATGACTTAGGGTGAATCTATTTAAATAGCATTGAAATCTTTATACATGTGTATACTAATGATTGAGATTTTGAAATGTAATTTTTCCATCGCGGTAACACATTATTTCAGTGGAAAGAAGACCCATTATGTGCAAATGAGTTGTAATATGTACGATTCGTATTACACTTTCTTGAAGTTTGCAGTGTGTCTTAATGTCAATGTGTTACATGAATGTCGTGATACATGTATGTTGTAATACAACCAAACTAGAAAATAAATTGTAAGTTTATTTAAGAAATGTTTGAACTACGATTGTCATTAACAGAGGAAAGCATGGTTGGAACTAGGAGATCGGACGCCAACAAGCTGATGCATAAATTGAAAAAACAAAATGAGACTGTCGTGCACACAACAATAAGCAATGCAAGTGATGAGGTGCAATGAAAAAAGGCAAAAACATCAAGTACAACACAAGAAATGGTAGTTTCAGGTAGTGATCAACATTAGACAAAGAAATTCGGATGTAAGAGGTTCATCATTTGAAACAGAATTGAAATGTTGATTCCAACCCAATGAGGGGTCACAACGCTATTAACCCCTCGGTAAAAAACGTTATTCACCCCGTATACTAAGAGCTGGATTCAAAACGTTAGGGGTCAAAATAATGTAATTAGTATTTGTTCTTTGCGTCTAAAGACTTGCAGCAGGAGATGAGGCAGTGAGAAAGCCAATGAAAGAAAGTGATAGTTTACCCTGTTAGATTGCAAAGCATGTCTTAAAAAATGCATTATTCCATTCAAAAGGTTGATTATTGTTTACATCATCTTATAGTTAGAGAGTCCGTCCAGTACCGCTGCTGCATACCGCACTTCAAGGTGTATATGGACGTGCATCCACTCATTGAAAAGCAGCAAGAGCTTTTGGAAAAAATAGCCTTCAATAAATTGCTAGGATTGTTAAAGGTACTGATTGATTATAGGGTGTGATGTAGACACATCTATTTCACATTAACTACCTATTTTTGCATGTTCTTAGGTGTATAATTGTATTAAGCATTATAAATATTGTATAGCATGCATCATTATTCATTTAGGTTAGAATGTATAAATTATAGGTTAATTTTTCCTTTTTGTAGACAGGGGACAAGGCAATATCATTTCAGGGCCTTAGATTGAAGATCCAATCGTACAGATTTGATTAGGGCGACGATCGGAGTTCAACGCCTCCAAGATCGCCCCGATCGGACCTCTATAGCATCAGCTGCAGTTCGAAAAAGATTAGAGGTCAAGGGTTAAGGTGTTGTAAATCCATACCTCAGATGATAAATCCAACCGCATGGATGGGTTTGGATCAATGATCTCGGCCTAACGGATTGGTCCAATCCGACATCCGTGGCACCACTTACAAGCAAGAGAAGACAAACGGTCCAAATGACGCCACATGGCGCCATCCAGGCCCTCCAAACCGGTCGCTGCCTTGTCATACACCCACTCCATCTTTAATCTCAGTCTTTGGATCACCATCTAACGACCGAGATTGATCCTTGCTTGCCTTCATATTTTTACAAAGGGAAGATGATGATTCAATGTGGACCATTGGATGTTGATACAACGGTCCCCATCTAGCCACATCGCTAGCCGTTATCCTCTTCTCTTAAGCAACAAGCAATTTGGACCATTGGATTCTCATCCAACGGTCACGAGCGATGGACCGATGTAGTGTCTTTGAGACAATCCGCGGGCATAGCACATTGGGCGAGCACCCTATGTAGAGCATGAGGTGTGAGTTCAAATCCACGTGAGCGGATTTAATCTACTGAAGAAGAGGCACGGTGCAATTGACCCATCTGATCGACATTGGACAGTTGTGAAGCGGCTATGTGGCGTGCCTAGATGGAGTTATGTGCGCATGCGAGTGATGATGCGTAATCATACACACCATCGCATGTGGGCGTGTGTAACATCTGAAGGCAAAGCAACAAGGCGTGATATCGACCATTTGATCGTGCGATCGGACGGCTGATATCATTTGAGCGCGACGAACCGAGCAACGACTGAAGATCAGGAGGCACTAGCATGGCGTGATGAGAGGTGCCAGATCAGCAATGAGCAGTTCACGTGGAGGCACACCTTCAATGACGCGTAGGTACAGCGATGCTCATAAATGTCACTAAAGACCTTGTTATTAATGTTTAAGCATGTAAGAGGGCCTCTTTGCCCTCAAAGCTTACCTTTATAAAGGCCCTATGCCCTCCACTTGTTCATCCCTTCCTTCATCTCTCTCCCTCTCCAAGAGCTAAGAACTCAAGTTCTAAAGCTCGCTCTAGTACTCCCAAGATACAGGAAGCTTCGCTAGAGTTAAAAATCAAAATTTTTCACTTCTTACCACCTTCGCGGAGCTCTCGCCAACGGCTCTCTCGCCCCTGTTCTGGAAGTGGATCTCGCGACGTTGATGCCCTACCTCATCCTCGGTTCTTCCAACTTTGCCCTCCGTCCTCCGTCTTTGCTCTCCTTCTAGGTGTCATCCATCAAGCTTGTCATCCAAGCAACCGTTGAGAAGGATAACTTCTGTGCTGCTTATCTTTTTATCACTTTCTAGAGTAGATTTCCTACTTTCTAGTTGTAGAAATTAGTTGTAATGACATTATCTTTATTATAAAAAGTTGTTCTCTCTCTCTAGCTCTATTATTTATATCACAAGTAGATTAGCTATTTTTACTCATTGTGAATGTTCGCTTTAAAAACAAAATTACAAAAAAATATAATTGCAGATTTAGAATCGTCGTAGCCTCCCCGTGTTTGACCTGGGACTCACTTTGAGTATCGGTAAAATTATTTGATTAATAGATTTTTACGTACTCCAATGATGGGTTTTTCAAACCAAATCTTTTAGCGTACGAAATTCCATTCAACATTTTGGTGCCATTGCCGGGGATCGAATTCCGTTCATCATTTGGATGTTACCGGGAAGGCAATGGATTTTGATTATTTTTTCGCATTCCTTGCACTTATTTGCTCTCTAACTCTCTTTTATTTCTTCTCTATTGTCTTGCAGATACCCTAACAAGGAATCTTCAAGTGGTAGAAAGGAGTAAAGTGCTATTGAAAACCACTGTAATTGCTCCCCCATTCTTTCCCCCTCCATAGATTTCATTTCATCACCCTAATTCAAACCCTAATTAACCTAGGTGCTCTCATAAACCCTAGGCTTAGTTTGGTTGTTTGGTTACCACCTCCACCCACCTCACCCTCTGCTTAAAAAAAAAAAATAAAAAAAAATCCCATAGTGGTACACAACATATTCTGATTTTTCATACTCAAACGGTAACCTGATTTTTGGAACCGGTACACATAATGAACACATAATCGAGTAGAAATCAAACTCGGTAACCACTTGTGTGATTAATTCAATGGTGCATTAGGCTAATTGTTTGAGTTGTTTGGGCCGCACCACTTCATATAAAAATAAATCATCAAGTAGCTTGCTCATTAGGGTTAACATTTCAAGTCAGTACTAGGCAATCCATCTTATTTTGATTTCAAAAGAAAACATCTTCACTTGTGTTTGCAAATCCTAGTAGGCCTCTTGAACTTGATTGAATTCACCTTAATTCATATCCTAAAAGCTACTTAGGCAAGATTTGAACTCTAAAATTGACTCATTCAAATAATCTTACTTGAAAACCTTAGTTGTACACTCACACAACCCAGATAAAGGGCCCATCACATTCCCAAGCACTTTCAAACCTAAGCCCAACTAAAATCAAGTAGATGTTGGCCTTAAGGATTGGACTCGCCAGATCGACATTATTTTTGATTAATCTACTTCTATTGGTCTATCTGATGTCTAGCTAGGGGAGTGGTGTCAAACTATCGCAGTTGGGGGTATCAAAGGAACCTGGGGCAAAAGCCAAGGGAAGAACATTCTCCCCAATCCCTCCATTTAACTGGTTGGATTGACCGGAGAGAAGTAGACCAAATCATTTCTTTCATCTCGAGATGGGTTCTGAGAGTCTGTAGGCCTTTAGGCTAACCCACCTAAGGATAGGTTTGAGTGTTTATACTGTAGGGCACCTTTCTTTTACTCTCATTTTGTCATGGATCCTTCCACATCCTACACGCATTTCCAGTCCTACCCTCTTGACACGTCTTATCCCCAATATGATGATTATTATCTTGACCCATACTATAATCAACCATCCATTAGTCGGGATAACTTTGATTGGGGGTACAATTCTAGACCTTCGTGTTCAGGGTCTAACCCTGGACACCATGATCTTGATTTTTATCCTTCTTCGAGCTACACCGATTATAGATCACCGCCCTCCTATGGTCAACCTAATACAATCTACAATCAAGAAGGATATGTTGATTACAACTCCTAGCCTCCCCTAGATTACACTTCATATAGGTTACCACCCCTCTTTGAACAACCTAAAGTGAGCTATTATTAGGGAGGGCACCAAGAACCTCAATTCCTTGACTCCCCTGGATTGAACCAAACCCACCCAACCTTGAATCAAACTATTTGGCTCAGGTGAACCAGGTCCATGATAGGGTGTTGGCTAACTTAAGGAACACCATTCAATCTTTAGAAGCTCAGCCAACACCCTACACTGAAGAATTGGAGCCTTTGATGCAAATGATTGATGATCTTAACAAGTATTGTTGGATTGGCTCCAAGATGTTAAGGATAAGGACCCGGGTGAGTTTTTACTTGGGAAGTTGTCAAAATTGAGGATGAAATTTGTAGTTGCTTTAGTTCAATATTGGGATGATTCCCAGGGTGAACCCCCTTCAGGAGAGCCAATGTCAAAACCCGTTCAGACACTTGTAGGGGGAACACATTTTATGAGACCAAGGATAACCAAATTGGTCTAGAGCAACTAGTTGAGGATGAATTGATTTCTTTGCCCAAGATCCCTGAACCAGGGTACGAGGAAAAGTATGTCTCCATTGATCAGGAAATGATAAATGATTTTGAGACATATATAAATGTGGACTAGAATTCTTTGATTCTGAGGGTGAAGTATCTTTATGTGAAGTCTCACTTGAGTTTAAGGAAAAAGATTTTAGTGAGACGATTGGGCCTGAGGAATTCAATGAAACATTTAATAGCCCAGTAAGTGACAAAATTGATCCTGTTGGAGCTAGCTTGGAAGATACAAATCATGTTTTCATGAATGATTCAATTCATAGCCCCATTACTCAATCACACCCCGTTGTGCATAATGATGATTATCTTCTTGAGATTATCAAACCCAAGTCAATTTTGATTAAGCTACAAATTTTGGACTTGGACATTTTAGACAGGGTTGATAACATTTTCGAGGTCCTGGAAACTTTGATTATAGAGGATAGGAGTTGGGAAATGAAGATTTGGGAAGCTAGTTCTGGGGGAAATAGAAGTTTGAGTCTAAGGGTTCCTATTTGCTTGAAACCACCAACCTTCTACCAAGACCCTCATGACATTTTTTATTTTGAGGATGTGCAACCCATGCACAATTTATTGATTATCTTTTTTATCTTGATTTTCCTAGTGTCTGACTTTTGGGACTTGGGTTGCATCCTCGCAAGCCACAGGACCAACCCCAGTTGCATAATGATCTCAGGTTCTGGGTACTTTTTATCCAGAACCTTAAAACCACTCAACCTTGGGGCATGGGTCTGCACCATAATCTTGTTCACATCTGTGGACATCTTCTCCTTGTAGGTCCAAAAATTGATCATTTTATGCTAATCCCGACCTACAGTTGTGAATTCTTTATTTCTTTTTTATTTTTATAGTGTGTCTAGTTGAAGGCACTAAATTCAGCACGTATATAGTCTATTTTCATCTCGAAGCTGACCTGATAATCACGAAATTCAGGCACTTTCTTCTCTACTTCTCTCTTTTCAATGTCATTTAATACAATGAGGATATTGCATTGGATAGGCATGGGGGGTCGATATTTATCTCTGAATCATCTTGTTAGCTCCGTAGATTCTTTTTATTTCCTCTTTATTAAAGACAAAAGAATTGAATTAGGAAAAGAGAACTTGGGCATTAGAATTTTTCAACTTTAGGGAATAATATGATAGGGCCTGAACATTTAGACCCTTCAGGTTTTCTAGCTTAATCAACTTGGGTGTCCACTAAAATGTGGAATTGATTCTCGAGTTCTTGCCATTTGAAGAATCAGTTCTAATTGGTTAAATAAGTTGGGGTGATAAGTACATGACTTATTAACCCGCCCTTTGATTTGAGGGAACTTATAATCTAAGCATTTACACACTATTTGCATTGACTCATTTTTGGTGGTTTTAACAGAAATTGGGTAGCTAATGAACCTTCTATGGTGGTATGGCTGGCAAGTTATCGTGGGTAATAGCTTATTTGTCGGTTGTCTAGAGTCCAGTCACACGACTATTCTCTTTCTGTTGCCTTTAGGTAAATCTTAGATCAGGGAAGCCACCTACTTAGAAAAAAAGAAAAAATAGAGAAATACTAAAAAGAATGATAAGAAAAAAAAAGAAGAAAAAAATAAATAAGCATCACTTCATCGTACGAGTATGGTTGGCAGGTTTCCTGGGTAACATCCCATTGGCCGGTTGTCTAGAACCCAGCTCATGAAATGCTCGTATAATTCCAAACACTTAGGAAGAAGTAGAGAAGTTGAATAATCTGAAGAGATATACACTGGGTTCGCCCTTGTGTTGACCCCATAAAAATAAAAAGTAGGGAGAAAGCTACCAGTCGGATAGATACACCTTTTGGCAAAAATTTCTTTTCGAGGTCACCTAGGGGCGTAGAAACCCGAAGTCTGTTCCAATTGCCGATTAGTGAGTTTATCACAATCACAAGAAGATGCTTAGAACTTAGAGTTCTCTTCGAATCTTGGGTGGGTTGGGTAGCCATAGATAGCTACCCCAAAACTCTAAACTCAAAAATCCAGAAAAATTAGAAAAGAAGAAAAAGAAAAAGATGCACTTGCTTTTGAATAAGACGAGGGCATGGGCAGTTTGCATTTTGGAAGACACCTGAGCATTGTTGAGTCTAGGTATCTTAGGTCTTTAGTAGAAATTTCTTAGCATTGAAAAATAAGTACTGCCCAAGTAATTTGATCTTAATTCTTTTATAAATAGCATGTACTTTTGCTAGGGACTAGCAAAAGATAGGCAAGGGGGTGTGATGTAGACACATATATATCACATAAATTATCTATTTTTGCGTGTTCTTAGGTGTATAATTGCATTAAGCATTATAAATATTTCATAGCATGCTTCATTATGCATTTAGGTTAGAATGTGAAAATTATAGGTTAATTTTCCCTTTTTGTGGTAAGGGGATAAGGCAATATCATTTCGAGGCCTCGGATTGAAGATCCAACTGTACAGATCTGATCAAGGCAATGATTTGAGTTCAACGCATCAGAGATCGCCCCGATGACCTCCATAGCATTAGTTGCAGTACGAGAAAGATCAGAGGTCAAGGGTCAAGGTGGTGTAAATTCATACCTCAGATGACAAATCCAACAGCACGGATAGGTTCAGATAGATGATCACAGCTTAACAATACGAAAATTGGTCGAATGCGACATTCGTGGCACCACTTACAAGCAAGAAGATGGATGGTCCAAACGACGCGAAACTGGCCGCTGCCTTGTCATACACCCACGCCATCTTTAATCTCAGCCATTGGATCACCATCCAATGACCGTGATTGATCCTCGCTCGCCTTCATATTTTTACAAAGGGAGGATGAAGATTCAATGTGGATCGTTGGATCTTGATCCAACGGTCCCCATCTCACCACATCGCCGATTGCTATCCTCTTCTCTCAATTGGAGTGTCTTTCAGACAATCCGCGGGCTTAGCACATTGGGCGAGTTCCCTATGTAGAGCATGAGGCGTGGGTTCAAATCCGCATGAGCGGATTTAATCCACTAAAGAAGAGGCACGACGCAATTGATCCATCGATTGACATTAGATGTCTATGAAGCGGCTACGTGGTGTGCCTAGATGTAGTTACATGTGCACGCATGGGATGACGCGTAATCATACACGCCATCACATGTGGGCGTGCGTAACATGTGAAGGTGAAGCCGTGAGGCACGATATCGACCATCCAATCATGCGATCGGACAGCTGATAGCGTTTGAGTGCAATGAACCAAGCAACGGCCGAAGATCAGGAGGCACTGACGTGGCATGATGAGAGGCATCAAATCAGTGATGAGCGGTTCACATGGAGGCATGCCTTCAATGACATGCAGCTATAGTGACACTCATAAATGTCACTAATGACCCTGATATTAATGTTTAAGCATCTAAAAGGACCTCATTGCCCTCAAAGCTCACCTATACAAAGGCCCTATGCTCTCCACTTCTTCATCCCTTCCATCTCTCTCCCTCTCAATGAGTTAAGAACTCAAGTTCTAAAGCTCGCTCTAGTGCTCCCAAGATCTGGGAAGCTCTGCTAGAGTTAAGAATAAAAAATTTCCACTTCTCACCCCCTTCACGAAGCTCCTACCAGCCATCCTCTCAACCCCATTTCTGAAGCGGATCCTACGATGTCAATGCCCTGTCTCATCTCCGGTTCTTCCAGCTTCGCCCTCCATCCTCTGTCTTCTCTCTCCTTCTAGACATCGTCCGTCTGGCTCGTCCTCCAAGCAGCTGTCGAGGAAGATAACTTCTCACCCCCCTTATCTTTTTATCACTTTCTAGAGTAGATTTCCTACTTTCTAGTTATAGAAATTAGTTGTAATGGCATCATCCTTATTATAAAAAGTTGTTTTCTCTCTCTCTCTAGCTCTATTGTTTATATTACAAGTAGATTAGCTATTTGTACTCATTGTGAATGTCTCCTTATAAATAAAATTAGGAAAAAATATAATTGTGGATTTAAAATTGTTGTAGCCTCTCTGTGTTCGACCTGGGACTCACTTTAACTTTTAGTAAAATTATTTGATTGACGAATTTTTATGCACTCTAACGATGGATTTTTCAAACCAAATCTTTTAGCGTTCGAAATTCCATTCATCAGGGTGCTGCATTGGATTATAGAGAGGTACCAAGGAAGTGGTAAATTATTACTTAGAAAAAAGCTCCTTGAATTCTCATGTGACGACATAAGTGTAATACTTGGAGTACCCAGTTTAGGGTATCAAGTAAAATTCAATGAGAAATCACTTCCATGGAGTTACATGCAGCAAAATATACTAAAAAATGTGAGGCAATTAGACAGGAGAACATTGGAACCAACATTAATTGCTTACAACTTCATAAATGACGATTGATCGATCTACATATATGTAACCTGCCTCATTTGTCTCATGTTTACCACTTTCCTATTCCTAGAATCCAACTACAAATTTCCTAGATTACTTCTGAATTATATTGATTCTCTTGAGGATACCAAGTACTTCAATTGGTCCATGGTGGTGTTAGAACAAATACTTGGAAGAATGGATGATGTGGTCAACAAGATAGGAGAATAGAAAAAGGGGGGAGGTAGTGAAAAGCTAGGTTACCTAAATGGTTGCATTCCATGCCTTTACATAAGTTAGCTATATATTGATTCCATTTATTTTGCATGTTTTGTTGATAATCAATAAAAAGATGTTTTGATTTATAACGTGTATATATGTTGCATTGATTAGGTATGGATGTTGGAACACTATTGGAAGGACTCCTACACGATTAGGGATCTAAGGCCAAGGACTAGGAAGTGGATGAGATCAACTATAGTGAACCTAAAGTTGGTCGAGGGCTTAAAGGACAAAGAGTGGTGTTCGAGTCAAGTTTTAGGAAAGAGAACTAAGAATTGAGTTGAGTTTTAGTCGACAAAAATGCTTTTACAACATTTAAATTTATAAGAGTGCTCAGAAACAGAAATGAGTTTCGAAGTTGTTTGCAGGGAGCAAATTGAAATTCACGCACTATTCTCAATTTAGAAATAATGAGCATAAGAACAAGGATATGCAATGAATATCAATGATCAAAATGTATGCAATAATAACCCAAATTGTATCTCATGAATTATTGGGAAAAACAATAGAAAGGGCTATAAAAAATGGTGATTTGAATCACCACTTAAATCCCACAATTAAGTACATGCCACAATTCTCAAATAAGCCAAATATTTCAACAGTATCTTGAACCACTAATCCACATCAGTCTCATGAGCCAAATAATTCCACAGTACCAGAGCCAAGGGCCTTAAGCATGAGATAGATGTCGAAGGTGAACCTTAGATGCCTTAAACCACTCAGAGCATAGCCAAGACACAAGGCCTCAGCAACACAAGGATTAAGCCACTCGAAATCTCACTAAGTGTTCAGCATATATGGGCATGCAATTTGAGACTAGAGTACAAAACCAACCCCTACCCTCGTTAGATTTTATCTTCTTTCCCCTTTCTCTCAGAACCACATATATGGATGCAAAGTAACCGGGCTATCAAGTAATTGGGTATATGGTTTAGAGGTCCAAGCCCGCTGGTGTGGAGGTAGGCGAGGGTGCGTGGGTCATGTGCATGGGGGACCTGACCCCCAGCGTTTGTGGGTGATAAGCCCTTAGGACATTTTCCCTTTATATCGCTATGAATGCTTTACAGCGACCGATGTGGGACTGTCCCCTTCGTCCTCGCTGTGGCAGCCATGAAGAAGCATGCTCAATTCGGTTTGCTGTTGCCGTGGATTTACCCAATTGAGGGTCTGGAACTAGGCCTGAAGCTGTTCTACACCGATTAGGAGTAGGGGCAAGACTGGAGGTGGTAGGACACGGAGATGACGACTGACAATGACGAGATACCTACGACAGAAATGCGGCCCTAAAGCCCAATTAGATAGCCAAGAACTTTCGCCATGGTGTGGTGAAGGTAATGGTCAGTACAATTTGGTGCGAGGTGCAGTGGAGTGGTCGGAGCATCAAGGTTGGCGGAGCTCCGACGAACGGAGTAGGGGAAGGTGATGGAGGCATTGAAGTGTTAAATTAGGTTAGGCAAAAGTATGGTGGAGGTGTACATGAACTCTTACCCAACCTAATTTGGGTGGAACAGGGCATAGGAGTTCTAGCGATGAAGGTGGTTGTGGTGGTAGTTCCAGAGTCAGAGGAGGAGAGGGAATTGGGACCTAAGATTTAGCCTAAACCTAATTGGAGGGGAGAGAGAGAGAAGCCTTAATGTTATTAGACGAACGGAGGTTTGAGGAAGCTTGCAAGAGGTACGCCGGAGCTGTGGAAGAAGCAAGTGAGGATGGAGTCGACGAGGGGGCAATTGGGCCACCTTCTTTGTTTGGAAGCATAGCGACGAGGTGTTGAGGAGAAGCCCTCTCCCTATTGTACATGGGAGCAGCCGAAGAAGGGGTTTGAAGAAGCTCTAGGTCATCGTCAATGGTGGAGGGGGAAGAAGTAGGGGTGGATTTGTGCGCTAGAAACTAGACAACCTTAGCTTGATCAGATGCATCTCTACTTATAGAGAGCTTCTCCTCTCAATTTGCGAGCAAACAAGGCAATTTCTGCCTTGCTGCAAAACTGTTTCATGGGTTTGGAAACTTGGGTTCACCAGTGAACAAAACGGCCATGATTAATCTCAAAATAGGGTCTAGCCTATCGGCCATGATCTTGGGAACGAGTTTACCAAATTTGGTGATTTTTGATTGAAGAATCTTGAATCAATTTACCCAATTAAATGATGTGACTTGGGTTTTAGGAACTCTGCAGGTTCCTTCTTTGCGCGTGAGGAAGATGATGATAGCAGGGGATTTTCTGAGAAAAAGATGAGAAACTTAGGGACCTGAACATGATAAGTCTGAAAGTTAGGGGCTTGGATGTGAAGAATAGAACTTTTAAAGATTGAATTGCAAACTTGGTCAATATGGACTCTGATGGGCCCAAATTTTGGTACTAGCCTAATTTGGACCCAATGAATCTATGGTGAACTTGGATTCAGTTTTGATTACGTTTGACTGGGAAATTTGTACAGAAGCCTAAATTAGGGCAAAATCTCGTTTGAGACTCTGTTCAAGGTTAAAATGGGATCATATGGTCAAACCAAGGGTACCAAATCTATTAGAATGTTTTTCCATGAATTTTAGGAGGTTTAAATGGATTTTATCTTGCCCAAAACCTCTTCAATTTAAGCAGGTTTGAAATTAGGGTTTTGTGTTCTGATTTGGTTCTCAAAACGCGTGAAACCCTATTTCTGTCTATGTGAACCCACTCTTTGGACTTGAATGCTCATTTGACCTTCAATTAACCCCTGAAAAATCCTTTGGTTCTCTGCATTTATGATGCAATGTTAAAACTATAGATTTAACCCTATTTTAATATTTTCTCCACAAAACGGATCTGAGTGGAATTACTATCCTCAAGCAATCATTTAGGAGCATTTCTCACTTTATTTCAACTAATTCAAGTTAGTTATGGCTGATGGGAATACCATCATGAGCCCTAACTAGCTTGTTCTGGTCGTTCAAAGTGAATAAAAGCTCCTACATAACCATGAGAAGGTCCTAAATGCTTAATGTTCTGTTTTGAGAAGAAAAGATGAAATTGGGGTAATTTTTGCAATTTTAAAAATATTTCACAACTATAGAATAACCACAGGGTATTCCAATGGCTAATTTAAGGTCAAATGGTCATAAAAGTCCAAAAAGGAGGTCCATGCAGAAAGAATCAGGTTTTCATGCATTAGGAGAATTAAATGATATCTAAAACCTTAAAAACAGACTTGCTTACTTCACTGAAGTTATGGTTAGGATAAAATTTGCCTAAACCTTATATAAATGATAGGAAAATATTCTATAAGATTTAGTATCTTTGATTTGACCATTAAACCCATTATGACCTAAAATAGTCTCAGAGAGACAGTTACCCTAATTTAGGTTTCTGCAAAGCTTACCCAATCAAACTTGGTCAAAACCTAAATCTGACTTCACCATTAAATTCTTTGGGTCCAAATTAGGTTTGTATCAAAATTTGAATCCAATCAGAGATCACCTTGACCTAGTTTGCATTCCAGTGCATAAAGACTCTTTTCATCACACAATGGCCCTTAACTTTTTGAATTATTTACAAATAGGTCCCTAACTTTTTCATCATCTTAACATTTAGGTCCTTGCTGCAATTGGTGTGAACACGTCAAGCTCCAGTGAGATTCGAGTTGATTTTCTCGCTCGATTCTCAATCAAACAATCCCAAATTTGAACCGGAGATGTCTTGTGAATTTCCCTTCCAAATGAGTCCGATCTTAGATACCAACTCCTTCCCAAAAGCTCATGCGAACTCTTTGAAAGGAATGGTATCCATCTTGAGTGAAAAGCATGGAGTTCGCAAGCTTGCTTCCCAAGCTTAGAACTTCGTTCTATAGCCTATAAATGATCCTACATCAAGTTCCTCACCTTCTTAGCGAGTTTTGGTTAGAGAAAACCTTCTCTCTCTCTTCTTCGGCTACCTTCGAACTTAGCTCTGGCGACTTCCCTCCGCTTTCCTCTTTCGACTGTCCAACCATCAAATTGGACAGCCGACTAGCTTCCCCTCTTCGTTGTGGACATTACCAGCCAAAGTGTGACTGACTTCCCTATCTCCGTCATCATCGTTGCCTCACCATCGTCTTCTCCATCTCCGACTCCGGTCAAGCCATGACTGGTGCTCTCAGTCCTTCTTCCTCACCCCTAAGACCCTCTACCTTCTCCTTTACTTCCCTACATCACCTTTCCCTCACTGTCACTCCCAATCAGCCACGCAACACACCTCGATGTCCTCAACTTCTTCCTCTTTAGTGAAACTTCGACGATGCCTTGCCACCGCTCCAATGCACGAACCTCACCGCTACCACCTCCATTAGCTTCGCTGCAACCACCTGGTCGAAAGCCCTAGCTTTATTAGGGCTATTGACCGCTCTACAACCCTATCGAGCATACCCACCTCCACGCACCTTCGACCTCACTACGCACGTGCACACACTTGCACGACACATAACCACCACCAGCACCTTCATTGTCATCCGGCGATTCCCCTGAGCTGTGTTGACAAGGTCGAAAGACCGTAGTTTGGTTTTCAGGTGCACACCGGCGCTCCATCGCTACCACCTCCATCTCCAGCTCTGTCAGCAGCCATTAGGCACACCGACGCTCTGGTTCATCCTTGCTGACAACTCCAGACACTGTGAAAGACCTCCAGGAAGCTCTTCAGGCTTTCAATTGAAGACACTGTGAAAGACCATCATGCAAGCCATACAATAGTTACAGAACCCACAAGAACAACCACCACCACCTTTCCAAGGTGTACAAGGGCAATCACCACTCGATATACCACCATTTCAGGATCAGCCAAGGCCCCTCCGCGATTTCTATAATCCCTCCACTATTAGAGTCGAGCCACCTTAGGATCCCCGAAGGGGGAGATGATTTTGAGCTGAAACCGAATGTCTTAAGTCTGATCCAGATCCACTTTCATGGAAGCTCAAATGAGGACCCCTTTCAGCACCTAAAGGATCTCGACCACATAGCACGAACTGTGAAACTTAGGAACATTAGCCTTGACATTGTTCTAATCAAGATGTTTCCCTTCTCATTAAGAGACAAGGCTTCTCATTGGCTTAGAACCGTTGGTAGACCCATCACCACCTGGGAAGAACTGAGGCATGCATTTTTAAAGAAATTCTTCCCCATAGGAAAGACCAATGCCCTCAGAAGAGCTATTACTACCTTTGCACTCCAGTGTGGGGAAAGTTTCATGAGGTGTGGGAAAGATTTAATGAACTCTTGAGGAAATGCCCACACCACGAAGTACCAAGGTGGCAATTGGCCTAGATTTTCTACAATGGTTTGGACAACAACCTACGAAACTTCGTCAATGCCTCATGCGGGGGAAACTTCCTGAATAAGGATGAGGAGAGCGCGTTTGAGCTCTTTGAGTCTATGAGCAAGAATTTGCTCAACAATGCCTCCATGACCCAGTTCAATAGGTCCAGTCAACCCCGTGGTGGGATTTATGAGGTACAAGTAAATTCTAGAATGGTTAACATGGACATCATTTTCAAGAAACTGGATCGAGTGGAATTGGTGGACAAAAAGATTGATGAGTTACTGAACCAGACCAGGAACCCCTTACAGACTTTCTCCCTAGTAAAGGGAGCACATAATGTTGACTTGGTCCAGCCCTTAACCCAACTAAACCTGGAATAACCCCTAACCACGTTCCAGGAAGGGACCTTTGTTCCCTCAACCCTTGATTACTCTCTTCCCTCTCCATCGACATCGATTATCCTTGAAGATGTGCAAGCTATCCAAGGTTATGCAAAACCTGACCCTTTCTCCAACACTTACAACACTAGCTGGTGTAACCACCCGAACTTTGGTTGGACAAACCAGAAACCACCGTAATTCCAAAACCAACCCAGGCTAAACCAGCAGCCACACTTGCCCCCTATCAGCAAGGACCTCCAGTTAGATCCCAATATAATTAGAATAGGGCGGCCCCTCCCCCACAAAACCAAATGGACACCCTAATAAAGATGATGGCTGACATAAACCAGAAACATCAGGAGGAAATGGCCTTGGTAAAGGGACAGTTAAGCCAACTCTTGGACTGTAAACAACAAGGATCCCTACCTTCCCAGCCACAATCGAACCCGCGAAACATAATTAACAGAGGCCCCAATTCGCAAGGGTTCCAAGGCAACCTCGGGCAGGCTCACATGGTCCAGCCAGCCCCGCAAACACCCCCTGGGTTTGGTGCTTCTTCGTCCTCATCTTCTCAAGGATCAACCCATGGCCCCATTGCCTCTACGAATGCGATGACCTTGAGAAGCGGCACCAAAATCCAAGACCTCAAATGGCTGACTCTCCCTGAGACTTCACCCGCTGAAATACCCGACTCAGAAGAGGCACCAACCAGGGACCTAGAAATAGACCCAATCCACATTTAGACACCCTACCCTGAGGGCTTGGAAACAATCAAGAAAAAGAATAATGTTGTGGAAACTGAGGAGCTTTTGGAGATCTTTAAGCAAGTACAGATTAATATTCCGCTCCTCGAAGCTGTCAAACACATCCCGGCTTACGCCAAGTTTTTAAAGGATGCTTGTACACCCAAACGTAAGCCAAGATCTCAAGCACCTAGGAAGGTTGTGCTCTTCGAACAAGCAAGTTCCGTAATATCAAGCAACCTTCCGCTCAAGCGAACTGACCCAGGAGCGCCCCTGATTTCCTACAATATCGTGGACATGACATTTGATAGAGTGTTCATGAACTTAGGTGCTTCCATCAATCTGATTCCAACAACCCTGTACCACCAATTTGATTTCGGAGAGTTGACACCAACACCTGTCACCATCCAGCTAGTTGATAGATCCGTGAAAGCTGATGAAGGTTGGTTGATGATGGTGTAATGTGTGTAATGTGTGAATGACAATGATAACAATGACACCGATGATCTACAATGTGTATATAACACAATGGTTGTATGATGATGAATGATTATTGTTATGATCATGTCGTTGTAGTATAGGGTGTATAATATAACCTTAAGGATGTCGTATAGTGGTGAGTATGGGTGAGTACCAGTCATTACAACCATTATTATCATTTGCTTATTTATCTAATTTTTACTGGTTTTGTTCCAGGTCGTTCTCTGGGAGGCAATTTATTGAATTTAATTCGGTCACTCTTTGATTATCTCCGAAATTGTCTTCTTATTCAAAAAGAAACTCTACATTTAAAGAATGAATGAATGTTTTATTTACCTAGTTACTAAGAAGTGCTTGCAAAAGATACTAACTATGAACAAGTATCAAACAATCTATTATTATACTCTAAACTATGTATTTACAAGTTATACTATTAACACTAATATGTTAGTTCATACTACATTAGGATACCATAGTGTAAAAACTTAACTTACTAGTCATTTATTTATAGTGACATATATATCAGTTTTAGTGACAGATATAAACGTCGCTAAATCTCAGAAAACACTATATACAACCTAAAGAAGCAGACCGAGGTCTTTGGCGATGTTTATAGTGTCGTTTTATTCTGTCAGTAATTATGTGGGTTTACTTATACGTATGTGTATATTACTTATTCTACTGCTGTATCTCTTGTGTTCCTTCTCTTAAGTCGTCTGTCCTTTCAATTTCTTCTGTGTGGTATTTCAGAGGCTGCGGTGGAGACGGGGTTAGGCTAACGTCCTTAGTGTAAAATGTGTTTAATTAGCGGATGCGCTTTTCGAGGGATACACAGCACCCTACGGGTGGGACCAGACCTCTACTAAGCGCGCCCTAATCTCAGATTAGGTGGCTTAGTTACGTCTTCAACCTCAGCGTCAGGCCTCAGCCCAACGGCCTCAAAGCTCGCACACGCTCGGGCCCCCGGCCCCACAGACATATTGAAGTTCAGCACACATCGGGTAATCGGACCGGAAATAATAGGCAATGTTTCGGGCGCCCTGCGCCTTGACGACTGGTTAACCTATGGCATAAATTATATTTATATGGCTGCGTTTGGTTTGCAGCACACGATGTGGCGCTATTCCAGCGCCACATCGTGCGCTGGAAATCAGACGCAGCTGCGTCTGTGCGCGTTTTTGGCCCTCGATTTGGGGGCCATAAATTATTAAAAAAAATAAAATAAAATATGGTAAATAAAATATTTACGTAATACTACATAATTGATTAATTAATTTTTAATTTTAAATATTTTTACTATACAAATAAATTCGCTAAACTAGGCTGATTATACAGGTTGATTTAGGTGATTAAATAGTTAATTACTTATAAAATAATTAGTAAATGGTCTAATTGACCTTAAACAGTTTTAACTTACATACTTAAGTATTTAATACATATTTTTATTGTATTTTTACGAATTTATTTATGTTTTATTTAGGCTAAAATAGCAGTTCTGGGTGTTTAAAATTAAAACTAAGTTACAGTAAGTTATACTAGGTATAATTATACTTTGACTAACTTAAATTACTTAATATATATATATATTCCCAAGTTTATAGATTTATTTACTTGATTATTGCTCTAACTTATTAACTTAGCTACTAAATAAGTAAATATAAATCTGTACATACATATATACATAAATCAGTAAATACATGCATAATAGATTAGTATATATACATATTTTTACATAGATTACATATGTATATGAATTTCTGTACAGGTTTTATACATATTTACAGTATAACTATGTATCTAACTGATATGCTATAGTTATAATACTATGAATAGGTATATTTACAATTTTAAAATAAGTCTATGTCATTAGGCTTTTGTATAAAGTTAGGGAATTAGAGTTGATTGAGTGTTAGTGTTAAATTAAGACAGCAGCCACAGCTACTGTCAGAAGAGATGGAGAGAAGAAGAATGTATTTAGTATGTGTTGTTTACAGTGGCAGTGGCTTAAGCCACTGTCAAATGGCTAACTGCTGCTGCAGTTAGTCCACTTGAAGAGGGGGGAAGTATTCTACAGAGAAGAGGGAAATTTAGAGAAGAAGTGAGTTTAGAGAAGAGGGGAATGTAGCTGCTAGATGCAGCATATTGCTGTGTAACTGGGAATAAGATTAAATTCAAAACAAACTAAACATTGAAGAGATGAAATCCAAATCTGAAAGGGGTTTAAATCTCACGAAAATCTCATGTAAATTCAGCTCAAATACTCATTAGGAAAAACCTTATCAGAAGCATCCTTTCAAATCAAAATTCAAATGGCATTGAGTTAGTCTTCCTAATGCCATAGACAGCATGAAGGAAGACTTAGCTCGATCAATTAAAACCAATAAAATACAATCCCAGTTTCTTGCAACCTTAAGGAGTATGGAAAACTCCTTAGGTTTGAGATTCACCATACAGAAATGATCATCAACACAAATAGTGTATGGCAGTTCTGAAATAGCAAAAAGAGACTAAGAATGCATTAAGGAAATTTAATGGAAGCTGGCGAATGCATTCAAAACAAAGTATAAACAGAATCATGAAAGGCTCTTCTGATTGGTTCTCTGTCACCAAAGAACTTCTCAGAGTCCTTGCCCACAATGAAAGCCAAAAATCCCTTCAATTTGTCAGATCTGTCAAAACATTTCAGAGAGTAAAAATCCTTTAAAATCCAAATCAAAAGTGCTCTGACAAACTGAGGCAATCCATTTAAAACAGAGGGGCTTTTGTGAAACAAATGGAGTGAGTGAGAAGCCCCAAATGGTGCTTGTGACGCCACTTTCAGATCTGAGGCAGTGCGTCATCAGATCTGAAATTGGGTCAGGATGTGTGGGTGATTGATGAAAAATTCATCGTTAAAAAGGAAAAAAACAAGAATCAGAATTTGGATGATGGAAAAACAAAACATGAAGAGGGAGATAAGTTGAACAATGAACAGATGATTCTTCCCCTCTGATCTGGACTGATCAGAGGAGGTGAGGGAGGGGATCTAATACTAATTCTACTCCTAAGACTAATCTAACTACAGCTAACATTAAACACTAACAATTAAAACTAAATCTATTCTAAACTACTGCAAACTAAATCTAACACTACTTGTGCAGAATTAAAAAACCTAAACTAAAAGGAAGAATGGGACCTATGGGTCCTTAGCCGGTGGCTAAGGAGGAAGAAAGGAGGAGGGTGACTCCAGCGGAGGGAAGAGTCTACTAGTGAGACTCCAGGGTCATCCTTAGGTGCTACGAGGTCCTTAGCGACGAGGAGGGTCGAGAGCAGGCGATAATTCCACAGCCGGTGGCTGTGAAATCAGGGTCTAGATGAGGAGGAGAGACTGGAGTGGACGAACTGATCGCTAAGAGATGTAGGAGGGAGCGATCCCTTGCGCGCGACACCACTGAGGTGCTTAAGTAGCAGCTCAGTGATTGAGATCACCGCAAGGGTGAGGTTAATCAAAATTAGGTCGGCGGTGAGGATGAGATGGGTAGAGCGAGCGGCGAGTCAAGAGAGAGATCTGACCGTCAGATGAGATCTGGGAAGAGAGGTGAACGCACGCACCGAATCGCGCGAAGGTTCCAAAAGAATCCAGCCGCAGATCGAGATCAAAAGTGCGATGGACGGTCGAGAATGGCTGTGTTCTTCGCGTGCTACAGTGCGCGTGAAGAACACAGGCTTCTCTCTGAAATGAGGGAAAACTTGCAGGAAGACCCTTGAACGAAGGGGTAGAAGAATAGCGTGCAGGTCCAAAAGTGAAACAACTATAACTGGAAGGGCCTTGCAGTCATACAGAAGGGTCCCTGCGGCTTGCAAAAAGGTCCAAGAAGGAGTTTTGAAGGGTAGAAATGTAATGCATGAAGGACCTAATTGTAATATATTTATTTCTAAGCCTAAATGATGTCCAATTGCTTTCAAGTTTTTACATGTGCTTAATTGAACATTTAAGACATTGATTTTACTTCTGATTTATCTTTTCAAACTTGTTTATGTGTTCAATTGATGCATGGATCATCATTTGTTCTTTAGTTTTCAGAATATCTCATTTTTGTGACCTAATTAGGAGGTTTTAACACACATTAAAAGTTTTAGGTCTTTTCTTTAATTCCCACACTTAACCCTTTTTATATGTTAATTTGATATTGTTTTGCTTAGTGTCTAGCTTAATTTCGGCCTTTTAGCTATGATGAGTAGCCACTCATCATACCCCCATGCTTACGTTTTGCTAGTCCCTTAGCAAACAATCTGTTGAAGTGTAAGGCAATTTAAGTATCAGCAAGGTAAGTGTGTAAAGATATCTTTTTCTTCTTTCAAAAATTTTTAAGTGTTTTATGATGATCTTTAAGCTGAAAAATTTTTTCAATAAACCAACTGTGTTTTTGGACATTGTGAGAACCTGGTTACTGAGGATAATCTACCAGAACTCGAGGCTTAAATGACATAGACCATCTCTCAACCAACAAGGATTCTTGATATTTAAACCTTAAGTCGAATTCCAGGACTCAGGACGTTTTACAGAGACTCAGAATGCTATGAAGTTATGGCTGTGCTTTGTGATAAGTCAGAACTAACTAGGTGAATTCTAAGGCTCAATCCCGGGGTTTCACTTCTTTTTAAGTCCAGGTTGGTCCTAACTTCAGCTCATGTTTTCGGATGACTCTAAAAAATTGATGGTATTCAATCACAACCCTTATTGCATTTGTGGCTCAGAGAAGATTTTTTTTTTTTTTGGTGGATAAACAGGGTATTTGTTTTGAACACTGAAAACATTTTTGGTGGAAGAGTAGTTTTTCAGACTTTTTGGAGAACATACTTGACTTTTTTTTTTTTTTTTTTTTGAACAGTATGTCTCCCGAACTTATTTGGTAGAGCACACTGTATTTGGTGGGTGGATTTCCTCTTTTTTTTTGTGGAAAGAGCTTCTCCTAGACACAAAACTAAAGATTAGGACAAAGAGTCTACCTGCACGCACAGGTAAGGACTCCACCTTCCCTAATGAACACAAGGGTTGAGGTTTAGGTTCAAGTGGTCTTTCCTGACATTGTGTAGTGAAAGCCAAGGTTACTTAGACTCCTAAGTCAAAGCAAACCAACGAATCCTGTACTGGTGACTCAGGCACAAGAATTGTCTTAAAGTTAGGAGAGACTGTGGTCTATCTTGTCAAGGCTCGAAGTGTATTAAGCCTAAGCTTGTTTCAAGCTCCTATGGCCTGGCAGGTCAAACCAGTAACGGTTGAATGTCCATAGACACTTATTCTATTATTATTTTTTTTTTTTTTTTTCAGCTATAAGATCACTTATCTTTTCTTTCTTTTTCTTTTTCTTTCTCTCCCTCCCCTCTTGAAATGAATGTCCTCCTTTGATAATGAAGTACATGTCCCTTATTGTATTTTTGGAATTTTTCTGATTTGTTATTTTTTTGTATTTTTAGCTTTGTAATTTTTAAAAAAAAAGTTTTCAAAATTTTTCAATTTTTTTTTTGAAGTATATAATTTTTTGATAATGCTATATGTACTATAGTTGTGTCTATAATTGCATTTTGGTTTAAATGGTTTACCATTTACACCCCCCCATGCTTAAATGTTTCAATGTCCTCATTGAATGAAAGGGTGGATGCAAATGCATGCTCTGCTTTTCACTATCCTAGACTGGGTGATGGAAGGAAGTCGGAATGAGGAGATAAAATCTCTGTGCGGACGATTTTAAGTCTGATCTAGTATCAGAGTGAACAGTCGGGCTAGGAAGTGAAATGCATGACATGTGTGTCAAAGAATGTATGCTCAGAATGCAAGGGTAGACACTATGCGCAAATAAAGGCAAGAGTAAGAAAGGTGTAAAACAGCTATATACAAGGGTAGGTGTTTGCTAAGTTTAACGCCTTCAGCTAGGCGAAAACTTAGTTGGTAGCTCAAAATGTAGGAGCGAAATGGTGGAATTGACAAGTCTGAGATCATGCGGCTCAATGAAAGGTTTCAGTCTTTGTCCATTAACAATAAAGGGTTCAGATTTGTCAAGTTCAGTGATCTCAACGGCTCCATTATCAAAAAGTCTCAGATCATGTCGATTCAGTGTTATGCACTGGTTGTGAAATGTCATGTGTTTGGTCTTGCAGTGCTGGTCTAGGTTGGACATACCTTTGAGCAGGTATGTTCCTAGGGTTGAGTTGTGCTTGTGATGGGAGTGAATGTGGTTGACGGGACTCCGTCAAGTGTGATAGCTGGGCTCTCATCTCAGCTAAGGCTGCGTCCTGTCTCTGCTGCATAGCAATATTCTGTTGTTGCATATCAGCAAGAGCTTTATGATAGATCCCAACTGGTCATCTCGTGTAGGCCCAGATTGAGAGTATTGGGTGGGCCTGGGTTGGGGTTGTTGGTAGGTACGCGGTGGATATCCGTGTGATTGTGGAGGTGGTGCTCGGATCGGGTTGTGCAATGGTGGTGCAGAAGGTTGTTGAAAAGGAGGTCTCTGTGAATTTCCCGACCACGAGAAATTTGGATGATTACGCCATCCAGGGTTATAGGTTTGTGTGAAAGGATCATTGTGAATGGCATGAAGCTCCTCCGAAGCTCCAGAAGGTGCAGGGAAGTTAGTGAAGGGAGGAACAAAGGTTCCTCCAACCGGTGAAGGATATAGAAATGGAAAATCCGGTAATGCAGTTTGTGTCACAGAAAGGTTATTCACAGTTTCCCTCCCTGTGGGAAACTGAGAAGAGGTGTTTTGTGCTGGTGACTGAGAAGAAGAAGATGGGTGTTTTGAGAGAAATTTCCATACTTCATCTACTTTCTTCTCGATTAAGCCCACTTTATCCAGTTGACTAGCCACTATCTCTAAGTCTTTGCTACTGGATTGGGCTTCATGTACCCCCGTGTGTGAGTGGGAATGTGAGGAATTTCTATTAAACACGCTCATTGAAGCATTATTAATAGAGTTTTCGGCCATGCCTTCAAAGAGCTCAAAGGCTGAGTCCTCGTCCCGACACAGGAAATTGCCTCCACAAGCGGCATCTACAAAATTCCGTGTGTCATCATGGAGCCCATGGTAGAAGATCTGGACCTGTTGCCAGCGTGGGACACCATGGTGGGGACATTTTCTCAAAAGCTCATGGAATCTCTCCCAAGCCTCGTGCATAGGTTCTCCTGAATTCTGGGTGAAGGTGGTGATGGCACGCCTTAAGGCATTAGTGCGGCCTACAGGAAAGTACTTCTTTAAGAACTCATGTTCTAAAGAAGCCCAAGAATCTATAGGTGTAGTCCGTGCAAGTGTTCTAAACCAAAAGGCTGCCTTATCTTTTAATGAAAAGGAGAACATTTTCATCAAAAGCGTGTGCTGATCATGTCCTTGCGGACCCAAAGTTTGGGCAAGATTCTTCAGCTCCTCTAAATGCTGAAAAGGGTCCTCAGAAGCAAGTCCATGGAAGTGAGGAATGAGTGCTATAATGTTCGGCTTCAGTTCAGCAGCACGAACCCCATTGGGATAACGTACCACAGGCATTGGTTGGGCAACTGCGGGATTATAATAATCTCATAGTTGGGGTCTACGGGGTTGGGGTGGTTCCTGAGGATTTCTAGGTTGAAGTGGTTGTGGTTGGGGGTTAGCTAATAGATTTACAGCTTGAGCAAGCTGTTGCACCTGTTGGGTTAAGGTATTCATTTGTAGTTGTGTATCGAAAAGGTGCTGAAGATGAGGCATAGGTCCTCTCTCCGGGGGTGGATTAGGATGATTAGGATAAGGTGGAGGTTGGAACCTAGGGATAGGTGGTTGTTGTGGTAGAGGATGTGCAACTAAGTCTGGAGGAAGTTCTTCAAAATCCTCAAAGTGTGAAGAATCAAGATCATCCTCTTGGCGAGGGGGATTGTGAAAAGTATTTTGAGACTCAGGAGGTAAGGGATTAGAAGTGGAAGGCAAAGAAGATGATGCAGTAGCTTGGGTAGCAGTACCCAAGGGGAGTACAAGTTCTGGGTTTTGGGATCTCCTACCTTCCATTGAGTTGGTTTTTTGAAATCCCGTTTACTCTAATTCTATCCAACTCAATGGGAAAAAATTTTTAATGTTCACAATAAAATAGAAGAATCCCAATAAAATCTCAATTCAAGAAAGACCAATCAATCGAAACAAATCGGAGAAATTTTTCCTAGAGGCTACTACGCAAAGTATGTTATACGCAAGCAATTGTTTCAAGCAATTGTACGTATCCTAAGATAAACCTAGCGAAGTGCAGACCTCTAAAATCCACTGGGAATCTGGATAAGACTGAGCGTGCGAATCCAGATCCTGTGGTTGCAGAAAGATGAGGTAGAAACCTGTGTATTGTGGCGTTAAGTGATCGTGCTGTGTGCACGATAACATTCAACACAAGGCGATTAAAATCTCAAACATGGTTTCACCCAATTTTGCTATCTCCTTTTTTATTTGATTGAAGTGATTAAAATGTGTTTTCTATGCTGCTCGTTTCACTTTTTAATAAATTCAGAACAAGTAGTGGTCTTCTTAACTTTAAGTCAAATGCAAATATGGCAGGAGTTAGAGTTAGGTAAGAAATGCGTACCTGACTCCAGCAATCTTCTAATGCAGATTTGACTTGAATTAAAATCTAGCAGGAATGAAATGCAATCCTAAAAATGGATGCCTAAGGTTATGCTGCTGCTAGATAAGTATGAGATCTTTTTGATTTTTTTGATTTTTTTTTTCTTATAAGCAATAAACAAAAACAAGAAAAGAAATTAACTAGGAAAATCGAAATCGAAAAATCGAGAAAAAGAAGATAAAGTCCAGGCAGTCCAGAATTATTACAAAAATTGTGTGAGAACAAGCTCTCACAACTTATGACTAACAATTGTTCCTAATTAATAAACCTAAACTATCCATACTAAAACTAATACTAAAATCCTACAGCTACTTCGAGGTAAAACTCCACCAGGAAGACAGATCTGGAGCGCAGCGACTCCACCAGGAAGACGACACTCCTCCTCAAGTGCTGTGGAAAAACAAATGATTAGTTAATGACTAAAAGAATGTATACACAATTAATTCAATGGAAAAATAAAAGCAATTACAATGAATGAATGAATGAAATAAAGAATTTCTATATAAAAAGAAAATTTTGGTGCAAAGAGCGTTGCCTCCTCGGCAACGGCGCCAAAAAATGATGAAGGTTGGTTGATGATGGTGTAATGTGTGTAATGTGTGAATGACAATGATAACAATGACACCGATGATCTACAATGTGTATATAACACAATGGTTGTATGATGATGAATGATTATTGTTATGATCATGTCGTTGTAGTATAGGGTGTATAATATAACCTTAAGGATGTCGTATAGTGGTGAGTATGGGTGAGTACCAGTCATTACAACCATTATTATCATTTGCTTATTTATCTAATTTTTACTGGTTTTGTTCCAGGTCATTCTCTGGGAGGCAATTTATTGAATTTAATTCAGTCACTCTTTGATTATCTCTGAAATTGTCTTCTTATTCAAAAAGAAACTCTACATTTAAAGAATGAATGAATGTTTTATTTACCTAGTTACTAAGAAGTGCTTGCAAAAAATACTAACTATGAACAAGTATCAAATAATCTATTATTATACTCTAAACTATGTATTTACAAGTTATACTATTAACACTAATATGTTAGTTCATACTACATTAGGATACCATAGAGTAAAAACTTAACTTACTAGTCATTTATTTATAGTGACATATATATCAGTTTTAGTGACAGATATAAACGTCGCTAAATCTCAGAAAACACTATATACAACCTAAAGAAGCAGACCGAGGTCTTTGGCGACGTTTATAGTGTCGTTTTATTCTGTCAGTAATTATGTGGGTTTACTTATACGTATGTGTATATTACTTATTCTACTGCTGTATCTCTTGTGTTCCTTCTCTTAAGTCGTCTGTCCTTTCAATTTCTTCTGTGTGGTATTTCAGAGGCTGCGGTGGAGACGGGGTTAGGCTAACGTCCTTAGTGTAAAATGTGTTTAATTAGCGGGCACGCTTTTCGAGGGATACACAGCACCCTACGGGTGGGACCAGACCTCTACTAAGCGCGCCCTAATCTCAGATTAGGTGGCTTAGTTACGTCTTCAACCTCAGCGTCAGGCCTCAGCCCAACGGCCTCAAAGCTCGCACACGCTCGGGCCCCCGGCCCCACAGACATATCGAAGTTCAGCACACATCGGGTAATCGGACCGGAAATAATAGGCAATGTTTCGGGCGCCCTGCGCCTTGACGACTGGTTAACCTATGGCATAAATTATATTTATATGGCTGCGTTTGGTTTGCAGCACACGATGTGGCGCTATTCCAGCGCCACATCGTGCGCTGGAAATCAGACGCAGCTACGTCTGTGCGCGTTTTTGGCCCTTGATTTGGGGGCCATAAATTATTAAAAAAAAATAAAATAAAATATGGTAAATAAAATATTTACGTAATACTACATAATTGATTAATTAATTTTTAATTTTAAATATTTTTACTATACAAATAAATTCGCTAAACTAGGCTGATTATACAGGTTGATTTAGGTGATTAAATAGTTAATTACTTATAAAATAATTAGTAAATGGTCTAATTGACCTTAAACAGTTTTAACTTACATACTTAAGTATTTAATACATATTTTTATTGTATTTTTACGAATTTATTTATGTTTTATTTAGGCTAAAATAGCAGTTCTGGGTGTTTAAAATTAAAACTAAGTTACAGTAAGTTATACTAGGTATAATTATACTTTGACTAACTTAAATTACTTAATATATATATATATTCCCAAGTTTATAGATTTATTTACTTGATTATTGCTCTAACTTATTAACTTAGCTACTAAATAAGTAAATATAAATCTGTACATACATATATACATAAATCAGTAAATACATGCATAATAGATTAGTATATATACATATTTTTACATAGATTACATATGTATATGAATTTCTGTACAGGTTTTATACATATTTACAGTATAACTATGTATCTAACTGATATGCTATAGTTATAATACTATGAATAGGTATATTTACAGTTTTAAAATAAGTCTATGTCATTAGGCTTTTGTATAAAGTTAGGGAATTAGAGTTGATTGAGTGTTAGTGTTAAATTAAGACAGCAGCCACAGCTACTGTCAGAAGAGATGGAGAGAAGAAGAATGTATTTAGTATGTGTTGTTTACAGTGGCAGTGGCTTAAGCCACTGTCAAATGGCTAACTGCTGCTGCAGTTAGTCCACTTGAAGAGGGGGGAAGTATTCTACAGAGAAGAGGGAAATTTAGAGAAGAAGTGAGTTTAGAGAAGAGGGGAATGTAGCTGCTAGATGCAGCATATTGCTGTGTAACTGGGAATAAGATTAAATTCAAAACAAACTAAACATTGAAGAGATGAAATCCAAATCTGAAAGGGGTTTAAATCTCACGAAAATCTCATGTAAATTCAGCTCAAATACTCATTAGGAAAAACCTTATCAGAAGCATCCTTTCAAATCAAAATTCAAATGGCATTGAGTTAGTCTTCCTAATGCCATAGACAGCATGAAGGAAGACTTAGCTCGATCAATTAAAACCAATAAAATACAATCCCAATTTCTTGCAACCTTAAGGAGTATGGAAAACTCCTTAGGTTAGAGATTCACCATACAGAAATGATCATCAACACAAATAGTGTATGGCAGTTTTGAAATAGCAAAAAGAGACTAAGAATGCATTAAGGAAATTTAATGGAAGCTGGCGAATGCATTCAAAACAAAGTATAAACAGAATCATGAAAGGCTCTTCTGATTGGTTCTCTGTCACCAGAGAACTTCTCAGAGTCCTTGCCCACAATGAAAACCAAAAATCCCTTCAATTTGTCAGATCTGTCAAAACATTTCAGAGAGTAAAAATCCTTTAAAATCCAAATCAAAAGTGCTCTGACAAACTGAGGCAATCCATTTAAAATAGAGGGGCTTTTGTGAAACAAATGGAGTGAGTGAGAAGCCCCAAATGGTGCTTGTGACGCCACTTTCAGATCTGAGGCAGTGCGCCATCAGATCTGAAATTGGGTCAGGATGTGTGGGTGATTGATGAAAAATTCGTCGTTAAAAAGGAAAAAAACAAGAATCAGAATTTGGATGATGGAAAAACAAAACATGAAGAGGGAGATAAGTTGAACAATGAACAGATGATTCTTCCCCTCTGATCTGGACTGATCAGAGGAGGTAAGGGAGGGGATCTAATACTAATTCTACTCCTAAGACTAATCTAACTACAGCTAACAATAAACACTAGCAATTAAAACTAAATCTATTCTAAACTACTGCAAACTAAATCTAACACTACTTGTGCAGAATTAAAAAACCTAAACTAAAAGGAAGAATGGGACCTATGGGTCCTTAGCCGGCGGCTAAGGAGGAAGAAAGGAGGAGGGTGACCCCAGCGGAGGGAAGAGTCTACTAGTGAGACTCCAGGGTCGTCCTCAGGTGCTACGAGGTCCTTAGCGACGAGGACGGTCGAGAGCAGGCGATAATTCCATAGCCGGTGGCTGTGAAATCAGGGTCTAGATGAGGAGGAGAGACTGGAGTGGACGAACTGATCGCTAAGAGATGTAGGAGGGAGCGATCCCTTGTGCGCGACACCACTGAGGTGCTTAAGTAGCAGCTCAGTGATTGAGATCACCGCAAGGGTGAGGTTAATCAAAATTAGGCCGGCGGTGAGGATGAGATGGGTAGAGCGCGCGGCGAGTCAAGAGAGAGATCTAACCGTCAGATGAGATCTGGGAAGAGAGGTGAACGCACGCACCGAATCGCGTGAAGGTTCCAAAAGAATCCAGCCGCAGATCGAGATCAAAAGTGCGATGGACGGTCGAGAATGGCTGTGTTCTTCGAGTGCTACAGTGCGCGTGAAGAACACAGGCTTCTCTCTGAAATGAGGTAAAACTTGCAGGAAGACCCTTGAACGAAGGGGTAGAAGAATAGCGTGCAGGTCCAAAAGTGAAAAGAACTATAACTGGAAGGGCCTTGCAGTCATACAGAAGGGTCCCTGCGGCTTGCAAAAAGGTCCAAGAAGGAGTTTTGACGGGTAAAATTGTAATGCATGAAGGACCTAATTGTAATATATTTATTTCTAAGCCTAAATGATGTCCAATTGCTTTCAAGTTTTTACATGTGCTTAATTGAACATTTAAGACATTGATTTTACTTCTGATTTATCTTTTCAAACTTGTTTATGTGTTCAATTGATGCATGGATCATCATTTGTTCTTTAGTTATCAGAATATCTCATTTTTGTGACCTAATTAGGAGGTTTTAACACACATTAAAAGTTTTAGGTCTTTTCTTTAATTCCCACACTTAACCCTTTTTATATGTTAATTTGATATTATTTTGCTTAGTGTCTAGCTTAATTTCGGCCTTTTAGCTATGATGAGTAGCCACTCATCAAAAGCCCCGAAGGGGGTTGTCGAGGACGTGATTGTACAGGTCCAGGACTTCTATTTCCTGGTCGACTTTTTGGTGCTCGACATGGAAGTCCCTGAAAAATTATAGAACACACCCATAATCTTAGGCAAGCCTTTCTTAGCTACGGCTAAGGCAAACATTGATTGTGACACAGGATGTATGGAAATCACCTTCAGGGACAGGAAAATGCAATTGGATATCTTCCGGGCGACAAAGTCTTTTGATTGCAATTGCATTGCGGAACATGATCCTGTGGAAACTCTGGTCGAGGAATGCCTCACCCTTAGTTCTTTCTCAGACCACCAAACCCGTAATGACTGTTCTGACCCATCACCATCACTACCCGTGGACCTCTGTAAGGCTGATTACCATCACACAACACCATTTGAGGAGATCAATGTTGATCAACTCCCGCCTTTTCCCTTTCCATCAACTGTGGTTCCACCCGCCCCTGAACTTAAGCCATTGCCCAAGAATCTCAAGTATGTCTTCCTGGGACCTGACCAGACCTTTCCGGTGATTATTAATTCTCATCTAACCAAGGATCAGGAACTTAGGTTAACTGCGACCCTTTCAGAACATCGGGCCATCATTGGTTGGACCATTTCTGACTTAAGAGGAATTAGCCTCACCTATTTCACCCATAAGATTTACCAGGAAGACAGGGCACGACCCTCCCGCCAGATGCAGAGATGTTTAAACCCAAACATGCGGAAGGTCGTTAAGAAAGAAATTATCAAGTGGCTTGATGCCGACATCATCTATCCTATTGCTGATAGCCCTGGGTGAGCCCCACTCAAGTGGTTTCCAAGAAAGCTGCGCTCACCGTTGTCACCAATGATCATGGCGAATCCATCCACACCCGCACCACCACCGCATGGTGGGTGTGTATTGATTATAGGAGGCTCAATGAAGCCACTAAGAAGGATCATTTCCCCTTACCATTCATTGACCAAATCCTTGAAAGATTGGCAAGGCAGAAGTATTTTTGCTTCCTGGATGGATATTCAAGATATAACCAAGTCGCAATTGCTCCGAAGGATCAAGAAAAGACCACATTCACTTGCCCGTATGGCATGTTTGCATTCTGTCGAATGGCGTTTGAGTTATGCAACGCACCTGCGACCTTCCAACTTTGCATGCTAGCCATTTTTTCAGAAATAGTGGGTGAATACTTAGAGGTCTTTATGGATGATTTCTCTATATTCGAGAATTCCTTCGACCATTGTCTGAGCAACTTGAAGAAAATCCTGAAACGATATATCGAGGTTAATCTGGTGTTATGTTGGGAAAAGAGCCATTTTATGGTTCAAAAAGAAATTGTCCTCGGTCACATCGTATTGCAAAGGGGCATTGAGGTAGATCGGGCTAAGGTTGATTTGATTTCCGAACTTCCTCCACCTAGCTCGGTCCGACATATTCGCTCATTCCTAGGACATGTTGGCTTCTATCGAAGGTTCATTAATGACTTTTCCAAGCTTTCCAGACCCTTGACCGACCTTCTAGCCAACGACGCCATATTCCACATGTCTTCTGATTGCATCCAGGCTTATCACACCCTCCAGGACTTAGTCTCCACCGCACCTGTACTTCAACCTGCAGACTGGTCCTAGGACTTTGAGATTATGTGTGATGCATCAAATTTTGCCATAGGCACTGTCCTGGGACAAATGCAAGACAAGAAGCCCGTGGTGATCTACTATGCGAGCAAAACGTTGGACGAGGCCCAACGAAATTATACGATCACAGAGAAAGAGCTGCTCGCTGTAGTCTTTAAACTTGAAAAGTTCTGATCATACTTGCTGGGATCCCACATGATGATTTACACTGACCATTCAGCCATCCGGTACCTGTTGGCCAAGAAGGACGCAAAGCCCAGGCTCATCAGATGGATCTTGCTTTTGCAGGAATTTGACCTAGAAATCTGTGACAAGGCCAGATAGAAGAATGTGGTGGCTGACCACTTGTCTAGACTTCATCCAGACCACATTGGACCCTCCCTACCTCTATTTGACGCCTTCCATGATGAACACATCCTGGCTATGCAAGACAAGAGAATGCCATGGTATGCTAACTACATCAACTACCTAGTTGTAGGACAAACCCCGTACAGCTGGTCTAGACAGCAACAGGACAGGTTCTTAGCTGAGGCCAAGCACTATTTCTGGGATGATCCCATGCTGTTTCGCCTCTGTGCTGACCAGATTATTAGGAGGTGTATCCCCGAGAACGAAGTTTAGAGTATGCTTTCCTTCTGTCATGACTAGGCTTGTGGTGGCCACTTCTCTGGAAAGAAAACAGCTGCAAAGGTTCTGCAGCCTGGATTTTACTGGCCGTCCCTATTTAAGGATGCGCACAACTTTGCCAAGACTTGCTCACGCTGCCAAATGCTGGGGACCATGATCAAGAAAGATATGATGCCCCTCCAGCCCATTTTGATTGTTGAAATTTTCGATGTTTGGGGTATCGATTTTATGGGCCCCTTTCCACCATCCAACGGCTTCGAGTACATCCTAATCTCGGTAGACTATGTTTCCAAATGGATTGAAGCTGTCGCCACCCGCCGATGCGATCACAAGATTGTAATGGACTTTGTTAAGCAAAACATCTTTTCCCAGTTTGGAATACCTAAGGCCATGATCAGTGATGGTGGAAGCCATTTTATCCATTCCCAATTCCGTGCCCTACTTAGAAAATACGGGGTGAACCACCGCATTGCTACCCTGTATCATCCGCAAACAAATGGGCAGACCGAGGTCTTAAATAGACAAATCAAGAACATTTACAAAAGACTGTGAGACCTAACAGGAAAGACTGGTCCACACGACTTGATGATGCCCTGTGGGCATACAGGACTGCTTTTAAGATCCCAATAGGCATGTCGCCTTATCGCCTGGTCTTTGGCAAAGCCTACCATCTCCCTGTCGAGTTGGAACACTGGGCCTACTAGGCTGTCAAGCAATGCAACATGGATTCCCAGTTAGCTGGTGCGCAGAGGATGCTCCAATTATCTAAGCTTGAAGAAATTCGTCGGGATGCTTTTGAAAATAGTCGACTGTATAAGGAGAAAATAAAAGCCGCCCATGATCGACTCATTCATAGAAAAACCTTTGAGCCTAACCAGCAAGTCTGGCTGTTTGACGCCCGCCTAAAACTCTTCCCGGGAAAACTCAGGTGCAAATGGACAGGACCATTTCGGGTGGTTAAGCCTTACTCTAATGGGGTGGTTGAAATTGCTGATCCTAACACTGGGCACACTTTTACAGTTAATGGTCAAAGATTGAAACACTTCCTCGCCCAGGTTCCCCTAAAGGAGAGTGTCACCCTCGTTGAGGGATGACAAAAAGCACTGCCCAGCTGGAGGCGTTAAACTCAACGCTTCCTGGGAGGCAACCCAGAAGATTCAGACTGATCCGGTATTTTACATCACTCAGGTACTATCTTTTTGAACCCTTATGCATCCATGTATTTGCCAATGAGGACATTATCCAACTTAAGCATGGGGGGGGTGGTAAATTGCACAATCCTGAGCTCATTTAATCAGTTTGAATTAAAAAAAAAATTGAATTTATGAAGAAAACTTAGGCATTAGAAACTTGTCAATAGTGGGAAATAATACAAAAAGAACTTAAATCTTAGACTTTTCAGGCCGTCAGGCTTAATCAGCCCTAGTGTCCGTTAAAATATGGTTTTAGCTTAGAATCCTTGCAACCTTAAGCTATTCTAATCCACTTATTAAATAAGGTGATAAGTATACGACTTATCAACTCACCCTCTAACTTAGAAAAACTTTGAGTCTAAGCATCTGCACACATTTTTGCACAGACTCACTCCTTGGAGATTTTGACAGAAATTGGATAGCTAATGAACTCTCTAGGGTGGTATGGCTGGCAAGTTATCGTAGGTAACATCCCATTGGCAAGTAGTCCGGAACCCAGCCACGGGATCATTTCTTCTTCGTTGCCTCTGGGTACATTTGAGATCAGGGAAGCCACCTACGAAGAAAAAAAAAATGAAGAAGAAAAGAAAATAAACCACACTTCACCGCACGAGTATGGCTGGCAAGTGATCATGGGTAACAGCCCATTGGTCGGTTGTCCAGAGCCCAGCTCAATAACTGCACAAAAAGAACTAAAACACTTAAGGAAGAAGCGGGGAAGTAGTACAAGCCGGGGAAATATACACTAGAAAAATCCTAGTGTTGACCCCAATTAAAATAAACATAGGGAGAAAGCTACTAATTGAACAAATACACCTTCAGGCAAATATATTTCCTCTTCCAGTCACCTAGGGG
Organism: Thalassia testudinum; assembly: GCA_037157565.1. Taxonomy (NCBI): domain Eukaryota; kingdom Viridiplantae; phylum Streptophyta; class Magnoliopsida; order Alismatales; family Hydrocharitaceae; genus Thalassia; species Thalassia testudinum. The sequence continues at coordinate 101,278,880 of JAZHRO010000063.1, forward strand.
CGTAGAAACTCGAAGTCTGTCTGAATTACCGTTAAGTGAGTCTATCACGATCTTCACACCAAGATGCTTAGCACTTAGGATTTTGACCAAGTTTTGGGTGGGTTGGGTAGCTGTTAAAAGTTACCAACCCACGTTGAATTCCGAAAAAATTCTAAAATATATACATATATATATATATACACACATATACATATGTATAGTTATATACATTAAAGCAAGGATTCGGGAGATTCGTATTTTGGTAGACACCTGGGTGCTGCTTAGTCTTTGTAGATTAAGATCTTAGTATATTTCCTCCTATTGACAAGTGACGAAGTGTCTAAGCAATTACTTCTTAAATTTCTGAAAGAAAATAAATGCTAGAATAAGCTTTGCTAGGGACTAGCAAGGAGTAAGCATGGGGGTATGATAACACTGCATATGGGGGTGATAATTTTGTTAAATAGGGCCCATCTTAAGAATAAAAGGCACAACATAAGTAGAATGGGAGAATTGCATGCATCATATACCAAGATTGCTTATAAAACTGTATTAATGGCCATTTGTGTAAGAACTTGTCAAAGCAGGCCTCAGATGAGCAATCAGACCGCACGGATGGGCCCCTTGCTCACCGCACGCCACTTCCTTCGTCAGCTGAGATCAAATCTCGAATGTCGATCTTTGTTCAGACGACCGAGAACCACGCGCTCGCCTTCAGTCGCCGCGACAAAGGAGTGGGCGTGGCGCAACGGTTAGCACGCATGCCCGCACTCACGTGACGCTGGTTCGAGCTGCGCGGTACGAAGAATTGAAGACGAAGGAGCGCGCAGCGAAATTAAGCCACCTGATCAGCAGCGGGCGGCTGATTGCACCGCAAAAATCCACATGCAATTGTGCCGTCTTGTACTATTTCCTAGCATTACCAATGCATATTAGGTCTCTATAGTCACATTTGTAAAAATACATGCATGCATGCATTTAATTGAGAGGGGAGGAGAGTAAATAAATGGCCTCGCATTTTACATTTTTCCTCAAGTGCATCTTCACAAAATTCACCATCTTTTTATTTTTATTTCACTTGATTTTGAAATCTCCCCCGCGGCTGCATGGAGCATCTTCTTCTTCTCCTCGCGCCATTCCCTGCTCACACCCCTCCCTGCCAGCCGCATACATGATCTCCCTGCCATGACCATCCTTGAGCCATGCATAGCTAGGGCATGGCTGTGCATGCTCTCCTCTTCTTTAGAAACAGGTGCGGCTCCTTCTTGCAGAGTGAGCCTGGTCCTTTATGAAAAAAAGACCCAACACAGCAGCACGACCTCCTTCTAGGCCACCGCCTCCTCCCTTTCCTTCCACACGTCGGCCCTCCTCCTCTGAGGAGACACCTGATGGACAGGAGCACCTCACGGTGGTGCACAACCACCACCGTGAGTCCACCATCACCCAGCTCACCATAGAGTCGGTGGGCGTGGTGGCTCTTCCCTGATTTCTTCACTTTCCAGCACTTCCACGCCATTCCAGCGATTGGAGTGGAGCTTCAAGCTTTGAAGCTCAAAGCTCCGCACGCAGTAGCAGGCCACCCTCGCCCTTCCACGCATGCCTGCAGGCACCCTTGCCTCCTCCTTCGCACTGCCCTCGTGTAACGACCCGGTTCCCGAGTCCCTACGAGACACGAGAACCGGACCGACTCGACTAATCCCAAGACCCAGTCGTCCAACGAGGAAGTAACCAAAAGACAGTAAAATAAACCACATTCAGCATGAATATAACTAACAGTAAGAAAGTACAGCAGTAAGGAAAGAAACTGCTACAGTAGGTACCACCACAACAGTAAAACAACATTTATCATATAACAAAAACTGCAGGTAAAGAAGGTACAGCGGAAAAGAAAACTACTCACTAGAACAGAAACAAAAGGGGTACAAAGCTGTGGTAACTCTACTGGACCCTACTCGGCCCAGCGTCCTCTGCAGCCGCCGACCCTGGCTGCTCAACACCTGGTCCTGAAAAAGGTAACGAGTGTAACACGTCAGCAAAACGCTGAGTAGAGTGGCAAACTAACTAAGGCAACAGTAGAGTGTACAGTAGCTGTTATGTTCTATTACTTCCTTTATTCACATCTTTCAATTTTTTCTCACTATTTCATTTATTTCTCAGATCCTTTACTTGATCTCGAATGTCCTCGTGGGAACGATCTTGATTGCAGTCTTTTCCAAAAGTAAAAGTAGCACGTGGTGCTCTCCTGGCCGGGAGAGTCCCCCGTGGTGATCCTACCCTCAGTCAACCACCCCAAGGTCACTGACAGACGTAACGGTGACTACGGCACGCGCGATAAACGCACAGGTAGCTAGCCCGCACTAGCACGCGGTCAGTCATTTCCGTTAACGGGTGCGCCCAAAGCACAGCACGGAACCAGGGAAGAGCCCTCTCAGTAACAGGGGTCCAACCCCTCCACAGTAACCAAACCGGGGCCTTGCCCCTCCACAGTCCGCGCACCCTCGCCTGACTACCCTGGTTTGCCCTAGTGGGCCTAACAAGTCGGTGAAGGAGGCTAGCAGAACCCCGGGGCCCGTGGGGTAGCTAGTACTCTCCTAACACTAGTAGCTCTCCTCGGTACTACGTACACGAGGGCCAACAAGTCGGTACAGAGCGGCCAATCCTAACCCCGGGTCCCTGGGGCGGCTGGCCCCACTCTGCACTAAACAGGTACAGGTACTTCCCTTGGTACTGCGTACCCAAGAGACAGTACAAACTACATCTCAGTTCCATTCCTTTTTATTTCCAGGAGTTCCACTCCTAATTCCCCGTAGGGTTCCAGCACTTTATCTCAGAACATCATATGTTTCACTTTCCAGATTCACGTTCTCAAATTCCATGATCTCAAACATGTTTCTTTATTCATAACAGGCAGCTGTTAATTAAATTTACAGGCAGCTTTATATATTCCTTTCCATCTTTCCAAGACTGCAGTAATATACATTCCACTAGTTTTTCCATCCTAGGATTCATGCCATATCCTAGGATCTATCATACAATCTAGTTTTCCGGCCCTAGGATTCATGCAACACCTAGGAGCTATCATTCCATATATTTCTCATTCCTAGGATTCATGCAATGCCCTAGGTTCTAGTTATGGTTCCATACTTTAACAGATTTTATTAATACTTAAAGCCACTCTACCAGGTACAACGGGAGTAATGGGGGCGTGATCAGGGATCCCGCGCGCCTCCGCGACTCTCAAGACTGCAACCGAATGAGGTCCTATCACAAGGATCAAACACAAGGAGTGTCTCAAAACAGTGTATAGCTACTGTAGACGAGTAGAGGAATTAATTCTGAAAAGAACGCAACTCGAATCGCAGAAAACGGAGCCCAAACGGGCCCTAAACGGGTCGAAAAAGACGATACTGTGCAAAATCAGACGTCTGGAACTCCCTCCAGACGTCTTAAACGGTGGATCAGAGAATTACCTGTTCAGCTTGGTTCCCCAGACGTCCAAAAGTCTGCGGGGACGTCTGCCCTAGATCCCAGACGTCCGATTGGTCCCTCAGGACGTCTGGAGGTCACTCCAGCCGTCTGGTACAACTTCCAGACGTCTGATTCGCAAAGGATGACGAATCAGCGAACCTGCGCACAGCCAACCCCCCTCCCTCAGTACGGTCAGTCGACAAGAAGGAAGAAGAAAGCGGAAACTCACTTTCAGACGTCTGTATGATCTTACAGACGTCGACCTTGCCGTCTGGATATCAATCCAGACGTCTGATTCTGGAAATTTTTCCAGAATCAGAACCCTGCTTGGCCTCCGCTCGCGACGCCGCCCGCGTCGCACCTCGCGCGTCCGCTGCTCAGCCCGCACAGGTCCCTCTCCGCGACGCTCCGCACCCCCTGCGCCCTCCGTCGGCCGGCCAAGCCGCCCCGGCGAGCTCGCCCTCACGGCAGAGCCCCACCCTCGCACGCCGCAGCTCCTCCGCGCTCACTGCGGCTGCCGCTGCCGCTGCGCCCTCGCGTCCGCTTGCTCTCGCGCACAGGCAGGAGAAGAAGGAAGAAGATGGTGGAGACGGGAGGGGAGGCGCGCCCTTTTAAGGCCGCGCGAGGAGGAGAGAGAAGGCGGTCGCAGCCGCCTGTAGCCGCAGAGAAAGAGGGGAGAAACGCAGGTCTGCGCGCACAGGCGCGCAGACGAATCTCCCGTGCGAACATAACTATTCTCCAGACGTCTGTAAACTATCCCGGACGTCTGGTCAGACGTCTGGATGTGATCCCAGACGTCTGGTCCGACGTCTGGGAGGGGCCACCTCCCAGACGTCTTAAAAGGCGTCTGGGGCACGCGCTCGTTACAATATAACAAACTCAAAGGAAGTTTCATCCCCGAAACTTGCGCCAACTAGGGTGCGGGAAAAAGATGTCCAAATAACCATAACAAACTCAAAGAGGACCGAAGCCGGTCCGAAAAGACGTACCCGCGAAAAGCTCTGGGTATCGCTCCCGCATTGCTGCCTCAGGCTCCCAGGTAGCCTCCTCGTACCGCTGGCTCCTCCACAAAACCTTTACCAGGGGTACTTGCTTTCGTCTCAACCTGCGGACGGCTCGGTCTGGGATCTGCACTGGCCGCTCGGGGTAGGTCAGGTCGTCGCTCACCTCGACGCTCTCGTGACTCAGTACGTGGCTGGGATCGGCTACGTACTTCCTGAGGTTGGACACGTGGAACACGTCGTGCACACCAGAAAGCTGCGGGGGAAGGGCAAGTCTGTAAGCAACGGGTCCAACCCGCTCCAGGACCTCAAAGGGCCCCACGAACCTCGGCGCGAGCTTCCCTCTCACCCCAAACCGCTGTAAGCCCTTCATGGGCGAAACACGAAGAAAGACGTGGTCCCCAACCTCGAACTGCACCTCTCTGCGTCTGCAATCTGCGTAGCTCTTCTGTCTGCTCCTGACAGTGCGGAGTCGTCTGTGGATCTGCTCAACTACCTCCTGACTCTGCCGGATCAACCTGGGGCCAACCTCCCACTTGGTCCCCACCTCAACCCAACTCAAGGGTGCCGTGCATTTCCGTCCGTACAGAGCCTCGTAGGGAGCCATGCCGATGCTCGAGTGATAACTGTTGTTGTATGCAAACTCCGCCAGGGGCAGGTGCTCCTCCCAAGAGCCCCTCCCAGTCTAGTACACAGGCACGCAAAAGGTCCTCAAGTGTCTGTATCGTGCGTTCCGACTGTCCGTCCGTCTGGGGGTGGTAAGCCGTGCTAAACCTAAACCTCGTTCCCAAAGCCTGCTGAAACTCAGCCCAAAACTGGGACGTAAAGCGGGTATCCCGGTCGGATACGATCTCCCGCGGAACTCCGTGTAGTCGCACCACATCCCGGATATACCTCTCTGCCAACTGTGCTGGTCCCAAAGTGACTCGAATCGGCAAGAATCGTGCCGTCTTCGTCAATCTATCCACTATTACCCAGACTGCGTCGTGTCCTCGCTGGGTAACAGGTAAGCCCACCACGAAGTCCATGGTGATGCTCTCCCACTTCCACTCTGGCACTGGAAGCGGCTGAAGCGGCCCTGCAGGCCTCTGATGCTCGGCTTTCACCTGCTGGCACACTAAGCACTGCTACACGAACTCACCCACATCCCGCTTCATCCCTCTCCACCAGAACTCGCGTCTCAAGTCATGGTACATTTTCGTGTTTCCGGGATGTATGGTGAATCTGGAACCGTGTGCCTCAGTCAAGAGCTCTCTCAACAGCTCCTCGTCTCTGGGGACGCACAACCGTCCCCTCAAGCGTAACACCTGGTCTGTGAAAGAGAAGTCCCCTGGGTCCCCTGATAGTACTCTGTCGCGCAAAGATTGCAAGTACGGATCGGCCATCTGTCCCGTGATGATGCGGTCTATCAACTCTGGCCTGGTCTGCCATGTCACCGTCACTGCCCCACAGTACCCTCGTAACTCTAGAGGTCGCCAACTGCCCACCTCCTCCAAAAGGCTCCAACTCTGTAACTGTAGACTGGCCAAGCGTGCGGGCGCCTTACGGCTCAAGGCATCAGCCACCACATTGGCCTTTCCCGGGTGGTAGGAGATGCTGCAGTCGTAGTCCTTCAGGAGCTCCAACCAACGTCTCTATCTCATGTTGAGCTCCTTCTGGTCAAAAAGATATCTGAGGCTCTTGTGATCTGTAAAAATCTCGAAGGTCTCACCGTACAAGTAGTGCCTCCATGTCTTCAGCGCGAAGACAACAGCTGCCAACTCTAGATCGTGGGTAGGGTAGGTATGCTCATGGGGCTTCAGTTGCCGCGAAGCGTAAGCGACCACGTGACCCCTCTGCATGAGCACACCTCCTAACCCCTGCAAGGAAGCGTCCGTGTACACAACGAACCCGCCACTACTGTCAGGGATGGTGAGCACGGGAGCCGAGGTCAACCTCTCCTTCAGCTCCAGAAAACACACCTCACAGGCGTCTGTCCAAGCGAAAGGCACATCCTTCCGGGTCAACTGTGTCATAGGACGTGCAATCTGCGAAAACCCTCTGATGAACCGTCTGTAGTAACCTGCCAGTCCTAGGAAACTGCGAATCTCAGTGACTGAACGCGGTCTCTCCCACCTGAGCACTGCCTCGACCTTGGCGAGATCCACCACCAGGCCGTCTCCAGAGATCACATGACCAAAAAGGCCACCTCCCTCAACCAGAACTCGCACTTGCTGTATTTGGCGTACAGCCTGCGTCGTCTCAGAGTGTCCAGAACCATCCGCAAGTGCTGTCCGTGCTGCGTCCGATCTCTAGAATAGATGAGTACATCATCTATTAAAACCACCACAAACTGGTCCAAGTACGGTCTGAACACCCGGTTCATCAGGTCCATGAAAGCAGCGGGGGCATTGGTCAGCCCAAACGGCATGACCAAAAACTCGTAGTGTCCGTACCGGGTGCGGAAAGCTGTCTTGGAGACGTCGGTCTCCCTGATCCTCAACTGGTGGTATCCAGACCTCAAGTCGATCTTGGAAAACACCGTGGCACCCCGCAACTGGTCAAACAAATCGTCAATCCTCGGCAGCGGATATCTGTTCTTGATGGTGACCCTATTCAGCTGTCGGTAGTCCACACAAAGGCGTAGGGTCCCATCCTTCTTCTTCACAAACAGTACCGGGCTCCCCAGGGAGACGCACTGGGCCTCACGAAACCCTTCTCCAAAAGGTCCTGCAACTGAGACTTGAGCTCTCGCAGCTCAAGCGGTGCCATCCTGTATGGCGCGGTGGAGATGGGGCTGGTCCCTGGTACTAGTGAGATCTCAAACTCGATCTCACGCTCGGGCGGTAGTCCTGGTAACTCGTCTGGAAACACGTCGGGGTACTCTCTGACCATCGGGATGCTCTGGAAGTCTGCCACGGGGCTGTGCTCTGCCACCACACAAGCTAGGAAGCCCTCACACCCCTGGCTCAAAAGTCTCGCTGCCCGAAGTGCCGAAATGCACCTGAAACCTCCGTCCACTGGCTGCCCGTGAAACTCGAAGGAAGGCAACTCCGGAATGGAGAAGACAATCTTCCTCTCAAAATAGTCTACCAAGGCGTGGTAAGCGGACAGCCAATCCATCCCCAGAATCACTCCAAAGTCCTCCATCTGTATCATAATCAGGTCAGCTGGCAGGCTATGTCCCCCGATGCTGACCCCGCAACCCGTGTACACCTCCTCAGCTACAAACAGCTGACCACTCGGACCTCTGATTACGAACGGATTCTCTAACAGTGTATAATCCTGGTCCAAACTAACTGCGAAACTGGCTGCGACAAACGAGTGCGTGGCGCTGGAATCGAAAAGCGTGTAAACGAGTCTGCCAGAAACTGAAACCATACCTGCTACCACGGATCCCGAAGCTCTGGCGTCCCTGTGTGTTAGGGCGTTGATACGCCCCTCAGCTCTAGGTGCGGACGAAGCAGCCACACTCTGCGTCGGACGGGTAGGTGCTGGCCGGTACCCTCCTCGCGACTGCGGTCCTCCTCCTCGCGCCTGGGAACCGCGGCCTCCTGCACACCCTCCAGTGCTCTGCGCGGGAAGTATCTGCTGACCTCCTGCCCTAGATGGGCAGTCCCTCCTAACGTGGCCCGGCTGGCCACACTGGTAGCAGAGGGGAACCCGACTCCCGCCCTCAGTGAGTCCCTGCTGTCGGCTAGGCGAGGGTCCGGTGCTGGCGACTGGCCCCTGCCGTGGGCCCCCAAAGGCCACTGATGGCCCTGCACAACGTGACGGCTCTCCTGCGGACGCCACATGTCTCCGTTGAGTTCTCCTAACACGCCTGGTGTGGCGGCGGAAATCTCGTTCCACCACTAACTCCCCTGTCGTACACTCGGGAGGGGGAGGGGGTGGCGACGTGGGTGGAAGCTGAAATTCTTCTCGAACCACCTCTCGAATCAGTTGGACGAGGTCCCGAGACGGTATACTCAGGAGAAGAGGGGTTGTATGTATTTCAAGCCCGACACATCTGTCCCCCGGGCCCTGACCTCGGCCGCGCCTGCGGCCCACCCTCCTAGCTCCACGACGTGGCATCTCCTACAATGGAGACGCGAAACAAAACGGAAACATCAAAACAGACGGCACCTATCGAAACTTCTAAGAGCTCATGTCAAGAGATAAGTTGTGGTGGCTACTCTAGCTATAAACATGTGAATTGGTTATTTTCCAGTCAGTTGATTCACTTCTCGGGACGACCTTGCTCTGATACCATCTTGTAACGACCCGGTTCCCGAGTCCCTACGAGACACGAGAACCGGACCGACTCGACTAATCCCAAGACCCAGTCGTCCAACGAGGAAGTAACCAAAAGACAGTAAAATAAACCACATTCAGCATGAATATAACTAACAGTAAGAAAGTACAGCAGTAAGGAAAGAAACTACTACAGTAGGTACCACCACAACAGTAAAACAACATTTATCATATAACAAAAACTGCAGGTAAAGAAGGTACAGCGGAAACAAAAACTACTCACTAGAACAGAAACAAAAGGGGTACAAAGCTGTGGTAACTCTACTGGACCCTACTCGGCCCAGCGTCCTCTGCAGCCGCCAACCCTGCCTGCTCAACACCTGGTCCTGAAAAAGGTAACGAGTGTAACACGTCAGCAAAACGCTGAGTAGAGTGGCAAACTAACTAAGGCAACAGTAGAGTGTACAGTAGCTGTTATGTTCTATTACTTCCTTTATTCACATCTTTCAATTTTTTCTCACTATTTCATTTATTTCTCAGATCCTTTACTTGATCTCGAATGTCCTCGTGGGAACGATCTTGATTGCAGTCTTTTCCAAAAGTAGAAGTAGCACGTGGTGCTCTCCTGGTCGGGAGAGTCCCCCGTGGTGATCCTACCCTCAGTCAACCACCCCAAGGTCACTGACAGACGTAACGGTGACTACGGCACGCGCGATAAACGCACAGGTAGCTAGCCCGCACTGGCACGCGGTCAGTCGTTTCCGTTAACGGCTGCGCCCAAAGCACAGCACGGAACCAGGGCAGAGCCCTCTCAGTAACAGGGGTCCAACCCCTCCACAGTAACCAAACCGGGGCCTTGCCCCTCCACAGTCCGCGCACCCTCGCCTGACTACCCTGGTTTGCCCTAGTGGGCCTAACAAGTCGGTGAAGGAGGCTAGCAGAACCCCGGGGCCCGTGGGGTAGCTAGTACTCTCCTAACACTAGTAGCTCTCCTCGGTACTACGTACACGAGGGCCAACAAGTCGGTACAGAGCGGCCAATCCTAACCCCGGGTCCCTGGGGCGGCTGGCCCCACTCTGCACTAAACAGGTACAGGTACTTCCCTTGGTACTGCGTACCCAAGAGACAGTACAAACTACATCTCAGTTCCATTCCTTTTTCTTTCCAGGAGTTCCACTCCTAATTCCCCGTAGGGTTCCAGCTCTTTATCTCAGAACATCATATGTTTCACTTTCCAGATTCACGTTATCAAATTCCATGATCTCAAACATGTTTCTTTATTCATAACAGGCAGCTGTTAATTAAATTTACAGGCAGCTTTATATATTCCTTTCCATCTTTCCAAGACTGCAGTAATATACATTCCACTAGTTTTTCCATCCTAGGATTCATGCCATATCCTAGGATCTATCATACAATCTAGTTTTCCGGCCCTAGGATTCATGCAACACCTAGGAGCTATCATTCCATATATTTCTCATTCCTAGGATTCATGCAATGCCCTAGGTTCTAGTTATGGTTCCATACTTTAACAGATTTTATTAATACTTAAAGCCACTCTACCAGGTACAACGGGAGTAATGGGGGCGTGATCGGGGATCCCGCGCGCCTCCGCGACTCTCAAGACTGCAACCGAATGAGGTCCTATCACAAGGATCAAACACAAGGAGTGTCTCAAAATAGTGTATAGCTACTGTAGACGAGTAGAGGAATTAATTCTGAGAAGAACGCAACTCGAATCGCGGAAAACGGAGCCCAAACGGGCCCTAAACGGGTCGTTACACCTCGCCTTTAGCTTCTTCGCGCAAGCGTCCTGTCGCTCTCTCTCTTCCGCAACCGGCCACCGCGCGCCTCTGCAGCGGCCGGCCAAGCACCCCTACGCACCCCAGCCAACACGGCCAGGCCACCGCGCGCCCTATCGCGCTTCTTCGCCCATGACCCAACCCCCCTCCGCTCGCTCTGTCGCGAGGTCACGCCCGCAAGCCACCAGCCGGAGCCACTCTTCCGCGCATGCCGAGCTGTCTACACTCACAGCATCGGACGCAGGTGGTCGCACGGCTCGCTCGACCACTATAGCCACTGTTCACGCGTTTCTGCAGAACACTGTGGCTACAGTGGGGTGATCGGTGAGTTTCTCACTTAACTGGTCACCCAACGCGCCGCAACTGGCTGCAGCCCGCGCACGCGTCTCACCCCGCGTCGCCCGCACCCGCCTGCATACGCCTGCGTGCGCCCGCCTCTCCCAGCACCTGCCTTCGCCCGCTTCCTTCACCACGTGTGCTTGCAAGCGCCCGTTCCAGCCTCTTCGCGCAGCAATGGGCGCTGCGGTCCTCTCCGCGCCACTCCCTCCAGCGCACTCTTCTCTGCGCGCATACGCACCTACATGCACACGTGGAGCCTCCAGACGGCGCTTGGAAACTGCAGACGACTTAACTCCCTCACCTCCAACAGCGCTCTCTCTCTCTCTCTCACAACACTCTCTTTACCGACGCTTGCACACACATACACTCACACTTCATACACACACACACCTATACACTATTATATACATATATATATATATATATATATATATATATACGTATACATATATATATATTTATATATTTATTTACATATATACATATACTTATATACATATATATATATATCTCTACATATATTAGTACTTATATAAATATGTATTAGTCTACACACACACACACACAGATATATATATATATATATATACACACATACATACATACATACATATATATATATATATGTACATAATACTATATAGATGTATATATATGTATATATATATAGTAATATATGTATATAGATATAGGTAGATAGATATGTATATAGATATCTATGTATATATATGTATAGATAGATATATATATACATATCTATCTACATATATCTATATACATATATTACTATATATATATACATATATATACATCTATATAGTATTATATACATACATATATATATATATATATATATATATATATATATATATATATATATATATATATATATATATGACCTTTATATTTATAACCATATATACATATAGATATATTTACATATATACATATATATTTATTTTCACATCATTTACCATACGTGGTATCGCGGGAATATCTGCACCAGTTGCTGATATTCCCCGATACATGCATACAAAAAGCGTGGTCACATATATCTTCCACCATCCATCCCACACTCCTTGCGGCACCTCATCCTGTTGGTTGCGTCTTTCTAGACGACGACTGACTCGACACAGTGCTATACTCCATCTCCGCCTCCACCCCCACTCCTTTATACATATATAGTGTAGACATATATATATATACATACTATAGTTACTTTACTTCTATTTCTCTTCCATGACCATAAAAAGATAAAAAAAAATATATAAAAGAGAAGATAATCCTTGACTTGCAGGTAATCCGTCTTGCGAATAGCAAGACCTATTTTGGAATCTTGTTTTGGCTCAAAGCCAAGAACTTAATTTTGAGGGTGTGCCTCAAGGACAAAGATTACAAAAAAAAATCTAAATAGAAAAACACCAAAACCACAATAAATGAACAGAAGAGACCCGTTGTAGGAAAGACGTAGAAACTTGACTCGTAACCCCACTTCCCTGAGTTCGACCCTGAGCCTAAAAGTGACCAAGATAAAATCAAGTAGGCCAGGTTAACAATTTTGTAAAGAGATGGTTAGGTCCGATTTAGGTTAACCAGTATATACACTTCAACGATAAAATCATCATATTAACAACCTATTCAGGTCTAACACCACACCTTTTCTGGTGCCATTGCCAGGGAAGTGCGTCTTTAAGTAAGTTTTTACTACATTCCTGTAATTTTTTCTCTTCTTACACCCTTCTCTTCATGGGTGTTTTTGTTTTTGATGTGCAGGTAAACTTGTTGCGAGGAGAAGAGAGGCAGACAACGTCAGAGACGTAGGCAGATCTAAGGTGGGAACGAGAGCGTGAAGACGCTGACACCGCATTAGAGCTTCGCACTCGTTGCCGAACAAGTAGGTCTTCTTTTTTTAGCAACCTAGGTTAACTTGTAACCTTAATAATAAAAAAAAAAACTAAAAACTAAAAAACTAGAAAAACTTCTTGGGATCTCTTAAGGCAAGTGGATTAAAATTCACTTGTTTGATTGATTGCCTTTACTCCCACCGCCCCGCGATTTCTCACCTTACTTCGCACAGCGAAAATCCAAGAATCTTGATTCTTGAATTTTTCACCGTGTGAAGTATTCTTTGAGGCAAACATAAAAAGATTAATTGCCACCCCTCTTTGCCTCATTTACTTGCAACTCGGGATCACCTTTTTGGTGGGGAGACTTGGAATTGAGTTAATTTCAACCCCACCACGACTTTTCAATTTGCCTAAGATTCGATCCCGAATACTTCAACCCCAACAATTTAATTTTCTTTATCTTTTGGTTGAGCCTTGTGTGTGGAAATCATTCTGGTGATTGGGAGCACTTGAATTGAAGTGCTTTGGCTCCCTTTCACACTAATTTAAAATTGATTCATGCATCTACACATAGAAATCTCCATTTAGGGTAGCCTATTACATTTTAGCATGCATTAACCAACTGATATTGAAGAAGGGTTTGTTGGGCTTTGAAGAAAACCTGTATTCTCGCAAAAACCCGGAGATTGGTTGAATTGGTAATTCAGAGAAATCCAAAAATTCATACTACTTAAAGCTGAAACTCTAAAAGCCATTCACCAATTAAAACTTTAATTCGGGGAGATTTTCCCGTTGCATGCTTGGATTACACACTCACTTAGAATCAATCACTTGGGCATTACCCGTAAACAACACCCTTCACATTCCAAAAGCACTTGACCCTAAGCCTCTAACTAAAACTGGTAGTAACTTGACCCTTCTTAAGGATTGGAGGTCTAACTACCTGCGTGTAGCGGCTACGTGCTGGTGAGAGTTCCCGCGTGCTATCGGGTGTCTAAGACTGGGGCAAATGGTCTTTCAATCTGGCCCGGTGGTTCCGCGATGCTCGCATTCGGTTTCGTAGTTCGTGATAGTAGGTAACTTAGATCTTTAGGTCTAAGGGCACACTGTAGAGGTTAGGAATTTGATTGAATTGATTTGTAATCAAGTGTACCTTTGCGGCGTCATTTCTCTCATCTCTTTTCCCTTCTCACCCCCCAATTCTTCCTACAGTAGTGCATGTTTGGGAGGAGGTCACAAGGCCCTGAACTGTGTGAATTGGTTGATAAATCTAGAAAAGAAGCCGAATCATCCTCCTCCTCCACAAACATGGCTGCACGCCTGTTTGCACCTCAAAACACGCCTGTAATAACGCCTTCTTGTGCTATTTTCTAGCATTAACATTGCATAATAGGATCCTATAATCGCATTTGTAAAAACACTTGCATGCATGCATTTAATCAAGAGAGGAAGAGGAGTGAAACAATCGCCTGCATAGTTACATTTTTCTTCAAGTGCCTCCTTGCAAAATCACCCTCTTTTTATTTTTCCTCTTGATTTCTTCTTTTCTCTCCTTCCCGCGGCTGCACCCTTCCCGCGGCTGCACTCTTCCCGCAGCTGCATGCAGCAGCCACGCAGCACTTCTTCCCGTCACTTCTCCCTGCCAACGCCGCTCCCTATAGCTGCAACTCGCACACCCTCTCCCTGCTGCAGCCGGAACGCCACTCTCCCCTCCTCTATAAGTAGCTGCAGCTTCATCCTCGCAAAGGCAGCTGCTGCAAAGACCCCGCAGCCACCACCTTCCTCTCCACCGTTCTCCCCTCCCATGCGCCGGTCCTCCGTCGAGGAGGCACCCGGCGAGCAGGAGAACCTACTGTGGTGCACACCACCACAGTGGGAGCACCACCGCCCAGCTCTTCAACGAGCCGGTGGGCGTGGTGTTTTCTTTTCTCTTCGTTTTCGTCTCCACGCCATTGCTGCCGCTTCAAGCTCCGAAGCTTGAAGCAGCAGCAGCAGCAGCTAAACCGCGGCGACAGCAGCAGCAGCAGCCCCCCTCGCCTCCTCCGCGACCTTCCCCGCAGGCGCGCAACCCTCCGCGCGCGCCTGCAGGCCCGTTCCCCGCCTCCGTCTCCGTTCTGTCCGCCTCGCAGTTGCACCTGTAGCCGTCCGCCACGCGCACTGCAGCGGCCGGCTACGGCCTCGCGCCGCCCCCTGCCCTCCTCCGCGACCCTCCGCGACCACCTGCAGACCTCCTCCACGCTCGCTCCTCCACGCCTTCGCCCGCCCGTCGCCTTCGCGCAGGCCTGCGGAACCCTGCGCGAAGGCGCGGTGCACCGCGACGGTCAGACGTCCGCCTTCGCCTTCAGACGACGCGACGTCAGACGTCCGCCACCTCTTGCAGACGTCTTAACTCGCGCGTCCGTGATCTCCCTCTCTCTCTGCCGATCTCTCCCGCGCGCGTCCGCTCAATCTCTCCCGCCCGCTCCCGCTCTCTCTCTCTCACGTATTCTCTCTCTCTCTCTTTTATTTAACTCACAGCAACACACACACACACATTCACCGACGCACACACACATTCACCGACACACACACACACACACTTATAGTAACGTATATACATATATATATATATATATATATATATATATATATATATATATACATACATATATCTATATATATATACTTATATACATAGTATATCTATATAGTTATGTATACATACATATATATATAATATACATACATATATATATAATATATATATATATCTACTTATATATACATCTATATACTTATACATATACTTATATATATATAGACATATATACTTATATACATATATATATATATACATATCTATATACATATATATATACATATATATAGTAATATATATATATACACTTATATACATATATATACACATATATATCTATATATATATATATCTATACATATATAACTATACATTTATATATATATATAGATATATTTACTTATATACATACATAAGTACATATATTTTCACGTTATTTATTATACGCTGTATCGCGGGGATATCTGCACCAGTTGCTGATATTCCCTGATACACGCGTACAAAAAAAGCGTGGTCCCATACATCATCCATCCTCCATCCACACTCCACGCGGCACCTAGTCGTGTTGGTTGCGTCTCTCTAGACGTCGACTGACTCGACATAGTGCTACACTCCATAGTCACCTCCACCCCCACCCCTTTATATATATACTACATATAAATATATATCTATAGCTACTATATTTACTTTCTATCTGTTATCTTCCTTCTTAGTAAAAAGATAAAAAAAAGGTATAAAAGTGAAAAGATAATCTTTGATTTGCAGGTGCCCCGTCTTGCGAGTAGCAAGGCGTGTTTTGGAACTCTGTTTTGGCTAAAAGCCAAGGACACAATTTTGAGGGTGTGCCTCAAGAACAAGGATTACCAGAAAAAAACCTAAATAAGAAAAATACCAAAAACACAATAAACGAACGGAAGAGACGCGTTTTAAGGACAACGTAGAAACTCGACTTGAACCCCACTTCCCTGAGTTCGACCCTGGGCCTAAAAGCGACAAGATAAAATCAAGTAGGCCAGGTTAAAAATTTCTGTAAAGAGATGGTTAGGTTCAAATTAGGTTAACCACTATACATATTTCAACGATAAAAACATCATATTAACAACCTATCCAGGCCGACCATCATAACTTTTCTGGCGCCGTTGCCGGGGAGGTGTGCTTTCGAGTAAGTTTCTATCCAATTCCTTTAAATTTGTCTCTTCTCTCTTCACGGGTATTGTTGTTTTTGGTGTGCAGGTGAACCTGGTGGAAGGAGAAGAAGGCTGACGAAGTCGAGGACGTGAGCAGATCCAAGGCGGGAACGAGAGCGTGAAGACGTCGACATCGCATTGGAGCTTCGCACATGTTGCCGAACAAGTAGGTTTTCTTTTCTCATCAAATTAGGGTTAACTTGCCACCACAATAAAAAAAAAAAATAATTTAAAACTAAAAACTAGAAAAACTTCTTGGGATTTCTTGAGGGCAAGTGGATTAAAATTCACTTGATTGATTGGTTGTCTTCACTCCCACTGCCCCGGGATTTCCCGCCTTAATTCGCATAGCGAAAATCCGAGAATCTTGATTCTTAGATTTTTCGCCGTGGGAAGTATTCTTTGAGGCAAAGAAAAAGATTGCTTGTATCCCTCTTTTGCCTCACTTATCTTTAATTCAGGATCACATTTTTAGTGGGGAGACTTGGAATTGAGTTGATTCCAACCCCACCACGACTTTTCAAACTTGCCTGTGATTCGATCCTGAATACTTCAACCCCAACAATTTTATTTTCTTTATCTTTTGGTTGAAGCCTTGTGTGTGGAAATCATTTCTGGTGATTGGGAGCACTTGAATTGAAGTGCTTTGGCTCCCTGTCACATTGATATAAAACTGATTCGTGCATCCACACTTAGAAATCTCCATTTAGGGTAGCCCATTGCATTTTAGCATGCATTAACTAACTGATAATTGAAGAAGGGTTTCTTGGGTTTTAGAAGGAAAACCTGTATTTTTGCAAAAACCCGGAGATTGGTTGAATTGGTAATTCAACAAAACCCTAAAATTCATACTACTTAAGGCTGAACTCTAAAAACCATTCGCAATAAAAACTTCAATTCGGGGAGATTTCCCCGTTGCATGCTTGTTCTTACACACTCTTAAAATCAATCACTTGGGCATTACCCGTAAACAACGCCCTTCACATTCCAAAAGCACTTGACCCTAAGCCTCTAATTAAAACTGGTAGTAACTTGACCCTTACTAAGGATTGGAGGTCTAACTACCTGTGTGTAGCGACTACGTGCTGGTAAGAGTTCCCGCGTGCTATCGGGTGTCTAAGACTGGGGCAAACGGCCTTTCAATCTGGCCCGGTGGTTCCACGGTGCTCTCATTCGGTTCCGTAGTTCGTGATAGTAGGTAACTTAGATCTTTAGGTCTAAGGGCACACTGTAGAGGTTAGGAACTTGACTGTATTGATTTGTAATCAAGTGTACCTTTGCGGCGTCATTTCTCTCATCGCTTTTCCCCTCTTATCCCCCCCCAATTCTTCCTGCGTAGTGCATGTTTTGGAGGAGGCCACAAAACCCTGAACTGTTTGAATTGACTGCTAAATCTAAAAAAAGAGCCGAATCATCCTCCTCCTCCACAAACATGGCACACACCCCCACCTCACCACTTCGTCACAATTCCAATTCTTTCAACACCAGGCTTATCCCGAGAAACCCTGCAAGACCTTCCTTATCGAGTGTCGCGCCAAGCGACTCGGTAAGTCATGTGGAATTGGCTTCTGCGAGCCAGTATTTCAACATGGAGGACCAAGCCTCCGTGTGCTCGAACACATATGCGGACACGTCTTCTGGCATAGAAGACGCCTGCACCCGGGGGAACAACCCATTTTCTGCCACGTATAACCCAGGGTGGCATGATCATCCAAATTTCGCATGGTCTAACAACCCGCAGCGCCAAAACCCCGCTGGTGGACCAAGGCGATCGTCTGCACCCGTCATCCCAAGGGCCCAATCTAATCCTATGGCAAATCCGCCATTAGGCCCTTGCGTACAGAAAACCAAACACGCATCAAAACCTCTTGATAAATTGATGCGAATGATGACGGAAATGTCAAAGCGCCATAAAGAGAACATGACCTCTCTTCAGCATTTGGCGCAGCAGAATGCTGAGATCAGTCAACTAAGCATGGCGACTCGATCTCAGGGCACTTTTCCCGCCCAACCTGTTCCAAACCCGCAAAACTTTGTACCCTGTGGTCCGCAACCACAGGTACAACCTTCTCAGGAACAGGTTCATCAAATTCTGCAAGCTCCGAGTATTCCTCCGGGATTTCAGGTTAATCCCGCTGCAGCATCGCACTCTCATGCTGATAGCGATTACATCAAGGATGACACGTCTGACGAGGACATGACTGTCAGTACGTGTATCGAACTTATTGGAGCCAATTCAGACTGCTGCAAATTACCTGATGACTGCCTGACCTATACAAACTGTGACGTTCCCCAATCCCTCCCTATTCCTGTATCATCTCCTGACCAGACTTCTGACGAGGTTTTCTCCGCTTCCCATACCTTGTGGTCTGAGTCATCGCCGGGCTGCTCACCGCCGGTCCACACTATGGAAGACCGGATTGCCCTTTCTTTCCCGCTAAATCAGGCGGATTTGCAAATCCACACTGGGACCTTGATCCCACATCTTACTCACCGGGGCTATTCCCTTTTGGACCCATCTATCCAAAAAGCCCCCCTTCTTGGCCAATCTAAGGGCCAACTTCCTCTTCCTGATCTGTTTTCTGATCCGCCTGGGACACTCTCGTCCCAGAAAATGCCAAATCTCTCACCATCCACCATTACTTTTCACGCCTCTATCGCGATTACTTCGCTTTTCTCTTCACCACCCACCATCCACCCACCCTTCCACCCTGATTTATACCCTGAACCTCAGCTCCTGTTACCCGATCTGTCGTCCGTTCTCTACCTTTCCCTGCATGCATATGAGGACATAGCATTGTTTGGCATGGGGGGGTGGATAGGCATCCATAGGATCCGGGTATTTTATGGTATCAGACAATTACCACCTATTTATAAATATGCAAGAAAAAGAAAAAGAAAAAGAAAAAAAAAAGAAAAAAAAAATATTAATAATAAATGGTGTTTAGTAATGATTTGAAAGCTGAAACAAAAAAATTCAATAAGTGTTTATGGATATTCAACCTCTGTTTTGAAGAATTTCCAGGCCACAGAAGCTTGATTCGCTCAGGCTCGGCTTAATTCACTTAAAGTATTGACGAAATAGATCAAAATCTCTCTTAACTAAGGACGTATTCTTGTACCTGAGACACCGGTACAGGATCCGTTGGTTTGCTTTTTCTTGAGAGCTTAAGTAAATTTGGTTCACACTACACATATTAGGAAAGACCAGGTGAACATAAGATCCAACCCTAGTGTTCATTAGGGAAGGTGGAGTCCTTACCTGTGCGTGCAGGTAGACTTTTTATCCCAGCATTTAGTCTTGTGTTTAGGAGTGACTCTTTCCACCAAAAAGAAACTCTCCCACCAAAAAGAAAAATAAGTGTGCTCCTTCAAAATGTGTTGTAAGAGATATACTGACACGTGTTTCAAAAAAAAAAAAAAAAGAGTTGTTAAGAAAAAAAAAAAAAGAAAAAAAAAAGAAAAAAAGAAAAAAGAAAAGAAAAGAAAAAAAGATGTTTTAAAAGAGTCAGTATATCTCATAAACGTCTGTATACTTTGTTTTTCGGTGAGCCAAAAAAAAAAAAATCAGAAAATGGGAGTTGAGTTTTCCGTAATCATCTTAAGGGTCAATCCGAAAACACGAGCTGAAACTGGGACCAACCTGTACTTAAAAATTCATGAAACCCTGGGAGTGAGTCTTAAGGTTCATCTGGTCAGTCTTGATCCTTCACTATGCACAAACCATAACCTCTTGAGCTCTCGAGTACGGCAAAAACCTCCTGGGTCCTGGAAATCGTACTTAAGGTTTAAATATCAAGAGTCCTGGTTAGTTGAGAGATGATCTATGTCATGTGAGACTTAAAGTACTGGTAGTCTTCTTTACAATTGGTCCTCACAATCTTCCATAGTAAACACACCTGTATCACCTCAGAAGAAAATCTTCAGCTTAAGATCATTTCTAAATACTATTTTGCTAGGGACTAGCAAAAGATAGGCATGGGGGTATATGTTTGCACCTCAAAACACGCCTGTAATAACGCCTTCTTGTGCTATTTTCTAGCATTAACATTGCATAATAGGATCCTGTAATCGCATTTGTAAAAACACTTGCATGCATGCATTTAATCAAGAGAGGAAGAGGAGTGAAACAATCGCCTGCATAGTTACATTTTTCTTCAAGTGCCTCCTTGCAAAATCACCCTCTTTTTATTTTTCCTCTTGATTTCTTCTTTTCTCTCCTTCCAGCGGCTGCACCCTTCCCGCGGCTGCACTATTCCCGCAGCTGCATGCAGCAGCCACGCAGCACTTCTTCCCGTCACTTCTCCCTGCCAACGCCGCTCCCTATAGCTGCAACTCGCACACCCTCTCCCTGCTGCAGCCGGAACGCCACTCTCCCCTCCTCTATAAGTAGCTGCAGCTTCATCCTCGCAAAGGCAGCTGCTGCAAAGACCCCGCAGCCACCACCTTCCTCTCCACCGTTCTCCCCTCCCATGCGCCGGCCCTCCGTCGAGGAGGCACCCGGCGAGCAGGAGAACCCACTGTGGTGCACACCACCACAGTGGGAGCACCACCGCCCAGCTCTTCAACGAGCCGGTGGGCGTGGTGTTTTCTTTTCTCTTCGTTTTCGTCTCCACGCCATTGCTGCCGCTTCAAGCTCCGAAGCTTGAAGCAGCAGCAGCAGCTAAACCGCGGCGACAGCAGCAGCAGCAGCACCCCCCGCCTCCTCCGCGACCTTCCCCGCAGGCGCGCAACCCTCCGCGCGCGCCTGCAGGCCCGTTCCCCGCCTCCGTCTCCATTCTGTCCGCCTCGCAGTTGCACCTGTAGCCGTCCGCCGCGCGCACTGCAGCGGCCGGCTACGGCCTCGCGCCGCCCCCTGCCCTCCTCCGCGACCCTCCGCGACCACCTGCAGACCTCCTCCACGCTCGCTCCTCCACGACTTCGCCCGCCCGTCGCCTTCGCGCAGGCCTGCGGAACCCTGCGCGAAGGCGCGGTGCACCGCGACGGTCAGACGTCCGCCTTTGCCTTCAGACGACGCGACGTCAGACGTCCGCCACCTCTTGCAGACGTCTTAACTCGCGTGTCCGTGATCTCCCTCTCTCTCTGCCGATCTCTCCCGCGCGCGTCCGCTCAATCTCTCCCGCCCGCTCCCGCTCTCTCTCTCTCACGTATTCTCTCTCTCTCTCTCTTTTATTTAACTCACAGCAACACACACACACATTCACCGACGCACACACACATTCACCGACACACACACACACACACTTATAGTAACGTATATACATATATATATATATACATACATATATATATATATATATACTTATATACATAGTATATCTATATAGTTATGTATACATACATATATATATAATATACATACATATATATATAATATATATATATATATCTACTTATATATACATCTATATACTTATACATATACTTATATATATATAGACATATATACTTATATACATATATATATATATACATATCTATATACATATATACATATATATAGTAATATATATATACACTTATATACATATATATACACATATATATCTATATATATATATATCTATACATATATAACTATACATTTATATATATATATAGATATATTTACTTATATACATACATAAGTACATATATTTTCACGTTATTTATTATACGCTGTATCGCGGGGATATCTGCACCAGTTGCTGATATTCCCTGATACACGCGTACAAAAAAAGCGTGGTCCCATACATCATCCATCCTCCATCCACACTCCACGCGGCACCTAGTCGTGTTGGTTGCGTCTCTCTAGACGTCGACTGACTCGACATAGTGCTACACTCCATAGTCACCTCCACCCCCACCCCTTTATATATATACTACATATAAATATATATCTATAGCTACTATATTTACTTTCTATCTGTTATCTTCCTTCTTAGTAAAAAGATAAAAAAAAGGTATAAAAGTGAAAAGATAATCTTTGATTTGCAGGTACCCCGTCTTGCGAGTAGCAAGGCGTGTTTTGGAACTCTTTTTTGGCTAAAAGCCAAGGACACAATTTTGAGGGTGTGCCTCAAGAACAAGGATTACCAGAAAAAAAAACCTAAATAAGAAAAATACCAAAAACACAATAAACGAACGGAAGAGACGCGTTTTAAGGACAACGTAGAAACTCGACTTGAACCCCACTTCCCTGAGTTCAACCCTGGGCCTAAAAGCGACAAGATAAAATCAAGTAGGCCAGGTTAAAAATTTCTGTAAAGAGATGGTTAGGTTCAAATTAGGTTAACCACTATACATATTTCAACGATAAAAACATCATATTAACAACCTATCCAGGCCGACCATCAACGCCCACCCCCAAATCCCGAGGGAGGAAACCACCCTCAAAACCCACCAAGTGGTGGAGCCTTAGATCCGATAACCCGCCTCCAAGCCCAAATGGAAATGTACAATGAGCAAATGGAAGCCATTCCGGAAACATTAGAGGAAATGCAGAACCCTCTCGAACGGGAGGAGCCTAGGTCTCTTAACTCCTATCAGAATCTCGTTGCTACAGAGACCATAGGACAAATTTGAGTCCCCATGGGCGGGGACGACTTTGAACTGAAACCTAACATAATTGGCCTAATAAATTTTCACTTCCATGGTCTTGCAAGTGAAGATCCCTTTCTCCACTTGGAAGACCTAACCCGATTGGCTGAAACGGTTAAACCAAGAAATGTCGGGTTACCTATAGTCCTCATGAAAATGTTCCCGTTTTCATTGCAGGATAAAGCGTCACAGTGGTTACGCACCCTTGGGAGAACCATCGACTCTTGGGAAGAGATGCGAACAGCGTTTCTCAAGAAGTTCTTCCCAATTAGGCGAACTAATGCGCTTCGCCGTGCTATCACCTCCTTTACGCAACAAAAGGTGAACAGTTTCATGAGGCATGGGAGAGATATAATGACTTCCTCAGGAAGTGTCCGCACCACGGTCTGCCTAAGTGGCATATAGCCCAGATTTTCTACTATGGGCTAAATGAGACTTTGAAGTAAATTGCAGACGCTTCCTGCGGAGGGAATTTCATGAATAAAGACGAGAATGGAGCATTCGAATTATTTGAAAATATGAGTGAAAACTCAATGAACAATGCCTCCATTATCGCCTTTAATCGTACCAGCCTGCCCCGTAATGTCCATGAAGTTGACACGGGACTCTCCCATTCATCCACTGATCTCAGCCTTATCGCACAAAAACTGGATGAAGTCTCCGTCGTGCATAAGAAACTAGACGAGTTACTGGCCAACCCCGCCCGTTCTATGGCAAACACCCCCTCTTCACCACTTCGTCACAATCCAAACTCTTCCAACACCCGGCTTATCCCGAGAAACCCGGTAAGACCTTCCTTACCGAGTGTCGCACCGAGCGACTCGGTAAGTCATGTGAAACTGGCTTTTGCGAGCCAGTATTTTGACACGGAGGACCAAGCCTTCGTGTGCTCGGATGCATATTTACATGCGAACACGTCTTCTGGCATAGAAGATGCTTGCGCCCTGGGGAACAACCCGTTCTCTGCCACTTATAACCTAGGGTGGCGTAATCATCCAAATTTTGCATGGTCCAACAACCCGCAGCGCCAAAACCTTGCGAGTGGACCAATGCAACCGTCTGCACCCATCATCCCAAGGGCCCAGTCTAATCCTATGGCGAATCCGCCATCAGGCCCTTGTGTACCGCAAGAAGAACACGCATCAAGTCCTCTTGACAAATTGATGCGAATGATGACGGATATGTCAAAGCACCATGAAGAGAACATGACCTCTCTTCAGCACCAATTGGCGTAGCAGAATGCTGAGATCAGTCAACTACGCATGGTGACTCGATCTCAGGGCACTCTTCCCACCCAACCTGTTCCAAACCCGTGAAACTTCGTACCCCGTGGTCCTCAACCACAGGTACAACCTTCTCAGGGATAGGTTCATCAAATTCTACAAGCTTCGAGCATTCCACCAGGATTTCTGGCTAATTCCGCTGCAGCACCGCACTCTCATGTCCCCATTGCGAACCCTCCTCCGTCGTATGATCCCACTGGACTCGCATCGTCCAATGCGATCACTACGAGGAGCGGTAAGCAGATCGTCAATCTGCCTCGACCTGATCCTGGCCCTTCTTCTTCATCGCCCTCTCATTCGGGATGCACACTGCATTCGCGAGAGGACGATACACCCAAATTGGTGCCAGAATCAGTCCCATTCCCTGAGGCTCTACTGAGGGAGCCAAAAGGCAAGAAGAAAGACACGTAGGCCCTTGATAACGTGCGTAATTTGTTCAGGGATGTAGAAATCAAGGTACCCCTGCTCGAGGCTATCGACCACATATCTACTGTCACCCGATTTTTCAAAGACTACACAACACCTAGGCGACAGTCAAAGAAAACTAAGAATCCGGTGGTTCTCTCGCCTCATGCGAGTTGTGCTATACTGTCAAACCTACCATCGAAGCAGAAAGATCCGGGCACACCACTTATTTCTTGTAGCATCCAAAGCTGCAATTTTTACCGTACCCTGCTTGATCTAGGATCTTCCATAAATCTCATACCGACCATCATGCTCGAAAAATTTTCCTTGGGAAATCTGAAACCCACCCCTATCACGTTACAATTGGCAGATCCTTCTGTCAAAATCCCAAAGGGTGTGGTGGAAGACGTGGTGGTTAGGGTCAACAGTCTCTGTTTTCCTGTTGACTTTCTTGTTTTAGATATGGAAGTTCCTAGCTCACTTTCTGATTGTCCGATCATCCTTGGTCAGCCTTTCTTGGCCACAGCCCGTGCCCTTAACGACTGTGAGTCAGGCTGTATCGAGATTGCCATTGGATCTGAGAAGATCAAGTTTAACATCTTCAAGGAAGCAAGAACTTTGATTGCGATTGTATCGAGGATGACACGTCTGACGAGGACATGACCGTCAACGTGTGTATCGGACTAATTGGGACCTATTCTGACTGCTGTGGATTACCTATAAACACTGATGACTTCCTGATCAACACCTATTGTGACGTTCCCCCATCCCTCCCTATTCCCGTACCTTCTCCTAACTAGACTTCTGACGAGGTTTTCTCCGCTTCCCATACCTCGTGGTCTAAGTCATCTCCGGGCTACTCACCGCCGATCCACACTCTTGAAGACTGGATTGCCCTTTCTTTCCCGCCAAATCAGGTGGATTTGCAACTCCACACTGGGACCTTGAGCCCACATCTTACTCACTGGGGCTATTCCCTTTTGGACCCATCTATCCAAGAAGCCCCTCTTCTTGGCCAATCTGAAGGCCAACTGCTTCCTCCTAACTTGTTTTCTGTTCCACCTGGGACACTCTCATCCGAGAAAATGCCAGATCTTTCACCACCCACCATCCACCCACCCTACCACCCTGTTGTATACCCTGCACCTCAGCTCTCGTTACCCGATCTTTCGTCCTTTCTCTACCTTTCCCTGCATGCATATGAGGACATAGCATTGTTTGTCATGGGGGGTGGATAGGCATCCATAGGATTTGGGTATTATATGGTATCATGCAGTTTTCACCTATTTATAATATGTAAGAAAAAGAAAAAGAAAAAAAATATATATATATAATAATAATAAATAGTGTTTAGTAATGATCTGAAAGTTGAAACAAAAATACAATAAGTATTTATGGATATTCAACCATTGTTTTGAAGACTTTCCAGGCCACAGAAGCTTGATTCGCTCAGGTTCGGCTTAATTCACTTGAGCATTGACAAAATAGATCGGAATCTCTCCTAACTAAAGACATATTCTTGTACCTGAGACACCAGTATAGGATCCGTTGGTTTGCTTCTACTTGAGAGCTTAAGTAAACTTGGTTCACACTACACATATCAAGAAAGACCAGGTGAACATAAGATCCAACCCTAGTGTTCATTAGGGAAGGTGGAGTCCTTACCTGTGCGCGTAGGTAGACTTTTTATCCCAGGTTTTAGTCTTGTGTTTAGGAGAAACTCTCCCACCAAAAAGAAAAGTGTGCTCCTTCAAAAAATGTTGTAGGAGATATACTGACACGTGTTTAAAAAAAAAAAATGCAAATAAATCAGTATATCTCGCAAATGTCTGTAAAGTCTCTACTCTAAAAAAAAAAAAAGTTCTTCAGGGCAAGTCGCAAATACCCTATTTTCCTATGAGCCACAAATGTCAGAAAATGAGAGTTGAGTTTCCGTCATCTTCTTAAGGGTCAATCCGAAGACACGAGCTGAAATTGGGACCAACCTTTACTTAAAAAATCGTGAAACCTTTGGCTTGAGTCTTAATGTTCATTTGGTCAGTCTTGATCCTTCACTAAGCACAAGCCGTAATCTCTTGAGCTCTCGAGTACGGCAAAAACCTCCTGGGTCCTGGAAATCGTACTTAAGGTTTAAATATCAAGAGTCCTAGTTAGTTGAAAGATGATCTATGTCATATGAGACTTAAAGTACTGGTAGTCTTCTCTACAATTGGTTCTCACAATATCCAACAATAAACACACCTATGTCGCCTCAGAAGAAAATCTTCAGCTTAAGATCATTTCTAAATACTGTTTTGCTAAGATAGGCACGGGGGTATGATTGCACCGCAAAAATACACCTGCAATTGTGCCGTCTGGTACTATTTCCTAGCATTACCAATGCATATTAGGTCTCCATAGTCGCATTTGTAAAAATACATGCATGCATACATTTAATTGAGAGGGGAGGAGAGTAAATAAATGGCCTCGCAATTTACATTTTTCCTCAAGTACATCTTTGCAAAATTCACCATCTTTTTATTTTTATTTCACTTGATTTTGAAATCTTCCCCGCGGCTGCATGGAGCATCTTCTTCTCCTTGCACCATTCCCTGCTCACACCCCTCCCTGCCAACCGCATACATGATCTCCCTGCCATGAGCCATCCTTGAGCCATGCACAGCCAGGGCATGGCTATGCACGCTCTCCTCTTCTTTAAAAACAGGTGCGGCTCCTTCTTGCAGAGTGAGCCTGGTCCTTCATGAAAAAAAGACCCAACATAGCAGCACCACCTTCTCCTTCCAGGCCACCGCCTCCTCCCTTTCCTTCCACACGTCGGCCCTCCTCCTCTGAGGAGACACTCGACGGACAGGAGCACCTCATGGTGGTGCACAACCACCACCATGAGTCCACCACCACCCAGCTCACCATAGAGCCGGTGGGCGTGGTGGCTCTTCCCTGATTTCTTCACTTTCCAGCACTTCCACGCCATTCTAGCCATTGGAGCGGAGCTTCAAGCTTTGAAGCTCAAAGCTTCGCATGCAACAGTAGCAGCAAGGCGACAGCACGCAGCAGCAGGCCACACTCGCCCTTCCACGCACGCCTGTAGGCGCCCTTGCCTCCTCCTTTGCACTACCCTTGCCTTTGGCTTCTCCACACAAGCGTCCTGTCGCGCTCTCTCTTCCGCAACCTGCCATTGCGCGCCTCTACAACGGTCGGCCAAGCATCCCTACGCACCCTAGCCAACATGGCCTGGCCACCGCGCGCCCTGTCGTGCCCCTTCGCTCATGATCCAACCCCCCTCCGCGCGCTCTGTCGCGAGGTCTTGCCCACAAGCCACTAGCCGGAACCACTCTTCCGTGCGCGCTGAGCCGTCCGCACTCACAGTACCGAATGTAGGCGGTCGTGCGGCTCGCCGACCAATGTAGCCACTGTTCATGCATTTCTGCAGAACACTGTGGCTACAGTGGGGTGACCGGTGAGTTTCTCAGTTAACCGGTCACCCGACATGCCGCAACCGGCCGCAGCCAGCGTGCGCGTCTCGCGCCGCGTCGCCCGCACCCACCCACGTACGCCTATGTGTGCCCGCCTCTCCCAGCGCCTGCCTTCGCCCGCTTCCTTCACCGCTTGCACTTGCAAGCTCCCGTTCAAGCCTCTCCACGCAGCGCTGGGCGCTGCGGTCCTTTCCGCGCCACTCCCTCCAGCGCACTCTTCTCTGCGTGCATACACGCCTGCGCGTGCGTGCATGGAGCCTCCAGATGGCACTTGGAAACTGCAGACGACTTAACTCCCTCACCTCCAGCAGCGCTCTCTCTCTCTCTCACACACTCTTTCTCACAACACTCTCTTTACCGATGCTTGCACACACATACACTCATACTTCATACACACACACACACCTATACACTATTGTATACATATATATATACGTATACATATATATATTGATATATATATATATACTTATATTTATACATATAGTAGTACCTATATACTTATGTATTAGTATACATACATACACATATATATATATCTATATAGTTATATATATGCATATATATATATTTACGTATATACATATACTTATATACATATATACATATATATACACATATATCTCTACATATATTAGTACTTATATAAATATGTGTTAGTCTATACACACACACACACACACACACACACACATATATATATATCTATATACCTATATATATATATATATACATATATATACACATATACTTATACATACATACATACATATATATATACACACATACATATACACATATATATCTATAACTATATATGCATATATATATACATATCTATCTACATATATCTATATACATATATTACTATATATATATACATATATATACATCAATATAGTATTATATACGTACATATACATATATATATATATATATATATATAGACCTATATATTTATAACCATATATACATATAGATATATTTACATATATATTTATTTTCACATCATTTACCATATGTGGTATCGTAGGAATATCTGTACTAGTTGCTGATATTCCCCGATACATGCGTACAAAAAGCGTGGTCACATACATCTTCCACCATCTATCCCACACTCCATGCGGCACCTCGTCCTGTTAGTTGCGTCTTTCTAGACGACGACCGACTCGACACAGTGCTACACTCCATCTCCGCCTCCACGCCCACCCCTTTATACATATATAATATAGACATATATAAATATATATATACTATAGTTCCTTTACTTCTATTTCTCTTGCATGACCATAAAAAGATTAAAAAAAATATATAAAAGAGAAAAGATAATCCTTGACTTGCAAGTACTCCGTCTTGCAAATAGCAAGACCCATTTTGGAACCCTGTTTTGGCTCAAAGCCAAGAACTTAATTTTGAGGGTGTGCCTCAGGGACAAAGATTACCAAAAAAAATCTAAATAGAAAAACACCAAAAACACAATAAACGAATGGAAGAGACCTGTTGTAGGAAAGGCGTAAAAACTTGACTCGTAACCCCACTTCTCTAAGTTCGACCTTGGGCCTAAAAGTGACCAAGATAAAATCAAGTAGGCCAGGTTAAAAATTTTGTAAAGAGATGGTTAGGTGCGATTTAGGTTAACCACTATATACACTTCAACGATAAAATCATCATATTAACAACCTATTCGGGTCCGACACCAGCGGCCAAGATCGCGCCACGCAGCGCGCCCTCAGACAATGAGTGCCCACGCGTGCGCGCATGCTGGGCAACGACGCTTGCGCCACACGCACCCGAGGCGTGATCCGAGCGCACCCGAGGGAGGATCTTAATTGTCCGATCTTCGATCGGACGGCTCTCACGCAGCGGCCACGGATCATGTGCAGGCGTGTGATCGGCGGGCTGGAGGGCTTCACCGACGCTTTTGGAAGGGTTTTAGCGACGTCCTGAATGTCGCTAAAGCCCCTTCTTCTCTTAGAAAGCCCTTCTCCCTATTTAAACCCCCTCCAACCACTCGTTCAAGGCATTCACTTCTCTGGCAACCACTCTACCCCTCTCTTAGCTAGCTTTAGGCCCTCTTGTAATCACCAGAGACGACAAGCCACCGACGGAGCCTCCTCCACCGCCGCTCTCCCTCCTCTCTCTCTCTCTTCCTCTCTTTTAAGCTTTCCCTTACTTTTGTTTAAGCATGTATTTAATGTTGTAAGCTGTGAACTAAAGCTGCATGATTGGTGAGGTTACTTTCCGTTCAGTGTTTACTTGATTTCCTGGTTAAGTTGCATGATCAAGCAAAGAAATGACTCTAACCCTAATCTCTCTCTATCTCTCTCTCGCTTTTCAACCGCACCTTTCGCAAGCAAAACTCCGCAATTTCCATGACAACAAGTGATAAGAAAAATCTAATTTTCATGCCTCCCTGAGACCGACACTCAGACTCACCTCCATTTCCTTACTTGAAAACCGATGTGGCAAGTGCGACTACAACGACACTTCTTAACACACACGCACGAGCGCACGTCACTGGGGTCTGGGAAATCATATTGATCTTCAACATTACTCCATGATTCATCATTAGTTTCTAAGTGGATATATGGGTATTTTTGATTAGTGGCTTCATGTGACATATTCAGCATATTTCCACGTTTCTCAATGAGATCTTGGTGTATTTTCCAAAGTGGGGAATTTGACAAACATTGTAGACACTCATTGCTATGTAATTTCCCCAATTTAATATATTCTGATAACAGAGCATTTCGGGTTGAACCATTTATCAGTTGGGTCAACAATAGATGGGCATGGTTCGTAATGAGGATTGTATTTCTTACACATTAACCAGAACTTTGCTAAATGGATCTGAGGTTTTGTAAAACTCTTCCCTATGTCTAAGGGCAGCATCGACCATTTCTCTTTCATGCTCATTTGGGATTTGGGTTTTTTTAAAATCTTCCCTATGTTGTCAGGTTGCATTTTCAAATCAGGTGGTGGATCAAGATGTAAAATCAAATTCAGGTCCAAATCAAATTGATTAGATTAGATCAGAATTCCCAAAAAGATCAACTTTAATGGAGGCCTCTTGGTCAAACCTAGGACCTTTCTTGTGTATGTGCTGTAGAGAATATATGAGGGACTGGATGTTTATTGGACCCAATCAAGGCACCCAAAGATTTTTGGATGACTAAGGCTGTTTTGAGGTGGATGATACCTTTGAATCAGGAATCTACACACCTGAGAATTACTTGGGCAACTAGGAAGGAAGAGCCATGTAGAGACCCCTACACAGTAGAGCATCCCCACGGGTTACAAGGTTTCCCCCACCAGACCTTCCTTGTCACTACGTTTCCAAGTAGATCGGAATGTGCGAATTGAGACCTTAAGTCTACCAGTTTTAGTCCTAATTTGTGCCTTGAATTTCACTTGATTATAAATTTATTCAATTTTTGACCTAATTTGGAGGTTGATTGGCCCACAAAGTGGACCAACTTCACCTGACCTACCCTAAAGATTGAGGATAAAGTTTGGGTCAAGGCCCAAAATCACCCTGAATTGACTCAGGTTATTAGGTTCAAATTTTAGAGTTCAAGTGAATTTAGAGCCTAATTTTTAGGGTTTACTTGAATAGATCTTTTCAAATAAGGGCTTGGGTAGCGCACAAATGCGGGAATGCCAATTTCCTTTAATGCAGGAAAATATGTACTAGCACTTCACAACCCTAAAGTGGAAACCCTAATTGGCTCTATTTCCAAGTCCAATTTGATCTCAAATGAAACACCTTGGACTCAAACAAGAATGTGAGTAGTCCAAGGTTCTTAGAAAATTAACTGTAAATCCTTAATTGGTATAGGAAATCAGGATGGAGATCTGTAATCAAATCATCTCACTTCAATCAGATATTAAATCAATTTTGCAAATCAGGAAACTTTTGCCTTTAAATGATAATTACTAGAAAAATAAAGCAAGTGGATCTAATTCATTTGTTTCATTTTTCTCTTCCCAAGATTAGGAGATGATTAGGGAAGAAGAGAAATTTTACCTGCCCCTGGAGTGGTTGATTGTGCGGAAGATCTTCTCGTGATGTACCTCTCAAAATCATAGCAAATGAAATAGGGCAAGTTAGAAATCAAATCAATCAAGAACGATAAGATAAGTGGTGTGCGCGTTGCTCCCCGATAACGATGCCAAAATGTTAAAAGGCATTCGAGTCGAGTTTTAGGAAAGAGAAACTAAGAGTCAAGTTGAGTTTTAGTCGACAAAAATGCTTTTACAACATTTAAATTTATAAGAGTGCTCAAAAACAAAAATGAGTCTGAGGTCGTTCATAGGGAACAAATTTAAATTCACACAGTAATCCCAATTTAGAAATAATGAGCACAAGAACAAGGATATGCAATGAATATCAATGATCAAAATGTATGCAATAATGACCCAAATTGTATCTCAAGAATTATTGGCAAAAATAATAGAAAGGACTATAAAAAATGGTGATTTGAATCAGCACTTAAATCCTACAATTAAGCACATATCACAATTCTCAAATAAGCCAAATATTTCAATAGTATCTTGAACCACTAATCCACGTTAGTCACATGAGCCAAAAAATTCCACAGTATCAGAGCCACGGTTCTTAAGCCCAAGGCAGATGTCAGAGGCAAACCTCAGATGCCTTAAACCACTCAGGACACAGCCAAGGCACAAGGCCTCAACAACACAAGGATTAAGCCTCTCGAAATCTCGCAAAGTGTTCAGCATATACAGGCACGAAATTCGAGGCTACAGTGCAAAACCTACCCCTACCCTCTTTAGATTTTCTCTTCTTTCCCCTTTCTCTTAGAACCGCGTATATGGAGGCATAGTAATTGGGTTATCGGGTAATTGGGTATACAGTTCAGAGGTCTAAGCTCGCTAACGTGGAGGCGGGCAGGGGTGCGTGGGTCATGTGCATGGGGGACCTGACCCCCCGTGTTTGTGGGTGAAAAGGCCTTAGCACATTTTCCCTTTATACCGCTGTGAATGCTTTGTAGCGATTGATGTGGGACTATGTTCCCTTCCTCCTCGTTGTGGCAGTCATGAAGAAGCGTGCTCAATTTGGTCTACTGTTGCCATGACTTCGCCCAATTGAGGGTTAGGAACTGAGCGTGAAGCTATTCCACGCCAATTGGGAGCAAGGGTGAGACCGAAGGTGGCTGGATGATAGTGGTTGGAGACAGAGATGACGACCAGTGATTGTGAGATACCTATGACAGAAATGCAACCCTAGAGCCCAATTAGATAGCTAAGAACTTTTGTCGTGGTGTGGCGATGGTAATGGTCGGTGTAGTGTGGTGCAAGGTGTAGTGGAGTGGCCGAAGCGTGAAGGTTGGCGGAGCTTCGGCGAATGGAATCGGGGAAGGTGATGGAGGTGTTGAAGTGTTAAATTAGGTTGGGAAAAAGTATGGTGGAGGTGTGCGTGAACTCTTGCCCAACCTAATTTGGGTGGAATAGGGCGAAGGAATTCCTACAATGAAGGTGGTTGTGGTGGTGGCTGTCGGAGCTAGAGAAGGAGAGGGAATTGGGACCTAAGATTTAGCCTAAGACTAATTGGAGGGGAGAGAGAGAGAAGCCCTAACATTATTGGACGAATGGAGGTTTGAGGAAGCTTGCTGGAGGTACACCAGAGCTGTGGATGAAGGAGGTGAAGATGGAGCCTACGAGGGGGTAATTGGGTTGCCTTCTTTGTCCGGAAGCATGGCGATGAGGTGTTGAGGAGAGGCCCTCTCCCTATTGTACATGGGAGTGGCCGAAGAAGGGGTTTGAAGAAGCTCTATGTCATTGTCAATGGTAGCGGGTTAAGAAGAAGTAGGGGTGGATTTGCACACCAAAAAATAGACAACCTTAGCTTGATCAAATGCATCTCTACTTATAGAGAGCTTCTCCTTTCTATTTGCGAGCAAATAAGGCAATTTCTGCCATGCTACGAAGTTGTTTCATGGGTTTGGAAACTTGGGTTTGCTAGGGAACAAAATGGCCATGATTGATCTCAAAATAGGGTCTGGTCAATTAGCCAAGATCTTAGGAACAAGTTTAGCAAATTTGGTGATTTTTGATTGAAGAATCTTGAATCAATTTGCCCAATTAAATGATGCGACTTGGGTTTTAGGAACCTTGCAGGTTCCTTCTCTGTGTGCAAGGAGGATGATGGTGGTAGGGGCTTTTCCAAGAAAAAGATGAGAAACTTAGGGACCTGAATGTGATAAATCTGAAAGTTAGGGGCTTGGATGTAAATAATAGAACTTTTAAGGACTGAATTACAAACTTGGTCAATATGGACTCTAATTGGGCCTAAATTTTGGCACTAACCTAATTTGGACCCAAAGAATCTAATGGTGAACTTGGATTTCAGTCTTGATTACGTTTGACTGGGAAATTTGCACAGAAGCCCAAATTAGGGCAAAATCCCATCTAAGACTCTATTCAAGGTCAAAATGGGTTCAGATGGTGAAACCAAGGGTACCGAACCTCTTAGAATATTTTTATATAAATTTTAAAAGGTTTAGATGAATTTTATCCTAACCAGAACCTCTTCAATTTAAGTAGGTCTAAAATTAGGGTTTTGTGTTATAATTTGGTTCTCGAAATGCGTGAAACTCTATTTTTGTCTATGTGAACCCACTCTTTGGACTTTAATGCTCATTTGACCTTCAATTAACCCCTGAAAAATCCTATGGTTATTCTGCATTTATGATGCAATGTTAAAACTACATTTTTAGCCATGTTTTAATGTTTTTTCCTCAAAACGGATCTGAGTGGAATTGGTGTCCTTAAGCGATCATTTAGGAGAATTTATCACTTTATTTCAACTAATTCAAGTTAGTTATGACTAGTGATGGTGTTACCATCAAAGAGGTGATAAGAAGATATAATACTTCATACTATAAATCGTAAATATTGAAATTATACATGGGCTTTGTGAATGTATTTCATATGTGCATCAAGTTGTCACCCGAGAAGATCAAGGTTTTCTGAGTTGGTGCGGATGACTATGTGTTCTCCTTGGACACATTTGAGACATCATGTTTTGTGTATCGAAGACCTCTCGTTGTATTATCTGTAGCAGATACACAGCAACCACTTAATAATCTTCTTGAAGAAATAGAGAATGAGTGCCAATCAGATGTTTGTCGTGAAAGAATTGATGAGTTGGAGATGAGGAATGATGCATACGTACTCGAATTGGATAAATTGTGAGAAGAAATAAAAAAATTGAAGGAGATGAAGGTGGCTGTGGAGCATAAAGACATCACCATGCAGGTTGAACTTAGTGGTCAATGCTAGGAAATGAGTCATTTGGAGCCAAGTAAGATGACCGAATCTGAAAAGAACCTGGTAATTTTGGCCAATGTAGTATGCGAGAGAATTGAACCACCAACTTTTGACTTAATGCTTTTAGGTAACAATGACCTTGTACCTAAGAGTGACACTTGTAATGCTGCTGCTGTGATCGACGCAAAGCCAGTGGAGCTATAGAGAGATACATTTAAAACAGTAGATGAAACAACACAACTTGAAAAGAGTACGTCATGTGAAAAGATTGGCAGTGAATCCAAGAATGGGATCGGTACTGTTGAGAATAAGGAAAAATTGAGAAGAAGTCCAAGTTCAATGGTGAAGAGGATAAGAAAATGATAGAATGATGTGAAGATGGAGGATGAGAAGACGAAAGGTGCATGTAGTGAGAAAAAGAGGATAGGAGGAAGAAAGAGGAGAAAGACAAGGGATGGGGAGAAGAAGGTACATAATATTGATTGTGAACAAGTGACAAAGAAGGGGAAGGATGAAGAACATATGGAAACTACAAATGTTGAAGGAAGGAGTGAACCATCTACTGGGAAGGGTGGTCATGGGGATGATAAGCAGGATCAAGAGGTTCAAAATGCATCCACCCTGCTTGTAAATACATGTTGAAGGCAAGTTAGCTAG
Source organism: Thalassia testudinum (assembly GCA_037157565.1). Lineage (NCBI taxonomy): Eukaryota > Viridiplantae > Streptophyta > Magnoliopsida > Alismatales > Hydrocharitaceae > Thalassia > Thalassia testudinum. Next base: position 101,314,983 of record JAZHRO010000063.1, read on the forward strand.
GAGTTTAGATATGCTTCATTGTAGTAAAATCTCCTAAATAACCCTCTCAACAAATACAATTTATAACTCGAATATCTAAAATGAAGTCCGAGGTCAAACGCAGGGAACAAGTATTGCAATTCACGTGCTAATCTCAATCAAAATATAAATGAGCACAAGAAATTACACACAAAAGAGATATTCAATAAATAATAACCTGTCACACTAAATATTTAATGAAGTTCAATGTATCACCAAAATATGAGGACAAAAAGATAAGAGGATTAAAAACAATGGTGATTTGAATCACCACTTATATCCTCCTTAAGTTAAGCATGCATCCAACTATCAATAATATCAAATAAACCAACAGTAGCTTGAATGCTATAGTGATCAGATGTCTCTCTGGCATATCAGATGACTTAAATGTCGCCTACTATAGTACTCCTTAGAGAGCCTTTTCTCTTCTTCCCCTGCTCAGGTCTTCTTCTTCTTCTTCTTCTTCTCTGGCCTTAGCTTCTTCTTTTCTTCACAAAGCCTTCTCTTCCTTCTCAAGCTTTCTCTTCTTAAAGCCTTCTTCTTCTTAGTGATCAAGTGTCGTACGGTGCTTGCAAGAGGAAAACACCCCCTTCCCCGCTCTCTCTCTTTTTCCTTCCTTCCTCTCCTTAGATATGGTCAGCTAATCGGGTATTCGGATCATGTACAGTAACTGGGTCTAGGGCTGCGTGCATGGTGTCGCAGCCGAGGAGTGATAGGTTTAGGCGGGTCGGGTGAGTACGGGTGAAGGGGGCCTCACCGCCAAGTGTCTGAGGCGATAAGGCACATTGACAAAAGCAATTTATTCACTGCCGAGTGTTCTCCCACCGATGTGGGACTAAACCCATGCCTTCTTCGCGTGCGTTGCTGCGAAGGGTTCTTCCTTCAACTGCAGCAGCCACTGAGGTTGGTGCCCTCAATCAAGGACTTGGGAGGGGTCCTAAAGTGTATCCATGACTCCTAGGCGTAGCACCATGTTCTTTTGACATCGGAGGACTGAAGATGAGGTCAGAGATGATGGCGGCGGCGACAGTGGACGGTGAGAGCTGCAAGTCATCAACATGGCCTCTCGGCCACATTAAAATAGCTCATGAGCTTCGCTAGAGGGTGTGGAGTGTGATGGTAGTGTCCTCGTGATGTGGGAGAGTGTGGTGGCCGGACGGTGGTAGGAAAGGTTGTGCGAAGGTGGGTTATTTGGTGGCGATCGTGGGAGCATGGATGGTGAAATAAAGAGAGGGGTCTTTTGCATGGTGGAACGTCAGAGGTATAAGGAGTGTTGGCGAGGTGTGCGGTGCGGTGGAGTGATGGGAACCTCACCGAAGATACGACCGGAGTGGAGGAAGATGATGGTGATTGGCGGCTAGGTCGAGGGTTGTTTTTAGGTTTTAATAAAGGAAATTAACCTAAGAATCTAAGGGAACCTAACTAACCTAATCTAACAGATCAAAGAGGTAGGATGCTACTGGTTATGGTATGGCCGGTGCCGAAGAAGGGAATACCTTCGATGAGGGAGGAGCGGTGAGGAAGACGACGAAGAAGACCCTCGCTGGTATTGCGAGTGGTGGGGGAATGTAGGGAGGAAGATCTGGCTGACTATGGTCTGTGGTAGCCGGCGAAGAGGGTAGGACAAGGAGCTCGCTAGAGCTTGCAGAGCTTTCAACCAGAGAGGAGAGAAGAAGGTGGAGAGACCAGCCAAAACGAGTTAAGGAGGTAAGGAAGTTGGGGCGAAGCTTATATAGAGCTTAAGACCTGCTGCAAATAAGGGAGGAAGCTCGACGTGCTTCAAAATTTCAGGGGAAGAAATCCCTAAAATTTTGAAGGTTCGCAACAACTTTTGGGTTTGATTCCAGGTCCAAGAAGTTGCTTAGATGATCGGGAATCATCTGAGGAACACTCCTCCCAATTTTGGAGGAGATTGATTGAAGGATCAGAGAGCTTTCCTTAATTGAAGGTCTACTACTTTGCAGGTTTAGGACTTTTTCTCATGCGAAGGCAGCAAGGACCTGTTGGTAAAGAAGATGACGAAGTTAGGTGGGTGAATGCAAATATTTCGAAAGTTGAAGGGCTTGGTGAAAGGAAAAGAATCAGACTGGACTAAAATGCAAACTAGGTCAAGATGATCTTTGATTGGGCTCAAATTTTGGTAAAAATCTAATTTGGACCCAAGGAATCTAATGGTGAAGTAAAATTTTAGTTTTGACTAAGTTTGACTAGGTAATTTACTCAGAAACCCAAATTAAGGCAACTATCTGTCTGAGACTTTGTTTTAGGTCAAATGGGTTCCAATGGTCAAATAAAAGGTACCAAACCTTATAGAATATTTTTATATGCTTTTTAGAAGATTTAAGTGAATTTTATCATGACCAAAACCTTAGTTAATTAAGTGGGTCTGTTTTTAGGATTTCAGATGTCCATTAATTCTTGAAATGCGTTAAAACCTGTTTTGTTATTCATGAACCTACTTATTAGACATTAATGACCATTTGACTTTTAATAAACCCCTGAAATACCCTGTGGTTATTCTGTATTTATGGAATGCTGTTAATTTTATAGAAATAACCTTATATTCTTTTCTTTTCAAAATAAGATAATGTGCCCTTAGGACCTTCTGATGGATATGTAGGAGCTTTTATCAACCCTATCAGACCAAATTGAGCTAATTATGATTCATTATGGTGTTCCCATCAATACAGATGTTGATAGTGACGTTGTGAGTAGTGCTCATGTCTCTAACTTCAATTTTGACATACTTGAAATACATTGTAACATGCTAATATTCAAAATTTACAGTACTTATGTGAGCTAAGAGATGATTACATGGGGCGTGACAATGTGACTAATGAAAAATATGGAATAATATAGTGATTTTTGCAAGATCCCTGTGACAAGCAAGTATGAAGAATTTGAAAATATATATTTAGTAACATCCTTTTGTGAAAATATTTACAAATGTGTCCCATCCTATGGCTACAACAAAAATTATCACACACCATTGGACAACTACTGTGTTGGGCAACACATAGACAACCTCCTTTATGGTGGGATGATAGAGAATATGGTATACACATCTGTAAGAAAATTCAATATGTCATAAAAGAAAGGTCACCATGGATTACTTTTATTTTCTTTAATTTAACTATTGCAATAATTCATGTAGATAGTAGATGCCTATATGGATGTGTTGTTCTTCAAACATTCAGTGCTTCACGGCGGTGAAGCTCCATACTTCTTTGCATTGTTGACAGTGATGGTATGTTCCTTAATTGTTGAGCATGATAAGAGAAAGATGGTTACAACCCATACATAATACATGTATTTATCAAGAAAAATACTGATATGAGTTCTTGACATTCAAAGCTTAATTAGAAACAAACTTGGGAGCATGATGAAAGATGACAATGAAAACCTTAAACAAATTTTTGATGCAAGGCCAAGTACCCTTACAAATATTAAGAAGGCATTCTTCACAATATAGTTGCCTAGATACTAAATACTATTGGAGGCATGTTTTGAAACAAAGATGTTCTACTCCTACGACTCCATAGAAGATGATAGGGGAAGCAAATCTGAGGCAATGTGATGGGTAATAATAAAACTAGTATATTTTCTCAATTAAAGTTGTATTAGATTCCACTTGTATAACTATATATGTTGTAAAACAAGAGTCAATGTTTCTGGTTGTGTTGTATTACAAATGTTGTAATACAACTCTAGCAATAAAAAATGCACAACTTAATGTAACTTATGAACAACCATAAGTACTATCTATGCCTACATGTGTTGATATACATGATTCAGAGATTTTGATTGTGTTGTAATACACAAGATGTAATATAAACTCTAGTGATCAAATGTTTGATTGTGTTGTAATACATAAGATGTAATACAAACTCTAGTGATCAAATGCACAAGACAGTGCAAATTTGTGAATAAATAACATCGTTTTAACAATAAGTACTATATATAAGTATAGATATTCTAAAGCATGATTATGTGATTTTTGTGTTGTATTGCAAATGCTGTAATACAACTCTAGTAATACAAGTGCACAATTTACTCTAGCTTGCGAATAACATGGTGCTAACCATAAGTTTATCTTCAGCAAAAGGAGCTTGTTGGAAAGTTTTTCATAAATAAATTCCCTGTAGAGAATGTCAGGAATTGGAAGATGCTTTATGTCGAGAATATACTGATGCAATTTGATACAAGTGTAGATTATGGCATCTATGTCATAAAATACATGGATTACATTTGTTCAGGTAAAAATCTTGACTTCACAAGCAGGGATATACCAAAGTTTAGAGCATAAATAGCTACTACACTTTTGGATTGTGGTGACTATGAAAAGCATGAAGAAATAAACCTATTCGTCAGGATGTTAAAAAAGAATGGAGATTAGAAGGGAATATCCTAGGTTTCTTAAGTTAGTGAACTACATGGGTGTATGTTACTCTCAATACCTTGAACAATTTCTACTCTGTTGGTCTACCAGCATAGCATATGAAGTAGACATGCTCGAGATTTTTTATTATTTAGAATTATTTTTGGTCCTACGAACATCTCTGCAAGCACACCTTGCATATAAATTGATATCAAGAATGTTAGCCTCTAAATTAGGCATTGTTATATTCTAAAATGACAATTATGTTTCATTGTGATAATGTATAACAGTTACCATGTTACAAACGTAAATGATTAGAGCTGTACAAAGTAGATTAATGTAGTAATACATCCCTCTCCCTATTTTCATGGATTGCATTTTGACAGTGATCAAGAATTACAAATCCAATACCATGTATTAGTACTAACTAAAATTCTCCTTTTGTTGGAGTCTTGTGTAACTGTAGTAATGCAAATTTTTTGAAATAGTAATAGTTCAGCGATTAGAGAATATGTGCAAAGAAAGTCAAAAAAATAACATATTACCTGCGCATTGAAGAATGGGTACAATCAATGCATTGTATTGCCAATGAATCGTGATTACTACCCAGTCAGGAATTTATATTTACCGATACATGTTTGTATCAATAAAAGAAATCTCACATGAACTAACAACGTAATACAATCATTTATTCGCCAAGAAAATGCTCGAGAAACACAAGCGTCCATAATAAAAAGCTCTAATTTATTACTTACAATAGCTTTTAAACTGGATGGATAAATTGAAAAACATATCCAAATTCATATACTCTATGACATGACCTACATATATAAACTAAAGGTCAATCAATCAGCAATGCTGACTACAATATGAAAGGGATGGTATAAAACAAATTGAGTCCTTCAATCTTTCATGTGCTTCAAGAGCTAACATCCTCATTAGAATCTGACCTGCATAACATGCAAACATGTAGAAAAATTAGAATAAAAAAAAAAACATGTTAGCAATATAATTATGGTTGAATTTAGAATTGAGTACATATGCTAAACATACCTTGATATGGGAACATCAATAGATGATGTCTTGTTCGGACAATTCCTTGAGTCATGGCCGGCGTTGAACTTCAAACATAGTTTGCACAGCCAGCCTTTTGATTGTTTGTTCTCATATGTAGATTTCAAATGATTGCCGCTTAATTTTGGCCTCCTGCTTTTCCCACTTTCTTTAGTCTTTGCAATTTATGGTTCTTTGATGGGGATGCCAACACTAGCACAACTATTTTTTGATCTTCTAGTTGATTCCTTGTCAAGAGAAATCTTCACATTAATAATATCTTTACTACTGAAATTGCTTATGATAAGTGAGACTTTGAAACCTCTATTGTATCATCATATTTCAAAGCTTCGTTCGTTAGGCGTGAAAACATTTGGTATTACTCCTTCGCATCGTCATCATAGCCCATAGCTTTGTATAACGAGTAATATCTGGATTTCTTCATATTACTTTTCCATCTATCCAAAATACAAGATTCTTCAAGGACACGAATGTTCCTATGTTTTAAAACAGCAAATATATGTTTGCAAGGTAAACCAACGAAGTCCATGAAACTACAATTGCAACGGAAGACATTGTCTCCACTACATAATGTGACGTCATTCTCATCGCCAAGGGAACCAATGCTAAAAGTTCTATATTTAGACTTAGGCTTGTCAACAAATAAATCAACAACATTTAACATCAGACAATGCATAATCTGCTTTCGAACCTCGTAGAATATGGTCATTGTCAATACCTCTGAAAGCTTCCACTCGATGTTCCATGATGTTTGGAGGATTCGTCGTCACATCAGGGTGTCGTTGTCAAGTGAATTCTCATTCTCCCTCAACCTGCTTAAAGCATTTTGAAATCTACATATGAACTCATATAATGTGTTTTGTTTGGTGATGGCACTATTTAAGAAAGCATGAAGGCTTTCACTTCTCTATGTCATCTTTAAATCGATAAAAAAATGATTACACATGTAAGCAGGGACTGTAACGACCCGATTCCCGAGTCCCTACGAGACACGAGAACCGGACCGACTCGACTAATCCCAAGACCCAGTCGTCCAACGAGGAAGTAACCAAAAGACAGTAAAATAAACCACATTCAGCATGAATATAACTAACAGTAAGAAAGTACAGCAGTAAGGAAAGAAACTACTACAGTAGGCACCACCACAACAGTAAAACAACATTTATCATATAACAAAAACTGCAGGTAAAGAAGGTACAGCGGAAACAAAAACTACTCACTAGAACAGAAACAAAAAGGGGTACAAAGCTGTGGTAACTCTACTGGACCCTACTCGGCCCAGCGTCCTCTGCAGCCGCCGACCCTGGCTGCTCAACACTTGGTCCTGAAAAAGGTAACGAGTGTAACACGTCAGCAAAACGCTGAGTAGAGTGGCAAACTAACTAAAGGCAACAGTAGAGTGTACAGTAGCTGTTATGTTCTATTACTTCCTTTATTTACATCTTTCAATTTTTCTCACTATTTCATTTACTTCTCAGATCCTTTACTTGATCTCGGATGTCCTCGTGGGACGATCTTGATTGCAGTCTTTTCCAAAAGTAGAAGTAGCACGTGGTGCTCTCCTGGCCGGGAGAGTCCCCCGTGGTGATCCTACCCTCAGTCAACCACCCCAAGGTCACTGACAGACGTAACGGTGACTACGGCACGCGCGATAAACGCACAGGTAGCTAGCCCGCACTGGCACGCGGTCAGTCGTTTCTGTTAACGGGTGCGCCCAAAGCACAGCACGGAACCAGGGCAGAGCCCTCTCAGTAACAGGGGTCCAACCCCTCCACAGTAACCAAACCGGGGCCTTGCCCCTCCACAGTCCGCGCACCCTCGCCTGACTACCCTGGTTTGCCCTAGTGGGCCTAACAAGTCGGTGAAGGAGGCTAGCAGAACCCCGGGGCCCGTGGGGTAGCTAGTACTCTCCTAACACTACTAGCTCTCCTCGGTACTACGTACACGAGGGCCAACAAGTCGGTACAGAGCGGCCAAGCCTAACCCTGGGTCCCTGGGGCGGCTGGCCCCACTCTGGACTAAACAGGTACAGGTACTTCCCTTGGTACTGCGTACCCAAGAGACAGTACAACTACATCTCAGTTCCATTCCCTTTCCCTTTCCAGGAGTTCCACTCCTAATTCCCCGTAGGGTTCCAGCTCTTTATCTCAGAACATCATATGTTTCACTTTCCAGATTCACGTTCTCAAATTCCATGATCTCAAACATGTTTCTTTGTTCATAACAGGCAGTTGTTAATTAAATTCACAGGCAGCTTTATATATTCCTTTCCATTTTTTTTTCCAAGACTGTAGTAATATACATTCCACTAGTTTTTCCATCCTAGGATTCATGCCATATCCTAGGATCTATCATACAATCTAGTTTTCCGGCCCTATGATTCATGTAACACCTAGGAGCTATCATTCCATATACTTCTCATTCCTAGGATTCATGCAATGCCCTAGGTTCTAGTTATGGTTCCATACTTTAACAGATTTTATTAATACTTAAAGCCACTCTACCAGGTACAACGGGAGTAATGGGGGCGTGATCGGGAATCCCGCGCGCCTCCACGACTCTCAAGACTGCAACCGAACGAGGTCCTATCACAAGGATCAAACACAAGGAGAGTCTCAAAACAGTGTATAGCTACTGTAGGCGGGTAGAGGAATAAATTCTGAAACGAACGCAACTCGAATCGCGGAAAACGGAGCCCAAACGGGCCCTAAACGGGTCGAGAAAGACAATACTGTGCAAAATCAGACGTCTGGAACTCCTTCAAGACGTCTTAAACGGTGGATCAGAGAATTACCTGTTCGGCTTGGTTCCCCAGACGTCCAGAAGTCTGTGGGGACGTCTGCCTAGATCCAAGACGTCCGATGGTCACTCCGGACGTCTGGAGGTCACTCCCGCCGTCTGGTACAAATTCCAGACGTCTGATTCGCAAAGATGACGAATCAGAGAACCTGCGCACAGCCAACACTCCTCCCTCAGTACGGTCAGTCGACAAAAAGAAGAAGAAAGCGGAAACTCACCTTTCAGACGTCTGTATGATCTCACAGACGTCGACCTTGCCGTCTGGATATCAATCCAGACGTCTGATTCTGGAAATTTTTCCAGAATCAGAACCTTGCTCGGCCTCCGCTCGCGACGCCGCCCACGTCGCACCTCGCGCGTCCGCTGCTCCGCCCGCAGCAGGTCCCTCTCCGCGACGCTCTACGCCCCCTGCGCCCTCCGCCGGCCGGCCAAGCCGCTCCCGGCGAGCTCGCCCTCACGGCAGAGCCCCGCCCTCGCACGCCGCAGCTCCTCCGCGCCTACTGCGGCTGCCGCTGCGCCCTCGCGTCCGCCCGCTCTCGCGCACAGGCAGGAGAAGAATGGAGGAAGATGGTGGAGACGGGAGGGGAGGCGCGCCCCCCCTTTTAACGCCGCGCGGAGAGGAGAGAGAAGGCGGTCGCAGCCGCCTGCAGCCGTAGAGAAAGAGGGCAGAACGCAGGTCTGCGCGCACAGGCGCGCAGACGAATATCCCGTGCGAGCATAACTGCTCGCCAGACGTCTGTAAACTATCCCGGACGTCTGGTCAGACGTCTGGATGTGATCCCAGACGTCTTTACAGACGTCTGGGCCACCTCCCAGACATCTTAAAATACGTCTGGGGCACGCGCTCGTTACAATATAACAAACTCAAAGGAAGTTTCATCCCCGAAACTTGCGCCAACTAGGGTGCGGAAAAAGGATGTCCAAATAACCATAACAAACTCAAAGAGGACCGAGGTCGGTCCGAAAAGACGTACCCGCGAAAAGCTCTGGGTACCGCTCCCGCATTGCCGCCTCAGGCTCCCAGGTAGCCTCCTCGTACCGCTGGCTCCTCCACAAAACCTTTACCAGGGGTACTTGCTTTCGTCTCAACCTGCGGACGGCTCGGTCTAGGATCTGCACTGGCCGCTCGGGGTAGGTCAGGTCGTCGCTCACCTCGACGCTCTCGTGACTCAGTACGTGGCTGGGATCGGCTACGTACTTCCTGAGGTTGGACACGTGGAACACGTCGTGCACACCAGAAAGCTGCGGGGGAAGGGCAAGTCTGTAAGCAACGGGTCCAACCCACTCCAGGACCTCGAAGGGCCCCACAAACCTCGGCGCGAGCTTCCCTCTCACCCCAAACCGCTGTAAGCCCTTCATGGGCGAAACACGAAGAAAGACGTGGTCCCCAACCTTGAACTGCACCTCTCTGCGTCTGCGATCTGCGTAGCTCTTCTGTCTGCTCCTGACAGTGCGGAGTCGTCTATGGATCTGCTCAACAACCTCCTGACTCTGCCGGATCAACCTGGGGCCAACCTCCCACTTGGTCCCCACCTCAACCCAACTCAAGGGTGCCGTGCATTTCCGTCCGTACAGAGCCTCATAGGGAGACATGCCGATGCTCGAGTGATAACTGTTGTTGTATGCAAACTCTGCCAGGGGCAGGTGCTCCTCCCAAGAGCCCCTCCAGTCTAGTACACAGGCACGCAAAAGATCCTCAAGTGTCTGTATCGTGCGTTCCGACTGTCCGTCCGTCTGGGGGTGGTAAGCCGTGCTAAACCTCAACCTCGTCCCCAAAGCCTGCTGAAACTCAGCCCAAAATTGGGACGTAAAGCGGGTATCTCGGTCGGATACGATCTCCCGCGGAACTCCGTGTAGTCGCACCACATCACGGATATACCTCTCTGCCAACTGTGCTGGTCCCAAAGTGACTCGGATCGGCAAGAATCGTGCCGTCTTCGTCAATCTATCCACTATTACCCAGACTGCGTCGTGTCCTCGCTGGGTAACAGGTAAGCCCACCACCAAGTCCATGGTGATGCTCTCCCACTTCCACTCTGGCACTGGAAGCGGCTGAAGCGGCCCTGCAGGCCTCTGATGCTCGGCTTTCACCTGCTGGCACACTAAGTACTGCTGCACGAACTCACCCACATCCCGCTTCATCCCTCTCCACCAGAACTCGCGTCTCAAGTCATGGTACATTTTCGTGTTTCCGGGATGTATGGTGAATCTGGAACCGTGTGCCTCAGTCAGGAGCTCTCTCAACAGCTCCTCATCTCTGGGGACGCACAGCCGTCCCCTCAAGCGTAACACCTGGTCTGTGAAAGAGAAGTCCCCTGGGTCCCCTGACAGTACTCTGTCGCGCAAAGACTACAAGTACGGATCGGCCATCTGTCCCGTGATGATGCGGTCTATCAACTCTGGTCTGGTCTGCCGTGTCACCGTCACTGCCCCACAGTACCCTCGTAACTCTAGAGGTCGCCAACTGCCCACCTCCTCCAAAAGGCTCCAACTCTGTAACTGTAGACTGGCCAAGCGTGCGGGCGCCTTACGGCTCAAGGCGTCAGCCACCACATTGGCCTTTCCCGGGTGGTAGGAGATGCTGCAGTCGTAGTCCTTCAGGAGCTCCAACCAACGTCTCTGTCTCATGTTGAGCTCCTTCTGGTCAAAAAGATATCTGAGGCTCTTGTGATCTGTAAAAATCTCGAAGGTCTCACCGTACAAGTAGTGCCTCCATGTCTTCAGCGCGAAGACAACAGCTGCCAACTCTAGATCGTGGGTAGGGTAGGTATGCTCATGGGGCTTCAGTTGCCGCGAAGCGTAAGCGACCACGTGACCCCTCTGCATGAGCACACCTCCTAACCCCGATCTAGAGTTGGCAGCTGTTGTCTTCGCGCTGAAGACATGGAGGCACTACTTGTACGGTGAGACCTTCGAGATTTTTACAGATCACAAGAGCCTCAGATATCTTTTTGACCAGAAGGAGCTCAACATGAGACAGAGACGTTGGTTGGAGCTCCTGAAGGACTACGACTGCAGCATCTCCTACCACCCGGGAAAGGCCAATGTAGTGGCTGACGCCTTGAGCCGTAAGGCGCCCGCACGCTTGGCCAGTCTACAGTTACAGAGTTGGAGCCTTTTGGAGGAGGTGGGCAGTTGGCGACCTCTAGAGTTACGAGGGTACTGTGGGGCAGTGACGGTGACACGGCAGACCAGACCAGAGTTGATAGACCGCATCATCACGGGACAGATGGCCGATCCGTACTTGCAGTCTTTGCGCGACAGAGTACTGTCAGGGGACCCAGGGGACTTCTCTTTCACAGACCAGGTGTTACGCTTGAGGGGACGGCTGTGCGTCCCCAGAGACGAGGAGCTGTTGAGAGAGCTCCTGACTGAGGCACACGGTTCCAGATTCACCATACATCCCGGAAACACGAAAATGTACCATGACTTGAGACGCGAGTTCTGGTGGAGAGGGATGAAGCGGGATGTGGGTGAGTTCGTGCAGCAGTGCTTAGTGTGCCAGCAGGTGAAAGCCGAGCATCAGAGGCCTGCAGGGCCGCTTCAGCCGCTTCCAGTGCCAGAGTGGAAGTGGGAGAGCATAACCATGGACTTGGTGGTGGGCTTACCTGTTACCCAGCGAGGACACGACGCAGTCTGGGTAATAGTGGATAGATTGACGAAGACGGCACGATTCTTGCCGATCCGAGTCACTTTGGGACCAGCACAGTTGGCAGAGAGGTATATCCGTGATGTGGTGCGACTACACGGAGTTCCGCGGGAGATCGTATCCGACCGAGATACCCGCTTTACGTCCCAGTTTTGGGCTGAGTTTCAGCAGGCTTTGGGGACGAGGTTGAGGTTTAGCACGGCTTACCACCCCCAGACGGACGGACAGTCGGAACGCACGATACAGACACTTGAGGATCTTTTGCGTGCCTGTGTACTAGACTGGAGGGGCTCTTGGGAGGAGCACCTGCCCCTGGCAGAGTTTGCATACAACAACAGTTATCACTCAAGCATCGGCATGGCTCCCTACGAGGCTCTGTACGGACGGAAATGCACGGCACCCTTGAGTTGGGTTGAGGTGGGGACCAAGTGGGAGGTTGGCCCCAGGTTGATCCGGCAGAGTCAGGAGGTAGTTGAGCATATCCATAGACGACTCCGCACTGTCAGGAGCAGACAGAAGAGCTACGCAGATCGCAGACGCAGAGAGGTGCAGTTCGAGGTTGGGGACCACGTCTTTCTTCGTGTTTCGCCCATGAAGGGCTTACAGCGGTTTGGGGTGAGAGGGAAGCTCGCGCCAAGGTTTGTGGGGCCCTTCGAGGTCCTGGAGCGGGTTGGACCCGTTGCTTACAGACTTGCCCTTCCCCCGCAGCTTTCTGGTGTGCACGACGTGTTCCACGTGTCCAACCTCAGGAAGTACGTAGCCGATCCCAGCCACGTACTGAGTCACGAGAGCGTCGAGGTGAGCGACGACCTGACCTACCCCGAGCGGCCAGTGCAGATCCTAGACCGAGCCGTCCGCAGGTTGAGACGAAAGCAAGTACCCCTGGTAAAGGTTTTGTGGAGGAGCCAGCGGTACGAGGAGGCTACCTGGGAGCCTGAGGCGGCAATGCGGGAGCGGTACCCAGAGCTTTTTGCGGGTACGTCTTTTCGGACCGGCCTCGGTCCTCTTTGAGTTTGTTATGGTTATTTGGACATCCTTTTTCCGCACCCTAGTTGGCGCAAGTTTCGGGGACGAAACTTCCTTTGAGTTTGTTATATTGTAACGAGCGCGTGCCCCAGACGTATTTTAAGACGTCTGGGAAGTTTCTGTTTCCGCTGTACCTTCTTTACCTGCAGTTTTTGTTATATGATAAATGTTGTTTTACTGTTGTGGTGGTGCCTACTGTAGTAGTTTCTTTCCTTACTGCTGTACTTTCTTACTGTTAGTTATATTCATGCTGAATGTGGTTTATTTTACTGTCTTTTGGTTACTTCCTCGTTGGACGACTGGGTCTTGGGATTAGTCGAGTCGGTCCGGTTCTCGTGTCTCGTAGGGACTCGGGAATCGGGTCGTTACAGGGACCCATCTCTCCCTCATTTCAAATATATACTTTAACCACTTGTGATCGAAAGGTTCATCTTCTGTAAAATATAAGCCCATCATTCCTCAAACTCCTTCACACTTTGTGAGTGCCATATAAGGTCACTGAGCTCACTTATCGCAAGTCCCCTCGTAGAAGCAAATCCTATCTTGCTGCTAAACTTGTTTACAATATGCTAACTGCAAAATCTATGTACTGAATTTGGACATCAAGTTGCTATCCTAGCAGATATTGATGGATCCTGATATGTTACAATGGAAGATGGATGTGTACCACCAGCATCAAGAAATCTATTAAAGAGCCACTCAAATGAATCCTTCAACTCGTTCATAAGAAGTCCATTGCCAAATATCACTGTTTTCTTATGATGTTTGACATTGCAGAATGTGGCAAATATTAGTTTATATTTGTTTGTATTGTACATTGTGTCAAATGATTTAACATCACCAAATAATCTGTAATCCTCTAGATAGACAGGATCCAACCACATGTAATGTGTGAGGCATTGCTCGTCATAAACCATGTATGAAAAAGAAAATTCAGGTGTTTTAGATTTACAAAAGTGTAAGTGGTCAATTAGGTATTGAGCATCGTGTCATGATATCTTTTTCCTTTCGTCCCTTTTCAAGTTGTACACATCCCTAACAATATTAGCAAGCCTCTCATCAAGTCCACCGTGCTTTTGCAGAAATGCTACCTGCTTATTTGTGGGAATATCCACATCCAAAAGCATTTCAAGTATTACCTTTGAGTGATCACTAATCTTCTTTGTAGGTTTCAGATACCTCTTCTTATGATGATATCGGATGATTGTGGTTGTCTACAAATTTTTGTATTTCCCATTTGTTATTGTGTGTCATAAACTTGATCGTCAATTTGGCCATACACCTAATCTTAATGGAGCCATATCTCTTTTTAAAGTTCTTTATAGATGATGATGTTGATTTCGGAAGGGGGTCCGAAAATGATAGAGACTTGTTGCTTAATACAACCTTAGACTTCGCAGAGAAACCTTCTGAGGAACATACAAACTTATACAATAAATGCTTTTCTTTGGAGAACCTATGAATAAAAAATTTGGTGCTGCTCTTACGTATGGAAAAACCTCTGGCAACTGCAAATTTTTCATAGAAATTTTTAGCTTCGGATACGAAGTCAAACACCATTCCCACCCTTGGAGTTGTGTCCTCGAAATCATTCTCCACATCTATCTCATTCTCAGGGCTTTCATTAACTGCAATGACTGCATGCTTGCAGGCTAGCAAAAAAGGTGAATAAATAACATCAATTCCAATGTTAAGAAATCAACATTTGCATCTAGAATCGCTCAACCACCATTGTTAGTTGAGATTAATATAGAGGTAGAGATTCTAAACATACCAGGTGTCACAAACGCATCATCCATCTTATATGATTCAGGTGATGTAATTCCGTCTCCTGCAATCACAAGAAAATTGTAATGAAACCAATATCATATTGCTATTAAGGTTTATTGTAATACTATTATTGTATTACATAGTATAAGATTGTTTATTCTTCTACATATTGTATTACAACTATCTCGTCAGAGGCTCCATATACTAAGGTTTATTGTAATACTATTATTGTATTACAGAGGACAATATTATTTATTCTTCTACTTATTGTATTGCAACTATCTCGTTAGAGGCTCCATATAGTTAGATTTATTGTAATACTATTAATGTATTACAGAGTACAAATTGTTTATTCTTATATTTATTGTATTACAATGTCTATACTATGACATTCATTGCCATCAGACGTATTACACCTTACACGGTGGTTTGGAATTTCATTTAGGGTTATACAACGAATGTAATATGACTATCCACTTATTGTGATAGTGGGAAAGTCAACCTTCATTGATAGTATTACAACTCTTGGAGGGCACTTTTGTATTAAAGAGTACAAGATTGTGTATTCTTCTACTTATTGTATTACAATGTGTGTATACGACATTCATTGCCGCCAAGTCATATTACACCTTACATGGTGGTTTAGATTTTGATTTATATATATAGAAAAACTATATATATAAGCTAAGGTAAAAAGAACTAATGTCTATACTGACATATAATACTATCTACAGTGATAAATATATCTGTCACTAAAGCTATCTTTTATTTATATACATATATAGCTTAAACAATAGTACTATACTCTTGTATTACTTATATACATATTATTTACATATATACTATATATATATATACAATATATATCTATATCTACTATTTCCTTATACATATATACACTTACGCATGGAACACACATACACAAAACACTTAACACACAGCAAGCATACAACACACTCAGACTCACGCTAAGGCACACCACACACCACACAAGACCGATAGTAGGGCACAAGGAGGCTCACAGAGCTAACTCTTAGGCAAATTTGGCTTAGTCATTTCCTTTCTTCTTCTCTTTAGACCAGTTTACAACTGGTTCGAACTGGTTTTTAACCAAAAATGGGTTTAATTTGTAGGCAGCCTTTTCGAGGGATGCACAGTACCCCTAAGGGTGGGACCAGACCTCTAGTAGGGCTGCCCTAATCCTTAATTAGGTGCATTTTAACCAGTTTATGGCTCATTATTGGGCCTAATCAGATCCATGCATAGTGCACAGCTCCCAACCATGCACTGCACTCACATTTCAAACCATAGCTCAATTCACATCGTAACGGTATCAGAGGGGATGGGGATAGTAATGGCTTCGGGCACCCAGCACCCGTGATGACTGGCTTGCCTAATGCAGAAAACATTAATAAGGGGATATGGGCACTCCAGTGTTACCGATATGGCACTATTTGAAGTGCCTTCAGGTGTTGCTGCTATGTTCTCTTGCTGTCTGAATTGCTAATTTTGGCCCTTGATTTGAGGGCCCAATTGAGTTCCAATTTTCAATTAAATTATATGGTTGAAAAGCTCTTATATAGAGTTATATAATTATATAGTTTATTTATGAAAATAATTAATTTTACCATATAAATAAATTAAATAAAGTTTACAGGTTGTTCACATTGATTTATAAGTTAATTTGTTAATTAAAGCATAAATTAAATAATTAAAGTAGAAAAAGAGACATGAGAAGAATAGAATGTTTTTGGATTTTTTAAGGTTTGAGTTCTTTTATTAAGTTTTAAGTATACTGAATTGTCGGCTGGTATGCTCTACCAAGTCGGAGGTTCAGATGACCCTCAAACTTTGCATACACCTAAAAATATATCTATTCTTACTCACTACACATTTATTTTACTTTTTTGGATTTTTTTTGAGGTTTTTATTTATTTACAAGTGAAACACTTTTTAGGCCTTAAAGAGTGTTTTACCTAAGAACCTAAAGCCTAAGAATGAGATGTGTGGGCTGAAATAGCCATGGAAGCTTTCAGAAATGTTCTAAACATGATATGTACGTTGTTTAATTAGATAAGCATGAATTTCAACTTAGATTTCCATTCATTTTGAATTTTGACAGTTGGACAACATTTGTGCTGACAATAAATGATTAACAACAAATTATAAGCATTCAAATTGATTTTAAGAGTCATTAAAAATACATGAAAGCTTGTGAATATAAACCACATACTATAGCACATATCAACCACTTAAGCTTCTAAATCCCAGCCACTGCCCTAACCATTTCCGACCGACAGAACAACAGCTGCAACAGTTGCAATAACTGCAACAAGAGCAACAACAACAACATCCAATAGCTGCAACAGTAACTACAGCAACTGAATCAGTAGCAGTAGCTACAACAAAAACTAAAAGATGGTCTTCAACTCAAAATTAGATGTCTTAAAAAATTCAAAGGCTGTTGTTGCAGCCATTGCTTAATTTTAGCAGGTCTGAGATATGCTTCAGTAAATGAACACCTAAGATTAGACTTAGTGAAGTTTGATCTGGGATGTTTAATATATTGAATCTTATTCTATTTCTCATCTTAAAATCACTTAAAATCTCTAAAAAACCAGAGAAGAAGATTTGAATTTAATGTTTATGAAATGTAATTTCACTCCCCTTTGAAAACAATTTCAAATCCTCTTTCAAAAATCTTTTAAAATCCCAATCACAACCTCCAATAAAGAATCATGCAAGTGGATATATGGAGGATAAAATGTCACCCCAATTGGGATTTTGCTTTTGGTCTTTTGGTGATTTCTCCACTCAATCTCCTTGAACACCATTGATGGGAGTTCAAGGTGATTTTGTGGATTGATCAAGACCCGTTGGGTCCGTGTTCTATCTCAAATCAGGGAGACTAATTCTCCTTGATAGAACTCTCCAACATAGGGTTTAGATTAGATATATGCTCATCCACAAATTAAAACAAAGCTTAAAAACATTGGAATCCTTGCATACATCATAATCAAACCAATTCAATCTCAAAATGCTTGATTAAATTTGATAAAACCTCAAATGAATTTCAAATCATAATCTGAACATTGAAAACCAATTTAAACAAGATCGAGCAATTCAAGTTGAGAGAACAAGATCAGGGGGTCTTTGTGGAATTGTGAAATAGATGGGAGACCCCTTAAAGTGATTTTTGGTGCTAATTTTAGATTTGAGAACCAAGGTTCTCAGGTCTGAAATTAGACCTTAATGAATGGGTGATTTGCGAAATCAAAATCAAGGGAAGATTAATGATGATGATGGGTATGAAAGTCTCTTTGATCCGAATTGATCAGAGAGACGTGAATCGGATCTAAATTACCCTACTCCTAAGCTAATCTAACAATCAATTATCTAGAAAGTAGTAAAACTATACCAATTCTACTCCTAGAAAACATGTAAATCTATGTAATGGGAAGCAGGAGGTGTCCAAGGTCACCCGCTGTTGGCTGATGACATCGAAAGGGGAGGAGACCCATTAGCTGATGAAGATGATGTCCAAGAGCCAACAGCCGACGGCTGGAGGCGATTGAAGGGGGGGGGAGGGCTGTGTTGTCACTACAGTCTGACGAAATTGAGGTGAGGGAAGATGAGGGTGTGGAAGAATGGGACCACTTAGGGGGAGGGAGCGATCCAGTGTGCACGCAAGCTGCGAAGGTGTTTAAGTAGAGCTTAAGAGTGATTTAGGTAACCGTGGGTGGGATTAGGCGATTAGGTTATGGGCAACCATGATGAGAGGAGAGGAGGGTAGGAAGAGCCAAATCGAAGAAGGATCATTGGATGGGATCTGGGGGTAGAGGTGAAGCTATGCGCAAATTCATGCAAAGCTTCGAATCAGTTTAAGCCGTAGATCAGAGGGAATCAAGGAGTGAACGGCCGGGATTGTTTGAGTTCTTGTGATGAACAGTGCAGCAAGAGGTGCATCGCTCCCAGGCATCTATTGGTGTAATTGCAGATAAAGCCCTCAGGTGAAACGGTGTAAATATTGTAGGGGGACCCTTAAGTGGGTAGGAATGCTATCATAGTAGTCCCTGAAGTCATGCAAACAGGTCCTTGCAACCTACAAATAGGTCTCTGGAGGTTTTCTAATGTGAATAAAAGTTATGAATGAAGGACCTAAATATGAATATCTAAATGTAAGGTCCTATTGACATCCAAATGCTACCAAGTTTTTATTAAAGCTTAATTGAACATATTAGAAGTTAATTTCAATTTTGATTTGAAGTTTTGAGCTCATTTGTGTGTTCAATTTGCATTTAAATCACCATTTTATCTTTATTAATAGAATATCTCAATAAATGACCTAATTTTGCATTTTTAGCACAGATTTGGTGTTTTAATTCTTTTCTGTTAATTCTCAGATTTATCCCTTTCTTTGTGTTAATTTAGTAGTGTTTAAGCTAGTTTCTAGCTTAACTTGGGCATTTTAGCTATGATGAGCTACATGTCATCAAATATAAAGATGTGGACAAGACGAAGGTTGCTCTAAATTGTAGTGCAGTGACTATTCCGTATTGCGTCCCATGCAACAATGAGTTCAATCAAGTCTTGCAACTTGAAATGGCTGTGAATCTAAAATTGCTTTCAAGCAACTAGTGAAAGAACTAGTGAAGTCAATGATATGAAGATAAACATCCCCACTTAAGAATTTGAAATGTTCAAAATGAAATGTGGAGAATCTGTAATGATTTTAGCACAAGGTTTACAAATGTCATCAAACCCTTGAAAATGTTAAGGAAGGAGTATGCATCCTAAGAGGTGGTATCAAAGTTCTGAAGGAGTGGGAACCCTAGGAGACTATAATAGAGCAAGTGAAGAATCTTAAGCCTATAAGAACTTATGAGATATTAGGAGGCTTCACAACATATTTAAGTTAAAATTGTCATTTATTCCAAATACACGACGGTTGTAAAATCATCGTTTATTTTATTTGACAATGCCTGATCTTGGTCAGGCTCATACTCAATATAGTGACGATTTTTGATAGAACTGTCGCATTAGGAGCATCACAAATGTGACTTTTTGTAGTAGTGCCCATTGTAGTTAGGCGGGTACTGCATTTTAACAACTCCTTGGCAGATGCGTTGGCCAGCCTAACGTTAGCAATTTTTTCAGGCGAAGAGGATGGCATACTTCTTCAGATGCTAACTGTGCCCATAATATCTTCCTCTCAAATGTTAGTCCTGCAACTGCCTAACTCATGGATGACACCCATAAGGCAGCTCTTGAGTATCGGCAATGTGCCCTTAGGCGAATAAAAGAGGCTTAACAGGCCCTCTAGGAAGCTCATAGTGGCATTTATAGTAATCATGAGGGGTATAGATTTCTTGTTGCCCACTTGCTTCAGTCGGGTTACTTCTGGCCTCAAATGAGATAGCATTTCAAGTCTTTTGTTCGAAAATGCAAGAAGTGCCAGAAGTTTTCAATCGTCCCTCACCTTCCTCTAGGAAGATGGTACCTATTTTGTGGGCCTTTTCTCGCCAACTCCAAGCCAGAAGTGCTTTAATTTGGTCGTCATTGATTATTTCTCTAAATGGGTTGAAGCTGAGCCTATGGTAAGCCCAACAGCCGACAAGGTGATTAGCTTTGTCAGTAAGAATGTTATTGCTCGTTATGGGATCCCCCAAGCCATAGTTAACATACTGATAATGGCACAGTTTGCCTCTAAAAAATTTGAGGAGTTCTACGCTAGTTGGGGGATCCGCCTATGCTTCACCTCTATTGCCCATCCTCGAGTGAATGGACACGTAGAAGTGACCAACCTGACGATTATCTTTGTCTTGAAATGTCAGCTAGATTCTTGTAAAGGCAGTGGGCTGAGGAATTGCTAGATGTATTATGGGGTTATCATATGAACCAAAAAACCTCTACAGAGCATACACCATTCAACGTAGTCTACGGGATGGAAGCTCGACTTTTTGTCGAGACTATCCTCCAAACATATCTATTGCAATGGTATGATCCACAAACCAATGATGATCTCGCACTTGATCTCATCGATGAAATAATGGAGGATGTGCTTGCTTCTGCCTCCCATTAGAAAGAAGGGATCGTTGCTACCTATAATAAAAAATGTTTGCCGAAGGTGATTTAATTCTAAGGTCGGCTGAGGCTTTGAACACGGCAGAAGCAGGTGAGAAGTTCTCTTCCACTTGGGAAGGCCCATACAAAGTTTGTAAAGCAGGCGAAGGCGACTAGTATAAGTTGCAAACATTAGGGGGCAAGTCAATGCCCTGCACGTGGCATGCAACAAATCTAAGATTGTACGATGTATAATAAGAAAGAGCAAAGCAATCGTTCTTTTTCATTCATGTCAAATGTGCATACACTCTCATTTTTTCCATACATAGGTGGTGTGCTTTTCAAAAAAAAAAAAAAGAGAAAAAGAGCAGTAAATAACAAAAGCAGATATTGTCGGTCCTATGCCTTTTTCGGCAAGTGGATGATTGGCGTAAGCGACATCTTGGCTTCCATAATAGGGGCCTTCTTACCTAATGGGGAGTCTCTGGTAGTCTTAGTATTTGTCGTGGCTTTTGACGAACCTATTTCCACCATCTCATCTTCTCAGTAGGGTTTGAGATATTGATCCTCTGGTGCTAGAGAGATGGGGTCTTTGTCCTTTATCAGCTCTTCCCTCACTTGTTGACCATACTCTGCATTGAGTTTCTCGATCGATCAAGTGCATAATTCTTCTACTGAGGTGTGCCCACCTTCCAGCATCGCCTGAACACCAGCCAGAGTAAAATTCCCTATCTCATTCGATAGGAGATTCCAGTTATGTTCCATGGACGAATCATTGGAAAAGAAATCCATCATAGATTTCGGATCCATCTCCCCCCGAGGCAGTTCTTGTAGCTCGTAGACTTTTTTGGACTCTGCCTCCGTGATCTTTTTAACCATCCTGAGATGCTTCTTCAGGTCCTTAGCCTCTACCTCTACCTCCTCTTGTGCTACCTTAAATTCGGCGAGCTCATCAATAATGTTGGCCAGGCAGAGGTGTTCTTCCCTTAGAGCCTCCACAAATACCGCAACAGCAAAGGTGTGAATAGTTTTAATGACTTGTATGTCGGTGTAGGTGGATTCTACTCTGTCACTAAGTTCACTGAGTTTTTCAAGCTAACTTAGGTGAACTTTGTTTAATTACCGATCAACCCCATCGATTGTGTTTCTGGCAGCTTTAAGGGCCACATGAACCTCTTTTTCTCCCCTCTCGTCAGCTTCCAACTGCCTTGACAAGTTCTTGGTTTGGGAGACAAGTTCATTCTTTGCCTTCTCTACTACCTTTTCTAGCTGGTCCTTGCATGGTTTGGCCTCCTCAATCTAGCAAGTGAAGGATCTCCTCTCCGCCAAGGCCATCATGGCCCATTCCACTGCCTTCTTGGTTGCCTGGCTAATGGCTGACAAGTTGGCACTCATACTCATATTAGCAATGAGGCCACTGGGAACGAAGTTTGTCCTGATTGTCTGCACTTACAAATTAGTATGTAAGATGATGCATCTATTTTTTGAGCAAAATTTACGAAAATTTTGAATCATTTTACTACACAAAGACAGTAGAAGTAAATATTCTTCATATTGGCCCTTCCTTAAGGAGGTAGAGGCCAACTCACGACGACCTCCAGGTGTCCTAACACCTGTCTTTATATTTTATCTGGTGGCAAACCCTTGGAAGGAATTTCCTCCCTCCCCCTGTTCTCGAGCATTTTAGCTCTGCCCTAAGGGAGGTCGCCTGCTTCTTTTGGCAGACTCCTAGGAACAATAGGACTTTGTCTTTGAAAGGGTCACATGAGTTGTAGCCCCTCCTCCCCCTCTTCTCTTGTTTCTTCGAAGATGGATCCTTAGATGTTCGCAAAGGTTCGCCAAATGACTCTGAAGGCTCCCTAGCCACTAGGGTCAATCAACACCCGTTGGCCAGTTGAGCTCCACCTTATATACGACTCTTGGGTTGGGAAGCTATCGAACGTTCTCCCAGTCTCCATTGTCTCTATTGCAACTTGTGCAAAGGCGCTTGACACTCCCGGGACATACAGTGATAGGTCTAACATGCCTCTATCAACGCCTAAGGCACTCTTAGAGCCAGTGACTTTAGCAGGTAGAATTTCAATGTCTGGTTGTCAGCTCGATGTGGTAGACAGGATGCTATCACCTTTAGCTCTGGCGCTTTTAGTAGAACCTGAGTCGGCAGAATGTTGGTGGGAAATTTTCTCAAGGGCAAGTCCTCTTCTAAGTCTCTTAAGGGTACCCCCTTCCTGCGCGTCGGATCATTCAACCACCTCTTTTCTCTTTTCTTCTCGAGGATGTGGAAGCATGCTCCTTTCACTCCCCCTGGCTTGCTGCCTTGGTGGTGATTCTTCTGCCTTGAGTCCCGGTCATTCGTCTCTGGGAGGCGTTTGTTTTACTTTTGAATTTGATCTTCTATTGCTCTACTTTGTTTAGAATCGCATTCCGATTCGTGATTATTACGTATTTAGGTACGACATACTTAGTTGCAAGAATATTAGGAGTTAGAAATAGGCAACTTGAATCACACAAAAGGAATGACAATTATTAAGCTCATGGTGATTTCAAACATATAGAGAGATACATATATATAAAAATGCCTTTTCATTCATTCCATTGGAGAGTTGTTTGCACAAGAAATTTAGAGGAAAGCTTAGACATAAATGCTTGAAACGGAAATCTAGCTACCAGAAAATGACTGCATATAAGAATCGATGGAGGGATTTCGCATGCATCATTGGGGGAGAAGTTAAGACTACGCTACTAAGCAGTAATAAAAAGCAATAAACTATGAAGAGCATAAACTAAATCTAGCAGAACAAAAGGGCATTCAGGGGTGGTCCCCGATGGCCTTGGAGTGGTCGGGAGGAGAATGAGGGGCGGCCAATGTAACTTAGGCCGACCCTTGGAGAGAGGGAGGATTGATCCAGCATCTCGGCATGATGTCCTCTATGGTGGTGGTAGTGAGCTCATGGAGGTGGAGTGGCTAGCTAAGTGGAGGTGGCGTGAATGGCACCAATGGAGTGAATTTGCCAAGGAAGTGAATGGGTGCACTTGGCCGTCCATGGGGTCTTTTTATAGACCCAATGGCTTCTCTCTAGAGAGGTGTGGAACTCTCTAGAGAGAGTCCAAGAGTGGCTGGCCACATGGGGGTGGAGGTGGTCTTTGAGATCCAAAAATTGTGGATCTCAATTTGAATGCCTCTTGTTGCTAAATTTGGCAACCAAGAGGTGGCGCCATCTCAAGAGAGCTCTAGAGAATTCTAGAGAAGTGTGTGCGTGAATGGGTGTGTGTGTGTGTGTGTGTGTGTGTGTGTGTGTGTGTCGTGCTCTATGTGGCTAGGTGGCTTAGGATAGGTCCTAAGGGGTTTGTGTAGGTGTAGGTCTTGATTTTAGGGTTACAAACCCTAATTGGTAAGGTGAAAATTCAATTAAACTTAACCTAAGTTTAATTGAATGAGTGTGAGCCTAGTTGAGGGTGACATAACTCAATCAGGTTGGGTTTAGGTCAATTGGACTCTCACTAAGTCCAATTGAACTTGTGTGAGTTGAGATCTAAGCTCAATTGGACTCAATGAGTCCAATTGACTTAGGTGAAGGTAATTGACTTTGATCTAAGTCAATTGGGTTTGGTGAGGACCTAATTAGGTCCTTAGGTAGGTCTAGAGGTGATGTACTAGGGTTAGGACTCCTTAATTTAGGTTCCTATGGGGTTGGGATTAGGTCTAGGGAGCTAGAGATCCAAGATCAAGACTTGAATCTCAAAATAGAGATTGGAGACCAATATCATACGTCCAATAATAGGATCAAATGACTTATACTCAAAAATCAGAAGTCCAGGCTTCAGTTCTGGACGTCTAATTTGAGTCAAGGGGAAATCAAGGTTCTATTTTGGATACTCTGCAGAAATTAGACGTCTGACAAAGTATCTGGACGTCCAATAACACTGTAGAAGTGGGTTTGAGGTGTGCAGGAGATGGCTAAGAGTCCTGGACGTCCTATAACTTATCTGGACATCCAGATAAGGGTTGGAACTAGGGTTTTAGGGCTTCCTAGGGTGTTGTGACCTAATCTAAGGGTGGTTAAGGGTTGGGGAAGTCTCTAGGCTATCCTTAGGCTAGGATGGACCTAAGCTCTTCACATTTAACTACTTTATTCCTACTTAATAAAATAGCAAACTTTTAACCCCCTTACATTATTGTTCCTATATCTAAACTAAGCCATCTACTCCAGCTTTGCTACAACTCCCGTTATTCTAGATCCAGCTTTAGATCCTGCTCTAGATCCAGCTCCAGATCTGTTTATTGCCTGCAATCGACATAATGCACTTAATCAGCACATTATAACATTATTTTATGCATAGCTAAAGAAGAACAGTAAAGATTCAGATAATGCGTATGCATGCATGAATAACCCTAACTTATGCTAAGTCCCAGCTTAATCTAGGTCAATTAAGACCTATGATTGCTGCGCAATCTGGCAGCCATCACAAAAAATTTAGTCGTTTAATCATTATGAAATATTGAATGATTAAATACTCATACCCCTAACTTACTTGGTGTGGGGTATGAATTTGCCACCCATGAAAGCACCTTCCAAACTGCCGAACACCTTAAATCGACTCAAGCAATTGCCCCAAAGTCTATTATTTTCTATGCATCTACTTAAACATCAAGATCAAGCTCGAGAGATGTTGGCAGAATGTCTGTCTTTGGTGAGTGTTGCTAGGTACTGGGGACCTTTAACCTCTCCCCATTTTGAATAAAAAAGAAATGATGTTCATGCCCCTTTAAGCTATCTGACAAGTTCATTATTCTATACTTGGTCCTCCTACCATAAATGGTGTAGGTATCAGATGGTGGATTCTCCTTCTTCACTTTCAATGGCATTAAGGCAGAAAGGAAGACAAAATAGCCCCATCTAGGGATAGATTCCCAAATGGAAGCATATAACAGTGAAAGCATTCAAGACCAGCCAATAGTTTAGGCTTAGTTGGGAAGGTGTAAGTTTGTAATATGCAAAGAAGGAGATGATCACAGCACCCTTAACCCGTGCTCTATAGCATATTTAGAAATTATAAAGAAATAATCCTCGACAGGTGAGGAAAGGCAGACATTTTGGCTAGGTGCATGAAATCGGACTTTTTCAAGTCCATGTTCTCTCAAAAAATCTTTTATAGCCGACTGGCTACGAAGGTCAGAAGTAAAGGTGTACAACGCTAACGTTTCACCTAATAATTGAGTTGAGGATAAGGTGGACTCACCTTTTCTTGCGATTCCTAACATCTTCTCGAAGACGAAGATGAACAATGCCTTCTTTCGATGAAGCACTTTCATCATTTTACCGAAAGCTTTCTCTGTGCTACTCAACTACTCGAGGGGTGCGGGGGCATTTACTGACACCCCCATACCCATATTTATAGCCTCGCTTGGCGTGGCAATCAAAATTTTCAATTCCCGCCATCATGATGGAAAATTAGTGCCTCTATGGCGAATCATTACCTCGAGATACACCTCTCTTTAAAATCGCGTAAGCTGCTTCGATTACTGTATCAAGGCTTCTCATCCTAACGAAAATTAATGTTTGTCTTGTTCGTAAATGACAAACATTGCTTTGTGGTGATTGGCTATCACCCATAGTAACCACTTCTTACATTGTACGAAATTAAATCCTGGGATCACAACTTTAAAAGCCCATCAGGGAATTTAGGCAGCAATATGCCTGCCTTTTCCTATACATTGGCGATGATATGCCCATCTTTTTATGATGAGCGGCTATCTTCTTGCCATCACAAAGGGTCAACTGCCAGTGATTGCAAACATCGTTTACCCTTGCCCTTTTCTAAGCTGATCGAGCCATCTAATATATAGCCGACCAATCATTGGGAGCATCATATGCATGAGCTTATTTCCATCTGATGAAATTATTCCGTTACTCTCTTCACTGTCTGAGCCTTAAGTGAGTGAGAGCAACTGATGAGGGAAGAAACATCCTCTCAATTGGGCCTTGTTAATAAAGACTATTAAAGGTAATAAGCTCATTTCATGATGCTTGTATGGAGCTTGTTCGACAACCTGCTGGCTCGGTGGCCTAGCTAAGTTTGGCTACCCGACCTAATAGCTCGACTAAGTCCAATTGCCCGGAGGCAGATCTTCTGTTGCTTGCTCAATAGCCTGATTACATTTGACTACTTGGAGGTGGATCTTTATTCGAATATCTAGTAGGCTGGCTCACTCCGACTACCTAGAAGGTAGATGGACGCAACAATTATTTTAAGGGTGCGTCCTCATTATTGAAGGAGATCATGCGATTGTTGTTTCAAATCCACGATCATCTACTTAATTAATCACGATCTCTACATTCAAGGCTAGCATGACCTATATAAACAAACATTGCCCGACTGGATGGTGTTACACAATCTAAAAGAAAAGAAAAGAGAGAACTTCCTTATATTCTATATCCACAAAAATCAATAGTGAATTCTGAGAGTCATGCTCTTCCTAAATATACACCATTTAAGATGGAACAGAATCACCCATTTCTATCTTTTTTTTCGTGTGCTTATTTTTCAGTCAATCTCTCAATTCCAGGAGATTCGATCACACGAGAAGAAATAATAGAAAGAAAAAGATGGCAAAGGGTATAAGTAACCGCCATCCTAAAATATTATTTTAACCTAAAAAGCACAGTAGGCAGAAGACACGAAGTATAATTGTCTTTGGTGCCTCTTCTTGCCCAGCGCACCATCCGAGCGAACCTTGTGTACAATCCGCAAGTGACATAGCATTTCATCTTTAATTCGAGCAGCGCGACAAACAACAAACATTCGATCTAGCATTCAAGTTCCATTTCGATGGCCACTCTCCTCCTCTTCCTCCTTCCCCTCATCTTCTTCCATCCATGTCTCTCCAAAACCATCGTGATCGACTCCATTCCTCACCACATAACTCTCGTCCTCACCATCAACGACACTCTAGGTAAGTGCCCACAAACCACCACTTCAACTTGCTACGTACGTCTCTGTTTCATCCTCCATCCCCAGTACCTGCAGGCATAAATCTCCCTTACTGTCATGCCATGCCAGTTTTCCAACGCGCGAAGCACCGGGATATCTACATCTACCACTCAAGGAAAGCCCTCCACCTCTGCAACCTCTCCCGTGCAAAACTCCTCCACAGCCGCCACTCCGCCCTCCCCTCCTTCCTGGTACCGCCTTACATCGATCCAACCCCCTTTGTTCTCTCTTTAAATGCTAAATCCCCGAATTAAATTACTTAGCAGTAGAATTAATCCTTAATTGGTGCCGAAGCCCATACTTCAAATTAATGGAAGCGTGTTTGTGGGTGAATCTTCAACTCTCTAGTGGCGACCTCCCATGCATGCCAACTACTTTTTCTCCTTCGGCAACTGCACAGGAGGAGGTAAGATGATCATAGTAAGAGTGGGGAACCATTCGCGGCGACATCAAGCAACGCCGATGCCGTTGCATTCTCCAATTGCACCACCGATGCCATCCGGTTCGATCCCGATCACCTTGCCGGGACTCGGCAGCAGCGCAACGCCATTCGTCAGTAGTGACCCAGCTCTCCCCCTGCCTATGTCCGACGGCAGCGACTCTACCACAGTTCGGCCATTGGCGGCTACAGGCGGAGGCTGCCCACAGGTAGCCGTGAAAAGTAACATATGACAATAATTTTAGTTTAAGTAGTGTATTAAAGTATCAAACCATTTCTTTTGAGCTGTAAGAATGGATTAAATTTGATGATATATAAAGGAAAGAGGAACAAAGTTGAATTGAGGAGTTCAGTTAATGGTACCAATGATCCAAAGGATGTGTGGGAGCTTTGATTTCTTAGCTTTTGCTTTGAATTTGTGTCTCCTCCTTTTTCTCGTCAGTTTGATTTACTGAGATTCGAATGGTGCAGACAATGGGGCCGGAGAGAATGGAGATGATGGCGTTGGTGGTGGCCATGCTGGTACTACTGGCTTTTGCTCTCTCACGGAATCAATGAACTGCTTTTGGAAAGTTTAAAGGCGCCCTCCTAGTTGCATGAAATCGAATGTAGGTCCTTTGCGTGGTGTTTTGTCAATTGGAAGCCCTCGTATTCGTGTTAATTAGTCTGCAAAGCTCCGTTTGTAAACATGGACGGGAAGGTGTCGTGAAAATCCACTCTATGTTACGTTGCCGATGCCCAATAGTACTGGTGGGATTTTGTTTAATTGTCCCCTTTATCTTGAAATTTCTCGTGTCTGTAACTATCTGCATCGTCGGAAAGCGACAAACGGTTGTGGTTTATGACTATAATTTTGAATGATACTCGCATGCCTCTGCTAATCGGTTAAATGTTACCACCCTTGCTTCAATTTATTAAGATGTAAACAGGTCGAGTTCCGTCAGGTTTTATATATATATATATATATATATATATATATATCCATTTATTTATCAGGACGTAAATCCAAACTCATACTCAAGTATTTATCCATCCGATATCTGTTTACCCATGAAATATCTAATGATAGGTTGCAAGCTTATTTTCGTATACATGAGCTATTTTATAAACCGAAGATAATTTGTATCATAAAAGGTAAAGAATTTTGTTAATGTTGATTACGTGGAAATAGATAATTATGTGTTCAGATTAAAACAAAGAAAATATTAATTTTTAATCGTAACATATACTTGTACGATAAGGTATGGTATAAAGTATTTAGATAAGTGAGTCGTGTAAACGGCTTAGGTAAACAAATCGGGTAAGTGAATGAACTCCTAGACACATACCTATATCCGTTCGATTTTTTAAATCAAAATCCATATGTATCTATCTAAAAAATAAATGAGTTAGATCCACTCCAATCAAGGATGATTGATTGAGTCGGGTTCGAGCGGGTAAATCTAAATTTACGTCCCTATCCCTAATCCATAGCAAACCATCATCTTAGAGAACATGTCATGAATGGTTCCCGTACTTTTGAAAATGAGTATGGATGAAATCCATGCTAGTAAACGAGTAGTGATTTTGATTTCAGCAATTTGTTTTGAAATGATATTATATGAAAAAAAGACAAAGTGCAGGCTTCTGTCAACGCTGTGGTCACAAGTTAGATTATTGTTGAAGCAAGAGATTTTTGTAAGATTTCCATACATTAAAGCATTTCTTTAAAAATGTCCTAATTATTTCAAGTTTAGTTGTCAATGCCTCATCAATAATATATTGAATTGAGTAAAAAAAAATGTTGAGCCATTGAAAGAGTTTACACTGAAATTAAAAAAATTTTATGTGAAATTCTTTCCCTAGAATAAGGAGACACATTGAACAGCACGTCTAATGAGAATCGATTTCAAAGAAATTGAGGAAATTATGCAATAGGGAAAGTTGTTTGCTCTAATTGAGCAAATAATGGTAATACAAATGCATGAAGTGGTAGCCTAAGAAAAGAAATGAAATCATATGCCTTTTGCAGTAGCCTTAACCCTCTATTTATAGATCTTTTGTAAAGTGCAATCACTACTTGAATTGAGTTCTAGTCACCACTCCTCTTGCTTGCTTACTTATTAAAGGTCTTTCATCCCGAGTTTCCTGAGGTTTCATCTCCCCAAGATCCTTTACTTTGAACCCTTAACACTTCAGTATTCTTCTCGCGATCTCCAACACTCCAAGATCCTCAAACTATGATTGTCAAGTCTCTAGGTTCATGTTACGATCCGATTCCCGAATCCCTACAGGATACGAGATCGGACCGACTCAACTGATCCCAAGACCCAGTCGTTCAACAAGAAAGTAACCAAAAAGTAAGAAAGTAAACCACATTCACTATACTAAACAACTAACAGTAATAAAAGTACAACAGCAAAAAAGTAAAACTACTACAGTACACATCACCACAATAGTAGAAAAGTAACCAGGTACAGGAATATAAAGTACAAAATGTAAGAGTACCGAGGTGCAAGAAACTATTGACTACAACAGCAAAGGAGTACAACAAGAAACTACAACTACTAGGCTCTACTCAGCTCAGCACCCTCTGCAGTCGTAGGCTCTAGCTGCTAAACACCTGGACCTGAAAAGGGGTTATGAGTACAAAACGTCAGCGAACGCTGAGTAAAGTGGAAACCAACTAACTAAACAGTAAAGGTGGACAGGTAGTAGTTGTTTTTCAATTACTTTCTTTAACTACTTATTCTTTTTCACCACTTAGTTTATTTATCAGGTCTCTTTCTTGATCTCGAATGTTCCTCGTGAGAACGATCTTGCTTGCAGTCTTTTTCAAAGAGTAGAAGTCCCACGTGGTGCTCTCCTGGCCGGGAGAGTCCCTCGTGGTGGTCCTACACCCAATCAACCACCCCAAGGTCACGGACAGACGTAACGGTGACTACGACACGCAGATAAGCGCACGGGTAGCTATCCCACATTGACACGGGGTCAGTCGTTTCCCTTAGCGGGTGCACCCAAAGCATAACACAGAACCATTATAGGGCCTAGCCCTCTCAGTAACAGGGGTCTAGTCCCAAAGAACCAAACAGGGGTCTCGCCCCTCCACAATCCGCGCACCCTCGCCTGACTACCCTAGTTTGCCCAGTGGGCCTAACAAGTCGGTGTAGGGTGGCTAGCTTTCTCCCTACACTAGTAGCTCTCCCCGGTACTATGTACGCGAGGGCCAAGAAGTCGGTACAGAGTGACCAATCCTAACCCCAGGTCCCAACCCAAGGGCGGTTAGCTCCGCTCTGCACTAAATGGGGGGACAGTCGCTCTCCTTGGTACTCCGTACTCAAGGGCCAGCTCACTTCTCCACTCACATTTCCAGTTCCATTCCATTGATTTCCAGGAGCTCTACTCCTAATTCCCTGTAGGGTTCATGCTCATATTCCTCATGTCATTCCATACTAGGTTTCATCGTTTCTATTTCCATTCCTAGGTTATACACATGCAACTGGTAATTTTATCATTCACATCTCAATATTCAGGTTATTCACAGGTAGCTCGTGTTTCCAACATTCACCTTTTCATTTTCAAATTATATACATGCAGCTCATATTATGTCATTTCATGTGTGCGATAGGAAAGTTACATACAACAGTTAACAAGCACTATGTATTTCGCAAGCAACAGTTATTCATTTTCAGGTAATTGTTATCATTCTATCTTCTCATTCAAGACTGCAATCCATTCATTCAAAATAGACATTTCCAGTATTTCTAGTCCTAGGATTCATGCCATACCCTAGGTTGTAATCATTCATTCCACACATGCATTCAAGTTTGTATTTAAATTAGGGGAAGCCACTCTACCAGTAAACCCAGGAGTAGTGGGGGCTTGAATGGCAGGCTCACATGCCTCAGCAAGCCCCGAACCCACAATGGAACGAGGTCCTATCATAAGGATCAATCACAAGATAATACTCAGAATAGTATAGAAAGTCTTCTAACAAGTAGACAAATTCATATGGAAAACATCGGTATCTCATTTGCGAAAAACAGGCCTCAAACGGACCTTAAACGGGTCAAAAATAATGTTTCTGACTCAAATCAGACGTCTAGAACAACTTCCGAACGTCTTAAAAGTGTCCAGTGCCATACCTCAAACCTTGCGCCAATCCTCAGATGTCCAAAAACTCCCTTGGACATCTGGACCTAGTTTCTGATGTCCGACCACCTCTCCGGACATTTGGAAGCGCTTCTCGTCATCTGGGATGTCGCCCAGACATCCGAAATGCGTGGGAGGGCGTGTCCCGCGCCTTCCTGAAGCGAAACCTACACGAAATCCACCAAATTTGCTAAAAAAGGCATGCAATAGTGTCTCGACGGAGCGGCCTGCATAGTCGTATCTGCAAAGAGAAGTACCTTCGCGAGATTTCCTCCTCAGACATCTGGAACCTCCTCCAGATGTCGGCTACGTCGTCTGGACATCGCTCTAGACGTCTGATTCTGGGAAAAACCCAGAACCAAAACCTACTTCCGCCCTTTCGCGCCGTGCATGGCCGTGCTACGCCCTATCGCCTGCAGCTCCAGCTGCAGCAGTGTTGGGGAGGACCTCCCTGACGCACTCCTCCGTCTCATGCATGCGCTGCTTCGATCATACGCTCACCGATGTGCTCCCACACGAGCTCGCAAGCTCAACTCCTCTCCCTCTCATGCTACTCCTCCTCTCCTTCTCACGCCACCCCTGCGCTCTCACTGCTCTGCTGCTCTCGCTGGAGGGAAGAAGGAAGGTGGCTGGGGAAGTGGGGGAAACGAAGGCGGAGGAGGGGTATATATAAGGGTGTGGGTTTAGGGTTTTGCAGGGAACGGAAGATAGAGAGAGAGGATGGAGGAAAATGAGGGGTACTGTCTACGCGTAGCACGTACTCAAAATTTTCGATTTTCAGACGTCTGGGAATGAGTCCAAATGTCTTACCAGACGTCTGGCCTAAATACCAGATGTTTTAAAGGGCTTAAACAGCACGGGTCTTAACATCATAACAAACTTAAAGGAAGTTCGTCCCCGAAACTTGAGCTAGCTAGGGTGAGGAAAAAGAACAACATACACATAACAAACTTAAAGAGAACCGAAGCCAGTCCGAAGAGACGTACCCTCAAAAAGCTCCGGATACCGCTCTCGCATCGCCGCCTCAGGCTCCCAGGTAGCCTCCTCGTACCTCTGGCTCCTCCAAAAGACCTTCACCAGGGGTACCTGCTTCCGTCTCAAACTCCGGACGGCTCTGTCTAGTATCTGCACTGGTCGCTCGAGGTAGGTCAGGTCATCACCCACCTCGACACTCTCGTGTCTCAGAACGTGACTGGGATTGGCAACGTACTTCCTGAAGTTGGACACATGGAACACGTCGTGCACACCAGAAAGCTGGGGAGGAAGGGCAAGCTTGTGAGCAACTGGTCCTACCTACTCCAGGACCTCAAAGGGCCCCATAAACCTCAGCACAAGCTTTCCTTTCACCCCAAAACGTTGCAGGCCCTTCATGGGTGAAATGCGTAGAAAGACGTGGTCCCCAACCTCGAACTGCACCTCTCTGCGCTTTCGATCAGCATAGCTCTTCTGTCTGCTCTTGACATTGCGAAGTCGTCTGTGAATCTGCTCAATCACCTCCTGACTCTGCCTGATCAACCTAGGGCCAACCTCCCACTTGGTCCCCACCTCAACCCAACTCAAGGGTGCAGTACACCTCCGTCCGTATAGAGCCTCGTAGGGTGCCATGCCGATGCTCGAGTGATAGCTGTTATTATATGCAAACTCTTCCAGGGGCAAGTGCTCCTCCCAAGAGCCCCTCCAGTCCAGTACACAGGCACGCAAAAGGTCCTCAAGCGTCTGTATCGTGCGCTCTGACTGTCCGTCCATTTGGGGGTGGTATGTCGTGCTGAACCTCAACTGTGTCCCCAAAGCCTGCTGAAACTTAGCCCAAAATTGGGACGTAAAACGGGTATCTCGGTCAGATACAATCTCACGCGGAACTCCGTGCAGACGTACCACGTCGTGAATATACCTCTCTACCAACTGTGCTGGTCCCAAGGTGACTCGGATCGGCAAGAAACGTGCCATCTTTGTCAATCTGTCTACAATCACCCAAACCGCGTCGTGTCCTCGCTGGGTAACAGGCAAGCCCACCACCAAGTCCATGGTGATGCTCTCCTACTTCCACTCTGGCATTGGAAGTGGCTGCAATGGCCCTGCAGGCCTCTAATGCTCAACCTTCATCTGCTGGCACACCAAACACTGCTACACGAATTCACCTACATCCCGCTTCATTTCCCTCCACCAAAAGTCACGTCTCAGATCATGATACATCTTTGCGTTCCCAGGATGTATGGTGAACCTGGAACCGTGTGCCTCAGTCAGGAGCTCTCTCAACAACTCCTCGTCCTTGGGAACGCACAAACGTCCCCTCATGTGCAGCACCTCATCAGTAAAGGAGAAGTCCCCAGGTCCCTTGACAGTACTCTATCACATAATGACTGTAGGTACGAGTCTGCCATCTGTCCTGTGATGATGCGGTCTATCAGCTCTGGTCTTATCTACCGTGTCATAGTCACTGCCCCACAGTGCCCCAGTAACTCTAAGGGTCGCCAACTGCCCATCTCCTCCATGAGTCTCCAACTCTGTGCCTGTAAACTGGCCAAGTGGGCGGATGCCTTCCGGCTTAAGGCGTCAGCCACCACGTTGGCCTTCCCCGGATGGTAGGAAATGCTGCAATCATAGTCCTTCAGGAGCTCTAACCAACGTCTCTGTCTCATGTTGAGCTCCTTCTGAACAAACAAATATCTGAGGCTCTTATGATCTGTGAATATCTCAAAGGTCTCACCGTATAGGTAGTGCCTCCATGTGTTCAGCGCGAAGACGACAGCTGCCAGCTCTAAGTCATGGGTAGGGTAGCTATGCTCATGGGGCTTCAGCTGCCGCAAAGCGTAAGCGACAACATGACCTTGCTGCATGAGCACACCCCCTAACCCATGCAACGAAGCATCCGTGTACACAACGAACCCGCCACTGCTGTCGGGAATGGTAAGCACAGGAGTCGAAGTCAGCCTCTCCTTCAACTCCTGAAAACCCACCTCACAAGTGTCTGTCCAAGAAAAGGGCACGTCCTTCCGGGTCAACTGTGTCATAGGACATGCAATCTGTGAGAAACCCCTGATAAACCACCAGTAGTAACCTTCCAGTCCCAAGAAACTACAAATCTCTGTCACTGTGCGTGGTCTCTCTCACCTGAGCACTGCCTTTACCTTGGCTGGGTCCACAGCCAAGCCATCCCCTGAAATCACATGACCTAAGAAGGTCACCTGCCTCAACCAGAACTCGCACTTGTTGCATTTGGCATACAGCCTACGTCGTCTCAATGTGTCCAAAATCATCCGCAAGTGCTGTCCGTGCTGTGCCTGATCCCGCGAGTAGATGAGCACATCATCGATAAATACCACCACGAACTGGTCCAGATATGGTCTGAATACCCGGTTCATCAAATCCATGAAAGCAATGGGGGTGTTGGTCAGCCCAAACAGCATGACCAAAAACTCGTAGTGTCCGTACCTAGTGCGGAAAGCTGTCTTGGAGACGTCGGTCTCCTTGATCCTCAACTAGTGGTAGCCAGACCTCAAGTCTATCTTGGAGAAGACAATGGCACCTCGCAACTGGTCAAACAGATCATCAATCCTCGGCGGCGGATACCTGTTCTTGATGGTGACCCTATTCAGCTATCTGTAGTCTACACAAAAGCATAGGGTACCATTCTTCTTTACAAATAATACCAAGGCTCCCCACAGAGACGCACTAGGTCTCACAAAGCCCTTCTCCAGAAGGTCCTGCAACTGGGACTTGAGCTCTCGTAGCTCAAGTGGTGCCAACCTGTAAGGTGCTATAGAAATGGGGTTGGTCCCCGGTACCAATGAGATCTCAGACTCGATCTCACGCTCAGGCGGTAGTCCTGGCAGCTCCTCTAGAAACATGTCGGGGTACTCTCTGACCATTGGGATACTCTGAAAGTCTACCACGGGGTTGGGCTCTGCCACTACACAAGCCAGAAAGCCCTCATACCCCTGGCCCAAAAGTCTCGCCGCCTGAAGTGCAGAAATGCACCTGAAGCCTCCGTCCACCAGCTGTCCGTGAAACTCAAAAGAAGGCTTCTCCGGTATGAAGAAGACGATCTTCCTCCCAAAATAGTCCACCAAAGCATGGTAAGCAGACAATCAGTCCATCCCCAGAATCACGCCAAAGTCCTCCATCGGTATCACAATCAGATCAGAGGGGAGGCTGTGTCCCCCAACACTGACCTCGCAGCCTGTGTAAACCTCCTCAGCTACAAACAGCTGACCACCCAGACCTTTGATCGTAAAAGGATCCTCTAACAACACACAGTCATGTCCCAAA
Organism: Thalassia testudinum; assembly: GCA_037157565.1. NCBI lineage: Eukaryota > Viridiplantae > Streptophyta > Magnoliopsida > Alismatales > Hydrocharitaceae > Thalassia > Thalassia testudinum. The sequence goes on from JAZHRO010000063.1 coordinate 101,351,592, forward strand.
CTAACAGCAAAACTAACAACAACAAACGAGTGCGTGGCGCCGGAATCAAAATGTGTGTAAACTAGTCTGCCAGAAACTGTAACCAAATCTGCCACCACTGAACGTGAAGCTCTGGCGTCTCTGTGTGTCACGGCATTGATGCGCCCCTCAGCCCTCAGTCAGAAGAAGTAACCACACTCTGCGTCGGACGGGTAACCGCTAGCCGGTACCCTCCCCTCAACTGCTGTCCTCCCCCACGCACCTGGGAACTACGGCCTCCTGCTCGTCCTCCAGCGCTCGGTGCGGGGACCATCTGCTGACCTCCATACCTAGACGGGCAGTCCCTCCGGATGTGGCCCGACTGGACACACTGGTAGCAAAGGGGAACTCGACTCCCACCCTCGGTAGGTCCCTGCTGACGACTAGGCGGGGGTCCAGTGCTGGCAGCTGGCCCCTGTCGGGGGCCCCCAAAGGATACTAACGGCCCCACAAAGCATGATGGCTCTCCTGCAGGCATCGCGTGCCTCCTCTCTCGCCAACCCTGTGAGTAGTCTGGCTAGCAGGGCCTCTTACATCCGCTGTCAGTGTCACGTGCGGCTGGGTTGGTCTCCTCATATGTCATAGCTGCCTCCACCACTCTCGAGAACATAGGCAGCTTCACGGGTTTGACATACCCCCGAATAGCAAGTCGAAGCCCCTTGGAAAACCTCCACAGACGCTCCCCAATAGCCACAGCTGTCGCGGCGAAACGAGACAGCTCCAGAAAATGCGTGCGATACGTGCTCACGGTCATCGTCCCCTGGCGGAGAGTGTGGAACTCCCGCCTCCTCTGATCCTGCCACTCCGTGGGAAGTACTGCTCATAGAAGAGGGTGACAAACTGGTCCCATGTCGGCTCAGCCCTCTCCTGACCTCTGATCGCCCTCCACCACCTGTGTGCCGCGCTCTCCAACTGGTATTTGGCAAGGGCCACACGGCACTCTGCAGGGGGCAAAGGGTGTCAAACACCTTCTCAATCTGCTCAAGTCAGTCCTCCACCTCAGTTGGGTCCTCATCCCCCTTGAAAGAGGGGGCTTTAGCTTCTGGAACTGTCCGAAAAGCTCGCAATGGCGCTGAAGTGGGGAAACGAGCACGCCTCTAGGTAGGGAGGGCTCATGCTCGGAAGTGTTAGAGTGCGGTGGGGGCGGTGGAGGACCACCCCCTTCCCCACGCCCAGCACTGTGTCTGTCTCGTAATCCCACAGAGGACTCCCCCTCCACGTCCCCAGGGAGAGGCGCCCGTGGAGGCAGGTGGAGCTCCTCTCGCATAATCTCCCGTATCAGCTGGGCGAGATCCTGGGCCTGAACGCCCGGAAGTAGTGGCTGGTCTACTGAGATGTCTTACTCAACACGTCCGCCCCTCCGACCTTGTCCACGGCCACGTCCACAGCCCGCCTCAATGACTCCACGTCGAGGCATCTCCTGCAAGGAGACATGAACACAGAACAGGAAGACGTCAATTCTAATGGACATTCAGCAAAAGAACCTCATAACAGATGTCAAAAGGTACGTTGTGGTGGTTACTCTAGTTACAAGCACGTGAATTGGTTATCTCAAGCTAGTTAGTTCACTTCTCAGGACGACCTTGCTCTAATACCATCTTGTTACGACCCAGTTCCCGAATCCCTACAGGACACGAGATCGAACCAACTCGACTGATCCCAAGACCCAGTCATCCAACGAGAAAGTAACCAAAAAGCAGGAAAGTAAACCGCATTCACTATGCTAAGCAACTAACAGTAACAAAAGTACAGTAGTAAAGAAGTAAAACTACTACAATACACACCACCACAACAGTAGAAAAGTAACCAGGTACAGGAATATAAAGTATAAAATGTAAGAGTACCGAGATGCAAGAAACTACTGACTACAACAGAAAAGGAGTACAATAAGAAGCTACAACTACTGGGCTCTACTGGGCCTAGCACCCTCTGCAACTGTAGGCTCTGGCTGCTCAACACCTGGACCTGAAAAGGGGTTATGAGTACAAAACATCAGCGAACGCTGAGTAAAGTGGCAACCAACTAACTAAACAGTAAAGGTGGACAGGTAGCTGTTGTTTTTCAATTACTTTCTTTAACTATTTATTCTTTTCACTACTTAGTTTATTTATCAAGTCTCTTTCTTGATCTCGAATGTTCCCCATGGGAATGATCTTGATTGCAATCTTTTCTGAAGAGTCGAAGTCGCACGTGGTACTCTCCTAGCTGGGAGAGTCCCCCGTGGTGGTCCTACACCCAGTCAACCACCCTAAGGTCATGGACAGGCGTAACGGTGACTACGGCACGCGCAATAAGCGCACGGGTAGCTACCCCGCAATAGCACGCGGTCAATCATTTCCGTTAGCGGGTGCACCCAAAGCACAGCACAGAACCAGTATAGGGCCTAGCCCTCTCAGTAACAGGGGTCTAGCCCCTAAGAAGAAAATAGGGATCTCGCCCCTCCACCGTCCGTGCACCCTCGCCTAACTACCCTGGTTTGCCCAGTGGGCCTAACAAGTCGGTGTAGGGTGGCTAGCTAAACCCGAGGCCCCGTGGGGAGGCTAGCTTTCTCCCTACACTAGTAGCTCTCCCCGGTACTGTGTACACGTGGGCCAAGAAGTCAGTATAGAGTGGCCAATCCTAACCTCGGGTCCCAACCCAAGGGCAGCTAACTCCGCTCTACACTAAACAGGGGGATAGTCGCTCTCCTTGGTACTCCGTACTCAAGGGCTAGCTCACTTCTGCACTCACATTTCCAGTTCCATTCCATTGATTTCCAGCTCTACTCCTAATTCCCCGTAGAGTTCATGCTCATATTCCTCATTTCATTCCATACCAGGTTTCATCATTTCTATTTCCATTCCCAGGTTATACACATGCAACTGGTAATTCTATCATTCACATTTCCATATTCAGGTTATTCACAAGTAGCTCATGTTTCCAACATTCACCTTTTTATTTCCAAATTATATACATGCAGCTCATATTATGTCATTTCATGTGTGCGATAGGAAAGTTACATACAACAGTTAACAAGCACTATATATTTCACAGGCAACAGTTATTCATTTTCAGGTAATTGTTATCATTCTATCTACTCATTCAAGACTGCAATCCATTCATTCAATACGGACATTTCTAGTATTTCTAGTCCTAGGATTCATGCCATACCCTAGGTTCTAATCATTCATTCCACCATGCATTTAGGTTTGTATTTAAATTAGGGGAAGCCACTCTACCAGTAAACCCAGGAGTAGTGGGGTCATGAATGGCAAGCTCACGTGCCTCTACAAGCTCCAAACCCGCAATGGAATGAGGCCCTATCATAAGGATCAATCACAAGAGAATACTCAGAACAATATAGAAAGTCTTCTAACAAGTAGAGGAATTCATACGAAAAACATCGGTTTCTCATTTGCAGAAAACAAATCTGAAATGGACCATAAACGGGTCAAAAAAATAGTGTTTCTGACTCAAATCAGACGTCTCGAACAACTTTCGGACGTCTTAAAAGTGTCCAGTGCCATACTTCAAATCCTGTGCCAATCCTCAGATGTCCAAAAACTCCTCTGGACCATCTGGACCCAGTTCCACACGTCCGACCACCTCTCTGGACGTCTGGAAGCACTTCTCGTCATCTGGTATGTAGCCCAGACATTCGAAATGCATGGGAGGTCGTGGCCCACGCCTTCCCGAAGCGAAACCTGCACGAAATCAACCAAATCTCCTCAAAAAGGCATGCAACAGTGTCTCGGCAGAGTGGCCTACATGGCCGTATCCACAAAGAGACATACCTTCGTGAGACTTCCTCCTCAGACATCTAGAAACTCCTCCAGACGTCGACTACGTCGTCTGGACGTCGCTCCAGATGTCTGATTCTGGGAAAAACCCAGAACCAGAACCTGCTTCCGCCCTCTTGCGCCGCACGTGGCCACGCCGTGCCCTCTCGCCTACAGCTCCAACTGCAGTAGTGTCAGGGAGGACCTCCTCTACGCACTCCTCCATCTCGTGCGGGCACCGCTCAGGCCGTGCGCTCACCGGCGAGCTCCCACACGAGCTCGCAAGCTCAACTCCTCCTCTCCCTCTCACGCTACTCCTCTCCTCATGCCATTCCCGCGCTCTCACTGCTTTGTTGCTCTCGCTGGAGGGAAGGAGGAAGGTGGTTGGGGAAGTAGGGGAAACGAAGGTGGAGGAGGGATATATATAAGGGTGTGGGTTTAGGGTTTTGCAGGGAACGGAAGAGAGAGAGAGAAGATGAAGGAAAATGTGGGGTACTGTCTGTGCGCAGCACGTGCACAGACGCGAGCTCGTACTCAAAATTTTTGATTTTCAAACGTCTGGGAATGAGTCCAGACATCTCACTAGACATCTGACCCTCAATCTAGACGACTTACTAGACATCTGACCTAAAGTCCAAACGTCTTAAAGGGCTTAAACAGCATGGGACTTAACAATTCATATTTTTTTTGCCCTTCTCTCCTACATAACCTTCTATGTGGTAGTCATTTGCAAAGCAAAGTAGAGAAAAAAGCAAGATTCAAACTTTGTTCTTGAATATGTATTATCATATCCGCAAATTGATGTGAATATGTCCAGGAGTTAATGTCGTATAAATTTTTTCTACATATGATTTGAATTATTCGAATATAATTATCCTTTCTCCTCTGCATAAAAGAGGATACTTGGGCATCCTAGGTGTTTGAGGGTTGGCCTTTTGGATGACTAACATTACTCAACTGAGTTTACTCATGCTCCTAAATGACAAGAGTTCCCCACTATTTTTTACCGAGTAATATCCAAGAAACCTCTTGGCCTTAGAATAAGTCGAATGTTATGAATGTTCATATTTTCCTCAGGCCAATGCTAACTTCTTTAGTTCTCGTTGTGTCTAAGAGTTTATTTTCTTTTGTTCAGCTGATTTTCATGTCGGGTGTTGTTGGTGCAAGGGCACCATGATCATTAATTTTGATAATAACAAAATACTTGTTATTTAATATTTGCATTTGAGTTATAGTTTTAGGATAAATACAAATGGAATTAAATGTGAAGAAGTTCTAGCTCGCATCTATGGCGGATTGGAGGAGCTTGATGGAGGACAAGGAGCTTTGCGTGAAGCAAGAGCTTGAAGACAAGAAGAATAGGGTAGATGTCTTTTTATCTTGTTCTTTATATCTTTATGTTCTTTCCTCTTTAGTTTGCGTAGACTATTTGTTAAAGAGCTCAAAGTAACAAACAGTAGACGTAAGAACACTTACACAACCCTAAGATACTTAGACATCTCGTAGAGAACTTAGAAAACTAAAGTAGGCTTTAGACAGAATTATTAGATGTCCAATCTAGACATTAGACATCTAATTGTGACTTTTAAGACGTTTGACCTTCTGTCCAGACATCCAAACACTTAGGCTGGACTTAGTGCTTTCTGTCCATTGATTTCAGACAACCAGCACATAGTCCAGACATCTTAGAAGACATCTGAGGAACTTGCCAGACGTCCAACTAGAGGACCGTTGGCTTGTCAGGCTTAATCTTTGATGATTAACCTTTAATCTGATTTACATCTACTTTTAGATGTTCGTAGAGCATCCCAAACGTTTGATAAATAGTCGTTAGGCTAAGATCTGACCCAAATCACCTTTTGTGAAACCTAATAGCCGTTTAGCCTTGGGAAATCAATTCCTACAAAGAATCCTATTTCTAGACGTCCAGACTTGTTGCTAGATGTCCAACTTGTCTGTGCAACTTAACACTAAAACCCTATTTCGATCTTGTAAAAATAGGATGGAAACTATCTTAGGATTAGACGTCTGATTATTCTTCCAGATGTCTTATAATTAAATCTTAGATGTCCATCTTGATCTAACTCAGTCCAAATCTTCCACCCTTCTAGATCAAATGATCGATACCTAGATCAGATGATGACCCAGACGTCTGATACTAGATCTAGACGTCTAATAACCCTATTAGAATCATAAATGATCCTGATTTCATTAGGATCTTGGCTTGATCTCTTGTGATTTATTCCCAATGGCTATAAAAACCTTCCAAGGCCTTTTAAACCCTTCTTAGGACCTCTATAAATAGAGGAACACCCTCCCTAAGCTAAATACACCAAGTAATACTACTTTCCACCACATTTGAGTCCAAGTGTAGAAAATCATCTAGAAGAAGTTTTTGCTCTCCAAAGCCTTAGTCTACATCTTGAGAGCATCATCCTAGCTGCACACCTGCTCTCTCGCCTACAAATATGAGAGCGTCGACGTGCCCTTACGTGGTTCACGCACTCCGTGTCATTAGCTAATGTAATTCCATCAAAGGAAAGTTTCTTTTTACTATAGTAGCTAGATTGAAATTAGTACTTTGTGGCTCTATAGGACTATTGCAATTTTCTTTTGTGGTTAGGTATTCACCTTGCGAATTCCTGTCTCCCTCGCGAGATAAAATATTCCTCGTGAAGAGGAGATGTTTGAGGTACACTACCCTCGTATAAAATAGTGTCGATTGTATTGAGGTTGAACTACCCTCATTTTAAGTAGTTCGGATAATGAATTTGATCGACTAGGTTGACTAGGAAATCCTAAGTCGAGAGGCTTAGGTGGTGATTTTTACCTGGGTTTGGGTTTCCACCTAAAAATCATTATGTACCTGTGTGATTGCATTTTGTGAGATTGATTATTTATATTTTGACATTTTATTTTGTATCAAGCAAACCTCAGCCCCCTCTAGTAGAACCTCCAGGTGTGACCTTAAACATCTTCCTAGTTTTCTCAAGTGAGAGTGAAGATAGTTCTCTAAGTAAAGCTAGTTCTTCAACTTTCGTATTTCAGGAACTCCTCTTCCTTCGTGAAAAAAAAATTACTTGAATATTTTTGCATAAGATTCAATACAAATAAAATGAGTTTCCAAAATGCTTGAGGTAATTTTTTTCACTCATCATTTGCCCCTTCTCCTTAGTCAAAATTATAAGTTTTTGACTAAGGAGTAATGTCTTAATGTTTTGACAAAAAAAATTTAGCTTATAATCCACCCTTTGACCCCATTCCATGTTAAATATTATATAAAATTAAACTTGGAATTGAATGTTATCATTGAAAATAAATGTCCCCAATATTTATTACTTGAGTATACATTCTCAATATACATATGTTGATCTTCAAAATCATATCTTTATGTAATTTCTTAAATAATGATGTGGCAAATTATTATTGATTGCATGATCAAAATTGTTTGGCGATGATAAGTGATGGTGAAAAGTAAGGATCACATATTTGATCTGATTGTCCTGCCTAAAAATGAAGCCCTAAAAAATTGAAAACTATTTGTCTTCCTCCTCAAGTCACTTGCACTCTACAACTAAAAAGATGTGAGAGCCCCAAAGCACAATGAATCTATTTCAAGCAACAGTAAACTAGTGATGATGGCAAGAACCCTCTATAAACGTATAATGCTTTATACAAAGGTGTCAAGCTCCATTGAGAGAAATCTCGTATCTGGGAATGTGTGAACACATGGAGAAATTGTGAGGTGGTATAAATGGTTTTGTGTGTGTTCGATGGGTCGAGTGAACTACCATATTCTTAATGAAGATGAAAGACTTCATTATTCCTTACAAAGAAAAGTATTTTACTATTTACTGGCTCACTTTCTTTAGAGGAGTTAGGTTCCAACTAACCCTTTTATCACCACATTACTGATCACTATAATATTTCCCCTTGTCATATGTCTATTAACTATTGAAATTCCATTTTTATGTATGAATATTGTTATCCGATAGATTTAGTTCCAACTTATATCTCGATTGTTATTGGCATAAGAAGAGGAGTTGAATTGTGCAACAACAACTAAATATAAACAATCATACAAAATAACACCAGAATTTCTAGAAAAAATCCTTGTGGGAAAAACCTCTACCTAGATCTTCCAATCTAGGATTTTTCCCCTTATTGTGTAATTCGCAAGGTGATAAGAAATGTCATTGTGTGTGAAAACATGAATGTTTACAAAATTACCGTACTCTCAAAATAGATAGAAATAAGTATAGCAAGAGTCTGAGTCATCCTTAAGAAGGCAAAATCATCTAAATTACTTTATGCTAATCTTATCTCTTTTTTTTTATTTTTGGGAATTTTTCATATTCTTTTTGAATTTTGTAACAAAAGATGAGAAATATTCTTAATTCTAGGAAGTAATCCTAAATTAACAAGAAAAAGACACAAAAAGCGAGAAATATACAAACTATCCATTAGAAACTAAGAAATTGATGCAAATAACTATAAATTACTAAAATAAAAATTTATTAATGTAAAATAATGTTAAATTACAAGTAAGGGAGAGAAAGAGAGAGAAAAAGAGACAAAACAAGGCCAGAGAGGATCTCAACAAGATGGTGACAACGTGAGGGTGACGTAGGTGTTGACTATGATCATGCAAAGGATGAATGCACTCGAGGCTCCCTGTGCTTCAAAGAAAGGGAGAGGGAGAGAGGAAGAGGAGCAGGAGGGGGAGAAAAAAAGAAAGAGGAAAAGATGAGAGGATATATGGAATAATGGGGGGGTATGGAGGGGTATTTATAGGGGTAGGAGATCCCTAAATTCATCACCCTCGTTAATACTACTCCAAATAGGTTTAGGATTGAGAATATCAGAAGAAAATTGAAGAAATCAGGTTAGGATTAGGATTTGCCACATGGAAAGAGCCAAAATCGCTCCCCAGGAGCACGAGACACATGTTCCTTATGCATCTTGCATGCTGAGCCACTATTGAGCCATGCCGCAGGAGAAGGAAGGTGTCAGGAGTGGCTATGCATGGTTAGGTGTGAGAATGGCTCGTGGAGGAGAAGTTTAGCATGAGGGACGTACATGCGCTACGCAAATTCTCTTTTCAATTTTATTCATTTCTTCTCTTAAAAAAAAAAATTCTTCATTTCTTCATTACAACTTGCATGAGCATTTTTTTTAGATTCGTCTTCATCATTGGCTTCCTCATCTCATGCCCTTTCATATGAGACCCATATTTGGTATATTTTGGTCACTTTTATTTTTCCTACATTTAAAAATTAAATAAATTACATTATTTACAAATGCAAAAGTAAAAATCTGAAAAATACTTGAAAAATATAAAATAGGTAGAAAAATTATGCAAGATTATGATGAGATCACATCCACATGCCTATGTTTTGCTAGTCATCCAACAAAATAAAAACAAAATCAAAAAGCCTAACTCACTTTTGTAGGAATTGAGATTGCATTTACCATATGCAACAAGACTTTAAGCCCCTAAAGGTAGAGTTATAGTCTCTTAAGGGTTTACAACTGGCATACCCACAAAGTCAAAAACAAAATTGATAACATCGAGTCTAAGTAGGGTTTTAGAAGTCAAAACATTTCAATCATCATTAACCACAAAAAATTTATGTGAAATCTAAATCGAAGACTCAACAATAGTAAAGTATTAACAAAGATATAAATCGACTTATCTGTCAATTTCTAATTAGCCTCAAACTTGAATCTCAAGTATAGGTTTCTACGGCTTGGAAATCCACACAAAGGTTTGTATAGAATCAAAAGGTGATAATTGGTGAGATAAGTAAGCAACACATTCCAAAAAATAGAGTTTCTTAAAGTCACAAGACTACCCATCACTCTTTACAAACCTTGTCTTTGGAATTTCCTCCTACAGACTAGTAGCTTTTTCCCTCCCTTTTTTATCCTAAGGTCAGCACATGATTGAAATCAGTGTATATCTCCATGGTTGTGCCATTTGGCATCTTTTACTTTATTCTTGTCAACAGAAACTAGCAGGAGGATGATTCTAAAATAAAAGTCAAGCTTCTTAATACTCTGTTTTAGCAGCTCACACCCATATATATAGCAGTAACTATGGTGGAGACTATCACTCTCTTACAGTCACCTCATACAGCGAAAGGTTACTATATCTCAGGTTGTTACTGCAGTAACCATCTCTCCAACTAATCACATGTATCTCCAACTTTATACGGTACTATAGCATATGGCTAACACCCCACTCAAATAGATGGTCATGAATATACCATCAATTTGTCACACAAATACTTGAAGCAATCCTTTTGAAGGGCTTTTGTTAGCAGATCTGTAAGTTGTTCTCTGGAGGAAAAAAAGTGAACCAATAAATCTTTCTTCTAAACTTTGTCTCACACAAAATGAAAATTGATTTCAATGTGTTTTGTGCATGCGTGAAATAGCAGGTTGGCGGTCATGTAGGTTGCACCCAAATTATCACAATACAGAACTGGGGGAGAAGATAAGTAGATGCCCAATTCCTTTAATAAAGATTGGATCCAAGTAACCTAGTAGCAGTAGCCAAAGCCCTATATTCGGCTTCAATACTGGACCTGGTAATAGTAAATTATTTCTTGGGTGACCATGAGATGAGAGGCACCTAAGAAAAATGCATAGCTAATGGTCCATTTACGATCATCAATGTTTATTGCCCAATCAGCATCAGAGAAAACCTAAAGTGAAACTTTATTGCTGGGAGGTTGGAACAAAGAATAAGAATGAGGTTCTTTAAGATATCTCAAAACATGTTTGAGATACTCTCAATGTTTATCTATTGGTGCTTGCATGACTTGAGCCATCTTGTTAACATCAAAGCCAATGTTAGGTCCTATAAACTGCAAATATTGTAGACTACCCACAATTTAACAAAATTGCAAAGGATCTGACAAAGGAGAACCAAGTGTTTTTGAGAATTGAGTAGTAGTAGCAGTTGTCATGGTGTTGCAGCCGGTTTCGGACCATCAAGCTGATGTCTTACAAGAAGACCAATTAGATATGGTTGTTGTGATAGAAAGAGACCATTGTTTCCTTGAATAATCTCAATGCCCAAGAAATATGATGGAAATCCCATATCTCTTACAAGAAAATGTGTTTACAATGTTTTTATGAATGGTGTCAAAATTGCATTGTCTAAAGAAATGACTAATATATCATCCACATAAACAAGGAAATAAAGAAAAGCTCCATTTTGCTGAAAACTAAATAAAAAGGCATCAGTCTTGAATGGCTGCAAACCATAATTAGAAAGAAAGTGACTCAACCTTTTAATCCATGCTCTTGATGCCTACTTAAGACCATAAAATGTCTTCTGAAGTTTAAAAACATACTATGGAAACTGTGGGTTCTTGAAACCTAGGGGCTGAGTCATATAAACCACTTCATCAAGCACGCCATGAAGAATGGCATTATGAACATCAAGTTGCTTTATACCCTGGTTATTTGAAATGGCTAAAGATAAGAGAATTCTTATGGTGGTTGCTTTAATGACTAGACTAAAAGTATCATGGTAATATATACCAAGTTATTGATTGTAACCTTTTGCTACGAGCCTTGCTTTGTAATGATAAATGTCTCCATTTACTTTCCTTTTAATTTTATAAACCCATTTACAACCCACAATATTCATATGATTGTGAGGAGGAACTAGAACCCAAGTGTTATTTTCCATCAGGGCATTATATTCATCTTTCATAGCCAATACCCAGTTGGAATCTGTCTTAGCTTGAGTGTAGGAAGTGGGTTCAAAGATAATAGTGGCAAGTAAGCAACTTGGAAAGGAATGATTTGAACTTTTACTGGCATAAAAAAATTTCTTCTTTACTATACCTTGCATGGAATAAGTGACCATTCCTTGAGTTCTTTGTGGTTGTGAGGTGGAGAGCAATCAGATTCTAACAATAAGGACATAACAGCCACACCATCAGCAGTGGAATTATCACTAGTGGTGGAACTATCAGTAGCAGGAGCTTATTCAAAAGCTGAAAAATGATCACTAGTAGCAGATGAATGCTCAGTGGATGAATTTTGTTCATTTGGTAAGATAGACCCAGCAGCCGCTCTAGTTGTTTTTGATAGCAAATGAATAGGAACATCAATAGTGTGTCCAGTAGAGACTTGTTTAGAAGAAGCTTTTTCCTTAGAAGAAATATTAGAATCTTTAAAAGGAAATTGTGACTCATCAAAAAGCACATGTCTGGCAAAAATCAACTTCTTTGTCTTGGGGTCAAGACATCTATATGCTTTGTGGAAAGGACTGTACCCTAAGAAAACATGTAGAGATGAATTAGGTGCAAGCTTGTCTTTATTGTATGGCCTGAGCAAAGGATAACATGTAGCACCAAACACTCAAAACAAGCAATAATTAGGTATTTTTCCATATAATAATTGACGATAACATCATCATCTACCATATCTAGCTTTAATTAGTCAGAATCAATTGATAAATGCTCCTACATAACTGCCGAAGAGCCATAATTCAATACATATTCATTATGAGAGAAATGCATTAAATCAGGGGTAAATCTGTAGTTTTAACATCATATCCTAAATGCAGAGCAACCACAGGATTTCCCAGAGGTTAAATGAAGGTCAAATGAGCATTAATGTTTAATAAGAGGGCCCGTGTAGAAAGAAGCGGGTTTTTGCACGTTTCACGAATTAATGGACATCTGAAACCCTAATTTCAGACCCGCTTAAATAATTGAGGTTCTAGTCAAGATAAAATTCACCTAAACCTTCTAAAAATCATATAAAAATATTCTATAAGGTTTGGTATCCTTAATTTGACCATTGGAACCCATTTTGACCTAAAATAGAGTCTCAGATAGATAGTTGCCCTAATTTGGGTTTCTACACAAATTACCCATTCAAACTTGGTCAAAACTAAAATTCGATTTCACCATCAGATTTCTTGAATTAAATTAGGTTTGTAGCAAAATTTGGACCCAATCAGAGATCGTCTTGACCAAGTTGCATTCCAGTCCAGTCTAATTCTGTTCTCTCACACTTATGCCCCTAAGCTTTCAAAATAATTACAAAATACACCCTATCTTTGTCATCGTTCTTTGCAATCAGGTCCCTCCGCCATTATCATGGAAGAAGTTCTACTTCGGCAACGTTCAATTAGGGATTTCTCCCTGATTGATTTGTGGATCTCTCCCAAAATAGAAAGGGGGATTCTTGATGTAAATGCCTTTCAATTGAGCCGCACATGAGGCTCTGAATCCTACTTAAAAGATCATGTGAACCTTTTGAAGGCTCGAGTCTCCTAAATTTGTGAAGCTTTAGAGTTTCCAAACTTGGTTTCCACGATTGGAAAGCTCCCCTGAGGCCTATAAATGGACCCCTGAGGACAAACCGTCCTCAGCTTGGTTTAGAGGCCGGATACCCCCTCTTCCCTGCTCCCCGACCTCCTTCTCCACCAACATCGGTGAGTCCTCTGACCACCTTCTTTGTCCACCCTTATAGAAAATAACAGGTGGATTCTTCTTCCCCACGTTCTTCTATGTCTTGCAGTACCGACGGACGCCTCTTTCCCTGTCTTCCTCACCGCTCCTTCGTCCCCAGAGGTTTCTTCGTCTCCAGGGCCGACCAATCAAATTCGATGCCATTCCTCCCATTTCGACTGTTAGATTAAGGTAGATAGGTCCCTTTTAGTTCATTAGGTTCTTTCCCACCTTCAAAACTCCAAATCGACCCTCAATGCCACCACCATCCACCTTTGTCTCCATCTCCTCCACTCCTCCGACGAGTCTTTTCCGCCACCACACTCCACCAAACCCCTCACCAACCCTCCCAAAAGCTCCGCCGTTCATCACCTTCAAAAGCCCTCTCCTATTTAAGTCTATTCACCCCTCCAAACCTCCTCCAAACAACCCACTGCTGCACCACCGATTTCGACTTCGCCTAACCACCAGACACGCCCTCACGCCGTGCAACCACCGCCATCACACTCCACACCCTCCGACGATGCTCATGAACTGTTTTAATGTGGCCGAGAGGCTGTGTTGATGACCTGCAAGTTTTTCGCCGTCCTCCACCTGCTCCGCCATCATTGCCACCTTGTTCTTCGAGCTCCAGGGCATGAAAGCTCCAGGTCTCACCTCTAGGCAGAGAAAAATAGCCCAAGGAAGTCATCTTAGTCCTCAATTGGAGGTTCCAGCTGTGAGAGCACGCCCAATTGAATGAACCTACACCCCTACACACACGCGAAGAGAAGGCCTATGGTTTTAGTCCGACATTGGTGGGAGAAAAGCGTGTAGCTACGCATAAATGTTTTTTGTGTTTACGCCTTATCACCTTAGACACTGGGGGTGAGGTCCCCTTACCCGCTCACCCGTACCCACCTATGCCCTCACTCCTTGGCTACTACCCACACCGGTAGCCCTAGACCCAATATTGTTTAAACCTGATTACCCGATTGGTTACCCAGTTATCTGAGAGAGGAGAGGAGGAGGAATTTGTGAGTGGGGGAAGGGGGGTTTTTCTCTTCAGAGAGAAGGCTCGACATTTAGTTGCTGAGAGGGGTGTGTTTCCCTTGTGCGTGAGAGACAAGAAGGAGAGAAGGCTCTATGAAGAGAAGAAGGAGCTGAAGAGAAGAAGAGGAAAGCCTCTAAAGAAAGAGTGAAGAAAGCAGGAAAGAAGGAAAGAAGAGAAGAAGAAAAAGAAGCAAAAAGAGAAGCTCTGAAGAAGAATAGTGGAAAAGCACTGTAGCAGGAAGTGTTTAAGTTGTATAATCTAGAAAGCCGATGTCTATTTGAGCATTTGATACTTTAGCCACTTAAGCTTGCGTGGCATTACTAATTCAGGCTACTATTCATTTATTTCTTACAATTGAGTAATTAATATATATATATGCCTAAATTAATAATTGGCGATTCAAATCACCATTATTTTATCTTAGATATCTTTTTGCCTTATCAAACTCTTGATATACTCTTGCTTCTTATTGAATTTCAGTCTTGAGTAGATAATATTCATTGAATATCATTATTGCCTTGATTTCTTGTGCTCATTTATATATTCATCTCGATTAGCATGTGAATAAAAATACTTGATCCCTGTGTCCGACCTTGGACTTCACTCTTGATTCGAGTTATAAATTGTATTTGTTAATTGATCTATTTAGGAGATTTTGCTACAACGAAACATGTTTAAACACCCATCTAGCCCTATTAACATTTTGGCGCCATTGCCGAGAAGCAATGCACAATTCATTGTTATTCTTTATTTTATTTAATTATATTTGAGCACTAACTTGCCCTATTTATTTTCTTATGATTTTGCAAGGTACATCATGAGGTGATCTTCCGCGTAAATTAGCCACTCCCAGGGTAGGTAATCTCTCTTCTTCCCTAATCTCCTAATCCTTGGAAGAGAGAAAAGGAAACAAAACTAATTAGGAATCACCTGCCTTATTTTCATAGTAATTTGCATTTAAAGGCAAGTTTCCTGATTTGAGAAAAAATCAATATGTGATTGAAGCCTGAGACGGTTCTAATTAGATATTTCCCATCTTGATTTCCTGTACCCACTAGGGATTATGCTTAATTTCTAACCTTCGTAGACTATACACTTCTTTTTTGAAGTCCAGGAAGAACAACTTGAGAACAAATTGGACTTGGAATAGAGCAAATTAAGGTTTCCACATTAGGTTTTTGAAGTGTTAGCTCACATTTTGCCTGCATTTATGTGCTACCCAAACTCGTGCTTGGAAAGATCTAACTAGAAGAACCCTAAAATCAGGCTGTAATTTC
Organism: Thalassia testudinum; assembly: GCA_037157565.1. Taxonomy (NCBI): domain Eukaryota; kingdom Viridiplantae; phylum Streptophyta; class Magnoliopsida; order Alismatales; family Hydrocharitaceae; genus Thalassia; species Thalassia testudinum. The sequence goes on from JAZHRO010000063.1 coordinate 101,367,160, forward strand.
ACTTGAACCTTAAAAATTGTGAACCTAATAACCTGAGAGTCAATTCAGGGTGATTTCTGGGTCTTGACCAAGATTTCATTCTCCATCTTTTAGTGTAGGTCAGGTAAAGTTAGTCTACATTGTAGGTCAATCAACTTCCAAATTAGGTCATAAATCAAATCAATTTCTAATCAAGTGAAATCCAAGGCACAAATTGGGCTAAAATTGGTAGACTTAAGGTCTCAATTCATACATTCCAGTCTACTTGGAACCACAGTGACAAGGAAGGTCGAGTGGGGGAAACCTTGTAACCCGTGGGGATGCTCTACTGTGTAGGGGTCTTTGTGGGGCTCTCCCTTCCTGGCTTCCCAGGTAATTCTCGGGTGTACAGATTTTTTATTCAGAGGTATCATCCGCCTCGAAACAAGCCTTAGTCATCCAAAAGGTACCTTGATTAGGTCTAATTCATATCCAATCTCTCATCCTTTCTCTAGAACACATACATAGGAAGGTCATTAGGTTTTTAACCTAACAGACCTCATTAGAACTTCTTAGGGATTTCTAATCTAATCTAATCAACTTCAATCTGAACCTGAGTTTGATTCTACATCTTGATCTACCACCTGATTTCAAAATACAACCTGGCAACTTAGGAAGACCAATTAGGAAAACTGAACCCCAAAATGATCATAAAAGACTAAGTGAGTGAGGCTACCCTTAAATATTTTGAAGATTATCTAGCCAGCATGATTCAGGTTAATGTCCCAGAAACAACAAAATTCATTTTCAACCATGTTGGTCTATTGCTTACTCAACTGAGAAATGGTTCAACCCAGGAGACCCTCATACCAGAATTCAATGAAGTTTGCAAATTACATAAAATGAATGGTTTACATTGCTTTGCAAACCCATCGCTCTGGGTGATACACCAAGATATCATTGAGCAACGTGCAGATATTCTAAATCTATTATGAGAAGCCATCTATGGGACATCTTAGAGTGATTCTAAAGCTTCTCCAAAGCCTTGGTTAGACACTCAGAATTGTTGTACACCCCCAACCCAAATGAATTCAGATTCAAACTTCATAACAATTGGCTTACCTAATCTTGATGAGGGATGGGAGGATCCTATTATAGGTGTCCTTGATTCTGAACCAACCTTAGAAAATCTTGAAGCTAGTCCATCAAGACTAGATTTCCCCAACACCTGTGATGATGAGTTTAAAACAAAACCTCTCGAGAGTGTAAATCTCAAGCCTTATCCTGTTAAGGTGATTCTCGGTAATGGTTCTAACATCCTAATAGAGCCCAGCCTATATTCTAGTGATTCAATCCTTACCCTTAACCTAGAATCTAGATTCGAGCCTATTTGGGATAATCATATGGCCCAATGTGATGAGAATCAGATTTTGAATATAGACTATGATTATGGGCCTGTATTTGATGAATACACCCCTCCAACCTCCTTAGAGACACAAATTGATTTTTTGGAAGTCATGCTGATCTATAATACAGAAATCGAGGGGTTGGAAGAGTTAGGACTCAATTGGGTCTATCCTAGGAACTAAGAACTTGAGCCCATACCTAATAAGGACACCTCTTTGAGCTCAGAATTTGAAATTAGGTTAGATCCAAGTCAGGTTGCTAATTCTATACATCATGATTCACTCTGTGGTGGAACTTTCGATCTGGAATCAGGTTTAGAACATGATCTTCGCAAATTTTCTGATGACTTCGAATCCTACTCTGATTTCGGAGAACCTTTGTTTCCTGACATTTATGAACCAGTTTATGACTTCAGCATCCATAACTAATTCTTTGACTCTAACTCTGAGGTCCCTGATCCCGAGATCATTAATTCAAAATCAAGTTCCATTGAGGTGGAATTATTCCTTTTTGATCTTTAGGAATTAGAAGCGGTAAGCGCTGAGAGTGTCTGCAATCCAGAATTCAAATCTTTTATTGACTCAGATTTCCATGATCCTATAAGCACTCTCTAAGCATTTACTTTTGATTTTGATGTGCTTCATGAGAACTCTCTAGATGAACCTACTTTTGAATACTTTCTAGAAGTGCCCTCAACACATAGTTCTCAAAGAAGCCACCTCTTCTAATCCACATACAGAGCCTTACGAAACCCGTTCCCAACCTCGACCTACCACCAGAATCAATTTCTACTCTGATTCTCCTTTATATGATCTAGTTGCACATGATTCTTCTCCATCTTTTCATTGAGTTTTAGACATTGATCAAAATGCAAATTACTTCCTACCCTTTTCTGATCACTCTTGTAGGGTTCGTACATCATTGGCAAATCCATTCTCTTTTGAGGATCCCTACTTTGATCAGGCTGATTGGACTCAGCCAAACCCACGATTTTCACTACCATATTTGTTTGAACCTCAAAGTATCTGGTGGGTACCACATCTATTGATTTACATCCATCAACCCAACAGATTGATTGGGTTTGGGTTGCATCATTAGCAAGTTGATCTGAACAAGCACCTAGTTGGATTAACCAGGCTATTGATCAAGGTGCTTATTCTACAAAATTTTGTTGATTTGACCACTCCTCCATGATCATCTCCTGTTCGGCTGAAGGTATTGAATTTAGCGCTTAACGGGAGGGAACCCGTCATTCCAAAAACTTGAGACCCTTCTGATTATCCTTTTGAGCTTCATGTCTACTACACTTAGAGTTTAAAGTTAGAACAACTGATCCCACCTTTGGCATTCGTATCAAAGTTTGAAATCGTCCGTAACAGTCATCCCAACCCATTCATCCACCCTTTGAACCTGTTATAACCCATGAACCAAGCTGATTTCATACCCTCCAGTTTATAATGAGGACATTGCAAAAATTAGACATAAGGGGGTGTTAAAGTGCAAACACATAAAAATTTAATTCTCTGAGCAATTCACACAAAAAATTATACATAGTCAAAAAAATAAAAAAAATAAAAAATTGAAAAAGAACAAAAGAATGGAAAGGGGAGGAAATTTTAAGGGATCATTGCACATCATTTATGAGGAGGAAAAGAGGAAGAGTTTAAATGTCGAAAAGGATCCACAATTTAAAACAAAAAGTGTTAGTCAGAGTAAATGATTATGGGATCTACTTAAGTTCTAGACCAAATCAAAAGAAAGAAAAATACTAATCAAAAGTGCTAAAGAGAAACAGAGATTAGTATGAGTGTTGATATTAGGCCTCTTGGGCTTGTTTTTGGGCTTAAAAATTCACGTATCCGTTAAGATTTGGATAATCCTCAAGGGGTTGAGGAAAATGCGAAGCTTATGTATTAGATTTAAGGCTTATGGATTATTCGATCTCATTACCTGACCTTTGGTTTGCGGGACTCGATAACCTAAGCACCCTAATCCACACACTAGTCTGGTTCAGTGTGCTTAACAATAAAAATCATGTAAAAGCGTTTATTCTATCAAAAAAAGCTACCTAGATTAGGAGCAGCTTAAAAACACATTGTTTTGGATGAGTTTCCGACACGGAGATGTGGGAAACTCCCCTCAAAGATGTGCAATAACATATCATCTCCTCGGTGCTTAACTCCTAGCATACCTAAATATCCTACTGGGGGCATGTAAGCACCTTGTGCTGATTCAGGTGCCATGGGCAAGATTATCTTGAAATATCGATTGCCTGAGCCTGAATTTAGCTACAGAATGCCATGGGCAACACTAGCTCGAAGTGTCGAAAGCCAAGGTTCTAGGGGTTACCATGGGCGGGGTTATCTTGAACCATCGATTGCTAAGTGTTCGACGTATAATTCACGTTTTAAAAGATTATTCAGTTGTAGTATTGATGGGAACACCATCATGAGCCATAACCATCTCATTTTGATCTGATTAAGTCAGCATATGCTCCTACATAACTACTAAGGAGCCATAATTCACTACAAATTCATTCTGAGGAAAAGGAAAGAAAATAGGGTTAAAACTGAAATTTTACCATCATATCTTGATTGCAGTACAACCACGGATTTTTCCAAGGGTTAATTAAGGGTCAAATGTTCCTAAAAGGCTAACAAGTGGGTTAGAACAAACAGAAAAGGATTTTTCGCATGTTTTGAGAATAAAATGACTTTTGAAACCCTAAAAATAGACCCACTTAATTAACTGAGGTTCTGGTCAAAATAAAATTCACCTAAACCCTTTAAAATTCATAGCAAAATATTTCCTAGGGTGTAGTACCTTTAATTTGACCATCAGAACCCATCTTGACCCAAGATAGAGTCTCAAACTAACATTTGCCCTAATTGAGGTTTTTTCATAAATTACCCAATCAAACATGGTCAAAACCAAAATCCAACTTCACCATTGGATTTCTTAGGTCCAAATTAGGTTTGTACCAAAATTTGGATCCAATCTGAGATCATCTTGACCTAGTTTGCAATTTGGTCCAGTCTGAGTCTTTTCTCTCACATACATGCTCCTAACTTTTGAATTCCTTACAAAGAGGCCCCTATCTTTGTCGTCACTCTTTACAAATAGGTCCCTCCATGGTAAGAATCCTTCTCCGGTGACTTTGATTGAAGAGAACTCCTCTGCTCAATCAATCCCTTCCAAAATTGTAAGGGAGATTCCTTGAGGAGTCCTCTTCCCATTGAATCCGTCCATGTGCCCTAAAACTTTTCCAATCTCTCATGCGAACGCATGAGAGATTTGGGTATCTCAAAACTTCCATCTCCGGTGACATTTCCTAAGCTTCCAAGCATAAACCGACATCTTGAACCTTATAAAAGGAGCCTCAGGGCATGGCCGTATTCTTCAGCAAGTTTTTCGGACCCAAATCACCTTAATTCCCCTCCTCTGGCCACCAAGAAACCCTACTCCGGCAACCTCTCTGGATCTCCCTCCTTCAGTCAAGCTCTCCCTCTCTTCGTCCGACCCTCCCTAGCCAAAGGGAGGGCGTTCCTCCATCTGCATCATCGTCGCCGCTTCACCACTTCTTCCTCCTTCTCTGTCTTCGATCGCTCAATACCAGAGCCCTCCTCCTCCCTACCACCTCGCTAAGTTCCTATGTTGCTCTCTCTCTATCTATTTCACTTTCCCACTATCTACACATACGCACGACCACCACTTCTCCCTCAATGCACTTCAACTTCTCCGCCCTCGATGACTCTCCGACGATGCCTACTCACAGCCACACTGCACAAATAATGCTGCGATCACCTCCATAAGCTTCGCCGTGCTCCACCGCACAAAAGCCCTAACATCTCCTCTACTTTTACCCATCCTAACACCCCAACAACTGATTAGCCCATATTTGTGGGCTATTTATGTATTTAAGTGCCTAGACATTAAGTTAATTCTAACATGTAATTAGCATAAATTAGGATGTAAATAGGTTAATTCATATTTCTAATTTAATTATAAAATTCATGCATTGCATTCGTATTTAAATGCATTTAGAATTAACTTAGAATTGCGTTCATTTAATTAGTTAACCAAGTAGGTGCATTGCATACATTAATTTAAGTTAGCATAAAAGTTGAGGGTTTGTATATAAATAACCATAATATTTTAACATTATTTTTTATTTCTTCTTCTTGCAGCAATGGCTGCATTTCCTTCGGCTGTCACTCCAACGCCACCAGCTGCCGCACTGAAATCTACATTCAAGGACGAGCGGAGAATGTGGATCTGCTCCCGCCTCTCCATTCAAATCTGTGCAGGTGGCTACAAAAGGAGAAGAGAGGCTGCCGAGTAGGGGAGGGCCACCATTCCAACAATCCACTGTTGAACTTACGAATTGCTATGCTAATATGTTCGATTTTGGAAAACCTGTCGTTGTAGTTTGAAAGCGAAGAACTTGTGTTCAACAAATAAAATTTATACTGAAATTGAAATTCCGGGTCGAACACAGGGAGGCGGACGTTTGATTTAAAAACTACGCGTTTGTTTTTATTTGTCACAAAGTAATTTAATTTAAAACTATCTAATTATTTATAATAAATAGAAGAGAGAGAGAGAGTAAGAGAGAGAGAGAGAATATTACACATAGAAATCAAAATGAGATGTAGAATAAACAGGGAATTTATCATTAAGGAGATTATTCATTTCACTATTACAACTAGAAAGCATAAAACAATTGCACTAGAAAGCGGTAAATTTACTCTAGAAAGCATTAAAAGAATGGAGGGAGAAATGTCCTCCTCGACGATTGCTTGGAGGATGAGTAGAACTACACTAGAAAGCAGTAAATCTATATTAGAAAGCAGTAAAAAGAATAGGGAGAGAGATATCCCCCTCGACGGTCGCTTGGAGGACGACACCTGAACGAAGGAAGACAGAGCAAGACGAAAGAGGACGAAGCAGAAGAACGGGAACAAAGCAGCACGCCGTCGTCGTCGCGGGATCCACTTCCGAGGAGGACGAAAATTTGGACTTTATCTCGCAAGAAGCATCCCGGGCTTGGGACAAGCTTCTCTTGAGCTTTGGAGAGGTAGAGAAGAGAAGGAAGGGATGAGAATTTCGTGTGGAGGGGGTCTCCTTTTATAGTAGCAAGGAGTGGGGGTAAATTGGTCATTACATCTTTAAAACATTAAATGAGGGGTCTTTAGTGACGGATAAAACTGTCGCTAAAGCCCCAACGTGGGTGTAGTGGGCGCTCCCCACGCGCACCTCCCCAGCTAGCTACTCTCAACGCCCACCGCACATTCATCCATTCACAGCCGTCTGATTGCGAGATCGGACGGCTGTGAATGCGCCCAACCCTCTCGCTGCGCGCCTGCCCAGCGCGTACGATGCCACGTGACCGCCTCGCGTGAAATAGCATGTGGCCGCTCTTGGACGATCTGAGCCGCCCGATCGCAATCCAACGCACACCTACTCTCGATCGCCCGCGCCCTTCTCCCCTTCGCTGCGGCTTGAACCCGTGGCTGTAGCTCCCGATAGCGCCTTCGACTACTCGCTACGGGGTGCGGATGGTCGAGGGAACACTTTTAGGCGTGGCTGTCCACAGCCGTTGGATCGAGATCCAACGGCGGAGAGAGAGCGGATGCAGAGACTTCAGTGATCGCATGCGACCATTTGGGCGGCCGAGATGGCACCACGTGGCACCATCTTGGCCGTCCATCTTTTGGGTGTTGTAGATGGTGCCACAGATGTCGGATTGACTCGATTTTTGCATCGTTAGGCTGCGATCGTCGATCCAAATTCATCTGTGTGGTCGGATTTGTCATTTGAAGTGTGGATTTACACCATCCTAGCCCATGATCTTCTAGGGTTCCCCGATCGCTATCTGGTGCTACAGATGCCTGATTAGGGTGATCTTGAAGTCGTTGAACTCCAATCGTCACCCTGATCACATCCATATGATTGGATCTTCAATCCGTGGCCCCGATAAAATGTTTGCCCTGTCGAAGCACATAAAAGGAGACAATTAACCTCCATTTTATTCAAACTACTCTAAATGCAAGATGATGCATGCTATGCAATATTTATAGCATGTAATGCAATCCTATGCTTAAGAACATACATAAATAGACATCTTAAGTAGTACAAATGTATTTATATCATACCCCCATGCCTATCTTTTGCTAGTCCCTAGCAAAAACTATATGCTATTTATAAAAGAATTAGGTTGGATTATTTAGGCCTGAGTTATTTTCAATCATTAAGAAATTATCTACTTAGGATCTGAACTTTCAAAGACACAACAGTACCCGAGTATTTGCCAAAATGTAGATCGCCTCAAGCCCTCGCCTTATTCAAAGAAAATTTTCTTTTTCTCTTTTTCCACTTTTCTAATTTTTTTGGATTTTTAAATTTTAGGGTTTAAGAGTGGCTTTCTACTGCCATTCAACTCACCCAAGATTTGATGAGAACCCTAAGTTTTAAGCATCTTATTGTGAATGTGATAGACTTATTGACCGACAATTAAAATGGACTTCGGATTTCTACGCCTCTAGGTGACCTAAAAAATTCTACCTAGAGGTGTATCTTTACAACCGGTAGATTTCTCCCTACTTTTATTTTTTACGGGGTCAACACAAGGGTGAATCCAGTGTATATCTCCCCGATTTATTCTACTTCTCCGCTTCTTCCTAAGTGTTTTGGGAATTTTTAGTGCATTTTTTGAGCTGGGTTCTGACAACCGGTCGATGAGCTGTTACCACCAACAACTTGCCAGCCATACTCTTGCGGGAAGTGTGGTTTGTTTCTTTTTTTTCTTTTCTCCTTTTCTTTTTTCATTTTTTTTTTTAAGTAGGTGGCTTCCCTGGTCTAAGATTTGCCTAAGAGCAGGAAAAAGAGAAAGGTCCAGTGACTGGGCTCTAGACAACCTACCTATGGGCTGTTACCCATGATAACTTACCAGCCATATCACCCTAGAAGGTTCATTAGCTACCCAATTTCCATTAAAATCGCCGAACAATGACTCAGTGACAAGATAGTGTGTAGATGCTAGAAACTCAAAATTCCCTCAAATCAGAGGGCGGGTTGATAAGTCGTGTACTTATCACCCAAACTTATTTACTCCAATTAAAATAAAATTCAGGTTGGCGAGAACTTGAAAAACAAATCCACATTTTAGTGGATACACGGGCTTATTAAGTCCAAAGACCTAAAGGGTCTTTGTGTTCAAATCATAATGTAGTATTTCCTAATATTGAAAATTTTCTTAAACCCAAGTTCTCTTTCCTAATTCTGAATTTTTTTTTCTTTTCTTTTTTCAATAAAATAAAATAAAACAAATCTACGGAGCTGACGAATGAATTCAGAGATGAATATCCACCCCCCCATGCCTATCTAATGCAATGTCCTCATTGTATTAAAAAGACATAAAACAAAATGCGTAGAAAGTACCTGAATTGTGTGAATGTCAGGTCTACTCCGAGATGAAAACTAAAAAGAACTGTATATGTGCTGAGTTAGTGCCTTCAGCTAGGCACACTATACAAAGAAGAGAAATGAAGAATTCACAAGTGCAGGTCAGAATCAGAATAAACAGAAGAATCCTCCGACCTGTCAGTAGATGTCTACAGATGTGGACCAGATTGTGGTGCAGACCCATCCCCCATAATCGAGAATATCTTAGGTTCTGCATAAAAATTACCTAAAACCTAAAATCAGAATGCAAGCGGGGTCGGGCCTGCGATTTATGAGGATGCAACCCAAGATCAAAAAGTCGAGTTATAGAGAAATTAAGCTCAAAAAGGATAATCGTTGAATGTGTGCTTGGGTTTGACATCCTCAAAATAAATGTCGTAAGGGCTCTGATTTGATGGTTTCAGCTTAAAAGGAACCCTTCAACTCAATCTTCCATTTCCTCCAAAGTTAACATCCCAAATCAGAACTTCCCAACTCCTATCCTCCTCGTTCAAAATGTTAAATTCCAAGACCTCTTGCATGTTAATCACCCCGTCTGAAATCTCCAAGTCTAAATGATGTGGCAGAATCAGAATTTACTTGAGTCTAATTATCTCAAAAACAGAATTATCGATAAGCTCAACGAGGTGTAACTGACAATTAGGGCATTGAATTGAACCCTCCAGAAAATGTGATTCTGGATCCACAATGTGTGCCCTAATAAGATCAGTTTCCTCAGTTATTGGGCTATCAAATGATCTATCAGATTCCTCAGGCCCAATCGTCTCACAAAAATCGTGTTTAGAAAACTCGCGTGAGACTTCGCAACTTGAATCTTCACCATCAAAGAAATCAGGATCCGTATCAATGCATGTCCCAAAATCATTTGTCACTTTCTGTTCCAAGGAGACATACGTTTTCTCGTACCCTGGCTCAGGGATCTTAGGTGAAGAAATCAGATCATCCTTAATTGGTTGCTTTAATTCAATCTGGTCAGTCTCGTAACACGTGTCCCCCCCAACAAGTGCCTGAGCAGGTTCTGTCATTGGCTTTCCTGAAGAGGGTTCATCCTGGGAATAATCCCATGATTGAATCAAAGCAACTACGAATCTCATCCTCAATTTCGCTAATTTCCCAAGTAGAAACTCACCCGAGTTCTTATCCTTAACATCCTGGAGCCAATCCAACAACGACTTGTTCAAATTATCAATCATTTCAATCAGGGGCTCCAATCTCTCAATGCAAGGTATTGGCTGAACTTCTAAAGATTGTATGATATTTCTCAAGTTAGCCAGAACATTATCTTGAACCTGGTTAACCTGAACCAAATAAGTTGGTTCAGGGTTAGGTGGGTTTGGGGTCAAAGCAGGGGAATTAACGAATTGAGATTCATTATACCCTTCCTGGTAATAGGTCATTTCAGATTGTTCAAAAAGAGGTGATGACCTAAAGGCACTGTAATCAGAGGATGGGTAAGAATCAGTGTATCCTTCATGATTGTAGATCGTATTAGGTTGTTCATGAAAGGTTGACGATCTATAATTGATGTGGCTCTGAGAAGGATAAAAATCACAATCAAAGTGTTCTGGGTTAGACCCTAAACACAGAGGTCCGGAGCTATCCCCAATCCAAATTATCCCAACTAACTGATGGTTGATTACAGTACGAGTCGGGATAATCGTGATGTTGAGGATAATTCACAACGGGAGGGAAAGAACGGGAATGCATGTAATATGTGAAAGGATTCATGAGACACAGGAGGAAGAAAGGAGCCCTGCAATACAAACAATCAAACCTGTCCTTAATTGGGTTAACCTACAGACCTACAGACTCCCAAAACCCATCTTGAGATAAAGAAATGATTTGATTTACTTCCGTCTGTTCAATCCAACCAGTTAGAAGGAGGGACTGGGGAAAAGGTTCTTCCTTCGGCTTGCACCTCCAGTTCCTAGTGTACCCCCAACCGCAATCGTTTGATTCTGCTCCCCTAGCTAGACATTAGATTGAACAGTAGAAACAGACTAATCGAAAATAATCTCGTTCTGGGTTCTGAAGAGCGAGTCCAATCCTTAAGGGCAACGTCTACTTTGTTTTATTTAGGGATAGGTTTGAATGTGCTTTGGTATGTGATGGGCCCTTTAAATGGGTTGTGCCCTTAATGATTGATTAATTTGTGTGTGCGTGAACAACCAGTGGTTTTCAAGCAAGATTGTTTTTGATGAGGTAAATTTTAAGGTTCAAATCTTGCTTAGTAGCTTTTAGGATTCAACTTTAGGTCTTTTCAAACAAGTTTCGTTGGCACACCAGGTTTTGCAAGCACAGGTGAAGATGTTTTCCTTTAAAGCTTAAAAAGAATGTGGAGTGCCTGGTAAATCCCTAAGAGTTGAACCTAAGTGGCAGCTACTTGATGAGTTGATTTTATTTGAAGTGGTGCGGCCCAATCAACTCAAACAATTGGCCTATTGCACCACTTAATTAGGCACACAAATGATTACCTAATCTGATTTCTATTCAATTATGTGTTTGAATGTGTGTACCGGCTCTTAAGATCGGTTTACCGGTTGAGTTTGAAAATCAGATGAGGTTGTGTACCTCTGTGAGATTTTTTTAATTTTTCTTTTTTTAATGTGGGGGTTGGGGTGAGTATGGGTGTCAAACAACAAACAATCTAACCTTAGAGTTTATAAAACACCTAGGTTGATTGATATTTGAATTATTATGTTGTGGAATGATTTGTTGTAGTTTGAAAGAGAAGAACTCATGTTCAACAAATAAAATTTATACTGAAATTGAAATTCTGGGTCGAACACAGGGAGGCGGACGTTTGATTTAAAAACTACGTGTTTGTTTTTATTTGCCACAAAGTAATTCAATTTAAAACTATCTAATTATTTACAATAAATAGAAGAGAGAGAGAGTAAGAGAGAGAGAGAATATTACACAGAAATCAAAATGAGATGTAGAATAAATAGGGAATTTATCATTAAGGAGATTGTTCATTTACTATTACAACTAGAAAGCATAAAACAATTGCACTAGAAAGCGATAAATTTACTCTAGAAAGCATTAAAAGAAGGGAGGGAGAAATGTCCTCCTCGACGATTGCTTGGAGGACGAGTAGAACTACACTAGAAAGCAGTAAATCTATATTAGAATGCAGTAAAAAGAATAGGGAGAGAGATATGCTCCTCGACGGTCGCCTGGAGGACGAGCCGGACGGGACGACGCCTGGATGAAAGAGGACGAAGCAGGACGAAGGAGGACGAAGCAGAAGAATGGGAACGGAGTAGCACGCCGTCATCATCGTGGGATCCACTTCCGAAGGGGGACGAAAATTTGGACTTTATCTCGCGAGAAGCATCCCGGGTTTGGGACAAGCTTCTCTTGAGCTTTGGAGAGGTAGAGAAGAGAAGGAAGGGATGATAATTTTGTATGGAGGGGGTCTCCTTTTATAGTTGCAAGGAGTGGGGGCAAATTGGTCATTACATCTTTAAAACATTAAATGAGGGGTCTTTATTGATGGATAAAACCATCGCTAAAGCCCCAACATGGGTGTAGTGGGCGCTCCCCACGAGCGCCTCCTCAGCTGCCTACGCTCAATGCCCACCGCACGTTCATCCATCCATAGCCATCCGATCTCTGTGAATGCGCCTGACCCGCTCGTTGCGCGCCTGCCCAGTGCGTACGATGCGACGTGACCGCCTCGCGTGAAATAGCGCGTGGCCACTATTGGAAGATTTGAGTCGCCCGATCGCGATCCAACACACACCTGCGCTCGCTTGCCCGCGCCCTTCTCCCCTTCGTTGCAGCTAGAACCTGCGGCTGCAGCTCACGATAGCGCCTTCGACCGCTGCGCTACGGGGCACCGATGGTCGAGCAGATGCTTTTAGGCGCGACTGTCCACAGCCATTGGATCGAGATCCAACAGCGGAGAGAGAGCGGATGCGGAGACTTCAGTGATTGCATGCGGCCGTTTGGGTGGATGAGATGGCGCCACGTGGTGCCATCTTGGCCGTCCATCTTTTGGGTGTTATAGATGGTGCCACAGATGTCGGATTGACTCTATTTTTGCATCGTTAGGCTGCGATAGTCGATCCGAATTCATCCGTGCGGTCGGATTTGTCATTTGAAGTGCAGATTTACACCATCCTAGTCCTTGATCTTCTAGGGTTCCCCGATCACTATCTGATGCTATAGATGCCTGATAAGGGTGATCTTGGAGTTGTTGAACTCCAATCGTCGCCCTGATCACATCCATATGGTTGAATCTTCAATCCGAGGCCTCGATAAAATGTTTGCCCTGTCCAAGCACATAAAGGGAGACAATTAACCTCCATTTTATTCAAACTACTCTAAATGCAAGATGATGCATGCTATGCAATATTTATAGCATGTAATGCAATCCTATGCTTAAGAACATGCATAAATAGACATCTTAAGTAGTGTAAATGTGTTTACATCATCCACACTATGCAGAGAGTTCATCTCCCATCCATTCCACCACCGCCGGCCTCAACCACGGTGGCGAGCCTCCACCACCATGGGCGTGTGGCATGACAGGCTACACCGCCATCTGGAGGTCGTTTGCATCATTGTGCCTCACCAGAATCAACATCTCCACCCTTTCATCATCACCAACAACCTCCATTGTAGCAACTGCAACTTCACTCCTCCGTTAGTTAAGACGTCCGTGAAGTTTCCCGGACGTCTGAAGCTTAGTCCCCACACACAACAACAACCGGTTGCTCACTCCCACTCCCACGCCCCTCCGGCTGCCCGCATCCAACAGCAACCGCCTTCACGCCTGCACCAGACAACGCATGTAGTCGGCGTACCCGCCAGCGTTCGCGCCACCCTACATCACTTCTCCGATGCGCCTGCAGACCGTGTACCGCCTGCAGCAGCAACGGCCTCCACGTGTGCACCCTGCAGCACCGGCCACCAACTCCTCACCTGCGCAAGTACGCACCGCCTCTAGCAGGCGCACGTTCTTCTCTACGCACGTACCACCTGCAGCGCCAAGCCTGCCAGCACTTCAGCACGCACCACCTCCAACGCGCCCACTCCAGCACGCCTGCCTTCAACCCTTAGCGCACTTGCCTCACCTCCTACAGTAGAGCCTTCCACCTACCTGCCCTTGCCTTCCTTGCAGCGTGCGACAAGCAGCTCCAGCACCTACGGCCAGCGCACCTCCAGCAGTGCATGCGGGCTCAGTGCGTGCAACAGCAGCCTCCGCGTGCACCACCTGCAGCAGCCTCCGTGCGTGCCCATCTACGCTTCCTCCAGCAGGTGCAGCCACCGACGCAACCCACCTTCAACAGAGCTCCGACCACCTCGCGACTCACCGCCACCACCGCTGTGATGCCCTCGGTCCAAAGAACTTCCTCTGAGCTTCACGCCTCCGACCGTTCCTTTCTCCTCGCGCACGGCCAAGGGGAAGAAATCCCCTATTTTGCTACAGGAAAAGGCCTATTAATATTTACATTCTCTGCCATTGCCAACTTTTATTGATATTTTATTAAATCTGCATTGCAAAAAATATCCGTTAGTTGTTCAAAATTATTATTTCAGCATGTTCTCTTGATACTATCTTAATCTGAAGGCAGATTTGGCTCGGTTCTCATCGAAATTAACTATGAACATATCTTTTTAACCGGTGCGAATTTAAATACGTCATTGCCTCCTTGTGGACACGACCCGCTCTTATACGAGTGATTATTTTAATTATTGATTAGTCAATTTTTCCACCACATAAAATTTCAAACGACTTGAAAAGCAAACAATCGACTCGTCAAATGGCGTCGTTGCCGGGGAGGCAACAGACGCAATAAATTTACCTATTTTTTTTTCATTTCTGATTATTTCTCATTGCACAGTGATTTGACCATTTATTTTTTTTCTGTGCGAGGAATCAACCATCATGAGAGGGGACCCTTGACGTCGCTAGAGGAGGAATTGGTCAAGTTACCTTGCAAAGGAGGGGAAGGACAAGGACACGACGATCATCTAGTCGCTGATTTAATTAGAATAGGATTAAGACTTTAAATTTAATTTTTCATTGCACATTTGGTTTGAAACCCTTGTTCTAGGGTATATTTTGAGGAGTTTGCTCCCTTATTTTATTTTAGGCCCGTGTTGGGTAACTTTTGGGAGCCTGTTCCCTTTTCTTTAGATTTAGGTTTTTAATTTATTTTGTGGATTGTTTACTTTTATTTGTTTATGCATAAGTAGTTAAAAAAAAAATGAGCTGCCTGCTAGAAGTTGCCTGCCCCTAGGACGAACCATTTAGGTCTGTATGAGCAGCCTCTAGATTTACTTCTCTGCATTGCATGCATTCTTGCATCGTTGATTCCTGGAAGCAAGGTACGCATTCTCTTACTTTGCATCCTAATCTTGATCACGCATTGCATTTGGACTTAATTCGAAGACCACATAATTTGTCTTGAAGTGATCTAACAAGTGGTCACATATATTCGTGAAAAAGGACTAATTAAAGGAGGGACATCTAAAAATCAAGGACTTGATTGTCAAACGTGGTGTGCGATTCAAAATTCAAAATCTTTTTGCGGTGAATGCACACTTATATCTTTTGCACCACGGCACTCATTTAGACACTCCTAAGTCTTGAAACGACTAGGACAAGAGCCCTCCTACCGTTGGATTCTGAAGTGTTCGAAACTTGACATCAAAGGTTTTGTAAATCCAAAGAGGGGGATACCCTATCAAGGATTTTTGGGGGTAGTTGAGAAGCACCGCGAAAGCATAGCTTCAAAGGAAGGCTTAGGCCTACTTGCATCCCTTGATTTTCCATCTTTGGATTTGCTTTATCATTTGAGATTTAGGGAAGAATACCTAAGCTCCAACTAGGTCTTTTTAGGCATTTCGAAGGTTGACAATAAGCGCGTAATTGATTGGGCAACTTACTTTGTCACCTACAATTTGAACTAAAGTCAAAAGCCTAAATTTGTAAAGACCAAACAAGTCCTTCTGAATTGTGTTTGTAGTGCATGCTTGGTAGGCGTTCTCTTAGGAGACAACTTGCGTTTGATCCTGAACCTGAAAGAATCTTAAGAAGAGACCTTCCAAGGGTAGAAATGGTCGGTCAAAGGAGCCTTAAGGAATATTTCATCTCAACCAATCAAGCTGGCCCTGCACTACGTAGACCTGGAGGGGACAATCCTTATGAGATCAAAAGTAGTACCATATCCTTGCTACCCTCGTTTTATGGTATGACTAGGGAAGACCCTTACAGGCATATAGAGGAATTCACCGAGGTCTGTTCCACGATGAAGCTGCAGGGCGTTACTGATGACGCTCAAATGCGGACCCTCTTTCCCTTCTCCCTTAAGGACAAAGCCAAGTATTGGTATCACACCCTTGATAATATTAATACTTGGGATGCCCTGAAAAAGGAGTTTTTGAAGAAGTACTTCCCCATGTGCAAAACCAATCACTTTAGGAGGCAAATTATGAGTTTTTTTCAAAAGGATGGGGAAGCATTCCATGATGCGTGTGAGCACTTTAACAACTTGCTGAGACTTTGCCCACATCACCAGGTGCCTAAATGGCAACTGGTTGAAAGGTTCTACACCGGACTTAATGATTCGCATAGGCAAACTGTGGATGGTGCCTGTGCAAGAACCTTTCTATCTAAGACTGAGGATGAAGCTTGGAACTTATTTGATACTTTGAGTGGGAATTCTATTCACTTGAATTCTGACTACATGGATAGAAAGCCCACTCTTATGCAAAGAAAGTTGGAGGCGAATGAGGCAAGGGACACCTAGAATTTAGCCTATCAGATTCAATTAATGAACCAAAACATGGAAAGGCTTATGTCGAACCTGAGTTCATTCGTATCTAACACCTCCACATCCCAAGCTTCCGAATGCTTAATTTGTCAAGGCAATACACACGCCACTGTGGATTGCCACTTGGCCTCCCAATTCCCTGAGCTTGTACAAGCGGATTTGAATGCTGCTCAAGGGTTCCATCCTAGATCTCGTAATGACCCTTTCTCTAACACTTATAATGAGGGATGGAGGAACCACCCAAACTTTTCATGGAGATAAGAAAATGTCTCAAATTCAGGGAATTATAAACCACAATCCTTTCAAAACCATCAAATCAACCAACCTCAGACCTTTGCCCAACCTAAGACCTCTGAGTTGGATGAATTGAAGGCGATGTTGAAAACTATGCAAGAAAGTCAAAGTGCCATCATCCAATCTCATGACAAGGCTATACATGAGATGAAATCACAAATTAGACACCTTGTTGAGGCCGTTGGATAGAGGGAGACTGGGAAGCTCCCCAGTGCTGCTAAGGAAAATCCTAAAGGAAAAGGGATTGTCTTTAGGGAGCATGCTCAAGCGGTGACTATTCTGAGGAGTGGGAAAGAAATTTCCAAACCCGATGCTCCTATAGTCTCACCCCCTAAAAAACCATCCACCCCGACTTTCACCCCCATCTGAGAAGACTTGCCTAAACCTTCTCCGCTTGAAATCACCTCACCGGAAGAAGTTGCCCCCGTTCCACCCCTTACTCGACATGACAACCCTTCCACCCAAAGATCGAGAGTGCCTTTTCCAAAGCGCTTATCCACCTTTGGGCATACTTCTGCTGGCTCATCTGGAGCCAAAGATAAGACAGATGAGATTATGGAAACTTTCAAGCAAGTGCAGATTAACCTGCCTTTGCTTGAAGCTATCAGGAAGATTCCATCTTATGCCTGCTTCTTAAAGGACCTGTGCATGAAAAAGTGGCAATCTAGAAAACAGGTCCAATCAAAAGTTCTCCTACCTGATTCTGTTAGCTCAATTGTTCAACATGGCACACCCCCGAAACTTAAGGACCCAGGAGCCCCATACATCTCAGTAGTTATTGGTGACATACAAATTGATGAGGCTCTACTTGATCTGGGTGCGGGGGTGAACATCCTTCCGAGCTACGTGTATGAACAACTTGGGGGAGACAATCTGAAGCCTAGCCATGTAATCCTTCAAATTGCTGATCGATCACTTAAGACACCACGGGGAATTTTGGAAGATTTCATCATAAGAGTGGAGGATTTCTTCTTTCCCGTTGACTTCTTAGTTTTGGACACTGACCCTACCAACAAGCCAACCAAACCCTCCATCATTTTGGGTCGCCCCTTCCTTGCAACTTTGCATGCTTCAATCAATTGCAATACTGAGGCATTGAAAATGGGCTTTGGGAACAGGAAAATTTGGCTTAATGTGTTTGATGCTTACAAACAAGCTGGACTTGAGGATTGTTCTCAAGTTGAGTTGATAGATGACCTGATTGAAGAGGCAACTCCTGCAATGTTATGTGATGACCCCCTTTAGCATGTCATGCTAAATGAGCATTCCCATCTCTTTTGGAGGAATGTGAAGGGGATATACTAGAACTTGAGGAATTACTAGGTGTTTCTGCTGAGTCTCTTCCCCTATCATTTCCACCAAAGGTAGATTTGCTACCTGAGATGGGGACATCTATTATGAAACCCTCAACCATACAAGCCCCCGACCTTGAGTTGAAACCCCTCCCTGACACTCTCAAGTACGTTTTCCTAGGTGCCAATGATATGCTCCCTGTTATCATTTCGGCTGTGCTTTCTGAGGCATAGGAGGGAGCCTTGATTGAATGCTTGTCTAGGCACAAGGAAACTATTGCTTGGAGCATTGTTGACATTAAGGGTATAGACTCTACACTCTGCATGCACCACATTTATACTGATGATTCCATCAAGCCATTTAGGGACATGCAAAGACGTCTAAACTCTAATATGAGGGAGGTGGTAAAAAAGGAAATCTTGAAGTGGTTGGACGCTACGATCATATATCCCATTGCAGATAGTAAATGGGTAAGTTATATTCATGTGGTGCCAAAGAAGGCAGGCTTTACTGTGGAACTCAACGACCAAGGTGAACAAGTTGTCACTAGACCCTCAACTGGATGGAGGGTCTGTATTGATTACCGCAAGCTGAACACCGCTACCCAGAAGGATTACATTCCTCTGCCTTTTATTGATCAAATTCTCAAAAAATTGGCAGGGAATAAGTACTATTACTTTCTCGATGGATATTCTGGGTACAATCAGGTGGCAGTCTTTCCTGATGACCAGGAAAAGACGACATTCACGAGTCCTTATGGTACTTTTGCATTCAGGTGTATGCCGTTTGGATTGTGTAATGCCCCTGCAACTTTCCAGCGGTGTATGATGTCTATCTTTTCGGACATGATTGACGAGTGTGTTGAAGTGTTTATGGATGACTTCTCCATTTATGGCTCGTCTTTTGACCAGTGTCTCCTTCACCTCGAGAATGTGTTGAAGCAATGTAAGGAGACTGGTTTAGTCCTCAGCTAGGAGAAAAGTCACTTCATGCTACAGAAAGGAATTGTACTTGGGCATGTTGTATCCGAGCAAGGTTTGGAAGTAGATAAAGCCAAGATTGATTCTATTTCCAAACTTCCATTGCCTATGAACGTCAAACAGATTAGATCCTTTCTGGGCCATGCTGGCTTTTATAGGCACTTTATTAAAAATTTTAGTAACATTTCTAGGCCACTTTGTGACTTGTTGGCGAAGGAATCTTCCTTCAATTTTGATTCAAAGTGTGACGAGGCCTTTCAAACTCTAAAGGAGGCCATGATCTCTGCGCCTATTCTCCAAGCTCCTGATTGGACACTCCCATTTGAGCTGATGCGTGATGCTTCGGATTATGCAGTGGGAGCAGTCCTTGGACAAAGGATTGAGGGAAGACCTCATGTGCTGCATTATGCAAGCAAGACTTTAACCGAACCTCAGCAAAACTACATCGTCACTGAAAAAGAATTACTTGCTGTAGTTTTTGTTCTGGAGAAGTTTAGGTCTTATCTACTTGGGTCTAAGGTGGTTATTTTTACTGATCATGCGACAGTGAAACATCTCATTGCTAAGAAAGATTCTAAGCCACGTCTGATTAAGTGGATCCTACTCCTTCAAGAATTTGACTTGGAAATACGTGAAAAGAAAGGAGTGGAAAATGTCGTGGCTGACCACCTGTCTCGCCTTCCTCTTAATGACTCTCTTTCTGGATACATTCGCGAGTCATTTCCCGATGAAACTCTGATGGCAGTAACACCAACTTTACCTTGGTATGCAAACACTGTAAATTACTTGGTCACTGGACAAACTCCTAGCTCTTGGGATGAGCAGAAAAGAAAGTGATTCATTTCTCAAGCAAGATATTTTCATTGGGAAGAGCCATAATTATTTAGAATTGGACAAGACCAAGTATTGAGATGTTGTGTACTTGAAGAGGAACAACAAAGTGTGCTGAGTTTTTGCCATGAACTTCATTGTGGAGGACACTTTGGTGCTAAGAAAACTGCTTTTAAGGTTCTCCAGTCCGATTTTTGGTGGCCTTCCTTATTTAAGGATTCTCATAATTTTGTTAAGGCCTGTATTAGATGTCAACGGACTGGAACAATTGGGAAGAGGAATGAAATGCCTCAACACCCTATTCAATCTGTTGAAATTTTTGATGTGTGGGGAATTGACTTTATTGGCCCCTTCCCGTCGTCCCATGGTTATGAATATATCTTGGTGGTAGTTGATTGTCTCTAAATGGATAGAGGCCATTCCTTCATGCACAATTGACCACTCTGTGATTTTGAAATTTGTGAAGGCCAATATCATATCCCGTTTTGGCTGCCCTAAGACCATTATAAGTGATGGGGGACCTCATTTCTAAAACCACCACTTCAATCGGCTAATCAGGAGTCTGGGAGTGACTCACAAGGTCGCTACCCCTTACCATCCTCAGACAACTGGCCAGGTTGAAGTGTCAAATAGGGAGATAAAAAATATTTTGAAAAAGACCATTAGACCTTATAGGAAAGACTGGTCCCAAAAGCTCGATGATGCTTTGTGAGTGTATCGAATGGCCTATAAGACCCCTTTGGATACTTCTCCCTTTCAGATTGCGTATGGAAAAGCATGCCATTTACCTGTTGAGTTGGAACATAAGGCACTTTGGGCTATTCGAAGTGTTAACATGGATTTAGAGAAGGCAGGTAAGGCACAACTTCTAGAATTAAGTAAGCTTGAGGAGCTGAGGAATGATGCTTATGACACCTCTCAAGCTTATAAAGAAAGAACTAAGGTCTTGCATGATAAGTTTATATTTGAAAAGACCTTTGAGCCCAACCAATAAGTCTGGCTTTTCAATTCCAGACTTAAGCTTTTTCCTGGGAAGTTAAAATCTTGTTGGGATGGGCCTTACAAAATCACCAAAGTATTTCTGCATGGAGCTGTGGAGATTAAAAACCCTTCCTCTTCAGCAACTCCCTTTATCGTCAACGGTCAACGGTTAAAACCTTACATAACTTTGGATGGCCATCTGGTTGACGAAGTCACTCTTGAGGAGCCTTAGCTCTTACCATTCTCCACCTCAGGTAATATCTTCCTTTAACTATTTTTGTTTTCAATGAGGACATTGTTTGAACTAGGCATGGGGGAGAGGACCTGAGGCATTTTGTTTATAGCATGCATACATTTGCATTAAAAAAAAAAAAGGGTTTTGAGCTTAACTGGCTAAGTCTTGCATTCTTAAGCAAATCAAAACTCTAGGGTAGACTAAGTTAATTCTAGGGTCAAACTTTAGAGGCTAAATAAGCTACTAGCTTTAGACCTTTAGGGTCCTTTGTGGACTTAAAAACTTAAGTAGGAGTTAAGTTGCGGACCATTCCTCAAGAGGTTGAGGAAGGAAAGCTAGGGTTTGAGTTAAAGGTGGTGTAGTACCTAGAGTCTTATTCTACCTTTTCATTTACGGGTCCTTGTAACCCAAGCATCCAAATTTCACACACTTGGTCTGGTGTAAATAAGTAATCAACTTAATTCCTTTCTTAAAAGAGATTTGGTTCTCTTATTTTTGACTTAAGAGAGGCTTGAAAACATAATTTGATTGGAAGAGCTCCCGCCGCATGAGAGGTGGAGTATATACTCACCTTGAGGATGCGATGATAACATATTAACTTCTCGACGCTTTTCTCCTAAGATATCCATCCTACTAGGGGCATGTAAGTGCATTGCGCGGTTCAGGTACCATGGGCGGCCCTATCTCGAAGTGCCGATTGCCATAGGCCTGAATTCGCTTAAGAAATCCATGGGCGATACTATCTCGAAGTGTCGATTGCCAAGAGTTCTTGGGGTCGTTATGGGCAGTGCTATCTCGAAGCATCGAAAGCCAAGCACCCTTCGAGGTATGGTAATGGGGACAATGAATCCGACATTGGCCATGTTGATAGCTGATCCGAGGTTAAACTTGGAGGAATAATAAAAAAAATTTATATATAAAAAAAATCCTTTTTCCTTTAACTCAAATAACTCAGACCATTGCACATGCATGGATGCTTTAATCTCAGGGATCAATAAACCTTAGGGTAGAGTCAGAAATAAGAGAAACTCGTGCCTGTAACTCATCTTTAGCTGACCTAGTCTGTAACTTAGCAACTACTTGGGAACCTTAGGTCTAAAGTCTGAACTTAATATGTTTCTAAAGGAAGACCGATTGAGTTGGCTAGTCTACTTGGATTGCTAGGTCATGCTTGGATTTGCTAGGGACTACCAAAAACTAGGCATGGGGGTATTTGATTAACCCATATATGTGGCCTATTTAAGTATTTAAGTGCCTAGACATTAAGTTAATTCTAACATGTAATTAGCATAAATTAGGATGTAAATAGGTTAATTCATATTTCTAATTTAATTATAAAATTCATGCATTGCATTCATATTTAAATGCATTTAGAATTAACTTAGAATTGCGTTCATTTAATTAGTTAACCAATTAGGTGCATTGCATACATTAATTTAAGTTAACATAAAAGTTGAGGGTTTGTATATAAATAACCATAATATTTTAACATTATTTTTCTTTCTTCTTCTTGCAGCAACGGCTGCATTTCATTTGGCTACCGCTCCAACGCCACCAGCTGCTGCACTGAAATCTGCATTCAAGGACGAGCGGAGAATGTGGATCTGCTCTCGCCTCTCCATTCAAATCTGTGCAGGTGGCTACGAAAGGAGGAGAGAAACTGCTGAGCAGGGGAGGGCCACCATTCCAACAATCCACACTGTGCAAAGAGTTCATCTCTCATCCATTCCACCACCGCCGGCCTCAACTGAGGCAACAAGCCTCCACCACCGTGGGCGTGTGGCATGACAGGCCACACCGCCATCTGGAGCTCGTTTGCATCACTGTGCCACACCAGAATCAACATCACCACCCTCGCTGTCATCACCAACAACCTCCATTGCAGCAACTGCAACTTCACTCCTCCGTCAGTTAAGACGTCTGGGAAGTTTCCAGGACGTCTGAAGCTTAGTCCCCACACACAACAACAATCGGTTGCTCACTCCCACGACCGCGCCCCTCCAGCTGCCCGCATCCAACAGCAACCGCCTTCACGCTTGCACCAGCCCACGCACGCAGCCGACGTGCCTGCCAGTGTTCGCGCCACCCTGCAACACTTCTCCAACGCGCCAGCAGACCATGTACCACCTGCAGCAGCAACCGCCTCCACGCGTGCACCATGCAACATCGGCCACCAACTCCTCACCTACGCGCGTACGCACCGCCTCCAACAGGCGTGCGTTCTTCTCTGTGCGCGCACCACCTGCAGCACCAAGCCTGCCAACACTTCAGCACACACCACCTCCAGCATGCCCACTCCAATGCGCCCACCTTCAACCCTTAGCGCACCCACCTCACCTCCTGCAACAGAGTCTTCCACCTACCCGTCCGCACCTTCCTTGCAGCATGCGACCAGCAGCTCCAGCACCTGCGGCCAACGCGCCTCTAGCAGTGCGTGCAGGCTTAGTGCGTGCAACAGCAGCCTCTGCGCGCACCACCTGCAGCAACCTCCGCGCGCACCCATCTACGCTTCCTCTAGCAAGTGTAGCCACCGGTGCAACCCACCTTCATCGGAGCTCCGTCTGGCCGGCTCCGGCCGCCTCGCTACTCGCTGCCACCACTGCTGCGAAGCCCTCGGTCCAAAGAACCTCCGAGCTTCACACCTACGGCCGTTCCTTCCTCTTTGCGCACGGCCAAGGGGAAGAAATCCCCTATTTTGCTACAGTAAAAGGCCTATTAATATCTACATTCTCTGCCATTGCCAACTTTTATTGATATTTTATTAAATCTGCATTGCAAAAAATATCCGTTAGTTGTTCAAAATTACTATTTCAGCATGTTCTCTTGATACTATCTTAATCTGAAGGCAGATTTGGCTCGATTCTCGTCAAAATTAACTACGAACATACATTTAACCGGTGCAAATTTAAATACGTCATTGCCTCCCTGTGAACACGACTCGCTCTTCTATGAGTGGTTATTTTAATTATTGATTAGTCGATTTTTCCACCACATAAAATTACAAACGACTGAAAAGTGAACAATCGACTCATCAACGACCTACCCACTGCTGCACCACCATCTTCGACCTCCACACACCACCATACACCCTCTCATAGCACGCCACAGCCACTGTCAACTCACTGTGCCAAGGCGATCCTACTGAACCATCTGATGCGACCGCAAGGCCCTTTTTCTTGAGTTTCAGGTACAAGGTTGAGCCGCCAATGGCAAAGCTTTGAGCGAAGCTTGAAGCCTTACTCCAGGCATTGCGAGCCCCAAGTGAAGTCCCAGGCACTGCGGCTTTACTCAAGCAACATGCCTAGGACTCCAATTGGAGGGAATACCCCCATCAGCAAGTGCAATTAGACGGAGACCTTGCTGCTATGGTGCGCAAAGGAAGGGTGGGACTTTAGTCCCACCTCAGAAGCTGAAAAGCGTGCTCACCTGCATAAATTGAAAACATTGCATAAGCTGTTTGCCTCAGCACGCACAGGGGGTGAGGTCCCCACACGCGCCCTCACGCGCCTTGCCTGCAACACCTTACACGTAGGTCTGGCCGACGCGATAACCCGCCTAACCTAAGCACTCCTTGGCTGTGACCCAAGCCCACAACCCTGGACCTACGTGCACTCTTAGTTCGAAAGCCCGATAACCTGGTACTATTAGAGGTTTTGGGAGAACTGATCGTAGAGAGAGAAAGAGAGAGAGTACGCGGGGATAGAGGGGTTTTGCTGTAAAAGGGGTTGGCTAACACTTAGCCAATTTCGTAAGTCTCCCCTTGTGCATCAAAAGGCCTGGACAGTAGAAAGAGAGAAGAGGAGGAGGAGGACAGTCAGGATAGAAGAAGAAGGCTTGAAGATGAGAAGAAAGAAATCAGAGAGAAGCACTGCAGAATCAGACGTTTAAGATGTCTGATCCTACCATCAGACAACTGATTAGGGATTATTTCATATATAGCTATTGAGTTCCATTTGCCATTATTGTAGGGAGTAATTGGTGATTCAAATCATCATTTTACTCCATTCTTTTTGCAATCTGATACTTGATCTTATTGCTATATTATTCTAAATCAATTTCTGATTATGCTTTCATATCTCTATTGCTTTAAATTGCAATTTTGAGAATTAAATTCCTACTTGCTCCCAACGAACGACCTCGAACTTTTCCGAGTATAAATATTATCTATTTTTCGCGAGATTTCAACTATACTATAATGCAAGGATTTAAAACTTGATTTCGAGCAAGCAACATTTTGGCACCGTTGCCGGGGAGCAACGCACAATTCAAATCTCTTAATTGTAATATCAGACTTGTTACTAACTTGCTACATCTCTTTTGATTTTGATTTATTTCAGGGACTCATTAAAAGAAGATCAGCTGCACACTAGCCACTCCAGGGGCAGGTAAAACACAAATCCAAATTTCTTCTAAGCCCCTGATTCTGAAAAGCTAAAAAAGAAAAAAATCAATTAGGGCTACTTGCACTATATTCTTAGACTAATCATCAAGTTGCCTGATTTGTTACATTCTATTTAGACAACACTCAAACCTTGATTTGTGCACCTATTTAAAATCTTACGGTATCTGGGGCTATCACATTCTTGTTTGAGCCCTTTATACCACATTTGGACAAATTAAATTGAACCAAATCAGAGCCAATTAAGGATTCCAGTTTAGGGTTTTAGAGACACACTTGCTTAATCAAGAATTAATCTTTCCAAACAATGTGTGCCTAAACTTTGATTGAATTGATCTATTCAAGCAAAACCCTAAAATCAAGCTCTTAAATTTGGTTGGACACTAAAAGAGGGACCTAAATTTCTCAAAAGGACAATACAAGTGATGAGAGCCTCATCATGAGCCATAACTAGATCATTTTGACCCAATAAAGAAGATAAAAGCTCCTACATAACCTGGAAGAAGGCCTAACTGAAGGAACAAGTGCTCTGAGAAGAAAACATGAAATAAAGGTTAAAACTGTAATTTTACCATTGCAGTACATAAACGGGATTTCTCAGAAGCAAAACAGAGGTCAAATGGTCCAAATAAGATAAAAAGTGGGTTGAGTTAATCAGAAATGGGTTCATGTGTAATCTAGGAACTAAATGACACTTGGTAACCCTAAAATAGACCTGCTTAAATTAACAAGGTTCCGGTCAGAACAAAAAGCAAGCAAACCCTCTACAAATCATGGAAAAACATCCTCTAGGGTTTAGAACACTTAATTTGGCCTTTGGAACCTAGTTTGACCTAGATTAGGGTCCTAGCTCTTCAATTAACCTAATTTGGGTTTTTTACTCAAAATGTCCAGTCAAACGAGGTCAAACCTAAAATCCAACTTCACCATTGGATTCCTTAGGTCCAAATTAGGTTTGTACCAAAATTTGGACCTAAGGAGAGGTCATCTTGACCTACTTTGCAATTTAGTACACCCAAATCACAAATTGGTCCCTATCTTTTGAATACCTTTGCAGAGAGCCCCCTAGGTTCTTCGCCTCCTTTGCAAACCGGTCCTGCCGCCATTGCTAGGGCAGAACCGAGCTCCGGTGAAGTTTCAAGAGAGATTGCTCTCTAATCCCTCAGAGATTCCCTCCCAGAAATGGAAGGAGGATTCTCTGAGGAATTCCCTTATAAAGCCAATTACAATCGTTGGTGTGAACCCAATCTCTCGTGCGAACGCACGAGAGATTCGAGTATCCACCTTCCTTCCAACTCCGGCGAGTCGGCAGACCTAATTGCGCGGTCTCCACGCGCTGGTAGTTGCGGCCAGCACCTATAAAAGACACCCCAGACCCTGCCGCAGAAGGCAAGCTTGATTTTGACGGAGATCCCTTCCAAACTCCTCCCTCTCCCATCTCCGGCCAAACGACCCACAAGCTCCGGCGACCTCCTCCCCTCCTTCTCGTCGCTCTGCTGCCATACCAGCAGCAGAGTCCTCTCCGCCGCTTCCTCCTGCGACGCGCTGTACCCCGCGCGCACTTCTGACCTCGTCTTCGTCGCCGCTTCCTCCCTCAGGGTCTTTCTTCCCCGACGATGGCAGTTACGAGCCGTCCTCTCCGTCGCCTTCCTTCCTTCCAGACAACCACAGATACGTTCTCCATCCTCTCCTCTCTCTTTTCCCCCAACTATTTTACTTGATTACCCCTCGACAGTACCTAACCGCCTCCATCTTCCTCGCCTCCGACCTCACTCCGGCGAGCTGCCCACACCACTCCGCCACTCCACACGGCTCGCCAACCACCTTGAGAGCTCTGCCTCACCACCAGGAACCCATTCCACCCCATCACTGCCACTCCAGACCTCCACAAGCACCCCCCGACCAACCCACCATCTCCGGCCACAGGTTGACCTAGGCACGCACGCCTAGGCCGACCGGCAACCTGCAGCATCACCCACCGCCTTCGCCGTGCTGCGGCGAAGGTTTCCAGCTATTCTGATTGGGCCAATAGGCCGTTCTGTTGGATGTCAGGTGTAAGCCCCAGCCGCCATTAACAGCCGAAGCAGCAGGGAGCTTGGAGCAGCAGCAGGCGTCAGGCTTCCCAAGCGGCAGGTGCAGCAGATTCTCGCAAGTGTCGCGAAGCAACCAAGGCCAGCCAGTAGCGCCAGTAGAGTCGATAGCTTGGGCAATTGCATACGAGAGTCTGCGGGCGTGCGTGAAATCAGGGTGGCACCTTTAATCCCACATCGTGGGATTGCAGCACTCAGGTACGCTATAAATTGTATTTGTGCTTTAAGCCGGTTGCCTCCGTAAGCACAGGGGTGAGGTCCCTCACTGCCCTCACACGCCTCGTCCGCGGCTTGACCTCGTGGATCTGGCTGACCCAACCCGACCTAGACCTACGCACTCCTCGCGTATCACCACTTGCCGGTGCGCCTGGTCCCGGGTGCGAACCCGACCCGACTATCCGTGTGGCTCTGGGAGAGCGTCCGTGAGTGCATTGCTTCAGAGAGAGAGAGACGCTTGGGTAGAGGGACGGGGGTAGGTTTTTGCTACTGTGTGGTGTGTGCAGGAAGGTAGAACTGTCCCAGGCAGCGAACACTTAGTGGCTGCAGAACAGGGAGAGAAGAAAGAAGAGGCTGTGTAGCAAGTGAAAGGAGAATTCTTCGCAGAGAAGAAGAAGAAGGAAGACAAGGCAGAAGAGAGAGAAGAACGAAGAAGAAGACAAGGGAAGACTGCAAAGAGAGCAGAAGAAAAAGAAGAAGAAGAAAGAAGAAAGGCAAGACAGGAGAAGAAGGAAAGATACCAGAAGCAAAGAAGGGAGAAGAGCCACGAAGAAGAAGAGAGAAAGAGAGATCACATTTAAGACGTCTGATACACAAATCAGACGTCTAATTCTATTTTTTTTTTCAAATCCTTTTTTTTAAATTCTCTCGTTGAATGAGTCCTATTTGCATTTAAACAGTTGTATTCGTTGGTTTTACAAAGTACTGAGATTGCTCCCCGTGTTCGACCTCGGATACTCCGGTCTTTGAGTAATAAAATTCTTTATATTTGTTTAGACGTTTTGTCGGTTATACTACAACGTGACATCCTTTAAACCCGCACAAAAACCTCGACAACAACAAGTAAAGTTGACCCACCTTCTTGGGTTAACCAATCTTCAAATTAGGTCACTTTGCACAAAAACACCTTAAAAGTTCAAGTGAAATTATAAAGCACCCATACTCTTAATTAAAACTGGTAGACTTAAGAGGTCAAGTCGCCATTCTGGTCTACCTGGATCATCAGTGACAAGAGAGGTTAGGTGGGGGAAACCCTGTAACTCGTGGGGGCACTCTACCGTGTAGGGATCTTTGTAAGACTCTCCCTCTCTGGATGCCCAGGTAATTCTCAGGTGGACGGCTTTCTGACTAAGGGGTATCATCTGCCTCGAACCTCTATAGTCATCCAAAAATTTTTTGGGTGTCTTGATTGGGTCCATCATATTCTACCTCTCATCTACTCCATCAGTGTATGTTCGGGAGGAGGTCTCTCAGACCATCCTTGAGGCCTCCATTAGCTACTCATTCCCGTCAAGGCCAAGCCTCGACCACCTTGTTTGTCAACAAACCAATCCGATCGATATCTTTTCTGATTCATCTAAACCTAATTCTCCTTCATCCATCATCATGGTGCAACCAGCAGAAAAAAATAATCTTGAAAATCAGCTTTAGCGCCTCAATGATCTATTCCAAGCCTTTGTGAACCCACTGCAGCATCCTATGATACGAGATCACTACAATCCCATTGCGGTGGCAATTGAACCTCGAGTACAAATCCCCACTGGATGACCTGATACTGAACTCAAACCCAACATGATTCATGCTATTCCCAAATTCCATGGGCGTAATTCTGAGGATCCTTTCTAGCATATCAAGCAACTCAAGCATCTGGCCTAGACCATCGGGTCAGAAGCTCAAAATCGAGATGTCTTACTCATGAAAATGTTCTCCTTCTCTCTCATGGATAAGGATGCTCACTGGTACCAAACCCAAACACGTCCAACCAACACCTGGGTGGAACTTCAATCAGAGTTTCTGAGAAATTTCTTCCCTGTTGGTAGGACAAATGCTTTACGGCACCAGATCATGCATTTCATGCAGCAAGCAAGTGACCCGCTTCATGAGGCATGGGATTGTTTTCTGGGTCTCATGTGAAAGTGCCCCCACCACGAACTTCCTAAATGAGAACAAGTCTAGTCTTTTTACCAAGGATTCCATGAAGATATTCGATTATTTGTCAATGTGACCTACGGAGGAAACATCATGGGTCAACACAAAGACACCGTGTGGGAGATTCTCAAGAATATGTGTGAGAACTCCATCAATAATGAATCCATGAGCTTGTTCAACCGAACAAATTTCCGTGCATTGACAAATCCAAAGGGAGCACATGAGACGCAGGGCCTATCCTCTTCCGTCAACTTGGAACTGATGGCCAGTCACCTGGACAAGGTCTTCATATAGACACATCTATTTAGGTTAAAATCCTATTCATGCATGTTCCTAGGCTTAGATTTGCATTTCATGTTATAAATATTGCATAACATGCATCATTTTGCAGTTAGAGTAGTTGTATATATTTTAGGTTAATTAGGTCTTTTTTATGGTCAGGAGAGAAGAAGACTTATTTCAAGGCCTCGAATGGGTGATCGAAACGTACGGATCTAATTAGGACAACGATCGGAGTCTAACATCTCTGAAATCGTCTAGATCAGAGAACCGTAGCATCATACGAAGTCCGAGGAAGATCAACGGCCAGGGGGCAATGGGATATCCATACGGGTTTTGGATGGAAAATCCGATCGTACAGATAGATCCAGAGCGACAATCGCAGTCCAGCAACATGATAATCATCTCGATCTGAGCGCCGTGGCACCCTCTACAAAAGAAAGAAGAATGGACGACCCAGGTGGAACCTCGTGGCGCCATCCAAGCCACCCAACGTCGGCCAGCAGCAGCGCACACGCACAGCTGCAGCTGCACACAGCGCACCGAGCACAACCACAGCCGCAGCAGCGCATGCCAGCGGGCGCATGTGCACGGTGTGGGGAGCAAGGGCGCGTGAAGCGTGTGCCAACAGGGCGGGCGTGGATCTTCTGCGACACATGCCTTTAGTGATTCTTGCAACTATCACTAATGGTCTGCGCGAGTCAGCAAGAGGATTTGAAGGGTGGATCTTCAATAATAGTTGCAGCGACGTTTATGGACGTTAGTAATGACCCAGATGCGAATTTGTACTTCCTCCACTATAAAAGGAACTACCCACCACCATTCCAAACCATTTCTTCCTTTCTTCCTCTCACCACCTCCAAGGCTCTAGAGAGATCTTGTTCCAAGCCCAGGATGCTCCTCTAGAGTAGAAAATCAAATAGTTTTCCCTCCACTCATCCACCTTCGTGGAGCATCCCATCGCCGTCCTCTCACCGCCCTTTGGGAAGAAAATCATCTCTGCGACACCGTCCTGCCCCATCCTCCGTCCTCCGACTTCGTCCACCTTCGTCCCTCTCCTCGCCACCTTCCTCTAGGCGATGTCAAAGTAAGTCCTCCTCTGAGCAACCATCGAGGGGGATTTCTCTCACCTCATTCTATCTTTTTATGCTTTCATAGTGTAAATTTTCCGCTTTCATAGTGTAACAAACAATTTTTTATGAATAGATGATTGTTTCTCTCTCTCTCTTTCTCCCTCTCTCTTATTTTTGCAAGTAGATAAAGTTTTCATCCACCAAATCTCTTGCTTGCTAAAAATACCAAAAAGAAATTAGAAAAGATAAAAACAACCAAAAACAAATAAAATCGAAGTGTGGTTTTCAATTAAAGTAAAAATTCGCCTCCCCGTATTCGACCCGGGACTCACTTTTTGAGTTTTGGTTATAAATTTTATTTGACAACGAGTTTTGCAACTACGATGATGGGTTACTTGTAACCCTGATTTCAAACAAGTGAAACATGTGCGATCATTTTGGCGCCGTTGCCGAGGAGGTAATAAATTTACTTTATTATTTTCTACGCTTCTTTGCATTTACATAACACTAACCCCACTTATCTCTGATCTATTGTCTTGCAGGTACCCTAGCATGGAAATCCAAGTGTGGTAGACTGAAGTAAAGTGCAGGTAGAGTATTTTGTAAGTGTCCCCCACACCACCTCCACCTTAGTTTTCATTCCATAACCTAATAACTCAAACCCAAATCAACTTAGGTGCTTTTTATAAATCCTAGGATAGATTTGGTTGTTTGTTTGCCACCTCCACTTACCTCACCATCCACATAAATAATAAAAAAATAAAAAAAAGTGTTATCTGATTGTGGGATTTTTTTGAAAGAGACACACCTTAACACCCACAACTCTAGACTTAAGGCACACCACTCCATTTTGATTCTACCACTTAACCGAGATCTAACTTGTGGACCCTGTACACTTCAACTCAAAACACATAAGTGAGTAGAAATCAGATTAGGCTAAGACATTATGTGCCTTAATCTGTGGTGTGAATAGGCCAATTAATTGTTTTGTTTGGGCCGCACCACTCAAATTAAAAGCGATTCATCAATAACTTGCCACTTAAGGTTGATTCTTAGGGATGAACCAAGCGCTCCACATTATTTTTGATTTTTAAAGGAACATATCATCACCCATGTTTTCAAAACTTGAAGTGCTATACTAAGCCTTGATTGAACCAACCTAAGAATTAAACCCTAAAATCTACTAAACAAGGTTAAACCCTAAAAGACACATCATCAAATAACCTTGTTTGTAAACCTTGGTTGTGCACGCATACATTTCAACTGATCATTAAGGGCACAACCCATCTTATGGGCCAATCACATTCCAAGAGCACGATCATCCCAAGCCTAACTAAAACTAAGTAGACATTGGCCTTAAGGATTGATTCGCTCTTCGAGGCTCAGATTGAGATTTGTTTTTGTTAATCTACTTTTGTTGGTCCATCTGATGTCTCACTAGGGGAGTAGCATCAAACGACCGTGGCTGGGGGGTACACTAGGAACCGGAGGTGTAAGTCAAAGGAAGAACCTTCTCCCTAGTCCCTCCTTCTAACTGGTTGGATTGACCAGATAAAAGTAGACCAAATCATTTATAATCTCAAGATGGGTCCTGAGAGTTTGTAGGTCTTTAGGCTACCCACATAAGGACAGGTTTGGTTGATTGTATTGCAGGGCACCTTCTCTCTTCTCCATTTTCCCTCCTTTTCTACCATGTACCCTTCCACATCCTACACACATTTCACATCCTATCCTCCTACCACCACTTATCCCCAAGATGATTACTATCCAGACTTGACTTGTAATTACCCATTCACTAGCCGGGATGACTTTGCTTTTGGATTTGAATCCAAACCTCAATGTCCAGGGCCTAACCCTGGACAATAAGACTATGATTACTATCCTTCCCAGAGCTACAATGATTATAGATCTCCATCCTTTATTGATCAACCTAACCAGATCTACAACCATGAAGGATATGCTGATTATAACACTTACCCTCCCCAGAATTATGCTAAATATAGGTCGCCACCAACCTTTAAACAGCCTGAAAT
Source organism: Thalassia testudinum (assembly GCA_037157565.1). NCBI lineage: Eukaryota > Viridiplantae > Streptophyta > Magnoliopsida > Alismatales > Hydrocharitaceae > Thalassia > Thalassia testudinum. The sequence continues at coordinate 101,400,412 of JAZHRO010000063.1, forward strand.
GACCTGCTATCAAGGAGGGACCTGAGAACCTCGACATCTTGACTCCCCTAGATTTAACCCAAACCCACCCAAACCTGAATTGAACCAGCCAATTTAGGTAAACCAGATTCAGGATAGGGTGTTGGCTAATTTGAGGAACACTATACAATCTTTAGAAGGTCAGCCAACACCATGCACTGAAGCACTAGAGCCTATGATCAAAATGATTGATGAACTTAATAGTTATTTATTGGATTTGCTCCAAAGTGTTAGAGATAGGGACCTGGGTGAGTTTCTTCTTGGGAAATTGTCGAGGTTGAGGATGAAATTTGTGGTTGTCCTAGTCAAATCTTGGGATGATTCTCAAGATGAACCCCCTTCAGGAGAGCCAATGTCTAAACCCACTCAGGCGCCTATCGGGGGGGATACATATTCTGAGATTGGAGATGACTAAGTTGGGCTAAAGCAACCCTTTGAGGATGAATCAAGTTTCTCACCCAAGATTCCAGAGCCAGGGAATGACGAAAAATATGTCTTCATGGACCATGAAATGACATATGATTTTGAGACATATATAAATGAGGATCATGAATTCTTTGATTCTGAGGGAGAGGAATATCTTAGTGAAGTCTCACTTGAGCGTAAGGAAGATGATTTTAGTGAGACAAACGGGCTTGAGGAATCTAACGAACCGTTTGATAGCCCAATTACTGAAGATTTGGATTTAGTTTGGGCTAACTTGGAGGATTCGAATCCTCATTTACTAGAAGATTCAATCAATAGCCCCTTTCCTCAACCACACCCCAAAGGGATTGATTTTGATTTGGAAAACATTATACCCAAGTCAATTCTGAGTCAGCTACGATTTCTGGACTTAGGTAAATCTTATGGGGTGAACGGTATGCTAAAGATCCCAGAACCTGAGCACTTGATGTTGGAGGATAGGAATGTTGAAATAAAAATTTGGGGGGTTAATTTTGAGGGAACAAGTTTGGATCTAAAGGTTCCTATTAACCTAAAACCATCAACTTTTTACTAGGACCCTTACGATATCTTTCACATGCAACCCAAGCTCAAAATAACTGATTATTTTTTTGAGCTGCACTATAAGTGGACACCTGATTTTAATGAATCAGATCAACCTATTGTCTGACACTTTGGTCTTGGGTTGCACACCACAAAACTACAGGCCCGACCCTGCAAACACAATAATCTTAGGTTCTGGGTGATTTTCATCCATAACCTTAGAACCACTCGACCCTGGGGCATGGGTCTGCATCATAATCTGGTCCACATCTATGAACATTTGTTGGCAGGTCTGAGAATCAATATTTTTATTTTGATTCTGACCCGCACTTATGAATTCTCAATTTCTTCCTTGTATGTATTTTATGGCTAGTTGAAGGCATTAAATTTAGCATGTGTTTATATTTCACATTCCCTGCAGAGCTGACTAGATTCCTCACGATGTTCAGGTGATATTCTATTTACTCCACCTTTTTCATGTCTTTGTTTTTACAATGAGGACATTGCATCATTTAGGCATGGGGGGTGGATAATCAATTCCTAAAATCATTATGTTAATTCTGTAGAATTTCTTTTAGTTTCTTTAAAAAAGAAAAATTCAAAAAGATAAAAGATAAAAAAAAGAAAAAAATTAGGAAAAGAGAACTTAGGCATTTAGAAGTTATTAACTTTACGAAATGATATGAGAGGACCTAAACACTTAGACTCTTAGGGTCTTCAGGATTAATTAGCCCCGGTGTCCACTCAAATGTGGACTTAGTCTCGAGTCTTTGCCAATTAAAATTCATTTTAAGTGGCTAATAAATTGGGATGATAAGTATGCGACTTATCAAATCGCCCTTTGATTTAGAGGGACTTTAAGCCTAAGCATCTACACACATTTTTTGCACTGACTCACTTTTCGATGATTTCTTCGGAAATTGGTTAGCTAATGAACTATCTAGGGTGGTATGGATGACAAGTTGTCGGTGGTAATAGCTCATCGGCCGATTGTCCAGAGCCCAGTCATAATACCATTTTCATTGTACTGCCTTTAGGTAAATCTAAGATCAGGAAAGCCACCTACCTAAAAAAAAATTAGAAAAAAAATATAGAAAGAAAGAAAAAGGAGAAAATAAAAAAATAAATAAAATCACACTTCACCGCACGAGTATGGCTAGCAAGTTGTCGATGGTAACAGCTCATCGGCCGATTGTCCAGAATCCAGCACACCAAAAAAATGCACAATAATTCCCAAAACACTTAGAAAAGAAGTGGGGAAGTAGAATAAATCGGGGAGATATACACTGGGTTCGCCTGTGTGTTGATCCCATAAATAAAAGAAGTAGGGAGAAAGTTACTGTACAAAATGATAAACCTCTAGGCAAGGTCACCTAGGATCGTAGAAACCCGAAGTTTGTTTTAATGGTCATCAAGTGAGTCTATCACTATTTTCACAAGATGCTTAGCACTCGACATCATCTTCGAGTCTTGGGCAGGTCGAGTAACCGTAAAAAGTTATCCCAGAAATTTTAAACTCCAAAAAGTACAAAAAAATTAGAAAAGAAGAAAGAAGAGTATATTTCCTTTTCAAATAAAGCAATGACTTGGGCGGTCTACATTCTGCAGGCACCCGGGTACTGTTGAGTTTTCGTTGTTTAGGATCTTAGTTGAAATTTTCTATTGTTAATAAATGACTTAGGCATAAGCGATCTAATCCTAATTTTGATTTTTATACATAGCATGTAGCTTAATTTTTCTAGAGACTAGCAAAAGATAGGTATAGGAGTATGATATAAATACATCTATTTTGGTTAAAATGCCTATTCATGCATGTTCCTATGCTTAGATTTGCATTTCATGCTAAAAATATTGCATAACGTGCATCATTTTGCATTTAGAGTAGTTGTATATATTTTAGGTTAATTAGGTCTTTTTTTATGGTCAGGAGAGAAGAAGACTTATTTCAGCGCCTTGGATGGGTGATCGGACCGTACGGATTTGATTAAGATGCCGATCGGAGCCTAACGCCTCTGAAATCGTCTAGATCGGAGAATCGTAGCATCATATGAAGTCTGAGGAAGATCAACGGCCAAGGGTCAATGTGACATCCATATGGGTTTCGAATGGAAAATCTAACCGTACGGATGGATCCGTAGCGACCATCGCAATCCAGCAATGCGGGAATCATCTCAATCTAAGCAATGTGGCACCCTCTACAAAAGAAAGAAGACTGGACGACCCAGGTGTTGCCATCCAGGCCACCCAACGCCGGCCAGCAGCAGCGCCCACGCACAGCTGCAGCCACGCACAGCCATAGACATAGCAGTGCACCGCATAGCACAGCTGCACTCAGCAGCAGCGTAGCGCATGCCAGCACGCACACGCACATGGCATGGGGAGCAAGGGAGCGTGAAGCGCGCAACGTGCGATGAGCGCGCCAGCGGGGCAGGCGTGAATCTTCAGCGACATGCACCTTTAGTTACGCTTGTAGCTGTCATTAATGGTTTGCACGCACCAACAAGAGGATTTAAGGGTAGATCTTCAGCTACAGCTGTAGTGACGTTTATGGACGTCAGTAATGACCTAGATGTGAATTTGTTCTTCCTCCACTATAAAAGGAGCTACCCACCACCATTCCAAACCATGTCTTCCTTTCTTCCTCTCACCACCTCCAAGGCTCTAGAGAGAGCTTGTCCCAAGCTCGGGATGTTCCTCTAGAGTAGAAAATCAAATAGTTTTCCCTCCACTCATCCCTCTTCGTGTAGCATCTCGTGGCTGTCCTCTCACAGCCCTTCGGGAAGAAGACCCATGCCGCAATGCCATCTTGCCCCATCCTTCGTCCTTTGGCTCCGTCCTCCTTCGTCCCGCTCCTCACTACCTTCCTCTAGGTGACGTCAGAGCGAGTTGTCCTTCGAGCAATCTTCGAGGGGGATTTCTCTCACCTCATTCTATCTTTTTATACTTTCGCAGTGTAGATTTTCCACTTTCATAGTGTAACAAACAATCCTTCATGAATAGATGATTGTTTCTCTCTCTCTTTCTCCCTCTCTTATTTGTTCAAGTAGATAAAGTTTTCATCGTCCGAATATCTTGCTTGCTAAAAATATAAAAAAAAAATTTTGAAAAGATAAAAACAACCAAAAACAAATAAAATCAAAGCATGGTTTTCAATTAAAGTGAACGTTCGCCTCCCCGTGTTCGACTCGAGACTCACTTTTCGAGTTTCGGTTATAAATTTTATTTGACCACGAGTTTTGCAACTACGACGACGGGTTACTTGTAACCCTGATTTTAAACACGCAAAACTCGTGCGATCATGTCTCTATTATTGAGAAGAAGGTGGATGAGCTAACTCGACACTTGCAGCGAGCCACCTCTGCACAAAATCCATTCGTGCAACTGCCCTCTAGTAGGGAGGCTGTGCATAACATTTGTCATCGATCTTCTCGGGGGATGGACCCGTATCCACCCCTATCTGATTCTGGTTTCGGAGGAAACTCTGGACCCACCTGCTCTAGTTGGGGAATTCTGAACCCTTGTATTCTTACTTTTCCGAGGCTCCTCAGACCTGCGAGGACCTTAATGCCATTTAGAATGATCCATTCTCAAACACCTACAACCCTGGATGGTGTAATCATCCTAATTTCACGTGGTCAGGAAATAATAAGAGACCTCAATATCAGCCCCGACCACAAGCTCGTCGTCTATATCAGCCGCCTCAGCCTCGGCCTAACCCAACTTATCAATCTGAGCTGACTCACACAGATTAAATGACTCTTGTCCTTCAGACTCTAGCTGACATTCAGCAAACGAATGTGGCTATGCAAAAATAGCACAAAGATGAGATCACAGAGGTTCACAATCAACTTTCCCAAATGGCAAATCCTCACCAACCTGGTGCACTTCCTTCACAACCTTTGCCTAATCCGAATAATGTGTCGAACCAGAGGCGCGTTATGAACCCAAATGAGAGCCAAGCTCACTTTGTTTATCAAGCCCTTTCTACTCCATCACTCGACGGGATGGAGGCTTCGACATCATATGCAGGTTATCAGCAACAATCACCTCTTTTGCCCACACCAAACCAGAACCAGGTAGGACTAAATTCTGTTACTACCTGTAGTGGCAAAGCAACACAGGACCCACCTTATCCAAACCACTCCTAGCCTGGTAATGCAAACTCAAACCCTAGGATAGTCATCCAGGATACCTCTATCCCAAATCAAGAACCTGGATCCATTTTAGAGGAACCGGCAAAAGTTCCGTTTCTCGAGGCCTTGACCAAGGGAAAAAGGATAGCCAAACTCGTGGCACCTGAGGAGGACCTGGTTAAGCTCTTTGAGCAGGTCCATATAAACATCCCCTTGATGGATGCAATATGCCACGTACCAGCTTACGCACGATTTCTGAAAGATGTGTGTACACCTAAGCGTAAGGCACTAACTAAAGGCAGGAACCCAATCGTACTGTTGGAACAAGCTAGCTCCATCATTTTGAGCAAACTCCCGCCTAAGACAAAAGACCCAGGCACCCCTCTGATCTCCTGTGCAATCAGTGATATACAATTTGACCGAGCTTTATTAGACTTAGGAGCCTCCATAAATTTGATACCTACATCCCTACTAGACTACTTCGAGGAATCTGAGCTTAAACTGACAGAAATGACTTTGCAGCTAGTCGACCGATCCATTAAATCACCAAAAGGAATGCTTGAGGATGTCATAGTTAGGGTACACACTTCTATTTTCCAATGGATTTTATTGTCTTAGACATGGATGCTCCTGAGAATGTGAAGAATACATCGATCATACTAGGGAGACCCTTTCTAGCCACTGCTATGGCCAATATCAATTGTGAAGAGGGCCAAGTTGAATTAAAATTTGGGAGCAAGACATTAAAGATCGGCATTTTTAACGCCCAACAAGGAATTAATGGCGGAGTTATAGAACAAATTTATGATATTGAGGCTGTGGTGGACGACCTATGTATTGAGGAAAACCTGACTAATTCTGGTCGATCACAAGAAGAGCAAAACCCGCAAGTAGAGGAGTCTGAACTCAACCTAGACACACCCATAGCTCCTTCCTTTGCTCTTGACACCCACCCTAAAGCACCTGCTGCTGCTGACAACCTAGTAATGGAATTAAAGCCTCTTCCTGATCATCTCAAATACGTCTTTTTGGGTTCCAATCAGACGTTTCCTGTGATTATCAACTCCCGACTCACACCTGATCAGGAAACACGCCTGATTTTTGTTCTCTAGCAACATCGGAGAGCCATTGGATGGACTCTTGATGATCTGATTGGTATCAGCCCTTCATATTACACACATCACATCTGCACTGAAGAGGGTTCACGACCATCCCGTGAAATGCAAAGACACCTAAATCCAAATCTGCAGGATGTCGTGAAAAAGGAGATCATCAAGTGGTTAGATGCAAGGATCATCTACCCGATCGTTGACAGTTGGTGGGTGAGCCCAATCCAAGTTGTGCCTAAGAAGGTAGGGCTCACCGTCATCATGACTGAAATAGGAGAAGCCATACTAATCGGTATAGCAAACTCACGGAGAGTCTGCATTGATTATAGAAGACTCAATTCCTCCATGAAGAAGGATCATTTCCCACTACCGTTCACTGATCAGATCCTCAAGAAACTAGCGGGAAATCGATTCTTCTGCATCTGGGATGGGTACTCCAGTTATAATCAGGTCGTAATCCATGCCGAGGACCAAGAGAGGACCACATTCACCTGCCCATTCGGAACATACGCATTTCGAAGGATGCTGTTCGATCTCTGCAATGCACCCGCTACTTTTCAGCGATGTATGGTTGCCATATTCTCAGATATGGTAGGTGAATACCTTGAAGTTTTCATGGATGACTTCTTGGTGTTTGGTAAATCATTTGATGATTGCCTCCTGTACTTGGTTCAAATCCTCAAGTGATGCATTGACGTGAACTTGGTTCTTTCCTGGGAAAATAGCCACTTCATGATACCTGAGGGAATTGTCCTGGGACATCTCATCTCTGAAAAAAGCTTCCAGGTTGATTGAGCCAAGGTGAATCTTATTTCCAAACTCCCTATGCTTAGCTTGGTCAAAGACATCCGATCCTTTCTGGGGCACGTTGGTTTTTACCGTTGATTCTTTCCCGATTTTTCAAAAATCGCCCACCCCGTGACTAATCTACTATCTAAGGATGTCCCCTTTGAAATATCTAAGGAGTGCACTCAAGCATTTGAGATCTTACGTGATCGAGTTACCTAAGCACCTATCCTACAGTCCCTTGATTGGTCTCAACCCTTTGAGATCATGTTCGATGCATCTGATTATGCTGTAGGGGCGGTACTTGGGCAGAAAATAGATGGGAAACCCATGGTCATCTACTACGCTAGCGAGACACTTGATGAGGCTCAGCGTAACTACACAGTTACTGAGAAAGAACTGCTAGCCATAGTATTTGCCCTGGAAAAATTCAGATCATCTTTTGGGTTCCTGTGTTATCATATACTCAGATCATACTGCAGTGAGGCACTTCCTTACGAAGAAGGATGCGAAACCTCGACTAATCCGTTGGATCTTGCTATTGTAAGAATTCAATCTCAAGATTTGCAATAAAGTAGGAAAACAGAACATGGTAGCTGACCATTTGTCCTATTTTCCTTCTTCCGTCATCAACCCATCTAGTCCAATCACCGAGCATTTTCCGTACGAGCACCTTCTAGTCATTCACAGTCTCCCATGGTTTGCTAATATTGTATACTTGGTTACAGGGAAAGTTTCACTAGATTGGTCGACTTCCAAGCGGGATAAATTGATTGCCGAGGCCAAGTACTATAATTGGGAGGAACCATACCTTTTCCACATTGGCAATGATTAGGTGATCTGAAGATGCATTCCTAACGACGAGGTCAATGACGTTATATCATTCCGTCATGACCAAGCCTATGGTGGCCATTTCTCTGGGCGTAAAACCACAACAAAAATTCTCCAATGTGGGTTCTTTTGGCCCACTTTGTTCAAAGATGCACAAACATATTATAGGGCATGCACTTGTTGTCAGACCCTCAGCAACATGGGCCTGCAAGATATGATGCCCTTGAACCCAATTATTGTGTGCTAAATCTTTGACATATGGGGAATTGATTTCATGGGACCCTTTCCTGGATCTAACGGCTTCAAATACATTGTACTCGGTGTTGATTGTCTCTAAATGGATCGATGCCATCCCCATGAGAACTAGTGATCATAAAGTTGTCCTCTGATTTGTCCAAGAGAACATCTTTACTAGATTTGGCGTTCCTAAGGCCATCATCAGCAATGGTGGGTCGCATTTTACCAATGTGCACTTCCAATCCTTGATGAAAAAGTATAAGATGTCACATCATATATCGACTCCTTACCACCCCCAAACTAATGGACTGGTAGAGCTGCCAAATCGAGAGATCAAGAAGATCCTTCAAGTCACTATTCGTCCTAATAGAAAAGATTGGTCTACTCGCCTTCTGGAAGCCTTGTGGGCCTATAGGACCGCCCACAAGACCCAATTAGGCATGTCTCCCTTCATATTAGTGTACAGTAAGGCATGTCACATTCTCGTCAAGATGGAGCACAAGACTTATTGGGCAGTACGGAAGTGCAATCTGGATCTAGTGAAGGTTGGAATACACCGCCAGTTGCAATTGAGCAAGATCTAGGAATTACACAATGATGCATATGAGAACTCGCGTATTACAAAGAGCAGATTAAAGTCTTCCATCACAGGCACATTATACGAAAATCTTTCCACCCTGGTCAGAAAGTTCTACTCTTTGATGCCAAACTCAAACTATTCCTAGGAAAACTCAGATCAAAATGAATTGGACCATTCTTGGTGAGACGAATCTTTGGAAATGGAGCCATTGAAACTAGCGAACTCTACCCTAATTCTGCACCTTTTATCGTGAATGGTCAGAGACTCAAACCATTCGTCAAACTCACTGACTCAAACTTGGCTAAGCTATCGTTTGCCCACCATTCTTCTTGAGCTCATTTGCGCCCAACCGATGGTGTTAAACTCAGCGCTTAACGAGAGGAAACCCATCATCTTTTTGAAAACTCGAAACCCTTTTTGACACATCTTATGCTGAACTCATATTGCACTTTAGGGTTCGTTCATTAGAATAGCCAACTCCACCTCTGGTACACGTACCCGAGCTTGAAATCATCTGCATTAGTCACCCTGACCCATCCACCCACCCAAAACCTATTCTAATGTACGATCTAAGCTGAATTCGATCCCACCTAATTTACAATGATGACATTGCAAATCGTAAGCATGGGGGGTATTAAAGTGCAAAACACTATGAGAATCACTTCACAAGAAAGGGTTTCATCAGAAAAAGTACATCTTCCAAAAACCAAAAAAAATTAAAAAAAGAAAAATATAGGAGAAGGGAGAAAATTTTGAGTGAATTGATTGCATATCATTTTTGAGAAGAAAAAGGGGAGGAGATAAAAATGTTAAAAAGGAGCATAATTTGAAAAGAAAAGAAAAAGAGATAGTCATTAGTAAAAGATTAAGGAATTGACTTAGTTTTAAACCAAATCAAAAAGAAAGAAAATGGAAGTCAAAAAGTGATAAGAGACAAAAAGAGATTAGTATGAACGCTAATCTTAGGCCTCTTGGGCTGTAATTTTAGGCTTAAAATTTCAAGTATCCGTTAAGATCCGGATAGTCCTCAAGAGGTTGGGGAAAATGCGAAGCTTAAGTATTAGGTCTAAGACTTAGGGATTATTCGGCCTCATTAACTGACCTCTAGTTTGCGGGACTCGGTAACCTAAGCACCTCAATCCACACACAGTCTGGTTCAGTATGCTTAATTATCAAAATCATGCAAAGGTGTTAAATCTGTTATGAAAAGGTTGCCTAGATTAGGAGCAGCTGATCAACATAAGTTGATTTGAATGAGTTCCTGGCACGGAGAGGCGGGAAATTCCCTTCGAATATGTGCAATAGCATATTGTCTCCTCGGTGCTTATCTCCTAGGATATCTAAATATCCTACTGGGGGCATGTAAGCACCTTATGCTGGTTCAGATGCCATGGGCGACATTATCAATAAATGTCAATTGATAGGGACTGGATTTAGCTACAAAACGCCAAAGATGGGATTATCTCAAAATCTCGAAAGCTAGGGTTCTAGGGGTTGCCATGGGCGGTGCTATCTAAAAGCATCGATTGTTAGGGACCCTGCGAGGATTGATGGTGGGAACTAGGAATCCAATACAGACCGTGATGTGAAGCTAATCCGAAGCTAGAAATAAAAAGAAAAAAGAGAAAGAAAACTCTCCAAAAATAAAAAAAAATCCTCTGTCTCTCTCTTACAAAAATGCACTGTGAACTGAACCTAGGCTAAAACATGTTACAAGCACGGGTGCTTTAACCGCAGAGTTCAACGAACCATAGGTTAGTTCTTGTGGGCCTTAGAAACCTTCACGATGGATTGAGGCTAGAGCTGGTCAGGTCCGAATCTTGGGTGATACTTGGGTACCTCTAGGCCTAGAATCAGCATTCTGACCTAATCTACAAAAGAAAGTACAAATCAGAGTTTTAAGCATAAAAAGCATATGTCCTAGAATTAAAGCTAATTCCATGAGATTTTGCTAAGGGACTAGCAAAAGCTAGGCATGAGGGTATGATGGGAACACCATCATGAGCCATAGCTAGCTCATTTTGATCTGATTAAGTTAGTAAATACTCCTACATAACTGCTAGAGAGCCATAATTCACTGCAAATTCATTCTGAGGGAAAGACAAAAAAATAGGGTTAAAAAGGTAGTTTTACCATCATATCTTGAATGTAGTACAACCAAGGGTTTTCTCAGGGGTTAATTAAGGGTCAAATGATCCTAAAAGGCTAACAAGTGATAGGATCTAAAATATGGAATATCAACGTGCACAAACACTCAAGCACAAAATCAATAATAAGAAAATTTACACAATCAATCAAATCATAGAAATAGGCACAATATGTATAGTGGTTCCCCTCCCTTGGGTACTCCACTACCTAAGCCTCTTAGATTAGGATTTTTAACCCGATTCTCTCAATCCCGAGAGAATCAATTTACTAAACCAAGCTAATTAACATGTTACCTCAACCCAAGTACAAGTAAACGGGTTTGTTACAACCCAAGGAGCAAATGCTCAAGAACAAATGAAATACAAGTGTAAGACAGAAAAATAAATCTTACAACTAGAACCTAAGCCTCTCAACAAATGTAAATATAATGTTACCAATTTGAGAGCCTAATGAAGAAGTGAATGCATGAAAGAAAATCACGTCGACGCGTTTGTAAAAGCGTGGAAAAATTAAGAGCAGGAAACTCTATTCATCTCTTCAAATATGGTGGAAAATATGAAATATAGAGCTCTAGAATTTTCTCTTATCTTTCTTATATCTCTTGTGTGCAAACAAAGTGTCCTAGGGTCATTTTATAGAGTTTAGGACCTCAGGGATTCGTCTACTAGACGTTGGGATTTAATTCTCAATGTTCACATTGCCTAAATAAATTTTCTAGCCATTCAAAATTGAGCCAATAGCTAACTGGTATCAGTACTAAAGTGTGGGTACCAGACTTGTTGCTTCCAAATTCGGGTTTCAAACTCTTAACACAAATATGTAACCCACTTGTACCGGTATTAATCATTAGTACCGGTACTCGTTCCCTCCAGTACCAATACTGATGATGAGTACCAATACTCCCGGGGTACAGGTTTATTTCTTTGAAAAAACCCAAACCTATAAGTCACATGTACCAGTACTAAACTTTAGTACAGGTACTTGTGGGTTAACAAGTACCTTTTTAAGAGATTTAATTAATTACGTTCTTCGAAAATGATCATAATATTAATCCTAATTTATCTCTAATTATTTTTACCATCTAAGTTATATTCTTTTGTTAAGAGGCATATACAATCTATAAATATAAAATCTAAACTAGAGAAACTAAATGTCGAAAATGATCTTCTCCTCAACTCATCCTTGTCATCTTGCCTCCTCCTTGTCATCATCTTCTCTTTCCCATCATCATGTCTCCATCACTTCCTGTTTGCCTTGATCTTCACCTAAATTTGAAAAGAACTCAATTGCAAACATTAACTCATAATAATTTTGTTAACATCAAAATAAGATGTGGAACAAGGTTCCAACAATCACCCCCTTTTTGGTGTTGACAAAAGTATCTTGCAAATAGATATACTAAAGACAAGATTATTTTTATTAATGTTATATAAAGGACAAATAAACTATTTAATCCTCCCCCTTAATGTATGCTCTCCCAAAAAATATTGCTATTTGCCCTTTATTTTTCTCCCCCTTTTTGTCAACCATCAAAAAATGAAATGGTAAAGAATATCATACCATAAAATTTACCAATAGTAAAATGATGAATGTGGGTACCAAGCTCCATTAGTCCATCATTCCTGGTATTCATTCAACCTATAGAAAGGTTGAAATGTTTTGTTGTATGCCTTGAACACCCACTGATCTCTTTGATCTATTCCTGCAAAAGAATGTAAAATATCTTTCCTAGGTACCCATTTTTTTGTGGGTCTTTTCAAGTTAGTACCTTTCAAACCTTGATATTTATAGATCGCTTTTGTGTTAGATCTATAACTGTTAGGATTTTTGGCCTTTTGGTAAATCCATGCATACCTATGTGCATGTGATTTACTATGTGTATTCTTTTTATTATGAAATTTTGATTTTATAACTTCACAAAATTCAGTATTTAACTTAGTTGTTATTTTGAGATTATTTAAAGTACCGTCAAAGTACTCATAAATATCTTCTAATTCTACTATCTTTGCATGCAACTGAATGTTAGTCTCTTTTCACATTTCTAATTCCATTTCTAAACATGATTTATTTATTTCTAATGTTTGATAATTATTCTTTAAAACCTTATTTTCCTTTTTAAATAGCCTAGCTTTATGATATAGTTCTTCATAAGCTTCTAATAATTCTTCAAAAGAAAAATTAAGGTTTACCTCATTGTCTGTATCTTCCGCAGTTGCTGCCAAACATGGATGAGCGATCTCGTCATCATCTGATTCACTAGAGTCGGTGTCCATGTTGGAGTCGCTATCATCCCATGTTGCTTTTAAAGCTCTCTCCTCTTCTTCTTCTTGACTTCTTTTGTGCCTTTCCTTTTGTCTTCCTTCTTCTTGTTCATAGGGCAATCCTTCCTCAAGTGCCCCTTTCTCTTGCACTCATAACAAATAAAATTAGTTGAAACTTTATTGATTTGCTTACCTTGCTTTTGTGGAAATCTCTGAAACTTCCTTGTAGGTATCTCCATTTCTTCAACTTCGGATTCCGATGTTGTTGAGTCCGAGTCCTCCGTAATGTCTCTAAAAGCAATATTCTTTCTTTTGCTAGACACCTTCTCCTCCTCATTCTTCTTCATGTTTTCTAGTTGGACTTCGTAAGCCAGAAGGCTATCAACTAGATCATCCAAGGGGAGAGTGGAGAGGTCCTTTGCCTCTTGGATGGTTGTGGTCTTTGGAGACCAATCACCTGTAAAAGATCTTAAGATCTTCCTTACAACCTACTCTTCCGTGAACTTCACTCCAAGGTTCTTTAGGGGGTTGACTATTTCCCCAAACCTTGTGTACATGTCTTTGATCATTTCTCCATTGGTCATCTTGAAACACTCATAATTTTCAGTTAGAATTGAGATACGAGTTTCCTTTACCTTGTTTGTACCATCATAGGTGACCTCGAGAGTGTTCCATATCTCAAATGTTGACTCGCACGCTGAGATGTGATTGAATTCCTCCTATGATAATGCACAATACAGTGCATTCATCGCCTTCGCGTTGCTCGCGATGTTTTTCTACGGATCTGTTGTCTATGCTACTCCTTGTGGCTCTAGATCTGAGTATTTTTCTTGAATGAGAGTCCAAGCCTCCTCATCATTGCTTTGAGGAAGACTTGCATCCTCTTCTTCCAATACCCGTAGTCCGTCCCATCGAAATAGGGATGGGTGGATGACTGTCCTTTGGTGCGTCTTGATGTAGATGCTATTGCGAGTTGATTTGTTACGTCTTCTTGCAACCTCGCTCTGATACCACTTGATAGGATCTAAAATATAAAATATCTGCGCTCACAAACACTCAAGCACAAAATCAGTAATAACAAGAAAATTTGCACAATCAATTAAACCACAAAAATAGGCACAATATGTATAGTGGTTCCCTTCCCTTGGGTACTTCACTACATAAGCCTCCTAGCTTAGGGTTTTTAACCCGATTCTCTCAACCCTGAGAGAATCAGTTTACTAAACTGAGGTAATTAATGGGTTACCTCAACCTAAGTACAAGAAAATGGGTTTGTTACAACCCAATGAGCAAATGCTTAAGAACAAATGAAATATAGGTGTAGGACAGAAAAATAAATCTTACAGCTAGAACCTAAGCCTCTCAACAAATGTAAATATAATGTTACCGATTTGAGAGCCTAGTGAAGACGTAAATGCATGAAAGAAAATCACGTCGACGCGTTTGCAAAAGCGTGGAAAGATTGAGAGTAGCAAACTCTATTCTTCTCTTTAAATATGGCGGAAAATATGAAATAAAGAGCTCTAGAATTTTCTCTTATCCTTCTTGTATCTCTTGTGTCCAAACAAAAAGTCCTAGGGTCATTTTATAGAGTTAAGGACCTTAGGGATTCGTCTACTAGACGTTGGGATTTAATTCCCAATGTTCACATAGCCTAAATAAATTTTCTAGTCGTTCAGAATTGAGCCAATAGCTAATTGGTACCAGTACTAAAGTGTGGGTACTAATACTCATTGCTTCAAGATTTGGGTTTCAAACTCTTAACACAAATCTGTAACCCACTCGTATCGGTACTGATAATTAGTACCAGTACTCATTCCTACCAGTACCGGTACTGATCATGAGTATCAGTACTTGCGGGGTACAGGTTTGTTTCTTTGAAAAACCCAAACATGTAACTCACATGTACTGGTACTAAACTTTAGTATCGGTACTTGTGAGTTAACAAGTATCTTTTTTAAGAGATTTAATCAATTACATTCTTCAAAAATGATCGCAATATTAATCCTAATTTATCTCTAATTATTTTTACGATCTAAATTATATTCCTTTGTTAAGAGGCATATATAATCTATAAATATAAAATCTAAACTAGATAAACTAAATGTCAAAGATGATCTTTGCCTCCTCAACTCATCCTTGTCATCTTGCCCCCTCCTTTTCCTCATCTTCTCTTTCTCATCATCATGCCTCCATCACTTCCTGTTTGCCTTGATCTTCACATAAATCTGAAAAGAACTCAATTGCAAACTTTAATTCATAATAATTTTGTTAACACCAAAACAAGATGTGAAACAAGGTTCCAACAACAAGTGAGTTAAAACAGACAGAAAAGGGGTTTTCGCATATTTTGAGAATAAAATGACTTTTGAAACTCTAAAAATAGACCCGTTTAATTAAATGATGTTCTAGTTAGGATAAAATTCACCTAAACCCTCTAAAATTCGTAGAAAAATATTCTCCAGGGTTTAGTACTTTCAATTTGACCATCAAAACCCATCTTGACCCAAGATAGAGTCTCAAACTAACATTTGCCCTAATTTGGGTTTTTGTATAAATTACTTAGCCAAACATGGCCAAACTTAAATCAAACTTCACCATTGGATTCCTTAGGTCCAAATTAGGTTTGTAGCAAAATTTGGACCAAATCTGAGATCATCTTGACCTAGTTTGCATTTTGATCCAGTCTGAGTCTTTTCTCTCACACACATGCCCCTAACTTTTGAATTTCTTATAAAAGGCCCCTTTGTCGTCACTCTTTGCAAATAGTTCCATCCGCCATTATCGTGGAGGAATCCTTCTCCAACGACCTTTGATTGAAGAGAACTCCTCTGCTCAATCAATTCCTTCCAAAATTGGAAGGGAGATTCCTTTATGAGTCCTCTTCCCATTGAATCCGTCCATGTGCCCTAAAACTTTCCCAATCTCTCATGCGAACACATGAGAGATTTCGGTATCTCAAAACATCCATCTCCGGCAACATTTCCTAAGCTTGGAAGCCTGGCTTCTAAGCTCAAACCGACCTCTTGAACCCTATAAAAGGAGCCTCAGGGCATGGCCGTATTCTTCAGCAAGTTTTTAGGAGCCAAATCACCTTTATTCCCCTCCTTCGGGCACCAAAAAACCCTACTCCGACAACCTCTCTGGATCTCCCTCCTCCGGCCATCCAACCACAAAATTGGATGGCTTAAGCTCTCCTTCTCTTTGTCGCGACCCTCCCCAGCCAAAGGAAAGGTGTTCCTCCGTCTGCATCATCGTCGCCACATCGTCGCTTCTTCCTCCTTCTCCGACTTCGGTCCATCAACACCGGAGCCCTCCACCTCCATACCACCTTGCTAAGTCCCTCTCTTGCTCTCTCTCTTTCTATTTTGCTTTCCCACTCTCTACACATACGCACGACCACCGCTTCTCCCTCAATGCACTTCATCTTCTCCGCCTCTGGCGACACTTACTCACCGCCACAGTGCATGAATCACGCTGCTATCACCTCCATAATCTCCGCCTTGCTCCACCACACAAAATCCTTAACATCTCCTCTCCTATTACCCATCCTAACACCCCAACGACCTACCCACTGCTGCACCACCATCTTCGACCTCCACACACCACCATACACCCTTTCACGGCACGCCATTGCCACTGTCACACTCGCCGTGACACAACGATCCTGCTGAACCATCTGACGCAGCCGTAAGGCCATTTTTCTTGAGTTTCAAGTACCAGGTTGAGCCGCCATTGGCGAAGCTTCGTGCGAAGCTTGAAGCCTTGCTCCAGGCATTGTGAGCCCTAAGTGAAGTCCCAGGCGCTGCAACTTTACTCAAGGAACACGCCCAGGATTCCAATTGGAGGGAATACCCCCAGCAATAGGCGCAATCAGACGAAGAGACCTTGCTGCTACGGTACGCAAAGGAAGGGAGGTCCTCTCTCACCCGCTCACATGCCTCGTCCGCGACATATACCCCGTGGACCTGGTTCGCTCGATCTGCCTAAGCCTTCACTCCTCGGCTGCAATCATGCTCGCAGCCCTGGACTCGAGTGCGCTCTAAGTCTAAAACCTGATTACCCGGTATTGTGTAAGGCTCTGGGAGAGCGTGACCCAGAGAGAGAAAGAAAGATAGTGCGTGGGGGAAGGGGGTTTTGCTACAAGGAGTAACGGCTGACACTTGGCTATTTGAAGGAACTTCCCCCTCTGCATGAAGGAGAATTGAGAAGAAAGAAAGAAGAAGAGGAGAAGAGAGAAGGAAGGGGCACCACACAGAAGAGAAGAACAAGAAGAGGAGAAGCACAGAGAAAGGAACAAAAAAAAGAGAAGACAAGGTAGGAGAAGCGCAAGAGAAGCCTAGAGAAAGAAAGAAGAAACAGAGAGACCCTTGAGTCTCTAAACAGCACTATAGCACAGGTTGTTTAATCCATCTGATACATTTGATTGCATATATTTGAGGCTTTGACTTAGTTGTTATTTGTGAGGAGTAATTGGTGATTTAAATCACCATTTTACTCCATTTTTTTTGTATATTGATCCTGACATTATTCTTATTGCAATCTCTATTCTTGATTTAAGTTGTGATCTTGAGTTTTGAATTCCATATTGCTCCCTGTGTTTGACCTCGTACTTAAAATTCAAGTAATAAATATTATTTGTTTTTAAAGCGATTTCAACCATACTATAACGCAGTCTTCAAACCTCGATTTTGCCTCACAAATATTTTGGCGCCGTTGCCAGGGAGCAACGTGCAAGTCAAATCTCTTGATTGCAATATCTGAGTCAATACTAACTTGCTCTATCTCTTTTGACTTTGATCTATTTCAGGGGATCCATTGAGGAAGATCGATCGCACATCAACCACTCCAGGAACAAGTAAAACTCAATTCAAATCCTTCTAAATGCCTAATTCTAAAAAAGCTAAAAAAGGAAGAAATCAATTAAGGCTACTTACATTATATTCTTAGATTAATCATCAAGTTGCCTGATTTAATACATTCTGCAAACATTCAAACCCTGATCTGTGCACCCATTTTAATCTAAGGTATCTAGGGCTATCACATTCCTGTTTGAGTCATAGGTACCACATTTTGACAAACTAAATTGGACCAAGTTAGAGCCAATTAAGGATTCCATTTTAGGGTTTTAGAGACACACTTGCTTAATCAAGAATTTATCTCTCCAAAACAATGTGTGCCTAGACTTTGATTGAACTATCTATTTAAGCAAAATCCTAAAATCAAGCTCTTAAATTCATTTGAACACTAAAAGAGGGACCTAAAATTCTCAAGAGGACAATACAAGTAAAGTTGACCCACCTTGTTGGGTTAACCAATTTTTAAATTAGGTCACTTTTTCATAAAAGCATCTTAAAACTTCAAGTGAAATCCTAAGCACCCTTGCTCTTAATTAAAATCGGTAGACTTAAGAGGTCAAGTCCCATTCTGGTCTACCTAGAGCATCAGTGACAAGAGAGGTCGGGTGGGGGAAACCCTGTAACCCATGGGGGTGCTCTACCGTGTAGGGGTCTTTGCAGGACTCTCCCTCTCTGGCTACCCAGGTAATTCTCAGGTGGATGGCTTTTTGACTAAGGGGTATCATCCGCCCTGAATCTCTATAGTCATCCAAAATTTTTGGGTGTCTTGATTGGGTCCATCACATTCTACCTCTCATCTACTCCATCGGTGCCTGTTCGGGAGGAGGTCTCTAAGACCATCCTTGAGGCCTCCTTTAGCTACTCATTCACATCGAGACCAAGCCTCAACCTCCTTGTTTGTGCAACAACCCAATCCAATCAATATCTCTTTTGATTCATCTGAACCTAATTCTCCTTCATCCATCATCATGGCACAACTAGTAGAAGAAAATAATCTTGAAAATCAGCTTCAGCGCCTCAATGATCTATTCCAAGCCTTTGTAAACCCACTATAGCGTCCAATGATGCGAGATCACTACAATCCCGCTGCGGTGGCTATCGAACCTCGAGTACAAATCCTCTCTGGAGGACCTGACACTGAACTCAAGCCCAACATGATTCATGCCATTCCCGAATTCCATGGGCGTAATTCCGAAGATCCTTTCTAGCATATCAAGTAACTCAAGCATCTGGCCCAGACCTTTGGGTCAAAAGCTCAAAATTGGGATGTTCTACACATGAAAATGTTCTCCTTCTCTCTCATGGATAAAGCTGCTCATTAGTACCAAACCCAAACGCATCCAATCAACACCTGGGCGAAACTTCAATCTGAGTTTTTGAGAAAGTTCTTCCCTGTTGGTCAAACAAATGCTTTACGGCACTAGATCACACATTTCACACAACAAGCAGGAGAACCACTTCACAAGGCATGGGATTATTTTCTGGATCTCATGCGAAAGTGCCCTCACCATGGAGTTCCTAAATGGGAACAAGTCCAATCTTTTTACTAGGGACTCCATGAGGATATTCAATTATTCATCAATGCAACCTGCGGAGGAAACATCATGTGTCAACAAGAAGACACAGTATGGGAGATTCTTGAGAATATGTGCAAGAACTCCATCAATAATAAGTCAATGGGCATGTTCTACCGAACGAATGCCCATGCATTGACGAATCCAAAGGGAGCACATGAGACGTAGGGCCTATCCTCTTTCGTTGACTTGGAACTGATGGCCAGTCATCTGGACAAGGTCTCTATTATTGAGAAGAAGGTGGATGAGCTAACCCGACACTTGCAGGGAGACACCTCTATGCAAAACCCGTTCACGCAACCACCCTCTAGCAGGGAGGTTGTGCACAACATCTATCATTGACCTTCTCAAGGGATTAACCTATATCCACCCCCGTCTGATTCTGGTTTCGGATGAAACTTTGGACCCACCTACTCTAGGTGGAGGAACTCTGAACCCTCGTATTCCAATTTTTCCAAGGTTCCTCAGACCTGCGAGGACCTCAACGCCATTTAAAATGATCCATTCTCCAACACTTATAACCATGGATGGCGTAATCATCCCAATTTCACGTGATCAAGCAATAATCAAAATCAAAGACCTCAATATCAGCCCCTACCACAAGCTCCTCGTCCATATCAGTCACCTCAGTCTCGGCCTAACCGAACTTATCAATCTGGGCCAACTCATACAGATCAAATGACTCTTATCCTTCAGACTCTGGCTAACATTTAGAAGATGAATGTGGCTATGCAAAAATAGCACAGAGACAAGATCACAGAGGTTCACAATCAACTTGCCCAGATGGCAAATTCTCACCAACTTGGTGCACTTCCTTCACAACCTCCACCTAATCCGAATAACGTGCCGAACCAGAGGTGCATTATGAACCCAAATTCGGGCCAAGCTTACTTTGTTTATCAGGTCCCTTCTACTCCATCACCCGACAGGAAGGAGGCTTTGACATCATATACGGGTTACCAGCAGCTACCACCTCTTTTACCCACACCAAACCAGAACCAGGCGGGATTGAATTCTGTTACTACCCGCAGTGGCAAAACAACACAAGACCCACTTTATCCAAGCCACTCCAAGATTGGTAATACAAACCCTAACCCTAGGATAGTCATCCAGGGCACCTCTATCCCAGATCAAGAACCTGGACCTATTCTAGAGGAACCATATAAGGTTCCATTTCCCAAGGCCTTAACCAAAGGAAAAAGGATAACCAAACCATGGCAACTGAGGACCTAGTTAAGCTCTTTGAGCAGGTCCATATAAACATCCCCTTGATGGATGCGATACATCATGTACCCGCTTACATGATTTCTTAAAGACGTGTGTACACCTAAGCAAAAGCCGCGAATCAAAGACGGGAATCCAATCGTACTGTCAATGCAAGCCAGCTCTATCATTGTGAGCAAACTCCCGCCTAAGGCAAAAGACTAAGGCACCCCTCTGATCTCCTATGAAATCGGTGATATACGATTTGACCGAGCTTTATTAGACTTAAGAGCCTCCATAAATCTAATACCTACATCCCTACTAGACTACTTCGAGGAATCTGAGCTTAAATCGATTAAAATGACTTTACAACTAGCCGACCGATCAATTAAGTCACCGAAAGGAATTCTCAAGGATGTCATAGTTAGGGTACGTGATTTCTATTTTCCAGTGGATTTTATCGTCTTAGACACGGATGCTCCTGAGAATGTGAAGAATACACCGATCATACTAGGGAGACCCTTTCCGGCCACTGCTAAGACCAATATCAATTGTGAGAAGGGCCAAATTGAATTAAAATTTGGGAGCAAGACACTAAAGATTGACATCTTTAAGGCCCAACAAGGAATTAATTGCAGAGTTATAGAATAGATTTGTGATGTCGAAGCTGTGGTTGATGACTTTATTGAGGAAAAACCAACTATTTCTTATCAACCATAAGAAGATCGAAACCCGCAATTAGAGGAGCCCGAACTCAACCTAAACACACCCATAGCTCCTTCCTTTGCTCTCGACACCTACCTTGAATCACTCGCTGCTGCTGACAACTCAATTTTGGAATTAAAGCCTCTTCCCGATCATCTCAAGTACGTCTTTTTGGGTTCCAATCAGATGTTTCTTGTGATTATCAACTCCCAACTCACACCTGATCAGGAAACACGCTTGATTTTTATTCTTCAGCAACATAGAAGAGCCATTGGTTGGACTCTGGATGTTTTGACTGGTATCAGCCCTTCATACTACACACATCACATCTACACTGAAGAGGGCTTACGACCATCTCGAGAAATGTAGAGACCCCTGAATCCAAATCTGCAGGATGTCATGAAAAAGGAGATCATCAAGTGGTTAGATGCAGGGATCATTTATCCGATCTCCGACAGTCAGTAGGTGAGCCCAATCCAAGTTGTGCCTAAGAAGGCAGGGCTCACCATCATCATGACTAAAATTGTAGAAACCATACCGACTCGTATAGCAAATTCGTGGAGAGTTTGCATTGATTATAGAAGACTCAATTTCTCCACGAAGAAGGATCATTTCCCACTACCATTCATTGATCAAATTCTCGAGAAACTAGCAGGAAATCGATTCTTCTGCTTTTTGGATGGGTACTCCACTTACAATCAGGTCGCAATCTATCCCGAGGACCAAGAGAAGACCACCTTCACCTACCCCTTTGGGACATACGCATTCCGAAGGATGCCATTCGGTCTTTGCAATGCACCTACTACTTTTCAACGATGCATGCTTGCCATATTCTCAGATATGGTAGGTGAATACCTTGAAGTCTTCATGGATGACTTCTCGGTATTTGGAGAATCATTTGATGATTACCTCCTGCACTTGGTCCAAATCCTCAGGCAGTGCATCGACGTGAACTTGGTTCTTTCCTGGGAAAAGAGCCACTTCATGGTACCTGAGAGAATTGTCCTACGACATCTTGTCTCTGAAAAAGGCATCCAGGTTGATCGAGCCAAGGTGAATTTGATTTCCAAACTCCCTATGCCTAGCTCGGTCAAAGACATCCAATCCTTTCTAGGGCATGTCAGTTTTTACCGTCGATTCATTCTCGATTTCTCGAAAATCACATGCCCCCTGACTAATCTTCTATCTAAGGATGTCCCCTTTGAAATCTCCAAGGACTGCACTCAGGCATTTGAGATCCTGCATGTTTGAGTTACCCAAGCACCTATCTTGCAATCCCTTGATTGGTCTCAACCCTTTGAGATCATGTGTGATGCATTTGATTATGTTGTATGGGCGGTACTTGGGTAGAAAATAGATGGAAAATCCGTGGTCA
The DNA here is from genome assembly GCA_037157565.1 of Thalassia testudinum. NCBI lineage: Eukaryota > Viridiplantae > Streptophyta > Magnoliopsida > Alismatales > Hydrocharitaceae > Thalassia > Thalassia testudinum. The sequence continues at coordinate 101,423,218 of JAZHRO010000063.1, forward strand.
TCTACTACTCTAGAAAGACACTTGACAAGGCTCAGTGTAACTATACAGCTATTGAGAAAGAGCTGCTAGCCGTAGTATTTGCCCTGGAAAAATTCAGATCATATCTTTTGGGTTCTTGTGTTATCATTTACTCAGATCATACTGCAGTGAGGCACCTCCTTGCGAAGGACGCGAAACCTCAACTAATCCACTGGATCTTGCTGTTGCAAGAATTCAATCTCGAGATTCGTGACAAAGCAGGAAAACAGAACATGATAGCTAACCACTTGTCCCCTCTTTCTTCTTCCGTCATCGACCCATCTGGTCCAGTCACTGAGCATTTTCCAGACGAGCACCTGCTAGTCATTCACAATCTCCCTTGGTTTGATGATACTGTAAACTACTTGGTTACGGGGAAAGTTCCGCTAGATTGGTCGACTTCCAAGTGAGACAAATTGATTGTTGAGGCCAAGTACTATATTTGGGAGGAACCATACCTTTTCCACATCGGCAATGATCAGGTGATCCGAAGATGCATTCCTGATGATAAGGTCAATGATGTAATGTCATTCTGTCACGACCAGGCCTGCAGTGGCCATTTCTCTGGGCATAAAACCACAGCGAAAATTCTCTAGTGTGGGTTCTTTTGGCCCACTTTGTTCAAAGACGCACAGACGTATTGTAGGGCATGCGCTCGTTGTCAGACCCTCGGCAACATGGGCTTGCAGAATATGATGCCCTTAAACACGATTATTGTGTGCGAAATCTTTGACTTATGGGGAATTGATTTCATGTGACCCTTTCCCGGATCTAACGGCTTCGAATACATTCTGCTTGTTGATTATGTCTCTATATGGGTCGAAGCCGTCCCCACAAGAACTAGTGATCATAAAGTTATCCTCCAATTTATCCAAGAGAACATCTTTACCAAATTTGGGGTTCCTATGGCCATCATCAGCGATGGCAGGTCTCATTTTACCAATGTGCACTTCCAATCCCTGATGAAAAAGTATGGGGTTTCGCATCGTATCTCGACTCCTTACTACCCCCAGACTAATGGGTTGGCAGAACTGTCGAATCGAGAGATCAAGAAGATCCTTCAGGTCACTGTTCGACCTAATCGAAAAGATTGGTCTACTCGCCTTCCAGAAGCCTTGTGGGCCTATAGGATCGCCCAAAAGACCCAATTAAGTATGTCTCCCTTCAGATCAGTGTACAGTAAGGCATGTCACCTTCCCGTCGAAATAGAGCACAAGGCTTTTTGGGAAGTATGGAAGTGCAATCTGGATCAAGTGAATGCTGGAATACACCGCCAGTTACAATTAAGCGAGATCGAGGAACTACGCAATGATGCGTATGAGAACTTGCGTGTCTACAAAGAGCAGATTAAAGCCTTTCACAACAGGCACATTGTGCGAAAATCTTTCCACCCTAGTTAGAAAGTTCTACTCTTTGATGCCGAACTCAAATTATTCCCAGGAAAACTCAGATCAAAATGGATTAGACCATTCTTGGTGAGACAAATCTTTGGAAATGGAGCTATTGAAATCAGCCAACCTAGCCTTGATTCATAACCCTTTGTTGTGAACGGTCAGTGACTAAAGCCATTCATTGAACTCACTAATGCGAACAAGGCTTTGGTATCTTTTGATCTCCATTCTCCCTGAGCTTATTTCGCCCAACTGATGGCATTAAACGCAGCGCTTAACGAGAACCAACCCATCATTTTGAAAAATTCGAAACCCTTCTTGAAACATCTTATGCTGAACTCATATTGCACTTTAGGGTTCATCTATTAGAATAGTCAACTCCACCTCTGGTACCCGTACCCAAGCTTGAAATCGTCTACAACAAGCACCCTGACCCATCCACCCACCCAACACCTATCCTAATGAATGATCTAAGCTGAACTCGAACCCAACTAATTTACAATAAGGGCATTGCAAATTGTAGGCATGGGGGGGTATTAAAGTGCAAAACACTATGAAAATCACTTCACAAGAAAGGGTTTCACAAAAAAAAATCACATATTCCAAAAAATAAAAAAATAAAAACATTAGAAAAATAATAAAAATAAGAGAAGGGAGGAAATGAAAGTGTCAAAAAGGGGCACAATTTGAAAAGAAAAGAAAAAGAGATAATCATTAGTAAAAGATTAAGGAATTGACTTAGTTCTAGACCAAATCAAAAGAAAGAAAATGAAAGTCAAAAAGTGCTAAGAGACAAAATAAGATTAGTAGGAACATTGATCTTAGGCCTCTTAGGCTACAATCCTAGGCTTAAAAATTCAAATATCCGCTAAGATCTAGATAGTCCTCAAGAGGTTGGGGAAAATGCGAAGCTTAAGTATTAGGTCTAAGGCTTAGGGATTATTTAGCCTTGTTAACTGACCTCTGGTTTGCAGGACTTGTTAACCTAAGCACCCCAATCCACACACAGTCTAATTTAGTGCGCTTAAGTATCAAAATCACGCAAATGCGTTAAATATATTCTGAAAAAATTACCTAGATTAGGAGCTCCAGGCGCGGAGAGGCGAGAAATTCCCCTTGAAGAGGTGCAATAACATATCGTCTCCTCGGTGCTTGTCTCCTAGGATATCTAAATATCTTACCGGGGGCATGTAAACACCTTTTGTGCTGGTTCAAATGGCATGGGTGGCATTATCACGAAATGTCAATTACCAAGGTCTGGATTTAGCTACAAAATGCCATGGGTGGGATTATCTCGAAAGCCAGGGTTCTGGGGTTTGCCATGGGCGATGCTATCTCGAAGCATCGATTGCCAGGGACCCTGCGAGGATTGATGGTGGGAACTAGGAATCCGATACAGACCATATTGTAAAGCTAATCCGAGGCTAGAAAAAAAAAGAAAAGAGAGAACTCTCAAAACAAAGAAAAGTTCTATCTCTTTCTTACAAAAATGCACTGCAAACTGAACCTAGGCTAAAACATGTTACAAGCATGGGTGCTTTAACCGCGGAGTTCAACAAACCTTAGGTTAGTTCCTGTGGGCATTAGAAACCCTCGCAGCAGACTGAGGCTAGAGCTGGTCAGGTCCGGATCTTGGTTGATACTTGAGTACCTCTAGGCCTACTATCGGCATTCTGACCTAATCTACAAAAGAAAGCACACATCAGAGTTTTTGAGCATAGAAAGGCATATGGTCTAGAATAAAAGTTAATTCCATAAGATTTTGCTAATGGACTAGCTCATTTTGATCCAATTAAGTCTGTAAATGCTCCTACATAACTGCCAGAGAGCCATAAGTCACTACATAACCATTCTGAGTGAAATACAAGAAAACATGGTTAAAACTGTAGTTTTACTATCTTATCATGAATGCAGTACAATCATGGGTTTTCCCAGGGGGTAATTAAGGGTCAAATAGTCCTAAAAGTCTAATAAGTAGGTTAAAACAAACAGAAAAGGGTTTGCACGTGTTTTGAGAATTAAATGATTTTTAAAACCCTAAAAATAGACCCACTTAATTAACTGAGGTTCTGGTCAGGATGAAATTCACCTAAATCCTCTAAAATTCATATAAAAATATTCTCTAAGGTTTGGAACCTTCAATTTAACCATCAGAACTCGTCTTGACCTAAAATAGAGTTCTAGACTGATATTTGCCCTAACTTGGGTTTTTACATAAATTATCTAGTCAAACTTGGTCAAAACCTAAATCTACCTTCACCATTAGATTCCTTGAGTCCAAATTAGGTTTGTATCAAAATTTGGGCCCAATCTAATATCATCTTGACCAAATTTTCATTTTGGTTCAGTCAAACCCTTTCTATCTCTTTCCGACCCTTAACTTTTGAATTTTCTTATAAATAGCCCCCCAACTTCTTTACCTTCTTCACAAGCAGGTCCCCACACCAATTTTGGAAGGAGAAACCTTCACCGTCGAGTTTCGAGTAAGGATTTCTCACTCGATTCTCAATCAATCCTTCTCAAAATTGATATGGGGATTCCCTGGAAAGTTTCCTTCCATTTAAGCCATTCCTTAGGTTCTATGCCCTTCCCAAAAGGTCATGTGAACCTTTCAAAGGTTCGGATATCCATTGTTGCAACCACCTTCCAAGCTTGAAAGCTTCTTTCCAAGTTTGGAAGGGTGTCTTATGGCTTATAAAAGAGACCCCAAGGCACGGCTGTGCTCTTCAACAAGTTTTGGTTTCAGAAACCCTCTTCTTCTCCATCTCTGACCACCTTCAGACTTGGCTCCGACGACCCCTCTCCACCCTCCTCCGGCCGTCCAACCATCAAATTGGACAGTTGACAATCCTCCCCTCATCTTCGTGAACCTCTCCTGCCAACGAGAGGTCGTGCCTCTCCCTCAGTCGACGTCGTCGCCTTGCCGCACTATCCTCCTTCTCTGGCTCCAATCTACCAACACCGGAGCCCTCCACCTCTCTATCGCATCCCTAAGTTCCTTTATCTCTCTCTCTCACTATACTTTCTTTTCCCACTATCACAACACATGCACAACCACAAATTTGCCCTCAACTCCGTCACCTTCTTCCACTTCGGCGAAGCTCCGACGACGCCTATCCACCACGCTCTGCACGATTCTTGTTGCTACCACCCCCATCAGCTCTACCATAACTCCAAAAATAAAACCCTAACCTAATTCCACCTATCACTCACCTAAACTCGCCCCCGAACACACCCACTTTCACACGCATAGTCCGACTCCTCCTCGCACGCACAGACCTCACCACACCTCACAACCACCACCATCGCACTCGTCGTGGTACAACGATACCTCCTGAACCTTCTGACACGGTCGAAAGACATTCGTGCTAATTTCAGGTGCTCGTCCCCTCTGCCATTGGAGTAGCTTCTTCAAGCAAGCTTCAAGGTTGCTCCAGGGTGCCATCGTTCCAGGCTTCAACTCCAGGTCATGCGGAAACATCTAGCGAACACACCCAGGTCCTTGATTGAGGACGTAAGCCTCAATAGTTGCCTTGATTTCAAAGGTATTCCAGCCGCAAACGCATGTGAAGAAGAGGCATTATATTTAGTGCCACATCATCAACTGAAGAGTGCCCCACGGCACATAAATTGAAAAAGTGTCTAAGGTTGTTTGCCTCAAACACTAAGGGTAAGGTCCCCGCTCACCCATTCACGTGCCTCATCCGTGACATATACCCCGCGGACCTGGTGCGCATGACCCGCCTAAACCTTCACTCCTCTACTATGATCATGCCCGTAGCCCTGGACCCGGGTGCGCTCTAGGTCCAAAACTCGATTACCTGATATTGTGTAAGGCTCTGGGAGAGTGTGACCTAGAGAAAGAAAGAGAGATAGCACGTCGGGGCAGGGGGGTTTTGCTACAAGGAGTAACAGCTGATACTTAGCCATTTGAAGGATCTTCCCCCTCTACGTGAAGAAGGAGAATTGAGAAGAAAGAAAGAAGAAGAGGAGAAGAGAGAAGGGGCACCGCACAGAAGAGAAGAGCAAGAAGAAGAGGAGAAGCACAGAGAAAGGAAGAAAAAGAAGAGAAGACAAGGCAAGTGAAGCACTAGAGAAGCCCAAAGAAAGAAAGAAGAAACAGAGAGACCCTTCAGTCTCTAAACAGCACTATAACACAGGCTATTTAAGCCGTCTGATACATTTGATTGCATATATTTGAGGCTTTGACTTAGTTGTTATTTGTGAGGAGTAATTGTGATTTAAATCATCATTTTACTTCATTCTTTTTGCATATTGATCCTGACATTATTCTTATTGCAATCTCTATTCATGAATTAAATTGTAATCTTGAGTTTTGAATTCCATATTGCTCCTTGTGTTTGACCTTTGACTTAAAATTAGAGTAATAAATATTATTTATTTTCAAAGCAATTTCGACTATACTATAATGCAACTTTTAAACCTCGATTTCGCCTCGCAAACACAGCTCTATCTTTTAGGGAGAATGGGAACATCTTCATCATTAGGGTACCTTCATTCATGTTCCTAGGGCCAAAGGTTCTTCCTATGTGCAAGAGCTCTTCAAGGTGGTGGAATGGGTCATCTAATTCAGGACTGTGGAAGTGGGGAATCAAGTTAATGATCTGAGGTTTGACTTCAAAATCATCATCATCCTAAGGTACCTTAACAAAGGGTTTAAGTTGGGCATTAGGTGGGTTATAAAAGTCACAGAGGGACCAGTCTACCCTTCCATTTTGGAGTCGAGTGATAGCCTGCATTATGACTTCCATCTATCGATCATGATGTTGGCCCTACTTAGTGATCTACCTTTGTAAGAGAGTCATAGGATCCAAATTTTGTTCATCGATTTCTTCTTCCTTGTGATGACTAGCCATTGCAGAACGTTTCGATTCAAATCCTAGATAAATATGTCTTCTCCTAGGATTTGTTTCTAATGGTGGTAGTAAATCAGGATTTTGAGATCTTCTACCCTACATGCACCTGAAGAATGTCTGTAGATGAGAGAGAAGACCGATAGAGAAACCCCACCCGCTCAATGCAAGCAATCAAATTAGTCCTTAGAGTGTCAACCCTAATTAGACCTGATCCTGGCTCCCCAATACACAACTGGGTTAGATCAGCCCTTGAATTACTTGCTTGACCAGAAGGGTGGGACCCCTTAGGACACACCCCGCACGGTGGGACACCACCAAAGGTTAACGCAGTTATCGTACCGACCCTTCTTATCACCTATGGGTCCAAGTAGACAAGGCCTTGACCTTAGCCCAATATAGTTTCAAGTCCCAAAGTCTATTAGTCCTACCAAGGGCACGTCTACTTAATTTTAGGTTTGGGTTTGATGTGCTTTCTGAATATGATGGGTGTTAGGGGGTGTTGGCCCTTCAAATTGATTTTGAAATGTGTGAAGTGCTCAGGCAAACAGGCTTCACAAGCAATTTCTTATGATGAAGTATCCTTTAAGATTCAAATGCTTGTGTTAATGAATTTTAGGGTTCACTTGATTAAATAATTTCAATTATGGTTCTTATGAGGCACACAAAGAGTTTTGCAAATCTTAATTTGTTTGATAGATTTCCTTTAAGTATGGAAATGCAAGTGTGCTCTATCCTTAGCGTGAAACCCTAAGCATAGATACTTCTAAATGATTCTTTTAGGTCCAAAATGATGAGTGGTGCAACCCAAGTAATGAAATCAATTAATCCTTATTGTAGCACTAACTAGGCACTCACAAAATATTTTTTCAGGAATTTTAATGCACATTTTCTATTTTTTCTGATTTAATGTGTACAGAGGGCTTCGTAGTTTGTTTTGACCCCCAGTTGGTGACTGGATAATCCATACAAACAAATATGCAAGAAATAATTTTTTCAGATTTTTTATAAATCTTTTATTATCTCAAAAATTCAGTGCCTCAAATTTCAAGTCAATCGGAGTTGTGTAAAAATTCTTATGATATTTTGAACTCAGAAAAATCAGGAATAATAAGGGTATTGATAATAGATCAGTGCAGGAATTTTAACAATTTTTATATAACTCTGATTTGTACAAATTTTGGATATGTTATTCCTGACTTTGAAATATACTTCCAGTAAACATTTGAGAATGTTTGGATGTACAGATCTCTGGAATTGAATTTTTACGATGAAGTTTTATTTCAGCCTGAAATCAAGAAATTTTTTTCTTTTATTTTCAATAAGCAAACAAATTCTAATTTAATCCTAGGGCTCAAATAAATCCTAAATCTAACTAATCTAAACTACGAGTCTTACCTGTGGTTCCAACTCGCAATTCCCATTGTCGTGTTTCATTCTGATTTCCTTGTTTTCCTGCACACATGAAATCAACAAAAATAGCAAGTTAGAAATCTCAAATTCGCATGAAAGAAAGCTTCAAAAATTTACGTTGCCACCCTGACAACGGTGCCAACTTGTTCGGTGCGTAATTCGCATTTTAAAAGATTATTCAGTTATAGTACAGTGCAAAAACAAGTCGACAAATAAATTTATAAAACTCCGGTGAGTACCGGGTCGTTCGTAGGGAGGCAATCTCAATTTTTGCAGAAGCGTTTCAATAAAACTAATTCTAACTAGATATATATATATGTATATATGTATAAAGTAGATATCTAGAGAACAAAAATTTTATTGCAATTAGATAAAGTTTTTCACAATAGAAAATCTAACAGAGACAGATAGATAGAAAAAGAGAGAGAGAGAGAAGAAGAAGAAAGTAGCAGAGAAACGACGTTGCTTGTGAGATTCTTTTGCGAGGTACGGCAGAACCTCAGATCCAGAGCGCCCGGACAGAGTTGCAGAGGGAATGAGAATTGCAGAGAAAATGGTAGAAGAGATTTGGAGTTGATGGGAGAGAGAGATACTTCAACTGGGGGGGCCGTGGGTCTTCTTTATAGTTTTGATGTTTTTGGCTTTAAAACCATCCAACAACACTTATTTGATCAGATCTATTGATCGAGAGATCAATGACTTTAATTTGGCCTCAAAATACTTTCATTTGCACCTAAAATGCTCAGATTCAACCTGGTGGTGACACGTGGCAGCCACTGCATCGTCGATCTTCGATCGTGCGTCTCTGATTCCTCCTCATAGGCGCACTTATCTTCTTCGCTCACCACATACCTTCAAAACCCATCTCAACGTCAGCCGTCCAATTGTAACGAGCACCACTACTTTAGCATTGAAGCAAGCGCATGAGATTGCACATCCGCCCACGGCACGCTCTCATTGCGCATTACGATTGCGTGCAATCGTGCCCGCGTACGCCCACACAACCAACACCGTGATAGGATCTGATATATGGAATATCTACATGCGCAAATACTTAAACAAAATGTTAGTAATACAAAAAAGATTTGCAAAAAATACTATCACAGAAATTGGCACAAGATGTATAGTGGCTCCCCACTCAGTTGGGTACTCTACTACCTAGGCCTCCTTGCTTAGGGTTTTTAACCCAATTCCATCAACCTCGAGGAAATCAATTTACTAAACCGAGGTAATTAACGGGTTACCTCAACCCAAGTACAATAACGGGTTTGTTACAACCTAACGAGCAACAAGCTCAAAATACAAATAAGAATTGGTGTAAGAAAGAGAACTCTTACAACAAGAATTCCTATGTCTCCCAAAAATAATTAAAATGAATACCAATTTGAGAGCCTAGGATGGGCGTGAATCACTTCGTAGGTGCATGAGAAAAACACATCGTTGAGCTTGCAAGAATGTAGAGAGAGTGAATGGCAAGCTTCTTCTTTCTCTCTTGAAAATATGGTGGAAATTTGAAATATAGCTCTAGGAATTTTTCTTCTCTTTTTCTTATGTGAAAACTAAGGGTCCAAGGGTTTATTTATAGAGTTAGAACCTAGTTGGGACATCTACTAGACGCTGGGGTTTAAATCCCAACGTTCATATAGCCAAAATTAATTTTCTAACCGTTTAGTTTTGAGCCAATGGTTAATTGGTACCGATACTAAAGTATGGGTACCGATACTCGTTGCTTCCGGATTTGGGTTTCAAACACTTAACAAAAATCTGTAACCCACTTGTACCGGTACTAATCATGAGTACCGATACTTGTTCCCTCCAATACCGATACTGATCATGAGTACCGATACTCGCAGGGTACAGATTTGTTTCTATGAAAAAATCCAAACTTGTAACTCACATGTACCGGTACTAAACTTTAGTACCGATACTTGTGGGTTAACAAGTACCTTTTTTAAGTGATTTAATCAATTACGTGCTTTGAAAATTATCGCAATATTAATTCTAATTTATCTCTAATTATTTTTACGATCTAAGTTATATTCCTTTGTTAAAAGGCACACAATCTATGAATATAAAATCTAATCTAAAAACAAAAGGACGAAGATAATCTTCTCCTCCTCAACTCTTCCTTGTCATCTTGCCTCCTCCATGACATGATCTTTTTCTTCTCACCATCATGCCTCCACGATCTCCTGTTTGCCTTGCTTCTTCACCTAAATCTGAAAAACACTTAATGGCAAACATTAATCCATAATAATTTTGTTAACACCAAAATAAGATATGGAACAAGGTTCCAACACGCCGCTTCAATTTCACGCAGCGCACGGCTCAAACGCGCGTCACGCACTTCCGCATGTGCACGAGCCAACGCATTACACGGACCTTTTGTTATATATATGTCTTTGTTCTATTTATTCTTATCCAATCCGGGCGGGCGATGTGGCACGCTCATGGCCATTCATCTTATTTTCCTTGTATCTAGTGATGTAGACCTCTGATCGGGATGATTTTTGCATTGTTGGATTGCGATCATCGATTCGGATTCATACATGTGGTTGGATTCTTCATCTGAGGCTTGGATCTTTGTCCTTTGGCTCTATGATCTTTGTTCTTCTATGAACTACACACGATGCTCTGGTTATCTGATCAGGATGATTTCAGAATCGTTGGACTCCCATCGTCATTCTGATGAGATCTATCTAGTCTGATCTGACATCTACAGCTTCGAATTATCTACAATTAAAATCATCTCTCTTTTTGGTCATGAAATGACGATATTATCTATATGACTGATAAACTAGTTATTATTCAAATTACGATGCCTATGAATGCATTAATCCTAAGTTATGCTAGGTTCTAGCTTAATTCAGGTGATTCAGGTTGCATGATTGCTATGCAATCACTAAGGACCCTGCGAGGTTGATGGTGGGGACAAGGAATCTGATACAGATCGTGTTTAGGGCCAATCTAAGGCTAGAAAAATAATCAAGAAAAAGCAAGAAAGCTCTCCAAAAATACAAATAAATTCTTCTATCCCTCTCTCTTACAAAAATGCACTGCAAACTGAACCTAGACTAACCATGTTAAAAGTACAGGTGCTTTAACTACTAGGTCCAATGAACCTTTGGATAGTTTTTGCAGGCCTTAGAAACCTTCACGGCAGACTGAGGCTAAAGCTAGTTAGGTCTGGATCTTGATTGATACTTAAGTACCTCTAGGCCTACTATTAACATTCTAACCTAATTTCTAAAACAAATCAGGACTCTGAACATCAATGCATGGTCCAGATCTCTAGTTCTTTTCATAAGATTTCGCTAAAGGACTAGCAAAAGTTAGGCATGGGGGTATGATGATAACATCATCATCTACCATATCTAGCTTTAATTAGTCAGAATCAATTGATAAATGCTCCTACATAACCGTCGAAGAGCCATAATTCAGTACATATTCATTCTAAGAGAAATGCAAAAAATCAGGGGTAAATATGTAGTTTTAACATCATAACCTAAATGCAGAGCAATCACAAGATTTCTTAGAGGTTAAATGAAGGTCAAATGAGCATTAATGTCTAATAAGAGGGTCCGTGCAAAAAGAAATAGGTTTTTGCACGTTTCAAGAATTAATGGACAACCGAAATTGTAATTTTAGACCCACTTAAATAACTGAGGTTCTAGTCAAGATAAAATCCAACTAAACCTTCTAAAAATCATATAAAAATATTCTATAAAGTTATGTATCCTTGATTTGACCATTGGAACCCATTTTGACCTAAAACAAAGTCTCAGACAGACAGTTGCCCTAATTTGGGTTTCTATGCAAATTACCTAGCTAAACTTGGTTAAAACCAAAATCTGACTTTACCATCTAATTCCTTGTGTCTAAATTAGTTTTGTACCAAAATTTGGGTCCAATCAGATATCATTTTGACCTAGTTTGCATTCCAGTCCAATCTGATTCTACTATCTCACACTTATGCCCCTAAACATTCAAAATAATTACAAAATGATCCCTACCTTTGTCATTGTTCCTTACAATCAGGTCCCTCTTCCATTATCGTGGATGAAGTCCTACTCTGACAACCTTCAATTAGGGATTTCTCCCTAATTGATTGGTGGATCTCTCCCAAAATAGAAAGGGGGATTCTTGATGTAATTGCCTCCCAATTGAGATGCACAAAAGGCTCTGAATCCTACTCAAAAGCTCGTGCGAAACTTTTGAAGGTTCGGGTCTCCTAAATTCTCAAAGCTTTAGAGTTTCCAAGCTTGGAAAGCTCCCCTAAGGCTTATAAATGGACCCCTGAGGACAAATCATCCTCAGCTTGGTTTGGAGGCCGAATACCCCCTCTTCCCTTCTCCCCGACCTCCTTCTCCACCAACTTCGGTGAGTCCTCTGACCACCTTTGTTTACACGCCTTTGTTCGGGTTTTGAAAGATAACACGTTGTAATATAGCCGATAAAACGTTCAAACAAATATAGAGAATTTTATTACTCGAAAACTAGAGTATCCGAGGTCGAACACAGGGAGTAATCTCAGTACTTTTAAAACCAAAGAATACAACTTTTAAATGAAAATAATTGATTCAAAGAGAGAGAGTTATAAAAAGAATTTCTAAAAGAAAACAGAATTGGACGTCTGATTTCTTTATCAGACGTCTTAAAAGTAGTCTTCTTTCTCTCTTCTGCCTTCTTTTTCTTCGTTGGCTCTTCTTTTCTTCTGATCCACAGGTCTTTTCTTCTTCCTTGAACTTCTTTCTCTTCTCTTTCCTTTCCTGCGAAGACTTTTTCTTCCTGCCTTTGTTTCCCTTCTGTCTTCATCTTTCTTTTTGTCTTTTCTACAGTCCTTCCTTCTCTCAGATCTCTGCCTTGCTCAGCATCCTTTCTTCAGAGTTCCTTCTTCTTCTACTCCTGCTCTTCAATTTCTTCAGTTCTTCTTTTTGCTTTCCTTCGCCTCTTCCTTCTCTTCTTTTCCCTTGCTGCAGCAGCTAAGTGTTTGCTTCTTCCTCTCTTCCTTCTTCCCTGCGCATACCACAGCCAATGCAAAACCTACCCCCTTCCCTCTACCCAAACTTCTCTCTCTTTCTCTGTAATTCGCTCAAGGATGCTCTCCCAGAGCCACACGGGTAATCGGGTTGGATTTTGCACTCGGGACCAGGCGCACCGGCAGGTGAGTGATGCGCGAGGAGTGCTCAGGTTAAGGTCGGGTCGGATCCCGCCAGATCCGCGAGGTGAAGCCGCGGACGAGGCGAGTGGGTCAGGTGAGGGACCTCACCCCTGTGCTTTCGGAGGCGGTAAGACAATATCACAAAAACAATTTATGGCGCACCTGTGTTTCGCGTTTCCACGATGTGGGACTATCAAACCTCTGCCCCGCTCTCGCGCGCACCCGCAGACTTTCGTGCAATCGCCACAGCTGCTGGCTTCGCAGCGCCCCTGGCTGGACTCAAGGGCTTCACACTGCTCGCGCGAACCTGCTGCGCCTGAAGCCTGGAGGACCTGATGCCTGAAGCTGGTGCGAAGCTGCTTGCTGCTTCAACCATCAATGGCGGCAAGGCTGAAAACCTGTCAAACACAAGCACGGCCTATTGGCCTAATCAGACCAGCTGGGCACCTTCGCTGTGACACGGCGAAGGTGGTGAACGGTGCTGCAGGCCGTGGGATGGCCTAGGCGTGCATGCCTAGGTCAACCTGTGGCCGGAAGTGTGGGGTTGTTCGGGGGACTGTGGTGGAGGTGTAGAAGGATGATGGATGGGCGGAAGCTGTTCCTGGTGGTGAGGCGGAACTTATGAGATGGTTGGCGAGCCGTGTGGAGGGGTGGAATGGTGGGGGCAGCTCGCCGGAGGTTGGTCGGAGGCGAGGAAGATGGAGGTCATCAGGCATTGTCAGGGGGCAATTAAATAAAATAACAGGGGGAAAAGAGAGAGGAGAGGATGGAGAGCGTATCTGGAGTGATCTGGAAGGAAGGGAGGTAGCGGAGTGGACGGCACGTAACTGCCATCGTCGGGGAAGAAGAACCCTGAGGGAGGAAGCGGCGACGAGGACGAGGTCAGGAGAACGCACGCCTGGTACTGCGCGACGCGGGAGAAAGAGACGAAGTTGACTCTGCTGCTAGTATGGCAGCAGAGCGACGAGAAGGAGGGGAGGAGGTCACCGGAGCTTGCGGGTCTCTTGGCCGGAGATGGGAGAGAGGAAAACTTGGGGGAATCTCCGTCAAAAGAAGGCTGAAGATCTGCGGCCGGGTCTGAAGATCCTTTTATAGGTGTTGGCCGAACCTTCTAGTGCGTGGAGGGCGCGCAATCACCTCCGCCGGCTCGCCGGAGAAGGAAAGAAGGTGGATACCCAAATCCCTCGTGCGTTCGCACGAGAGATTGGGTTCACACCAGAGATCGTGATTGGCTTTAGATGGAAGGGAATTCCTCAGAGAATCTCCCTTCCATTTCTAGGAGGGAATCTCTGAGGAATCAGAGAGTAATCCCTCTCTAAACCTCGTCGGAGATCTGTTCTGCCCTAACAATGGCGGCAGGACCTGATTGCAAAGGTGGCGAGGAACTTAGGGGGCTCTCTGCAATGATTTTCAAAAGATAGGGACCAAGTTGTGATTTTGGTGTACTAAATTGCAAAGTAGGTCAAGATGACCTCCACCTAGGTCCAAATTTTGGTATAAACCTAATTTGGACCTAAGGAATCCAATGGTGAAGTTGGATTTTAGGTTTGACCTCGTTTGATTGGATATTTTGCGTAAAAACCCAAATTAGGTTAATTGAATGGCTAGGACCCTAATCTAGGTCAAACTAGGTTCCAAAGGCCACATTAAGTGTTCTAAACCCTAAGGAGTATTTTTCCATGATTTTTAGAGGGTTTAATTGATTTTTATCCTGACCGGAACCTTGTTAATTTAAGCGGATCTATTTTAGGGTTATCAAATGTCATTTAATTCCTGTATTGCACATAAACCCATTTCTGATTGACTCAACCCACTCTTTATCTCATTTAGACCATTTGACCTATGTTTTGCCTCTGAGAAAACCCATTTATGCACTGCAATGGTAAAATTGCAGTTTTACCCTTTAATTCATGTTTTCTTCTCAGAGCACTTATTCCTTTATTTAGGCCATCTTTTAGGTTATGTAGGAGCTTTTATCTTCTTTATTGGGTCAAAATGAGCTAGTTATGGCTCATGATGGGGCTCTCATCAACCTTCTTCATCCACCCTCACAGAAAATAGTGTGTGGATTCTCCTTCTCCACGTTCTTCGGCATCTTGCAATACCAGCGGACGCCTCTTTCCCTGTCTCCCTCATCGCTCCTTCATCCCCGAAGGTTTCTTGGTCCCTAGCATCGGCCATGATTCCTCCCATTTTGACCGTTAGATTAGGGTAGATAGGTCCCTTTTAGTTCTTTAGGTTCTTTCCCATCTTCAAAACTCCAAATCGACCCTCGACACCACCACCATCCACCATTGTCTCCATCTCCTTCACTCCTCCGACGAGGCTTTTCCACCACCACACTCCACCAAACGCCTCACTAACCCTCCCAAAATCTCTGCCGTTCATCCACCTTCAAAATCCCTCTCCTATTTAAGGCTATTCACCCCTCCAAACCTCCTCTAAACAACCCACTGTCACACCACCATTTTCGACTTCGCCTGACCACCACACATGCCCTCATGCCACGCAACCACCGTCATTACACTCCACACCCTCCGACAATGCTCATGAACAGTTTTAACATGGCTGAGAGGCCGTGTTGATGACTTGCAGGTTTTTTGCATCCTCCACCTACTCCGCCATCACCGCCACCTTGTTCTTAGAGCTGCAGGCCATGAAAGCTCCAGGCCTCACCTCCAGGCAGAGCGAAATAGCCCTAGGAAGTCATCCCAGTCCTCAATTGGAGTTTCCAGCTATGAGAGCATGCCCAATTGAACGAAGCTTCACCCCTGCACGTACACAAAGAGAAGGCCTGTGGATTTAGTATGACATCGGTGGGAGAAAAGCGTGCAGCTACACAAATGTTTTTGTGTTTACGCCTTATCACCTCAGACACTGAGGGTGAGGTCCCCTTACTCGATCACCCATACCCGCCTATGCCCTCACTCCTCAGCTACTACCCATGCCGGTAGCCATGGACTCGATACTGCTTAAACTCGATTTCCTTATTGGTTCCCAGTTATCTGAGAGAGGAGAAGAGGAGGAATTTGTGAGTAGGGTAGGGGGGTTTTGCTCTTCAGAGAGAAGGCTCGACACTTAATCACTGAGAGGGGTGTGTTTCCCTTGTGCATGAGAGAAAGAAGAAGAAGAGAAGGCTCTGTGAAGAAAAGGAGCTGAAGAGAAGAAGAGGAAAGCCTCTGAAGAAAGAGTGAAGAAAGCAGGAAAGAAGAAGGAAAGAAGAGAAGAAAAAAAAGCAAAAAGAGTAGCTCTGAAGAAGAACAGTGGAAGGCACTGTAGCAGGCAGTGTTTAAGTTGTCTAATCTAAAAAGCCAACATCTGATTAAGCATTTGATACTTTAGCCACTTAAGCTTGCGTGGCATTACTGATTCAGTCTACTATTCATTTATTTCCTACAATTGAGTAATAAATATATATATGTGCCTAAACTAATAATTGGTGAATTCAAATCACTATTATTTTATCTTAGATATCTTTTTGCCTTGTCAAACTCTTGATATACTCTTGCTTCTTATTGAATATCAGTTTTGAGTAGGTAGTATTCATTGAATATCATTATTGGCTTAATTTCTTGTGCTCATATATATATTCATCTCGATTAGCAAGTGAATTGCAATACTTGATCCCTGTGTTCAACCTCAGACTTCACTCTTGATTCAAGTTATAAATTGTATTTATTGATTGACCTTTTTAGGAGATTTTGCTACAATGAAACGTATTTAAACTCCCATTTGGCCCTATTAACTGTAATTCATAAGGAGATTGATCATTTTGCTGTGTCGAAAGAACATTAATAATTTGAGAGGTTGTATAGAAGGCCAAATGCAAGTAACACAGAGGAGTGCCAAGCATGATACAAGAGAGCACAACCCATCTCAGACAAATGTCTATTTTTGCGTTCAGCAAGGCCATTCTGTTCTAGTGTATGGGGAACTAAAAGTCTATGAACAATACCTTGTTCAACTATCCATTTGTGTACATTGTAATACTCACCAGCCCAATCAAAATGTAAAGCTTTAATTGTGGTTCCAAATTGAGTTTTCACAAAGGCTAAGAATTGCTGGAAAGCATCAGACTTCTGCTGAAGAGGAAATATCCATAGAGACTTTGGGTATTCATCAATGAAAGTTACAATGTATTTGTAGCCATCATAGGATAGGACAAGAGATGTCCAAACATTTGAATGCACTATTTCAAAGGGAGAAGAACATGAAGTATCACACTAAGGAGGTGAGGATCTCTGAGCTTTCCCTTGCATACATGTTGTACATACAGAAGTGGTATTTGAGATAAACAAGGGAAGATTATTTCTTGATAGTAACTTCTTTATTAAAGCAGAATGAGAATGGCCCATTAGTTCATGTCACTTCTGGAAGGAAACCTTTTAAGCAAAATAAACTTCAGCACCAATGTCAAACTTGTTAGCAGCAGCTTGTTTGGGCAACCACAGCCAATAAAATCCCTTATGCACCTTTCCTTGAAGTAGAATTTGTTTGGAAAGAAGATCCTTCATAACCAAGGAATCAGGATAAATCTTGAAATAACAAGAATTATCATTTGTAAACTTATGTATAGAAACAAGATTCTTCATAACTTGAGGAACATTCTGTAAAACATTATGTAGATATAAAGGATGAAAAATATTATAAATGCATTTGTGACCAATATCTTGAATAGACAGACCTTCACCATTCCTAAACTTGACTTCATCTTGGCCAGTATAGTCTGATGCAACATCTAAGTTAGCCAAGGAGTTAGTGATGTGGTGTGTCGTGCCAAAATCAAGATACCAGGTGTGAAGGGTAGTAGTAGGCTGCTCAATAGATGAACTAGGAGCACTGACATTAATAACTTGTAAACTAGCATGGTTATATCGATCATAACAAGAAATGGCAGAATGGTTCCATCTACCACAAATATGACATTGTACACACTTGAAAGAGCCACAACTTGTAGAGAAACCACCCTGAAAGGAATTAGAGAAAGAACTTGGTTGCTGCTGCTAAAAAACATGACCAAAAGAATTACGTCCTCCACTCTTGAAATGACCTCTGGACCGACCTCGAATATTAATTTTGGGTAGAATTTATCTCAAATTTTGGTTGAATTTTCAATACTTGTTCTTGAGCAAGTAATGCACCAATTACTTCATCATAAGAAAAATCACTTGGATGACTAAGTATAGATGCCATGATAGAATCAAAATCAGGACCTAAGCCATTTTAAATGGCTAAAACCAGATCATCTTCAGGTAGCTCCTTGCCATAGGAAGCAAGATTTGTAGCAATATTCCTAGCCTTGCTAGTAAATTCAGGAATTGACATGTCTCCCTTTTCCAAGGAGCTTAACTCTGCTCTGTATTGAAATATTCTAGCCTTTGATTGAACAACAAAATATTTTTCCAAGAAATTCCAATCTTCTTTAGAAGAACGTAAAGACATTATCTGAGAATAGATCTCCTTAGTGACTGAGGAAATTAGCCAACTAAGAATCAGTTGGTCCTTAGCAAGCCAAGTAACAAAGGCTTCATTAGGAACTTGTGTTCCATCAAGAAGCTTGAGAAACTAATTGGGTTTAGGAATTGTGCCGTCAACATATCCCATTAAATCATATGCATACAATAGAGGTAGAAATTGAGCTCTCCACATAGAGTAATTTGTTGCCCTCAATTTATAAGGGACATTATGTTGAATGGAAGCAGGCACAACAAGATTGGAAGGTGAATTTAATGAAACCAAACCTGATGTAATTGATCCAGATGAAGGATTTGATGATGCTGAACTCATTGCAATGAAAATTCACCACCTTAGAGCCAAAATGTCTCACAATCGCCTACCAACTTGATGAAATATCACCAGTACCTGTTGATGTGGGCACTCAATCGATCAAATTAGCAATCCCCATGCTCTGATACCATGTCAACAGAAACCAACAGGAGGATGATTCTGCAATAGAAGTGATGCTTCTTAATACTCTGTTTCAGCAACTCACACCCATATATATAGCAGTAACTTCGAAGGAGACTATTACTCTCTTACAGTCACCTCATATAGAGGAAGGTTACTATATCTCAAGTTATTACTGTAGTCACCACCTCTCTAACTAATCACATGTATCTACAGTTATATACGGTTACTACAGTATATGGCTAACAATTCTATTTCTAACTACCTTCTTTTCTCTTTTATCTACTTCTTTCTTCTTCTTCTTCTTCTTTTTCTCTTTTTTTAATATAATTTCTACTCCATTTCCTACTTTTTTTTAAGGGTAGGTGGCTCTTTCAAATATGGTTCATGAATGCCTCCTAAACAAGAATCTAGAGAAGATCAGGTTTCAAGGCTAGGATCTGAACATCTAACATCTAGGGAGGAATCCAGTGTAACATATCAGCCATACCCGCAAGGATCTTAGGACCATATAAGAAACTAAGTTCGATTATAGAGAATAGACCCTCAGATCTCACATCTCTTAGAAAACCTAGCTTTTTATCATTGATTGTTCATAAGTCAATTAATTAATGTGTACCAAGAATTGGATGCTTAGGCTTCAGAAGCATTCAATCCAGAGGATAGAAGAAGAACAATCCACATACTTCCTACACCATTGACTTAATACCTTAGCAAATCAAACTCTTCAAGGACAAGAAAACAAATTTATGTCTTAGTAAATACTTAAGTTAATTAAGTTGAAAATAACCTAAAGTGTCTAGGTGAAAGATCTCTAATATACTCCTATGGTTAGAGAATCCTGAAAGCCTAATTAACATCATCTTCCCTCACTCGGAACACAACAAAACCTCATCAAAACTTTGAGAGAAATTCTTTTTCTTTTAGGGTAAAAATTTAACAAATTTTCTAGAGAGTAGCTCTATAAGAAACTTAGCTAAATTACCCACCCCTTATGCCTATTTCATGCAATATCCTCATTATACTCCTAATATGCATAAAGGAAGATGTTACCTGAATAATTCTGAGTTGATGCATCAAGAGTCAACTGTTATGACCCCAAAACCCAAATCGAGCCCAATTCTAGATTAAGCATGTCAAGATGAACCCATCAATGCTTGTCGGGTGCTAATCGAGTTCACGTATCCCAAAAATGAAGAATTGCGGGTTTTGGTCAATTGTGGTCAAACCATAGGAAAATTTTGCTTGGATGGTGTCATAATTGGTACCGTTGGATTTCTCGCATCATAGGTGTTCCAATGAGATTGACTTCATGCAATTCTGAGTTGCATAGCAAACTGTACGTAGAAAATAGATTTTGTGAGAACACGACTTATGTAAACCTAACCTAAGGCTATAGCAGTCATTTGGATAAGTTTCTAAACCCTAGTAGGCCCCTTATAGCCTATTTAAATTTCACAAACACCAAGCCGAAGCCCCCACTACCATTTTTGAGAGAAACTGCTATTAAAGAGAGAGACACAAAGAGAGAGATCGGAAGGAGAGAGAAGAGAAGAAGAGAGTTCTTCTTCCCCTTTTCCTCCCCTTCCTTACAGCATTCCTCTTCCTCGCACACTGTAAGGTCGCAATGGTGATGACCCCGGAGGGACATCCATGGCGGTTGGAGTTGACGATGGCCCCATAAGTTACCCCTTCCTCCTTTGTCCATTGTTGTGCTTATGAAGAAGAAGGAGAAGAGGGGAAGGAAGGAGGCATTGAGCAGGTGGAGGGACACACTGAACCTCAAGAGGAAGGGTGGCCACATTTGTTAGGAACCTTTGGTGGTCAACGCATAGCTAGCGTAGCCATGAAGGTCAGTAGTGCGTGGGGGTAAAATTGCACCCATCGTTCATGGAGATAGAGAAAGGAGAATAAGGAGGAGAAGGAGAAGGAGGATGGTGTTGTATGTTTGAGTTGAATATTAAGAAATGTGTGTTGTAGTATGATCAACAAAAATAATATAGCATTTAAATTTATAAGAGTTCTCCAAAATAAAAAATTGAGTCTGAGGTTGTTCGCAAGGAGCAAATATGGAATTCATGCACTAATCATAATGTAGAAATAATGAGCACAATAATAAGATGTTCAATGATTAATACTATACTCAAAATGATATTCAATTGTATCACAAGTTATTGGGATAAAAATAAAGCAGGAATCAAACAAAAATGGTGTTTAAATTACCAATTAATCCCACATTTAAGCATATATCCCAAGCATATCATCCAATCAAATTTTCCAACAATGGTCCTTGAACCACTTACTCAAATAGCCACATTAGATAATAACTCAAATGTTTCTACAATACCACAATTAGACGTCCAGAGTAATCCCCAGATGCCTTAAACCATCAAGGCCTCAATAGGCATAGAGCCAACACCTCAACCCAAGCGCAATGTCTCAGATGCTAAGTGTTAGGCATATGGCATACATCCCAAGTCATGTGCACAGTGCAAAACCTACCCCTACCCTCCTCAGAAATTCTTTAATCTTCTCTCAAAATCAGGTAGTTGGGTCTATAAATGGGTAATCAAATCTGGGTATGGTCCAAACTTGCGGGCAGTGGTCACAGATGAGGAGTGAAAGCACGTGGGTGAGCGCGTGCATGGGGGACTTCACCCCCTGTGTTATGAGGTGAGCAGGTAGTGTGCGAGTTTCCTTTTATGCCTCTTCACATGTCTATCCCACACGATGTGGGACTAAATAGTAGCCTTCAACTTTGCATGACACCTTCGCATGCTGCAGCTGATGTCTTTGCAATTGAGCTTCTCCTGGAGCTCTTTGTTCAAATCAAGGCAACCGATGGGATCTCTAGATGATGCTACAGCTGTTCGAGGTGAAATTGAAGCCAGAGGTAGGCGGAGCACGACGGTCGATGGCAGCGAATCGACGATCATGGCGAGATCCTGAGATACACAAATATAGGCCGTAAGCCCCAATTAAAATGCTCCTGAGCTTCGCTAAGTGGTGGAAAAGGTGATGGTGGTGTTTGTGAGGTGTGAAGAGGTGTGTAGTGGCCAGACGGTGACTGTTAGGGTGGCATACAGTGGGTTTGTCCTGTGGGGTTAAGGAGCGAGTGAATGATGAAATTGGTTGAGGGGTTTTGATGAGGGAGATGAGGCGATGCTTTTGGAAGTGATGCGGGGTTGTTTGGTGGTGTGGCATGGTGTGGTCAGCTCGTCGAAGTTTCTCTAGAAGAGGAGAAGACGAAGGGGGAGAGAGGTGAACGGGGATGAATTTGAGGTGTAAAGGGTCTAAACCTAGGTATAGAGGTTGAGAAGAAGATTGAACCAAATTATGGATGACAGGGAAGGAGCTCCACGTGGTCGACGTTGGAGGAGATGAAGGCTCCGGTGGGGTGAGTGGCGAGGAAGAAGGGTCGAAGTAGCCCCTGCTTTGACCAGCAAGGAGCAGAGGAAGGTGAGGAAGAAGAGGGATCGGCAAATTCGGCCGTTGGCCGTCCTAACAAAAGGGTTTGGGAGGATCGCCAGAGTTGTGGTCAGAGCTGGTTGAAGGAATAAAGGAGGAAGCTTTTTGAGGCCAAACCAAACTAAGGACGATTTGTGCATTAGGGCTTTATATAGAGCTCTTGAATGAGATCTTAAGCTTGGCAAGAGGCTTGACTTGCCCAAAATTTAGAGGAAAAGATCCCCAAAATCTCTCGTGTTCACCTAATCTTTGGGGGTCAAATCAGAGTTCAAGAGGCGGTTCAATTGATTAGGAAGGTCCCCACAGGCATTCCCTCCAATTTTGGTGGAGTTTGGCTCTAATTTGAGGGAGAAAACCTCCCTCGAATCTCGTTGGAGGTACGTTCCCACTACCAATGGTGGTAGGGACCAAAATGAAAGGAAGATGACAAGTTGGGGACCCATTTGTAAGGAATTTCAAAAGTTAGGGGCTTGAATGTGAAGAATAGAGGTTTTAAGGACTAAAGTGCAAACTAGGTCAAGATGGACTCTGACTGGGCCCAAATTTTGGTAGTAACCTAATTTATACCCAAGGAATCTGATGGTGAAGTTGGATTTCAGTTTTGATCACGTTTGACTAGGAAATTTGCACAGAAGATCAAATTAGGGTAAAATCCCGTATAAGACTCTATTCAAGGTCAAGATGGGTTCAGATGGTCAAACCAAGGATACCAAACCTCTTAGAATATTTTTATATGAATTTTAAGAGGTTTATATGAATTTTATCCTGACCAGAACCTCTTCAATTCAAGTGGGTCAGAAATTAGGGTTTTGTGTGCTGTTGCAGTTCTCGAAATGAGTGAAACCCCGTTTCTATTTATGTGGACCTACTCTTTGGACTTTCATGATTATTTGACCTTTAATTAAACCCTAGGTTACCCCATGGTTAATCTACATTTGTGATGTAATGTTAAAACTATAGAATTAACCCTTTTTATTATTTTCTTCTCAAAATGGATTTACGTGGAATTACTATCCTCAAGCAATTATTCTGGAGCATTTATCACTTGGTTTCAACTAATTTAAACTAGTTACAATGGATGATGGTGTTACCATCATACTCCCATGCCTAACCTTCTTTAGTCCCAAGCAAAATCTCATGGAAAGAACTAGATCTTTAGACCATGCTTTGATGTTCAGATGCCTGATTTGTGCCTCTCTAGAAATTAGATCGAAATGCCAACAATAGGCCTAGAGGTACTCAAGTACCAACCAAGATCCAGACCTGGGTCTACCGCGAAGGTTTCTAAGGCCCGCAAAAACTACACAGAGGTTCATTGTGCCCAGTGGTTAAAGCACCCATGCGTAGATATATCATGTCCAGGTTTAGTTTGCCAGTGCATATTTGGTAAGAGAGGGATAGAGAAAGATTTTTCATTTTGAGAGTTTTCTCTCTTTTCTTTTTTATATTTCCCTAAAGTCAGCCTCAAATTAGCCCTAAACATGGTCTGTATCAGATTCCTTGTCCCCACCATCAATCCTCGAAGGGTCCTTGGCTTACAATGCTTCGGGATAGCACCGCCCATGGCAACCCCCAAAACTCCTGGCTTTCGACACTTCGAGATAGTGCTGCCCATGGCATTTTATAGCTAAATTCAGGCCCTGGCAATCGACATTTTGGGATAATCCCGCCCATGGCACCTAAATCAGCACAAGGTACTTACATGCCCTTGGTAGGATATTTAGATATCCTAGGAGATAAGCACCGAGGAGACGATATGTTAATAGGAATCTTTGAGGGGAATATTCCACCACTTTGCACTGGAACTCGTCCAATCAACTTGTGTCTTCGAGCCACTCCTAAGCTAGATATTTGAGATGACTTTTTCATAACATAACACTTTTGGCATGATTTCTTTGCTAAGTCACTTAACTAGACTAGTGTGTGATTTTGGGTGCTTAGGTTACCAAGTCTTACAAACTAAAGGGTAGGAAACAAGGCTGAATACTCCCTAAGCCTTAGACCTACTACATCAGCTTTGCACCTTCCTCAACCTCTTGAGGACTAATCTAGATCTTAATGAATATGTGAGTGTTTAAGACTCAAAATAAGCCTAAGAGGCCTAAGATCAGCACTCATTACTAATCTCCTTGTCTCTAGCACTTTGGACTTAATTCTTGCTTTGATTTGGTCTAGAACTTAAGTAGATCCCATAATCAATTACTATGACTATCAATTTTTCTTGGTTTTTCTCTATTTTAACACTTTGCATTTCCTCCTCAAGAAAGATTTTCAATCAATTCTTCAAAATTTTCCTCCTCTTTCTCCTTTTTTTCTTGATATGTATTTTTTTGTGAGAACCCCTCAGAGAATTGGATTTCCAATTGTTTTCCCTTTAACACCCCCCCATGCCTAAGTTTTGCAATATCCTCATTGTAAACTAGGTGGGTACAAATTCAACATGGTTCAAGGTTTAGAACAGGGTTAAAGGGTGGGTGAACTAGTTGGGGTGACTGTTGTGGATGATTTCAAGCTTTGATATAAAAACCAAAGGTGGAGTCGATTGTTTTAAAATTGAACCCTAAAGTGCAATAGGCATGTAGTTCAAAACATGAATCAGAAGGGTCTCGAGCTTTTGGAATGACGGGTTGCCTCCCGTTAAGTGCTCAATTCAATGCCTTCAACTGAGCAGAAGGTGATCAAGGAGAAGGGGTGGTCAAATCAGAGGAATTTTGTAAAACAAGTACCTTGATGAGTAGCCCGGTTGGTCCAACCAGGTGCTTGTTCAGGTCAACAGACTGATGATGCAGACCAAACCCAATCAGTCTGGTGGGTTAATGAATGTGAATGAATATTTATGGAGCCCACCAGATGCTCTATGGCTCGAAAAGATGTGGAAGTGAAATCTAGGGTTTGGCTAAATCAGCTCAGCCTGGTCAGAGTAGGGGTCCTCAAAAGTCAATGGATCAATGGAGAATGTAGGAACCCTACTAGTAGGATTAGAAAACGATAAGACGTGATCTTCAGTCTGATCAATGTCTGATTCTCGATCAAAAGATGGGGGTGAATCATATACAACCGAATCAGAGATAGGTGACTCAGAATAGAAATTGATTCCAGTGGCAGGTGACGTGTGCGTGCACGTGTGTTTGGAAGTGTCGTTATAGTTTGCACTTGTGACGTCAGTTTTAAAGTAAAGAAACAGATGTGAGTCCGAGTGTCGGTCTAAGGGAGGCGTAAAATTTGGATTCTTCTTGTCACTTATTGTCATGAAAAATCATGAGGTTTTGCTTGTGGAAAGGCATGGGTGGAAAGCGAGAGAGAGAGAGAGGGAGAGAGATTAGGGTTAGAATTGTTTCATTCGCAACATGCAACTTGGATAGAAAATAGAGCAAGAAATTGAATAGAAAACAATCTTCATTTAACATGCAACTTTAGTTCATAATTACAACACTAGATAAATGCTTGAAAAAAAGTAAAGTAAAGCTTAAAAGAAGGAAAATGAGAGAAAGAGAGGGGGGGTGGCAAGGCAGCCACGGTGATGGATAGGGCTCCGTCGGTGGCTCGTCGTCTCCGACGATTACAAAAGGGCTTAAAGGTAGCTAGGAGGGGGGTAGAGCATTTGCAAGTGGAGTAAATGCCTTGAATGGGTGGTTGGAAGGGGTTTAAATAGCTAGAAGGGCTTTCCAAATGAAGAAGGGGTTTTAGCGACGTCCGGGACGTCGCTAAAACCCTTCCCAAAATGTCAGTGAAGGCCCCTTCCTGTCGGTCGCTTGCCCACAGCCGTGCTTCTTCATGCCTGATCTGTGTGTGCGCGTTGTAAGCCGTCCAGGATCCCCCGTGGGGCGTACGCCTGGATCGCACCCTCGCGCCCGGGTCATCACGCGTGTCTGGTTAGGGCCCATCTGCAGGTGCCACGTCTCGCAATCGCGCCCATCTGCTGCCGATCGGGCAGTCCAATTTCGCCTGTGCACGCCTTCGTCTCCGTATTTTAGCGCTGCGCAATTCCAACCCACGTCACGTGAGCGCGGGTGAGCACTCCAACCGCTGCTTTGTCGTGGCGAGGGCAGGCGCGCGAGCGGCTCTCAACCGTTCGATCGAAGATCGATGGCTGAGATTCGTCCTCTGGGTGAAGGTGGAAGAGGGTGGCGGTCTGGACGCGGCGAGCAGGCGCCACGTGGCGTGCTGTGGGCCGTTGATCATCAGATCAACGATCAAAACTTCTTGGGCCCATTGTAGGAGCTTTGGATGTCGGATTTGGCCGATTTCGAGTCTGTTGGACTTCGTTCATCGCTCTAAATCCATCTGTGCGGTCCGATTGCTCATCTGAGGCCAACTTTCACAAGTGCTTATACAAATGGCCATTAATACTGTTTTAGAAGCAATCTTGACGTATGATGCATTCAATGCTTCCATTCTATTTATGATGTGTTATCTGTGCATTTTATTCTTAAGATGGACCCTATTTAACAGAATTATCACCCCAAGATGCAGTGTTATCATACCCCAATGCTTACTCCTTGCTAGTCCCTAGCAAGGTTTATTCTAGCCTTTATTTCCTGTCAAAATTTAAGAAGTAACTACTTAGACACTTCGTCACTTGTCAATAGGAGGAAATATACTAAGATTTTAATCTACAAAGACTAAGCAGCGCTTGGGTGTCTGCCAAAATACAAATCGCCTGAATCCTTGCTTTAATGTATGTAAATATATATATAGTTTTTATCTTATTTTTAGATTCTTTTGTAATTAAGAGTGGGTTGGTAACTTTTTACGGCTACCCAACCCACCCAAAACTCGAACAAAACTCTAAGTGCTAAGCATCTTGGTGTGAAGATCGTGATAGACTCACTCAACGGTAACTTAGACAGACTCTGGGTTTCTATGCCCCTAGGTGACCGAAAGATGAAGTATTTTTCCTGAAGGTGTATTTGTTCGATCAATAGCTTTCTCCCTACATTTGTTTTAATTGGGGTCAACACAAGAATTTTTCCAGTGTATATGTCCCCGGCTTGTACTACTTCCTGATGGGCATTCGACAACCGGGTTTTATTGTTATAGCGTCGTAGTATAGCCAGTTGTTGCCATCATTTCAAATATAAAAATTTTTTTTACTCGGAAAAGAGTTCTCGAGGTCGAACTCAGGGAGCAAGTTGTATTCTAGAGATATACATGTTTCTTTTACAAAAATAAAGAAAGAGAGAGAAAGAATTTGTTGTCTTCTTTTCTCTTTGTTTCTCCTCGTCTCAGATCTTCTTCTTCTTTGTCTGCAGAGGTGATGTTCTTCTTCTGCAGTGGTGATGCTCTTCTTCTTCTTCCAGCTGTTCCGGCTCTTCCTTTTTCTTCTGTCTTTCTTCAGATCTTCTTCTTTCTTCTTTGTTTTTCTTCTTTCAGTTCTTCCCTTGTTCTTTTGTGTTCTCCTCTGCCTCGCCTTCTTCTGATGTTCTTCAGATCTCCTTCTTTCTTCTTTGTTTTCTTCTTTCAGTTCTTCCCTTGTTCTTTTGTGTTCTCCTCTGCCTCGCCTTCTTCTGATGTTCTTCAGATCTCCTTCTTTCTTCTTTTCTTTTTCCAGTCAGGACATCGCTCCTCCTTCTTTCTTCTTTTCTTTTTCCAGTCAGGACGTCGCTCCTCCTTCTTTCTTCTTTTCTTTTTCCAGTCAGGACGTCGCTCCTCCTTCTTTCTTCTTTTCCCTTCAGGACGTCGTCTGATTTCCAAATCAGACGACTTAAACTGCCTGTTGCTACAGTGTCTCCCTCAGCTTCCTTCTTCTTCCGCGGTCCTTCTTCTTCTTTGTGCCTGCACACTTCAGAGCTTACGTCAGATGACAAAACCTACCCTACCCTCCCCCCCGCGTCTCTCTCTCTCTGAAACCACTCTTGGGAAAGCTCTCCCAGAGCTGCCGGGTAGTCGGGTACGGGTCGCGCCCGGGTCCAGGCCCACCGGCGTGCGTGGTGGGCGAGGAGTGCAGGTCAGTCTAAGTCGGGTCGGGTTAGGTCCGCGGGGCGTGAGCGCGGACGAGACCGGGTAACCGGGCGGGTGAAGGGGACCTCACCCCGTGTGCTGAGGCAATAAGGCTAATGCACAAAATCAATTTAAACGGTGAAAAGGTTGTGAGGCTTACCGATGTGGGACTAAACGGAGGCCTCTCCTCGCGTGCGCCTGCTGGGAGACCGCGGCCTAGCTTCTGCAGCTGCGGCTTCGATTTGCGTCGGTTGCTGGCTGGCTGCCTTCGCAAGACTCCCCGTAATCCGCAGCAGCTGGAGACCTGGAGTCCTCAAGCCTGGAGCACGGGAGAAGTTGCTTCAATGTGCGTTAATGGCGGTCGAACCTCAAAACCTGTCGGACACGAATATGGCCTCTCGTCCTGATCAAACCACTGGGGAACCTTCGCCGTGGCACGGCGAAGGTGTGGAGCTACGCGGCAAGCCGCAAGGTGGTGTCTGGCGGCAGCCCTAGGTTGGACTGCAACCGGAGGAATGGGTTTGTTCGGGGGAGCGTTACGGAGGTGTGGAGTGGCAGTGGAGGGGTGGGGGGTGCTCAGTGTGATGAGGCGGAGGTTTGGTGAGGGTCGGCGAGGTGTGTGAGGCTGTGGAGCGATGGGAGCATCTCGCCGGAGGGTGGCCGGAGACGAAGAGGGTGACGATGGTTAGGGTCGGTCGAGGGCTTAATTGAACAAATTGAAAGCGGGGAAAGAAAGAGGAGAAGAAGGGAAGTAGTTCTAGCTTACTTGCAGGGATGAAGGGGGGGCAGCAAGGCGACAGTCGTATCGACTGTCTCCGGAGAAGAAGATGCTCAGGGAAAGGGGCGGCGGCGAGCAGAGAGCCGGAGAGGCGCCAGCTAGGTGCGGCGTGGCGCAGGAAGAGCAGGGGAGGAAGTCTCTACTGCTGGTATTGCGGCAGAGCGAAGAAGAGGAGGGGGAGGAACCGCCGGAGCTGGTGAGCGTCTGTCGGAGAGAGAAGAGAGGAAAGTTGGGGGTTTTCTCCGTCAGATCCGAGCTGCCCCGGTCGGTGGAGCAACGGGGGGTATTTATAGGGATCAAAACAGGGAGGAAGGCGGAGGGAGACGACGTGTCTCCCTCGCTGGAGGACGCTGGAGATGGAGACCCATACCGTCCGTGCGTTCGCACGGCCGGTATGGTGGGTTACAACGACCAGGGGGTGTCCCTGCGACGGCTGACGACGCAGGGCACCCCCGGTTTACTTGCCAGGTTCTCCCCCTCACCCTGCGCGGCGCCATGCTCCGCGCAAGGTCGCCGGAGCATGGTGCTGGCAGGTTTTGCAGGGGGGACCTGATCGCAAAGAACGAAGGAGAGTTAGGGGCCAAAATGCGAGGGTTCAAAAGTTGAGGGCCAAAAAGTAAATATATGAGGACCAAAGTGTAAAGTTGGTCAAGGAGGTCTCTTCTTAGGCTCAAGTTTTTATACATGACTGATTAGGACCTAAGGAATCTGATGGTGAATTTCATTTTTATATTAAACCTTGTTTGACCGGTCAATTTATGCGAAAACCCAAATTAAGTTATTAATTGGGCATGGTTCTCAATGTAGGTCAAAATGGGTTCTGAAGGCCAAATTGAAGGTTCTAAACCCTAGAGATTATTTTTCTATGAATTTTAGAGGGTTTATTCTATTTTTACTTTGCCTCGAACCTCGTGAATTGAAGTGGGTTGTTTTAGGGTTACAGATTATCATTTAGTTTCTTGGAATTGCTGTAGCCCTTGCTAGATCATTTCATCCCACTTTTATTCTTATTAAGTTGCTTTGACCTGTGTTTGGGCCCTGAATTACCCTGTATGCAGATTATACTGGTAAAATTACATTTTTACCCCTCATGACTTGTTTTCTCCTTAAACTCAGAATTCTCTGAGTTAAGCCTTTCCTTGAGTTATGTAGGAGCTTTTATCCTTTGTATTGGGTCAAAATGAGCTAGTTATGGCTCATGATGAGGTTCTCATCATACCCCCATGCCTAGCTTTTGCTAGTCCCTTAGCAAAAACTTAAGGTTTCAACCCTTGTTCTAGACCATGAAGTTTTTAATAGTTTTAGATAAGTGCCTTTTTTATTTGAGCATAGATTAGGTTAGAATGCTGACCATAGGCCTAAAAGGTACTCTAGTACCAATCAAGATCCAAATCTGTCTAGCCTTAGCCTCAGTCTTTAGCAAAGGTTTTTAAGGTCCACAAGAACTAACATAAGGTTTATTGGACTTTGTGGTTAAAGCACCCGTGCTTGAAATGATTTTAGCCCTGGCTCAGTTCGCAGTGCGTTTTTGTAAGAGAGAGATAGAAAGTTTTTCTATTTGGAGAGTTTTCTCTCTCTTTTTCTTTTTAGTTCTAGCCTAGGATTGGCTTTTCAACACGGTCTGTATCAGATTCCTTGCTCCCATCATCAATCCTCAAGGGTTCCTGGCGATCGATGCTTCGAGATAGCACCACCCATGGCAACCCCCGGAACCCTGGCTATTGAGATTTCGAGATAATCCCATCCATGGTGTTCCGTGGCCGAATCTAGACCCTGGCAATTGACACTTCGAGATAATGCCATCCATGGAATCTGAACCAGCAGAGTGCTTACATGCCCCCAGTAGGATATGTAAATATCCTAAGAGACAAGCACCGAGGAGATGATATTTTGTTATGCATCTTCGAGGGGATTTCCCGCCTCTCCGCGCTGGGAACTCGTCCAAATCAACTTGTGTTGATCGTCCGCTCCTATTCTAGGTGTTCTTTTCAGAATTTTGCGATGCTTCTGCGTGATTCTGATTTTTACGCTTACTGAACCAGGCTGTGTGTGAGGTTAGGGTGCTTAGGTTACTGAGTCCCGTAAACCAAAAATTAGTTAACGAGGCCAAATACTCCCTAAGCCTTAGACCTAATACTTCAGCTTTTCATTTTCCTCAACCTCTTGAGGAGTGTCCAGATCTTAATGGGTACTACGAGTCTATTCAAGAATGCCTAAGGTTTGCATTCTTACTAATCTCATTGTGCATTTTTCAGTTATTTTCTTGAATGAGGTCTAGAACTTAGGTTAATTCCTTAGTTCCTTACTAATGACTATCACCTTTTTTTTTTTTATAATTTTGTGCTCCTTTTTCATTTTGTTTCTTTTCTCCTTCTCCTTCACAAAATTTCCTTCTCCTCTTTTCCTCTTATTCTTTTTCGAAAAATTTTTTAATTTTTATGGTATTTTTGGCATATGTGAATTTTTTGTTTGAAACCTTTTCTTACAAGTTTTTGCACTTTCATACCCCCCCATGCCTAAGATTTGCAATGTCCTCATTGTAACCTAGGGGTTTTTATTCAACTAAGTTCATACATTAGGATAGCTGTTTTGATGAGTGAATGGGTCGGGATGACTGTGGCGGACGATTTCTAATCTCAAATGCAAGCACCTGAGGTGGAGTCGGCTATCCTAAGGTGTGAACTTCAAGTGCAAAAAGCTGTCAGAACAAGTTTCAGGTTTTCAAAGAGAATGACGGGCTGCCTCCCGTTAAGCGTTGAGTTTTACGCCATCGGCTGGGCGCAATAAGCTCAAGGGGAAAGGAGGATATAAGATGCTTCAGCCAAATCAGTAGAAGTTACATCAATGAACGGCTTGAGTCTCTGACCGTTCACGATGAAAGGTTCAGAATTGTGGCTGAGTGGACTGATTTCGATTGCTCCATTTCCAAAAACCTGTCGGACCAAATATGGTCCGACCCACTTGGATCTCAATTTTCCTGGGAAGAGTTTTAGTCGGGCAACAAAGAGTAGGACCTTTTGACCAGGATGAAAGATCTTTCTCGAGATGTGTTTGTCGTGGAAGGCTTTAACCCGCTCCTTGTAGATTTGCGAGTTCTCGTATGCGTCTAGGCGTAATTCATCGATCTCGCTGATTTGGAGTTTTCTGTGGGTCCCAGCCTTGGAAAGATCTAGATTACAGTTCCGTACTGCCCAATAGGCTTTATGCTCCAGTTCTACGGGAAGGTGGCATGCCTTTCCGTACACCAGTCTAAAGGGAGACATGCCCAATTGGGTCTTGTGGGCGATCCTATAGGCCCACAATGCTTCCGGAAGTCAGGACGACCAGTCCTTCCTGTCAGGTCGAACAGTGACTTGCAGGATTTTCTTGATTTCCCGATTAGATAGCTCAGCTAGACCATTAGTTTAGGGGTGGTAAGGAGTAGAGATTCGGTGAGACACCCCGTATTTGGTCATCAGTGACCTAAACTGAGCATTTGTGAAATGGGTCCCCCCATCAGAGATTATTGCACGAGGAATCCCGAACCTTGAGAAAATGTGTTGACGAATGAATTTGAGAACGATTTTGTGATCACAGGTTCGAGTCGGTATGGCTTCGATCCACTTGGACACGTAGTCCACAGCCAACAGAATGTATTCGAAACCATCCGAAACAGGAAAGGGGCCCATAAAATCAATCCCCCCAACATCAAAGATTTCGCATACTAGAATCGGTTGCATAGGCATCATGTCGCGATGGCTCATGTTGCCCAAAGTCTGGCAACGACTGCATGCCTTGCAGTGATTGTGTGCGTCTTTGAACAGTGTGGGCCAGTAAAAGCCGCACTGGAGGACTTTTGATGCGATTTTATGCCCGGCGAAATGGCCACCGCATGCCTGGTCATGGCAGAAAGAGAGGATATTGTTGAATTCCCCTTCCGGGACACATCTCCGGATGATCTGATCGGCACCTATGCGGAAGAGGTACGGGTCTTCCCAAATGTAATACTTGGCATCGGAGCGTAATTTGTCTTTCTTGGCCTTCGGCCAATCGGACGGGGTCTGATGAGATGCCAAGTAATTTACTATATTAGCAAACCATGGAAGGCTAGTACCAATAGTCAGCAGGTGCTCATCGGGAAAATGCTCAGTGATGGGCCCGGAAGGGTCAATTATTTCAGAAGGAAGACGGGACAAGTGATCAGCTACCACGTTTTGCTTTCCCGCTTTATCACGAATCTCAAGGTCAAATTCTTGCAACAGCAAGATCCATCGGATTAATCGAGGTTTCGCGTCCTTCTTTGCAAGGAGATGCCTCACAGCTGTGTGATCCGAGTATATGATGACACGGGAACCCAGAAGGTACGATCTAAACTTTTCTAGGGCAAATACTACAGCTAGCAGCTCTTTCTCAGTAACCGTATAGTTACGCTGAGCCTCATCGAGTGTTTTGCTGGCGTAGTAAATGACCACAGGTTTCTTGTCAATTTTCTGTCCCAAAACCGCTCCTACAGCGAAGTCGGATGCATCACACATGATCTCAAAGGGTTGAGACCAATCAGGGGACTGTAGGATCGGGGCTTGGGTGACTCGGTCACGCAGGATTTCAAATGCTTGAGTGCATTCCTTGGAAATTTCGAAGGGAACATCCTTGGAGAGAAGAGTGGTCAGGGGACGTGCGATTTTTGAGAAATCAGGGATGAATCGTCGATAAAAACCGACATGCCCTAAAAAGGATCGGATGTCCCTGATCGAGCTAGGCATAGGAAGGTGAGAAATCAGATTAACCTTAGCTCGATCCACTTGGATACCTTTCTCCGAAATTGAGTGTCCCAGGACAATTCCCTCAGGCACCATGAAATGGCTCTTTTCCCAGGAAAGAACCAAATTCACATCGATGCACCGCCTGAGTATCTGGACCAAGTGTTGGAGGCAATCGTCGAATGATGCTCCGAAAACTGAAAAGTCATCCATGAAGACTTCCAGATAATCACCTACCATATCTGAGAATATGGCAAGCATGCATCGCTGAAAAGTAGCGGGTGCATTGCAAAGACCGAAAGGCATCCTTCGGAAAGCGTATGTTCTGAAGGGGCAGGTGAACGTGGTCTTTTCTTGGTCCTCAGGATGGATTGCCACCTGGTTATAACCGGAGTACCCGTCAAGAAAGCAGAAGAACCTATTTCCCGCTAGTTTTTCGAGAATTTGATCAATGAAGGGTAGTGGGAAATGATCCTTCTTCGTGGAGGAATTGAGTCGACGGTAATCTATACAGACTCTCCACGAGTTGGCTAATCGGGTAGGAATGATTTCTCCGGTCTCAGTTGTTATAGTGGTGAGTCCTGCCTTCTTGGGCACGACCTGAATTGGGCTCACCCAACGACTATCGGAGATCGGGTAAATGATTCCGGCATCTAACCATTTGATGATCTCCTTTTTCACGACCTCCTGCAGATTGGGGTTTAAGCGTCTCTGCATTTCACGAGAAGGTCGTGTGCCCTCTTCTGAATAGATATGATGAGTACAATAAGAGGGACTTATTCCAGTCAAATCATCGAGAGTCCATCCGATGGCTCTGCGATGTTGCTGGAGGACAATAATCAGACGGGATTCCTGTTCAGGACTGAGGTTGGAATTGATAATCACAGGAAGGGTCTGATTAGAACCCAAAAAGACGTATTTCAAGTGAGCAGGAAGGGGTTTCAGTTCGAGGATGGGGTTTTCAGCAGCAGCGGGTGGTTCAGTATAGATGTCAGGTTCAAGGGTGGGAGTTACTGGGTTGTTCATATCTGGATTCGACTCTTCTGTTTGCGGGTCAGGATCCTTCTGTGGTTGATGAGGCATAATCGAGTCATTCTGGAGGTGTGATTCATCAACCAAAGTCTTGATGTCACAAATTTGTTCGATGACGCCGCAATTAATTCCTTGTTGGGCCTTAAATATATCAATTTTTAGTGTTTGATCTCCAAACTTAAGCTCTATTTGGCCCTCCTCACAGCTGATGTTGGCTCTAGCAGTAGCCAAGAAAGGTCTCCCTAGAATGATTGGTGTATCCCTAGGGTTCTCAGGTGCATCCATATCTAAGACTATAAAGTCCACTGGAAAATAGAAATCCCGCACTCTCACGATAACATCCTCGAGAATCCCTTTTGGTGACTTTATAGATCGATCTGCTAATTGTAATGTCACCTCGTTTGGTTTTAGCTCAGATTCTTCTAGATGGTCAAGTAAGGATGTGGGTATCAGGTTTATGGATGCACCCAAGTCTAACAATGCTCTATCAAATTGGGTACCACCTATCTTACAGGAAATCAGGGGAGTTCCAGGATCTTTTGCCTTGGGTGGGAGTCTACTGAGGATTACAGAGCTGGCTTGCTCTGACAGAACAATTGGGCTCCCTCCCTTGGTTCGCGGCTTACGCTGGGGTGTACATATATTCTTTAGAAATCGTGCGTAAGCTGGTACGTGGCGAATTGCATCCATCAAGGGGATGCTTATGTGGACCTGCTCAAAGAGCTTGACCAGGTCCTCCTCAGGGGCCACGGGTTTGGTGGTCTTCTTTCCCTTGGTCAGGGCCTCGGGAAACGGGATCTTGGTTGGTTCTTCTAGGATAGGTCCAGGTTGTGGATCTGGAACAGCGGTACCTTGGATAACTATCCTAGGGTCATGGTTATCAGGATTGGAGTGGTTTGGATAATGCGGTTCTTGAGTTGTTTTACCACTACGTGTTGTTACAGAATTTAATCCGGCCTGATTTTGGTTTGGGTTTGGTAGGAGGGGTGGCTGCTGCTGAAATCCCGCATAAGAAGTTGAGGCTTCCATCTCGTCTAGAGATGGAGCAGTAGGAGCCTGATAAATCCATTGGGCGTGGCCTAAATTTGGATTCATAACGCGCTTCTGGGTTGGCACGTTATTTGGGTTAGGAAGAGGTTGGGAAGGGAGTGTGCCTGGTTGGCGAGAATTTGCCAACTGGGCCAGTTGAGTTTTAACTTCTGTAAGCTCGTCCTTGTGCTGTTTTTGAATAGCCGCATTCGTTTTTTGAATGTCAGCCAGAGTCTGAAGGATTAGGGACATTTGATCCTGATTTGGCCCTGATGGATAAGTAGGGTTGGGCCGAGGCTGAGGCGGCTAGTAGTGACGAGAGGGCTGTGGGCGGGACTGAAAAGGTGGTCTTTGGGTTTGGGAATTTCCCGCCCACTGAAAATTGGGATGGTTTCGCCATCCAGGGTTGTAAGTGTTGGAGAATGGGTCGTTCTAGATGGCGTTGAGGTCCTCGCAGGTCTGAGGAACCTCCTGAGAATCAGGGAAAGGAGGAATGGAGTTCCCCCGGCTGGTGTAGAAAGGATCGGATGATCCTCCGATCCAAGAATCAGATGGGGATGGATATGGATCCATCCCAGGGGAAGATCGGTGGAGGATGTTTTGCACAGTCTCCTGTGTGGAAGGAGGTTGTGCAAAGGAGTTACGCGCGGAGGTGGCTCGCTGCAAGTGCTGAGTCAGCTCATCCACCTTCTTTTCAATGATTGAGACCTTGTCCAATCGACTGGCCATTAATTCCAGGTCGACTGATGCGGACAGGCCCTGCGTCTCATGTGCTCCCTTAAGATTCGTCGCTGCGCGGGTATTCGTCCTGTCGAATAATCCCATGGAGTCATTGTTGATGGAGTTCTCGCACATGTTTTCGAGAATCTCCCAAACGGTATCTTCATGTTGACCCATGATGTTTCCTCCGCAAGTTGCATTGACGAAAAGGCGGATGTCCTCACGGAGTCCCTGGTAAAAAGATTGGACTTGTTCCCATTTAGGAACTCCGTGATGGGGGCACTTTCTCATGAGATCCTGAAAACGATCCCATGCCTCATGGAGAGGTTCTCCTGATTGTTGAGTGAAGTGTGTAATCTGATGGCGCAAGGCGTTGGTCCGACCAACGGGAAAGAACTTTTTCAAAAACTCGGATTGAAGTTCTTCCCAAGTGTTGATCGACCGGGTCTGAGTTTGATACCAATGGGCGGCCTTGTCCATAAGAGAAAAGGAGAACATCTTCATGAGAAGAATATCCCAATTTTGCGCATCTGATCCAAAAGTGTGGGCCAGATGCTTTAGCTGTTTGATGTGCTGGAAGGGATCTTCAGAATTAAGCCCATGGAATTTAGGTATGGCATGAATCATGTTGGGCTTTAACTCGGAATCAGGTCCTCCAGTCGGGATTCTGACTCGAGGCTCAATGGCCACCGCAGCAGGATTGTAGTGGTCCCGCATCATAGGACGCTGTGGTGGGTGCACGAAGTTTTGGAAGAGGCCATTGAGTCGCTGGAGCTGGTGTTCCAGATTATTTTCTTCCTCAACTGGCTGAGCCATGATGGGGGAAGAAGAAGAACTTGGTTCTGAATCAGAAGAGAGAATAATGTGAGGGTGTTTCTGCACAAACACGGGCGCCGAGGCTTGGCCTTGACGAGAGCGAATTTCTAAAGGAGGTCTTAAGGGTGGTCTTAGGGACCTCCTTCCGTACATGCACTGTTGGAAGAGGTAAGTTTAGAAGGTGCTGGACCCAATCAAGGCACCCAAAAATGTGTTGGGTGACTATAGAGGTGCGGGGCAGATGGACCCCTTGATCAGAAAGATCGTCCACCTGAGAATTACCTGGGCAGCCAGAGAGGGAGAGTCCCGCGAAGACCCCTACACGGTAGAGCATCCTCACGGGTTACAGGGTTTCCCCCACCCGACCTCTCTTGTCTCTGCGGGTCCAGGTAGACCAGAATGGGGATCTTGACCTCTTAAGTCTACCAATTTTAAGATCAGGGTGCTTAAGGTTTCACTTGAACTTTAGTCTTTTAAGTGCAAAGAGTGACCTAATTTAAGGTTGGTTGACCCAAGGGGTCAACTTTACCTCTTGTTTTCTTTGAGAGCTTTTAGGTCTTGTCTTTTAGGGTTCAAGTGTTTAGAGAGTCAATTGTTTTAGGTTTTCTTTTGAATAGGTATTTTCAATCAATGGTTTAGGCACACTTCTTTTGGATTTTCTCCATTCTTGATTTAAGTAGTGTGTCTCTAAAACCCTAATGTTGAATCTTATGTTGGCTCTACTTGGTCCAGTTAGTTCATTGTTGGGTAATTAGGGCTCAAGCAAGAATGTGTTAGCCCTTAAATACCCTTAATAGTGTGCAGGACTAATGAGTTGAAAACATGCAACTTTTATGGTTACTAAGTATGGAAGACAGGTTAGCCCTATATTGCTTGTTCTCTTTTTTTTTTTTTCTCTTTAGAGTTTAGGGGTTAATAGCGAGAGGAAAAATTTACCTGTCCTCGGAGTGGTTGTTGTGCGGTTGCTTGTCTTCTTGATTTCTTGTAGTTTTCTGCACAAAAGAGAGGAGATTATCAGAAATTAAAAAGAAACATGTATATCTCTAGAATACAACTTGCTCCCTGAGTTCGACCTCGGGAACTCTTTTCCGAGTAAAAAAAATTTTTATATTTGAAATGATGGCAACAACTGGCTATACTACGATGCTATAACAATAAAACCTGGTTGTCGAACGCCCATCATTTTTGGCGCCGTTGCCGGGGAGGCGCCAGCTGCGTGCGGCGTGGCGCGGGAAGAGCAGGGGAGGAAGTCTCTGCTGCTGGTATTGCGGCAGAGCGAGGAAGAGGAGGGGGAGGAACCGCCGGAGCTGGTGAGCGTCTGCCGGAGAGAGAAGAGAGGAAAGTTGGGGGTTTTCTCCGTCAGATCCGAGCTGCCCCGGTCGGTGGAGCAACGGGGGGTATTTATAGGGATCAAAACAGGGAGGAAGGCGGAGGGAGACGACGTGTCTCCCTCGCCGGAGGATGCCGGAGATGGAGACCCATACCGTCCGTGCATTCGCACGGCCGGTATGGTGGGTTACA
This sequence comes from Thalassia testudinum, assembly GCA_037157565.1. Lineage (NCBI taxonomy): Eukaryota > Viridiplantae > Streptophyta > Magnoliopsida > Alismatales > Hydrocharitaceae > Thalassia > Thalassia testudinum. The sequence continues at coordinate 101,462,025 of JAZHRO010000063.1, forward strand.
ACGACCAGGGGGTGTCCCTGCGTCGTCTGACGACGCAGGGACACCCCCTGGTCGTTGTAACCCACCATACCGGCCGTGCGAATGCACGGACGGTATGGGTCTCCATCTCCGGCATCCTCCGGCGAGGGAGACACGTCGTCTCCCTCCGCCTTCCTCCCTGTTTTGATCCCTATAAATACCCCCCGTTGCTCCACCGACCGGGGCAGCTCGGATCTGACGGAGAAAACCCCCAACTTTCCTCTCTTCTCTCTCCGGCAGACGCTCACCAGCTCCGGCGGTTCCTCCCCCTCCTCTTCCTCGCTCTGCCGCAATACCAGCAGCAGAGACTTCCTCCCCTGCTCTTCCCGCGCCACGCCGCACCCAGCTAGCGCCTCTCCGGCTCTCTGCTCGCCGCCGCCCCTTTCCCTGAGCATCTTCTTCTCCGGCGACAGTCGATACGACTGTCGCCTTGCTGCCCCCCCTTCATCCCTGCAAGTAAGCTAGAACTACTTCCCTTCTTCTCCTCTTTCTTTCCCCGCTTTCAATTTGTTCAATTAAGCCCTCGACCGACCCTGACCATCGTCACCCTCTTCGTCTCCGGCCACCCTCCGGCGAGATGCTCCCATCGCTCCACAGCCTCACACACCTCGCCGACCCTCACCAAACCTCCGCCTCATCACACTGAGCACCCCCCACCCCTCCACTGCCACTCCACACCTCCGTAACGCTCCCCCGAACAAACCCATTCCTCCGGTTGCAGTCCAACCTAGGGCTGCCGCCAGACACCACCTTGCGGCTTGCCGCGCAGCTCCACACCTTCGCCGTGCCACGGCGAAGGTTCCCCAGTGGTTTGATCAGGCCGAGAGGCCATATTCGTGTCCGACAGGTTTTGAGGTTCGACCGCCATTAACGCACATTGAAGCAGCTTCTCCCGCGCTCCAGGCTTGAGGACTCCAGGTCTCCAGCTGCTGCGGATTACGGGGAGTCTTGCGAAGGCAGCCAGCCAGCAACCGACGCAAATCGAAGCCGCAGCTGCAGAAGCTAGGCCGCGGTCTCCCAGCAGGCGCACGCGAGGAGAGGCCTCCGTTTAGTCCCACATCGGTAAGCCTCACAACCTTTTCACTGTTTAAATTGATTTTGTGCATTAGCCTTACTGCCTCAGCACACGGGGTGAGGTCCCCTTCACCCGCCCGGTTACCCGGTCTCGTCCGCGCTCACGCCCCGCGGACCTAACCCGACCCGACTTAGACTGACCTGCACTCCTCGCCCACCACGCACGCCGGTGGGCCTGGACCCGGGCGCGACCCGTACCCGACTACCCGGCAGCTCTGGGAGAGCTTTCCCAAGAGTGGTTTCGGAGAGAGAGAGACGCGGGGGGGAGGGTAGGGTAGGTTTTGTCATCTGACGTAAGCTCTGAAGTGTGCAGGCACAAAGAAGAAGAAGGACCGCGGAAGAAGAAGGAAGCTGAGGGAGACACTGTAGCAATAGGCAGTTTAAGTCGTCTGATTTGGAAATCAGACGACGTCCTGAAGGGAAAAGAAGAAAGAAGGAGGAGCGACGTCCTGACTGGAAAAAGAAAAGAAGAAAGAAGGAGGAGCGACGTCCTGACTGGAAAAAGAAAAGAAGAAAGAAGGAGGAGCGACGTCCTGACTGGAAAAAGAAAAGAAGAAAGAAGGAGATCTGAAGAACATCAGAAGAAGGCGAGGCAGAGGAGAACACAAAAGAACAAGGGAAGAACTGAAAGAAGAAAAACAAAGAAGAAAGAAGGAGATCTGAAGAACATCAGAAGAAGGCGAGGCAGAGGAGAACACAAAAGAACAAGGGAAGAACTGAAAGAAGAAAAACAAAGAAGAAAGAAGAAGATCTGAAGAAAGACAGAAGAAAAAGGAAGAGCCGGAACAGCTGGAAGAAGAAGAAGAGCATCACCACTGCAGAAGAAGAACATCACCTCTGCAGACAAAGAAGAAGAAGATCTGAGACGAGGAGAAACAAAGAGAAAAGAAGACAACAAATTCTTTCTCTCTCTTTCTTTATTTTTGTAAAAGAAACATGTATATCTCTAGAATACAACTTGCTCCCTGAGTTCGACCTCGGGAACTCTTTTCCGAGTAAAAAAAATTTTTATATTTGAAATGATGACGACGCAGGGCACCCCCGGTTTACTTGCCAGGTTCTCCCCCTCACCCTGCGCGGCGCCATGCTCCGCGCAAGGTCGCTGGAGCATGGTGCTGGCAGGTTTTGCAGGGGGGACCTGATCGCAAAGAACGAAGGAGAGTTAGGGGCCAAAATGCGAGGGTTCAAAAGTTGAGGGCCAAAAAGTAAATATATGAGGACCAAAGTGTAAAGTTGGTCAAGGAGGTCTCTTCTTAGGCTCAAGTTTTTATACATGACTGATTAGGATCTAAGGAATCTGATGGTGAATTTCATTTTTATATTAAACCTTGTTTGACCGGTCAATTTATGCGAAAACCCAAATTAAGTTATTAATTGGGCATGGTTCTCAATGTAGGTCAAAATGGGTTCTGAAGGCCAAATTGAAGGTTCTAAACCCTAGAGATTATTTTTCTATGAATTTTAGAGGGTTTATTCTATTTTTACTTTGCCTCGAACCTCGTGAATTGAAGTGGGTTGTTTTAGGGTTACAGATTATCATTTAGTTTCTTGGAATTGCTGTAGCCCTTGCTAGATCATTTCATCCCACTTTTATTCTTATTAAGTTGCTTTGACCTGTGTTTGGGCCCTGAATTACCCTGTATGCAGATTATACTGGTAAAATTGCATTTTCACCCCTCATGACTTGTTTTCTCCTTAAACTCAGAATTCTCTGAGTTAAGCCTTTCCTTGAGTTATGTAGGAGCTTTTATCCTTTGTATTGGGTCAAAATGAGCTAGTTATGGCTCATGATGAGGTTCTCATCACTTCCCCACTTCTTCCTTAGGTGTTTCGGTTCTTTTGTGCAATTACTGAGCTGGGCTCTGCACAACCGATCAATGGGCTGTTACCCACGATCACTTGCCAGCCATACTCATGTGGTGAAGTGTGGTTTATTTTGTTTTCTTTTTTTCTCCTTTTTTTTTTTGGTAGGTGGCTTCCCTGATCTCAAAATTACCAAGAGGCAATGAAGAAGAAGTGGTCCCGTGGCTGGGCTCTGGACAACCTGCCAATGGGCTGTTACCCACGACAACTTGCCAACCATACCATCCTAGAGAGTTCATTAGCTACCCAATTTCTATCAGAATCTCCGAGGAGTGAGTCTGTGCAAAAATGTGTGTAGATGCTTAGACTCAAAGTCTTTCTGAGTTAGAGGGTGAGTTGATAAGTCGTATACTTATCACCTTATTTAGTTGGTGGATTAGAGTAGCTTAAGGTTGCAAGGATTTGAAGCTGAATCCATATTTTAATGGACAATAGGGCTAATTAAGCCTGAAGGCCTAAAAAGTCTAAGTGTTCAAGTTCTTTTTGTATTATTTCCCACTATTGACAAATTTCTAATGCCTAAGTTTCTTCCTAAATTCAATTTTTTTTAAAATTTTAAATTTTATTCTATTCAGACTGATTAAATGAGCTCAGGATCATGCAATTTACCATCCTTCCCATGCTTAAGTTGGACAATGCCCTCATTGGCAAATGGATGCAACAGGGGTTCAAAAAAAAAAAAAGATATTACCTGAGTGACATAGAATACCGAATCAGTCTGAATCCACTAGGTTTCCTCCCAGGAAGCGCTGAGTTTAATGCCTCCAGCTGGGGGGTGCTTTGTGTCATCCCTCAATGAGGCTAACACTCTCCTTTGGGGGAACCTGGGCTAGGAAGTGTTTCAATCTTTGGCCATTGACTGTAAAAGTGTGCCCAGTGTTCAGATCAACGATTTCAACCGCCCCATTGGAGTGAGGCTTGACCACCCTAAATGGTTCTGTCCATTTGGACCTGAGTTTCCCTGGAAAGAGCTTTAGGCAGGCATCAAAAAGCCATACTTGCTGGTTAGGCTCAAAGGTTTTTCTATGGATGAGTCGGTCGTGGATGGCTTTCATTTTCTCCTTATACAGTCGACTGTTCTCAAAGGCATCCTGACGAATTTCTTCGAGCTCAGAGAGTTGGAGCATCCTCTACGCACCGGCTAACTTGGAATCCATGTTACACTGCTTGACAGCCTAGTAAGCCCAGTGTTCCAATTCGACAGGAAGGTGGCAGGCTTTGCCAAAGACCAGGTGATAAGGCGACATGCCTATCGGGGTCTTGAAAGCAGTCCTGTATGCCCACAGGGCATCATCCAGTCGTGTGGACCAGTCTTTCCTATCAGGTCTCATAGTCTTCTGTAAAATGTTCTCGATTTGTCTATTTGAGACCTCGATCTACCCATTTGTTTGCGGATGATACGGGGTAGCAATGCGGTGGTTAACCCCGTATTTTCTGAGTAGGGCATGGAATTGGGAGTGAATAAAATGACTTCCACCATCACTGAGCATGGCCTTTGGTATTCCAAATCAGGAAAAGATGTTCTGCTTAACAAAGTTTTTGACAGTCTTATGATCACATCGGCGGGTGGCGACAGCTTCAATCCATTTAGAAACATAGTCTACCGAGACTAAGATGTACTCAAAGTCGTTGGATGGTGGAAAGGGGCCCATAAAATAGATACCCCAAACATAGAAGATTTTGACAATCAAAATTGGCTGGAGGGGTATCATGTCTTTTCTGGTCATGGTCCCCAATGTTTGGCAGTGCGAGCAAGTCCTGGAAAAGTTGTGTGCATCTTTAAATAGGGAAGGCTAGTAAAATTCAGACTGCAGAATCTTCGCAGCCGTTTTCTTTCCAGAGAAGTGGCCACCACAAGCTTGGTCATGACAGAAAGATAGCACACTCTGAACTTCGTTCTCGGGGATACACCTCCTAATGATCTGGTCAGCACAGAGGCGAAACAACATAGGATCATCCCAGAAATAGTGCTTGGCCTCGACCAAGAACCTGTCCCGTTGCTGTCTTGACTAGTTGTGCGGGGTCTATCCTACAACTAGGTAGTTGACATAGTCAGCATACCAAGGCAGTTTCTTGTCTTGCATAGCCAAAATGTGTTCATCGGGGAAGGTGTCAGATAAAGATAGGGAGGGTCCAATGTGGTCTGGGTGAAGTTTGGATAAGTGGTCAGCCACCACATTCTTTGGTCTAGCTTTGTCACGGATTTCCAGGTCAAATTCCTGTAGGAATAGGATCATCTGATGAGCTTGGGTTTCACGTCCTTTTTAGCCAACAGGTGCTGGATGGCTGAATGGTCAATATAGATGGTCACGTTGGATCCCAGCAGGTAAGGTCAGAACTTCTCAAGTCCGAAAACTACAGCAAGCAATTCTTTCTCTGTGACCGTATAATTTCGTTGGGCCTCGTCCAACGTTTTGCTCGCGTAGTAGATCACCACGGGTTTCTTGTCTTGTCTTTGTCCCAGGACAGCGCCTATGGCAAAATCTGATGCATCACACATAATCTCAAAGTGTTGGGACCAATCTAGGGGCTGGAGTACAAGTGCTGTGGAAACTAGGCCCGGGAGGGTGTGATAAGCCTGGATGCAATCAGAGGTCATGTGGAGTATGGCGTCATTGGCCAGAAGGTCGATTAAGGGTTTGGAAAGCTTGGAGAAGTCTTTGATGAGCCTTCGGTAGAAGCCAACATGTCCTAGGAATGAACGAATCTACCGAACCGAGCTAGGCGAAGGAAGTTTGGAAATCAAATCAACCTTAGCTCAATCCACCTCAATGCCCCTATGCGATATGATGTGACCTAGGATGATTCCTTCTTGAACCATAAAATGGCTCTTTTCCCAACTTAACACCAGATTAACCTCGATACATCATTTCAGGATTTTCTCCAAGTTGCTCAAATAGTGGTCGAATGAATTCCCAAATACAGAGAAATCATCCATAAAGACCTCCAGGTATTCACCCACCATTTCTGAAAAAATGGCTAGCATGCAATGCTGAAAAGTAGCAGGTGCATTGCATAACCCAAACGGCATTCGAAGGAATGCAAACGTGCCATACGGGCAAGTGAATGTGGTCTTTTCTTGATCTTCAGGAGCAATTGCGACTTGATTATATCCTGAATATCCATCCAGGAAGCAAAAATACTTTTGCCCTGCCAATCTTTCATGGATCCGGTCAATGAATGGCAAGGGGAAATGATCCTTCTTGGTTACTTCATTGAGCTTCCTGTAATCAATACACACTCGCCATTAGGTGGCGGTGCGGGTGGGGATGGATTCGCAATGCTCATTGGTAACAACGGTGAGCCCGACTTTCTTTGGAACCACTTGAGTGGGGCTCACCCAGGGGCTATCACAGATGAGATAGATGATGTCGGCGTCAAGCCACTTGATAATCTCTTTCTTAACAACCTCCCTCATGTTTGGGTTTAACCGTCTCTACATCTGGTGGGAGGGTCGTGCCCCGTCTTCCAGGTAAATCTTATGAGTGAAATAGACGGGGCAAATTCCTCTCAAATCCGAAATGGTCCATCCAATTGCGGCCTGATGTGAAGGTTCCCTACTTGGAGGGGTGAGATCAGCGTGACAAAAAAATGCGGAATTGAAAATATAAAGCAATCTCACAAAAATCAATCGCACAATGTACACAGGTATTTTTAGGTGGAAACCCAAACCGGGTGAAAACCACCACCTAACCCTCTCGAGTTAGGATTTTCCGATCAACCTAGTTGATCAAATCCACTAAACCGAATCACTTAAAACGAGGGTGATTCAACCTCAATACAACCACGCTACAAGTACGAGGGTAGCGTTCCTCAACCCCTTCTCTCCACGAGAAGGATTTTGTCCCACGAAGGAGACGGGAATTCGCAAAGCGAATACCCAACCAAAATACAAAGATAAAATAAAACAACAGTCCTATAGAGCCAACAAAATTAAACCTAACTTCTATAGGAAATAGGAAACTCTCCTTTGCAAGGAGTGCGTCGACGATGACGCGGTGCGTGTGCCACGCGATGGCGCTACGTCGCTCTCGTTAACAACGCCGGGAGAGCGGGTGCGCAACGGTTGATGCTCTCAAGAAAATGGAGCTTGAGCTTGGAAAGCAAGAGAGTCTTTTCTTTGGACACAAAAGGTTTGAAAGTGTATTGCAAGGTGTGTGTCTTAGTGTGTATATGTCTCTCTAGGTGTGTATGTCTTGTGTATTTGTGTTACAAAGGTTCCCCTCTATTTATAGAGGCCTTAGGAAGGTTTTGGAAGGCTTGGAAAAGCTTCCATAGCCGTTGGGTGCAAAGCCCAAGAGAATCAGGCCGAAATCAGGACAATGATTGCATTTGACAGGGTTATCAGACGTCTAACTCTGGCATCAGACGTCTGGAAGGCCACTTTAAGATGTTAGATTTCAAGGTCAGACGTCTGATTCTATGCGGGTTTCTCCCTGACTTGAATCAGATCTAAATAGGGTTTTTGTGCAAGTCCATCAGACGACATACAGGACGTCTGGTACTATGTCTGGACGTCTGGAAACCTACTTTTACTGTGGGAATTGATTTCCAAACGTTGCAACAGCTAGAAAATCTCTGAGAAGAGATTTTGGGTCAGTCGAGGCAAAACGGTCATTTATCAGACGTCTGGTAAGTCCTATGGACGTCTGATAAGGCTCTAACGGTCATAATCTTGAGTGTTTTCTAAGCCAGCCAACGGTCCACTAATTGGATGTCTGGCAAAGTCATCAGACATCTCCTAAGACGTCTGGTCTAAGGTCTGGACGTCTGATTTCATCAAACAGAACTAACTATGTCCAGCCTAACAGTTATCAGACGTCTGAAACAACAGTCAGACGTCTTAAAATTCTTTATCAGACGTCTGATTTGGGAATTAGATGTCTGGAAGTGCTGTTTGAACCCTATATTGGTTTTCTAAGTATTCCACAGAAAACCTAAGTATCCTAGGGTTGTGCCAGTGTTCCTAGGACTACTGTTAGGGTACTTTGAGGCTCTTTAACATAATTTCTAAGGAAAATAAAGAGCAAGAAAAATAAAGATAAAAGTACATGAAAGGATTAAAAAGAATCTATCCTATTCTTCTTGTCTTCTATCTTCAATCTGTCACTCCACGCGAACCTCCTCTGTTTTCCGTCAAGCTCCTCCAATCCGTCCTGGATGCGAGCTCGAACTCCGTCTAAACACGTCCACATTTGCAATTGACCTGAAATCTAGGACTCAAATTGCAAATGTTAAATAACACGTGTTTTGTTATCATCAAAACAAATGATCGTGGTGTGCTAGCACCAACAATCTCCCCCTTTTTGATGATGACAAAACCGTAAATAATAATGCATAAAAATCCTCCCCCTTTTTGACATTATCAAAAAGATTTGATTGGTTTTACATTTCCTATAACTCCCCCTTAAAACATGCTCTTCTATGAGTTTCTTTTGACAGAGGTAATGTCCTCCCCCTTTTTGTAACAATGCGATAGCTATTATTTTTCTCCCCCTTTCTAAAGGAAATTTAGCTACCTTATATCTCCCCCTTAAAAATTGACAATTAGCTCATTAATTTTTTAACTCCCCCTATCTAAATGCTTATAAAAAGATAGGGTTAAGAATTTTACCTCACCTACCATGGCCAATAAAATGGCCCGAATGGTGGTGGTGGATGCCACATCGGATGGGGCTCCCATCCGTAGCTTGGAGGCCCGGGCATCGGCGCCGGTCTCCAATCTGGTGGTCAACGTGCGGCGGGTCCGTCGTTTGTTCTCCGTCTCGTCGGTCGTCTTGTTCTCCTCCTTGGTCGACTCCTTGGTTCTCCTAACTCGAGTTGACCAGCCTTGAATTTGTAGGTCTAGTCCTTTGTATTGTAGTTATCCCTGAATCCTACAAAACAAGATTCTAATTCTTTTTTCGGTATCCAGGTGGGCTTGGATCCGGATTTGTTAGAAGGTCTCCTTGATGGAGATCCTTTCTCAATCTTAGGGCTATAAAAATTATCTACTTTATTGATTAATTTGTTAGAGTTTTCCCTAAGACATGTGATTTCTTTTTCTATAATATCCATCTTAGTCTTTAAATCAGAAATTTCTAACTTTAGACTATTATTTTCCTCAATCAATTTATTATTTTCATTGATGAGGTTTTGATTTTCTAATAATAGGTTATCACTTTTAGGACTAGCTTCTAGATCCTTAAGTTTTATTTCTAACCTATCATTTTCATTTCTAAGAAAACTAAGATTCTTTTTAATGCTTTTGTTTTCGATTCTAAGTGATTTACTAACTTCAAAAAGCTCATTAAAAGCATCTTGTAAATCCAGGTTTACCTCATTGTCGATGTCGCTTTCTCCGATTGCCATGAAACCAAGGCACGTGGTTTCCTTCTCTCCGAGATCTTCTTCCGAACTCGTCTCCTCATGAGTGCCTTCCAACCTCCTCCATATCTCGTGAGCGGTGGTGCACTCTTGGATTCGTTCGAATTCTTTCGGACTCAACGCGCAGTACAAGGCATTCATTGCCTTTGCGTTGAGTGAAAGCTCTCGAATATGCTGCTGCGAGTATCCTGCATCCGGTCGCTCCGGGATCTCGTATGAGGCTTCGCAACGTCCCCATAGAGCGAAGTCTGTGGCTTGAAGCCACATCCTCATCCTCAGCTTCCAGTAGCTGTAGTTGTTCCCGTCAAAGTAGGGCGGACGGGTTGTGGACTGTCCCTCCGAAATCCTACACGCGGAACTGCTTCCCTCCATCGATCTTCTTGCTTGGTTGTTACGCCGAAACAGCAAGACCTGCTCTGATACCAAATGAAGGTTCCCTACTTGGAGGGGTGAGATCAGCGTGACAAAAAAATGCGGAATTGAAAATATAAAGCAATCTCACAAAAATCAATCGCACAATGTACACAGGTATTTTTAGGTGGAAACCCAAACCAGGTGAAAACCACCACCTAACCCTCTCGAGTTAGGATTTTCCGATCAACCTAGTTGATCAAATCCACTAAACCGAATCACTTAAAACGAGGGTGATTCAACCTCAATACAACCACGCTACAAGTACGAGGGTAGCGTTCCTCAACCCCTTCTCTCCACGAGAAGGATTTTGTCCCACGAAGGAGACGGGAATTCGCAAAGCGAATACCCAACCAAAATACAAAGATAAAATAAAACAACAGTCCTATAGAGCCAACAAAATTAAACCTAGCTTCTATAGGAAATAGGAAACTCCCCTTTGCAAGGAGTGCGTCGACGATGACGCGGTGCGTGTGCCACGCGATGGCGCTACGTCGCTCTCGTTAACAACGCCGGGAGAGCGGGTGCGCAACGGTTGATGCTCTCAAGAAAATGGAGCTTGAGCTTGGAAAGCAAGAGAGTCTTTTCTTTGGACACAAAAGGTTTGAAAGTGTATTGCAAGGTGTGTGTCTTAGTGTGTATATGTCTCTCTAGGTGTGTATGTCTTGTGTATTTGTGTTACAAAGGTTCCCCTCTATTTATAGAGGCCTTAGGAAGGTTTTGGAAGGCTTGGAAAAGCTTCCATAGCCGTTGGGTGCAAAGCCCAAGAGAATCAGGCCGAAATCAGGACAATGATTGCATTTGACAGGGTTATCAGGCGTCTAACTCTGGCATCAGACGTCTGGAAGGCCACTTTAAGACGTCTGATTTCAAGGTCAGACGTCTGATTCTATGCGGGTTTCTCCCTGACTTGAATCAGATCTAAACAGGGTTTTTGTGCAAGTCCATCAGACGACATACAGGACGTCTGGTACTATGTCTGGACGTCTGGAAACCTACTTTTACTGTGGGAATTGATTTCCAAACGTTGCAACGGCTAGAAAATCTCTGAGAAGAGATTTTGGGTCAGCCGAGGCAAAACGGTCATTTATCAGACGTCTGGTAAGTCCTATGGACGTCTGATAAGGCTCTAACGGTCATAATCTTGAGTGTTTTCTAAGCCAGCCAACGGTCCACTAATTGGACGTCTGGCAAAGTCATCAGACGTCTCCTAAGACGTCTGGTCTAAGGTCTGGACGTCTGATTTCATCAGACAGAACTAACTATGTCCAGCCTAACAGTTATCAGACGTCTAAAACAATAGTCAGACGTCTTAAAATTCTTTATCAGACGTCTGATTTGGGAATTAGACGTCTGGAAGTGCTGTTTGAACCTTATATTGGTTTTCTAAGTATTCTACAGAAAACCTAAGTATCCTAGGGTTGTGCCGGTGTTCCTAGGACTACTTTAGGGTACTTTGAGGCTCTTTAACATAATTTCTAAGGAAAATAAAGAGCAAGAAAAATAAAGATAAAAGTACATGAAAGGATTAAAAAGAATCTATCCTATTCTTCTTGTCTTCTATCTTCAATCTGTCGCTCCATGCGAACCTCCTCTGTTTTCCGTCAAGCTCCTCCAATCCGTCCTGGATGCGAGCTCGAACTCCGTCTAAACACGTCCACATTTGCAATTGACCTGAAATCTAGGACTCAAATTGCAAATGTTAAATAACACGTGTTTTGTTATCATCAAAACAAATGATCATGGTGTGCTAGCACCAACACGATGTTCTGAAAGGGTCGCGGTCAACCTGAGTTCCTGATCCTAGGTTAGATGAGAGTTAAATCACAGGGAAGGTCTGGTCAGGTCCTAGGAAGACATACTTGAGGTTCTCAGGTAGTGGCTTAAGTTTGGGTGTGGGTGGAACAACAGTCGATGGGAAAGGGAAAGGTGGGAGTTGATCAACATCGATTTCCTCAAATGGTGTTGTTTGATGGTAATCAGCCTTACAGAGGTTCATGGGTAGCGATGGTGATGGGTCAGAACAGTCGTTACAGGATTGGTGGTCTGAGACAGAATTAAGGGTGTGGCATTCCTCGACCAAAGTTTCCATGGGATCATGTTCCTCAACACAATCGCAATCAAAAGACTTTGTCACCCGAAAGATATCCAACTGCATTTTCTTATCTCTGAAGGTGATTTCCATACATCCCATGTCACAATCAATGTTTGCCTTAGCCGTAGCTAAGAAAGGTCTGCCTAAGATTATGGGTGCGTTCTGTAATTTTTTAAGGACTTCCATGTCGAGCACCAAGAAGTCGATCGGGAAATAGAAGTCCTTGATCCACACAATCACGTCCTCAACAACCCCCTTTGGGGTCTTCACAGATCTATCAGCCAGCTGGATGGTGACAGGTGTGGGTGTCAACTCTCTAAAACCAAATTGGTGGTACAGGGTTGTTGGAATTAGATTGATAGAAGCACCTAAGTCCAAGAGCACTCTATCAAATGTCATGTCCCTGATATTGCAGGAAATCAGGGGTGCTTCTGGGTCAGTTCGCTTGAGCGAAAGGTTGCTTGATATTACGGAACTTGCTTGCTCAGAGAGCACAAACTTCCTAAGTGCTTGAGGTCATGGCTTACATTTGGGTGTACAGGCATCCTTTAAAAACTTGGCGTAAGCCGGGATGTGCTTAACGGCTTCGAGGAGCGGAATATTAATCTGAACCTGCTTAAAGATCTCCAAAAGCTCCTCAGTTTCCACAACATTTTTCTTCTTCTTGATTGTCTCAAAGGCCTCAGGTAGGGTGTCTGAACATGGATAGGATCTATTTCTGGGCCCTTGGGTTTTTCCAATGCCTCTTCTGAGCTGGGTATTTCAACTAGTGAAGTCTCAGGGAGAGTCGGCCATTTGGGATCCTGGGTTTTGGTGCTGCTTCTCAAGGTTACCGCATTCATAGAGGCATTGGGACCATGGGTTGATCCTTGAGAAGACGAGGACGAAGAAGCACCAAGCCCAAGGGGTGTTTATGGGGCTGGCTGAACCATGTGAGCCTGCCTGGGATTGCCCTGGAACTCTTGCGAATTGGAGCCTCTGTTAATTATGTTTCACGGGTTCGGTTGTGGCTGGGAAGGTAGGGATCCTTGTTGTTTACAGTCCAAAAGTTGGCTTAACTGTCCCTTTACTAAGGTCATTTCTTCTTGATGTTTCTGGTTCATTTAAGCCATCATCTTTATCAGGGTGTCCATTTGGTTTTGCGAGGGAGGGGCCGCCCTATTTGGATTATATGGGGGTCTAACTGGTGGTCCTTGCTGATAAGGGGCAAGTTTGGCTGTTGGTTTGGCCTGGGCTAGTTCTGGAATTGAAGTGGTTTCTGGTTTGTCCAACCAAAGTTGGGGTGATTACACCAGCCATTGTTGTAAGTGTTGGAGAAAGGGTCAGGTTTAGCATAACCTTGGACAGCCTGTACATCTTCAAGGATAGCAGATGTCGATGGGGAGGGAAGAGAGTAATCAAGGGTTGAGGGAGCAAAGGTCCCTCCCTGGAACATGGTCAGGGGTTGTTCCAGGTTCAGTTGGCTTAAGGGCTGGACCAGGTCAACATTATGTGCTCCCTTTGCTAGGGAGAAGGTCTGTAACGGATTCCTGGTCTGGTTTAGTAGTTCGTCAATCTTTTTATCCACCAATTCCACTTGATCTAGTTTCTTGGCAATGATGTCCATGTCAACCATTCCAGAATTTGCTTGTACCTCATAAATCCCTCCATGGGGTTGACTGGATCGGTTAAACTTGGTCATGGAGGCATTGTTGAGAGAATTTTCGCTCATAGACTCAAAGAGCTCAAACGCACTCTCCTCATCCTTGTTCAGGAAGTTTCCCCCACATGAGGCATCGACGAAGTTCCGTAGGTTGCTATCCAGACCGTGGTAGAAAATCTGAGCCAATTGCCACCTTGGTACTTCATGGTATGGGCATTTCCTCAAGAGTTCATTAAATCTCTCCCACGCCTCATAGAACTGTTCCCCACCCTGGAGTGTAAAGGTAGTAATGGCTCTTCTGAGGGCATTGGTTTTTCCTATGGGGAAGAATTTCTTCAAGAATGCATGCCTTAGTTCTTCCCAGGTGGTGATGAGTCTACCTAGGGTTCTAAGCCAGTGAGAAGCCTTGTCTCTCAACGAGAAGGGGAACATCTTAATCAAAACAATGTCAAGGCTAATGTTCTTAGGTTTCACAGTTCGAGCTATTCGGTCAAGATCCTCTAGGTGCTAGAAGGGGTCCTCATTTGAGCTTCCATGGAAGTGGATCTGGATCAGACTTAAGACATTTGGTTTTAGCTCAAAATCATCTCCCCCTTCGGGGATCCTAAGGTGTGGCTCGACTCTAATAGCGGAAGGATTGTAGAAATCGCGGAGGGGCCTCAGTTGATCCTGGAATGGTCACAGATCAAGTGGTGGTTGCCTCTGTGGGCCTTGGAAAGGTGGTGGTGGTTGCCCTTGTGGGTTCTATAACCGGTGTATGGCTTGCATGATAGTGTGGATCTGTTGTTGCTGAAGCCAGTGGTTTACGTTAATCTGGGCTTGGATGATGGCCATTGTGTCCAGTGGGGGTTGGTCCTCAACCTCATCTACCCTAGGTTCAGCCATGTTTCTAGCAGAATCAAGTCGCCTGGATTCCCGTCCCAAAACAAACAACTTGGGATGCAGTGAGCGTCTCCCGTGCATACACTACAGAAGAACAGGAGGGGATGCACAGAGCGATAGATGTGAGAAGTGTGTGTTCAATCAAGCAAACAAGCCTAATCCTTATGGTGTATTCCTTAGGAGACCTAGAAATCTCAAAAAGGGTGATTAAGTTCGTAAGCACTGGACTCCCCTTCCTAAAGCTAATCTATCCAGCTTGATTATGAGGGGATTGCAGGGAAGGTTCTTCCTTTGGCTTGCGCCGTCGATTCCATAGACCCCACAACCGTAGTCGTTTGACACTGCCCCGCAGCCTAGTCACCAGATTCTACCAAGGGAATGAAAGCCAAGTGCCCAGCGAACAAAACCTCGCCTCTTGAGACTTAACTCAGTCCTTCCTGGGGCACGTCTACTTAGTTTTAAAAGGGCTAGGATAGTGCTTGTGCTAGGGTTATGTGATGAGGCATTGATTGGGGTAGTGCCTCGTAGTTTTCCACTTTCAGTGTGTGTGCTTCTATCAAAACATGATTTTCAAGCAAGGATTTTTAAGATGTGGTGTCTTTTAATGTTTCATCCTTACTTTAGTGTCTTTTAGGATTTACGTGTCTTAATGTTTTCAGACAAGTTTCAATGGGCACATCAAGTTTTGCACATAATTCGATGAAAGTAGATTTCCTTTTATTGTGTAGAGGCTCTAAAACCCTGATGTACTCATCCTAATGATATGCAGCTTCTATTAGATGAGTTGTTTTTAGGGTTGAGTGGTGCGACCCAAATCAATCCAAGGTGGCTTCGCAAACACCACTCAAAAAGAGAAAAGAACACTCTAAGAATTTATTCAGAATGTTAGAGTGTATATTTTTTGTTAGGTGATGTGTTAAGGATGTGGGTCAGATAATCATACACCACGCCAAATTTTTTTTTTCAATTTTACAATTTTTTTAGTTTTTCAAGCAAGCAAACAACCATGAGTGAAGAACTACTCACGACCGATCCTTGTTGCACCTACTCCCTTGTTACCGTCATGAGTTGCGCTGCTTCGCCTTCCAAGCGCCGAATTCCTGCAACCATCAAGTAAAAGGAGACAAGGCGTTAGATGATGTGAGCATGGATGTAAAATGGAAGTGACAAAACAAATCCATTGCCTCCCCAGCAACGGCGCCAAAAACTGACATGCGTGTGCGCGTGTGTTTGGAAGTGTCGTTATAGTTTGCATTTGCGACGTTGGTTTTAAAGTAAAGAAACATATGTGAGTCCGAGTGTCAGTCTTAGGGAGGCATAAAAATCGGATTCTTCTTGTCACTTATTGTCACGAAAAATTGCGAGGTTTTGCTTGCGAAAAGGTGCAGGTGAAAAGCGAGAGAGAGAGAGAGTGAGCGAGATTAGGGTTAGAATTGTTTCATTCGCAACATGCAACTTGGATAGAAAATAGAGCAAGAAATTGAATAGAAAATAATCTTCATTTAACATGCAACTTTAGTTCACAATTACAACACTAGATAAATGCTTGAAAATATGTAAAGTAAAGCTTAAAAGAAGGAAAAAGAGAGAGAGGGGGGGTGGACCTACTCTTTGGACCTACTCTTTATGTTAACCAGGTTTCTATTTATGTGGACCTACTCTTTGGACTTTCATGATTATTTGACCTTTAATTAAACCCTAGGTTACCCCATGGTTAATCTACATTTGTGATGTAATGTTAAAACTATAGAATTAACCCTTTTTATTATTTTCTTCTCAAAATGGATTTACGTGGAATTACTATCCTCAAGCAATTATTCTGGAGCATTTATCACTTGGTTTCAACTAATTTAAACTAGTTACAATGGATGATGGTGTTACCATCATACTCCCATGCCTAACCTTCTTTAGTCCCAAGCAAAATCTCATGGAAAGAACTAGATCTTTAGACCATGCTTTGATGTTCAGATGCCTGATTTGTGCCTCTCTAGAAATTAGATCGAAATGCCAACAATAGGCCTAGAGGTACTCAAGTACCAACCAAGATCCAGACCTGGGTCTACCGCGAAGGTTTCTAAGGCCCGCAAAAACTACACAGAGGTTCATTGTGCCCAGTGGTTAAAGCACCCATGCGTAGATATATCATGTCCAGGTTTAGTTTGCCAGTGCATATTTGGTAAGAGAGGGATAGAGAAAGATTTTTCATTTTGAGAGTTTTCTCTCTTTTCTTTTTTATATTTCCCTAA
The DNA here is from genome assembly GCA_037157565.1 of Thalassia testudinum. Taxonomy (NCBI): domain Eukaryota; kingdom Viridiplantae; phylum Streptophyta; class Magnoliopsida; order Alismatales; family Hydrocharitaceae; genus Thalassia; species Thalassia testudinum. Next base: position 101,478,622 of record JAZHRO010000063.1, read on the forward strand.
AGTCAGCCTCAAATTAGCCCTAAACATGGTCTGTATCAGATTCCTTGTCCCCACCATCAATCCTCGAAGGGTCCTTGGCTTACAATGCTTCGGGATAGCACCGCCCATGGCAACCCCCAAAACTCCTGGCTTTCGACACTTCGAGATAGTGCTGCCCATGGCATTTTATAGCTAAATTCAGGCCCTGGCAATCGACATTTTGGGATAATCCCGCCCATGGCACCTAAATCAGCACAAGGTACTTACATGCCCTTGGTAGGATATTTAGATATCCTAGGAGATAAGCACCGAGGAGACGATATGTTAATAGGAATCTTTGAGGGGAATATTCCACCACTTTGCACTGGAACTCGTCCAATCAACTTGTGTCTTCGAGCCACTCCTAAGCTAGATATTTGAGATGACTTTTTCATAACATAACACTTTTGGCATGATTTCTTTGCTAAGTCACTTAACTAGACTAGTGTGTGATTTTGGGTGCTTAGGTTACCAAGTCTTACAAACTAAAGGGTAGGAAACAAGGCTGAATACTCCCTAAGCCTTAGACCTACTACATCAGCTTTGCACCTTCCTCAACCTCTTGAGGACTAATCTAGATCTTAATGAATATGTGAGTGTTTAAGACTCAAAATAAGCCTAAGAGGCCTAAGATCAGCACTCATTACTAATCTCCTTGTCTCTAGCACTTTGGACTTAATTCTTGCTTTGATTTGGTCTAGAACTTAAGTAGATCCCATAATCAATTACTATGACTATCAATTTTTCTTGGTTTTTCTCTATTTTAACACTTTGCATTTCCTCCTCAAGAAAGATTTTCAATCAATTCTTCAAAATTTTCCTCCTCTTTCTCCTTTTTTTCTTGATATGTATTTTTTTGTGAGAACCCCTCAGAGAATTGGATTTCCAATTGTTTTCCCTTTAACACCCCCCCATGCCTAAGTTTTGCAATATCCTCATTGTAAACTAGGTGGGTACAAATTCAACATGGTTCAAGGTTTAGAACAGGGTTAAAGGGTGGGTGAACTAGTCGGGGTGACTGTTGTGGATGATTTCAAGCTTTGATATAAAAACCAAAGGTGGAGTCGATTGTTTTAAAATTGAACCCTAAAGTGCAATAGGCATGTAGTTCAAAACATGAATCAGAAGGGTCTCGAGCTTTTGGAATGACGGGTTGCCTCCCGTTAAGTGCTCAATTCAATGCCTTCAACTGAGCAGAAGGTGATCAAGGAGAAGGGGTGGTCAAATCAGAGGAATTTTGTAGAACAAGTACCTTGATGAGTAGCCCGGTTGGTCCAACCAGGTGCTTGTTCAGGTCAACAGACTGATGATGCAGACCAAACCCAATCAGTCTGGTGGGTTAATGAATGTGAATGAATATTTATGGAGCCCACCAGATGCTCTATGGCTCGAAAAGATGTGGAAGTGAAATCTAGGGTTTGGCTAAATCAGCTCAGCCTGGTCAGAGTAGGGGTCCTCAAAAGTCAATGGATCAATGGAGAATGTAGGAACCCTACTAGTAGGATTAGAAAACGATAAGACGTGATCTTCAGTCTGATCAATGTCTGATTCTCGATCAAAAGATGGGGGTGAATCATATACAACCGAATCAGAGATAGGTGACTCAGAATAGAAATTGATTCCAGTGGCAGGTGACGTGTGCGTGCACGTGTGTTTGGAAGTGTCGTTATAGTTTGCACTTGTGACGTCAGTTTTAAAGTAAAGAAACAGATGTGAGTCCGAGTGTCGGTCTAAGGGAGGCGTAAAATTTGGATTCTTCTTGTCACTTATTGTCATGAAAAATCATGAGGTTTTGCTTGTGGAAAGGCATGGGTGGAAAGCGAGAGAGAGAGAGAGGGAGAGAGATTAGGGTTAGAATTGTTTCATTCGCAACATGCAACTTGGATAGAAAATAGAGCAAGAAATTGAATAGAAAACAATCTTCATTTAACATGCAACTTTAGTTCATAATTACAACACTAGATAAATGCTTGAAAAAAAGTAAAGTAAAGCTTAAAAGAAGGAAAATGAGAGAAAGAGAGGGGGGGTGGCAAGGCAGCCACGGTGGTGGAGAGGGCTCCGTCGGCGGCTCGTCGTCTCCAACGATTACAAAAGGGCTTAAAGGTAGATAGGAGGGGGGTAGAGCATTTGCAAGTGGAGTGAATGCCTTGAATGGGTGGTTGGAAGGGGTTTAAATAGGGAGAAGGGATTTCCAAATGAAGAAAGGGTTTTAGCGATGTCCGAGACATCGCTAAAACACTTCCCAAAATGTCGGTGAAGGCCCCTGCCTGCCGGTCACTCGCTCGCAGCCGTGCTTCTTCGCGCCTGATTCGTGTGCGCGCGTCGTAAGCCGTCCGATTGAAGATCGGATGGCTGGGATCCCGCGCAGGGCGCACACCTGGATCGCACCCTCGTGCTCACGTCATCGCGCGCGTCTAGTCAAGGCTCATATGTAGGTGCCATGTCTCGCGATCGCGCCCGTCCGCTGCTGATCAAGCGATCCAATTTCGCCCGCGCGCACCTTCATCTCCGCATTTCAGCTGCGCACGCCTTCATCTCTACATTTCATCTCCACACGCACCTTCATCTCCACTGCTGATCGGGCCACTGGGGGAATCAAACACACACCATAGATTTTGAGTAACCTTCGCGACCGCTACGCTACCATGCTGGATTATTAAGTGGAGGAGTTGACTGTTGCGGGCACAGAGGCATCCCAGCCGTTGGACCTTGATCCAACGGCTGTGGTGCGAGGTTGTAGATGATGAGGGGCACCCGCTGTTGCTACTGGCTGGTGTTGGGCAGCCTAAATGGTGCCATGTGGCGCCATCTGGGTAGTCCACCTTCTTTTGCCTACAGAGGATGCCATGGTGCTCGGATCAAGATGATCTTTACGTTGATGGACTACGATCATCACTTCGGATCCATCCGTACGATCAGATTTTTATCCAAAACCCATAAGGATGTCACATTTCCCCTAGCCATTGATTTTCTTCGGACTGCATACAGTGCTATGGGATTTCGATCTAGACGATTTCGGAGGCATTGGACTCCGATCGTCATCCTAATCAGATCAGTACGGACAAATCGTCAATCCAAGGCCCCAAAATAATTCTCCTTCTCTCTTGACCACAAAAGGACATGAATTACCCTAAAATATACACAAACTACTCTAACATAATGATATATGCTATGCAATATTTATAATATGGAATGCATATCTAAGCTTAGGAACATGCATAAATATACAATTTATCCTAATTAAATGTGTCTACATTAGCCAGCCGATGGGATCTCTAGATGATACCACGATTGTTCTAGGTGAAATTGAAGCTGGAGGTGGGCAGAGCACCGCGGTCGATGGCGGCGAATCAACAATGACGGTGAAAACCTGAGATACACAAATGTAGGCCTTAAGCACCAATTAAAATGCTCCTGAGCTTCGCCAAGTGGTGGCGAAGGTGATGGTGGTGTTTGTGAGGTGTGAGGAGGTGTGTGGTGGCCAAACAGTGACTGTTAGGGCAGTGTACAGTAGGTTTGTCAGGTGGGGTGAAAGAGCAAATGAATGATGAAATTGGTTGAGGGGTTTTGATGAGGGAGGTGAAGCGATGCTTTTGGAAGTGATTGGAGGTTGTTTGGTGGTGTGGCGAGCTCGTCAGAGGCTTGCCGGAGGTGAGGAAAGACAGAGGGGGAAAGAGGCGAATGGCAATGAATTTGAGGTGTAAAGGGTCTAAACCTTGGCTATAGAGGGAGAGAAGGAGATTAAACCTAATTATGGACAACGGAGAAGGAGCTCCACGCTATCTTTGATTGGCTGGCGTAGGAGGAGATGAAGGCTCCGATGGGGTGAGTAGCAAGGAAGAAGGGTCGAAGCGGCCCTTGCTTTGACCGACAAGGAGCGGAGGAAGGTGAGGAAGAAGAGAGACCGGATAATTTCGCCATTGGCCATCCTGACAAAGGGGTTTGGGAGGATCGCTGAAGTCATGGTCGAAGCTGGTCATAGGAAGAAAGGAAGACACTTTTCTAGGCCAAACTGAACTAAGGAGGACGGTCGGTGCATCAGGGCTTTATATAGAGCTCTAGAATGAACTCTCAAGCTTGGCATGAGGCTTGACTTACTCAAAATTCAGGGGAAAAGATCTCCAAAATCTATAATGTTCGCCTGATCTTTAGGGGTCGAATCGAGGTTCAAGATGCAGTTCAATTGATTAGGAAGGTCCCCACTAGCATTCCCTCCAATTTTGGAGGAGTTTGGCTCTGATTTGAGGGAGAAAACCACCCTCAAATCTCGCTAAAGATACGTTCCCACAGCCAATGGTGGTAAGGACCAAAATGTAAGGAAGATGACAAAGTTAGGGACCCATTTGCAAAGAATTTTGAAAGCTAGGGGTTTGAATGTGAAGAATAGAGGTTTTAGGGACTAAAGTGCAAACTAGGTCCAGGAAATTATTTTGGAGTAACCTAATTTGCCCAAATTTTGGTAGTAACCTAATTTGGACCCAAGGAATCCTTAGGCAATTATTCTGGAGCATTTATCACTTGGTTTCAGCTAATTTGAGCTAGTTATGACAGATGATGGCATTTCCATCAGATGGCCGATGTCAGTGGTTAATGAAGGAGCGAGGAGCAGCAACAACAATCGTTAAGGACAAGGGTGGACAAAGTGTCAACGAGGAAGGAGACCAACAGGCATGCTTCACATGAACAGTACCCATAAGGAAGAAAGTGAAGGTGTGAAAGGAGGAAGCGGGGGTTTAGGATTTTGAAAAAAATACAAAGCTAAAATTATAACGTTTTAATATTGCAAATAAATCCCTAACTATATCTTCTTTGATTTATTGATTCACAGCTCATTCAAAGTCTAATTTCGGCAAGCCACCTGCCGTTGGAATCGTGTCGAGGCATACTCTGATGTGGTATGATGTCTTCCCCCATTAAAGTGGTAAATTGTAATTTTACCCCTATATTCCCAAATATTTATGTTGTGGCATGTTCTTTCTGGTCTTGATTTAGGTGGAATCGTGCACGAAGTCTGAGGAATCTCTGACATGTTTCTTAGAGACATTGTAAACCCTTGGTGACCCTAGGTAGAGTAGCCCTTGATTTCACCCATGTCGTTAATATGCTATACTTCCTGCATGTTGATTGATTACTTTTGTTGAAATATCACATCTCCTTGCTAAGTATTGAGTTTCATCCTTGTGTTACACAAATTCTTGGATACATGAACTTAATTATTAACTGCAAATTGATGCTCATTATGTTGTTAGTTAAATGATTGTCTATGTTTGGTGAATTAATTAATTATGCATGTTTGCATAATGAATTAAGGTACTTGAACATTCCTATTTAACCCACTAGAATCCTTATCTTGAATATGAATAGGGATTTGTGAATATTGTTACTTGTTTAAGTAAAATGAGAATATAAGGAACAAAAAATGGATTAAATGAATACAAAAGAGGTAATGCTTTCCCCTATTTCCCATAGTTTTCCCCTATTTTTGACTTTGAGCTAAAATATCTAAGGTTGAGTTGGTTCAAGGATAGGTGTTGGGATAGGGTTTTCCTAATGTTTCTAGGATAGGGTAGTGTTGAAACGTGATTTCTACACTAAAAGTTTGGGTTTTGAAAATCATGTCATTGTAGTTGTGTAAAAATCTGTCAAACAGATAATTTAACTGAAACTCTGGTGAGTCCTAGGTCGAATACGGGGAGGCGAACGTTTGATCAAAAATCACATTTATAATTATTGTCAAGAAGTATATTAGCTGGTGGAATTAAACTATGCTAGCTATCTACTTAAAGAATAATTAATATAAGAGAGGAAAAGAATAATACAAACAAAGAGAAAATAGCGAGAGAATGAAAAAATATTTCATAACCACGGAATCAGGTTCATTACATCTAATCGCTACACTAGAAAGTAGGAAATCTATAATAGAAAGCGATAAAAGAGAAGTTGATGAGAAGTTATCCTCCTCGACGACTGCTTAGAGGATGAGTCGCGTTGACAGGGCACCCGAACGAGGATGACGAGATGCTGGATGAGGGAGAACGAAGACGGAGGAAGGATGAAGCAGGGCAATGTTGCAGCAGGATCCGCTTCCCGAACGATAATGAGAGGACAACCGCGGGTGCTTCACGAATCGAAGTGAGAAGGTGGAAAAATTATCTTTATAACTCTAATGGAGAATCCTAGGTTTGGGACAAGCTCATGGAGCTTTCGAAGGGGTGAGAGTAGAAAGGAAGGGATTAAGAAAATGAGTGGTACGGGTGGCCTTTTATAGTTATAGGAAAAGGGAGGTAAATAGGTCATTTTAAGGCTTACAATAAATGGCAGGCATCTTCAGTGACGAATATAAATGCCACTAAAGGCTGAGAGTCGGTGAAGTTCGTGTGCGCCCTTGCCTCTCTGCCTTTAGCCGTTCCACGCATGCACCTACATTTGCGAAATCTCAACCATCCGATTAAGAGATCAAACTGCTTAAAATCCTCGACGACCACTTCTTCGAGTGCTAAGCATGCCCGCGTGCGATGGCACGTTCGATTGCACGTCATCACACGCGTGTAGTGCACACTTCATCTAGTGCACCACATCGCCTCCTCCGTGGCCCAATCTCCATCTGATGGGTAAATTTCACCTACGCTTGCTCATTCGCCTGATTTGAGGCGAGGCAGGGCTCAAACCCGCGTCTCGTCTTCGTGAAAGGAGGCGCAAGCAAATGCGTTGTAGTCACTTTTTGGTCACATTTTGTGTTTAACACACCGCACCCTCAGCCGTTGGATCTCAATCCAACAGCTAAGATTGCATCTTGATCGCGCCTTCAGAGGTGGAGCGGGAGGCTTGGGCTGACGTTGGGCGGCTGGAATGGCACCACGTGGCACCATCTTGGCCGTCCCATCCATCTTCTCTAACTTATAAATGGTGCCACGAATGTCGGATTGGACCAATTTTTGCACCGTTGAGCTATGAACGTTGATTCGAACCCATCTGTGCTGTTGGATTTTTCATCTGAGATACGGATTTAACACCACCTTGGCCCTTATCCTCTAATCTTTCTCGAACTATATATGATGCTACAAAAATCCGATCAGGGCGATCTCGAAGTCGTTGAACTCCTATCGTCCCCTTGATCATATCTATACAGTTGGATCTTCAATTCGAGGCCTCGATAAATATTGCTCTGTTCCATGACCACAAAAAGGGAGAATTAACCTAAAATTTATATAATCTAACCTAAATGCATGATGCAATTATGTGCCTAAGAACATGCATAAATAGACTATTTATGTGACACAAATGTGTCTATATCACACCCCCATGCCTATCTTTTGCTAATCCCTAGCAAAACTACATGCTATTTATAAAGGAATTAGGATCAGGTTTCTTGGGCAAAAGTTATTTTTCAACACTCGAAAATTCTAATAAACCTGAACTATAGGGACTCAATAGCACCCGGATGTCTGACAAAATGCAAATTGCCTAAGCCCGCACCTTATTCAAAAGCAGAAGGATCTTTTTCTTTTTCCTCTTTTATAATTTTTTTGAATTTTTGAGTTTAGAGTTTCGGGGCAGCTTTCTGTGGCTACCCAACCCACCCAAGACTCGAAAAGAACTCTAAGTGCTTAGCATTATTTTATGTGAATGTGATAGACTCACAGATCGGCAATCAAAATGGACTTCAAGTTCTACGCCCCTAGATGACCTTGAAAAGAAATTCTACCCAAAGGTGTTTCATGATAACAACATCATAAGCCATACTACCTGTTATTATTCAGGATTAATTGACAAAAACTCCTACATAATCGCCTGAGAGCCATAATTCCTTGCATATCCATTGTAAGAGTAAAACACTAAAACAGGATTAATTCTACAATTTTAACATCATATCATGAATGGAGAGTAATCACAGGGTTTCCCAAGGGTTACTCTAAAGTATAATGAGCATAAAGACTAATAAGAGGGTCCATGCAGATAGAAATAGGGTTTCATGCATTTTGAGAGTCAATTCATAACCCAAAATCCTAATTTCAGACCTGGTTGAATTACTAAGGTTCTGATCAGGATAAAATCCATATAAACCTTCTAAATTTCATATAAAAGTATTCCATGAGGTCTTGTATCCTTGAATTGACTTTTGGAACCTATTCAACCTTAAACAGAGTCACAGACACAATTATGCCTTAATTTGGGTTTCTACGTAAATTGCCCAGTCAAATTTGGCTTGATTGGAGCTTGAAAAGCTCCATTGAGCTCACATTTTAGAAAGAGGAAACTCCTCTATTTCCTAGAGAAAAGCACGCTCAATCTAGGAATTTAGAGCATTTTGGAGCTCTATAAAAGCTCTTAGAGTTCAAGCCCAACTCTTTAGCAAGGTTTAGGCCACAAAATCCTCTTCAACTTCTTCCCCAGTCTTCTCTGACCAAGCTCTGGTGACACCTCCTTAAGCTCTTCCTACGACCAACCAACAACCAAATTGACTGGTCCCCCTTCATCCTCGACTTCGTCCACTCCTCGCCAGCCACAGCAAGAGCTACTTCTCCCTCTCATTGTCGCCGTACTCACCCTCAAGAGTTTCACCTTCTCCGATGCTGACAATCACATTGGCATTCCTCCCTCACCCTTTAATCAAGTAAATTAGGTCTTATCCTCTCCTTTTCTTCTCCTTAGTCTCCCTAGCTCTTTGCTTTTCTCTTTCGACCAACAACTCGCCCTTGACCCCTTCATCTTCTTCCACTCAGGTCAAGCTCTAGCGATGCCTCCCGATGCCCATCAGAGGTCGGGTCCCTCTATACACTCACCCACTCACCTGCTTACCCGCCTACTCACACCTCGCCTACGATACACACCCACAGGCCTGGTCACTGTTCATGACCCATTTACCCAATCGATTACCTGATCATGCTTGGGTCTTTGAGAAAGAAGGAAAGAGAGAAGGAAGGATCTTTGAGAGAGAGGGGGGAGGTTTTGCTGTGTGACCCTCTGCCATGGCTCTCTACTGAAGAAGAAAACTCTCTCGACACTTAGCCTTTGAAGAAGAAGCCTTAGTCTCTAAAGGCTTGAGGAAGGAAAAGCTTGCAAAGTTTGTGAAGAAGAGAAAGGCTCTTGAAAAGCCTTGTGCTTGTGGTCACTTAAGTTGTCTGATGCTATATGCCTGTCGTCTAATCTGAGTTGATTCTGAGCACTGTTGAGTTATTTGAGTACCTAAGTTTACATTGAACTCTAATTGAGAATTACAGTTGAATAATTGAATGCATGCTTAATTAAAGAGAATAAGTGGTGATTCAAATCACCAATGTTTTTATTCTCTTTCCTTTTTGATTCCATGATCTTCAGAGATATTAGATTACATTGAAAATCAATCTGATCAGTTTTATTTATTGTTATTGTGATCAATTGATTATGCTCATCTATTTTAATGAAGAATAATGTGTGAGTTCCATATTTTCTCCTAGCGAACAACCTCGAACTCCTTTTAGAATCTGAGTTTATAAATTTAAATGTTTTGTTATGTAATTTAGGAGTGTACTACAACGACCACATCTTTAAAACTTCTCTTTCGCATTCCAACATTTTGACGTCGTTGCCAGGAAACAACGTGCAATTCACACATCAGTCTTATCTTTCTTGATTGTAATCTGAGCACTAACTTTCCTTGTTTGCTTTCCTTGTAATTTTACGAGGTACATCACGAAGAAACCTTCCTCGTCAATCAACCACTCTAGGGATAGGTAAACTGTCTCTTCTTTCCTAATCAACCTCTAAATCCTGGGAAGAGAAAAGAAAAGGAAATAAACAATTAGGATTCATCTACCTTATTTTCCTAGTAATCATCATTTAAAGGCAAGTTTCCTAATTTGTGAACTCAAATCAATATCTGATTGAAGATTGAGATGATTTTGTTTAGAGATCCCTACTGACGTTCGCAGATGCGTTTGCGTAAAACTGTTTGTTGTAGTGCACTTACAACGTCAATTTTAAATAAAGAATCGGAGGTAAGTCCGAGTGTCGAACACAGGGAGGCAATAATTAGATCAAATACTTGCTTTCGTGTCACGTAAATATGTCATTTGTGCACTTGAAAATCGATTTGAGAAAACGAAAGAGAAAGAGAGATATAGAGAGAAAGAGAGAGAGAAATGGGTTAGAGGACCATACCATAAGATCAATGTGCCAATAATTTCTTATCCAATGTGTAATCAAACATAATGTAGATGAATGCTTTAACAAAGTCAAGACATAAACTACAGTACAAAATAAAATAACACTAAGATAAGGAAGAAGAACACGCCGACATAGCATTGGCTGTGGAGGGGCTTCCTTCGGTGGCTTAGTGGCGTCGAGACCTTGCTTCGAACTCTAGAAGGTGGTGGTATCTCGTGGGTGGAAGCTTGGAGCAAATGGGTGTGGTAGGACCCTTTTTATAAGTGAGGAGAGGGCTCAAATTCAAATCCGGGTCTTTAGTGATAGTTGCAAGCGTCACTAAAGGCCCCTGTAGCAGTCGCTAAATACGCACCTGCCACTCACGCCTCGCTAGCTCGTGCCTCGCACTCCTTGTCGCATGCGCGTGCGCTGGCGCACGTGCAACTCCCACGCGTGCTGCTCCGCCCGCACGCGCACGCTGCCACCCACGTCACTACGCTGCTATGTTGCCTTACTCCCGCGTACACACAGCTACATTGCAGCTTCACACGCGTCTCGCGCCCTGTGCTACTGGGGGTGTAAGGGGTGGCCTGGATGGCACCACGTGGCACCATTTAGGCCATCCATCTTCTTTCTATTGTAGAGGGTGCCATGGTGCTTAGATCGAGATGATTCCCATGCTACTAGACTACAATCGTCACTCCGGATCCATCCATACAGTTAGATTTCTCATCCGAGGCCTATAAGGATGTCGTATTGCCCCCTAGCCATTGATCTTTCTCAATCTTGTTGTGGGAGCTACAGAGGTCAGATCGAAGTGATTTTGAGTCCGTTGGCCTCCATTCGTCGATCTGGATCCATCCGAACAGTTCGATCGCTCATCTGAGACCTGTTTCAAAATGGACTTGTGCACATGGTCATTAAACATTGATTCTAAGCGATTAAAATGTAAATATCATGCAATATGCATGCAATGCTCCCAAGCCTATTATAATATGACATTATTGCACAAGTACTCTCAAAATTGACTCTAATTGATGTTATTAACGCTTGCAATTGTAGAGTCATCATACCCCCATGCCTACCCCTTGCTAGTCCCTAGCAAGGTTTGATCTAAATGCTATTTACAACTAAAATTAGGAATTGATCACTTAGGTAGAAGTTGCTTGTCAACAGCTAGAAATTTCTACTAATAACCTAATTCGCAAAGATTCAACAGTGCCCAGGTTGCCTTCCAAAATTCAGACCGCTCGAGTCCTTACCTTATTTTATATGCAAGAAAAGTATATATATATTTTTTTTTTTTTTTTTCTTTAGCATCTTTTCTTTTTTTTTGGACTTTTAGAGTTGAGGATTTCGAGATAACTTTTTATGACTACACAATCCACCCAAGACTCAAAAAGGACTCTTGGTACTAAGCATCTTATTGTGAAAGTGATAGACTCACTTAATGACAATTAAAATGGACTTCGGGTTTCTATGCCCCTAGGTGACTCGAAAGAAAAAAATGTTGCTTAAAGGTGTATCTATCTAATCGATACCTTTCTCACTACTTTTTATTTTTGTGGGGTCAACACAAGGGCAAACCCAGTGTTTATATCCCTGGATTATGCTACTTCCCTGCTTCTTCCTTAAGTGTTTTGGAATTCTTATGCATTTTATGAGCTGGGATCTAACAACCGGCCAATGGGTTGTTACCCACAACTTGCCAGCCATACTCGTGCGGTGAAGAGTGGCTTATTTCCTTTTTCTTTTCTCCTTTTTTATTTTCCTTTTTTTCCTTTTTTTTTTAAGTAGGTGGCTTTCCTGATCTAAGATTTACCTAAAGGCAGTAGTGAAAGAGAATGGTCCCGTGGCTAGCCTCTGGACAACCTGCCAATGGGTTGTTACCCATAACAACTTACCAGCCATACAACCCTAGAAGGTTCATTAGCTACCCAATTTCCATTAGAACCACCAATGAGAAAGAGCAAAACGTGTGTAGATGCTTAGACTAAAAATCCCCCCCAAATCAGAGGGCAGGTTGATAAGTCATATACTTATCACCCTACTTTATTGACCAGATTAAAATAAATTAAGGTGGCGAGGACACTCGGACTAATTATGTCCGAAGACCTGAAGAGTCTAAGCAATTAGGTCCTTAGCGTATCATTTCCTAAAGTCAACAAGCTTCTAAAACCTAAGTTTTATTTTCCTAATTTTATTATTATTATTATTTTAATAAAAAGAAATAAAATTAGTTCAAGCTGACAATTTTGTACTCAGATCCTATGAATTACCACCCCCCCATGCCTAAGTTGGACAATGCCCTCATTGGAAAAATAAATTTATGCAAGGGAGTATGGAAAGAAATCACCTGAGTTGTAATCGTGAATTCAGTCAGCTTGAATCCTCTAGGTTGCCTCCCAGGAAGCTCTGAGTTTAGTGCCTTCAGCTAGGCATAGTACAAAGACAACAAAGGATCAATTTACTAGAATGGTCTGGGTCAAGAGGGTGAAGACAAAATCAGCCAGACCCAGAGTATGAAGTCCACGGATGCGGACTAGATTATGGTGGAGTCCCATCCCCAAGGGAAGGGAACTCAGAAAGTCATTGGTCAAGCATGTCTTAGTCCATTCGTCTCTTTTCCTTTAGGTATGCAGACCAGACATTTGCTTGGACGGATGTAACACTAATCTATAATGTCAGACATTTAGATTGTTAGAAGAAGTAGTTCTTGTCCTTAGAAAATTAGGTTCAAGGTGATGATGAAGCATAGGGTTTTTATTTTTCCTTGAATCTAAGTCATAAAGGTCGTAGGAGTCCTAATAAAAGGTCGGTGGCTTGATCACCTCAGGATCCCAAAAGTCAATAGTTCCTTCTTTGATTTTGTTGTCCACAGGGAGAATCATTTCTGTATCCATCCAAAAACTTGATTTCAATAAAATGTTCTCTTCTTCTGGAAGTTTGGAATCCAAAGGTTTAGCCAACTCCACATTGGTTGCATTAACACCTTTATGACTTGGGTTAGCTACAAAAGAATGTGTTTGATCAATCATGATTGATTCAAGTGGGTCAAAGTGAAAATCCTCCCCATCCTCAATCATGATTTCTTTGTTTAATTCCTCATAACCATTGGAGCCCGAAATCCAAATCATATTCAATCATCAGGGAAGGACTTGTGATGGAGCTAATTTCATCATTCATTTCATGCTCCAGTTCTTCCCGTTGCCTTTCCTTTAAATCCATGATGGGGTCTTTAAGTATTTTATAATCAAGGTGTTCAGAGTCAGATTCCCCATCCCCAAATCTTAATGTCCCTACAACTAAATTATTATCATTCAATTTCGGGAGTGTTCAGAGTCAGATTCCCCATCCCCAAATCTTAATGTCCCTACAACTAAATTATTATCATTCAATTTCGGGACATCGACTCCAATCTTATCATTCAACTTTTCAAATTTATCCTCAATTTCTACTTGTTTGTGTTCCAAAGGATCCTCAAAGCTTTCCAACATTGGGGGAGTGTTGATAGTGGACTGCACCAATTTTGGGCAACTAAGTGTGGTCCAATCAATTATCACATGGCCATGTTCAATTGTCTCTAAGAAAGAAGTTTCTTTCAGCACTTTCTATTGACCCTCTTCATCCAATTGTTGGAACATATCCATCATGGCTTGTTTCCCCTCAATCAATTCTTGATTCTGTTTATATAACTCCAATTGAAGGCTATCAAGAATTGACTGAGTGTCATAAGGTTTCCCTTGGATTTCCTCCTTAGCATTCAAATCAAGGCTAGGAGGGTATGGTTGAGGATGTGCATTAGAGTCCATACTTTGGTTTAAGTTCATGGGTGGGTCCTCTATTCTATCATTTTCGGAGTCTAATTCTTCAAGAGGCACCATTTTTTGTTTAGTCCTCTAGAATAATTAAGGTTCTAAGTCCTCCCAGTCGAATTCTTCATCAGGGGTCCAAAGAAAGGTTTTCCTGATTTGCCTAGGTTTATGATCATCCTTTGATTTCCATTTTTCTAGTATCCCTTCCAATCCATAGGTCAAGTAGGAGAGATCCTTGAATTCAGATGACCTATCTTGGTTAAGGTCCTGGGAAGGGTGGGAGCCTTGGTGTTCTCCTAGAGTGTAGGTACCATCAAATTGGTTAGTGGGTGGGTGGGGCCTAAAAGAAAAGTTATCACAAGGAGAATCAAGATATGGATCTCCAAGGTTTGGATCGTACCCCAAGTTGGTTGGGTTATCCCAATAGGAAGTTGGTTCGAGTTGAGTGAAATTGGGATAGTTGGGATAAGAAGGGTCTTCAAGATAATCAGATCTTGGATTGTATCCCCAACTAGGTGGCTGGTTATCCCAAGTAAACTATTGATACAATCTACTTGGGTTAGAATACAAATCATGTTGGGGATAGTTTGGGTAGGATGGATCAGCATTAAAATCTATGGGTTGGAAGAAGAAGAAGGATGAGCAAATTAAGTATGCACAATCAAACAAGCAAAACTAGGCCCCTAGGTGACCTAGAAGCCCTGAAGGGAGTGATCAAATTTGCAAGCACTTAAACCTCCCTTCCCAAAGTTAATCTGGCCAAGTTGATTATGAGGGGGTTGATGGGAAGGTCTTCCTTTGGCTCATGCTACCGGTTCCTTTGTACCCCACAACCGCGGTCGTTTAATACTTCCCCATAGCCTAAACATCGGATTCCAAAATGGAAATTAAGGCCAACAACTTAACAAACCCAATCATACTCCCAGGACTTAGATTGGTCCTATCTGTGGGTCACGTCTGTGCACAATTGGGTGTAAGGACCCAATGCCAAAATAAGTGTTCTTTATCAAGCAAGATTAAGATGTGTGATTTTTAGGGTTTAAACCTTGCTTTAATGGCTTTTAAAATTTCACTTGTTTACGCATTCAAACAAGGCATAAATGTATAGTCACACGGTTGTTGAAGTTGATTTTCTTGAAGGCCTTTTGTGTGGCTATAAAGTTAAAAACTCCCTAGTGTGGAAGATCCTAGGGTGTGCAACTCTACTAAATGAATCTTTTTTTATGATTTTTACCAATAAGGGTCCAATCAAAATAATAAATGACCCTATCCTGACAAAAATTGAGTAAGCTTTTCAAAAAAAATTATTTCAAAATTTTTTTGGGATGATAGACCACCCAAATTCATGTCTTTCCAAGAGGGGGTCAATCTATCCAGAACCTCTAAATCAGTGCGTAAGTTTAATGTGTTGATCAAAACAAGCACTAATCAATTTCAGATGCAAAAGTGTTCTTCAGATGAATGAAGCGAATTTCAAGATCTTTCTAGAAATATAAATTTCTCACAAATTCGAGTAGTATGGAGTTTGCAGCAGTAAGAACACCCTACAGATCTCCAGAACATAGGACAACCTCTTGCACTTCCAGTAAAGAATTTCTCACGACCAAACCACAAGGAGTTTGGCTCTGAAACTTGAAGGGGAGCTCGCCTTCAGAAAGGGGCACCTCTGAGATTTTTCTCAAAATTTTTAGAGGTGCTTAGGATCCTTGAATCATGTCCTCAGCTCGAGTCTAAAAAATGATCTTGCGAAATTAACGGGTTGAAGACTTAGTGGTGGTGTTTTTCTTCGACAAACAAAAGAGGGTTTTTTTATAACACCACAATTTTTCTTGGTCCAAGGATGGGAAGTTACCTTTGCATCGTGGGAAGACAAGATCAAGCCTTCGGGTCGATGGCGATCTTTTTCTTGCCCTTCCTTTTGATCCATCCTGACTCGTTCTCCTCTCGTTGCCGATGCACAAGGTTCCTGCAACCACAAGAAGAGAGAGAAGAGAAAGCTAGATAACACAAGTATAAATAATGACGAAGGAAATGAAAGTGAATAAGAGATCCGTTGCCTCCCTGGCAAGGGAGCCAAAAACTGATGTTCGCGGACGCATTTGCGTAAAATTATTCATTGTAGTGTGCTTACAACGTCAATTTTAAATAAAGAATCGGAGGTGAGTCCGAGTGTCAAACACTAGGAGGCAATAATTAGATCAAATACTCACTTTTGTGTCACGTAAATATGTTGTTTGTGCGCTTGAAAATTGATTTGAGAAAATGAGAGAAAGAGAGAGAGAAAAGGGTTAGTGAATCATATCATAAGATCAATGTGCCAACAATTTATTATCAAATGTGTAATCAAACATAATGTAGATGAATGCTTTAACAAAATCAAGACATGAACTACACTACAAAATAAAATAACACTAAGACAAGGAAGAAGAACGCGTCAAGACAGCCACGACGGTGGAGGGGCTTCCGTTGGCAGCTTGGAGGCTTCGGGACCTTGCCTGGAAATCTAGAAGGTAGTGGTATCTCGTGGGTAGAAGCTCGGTGCAAATGGGTGGGGTAGGATCCTTTTTATAAGTGAGGAGAGGACTCAAATTCAAATTCGGGTCTTTAGTGACAACTGCAAGCGTCACTAAAGGCCCCTGCAGTTGTCGCTGAAGACCCACCCGTCGCTCATGCCCCACTGGCGTGCATCTTGGGCTCCTTGTCGCATGCAAGTGCGCCAGCGCACGCTAGTCCACGCGCGCCAGCATGGGCTTGAGCGTCGAGGTCGCACCTTTAGCGATAGCTGCATGGGTCTTTAGTGACGCTTGCAGCTGTCACTAAAGACCAATGATGAATGTTAACCCTTTCTTCAACTATAAAAAGGGTCCTATCCCTCCCATTTGCACCAAGCTTCCACACACAAGATACCACCACCTTCTAGAGTTCCAAGCAAGGTCCCGAAGCTGCCGAGCCACCGACGAAAGCCCCTCCACCGCCTGACTGTCTCGACGCATTCTTCTTCCTTGTCTTAGTGTTATTTTATTTTGTAGTGTAGTTCATGTCTTGATTTTATTAAAGCATTCATCTACATTATGTTTGATTACACATTTGATAAGAAATTGTTGGTACATTAATCTTATGATATGATTCTCTAACCCTTTCTCTCTCTCTTTCTCTCTCGTTTTCTCAAATCAATTTTCAAGCGCATAAATGACATATTTACATGACACGAAAGCAAGTATTTGATCTAATCATTGCCTCCCTATGTTCGACACTCGGACTCACCTCCAATTCTTTATTTAAAATTGACGTCGTAAGCGCACTACAATGAACGGTTTTACGCAAATGCGTTCAGTGAACGTCAGTTCTTTGGCTCCCTTACTGGGGAGGCAACGAATCTCTTATTCGCTTTCATTTTCTTAGTCATCTATTATACTTGTGTTATCTAACTTGCTCTTCTCTCTCTTCTTGTGGTTGCATGAACCTTGTGCATCGACAACAGAAGGAGAACAAGTCGGGTTGGATCAAAAGGAAGCCCAAGAAGAACACCACCATCGACCCGAAAGCTTGATCTTGTCTTCCCATGATCTAAAGGTAACTTCTCATCCTTGGACAAAGAAAAATGGTGGTGTTATAAAAAAACTCTCTTTTGTTTGTCGAAGAAAAACACCACCACTAAGTCTTCAACCTGTTAATTTCGCAAGATCACTTTCTAAATTTGGGATGAGGACATGATTCAAGGACCCTAAACACCTCTAAAAATTTTGAGAAAAACCTCAAAGGTGATCCTTTCAGTAGGAAAACTCCTCTTCAAATGTCAAAGCCAAACTCCTTGTGGTTTGGCTATGAGAAATTTACTAATGGAAGTGCGCAAGGTTATCCTAAGTTCTGGAGATCTGTAGGGTGTTCTTACTACTGCAAACGCCACGCATCTCGGATTTGTGAGAGATTTATATTTCTGAAAATATCTTGAAATTCTCTACACTTCTTCTACAAATCATTTTCGAATTTGAAATTGATTAGTGCTTGTTCTGATCAAAATCTTAAACTTGCGCATTGATCTAGAAGTTCTGGATAGATTGACCCCCTCTTGAAGAAACATGAATTTGGGTGGTCCATCGTCCACAAAAAACTCTCAAATTAATTTTGTTGAAAAGATCATTTGATTTTGGTCATGATAGGGTTATTGCTTGTTTCGATTAGACTCTTCTTGAAAAGAAATCTCAAAAAAAAAAGGATTCATTGAGTAGAAGCTGCACCCCTTAGGATCTTCCACATTAAGGAGTTTTTAACTTTATAGCCACACAAAAGGCCTTAAAGAAAATCAATCTTCACCAACCGTGTAACTATAAATTTGTACCTTGTTTGAATGCGTAAACAAGTGATTTAAAAGCCATTAAAGTAGGGTTTAAACCCTAAAAATCACACATCTTAATCTTGCTTGATAAAGAACACTTATTTTGGCATTGGGTCCTTGCACCCAATTGTGCACAGACGTGACTCACAGATAGGACCAATCAAAGTCCGGGAGTGTGATTGGGTTTGTTAAGTGCTTGGCCTTAATTTTCATTGTGGAATCTAATGTCTAGGGTGCAGGGAAGTGTCAAACAACAGTGGTTGTGGGGTACAAAGAAACCGATGGCGTGAGCCAAAGGAAGAACCTTTCCCTCAACACCCTCATAATCAACCTGGCTAGATTAACTTTGGGCAGGGAGGTTTAAGTGCTTGCAGATTTGATCACTCTCTTTGAGGCTTCTAGGTCACCTAGGGGCCTAGTTTTTCTTGTTTGATTGTGCATATTTAATTTTCTCATCCCTCTTCTTCTTCCAACCCATGGATTTTAATGCTTATCCATCCTACCCAAACTATCCCCAACATGATTTGTATTCTAACCCAAGGAGATTGTATCAACAGTTTACTTGGGATAACCAGCCGCCTAGTTGGGGATACAATCCAAGATTTGATTATCTTGAAGACCCTTCTTATCCCAACTATCCCAATTTCACTCAACCCGAACCAACTTCCTATTAGGATACATAGAACCCACCCACCAAGGGGTACGATCCAAACCTTGGGGATCCATATTTTGATTCTCCTTGTGATGACTTTTCTTTTAGGCCCCACCCACCCACTAACCAATCTGATGTTACCTACACTCTAGGAGAACACAAAGGCTCCTACCCTTCCTAGGACCCTAACCAAGATAGGTCATCTGAATTCAAGGATCTCTCCTACTTGACCTATGGATTGGAAGGGATTCTAGAAAAATGGAAATCAAAGGATGATCATAAACCTAGGAAAATCAAGAATGATCAAACCTTTCTTTGGACCCTTGATGAAGAATCTGACTGGGATGACTTAGAACCTCAATTATTCTGGAGTAGGACTAAATAGAAAATGCTGCCCCTTGAAGAATTGGACTCCGAAAATGATAGAATAGAGGACCCACCCAAGAACTTAAACCCCAATACGGAATCTAATGCACAACCTCAACCATACTCTCCTAACCTTGATTTGAATGCTATGGAGGAAATCCAAGGGAAACCTTATGACACTCAGTCAATTCTTGATAGCCTTCAATTGGAGTTATATAAATAGAATCAAGAATTGATTGAGGGGAAACAAGCCATGATGGATATGTTCCAACAATTGGATGAAGAGGGCCAACAGAAAGTGCTGAAAGAAACTTCTTTCTTAGAGACAATTGAACATGGCCCTGTGATAATTGATTGGACCACACCTAGTTGCCCAAAATTGGTATAGTTCACTATCAACACTCCCCCAACGTTGGAAAGCATTGAGGATCCTTTGGAATACAAACAGGTAGAAAATGAGGATAAATCTAAAAAGTTGAATGATAAGATTGGAGTCAATGTCCCGGAATTGAATGATATTAATGTAGTAGTAGGAACATCAAGATTTGGTGATGGGGAATCTGACTCTGAACACCTTGATTATAAAATACTTAAAGACCCCATCATGGATTTAAAGGAAGGCAACGGGAAGAACTGGATCAAGAAATGAATGATGAAATTAGCTCCATCACAAGTCCTTCCCTGATGATTGCATATGATTTGGAAGAGATGAACAGGATTTCAGGCTCCAATGGTTATGAGGAATTAAACAAAGAAATCATGATTGAGGATGGGGAGGATTTTCACTTTGACCCACTTGAATCAATCATGATTGATCAAACACATTCCTTTGTAGCTAACCCAAGTCATAAAGGTGTTAATGCAACCAATGTGGAGTTGGCTAAACCTTTGGATTCCAAACTTCCAGAAGAGGAAGAGAACATTTTGTTGAAATCAAGTTTTTGGATGGATACAGAAATGATTTCCCCTGAGGACAACAAAATCAAAGAAGGAATTATTGACTTTTGGGATCCTGAGTCGATCAAGCCACCGATCTTTTATTAGGACCCCTATGACCTTCATGACTTAGATTCAGGGCGAAATAAAAACCCTATGCTTCATCATCACCTTGAACCTAATTTTCTAAGGATAAGAACTACTTCTAACAATCTAAATGTCCGACATTATAGATTAGGGTTACATTCATCCAAGAAAACTTCTGGTCTACATGCTCAAAGGAAAAGAGACGAATGGACTAAGACATGCATGACCAATGACTTTCTGAGTTCCCGTCCATTAGGGATGGGACTCCACCATAATCTAGTCTGCATCTGCGGACTTCAGACTCTAGTCTGGCTGATTTTGTTTTCACCTTCTTGACCCAGACCATTCTAGTAATTGATCCTTTATTGTCTTTGTACTATGCCCAACTGAAGGCACAAAACTCAGCACTTCCTGGGAGGCAACCCAGAGGTTTCAAGCTGACCAGATTCATGATTACAACTCAAGTGATTTCTTTACCTACTCCATTACATACATTTATTTTTCCAATGTGGACAATGTCCAAATTAGGAATCGGAGGGTGGTAATTCTCAGGATCTGAGTACAAATTGTCAGCTTGAACTAATTTTATTTCTTTTTATTAAAATAATAATAACAATAATAAAATTAGGAAAAGAAAACTTAAGTATTAGAAGCTTGTCGATGATGATAACGTCATCATCAACCATATCTATCTTTAATTAGCCATTATCAAGGAAAAAATACTCCTACATAACCGCCAGAGGACTGTAATTGACTGCACATCCTTTATGAGAAAAATATAGTAAAATAAGGGTAAAACTACAGTTTTAACATCACATCTCAATTGCAGTACAATCACTGGTTTTCTCAGGGGTTAATTAAGGGTCAAATGATCTTAAGAGTCTAACAAGTGGGTTAGTACAGACAGAAAAGGGTTTTCGTACATTTCGAAAATTAAATGACATCTGAAACCCTAAAAATAGACCTGCTCAATTAACTGAGGTTCTGCTCAAAATAAAATTCACATAAACCCTCTAAAATTCATATAACAATATTCTCTATGGTTTGGTACCTTCAATTTAACCATCAGAACCCGTCTTGACCCAAAACAGAGTCTCAGACAGACATTTTCCCTAATTTAGGTTTTTGCACAATTTACCCAGTCAAATTTGGTTAAAACCTAAATCTAACTTCACCATTGAATTCTTTGGGTCAAAATTAGGTTTGTATCAAACTTTAGGCCCAATATGAGATCATCTTAACCTAGCTTGCAATTTGGTCCTGTCTGACTCTTTTATCTCACACACATGCCCTTGACTTTTAAAATCCTTGCAAATAGCCCCCTAGCTTTGTCTTCTTCTCCACAAATAGGTCCCTTCCACCCTCAACTCCTAATTCTAAAGCTCCAGCGACCCTAATTTTGCAAAATCTATGCAATTACTTAACGAATCCCTCTCAAAATTGAAAAGGAAACTCGTCAAGTAATTGCCTTCCTTTTTCAACCAAATATGAAGCTCCAGATCTCGCACAAATCCTAAGGTGAACACGTGAAAGAATTGGGTATCCTATTCTAGCAAACCTTCCAAGCTCGGGAAGCTTGCTTCCCAAGCTCTAACCACTTCCCACAACCTTTATAAAGAACCCCGAGGGCAGACCGTGATCCCCACGCTCAAATTCAACTGGATTCACCTCTAAATTCGTCCCTCCTCATCTGACCGAAGCTCCTTGATGTCCAGCGAGCTCCTCTGACTCCATTCATCATCCATCCTCAATACCAGCAGTGGATTTATCTTCCTTGCTCTCTTCTGCGTCGTGTTGTACCCACTGATGCCCCGTCCTCCGTCTTCCTCGCCGATTCCTTCTCACCGGAGCATTTTCTTCCCTGAAGTTGGCCATACCATAACCGGCGCCACTCCGTCCCCTTCGTCCAATATATTAGGGTTAGATTAGTTTATTTTAGCTTGTAGGCTAGTTTCTCACTCTTCTTATCCCTATTTCAACCCTTGACATTGTCAATCACCTTCATCTTCTCCATCTCCGACCGAACCTCCAGCGAAGCATGTCCGCTGCTACATCCCTCCATCCTCCCCGCCAACCACCTCATAACCTTCGGCTCATCCACCTACACAAAACCCCCATCTTATTTCACCCTATTACGCACCCAACCACTACACCGAACAGACCCACCTCCAACCACCCTTCTTAAGGTCGTCAGACCTCCTCACACACATTCACAGCACACCAACACCACTGTTGCACTCCACGACATCCGGTGATACTTCCTGAATTGTTTTGACCAGGCCAAGAGGCCATATTTTGATTTCAGGTATCAGGTCTTCATCTGCCATTGACGCAGAGCTTCGAAGATAGCTTGAAGCACGTTCTAGACACAGGAGCTCCAAGTGAAGCCTCCAAGCAACACAAATTAGTTCCAAGAACACATCCAGGTTTCCACTTAGGTGCATCAAGCACTCCTTCCATCCCAATTGCAAGTAGCATCCTTCAACTATTTCATGCAACAAAGCCGTGGGATTTAGTCCCACCTCGGAAGCGTACAGGCATTTACAGCTGAATAAATTGGATTTCTGCCTCTGGCTATTTGCCTCAAGTCACTGGGGGTGAGGTCCCTGCTCACCCACTCTCACCCGACCCTCATAAGCCTACTCTCACACCTCGACTGCGACCCACGCCCACAGCCCTGGTCCCGGGTGCGCTTAGATCCAAAACCCGACTATCCAATACTGTGCATGGCCGTGGGAGAGCGTGAAAGAGGAGAACCCTGAGAGAGGAAGAGGAGAAAGAGACAGAGCATAGAGGCAGGGGGTTTTTCTCTCACCAGCACTTGTGTGACACTTTGTCGATTTTAGAGGAGAGTTTCCCCCATGTGCATCAGAAAGGCCGAAGAAGAAAGAAGACGAGAAAGATAGAATGAGAAGAAAGAACAGAAGGCAAGAGAAGAAGCAGAGTCCAGTGCCCTCTTGGCACTGTAGCAAGGTTGACTTAAGCCATCTGATTTGATTGACAGGGAGTGCACTATGCACTAAAGTTTGCATGGTTGATATTGTTCATTTATTTAGATGATTAAGTAATTATTATATGTGTATCTATGCTAATAATTGGTTATTCAAATCACCATTATTTTGTCGTAGATGACTTTTTGCCTCAATAGATTATTGATATCTCATGTTCTACCTTGCAAATTAGATTTTTGAGTAACATATTGTGCTCATTTATATTAATTATTGAGATTAGCATGCGAATTCCTATTTGCTCTCAATGAATGACCTCGGACTTTCATTCGAGTAAAAATATTATTTTCTTAAGTGATTTTGTCCTATACTACGACGCATCACTTAAACAACGATGAATTCTCCCTAAACAGTCGACTTTAGGAAATGATATGTTAGGGGCCTAATTGCTTAGACCCTTCAAGTCTTCGGACTTAATCAGTCCAGGTGTACACTAAAACATAGACTTGGTCTCGAGTCCTCGCCACCTTAATGTATATTAATCTGGTCAATAAAGTAGGGTGATAAGTATACGACTTATCAATCCACCCTTTAATTTGGGGAGATTTTTAGTCTAAGCATCTACACACATTTTGCACAACTCACTCATCGATGGTTCTAATGGAAATCGGGTAGCTAATGAACCTTCTAGAGTAGTATGGCTGGTAAGTTGTCATAGGTAACAGCCCATTGGCAGGTTGTCCAGAGCCCAACCACAGGACCATTTTCTTTCGCTACTGCCTTTAGGTACATCTTAGATCAGGAAAGCCACCTACTTAAAAAAAATAGAGAGAAAAAAAAAAGAAAAAAGAAAAAGGAAAATAGAAAAGGAGAAAAGAAAAAGGAAATAAGCCACACTTCACCTCACGAGTATAACTGGCAAGTTGTCGTGGGTAACAACCCATTAGCCTATTGTCCATATCCAAGCTCATAAAATGCACAAGAATTCCAAAATACTTAAGAAAGAAGCGTGGAAGTAGCATAATCCGGGGAGATATACATTGGGTTCACCTTGTGTTAACCCCACAAAAATAAAAAGTAAGGAGAAAGCTATCGATCAGATAGATACACCTTCAGGCAACATTTTTTTTCTTTCAGGTCACCTAGGGGCATAGAAACCCGAAATTTGTTTTAATTTCCATTGAGTGAGTTTATCACTTTCACAATAAGATGCTTAATACTAAGAATCCTTTTCGAGTCTTGGGTGGGTTGGGTAACCGTAAAAAGTTATCCCAAAATCCTAAACTCCAAAAATCCAAAACAATTAAAAAAGATGAAGAAAAATAATATATAGTTGCTTCTGTATAGAATAAGGCGAGGACTCGGGCGATCAACATTTTGGCAGGCAACCCGGGCACTGTTGAGTCTTGGCGAGTTAAGTTCTTAGTAGAATTTTCCTCCAGTTGACAAGCAACTTCTACCTAAGCGATCAATTCCTAATTTTAGTTGTAAATACCATTTAAATCAAACCTTGCTAGGGACTAGGAAGGGGTGGGCATGGGGGTATGATGACTTTACAATTACAAGTGTTAACAATATCAATTAGAGTCAATTTCGAGGGTACTTGTGCGATAATGTCAGATTGTAATGGGCTTGGGAGCATTCCATGCATATTGCATGATCTTTACATTTTAATCGCTTAGAATCAATGTTTAATGACCATGTGCACAAGTCCATTTTAAAACAGGTCTCAGATGAGCGATCGAACTGTACGGATGGATCTGGATCAACGAACGAAGTCCAACGAACTCTAAATCACTTTGATCTGACCTCCATAGCTCCTACACCAAGCCCGAGAAAGATCAACATCCAGGGGGCAATGCGACATCCTTACGAGCCTCGGATGAAAAATCCAATCGTATGGATGGATCTAAAGCGACGATCGCAGTCCAGCAACACAGGAATCATCTTGATCTGAGCACTGTGGCATCTTCTACAATAGAAAGAAGATGGATGGCCTAGATGGTGCCATGTGGTGCCATCTAGGCTGCCCAACACCAGCCAGCGCCTACTCTTCCTTAAGGCATCACCCATTCTCAGCCGTTGGATCTTGAATCTTGATCCAATGGCTGAGAATTCGTCTCCACCACGTGCCCATAAATCATCTTCACAACATCTCTCGGCCACAACGCATTGGTTGTGAAGGTGCCTGTCAAAGAAAGGGAGCGAGTTCGAAACCCGTGCCCCCTCAGTGCATCGTAGCAGCGCATAGCGCGCAGGGCACAACGTGGCGAGCAGCGCGCATGTGTGTGTGCAGAGACCAGCACACCATATGCCAACTCACGCAACCGTGGCAAGGCACAGGGAGCACGGGCATGTGAGGTGCACGCCAGCATGGGCGTGTGCGGCAGGGGCACACCTTCAGCGACTGCTACAGGGGTCTTTAGTGACGCTTGCAGTTGTCACTAAGGACCAATGATGAATTTTAACCCTTTCTTCAGCTATAAAAAGGGCCCTACCCCTCCCATTTGCACCAAGCTTCCACCCATGAGAAACCACCACCTTCTACAGTTCCAAGCAAGGTCCTGAAGCCGCCGAGCCGCCGATGAAAGCCCCTCCACCGCCGTGGATGTCTCGACGCATTCTTCTTCCTTGTCATAGTGCTATTTTATTTTGTAGTGTAGTTCATGTCTTGATTTTATTAAAGCATTCATCTACATTATGTTTGATTACACATTTGATAAGAAATGTTGGCAAATTGATCTTATGATATGGTTCTCTAACCCTTATGTATCTCTCTTTCTCTCTTGTTTTCTCAAATCGATTTTCAAGCGCACAAACGACATATTTACGTGACACGAAAGTAATTCTTTGATCTAATTACTGCCTCCCTGTGTTCGATACTCGGACTCACCTCTGATTCTTTATTTAAAATTGATGTCGTAAGTGCACTACAACAAACGATTTTACGCAAATGTATCCAGCAAACGTCAACTGTCATCACCAATTCCGGTGATTACCAGCCTTCTACCATGTAATTAAACACTTGTTCATCTTCCTTATCCCTCCACGATCATTAACCACCTTCTATTCCTCATTATTGTCCATTATACACAATATGGCCAAAATCCACACTGACCAGAGCTCAACCTTGTCTCCGACGAGCCCCATCACCTGATTCACACTCACTTGGCCCTCCACCCACTTTCGTAATGACCTAAGGGCCATTTCTCCCAAATCAATTCCAGGATTTATCCACTCTATTGATTTAGTCACTGTGATTTTCTCCTGATTAAAATTGACTTCGTAGCATCTCTCTAATCATTATCTGATATAATTGAAGAGATCTATAGGTTCTTGAAATCACGAAGAAACTTTTGAGCTACTCCTTGTGCAGTTTCATTGAGTGTAGAGCTCTGACGGTCACTACTGCTTTGTCGCCGCCATCCCATGACCTTCTCAATCTATGGAGACCTCAAACCACCACCACATAGCTAGTAACAAACTTTAACTACCCTCAGTTGCCTTCACATCACCCACACATCACTTTCCTGCCATTAGATTTGAATTCCATTGATTCTACTACTCTGAACATCTCTTCCTTCTCCGACTTCGACAATGATCCACCACACTATTCTTACAACCTCAGTGCACGACAATAGGTCCATAAGCATCACTAAGTTCCCCTGAGTTCAAACTCTACTAGGTGCAAGGTAGTTTGATGCCTCATTTGTTCTAACAAACTCAACCATAAATCGACAAAGGTGGCAACCCTATAGGACCCATTAGAGTACTCAATTCATGTTGCTCTTAGTTCCTAAAGCTTTAGTAGATTAATGTGAGCCTGTTAGCACCTTCAATTTGAAGTGAATCGCTCTATAGTTCCAGGTCGACTTCTGAACTGAGCTTGGAAACCACAGATCGCCATTAAAGCTCATTGAGCTCTAGAGCTAGTTTTAAGGACTGTAAAGAACTTTTTAAGCATTAAGAAATTATTTAGTAGTTGAGAGCTTGTGATTTGTTGAAGTTTTTTAAGCTTTCATTTAGAATAGTCGTAGATACTTTAGCCATTAACGAAGCTCGAAAAGTTCTTTTTATCAGCTATAGTATTGTGTTTTTAAATTTGGAATATGATTTAGAGCAATTAGAAAGCACTTAGGGAGTAGTTGGAAGTTGTGAGAGAGTGTATGTGGCAGTTGCTAGAGATTTGATTAGCTTTGCAGGTGGGTTCCTCTAGTGATAATTCAGACCAAGCTCTAGTCAGTCATCGTTGATCTACCTACTATTTGAAGATTCAAATCCGATCATTGAACTTCCATAATAGAGTCTAAGGTTTCAATTCAGTCAAAGATGCTTGGTAGTAGTCATGGCAGCAACAAGTATTTGATGTAGACCACAATCGACCATTGGTCAGCACACGCCATTGCTCATTTCCATGCACTAAAGGAAAAAGGCAGCTAATAGTCCCACATCATTCACGAGCAAGCGTTCGATAGTAGATATAAGAAACCACGCCAGCTGCCCTCCTGTGAGCCTTTGGGCTAGCGTAGGCAAGCGATGCTTGTTATAACCTCTGATACCTTTGATCATATATGGGCCCCATGATGGTGGCACAACTGTGCGGCCCATTGGGTGAGATCCAACCACATGGATTCAATTGGGCCCGAATTAAAAATAATGTTTTGTAGCAGAAAACACTTAACTCTTAGCTTGCATCTGTGAATAATTGTAGTTGATACAACAATTCTTTTAGTACAATCTTTTACATATTTTTTACGCAATTGAAGTAGAGAATTAATTGCTTTATCTCTATTGATCTAATTGGCATTTGTTTGACCTAATTGCCATGCTTTTATTCTTTTCTTTTGTAATTGGTCTATGTGCCTACACCTATTCTTAATTATTAACTAATCTAACTAATTTAGGATATTAATATAATTAGCTAAGTTATATCTAAGTATTAATTGTAACCTAATGAACCAAATCTATAATTAAAATCTAATCTTAACTTGTAACACTAAGTAAATTATAAATCTTTAACATAGTTAAGTATAATTTATATAACATTATGTGGAGTAAGTATTCATATATATGTATTTCACTATATATACTCTACTTGCATACGTTAAGTTATATTGTAACACCTTAAGCTAACTTATTAACTTAATAATTGATTCTCTTAATTATAGAAAGCTAAATTAATATAATTAAAGTACCTACAAGATAATTTAAGTAACAATTGGTGATTTAATTAAATTATAATTACCCTCCCAATAAACGACCTAGACTCAAAACAGTATAAATTTATAAAATATGTAAGTTATTTTGCACACTATACTATAATACAATAAAGGTCGACATTCACAAGATCGAAGGCCAATCCAGTTCATGAGATCTCGAGATCATTATTGAGAAGTCGGATAAGGTAAACATCATAACGAAACATCTCGACGAGATTTGCAATACGGTTAAGAATCTTACACCTCTAGTTGCTATGAATCCTACACCAAGACCCACTTCGTAAATTCCAGTAGGGAGGGAATTTATGAATAATCTAGATATCCAAGATCCTTTTGCCTTGGGTTTCTATCAAACTCCCACTCCAACTCAAGGAGGGACCTTTGTCCCATCTTTTCCTGCTCTTTCCCCACTTCCTTCTTTTCCTTCTCTTGTTGGAAACACGATGCAATCTGACAATCTACACACCATCAAGGGGAATAATTCAAGATCAAACCCATATTCTAACACCTACAACCCTAGATGGAGAAATCATCCAAATTTTTCTTGGTCTGATCAGAGCCAAAGGTCACCATCTATTAGAATCAGACCTGTCGAAACCCGTCATCGTTGCCTTTCCAACAACCACATGTAAGGCCCACCTAGTCAAATACGTAGATTTATTTGGGCCATCTACAGATTCACAGCTAGACTAGATTTTGAGAGCTATGAAAAAGAGCCAATGAAGAAATTTGAGGCTCTCATTGAGGTACAAAGGCAATGCTCGGCAAAGCTAGCTAATTTATGGAGATAAATCACGCAATTGGCTGAGTCTCGTCAACAAGGGGCCCTATCATCGCAGCCAGTTCTAAATCCTAGGAATCTGCAAAATCCTAGGTATATTCCACCTAATCAAAATCAAGGACAAGCACATGTAGTTAATCAGGCCAATCAAAATCAAAACCCACCCTTTGCACCTCCCATGATTGAGTTACCATATCTGAATCAGCAACCACCTTTTCTGTATCAAGCTAATCCACCTATCCTTCCAAATCAAAATTAATCTATTGCTGATCCTTTGTCTGAATTAAACTCAAACCTTTACCTATCTTTGCCTTATGTGTTGATTTGTTTATCTCAAAACTGATCACTCTATTTTGTAAAAGATCAATTCGTACTTTACTTTTAAAAGAATTGAATTTGATTGTGGTCCCATGTGATCTTAACTAAGCAAATCAGGTGGACTTTATACTTACTTTTTACTCTATTTTGGGTGAAACCATTTATGACTCCTTTGTTCAAAATTCGTATTCTATTCCTTTTGTGGGAGTTTTTCGAAAACTATGACAACAGAGCTATTGAAATCACCAAACCTAACAAGAATCAACCTTTGAAAGTGAATGGTCAATGTATTAAACCATTTCTTGAACCTCATTGTTTGGATCTTGTTGGAGATTGTTATACACTCCATTAATCTAGGTTTACGCCTAACTGAAGGCATAAAACTTAGCACTCCTTGGGAGGCATCCTGAAATCTATACCTAGTTGTTTTCAATTTATTTCTTTTTTGTTTTCCCCATTTATGTCTACTCGTACACTTTGAGTCGAATCCAAACATTCATTCACTTCTTTACTACCTATCCTTCACTTAGTCCGACTATTCCCTCTTACATTTATCAGAGTAGAAATCGTCCACCTGAGATCTTTGATCTCCTATATCTAACTCCTTCCATCACCCTTATACTAAGTGAAGTTTAGAGTTCTATTTCATCCCTTTCATACAATGAGGACATTGTATAATTTTGGCATGGGGGGTGTAAAATTGAATATCCTTTAATTTTAAGTGTGTTAATAGACATAGAAATTCTATTGTTCTAATAAAAACCATTAAAATTTGAAAATTTCTAAACATAAAAATATATAAAAGCAAAAACACAAAAAGATTCCATGGAGAGGTAATTTTTGAGAGAAGAATTTCATTCATAAGAAAAAGAAGAATTTTTGAAGAAAATCTTTTTAAAGGACCTTATTTAATAAATTAAATATAAATTATTGAGTATAAAGAGTTGTGAATTTTTAAAGTAAATCTCAAGGTCGGAAAATAAAAAATATATATTAGTGTATAGAAATGATTATAAAGTTGTCTAATGATAGGCAAAAATTCAGCGAAGAAAATAAGTTAGGGTTTCGAGAAAGAGAAACTTACGTCATCGTATTCGCAGAATCTCGCTATCAAATAAAAATAATCGGGATGTGAGTTTCGGATCAAACTTAGGGAGGAGAATATTTGAAAATCACATTTGATTTATCTATTTTTGGTATTTTAGGCTATATGTATTTTTTTGGATTTTATGTAAGCAAAATAACATGTTGAAATTTATCTAAGCCAAGAGACAAAATAATAAGGGGGAGAGAGAGAGGGAGAGAACAAATATGTATATAAAAGTGAACCAAATGCTTGTTACAAAAATAATTGCAAAAAATAATCTACACTAGAAAGAGACAAAAGAGAAAGAGAGAGAATCCCCTTCGATGGCTCCTTGGAGGACAATAGATTGGATGGCACCTGGAAAAAGGAGGATGGAGATGGAAGGAGGACAAAGCTAGAGGAAGAAGCGAGGTAGGGTGGCTCACGGTGATCTACTTCCTTGAATAGGGGTGAAAGACGGTCGGTGGGAGCTCCATGAATGAGGATGAGAGGAGGGACAAAAATTATTTATTTTCTCTAGTGGAGCTTCCCAAAAGGAGTTCTTGAGCTTTAGAGGGGGAGAGGAGAGTGTAGAAAGGGATGGAATGCTAAGTAAAGGGTCATAGGCATTGTATAGGGGAGGGGAGGTGTGCCAAATCATTTGCCGCACAAGCCACAAAAATGCCGCGTAAGAGACATGGTCGCACATGTAGCACACGCATCCTGCTGGCACTGCATAAGCATTGTGAGAAGCAACATGGGTCGTCCATCATCAATTGGAGGGCTCTGATCGCACCTTCAGATTACTCACAGCGTGCGTGAGATCACACGTCCCTTGCACACGAAGATCCGTCGTGCCATGTGTCAATTTCTTCGCTGCTTGATTGTAATCATATGGTCGAGAATTAGCGTGTGTTGTAAACCTTAGTCACTGAGACCGCACCTTCAGGTGATGTGGCATCATCCCCTCTATCTACTCACCATCAAGCAGCCTTAATTGAAATTCGAGCACGCTGAGAGAGGCACTAAGGAGGTGAACGTGAGTCCTCTCCTTGAGAAGGCTCACTCTCGCCATTGCGCTACATGTGGTAAGGAGCATTCTCGATCGTTGGATCTTGATCCGATGGTTAAGATGTTGCAAGCGTTAGGCTGAGATGTGGCAACATGGAATGGACTCAACCGTTGGATGGAGATCCAACGATTAAGACCGTGTGAGGCCATGCCCCTTCAGATTTGTGAAGGGGCACTGCGGCTTAATCTCGACCATTGGATCTTGATCCAATAGCTGGGATTGATGGTACGGGTGAAAGGAAAGGGCGAGCGACAATTTAGAAGGCTACGATGGTGCCACATGGCACCATCATGGCCAACCATCTTCCTTTCTTCATAAATAGTACTATAGGTAAAAGATTGAGGCAATTTCAGAGGTGTTGGACTCCGATCATCGCCCTAATTGCCTCCATACGGTTAGATCTATCGTTTCAAGCCCAGATGCATGTCACCCTATCCCTGACAAAATTAAAATTGGTTGATTAATATACAAATTGCATAAATTACTCTAAATGCGTAATGACGCTATTATGCATTATTTACAATGCTAGATACATCTAACTAGCTTAAGAACATGCATACATAGCATTTTATCCTAAATAAATGTGTATCTATCACACCCTCATGCCTATCTTTTGCTAGTCCCTGGAAAAGCTAAATAAAATTCTATTTATAAAAGTAGAATTTGGATTTGGTAGCTAAGGTACTAGTTTATCAACAGTAGGAAATGTGTACCTAAGATCTAAACTCTGAAGACTCAATAGTATCCAGGGTGCCTACCAAAATGCAAACTACCCAAGTCCTCTAATTATTATGTACATAAAAGAGAAGATTTTTTTTCTTTTTCTTCTTTTCTAATTTTTTTGAAATTTTTTTGTTTAAGGTTTCAGGGCAGCTTTTTACGATTACCCATCCCACCCAAGACTCGAGAGGACCACAAGTACTAAGCATCTTATTGTCCAAAAGTTATTGACTCATTAAACAGGCAGCCAAGATGGACCTTAAGCATCTACAAACCCTAGGTGACCCCAAGTGAAAGATTTCTTCCTAAATGTTTATCTTTCTAATCGGTAGCTTTCTTCCTGCTCTTATTTTTGGTGGGGTCAACACAAGGGCAAACCTAGTGTATATCTCCTCGAATTTATTCTACTTCCCTGCTTCTCCTTATGTATTGGGATTATTCGTTAATTCTTTAGGATTGGGTTCTGTATAAACGGCAATTGGGGGTTACTTACGGCAACTTACTAGCCATACCCGTGCGGTGAAGTGTGGCTTATTAGTTTTTTTCTCCTTTTATATTTTTATTTTTTTTTGGTGATTTTCTTTTTTTTTAAGTAGGTGACTTCCCTAATATAAGATTTACGTAAAGGCAATAGACAAAGAGATTAAGCCATGTGGCTGGGTTCTGGACACACGTCTATGAGGGGTTACACACAGTAACGTGTCAGGCATACCACCCTAGTACATTTATTAGCTACCTAATTTCTGTTAAGATCGCCTGTAAAATGAGTCAGTGCAAAATTTGTGTAGATACTTATACTTTAAGTTCCCTCAAACTAGAGGGTGGGTTGATAAGTCACATACTTATCATCCCAACTTATTTAACCATTTAAAATATATTCTAAATTGGCAAGGACTCAAGAAACAAGTCCACATTTTAATGGACACCTAAGTTAATTAAGCTTGTATGCTGGAAGAGTCTAAGTATTCAGATCCTACTTGTATTATTTTGTAAAGTTGAAAACTTCTAATGCCTAAGTTCTCAATTCCTAATTCTCTATTTTTTTTATCTTTTTGAAAATTTTTCTAATTTTTATAAATATTAAATAAAGAGAAAATATGTAAAAAGATTCTACAAAGCTGACAAAATAAATCAGAACTGAGTATATCCACCCCCCCATGCCTAACTTATGCAATGTCCTCATTGTAAAATATAAGCATGAGAAAGAGTCAAATAAAGTAGATGGCACCTGAGATTCATTATAGATCCTGTCAGGTCCGAATAAAAATAGACTAAACAAAGTTGCTGAGTTTAGTGTCATCAACCAGGCACAGTCCAAAGATATGAATTACAGAAATTGTGATTACTGAAGTTAAGTTTCCAAGCCCCAAGATATGGGTTCCGGAGCATGAGAGTATGCTTGCCAAAGAGCTAATCTAGAGAAGTGGCAAACTAATGATGCAAGGAGAACCCATATGGTCTCCAATAGGTGTTTTCTTGGATGTACAAATAGGAGGTTTAGGTGGGCGTAGAAATTGAGTGATGGTTGGGAAGGTGAGGATTGTGAAGCTTCTGTAAGGTATTGGGGACTTTTAATAGTGTTGTGTGTGTATGCACTAGGATGCTTAGGTTGATATCCATAATTAGACCAGGCTTCCTAAGAGTTTCTCCACCAAATCTCAATTTCATCCTCAATATTGGGTTCTGGATCCAATCATCTTTATATTCAAGCTTTTCACCCACTAATTGAACCTCAAACTCTCAAAATTCAGCACAAGGGTTTTGTTGGGTTTTTCATTAATCAAGTAATTAAATCCTCCAACAAACTTTTGAGTTTACACATATCTTTCTTGCAAGTAAGATCCTTATCCTGATTTTCCAACATTGGTTGCACATTGTTGCCATCCTCAATCATGTTTGCAACCTCATGATTTTCTTCCTAAGTTTGGGTTGATTTGTCCATTAGGGGGTTTTCTATGGTCTATATGGCCATAACCTCCTCCATTCTGCCTAGCTCCTCAACCAAATCACACTTTTTTTTTTTTCTTTGATGCCTCAAAGATATTAAAATGAGCTATCTAATTCCCAGAGGCAATCTCTATATCTCCCAATTCACAATTAATCCTTGCCTTGGCATTGGCCAGGAAAGGTACTCCAAAATGACTGAGGTGTGATTGACTTCTCTTGGTGCTTCTATGTCAAGGACCATAAAGTCCACCAAGTAATGAAAATTATTGACCTTGACCAAAACATGTTCTAAAAGACCCCTAGGTGTTGTAATTGATCAGTCAACCAACTGTAAGGTTATGTCAGTGGGTTTCAGGTAGCCTAGACAAAGTTTCCTATAGAGTGTAGTAGGGATCACATTAATAGAAGCACTCAAGTTAAGGAGGGCTCGGTAAGAAGTAATGTTACCTACTATGTAGGAAATCAGCGAGGCTCCCAAGTCCTGCTTCTTAGGAGGTAGCTTGTTTAAGATCAAAGATCTTGTTTTGTCTAACAAAACTACCCTCCTAATATTTTCATATTCTGCCTTACACTTTTCCTTATATGAACTCAGTAAAGATGTAGCATAGGTGGGAATGGATCTAATAGCCACGAGGAGTATGGTAATTATTAATTGAAATCCTTGTATCAAAGATATTCTTTCCTTGAATTTCTCCTCCGAATTTTTCTGTTTGCCCGTGCAACAACATTTTACTCCCGAATCAGATCTAAACTTAAGTTTTCTATCAATCACATTCCTAGTTGGGAGTTTGGATTGGTTATTATGGGTTCTAAGGTTATTAACTTGGGGTTAGGTGGGACCCGTGGGTTTACTACCACTCCTCAAGGTAATGGTGTTTGCAGCAGCTTGGTGCTGTTGGTTTGTTTCTTGAGGAGGGTTAGGCAAAACAGGTGACACCTAGTTAATCATGGTTGGCATTTGGTTAACTTTGGGAGGGATTGGGTTAGCTTGATAGATCTCATGAGCTTAAGCTTGCGACTCCCCACCATTACCAACCCCTTGAGGTCCAGCACCTCAGTTCTGCACATTCCTTGGGTTCAGTACCAATTAGGACAATAGAGATCTAGGATACCAATTGTTTACACTAACTCAGGATTACAAGGTGTCCAGCAAAATTTTCATTTGCTACATGAGCTAGAGCATTGAACCTTTCATTTCTACCATCTTCAGGTTCAAATCAGCCTACCCTACGGGTTGTGGGGAGTTCCACATGGGCTGATTGACCTGATTTGGGGGCAACTAAGTATATACATAACCTTGACCCATAGGTTTTTGTAGTACATAGTTTTCAGGTTGAGATTAGGTCTGTTACCCCTGGTTTTTGTAGGAGAAGTTAGGGTGATTTCCCCAACCAGGATTATAGGCATTCAACTATGGGTCAGACCTAACATTCTCCTGTATGGTGTGAACATCTTCGTAAGGTGAGGATGGAGAGTAAAAAGAATCAGAAAAACTATGATCAAAGGCCCTAGTTTAGAACCCATAGGGTTCCAAGTAGTGCTGGCTCGAAGATTGAGCCGACTTGAGTTTCTTCACAAACTCCTACCTCATAGGAGTTTGCAAAGAATGGAATCCTAAACCCTGGGATTGAGTGGATCTAGAAGTGTTTCTAGAATTTCCAGCCATACACTCCATTCTCTTGGCAACCAAATCACCTTATCTAATTTATTATAGATCAATTCCATATTGAATTTATAAGTATCCATTTAAACCTCAGAGGCATTTGATCTAGGTTTTTGGGATCAGTTGAAAGTGTCAATGGAGGCATGATAGATAGAATTCTTGCTCATTTCATCAAACAAGTTGTATGTGCTATCTGCATCTTTGTTGAGGAAATTGCCTCCGCAAGCAGTGTCCACGTGGTTCCGGAGTTGATCGATCAACTCATGATAAAAGATCTGCACAAGCAGACACTTGGCCACCTCGTGGTGTGGACACTTTCGCAATAGATCCTGGAATCGCTCCCAGGCACCATGAAATGATTCCCCTGGCCATTGGGCGAAAGTAGAAATCTCTCGTCGTAGAGCATTGGTCCTCCCAACTGGGAAGAATTTCTTTAGGAAGGCCGATTTCAATTCTGTCCATGTAGCTATCGATCTTCCTATAGTGCGGTAACAATGTGTAGCCTTATCCCTAAGTGAGTGGGGGAAAAGCCTCATGATCATTTGCTCCTTGTTCACATTCCTAGCTTCGGTGGTTTGAACCAAAGTAGTTAGATCCGCCAAATGCTGGAATGAATCCTCAGAGCCAAGTCCATGAAAATGTTTGATTAGGCTTGAAACCTGG
Organism: Thalassia testudinum; assembly: GCA_037157565.1. Taxonomy (NCBI): domain Eukaryota; kingdom Viridiplantae; phylum Streptophyta; class Magnoliopsida; order Alismatales; family Hydrocharitaceae; genus Thalassia; species Thalassia testudinum. The sequence continues at coordinate 101,515,354 of JAZHRO010000063.1, forward strand.
GGCTTGAGTTCTACATCTCCAACGAGGATCACAATGTCGGGGTGATCCCCATAATTTGAAGGATCGTAGAAATCCTTTAAGGGTTAAGTGCCCTAACCTTTCATCCATTGAAACCACTCTTGAATCTACTGCAACTAGCCCAATCGCCTCTGAATTAGCTCCTGCTGGTTTGGAGGTGGAGGAGGTGGTTGTTGGTTATCAGCAATGGGATCTACTTGGCTATAACTAAACCTTCGCCTCCTAGAATGGTCTAATAGTCCTTCCAATCTAGGGTTCAAAGACCTCCTTCCAAGCATGCACTGGAAGGAAGTCAAAAGGTCAAAAAGAAAAGCCCTACAACACAAAAATATAAGCATGTCCTTCAATTAGGTAGCCTAAGGACCTAAGCTTCAGGACCCTAATCCTAACCACAAGTCAAATTTTGTGTTGCCCTTAATCCAAAAGCCATTTAAGTTGGACTAGCGTAGCAAGGGGAGTATGTCCCAAAGGCTACTAATTATGCAAAACCCTTACTTGCTTAAGTCATTTGGATGTCAGGCCCCCCAAATTAATGCTTTTAGAAAAAGCAAACATCACTAATTCGAAATATAGTATGGATAACACCCTGATGTGCATACATCTAAATAGCCAAAAATGTCTATTAATGTATGTTCTTAGTGTCATATTAGCATTATACATTGTAAATATTGCTTAACATGCATAATCATGAACTTAGGTCAAGTTGTATAAATTGTATAGTAATTGTCCCCTTTTATGGTCAAGGACAGGGTGACTTTTAATCGGGGCCTAAGATCGAAGATCCAACCGTATAGATCTAATCAGGGCGACTATTGGAGTTCAATGACTCCAAGATCACTCTAATCGAACATCCATAGCACTAGATAGAGACTGAGGAAGCCTAAAGATCAAGGGCCAAGATGGTGTCAATCCGCACTTTAGATGACAAATCCAACCACATGGATGGGTTCGGATCGATGATCGTAGCTTAACAGTGCAAAAATCGACTCAATCCGACATCCGTAGCACCTTCTACATGTCACAAAAGATGGACAACCATGATGGCACCACATGGCACCATCACAGCTGCCTAAATCGGCCGCAGCATCGCTTCCCATCTTCTGAAGGCACGAAGAGGTGTGATCTGGGCCGTTGGATCTTGATCCAACAGTCGTGAAGTGAGAGCGCTTAAACCGTAAGCGCAATAAAGAACCGCCATTAGCACAGTGGTCGAGTGACTTACGCGAGCACGTGACGCGCGTTCGACTGGCCATCTGCAGCGTGTGAGCGATTAATCACAACCGTACGATCCACTGCAAGTGGCTCAGATCATCCAATTGCCCACTCGCACAATCAAATGCTCAGCACGCACGCCCGATCACACATAGGCGTGCGGTTAAGTGCAGACAAAGGCACGCGCAAGGAGCAATCTAAGCCTTCAATCTCACAATCAGACGGCTAAGATTTCAATGACGTGAGTGCATTTTGTGCACGGTAGGCGAGGAGCCGTGCACGGCACACGTAGGTCGACCATAATCAAACCTTTAGTGACAGATAAATCCGTCACTAACGACCTAATTTTAATGCTTTAAGCTTGAAATGACAATTTCACCCTCAATTCCTATAACTATAAAAGGAGACCCGACCTCCACTTCTTCATCCCTTCCTTCACCTCTCTCCCTCTCCAAAGCTCAAGAAAAGCTTGCCCCACACCTGAGATGCTATTCTAGAGCGTAATCCAATTTTCTCACCCCCGTTCCGAAAGTGGATCCCGCGACAACGACGATGTGCTTCCTCCTTCCCACTTCTTCTTGCTTCTTCCTCTTTCTTCCCGCTCCGTCTTCCAGGCATCGCTCCATCCGGCTTATCCTCCAAGCATTCGTCAAGGTGGATAACATCTCTCCCCCTTCTTTTTAATCGCTTTCTAGTTGTAATCATTTCCCGCTATGTAGTTGTAAAAACATTTTGATTATATCAAGTGATTGTTCTCTCTCTCTCTTTCTCTCTCTTATTGTTTATATCAATTCCATTGTAATTATTTTGTTTTCAAACAAAAACACAAAAAATATAAATCGCAGATTTTAGATCGACGTAGCTTCCCTGTGTTCGACCTGGAATTCTTAGAATTTTGATATAAATTTATCTGTTGACTGATTCCTTCGCAAATCAAACTACAATGATAGGTTTTTTTCGAAACTAACTTCGATCGGGTAGTTATCCGCGTACAATATTTTGGCACCGTTGCCGGGGAGGTAACGATTTTCGATTTTCTTTCCACATTTCACGTACTTTATTATTTTCTAACTTGCTTTATTGCTCGTCTATTGTTTTGCTGGTACCTTAATAGGGAATTTTCAAGCGGTAGATTAGAGTAAAATGCAGTAGAAGACAACTGTAAGTGCTCCCCATTCTCCCCCCTCCATAGATTCCATTTCACCATATTAATTCAAACTCCAATTAACCTAGGTGTTTGCATAAATTCTAGGGTTAGTTTGGTTGCTTGGATTTTCACGCACATTCATCTCACCCTCATATAAAAAAATCAACAAAAAGATATTTCTCGTGGGGTAATTCAACATACACACTACATACACCTACATTCAACGCACATAACCTAATTAATTTTCTTCTACTTAATCGGATTCTGATCTGTAGAACCGGTACACACAAATCAACATATAAAATAGTAGAAATCAGTCTAAGTTAATCATTTTGTGTACCTAACTTAGTAGTGCAATCTTGGCCAATTGTTTGAGTTGTTTGGGCCGCGCCACTTAACCTAAAATCAACTCACCAAGTAGCTTCCCCTTAGGGTTTTCAATTTAGGTCAATACCAGGCACTCCGCTTTATTTTTTATTTCAAAAGGAAAGAGATCTTCACCCATGCTACCTCAAACTTGATTGAAGTAAACCTAATTCTAGACCCTAAAAGCTACTTAAGCAAGATTTGAACCTTAAAATCTACTCATCACAAATAATCTTGCTTGAAAACCCTGGTTATGCATGCACTCACACATACTCAATTGATCATTAAGGGCACAACCCATTTTAAGGGCCCACCATATTCCATTTGCACTATAATCCCAGGCCTAAATAAATCAAGTAGATATTGGCCTTAAAGATAGATTCTCTCTTCGGGGTCCAGTCTGAGATTGTTTACAGTTAACCTGTTTGTACTAATCAATCTGATGTCTAACTAGGGGAGTAGCGTCAAACGACCGCGGCTGGGGAGTACACTAAGGACTGGAGGTGCAAGCCGAAGGAAGAACCTTCTCCCTAGTCCCTCCTTTTAACTGGTTGGATTGATTGGATGCAAGTAGAGTAAATCGTCTATAATCTTAAGCCAGATTCTGAGAGTCCGTAGATCCTTAGGCTACCCCACTTAAGGACAGGTTTGTTTTGTTGTGCTATAGGGTTCTTATCCCCAGTCCTTTTGACCTCTTCCTAGTTTATGCTGAGAAGGAGGTCATTGAACCCCTGGTTGGAAGGACCACTAGAGTATTCTAGGAGGCGTAGATTGGATTTTGGCCAAATTGATCCCATGGCCGATCAACAGCCTCCTTTGCCTTAGAATCCACAAGAGGTATTTCAAAGGCAGCATGAACAAACGCAGAGAATGCAAGAATGGTTCCAAAGAATGCAGGGTGCTTAGCCCTTGAAGGATTTTTATGAACCTTCAAATTACGGGAATGTCTCGACATCCAGATTCCTGCCAGAGACGTAGAAATCAAGCCTCAGGTGTTAAGCCTGATCAAACATTTCCATGGGCTTGGCTCTGAAGACCCGTTTTAGCACTTGGAGAACTTGACCACTTTGGTCCAAACCACCAAGGCACGAAATGTGAATGAGGAGTAGATGATCATGAGGCTCTTCCACCACTCTCTTGGGGATAAAGCCGCTCATTGGTACAGGACTATAGAAAGGCCAATTGCAACTTGGAATGATTTGAAATCGGCTTTCCTGAAGAAATTCTTCCCTGTCAGACGTACCAATGCTTTAAGATGGGCGATTACTACCTTCACCCAGTGGCCGAGGGAGCAGTTTCATGTTGCCTGGAGCGATTCCAGGACATATTGCGAAGGTGTCCACACCACAAGGTGTCGAAATGGCAGCTCGTGTAGATATTCTACCACGGGTTGGCTGAGCAACTCAGAAATCACGTGGATGCTTCTTGCGGAGGCAATTTACTCAACAAAGATGCAGATAGAGTGCACGATATGTTTGAGGAGATGAGTGAGAATTCAATTAATCATGCCTCCATAGATGCTTTTAACCAGTCCCAGATTGAATGTTAATGAAGTCCATGACTCTCATTCATTCGATATGTAATTGATTTACAATAAACTAAATAAGGTGGACTTGGTTACTAAAAGGATGGAGGAGTGGATGGCTGGAAATTCAATGAACAATTCTCGATCCACTCAATCCCAGCATTCAGGATTCCATTCGTCGTGAGATCCTTCCGAATGGGAGTTCATGAATCAACTTGATGCGGCTCAACCTGTGAGTCAGCATTATTCGGAACCACACGGGTTCCAAACTGGGGCCTTTGATTCCAGTTTCTCTGATCCCTCCCTTTATTTCTCTCCATCCTCACCCTATGAGGATGTCTATATTGTACAGGAGAACGTTAGGTCCAACCCTTATTCCAATGCTTATAATCCGGGTTGGAGGAACCACCCTAACTTCTCCTGGAAAAACATGGGCCAGCAGACCCAATTCCGACCCAACAATTTTGCTCCACAAAGACCAATGGGTCAGGGTCATGTTTACACTTAGCTCCCCCCGAATCAGGTCAATCAGCCATCTTGGAATGCCCGTCAACCCATAGGGCAGGCTGATTTGAATCGACAGATGGTAGAAATGCAAGGATCTATGCTCCAGGTCATGCAGTAAATGAAAACCTCACTGGACAACTTGCAAAATGGGTTCATTGCTAATTCTCGTCAACCCGGATCTTTGCCATCTCAACCCGTACCCAACCAACATAATATCTAGAATCCGAGCAATCAAGCCCAAGGGTATGAGAATCAGAGGGACCCACATGCATATGCTTAGGTGGTTGAGCAGGGTCTTTCCTCTTCTGCTTCTTCAACTCAAAGGTTTTTGCCTAATGAAGCCCCTCCAATCTTTCCTACCCCTCCCCAAGACCCAAACCCATATGCATCTACTAATTCAGTTACCTTGAGGAGTGGAAAACAAACACAAGATCCACAACCACACTGTTCTGATCTACCAAATCCTGGAAAGTTTGAGGAGAGACAGGAGAACTCCGAAGAAGAAATCAAGGCTTAAGAACCTGATTCCAAAGATCTGACTTATGTTCCTTTTCCTGAGGCCTTGATTAAACCTAGGAAGAAGAAGGCTGTTGATAGTAACGAGGAGCTCTTGAATATATTCAAGAATGTCGAGATCAATATCCTACTCCTCAATGCTATCAAACACATGCCGGCTTATGCTAAATTTTTGAAGGATTTATGCACACAGAAGAGTAAGTTGAAGGAATCTATTCCGAGGAAGGTGATACTCTCCGAGCAGGCTAGTTCTATTATCCTACATCACCTTCCTCAGAAAAAGAGAGATCCAGGTGCTCCTTTGATTTCTTGTGTCATCGGATATTACACTTTTGATAGAGCACTTTTGGATCTAGGTGCATCTATTAACCTAATTCCGACTTCTCTTTACGAGAAGTTCGGAATAGGTGAACTTCGGCCGACTTCAATAACGCTACAGTTAGCAGACCATTCGGTCACAAATCCGTGAGGCGTTATTGAAGATGTTATTGTTAAGGTTAAGGATTTCTATTTTATTGTAGATTTCCTTGTCCTTGACATGGATGTACCTGAAAATCTAAGGAACACGCCCATCATTCTAGGGCGTCTGTTCCTAGCTACCGCAAAGGACAATATCAACTGTGAAAGCGATAGCATGGAAACCGCCTTTGGGGATCAGAAATTGAAATCGGATATTTTTAAGGTGATTAACAAATTCGAGGATTGTGGATTTATAGAGGAACTTGAGGATGATAACTTAATTATTGAAACTTGTATGGCAGTTTCTGCAATTGAAAGTTCCTCCTGTTGTGATGAATCTGACCCGCAACCCTCTATGGCAAACCTGCCACATTCTGAAGAGGTTATTGATTTTATTCACTTTCAACCTCTTCCGCTTGATAAATCTTCTTCAACATCATCTTTACCCTCAATCCAAACCCCACCCCAGCTTGAACTGAAACTATTACCTGAGAATTTGAAATATCAATTTTTGGGACCTCAAAAGATGCTCCCTGTGATTATCAGTGCGAGATTAACTGAGTAGGAGATTAAGTTGATCAAGGTCCTAAAGGAACACAAGAAGGAAATTGGTTGGACCATTCATGACCTTTGGGGGATCAAGGCATCTTACTGCAATCACAGAATATTTTTGGAAGATGGATCCCGCCCTTCTCGCTAAATGCAGAGGAGATTAAACCTTAATATGCGAGAATTGGTCAAGAAGGAAATTATCAAGTGGCTTGATGTAGGAATCATTTATCCGATCTCTGATAGTCCTTGGGTAAGGCCTGTGCAAATTGTTCCTAAGAAAGTCGGGATTACCATTGTGACTAATGAGAAAGGAGAATCTGTCACAACTTGTTCAACTTCCTCCTGGAGGGTTTGTATTGATTACAGGAAGCTGAACACAGCCAAGAAAAAGGATCATTTCCCTTTTCCCTTTATCGATCAAATCCTTGAAAGACTAGCCAGGCAGAAGTACTATTTCCTAGACGGTTACTCGGGATAAAATCAAGTCCCTATCCATCCCAAGGATCAGGAAAAAATGGCTTTCACCTGTCCCTATGGAACCTTTGCTTTCCATAGGATGTCATTCGGCTTATGCAATACACCTGGACCTAGACCAGGTCATGATGCTGGTAATTTGGACCCAATGGCTCATCTGGAGGCCCAGGTTGTGGAATCTGAGGAGCGGCATCAGCAGAGCATGGACTGTATCTTGACGATGCTTGATAGAATGCAGCATACACCATGAGGAAAACAGCTTTGGGATTTCTATGATCCAGCCGCACCGATCGTCTCACCCTTAGTCAAGATTCTCAAAGGCAGAGATGCGTTTGAGCTCAAGCCCAATGTGATTGGTTTGATCAACACTCATTTTTATGGAAACTCAAGCGAAGATCCATTCCAGCACTTAGAGGACCTGAGTCGACTCGCAAAAATGATTCGACCCAGGAATATTGATCTTAGGATTGTTCTGATGAAGCTTTTCCCATTTTCTCTAAGGGACAAAGCTTCATACTGGTTCAAGACCATTGGGAAGCCAATTGGAACCTGATCGAAATTACGACATGAATTCCTGCAAAAGTTCTTCCCAATTGGTCGAACGAACGCGATGAGGCGTGCAATCACGACTTTCTCCCAAGGAGTTGGGGAGAAGTTGCATGAAGCCTAGGACCGATTTCACGACCTTCTCCGGAAATGCTCGCACCATGGTATACCCAGATGGCACCTAGCTCAGATCTTTTAACATGGGCTGGATGACACACGTCGGTATCTGGCCGATGCATCTAGTGGCGGGAATTTTCTTGTGAAAGATGAGAATAGCGCATTTGAGTTGTTCAAATCTTTGGCGGAGAACTCGATGAATGCCACGTTAATGAACCAATTCCAGTGACCTGGTCAACAGCGGGTTGGTGTCCATGAGGCTCACACCGAGTCTATTCGAGCCAATATGGATATCATCGTCAAGCAGCTGGATAGAATAAACCTGATCGAGAAAAAGATTGACCAAATTAGTCAGGGTCAATCTCACCTGAACTCTGCTACCCCAAGACCCTCCTATGCACCCTGAGCCCCCCCTACTCGAGTTAATCTACTCACTCGGGATGCATCTTCTCCTTATTTATGAGATCCTGCATATCAGGATCCCATAAACAATCCCGATCTGGCACCATATGACCAGGGTTATGCACCACCCGCAGACTATAATACGTATCCCCTTGATGGATTTACGTCTCAGACGTCTTCGGCCTACAAGGGTGTCAGTGCTATTCAAGGATACGGACGTAGTAACCCATATTCAGCGACGTATAACCCTAGTTGGTGCCAGCATCCAAACTTCTCCTGGTCTGGTAACTCACAGAGACCACATCAAGATCCACACTACTAGACCAGGCAATATGGGAATGCGCAAAACACATACCCTAGGCAGCAGCCATTCTCGTCTCAGCAGTAGCAACCCTGTTCTATATACCAGCCACTTCATCAAGCTACCAGTCACCCTCCAAAGCGGGTTGACCCTTTGGAGGCACTGAAAGAGGAGCTGCAAGAATCTATGAGGAAATCTACACAGGATAGCTTGCAAATAATGAAGGTGATGGCTGACCAGATACAAACTATACAGAACACGCAAAACCAACTGTTGCAGGAGCATAGGACTCAGGGAGCCTTGCCCTCCCAACCTGTCCCGAACCCTCGATATGTGCAAAACCAAGGCACCCCACCTAGGTTTCAGGCACCACAGGGACAGGCACACGCCATATAACAGGCGCCTCCTACACCACCTGGTTATGCTCAAGGCCAACCGCCTTTGATGCAGAACCCCGCATACTCTACCCCTTCTACTCCCCCACTACCTCATGGACAGCAAGCCGATGCAAATGCTGTCTCATTAAGGAGTGGAAGGAAGGCATTCAACCCACCACATAGGCAGGCAGGTCCTGATTTTTCTCACCCTTCGCCTTAGGTGGGTTCAACTCCATCTCAGGAGCCACCTACGGTAGATAAGGGTAAGAGGCCACTTGACCCTGAGATTCCTGTCCCTTTTCCTGAGGCTCTAACATGAAATGTAGTGTGGAAGGACACGTGGAATATATGCGGAAATAAAAATATAAACAATCTCACAAAGATAAGCAATCACAAAATGTACACAGGAATTTTTAGGTGGAAACCCAAACCGGGTGAAAACCACCACCTAACCCTCTCGAGTTAGGATTTTCCGATCAACCAGGTTGATCAAAATCCACTAAACGAATCACTTTAAACGAGGGTGATTCAACCTCAGTACAACCACGCTACAAGTACGAGGGTAGCGTTCCTCAACCCCTTCTCTCCACGAGAAGGATTTTGTCCCACGAAGGAGACGGGAATTCGCAAAGCAAATACCCAACCAAAAGACAAAGATAAAAGAAACAATAGTCCTATAGAGCCAACAAGATAATTAAACCTAGCTTCTATAGGAAATAGGAAACTCCCCTTTGCAAGGAGTGCGTCGACGATGACGCGGTGCGTGTGCCACGCGATGGCGCTACGTCGCTCTCGTTAACAATGCCGGGAGAGTGGGTGTGCAACGGTTGAATGCTCTCAAGAAAATGGAGCTTGAGCTTGGAGAGCAAGAGAGTCTTTTCTTTGGACACAAAAGGTTTGAAAGTGTATTGCAAGGTGTGTGTCTTAGTGTGTATATGTCTCTCTAGGTGTGTATCTTGTGTGTTTGTGCTACAAAGGTTCCCCTCTATTTATAGAGGCCTTAGGAAGGCTTTGGAAGGCTTGGAAAAGCTTCCATAGCCGTTGGGTGCAAAGCCCAAGAGAATCAGGCCGAAATCAGGACAATGATTGCATTTGACAGGGTTATTAGACGTCTAACTCTGGCATCAGACGTCTGGAAGGCCACTTTAAGACGTCTGATTTCAAGGTCAGACGTCTGATTCTATGCGGGTTTCTCCCTGACTTGAATCAGATCTAAACAGGGTTTTTGTGCAAGTCCATCAGACGACATACAGGACGTCTGGCACTATGTCTGGACGTCTAGAAACCTACTTTTACTGTGGGAATTGATTTCCAAACGTTGCAACGGCTAGAAAATCTCTGAGAAGAGATTTTGGGTCAGCCGAGGCAAAATGGTCATTTATCAGACGTCTGGTAAGTCCTAAGGACGTCTGATAAGGCTCTAACGGTCATAATCTTGAGTGTTTTCTAAGCCAGCCAACGGTCCACTAACTGGACGTCTGGCAAAGTCATCAGACGTCTCCTAAGACGTCTGGTCTAAGGTCTAGACGTCTGATTTCATCAGACAGAACTAACTACATCCAGCCTAACAGTTATCAGACGTCTGAAACAACAGTCAGACGTCTTAAAATTCTTTATCAGACGTCTGATTTTGGAATTAGACGTCTGGAAGTGCTGTTTGAACCCTATATTGGTTTTCTAAGTATTCTACAGAAAACCTAAGTATCCTAGGGTTGTGCAGGTGTTCCTAGGACTACTTTTAGGGTACTTTGAGGCTCTTTAACATAATGTTCTAAGGAATCAAAAAGAGCAAGAAAATAAATACAAGAGATACATGAAAGGATAAAAAAGAATCTATCCTATTCTTCTTGTCTTCCATCTCCAATCTTTCGCTCCACGCGAACCTCCTCTGTTTTCCGTCAAGCTCCTCCAATCCGTCCTGGATGTGAGCTCGAGTTTCGTCTAAACACGTCCACATTTGCAATTGACCTGAAATCTAGGACTCAAATTGCAAATGTTAAATAACACGTGTTTTGTTATCATCAAAACAAATGATCGTGGTGCTCTAGCACCAACAATCTCCCCCTTTTTGATGATGACAAAACCGTAAATAATGCATAAAAATCCTCCCCCTTTTTGACATTATCAAAAAGGTTTAATTGATTTTATATTTCCTATAACTCCCCCTTAAAACATGCTCTTCTATGAGTTTCTTTTAACAAAGGTAATATCCTCCCCCTTTTTGTAACAATGCGATAGCTATTATTTTTCTCCCCCTTTCTAAAGGAAATTTAGCTACCTTATATCTCCCCCTTAAAAATTGACAATTAGCTCATCCTTTTTTTAACTCCCCTATCTAAATGCTTATGATAAAAAGATAGGGTATAGGGTTTTACCTCACCTACCATGGCCAATAAAATGGCCCGAATGGTGGTGGTGGATGCCACATCGGATGGGGCTCCCATCCGTAGCTTGGAGGCCCGGGCATCGACGCCGGTCTCCAATCTGGTGGTCGACGTGCGGTGGGTCCGTCGTTTGTTCGCCGTCTCGTCGGTCTTCTTGTTCTCCTCCTTGGTCTACTCATTGGTTCTCCCAACTTATGTTGACCAGCCTTGAGCTTGTAGGTCCAGTCCTTTATGTTGTAGTCATCCCTGAACCCTACAAAACAAGATTCTAATTTTTTCTTCGGTATCCAAGTGAGCTTGGATCCGGATCTGTTAGCGGGTCTCCTTAACGGAGATCCTTTCTCAACCTTAGGGCTATAAAACTTATCTACTTTGTTGATTAATTTGTTAGAATTTTCCCTAAGACATGCAATTTCTCTTTCTATAATTTGCATCTTAGTCTTTAAATCAAAAATTTCTAACTTTAGACTATTATTTTCCTCAATCAATTTATTATTTTCATTGATGAGGTTTTGATTTTCTAATAATAGGTTATCATTTTTAGGACTAGCTTCTAGATCCTTAAGTTTTATTTCTAACCTATCATTTTTATTTCTAAGAAAACTAAGGTTCTTCTTCATGCTTTTGTTTTCTATCCTAAGTGATTTACTAATCTCAAAAAGTTCATTAAAAGCTTCTTGTAAATCCAGGTTTACCTCATTGTCGGAGTCGCTTTCGCTGTCGCTGTCGCTATTGCTTCCTCTGGCCATGAAACCAAAGCAAGCGGTTTCTTCCTTTTCTTCTTCTTCTTCCTCCGAGCTGGAATCATCATGAGTGCCTTCCAACCTCCTCCATATCTCGTGGGCGGTGGTGCACTCTTGGATTTTCTCGAACTCTTCCGGACTCAACGCGCAATACAGGGCATTCATTGCCTTTGCGTTGAGTGAGAGCTCTAGAATCTGTACTTGTGAGTACCCTCCTTGGGGTCGCTTCGGGATCTCGTATGGGGTTTTGCAACATCCCCATACCTCGAATTCAGTGGCTTGGAGCCACGTCTTCATCCTCAACTTCCAGTAGCTGTAGTTGTTCCCGTCAAAGTAGGGCGGACGAGTTGTGGACTGTCCCTCCGAAATCCTACTTGTGGAACAGCTTCCCTCCATGATCTAGATCCTCGCCGGTTTGTAACGCCGATTTCGCGAGACCTGCTCTGATACCAATTGAAAGTTCTTCCCCTTACTAGGAGGGGTGACGTAATATGCGGAAATAAAAATATAAACAATCTCACAAAGATAAGCAATCACAAAATGTACACAGGAATTTTTAGGTGGAAACCCAAACCGGGTGAAAACCACCACCTAACCCTCTCGAGTTAGGATTTTCCGATCAACCAGGTTGATCAAAATCCACTAAACGAATCACTTTAAACGAGGGTGATTCAACCTCAGTACAACCACGCTACAAGTACGAGGGTAGCGTTCCTCAACCCCTTCTCTCCACGAGAAGGATTTTGTCCCACGAAGGAGACGGGAATTCGCAAAGCGAATACCCAACCAAAAGACAAAGATAAAAGAAACAATAGTCCTATAGAGCCAACAAGATAATTAAACCTAGCTTCTATAGGAAATAGGAAACTCCCCTTTGCAAGGAGTGCGTCGACGATGACGCGGTGCGTGTGCCACGCGATGGCGCTACGTCGCTCTCGTTAACAACGCCGGGAGAGCGGGTGCGCAACGGTTGAATGCTCTCAAGAAAATGGAGCTTGAGCTTGGAGAGCAAGAGAGTCTTTTCTTTGGACACAAAAGGTTTGAAAGTGTATTGCAAGGTGTGTGTCTTAGTGTGTATATGTCTCTCTAGGTGTGTATCTTGTGTGTTTGTGTTACAAAGGTTCCCCTCTATTTATAGAGGCCTTAGGAAGGCTTTGGAAGGCTTGGAAAAGCTTCCATAGCCGTTGGGTGCAAAGCCCAAGAGAATCAGGCCGAAATCAGGACAATGATTGCATTTGACAGGGTTATCAGACGTCTAACTCTGGCATCAGACGTCTGGAAGGCCACTTTAAGACGTCTGATTCCAAGGTCAGACGTCTGATTCTATGCGGGTTTCTCCCTGACTTGAATCAGATCTAAACAGGGTTTTTGTGCAAGTCCATCAGACGACATACAGGACGTCTGGCACTATGTCTGGACGTCTGGAAACCTACTTTTACTGTGGGAATTGATTTCCAAACGTTGCAACGGCTAGAAAATCTCTGAGAAGAGATTTTGGGTCAGCCGAGGCAAAATGGTCATTTATCAGACGTCTGGTAAGTCCTAAGGACGTCTGATAAGGCTCTAACGGTCATAATCTTGAGTGTTTTCTAAGCCAGCCAACGGTCCACTAACTGGACGTCTGGCAAAGTCATCAGACGTCTCCTAAGACGTCTGGTCTAAGGTCTGGACGTCTGATTTCATCAGACAGAACTAACTACATCCAGCCTAACAGTTATCAGACGTCTGAAACAACAGTCAGACGTCTTAAAATTCTTTATCAGACGTCTGATTTTGGAATTAGACGTCTGGAAGTGCTGTTTGAACCCTATATTGGTTTTCTAAGTATTCTACAGAAAACCTAAGTATCCTAGGGTTGTGCAGGTGTTCCTAGGACTACTTTTAGGGTACTTTGAGGCTCTTTAACATAATGTTCTAAGGAATCAAAAAGAGCAAGAAAATAAATACAAGAGATACATGAAAGGATAAAAAAGAATCTATCCTATTCTTCTTGTCTTCCATCTCCAATCTTTCGCTCCACGCGAACCTCCTCTGTTTTCCGTCAAGCTCCTCCAATCCGTCCTGGAAGTGAGCTCGAGTTCCGTCTAAACACGTCCACATTTGCAATTGACCTGAAATCTAGGACTCAAATTGCAAATGTTAAATAACACGTGTTTTGTTATCATCAAAACAAATGATCGTGGTGCTCTAGCACCAACAATTTTGAGGACCTGAAGTCAATGTTTAAGGAAGTACATATTCAGGTCCCCCTCCTCGAGGCAATTGATCACATCCCCGTTGTCTTTAGGTTCTTCAAGGACTATTGTACCCCGAAGCGATAGCCAAGAATTGGACGACAGGCGGTACTGTCAAAAGAAGCTAGTGCCGTGATTCTAGTATATGGGCATCGATTTTATGGGCCCTTTTCCAAACTCGCATGTCTTCGAGTATATATTACTAGCCATTGACTATGTCTCAAAGTGGGTCGAGGCCATCCCGACGAGACGGGCTAATCATAAGACCGTCATTTCTTTCAAACGGCAATACATCATCGCGAGATTTGGAATACCTCGCGCTCTGATTAGTGATGGGGCAAGCCACTTCATCCACACCCATTTCAAATCATTATTAAATAAATATGGGGTACATCACCATATAGCCACCCCATATCACACGTAGACCAATGGGCAGGCGGAAGTGTCTAACCGTCAGATCAAGCTGATTCTCTAGATGACGGTTAGACCAGATAAGAAGGACTGGTCCGGTAAACTAGTTGATGCACTCTGGGCATATAGGACCGCGTACAAGGCCCCACTCGGAATGTCACCATATTGTATGGTATATGGCAATGCCTGTCACCTTCCTATAGAGCTGGAACACCGTGCCTTTTGAGCGGTGCGAAAATGTAACCTTGACCTCGATGCAGGAGGTCAAGAATGGAAACTCCAGCTCAGAGAATTAAAAGAAATCCGACGAGAGGCCCATGAGAACGCATTGATATACAAGGACAAGACCAAGGTCTTTCATAACCGCCACATCCAGAGAAAAACTGATGAGAACCTCATCATGAGCCATAACTAGCTCATTTTGACCCAATACAAAGGATAAAAGCTCCTACATAACTCAAGGAAAGGCTTAACTCAGAGAATTCTGAGTTTAAGGAGAAAACAAGTCATAAGGGGTAAAAATGCAATTTTACCAGTATAATCTGCATACAGGGTAATTTAGGGTCCAAACATAGGTCAAAGCAACCTAATAAGAATAAAAGTGGGATGAGATGATCTGGCAAGGGCTACAGCAATTCCAAGGAACTAAATGATAATCTGTAACCCTAAAATAAACCCACTTCAATTCACGAGGTTCAAGGCAAAGAAAAAAATGGAATAAACCCTCTAAAATTCATAGAAAAATAATCTGTAGGGTTTAGAACCTTCAATTTGACCTTAGGAACCCATCTTGACCTACATTGAGAACCATACCCAATTAATAACTTAATTTGGGTTTTGGCGTAAATTGACCAGTCAAACAAGGTTTAATCTAGAAATAAAATTCACCATCAGATTCCTTAGGTCCTAATTAGTCATGTATAAAAACTTGAGCCTAAGAAGAAACCTTCTTGACCAACTTTACACTTTGGTCCTCATATATTTACTTTTTGGCCCTCAACTTTTGAACCCTCGCATTTTGGCCCCTAACTCTCCTTCGTTCTTTGCGTTCAAGTCCTCCCTGCAAAACCTGCCAGCACCATGCTCCGGCGACCTTGCGCAGAGCATGGCGCCGCGCAGGGTGAGGGGGAGAGTCTGGCAAGTAAACCGGGGGTGCCCTACGTCGTCATCCGTCGCAGGGACACCCCCCTGGTCGCTGTAACCCACCATACCGGCCGTGCGAACGCACGGACGGTATGGGTTTCCATCTCCGGCATCCTCCGGCGAGGGAGACATGTCGTCTCCCTCCGCCTTCCTCCCTGATTCGGTCCCTATAAATACCCCCGTCGCTCCACCGTTCTTCCCAGCTTGGATCTGACGGAGAAAACCCCCAACTTTCCTCTCTTCTCACTCCGGTAGACGCCCACCAGCTCCGGCGGTTCTTCCTCCTCCTCCTCTTCGCTCTGCCGCAATACCAGCAGCAGAGACTTCTTCCCCTGCTCTTCCCGCGC
The DNA here is from genome assembly GCA_037157565.1 of Thalassia testudinum. Lineage (NCBI taxonomy): Eukaryota > Viridiplantae > Streptophyta > Magnoliopsida > Alismatales > Hydrocharitaceae > Thalassia > Thalassia testudinum. The sequence continues at coordinate 101,531,135 of JAZHRO010000063.1, forward strand.
CACGCCGCACCCAGCTGGCGCCTCTCTGGCCCTCTGCTCGCCGCCGCCCCTTCCCCCGGGCATCTTCTTCTCCGGCGACAGTCGATACGACTGTCGCCCGCTCCGGCCCCTCCTCGTCCTGCTAAGTAGGTAGAACTCCTCCTCTTCCTCCCCTCTTCCTTTTCCTCACTTTAAACATCTACTGTCGCCCTCGATTCCGACCAATCACCCTCACCTTCTCCGCCTCCGGCCATCCTCCGGCGAGCCGCTCCCATCACTCCAGCATCCCACACGGCTCGCCGACCTGCACATAATCTCCGCCTCCTCACCCTGATCCATTTCCGCCCCTCCACTTCCCCCAAATCACCCCCTGCAACTCCACCGAACAAACCCATCTCCCGACCCACAGTCCGACCTAGGGTAGCCCTTAGGCTCCGCCCCGCCGCCTGCACACCCCCCGACCACCTTCGCCGTGCCACGGCGAAGGTCCTCCGCGTTTCTGATTGGGCCGAGAGGCCGTTTTTCTGTGGGCAGGTACCTGCGCTCGTCGCCGCCATTGTTGAAGCAAAGCAGCTTCTTCACCTGCTGCCCCAGGTGAGTCACGCCCAGGTTACGCTCCCAGACAGCGCAAGGCGCCTTCGCGAAGCACCAGGCTGCAGTCGAGTCGAAGCCCTCGCGCGAAGGTCTCGCGTAACGCTGCGATTACCGGCTGCTTCCTCCGCGCAGGCGCGAAATTGGGGTAGGACATTTAGTCCCACCTCGGAAGGCTCTGAAGGAACGCAGCGGTATAAAGCGAAAAAGTGCTGGAGGCTTATTGCCTCAGCACACGGGGTGAGGTCCCCTTCACCCGCCCGGTTACCCTGTCTCGTCCGCGCTCACGCCCCGCGGACCTGGCCCGACCCGACTTAGACTGACCTGCACTCCTCGCCCACCACGCACGCCGGTGGGCCTGGACCCGGGCGCGACCCGTACCCGGCTACCCGGCAGCTCTGGGAGAGCTATCCCATGAGCGGATTCTGTGAGAGAGAGACGCGGGGGAGGGTAGAGATAGGTTTTGCCCCTCTCTGATCAAGCTGTGTAAGTGTGCAGGCACAGGTGAAGAAGAACCGTGGAAGAAGACGAAAGCTGAAGGAAGGAGGATCACCGAGCGGCACTGTAGCAGCTGCGGTTTAAGTCGTCTGATTGGAAAATCAGACGACGTCCTGAAGGCAAAGAAGGAGAAGGAAGGCGAGGCAGAGGAGAACGCAGAGAGGCCAAGACAAGAACTGAAAGAAGAAGAAGAGCACGAGAAGAAGAAGGTCTGAAGAAAGGAAAAGAAGAAAGAAAGAAGAAGAAGAAGAACAGGACCGCAAGGGAGAAGAAAAAGAAAGAGACGAGCAGAAACAAGAACTGAAAGAAGAAGAAAAGCATCACTACTGCTGCAGATAAAGCAGAAGAGTCAAGCAGAAGAAGATAGGCAAAGAGAAAAGAAGAGAAGAAGAAAGAAGCCAACAAATTCTCTCTCTCTCTCTTTCTTTATTTTTGTAAAAGAAACTTGTACCCCTAGAATACAACTTGCTCCCTGAGTTCGACCTCGGGAACTCTTTATTTCCGAGTAACAAATTGTATTAAACTGGTAATCACCTCCCTCTATACTATACTACGACGGAATAATAAAACTATAGAGGAAGTCAACTACGCCAAAAACATTCACGCCAAACCAGCAAGTCTGGTTGTTTGATTCATGATTAAAACTTTTCGTAGGGAAGCTAAAGTCCAAGTGGACTGGCCCATATGTTGTGATTCACCCATACCCTAATGGGGCGGTCCAGATCAGGGACCCAAAATCTGGGCATATATCTACGGTAAATGGCCAGCACCTCATGCCATTTTTGGCCCAGAACCTCCTCCAACTGACGAGATCGTTCATCTTATTGAGGACGTGTGATTGAGTTTTCGCCCAGCTGAAGGTGTTAAACTCAGCATCTGCTCCACATCCATCACCCTATACATATTCATTTTTATATATAGCATATTTTCCTTTAAGCATATTTTCTTTCTGCATATTGCATACTGTCAGGTTGGCCGGTGCTGAATGTATAATTTCATGAGCAATTACAAGTGATTCCTACCAATTTACTCCCTGCTGTATTTATTTTCTTTTATATTCATGCATGAGGACATGCAAGAACTTAGGCATGGGGTGGTAGATACAACAAAAATTGAAAAATTTTTATGCCAACATTTAGGAAAAACCTCGGAGCTGCATGTCAAACGTACTTTAGGATCCTAAATAAAAGAACAACCGACTCCACCTCCAATGCTCGCATTGGAGCTAGAAATCGTCCGCAACAGCCATTTCCGACTCACCCGCTCACCTCTTGTTCTAAATTTAAGGTCAAGCTGAATTTAACCCGATATGGGAATTTCACGAAGTACAAATTATACGAGGTTACTTGTTTATAGCATATATACATATTGCATTCATGAATAAGATTATTTTATTAAGAGAATGCATTAGGGATTTTATCCTCTAGTTGATTCCTGTAATCTGGAATCTAGTACAACTTTTCAAACACACATAGAATTTGCAATGGATTTACGGTGAAAGCTGATAAATGTCTTTAGTCTATCGAGAAGGAGCAGTGCTTCTTCTCCTGAACCCTTGGACAGTGTTTTGGGAGTCAGGCAGATTTTCTTCCAAAAATCCACCAAATAGTGTGAGATGAGAATAGAGAGCACTGGTGCTCTAAGATTAGTGCAAGGAATCTGGAATCCTAGATAATTAGGTGATGATACTCAAAGATTAGGCATAGTTTTCACTCTTGGTTCCTACGTATACATTTTTGCATGAAATTTTGAGAGCCACCAAATAAGGCAAATAAGTAGAGAGCGAGTTTTCATAAAACTAAGGCTAAGGTGGATGGTTACGACCATTCTTTATGGAATCCTTGGCTGAAGGAGGGAATTGATGTCAAGGTCAGAAATACACTATCCTATCCGTCTCTCCTGGTGCCATGAGTAGGCACTTTCACCAAATAAGAAACCCAATACCTCTTGAATACCACCAATCCCTAATAATGCCTCCACAATAAAGTTCATGGATGTGTGCTAGTTGTGTTATGTTGAAAAAAGGAAAGGAAAAAAAATTTAAAATAAAAAAAATGATGAAAGCAAGAAAAATTGAAAAAATTAGAAAAAGAAGAAAAAGCAAGAAAAAAAAGTGTTTGTGAATATTTAGTGTTTATTTCATTTGTATTGAGGCAATACCACTGAATAAATTTGAGATCCACTAAATATGGCCTTAACCTATTTTTCTGTGTTTCTGACCACCTAAATACTGGCTGAGGAATTCCGACTTAGTGTTAGGGTTATGGAAACTCAATTAAAGTGTTAATGCCAAGTGAGACCAACAAATATAGGTCATATGTGTGAATCTGGTGAGATTGTGAACTCTAAGAAAAAGAAAGAAAAGAAAAGAACAAGAAAAAGAGTAAGACAGAATGAATACAAAAGAATCAAAAGATAGCATAGTTTTTCTCATCTTTCTCTGAGTTGAGTTACGTAATAATTTGGGAATCTAGATTCTACAGTACTAATCTCTATGTAGCACCAGTCGAGAGTGAGCCACCAAATATATAATCTTTTCCCTCTAAGATTCTCTACCTAAGCTTAAAGCCGGGTGGAATTCACAGAATATTTTGAATACCCCATGGGAAGAAGTCCACTATCCCACTAGAATTTTTACTAGGGGTCAAGTACAGGCTTTAGAGGTGAATTAGTTTTTCACTCGAATCTGTTGCAAAAGCTACATAGTTACACTTCCACGATTGTCTGGATTTCTAGAGCATAGGATGAAAATAAAAAGGAGAAAAATCTCTAGACATACACTTGATAAAATAATCAATCCCTTAAAGACCCTTCTGTGAATAATTTAGTCTTGCATTTGCTAGGGACTAGCAAGATTTAGGCATGAAAGTATGATTGTGCAGCAATCATAGGTCTTAATTGACCTAAATTAAGCTAGGACTTAGCAGAAGTTAGGGTAATTCATGCATGCATAAGCATTACTAGCACCTTTACGGCTTTCTTTTAGCTATGCATAAAATAATGCTAAATTGTACTGATTTGGTGCATTATGTCAATTGCAGGTAATAAACTGATCAGAAGCTAGATCTGAAGCTGGATCTAAAGAATAAAGAATAACTGGTGTTGCAGTAGAGCTGGAGCGGAAGACCTATATTAGATGCATTAGATAATAATATAAGGGAGTTAAGGTATGCTATTCTATTAAGAGGAATAAAGCAATAAATTGTGAAGAACTTAGGTCCATCCTAGCCCTAGGACAGCCTAGAAGCTTCCCCAAGCTCTAGCCACCCTTAGATTAGGTCACGGCACCCTAAGAAACCTTAAAACCCTAAGTCTAGCCTCTATCTGGATGTCCAAATGAGTTATAAGACATCAAAAACCCTTAGCCAACTCCCGCACACCTTAAACCCACTTCTGCAGTATTATTGGACATCCAGACACTTGGTCAGACGTCCAATTTCTGCACAATACCTAAGACAGAACCTAGAATCCCTCCTGACTCTGATTGGACATCCAGACAATAAGTCTAGACTTCTGATTTTTCATTATAAGATGTCTGACACTATTATTAGACATCTGATACTGTCCTCTAATTCCTATTTTGGAATTCAAGCCTTGATCTTTGATCTCTAGCCCCTAAACCCAATTCTAACCCCATAGGAACCTAAATTAAGGTGCCCTAACCCTAGTACATCACCTCTAGACCTACCTAAGGGCCTAATTAGGTCCTCACTAAACCTAATTGACTTGGATCTTAGTCAATTCCATCAGCCTATTCAATTGGACTCATTGAGTCCAATTTAGCCTGATCTCAACACACACTATCCAATTGGGCTCAATGAGAGTCCAATTGACCTAGACCTAACATAATTGAGTTATTTTACTCTCAATTAAGTTTTCACACACCCAATTACTTTACCTTAGTGAATTAGGGTTTACAATCCTAATTTGAGACCTACCTTGACCTAAACCCACTAGAACCTAACCTAATCAACCTAGCCACCTAAGTTTCGACCCACACACACCATCCACACGAAAAATACCTAGCCTAGAGTTCTCTAGAACTCTAGGCTAGGTATTTTTCGTGTGGAGTTCTCTAGAACTCTCTACCATGTGTTGTTGCCTTGGTTGCTAAAATTAGCAACCAAGAGCCATTCAAATTTTAGATTCACATTTGGTGGATCTAAAAACCACCATCCATCCTCTCTCTCTCACTCTCCCATGAGCTCCCACCATAGGCCTCTCTAGAGAATTCCATAATTATCTAGAGAGCTTCCCTTAGGTCTATAAAAAGACCTAAGGGGTGGCCATTTGCACCCATTCATCTCTTGGCTTTATTCACTTCCATTTAGGCTAGCTACATTCCACCTTCCCAAGTTGCTCACCATGGCCACCACCATCTCCACGTCAGGATGCTGGATCACCTCTCCAACCTCTCTTCAAGGGTCAGCCTAAGCACCATTGGCCACCCCTCCTCCTTTGAACCATTCAAAGGCCATCGCAGTCCACCTCCGAATGCCCTTATTTCTGCTAGATTAGTAGCTAGTTCATCATAGTTTACATGCTTTTATTTACTACTTAGTAGTGTAGCTCTTTACTCTTCCCCAATGATGCATGCAAAATCCCCCCATAAATTCTTCTATGCGATCGTTTTATGTTAGCTAGATTGATGTTTTTAAGCTTTCCTCTATAAGCTTTCCTCTAGTTCCATGTTACAAACACTCTCTTGAATGAATGAAAGAAATTTTTCTATATATATATATATGTCTATGTGTTGAGAATCACCATGAGCTTATTGCAATATATTTGGTGTGATTAAAGTTGCCTACTTTTAACTTCTGATATTCTTGCAACTAAGCATGTTGTGCTTAAATACGTAATAACCATAAACCACCATAAGATTTTAAGCAAGTAGAGCAAAAAAGGAGATCGATTTCAGATTTGCATAAATGCCTCCCAGAGACGAACGACCGGGACTTGCTCAAGCCTCGTTATCTTTACCAAAAAAAATTACTTTTTTGATGAACATTTTTGTGCAACTATACTATGATTTCCGACAACTTTAAAACGCACAAAAATGGCTTCTATCACCTCTCATTGGACGACAGACCTGACTCTCCATGGACATCAACCTTCAGTGTTACAAACTCTCTTGATCCAATGATTTGGATTCCTCATTAGCTGCCTGAGACACGTGTACATCATTGCCATCATCAGAGACGATGACCGGCAGTACAACGCACCTAGACACTACCTCTGTCTCCACTTACCATACCTAAAGCTTTGCCAAGCCTATAAATACCTCTTTGTCCCCTTCGATCAAAGGGTCAACTCCCTATCCCTCTTCCCCCAACTATGCTAATAGTAGGCTATTCCCTCTACACCTCCGGTGACCTCTCAACCCCATTCCCAGGCTTCCTGCAATGTAGAAGCTACCTCTCTCACCTCCTCTTCCTCTATTCTGCCTTGCCAACAATGAAGGAGCATCACCCCTTCCTCCAATCGCTTTCGATCACAGATCGGAGAATCTTCCCTAAACCCTCTAATCTCACCCTAGCTCCGATGAGCAATTACTGGAGTTCTTTGTTGGAACCTTGTTCCACATCTTATTTTGGTGTTAACAAAATTATTACATATTAATGTTTGCGATTGAGTGCTTTTCATATTTAGGTGAAAATCAAGGCAAACAGGCATGATGACAAAAAGGAGGCAAGATGACAAGGAGAAGATCATCTTCGACCTTTAGTTTTTTAGATTAGATAGAATGTATGCCTCTCAACAAAGAACCAACTTAGATCATAAAATTAATTAGAGATAAACTAGGATTTATGCTATGATCATTTTCAAAGAAAGTAATTAATTAAACCACTCAAAACAAGGTACTTGTAGCAAGTACCAGTATATGCAAGGCACAGGTTTGAGCATATGTCTCAAACTGTGAACAATAAGTACCAATATCTGATGGTCACAGTTTGAAGACTCAGTTCTAGCCTGAACCTTACAAGTACCGGTACCCATGATGAGTACCGGTACAGGTAGGTTACTATGCCAAGTGAGTCTCAAACTTGGGAATCACAAGTACCAATATCCATGATGAGTATCGATACTAGGACTCTTGTGTATTGGCTTCAAAAAAATTGTAAGTAGCTAGTACCAGTACCTATACTTAAGCACCGCTACCAGTTAGCCGTTGGCTCAAAACTGAACGGCTAGAAAATTAATTTTGGTAATATGAATGTTGGGATTTAAACCCCAACGTCTATTAGATGTACCACTAAGGTCATATCTCTATAAATAAATCCTTGGACCCTTAGTTTGCACATATGACATATAAGAGAAAATTCTAGAGCTGGATTTTCATATTTCCACCATATTCTGAAGAGAAGATATAGTTTGCAGCTCTCAAACTTTTTACGCTTTTGCAAACTTTTCAAAGTGTTTCTTTCACGCATTCACAAGGCGATTCACATTTTTACTAAGATCTCAAATCGGTAATACTTGTTGAGAGGCTTAGGCTTTCTCTTGTAAGATTTCTCTTTCTTACACATGTGCTTATTTTGTTCTTGAGCTTTTGCTCATTGGGTTGTAACTAACCTATCATTGTACTTGGGTTGAGGTAACCCGTTAATTACCTCATTTAGTAAATTGATTCCCTTAGGGTTGAAGGAATTGGGTTAAAAATCCTAAGCTGGGAGGCTTAGGTAATCGAGTATCCAAGTGAGTGGGGAACCACTATACATCTTGTTCCAATTTCTATAATTGTATTTTGTGAAAATCTTTCTTGTTATTACTAAAACTTTGCTTAAGTGATTGTGCACGTAGCCATCTATTTATAGATCCTATCATTCTTTTGTCTCATTCATCTACGTAAAGTTAGCTTTAGCTTAGTTTAGATCGTTACATTGGTTTATCATCGTTAATTACATAGTTTAGTTAGTTTAAACCTCCTTCTCTCTCACCTCCTTCTTCGACTCCGACAAGGCTAATCCGGCCTTGTCTGACCATCAATCCACCAAATCAAACCTTCCTCCACCTTACTCTACCTTATCATAGATCATTTCCACCTTCTTTTCCTTTCAATTAGCTTAAATACACAAAATTCCTAATTTTGCTCAACGTCAGACCTTCGTTATCTGTGGAAAAGGTCCAACAAGTTCTTCTGCCTAGTTAAACCACCTCTACAATTTTGCAATGCCTCCTGGAATAATTTGCCTCAATCAATTGATCAAGACCTTCAATCTCTGACACTAACGAACTTAAAATCCTCAATAAATCAAATAGAGTTCACTCACCTTCTAAAAGCTTTCATCGAGTTAATTGAGAAGCTTCTGAGCTTTGTGAGTTCTTTCGGAAGCTTTTAAGCTCAATTTCAAGCAGTTAACGACTACCACCTTCATCCATTGGAGCTCTGATCCATTTCGACTAGTCTGATCTTGAGAGAAAGTGTTCAAATCCACTCGCAATGTTCTTAAAACATTTAAGCAGACTTTCATGATTAATGTGCAAGCATTTAGCTAGAGTTTGATTGATTGAATCATCTTGATCACCTTCATCTTCCTTAGCTCCGGCAGTGCTATGCACGACAACTTTGATAATCTCCAAGTGTAGCAATAGGTCCATGATCTTTAGTAGGACTTCTTAAGTTAGTAATGACTTTAGTTAGCTTGTTAACTCATTGGATTACTCTGTCAATCTAAAATATTTGAAATATGGGCGACAGACCTAGAACAATGTGTTCCAGTGATCAATTTTCCTACTTTTTGAGTCCAATGAGTTCCTAAGGTCTTTAATAGTCTATCTGGGCTTTTGATTTGATTGAAATTTCCCTTGAACTAAAAGTCAATATCCATCTTGTTTCGGTCAACCATTGGCTGCCATTAGAGTTCAAAGCTCTTGAGGTTATGTTTAAGTATTGCTGCAGGCATTAGAGATTATTAAAAGTTTGTTGGAATTGTTTCTAGGAAGTTTCAAGGATGTTTTGAGTCTGTTAATCTTCATCTGAGTTTGTTGTGTTCAAGTGTATAGAAAGGAAGTATTCAGAGTCTTCTGATATGTTTCCCAAGTTGTTCTCAATCCTAAGAGTGTTGTGGAAGCTTCTGAGAGCATTGGAAACAAGTTCAGAAGTGTTGAATTCATTTGCATTGATTTGAACTCTTTCTGCTCTCATCTGTTAACAATGAGCTAAGAATTCTTTTCAAGTTAATGTTAAAGTTAAGCAGCTACTCCTTAGACCTGCAATTGTGTTTAAGCTTTAGTTAGGCACTAAGAGTTCCTTAATAATGAGTGATAGAGTGATTTAGGCTAAATTTAAGAGTCTGCTATGGTTCTATTAAGTATTTACACAGGTGAAGTTTGGAGTCGAAGTGATGAAGCCAATCTGAGATGATTAAGCAAGCTCTGATGATCCAGATGATAATTTGAGCTCTTGATTAGTGTTTGGAGTTATGCTAGAGACGAAGTGATGAAGCCCAAACTCTGACTCGAAGGAGATTGTGTTCAATTGAGGCTGTAGTTGAGAAGGTGGAAGAGAAGTGTGCGTTGAAGGAGGGGGACTCTTTAATCCCACCTCAGAAGCAAAGAAGCATCTAAAGAGGGATATAATGAACCATGGCCATTTAGCTGCTAAGTGACTACGACGTTGATCTCTTCTGAGCATACTATACACTATATAATCTAATGGCTCTGGGAGAGTAGCCTGCGGGTGTTATGTGTTGCGATGTTGACACGTAACACTAATGAAACTATGGTCCGGCTCATCTAACCTATTGATTCAGTTCAGAGTGCCATGTGTCATAAAAACTTTTTTTTTTTAAGTAAGAGGGAATGTGTGTGTGTTGGGTTGAGATGAGTTTAAATGTCAAACACTTAGCGTGAATTGGATAAGAAAACTTATGCTAAAGCTTAAGTGAAGGATAAATGACTTGTTAGTTGTAAAAAGATATTTTTTTTATAAAGATTTCAATGCATGCTCATCGCTCATTTGGAATTGATTGCCATGTGTATTATGTGTATTTCTTGCAATTAATTCATGTATCTAATGTGTTTTAATTATGTCATTAATCTATTTGTAATAGCTTAAGTAATCAATTAAGTTAAGTACTATATAGATTAGTAGATAGAGTAATTTAAGTAGGTTAGTTAAGTAGGTTATTAGTTAAGTAATTTAAGTTTGGAGTTTATCTAGAATTATTTAAGTCAAGTTATTAGTTAAGTAGGTTAGTAAGTTAACTAAGTTAAATATTGTAATAAGTCATATATTAACTTTAACTTAGTAATTAGTTAAGTTATAAGTAGAGTTAATTTATAATAAGTAAATTATAATAAGTAATTACGTAAAGTTATATAGGAAGTAACTTAATTAAGTAGTTTAAACTTAAGTTATTTATATATTATAAAGTATAATTTAAGCATATAAGTTATATGTATAATAAGCTATGTAATAATTATAATTTATTAATTAATAGATATAAGTATAGATAACTTAAAAAAGAGAATAAGAATAATTACAGAATAATTGGTGAAATTAAGCTCATATAAACCTCCCGGCGAACGACCTGGGCTCAACCAATATAAATTATAAAATATATTAGTTCTCTTGCTCACTATACTACGACACAAAATGACATTTCTTATAAATGTGAGAAAACTTAACATCATTTTTAGAGGCTACCAGAGAACTACCCCAAAACCTAGATGATCCCCAGGTACGGCGACAAGCTGCGGGCTGTCGCTGAGTTAAGTTACATGGAAGTGCCCGAATCTAACTCAATGCAAAGGTACTCAAGATGCTGGGGTACTTGGTATTCATAGCTAGAGGCTCGTTAAGCCCCTACATAAGCAAAGGACACCAGGGTACTATGAGGAGTTTGGTTAAGATCTCATCTGACCACGGATTGAGTGGGCATACTCAGAGACTACACTCCTAGTGAGAGCATTGGTGTGACCCGACAATTCTGACCAACCCTACAACATGATCAAGAATGCTCTAAGACTTGGCAATGCTGGGCGGGTGCTGAGTCACACTCTTCACCGTCATAAGGTATTGGCCTAGGTAGCTCCCAAGAGGCCCAACACTTCTAATTGAGGTTAGCAATGTTCTTGATACATCGAGAACAGGTATGCCTTCTACGAAGATTACCAGCTCTGCTGGCCCCTCGCCTAGCTAGGGAGAGATTCCAGGTTGGGATTCAAGGGAAGGAAACATCTCAATCTCCTCTAGTAGAGAGGGATGATTTCCAAAATCTAACTTCTAAGGCGAGGAGGGACTGAGGCATGGTAATAAAATTAAAATAGTTGTGCGAATAAATCCTAAAAAAAGGAGAAAAAGGGCTAACAGCTACTTTGTTAAGCTAATGAAATTTGGGTCAATTTTGGGAATGGGGAAGAACTATTGTTTTATAACTAAGGCATGATTAAATGAGAAAAATGGCTTGTAGTTGGCCTATAGTGTAGAAACTCCTACACTAACTTTCTCTGTTTTGAATGTTGCACATGATTTTGTCCCTACTGAGTTGTTTGGCTCACCCTTACTTTGTGTCCCCTTTTCAAGATCTATTGTCGTAGTGTAGGTGAGACGTACATCGGGTTCTGACCCAGGTAAGCCTAGGCAAGAAAATAGAAGGCCTGTTGTTGCCTTCTTATTGGGTAGGCTTTTGATATCTAATGTAAATCTTTTAGTTGGTTTATTTTTCTCTTGTTAAAGATTGTAGCAAAATAGTTGCCTTATGAATATGAAGTTTAGATTTTTGTACATGTTATGTGATAAATAGCATACCATATGGCAAACTTCTACTTAATCGAGGATCCTTGTGGTAATGAGTTGTGGTATTTCATTATTTCATCTTCACCATTTCTTCTTTTTCACCACTTTGGGTTGCAGGGTGTGCCCGCTTGCATTCTTTTTTCTTCGCCTTTATTGGCTTTGTGTGTTGTTGTGGGGTGTACCCATACAAATAAATTATGATATGCATGCACAGGTACAATTGTAGGGACAATTTTTTGGGAAAATATCAATAAACAAAGGAAACTTTGGCGGATTTTTGGCAGGTTAATTTTTACCCTATGATTTATTTAACAATCAACTTTTTTAGGACATACCAAATTGATAGGACTACAATTTATAACCTGAGCCACTCAGTAGTTGGGACCTTGGTGCATGCATGATAAGGTGTGGCTCATCATAGCTAAAATGCCCAAGTTAGAAACTAGGTTAAGCACTATCTAATTAACACAATAAATGGGTTAAGTGTATGATTTAAGGAAAATGACCTAAAACATCAAATTCGAGTTAAAAATGCATAATTAGGTCAATTTATGAGATATTCTATTCACAAATACAAATTGATGATCTACTTGCCAATTGAATACATTTTTTAGCTAAAAAGTATAAATCAAGGGTTAAGTTAATTTCTAATATGTTCAATTAAGCTATCAAAAAAATGCCATTGCATTTGGGCATCAATAGGAACTTGAAACCATCACATTACATATAGGTCCTTCATTTATCATATTTTTCTTAAGCTAAAACTTCCAAGGCTCTATTTGAAGACTTATAGGGACCTCTTTGTAAGTATCCAAGGGCTGCTCTAACCGACTTCTTTTCACTTATGAGCCTAGCTGCAATTTGTCTAGCATTTCACTTTAAAGGTCTCTTTGCAAAATCTCCAACACACCTACTCTTCGTGAGTGCACTATTCACGCAAAGAACTCGGTGCACAGTGGGCGTTGATTGTTTACTCAATCAATCTGATGGTGGATATCTATCTATTCTTCACGTGCCCTTGCGTAGAGAATCATAGCAGCCTCTAGATCTGATCCAGGGTGGAGATTGAGTTTGAATCTTCCCGTGCTCCTCTCGAACTCATCCTACGATTGAAGCCCTAAATGCCTAAGCTCACCTTAGTGGTGCCTTAATTCACTTAAACCTCTACTTAAGCACTCCTCAGCCCTCGCGTGTGCATCATCAGCTCCCTCCCCTTAAGCCTGAACGTCGTCTACCCTCCAGCACACTTCCTCCCTTCCTCGGTGGTCGAGGACAGAGGTCATTATTCTCCTCTGTTTGCCAACTGTTGGCCCTTGAGAGTCTTCTTCCGTGGAGGTTCCTCCCATTTCGTCCTCTTCAGCCACCGGCTATAGATCCCAGAGAGTCACCTTCTTCCATTAAATAGATTTCCTGCTTTCATAGATAGATTTTACTACTTTCTAGATTAGTTACAAGTAGAATTAGATAATTGATTGATTGATTACGTGTTAGATCTAGTAGTAGATTTGATTAGATGCAGTTTCTCCCTTCACTCCATGATTTACGTTCATTCACTTGCTACGCAACCCTTCACCAGAGCAATCAGCAGATCTAAAGCTCATTAGCTTTTAGACCTATTGGAGAACTCAAAAGCAATTTGAGGGCATCCTATTCAGCCCATATATTCATTAATGCCCTCACTCTTGATTTAATTGAGCTGGATTTACTTGATTCATGTGGATTTGTTTATCACGCTTGATTGGAAGATTAAGATTCAATTTGCTTTCAATAAGTTTTAATCAAGTGAATCGAGTTTATTTTTTTGTAATTGGATCGATGGCAATGGGTTTAAGCTTTAGTGCTTTGATTTTTAGTATTCATTAAACTTATACCCAAATTTCATATTCGATACTGTTCTTAAGGTAGTTTTGGCCAAGGAGAATCTAATGCACTGAATCGAGGCTAAAATAATGACCCATCTGGTTTTTCTAGGATTGCTTAAGGTCCTAAACACTAATTTATAGTGTCTAGGAGCTCAAAGTGATCAAATCACAATGGCAATCTCACATTAAAAGCCTAATCTGGGCGACATTTGTTTCTAACTTCAAAATGATTTCAATCAGTTGTTTGAGTATGAAATGCTTTCTAAAATATCCAGATGAGAATTCTAAAGTAGTTTATATGTGGAATTAATGTCTAGATTAATCTTTCCTCTTGTACTGTCTATGGTGAAGAGGAAGGGATTAACTAGGATTTGATGTGGATCTTTTAGTGGCTTCATCAGATTTGAGCAACAGCTGATAGTTGCTCTACTCTATTGTTGAAGTGGAAAATGTACGCAAACGGGATTGAGTTTTGAAAATTGGTCGTCGTTGTATGATTTGTGAAGAAATCCGTCAACAGATAAATTTATACCGAAACTCTAAGAATTTCAGGTCGAACACAAGGAGGCAGACGTTTGATTAAAAATACATATTTGTTTTGTTTGTCAAGAAATAGATGAGTTAGTCGAAAACTAGCTATCTATTTAACAAATAATAAATAGAAGAGAAAGAGAGAATATTACAAATAAAGACAAAAGAGAGGTAGAATAAACATGGATTTCATCATCAAATGCTATTCATTACACTAATCATTACAATCAGAAAGCAGGAAATCTATGCTAGAGAGCAATAAATCTACTCTAGAAAGCAATAACGAGAGTGGAAAGAGAAGTATCCTCCTCGACGATTGCTTGGAGGACAAGCCAGACGGACGACGCCTAGAAGATGTAGGTCGAAGCAGGAAGGAGAACGAAGTGGGAAGAACTAGGGGCGAGGCAGGACATCATTGTCGCAGGATCCACTTCCGGAATGGAGTGAGAGGACAACTGCAGGATGCTCCATGAAGGAGGGAGAAGGTGGAAAAATTCTAATTTTAACTCTAATGGAGCATCCCAGGTTTGGGACAAGCTCTTAGAGATTTAGAGAGGGTGAGATAAGAAAGGAAGGGATGAAGAAAGTGTGGGGGTCAGAGGGCCTTTTATAAGTGAAGATTATGTTGGTGCTAGAGCACCACGATCATTTGTTTTGATGATAACAAAACAAGTGTCATTTAACATTTGCACTTTGAGTCCTAGATTTCAGGTTAATCGCAAATGGATACGTGATTAGACGGAGTTCGAGCTCGCATCCAGGACGGATTGGAGGAGCTCGATGGAAAACAGAGGACATTCGCGAGGAGCGATAGATTGAAGAAGGAAGGAGATGAAGAATAGGATAGATTTCCTTCTCTTGTACTCCTTGTATTTTTCGTTTCTTCTGTTGCTCTTTATTTTTGTTACTTAGATTCATGTTAAAGAGCCTCAAAGTACCCTAACAGTAGTCCTAGGAAGACCTGCACAACCCTAGGATACTTAGGTTTTCTGTAGAATACTTAGAAAACCAATATAGGGTTCAAACAGAGTTTCCAGACGTCTAATTCCCAAATCAGACGTCTGATAAAGTATTTTAAGACATCTGACTATTGTTTCAGACGTCTGATAACTATTAGGCTGGACTTAGTATTCTATCTGATGAAATCAGACGTCCAGACCTTAGTCCAGACGTCTTAGAAGATGTCTGATGACTTTGCCAGACATCCAATTAGTGGACCATTGGCTCTCTTAGCATACACACGAGGATATGACCGTTAGAGCCTTATCAGACGTCCATAGGACTTTCCAGACGTCTGATAATTGACCGTTTTGCCTCGGCTGACCCAAAATCTCTTCTCAGAGATTTTCTAGCCGTTGCAACATTTGGAAATCCATTCCCACGGAAAAAGTAGGTTTCCAGACGTCCAGACATAGTGCCAGACGTCCTATATGTCGTCTGATGGACTTGCACTAGAACCCTGTTTAGATCTGATCCAACTCAAGAAGAGACCCGCCCAAAATCAGACGTCTGACCTTGGAATCAGACGTCTTAAAGTGGTCTTCCAGACATCTGATTCCAGAATTAGACGTCTGATAAGCCTGTCAGAACAATGATTGTTCCTGATTTCGGGCTGATTCTCTTGGGCTTTGTTCCCAACGGCTATAGAACCCTTCCTAAGCCTTCCAAAGCCTTCCTAAGGCCTCTATAAATAGAAGGGAACCTTTGCAACACATATACACACTAAGACACACCTAGAGAGACCAAGATACACAAGAAACACTTTGTAATATACTTTCCACTCTCTTGTGTCCTAGCTAGCTCTTGCTCTCCAAGCTCAAGTTCCTTTCTCTTGAGAGCATCAAGCTGTTGCGCACCCGCTCTCCCGCCGTTGTTCACGAAAGCGAAGTTGCGCCGTCGCGTGGCTCACGCACCGCGTCATCAACTCGACGCACTCCTTGCAAAGGGGAGTTTCCTAATTCCTATAGAAGCTAGGTTTATAATTACTTTGTTGGCTCTATAGGATTACTTGTTTATTTTATCTTTGTTATTTGGTTGGGTATTCGCTTTGCGAATTCCCGTCTCCTTCGCGAGACAAAATCCTTCTCGTGGAGAGAAGGGGTTGAGGTACACTACCCTCGTCTAAGTAGCGTGGTTGTATTGAGATTGAATTACCCTCGTTTAAAGTGATTCGATTTAGTGGATTTTGATCAACTTGGTTGATCGGAAAATCCTAACTCGAGAGGGTTAGGTGGTGGTTTTCACCCGGTTTGGGTTTCCACCTATAAATTCTTGTGTACTTTGTGTGATTGCTTATTTGTAAGATTGTTTATTTTATTTCTGCAATTATTACGTCACCCCCTCCTGGTAGGGCCGGAAACTTCAGATTAGAGGGGGTAAGGTCATTTCACTTAAAAATTTAATGTCAGAGTCTTTCGTGACGGATTAAAAGCATCACTAAAGCCCTAATCGTGGCCTTACGTGCACGCCCACCCGTCGTCTCCTCTACCACACACCTAACACATTCGCACATACGTGTATTCTCAGCAATCCGATCGCGAGATCGGACGACTTAAAACCACGCGCACACGCCTTCACAATTGCACCTCCTGTGTCAAATGGCGCGTCCGATGGTGCATTCATGATCCACACCCATTTGTGCATCCATGTAGCCATCATCCCAACCCATGAGCCATATCCAACCGCTGAAATCGGCCACTCCACACCTGCGCCTTGATTTAAGGCACAGTGGGGATCAAACCCGCACCTTTGCCTCGCGAAGAGATGCTCGCCCACTGCACTATGTGTGCATTTGAGGCGTGCAGAAGCCTTTGTGCACGAGCAACCATCCAATGGCCCAAATCCATCGCACGATTGAGAAGGGAAAGGCAGCAACGAGTCTTGGGCTAGTGTGGGAGGCTAAGATGGCACCACGTGGCACCATCTTGGTTGTCCATCTTTTGTTCCTTGTAAATGGTGCCACGGATGTCAGACTGGACTGATTTTCGCACTGTTGGGCTGCAATCGTCGATCCGAATCCATCCGTGTGGTCAGATTTATCATCATCTGATGTACGAATTTACACCATCTTGGCCCTTGATCTATGACCTTCCTCAGATTATATCTGATGCTATGGAGGTCCGATTAGGGTAATCTTGGAGTTAACTCCAATCGTCACCCTGATCAGATCCGTACAGTTAGATCTTCGATCTGAGACCCCAATTGAATATCGCCTTGTTACCTGACCACAAAAAAGATAAAATTAACCTAAACTTTATACAATCTAACCTAAATGCAAGATGATGCATGTTATACAATATTTATAATGTATGATGCAACTCTACGTCTAAGAATGCGCAAAAATAGACGGTTTATGTGATATAAACGTGTTTACATCACACCCCCATACCCATCTTTTGCTAGTCCTTAGCAAAACTACATGCTATTTATTAGAGAATTAAATCGAATTTCTTAGGTAATGGTTATTTTTCAACACTTAGAGATTTCAACTATGACCTGAACTACAGAGACACAACAGTGCCTAGGTGTCTGCCAAAATGCAGACTGCCTCAAGCCCTCGCCTTATTCAAAGGAGGATATTTTTCTTCTTTTCTTCTTTTCTAATTATTTTGGATTTTTGAGTTTAGGGTTTCGGAGCAGCTTTCTATGGCCACTCAACACACCCAAGACTCGAAGAGAACCCTAAGTTCTAAGCATATTTGTGTGAAATGTGATAGACTCACTAATCGGTGATTAGAACGAACTTCGGGTTTCTATGCCCCTAGGTGACCTTGAAAAGAAATTCTGCCTAAAGGTGTATCATTCGACTGGTAGCTTTCTCCCTACTTTTATTTTTATGGGATTAACACAAGGGCGAACTCAGTGTATATCTCCCAGGCTTATTCTACTTCTCTGCTTCTTCCTAAGTGTTTTGAATTATACACGGATTTCTTGAGCTGGATTCTGGACAACCTACCAATGGGATGTTACCTACAATAACTTACCAGCCATACTCGTGCAGTGAAGTGTGGCTTATTTCTTTTTCTTTTCTTTTCTCCTTTTCTATTCTTTTCTTTTTTTTTTTGGATTTTCTTTTCATTTTTTTTTTAAGTAGGTGGCTTCCCTGATCTAAGATTTACTTAAAGGCAGCAAGAAAAAAATGGTCGTGTGACTGGATTGTGGACAACCTACCAATGGGTTGTTACCCATGATAACTTGCCAGCAATA
Organism: Thalassia testudinum; assembly: GCA_037157565.1. Taxonomy (NCBI): domain Eukaryota; kingdom Viridiplantae; phylum Streptophyta; class Magnoliopsida; order Alismatales; family Hydrocharitaceae; genus Thalassia; species Thalassia testudinum. Next base: position 101,549,543 of record JAZHRO010000063.1, read on the forward strand.
CCACCCTAGAAGGCTCATTAGCTACCTAATTTCCATAAAAATCGCTGAAAAGCAAGTCAATGCAAATAGTGTGTAGATGCTTAGACTTAAAATCCCCTCAAATCACAGGGTGGGTTGATAAGTTATGTACTTATCACCCCAACTTATTTAACCAAATTGAAGTAAATTCAGAATGGCGAGGACTCGATAAATAAATCCACATTTTAGTGGACACCCGGGCTAATTAAGCCTGAAGACCTAAAGGGTCTAAGTGTTCAGATCCTACTGTATTATTCTCTAAGGTTGAAAAATCATAATGCCCATTTATTCTTTCCAAATTCAATTTTTTTTATTTCTTTTTTTAATAAAGAAAAAAAATAAGTCGAATTTATAAGAATTCCACAGAGCTGACAAAATGATTCAGAAATGAATCCACCCCCCCCATGCCTAGCTGATGCAATGTCCTCATTGAAAATAAAAGTCATGAAAGGAAAGGTAGAATGTAGAAGATATCACCTGAATATGATGCTCAGGTCAACTCTGAGTCAGACTATACAAGTGCTGAGTTTAATGCCATCAACTAGGCAAAGTCCAGCCAAAGAAATCACGATATGATTAGAGCAACCGTGTCTAAGACGGGTTCTGAAATAATACGATCAACAAAAGGCTTCAGACGATGACCGTTGACCTTAAAAGAATTACCCATCTTTGGGTCAGAGGTTTGAATAGCCCCATTTGGAAATATTTGATCGATTATGAACGGGCCATTCCATTTTGACCTAAGTTTGTCAGGAAAAAGCTTAAGTCGAGAATCAAAGAGCCAGACCTTCTAGTTCTGCTTAAAGCTCTTTCGAAATATCAATTGGTCATGAAGAGCTTTGGTCCAAACCTTATAGATCTTGGCATTCTCGTATGCGTCGTTTCTAAGCTCCTCCAACTTAGATAGTTGGAGTTTCCTGGTCTTTTTGGCTAAACTCAAATCCAACTTACACTGTTTGATTGCCCAGAATGCCTGATGTTTAATCTCTACAGGTAAATGACACGCCTTTCCATACACCAGACGAAACGGTGACATGTTGATAGCCATTTTGTACATCGTACGATAGGTCCAAAGAGTGTCCTCAAGCTTGTGAGTCCAATCTTTACTATCAAGTCTAACCATTTTCTGCAGAATATTCTTGATCACCCGATTGGAGATCTCGGCATGTCCATTCGTCTGGGGGTGGTAAGGAGTGGAGATTCTGCGATTTACCCCATATTTTGCCAGTAAACTACAGATTAGTGAAATGAGTACCACCATCGCTGATGATGGCCCTCAGAATCCTGAATTGACTGAAGATGTTCTTCTTGACAATATCAATGACCACCTTATGGTCATTGGTTCAAGTGGGAATGGCCTTAATCCACTTGGACTCGTAATCAACAGCGATGAGGATGTATTGGTGTCCAAATGAAGGAAGTGTCCCATGAAATCGATGCCCCAAACGTCGAAGATTTCGATGGGAAGAATCGGGATTAGGGGCATCATATCTCTCTTGGTTATGCTCCCAAGTGCCTAGCATTGGGAACACAACCTTGAGAATTCCTGGGCATCCTTGAACAATGACGGCCAATAGAATCCAGAATGCAAAAGTTTTGCAGCCGTCTTTTTCCCGGAGAGATGTCCACTTCACGCAGATGCATGGCAGAACTCAAGTATACCTTGGAATTCATTTTTCGAAACACATCGGCAAATAATCTAATCAGAACCAATGCAGCACAGTTCAGGGTCCTCCCAAAAGTAATATTTGGCCTCATATTTGAGTCTATCTCATTGTTGCTTGGTCCAATCCTGGGGGATTTCACCAACGGCCAAATAATTTACAATGTCTACAAACTACGGGGTTTGGACACCTAATACTATAAGAATAGTTTCGTCCAGAAAAGTATCAGCAATCGGAATATCCGGATGAGAAGAATCACTTAGAAGTCTCGAAAGATGAGCAGAAGAATGCATCGGATAAATCGGGGTTTGGCATCCTTTTTGGCCAAGAGATGTCTCAAGGCCAAGTGGTCGGTGTAAATTATGATGTGAGACCCTAAGAGACAAGCCTTGAATTTTTCCAAAGCAAATACTGCAACTAGCAATTCTTTTTCAGTAACAGTGTAATTCCTCTGAGCCTCGTCTAAAGTTTTGCTAGCGTAGTAGATGACAGAGGGCTTCCTGTCAATCTTGTGACCCAAAACAGCCTCGACCGTATAATCAGAAGCGTCAATCATGATCTCAAATGGGGCTATCCAAACTGGTGGTTGCAACACTAGAGCACAAGTGACTGTCGTTTTAAGAAAATCGAATGCTTATGGCATGATTCGTTGAAATCAATGACGTATCTTTGGCGAGAAGGTTGCTCAGAGGGCGAGCAACCTTAGAGAAGTCCTTGATGAACCTCCTATAGAATCCCACATGACCAAGAAATGATCAAATTTGTTTGACAGATGTGGTAAGAGGAAGTTTAGAGATAGCATTATTTGTTCGAAAGAGAAATCGGGTTTGTAGATATCACGTTGCAGTATAGTTGAAATTGCTTCGAAAAATAAATAAGAATTTATTACTTGAAAAACTAAAAATCCGAGGTCGAATACGGGGAGCAAATTGGTATTTAAAAACTAAGAACACAATCTCAATTTGATAAATGTGATGTTTAATCAAATAATGAAGCAATAGACTAGTCTCAATGTATATAAAAGCTTAAAAAGATGTGAAAATAAGGTGCTTCTAGCTTGGGCTTTCTCTTCTTCTTTCTTCTTCTCTGATGTCTTGTTCTTTCTCTTCCTTTTCTTCCTTCTCTGATTTCTCCTTCCTTCCTCTGCCTTGGTTTCTTTCTCTTTCTCTGTCTTCAACCGAGCCTTCTTCTTCTCTGCAGCTTCCTTCTTCTTTAGCCTTCCTTTTGCCTTGATCTTTCCTTCATAGTCCTCTTCTTTCTTCAGTTGCTTCTTCTCTTTCCTTGGTTCTCTCTTTGCTTTGGCTTCTTCCTTCTTTGGCTTCCTTCCTTAGTCGTGCCTTCTTCTTCCTTCAACTTTTGATCTACTTCTTTCTCCTTCAGATCTTCCTTCAGGTCCTTAGCTTCCTCTTTGGCTCCTCCTACCCTTAGCTTTCTTCAGCTTCCTTCTTCCTTTCCCTGCACAGAAGTGCAAAACATACCCCTACCCTCTCCCACGTACTCTCTCTCTTTTCTCTTAGGTTCGCTCTCCCAAAGCCAATCAGGTAAACAAGTCGGGCAAGCGCACCAGGGTCTAGGCGCACCGGCATGGGTGATGTGCGAGGAGTGTAGGGTTATCGGGTCAAGTCAGCCAAGTCCGCGGAGGAGTGAGCACGGACGAGGCAGGTGAGCAGGCGAGGGGAGCTCACCTCGTGTTCAGAGGCAACAAGCCTAAAGCACAAAAACACTTTATATTACTCACCTGCTTCTTCGCGTGCGTCCGCAGGGGGTCTCACTCAATTGCTGTAGCAGTAGAGTGCGTTGACTTCAATTACTGGGTGCAAGGGGATCGCAAAGTGTTTCCACGTTCGCGTGCGTCCGCAGGGGGTCTCACTCAATTGCTGTAGCAGTAGAGTGCGTTGACTTCAATTACTGGGTGCAAGGGGATCGCAAAGTGTTTCCACGCACCTGGGGCTTGGTCTCCTGGAGCAGGGCTGCATGGAGCAAGCTTTGCTCCTACTCTAATGGTGGATCGGGGTCCAACCCTGTCAACACGAATATGGCCTCACAACCCTATCAAAACACTTAGAAAGCTTCACCGTGTCATGGCGAAGGTGGCGCGGTGGGTGGCGAGGCACGGGACGGCCTAGGCATGTATGCCTAGGTCAGACTGTGGCCGTGAAAGTGAGCTTGTTCGGGGGAAGTGTAGGGTGCGTGTGGTGGTCGATGAAGAGGTGGATGATGATCAGTGGAAGGTGGCAGTGCTTCTAAGGTCGGTGGCGAGGCATGTGGGTGCGTGGAGTGGTGGATGCGCCTTCGCCGGTGGTCGGCCGAAGATGAGGAAGATGAGGGTGGTCTATGACTGTCAAGGAGCAAAAATAGAAATAAAGTGGGGGAAAATGAAGAGTAGGGAGAGAGGAACTTATCTGCATGTGGGTGAAAGAAAGGGGAAGTGGAGGGCGAACGCCGCGTATTTGCTATCGCCGAAGATGAAGGCCTTGAGATGAAGAGGCGGCAACAACGAGAGGGCTGAGGACGTAGGCGCAGGTATGGCGCAATGCGAAAGAACAAGGCGGAGAAGACTCTGCCACTGGTATGGTGGCAAAGTGAAGAGAAGAGGGAGGAAGTGTCGCCGGAGCTTGCAGGCTACTTGGCCAGAGAGGGGAAAGGAGGAATTTCGGGGGATTCTTCGGCCAAATCAAGCTTGGGATGGTCGGGAGGACTTGGGGCATCTTTTATAGTCACAGGCAAAGGGCCTTGTGCTTGGAAGACAAGTTTCCAAGCATAGGTTTCCTCGCCAAAGTAGGAACGTCGAGAGATACCCATATCTCTCGTGCATTCGCATGAGAGATTGGGTGCGAATCAGAGCGCATGATGGGGTTCACACGATTGGGAATTACTCAGAGAATCTCCCTTTCAAATCTGAGCGGGATTCTCTGAGGAAACAAGGAGATCTCCCTCTTGAATCCTCGCCGGAGTAGGATTCCTCCGCTGTAATGGTGGAGGGACCTAATTGCAAAGAGTGGTGAGGAAGAGAGGGAGGTCTCTGCAAGGTTTTCGAAAGTTAGGGGCATAAAAGTAATTAGGTTGGACTTTTTGCAAAGTCAAGGTGAACTCCCCTTAGGTCCAAATTTTGAAACAACCCTAATTTTCACCCAAGGAATCCAATGGTGAAGTTATATTTTAGGTTTGACCACGTTTGACTGGGCATGTTGCAAAAAAACCTAATTTAGGGCAAATGTATGACTAGGACCCCTATTTAGGTCAAAATAAGTTCTAAAGGCCAAATTGAAGGTTCTAAACCATAGAGGATATTTTTCCATGAATTTTAGAGGGTTAGTTAACTTTTATCCTGACTAAAACCTTGTTGAATTAAGTGGGTTTGTTTTAGGGTTACAGGATGTCATTTAATTCTCAGATCTCATAATAACCCTTTTCTGATTAAATTATCCCACTTTTCATCTTGTTAAGACCAATTGACCAATGTTTAACCTCTGAGAAATCATGTTGTTCTACTGCAATGGTAAAATTATAGTTTTACCCTTTGTTTCTTACTTTTCTTTCAACCCAGTTATTCTCTGAGTTAGGCCCTTAACTTGGTTATGTAGGAGCTTTTATTCTCTTTTCTAGGTCAAAATGAGCTAGTTAGGGCTCATGATGGTGTTCCCATCATACCCCCATGCCTAGCTTTTGTTAGTCCCTTAGCAAAATTTTAAGATTTTAACTTCTATTCTAAACCATGAGTTTCTTTCACAATTTATGATAAGTGCTTTTTCTTTTTCTTTGTGATTAGGTTAGATTGCCGACAGTAGGCCTAGAGGTACTCAAGTATCAACCAAGATCCGGACCTAACCAGCTCTAGCCTCGATCTTCTGCGAAGGTTTTTAAGGCCTGTAGGAACTATCCTAAGGTTCGTTGGACTTCGCGGTTAAAGCACCCGTGCTTGAGACATATTTTAGCCTCGGTTCAGTTTGCAATACATTTTTGTCAGAGAGAGACAGAGGATTTATTTGTTTGGAGGGTTTTCTCTCTCTTTTCTTTTTATTTCTAGCTTCGGATTGGCTTCTCAACACGGTCTGTATCGGATTCCTCAACTCCATCATCAATCCTCAAAGGTCCCTGGAAATCGATGCTTCGTGATAGCACCGCCCATGTCAACCCCCAAAACCTTGGCTTTCGAGATTTTGAGATAATCCCGCCCATGCTATTCCGTAGCCAAATCCAGACCCTGGCAATCGACATTTCATGATAATGCTGCCCATGGTATCTGAACTAGTAGAGTACTTACATGCCCCCAGTATGATATGTAAATATCCTAGGAGACAAGCACCGAGGAGACGATATGTTGTTACGCATCTTCGAGGGAAATTTCCCACCTCTTCGCACCGGGAACTCGTCCAAATCAACTTGTGTTGATCGGTCGCTCCTAATCTAGGAAACTTTTTTCAAAATATTTAAAAGCTTTTGCGTGATTTTGATAGTTATGCGCACTAAACCAGACTGTGTATGGATTGGGGTGCTTAGGTTACCGAGTCCCGCAAATCAAAGGTCAGTTAACGAGGTCGAATATTCCCTAAGCCTTAGACCTAATACTTAAGCTTCGCATTTTCCCCAACCTCTTAAGAATTATCCAGATCTTAGCGGATGCTTAAATTTTTAAGCCTAAGAGTCTAGCCCAAAAGGCCTAAGATCAGCGTTCCTACTAATCTCTTTTTGTGTCTCATTAGCACTTTTTTCCTATTTTTCTCTTTTCCTTAATGTGGTCTAGAACTTCGGTTAATCTCTTAATCTCTTACTAATGACTATCTCTTTTTCTTTTTATTTTGTGCTCTTTTTTATCATTTTGCTCTTTTCCTCCTCATGTTTTGTATGGCCTCAAAAATTCTCTCCCCCCCTCAATTTTTTTCTGTTCTTTTTCAAGATTTTTTCAATTTTTTGGTGTTTTTTGTGATATGTGATTTTTTTGTTGAAACCTTTTCCTGTGATATGAGTTTTCATGATGTTTTTGCACTTTCATACCCCCCCATGCCTATGATTTGCAATGTCCCCATTGTAAATTAGATGGGTTCAAATTTAGCTTAGTTCATTCATTAGAACAGGTGTTGGGTGGGCGAACGGGTCGAGGTGACTGTTGCGAATGATTTCTAGACTCAGGTACGGGTACCTGAGGTGGAGTCGACTGTTCTAATGGATGAACCCTAAAGTGCAATAAGAATTCAGCATAGAAATGTCAAGAAAGGTTTTGGGTTTTTCAAGAATGACGGGTTGCCTCCCATTAAGCATTGAGTTTTATGCCATCGGCTGGGCACAATGAGCTTAGGGAGAATGGAGGATAAAGGATAACTCAACCAAATTTGTATCGGTCACGTCAATGAACAGTTTGAGTCTCTGACCATTCACGACGAAGGGTTCGAAATCAAGACTAAGTGGACTAATCCCAATGGCTCCATTTCCAAAGACTCGTCGGACTAAGTAGGGTCCGATCCATTTAGATCGTAGTTTTCCTGGGAACAATTTGAGTCTGGCATCGAAGAGTAGGACCTTTTGACCAGGATGAAAGATCTTTCAAAATATGTGCTTGTCGTGAAAGGCTTTAACCCGCTTTTTGTAAATTTGCGTGTTCTCATATGCGTCGTGGCGTAATTCATCAATCTCTCTCATTTGAAGCTTTCTATGGGTTCCAACCTTAGAAAGATCTAGGTTGCAGTTCAGTACTGCCCAATAGGCTTTATGCTCCAATTCGATGGGGAGGTGACACGCTTTCCTGTACACCAGTCTGAAGGGAGACATACCTAATTGGATCTTGTGGGCAGTCCTATAAGCCCACAAAGCTTCCGATAGCCGGGAGGACCAATCCTTCCTGTCAGGTTGAACAATAACCTAGAGGATTTTCTTGATCTCCTGGTTTGATGGCTCAGCTAGACCATTAGTTTTGGGGTGGTAAGGAGTAGAGATTCGGTGTAACACCCCGTATTTGGTCATCAGTGACCTGAACTGAGCGTTTGTGAAATGGGTCCCTCCATCGGAAATTATCGCACATGGAATCCCGAACCATGAGATGTTCTGGTGAATGAATTTGATAACTTTATGATCATTGGTTTGGGTCGGAATGGCTTTGATCCATTTGGAAACATAGTCAACAGTGAGTAAAATGTATTCGAAGCCGTTCGAGATAGGGGAGGTTCCCATAAAATCAATCCCCCAAATGTCAAAAATTTTGTATACCAGAATCAGCTATAAAAGCATCATATCTCGATGGCTCATATTGCCCAAGGTCTAGCAATAGGTACATGCCTTACAGTGATTGTATGCATCCTTGAAAATTGTGGGCCAGTAAAAGCTGCACTTGAGGACTTTTGCTATGGTTTTATGTCCTGAAAAATGTCCACCGCATGCCTAGTCATGGCAGAAAGAGAGTATGTCTTTGATTTCCGCTTCTGCGACACATCGTCGAATTATTTGATCAGCACCAATGTGGAACAGATATGGGTCTTCCCAAAAGTAATACTTGGCATCGGAAAGCAATTTGTCCTTCTTGGCCTTTGACCAATCGGACGAGATCTGATGTGATGCCAAGTAGTTTACTATGTCAACAAACCATGGAAGCCCTGTATTGATAGTCAGAATGTGCTCATTAGAAAAATGTTCCATGATGGGTCCGGAAGGGTTGATGATCTCGAAACGAAGGCGGGACAAGTGATCAGCTACCACATTCTATTTTCCCGCTTTGTCGCGAATCTTGAAGTCAAATTCTTGCAACGACAAAGATCCAGCGGATTAATTGAGGTTTTGCATCCTTTGCAAGGAGATGCCTCACAGCTGTGTGATCCGAGTAACTGATAACACGAGAACCCAGGAGGTAAGATCTGAATTTTTCTAGGGCAAATACTATGGCTAGCAGCTCTTTCTCAGTAACTGCGTAGTTACGCTGAGCCTCATCAAATGTTTTGCTAGCATAGTAAATGACCATGGGTTTCCCATCAATTTTCTGCCCCAAAACCACTCCTACAACGAAATCAAATGCATTGCACATGATCTCAAAGGGTTGAGACCAATCAGGGGACTGTAGGATCGGGGCTTGGGTAACTCAGTCACGGAGGATCTCAAATGCTTGAGTGCATTTCTTGGAGACTTCAAAAGGTTCATCCTTGAGAGAAGAGTGGTCAGGGGGCGCGTAATTTTCGAAAAATCAGGAATAAATCGACGGTAAAAATCAACATGCCCCAAAAAAGATCGGATGTCCTTGATCGAGCTAGGCATAAGGAGTTTGGAAATCAAGTTCACCTTGGCTCGATCAACTTGGATGCCTTTCTATGAAATCAGATGTCCTAGGATAATTCCTTCAGGCACCATAAAATTGCTCTTTTCCCAGGAAAGAACCAGATTCATGTCAATGCACCGCCTAAGGATTTGGACCAAGTGTTGGAGGCAATCATCAAATGATGATCCAAATAATGAAAAGTCATCCATGAAGACTTCCAGATAATCACCTACCATATCTGAGAATATGTCAACCATGCACCGCTAAAAAGTCGCAGGTGCATTGCAGAGACCAAACGGCATCCTTCAAAACGCGTACGTCCAGAAGGGGCAAGTGAAAGTGGTCTTTTCTTGGTCCTCAGGATGGATTGCCACTTGGTTATAACCAGAGTACCCGTCAAGAAAGCAGAAGAACCTATTTCCCGCTAGTTTCTCGGGGATCTGATCAATAAATGGTAGTGGGAAATGATCCTTCTTCGTGGAGGAATTGAGTCTTCTGTAATCAATGCAGACTCTCCATGAATTAGCTACACGGGTCGGTATGACCTCCTCGATTTCAGTCGTAATGACGGTGAGTCCTGCCTTCTTAGGCACAACCTGGATTGGACTCACCCACCGACTGTCGGAGATCAGGTAGATGATCCCTGCATCTAACCACTTAATGATCTGCTTTTTCACGACCTCCTGCAGATTAGGGTTCAAACATCCCTGCATTTCTTGCGAAGGTCGTGTGCCCTCTTCGGTGTGTGTAATAAGAGGGACTTATGCCAGTCAAGTCATTGAGAGTCCATCCAATGGCTCTACGATGTTGTTGGAGAACAGTAATCAGACAGGATTCCTGGTCAGGTGTGAGTCTGGAGTTGATAATCACAGGAAACATCTTATTGGAACCAAAAAAGATGTATTTCAGATGATCGGGAAGAGGCTTGAGTTCCAAGATGGGATTATTAGCAGCAGCAGGCGATTTAGGGTGTGTGTCAGGAACAAGGGAAGGAGTTATGGGTGTATCTAGATCAAGTTCAGACTCCTCGATTTGCAGGTTTTGATCTTCTGGTGGTTGATCGGGAATAATCAGGTTGTCCTCAATATGCGGTTCATCAACCACGGCTTTGATATCACATATTTGTTCTATAACATCACAATTAATCCCTTGTTAGGCCTTAAAGATGTCAATCTTTGGTAGTTGGTTCCCGAATTTTAGTTCTATTTGGCCCTCCTCATAGTTTATATTGGCCCTAGCAATTGCTAGAAAAGGTCTCCCTAGTATAATCGGTGTATCCCTTGGGTTCTCAGGTGCATCCACATCTAGGACTATAAAATCCACTGGGAAGTAGAAATCTCGTACCCTAACAATGACATCCTCGAGTATTCCTTTAGGTGACTTGATGGATTGATCAGCTAACTACAACGTCACCTCTATCAATTTAAGCTCAGATTCTTCAAGGTGATCAAGGAGGGATGTAGGTATTAGGTTTATGGAGGCACCTAGGTCAAATAAGGCTCTGTCGAATTGGGTATCACCAATTGTACATGAAATCAGGGGAGTACCTAGGTCTTTAGCCTTAGGTGGGAGTTTGCTCAAGATTACAGAGCTGGCTTGCTCTAACAGTACGATCAGACTCCCACTTTTGGTTCGCGGCTTACACTTGGGTGTACACACATCTTTCAGAAATCGTGCGTAAGTCAGTATGTGGCAGATTGCATCCATCAAGGGGATGTTTATCTAGACCTGTTCAAAGAGCTTGACCAGATCCTCCTCAGGAGCCACAGGTTTGGTTATCCTCTTTCCCTTGGTCAAGGCCTTGGGAAATGGAACCTTGGTTGGTTCGTCTAGAATAGGCCCAGGTCTTTGATCTAGGATAGGGGTATCTTGGATAACTATCCTAGGGCTTGGGTTACTACTAGGCTTGGAGTGGTTTGGATAAGGTGGGTCTTGAGTTATTTTACCACTACAGGTTGTTAAGGAGTTTAGTCTTGCCTGGTTTTGGTTTGGGGTTGGTAAAATAGGTGGCTTCTATTGAAATCCCGCGTAAGATGTTGAAGCTTCCATCCCGTTAGGTGATGGAACAGAAGGGGCCTGATAAATCATATGTGCGTGGCCTGGATTTGGGTTCATAACACGCCTCTAGGTTGGCATGTTATTTGGATTCGGTAGAGGTTGTGAAGGAAGTGTGCCAGGTTGGCGGGAATTTGCCATCTGAGCTAGTTGATTACGAACCTCTGTGATCTCATCCTTGTGCTATTTTTGTATTGCCACATTCGTCTTCTGAATGTCAGCCAATGTTTGAAGGATAAGAGTCATTTAATCTACTTGGTTTGGCCCAGATTGATAGGTGGGGTTGCGCCGAGGCTGAGGCGTTTGATATGGACGAGGAGCTTGTGGACGGGGTTGATAAGGTGGTCTTTGATTCTAAGAATTTCCCACCCACAGGAAGTTGGGATGATTCCACCATCCAGGGTTGTAGGTATTGGAGAATGGGTCATTCTGGATGGCATTGAGGTCCTCGTAGGTCTGAGGAGCCTCAGGAAAATCAAAGTATGAGGGTTTAGAGTTCCCCCAACTAGAATAAAGTGGATCGGAGGTCCCTCCAGTCCTGGAGTCAGACAGGGGTGGATACGGGTCCATCCCCTGAGAAGATTGGTGATAGATGTTCTGCACAGTTTCCCTCACAAGAGGTGGCTGTGCAAATGAGTTTTACATAGAGGTGGCTCGCTGCAGATGCCGAGTCAGCTCGTCCACCTTCTTCTCTATGATGTAGACCTTGTCCAACCAACTGGCCATCAGCTCCAAGTTGACGGATGTGAACAGGCCCAGCATCTCATGTGCCCCCATAAGATTCGTCGATGCGTGGGTATTCGTCCGGTCGAATAAGCCCATGGAGTCATTATTAATGGAGTTCTCGCACATATTTTCGAGAATCTCCCACACCGTGTCCTCATGTTAACCCATGATGTTTCTTCTGCAAGTTACATTGACGAGCAATCGAATGTCTTCACGGGGTCTTTAGTAAAAAGACTGGACTTGTTCCCATTTAGGAACTCCGTGATGGGGGCACTTTCGCATGAGAACCAAGAATCGATCTCGTGCCTCATGAAGAGGTTCTCCCGATTGTTGAGTGAAGTGAGTGATTTGGTGGCACAAAGCATTCGTCCGGCCAAAGGGGAAGAACTTTTTCAAAAATTATGATTGGAGTTCGACCCATGTGTTGATCGGATGTGTTTGAGTCTGATACTAATGAGCAACCTTGTCCATGAGGGAGAAAGAAAACATCTTCATGAGTAGAATATCCCGATTTTTCACATCTTACCTGAAGGTCTGGGCCAGATGTTTAAGTTGTTTGATGTGCTGGAATGAATCCTCGGAGTTAAGCCCATGGAATTTTAGTATGACATGAATCATATTGGGCTTGAGTTCAGAATCAGGACCTCCAACCGGGGTTTGGACTCGAGGCTCGATTGCCACCGCAGCTAGATTATAGTGATCTCGCATCATAGGATGCTGCGGTGGGTTTACAAAGTTTTGGAATAGATCATTTAAGCGCTGAAGTTGGTACTCAAGGTTGTTCTCTTCTTCAATTGGTTGTGCCATGAAGGAAGAAGAACTTGGTTCTGATGAATCAGAGAGATCTATGTGGTGGGTTTGCTGCACAAACACGGGCGTCGAAGCTTGGCCTCAGCTGGAGTGGATTTCTAAAGAGGTCTTAAGGATGGTCTTAAGGACCTCCTACAAAACATGCACCGAAGGATTTGATGAGATTAGAACGTGTTGGACCCAATCGAGACACCCAAAAAATTTTGGGTGACAATAGAGGTTCAGGGCGGATGATATCCCTTAGTCAGAAAGGTCGTCCACCTGAGAAATACTTGAGCAGCCAGAGAGGGAGAGTCCCACAAAGACCCCTACATGGTAGAGAATCCCCACGAGTTACAGGGTTTCCCCCACCTGACCTCTCTTGTCACTGAGATTCCAGGTAGACCAGAATAGGGACCTTGACCTCTTAAGTCTATGACTTTTAGTTAAGATCAAGGTGCTTAGGGTTCCACTTAAACTTTAGATCTTTTGAGTGCAAAAAGTGACCTAATTTCAAGGTTGGTTGACCCAAAGGGTCAACTTCACCTCTTTATCCTTTGAGAGCTTTTAGGTCCTTTCTTTTAGAGTTCAAGTGAGTTAAGAGCTTGATTTTCTTAGGGTTTCTCTTGGATAAATCTCTTCAAACAAGGCTTAGGCACACCTCTTTTGAAAATTTTGATTCTTTGCTTAAGAGAAGATGTGTCTCTAAAAACCCTAGACTAAAATCCTTAAGTTAGCTCTACTTGGTTCAATTTAGTTGCCTCAAAGATGGTATCTAGGGCTCAATCAAGGAGGTGCTAGCCCTAGTTACCTTAAATGGATGTGCAATTCAAAAATGTGTTGAAATTAAAATTAGGCAACTTTGGTGGATTTCTAAATATGGAAAGCAAGTACCCCTAGATTGATTTTTCTTTGTTTTCCTTTTCAAATTTGAGGGGATTAAGAGAAAGGGCTAATGAGAATTTACTTGTTCCTGGTGTGGTTCTTGTGAGGCTGTTTTCTTTTCTTCCCCTGAAAACAAAAGAAATAGAATAAGTTAGTACTGAATCAGAGGTTGTGATCAAAGTTTCTAAAATGCCCGTTGCTCCCCGGCAACGGCGCCAAAATGTTTATTCAAAAGAGAAATCGGGTTTGTAAATATCGCGTTGCAGTATAGTTGAAATCGCTTTGAAAAATAAATAAGAATTTATTACTCGAAAAACTAAGAATCTGAGGTCTAACACAGGGAGCAAATTGGTATTTGAAAACTAAGAACACAATCTCAATTTGATAAATGTGATGTTTAATCAAATAATGAAGCAATAGACTAGTCTCAATGTATATAAAAGCTCAAAAAGATGTGAAAATAAGATGCTTCTAGCTTGGGCTTTCTCTTCTTTCTTCTTCTCTGATGTCTTGTTCTTTCTCTTCCTTTTCTTCCTTCTCTAATTTCTCCTTCCTTCCTCTGCCTTGGCTTCTTTCTCTTTCTCTGTCTTCAGTCGAGCCTTCTTCTTCTTCTCTGCAGCTTCCTTCTTCTTTAGCCTTCCTTCTGCCTTGGGCTTTCCTTCAGAGTCCTCTTCTTTCTTCAACTATTTCTTCTCTTTCCATGGTTCTCTCTTTGCTTTGGCTTCTTCCTTCTTTGGCTTCCTTCCTTATTCGTGCCTTCTTCTTCCTTCAACTTCTGATCTCCTTCTTTCTCCTTTAGATTTGCCTTCAGGTCCTCAACTTCCCCTTTGGCTCCTCCTGCCCTTAGCTTTCTTCAGCTTCCTTCTTCCTTTCCCTACACAGAAGTGCAAAACCTACCCCTACCCTCCCCCGTGTACGCTCTCTCTCTTTTGTCTCTTAGGTTCACTCTACCAGAGCCAATCGAGTAAACAGGTCGGGCAAGCACACCCAGGTCCAGGCGCACCGACGTGGGTGATGCGCGAGGAGTGCAGGGTTATTAGGTCAGGTCAGCCAGATCCGCGGAGGAGTGAGCGCGGACGAGGAGGGTGAGTGGGCAAGGGAACCTCACCCTGTGTTCAGAGGCATCAAGCCTAAAGCACAAAAACACTTTATATTACTCGCCTGCTTCTAAAGTCACCGAGGTGGAACTAAAGTCCCACCCGCTTCCTTGCGTGCGTCCACAAGGGGTCTCGCTCAATTGATGCAGCAGTGGAGTGTGTTGACTTCAATTACTGGGTGCAAGGGGTTCGCAAAGTGTTTTCGCACACCTGGGGCTCAATCTCCTGGACCATGGCTGCTTGGAGCAAGCTTACGAGCAAGCTTTACTCCTGCTCCAGTGGCGGCTAGGGGTCCAACCCTGTCAACACAAATATGGCCTCACAGCCCTGTCAAAACACTTAGAAAGCTTTGCCATGTCACGGCGAAGGTGGTGCGATGCGTGGCGAGGCACGGGATGGCCTAGGCATGCGTGCCTAGGTTGGACTGTGGTTGTGAAAATGCGGTTGTTCGAGGGAAGTGTAGGGCACGTGTGGTGGTCGATGAAGAGGTAGATGATGATAAGTGGAAGGTGGTAGTGCTTCTGCGGTCAGTGGCAAGGCGTGTGGGTGCGTGGAGTGGTGGATGCGCCTTCGCTGGTGGTTGGCCGAAGATGAGGAAGATGAGGGTGGTCTATGGCTGTCGAGGCGCGAAAATAGAAATAAAGTGGGGGAAAATGAAGAGTAGGGAGAGAGGAACTTATCTACAAGTGGGTGAACGAAAGGGGAAGCAGAGGGCGAATGGCGCATATTTACCGTCACTGGAGACGAAGGCCCTGAGATGAATAGGCGACGACGACGAGAGGGCTGAAGATGCAGGCGTAGGTATGGTGCGACGTGGAAGAACGAGGCAGAGAAGACTCTGCTACTGGTATGGCGGCAGAGCAATGAGAAGAGGGAGGAAGAGTCGTCGGAGCTTGCGGGCTACTTGGCCGGAGAAGGGAAAGGAGGAATTTTGGGGGATTCTTCGGCCAAATCAAGCTTGGGATGGCCGGGAGGACTTAGGGCGTCTTTTATAGGCACAGGCAGAGGGCCTTGTGCTTGGAAGACAAGCTTCCAAGAACAGGTTTCCTCGCCGGAGGAGGAAAGTCAAGAGATACCCATATCACTCGTGCATTCGCACAAGAGATTGGGTGTGAATCAGAGTGCATGATAGGGTTCACATGATCGGGAATTCCTCAGAGAATCTCCCTTTCAAATCTGAGAGGGATTCTCTGAGGAAACAAGGAGATATCCCTCTTGAATCCTCGTCGGAGTAGGATTCCTATGCTGTAATGGTAGAGGGACCTAATTGCAAAGAGTGGTGAGGAAGATATGGGGGTCTCTGCAAGGTTTTCAAAAGTTAGGGGCATAAAAGTAATTAGGTTGGACTTTTTGCAAAGTAGGTCAAGGTGAACTCCCCTTAGGTCCAAATTTTGGCACAACCCTAATTTGCACCCAGGGACTCCAATGGTGAAGTTGTATTTTAGGTTTGACCACGTTTGACTGGGCATGTTGCATAAAAACCTAATTTAGGGCAAATGTATGACTAGAACCCCTATTTAGGTCAAAATAGGTTCTAAAGGCCAAATTGAAGGTTCTAAACGCTAGAGGATATTTTTCCATGAATTTTATAGGATTTATTCGATTTCTATTCTGACCAAAACCTTATTGAATTAAGTGGGTTTGTTTTAGGGTTACAGGATGTCATTTAATTCTCAGATCTCACAATAATCCTTTTCTGATTGAACCATCCCACTTTTCATCTTGTTAAGACCAATTGACCCATGTTTAACCCCTGAGAAATCCTGTTGTTGTACTGCAATGGTAAAATTACAGTTTTACCCTTTGTTTCTTACTTTTCTTTCAACCTAGTTATTCTCTGAGTTAGGCCCTTCACTTAGTTATGTAGGAGCTTTTATTCTCTTTTCTAGGTCAAAATGAGCTAGTTAGGGCTCATGATGGTGTTCCCATCAAGCATCAACCTTATCTTTGTCTGAGATTACATGACCCAAGACGATGCCTTCTTGTGTCATGAAATGACTCTTTTCCTAACTAAGGACCAATCTTGTTTTGATGCATCTTTTAAGGATCCTTTCAAGATAAGCCAAGCAAGAATCAAACAATTCTCCAAAAATAGAGAAATCATCCATGAAGACTTCCATAAACTTTCTCACCATGTCAGAAAATATAGCTAGCATACACCTTTGAAAAGTCGTAGGTGCATTGCATAAGTAAAATGGCATTCTATGAAAAGCAAAGGTTTCATAGGGACAGGTGAAAGTCATTTTTTTCTTGATCCTCAGGATGGATAGGGACTTGATTGTATCCCAAGTAATCGTCTAGGAAATAGAAGTACTTTTGCCAGGCTAGTCTTTTGAGGATTTGATCGATGAAGGGCAAAGGGAAATGATCTCTTTTCGTGGCTATGTTCAACTTCCTATAATCGATACAGACCCTCCAAGAGGAAGCTAAATGAGTTGTGACTGATTCTCCTTTCTCATTAGTTACAATGGTAATCCCGACTTTCTTAGGAACAATTTTCATGGGACTTACCCAAGGACTATCTGAGATCGGATAAATGATTCCTGCGTCGAGCCACTTAGTTATTTTCTTCTTGACCACTTCTTGTATATTAGGGTTTAATCTCCTATGCATCTAGCGAGAAAGGTGGGATCCATCTTCCATGAATATTCTATGATTGCAGTAAGATGGCTCGATCCCCCTAAGGTGATGAATAGTCCAACCAATTGCCTCCTTGTGTTCCTTTAGGACCTTGATCACCTGCTTCTTAGTTAATCTAGCACTGATAATCACAGGGAGCATCTTTTGGGTCCCAAAAATTGATATTTCAAACTCTTAGGCAATGGTTTCAATTCGAGCTGGGGCGGGTTTAGAATGGAAGGTAAGGATGATGCTGATGAAGATTCATCAAGAGTAAAAGGTTGAAAGTGAATAAAATCAATAACCTCTTTAGAATGTAGTGAGTTTGCCACAGAGGGTTGCAGGTTTGATCCATCAAGATAGGAGGAACTTTCAATTGCGAAAACTGTCATACATGTTTCAATATTCAAGTTATCTTCCTCAAGTTCCTCTATAAATCCACAATTCTCAAATTTGTTAATCACCTTAAAAATATCCAATTTCAATTTCTGATCCCCAAAGGCGATTTCAATGCTATCGCTCTCACAGTTGATATTGACCTTAGCGGTAGCCAGGAATGGACGCAACAGAATGATGGGCGTGTTCTTTAAATTCTCAGGTACCTCCATGTCAAGGACAAGGAAATCTATAGGAAAATAGAAGTCCTTAACCTTGACAATAACATCCGCAATAACGCCTCTCAGATTTGTGACCAAACGATCAGCTAACTGCAGCGTTACTGAGGTCGGCCGAAGTTCACCTAATCCAAACTTCTCATAAAGAGAAGTTGGAATTAGGTTAATGGATGCACCTAGATCCAGAAGTTCCATATCAAAGGTGTAATCTCTGATGACACAAGAAATCAAAGGGGCACCTGGATCTCTATTTTTCTGAGGAAGGTGATGTAGGATAACAGAACTAGCCTGTTCAGAGAGTACCACCTTCCTTGGAACAGATTCCCTCAACTTACACTTCTGTGTTCATAAATCCTTTAAAAATTTTGCGTAAGCCGATATGTGTTTGATAGCGTCGAGGAGTGGGATATTGATTTTGACATTCTTGAATATATTCAAGAGCTCCTCATTACTATCAACAGGCTTCTTCGTAGATTTAAGCAAGGCCTCAGGAAGAGGAACATGAGTCAGATCTTCGGAATCAGGTTCCTGAGCCTTGATTTCTTCTTCAGAGTTCTCCTTTCTCTCCTCAGGCTCTCCAAGATTTCGTAGATCAGAACAGGGTAGTTGTGGGTCCTGGGTTTGCCTTCCACTCCTTAAGGTAACAAAGTTAGCATATACATACAGGTTTGGGTCTTGGGGAGGGTTAGGAAAGATTTGAGGGGCTTCATTAGCCAGAAACCTTGGATTTGATGAAGCAGAAGAGGAAGGACCCTGCTCAACCACCTGAGCATGTGCATGTGGGTCCCTCTGATTCTCGTACCCTTGGGCTTGATTGCCTGGATTCTGTATATTACACGGGTTGGGTACGGGTTAAGATGGTAGAGATCTGGGTTGACGGGAACTAGCAATGAACCCCATTTGCAAGTTGTCCAGCGAGGCTTTCATTTGCTACATGAGTTGGAGCAAAGATCCTTATATCTTTACCATCTGACAGTTCAAATCAGCCTGCCCTACAGGTTGACGGTCATTCCAAGTTGACTAATTGACCTAATTTTGAGGCAGCTGAGTATAAACATGACCCTAACCCATTGGTCTTTGCGAAACATAGTTGCTGGTCAAAATTGGGTCTGCTGCTCTAGGTTTTTCCAAGAGAAGTTAGGGTGGTTCCTCCAACCAGGAATATAAGCATTGGAGCAAGGGTTGGACCTAATGTTCTCCTGTACAGCATAGATATCCTCATAGGGTGAGGATAGAGAGAAAGAATGGGAAGGATCGGAGAAACTAGGATCAAAATCCCCAGTTTGGAACCTGTGGGGTTCCGAGTAATGCTGGCTTACAGGTTGAGCCACATCCAATTGATTCACGAACTCCCATCCAAAAGGAGCTCGCGAAGAATGGAATCCCAAATTCTAGAATTGAGTGGATCGAGAATTGTTTGCAGAGTTTTCCGCCATCCACTCCTCCATCCTTTTGGTAACCAGGTCCACCTTATCTAGTTTATTACAAATCAGTTTCATATTAAATGAATGAGGATCGTGGACCTCATTAACATTTGATCTGGGTTGTTAGGACCGGTTAAAAGTATTCATGGCAGCATGATTGATTGAATTTTCACTTATTTCCTCAAACAAATCATGTGCACTATCTACGTCTTTGTTAAGGAAATTTCCTCCGTAAGAAGCGTCCACATGATTTCTGAGTTGCTTAGTCAACCCATGGTAAAAGATCTGCACGAGCTGCCATTTCGTCACCTCGTGGTGTGAACACTTCCGTAATAAGTCCTGGAATAGCTCTTAGGTAACATGAAACTGCTCCCCTAGCCACTGGGCAAAGGTAGTAATCGCCCATCTCAACGCATACGTACGCCCAACTGGGAAGAATTTCTTCAGGAAAGCCGATTTCAGATCATTCCATGTTGCTATCGACCTTTCTATGGTTCTGTACCAATGAGTGGCTTTATCCCTAAGAGAGTGGGGAAAGAGCCTCATGATCATTTGCTCTTCATTCACGTTTCGCGCTTTGGTGGTTTAGACCGAAGTAGTCAAGTCCTCCAAATGCTGAAACGGGTCTTCAGAGCCAAGCCCATGGAAATGTTGATCAGGCTTAACACCTAGGGCTTGATTTCAACGTCTCTGGCTGGAATCTGGATGCCGGGACGTTCCCCGTAATTTGAAGGGTCATAAAAATCCTTCAAGGGCTGAGTGCCCTGCATTCTCTGGAACCATTCTTGCATTCTGTGCATTTGTTCCAGCTACCTTTGAAACATCTCGTGTTGATTCTGAGGCAGAGGAGGTTGTTGATCGGTCATGGGATCAATTTGGTCAAAATCCAATCTACGCCTCCTAGAATGATCTAATGGTGCTTCCAATCAAGGATTCAATGACCTCCTTCCAAGCATAAACTAGGAAGAGGTCGGAAGGACTAGGGATAAGAACCCTGCAGCACAACAAAATAAGCCTGTCCTTAAATTAGGTATCCTAAGGATCTACAGACTCTCAGAATCCGTCTAAAGATTATAGACGATTTACTCTACTTGTATCCAGTCAATCCAACCAGTTAGAAGGAGGGACTGGGGAGAAGGTTCTTCCTTCAGCTTGCGCATCCGGTTCATAGTGTACCCCCCAACCACAATTGTTTGATTCTACTCCCTTAGCTAGACATCAGATTGACTAGTACAAGTAGGTTAATTGTAAACAATCTCAATCTGGTCCCCGAAGAGTAAATCAGTCCTTAAAGCCAATGTTTAATCAATTTTAACTTAGGCTTAGGATTGTAGTACTTATGGAATGTGATGGGCCCTTAAAATGGGTTGTGCCCTTATTGATTGATTGAATATGTGTGAGTGCATCCACAACCAAGGTTTTCAAGCAAGATTATTTTGATGAGTGGATTTTAATGTTCAAATCTTGCTTAAGTAGCTTTTAGGGTTTAGAATTAGGTGAATTCAATCAAGTTTCAGAGGCAAATCAGATGTTCAAACACAAGTGAAGATCTTTTCCTTTTGAAATCAAAAGTAAAGTGGAGTGCCTGGTATTGACCTAAATTGCAAACCCTAAGGGGAAGCTACTTGATGAGTTGATTTTAAAATGAAGTGGTGTAGCCCAAATAACTCAAACAATTGGCCGAAATGCACTACTGAGTTAAGCACACAAGATGATTAACCTAGATTGATTTCTACTCTCTTATGTGTTGATTTACGTGTACCGATTCCACAGGTCGGAATCCCGGTTGAGTAAATAAAAATCAAGTTAGGTTATGTGCCTTGAATGTGGGTTTATGTAGTGTGTATGTTGATTAATCCCACAAGAAGTATCCTTTTTTCTTTTTTTACGAAGGTGAGATGAGCGGGGGTGGAAATCAAAGCATCCAAACTAATCCTAGGGTTTATGCAAACACCTAGGTTAATTGCGGTTTGAATTTAGGTTATGGAATGAAACCTAAGGAGTAGGAAAGAATGGGGAGCACTTACGGTTATCTTCAACTTCACTTTACTCCTTTCTACCGCTTAAAGATTCCCTATTGAGGTACCTGCAAAATAATAGAAGAGAAATAAAAGCAAGTTAAAAAATAATAAAGTGTGCAAAATGCGGAAAGAAAATTGAGAATCGTCGCCTCCCCAGCAACGGTGCCAAAATATTAAAGTGGAAAATGTACGCAAACGGGATTGAGTTTTGAAAACTCATCGTCATAGTATGATTTGCGAAGAAATCCGTCAACAGATAAATTTATGACGAAACTCTAAGAATTCCGGGTCGAACACATGGAGGCGGATGTTTGATTAAAAATACGTGTTTGTTTTGTTTGTCACAAAATAAATTAGCTGGTTGAAAACTAGCGATCTATTTAACAAATAATAAATAGAAGAGAGAGAGAATATTACAAATAAAGACAAAAAAGAGGTAGAATAAATATGGATTTCATCATCAAATGTTGTTCATTACACTAATCATTACAACTAGAAAGCAGGAAATCTACATTAGAAAGCAGTAAATCTACTCTAGAAAGTGGTAAAGAGAATGGAGAGAAAAGTATCCTCCTCAACGATTGCTTGGAGGACGAGCCGGACGGTTGACGCCTAAAAGACGGAGGTCGAAGAGGGAAGGAGAACAAAGCAAGAAGAACTAGAGGCAAGGCAGGACATCATCGTCGCAGGATCCACTTCCCAAATTGAGTGAGAGGAGAACTACGGGATGCTCCACGAAGGAGGGAGAAGGTGGAAATTTTCTAATTTTAACTCTAATGGAGCATCCCGAGTTTGGGACAAGCTCTTAGAGCTTTTGAGGGGGTGAGAGAAGAAAGGAAGGGATGAATAAAGTGTGGGGGTCATAAGGCCTTTTATAGGTGAAGATTGGAGGGGGTACAAAGGTCATTTCAGTTAAAAATTTAATGTCAGGGTCTTTAGTGACAGATTAAAAGCGTCACTAAAGACCTGATCGTGGCCTTATGTGCGTGCCAGCCCACCGTCTCCTCCCCTCCCACACGCTTAACGCATGTGCACGTACGTGTATTCTCAATCGTCCTATCGTGAGATCGGACAGCTTAAAATCTCCCTCGCACGCCTTCATAATCGTGCCTCTTGCGTCAGATGGCGTGTCCGATGGCACGTTCACAATCCATGCCCATCCATGCAGCCACGTAGCCATCATCCTAGCCACACACGCCGCATCCAATGGCTGAAATTGGTTGCTCCACTCCCGCGCCTTGGTTTGAGGCACAGCGAGGATCGAACCCGCGCCTCTGCCTCGCGAAGAGACGCTCGCCCGCTGTGTTATGCGTGTGTTTGAGGCGTGCAGAAGCCTTTGTGCACGAGTGACCATGGCCGTTTGATGGTGATCCAACAGCCCAAATCCATCGCACGGTTAAGAAGGGAAAAGCAGCGGTGAGTCTTGGGCTAATGTGGGCAGCTGAGATGGCACCACGTGGCACCATCTTGGCCGTCCATCTTCTATTCCTTGTAGATGGTGCCACGGATGTCGGATTGGATCGATTTTCATGCTGTTGGGCTGCGATCGTCGATCCGAATCCATCCGTGTGGTCAGATTTATCATCTGATGTATGGATTTACATCATCTTGGCCCTTGATCTCTGACCTTCCTTGGATTATATCTAATGCTATGGAAGTCCGATCAGGGCGATCTTGGAGTCATTGAACTCCAATTGTCACCCTAATCAGATCCGTACGGTTGGATCTTTGATCCGAGGCCCCGATTAAATATCACCCTGTTACATAACCACAAAAAGAGAAAATTAACCTAAACATTATATGTTTGTCGAAGCGAAATCGGGTTTAAAATAATGCGTCATAGTATAGTTGAAATCGCTTTGAAAACAAATAGATTTTATTACTCGAAGTTTAAGTCCAAGGTCGAACACAGGGAGCAAATGGAATTCATACACTAATCTCAATAATAGATGCAATTTGAACACATAAAATTACTCAAAATATAATTCAGAATGTCAAGCATGAGTATATGGATAATAAAATGTAGCTAGAAAACATATAAAAGAGAACTTGGGAAGAATTGGACATCTGATTATAAAATTAGATGTCTTAAAAGTGATGTGCTATAGTGTTTGATTTTCTTTGATTTTTTCTTCTTCTTTGGCTTCCTTCTTTGGCTCATTCCTCTCTTTCTCTTCTTTCTTCTCTGACTCTTCTCCTTCCTTCTTTCTTCTTCTTTATTTCCTTAGCTTCTCTGCAACCCTGGTCCTCTTTAGCTTTCTTCTCCCTTCAGCCCTTAGCTTCTTCTTCAGCTTCCTCCTTCTTCAACCGCTTGGTGCCTTTTCCTTCCTTAGCTGTTGTGGCTATCACTCTTCCTTCCTTAGCTACACCTTTGGCTTCCCCCTCCTCTCTTTCCTGGCTTCACCCTTGGTCCTTTCTTCTTTTCCTTTCCCAGCAAGAGCAAAACCTACCTGATGAGAATCTCATCATGAACCCCAACTAGCACAATTTAATCCAAATGAGTGTGAAAAAGCTCCTACAAAACCTAAAGAGAGGCTTAACTCAGAGAATTCTGAATTAAAGAACAAAATAAATCATAAGGGGTAAAACTGTAATTTCACCAATACAGTGTGCAAACAGGGTAATTAAGGGTCCAAACACAGGTCAAACGAGCTTAATAAGGAGGGAAGTGGGATGATCTGATCTGAAAAGGGTTATAGCAACTTCTAGGAATTAAATGACATTTTGTAACCCTAAAACAAACCTACTTTAATTCACAAGGTTCGAGGCAGGATAAAAATCAACTAAATCCTCTAAAATTCATGGAAAAATATTTCCTAGGGTTTAGATCCTTCAATTTGGCCTTTGCAACCTATTTTGACCTAAAATGAGAACCATGCCCAATTTATGACTTAATTTGGGTTTTTATGCAAATTGATCAGTCAAACATGGTCCAACCTAAAATCAAATTTCACCATTAAAATCCTTAGGTTCAAATTAGTCTGGTATAAAAATTTGGGCCTAAGAAAAGACCATCTTGAACAACTTTACAAATTGGTCCTCTTAATTTACTTTTTGACCATTATCTTTTGAAACCCTTACGATTAGCCTCCTATCTTCTCGTCGTTCTTTGTAGAACGGTCCCCCTGCCATTTCTACGCAGCACCATACCTCCGGTGACCTTGCACGGAGGATGGTGCCGCGCAGGGCAGGGCGCCCGTCCTCAGGAACAAGCGAGGGGTTCCCTGCGTCGTCCTCTGTCGTAGGGACCCTCCCCTGACCTCTGCAACCGGCCATGCCTCTCGTGCAAACACACGAAAGGCATGGGTGTCCATCTCCGGCCATCTCCGGCGAGCATGGCACGTCGCCTCCTCGGTCTCCTCTCCTCGCCAGTGCCTATATAAGGAGCAGCAGGGTCTGCCGTCTCCTTCAAACTAGGTTTGGCCGAGAGAAACCCTAGATTTTGTCTCTCCCCTCTCCGGTCAGGTAGCCCGAGCTTCCGGCGATCCTCCCTCCTCCTCGTCGCTCTGCTGCCCTACCTGCAATAGAGCCCACTCTGCCCCATCTTCCTGCGCCAGGCCGCACCAGCTAGCGCCCTCAGATCTCTTCCTCGTCACCGATAACACCCTCCTAGGCATCTTCGTCCCTAGCTCCGGCAGGCACGAGTCGGATGCCTCCCTCTTTGTCGACTAAGTAGGTAGGAATCTTTCTCTCTCTCTCCCTTATATTTTCCCCTTCCTAATTTACCATTTTAACCCACCAACTGCCACTTCCACCCCCATCTGCTTCACCTCCGGTCACCTTCTCCGGCGAGGTCGCTCCACCTCCACAGACCACCTCACCCCTCGCCGACAAGCCCAGAAGCTCCCCCTCACTCCACTCAAACGTTTCCCCCACTCCATTCACCGCCATTCACCGCCCGACCACCCCCCGAACACACCCACTTCTACACACACAGTCTGAACTAGGCACACCTCCACAAGAGCTCCCGCGCCTCGCCGACCCTTGTACTGCCTTCGCCACACTCCGGTGAGGTCCCTACGTTGTCTGATGTGGCTGCGAGGCTGTCTTTGCAATTTCAGGTCTCTGCCTCGTAGCCGCCATTGATGCGCTGCTGAAGCTCCTTCACAAGCAGCTCCAGGACACCTCCAGCTCAGTGTGAGCCCCAGGCAGCGTGGGGTGATTCCGTGAGCACGCCCAGGTTTGCGATTGGGGCCGCGAGCCTTCGCTGCTGCCCCAATTGGCAGCGCCTTCTCACCTGCAGGCGCGTAGACTGGAGGTGGGACTTTAGTCCCACCTCGTAAGTGTGTGGCCCCGTGCCCACACTTAAATTGAAAACGTGAATTAAGCTGTTCGCCTTCGATACACAGGGGTCAGGTCCCTCACCCACACACCGCGTGCCACGCACTCACACCTGCCCTCACCCGCGCTCAAGCCCTGCGGGTCTAGGCCGAACCCGACTACCGGACTAAGCACTCCTCGCCCACCACCGCATGCCAGTGGGCCTGGTCCCGGGCGTGCAACCCAAACCTGATTACCTGGCTCTGGGAGAGCTATCCCAAAGAGAGATTCAGAGAGAGAGAGAGACGTGAGGAAGGGGTAGGGGTAGGTTTTGCACTGATCGTTGTGTGTGCACGCAGGGAAGAAGGAAAAAGAAGAAGAAGCAGGCGAAGGAAGAAGAAGAGAGGAGGAGCAGCTGAAGACTTAGCCGCACTGAGCAGCTGAAGAAGAAAGGAAGGAGAGGAGCTAAAGGAGAAGAAAAGGAGCCGCACTGTAACAAACGAATAGTTAAGTCGTCTGAGCACCAAGTCAGACGACGGAAGGTCAGCAGCCAGAGCAGGAAAGAAGGCAGGCTGAAGAAGAAAGAAAGAAGAGGAAGGGCCAAAGCAAAGAAAAAAAAAGGAGATAGGAAGGAGAAAGAAAGAAAGAAGAGGAACGGCCAGAGCAGAAGAAGAAGAAGAAGAAGAAGAAGAAGAAGGAAGAAGAAAGGAAGACTTAGCAGCTGAAAGAGAGAGAAGGCAGAAGCTCTGCAGTCGCAAGGAAGAAAAGAAGAAAATCAAAGAGGAAGAAAGGAAAAAGAGAAAGGGTCACCACAGCTGTAGGAAGAAAAGAAGAGAGAAGAAGGCAGATTGAAGGAAGAGAAGAATCAGCTGCAAGAGAAGACAAGAGAAGAGGAAGAGAGAAGAAGAAGAAGCCAACAAAAAAGGAGAACTTTTGCTCTCTCTCTCTCTTATTATTTGTGTAACATAATTGTGAACCTTTATGCTTCTAGGATTATAGTTTCTCCCTGAGTTCGACCTCAGGAAACTTGTCATTCCAAGTAAAAAAATTGTATTAAACTGGTAATCGCTTTGTTATATACCACAACGACTGTAATAAATAGCCAGACCAACGAAGTGACGCACCACTACCCCTACCCTCCCCTGCAAACTCTCTCCCTTTTCTCTCTTAGGCTTGCTCTCCCAGAGCCTTCTCGGGTAAATGGGTCAGGTCAGCGCGCCCGGGACTAGGCCCACCAACGTGGGTGGTGGGCGAGGAGTGCATGGGTAGTCGGGTCAGAGCCAGATCTACGGGGGCGTGGGTCGCGGATGAGGCTTCATGGGATGAGTGGGACCTCACCCCATGTCAAGAGGCGATAAGCCCTTAACACTTTTGCAACTTATATCACACCGCCTGCTCTAAAATAACCGAGGTGGGACTAAATCTCCCACCTGCTTCTTGTGCATGCCCGTAGATGTCGTGCTAAATTGTAGCAGATGCAGTGCCCTCCAAAGCTAATCACTTGGCTGAAGTTATGCGTGAGATGAATCCGCATCGGCTGGGACCTAGAGCATTGAGCGAGGCTGCCTGGCGCAAGCTTGCAAGCAAGCTTCGTTCCTGTTCAATGGAGACGGAGGTCTGAACCTGCACTCATGCAACACGGCCTTGCAGCCTCATCAGAACACGCAGGAGGCTTCATCGTGACACGGTGAAGGTGTCTTAGTGGTCGGCTTGGCGTGGGGCAGCTTGGGCATGCGTGCCTAGGTCGCTCTATGCCTGTGAAGATGGGTGTGTTTTGGAGAAGTGCGTGGAGTGTGTAGCAGTCAATGGAAAGGGGGAAGATGATCAGTGGGATGTGGCGATGCTTTTAAGGTGGCTGGCGAGGTGGGTGGTTGCGTGGAGTGGAGGATACACCTTGCCGGTGGTCTGCCAAAGGTGGAGAAGATGGTGGTGGTCTGTAAGCGTCGAGGGATATTTTGAGAAATAAAGAGGGGGAAACAAGTAGGGGAGAGAAGGGAGAAGTACCTGACCTAGTTTAAAGACAAAAGGAGAAGGGATGGCAGCCGGCTCGTGTCTGTCGCCACCGGAGACGAAGGTCCCAATAGAAGGGGGATAGCAATGACGAGAAGGAGGCAGGTGCGTGCGTAGGTGTGGCGCGACACGGATGACAAAGGCAGAGGCAACTCTACCACTGGTATTGTGGCAGAGCGACGAGAGAAGGAGATATAGGTCGCCAGAGCTCGCTAGGAGTTTGGCCGGAGGAGAAGAGAAGAAATTGGGGGTTATCTCCGGCCAAACAAAGCCGAGGATCTACGGCAGGGTCAGGGGAACCTTTTATAACCCCTGGCGGCGGGCCTTGTGCTTGGAAGGCGAGCTTCCAAGCACGGGCAGGCCACTGGAGTTGGAAGGTTGAAAAGACCCAAATCTCTCATGCGTTCGCATGAGAGATTAGGTAGGATTTGGAGCTTAAGATTGGGTTCATATGAATGGAAATTTCTCAAAGAATCTCCCTTTGAAATTTGAGAGGGATTCTCTGAGGAATCAAGGAGATATCCCATTGAATCCTCGCCGGAGTAGGATTCCTCCGTTGTAATGGCGAAGGAACCTAATTGCAAAGAACGACGAGGAAGCTAGGGGGTGTCTGCAAGAATTTTCAAAAGCTAGGGGTCGAAATGTAATTAGGTTGGACTGTTTTGCAAAGTAGGTCAAGGTGAACTTCCCTTAGGTCCAAATTTTGATACAAACCTAATTTTGACCTAAGGAATCCAATGGTGAAGTTGAATTTTAGGTTTGACCATGTTTGATTTGGCATTTTACATAAAAATTCAATTTAAGGCAAACATTTGACTAGGACCTCTATTTAGGTCAAAATATGTTCTAAAGGTCAAATTGAAGGTTCTAAATCCTAAAGGATATTTTTCCATAATTTTAGAGGTTTATATATATTTTATATCGACCAAAACCTTGTTAAATTAAGTGGGTCTGTTTTAGGGTTACAAGAAGTCATTTAATTCCTAGATTTCACATTAACCCTTTTCTGTTTGAACCAACCCACTTTTTATCTTGTTAAGACCATTTGACCTATGTTTAGCCCCTGAGAAATCTCATTGTTGCACTGTAATGGTAAAATTACAATTTTACCCTATGTTTCTTGCTTTTCTCTCAAGCTGGTTATTTCTTGACTTAGGCCCTTCATTTGGTTATGTAGGAGTTTTTGTTCTCTTTCCTAGGTCAAAATGAGCTAGTTAGGGCTCATGATGGTGTTCACATCATTATACAATCTAACCTAAATGCAAGATGATGCATGTTATGCAATATTTATAATATATGATGCAACTCTACATCTAAGAACGCACAAAAATAGACTGTTTATGTGATATAAACGTCTTTACATCATCTATTCATTTGCATGGATTTTACTATGGGATCTAATCCCTGATTTTGAGTGATTTGAAGACAAAATGGTTTGCTAGGATTTATTAATCCTTAGATTTGGTATCTTCTTAATTGTCAAATCAGGCTTCAAAGTCTAATATGGGCTAATATCACTTGATCAGCAAGCATAGCAATAGCTAAACTGCATGATTTCACACTGCAACAAGAATGGTAGCATGAGCTACTGATCACATTTACAATAGCATTGGGTCTGGAAATGGGAGTTCAAAGTGAATTTTGAGTTGGATTGATTGTCATAAGGTGTTTACATTGTGTTGTAATGTTAGAATTTAATGAGCAAGCATGTAAATCTCCAAAAGTATTTGAGCTTAAATCTGATATGCAATGGCATGTAAATTTATTTTGGGATTTAATGTTAGCACATTAACTATTTTATGGTTCAATTATGTTTCATGCTAGTTGTTGAATGTTTTTGAAGGCATACATCTCTTTTCCATCACATAAAACTCATTTAGAGGCCTTTAGTTGCATTACTTCAAACTCATTTAGGCCACATTTTGCTAAGATTGAAAATATATAAAAATCCATTAAAAGATTGTAAAAAAATAAAAAAAACATCTTGAGTGCGATTAGATATTTTTTTAAGTATATGCGAAGTTCCAAAGTATTCCAAACCCTCGGACTAGTAGAACATACCAATAAAGAATCACATAAAAAAATCACAAAAAGAATATCTCTCTCTCTCATCTCACATTTTCGATCTCCTCTCTTATCCCTATTAAATACAAAAACACCATAAAATCTAAAAAAGCCAAAATGTTCATAAAAATACTTTGTATATAGTATTTATACTTGTAAACATGAACTATTTAATAAGCTGTGTAAATAATGTACCATGTGTAAATAATGTACATAAATAAATTGTAAATGTATTATATGATTTAAATAAGTATTTAGGTTGAGTTATTGCATATACAACTTCATTATATAATTATATATTAATTTATAATAGATTATATGTACTTAAATTAAGATAATTATAAATAAGTATTTAAACTTGTATAATAGTATTTATTACTGTAAGTATTTATAATATACCCTATTATACCTGTACATTGATTTATCTATGTATTTATTGCAAACAATTAGATTATTAAGTAAATTAGGTAAATTATTAAGTTAAAATAAAATAAATTAGTAATTTAACTTATTAGTAAAGTAATTCATGTTGTATATTTGTATATATTAATTTTAATTATTTTTAACTTATTTATGATATATTTATATTATATAATAATATTTATAACTAAATTATGTGCATATCTATTAATAACGTGTAATTAAATGTCCATAAATTAAAACAAATGACTTAATTAAAATAAATTAAAAATGTATAATAAATACCTTTTTATGTAAATTAACTAATTATTAGGTCAATTGAATCATTAAATTATTAATTTATACATTAATTAAGTAATTAAGCCATAAATTAATGTGTACACAAGACAACTTTAAGTAATTTTTAAAATAATTAAATAAGTTATTACTCTAAATTAATTGTACAATTATGTAACCTTATCCAAGGGCTTTCGAATCATATAATTTATTTTAAAATTGGACAACAATAGGGCACTCAAATTAAGGCCCAAAATCACCTCCAGATCACGTATTTCAGCTCCTGAGAGATGCTTAACTTGGCACCACATTAGGCGTTGACGACACGTTGCTACCGCATATAATGAATCGCATGGGTTAGTCGCTTAGTTGTTAGCACTTGGCGTAGCATAAAAACCCATCACACCGTCTGATACCTCTGAGCATATGAAATAAGAAAATATTCCTAGCATTGGTGTGGGCCTGGGAGCCTGGTTTAATTAGTGGTCTGTACCCAATTCATTGAGCTGGGTATGGGCCGAATCAATACACTCTAAGCCACCTAAATAACAATTAGGGGCCAGGTCGTATTAGTGATCTAATCCCACCCTTACGGATGCTGTGTATCCTGCAAATGAACCGGCCTTGCCCATAAAAAAACTACTTTTTATAAGTGAAGAGTGTGCTCATTGTGGGAACGAGCTAAAAAATGTCTAAGTGTTGGAAACCTTTGAGAGTAGTGTGTGTGCTCAGTGTGTGCTAAATGTAAAATAGACTGAGTGTTAGCTTATTGTGTAGTGAGTGTGCTGTGTATGTATATGTATGAGTATATAGCATGCATGTGTATATATGTATATATATATAAGTGTATAGTATATGTATATATATATAAATATATATATCATAAATAAAGTAGATGTATGTACTGCATACATATGTGTGTGTGTTGTATATGTATACTAAGTGGAGTAAGTGTTATTTTAGCCTTTTTTGTATATATAATTTTTTTAGTGACACTGAGGTCTGTTAGTGTTGCCTTGTATAGTAATTTAGTTAAGTTGGAGTTATGTATATTATCTATAGGGTACATCAGTGTATATAGATATGTGTAGTATATTATAAATACTATATATGAAGTGTACATACTTAAGTATTAATAGTATATATTTGTAAGTAGATATATTATATTTCTGTATATATAATATATGTTACTATAGATGTTAGTATATGTAAGAATAGCTTAGTTTAGTATATATTTGAAATATTTTTGTACCTACACTTAGATATTAATTACGATAATTGTGTATAACTAACATATAATAGATTAAGTAGTTTTTCATGCCTGTTAGATTGTAAATATATTTAAGGCTGCTTTCTTGCCCAACAGATCACTTTAGGAATCCTTTATTTTGGCTCAGGAAATGGTTAATGGTTGGCACCGGAGGAAATGCAAAGCCTTCCTGTGGAAAGTAGATTTCCAGAAAGCCTATGACTCGATTTCCTAGCCGTATCTTTGGGAGGTGTTTAGAAGAAGAGGCTGCCCCCCCCCTTTGGATTCAATGGATGAAATGCTGTATCACCACTGCTTCATTTTCTCCTTTGATCAATGGGAAGCCATGTGGAGCCTGGATCCAGCCGTAGCGTGGGGTTAGACAAGGGTGTCCCCTGGCCCCATTGGTCTTTAACCTTGCGGTAGATGGACTTGCAAGGTACGCTTGCAAATTGGCAGAGGTGGGTATAATTAAAGGGTACTCGCTATCAAACAGGAGACATTTGGCCCCCATTTTACAATATGTAGATGACACTGTGTTCTTCGTGGAAGGGTCCAAGTCTGAGGCGCATGCTTTGGGATTAATGGTGAAGATATTCGGTGATATTTCAGGTTTATGTTTGAACAAAGACAAGTCTGCTTTGGTATGAATGAACAGGAACAGATGGAATTGGAGGGTACACTGGGCTCACCCCGTACTAAATTGCCTCTGAGATACCTTTGATTACCTTTAAGGGCTACAAAACTGAAAAAATTAGATTGGAATGTCCTATTCGAGATGGTGGCTGGAAAGCTAAAAGGGTGGAGTAGTAAATTCCTATCTAAGGGTGGGAGACTGATTTTACTCAACTCAGTTATTACTGCCATACCAGTCTTTTTCTTCAGCATATTTAAGGCCCCTAAATGCATCTGGAAGAGATTGGATCTTATGAGGAAGAGATTCTTCTAGAAAGGAGCAGGACACGAGGGCAGGTTCATGCAGCCCATAAGATGGAACACTATCTGCAGACCAAAGGAGGCTGGGGGGTTGGGAATTAAAGCATTAAAAGAGTTCAATGAGGCCCTACTGCTGAAATGGGCCATCAGAATTTTGAATTGCAAGGAGGGGCTGCTGGATGATCTGATTAGGGACAGCTATGGGGGATCCAATAACTGTCTGCAAAGGCTTCAGTCGAAGAGGCCTTCCCCCTTTTGGCGATCAGTGATCTCTGCAATCACCTACTACTGGCATCTGCTACAGCCTAAGCTTGGTGATGGCAGATGTTTTAGCTTATGGAATGAGAGGTGGTCTGAATTGGGCCTGCTAAAAGAGACCTTCCCGAGGGTGTATGATGCTGCTACTGATAAAGATGCCACAGTTAGCAGTCTGTGGTCCCAGGCTGAAGGTTGCTAGCAGCTGGAAGGGCTACAACAATGCAGGCCGGGCACTCGACTTTGGGAGGAGAGGAAGAAACTGATGGAGAATCTGCAGCAGCTGTATCTTATGACAGATGTTGTTACGAACGCGTGTCCCAGACGTCTTTTAAGACGTCTGACCAGACGTCTGGGATCGTTTCCAGACGTCTGAAAATCAGTTATTTTCGACACGCGCGGGTCGTCTGCGTGCCTGAGCGCGCAGACCACATATTCGCTTATTCTTCTCTCTGCGGCTGCAGACGCCGCTGCCGTGCTCTCTCTCTCTCCTCCTCGTGCTTCCTTAAAAAGACCACGCCTTCCCTCGCTTCCGTCGCCTCCACCCCTTTCCTCTTCTTCTTCTAGTGAGTGAGTGCGAGAGCGGGCGTGGGGTTGCTGCGGCGGCGACGGCCGCAGTGAACGTGGAGGGGGTGCTGCGTGCGAGAGCGGTGCTCAGCCGTGAGGGCGAGCTCGCCGGGGCTGCCAGGGTCGGCCGGTGGGAAGCGCAGCGGGCGCGGAATGACACGGGAGGCCTGCTGCGGCTCGAGCAGCAGGCGCACGAGGTGCGACGAGGCGCGGCATCGCGAGTGGAGGGCGAGTCGGGCCCTGGTTTTGGAAAAATTTTCAGAATCAGACGTCTGTGCTAATAGCCAGATGGCAGGGTCCACGTCTTGAATACTGTCCAGACGTCTGAAAGGTGAGTTTTCCATCTTCTTCTTCCTTCATGTCGACTAACCGTACTGAGGGAGAGAGATGGGTGTGCGCAGGCTCGGTGATTTGCCATCCAGCGCGGATCAGACGTCTGGCTGTAGTACCAGACGGCGGGAGCGACCTCCAAACGTCCGGGGTGACCATCGGACGTCTGGGAGCTAGGCCAGACGTCCCCGCAGACTTCTGGACGTCTGGGAAACCACGTTGAACAAGGTAATTCTCTGATCCACTTTTTAAGACGTCTGGAAGAAGTTCCAGACGTCTGATTTTACACAGTTTCATCGTTTTCGACTCATTTAGGGCCCGTTCGGGTTCCGTTTTCCGCGATTCGAGTTGCGTTCTTTTCAGAATTAATTCCTCTACCCGTCTACGGTAGCTATACACTGTTTTGAGACACTCCTTGTGTTGATCCTTGTGATAGGATCCCGTTCCGTTGCAGTCTCGGGGGTTGCGGAGGCACGCGAGATTCCCGACCACGCCCCCATTTCTCCTGTTGTACTTGGTAGAGTGGCTTTAAGTTATTAATAAAATCTGTTAAATTATGGAACCATAAATAGAACCTAGGACATGGCATGAATCCTAGGAATGAGAAATAGATGGAATGATAGCTACTAGGTGTTGCATGAATCCTAGGGCTGGAAAACTAGATTGTATGATAGATCCTAGGATATGGCATGAATTCTAGGATGGGAAAACTAGTGGAATGTATAATACTGCAGTCTTGGAAAATGGAAAGAGATATAAAGCTGCCTGTAATTTGAATTAACAGCTACCTGTTGTGAATAAATAATGTGGTTGAGAACATGGATTGTAAGAATGTGAAACTGGAAAGTGAAACCTGGACGTTTGAGTAAAAAGGATGGAACCCTACAGGGAAGTAGGAGTAGAACTCCTAGAAAGTGAATGGAATAGTATTGGGGAAGTGAGCTGGCCCTTGAGTACGGAGTACCAAGGAGAGCGACTGTCCCCCTGTTTAGTGCAGAGCGGAGCCAGCCGCCCCAGGGACCCGGGGTTAGGACTGGCCACTCTGTACCGACTTGCTGGCCCTCGCGTACGTAGTACCGAGGAGAGCTACTAGTGTAGGGAGGTACTAGCTACCCCATGGGCCCTGGGGTTCTACTAGCCTCCCACACTGACTTGTTAGGCCCGCTGGGGCAAACCAGGGTAGTCAGGCGAGGGTGCGCGGACTGTGGAGGGGCAAGGCCCCGGTTTGGTTACTGTGGAGGGGTTGGACCCCTGTTACTGAGAGGGCTCTGCCCTGGACTGGTTCCGTGCTGTGCTTTGGGCGCACCCGTTAACGGAAACGACTGACCGCGTGCCAGTACGGGTTAGCTACCTGTGCGTTTATCACGCGCGCCGTAGTCACCGTTACGTCTGTTAGTGACCTTGGGGTGGTTGACTGAGGGTAGGATCATCACGAGGGACTCTCCCAGCCAGGAGAGCACCACGTGCTACTTCTACTTTTTGGAAAAGACTGCAATCAAGATCGTTCCCACGAGGAACATTCTAGATCAAGAAAAAGATCTGAGGAATAAATGAAATAGTGAGACAATTGAAAGATGTGAATAAAGAAAGTAATCGAACATAACAGCTACTGTACACTCTACTGTTGTCTTTAGTTTAGTTGCCACTCTACTCAGCGTTTTGCTGATGTGTTACACTCGTTACCTTTTTCAGGACCAGGTGTTGAGCAGCCAGGGTCAGCGGCTGCAGAGGACACTGGGCCAAGTAGGGTCCAGTAGAGTTACCACTGTCTCTTGTACCTCTTTTTGTTACATTGTAGTGAGTAGTTCTTGTTTCCGCTGTACTTTCTTTACCTGCAGTTCAAATTATATTATGAATGTTGTTCTATTGTTGTGGTGGTACATACTGTGGTAGTTTCTTTCCTTACTGCTGTACTTTCTTACTGTTAGTTATATTCATGCCGAATGTGGTTTATTTTACTGCTCTTTTGGTTACTTCCTCGTTGGACGACTAGGTCTTGGGATTAGTTGAGTCGGTCCGGTTCTCGTGTCTCGTAGGGACTCGGGAACCGGGTCGTTACAGATGTGAAGGACACATACTGCTGGCAGGGTTTATTCTTAGTGAAGCAAGCATATGAAAAAATTATTAGGCCTGATAATGAGGTGGAAGGGGATCTTATCGACAGAAAGATTTGGCTTTTGAGAATTCCTCTGAGGTCCAGATTTTCTTGTGGCTTTGCAGACGGGAAGGGTTGATCACTGGCAATCTTAGGCACAAAAGGATGGGGATTAATATGAATGCCTGCCCCCTATGTGGATTACACTCTGATAGTGCAACACACATATTCTCCTCTTGCTTGATCACGGATAAAATTTGGAGGTTGGTGTGCTTAGAACCCCTCCCTCCCTGGGATGCTATGTGGCAGAGCTTCATCAACCCTGTTCAACCATTGGGGGCTATGGCTGCCATTCTGTTATGTGTGTGGAGGGTGCGGAATGATAAGCTATTTTAGGGGAGACCGGTGAGATGTGAGAATGTTGTAAAGGAATGTTGGTCTCTCATACATAGTTGGGCAACTTTTTTGTAATACTCTTTTGATATGCAATACAATACCCTCCGGATCGCTATCAGTTTTTGATAGCAATCCTCACTGATTCAAAAAATAAATAAATATTTATATATTTAAGGCATTGTAGTTAGCATTAATTGATTCATTTTGTACATAATTAACTTAATTCATTTATTCTTCGATTCATTGGTTCATTTGTAAATATAATTAACATTTTTTGGAATAAAAGCATATTTTTGAAACGTAGAGAATGATGCATATCAATAACTACCTCTAGTGAATGACCTGGAATAAACCAGTAAAAATTATGTAAATAAATAAAATGACATGATATCTGTTTGCATTGTGACAATACTACAATCAACAACAACACCCTTAAATCACACTTTTTATGCAACTCATATGGCTTCATGATCAATGCACACCCGGTGATCTGCTCTTGTTTCGTCGGGAGGATTATTGGGGAGTTACATAATATGTACAAATTATCTATAAATGCAATTATGAACCTAATATGACCTAATTGACTATAATGCACTATTTACAACCTAAATGTGATATGTTTACTTAGGAATTAGCTTAATTTAGACATCTTAAGTGTATTAACTAAGTAGTTATCAATCCCCTCTCATCATCTTCTTCTCCAGCCACTCCTCCACCGACTTCTCCACCTTCTAATTTTTTGCAGTAGCACCACCACCATTCTCTCCTTTTCCTTCCTCATCCTCCCCTTTCCCTCTCCCATGGTCAAGGTATATGCAATCCCTTGGTTAATGGAAACATCGTCGCTGATGAGGGAGGGAGCATGGGCATCGATTTACGTGTGGATGCTAGGAAAGTTGATGGCGAGCACCACAACAACACTGACCAATGCCACCCCAGAGAGGTTGTTGGGATCTCCATCTCTGCTCTTCCATGCGTCAGAGCAACATGTTACAACCGAATCTGACTTTGTAACAGAAATCGGGTCAGATCGCCTCATATCGCAAGACCCAGTTATCCAATGAGAAATAAATCAAAACCATAGCATTTTCACACATGCATTATAGCCAAAAAGAGATAAATAACGACAGAAGGAAACAAAAACATGATTCATACACCACTATTCATTCCAAGGAATAAACGCAGCATTCAAACATAGCCATCACAATTAAAAGATACGTGCGGAAAAGCAAAAGGTTCATAAACTAAAGGTTCAAAACACTAATAATACTCACTACAACAGAAAGAAAATACATGTTATAACAGAACAAAAATAGAAATAACTAAGACTGGGCTCAGTTGGGCCCATCTCTCTCTATGGCTAGTGAAGCTGGTTGCTCACTCCCCTAACCTAAGTACAACTGGTGGACGTCAGCAAGCTGAGTAGAGTGGCAAGTGTGCATTAAGCTAACAACAAATTTAAGCTAATAAGAAAAGCAATAAAGTTACAAGCATTTTGTATGTTTTATTTCCATTATTGGCAACTAGTTTCTTGATTTCAGGTATTCTAGAAAAGGGTCCCACTTTCTCTTAGTTCACATGTTCCCTAACAAAATGATCTTGTTGCAGTATTCTTGCGATGTAAAACATGAACGTGGTCCTCCTAGCTAAGAGAATGCCCTACTCTTGTCCTACACCCGGTCTGCCACCTTGGGGTCATAGTCACAACATAGCAGTGACTACACCACGCATGATAAACACATGGGGGGCTACGCCGCACTGACACGCGATCAGTCATTTCTACTAATGGGTACGCTCTAAGCCGTACAACACATAACAAAACAGGGGTCACGCCCCTCACCAATTTGCATAGGAAGGCCACACCCCTCGCTCGATTATCTCGATTGACCCCGTGGGCTTAACAGAAGTCAGTGTAGGAAGGTCGTTCCTACCTTGGGTCCCAACCCAAGGAGGTCAACTCTCTTCCCGCACAATAAGGCAGTCAGCTCTCCTCAGTACATGCATGCACTAGGGGGCCAGATCATCCCCTTACTAGTACTAACACACTAGCATTCACTTGGCTGGTCGAGGCACCACATGATCATTTTCATTTCATAATTAGGATTGTCTTTATTTTGCATTAGGGTTCGAGAAAACCCCTCATTTAGTTCTAACAATCTCAATGTCATTAATCTCAGTAATTCACAAGTCGCCATTAGCCAGATCTTTCTTAGTATTAAATACCCATAACTTCATACATACACATGCATGTGTGAAAGCATAATTCTACGTACGTAAAAAATTATACATGCACTTGCATATGTAAAAGCACCAACATACACTTAAAAGTGTACATGCACATACATAAATAAACACACCAACAAACATACAAAATTCTGTGTGTGCATAGTTACATACATATACAATTACATACATACGTAATATATGTGTACACCACCATCCTTAATTCCAATCACTCGATAGTTCATCTCTGAGTTTCTACTCATGCACTAGCTCCAGCTCGCCCTAAGGTTCAAGTAGATTCCTTAGTTTGGTTGTTAACCAGATCAAGTGGCGCTAACTCCCAGTATCTTGTGTATTACAAACCAAATCTCTAGCTTTTACCTTACGATTTGTGATCACCCTTACAGGGGTTGCTAACAACTCGACATTGACAAGGCCAATATTCCTCAATTAAATAGAAATATCTAGTTTTCCTTAGGGTTCAAATAGATACCCTACTTGATGCTACACTTTTCAAGCATTCGAGTTCATTAATGCATTAATGCATCGCATCTTCCTTTGCCTTAAGGTTCACGTTTGCTTTCTAAATGTAGCTAACAGCTGGCTTCTTATTGACCTAAGTGGCACTTCATGCGTGGAGTTTTCCGAGCAAGTTCATGTTGTAATTACAAGAGAGAGAACCAGGCGATTGCAGTAACAATTAACAACTAAAACAAATGTCGAGACAACAAGGCATTTCAAAATCACACATCATGGCAAAAGAATTACTTTACACTGACATATGCTACCAATCCAGGGCATTCAACACTAATACGATAGGATAGAAGTTACACTCTACCTAGATTTTCTGGGAGGAATGAGGGCATGGTTAACTTGCTCGCTCCTCCGATAGGTGTTAGGCCATCCTTGGGGATGTATATCTAAGCCCAAGCAAGGGTCAAACCAAGGATTAGTGGTTGGACCAGAATTTTCAATATGCTAAACAAGCTTAAAACAGAGTGCATATGACTCCAAAAGATGGGGAATCATGAGAGCTTTCCAACGATACCTGATTTACATGATTCGGAGACCAACGAATTCTGAACCAACCTTGGGAACGAACCTGGTTCACTTGAATCAGATCGAACCAGTCCAATCTAGTTGGACCGGTCGCCTTGCAGCAAGGTTTGCTTCCTTAGTCTTCCGACAAGCACCTCTGACATCTCATATGTGCCTCAAGACCCACATAGCGTGTTCTCTTCCTTCGACATATGAAGCTCATCGTGGTCGTCCGATGGCCACCTCATGCTCCCACGCGCAAGTGTTCCTGAGGTAGCTTCTCCCTTCTTTTCTTGTTCCTCGCTCACCCCTCCCTCTCAAACTTCACAGGGTGGGAACGACGAAAACGCTGGGTACCTCCAACTTCCGCAAGCTGTCCGTACTGTTGCCTCGGGCAGCCACCTTTTCCTCATGCAGAACACACCGCCTCACAAGCCGTGCCCCCGCTTCGTGCCTCACGCCCATTCCCGTCCATGCTCTCTCCTCAAGCGCTAGTGCATGAAAGAGAAAAGGGAGAGGCACTCTGCTCATCTCTCCTCTTCATTGCAAGTAAGGGGGGGTACGTTGCCCGAGGTGGCGTGGGGATCGAGGAAGAAGTAAAAGGAACAAGTGAGGTGGGGTGGCACCGAGAATAAGGGAAAAGGAGGTATTTATGGGTTTAGGGGTAGGGTTTTGAGGGTTGTTGGACTGAGAAAATTGCAAATGGCCCCAAAAATTTTGCCTTTCCCTTAGGGGACCTCTGAACTTAACCGAGGGAAAGAAATACACTAAGGTCCCTATGTGACCTCACAATGCATAGGATTTGTGCAAAAGTCCCTCAGAGTTAAAGAAACTCCCGGGAACCAAACAAGCATTGTAATTAGCATGCAACCATTACACTAAAACCCCCCTATAGTCTCAAAAATTAAAGAACGACCCTTGGGTTATTTCACAACAATAGGGTTTGCACGTGTGGGAGAGCGTTTGTTACAAAAGGGGTCACAATGGCCCCCATAAAAAAAATATACCGAGGAGTTGGGGCAGCAGTGGAGGTTCGATGGTGCCAAATGGAGGTTTGACGATGGTGGATGGGAGCGCCGTAGTGGAAGTTCAATTATGACAAATAGAGGGGGCATAGTAGAGGTTTTATGAGATCTGAGGGAACGAGAGAAATCTTAGGAGATGTACTTGCGTAGATGGGGAAGAGGGAGGAAGAAATGTGATTTTGGTTAGGTGGGAGGCAAATTAGGGGAGAGGGAGAGGCCTCACTTTCTTTTTTTGCGAAAAATATGGTAACAAAACTTGAAAGACCACTTATCCGTCTCAAAAGATAATTAAGTTTTTTTGTGATGATTAATCTATCACCTACTTATTTTTAGTCTCTAAAATAAATTTATCTTCAAAAGATGATTTGCTAGAAGTACATTTTCTTGTAGTGGCTCCATCTTAGACTTGGGATTGGTTCCTGTAAGGTTAAACATATATGATGAGACACTAATCCCTATAGTGCGTTAACCTGATGTAATTATACCTAAAATACTACTTAACTAACATCAAGTAAGCATGAATTATCTAATTAAATATGAATTCATCAAGCACCACCTTTGATGAGGTGGCCATGGTGAGGTGGCAAGATGTTATTAGTTTAATGAGGTGGAGAGGGTAAGGTGGCAGAATGTGATTAGTAGAGAGAGTTGGAGTAAGATGATTGGGTGAAAGGGTAAGCCATGGATTGATGATGTGTGGATGGTGGTGATGCAAGGAGAGAAAGGTGGACGACCATGATGTGGAGGGTGAATTTGGCATGGGATAGAGGGCTAGGGTTCAAGGTTGGCGCCACTTATGATAGGTTTAGGTTGTTGAAGGATTTTTTGTGAGGGGGATAGGCATAGATGGAAAGCTATAAGTGGAGGAAAAGTGGTGATGTGGAGAGAGGTGTAGAGGTAGCGTAGCAAGTCGAAGGCTAGGTTGGGCATGGGAATTTGGTAGAGGGGGTGGCCATGGATTAGTGATGTGGCATGATGGGAGGACTCCATATGTCAGCTCTTCAATTATTCCTTCAAAGAATATCAATGCAAATTAATATATAATGTGCATCTTGGTCAAAAGATGCATAATTAAACCTTAAATGCATTGCTAACAATAACTTGCACTAATGTCAAAAATGCCCTAACTCTAATGCAATTATGCAGCTATTGCTTATAACTAACATAAATTAAGCATGAGTTAGCTAATAATATATGAGTTCATCACATCCTTATACCTAACTTATGCTAGTCTCTAGCAAAACAAAGAGGGAAAAATGAGTTTGAAATGCAAAAAGATAGACAATAGTCAAGTTTGAGCTAGGAAATTATTAATGAGGTGCCATCAATCCTCACCGAACCAAAAGAAAATGTACATAAAACCTTAACTGCAAAATCTCAACAGCCCTTAGGTATCAACCAAACTGTAAATCACCTAATCCTATCAAACCTCTATTAGCCGCGATTTGGGCCTCATGAACAACACTTTATGGCTCTTTAACCCAGCCAAGGTTTAAATAGAAAATGAAAGTCTATGCATCTGTGCTTGTGGTGCTAACTTGACAAGTAGGCAACGCACTTTAGAAACCTGCACTGTAACAACTCAATCCCAAGGGACCAAGTCGAAATGTTTTAAACTAACTTGGATCATCACATTATTGTCTAGCAAAAACTGTATGCACAAATAACCAAGCAATAATAGCGAACAAAAGGGAAATAACTTTAATTGTTCATTTCCCATATATCAACGAGAGCATCAAACAAAATCGGAAGGCAAAGAAAGAAAACTAAAGTAAGGTGCAGTACAAGCTAGAATGATGCCAATATGAGGCGAAAACATGTTACCCGACAGTAGAGAAATAAAAGTACGAAAACATGAAAAACTACAAGGTAATCCTACCTCTAAGTAAAAACTATAAGACTACTAGCGCATCCCCACGGACCTGCCAACACCTGGTCCGAAGTCAACAAAGAAGTAACATGAGCTAAAAAATTTA
The DNA here is from genome assembly GCA_037157565.1 of Thalassia testudinum. NCBI lineage: Eukaryota > Viridiplantae > Streptophyta > Magnoliopsida > Alismatales > Hydrocharitaceae > Thalassia > Thalassia testudinum. The sequence goes on from JAZHRO010000063.1 coordinate 101,591,812, forward strand.
GTAAAGTGCTAAAAGAAATAATAATAAATGAAGACAGTACCAGTCTAGTGTAGTGTAAGGAAAAGACACCCTTTATTGGTTTATTTGGTAAGTTCATCTCCAATTTCTTCCATTTATTTTCTTTCCTTGAGTTATAATTTTTTCTTGGGCATTTTCTCCTAACTCAGATCATCACGACTTGGGGCAAAATTCAATGAGGTAGAACAAGTGGTCAACCCAACATGCTTCGTTGTTTCCCCTCTTAGTCATAACACAACATGCAGTTGCCTACAGAAGGGAGTCCATACTCGGGAACGATCTCCGCATCTACAAAGTCGAATCATTCCCACTCACTAATCCACCATCATCTAAATTGTTTCCATCCACACACTAGCCCCAGCAATACACAAAGCGCTACATGTCTTAACCAAGGTACCAAGGAGACATATTGTTAGTTCAACCCCTCATAAAGAATATTTTGATGATTTTACAAAATAAAGTAAAAGAAATAAAACATGAAAATTGCATATTTTCTCTGTCATAACAAAGTTGTAGGTCTCGTAGATTTTCCAAGATAGATGATTAGGAGCGTGAAGACGTATTGGGTCATAGGTCTTAGGCTTTTTATTGTACACTTTCAAAAAGTTGTAATCTTCTTTTTAATTGAGTCTAGAGATGTTGTAAAGAGCCCCCAAAGATAACATACACATAGCTAACTTAAGCTCTCTACACTTAGGAAAAACTAGAAACAAAAACCTAACACAAAACACATATCAAACATCCAACACACCTATCAAACGTCTAATATTCAACTTTAAGACGTCTGATCATGAATACAAACGTCCAATTACTTATAGCCTTGCCTTTGCATTCTGAACATTTAGGCTCCAATCGATGCAACCTTTAATCAGATGTCAATAGGCTTATCCAGACGTCCAATGCATACCTCAGATGTCCTTTAAGCTAACCATTAGTCTCCACTTAATATTTCCTTTATCATTCTTTAATCCTAACGGTTAGATATACTTTTAGACGTCTAGACATGTCTCTAGAAGTCCAATAATGGACTGTTAGCCACTTCCTCTGCGAAGATTTGTTAGAAAGCAAATCTCGCTTTTTTGATTCCCTAATAAAGATATTAACCCCTTTCCAAACATCTAGGCCACTGGACAGACGTCCACACTGACGTCTAATTCTTAAAATCTATAACCCCATTTGGATATGATCAAAATAGGAACAAACTTGCCTATAATTAAATGTCCAATTTTAGTACCAGACATCTTATAATAGCATATCAGACGTCCACCTAGAATCCTATTTCGATGCAATGAAAACAGTAAGTCTGACCCATTAAATTAGATGTCTATAATTATAGTCAAACGTCTAACCCAAAAATCAGACATTTTTTCTTGCTGTCAGAATCATAATTACCCTAATTTGAGTTGGATTTCATCCCAATCTCTTGGGACTTACCTCCAACGGCTAGAAACCCTCTCCCAAGCCTTCTTGAAGGTTCTAAGCTGCCTATAAATACACTATAATCCCTCTTAGGCAAAACACACCTCTTGAGATATAATTCACATAGATTACCACTTGCTCACTTGCTTCATTACTTTCATTGCCCTTACGTTGTGCAACTACTCTGTTTGGGGCAAGCCAACACTCCCATTATGCTTCATAATCTCATCTTCAGGGAGTTTCCTTCACCCTTAGTAGATAAGCTAATTATACATATTTTTGGGCTACTCTATAGGATGCATTTTACTTTTCATTTTACTTATTGTAGTTGGGTATCTGATCTATCGGATCCCCGTCTCTTCATTATGAAGAGAGAAACCACCGTTTAATGATCGAAGGTGAGATTTGTAATTAACGTACACTACTCTCGTTGAAGTAGTGTAGTTAGTGAATTGATCACTTTGTGATCGTAAATCCTAAGTCAAGGGATTGACTTAGGTGGTGGTTTTCATCCAATTTAAGTTTCCACCTAAAAATCTTATGCCTCCATTTTTATGATTGTATTTTATCTTACAATTATTTTTTAAGTTCACTATTCATCCTCCTCTAGTGCAGCCACATATAACTCCCCAACTTAGTTTATTTTATTTTAAACAACTCTAGCAACTCTATCTTATTTTCACATTATCTCATTTTAATACAGGGAAGTAGTATTGCATCAATTCTCCAATGATATTTTATTTTTCAGATATCTCCATGAATTTCCAATTACAAATTATCCGATATTTCACAAGGCAAAATTTTCGACTTATCGATTATAAATAGAAAAATCTCTTCCATGCAGCTGATTTATTCACGAACCGATCGATCCATTCACACTATTCTAGAACAAGGATTTCAATTTTCATTTTTGCAACTAACTTAACAAACACTTCGTTTCATTTATTAATAATTTCAGGGGGTTATCCAGTTATTAGGTGAGTAGGTTGACTTCAATACCAACAAGAGAAGGAAATGTAGAGTAAAGTGAAGGGGAGGACACTTGTGCATATATTAGGACCTTCCCGGTCTACAGCGGACCCTTAATTTATATCCCTAAGAAATCACAACAGATAGGTCATAAAAAATGACTTCAAAAATTTTTGAGAAAAAGAGCCCACATGCCTCGTGGGTCGCAAGAAGTAGGCTCGAGTGTGTGTCTCAATGGTCGCAGGGCACTCTATGCTCCATTGCTTGCCCAATACAAAAATACGGCGTAAACATTAATCATCAAATATTTGTGGGCACACGATATCACATATGCTCTCGTATATTTGAACGACACCTGCGTGTTCCCAAATGCACAATTATACTTGTACATGTGTGCATATGCATATAGCTATTTATATGTGTAATTATTCATGTACAACTAGATGTACACATATACAATCTCACGTATATACCTACACATTCCCAATATACATATCTAGATATCAAGTATACAGTTGTGGACATGCTCGCATACGTTTATAAATAATTACTACATATATTTGTAATGTGTACACACATATGTATAAGTATATAGTGTAATATAACCTCCCATACATATAAGTAGGTACGCACTCACTATAAGTATACCCCTATATGTGTACATCCAACACGATATGTATATATAAATATTAATTTACAAGCACATGTAAATTTGTGCCTACGTAAACACGGTGTACATATATAATAGCACTCGCATCCAATCTCACGTGTATATATATACATAGGTAACAGACACCCACACACAATATACGTACACACACACACACACACACACATGCACACCATATAAGTTTGACAAATATTCTATTTACCACCACATCTCTCCTCTCCAACGGTCATCCCCAGAAAAATCCCAACGAATCCCATTTACCCCTTTTTTTTTTTTTTTTGTCTTTTCTTTCTTCCCTTCCTCCTCTTCCCCATTCTCTTCCTCTCTCTCTTCTCACTCAACACACCTGCAGCACACGCACTCTCGCCACCACGCACAGGCGCGCACCATCATGGCTACCACCTACAAACACAGCCGCCCTCCTCTTCCTCCTCTCCTCTCCTCTCCTCTGATGACCTCCCTTCTTCCTCTCCTCCTCTTCGTTCCTTTCCTCTCACGAGCGAAACGGCCACCATCATTATCCACGTGAACCCAACTCCTGTCCTTTCCAAATTCGCACACTCATCAACTTCTACGTCGACGCGACCCGACCGAGGCATCCTGTCTCTTCCGCTTCCTCCCACTAACGCACTCGTCAACCTTGCGCGCTCGATTGCAGCAGCACGATTGTCTCCAATTTTATCCTCAACCCCTGTTGTTTCCCCTGTTCAACCCCTATCTCTTTTTCTTCTTCTTCTTCTTCTTCTTCTTCTTCTTCTTCTTTTCTCGCGTAAACATAAAAAAAAACAAAAAAAAGGCAAACACCAACATGAAAACCGACGAGCCTACTCTCCTCCTCTTATCGCTCACGCACGTCTCTCCCTCTCTCTTGCTCGCGCAGCACCTCTGCACCACCATGCACGCGCACGCCTCCACCAGCAGCGCCACCACCACCCTCTCCTTCTTCACGTTCTTCTCCTTCCTTTCTCCTCACGTACGCACGACCCATCTCACCCCACACACAGAGTACCACCTCCACCGTCCTCGTCTCTCTCTCTCCCTCTCTCTCCACGTACACACGACCGTGCGGGCCACACACGTACACGACATCACCACCCTCACCCTCAGTCGCTCCACCTTCTTCTTCTTCCTACATCACCTCCACCTTCTTCCCCTTCTCCTCATCCCCACGCATGCACACACACACCCATAGCACCAACAACAGACCACACACTCATGCATCCAACACCCGATCGCCACCTCCCTCTCCCTCGTACTCAGTTCCACGCACGAGAACACACAACCTCCACGGTCCAAACCAAAGAGAAACGTGAAGGGGGCTCACCGGCCGGCCTCAGGGTGGCGAAGTGGTGATGGTAGTGGTGGCAGCGCTGGACGAAAGGGAGGCGGTGGCGGCGGCTCGCAAGAGGGAGGAGGAACATGGGAGGGAAAGAGTGCGTAGGAGTGAGAGAGAGAGAGGGCGTGGGCCGGGAGCGGTGGGGTGGTGGTAGTTGTGATGGTGGTGGTGGGGTGGCGAGGAGGCACAAGGATGGAGGGGTGGGTGGTTTTTACAACGTGGGGTGGGTTTTAGGGTATGAAAGGTTAAGATATTTTATCTCTCTTTTTCTAAAGATGAAACAAACACAACCTTTGCAAACTCATTTTCGATGCCTCAAAATCTAGATTTTGATGTCATGGAGCCAATTGGACTTGTTCTGTCGAGAGGAACATTGTGGTGATCTTATATTTCTAATTCAGGTCTCGATTTATGTTTTGAATTTTTCACATTAAAAAGTAAACATTTCGTTAAATTGTCGCAAAACAGAAAATACTTGTAAACTTTGAAAAAGGGTCCAACGACCTTCAATTTGCACACCACCGGTGCCGTTAGTTTCGAATTTTTGCAAGGACTTCAAAAGTGACCTCCTATCAAGGAATGGTATAGGTTTTAAAATGTGAGAGTTTCTTAACAAAATTTCCTACAATACTGTTATGATTCTTCGATTCACACGAAACGAAAGGCATTGGATTTCTTAAGAAATAAGGAAACTTATTCAAGTATGGAAAATCAAATCTGAGGTCTCACACGCACTTTCCTTCAGACACGAGACTACTCTTCACTTCACCCTAACTTTGTCTTCAGATTTGCCTTACTATAGATTAATACCTTTCTCTCTCCCTTTTTCTATCCCGAGGTCAACACAAGAGTGGACTCAATGTATATCTTCCCGACAATGTCATTTGGCCTCTTTTATTTATTTCTCACTACCTTACTCTTTTTTTTTCTTTTGAATTTTTGTATTTTTCTCCTTTTTTCTTTTTTTTTCTTCCTCTTACTACTTTATTTCTCTCTCTTTTCTTCTTTTACTTCTTTTTCCACTCATTTTTCTAGGGTAGGTGGCTCTTCCCAATCTAGTTTGTGAACATCTCCTAAAAAAGAATTTAGAAAAGATCAGATTGCAAAGTTGGGGTCCACTACAAAAAAAAGTCCCTATGCTGATGGTCCATATACACCTACAGTAGTTAACCATCAGTGTAGCATTGGATTACTCGTCGGTATTGAGTGAACCTACAATTTGGAGAGCATGGCCCAAACCCAAGTCACTGGCTAAAACTTTCTAAAGCCCTTCTTTTGGGTCCAAGGAATCATTGTCGCCCATGTCTCCCACAGGGTCATCGCCGCCTACCCACTCTCCTAAGCTTGTGTTCATCACATCAGAGCTCACAACACCTTCCATCATCTCGTCCACTACGTATGCCACTTGCCTCCTAACGATCTCTCCATGCCTCTCTCTCATTGATCGCCAACAAGAACAAGTATGTCCCTCTCTTCCTTACATGCACTCTCGATTCGCCTAGATCTCTCTCAGATCTCTTGATCTCACCAATAAGATCCCTCTCATCTATGATCAAACTCGCTCAAATCATAAAGATGGGATCTCTTTCAAATCTTTTTCTTGGTTAGGATATAGGATTAAACCTTTGATCAAATAGATCTGTGCTCAAGGTCTCCCATTTGAACACCCTCAAAATTTATGTTGATCTAGCAATCTCGACTTAGGCTTTGGCTTAAGCTTCTTTAATTATCTTCCTCTTTTTATGTGATCCGTGGTCTTGTATGCACTGGCTTATGATTGGAGATGGATCTCTCATGGGGAGTGTTCATCTGATCATCTCCATTAGATGTGGTTCTAAGTGGAATGAACTATGTCAATGGGATATGCACAAGAGGTGCTTGTGGAAATGCCTAGGTGGATTTCTCATTATTTATCCACTTATGGTTGTTCACTTATGCCTACAATCTGTTTGTACGTTTAGGAGAACATAACATTCTTTTCTTTTATATATATATATATATATATATATATATATGATTTGCTTTCTTTATTACAACATAGTTTTCCTATTTTCTATTTCTTTTTCTTTCCTATAACATCTCTGGAACTTTGTGCTACTGCTGAGAATGAATAACTTAATCAAGTGAATGATTGCGTGCAAACTTTATGAATTGCACTATCAAGTGAATGATATGACCATTAATTATATCTTCACTATTTGCGTAGAGTACCTTTGAAGGATATTCTTGTACTAAGAAATATATATGAAGCAAATGACAAGTCTCATTTCGATCAATTATGTTGTGGATGAATAGTTGAAGGGTACTTTAAAGTAAATGGAACAAGTATTGCATGCCTACAATGATATATTAAACCCACAAATCCGAAGGTCCCAAATTTCTATTATTATAAGATAGTCGTTATCCACATAAAAAAAAGATCAAGAGGGGAAAAATGCAAGTAATTCCTTATTAGAAGAGTATTTTGAGGAATAAGTTTGTGTGGTGACATGTGACGATGAGTAACATTATTGAATTTACTTTAATGATGTTTTGAGATTGATTGTTGCATAGATCAACTTAATTTGTTGCATTTTATGATTTATATTATCTTAAGGCCTACTCAATAGAAGGAATAAAATGTGAAATAAAGATCTTATGGAATCATCCCTTATATTCATCTAATGGAGTACATCAAAATACAATGGGAAGGTAGAGTAGAAGCATCAAGGTGTTTTTGAATCTACTCATAACCCTATGTTACCTGCTTGCATGCCCCATCATGGATGAACCATGTGCATTACATGCAATCTGTTGCCTTATCAACTGCATGCCTTTTTCAGTTCTTAATAAGCAGCTATTTGATAACGAAAAAGCGAGATTTGATAAAATTAGGGTTTTGAATCATTATAACACACACGTTCGCAATCGCTTTTGAATTTATAAACCTAGATAGCGATGGTATATAGGGTCATCCAAGGAGGTAAGTTTACAAATTTTAATACTCTTGCTTGAAAATAGGAAATCAACTTTCTTTTTGTGATTTTTGAATATGATTTTTTTTTTTTTTTGAACTTTGAAATAACAAGCAACAACAAGATAGTGTGCGAAGAAAGACTACACCTAATTGCTACAACCTAAGTGACAAGAATAGCCTCTCTCTAAATTCACCCTAGGTATGTGGAGACCTAGGGTAATTAGAGAGAGGGAATGAAATATACTAGAGTAAAAAGCAATCAAATAAGATGCAACAAAATTATAGAAGGACAACTTTTACAAAGGAAGAAAAATTATTTTACAAGAATGGTAGAGGAATGCTTCTACTACAAAAATTTTAAAAAATGTAAGTAAAACAAAATTTCTCTCGAAGATGATGGCGAAGAGGAAAGGGTTCTTGCTCCAAGCTCAGCTGCTCTCAGGCATAGAAAGAACCTTCCAACTCCTTTCTTAGAGTGCTCCCCAGTAGATGATGATTCTCCTTCTTAGCAAAGCCAAGATAGGATGTACCCTAGCTCCTCCAAGGGTGGAAGAATTGCACCCTAAAACCTCCTCCAAGGGTGGATGTAAACCACCCTCAAGAACCTCCTCCAAGTGTGGACGTGAACCACCCTCAAGAACCTCCTCTGGACGTCCTCCTTGCCTTGCAGGACCTCTGGCTGGCGTGGGCACAAGAGAGAAGGCAAGAAGGGAAGGCACCAAGGGGATAGAGGGTCTGCTTAATCTTCTTCTTCACTTGGCCATGGGTATGGTGGAGTGAAGGTGGGAATGTGTCACAAAAATGAAGCCTTAGGTAAGGTTTAATGGCGGCTTAGGTGGGGTACAAATAGAGTAGAGGGATGATGATGGGTGTTAACTAGGGTTAAGGGAAGAGTGGTGTTGTGGATGGCTAGGATGTGGAAGTTGATGGATGAATGGTGGATTAGGGTTGGCGTGGGATATAAGGATGTGTTGGGTGGTGATTATGATGGGGTAGAGTAGAGTTGGTGCCAACTCTTGTTGGTGTTAGGATGGTTGGCGTGGAGGTGGATGTAGGGTTAGGATTAGATCTTTAGGTGGTAGTTGTGGGATGGAGGGTGGATATTGCTAAAGGGAAAGGTGCATAGAGGTGTAGCTATGGGTGGTTGGCATGGGTTTATATATGGTTGGGGGTTTGGTTAATTGGCACCAATTAGTGGAGGGTGGATATAGGGTGGATGGGTTATGTGTAAGGTGGAGATGGGTTTATAGGTTGTCTCCAAGATGAAAGGGTGTTGGTAGGTGTTTTGGCGCCACCTTATGGGAATAGGTGTAGGGTTGTGATGGAGGCTAAAGTTGGTGCCAACTTTGGAGAGGTGTAAGGGTGTTTTTGGTTTCAACTCAACATAGGTTAAGGTCGTGATTATGGGAGGAAAAGGTGCCATGGTTGGTGCCAAAATGAAGAGGTGCTTGGTATATATTTTGGCTCCATCTATGGTGGCTTAGGGTTGGGCTTAGGTAGGGTTATGGTGGGGTTAAGTGAGGAGTGTGGACGGCCATGAGTGGGGAGCTTAGGTGGAGCTAGGGTAAGCTAGCTTAGCTAGTAGGGCATTAGTGGAAGGAGCTAGGGTTTTGAGAAGAGGAGTTGAGGAAGAGTTGTACTAGAGCTGCACTGGAGCTGCTGGCTGCTGAAGAGAACAGCAAGGACCTACCTTAGTTGGCTTAGCTTACTAGTTCTTTTCTAGCCACTAAGCCAAGCTAAAGTGAACTGGGTCTAGTCTTCTCGGAGATTACCTAACTAGCTAGAGTAGCTAGCTTAGGTTAAGTAGCTCATCCCAACTAAGCTGAGCTGAGTTGAGTCTTTGGGATCTAGTCTTGAGCTAGCCTGAGCTGGTTGAGATCATCCTCAGCTGACTAGAGCTAAGTGGAGTTGGAAAGAGCTGGACCTAAGCTGAAATGAACTCCTATCAACTAGGTTGAGCTAGCTTAGGCTCCCAGTGAACTGATTGGAGCTAAGATGAGCTAGACTCAACTAAGTTAATCTGGATCTAAGCTGACTGGACCTAGGTTGAGCTATCCTGAGCTACCATCTAACTAAGATAAGCTGAATGGAACTTGAGAGAGCTAACCCTAACCTAAGTGAGTTTGTATCCAGCTATGATGAGCTGGATTTAGCTGTGGTTCAGTTGAATTGAGCTTCCTCTTCACCTGTTGGCTTCCTGAATGTTAGGATTTTAGGGATCTGGCTATCTGTTCATCCCTAACACTCAAATAAACGTGTGAAAAATACAAAAAATCATATAATGCATGCCTAACCTAAATGATGCCTAAATGCAACCTAGAAACTTGTTTGTAAAGTTAAAATCTTAAGAGCTAGATCAGTTTTAGGGCATAAGAATGTTGATAAACTGGCATTTATCACAACCTCATGCTTATCTTTGGCTAGTCTCTTAGCAAAACTAATTTTCATAATACAGATTTTTGGGAAAATTTAATTTTTTTTACTTTTGAGGACAAGGAGATTACGAGACCTTGGCTGGTTAAAACATAAAAAGCACGGGATTTGCTATAGATAAACATTGGAATTCATTTTCGGATTCAATGATTAAATGAATCGAGATCAATATATCCTCCAAAAATTCACAAGTTAACTCTTTGTTAATTCAGATGACCCAAAATTATTTTGTAGTTAGGACTTCTCCGGCTCTTGAATCTGATTCGCAACTTATATAATCCTTTAAAACCTTGTGTTTGTTTAAAACTTTTTTTTATCTCCCCCATGCTTATTCTTAGCTTAATCTTACAATAGATGTGTCAAGATCATCATTCCCGTTGCTAATCCTCGAGGGGGTTCTGGTGCCAGCACTTCAAGATAGTATTACCCAAGACACCACACAAAAGCTCACAACCCCAAAACACAATGCGATATAAAGGAGCGCTCTAAGCAAACTCAAGCTCTTGCTCCGACGCTATGGGTAGAGCACCGTCCAAGGCACTTGAGCTACAAAATTGCACCTTAATGCTCCGTCTAAAGATATGACATCTATATATAGAGTAGCATCGACGACGTAACATGTTGACATCATGTCCTCAAATGAGGTATTTTCCTCCTTTTCGGTGGTGGAAACTCAAACCAGTCATCTGCCTCATATTTCACTAAGGCTAAACAAGGGGTTTTTCTAATTTCTAAATATTTTTTAGGTATTGGCGTGTGTGTGATTTTTGACACAATAATTTTGCAAGAGATGCAAGTTTTTGGATCGAAAACTAAGATAGGTAATTTCCAAGCCACAAAAGGAGATCAAGTCACCTAAACCATCATGAGTTCAGGCGAAATTTAAAGAAGGATATTTGATCTAGTCTAAAGATTAACCTAGAAATTCTAATAATGTGACCTGTATCATTATCCCTAGTTTGTTAAAGATTAAATCCCATTGTACCTTAAAGTGAATCCTCAACCTTGAGCCCAATTTCAAAATTTCCTCAAAAGGTTTTCAACATTTTTATTTTTTGGGTATGAATGTAGAAAATAAAATAAGAAAATTGAATGTTTTTTTGTTTCGAAAATCCTGATTTGATCATCAAAATTTAAAAACACACCCCCATACTAAAGATATGGCATGTCCGCATGAAATAGGAAGGGAAAAAAGATCACCTTAGTGAAGGTGATCCGAATCAGGATAGTCAAAACCTCTAAAAGAAAGAAAAACGTAAAGCAGGAAAAATGATGGGTTACCTCCCATCAAGTGGTATCTTTTACGCCATTCAGCCGGGCGTGAGTTACATCAATGATCATTAGAAGGTAAGTCGATTAAATCAAGAGTGTCGGATGGGAGATATGGGGTATTATCTAAATAGGGCTTTAAACGTTGGTTGTTAACCTGAAAAGTAGCATTCGTTTTGGGATCAAACAGGTCAACAGCACCATAAGGATAAGTTTTGAGGATGATAAATGGGCCGGTCCACTTAGATTTATGTTTTCCTGGAAAAATTCATAATCTTGCATCGAAATGCCAAACGCGTTGATTGATATCAAAATATTTCCAAAAGATATATGTATCATGAAATTTCTTTGTTTGATTTTTATAAATCCATGCATTTTCGTAAAAGAAATTACGCAATTCTTCCAATTCAGTTAATTGTAACTTCCTGTGGTTACCAGCGGCAGATAAATCCATATTGAATTGTTTAATCACCTAAAAAGCCCTATGTTCTAGTTCTACCGAGAGATGGCATGCCTTTCCAAAAATCAGATGGAGAGGAGGCATGCCAAGCGAAGTTTTGAAAGCTGTATGGTAGGCCCATAAAGCATCGTCCAATTTATTGGACCAATCTTTACGATCGGACCTAACCATCTTTTGTAAAATATTTTTTATTTCCTGGCTAGAAACTTCTACTTGGCCATTCATTTGGGGGTGGTAAGGAGTAGAAATCTTATGATAAACCCCGTATTTGGATAGAAGATGACAAAATTGAGAATGAGTGAATGTGATCCTCTGTCATTGATGATGGCCTTGGAAATGTCGAATCTCGAAAAAATATTTTTCTTGATAAACTCGATGACAACCTTGTGATCATTGGTGCTTGTGGGTATTGCTTCAATCCATTTTGATACATAGTCGACTGCGACTAGTATATATAAAGGCCCACAAGAGTTAATGAACGGTCCCACGAAGTCAAAGCCCCATACATCAAAAATTTCAACTTCTAATATCGAATTTAGGGGCATCATATCCTTCGAAGTCATGTTGCCGATGCTCTAGCAAAGCACATAGGATCGAACAAAAGAATGAGCATCTTTATGCAAGCTAGGCCAAAAGAATCCAGAAGTAAGGACCTTAGCTGTAGTTTTCTTGCCAGAGAAATGTCCGCTATAGTCCATTGACTGATAGTGTGTCAAAATATCATGAGTTTCTGAGTCGGAGACACACCGTCGAATGACTTGATCAGCACATATGCGAAAAAGGCCAGGCTCCTCCCAAAAATAATATTTGACGTCGGCAAAGAACTTATCCCGGTTGGTTTTGGCCAATCAGAGGGGATTAGTTCTGTTGCTAAATAATTTGCAATAGGTGCAAACCAAGGGAGGGTATTGATAGCTAAGATGGTCTTGTCAGGGAACAATAGGGAGGGGTCTGTTGGTGCTAGAGCACCACGATCGTTTATTTTGATGATAACAAAACACGTGTCTTTTAACATTTGCTTTTGAGTCCTAGTTTTCAGGTCAAATTGCAAATGGAGACAAGTATCTAGATGGAGTTCTAGCTCGCATCCATGGTAGATTGGAGGAGCTTGACAGAGATGGAGGAGCTTCACAAGGAGCGAAAGCTTGAAGAAGGAAGGAGATGAAGAATAGGATAGATTTCATTTTATCTTGTTCTATATAATTTTATTTCTTTGTTTTGCTCTTTATTTTTGTGTTAAATCTTATGTTAAAGAGCCTCAAAGGATCCTTAAAGTACTAAGAACACCTGCACTATCCTATGATACTTAGGTTTTCTATAGAGAACTTAGAAAACCAAAATAGGGATCAGACAGCCTTTTCAGACGTCTAATCTGGATTTTAGATGTATGATAAAAACTTTTAAGACGTCTGACTATTGACTCAGACATCCGATTATTTAGGCTGGACTTAGTTCTATCTGATGAAACCAGATGTCCAGACCTTAATCCAGACGTCTTAGGAGACGTCTAATGCCTTTGCCAGATGTCTAATTAGTGGACCGTTGGCTTCCTTAACAAACGTTGAGGAAATGACCGTTAGCCTCGTATCAGATGTCCATAGAGGACCCCAGACGTCTGATACATGACCGTTTTACCTCGGCTGGCCCAAAATCTCTTCTCAGAGATTTTCTAGCCGTTGTACTCCCTTGGGAATCCATTTCCGCAAAAAAATAGGTTTCCAGACATCCAAACCTTATGCCAGACGTCCTATGTGTCATCTGATAGACATACACTAGAACCCCATTTAGATCTAATTCGAGTTAGGAAGGAAACCCGCCTAAAATCAGATGTCTCACTTAGTTCCCAGACGTCTTAAAAGGGTTTTCTAGATGTCTGATGCCAGGACCAGACGTCTGATGACCCTGTCAGAATCATGATTAATTTTGACTTTGGCCTGATTCTCTTGATCCTTGCACCCAACGGCTATGGAAGCCTTCCAAGGCCTTCCAAAGCCTTCCTAGGGCCTCTATAAATAGAGGAGGACCCCTTGGCTTGAAGACACACCCAAGACACACCCTTGCTAGAATATTTCCACTCACTTGTGTCTAAAAGAAGAAGAAGATCAATTAGAAGAAGCTCTAGCTCTACAAGCACTCTCTTCACCTAAGAGCTTCGTCCTACTGTGCACCCACTCTCCCGCCGACATTACGAGAACGCTGTTGTGCCAAAGTGTGGTTTACACATCCGCATCATCACTTCGTCACACTTCTGCCAAAGGGAAGTTTCCTAACTCCTATAGAAGCTAGGATTACATATTTGAGGCGCTATAGGATTGTTGTACTTTATATTATCTTTGGTTGGGTATTCGCTTTGCGAGTTCCTATCTCCTTCGCGAGATAAATTTCTTCTTGTGAAGTGAAGGGGTGTTGAGGTACACTACCCTCGGTCTAAGTAGTGTGGTTGTAATTAAGGTTCAGTCACCCTCGTTTAAGTGACTGGGTTTAGTAGATTTTATTGACTAGGTCGATCAGGAAATCCTAACTCAAGAGGGTTAGGTGGTGATTTTCACCTAGTTTGGGTTTCCACCTAAAAATACTTGTGCCCAGTGTGTGATTGTTCATTTTGTGAGATTGTCTATTTTAATTCCGCAATTTCTTTTTATTACGTCACGCATATCTCACCCCCTCTAAGTAGGGAATTACAATTGATATCAAAGCAGGTTCCTCATTTTCGACGTTACACACCGGCGAGGATTCGATGGAGGGAAGTAGCTCTGCAAGCAGGATTTCCGAGGGGCAGTCTACGATCCATCCGCCATTCTTCGACAGGAGCAACTACCCCTATTGGAAGCTGCGGATGAAGACTTGGCTGCAAGCCAATGACTTCACGATTTGGGCTAGATGAAAGACACTGTTTTACATCCCAGAGAAACCTGCGAGAGGCTACTCGCAACAAGAAATCCAGGAGCTCTCTCTAAACGCAAAAGCATTGAACGCATTGTATTGCACTTTGAGTCCGGAGGAGTTCAACAGAATATCGCAATGCGCCACCGCATACGAAATCTGGCACACACTCGAGGTAACTCACGAAGGTACCTCAAAGGTAAAGTCTTCTAAAATAATTTACTTTCTCAAGAATTTGAATCTTTTTCTATGAAGTCTAATGAATCTTTAAGTGAGATGAACAGTAGGTTCACTCTCATAGTGAATAATCTTAAGGCATTAGGAAAGACCTTCATCAAGGGGGAGCTTCAAGGGAAGCTTCTTTGTTCCCTTGGATCGGAATGGGAGCAGAAGATCACCACCATCAAGGAGGCGAATGAGATGGAGGAGCTCAACATGGAAGATCTCCTATGCAATCTAATGGCCTACAAGACAAAGCTGAAGAAGAAGAAGGATACACCAGAGCCAAAATTGAAGAAAACCCTCACATTCAAAGCCGCATCAGATAGCGAGGTAAGTTTGACGATGAAGACTTTAAAATTTTACTTAAGAAAATTTCAAAGTTTTGTAGGGAATCAAAGAAAGAAAAGAAGGGGAAGAAGGAAAGCCCGAGACCATTGCAACGAGAAAGGACATCTACGACTCGAGTGCCCTCTTCTCAAGAAGGAGAAGAAAAAGGAAAAGGAGAAGTCTAAGAAGAAAGCGTTCCAAGCAACTTGGGATGACTTGAGCTCAGAGGAAGAGGAAGAAGAAAATTCTGAGAAGGAAGAAACCACTTACTTTGGTTTCATGGCCATTTTAGAAAGCGACAGCAAAAAGAGAAGCGACTCCGACGACGAGATAAATTCAGATTTACAGAACGCGTTTAATGAGCTTTTTGAAGTTAGTAAATCACTTAAGGTAGAAAATAAAAATATTAAAAAGAACCTTAGTTTTCTTAAAAATGAAAATGAAAGGTTAGAAAAATAACTTAAGGATCTAGAAGCTAGTCCTAAAAATGATGACTTATTGTTAGAAAATCATAATCTTATCATTGAAAATAATAAGTTGATTGAGGAAAACACTATTTTAAAAATTGAAATTTCTAGCTTAAAAACCAAGATGCATGCTATTGAAGGTGAACTTCCATGTCTTAGGGAGAAGTCAAATAATTTGATAAATAAGGTAGATAACTTATATAGCCCTAAGGTTGAGAAAGGATCTCCGTCAACGAGACCCACTAATAGATCCGGATCCAAGCTCACTTGGATACTAAAGAAAAAATTGGAATCTTGTTTTGTAGCTTTCAAGGGTGACTATAATACAAGAGATTGGACCTACAAGCTCAAGAACGGTCAACTAGAGTTGGGAGGACCAAAGAGTAGACCAAGAAGAAGGATAAAAAGACCGACGAGACGACGAACAACCGAATAACCCGCCACACGTCGACCGCCAGACTGGAGACCGACGCCGATGCCCGGGCCTCCAAACTACGGATGGGAGCTCCATCCAATATGGCATCCACCACCTCCATTTGGCCCATTCTATTGGCCATGGTAGGTGAGGTAACCCTTAACCCTATCTTTTTATCATTAGCATATAGATAGGGGGAGTTAAAATTATATGCCAATCATTAAGGGGGAAATCTTGTTAGTTATATTTCCTTTAGAAAGGGGGAGAAAAATAATAGCTATCTTGTTGTTACAAAGAGGGGGAGGACATTACTCTTGTCAAAAGAAATTCAACCCAATTATAGAAGAGCATGTTTTAAGGGGGAGTTATAGGATATTTAAAATTGATAAAAACCTTTTTGATAATGTCAAAAAGGGGGAGGATTTTATGGATTATTGTTTATGATTTTGTCATCATCAAAAAGGAGGAGATTGTTAGTGCTAGAGCACCACGATCGTTTATTTTGATGATAACAAAACACGTGTCTTTTAACATTTGCTTTTGAGTCCTAGTTTTCAGGTCAAATTACAAATGGAGACAAGTATCTAGATGGAGTTCTAGCTCACATCTATGGCGGATTGGAGGAGCTTGACAGAGATGGAGGAGCTTCGCGAGGAGCGAAAGCTTGAAGAAGGAAGGAGATGAAGAATAGGATAGATTTCATTTTATCTTGTTCTATGTAATTTTGTTTCTTTATTTTACTCTTTATTTTTGTCTTAGATCTTATGTTAAAGAGACTCAAAGGATCCTTAAAGTAATCCTAGGAACACCTGCACTACCCTAGGATACTTAGGTTTTCTATAGAGAACTTAGAAAACCAAAATAGGGATCACACAGTCTTTCCAGACGTCTAATCTGGATTTCAGACGTCTGATAAAAATTTTTAAGACGTCTGACTGTTGACTCAGACGTCCGATTATTTAGGCTGGACTTAGTTAGTTCTATCTGATGAAATTAGATGTCCAAACCTTAGTCCAGACGTCTTAGGAGACATCTGATGCCTTTGCCAAACGTCCAATTAGTGGACCATTGGCTTCCTTAACAAACGTTGAGGAAATGACCGTTAGCCTCGTATCAGACGTCCATAGAGGATCCCAGACGTCTGATACATGACCGTTTTGCCTCAGCTGGCCCAAAATCTCTTCTCAGAGATTTTCTAGCCGTTGTACACCCTTGGGAATCTATTTTCGCAGACAAATAGGTTTCCAGACATCCAAACCTTATGCCAAACATCCTGTGTGTCGTCTGATGGACATACACTAGAACCTTGTTTAGATCTGATTCAAGTTAGGAAGGAAACTCACCTAAAATCAGATGTCTGACTTAGTTCCCAAACGTCTTAAATGGGTTTTCCAGACGTCTGATGCCAAGACCAGATGTCTGATGATCTTGTCAGAATCATGATTAATTCTAACTTCGGCCTGATTCTCTTGGACCTTGCACCCAACGGCTATGGAAGCCTTCCAAGGCCGTCCAAAGCCTTCCTAGGGCCTCTATAAATAGAGGAGGACCCCTTGGCTTGAAGACACACCCAAGACACACCCTTGCTAGAATATTTCCACTCGCTTGTGGCTAAAAGAAGAAGATCAATTAGAAGAAGCTCTAGCTCTACAAGCACTCTTTTCACCTAAGAGCTTCCTCCTGCTGTGCACCTGCTCTCCCATTGACATTATGAGAGAGTTGTTGTGTCGAAGCCTGGTTTTTGCATTCGCGTCATCACTTCGATGTACTTCCGCCAAAGGGAAGCTTCCCAGCTCCTATAGAAGCTTGGATTACATATTTGAGGCTCTATAGGATTGTTATACTCTATATTATCTTTGGTTGGGTATTCGCTTTGCGAATTCCCGTCTCCTTCGCGAGAAAATCCCTTCTTGTGAAGAGAAGGGGTGTTGAGGTATACTACCCTTGGTCTAAGTAGTGTGGTTGTAATTAAGGTTCAGTCACCCTCATTTAACTAACTGGGTTTAGTGGATTTGATCGACTAGGTCGATCCAGAAATCCTAACTCGAGAGGGTTAGGTGGTGGTTTTCACCCGGTTTGGGTTTCCACCTAAAAATACTTGTGCCCATTGTGTGATTGTTCATTTTGTGAGATTGTCTATTTTAATTCTACAATTTCTTTTTATTACATCACGCATATCTCACCCCCTCCAAGTAGGGAATTATAGGGTCAACATGTCGTTCGTCATCAGACGAGATAGATGGTCAGCCACTACATTTTGTGACCCCGCCTTATTCTTGATTTCCAAGTCAAATTCCTGAAGCAGCAGGATCCAACAGATAAGGTGGGGTTTCTTATCTTTCTTGTTCAGCAGATATTTGAGTGCTGAGTGGTCTGTGTATATGGTGACATGTGACCCCACCAAATATGAGCGGAATTTTTCTAGGGAAAAGACGATTGCAAGTTTTCTTTAGTTACTGTGTAATTCCATTATGCATCATCAATGGTTTTACTGGCATAGTAGATCACAATGGGCTTCTTGTCAATTCTTTGCCCTAGAACGGCCCCCACAGCAAAATCAGAGGCATTTGTCATTAACTCAAAGGGACACTTCCAGCCAGGTCCCTGTAAAATTGGTGCCTCTGTGACATCCTTCTTCAACTTATTAAAACTCTCCAAGCATTGGTCATTAAAGTCAAAAGGCTGATCTTTAGTAAGTAATTGACTTAAGGGCTTGGAGATTTGGGAAAAATTTTTAATGAAACAGTGGTATAACCCACGTGCCCCAAGAAAGATCAGATTTGTTTCACAATAGTGAGCGATGAGAGCTTAGAGATAGCATCAATTTTAGTTTCATCTACAGTAATTCCCTTTTTTGAGATGACATGGCCCAGGACGATGCCTTCCTGGACCATGAAATGACTTTTTTCCCAATTGAGGACCAAGTTAACTTCTATGCATTTCTAGAGCATCCTTTCAAGATTTCTAAGACAAAGATTAAAGGAGTCTCCGAATATAGAGAAGTCATCCATAAAAACTTCAAGACATTCACCTACCAGGTCAGAAAAAAATTACAAGTATACACCTTTGAAAAGTCGCAAGTGCGTTGCAAAGATCGAAAGGCATCCTCCTAAAAGCAAAGGTTCTGAAGGGGCAAGTGAATGTAGTTTTGTCTTGATCCTCAAGATGGACCACAACTTGATTACAGGTGGAATAACCATCGAGAAAACAATAGTAATCACGTCTGGCTAATCACTCCAAGATTTGATCAATAAATGGGAGCAGAAAATGGTCCTTCTTGGTGGCGGTGTTCAGTTTTTAGTAATCAATGCACACGTGCCAAGAAGCAATCCTAGTGGCTATATTTTCCCCATGTTCATTTGTGACAACGGTTAGTCCAGCTATTTTAGGAACTATTTGTGTGGGACTAACCCAGGAGCTGTCCGAAATGAGGTAGATGATATCAACATCGGTTAGTCAAGCTACTTTATTATCTCCTTTTTTACCACCTCCTGCATATTAGGGTTCAAGTGCCTTTGTGGTTGGAGGGAGAGGAAAGAATCATCCTCAAGATATATTCTACGGGTGCAATAGGAAGGATTGATACCCTTAAGGTCAAAAAGGGTCCAACTAATAGCTTTTCTGTTTTTACTCAAAACCTAGAGAAGTTTTTCCTCTTGTACCCCAATAAGTTCAGAATTGATAATCAAGGGCATGGTCTGCTTTGGTCCAAGGAAAACATATTTAAGGGATTCGAGCAATGGTTTTAGCTCTAATTGGGGGCCCAGCTCCGAAATGATTTCTGCTTTGTGATCCAGGGGTGAAGTGACAGGGAAGGAGTTAGATGAAGAGTCAAATGGAGAAGGTGTGGTTAGGGTGGGAGTGTGGGTTAAATAAGATTATTCAGGAACTGCATTAATTGCAAAACAAGAACCCATGTGTGAAATTTGCATTGTTTCCTCCACTAAATTTTCTATCTCAGAATCTGAGTCATCAAAGAAATCTGGTTCTTGGAAACGCCTAAAATCTTGAAAAATATCTAGGGTAATAGATTCACCGCCGCACATGATTTTCATCTTTTCAAAATCGCAATCAATGCTAGCTTTGGCAATGGCTAATAAGAATGGTCTTCCAAGAATTATGGGGTCATTCTTTAGTGATTCCAATACCTCGATATCCAAGACCAAAAAGTCTACAGCAAATAGACAGTTTTTTACCCAAAAGATGACATCCTCAACAATGCCCTTTGGTTTAATTGTAGATCAATCTACGAATTGAAGTGTTACCTCGGCAGGTTTTAATTCATCGATCTTGAATTCTTCAAAAACAACAGTAGGGGTGAGATTAATTGAGGCACTGAAATCCAATAAGGCGCAATCAAATGAAGTGTCATTAATGACCATTTGAATCAAGGGGGTGCCTGGATCTTTTCTTTTCAAAGGTAGTTTTACATCCTCAATAATCCCCTTTGGTTTAATTGTAGATCGGTCTGCTAATTGAAGTGTTACCTCTCGACAAGTTCTAATTCACCGATCTTGAATTCTTCAAAAACAACAGTAGGGGTGAGATTAATTTAGGCATCAAGATCAATAAGGCGCAATCAAATGAAGTGTCAGTAATGACCACTTGTATCAAGGGGGCACCTGGATATTTTCTTTTCAGAGGCAATTTTCTCAGCACAACTGAGATCACTGTCTCTAGGAGAATCACCTTTCCTAGGTTTCTTGGCTGCCTTTTTCGAGTACATAATCCTTTAAAAATTTGGCATAAACAGGGATATATTTTATGGCATCTAAGAGAGGGATGTTTATTTTGACTTGCCCAAAAAGATCCATTAATTCCTTATCAGTGGGCTTGGATTTCTTTTTCTTATTGTTGGTAGAGTGAAGGGCTTGTGGAAAGGATATGGGATTTTCCTATTTTGCAATTGTGGGTTCCTGAACGGGGTTAGAGGAGCAGAGGGAAGAGTTGATATGCTTTTCTCTAAGGTGGGTTTCTTGAGCAGGTGAAGGACCATGAGTAGTTTTCCCGTTCATCAAAGTAACTGCATTTGCAACGTGGTTATTTCTAGGAGGAGGATGGGAAGCTTGGTTTTGATTAAAACCCGATGGATGCTGGGCTGCTAGGTAGATAGGCTGATTGGGATATCCACCTTGATATTGGTTCCATTGATTGTTCAGATTGGGCATAGGTTGGGATGGCAGGTTGCCAACAGGTCTGTGATCAAGAGTAACCTTTACTTGATGTTGTAAATTGGTTATCATGTGGGTTACTTCAATCATTTGAGTCTACATTCACTGTAGAGTCTTCATGACCTGGGTGTTGATATCTTCCTGGGATGGCCCAAGTTGATATATGTTTTGCCCATATGTCCTAAATTGATTTTGCTTAGGAAACGGAACTTGATTTGGGGCTTTCCAGGAGGGGTTCGAATTGTTCCTCCAATTTTGATTGTAAGAATTGGAGGAATTTCTAAATCTTTCCTAGAGGGCTGAAATGTTCTCAGTGGTGGGGTCAAAAAGATTTTGATTCATAAAATCAAAAGTCCCAGTCTGACCTTGTGAGAATTCAAATGAAAATTGCTCCCCAGCAAGGTAGCATCGATATTGTGCAGATTTTCTCTTCTGAGAAGGTGAGGGGAGTTAGGGTAAGGAGCTTGTTTTTGGCTGAGCTTTTCTTCCATTTTCTTCTAGTTGATTGGCATCTGATCTAGTAGTTAAGCTATCATGTGTATATCATCTTGAATAATTGGAAAAGATGTGGATTTGGAGTCAATTTCATTAACTCCAAGTCTTGGATTGTTTGTCCTACCAAAAGTATCCATTGAGGCCATATTAAATGAGTTTTCACTCATTTCTTCAAAAAGGAGGTAGGCACTTTCGACATCTTTATTAAGGAAATTACCCCTACATGAAGCATCCACGAATCGTTTCAATTGATCTTCTAATCCATGATAGAAGATCTACACTAGCTGCCATCGTGGAATTTCATGGTGGGGGCAACTCCTTAGCAATTCTTGAAATCTCTCCCAAGACTCATGGAGAGGTTCACCAGATTTTTGTTGAAAGGTCATGATTGATCATCTTAAAGCATTCGTACAACCTATTGGGAAATTTTTTTTAAGGAAAGCGCTTTTTAATTGGGGCTAGGTGGTGAAAGGATGCCCAACCATTCTAAACCAATGAGATGCCTTATCTTTTAATGAGAAAGGAAAAAGTCTCATAAGTCACACCTCTTTCTGCACATTGCAGGAACGAGTGGTTTAAGCAAGGACAGTCAACTCCTCGAGGTGGCAAAAGGGGTCCTCTCTCCAAAGACCATGAAAAAGTTTGATTAGGTTCAGAATGGCGGGTTTAATTTCAAGATCCCCTTGGGGTATAACCACTCTGGATCTCTCTTCATAATTGGAAGGATCATAGAAATCCTTAAGAGGTATAAAAGGTTCCCCAAGTGGCTGACCCAGTCTTTGGTTGGCTAGGTTCGTGACTGTCCTAACCAACTGCTACTGGTTTTGTTGAACACGAACCAATTGGTCGACCACAAGAGAAAAGGAGTTTGTATTTTGATTTTGTAGATTACCTGGCCATTCTGGGTTTTGTGGTAGCTCCAAATGTGGGAGGTTAGGGATAGGAAATTCAGCTTGTGGGTCAGCTGATTGGTTAGGTTCAGGTTGGGAGGTGGAAGCAAAATTTTTGGTCCTATTTTCCATGTTTGATTCAAAGGAATGATGAGATCGAGAGGAAGAAAATAAGGATTTTTTTATGCGTGGGGAAAAATCAAATGGTTCCTCGAGATGTGGGCTACGGAACCTTCACCTGTGCATGCACTTCGAAGATGGGGAGAGGAGAAGAGATAGATGAGAGAAAATGTGCAAATCAAACAACCAAGCCTAATATGTCTTTAGGTTGACTCCTTAGTGAAACCTAAAACTTGGGATCCCTAATAAATAAGAAATCAATAAGTAAACCTATTTCCTTAAGATCACTCAGCTAGACTAAAGAGGTGGATTGGGAAAATCACCAAGGGCTTGTGTAAACCCACACCCATCGTTTGACTTCCCACTAAGTCTTTCACCGCATTTTCAAAAGGAATTAGGAGCGCTTAATGGTTCTTAGATATCGGATATCAAGCCTAGTTTTGGTGAAGTCCTTAAGTGGTCAAATAACTACTTGTTTTAAATTAGGCTTAGATATCTGAATGTGCACAGGAATGTGGTGGGTGTTGATTGGGGTAATGCCCTATTATTTCAAATTTTAACTGTGTGCAATTGGACGGAGTGAGTCCAATGCCAAATAAAGTGATTTGTCACACAAAGTTTGCTATTTTTCTACTTTTAGGGTTTGCCTTTGTTTGGTGTCTTTTAGGATTTTCTTTTTAAGATTTTAAACAACTTTGAGTTACACAATCAAAGAGAAATCAAGTTATATTGGTGAATGTAGATTTCCTTTAGAATGTGGGACTAGAAAAAATGAAGAGAAACCCTAATTAATTTGATTCCTTAAGCAAAAATGTTACTATCAATGAATCTTTTCAGACTTTTCTTGTTAAGTAGTGATCCATATAGAGTAAAAAATACCACTACTAGAAGGAAAATCAAACAACGATTCCAAAAAATATTTTTTTATGATTTTAGGAATTCATTTGCTATTTATTTAAGATTTTCCTTTGTGCTAGTGTTAAAGTCCAGAAATAATACCCATGCATATTTTAGACTTTTCAGTAATACTACCGACTACCAAAAATTTTGTGATTTTATATGTTTTGTATAATTTCACAAGAATTATAGAAATATAAATTTCATAAAAATTGGATAAGTATAAAAATTCCTAAAATTTACAGATAGTAACAAAATAATGAAATTAGAGGAGATGACCACCCTGTGATCCGCGAATTTTTAAAAATTCTATATAGTTTCAAATTATTTGAAATTTAGGACAAATGTTTCTGACTTAATTTGAAATCTTTAGGTGAAATTTTAAGATTTTAGGAGGCCTGTGGTGTTGGGAATTTATTTTTAAAATCTGGATAGAAGTTTGGACCCAAAAATCAGAACACCAACACTTAGGGTAGAGTGGTGTTAATTAATCAAGCAAGCAAACAATGGCTTTTAAAAGCCACCACTCTAACTAATTTTTATGTTCTTGATCTTGAAAACCTGATTTAATGTTTTTTTATAGTTTTAAGAATAATTATGTGACAAGAAGGATGGCACCAACCTTGAATCCACGGGAAGAAAAGGAACTTCAAGCTTTCACTTGCAAAATTCTCGCCTTCATCCTGTAGTGCCTGCACACACAAGAGAAACAAAGAGAAGGGGATAAGATTTACATTTCGAGAAAGAGAGAAAAGTGAATGCAAAGTCATGCCTCCCCGACAACGATGCCAAAAAGTGATAACAAAAAAGCGTGATTTGATAAAATAAGGTTTTGAATCATTGTAACATGCAAGTTCGCAATCGTTTTTGAATTTATAAACCTAGATAGTAGTGGTATCTAAGGTCATCTAAGGAGGCAGGTTTGCAAATTTTAATACTCTTGCTTGAAAATAGGAAATCAACTTTCCTTTTGTGATTTTTTAATATGATTTTCTTTTTGGAATTTTGAAATAATGGGCAACAAGATAATATGCAAAGAAAGAATACACCTAATTGCTACAACCCAAGTGACAAGAATAACCTCTCTCTAAACTCACCCCCAGTACATGGAGACCTAGAGTAATTAGAGAGAGGGAGTGAAATATACTAGAGTAAAAAGCAATCAAATATGATGCAACAAAATTATCGAAGGGCAACTTTTACAAAGGAAGAAAATTTATTTTACAAGAATGGTAGAGGAATGCTTCTACTACAAAAATTTTAAAAAATACAAGTACAACAAAATTTCTCCCGAAGATGATGGAGAAGAGGAAAGGGTTCTTGCACCAACCTCAGCTACTCCCGGGTGTAGAAAGAACCTTCCAACACCTTAGAATGCTCCCCCAGTAGATGATGATTCTCCTTCTTGGCAAACCCTGGATAGGGCGTGCCCTAAAAACTCCAAGGGTGGACGTGAACCACCCTCAAGAACCTCCTCTGGATGTCCTTGTCTGGCTGGACCTCTGGCCGGCGTGCTAAAGAGAGAACGGAAGAGGGGAAGGCACCAAAGGGATAGAGTGTCCCCTTAATCTTCTTCTCTTGGCCCTGGGTATGGTGGAGTGAAGGTGGGAATGTGTCAGAAAAATGAAGCCAAAGGTAAGGTTTAATAGTGGCTTAGGTGGGGTATAAATAGAGTAGAGGGATAATAATGGGTGTTAACTAGGTTTAAGGGAAGAGTGGCATTGTGGATGGCTAGGATGTGGAAGTTGATGGATGAATGGTGGATTAGGGTTGGCGTGGGATGTAAGGATGTGTTGGGTGGTGGTTATGATGGGGTAGAGTAGAGTTGGCACCAACTCTTGTTGGTGTTAGGATGGTTGGCGTGGAGGTGGATGTAGGGTTAGGATTAGATCTTAGGTGGTAGTTTTGGGATGGAGGGTGGATATTATATGGTGCCAAAGGGAAAGGTGCATGAGGTGTAGTTATGGGTGGTTGGCGTGGGTTTATATGTGGTTGGGGGTTTGGTTAATTGGCTCCAATTGGTGGAGGGTGGATATAAGGTGGATAGGTTATGTGTAAGGTGGAGATGGGTTTATAGGTTGGCGCCAAGGTGAAAGGGTGTTGGTAGGTGTTTTGGCACCACCTTATGGGAATAGGTGTAGGGTTGTGATGGAGGTTAAAGTTGGTTAAAGTTGGTGCCAACTTTGGAGATTTGTGAGGGTGTTTTTGGCACCAACTCAACGGAGGTTAAGGTGGTGATTATGCGAGGAAAAGGTGCCATGGTTGGCGCCAAAATGAAGAGGTGCTTGATGAGTGGCTACTCATCATGGCTAAAAGGCCGAAATTAAGCTAGACACTAAGCAAAACAATATCAAATTAACATATAAAAAGGGTTAAGTGTGGGAATTAAAGAAAAGACCTAAAACTTTTAATGTGTGTTAAAACTTCATAATTAGGTCACAAAAGTGAGATGCTTTGAAAACAAAAGAATAAATGATGATCCATGCATCAATTGAACACATAAACAAGTTTGAAAAGCCAAATCAGAAGTAAAATCAATGTCTTAAATGTTCAATTAAGCACATGTAAAAATTTGAAAGCAATTGGACATCATTTAGGCTTAGAAATAAATAGATTACAATTAGGTCCTTCATGCATTACATTTCTACCCTTCAAAACTCCTTCTTGGACCTTTTTGCAAGCCGCAGGGACCCTTCTGTATGACTGCAAGGCCCTTCCAGTTATAGTTCTTTTCACTTTTGGACCTGCACGCTATTCTTCTACCCCTTCGTTCAAGGGTCTTCCTGCAAGTTTTCCCTCATTTTAGAGAGAAGCCTGTGTTCTTCACGCGCACTGTAGCACGCGAAGAACACAGCCATTCTCGACCGTCCATCGCACTTTTGATCTCGATCTGCGGCTGGAATCAAATGGAACCTTCGCGCGATTCGGTGCGTGCGTTCACCTCTCTTCCCAGATCTCATCTGACGATCAGATCTCTCTCTTGACTGGCCGCGCACTCTACCCATTTCATCCTCACCGCCGGCTTAATTTTGATTAACCTCACCCTTGCGGTGATTCCAATCACTGAGCTGCTACTTAAGCACCTCAATGGTGTCGCGCACAAAGGATCGCTCCCTCCTACATCTCTTAGCGATCAGTTCGTCCACTCCAGTCTCTCCTCCTCATCTAGACCCTGATTTCACAGCCACCGGCTGTGGAATCATCGCCTGCTCTCGACCCTCCTCGTCGCTAAGGACCTCGTAGCACCTGAGGACGACCCTGGAGTCTCACTAGCAGACTCTTCCCTCCGCTGGAGTCACCCTCCTCCTTTCTTCCTCCTTAGCCGCCGGCTAAGGACCCATAGGTCCCATTCTTCCTTTTAGTTTAGGTTTTTAATTCTGCACAAGTAGTGTTAGATTTAGTTTGCAGTAGTTTAGAATAGATTTAGTTTTAATTGTTAGTGTTTAATGTTAGCTGTAGTTAGATTAGTCTTAGGAGTAGAATTAGTATTAGATCCCCTCCCTCACCTCCTCTGATCAGTCCAGATCAGAGGGGAAGAATCATTTGTTCATTGTTCAATTTATCTCCCTCTTCATGTTTTGTTTTTCCATCATCCAAATTCTGATTCTTGTTTTTCCTTTTAACAACGAATTTTTCATCAATCACCCACACATCCTGACCCAATTTCAGATCTGATGGCGCACTGCCTCAGATCTGAAAGTGGCGTCACAAGCACCATTTGGGGCTTCTCACTCACTCCATTTGTTTCACCAAAAGCCCCTCTGTTTTAAATGGATTGCCTCAGTTTGTCAGAGCACTTTTGATTTGGATTTTAAAGGATTTTTACTCTTTGAAATGTTTTGACAGATCTGACAAATTGAAGGGATTTTTGGTTTTCATTGTGGGCAAGGACTCTGAGAAGTTCTCTGGTGACAGAGAACCAATCAGAAGAGCCTTTCATGATTCTGTTTATACTTTGTTTTGAATGCATTCGCCAGCTTCCATTAAATTTCCTTAATGCATTCTTAGTCTCTTTTTGCTATTTCAGAACTGCCATACACTATTTGTGTTGACGATCATTTCTGTATGGTGATTCTCTAACCTAAGGAGTTTTCCATACTCCTTAAGGTTGCAAGAAACTGGGATTGTATGTTGTTGGTTTTAATTGATTGAGCTAAGTCTTCCTTCATGCTGTCTATGGCATTAGGAAGACTAACTCAATGCCATTTGAATTTTGATCTGAAAGGATGCTTCTGATAAGGTTTTTCCTAATGAGTGTTTGAGCTGAATTTACATGAGATTTTCGTGAGATTTAAACCCCTTTCAGATTTGGATTTCAACTCTGAAAATTTTTAGTTTGTTTTGAATTTTATCTTACTCCCAGTTACACAGCAATATGCTGCAACTTGCAGCTACATTTCCCTCCATCTCCAAATTCTCTTCTCCTCCAAATTCCCCTTTCATCTGTGAATTTTTTGTTCCCCTTTCTCTAAGTGGACTAACTGCAGCAGCAGTTAGCCACTTGACAGTGGCTTAAGCCACTGCCACTGTAAACAACACATACTAAATACATTCTTCTTCTCTCCATCTCTTCTGACAGTAGCTGTGGCTGCTATCTTAATTGAACACTAACACTCAATCAACTCTAATTCCCTAACTTTATACAAAAGCCTAATGACATAGACTTATTTTAAAACTATAAATATACCTATTCATAGTATTATAACTATAGCATATCAGTTAGATACATAGTTATACTGTAAATATGTATAAAACCTGTACAGAAATTCATATACATATGTAATCTATGTAAAAATATGTATATATACTAATCTATTATGTATGCATTTACTGATTTATGTATATATGTATGTACAGATTTATATTTACTTATTTAGTAGCTAAGTTAATAAGTTAGAGCAATAATCAAGTAAATAAATCTATAAACTTGGGAATATATATATATATTAAGTAATTTAAGTTAGTCAAAGTATAATTATACCTAGTATAACTTACTGTAACTTAGTTTTAATTTTAAACACCCAGAACTGCTATTTTAGCCTAAATAAAACATAAATAAATTCGTAAAAATACAATAAAAATATGTATTAAATACTTAAGTATGTAAATTAAAACTGTTTAAGGTCAATTAGACCATTTACTAATTATTTTATAAGTAATTAACTATTTAATCACCTAAATCAACCTGTATAATCAGCCTAGTTTAGCGAATTTATTTGTATAGTAAAAATATTTAAAATTCAAAATTAATTAATCAATTATGTAGTATTACGTAAATATTTTATTTGCCATATTTTTTTTTTTTTTTAATAATTTATGGCCCCCAAATCGAGGGCCAAAAACGCGCACAGACGCAGCTGCGTTTGATTTCCAGCGCACGATGTGGCGCTGGAATAGCGCCACATCGTGTGCTGCAAACCAAACGTATCCATATAAATATAATTTATGCTATACCGTAAGCAGTCGTCAAGGCACAGGGCGCCCGAAACACTGCCTATTATGTCCGGTCCGATTACCCGATGTGTGCTGAACTTTGATATGTCTGTGGGGCCGGGGGCCCGAGCGTGTGCGAGCTTTGAAGGCGTTGGGCTGAGGCCTGACGTTGAGATTGAAAACGTAACTAAGCCACCTAATCTGAGATTAGGGCGTGCTTAGTAGAGGTCTGGTCCCACCCGTAGGGTGCTGTGTATCCCTCGAAAAGCGCGCCCGCTAATTAAACACATTTTACACTAAGGACGTTAGCCTAACCCCGTCTCCACCGCATCCTCTGAAATACCTCAAGAGACAAGAGTTAAACACAGAAGAAAATGAAAGGACAGACGACCTAGGAGAAGGAACACAAGAGATAACAAGAACAGAAAGACTTACTGTACATACAGCAGTAGAATAAGTAATATACATACGTATAAGTAAACCCAAATAATTACTAACAGAATAGAACGACACTATAAACCTCGCTAAAGACCTCAGTTTGCTTCTTTAGGTTGTATATAGTGTTTTCTGAGATTTAGCGACGTTTATATCTGTCACTAAAACTGATATATATATGTCACTATAAATAAAAGACTAGTAAGTTAAGTTTTTACACTATGGTATCCTAATGTAGTATGAACTAACATATTAGTGTTAATAGTTTAACTTTAAATACATAGTTTAGAGTATAATAATAAATTGTTTGATGCTTGTTCATAGTTAGTATTTTTGCAAGCACTTCTTAGTAACTAGGTAAATAAAACATTCATTCATTCTTTAAGTGTAAAGTTTCTTTTAGAATAAGAAGACAATTTTGGAGATAATCAAAGAGTGACCGAATTAAATTCAATAAATTGCCTCCCAGAGAACGACCTGGAACAAAACCAGTAAAAATTAGATAAATAAGCAAATGATAATAATGGTTGTAATGACTGGTACTCACCCATACTCACCACTATACGACATCCTTAAGGTTATATTATACACCCTATACTACAACGACATGATCATAACAATAATCATTCATCATCATACAACCATTGTGTTATATACACATTGTAGATCATCGGTGTCATTGTTATCATTGTCATTCACACATTACACACATTACACCATCAACCATCATCAGTGCTTGGTATATATTTTGGCACCAACTATGGTTGCTTAGGGTTGGGTTTAGGTAGGGTTATGGTGGGGTTAAGAGAGGAGTGTGGACGGCCATGAGTGGGGAGCTTAGGTGGAGCTAGGCTAAGCTAGCTTAGCTAATAGGGCATTAGTGGAGGGAGCTAGGGTTTGAGAAGAGGAGCTGAGGAAGAGCTATACTAGAGCTCCACTAGAGCTACTGGCTGCTGAAGAGAATAGTAAGGAGCTACCTTAGCTGGCTTAGCTTGCTAGTTCTTTTCTAGCTGCTAAGCCAAGCTAAAGTAAGCTAGCTTCTGCTAAATTTGAGCTGATGTGAGCTGGGTCTGGTCATCCCGGAGATTACCTAACTAGCTGGAGTAGGTAGCTTATAACGGCGTGTTTCGAGAATTAAAATTAGGGGTCTGGAGGGCCCATCATTGTAGCTCGCAAAATGCATCTATCAGATAAAATTTATAATCGAAACTCCAAAAGTGAGTCCCGGGTCAAACACAGGGAGGCAAACATTTGATTTTATAAAAATCTACGCTTCACTTTTATTTGTTTTTGGTCGTTTTTGCCTTTTTTATTTTTTTAGTATTTTTAATAGAGCAAGAGATCTGGTTGCTGAAATCTAGCTAATCTACTTGCAAAATAAAAAGAAAAGAGAGAGAGAGGAACAATCACATATATTTCTGAATCCAATATTTTCTACAACTAAGAAAGTGGGAAAAACTACATTAGAAAGCAGTAAAGATAGATGGAGATGAGAAAATCCCCCTCGATGGTTGCTCAAAGGACGACTCGCTCTGACGTCCCCTGGAGGAAGGTGGTAAGGAGCGAGACGAAGGAAAACGGAGCCAGAGGATGGAGGGTGGGGTAGGACGGTGTCGCGGCGAGGATCTTCTTCCTGAAGGGTAGTGAGAGGACGGCCACAGGATGCTCCACGAATGGGGATGCGGGGAGGGAAAACTATTTGATTTTCTACTCTAGAGGAGCATCTCGGGCTTGGGACAAGCTCTCTCTAGAGCCTTGGAGGTGGTGAGAGGATGAAAGGAAGAGATGAAGAAAAATGGGAGGGATAGGGGTCCTTTTATAGTGGAGGAAAGAATCAAATTCATATATAGGGCATTTAGTGATGGACATAAATGTCTCTAAAGATCCGTTACAAACATCACTGAAGACAACCCATGCATCCACGCTGCCACTGCACTGGCACACCTTCCACGTGCCTCCGCAAGCTACGCTCCTGCGTGTGCTGCCGCTGTGCATGCCCATGCTGTTGTGTACATGCAGTGGCGGTGCGTGCGCATGGGCGGCCTGGGTTGCGCCACATGGCGCGATCTGGGTCGTCCATCTTATTTTCATTGTAAGGGCTGCTACAGAGGTCGGATTAAGTTGATTTTCACGCCGTTGGGCTGCGATCGTCAACTCAAATCCATCCATGCAGTCGGATTTGTTGTTTGAAGCTCTGAATTATGTCACCTAGTCCCTTGGCTGTTGATCTTCCTCGGACTACATATGGTGCTACGGAACTCCGTTCAAGGTGATTTCGGAGGTGTTGGACTCCGATCGTCGTCCTGATCAGATCCATATGGTCGGATCATCAATCCGAGGCTTTGAAATAAATATCCTTCTCTCCTTACCACAAAAAGGACACAATTAACCTAAATTATATACAACTACTCTAAATGCAAAATGATTCATGCTATGCAATATTTATAACATGAAATGCAAATCTAAGTCTAGGAACATTCATGATTAGGCATTTTAACCTAAATAGATGTGTCTATATCATACCCCCATGCCTATCTTTTGCTAGTCCCTAGCAAAATTAAACTATATGATATGTATAAAAATAGAATCAGGACTCGATCGCTTAGACCTAAGTTATTTATTAACAATAGAAATTTTCAACTAAGGTCCTAAACTACGGAGACTCAACAGTACTCGGGTGTTTGCCAGGATGCAAACCGCCCAAGTCCTTGCCTTATTTGAAAAGGGAAGATACATTTTTTTTGTTTTTTTTTTCTTTTCTAATTTTTTTTGTACTTTTGGAGTTTGGGAGTTTTGAGATAACTTTTTACAACTACCCAACTCGCCCAAGACTCAAAAAGGACTCTAAGTGCTAAGCATCTAGTGAAAAGAGTGAAAGACTCACTAGGAGGTCGTTAAGACGGACTTTGGGTTTCTACGAACCTATGTGACCTTACCTAAAGGTTTATCTTTTCGATTGGCAGCTTTCTCCCTACTTTTATTTATGGGGTCAACACAAGGGTGAGCCCAGTGTATATCTCCCCAGCTTATTCTACTTCCCCGCTTCTTCCCTAAGTGTTTTGGGAATTATTGTGCATTTTTGTGAGCTGGGCTCTGGACAACCGGCCAATGGGCTGTTACCTACGACAACTTGTCAGCCATACTCGTGCGGTGAAGTATGGCTTTGTTTATTTTCTTTTATTTTCTCCTTGTTTCTATTTTTTTTTTTCTTTTTTTTTATTAGGTGGTTTCCCTGATCTAAGATTTACCTAAAGGAAGTACAATGAAAATGGTCTTGTGACTGGACTCTGGACAATCGACCAATGAGTTGTTACCACCGACAACTTGCCAACCATACCACCCAAGATAGTTCATTAGCTACCCAATTTCGAAGAAACCACCAAAACGTGAGTCAGTGCAAAAAAAGTGTGTAGATGCTTAGGCTTAAAGTCCCCCCAAATCAGGAGGCAAGTTTATAAGTCACATACTTATCATCCCAAATTATTTATCAAATTAAAATGAGATTGACTTGGTGAGGAATCGAGACTAAGTCCACATTCGAGTGGACACCTGGGCTAATTAAGCCCGAAGACCTGAAGAGTCTATGTGTTTAGGTCCTCTCGTATCATTTCCTAAAGTTAATAACTTCCAAATGCCTAAGTTCTCTTCTCCTAATTCTTCTTTTTTTTATCTTTTTGAATTTTTATTTTTTTTAAAGAAACTAAAACAAATTCTACGGGGTTAACAAAATGATTTCAGGATAAAGTTTCCACCACCCCATGCCTAAATGATGCAATGTCCTCATTGTAAGAATAAAGACATGAAAAGGGTGGCATAAACAAAATATCACCTGAATTTCATAACAATCCAATCAGCTCCGCAGAGAACGTGGAATATAAACATGTGATAAATTTAATGCTTTTAGCTAGGCATAAAATACAAACAAAGAAGAGATTAAGAATTCACAGGTTCAGGTTAGAATCAAAATCAAAAGATTAATCCTCAGACCTGCCAACAGAAGATGGTACAGACCCATGCCCCAGGGTCGAGTAATTCTAAGGTTCTAGATGAAAATCACCCAGAACCGAAGGTTGTTTAGATTGTGGGGCCGGGCCTGCGGTTTTGTGGTGCACAACCCAAGACTAAAGTGTCAGACAACAGGTAAAGATGGTTCAATAGGTTCAGATGTCCTCTTAACATTCAACTCAGAAAAATAATCAGTTATTTCAAGCTTGGGTTGCACGTGAAAGATATTGTAAGGGTCTTGGTAGAAAGTAGGTGGTTTTAAATCAACAGGAACCCTTAAATCCAAACTTGTTTTTCCCTCAGAATTAACCTCCCAAATTTTCATTTCAACATTTCTATCCTCCAACATCAAGTGCTCAGGCTCCGGGACCTCTAGCATACCGTTCACCCCATAAGATTTACCCAAATACAGAAATCGTGGTTGACTCAGAATTGACTTGGGTACAATGATTTCCAAATCAAAATCAATCCCTTTGGGGTGTGGTTGAGGAATGGGGCTATTGATTGAATCTTCTTGTAAATGAGGATTCAAATCCTCCAAGTTAGCCCCAACCGAATCAAAATCTCCAATAATTGGATTCGTCAGATTCCTTAATCCTGTTTGTCTCACTAAAATCATCTTCCTTATGCTCAAGTGAGACTTCACTGAGAGATTCTTCACCCTCAGAGTCAAAGAATTCATGATCATCATTTATATATGTCTCAAAATCGATTGTCATTTCCTGGTTCAAAAAGACATATTTTTCCTCGCTCCTTGGCTCGAGGATCTCGAGTGAATCAATCGATTCATCCTCAATGGGTTGCTTTAGCCCAACCTGATCATCCTCGGTCTCAGAAAATGTATCCCCCCTGACAGGCGCCTGAGTTGGTTCAGACATTGGCTCTCCTAAAGGGGGTTCATCTTGAGAATCATTCCAATATTGGACTAGGGCAACCACAAATTTCATCCTGAACCTCGACAATTTCCCAAGAAGAAACACACCCAGGTTCATATCCCTAACATTTTGGAGCAAATCCAATAGAGAACTATTAAGTTTATCAATCATTTTGATCATAGACTCCAATGCTTTAGTGCATGGTGTTGGCTGAGCTTCTAAAGATTGTATAGTGTTCCTCAAATTAGCCAACACCCTATCCTGGATTTGGTTCACTTGAACCAACTGGTTCGGTTAAGAGTTGGGTGGGTTCGAGATAAATCTAGGGGAGTTAAGATATTGAGGTTCTCGGGTCCCTCCCTGATAGTAGGTCATTTTAGGTTGTTTAAAGAATGGTGGCAACGTATATTCAATGGAATACTGGGGAGGGTAAGTGTTATAATCAACATAGCCTTCATGGTTGTAGATCTGATTAGGCTGATCATCAAAAGATCAAGATCTATAATCATTGTAACTTTGGGAAGGATAGCAATCATAGTCTTGTTGTCCAAGGTTACGCCCTGGACACTGAGGTCCGGATTCATATCCCCAATCAACGTTATCCCGGCTAGTAGATAGGTAATTACAAGTCAAGTTGGCATAGTAATCATCTTAGGGATAAGTGATGGTAGGGGGATAGGATTGGAAATGTGTAAAAGATGTGGAAGTATACATTGTGGAGTAGGAGGGAAAACAGAAGAGAGAAAGGTGCCCTGCAATACAATCAACCAAACCTGTCCTTATGTGGGTAGCTTAAAGACCTACAGATTCCCAGTACTCATCTTGAGATTATAAATGATTTAGTCTACTTTTATCTGATCAATCCAACCAGTTAAAAGGAGGGATTAGGGAGAAGGTTCTTCCTTTGGCTTGCACCTCCGGTTCCTAGTGTACCCCCAGTTGCGGTCGTTTGACACTACTCCCCTAGCTAGACATCAGATGGACCAGTAGAAGCAGATTAATCGAAAAAAATCTCAGTCTGAGCCCCGAAGAGCAAATCAATCCTTAAGGCCAACGTCTACTCAGTTTTAGTTAGGCTTGGGATGATCATGCTCTTGGAATGTGATGGGCCCTTTAGATGGGTTGTGCCCTTAATGATCAATTGAAATGTGTGTGCATGCACAACCAGGGTTTGCAAACAAGGTTATTTGATTATGTGTCTTTTAGGGTTTAACCTTTTTTAGTAGCTTTTAAGGTTTAATTCTTAGGTTGGTTCAATCAAGGTTTAGTAGAACACTCGAATTTTTGAAAACACAGGTGATGATATGTTCCTTTAAAAACAAAAATAATGTGGAATGCCTGATTCAGCCTTAAGAATCAACCTTAAGTGGCAAGCTACTTGATGGATCAGTTTTAGATTGAGTGGTGCGGCCCAAACAGTTCAAGCAATTGGCCTATTGCACTACTTAATTAAGGCACACAAAAAGTCTTAACCTAATCAGATTTCTACTCACTTATGTGTGTGTTGAGTTATGGTGTACCGGATCCACAGGTCAGATCATTTAAGTGGTAGAATCAATGTGATTGTGCGCCTTAGGGTGAGAAGTTGTGGGTGTTAAGTGTGTAGCTTTCAGAAAATCCCATAAGAGAAGAGTTTATATATATATATATATATGTGGGGGTGAGATGAGTGGAGGTGGCAAACAAACAACCAAACCGATCCTAGGATTTCTAAAAAGCACCTAAGTTTATTTGGGTTTGAGTTATTAATGCGGTGAAATGAACTAGTGGGTGGGGGTGGTGGGGATAAACTTACAAAACCTTCATCCGTACTTTTCTCCGATCTAACCACTTTGGCCCGCCTCGGAAGAGTACCTGCAATCACAATAAGATCAGAGAAAAAGTGAGATAAAAGTTAAGTAAGGCGGAAAAAAATGTGAGAAAAACCAAAGAGCATTGCGTCCCCGGCAATGGCACCAAAATGATAACGGCGCGTTTTGCGAATTAAAATTAGGGGTTTGGATGAACTATCGTCATAGCTCGCAAAATGCATCTATCAGATAAAATTTATAACTGAAACTCCAAAAGTGAGTCCCAGGTCGAACACGGGGAGGCAAACGTTTGGTTTTATAAAAATACACACTTCGCTTTTATTTTTTTTTGGTCATTTTTGTCTTTTTTATTTTTTTTGATACTTTTAATAGGGCAAGAAATCAGGTCGATGAAATCTAGCTAATCTACTTGCAAAATAAAAACAAAAGAGAAAGAGAGGAACAATCTCATATATTTCTAAATCCAATGTTTTATACAACTAAGAAAGCAAGAAAAACTACACTAGAAAGCAGTAAAGATAGATGGAGATGAGAAAATCCCCCTCGATGGTTGCTCGAAGGACAACTCGCTCTGACGTCACCTGGAGGAAGGTGGTGAGGAGCGGAACGAAGGAGGATGGAGTCGAAGGACAGAGGGCGGGGCAAGATGGCGTCATGGCTAGGATCTTCCTCCCGAAGGGTAGTGAGAGGACGACCATAGGATGCTCCACGAATAGGGATGAGGGGAGGGAAAACTATTTGATTTTCTACTCAAGAGGAGCATCCCGGGCTTGGGACAAGCTCTCTCTAGAGCCTTGGAGGTGGTGAGAGGAAGAAAGGAAGAGATGAAGAAAAATGGGAGGGGTAGGGGTCCTTTTATAGTAAAGGAAAGAATCAAATTCGTATACAGGACATTTAGTGATGGTCATAATTGTTGCTAAAGATCCACCATAAATGTCGCTGAAGACAGCCCAAGCACCCACGCTGCCGCTGCACTGACACGTGCTCCGTGCACCGTGTCATGCGCCTTCGCACACTATGTGCCTACGTGCATTGCCACTGCACGCGCGTGCGCCCACGCTGCTATGCACTTGCGGTGGTGCGTGCGTGTGCATGGGCGACCTAGGTTGCATCACATGGCACGATCTGGGTCGTCCATCTTATTTTCATTGTAGGGGCTTCTACAGAGGTCGGATTGAGTCAATTTTCGCGTCGTTGGGCTACAATCGTCAACCCAAATCCATCCGCACAGTTAGATTTGTCGTTTGAAGCTCTAAATTACACCACCTAGTCCCTTGGCTGTTGATCTTCCTCGGACTACATATGGTGCTACAGAACTCCGTTCAGGGCGATTTTGGAGGCGTTGGACTCCAATCGTCATCCTAATCAGATCTGTATGGTCGGATCATCAATCTGAGGCTCCAAAATAAATGTCCTTCTCTCCTGACCACAAAAAGGATGCAATTAACCTAAATTATATACAACTACTCTAAATGTAGAATGATGCATGCTATGCAATATTTATAACATGAAATGCAAATCTACGTCTAGGAACATGCATGATTAGGCATTTTAACCTAAATAGATGTGTCTATATCAGTAGCTTAGGTTAAGTAGCTTAGCTCAACTAAGTTGAGTGAGTTGAGTCTCCGAGAGCTGAACTTGAGCTAGCCTGAGATGGTTGATGTCATCTTCAGCTAACTAGAGCTGAGTGGAGCTAGAAAGAGCTGGACCTGAGCTAAAATGAACTCCTGTCAACTAGGTGTGGCTAGCTTAAGCTCCCAGTGAACTGATTGGAGCTAGACTCAACTAAGTTGAGCTGGATCTAAGCTGACTTGAGCTAGGTTAAGCTATCCTAAGCTACCATCTAACTAATATAAGCTGAATGGAGCTTGAGAGAGCTAACCCTAACCGAAGTGAGCTCATATCTAGCTATGATGAGCTAGATTTAGCTGTGGTTCAGTAAATTGACCTTCTTCTTCACCTGTTGCCTTCCTGAATGTAATGGTTTTAGGGATCTGGTTATCTGTTCATCCCTAACACTCAAATAAATATGTCAAAAATACAAAAAATCATGCAATGCATGCCTAGCCTAAATGATGCCTAAATGCAACCCAGAAACCTATTTGCGAAGTTAAAATCATAAGAGCTAGAACTATTTTAGGGCATAAGAATGATGATAAACTGGCGTTTATCACTACTATAGTACCTTCTCTTTTTGTGATAGGAAATTATGAGCTATGTCAAGTGATTGGAATCATCTATGTTATCCATAATATGGATGTCAACATAGACAATCATGCTACAGGGATAATGAAATGTCTGTTCTTGTGATATTCCATTATTCAACAAGAGTACAGATGCTATGATCGAATTCAAGAAAGTCGAATGCAGGTAATTCTTAAATGCTTTTGATGTAGGTACACAGTTCACCATGGAGTGGAAGGCAAAATTTGTTAAGAAACCCTCCTCCACTGGTACTGGGGTTAATGGCCAGATTTTGATAGCTGGTTCAACCCATAATGATAGCACCACACAAACCAATGTTGAAGTCACTTTATCATATAAGCTTTCAAAAGTTAACATTCATGAGAATAAACACGTAATTATGCCCAAGCATCTTCGAGTCCCAGAGGCAAATAGGGTGCATGTAATTGGTAGCTTTGGAGTTGCATCTAATTCCTCTAATGATGCTACTACTGTGCTCACATCCTTAAAAAATTTGGAAGATTCAGTAAATGAATTTGTAAGGTTGTTGGTATACCTATGTTTTCCTTTTCTTGATTCTTTAGTTTTAGCTACAATTGGAATATGTTAACCCTAAGTAAGGATATCTTTGAGGTATTCTTGTTAAGTGTTGCCATCTAAATTCTCTTAAACCCTTTTTTGGTCCATGGATAACAGAAACAGAGAAGGTGGTAGAACCAAGTAAAAGTTTATAAAAATTATCCAATTCTCTTGTTGCTATGGTTATATCCTATGTTGATGTCACACATCATTACAGTGTTGTGCAAGGCATGTGCCCTCTATCATTAACTCATGTAGAAATTGCAGTCCTTTTTACCTCATATATTAAATAGTGGGATTTTATGTATATGCTCCCATGTAAATTTGGATGCATGCAAATATGGTTGTCATTATAATGGCATAATCCCAAAATTATTTCTTCAATAAAATGCTAATTCTTTGACATGCTAGCAAGGAATATTTAATTGCATATAATGATTTGTTAACTGATATTTTAAAGCACATATACCTATCTCTTTGCTGAGTCATGCATCATACATTATCTAGTGATTATAGAAAAAGTCTAGAAGTAAATCAACGAATTTGGTTATCTGCAATGGTTGGGGTATGTTATCTAGCTGCCCTTCATAGAAACCTTGATCTAATGACAACTTGATGCCATTAATTCTGATAGATTTCCACTGTATGTAGTTCCACATTAATAGCAGGAGTTTGTTAGCAATTTTTGTATGGTGATATATTTAATAGCCAGGATACTTATACAATGTAGGTTATTTAAATACCTTGTAATGTATATATCTCATAAAACTGCAGTCATTCTCCATATTAAAAGTGAAATAATCTAGATATAATTTTGGGAACAAGTAATAAATTTGAGTAATGTCTTTGGTTGCTCATCTTGTTCTAGCATATGTTGTTTTTCTCAGAAGCAAGATTGTACATTTTTTATTCTCTTCAAAATTTATTTGTTTAACACGCTTCAAAGATTCAGGCTCATTTAACATATGTGATGATTTTTTTGCTATTGATTTTGGTTGCTTGTAAAGGCAAAACACATTCAGATGCAAAACATGGAAATAATGCTTGCATCTACTAATTGAATTATGAGAAGAACTTTTCAACTTCATTGTGTCAGATTTTTCAAGGAGCCAGATTTTCATGATGAATTATAGGTGGTCTGATTGTAGGGTGAAAGTTGCCTATTTGCTAGTGTATCATTTAAGATTGCCCATACATTCTTAGCCCATGCACAAGTGTTTGAAATTAATGAGAGGGGCAAGCATCTTGAAGGATTTGGGATGGTTAATTTGTGTTTTTCTAATTAAATAAATTTTATTTTACACAAAGCTTTCAACTTTGTTTGATTAGCTTATGATCATTACATCTAGGATTAGTTGTTTCATTGAAACTTATTTTGAACAGAGCTCTACTAATCCAAAATCAAGGCACTCATGAACTATCAACAAATGAATTGCATGGAACTGAAGTGATATCTATTTTTTATTAAATAATGATTGTTCATAACTTCCATTTAGGCATAGCCACATGGGCGATGGGAAGGGACCTTTGTTATGTATTCTCAGTTTTCCTTTTGTGGAAAAATGTAAGTTCTTGCTTGTTTGCATGAGCACCGTGCTTTTCTATATGCCCAGTAGCTATAACAGAATGGTTTCTCTTGGATAGAATTACGTATGTGGTTTTTATCTCATGCTTTGCCAAAGTTCATATTTTCTCTCTTCACACTTTTTTGATTGGTTGTAGTATGGTGGCATATGCTCCTGAAGAATCAAATGGAGATGCTTCTGTTGAAGACAGGGTGGAGTTGGTTGAAGATCAATCCATGAATTATAGATCAGTGACTCCTACATCACCTTCTCATTCTAGGAAGCCAACCTCAGAGAATGTTGATTCACGGACTACAGAAAATTATGGAAATATTGGATCGGTTCAGAGCCATGGTCATTCCCACACATCTCCAGAGCCACATGACTTGCAAACCTCTTCTAACTTGCCCACTCTTTCGGTTAGTTAATGTTCTTGGCTTGTAAATTGGTTTTGTCTTAGTTGTTTTTACACTTGTTTCCAATTTTTGTTCTCATGAGATCAATGGTTTTGAGCATTTGGGCTCAAAATATTTATTGACCATTTCATGAAACACTAATCAGCATCAATTATAACTATTGCCTTTTCAAAACAAAACTCTTGAATTAACCACCATAAAAATAAGAGAAATCACTTGAACATTGCTCAAGGTACTTCCAAAGTACTATTTCTTAGCTACAATGATCATAGGACTGCTAGAGTCTGAACACACTTTCTCTCGACATCATGATCTATCATCTAAATTAATCTCACAAAAGAGTGCATGATGACTTCTCCACTCATGTTCATGCCATGAAGTGCCACATACTCATTGTAAAGGCTCAACAAACAAGTGGTTGACATCCTCATCATCATCCTCACAACATTACCAAGTGACAACATTCTAGAGTCCATCTACTTCTAAATGCCTTCACTAGGATTTTTTCTCTTTTTTTTAAAGAAAGGAATCTTTCTCTTTTGTTTTAACTAACCAAATATTTTCACATTTAGTAACACCTTCGAAGCCCAAAGTAAGTTATAATGTTTCAAAATCTAGGTAAAAAATAGAATCTAGGCACCAAATCTAACCAATGCCAATTTCCATTCCAACATCCTTAAAAAGAGAAGGCTCTCCATTACTTAACACAAAAGGGAATCCTTCACCACTTCTAGCATATCCAAACATACACCTTTCCAGAATGCAGAAACAACCCTTGCAATGCGCTTCCTTGCTTCCCTATTCAACATGTTTCTATGGTAGGTATAGTTACATGGTTTTGCATCTCCTTACTCTCCACATTACTACCCACCTTGAAAACATAGCATCATTGGAAGTTCGTAAATGTGAAACCTTGCAAACTTCATTAGACCATTGGTCCAGAGTGATCCTCCCAAGCTATCAAATGGGTGGTCAAGTTTGTGGATGGGCCATTGGAACTTGCATTTTTTCTTGCAACAAAATTGTTAAGACCCGAGGCATCAAGAACCCTTTAAGACGTCTAGGAGTTGTCCAGACGTCTGGTCAGACGTTTGGATGCCTTCCCTGACGTCTGGAAATAAATTTTTTGCGTGCGTACGATTGCGAGTCAGCGTGTGTGCCGTGCGCAGACTGAAACCCGCCAACTTGCAAATGCCTTTTCTTCCCCCCCTACACCTTCAAATACCCCTCTCCCTCATTCACCACCCCACCGTCTTCTCCTTCCTCCAATGCGAGTGCGAGAGCGAGAGTGAGAGCGAGCTGCCGCTGCTGCCGGGTGGAGTGGCAGAGGGGAAAGGTGCAACAAGAGGGAAAGAGGAGAGAAAGCGCGTGAGAAAGAGAGAGAGAGAGCTCGCCGAAGCAGATTGAGGCCGGTCGGCGGGCGCACGGAGGAGCGTGGTGCTAGGGAGGTTCCTCCGGTGCTGCTGCAGCTCAGGCAATAGGCAGACGAGCGTGGCGCAGCAGCGCGCAGAGGGAAGAAGACGAGGAGGTTCTGATTCTGGAAATTCTTCCCAGAATCAGACGTCTGAACCTACATCCAGACAACGCGGGCGACGTCTGGAGGGAGCTCCAGACGACTGAGAGGTACGTAATTCCTCCTGTACCTCCTCTCCTTTTGCGGATACGACCATGCAAGCCATTCCGTTGAAGTTCTGAGACGTGTCGTGTTGAGAAGGTTTCATCGCACGTGCAGGATTCATTTCGGGAAGGCGCGGGGACACGCCCTCCCACGCAGTTTAGACGTCTGGGCAAGGCACCAGACGGCGGAGAGCGTCTCCAAATGTCCGGAGAGGTGGTCGGACGTCTGGAACTAGGTCCAGACGGTTCAGTAGGATCCCTGGATGTCTAAGGAGCAGCGCAGAGTGAGGTATGACCTGGACCACCTTTTTAAGATGTCTGGAAGGTGTTCCAGACGTCTGATTTGGGTTAGAGTTGTCATTTTTTACCCGTTTAGGGTCCGTTAGAGGTCCGATTTCCACGTTTAAGATTTTGTTCTTCTCAGAATAAGTTCCTCTACTTGTTTGAAATACTTTTATCCTATTCTAAGTGGTTCCTTGTGATTGATCCTTGTGTTAGGACCTCGTTCTGTTGCAGACTTGGGGGTTGCGAAGGCACGTGGACCTGCCGATCACGCCCCCATTACTCCCAATTTCGCGGGTAGAGTGGCTTCCCTTAGTTAATTACAAACATAAATGCATATCTGAAATAAATAATAGATCCTAGGGTATGGCATGAATCCTAGGACCTGAAAACTAGATTGAATGATAGATCCTAAGGTATGGCATGAATCCTAGGACTAGAAACACTGGAACAAATGTCTTGAATGCCTGAATTGTAGTCTTGGAT
The DNA here is from genome assembly GCA_037157565.1 of Thalassia testudinum. Taxonomy (NCBI): domain Eukaryota; kingdom Viridiplantae; phylum Streptophyta; class Magnoliopsida; order Alismatales; family Hydrocharitaceae; genus Thalassia; species Thalassia testudinum. The sequence continues at coordinate 101,634,920 of JAZHRO010000063.1, forward strand.
GAGTAAATAGAATAATGATAATTTCCTGTAATTGGATAACAGCTGCCTGTGAAATGTAAAGTACTTTTGCTAGTAACTGCTACATATAATTCCTGTTGTTTGGAAACTAAATTAGAGCTGCCTGTATATAAGTTGGAAAAGGAAAGATTAAATGTTGGAAACATGTGCTATATGCGAATAAAACTGAAATGATGAAACCTAGTATGGCATGGCCTGAGAAACACGGGCACGAACCCTACGGGGAATTAGGAGTAGAACTCCTGAAAATAAATAGAAGGGAACTGGAAAAGTGAATGTGGAAGTGGGTTGTATCTTGGGTACGTGGTACCAAGGGAAGCACATGTTACCTTTTAGTGCAGAGCGGAGCCAGCCGCCCTAGGGACCCGGGGTTAGGTCTGGCTACTTTGTACCGACTTTTGACCCTCGCGTACACCGTACCGGGGAGAGCTACTAGTGTAGGGAGGGCGCTAGCCACCCCACGGGCCCCAGGGTTCAGCTAGCCTTCCTACACCGACTTGTTAGGCCCACTGGGCAAACCAGGGTAGTCAGGCGAGGGTGCGCGGACTGTGGAGGGGCTGGACCCCTGTTACTGAGAGGGCTCTGCCCTATGCTGGTTCCGTGCTGTGCTTTGGACGCACCCGTTAACGGAAACAACTGACCGCGTGCCAATGCGGGGTAGCTACCCGTGCATTTATTGTGCGTGCCGTAGTCACTGTTACGTCTGTCAGCAACCTTGGGGTGGTTGACTGAGGGTAGGACCACCACGGGGGACTCTCCCTGCCAGGAGAGCACCACGTGCTACTTCTACTTTTCGGAAAAGACTGCAATCAAGATCGTTCCCACGAGGAACATTCGAGATCAAGAGAAAACCTGAGAAATAAACCAAGAAAGGGTAAAATAAAGAAAGAAATTAAAACAACAGTTACTTGTTACCTTTACTGTTTTCTTAGTTAGCCGGTTGCCACTCTACTCAGTGTTTCGCTGATTTGTCATACTTGTCACCTTTTTCAGGACCAGGTGTTGAGCAGCCAGAGCCTACGGCTGCGGAGGGTGCTGGGCCTAGTAGAGCTCAGTAGTTGTACTTTCGTTGTAACCGTTTTTCTGTTGTAGTGAGTATTTCTGTTACACCTTGTACGCTTTTATTGTAAACTTCATACTTCTGTACCTGTTTTTAATTCTCTACTGTTGTGGTGGTATGTACTGTAGTAGTTCTTTTCTTTACTGCTGTACTTTGTTACTGTTAGTTACTTGCATGGTGAATGTGGTTTATTTTACTGCTTTTTGGTTACTTTCTCGTTTGACGACTGGGTCTTGGGATCAATCGAGTCGGTCTGATTCTCGTGTCCTGTAGGGATTCAGAAACCGGGTCGTAACAAAAATTCACTAGCTCTATAGTCTAATTTCTTTCCAGATTTTATGTGGAAGGTTTGTTTTGAACAAGTTTCATCTTTCTCATTACATCTTGTTGGCAAAATTTATAAAGTAATTTACATAAAGTATCATCATCTATTTGGTGAAATGAACTAGACAGTATCTAATGTGTAAGATGTACAAATACGACCATTATATCCATCTACTAATAAATAGGATGCAGTCTATTTATTGTGACATACTAATGATGGTGGGATGCACAACTAGACAGTATCCGGAAAAACTACTTGGTGTGTGAAGTGGACTAAGGAACATCTTGAAAAAAGATACATATTGTTCTTGGAGCAAATCTCACACTTGATCAGATGAAGGTACACAGTTGAAAATATTTCCTCTATCATCATTGCTACCAAAATATTAATTTTCTTGAAATGCATTAGATAAATATGAACATGTATGTAGGTGCTTGGTTTATTATGTAAGCAAAATTATGGAGAATGCTTTGAACATTTGATGGAGAGGGTGTTTAATCGAGGCAAGATCAATGTTAAAATCAATGCGTCGAAGTATAGTTGAAATCGCTCGAAAACAGATGAATTTTATTACTCAAAATTGTAAATCCGAGGTTGAACACAGGGAGCAAATTGGGGTCTAAAAATCAAAAACACAACTTTAAGATTGAATATAATATGCAATGGAAATCAGAGTATAGTGCAAAAACACAATGTCAATATATATAAGAGAAGCACAAAAAATATGGACGTTTGATTTTAGAAATCAAACATCTTAAATATAAGGATACTACAGTGCTTCAATTGCTTTTCTGTTTGTCTTTGATCTCCTTCTTCTTCTTTCTTCTCTGATTTCTTCGTGCCTTCAAATTCTTCTTTCTTCTCTGATTTCTTCGTGCCTTCAACTTCTTCTTTCTTCTCTGATTTCTTCGTGCCTTCAACTTCTTTCTTTCTTTAGCTGCTCTGGCCCTTGTCTTCTTCTTCTTCTTTCTCCTTTCCTTCTATCTCTGCGACTCCTCCTTCTTCTTGGCTTCTTCTTCTTTCTTTCCTTCTCTTCAGCCCTTCAGCTTCCTCCTCTTCAGCCTTGCCTTCTCCTTCCTTAACTTCTCTGGCTGCCACCCTCTCCTTCCTTGGCTTCTTCTTCTTCTGCCTGCGAGAGCAAAACCTACCCCTACCCTCCCCCACGATCTCTCTTCTTCTTTCTCTCTTAGGCTCTCTCTCCCAAAGCCTTCTCGGGTTATTGGGTCGGGTATGCGCGCCCGAGACTAGGACACTGGCTTGCATGGTGGGCGAGGAGTGCAGGCTAGTCGAGTATACGGGTTAGGGCCAGGTCCGTGAGCAGTGGGATCACGGACGACGCAGTGAGGGCAAGTGGGACCTCACCCCGTGGTCAGGAGGCGATAAGCCCTTGTCACTTTTGCAATTTATGTTGTTGCATCCACTCCTCCACTTCCAAGGTGGGACTATGTTGTCCCACCTTCGTCGCGAGTGCCCGCAGCAGATGTTCTCCTATAATTGCAACAGCTGCGTGGGCGTCAATGCCAATTGCTGGGCTGAGGCTGTGTGCAAAAGGAATCCGCACAACCTAGGACTTATTGCCTATAGCGAGGAGTCCTGGATGAAGCTCCCAAGCAAGCTTCTTGCTTCGTCAATGGCGGCAATGACCTCAAACTCTGTTAGCAAGAAAATGATCTTGCGGCCTCGTCAGAAAACACAAGGAGCTTCGTCTGAACATGGCGAAGGTGGTGTGGTGTTCATCATGGCGTGGGGTGGCCGGAGCGTGCGTGCCTAGGTCACCCTGTGCACGCGAAAGTGGGTGTGCTTGGGGAAGTTCTGGGGGCTTGGCGCGGTGAGTAGAGTGAGGGTTTAGGGTCAATGAGGTGTGGTGGTGCTCGTGAGGTAGTTGGCAAGGCAAATGGAGGCGTGGAGCGGTGGGAACACCTTGTCGGAGGTCTGGCCAGAGGTGGAGAAGGTGGTGGTGGTTTGCGAGCGTCAAGGCGTGCTTGCAAGAATAAAAGACAGGGAAATGATGAGAAGAGAGAGAGGACTTAACTGAGTGTGGATAGATGAAGGGGGATGCAGAGGAGGCGACCAGCTCATACTGCCATCGTCGGAGATGAAGTACCAAGTGGGAGAAGAACGGCGACGACGAGGGGGTTGCAGGGATGTCGGCTGGTGCGACGCGACGCGGACGAAGAGGATAAAGGGAGCCCTGCTACTAGTATTGTGGCAGAGCGACGAGCAAGGGAGAGAAGGGTCGCCGGAGCTTGCTGGGTTGTTGATCAGAGGGGGAAGGGAAGAATTAGGGGGTATCTCAAGCCAATTTCAAGCTTGGAGGCTGCGGGTTGATCTTGGCAGGCTTTTATAGGCTCTAGCAGAAGGTCTTGTGCTTGGAAGCCATGTCAACCTTGCCGAAGTTGGAAGGTCAAAGATGACCCAAATCTCTCATGCATTCACATGAGAGATTGGGTGCCATATCAAGCCTCTGACTGTGTTCAAATTGGAGGAGATTTCTCAAGGAATCTTCCTTTCAAATTTGAAGGGAATTCTCTGAGGAATCAGGGAGTTCTTTCCCTCGATACCTTGTCGAAGTAGGATTCCCTCTGCTGTAATGGTGGAGGGACCTAATTGCAAAGAATGATGAGGAAGTTAGGGGGTTTTCTGCAGAAGTTTTCAATAGTTAGTGGTAGAAATGTAATCAGGCTGGACTTGTTTGCAAAGTAGGTCAAGGTGAATTCCCCTTAGGTCTAAATTTTCGTACAAACTTAATTTGGACCTAAGGAATCCAATGGTGAATTTGGATTTTAGGTTTGACCACGTTTGACTGGGCAATTTACTCAAAAACCTAATTTAGGGCAAACATTTGACTAAGACCCCAATTTAGGTCAAAATAGATTCTAAGAGCCAAATTGAAGATTCTAAACCCTAGAGGATATTTTCCATGAATTTTAGAGGATTTAGGTGAATTTTATCCTGACTAGAACCTTATTCAATTAAGCGGGTCTATTTTAGGGTTATAAGAAGTCATTTAATTCCCAGAATTCACATGAACCATTTTCTGTTTGAACCAACTCACTTTTTATCTTTTTAAGATCATTTGACCTATGTTTAGCCCATGAGAAATCCCGTTGTTGCACTGCAATGGTAAAATTACAATTTTACCCCTTGTTTCTTGCTTTTCTTTCAGAAGGGTTATTCCTTGAGTTAGGACCTCTAGTTGGTTATGTAGGAGCTTTTATTCTCTTTTCTAGGTCAAAATGAGCTAGTTAGGGATCATGATGGTGTTCCCATCAGAGGGAAACTACTATATTCAATACCTTACTCTCTAAGGCTGCCAAGATACCTTATAATATATGTCCTTAGTCAAACTAATGTTTACAAGAGTGCTAGGAAGCGTAAACTAAGAGCTTTTAATGATTTTTGGAAGGTAATCCTATAGGGTTGACACTCAACATTATCTAATTTCCTAGTGAAGCTAATGATTATCAACACTGATTTTTTGTGTGTTTTTCAGATTGCAATGGTTATTTTCCCTACTTCGGATGAACTCAAGTGCCGGGCAAAGAAGCGATTCAAAGAAATGGGTGAAGAGGTTCCTGTTGAAGTAGTTGACTGCAGACTGTAGACTGCAAACTGATAAAGTTGATGCTTTGGGTTATCACTAAGAAAAGTAATATGGAAAGAAAAGCAAACAACACAACAGTTGGACTCAATATTTTGCAAATATCAAATAACACAATCGTTGGACTTGATACTTTACACTATTTGGTTTCGATTGAATACTTTGTGTTTGATTTTCACTAAGTGGAGAGATCATTATCTTTACCTTTTAATCTACTAACCTATGCTTCACTAATTTTTGCAGGATGTTTTTCTCACTTGAACACCAACAGTTCGGGTATTGGTAAGCCCTCCATGCAATCAAAATTAGTTTGTTGCATATGCTAATATTTCTACAACCATTCCTAAATAACATTACTTGACTCTTAACTAATGTTAGACGAAGATACAGATTATTTGTTTTCTTGTTTGTTTGTTTAGGAGAATGAGTTGAAGAGCAATGTTGAGTAAAAGACATATGGAGAGGTTGATCTGTATAGATCTATAAATTGATGTTTTCCCATCTTTCTTTTTGAATAATTCTACTAAATCACAAAATGAAAATCATTTCACAATTCCTTTTTTATGATAAATGACTTTATTCATGAAATGCCAATTTGCTTAAAATCTTAAATGTGCAAATTTCTTGAAGAACCCTATTTAGGATGTTGTAGGAGCTAAATACTCTTTTTCCATATCATTTCCTTCAATATTGAAGCTTTATGTCATTATTATTTCAAAATTATTAGGAATGACTTCAAGATTATTCATCTTCTAACAACTCTTAGTTTATGTTATTTTAAGTTCATGAAATATGAATAGCACCAATGGTCTAGTGCTAGAATGGTACCATTCCATGGTACAGACCCAAGTTCGATTCCCAGCTGGTGCATTATTTTTCGGTTCTAAGTTGGAGCATCCATTTCTTAATCCTTATGCATCTTGAATTTTGCTTCTTCGAACAAAGAAATGGGAGGTGTTTTAAGGATAAAAGAATTATAAATAACTACATGACATTACTTTCTTTCCTCTTTCATGACAATGATACAACTTGTAATTTGAATTTCAAGAAAATGTTATGTTCATCATAAGATGTTCGATTAACTGTTTTTAGAACAAAATGGCACGAACCACTTCTAAAATCTTATCAAGTTGGGTAGACCTGTTAACTAAGTGAACTTCGGCCCACTAACCCTTACTCAACAATGATAAACTTTAATTCCTTTATATGACATGGGAGATAGAATCCACTAGAGAAATGATTACTTGAAGTTAAAGCCAACTATAAATGAATGATGAAATTTACCAAAAGAATATTGAAGGATTGCAATCCTTACACAAAAAAACATGTACTACCCAAATTACACAAGAAGGATTAAAAAAATAAATTAAATGGGCAAATTAGTGGTGGAGAAGGAATGGAAGGGGTTGGGCAAGGATGGTGGTTATCGTTGGTGGAGAAGGGGGAAGGGGAGGGGCAGGGGAAGGTGCTGGGCAGGTTGAGGGGCTGGGGGAGGTGTTGGGTAGGGGGAGGGTCTATGGGAGGGGAGGGCCGGCACGGTGGTGTTCTCTTGGGGGAGGAGCTAGGCGGGTCGAGGGGAGTTGTTGAGCAAGGGTGTTGGTCTAGGGGAGGGGAGGGGTTAGGGAAGGGGAGGGGTGGTGCATAGAGGGGAGGGGTGACGCGGTGGGGTTTTGGCCTAGGGGAGGGGAGGGGCAGTGCAGTGGTGGCTCTCACAAGGGGCTGGGGGAGGGGAGGGGCGGTACCGTGGAGGCATTGGCATAGGGAGGGGTTGGGTGATGGTGTTGGCCCCCACGAAGTTCTAGGGGAGGGGAGGGGTGGCACCATGGAGGCATTGACATGGAGGAGGACGAGGAAGATGGAAGGGTGGGTCGAGGAGGAGCGTCACCTTCTGCGGCCGAGTGAGTCCGGAGGTGAGCGTTGGTCTCTCTGGTGGAGGAGGAGGCGGAGGAACTCCAACGGGTGAGACACGGACTAGATTTTGAATTTGGGGGGTGGGCGGAGGGTGAAGAGGGGAATGGAAATTGATCGTACGATTGAAAGAGTTGGAGATGATTGAACTATTGGGAAGGTGCTACGTGCAACTAAGCTGCACAACTTTGGACCCCTTCAAAAATATCATTTTTAAACTTGACTTGGTCTAGCTATTGACATAAAATTCAGTGCTTATTAGGAGGCAAACAAACGTTGATTCCACTAATCATATTTTTTGATGTCATTTTAGGTTACAATAGTCGTACATAGTAATCAAGATTGGGAAAGTACATCGACATTGAGCATCAGGTTGTATTGTTCCTTTTCCTTAATGTCTTATTCATTCATTAAGTGCTTCATGCATACATTGAGGACAATGCATGAGATAAGCATGGGGGGTGGAGGGAGGTGTAAAGTTTGTCGATTTTAGCTCTCTATTTCATGTTTCTCATTTTTCGTATTTCCAAAAAAAAGGAGAGAACAAAGAAAAAAACTAATAAAATATTTGTGTTTTAGAGTCTTGAGCTAGGAAAGATTGCAATACTTAAGCATTCAAGAAGTACTAACCATAGGAAAAGTATTATTAATGTCTTTTCACCTAAACTCTTCAGGTTGTTTTTGACTTAATTAGTTTAGGTATTTATTAAAATGAAAATCTATTTTCCGAGTCTCTAGGAATTTCGGTAGCTGAAGTATTAGGCAAATAGGGAAACAAGTATGTGACTTTTCTTGTCACCCTCCAGTTTGAGTGATTTTGAAATCTAAACATCTCACCTTATGCACTTACTATTTAATTCATGGGCAACTAGAGATAGAAAGCTAAGTTTTCTAAGTATGAGATTTGAGAGTCTAATTTAATAATCGAACTTAATCTCATTAACTCTCACAGGTATGGCTGTCATGTTGCACTGGGTATGTCCTTAGATGTAGGGTGTTCAAACCCACAACAACAGTAAGTACCTACACTGACAATCAGTAACCGTCGATGTAGGTTAAAACAACTGTTGCTGTAGCTTAAAGTGCCTATTCTGACGATCAACTTCAGTGTTCTCTTAAGAGGCATCACTGTAGGGTACCCCGACGGTAAAAATCATCGGTGTTGTACCAAGTCCTACAGTAACGGTCATCTTTGCAAGGCTGTGCAATCTAATGTTTAGGCCAATAGCAACAGTTAGCTTAGATCTATCACTGATGATTTATTATGTCAATGTAATGCCTATATATACACCAACGAACACAATTGTCGGCAAGATCGACACTATAGACAAAAAAGTGGGGATTTTATATAGTAATTCTATCTGTTACTACAACCATTGGAGTAGACCTTACATGTAATATTCATTAATATCCCTACTACAATATATACCAACAATGCCCTATTCATGTTAAACTATATATTATGCATAGATGAAATTTCCAATATAGATACTAAAAAATCATCTAATTTAATTAACACAAATTAGTCAAACTATCCCCTACAGCAATTTTCAAATGTAGGCATTGAAATAAAAAGAATTCAACATTTGTATAAGGATTCAACATAACTAAAATATCATCCATCATTACCCACTTGAAAGTATGACCTTCTAAAGACCAACAACAACAAACACCCAACACCTTAATTTGTAAGAACAAAATCAAAGTCTATTTTTTAATCCTAAGGCTCTAATGTGTTCATATTTGGATTGTGGCCTCATCCCTACTACAAAGTGTATGCCCCGTTCCCTTCCACACAATCAAATGCAATATACCTTATTCTAATGATCAACACTTGAAGTATAACTAATAAAAATATATGCTATGCATTCTTATTTATCACTGGGCTAGAAAAAAGTGAGTACCAATACATTACACTTACCACTTACATTAGCTTGGCTAAATAACCACACTATTTTCATCGTCACCCTTCCCAAAACTACTTTAGGATATAATTTCTATATCAATCAAAAAAACCTCTCTATATAAGTATAAGACTCTACTCCTCAATTTTGATTACAAATAAATAACATGATGATCAGTTGATGTTATTCTCTATGCATCCTTCCTGCAATTTATACACCATGCCATTTTGTTCTAAAAATAGTTAATCGAACATCCTAGGATGAACATAACATTTTCTTGAAATTCAAATTACAAGTTGTATCAATGTCATGAAAGAGGAAAAGTAATGTCATGTAGTTATTTATAGGTCAATTGACCAATCAATTTATTAATTTTAACTTTAATTAAGTAATTAAAATCTAATTTCACATGTATAATTCACTAAGTTTAGGTAATTTTTAAATATAATTAACTAATTATTCAAAATTAACTACAAAATTATGTAGCCCTATGTAAAGGCTTTCAAACCATATGTTTTGTTCAGAGAAAAGACATTATTTAGGCCCACAATTCGAGACTCGAATGTGCCTCAGCGGGATGAATTGGTGACCTGTGCTCAAAGAACTGGTGGCCGTTTAGTGCCACATCAGTGGTCGCAAGGGTGAGAAGCTTTCATATAAGGATTTTTGTGCATCATTTGGCAAGCTGAAATGAGTATTCCCATACATGTACCTTGAGCGTTCTCTAACCAGATGTGGTGAGGCCCATGCAAGTGTGGGCCTAATGGGCTGAAACAAATGTGAACGTATCTAATTATAAATATCAGGGCCTGGATTAGTAATGGTAGATCCGGCCATTCGGCTGTTGATCCTATGAAAATCTAGGCCCGTAAACCTAATAAATCTTTTGTTAAAAGTGTACAGTGAAAGCACTTAACATAAAAATGAGCAAGTGTATATTTTTGTAAGGTCTTTAATGGTGCTTAGATCTGTGATTTTTATATTATATACTTTAGTATAGGTAATTTATATGTTAGTATAGTCTAATTTAGTATAGTTGTATATAAGTTATTTTTGTATCTATCTTTAGGTATTACTAAGCATTTTACTTAATTAACTAATTCTATTTATGTACTACTTTGTCTAAACACCCCATGTAACTTTGAACTCGGGCCTCAATGGTCCTATTCTATCAAGTTAAGTGGTCACGTTGGAAATTGCTTCTCCCAATTTATTGTGTTTTCCTTGTGGGTAATGTACTCAACCATATAAAGGAATGTTGTTGATGAGGCTAGTTTAAGCTTCACCCTCTAGTGGAATGCCTGACATTTTTTCCTTCCTTTGAATCTGTGCCACTTTCTTTTTTTTTGTTCATGTAATGCCTCATCAACATTTTCCTATGCCAATGATAGTATCACATCGTTTTGGAAATAGATATTCATTCAATGTGAATGACACACATGCTGAAAGTTTGATACACACATGCTGGAAGTTTGATATTATCATTCCTATGCCAATGACAGTATCACATATGGAAGTTTGATACACATAAAATGCAATCTTAAAACAAAGTTGGATGGAGAGGTGATAGAGGTTGTCTTCAATCCTGTTTGCTAAAATGAATTTTCTTCTTAATCCACATGAGTCTCTAGCCCTTGACCTTGAAAAGTTGACCTTTCCCTTGTTGCATTTCCAGCCTATCTCCTGAAAATGTCACTAAACACTGTCAGCTAAGGCTTTTCTGTTAGTGTAAATAAGATACTTGAGTATGATTTAAATTAAATGATTTCCTTAGTAGAAACAGCACAGTCGGTACTAAGACCAAGAAATGGAATTTATAATTCATTATAGAGCTCAATTATATTGACCTGAAGGGAACTAATGCCAATTGAACGAGCCATTAAGTTAAAAATATGAACATATCTCAAAAGCAATATATATCATTAATGACCATTTGAATTCAGTATAAACTAATGTCGAGTATAAGGACCTAAACCCCACAACTCCATAAAGAAGGGGGTAGCCTCATCCACCATATGCCTATGTTAAAAACAACAGTTGTGACTCCAACTGAAAATCCAGATTTCAGTTGGTATGCATTAGAAGAACCAATTCAAATCAAACACAGTAGGAAAAAGAGGGAAAACAAAAACAATATCTTGTGCCTATGACACAAACAGAAGGTAAATGATAATGATATGCTTATACATTCATGCTTGCAGAAAATAAGAAATTATGCTGAAATGTCAACTAAGATGCTCAAGGTACCTGAACTTTATAGTGAAATCAACACTGAAATTCTTGCTAAACAGGTGGATTACCTGAAATACGTAAAGGAAAATTAGCAAAGGAAATTTGTAGATATAAATTTCAAAAAAATAACATTTGAAAACTTCTTAATTACCTCTTGAGACATGTGGTCTGATAATGACCCTTCTCCCCACAATTATGGCAGGTTCTTTTCGTGGCATTATTTTTTGACGACGAAGCTTCAATATTCATGAGTTGCAATTTTCTTAGGAGTCCCTTGGGCTTCACACATACAGGATCCCGAATATCCAGAAAACTTCCTTGTGACTCCAAATTGGGATAAATGTTATAGTTGGATGCTTCAGCTACCAACGATTGCACGATGGAAGGTGGTGGAAGTACACAAGATTTGGAATGCTCATTCATTTAGTTCTTAACTTCGGTGACCATCCCCATAGACAATTCAAGATTTTCTCTGCTTGCTCTTCCCCATTCATATATATCAGATAATATGGAACTTAAACCCCATAGCATATGTGGCGTTGGTTGATTATCACCATCATGACAATGAGATTGACCACTGGTAATGAATCTACTATCAATTCCCAATGACTCAATAAATAACAATCGGGCAACTCCATCAATCACTTCTTCCTAAGAATAAACAAGGCATGACAACAAAGAAGTCCATCTTGTTCTAATTTCTTACATGAACACCAACATCTTTTTTCATCAACGACATAATCAACAATGAAGACTTTGTTGCTATTGCCATACATATATATCTCATATGCATTCTTCTCATCATCACTTGAAATTTTTCTAGATTCACAATCAAACAACTTCTTGAACTCTTCTTGGAATATCATGAAATTATCAAGAGTATAAAAACTAGCAGCTTGCAATTGAAATGGATGATTTGAGATTAACGATGGCTTCGTTGCTAAGCCTTTGAAATCTTTTGCTTCTTCACTATTCCAACGAGAATCCAATGCCCGATCATATTGTCGAAAAAACTCAGATAAAGGCATTTGAGCATGTATGTAGCCATCAAAATAAGAATTCATACTTTTGGCTCTCTGGCTTGTTGACATTCCAGCCCAAAGCATATCTCTAAGGTATATAGGCACCCAATGTTGGCGAACTTCATACATCTTACACAACCAACTTCCATTCGCTATATCATATTTTTCCTTCAATTCTATCCATTGCCTCTCAAACTCTTCTATACTCTCACATTTATTAATCCACCTATAATAATCATGTTGGAACTGCTTGACACATCGCAATTTCTGTAAGTGTATTAATGCATTTTTCCTTATATGCCACATACAAAATCTATGCAATGTCAAAGGGAAAATTTCTACAATTGCTTCTTGCATAGCCAAATCTTGATCAATTATAATTGATGTCAACATTTTACCATACATGCAATGTAGCCATGTCTGAAACAACCATTTAAAGGTTTCTGTAGACTCATCGGAAAGCAATGCACAACCAAAGAGTGTAGATTGCCTATGATGGTTGATACTCGTAATTGGTGCGAAGGGCATGGAAAATTTATTTGTTCCGTATGTTGTGTCAAATATTAACACATCACCAAATTTTAGATAAGAAGATCTGCATCTACCATCAGCCCATAAAATACTTCTCACAAGACCAGTTTCATCAACTTCAAGTTTAAAAAAGAAGGTAGGATCAACAACCATCTTATCTAAAAGACATTTAACAACTACTCTACACTCTTGCCCAATATTGTTCTTCCTTTTTTTTCTGATTAAATCCCTACAAAATTGACTTGTGATATTTTCTTCTCCCATTTCAGAAACTACTACAGAAATTTGGCATGGGTGCAAGCCACAAGTATGCAATGTGGATATCATCTCTGTAGTAGAAGAAGATACTTGCTTATGTGATCTTAACTTTGTTACCTTAGATGGACTTGCCATTACATGACTATGTTCATCATTAAAATGTTTCACAACCCAATTCCCCTCTGCATTTTCATAAACATACAAATGTGTTTTACAGCTTTGCCGACTTTCCCTTCGCTATTCCACTACTCTTCCTTCATCCTCCGTCCTTCTAATATCTTTATATCCTTTACTCGAGCATACAATAGTACGAGCCACAATAAGTTTTGATTTTCTAAATCGTCACACCCAATGCTTCCGAACGGACAAGGCCTTCACTTTTGCATATGCATTGTAAAAATGATATGCATCATCTTCAAATTTAAACTCCATGCCTACAACAGGCTTCTCTCCTTCCACATTTAGCAATTCAACATTTGCTCCATTATATTGGCTACTATTTACATCCAATTCATTTCTCTCTTCCACTTCAATTTCATCTTCCAATGTACAATTCTAAAATTCATTTTCATCTTCGTTTGTATGATTTTCAACCTCAACTTCATTAACCAATGTGTAGCTATTAACTTCAATTTCATCATCCAAGTTGTCCATTCTTTCCTAGAGGAAACAAATTTATCAGAAATAAAGTTAATAATGAGGTTGCATAACTTAAAGAATATGATGTTGTCCAATTAATGATGTTTAAATTTCACCATTATCAGAAGAATAGAAAAATAAGAATCTACATACTTATGGCCTAAAACAAAAACCTACACTAACCACAAAATAAACTAAGCATAAATTTGTGGCTGGAGGAGGAGGAAGGACAGGGGATTGGCCGTTTGCGGAGGTGGAGGAGGAGGAGGAGGAAGGGGAGGGGTTGGGTCGTTGATGAACGAGGAGGAGGACGAAGGGGATGGGCTATGCCATTGGTGGGGGAAGAGGAGGAAGAGGGAGGGGCAGGTTTAGGGGTTGGAGAAGGTGGTGGTTGCTGATCATGGAGGAAGAGGAGGGGCTGGACAGGGTGGTGGTGGTTATTGTTGGTGGAGGAGGAAGAGGAAGAGGAAGAGGGATGGATGGGGTTGGTGTCTATTCCTCGAGGAGGAGGAAGGGGAGGGGTTGGACAGGGAGGTGGAGGACGAGTAAGGGGAGGAGGGTGGGTTTTGCTATCTTGAGGGTTGGCTAAACACTTAGCCATGAGTGTCCCTTAAGCTACGGAAGAAGAAGAATCCAAAGAAAGAAGGAAAGAAGAGAAGGTTGCCATGAAGAAGAAAAGAGGGAAAGTAGAAGAGAGAAGAAGAATAGAACATTTAAAGCACTGTAGCAATGACATTTAAGTCATCTGATTTGCCAAAGAGACGTCTGATTACTGTAGCATTCAAGCCACTGTTGCTTTATTTGATATAATTGATAGTTGGATACATGCTTAACTTAAGAAGGATATAAGTGGTGATTCAAATCACCATTGTTTTTTATCCTCTTATCTTTTTGTCCTTATGCTCTTAAGATACATTGAGCTCCATTGAATATTTAATGTGACAGATTAATATTCATTGCATATCATTACTGTGCACATTTATTATGCTCATTTATACTTTAATTAAAAATTAGCATGTGGATTCCTATTTGCTCCTTATATTCGACCTCGGACTTCATTTCTAGATTTTCAAGCTTATAAATTTATTTATTGAAGCACATTTATCCTATACTACAACGTATATCTTAAACAATGACAAATTCGCTTAAACATTTTGGCGTCGTTGCCGGGGAGCAATGCGCAATTCACCGCAATTCTCTGTTTTATTTGATTATATTTGAGCACTAACTTGCCTTGTTTGATTTCTTGTGATTTTGCAAGGTACATCACGAGGCAATCTTTCACGCAAAATAACCACTCCCAGGGTAGGTAATTTCTATTCTTCCCTAATCAACCTCCTAATCTTGGGAAGATAAAAAGGAAACAATCAACTAGGAGCTACCTACCTTATTTTCATAGTAATTTTCATTAAAAAGGAAAGTTTCCTAATTTGTGAAAAATTCTTCATAGCTGATTGAAGTTTGAGGCGATTCTGTTTAGAATTCCCTACCCAAATTTCCTGTACCTATTAGGGACTATGGTTGATTTGTAAATCACTTTAGGCTAACACACTTCTAGCTTGAAGCCCCAGGTGAACATTTTAAGATCAAATTGGACTTGGAATAGAGCCAATTAGGGCTTTTAACATTAGGGTTTGAAGTATTAGTATACATTTGCCTTCATTAAAGAGAATTAACCCTCCCACATTTGTATGCTACCTAAGACCTTGTTTGAAAATATCTAGGCAAGAAGAACCCTAAAAATCAGACTCTAATTTCACTTGTACCTTAAAAATTGTGGACCTAATAAACTAAGAATCATTCAAGGTGATTTTTGGGTCTTAACCTAGATTTCATTCTATCATCTTTAGGGTAGGTCAAGTGAAGTTGGTCTACTTTGTGGGCCAACTAACCTTCAAATTAGGTCACAAGTCAAATCAACTTCTAATCAAGTGAAATTCAAGGCACTAACTAGGCTAAAATTGGTAGACTTAAGGACTTAAGTTTGTACATTCCGGTCTACTTGGAATCATAGTGACAAGGAAGGTCGGGTGGGGGAAACCCTGTAACCCGTAGGGACGCTCTACCATGTAGGGGTCTTTGCAAGGCTCTCCCTTGCTGCCCAGGTATTTCTCGGGTGTGCAAATTTCTGATTCAGAGGTATCATATGCCTCGAAACTGCCTTAGTCATCCAAAAATCTTGGGTGCCTTGATTGGGTCCAATAACATCCAGTCCCTCATCTTTTCTCTAGAGCACATACATGAAGGTCATTAGGTTTTTAACCTAAGAGACCTCATTAGATTTTCCTAGGGATTTCTAATATGATCTAATCAAGTTCCAATCTATCTTGAGTTTGCTTCTACATCTTGATTCCACCACCTGATTGTTACAACCTGACAACTTGGGAAAAACCAACTAGGAAACCTAAATCCCAAAATGATCATAAAAGACAAAGTGATTGAGGCTGCCCTTAGATATTTTGAAGATTATCCAGCCAGCATGATTCAGGTTAATGTTCCAGAAACAACAGAATTCATTATAAACCGTGTTAAACTATTACTTACTCAACTAAGAAATAGTTCAACCCAGGAGACCCTCATACCAGAATTCAATGAAGCTTACGAATTGCATAGAACGGAGGGTTTACATTACTTTGCAGATCCATCACTCTGGGGGATACACCAAGATCTCATTGAGAAATATGTAGATGTTTTGAATCTATTGCGAAAAGCCATTGATAAGACATCTTGGAGTGATTCTAAAGCTTCTCTAGAGCCTGGGTTAGACGATCATGGTTGTTATGGACCCCCAACCCGAATGAATTCATATTCAAATTTCATAGCAATTGACATTCATAATATTGATGAGGGTTGGAAGGTTCCAATTGCAGGTGTTCCTGATTTTGAACCAACCCTCGGAAACCAGGAAGCTGGTCCATCGAGCTTAGATTTTCCCAACTCCTGTGATGATAAGCTTAAAACAGAACTTCTCAAGAATGTAAGTCCCAAGCCTTATCCTGTTAAGGTGATTCTCAAGAATGATTATAACATCCCTGTAGAGCCCAGCCTAGATTCTAATAATTCAATCCTTACCATTAACCTAGAATCTGGATTCAAGCCTATTTGGGATAATTATGAGGCCCAATATGATGAGAATCAAATTTTAAATCTAGAATACAACTCTGGGCTTGTATTTGATGAATACACCACTCCAACCTCCTCTAAGACACAAATTGATTTCTCGGAAGTCACGCCAATCTATGATATAGAAACTAAGGGGTTGGAAGAGCTGGGACTCGATTAGGTCTATCGTAGGAGCAAAGAACCTGAGCCTATACCTACTAGGGAACCTTTTTGAGCTTGGAATCGGAAAATAGGCTAGACCCAAGTCAGGTCGTTGCTTCTACATATCTTGATCCTTTCTGTGGTGGAACCTTTGATCTGGAATCAAGTTCAAAACATGATCTTCGCAAGTTCTCCGACGATTTCAAATCTTACTCTGATTTCGGAGAACTGTTGTTTCCTAAACACTCCAAACCATTTTATGACCTTAGCGACTACAACCCAACCTTTGATTCTGACGCTGAGGTCATTGATTTGAAAGAAACCACCTCTTCTACACCACATACAGAACCTTCTCAAATCCAATCCCAACCCCGACCCACCATCAGAATTAATTTCTACTCTGATTCTCCTCTCCATGATCCGGTCACATATGATTCTGCATCTTTTGATTAGGATTCGGATATCAATCAGACTACAAATCACATCCCATCCTTCTTTAATCACTTTCGTAGGATTCCTACATCCCCCATAGACTTTTTTTCATTTGAGGATCCCTACTCTGTCCAGGCTGATCCAATTCAGCCAAACCCACGTTTCGCACTGCCACATTCTTCTGAGTGACAGGGTATCTAGTGGGCACCATATCTCTTGATCCACCTCCATCAACCCACCAGATTGATTGGGTTTGGGTTGCATCATCAGCTTGTTGATCTAAACAAGCACCTGGTTGGACCAACCAGGCTATTGATCAAGGTGCTTATTCTACAAAATTCATCTGATTTGACCACTCCTCCATGACCACTTTTTTGCTTGGCTGAAGGCATTGAATTTAGCGCTTAACGGGAGGCAACCCGTCATTCCAAAAATCCGAGATCCTTCTAATTATCTTTTTAAGCTTCACATCTACTGTACTCTGAGTTCAGTTTTAGAACAGCCAGTTCCAGCTTTGGTATCTGTATCAAAGCTTGAAATCATCCGCAACAGTCATCCTGACCTGTTCACCCACCCTTTTGACCCTATTCTAATCCATGAACCCAACTAATTTCATACCCTCTGGTTTACAATGAGGACATTGCAAAACTTAGGCATGGGGGTTGTTAAAGTGCAAGCACATAAAAATTCAAGCTTTTGAAGGGTTTTCACAAAAAATTACACATTCAAAAAAAACCAAAAAAATAAAAAATTCAAAAAGAACAAAAAATGGAAAGGGAGGAAATTTTGTGAGCTTAATTGCATACCATTCTTGAGGAGGAAAAGAAGAGGTGATTTAAATGTCAAACAGTAGCATAATTTGAAACAAAAAAGGGATAGTCATTAGTAAATGATTAAGGAATCTACTTAAGTTCTAGACCAAATCAAAAGAAAACAAAATTAAGTCCTAGAATAATAGAGAGACAAAGAGATTAGTACAAGTGCTGATCTTAGGCCTCTTAGGCTTGCGTTAGGGCTTAAACATTCAAGCATCCATTAAGATCTGGATAGTCCTCAAGAGGTTGAGGATAATGTGAAGCTTATGTATTAGATCTAAGGCTTAGGGATTATTCGGCCTCGTTAACTGACCTCTAATTTGCAAGAGTTGATAACCTAAGCATCCTAATACACATACAAGTCTAGCTCAGTGCGCTTAATAATCAAAATCACTCAAAAGCGTTTATTCTGTTCTAAAAAAGCTACCTAGATTAAGAGAGGCTTATCAACACAAGTTGATTTGGACGAGTTCCCGACGTGGAGAGGTAGGAAATTCCCCTCGAAGATGTGCAAAAACATACCGTCTCCTCAGTGCTTGACTCCTAGGATGCCTAAATATCCTACCGGGGGCATGTAAGTACCTTGTGCTGGTTCAAGTGCCATGGGCGGGATTATCCTGAAATGTCGATTGCCAGGGCTTGAATTTAGCTATAGAACTCCATGGGTGGCACTATCTTGAAGTGTCAGAAGCTAGGGTTCTGGGGGGTTTCATGGGCGGTGCTATCTCGAAGCATCGAAAGCCAGGGACCCTACGAGGATTGATGGTGGGAGCAAGGAATCCGATACAAACCGTGTTTTTAAGCCAATCTGAAGCTAGAAATAAAGAAAAGAAAAGGAGAGAGAAAGCTCTCCAAAAATGAAAAAATTCTTCTATCTCTCTCTCTTATAAAAACACACTACAAACTAAACCTAGACTAATCATGTTACAAGCACAAGTGTTTTAACCGCTGGGTTCAACAAACCTTAGGATAATTTCTGTGGGCCTTAGAAACCTTCGAGACAAACTGAGGCTAAAGCTGGTCAGGTCTGGATCTTGGTTGATACTTGAGTGGCTCTAGGCCTATTATTAGCATTCTGACCTAATTTCTAAAAAGAAGAAAAAATCAGGACTTTGAGCATCAAGGCATGATCTAGAATTCGAGTTCATTTCATAAGATTTTGTTAAGGGACTAGCAAAAGCTAGGCATGGGGGTACGATGATAACGTTATCATTAGCCATATCTAGCTTTAATTAGTCAGAATCCATTGATAAATACTCCTACATAACCACCACAGAGCCCTAATTCATTGCATATCCATTCTAAAAGATAAATAGTAAAATAGGGGTAAAACTACAGTTTTAACAGAATGTTTCAATTGTAGAACAATCACGGGATTTTTTAGGGGTTAATTAAAGGTCAAATGGTCATAAATGTCTAACAAGTGGGTTAATACAAATAGAAATGGATTTTCACGCATTTCAAGAATTAAATGACATCTGAAATCCTAAAATAGACCCGCTTAATTCACTGAAGTTCTGGTTAGGATAAAATTCACATAAACCTTCTAAAAATTATATAAAAATATTCCCTAAGGTTTGGTATGCTTGCTTTGACCATTAAAACCCAACTTGACCTAAAAAATAGTCTCAGACAGATAGTTGCCCTAATTTGGGTTTCTACATAATTTATCTAATCAAACTTGGTCAAAACATAAATTTGAGTTCACCATCAGCTTCCTTGGGTCCAAATTAGGTTTGTACCAAAATTTAGGCCCAATCAGAGATCAACTTAACCTAGTTTGCATTTCAATCCAGACAGACTCTTTTCATTACACAGAAGCCCTTAACTTTTTGAAATCATTACAAGTAGGCCCCTATATATTCCATCTTCTTCACAGATCAGTCCTTGCGTCATTAATGGAAGGTTAGAACTTCACCGTCGAGATTCAAGAGAGGATTTCTCACTCGATTCTCAATCAAACACTCCCAAAATTTAAAGGGAGATTCCTTGAGGAATTCCCTTCCAAATGGAACAGTTCATGAATCCTAAAACCCTCTAGAAGTCCCATGTGAACGATTTAAATGCACATGTATCATATGTGCACAAGAAGGTCAAAGTTTCCAAGCTTGGAACTCCATCCTAAGCCCAATAAATGACCCCTTGAGGCATGCCTTGCTTCCTTAGCTAGGTTTGGCCTCAAAAATCTTCCCCTTTCCCCATCTCCGGTCACCTCCGACCTACACTCCGGCGGTCCTCCTCCTCCATCTTCCTAAGGGCAGCCAACAACCAAATTGGCCTGCCCATCATCTTCCTCCGCGCCTCGTCAGTCAAAATGAGGGCAATCTTCCACATTCTTCGCTGCCATCCCCCTCTCAGGAGACTTCTCTTCCATGGCGTCGATGAGCCACAACCAATGAAAATCCTACCCCCTTCGACTGTTAGAGTAGGTTAGTTAGGTTTAGTCAGTCTGCTAGATTTGTTTCCCCTATTCAAAAATCAAAAATAATCCTCGACCTACACACACGCTACCTTTGTTCTCACCTCCGACCACCACTCCGACGAGGGCTTACCGTCATTCCACCACACCACACACCTCGTCGAAACCCTCTACGTCTTCGCTACATCACGCCCATCAAAACCCCCATCTTTATTCACCTTTCCATCCACTCACATGACCCCCCAAACAAACCCATCACCGACCACCTTCCCCGAAGTCGTCCAACCACTATACGCCTTGCCTCACCACATAACCACAGTGATATAAAAACATTTATTGAGGGTAAAATGCCTATTCATGCATGTTCCTAGGCTTAGATTTGCATTTCATGTTATAAATATTGCATAGCATGCATCATTCTGCATTTAAAGTAGTTGTATATAATTTAGGTTAATTGCATCCTTTTGTGGTCAGGAGAGAAGGGTATTAATTTCAGAGCCTTAGATTGACAATCCAACCATACAGATTTGATCAAGACGACGATCAGAGTCCAACGCCTCCGAAATCGCTTCGATCGAAGTCCCGTAGCACCATATGCAGTCCGAGGAAGATCAACGGCCAAGGGATAATGTGATATAATTTGGAGCTTCAAATGATAAATTTGACCATGTAGATGGATTCAGGTCGACAATCATAGCCTAAGGGCACGAAAATTGACTCAATCCGACCTTTGTAGTAGCCTCTAAAACGAAAAGAAGATGGACGGCCTAGATTGCTCCACGTGGCGCAGCCCAAGCCGCCCATGCACACCCACGTGCACAGCAGTGCGAGTGTGCATGCACACATGGAGGCATGCATGCGCACAGCATAGCACCAGTGCGTGAGCATGCACGCTCGCGGCAAAGAGCACACACAGCACGTGCCAGCGCAGCGGCAGCGTGGACGCGTGCTCGATTAGCGCCAGCCTACAGCGATAATTATAGCCGTCACTAATTCTTCGCATGCCAGTAAAACCAACTGTGGCCGTGAGCGAGCGTGAGCAGGCATGAGCTGCCTACAGCGACGCTTCCAGTGACGGCCTGGAAGTCACTAATGGTCCCATACCTATTTTTGCCTCTTCTCCTCCACTATAAAAGGACCTACACCCCCTCCCTTCCGAGCCATCTCTACCTACTCTACTCCCACCTACTCCCAAGCTCTAGCAAGCCTACCAACGCTCTGTTAGAGCTTGTTCTCAAGATCTCAAGGTGCTTATTAATATAGCGAACCTCTACCCCACCAAATACTCCTCCAACTTTCTATCCCCATTCATAGGTCGCCTTGGAGCCATCCTCTCACCTCCATTTCGGTAGATCATCTCCACCTTCTCACCTCCATTCTGGAGCCACACCGAAGCTTTCCTCTACCCGACATCCTCCTGCATCTCACCTCTGTTGTCCTACTCCTCACCTCCTTCGTTTGAGCTTCCGCCAGGCGTCGTCATCTCGTCGAACAGTCGATTCAAGAGATTTCCTCTCACCTACCTCACTTTTTATGCTTTCATAGTTTATTGTAATCGACATTGGATTGATATATATATCATATTTGTTCCATATCTATCTTGTCATTCATTCTGCTTGTCTTCTTTTCAAAAATACAAAAAAAATAATAAAATCCTAAAATACCAGAAAGAAACAAAACGAAGCACAATTTTCAATTAAAGTAAACGCCACCTCCCTATGTTCGACCCGGGACTCCCTTGGAGTTTCGGTATAAATTTTATTTGGCCACAAGTTTTGCAAATACGACGACGGGTTACTTGTTACCCTGATTTCAAACTCGCGAAACACGTGCGATCACACAGCCATTGCACTCCTTGTCCACCGGTGATGCTCACAAGTTTTCGAGCGATAAATCAATGTTTTAAAATTACTTCTTTGCAATATAGCCCACATAGCGCTCAAATAAATAAATTAATTACTCGAATGGAAGTCCGAAGTCAAACACGAGGAGTAATATGGCAATTTAAAACTCAAGATCACACTTTGAATCAAAGAGATAAAAGATTACAATAATAATAATGCAAAATATCAATGTGCAAAAAGAATGGAGTAAAATGTTGATTTGAATCACCAATTACTCCTCACAATAATAGCAACTTAAATCAACAATATTAATCAAAGAAATAAAGCCTCAAATGTATGCAATCAGACGATCTAGGCTTGTATCAGACGGCTTAAACAGCCAATTGCTACAGTGCTTCCAAGAGGCTCAAGAGTCTCTTTTCTCTACTGCTCTCTTTCTCTTCACCTTTCTTCTTCTTCAGAACTCTTTCTTTCTTCTTTGCCTCTCTGTGGCTCGAGCTTCTTCTTCTTCCTTCTTTCTTTCTACTGCCCAAGCCTTCTGATGCACAGTGGGACACTTATGAAATTGGCTAAGTGTTAGCCAACTCCTTTCAGAGCAAAACCCCCTGTCCCCGCACACTTTCTCTTTCTCTCCTTGGGTCACGCTCTCCAAGAGCCTCCAACAGTACCGGGTTATCAGGTTTTCGAGCCTAGAGCTCACCTGGGTCTAAGGCTGCGGGCGTGGGTCACAACCGAGGAGTGTAAGGCTTGGGCGGTAGTGGGTTTACACCAGGTCTGCGAGTAGCATGTCGCAGACGAGGCACATGAGGGGTGTGAGGGACCTCACCCCTTGTGTCTAAGGTGATAAGCCCCACACACAAATTCACTTTATGCGGCACATGAAGGGCGTCCGTATCCGATGTGGGACTATCCCACAGAGCTTTCTTCGCACAGTAGCTGCAGGTGGTTGCTCGCCAAATTGGTGTGTTGCTGCTGTCTCTTGGGTTGATTGAAGGTTCGTGGAAACACCTAGAGATGAGTCTGTGTCGATTAGGAGCTGTAGTAGGTGAAACCAAGATCTGGAAGTAGCTGAACACGTCGAAGAAGACGTTGGGGACAACGGCTGTCCGATCACTCCCTGAAACATGAAATAAGGCCTCGTGGCTGCGTTAAGACAGCACAAGCTGATTGCCTAAGGACGGCGAGGGTGGTCGTGGTGATTTCAGGGTGAATTGAGGTGTGTGGTGCCTGGCGGAGGTCAGTGAAGGTGGACGGTGATGGGTTTGTTCAGTGGGTGATTTGGGTGAGAGAAGTGGCAAATGGGGAGAAGGGTTTTGACGAGGGTGGAGAGGTGAAGGTTGTGGAATTGTCAGTGAGGTGGATGGAGGTGCTAGTGGTGGAAACACCTCACTGAAGGAGTGGCTAGAGCGGAGGACGAAGAGGGAGGTTAGTGCGATACGGTGGTCGAAATGAAGTGCAATTGGTGTGTAAAGGGAGTAGAGGAGCTAGGGAACTTATCTTGGTGATTGGCGGATGAAGAGGGGCCGAAGCAATGCCAGTTGCGGTATAGCCGACGCCAGTGATGAAGGTGACTCCGGTGAGAAGGAAATGGCGAGGAAGACGAAGGGAGAGACACCTGCTGGTATGGCATGATGCGGAGGAAGACGAGGAAAATGAATCCGCCGCTGGTATTGCAGAAGGATGACGAGGAAGGTCGGAGGGGATCGTCGGAGCTCGAGGAGACTTTCAGCCAGATTAGGAGAGAGGAATTTAGGGTAGATTCGATCAAAATCGAGCTTCAGAGACTCGGCGAGGTCAGGTGGTTCTTTATATAGGCAGTAGAGGGCGGTTGAAGCTTGGAATCCAAGCTTTCAACCTTGGAAGGTTTGCCATAGTAGGAGACCCACTTCTTCCACAAGTTCGTATTAGGATTTGGGTGAGAATTGGAGCCCAAGAGCAGTTCAAATTATAGGGAAATCTCTCAAGAGTCTCCCTTCCAATTTTGGAAGGGATTCGCCAATCAATTAGGGAGAAATCCCTAGTCGAAGGTCACTAGAGTAGGAGTTCCTCCACGATAATGGTGGAGGGACCTGATTGCAAATAAGATGATAAATCTAGGGGGATTTTTGCAAAGAATTCAAAAAGTTAAGGGTCTGAATGAGATAAAAAGAGTCTGACTGGACCAAAATGCAAACTTGGTCAAGATGATCTCAGATTGGGTCCAAATTTTGGTACAAACCTAATTTTGACCCAAGAAATCCAATGATGAAATTAGATATAGGTTTTGACCTCGTTTGACTAGGTAATTTATGTAAAAATTTAAATTAGGGCAAATGTCAGTCTGAGACTCCATTTTTGGTCAAGACGATTTCTGATGGTCAAATCAAGCATACCAAACCCTAGAGAATATTTTTCTATGAATTTTAGAGGGTTTAGGTGAATTTTATCCTGACCAGAACCTCAGTTAATTAAGCGGGTCTATTTTTAGGGTTTCGGAAGTCATTTAATTCTCAAAACACGTGCAAATCCTCTTCTGTCTGTTCTAACCCACTTGTTAGCCTTTTAGGATCATTTGACCCTTAATTAACTCTTGAGAAAACCTGTGGTTGTACTGCATTCAAGATATGATGGTAAAATTACAGTTTTAACCCTATTTTCTTATCTTTCCCTCAGAATGGATTTGCAGTGAATTATGGCTCTCTAGCAGTTATGTAGAAGCATTTACTGACTTAATCAAATCAAAATGAGCTAGTTATGGCTCATGATGGTGTTCCCATCAGCGAGCTATTTTAATGTGGCCAAAAGGCCATGTTTGTGACTTGCTGGTTTTGCCGCCTACCACGTCACTTCCATTGGCGCTGCCCATGTTCTTCGAGCTCCAGGCCATGTTCACCCCAGGTGCTTGCTCCAGGTGGTGCGGAATCAACACCTCCAGGTTCCCAGGTCCTTGATTGGGGGAGTTAACCACATTAGCCATGCCAATTGAAGAAACCTCCAGCTGTTGATTGCGCGCGGAAGAAAGATGTGGCATTAATCCCACATCGTAAGCTGACAAAGAAGCAGCACATAAATTGATTTTGTGGTTGGGGCTTATCGCCTCCAACCACGAGGTGAGGTCCCACTGCACCCACCCCCACCCAACCCGCCTAAGCCCTATTCACTCATCGGCTACAACACTCACGCCCATAGCCCTGGACCAGGGTACGCACATCTGATTACCCGATTTCCTGGCTACCTGAGAGAAAGTGAGAGAGAGTGGAGAAGGGTGGATTTTTCTCTCTTGAGGGTTGGCTGAACACTTAGCCATGAGTGTCCCTTAAGCTAAGGAAGAAGAAGCAACCAAAGAGAGAAGGAAAGAAGAGAAGGTTGCCGTGAAGAAGAAAAGAGGGAAAGCAGAAGAGAGAAGAAGAAGAAGAGAACATTCAAAGCACTGTAGCAATGACATTTAAGTCATCTAATTTGCCAAAGAGACATGATTACTGTAGCATTCAAGCCGTTGTTGCTTTATTTGATATAATTGATAGTTGGATGCATGCTTAACTTAAGAAGGATATAAGTGGTGATTCAAATCACCATTGTTTTTTATCCTCTTATCTTGTTGTCCTTATACTCTTAAGATACATTGAGCTTCATTGAATATTTAATGTGATAGATTAATATTCATTGCATGTCATTATTGTGCTCATTTATACTTTAATTAAAGGTTAGCATGTGAATTCTTATTAACTCCCTGTGTTAGACTTCGGACTTCATTTCTAGATTTTTGAGCTTATAAATTTATTTGTTGAAGCGCATTTGTCCAATACTACAACACATATCTTAAACAACGATGAATTCACTTAAACACTTTGTCGCGATGAGGCAGGAGCACAATCGATGAGGCTTTGTCGCGATGAGGCAGGACAAGCACAGGAGAGGTGGGAACACAAAGTGAGGCTTTGTGTGATTGCGCGAGGGAGGCGGGAACATGAAATGAGGCTTTGTTTGGCTGCAAGGGGGAGGCGGGAACGGCAAAATGTCATCGAATCCAACAATGCTCGAGCCTTAGCTTCACATAACTACGTGCAGCTTAGCTCCACAGTCCCTTTACCCATTTTTGAAAATCATATTCTATGGTCATAGGTGTAAGTCATAAGGATTGGTATAACCAAATGAGCATACAGAAGAGGTAGCACAGAATATTGGTGAACTGATGATGAAAAGTTATTCCCATCCGCCAATAGAGTTGAGTCAAGGCATTTCAAGGGCTACCAAGGGAGGTTTGAAGAATGAGGAATTGAAAGGGATGACCTCTCTTAAGTCAAAAGATTGAGGATAACAAGGGTCCTCCATAGTGGCTAGGGTTCTTAAAGGTTTGCACCAAATAGGTTCTAACCCCTAGATGGTGAGATCATATTTACAAGCATCAATCCACACAAGCCATTCATCCTTCAGTGGTTGGATGTCCCCCCCAGATAAAAAAAGTTCCAGAATTGTCCCAAGCAAATGTCACTACTGGAAAATTAGGTTTTAGAGACAGATTTTTACGAACTATTTTAACAACCCAACGATAATTGTAATAATTGGCGATGATTCTTAAATAAACCGATGGCATAGGTCAACTATGGGGCCATTACCCTGTTTATTGGTATTACCAACGGTTTGGAACCGTCACTATTGGTTGGGGAAACAAACCACCTACAAAATGCAAGACCGTCACCCAATCTTAAAAATCTCCAAAATCCCAAACCCCACAACCTCCCTCCTCTACTCCTCCCCCTTCTTGTAGTTCTACTCCACCTCCACTGGCCTCCTCTACAACCAGCTCTCCCTCCCCACCACTGACACCCCCCTCCTCCTCCCCTACCCACACCGTGAGGACTCCATCTCATGTCTCCTGCCTCTCCTCCATCCACTGTGAGGACTCCCGCTCCATCCTCGTAAGCTCTGCAACGCCATCTCCGAGCTTGCCTCCTCCCTCCTAGAGAATGCGTGGCCTAAGCTCCTTGATTTTCATTCCAAGAAGAACGATAGTTGGCTACATCCTCAGTGGTTTCATTGCCCTCTTCGTTGTCAGAGTTACGACAATGATGCATGTGTTTCATTTGTTTTAGCGTGTGAGTTCTCGGTTCCAATCTCACGTGTTGTGGTTGTGTGATTTGGAGTTTTTTGGCAACTTATGAATTGAGATTATGCTTGTGTTGCTCGTGGTTTTTTAGCAAATTGTTGCTGCTTGTGGTTGTTGTGTGGTTGTTCGTGGTTTTTGTTTCCATGAATGGAGAGAAATGGGGATGTGGAGAGGAACGTAGGGAGGGAGGGAAGAAACAAGCGATTTTGGTGGAAATGAAGAGGCAAGTGGTGTTTGGTTGGGCCACCGATATTTGTAGATGTCTTGCTCTTTGCCTAGCATATAATCTCGGTGATGCTTGTGGGACATCTTGGGCAACTAGCCCTTGCCGGTGTTTCCTAGGCCACATCCTTTTGCACCGTTGCTACCTTCAGTGTGCTGGTAAATTTCGCTTTGTTTCCTTTACATGATGTTACAATTTTTTTTTTCTTTTTGGTATTTGATGGAGAACTTCATGTACTATCTTATTTTTCTGTACTGTAATCCATATTGGTTTATCATCTAAATAAATATAAAAAATGTGGTTAAGATGTGCCTTCGTGCTGGCGACACATTATTCAAATTTTTCCTTCTAGATTGCTATCGTAGCATAATAATTTTCCTTTCTGTTTCAAAAAAAGATGTTTAATTTTCATGTTAATGAACAAAAATGATGAATATATAAAAGGTTTCACTGTTCTATAGACATCTTGCATGCTTTTGAATTTGCCTAATTTTCCTTGCGAAAGATAAGCCATGAGTTGGACATGTCTCAACTTGAATATGAACAGAAAAAAATTCTACGGTGATTAGTTCCTCTAAAACAGAAAGCATGTATTTAGGATATCAAGTTTCCATGGATGGACGGAATTGGAAACAAAACAAATCACCCAAGTTGGAGCGAAATTGGGACATTGGTCAATCAGAATTTGATCCATGATCCTAACATACCTCTTGTGGTCATTTAGGATTTGGATTACATTTGTGGACTGGAATTGGTTTCACTGGGTTGGATGAGTCTAGCTAACTCAACACGCAATTTCCAAGCTGCTGGTCCTTGATTGTTAGGCACAATCACAACATATACCGGATTAGTCAATTATGTGTGATGACCGTTTACTGATTACTTAGATATGATCTAGGATCATGATTATTGAAAATTGTCCAGTCGGGTCTATACAATATTACCTACCTAATTACCTTTTCTCAACCATTATTTTAGCACTAGCGTCGAAGGAAGGATTGTCAATTAACCCTCAACTCAACAAGGGTGCACCATCAAAAAAACAAAGAACATGTTAGAATAAAGAATGTTCTATATTATGATTTCCTTTTTATATTGTTTCTTAATTTGTCTGATGGCAATTGTATTGACGCCTTGGTTTCCCATTTTGTTACTTTCTTATTTTAACTATGTAATTATCTATATAAAGAGGATATCGCGGTGCAATTGAAAACAGAATAAAAAGTGATAGTTCATTTTTTTTCCTCAGAGAACAATTAAGCTAAACATGGATGGACATGTTTTGTGTAGCCAAAAACGAACGTTTTTTTTTTCACCCATGTAGTAATACAATACATCCTTTCAACATATATACAAAAAATAAATTCCAATTCACAAAATCCTCAACCGAGTTGCAAGATCTTGATTGATACATAAAATGAATTATATATATATATATCACAAAGAAATAATATATAATTAATTTACTAACAAAAACGGCATTAATTCTTTAGTTGTTTTAATTCCTCGGCAGGGAATGTCAAGTCACCGGAGACCTTCTATGGGCGAGCCAATGGAGCAAGGCAACACCACATGCTTGGTGTGTACAACCAAAGAGCCATTCTTATCCTCTCCCTTCTCAACTTCCCCTTGGTGTGCATAGTGGCCTTTGCGAGGAGAATCCTCCACGCCACGAAGCTTGTTATCTCACTATAAGGAAATTTAGCTGTAGGTTGTTGTTGTTCATAAAAAAAGTGTTCATTTTATAATATCTTGTATCTAATCCTGCAATTTCAGACCTTAAATCTTGACACACCTCGGCCCTTCGGTCATTGGACAATCTAGGAATTAACATACTCCAATCTACTGCAATAAAAGACTGTCTGAATCTAATTGAATCTTCAAGCTCTGTTCATTCTCCATCAAACCACAAGGTACCTCCATTCTAAGCACGCATTTACTGCAGAATCAAAATACTAACTTACTAGTTTGGGGCATATATCAATAGTTGTGATTAGATTGATGCCTGAATCATGATTGAATTCCTATAATGTTCCCAAATAATGTGATCAACGAAAACAAAGATGTTAATGCCTTTTTTTTTTAAAACCAACGAAAGATTCTAGCCAGTGCGTTTCAAAGATGGTGGATGCTCTTTCAAGTCAATTTGTTCATTTGATGACATTTGAACATGCAAGAGACGTAATTGACATGCTTCTCCTAAACTACAAAGCACTTCAATAGGTCAAGATTAATGGGACTTCTATCCTATTTATGAATGCTCTGCAAACTTTCCTAGATTTTGGCCTTTTCCTTCTAGATGCATTTCCATGAATGTGAATATTTCAAACCTTGGCCTCAACTTCTACATGGTTTCCAAATCAACTATATCAGTTTGACCTTACTTTCGAGCAAGTAGATGAGGTTAGCAATGAAATTGGTGTAGTTGTATGGCACCATAATAAAGTCAAGATCATCATTGATTGTAGCTTTAGTACAACAACAATAACAACAACCAAGTCTTTTCCCACACTAAGTGGGGTTGGCTATATGGATTCTTTGCCTCCACATAACTTGATTTCCAGCCATTTTAAAACTTAAATTAAAGTAATTAAGGTCACACTTAATAGTTTTCTTCCAACACTTATTTGGTCTTCCTCTCCCCCTCTTAGCAGGTTCAGCCTCCAATTTCTCACATCTCCTAACTGGAGCATCTAGTAGCCTTCTTTGTAAATGTCCAAACCACCTTAGATGTGTCTCTCTCATTTTATACTCTATCGGAGCCACCCTAACCTTTTTTCTAATAATCTCATTTGAAATACGATCCTTTCTTGTAGGACCACACATCCATCTTAACATATTCATTTCTGCCACAGTCATCTTCTGTACATGCCTATAGCTGATAGCCCAGCATTCAGAACCATACAACATGGTTGGTCTTACCGCAACTCGATAGTATTTTCCTTTGACTTTTAAAGGAACCATCTTATCACAGAAAATACCAAATGCACCCCTCCATTTCAACCACCCTGCATTAATTCTAGGTATAACATCTCCATTAATGCCACCATCTTGTTTGAAAATGGATCCCAAGTACTTAAAAACATCTTTCATTGGAATGCATTCTTCTCCAATTTTTACATCCATCCCTTCATTGTTCCCTCTACTACTAAATTTGCATTCCATATACTTAGTCTTCGTCCTACTTATGCGTAATCCTTTATCTTCCAAGGCTTCTCTCCAAAGCTTAAGTTTTCTGTTCACTCCATCTCTTGTCTCATCAACCAACACAATGTCATCAGCAAAAAGTATACACCATGGCACCTCAACTTGGATATGCTACATCAACTCATCCATGACCAAGGTAAAAATATAAGAGCTTAAAGTCGATCCTTGATGTAGACCAATGGTGATATCAAAGTAGCCCGTCAAATCATCCTTAGTCTTTACACAAGCTGCAGCTTCATAGTACATATCCTTTATGAGGTTGATATATAAAACTAGCACTTGTTTCTTCTCCAAAATTCTCTGCAAGATATCTCTTGGGACAGAATCATAAGCCTTCTCCAAATCAATAAAAATCATATGTAAATCCTTCTTCTTGACTTTTTAGGTCTCCATCATACATCTCAAGAGATGTATTGCCTCAACAGTAGACCGGCCTGGCATAAAGCCAAACTAATTTTCAGTTACTACAGAGACTTGCCTCACCCTTCTTTTAATTATTTTCTCCCAAAGTTTCATCGTATGACTCAGCAATTTAATACATCTACAGTTGGAACAATCTTGATTGTAGATTTAGTAGAATAGGTGCAATTTGTGCTACCAGGAATAAGTTAGCCTACCAACTCCTGGACAATTGGATTACAAAGCCCATAGATTGAAGTCCATTCTTGAGTATATCAGTAACTTTCTTATGATTTGAATGCATTTAAAATGGTGCGCATAATTTTTGCAAGAAAAATTGGAGTTATAGAAAACCCGTCGTAGTCACAAAAGTTCACTACCAAATAAATTTACTGAAGCTCAAGGTGAGCCTCGAGTCGAACACAGGGAAGCGACATTTAATTCTTTGAAATTTGCATTTCGCTTTATTTCTTCTTGGAATTTTGTATTTTCTATTTTTTTGTATTTTGTGATAGCGAAAGGGAAAGCAAGAGTGATATTTTGACTATGCTATTCTAGGAAGCAGGAAAAGCTATTCTACTTGCAAATTATAAAGAGATAGAGAATCAAAAATGCTTCTAGATGTATGCTTAAAGATAGAATGTCTATTACAATAAAATCTACACTAAGAAGGCTGAAAAAGATGGGAGAAATCCTCCTTGTCGGCTACTTGGAGGATGAGGTTGAATTCACGGGGCCTGGGGCGAAGATGACAAAGAGCTGGAGGATGGGGAACGACGTCGAAAGACGAGGTGAGGAAGGGTGACATCGCGGAGTGATCCGCTTCCTAGAATGGGCTTGAGAAGACGACCGATGAGAGCTCCAAGAATGGTGGTGAGATGGTGGGTGAAAAGAGGTATGGTCGGGTCCGGATAGGTTGTGTTAATATGGTAATTTTATCGTTGAAATGTGTATAGTGGTTAACCTAAATCGAGCCTAACCATCTCTTTACAAAATTTTTTTACCTGGCCTACTTGATTTTATCTTGGTCACTTTTAGGCCCAAAGTCGAACTCAGGGAACTGGGATTAGAAGTGAACAAGTTTCTACGCCTTTCCTACAACGAATCTCTTCCATTCGCTTATTATGCTTTTGGTGTTTTTCTATTTAAGATTTTTTTATGATAGTTCTTGTCCTTGAGGTACACCCTCAAAATCAGGTTCTTGGCTTTGAGCCAAATCAGGGTTTCAAAACTGGTCTTGCTATTCGAGAGACTAAGTACCTGCAAGTCAAGGATTATCTTTTCTCTTTTAAATATAATTTTTTTTTATCTTTTTACTTGCCAAAAAGAGAAATAGAAATAAGGTAAATATAGTATATATATATATATGTATATATTATATATATATAAAGGGGTGGGGGTGGAAGTGGAGATGGCGTGTAGCACGGTGTCGAGTCAGTCGTTGTCTAGAAAGACGCAACCAACAGGACGAAGTGCTGCGTGGAGTGTAGGATGGATGGTGGAAGATGTGTGCGAAAAATGCTTTCTGTATGCGTGTATCGGGGAATATCAGCAACTGGTGCAGATATTCCCGCGATACAACATATGGTAGGTGATATGAAAATATATGTATATATATGTAAATATTTATCTATATGTATATATATAGATATGTAAATATATGTATAGATAGATGTATGTATATGTATATATATATTTATTTATTTATAGTTGTATATATATGTATGTATATATAACTATATATATAGATATAGATATGTATATGTATATATATATATAGGTATATATATAGTAATATATGTATATAGTTATATATATGTGTATATGTATATATATATTAGTATAAGTATTTATGTATATAGATATATGCAGATAGATATACAAATATATATATATATGCATTTATAGTTATAGGTATATGTATAAATGTATGTATATATATATATATGTGTATGTATAAGTATATGTGTATATATATATATATATGTATATATGTACGTATGTATGTATGTATGTATAAGTATATGTGTATATATATGTATATATATATGTATGTATCTATACTTATACTTAGTTATATAGGTAATAATATATGTATATATATATATATACATATATATATATATTTATATATATATGTATATAAATATATATAGATATAAATATATATATGTATATAAATAGAAGTATATAGAAGTGTATAGGTGAGAGTGTGTGTGTGCGAGAGTGTGTGTGTGTGTGTATGTGTCTGCTGAGGGAGTGAGAGAGTGCTGTGAGAGAGAGAGAGAGAGAGCTCGCCTGCTGAAGTGAAGGAATGCGGGTTAAGTCGTCTGCACACAGCGGCCGTCGTCTGGTGCCAAGCGCATGCGCACGCGCGTAAGCACGCGAAGACGCGCGCTGGAGGGAGTGAGCGCGAGGGAGAAGGACCGCAGCGCACCACGTTGCGTGAAGAGGTGAGTGCTGCGCGAAGAAGTAGGCGAAGACGCAGGCAGGTGCGGGCGCTGGTAGACGCTGGCGCACGTGCTGGAGCAGGCGTGGGGAGAGACGCGGGCGCGAGCTGGGGCCGGTAGCAGCGCACCGGGTGACCAGATAAGTGAGAAACCTATCGGTCACCGCACTGTAGCCACAGTGCTCCGCTGACTAGCGTGAACAGTGGCTACAGTGCATGGTCGGCTCGCGCAACCACCTGTGCCCGATGCTATGAGTGCGGGAGTCGCTGCGCGAGCTGGCACCCGCACGGAAGGTCTGCGCCGACTGGGCTGCGGTCGGAACTTCGCGATAAGGCGCGCGGAGAGGGGCGCGGGTGGCCTGCTGGCGTGTGCGGTGGAACTTCGCAACAGGGCACGCGGTGACTGGCGCCTTGCTGCTGCTGCTACGGAGCTTGAGCTTCAAAGCTTGAAGCTCCTGTGGCAATGGCAGGGTTGGCTTGGAACGAGGAAACAGGGAAGAGAACCACCACGCCCACCGGCTCTTTGATGAGATGGGCAGTGGTGGGACTCACGGTGGTGGTTGTGCACCACAGTGAGGTGCTCCTGCCCGCAGAATAGCCCCTCAGAAGGAGGAGAGGCTGCGTATGGAGGGGAGAGGGGAGGAGACGACCTGGAAGGCAAGGAAGGTGCTGTGTTTTGGCGTGTGGACCAGGCTCAGCCACAAGGAAGAAGGCTGGCCTCTTTTTAAAGAGGAAGAGGCATGCACAGCCATGCCCTGACTGTGCATGGTTGTGCATGCGGCTGCAGGGCAAGCTTGCTGCAGAGCATGGAGCGAGGAAGAAGAAGCCATGCCTTACAGCCACTCGGAGAAGAATTTCAAAGTCAAATATAAATAGAAAATAAAGATGGAGATTTTGCAAGGCAGCACTTGAGGAAAATGTAAATTTCGAGGCCATTTTATTCACTCTCCTCCCCTCTCAAATAAATTCATGCATGCGTGTATTTTTACAAATGCGACTATGGTTGCCTATTATGCACTGGTAATGCTAGGAAATAGCACAAGATGGAACAATTGTTGGTGTATTTTTGCTGTGCAATCATACCCCCATGCCTATCTTTTGCTAATCCCTAGCAAAACATTTTTATGTTGTACTTAGAAATGATCTTAAGCTAAAGATTTTCTTCTGAGGCAACATAAGTGTGTTTATGTGGTGGATATTGTGAGAACCAATTGTAGAGAAGACTACCAGTACTTTAAGTCTCATATGACATAGATCATCTCTCAACTAACCTGGACTCTTGATATTTAAACCTTAAGTACGATTTCCAAGACCCAAGAGGTTTTTGCCATACTCGAGAGCTCAAGAGATTATGGCTTGTGCTTAGTGAAGGATCAAGACTGACAAAATGAACATTAAGACTCAAGCCCAAGGTTTCATGAATTTTTAAGTGCAGGTTGGTCCCAGTTTCAGCTCGTGTCTTCGGATTGACCCTTAAAAAGATGACGAAAAACTCAACTCCCATTTTCTGACATTTGTGGCTCAAAGAAAATAGGGTATTTGCCCTGAAGAACTTTTTTGTAGGAAGATTTTACAGACATTTGTGAGATATACTGACTTATTTGCATCTTCTCTCTTCTTTTTTTTTTTTTTGAATCACGTGTCAGTATATCTCTTACAACATTATTTGGAGGAGCACACTTTTCTTTTTGGTGGGAGAGTTCCTTCTTGGTGGAAAGAGTCTTTCCTAAAACAAGACTAAAGCCTGGGATAAAAAGTCTACCTACGCGCACAGGTAAGGACTCCACCTTCCCTAATGAACACTAGGGTTGGATCTTATGTTCACCTGGTCTTTCTTGATATGTGTAGTGTGAACCAAGATTACTTAGGCTCTCGAGTAGAAGCAAACCAACGGATCCTGTACTGGTGTCTCAGGTACAAGAATACATCCTTAGTTAGGAGAGATTCCAATCTATCTTGTCAATGCTCAAGTGAATTAAGTCGAGCCTGAGCGAATCAAGCTTCTGTGGCCTGGAAAGTCTTCAAAACAGTGGTTTAATATCCATAAACACTTATTGTATTTTTGTTTCAGCCTTCAGATCATTACTAAACACCATTATTTATATATATATATAGATAGATGGAAACTGCATGATACCATAAAATACCCAGATCCTATGGATGCCTATCCACCCCCCCATGCCAAACGATGCTATGTCCTCATATGCATGCAGGGTAAGGTAGAGGAAGGACGAAAGATCGGGTAGCGAGAGCGGAGGTGCAGGGTATACAGCAGGGTGGTAGGGTAGGTGGATGGTGGGTGGTGAACTGAAAAGTGAAGTAATCGTGACAGTGGCGTGAAAAGTGATGGTGGATGGTGAGTGTTGTTGGGGTGCCTCCCAACGAGCGCTGAATTTAACGTCCCCAAATGGACTCAGAATGAGGCACAAAAATTAGTTACCCTCCAACAGGGCAACAGTTTCTCCAACGGGGGCAGGTTCATGAGTAAGATATGGTTTCAAACGCTGCCCATTGACCGTAAATTTACACCCAAATTTGGGATCTTCAATCTCAACAGCCCCGTTGGGAAATGGTCTCGAGACCAGGAAAGGACTAGTCCATTTGGACTTCAGTTTTCCAGGAAAGAATTTAAGCTGGGCATTGTAGAGCCAAACTTGTTGAGATGGCTCAAATTCTTTCCACCGAATACGACTGTCGTGAAAAGCCTTAGTGCGTTGTTTGAAAGTTAAGGTGGAATCATAGGCTTCACGACAGAGCTCTTCCAGCTCCTGGAGTTGGAGTTTCCTTTCTCGACCACACAGGTCTGGATCGAGGTTACATTGGCAAACTGCCCAATAAGCGCGGTGCTCCAGCTCCACGGGCAAATGACAAGGCTTCCCGTAAACGATTCTATAAGGAGACATACCAAGGGGAGCCTTGAAGGCGGTCCGATACGCCCAAAGTGCGTCAATCAACTTGTCGGACCAGTCCTTACGGTCAGGCCGAACCGTTTTCTGGAGAATTTGCTTGATTTGTCGGTTCAACACCTCTGCCTGACCGTTCGTCTGAGGATGATACGGAGATGCGATACGATGGACTCCGTATTTTCTCATAAGTGCTCGAAAAGAAGCATGGGTAAAGTGGCTTCTTCCATCCAAGATAATGGCTCGAGGGATCCCAAAGCACGAAAAAATGTGGTCTTTGACAAATCGAGTGGATATAACATGGTCAGCACGGCGCGTGGGAATAGCCTTGATCCATTTCGAAACATAATTAACAGCCACGAGAATGAATTCAAAGCCGTTGGAAGGAGGAAAGGGACCCATGAAATCAATTCCCCAAATGTTGAAGATTTCCACAACTAGGATGGGTTGCAGGGGCATCATGTCACGACGTGACATTGACCCTAACGACTGGCACCTAGTGCAATGTTTGGCATAATTGTGTGCATCCTGATGAAGGGAGGGCCAAAAGAAATCGCACTGCAACACCTTCGCTGCAGTTTTCCTCCTAGAGAAATGGCCTCCGCAGGCCTGATCGTGGCAGAAGGATAGCTCACTGGGGAATTCACTGTCAGGAATACAGCGATGGATGATTTGATCAGCACCTATTCGAAAAAGAAGTGGATTATCCCAGAAATAATACTTTGCTTCTGCCATGAGACGCTCGCGCTAGTTTTTAGGCCAGCCACGTGGAAGGGATCCAGAAGGAAGGTAATTGGCAATGTCGGCATACCAAGGTCCACCTGCTATATTAATTGCCAATAGGTGCTCATTGGGAAAAATCTCATTAATCGGCAGAGTAAGTCCAATATGATCAAGGTCCTGTCTGGAAAGATGATCAGCCACAACATTCTGGGCTCCAGCCTTATCGCGGATCTCAATGTCAAATTCTTGGAGCAAAAGGATCCAACGAATCAGTCTAGGCTTGGCATCCTTCTTGTGCATGAGATGGCGAATGGCCGCGTGATCAATGAAAACAATAACGTGTGAGCCCAGAAGGTAGGAGCGGAATTTCTCCAGCCCAAAGACGACCGCCAGTAGCTCTTTCTCAGTGGTAGTATAATTACGCTGGGCCTCGTCCAATGTCTTACTGGCGTAGTACACCACGAAGAGGTGTCTATCGCGTCTTTGTCCTAGGATGGCTCCGACGGCAAGGTCGGAAGCGTCACACATGAGTTCAAAGTCGAGGGACCAATCAGGTGGATGGAGAACAGGGGCCTTGGAGACAGCATTACGCAGCTGCGTGAATGCTCGTATGCAATCGGGGCCCATATCGAAGGGTACTTCGGTTGATAGGAGATGAGTTAAAGGTCGAGAAATCTTGGAGAAATCTTTGATAAATCTCCTATAGAAACCGACATGTCCCAAGGAGGAACGGATTTGCTTGACAGAGCCAGGCACAGGTAAATCAGTAATTACATCAAGCTTAGCTTTGTCAACCTCGATACCCCTATCGGAGATGATATGCCCGAGAACAATTCCCTCGAGTACCATAAAATGACTTTTTTCCCAAGAAAACACAAGGTTTACATCAATACATCTCCTAAGGATACGAGTCAGGTTGGCAAGACAGTCATGGAAAGAGGGTCCAAAGACCGAAAAGTCATCCATGAAGACCTCGAGAAAGTCTCCCACCATGTCATGAAATATCGCCAGCATACATCTCTGGAAAGTTGCTGACACGTTGCAAAGTCCAAACGGCATCCTTCTAAATGCAAAGGTGCCGAAGGGGCAGGTAAAGGTGGTTTTCTCTTGGTCCCGGGGGTCAATTGCCACCTGATTATATCCTAAGAATCCATCCAGGAAACAGAAAAATTTATTTCCCGCTAACCGCTCCAGGATTTGGTCAATGAAAGGTAGCGGAAAGTGATCTTTCTTAGTTGCAGCATTGAGTTTCCTATAATCTACACACACTCTCCAAGATGTAGGAGTCCGTGTAGGGATGGATACGCCCCTATCATTGACATGGATGGTGAGTCCCGCCTTTTTGGGCACAACGTGAATTGGACTCACCCAGGGGCTATCGCTGATCGGGTAGATTATACCCGCATCCAGCCACTTAATGATTTCCTTCTTAATGACCTCCCGCATGTTACGGTTAAGACGTCGCTGCATCTCGCGGGAAGGTCGAGCCTCCTCCTCCGTATATATACGGTGAGTGAAGTAGTAGGGGCTAATGCCAGATAAGTCTGATAAAGACCATCCAATGGCTGCCTTGTGTTCCTTAAGGACCTCAGTTAGTTTGCACTCTTGCTCCCTGGTCAATTTTGAACTGATGATTACGGGGAGCGTTTCATTTGGCCCTAGGAAAACATACTTAAGTGTACTAGGCAGCTCTTTCAGCTCGGGAGTGGATGGTGAAAGATCTGGCATTTCTTGGGACGAGAGTGTCCCAGGCGGATCAGAAAAAAAGTCAGGAGGAAGATGTTGGCCCTCAGATTGGCCAAGAAGGGGGCTTCTTGGATAGATGGATCCAAAAAGGAATAGCCCCAGTGGGTAGTATATGGGCTCAAGGTCCCAGTGTAGAGTTGCAAATCCGCCTGATTTGGCAGGAAAGAAAGGACAATCCGGTCTTCAAGGGTGTGGACCGGCGGTGAGTACCCTGGATATGACTCAGACCACGAGGTATGGGAAGCAAAGAAAACCTCGTCAGAAGTCTGGTCAGGATAAGGTATGGGAATATGGAGGGATGGGGGAACGTCACAATATGTGTCGGTCAGGCAATTGTCAATGTCTACAAGTAATCCGCAGCAGTCAAAATAGGTCCCAATTAGTCTGATACACGTGATGACACTGACGGCCATGTCCTCATCAAACGTGTCATCCTCGATACAATCGCAATCAAAGTTCTTGGCTGCCTTGAAGATGTTAAGCTTGAGCTTTTCAGATCCAACAGCAATCTCAATACAGCCCAACTCGCAATCGATATGGGCGCGAGCTGTGGCCAAGAAAGGTCGTCCAAGGATGATCGGACAATCAAAAAGTGAGCTAGGAACTTTCATATCTAAAATAAGAAAGTCAACAGGAAAATAGAGACTATTGACCCTAACCACCAAGTCTTCTACCACACCCTTTCGAATTTTGACAGAACGATCTGCCAACTGTAATATGACAGGGGTGGGTTTTAGATTTCCCAAGGAAAATTTTTCGAGCATGATGGTTGAGAATAAGGTTGATGGAAGATCCTAGATCAAGCAGGGCACGGTTAAAATTGCAGCCTTGGATGCTACAGGAAATAAGCGGTCTGCCTGGATCTTTCTGCTTCAGTGGTAGATTTGACAGTATAGCACAACTCGCATGAGGCGAGAGAACCACCGGATTCTTAGTTTTCTTTGACTATCTCCTGGGTGTTGTGTAGTCTTTGAAAAATCGGGCGATAGTAGGTATGTGGTCGATAGCCTCGAGTAGGGTTACCTTATTTCAACATCCCTGAATAAATTACGCAGGTTATCAAAGGCCTGCGTATCTTTCTTCTTGCCTTTTGGCTCCCTCAATAGACCCTCAGGGAATGGGACTGATTCCGACACCAATTTGGGTGTATCGTCCTCTCGCGAATGCGGTGCGCATCCCAAATGAGAGGGTGATGAAGAAGATGGGCCAAGATTAGGTCGAGGCGGATCGACGGTTTGCTTACCACTCCTCGTAGTGATCGCATTGGATGAGTAAGGGATCATAAGGCGGAGGAGGGTTCGCAATAGGGACATAAGAGTAAGGTGCTGCAGTGGGATTAGCTTGAAATCCCAGTGGAATGCTTGGAGCATGTAGAATTTGGTGAACCTTCCCCTGAGAAGGTCGTACCTGTGGTTGAGGACCACGGGGTACAAAATTTCGCGGGTTGGGAACAGGTTGGGCTGGAAAAGTGCCCTGAGATCGAGTCGCCAAGCGTAGTTGACTGATCTCTACATTCTGCTGCGCCATTTGGTGTTGAAGAGAAGTCATGTTCTCTTCATGGCGCTTCGACATTTCCATCATCATTCGCATCAATTTGTCAAGAGGGCTTGATGCGTGTTCTGTTTGTGGTACGCAAGGACCTGATGGAGGATTCGCCATAGGATTAGACTGGGCCCTTGGGATGACGGGTACGGATGGTCGCATTGGTCCACCCGCAGGGTTTTGGCGTTGCGGGTTGTTGGACCATGCGAAGTTCGGATGATTTCGCCACCCTGGGTTATAAGTGGCAGAGAACGGGTTGTTCCCCAAGGTGCAAGCATCTTCTATGCCAAGAGAGGCATCCGCATGTAAATACGTGTTTGAGCACACGGAGGCTTGGTCCTCCGTGTCAAAATTCTGGCTTGCAGAAGCCAGATCCACATGACTTACCGAATCGCTTGGTGCGACACTCGGTAAGGAAGGTCTTACGGGGTTTCTCGAGATAAGCCTGGTGTTGGAAGAATTGGGATTGTGACGAAGTGGTGAGGTAGGGGTGTTTGCCATAGTACGGGTGGGGTTGGCCAGAAGCTCGTCCAGCTTCTTGTGCACGATGGAGACTTCATCCAATTTCTGTGCGATAAGCCTGAGATCAATAGTTGAATGGGAGGGTCCCGTGTCAACTTCGTGGACATTTCGGGGCAAGCTGGTACGATTAAAGGCGACAATGTAAGCATTGTTCATTGAGTTTTCACTCATATTTTCAAATAATTCGAATGCTCCATTCTCGTCTTTACTCATGAAATTCCCTCCGCAGGAAGTGTCTGCAATCTGCTTCAAAGTCTCATTTAGCCCGTAGTAGAAAATCTGGGCTATATGCCACTTAGGCAGACTGTGGTGTGGACACTTCCTGAGGAGGTCATTATATCTCTCCCATGCCTCATGAAACTGTTCACCATTTTGTTGCGTAAATGAAGTGATAG
Source organism: Thalassia testudinum (assembly GCA_037157565.1). Classification (NCBI taxonomy): domain Eukaryota; kingdom Viridiplantae; phylum Streptophyta; class Magnoliopsida; order Alismatales; family Hydrocharitaceae; genus Thalassia; species Thalassia testudinum. The sequence continues at coordinate 101,676,387 of JAZHRO010000063.1, forward strand.
CACAGCGAAGCGCATTGGTTCGCCCAATTGGGAAGAACTTCTTGAGAAATGCTGTTCGCATCTCTTCCCAAGAGTGGATGGTTCTCCCAAGGGTGCATAACCATTGCGACGATTTATCCCACAATGAAAACGAGAACATTTTCATGAGGACTATAGGTAACCCGATATTTCTTGGTTTAACTGTTTCAGCTAATCAGGTTAGGTCTTCCAAGTGGAGAAAAGGATCTCCACTTGCAAGACCATGAAAGTGAAAATTTATCAGGCCAATTATGTTAGGTTTTAGTTCAAAGTCATCCCCTCCCATGGGGACCCGAATTTGTCCTATGGTCTCTGTAGCAGCGGGATTCTGATAGGAGCTAAGAGACCTAGGCTCCTCCCGTTCGAGAGCGTTCTGCATTTCCTCCAAAGTTTCCCTAATCGCCTCAATTTGTTCATTATACATTTCCATTTGGGCTTGGAGGCGAGTTATGGGATCTAAGGCTCCACCACCTGGTGGGTTTTGAGGGCAGTTTCCTCCCTTAGGATTTGGGGGTGGGCGTGCAGCCATGTTTGTGGAGGAGGAGGACGATGTAGCTTCTTTTCTAAAATTATCAGGCAATTCACACAGTTCAAGGTTTTGTGACCTCCTCCCAAACATGCACTACCGTAGGAAGAATTGGGGAGATAAGAAGGGAAAAGAGATGAGAGAAATGACGCTGCAAAGGTACACTTGATGACAAATCAACTCAATCAAATTCCTAACCTCTACAGTGTGCCCTTAGACCTAAAGATCTAAGTTACCTACTATCACGACCTACGGAACCAAATGCGAGCACCGCGGAACCACCAGGCTAGATTGAAAGGTCGTTTGCCCCAGTCTTAGACACCCGATAGAACGCAGGAACTCTCACCAGCACGTAGGCACTACACGTAGGTAGTTAGACCTCCAATCCTTTATAAGGGTCAAGTTGCTACCAATTTTAGTTAGAGGCTTAGGATCAAGTGCTTCTGGAATGTGAAGGGAGTTATTTACGGGTAATACCCAAGTGATTGATTTTTAGAGTGTGTAAACCAAGCATGCAATGGGGAAATCTCCCTAAATTGAAGTTTTAATTGGTGAATGATTTTTAGAATTCAGCCTTAAGTAGTATGGATTTTAGGATTTCTCTGAATTACCAATTAAACCAATCTTCGGGTTTTGAGAGAATACAAGTTTTCTTCTAAGCCCAACAAACCCTTCTTCAATGTCAGTTGGTTAATGCATGCTAAAATGCAATGGGCTTCCCTAGAAGGAGATTTCTATGTGTGGATGCACGAATCAATTTTAGATTAGTGTGAAAGGGAGCCAAAGCACTTCAATTCAAGTGCTCCCAATCACCAAAATGATTTCCACACACAAGGCTCAACCATAAGATAAAGAAAATCAAATTGTTGGGGTTGAAGTATTCGGGATCGAATCTTAGGCACGTGAAAGGTCATGGCAGGGTTAGAATCAACTCAATTCCAAGTCTCCCCACCAAAAATGTGATCCTGAATTTGCAGATAAATGAGGCAAAGAGGGGTGGCAATCAATCTTTTTATTTTTGCCTCAAAGAATACTTCACACGGTGAAAGATTCAAGAATCAAGATTCTAGGATCTTCGCTATGAGAAGTTTGGCAGGAAATCCTGGGGCGGTGGGAGTGATGACAAACAATCAAACAAGTGATTTTTAACCCACTTGCCCCAAGAGATCCCAAGAATTTTTTTCTAGTTTTTTAGTTTTTTTTTTATTTATGTTACAAGTTAACCTAGGTTGCTAAAAAAGAAAGACCTACTTGTGCAGCAACGTGTGCGAAGCTCCAGAGTGGTGCCGGCGTCTTCACGCTCTCATTCCCGCCTTGGATCGGCCTACATCTCCGACTTTGTCTGCCTGTCTTCCCCTTGCAACAGGTTCACATGCATAGCAATAAACAAAAACCCGTGAAGAGAAGGGTGTGAGAAGAGAAAAATTAAAAGAATGGAGTAAAAACTTGAATGAGCACTTCCGCGGCAATGGCGCCATGAAAAGAGGTATGGTCGGGCACGGATAAGTTGTGTTAATATGGTGATTTTACCGTTGAAATGCGTATAGTGGTTAACCTAAATCGAGCCTAACCATCTCTTTACAAAATTCTTTTACCTGGCCTACTTTATTTTATCTTGGTCACTTTTAGGCCCAGGGTCGAACTCAGGGATGTGGGATTAGAAGTGAACAAGTTTCTATGCCTTTCCTACAACGAATCTCTTCCATTCGCTTATTATGCTTTTGGTGTTTTTCTATTTAATATTTTTTTTCTGATTGTTCTTGTCCTTGAGGTACACCCTCAAAATCAGGTTCTTGACTTTGAGCCAAATCAGGGTTTCAAAGCTGGTCTTGCTATTCGCAAGACTGAGTACCTGCAAGTCAAGGATTTCCTTTTCTCTTTTATATATATATTTTTTTTTTCTTTTTACTTGCAGAAAAGAGAAATAGAAATAAGGTAAATATAGTATATATATATGTATATAATATATATATAAAGGGGTGGGGGTAGAGATGGCGTGTAGCACGGTGTCGAGTCGGCCGTCCTCTAGAAAGACGCAACCAACAGGACGAAGTGCTGCGTGGAGTGTAGGATGGATGGTGGAAGATGTGTGCGAAAAATGCTTTCTGTATGCGTGTATCGGCGAATATCAGCAACTGGTGCAGATATTCCCGCGATACAACATATGGTAGGTGATATGAAAATATATGTATATATATGTAAATATATATCTATATGTATATATATAGATATGTAAATATATGTATAGATAGATGTATGTATATGTATATATATTTATTTATTTATAGTTGTATATATATGTATGTATATATAACTATATATATAGATATAGATATGTATATGTATATATATATATAGGTATATATATAGTAATATATGTATATAGTTATATATATGTGTATATGTATATATATATTAGTATAAGTATTTATGTATATAGATATATGCAGATAGATATACAAATATATATATATGCATTTATAGTTATAGGTATATGTATAAATGTATGTATATATATATATGTGTGTATGTATAAGTATATGTGTATATATATGTATATATATGTATATATGTACGTATGTATGTATGTATGTATGTATGTATGTATGTATGTATAAGTATATGTGTATATATATGTATATATATATATATATTTATATATATATATGTATCTATACTTATACTTAGTTATATAGGTAATAATATATGTATAGATATATGTATATATATATATATATGTATATATATATAAGTATATACTAGTGCATAGGTGAGAGTGTGTGTGTGCGAGAGTGTGAGTGTGTGTGTATGTGTCTGCTAAGGGAGTGAGAGAGTGCTGTGAGAGAGAGAGAAAGAGCTCGTCTGCTGAAGTGAAGGAGTGCGGGTTAAGTTGTCTGCACGTAGCGGCCGTCGTCTGGTGCCAAGCACACGCGCACACAAATAGGCGTGCGAAGACGCGCGCTGGAGGGAGTGAGCGTGAGGGAGAAGGACCGCAACGCACTGCGCTGCGTGAAGAGGAGAGTGCAGGCGCGAAGATGCGGGCGAAGATACGAGCGGGTGCGGGCGCTGGTAGACATGGGCGCAGGTGCTGGAGCGGGCGCGGGGGAAAGACGCAGGAGTGGGCTGGGGCCGGTAGTGGCGCGCCGAGTGACCGGATAAGTGAGAAACTTATCGGTCACCGCACGGTAGCCACAGTGTTCCGCTGACTAGAGTGAACAGTGGCTACAGTGCATGGTCGGCTCGCTCGACCGCCTGTGCCAGATGCTGTGAGTGCGGGAGCCGCTGTGCGAGCTGGCGCGCGCACGGAAGGTCTGCACCGGCTGGGCTGCGGTCGAAACTTCGCGATAAGGCACACGAAGAGGGGCGCGGGCGGCCTGCTGGCGTGCGCGGTGGAACTTCGCAACAGGGCACGCTATGGCTGGCGCCTTGCTGCTACTGCTGCAGAGCTTGAGCTTCAAAGCTTGAAGCTCCTGTGGCAATGGCGAGGTTGGCTTGGAACGAGGAAACAGGGAAGAGAACCACCACTCCCACCGGCTCTTTGATGAGCTGGGCGGTGGTGGGACTCACGGTGGTGGTTGTGCACCACAGTGAGGTTCTCCTGCCCGCAGAGTAGCCCCTCAGAAGGAGGAGAGGCTACGTATGGAGGGGAGAGGCGAGGAGACGGCCTGGAAGGGAAGGAAGGTGCTGTGTTTTGGCATGTGGACCAGGCTCAACCACAAGGAAGAAGGCTAGGCTCTTTTTAAAGAGGAAGAGGCATGCACAGCCATGCCCTGACTGTGCATGGCAGTGCATGCGGCTGCAGGGCAAGCTTGCTGCAAAGCATGGAGCGAGGAAGAAGAAGCCATGCCTTGCAGCCGCGCGGAGAAGAATTTCAAAGTCAAATAGAAATAGAAAATAAAGATGGAGATTTTGCAAGGCAACACTTGAGGAAAACATAAATTTCGAGGCCATTTTATTCACTCTCCTCCCCTCTCAAATAAATGCATGCATGCATGTATTTTTACAAATGCGACTATGGTTGCCTATTATGCACTAGTAATGGTAGTAAATAGCACAAGATGGCACAATTGTTAGTGTATTTTTGTTGTGCAATCAGTGGGAAAATATTTTCTTTTCTCTAGTGGAGCGTCCTAAAGGCTTGAGACACAAGCTCAAGATGTGTTTTGAGCTCTAGAGTAGGTGAGGAGAGCATAGAAAGGGATGAAGAAAAATGGGAGGGGTGGTGGTCCTTTTATAGTGGAGATATGAAGGCTAAAAACGTGTACGAGTCAACAGTGACATTTAAATAGTCTCTAATGACCCGCCGCAAGCGTTGCTGAAGGCCCGCTAGCGCTTGCACACGCACGTGCAGTGCGCGTCCACTGCTTGCTACTGCGATGACAAATGGCAGCCGTTGGATCGGAAACGGATAGCTGAGATGACGCAGAGATCGCGTACACGGATCACACGTCAAATGACACGTCTGATCTTACATTGGATCGTACATCTACATCGCGCAGCACTCGTCGTGCCACGTAGACACCTTCTCTGCCACCCGATCAAATCCAAAGGGTGAATTTCACCTGCGCACGCTCTGCAGCAAATTAATTCCACATGCGAGGCTTCGATTGTGCGCTGGTCATTTGCAGATTGAAGGTGCTCTCCACTGTGCTGTAGCCATGGATGTTCTTGTGGAGGATTTTGTTGCTGAGGGCACGAAGGCATCCCAACCATTGGATCTTGATCCAATGGTTGAGATGAGAGGGCGAGATGATAGGGGCCGGGTGCCTGCAATCATCCTTGGGAGGTTCAGATGATGCCAAATGGCATCATCTGGGTCGTCCATCTTTAAATGCTCCTTGAAAGAGCTACGGATATCAGATTGGACCAATTTTTGCACCATTGGGTTGCAATCGCTAATCTAGATCCGTCCGTAGGGTTGGATTCATCTGGAGCTCCAAAATATGTCACCTTGTTCCCTAGCCACAGAAATATGTGAATTAATATATAATTTATAGAAGTCAACCTAAATGCAATATGATGATTGTTATGCATTCTTCACAATGCTAAATGCAATGTTAAGCTTAGGAGCTGACATAAGTGGGCATTTTATCATGAATCAATGCGTATTTATCACTATTTATGGTGAAGAATCCTTGCTTGAAGCATACAATAGGGTGAGTTATCAAAGCTTCTATGAATTAGATGTTTCCTAGTTACAGCCAATTAAATATGTTACCTTTCCAGGATGAAAATCGTTATAGTGCAAGAAAAGGATCACATCTAATGCTTAAATATGCTGAGAAGGTACATGCTGCTGTAAGCAAAATTCATTGAAACTTTTTGTCCCTCCTCAATCATTGAACTTTTTGTTATCTTAGGCCATTTCAAAATAATAACCTGGCTCTAAAGTCAGAAATGACGTAGTTGTAAATGTTGTACTTAAACTGTTAGATGATTGCTTTGTATTTCTTTGAGTGAACTTGAGAGAATTTGCCTGTTTCGACAATAATCATACTCAATTTAATATTGTCCACGTGTCAAAAAATGATGCAATATGTTCCAATTTAGCTCTGATATAAAGCATAGGATCTAATACAGATGTTGTTGCTGCATCCAAGTATGGATATGTCAATGCTTTGTATGTGCTCATAATTCACCCTCCCCTTTCACACTATAGCTCCACTGTGCTTGTTAACCTCTTATAGTTTGCCTTGTGGAAGAGGCACCTCCCCTTTCAGACTATAACTCTACTGTGCTTGTTAACCTCCTACAGTTTGCCTTTTGGAAAGGGACTCTATACACCAACATAGATACCTACAAGCTATCGAAGATCCATGAGCTCTTTATTGAAAGCCTCATTAGCAGTACTAGCCCTTTGTCACTATACCCATCTTTCTGCTTCTTGAAGAGATATTTCCACTTCCCACTCCAACTAAATTCATGGTTCTAACCATTATTCTCCCGAAACCTTTGGGATACAACATCTTTTCATTGTAATTGCTCCATTTCTCTGTGCTCTCATATGTCTCATTGCAAGTGCACAGGAAAAAGAAAAATAACTAATGACAAACTACTATACCTATACAACAATAATCTTGGTTCATGGAAATTCCGTAAAAAAAAGTCTAGAGGCTATCCTGATTTGGGTGATGCCTATAACCTATTTTAGAAGAAATCTCAATGAGGGTAGGCTTTAGTCAATCAATATGGTAGGCTAAAAAATACTTAACTTGCTTCTTTGTGGTAATTTTGAGTCCAAAAAACACTAGTGTTCGTTAATATGACACAAGTTTGGAGTGAAGTTGTTTGCATGGATTTTTAGTCTCCACTGAAGTGCATAGTGGACTTTATTCCAAGTCAAGCAAAATTTAGTAATCTAGCCACGAAGGGGTTGGTAGGGTGGTCCAAATAGTCTATCTAGCGGTCATGGGATCAAATCCCATGCCCGACTTACCCTTCCTACAAAGATTGACATGGCACTTTTTTTCTTCTACAATGTAAGTCTCAGCAACGTTTTTGTAAATTCTAGCTCCTAATTTGTCAGTCAATTCATATAGACCCTCAAAGTTTACATTTTAGCTAGAAAATTCTACCAAGCAAATTGATCAACTCCAACTTCTTCATGTAGTAATCTGCTTTATTTATCCCTTCTCTAGGTGCAAATAATATGCTTCTACTAAGTACAGTATGTCATGTGAACTAACAAGTGCAAGTGTTATACTTCTATGTACAAAATAACTATATCTATTCACGTGCACCATTAATTTAATGCTTTTTTTTGTATTACAACACGAAGTGTTAGAGGACGCACCTAATGTAAGGATTTTCAAAATGTGAATCCAAGAGAGGATTAATGTTGATATTTCTAATGGGGATCAAGAAATGGATAACCCTAGCTTCATTGCCTTTCAGTTGTTAAACTTATGTTGTAAAATTTTTGTTGTAAAACTTTTATATGTTCTATACTTTTAGATGTTTGACTTCTATATGTTTTAAATTTCAATTTGTTGGAATATATTCACTACTACAAAAGGCACATTTTGTGATGCTTTATTTATGACAATTTTACGGCCATCGCTAAAGACCATATTCGATGACGGTTATTAAGATAATAATCACCTAATGTGGAATTGACACACCCCCTCGCTAACACGTTATGTTGTAAAACTTTTATATATTTTACACTTTTAGATGTTTGACTTCTATATGTTTTAAATTTCAATTTGTTGGAATATATTCACTACCACAAAAGGTGCATTTTATGATGCTTTATTTGCAATAGTTTTACAACTGTCGCTAAGGAGCATATTTGGTGACAGTTATTAAGATAACCATCGCCTAATGTGGAATTGACTCGCCCCCTCGCTAATGTGAGACAGGTGAAATTACCTTGAAATCACGATGGTTACGAAACCGTTGTCGAACACTTTAGGAAACAGTTATTAATTTACCATCACAAAAAGCGTCTAAAACTTTGGGAATGGCATGCAAGAACTAATTTTTAATTGATTCAGGGACGATGTATTTTGAAACGGTTGCTAAAAGTGGGTCAAGTTTTGGACATGGCACGTAATAAGTAATTTTATAATACATTCGACGACAATTATTTTAGAAATCGTCACTAATGGTGGTGTATTAGGGCATTGATTCCCCCGATAGCCACCATTCCTCTCCTCTTCCTCGCGTCATCTCCTCTACACCAATAGCCATCATCCGTGCTCCTCCTCGCCACAGTCAATTATCCTTGCCGACCTCCTTACCCACCCACCCTCACCCTCTCCTCTTCCAACTGCCTCCTCCACTTCCCCCTCCTCTACTCATCCACCTCCCCATACTCCACCAACCAAAACCCCTCCACCCTCCCCTCCTCCTCAGCTACCTCCTCTACATCCTCCTCCTCCAACCATACACCTCCCCATCCTCCATAGGCCAAAAGCCCTCCGCCCTCCCCTCCTCCAGCCATCTACTTCCTCCTCTTTCACCACCCAAACAGCCCTCCCCCTCCTCAAGCCCCCCCTCCCCCCGCCGCACTCTCCTCCACCACCCAAACCCCCCTCTCCCTCCACGTCCACCTCGCCCTCCCCCTACAGGCCCCCTCCTCCTCCACAACCTTTTTTTTTCAAAATTAATATACTTGGCTAGTTTGTGTTAATTTTGTTAGTTTTATTTCAAAATGAATATATTTGAATTTTGTTGGTTAAGTGTGTTAATTTTGCAAAATTGTGAGAGGTGAATGTAATGTGTTAATGAGATGTGTTAATTTTGTTAGTATGTCAATGAAATTTCAATGTAATGTGAGATGTGGGGTGTGCCCACATATTTTATGTTGTGTTTTTTGATATGTAGGAATTGGAAAATATTGATAGTGTAAGGGAAACTCTACTGAAATTTTTTGGCTCTGAGTTTAGGGTTTAGGGTGTTAGTTTAGATTTTACGATTAAAATTTTGGATTTCAATTTTGAGTCATGAGATTTGAGTTTTGGGTTTAGGATTGATGGTGTTGGACTTGTAGTTTAGGTTTTAAGGTGTAGTATTTATGATTTGGTTTAGAGTAAGGGGTAAGGTTTTAGGATTTGGTTTAGAGTTTAGGATAGAGGGTTAGGGTTTGGGTTTCGATTTTATGGTTTTAGGTTACAGTTTAGGGTTTTAAGGTTTAACATTTATGATTTAATTAGGGTTTATGGAATAGACTTTAAGTTTTGGTTTTGGGGTATGGTTTTGGGAGGAAGAGGAAGAGGAAGATAAAGAAGAGGATTAGGTCGTACAGAGTTACTAGTTAAATAATCAATTTAAGGCTTCGTTTGTAGCGAGGGGGAGTTTGACCATCTCTTCTTAGTATGGTCGAAAAGTGTCATCTTCATCAACGTCCCAAGTCAAGCATTTGAATAAGAAAATAGAGACAATGCAATGTCAAGAGATGGAAAGGGAGAAGTGGTTGGATGATGTGACCTCGTAGTTGCAGGCAACCACTCGTAGGATGGAGCGACGAGATGAGTTATTAGAGTGGTAGAGCCAGAAGATGATGGAGTTGATGGCATTCTTGCAAGGATCTGGACCGAATCATTCAATGTTCCACATACCTCCACGACGAGATGATGATGATAGGGGTGGACCTGGAGTTGGTGGCATAGGTGCCCTAGCATAGTGTATATTATTAACATTTTGTACCTTTTGTAATATTGAAACTCATTCTATATATAAATGTTTTGTATTTACATTGTGTGGTAATTTACATATATATGTTATTTTTCTAGGTTTAGGTCTAAACCTTAAACCCTTAGTAAAATATTAATTTATTAAAAAAATAAAATATAATTAGCGATAGTTTACATTAAAATCGTCGCCAATTACATTATAGCAACCATTTTTTACCCGCCACCAAATATCAAATATTGGCGCATCTCCTTCTTCCCTCGCTAACTCATCTAATACAACGACGATGTGAAGCAATTTGGCAATGATTCTCTAACCATTGTAGAAATAAATATTTAGTGCATAATTTACTTTCTCACCAACTCATACTTTACGTCGATGGTATGAAGAAAAATGGTGACGATTTTAAACCATCACAAAAATAAATATTTTCCCACACTAATAATTTTCCTACCAACATTTGGTAACGATTTTCTTAATAACTGTCGCCAAATATAAATGACAACGATCAACAACAGTCGCTAACATTGCTCTGCATCGGAGTGGGCGCTGGGAGAAATGACGTCGGTAGCTTAGTATAACCGTCACCAAATGCTTATAGCGATGCAATCTTCTGCGACAGTAGTGGGCGATAGTAAAACCCTTCTTTATTGTAGTGATTGCTGTTTGTGTAAGTTATTGTGTGAATGTTATATATGCTATGTAATAGAATACAAGTTTTCATGTAAATGATTGGTATATAGGTTATTATGTGAATGTTATGTGATGGTAAACAAGATATGTTATAGGATCTACACTAGAGATTATACAATGTGATGGTAAAACTATCGCTAAAAGTTTTGCCGATGGTTTTAAAACTATTGACATTTGTCAGCGATTATGAGAATCGTCGGCCAATGTGTACATTTGTCAATGGTTATTTTTTGCAACGGTTTTGAACATATGCCGATGGTTCTTGTCAAAACTATTGGCAAATATTTATGCCAACAGTGGATTTGCTGTCAGTTTTTAGTGAGGGTTTTAGACCTTTTACTAATGGTTTTGAACCCCTGCCAAAAGTATAATTTCTTATAGTGCGTCTTCTAGGGGAATCAAGGTCATTCATTTGCCTGGGTGAACTAATCAAATCAAAATATAGCTCAATATGTTTAGATTTGATTCCTAATAGATTTTCCAATTCCTTAATATCATCCCTAACATATCTTGCAATTACCTTGAATCATAATTGCCTATCCATGGTAATTGAGTCAAACTTCAAATCTTCAAGGGAATTCAAATTTGATTTTTTGACTTCCAAGACACATAATTCATAATTCAACTCCTCATTATGTATAGTGGTAGGTAATTCTTCCACTTTCACTCCCAATAATTCCTCTATCTCATGAATATCTTCTTCACAACGTTGCAAGTAGCTAGAATAATCATTTCTCATAACTAGCTGCAATGGGTCTCTTTGAAATATATTGGAGGTGGTCTCTTCTATTAATTGTATAGCCATAGCATCCTCAAGCACTTTCTTGATTCTTGAAATAACCCTTTCCAAGGACCATTCGGAGTTTTTCCGAAAAGTTAGGGGCTTGAACGAAAATTTTAAACCCCCTGGGTTTAGTTTGTGGGGTTTCGGGGGAATTTCTACAATTTTCCCCCTCTCTCTCCTCCCACACCACACACACCCACGCACACACACCACCCCCTCTCCCTCCAAACCCTAACCTTAACCTCCTTCTATTTAAAACCCCACACCACCCTCTCCATCACCACCACCTCCATCTCCTTCCCTTGCTACTGGCGAGCCACCAGCCCCTTCCCGTCCCCTTGCAGTCACGAATTGGAAGGAGAGGGGCGAAGCACGGAGGAGAGGGAGAGAGGGAGAGCATGGGAGAGAGGAGAGAAGCTCGGGGAAGCCCAAGTGTGCACGGCTGGAGGAGCTCGAGCAGGAGAGCTCGCATGCGTAGGGACTACCCTTACCGCGACCGGAGTTGCAGCCATGGGAGAGGGAGAGCGAGGGTGTGAGAGAGGAGAGAGCTCACTCGAGGGAGCTCGTATGAAAGGGAGGAGGTGCGGCCGGAGGAGCCGGGAAAACCCGCGGGAGCTCGAGAGGATGTGCACGAAGAGGAGGAGCTCGTGAAGAAGAGCCTCTCGACCTCCTGCAGCTATCGGAGCAGCTGCTGCCGTGCTGCGGGTAGAGGTCTATGAGAAGACGAGCATCGCGAGGAGTTCTGCGTACTGGATTTTTCCAGTATCAGACGTCTAAAGCATCTAAGAGATGTCTGGAGCAGTGGCAGGACGTCTAGAGCGGAAACCAGATGTCTGAAATCACGCGAAGTGTCGAAGTATGAGTTCTATACGCTCTGCATGCGCGTACGTGATGTACATAAGCTACTTTGTTGTTGAAATTTTGAGCGGCAGTTGCATGCGTAGGTTCAGGTCTTGGAAAGGCGCGTAAGCACGCTCTTCGAGGTGCTTTAGGATGTCTAGACGTCTCCATAGCTGTTTGATAGACTTATCAGATGTCTAGATGGACTAACAGACTTCTGGAAAGACCCCAGGATGACTGTAAAGGGGTTCCAAACATCCACCAGCAATGCAGGAACACAAGGTGAGTTACTGACGTCATTTAAGACATTTGGGCCTATTCCTAGACGTCTGATTTTGGTCTATGTACACTTTTTTGGCCCATCAGGGCCCAAACAGAGTCAAATTTACACAAATGGAATATTGTTGTTTTCCGCTCAAGTTTCTCTACATGTTAGTGACACTTGTACATTGTTTTGAACTCGTCTGATGTGATTTAGTCACTAGTATAGGTTTCCATCCTGTAGCGTGCTTGGGGCCTGCGGAGACGATAGGATCTACAATTATAGCCCCCATTCCTCCCGTGTTTTCTGGTAGAGTGATTTACTTTAATGCTAAGATTTAAATAAGTAAAGTGCATGCTCAGAAGAATTTGATTAAACTCTAGGATGTTGAATGAACCCTAGGACTAAAAAGAGACAAATGCATGCTACTTAGAATATATTCGATTGAACCCTAGGTTGTGAAATGAACAGTAGTGCTGGAAGAAATGCATGTGTAGTTAACGAATGAATGAGTTACCGTGATGCTTCCTTAAAAGAAATAAATCATGAGCTACCTGTATTACTTATAATAAACCATGTCATGAATGGAAATACATACCTGTACTGAGTAATTGAGGGTGAAATTTGAGTTTCCTGTTCTACATGTAACAAACCAAATATGGAAATAAGAAAGTCCATGTACAAACCCTACGGGAAATTTTAGAAAGAAACCAAGAATACTGTGTATGGAAAACCTGATGGTTTTGGAACATGTTGTCTACGGGCGGCTGTTCGAACTTGGTTAAGGGAAGTGTGCTAGTCCTCGTATACCGAGGAGAGCAACTGTCCCTTTAGTGTGTAAAGTGAGCTGGCCCTTGTGTACGTAGTACCGAGGAGAGCAACTGACTTGCGTACGCGGTACCAAGGGAGCCACTGTCCCATTAGTGTAGAGGGGAGCTAGCTGCCCCTTGGGTTGAGACCCGGAATTAAGACTAGTCACTCTACACTAACTCCTGTTTGGCCCTCACGTACGTGGTACCAAGGTGAGCTACTTAGTGTAGGGAGGGAGCTAGCCGCCACATGGGGCCTGAAGTTAGGACTAGCCACCCTACATCGACTCTTGTTAGGCCCACTGGGCCAATCGGAATAGTCGGATGAGGGTACGCAAACTGTGGAGGGGCGAGACCCCTGTTCTATTCTAAGACGGAAAGGCCCTATGTTGTTCTATGCCGTACCTTTGGGAGTACTCGCTAGCGGAAACAACTGACCGCATGCCAGTGCGAGGTAGTTACCCATGCGCTTATCGCATGTGTCGTAGCCACCGCTACGTCGCGACTGTGACCTTGAGGTAGTAGATCAGGTGCAGGACTACCATGGGGGACTCTCTCGGCCAGGAGAGTGCCATGTGTATATCATACATCGTGGGAAAACTACAACTGAGATCTTAATTGAGATCGTTCCCTTAGGGAACAAGAAGATTTAGCAATGTTATGGATCCTGATTAAAATGCTCGACTCAGAAACACACAAATGAGATAAACGAAAACAAATGATAACAAATAACCGACAATTGTATGTTTAGCGAGTTACTGTTTAATTATGTTGCATGTAAATGACTTAACCACCACTCTACTCAGCATTAGCTGACCCCATATTTTGTAACCATGTTCAGGTTAGGAATTTGAGTAGCCAGCACCACTAGCTGCTAAGGGCGCTGTGCCCAGTTGAGCCTAGCTGTAGTCCTTCCGTCTTTTCTACTGTAGAGTTTTGTTACTAGTGAGTACCTCTAGCATGTAGTGACTGTTCTGTTACATTTCTACCAATTTCTGATGTGATGGCTATGTTTTGTACTAGTACTTTCTGCTAGTGACCTGTAATAGCTTGAGATATGCTGTTCTATTTCCTTTACTATCTACCATGTACTTTCTGCTTAGTTACATTGCACGTGTGGTTGTGGAATAGTATGCATTTGGTTGTTTCTCGTTGGATGACTAGGTCTTGGGGTTAATCGAGGCGAGCCGTTCTCGGGTTTTGTAGGGAGCTGGGAATAGGTCATGACAATTCTTCCAAGCTTCTCAATTGAGCTACAACCCCCATCAAAATTCTTAGTTGCCTTAAAAATGTTCAATTGTATCTTTTGATCCCCAAAGGCAATCTCCATATTTCCAGTTTCTCAATCAATGTTGGCCTTAGCAGTGGCTAGGAAATGTCATCCTAAGATGATGGGAGTGTTGCTCAACCTTTCAAGTACTTCCATGTCAAGGACTAAGAAGTCAACGGGAAAGTAAAAGTTCTTTACCTTGACAACCATGTGTTCCAACACTTCCCTAAGGGTTGTTATTGAATGGTCAACTAACTGTAAAGTGACAAAGGTTGGTTTGAAATCACCAAGTCTGAGTTTCTCATAAGGCATAGTTGGAATGAGATTTATGGAAGCACCTAGGCCAAGAAGGACCCCATCAAAGGTCATATTATCTATGACACAAGAAATCAAAGGGGCTCCTGGATCTTTCTTCTTAAGAGGTAGATTTTTCAGAATTACAAAATTGGCTTGCTCAAATAGGACTTCCTTCCTAAGTGATTTGGTCATATCCTTATGCTTTTGGGTGCATAAATCTTTGAAGAACTTTGCGTAGGCTGAGATGTGCTTAATTACATCAAGAAGTAAGATATTAATCTGAACTTATTTGAACAAATCAAGTAACTCCTCGTTGCTAGTTAGGTTTTTTTTTTCTTAGTTTTTAAGGCTTTGAGAAAAGGGATATGAGGGGTTACTTGAATCGTTGGGTCCTGACCTCATCCTCTTCTTTTTCATCTTCAAGCTCATATGGTTGGTCAGGCTCTTCAAGATCATTATGGGTTGAATCAGTGGGATAATCAAGGTCCTGAGCAGTAGTCCCACTCCTCAAGGTGATTGAGATGACATTAGCATTTGGGTGCGAGTTCATGGCCTGAGGTAGGTTTGGAAGAATTGTTTGAACCTAGTTTGGAATTAGGTTCAAATTAAAAACTGGCGATGCCTAGTTCAACATGTGTGCTTATTTCTACCGAGGCTCCCTATTTTGATTAAACCCTAAAGGGATATTTCCTCAATTCTGCACATTCCTAGGGTTTGAGATGGGCTAGGCAGGTAAGATTCCTGGTTGTCATTTGCAACATAGAAGCTTGCATTTCCACCATTAATTTATTCTAATCATCCTGGTTATTTTATTTTGTGGGCGGGGACGGGTAGGGCTAAGTCTGATTAATTGGTCTTTGTACCTTTTATTTTGTAAGGTATAGTCTAGGTGGAATCATCTGGTTATTGTATTGCCCTTTGCTTTTCTAAGAGAAGTTGGGATGATTTCTCCAACCAGAATTATACGTGTTAGAGTATGAGTTAGATCTCATGTTTCCTTGGATAGCCTAGACGTCCCCATAGCATGGGGACAGGATCGAGGAATAGGAGGTCACAAAAAGAGGGATCAAAGGTGCTTGACCAGGACACATGAGTCAATTTCAGATTAATTAGGCTAATAGATTGAGCTAACTCCAGATTATGCACTTGAGGAGTGCAGGATGGCTAAAGTGGTGTTCCTTGGTTAAATGCTTGTAGGTTTGACCCTAATGGATTCTTGGTTTGATTCATCAGCTCATCCAACCTTTTAGAGACCAAGTCTACATTATCCAACTTTTGACAAATTATGTCCATATCAACCTTACTTGAATTAGTTTGAATTTCATGGATTCCACTCTTAGGATGATTGAACCTTCTAAACGTATTCATAGAGGCATAGTTCAAAGAATTCTCACTCATATTTTCAAACAATTCAAATGCACTATTTTCATCCTTATTTAAGAAATTGCCTCCACAAGAAGCATCTGCAAAATTTCTCAAATGATCATTTAATCCGTGATAGAAAATTTGCACTAAGTGTCATTTAAGTACCCCATTGTGGGGACACTTCCTAGTTAGATCCATAAATCTCTCCTAAGCCTCATGTAATTGCTCCCAAGGTTATTGTCAAAAGGTAGTGATGGCTCTCCTTAAGGTATCTATTCTACCTAATTGAAAAAGTTTCTTCAAAAAGGCACTCCTCAATTCATCCGAAGTGGTAAGGATTTTCCCTATGGTCCTATACCAATGGCTGGCCTTTTCCTTTAAGGAGAAGGGAAACAATTTCATTTTTAGGATGTCCTCACTCATATTTTGGATCCTTACAGTTTAACTAATGGCAGTAATATCTTCTAAATGCTGGAAAGGATCCTCAAAAATATGGCCATAGAAGCAACGTAAAAAAGCTATGGTGGCAGGTTTGATCTCAAAGTTGGCCTCCATTCCATGAAGGGATTATAGAAATCCCTCAAGAGCTTAGGTTACTCTTGATTTTGATGCTCCGTTTGGCAAACCATAAATAATTGCATTTGGTGTTGCTCTAATTGGAATTCGAGCATTTTTTGTTGGAACAATTCAAGTTGGTTTGGTTGTTCTTCAACCATTTTATTGGATTCACTTGGATATAGCTTCTTCTTAGGGTTCTTTTCCAAAGGGCCTTGTAAAAGAATTTGCAGTGATCTCCCACCTTGCATATATTAAAAAAGAAGATCTAGACGAGAAGGGAACAAATGAGATAAATGTGACAAACAAGCAAACAAATCTAGCCCTAATGTGTTGAACTTAACGAACCTAAAGCCTTAAAAACACAACCCGAATTGCAAGTATTTCCACCTCTTTTCCTCAAATCAATCTGGCTAGTTTGAATACGGCTGGGGTAGAGGGAGCATTTCCAAAACTTTCGCTAAGGTGCTAATTGAGAACCTCTTGCCTGCTTAAGTCATTTGACTTTTGGACCCACAATCAAAACACCGAATTTAATCAAAGGAACCAAGGAAAACCACTTAATAACCCAAATTGAGCTCTCAAGACTTAAATTTCCAACCTTAGGGCCAATGTCTACTTAATTTTAGGCTTGGGTTTTGTGTGCTTCGGAATGAGATGGACATTTTTAGGGGGTTGTTACCCTTAAAGATTGATTTAATGTGTGAAGAACAAACAATAAAACAAGGCATTTACTTTTGAGATTTGGAGGCATGGAAGACTCCATCTTGTTTTAACATTTTTTAAGGGTTTCTCTTACCTTTTCTTAGAGTTTCAAATAAGGTTGTTGTTGGTGAAAGAACTTTTTTTAATTAAGTCCAATGCAAAGAATGCATAATGATTTCAAGTATTGTATTCACAAAAGATATTAAGTCTTCTAAAGGCAAGATAATCCCTAGAATGAATGCCCTAACCAAGATAACTTCTATTCGAGTGTAGGTTTTAGGGCATAAGATTTCTTTTAACAAAAAATGTAAGGAAAGCAACAAACTAACTATGCAAATTTTTTTTGATTTTTTTTGTTTTATGGGAGTGCAATTAAGTTGAAAAAAGAAAGCAAGATAGAGATTTTTTTTATGCGTGACCTAGGCAAGGGGGTCTTACCTACAAGCCCATCTGGACTGGCTTAGGGTTTTGTGCCTTCTCCTACAAAATGCAAAAACAAAAACAAATGCAAATGAGTTAGTAAACTAAGAAGCAAAAAGAATGCAAATAAATGCAACTAAAGACATGCAATAGAAAACAATTAGAAGTCTTGCCTTCCCGAAAATGACACCAAAAACTAATCCTTAAAATTTGAAAAGGATAAATACTTCGTCATAGCATGAAAATCGTGACAATTTTAAATTTATATTTTTTAAACTCATGAAGATTTAAGTGAAGGATGGGAGTCCGAGTCATCTCACTCGGAAGCACAGGATCTAAATGCTTCATACTTTGATATAACTAATATGTTTTTGGTATTTTGGGTTATTTAATTTTTCTTTTTGTATTTAAATAAGAAACAAGACAAAGGTGTGTCGAATCAAGGACGCAACAACAAAATATGGGCCTAGATGTAATTTACGAATACCTAATTTTTTGATTGTGTAAAAATTCTAATAAAATTACCGGTACATTGTTATAGCCTAACTAATATTCATACCAAATTTTATACAAAAATAATGTCAATAGTATGCACATCAAAATTGGGAACGAATTGTAAGAATTAGATAGCAGTAATGTTAGGAAACAAATGTAAAATTCCTTTTAATTTTTATATAATGCAAGTTTTTGTATGAAATTTGGACACAAATTTAAAATAATAAGCAGGAACGAAATATGATTTTTTTGAATTTTATGATGTACAAAAACAAATGTAAAAATTCAAAAATGTAAAGCTAATAACTAATGCAAATACGAATCAAATAAAGGACACTATCATGTATTGAACTATTAACTAATCAAGGAAAACATAAAATATGTATTTTTGTTGATAGAAAACTCGAACTAGTTCATTGACATCAAAAGAAAGAGAGTAGAATATCGACTACAAATAATATCAAAGTAAAATAAAAGAAAGAAATCAAGGTGTAGAACTCATAGAGTAGAGAACATGGTCGACTTGTGGCAGAGGTAGAGAGTGACACCAATGACCACCAAGAAAAGGCTTTGCTTGAGGAGATGAGGAGGAAGCCAAAGATGTTGAAGATGATGGAGAAGCGTTGATGGAGGAATAGGGGAAATGATGGTGGAGATGGAGACTTAGGGTTTCTAATGGATATGGCATGGAGGGAGGGAGATGGAGGTAGAGTTAGGGTTTAGGTAGAGGGAGAGGGGTCGGCTAATGAAAGTGGAGAGAGGGATGGCATGGTGTGATAGAGGAAGACGGAGGAGAAGAAGATGGTGGAAGATGGTGGTGTGAAGGGGGTTTTTATAAAGGGGATGGAGATAGGTGGCACCACCTTTAATGAGGTGGCCATGGTGAGATGGAAGATGTTATTGGTTTAATGATGTGGAGAGGGTGAGGTGGCAGAATGTGATTGGTAGAAAGTGTTGGTGTGAGATGATTGGGTGAAAGGGGAAGCAATGGATTAATGTTGTGTGGATGGTGGTGATGGAGGATGGGGAGGGTGGACGACCATGATGTGGAGGGTGGAGTTGGCGTGGGATAGAAGGGCTAGGGTTTAGGGTTGCATCACTTAAGGATAGGTTTAGGTTGTTGGACGATGTTTTTTGAGGTGGCTTGGCTTAGGTGGCGAGCTCTGAGTGGAGGAGAAGTGCTAACGTGGAGAGAGGTGTAGAGGTGGCATAGGAAGTGGAAGGCTAGGTTGCGCTTGGGAATTATGTAGAGGGGGTGGCCATGGATTAGTGAGGTGGCATGATGGGAGGACTCCATATGTCAGCTCCTCAATTATTCCTACAAAGAAGATCAATGAAAATTAATATATCATATATAGCTAGGTCAAAAGATGCATAATTAAACCTAAAATGCATTGCTAACACTTTAAAATGCCCTAACTCTAATGCAATTATGCAGCTATTGATACTAACTAACATAAATTACGCATGAGTTAACTAATAATATATGAGTTCATCATGGGATGACTAATGACTGAAGAAATTAAACCTCTCTAAACAAGCCCAAGAAACCCACCAAAGGCCAATCCAAGAAGAGAGCCAACCTGGCCCAGGAGTAAAGCACATTTGGCTAGACAAGCACCACTACCCAAGGCAATCTACCCAGAACCAACTAACTAGCTCGCCTACCAAGGGACACTCCGTCGGCCTAATTGCCAAGAGCTTCAAGCAACACCAAGACTCGAAGGAGTGAAAGCCAAGACAACATCACAAGAACCGAAGCGACAACATGGGAATAAAGGTGCTAGCATGGTTAACAAGGTAGTAAACCAAAATAACTCCCCCTAAAGAGTTATTATTCTTTTCCTCAATAACAAGAAAAAAATCCCCTATAAAAGGTAATGTCATGTATCCAAAAAAGTGGCGATCCCTCATGATGTACTCTCGTAAATCTCTAGTGAATAGTTAAGGGTTGGATCCCTTCCCTAAATGTACACCATCAGGTGGAACCAAGTCATCAACTCGTGTTCAATATTCACTGTTGGCATGCTCACGATATTCCCATTTCCTACATTTCCTATCAAGTTCCTTACGCTCAATCAAAACCCTTAAGGACTTGGAAAAAAATTTTCACATTCTATTAAATATCCAAGTTGATTAAGTTGGCAATGACCTAAAGAGACTAAGCGAAAAGACATTAATCATACCCTTATATGGCTGGTGATTTTTGAATGCCTAAGTATCATCATCCTTACCTAATTTAAAACTTTAAAAACCATCACCTATTTTCCAAAAGCCATTTTTTCAAAAATATTTTTTTTCATTTATTTTTAAGAAAATGCCAAAACTAAAATGGAAGAAAAATGTAGAAAAATTTGATGAAATTTATACCCTTTCGCCATTGCTTATCTCATGCATCCCTCAATGTGTGCATGAATCAATAAAAGAATGAATGAGATTGCAAAATAAGGAAACAATACAACCTAGTACAACAATCACTTCTTATCGATGAGTTTGCACTACTAGAAAACCATGGACAAATGTACCTACGGTTAGAGGTGGGTCTATGAGGAATGGTCCTAAAGAGGTTGGCCAACCCCCCAATCTTTACAGACAATTTACAACTGTAGGCAAAAGTCAATATTTGCTAATAGTTTTAAAACCATGAGCAAATGCAGCCTTTCTCTACTATTGAAAGCACTGACTTCCACTTCACACCTCGTCAAGATGACAACGTTGTTGCTAGCTTAAGGACAAGAGGTGTAGGAGCACAAGCTTAGCATTACATTTATTTTTTGTATCTAGGAATCTCTGTATATAATTTTGTTCCATATTATCTATTGGGGTTCTTCAATGTATCATGTACTTTGTTCCAATGGTTAAATCGACTGCGTCGTGCATGTGTTCATTGTCGTAAATGTATGAATTATGAATGTATGTGTGAATGTATTAGGTTGCAGGTTCTCCTATGAAATTTGTGGTGAATTGTACAAGTTTTTATAGGTTATAAGTTTCTCAAAAAGAATTGATGAATTAAAATTACTATTATTTCTTTTTTCTAAAAAAACCTTCTATCGAAAGTTCTTACTCATTGTCAAAAGCCTTTTGTGACAGTTGTCTTAAAAAAATGAAATTTTTAATATTTTTTGCTAACAGTCAAAAACCATGCGCATAGACCTTTGCGAACAATTTCTCAACTGTCGACAAAAGTTTACAATGACAATTTGAAACTGTGCCTAAAATTGCATGCCAAATTTACTCATGTTCTAGCAATGACTTTTGACAATGAATTTGAATTGTCATCGTAAACTTTTGTCGATGGTTCAAAAATCATTAGCTAAATCTCCCAAAATCATAGCTAAAAGTCCCACTACCTGGCGGGCAAGTAGGAGGACCTTTCCCCACAATTTGGCATGGAACCGTTAGGAAAGCCTCTTCACCATCACCATATATGGAGACACCTATTCTCAATGATTTTGTGTGCTTTCGCAATGATTTTTACCCAACGAGAAAACTCATCTTTCTTGTAGTGTAGGCTAATCCTACTTTCTTGTATAATCTACTAAAGTTTCTAACCTACGAGAGAACTAAACAAAATTTTTTAGTAAATCAATGTTGGGTTGCTTCCTAACTAGCACTAGCTTTAACATCAATCTTCAACTAGGCACCCTTTCAAGTGAAAGATCCACTAAGGCCACCTTCTCAAAAATGAGTCTAGGTAAGAGATTGTCATTAAAAATAGAGAAGTTTTTGTCCATTCACAATAAAGGTTTGTTGTCTTTGGCTTAGTAATTTTAAGACGTCTATGTACAAGGATGCCAATGACAATATATGGGCCATTCTAATGACATCTAAGCTTTCCTAGGAAAAATCACAACCATGCATTAAAAAGCCATACCCCTCTACTCAGGCTCAAAAATTTTTCATAAAATGTATTTGTCATGAAAAGCTTTGGTCCTCTTTATAAATTCATGCATTTTTGTATGCATAACTACGATTTTCATCAAGTTTTGTTAACTAAAGTTTCCTATGCTTATCCACCTCTCTAAGGTTGTACCCACACTCTTTTATAGCCTACTAAGCTCAATTTTCCAAGTCTACTAGGATTTGACATGCCTCACCAAATACTCGACAACATGGTGACATCCCTATAGAAATCTTGCATGTTGCATTATGGGTGCAAGGTGCATCATCCAATTTGCTTGACCAATCTTTTCCATCTGGCCTTATCATCTTCTGTAATATGTTCTTGATCTCCCTATTTGAAATCTCTACCTGACCACTTATTTATGAGGTCGTATGGTGTAGCTATGCGATGTGTAACCCCATATTTTTGAGAAAAGTTGTAAAGCTGAGAGTTTTTAAATTGGGAACCTCCATCACTAATTATAGCTCTTTGCATTCCCAAACTAGTGAAGATATTCTTTTTGGCAAAATCGACAACCACTTTATGATCACTATTTCAGGTTGGGATGGCCTCAAATCATTTTCACATATAATCTATGATACAGGAATGTATAGATATCCAAATGATGGTGTAAAGGATTCCATGAAATAAATT
This sequence comes from Thalassia testudinum, assembly GCA_037157565.1. Classification (NCBI taxonomy): domain Eukaryota; kingdom Viridiplantae; phylum Streptophyta; class Magnoliopsida; order Alismatales; family Hydrocharitaceae; genus Thalassia; species Thalassia testudinum. Next base: position 101,699,101 of record JAZHRO010000063.1, read on the forward strand.
CCCTATACATCAAGAATATCTACAATCAAAATGGATTCAAGGGCATCATCTCTCTTTTAGTCATGAGTTCTATAGATTGACATTTAATATAAGATATAGAGAATTGGTGAGAATCTTGATAAACAGTTAGCCAGTAAAAACCACTTTTCAACACTTTTGTTGTAGTTTTCTTTTCTAAGAAATGTCTTTTGCAAGCTAAGCTATGGCAAAATGTTAGAATGCTATGAATTTCATTCTCTAATACACAACTAAGAATGATTTGATTAACACAAAGTCTAAACAATTCAGGGTCTTCTCAAACATAATACTTAACCACGGAGAATAATTTATCTTTTGTTACTTGGTCCAGTAATCAAGGATTCATCCTATGTCTAAGTATTTCGTAATATCAACAAACCAAAGGGTTTTAACTCATGAAATTGCCAAAATACTTTCATCTAGGAAAGAATCAATGATTCAAATTGTTGGCTGAGGGGCTTCTATTAGGATCATATATAAATATCAGCTACATCATTTTGTGATCTAGCTTTATCCTTGATTTCAAGGTCTAACTCCTAAAGTAAGATATCCACCATATTAGTTTTGGTTCGACGTCTTTCTTAGACAGGAGATGTCTTGGAATTGAATGATAGGTGTAAGTCACGACATGGGATCCTAATAAATATGATATAAATTTCTACAAGGTTAGAAGTCAACTAATCAGGGCTTATTGATCAAATGACAAGACTACCAATCACTTGATGCCTTTAATAGAAGATGTCTGATAGGTGTATCAAACATGTGGTACCAATCCAATAATGCTAGGTCATAATAAGGACCTAAGAGTCGACTAATGAGAGTTATTGCTCGACCCACAAAGTTACCTGTAGTCAACTGATGGAGTCATCAATTGGACCACCAATGAAGGATTCCTCAAAATAGGATAAAGAATCCTTTTTCAAAATTGAATGGATTTGGCATTATACACACGTGAGGAAGGTAATAAGAAAAGAACATGGGCTCTTCTTTCTTTTATCACTTAGGACCCAAACAAGAAAAGTTCTTGTCCAGCTTTCGGGCCAAAGAGGTCCTGTAAGTTACTAATGATTTCCATTATCAGCTCAATAACCTCCTGATTTGAGCATAAGTCTTAATTCAAAGGCAATTCAACTTCTAACCAAATTCAAATCCAAAACCTTTGCCAAAAAATCTAAAACAGATATTACAAAATTTTATTTGTTTCTCACATATGTTCTTTCTCTAAAGTTTGTTTTGGCTTGTTATATGTGTTTTATCTTATTTTGGATGTGATCCTCATGGATTAGACAGATAGTGTAACGACCCGGTTCCCGAGTCCCTACGAGACACGAGAACCGGACCGACTCGACTAATCCCAAGACCTAGTCGTCCAACGAGGAAGTAACCAAAAGAGCAGTAAAATAAACCCCATTCAGTATGAATATAACTAACAGTAAGAAAGTACAGCAGTAAGGAAAGAAACTACTACAGTATATACCACCACAACAGTAGAACAACATTTATCATATAACATGAACTGCAGGTAAAGAAAAGTACAGTGGAAACAAGAACTACTCACTATAACGGAAACAAAGAGGTACAAAAGACAGTAGTAACTTTACTGGACCCTACTCGGCCCAGCGTCCTCTGCAGCCGCTGACCCTGGCTGCTCAACACCTGGTCCTGAAAAAGGTAACGAGTGTAACACGTCAGCAAAACGCTGAGTAGAGTGGCAACTAAAACTAAAGACAACAGTAGAGTGTACAGTAGCTGTTATGTTCTATTACTTTCTTTATTTACATCTTTCAATTGTCTTACTATTTCATTTATTTCTCAGATCTTTTACTTGATCTCGAATGTTCCTCGTGGGAACGATCTTGATTGCAGTCTTTTCCAAAAAGTAGAAGTAGCATGTGGTGCTCTCCTGGCCGGGAGAGTCCCCCGTGGTGATCCTACCCTCAGTAAACCACCCCAAGGTCACTGACAGACGTAACGGTGACTATGGCACGCGCGATAAACGCACAGGTAGCTAACCCGTACTGGCACGCGGTCAGTCGTTTCCGTTAATGGGTGCGCCCAAAGCACAGCACGGAACCAGTCCAGGGCAGAGCCCTCTCAGTAACAGGGGTCCAACCCCTCCACAGTAACTAAACCGGGGCCTTGCCCCTCCACAGTCCGCGCACCCTCGCCTGACTACCCTGGTTTGCCCCAGCGGGCCTAACAAGTCGGTGTGGGAGGCTAGCAGAACCCCGGGGCCCGTGGGGTAGCTAGTACCTCCCTACACTAGTAGCTCTCCTCGGTACTACATACACGAGGGTCAGCAAGTCGGTACAGAGTGGCCAGTCCTAACCCCGGGTCCCTGGGGCGGCTGGCTCCGCTCTGCACTAAACAGGGGGACAGTCGCTCTCCTTGGTACTCCGTACTCAAGGGCCAGCTCACTTCCCCAAAACTATTCCATTCACTTTCCAGGAGTTCTACTCCTACTTCCCCGTAGGGTTCCATCCTTTTTACTCAAACATCCAGGTTTCACTTTCCAATTTCACATTCTTACAATCCATGTTCTCAACCACGTTATCTATTCACAACAGGCAGCTGTTAATTCAAATTACAGGCAGCTTTATATCTCTTTCCATTTTCCAAGACTGCAGTATTATACATTCCACTAGTTTTCCCATCCTAGGATTCATGCCATATCCTAGGATCTATCATACAATCTAGTTTTCCAGTCCTAGGATTCATGCAACACCTACGAGCTATCATTCCATCTATTTCTCATTCCTAGGGTTCATGCAATGTCCTAGGTTCTATTTATGGTTTCATAATTTAACAGATTTTAATAACTTAAAGCCACTCTACCAGGTACAACAGGAGTAATGGGGGCGTGATCGGGAATCCCGCGTGCCTCCGCGACTCCCAAGACTGCAACTGAACGAGGTCCTATCACAAGGATCAAACACAAGGAAAGTCTCAAAATAGTGTATAGCTACTGTAGATGGGTAGAGGAATTAATTCTGAAAAGAATGCAACTCGAATCGCGGAAAACGGAACCCGAACGGGCCCTAAACGGGTTGAAAACGACGACACTGTGTAAAATCAGACGTCTGGAACTTCTTCCAGACGTCTTAAAAAATGGATCAGAGAATTACCTACTCAGCGTGGTTTCCCAGATGTCCAGAAGTCTGCGGGGACGTCTGGCCTAGCTCACAGACGTCCGATGGTCACCCCGGACGTCTGGAGGTCACACCCGCCGTCTGGTACAACTTCCAGACGTCTGATTCGCAAAGGATGGCGAATCAGCGACCCTGCGCACAGCCAACTCCCTCCCTCAGTACGGTCAGTCGACAGGAAGGAAGAAGAAAGCAGAATACTCACCTTTCAGACGTCTGTATGATCTTCCAGACGTCTCCCTCGCCGTCTGGCTATCAACCCAGACGTCTGATTCTGGAAATTTTTCCAGAACAGGGCACCGCTCGGCCTCCGCTCGCGACGCCACCCGCGTCGCACCTCGCGCGTCTGCTGCTCAGACCACAGCAGGTCCCTCTCCGCGTCGTTCCGCGCCTCCTGCGCCCTCCGCCGGCCGGCCAAGCCACTCCGGCGAGCTCGCCCTCACGGCAGAGCTCTGCCCTCGCACGCCGCACCTCCTCCGCGCTCACTGCGGCCGCCGCTGCCGCCCTCGCGCTCTCTCGCTCTCGCGCACAGGAAGGAGAAGAGGAAGGGGACGGTGGAGACGACAGGAGGGGAGACGTGGACTTTTAAGGCCATGCGAGGAGGAGGGAGAGAGAGCGCGGCAGGTCTGCAGCCACAGAGAGAGAGGGAAAAAGAGAGAGAGAGGAATCGCGGGTCTGCGCGCATAGGCACGCAGACGAATCTCTCGTGCGAAAAAATAACTGTTTTACAGACGTCTGGAAACGATCCCAGATGTCTTGATGTGATCCCAGACGTCTGGTACGACGTCTGGGCCACCTCCCAGATGTCTTAAAAGACGTCTGGGGCACGCGTTCGTTACAGATAGTATGTTTTTTGTAAAAATCTAAAGAAAAGTGGATAAATTTTTTAAAATTGTACAAATTTTAAAAATAATAATAAGATTATTTTTCTAGAACTAAAGTATTTTCAAAATGTTAGAATGCATGTAAGCATTCTAAATTAAAATCTCAAATTAGGATTTCATTAGTGATAATTAACTTAGGTCACCTAATATGACTTAGTAACCACATGGGAGTTAACAATCACATCTGCTTGACATATAATGTATGTTTATTTTGATTGTTTTGATATTGTGGAATGGTGATCAAATCATGTTAGCATGCGATGTGATGTGGAGAAATTGTGAGTGGGTTAAGATGTAATATTTCTAATTTGTGGAATGTATGAAATACATACAAGTGATGTATATGTACATGAAATCTTCATTGTTGTATGTATGTGATTGAATACATGGGGATGCAATCTCAAATATGATACGTAAACTAGGTCAAGAATTAATAGTTTAATGAGGTTAAATGGAATTTTTCTCAAAACAAAACCAAGTCAAATTCCTAATAAGACTAGTTCTCTTAGTTTTAAAAGTATCGATGAATTAGTCATAGTGAAGGTGATCCATGGCCTTCAACAAGGCGTGGGACCCATGACCACAAGGCTACGTTAGTGAACATCGTGAAGTTGCCTCCATCTATAATGTTGCCAATCCGCCAACCAAAAAATTGATTAAGGAGTCATTTAATCAACACAAAGTGGTTCCAAAATGGCTTTGAGGACAAGAGGGAGCTTAATTATTGGAGCTTTTGCCTTTTGCAAGCCATCAGAATAATATAATGAGTTACACTTGATATAATCATATCATCTGAATAAAAGCATTCATTTCTTCTGGTGTATAACTAGGTACTTTGATAGATAGGATATACATGATATATGTTGAATAGGAGTTCTAAATGGTTTAAAAGATCCAACAATACATCGAGAAACTATTATGGTATTCAATCAAGTGCCTTCTATCTAAAGAGGGATGACAACCTTCTCAAGAAACTATCATTGGATTGATATTCTTAAATAAGGACTCAAAATTATCATGTTAGTCAGGTCAAACAATTGACTTGATGAAACAAATGAAGACAATATCCAATGTCATGAAAAAGGCATGTTCTTTGACCTAAGACAAGTATCCATCTTTGTTCTTGAATATGCATATTCAATAAATCAATGGTAAATAAGCTCACCTAGGTGTTAATATCAGAAAGTTAGTGTGATGATAGGATGTACACCATCTTTCAAAGGATTCACACAGATTTGCTGTGCAGGTGTATGTAGTAAACTGTAGGAATGAGTTAACTTTAAATATGTTGAAAAGGATGAATTTCATACATAATTTTGGAATCCGGATCAAACATATACCTAAAAAAGAAGATAGTCCTTTGGAGAGAGGATGTGGTCCTCATTCTAATTACAATAATACTATGAAAATGTGAATTAATATGGTACTTGATATAGTTGGCAGCAAACTAGTGGAATTAGACTTCAAGGTCACGTTATCCACTAATGCAAAGGATTTTTGACTATTCAAAATACTTAAGTGAGGTGCAATGCCTTAAATCCTTATTCCTAAACACTTTGTTATTAGTGTGATGAAATCAATAATGATTTCAATAGAATTTCACAATATATAAAATCAATTTTATTTAAATAGTTAAATAATACTTGATTTAGAATTTAATTCAACTAAAAGAGTTCATCTTGATCCAAATATTTTACTAGGTGAATATCAGATGAGATCTAATATCCTCCATTGTATTACAATAGACAAATTTCCTATATACATCTCACAAAGTCTCAAAAGAAACCATAACCAAGTCTATTGAAGATTTACCTCCAAATGACAACCTCAAAAAGAAAGGAAAAATGAACATCGATTCCCTTCCTCTACTCTGCCTAGGTGACAACTACCCAGCATGGTAGTCAGCCAACAAGTCAACTAGTGATGATGGGTACAATGATTCTCATGTTCCCAACCTCGTAGGGCCAAGATAACTAACCCCTACACAACCTTGATAAGCTTTCAAGTTAGCTAGTAAACCTTGGCAATGATAGCATCTATGAAATGGAAAAGGTCCCTAAACTAAAGCACTTGGAGGTGAGTTATATAAGAGCATAGTGAATCAAAACTTTGCACCTCATTCTCAGTTTATTCTAGCAAAAACGAGAGCTTGAGAGCCAATATACCTCAAGTCAACGGTATGCTAAAGAATCTTTCCTAGAACAAGGACAAACTAGGTAAATTTCTTGGTATCATGATGTCTGCTCCTTTTTCACTTGCCACTTACATCATTGGTAAGAAGACAGTAGCTCTTTGACCATTATACCACGTATACATAATGCATGCTCTATGCACTCAAAAAAAGAATTCACACATGTTTTTCCATAAGCATGCATAAACATATGCACAAATGCAAAGACACACACCAAACTCTTGCTACATAACCCTTCCCACAAGCTTAAGGGTCAAATTTGTTAATGAGCCGCCATGATATATATAAACCTTAGGTCATATTTAATATCCAACCATACTAATGAAGGTTTACCACTTAAGCATGTCTTATATGAATTTCACCAATAATCTAAAAAATTTCAACTCTCATCTAAGAGAAAAGAAATATACATTGTGACTTTCAAAAACAAAGTTCAAAACTTTTGAAAATTATTCATAAATTCAATAAGCTTGCAAAAATTAAGTTTTATAAAATACTTTGTAAGACACCGACTAGGTTTCTGAAAAGGCACAAGGAAACGTGCATTGCAACATATTTTACAACATGTGTCCACCGCTCAATAAAATACACCAATGTATTTTAATTTTCAACTGGTATATTTTGATTTTTCACCAATTGAAAATCAAAATACATCGATTGAAAATGAAAATACACTAATGCATTTTGATTTTCACTTAATTTTTCACTTGTGCAACGTAACTTTTCACTTGTAAAATAATTTTTCACCTGTAAGTTTAGGACTTCAGGTTTAAGTTCCCTAAACTCTAAACCCTAAATCTAAAATCATAGGTGAAAAAATACTTTCTAATTTCTATGTGAATCTATTTTCCACTAATAGAAAGCTAAAGCACACTGATGTATTTTCATTTTTAACTAGTACATATTAATTTTCAACCAATTTAAAAACAAAACATACCAATTAAAACCATCACACATTACAATGTACATTTCTTTACTTTTACCATTTTTAAACATTGAAAGATCCATCTTCAATATAATGTTTTAGCTCAAATTAGCAGTTTGAGGTTTAACTCACTGGAAAATTCTCATGGTGAGGTATTTCAACTTCACTCATTTCAAAAGACGACTGCTTCCTCCACTTTTAGACTGATATTTAGGGGGAAAAAAAGAAGCAACCTGCCACCACACCAAATTCCAAAGTCTTTGCAAGCTAGTTTTTTGCTGCTAAAATGTCCTAGTGCCCATCATGCTACACCATGGACTGAAATCAACAATTCATCGAAGCAGTTGACGAGTTAACCCCCCAAACCCCAAAAGAGGAGTTTAACCCCTGTTTACTTGGGGTTTAACCCTCTTTCACTTAACACGAGTTAGGCGTTGTTAACATCGATTGCTACCAGTGTTAGGAAAACCTACGTTAAACACCCACGAGACTGGCGCTCTCAACTCCGGGTGTCGAGCCACCTCACGCACCCTTACTCCCTCTCGCAGAAACCTCACAGTCATCGCCCATTGTCACCCTCGCGATTCTTACCCTCCAATCGCCAGCCACGCCCTCGTGACCTCACCCTAATGCCCCCATGCTTTGATCGCTTGTGGCCTTGCTGTAGTCGTGGTCCAATGGATCGCGACCTCGACCTTGTCGCGCCCAATCGTGCACTCCAATGGCTCAATCCAATGGCCTCGTGAATAGGCATTACTGTTGCAACCATCCCCCTATTCCAATGGGTATGTCCTTAGCTTTAATCCTCTGCAAAGCTTCTTCATTTATTCCTCCCCTATGAAGCTATGCAAAGTAGGTCCTCTCTATTGCTTGTCGTGTGGTATTATGTTCTTAATTTGTTCTCTTCCTATATATATGTGTGGCACTTCCTTCTTGACTCTTAACACCGTGTTGCTCTATTGGACCTTGAGCAGTGCTTGGAATTGATAGTCAGGTGTGGTAGCTTGTATGGTTGTTTTGGTTTTCAACCCTCTTTTTTGCTTATCCTAACCTCTACATCAGGCACATTCTCCATTGCTAGCTTCACTCAATTTTGAGGCTTAGAAAGGTATGTATTTTAATTAAATCTATTATTTCATAATTTGTTTCCATGGATGTCATGTTTTTTTTTCTATCGACGATTTCTTTGTTGATTTGTTGTTAGTTACATATTAATGGACGAAAATGCAATGGCCGTTTAACCTTAACCGAAGGCCAAATGCCTCCTACAAATAGAATTTTGAATAGACAAGAACCTTGGATGAACTCCATCTTATTAGTTCTGAGTGGTTAGTGGGAGGGTTAGTTCCCAATGCAACCTTTTGAGGGAGAGAGGGACGGTTTAACAATAAATAGCAAAATATACCTGTGATTGTGTTTCCTCACTTCCTTCTTCAACAATATTTATATACTAATGATCACTTATCAAAGCTAAATGACAAATCTGACAAACCTAAGTAGATACATATCATATATTATATTATCTTCAAAAATCCGAACTCTTCTATTAAAAGGCAATGAGTCGGTACATACCTCCACAAGGATTGTAGCAGAAAATAGACGTGTCTGCCCTATTTAGGAACATCGGCAATAATTTGCCCAATGTCCTTGCGAAAACACAAATTAGGTGGCTCTGATGCTCCATGAGTAGCAACCAAGCATTTCAAGAGATCAAAGATCAATAATAAACCAACTAGTAGAATGCTTATTCACACACCATCCATAATGATAACCATCCACATCCACCTAATTTATTCTCCTCTTAGTTGTTCCCCAAAGTGTACCACCCCACTGGTAGATATCCTGTAATATCAATCTTCCTTAAAATTGAGAGGCAGAAGATGTTCATGTCAAGCAGCAACCTCAGGTACTCTATATTTTAGTTTTAATAACCTAAACCTATGGTCGCTTGGACAACTAGCAACAACAAACAGAGATCATGGCTTTTTACTCAAAAAATGACATTATGGCTTTATTAAGATGGATGACCATCAAATCTTTATATCATACAAGTTTTCTCGTTTGCTGCAGATCTAAGCTGCCTACCTTCAACCAAATAAATAATGCATAAATGTTGCCTTGAAGGCATATTAAACCATTGTACAGAAGTTTGTTCTTCTATGTACTCCTGTTGTCTCCTCTACTTGGTTGGCAATCATTATCAGGACAGCTCAGACAGCAGACTTCACATTGAGACATACATGAGAGAAGTGTGCAACTCAGTACTGATCCTCTTGGAGTTATCAACCCAGCACCACATCTAAGGTCCTTGGTCGAGGAGCTTGTGAGCATAAGATTTTACATTTTTTCATTCAGCATCTACCATTTTAAGGGGATGAGAATATGTTGATCCTTGCTCCCATTCAATTGCTTGCATTCTGAAGAGTAGAATAGGCAATGCTCATGATACATTAGACTTTATTTTTGACAAAAAAAGAAGTAATGACTGAATCTAGTGTGATATTGAAAGATGGTACTTGGTTGATGAGCTTGTCAGCATAGGGTTTTAAAATTTCCAGAATACCTTTTTATTAAGGTTATTTACAAATAAATAGAGAATATCTATATATATATAACATTAATTGGGGTTTTATAAAGGATTGGAAACTATTCCCCAGCTGAAAATTATATTATATCAGTTGATGTGTTTTACATGGATGCTCTAATCTTGTATTTCCTATACCCTGTTATTCGATCAAGTTGACCATGTCTATAGCTAAATTTGTTCATATCTTTAAAAAATATCACATTGAGACCTTTGTAGACAGGATATTTGTCTCTCTTTATAGTCAATCCCACCTATGTAGTATATGTGATATCAAAGAGATGGTCAAGGGCTATTTCCCATGCGGTGTTTGCAAATCAGCATTTTGTCTTTAAAAAAATGGACTTTCATATATGAAATTGGAGCTAAAGTCCTTTTTCCTATTTAATTTGTATTTCATTGGAGATAGCCAAAGGAAAGGTTCACTCATCCAGAAAATAAGGAGAGAGAAAGAAACCTCTCAAATAGAATAGGGTCCAATCCAAATAAAAAACAAGCCAGAGATCTACCAAGCCGCACAAAAATGAGCAGACATGCTACAAACCAAAAAACCAACCCCAACCACAGAGTAGATCATTCACCAAATAAAGCCAACAACAAACCCTATAGTTGGGAGAGAAGGAAACCAATAACAAAATAGAAGACCCAAGGCAGTAGTGTGAGACCAAGAACAACAACACCAAAGCCCCCTCCAGAAACAATGGCCACTAGCAGCTAGCACTAGAGATTGGTGAGATTGAGGCTAGCAACACTATTCGATAGACATGCAAACACCAAACAAAGTTAGAATCAAAAGAAAGGCAAGTTCATGCCATCAGGGAGTATACCATTGGAGTTATAGAAAAGAGACAGAAAGAACTTGATTTTCAGAAGTCTCTTGGGGTCAAAGGCAGAGTCAGCTGAAGGTGCAGCCACACCTCTCCTTGCAAACAATCCACAAAGTAGTGGTTAAAGTTGACTTAAGAATCCAGCATCTATGTTTCTATTTAGATCGACAATTACACTATAAAAATTTATTTAGAAATGATTTTTGGCAAGGGTTCTCTTTTCTTGTTTTTATTTGAGGTTATACCTTGCTAAAAGAGCCTTTTCAGTTTAGCCATATCACATACTAGTCCATCGAACTTACATGACATATTAGGTGGATCAACAAAGATGTAGAAATATATTAAGTACATTGCTATCTAGCCCATTAAGGAAAATGTCACCTCTACATTTTAGAAACAAACATAATCAACTATTTATCTTTAACGAGAAAACACGTGATACGTTGATAAATTAGACAATTCATATACCCTATTGCCATCTAACCCATTAGAGGTTAATGGCAATTTTTCACTTCTCATCATGGAGAAGCTTGTCATTCTAATGTTTTCCAATGCGGCACTTTATTCTGCAAATATTTTGTCTAGGTTGTAATTGGAATGAGTGGGAATGTTGTAACCAATCGATAAAGACATTGATCTATTTTTCCCTAATCATTTTTAGGTTTGTCACGAAGTCTCATCCTAATACATACATAGTCCCAAATGAGTGCAGTCGAGTCAGTCATTGTACGTATCCTGAAAGGAGAAGGTTAAGTGTCAATGATGCTTGGGAATATTGCCACATGTTTATGTGTTTCTTGCAAATAATAGCTAATGCATGGATGCAAGATACCAAATATCAGTTACATGGCAATAAGTCAACACAAGTAAATCATCGGTAGGTACCAATCTTTGATTGAATTGTTCATGACCAGTTGAAGTAAATGTTATACAATGTTTTATAATGTGTTCACCGTCATTACTTGTAGAATGTCAACACCTACTCAAAATCATGGAAGGATTGTGCCCCCTCATTTAGGAAATTGGGTTGAAGACCATTCTATAGTCCTTGTCCAAATACTTCGAGAGCGCTATGACAATGGCAAATATGTGAATGGATCTTTCGCAAGAACTTCTTGGAAGGAGATAGTCATTGAATTTAACCAAGCATGCAAAATATGTCCTTAACAAAGGACCAACTACAGAACAAATGGAAAAACATGAAGCAGGTGTTTCAGGCATACACAACCTTGATGAATAAGAGTGTATGGGTGATGCCCTTTTGATAATGAATTCATTGTTTATTCTACATTTCCTTTTGATTTCTGTTTGTAATATTCTCTCTCTCTTACTCTCTCTCTCTTCTATTTATTGTAAATAGTTAGATAGTTTTAAATTGAATTACTTTGTGATAAATAAAAACAAACACGTAGTTTTTAAATCAAACGTCCGCCTCCCTGTGTTCGACCCGGAATTTCAATTTCGATATAAATTTTATTTGTTGAACACGAGTTCTTCGCTTTCAAACTACAACGACAGATTTTTCAAAACTAAACACGTTAGCGTAACAACTCGTACGTCCAACAATGGGGTTGGGATGATGCAAGCAATCGCCATATGCCGTGGGACGATACCGCATGGGATGGGGTTAGTATTTACGCAAATGATTTACAAATTTTGTCCCTATGCCTAAAACAAATGATGAGGTGCATTCATTCATGCAGCTTCCCGCACATTTCCAAGCCTTGCAGGGGAAGTTGTTTCCATACTACAAGCTTATGGAGTCCATAGTTCGTAGAGAGGTAGTAAAGGGGACGTATGCCACATCAAGCTGTTGACAATCAACCACCCTAGAGTAGGAAGATGAGATCAAACTATATGATGAGTCTCAGTCACCATAAGTTGGTATGCATTTTCTAATGATCAAATGTCAACTCCTGCATTTACACAGATTAATGTAGGTTCAAGTGTCGAGGATGTGTCAGCCCCTCCATTGTTTGACCTGCCTATTGGAGGGTGCTCCTACCAGGAACCCATGCAAATGCAAACCAATGTGCAAAGTGGCAGGGGTAGACCTCAATCACAACTTTACACAAACACATACCAAGAGATGGCTCATAATGAAGGTCCCTCACATGTTGCAAGAGGTGGTGTGGCAGGAAAGGAGAAAAGCACACGTACAGTTGAAGGTGGTGGCTCATCAAGCGAGAAGCGGCATCACAGTGCTCTTGACCATGATCAGTTCATGCAAAGGATGAGCTAGATGGAGAGCATGGACTGATTCATGGAGGTCGAGGAGAAGAAGTTGGCAAAGGAGAATAGTAGTCAAGACATTGAGTATTGTACTATAACACTAACTACCTTACTTCGAGACCTCAATTCGAGAGAGCATATTAGGTCCATTTCTTGTCTCGCAGATAAAGGATTCTGCAACATTCTAAAGGTCTTCCTGCATGGTCCGATTGAAGAGTTGAGTGACTATATTAGGATGGTGTTGGATAGGGAATGTTAGGATGGTGTTGGATGGTGTTAGGATGGACTTGAGGGACAATAGGCTTCCTAAATTTTCATTTGGGACTTTCCTTTTATTTGCCCATATAGTAATTGCTTTCATGTCATGTATCATTGTTTGTGAACTCATAATGCATCTATGTCAAGTGCATTATTTGAAATTCATTTGAGTACATACATTGTTGATTTCCATGGATGAACTGCTTCAATATCTCTTCAAATTTATAGACGAATGACATTCACACATTCAAAAATAGCGAGGAGAACATTTTTGGTTCTACAATGATGGGAGTCATGTACTCGGCAAACATTGAAGCAATGGAAATGATGTGGGAACAAAGCCATCAAGTACCTAGGCAACCAAAGCATACTCTGTCACTATCTGACTTAGATTGGGTACATCATGTCTTAGCAAACCATGTTGATTGACCCATCAACATGATTCGCATGACAAGCAAGCAGTTTTTCAAGCTACAAGACATACTTTTAGATAGGAAAATAATGAAGAGGAGCCAAAATATGCATCCGAACAAGATGTTGGCTATATTTCTTTACGGAGCCGAACACGGCGCACACAATCGTGAGATGCAGGAAAGATTCCAACGATCCACTAGGACTATTAGCAAATGGTACATCCAAGTTTCTCAATGGATAAAGGAGTTGCAGTAAGATCACATCGTGTCGCCCAATGACTCGATTCCAATTCCTTCAAAGATAAGGAATAACAAGGAAAAATATCCATATTTCAAGGTAAGACATACACCTACACCCCCATCTCTCTCCCTAACCAATCATGTATAGAGTATAATGAAGGCATGTGCATGTCTTGTTGCAGAATCCTTTACTCGCACGTGTGATGTACGATATACAAAGTGATTTGCCCATGATTAGCTTTTTATTTAAATGACTATCTGGGTGAGTGAAGAATTATTTTTGACATTGTAATTAGAAACCCCAAAGGTTACTCATATTAATGGATCCTTTCATTATATATGGGAATTATGAGTCAACATTTACACTCAATAATAGATATTGTCAACAAATCTGAGCCCATTGCACATATATATATATGGTAGCATTAACTTTTCTTCCTTCTTCATTAGCAATGACTCGCAACTTCAGGAATTGGAACGTACTTCACGATCAGACTCTGGTCAACATTCTATATGAACTAAAGAGTGAAGGTCAATACATGCATGAGGTGTTTACTAGCGCTGCATGGCGTTAGTGCCTTGCAGAACTCAATCGACAACTGCAAATCGAGTACTCCAAAGCTGATGTAGTGCACAGGTGGATGTTTCTTAAGGCAACTTATCACTCAATCCACATAATGATCGATGATGTAAACTAGTGCTGGGATGATAACACTGACAAGCTAGTTCCTACAAATCCTTTGATGTGAAATGAGGTAAGGAAAATGTTATTTCACAACCATTGCGGAAAGAAAACATGTAAATGATCTATGCTCAACTGATTTAAGGTTGATCCACAGTTAAGGTGACTCCACAACTACCAATTCCCAATGAAGGGGCTACTAAATTTCATTTTGTAAACCGATTGATGCAGTCATGATCCCTTTCCGTAGTAGTATTTATTTAGCTAAACTTCGATTGTATAACTGAACCATTTATTATCTATTTAGTGGGACTTTGGTTGCATATCTTGCAAGAAATTATTTAATCAATTGTATTTGTAATTAAGATAATTTCTTTATGAGTAATCCAAATGATCATCTTGTGATGAGGTTAGTAAGAAGAGTTCATCATTACAGGTATGATCATCCACTTCATACCATTTACATTTTGCACAAATGGAAGCCACCATTGACTTAGGTTTTTCTTTAATGTAGGTCAATATACCTACATCGCAATCTTCTCAATTCACTTCGAAGTGATCTTCTCAATGCGATGAGGTTCAAGTACATAGGTTCTGCAACAGCAACTTAAAGGCATCAGTACGAACATTGTGGATGCGAGATAATCCCAGACATCAATTCCTTGGATGTTCTAAGTTTCGTAAAGGTAGATGCAGCTACTTTGAATAGTTCAATCCCCCAACATGCCATTATATGAAAGGCATTATACTAAACTTATGAATGAGAATGTGCACCTAAGAGAAGTTGAAAAACATCGGTAACAAAAATAATATTATCCTATACTTTATAATTCTATTGCATTCAATATTTCTTATCATTTCCATCTCATAGAACTACATCATACCTCTTCAATCATGGTAAGGTCAATAGACATATCCAATCATCGAAGATGATCCATTTTTATTATTATTCTCTTTTTTATTATTTAAATTTTATCCACTAATTACTATTAATTACATAATTAAATTCACCCAAATTACATTGCTTACATAGATAATAATCAATTTAACATACCTAATAATTAATTAACTAAACTAAATTAATTAATTTTAAATTAATAATCACCAACATAACATAATATCCAAATAAATTTAATAATACATTATTTATATTACTTAAAAGTAATTATATATTTACCATCATAGCATTACTTATATAAACAATTACCAATACATAATACAAAACAAATATAACTACAACCATCTCACATTAAAATATATTATCTTAACAAACTTAACTACCACTTAAATTCTTAACACCACTATCAAGCAAACACCACAAAAGTTAACACTTTAACTCAACACCTATTCAAATAAATACAAACTGATAATAACACTATCCTGTAAGTAAACACAATTAAAAATTAACTTCAATTCTACATTTCTTAACACCAATTCCCTAACCCTCCAAGTAAACTAATCCTAAGTATCCAACAAAATTATTTCCCCTAAACATGATTTTAATAGTCTTCTTTTATTCTGATTAGTGAGAAAATAAAAGAGCTCCTATATGCTGCAGAAGGTTTGAAAAATTACACCTATAGCACCCGTAATTTAGTTTCCTAAATGACATTTTAAAATCAAAGCCTCACATTGCCAATCAAATCTCATGCATAGTCTACGTATGCTGAATGCCTTCAGCCACTTCAATTGCAGAAATTCTTGTGAAAAATCTAAACAAATTTAAGTTCAGAGACGGGACAACATGTGACAACAATCACAAACTCATAAGCCCACTTGAGTTAAACAGCTTATCAAGCAAAGAGAGCTTCCGGTGACATTTCAAAAACGAAAATGCATTCAGAGTACCAGAGCCAGCAAGCAGTATTCAATTCAAAATGCATACATTAATACCAACCACTTCCACTAAATTAAGCACTAGATGACACCATCATGGAGCCTGCACAAAAATTAACTTGTCGATGCATAGAGGCTCGCACACTGGTTTACAAACTGATGTTGTATGCCTTGGCAAGCTTTAGTTGAAATTGCATCGGTAGGGACGCTGGTTGGCGGAGTAAAATGACTACCCAAAATTTGCTCAGAAAACAGAGTGGGGAAACGTGAAGCCACAGTAGTTGTCATGTCAAATTAAATTGCAATATGGTATTGGTTTGCATGGAAAAAAGGGGGGAAAAAAACAATAAATTGACAAGTGCAAAACTCTGGCTGTTGACCGATGGAAACATTTCCTGTAATTCGTGAGCGAAAGAAAGCTGCAACTTACACTAGATTTTTGCCCCAAACTTTGGGGTTCTCCCACATGTTTCTCTGCAAACCTGATTATGTTTTATTTTGGTATGCAATCACACCAGCAACACATGTGCCCCTTCCTTTTACAATTCTTTACTTGTAATGCTGGCACATATGATATGCTAGCTTGTCCATGAACTTGCACTTCTTATCAAAACCCCATCCTGGGTTATTCTGCAAGAAACAGCGAGACATTATGCTCAGAAAAGAATTCCGAAGGTGCAGGTACAATCTAAAATTATCATATATCTAGTGGTTAACATAAGAGGTGGGACCAGTAAAAAACCAAGTTCCTGGGAGAAAACAAAATTCCAACAAAAGACATTCGCATCAGTTCTGCATAGGGTAGGGGGGTGTGTTGGTGTTGGGAATTTCGGGAAGATTGACATTTTGATGGACCATAAGGCTCAAGAAATGCTTCACCGAATGCTTACAAAGCTCAGTCTGTCAAATAGGGAAAGTGTGGAAATTTATTTTTGTGGAATTCCCATAAGACAAATTTGATCGAATGCTTAATTATAGAAGAATCACATCAAGTGAGCATAACTGCACGAGAACAAGAAAAATTGATGAACATATTTGAAGCTGAATCATGAACCAGCAACATACACCAAGCCTTCTCCCATACAAAGTGAGATCGACAACATGAATTCTTTGCCTCCACTCAGATCTATTTTCGGTCATTTTTAAACTTAAATTTAAGTAATTGAGGTTATACTTAATAATAACTTCAAACACTTTTTGGTCTTCCTCGCCCCCTCCTAGTGGATTCAACCCTCAACTCCTCACATCTTCTGATTGAGGCATTTAGTGGTCATTTCTTTAAATCTCCAAGCCACCTTAAACATCTCTCATTTTATTAACTGTTGGTGCCATCTCAACCTTTTTTTTGGATAATCTCATTTGAAATATAATCATTCCTTATATGACTACATATCCATCTTAACATCTTCATTTTTACCACAAACATCTTCTACACATGCATTGACAACCCAACACTCAAAACTGTACAGCATGACAAATCTTCCAATTCACAACAACAACCAAGCCTTTTCTCACACTAAGTGGGGTCGACTATATGGATTCTTTGCCTCCACACAGATCAATTTTCAGCCATTTTAGGACTTAAATTAAAGTAATTGATGTCATACTTAATAGTTTCCTTCCAACACTTATTTGGTCTTCCTCGTCCCCTCTTAGCGGGTTCAGCCTCCAACTTCTCGCATCTCCTAACTGGAGCATCTAGTGGCCTTCTTTATAAATCTCCAAACAATCTTAGACGGGCCTCTCTCATTTTATCCTCTATCGGAGCCACCGTAACCCTATTTCTAATAACTCATTTGAAATAAGGTCCTTTCTTGTATGACCACACATCCATCCTAACATCTTCATATCTGCCACAAACATCTTCTATACATGCCTATAGTTTATAACCCAGCATTCAGAATCGTATAACATGGCTGGTCTTACCACAGCTCGATAGTATTTTCCTTTGACTTTTAAAGAAACCCTCTTATCACAGAGAACACCAGAAGCACCCCTCCATTTCAACTACCATGCATTAATTCTGTGTAACATCTCCATCAATTCCACCATCATGTTGGAAAATGGATCCCAAGTACTTAAAAATATCTTTCATTGGAATGCACTCTTCTCCAATTTTTACATCAATCCCTTCGTTGTTCCCTCTACTACAAAACTTACATTCCATATACTCAGTCTTCGTCCTATTTATGCGTAATCATTTATCTTCCAAGGCTTCTCTCCAAAGCTCAAGTTTTCTGTTCACTCTATCTCTGGTCTCATCAACCAACACAATGTCATCAGCAAAAAGCATACACCAAGACACCTCAACTTGGATATGCTTCGTCAACTCATCCATGACCAAGGCAAAAAGATAAGGACTTAAAGTCGAACCATGACAAATCTTCCAATTAAAACAAAAATATTTATTTATATATTATCATTAAAAAGAAACAAAGACCACTTGCTAAACTTGAACTTTCTGCAAGCAGGCTTCGACTAGCTCCATTAAGTACCACTTTCCAATAGTTTACAAATTATTATTCACTAATAAGCAATTGCGATTTTTACATACATGTCATTGAAGTCTTTTAAAATATTGTCGATTTTGGATAATCTCATTCGTTTATATATTGTTGGTTGTCTTTGAAAAAGTTATGTTATTTTTGAATTTGTCACTTCGTTAGCTATAGCTGTTAAACTTAACGATTTTAGACTGAAATATAATAAAATTTTATTTTTTAATCTTCAAAATTTATTTTTTTTAGGATCCTATGTAGAGAATTTTGTTTCCTCCATCTCCTCCTAGATGGGATTCTAAAGATCTATTTTGTAGCTTCTGATGTAATTCTGTTTTGATATTAAATGAATGTAGGTGGTTATCTCTTGGATGATCACCCTTTTACCTTTGAAAAAAATATTATCTTTTTTTATTTTCAACCCCTTCTTCTTCCCCCTCCCCACACTATCTTCTTCCCTCCTCACCTACGACCACCTCCTCCACCCCTTCCAACCACCCTCTACCCCCTCAAATTATCTCTAAAATCGCAATCCATGTCTCACAATTCATGATCTCTACATGCAAATCTAAATCATGATCTCCACATGAAAGACTGCATATGCACCCGTCGTATTACTTTCGAAGGGTGCTTAAATCACTGCATCCCACAATCCACGCCTTCCCTTCACCTCCCATCTCTAGAGATGCTCCTCTCAACTGGAGCTCGATCCCATCTTTGTTGTGGCGATCAAGACCAATGCCTAGTAGGACCCTTTCTTCGCTAACCAATTCGCCACCGCATGCTCAAGGATTGGCCAGATGTACTATGCATGCCAAGTGTTCGATGAAATGCTCAAGCCAAATGCCTTTGTCGACAATGCAGTAATCAAAACCTAAGGTTGTCTTCTTCACCCCTGGATGCTCTCTCCAACATTGCCAAGATGTGCACGTCTTCTTGCATCTGCCACAAGCTACACATTCATGTCTCTGGTCAACACATGCGCTAATGCATGAGCCCAGAGACTCAACAACGCAGTGCATGCCAAGGTCTGGAAGATGGGTTTATGATCCCAAGTCCATATCTAAACCACGCTGATTGGTTCCCATTGTGGTCTGCGTAGGGTGGCGGATGCATGGAAGGTGTTCGATGAAATGGCCCATGGAGATGCCTTTTCCTAAACAGCAATGATATCTATTTACACTCAGTCGAGGGACATGGTTGATGGTGGTGAACAGTTAGAAAAGGGGAGTTTAGGAAGGAGTTGGAGAGAGGGTTTCAAGGAGGTGGTCAAAGGTGACGAGGGAGGAGTTTGTAAATTTAAAAAAATAAATTTTGGAAACTAAAAAATAAATTTTTATTACATTTCAGATTAAACTCATTAAATTTAATAATTATGACTAACGGAGTGAAAAATACAAAAATAACGTGATTTTTTCAATGACAAAACCGAAAATATAATGAAGTTAAAGGAAAATAAGTAATTTTAAAAGATTTTAATAACATATACATAAAAATTCTAAAGCAATTACAATCAAACTTCCCCCTGCAATTAAAATGAGAAACATGGTATTCATATACCAATTGATGGAGAGTGCAAGAATGGATACCCTGTTCTTTTTTTTTATCTTTAAATTAAGGACCATATCAAATACTAAGGCTCTCACAAAAAACAATATTCCAAAGACAAGGGCATAAGGGTACTCCATCAACAATGCCCATCCACTTTGGCCCCACCAAAACAAAGAAGCCACATAAACCTTGTCTCCACTTAGTTTGGAGCAATTCCAAGGAAGCCTATACTAGTCATATAGATAAAGGAGGTCCTAGCTTGAAGTGGTGGTGACACGTAGACTAGAACATACTTGAATATCTTAGGTCAACTGAATCCATGCTAACTGAGATAGGCTTCTTAAAATTATATTGGAGCAAAACATCTATGGCAAATTCAGAGCAATTCCTGTGAAGGATGACAAACATGTTACACTGACATCTCCATATCAAATTATGTTCTGCAAAATTCATGCATCGCAGCCTGAGAGAGGAAAGGGGGTGAGGGTGGGGAGGGAGGGAGGACACAGGGCCCATTTGGCAATGGGTTTAAGGGAGTTTTTCCCCAACCCGTGATTTTTATTCAAGGTTTTCCCACCATTTCAACACAAACTCCTATATAATTACTTCCAATCATTCCAATCAAATCACATTAACATTTACTCTCACTTTTACTATTAAAAAATACCCACTACACCCTCCAATCTCACTTTTAATAATAAACAAATACCCATTAACATTCGTCACTCCCATTTATAATATTAAACAAATATCCACTGACATTGCATCATTACACCAATCATTTTAACCCTCTACTTATCCCTTCCCTTATTCACCATCCAAACAAACAGCCATCTCCACTTATTCAATTTTAACCTATTCCTACAGTGTTTTATCCACTCTCCAAACAGAGCTTAAAGCATTGCAACAATGCAAGACTAACTGGAACATTGAGGTAGCGAAAAAAACGTCACCTAGAACCCTGTTACAACTTCTGTGATAGCTCCTAAGACTGCAAGAGCAAGAGGCACTAACAAAAAGACAACAAAACCAAGAAACTAAGCAAGTCTAGCAAGGTCATGTAGGTAGAACTTGGAGGGACAAAGTGAGGCACATAGATGAAAACAATGTCTCTAGCATATAAAAGCAGTGGCTGTCAGTCTCGAGGTGACTGGTGAATCCCACTCATATTATAGTCACATGGAGGGAAGATTTTTGAGGAAGTTTCAATAAGTGATGGTATGGCAAAAATCCAGCAACATGATAAAATTCAGTCAGAAGTGAACTGTTGACTATTTCAAAATGGTTTCGGCAAGACCAA
The DNA here is from genome assembly GCA_037157565.1 of Thalassia testudinum. Lineage (NCBI taxonomy): Eukaryota > Viridiplantae > Streptophyta > Magnoliopsida > Alismatales > Hydrocharitaceae > Thalassia > Thalassia testudinum. The sequence continues at coordinate 101,720,686 of JAZHRO010000063.1, forward strand.
CCAAAGCTAGGAGGCAAAAGGACGAGTTGACGAGAGGAGAAATATGACATTAAGTCATGTAAGGAAACAATGAAAAGATATGGTGGAAGCTTAGTGCAGAAATCAGATAAGGATAAAAGAGAATCTGGTACGAATTCAAACAAAGCTTCATTTCTGATAAGATCGATTTGAGGCAGCTAGATGAGAATACGGATGAAGAATAGAAAAGGAAAAAAAATGAACAAATACAAGGCTGCAACTGAAATTTTAATTAGACAAAAACTCTTTCAGAAAAAATCTCAGCATGGCTTCTAGGGGAAAAAAGATAAAAACAATTAAAATCTCAAAGGTTACAAAAAACTTAAAATAACTTTTGACTTCTAACATATAGAAGTCAGAGACGTCACTGTTGTCCGTCTTATGTTATTTTTCAAATAGTATGCAGACTGCTTTCGAATTTTCCACTTCCAGTCTTGTTGAAGCAGACTTCTCAAATAAATAATCATCTCCATACCTCTCAATGTAGTATCAAAGCCATGGTCCTAAACCAATGCGCAAGACCACCTCAATCTCTCGCTCTCTTTATCTACCTAATAACACCTCATCTTCTTCGTACTTGAAGTTGAAGATACGAATAATTCATTTAGTTATGAGTAGAGACAGTGCCAAAGCACCAAGGCACCTTACAGGAGCAAAATGGCGGATCCCACCAGCAGGAGTTGTGCTGCAGCATGATTAGCCCATATTTGTGGGTTATTTAAGTATTTAAGTACTTAGACATTAAGTTAATTCTAACATTTATTTAGCATAAATTAGGATGTAAATAGATTAATTCATATTTCCAATTTAATTATATAATTCATGCATTGCATTCATATTTAAATGCATTTAGAATTAATTTAGAATTACATTCATTTAATTAGTTAACCAATTAGATACATTGCATGCATTAATTTAAGTTAACATAAAAGTTGAGGGTTTGTATATAAATAACTATAATATTTTATCATTATTTTTATTCTTCTTCTTTCAGCAACGGCTGCATTTCCTTCAGCTGCCGCAGTCAAGGTCCCATTCATGGAGGAGCGGATGTGTTGGATCTGGTCAGGGCAACTGACTTCAAAGGAGAGGAGGAAGCAACCGAGCTCGTGGAGACACTGTCCCACTCCACCGTGTACTCCATTCCACCACCGTGGTCTCCAAGGCCGAGATCCACCACACCGTGGGCCGACGAGGTGACAGCTCGTCGCACCAAGCCGATGCACCCATGCCAACACTGTGAGCGTCCCTGGCCACGCTTCCATCATTGTGCCTCACCAGAACCAACAACCACCACTGCAGCCACTACAACTTCACGTCCCCGTCAGTTAAGACGTCCGGGAAGTTTCCCGGAAGTCTGAAGCTTCGTCCCCACACACAACAGCAACCGGCCACTCACTTCATGCCCGCGCCCCTTCAGCTGCACAAGACGCCAGCACCCTGCACCACCTCCGCGCGCACCATGCACCACCTCCACGCGCACCCTGCAATCGCTTCCAGCCACGCACGCAACCGGCGTACCCACCAGCCTGCAGCACGCCCACCAGCTCCCCTCAGCACGCCTCACCTCCACGTGCCCACTCCAGCGCACCCGCCTTGCAGCCTACGCAGCCGCACCTGCTGCAGCGCCCACTTCCAACGCCTTCTTGCAACACGCATGCTCCAACCTGCAGTGCCCAGAACGCACACCCAGAACGCGCACCCGCTCCTTCACTGCCCTCGCCGACCACCGCCAGCGTGCAACAGAACCCGCGCCTCCCACCTGCAGAACCCACGCCTCCCGCCTGCAAAGCCCATGCCCGCTCCTTCCGTGCCTCGTCGACCTCCTCCAGCGCACCTCCAGCATGCAATAGCACACGCGCTCCAGCCTGCAGCACGCGCGCCACCTCCGTGTGCACCCTACGGCAGCAGCAGCTTCTTCACCACCGCTACCTTTCTCCTCCGGCAGGCTGACTCCAACCACCTCTCAATGTACTGCTGCCACCATCGCGACGGCCTCACTTCAACCAACAGCCTGTGGGAACCTCTCCTCGATTGAACCTCTCTCCCGATCGCGAGGAGAGAGGTAAAATCCTATGTTTTGATTCTAATTAGTAATTACATTTCATGCCATTACTTGGAAAAGGAATTTTGATTTATGATTATTTTATTATGGTGAAATTGCAACTTCATACTCAAGCTTTCTTACAATTACGTGGCTTTTGTGATTAACATTGTTTGACATTAATTTTGGGATTAAAATGTGTACAAATTTTCTCTAATACATGTCAATTGAAAATTACATAAAATCATCACGTATTTATTGAATATTTCAGTAAGTAAATATTGCACATCTACCCTTACATTTTCAAGTTATTGTGCATCTTCTTTCCATCGCATTTCATGTCAGATTTTACTATGGATTTCTCATGAGATTGAACGAATACGAAATAATCAAGATTTTATTGCATCATTGCCTCCCTGTGGACACGACCCACTCCTAATTGAGTGGTTATATTAATTGTTGATTAGTCGATTTTTCCACCACATAGAACTACAAACGACACGTTATTTCATTTACGAAACTTAATCGAAAGCGGAGAATCAACTCGTCACAGCACAAACAACAAACAACAGCTGCCGGCTAGCAGTAGCACAAGCAACTACATTGTAGCAGGTCAAGTGGTTTATTTGTGTCAGGATTGTTCTTTGATTGCCGATTTAGACTCTGGTTTGTGGATCATATTTAATGATTGAACAATGAGCAAGTGGGAGGACTGTGATTTAAATGCCGACGGCATGTCGTCGGTAAGGGGATTTTTGGAGGGAGGGCATATCAACACAAATATAGTGTCGGTTTGCAGGGGAACCGCCGGTATGCCGACGATTTCGTCGGCATGCCGACAGCAGGAAGTTTGAAAATGCTGAGCGGGAAGCTGGTCTGGAGGGCGGTCTGGGAGGGAAGGGGCAGCGGGGGGAGGGAATTTGAATTGCCGTGGAGGGAATCGGCTGGACAGGGGAAATTGGCGTCGGAGGGAATCGGCTGGACAGGGGAAATTGGTGCCGGAGGGAATCGGCTGGACAGGGGAAATCTAAAATTGGTTGGGCTGGAGGGAAGCACACACACACGTTGATTCAGGCTAAAATAACCTGTAAATATGTTTTTAATATAAAAAAACATGTAAACACGTTTCTAATATCTTGATTTAGTTGTCTTTCAAATCTTAATTATTTCTGTCGGCATGCACCGGCGTGCCCTCGGCGTGCCTCGAAATGTCATTTTTTTGGGGCTGTCGAAATCATCGAAATCTACCATCGAAAAACGGGCATTTCCACAGCATGCCTTCGACATTGCCACGAAATGCATACCTACAATTTTATCGGCACGGCGTCGAAATCGACATTCCGAACCTTGTGGGAGGATTGGTTAGGTGTTATCAGTATTTGGGGCCCTGGTGATTTCTTACTGTCATAGACTAGAGGCTATGGCTGCTAAAATGGATGTGGGGTGGGTTAAAAGGCGTGGCATTGGAGGCTACCATCATCCGTATCATTCTCATCATGAGAAGATTGGACATATTGGTTACATGTGGAGAACAGCTTTTTTGGTTTTTTGACATGTTGAGAATGATATGGTTGGCCCACATTGTACAAAGAAATGGAGCTGTTTCGAATATGGTGCTTAAGATGCAGAAACTGATTCCCAAAAATTAGCAAGAAGTGTTGATTAAGATCCTGCATGTTGGTTTCTATGGAACTCCAGAAACACAACCAGTACAAAGGATGCTACTCCTGTGAATTCAGAATCTACCGATGCCGCTAGCACAGGTAGACTCACTGTGTGCTTAGTTTTAGGACCTCAGATGGAGCCTTCTGAAAGGCTTACGATAAGTGAGCATGACTGCTGTGAGCATCTATGTGGAGATGAGCATCTACATGGGAATCTTAGGTAGACCCATGCTCGTTCATAGGTTCAGCACCCTTCAGACATTGAGCAAGAGCATGGGGTGTAGCTAGCAACATCTCTTGCTGGTCAAGGAGGATGCCATATATCTACTGTTGGATATATGTAATACGTGCCCTTGTCGAGCCATCTAATTATGTAATACATGCATTTATTAGAAGTGTCCCTTCCATTCATTTGAACAAATAAATATTAAGTATATATGTGTGTTCTTTTGATCGCACAAAGGTTAGATCAGACGACTGGTGATGGTCAACTATCTAAAACGGTTCTGGATAGTCAATACAAGATTTTAAATCTGTATATGATTGGTGTCATTAGCTTATTATCATGATCATAATTCCCTATGTTGGAAGAGATGGCATCTTCCAGGTAATTCATAAGAGAGTAACACCTGACCGAATACATGATGGAAAGAGTTAATGGAGATTCCAAAACACCTGAGCATGATCAAAGAGTTGATCAGTACAACTGGGATTGCAAAAGTCCTTTATTAAACACCATCCTCAAAGAAAAAGGTACATGTCCTTATACTTGAGACAAGAATCTATACCTGTATCTTTAGCGAATTTCACTCGATGGAGAGACAAAACAATATTTCTTTCCATTGTGCAAGCAAGATTGAGATTAGCTCACTTTTCTATAAGTGATATATTTACGTATGCAGCTATCGTATTACCTCTACATCTGAAAATTTCAATGTAGGAGGGTTTATCCTGCATGTCAGTCTTACAAGCTGCACTAGGTGAACAGTATAAAGGTATTATTTTCCACCTATCACATCTACCACCATCTATCGCATCTACCCCTTACAAATCATATCTACCCTCACTATCTTGCTCCTACCCATCACATCTACCTCCACCAACATACTCCCACCTATCACATCTATCCTAGTAACACACTCCCAATAAAAATAAAAATTGTTAGTGTTATCACAATTAGGGGCTCTTATGTTATTTTTTATTTCCCTATTTGATCTTCCCTATACTTTATCCAGTACCTTTATATAAAGAGGACTAGAAATTCTTTTGATGAACCAGACATTTTATTCCATTCCGACATGGTATCAGAGTAGGCTAAGTCCTAGGATCTCTACAATGTGGTATCTTCTACCACCAAAACCCTAAGAGACAGAAAATCTCTCTGTTCTCTCTTCCCTCTCTCCATTGTTGTTGGGCTCCTCCACCGACCATCAACACTGCTGCTAACCCTACCCCACACTTAGCGCCATTGGTTAAGTAGCAACAGCACCTCCTAACACCACTACAGGGAAAGGGCAGCATCAAAACTGCTACAGGTGTTTCCACATCTGGCCGGAACCTCCAGTGGCTATCAAAGGGGCTTCTCGCTCCATGTGTCCTGCTCTTGAATCTCAAGTTACGTGTAGTTCCTATTGTGGCCCAAGGCACTCTTTCCTGCTCTCCATGGTTGCTATGACGAAGATTGTTTCCTAAATTGGTGAAGTTTCATATTTGATTTCATGATTTTCTTCTCTGTTTGGCCCCAACAAGGCAGCGCCTATACCCACTGCCTCTCTTGAAGTAAAACCTATGACTTCCTTGACCTATATGGTGATCCAAGGCACCTGTACAAAGCTTAATGATGTCCAAAGTTACCTTCTCTGGTCTCAAGCGTTCAAGATTTTTGTTAGTGGCCAAAATAAGCTCTACATATTAACCAAGACTCCTAGTTTCCAATATGCAAACTTAGAGAGATGGAAATAGGATAAATACTAGTTATAAATTGGATGATGGATAGTATTAAGCCACAAATCGTAGAAAATTTGCTCTACAAGAAGACCACCAACGAGGTATGGGACAACTTGGAGAAGAAATATTCACAAAGATCTAATCATGCCCGATTTGCTAATGTCTACCGTAGATTTGGTCTACATCTCAAGGTGATTGATCTCTAGTTGACTACTATCTAAGATGGAGAATCTATATAAGGAGTTGAATGTGTTCAAACGATCATGTTGTGATACACACATAGGACAAATGCAAACATGGTAGGTGTATTGCTTTCTAGACGATCTAAGTTCTAGATACCTGTCTACCCATGATCAGATTCTAACCCTCCAAGATATCCCTAATCTAGAGAGGGTGTATGGGAGACTCTAGAAGATTTCTCGACACAGGGATGCTTGCACCAACTATTGCTCCATCTGATGCACCTCCTATGGAGACCTTTGCATTTGCAATCTCTTGTAGGCGTAGTGGTTCTGGAGATGGTCATGGCTGTGGTCGAGGGCATGGTCGTACATGTGAGCCATGTGTCCATTGCCAGCGGACAAACCATCCTAACAACTGTTGGACCAAGTTTGGCTAACCTAGTCAGGCCAACTCTGTTGTGGTTCAGGGGGTCTACCTCTCTTGGGCTGTTGCCTTTGTCTGCTGATGTTTATGCACGCCTTATGCAGCTTCTCCAACTAGCAACTGGACCATCTATTCCTCAAGATACTACTACATCTTGCTACTGCAGGTACTTCAGCCAATCTAGCTACAACCGCATCCACCTCTTCTTGGGAAGTGTATTCAGGTGCTTCAAACCATCTCACCGGTAAGAAGGATGCACTTACATCTGTGCGATAGTCATCAACAGTTATCTTGATCTGTTTAGCAAATGGATCTTATTCTCTATAGTTGAGGATGTTCACTTCACTAACTCTATAACTATTAGATGCTTACTACGGCCCCAAGTTCGATTTGAGCTTGTTATCTATTTATAGACTATGCAAGGAACTTTCATGGGTGATTTTTTATGAATACTATCTTTTTTTAGGACTTCCGAATGAGGAAGATGAATGGTGGGAAGATTAAGAGAAATGGTCTCTACTACATTGATACTCCTCAGTTCTTTACAGCTGTTACATCTATTATCTATATCTGCCAATCTTGAGCTCTGGCATCATCATCTGGTGACCCATCAATTTTAAGGAATCTGTTTTTCGATATTTTGTAGTCTTTATTGATGATTATAGTCATCTTTCTTGGACTTTTTTGTTGAAGAATCAGTCAAATTTTTTTTGAAAGAAAAAAAGGATGGTTAGCAATTTTCAGTAGCCATCCAGAGTAATATTAAAAAAATGGATCGAACTTCCAGGATGTTCAACCACATCTCAAAATAGGAGGATGCTTACAACATTCTCAACCCAAGCCATTCCCCTCCGGAAAATGGAATTATTCCGCTGCAACCAAACCGACCATAAAAAAGCAATAGCCTTCACCCAGCCTAGCACATCCACGTGCACCAAAGAACGAAAAGACTCCCACCAAGAGTGAAAAGATGACATATCCACCCCCCTTACATCACATCTTTCCCATACATCCCTGGAGAAGCTACACTGAAAGAAGAGATGATGAAGATCCTCTGCCGCTACCCCACACAAAACACAATCCAAATCGCTCTCCCCAGCCCATCTCAAGTGAAAAACTTGTCATTAACTTCTCCCTTCTAAACAGCCACAAAAAAATCTTAACCTTCAACAGGATCGAAAACTTCCAAATGATGGAGCAACCCTCCCAAATTAAAGGTGTTTGGACCAACCACCAAGGTTAACTTCTTGTAGGCCTTAGCCATAGAGAAAACACCACCCTCCCATCTGAAACTATCCATAGGTTTGTCAATAACAAATATGCCATGCAAAATTGCAAGCAAATCCTTCAGCTCCTAGAGAGAAGCATCAAAGAGACCCAACTGCAAAATCAAAGACCAACACCTAGCATCGATGTCCCAAACGTCAAACATAAGCACATCCTTATCTCACGCCAAACCAACCAAATGCGGAAATAAAGACCGAAAACTTCCACATCCCATCCGGTCATCTTTCCAAAAACAAAAAGAACACCCTACACCAAGCACCGACCCAAAGAACCTAGAGGCCATTCCCTTCGAAATAAGAAGCTGAACAAAAGCCCAGAAAGAGGATGGCCTCACCGATCAAGAGCGCCCAAGACCAACCTCCACCGACACCCCAAAAGAGTCTCGCTACAGTTTATCCAGGAGGCCATTACCACCCGCCAAAAACCGCATCACCCACTTCATAAGGAGTGCAACATTTAACTCATCCAAACATCTAACACCAAGGCCTCCCCTCTTCCTCGGCATGCAAACGTCCCTCCACGGCACTAGCTGCAAGAACTGCCCTTGGTTATTCGAACCTTTCCAAAAGAACCATTTTTGAGCCATCTCCAACCTTGATTTTTTGACAATTTAAAAAGAGAGAAAATCGGAATAGCTAAAAGCACTAACTTCACTAGAACCAACCTACCTCCCATAGAAAGAAGCCTGTCACTCCACCCATTCAGCCTCTTGGTTATTCTTTCCTCTACCATCCTTCAATCAAACATAACCAATCGTTTTCCCTTCAAAGGCAACCCTAAATAAGTGACAGGGAGTCTAACAATCAGTGTATAGAGGATTTCTGAAATACGAACTTCCGAACCACTCTCAAGATGAAAAGGAACAAAAGCCGACTTCCTACCTACAAGCCAGAAATATCACCAAAAAGGCCAACCAAAACCGTAACATGCTCTGTCTGCATAATGGAGCAACGGGGTGAGAAGGGACCCATCTCCATTAAGAGTGAAACCACTAAAGAAGCTAGAAGCACAGCATCTGAAAGCTAGAAAAGCTAAAGTATCAACCGCAATGTTGAAAAGCAATGACACCAAAGGACATCCCTACCTAACTCCCCTCTGTGGATACGACCAAAGCCCTGACGATCTACCATTAAAAAGGACCAAGAAAGATGTGGTCGTGACACATCATCGCATAATTTTAACGCAAGCCTCCGGAAAGCCCCTCTACAAGATCTACCAAAGATAGACCCAGGAAATAGACTAATACACCTTTGAGAAGTCCACTTTCCATAAGAAAGCCAGGCAATAAGATATATTCCAATATGCCACCATTTCCTTAACCAAAGCGGCAGAATCCATAATAGATCTGCTAGTAATGAAAGCTGACTAAACTAGAGATGTCAGCATTGGTAACACGACTCGCAAACAATTTGCAAAAGTCTTTACCACTATCAAATACATCGCATTAGAGAGGGCAATAGGATGAAAATCATAAACGGACTCCACACCCGGCTTCTTGGGAAGCAAGACAAGGAAAAATATGTTCAGCCTCTCAAAACCTTTATTCTCCTAAAAGACCTCCCTTACACCCGCTACCACATACTTCCCAACCACATCCCAGAACTCCCTAAAGAAGAGGATCGATAAACCATCCGACCTAGGCAAGCCCTTCGCCTTCAAACCCCGAACTGCCTGAAGCAGAGTTCCTCTTCTGAAATAGGCTTAAGCATATCATCCCTCATATCATCACTCAGCCTTCCCATCTCAGACGAGCCCAATCTCCACCTCTCCTATGGTTGCCTCATGGTAAAATTACAAAAATGCTTTGCACAAGCCCTGCAAATTTGTTGCCTCTGTGAGATAACCTCATCACCAAGACAAATGGAAGTAATCAAGCTTGCCCTCCTTCTAGCACTAGTTACTAAATGAAAAAGCTTCGTGTTAGAGTTCCCCTCCCTAAGCCAAAGTCGTCTGAACTTCTACCTCCAATCAATCTCTCTCCTAATCCTCTTCTTTGATTTTATTTTGCAGGGCCACGCTATCACACAAGTCATCCCCATCCAACCCTACCGTCCCCTCATCATCAATCACCGCCAAGGCCAGTAAAGCCTCCTCTCTGACACCCTCCCTCCTCTGTCTCACCATCTTCCTAAACTCCATCATCATCTACCTGGCCACCCTAATACGTTCTACCATAGTGTGAACAGCAAAGGATCCCTCAGGAATACCTCGCCACTTCTATGAAATCAGATCCCTAAAATCAGGTTTCAACAACAATTTCTAAAACTTAAAATAGGTTGCAGCAAAGCCTTCCTCCCCACTATCCCACAACAAAGGTGTATGATCAGAAAAGGGTCTTGTTAGAGCCTTTACAAAGGCACCATGAGAAAATTCAACAAGTGACACGCTACACAAGAATCTATCAATCTGTGGCATCTGACCCGTACCATTCCTCCAAGTAAAGCGAGTCCCAGAGACCGAAAGGTCCAACTCTAATTCATTAATCACCTCCCAACACAGTGAAGAACCGTCCAACCGTCCATCTGGTCTATCATCCACAAACAACATGATATTAAAATCCTCACCAACTAGCCAAAGACCACCATCAACCTCTGTCGCCACTTGCCTTAACTCATCCCATAGGGAGTCACGTTGGGAAGAGTCACAAGGCACATAAACACCAGACACTGCAAAACCAACTCCATCTAACCAGCTGGTGAAAAAACCAATGACCACACGAGACCCCACCAATGAATCCTCAAGCTAGAAAAGATCTTCATTCCACAACAACCACTGGCCTCTCGATCTGCCCACAGCATCAATGGCAAGAAAAGTAGAAAGGTAAATCTACAGCAAAGCCATCACCATCAATCAAGGGTCAATTGGTTGCTTCAAGATGCGTCTCTTACAGCAAAGCCATGTCTACCTTCCAATCAGCAATGTACCTTTGCAAAACAGACCTTCGCTCTCTATCCTGAAGGCCTCTAACATTCCAAGAGAGGATTTTAATCATGGGAGATCAAAACACCCCCTTCACTCTTAGTCGACGGAACAGATGGATCACTTTTCAGTTTCAACACCTTAGCCACTCTCATCTCAACATCTTCCACCACAACCTTCTCACTCGCCTTCCTATCCTTCACGAACTTCCTCTTGTAACAAGAGCAATAAAGAAGGCCACTTTTAAGACAAAGTGACCAACCCACTCCCGAAGTTCTGGACTCGAAAGAGATCCCACTGCCTCTACCACCCACAGCCACCTTGGAGGACATATAGGCCTTGATAGAAAGCTTTGCAACACCATCTCCTTGACCATCACCGAAGCAGACCCCACGTAACCCGTCTGCAACTGCCATCGACAAACTCCCCACCTCCCGACCATCATCAAGCGCACGCACTGCCGCATCAAGATGTGCAGTGCCACCACCCTCCACCACACCACCTGCATCGCCCAAATTGCCCACTCTAGTCGTCGCCGCCTTATCACCCTTAGACTGACTAGCCTACTGCTAGGGCTACGCGTCAACACACATAGTGGCATCCCCGATTGCACCATCGCTCTCTCCAACTGTCGCGCCCCCCAAAGAAGGATCCTTTTCGAATCTACAAGCAAGTTGGAAACCACCACAAGCAGGTGAACAAGGAAAACCAAGCTAGGCATGATTGTCAAACCCAAACAAAAAAGGAGCCATAAAAGATCCGAAGTGGAACTCACCAACTCCGGATTTATTTCTGAATCCAAAGGTAGCCTGTTCAGCTCCCAAAACATTGGCCGAAGAGCCCCTACGAAAATCATGTGTCCCCTTTCCTTCATCAGGATCGTGAACACAATGCACAGCATTGATGGCACAATTATTGGCACGGGGTGCCAGCTGTGCATCGCCCAAGACGAAAGTCGTTGCCAGTTGCCCTTCCAAAACCAACTCAATTGTAGGGACGAAAAAGGAAGGACCCCTATTGCCGAATTTGAAATTCAAAATTGGAGAGGGACCCTTGACCTTCCATATCTACCTAAGCCTCACCGCTACCAAAGCACCACCCCCACCATCACCACCACCACTGGGCAGCACTAACAAGCAACCTCCACCACCACCGAGCACCTCCGCATAGGACACCCCACACACCACCAACAGCCTCTAGAGGTGTAGAAGACAAATAGTCCCCACACCGAAGCACCACCCCTTCAACAAAGAGCATCCCCTCAACAACTCTCCCTAAAAAAAAATTTGAGATAGATCACCCTTAACAAAATCTTCAAATATTAGTTCTATTATTCCAAAGTTTTTTAATGAGATTCAGAATTTCTATTCCACGAGCATCAAATTTTTTTGCAGTGATAATGCACTTGAATTTATAAAAAGGGATACTTAAGAGTTTTTGGCCAACAATGTCACCATCCACCAGACATCTTGTGCCTATACCTCCCAACATAATGGTACTGCTAAGCACAACTACATCATATTCTTGATCTTGCTCATACCTTAATAATTGCCATGAATGTCCATAAGCATTTTTGGGGGGATGCCATTCTCACTGCCAAATGTCTAATTAATAGGGTTCCTTTTCCTATTCTTAATAAAGATACGTCATTCATACTTCTACAACCTAATGCTTGTCTTTTCTCCTTACCACTATGGATTTTTGGATGCCCGTGTTTTATTCACTTGTTTAGGGTTGCTGATAAGCTCTCCCCTAGATCCATCAAATTTGTGTTTCTGGGATATTCTAAGTCTCACAAAGGTTATCGTTGTTTTGCTCTAATGGGGAACAAGTATTGCATCTACCGATGTCTCCTTTTTTTGGGGGGATGCCATTCTCACTACCACATATCTAATTAACAGGGTTCCTTCTCTAGTTCTTAATGGAGATACACCATTCCTACTTCTACAGCTTGATGCGAGTCTTTTCGCCTTACCACTGTGAATTTTTTGATGTAAGTGTTTCGTTCACCTAAGGTTGCTAATAAGCTCTCCCTTAGATCTATTAAATGTGTGTTTTTAGGATATTCTAAATCTCAGAAAGTTTATCACTGTTTTAATTCAGTGGAGAGCAGGTATTCTGCCAATGTCTCCTTTTTTGATGTGCTTTTCTACTCTGATAAGAGCTCTTCTGTTGGTTGATTTACCCACACCTATGAGCAACGCCATAAGGACCCCATGGTTGTTCCTTTGTTGTCTGTGTAGGTTGAGGTTCCTAAGGAGAGACCATCTGATCTATCACCCTCGCCAACATCTAATCCGAATGTTCCTACTCAATAATCAAAGGAGTTGCCCATTGCTCTCAAAAAGGTAGTAATAAATTGTATCCTACATTTATATCTCATTACACTGTCGTTGATCATCTAAATCCTGCAGAAATTCTCTAAAGAGTTGTCATTTTTTGAAAAGACTCTACAACGTTATCTATTATTGTAGTTCCTAAAAACTATCATAAGGCTACACAGGACCCTAGTTGGAGGCGTGCCATGGATGACAAGATGGCAGATCTTACTACTTAAAGAACTTGGGAGTTAATTGATCTTCCTGAAGGTGCAAAAGTAGTCAACTGCAGATGTGTTTGAACTATAAAGTATAAACTGATGGGACTATTGAGCGGTTGAAGGCCAAGCTGGTTGCAAAAGGTTACACTTAGACCTATAGAGTTTACTTCAATACCTTCTCTCCAGTAGAATTCCTCAATTCAATTCATGTTATCCTTTATGTGGCAATTAATAAGGCATGGCCACTATATCAACTCGATGTGAAAAATGACTTTTTTTATGACAATCTCTAAGAGAAAGTCTCCATGATTCAACCACCAAGATATGTAATTGAGGGAGAGAGTGTCTATGAAAGGCTATCTATGGCCTGAAATAGAGACCAAGAGCATTGTTTGAGAGACTTAGCTTAGAAATTCAAAAGATCAGTTTTCTTAAAACTACCTCTAACCATTCTATTTTTTTAACGCGCAAGAAGTCCAGTGTTCTAATTTTGGAAGTCTATGTTGATGACATAGTTCTTACAGGCGAAAATGTCACAAGCATACAGGAGACCAAAGACTTCCTACAAGCTACTTTTGTAACGAAGGACTTAAACACCTTGAGATATTTTCTAAGCATTGAGGTTAACAGAAACTCGCGTAAAATGGTTCTCTCACAGAGAGTATGTTCTGGAGCTTCCGGAGGAGACAAGTCAACTCAGAGCAAAGCCCTTCTTCCATTCTAGTAGAACCACAGGGAAGGCTAAGTGAGGATGATGATCCACTATTTAAAGACAAGGTACAAAAGCATTGTGGGCAAGCTTCTATATGTGATTTTTACCAGGCCAGATATCAATTTTGTTGTGAATAGAACGAGTCAGTTCAAGGAGAACCCCTGTATAGTCATTAGCAGGTTGTCTTCCTTATCCTTAGGTACCTTAAGGGGATCCTAAAAAAGGTCTCTACATGAAGAACAATGGGCATATGTATCTACATCCATACTCTGATGCAAACTATGTAGGGCTAGTAGAGGACAAAACATCGACTACAAGCTATGCTATATTTCTTGGAGGCAATCTTGTTATTTGGAGAAATAAGAAACAGACGGTAGTTGCCAAATCTAGTGTAGAGGCCGAGTACCACACCATGACTCATATTGCATGTGAGATCATGTGGCTTATACACTTCCTAGATAATCTGATGATCCCAACTTCACTTCCTATGCTTATGTTTTGTGACAATCACTCTACTATTTTCATTACTTCTAATCCTGTCTTCCATGAGCACACCAAGCATATTGAGATGAACTACCACTTTGTCAAAGACATGGTCACGACAGGGAAGATTTGCAACCCTAAAACAACTTCAAAGTAGCAAATTGCAAGCATCTTTATCAAGGTAATTCCACGAAAGTGCCATGATCTCTTGTGTAACAAGTTGGGCATGCATGATGCATATGCTCCAGCTTAGGAGTGTTAGAATTATTCTAATCTAGGACTCTTATGTTATTTTTTATTTTTTTGTTGGAGGGCTAGGATTTCTTTTGATGAATAAAACATTTCATTCTATTCCAACAAAAGCAAAAACTAAAACTAAAACTAAAAGCATATCAACTCAACTATCACATCCAAACCCACTAATCATCCCTTTATCCACCCACTTATCCCTTCTTAAAACTTCCTAAACTTTATCCAATCTTAAACTTTAAACCAATATCAAATTGTCCCCCAATCATTTTGATTAAATATGATAATAATTAATAAATTAGATATTACTCATAATTGAAAAACTATAAAACAATGCATAATGTAGATTTCTCAATTGAAATTGAAAAATGATTAGTTCAATCAAATAAGATCCCAAGAAATATGATCCTAGTGATTAGTTCAATCAAATGTAGCATTAAGGAGGAATTGAATTATATACAATAACAACCAAGCATTTTCCCACACTAAGTGGGGTCGGCTATATGGATTCTTTACCTCCACACGGATTGATTTTCAGCCATTTCAGGACTTAAATTAAAGTAATTGAGGTCATACTTAATAGTTTCCTTCCAACACTTGTTTGGTCTTCCTCGCCTCCTCTTAGCGAGTTCAGCCTCCAACTTCTCGCATCTCCTACCTGGAGCATCTAGTGGCCTTCTTTGTAAATGTCCAAACCATCTTAGACGTGCCTCTCTCATTTTATCCTCTATCGGTGCCACCCTAAGCCTTTTTCTAATAAACTCATTTGAAATACGGTCCTTTCTTGTATGACCACACATCCATCTTAACATCTTCATTTCTGCCACAGATATCTTCTGTACATGCATATAGTTTATAACTCAGCATTCAGAACCGTACAACATGGCTAGTCTTACCGCAGCTCGATAGTATTTTCCTTTGACTTTTAAATGAACCCTCTTATCACAAAGAACACCAGAAGCACCCCTCCATTTCAACCACCCTGCATTAATTCTGTGTAACATCTCCATTAATTTCACCATCATGTTGGAAAATGGATCCCAAGTACTTAAAAATATCTTTTATTGAAATGCACTCTTCTCCAATTTTTACATCAATCCCTTCATTGTTCCCTCTACTACTAAACTTGCATTCCATATGCTCAGTCTTCGTCCTACTTATGCGTAATCCTTTATCTTCCAGGGCTTCTCTCCAAAGCTTAAGCTTTCTGTTCACTCCATCTCTTATCTCATCAACCAACATAATGTCATCAGCAAAAAGCATACACCAAGGCACCTCAACTTGGATATACTTTATCAACTCATCCATGACCAAGGCAAAAAGATAAGGGCTTAAAGTCAAACCTTGATGCAAACCAATGGTGATATCAGAGTAGTCCGTCAAATCATCATTAGTCTTTACACAAGCTGCTGCTCCATAGTACATATCTTTTATGAGGTTGATATATATAACTGGCACTTGTCTCTTCTCCAAAATTCTCCACAAGATATCTTTTGGGACAAAATCATAGGCCTTTTCCAAATCAATAAAAACCATATGTAAATCCTTTTTCTTCACTTTGTATGTCTCCATCATACATCTCAAGAGATGTATTGCCTCAATAATAGACATGCCTGGCATAAAGCCAAACTGATTTTCAGTTACCATAGAGACTTGTCTCACCCTTCTTTCAATTATTCTTTCCCAAAGTTTCATCGTATAACTCATCAACTTAATACCTCTATAGTTGGAACAATCTTGTATGTCACCTTTGTTCTTGTATAAAGGTATCACAAAACTTTTCCTCCATTCCTCTGGCGAAGATGACACTCATTTTTCTTCTCGTGTGATTTTGCATCGGCCAGGTGGCAGCATCTGAATTTAGTAGGCATCAATGCTGGGTCATTGGAAAACTTTTGGCTCTCTTGCAGGAATGGTATTCAAACTAATGTTGACACATGGATCAAGGCTTTTGCTATAATTTGGACTCTGTGGATTCAACATTCAACACAACTCAATGGGGTTTGGCAAGCATTCATGGATCGAGAAGGTAGTACGGGATGCCCTTGTACTTGCAAATTTTTGGACACATTATTTGTAATTGCTTTCATTGTTAATAGATGTGGATGACTACTATCTCCATTAGTCATCCTTTTCCCCTTCAAAAAAAAACCTCAAAAGAGTTGCAAGTTGTGGTGGGGACTTCAAAACTATACTCCCAAACTCATGTGATTAAAAATCATTTTCGTGTTTTTACTTCAATATGACAGATGCTTCAGGATCATTTAAAAGTTTTAAAACGATCTCCACTCTTCCATGATATGTCACTTCATCTACTACTAGCTACTGGTTGAGCAGATTCCCATTAATTACCTAGCTATCTAGAATCTAGTGACGCTGTTTATTACAGGCAATCCCACTGCACGTTTGGTTTTGGAAGCTCAGTAAAGTCTACCAAAAACCTTATTGATTCTTGGACATCAAAGCATCTATTTCAAGATACTCAAAGATTCACCATCCTTCAACCATTGAGGAACAGCATATAGTGCAATTAGCACCATTTCCAATGATCGAGTCCATAATGGTTGAGAAGATGCCAGTATATCACCAAAACTAACCAAGGTTCAAGAAGTCGGCCAAATAGGCATATGCGGCCAACCAAGTGAGTGATGCCAAGTAGTGCCATATGCAAGGAAAGCTGCACAGTTGGTCTAAATAAGTATACACCCAATTTTGAGATAAAGATCAAGTAAATGGTTCCCCTATAAAATATAGCCCATTGTTTAGATTTAAGATGTAAAATACACTGAACTAAACACCCCTCCCTCGCCCTTTGTGAGACCCCTATCACCCCATACCCTCTCACCCCATTGCTCGACACCCCCCTCCTCTATATGAGCAATTAGGGTTTCTCCAAGTTCCAACATCAGCGAAACCACAATGACAACAAGGCTCCCACACATAGGTGAGGCTCCAATAGCAACAATAGTGACTTGGTTTTGGTTTGTTTTGTTTGGTCTATCAGATATGTTCTTGAATTTTACGTTTGTTTTAAGCTTCCTTTCAGAAAAAATGTTTGGTTTAAGCATGATTTTTATTATTATGGGTTTGCTTCTACTATTGGATTAGTTTTAGTTCAAATATTTCTTATTGCTAGTTTTTACCATTGGGTTAAATTTTATTGTTGGATTTGCTATATACACTTTTTTTACTGTTAATTTTCCAATTGTTTGTCTTTGTTAGTGGAAGCACATACTTAGAAGGTAACTAAAAGGTAAGGCTTTAGGAGATCCTCTTCAAATCATTCACTATTTTTTAAGGGACTAGGTATGGATGTGTTGATATGCTAGACTACATGAATGACAATATTCTCTTTTGAGAATGATAACCATTACATATCTGAGAGTGAATTCAACCTTAAAAAAATCAGAAGAGAGGTCTACATTTGCAAAAAGGATCAAGAGAGCTCTTAAGTTGAAAAACACATAACTGATCCATTATATTTAACTGATCTATTATAAGAACCAACCGCTAATATTCCCATGAATCCTAAATCCCATAATCTATTATATGAACAGTGAGCATGTGGATACTAAGAGCTTTAGGCATTTGGTGTATGAAAAACACCTAGCCTGATTGCTCTCTTACTAGTGGCAAGATGAGTCTATTTATATATAGGTCAAGTAGGGCCCATCAGGATACTGTCATTATGATTCTGAAGTACTTGAAAATGCCATATGGAAGAAGATGGATGTTTACAAAATGCAAATCACTTGACTCTGGCATATTGTAATGACTATTCAAACACTTGACTGGCATATTGTAATGACCATGCAAAATCACTCAGTGATGGAAATTTACCAGGATTCTGCATTTCGCATGGTGTTAATCTTATTTCATTGAGAGTAAGCAAATTGTGATCTGTTGTTACAGTGAAAACCATTATAGGGTTGATGTTGGTGAACTCTGTTTGATTGTAACATGATGTACATCTCTTAGCTAGCGCTTGCCATTGTGATGTAACAATCAAGCAGATTCTTTATAAGCATTGAATTGATTTTCCACTAGAAAACCAAACATGTGTAGGTCAATTGTCATTGCATTCAAGATATCATTTGAAAGAGCCACATCAAAACACTCCATTGACATATGAGGAACTCCGCCAAGCCACTTCCATGAGCCTCCTTTCATTCGTTGACATCACTGTTCCAAATTAAGCATGATATATATCTATGATCACAAGTTTGAAGGCGAGTGTAGAAGACAGATTAGCTCACCATTTCCCTCTGTTGTCATCATATAGTATGTCGAATGAATAGTATTTTTTTCCAGCATCTATCTTCTTTATCTCAAGCAAGGCCTCTCAATGAAGTCACCCTGTCACTTCTCTGGATAACACATTAAAGATTCTAAGCATGCAAAGTCACATCACTTTGTGGTGGTCACAAATTTCAATCTACCTTTTTGATCACTTGAGCAGCATGAATGGAGATATAATGATTTCTTCTTTTAAAGAATGTCTCAGGGAAATATTAGACACTGTACTTTCGTGCTTCAACACATGTTTCGTGGAAAGTAATGAGAAATCTAGATCCATTAACTAATAATAGAGCTCTCATAGGGAAATGGCCAACAGAACTTATCATAGAAGACTTTTTTTGAGAGGCGTCGTAGGAAAGAAATGGTTGTGAAGACATATATGAAATAAGTGAGGGTATATGCATCTTTTCCAAATTTTATAGGGACATATATATAAAAACCCAAAAGAAATATATAAACTCTTCAAGGGGGTGGTGCAAGCAACAACAAGCAAATCTAACAGAAAAATGGTTGCCTCTCCCTACTCTCGCCCACTTGTAGACAGATAGGAGCCAAGTCTTCCTTTTTTTTGTAAAAGGATGAGCCAAGTCTTCCTAAAGTTGCAAAACAACAACAAAGCCTTTTCCCACATTAAGAGTCTATTTGTTTTCAAGGATTGTCCCTTCCATCCCTCGTTTGGGTCTTTTAATCCCAGGATCAGCCATCTTGGGATTGGACCTTCAATCCTAGGATAGGCAATTCCCAGGGGGCCATGGGATTCTCAATCTCAAGTTTCAACCTGCTGCCCTCACCTAAATTCAAAAACAATTCCTCCCAACAAACACATTTACACTCTTTAATCCCTTGATTTGACCCACTGACCAACCAAACAAGGTTTGTCCTCTATCCCAGGTTTATCGCACAATTCCACCCCCAACAAAGTCTATCCCTCAAAAACAAGTCCTCCTAACAAACAATACCTAAGTGGGTCGGCTACATGAATTCTTTTTTGACTTGCTAATTCGAGAGTGATCTAAAGAAGGGGTATCCAAAACCAAAAAAACGACCCCGAAAGTGGAATCTCAATAATCAGATATCATGGTATCAGAATTAGAAGCCACAGCAAAAAAGATGGGAAAACCTCTTTGCAAACACCAACCTTGCTAACCAAGCTTGGCAAAGAAAAAGGCATCAAAGATGGCACAAGTCGTATCAAACCATACAAAAAGAAAAAAAAGCTTCTCTCACCTTATCTATTCTAGTCTCCTAATTAAGCTTTCTATCATAACAAGCCTCCTATCCAAATCCAAATCCCTTTCTCCCTACGTAATCCAAACAACAATAACAACAACAACAACAATAATAATAATAAAAGTCTCCTATCCAAATCCCTTTCTCCCTCCATAATCTTGATAATCCACTCTGCAGACAAAGCCCTATTCATTGCTTTCAGATGCAAAAACCCAATCCTCCAAAAACAAAACAATGAATTTCAGTCCACATCACTAATGCCGCCCATGACCATCTTCCCTTAGCCTCCTCCAAAGAACTTCCAGCTTGTTGGCAACTTGGCATGGTTGATGACTTGTGCTATCTGTTAACTAATATATGGTGTTCCATTCAGATTCTATCCAGATTCTGTAATTCCATTCAAACATGTGGGACCATCAGCTTGAAGACTTATTCAAGCAGCATGATATTCAAAGAGCCAAAAAGCTAAGTCTAGAACAAGAAGGACGGCTGGTAAGATCCACAAAGTGGTCCTTGCTAAGAGCAATCAGATGTCACAAGATCTTGATAGGTATCTTCCCATTAAGTAAACAGCCAATCCACTAAGAAACTTGAGTTTATGTAGCCACTTAGAATGAAGAGAACTACGATTAAGGTGGCTAGTATGCATGGCAAACAGGACTGACAGTGTTCATTGCAAGAGAAGGAACAATACCATGGAACACTCAAGCGATAGTGTTTGGAAATAAAATTAAATTAAATATTTGATTAAGTGTTTATTATTTTTAGATCATAGTGGGTTTCCATGTATGTCTGTTGACTCTCTATACAAAGAGGGTTAGGGCCTCTCTATCTGAACAACAATAAGAATTATTTTCCCCCTCAAAATTTTCTACATGGTATCAGAGCAGGTTTGATCCCATGGGACAGAAAAAAAAAGAAGACACCCTAGAGGGGGAGGCCCTCCGACGGTGCCGTCGACCTCCAGTGAGCCACCAAAGAGGCTCTCCCCTCTCCCACAACCTATCATCTTCTTCTATTCTTCTTCCTCTCCTTCCTCATCTACTGTAGTGGTCGGTGGGGCATTGCAAAACCCTAGCAACGGCAGCTAAGCCACCATCATGCCGCCACAATCCACTCCTCGTTGCGATTGCATTCGCCCTCGTTCCATGGGGCAAAGATCCCTCCACTATCAGTAGCGATGGCACCCCTCACCGTACAGCGGTGGCGACGCCTCTCACGACACCTCCACCATCAGCGGCGGTGCCCCTTCATCGCGTCTCCACCATCAGAGGCAGCGCCTCCACTGCCAATAGCGACAATGCCTTACCGCACTCTACGTCGAGGACGTCGATGGCCCTCTTGAGGATAGGGACGACCTCGGAGAACCTGCCGAGACTGCAATAGATGGTGGTGTTGACGTGGAGGCTCATGGCAAGCTGAAGGCTAGGCTCGCCGACGACACCAGCTTTCCCATCGACACAATGTTTAAAGGACTTGGAGGCACAGATGGCGTACTCAAGGGCCATGCTGGGACCTTCACCCGAGGTGATGGTGTCACGTGCGAGCTCCAGGAGGAAGGGGTTGAGGTCAGGAGGAAGTGACAAAGAAAAAGAAGAGGATAAAAAGAACCCTCTTCGATTGGAGTTTTCTTAAAAATATATATATATTTAGGGTTATTTATGTTTTAGGTCATGCTAGGTTTTTCAAGTTTATGCTTTAGTATTTTGTTTTGGGGCCTTTGTGTGTAACCCCTCGAGTTCTAGGTCTTTCTTTTTTGTCCTTATATGTTGAATAGAAAACACAAGAATTGAAGATGAAAGCTACCTCAAGATGTCAAAGTTTGGGCAATACTCTCACGCACCTCAAGAGAAACCAAGCATTGATTGGCTTTGTAAGGGCATACAAGAAGAGATACCTAGGGTTGAAGGCACAAAGAGAAGACTACCACGTCGACAAGAGCGAATCTTCACTACCTTAAGGATCCAAGACTTCACCGTCTCCCGCGTCTCGATTTGCGGGAGAGTGTTAGGAAATAAAATCAAATTAAATATTTGATTTGGTGTTTACTATTTTTAAGTCATATTGGGTTTCCATGTATGTCATGTGCCTCCTATATAAAGAGGGCTAGGGCCTCTTTATTTAAACAATAACAAGAACTATTTTCCCCCTCAAAATTCTCTACGGATAGAATTTTTTTCTTTTACAAAGCTTAAAAGATAGAATGCTAACAATTATGTTTTCATCACTTCTTGCAGAGATGCTTTTGACACCTCCGGAAGGAAGAATGCTAATGGTTACCTTTTCAAACTATTTGGTGGGGTCAATCAACAGAGTCGACAATGTACAATATAGCAACATGACAATAGAAGTCCAATGACAAAGCCAAGAAAAAATAATCCCAAAGGACAACCAGGAGGAAATGCTTGAAATTAACCACCTGGTTATGTGTCTTTATTTCAGCTGCAACAACAAATGTGTTTATTGTACAGACATTGTCTCTCTTACAATATTCTCCACTATCTCTTATAAAGTACAATGGTACAGAAAAAGGATCTAATTCTTGAGTGCAAGTGATGGAAGACCAAATAAACTGTCAAAAAGAAAAAAAGAAAAAAAAAAGATTGAGTAAACTTCTATAAAGAATTGCCTCATTTAAACATCATAGAAACAGCCCTCTTCTAGGGGCAAAAAAAGGAACAGACACCAGACTTTATGCAACACTCTTAATAGCTCCCCGTTGAGGTTGTTTGTGAGTGTGTAAGCATGCACGAGCAAATGTGTGTTTCTGTGCAAGCATGTATAACTGTTGCTGCATGGCTTTAGCATAAATGTGTTGCAAGAGCATGATTGGGGGGTGGTTGGTTGGATGAGAAATGAGATGAGTACCTGTGTATCTCTAACTTGAAAGAGTGCCCACTATGCCGTGGCTGGTGGCTGGCGGTGATGAGGCCGGTGGTGATGTTGCAAGAGAGAGAGAGAGAGAGAGAGAGAGAGAGAGAGAGGAGAGGAGTTTGAGAAATGTGAAAAATATTATTGCTAACTCAAAGGAAATTACAATAGGAAGGTTCTCTTTTATAGAAAGAACATATTCTCTTAAACAAGAAACAAACTAATCAAATCTTATCTCCTAAATAAGAAAAAACAAATCATCTAAATAACTTAATAAATAAACAAAACTTGCAACTTAAAAAAAAGATCAAAACTAGACTCTAAGGACTCCAAAACCAACGCCCAAGAGGGCCCCTGACCCGCTGCCACATGGTACACTTTATTTCCAACACTAACAAAATTCCAGAGGCAAGACTTCACCTTGATTAGCTCGTTGGTAACTTATTTCAAAAATAAAGTGAAATACCATGTTGCATTCCTTGCTCCACCAACAGCCTGATAACCATTTAAAAGATTGCCAAAATGCAATAGCAGACACAGGTACTCCCAATATTTCTTTTAGTATATAATGTCCTCATAGTTTGGTTTTATGAAGAGAATGTGGAGAGGAAAAAGGGAGGAGAAAAGAGTGGAAGCTATGAAGAGTGTCTCAGGTGCCTGCGATGGTCATCTTTTGGGCATGATCCTTTATTTCCTATTTGCAACTCAATATGGGCTGAACGAGTGTGGATTAAAACAGCAATTTGTTTGATGAAGCTGCATGGCTTTTTTCTTTCAACAACACATACCAGGCATTTCATTTCTGCCCTTGTTCCATTTTATTGAAAGAAATGAAGGTTTGATTGTAGACAATACCCATCGAACCACTTGCCAAAATTGTCACTTCTCCACCAAACAACTTCCATCTTCTTCGCGACCACTCACCAACCATTGTCAGCACCCATGGCAGAGTTGGCTCACTCAACAGAAGGGAGTCCAAGACAAGAAGAATGAGAGTCACCCCCAGTGTGGTAGGGGACCCCGCTCGCCTATCCTTACTCCTGTTAAAATTTGATTCACTAAAATGGTTTCTTTTTTCATCTGAATTTGTCTGAAATGGGCTTGTCAGAAGAAAACACCACAAGGCAAGTGCAGCCAAGATAGATAGTACATAAAGAACCACTCAAATAAAATAGTTACCTGAAGGGAAAGAAGAGCACGCTCTGTAAACCTCTTGACAGAAGAAGGAACACTCTCAGGAACAGTTTTTGCGATTCTCTCCAATTCCTGTTGCTGCTCCTTTGCAGTAACTCTATCAGGACGACTATATTCATCAACAATGGCTTTCAAGGAAGGTGATCTTTTCAACACATCATTCAGAGCTTCCTGGAAATTCCAAAAAAGGGAAGAGCAGTCAGAAACGCACACTTATAGTTAGCAGCAAAGTAAACACATGCCCAAACATGTGGCCTGTCTGATTTCCAACAATCTAGCATCTTGGTGAAAGTTTGCAACAATTTCAAGTGCAAAAAATGTTTCAAAAATAATTCAACGTAAAGAAGAATGGCTGAGGATAATTTGATTAAACGGCTCAATTTCAGCAAAAAAAAAAGGATCAACTTGCCAGATCTTGGTTATTAGTACTGCTGGAAGCAACTTATGAAGAGAATACATAAACCTATGCAATTAATTACAATGCTCTACTTAGAATACTTTTTTATACTATAAGTCACACATTGTAAGTAGTTTAGTTTCTAATTCAATAAACCAAAACTATAACAGCAAATCAACAGGTATTATCATATAGGATTATTAGGTAATTTTTTTAAACTTGATTGTTAGATAAAATGTTGATGTGGGTATTGTTACAAATTGAAAATACCAGCAAGGCCCTGTTCGAGTTCACGCGTGGAGAAGGGAAGGAGCGTGAGGAGATGTCGTGGGAGAGAGGAGTAGTCCAAGAATAGGAGATTTTTCTTATGTGACTAAAAGAAAACAAGTGGAGATTTACTCTCTACTTAAAAAGAGTCAATCCCAACAATAATCCCACTAATTAAGAGACTAGGATTCTAACAATCCCAATCCTTATTTACTGTTTTCCTAAATATAGCAAACTTCCTAATGAAGTAATAATTTAAAATACTTTCTAAAAACAAGATGCCACATTTGGCTCAAAATTAGTTGACTCCATGCCAACTTGACACGCCCCATAGTGCGGCCCAACTCCACCCACGTGGCCTCCAAGTTTTCATGCTAACATGCCCCCGGAAGTCAAAGCCAGCAAGGATGAAGACTTGGTCACCTTGGTGAGACTAGAGCCCCCACCATTCATCGTCCTTCGCAATAGTACGTGCTCCCAAGTCACCTTTAGATGAGGCTTTGTTGATCATGGTTAGTCCATTTGCAACTTCAGAAGTAATTGCGTCTTTGGCAACCTGAAAAGTTGTTACAATAGCCACCGCGGTCTCCTTCAGTAGAGCCCGAAGCTTCCCTCTAAGTTCGTGGACGAAAGAGAAACTTCACAAGAATGAGGCATAGACGAGGACCCACATGGAGGTCTCTCGTGCTTCTCCTAACACTGCCCATGAGGATGATTCGTCCAACCGCAATCTTAACAAGGTAGGTAGACCTGACAATTTCCACGACCATGGCCTTTTCCACCTCCCATGCCACCCTCAGTAGTGGCTAAGGTTGTCGTCTCAAGCATGAAGAGAGTCAAACCTCTAGCTTCTGGGACCTCGATTTTCTCGAGACGACTGTATATCATCTCAAGATCCATATCTTCTTTCATGACCATGATCTGATCTCGAGTCGCATGATACTGGCGTATTAAGACCCCTGAGAAATTTGCAAGCTTGCCAACGTGGCCTAGAAGTCACCTGCTCGTCGCAGCAAGCAAGCTCATAGATGTTGAGATCGTCGAATAGACTCTCCATCTTAGCAAAATATTGGTCAAGGGAGAGATCCGCTTGATTCGTGTTCTAAATGCACCAATACAGATCTACCAATTTGCCACAACTGGTCTTCTTAGAGAATTGCTTCTCCAGAGCCTCCCAGATGTCGTATGCCGTTGTTTTGTAGAGCAAGTTGGCTGCAATGATCGGGTCGATGGAGTTCATGAGCCAATTCATGACCATATAATTTTCCTTCTACTTCTTCGCCTTGGCCGCTTCTCATGTCTCAAGAGCCTTCTCGAAGAGAACGTGGAGCTTGTCTTGTCCTCCCATGAAAATCTTGAAGGCTTGTACCTACAAGATGTAGTTGGACGAACCCATCAATTTGTTGATCATCCCTTGCACAAGAACTTTGGCTTACCTAGTGGTTAGAGTTTCTCCTTCAGCCATCTTAGTCCTTCAAAAAACGAGTTGCTTCTTTTACACTCTCATAGAGCCTGTGTAAGGCGCTAGGTTCTCTCAAGATGCGTGAGAAACCACACCGTCAGATATTCTCTCCACGTCCATGGAAGAGATCCTCCTTCCAGACACGTTGGCATGCTAAGAAAACCCCACAAAAGACTCCACGTGTTCCATACACAAGGAAGAGACCTTGTGCATGGAGCAAAGCTCCTTGAAGTCAACGTGCAAGGCCTCCTCGAACTCCTCCTATTCACGCATGGAGGCTAGCAAGTCCACAAAACCCACTCTAATACCATGTTAAGAATTGAAAATATCGTCAAGGCCTTGTTGGAGTTCACATGTGGTGAAGGGAAGGAGAGAGAGGAGATGTTGTGGGAGAGAGGAGTCATCCAAGAATAAGAGATTTTAATAATGTGACTCAAAGAAAACAAGTGAAGATTTGCTCACTATTTAAAGAGAGTCAATCCCAACAATAATCCCAGTAATTAAGAGATTAGGATTCTAACAATCCCAATCCTTATTTACTGTTTTCCTAAAAATAGCAAACTTCCTAACCAAGCAAAAATTCAAAATACTTACTTAAAAACAAGATGTCACATTTGGCTCAAAATTAGTTAGCTCACGCCAACTTGACATGCCCTATAGTGGGGCCCAACTCCTACACCAAGATGCCAAACTAACAAATATAAAACAAGAGAGACATAACTATAATGGTTCAAACATTTGAAGAGAAGGGCTTCTCATGTGCCAATTCGAAGGCCTAAGAAGTTGAATTCAAGCCTTAGTGGTGTTGGGCCAAAGAAGCATAGGAGCCAACACTTGAACATGGGAAGAAGCTTCATTGTCACTGTTGTTGCTCAATATTGAAATGAAGTAGATTCCAAGTTTATTTTTAAACTCTCATTACTTCAGTAAAACAGTAAAAAAAAACACCAAATGGACCCTCCACAATTTCAACTATTGGCAGATAAAACAATCAATACAAACAGGGGCATGTCAATAATTTCAAGGAAAAGATTGGCAATTTTTCTTTCACTTAAGTCCACCTTGATATCTTTAGTTATTTGTCAATTATCACTCCTCATGTAAGAATGAAAGTGGAATTAATTTCAGAAGAGGCCTTTGTTGGTACTTCTGTCACCAGGAACCTACCTGTGCCTACATGCCTAGACCTAGATAGTACATACTAGAATAGAAGCTCGTTAACTGACTTTGTCTTTTTCACTAACTCACTGTAGTGATTCACTCACATTGTCACTTCATCTATAAGGTCTATTGACACAAGAAAGGGCATTAACCTTGCGAGTAGTGACTCTTGGCTCTCCAAAACCAGTCCAAAATCCCAAACCAAAGGCTTAATCCGCATATTTAATCTAAAAAAATGGCATTTTGTGGATGACGTTTGGTGCTTGGTACTGTTTCCTTCCTTTTGGAAAGGCATCTCCAAACACAGACCTGCATTCCAAACAAACTATTGAGAGAGAGCGAGAGAGAGAGAGAGAGAGAATGTGATGTCTAATTCAAAGAGAGCCTTGGTCCTCCTCTAATAGAGAGAGGTACTAGGCAAGTTACGGGGAAGTCCACAAAATAACACACCACGCAATAATGACTATAATTCTAATTATAACACTCTCCCTCAAATTAGAGTAGATATTTCACATATGCCCAGTTTGGAACATAAGAAATCATAGCGCTTTCGTGGTGCCTTGGTAGAAACATCTGCAATCTACTCTTCTAATGTAGTCATAGGCATGCAAATCTTCCCTATGGTAACCATATCTCTGACAAAATGACAGTCCATCTCAATATACTTTGTGTGCTCATAGAACACTGGGTTGGATGCAATAAAGGTAGCCGAGCGGTTGTCATGGAACATAGGCACTAGAAGAGGAACTTGAATGCCAAGGTCACTCAAAAAGTTTAACTAGCTACATAATTTCACAAGATGTATAGGCCATAGCCCTGTACTCGAGCTCAACACTAGATCTAGCTACTACAACCTATTTCTTACTCCTCCAAGTAACAAGATTACCACCCAAAAAGGTGCCATAACCTGTAGTCGATTGTCTATCCTCCAAAGACCCTGCATAGTCAACTTCTGAAAAGGCATGTAAGCCAACGTGCACATTATTCTTTATATAGAGCCCCTTTTCAGGATTACCCTTAAGGTACTTGAGAATAAGACACGCAGTCTGCCAGTGACTATATTGAGGGTTCTCCATGAATTGACTTGCCTTATTGATAGTGTTGAGATTTGTGCACGTCAGAACATGGAGGATCTCCACAAGGGAGAGAGAGAACCCGTAGCAGCATCTACACAGCCAACAGGGCCTACTACAGCAAGTTCCTGTTCACGCGTGAGAGAGGGAGAGAGCACGCACGTGAAGAAGAGAGAGGAGAGGAGTTGATGTAGAATCTGAAATTATTATTATGCAACTCAAAGCCAACTTACCTAGGTTCTCTATATATATAGAAAGCAAATGTCTGAGGTTGGCTCTCGTACGGCCTATCTCTGAAGTTTCATCTGCTTCAAATGTCAAGGATTTGGGTACTTGACAAGGGATTGTCGCAACCCTTTGATCTACCTTAGGTGTCATGGTTAGGGTCACAAAAGGTTTTCTTGTCAGTTGCTACATCGGACTGGGTCTCCTATGGGGAGCGAGCAATCTCTACCTCCTCCTCAAGGGGAGACTCCAACTAAAGGAGTTGAAGCTGCATGGTCATCTGAGATAACGCGTTTGGATTCGTTGTTGGAATGCTCGCTCATTGGAGTTCTACATCATGGTATCTTGGTGCTTGATGAGATTAAATATTTCCTCTTGGAAGATTTCTGTTTTATCAAAGAAGAGGTTGCTCTTATTTGGTTTGGGTGCTTTGGATGTGGAGTGGCTTAAATTTGAGGATTCCTTGATTGGGGATTCTTTCTTGATTCGGTGGTGTCTCCCAAGTGTTTATGAAGGTGCATTAGATGAGCGTATTCCGATGCGTCCTTTGATTCGGTTTCGTATTTTGGGCACTCCTCTTCGTTTAAGAACGATTGATAATGTTAAGATGGTTTGTTCTTTTGCGAAAGTTTAGAGATGTTTTGGCATCGGTTTACAAGAGGGTGATGCGTCTTCGGTGATGGTTGACGGTGAATTGATGGTGGGTAGATCCATCCCATTGAAGGAGATTCTTAGATTTGCTGGGAGCGCATATGTCATCTCCTTT
Organism: Thalassia testudinum; assembly: GCA_037157565.1. Taxonomy (NCBI): domain Eukaryota; kingdom Viridiplantae; phylum Streptophyta; class Magnoliopsida; order Alismatales; family Hydrocharitaceae; genus Thalassia; species Thalassia testudinum. Next base: position 101,750,099 of record JAZHRO010000063.1, read on the forward strand.
GTTGATCTGGGTGCAGTGTCGGAGCGGAACCTCTCATACACACAAGTGGTGGCTGCAGGCGTGGCGCATCAATCTTCTGTGACTGTTAAATCTGTGAATGCGGTGACCAATCAGGTGCAGTGTTGGAGACCTGCTGATCTTCATCGGCAGCAAAGATTTCATGGGCAGTTTAGAGTAAACAAATATTCCAATTCTCGCTGGGAGTGGAGACCATCAAGAAGAATTCAAATTTTGAATTCTTGTGTGGCAAATGGTGTGCCAGTTGGTGCTGCAGCCGGAGATCCACAAATTCAGGAATGTTTTGAAGACCTTCCTGTTTTGGGTAAAGGGCATTTAAAGCATGAACAGCTGCCACAGGTTTCCATGAATGGCATTGCAGCTGGATTTCAGGCACAGAATGGAGCATGCAATCATTCCAGATCTCGCTGGGAGTGGAGACCATCGGGAAGAATTCGAATTTCGAATTCTCGTGTGGCAGATGGTGCGCCAGTTGGTGCTGCAGCTAGAGATCTACAAATTCAGGAATGTTTTGAAAACCTTCCTATTTTGGGAAAAGGCCTTTTAACGCATGAACAGCCACAGGTTTCCATGACTATCATTGCAGCTGGATGGCCTTTTTTAGTTGCTGACGTGACACATTCTGCAAGAGATATTTTGGCTGAGGAAGCTAATAACTTTGGCCCACAACAGCTAGTAAGTTTTTTGAACCTATTGTCAAACCTTTTGATGTTCTTCATTGTGAGGTGGAGAATGGTCCTCCTGCCCATGTTGAATTTATTCCACAGGACCAATTTCTATCCAACGAGCATGCTGCAGCTGTAACTTCAGCGGGGGAGAAGGCTATGTCTGCTGAGGCTGCTGCAACGAATGATGTGCACAGCCCACGCTGAAATTGCACTAGAGGGGGGGTGAATAGTGAAATTATAGAGTATTGTAATACAACAAATTCAATCACACAATATACTCAATTATTTTTAGGTGGAAACCCAAGATGGGTGAAAACCACCACCTAAGCCAATCTCTTGACTTAGGATTTTCGATCACAAGGTGATCAATCCACTAACCACACTACTTAAACGAGGGTAGTGTACCTCAATTACAATTCCCACCACCGATCCCTAAACGAAGGTTTCTCTCTTCAAAATAAAGAGACGGGGACCCGACAGGTCGGATACCCAAAATACAGAAATTAACAAGTAAAAATAACACCTATAGAGCACCCCAATAATTTAGTTGCTTTCTTATCTACTAAGCATGAAAAGAACTCCCTGATGATTTGCAGAACGAAGCGAGCCGGGAGTATGGATTTGCCCTTTGATCAGAGTATTAGCACAGCACAAGGGCAAGATGGAACTTAGAGTAGTGAGCAAGAGATTTTTCTAATGGAATTGTATCTCAAGAGGTGTGTTTTGCCAAAGAAGAGTTGTAGTCTATTTATAGGCAAGTTTGGAACCTTCAAGAACACTTGGGAGAGCCCTTCTAGCCGTTGGAGACAAATCCCAAGAGTTTAGGACGAAATCCACACAAAATCAGGACAATGATTACATTTGACAGGGTTATCAGACGTCTAACTCTGGCATCAGACGTCTGGAAGGCCACCTTAAGACGTCTGATTTAAAGGTCAGATGTCTGATTCTGTGCGGGTTTCCTCCTGACTTTAATCAGATCTAAACAGGGTTTTTGTGCAAGTCCATCAGACGACATAAAGGACGTCTGGCACTATGTCTGGACGTCTGGAAACCTACTTTTACTGTGGGAATTGATTTCCAAACGTTGCAACGGCTAGAAAATCTCTGAGAAGAGATTTTGGATTAGCCGAGGCAAAACGGTCATTTATCAGACGTCTGGAAAGACTTAAGGACATCTGATAAGGCACTAACGGTCATATTCTTGACTGTTTGCTAAGCCAACCAACGGTCCATTAATTGGACGTCTGGCAAGTCCATCAGACGTCTTCTAAGACGTCTGGACTAAAGTCTGGACGTCTGATTTCATCAGACAGAACTAGCTATGTCCAGCCTAACAGTTATCAGACGTCTGAAACAACAGTCAGACGTCTTACAATACTTTATCAAACGTCTGATTTTGGAATTAGACGTCTGGAAGTGCTGTTTGAACCCTACATTGGTTTTCTAAGTATTCTACAGAAAACCTAAGTATCCTAGGGTTGTGCCGGTGTTCCTAGGACTACTGTTAGGGTTCTTTGAGGCTCTTTAACATGAAATATCTAAGGAAAAAAAGAGCAACAAAAGAAACAAAAAATACAACAAGTACAAAAGAAGGAAATCTATCATATTCTTCATTTCCTTCCATCTTCAATCTTTCGCTCCACGCGAACCTCCTCTGTTTTCCGTCAAGCTCCTCCAATCCGTCCTGGATACGAGCTCGAACTCCGTTCTAAACACGTCCACATTTGCAATTGACCTGAAATCTAGGACTCAAATTGCAAATGTTAAATAACACGTGTTTTGTTATCATCAAAACAAATGATCGTGGTGCTCTAGCACCAACAATCTCCCCCTTTTTGATGATGACAAAACCGTAAATAATAATACATAAAAATCCTCCCCCTTTTTGACATTATCAAAAAGGTTTGATTGGTTTAAAATTCCTATAACTCCCCCTTAAAACATGCTCTTCTATGAGTTTCTTTTAACAAAGGTAATATCCTCCCCCTTTTTGTAACAATGAGATAGCTATTATTTTTCTTCCCCTTTCTAAAGGAAATTTAGCTACCTTATATCTCCCCCTTAAAAATTGACAATTAGCTCATTAATTTTTAACTCCCCCTATCTAAATGCTTATAAAAAGATAGGGTTAAGAATTTTACCTCACCTACCATGGCCAATAAAATGGCCCAAATGGTGGTGGTGGATGCCACATCGGATGGGGCTCCCATCCGTAGCTTGGAGGCCCGGGTATTGGCACCGGTCTCCAATCTGGTGGTCGACGTGCGGCGGGTCCGTCGTTTGTTCGCCGTCTCGTCGGTCTTCTTGTTCTCCTCCTTGGTCTACTCCTTGGTTCTCCCAACTCGAGTTGACCAGCTTTGAGCTTGTAGGTCCAGTCCTTTATGTTGTAATTATCCCTGAACCCTACAAAATAAGATTCTAATTCTTTTTTCGGTATCCAAGTAGGCTTGGATCCGGATTTGTTAGAAGGTCTCCTTGATGGAGATCCTTTCTCAACCTTAGGGTTATAAAAATTATCAACTTTGTTGATTAATTTGTTAGAATTTTTCCTAAGACATGCAATTTCTTTTTCTATAGTATTCATCTTAGTCTTTAAATCAGAAATTTCTAACTTTAGACTATCATTTTCCTCAATCAACTTATTATTTTCATTGATGAGGTTATTATTTTCTAATAACAGGTTATTATCCTTAGGACTAGTTTCTATGTCCTTAAGTTTTATTTCTAACCTATCATTTTCAGATTTAAGAAAACTAAGATTCTTTTTCATGCTTTTGTTTTCTATTTTTAATGATTTACTAAGCTCAAATAGTTCATTAAAAGCTTCTTGTAAATCATAACTTACCTCATTGTCGCTGTCGTCGCTTCCGCTTTCGTTGTCGCTATTACTTCCTCTGGCCATGAAACCAAAGCAAGCAGTTTCTTCTTTTTCTTCTTCTTCCTCCGAGCTTGTCTCCTCATGAGTGCCTTCCAACCTCCTCCATATCTCGTGGGCAGTGGTGCACTCTTTGATTTTCTCGAACTCCTTCAGACTCAATGCGCAATACAGGGCATTTATTGCCTTTGCGTTGAGTGAAAGCTCTTGAATCTGCAGTTGCGAGTAGCCTCCTTAGGGTCGCTTCGGGATCTCGTATGGGGTTTCGCAACATCCCCATACCTCGAATTCAGTGGCTTGGAGCCACGTCTTCATCCTCAGCTTCCAGTAGCTGCAGTTGTTCCCGTCAAAGTAGGGCGGACGGGTTGTGGACTGCCCCTCAGAAATCCTACACGCGGAACTGCTTCCCTCCATCGATCTTCTTGCTTGGTTGTTACGCCGAAACAGCAAGACCTGCTCTGATACCAAATGAAGTTTCCCTACTTGGAGGGGTGAGATCAGCGTGACAAAAAAATGCGGAATTGAAAATATAAACAATCTCACAAAAATGCTGTAAAACGAATATTTAGATATCTAGTTGACACATCTGATTATGGCTTATTCTACCTTAGAAGTCCACAATTCAACTTAGTTACATATAGCGATGCGGACTACGCAGGTAGCCGCACCGATAGGAAGAGTACTAGTGGGACGTGCCAATTCTTAGGCGAATCACTAGTCTCTTGGTTCTCAAAGAAACAATCTAGTGTAGCATTATCAACTACAGAAGCTGAATACATAGCCGCTGCACTAGCATGTTCCCAAGTGCTTTGGATGAAAAATACTTTGAAGGATTTTAACTTGATATTTAATAAGATAAAAATATTATGTGACAATACTAGTGCTATCAACCTCTCGAAAAATCCCGTACATCACTCTCGCATAAAACATATTGATGTTCGACATCACTTCCTAAGAGACAATGTACTTAAGGGAGAAATCGAAGTTGAATTTATTTGTACTGAACTGCAATTAGCTGATATTTTCACTAAACCTTTGAATTATGATCGCTTTAATTATATACGTAGGAAACTAGGCATATGTAAGCTAAGTGATATTTGAAGAATTTAGTGATTTAATGGAACCTCTTTTGTCATGAGCATAGATTGAACCTTGATTTCACTAAGTTAGAAGCCTTCATTCTCAGTTCAAACATCCAAATGCACACTCTATCCAATATCAGACGTCTGATTAAATAATCAGACGTCTTATACATTAAAATTCGTCGTCTAAACATCTGGGACAGTCGACGATTTTATATAACAAAACAGTCATATCAGACGTCTGGTACACCACACAGATGTCTGAAATGTCGTCCAAATGTGTTGACAGACGTCTATCTCGGGGACAGAACATGTACTGCCTGTCGAACGTCTGAATATGTGGTTAGACGTCGTAGAGATCGTCTGACAGGAAAAGCGGACGACCCTGTAACTTTAGACGAAAATCCAGGAAGGTCTGTCTGCAGAAGTCGGACGTCTAATATTTAATTTAGACGTCTTCTTTGTCGTCTGAGTAAGAAATCAGACGACAACCTGGAGAATAAATCTTTTTGCTGGGGAGGATTCCTGCAGAAATCAGACGTCTATATTATAATTAGTCGTCTGGTTTTTCGTCTGATGAATAAAACAGACGTCGCCCTGAAATGGGCTAAAATCCCTCTGGCAAATCTCGACGTCTGACATCGTTTGCAGACGTCTGATCGGGGAAAAATCTGCGCGTCGCGGCTTTTCTCTGGACGGTTTGAAATGCAAATCTCCCCAACTTCGGGGGGAGACTTGCTCCGTGACCTTGGGATATAAGATCCCCTTCGCAAAGGTCCCACTCTCCTGTCCAAAATCCCTACCCCACACAAGATCTGTGCGCCGCTCTCCCTCACACCCGACGGCCCACAGCAGCAGTTGGCGAAGTTCTGCTCGCAGCCAGACGACCGTCGCGCCTCTTCGACGACTGACGGAACTGCTGCTCCTCTGCGCGCGTCCTCCCTGCCTCTCGACCGCGCATTTGGAGGCTTCCCTCCTCCCGTGGGTATATCCTCTCCACTCCTAGGGCGTCTCCATGATCTTTTACCCACGACCTTGCAGCATCCTGTAGCATCTAGTTCTCCTTCCTGATTCACTTGACCTACATGTGCATTTCATATCATTATCAGCCTTAGAACCCTAACCCTCGGTCAAGAAAACCCTGTTAGCCCTAGCTGCATCTTCCATGGCAAGGGTATTACCTCATGAGGATCAAGCCGACATTTTAGTGGCTTGCATCCAAAGGTATATTGCCACAACTACATGGCAGGTTGTATTGCCTCAAGGCATACTGCCACATTTTTTCATGATGATTGCATTGTTTGAAACTATGTTTTGGGTGAATGTTGTTTGGTTGAATGGTTGTTTCTTTTTTGCAGGTATTCTATCCTCAACACACCACTCATTTTTTTTCCTAAACCTAACCACCCATTCCACCAAATATGCCTCCCCGTAGGAAGCAAGTTGAGGGATCTTCCAGTTCCTCTTCCACTTATTTGGCAGATCAATTGCGGGGTGACATCGCTAGGCAGCGATTTCGTCGTTTCGCGAATGCCAAAGTTAAATGCCCTCGTTTTATTGTTTGGAATGATTTTGCCCATTTGAACCTTCGGGAACACTTCCAAACTCTCCATCTTTTCCAATATTTTGACCGTCAATTCCACTCCGGCATTGGAACTCTTGGTGTGTTCCCTGATCTTTGCCGTCTCTTTTATGCCAACATCGTTGAGGACTACAGCAACGATGAACTTGAACTCCATACCTGCCTATTTGGTCGTGAAATACACATCACATCCGAAACTATCTCTGACCTTCTAGCCATCCCCAATGAGGGAAATGATTTCAATGACATTATGAGGCAATACGACCCAGAAATCATCAATCAAGAGTTAGTTCTCCCGGAAAAATATGTTGAAAACCTTGGCACTCTACCGTGCAAAAATCTCAAACCCCTTCCACGTCTACTCTCTCGCATTTTTGGGTAGGACCTCCTAAACAAGTCGGGAGGTTTTGATTACATCTCACGCCAACACAAGGCTCTCCTTTTTGCGGCCGTTCGTCATATTCCTTTCAATTATTGACGCCTCATTGTTCGCGTCATGAATGAGGACCATGGGGCATCACTTCCGTTTGGGTCTATTCTATCCAAAATCTTTTCATCCCATCGGATTTCCATAACTGACCAAGCAGTTGACAAGAAAATTGAGCCTTACAACCGGGCCACAGCCGCCAAGATGCATATACTTAGAGAACATCTTGAGCCCGCTGACGAACCCATGGAAGAAGAGTCCCTTCCACCCTTTCCAGACTTCCATGAACCACGGCCCCTTCAAATAGAAGCTCCCCGCTCGAGCTTTGATGAAGCATGGGATCCAGCCACAGATTCCCTCTCCTCCGGCATCTCCCTCCTGCTGCGTCGAACCGGCGAGATGTACACCTACATGGGAAGCATGCGCCGCGACATCGACGAACTTAGATCAGATGTTCAAAATTTGCAGATAGGACAAGGACCCGCTCGTCGCCGCCGCCGCCGCCAAGATCAAGAAGAATAGTTTTAGTGCTTCTATTTTTCTGTCTTTTATTCTAAGTTTGTATTAAGGGGCCTTGACCCTGTACTTAATATTTTTGGGAACAAATAGCTAGTCCATGCTTAAATATTTCTATTCCTAATAAATTTTCCTTAATGCCTTGTCATCTTTTAAACATGCAGTTTTACTCATGCACTCTACTTTGTAGATATCACTCTTGTAGTTTGGATTTCAACTCCCTTTAACAACCCTTCATGATGATATTCAAAAAGGGGGAGAAGAATGTAGGTAAGAAATTAAGGAATAATATAAAAACAACCTTCTTAAATAGATAAAGGCTATCAAGTACAACCTTTAGGGGGAGGAAAGAGGAACCTACAGCTATATTTTGAAAATCATCAAAAAAGGGGGAGATTGTTAGTTCAACTACTCATATATAATATTTTGATGATTTTACAAAATGTTTGTAAAATGAAATAATAAATAAAGCGTAGTATATTGTTTTCTCTCTATAATAACATATTTGCAGGATTTCAAAAAGCTTTCCAAGACGAGAGATTAAAAGCGTGAAGACGAGTAGCATAAGTATTAGGTCTTAGGCTTTTTTTCATGTAAACTTTCAAAGGTTGTAATTTTCATCTTATTTGAGTCTAGAAATATTGTAAAGAGCCCCCAAACATAACCTATAAATAGCTAACTTAGGCTCTCTACACTTAGGATAAATTAGAAACAAAAATCTAACACTTATACTTTTATCAGACGTCCATGAAAAAGTCCAGACGTCTGATTTTCCAGCATAAGACGTCTGACATGTGTATCAGACGTCTAATTTCAAATATTTCTGCTTTTGTTCATCTCCTCATAAACATCAGTCGAAGGACTTCACTTTCAGACGTCGATAACCGTGCACAGACGTCTGATTCTTTACCCAGACGTCCTCATACTAACCGTTAAGACTTTTTGTCGGCAAAAATAATTTCCAGACGTCTTGACACACTTCCAGACGTCTGCCTTTGAACCGTTGGCCATGATTTTCTGTGCGCATCTCTCTACGGCCACATAATCTTTTGGCAGAAGTAGCAAGGAAGAGTATTTAGGTTTCCAGACGTCTGTTAATGTCCTCAGACGTCCATAACGACGTCTGATCCTCTAAACCTAGAACCCTGTTTGGATCCGATGATAACAGGAACGAATGCACCATTCATTAGACGTCCAATGAAATAATCAGACGTCTTATGACATAATATCAGACGTCCTTCTTTCGATCCAATAGAGTCAGTTAAGGATGTCCTGCAATATTAGACGACCGGAGTAAAAATCAGACGTCCTATAAGACGTCTGATACTATAATTAGACGTCTGATGTTGCTGTCAGAATCATCATTGCCCTGATTTTGTGTGGATTTCGTCCTAAACTTGAATCAGATCTAAACAGGGTTTTTGTGCAAGTCCATCAGACGACATAAAGGACGTCTGGCACTATGTCTGGACGTCTGGAAACCTACTTTTACTGTGGGAATTGATTTCCAAACGTTGCAACGGCTAGAAAATCTCTGAGAAGAGATTTTGGGTTGGCCGAGGCAAAACGGTCATTTATCAGACGTCTGGAAAGACTTAAGGACGTCTGATAAGGCTCTAACGGTCATATTCTTGACTGTTTGCTAAGCCAGCCAACGGTCCATTAATTGGACGTCTGGCAAGTCCATCAGACGTCTTCTAAGACGTCTGGACTAAGGTCTGGACGTCTGATTTCATCAGACAGAACTAGCTATGTCCAGCCTAACAGTTATCAGACGTCTGAAACAACAGTCAGACGTCTTACAATACTTTATCAAACGTCTGATTTTGGAATTAGACGTCTGGAAGTGTTGTTTGAACCCTATATTGATTTTCTAAGTATTCTACAGAAAACCTAAGTATCCTAGGGTTGTGCCGGTGTTCCTAGGACTACTGTTAGGGTTCTTTGAGGCTCTTTAACATGAAATATCTAAGGAAAAAAAGAGCAACAAAAGAAACAAAAAATACAACAAGTACAAAAGAAGGAAATCTATCTTATTCTTCATTTCCTTCCATCTTCAATCTTTCGCTCCACGCGAACCTCCTCTGTTTTCCGTCAAGCTCCTCCAATCCGTCCTGGATGCGAGCTCGAACTCCGTTCTAAACACGTCCACATTTGCAATTGACCTGAAATCTAGGACTCAAATTGCAAATGTTAAATAACACGTGTTTTGTTATCATCAAAACAAATGATCGTGGTACTCTAGCACCAACACACGCTTCCAGCAGGTGGATACCAGACCCATCTTTAGGTCCGATCATGGTGAGTCCACTTGCTTGGCCTACGGTCATTGTGAGCCAGTATTTTCCTGTTCTACTGCATGTTTTGGGCCTGCTGTGGTTGTTAATTTGGTGCAGGAAGATTTGTTGCCGGTGGCTTTTGGCTCCATCTTCAATGGAGCACTTGAAGCATGCATGTTTCCAACTCCAAATCACATGCAGAAGGGTGATAGACTCTTCGACGGTGCTGCGTCTCTTGTCGACAACAAATGTGGTGGTGCGGATATGTTTAATGGTGTGCACAAGCCCAACTCCTAGCAAGTGGATACCGATACCGAACCCAACTTCGAGTCCAGTCATGCTAAGTCTGCTTGCTTGGCTCATGCGCTTTGTGATCCGATCAATATGAGTTCTCTTGTGTTTCTGGGGTCTACTGTGGTGTCTAATGTGATGCAGGAAGAACTACTACCAGTGGCTTTTGGCTCTATTTTTGACAAGTCAATTGAGACACACATGCTGCGTGACTCAAGTCTTTTGTGAAAGGGAGATCGGTCCATAGAGGATGTGGCTTTTGATGTCAATAACAGGAACACATCTTCTACAAAATCTGCAGTGAAGATCAAGACGTCGTCAAGGAAGCCATCAACTAGTTTAGGGCACTTGAGTACTATCCCTCATAGGTGCAAGATGTTGTTGAGCGCTTATTACAAGAGGAAGAAAGTAGGAAAGAAGACTGGTGGCAGTGAATCAACGCTGGAGGTTGATAATCGAGTTGCTAGTAAAGTGGGGGATCATACAGGTTCACAAGGGGAGTTTCAAACTTCTGATTCATGATTAAGGTCCTTTCATGGAATGTTCGGGGACTCCTGGATGAGAAGAGGTCATTTTTTAGGAGATATTCGGCGAATTGGAAGGTGGAGGTGGCATGCCTTCAGGAATCAAATTTAGAGCGTCTGACTCCTATGTGGAAGTCACAACTATGTGGAGATATTTACTCGCATTTATGGATGTGGAGTCTACGAGGAGATCGAGAGGATTACTGATGTTATGGCATGAAGATGTGTTCGAATTGGTTGTCTCGAACATGGCTACAAGAGTGACGATGGGAATTTTTAATAGAAAATATGATCGTGCATCTTTTACCATCTCAAATGTATTGATCCTTGTGAGGATGGGCCAAGGATGCTTTTCTCGGAGGAGGTGCAGCAGGCCGCGACTTTTGTTGAGGGGATGCCTTGGTTAATCTGCGGAAATTTTAATGCAACGCTTATAAACAGGATGATAGATTTGATGTGGCTACGATTCAGTTTCAACAAGTAGTGCAGGAATTAGAATTGGTTGATCTACCAACATCAAGCTCGCACTTCACTTGGAGGAATAGTTCGGGCGCTATGTCTTGTATTGATAGGTTTCTATGTAATATATCCATGGCTAAATCGTTCCAGCTAGTAGACGTGTTTGCTTGTGATAGGCCATTTTTTGATCATACACCTTTACTATGGCGCAATGAGGAAGGTACATTTGCTTCTTATTTTAAGTTCCATAAATCTTGGCTTAGAGAACCTGATTTCAGAGATTTGGTTAGAGATAAATGACTTGCAACCCTGACTTTTACATCGGCAACCCGCATGTTGGCCGCCAGAATTGCAGCTATAATGATGGCAATGATGGAGTTTAAACGTGCTCTTAGAGTTAGCAGGGATGAGAGGAGGAGGATTGCACTTCAAGGTGTCAAAGATCTTAATAGGAAGGAGGAAGTTGGTACACTTACTAAGGAGGAACGCCAAGAGAGACAGAAATTTCAGTCTGTTGTGTTTGAAGAGGACAATAAGTTAGAGATGAATTGGAGGCAGAAATATAGACAGCTTTGGCTCAGAGAAGGAGATGCTAATACTAGGTTCTTTCACTTAACACTAATGCAAGAAGGAGAAATATGATTAATAGTTTGAAAGTGGGTGATATTATCCTCAGGAAAAAAGATCAAATTTGTGATGCTTTCAAAGAGTATTTTCAGGAGTTTACAAAGAGATAGCCTTGTGGTGATTGGCATCTAACTAATTTGCATCTGGATCAAATTAGTGATGCGGCGAAGCTCAATCGTGCAAAGGATGTGGAGGAGGTTGAGGTCTTAGTTGCGTTGAATGACATGAAGGCAGAAGTTCTGCTTGCCCTGATGGTTTACAAATCATTTTCTATAAGGAATTTTGGGAGGTGGTTGGCCCGGACATGATGGCCATGATTAGGGAGTTTTTTGAAGGTAATGCAAGTATTGAAAGGATTAATAAATTTTATCTATTCCTCCTACCAAAGAAACATGCGCCTAAGGAGGTGGGAGATTTTAGACCCATTGCATTTTCTAACTCTATATACCTTATTGTGGTAAAGATTCTTGCCAACCGGCTACACCATGTGCTTCCTGACATCATTTCACATGTCCAATCCACCTTTGTGAAAGGAACATCATTACAAGATTCCTATGTGTAGCAGAAGAATACTTGGCTTCTTGGAAGAGACAAAAGTCTAAGGCCTTTGTGTGGAAGGTAGACTTTTCTAAGGCCTACGATTCCATTTCTTGGTATTTTTTGTGGGATGTTCTGAAGATGAGGGGTTTCCCGATTTATTGAATAATGTTGATGAAGAGATGTGTGACCACATCTTTTTCGATGTTGGTGAATGAAAGGGTGAATGGGTCTTGGACCCAGCCACAAAGGAGAGTTCAACAAGGCTGTCCGTTAGCACCAATGTTCAACATTATGGACACGCTTGCAAACATGACCTTTCGAGCTTGTGATGGTGGCTTATTTAGAGGATACACTACTAAGAATGATGGTAGGATCATTACACTAATTTTGCAATATGCTGATGACACGACTTTCTTCATTGAAGGGGAGGAAGAGAAGCGTCCCATGTCTCCTCACTGGTGAAAATCTTTGTTGAAATATCATGCCTCAAAATTAATCGAAGTAAGTCCGTGTTGGTTTCGCTGGGCGTGGACTTTAGAGAGGAGAATGAGTTAGCAGGTATCCTTCAAACTCCGGTGGTTAGACTCCCAATTAAATACCTTGGTTTGCCGCTGAAGATAAAAAATTGAACTCTTCTTACTGGAGGACTCTTATTGAAAGATTATCTACGAAGTTGTCCCCTTAGAGTGGTAGACTTCTGTCTAGAGGAGAATGTTTGGTTCTTCTTAAATCGATTTTGTCATCTATCTCAGTGTTGTTCATGTCGGAGTTTACACCAACAAAAAAGATATTAAGGAAAATTAACTTAATAAGGAAAAGATTTTTTTTAAGGGAGTAGATTGGGAAGGGAGATTTGCACAATTGGTTTCTTGGGAAGATATTTGCAAGCCCAAGAAAGGAGGCCTTGGTGTGGGCAGGTTAGATTACTTTAACAAGGCTCTTTTGTTGAAGTGGTTGGTGAGGTTGTTTTCTAATGGTCAGGACATGCTCACTTCCACTTTGAAAGATTCTTATGGAGGAGACATGGATCTTATCCAAAGGGCTGTAGCAACCAATGTTTCTTCCGCCTTTTGACATTCCATGCGCCCTTTGATGGTTGAGTTTGCTAGCCATTTTGGTACGACACTTGAGGATGGTCTTTCTTTCAAATTCTGGTGCGACGATTGGTCTGAAAGTGGCAGATTTTCAGAACTATATCAGAAATTATTCCAGCATATTCAACATAAGGAGTCACTTGTGGTCAAGATGTGGGATAGAGAGCATAGTGTTTGGGACATCAGGCTTCCAGATGAACTTTTTGAAGCCACGTTTACTGAATTTCAGCAGCTATTGTTTGCATTGGGGGAGTTCTCTCCTACTATTGGACATGATATGATGCAATGGAAACATGGCAGATTCACTGTCAAGAATCCATACAATCTCATGATTTCTAATCCTTGTGGAGAAGGGTTCCAAGCTGCTATGGAGTTGTAAGATTCCTCTCAAAGTCAATTTGTTCCTGTGGTTTTTTATGAGAAAGAGATTGGCAGCCAAAGTATATCGGACTAAATGATGTGCATCTAATGATGTCACTTGTCCGTTGTGTGGACAGTCAAAAGAGGACATTCATCATATGTTCTTCGAATGTGGTTTCTCTAGAGAGGTTTGGGATCATTGTGCGGTACATACGGCCAACTATACCAACTTTGATTCGTTCTGGGAGATGTTCCGGGATCATCTACATCTAGACATGGCTAGCTAGTGCAAAGTATTTGCTTTTCTCTAGACTATTTGGTTGCGGAGGAACGATAAAGTTTTCAATAATGAGAGATGTTTGGTGGAGAATGTAGTGAGGGAGGCTTGCTATTTTTCTGACTTTTGGCTACAAAACTTATAAGTTTGTTCCTTTTTTAATTTAATATATTTAGAGGATGATTACCATGCTCATTCTATAATAATATATAAAAAGCAAATCATATTATAAAAACAAGTAACAAATCAAATCAAATCTATATATCCCTTTAATAACTAGACTAATTGACTAAAAATAGATAACTTAGACTCCAAGACAAACTAAACTTGACCCTTAAGGACTCAACTAGGGTCAACGCCCCTAACTGGACTAACTGGACAGCCTGGACTACCACATGGCCCACTCTGCCTCGTGGCACTGCCACGTGGCATGTTCCTTTTTTTCTTGATTCCCAACACTCCACAAGTCGAGACGCGAGAAACGGCAAAGACTTGGTAATGTAGCTACACCGTTTTTCTCTGAGGAGTTGAGGATAGTCTTCCTGCCTCTTCTTTTACGCTCGAGAGTTGAGCCCTTTATCTCAACATTCCGCAATGTGTTAAAAGGGTTTCACGTGCCTCCTTGAAAAGTATAGCACCTTGCTTGTGAGTCAAAAAAGACCGACTTTTCTTCAAGCCAAAGTCACCAAGAGAAAGTGGAGAAATCGATGCAATTGTGGTGAACTTCTAAAGGCTATACTATACCTCTTCTTTTTCTCATTCTTAAGTCGGAGTCGATGCAATTGCCATAGTGCTCATCCTTCACTCATTTAATCCTTTTGAAGTGTTTGGTGCCCTTTGTTCCAAAAAAACGTCATCTTTAAGAGAATAAAAAATCAGATAAAAAGGCACCATATGAACTGAAATACCTTTTGATAAATCACCTCTCATTCTTCTCTTGTTTTATCACGCCTTTCACTCCTCCGGTAGTCAACATAGCCTTGTTTTTCGCCATCTTCCTCGGTCTGCCTCCTTGTCTTCGCGAAAGCGTTGGTGGCTCTGGAACTTAGATCTACGTCGAGAAAATGTGTCGAAGGTGACATAGTTGTTGTCCACGTGGAGAAGTTCCATGTAGAGGTGCTTTCTCCCACAAAGAGTTTACGCACAACACCTGTGTATGACTCCTTGTTTCACGCACATTGGATGCCCTCAAGGAGAGCTTGGACCGTTGGCTTTAATACCATGTTGAGATTTGCACACACCAAAACATGGAGGACCTCAATGAAGGAGAGAGAAAACCCGTAGCAACACCTACACGACCAACAGGGCTTGCTGCAGCGTGCTCCTATTCACGCGTAAGAGAGGGAGAGAAAGAGCACATACGTGAAGAAAAGAGAGGAAAGGAGTTGATGTAGAATCTGAAATTATTATTATGCGACTCAAAGGAAACTTACGTAGGTTCTCCTTATATATAAAGAGCAAATCCTATTCTAAAAACAAGTAACAAATCTAATCAAATCTCTTAAAATAGGAAATAACATATCCCTTTAACAACTAGACTAATTAACTAAAAATAGATAACTTAGACTCCAACACAAACTAAACTTGACCCTCAAGGACTCAACTAGGGCTGGCGCCCCTAACTGGACTGATTGGATTGTCACATGGCATATTCCTTTTTTTTCTTGATTCCCAACATTTAGCAAAGCTAATAACAAGTCTAGTGACTGTCAAATAGAGAAACTTACCAACAATACTATAATATCTCATGTTGTCCTCAAAAACAAGCTCTTCATCGACACTTGGCCTCACAAGAACTCCACAGGAAAGAGGAGGGTTTGGCCCCCAACTAATCAATCTCCTTGAGCAATTCAAGTACATACTTTCTCTACGAGAGCACTTACCCACTAGAGTTTCGAAAAACCTCAATACCTAAAAAGTATCTCAATGTCCCAAGGTCCTTAGTAACAAATGTGGACTGCAAGTAATCTTTAGTCTCTTGAATACTATCTGCAGCATCACCTGTATCATATCATCAACATATACAGCCAGAATAACCACACCTGAATCTCTACACCTGACAAAGATGGAGTGATCTGACATAGACCTGAAAAAGTCAATCTTCTAGACCTCAAAGCTAAGCCTCACAAACCAAGCCCTTGACCTCTATTTTAAACCATATATTGCCTTTTTCAACCTGCATACTTTCTCCCCCTCAACCACGTAGCCTGGTGGTTGTGACATGTACATTTCATCCTAAAAATCATCATAAAGAAAGGCGTTCTTCACATCAAGCTGATATAAGGGTAACGCTTTGTTCACTACTACAAACAAAATCACACAAATGGAGTTGAGTCTGGCCACAGGAGAGGTGTCGAAGTAGTCCACCCAATAAGTCTATGTAGCCCTTGGCTACCAATCTAGCCTTTAATCCCTCAACTATCCCATTTGGTTTGTAGTTGATAGTATAAACCCAACGACCATCAACCACCATAGCACCAGCGGGGAGATCAGCCACTTCTCATGTGCCTTGAGAAACAAGTGTCTCCATCTCTTCATCCATTGCCCGCCGCCAGCCTGAATTATGGGCAGCTTCATGATAAGACCTGGGAACTGGCATAATTGCCAATGCTATAGAGAAACTCCGTAGAGCAGGACTAAGATGATTAACAAATGTATAAAGTGAAATAAGGTGTAAAATACAACTCCTTACAACCTTCCATAAAGTAATGGAGAGGTCAGCTGGTTGCTAGTCAGGGATATCCAAAACAGATGCTGGTAAGGGGAATTGCTCTGAAGTGTGACCAGTTGATTCCTCAACCTACATAGAGGGAAGACTTCTCAAAAAAAAAAACCTACATAGAGGTAAGTGACACAAAAACAAGATATCTCTAACAACACTTATAAGTGTGTAAACCACCATAGAGAAAATCCCTCAAGGTAAAAGGGAACTTTTTTAAAGAAAGTAACATCAACAAAGACATATTATTGCTTCCCAATAGCATCATTACACCTATATCCTTTCTCGAACCGAGTGTACCCCAAAAAATACATTTAACCAACTAAGGAGACAACTTATCAACACCTAATAAGTAAACAAAACACGTGCATCCACAAATTCACAATGGTAAGGCAAAAGAGGGGATTCATGTTGTAGAAGATAAAAGGGTGTGTCTCCATCAAGAACAGGGGATGGGACCTTGTTAATCAAGTAGGTATCAGCAAACACGACATCTCCCTAAAAAAATTTTGGAACATTCATGGCAATCATTAAGGTAAGAGCAACATCAAGAATATGGCACAACTTCTGCTCGGCAAGCCCATTTTGTTGGGATGTATAAGGACAAGAAGTTTGATGTAAAGTCCCATTATTGGTTAAAAGTTCCTGAACATCTTTTTGCATAAAGTCAAGGGCATTATCATTGTGAAAAATTTTAACGCTTATGAAATAAAAATTTTTAATTTCATCGAAAAAATTAACAATAATAGAACTGGCTTCAAACCTCTCTTTCAGCAAAAATGTCCAAGACAACCAACTGAAATCATCAATAAAGACCACAAAGACAATGACTTATTCAACACAGAACCTAGATATCACAATAAATCAAATGAAAAGCAGAAACACTCCTCTTTTTCTGTATGGACTGAACAGAGACCCAGTGATGCTTACCCAATTGACAAGCTTGACACTCCAGAGTGTCAGGAGTAGTAGACTCTGAAAACATCTTTCGTAGTCTAGAAATAAACGAACGGCTTAGACCATGGTCCTAGAGTTCCAAATCAACAGAAATAGACGTAGCATCGACAAACAACTGAGTGCTCACATAGTAGAGGCCTTCATGCTCAAACTCCCCACCAATCATCTTCCTCTTTCAAATGTCCTAAAAGAAAACAAAATGCTCATCAAAAATCACCCGACAGGCAAGCTTTTTGCATAATCTATATGTGGAGATTTGGGCGCTATGGGAACGTGGAGGCTCTTCCACGTGGAGGAAAAAGGCAGCAACAGGCTATTGCATATACACGCAAACAGAAAGAGAAGAGGTGTAGCTAGCAGTAGAGAGATGAGAGGAAGAGAGAGGGAGTTATTGATGTGATTGGAACTAATATTATGTTAACTCAAAAATAACATACATAGGTTCTCTCTATTTAAAGAAAGCAAATCCTAATCCCAAAACAAGAAACAAACTCAATCAATCTCCTAAAAATAGAAAACATCAAATCATCTTTGCTACTTGCCTAAAAGACATAATACCGTACTCAAAAACCAAAGACAGACTCTAAGCAAACCACTAGGCACTAAACCCCCTTAGGATCGACGCCCCCTGGGTGGACAAAACCTACCATGTGGCCCAACTGACCCGCCATGTGGCACTGCCACGTGGCACCTTATTCTCCACACTCCCCCTTAAATCGAGGCTGAGAAGGCGATGACTTAGCACACTTGTGTCGAGGCTAGAGCCCCCACCACTCTTCTTCAAGCTCCACATCTTGAATCTTTTCTTTGATAGAAGTGACGGTGTAACCTTATGCAACCTCCAAAGTCGTTGCCTCTTGGGCAACATCAATGGTCGTCGCAATGGCCGTCGTCTTTTCTCCTCATCCTGAAACATGGCCTTGATCTTCTCTAGATCCGCAGAAGTAAGAGAGTCCACATGTGAGGTATTAGTAGCCCCACATGTGGGTCTTCCAAACTTGTCCCGATCTTGTGCATCATTGGCGCATCTACAATGTTGACATGGTAGATAGACTTGACCTAAGCCTCAACCACATCCTCTTCCACGTCCTGTGCCTCCATTAAAGGTAGCCATGGCGGTGTTTTCAGACACCACAACTCTACTAGAACCTGCATCTGGTTCTCTAAGCTTCTCGAGACGACTATAAATCATCTCAAGATCCAACTCCTCATCCAATGCAAGGATCTGATCACATGCCAGTTGATATCAAGGATTCAACCTCGACAGGAATCTCGCAACTTGCCATCTTTTTCGTACAACGGTTTGCTTGTTGTGGCAGACAGGCTCGTAGATCTCCAGTTTTTCAAAGAGTGCCTCCATCTTTGAGTACTACTTATCAAGGGAAAGATCCCCCTGACTAATCGTCCAGGTACGAGTATAGATGTCAGCGAAGCAGGCATTTTTGGACTTCTTGGAGTATCTCTTCTCCAAGGAATCCCACATCACTTACTCTGACTTCTTGTATAAATGGATGGATCGACTGAGTTCATCAACCAATTCATCACCATGTATATCTCTTTCTCCCACTTCTTCGTTGAATCCTTGGACTCGAACTCCTCCTTAAGGACATATAACTTGTCATGTCCTCCCACAAAGATCTTGAATGCTCGAGCCTGTAGGATATAGTTCAAGGCACCCTAAAGCTTGATCGTAGTGCCTTAAACTATAACATTTCCTTCCCTAGTATTGATCCGATTCTCGCTCTTGGACATCTCCATCCTCGAGAAACAAGCCTTCCTCTACTTATATACTCCATGTAAGGCGTTGGATGCGTGAGGGAAGCCACCCATCGAATTCCCCTACATGTCTCCTTGGGCCTTGCGTAAGGCACCAAGGTCCTTCAAGGAGTTCTTCGAGAGAACTTACAAGTTGATGAAGATGCCTCAACTCACAGGGCTCAGATTCACGTGGGAACCATGAACAAGATAGGGACTTCTTATGCGATATCTCTCCTCCTTGCTTCTGCGTTAAAGGGGCTTTATAAAAGGAAAGGCTACATGTCACGTGGTTGCAATCCACCAAAAAGTCACCCACAGACTATTGTGCATGGCTTTTCTCTTCTCCGTCCTGCGTACGTGGAACAACTCCGGGAAGAGTCTAGATCGAAGGCTCTGATGCCATGTGGAGATTTGGGCATTATGGGAGCATGGAGGCTCTTCCACGTGGAGACAGAGAGCAACAAGCTGTTGCAGGTGCACGCAAACAGAGAGAGAAGAGGTGCAGTCAGCAATAGAGAGAAGGGAAAGAGGGAGAGTTGTTGATGTAATTGGAACTAATATTGCATTAACTCAAAAATAACTTCCATATGTTCTCTCTATTTATAAAGAGCAAATCCTAATCTCAAAATAGGAAATAAACTCAATCAAATCTCCTAAAAATAGAAAACATCAAATCCTCGTAACTACCTGCCTAAAAGACAATACATACTAAAAAACCAAAGACTTGGACTTCAAGCAAACCACTAAACCCCCTTAGGGCCGATGCCCCTTGGGTAGACAAAACCTAACACGTGGCACCTTATTCTCCACACTATACATAGATAATAAACTGAGGGGAACCTCTAGAGCACAGAAAACATCAACCAGACGTAGAATAAAATTTGAAAAACGAACATCCCCAATAGCTATAACTAGGGAATATGAGTCGTTTGTCAAACAAACCAAAGTAACTACTTTAGTTTGCCGCATAGACGTCAAGGCCTCCTAACCAACAAGATGAATTGAGGCACCAGAATCTACCAACCATTGATTTAAATGCCGTCGGCAAGGCCAATTTTGAAAAACAGCCATGCCGATATGATTTCAGTGTCGAAAAACAGGTGTTTCGGCGGCATGCCGACCATACCGATCGGCATGCCGCCATGCCGCCGCCGGCAAAATGGTCACTCTCCCTCGTCCCCCTCACCTGTATAGGAACTTGGCAGGGCTGTAGGGCGTGCGGCTACCGGAGAACACCGCGGAGTAGATCGCGTCGAGATCGCACACGAGGCACACGACCTTCCTGTCGTCGCCCTTGCCGCCCGCCTTCTTCCTCTGCTGTGGCCTGCAGACGTAGGGGTTGTGGCGGTCGCTGAGGAAGTAGTTCCTCAGGGGCGGGGTGTGGAGCAGCGCCTGCAGTACGGAGTTCATGAAGCAGGTGCTGCCAAGGTTGTTGAGCCCCCGGAGGCCCCACGGGACCCCGCGGCCCGACTCGGCGGCGGCGGTGTCGGGGCACCACAGTGGACTGGAGCAGCAGTCGAGGAGGCGCTGCTCCTTGGGGGTGGGGGTCCAGGGGCGGAACTCGACCAATCGCCTCCTCTTGGGGGGTGTTGGGGGAAGGGGGATGGAGGCGATCCGGTATTGGGAGGCGAGGACGGCGGAGTCGAAGTCAGGGTCGTGACCTAATCGCGGCAGGCGAAGCAGAAGAGCTCAACGCGGTGGACGTCGAGGGCAAGGGCGTGGGGAGGGGAGGAGGGGGACTGGTAGAGGTGGTCGGGGGCGTGGAGGGGGCAGGAGAGGCAGAAGTAGAGGCGCGGTGGGGAGGAGGAGGGGGGAAGAGGGGACAGCGGTGGGGGAGGTCGAGGTGGAGCTCGGCACAGCCGAGGGCGAGGGGTTTGGGGCGAAGGAGAAGGTGGAGGGAGCGGAAGGGGTTGGGGGAGGAGGAGAGGAAGAGCTGAAGGTGGGGGCAGGGAGGAGGGATGGAGGGGGAGGAGGAGGACATGGGGAGGAAGGTGGTGGTGGTGGTGGTGGTGGTGGAGCCACAGGGTCGGTGGGCCTCGCAGACATAGAGGGTGGGGAGGGAGGGCGGGGGAGGCAGGAGGGCTATTTGATTTGGGTGTAGTGGGGGTCCCACCTTGTTAAGAGATGATGTGTGCTTGTGCAGATATCCATAGAGTCGGCAAGTACTACCGATGCCGTAGGATGCTTAACATATAGGGACTCCCACCAAGGGTGTGTGCTTGTGCCGATGCCGATGCAGCCCACCTTGTTAAGAAATGCTGATGCCGATGCAGCCCACCGCCTTCATATAATTATCCATCATATTCATACGCTGAGTCTGAAAATGTTGACACTTCTGGGACTAGGACTGGGAGTGAATATTCTTACCCATAAGAGTATGGTATGATCCAAAATTACTTTCCTCAGCAGTTCCAACCCCAAGCTCTCCCTCAAATGCCAGGATCAGAATCATCACAAGATGATTCTAGAACAACAGGATTCTCACAAACACGTGCAACTAATCGTGCACGTGGGCAGCGTGACAGACCATACACAGATAGTAGATTTCCCCGTCTTGGGATTTTTGTTAGTATGAATGAACATGAATACAGACAGCACATAATGGATTACCAGACAATGTATTCATATATGTCTTAGAAGGATTACTGTGAATACATTCAAAGTATTCATTGACACAATAGTCAACAATGGTATCAATCAAGTAGTGATAGTACCCATGATAAAGATATGCATCCAGCAAGACACTCTTGGTTCTGGTGAAATCTATCTTTCAAGTTCCAAGTCCTGACTTTCGATACATCATACATCAAGACATTACAGTTTTAACTTTTACTTTGAAACTATACACTTTGATTCTTTCATTCTTAAATTCTTTGATTCTTAAATTCTTTGTATTCTTCTATTATTAAATTTTCTGTATTCTTAACATGGTAAGAATATTTCATCTCGTTATTGAATTTTAACATTGTATGGTCAGGTTGTATATGAATATTATAATGTAACACTCTTATTGTTACATAATCAACATTTGATTTTCTTGAAACTGATATCATTTTGACCACTTCTACCATTTTTGTCGGCATGCATCGACATGCCCTCGGTGTGCCTCCGAAATGGCATTTTTTCGAGCCATCGAAATCATCGAAATCTGCCATCGAAAAACGGGCATTTCTCCGGCATGCCCTCGGCATACCCACGAAATGCACACTTGCAATTTCATCGGCACGGCGTCGAATGGCATTTCGAACCTTGCTACCAACTAGGTGGACATAGAAGTAGCGAAAGCCAAGTTGGTTGAGGTACCTATAGGAGCAATAGAAGCAGTCGTCTCCTGAGAAGCAAGGGAACTAGTACCCTACCGAAGAAGATCTATAAGCCAGGCATAGTCAGAAGCAATGAGTGTAGGAGCTCCGGAGGCAGCAAACTCCCCCTAAACCATGGCCGAGTTAGCCCTACCAAGGCATCCAAACTTGGCCTAATACTTCTCAAAAGGATGGTTGGTCCTTTGGCAGTGAATACAAGGAACAAATGTACATCCATATCCTTATCCACAACCCCCAGTAACTGCAAATGCAAAGGTCTCCGTGGAGGTAACTCCTGACATCATAGTAGAGGAAGTTACAAGTCATGTGTCTCTAGTAATCATCCCGAGACATCCATAATTAATCTCCAGGTCTGGAATGGCTCCCAAGGTAAGAATCTGATCACAAATTAGCATGTACCTAGAACTCAAACCACCTAAGAAGCACTAGACCTACCAATTTTGCCTCTACCCAATTTGGGTATCACAACAAGGTGGTTGAAACAAATGCAACTCCTCAAACAAAGACTCCATCTCTATATAATAATCCACTAGAGATAGATCACCCTGTATGGTAGACCACATCAGACAATGGATGCCAACAAGGAGGGCATGACTCAACCACTGAGAGTATTTCTTTGCCAACCTATCCCACACATCCTTCGTAGTCTCCTTGTAGAGGAAATTGCAAACAAGCTAATGCTCAATAGGGTTCATCATCTAATTCATAAGATAATTATCTTGCTCATACTTGTCAAAATCTAGAGCATCGACCTTGAAAGGATCCTTGGTCAATATATATAGCTTCTTCTAGCCTCCAACAAAAATTTTAAATACCTAGGACCAAAGTAGGTAATTCTGGACACCATTGAGTTTCATGAGTTGCCCTAGACCACCAAAGAGGTCGAGGAAATCATGGATTTGACTTCAAGCAAGGCAGAGGGTCCAAACGTTGCCATCTTAAGGTCAAGAGAATAAAACAATCACAAACTCAGATCTAGAAAAAGCACCAAATCATGTACTGCTTTGTCTCATAGCAACCAATCAGCAACGTGTGCCTCAGGCCATATCAGACAGGATGCGTAGCCCAAGACACGAGCAGGAATGTGGGAGCATAAAGTACCACCAGAGATCTCACCAAGCCAAGGATATCCTTGGTGGCAGAGCAGGAACCCACAGCAGCCTAGGCAATGTTGCTGTAGGTCTAGGTCGAGTCCTAGGACCTTCCCTATGCCTAGCTGCGACGCAAAGAGGGCAACCCCTACCCTTACAGCAGTGCCAACAAGGGCAGGGCTGACGGCGGTGTAGAGAATCAATCGACACAACCAACGGTGATGAAGATAAACTAAAGAAGAAAACCGACAACAATGAATAGGAGAAGATAGAAGAAAGAGAAAGGGTTCCCCTTTCTTCCTTAGGGTTTTAGTGGTGGAAAAGGGTAACTAAGCACAAAGAGCCGGCGACTCACCCTGCTTTGCTACTATGTTGAGAAAGAAAGAAAATGTGATGTCTAATTCAAAAAGAGCCCCAGTCCTCCTTTTATAGAGAGAGGCACCAGGCAGATTATAGGGAAGTCCAAAAATAAGAAGAAAATAACACACCACACAATATGACTATAATCCGAACACAAGTTTTCTAAAAATATACGCATTTTTTAAGGAGTTGCTTGATTAGAGGAATTGCAAATGTGAAATAAATAGAGGAATAAGGGAAAAGTGGAATAGATAGGGAAATTGAGAGATTTTGGTGTTTGGTTGATCTTGATGTCTTTGTCAAGGAATTGAAAGGTTTTATTCCACTTTAGTTGTTTGGTCAGTAGAATAAATATGTGAAATAAGGTAATTTTATTGGTTAAAAAGTAGGAAATGGCTGAGTTGGTGGAAAAAATGGAGGAATTAATGCAATTCCAGCACTAGAGAGGAATTGGGCTATTCTAGCATTAAGGCACCAATTTTAGAATGGCACCGTTCCAAAAGTGAGAGCACCATACGTGGGATAAACCCCATTGTTCCGTGTACCAAACTCCCACCTTAAGGTAAAAGCATGGCATTGTGTGGATGATCTTTGATACCTAATTTCTTTTTCCATGTAGAGGTAAACGAACGACCACTGGTACCGGAACATCAATAGTCATCTGCTTCTTTCAAACAGATAGGGAGAAATACAGGTATTATAAAAGTTACACCCCAACCTAACATCTATTCACTTGTGCCCCTGAAATAAAGATTGCATCATGTACAATCTTCTACACAAAACATCAGTACATGTGTTATTGTTTGTGAAGTTGAGGGCTACTCATATATTTTACCTAGAGGCTCTCCCTATATATTTTACCCAGAGGCTCTCCCTATATAAGGAGAGCTAAGGTTTCTAATAAAATTAGATTGTGTTTTCTCTTCTCCCTCAACATGGTATCAGAGCAAGGTGAATCCTTAGATCCTTCGTCTTTGGTGCTCTTCCCACCAAATAGCCCTACTCTCTCTCCAATCTCTAGCACACCTATAGAGACCTCCATCGGCGTCCGACACCAGCAACACCGCTCGTGCGTCGGCGACGTCCACCAGTGTTGCCTTGACATGCTGCTAAAACCTGAGCGCCGCTACCACCACCAACATCGTCACCGGATCTCCAGCGCCGCCCTGGCGCATGCTGAAACCCTAGCGCACCGCTGGGTCTTCTTTGCGATCGCCAATGTCGCCCTACAGCCTAACAACCCCGCCTGGCGTCGTCGAACCTTCTCTACGACCCAATAGCACCACCAAGCTTTGCGCCACCCAGCACTGCCGAACCTTCTCTGTTGTCCAACACTGCCAGTAGCCCAACAGCATCGTCAAGTGCCGCCAAGGGAGCGATCTTCCTCTAATTGGTGCTACCTGGGGTGCTACACATCTCTGATCAAAGGACAATGTACTAGAACACCTCCTTAAGTGGCTTGGATTATGGTTTCTACTTCTCATAACTTGTAGAGTGTGTTCTACCACTCTAGATACTAAAAATCATATCTAAGTTCTTCCTCCTGATTTCCATCGCTTCAGGTGGTTACCATCATGGCTTCTACCTCGAGTGAAACAGTTGAAGCAAAGCCAATGACTACCTAAGCTTCCCTGATGGTTCAAAGGACAGCCATCAAACTCAATGGACCTCAAAATTATCTCCTATGGCCACAGGCTTTCAAGATATTTGTGGGTGGCCACAAGAAGTTTTCAATCCTCTCTACTAGTCCTCCTGAGTCAACTCATAAGGATTTTAAAAAATGGAAGCAGGATAATTATCTGGTGATGAACTAGATAATGAACAGTGTGGAGCAACAGCCTCAAATCTATTGCACAAGACGACAGCGAAGGATATGTGGGAGAGCCTCTCCAAGAAGTATTCTCAAAAGTCCAATCATGCTTATCTTTCAGATATATATTGTCATATGTGATCCATGTCTCAAGGAGAAAGGACGCTAATTGATTATTATATAGAGATGGAAGGGCTCTTTGAAGAGCTAAATGTGTTTCAGCCTTCTTGTTGTGATGCTCAAACTGGCCAAAGACAGACTTGGCAAGTCTATAGATTTTTTAATGGGTTGAATGCTAAGTTCTCATCTACTCATGAGAATATTTTGTCCCTTAAGGTTATACATGATTTGGAGACTATTTATGGTCATCTGCAGAAAATATCTATGGATGCGAGTCATCCTCCAATTGTCTCTACGACAGCTAACACTGAAGCATCGGCTTTTTCTGCATCTGGAAGCAGAGGCAGATTCCAAGGGAGTCGTGGCTCTGGAGGTGGTCATGGACGTGGACAAGGTCGCGTCTATGAACCTTGTATTCACTATCAAAGGACTAATCATCCCTCGAAGAAATGTTGGGCTAAATTTGGTTATCCAAGAAATCACTCCATTACTACTGCAGTGGCAAAGGGGGAGCTGCCTCCCTCTACTGAATCATATCCTTCTTCGATGTCCATCTCCAACCCCTACTCTAACGATGAATGACTATAATTGTCTCATGGCCCTTCTGCATAAACCTATTACCTCAGACACTTCAGCTTCTCTGGCTGCCACTAGCAACTCTGCAAACCTTGCCACTACTTCATCCTCTTCATCATGGACTGTTGACTCAGCTGCTTCAAGTCATCTAACTGGTAAGGAAGATGCTATTGTCTCTATGCATAAAGATAATGATATCACTTCTGTTCGTCTAGCAAATGGTACATATTCTTCTATTATTGGAGTTAGAGAGGTTCATTTTTCCAATCAGCTAAGGCTTTCTACCGTCTATTGTGCTTCAGAATTCCCGTTAAGCTTATTATTTGTCTACAGATTATGTAAGGAGCTTAAATGTCATGTTATATTTGACGAGCAATTTGTCTATTTTCAGGACATCCAAACGAAGACGATGATTGGTAGAGGGATTGAGCGTAATAGTCTTTACTACATTGATGCTTCTACTGTGTTTACTGGTGCTGCTTCTGTTTCTATGGATCCAGTTCTTTAGCATCGTCGACTGGCTCATCCTTCTACTTCAAGTCTGTGAAAAATAATTCCAGAGTCTACCACCAAATATAGAGTATGAAGCTTGTCATCTTGGCAAGCATCACCATGCTTCCTTTTCATCAAGACAGAATAAAAGGTGCTCAATACCATTTGAGCTGGTTCATTGTGATGTTTCGAGTCCGTGTCCAATAACTCATCCGAATGTTTATCGGTATTTTGTGGTCTTTGTTGATGACTTCAGCCGTCTGTCCTAGACGTTTTTTATGAGTGATAGGTTTGAAATTGTTTCTATTGTTCCAAAGTTTTTCAATGAAGTATAAAATTTTTATTCTACTCGCATCAAAATTTTTCGTAATGACAATGCTTTCAAATTTATGCAAAAAGATGTGACTGGTTTTCTTTCTACCAATGGTACCCTTCATCAACCTCGTGCTCACACTTCACAATAAAATGAGGTTGCAAAATAGAAATTATGTCGTTTGCTTGATGTTGCTAGAACCATAATACTTGCCACAAATGTGACTAAGAATTTTTTAGGGGATGCTATCCTAACATCCACATACTTGATAAATAGATTTCCTTCCCCGGTGCTTGATGGAGCCACACCGTTACTTTTGTTGTAGCCAGATACTACACCCTTTGCATTGCCACTACGTATTTTTCGGTGCACTTGCTTTGTTCACCTCTTTAGGACCCCTGATAAATTGTCTCCCTGATCCGTTAAATGTATTTTCTTGGTTTATTCTATAACCCAGAAGGGGTATTGATGTTTTGATCCCGTTGAGAGATGATATTATGTAT
Source organism: Thalassia testudinum (assembly GCA_037157565.1). Taxonomy (NCBI): domain Eukaryota; kingdom Viridiplantae; phylum Streptophyta; class Magnoliopsida; order Alismatales; family Hydrocharitaceae; genus Thalassia; species Thalassia testudinum. The sequence goes on from JAZHRO010000063.1 coordinate 101,777,743, forward strand.
TTGTAGATGTCTCATTTATTTAGAAGACTCCCTACTTCTCTCATGAGGGGTCTAGTCTCGAGTAGTTTTCGCAAACTTATGAACGTCGACATATTTCGTCTACTTCTATCCTTGTACCTATCATGCAGGTAGAAGATCAAGAAGAGCTTCACGTCCCCTCACCATCATCAAATCCGAATGATCCACTACAGCAGTTTGATGAGCTTCCTATTGCTTTGAGAAAGCCGATGAGATATTGTACCTTACACCCTATAGCCCATTATACAGCTATTCATCACTTTAGTCCAAACTTGCAGAGATTTACTACAGCTCTTACAGCTATGATGGTTCCTAAACATCATGATGTGGCTCTTCAAGATCCTGGTTAGAGACAGGTTAGAGACAGGCAATGCAGGATGAGATAGATGCTCTTATGTCTCGGGGTACATGGGACTTAACACATCTTCTACCAGGAGATAGGATGGTGGATGCAAATGGGTGTTCGCTGTGATGTATCACCTGAATGAGAGGCTGAAGGCCAGACTTGTAGCGAAGGGATATACCCAAACTTATGGGGCCAACTACTTCGATACGTTCTCCTTAGTGGCACGTATATGCTATGTCAAGGTCATTATCTCCCTTTCAGTAAATAAAAACTAGCTAATGCATCAATTTGATGAAAAAAATGCTTTCTTATATGGTGATTTGTAGGAGGAAGTGTATATGTCTCAACCACCAAGCTCTGTGGTTGAGGAGGAGCGGGTATGTAGGCTCAGAAAAGCTATCTATGACCTAAAGCAAAGCCCCCGAGCTTGGTTTGAGAGGCTCGGTGTGGCAATACAAGAGATTAGGTTCTACAGGTCAACATCCGATTATTCTGTCTTCATTAGACAAAAGGAATCTGGAACTTCCATTCTTGGTGTATATGTTGATGACATGCTACTCACAGGAGATGGCATTTAGGGAATTTCAGGATACTAAAACATATTTGCAAAGCACATTTGTAACCAAGGATTTAAGCAAACTACTCTATTTCTTAGGCATTAAGGTTGCCAGAAACTTCAAAGGGATGTCTTTGTCCAAGAGGAAGTATGTACTTGAGCTTCTTGGTGAAATTGGATTGTTAGGTGCACGACCATCTATGGTACCTCCAAAGTCATTATGTCATTTGTCAGAGGACGATGATCCATTGTTTAAGGATAAAAGAAGGTATAGGAGTATTGTTGGGAAACTCTTGTATGTCACTGTTACAAGACTTAATATTAGATATGCTATTAACAGGGCCTACCAGCATATGGAGAACCTCAGGTATAGTCATTAGAATGTTGTGTGTCTTATCCTCAGGTATCTTAAAGGAAGTCCTGGAAAAGGACTTTACACCAAGAACAATGGTCATTATGATATACATGCATATTCCGATACTGACTACGCAGGGAGTCCAGAAGATAGAAAGTCTACCACAGGTTTTGCCACTTTTCTTGGAGGAAGTCTGGTCATGTGGAAGAGTAAAAAGCAAGCTATAGTGTCTAGATTCAATGCGAAGGCAGAATATCGGGCAATGGCACATGCTAGTTGTAAAATTATGTCTTATTAACTTTCCGAGGGACTTGAGAGTTGAGGTCAAGTCACCTGTGTCGATGTTCTGTGACAATAGGCCGGCCATATTTATTGCCTCTAATCCGGTGTTTCATGAACACACTAAACACATTGAAGTGGACTGTCACTTTGTGCATGATATGATGACTTCTAGTAGAATCACTTGAACACTACAAGCGATGAGCAAGAGGGGGAGCGCGAGAGGGGGAACGCGAGGGTGGGAGGGGGATAGATCTAGTTGGACGATTGTGAAGAGGTCGCAAAGGGGTGTGGAGCCGGTGCATTGCTTCAAGTGCCTCGGGAGGGGGCACTTCGCGGAGAGTTGTAGGGAGCCGGTGAAGTGTCTGCGATGCGGAGGTCTCGGACATAGGCAGGCGCGATGCCGTTTCCGAGAGCCTGTCGTTGGGGTTTCTGTAGGGAAGGCGAGGGTGTTGCCGCCTCCACCGGAGGGGGCGCCTCTCGTGGAGGTTGAAGCACCGTGGTCGGAGGAGATCAGGGCCCTAGAGGGGAGTTTGGCGACGGCTTTGGTCGCGGTGGTGCTAGAAGGGGAGGTAGGTTTGGGGGACTTGAGAGGGGTGGTTTCTTCGTTCTTGGGGATCAAAAGGGAGGCCTTTGGAGTTGTGTCTCTCAGGAGTGGCTGCTTGGTGCTGTTGGGGCTCGAATCGAAGATGATGCGGTGCTTGGCATTCAAGGAGATGTCGTGTGACCGAGGTGTGGTGAGATGGAGGTGGCCGGTGAGGTCGGATGGGGTCGTGGAGGAGCGACCACCGATTGGCACGAGGTAGAGGGTGGTAATTGAAGGGATCCCTCTCTTCCTCCGAACAGTGGAGGTGGCGGCAGCAGTGGTCGCTCCGTTTGTGAGGCTCCGGAGCTGCGAGGGTATGGACCTGAGGTCGGAGGACTTGTCGAGGTTCGGTGCGTGGGTGGAGATGAGGCTGGGGATGCAAATTGAGGAAAAGTTGGTCCTAAGATGGGGGAGCTCCTCCTAGTTGGTTCGGGTCTCGCAGGAGGTTGGGAAACCTCGGTCTTTCGCTGAGGCGGTGGCTGGCAGTGCGACGATAGAGCATGGCGTCGGAGCCGGCTCACAGGCGGACCAGGAGTAGGTTGTTTTTGGGAAGGCGAAAGATCGCAACGATGATTGCGCGACCATTGCGATCCCCACGATGCAATCGGTGGCAAATGAGCGGGCGATGGACTTGGATGGAACCGCGGGATCTACGGCAGAGGTATTGAAGGATTCTGCAACGTTGAAGACGGAGACCCCCGCTGATGTGGATCAGATTTTAAAGGCGCGTACTCTTGGCGGATCCGGGTCAGGCGGACCGGATCTGGAGGCGGGAAAGGAAGGTTTCGGAGGGGCTTATGGGTCGGGCTCCTCTTCACGCGAGGGTCTGAGACAGGCTCCGAGCGGTGGCCGCAATCGGAGGAACCTGGAGGAGAGCCCCCGACGCGATCTTTGTCGGGTCGACCGGGTAGCGACGGGCGACGTGGATGGGATGTGATGCGCTTGCAGAGGTGGAGGCTGAGGAAGCCTCTGTCGCAATGGCTCACGTACAAGCCAAGGTGGACTTATCGGAGAGGGAGGGCCTTGACCGCTCCGACCAGGAGCGAGGTGGGGAATGACCAACTTCGAAGGAAGGTGGTGGTCGGCGTCACTGTGCCAACTAGTAGGCGAGGTGGAAGGTCGGTGGAGGGCTCGATGGGTGGCGGAGGCGGCGCGGGGTGTGCTGGGTCGGCAACGGTGGCTGGTGGTGGCGATGATAGCCAGTGGGTGGCTGGGGCTAGAGGGGACGCTGGGGCTGAGGGTCCAACGGAGTTGGGGGTGGCTGATGAGGAGGTGATGCGGGCTGGGGAGGTGGAGGTCCCGCTGGTGGGGGAGCAGTGCAGTAGGGACTTTCGGGTTGGCCTGAGGAGCTGGAGGAAGGGGGGGTTGATAGGTGGTTGCGGAGGTGGGATTCAGGTGCACGATGCAAAGTGGAGTCTCCTAAATTTCTCCATGACTAGGGTCCTCTCGTGGAATGTGAGGGGGTTGAACGACCCCTCCAGACGGGCAGCGTTGTGTGGTTATATTCAAAGGTGGGGACCTGAGGTTTTGTTTCTCCAAGAGACTAAGTGGGGGAGCTGTGACCAGAGATTATGGAGGGAGGTGGGGGGAAGTGGCATTGGGGAGTTCTTGGCCCTTGATGCGATTGGAAGAGCGGGTGGGAATGTTGCTGGGTGGAAGGAAGATACCTTCTCCTTGCTGGACTCAGCGGTCGGGTCCCATGTTGTTACTGTCAAGTTGCAGAGGCGTCGGGACAACCTCTGCATGCTCTTCTCCTCGATCTATGGTCTGACTAATAATATGCGGAGACAAGCTCTGTGGGAGGTATTAGGCCAAGTCGTGGCAGCACATCAGGGGACCCCATGGTTGATTGGAGGTGATTTTAATTTCACTTTGCTGGCGGAGGATAGACCGGATGGCCGTGGGGGGGTGGACCAGGGCTCTGAGGCCTTTGCGGGTTTTGTTGCGGCGCAAGGGCTGGTTTTGTTGTACTGTTCTGAATGCTGGGCTATAAACTATAGGCATGTACAGAAGATGTCTGTGGCAGAAATGAAGATGTTAAGATGGATGTGTGGTCATACAAGAAAGGACCGTATTTCAAATGAATTTATTAGAAATAGGGTTACGGTGGCACCGATAGATGATAAAATGAGAGAGGCCCGTCTAAGATGGTTTGGACATTTACAAAGAAGGCCACTAGATGCTCCAGTTAGGAGATGCGAGAAGTTGGAGGCTGAACCCGCTAAGAGGGGGCGAGGAAGACCAAACAAGTGTTGGAAGGAAACTATTAAGTATGACCTCAATTACTTTAATTTAAGTCCTAAAATGGCTGAAAATTGATCTGTGTGGAGGCAAAGAATCCATATAGCCGACCCCACTTAGTGTGGGAAAAGGCTTGGTTGTTGGTTTGTTGGTTGTTGGCAAGGGCTGGTTGACATGCCGCCCTCTTCCTGCCACTTCACCTGGAGGAGTTCTAGCGGGCAATGGTTTCGGATCCATAGATTCTTCGTCTCGACGGCGATGGCAGAGACTTTCCCTGTGGCGGAAGTTAGACCTCTAGAGAGGCCGTTCTCGGACCACACTCCCTTACTGTGGGTGACGAATGAGGGCTGGAGGCATGAAACGTATTTTAAGTTTGACAGAGCTTGACTCCTTGAAGAGGGATTCAGGGGGCTGGTGGAAAAGAGATGGAGATCTGTTCACGTGGATGACTCGGCAGCTACTAAATTGGAAGCTAAACTGCGAGATTTGAGGTCCTTCCTCAAGGTCCATAAGAATCAAATTAAAGAGGAGCACGGGAAGAGGAGAGATGAAGCTCTCAGTAAGATTGCAAGGCTGGACTTGGCTGAGGATGTTGACCTCCTTTTCGAAATAGACAGGGTGAACAGAGCGAAGTGCTTGCAGGTGATACAAGAGGAAGATCGGAAAGTGGAGGTGGAGTGGAAGGTGAGATCCAGGCAGAGGTAACTGAAAGAGGGTGATTCTAACACTCGGTAATTTCATATGGCGGCATCCAGGAGGAGGAGGAACTGGATCGATAGACTGGTGGTGGAAGGGGAGGAGTTTATGGGTAGAGAGGCGGTGAAAGGGGCGGTTGCGAGGTACTTCAGAGAGTTTACCGGGAGGAGGCAGGAGGGAAGATGGAGGTGGTTGGGATCCGAGGTGCCACGGATCAGGGATGCGGAAGCGGAGCTCTTGACAGGGCCGTTTGAGGAAGATGAGATTCATAAGGCGATCTGGGGGCTGAATGCTAATGGTTGTCCAAATCCAGATGGTTTTCCAGTCGCCTTTTATAAGGAGTTTTGACCGATGGTGAAGGAGGATGTGGTGTAGGTACTGCAGGAGTTCAGAGAAGAAAATTCGGGTTTCAACAGATTGAACAAGTTTTACTTGTTCTTATTGCCGAAGAGGGAGGAGGGAGCGGAGGAGATCCAGGAGTACAAGCCAATAACTCTCTCAAACGCTATCTACCTGATTGTGGATAAGATCTTGGCAAATAGGTTGAGGAAGACCTTGGCGAGGATTGTGGATCCGGTACAGACGGCTTTTGTCCCAGGCAGGAATATTTTGGAGGGGTATGTGGTGGCTTCGAAGATCCTATCGTTTTGGAAGAGGAGTAGGAGGAAGGCTTTCATGTGGAAGGTTGATTTCAGCAAGGCGTATGACTCAGTGCAATGGTCGTTCCTTTGGGCCTCCTTGATGAAGAGGGGATTTCCACTCGTGTGGATCGAGTGGATGAAGAGGCGTGTCACCACGACGTCTTTCTCAGTTCTTATCAATGGAAACCCGACAGGGGGTTGGATTCAGCCGAGAAGGGGGGTGAGACAGGGGTATCAATTGGCTCCGATGCTTTTTGCTATAGTGGCAGATGCACTTACGAGGGCGGCAAAGAAATCTTGTGAGAGAAACTTGGTAAGGGGTTTCTCCTTGGGAGATGGGACAAGCATCCCGTTGTTGCAGTATGCAGATGATACGATTTTCTTTATAGAAGGCACGGAGGTGAAAGCCAGGAGGATGCGGATTCTACTTTTTTTGTTTGGTGAGGCTTCAGGTCTGTAAATTAACCCGTCCAAATCAAGTTTTCTCCCTTTTAATTTGACGGATGCAGAGGCAAGGGAGTGTAGCATGGGTCTTGGCACAGAGCAGGTGAAGCTACAGATCAGATACTTGGGTTTACCGCTGACGGATGGTGGGATCCTGGTGCAGGATTGGGCTCCCCTGATGGGGAGGCTGGAGGGGAGGTTGGCAGGATGGGCGTCCAGGCTTTTATCGAGGGGTGAAAGGCTAGTTTTGCTTAAGGCGGTTCTGGCGGCGATGCCGTCGTATTTCACCTCTATCCTGAAACTGCCCCGGCAAGTCGTCTTAAGAATGGTGAGGCTTATGAGGAGTTTCTTCTGGTCCAATCAAGGGTCGAATGGGCCTGATGCCAGGTTGGTAGCGTGGGAGGAGGTTTACAAGCCGGTGGAGGAGGGGGGGCTTGGGGTGAGGGATTTGGGGAGGTCAAATGATAGCCTGCTGGTGAAATGGGTTGGGGACCTCTTGGAGAATAGGGAGGATTTGATGGGGAGGGTTTTCAGGATGGCTTATGGTGGCCCGCTGCGTTGGGACCTCCTTATATCCTCGCCGAGGGATGCTTCTCACTTCTTGAAAGGTTTGTCGATGGTGGCTCCTAAGGTGTAGAACTGTTTTGTACCAATGGTGGGGACGGGGGAGATCTTCAGGCTCTGGCAGGATGATTGGACAGGGCAAGGTGCACTCTCTAGAAGATTTCCGAAACTTTTCGCTTTGTCCTCGAGCAAAGAGGCGTCTGTGGCTGAAGTGTAGGGAGGTGGATGGTGTCCGTCTTTTGCAGGGAATCTTTCAAATGCGAGAATTCACAACTTCCAGAGATTGCTTAAAGAGTTGGAAGGTCTGCAGCCGGCATCCGGAAATGATATGTTTGGTTGGGATGAAGGAAATTTCTCAGTGGGGGCTGCGTAGAGGAGATTGTCCGACGGGGGTCCCACTAGTGATTTGGATCTAGTGAGAGATTGCAGATAGGTTTGGAAGGCAACTTGTCCTTTGAAGGTCAAGATTTTTGTTTAGCTGCTTAGGAGGAGAAGACTCATGACTAAGGTGTAGAGGGCGAGATGGGCTCCTAGGGAGTGTAAGGTTTGCCCGTTGTGTGGAGATGAAGATGAGGATGTTGACCACCTTTTCTTCTCTTGCCCGTTTGTCGTGCAGATCTAGAGCCGTGTGGGAGCAGGGTGGTGGAGTTGTCGGTCTTTTAATGATTTTTGGAGCGATTATAGAGGTGGAGGGGGCAATGCTGAGTAGAATGTCTTCCGTACGAAGAAGGAGAGGGTCAGACTGCTAGCGGTCCTCTAAGGTGTCTGGTTAGGAAGGAATGTTGTCGTCTTTAGAGGGTAGAGGCCTTATGTGGAGAATTTTGTGGAGTCTATTTTTGTTTTGTTTAAGCTTTGGAGTGAGTCCTTGTGAGTGAGGGGTCTTGGTGTTTGCCCCTTGGTTTGGTGTTGGCCGTTAGTTTTCTCTTTAATATATTTGGGTAGTTATCATTTTGGATAACTACCCTTTCCTTTTTCAAAAAAAAATGATGACTTCTAGTAAGATATGCACCCCTACTACATCAAAACAGCAAATGGCAGATATTTCAACTAAGGCACTACCTCAGAAGCGTCATGATTTCCTCTGTTCCAAGCTAAGAATGTTAGATATATATGCTCCGGCTTGAGAGGGAGTGTTAGTATTATTAGAATGGTACATGTGTTATTTTTTGTCTAGTTGAGGGCTACTCATATATTTTAACTAGAGGCTCTCCCTATATAAGGAGAGCTAGGGTTCTGATAAAATTAGATTGTATGTTTTCAATTCTCCCTCATCAGTTCCCAATAGTAACAAATTTCTCTCTACACATAATAAGGCCAGTGGCAAGGCTGTCTGACTCTCTCCACCAAGGTTCCAAGTGATGATTGTTCCCTCCTTGAACTTTGTACAAATCAAGCAAACATTTATTAGTCCTATCCACGCGTAACTAGCAAAATTGGAACCAAAGGATAAGTGTCTTCAACATATTGACCACAAAAGGGACACTCCATAATCAGGCCAGGCATCCCATCCTCTCTGTTAGCTTTACTATTATCTGCTGAGTCTTAATGTTATGTTTAAAGTTGTTTGCTTTTTCCAAAAAAAAAAGTTAATTTTTTTTGTCTCTACGCTTGATGTACATTCCCTATCAAACCTCCCTGTATAAGAGAGGCTAGGCTTTTTTGATAAACTATTCTTCTTTCTATGATATAAAGCCAAAGCAATGATGCCAACACCATCCTTAATCTCCCTCTATCTCTTCACCAAACATGACAAGAAAGCAGGTTGCTCTCCCCTTTCAACCTCTTCACCGATACAATTGAGAGGCCATCAAACTCAAGGCATAAAGAGTACCCAGAAGTGCCAACACTGGCAAGAAGCACAGCAAATGCCTGCATAGAGAATTACTTAAAGCACTCGCGCATGCAGCACCACAGCACTCAATCAGCACAATAGCATTGTGCTGTGCACATGATCTACATGCAGCATATGCTATGCATGTGATTTGCATGATCTCTTGGATTGCACATGCAGGTTTCCATATGGTGTATGTATGTCAGTTCCATAATCTTCACTGCTCAGTGCTCACGAGGTAACACACATAGGCTCCAGGCTATTCTATTCCTAGAATGCATGTGGTGTAAGTTGATGATCCCCTTAACTCATGCGACAGTGAGCACAGCAGAGATGGTGTTAAAGATATTGAATATGCGTAGTTACCGGTGATGGTCATGTACCTATCCTCTTTTGCCACTGTTGTTATTCTCCTTGTCCAACCGAGCAACTTCAAATTATCTTCCAAGGTCAAATCTGTGGTTCAGCCATTCAAGACCACTCTGTAGCTTTATCAAGCTCAATGGTGCTCAGAACTATATAATCCAGAGTCTTTTCTCATATCTGTCTGGGGGAAAAATGAGCTTTATCTAAAGTCTGAGCAACATAATGAAAAGGCATTAGAACATAAGTCTTGAGAACAAGATAACTATTTGATGATTAGTTAGTTAATGATATTGATGAGCCTAAGATTGTCGCTAATCTGCTTACAAGAATGATGCCCAAGAGATTCAGGAGTGCCTTTGAGAAGTATTCTCAAAAGTCTAAAGCAGTCAATAATTGACTAATATAACACCATAGAGGGTCCAAATAAAGAGCTTGCTAGTTTTTAGCCACCATATTGTCCTAACTAGTCTACTTAGCATCCAAGGTACGAAGTGCTACAATGTTTTAATGGGCTCGGTCCTCGCTATTAGTTGAGCTACAATCAGCTATTGTCCTCAAACTCGATACCAGATCTTGATATCTTGATAGCCATGTTCAGAAGATTGCATGTATATTTCTAGGTTTTCACAGTTTCGTATATTCATAATGATACTATGAATGCTTTAGGAGGTCCTTAAGATATGTTTTCAGATAGCACTATATAATTGTAAACCATCTTTGCTTAATAGATACAAAACACTAATGCTTTAGCACCAGTTGCAGCAGCAAACACCAGTTTCACATGAGGAAGTAGTGACTTAGTAGCAGTAGGCGGCAAAGTAGCTTTATTACCAATTCCATTAGGACCTCCAGACTCGGTGGATATTATCCAACCTATTGTTATGCCTGGGCATTAGGTCAAGCTGGCCTGTTTAGATACCTATAAAAGCCCATTTGGCCACTAATATCAAAGCTCAAGCCGAACCTGGCCCATTTATATCAAGTTGGGCTTGACCTAATTGTTATCAATCCAGGCTTCACTTTCAACGCCCAAGCCCATCCAAAAAGCCCTGGGGTCATTGACAACCTACACATAAATCTTAACGTGCCTATTAAAATCATTGGTTATTTAACCCATTTACCTAAACCGATATCTAAATGAGAAAATGGAGCATAAAGCTCACCAACACATAACTTAGGTGAAACTACTAATATCTTCCACTACAAGTAATATTTTGAAGTGAAAATTTGACGATTGAGATCACTTTATGCAAACACACTATGCACAAAATTTCAAGTCAATATGACACTCCTACCCCCTACATTGAAGGGAGCTCAATTTCTACGGCCTAAGTATTACAAAATTTAGCCCTATTTGATGGAGGTATTTGAATAAAATTTTGTGTACTTTATAATTTTGCTAAATGGTTTCAATCCCTAAGTTTTTATTTTAAAACATTGATTGTATATAGAAATATGCTTAACTTGCACTTAACTTAGGTGCAGGCAAGCTGCACGCTCCCCGCCCTCTATCTAATTGCCACTTACCCCATTTGCATTCAAGAAAGAGGAATGCTTTATCATATTCAAGATAATTGGATAAGATTTGTAATTATTCAAAAAAAAAAGGAACAATTTCTAACCAAGCCAAATCAGACTACACTAGGCTTAGATTTAAAATTTTGATACCCAAGCCCAATCCCATTTGTAGGCAAGTTAAGCTTAGTCTAATTCTAATTGCGATAAAGTCCTAAATTTGCAATTCAGATACAGCCTAATAGGATAAGTACCCATGAGCTGATCAAGTACCTAGCCTACTGCCCAAGCTTAATTATTGTCTCTAATAGGGTGAAGCATTAGCCCCAATCCAACTTGACCAAAACCTGTTCAGCCTACTTCTATTTTGTAGGCTGCATCTAGGGCCAATGACTCAAACAAACTAGAAAGTTAAAGCTCGATCAGAGCCAATGCCATTAGGCTTATGCTGAGTTGGACCCATTTCCAATTCAAAACATAACTTCTTCGAGACTTAGGACAAACTAAGTACTTTTAAAATAGCTTATGGCTTAAAACTTGAAAAATATACTTAACTATGGGTATTTTATATACACATGCATATATATACCTACATGTATACATAGACACATACACATGTATATGAAAAAGGGCTTGCAAGTGCAACTAAAGCTTTTTGAGCCTTGGCCTGGCTCAGACCAGAAATAAATGGGTCCTAGACTTAAGGACTGAACCAAACCCATATAAATTTCATGATTGAGTCAAGCCAAGCTTTGTGGATCAGGTTTCAGGCTGCAGTCAACACCCAAACCAATGCTCCACCCTACCCTCTAATGGTCGTGGTGACTATCGTGGTAATCACAAATGAGGTTATGATGGTGATAGGGGTGGAGGTCATGCGTATCAATTGTACTTTGATTGCAGGTGCACAAATCATCCAATTGTTAGCATAAGGGTGGCAAGCTAGCCTATGTAAATCAGACCTCTACCATCACCAACCAATATGGAGACAACTACTCTATATAGGACTACCATTATTTCAAAGGACTGTCATCATTAATGCGATTGTTGAAAGCCTTGCCACCTTTGTCAGGATCAAATGGTTTTGTCAATCAACTACATCCATGGCATTTGCTAATGCAGGAAGTATTGTTGCAAATCTAGCCTCGACCTTGTCATACGAGTACATTGAGACCTAATGCATGTCTAAGGACTTGGCTAGTAAAGATCTCATACCAGTCTACTTCTGAGTGCTTGAACAATATCTCTTGTTCACCCATCACATCTACTTGCAATATGACTCTTGCTTCTATATTAAAGTTATGTGACAGTTACTTCACCCCTGTTTCTCCATTGAGCATACTTTCTACTAGTAAATTGTGTAAAGATATCAACCATAAGTTATTTTTAATAACCATAATTGTTATTTTCAGGGCATCCAAATGGTGCAAATGATTGACAAGCCTAGAAGGATGAACTATATTAATTGGATCTTCCATCTTCTCAAAGCACCATCTATCTCCACCAATCCAATTTTATGGCATTGTTAACTGGGGCACCCTTACACAGTCAAAGTGCATCAGATTTTTGCTAATTGTCTACAATAAGCTAGCTTTAAGTGGGAAGATTTTCAATTGAGAAAGCACCATCAATCATATTTCCCACCTACCAGATATGAGGTTGGGAAATCATGTTCCCTCTATCTTCCAAATTTCCAATTAGTCCATTATGATACCTAGGTTCCTGTAGTATTTATGGTATTTCCGCACATCATTAGTATGGAGATTTTCAATTGATTATTTGGTTGAACTTCTGGATTATTATAGTCATGATTCTAGGATTTATCTAATAAAGGATTGGTATAGAATAATTGGTGTAATCAAATACACTTTTTTTTCTAAAAAATGGGGTACTTCAATGAAGTTTAGAAATTTTATGCATCTTTAGTAAAAAAATTTCCGTAGTGATAAAATATAAGGATTTCTGCAAATGATCTCAAGTACCTTGTTATGGCATATTCTAGATTTGCTAGAACTCTTTCCATGTACATGAAAAGTTCCCAAACAATTCTAGGATGATGTAGTGCTTACTACAACTTTGCTAATCAAGTACCTTCATCAATTCTTAATGGAAATATTCCTTTTCAGTTATCACAAGATTCACAACTTGATTTTGATTTTTTTACTCTACCCCTAATGGTTTTGGGATGTATTTGCCTCGTCATCTAGTTGTTCATGATAAGTTGTCTCAAATCCAATGGCAACCAAATGCGTTTCTATGGGCATTTCGAACTTGGAAAAGTTATCATTGTTGATCATGTGGGTGGAAGATACTTTGTTGGCATCAATGTGGCTTTTTTAGGAAAACTCATCTCTCTATGGAGGCTCACCTCTGTTAAGTTGGAATTTCTTTCCCAAAAGTGTACCAATGGAGAAATAAGGAGTCAACTAATGTTACTTCGCCTTTTGTAACAGTTGAATACTCCATTCCTGTCCATCAAAACAAATAGTGAAGTACCTATTGCAACATGAAAGGGAATAAGGTCTTGTACAGTATATCCCATGTCTCATTTTACTTCCCTAAAGACGATTACCTACCACTTTGTTTAGCATGATTATTCTATAGAATTTATGTTGAGGCTGTGCATGAGAAGGGGTGGAAGAAGCATATCAAAGATAACATAGATGCACTCATTTCTCATGGTATCTAGAATTTGGAAGATGAGATAGATGTATTCATTTCTCGTGTCAAGGAATTCGATCCGCATCTAAAATACAACTATGGTCATGCAAATTGGTCTATACATGGTTAAATATCTACTATATGAGATGGATCAAAGACCAACTGACCAAGCATGTTGCCAAAGTCTTTACATCAATTTATGGGGTTGGGTACTTTGAGATTGTCTCCTTTGTTTCTCATCTTAGCTCGATTTAGTTTATATATATGTTCTTCTCTTCTTCTTTTTTTGAAAAGGAAAAGGACAATTACCGGGGGGGGGTTAATTTATTTCAAAAAAAATTATTAGTCATCCAAATTAATTAATTATTAAAAAGCATTACATAAACTGCAGCCATGAATCAGACAATGCCTGTGCCCCATTAACAACATTTTCAACCCATACTCTCTCCCCTTGAAAAATACAAGCATTACACTAAAGCCAAATAGACCACACCATAGCAACCGCTATCACCCACACCTAGCTACTTGTCTAAATCTAACTCTTAAGGATTTCCAGAAAGCATCTTAAGACTCCACAATCACACCAACAAGAGCCACGATCCTCTAGATCGAAGCAGAAAAATCACACAAATAGAACAGATGGGGAGTATCTTCTTCATCAAAACCACATAAACAACAAGCAACGTCAAGATCTTCCATCCATCTCTTCCTTTGCTTCCTAGTAACCAAGCCATCCCTCCAACGAAGCCAAAAAAAGATCTTGATCTTTAGAGGAACCTTCACATGCCAAAAAACCCAACAATCCTCCACCAAATCAAATGCAAGCAACATAGGTCCCCTCAACAACTTATAAGCCTTCAACACAGTAAAACGCCTTCAACCCAAACAAGTTGATCCTTCAAGGAGGAACAGGGATGAAAATCATGTAAGATCGAAAGCAAAAGCTGTATGTCTTATGCCCGAGCCTCAGAAAGGTTACCATCTATCATCACCAACCAAGATCTGGACAAATCATCCCAAGCCTCTACCACCTTACACACCTTGCCATCCACTTAAGCAAAAATCTTGGGAACTAGATTAACAAAACACCCAATTTCTATCCAATCATCCAACCAGAACATAAAGGTTGTTCCATCCCCCACTCCTGGATGGAAGAAAGATCCCACCCTATGCATTATCAACACCAAAGTTCTCCAGAAAGTAGATGCACCACGACGGACCACCGCCTTTTCTGTTATAAACAAGATATCTCCATATGCATCCTCCAAAGCACATCACCAAAGGCTATCCTTGTCCCCAAACAACCTAACCACCCATTTCACAAGCAATGCATCAAAAAAATTTGCCAAGTCTCTCACTCCAAGGCCACCCTCCTTCTTAGGACTACAAATAACATCCCAAGACACTAGTTGAATGAAACATCCACCATGATCTCTTCCTCATGTTCTCCAAGGTGCAAAAAACCTTCTTTGATAATCTAAGCATGAATAAAAAGAAGACCGAAATGGCTAAAAGAACGACTTTAAGCCAGACAAGGCAACCCCCTCTAGACAATAAAACTCCTACTCCAGGAATAAAGCCTCATCCTTTAGAGACCTTTCTTGGATCATAACCCGTTAATGTGGAAGACAGATGAGAGTGCATCCTTTGGGATGTACTTCGAGTTCGACAGATCTTGGATTTTGAAGGGCAGCTTCAGGGAGATGGTGGAAGAGAAGTAGCGTTTCATGCAGGTGGAGGCAGCTCAGTTGGCGAAGCTAAGGAGTCCTCTGAAGACGTACCAGCAGAAGGTTAAGGAGAGGTGAAGGTAGAAGAAGGTAGAGGAACTAACTGAGGTTGAGAGGCTAAATAGGCATGAGGATAATGCCCCCATCACAGCAAAGGATAGGGCTTGCAAGATGAGAAACCAATAGGTGGTTCAGGAGGAGGATAGGAAGGCCGAGGTCAAGTGGAAGACGAAGTCCAAGCAACGGTAGCTGAAAGAAGGGGATTCCAACACAAGATTTTTCCATATAATGGCCTCGGCTAGGAGAAGGAACTGGATTGACAGGCTAGTCGTGGATGGATCCTTTTCGGGCAAAGAAGAGATAGGGAGAGCGACAACAAATTTCTTCAAAGAGTTTACTAGGTCGTGGGAGCAAGGAAGGTGGAGATGGACTAGGGCTGATGTGCAGCATATTTCAAGCACCCAGGCTAAGGCCTTGACGGCAACCATTATGGAGGAGGATAACATCAAAGGTGCAGTGTGGGGTCTTAATGCAAATAGGTGTTCAGGACCAGACAGATTCCCAATCTTCTTCTATAAAGAGTTTTGGACCGTGGTCAAGTCTAATGTGATGGAGGTGGTTAAGGAGTTCAAGGAGGGAAATCAAGGGTTGAACAAGTTAAGCAGGTACTACATGTTCCTTCTGCCAAAGAAGGATGGTGCCGAGGCGATTCAAGATTTTAGACCGATTACCCTGTCCAATGATATATATCTTATCATGGCAAAGGTCCTTGGCAACTAGTTATGTGGGATTCTGCAGGATGTGTCACATGTGCAAACGGCGTTTGTCCCAAGCAAGAATATCCTCAATGGTTTTGTAGTGGCATCAAAGATCCTAACGGCCAGGAGGAAGAGGAAAACTAAAGCTTTTATGTGGAAGGTTGACTTCAGTAAAGCCTATGATTCAGTTCAGTGACCCTTCCAGCCCATGAATCAGTTCAGTAGCCCTTCTTGTGGGCATCCTTAGAAAAAAAGGGCTTCCTGGTGGGAATGGATTGGTTGGGTTAAGAGATGTGTGACAACTACCTCCTTCTCAATGCTGGTGAACAGGAATCCTACAGGGGATTAGGTTCAACCTAGGAGGGGGGTCAGGTAGGGCTACCCGCTAGCCCCTTTGCTCTTTGTGCTAGCCACGAACGCACTTGTTAAAGCAACTTCTAGAGCGTGCTCTAAAGGTATGATTAGGGGATCCACAGTATGGCCCGAAATTGAAACCCTGGTGTTGCAATATGCAGATGACACTCTTTTCCTGATAGAGGGGACGGTTACAAAAGCAATCAATTTGCGCACGTTGCTAGAATTGTTTGCCCAGGCATCGAGGTTACAAATCAATTACTCAAAGTCCAACTCATACCCTTTCACTTGTCGTCGAAGCAGACACGAGGCTGGAGTGGGACGTTGTAGACGACGATGGGTGCCCTACCGCTATCCTATATGGGCCAGCCACTGATCGACAGACACCTCAAAGTGGAGGATTGGCTACTGGTCATCGAGAAATTGGAGAAGACATTAGCAAGATGGGGCTCAAAGTTGCTGTCCAAAGACAGTAGATTGATGCCGATCAAGGTTGTCCTATCATCTATCCTAACCTACTTTTTCTCCATTTTCAAGATGCCAAGGCAAATAGAGAAGAGGGTTACTGGGCTAATGCAAGAGTTCTTCTGGACAAATTATGGAGCTACAAGGAAAGGGGCTAGGCTAGTAGCTTGGGAGGAGATTTGCCACCCTCAAAAGGATAGTAGGCTAGGGATGTGGGATGTGGAAGCCATAAACCAAAGCCTACTCACAAAGTGGGTGGCCAAGCTCTTACAGCAGGACAGGGACCTCCTCAGTTAGGTGTTCCAAGAGTGCTACAGGCCTTTCATTACTTGGGAGATGTTGACCGCAGTGATGGCAGGATCTTTACACTTCCTCAGGGGTCTAGCGTCGGTGTTGGTGAAAGTGTAGAGCTTCTTTTCCTCATTTGTGGGATTTGGGGAGGCTTTCAGATTTTGGACAGACGATTGGTAGGGGGATGACCCACTCTCTGATAGGTTTCTGCAACTCTTTGTAAGAGCGATGGACCCAAAGGTGACAGTGAAGAGCTGTTGGGATGGTGCTTAGTGCCTAACCTTTCAAGGTGTTGTCCGACCAGAGAATCAAAGAGTTTAAAGAGTTATTGAGGTAGCTAGAGGGCTTCCAGCCAGAGAGTAGAGATGATGTGTACCACTAGAATAATAGGGACTTCTCCACCAAGTTGCGGGGAGGGTTACCTACCATCGATATTGACACCTTGCAGGATAGCAAATTGATATGGGCAACGAACTACCCAATGAAGGTGAAGATCTTCTCCCGACTGATGAGGAGGGGACGTATTGTCACGAAGGCATGGAGGTCCAGATAGGCACCTACGAACAACAAGATGTGCCCCTTTTGTGCTGCTTATGAGAAAGACATTGACCACCTATTCTTTAGATGCTACTTTACCTTAGATTTAGGAGGGGCTAGCGATTGACTAGATCAACTACAACGGAGTGAAGAGTTTAGGCCTTTATTCAAGAGGGGAAATTCACGTAGCGGCCAACATGTCTTCAGGTCAAAGAAGGAAAGAGAAAGAGTGATGATTGTCTTATGGGGTGTTTGGCTGCGTAGAAATGCGGTGGTGTTTAGGGAGCAATCATCATATGTAGACAAGTTTGTGTCCTCCATTTCTGCGCAGTTAGTGTTTTGGAAATCAACTCTCTAACCGACTCAATGTAATTAACTTTGCATTAATGAAGTTTTCTAGGTGGTTGAAGGTACCACCCTTTTACCTTTCAAAAAAAAAAAACAATAAAGTCTTATCCTCATTCGCTCCACAAGAGGTTGCCAATCCCATAATTAAGCTGCTTGCCTTTCAATGGCAAGCCTAGACACACAAAAGGAAGATGACCTAATTAATGTGAAGGGCTTGTAAACAAGCCACCACCTCCTCCTTCAACATATGAAAAGGAACAAAAACAAACTTACCATGGTTGACCACTAAATCAAATATCTCTCCAAAGATGGCAACAAGAGCTGCAACATTTTCAGCCTCCTTACTTTCCCCTTCAAGAAAAAATTGTATATCATATGCATACTATAGAATAGGTGTCAAGAGAGCACTATCCTTCTGCAATATGAAACCAACAAAGAGCCTACCATGACATACCTCAACTGCTATAGCAGCCAAGGTGTCAACTACAATGTTAAAGAGAAGCGACACCAGAGAGCAACCATGTCTAACATGTCATTATGGTTGCATCCAGAAACCATAGGCTACCATTAACCAAAATAGAGAAAGATGTCATGATGCACCTCTCAACAATTAAATCCATCTTTCCAAAAAACATCACCTAAGTATCTCCCACAAATATGACCAACCGATAGAGTCATAACCTTTAAAGAAATCCACTTTCTAAAGATAGCAATTCTTCATAGACCTCCTCCATGCTGCAACCATCTCTTCTACAAGAATGAAGGACTTGTGCAAGGATCTACCACTAAAGAAAGCAAAATGCATTGGACTAATCAACAGAGGAAGGACAAATCACAGTCTATTAGCAAAAACCTTGGCAACAATCAAGTAGACAACACTAAACAAGCCAATGGATCAGTAATATATATACAATGTTGTCAACACAATGATTTTATATCAAGTAAACATTAAAAATGCCTTTCTTCGTGTAAGTTCGATAAAGGAGGTATATGAGACTATACCACTTAACTATGTGGTTAAGCGAAGGTGTGCATGCAAGCTGAAAGAGGTAATTTATGGTATGAAGTATAGTCCAAGAGCACGATTTAAGAGACTACACCAAGGTTACAACAACAGTCATTTCCTTTTTTTCATTTTTGTTGAAAGAAGGTTTTTCCCAAATTAACATAGAAAGTTTTATCTTTATTAGATGCAAAGAGACTAGTATATTCCTACCGTTTATGTCAATGATATTTGTCAAAGGGAGGTAATAATACATAAACTAAAACCAAAACTATATTTACAAAAGATCTTTACATCTAAAAATCTAGCAAAGCCCGAATACTTCCTTGGGAGTGAAGTTGCGAAAAGTCTTAAAGGACTCATACTATTACAAAGGAAGTATGCGCTTGAGATTCTTGAGGAAGCTAACCTATTTGGATCAAATCTTCTTCCATTCCTATGGACTCCAAGAAAAATTTTAAGGCAATCAATGATCTGCCTTTTGATGAACCATATGTTCTAGGACTATCATTAGTAAACTTTACTCGTTGGCAATTAATAGACTAGAGACCAATTTTGTTGTCAATTATGCTAGCTAGTTTATGAAGAGACCATATTACAATTTGAATATAATATTTGTCTTATTCTCCAAAAAACTTGACAGGTCACCTAAGAAAAGTCAATTTTTCTAAAAGGTATGGACATTCAAGTTTACGTACCTACTCAAGTGCCAAATTATGCAAGCTCCCCAAAGGATAGACATTCTACTACAAGCTATCCCACTTTTATCAAGGGCAAGATGGTCACTTAGATTACAAAGAAATAGGTTGTGGCATCTCACTTCCATGCAAGGGCAAAATATAGAGCTATAGCACACATTACATGCAAATTAATGTGATTGGCAGATCTTGGATTAGGCATGCAGATGTTTATCCAAATAATAACATGTTAATAAGTATCTTGCTTCTAATTTTGTGGTTCATTTATGAACAAAACATGTAGAGGTTGATTGCCTCATTGTTGCAAAGTTGTAGGGACTGCACCATCCATCTTGTTTTAAGGATAGTTGAAATCTTTGTCAAAGCACTACCTCAAAAACGTTGTATCTTTCTCTACAGCATCATGGGGTTCTAACTTAACAAGGACCAATCCAACTCTATCTTTCTTTTAAGTTTAGTTAGAATAGAAAGTCCCAGATTTCGAAGGCTTGCATACAAGTTTGCCACCATCCACTTATTTGCCTAAAGTACTAAGTGCATTTCAACTCAACAAAAAGGCGGAGGATGACGGACTCAAGATGACTGAGCCTTGTTTGATGTTGCAGCACTTCCTTTCCCTAAATAGTGATAGCAGCGGGAGTTTAGCTAAGGTGTCAGTAGTTGGTGATTCACTTTTTTTTGAATCACCTTTCTTCTAGATGATAGATTTTTGAAATCAGTCACATGTATAGAAAACCCATAGTCACACAGGAAAGAAAAGATGTCTTCTCTCATAATGGATATCTACGCTCAAACTTGCAACGAAATGTTAGGTCTACCTTTTTTTGGGGTGCTCACTAATGTTTTATAATTATTTATTTTTCCTCTTCATGCTTGGTGTAATTTTCCTACCTATCCTCCCCTCACCATCCCAAAAGGTGAAGGTGCTTGGTACCCCAACAAGCACAACAAATGAGAATCACTTGTTACTTGAGTCTCAGATGCAAAAAATATCTAAGGTACCATCTGATTGGAAGGATACCTCCAAAATGAGGGATTTTGTCCTAAGTTATCCCTACAAAAGACCCCACAAGTTATAAGAAGTTCCTCCATGGGCTTATCCTAAAATATGTTATCCCTCCAAAATTTCCATTATCCATAGGGAGGATAAAGCCACTTCAAGGAATAACAAACAAGTTATCCCACCATCTTATTCAACCAAAGAGGTGGAATACCAGTCCTTCACCTCTCTTTGCATCACTTCAACACAAATAATTTGTTTTTTTCTATTTGTCTAAACCTATTCCCAATTAAACCAAACAAGGAACAAGTTCTTCCACTTTACATCCAACTCCCACACTTGTTTGGCCAATTGCCTAAGTTGATGCTCTTCACTTTTCTTGTTGTGCAAGCAAGATGAAAAGAACTTCAATTTTACTGGCTCTCTACCTCAATCTTTCCTTGTCCTTCATTAGGTCACAAACATTTGCCCCACTTTTCCACATCCATTTCTAGTCACCCCCCCCCCTCCCCCTCTATGAAGCAGATGGCTATCATCCTATCCATCCTTCGAATCAACCCACTTAATTGACGGAAACGAGATATGTCCTAAGGAGACAAATTTGTAGTTTAACTCAATTGAACTACCACATAAGCACATAGATAATTACTATCCTTGTGGTACTTGTGTAACGTATCCAATATGCTAGAAGCGTCGGGAGATTATCTAACATCCTCTTAGCCACGCCTTTCTTGAAGCCTTATTCCAAAAACTCAGAAAAATTCCTCACAACCATGCTAATCCATTTTGAACTTTATGCAGAGGGTTTTCCCAATGTAGATACCAAGAACAAGTATTCAGGAAGTAGATAAAAAATGTCACAGCAACCAAAATTCTGAATTGACTTCTAAGAAAAAAAGACTCTTAAAGGAATCAAGTAATATAAACATCTAAAACTGAGTTAGAAACTTCAATCTACTGCACCATCTATGCACTGGTCAATATCCATGAAAGTATATTGAAGCCTGTAACACATAGATGACTAATCTATACCGAGAGAATAACATTGAAGTACCTTCCATTCTTCCTCACTCTGTATCCCTTCATACTCCATCAAGAATGGCTTCATCTTCTCAAGGGCCTCATGGAGCAGCATCGGAGGCTTGTCGTCAATATCTGGGTTAGTACCAAACTCTTCCATCAAGTATTCCGGCTCAAAATCAATCTACAAAGAATCAAAAGAAACACCATAATATTCAGATGAAATCCCTAACAATGACGCGACCCACATCTACTAGCAAACACCACCAACATTCTCTGCATGCATACCCTGCAATTCAACCTGAAAGCATCTTGATGAGCGTCTTTGAGCGGGCAAGGCAGCGCCCTGTGGCTAGCCTCCACCATTGCGGCCCGCAGGCAAGCGGTGCCATCCTCCCCGAGTCTCCTAGACAACTTCTCCCCGTCGGCGTCATTACCAATATAAAGCCCCTTAACTTCACTCTCTTCTCTAGGTCTAAGCCTGCCCATCCTCCCGCCCCTACCCCGCGCACTGGCGTACATCTCACCCCGCCAGCCCCTACCCCGCCCACTGCCCTCCCCATCCAAGCCCAGCCCTCTTCCGACATCATCGTCTCCGCGAACCCCAATGCCCCTCCCGCGCCCCGCCCTTCCCCCGGCCCTTCCACCAAAACGACCACCTCTCCTCACCACCGGCGCCTGTCTGGCGTGCCTATTGCCCACCGCTGTGGGCGAGACCATGGGGGTCTTCTTCTTCCCCCTTCCAGCCCCGGGCAAGTGGAAAGAGAGGTCGACGGTCCGCCTCCGCTCGCCAGCCAACGCCTCTTCGTCGGCACGCAGGGCTTGACCATCCGCTGGGCGGAGGAAGATGGGCTTCTTCGGCTGTTGAGCGCCGGGATCCGGCGCAGTGGCGCGGCCGGCGGGGGAGGAGCGGTCGAGTGTGGGAGGGGGGGTCAGGAAGGAGGGGAAGGTGGGGAGAATGGTGGAGGATGGGAAGGGTGGGTTTGCTCCTTCTCCCCCTCCCCTTCCTCGGCCCCGTCCACCGGCAGCCGTGGGATGGTGATCCTGTGGCTGGGGTGGCATGCCGGGGACGCGAGTGGAGGAGGAGGGGTCGGGAGGTGAGAAGGGGGTGACGATACCTCCTCTCCCACGGCCTCGCCGGCCGCCGCCGCCGCCCCCGCCATCGTCTGAGGAGGAAGAGTGGAAGTAGGAGGAGGAAGGAAGAAGGGTTTGTCTTGAGACAGCGAAGGTTGTAGGGTCCGGAGTGAGCTTGCGGAGAGATCTCATAATGAGCGCGAGGGGTTGGTGTTTCTCACTGGAGACTGCAAAGAGGAGGGTGAGATGAGTGGAGGATAGACACGAGAGGGAGGGATGTGGGGAAGGAGTTAGGGGTTCGGGAAGTAGTTTGGTTTAAATAAAAAAAAAGTAACAACCTATCTATAATATTTCTTAACCGACGTGGGAGATGTACTTATGTAGCTATGGTTTACTGTACTGTTTACTTATTTTTTTTAAAATAATGTATTATTATTAGATAATTGTTTGACATATTTAATAATATTAGTCTTTAATATGATTGATTATTAATATTATTTTTATTTAATATCGTAGGAATGTAAGTTCGAATCGTATTACTGTCGTTTACTACTATTTATATTAGTGATCGAATTTTTTCCTTTTTTGGTAATATTTTTTAAGATTTTGGTTGAAAACCAATCGTAAGATTAGACCACACACAATCAAGATCATACACGATCAATTCATAAGCTTCCGTCAACTGATTGGTAGATATAAGTGTGGCATCGAGTAAGAAAATATGGACATTTTTGCACAGATTATCCATGTAATCCAAAAAATAACTCATATACTTCATAGAAGAACTTGGATGTCCAAGTTGTATTCCAAGATCAAACATGATTCCCCCCTTTTTTTTCTTTTTTTTTTAGAGCGATGCTTTCTATGTTAATTTGATGTTAATCTTATACTTTGAATTAGTCATGGAGCTATTATACTATTTACTTATTTTCCCTAGAATAATGCATTATTATTTAGAAAATTATTTGGCATACTTAACTGTGCTAGCTACTAGCATGATTGGTTATTAGCGTTACTTTTGCTCAGTGTCAGGGGGATGCAGGTTTAATCCGCGTTACAGCTACAAAGTCTACTACTGTTTATATTGATGATTAGATTTTTCCTTTTCTTGCTAATATTTTTCAAGATTTTAGTTGGACATCAACCATAAGATTGGATCATACACGGTCAATTCACGAGTTGTCGTCAACTGATTGGCAAGTATAAGTGTGGCATCAAGTAAAAAAATGTGGGCATTTTTGCACAGGTCATTCGTGTAATCCAAAAAATTACTCATATACTCTATAGATGAACTTGGATGTCCAAGTTATATTCCATGATGAAACATAATTTTTCTCTCCCTTTTTTTTCTTTTTTTTAGAGTAATGCTTTTGATGTTAATTTGATGTTAATCCTATACTTTGAATTACTATAAATTGAATTTGAAGACAAGCATCCTATTTGGCACTTAATATAACATAGTTGGTGTCGCAGGGATGTGGGTTCGATTCTTTCTCACCTTTTTCAAGTCATTTTCTTTTAGGATTGATAGTTTCTTATAATATATATTAATTATAATAATCTTCTTTACTTTTTTATGCTAAAAGTATTGAGATTCTTTCCTTTTGTTGCAGTAATCTTTTGACCAATAGTCGATTCTACCCCACCTATTTTCAGGTGATTTCCTTTTCGGATTAATAGTTTCATATAATATATATTAATTATTGATTAGCCCATATTTGTGGGCTATTTAAGTATTTAAGTGCCTATATATTAAGTTAATTCTAACATTTATTTAGCATGCATTAAGATGTAAATAAATTAATTCATATAATTACATAATTTATGCATTACATTCATAACTAAATGCATTTAGAATTAACTTAGAATTGCATTCATTTAATTAGTTAACCAATTAGGTGCATTGCATGCATTATTTTAATTTAGCATAGAAGTTAAGGGCTTATGCATAAATAACCATAATATTTTATTCTTTTATTTTTTTTCTCCTTTGCATAGGTAACTCCTCCGGCTTCGGCTCCGCCTCCTCCTCCTGTGCATCACATTTACGCTACGGCATTTTGAATTTGAAACGATGGCCGTGTCTACAAAAGGAAGAGGGAGAGCTGCCATGCTCCGGAGGCCACCACCCCTTGTCCATCACTGTGTTGAGAGGACCTTGCTCCTCTTCCATTCCATACCACCGACCTCACCACGGCAGAACGACTCTCCACCGTGGGCGTGTAGGGTGACAGCCCACACCACCAAAAGACTCTGCAACTCTTCACCTTAGCCAGCAACTCCCACCCACTTCCATCAGACCCTGCACATCGCACGCCAGCTGCTCATAGCAGCCTTCGCCTTCAGAACGCCCGCGCCTCCTCATCTCCACCAGAACCTCCAGCAGTGCCTGCAAACCACCGCGCGCGCGCTCACTTCACCCTTAGCACACGTGCCCGCAGCGCCTGTCCCCGCTCCATCAGACTCACCACGTGCTTCTAGCCAGCCTGCAGAACCAGTGCCTCATCAACTTCTCCAGCGCACCTCGCCTCCAGCCCAGCCTGCAGAACGCGCGCCCACCTCCAGTGCCACTGCACTTCCGCACCTCCGCTCGCCATAGTGTGCGCTCAGCGCGCCAGCAACCCGCGCTTGAGCCTTCACGGCCGCACCCTCCCTGCGCGCCTACAGCGCCACAACACACGCCCACTTCCAGTGCCTGCCTGCAGCACCTGCAGCCAGCGCCACACCAACGCCCGCGCGCGCCTATGCACTCTGTAGAGCGCCTGCACACCCATGCCTCTACGTCTCCGGACGTTTGCAGCACCTCCAGCACCCGCGAGCACTGCTCTCCTTGAGCCTGCAGCACACACGGCAGCAGTAGCTTCTCCACCGTCGCCACTCCTCTCCTCCGGCAAGCCGGCTCCGGCCATCTCACGATGCACCGCTGCCACCACCGCAACGGCCTTGCTTCAGCCAACCTCCTGTAGGAGTCTCTCCTCGATTGAACCTCTCTCCCATGCGTAAGGAGGAGAGAGAGGTAAAATTCCCTGTATTTGTGTTAATTAAAAATTACATTTGAATGCCATTGCCACCAAAATCAATTTTAATTTATGATTATTTTATTGTGGTGAAATTGTGACTGCATACTCATGCTTTCTGATAATTGCGTGGTTATTCATATTCACATGTTTTAACATTGGTTTTGGGATTAAAATGTGCACAAATTTTCTCTAATACATGCCAATTGAAAATTACATAAAATCATCACATATTTATTGAATATTACAGTGAGGAAAAATTGCACATATACCCTTATATTTTTGAGTTATTGTGCATCTTCTTTCCATCGCATTTCATGTCGGATTTGATTATGGATTTTGCACTTGATTGAAAGAATAAGAAATAATAGAGATTTTATTGCATCATTGCCTCCCTATGGACACGACCTGCTCTTCAGTGAGTGGTAATTTTTATTGTAATTATTTTATTAAGCAATTTTCCACCACTTTGTTACTAAAACGATAAATCATCTTAATCACATTATTCGAAAGCGAAAGCAGACTTATCAAATGGCGTCGTTACCAGGGAGGCAACAGATGCAGTAATTTCACCTGATTTTATTTCTGATTATTTTCTCTTTGCACAGTGATTTGACCATTTATTATCTTTTCTGTGCAAGGAATTTGAGAGAAGTGACGGGCACATCGAGGAGAAGACGAAGGAGACCTGGATTCTGCCTCTATAGGAGATTTCCCGTTTCATAAGTTTTATTTCTGTTTTCTCACCCTTGTAGTAATTGGGGCTGATTTTTGGAAGCTTGTTCCCTTTTCTTTAGATTTAGGTTTTTAATTTATTTTGTGGATTGTTTACCCTTTATTTACTTGTGCATAAGTAGCTAAAAAAAAAAAACGAGCTGCCTACCCCTAGGACGAACCATTTAGGTCTATGTGAGCAACCTCTAGATTTATTTCTTTGCATTGCATGCATTCTCGCATCGTTAATTGCTGGAAGCAAGGTACGCATTCTCTTACTTTGCATCCTATTCTTGATCACGTATTGCATTTGGACTTAATTCGAAGACCACATAATTTGTCTTGAAGTGATCAAACAAGTGGTCACATATATTCTTGAAAAAGGACTAATTAAAGGAGGGACATCGAAAAAGTCAAGGACTTGATTTTCAAATGTGGTGTGCGATTCAAAATTCAAAATCTTTTTGCAGTGTATGCACACTTACATCTTTTGCACCATGGCACGCATTTAGACACTCCTAAGTCTTGGAACGACTAGGACAAGAGCCCTCCTACCGTTGGATTCTGAAGTGTTCGGAACTTGAGATCAAAGGTTTTGTAAATCCAAAGAGGGGGATACCTTGTCACAAATTTTTAGGGGTAGTTGAGAAGCACCGCGAAAGCACAGCTTCAAAGGAAGGCTTAGGCCTCCTTGCATCCCTTGATCTTCCACCTTTGGATTTGCTTTATCATTTGAGATTTAGGGAAGAATACCTAAGCTCCAACTAGGTCTTTTTAGGCATTTCGAAGGTTGACAATAGGCACGTAATTGATTGGATAACTTGCTTTGTCACCTACAATTTGAACTAAAGTCAAAAGCCTAAATTTGTAAAGACCAAACAAGTCCTTTTGAATTGTGTTTGTAGTGCATGCTTGGTAGGCATTCTTTTAGGAGACAACTTGTATTTGATCCTGAACCCAAAAGAATCTTAAGAAGAAACCTTTCAAGGGTAGAAATGGCCGGTCAAAGGAGCCTTAAGGAATATTTCATTCCAACCAATCAAGCTGGTCCTGCACTACGTAGACCTGGAGGGGGCAATCCTTATGAGATCAAAAGCAGTACCATATCCTTGCTACCCTCCGTTTATGGTACTGCCAGGGAAGACCCTTACAGGCATATAGAGGAATTCACCGAGGTCTGTTCCACGGTGAAGTTGCAGGGCATTACTGATGACGCTCAAATGCGGATCCTCTTTCCCTTCTCCCTTAAGGACAAAGCCAAGTATTGGTATCACACCCTTGATAATATTAACACTTGGGATGCCCTGAAGAAGGAGTTTTTGAAGAAGTACTTCCCCATGAGCAAAACCAATCACTTTAGGAGGGAAATTATGAGTTTTGTTCAAAAGGATGGGGAAGCTTTCCATGATGTGTGATAGCGCTTTAACGACTTGCTAAGACTTTGCCCACATCACCAGATGCCTAAATGGCAACTAGTTGAAAGGTTCTACACCGGACTTAATGATTCTCATAGGCAAACTATGGATGGTGCCTGTGCAGGAACCTTTCTATCTAAGACTGAGGATGAAGCTTGGAACCTTTTTGATACTTTGAGTGAGAATTCTATTCACTTGAATTCTACCTACATGGATAGAAAGCCCACTCTCATGTAAAGAAAGTTGGAGGCGAATGAGGCAAGGGACACCCAGAATTTAGCCTATTAGATTCAATTATTGAATCAAAACATGGAAATGCTTATGTCGAACCCGAGTCCATTCATATCTAACACCTCCACATCCCAAGCTTCCGAATGCTCAATTTGCCAAGGCAATACACACGCCACTGTGGATTGCCACTTGGCCTCCCAATTCCCTGAGCTTGTACAAGCGGATCTGAATGCCACTCAAGGGTTCCGTCCTAAACCTCATAATGACCCTTTCTCCAACACTTATAATGAGGGATGGAGGAATCACCCAAACTTTTCATGGAGACAAGGAAATATCTCAAATTCAGGGAATTAGAAACCACAATTCTTTCAAAACCATCAAATGAACCAACCTCAGACCTTTGCCCAACCTAAGACCTCTGAGATGGATGAATTGAAGACGATGTTGAAAACTATGCAAGAAAGTCAAAGTGCCATCATCCAATCTCATGACAAGGCTATGCATGAGATGAAATCACAAATAGGACACCATGTTGAGGCCGTTAGACAGAGGGAAACTGGGAAGCTCCCCAGTGCTGCTGAGGAGAATCCTAAAGGAAAAGGGTTTGTCTTTAGGGAGCATGCTCAGGCGGTGACTATTCCGAGGAGTGGGAAAGAAATTTCCAAACCCGATGCTCCTATAGTCTCATTCCATAAAAAACCATCCACCTCGACTTTCACCCCCACCGGAGAAGACTTGCCCAAATCATTTCCGCTTGAAATCACCTCACCGGAAGAAGTTGCCCTCGTTCCACCCCTTACTCGACATGACAACCCTTCCACCCAGAGATCGAGAGTGCCCTTTCCAGAGCGCTTATCCACCTCTGGGCAGACTTCTACTAGCTCATCTAGAGCCAAAGATAAGACGGATAAGATCATGGAAACTTTCAAGCAAGCGCAGATTAACCTACCTTTGCTTGAAGCTATTAGGCAGATTCCGTATTATGCCTGCTTCTTAAAGGACTTGTGCACAAAAAAGCAGCAATCTGGAAAACATGTCCAATCAAAAGTTGTTTTGCCTGATTTTGTTAGCTCAATTGTTCAACATAGCACACCCTCGAAACTTAAGGACCTAGGAGCCCCATACATCTCAGTAGTTATTGGTGACTTACAAATTGATGAGGCTCTACTTGATCTGGGTGCGGGGGTGAACATCCTTCCGAGCTACGTGTACAAACAACTTGGGGGAGGCAATCTAAAGCCTAGCCCTGTAATCCTTCAAGTTGCTGATTGATCACTTAAGACACCACACGGAATTTTGGAAGATGTCCTCGTAAGAGTGGAGGATTTCTTCTTTCCCATTGACTTCTTAGTTTTGGACACTGACCCTACCAACAAGCCAACGAAACCCTCCATCATTTTGGGCTGCCCCTTCCTTGCAACTTCGCATGCTTCAATCAATTGCAATACTGGGGCATTGAAAATGGGCTTTGGGAAAAGGAAAATTCGGCTTAATGTGTTTGATGCTTACAAACAAGTCAGACTTGAGGATTGTTCTCAAGTTGAGGTGATAGATGACCTGATTGAAGAGGCAACCCCTGCAATGTTATGTGATGACCCCCTTCAGCATGTCATGCTAAATGAGCATTCCCATCTCTTGAAGGAATGTGGAGGGGATATACTAGAACTTGAGGAATTGCTGGGTGTTTCTGCTGAGTCTCTTCCCCCACCATCTCTGCCTAAGGTAGATCTGCTACATGAGATGGGGACATCTATTATGAAACCCTCAACCATACAAGCCCCCGACCTTGAGTTGAAACCCCTCCCTGACACTCTCAAGTACGTTTTCCTAGGTGCCAATGATACGCTCCCCGTTATCATTTCGGCTGTGCTATCTGAGGCACAGGAGGGAGACCTGATTGAATTCTTGTCTAGGCACAAGGAAGATATTGCTTGGAGCATTGCTGACATTAAGGGTATAGACTCTACACTCTGCATGCACCACATTTATATTAATGATTCCATCAAGCCATTTAGGGACATGCAGAGACGTCTGAACCCTAATATGAGGGAAGTGGTAAAAAAGGAAATCATGAAGTTGTTGGATACTGGGATCATATATCCCATTGTAGATAATAAATGGGTAAGTCCTATTCAAGTGGTGCTAAAGAAGGCAGGCCTTACTGTGGAATTCAACGACCAAGGTGAACAAGTTGTCACTAGACCCTCAACTGGATGGAGGGCCTGTATTGATTACCGCAAGCTGAACACTGCTACCCAGAAGGATCACTTTCCCTTGCCTTTTATTGATCAAATTCTCGAGAAAGTGGCAGGGAATAAGTACTATTGCTTCCTCGATGGATATTCTGGGTACAACCAGGTGGCAGTCTTTCTTGATGACCAAGAGAAGACGACATTCATGAGTTCTTACGGTACTTTTGCATTCAGGCGTATGCCGTTTGGATTATGTAATGCCCCTGCAACCTTCCAGCGGTGTATGATGTATATTTTTTCGGACATGATTGACGAGTGTGTTGAAGTATTTATAGATGACTTCTCTATTTATGGCTCGTCTTTCGACCAGTGTCTTCTACACCTGGAGAATGTGCTGAAGTAATGTAAGGAGACTGGTTTAGTCCTTAGCTAGGAGAAAAGTCATTTGATGGTACAGAAAGGAATTGTACTTGGGCATGTTGTATCCGAGCGAGGTTTGGAAGTAGATAAAGCCAAGATTGATTCTATTTCCAAGCTCCCATTGCCCACGAACATCAAACATATTAGATCCTTTCTGGGCCATACCAGATTTTATAGGCGCTTTATTAAAAATTTAGTAAAATTTCTAGGCCACTTTGTGACTTGTTGGCGAAGGAATCTTCCTTCAATTTTGATTCAAAGTGTGTCGAGGCCTTTCAAACTCTGAAGGGGGCCTTGATCTCTGTGCCTATTCTCCAAGCTCCTGATTGGACACTACCATTTAAGCTGATGTGTGATGCTTCGGATTATGCAGTGGGAGCAGTCCTTGGACAAAGGGTTGAGGGAGGACCTCATGTGCTACATTATCCCAGCAAGACTTTAACTGAACCTCAGCAAAACTACACCGTCACTGAAAAAGAATTAGTTGCTGTAGTTTTTGCTCTGGAGAAGTTTAGGTCTTATCTGCTTGGGTCAAAGGTGGTTATTTTTACTGATCATGCGGTAGTGAAACATCTCATTGCTAAGAAAGATTCTATGCCATGTCTAATTAGGTGGATCCTACTCCTTCAAGAATTTGACTTAGAGATACATGAAAAGAAAGGAGTAGAAAATCTTTTGGCTAACCACTTGTCTCGCCTTCCACTTAATGACTCTCTCTTTGGAGACATTCGCAAGACATTTCCCAATGAAACTCTGATGGCAGTAACACCAACTTTACCTTGGTATGCTGATACCGTAAATTACTTGGTCACTGGACAAACTCCTGGCTCTTGGGATGAGCAGAAAAGAAAGAGATTCATTTCCCAAGCAAGATATTTTCATTGGGAAGAGCCATAATTATTTAGAATTGGATAAGACCAAGTATTGAGACGTGTACCTGAAGAGGAACAACAAAGTGTGCTGAGTTTTTGCCATGAACTTCATTCTGGAGGACACTTTGGTGCTAAGAAAACTGCTTTTAAGGTTCTCCAGTCAGATTGTTGGTGGTCTTCCTTATTTAAGGATTCTCATAATTTTGTTAAGGCCTGTATTAGATGTCAACGAACTGGAACGATAAGGAAGAGGAATAAAATGCCTCAACATCCTATTCAATCTGTTGAAATTTTTGATGTGTGGGGAATTGACTTTATGGGCCCCTTCCCGTCGTCCCATGGTTATGAATATATCTTGGTGGCAATTGATTATGTCTCTAAATGGATAGAGGTCATTCCTACGCGCACAAATGACCACTCTGTGGTTTTGAAATTTGTGAAGGCCAATATCATATCTTGTTTCAGCTGCCCCAAGATCATTATAAGTGATGGGGGACCTTATTTTCGAAACCACCACTTCAATCGACTAATCAGGAGTCTGGGAGTGACTCACAAGGTCGCTACCCCTTACCATCCTCAGACGAGTGGCCAGGTTGAAGTGTCGAATAGGGAGATAAAAAACATTTTGGAAAAGACCGTTAGATCCGATAGGAAAGATTGGTCCCAAAAGCTCGATGATGCTTTGTGGGCATATCGAACGGCCTATAAGACCCCTTTGGGTACTTCTCCCTTTTCGGATTGTGTATGGGAAAGCGTGCCATTTACCTGTTGAGTTGGAACATAAGGCACTTTGGGCTATTTGAAGTGTTAACATGGATTTAGAGAGGGCGGGTAAGGCACGACTTCTGGAATTAAGTGAGCTTGAGGAGCTGAGGAATGATACTTATGACACCTCTCAAGCTTATAAAGAAAGAACTAAGGTCTTACATGATAAGTATATACTTCGAAAGACCTTTGAGCCCAACCAACAAGTCTGGCTTTTAAATTCCAGACTTAAGCTTTTTCCTGAGAAGTTAAAATCTCGTTGGAATGGGCCTTACATAATCACTAAAGTGTTTCCGCATGGAGCTGTGGAGATTAAAAGCCCTTCCTCTTCAGCAACCCCCTTTATCGTCAACGGTCAACGGTTAAAACCATACATTACTTTGGATGGTCATCTGGTTGACGAGGTCACTCTTGAGGAGCCTTAGCTCCTACCATTCTCCGCCTCAGGTAATATCTCCCTTTAACTATTTTTGTTTCCAATGAGGACATTGTTTGGACCAGGCATGGGGGAGAGGACCTAAGGCATTTTGTTTATTGCATGTCTATATTTTGCATTCATTCATGCATATTGCATTTTTTAAAAAATAATAGTAAAAAAATAAAATAAAATTTAAAAAATTAAAAAAAAGAGAAAGAGAGTTTTGAGCTTAACTGGCTAGGCCCTGCATTCTTAAGCAAATCAGAACTCTGGGTTAGACTAAGTTGATTCTAGGGTCGAACTTTAGAAGCTAAGTAAGCTACTAGTTTTAGACCTTTACGTCCTTTATGGACTTAAAAACTTAAGTAGGAGTTAAGTTGTGGACCATTCCTCAAGAGGTTGAGGAAGGAAAGCTAGGGATTGAGTTAAAAGGTTGGGATAGTACCTGGAGTCTTGTTCTACCTTTTGGTTTACGGGTCCTTGTAACCTAAGCATCCAAATTTCACACACTTGGTCTAGTGTAAGTAAGTAATCAACTTAATTCCTTTCTTAAAAGAGATTTCGTTCTCTTAGTTTTGACTTAGGAGAGACTTGAAAACACAATTTGATTGGAAGAGTTCCCGCCACAGGAGAGGTGAAGTATATACTCACCTTGAGGATGCGATGATAACATATTACCTCCTTGGCACTTCTCTCTTAGGAAATCCATCCTACTGAGGGCATGTAAGCGCATTGTGCGGTCCAGGTACAATGGGCGACCCTATCTCGAAGTGCTGATTGCCACAGGCCTGAATTCGCTTAAGAAATCCATGGGCGATATTATCTCGAAGTGTCGATTACTAGGAGTTATTGGGGTCGTTATAGGTGGTGCTACCTCGAAGCATCGAAAGCCAGGCACCCTTCGAGGTATGATGATGGGGACAATGAATCCGATACAGACCGTGTTGATAGTTGATCCGAGGTTAGACTTAGAGGAATAGAAAAAATCCTTTTTCTTTAACTCAAATAACTTAGACCAATGCACATGCACGGATGCTTTAATCTCAGGGATCAATAAACCTTAGGGTAGAGCCAGAAATTAGGGAAACTTGTGCCTGCAATCTGTCTTTAACCGACCTAGTCTATAACTTAGCAACTACTTGAGAACCATAGGTCTAAAGTCTGAACTTAATATGTTTCTAAAGGAAGACCGATTGGGTTGGCTAGTCTACTTGGAGTGCTAGGTTTTGCTTGGATTTGCTAGGGACTAGCAAAAACTAGGCATGGAGGTATTTGATTAGCCCATATTTGTGGGCTATTTAAGTATTTAAGTGCCTAGACATTAAGTTTATTCTAACATTTATTTAGCATGCATTATGATGTAAATAGATTAATTCATATTTCTGATTTAATTACATAATTTATGCATTGCATTCATAACTAAATGCATTTAGAATTAACTTAGAATTACATTCATTTAATTAGTTAATCAATTAGGTGCATTGCATGCATTGTTTTAATTTAGCATAGAAGTTAATGGCTTATGCATAAATAACCATAATATTTTCTTCTTTTATTTTTTTCTCGTTTGCACAGGTAACTCCTCCAACTTCGGCTCCGCCTCCTCCTCCTGTGCTTCACATTTATGCTACGGCATTTTGAATTTGAAATGATGGCCGTGGCTACAAAAGGAGGAGGGAGAGCTGCCATGCTCCGGAGGCCACCACCCCTTGTTCATCACTATGTTGAGAGGACCTTGCTCGTCTTCCATTCCATACCACCAGCCTCACCGCGGCAGAACGACTCTCCACCGTGGGTGTGTGGGGTGATAGCCCACACCGCCAAAAGAGTCTCTGCAACTCTTCACCTTAGCCAGCAACTCACGTCCACTTCCATCAGACCCTGCACACCGCACGCCAATTGCTCACAGCAGCCTTCGCCTTAAGAATGCCCGCGCCTCCTCATCTCCACCAGAACCTCCAGTAGTGCCTGCAAACCACCGCGCGTGCGCTCACTTCACCATTAGCACACGCGCCCGCAGCACCTGTCCCCGCTCCATCAGACTCACCACGCGCTTCCAGGCAGCCTGCAGAACCCATGCCTCATCAACTTCTCTAGCGCACCTCGCCTCCAGCCCAGCCTGCAGAACGCGCGCCTACCTCCAGTGCCACTGCACTTCCACACCTCTACTCGCCACAGTGTGCGCTCAGCGCGCCAGCAACCTGCGCTCGAGCCTTCACGCCTATGCCCTCCCTGCGCACCTGCAGTGCCACACCTCCACACGCCCACTTCCAGCACCTGCAGCTAGCGCCACACCCACTCCCGCGGGCGCCTGTACGCTCTGCAGAGCGCCCGCGCGCCCACACCTCTGCATCTCCGCACGTCTGCAGCACCTCCAGCACCCACGGGCGCTGCTCTCTTTGCGCTTGTAGCACGCATGGCAGCAGAAGCTTCTCCACCGCTGCCACTCCTCTCCTCTGGCAGGCCGGCTCCGGCCATCTCACAACGCACCGCTACCACCACCGCGACAGCCTTGCTTTAGCCAACCTCCTGTAGGAGTCTTTCCTCGATTGAACCTCTCTCCCATGCGTAAGGAGGAGAGAGAGGTAAAATCCCCTATTTTTGTGTTAATTAAAAATTACATTTGAATGCCATTGCCACCAAAATCAATTTTAATTTATGATTATTTTATTATGGTAAAATTGTGACTGCATACTCATGCTTTCTGATAATTGCGTGGTTATTCATATTCACATGTTTTAACATTGGTTTTGGGATTAAAATGTGCACAAATTTTCTCTAATACATGCCAATTGAAAATTACATAAAATCATCACATATTTATTGAATATTTCAGTGAGGAAAAATTACACATATACCCTTATATTTTTGAGTTATTGTACATCTTCTTTCCATCGCATTTCATGTCGTATTTGATTATGGATTTCTCACTTGATTGAAAGAATACGAAATAATCGAGATTTTATTGCATCATTGCCTCCCTGTGAACACGACCTGCTCTTCTGAGTGGTAATTTTTATTGTAATTATTTCGTTAAGCTATTTTCCATCACTTTGTTACTAAAATGACAGATCATCTTGATCACATTATTCGAAAGAGAAAGTTGACTTATCAATTGTAATAATCTTCTCTACTTTTTTTATGCTAAAAGTGTTGAGATTTTTTTTATTACAGTAGTTGTTTTAGCAGTTAAATTTTGATACAATTTTGATTTTTATACTCCCACAACAATGCGTGGGTTAAAACTAGTAATAATAATAAGGGAATTGTAATCTAACAAAAAAGAGATGGTAAATGAATCACTCAAGGCAAAAGTATCCCCTCCTTTATAGATACCCATATTGATTCATAACATCTCTCTTCATCTTCACTCTACTCGGAAAAAATTTTTTCCTCAATTTTCTCTCTACTAGAGTTGGAGTACATCTCTCTCATTCTTCATGTAACTCTTTCCTATCACCATCTTTCGCATGCCCAACTCCACCTATATTAAATCCATACAGTTACCTCATTCCACATCTCTCACCTACAACCATGAATGCTTGGGAAGATAAAATTATGTGAAGGATGAAGGAGTCAATGAATGTCAAAGAAGAAACCCCCTTGGTTAGATTCAGAAGCGAGGCTCAACCTAACGCTAAGAGTTAGAAAAGATTCCTCTATCTTAAGTAGGGATGTCAATGGAGCAAGTTTTGGTCGAGCTTTGGTAATATTATATTCACCCTCATTTAGAAATCTATTCCCCATATGCACCTCATTTACTCAGGTTGTGTTTGACAGGATGATAAGGGTTATATCAGGATAATGTCCTGTAGGGTTAAGTTTAGGGATAAGTTGTGCGGTGTTTGATTGAGGTATAAGAATAAGTAGTGAGATAAATTGATTGGTAGTGTGACGTGATATTAGTGGATATTTATTTAATAGGTTTAAATAAGATTTTTTTTATTAATGTTACTAATTGATAGTTGACATGTAGTAGTTTGTGTTAAAATAATGGATATAATGTTTTATTTATAAGTGGATGTTTTTATTGTTTTGTATGGTGGGTGTTATTTATATTATGTGGTGTAATGGGAATGAATGGTTGATATGCATTTAACTTATATTTTATGTCTTAATTAATTAGTTGTTTGTGTATAATTTTATGTGACATGGAGACTGTAACTATTCATGGCATTCTCAAGGGGCATTTAAATCACCACACATATTTGATATCATAATAACAATTTATCCATGTTATGGAGTGTCATCTATTGAACTCTTTGATGCAAGTTTTATGCATTTGGCTTTGTGTGGTTGATCTGCATGATTTTTTATGCCTTTTTTTTTTACACCTCTCTCTCTCTCCCTCTCTTTGTGTAAAAATTAGGTTAACATCATTTTCGAAGAATTATCAAAACTTGCATCATCTCATAAATTTATTCTATTATACTTTTATAATTAAAATTGAAGTGACCGGTCAAATAAGGAATAGAATTGTTATATTTTCCTCTCAATAATTTGCAATAGAGTCTGTATGTTTCCGATAAGTATGCTTCGTATTCCATAATAGCCCCTATACCTCTCTATCTCCCACTCTCACACAGTCAAATAGTCTATAAGAAAAGGTAAGATAAATGATGAGTCCGTTATGAATGTTGTTGGCATCCAATCTATCTATCTCCGTACAATATATTTGTCAACAGCGAATTTCACTAGAGGAAAATGCACGATTTGCGATGGTTATTTAGTGACGATTTTTTAACCATTGCTAAAGGGTATCAATGGTGACAGTTTTACGTTTAGTTATCGCAAAAGGTGACATGGAGTTGCCTCCCCTCGAAAGTTGGGTGGGGGGAAATCTCTACAAATAGCAACGATTAAATAACCGTTGCAATTATAGTTATGCAACGTTTTCAAAGTATCATCGCTAGTAGTTCGATAGGAAAAGCATGGGGGTTAAATATTTCATTGATTAGGTGATGGTTATGTCAAAAATCGATGCTAACCCTAATTAATAAGACACCCATGTGTGAAATATTTTGGGAAGGTGTGCTTTTGAAAAAGATATTTTATTAAAATTAACAATTGTTATGTGAAAAATCGTGACCAACCCCAAATAATAAGGTGCCCACATGCAAAATATTTTGAGAACATGAGCATTTGAAAATGTTATTTTATCAAATTGGCAATGATTTTTTTGAGAATCACCTCCAATTGTGGCATATTAGGGTTATGTTTGGCCCAATCCACTACTTCCCCTCTCGATTCCTCCTCGCCGTCTGTTGCGTCAGCCGATTGCCATCGATGCCCTCGCCTACTCGTCCTCACCGTAGACTCGTTGATCCACTCCCCCTCTCCACCTAACCTCCTCCTCAGTAATCCTCCTCTACTTACCCCCTTCGCTCCCCCTCCTCCACCATCCCCTCCTCCATGCGCCCCCCTGCCCCCTCCTCCGCTCGTCCTGCCCCATCTACAACCCCTCCTCCACCTTCCCCTCCCCCCCCCCCCCCCCCAACCAGCCCCACAACCCCCTGAAATTTTTTTTAGTTTACTATTATTTAATTTAATTACATGTAAAATTGATTTAAATTAATATGTTAAATGTTAATTTAACATATTTACATTCCTGTAATTAATTAATTAAATTACGTGTTATTCAATTTATTTACATGGTAAATGTTACAATTAACTAATATGCAATTTGCAACTTACATGTTTAACTACAATCATGTTAGATTAATTAAATGTGCATGTTAGATTAAATTAAATTTGTCCATTAGATTAGACTAGGATGTTAGATTAAATTTACATGTTGTTTGTAAGTGAATTGAATGTAAATTAATTTGCATGAAAATGATTTTTTTGTTGAATTTGCTTGTAATTTATTGAATTTAGCAATTTATTAGAAATGTGGGGTGTGCCCACATGTGATTGTCATGTAAAATGTGGGGTGTGCCCACATATGTCATAATTTATTTTATTATTTGTAGGAAATGGAGAATGTGTATATTATAGGCGAAACCTGCCAAAATTTTTTTGGCTCTGAGTTTAGCATCTAGATTTAGGGTTTAGGATATTGAGTTTGAGTTTAGTGTTTAGGATGTTAAGTTTAGGATTTAGATTTTAGGTTTTTGATTTATGAGTTTTCGATTTTAAGTTTTGAGTTTAAGGTGTTAGGTCATGGGTTTTGGGTTTAGAATTTAGAGTGTTGGATTTAGGTTTTTGGGTTTTGAGTTTGGAATTTAGGATCTAAGGTTTTGAGTTTATAATTTAGGTTTTAGGGTAATGGGTTCTTGGGTTTTCAGTTTCAAGTTTAGGGTGTTGGGTTATAAGTTTTGATGAGTTTATGAGGTGTTGGCTAGGTCATTGATTTTCGATTTAGTAGTTAGATTGTTGGATTTAGGTTTTAGGGTTTTAAGTTTAGAATTTAGGATTTAGGGTAATGAGTTCTAGGGTCTTGGGTTTTGAGTTTCGAGTTTCAAGTATTGGGTTTAGGATTTAGGGTTTTGAGTTTAAGGTTTTGGATTTAGGTTTTAGGGTTATGAATATTATGATTTTGGTTTTTGAGGTTATGTTTTAAGTTCAGGTTTCTGTTTAGGATTTATCGGTTAGGGTTTAGGATTTTTGTAGATGAATTAAATTGTTTAGTTGTTATAAATTTAATGGAAAACTTAAATGTTTGATTATTAGGTTTTAGTATTACATGATTTAGTTACATACACTTGCATAAATATGGAAACACTTGATGATAAACAAAAAGAATTTTAATCCCTATGGCATAGGTTGTGGGAGGGATATAATTTGTCAAAATACTCATCCGTTGAAACTTTTGATCATATTATACAGACAACGCAATAGTGTATGTATATCTTATTTACATGCACAATGCATTTCTTTATAGCATGGCATAAGTCTCAATCATCTTTAGTGCAATGAAGTACTGGGCTAAAGAGGGTCCTTGAAGATTTATCACAACTTAGGGTTACTTGTTACATGTAACTGGTGTCTGGAGAAATTTCGGCAGCAACTTCTCATTCTTCTCTGGTATACCAACTGATCTTAGCTACGTTCCTAAAGCAACCCTAAATGGGAGTTATTGGGAAAGTACTTAAGATTAGTTTTGGAGGGTATACTAGAGAAGTGCAAGGAGATGTTGTCAAAATTTCTTCAGACATCGGTTATATGTAACAAGTAACATTGTAATCAAATCTTCAATAATAGAGTATCAAGTGAAAACCTTCACTAAATTACACACATCATCCATATATTCCTTTCTAACATGCTGGTGGTTTATTATAAATTTTAGGTTACCATAAACAAGTTGTGGATTGGTTTAAGAACTTTGGATTACACTCAATATAAGAGTGAAGTCCTTTCATTCTTGGATTGGGCCTTCCATAAGGATAGAAAACAATACAGATGAGGAGAACATTTGGAGAAAATATTTTGTCCGTGTAGGAAGTGTTTTAATGGATTCATTTATGATAGAAATACTATGTTTGAGCACATGATCTGCAATAGTTGGTGGCAGCATTACACGAAGTGGACTTCACATGGAAAGGAACTGATAAAGGAGGACACAAAGAATTCAATGGAAGTTGATAAACTCCGATAATGATGTCGAAGGTAATCAAATTAATGAGATGCTTCACGATATGAGAACGAGTGATGTTGAGATTGGGAATGAGGAAGAAACATTAATAAGTGGTAATCAGTTTTATGATGCAATGAAGGTAGCAGAAGAACCAATTGCTTTTGGAATTAGTTCCATGATAAGGCTATCTTTCCTATTGAAGTTATTTCAAATGAATGTTATGAATAAAGCTACAACAAAATTAATGTCGGAGGTGTTTCAGTTCATACGAGAGTTGTTGAATAATCATAGTGGTTTTCCTGAGTCACGTATGAAGCAAAGAAGTTGATTTGAGTGCTGGGTATTTATAACGGTCTAATTTATTACTCTAATTGGCTTAATCTAGGGCTAATTCCTCAGTAGAATAATGCATTAGGTTTATAAATATTGCATTTAGAGCATACATGCTTATTTGAACTTTGTATTTCTAGTCTGTTATGAATAATGTAGGTGATAGGTCTTAGAGTAATTTGAAGAATTGAAGAATAAAGTTGGATAGGAGGAGAAACTATACTGAGCTAGGAGCTGATTGAGGAATAAAGCTGAAATAAAGAAAGATTGAAGACATAAGAATAGATAACGAAAGAGAGGAAATAAGATAACCCTACCTTATTGATACACAATTTTGTAAATGCGAGTTTGTAATGTCATTGAGACACGTAAAATTGATCAACTTTTAAATTTATAAACCTAGATAGGATGAGTATGTAGGGTTATCCAAGGAGGCCAATTCTTAATTATCAAAATGATTTTCTCTCTCTCGCTCTCCCAAATCCTCTTTTTCTCTTTTTAGGGTTTTGCGAATCTTTTAGGATTTTGAAATACAACAACCAAAAGCAAAGATAGAACATGAAAATACAGAAGTAGAAATCCAACCTTCCTAAGCTCACTCAAAGCACATGTGGCCTATAGTTATTAGGAAAGGACTATGTGACTAATTAAATTAAAGAAGCTTGAACTAAGGCATATAAATTGAAAGGCACTTGAATTAATCGAGAAGACTAATGTTTACAAAATACTTGGAGAGCTCAATTGTGTGGAGGGATTCCACACAATTAATCCCCAAGTAGAGGAATGCTTCTACTATAAAGAAGAAGAAGGTAAAAGAATATTTTGAATAGGTGAAGTAGAAAAAATCCTCGCTCCAAGTGTGGCTGCTCCCGACTTGAACAAGACTTCTTCTCCTTCCTTGAAATGCTCCTCTTCTCTAGCTCCTCCAAGAGTGGATGTCCACCACTCTTTCCTCCTACTTGGTTGTCCTTTTAAGTTCCCCCTTGGCTTGGTTCCAAGGAAGAAGAAATTAGGGTGGAGAGATTAGAAGGGCATGGTAGGGAACCCTCCTAATGTGCACTCTTAACGCCTTCTTCCTTGGCATGGATGGATTTTTCGGTGTAGAGAATTATAGGACCAAGGAT
This sequence comes from Thalassia testudinum, assembly GCA_037157565.1. Classification (NCBI taxonomy): domain Eukaryota; kingdom Viridiplantae; phylum Streptophyta; class Magnoliopsida; order Alismatales; family Hydrocharitaceae; genus Thalassia; species Thalassia testudinum. Next base: position 101,819,191 of record JAZHRO010000063.1, read on the forward strand.
GATTCTAAGGTTTTGGTTATGGGGGTATTATATAGAAGTGTAGGGGGTTGGTGGCTAGGTATTTTTAAAGGGAAATGAAGGAGTGTGTGGATTTTTTTGAGGGAAATGATGGGGTGTGTGGATGTTTTTGGAGGAAAAAATGGGAAGGAAATGAAGAGGTGCCTATGGGTGTTAGTTATGTGATTTTTGGAGTGAAAAAGGTGGCATCATTTAGGTGAAGTTTGGTGGAGTAGGGAGATAGGTGGAAAGCATGCAAGAGGTGGACTTAGTAGCTAGCTAGGGTTAGCTAGTAGCTAGTAAGAGCTAGGAGAAGTAGCCTTGAGCTGAGGAGAGTTGATGGAGAGCTTCCTGTGGACTCAGTAGCTAGCTTAGCTAGCTAGTTCTTTGCTAGTAGCCAAGATGAGTAGGGTTCAGCTGAAAGGAGCTAACTTTAGCTTGCTTGAAGCTGAGGTGAATTGGGGCTGAGTTGCCTATGGACTCCTTAGCTAGATTAGCTATCTAGTTCACAACTAGTAGATAAGCTTGAGGGAGTTGAGCTGAGTTGAGCTAAAAATGAGCTACATGAGCCGAAGATGAGTTCGTATGATGACTCTTCAGCTGACTTAGATAGCTAGTTCAAGACTACTAGCTAAGCTTAGTAGAGTTGAGCTGCATGAGCTGGGAGGAGATAAGATGAGTTGGATTGAGCTAGGATCCAACTGGAATGAGTTGGAATGGGCTAGGATCCAGCTATAATGAGCCTCTATCTTCTTCTTCTTGTCCTTCTACCTTTCACATTTTAGGGTTTGCTTGGTTTCTACTGTGTCTTCATCCCTGACAATCAAATGAAGTGTATCAATACATAAAATATCAAGAAAACATAATAATGCATGCCTAAATCCTAATCATACATGAATGGCTAAATGCAACCTAATACCCCAATGCGAATGCTGAAACCCTAAGAAGTAAATGTGATTTTTATCTTACGAATGATGATAAACTGGTGTTAACACCTATCCTTAAAACCCTAAGATGACCATATCCCAGTATTTATCCGTGAACTAGCTCAACATTAAATATTTGAGTTCAAAAGCCAAAAATATGAAAAGCATTATCCATGAACCTATGCACCCTATCCATAGTCCTACCTGACTATCCATAACCCTAGTCTACTTATTGATGCACTTTAGGCGTATCGGACCTCCTTCAAGGCTCCCCTTGGTATATCTCCTTATAGAATCGTTTGCGTGAAGCCTTGTCATTTGCCCGTGGAGCTGAAGCATCGTGCTTATTGGGCGGTTCGCCAATGTAACCTCAACCCAGACCTATGTGGTCGAGAAAGGAAACTCCAACTACAAAAACTGGAAGAGCTCCATCGTGAAGCCTATGATTCTACCTTAACTTTCAAGCAACGTACTAAGGCCTTTCACGACAGTCGAATTCGACGGAAGGAATTTGAGCCATCTAAGCAAGTTTGGCTCTACAATGCCTGGCTCAAATTTTTTCCAGGGAATTAAAGTCCAAATGGACTGGTCCCTACTTGGTCTCGAGACTATTTCCCAACGGGGCCATTGAAATTAAAGATCCCAAATCTGGGCATAAATTTATAGTTAATGGGTAGTGGTTAAAACCCTATCTTACTCATGAACCTACCCCCGTTGGTGAAATTGTTGCCCAGGTGCAGGGTAACTAACTTCGTGCCTCACTCTGAGTCCAGCTAGGGACGTTAAATTCAGCGCTTGTTGGGAGGCACCCCAGCAACACTCATCCACTATCACTTACACAATTTCATGTCACTTCACTTCACACTTCTTCACTTTTCACTTCACCACCCACCATCCACCCACCCTACCACCTTGTTATATACCTTGCACGTCAGCTCTCATTCCCTGATCCTTGGACCTTGCTTTACCCTGCATGCATATGAGGACATAGCATCGTTTGGCATGGGGGGGTGGATAGGCATTCATAGGATCTGGGTATTATATGGTATCATGCAGCTTCCATTATATATATCCATCTATAAATATGTACATAGCCTATTAAAAAAAAAAAGGTGTTTAACAATGATCTGAAGGCTGAAATAAAAATACAATAATTGTTTATGGATATTCAACCGCTGTTTTGAAGACTTTCCAAGCCAAAGAAGTTTGATTCGCTTAGGCTTGGCTTAATTCACTTGAGGATTGATAAGATAGATCGGAATCTCTCCTAACTAAGGACGTATTCTTGTACTTGAGTCACCAGTACAAGATTTGTTGGTTTGCTTCTACTTGAGAGCCTAAGTAATCTTGGTTCACACTACACATATCAAGAAAGACCAGGTGAACATAAGATCCAACCCTAGTGTTCATTGGTGAAGGTGGAGTCCTTACCTGTGCGCGTAGGTAGGCTTTTTATCCCAGGCTTTAGTCATGTGTCTAGGAGAAACTCTTTCCACCAAAAAGGTACTCTCCCACCAAAAATGTGTGCACCTCCAAATAAAGTTGTAAGAGATATACTGACACTTGTTTCGAGGAAAAAAAAATAAGAATAAGAAGAAAATCTTACAAATTGTTGGTGCTAGAGCACCACGATCATTTGTTTTGATGATAACAAAACACGTGTCATTTAATATTTGCGCTTTGAGTCTTAGATTTCAGGTCAATCGCAAATGGATACGTGATTAGACGGAGTTCGAGCTCGCATCCAGGACGGATTGGAGGAGCTCGATGGAGAGCAGAAGAGATTCGCGAGGAGCGATAGATTGAAGATGGAAGGAAATGAAGAATAGGATAGATTTCCTTCTTTTGTACTTGTTGTATTTTTCGTTTCTTTTGTTGCACTTTATTTCCTTAGAAATTTATGTTAAAGAGCCTCAAAGTACCCTGACAGTAGTCCTAGGAACACCCGCACAACCCTAGGATACTTAGGTTTTCTGTAGAGAACTTAGAAAACCAATATAGGGTTCAAACAGCACTTCCAGACGTCTAATTCCAAAATCAGACGTTTGATAAAGTATTGTAAGACGTCTGACTGTTGTTTCAGACGTCTGATAACTGTTAGGCTGGACATAGCTAGTTCTGTCTGATGAAATCAGACGTCCAGACCTTAGACCAGACATCTTAGGAGACGTCTGATGACTTTGCCAGACGTCCAATTAGTGGATCGTTGGCTGGCTTAGCGAACAGTCAAGAATATGACCGTTAGAGCCTTATCAGACGTCCATAGGACTTTACAAACGTCTGATAATTGACCGTTTTGCCTCGGCTGACCCAAAATCTCTTCTCAGAGATTTTCTAGCCGTTGCAACGTTTGGAAATCCATTACCACAGAAAAAGTAGGTTTCCAGACGTCCAGACATAGTGCCAGACGTCCTATATGTTGTCTGATGGACTTGCACAAGAACCCTGTTTAGATCTGATTCAAGTCAGGAAGAGACCCGCCCAAAATCAGACGTCTGACCTTGAAATCAGACGTCTTAAAGTGAACTTCCAAACGTCTGATGCCAGAATTAGACGTCTGATAAGCCTGTCAGTGCAATGATGGTTCCTGATTTCGGGCCGATTCTCTTGGGCTTTGCACCCAACAGCTATGGAACCTTTCCTAAGCCTTCCAAGGCCTTCCTAAGGCCTCTATAAATAGAGGGGAGCCTTTACACACCTAGAGACACCAAGATATACAAGAAACACTTTGTAATACACTTTCCACTCTCTTGTGTCCTATCTAGCTCTTGCTCTCCAAGCTCAAGCTCCATTCTCTTGAGAGTATCAAGCTGTTGCGCACCCGCTCTCCCGCCGTAATTCACGAGAGCGAAGTTGCGCCGTCGCGTGGCTCACGCACCGCGTCATCAACTTGACGCACTCCTTGCAAAGGGGAGTTTCCTAATTCCTATAGAAGCTAGGTTTAAAATTACTTTGTTGGCTCTATAGGATTACTTGTTTATTTTATCTTTGTTATTTGGTTGGTTATTTGCTTTGCGAATTCCCGTCTCCTTCGCGAGACAAAATCCTTCTCGTGGAGAGAAGGGGTTGAGGTACGTTACCCTCATCTAAGTAGCGTAGTTGTAATTGTGGTTGAATCACCCTCGTTTTAAAGTGATTCGGTTTAGTGGATTTTGATCAACTTGGTTGATCGGAAAATCCTAACTCGAGAGGGTTAGGTGGTGGTTTTCACCCGGTTTGGGTTTCCACCTAAAATTACTTGTGTACTTGTGGGATTGCTTATTTGTGAGATTATTTATATTTCATTTCCGCAATTATTACGTCACCCCCTCTGAGTAGGGAACTTTCACAAATAAGTTAGTATATCTTTCAAATTTCTGTAAATTCTTCTCCCTAAAAAGTTTTTCAGGGCACATTACAAATACCCTGTTTCTACCATATATTCCTTGAGCCACAAAAGCAATAAAATGAGGGTTGAGTTTTCCATCATCTTTTTAAGGGTCAATCTGAAGACATGAGCTGAAATTGGGACCAACCTGCACTTAAAAATTCGTGAAACCATGGGCTTGAGCCTTAATGTTCATCTGGTCAGTCTTGATCCTTCACCATGAACAAACCATAATCTCTTGAGCTCTCGAGTACAGCAAAACCTTCTGAGTCCTGGTAATCATACTTAAGGTTTAAATATCAAGAGTCCAGGTTAGTCGAGAGATGGTCTATGCCATGTAAGACTTAAAATACTGGTGGTCTTCTCTGCAATTGGTTCTCACGATATCCAACAAATAAACACACCCATGTCGCTTTAGAAAAAATCTTCAACTTAAGATCATTTCTAAATACAATACAAAATGTTTTGCTAGGGACTAGCAAAAGATAGGCATGGGGGTATGTTTGCACAGCAAAAATACACCAGTAAATATATCATCTTGTGTTATTTCCTAGCACTGCCATTGCATTTTATATAGCTGTAGTTGCATTTATAAATAGATGCCTGCATGCATTTTTAATGAGGGTAGCAGAATGTGAATAATTGGTCATCTATTAATTAACATCTTCATCAAGTGCGGCATTGCAATTTCACCATTTTCATTTCTTTATGTACTTTGAATTCTTCTCTCGCGCGGCTGCAGGGCATGGAGCATGTGCGCCTCTTCGTGCCTCACCTCCTACCAACAACATGGTCGGGGGTGCGCTGCCAGCAGCATGGTTGTGGCATGCTTCCTCCTCTATATAATGCCTTGCTCTCTCCCTTGTGTGAGGAGGCCGAGACATACACCTTCAGCTCAACCGTCACCCTGGGCCAACCTCCTCCCCTCTCCCTCTCCATACACAGTATCTCTTCTCCCTGAGAAGAGGCACACTATGGGCAGGAGAAAACTCATAGTGGTCCCACAACCACCACTGTGAGTTCCACCACCGCCCAGCTCTTTCGTGAGTAGGTGGGCGTGGTGGATTCACCTTTCGTTTTTACTGCCGTCATCCTCTCCGCCACTGCCAGAGCTTCAAGCTCAGAAGCCCAAGAAGCCACACGGCTGCCTGCAAGCCACAGCCGGCCACCGCGCGCGCATTTGCAGCTTCCTTCCGCGCACGCAAGCACTTCACAGCGCTCCCGCGCATGCAGAACCGGCTGCTATCGGTCGCCAGACCGCGTGCGCATTGTAGTGCACTGTAGGCGTGGTCTGCGCGACACTGTAGCCACCGGCTCGCTTCTCACTTAGTCGGTGGCATTGCACTCTCTCTCTTCAACGCTACCCGCTCCAGCCAGTCGCCCACACTCGCCCGCACCCATCTGCGCCCACACCAGCCCGCAACACTGCGCGTTGCGTAGTGCGCTGCGCCGCACCTCATATCCCCGGTGCATCCACGCACGAAGAGAGCGCTGCACTTTCTAGCGCATCGCGCGCGCTCCCTTCCACCCCATAGCACCGGTGCAACCACGCCTCATCGCACTGGTGCAACTGCACCATTGCACCGGAGCAACGTGCACACCAGACGACGGATAGCGCAACAGACGACTTATCTGCTACGCTCCCCTCTTCCGCTAGCACACACACTTGTACACACGCACTCGTACACTCACACACACATTGGTACACATTCACACACACCCTTATACACTCACACACACATATATATTTATATATCCATTCACCTATTTATATACATATATATTTATATATCCATTCACCTATATATATATATATACAAATACATATATATGCATATCTATACACATATACTACTACAGATATATATATACATATATATACACACACACACATATATATATAAATATATATACATATATATATTTACATATTTATATATATATACATATATATATTTACATATATATATATATATATACACACACACACACAACTACATATATACATATATAATCATAGATATATATATATATATATATGTTTACATATATATCCACCTACCCATATTCATATATACACTTCACCACTCATACTCCCGTGCACTAGTCCCTCCACCGCGCATCATATCGCAGGAATATCTGCACCAGTTGCTGATATTCCCCGATATTCACGCAAAGCAAGCACTTACACATACACTCCCACACATCCGCTCACACTCCACGCAGCACTCCGTCTTGCTGGTTGTGTCTTGCTAAACGTGGACCAACTTGACATTGTGCTATACTCTATTTCCACTTCCACCTCCACCCCTATATATAATATATACATATATATATATATACTATATATACTATATATCTATTCATATATTAAGCTAAGTATTTCTTTCTTTGCTAACAACCTACCATGTTTTCATTTATCTTTTTTTTCTTGTTATTAAAAAGATAAAAAAAAGAGTAAAAGAGAAAAGATAATTATTGTTTTGCAGGTACTCGATCTTGCAAATAACAGGACAAATTTTTGGAAACCCCAAGTTGGCTACAAGCCAAGAACCATTGGGCTCAAAGCCAAGGACTTGATTTTGATAGTGTACCTCAAGGACAACATTATCAACCAAAAAAAAATCTTAAATAGAAAAAAAAATCAAAAACATAATAAATGCAAGGAAGAGTGACATTTTAGGAAAGGCGTAGAAACTCCTTTACCTTTAATTCTCGCCTCCCTGAGATTGACCCTGGGCCTAAAAGCGACCATGATAAAATTAAGGAGACCAGGTTAAAAATTTTCTGTGAAAGATGGTTAGGCTCGATTTAGGTTAACCCACTATAATAACTTCAACGATAATTTCACCATATTAACACAACCTATTCAATTCGCACCAACCATTCCCCTCAGTATTTTCACCGATCAATTAGCCAACTGAATGGCTACCGAGATGGGCTTTAACTCCCCAAATTGCAATCGATCATATATGGCAGTGGGAGTCAGGTTGATGGATGAACCTAGATCTAGAAGGGCTCGATTAAATGGAGAATTCTGCAAAAAGTAGGAAATGAGTGGTGTACCAGGGCCTTTCTTTTTGTGTTGCGATAAATCAACCAAAATAATTACTTTCGCCTCCTTTAACAGAACCATATATCTCCCTATTTTCTGTTGTCGCATCGAGGTACAATATTCTTAAAGAACCTGGCAATAGCGGGAATGTGATCTATTGCTTAGAGGGGGACCTGAATATGGGCTTCCTTGAACATAGCCTCTAGGTCCTCATAATTCTGCGATCCCATTTTCTTTAGCCATGTTTGGTTAGGGATTTTGAAAATCCCTTGACTTGCACCGGGGGAGGAGATAAAAAGAGAAAGGAGGAGGGGCTTGGAGGAAGGAAGACCATCGTGAAGAAGATACTGCATGCACTGTGGAGAAGGCATGCACGGTGGATCCAGCCTGCCTGTAGCTCCGCCCCTGCAAGCCTGCCCCCACCCTAGCAGCGCCATTACCACAACCTCAGCGTGGGCCTGGAGCCTTGGTACCGCCTCATCGTGCCCTTGCAAGTGCAAGGCAGTCACCCACTGTGCGCCCTGTAAGCGCGCCACACACAGCACCACCTCCAGCCCTTGTGTGCTACGCCATCCTCCCACCGCACCTTGCCAGCGCCCCCACCGTACCCATGCTACTTCCTCACCGCACGACCCTTCCTTCCTCTCCAACAGCACTGCTAACGCTCCACCCCAACCCCCACCGCGCGCTTGATGAGAGCCTCATCACAAGACATAACTAGCTCATTTTGACCTACAAAAGAGAATAAAAGCTCCTACATAACTTACAAGAGGGCTTAATTGAAGGAAAAAGTGTTCTAAAAAGAAAACTTGAAATAAAGGGTAAAACTGTAATTTTACCATTGCAGTACATAAATGGGATTTCTCAGAGAAAAAACATAGGTCAAATGGTCTGAATAAGATGAAAAATGAGTTGATTCAATCAGAAATGGGTTTATGTGCAAACAAGGAATTAAATGACATCTTGTAACCCTAAAAGAAACCTGCTTAATTCAACAAGGTTCTGATCAGAATAAAAATAAATTAAACCCTCTAAAATTCATGTAAAAATATCTCCTAGGGTTTATAACATTCAATTTGGCCTTTGGAACCTATTTTGACCTAGATTAGGGTCCTAACTCATCAATTGACCTAATTTGGGTTTTTATGCAAAATATCTAGTCAAACGAGGTCAAACCTAAAATCCAACTTCATCATTGGATTCCTGAGGTCCAAATTAGGTTTGTACCAAAATTTGGACCTATGGGGAGGTCATCTTGACCTACTTTGCAAATTAGTACACCCAATTACATTTTGGTCCCTATCTTTTGAAAGCCAATGCATAAACCCCCTGATGATGTATGTGTGTAATGGTGTAATGTGTGTAATATGTGATTGACAATGATAACAATGACACCGATGGTCTACAATGTGTATATAACACAATGGTTGTATGATGATGAATGATTATTTTTATGATCATGTCGTTGTAGTATAGGGTGTATAATATAACATTAAGAATGTCGTATAGTGGTGAGTATGGTTGAGTACCAGTCATTACAACCATTATTATCATTTGCTTATTTATCTAATTTTTACTGGTTTTGTTCCAGGTCGTTCACTGGGAGGCAATTTATTGAATTTAATTCGGTCACTCTTATCTCAAAATTATCTTCTTATTCAAAAAGAAACTTTACACTTAAAGAATGAATGAATGTTTTATTTACTTAGTTACTAAGAAGTGCTTGCAAAAATACTATCTATGAACAAGCATCAAACAATCTATTATTCTACTCTAAACTAAGTATTTACAAGTTATCCCATTAGTACTAACATAATAGTATATAATACATTAGAATGCAATGGTGTAGAAATTCAACTTATTATTCTATTACTTATAGTGACATATATATCAGTTTTAGTGACAGATATAAACGTCGCTAAATCTCAGAAAACACTATATACAACCTAAAGAAGCAAACTGAGGTCTTTAGCGACGTTTATAGTGTCATTTATTCTGTTAGTAATTATGTGGGTTTACTTATACGTATGTATATTACTTATTCTACTGTCTTTCTGTTCTTGTTATCTCTTGTGTTAACTTAACTCGTCTGTTCTTTTCTTCTGTATTAACTCTTCTGTCTTAAGATACTTCAGAGGCTGCAGTGGGGAGGGGGTTAGGCTAATGTCATTAGTTTAAAACGTGCTTAGTTTGCGGGTGCGCTTTTCGAGGGATACGCTGCACCCAGAGGGCGGGACCAGACCTCTACTAAGCGCGCCCTAATCTCAGATTAGGTGGCTTAGTTACGTTTTTAGCTCAGCGTCAGGCCTCAGCCAAACGCCACATGCTCGCACGCTCGGGCCCCTGGCCCCCACACACAATTCATCGCAAATCAGACAGTTCATGTCTAACGGGTAATTGGATCCAATGGAGTAGGATGCTGTTTCGGGCGCCAGGCGCCGTGACAAATGTTAAGCCTACAGCATAATTAACATATAAAGCGCTACGCTTGACTTGCAGCACATGATGTGGCGCTATTCCAGCACCACATCGTGCGCTGGAAATCAGCTGCAGCTGCTTCTGTGCGTGCTTTTGGCCCTCGATTTGGGGGCCATAAATTATTAAAAAAAATAAAATAAAATATGGTAAATAGAATATTTACATAATACTACATAATTGATTTATTAATTTTGAATTTTAAATATGTTTACTGTACAAATAAATTAGTCAAACTAGGCTGATTATACAAGTTTATTTAAGTGATTAAATAGTTAATTACTTATGAAATAATTAATAAATGGTCTAATTGACCTTAAACAGTTTCAATTTACATACTTAAGTATTTAATATATATTTCTATTGTATTTTTACGAATTTATTCTTGTTTTATTTAGGCTAAAATAGCCGTTCTGTGTGTTTATAAATTAAAACTAAGTTACACTAAGCTGTACTAGGTATAAATACACTTTAATTAGCTTAAATTACTTACTATATATATTATCCTAAGTTTATAGATGTATTTAATTTAATTATAGCTCTAAATTATTAATTTAGCTAAGTTAATCTATAATATAGCTACTAAATACGTAAATAGGAATCTGTATCTATATATACACATAATTTAGATACATACATAATAGTTTAGTATATATACATATATTTACATAGATTACATATGTACATAGATATATATATATATAAGTTTGTACAGTAATTACAGTATATCTATGTATTTATACTTACATAATTAGTCTGTATATTATAGTTAGAATGATATAGATAGGTATATTTACAGTTTTAAAATAAGTATGTATAATTAGGTTTCAGTAGGAAGTTAGGAAATGAGGGAAGAAGGGTTAATTAAGTTTTGATTTCAATTTAAACAGCAGCTAAGCTACTATCAGAGAAGATGGAGAGGGATGAGAAGGTGTGCTGTTCAGGGTGTTTTGTTTAGCATCAGCAGTGGCTTAAGCCACTGTCAAATGGGCTAACTGCTGCTGCAGTTAGTCCATTTGAAGAGGGGGATGTATTCAACAGATGAGAGGAAAATTTAGAGAAGTGGAGAATTTAGAGATGGAGGGAAATGTAGCTGCTAGATGCAGCATGTTGCTGTGTAACTGGGAATAAGAGAAAATTCAAACCAAACTAAAAATTTTGAGAGTTGAAATACAAATCTGATAAGGGTTTAAATCTCACGAAAATCTCATGTAAATTCAGCTCAAATACTCATTAGGAAAAACCTTATCAGAAGCATCATTTTAGATCAAAATAGCAAATGGCATTGAGTTAGTCTTCCTAATGCCATAGACAGCATGAAGGAAGACTTAGCTCAATCAATTAAAACCAACAACATACAATCCCAGTTTCTTGCAACCTTAAGGAGTATGGAAAACTCCTTAGGTTAGAGAATCACCATACAGAAATGATCATCAACACAAATAGTGTATGGCAGTTCTGAAATAGCAAAAAGAGACTAAGAATGCATTAAGGAAATTTAATGGAAGCTGGCGAATGCATTCAAAACAAAGTATAAACAGAATCATGAAAGGCTCTTCTGATTGGTTCTCTGTCACCAGAGAACTTCTCAGAGTCCTTGCCCACAATGAAAACTAAAAATCCCTTCAATTTGTCAGATCTGTCAAAACATTTCAGAGAGTGAAAATCCTTTAAAATCCAAATCAAAAGTGCTCTGACAAACTGAGGCAATCCATTTAAAACAGAGGGGCTTTTGTGAAACAAATGGAGTGAGTGAGAAGCCCCAAATGGTGCTTGTGACGCCACTTTCAGATCTAAGGCAGTGCACCATCAAATCTGAAATTGGGTCAGGATGTGTGGGTGATTGATGAAAAATTCGTCGTTAAAAGGAAAAACAAGAATCAAAATTTGGATGATGGAAAAACAAAACATGAAGAGGGAGATAAATTGAACAATGAACAGATGATTCTTCCCCTCTGATCTGGACTGATCAGAGGTGGTGAGGGAGGGGATCTAATACTAATTCTACTCCTAAGACTAATCTAACTACAGCTAACATTAAACACTAACAATTAAAACTAAATCTATTCTAAACTACTGCAAACTAAATCTAACACTACTTGTGCAGAATTAAAAACCTAAACTAAAAGGAAGAATGGGACCTATGGGTCCTTAGCTGGCGGCTAAGGAGGAAGAAAGGAGGAGGGTGACTCCAGCGGAGGGAAGAGTCTGCTAGTGAGACTCCAGGGTCGTCCTCAGGTGCTACGAGGTCCTTAGCGACGAGGAGGGTCGAGAGCAGGCGATGATTCCACAGCCGGTGGCTGTGAAATCAGGGTCTAGATGAGGAGGAGAGACTGGAGTGGACGAACTGATCGCTAAGAGATGTAGGAGGGAGCGATCCTTTGCGCACGACACCACTGAGGTGCTTAAGTAGCAGCTCAGTGATTGGAATCACCGCAAGGGTGAGGTTAATCAAAATTAAGCCGGCGGTGAGGGTGAGATGGGTAGAGCGCGCGGGGAGTCAAGAGAGAGATCTGACCGTCAGATGAGATCTGGGAAGAGAGGTGAACGCACGCACCGAATCACGTGAAGGTTCCATTTGATTCCAGCCGCAGATCGAGATCAAAAGTGCGATGGACGGTCGAGAATGGCTGTGTTCTTCGCGTGCTACAGTGCGCGTGAAGAACACCGGCTTCACTCTGAAATGAGGGAAAACTTGCAGGAAGACCCTTGAACGAAGGGGTAGAAGAATAGCGTGCAGGCCCAAAAGTGAAAAGAACTATAACTGGAAGGGCCTTGCAGTCATACAGAAGGGTCCCTGCGGCTTACAAAAAGGTCCAAGAAGGAGTTTTGAAGGGTAGAAATGTAATGCATGAAGGACCTAATTGTAATCTATTTATTTCTAAGCCTAAATGATGTCCAATTGCTTTCAAATTTTTACATGTGCTTAATTGAACATTTAAGACATTAATTTTACTTCTGATTTATCTTTTCAAACTTGTTTATGTGTTCAATTGATGTATGGATCATCATTTGTTCTTTAGTTTTCAGAATATCTCATTTTTGTGACCTAATTAGGAGGTTTTAACACACATTAAAAGTTTTAGGTCTTTTCTTTAATTCCCACACTTAACCCATTTTATATGTTAATTTGATATTCTTTTGCTTAGTGTCTAGCTTAATTTCGACCTTTTAGCTATGATGAGTAGCCACTCTTACAAGCAGGTCCCTCCTCCATTATTGGGGAGAAATCCTACTCCAGCGAGGAATAGAGAAGGAATACTCTCTGATTCCTCAGAGATCTCCTCCCAGATTTGGAAGGGATATTCTCTGAGGAATTCCCTTCCATCCGAACTCAATCCTGATCCCTGATTTGCACCCAATCTCTCATGAAAACACACGAGAGATTTGGGTCTCTTAATTGATTCCATCTCTGGCGAGGATTCCCGCACTTGGAAACTTGTCTTCCAAGCACAGGAGTCCCTGCCAGTGCTTATAAATTGACGCCCAACTCTGGTCGTACCTCCTCAGCTTGACTTAGACGGAATTCCACCTCGATTTCCTCTTCTTCTCCTCCAGCCAAGGGGTCCAGCAAGCTCCGGTGAGCCCCCTCCTCCTCCTCATCGCTCTACCAAAAAACCAGTGGAAGAGCTGTCCTCATCATCCTCCTCCGCGTCGCGCAACACCAGCGTGAGCAGCCCTAGCCCCGTTGTCGTCACTGCCTTCCTCCACTGGACGCTTTCTTCTCTGGCAATAGCAGGTACTTCCAGCCGCCCTCTCGCCCCCTTCGTCCACTTAGTTAGGTTAGAACTATTCGTCTGTAACCCCTCTTTCATTTCCCTCATCCTATCTCACCAAACGCTCCTCGACCGCTGTTGTCCACCACCATCTTCCTCATCTTCGACCACCCACACCATCTTCCTCATCTTCGGCCACCCTCCGGCGAGATGCTCCCGTCACTCCGCAGCCCCACACGTCTCACCAACCACTGCATAACCTCCGCCATACGAAGAGGAACTGAAGAAGGTAGAAGAAATAAAAGAAAGGGAAAGACAAGCAGAAGAAGAAGGGAAAGTAGATCCAACGAAGGAAGAAGAAGACCCGCAAAGAAAAGGAGAAAGAAACTGCAAAAGAGAGGCAAGGCAGAAGACAGAGGAAAATAAGAAGAAAGAAGAAAGAAGCAAAGCAAGAGAACTGCAGTGAAGAAATAAGGAAGAAGAAGCACAATGAAGAAAGGAAGAAAATCAGAAGTCAGAAGAAGAAGAACGAGAACAAGATAGGAGAAAACATCTTTTTAAGACGACGTCTAAATTCCTTATTTTTGCCACAATTAACTTTTAAACTCATGCATATATATTTTGAATTAAGTTTTGAGTAACTCTAAGTGTTCAATTACATTCTTGAGATTAGTAATAAATTCCAATTGCTTCCTGAGTTCGACCTCGGATACTTAGGTTTTCGAGTAATAATGTTTAATTTGTTAACAATGCTTGATCACCTATACTACAACGTAACTAACTGTTAAAACACGATCAAGCCGCGTTAACATTTTGGCGTCGTTGCCGGGGAGCAATGCGCAATTTATCACTAATCTCTACATTCTTTTTTATCATATATTGAACACTAACTTGCCCTACTTTGCTTTGGTGTGATCTTGCAGGTATTTCACGAGAAAATCCCCTCCGAAAGTCAACTACTCTAGGGCAGGTAATTTCTTTTCTTCCCTAAACCATCCCCTAATCCTGGAAAGACAAAAGGAAGAAATTAATTTAGGAATCAATGGCCTTCTTTCTATAGTAATCACTATCTTTAAGGCAAACATTTCCTAATCTTGCGAAAATTTTTTCAAATCTTTTTGAAGTTGGAGCGATTTCTTTATTCTATCCCACAAAATTCATGTGCATAATAAAAGTCACGCTTAATCTCCACGGACAACATACTTTTTACTTTTAAGTCCAAAGAGAATTTTTGTGAAAAAGAGGATTGGAAATAGAACCAAATTAGGGTTTCTATAGTAGGGTCTTGGAGTGCTAGTTCACACATGCCTGTATAAAAGGAAATGAACCCTCCAGCATTAGTGTGCTACCCAAGCCCTTAATTGAAGAAATCTAAACAAGACAAACCCTAAAAATTGAGCTCTAAGATCACTTGAATCTTAAAATCTTGGACCTAATAACTTGGGAGTCAAATCAGGGTGATCCCTAGGCCCTAAGCCAAGAATAATTCTGCCATCCATAGGACAGGTCAGGTGAAGTTGACCGCTTGGGTCAACCAACCTCTAAATTTGGTCACAACATCAAAACATCTAATGTTCAAGTGAGAACCCTAAAGCGCCTTTGAAATAAAAGTAGTAGACTTAAGAGGTCAAGGTTCCCATTCTGGTCTACCTGGAATCTCAGTGACAAGAGAGGTCGGGTGGGGGAAACCCTGTAACCCATAGGGACACTCTACCACGTAGGGGTCTTTGGAGGACTCTCCCTCTCTGGCTGCCCAGGTAATTCTCAGGTGGATAACCTTCCGATTCAGGGGTATCATCCGCCCCGAACCTCCATAGTCATCCAAACGTCTTTGGGTGTCTAGATTGGGTTAAAAGCATCTCCAGTCCCTCATCTTTTCTCTTTAGAGCACACACATACATTTTCAGTGGGACTCTTTATTCATATTTAATCACTTCATAACTTGATTCTACACCTTGATTCAAACTCTGATTCTACATCTTGATTCCACCACCTGATTCAAATATGCAGTCAAACCACTTAGGACTACCATTCAAGAAACCTGAATATCGGAGATCCATGAGAGATAGGATGATTGAGGATGCCCTGAAATTCTATGAAAAAGAAGACAAAACCTCAACACCAGTAGAAAGCATTCAGGTTGATGTCCCAACAACCACAACCTTTATCATAACTTGTGCCCAAGTACTATTGGCAAAAGCCACAAAACGATCAACCTGTGACTTGCTCATCACAGGGTACATTGAGATAGAAAAATTGCATAATCTTGAATACCTTCAATGTATGACAAATACTCGACTTTGGAAGCAACACCAAGATGATCTTGAAAAATGGGAAGAGATAATGAGATTAGTAAAATAAATTATCGACCAGAAGTACCCGTATATACCACAAATAAAGGATGAACCATCTTGGGACAACATCAAAGATCAATCTGATCTCGGGTTTAAGGCACAAAATGGTTGTGGATTCCCAACTCAGATGGAATACAATGTGGCTGATATTGAAGATGGTTGGGAAGCTCCAAATGTAGGAAAACACCATGTTGAGCCCACGCTAGACCATGAATCACTAGGCTTAGAATCCCAAAACTCCTGCAATAATGAGAGTAGAACTGAACCTCTCGAGGGTGTAAATTCCATCCCTTATTCTGATATGGTAACCCTCGAAGGTTATTCGGACCTAGATTCTAGTAATTCAACCCACATCCTAAGCCCAGAATCTAGATCTGAAACCTATTGGGAAGATTTCAAGGCCCCATATGAGGAAGATCAATCTTTCAATGAAAAATATGATTTTGGGCCTTTATTTGATGAATATCCCTCGCCAACATCCTCAGAGGAACTAATCGATTTTTCGGAAGTCATGCCAATCTACGATATAGAAACTGAGGAGTTGGACGAGTGAGGTTTCAATTGGGTCTGTCCTACCAGCTTAGAACCTGAACCTCTACCAGATAAGGACACCTTTTTAAGCTTAGAATTCACAATTAGGCTAGACCCCAGTCAGGCTGCTGAATATATAGCATATGATTTATTCTATGGTGGAACTCATGATCTTGAATCTCATTCAGATTTTGATTTTCGCAAACTCTCCGACGATTTCAAATCTGACCACAACATCGGAGAAAATCTGTTTCCTGATTATAACAAGCCAATTCTCTTTGAAGCCACCTACTCCACTATTAGACGTACAAATTGCTACGCTAAAGTGTTTGGTTTTAAAACCTTGTCGTTGTAGCTTGAAAGCGAAGAATTAGTGTTCAACAAATAAAATTTATACCGAAATTGAAATTCCGGGTCAAACATAGGGAGGCTACATCGATCTATATTCGTAATTATTTTTTTTTAGAATTTTTCTTAAAAAGAGAGGCGATGTAATTACAATGAAGCTATTACAACAATCTGACTAAAAGGAAGAGAGAGAGAGAGAGAGAGAGAGAGAGAGAGACAGAGAAAGAGAGAAAACATGCATTCAATATTTCAAAATGTTTATACAATAAAATCAAATATGGATTACACTAGAAAATGGGAAATCAGCTACACTAGAAGGCAGGAAAATTCTACACTAGAAAGCTGTAAAGAATAATGGGAGAGAGAAGTTATCCTCCTCGACGATCGCTTGGAGGATGAGCTGGACGGGACGACGCCTGGACGAAGGAGGACAGAGCAGGACGAAGGAGGACGAAGCAAAAGAACGGGAACGGGGCAACACGTCGTCGTCGTCGCAGGATCCACTTCCGCACGGGGACGAAAATTTGGACTTTATCTCGCAAGGAGCATCCTGGGTGTGGGACAAGCTTCTCCTGAGCTTTGGAGAGGCAGAGAAGAGAAGGAAGGGATGAGAATTTCATGTGGAGGGGATCTTGGCCGTCCATCTTCTGGATGTTATAGATGGTGCCACGGGTGTCGAATTGAGTTGATTTTCGCGTCGTTAGGCTGCAATCGTCGATCCAAATCCATCCGTGCGGTCGGATTTGTCGTTTGAAGTGTGGATTTGCACCATCCTGGCCCTTGATCTTCAAGGGTTCCCCGGTCACTATCTGATGATACAGATGCCTGATTAGGGCGATATTGGAGTCGTTGAACTCCAATCATCGCCCTGATCACATCTATACAGTTGGATCTTCGATCCGAGGCCCTGATAAAATGTTTGCTTTGTCTAAGCACATAAAAGGAGACAATTAACCTCCATTTTATTCAAACTAATCTAAATGCAAGACGATGCATGTTATGCGATATTTATATCATGCAATGCAATCCTATGCTTAAGAACATGCATAAATAGACATCTTAAGTAGTGTAAATGTGTTTACATCATACCCCCATGTCTATCTTTTGTTAGTCCCTAGCAAAAACTGTATGCTATTTATAAAAGAATTAGGTTGGGTTATTTGGGCATGAGTTATTTTCAATCATTATGAAAATGTCTACTTAGGAACAGTACTTTCAAGGACACAACAGTGCCCAAGTATCTACCAAAATGCAGACCGCCTCAAGCCCTCGCCTTATTCAAAGAAAATTTTCTTTTTCTCTTTTTCCTCTTTTCTAATTTTTGGATTTTCAAGTTTTAGGATTTAAAAGTGGCTTTCTACGGTCATTCAACTCACCCAAGATTTGATGAGAACTCTAAGTTCTAAGAATTTTATTATGAATGTGATAGACTCATTGACCGGCAATTAAAACAGACTTCGGATTTCTACGCCTCTAGGTGACCTCAAAAAGAATTCTGCCTAAAGGTGTATCTTTACAACCGGTAGCTTTCTCCCAACTCTTAATTTTTTACGGGGTCAACACAAGGATGAATCCAGTGTATATCTCCTCAGTTTATTCTACTTCTCCACTTCTTCCTAAGTGTTTTGGGAATTTTCAGTGCATTTACTGAGGTGGGTTCTGGACAACAGGTCGATTAGCTGTTACCACCGACAACTTACCAGCCATACTCATGCGATGAAGTGTGGCTTATTTCTTTTTTTTCTTTTCCCCTTTTCTTTTTGATTTTTTTTCTTTTTTAGGTAGGTGGCTTCCCTGGTCTAGGTTTTACCTAAATGCGCCAAAATGAGAAAGGTCCAGTGACTAGACACTGGACAACCTACCTATGGGCTGTTACCCACGATAACTTGCCAGCCATATCACCTTAGAAGGTTTCATTAGCTACCTAATTTCCGTTAGAATCACCGAACAACGAGTCAGTGAGAAGATATGTGTAGATGCTTAAAACTAAAAATTCCCTCAAATCAGAGGACGGGTTGATAAGACGTGTACTTATCACCTAAACTTATTTACTCCAATTAAAATAGAATTCAGGTTGGCGAGGACTCAAAAAACAAATCCACATTTTAATGGATACACGGGCAGATTAAGTCCAAAGACCTGAAGGGTTTTTGTGTTCACATCCTAATGTAAAATTTCCTAAGATTGAAAAGTCCTAATGTCCAATTAATCCATCCTAATTTTGATTTTCTTTTATGTATAAATAAGAAGAGAAAAATAATTTACATGAATTTCACAAAGCTGACCAAATGATTCAAAAATGAATCCACCCCCCCATGACTAGCTGATGCAATGTCCTCATTGAAAAAGAGACATGAAAGAAGGGGTAGACTATGAAAGGTGTCACCTGAATATGAAGCTGGTATCAGCCTTGTGTCATATGTACAACTGTTGAGTTTAATGCCGTCAGCTAGGCGAAGTCCAGCCAAAGAAGTCACAGAATGGCTAGAGCAACTGTGTCTGAGACGGGTTCTGGAAGAATACGGTTAATAACAGGCTTTAGACGTTGACCGTTGACTTTAAATGTGTTATCCGTCTTTGGGTCAGAAATTTGAATGGCTCCATTTGGAAAAATCTGGTCAATTATGAATGGGCCATTCCATTTAGATCTAAGTTTGCCAGGAAAGAGATTAAGTTTAGAATCGAATAACCAGACCCTCTGGTTCGACTCAAAGCTCTTGCGGGAAATCAGTTGATCATGTAGAGCTTTGGTCTGAGCCTTGTGGATCTTGGCATTCTCATAAGCATCATTTCTAAGCTCCTCCAACTCAGATAGTTGGAGTTTCCTGGTCTTCCCAGCTAAATTCAGATCCAAATTGTATTGTTTGATCACCCAGAATGCCCTGTGTTCAATCTCTACAGGTAGATGGCAAGCCTTTCCATACACCAAACAAAATGGAGACATGCCGATGGGCATTTTATACACCTTACAGTAGGCTCAAAGAGCGTCCTCAAGCTTTTGAGTCCAATCCTTGCGATTAGGCCTAATCGTTTTCTGCATAATGTTCTTGATCTCTCGATTAGAGATCTCGGCTTGGCCATTCATCTGGGGATGGTAAGGTGTGGAAATTCGGTGATTAACCCCATATTTGGCTAATAAATTTTGGAATTGGGCATTAGTAAAATGAGTGTCACCATCACTGATGATAGCCCTCGGAATCCCAAACCTACTGAAGATATTTTTCTTGACAAAATAGATGACCACCTTGTGGTCATTGGTTCGGGTGGGAATCTCCTCAATCCAATTGGACACATAATCAACAGCAACAAGAATGTACTGATGTCCAAATGAAGGGATAAAGGGTCCCATGAAATCAATGCCCCAAACATCGAAAATTTCGACTGGAAGAATAGGGTTCAGGGGCATCATGTCTATCTTAGTTATGCTCCCGAGTGCCTGACATCGAGAACATGACCTTGAGAAATCCTGGGCATCCTTGAATAAAGACGACCAATAGAAGCCAAATTGCAAGATTATTGTAGCCGTCTTTCTCCCAGACAAATGTCCACCACACCCAAATGCATGGCAGAACTCGAGTATTCTGTTGAATTCATTCTCTGGTATACATCGGCGAATAATCTGATCAGAGTCGATGCAATACAGTTCAAGGTCCTCCCAGAAGTAGTATTTGGCATCAGATTTGAGTCTATCCCGTTGTTGCTTGGTCCAATCCTGGGGATTTGACCAACGGCCAAATAATTAACAATATCAACAAACCATGGGGTGTGGACACCTAAAACTGTAAGAATAGTTTCGTTCGGAAAAGTGTCAGCAATCGGAATGTCTGGACAAGAAGAATCACCTAGGAGTCTCGACAAATGATCCGCTACCACATTTTGTACCTCGATTTTATCCTTCATTTCAAGATCAAATTCTTGAAGAAGAAGAATCCAACGAATAAGCCAGGGTTTAGCATCCTTTTTGGCCAAGAGATGTCTCAAGGCCGAGTGGCCGGTATAGATGATAACATGAGACCCTAAGAGATAAGTCCTGAAATTTTCCAAAGCAAACACTACAGCTAGTAATTCCTTTTCAATAACAGTGTAATTCCTCTAGGCTTCATCTAGAGTTTTACTAGCGTAATGGATGATAGAGGGCTTTCTATCAATTTTCTAACCTAGGACAGCCCCGACCGCGTAATCAAAAGCGTCCGTCATGATCTCAAAAGGGGCTGTCCAAATTGGTGGTTGCAAAATTGGAGCACAGGTGACTGCGATTTTAAGGAAATCAAATGCCTTTCGGCATGATTCATCAAAAACAAACAGCGTTTCTTTGGCAAGAAGATTGCTCAAAGGATGAGCAACCTTTGAGAAATTCTTGATGAATCTTCGATAAAATCCCACATGGCCAAGAAATGATCGAATTTGTTTAACACATGTGGGAGGTGGAAGTTTAGCGATAGCATCAACCTTAGCTTTATCCACTTCAATTCCCCGTTCAGAGATTACATGACCCAAAACGATGCCTTCTTGGGTCATGAAATGACTCTTTTCCCAGCTAAGGACCAATCGTGTTTTGATACATCACTTAAGAATCATTTCCAAATTAGCCAAACAAGAGTCAAATGATTCTTCGAAAATAGAGAAATCATCCATGAATACTTCCATAAACTCTCCCACCATGTCAGAAAATATGGCTATCATACACCTTTGAAAAGTCGCAGGTGAATTGCATAACACAAAAGGCATCCTATGAAAAGCAAAAGTTCCGTAGGGACAGGTGAAAGTAGTTTCTTCCTAATCCTCAGGATGGATAGGAACTTGGTTGTATCTCGAGTAGCCATCAAGAAAGCAGAATTACTTCTACCTGGTTAATTTTTCCAAGATTTGATTGATGAAGGGCAGGGGAAAATGATCCCTTTTAGTGGTTGTGTTCAGCTTCCTATAATCAAAACAAACCCTCCAAGAGGAAGCTAAACGAGTTGTGACAGATTCTCCTCTCTCATTAGTCACAACGGTAGTCCCGGCTTTCTTCGGAACAATCTATATGGGACATACCCAGGGACTATCAAAGATTGGATAAATAATTCCTGCATCGAGTCACTTGATGATTTCCTTTTTGATCACTTCTCACATATTTGGATTCAATCTCCTCTGCATCTGGCGAGAAGGGTAGGATCCATCTTCCAAAAATATTCTATGATTATAGTAAGATGGCTCAATCCCCCTGAGGTCATGAATGGTCCAACCAATTGCCTCCTTATGTTCCTTCAGGACCTTGATCAATTTATTCTCTTGCTCCTTCGTCAATCTAGCACTGATAATCACAGGGAGCGTCTTCTGAGGTCCTAAAAATTGATATTTCAAATTCTCAAGAAATGGTTTCAATTCAAGCTGGAGCGGGTTGATGATTAATGGTTGAGTAGATGCTGATGATTCAACAAGAGGAAGAGGTTGTGAAATAACAAAATCAATAACCTCTTCCGAAAATGTCAAGTCAGCCATATAGGGTTGCGGGTTAAATTCATCATCCGAAGAGGAACTTTCGATTGAAGAAACCATGAAACAAGTTTCAATGTTATCATTATCCTCATCTAGTTCCTCAATAAATCCATAATCCTCAAATTTGTTGATCGCCTTAAAAATATCCAATTTCATTTGTTGGTCCCCAAAGGCGATTTCCATGCTACCGCTTTCACAATTAATGTTGGCCTTTGCAGTAGCCAGGAACGGATGCCCCAGAATGATGGGTGTGTTCCTCAGATTATCAGGTACATCCATGTCAAGGACAAGGAAATCTACAGGAAAATAGAAATCCTTGACCTTAACTGTAACATCTTCAATAACACCTCGCGGATTTGTGACTGAGCGGTCCGCTAACTGTAGCGTTACTGAAGTTGGCCAAAGTTCACCTAACCCAAACTTCTCATAAAGAGAAGTCGGAATTAGGTTGATGGATGCACCCAGATCCAAAAGTGCTCTATCAAATGTGTAATCTCCGATAGCACAAGAAATTAATGGAGCACCAGGATCTCTCTTTTTTTGATGGAGGTAGTGCAGGATAGCAAAACTAGCCTGCTCAGAGAGTATCACATTCCTCGGAATAGGTTCTGTCGACTTACACTTTTGTGTACATAATTCCTTTAAAAATCTTGCGTAAGCCGGTATGTGCTTGATAGCATCAAGGAGCGGGATACTGATCTCAACATTCTTAAATAGATTCAAGAGCTCCTCATTGCTATCAACAGACTTCTTCCTTGATTTGGTTAAGGCTTCAGGAAAAGGAACATGAGTCAGACCTTTGGAATTAGGTTCCTGAGCCTTGATTTCTCCTTCAGGATTCTCCTCTCTCTCCTCAGGTTCTTCAGGATTGAAAAGATCAGAATAGTGTGGTTGTGGATCCTGAGTCTTCTTACCACTCCTCAAAGTGACAGAATTTGCAGATGCATAAGAACTTGGGTCTTGGGGAGGGTTAGGAAAGATTGGAGGGGATTAATTAACCTTGAATTGTTGATTTGCAGAAGAAGATGAGGAACCCTGCTCAACTACCTGTGCATGTGCGTGTGGGTCCCTCTGATTTCCACACCAATGGGCTTGGTTGCCCGAATTCATAATAATTCGCGGGTTGGGTGCGGGTTGGGATGGTAGAGATCCGGGTTGACAAGAGTTAGCAATGAGCCCGGATTGCAAGTTTTCCAGTGAGTTTTTCATATGCTGCATGAGCTGGAGCATCGATCCTTGCATCTCTACCATTTGACAGATCAAATCAGCCTGCCTTGCGGGTTGACGGGCATTCCAAGCTGGCTGATTGACCAGATTCGGAGGCAACTGAGTATATACTTGACCCTGACCCATTGGTCGTTACGGAGCATAGTTGCCGGGTCGGAATTGGGTTTGTTGCCCCGGATTTTTCCAAGAGAAGTTAGGGTGGTTTCTCCAACCCTGATTATAGGCATTCGAGTAGGGGTTGGATCTAACATTCTCTTGTACAGCGCAGACATCCTCATAATGTGAGGATGGTGAGAAAGAGAGGGAAGGATCAGAAAAACTAGGATCAAAGGCCCTAATTTGGAACCCATGGGGTTCCGAAAAATGCTGACTCACAGGTTGAGTTGCATCGAGTTGATTCACGAACTCCCGTCCAGAAGGAGCTCGTGAGGAATGGAATCTCGAATTTTGGGATTGAGTGGATCGAGAGTTGTTCATAGAATTGCCAGCCATCCACTCTTCCATTCTTTTAGCAACCATATCCACCTTATCAAGTTTGTTACAAATCAATTCCATATCAAATGAATGAGAGTCATGGACTTCATTGACATTTGATCTGGGCTGCTGGGACTGGTTAAATGTATCCATGGAGGCATGATTGATTGAATTCTCACTCATTTCCTCAAATAAATCTTGTGCACTATCTGCATCTTTATTGAGGAAATTGCCTCCGCAAGAAGCATCCGCATGATTTCTGAGTTGCTCAGTCAATGAATGATAGAAGATCTGCATGAGTTGCCATTTCGGCACCTCATGGTGTGGAGACCTCCGTAATAAGTCTTAGAATCGCTCCGAGGGGACATGAAACTGCTCCCTCGGTCGCTGGGCAAAGGTAGTGATTGCCCATCTTAAAGCATTGGTACGTTCGACTGGGAAGAATTTCTTCGAAAAGGCCGATTTCAACTCATTCCAAGTTGCAATTGGTCTTCCTATTGTCTTATACCAATGCGCGGCCTTATCCCTAAGAGAGTGGAGGAAGAGCCTTATGATCCTTTGCTCCTCGTTTACGTTTCGAGCCTTGGTGGTCTGGACCAAAGTGGTCAAGTCCTCCAAGTGTTGAAACGGATCTTCGAAGCCAAGCCCATGATAATGTTTAATCAGGCTTAACACCTGGGGCTTGATTTCTACGTCACTGGATGGAATCTGGATGCCAGGACGTTCCCCGTAATTTGAAGGATTATAAAAATCCTTCAACGGCTGAGCACCTTGCATTCTCTGGAACCATTCCTGCATTATCTGCATTTGTTCCAACTGCCTTCGAAATTCTTCCTATGGATTTCTCAGCAGAGGAGGCTGTTGGTCGGCCATGGGATCAATTTGACCAAAATCCAACTTGCACCTCCTAGAATACTCTAATGGTCCTTCCAATCGAGGATTCAATGACCGTCTTCCCAGCATAAATTAGGAGAAGGTCGGAAGGACTGGGGATAAGGACTCTGCAGCACAACAAGACAAGGCTGTCCTTAACTGGGGTAGCCTAAAGATCTACTGACTCCCAAAACCTGCCTTAAGACTGTAAATGATTTACTCTACCTGCATCTGTTTAATCCAACCAGTTAGAAGGAGGGACTGGGGAGAAGATTCTTCCTTCGGCTTTCGCCTCTGATTCCTAGTGTACCCCCCAGCCGCAGTTGTTTGACGCTACTCCCCTAGCTAAACATCAGATTAATCAGTACAAGTAGGTTAATAAAAAACAATCTCAGACTAGGCCCTAAGGAGCGAATCAGACCTTGAGGCCAACGTCTAGCCAATTTTATTAAGGCCTGGGATTGTGGTGCTTATGGAATGTGATGGGCCCTTAAAATGGGTTATGCCGTTAATGATTGATTGAGATTTATGTAAGTGTGTGCACAACCAGAGTTTTCAAGCAAGATTATTTGTAATGCGTGAATTTTAATGTTCAAATCTTGCTTAAGTAGCTTTTAGGGTTTCAAATTAGGTGGATTGCAATCAAGTTTATAAGCAAACCAACTTGTCAAACACGGGTAAAGATTTTTTTCCTTTAAAAATAGAAAGAAAGTGGAGTGCCTGGAATAGACCTAGATTGAAAACCCTAAGGAGGAGCTACTTGATGGGTTGATTTTAAGTAGAGTGGTGCGACCTAAACAATCTCAAACAATTGGCCACAAATGCACTACTAAGTAAGGCACTCAAAGATAGTTTACCTAGAAAGATTTTTATTCTTTTATGTGTTGCTTTATGTGTACCGGTTCCACAGATCAGAACCCGGTTGAGTAGAAACAGATCAATCTGGTTAAGTGCCTTGAATGTGGGTGCACGTTGTGTGTTTGTTGAAAATTACCCCACAAGATTATCTTTTTGTTGGTTTTTTATAAATGAGGGTGGAATGAATGTGAGTAAGAATCTAAACAACCAAACTATTCCTAGGATTTATGCAAACACCTAGGTTAATTGGAATTTGGATTTAATGTGGCGAATGAAATCTATGGAGGGGGAAGAATGGGGAGCACTTACAGTTGTCTTTAACTGTACTTTACTCCAGTCTATCGCTTGATGATTCCCTGATGGAGCTCTCTGCAAAACAATAGACACAAGAAAAAGCAAGTTAGAAAATAATAAAGTGCAAGAAATGCAAAAAGAAGATCGGAAATCATTGCCTCCCCAGCAACGGCGCCAAAATGTTGGACGTACAAATTGCTACGCTAACGTGTTTGGTTTTAAAACCTTGTCTTGTAGCTTGAAAGCGAAGAATTCGTGTTTAACAAATAAAATTTGTACCGAAATTAAAATTCCGGGTCGAACACAGGGAGGCTACGTCGATCTATATTCGCAATTATATTTTTTTAGAATTTTTCTTGAAAAGCGAGGCGATGTAATTACAATGAAGCTATTACAACAATCAGACTAAAAGGAAGAGAGAGAGAGAAAACATGCATTTAATATTTCAAAATGTTTATACAATAAAATCAAATAAGAATTACATTGGAAAGAGGGAAATCAGCTACAATAGAAAGCAGGAAAATTCTACACTAGAAAGCTGTAAAGAAGAATGGGAGAGAGAAGTTATCCTCCTCGACGATTGCTTGGAGGACGAGCCGGACGAGACGACGCCTGGACGAAGGAGGATGAAGCAGAAGAACGGGAACGGGGCAACACGTCGTCGTCATCGCGGGATCCACTTCCGAACGGGACGAAAATTTGGACTTTATCTCGCGAGGAGCATCCCAGGTGTGGGACAAGCGTCTCTTGTGCTTTGGAGAGGTAGAGAAGGAAGGGATGAGAATTTCCTGTGGAGGGGGTCTCCTTTTATAGTTGCAAGTAGTGAGGGCAATTTGGTCATTTAAATCTCAAAGCATTAAATAAGGGGTCTTTAGTGATGGATAAAACCATCGCTAATGCCCCATCACGGCCGTAGTGGGCGCTGCCCGCGCGGCTGCTTGCTTTCAAGCACCCTTAACGCTTGCACACGTCCGCTGAATCTCGGTTGGTTGATCGTGAGATCGGACGGCTTAAGATGCGCCTTCCCCACTCCTCAACACACGCCCGCCGGCGTACAATCCTGCTTGAGGATCGAGCGGGCGATAGCTCGTGGGCTCTATTGAGCGCTCGCAGTCGCTCGATCAAGATCTGACGCTCGGTCGTGCCCGCTCGTCTGCGCCGCTCGCCCTCTCGCGTGATTTGATCGCACGTCGCCTGCTCGCAATAACACCCTCGCCCACTAGGCTACGGAGCGTGGATGGGCGTGAGGATGTTTTGAGGCACGTGTATTTACAGCTGTTGGATCGAGATCCAAAGGCCCAGATCGCGTGCTAAAACTTCTTTGAAAAAGCAGCGGCGGTCTTAAGGGTCGGTTGGGCGGCTGAGATCTTGGCCGTCCATCTTCTGGATGTTGTAGATGGTGCCACGTGTGTCGGATTGAGTTGGTTTTCGCGTCGTTAGGCTGCGATCATCGACTCGAATCCATCCATGTGGTCGGATTTGTCATTTGAAGTATGGATTTACACCATCTTGGCCCTTGATCTTCTAGGGTTCCCATGTCACTATCTATGTCACAGATGCCTGATTAGGGCAATCTTGAAGTCATTAAAGTCCAATCGTCGCCCTGATCACATCAATATGGTTGGATCTTCAATCCGAGGCTCTGATAAAAAGTTTGCTCTGTCCAAGCACGTAAAAGGAGACAATTAACCTCCATTTTATTCAAACTAATCTAAATGCAAGATGATGCATGCTATGCAATATTTATATTGTGCAATGCAATCCTTTGCTTAAGAACATGCATAAATAGAAATCTTAAGTAGTGTAAATGTGTTTGAATCATCCACATATACAGAACCAATCAAAACCCATTCTCTACCTCGACACGCAACCGGACTCAATTTCTATTCTGAGTCACCTCTCACTAAGCCGTTTGCAGATGATTCAACTCCATATCTGTACCAGGTATCGGGTATTGATCAGATCGAAAAACAGGAGCCATCATTCTCTGATCACCCCTGTAGGGTTTCCACACCATGCACGGATTATTTTTCGGAACCCTACTCTGATCAGGCTGATTCAACTCAGCCTAAACCCGAGTTTTCACTTCCATATCCATCTGAGCCACATTGCATATGGTGGGTTCCGCATCTGTTGATCTACATCTATCAACCCACCAGACTGATTGGGTTTGGGCTGCATCATCAGCCCACTGATCTTAACAAGCACCTGGTTGGACCAACCAGACTCTTAATCAAGGTGCTTGTTTTACAAAATTCCGCTGATTTGACCACTCCCTCCCCACCCCATTTTTCGCTCTGCTGAAGGCATTGAATTTAGAGCTTAACGGGAGGCAACCCGTAATCCCAAAATTAGAGACCCTTCTGCTTATCCGTCTGTACTCCATGTCCATTACACCTTGAGTTCAACCTTGGACAGTTGATCCCACCTCTGGTACACGTACCAGAGCTTGAAATCGTTTGCATCAGTCATTTCCGACCCGTTCACCCACCCGATGTATCCTATTCTAAGTCCCTGACCTCAACACTATTTCAAACCCTCAATTTACAATGAGGACATTGCAAAACTTAGGTATGGGGGGGTGATAAAGTTCATACATATAGAACCAAGAAAAAGTCAGAAGGATGCTCACAAAAAAAAATTCACATATGTAAAAAAGACAAAAAAAATTGAAAAATTATGAAAAGAATAAAAAAATGGAGGAGGGAGGAAATTTTGTGAGCCACATAATCATAAGGAGGAGAAAAAGAGCAAAATGCCAAAAAAGGAGCACAAAATGAAAAAGAAAAAAAAGAGATAGTCATTAGTAAAAGATTAAGGGATTAACTGAAGTTCTAGACCAGATCAAGAAAAGAGAAAAATAAAAGAAAAGTGCTGAAGAGACATAAAAAGAGATTAGCAGGAACACTGATCTTAGGCCTCTTGGGGTAGATTCTTTAGCTTAAAAATTCACGTATCTGCTAAGATCTGGATAATCCTCAAGAGGTTGAGGAAAATGCGAAGCTTAAGTATTAGGTCTAAGGCTTAGGAAGTATTCAGCCTCGTTAACAGACCTTCGATTTGTGGGATTCGGTAACCTAAGTACCCCAATTCATACACAGTCTGATTCAGTGCGCCTAAATATCAAAATAACGCGAAAAGCGTTTCAATGTTCTGAAAAAGTCACATAGATTTGGAGCGGCCGATCAACACAAGTTGATTTAGACGAGTTCCCGACGCGGAGAGGCGGGAAATTCCCCTCGAAGATGCGTAACAACATATCATCTCCTTGGTGCTTGTCACTTAGGATATTTAAATATCCTACCGGGGGCATGTAAGTACTCTGCTGGTTCAGATATCATGGGTGGCATTATCACGAAATGTCGATCGCCAGGGTCTGAATTCAGCCACGGAACGCCATGGACAAGATTATCTCGAAGTCTCAAAAGCCAGGGTTCTGGGGGTTGCCATGGGTTGTGCTATCACGAAGCATCGATTGCCAGAGACCCTTAAGGATTGACGATGGGGACGAGAAATCTGATACAGACCGTATTGAGAAGCCAATCCAAAGCTAAAAATAAAAGGAAAAGAGAGAAAACTCTCCAAACAAATAAATATTCTGTCTCTCTCTTATAAAAAACGCACTGCAAACTGAACCTAGGCTAAAAATGTCTTAAGCACGGGTGCTTTAATCGCGGAGTCCGACAACCCTAGGTTAGTTTCTACGGGCCTTAAAAACCTTTACGGAGGACTAAGGCTAAAGCAGGTCAGGTTCGGATTTTGGTTGATACTTGAGTACCTCTAGGCCTATTGTCGGCATTCTAACCTAATCACAAAGGAAAAAGACAAGCACTTATCACAACTGATGACAGACACTCAGGGTCTAAAATAGAAGTTTAAACCATGAAATTTTGATAAGGTACTAGTAAAAGCTAGGCATGGGGGTAGGATGAGATCCTCATCATGAGCCATAACTAGCTCATTTTGACCTACTAAAGAGAATAAAAGCTCCTACATAACTTACAAGAGGGCTTAATTGAAGGAATAAGTTTCTGAAAAGAAAACTTGAAATAAAGGGTAAAACTACAATTTTACCATTGCAGTACATAAATGGGATTTCTCATAGGCGAAACATAGGTCAAATGATCTAAATAAGATGAAAAGTGGTTTGATTCAATCAGAAATGGGTTTATGTGCAAACCAGGAATTATATGACATCTTTTAACCCTAAAACAGACCCGCTTAATTCAACATGGTTCCGGTCAGGATAAAAATAAAGTAAACCCTCTAAAATTTATGGAAAAATTCCCCTAGGGTTTAGAACATTCAATTTTTCCTTTGGAACCTATTTTGACCCTGATTAGGGTCCTAGCTCATCAAATGACCTAATCTGGGTTTTTGTGCAAAATCTCCAGTCAAACGTGGTAAAATCTAAAATCCAACTTCACCATTGGATTCCTGAGGTCCAAATTAGGTTTTTACCAAAATTTGGACCTAAGGGGAGGTCATCTTCACCTACTTTGCAAATTAGTACACCCAATTACATTTTGGTCCCTATCTTTTGAAAGCCATTACATAAACCCCCCTAACTTCCTCACCACTTTTATAACCGGGTCCCTCCGCCATTATTGGGGCGAAATCCTACTCCGGCATGGAATAGAGAAGGAATACTCTCTGATTCCTCAGAGATCTCCTCCCAGATTTGGAAGGGAGATTCTCTGAGGAATTCCCTTCCATCTGAACTCAATCCTAATCCCTGATTTGCACCCAATCTCTCGTGCGAACGCACGAGAGATTTGGGTCTCTTAACTGATTCCATCTCTGGCGAGGATTCCCACACTTGGAAGCTTGTCTTCCAAGAACAGGAGTCCCTACCAGTGCCTATAATTTGACCCCCAACTCTGATCGCACCTCCTCAGCTCAACTTAGCTGGAATTCCACCTCGATTTCCTCTTCTTCTCCTCCGGCCAAGGGGCCCAGCGAGCTCCGGTGAGCCCCCCTCCTCTTCCTTGTCGCTCTGCCACAAAACCAGTGGCAGAGCTGTCCTCCTCATCCTCCTCCGCGTCGTGCAACACCCGCGCGAGCAGCCCTAGCCCCGTCATCGCCGCTGCCTTCCTCCACTGGACGCTTTCTTCTCTGGCGATAGCAGGTACTGCCAGCCGCCCTCTCGCCCCCTTCGTCCACTTAGTCAGGTTAGAACTGTTTGTCTCTATCCCCTCTTTCATTTCCCTCATCCTATTTCACCAAACGCTCCTCGACCGCTGCTATCCACCACCATCTTCCTCATCTTCGGCCACCCTCCGGCGAGACGCTCCCGTCACTCCGCAGCCCCACACGTCTCGCCAACCACCGCATAACCTTCGCCATACTACACTGAACATCCTCCACTCGTCCACAGATCTCCTACACCACCACAACTGCCCCCCGACCTAACCCATCCGTCCGACCACAGAGCGACCTAGGCACGCATGCCTAGGCTACCCCGCGACCTGCCACCTACCGCCTCACCTTCGCCGTGACATGGGGAAGGTGCTCCTGTGGTCTAATAGAGCCACCAGGCCCTTTTTGTGTCAGGCAGGGTTTGAGCTCCAGCCGCCATTAGCGACGGCTCGAGGAGGTTGCAAGCTCGTTCCAGGCTGCAGTGCTCCAGGATTCCAGGTCCAACAAACTTGGGGAGGTCTTGCGCATCCAGTTGTTCCAGCAAGTGGCGCCGTGCGACCTGCAGCTATTGCAATTGGAGGAACGGTCTGCTGTGGGCGCGCGAGCAAAAGTAGTCGAACATTAGTCCCACCTTGGTAAGTAGTAACCTCGTTGAGTAGTTTAAAATGATTTTTTGTTATCGTCTGGTTGCCCTCGAGAACACATGGGGTGAGGTCCCTCACCTTTACATGTGCCTCGTCTGTGAGCTCAACACGCGGATCTGGTGACCCGACCCGATACCCTCCTAAGCACTCCTCGCGCACCACACCCACGCCGGTGCGCCTAAACCCGGGCGCGAGACCCGACCCGATTACCCGGCTCTGGGAGAGCGTGCTGAAGAGTGATATACAGAGAGAGAGAGACGCGGGTGTGGGTAGAGGGGTAGGTTTTGCTCTCTTTGGTTTGTGCAGGGAAGGAACTGAAGAAGGAAGCAGGGACTTAGCCGCTACAAGTGAAGGAGAAGAAGAAGAAGGAAGGAAGCTTCACAGAGGAAAAAGAGAAGGAAAGGCAAGGTAGAGGGAAGGGGCGAAGCCAAAGAGAAGAGGAACTGAAGAAGGTAGAAGAAATAAAAGAAAGGGAAAGACAAGCAGAAGAAGAAGGGAAAGCAGAGCCAACGAAAGAAGAAGAAGACCCGCAAAGAAAAGGAGAAAGAAACTGCAAAAGAGAGGCAAGGCAGAAGACAGAGGAAAATAAGAAGAAAGAAGAAAGAAGCAAAGCAAGAGAACTGCAGTGAAGAAATAAGGAAGAAGAAGCACAAAGAAGAAAGGAAGAAAATCAGAAGTTAGAAGAAGAAGAACGAGAACAAGATAGGAGAAAACATCTTTTTAAGACGACGTCCAAATTCCTTATTTTTGCCACAATTAACTTTTAAACTCATGCATATATATTTTGAATTAAGTTTTGAGTAACACTAAGTGTTTAATTACATTCTTGAGATTAGTAATAAATTCCAATTGCTCCCTGTATTCGACCTCGGATGCTTAGGTTTTCGAGTAATAAATTTTTATTTGTTGACATCGCTTGATCACCTATACAACGACGTAACTAACTGTTAAAACACTATCAAGCTGTGTTAACAGCGCCTGCAACCGCGCCCACGCCACCGCCTCCAAGCACGCGCCCTCACGCAGCATCAGACCGCGTAGCACCCTCTCGAGCGCGCCGCGCCCTCACAACACGCAGAGACACGCACTGTAGACCGCACTTCTCCTCTTTGTCATCTTCTTCTCTAGCAGCCCTACAAGAACCCAAAGCATCGCTCACAGCAGTGTGCCCACAGCAGCCACGCACCTATAGCCAGTGCAACGCAGCCACCCACACCCGCGTGCCACAGCCACAGCAGCGGCGCAGCCACCTGCCGTCGACAGGTCGACGCTCCTCTTTGCCAGCCGGCCACCTCCGGTCGCCACGTCACCACCATCGCGTAGCCCTCATCGAGACGTGCTTGCCCGCAGCACAGCTCCTCCCACGAAGCCTCCTCATGCGCACAAGGAAGAGAGAGGAACTTTCCTCTATTTTTGCCCTAATTAAAATTTACATTGCATGCCATTTCCACTTTAATATTATTATTTTATTCAAGCTACATTGCATGGATGCACTTATGGTTTCATGAATTTACTTAATTAGTGTTATGTGCATCATTCAACATTGAAAATCAAATCAGATTTGCATGCAAATCAAATTTACATGATATGCCACTACATATTCATCATATACATATTTTTGGGAGCTTAATTCCTGACGTGAAAATGGCATAAATAGCCTCGAACTTTTAAGGAAATTGCAAGCTCCATTTAGAATAGCATATTCCTCGCATTGAAGTCATGAAGTTGTCTGCAAACAGTATAATCCTCTACTCGTGAATTTATTGGTTCTACTCCTCCATGTGGATACGTCATTTTTATTGTGGTTCAAGTTGTTATTTATTTTAATCTTTGATTGAGAGATTTTCCACCACATAAAACATAACGACATATCAATTTATTACTATCATCTTCATAAATTAGTGAGAATCTCTCCGTTAAATGGTGTCGTTGCCAGGGAGGCAACATACGCTATAGATTCACTTTATTATTTTTTAGTATTCTGAGTTGTGTAATTATCTGGTCATTCTTTATCTTATTGTGCGTGGAATCTGACGGTGCGACAGGCACAGCAGAGCGACGACATCGACCTTGAGCGACGAACGCGGAGAGTGCGCACGATGGAGAAGATCTTTTTGGTGGACCATGACTCCACCTGGAGGCCAGCAACAGGAGCACGTGAGCCTTGATCCCATGCACATAGGCCTACGGAGGAGCCAGTTTCTGATTTATTCATTAGAGCTTAGTTTAGATTTAGTTTATATAGACATTAGAATTTAATTTCTATCTTCTGGACCATTGTCGGGTATTTTTGAGAATGTGTTCCCAGTGTTTCTTTATTTCTTATCTCTCTTGTATGCGGGAGCGTGCTTTTGGCAGTGTGTTCCCATTTATTTACATTATAGGATTATTCGAATTATTTGAACTGCATGTTGGTTAGTTAGTTAGATTAAGTTTGTTTGCTTATTATTAATATATATATATATATATATTCGAACTGCTTGCTAGAAGCTACATATCTATAGGTGATGAGTCCATTTTAATGGACTATTGTTACGCCTAAGTACTTCAATTCTAATATAGTATGTTTGTTAATAATAACATTACGTCATTAAATAAGTGCATGTATCATTACTTGAGTTTTTATTTATTTTATTGCATTTTATAGTATGTAATTATTTTATGCTTTGTTGTAGGAATGATATTGGAAAGAACAAGGAGGGGTGGGGGGTAAAATTCCCCCAACAAACGGCCAACCGCAACACATCCCCACAAATATCTCATCCTCCGACCGGCCTGAATACTTCCCTCAACAAATGCAAACGGTGTTGGCCATATTTAGAAAAAGATTTTTGAAAATCCCTTGGATGGTGGAAGAGAAGAGATATAGAGGAGAGGCGAAGGGGATTGGAGAAGGCCATCCATCAACCATGCACCCAGCGTGCACTGTGCACACTGTCCACCGCCCCCTCCAACCAGCACCCACAGGCACTACACAGCAGGCAGTAGCAAGCGCCACGCCACGCCATCACCCTCCGCCTGCCCTTGCGCGCCCTCTGTAGGCGCCGCGCCCCTCCAGCACCTTCGTGTGCCTACACTCTGCCCTTCCAGCCTGCACCCACCTCCTGCACCCGCGCAGGACAGCCTGCACCCAAGCCTTCCATCACGCGCAAGAAGCAGCCTGCGCCCTGCATCCAACGTTCACGCGCGCCCCCATCAGCGCCTTCACCGCAAGCGCCCAGCCACCAGCGTTCCTAGCAGCCGCCTGCAAGCGCTGCGCCTGCACTGCCTACAGGCATGCCACCAACGCTCCCACCGCAACACTCCCTCGCCTGTACCTGCGATCCCACCACGCACTGCACCAGCGCTCTTCACTGCCCCCTACAGCGCTCTGCAGCGACTGACCAGCACCCACGACAGCACCCTCACCGCGCCTTCTGCAGGCGCAGGCCTCCCTACACCCATTCTCTCTCCAGTGCACAACGTTTTCACCACGCTCCGCCAACGCCCTTGCGCGCCAACCTTCAGCAGGCAGCAGCCCCCCTTGTGCATCCTGCAGACACCACAGCACCCTCCAACGCCAGCAGTAGCGGTGATTGCCAACCTGCAGCAAGCTCCGCCGCCGGCCAACCTCTGCCTCCGGCCACCTCGACCCAAGTCGAGAACACCGACGTGAAGCCATCACTCTGACGCACCTTCCCCAAGATCGTCGCAGCTAGCCGAGCCTCTTCACACGCGCAAGGAGGAGAGAGGAATTTTCCTCTATTTTTGGTGAAATTAAAAATTCTCATTTGTGCCATTGCCAAACACTATTGCATTATTTAGTGGATTAATATATTTGAGTGAAATTGCATGCATGCCCTTACATGTTATAGGATTTCTTTCATGCACTTAACTTTTAAATGGTGATGTGATAAATGCATAAGATCTCATCCATAAATTCACATGACCTAAAAGAGAAAGCCCCATGTTTTGAAATACAACTATTTTACATGCCATTACAAGTTATTTCATGAAAGGAAAATTATATGGATATCCCTGCATTTCTAGATAATTATGTGTTCCTTCTTTTCGCCTTGTTTTGCATCAGATTTGAACACGGATTGCGCACGTGATTGAATAAGTACAAAGGAAAAAATATTTTGTGAACTTATTAATCTGTTCCTCCCTGTGGATACGGCATCCTTTATTGTGGCTTAAATTCATATCTATGTTAATCATTTGATCGAGAGATTTCCACCACATTAATTACAACGACATATCCTCTATTGCTATCACAAATAAGCGAAACTCTCTCCGTCACCATGACTGGTGTAGCCAGATCGTAGAAGTCCCACAATTGTTCTCCTCGTGGTGGATGCTGCATTCTGTCCAAGGTGTTCAATATTCGGTTTATGCTCTGCTAATGTCGCTCTTCAAATGCTGCGACACGAGCCTCCAGATGAGCCACAGGGTTCTAATCCTCGAGACCAGGGTTTTGAGGGGGATTAGCCATGTCGGCTAACGGAATAGATGGTTGAGAAGAGGACGGAGGCCATATAAGGAGTCACCTACGCTTCCTTGGGTAAGGATCCCAAGGTCCAACCAACTCAGGTCTTAATGACCTTCTCCCTTGCATACACCAACTACAAGGGTTAGTGTAGTAAAGCCAGCAAGGCTAAGGCCTTACAATCAAATGTGGTCCTTCAAGTCAATGACTAGATTTTCATATTCATGTTCAATTTCTTGGAGTGTATTTCTTATAAAACCAACTAAAAATGATCCTTGTTTCATAAGCTAACCCAGCCAGTCTGAGTACGAGGGGATTAAGAAGAAGGTTCTTCCTTTGGCTTTCACCTCTCATTCCTTGATACCCCTTAGATGCGACCATTTGGTACTACCCTGTAGACTTGGTCATTAGGTTTGGCTAAGGAAATTGAGATTACCTAGTAGTTAAACAACAAATGTTGGTTAAGAAAAGATTTTCTTCGTGATTTTAGTTAACCTTACTCCCACTTGTTGACCTAATAGCGTAGATTTCTTTAATTGAATTGGGTGACATGGTCAACCAAGTACTTAGGCTCACCTACGAACTCAAGTGAGTCCAATCTTAGTTACTTCGTCTCTACAATTGATCAAAATCCTAAAAGTGGCACCTAGGGTTTATGCAGCTTCTAATAGAAATCAGGTAGCAGACCAATCAACAACTTGAAAATGTTCTCTACAACAGATCTGGAATCCAAATTGAATGAAAATTGACAGGTAGATTCCCTTTCAAATTATCTTTCCAAAGAATATTTTAATATGATTTTTACTATTTTGAGTGATTTAATATTAATTTCTAACTAACAGGGGGTCGGATAAGGTAGATTAACCCCTTGTTAGTTTTTCGCCTTGAAACAGTAACAACCCGTATCCAAAAACTCAACAAAAATATTCAAGTTAAATCTTGTTTGAACAGATTTTAGGTCAATCAAATATATATGTTGTTCTGAATAAATCTTTAAAGATCAGGAAAATCAATTTCCATTCTGGTTTGACCCTAGTGCACTATGTGAATTTCTAAAATTCGTACCATGCGAATTTCCTAAAATAAAAGGTGGCATTAGAAAGGTGTTTTCAAAATGCATGTTCAAGCTGAATTTTAGAATGTTTGGATCAACAAATATTTGAAATAATAATTTTCAAATCGAGGAGAAATTTCTGGCCAAGTTTCCAAAAATAGCAAAGAGGCTTTAAAAGGAGGTTTTTAAATGTAAAGGTCGTTTCTACTAAAAACCTTTTTTTTTCTTTTTTTTCGAATAAATTTATTTTTCTTCCTTTTTTTAGATTTTTTTTTCACAAACAACTAACCTAAGGCTCAACCAAAATCCTAATATCTAAGGTAGAAGGTGTGCACTTGTTTAGATCTTTACCTACGCTTGATGTGTGCGTGGATTCCCCATTTGATTTCCTCAACACCAAAAAAATAAGCAAATGCAAAGATGTTAGAAATGAGAGAACACAAATTAAAAATCATATTCTCCTTGTGCTAACATGCTTTCATTGAGTTTAAATATATGTCGTAGTATGGTCAACAAAAGCGAATCAATATTTAAATTTATATCTCGAATTATGAGTCCAAAGTCTTCTCAGGGAGAAAAATAATCACAATCAACCATTACTTAATCGAATAAAATTAAAGCTTAAGAACTTGATGCAAAAAGAAATAGATTGATCAAATAATATCAAGCTTAAAAAATCAATATAAATGTTAGGGGAAAATGTGTTTTTCAACAAAACCAAAGCCTTCAACACTTAGTGAATATTTCAAGCCCAGAGAACCCTCCCAAGCCATGCGAAAATCAACCCAATTCATGCATAAAAGCCTCAGATAGTCAGATTCAAAATCCAATCCAAATTGGACCAAATGAACCACTCAAAATTGGCCCAAAACCAGGCCCAAGAACCAACCAAAGCCCGGCTCACGCCCGCATGTGTGTGGGTGAGTGTGTGCATGCGTTTGGTGGTGATAGGATGGGGACCCAACCCCCTATTATTGATGATGACGTAGGGGGAGGAATCCCTTATGAAGCCAATTCTAATTTAACTTTTCACGATGTGGCACTATCAAGCTGCCCTCTTCCTCATCTTGTTCGCAAGCAACTACATGGAGGTGTGGATATCGATTGATGCAAGGTGGTCGTTGGATCTTTAATCCAACGGCCCAGGCGTGATATGCAGGTGAAACAACGTGGAGGGAAAGTGGAGCCCTTGTTGATTGTTCGTCGAAGATGGACCCACGACGCCAAAGAAGAAGAAGATGACAACGAAGCACCTGCAAGCATACAGCCTCATGGCCTAAATTAAACCCACGATAAGGTCCGGTGAGCTACTTCGAACAAAGGCCCTAAATCAATTACAAATGAAGGTGGCCGTGGAGAGGAAGTGGAGGAGCTTCGATGAAGCTTGGATGTAGTAATGGTGGGTGGTCATGGAGTGGTCGTAGGGAGAAATCTGCTTGGGAAAAAGCTTTATGAGGGCAAAGGGAAGCTTTTTCCCTAGCTAATTTATCAAGAGGAAGGCGAGGGAGTTGGGATGGTGAAGGTGGCGGCAGCGGTGGTCATCGGCGAAGAAGAAGGAGGTGATAGACGAAGCTAGGAAGCTCCTTAAAGCTAATTGGAGGGGAGAAGAAGAAAATCCCTAAGCTAATTTGGGGAAAGGAAGAGAGGAGAAGCTCACCGAAGCTTGCCGACGATAATGAAGACAATGGGGATTGCTAGAGCGATTGAAGGGGGCTCGAGGGTTGAACCTTCATGAGAAGCATTGTAAAAGCTTTAGGAAGAAGACCCCTCTACCTATCATACATGGTAGAGGGTGAAAAGGGGGATCGAAGTAGCTTCAGGGGTGCTTTGATCACGTCGACAAGGAGGAAGAACAAGGGGAAATGATCAAAATTAAGCATGAGGTTGACTTGGTAATGTGGGGAACTTTATATAAGGAGGATTCCCTCTCAATTGGACCAAAAAATGAAACTTTTGATTACACCTTTGGCCAACCTTGAGCTCAAAATTCTCGAGCTCGCCAATGTCAAGCCATACTTGATCTTGAGAAGCCGCTCAATAGATGCGGAATGATCTCAAGACCAATCTCACCAATTTTAGTCAAATTTGGTCTTGATTTGATCATCCAATTTAATGATTGAATCTTGCCCATTTTGGGTTTCCTAAAGACTACTGATGCTGTGTTTGGAAGGTTGAAGACGATGGAGGCGGGGACCACTTTGCAATGCAAATAAAAAAATAGGGGGTTTTATGTAATACTTAGGGTCATTTGGGCTATAATGCAAACTGAGTCAAGATGAACTCCGATTGCACTCAAAATTTAGGGTTAACCTAATTTGGACCCAAGGAATCTAATGGTGACATTAGATTTGGGTTTTGATGAAGTTTTACTGGGTAATTTACACTGTAGCCTAAAATAAAGTAAATTCCTGCCTAAATCTTTATTTTTGGTCAAAATGGGTTCCTTTGGGCAAAGTGAAGGTTCCAAACCTCATAGAATATTTTTCAAATATTTTTAAGAGGTTTAGATTATATTTATTTCCACCAGAACCCATTTAATTGAAGTAAATTAAGGTTTTTATTAATAAAATAATCCTCAAATCTCAGAAAAACCTGATACAGTCAATTCAAGCCCACTTCTAGGAAATTTAAGTTCAATAGATCTTAGATTAACCACTAATTAACCCCTCAGTTAACCTGCATTAGTGATTTCTCGTTAAAATAGTAGAATTAACGGGATTTTCCGTCTTCTCGCATTCAGCTTAGAATAGAATTATGACCCTTTAATGGTTATTCAGGAGCATTTATCACCGGATTTTCACTAAATTATGTTAGTTATAACGAATGATGGTGTTACCATCACCTTGCCTCTTCGGCAATGGTGCCTTTTGTTAAGTCTAAAATCATGAAAATAACTATTTTTGTCGTAGTATAGATGCGAAATCCAACTTAAATAAAAATAATAACGAGACTTGTGGTGAGTATTGGTCGATCTCAAAGAGGTAAAAATAGTGAAATGATTTTGATTTTCTTTTACTTGCAAATCTGCCTAGAATCACAGTCCAGTTTCTAGATTACGCAAAATCATCTTGCCGATAGTGTTGTTAATGCAAATAATGTGTTCGTGCGTGAGGAAGATGATGACTGTAAATGTGTGTGTGTGTGTAAGCATGATCTCTACAATGCGAAGACTACCAGCCACGTTGTTGCGTGCGAGAATCGTCGTTTTAAGATATAGCATCGTAGTTTAGGACGAAAATCGCTACAACATTTAAATTTATAAAGTGCTCGAAAACATGGAGTGAGTCCAAGGTCATTTGGAAGGAGCAAATATGAAATTCATGTACTAATCACAATTAGAAATAGATGAGCACAATAATGAATCACAATTGATGATATTCAATGAATAATCTGCTCAAATAATGTATTCAATAATAATCAATAGTATCTCAAGAAATCAATGGGATAAAAAGAAGAATATAACCCTAAAAATGGTGATTTAGATCACCAATTATATCCCACATTTAAGCACATATCACACGGAAATCAGATTACCCAATATTGCTACAACGGTTAGAACCACTTATGCTCAAATATCCACGTCAACATAGGAACCAAATATATCCACAATAATCGGAACCAAGTAAAAATCAGACATTGCAAGGGCGCTTCAGAAGCCTTAAGTATCAAGGCCTCAGAATAGGCAAAAAGCCAACATAGAGCAGAAGCCTCTTAGAGATGCTAAGTATAGGACACATAGGCATGCATCCCAAGGAGCATAGTGCAAAACCTACCCCAACCCTCATTAGTTTTTCCCCTCTTCCCTGTCTCATAATCGGGTATTTAATCAGATAATCAGGTTTGTACAGTGTCGGGCAGGGGACCAAACCCTCGTGGCATGTACCGCGAGCGAGGTGTGAACAATGCATTGGGGAACTTACCCCCAATGCACTTGAGGCGATAAGCTGAGGCAGCAAATCTAATTTATCCGTTGCTGGAGACCCTTTCCCACACGATGTGGGACTAATCCCAGAACCTTCCTCTTCACAGCACCTTCGCAAGCAGCAGAGTGAATCTCATCGAATTGGAGGTGCAACATCTATTGGTTATTGCAATTGAGGGCCTACAGCTCTTCGTGACTTGGAACTGCAACGCCTGGAGGTTGCAACGAGGTCGACGCAAGTCGAAGCACGACAGATGGAGGTAGCGGAGTGTCGGCGATGCAACAAAGACCGGCGAGACCTTAAATAAGGAAACACAGGCTAAACACCCCAATCAGATAGTTCAGTAGGATCGCCGAGTTGTGAGGAAGACGTAGGCGGTGTTGGTGTCGTGTTTGGTGCACTAGGGCAGCCAAATGGTGTTGGAGATGGAGGTGACTAATGGGTATGTCCAGCCAGCCAATTCAGGGGTTAATTGCCCTAATTAGGTTAGGGATTTTAACCGTGAGGTGGTGCGGATTGTTTTAGGAGTGGTGGTGGCATGTTTGATGGTGTGTGGCACCGATGCGAGCTCACCAGAGCTCATGTCGGACGTGGGGAAGACGAAGGGAGAAAGCTTGGATGAGTCGTCAAATCGAGGAGTTAAGGAGCTAAAGCTATCCTAGGGAGATAGAAGGAGAGAAAGGACTTACTCTAATGGATGAAAGGGGAGGAATGGTGTCAGCTGTGACTGGCCAGTGCCGGAGATGATGAATACTCTGGGGATGAGAACGACGAGGAGGAAGGGTCAAGGGCACCCCTAATTTAGCTGTCGAGGAGCGGACGAAGGCAAGGAAGATATTCCCTCTACCTATTGTACGTGGCAGAGGGCAACGAAGGGGGATTGAGGAGCTCACCGGAGCTAAGATTGGAGCTAGCCAAAGGAAGGTGAGGAAGAGGAGTTTTGGCCTAAAACCTCGCTGAAAAGCATGCTTAGATGTCAAGGAGCTTAAGTAGAAGTGCCTAGGCCTCTAAATTGCACAAAATCAATGTAATTTCCTTGTGAAATTCGCAAGGAATTTGCATTAAAAATTGTAGATTTTCTAGGGTTTTAGGAGGCGAATCAGGGTTTGGGATTAAGTCTAACAGATTGGGAAACTCCTCTCTCCAAATTTGGAGGGATTTGGTTGAGGAATCAAAGAGAAACCTTTGATTGAAGGTCAGTGGATTTGGGTTCACACCTTTAATGGCAATAGGGACCTATTTGAAGAAAATAACTAGAAGTTAGGGATCTATTTGCAGGAAACTTGAAAGTTAGGGGTCTGATTTTGATAAATAGAGATTTTGGGGCCTGAAATGCAAACAAGGTCAAGATGGACTCTGATTGGGCCCAAATTTTGGCCTTAACCAAACTTGGACTCAAGGAATCTGATGTTAAGCTTGGATTTGAGTTTTGACCATGTTTAACTGGGCAAATTCTGTTGAAGCCCAAATTAGGGTAGAATCCCGTCTAAAACTCTATTCTAAGTCAAGATAGGTTCAAATGGTTAAATTAAGGGCACAAAACCTATTAAAATATTTTTATATGAATTTTAGGAGGTTTAGATGAATTTTATTCTGATCAAAACCTCTTTAATTCAAGTGGGGTTGAGAATTAGGGTTTTATGTACTATTTTGGTTCTCGAAATGTGTGAAGCCCTGTTTCTGTCAGTGTGGACCCACTTTTTAGTATTTAATGCTTAATAGGCCTCTAATTAAACCTTAGGTGACCCTATGGTTATTCTGCATTTGTGATGTGATATTAAAACTGTAGATTTAACGCTAATTTATTGTTCTCTCCTTAAAATAGATCTAAGTGGAATTACTATTCTCGGACACTCATTCCAACTAATTCAAGCTAGTTATGGCAAATAATGGTGTCACCATCACACATTTACATCAAGTGCTAAATCATTTATGCATTCTGGTATTGCCCTGATGTCATTTTTTTTTTGTGATTTTTTTTAATAGAAACGGAATGATTCAAAACAAAATATTTAGCTTCTCATTTCATGAATCATTCATGTTTATAGAAAAATTAAAACTAGAGCAAATGCTTTTACACAGGAAGGAAATCTAATCTAATTACTGCTAAGCTACCAAAAAGCCATCCCTCTAGGAATGCTCAGGGAGCCGTCGGCACTGGAGGTTGGTGATGGCTAGACCATGGGCATGGAGACCTGTCTAGACCACACAGAGAGGAGCACACCTATAGCCCAAGGAGAGCCTAGGCATACCATTAAGATGGAGAACATACTAGCTACTTGCAAGCAATAAAATGCAAAATATAAAGCAATAGAAGAACTACTATAACTATCAGAATCAAGGGCACCAAGGGTGGTCCTTGGTGGCCG
This sequence comes from Thalassia testudinum, assembly GCA_037157565.1. Taxonomy (NCBI): domain Eukaryota; kingdom Viridiplantae; phylum Streptophyta; class Magnoliopsida; order Alismatales; family Hydrocharitaceae; genus Thalassia; species Thalassia testudinum. The sequence goes on from JAZHRO010000063.1 coordinate 101,862,764, forward strand.
TTTGGCTTGGAGTTGGAGGGAGGGAGGAGGACGGCGACAAGGTGTGGTGGTCGACCTCTTGGAGGTGGTGGAGTGCTTGGATTAGAGGAGGAAGGACAACTATGAGGGATGGAAGATGATGATCATGGGTGGCCAAAAGGTGTGGGATTTTATAAGGATGGGGGGCTCTTAGGGTTGGCATTGGAAGGCTCTAGAAGGGAGTCCTTAGGCGCCAACTTTAGGAGCATGAAGCGGTCTTCTTAGATCCACTTTTTGGGGGAGAAGTTGGGGGGTGCGTGGACTAGGTTAGGAGAGAGGTGGAGTACTCTAGAGTCTTCTAAAGTGGCCATCCAAATGGTGGAGGTGAGGAGGGGTTGCATTGGGTTTAGTCCTAAGTGGGTTAGCTTAGCATAGGGTCTAGTAGGTTGGGTCTAGTTGGTTGTCTCCTAGTCTAATTAGGGGTATGTGTGTTTGATTGGGTTAGGAAATCCCTAATTAGGTTCTTCATCAACCTAATTAAGTTGTGGGTGAGTCAATTGGATTCTAATTGGATCCAATTAGACTTGCATTGGTGGAATTGTATCCAACCAAGTCCTGTGTGAACTTAATTGTATTTGGGTACAACCAATCAACTAGGTATGCACCTTGATTAGGCTAAGTTTACTTGACTCTAATTAGACTCATTGTAATCTAATTGACAAAGGCAGACTTCCAATTGAGTTCCATGGGCCCAATTAATCAAAGGTTAGCCTAATTGAGTCAATCAGGATTAGTGTGAACCTCATTAGGTTCTTGGATTAGGATTAGGGTCTATGTGGCAACCAATTGACAAATGGACCACAGTAATCGAAAAGGAATCGTGCGAGTATAGCATTGACTTATGATCACCAGTCGGTTACTTCATGATAAGTTATTAACAGCCAAATCTCGAGATTGTGGGAATAGAAAAGAAGGCTACAACAGGAGGAAGTCTACTCTATAAATACTAGGTTGGACTAGCTTTCAGGGTTTACACAATGAGATAAGAGAGAGAAATACAAAGAGTTTATACCACTTACCTACTAGTGAAATTTAGGAGTATCACCCTCCCCCCAGACGTACACCCTTATTCAATGGAATTGGGTCATCAAACCTCTTGCGTGTATTCTCTATGATTGTTTGTTGAGTTGAGGTTCCTATTCTAAGGGCCTCAATTAGGAATGATCATATTCATCAAGTAACAAAAGAGCTGTACGAACATCATCACAAGAAACTTCTTAGGCAACTTCTTCCCAAGTTCTTCCTTGGAGATCGATCTTACAAATTTTTGCTATAGCCTTGGCATCAAAACAAATCTTGACATGAAGAACAATGGATTCAAGGATAATATGATCTCCTTCACCAAGTTGTTGTAGATTGGCATAGAACAAACCAACCAAAGTGGGTTATATGCCTTCAATGGCATAGCCAACATTGAAAGTAGGATGAAGGAAAGTTTTCATCATTTGGAAAGCAAAGAGTTCAGCCATGTTTACACCATCAATATCTTTTAGTTCTCCAAAGAGAAGAGGTCTAAGAGTTGTGTAAATAGCATTGCCAAGTTTAGAATACTAGCGCTGCTCAACTTTAGGTGAGAAGAGATAAGAAGAAATAAAGTTTGACTTGGTAAGTGTCAGAAGATGAACCCTCAATAGTTTTCCCCTTCTTTGACTTAGGTTCCATTTGAGGAAAAGATCAAGAAAACATTTCCTTCATCATCAAGTATGCCTTTGCATTGCCTTCGTCTTTGAAGCTTCTTCCATATCATTTTCATATTTAGCTTCTTTGTAAATCATTTTAAGCTCTGCAACTCAATAGTTGGCTCATCCAAATATCATATCTTATTTTGTTAATGGTTAAATTAGGTTAATTAGTGCTTAGCACTAACAAGTTGCCCTTAAAAATCAACTCAATTGTGTAATGAAGAGTGATCAATCAATGCCCAAATCGTGCAAAAATAGAAGTTGTGAAAACTCAGCAAAATTGCAGCAAACAAAATCAGGAGAAGGGGGTGAGAAGAAGGATGAAGGGGGATGAGAGAGTAGGAAAAAAGTACGACGAGAAGTCATGGCAAATAAGTGGTGGACTCAATGGTCCATCAACCATAGGGGGAAGTAGAGTTCAGAGTTCAAGTACAATCAGCAAAAATTATGAATAAAAACTCTTTCTCACTAAAAAATGTACAAACTCATTCTTAAAATTACTCCTAAATGTGATGTAGAGATAACAAAGCCTCCAAACAGGTTCTTTGGAGTCCACCCATGTCACCACCAATCTCCTCCGCGAAGGTGTACCTAAAAACAAGCAAAGCAAAATAATTAGTGGCCTAATATGCAAGACCGGCTAAATGTATGAGCAGAAGTAAAAAGTAATCAAGATTCGTCGCCTCCCCGATAGGGGTGCCAAAAACTAATTATGAAATTTGCATGCTAAAGAAGTGTTGTTATGTGTGAAAACATGATTATTTACAAAATTTTGAACTCCCAAAAAGAAATAAGAATAAAGTATAGCAGGAGTCCAAGTTATCCTAAAGGAGGCAAAATTGTCTAAATTACTAATTATTAACCTACACTTTTTTTGGGGGATTTATTTTCTAATTTTTTTGGAGTTTTATAATGGAAGAAACACATTAATCCTAAGTCTAAAGACTAACCCTAAATTAGCAAAATGAAATTGCATGAAAATCAAGAAACTAATCTACCAATTAACTACAAACTTCAAACTACTAAACAAATCACTAAACCAATGAAAAAAAAAAATCACCGAGCAAAATTTTATTAATGTAAAACAATGTCAAAATTATAACTAGAGAGAGAAAAGTGAATAAGGGGAGAGTCTCATCACGATGGTGGTGAGTGGAGAGTGGTGGTGAGTGTCAATCATAGTGATAAAGAGGCAAAGTTTCGCCTGAGGTTCTCCATACCCAAGTGAGAGGAGAGAGAGGGAGCAAATGGAGAAAAATAATAATAGAAAATGAGTAAATAATGGGGTGGTCTTGAGGGATATATATATCCCTTTATTTTGTGCACCATTAATTTGGCAATTTTAGAAAGAACAAAATACTCCTATGCCCGTTAAAGGGGGAAATGGAGGATCGTGGGTTCTAGCCTAGGATTCACTTAGTGGCATGGGCAAGTTGTGGTTTCTATTGTCACTTAGGGTTTGCCCGCAACGGTTTCCTCATCATAAAAAAAAATAAAAATACCCCTATCCCGTTAGGATTGGGACAAATCCCTTGATTTTCTCACAAATATTGATTCTAGACCACTTCTTTCCTTTTTGTTCATTTATCCCTCACCCCACAAGCCCAAAGTACCACAACTAGGCTTGCTACATTTTTTCTCTTCACTTTTTTTCATTTACTATGTGTGCATAGTCACTAGAAAAGGAGGGAGGGGCTTCCCGAATGCCTTGCAGTCATAAGGTGCCGATCGATGATATTGTTTTCTTAATCTCTTTTTTTTATTCTTTATTTTCTCAATTTTCTTCATTCCTTTCGCACCATTTGGCGCAAGCACCTTTTTTAATTTCCTTCACTGCGATCGACCTCCTTAGCTTTTGCTCTTTCATTTGGGACTAATATTGACCATGTTTTTCCATTGTTTTCTCTCTTTAACATCAAAAATTAAAGAAATTAGATTATTTTCTAATTTGCAAAAAGAAAAATAAAAATCCAAAAAATGGCCAAAAAATAATAAAATATAAGCAGAGAAATTATACAAAATTGGGATGCAATCAAGGACCATAGTCATATGTCTTTTGTAACAACTAGGGCATTGTACTAATGTACTAAAATGCCATTTGGCCTAAACAATGCTGAGGCAACCTACCAGCAATTAGTAAATTTTATTTTTTCTGATTTAGTTGGAAAAAGTTTTGAAGTATGCATTGATCACATGCTTGTCAAAAGAACTTCCATTAAGGATTAGTTGCATAACTTACATGTCATTTTTCTAATATAGAGAAAATATAAATTCAAACTGAATCTAGAAAAATGCATGTTTGGAGACTCATCCAGAAAGTCTTAGGGTTCCTCGTGTCCCATCGGGGAATCGAGGCTAACCATAAAAAAATCAAAGGCAATCATGGATTTAGAACCCCCTACTACTTTTAAAGGCGTACAATCATTAGTAGGGAAAATTGCTTTCCTAGGATGTTTTCTATCTAGGGCCTCTGATAGGTGCTCCCCTTTCTTTGATTCCACAAAGAAAGAAATGGGATGCAACATTAACCACTGGACACTCGAATGCTAAAAAGCCCTAGATGAACTTAAACTACACTTGCAAACACCACCTGTGCTTTCCACTCCTATTTTGGGCAAGAAGTTATACTTGTACCTAGCCACATCCAATTGAGCTATAGGTACAACCTTGGTATGGCAGAATGGGGGAGTCTAGCAACCCGTATATTGCGTTAGTAAGACACTACAAGGTGCCAAGTCCAACCACTCGCCCTTAGAAAAATTATCTCTAGCTTTAGTGTTTGCCTCTAGGAAGTTACAGCCATCTTTCTAGCCTCATACAATATTGGTCCTCACAAACCAATCCCTTAAATTAAAGAGGATGCTCTTTTGACTCTCCACACCGACTCGATAGATAAGGAGGCCCTTAAAGCTGAATGAATTTGACATAAAGTACTAATCCCAACTATTCATCAGAAACAAGTACTAGCCAACTTCATTGCGGAATTGAAACAATGAGAAGGAGAAGAAGGTGGAAAAATATGGTGTAACATCCCAAAAACCAGGTCATGATTCGTTTTGGAGTGGTTCGGGTCACTTTGAACCTATAGACACAATTGCAGTTTGGTGCAAGCACAAGCACTTCTTAAAACATGATAAAAACACGTATTATCGATCAACCCCTAGTCAAACCTCATCAAAAGTTACAATGTATGGTACCGTTGGATTCCTCTTGTTGCAATCTTTCCAACGTCACTTGTTTTGCTTGAATTGGAGGTGTATAGCTCAAGTTATGACCAAAACAAGTTAAAAAGGAACTTAATGTAAGGTGAACCAAACCTAAGGGTAATGTCAAAAATTTGCCTAACTAATCCTAACCCTGAATAGAATTTTGGTCTATAAATAAAGCCTATTTGGACTTAGGGCTATCATTATTTCCTAAGCCTCTTAGATTGAGAGAGAAATACAGAGAGAAAGGATTAGGATTTCAATTAGAAATCCTAAAATCCTTTCATAGGGACCTGTTCATGATTCTAGAAAGTCTAGGCTTTCCACAGAAAATTTTACGGTGGAGATAGCGGCGAGCATCGAGGGCGCAATGCGTGGCGACGGTGGTGGAGGCGTGTTGCATGGTGCAGCACATGGCACAGGGAAGGCGTGCGCTTTCATGTGTTCACGCGGAGTAAGGAGTGAGCAATTACAGCCTTGATTGGCAACACGTGGCTCGATCCAGCGGCTATGGGAGTGGTTGCACGAGATCGCGATCCACGTGAGGTGAACGGACGCGAATAACGTCGTGACACATGGCGAAGAGAGAGCAGGCAATTGGTTTGATTTGGATCGGTCGATCCAGGAGTGTTTAGGACCCCACGCATTATTTCAAGCGGTTCGAGGCCTTCCCAACCTCGAAATTCGAAAAATAAGTTATCGTTGGAATCCTCTTGACACGTACTACACGCTGGTATAGTTTATTTTTTATTTTTATTACTGTTTCCTTAGTAAAAAAATCAAAAATGTGTATAAGTAGTTTCCTAATCTGTTCTCATGTCCTTAGCTCAGGAAGATTTCTCAATGCATGCACGAATCACAAGGAGGGTCTAACACACTTTCTAGGACCCTTTGCACATAGTTCAGAGTCACCATGACCCTTCAACGATCTAAGTAGATTAAACTACTCTTCTCTTGTTTTGTGTCTTTTCCGGGTGACCATGGACCCATTTTGGGTGGTTCCTTGCATATACCGCGTTGGTTGGCATGTTGATTCTTCTTTTGTTGAGTTTGGAACCTTTTCCGAAGTTTTATTCTAATTTTGGGCTCTTAGTGTGAAATAATTGGATTCTATGTGAATGATTCAAATTTAATGATCCAATGTATCCTTATCATTGCATGCATCAAATGAACTCTGATTACGTGAAACAAGTTCCATTGTATTCGTTAATTGATAAATAATATGGGACCATTGTCGTTACTTGGAAAATACTGGTGAATGGATAAGTTGGAGAATAACATGAATATTTGAAAATCCTAGGTTTAACAAATGCAATTTTTAGTTTGTTTTGGTTTGATGACAATAAAAATGCAATTATCTAAAAATGACTAAATAATCAATACAATGGTTTAGTTGAGACTCAGATGATGGATAACTAGTTTTAGCCCCACTACTCGTTGGAATTGACTACAGCTTTGGTCTTTCAGACCAATCTAGGTTCGTTTAGAAAGTTGTTAGCCTCCCTACGACTCTTTGGTTAGGCTTAGTGGCCAACTAAGATAGTGAGATACATGGCTCGAGGTTTAGAGTAGCTTCTTCTGGGCCGGTGGGTGGGTTATTGCCTATCTATGATTTAACCTACATAGCACTGGTACGTGTTCACGCTACATGATGTAGCCGCCACCCCTTTCCGCAGTTACCCCAGGGTGATAGAGCATGGTGACTTGATGGGTATAAGCCGTCTTCTCGACCAAGAGGGTGGCTTTATCAGTCTTGCACCTCAGGAAGTTACACGAGTTCATCTTGTGCCCCAAGAGGTTGATTAATGGAATTTGGAATACAATAACGTGAGCTTAAATGCATAAACAGAATTGGATATGCAATAATTACTAAATGGAATAACTGCTGATATAATGCCCTCTTTCTTTACTCTTATTGTTGTTGTTACTCTATTGTCATTGTTCTACTCTACTCAATTTTTATTGACATGTTTGTTAGGTTCTGTACTCAGATATTGCTAAGCAGTCGAGCGCAAATGCTACAGTTGGTCCATCTACTGCGAGGCCAGGTCCTACTTTAGGAGATGGTCCGTTCTAAGCACTATGGATCTTTAGTTCTACTTTTTTCCCACTGTTAGACTTTTATTTTCCTATCTTTTGTGAGTGTACTAGCACTTGAGCACTCTTTACTGATACGAGATTTGTGCAGTTTTATAAATGCAAGTTTTAAAGTCACTGCAATGCGCAAAATCGATCAGCTTTTAATTTTATATTCCTAGATAGTGGTGGTATCTAGGGTCGTCCAAGGAGGCCAAATTATTAGACAGATAATTGATTCTCTCTCTCACCTACTAAAAATCGCACCTTTCTTTTTGTATTTTTGCTTTGTGAATTTTTAATATTTTTCCAATAATCGGGATACGGGAAGTTGAATCGACTATGCCCTAAGAAGTAAAATAAATTCTACCTTCCTAAGCTCACCCTAGGCAAGTGAGCCTAGGGTAATTAGGAAGGAGATGCAGTGCACAGAATATAATAAAGCTACTACTTGAAATGAAAAGCTCAGGAATGGAAAAAGGCACTTTTCTATTAAGAAGAAATGTTTACAAAGTACCTAGGGAGCTCAACTAAGCAAAGGTTCCACTTAGTTAATCCCTAGGTAGATGAATGATTCTACTTAACAAAAATTAAAATGCAACAAAATAAAAGACAGAAATTCTCTTGAGTAGCTGAGGCAATCTTTGCTCCAAGAATGGTGGCTCCCGGACTTGAAAAAGACTTCCTTCTAGCACCTTGAGTTGCTCCTTTCTAGGCTGGATGCTTGCTCCTTGGCGTGGCATAATGAAGGAGAGAGAAGAGGAAGAAGGCACCAAGGGAGCGAGTAGGTTGCTCCCTTAATCTTCTCTCCTTCACCTTTCTTGGTTGTGGGATGTATGGTGGCTATAGGTGTTTGATAGGAAGAATTGTTGCTTGCCAAGGATGGTTTGTAATGGTAGAATGGGGGGTATTTTTATAGGTGTAGAGAGGAGGGTGGTTGTGCCTTTTAGATGAAGGGCAAGGATGGCTTGGCGCCATTGTGGATGGTGGAGATGGCTTGGATTTAGTAGGCGCCAAGTGTGAATGGGAGTGGCACCTTTTGGTGGGCATCACCAAGAAGGGATGCCTTCAATCTTGGTGCCAACTTTGGTGGGAGTTAAGGGGTGTTTGGCACCTCTTCATGGACGTCCACCATGAAGAGGCACCAAACACTTTTGGTGCCAAGTGTGGATGCATTTATAGGAGTCGACCATGATGGTTTGCGTTGGGGATTTTGGGCGCCAACATGGGAAGCTTCTAGGAACCATTATGGATAGTCATGAGGAGGTGTATATGAATCTTCCTTGGTGCAAAGTGTGAATGCAAGGTAGGACATCCATGAAGGAGTGTGAATGGCTTAAAGTGATGGTAGTGTGAATGTATTAAGGTGGTGGGTAGGAAGCTTCCTAGGCGCCAAATGAAGAGGTGCCAAGGAGGAATTTTGGCTTGGTTGGATGGCCATTAATGTGGTGGGGAATTAGGGTAGGAGCTGATATATTGGAGGAGCTAGCTAAGCTAACTAGTAGCTCAGTTAAGTAGAGAAGGAGCTGGAAGGAGATATCTTGAGCTAACCACATCTCTTCTGGAGCTGAGATGAGATGGCTTTGAGTTGAATGATGACTTCTTAGCTGACTTAGCTTAGCTAGTCCATGAGTAATAGCTAAGCTAAGTGGTGAGGAGCTACCATGGGTTGGGATGAGCTGGATTTGGGCAGGATCTAGCTGAGTTGAACTGGGATCCAGCTACTGGAGCTTTTACTTTCACAATTGTTCCAAGTGCCTTCCATACTGCCAGGGTTTCTTTGATTTCCAATGCATTCATCCCTAGCAATCAAATGGAATTACATAAGATAATGCAAAAAAGAATGCTAATGTATGCTCTAAACCGTAAATGCATATGCATGCTAAATGCAATGCAATTGATAAAACCTTAGAAACTAGATATGAATGGTCATTAAGGATGATGATAAACTAGTGTTTATCATTTATCTTTCTACCTTCTGTGGTGGATTTCATTATGCTTGTTAGCACTTTATTTATTTTCATTTAATGTATTATGAATGAATGTTTGGCTATTGATGTTCTATGACTGTGTGCTGGGTGACTGCAATCTTGTGGTTGGATTGTGCTTGTTGTTAGCACACGATAACTCAGGTTTCGTCAATTGGTGGGACTCGAGCAGTCACATATGATAGGATCTAAAATATGGAATATCTACGCGCACAAACACTCAAGCACAAAATCGGTAATAATAAGAAAATTTGCACAATCATTCAAACCACAAAAATAGGCATAATATGTATAGTGGTTCCCCTCCCATGGGTACTTCACTACCTAAGCCTCCCAGCTTAGGGTTTTTAAACCGATTCTCTCAACCCCAAGAGAATCAATTTACTAAACCGAGGTAATTAACAGGTTACCTCAACCCAAGTACAAGAAAACGGGTTTGTTACAACCCAACGAGCAAATGCTCAAGAACAAATGAAATACAGGTGTAAGACAGAAAAATAAATCTTACAACTAGAACCTAAGCCTCTCAACAAATGTAAATATAATGTTACTGATTTGAGAGCCTAGTGAAGACGTGAATGCATGAAAGAAAATCACGTCGACGCATTTGCAAAAACATGGAAAGATTGAGAGCAGCAAACTCTATTCTTCTCTTCAAATACGGTGGAAAATATGAAATATAGTGCTCTAGAATTTTCTCTTATCTTTCTTTCGTCTCTTGTGTGCAAACAAAGAGTCCTAGGGTCATTTTATAGAGTTTACAACCACAGGGATTTGTCTACTAGACGTTGGGATTTAATTCCCAACGTTCACATAGCCTAAATAAATTTTTTAGCCGTTCAGAATTGAGCCAACGACTAACTGGTACCGGAACTAAAGTGTGGGTACCGGTACTCGTCGTTTCCAGATTTGGGTTTCAAACTCTTAACACAAATCTGTAACACACTTGTACTGATACTGATCATTAGTATCGGTACTCGTTCCCTCCAGTACCGGTACTCATGGGGTACAGGTTTGTTTCTTTTAAAAAATCCAAACCTATAACTCACATGTACCAGTACTAAACTTTAGTATCGGTACTTGTGGGTTAACAGGTACCTTTTTTAAGAGATTTAATCAATTACGTTATTCGAAAATGATCGTAATATTAATCCTAATTTATCTCTAATTATTTTTAGGATCTAAGTTATATTCCTTTGTTAAGAGGCATATACAATCTATAAATATAAAATCTAAACTAGAGAAACTAAATGTCGAAAATGATCTTCTCCTCCTCAACTCATCCTTGTCATCATCTTCTCTTTCTCATCATTATGCCTCCATCACTTCCTGTTTGCCTTGATCTTCACCTAAATCTGAAAAGAACTCAATTGCAAACATTAATTCATAATAATTTTGTTAACACCAAAGCAAGATGTGGAACAAGGTTTGTTAGCACACGACAACTTGGGTTTTGTCGATTGGCAGTACTCGAGCCATCACATATGGGCCCTACGAGTGGATATATCCTACTCATCCTTAGAAGAGAGAGTAGGATTAGTCTTGGAGGGCCCAGAAAAATATGCTGGCTAATATGTCATCTATCTGAAGTTCCCAACCACTAATAACGTTGAAGAATTTGAATCCCTACTGACAAGGTTACGATTGGCAAAATTGATGGGAGTAAACACCTTAAAGCACTCAAGGACTCCCAATTAGTAACCAATCAAGTTAATGGGACATACTAGAGAAAGAATAGTTCCATGACAGAATATGTAGAGGCTATTAAAGCCTTGACAACCGACTTTGAGTTTGTCATAGATGAGAAGATCCTAAGGGCCCAAAATAGCATTAGCGAATGCCTTCACGTGGCTAGCATCCTGATTGCGCAACAATCCATGCCCTTAATGAGTCTATTGTAGGTTGGAACCTAGATAGCATTGCATTTGTACATATATTTCATGCCTATTGTTCGAGGCATAGATCGCGTAGAAGATTAGCACGTTGTAGTATAGCGCGAAATACGTCTCAAGCAAATAAATTAATGGAACTAGTGAGTCTCGGTCGATCACAGGGAAGCAGAAAGCACTTTTGATTTCATGAGTTTATTCCAAATATAAGTACCAAGTAATAGAAACAATCAATCACAATCTCCACATCACAAAGAGAGATTGAATTTGATATATGCTATAAATGAAAACATGAATGTAAACAACTACTACTATAACAGAATGAGGGCACCACGGGTGGTCCGTGGTGGCCTTTTGAAGAGGTTGGGAAGAGCAGCAATGATCCATCAGGGTGGCCCAATGGACGCTTCAGATAGAGATGTAGAGACGGAAGCAGAGAAGACAGGAAGAAGAAGAGAGAGGAGTTGTCGGAGGAAGAAGAAAAACTAAGGGAATGGCTTTCAAGGGGACACTTAGGCCTCTTTTTATAGCTATTATGAAGGGCATTTAGGGTATTTGAGCCCTTAATCCTGTGCAAAGGCTTTAGATTAATCAGATCCATTGATCGGGAGATCAACGATCCTGATTAAGCCTTCTAAATCCTTCTTCCATCCACGGCTTGATCTGGTGTAGACACGTCGCACCCTGTGTGCCATTGGATCTGAATCTGACGGCCTCGCTCGCTCGCGCACTCGCACGCCCGCTACTCGCCCTCAATCAGCGCCTCAAATCCAAAACTTGTCAGCCATACGATCTCTCGATCAAACTGTGTAAAAAGCCTACGCAGTTCCCGCTGAGTCCTAAGGTGCACGTCATCGTCCGTGTCTGCATCCGACTCTCCTGTGCCTGCCACGCGTTCGCTGCCAGTCCCCCCAATGAAGATCCTACGGTGGAATTTCACCCGTAGGCGGCCGACTCCCAAGCGCTCTGAACCCGCATTGCACGCTATCTGTTAAGTGCGCTTTTCGCTACGCTGCGTGCACGGAATATTGCGGTTTCCAAAACCTGTGCATCCACCCTCGACCGTTGGATGGGAATCCAACGGTCAAGATCTTGCCCTTTCTTGATGAGGAGGCTGGAAACGGGCGACGTGGTTGCATCGCGGCCATTGGATGATGATCCAACGACCCACGACTCTCCCTCCCATATTGGGGCATGGTGAGGGGCAACTGCGACGGCACCATGTTCGCAGTCTAATGGTGTAGAAATTAACTCAATCGAAGGCCTACATCATTAGATACAAGGAGAAGAAGATGGTCGACCACGATGGCACCACGTGGTGCCATCGTGGTCGACCATCTTCTTCTCCTTGTATCTAATGATGTAGGCCTTCGATTGAGTTAATTTCTACACCATTAGACTGCGAACATCGATCCGGATCCATCCATGTGGTTGAATTTGTCATTTGAGGTTCAGATATTCTTCAATTTGCCCCTTGGCTCCTGCTTCTTCTGCGGCCTCCCTAGGGTGCTACGGGAGCCTGATTGATGCGCTCTTAGAAGCGTTGGACTCCTATCTTCATTCCAATAGATCCATAAGGTTGGATCGGTCATCTGCAATTCTGGATTACCTACAATTATTAATACCTCTCAAATAGCACATTATTATGTATAAAACATATAAATCATCTAAGATGCAAAGTACCTTGTGTATGCATGTGGAATGCCCATGTTAAGCTAGGTTCTACCTTAATTCAGGCGAATTAGGGCCTATGATTGCTACGCAATCACCTATCATGCATCTTGCATTTCATGAGCACATGGCTTGTTTTGTCCAAGTAAAGGCATTGTAGTAACTTCCCTATTTGTGAGTACCTATACAAGAATAAATTTCGGGGATGGAGCAGAAGGATACTCTTGAAGCGCAAGAGGAACCACATGAAGAATCAAAGACAACCCGCAGCAGGATCACAGCAACACAGAGTGGAGGAGGAGGACCTGATTAACCACCTACCACCTATCCCAATTCCGCTTTAACCCACACCATTGGACCTCATGAGACATCGTAAACAATTTCGTAAAACCTTTCTTAAAGACATCTGCCACATCACTCGCCTATATGGCACCACCTCACCACCCTCTTCCTTTGTGGTGCCACTTATCTTACACATCACCATCCACCTAGGCACACATTCTAGAGAATCCTAGAAGACTTCCCTCCTGAGCCACCACCAAAATATCCCCCTCTCCCACATGTCCCAACACCTCCATAAAAACCCTATCCCATGTAAACCCTCTGAAAGCGCGATCTTCGTTTTCGATAAAATTTGTAACATAAAATGTTGCATCGTTGTAGTATCTCGCGTGGTAGAAAATCGCTTTTCAAAAATATTTAATAATTCAAAACTAACCACAAGAAGAGTTAGGTCATCTCCATAGGGAGGAATCAGCCTAATAAAATCACAACTATGTAGAAATTGAGTTCACAGAAGTATTCATCAAATCAAACAATGCATATGCTGCTATGAATGTAAACCCCAAATTTAAGGAGAATTCAGGAGCTATTGACATAAATTTCACATAAGAAAATAGTTCATGTGTAGGGGTATATCGTGTACTTTTTACTTGCATGTAGACTAGAGTGTAAATCAAAATGCAAATGTGATGTGTATTGAGATGGATTTCAAGGGCTGAACAAATATGTGGAAGAATAAGCATAAGGTTGCAATTTCACCTCAATTTAATTAATCAAACAAATCAGAAAAATAAATCATTGACAATGGTAGTGTTCGTAATTTCTAATTCAAAGGGAAATAGAGGAATTCCCTTCTCTCCTCTTTGCGCACGTGGAGTGGTCGCTGGCCGACTGGAGCTCGGTGGTGGTGCATGGGAGAGAGACGATCGCGATGGCGGTGACGGGGCAACCGAAGGTGGCTGGACGTGGCCGAACGGCGAAGGAGAACGTTGGTGACGGCAGGTGGCGCTTGTGGGCATCGTGGAGGGCAACTGATGGGCATGCAAAGGTCGTGAACATGAGATGAAGATGATGGCGAGGTTGACGGTGAGTTTGGTGATGGAGAAGCTCCCCTACCGGTGGTGAGTGTACGACGTGCTTTGGGTTCTTTCGTGGGGGAGGTTACAGGTGGTAGAACGGAGATAAGGGAGAAAAGGAAGAAGATGACGAAGAAGAAGAGGAAGTGGATGTGCACGGGTGGTTGTGCGGCTGTGGACGGGTGCACGCATGGGGGCACGGCTGCGCGAGGATCTGCTGTGCATGGGTGTCATGCGCGCTTGCCAGCACTTTGCGACGAGGGGATACTGGCATGCAAAGGTGGTGGATGTGGAAGGGAAGGCGGCAGGGGGTTGAATTGAAGGTGTTGATGGCACGTACACACTCTGTCACCATGTGTGCTTCGATGGTGAGGGCGACGTTGAGGACGCGGAGGCCACAGTGCTCGCTGAAGTTCACGGTGTGTGCCTCCTTCATGGTGGAGAAGATGAAGAGAAGAAGATCTCGCCAACCCCCCCACAGAGAAGGGGAGAAGATTGATTCTCGATCCCCCGTCCATCCTCCTCTTTTTAAACGCTGAGATCGTCTCCAACAATATTGGAGATGGGGCAGTGGTGTTGCGTGAGATTCGGATGATTTGGGTCGCCGATTTATTGAGGTCGACGAGAGCCAGAAGATCCCCGTGGGGGGGGGGGGGGAGATCTCTTCAAAAGATATTGGTTTCTTCGCAAATTTGTTCCTCCTCCTCTCCCATTTTCCCAGTCACTGTTAACTCTTAACATAGCCTGATGGAGTGGGTCAAGTGGAAGAGATGGAGAGGGTGAACTATGTGCGTGACCTGCATGAGAGAGTGGCATGTTGAAATGCAATATAAAATAAGTTATTCTTGCAATAATGAAATATAAAATAATTATTTATATACATAATAAGTTATAGAATGCAATAGAATATATGTAAACTTAAGTAATGATACATGCAATCATTCTATGACCTAATGTAGTTATTAACAAACATAAAGTGTAAGAATAAAGTTAACTTAGGCGTAACAATAGTCTATTAAAATGGACTCATCACCCTCCACCTAGGCACCTGATGATAATGTCGTCATCAGCCATAACTAGCTTTAATTAGTCATAATCAACAGATAAATACTTCTACATAACCACCGAAGAGCCATAATTCAGTGCATATCCTTTCTGAGAAGAATACATTAAATCAAGGTTAAATCTGTAGTTTTAACAGTATATCCTAAATGCAAAGCAATCACGGGATTTTCAGGGTTTAACTAAAGGTTAAATGGTCATAAATGTCCAATAAGAGGGTCCTTGTAGACAGAAATGGGTTTTCACGTATTTCAAGAATTAATGAACACCCGAAACCTTAATTTTAGACCCACTTAATTAATAGAGGTTCTAGTCACTTAGACCTTCTCAATATCAAAGAAAAATATTCTATAAGGTTTGATATCCTTGATTTGACCATTGAAACCCATTTTGACCTAAAACAGAGTCTCAGATAGGAAGTTGCCCTAATTTGGGTTGATAGGTAAATTACCCTATCAAACTTGGTCAAAACCAAAATCCAACTTCACCATCAGATTCCTTGGGTCAAAATTAGGTTTTTAACAAAATTTGGGCTCAATCAGAGATCATCTTGACCTAGTTTGCATTCCAGTTTAGTCTGACTCTTTTTTCTTACACATACACCCCTAGATTTTTGAATTATTTGCAAATAGGTCCCTAATTTTATCTTCTTATTTACATATTGGTCCTTCCTCCATTATCGCGGAGGAACTCCTACTCCAGTGACCTTCAATAAGAGATTTCTCTCTGATTTCCTGACGAATCTCGCCCAAAATAGAAAGGGAGATCCCTAATGAAATCCTCTTCCATATGAGCCATGCATTGGGCTCTAAATCCTACTCAAAACCTAATGTGAACCTTTCAAAGATTCGGGCCTCCTTCTCGTGCAAGAACCACGTGCTTCCAAGCTTGGAAAGCTCCAATCAAGCCTATAAAAGGTTCCCTGTGGTCAAGCCGACCACCTTAGCTTAGTTTGGAGGCGGGATACCCCCTTCTTCCCTTCTCCCCGACCTCCATCTCCACCAACTCTGGTGACCCTCCTTGACTACCTTCTTCACCATCTGCCACGTACAATAGGTGGCGGCTCCTTCATCATCAGCTTCATCTGCGTGTCGCAATACCAGCGAGCGCCGCCTACCTCCCCTCGTCGTTGCCGCTTTTCCCACTAGAGACTTCATCTCCTCCAAGTCCGGTGTACCACCGGGAAGGACTTCCCTTCCCATTCGTCCCTTAGATTTAGGTTAGTTAGATTCCTTTAGCTCCGTAAGTTAGCTTAGGACTTCTAAACCCAACATTCAACCCATGTCGCCGCCATTCACCGTCATCTTCCCCATCTCTAGCCACACCTCCAGTGAGGTCTTCTAGTCACTCTACCGCACCACACACCTTGCCAACACCCTCACAACCTCCGTTGCTCATCCCTGCACAAAACCCCTCAACCAATTTCACCTTTCGCCCACTCACAACTGCCACCGAACAACCCATCCTTTCACCTTCATCTCCGACACCGACTACCCTCCACACGCCACCATCCTCCACGAAACACCCACCATCACCTTTGCCATGCTCCGGCGAAGATAGGAAGCTATTTAATTGGGCCTTTCAAGCCCGTATTTGTGTTTCAAGTTCCCTGCTGAAGCTCCGCCACTGCGTCATCTTCTCAGGTTTATTCTTTGCCCCGAGGCCCTGTTCTTCACCAAGAACCCTTCCAAGTCGTGCAGGTGCATCTCAATTTTACGCCCAGGTCCTCAATTGAGGATCCCAGCTGCAGTGGCTACGTCAATTGAAGCACCTCTTCAACAGCTGCTGCTGACTCTTGCGCAAGCAAAGTTGCTCAATGGGATAGTCCCACATTGATGAAGGAAGACCACCTGACCACCCATAATTGCTTTTTGTTTTTTAGGCTTATTACCTCAAGAACACGGGGTGAGGTCCCCTTACCCGCACACCCATACCCGCCTAAGCCTTCACTCCTCAACTACTACCCACATCGGTAGCCCTAGACCCGATACTGCTTAACCTGATTACTCGATTGGTTACCCGATTATCTGAGAGAGACGAGGAAGGAAAGAGAGAGAGAGTAGGGGAAGGGGGGTTTTGCTCTTCAGAGGAAATCCGCAAACTTAGTCACTGTTAGGTTGAAGAGGACCCTTGTGCATGAGAAGAAAAGCTTCTCTCTCAAGGCTTGAAGGAGGAAGGAAAGAGGCCATTGCTTCTCTTGAAGGCACTGTAGCAAGGCGACGTTTAAGTTGTCTACCTTGAGCACCCGACGTCTAATATCTCTGACAACCAACCAGCACTCTGGACTTATTACCTACTTACATTACATGGAAATTGGTTCAAGTGGTTTGAGATACTGTGTATTTATTTCATCTATTGAGTAGTCAATATATGTGCATCTAAACTGATAATTAGTTATTTAAATCACCATTATTTTCTCTTAAATATCTTTTTGTCCTCTTCAAATCTTCCAACACTCATGTTCTCCATTGAAGATCAGTTTTGAGTAGATGTTAGTCATTGAATATCATTATTGGTTTCATTTCTTGTGCTCATTTAGATGTTCATTTCGATTAGCGCATGAATTGTAATACTTTCTCCCTGTGACCAACCTTGAACTCTATTTTAGATATTCGAGTTATAAATTTTATTTGTTGATCGAACTATTTAGGAGACTTTACTACAATGAAATGACTTAAAAACTCCCATTTGGCTCGATAAACATTCTAGAGAATTCCAGAAGATTCCCTATTGAGACACCACCAAAATATCCCCCTTGCCCACATGTGCCAACCTCCATAATGACCCCATCCCATGAACACCCTTTACCCCCTATTCTTCTGCCCCTTCTCCATCTTAACATTGATAAAGCTAAAATCTACGTGATTAAAAATATGCAACCGTTGTAGCGTGCAAATTAAGTGATCAATTAAATTTATATATCCAAACTATAAGGGATTCAGGTCAAACACAGGGAGGCAGTAGCCATTTAATACCTTTTGCAATTATTATATAATAGAGTAGCAAATAATAGTAATAGAGATATAGATATCAAATGAATACTGAATGTTATTGCAAATACCAAAATGTCTCATAGAAATATTCTATGACAATATGAATAAAAACATAGGAGAATAGAGAATAGAAGAAGAGAGCGGAGCTGCTTAAGGGATGCTTGTTGAAAGCTTCTGACGGAGCTTCAAATCCATGGCACCGGTAGGGAGAAGATGACCAAAGAGGCTAGAAGAAGGTGAAGGAATAATGGTGGTGGTCGTGCATTATGGTGGAACTAGGTGTTTTTATAGGAATCTAGGTGGCTTCCTATTGGTTGATCTAGAGTGCCTAGGATCACTATTTTGGATAGCCTAGATTAGGTCCTATGGGTTAGCTAAGGTTGGTTAGATAGGGACCCTTAGATCTAGAGTGTAGGGATAGGATGGAGGGGATTTTTTGTTGGGATTCTAAAAATAGGTGATCGACCACTACTGTTGGAAAGGATATGATCTAGGTAGGTTGCATTAGCCCTAAGGCAAATAAGTTGAGTCTAATTAGGTAAGCTCCAGTTTATTTAGGTATGTGGGTGGCTAATTAGGTTGGTGTTAGATTTGATCAGACTTACTGAGTCTAATTAGACATGATTTGGTTGGTCTGATCCAATTAGGTTCCAACTGAACCCAATTGAAGTTGGGTGCACCCAATCAGGTAGTGATGCACCTGATTGGATGTGGCAAGGTCTATTAGGCTTAGGTTGGGTCTTATTAGGTTCAATTGAGCCTAATTATCTTAGGGTTAGTCTAATCAAGTTCCATTGGGCTTCATTAACTCAGACTGAGTCAATTAGCTGTGGTATGGACCTAAATAGGTTTCTAGTTTAGGAATTGCGTATTGGATAGGTGGATTAGCATTATGGATAGTAGGATAAGATTATGGATAGGGTGGTTAGGTACATGAATAATGTTATTTATGCTTTTGACTTTTAAGCTCAAATATCTAATGTTGAGCTAGTCCAGGGATAGGTAGTAGGATAAGATCATCCTAAGGTTCTAGGAATAGGGCAAGGTTTTCCTAATTCCTTTTTTCTTTCTCTATTCTTGTGTCTTCAATCTTCCTTTATGTCAGCTTTATTGCTCAACCAGCTCCTAGCTCAACTATGGCTTCTGCTCCTATCCAGCTTTATTCTTCAGTTCTTCATATTACTCTAAGACCTATTACATACATTATTCACAAAAGACTAGAATTAGGAGATAATTATTTATAAAATAAATGCGAAGCTTAAATTTGCATGCATACTCTAAATGCCATATTTACAAACCTAATGCATGATTTTACTAATGAGTTAGCCTTAGATTAAGCAAATTAGGGTAATAGATTAGGTTGTTATCACACCCCGATGGCTATCTTTTGCTAGTCCCTAGCAAGACCAACATGCAAAAACCCAGTGGAAATCATGCAAGAATCAAAATATGTGGGTTTTCTTTATTTTCGAAAGCAAAGCATGAGTCAAAAACTCTTTTTTTTTCACAGAATATTGTAAAGGAAGCAAGCCGATTTAAATAAAAAATCCTAATAAGATTTTTTTACTAACGAAAGGAAATTGTGGACAAATCCTTAATGGCAAAGACTCAATAGTTCTAAAGTATCAACTCAAATCCGGACCTCCAAAATTAAATCAGGAATCTTATTAGCCATTAGACTTACGTTGCAAAAGTAAATTTCTCTGACTAAGTCAACACACCCAAGATTCGAATTGAATGAGAGAAACAAGCATCTTGTGTGTGATTTTTATGTGATTCGTTAAGCAGACAACCAAGTTGATTACTAGTATTCAATAAGACTTAGAATGTTTCTATGCTCTCTCTAGGACAACCTATCTTTGGTTAGGTCATAGTAGAATTTGGCAAATTTCTCCCCACCACTTTTCTATCACGAGGCCAACACACTATGTGTATATCTCCTTGGCTAAACCTCTAGGTCTCTTATTCCTAATTCTTTTCTCCATTTTTTTTCTTTTTTTCTATAGGATTAACACTGTTGACAGCGTCTCACGTCGAATTTGAAGAAAGAAGAAAATGCCTGCATTGTAGTATAGTAGACAAAATCGCTTTACAACATTTGAATTTATAAAAGTTGAAAATAAGAAATGAGTCTGAGGTCATTTGCAGGGAACAAATGGGAAATTCACGCACTAATCACAATATAAATCAATGAACACAAGATAAATATATTCAATGAATATTAACCAACAAAAATATATTTAATATCAGCCCAAATTGAATCTCAAGAAATCATAGGATAAAAAGAACGAGAGAAACTCTAAAAGAAAGTGGTGATTTAAATCACCAATTAATCCCTCAAATTAAGCACATCCAAAGGCATTCCTAACCAAATCAATTTTGCTATAGTGGTCCTTGAACCACTAATCCCTCAATTCCATTTTAGATCAAATACCAAGTATCAATTCAAATAATGTCATAGTACCAGATCAGACGTCGACCACAAGGGGAAAACGACTTAAACCACCAAGGCATAGAGCCTCAGCAAAGCAGACACACAAGGGCGCCAAGCCTTAGAGTAGAAGCCTCTTAGAGATTCTAAGTAGAGACGTTTAGGCACGCATCCTGAAGAGCACAGTGCAAAACCTAGCCCTACCCCCCTCAGAATTTCTCCTTTTCCTTATCACAGAACCAAGTATTAATCGGGTAATCGGGTTGTACAAAACTAGGCAGGGGACTAGACTCGCGTGGCAGTGGCTGCGGGTGAGGTATGAGGAAGAGTGTGGGTGAGTGCGTGCATGGGGGACCTCACCTCCCGTGTGACTAAGGCGATAAGGCCTCTTCACGAATGTGTATTATACGTTATCGCACGCTTGTCAGCAATCGATGTGGGACAAAAAGTCCACATGTCCTTCATTTTTTAGTAGCTAAAGTCCTCCAATTCGAGTTGCTGATGCGTGTCCTCATTCAACTGGAAGCTTGAGATGCTACCTGGGGATTGTCCGCATTGAATGGGTGTAGTAGCATGGTCGGATGATGATGGAATACGACGGACGATGGAGACGAAGATGATGGCGGCGGCAAGACGTCCAGAAAACACTTGCAAATCACAAGATGGCCTCTCAGCCCAACTAAACCTGCACAGTATGATCAACGTGAGGCGAGGAAGTTGGTGATGGTGGTGGCAAGGTGTTTGGAGCTTCGTGATGGCCGGACGGAGTTGATGAGGGCAAAAGTTTGATGGGTTGTCTAGTGGCGTTGTAGAGTGGTCGAAAATGCCAATAGGAAGAGGGGTTTTAACCTGTGAGTTGAGGTGGAGCTTTTAGCGGTGGAAGAAGGTGATTTAATGGAATGTGGAGGCAGTGCGACTTTGCCGGAGGTGTCCCCGGCCGAGGAGAAGAAGGATGGGAAGAGGGTGATTTGTCGGTCAAATTGAGAAGATAAGAGGTTAAAACTAACCTAGGGAGATAAAGAGAGAGAGTGAACCTATTTATGGATGACGAGGAAGGAGATTCACACCAGCTTTGATTGGCTGACGCCAGAGGGGACGAAGGCTCCGGCGATGAGAATGGCGAGGAAGAAGAGGTCTGGGAGCTCCTACTTGGTACGACGAGAAGCAAACGAGGTCGGGGAAGAGGTTCCCTCTGCCTATCTTACATAGCAGAGGGCAACGAAGAGGGATTGAAAAGCTCACCGAAGCTGCGGTCGGAGGCAGCCGAGGAAGAAGTTGAAGATTCTTGGCCTGGAACCAAGCTCAGGAGGACGGTCGAACCTCCATGAGCTTTTATAGAGCTTGAGCGTGCTCAATGTAGGAAGAATTCTTCCAAGAGAATGGAATTTCAAAAAGTTCTAGCTTTGGAAAAAATTATGAGTTCGCACGAGCTTCTCACTTCGAATCTGAGCTTGAGATTACGTTCAGATGGAAGAGGATCTTATTACGATCATCTCCTCCAATTTTGGAGGAGATTGGATGTTGATTGAAGGAGATGCAAGCGGTCAAAGTTGGTGAGGTTAGGGTTGACCAAGAAACCTCAAAGCTTCAAGTGGCAGGGGTTGTTTGGTGGAGAAGGCGACAAAAGATAGGGGGCTTCCTATAATTAATTCGAAAATTAAGTTCTTGGATGTGAGAAATAGAGATCTTAGGGACTAAATTGCAAACTAGGTCAATATGAACTCTGATTGGCCCCAAATTTTGGTCTTAGCCTAATTTTTATCCAAGGAATGTGATGGTGAAGTTAGATTTATGTTGTTTGTCTCAAAAATTTGCATAGAAGCCCAAAGGAGGGTAAAATCCCGTATAAAACACTGTCTAAAGTCAAAATGGGTTCAAATGGTCAACCCAAGGATACCAAACCTCTCAGAATATTTTTCTATGAATTTTAAGAGGTTTAGATGAATTTTATCTTGACCAGAACCTCTTCAATTTAAGCGGGTTTGACATTAGCATTTTGTGTTCTAATGTGGTTCTCGAAATGCATGAAATCCCGTTTCTATTTGTGTGGACCCACTTATTGGACTTTAATGCTCAATAGACCTTCAATCAACCCCTGACAAACCTCGTGGTTACTTTGTAATTATGATGTGTTGTTAAAACTGCAGCGTTAACCCTATTTTAAGGTTTTCTCCTCAACATGGATCTATGTGGAATTACGGTCCTTAGGTGACATCCAGGAGCATTTGTCACTTGATTTCCACTAATTTAAGTTAGTTATGGCTAATGATGGTGTTACCATCAAACACCTATATGTAGCGAGGTGTTTCTATTTGGTGGAAATGGAAAGGCAACATACATATGTAATGAGATTCTTTTATTTGCTAGAATGGCACCCATTTGTAGCAAAGTGCTTATTTGGTGGGGTATTGTCTCTTTTTTTTCTCCTTTTCATTTTTTTCAAGGTTGAATATCTATTTTTTTCTCCAAATCATTTTTCTAGATGAGTGATTCTCCTTCATCCATTCTAAATGCATTCCCCTACAAATAGGAATAGTTCTAAGAGCAAGAAACATGGCAAAGTCCTTTGGATCTATTTGCCCTAAGATTAAATCTTATTGACCACTAAGGACTCAACAAAATTGTCCAGAAGATGAGTCGGTGCATTATGCAAGTGAAGATGCCTAGAACTCAAAGACTATCCAATCCAGAGGGCGGAAAGATAAATCATTCACTTACCACCCTTTTAACTTGATACTTTCAACTTTTTCAGACTTCTTTCACGGTCTTGAGAAAAATAAATCCAGGTTTTGGTAAATACTCGAGAAAATTGAGTCTATAAAGACCTGAGGAGTTTAGGCGGAAAGAATTTGTTTCGCACCTCCTAAGATCAGTAAATTCTCAAAATTGAGAATTCTTGACTCTACCTAGCTTGAATCCCAAGAACAACACTAAAAACACCCTTTTTTTTAAATACTATCTATATATAGAAATATTGACAGGATTAGCTGACACATAAAAATAAGACATGCAATGTCCACACTCCCATTTTTATTCATTACAATGTCTTCATTGGAATGTATGTAGAATAAAAATAATCAAAATGCAATAAGCAAGAAGAGGGGATATCGCCTGACTGAGCTTGTTGTTCCAAGTTAGCTTATAAAAATAAGCATCTAAGTACCTGTACAAAATACTAGGTTGTCTCCCAGTCAAGACTAAGTTTTACATCATCTGCCAGACCAAAACCCTAAAAATAAGAGAATGATCAAATTAATGGGTTGAGTCAAGATTAATATGAAGATATGGTCATGCGACCCAAGAATCAGTGATCCACAAATGCAGACCAGTTGATGGTATAGCCCCATTCCAAAGGATTTTTCTAGTTTGAAGTGTAGAATAGGGATAGATAGATGAGGATAACGGAAATGAGATTCATGACGTAGAGCCTACTCATTAATCCAATTCCATAGTTCAAGGAGAGGTTGTGGAGGAGGTGGATTGAAATTATTATTGAAATCCAAGTCTGATTTAGAATTTGAATCTTAAGGATCCTCGTAATGCTGATTGATATCAAAAATTATGATTTCTCCATGCTCTGAGTCATATAAGGGTAAAGGTAGAGCTTGCGAGATTGGAAATTCCATGTAGAATTCCTTAAAATCCTCGTCAAAGATGATCTCTTCCTCATCAGAAATAATTTCATGCTCATCAGAATTTGTCTCACTCTCATAATCAAGCCATTCATTAGAATTATTAGGCTTATAAGTTTGACCCAAACTGACTCTATTTTGAACTACATCTTCTGAGGTAATGTCTTCCTTTTCCTCTTCAAACAAATCAAGTTCCCCAAAATTCCACGATTCAGGTGAGCTGATCACTTCCTTAGGTGAATCATCATAAGTCATCCCCACTAGTTCTACAATCTCTTGAACATCTCTTTCATAGGGTAATTGTCCATCTTGTTTTATCTCAAGATGTTAGGGATCAAAGTTAGGAGTAGGGAGTGCAAAATCTGATTTTTCCTTAAGACCCTTGTGGACGAGAGAGAGGAGTGACCATCAAATGATACTGCAGTGAAGACAAATTTGGCTCCTGTAGGAAGTACCTCAAAATGATCAGCACCATCAAATCCAAATGCCATAATTGAATCATCCAAGAACACATGATCATCAGAATCCTTAGTCAAAATCATATGAAAACCATCCAAATGTACCTAGCTGGGGGTGTCAAAGTCATCAATCTCTCTATTTCCATGTAATGTTTCTTGTTCATCCTTCCCTTGTTCAAGTTCCTTTGAGATTATTGTAATATCAGACTCAGGATCATTCTTAAAGCCCAACTGTGCATCTCCAAATGCAAAGGAATCATACTCAGGCCCTCTAGATATTGGTTCCTCAAAATAGAATGATTGCAATTCAAGGCTTGAATCAAGATCTAATTTCTTAAGCGAATCTTCCTCAATCTTGATAGGGTTATCAAAATGTGTAAATGCGATTCCATAAGGTATCTCCTAAGAATTAAGATCTTTGGATTGAGAATCAATCTTGGGGGTGCTAACCTTTTCTTCCTCATATTCTGGGATGGGATTTTCAGAAAATTCAATTCTTGATGTGTGATGATTAGTTTCAAGGACCCCATCAGATGTCCCTTCCATAGATTTGTCATTCATTTAAATGTCAGTCTTTGGGACATCAAAACTATCTATTAATTCAGATGTAGGCCTGAGTAAGATCTGCTCTGGATTATCAAAGGGCTGGTGGGTGGGCTCGATGTAAGTAGAGGTTGGGGTTGAGTAAGATGTCATACTTAAGGTCAGATCCTCAACCCTAAGTACCTAACCACCGACTTGTGGCATACTCAGACTAGATTGGGATTTATGTTGCTCCTCCTTGATTTTATGAAGCTCCTTCATCTTGTTATCAATATTTCTTTTATTAGATTCTTTCATCTCTTGTAGCACTTAGAGCAATTGGACAATCTGGGAATCATCGTTGTGGTTAGGGGTTTGAGTGGACTAAGGATAATGATTTTTAGGGTTTCTAACCCCACTTAAATTAGAATATCCATCATCATCAAGATTTAAATACCTAGGGTAGGGTGATGTGGGGTTATCCCAATAAGAGGGTGGAGTGGTGATGAGAGATTCATCATGGCTCCTAATTCAATAGTACTGCTAGTTTTCCTAGTTAAATCACTGATGAATAGAATTATAATAGGGTTAATTATATATTTAGGGTAATAATAGCAAGGACCTTAATTATACATTAAAATACCTAAATTAAGGGTTAATAAACATTTATTTATGTTTAATTAATAAATGGGACTTAAGTCCACTCATTTAGCCATATATATGTACGATATTTAACTTATAACATTTATAACACCTGAGTTATTAATTAACTTAATAATGTTAAGTACTTAATTAAATATAGATAAAAGGGGTAAAAATGCAATCTCATGTCATAAATATAATATTTGTAGTATTTATAATTATATTTAAAAAGTTGAAAATAAACAATTTACTTTAAGCAATAAAGCTAATGGTTTGTGTTTTAAGCCATAATTTCATGACAATTGAGTCCTTTTCATAACATCCAGGTCTTTCATTATCTACGCTTGGGTCCCTATATATGAGCTCTTCTTCACGTCTCTTCTTCTCCACAGATGGTTGACAATGGAAGGTGACCATACGCTTAGATTACCATCCAATCAATGTCAAATAGCCACTGCCACTGTCATTCAAGCTCCTCTCACCTTCACCAAATCCAGTGGTCCAGATGGACCTTTACTCATATTTCTTCTAGGTAGATAAGCTCACCATTGTTGGAGACAACAACGGTGGTTACCTTGAACCTAGACAACATTTGGACCAAATTCATCCCCCTGGAGCTTCACTAAAGCCTATAAATAGGTCTCCAACCCTCTGATGTCAAGGGTCAGCTCCTTACCCTCTCCTCCCATTGTAGTCAACAATAGGCTATTCTTCTTAACCTTCGAGAACCTCTCAACCTTCCCTTAGAGCTTTTCCAGCAAAGAAGCTCACCTCTCTTACCTTCTCTTCCTCTCAAACGCTGTGATAGAGATCAAGAGCATTAACTCTTCTCTCTCCTCTTTCTTTTCTCACCAGAGAGCTATTGTTCCCCTCTTCTGATTTCCTCAATCTAGTGAGCCATAGCCAGAGCCTTGTATCCCCAATCATCCAAGTCATGAGTAGATTAGCATTAAATTTTAGTGTAAAGTAGCATTAGTTAATTTGGTAGTTTAGTGTAATGTAATCTCTAATCTCAGTTCATCTTCTCCAACTTCAACAAGCCATTTCCAGCCTCATCGGAGCTTCATTTGCCTCACACACCCACAGATCATCCTCCTTGTTCTTCCATGCTGTCATTCCACCTTCTAAATCCCTCGATTAAGCACCTAGTCGTCTAAACCACCACACACCTTCACCTAAGGTGTTCACTATCCATGGCAAAGCTTCAAAACTCAATTCACACCTAAATCAAACCTCCATCACATTCTGTTGAACGTCGGGTTGCTACGCAAACGTGTCTGATTTTGAAAAACCTGTCGTCGTAGTATGAAAGCGAAGAACTCGTGTTCAACAAATAAAATTTATACCGAAATGAAAATCCCGGGTCGAACTCAGGGAGGTGGACGTCTAATTTAAAAACTACACGTTTGTTTATTTGTCACGAAGTAAATTAATTAATTAGAACTACCTAACTATTTACAATAAATAGAAGAGAGAGAGAGTAAGAGAGAGAGATAATATTACAGACAGAAACCAAAATGAGATGTAGAATGAATATGGAATTCATCATTAAAAAGGTTGTTTGTTTCACTAAACATTATGACTAAAAAGCAGAAAACGATTACACTATAAAGCAGTAAATCTACTCTAGAAAGCATTAAAAGAATGGAGAGAGAAATATCCTCCTTGACAGTCGCTTGGAGGACGAGTCGGACAGGACAACGCCTGGACGAAGGAGGATGGAGCAGGACGAAGGAGGACGAAACGAAAGAACGGGAACGGAGCAGCACGTCGTCGTCGTCGCGGGATCCGCTTTCGAAAGGGGACGAAAAATTGACTTTATCTCGCGAGAAGCATCCTGGGTGTGGGACAAGCTTCTCTTGAGCTTTGGAGAGGGAGAGAAGAGAAGGAAGGGATGGGAATTTCGTGTGGAGGGGGTCTCCTTTTATAGTTGCAAGGAGTGGGGGCAATTTGGTCATTACAACTCTAAAAACAATAATTTAGGACCTTTAGTGACGGATAAAATCATCGCTAAAGGTCCGAACGTGGCCTTCGTGGGCGGCGCGCGCGTGCCCGCTCACCTCCTCGCACGTAACCCACGTGCACGTCCAACAGATCTCAGCAGATCGGACGGCTTAGATCATGCCTTCGCCCGCCTCCTCTGCGCGGACGCCTGCGTGTGATTCCGCGTGAGGTGCGGTGTGCGATACGGCGTGAGCGCAATTGTGCGCGCGCAACTGTTCGCTCACGATCGAATGGCCAATCATGTCCGCTCGCCCGCTCCTACGGATTCGAACCCGCGCCAGCACCTCGCGATAAGGCGTTCACCCGCTACACTACGTCGTCCAGATGGTCGCACGGATGTTTTGAGCGGCGCGTGCTCATGGCCATTGGATCAAGATCCAACAGCCCAGATCACACGTTGGATTTTATTTGGAGACGCAGCGGCGGTCATAAGGGTCGGTTGGATGGCTGAGATGGCGCTACGTGGCTCCATCTTAGCCGTTCATCTTCTGGATGATGTAGATGGTGCCACGGGTGTCGAATTGAGTCGATTTTTGCGCCTTTAGGCTACGATCGTTGATCCGAATCCATCCGTGTGGTCGGATTTATCGTTTGAAGTGTGGATTCACACCATGTTGGCCCTTGATCTTCTAGGGTCCCCCGATCACTATCTAATGCTACGGATGTCTGATTAGGGTGATCTTGGAGTCGTTGAACTCCAATCGTCGCCCTGATCACATTTGTACGGTTCGATCTTCGATCCGATGCCCCGATAAAATGTTTACCTTGTCCATGAACATAAAAGGAGACAATTAATCTCCATTTTATTTAACTAATCTAAATGCAAGATGATGCATGTTATGCAATGCAATCTATGCTTAAGAACATGCATAAATAGACATCTTAAGTAGTGTAAACATGTTTACATCATACCCCCATGCCTATCTTTTGCTAGTCCCTAGCAAAAACTATATGCTATTTATAAAAGAATCAGGTTGGATTACTTGGGCTTGAGTTATTTTCAATCATTAAGAAAATGTTTACTTAGGATCTGAACTTTCAAAGATACAACGGTGCCCGAATATCTGCCAAAATGTAGACCACCTCAAGCCCTCGCCTTATTCAAAGAAAAATTTCTCTCTCTCTCTCTCTTCTATTTTTTTTTTTTTTTTTCAAGTTTTAGGGTTTAAGAGTGGCTTTCTACGGCCATTCAACTCACCCAAGATTTGATGAGAATCCTAAGTTCTAAGCATCTTATTGTGAATGTGATAGACTCGTTGACCGGCAATTAAAACGGACTTCGGATTTCTATGCCTCTAGGTGACCTAAAACAGAATTCTACCTAAAGGTGTATCTTTACAATCGATAGCTTTCTCCCTACTTTTATTTTTTTATAGGGTCAACACAAGGGTGAATCCAGTGTATATCTCCCCGGTTTATTCTACTTCTCCGCTTCTTCCTAAGTGTTTTGGGAATTTTCAATGCATTTATTGAGCTGGGTTCTGGACAACCGGTCGATGAGCTATTACCACCGACAACTTGCCAGCCATACTCGTGCGGCGAAGTGTGGCTTATTTCTCCTTTTCTTTTTGACTTTTTTTTTTTTAAGTAGGAGGCTTCCCTGGTCTAAGATTTACCTAAAGGCAACACAAAGAGAAAGGTCTAGTGACTGGGCTCCGGACAACCTACCTATGGGCTGTTACCCACGATAACTTCCAGCCATATCAGTGTAGAAGGTTTCATTAGCTACCCAATTTCCGTTAGAATCACCGAACAACAAGTCAGTGACAAGATAATGTGTAGATGCTTAAAACTCAAACTTCCCTCAAATCAAAGGACGGGTTGATAAGTCATGTACTTATCACCCAAACTTATTTACTCCAATTAAAATAGAATTCATGTTGGCGAGGACTCGAAAAACAAATCCACATTTTAATGGATACACGAGCTGATTAAGTCCAAAGACCTGAAGAGTCTTTGTGTTCAGATCATAATGTAGTATTTCCTAAGACTGAAAATTTTCTTAAACCCAAGTTCTCTTTCCTAATTCCAATTTTTTTTAATAAAATAAAATAAATCTACAAAGCTAACAAATAAATTCAGAGATAAATATTCACCCCCATGCCTATCTAATGCAATGTCCTCATTGTATTAAAAAGACATAAAATAGAGTGGAATAGAGTAGAAAGCACTTGAATTGCGTGAATGTCAAGTCCGCTCCGAGATAAAAACTAAAAAGAACTGTATCTGTGCTGAATTTAGTGCCTTCAGCTAGGCACACTATACAAAGAAGAGAAATAAAGAATTCACAGGTGTAGGTCAGAATCAGAATAAACATAAGAAACCGCTAACCTGTCAGCAGATGTCCACAAATGTGGACCAGATTGTGGTGCAGACCTACACCCCACAGTCGAAAATATCTCAAGTTCTGGATAAAAATTACCCAAAACCTAAAATCAATATGCAGGCGGGGTTGGGCCTGCGATTTATGAGGATGCAACCCAAGACCAAAGAGTCGGGTTACAGAGATATGAAAAGGATAATCAATGAATGTGTGCTTGGGTTGAACATCCTCAGAACAAATGTCATAAGGGTTTTGGTTTGATGGTTTCAGATGAAAAGGACCCCTGAGACATAGTCTTCTACTTCCTCCAGGGTTAGCTTTCCAAATCAGAACTTCCCAGCTTCTATCCTCCTCATTCAGAATGTTAAATTCCGAGACCTCTTACACATTAATCGCCACATCTGAAATTTCCAAGTCTAAAAGATGTGGCTGAATCAGAATTGCCTTAGGTCTAATTATCTCAGAAACAGAATCATCGATAAGCTCAATGGGGTGTAACTGACAATCAGGGCATTTGATTGAATCCTCCAGAAAATGCGATTCTGGATCCATAATGTGAGCCTTAATAAAATCAGTTTCCTCAGTTATTGGGCTATCAAATGTTCTTTCAGATTCCTCAGGCCCAATCGTCTCACAAAAATCGTATTCTGTAAACTCGCGTGAGACTTCGCAACTTGAATCTTCACCATCAGAATCAAAGAAATCAAGATCCGTATTAACGTATGTTCCAAAATCATCTGTCACTTTCTGTTCCAAGGAGACATACGTGTCCTCGTATCCTGGCTCAGGGATCTCAGGTGAAAAAATCAGATCATGCATAATTGGTTGCTCTAATTCAATCTGGTCAGCCTCGTAACACGTGTCCCCTCTAACATGTGCCTGAACGAGTTCTGAATTGGCTCTCCTGAAGAGGGTTCATCCTGGGAATCATCCCATGATTGAATCAAAGCAACCACAAATCTCATCCTCAATTTCGCTGACTTCCCAAGTAGAAACTCACCCGGGTTCTTATCCTTAACATCCTAGAGCCAATCCAACAAATACTTATTCAAATCATCAATCATTTCAATCAGCGGCTCCAATCTCTCAATGCAAGGTATTGGCTGAACTTCTAAAGATTGTATGATATTCCTCAAGTTAGCCAGAACCTTTTCTTGAACCTGGTTACCTTGAACCAAATGAGTTGGTTCAGGGTAGGGCGGGTTTGGGGTCAATGTAGGGGAATTAACGAATTGAGATTCGTTATACCTTTCCTGATAATAGGTCATTTCAGATTGTTCAAAAGGTGGTGATGACCTAAAGGCAGTGTAATCAGAGGATGGGTAAGAATCAGTGTATCCTTCTTGACTGTAGATCGTATTAGGTTGTTCATGAAAGGTTGACGATCTATAATCGATGTGGCTCTGAGAAGTATAGAAATCACAATCAAAGTGTTCAGGGCACCCTAAACAAGGAGGTCCAGAACTGTATCCCCAATCCGAGTTAACCCAACTAACTAATGATTGATTACAGTACGAGTTTGGATAATCGTCATGTTGAGGATAATTCAAAACATGAGTTAAGGAGCGGGAATGCGTGTAATATGTGGAAGGATTCATGAGAGACGGGAGGAAGAAAGGCACCCTGCAATACAAGCAATCAAACCTGTCCTTAAGTGGGCTAGCCTAAAGACCTACAGACTCACAAAACCAATCTTGAGATAAAGAAACAATTTGATCTACTTCTGTCTGCTCAATGCAACCAGTTAGAAGGAGGGACTGGGGAGAAGGCTCTTCCTTCGGCTTGCGCCTCCGGTTCCTAGTGTACACCCCAGCTGCGATCGTTTGATTCTGCTCCCCTAACTAGACATCAGATTGAATAGTAGAAATAGACTAATAAAAAATAGTCTCGTTCTGGGCTCTGAAGAGCGAGTCGAATCCTTACGGCCAATGTTTACTCTATTTTATTTAGGGCTAGGTTTGAATGTGCTTTGGAATGTGATTGGCCCTTTATCTGGGTTGCGCCCTTAATGATTGATTGATCTGTGTGTGCATGCACAATCGGTGGTTTTCAAGCAAGATTATTTTTGATGCGGTGAATTTTAGGGTTCAAATCTTG
Source organism: Thalassia testudinum (assembly GCA_037157565.1). Lineage (NCBI taxonomy): Eukaryota > Viridiplantae > Streptophyta > Magnoliopsida > Alismatales > Hydrocharitaceae > Thalassia > Thalassia testudinum. The sequence continues at coordinate 101,894,816 of JAZHRO010000063.1, forward strand.
CTTAGTAGCTTTTAGGATTCAACTTTAGGTGTTTTCAAACAAGTTTTGTTGGCACACCAGGTTTTGAAAGCACAGGTGGAGATGTTTTCCTTTAAAACTTAAAAGAATGTGATGTGCCTGGTAAATCCTTGAGAGTTGAACCTATGTGGCAGCTACTTGATGAATCGATTTTAATTGAAGTAGTGCAGTCCAATCAACTCCGACAATTGGCTTGTTGCACCACTTAATTAGGCACACAAGTGATTACTTAATTTGATTCTACTCAATTATGTGTTTGGATGTGTGTACCGACTCCAAAGATCGGTTTATCGGTTGAGTCTAAAAATCAGATGACGTTGTGTACCTTTGTGAGATTTTTTTTTGTTTTTCTTTTTTTAAATGTGGAGGTTGTGGCAGTTATAGGTGTCAAATAACAAACAATCAAACCTTAGAGTTTATAAGAACACCTAGGTTGGAATGAAATCTAATGGGTGAGAGGTGGGGGATAACTTACAAAACCTTCCACAGCACATTACTCCAATCTACCGCTTTTGCTCATCTCAAAAGAGTACCTGCAATCACAATAAGAACGGAGAGAAGTGAGGTAAATGATTTGTAAGTTAGAAAACTCGAAGAAAAAATCAAAGAGCGCCGCCTCCCCGACAACAGCGCCAAAATGTTGAACGTCGGGTTGCTACGCTAATGTGTTTGATTTTGAAAAACCTGTTGTCGTACTATGAAAGCGAAGAACTCGTGTTCAACAAATAAAATTTATACCGGAATAGAAATCCCGGGTCGAACTCAGGGAGGCGGACGTTTGATTTAAAAACTAAGCGTTTGTTTTATTTGTCACGAAGTTAATTAATTGATTAGAACTATGTAACTATTTACAATAAATAGAAGAGAGAGAGAAAGAGAGAGAGATAATATTACAAACAGAAATCAAAACGAGATGTAGAATGAACATGGAATTCATCATTAAAAAGATTGTTTGTTTCACTAAACATTATGACTAGAAAGCAGAAAAGGATTACACTAGAAAGCAGTAAATCTACTCTAGAAAGCATTAAAAGAATGGAGAGAGAAATATCCTCCTCGACGGTCACTTGGAGGATGAGCCGGACGGGATGATGCCTGGATGAAGGAGGACGGAGCAGGACGAAGGAGGACGAAGCAGAAGAATGAAAATGGGGCAGCACGTCGTCATCGTCGCGGGATAAGCTTCCAAAAGGGGACGAAGAATTGACTTTATCTTGCGAGAAGCATCCCAGGTGTGAGACAAGCTTCTCTTGAGCTTTGGAGAGGGAGAGAAGAGAAGGAAGGGATGAGAATTTCATGTGGAGGGGGTCTCCTTTTATAGTTGCAAGGAGTGGGGGCAATTTGGTCATTACAACTCTAAAACTTTAATTCAGGACCTTTAGTGACGGATAAAACCATCTCTAAAGGTCCGAACGTGGCCTTTGTGGCCAGAGCGTGCGCCCACTTACCTCCTCGCACGTATCGCACATGCACGTCCAGCTAATCTCAGCCGTCCGATCGCGAGATCGGATGGCTTAGATCGTGCCTTCGCCAGCCTCCTCTGCGCGCCCGCATGTGATTCTGCGTGAGGCGCGGCGTGCGATATGGCGTAAGCGCAATTTTGCGCGCGCGCGACCGTTCGATCGCGATCGAACGACCAATCGCGCCTGCTCGCTTGCACCGCTCTCCCACTCCTGCGGATTCGAACCTGCGCCAGCGCCTCGCTATAAGGCGTTCACTCGCTGCGCTATGTTGTCCAGATGGTCGCTTTGATGTTTTGTGCAGCGCGTGCTCATGGCCATTGGATCAAGATCCAACAACCTAAATTGCGTGTTGGATTTTCTTTGGAGAGGCAGTGGTGGTCTTGAGGGCCGGTTGGATGGCTGAGATGGCACCACGTGGCGCCATCTTAGCTATCCATCTTATGGATGATGTAGATGGTGCCACGGGTGTCGAATTGAGTTGATTTTCGCGCCGTTAGGCTGTAATCGTTGATCCGAATCCATCCGTGCAGTCGGATTTGTCGTTTGAAGTGTGGATTCACACCATCTTGGCCCTTGATCTTTTAGGGTTCCCCGGTCACTATATGATGCTACAGATGTCTTATTAGGGTGATCTTGGAGTCGTTAAACTCCAATCGTCGCCCTGATCACATATGTATGGTTGGATCTTCAATCCGAAGCCCTGGTAAAAAGCCTGCCCTATCCATGAACATAAAAGGAGACAATTAACCTCCATTTTATTTAACAAATCTAAATGCAAGATGATACATGTTATGTAATATTTATAGTATGCAATGCAATCCTATGCTTAAGAACATGCATAAATAAACATCTTAAGTAGTGTAAACATGTTTACACTACTTAAGATGTCTATTTATCCTAGTACTATAAGGGCCATTTCAACCTACTTAATTGCTTCTATTAGTCCACATATAATAAATGCCCAATTTCACGTCATCTTCTTACCTCCACCGACAAAGGTGGAGGCGAGAAGTGCTTATATCACCTAATTAGTCCATTAAACACCTTCGCCTCATCATAAAAATCATTTTGCCCCAATCTATTGAGGGAATCACTTATCTAAAGGCACTGTTGAACTCCATATTCTTCTCTTATCAATTTTAGTTCACATTATTTGTTCAAGCATTTAGTGAGAAAATTGATAAGTTTTTTAGACTTCTGATGATCTTAAGAAGCTTTTGAGCTTAATCCCAAGTTGTTTCATGGTGATTTGATGTCTGACGATCGTTCCAGTGGATCATCAGAGCTCTAGCGAAGACAAGTATGTAGTTACAGAGCTTAAAACTTCGCAAGAAGCTCCAAATCTTTGACTTAGAACACATTGATCATATTTCACTCTTAAATTTGTTGTTTCGTCAATTTAATCGTCTAGATAGACTTTGTCTTCCTCAGCTTCGACAGAGTTGCGGCGAATGATTCTCTTGATCTCAAACCTTAGTAATAGGTTAGGAAGCATCCTTAGGTCATAAGGAATCTAAATCCAGTTTTAGATTTATGATTGAATCTCTAGTTTGATCTGGCAAACAAACCTAGTTTAGTTCTCAGAAGGAAAGCCTAAAGCTTGATGCTTCAGGTATCAAACTTGATTTTTGAGGTTGTGCCAAATTCCTAAGGTGCTACATAGCTAATCTAGATGGTTAGTTGAGTGGGACACACTTTACTGAGTGATGTCAACTCTAAGCTTCAAAATGATCAACTCTAGGTTGTTCTTGAGCTTCATGGTTTATGACTTAGATTTAATAGCATATTTGAAGTCCTGAGTATGTTAGGAGTTTGTTGGAATCAAATTGGACAAGTTTTATTAAGGATTTCACTGGGATTAAATCTTTACTATTTTTGGTTATGTTTGAACCACAGTTGGCTTTAGTGTACTCCAAATGAAATTCTGAGTGCAAGTTGGTCCAGATCAATACCTCTTTATCCTCTAAACTTATCTAGATCATTTCTAAAGGATCTAATCTAGTTGTTGAGCTATCTGATCCTTTGTCCATCATATTTGAGCTTTAGTATGAAGCTCTGAAGCTATTTGAGTTCCTAAGGCTTCCTTAAGTTCTTTTCTCACCTCCAGATAGTGTAGAATTATCATAAGCATTCTTCGCACACTTTAGACGCAAGTAAGAGAGGGATTTAGTAGGTTGATTTGAAGATTGTGTTTAAATTACTGTTGTAAAGTCAATAATTGTGACGATAGACATTTGGAGAGTGACTCGAAGGAGATCTAGTGGTCCAACTATCTAATTGATGATGGTAATCGAAAGACCTTTGATAGGTCTATTGATCTTGGCACTTAGATCATGAAGATAAGCTTTGTGTTGATGGAAATCAAAGATTGAAGTTAGCATTGGAAATAGCGCTGTGCAGAGAAGAACTGGGACTACAAAGTCCTACCTTATTAATTGATGAGTTGCTGACGCCATATATAAAGAATTGGCAAGTATGCCAACCAGTCAACATGAGCTCTGGGCACACAAGCGACCATGTGTGTGTATGTGTGCCTGTGCATGTGATGATGTGGCTCTCTAGGTGGAAGGATGAGATGGTGACACGTGGCTACTAGTGGTACCGATTTGACCATGCTAGCCGTTGATCCTGCGAAAGCCTCGTGCGCTGTCTCTCCCTTTGTTCTGTGAAGGGCTTAAGTTTGAGAAAATTTGTCTAAGTGTTGAGAACACTTAGTATGATCTTTGAGAAGGCTATGAGCGAGGCATTTGACCTAAGTTCTAAATGAGAATGAGACTAAGTTTGTAATAAAGAATGGAGAATTAATTGTGTTGTTCTAAAACAACATTCTTTTTGTATATTTCTTTTTTTTACGATTCAATGCAAATCTTTTCTTTTCATTATGGAATGATTGCCATGATATGATTGTTCATTTTTTTATGCAATTATTAATGTGGATAACATATTCCATTTTTTTATGCAATTATTAATGTGGATAACATATTGTAGCAATTAATTAGTTAATTAAATAGTTCGCTAATTATGTAGTTAACTATTAGGTTAACTTATGCCACAATTAAGTATATAAGTGTTAAGTATTTACAACTTAAGTAAATAGTTATAATTTGATTAAGTATGTGATGTACACACATCTAATTAGCCTAAAATGTTTATTTATGCATGTTCCTAGTGTCATAGAAACATCATGCAATATAAATATTGCATAACATGCATCATCATGCATTTAGGTTAATTAGTACAAATTATATAGTAATTTACCCTTTTGTGGCCATGAGACAGGGCGATATCATTTCGGAGACTTAGACTGAAAATCCAACCGTACGGATCTGAATAAGGCAATAATCAGAGTCCAACGCCTCTAAGATCTCCCCAATCGAACCTTCGTAGCATCAGATGCTGTCCGAGGAAAATTAAAGGTCAAGAGGCAAGGTGGTGCAAATTTGTACCTCAAACGATAAATCCAACCGCACAGATGGGTTCGGATCGATGATCGCAGTCGATGATCGCAGCCAAACAGTGCGAAAATCGATCCAATCCGATAACCGTGGCACCTCCGTGAGCAAAAGAAGATGGATGGCTCAGATGATGCCATGTGGCATCATCCAAGCCACCCATGGCCATCCGTAGCACCCCTCCCTTCTAAAGAGGCAAATCAAGATCTGATCTTGACAGTTGGATCTTCATCTAACGACCACGAGCTCTCCACGCCACCTGCCCCTCAGTTCTACAAAAGAGCAATCTTGGTCGTCCATCATTCATCCAACGGTCGTGAAACGTCCACGTCACCTCTACCGCACGCTCCACATCTTTGAAGAAAAGGACCCACACAATCTCGGCTATTGGATCTTCATCCAAAGGTGAGAGCACGTGGGCCTTGAGTTCAAAACTTGGCAAAAAAGCGAGGATGGCACAGTGGTCGAACGCCTTATCAAGAGCAGCGTGCGCGCTCGAATGCACGCGAGCGGATTAAATCTGCAAAGAGGTGGGCACAGTGAAATTCGACCGCACGATCGAGATCGAGCGACAGCAGCAACAACTACGTGGCAGCCTGGATGGGCGAGCGTGAACCACGCATGATCCGACATGCTATCCCACGAGTAATTGCACTCGTTTAGGCGTGATCTAAAGCGCGGCACGCGCATGATCCCAGCCTTCCAATTTCCATTCAACAGTGATCAGAGGTGCTATGTCGCCTCTTAACCGATGAAGTGGAGGTGCCTGCGGCGCGATCTAGTCCATCTGATCTTGATTGGACGACCATGATTAGCGAAGCTACGCAATGCTTGAAGTCGCGAAGGCACTGAAGTGGCTGCATGAGATGTGTTCAATCGGCAGTGAGCTGCAGAGATCAAGCGTGCACCTTCACCGACGCTTATCTACAACAACATGCGCACATGTCACTAAAGGCCCTGCATTTAATTTTAAAGATTTTAAAGGACCTTCTTGCCCTTGTACCTCAATTATATAAAGGACCCTACGCCTTACATTTTTCTTCATCCCTTCCTTCTCTTAACCTCTCTAAGAGCTAAGAACTCAAGTTCCAAGCTTGCTCTAATACTCCCAAGCTACAAGAAACTCTGCTAGAGTTAAAATCACAATTTTTCATTTCTCACCCTCTTTCGCGGAGCTCTTGCCAGCCATCCTCTCATCCCCATTCCAGAAGTGTATCCCACGATGTCAACGTCCTGCCTCATCCCCGGTTCTTCCAGATTCTCTCTCTGTCCTCCGTCTTTGCTCTCCTTCTAGTCGTCATCCGTCTGGCTCGTCCTCCAAGCATTCGTCGAGGAGGATAATTTCTCATCCCCTATCTTTTTATCACTTTCTAATATAGATTTACAACTTTCTAGTTGTAAAAATTAATTGTAAGTGACATTATCATAGGTATAAAATTGTTATTCTCTCTCTCTCTTATTTATATTACAAGTAGTTTAGAGTCATTGTGAATGTTTCTTTTATAAAAAAAATTACAAAAATATATAATTGTGGATATAATCAACGTAGCCTCCCCGTGTTCAACCTAGGACTCACATGAGTTTTGGTAAATTTATCTGATAGTGGATTTTTATGCAACTACAACGATAGGTTTTTAACACAATCTTTTACACGTATAAAATCTCGTTTATCAATATGTATGTAGTTTGGAATTAAATAAGTTATTGTTTATACTTTAATTAAGTAATTCTTAAGTAAATAACTTATATAGTAATTATGTATATAAGCATAGTATATAATAGCTAGTTAACTATAATAATTAGTAATTAAAAATAAAAATTAAATTAAGAATAAATGGTGAATGTCATGCTAATTTAGTTTCTCAACGAACGACCTGGACGTAACCAATATAAATTTATAAAATGTGACAATTACCTTATTCCCTATACTATAACAATGACAAATTAACTATGTAAAGTAGTTGTACATAAGTAGGTAGGGTGAAATTAAGATAATCTCTAAGGTGATTCTGGGGATAAGATTGATATCCTAAGTACTGGGGCTCTGAGGCATATCCCCGACTAGGGGAGAGGTGAGTCTATTTGAACCAATCAAGATAGTTGATCATGTCAATCAAGTCTTGGTCCTGTAGGGAGAGTGTCTCTTGAGATTATAGAGATCTTTGATATCTAGAAAATGAGAAATAGTGGGATGAAAAAGTGTATGGGTCCAAGCTCTCTTCCTCAATCAACTCTTGCTTATGGTGATTAGCTATGGGAGGAGGTTTAGAAATAGAAAAATTAGGTCTTTTCCTCATATTACTCTCTAAAGGTGGTACCAAATCAGGGTTTAGAGATCTTCTATTGTCCATGTACCAGAAGAAAGTTAATAGATGAGAGAGAGAAGACAGATGAGAGAATCCCCAATCAAACATATGTTGGTGCTAGAGCACCACGATCATTTGTTTTGATGATAACAAAACACGTGTTATTTAACATTTGCAATTTGAGTCCTAGATTTCAGGTCAATTGCAAATGAAGACGTGTTTAGACGGAACTCGAGCTCGCATCCAGGATGGATTGGAGGAGCTTGACGGAAAATAGAGGAGGTTCGCGTGGAGCAAAAGATTGGAGATGGAAGACAAGAAGAATAGGATAGATTCTTTTTTATCCTTTCATGTATCTCTTGTATTTATTTTCTTGCTCTTTATTTTCCTTAGACATTATGTTAAAGAGCCTCAAAGAACCCTAACAGTAGTCCTAGGAACACCTGCACAACCCTAGGATACGTAGGTTTTCTGTAAAACACTTAGAAAACCAATATAGGGTTAAAACAGACTTTCCAGACGTCTAATTCACTAATCAGACGTCTGATAAAGGATTTTAAGACGTCTGACTGTTGTTTCAGACGTCTGATAACTGTTAGGCTGGACATAGTTAGTTCTGTCTGATGAATTCAGACGTCCAGACCTTATACCAGACGTCTTAGGAGACGTCTGATGACTTTGCCAGACGTCCAGTTAGTGGACCGTTGGCTGGCTTAGAAGACGCTCAAGAATATGACCGTTAGAGCCTTATCAGACGTCCATAGGACTTTACAGACGTCTGATAAATGACCGTTTTGCCTCGGCTGACCCAAAATCTCTTCTCAGAGATTTTCTAGCCGTTGCAACGTTTGGAAATCAATTTCCACGGTAAAAGTAGGTTTCCAGACGTCCAGACTTAGTGCCAGACGTCCTCTATGTCGTCTGATGGACTTGTACAAAAACCCTGTTTAGATCTGATTCAAGTCAGGGAGAAACCCGCATAGAATCAGACGTCTGACCTTGGAATCAGACGTCTTAAAGTGGCCTTCCAGACGTCTGATGCTAGAGTTAGACGTCTGATAACCCTGTGAAGTGTAATCATTGTCCTGATTTCGGCCTGATTCTCTTGGGCTTTGCACCCAACGGCTATGGAAGCTTTTCCAAGCCTTCCAAAGCCTTCCTAAGGCCTCTATAAATAGAGGGAAACCTTTGTAACAAAAACACAATAAGAGAAACACAAGAAACACTTTGCAATACACTAAGATCAAGTATTTCCACTCTCTTGTGTCCAAGAAGCACTTGCTCTCTAAGCTCAAGCTCCATCATCTTGAGAGCATCATTCCCGTTGCGCACCCGCTCTCCCGGCGTTGATAACGAGAGCGACGTAGCGCCATCGCGTGGCACACGCACCGCGTCATCGTCGACGCACTCCTTGCAAAGGGGAGTTTCCTAAATCCTATAGAAGCTTAGGTTTATTACTTTGTTGGCTCTATAGGTTGTTGTTTATTTTACCTTTGTCTTTTGGTTGGGTATTCGCTTTGCGAATTCCTGTCTCCTTCGTGGGACAAAATCCTTCTCGTGGAGAGAAGGGGTTGAGGAACGCTACCCTCGTACTTGTAGCGTGGTTGTACTGAGGTTGAATCACCCTCGTTTTAAGTGATTCGATTTAGTGGGTTTTGATCAACTTGGTTGATCGGAAAATCCTAACTCGAGAGGGTTAGGTGGTGGTTTTCACCCGGTTTGGGTTTCCACCTAAAAATTCCTGTGTACATTTTGTGATTGCTTATTTTTGTGAGATTGCTTTATATATTTTTATTTCCGCAATTTTATTACGTCACCCCTCCTGGTAGTAGGCAAGAACCTTCAACATATAACTAAGCATTAGAGTGTAGCCCTAAATGACCTAAGCCTCTAAAGTATAACTTGACTCCAAGACAAATTAGTATTGTCTATAATCCAGAAGCCGAATAAGTAGGCTAGCAAAGCAGGTGGAGCATGTCCCATGGGTCTCCAATTATGCCAAACCCCTACTCAGCTTAAGTCGTTTGACAATCAGGTCTCCTACTTAAATGCTTCCAGAAAATAAACTTCACCAATTAGCCCTACAGTGCGAGTGTATACTTTGAGACTAACTCAATAAATCCTTAGGGGTCCATGTCTAATCACTTTTATTAGGCTTAGGATGTGTGTGCTTAAGGAATGTGATAGGGCATTGTTTAATGGGTTATGCCCCTTAGAGATAGATTTGAAATGTGTAGTGCTCAAACAAAAGGGTTCACAATACAAGCATAATTGATGTGGTAGGTTTTAAGGTTCAAATGCTTGTATTAGCGGATTTTAGGGCTCACTTGGTTAGATAAATTCATACAAGGTTCTAGTGAGGTACACAAGAGGTTTTGCAAGTCCCACTTGTTTGATAAATTTCTTTCAGTATGGAAATGAAAGTGTGTTCGACCTTAATGTGACACCCTAAGGGCAGATAGTGCTAAATGATGAAGTTTTAGTCTAAAATGTCAAATGTGGGGCGACTCAATCAAAGAAATCAGTGGTCCTAATGGACCACTAAGTAGGGTACTTAGAAAAAAAATTTCAAAATTTTTAATGCACGTTTTATATTTTTTTCAAATTTAATAATGCATTGGGGTCTTTAGGATTGTTTTGACACATGGTCAATGTTCAGATTTTCCATGTAATCAAACGTACTCAAGATAGTTTTTTCAAATCTTTTCAAGATTCTCAATTATCACAGGAATCCAATGCCATAAATTTCAAGTCAATCGAAGTAATATAAAAAGTCCTATGATTTTTAGAAGATTGTAAATCAAGAAGCAAACCTAGAACATATATCATTGTATTCCATGAATTTTAAAAAATCATTATAGGAGTGAAATTTGGCAAGATCTTCGTGACTTCAATACCTACGTCCAGGAGAAATTCCAGAATTTTGGACACATATAACTTCAGAAAATTATTTTTGAAAATCGAAGTTATTTGCAGTCTAAATTTCAATGTGGTTTTGTTGATTTCAAAGGGATAATGTCCACCAAAAATAGTTTTCTTTTAATTAAAAAGCAAACAAGCACAAGCAACTTTCTAACCTAGGGATCAAGAAAAGCACCTAATTTTTTTGGATAACCAAATATGAGATAAGGGTACTTACCTCGAGATGACTAAACTGCTTTTCCTCCATTGCCACACTTTTCTATGGATTTTTGATACCTGTACACAAGTCGACAAACAAGAGGCAAAGTGGACTAGTAATCTAAAAATAAGTATGAAATTTAAAGGATAAAAATAAATCTGTGCCTCCTCGACGCCAAAGTGATGAATCTAAAATCTATGCGATTGAAAATATGTAATCGTTGTAGCATACAAATTATGGGATCAATTAAATTTATATATTCAAACTACAATGGATATGGGTCAAACATAGGGAGGCAATCACTATTTAAAACATTTCACTATTATTATATAATAAAGTAGGAAATAATAGTAATAGAACACAAATATCAAATGAATACTAAATTTTATTGCAAATACCAAAATGTTTTATAAAAATATTATATCACAATATGAATAAAAACATAAGAGAATAGAGAATAGAAGAAGAAAGCGGAGCCACTTAAGGGATGCTCGTTGGAAGCTTCCGACGGAGCTTCAAATCCAAGGTGCTGGGAGAAAGAAGATGAAGACCGGAGAGGCTAGAAGAAGGTGGAGGAATAATAATGGTGGTTGTGCATAATGATGGAAATAGGTAGGGAGGCTACTACTAAACTAGGCTAAGACTAATTAACTAAGACTAATTGGTTTCCTAAGGGTTGGAGGCTAGGTGTTTTTATAGGAATCTAGGTGGCTTCCTATTGATTGATCTGTAGTGCCTAGGATTACTATTTTGGACAGTCTAGATTAACTTCGATGGGACAGCTTGGATTGGCTAGATAGGAACCCTTAGATCTAAAGTGTAAAGCTAGGATAGGAGGGGATTTTTTTGTTGGGTTTCTAAAAATAGGTGGCCGACCACTAGTGTTAGAAAGGATATGATCTAGGTAGGTTGGGTTTGCCCTAAGGTAAATAGGTTGAGTCTAATTAGGTAAGCTTTAGTCTATTTAGGTATATGGGTGGCTAATTAGGCCAATGTTAGATCTGATTAGACTCATTGAGTTTAATTAAACATGGCTTGGTTAGTTTGATCCAATTAGGTTCCAATTGAACCCAATTGAAGTTGGGTGCACCCAATCAGGTAGTAATGCACTTGATTGGATGTGGCTAGGTCTATTAGGTTTAGTTTGGGTCTTATTAGGTTCAATTGAGCCTAATTATCTTAGGGTTAGTCTAATTAAGTTCTATTGGACCCAATTAATTGGTGGCTAACCCAATTGACTCAGACTGAGTCAATTGGGAGTGGTATGGACCTAAATAGGTTTCTAGGTTAGGAATTGGGTATTGGATAGGTGGATTAGGGTTATGGATAGTAGGGTAAGACTATGGAGAGGGTGGTTAGGTACACGAATAATGTTATCCATGTTTTTGACTTTTGAGCTTTATTTATAGAGCGAGATTGAGTTTTATAAATGTTGCGTTGTAGTATAGGTCGAAATCACATTGAAAACAAATAATATTTATAACTCAAATATCAAAAATGAAAGTCCGAGGTCAAACACAGGGAGCAAATAGGAATTCATACACTAATCTCAATAAATATGTAAATGAGCACAAGAAATAACTCAGAATTGATAATCAACATAAAACATGAGTTTAACATATGGCAAAAAGAATCTCAAAGTAAAAACAATGGTGATTTAGATCACCAATTATTCAATTTAAGCATATATGTAAACAATGCAACAGTGCCATCAACCATCAAACTTGGGTACTTAAATAACCAGATAAAGCCTCAAATTAGACGTCGGGTCTTTTAATCAGACGGCTTAACCAACAGATGCAACAGTGCTTCCCTAGCACTGTTCTTCTTTTCTTTTCTCTTTGGCTTTTCTTCTCTGCTTCTGCTTCTGCTTTTCTTCTTCAACTGTTCTCTTCTTCCTCTTCTCTTCTTATGGCCTTCTTCTCTTCTTCTTTCTGCAATCAACCTCTCCTCCTCTTCCTTCTTCTTGCACAAAGGGCGACAATCCTCTAGTGACTAAGTGTCACAGAGAGCAAAACCCCCCTAACCCTCGCTCTCTCTCTCTCCTGTTCCTCCTCTTCTCTCTCAAATCAAGCGGGTATGCGGGTAATCGGTTCAAAGCCCAGACCCGCGTGGCATGGCAGCGGATGAGGGCGTGCGTGGGCACGTGAAAGGGGACCTCACCCTGTGCTACTGAGGCAATAAGGCAGTAGCAGAAAAATAACTTATTCGGCTTTGTTTGCTTGTCCACTTCCGAGTTGGGACTAAAGTCCCTGCCTCTTTCTTTACTTGCAGCCACAGGTACTCCTTCCTCAATTGGAGCGTGAATGCGCCCTGGTAGCTTATGTTGGATGCTTGCGAGGATTCCTGGGAGTAAGCCATGCTGCCTGGGCGTGGTATTGGCGAAGAACACGACTAAACGAGCTTGAATGCTGTCAGCGATGGAGGCGACGATGGGCGGAGGATGGCGTTGACCTAAAAACAATAATACGACCTTACGGCCAAGTTAAACTAGCTCAAGACCTTCACCGAATGACATGGAGTATGTTGGCGGTGGTTTCGTGGTGGATTGAGGTGTGTGGTGGCCAGTCGAAGTCGAGGAAAAAAGCCGATGATGGGTTTGTTCTGTGGCACAATTGGGTGGATGAAAAAGAGAATGGAGAGCGGGGTTTTGAAGAGTGGAGCACGGTGGAGTTGATGGAGGTGATAGCGGTGCAATTCGTGCGGTGGAGCAACGGTTGGGCGTCGCTGGAGCTTCACCGAAGCAGAAGAAGACAAAGGGGGAGATGTGTGGTTGGCAGTTGTTTTGAGAGATAGAAAGAGGGAAAAAGGAGGGAAGTATAGGAAGCTAAAGAGCCTAATCTAACGGGTGAAGGAGGTAGAAAACCCACGCCAGTGTGATGGCCGGGCGTGGGGAAGATGAATCCTCCGAGAGGGGGACAGCGGCGAAGAGGGGGTCAGGGCACCTCTAATCTGATCGTCGAGAGGCGGAGGAAGTCAGGGAGGAAGAAGATGCTCCCAATTTGGCCATTAGGAGGCCGTAGGATGACGGGGGAAGATGCTCACCAGAGCTAGGTCGAAGGAGGTTGGACGTAGGGTTAGGAAGAGGGTTTTGTGGCCAAATCCTAGCTGAAGAACACGGTCGTGCCCTGGGGATCCTTTTATAGGGCTCAGAGATTCCAAGATCCATGATTCTTGCACACGTTTGACATGCATACCTTCAAAAGGTTCGCATGAGATTTGGGAAAGATGTAAAGCCCAAGGAATGGCTCAAATGAAAGGCAACTTCCCAAGGAATCTTCGGTTCAAATTTGGGAGAGATTGATTGAAAATCGAGCGAGAAAACTCGAAGGTGATGGTTTAAACTTCCAAAATTGGCGTGAGGACCTACGTGCAAAGAAGATGACAAAAGATAGGGACCTTTTTGAAAGGATTTTGAAAGTTAGGGGAATGTGTGTGAAAGAAAAGACTCAAACAGGACCAAACTGCAAACTAGGTCAAGATGATCTCAAACTGGGTCCAAATTTTGGTACAAATATAATTTGGACCCAAGGAATCCAATGGTGAAGTTAGATTTAGGTTTTGACCTAGTTTGACTAGGTAATTTATGCAAAAACTCAAATTAGGGCAAATGTCAATCTGAGACTCTGTTTTGGGTCAAGATGGGTTCTAATGGTCAAATTGAAGATACCAAACCCTAGAGAATATTTTTCTATGAATTTTAGAGGGTTTAGGTGAATTTTATCCTAACTAGAACCTTAGTTAATTAGGCGAGTCTGTTTTTAGGGTTTCAGAAGTCATTTAATTCTCAAAACACGTGAAAATCCATTTCTGTCTGTACTAACCCACTTGTTGGACATTTAAAGCCATTTGACCCTTAATTATCTCCTGGGAAAACTCGTGGTTGTTCTGCATTCAAGATATGATGGTAAAATTACAGTTTTAACCCTATTTTCTTATCTTTCCCTCAAAATGGATTTGCAATGAAATAAGACTCTCTCGCAATTATGTAGGAGCATTTATTCCTTGATAATGACTAAATTAAGCTAGTTATGGCTCATAATTGTGTTCCCATCAAGCTCAAATTTCTAATGTTGAGTTGGTTTAAGGATATGTACTGGGATAAGGTCATCCTAAGGTTTTAGGGATAGGGTAGTGTTATCCTAATTCCTCCTTTTCTTTCTCTATTCTTGTGTCTTCAATCTTCCTTTATTTCAGCATTATTCGTCAACCAGCTCTTAGCTCAACTATGCCTTCTGCTCCTATCCAGCTTTATGTTGGTGCTAGAGCACCGCGATCGTTTGTTTTGATGATAACAAAACACGTGTCGTTTAACATTTGCACTTGGAGTCTTAGATTTCAGGTCAATTGCAAATGTAGACGTGATTAGACGGAATTTGAGCTCGCATCCAGGACGGATTGGAGGAGCTTGATGGAGAACAGAGGAGATTCGCGAGGAGCGATAGATTGAAGATGGAAGGACAAGAAGAATATGATAGAATTCTATTTATTCCTTTCATGTACTTTTGTCTTTATTTTCTTGCTCTTTATTTCCTTAGAACATTTTGTTAAAGAGCCTCAAAGTACCCTAACAGTAGTCCTAGGAACACCGACACAACCCTAGGATACTTAGGTTTTCTGTAGAGAACTTAGAAAACCAATATATTATTCAAACAACACTTCCAGACGTCTAATTCCCAAATCAGACGTCTGATAATGTGTTTTAAGACGTCTGGCTGCTGATTCAGACGTCTGATAACATTTAGGCTGGACATAGTTTGTTCTGTCTGATGAAATCAGACGTCCAAACCTTAGACCAGACGTCTTAGGAGACGTCTGATGACTTTGCCAGACGTCCAATTAGTGGACCATTGGCTCGCTTTGCAAACACTCGAGGATATGACTGTTAGAGCCTTATCAGACGTTCTTAAGCTTTTCCAGACGTCTGATAATTGACCGTTTTTCCTCGACTGACCCGAAAATCTCTTCTCAGAGATTTTCTAGCCGTTGAAAATCCATTCCCACGAAAAAGTAGGTTTCCAGACATCCAGACATAGTGCTAGACGTCCTGTATGTCGTCTGATGGACTTGCGCTAGAACCCTGTTTAGATCTGATTCAAGTTAGGAAGAGACCCGCCCAAAATCAGACGTCTGACCTTACTTTTAGACGTCTTAAAGTGGTCTTCCAGACGTCTGATGCCAGAATCAGACGTCTGATAACCCTGTCAGTGCAATGATTGTTCCTGATTTCGGGTTGATTCACTTGGGCTTTGCACCCAACGGCTGTGGATCCTTTCCTAAGCCATCCAAAGCCTTCCTAAGGCCTCTATAAATAGAGGGGAACCTCTTGCACACCAACACACACCTAGATACACAAGACACACACCTTGCAATACACTTTCAAACCATTTTGTGTCTCTCTTGCTCTCTAAGCTCTAGTTCTTCATCTAGAGAGCATCAAGCCTTCGCGCACCCGCTCTCCCGCCGTAGTTCATGAGAGCGACGTTGCGCCGTCGCGTGGCTCACGCACTCGCGTCATCAACTCGACGCACTCCTTGCAAAGGGGAGTTTCCTAATTCCTATAGAAGCTTAGGTTTAAAATTGCTTTGTTGGCTCTATAGGATTATTTGTTATTTTATCTTTGTTATTTGGTTGGGTATTCGCTTTGCGAATTCTCATCTCCTTCGTGGGAAAAAATCCTTCTCGTGGAGATAAGGGGTTGAGGAACGCTACCCTCGCACTTGTAGCGTGGTTGTAATTGAGGTTGAATCACCCTCGTTTAAAGTGATTCATTTAGTGGATTTGATCAACTTGGTTGATCGGAAAATCCTAACTCGAGAGGGTTAGGTGGTGGCTTTCACCCGATTTGGGTTTCCACCTAAAAAGCTTTGTGTATTTTGTGTGATTGTATTTTGTGAGATTGTTTATATTTCAATTCCGCATTTTTTACGTCACACTGATCTCACCCCCTCCGAGTAGGGAATTACACTTTATTCTTCAATTCTTCATATTACTCTAAGATCGATCAGATACATTATTCACAAAAGACTAGAATTAGGAGATAATTATTTATAAAATAAATGCAAATCTTAAATATGCATGCATGCTTTAAATGTAATATTTACAAACCTAATGCATGATTTACCTAAGGAGTTAGCCTTAGATTAAGCAAATCAGGGTAATAAATCAAATTATTATCAAACACCACGCCTCCCTTCCACTCTCACACACATTATCCCCCTCTTCTCCTTGCTTCTCCTCTCCTCCTCCTTGGTGGGCTAGCCGACGACCTCAAGTGGTCCTCATCGGCGACCACTTCCTCCACCGACAGCCCAAGTACCCTCCTTGGTTGACTCTTCTTCTCCTCCTTCCTCTCTTCTCTTTTATCTCATTTTTTTTAGCTCTACCATGTTTACATAGCAATCATAGGTCTTAAAATGTTTGAATTAGGCTAAAAACCTAGCTTGCATTGTAAATAGAAGCATACATTGCATGTGTTTCATGCATTTGCATTTTGTACAGACATTGCATAATTTATTTGTTTTGTGGGCCCAATATTGATAACTTTGTTTCAGGTGTGTAGGCATGCAGTGGAGGAGTTGGAGTCAAGCTGACATGTAGATGCAAGAAGACCCACAATAGAACCATCATGTGCTTCCCACAATAGATAGAGACGGGGAAAGGATACATGTACACCTATACATCTGACCCCACACAGAACCAACCCAATCACCAGCTTAATTGACCTATATCTTCATCTAATGAGCACAACCAAGGCACTTAAAACTTCATTGAGACAAACCCTACAATATGTGCACCTAACCCTTGCCATGTCACCCATTCATCTGGCGCCACATCACCACTTCTCTCCTAGTGGCACCACCTCACTTCCATGTCACCCTCCACATCACCAACCTGCTCTAGAATAATCCTAAACATACTCCATCTCCTAATACCTAAGTTGCACCCACCTTAAGCTATACCTAAGCTGCACCAATGGAGCAACACACCCAAACCCAACCACCATAAAAAGGCTTCCACCCCAAGGCCCCCCCCCCTTCAATTTTTTCTCTCTACTCCTCTATACTCATCCCCTCTACTCTCCTCCCTCCCCTCCCCATGGGTGTAACCCTCTGCCTCCGTTAGGCAACCAATGGCCTAACACATTAGTCCCCCCCCTCGCCCCCCGGTCACCGCCAAGTGGTGGTGCAAGTGGTCATTGCGACCAGATTGATACAAAAAATACTCAATTTTGTAAATGTAGGTTTTAAGTGTTGTTGGGACATGTAAATTCTAACCAACTTTTAAATTTATAACCTAAATAGTGGGAGTATCTAGGGTGGTCCAAGGAGGCAATTGATAGTTATCAAAATGATATTCTCTCTCTTACTAACTCAAATCCTCATTATTTTAGTTTTTTATGAAATTGTGATTTTTAGGGTTTTCAAATTCGGGGCAACGAAATGCGAACTACACCTATGTAATTGCAAAGTAAATCCTAACTTTTTGAGCTCACCCTAGGCAAGTGCATTTAGGGTAATTAGAAAGGTGGAGTGAAGGACACTAAAAGTAATTAAAAACTACTTGAAATTGAAGCACACAAAATGATGAAAGGCACTTGGTTTTAATAATAAAGAAGACTAATGTCTACAAGTATACTTGGAGAGCTCAATTGTGTGGAGGGATCCTACACAATTAATCTCAAAGTAGAGGAATACTTCTACTACAAAAAATGAACACAAATATAAAGAAAATAGAAGAGCCACCCGAATGATGATGAAGAAGATCCTCGTTCCGAGTGTGGCTGCTCCTGAACTTGAAGAGGCCTTCTTCTTGCTCCTTGAAATGTTCCTCCTAACTCCTCTAAGAGTGGACGTCCACCACTCTCTTTCCTCCTTGGCTGATCGTCCTCTTGGGTTCCTCCTTGGCTTGATTCCAAGGAAGAAGCAATTAGGGTGTAGAGACTAGAAGGGCATGGTAAGGGACCCTGCTAATGCGCATGCCTAACCTCCTCTTCCTTGGCCCTGAGTTGTGTTTTTTGGTGTAGTAAATAAAGTATCCTTATATAGGATGAAGGGGGGTGGTTATGGGTATTTTTGGAGGGAAATGAAGGGGTGTGTGGATTTTTTTGGAGGGAAATGGAGAGGTGCATGGAGGAGGTGGTTATGGTTTGTTTTGGAGGGAAAAATGGGAGGAAAACAAAGAGGTGCCTATGGGTGGTATTTATGTGATTTTTGGAGAGAAAAATGTGGTGGTTTTTGGTGGGATTTTTGGAGTATGTTGGCTGGCCATTAAGTAGAGGAGAGGTGGAGTAGGGAGCTAGGTAAGTGGAGCTAGCTAGTAGCTAGGAAGAGCTTCCTTGAGTTGTCTTGAGCCTAATAAAAGCTGGGAAGATCTGAAGTTGAGCTGATGTGAACTCAGTAGCTAGCTTAGCTAGCTAGCTTATTGCTAGTAGCTAAGTTGAGTTGGGTTCAGCTGAAAGGAGTTGGCTCGAGCTTGCTTGGAGCTGAGATGAGCTAGGGGTGAGCTGGCTATAAACTCTTCAGGTAGCTTAGCTAGCTAGCTTAGGAGTAGTACCCAAGTTGTCACGAGTTGAGCTGAGATGAGCTGGCATTGAGCTCCTTGATGATTCTTCAGCTAGCTTAGCTAGCTAATTCTCAACTAGTAGCCAAGCTTAATGGAGTTGAGCTACCAGGAGTTTGGGAGAGCTGAAGATGAGCTGGGCTGAGCTGACATGAGCTAGGATCCAGCTGAGTTGACTTCTATCTTCTCTTTGTTTTTCTGCCTTGCACATTGTCAGGGTTCAGTTGATTTTAAATCTGTCCTCATCCCTAACAAACACATAATATGTATAAGTACACAAAATCATAGGAAACACTAATAATCATGCACTAACCTTAAATGCAAGCGAATGCCTAAATGCAGCCTAATACCATAATGCGAATGCAGAAATCCTAGGAATTAAGTGTATATTTAGCCTAAGAATGATGATAAACTGGGGTTTATCACAGGCTCACCCCACTTCCCACACAAGGGTAACAGCCAATGTGACCTCTCAGCGTGCGGGTTTCTTCTTGTTCTTATTTTCATTGCAATAATCTAGTTGCTTTAATTCCATTTCTATTTCCATTACTCTTATTTTCATTATTTCTCTAGTTCTTGCTCTCTTTTTATTACACAAACACACACTCACTCACTCATCTACACTTGCATATCCATGCCACCTCCTCTATTTCACCATCACCTAGTCGACCTCCACCACCATCTCAATCACCACTACACCTCTACCACCTCACGTCCACCCCCATCTTAATCTCCATTTGACTGTCTACTCCACCACCATATCCCCACTATCCACGACTTCAACCTTCTCCATCTATCCATCACCATAGCCGACTCTGTCCAGCTTCCATTATCCATGGCCACCCTCATTTCCACTTCCATTAGCCGTCCTCCTCATCCCCATATCCACAAGCTCCCTTGCTCTTTCCATCACCATTGCCTTCCTATTCACCTAGCCAACCCCTTCACCACCTACCTATCCAGATTCCACGGCCATCCCATAAATCCCAACACCACCTCCATTATCTATCACCACCATACTCTACCACCCTTGGCCGACCATCACCCTATCCATCTCCATTGACAACCATCGTCTACACCACCTCCTCCTTATCCCCTCATCACCATTATTCACTCCACCAACAAACGACAACCATCCCTTTATCCATAACCATCACCACTACCTTAATCTACAACCCTTTAGCCATCACCACCACCTCATCCTCTTCTTAGTTGTGCCCCTTCGTAGTTCCTTATCCACCATCCCCACCAAATACACCATCCCATCTACTTCCTATCCAGGACCATGACCACCTTAGTCTCCCATCTAACCACAATTGACATACCTCTCCACCACATTATCCACGTCCAAACCATCTCTCTATCAATCTTCAACAAATGACCACATTCACCTATTAACCACCAATATAACCATCAACTCCACCATATCATTTTCCCTTGTCCTTAGCCGACCACCTCCTTGTCTTAATCTCCAAACAAATAACCATCATCTACCTTACTTAACCGTCCCTTAGCTCCACCATCCCTACTTCAAGACCAACCACCTCACTCCCTTGTCCTAATCATTCCATCCAATATCTTAATGACTACCATATCTTGTCCTAATCACCACCTTATCACCACCACCACAACCAACATCTCCGCCACAAGACCAATTGAGCATCCCTCGTCCTAAACCTTAACACACCCTCACCATTACCATTGCCTTGTCCTAATTAACGACCTATTCCACTATACACTTCACACTCCCTAAGTGTTTGCAACAATTCATACACCACACTTGCACTAAACACATACACATGGTTGTCCCATCTCCCTACCATATTCTTCACAATAATGAGTCATTCGACATTCACACCCTCAAAACCACCATCACAACCCCCGACCATACCACACATATTTACACCACCGTAACCACTACAATTATCATCTCCATATATCACGATAAGAACACTTCTATAGTCACCACCATCATAGTGGACCTTTAGGTGTCCTAACCACACAACCCATTCCTAATCACTACTCC
Source organism: Thalassia testudinum (assembly GCA_037157565.1). NCBI lineage: Eukaryota > Viridiplantae > Streptophyta > Magnoliopsida > Alismatales > Hydrocharitaceae > Thalassia > Thalassia testudinum. The sequence continues at coordinate 101,915,764 of JAZHRO010000063.1, forward strand.
CACATTAACCTAAAAACCTACACCTATATGCCCAACTTCATTATCATAATCACTCTCGTGATCACCACGACCACGGCCTTCACATTGACACCATTTTCTATTCCACACCTTCACTGATCCATGCACTAGAGGACTCACTGTATCACTCTTGTCACCACTGTTATTCTTGTTATCGCTCGTGGTGTTTAATTTGTGTTTTCTTTTTATTGAGTTGTATAAGTTGGATTGACCAACATCAAGTTGTATTTGCAATTTCAATTTCAAATGTTTTTGCTACATGTTCTAAGTATTGTAACGTTGTAACTACAAGCAATAAAAGTTATCGAGTTTTAGTTTGTTCTTGTTGTTGCTTTCCTCTTAATCAAAAGAAAAGACCAAAAAGAAGTTTAAATGAGAAAAAACACAAAAATAGAATATAAGTGTTAAGTGAGATTCTAATAGAGAGAGAGCATTAATTCTATCTCGCTGAGGATTTGACTAAGACTCACCGAAAAACTCAAGGATAAAAACTTATACGTAGTTTCGTTAATTATTTGATTTGTGATTAGAAGCAAAAATCGCACTACAACAACTAATTAACCAATTATATTCATGCTCTCAAATCGTAATTATCACACCATCACCTCCACCATCCACGCCGCCATCTTCCTCCTCCACCACTCTCCACTACTCCAACACCATCATTGCGGCTACGTTGCGTGCTCCTTGAGAGCTACATGGGGGGTTGCATTGATGTGGCGAGGCCTTGATCGGCTAAGCACCCTGACTTTTTTTTTTCTTTTTTATGATAAGCTTTCTTGTATGTTTCCCATTTATGCTATTATGTGTTCATCCATCTCTATGTTCTCTTATGTTGTTCTTCCATTATGTGATCATGTACTTCTCTCTATTTTGATGTAATAAAAGTTACTTAGTGTTTTTAATAATCTCCATATTCCCTTGTGATTCCACTCTCTTGTGTGTTCATTATAGGACCGAATCCAGAGTTTTCCAAAGAACCATTTTCCTGAATTAGACCTCTTAAGCCTAGGTCCAGAACTTGTCAAGTTTCTCCACCCTTGTAGCCTAGACATCTAGTCTTTCCATTAAGCATCCAATGCACCCTTATCAGACATCTGATATTGTGCTGTCAGACATTGATTATTCTGCATACACATTGAATTATGACAAAATCTTCTTGGATTTGTTTTTTACGGCTAGAAGGCCTCTCTCAAGCATTCTAAAGCTTTCTTAGCACATCTATAAATAGTCTAGAGGCTCTCCCTTGTAACATACACATATAGAAACAATTCTTTCCACCATTATGCACTTTGAGAGAAGATCAAAGAGAGATTTTGCCTAGTTGCTCTCCAAGCCCTTTAAGCCACATTTGAAGCCCCAGTTACACCACGCAATCATGCCCATTTACTTCCACATCAAGGAAGTTCCTCTACACCTATAGGCACTTGGTTTATACTTTATTTTCAGGTACTATAGTGTAACATGCACTAGGAGGGGGGTTGAGTGGATAGCGTGAAAAAAATAAAATCCAATTCCACAAAAGCATCACCACACGAGACAAGATTTTTAGATGAAAACCCCGACTAGGTAAAAGCACCACCTAAGTCAACCCAACTTAGGATTTTTTGATTGACCTAGTCGATCAAATCCACTATTGTGTCCCTTTAAACCAAGGGTGATACAACCTTAATATAACAACACTACATATACGAGGGTAGTATACCTCAAGACCACTCTCCTCCACAAAGAGTATTTTGTCTCATGATGAGATGGGAATTCACAACGTGAATACCTAGCACAAATACAAAATGCAAAAAGACCTATAGAGCCCAAAATAAGGATTAAATTTAGCTCCTATAGGTGTAAGAAGCCTTCCCTAATGTGCAAGTACATAGGAGTGACAACGCGGTGTGATCAATGCTCTCAAAGATTGCTTGGGTTGCTTGGAATGCAGCTTGGACAATGGCTTTCTTTGAATTCTCTTAAAGTGAATGTAGGTGAAAGTATCGGCTCACAATGGTGAATCTCACTTGATTTTCTATTTTCTTATGCATCTTAACAAAGGAAAGGCTCTAACCTATTTATAGATGAGTTAAGAAGGTTCAAGAAGGCTTGGGAAGGAACCAATCCAAGAAGATCTGGCCAGAATCCTATTGATTGCAGAGCAATCATTGCATTTGACAGCATAATTAGACATCTGACAAACTTATCAGATGTCAGATCATGGTATATTGGACATTTGATAAGAAAATTGGATGTTTAATTATGGAAGGTGGTTTCCCTAGAATTGGGTCAAATCTTGTGCATGGTTCTTAATTATGCCAAAAGATTAGACATCTGGAACAAAGATTAGATGTCTAATATAGGGATATGTAGTTTTTGAAATCCTTCCTGATATGTTGGATCTTTTATAGGCTTTTTGTCCCTAATGGTTAGACAACTGGTAGACATTTGAGAGGGTCATTGGATGCTTGATGTCAATGATTGTCTCGAAAATGAAATTTCTCAAATGTTAGGAGACAAGATTAAGTCTAACCAATTGAGATTTAGACCAGATTTAAATCTAATGTCTCTCTACATGACATTTGATAAGGACTTCAAATGTCTATAGTTAGGTCTAAACACCTGATCAAAGAGATGATCATCTGAATATCAAATGTCGCAAAGAAGGGTATAGGCTCTTAAACATTGGACATTTGGACAAGTGATTGGCCGTCTTCAAAGTAGTTATTAGATGCTTGATAATAGTGTTGGATGTTTGATAAGGCAGTCTGTTTACTATTTTAGTTTTCCAACTTAATTCTAGATCTTGCCTAAGTGTCTTAAGGTTAGGTAAGTGTGTCTAGGACTTAGCTTATTATATTTTGGGCTCTTTAACAATTATTTAAGTAAAAATAAGAGAGTAAAGGCAACTACATTGAATGTAAAGATAATCTATCCTATTATTCTTTCTTCTCTTCAACTTCAAGCTTTAGCTATTCTCCTTTTGCTCCTTCATCATGCTCCTTGATGCTTTTCTCCTGTAAGCTCCTTCACGCCTCCATGAAGCTTAAGCTTAAGCTTCTTTCAAGGTTGTTTTTATCTGCATTTAACTTGAAATCTTAATCTTAATGAAAATGTTAAATAATAAGTGTTTTGTTATCATCAAAATCAATTATGGTGGTGCATTTACACCAACATATAGGTTATTTTGTTTTGTATTTTTGTTGGGTTTTCACATTGTGAATTCTTATCTCCTTGTGAGATAAAATACTCTTCGTGAAAAATAGGGATTTGAGGTAAACTACTCTTGTTCTAAAGTAGTGTTGTAATCTAGGTTGTGTCACTCTCATTAAAGTGGTACGGTTAGTGGATTTAATCTACTTGGTAAATTGAAAAATCCTATGTCGAGACTTAAGTGGTAGTTTTTACTCGGGTTGGACTTCCACCTAAAAATCTATTGTACAATTGTGGTGAATGCTTTATTTGTGTGATTAATGTATTTTGTTCATCATATTTTATTTTCGCACAATTCAACCCCCTCTAGTACGCAATTTTCCTCATAGATTTACTCAATTAGCTCCTTCGATATGGTTGTCTTTTACAAAAGCATTGCCATGCTGATCTAGATATTTGATTTCTCCACTGCATTTACTCACTTGGTTGGTGGTAACATCATGGCATCCCCTCCAACAATCTCCCAAGGGTCTTGTCCTTGTAGATAGGACTCAATGTAGGTCATTCAATAGTTGTTACTGTGGCCATTGATCTTCTTGATTGTTGTAGTTGTTTTGATGATATCCACCATCACACCTTGGAGATTCTCCTTGAACTTGTTAACAAAATTGGTTCCAGACTAGTTTATTCCAAACTCCTAAATTGTGCATTGACAGAGCCTCACCTTAGCGATGGTAAGAATTTAATTGACTACATTGATAGAGTCTCACCTTAATGGAACTAAGGATTTGATTGACCAGGATGATAACATCTCTCTTAGCTACAACACTAAACAAATGACTAACGAATTAACATAACCTCCCCTCAAACTAGACTTAAGGAAAACTTAACAATGGATATAATTTCCCCTCAATTTAGATTGGACTTAGATACTTGGAAAGAACTTAGCTTTGATATTAGATGTAGGTTTTAAAGGGACTATGACCATGATATTCACCACACAGATATAGGTGTAAAATTTCACCACCATTGTAAACTTCACCTACCCACTACGTACTCAAACTTTGCGACAACATAACAAAGTGCAACATGACAAGGCAATATAAGGTAAAATTTCACCTGAGCTATTTATTCCTGACATTGGAACTCACTAATGCAGTCATACCACCCTCTCACCCATACATACATCACACAACTCCATAAAGCACTCACTTATTTTGATGTCTTAGTTCTGGCATTGGTGGCAACAGTTATAGGTAGATATGGATATTTCTAAGAACAACAGGGGTAGTAGAGAAATTTTATCTATTGGAGAATCTAGGGATGACTTAATTGTTAAATCATTGAGATTTTCGTAAGATATTAGTGTTGTCTCAACCACACATAATTATAGAGGATTCTAAAAAAATAAAAATGATGGTGAACCTTTTAATAAGGCTAGAGAGTCTTAGTTACTAGATTTCTAAGATGTGGTTCCTTCTATTATTTTACTCTCCATATCAAGGACCCAATTTTGTTTTGGTGAAGGAAATATTGGGAGGAGTGTCATGGAAGATGTGGTTTTCTTCTCCTCATTGATTTTTATTATTGCTGTTGTTAGTGACTTTTTTTGATAAGGTAAATATAATAAGTACTCGTTTTGAGTTTACCCTTGGGGTAGGAGTACAACAAAAATCAACAGAAATAAAAAATAAAAAATGTCAAATCACTTTCCAACATCATACCAAACAAAAGTTAGTAATAAAAAAAAAAGCTCAATGAATGTCGTGCTAGTTTCTTGTAGCAAATAAAATATTCAAGAAAAGAAATAAATGAACACTTGATGTATTTTAGTTCTCTACCGATGTCAATAAGTGTATTTTAGTTTTCCATGTATTTTGATTTTTAACCGATGTCAATCAATATATTTTGATTTTCTATGTAAAAATTCAAAACACATCAATTAAAAATCTTCAACTGATGTGTTTCGATTTCTTGCTTTCATACAATAAATGAAAGTTAAAAATTTGATTGGAAAAAAAAATAGAATGACGATTGGAAATCAGAATACATCGTGCGTTGCAAAATATTTTATCGATGTATTTTGATTTCCAATTGATGTTTTAGATTGTATTTACACTGTCTCATTTTACATATGCATTATTTTATATTCTCGTAGAAATATACTCAATATGGGTCTCTAATGGAAAAACACAAGACGAGTAAGGCAATGGCAGAGACGGAATTCGAATCTGATATACGTGTTAAATAATGTGAAAAAAAGAAATAAGAGAAAGAAAAAAGAAAAGAGAAAGAATCATTGAGAGCATGTAGCAATCCAACGGTAAAACTAAAAAATAATTAAATAATGTATAATTAATACAAAAATAAATTTGTATAGTACATAATTCATATAAATAATAACGGGTATGTCTTTTTATATATATAAAGCTATGTATTATTTTATATTTTTGTAGAAGCGTACTGATGATAACATCATCATGAGCCATAAATAGTTTTAATTAATAAGGATCAATTGACAAAAGTTCCTACATAATCGCCTGAGAGCCATAACTCACTGAATATCCATTCTGAGAGGAATACATTAAATCAGGGTTAATTCTGCAGTTTTAACAGCATATCATGAATGCGGGATAATCACAGGGTTTCATAGGGGTTAATCTAAAGTCAAATGTTCATTAAAGTTTAATAAGATGGTTCACATAGATAGAAATAGGGTTTCACACATTTCGAGCACTAATCCATAACCCAAAACCCTAATTTCAGATCTGCTTAAATAACAGAGGTTTTGGTCAGGATAAAATTTATCTAAACCTAATAAAATTCATATAAAAATATTTCATGAGGTTTGATATCCTTGATTTGGCCATTGGAACCTATTTTGACCTTAAAGAGAGTCACAGACACAATTCTATCCTAATTTGAGTTTTTACGTAAATTATCTAGTCAAACTTTGTCAAAATTGAAATCCAAATTTACCATCAGATTCTTTGGATTCAAATTAGGTTTGTTCCAAAATTTGGACCCAATTAGAGTCCATCTTGACCTAGTTTGCATTTTAGTCCAGTCAGACTTTTTCTCTCTCACATACACCCCTAGCTTTTGAAATCCTTGCAATCAGGTCCCTAACTTTCTCATCATTCTTTGCAATTGGGTCCTTTCTGCCATTGGTGTGAACACATCAAGCTTCGTCGAGATTCGAGCAATGATTTCTTGTTCGATTCTCAGTCAAATTCTTTCAAAATTGAAAGGGAAATTCCTTGAGAAATTCCCTTCCAAATAAACCCGGCCATGGACCTTGATTCCTTCCCAATCTCCCATGCGAATACATGAAAGATGTGGGTATCCTATGTGCGTGAAACTCTCAAAGTTCCAAGCTTGAAACTCCTCTCTTAGGCTTATAAAAGGATTCAAGACAAGAATCTACTCTTCCTTAGTCGAGTTTAGGCCCAAAAACTATTTTTCTTCCCTTCCCCAGCCGCTCTCCGACTCAACTCCGACGACCTCCTTCTCCATAGTCCTACGGACGGCCAATGGCCAAATTGGCCCGTCCTTCTTCCTCATCTTCCTCTGTGTCTCGCCAGCCACTGCAAGAGCTGCCTCCCCCTCTCCTCGCCGCTGTCCCTTTGAATGGAGTTCCCTTCGTCTCCGGCATCGGTCAATCATAGCCTGCGCCAAATCTTTCCCACTTTGTCTTTTATTTAGGTCTAACTTCTTCCTCTTCCTCTCCCAAACCTTCTTAACCTCTTCTTGTTCTATTTCGACCACCGTTGCCACCACTCACCCTCTGTCTTCCTTTTCTCCGGCTGAGCTCTGGTGAGGCCAACCACCATCCACACGCCACCAAACGCACCCGCTCCACCTCCAGAAGCTCTGCCTTACCTCACCAAACAAAACCCCTCACTTAATTCCACTACACACTCACTAAATCACCTCATCGAACACACCCACCTTCAAACTCCTTCTCCAACTTCGCACGCCCTCCACATGCACTTGCTCATTGCACGGACACTGCCACCGCACTCCATGTCCACCGGCGATGCTTGTGAACTTATTTGATTGGGGCTACAAGCCCGTATTGTGATTCTCAGGTAGTTGCCGTCCTCCACCGGTCGCCGCTGTCTTCTTCGTCAATGATTGACCTTCCACGACCACCACATGTCCTCAAATTGCCACCAGGTCCTACGGATGAATACCATGCAGCCTTCCAGGGCCTCAATTGGACAACAACAAAGAGCTAGCAACTTTAATCAAGCGAAGCACGCATTATTGCAGATACGCGAGGAAGCCGTGGCACTTTAGTGCCACATCATGGGAATACAAAGCACCAACAACGGATAAATGAGATTTATGATCTTAGCTATCTGCCTACGAGCACAAGGGTTGGGTCCCTTGCCTTGCCTTACGCACTCCTCGGTTACCACCCAAGCCCGGTGACCTTGGTCATGCCAAATTAGTCGCTTACCTGTATCCGGATTTGAATAGCTCTAGGTTGAGGGAGAGAGGAGTTTGCGAGGAGGAGGGGTGTGGGTTTTGCTCTTGAGGGTTTGGCCTCGTGCTGAAGAGAGAGATCCTTGTGCGACACTTAGCTGTTGAGAAGAGGCCATGCTCTATGCTTGAAGGCATTGAAGGCTTGAGAATGAAGTAGAGGCTTGTGAAGAAGAAGGAAGCTGAAGAAGAAGAGAAGGAGAAGGCTCTCTGAAGAGCCTTGTGCCTGTGCTCACATAAATAAGTCGTCTGATTTGGTTCTAAGCATTGTTGAATAATTTAAGAACCTAAGTTAAGATTAAATATTTGATTAGAGTTACTATTGAATAATTGAATGCATGATTAACTAAAGAGAATAAGTGGTGATTTAAATCACCATTGTTTTGTTTCTCTTTTCTTTTTGATTATATGATCTTCTGAAATATTAGATTACATTGAATATCAATCTGATCAGTTTTATTCATTGAATATATGTTATTATGATCAATTAATTGTGCTTATTAATTTTGAATTGAGATTAATATATAAATTTTATATTTGATCTCTGTGATCGACTTTAAACTCATTTTAACTTCTGAGTTATAAATTTAATTATTTTCGAGTGATTGAAACTTTACTATGATAATTACTTTTTAAAATTCATCGTATAGCACATACTCACCGTTGACCTCTAATAAAAGAGTATATAACGAGGAAGTCGATGATAGAAATGAAATTCGAATGAAACATATGCACTAAACATTAAAAAAAAAGAAATTAATAAAAAAGAAAATGAGAGAGAGAGAGAGAGAGAGAGAGAGAGAGAGAGAGAGAGAGAGAGAGAGAGAGAGAGAGAGAGAGAGAGAGAGTTGGGACACCAGCCGAACGGTAAAAAAAAAAAGTGCTTAATTAATATATATAAAAAAAGATAATTAAACAGCGGATAACTAATATAAGGGCACGCCCTTTATATATAAAATAATGATGGGATATGATGCCGTGATTTCTTTTTGCAATTTATTTTGGGCGCGTGGCCCCATCTCCCTCGACTGGTACCGCTCGGAGCTCACCGAGAAGTTGAGGGCCTTTGAGGTGAGGGAGAGGGAGTACGAGGGCGGGTGGCACCTGAAGGGGCCGCGGAGGGCGAGGGCGGCGCCCGTGAAGAACAGGAGAAGGGCGTTCATGGAGGAGTCTGTGAACGAAGCGGAGCACGAGGTGGCCGCTCTGGTCGGGAATGTCTGCTGTGAGCGACAGAGGCACGGGTTGGATAGCAAGGGATGGGCTCGGAGTGCTGGAGAGGAGGAGGAGGAGGAGGAGGAGGAGGTGGAGAGCGACGGTCGAGAGGGAGAGCGGGCGAAGGAAGGGTATGCGCCTGGAAAGGTACAATCAATTGCTTGCTCTAGTTTCTTGTTTTTGCATTGTGGTGCTTTTCCGCTTACCTGATTTTCAAATATTTGTATTTCTCATCCTTGTTCATCCTCATCAGAAGAAAAAAAAAAACTGTTCTGTACTTCGAATTGGATGCCCGAAACGAATCCCTTTTATACAAGAGCACTCCTGAAGTAGCACCGATTCCCGTCCCATCTAGCAGTTGGGAGGTGGGCGTACGATCGGGTGCCAGGGGTTTTAGGTAATCAGCAAAAAAAAAAAAAATTCATAGCCGTTGGGAACTAACTTATTTTTCGTACTTTTAGTGGCCGTTTGTTAATATATATATATTTTGTTTACCGAGCAGTTTAGGCATTTGTTGGAAATAAATTCGATTGGATTCTCTTTGAGTGCTTTTGAAGTTGAGTTTTCATGAACATGCTTCAATCAAGTTTACTATCATGAAGTTGGTTGAATTTCTTTAGATTCGTTTATCATTTGGGCTTAGCATGTTATGTCCTCCTTCTCTCTCTCTCTCTCTCTCTCCCTCCCTCTGTTTCGGCCCAAAATTTATCGTATCTTCCTTTTCTCCACAAAAAAAAAAATCAATTTGTGAAAGTCCCTGGAGATTTTCATTGTTTCTTTCCTTTTTTTTTTGAAAATAGGAAAAAGCTGCAACCGACAGTGGAATTTGCAGAGAAAGGAAAGGGCAGGGAGGGAGACGGAGGGCAATGGAGCAGAGGCACAGACCTCGTGCGGTCTTCATGGCATTCGGCACCAAGGGCGATGTCTTCCCCCTTGCTGTATCATGCTCTTCTTTCTTCTCCTCTGTGCACTCCTTTGCTTCATTTCTTTAAAGATAAATTCTCCTGTTCTTCATTTTTGCTCATTTCCTCCTCCTCCTCGATATCGATGGTGTGTTCTTCCATTAAAACAAAGGGTTTTGGTACCATCTATACCAGTGGTCATGTCCAATATACTGATCACTACTTTTCCTCGGGGCTTGATTGATCGTCAGCTAATTTGATTCTAGATTCAGACCCCATGATCTATTGATTTTTTTGGGGTGCAATCTTAGGAGGATGGGATAGGGTAGAATACTTGAAAAATGGATGTCAAGATTGCCAGGTTACCGAAAGCTATTGAAACGATGTACTAGTTATCTTGTGATAAGATTTCTGGTTAACATTGTTAACGTTCAATGCATGGTTGAATGCTATTACAGCAATCCAAGTGTCATTTTATCTTAGTCTCTAATTGGATTATAGAGATAGTTTTGATCGTGACTTTGCTGAGAAAGAATGCTTTTTGCTGAAGATTTCTAGAACTAGATTTTTATTTAAATGAAAATGAATGAAAAGGGTAGTCCCTAACCCCTTTTTATATAGAGAGGGGCTTACATAGACAATCCTAATTCTACTAACTAAATTTAGAAACAAACTCAATCACATTAAATCATAATTATATCGAACCCCTACAAAATAAAAAGAGATGAAACAACTTTTGTCTAATTTAACTAATCTTAAAACACTCTTTCCTATACTCTATAACATTCCCCCCAATTTGGAGCGTACAACGTCCAACTTGAAGGAGGCACGAAAAAATGAGAACTCCCCCTAATATAAACATTTGAAGGAGTAGGGAGCAGTGTAAATTGTAGCATAAGTAGTAGTAGCTATAGAGTACTAGATGCTGTAGAGCAACCGAATACAATGGCTATAACAGTAATAGCGGCTACACATCGAGAAGCATTCCCAAGCACATAGTAGTAGAGGTGGGAGAGCCTTGCTTAAAGTCTTTACCAATCATCACCATTATCATGATGGGTAGTAGTAGGATCGGATGCTCTAGATGTAGTAATCCAATTAGAAGTACTGGTAGTAGTAGTATTGGCCACAAGATTTGTGGTGATAGCAGTAGTAGAGGAGGGCTGCTGCCCATCGGTTGCGGCGCAGGGGAGGTCTCCTCCATGTGTGGGTGTGCTGGGCTTCTCCTAGGTCCCAACGCACCCTGCAGTGCAGTGTAAGGTACCTTTTCCTCGCCTTGGGCTTGGATTCCGGATTGCTAGGACTTTGGATCCCCACACTTGAGGCTTGATCTACTGCTCTTGATGGTTTTTATATCTGAAAATTTTTTCAGATCATCCGTTTGGCATATTTTCTGGTCTACAAGGTCCATCATGGCAAGTTCTAGTTCTTCCGAAGTGACATCAGGTGCTGTTCCTAATTTTGGGGTCTATAAGAGCCCATTTTTTGGTCCAATAATCACGTTAGATGAGACCAATTATCCCAAAAGGTTTCAGATGTTCTTGATGGTAGTTGAAGGTCATGACAAGGAACATATTTTGTTGGAGCTTACAAACAAGACAAGAAAGTATGTCACATGGAAGAAAGACAACGCAATGGTCAAAGCTTGGTTGATGAATTGTGTTGTCCCAGGGACTGGAGATGAGATCATGTATTATCCAACTGCCAAATTGATGTGGAATAGTTCCATCGCACTTATTCACATGAGAAGAACTTGTCTCGAGTTTTTCATATTAGTGTCCCAGTTAAAGCAGGAAGGACGATCTTTCCCCCAGTACTACTTTGCCCCTAAGGGGTTTCAGGAGAAGTATAATGCATGCAGGCTAGTCTGCACATGTGCTGCACAGAGAGAGTACTACAAAAAGGCAGCTGTTCATTAGTTCCTGTCAGGCTTTGGTTCGGAGTATGTAGCCACTCGATCACAGATTCTTATCTTGTTAGGACTTCCTATCTTAAAGGAAGTCTACAGTCGCTTGAGTTGTATTGACGTAACAGTACCCAAGGTTTTAAAAAACGTGAGGCGGTATCGAGGCGGTTTGCCTTCATCAAGGCTAAACGTAAGCCTCGAGGCGGTCGAGGTGTAAGCTTTAGGATTTGCATAAAAAATATAGAAAAATGATATGATATATACTTGTTAAGTGCTAATAAGAAAATAATAATGTAAATAATACATTTTCATAACATTTTTTTCTCTATCACAAGTTATAATTCCTTCAAAATAAATTACAAAATGGTTTATGTAAGCACTGTATAGCATATAACCCCCCCCCCCCCCCCCCCCAACCCCTCTCTCAAGCTAGAATCAAGCCTACTTGTCACATGGTATTTGACAGCATGATCTAAGAAGCATTAGAGAAGGTTGAAGTCCAAATGAGATATTAGTGGAGGTTCCCCGAAGGTCACCTAGTCATCATGATGCATATAGAGTTTGAAAACATTGAACATTAGCGAAGAACTGGAACTTTTGGAAGGAGATCTAGCAAATAGGTATTCCTCCTGATGCGCTTGATGACTTATAATGGACTCAAAAGTTGTCCCCAAATTTTGGTGGACATTTGTAGGAAACCTTTCTTTTTTGAAATAGGCCGTCATAAGGCCCTTGTCTGGAAACTCAAATTCTCATTGATGTAGACTGGCTTGGATTTGGCATTCAGGGAGACACAACTTGGCTTGGATTTGATATTTAGGATCATGGGTTGCAGTTTGGGATGAATTTCTTGGTGAACCTGGGTAAAATATTCAACTTGGTCCTCAGTTGTTGCACTTGTTCTACTATGATGGCTGGTAGAGATTCGGTCAAGGATTTGCAAAATGAGGAACCTATACATATGTTCAAAAGGGAATTTTCTAGTGCAACAGTTGGTGGAATAGTTTTATGCAAACTCTACTCGTAGTAGAAATAAATCCCATTGTGTCAATTTTTCCCCTGCAAGATAGTGTAAGGCAGTCAATTTGATAAATTATACCTTTGTTAAATTCTCTCCAAGGAAAACATAACATGTGAATATTATTACCCTGACATAAACTTCTACCTCAGAAGAGACTTTTGCAACAAAAAAGTTTTGGAGATGAAGAAAATCCTTAGTAACAGCCTGAGGCGGCGGCTCAGCACCGCCTCACTGGCTCGCACCGCCTCGATGCGCCTCGACTAAGTGAGGCACATGCCTCATGCCTACAGATCGAGGCTACTGCCTCGAGGTTATTTTGGGCCGCCTTGCCTTGAGGCTTACGCCTTGATCACCTCGAGGCTCGTTTTTTTAAACCATGACAATACCATAGATGGGAGAGACTAACCATGCGTCTGCCCTTGTTACTATTGTTGAACGTGGTGGTAAGGAAGCACCTTCCACCCGTGGACGTTGAAGAGGATGTGCTTTTGAGAGATCTCACACCACATGCACTTACTTTAGCAAAGTTGGCCATGTGGAGGCTTCTTGCTGGGCCAAACATGGAAGACCTCCAATGGCTAACCAAGCCTCCGTGATTGCTGAGGATACTACTGATGTTGTACCTATTCTAAGGGTTGACTATGATGCCTTACTTCAGCATCTTTCCCAACTGACTTAGGAGCCAACCACATATTGTACTGAGACTGCCACCTTTGCCACCTCATTAGGTATATATATTTGTGCACAGGCCTCTACGGGTATGACATCGTTAGTGGATTCTTATGCTTCACACCATCTATCAAGAGATCAGGGGTGTTTTGGTAGACTACAGTTTGTGCCCTATGGCAGGACAGTACAGGTTGTAGATGGTAGACATGTGTAGATTGGTGGTCAGGGGGAGGTGGCACTGACTCCTACTATGAGATTGCTTGACGCATTCTTTGTTCATGATTTTTCATTAAATTTGTTCTTTGTTGATTATGAAGCAGCTTCATTGTCATGCTATATTTGATGAACTAGGATGCATTTGTCAGGACAAGTTGGTTGGGAGGAAGATTGGTGGAGGACATGAAGAGAGGGGTGTGTATTACCTAGTCTAGACACCACCACTAGCTGTTGCTTATTAGGGCGATTCGACTTCTATTGCTAGGAGTGCCTTGTAGTGGCATCATTACCTTGGTCATCCTTCTTTGGATAGGCTTAGATGCATCATCCTGCACATTTCATCCACTATTGAGATATATTGCGACGCATGTTAGTTGGGAAAGTACCATAAATCGTTGTTTTCTCCTAGCACTAAACCAGGGACTACTGCTATGTTTCGGCTATTGCATATGGACGTCTAGGGTCTTAGTTGGATTCTTGATCGGTAAGAATATATATATTATTTGGTTGTTATAGATGATTTTCTCGATTGTCGTGGTTATTTTTTTTAAAGAATACATCTGATGTTGGACATGTGATTGAGATATTCTTATTAGAAATGAAGAATCAGTTTTTTGTTATGGTTAATATTGTGTGATCTGATAATGCTTTGGAGTTCTGCACTATCAGATTAACGAACTTTTACATGTCGCATGACATTATACATTAGATGTCCTCTTACAGCTCATAGCAGAATGGTGTGGCTAAAAGGAAATATAGACATTTATTAGATGTGGTTCGTATTCTTTTGATTCACCACTGTGTGCCACATTTATATTTGGGTGATGTTGTGGTTACAACTTGCTAACTTATTAATAGAATTATAGAATGCCATCTTCTGTATTACATGAACGGACCCTATTTCATGTCTTGTATCATGACAGAGATTTATTTTAGCTACCCCCTTGGGTGTTTGGATGTGTTGCGTTTATGCACTTATTGAGACTAATAAGAGACAAGTTAGCACCTAGAGTGGTGAAGTGTGTCTTCCTTGGCTATTTACTAGCATGAAAGGGGTACTGGTGCTTTGATCCAGTGGCTGGTAGGCACTATGTGAGTGCTAATGTTACCTTCCATGAATCAGTACCTTATTTCTCTCTTGCAGCACGACATTTAGTTCTAGAGGTTGAGTTTGCCCTTATATCTGTTCTATCTGTTTCTATGGATGAGTTTTCTACACTGAGGCTGGTCCTGCACTTGACAGTGGTAGTCAGGCACCTGTGAGCAGTTTGACACCTGATAGTGGTATTGATGATTAGAGATTCAGGGATCTACCTATTACGTTTCAGTTGCCAGTCACCTACAGGCAATGCACCCCCTACTTCAGATCCACCATTCTCCCCGAGTCAGGTATGTGTTAAGGTATCTGACGATTCTGTGTCTGGTGGTGATTGTGTAGGACCAGGTGATAGTATCCCGGATGGTGACCTTTCGATTGCTGTTCAGAAGGCTCTCCGTTCTTGTGCACAATATCATGTGGCTGGAGCTGTGTCTTCAACTAACTTGGGGACTACCTTTGGCCTCTTTGCTACAGCACTAGCTGCTACAGAGATACCCTCCATGTACCAGCATGCCTCAATTGATCCAAAATGGCGTAAAGCCATGGAGGATGAGATGGCTGCACTTCGGAGCAGATAAACGTAGGAGTTGACTTCTCTTCCTATTGGTGTTCGTTTAGTGGGATCCTGTTGGGTCTTTGCCTTGAAACTATTTCAAGGTACAAGACTTGGTTGGTGGCAAAGGCGTTCACCTAAACATGTGGGGTGGACTTTTTTGATACTTTGTCCCCAGTTGTTTGCTTGTCGACAGTCATGATACTCGTTTCTATTGTTACCCACAAGGATTAGTTGCTCCACTAGTTTGTGGTGAAGAGCACCTTTCTTTATGGCGATCTTCAGGAGGAGGTATATATGCAGTAGCCCCTAGGTTTGAGATTCAGGGGGAGTGTGTATGTAGGCTGAAGAAGGTCATTTATGGCCTTAAGCAGAGTCCGAGAGTGTGGTTCCAGAAGCTCTCAGAGGTAGAAAAGTGAGCTTGTAGAGATCTTCTTTAGACTATTCTCTATTTGTCAGAAAGATTGAGAAGGGGATTGTGGCACTGCTTGTTTATGTTGATAATCTCATCATTAATGGTGATGACAGAGCTAGAATAGTTGAGGTCAAGAGGTCCTTGGATAAACAGTTTGTTATGGACTTGGGTGAACTCCAGTATTTTCTGGGCAAAGAGGTGGCTAGAAGTAAGCAGGGAATTGTACATAGTGCAAGTATGCCTTAGATGTACTATAGGAGGCAGGGATGCTGCGGTCCAAACTAGCCAATATTCCTATGGACCCCAAGGTGCACCTTTATGATGAGCAGGCAGAGCATGTTAACAGTAGAGCTTACAGGCAACTTGTGGGAAAACTTCTGTACCCGACGATTACCAGACTAGATATTGCTTTGGCTGTGAGAAAGCTAAGTCAATTCATGGAGAAGTCGGCTAAGCAACATTGGTAGGCAGCTATGCAGGTGCTTAGATACCTGAAAAAAGCACCTGGACGGATGACTTTTTTCCAGAAAGGATTTCCTATGATAGTAGTTGGATATTTTGATGCTGACTATGTAGGGTGCATTGCTGACAGAAAATCCACTACTGGGTTCTACACATTTGTGGCAGGTAATTTGGTTACTTAGAGGAGCAAGAAACAAGGAGTAGTTTCTCGCTCCAGTGTTGAGTCAGAATATAAGGTGATGGCTCAGACACAGCCGCATAGAGGATCTGGGTGAGGTCTCTACTGTGTGATTTGCATGTCCAGATTGAAGAGTCCATGGAGATGAGATGCAATAATCGGGCAACCACATATATAACAAACAATCTTATGTTCCATGAATGCACTAAGCATGTTGAGGTGGATTGCTACTACATTAGGGACCTGATTCAGTGTAGGAAGTTGCATAGTAAATTTGTCGATTCGAGGATCAGACAACTAATATTTTCAGGAAGTCTCTTCCATGTTTGGCCTTCGACAACTGTTGTTCTAGGCTGAGCATGATCGATATCTATACTTCAGCTTGAGAGGGAGTGTTGAGATACTCCGTTTATTGCTTTCTTTATTTTGTTTTGTTATTTTCCATTTTATGTTGGACATGCATTGATATTTTTCTAATACATCTTCTCTATATAAAGAGGTGTTGGGTCCTTTTGAGAAATAGATTTGGACATTTTTTCTCAAGAATTTTAGAACTAGATTTTTATTAAATGAGAATAATGAAAAAAGTATTCCCTGACCTTTCTTTATATAGAGAAGGGATTATAAAGGTAATCATAATCCTATTAACTAAATTTAGAAACAAATTCAATCACATAAAATCCTAGATAAAATAACTTTTGCCTAATTTAACTAATTCTAAAATACTATTTCTTAAATTCTCTAACACTTTTCAAAATAAAAAAAGAAACAAGCGAGAAATGTTTGGACTAGTTTGCATTCTTTAGCACGTGTTATTGTTCCACTTGGAAACAATTTTCCCCAATCTTTTCTTTTAATCAAATTGACTATATGGAATCATGACATTCAAGTCATCCAAAGGAAGCCTTTATCATTTTTTTATGGGCTGTAAGCTTTCGAAGGCTCTTTGCAAGTATATGCATTTTATGCCTTTTGGGTGTTACATAAATTTGGGTGGTTGAATCCAGTTACTAAGATTAGTATGTCCTTACCATTTGTTTTGGATTTTTGAGCGGGTGCAAGTGAGGTTAATTTGTCTCTTTAATTTGTTCATTGATGTTTGGGATTAGGAATGTGAAATGCTAAATCTTTGCTAGGTAGACAATTGAACTCCACAAATGGGGTTAGTACATCCCTATAATTTGTTCTTTGATGTTTGGAGATCGGGAATGCGATATGCCTTTGTGTTCAGGTGTTTTGTGTTCATAGCTATTAGGCTCCACCTGGAAATGCAATTGAGTGAGCAAATGCACCTTTGAGTTAGAGAAATTTTCCTTTCCAACTTGCTTTGCTACTATCTTGAATAATGCATTAGGAATAAATAATTCTTTAATGTTGTTATCCTACTTGGCTGCTCGATAGATTGCAGATTGTGTCATCATGGCTTAGAAGATTGTGCCTTGAGGGAAGACAAGTTGATTCCACTTCAGGTTGTCACCTTAGGTGTCCATAAATGGGGATGCACTTGAGTGAGATGGTGTTGAGCCATCGAGGTAGAAAGCTGGAGGCGAGGTGCGACGTTTGATTGGAGCATCTCGTGAGGATATGTGGCTCATTTTACAAAGAAAACCTATGCCCTAGCTCTTCTTGAGCTTTGACTGTTTTCTGGTTTCCTTCATCATGAGCCCTAATTCATTCTCTTGGTCTTCCTCTTCTCCTTGGTGATGCGTTTCCTAATAATGTTTCTCTTGCTTTTTCGACCCCTTAACTCCAAGATTGCAATATTTTTTGGACTCCAATGCAATGTAAACAGGTTGACTAGAAAACCAATATGCAATGCATGAATATGGAGTTAGAGGGTTTTTATTGATCCATGGAAAATTGCACAATCTTTCAAACTTTTATTTGAATGTAACTTTTTTTCGCTGATTTATTGATTTAGAGAATTAACAATTGTGATTACCCACGAAAAAGATTGCATATTATCAGGATGATCCATGAATGTGTTGACTTTTTGGGTTTTTACATTTATTCTTGTTACATAATAATTAAGTAATTTAGGGTTAAATTTGTTATGGTTGCTTGTTCTACCATGTCTAGCCTTTCTTATTTTTGGTATGTGTTTATTGTTGTTTCCTTTTATACCTTGGCCCTTTCCTCGTATAAAGAGGGTTAAGATTTGCTTAATAAAACAACAAAACCTCTCTTTTATTTTCTAACATGGTATCAGAGTAGTGACCCTAGATTGGTGGTCTAGTATCCCACCAAATATCCACCAAATATGATATAGGAAGTTGATTGACAAGGGGAGGGTCACCGACAGCAGTGACACCATGGACTATCCTAGTGGAGCCGCGCTGCCGTTGCTTCCTGTTGCATGTCGTGCAGCGTCGTTGCCACTGTTCCTGTTTCCAGTTGTGGCCTATAGCATCGCCGACGATGCTGCTAGGGGCCACCAGATGGCCTTTTGCGGCGTCAGTGACCCTGCTGTAGTAGTTGATGTAGCACCGTATGTTCGTGGGAAGTTCAGAGTTGATGCTTGTTCTTCATTTGGGATGGTAATGAGTCTGCTCTCACCACTTATGATGAAGTCCTTGTTAATTGGCATGATGAGTCTTCTCTTATTAAGTTGAGTACCTTTTGCCTAAGAATATGGCAAAAATCACATCGACGTTGAGTTGCTTGTTCGACTTATAAGGGTTGAGGAGGAGCAATAGAAGGCTCAAACTTTATATCATAGATTCGGTGCTTCGATCCATCTCACTGGGAGTGCAGAGAAGTTGAAGAATCCTTCCAGGTTATGTGGAATCTGAGATGTTAGAGTTGCTAATGGTGCAACCTCTTCAGTTACTACAGTCGAAGATTTCTAGGTATCACCTACTTTGAGGATAGGAGATGTTCACTGTGCTTCGGAGTTTCCCATGAGCTTACTGTTAGTTAGTAAAATGTGCAAGGATCTTCAGTGCCGAGTTATATTTGATGACAGGCATTGCTATTTCCAGGACAGTTGCACCAATGAGATTATTGGTGGTAGGATAGAGATAGATGGCCTTTATTATCTTGATCATGGAAACAGATATCTCGATATATCAGCGATATATCGGCGATATGTCCGTATCCCCAACATGATTCATATTGATATTATGGGAATATCTTTTTTTACAGGATATCGATGATATTTGACCCATATCAATGGGTCTTGATCGATATCCCTAAATATTAGGGGATATCGATGTGGTTGACAGGGATCTCATAAAAATGTCTTTCGAGTAATGAAAAAGATGTCATGACATATCTGCGATATGTTGCCGATATGTCGATATCACCAACAATACTCATGTTGACATTGCCAAAATGTCTCTTTTTTAGGATGTCAGGAGAAATATTGCCTATGTCGATGTGTGTCGGTGATATATCGTTGAAACTAAAGCACATAAGTGTAATTTTTCCTAAATATTGCTAATCTCTGATGACATCGGATGATACCTCTGCAGCTACTCTATAGTCTACTCTTTCTTTGCTTTCTTCCTCTCCCCTCCTTTCTTTCGTTCAATGCCTAAATCACCTTGATTTAACCTCTGTTACTATTCATGTCAAGGTTAAATCTTGTGTTTAACTTGATTATTGCATAAATTAATGTGATCTACACATTATTTAGGCAAGATACCTAATTAATCCCCAATTTGGTGATGATTTGTGGACTAAATCACTACGATTTAGCACGTTTCTATTATATTTTCATTCAAAATTTATGATTTTTATCTTTTAGGTATTTCTTCGTGCATGTATTATTAAAATGTTAATTTTCATCAAATTTATAACATTTTACGTCATTTTGGGCCTTCTTGAGCTATTTCCCTAAAATTTACTGATATCAGCGATATATCCTCGACATATCTCCTTTTTGACTTGTCGATATGACATCAATATTGACATTTAAAACCTTGATCTGGTTATGCCGACATCTTTCCCTCTGGCAGTGATCCTTGGCTTTGGCATTAGAGACTTGGATACCCTTTAGTTGGAAAGATATGTTAGATGTACCCTGAGTTGCTAGCTTCACTAACACTAGAGTGTGAGGATTGCTAGTTGGGAAAGCACCACAGGAGCACTTTTCCTCGGCAATGTGATGGGGCTAGAGTTGTACCGTTCTACTTGGTTCACTGCGACTTGTGGGGGCCAGCGAGAGTACTGAGTACAAGAGGACATAGGTACTTTGTAGTATTTGTTGATGATGATAGTCACACCACTTAGGACTTCTTGATGAAGGCTAGATCAGAGATCTCATAGGTGGTTCAGAGGTTCTTTGCAGAGGTCAGGACATAGTATTCCTCTATTGTTAGAGTCTTCTGGAGTGACAATGCCTTGGAGTTTGTCTAGAAGGAGATGCGAGAGTTCTTTAGTGCTCATGGGATCATTGATTAGATCTCTTGCGCTCACATGTTTCAGCAGAATGGTGTGGTAGAGTGTAAGTTGAGGCATCTTCTGGACATTGTCCGAATGTTGGTGATTCATATGAAGGCACCTAGGCAATTTTGGGGGGATGCCGTACTTACTGTTGCATACTTGATCAACATGGTACCCTCCTCTGTAGTCGAGGGACGTGTACCTTTTCAGGTACTGCATTCAGACTATGATAGACCCTTTGGGTATTTGGGAGCACATGTTTCGTCAAAACGCATGGGAATCAGGACAAGTTTTCTCCTAGAGTAATAAAATGCAATTTTCTGGGCTACTTACGGACTCAGAAGGGATATCAATGTCATGATCTAATTCACAGACGCTATATAGTGATTGTAGATGTAACCTTCTTTGAGAAGGTACCTTACTGCTCTGAGGAGAGTACTAGCATAGACTTGGCTCCCAGGGAGACTTAGGTTTCTTGGTGGCATTTGGTTACCTCTTTTACAATTCCTCAGGATCCTTCTCCTACTTCTACTCCTGTGGTTCTTGCTAAGTCAATTCTTGATGATGAGACGCCCATTGCATTGAGAAAGTCTAGGAACCTCGTATCGAATGTCACATTACATTGGGACTTCTCACCTAGAAGGGGAGATTAGGCAGTTTGCATTTGCCATTACTATTGCAGTCGTTCTCAGGGACTATGGTCATGCCTTCTAGGATCCTTGGTGGCATGTAGCCACTAGCTAAATCCGCATTTGATACATGTGTATTCAAGCTGAGCATGATTGATATCTATGTTCCAGCTTGAGGGGGAGTGTTATGGAGTCTAGTTAGTTATGTGGTTGTGTGTCATTGTGATGCGTTATTATTTTTTGTTTTCTTCCTAGGGTTGTATGTAATTTGAACCCACCTCTCTCTATATAAAGAGAGGTAGGGTTAGAGAAATAAACTGGTTGATCATTTCTCCTAACTAAAATTTCTATTAAATGCCTTCAAAGTTGTATCCTTTAGGTTTAGACCTACCAAGCTTGACTTGTCTCAATCTCCCTTCGATTACCTTTTCTAAAGCTCTATGATGTGACTTTCCCACTCGTTACACCTTTAGTTTGAGCAGTTTGATATACCTCCTTTTTTCTTGTATAAGCGAATAGTAATACCTTTCTCCATTTTGTTGTTGTACTCTTGTTCTTTCAAATGACATGTTAATAAAATGATCTTTTACCCCGTTAATCAAAGATTTGAGAATCTTACATGATGTCTGTGGTGCACGTTCTCCTATAAACTCTTGTTGTATTAAAATTTTATATTCACAATCACTGTCAATGATTGCTTTTCTAGGCTATTGCAACTGCTTTCGCTTCCGATCAGCAGCAATATGATGTCTTACTTGTTACTCACGCTTCTTATAGGGTATGCACATTACTCTTGTGCTGCCTTAATTAATCAGCAAGGAAGGAGAATTTTTCCTCCTTTTTCTTATCAAAATTGTGTGACCTTGGGAATTACTTTTATATGTAGAACTTGAATTCATATCTAAAAGGAAAAAATGTTACATGCTATTCAGTGTCATCTCCACCTGTTCTTTCTGTTGGTAACAGAAATAATCTTTCAGGTAACCTATTGAGTCTTTTGTGTTATACTCACTTGATTGTCCAGTTTTTGTTAATTCTTGATCATTTTTGCTTGGTCAGAACTTAGTGGGCTCTCTTTTTCTGAGAAAAAAAAAGTTTTCCAGGATGAACACAGACGTGAATGCTTTTCTATTGTTGAAAGGATTTTTGGAGATGATCCGAGCATTGAAAGAGATATTATTGTGATCAACTTTTTTGCACTGGTAAACTCAAATATTTTCAATTTTATCCTTCTAATTTTCATATCAGTGGTGGTGGTTAACTTTTCAACAACATGATTCATGAGTACTATTTAGCATGACGATGTAGGAAGGTTGGAATCTTGCAGAGCTCTTTCAGGTCCGATGTGTTGTAGCTGCTCCTTATGTTGTCCCCTACAGGTGCTTTAACCGTGCTTCTCTTACAGGACATATAAAATAGTAGGCGTCATTTTAGGACTTGATATTGCAGTTTTTCTGTCACAATTATGTTGTAATTTGCAGCTAATATTCAATGAACTCATTAAAGAAGGTCCTTTCAGAAAAAAATAAAACTTGTTAAAGGAGGTATAACCCTGTGAATGGCGATGCTGACTCTCCTACTTTTTTTAATGGCCCACAACCTTTATGAACCATCTTATTAATGGCTGAAGTAGAGAGTAGAAACAGGTTTTGAGGATTATCCCTCCATACACATAATCAAATAAAAGCAGGGTAAATTACAAAAGATATATTTTAACTCATGCCAGATACATATTTAATCTGATTTGCATGACACATTCTTTACCATTTATGTAGACTATCAAGCACATTTGTAAACATTAATCGCAATACATTTGTGCCAAGAGATATGTTTGGTATTTGAAGTAGCTTATATTTGGCATATTTATCATAAATATTGTTCAGATTTCACCCATTGCTTGTGCAAATTTGCCTTCACATGGAGAAGTTAAATCTTAGCACTTGGAAGGACCAAAATTTTCCTAAGGGCTGGTCAAATTGCAGTGTTAGATTGTTGTGTTGAGGTTTTGGATTCTTCAGCACAACTTATTCAGTGCCGATTTCGAATGTTTGTCACTCACAAAGAGTTTATTCAGACTAGGATGCCTGTGCTTGCAAGAACTTTGTTGTGGTAATATCTCGCACTTAGTGTTGAGGGGGAGGGGGGGATGTGAGTATCGCGTGGGGAGAATAGTGGGGGTGATGGGGGAGGATCTCCTCCTCATCATGCACGTGATCTTGTGTGCTATAAGTGTTGGGAGAGGGGTCATTTTGCTGGGGATTGTCGTGATCATGTTGTTTGCCTCCCCTGTTGTGGGTGCAGCCATTGATGGAGATCGTGTCCCAAGAGGAAGGCCTCAGGGGTGGAGGGCGCTCAGCCGCAACTGTCTTCTCTGCCATATGATCCTCCATCTTTGGAGTTGGAGGTTCCTTGGTCATTGGGAGTGGAGGAGATTGATTCTTGGCTGGAGTCTTCATTGGTTGGCATTCTTGTTCGCATGATTGCAGACGCTGGAGAGGTACAATTTGTTGTATTTAAGATGGATTTTTCTCATCAGATGATTGGAAGGTTGCGGTGTTGTTAGAGAAGGTGATTATCTTTGCTTTGTGGGAATCTGATGTTGATTTGCTTAAATTTGGAGAGATGTGTTTTGGTGGGGTTTGCATTAGATGGCGGCTTCCAGGTCTTTATGAAGGTGCTGGTGATGAGAGCATTCCTTTGCGCCCCTTAATCAAATTTCATATTCGTGGAATTCCTACCAGATTAAGGATAATGGGTGTGGTGGAGGCGATTTGCTCGTCGTTTGCTTGTGTTAAAAGGTGTTGTGGTATTGGCCTTGTTGAGGGTGATGCTTCTACTGTTGTGGTGGATGGAGAATTGCTTGTGGGTCATTCACTGTCGAATAAGGTGGCTCTACGGTATGGTGGTTGTTTTTGCATTATCAATTTTCAAGAGATGGTTCAAGATGGAATGTAGGGCACCACCTACATCAAGGCAATGGTTGCAGGTGGCGTTAGGTCACCTTCTTCGGCGTCGGATAGGAAGGTGCAAGTCTGGAGGTCGATTGCCAAACTGGTCTGCCAACCTGGCAATTTTGACTTTTCGAAAGTGGGGGTTGTAGCTGTATTATCGAGAAAGCTCCTTGATTTTGGGGCTGACAGTTTTCCATTTTTGGAAAAGAGATCTTCTACGCATATTGAGGTGGCGACAAATGTGCAACTGAACGAGGGATTTTATATGTGCACACACAGGTGGCATTTTGATCTGTAATCGGATCCAGGCGTGGTGAGTTTAAACAAAAGAGCTCTAATCAGTTTAGCCCATTGGGCTTTTCTTTAGAAGATGTTGGGCTTGCTGTTGCTTCTTGCTCTTTATTATTGCAGGATGAACATGTCTCGACTGCTTTTGGATCGACCTTCAGGAGATCTGACGAAGGCAGTGGTTGAGATGGTGGGGAGCGGTACATCTGCTGTGGTTGTGATGTAGCAAGTGAGATTTGGTGGAGCTCATGTTGGAGATGTAGCTTTAGATGTTGGCGATATAGGGCCCAGTGGGGTGTGTGAGGATTAGTTGGCAGCAGGTGCAGTCAGGAATGATGTGCGTGGGGCCTGTGTGTGTGTGCCTGTTGTGGCATAGGATTAAAAAGGAAAGAGCATTCTTTGTCGAACTTCTTTAAGTAGATCCTCAATATCCAGGAAGGTGGTGTCACAAAAGAAGTTATTATTCAAAGCATGTTACAAACGTAAGGTGGTGATGTAGAAGCCAAATAGTGAGAAATTTAATGGTGGTGGCTCGAAGGAGGTTGACTGTCGGGTTGCAAGTGTGCTTGATGTCAAGAAGGTTCACAAAGGCGAGAGAATTTCAGTTTCTAGTGGTTAGAGTGCTTTCTTGGAATGTTCGTGGTCTTTGTGATGAGGTGTGGAGATCGAGTTTGAAGCTGCACATGGCTGAATGGAGAGTGGATATTGTCTTGTTGTAGGAAACTCATATGGATACGTTGACTCCTCAGTTGAGAAGAAGCATCTGCGGTGATTATTTCACAGATTTACTTGAGGTGAAGGCAGAGAGAAGGTCAGGTGGTTTCATTGATGTGGAATTAGGATTTGTTTGAGCTAAACTCTTCTTTGATTGCTAGACAGGTGATTACTGGTGCTTTCACTAGGAAGTCTGATTGGTTATCCATGCCCTTCTCGTGCATTTATGGTCCTTGTGATGATGCTTCAAGGCCTTAGTTTTGGCCCTGGGAGGAGATTCGTCAGGCATCTCAGATGGTTGGTATGTCGTGGTTGATTGGTGGGGATTTTAATGCTACATTATCTTCTCTTGGTAGATCAGATGTGAGGTGTGATATATCTACGACATATTTCCAAAGGTTGGTAGACGATCTAGAGTTGTTGGATTTGCCTGTGTCTGGGGCTCTTTATACTTTGAGGAATGGCAGTGGTGTTGCATTATGTATTGACAGAGTTATTTACAACTTGGCCTTGGTGGAAACTTTTTAGGGGTTAGAGGTGGGGCTGTGGGATAGTCTTTTTTCTGACCATACTTCTTTGCTTTGGTGTAGTAATGATGGATTGTCGTACTCTACATATTTTAAATTTCATAAGTCTTGGTTGAAGGAACCTGGATTTAGAGATTTTATCTGTGAGAAGTGAATGGCAATTCCTCCATCTAATCAACCATGCACACATTGGTGTGTAAGATCCAGGGTATTAGGGCGACATTAATTGATTTTAAGCAGGCTCTTGTGACTCGATGTAAGAAGAGGAGAAATGAGATTTTGCGGAAAATTGCTTCTATTGATATGGACCTCTATCCGTGGATGATAATTAGAAGCGTAAACGTATGTAGGCGCTAGGTGATAGTCTAGGAGGAGGATCTGTAGAAGGAGATGGATTGGAGGCAAAAGTCTATGCGACCATGGCTTAAGGAGGGTGATTCAAACACTAGGTTCTTTCATCTGTTGGCTAGTGCCAAGAGGAGGTCTAATTTGATTAATGTTTTGAAGGTTGGGGATTCTTTACTTGATCAGAGAGTTTAGATTTGCAAAGCATTCCGAGATCACTTTCGTGATTTCACAAGGAGATGACCTATTGGGGAGTAGTGGTTGGGGAGGTGGGATGTGACGATTTTGGATGAAGAGATGAGGGGAATCCTGCTTAAGGGAATCTGTAAGGAGCTCATGAGAGCACGTTATGGCTTGAAGGTAGAGGGATCCTTAAGTCCAGACGAATTGCAAGTTATTTTTTATAAGGAGGTGTAGGAGATTGTTGGTCCTGAAGTTATGGCCATGATCTACGAATTCTTTTCTGAGAATAGGGGTTTGATAGATTGAATAGATTTTATTTATTTCTTTTGCCGAAGCAACATGGAGCAGATTCAATTGATGAATTTAGGCCTATTGCTCCTTCTAAGTTGATTTATTTGGTGGTGGCAAAGCTATTGGCTAATAGACTCCGTTTGGTTATGTCCAAAATTATTTGTCTTATTTAATTAGCCTTTATAAAGGGTAGATCTTTGTATGATTCATTTGTGCTTGCAGATGATATGTTAACATCATGGAAGATAAGGGGTGTTATTGGTTTCTCGTGGAAGGTGGATTTCTCAAAGGCTTACAATTCTGTGGCCTGGTTGTATACCTTTGGGAGATCCTTAGAAGTAGAGGTTTTCCTGAGATGTGGGTTCAGTTGATGAAGAGATGTATTACTACCTCTTCATTTGTTGTGTTGGTTAATGGCCAGGTTGGTGGCTTGGGGACAAAGCTGCAACAAGGGGTTTAGTAGGGATGTCCTTTGGCATCTCTCTTATTTGAAATTGTAGTTGATACTCTGGCTAATTTGGCTTTTAAGGCCTGTAATGTGGGTTTATTTAATGGTTTCAAGCTTCATGAAGGTGGATCTCTTCTCACATCTCTCTTGCAGTATGTGAATGACACCACCTTTTTTATAGAAGGGGGATGGGTTGAGGCAGTCCATGTGCCATCCTTGGTGAGGATTTTTGCGGAGATTTCTTGTTTAAAGATTAATAGGAGGAATTTCTTGTTTGTCCCAAAGTGATATGGTGGAAGTTATTTCCAATGTGTTGGAGTCACCGGTTGCACATTTACCAATAACAAATTTGGGTCTTCCACTTAGGGGGAAATGGCTTTTGGCTTCCAATTGGAATGTTTTGGTCGAATGTATCACTAGTAGGTTATCTTCTTTGAGTGGAAGATTGTTATCTAGAGGTGGTCGCATGGTCTTCTCATATCTGTTATATCCTCCATTTCGGTTTTTTATTTCTTGGTATTCAGGCCAGCAAGGAAAATTATTAAAAAGTTAGAGGTGATTCAGAAAATATTTTTTTGGAAGGGTTTGGATTTGGAGGAGAGATTTCTACAATTGGTGGCTTGGAAAG
The DNA here is from genome assembly GCA_037157565.1 of Thalassia testudinum. Taxonomy (NCBI): domain Eukaryota; kingdom Viridiplantae; phylum Streptophyta; class Magnoliopsida; order Alismatales; family Hydrocharitaceae; genus Thalassia; species Thalassia testudinum. The sequence continues at coordinate 101,943,431 of JAZHRO010000063.1, forward strand.
AGTTGTGTAGAGAAAATATTTTGAGTTAATAATCTAATATGTGTATAATGGGCCTGCCTTTACCCATATGAAATATGGGATATGGAATTGGTATTCTTGTGAACACATATTAGATTGCGTGCTGCCTGCGAGCTATGTTCTTTACCTCCCTTGGGGTCAGGTTTACCTCCCTATAGGTCGGGGGGTTCGTGGGTGCTGCTTTCTTTCCTCCCTTGAGGTCGGGGGTGCGGATGTGTTGTCCTGTTTCGTGGATTACTCTTCATTTAATAACTTCTGGTCAGCATTTAGAAGATCGGTCCATGCAGACAGTGCCGGCTAGTTTGTGTCATTTTCTGTCTTATGGTGCTTGTGGCTGCAGTGGAACGACATGATTTTCAGGAACAAGAGGTGTTGGGTGGAAATGTAGTGAGGTAAATTTCTTTCTTGTCTGAGTTTTGGCTCTCAAATCTATAAGTCTGTTCCATTTGTATTAATATAATTTTTTGGATGATTACTAACCTCCCGTAATCCTCCTTTCCTCTATATACATAAAAACACTAATTTGTGACTCTTGGCAAAAAAAAAAAAAAAAAAAACATTGTAATCTTTTTAGAATGCCCTTTTGATATCCATGAGTTTGATTTTTTTTTTTAATTTTTTTAAAGATTAATGGGCTTGAATATTGCCAGAGAAGTATTATATATTCAGCATGTGTATCTTGGTCTCTACTGATTTTGTGGCTTTTGCTTCTAGATTTGTGCTTGTATTCTCTCTTATATGTCTTTGTCCTCTCCCCGTTCTTTTATGTTTATCTTATCGAGTATGTCAGGCAGAGTTTTATGAAATACTCTAAATCATGTATTTCATGTTTGTTTGCCATTTATTCTTATTCTAAAATTACGAAAGCAAAGAAGCATCCAAAGATGTAGTAGAATGGGACTTAGTAGAAACAACAGAACCACTTTCAGGACCTATATCTAAAGAGACAAGATCATTTCTGGAATTTACTCCATGTTTAGGGTTGAGATTAACAAAAACTTTAGTATGTAAGTGTATACACGTTTGTGTGTAAGGGGTTCTTGGTTATTTTTTGTTTCTTGTTGGTGTTTGTACCACAACTTTCCTATCTCTTTATTATATAAGGAGAGGTAGGGCTCATAATAAGAATTATCTCATTTCGTCCAATTTGGTATTAGAGCAGTGGTCTTAGATCGGGGCTCTAAGTATCCCACCCCCAAGGCCTCTAAAACTCTAACCACCAAATCTCTCTTTCTCTCTCCCTCTGGGTGCGGTGCTCCACATCTCGCGGTGGCGGTGGCTTGCAGCACCTCCAACGAAGCCTGGTGGCATTGGAATAGGAGCAGCAGTGGTTGGCGATGCCTCCAATGGTGGTGTGTGGGGTCTGCGGCGGTCTTACGGTGCCTTTAGTGGCGGCTTACATGATCTGCAGCGGTCAGGCGACGACGCAGCTGGTCGGTGATGCCTTTGCAGCGTGCCCAGCGATGCCTCGACCTTCGTGCGTGTGTCCAGCAGCGACCGTGAGGGGTTTATAGCCCTGTTCTAAGGGCTACATTACTCATTGTTGCAAGGAGAGGAAATTTAGGTCCCCTTGGGGTCGCCTCAGGTGTTCTCTCTGCACCCGAGTTAGGCCTATGCCCATCCAAGGGAGCTTTCCGTTGAAGATGCAATGAAAACATCCTATTTCTGATCTATTGATTTTTCTTGGTGATAAGAGGTTGGTTGAGGCTTGCGGATTGAGGAGATGGCTTCCTCAGATCAATTCAAGGTGACGTCGGGCTCTCTTTCAGACATCGGGGTATTCAAAAGCCCGTTATTTGGTCCCATCGTCAAGTTAGATGAGACCAATTACCCGTGGTGGTCCCAGGCCTTCCTTATGACTGTCAGGGGTCATAGGAAGAGCCATATTCTTACGGATCCGGAGCCTACAAACAAGACTAGCACTAATGCCAATTGGAACAGAGATAATGCCATGGTCTGTGTATGGTTCATGTAAACAGTTATTCCCTGAATAGGGGATGAGATCATGTACTATTATATGGCGAAGGAGATGTAGGAGTTCTTGCGTGAGACGTATCCACACGCTAAGAACTTTGCACATGTTTTTTAGGTCTTTCACGACCTTTTTCATCTACGCCAGGAGGGATGCACACTACCACAATACTATTCCCTCATGAAGGGAATACTAGAGAGGCATCACTCCTATCTGCCGGGATGTGCCTGTGAGTCCTAGGGGAGTTTCCGGAGATAGTTGGTAGTTTCCCTTTTCCTGTCAGGCCTTGGACCTGAATACACGGCTACCAGAGACCAGATTCTCACCTCTTCTGAGCTTCCTACCTTAGAGGAAGTCTACAACAGGCTTAGCAAAGTAATATTGCATACTTCTGCTCCTGACTCTGGTGCTCAGACGTCTGCATTGGTTGCGATCCCTGGTGTGGTCATGGATGCAGACACTCTTTTGGTACACACACTAGGACTCAGTGTACCTACTATGGCAGGATTGGCCACTCTGAGGCTACATGCTAGTAGAAGCATGGTAGGCCACTTGTGGCCAATCAGGCAACCGAGATCACTAATGGAGCTCTTACCAGTCTTGATGTTAGCTCCCTTAGCACAGAGATTGAGACCTTATGACAACGGATTGCTCAGTTGACTCAGGCATCGTCTTCTCAGCCTCCATATATTGCAGTTATTGCCACCTCTTCTGAGGCACCTGCAACTGGTATGCCATCTCTTTTATCTTCTAGTAATTGGTTGATTGACTCTCTGGAGCGTCCAAGCATCTATGTGGCAATAATGGATCTTTCTCTCAGTTAGCACCAGTCACACCAGTTAGGACTGTACAGGTGGTAGATGGGAGACATTCACCACGTGTTGGCAAGGGAGATATGTCTTTATCTTCTACTTTGCGACTGACAGGTATTTTCTATGTGCCTGATTTTCCATGGAGTTTGCTGTCTGTTAGCAGTATTACCTGAGATCTGAACCGTCGAGTTATATTTGACGCGTCTTCTTGTGTCTTGCAGGACAAACTCACTGGGAAGATGATTGGTGGAGGGTGTGAGGAACGGGGGTGTATTGTTTGAGCCATATTATTATTGTTACTTTTGCTACCCAGGGCCTTGTTTTCGCTGGATCCCCTCTTCAGTGGCATCACCTCCTTGGCCATCTGCCTATTGATTACCTCAGATGAGTTTTGCCGCACATACCCTCCACTATTGCTCTCACCTGTGATGCTTGTCAGCTGGGTAAGCACCACAGGGCTAGTTTTTGCACTTCTGTTTTAGTTTCTTCTGTTGCTATGTTCGATTTAATTCACATTGATGTTTGGGGTCTCAGTCGTATTCTTGATCGACTTGGAAGCAGATATTATCTTGTGTTAGAGGATAATTTTTCTCGTATTTCTTGGCTGATTCTTTTGAAGAATAAGTTCGATGTGGGATAAATTGTTAAAAATTTTGTTAAGGAAATAAAAATTCAACATTCTTGTTTGGTGAAGCGTTTTCACTCTGACAATGCCTTAGTGTTTTGTACTACTCAATTGTACACTTTCTTTTCCAGTTGTGGCATTATCTATGGGACCATGTGCCCCCACACCTCTTAGCAGAATGGTGTTGCTTAGAGGAAACATCACCATTTACTTGATTTTGCTCTTGCCTTGTTGATTCACTACTTGGTCCCCTCTCTTTACTGGGGTGACGCTGTTTGACTGCTTGCTTTCTGATCAATAGGATGCCAAGCACTGCTTTACATGAACAGATCCCTTGCTGGTTATGTATCCTGATAGACTCTTGTTTCATATCATCGCTTGGACTTTTGGTTGTGTTGCTTTTGTCCACTTGTTGGGACCAGGTCAGGATAAACTAGCACCAAGAGCAGTTAAATGTTTTCCTTGGGTGTACTCGGACACAAAAAGGCTGTCGATGTTTTGATCCGATCACTTCTCAGCATTTTGTTTCGACGGATGTTACCTTTAATGAGGCGATACCCTTCTCTGCTTCTGCTGCTTAGATGTCTTCTGAGGGTGACATGGCACCTATGTCATTTACACCCATCCGCTTTGAGAGTTTTCCTGAGATTCCTGTCCTTATTGCACCTCACCAGCACTTGCTACGCTGTCCTTTCCTCGTTTGACTGAGCCACTTCAGACATATGTCTGTCCTCATACAACTTTTCAGGGCCCGCCACCCTCGCCTTCACCATTGGATTCTTAGGTAAGTCTTTTCGACACTGACACTTGTTTGCCATGTGTTGATCACAGGGATAGAATATATGATGTGACAGGTGATGATCTGGATTTTCCGATACTATTTGAAAGAGATCACGGACTTGTACTACTTATCCCACAGCTGGGGCACTTGCTATTGACAGCTTAGCCCCCGGCTTTGCAGGATTCACTTAGGCGTTGGCTGTTACTCAGATTCTTGCGACTCATCGCGAGGCTGTGCTTGATCCGAAATAGCGGGCAGCCATGGAGGATGAGGTACCAACTCTTAGGAGCCGTGGGACTTGGGTGCTCACTCCACTGCCAGACGGTGCTATGATTGTTGGCTGTCAATGGGTGTTCATTGTGAAGTTCAACCCAAATGGAGGTATTGCCAGATGCAAAGCACGCCTCGTGGCAAAGGGGTTCACCTAAACCTATGGGGTGGACTTCTTTGACACCTTTTCATCAGTTGCCAGACTTCCTACGGTGCAGGTGCTAATCGCAGTGGCAGTCCAGCTGGATTGACCTTTGCATCAGCTGGACGTGAAGAATGCATTCCTCTATGGTGATCTTCAAGAGGAAGTCTACATGCAGCTACCACCTTGGTTTGAGGCTAAGAGGGAGTGTGTATGTTGACTACGGAAGGCCATCTACGGCTTTAAGTAGAGTCCCAGAGCATGATTTCAGAGGTTGTCTTAGGTTGTAGAGGTAGTTGGATTTAGGAGATCGACGACTGATTTCTCTTTCTTTGTTAGGAGGATTAAATGAGGTATCGTGGTACTTCTTGTATATGTTGATGACTTAATTGTCACGAAAGATAATGTGCATGGTGTTGATGAGATTAAGCGTATTCTGATAGAGAGTTTGTTATGAAATATTTGGGGGCTTTACGATATTTTCTTGGTATTGAGGTTTCTCACAGCAAGAAGGGTGTAGTCTTGTCCTAGAGGAGGTATGCATTGGATATCTTGCAGGAGGTGGGTATGCTTGAGGCCCCGGGCCAAGGGGGCCAACATTCCTATGGACCTTAAGATGCCACTTTATGATGATGATGTATAGTTGGTGGACAACAGGCGGTATACGTAGCTTGTAGGCAAGCTGCTATATCTGACTATCACGAGGCTCGATATCTCCTTTGCAGTGGGGAGGTTGAGTCAGTTCATGGCCAAGCCAATACGACAGCACTAGGATGTAGCATTGATGGTGCTTCGATACATCAAGAAGGCTCCTGGAAATGATCTTTTCTTCTTCAAGGGATCTTCTATGACTTTGGTTGGCTATTTTGATGCGAACTACGCTGAATGTCATATGGACTGAAAATCCACTACGGGATTCTGCACCTTTTTGGCAAGGAATCTGATCACGTAGAGTAAGAAACAAGTCACAATTGCTAGGTCGAGTGCCAAGTCTGAGTACAAGGCCATGGTTCAGACGACTGTAGGGATGATGTAGATCAGGTCCCTACTCATTGATTTGGAGGTGTGGTTCTCTAGCCTGATAGAGATGAGGTGTCAACAACAGAGCAGCTACCTTCATTGCTAATAACCCAGCTTTTCATGAGAGGACGAAGCATGTAGAGGTTGATAGTCATTATATCAGAGATATTATTCAGAAGGGGTTGTATACAACACCGGTCCTGTCTGAGGAGCAGATTGCAAATATTTTTACCAAGCTCTTAGCCAGGTCCTTGTTTGATTCATGTGTATCCAAGCTGATATCTATGTTCCAATTTGAAGGGAAGTATTAGCGTATACACGATTTGAGTGTAAGGGGCTCTTGTGGTTATCTTCCCATTGAGCAGTTATTGTAATTTTTCCCCAGAACATGTATGATGAATGTCCTAAAAGTATATCCATTCAGAAAAGAAAATAGGTTTTTCTTTCTAAAGATAAAACATAAATTTTATGTTATATCTGAGGTACATTTATTTGTTATGAGATTTGAAGGAGGAGATCTATTCTTTTTGTTATTTATATTCCCTTGTTAAAGCTGCTGCGCCGTTTGCCAGTGTTCTAAATGTTTTCTTTAGTACTCCACTTTTGAGTTACACTTAAAACGTTTTGGACGGCAGTTACATTCATTATTCATTAATTCTCTGATGGATTTGGACTTTTATCAATTATCTTTTTGCAGTGTGCCTGCGACATTTGAATGGCGATTCAAACAAGAGTATCCTCATTTGTACAGATATTTTCAAGAGGTTCCTGCAGATCAGGTGAGTGGTACTACCATTTCAACATTAAGGAACAAATCGTGTGCAAAACATCACGCATTAAATAATTGTGACTGCATGAATGCTGAAGTTTCAAATAATTGACATCCCTGTAGCGACATGTTGTTTTTCTCCAATTCATGTATTCAAGTTGGAGCCTTTAGTTTTGAAGTTTATACAAGATGAACTCAGGGGAAGGTCATAATATGGAGAGGGCAATCCTCCATTGTGTGACACATCTTTCTTACTTCTAAACCATGACAATGAAATTTGAAGTTAATACTGGGTTTGTGTCATTACACAATTGACTGAAGTCACTTTATTCTCAGTGTTTAGTTGGATATCGGTCACATCAATCTATGAGATGTTCCTTGATAAGGATATGGTTGATCTATTACTAAAGAAATTCATAAATTTTGAAGAAAATGATTTCAAGCTCTTCAATTGTTTTTGTTGAGAATAGAGGATCTCAGTTATTGAAGCAGGAAACCATAGATGCCTTTTTATAGAGAGACACCTAGGAAAATTACAATATGGTCCCTAGTAAAGAAAGGTATATGCATATATTGGAGAAAATGAATTTTCTTGTTTACGATAAGAAACCAAATCTCTCTTTTGTAGAGAGATATGGGAAAATAACAAATATATCCAAAGACAATAAAAAATAAATGTCAAGTACATAAATTCCTCCGCTCCCTCTCAAGTTGGGGTGTAGATATCTATGGGATCCAACTTGGCTCACAAGAATAGAGGCCTCTTCTTGTTTAGCACCTTTATGAGTATATCTACTGACTGCAACTTAATGGTGACGTGAGGGGTAACTTTTCCTCTAGGATTGCATTTCTTATGAGTGACAATTCACTTTAATGTGCTTGGTCCTTTCTTGAAACACTAGATTGGAAGCAAAGTGGTCAATTTGTTATCGCAGTACATGGGAATAGGAATTTGTGCATGCATACTAAGATCATTCAAGAAGGAGACAACCCACATAACTATACATGTTGTGTGTGCCATGACTCTATACTCTGCCTTAGTGGAATGGGCCACCACTGTTTATTTCTTGCTTTGCCATCAAATAAGATTTTCTCTGAGGAAAATAACATAACTTGTAGTAGATTTCCACTCTTTGACTACCCCTACATAATTAGCATCTGAATACGAGACAATCTCAGTAAAGCCGTTATTTTTATAATGAAGCCCCTTTCGAGGATTCCCTTCAAGTCCCTCAATTTTAGATAGATATCAAGCCAATTATTATAGGATGGTTTTTCCATATACTGGTTGGTTCTACTCACTGCGAAGTTGATGTCTAGGTGAGTATTCTTAGATATAGTAACTTCCTCATAGTGCTCTTATAGAAAGTAACATCTTTAAATGGCAGATCATCTTCAAGTAACATAGTCTTCCTCTACTGTTCTACAGGTACACCATATGCTAGAAGGTTTTGTACCTAATAGTCTTGCTCCTCAAGAATTTGCAGAGTATACTTCCGTTGGGTTAAAGACAAGCCATTGTCTTGTTGTGCTACTTCTATTCCCATGAAGTATCTCAAGTGTCCAACATCCTTTATAACAAAGATCTTGTACAAGAATTCCGTAGTCTGTTTCATGCCTTCCACATTATCACCAGTCAAGATCATATTGTCTACATAGACTACTAAAGTCACAATTCTCTCTTAATGTTTTCTTACAAAGATATAATGATTTGAGGAAGATCGACTGAACCCAATCTTCAGTACCTTTGAACTCATCCTCTAAAACTAGGCTCTGGAATTTTGTTTTAATCTATAGACACACTCCCCCTTACTCTTGCATTTAGAAGGCTGACGCATATAGACTTCTTTTGTGAGATCCCCATATAGGAAGACATTTTTGGTATTTAGTTGATATAATGGCCATTGCTTATTTATTGCAATAGATAATATGATCCATACAGATGAGACTCTTACCATGGGAGAGGATGTCTCAAATAATCAACTCTATTGGTATGGGTAAAGTCTTTTACAACTAGGCATGCTTTGAACTTGTCAACTGCACCATCTGTCCGATATTTGACGATGTAGACCCATTTGCAATCTACCAAGGTTGCACTTCGTGGACAAGTTATCAACTCCTAAGTGCCACACAAGATCAGGGCACCTGTCTCATCATCGATAGCTGCCCTCTAGTGGGGATCCTGTGAAGCCTCAACATGATTGTGTGGTAGAATGGTGCTAGTAAGAACATTGGCAAACTACTGTAGATCATGACTTAGGTGGTTAGTAGAAGTGTAATGGGATATTAGATGCAAAGTGCAGGATCGGCTGGACTTCCAAGGAGCAATAGGTAGATTGTCTGTCTCTTCCTGGCATATGGGGGAAGATACTCTGGCAGGACGTCCCTTAGAAGAAGAAATTGGAGCCATAGGTAGTGGAGTCTCTCGTTTATGATACACTTGTGTCTCTTTAGGGGTCAGATCAATACTTGATCACTCTTTAGAGAGGTATGAGACCTTAAAAAATGTGGCATTTGCAGAACTATATATCCCTTGTGCATTGAGTCATAGCATCTGCATCCTAATGCTCCAGAAATACTCACTTCATTGCTTGTAGAAAAAATTTGTCCTGCGAGCCAAAGGCCTGAACAAAACATGTACAACCAATCACACTAAGAGACAGTGCAAAGGGATGCTTTAAGTTTGGATGCACCTAGTAGATCATTTTGCCTTGGAGAACTGATGATGGTACCCGATTGATAAGGAGTTGAAGTGAATAAACTTTTTCTATTATTACCAAGAAGTCTCGACACCTTTATATAGGTGTGGGAAAAAGTATATCATAAACCTGCTACTCAAAATAAAATAACACAGCATCCTTTACAAACATAAACATAAACATAACTCAACACTCCCCCTTAAGCTGGAGCATATATATCCATCATGCTCAGCTTGTTTCTACACTTCTAAAACTGGGGACGTGGCAATGACTTGGTAAACATGTCAGCAATCTGGTCTAAGAAGGCAAGACAAGTAGTATAAAGCAGACCCTGTTGAATCAGACTCCTGGTGTAATGATAATCCACTTCCACATGTTTTGTTCTCTCATGGAACATAGGATTGTTTGCAATGTAGGTGGCAGCCGGGTTGTCACAATACATCTTCATAGGTTCTTGAACGTCAACATGAAGATCTCGTAACAGAGATCTGATCTATATCATCTCAGCAGCAGTATGTGCCATGGCCTTGCACTCAGACTCAGCATTAGAGAGTGAAACAACACTTTGTTTCTTGCTCCTCCAGGTTATCAAGTTCCTAGCAACAAAGATACAGAAACAAATAGTAGACCGCCTATCCTCAACATCACCTACATAATCTACATCTGAGTATGCAATAATGGCCATAGGTGCCTTTCTCTGGAACATAATGCCTTTACTTGGACACCCCTTGATGTACCTCAACACCTGCATCACAGCTTGCTAATGAACCTCAGTGGGCTTATCTAAGAATTGACTCAGCTTCCCTACGGCAAGGCTAATATCTAGCCTAGTGATAGTAAGATATAACAGCTTTCCCACCAGTTGTCGATATGCCTTCTTGTCTTTTAGTTTTACATTATCCTCAAACAGATGAATTTTAGGATTCATAGGAATATTTACATCTTTGGATCCTAGCATGCCTGTCTCCTGAAGAATATCAAAGGCATATTTCCTCTGCGACATAATTGTCCCTTGCTTACTTGTGGCAAACTCAACGCTAATCTTTCATGGCAAACTGGTGTTCCAAGTATTCCTTTATCTGAGATATACCCTCTGCAGTAAGAATAAGATCATCCATATACACAAGTAAAGCTACTGTACCTCTACTGGTCTTCCTTACAAATAGTGAATGATCCGATGAAGATCTCTGCATCCCAATAACAGACAATGCCTCATACAGGTGCTGGAACCAGGCTCGGGGGCTCTACTTAAGACCAAAAATGGCCTTACGGAGCCTGCATACACACTCCCTGAATCTTAAAGCCAGGTGGCGCTGTTGCATATATATCTCTCCCTCCAAGTCTCAGGAATGCATTTTTAATATCCAACTGATGTAACTGCCATCCATAATCAGCCGCAACAGATACAAGAATTCGAACAGTAGAGAGTCGTGCAACAGGGGAGAATGTGTCAAAGAAATCCACCCCATATGTCTGGGTGAATCATTTGGCCACTAAGTGGGCCTTATACCTTGAAATAGATCTATCTGGGTTGTATTTCGAGGCAAAGACCCATTTGGCTCCAACAAGATGCGCGCCAGACGGTAAAGGTGACAGCTTCCAAGTACCTCTGGTAGTAAGTGCAGACATCTCCTCCATAGCTGCCTTCCAGTGTTGATGTAGTATAGCCTGTTGGTACGAGGTAGGTAACTCACCACTGGATACAGCAGCTTTGAATGCATGAAACTCCGAACTTAGAGAATCAACAGTAACACCACTCCCAGCAACACGATTCTGGGCACAAGATCGTGGAGCCTTTCTAATAGTAATAGGAATATCCTCATCAGTACTCATGGAATCAGGATCTGGAGAGCTATCCTCAGGTGGCAGACTCCCACCTGTTTCATCTGCTAACACTGTGCCTGAAAAAATCTACTGAGTAGAAACCGCCTCTAGGTTATCAACACGAACCTGAGGAGTCTGTGGAATAGATGGATGGGGCTTTGCCCTATATACAACTGGCAACAGATAGGTGTGACCCTTAAAGGTCCCTTCATCCATTGGTGGTGGTCTGAATGTGCTGGTAGGTGGCTTATCAACTTGAGAAGGGCTACTAGTATCTGTGAATATACCAAATGGTATAGGAGCAACTGGTACATGTGCACTCTCGGGCATACTCTGCACCTGCTTGGTAGCAACAGAAAGATAAGGTACAACTTTCTAAAAGGTGACATCTGCACTGATATAATATCTCTGGTGTAGGGGATCAAAGCACCGATACCCCTTCTGAGTACGAGAGTAGCCAAGAAACACACACTTAACTGCTTTAGGTGCTAATTTATCACGCCCAGGTTCAAGGAGATGTACAAAAGTCATGCACCCAAATGTCTTGGGTGGAAGATCAAACAACTCATCATTTGGATAAAGCACTTGTTATGGTATCTGCTCGTGAATCACTGAGGAGGGCAATCTATTAATAAGGTAGCAAGCTGTGAGAACTGCATCTCCCCAATAGTTCTGTGGCACACTGTTATGAATAAGAAGAGCTCTGGCCATATCAAGGATATGTCTGTGCTTCCTCTCTGCGATTCCATTTTGCTGAGAAGTGAGAGGACATGAGGTTTAATGAATTATACCATGTATGCTATAGAATTCTGCCAACCGATAAGTACAAAACTCCAGTGCATTATCGGATCTGAGAGTCTTGGTGCAAACATCAAACTGATTTTTTATCAACACAAACTTCTCAATCAGTGGACCCACTTCAGACTTATTCTTTATGAGAAATGGCCAGGACAATATGGAAAAATCATCAACCATAATCAAATAGTGCCGATGTCCTGCTCTATCAGGAGTCCTACTGGGACCCCAAACATCAAGATGCACTAACTAAAAACATGAAGTTGAACGTGGTCTTGTAGCAATTGGAAAGGAAGATCTATGGTGCTTCTCAAGTTGAAATGCATCGCAGGAAAGTTATGTAGTTGGGGACACATGAGGAGTAAGCCTGCGTAACTTTTCCAAAGAAGGATGGCCCAACCATCTATGTCATTGTAAAGTACTCCCAGATGTGGTGCTAAGTTGACATGCTGCAGCCATAGGACCCTGCTGAAGTCGGTAAACTTCTTCATATCCACTACTAATAATCTTCCCTATCATTCTATCCTGGAAAATACATCCACGCTCATCAAAGATGACCTGACAATTCATCTGCTTAATGATTTCACTGACAGAGAGCAAGCTCATGGATAAATCTGGAGCAAACTGAACATGATTAAGCTGCATAGAAGGGGTAACATTAATTTCCCCCTGACCACTAATAGGAGCAAGTCGTCCATCAACCACTTGTACTGTACGACCATGAGAGACAGGTTGAATCTGTCCAAAACACTGCAGATTCTGGATAAATGATTGGAAGCACTTGAATCAATCAACCATGTCACACCAATGGTTTGAGTATCACCCACGGCAGTTCCTAGTGTAATCTCTGACTGAGACACTACCATGTTTACTGAACCACACTGCTACAAACAAAGTTCGATGTTTCACAGAGAATGGTACACACTCCTGAACTTCTTCATACTTCAGATATGAAAATTGACAGAAAATGGGGATTACACATCCCAAGAAATATACCAATATTCGCTCACACGCGGTCAGTACTCAAGGGGACTACACAACCCAAAAACATGCATTAACGGGGAATACATACCCCAAAAGTCATCCACTATAAGGAATACACACCCCAAATTAGATCAAAAGATCCAGAAGTTCATACCACCATGTTGAAAGATTTTTGCTTCAAACCCTCATCTCTACGGAGAGAGATCAAGAGCAACCGGCACTAATGACAATCAGGGGGTGGTCCTGTAGCTACGACAGGGTGGCAGTAGCACTGTCACGAGGTGCTGCGGTGCAGGGAGAGGCACTACAGCAAGGAGATCTGCCGGTGGCGACGGCGGCAGCGGCGGGGGTGCCACAGCGTGAGGCGCCGGTTGCACCTCGATCAGGCTGTTGGTGGCAGCAGCAGCGTCGTGACCGGGTGCTGCGGTGCAAGGAGAGGCGCTGCAGCAAGGAGGGCTGATGGCGACGGCATCAGCGGGGGTGCTGCGACGCGGGGAGCTGGTTGCACCCCGGTTAGGCTGCTACGCCACGGTCTGGTGTGAAGGGTCGGTTGCAGCAGCAGCGGTAGCTCCGGCGAGAGGGCTTAGGTAGGGTTAGGCTTTTGTTTTTGGTGGATACCTCAACCTTGGCTCTGATACCATGTTCAAGTGAATAAACTTTTTCTATCATTACCAAGAAGTCCCTACACCTCTGTATAGGTGTGGGAAAAAGTATACCATAAACCTACTACTCAAAATAAAATAGCACAGTACCCCTTACAAACATAAACATAAACATAACTCAACATAAGGTAAGTTGCTGTTAAAATTGCATTCCCTCAAAATTACTTTGGCGACTTCATGAATACAAGAAGGGTTAGGGCAATGTCTGAGTTTTTGCTCTACAACACCATTTTATTGTGAGGTGTAAGCACACAATGTCTGATGGATGGTCCCTTGTTGGCAAAGAAAGTCTAGAGATTTGCCTACACAAATTTTAGAGAATTAGCACTCCAGAATATCAGTATGGATGATAAATATCTAGTCTCTACCTCTGTTAAGAATAGTTGTACAATTTGAAGAATCTCAGATCTACTCTTCATGAGAATGGCCCCATGTAGATTGGCTATAGTCATTAACAAATATCACAAATTGTCTATAACCTCTAGCATTGGTAATCTTGGCAGCCCCCCAAACATGACAATGTATAATATGGAAGGGAAAGGTACTCACCCCTTCAGTATGACAGAGCAAAGAGCTTTGATGGTATTTTCCTAACTGATAAGCCTCGCAATCAAAGGTGGTACTGGGTGTAAGATTTGAGAACATTTGCCGCATCTTTCCCATAGATGAATGACCAAGGCATTGATGCCACAACAAAGGATCTGAAGAGATGGAAGTAGTGCCAACAAACAGTGATGGGTTGTCAAGAAGGTATAATCCTTCTTTATACCCCTATCAATAATCGCGTTGGTTTGTCTATCTTGAGAGTAATGGTACTTATTATCAAAGATAACTTTACATTGAAGATCCTTGCATAGTCTACTAATAGAAAAAAAATTCATAGAAAACTCTGGAGTACAATGCACTGTAACTGTAGTTTGGATGATATCTAGATGCCACCAATTGTAGTCACTGAAGAATAAGAGCCATTAGCTTACTAATGTTACACGTATGCCTTATTTGGATGCTTGCAACAAAGAGATGAATTGATGCTCCTACTATACCCTGTTTTGGCAACTGCCATGGTTACATTACAACATGATAACTTTTTTTGCAGCCACACATATGCAACCCAACCTCCAACTAACAATATAGTAGTTAGAAGGAGGATTGGTAGGTACTGGGAGATGATCCCAAGCACGATAAGGGAGATGCTCCCAAGCTCAATAGGGGAGACACTAATCACTTCCATTGTTGATACACCCATGAGATTAACAACACCAACAATAATAACACCAATCGGAACAACGACAATGGCTGCAGTAGGGGACTTCATTGATTTGTAGCATCACAACAACAATGATCTTACCACACAACAATGCCATAGTAGGGTTCATGCACAGGCAATCTATGGACATAGTATAATGATCTTTGTGGCAACCACCTTTGTAGCAATTGAAGAAGTAGCCTCTTGGTCCTGGAGGTGATCAACTGAGATGAAATAGGGTTGGGTGATGTTGGGAAGTTGATCGCTAACGTGAGTCGGTGGTTAGTGGTGAGGCAATATTTGGTAGCACCGGTTGACGAGAAGAAAGGGTTGGTGACAATAAGTCTCGCCTTTAGGTTATGCTATTGGTTAGAGCAACGCTAGGCCAAGCCACAAGGGTCTAGAGACCTGATAGGACCCTTAGGCATCAAATTTAAGGGATTTGGGCCTTGTTAACCACCAATTGACCACTGACCACTAGCCATCGGCCACCTACTCACAGCGTAGCCACCTTGGGGTAGTTTTTGGCCTCTTGCCTCGGCCGGTGCAACGACCACCAACTAACTGGTAGGAGGTTTGTTGGTGACCCCTTTGGCCAATGTTAATCACCAGTGTTGGTCCAAGGCTGTTGGCGGTGATGGGTCGAGTTGTTGCTGTCAGTGGGGTTAGGGTTAGGGTTAGGGTTTCACATTTTCTTTTCTTTCTTTTCATGGAAGAGAGACAAAAATAGATGAGGGATCAAGGATGGTAGAAAATCTCAGCTTAGGATCTCTACTCTGATACCATATTGGAGAAAATGAACTGTCTTATTTATGAAAAGAAACCCTAATCTCTCTTATCTAGAGAGATGAAAATAACAAATACATTCAAAGAAAACAGAAAATAAATGTCAAGTACATAAATTCCCACGACATAAAATAGGAAAAAAACTACTCTTCTTTCACTTGTAAAAGAAACTAACCCTTTAACACTTCTTAAGTTGGAGTATAAATACTTGTTTAAGATATACTCCATACAGTTTTTTGAAGGCCTTAGTGGAGATGTCTGAAAGTTGCTCTTTAGTTGATTTACAAGGGGTGTAGGCCTTTCTAGATAGAATATCACTGACAAAATGATAGTCTACCTTAATGTGTTTGATCCTCTCATGAAAAACAAGATTGTTGGTGTTAGAGATTATTTCAGAAATAGAATTAAGAAATTAGGATTTATCTCTTTCCAAATTATAAGAGCTTGTTTTGGTTTATTTAAGATTTGATTTATTTCCTTGTTTAGGATTAGGATTGATCCTTCTCTATATAAAAGAGGGACGAATCTATTTGTTTGAAATGCAGTCTATGATTTCCAATTACAAATCTCACCACATGGTATCGGAGCGGCTCCATTCTGGAACCTGAACTAGCCCTTCATTGTCCTAGAGGTGCCATTGGAACCTCTTTGCCTTCGGGTGCATGCATCGCCCCCTTGCTTCTATCTGTGGCACTAACCGTTGCTTTATTGCTGAAAATATCATCTCGATTCTCCTCTTTGCATCAATCTTCTTCTCGCTTGAAGTGTCGCCAAGCACCAGCACTTAGCATCGATTAGAAGGACCTAATCTGATCCTTGTATTGTTGCGTGGCCCCTATCATGTAGGAAAGTTCGTAACGTGACTAGGCATAGCCACGTGAGAGGATTGAATGGACCATTTAACCAGTTTTGATTTGGTTTAGCAGTTTAGCCAGCCGCTTCGATCGACTTCTAGCCTTCTCCTTGGTTGGCGAGATCCTAGTTACTTCGATAGCAAATGGAGAGACTTCAATGGTGACATTGAAGACCAAAATCACAGCCATTGTACTTGTTTAAGGAACCATGATTAAACTATCGGGTTCCTTGTGTTGGTGCTAGAGCACCACGATCATTTGTTTTGATGATAACAAAACACGTGTTATTTAACATTTGCAATTTGAGTCCTAGATTTCAGGTCAATTGCAAATGAGGACGTGTTTAGACGGAGTTCGAGCTCGCATCCAGGACGGATTGGAGGAGCTTGACGGAAAACAGAGGAGGTTCGCGTGGAGCGAAAGATTGAAGATGGAAGGAAATGAAGAATAGGATAGATTTCCTTCTTTTGTACTTGTTGTATTTTTCATTTCTTTTGTTGCTCTTTATTTCCTTAGATATTTCATGTTAAAGAGCTTCAAAGAACCCTAACAGTAGTCCTAGGAACACCGGCACAACCCTAGGATACTTAGGTTTTCTGTAGAATACTTAGAAAACCAATATAGGGTTCAAACAGACTTTCCAGACGTCTAATTCCCAAATCAGACGTCTGATAATGTATTTTAAGACGTCTGACTGTTGTTTCAGACGTCTGATAACTGTTAGGCTGGACATAGTTAGTTCTGTCTGATGAAATCAGACGTCCATACCTTAGACCAGACGTCTTAGGAGACGTCTGATGGACTTGCCAGACGTCCAGATAGTGGACCGTTGGCTAGCTTAGCAGGCACTCAAGAATATGACCGTTAGAGCCTTATCAGACGTCCTTAGGCCTTTCCAGACGTCTGATAATTGACCGTTTTGCCTCGGCTGACCCAAAATCTCTTCTCAGAGATTTTCTAGCCGTTGCAACGTTTGGAAATCAATTCCCACAGTAAAAGTAGGTTTCCAGACGTCCAGACATAGTGCCAGACGTCCTGTATGTCGTCTGATGGACTTGCACAAAAACCCTGTTTAGATCTGATTCAAGTCAGGGAGAAACCCGCATAGAATCAGACGTCTGACCTTGGAATCAGACGTCTTAAAGTGGCCTTCTAGACGTCTGATGCCAGAGTTAGACGTCTGATGACCCTGTCAAATGTAATCATTGTCCTGATTTCGGCCTGATTCTCTTGGACTTTGTTCCCAACGGCTATGGAAGCTTTTCCAAGCCTTCCAAAGCCTTCCTAAGGCCTCTATAAATAGAGGGGAGCCTTTGACACACCAACACACACCTAGATACACTAAGAAACACACAAGATATACACTTAGAAATACAAAAGACACACCTAAGCAACATACTTTCCACTCTTTTGTGTCTCTCTTGCTCTCTAAGCTCAAGTTCTATATCTTGAGAGCTAAATTCAGTTTGCGCACCCGCTCTCCCGCTGTTGTTCACGAGAGCGACGTAGCGCCATCGCGTGGCACACGCACCGCGTCATCGTCGACGCACTCCTTGCAAAGGGGAGTTTCCTATTTCCTATAGAAGCTAGGTTTAATTATTTTGTTGGCTCTATAGGACTATTGTTTATTTTTATCTGTCTTTTGGTTGGGTATTCGCTTTGCGAATTCCCGTCTCCTTCGTGGGACAAAATCCTTCTCGTGGAAAGAAGGGGTTGAGGAACGCTACCCTCGTACTTGTAGCGTGGTTGTACTGAGGTTGAATCACCCTCGTTTAAAGTGATTCATTTAGTGGATTTTGATCAACTTGGTTGATCGGAAAATCCTAACTCGAGAGGGTTAGGTGGTGGTTTTCACCCGGTTTGGGTTTCCACCTAAAAATACCTGTGTACATTTTGTGATTGCTTATTTTTGTGATATTGCTTTATATATTCAATTCCGCAATTTTATTACGTCACCCCTCCTGGTAGGGAATTACACCTTGAACTACATATTGTGGTCCCTTACCTTTTGTATTTTTGTGGGAGGGTAGGACAAATTGCATATCCTGACAGAGAAAGTTCTATACTTTTATGACAGATCCAAGTACAAGAAGTAGGAGAAAGATAACTTCCTCATCATGAACTGGTTGATGAACAACATCAACTAGTCAATTGCTACCAACATGCTTTATGAAGAATTGGTGAAGGAGAGCTGGGATACCCTTGAGAAGGGGTATTCCCAGAAAACTAGTAGTTCACACGTGGTTGACATCTATTAGAGGATTTAGAATACCAATCAGGGTGACATGACCTTGGTTAGGTATTTCACGACTCTTGAAGGCCTGCTCGAGGAGTTAGCCGTCTACTAACCTGCTTGTTGTGACAAGTAGATCATCGAGCATTCTTTGGCAGGCATACAAATTTTTGGAAGGACTTAGCACAAATACCACTTAGCACATGATTAGATTCTCTTCTGATGTGGTACTAGATCTGGAGATGATTTATAGTCATCTTCAGAAGATTGAGATTGAAGAATCTCCCTCTCCTGCATCGACATCTGTGGACTCTTCTGTGCTTGTAACCTCTTGAGGAAGAGACAACCCACCTTTCTCTGCAGGATGTGGTTACAGATGTGGACAAGGATGTAGCCAATCTTTGCTCCCTGTATCTACTTCAAGTGGACAAATCACGTGTCTGATAAATGCTGGGACAAGTTTTGGAGACCTGCTTGGGTCAATAAGTCAGTGCCTGAGTCAACTACTAAGCTCTTCACTCTTGCTTAGATGGATTGCCTCGGGAACCTTTTGAAGGATGAAGAACCATCTGCTATGACTGCTGCAGTTGTGATCGCTACTAATGCCTCGAGCTGCATCTTGATTGATGCTGAAGATGCTGATGATTGGTGGGGTAACTGAGCCACGTGTTTAGTCCCATCCCTAAGTGCCTTACTCCAGTTTTGCCTCCTTGCGAGAAGGATTTTCGTTGGTATAAGGCGACTGCCACTGGTTGAGATCGTCTCCCTTGCTTTGATGATTGGTTGGGATCGTCTCCCTTGCTCTGCTGCCTGCTTGGGATTGTCTCCCCTACTCCAGTATTGCTTGGGATTGTTCCCTTACTCTGCAGCCTGCTTGGAATTGCTTCCTGATTGCCTAAAGGTCTCAACATTAGTTTTTTTTTTCAACTCCAAGCGAGTTAAGTTTCCATTGATGAAGAGATGACTACTTTCATGCCTGCTAGCGTGTTGACTACATGCATGCCTTTTTGACTGCATGCTTACTTGACTGCTTGACTACCTAATCTAGCTCTAGATTGCATCTTAGTGGGGGAATTCTATCGCTGCACTACTCCTACAAGTTGGGTGTTGTATGCTCTAACTTGAGTGGGAGGGGGAGGGGGCGGGGGGCAGTAGAGATTATTTTAGAAATAAAATTAGGAAATTAGGATTTATCTCTTTCCATGTTTTATTTCTTTCCAAATTGTAGGGGATGTGTTTTGGTTTGTTTAAGATTTGATTTATTTCTTTGTTTAGGATTAGGATTGATTCCTCTCTCTATATAAAGAGGGATGGACTCTATTTGTTTGAAATGTAGTCTATGATTTCTAATTACAAATCTCTCCATAGTTGGGACAACATCACTATCTTGGTTTTGCGATACATTGGGGTGGGAAGTGAGAAATTCCAAAGTCTTAGAGAATAGAGACCATCCAAAAAAGTTTGCATGTGATATGAGCAATGGCTCGATATTCTGGTTTTGCACTCGTTTTAGAGATCACATTTTCTTTCTTACTTTTCCATTTGACCACATTCTCACCTATGTAAGTGCAAAAATGAAGGTTTGATACCTTTCAATAAGTTATCAATATTAATAAACCTTAAGAATGTAAGGGACAAGATTAGATACACCTTTCTTTATCCTACCTATCCATTTTACTAAAAGCACCTTGTTCATAAGTCCCAACTTAAGAATCCTAAAGCCACCTTTTGAAATAGGTTAATAGATATTTTCTTCACCATGGGTTTCTGATACAACCTGAGTTTAGAAATAAAGAAATAAATAATTTTGCCACAAAAGTGGTTGTGTTGGAGGTGGACTAAAGGTTGTCTTTGGTGGCTACTCGATGGAGTACGGTGTAGGCTAGAGAGTGGTTATGTAGTTGTAGGTTGGTGGCACACTCGAAGTTGCTGGTAATGAAGTGGTGGCGAGGATGCGAGTGGCTAGGGTGTTGTTGGGCAGCGACGTTGGTGACAGGGCTTGGTGTCGTGGGTTGATGTTGTGGGATGAAAGGTGGAGGTAGTGGTTGAGTGAGGGGTGGCATCGGTGATGGTGGTTGGCGATGTAGGTGGTTGGAGGTGGCAGGTTGGTGGTGTTGGTGGTTGAGTGGTGGAGTTGGAGTTGGGTAGGTGAGGGAAGGGGAAGATGAGGGAGAAAAGTAGTGATGGGAAAAGTGGGAGGAAGGGAAGGAGTGGGTCTCGTTGGGAAGGGGAAGAAAAGGTGAGAAAGTAAAGAGGGAAAAAGTGAAGGCTAGGGAGTATGATTATTAAGGAAAATAGAGAGAGAGAGAGAGATGAAAAGAGAAAATAAGATGGGAGGGAAACCAATTATTTTCTTTAAATTTGTTTTAATCCGTCCTAGTTGTCCCTTATAAAGGGTTACCAACCTAAAATAAAGAAATGCAAAAAAAATAGCAATGCATCTCTTCAAGCAATCCCTAACCAAGGCATCCCTTGGTGGGAAGACTTAAGGGAAAATTGCAAGGATAGCTCATCAAAATTAAAATGGGAAAACTTGCTGCTAAGCACTTGGTTCCTTTGTAATTTAAATTTTGGCCTGCAATGCATCAGTTTCCTCATTAGAAACACCTGAAAAAAGGTACCTCATTAAGTTGTTGGACCTCCTCTCCACCTTCTTAGGTATTGAGTAAACTAGCATGTAGAAGAATAATATAGGCAAAAAAATTGAGCTTAGAAGGACTACTTTGCCTCTGTTATAGAGGAGGTGCAACTTCTACCCCATCCTTCTCTCAACTTGCTTCGTAATGAATTTCCAAGTACAACCTTTCAAGCTCTGGTCCTGTTATTGTCGATATTGACAACAATCCCTATTTTTTTCCTCTCCATTTTTTTTAAGTTGAAAAAGACTCATTACAAAATGGAGATAGTTACATTAGTGGTTACATAGGGATAAAAAGTGATACAAGACCCTGTCGACACTAGCTTTCTCCCTTCTAAAGATGGTCTTATTATGCTCCAACTAGATACACCAAAGTGTGCAAGACCTCCTAATTATATCTCTATCCAAGTCATTTGTATGACCTTGCGTATTATCCTAAGAAGCCTTATGTAAAGAAGGTCCAAAGGCCAATCTTTGGTGCATTGCCATCATTGTTATGCAAAAGGGCGAGTGAAGAAGAGGTGGTCCACATCATCCGTAGGCGAAGTACAAAGCACAGATGATGCATTTGCATATGGTAACCACAGCCTACTAAATTACTTGTTGACTAGGCTTTTCCTCCTTTGCAACTAAATAAACAAAATTTCAAGGGTGACTTTGTCTTCCAAATGCCTTCGCAATCCTTTAATAATATAGGGTCAATAGGTGCTCGTGTTCTCATAAAATGTAGGCCTTTTTGATAGCAAAACGACCATGTTTCCACAACCAACCATCTCTCCTATCGGGCAAGGTAATCTCATGAAGGGCATGTCGGGTAAGAGACAACTCATCCACCCTTGTGTTTTCCTCTCCCTTTTTGAAATGCCAAAGAAGGTGGAAAATATCATGATAAACCTAATGAGAAGGTTCTTCTAGAAAGTAGTGGGAGAAATGCTTACGGAATGCACTTAGTAAATTGGAAAGATGTGTGCTTGACTTTATCCGAAGGTGACCTTGGAGTGTTGGATTTAAGGATTATGAATGTGGCTTTGTTGTCAAAATGGGTAGCCAAGGCGGGAGGTAGAGAGAGGAGCGAGGAGACCATTAACGAGTTAAAGGCTTATTGTCGGAAAAAAAACGTGACGGTTGAGGCCTGGAGAAGGCAAAAATCAATTATGGAAGAGGAGCCGTAGCAATGGAGGCTGCTTGGGTGTGTGTGGGTCGTTGATGAGTCTCTCTCCCTTGTTCCTCGAGAGGAGGGGGGGGCTCCTTTGTATAGTTTGCTCAAATGAGGTAAGGTTGATACTCCTCTTCTTGTCCTTGCAATGCTCTACAGGGTTGTTTAATGGTGCCACTACTTTGACTTTGATGATGCATCGATTAGACATCCACCTACTCTAGAGCTTGTCTGGATCGAGTTGGTCGAGTCCCCCTTTGATTGTGATGCTCAGAGATCTTTGTCACTATTGTTGCTCTATTTGACCATTTTCATCTTTGTGAGACCCTTGGGTTCCCACAGATTGTCCTTATGAGGGATGTGCTAGAGGTTGAACTTCAACAAGGATACGACCTACTCTAGAGCTTATCTGGATCGAGTTGGCTGAGTGCCCCTTTGATTGTGATTCTTGGAGATCTTTGTCGCTATTGTTGCTCTATTTGATTGTTTTTATCTTTGTGAGATGCTCGGGTTTCCACAAAGGGATGTGTTAGAGGTTAAACTTCAACACGGACGTCATGTTCCATAGGAGTTGGTCCTTCAACTGGGGGGTTGGGGGGTCAACGATCATGCTTAGCTTGAGATGTGGTTGTGGTGGACCTTTAATGGGGCAATGCGATCTTTCATTTTTGGTGGGAGGAGTTTCTGGTTGTTAGAGATATCAGTGGGTGCTCAAGCTAATGAAGTTGGGAAGGTAAGATTTTAGATCATTTCTATAGTTGGAAGGTGCCTCTCTATCATTGTTCTGAATGCCCACGATGTGCCCATGACATGCCCACAAAATGGCTTTTTTCTGATGTGGAGTGATATTGATACACATGTAATGTAGAAAAATGCAGGAGTGTCAATTGTTGATTCCTATGGGAGGGGGTGAGATTTGCGTGATGCGAAAAAAATAAGTGGAAATAATGTAAAACAATCTCACAAAGATCAATTACACAATTTGCACAAGTATTTTTAGGTGGAAATTCAAACGGAGTGAAAATCACCACCTAACCCTCTTTAAGTTAGGATTTTCTAATTGACCAAGTCGATCAAAATCCACTATCCGAACTACTTTAATGAGGATAGTTCAACCTCAATACAACCATGCTACAAGTACGAGGGTAGCGTTCCTCAAACCCATGAGAAGGTTTTTGTCTCACGAAGGAGACGGGAATTTGCAAGGTGAATACTAAACACAATAACAAAGATAAATTACAAATAAGACCTATAGAGCTGCAAAGATAAACCTAGCTACTATAGGTAAAGGCTACTTCCCTTTATTGGAAGTGTGTCGGCTTGATGCGGATGCGTGAACTACGCGATGACACTTCATCGCTCTCGTAATCGCGGAGGGAGAGCGGGTGCACAGCTGGATGATGCTCTCTTGATGTAGAACTAAGGCTTGGAGAGCAACAACTCTTCTAATGATCAATTGGACATAATATAGTGGAAAGTAGTTTCTCTAGGTGTGTTTTTACAAGGCAAGGGGCTTCTCCTATTTATAGATGGCTTAGGAAGGCCTAAGAAGGCTTTGAAAGCCTTAGGTAGCCGTTGGGGATCATCCCAATGCAAATCATGCCGCAATCAGAATCATTAATGATTCTGACAGGGTCATCAGACGTCTAGGAAAGAGATCAGACGTCTGGAAGACACTCTTAAGACGTCTGGAAATTAAATCAAACGTCTAATTCTAGACGGGTTCCCTCATTGACTTTCATCAGACCTAAACAGGGTTTTAGTGTAAATCAATCAGACGACGTACAAGATGTCTGGTACTAGGTCTGGACGTTTGGAAATCTATTTTACTGCGGAATGGATTTCCTGAGGTCCAAACGGTTATATTCGTCTAGGAAATCGATTTGGGGTCAATCGAGGCAAAACGACTACTTATCTGACGTCTGGAGTCCTCTAAGGACGTCTGATAGAAGATCAAAGGTCAAAGCTCAATGATCATATTGTGAAGGCCAACGTTCCACTAATTAGACGTCTAGCCAAGTCATTAGATGTCTAGACTAAGGGTCAGTTGTCTGAAAACAACAGATAGAAGGTTCTAAGACCAACCCTAAATGAATGGACGTCTGATTCAACATTCAGACGCCTTAAAGTTCACTATCAGATGTCTGATTATCAGATTAGATGCCTGATAAGGCTGTCTGAAGCCTATTCAGGTTTTTCTAAGTCTTCTATGAAAAATCTAAATATCCTAGGGTTGTGTAAGTGTTCTTAGAACTACTGTTAGGTAACTTTGAGACTCTTTAACAAATATCTAAGAAAATAAAAATAAAGAGCAACAAAAGAAAGATACATAGAATAAGATAAAATGAAATCTATCATATTATTGTCTCCTTTCTTCAAGCTTCCGCTCCTCTATCAAGCTCCTCCAATCTCCCACGGATGTGAGCTCGAACTTCGTCTTTACACTTGTATCCATTTGTAATTGTCCTGAAATCTTGGACTCAAAAGCAAATGTTAAATAACAAGTGTTTTATTATCATTAAAATAAACGATCGTCGTGTCCTTGCACCAACAATCTCCCTCTTTTTTATGATGACAAAACTATAAATAATAATGCATAGTAATCTCCCCCTTTTTGACATTATCAAAAAGGTTTATCCAATTTTAATGCTTCTAAAACTCCCCTTTAAAACATGCTCTTCTAAACTTGGGTTACTTTCATTTAACAAGAATAATATTCTCCCCTTTTTTAAAAATAACAAGATAGCTATATGATTCTCTCTCTTTTTAAAGGAAATATAGCTATGTTAACAACTCCCCTTTAAAGATGGATAATTATTTCATCAATTTCAACTCTCCCTATCTATATGCTATTAATAAAGAGATAGGAAAAAAAAGGGATTACCTCACCTATCATGGCCAATAGAATGACCCAAATGGAGGTGAATGCCAAACCGGATGGGGTTCCCATCCGTAGCTTGGAGGTCCAGGCATTGGCACTGGTCTCCAATTGGGGGGTCACCGTGAGACGGCTCGGACAGTTGTTCGTCGTCTCGTCGGTCTTCTCTTCTCCTTCCTTGGTTTATTCCTTGGTCTTCTCAATTCGAGTTGACCGTTCTTTAGCTTGTAGGTCCAATCCTTCACATTTATATCTTCTTTGAAACCTACAAAACAAGATTTCAAATCTTTCTTTGGTATCCAAGTCAATTTGGATTCATATTTGTTAGTTGATCTCCTTGAAGGAGATCCTTTTTCAACCTTAGGGCTAGACAAATTTTTTACCTTATTGATCAATTTATTGGATTTCTCCCTGAAGATGCAAGTTTATTTTCTATAACATGTATTTTTGTTTTTAAAATAAAAATTTCTAATTTTAAACTTGTATTCTCCTTAATCAACTCATTATTTTCATTTGTTAGGTCTGTTTTCTAACAAGTTATCATCTTTAGGACTAGAACTACTTTCTAGATTCTTAAGTTATTTTTCTAACATTTCATTTTCTAATTTAAGAAAATTAAGATTCTTTTTAATGTTCTTATTTTATACTTTTAAGTGATTTACTAATTTCAAATAACTCATCAAATGCATCTTGAAGTTCAAAATTTATCTCATCATTGTTCGAGTCGCTGTTGCTATCTGTGATTGCCATGAAACCCATGCAAGCTGTTTCATTATTCTTCTCGAGATCTTCCTCTTCTTCCTCCGAGCTCAAATCGTTCCAAGTGGCTTGGAACGACTTCTTGTATTTCTTTTTCTTCTTTTCCCTCTTGAGAAGAGGGTACTTGGGTCAAAGGTACCCCTTTTCGTTGCAATGATAGTAATGTCTTGGGCTTCCTTGCTCCTTTTCCTTCTCTTTCTTGGAATCTCTACAAAACTTGGAATTTTTTTTTAAAGTAAAAATTTAAGGTCTTCATCGTCGGAATTTACCTCGATGTCTGAAGCGGCTTTGAATGCGAGAGAATTTCTTGGTCTTGGTTTCGATGCGTCCTTCTGCTTCAACTTCTTCTTGTAGGCTATTAGATTGCCTAGGAGATCCTCCATGTTGAGCTCCTCTACTTCGTTCGCCTCAATGGCGGTGACGTTCTGTTCCCACTCTGGTCTAAGGGAATGAAGAAGCTTCCCTTGAAGCTCCCCCTTGATGAAGGTCTTTCCTAATACCTTAAGATTGTTCATTATAAGAGTGAACCTAGTATACATCCCACTTAAAGATTCATTAGATTTCATGGAAAAAGACTCAAATTCTTGAGATAAGATATTGATTTTAGAGGCTCTTACCTTGAACGTACCTTCGTGTGTAACCTCTAAACTATGCCATACCTCGTATGCAGTGGTGCACTGCGATATCCGGTTGAACTCCTCTGGGCTGAGTGCGTAGTACAATGCGTTCATTGCTTTCACGTTGAGGGAAAGCTCGCGGGTTTGCTGTTGCAAGTAGCCTCTCTCTGGTCTCACCGGGACTTCGTATGGGATTTCGCAACGTCCCCATAGTGCGAAGTCGGTGGCTTGAAGCCACAGTTTCATTCGCAACTTCTAGTAGTTATAGTTGTTTCCATCGAAGTACGGCGGTCGGATTGTAGACTGCCCCTCCGATTGCCTTTGTTGTGAAGATGCTTCCCTTCATTGATCCTTGCCAGGTTGTAACGTCGAAATGCAAGAACTTGGCTCTGATATCAACTGTTGATTCCTATGGGAGGGGGTGAGATTTGTGTGATACGAAAAAAATAAGCGGAAATAATGTAAAACAATCTCACAAAGATCAATCACACAATTTGCACAAGTATTTTTAGGTGGAAATCTAAACTGGGTGAAAACCACCACCTAACCCTCTCGAGTTAGGATTTTCTGATCGACCAAGTCGATCAAAATCTACTATCCGAACTACTTTAACAAGGGTAGTTCAACCTCAATACAACCACGCTACAAGTATGAGGGTACCGTTCCTCAAACCCCTTCTCTTCACAAGAAGGTTTTTGTCTCACGAAGGAGACTGGAATTTGCAAGGCTAATATCCAACACAATAACAAAGATAAATTACAAACATGACCTATAGAGCTGTAAAGATAAACTTAGCTACTATAGGTAAATACTACTCTTTGCTGGAAGTGCGTCGGCTTGACGCGGATGTGTGAACTACGCGGCGGCACTTCGTCGCTCTCGTAATCACGGAGGGAGAGCGGGTGCTTAGTTTGATGATGCTTTTTTGATGTAGAACTAAGGCTTGGAGAGTAACAACTCTTCTAATGATCAATTGGACACAATATAGTAGAAAGTAGTTTCTCTAGATGTATTTTTATAAGGTAAGGGGCCTCTCCTATTTATAGATGGCTTAGGATGGCTTTTAAAGTATTAGGTAGCCGTTGGGGATCATCCCAAGGCAAATCAAGCCGCAAACAGAATCATTAATGATTATGACAGGGTCATTAAATGTCTGGGAAAAAGATTAGATGTCTGGAAAACACTCTTAAGACATTTGGAAATTAAATCAAATGTCTAATTCTAGAAGGGTTTCCTTAATGACTTTCATCAGACCTAAATAGGTTCTAGTGTAAATCAATCAAACGATGTACAGGACGTCTGACATTAGGTCTAGACATCTGGAAACCTATTTTACTGTAGGAATGGATTTTCAAAGGTCCAAACAGCTATATTCGTCTAGGAAATCGATTTTGGGTCAATTGAGGCAAAACAACTACTTATCAAACGTCTGGAATCATCTAAGGACGTCTGATAAAAGAGAAAAGATCAAAGGTCAAAACTTAACGATTATATTGTGAAGGCCAACGTTCCACTAATTGGACATCTGGCCAAGTCATCAGACGTCTGCTAAGACGTCTGGATTAAGGGTCAGTCGTTTGAAAACAACAGACAGAAGGTTCTAAGACCATCCCTAAATGAATGGACGTCTGATTCAACATTCAGACGTCCTAAAGTTCACTATCAGACGTTTGATTATCAAATTAGATGTCTGAGAAGGCTGTCTGAAGCCTATTTAGGTTTTTCTAAGTCTTCTACGAAAAACCTAAGTATCATAGGGTTATGCAAGTGTTTCTAGGACTACTGTTAGGTAACTTTGAGACTCTTTAACAAATATTTAAGAAAATAAAAATAAAGAGCAACAAAAGAAAGATACATAGAATAAGATAAAATGAAATATATCATATTCTTGTCTCCTTCATTTTTCAAGCTTCCGCTCCTTGCAAAGCTCCTCCTCTGTCAAGCTCCTCTAATCTGCTATGGATGCGAGCTCGAACTTCGTCTTTATACTTGTATCCATTTGCAATTGTCCTGAAATCTTGGAGTCAAAAGTAAATGTTAAATAATAAGTGTTTTGTTATTATCAAAATAAACGATCGTGGTGCCTTTGCACCAACATCAATAATATTTTGCTAAATATGGATAAGCTGTCGATAAGTTTGGAGGAATGGGTGACATTAAGTACAATTATTTAATTGTTACCATATTTTACAATCAATATAGGTGTCTCAATAACTAATTTTTACTCATTACTATTGTTGTAAGTGATTTAAATTTCAACAACATATTGTCGGCATGCCATCCAAATGGCTATTTTTGAGGTTAGGCCATATCAACATCAATATAATGTTGAAACACAAGGACTTTGACGAAATGTCATCGAAATGTCCGTAAGTGACGAAATGCACTCAACATTTCGACTTACTGTTGCTGCTTCTCTTTTAGTTCTCCCAATCTTCTCTACTAGTACTACTGTTGCTCATGCTACTATTGCGACTCCATTCTTATTCAAATCAAATCTTTGCTACTACTGTTCTCTTTTGTCTTACTGCACCTCTCCTCTGACTCTTTTGAAGTTTGATTTTACGCTTATCTATAATTATAGAGTGGATCTACATACTAGACTTTGGATCTACTCTTATTACGAACATATAGATCTAATCACAATTTATAATTAAGGAAATACTTATGTAATTCTTAAAAAGAAAATCCTAAGCTTGAGTTTAGCATTAGAGAGTAAAGAACTTGCATCGATCCATAAGAGAATAAAGCCTGAAAATTGCAAACACTAAGGGTATGTTTACTTCATAAATTAATCATCATTTGCTTCAAGGATAACATCCAACCTTGAAACCTATGATCTCATGTTTGGAGGTGACAACCTACATTTTTCATACATAAATATGATACAACTAGATCTAAATGTCACTCATAAGGGGAGGCATAAATAAAAATGGCTAATATAGCATACAAAGTTATGTTAATCTAGATCTATTCAAATTGATTAATTAGCATAGTGAAATATCTCAAATTAACTAATAGATAAATTAATTTAATATTAATTGGTTAGATATTTAAATTTCAGCTTTTAAATTTTTACTTTATTTTGAAGTTTTGCAATACTAGATTGTTCCTAGTATATTGGTGAAGTTGGGATGGTGAGAGTGGGAGTGGGGGTTCAA
The DNA here is from genome assembly GCA_037157565.1 of Thalassia testudinum. Classification (NCBI taxonomy): domain Eukaryota; kingdom Viridiplantae; phylum Streptophyta; class Magnoliopsida; order Alismatales; family Hydrocharitaceae; genus Thalassia; species Thalassia testudinum. The sequence continues at coordinate 101,973,132 of JAZHRO010000063.1, forward strand.
TAAGGTTGGAGAGGTGGAGGTTCCTCATCTTCTCTACAGGATATTGTGTGCTACAAGTGTAGTGAGCGAGGCCATTGAGCGGTGGAGTGCAGGGGATTTTGTCAATTGTGTGGTCGGTAGAGGTGTAGACCATAGGAGATGGGATTGTCTGAAGAGGAGAGCTTCTTTTTCTCGTTCGGCTCTTCCTTCTCCTCCTGCCCCTCTTGCAATGGAGGTCTCTTTGGGTGGTGCGGTTCCTAGTGTAAGTTTGATGATTTGTTGGAGAACTCTTTAGTGGGTGTTCTCATCGAAGCTTGCACTTCCATGGAGGTAGTTAGGGAGCACCTATGTGGTTTGTGGTTGAAGCCAATGTGGAGGCTGTCGTCTTTCCCCACAAAGCACTTCCTTTTGTTTGGATTAGAGGAACTTGATTTGGAGCAATTGAAGTTCTTGGAGATAAGGATTGTGGAAGGAGTGATTCGTTGGAGATTGCGTACGATTTATGAAGGAGCTATTGAGGTACGTCCACCTTTGAAGCCATCAATAGATTTCTCAATGGTTGGTATTCTATTAAGGTTGCGGTGTCGGGAAGTGGTGGAAGTGATTTGCTCAAACTTTGTTAAGGTGAAGTCCTATTGGGGGTTGGACATTGTTGAAGGCAATTTGTCTCATGTTTACGTCCAAGGTCAATTGTTAAAAGGGTGCTCTTTGTCAAGGTCATGTTTACGTCCAAGGTCTTTCCTTTGGGCCTCTTTGGTGAAGAGGGGATTTCCACTCGTGTGGATCAAGTGGATGAAAAGGTGTGTCACCATGACGTCTTTCTCGATTCTTATCAACGAAAACCCGGCAGGGGGTTGGATCCAGCCGAGAAGAGGAGTGAGATAGGGGTGCTCGTTGGCTCTGATGTTTTTTGTTATAGCGGCAGATGCACTTGCGAGGGTGGCGAAGAAATCTTGTGAGAGGAACTTGGTGAGGGGAGGAGATGGGACAAGCATCTCGTTGCTGCAGTATGCGGATGATACGATTTTCTTTATTGAAGGCAGGGAGGTGGAAGCCAGGAGGATGCGGATTTTGCTTCTTTTGTTTGGTGAGGCTTCAGGTCTACAGATTAACCTGTCCAAATCAGGTTTTGTTCCTTTTAATTTGACGGAGGCAGAGGCGAGGGAGTGTAGCACAGGGCTTGGCACAGAGCAGGTGAAGCTACCAATTAGATACTTGGGTCTATCGTGGACGGATGGTAGGATCTTGGTGCAAGATTGGGCTCCCCTGATGGGGAGGCTGGAGGGGAGGTTGGTAGGACGTGCATCCAGGCTTCTGTTGAGGGGTGGAAGGCTGGTTTTGCTCAAGGCGGTTCTGGTGGCGATGTCGTCGTATTTCACCTCTGTCTTGAAGCTGCCCCGGCAGGTCGTCTTGAGAATGTTGGGGCTTATGAGGAATTTCTTTTGGTCCAATCAGGGGTCGAATGGGTCTGGTGCCAGGTTGGTGGCGTGGGAGGAGGTTTGCAAGCCGGTGGAGGGGGGCTTGGGGTGAGGGATTTGGGGAGGTCTGATGATAGCCTGCTGGTGAAATGGGTTGGGGGCCTCTTGGAGAATAGGGGGGATTTGATGGGAAAGGTTTTCAGGACAGTTTATGGTGGCCCTCTACGTTGGGACCTCCTTCTATCCCCGTCAAGGGATGCTTCTCACTTCTTGAAAGGTTTGTCGATGGTGGCTCCTAAGGTGTAAAACTGTTTTGTACCGGTGGTGGGGACAGGGGAGATTTTCAGGTTTTGGCCGGATGATTGGACAGGGCAAGGTGCACTCTCTAGAAGATTTCCGAGACTTTTCACTTTGTCCTCGAGCAAAGAGGCGTCTGTGGTTGAAGTTTGGGGAGGTGGGTGGTGTCCGTCTTTTGCAGGGAATCTTTCAGATGCGAGAATTCATGACTTCTAGAGGTTGCTTGAAGAGTTGGAAGGCCTGCAGTCAGCATCCGGAAATGATATGTTTGGTTGGGATGAAGGAGATTTCTCAGTGGGGGTTGCGTACAGGAGATTATTTGGCGGGGGTCTCACTGGTGATTTGGATCTGGTGAGAGATTGTAGACAGGTTTGGAAGGCGGCTTGTTCTTTGAAGGTCAAGATTTTTGTTTGGCTACTTAGGAGAAGGCTCATGACTATGGTGTGGAGGGCGAGATGGGCTCCTGGGGAGAGTAAGGTCTGCCCTTTGTGTGGAGGTGAAGATGAGGATGTTGACCACCTTTTCTTCTGTTGGCCGTTTGTTGTGTAGATTTGGAGTCGTGTGGGAGCGGGGTGGTGGAGCTGTCGATCTTTTAATGATTTTTGGAACGATTATAGAGGCAGAAGGGGAAAGGCTGGGCAGAATGTCTTCTGTACGAAGGAGAGGGCCAGATCGCTGGTGGTCCTCTGGGGTGTCTGGTTAGGAAGGAATGATGTCGTCTTTAGAGGGCAGATGCCTTATGTAGAGAATTTTGTGGAGTCTATTTTTGTTTTGATTAAGCTTTGGAGTGAGTCCTTGTGAGTGAGGGGTCTTTGTGATTGCCCCTTGGTATGGTGTTGGCTGAATAGCTTTCTCTTCTAATATATTTGGATAGTTATCATTTTGGATAACTACCATTTCCTTTTTTTTTAAAAAAAAACATTGGTGCAAACATCATGCAACGCGCCTTCAGACCTCGTGCATCGCACCACAGCCTCGAGTAGTGCACCTTTAGACCTCGCGCAGTGCACCTTCACAGCTGGCGCTACTCCCCTCCGATTTACTGGTCGCACTGACCTTGGGCAAGGCGCTTTGACAGGTGGAGCTAAACGCCACCAAGTACCCTGTGAGCCACTGCAAGGGCTCCTCCCACAAGTACACAGTTATCATAGCAGTAGTAGTGCTAGTAGCAACACCACCAACTCCTCACCCAACAACAAGAATAGCGGCAGCAATGGTGGTGCGTTCGACCCCTGAGGGAAGAGGGCTGCTTCCATTGGGTCAATTCAAGTGTATCGTACAACACAAGAGGAGTGAAGGGAGGTCAATGTGGGCCTCTCCATCGCCTTCTTCTTCACCTTCCTTTAATCGCCGAGCTCCAACCTTGTTCATGCAAGGTCTTTGCCATGCTTCTTGTGTCGACCTCGCCTCCATGAGATCTTCGTCGATATCACCATCGTTGCGATCTCCGATCTGCAATTGCCTCTGGCAAGAGTGCTCGTGTCGCTTCCACAGCACCGAGATCTTTTACACTATGGCCCTCCTGGACGTGGGGATGGCAGGGTTCTGGGCAAAGTTCCTCCTGATCTGGAAGCTCCAGCTCTCCCACATGGAGGTGGAGTTCCTCTGGTGGATGGACTCGGACGCCATGTTCATAGACATGGCCTTTGAGGTCCCCTCGGAGAGGTACAAGGGCCTTAACCTTGTCCTCCAGAAGAGCTGCGCTGCATCTGTCTTCTTTGGTCATGCCGCCCTTCTCGTCGTCTTAGCGTGGTTGCCACCGCCATCGCCTCCATCGTGCGAGATCTCCATCACCTCTTCCTGCTGCAGTGTCGCAATCTTCACCCCCTGACTTGCTTCGAGATCCATGCAAGATCAGCGCAAGTCCTCTGGTGCTTGCTGACGTTGTCTTTAGCGATCATGTGGGGTTCTGGCAGGAAACCTAGTTCTCCCTTCTCGCCATCACCATCTTCCTTTTGACCATGCGCATCACCAGGGTTCGATCAAGAGGGTCCACGAGGCCCGATCCAGTTGGTCGTCCCTAACCAGTGCCACCACCTTGTAATGCATGGCTCTTGCGCTGTTGCCTAGGATTGAGGCCTAATGCTCCTTCGGCTTTGCATGCTCCTGAACTTGGAGCAAAATAGAACTTCCAAGAAAGATAAATACAATAATCCTAAGAAAAGCTAACCCAAGAACTGACTTGCTTTGATACCAAGTTGACAACTAAAATAAGCGGAAATGAATCAGAGCATAAGACAATCAAAGAACACTTGGGTTTACGTGGAAACCTCACTCACAAAAAGTGGGGAGAAAATCACGGGAGAAGGCCCTAATAGGGCTCTGATGTTCTATTCTTCTTAAAGGAATATGGGAGTGCATGCCTATTTATAGGTCATCACTTACAACACAAAATCTACATCCTCCAATGTGGCACTAAGCTAACAACTCAATCCTCTCAACATGAACATATCCGCAGTCTGATCTTCAGAAGCAATTGAAGTGGTGTAGATCATTCCACGCTATATCAAGTGTCTGGTATAATGGCAATCAACCTCAACGTGCTTCGTATACTCATTGAATATTGGATTGTTTGCAATGTAAGTAGCAACATGGTTATCACACCTCATCTCCATTGGTTTCTCCACCTGGACATGCAAATCCTGCAACTTTGATTTCACTAAGATCATCTCTGTAGCTGTCTGTGCCATTGCACGATACTCTGATTCTGTATATGACCTGGACACCACCTATTATTTCTTGCTCCTCCAGGTCATAAGATTGTCTGGTATGTAGGTACAAAAATCAGTTGTTGACTTTCTGTCTACCATGTAACCTACATAATTAGTATCAGAATAGCCAACAATACTCGTAGATGTGCCCTTCTAAAACCAAATGCCTCTGCCTGGTGCTTTCTTCACGTATCTAAGCACTTGCATAGCATCATCCCAGTGTTGCTTGGTTGGTTTGTCCATGAACTGACTGAGTTTTCCTCCTGCAAGGGAGAGATCAGGACATGTAATAGTAAGATATAATAACTTACCAACCAATTGCCTATAAGATCTGCTGTCTATAGGCTGAGAGTTTGTATCATAGAGATGTCCTTTGGGGTCCATTAGTATATTGGCTGGCTTAAACCCTAGCATCCCTATCTCCTGCAACACATCAAGGACATACTTGCGCTGACTCAGGACAATGCCCTCTTTGTTGCATACCATTGCCACCACAATGCCTAAGAAATATCTGAGCTCACCCAGATCTTTCATTACAAAGGCTTTAACCAACTTCTTCACCTTAGCTATCCCAACAGTGTCATCCCCAGGAAGGATGAGATCGTTGACATAGAGGAGTGCCATAACTCCCCCTGTGCTCTTCCTGATAAAAAGCGAATAATCAGTAAAAGACCTCACAAGTCCCATGATCTGTACCTCCTCTGATAGTTTCTGGAACCAAGCCCTCGGGCTCTGCTTTAGGCCATAGATGGCCTTCTTCAATCTACATACACATTCCCCTTGAGTCTTAACCTCCAAAGGTTGTTGCATGTAGACCTCCTCTTGAAGATCGCCATACAGAAAGGCATTCTTCACATTTAGCTGATGAAGAGACCAGTTGTAGTGAGCAACAATCGACAACAATATAAGAACAATACGAAGTCATGCTACAGAAGAGAAGGTATCAAAGAAATCTACCCTATATGTTTGGGTAAATCCCTTTGCTACCAATTTAGGCTTGTAGCGAGATATCATGCCATCTGGTTTATACTTGAGGGTAAAGAACCAGTAGACATCCTAATGTCTTGGTGTGACTGGGCAGTGCAGTAAGTTTCCACGTCCCTTTAGAGCGCAAAGTAGTCATCTCCTCAATGGCCTGATGCCACTTCGGGTTGAGCATGGCTTGTTGCTAGGAAGTAGAAATCTGTGTCGTTAAAGAGCAACAATGAACATAGCAAAAGATCTCCCAAGGTTAGCAGTAGACACTTCTCTAGCTGTATGGTAGTGGGCACAACTGTGAGTGGCCTTCCGAACAACAATCGGAATGTAAAGATCCTCCTCTATAGACTCACTCACAGAAGGAGGTGTAGCCTGCTGCTCAGCAGGAGTAGAATCATCAGAAGCACCTGCACAATCACCACTTGGACAACTCATGTCAGTATCAACACATACCTGACCAGGGGAGGAGACAAGTGATTGAGGTAATGAGGGGTATGTTTTTGATGCCGTGTATACTGTCTGTATGTAATTGGTAACCTATATACATGAGTAGTCTCTGCCTCTTGTCTAGTAATGATTTCTATAGTAGTGGTATCCTCACAGTGAATAATATGAATATGCTCCAAAGGAATTGGCGATACTGGCATAAGGACCGAGTCTCCCTCAAACAACAATTGATAACCATCTATAGAGAAGTATGGAATAGGCTCATGAAAGGTGACATCAACAGTCACATAATACTTCTTGATCCATGGGTCATAACATTTGTATCCTTTTTGGGTGCCACTGTATCCCAGAAAGACACACTTCACTGCTTTTGGAGCAAACCTATCCCTGTTAAGTCCTAAAACATGGACGAAGGCTACATGGCCAAAAATATAAGATGACACATTAAACAATTCCTTCTTTGGGTGAAGAACCTGCCATGGAACCTATTCCTAAATAGCTGAGTTGGACAATCTATTAATCAAGTAATAGGTAGTTAACATTGCATATCCCTAGTAAACTTGTGGCAAATTACATTGAATAAATAACATTCTAGCCACATCTAACACATAACGATGTTTCCTCTCAACTACTCCATTCTGCTGTGATGTACGGGTGCATGATGTCTGGTGAACAATTTCAAGATATCTGTAAAAAGATGCCAACTTGGCTGTGCAAAACTCTAAGACATTATCATAACATATATTTTTCACAATAGTAGAAAACTGAGTTGTTATTTGCAAAATAAATGTCTCAATCACGACTTAACATTTGATTTATTCTTTAATAAAAGCAACCATGACATCCTGGAAAAATCATTCACAATAAGCAAATAGAAACGGCCACCCAGTCTATTTGACACTCTACTAGGACCTCATACATCTAGATGCAATAAATCAAAAATAGCAGCAGAACTCTGAGAAGAATTGAAAGGAAAATTGGCTTTATGATACTTTCTTAACTGACACGCAATACATACAATCTCAGTAGTAGGCGAAATATGAGGGATAACACGTCGCAGATTGTCTAGTGAAGGGTGCCCAAGACGATGATGCCACTGAAGAGTTGTACCAGCACTAAAAGCGACCTCACCCTGATGTATAACAACAAAAGGAGTCACACCCCCTCCTCATGTCCACCATCAATCGTCTTCCTCGTGAGTTTGTCCTGAAAGATACAACCCAACTCATCAAAGATGGCATGACAATATAACTCTTTTGTGATTTTGCTAATTGACAAGACTAATAGGAAAATCAGAAACATAAAGAACATTAGGCAGTGTCAGTGAATGAGTCACTGCCACATCTCCTCTACCATCCACTCTGTAATGTCTGCCATCTACCACCTGAACAGATCTACCAGGAGGAACAGTCTGAACTTATTAAAGCATGTGTAATCACCATTGAGATGGTGGGAAGCTCCTGAATCTACTAACCAAAAGGTTTCGTCAGAAGTACCACTACCAGAGGTAGTCAAAGCTATACCTGAGGAGGCTAATACAGCAATATTAGTAGTAGTAGCAGTCTCTTGAGTCAACTGCGCGAGACGTTGAACCACAACATTACAGTCAGCACGTGACACCGTGTCGCTCACCTCCTCAGAAGAAATAGCTTGGCTGGCCATAGGAGGTTTACCATGCTTTGACCAATAGGTAGCGTCTAGGTGTCCACCTTGCTACAGCGCGAACACATGGTGCAGGGTTTGCCAGTCATGCCTTGACCACCATGTCCTCTCCCCTTGGTAGATCAAGGTTTTAAATGTCGATATCGATGTCGTATCAATAAGTCAAAAAGGGGATATGTCCGAGGTATATCAGGGATATATCGCTGATATTGATGAATTTTGAAGAAATCGCTAACAAAGTCCCAAACTGGCCCAAAATGTCATAAATGTGACGAAAATTAACATTTTAATAACTATTACATACATGAAGAAATGTCTAGAAAATCAAAATCATAAATTTTGAATGAAACTATAATAAAAATGTGCTACTAACGTATCAATCAAATCATGTCATAGCATTAAAAAGAAAATACACATATCATGATAATAACTGAAGATGCTCATAGTATACTCACTAGAAGAAATGGAATATAAGTAATATTAATGGATCGTACCAAGTGCCAACAAATGCCACTAAATCAACACCATGTTGTGCTTTGACCTGGCTCGATACCTCTCCTCCGATTTTCTTCCTTTATTTGTAAATAATTGAGTGTAATAGAAGATTTAACTTCGGTATGAACAGAAATCGATATTAAATTGAGGTGATTTAGGCCTAATGATGCAATAAAATGGTAAGATTAAGGTGATTACATTACTGGGAGATGGACAAGGACTTCAAATCATCTAATAATTGAGGCAAACAGACTAATGAATGCTCGCAACAGGCAACAACAGAGAACATAGGAGAGGAAATGAAGAAAGCAAAGAAAGTGGCCATTGGAGAGAAAGTACAGAGGTATCGTCCGATGTTGCTAGATATCGACAATATTTGGGAAAATTGTACGCATGTGAAAGACATTCTGGTAATGTTGACATGGGTATTCTTGGCGATATCGATATATCGGTGACATGTCGCCAATATGTCGCAACATCTCTTTCACTATGGGTGATATATCGTCAATATCCTAGAAAAAAGATATTCTCGTAATATCGAAATGAGTCATGTTAGGGATATGGATGTATCATTGATATATCGTTGACACATCAAGAAATCTCTTTCCATGTGGTAGATGAAGAGCCACATCCGCCACGTCCTCCAGTGGCCACCAAGGTCGAACTCTGTCCAACATCTGATAAAGATGGTTGAACAACCACCCTACTCACCCGACTATATAGTTTCTCAAGAGATAGAAGCTCAACAAGAGTCAGGATCTAGGACCTGACAACTTCATAATATGGTCCAAACCCATCCAGGAACTGAAGAACTGCATACTCCTTCCTATGTGTCCTTTGAGAGGCATAGGTGTAGACATGATGATAGGCGTTATGCTTCTCTAGAAGCCCCTTCAAAGTAGCATAGTACTGAGATAGTGACTGACCGCCAATAGCATGCTGGATCTCAAACACCTTGCTGGATTTCTTCTCGTAAGAGTGTCATGCTGAGAATCCCACATCTCTTTAGTCGGCTTATAATACATGATACCATCTCCGATCTACGGCTCCACGGAATTCATGATTCATGCTTGGACTATGACATTGTCTTTCTTCCAAGTGACGTTTTTCCCTGTCTTCTCTTGTGGCTCCATGTCCATCAAAATATGTTCCTTATCGTGTCCCTCGATTGCCATGGGGAATGCCTGAGACTATTTAGCATAGTTGGTCTCATTCAACTTGGTGATAAGAATGAAGAAGGGAGTCTTGTAACTCCTAGTGTCTGTAGCGGTAATCGATGATACCTCCGAAGAACTTGAAGAGGCCATCATGCCTTAGGAGTTAGGACTGCCACAATACGCTACCAAGAAGGATCTGAAAAACCACTTTCAGATCTGAATTTTCAAAAAACTAAAGAGAAAGTGACCCGTTGATCATGAAATTTGAGATCTAGAGATCTTAGAGATCATCCCAAGAGCCACGACAATCCCTTAGACCAAGATTTAGTGCATGTTAGGGCACAGGGAAACCCCTAACAGCACCTCTATGGGGCACTACTCTCCCTTGCTGGCGAGAACCACTTGCCACCAGCCACCACCACCCAACGGTGGCGGCCCTCAGTGGTCTAATAGATCATCAGGGATAGTAAGGGGTGGCAGCAAGAGTCCTTGCAGGTGGTGGTGGCTTGCAGAGGGGGCAATGGCGGCAGTGGCGGCCTGCAAGGGGCAACGACAGTGGTGAGCCATTGGAGGCTTGTAGCAAAAGTTGGTTGAGAGAGAGAGAGAGTGGGTTAGGGTTAGGGTGGAGGGCTTCAGGTGGGATACCGAAGCGTCGATCTATGGTCGTTACTTTGACATCAAGTCGGAAATAACAAATGATCTTATTTCTCAATAGAAATCCTACACCTTTATATAGACAGAGGTGTTGGGCAAATTGCAACTAAGTCCATGAGAAAAAAATAAATAAGAAACCAGTACAAAATATGAAGGGAAGATAACTAGAGTGCTACACCAATAATATTAATATAAATGGAACGGATATACATCTTGGTGAGCCAAAAATCAAATAAGAAAGAGATCCCTCGCAATATTCGTCACCTAATATCTCTCATTTTTTGGAAATTTTGCTGTTGCGCTATAGCTAAAGACACTAGAGAATAACTGCAAGATCGATTTGTCTTCTGAATGAACTGCAGAAATTGTCCATAGCTGAATGTGCCAGGCCTCCTTAGCAAATTTGCAGGAGAAAAATAAGTGTGGAACATCTTCTTTGACTTCTTGACAAAGTGGACAAGTGAGATCACCATCTTTAACCCACTTCTTTCTACCTCTTCAAAAAAAATTCCCACTTCTTTCTAACCCCTTCGTAACAATCTTTTCCCTTCAAAGGATCCACAAGAACACTCTAATCTTCAGAGGCAATTTTAATTTCCACAACTTCCCACAATCTGATCTGATTTCTTCTGAAACAGGTCACATTGATTTTACTATATGCTTTGCTAACAGAAAATGTCCCATATTTCCATAAGAGTTTATCCATGTCATTCACGACTGGACTGATGTCTGAAATAGTTTGCCTAAGCTGCTGAAATTCAGTAAACGTGATCTCGGATAAGCCTGGGGGCAGAATTATAATCTGAGATCTTGACTGGTTATCCCATAGATTTGAAACATAGGCATTCCTATCAGCCACCATATGAAAAATGCGTGGGTATCAGTTTGAAAATTGCCCCAAATCACTCCTATCATTCAATCAGAATCTGAATCTTTCACCATCACCCAGGATCAGACTGAAGTTAGCTGCAAACGCCAACATAATTGGCTGAATGGCACACCAAAAAGAGGAGGCACCTCTCTTTTTGAATAACTCTTTCTAAGAGATTCATGTTTACCCCAAAAGAATCATTTAAAAGCACCATGGACAGAGAATTTTCTTTGGATAGGACTCTAATCACCCATTTCAATGGAAGTGCTTTATTAAAGGCATCAAGATGACGTATACCAGACCACCCTCCTTTGATCCACGAACTTTCCAAGCCACCAATTGTAAAAATCTCCTTTCTGAGTTCAGGCCCTTCTAGAAAAATCTTTTTCGAATTATTTCCAGCTTTTTAATAATGATTTTTGGTGGTCAAAATACTAAAAAAATAAAACACCGGTGTGGATGATAGAATTGACTTGAGTAGCACCAACCAACCACCTCTAGATAATAATCTTCCACCCCAAGAAAGCTTATTTGTGACACGTTTCATCATGGTATTCCAATTCGATGCCAAGTGCCTCTTACCCCTCAATGAAGTCCTAAATATCTAATTGGTAGATGTGCCATCAGTGTGTCCAAAATATTAGAAATATCATCCACAACAGCATTTGGAATATTGATAGGGACAAACAATGAGTTACTCCTATTAATCTTAAAGTCCGAAATCTCAGCAAAAATTCTCACAAAGGAGGAAACATGTGCCACCTCAGCCTTGCCCCCTTCCATAAAAAAGGTGGTGTCATCTACATATTGTGAAGAGGTGTAAGGAGAGACCCGTCTTCATGGAAACTAGGAAAAAGGTTTCCTTTGCAGGCCTTGAAAGTCAAACAAGCATGAGTATCCACTGCAATATCAAATAGAAGAGGTGCCAAAGGACTACGCTGTCACACTCCTTGTTGCAGTTGTGTCTAGAAGCCATCAGAGCAATCATTAACTAACACTGAGAAGGAAGAGGTAGTGACACATCTTTTCACCAATTGAATCCATATCTTCGGTAAAACCCCTCTATCTAAGGATCTCTTAAAAGTAAGTCCATGATACAGAATCCTATGCCTTTGAGAAATCGATTTTCTATATAAATGCAGTAGTGTTTGTTCTCTTCCAAGAAGCAAGCATCTCCTCAGCAAGCACAAAAGAGTCTTGTAAAGAGCTCCCTTGTATAAAGGCAGATTGAACTGGAGAAATAATCTTATGCAATGCTCTAGGCCACTTCGACAAAAGAAATAAATAATATCGGTTCAGCCTTTCGAAACCATTGTTACTAGAAGAGAACTCATGAACCATTGCCATAATGTCCGGACTAACGATTTTCCACAAGTCCTTATAAAAAACAACCTGCAACCCATCCGACCCTGTAGACCCCTTTGCCTTCAAATCACGAAGTGCTCTTGTGACCTCCTTATTAGAAATTCCTTTAGGCATATCTTCCTTCAACTCCTCATCCAAAAGCAACATGTTCGACCTTCCAAACAGCCACTCCCCAATAGGCTCTCCTGGTGAAAACATGATAGTGGCTCTGAAATGATTTGTAAATTTGCTCTCTTTGGTCAACTAAAGATTCCTCAACTTTTAACTCATTAATCAACTTTGATCTCCTCCTGGAACTAGCCGATAGATGGAGGAACCTATTGTTTGCGTTGCCCTCTTTGAGCTAGAGCTACCTAGATTTTTTCCTCCAATCCATGTCTTTCTTCTGATCCTCCCCCAGAATTATAGCCTGCATGCTCTTACACTCTTGGCTCTCATTAACAAATGAAAGTGCCATTTCTTCCTTTACATCTAGTGAAGCAATCTTCTACAAGGCCTCACTTTTCTTCTCTCACCGAACCATGAGATCTTGCTTGAACTCAATCAAGGCTTCTTGGATAGCACAATCCTACACGCTAAAGCACATGTAAACAAAGAAGATGTGGGAGTCGCCATCTACTTTTCACGGACCAACTTTCTGAAACCTTGTTCCTTTAACCAAGGTTTATGGAACTTAAAATAAATAGACTACATCAAGTCATCTTTGTTAGTCCAGACCAAAGGGATATGATCGGAAAAAGGCCTATAACGCATCCCCACCTCCGACCCCTGAAAGGTTTTTGCTAAAGCCAGATTGCAAATGAATTGGTCAATACGAGACAACACCATTACCACTTCTCCAAGTATACTAAGCCCAAGCAAGAGGCAAATCCAATAACTCCAACGCCTATAATAGATGCTGGAAATTTGATGTAGCTCTATCACATCGTCCATCTGGTCCATCGAGAGAGGATAGCATAGCATTAAAGTCCCCATCAATTATCAATGGTCTACCATCCACCAAAACAGATGCCTGGCCAATCTCTTGGAAAAGGGATCTGGAAGTATCATCGCAAGGACCACAGGCATTGACAATCCATTAGATTTCCTTGTGAAAATTTTGGTGACCACGCATTTGCCAAGCAAAGATGAATACAAATCAAAAGACTCCTTGTTCCACATCATAATAAGGCCACCTGTCCTCCCCTTTGCTTTCACCTCAAGCAGGTCTGTCCTCCCCTCTGCTTTCACCTCAAGCAGGTTAGTAAATCGATCACCACAAATATTTCTCCTTAGTTGAGGGGTCAAAGTGTCCAAATGAGTTTCCTGTCATTCAGCCAGATACTGTCTTACAGTTGCTCTTTGCACCTCGTCACGTAGACCTCGAATATTTCAAGTAAGAATCCTAACCATCAGAAGCTGAAATTCTCCCTCCTTTATGAACCTTCGTAACCCCAAGCACATTTGCAACCTGTCAATCAACCTCTTCTGACCCATCTCCATCAGAACTCTTCCTATTTAATGAAAGGTCGATTTTCACTTTCGAAGTTGATATTTAAGATGATTTGTCGTTGTATTTATAAGTGCTGGAAAATCAACTAATCAAAGTATTGAAATGAAATTAACCACTCACAAGAGAGCAGGTCATATCCACAGGGAGACAGTGACCTATTAAAACTCGCAAAATCAAGAAACTACTGCTCACAAGTTTTCAGCCAAAGAAACTAAACCCAAATCTGCCTTTAGATTAAGAAACCAATAAGAGATTATGCTGAAATAATATTTATGAGAAATAAAAGGGATGTGCTCATAAATGTGTCATAATAAATTATTAATAACTCAAAAATCCTCTCCCCCTCAATGGCACACAAATGTAATTACTAATTAAAATTAAAACAGAGGATTTTGTTTGAAGACTCTTACGCATGGAAGGAGAGCTGAATGACGAGACTGCAGCCGGAGGTCGAGTGGGCCGAGTTGCTTCCAATGGTGGCGGTCTCGTGGCCAACGGTGGCCGGAGGCGGCTGGTAAGAGAGGAGGCTGATGGTGGGTTCCGACAGCCTGCTTGTTGCGTGCACGCACGTAGAGCCAGTCGTGCGCAGCTGCGCGTGTGGCGAGGATCGGTGTACTGGCTGCGGTCGCAAGCTGGCGAGAAGTAGGCACGGGTGAGGAGGGGGCGTGCAGCCGCGCATGCGGATTGCTGTTGGAGGTGATGCGTGCCTGGGCGCGATGGAGGCGTGCTTGCAGCGCATGTAGGTGCGGCGATGGCGCGCTGCTAGCTGCTGCATGTGGGTGTGAGGGCGTGCGCGGTGATGATGGGAGAGGACGGTGTTGCGCGGTGGAGCGATGAGGGGGTGCGTGTGGCAGGGGTGCTACTGTGGCGCGTTAAGGTGGTGATGGGTTCTTTTGGTGAAGAAAAAAAAAGAAACAGAGGAAGAAGAAGAAAGAAGATCGGGTGACTGTTGGGAGGTCAGATGTCTGGAAACATTCCCAGACGTCTTAAATGAGCATAGATGGCTGCTGGCGTGTGGTTATGTCGGTGGTTGCTGGTGTTGGTGATGGCGGTAGTGCACGCTATTGTGCTTACGGTAATCTGCATAGCCACTGATGATGCGACGGTCTGTCACCCCGCCTGCCCGCGGTGGTGTGGACTTGTGCACATGGTTGAGGTCGGTGGTGGTGGTGTGGAGGAGAGCTTGATTCTTTGCACAATAGTGGATCAGGGGTGATGGCCTATCGGTGATGGTGCGACTGGAGTCTTCTTTTATGGTTGCAGGAACATGGAGAAGAGGGAGCGACGTCGAGAAAAGGAAGCGATGACGATGTGCAGGATCCACTCAGCCATTAAAGTGCGCATCTAGTATTCGGAGGTCGTTGCTGCAGATAAGAAAATAAAAATAAAATGATTATTGGGTCATGTATATGTAAGATCTTAACTTTTATGTTAAATCCAAAACACTATAATGTAATGCAACCTATTTCAATGCATGATATTCTAAATAAATTCTAAATGATATTATCAATGCATGTAATGCATGAAATGCATGAAATAGGTAATTTTATGTTATCCTATTTACATATTAATGTATACTATATAAATGTACATGTTAACTTAATGTCTAGGCATTAAAATACATAATTAGCCCACAAATATGGGCTCATCAAATGCCACAATGCCTAATTTTTGCTAGTCCCTAACAAATTCAAAAAATGACCCAACTCTTCAAGTAGACTAGCAAACTAAATTAGTCTTCTTTTAGAAACATGTTAAGTTCAGACTTTAGACCTAAGGTTGTCAAGTAGTTGCTAAATTACAAACTAAGTCAACTAAGAATGAGTTGCAGGCGTAGGTTTCCCTGATTTCTAGCTCTACCTTAGGGTTTGTTGGTCCCAGAGATTAAAGCATCCGTGCATGTGCAATGGTCTGATTTATTTGAGGTTGGTATGATTGCCAACATAGAAAGATGATTTTTTTTTCCGCTCATATATATATTTTTGTTTAATTCTTCTAAGTCTAACCTTGGATCAGCTATCAACACAGTCTGTGTCGGATTCATTATCCCCATCACCTAACGTCGAAGGGTGCTTGGCTTTCGATGCTTCGAGATAGCACCACCCATAGCGACCCCAAAAACTCTTGGCAATCGACACTTCAAGATAGTATCGCCTATGGATTTCTAAAGCGAATTCAGGCTTGCGGCAATTGACACTTTGAGATAGGGTCGCCCATGGTACCTGAACCGCACAATGTACTTACATGCCCCTAGTAGGATGGATATCCTAAGAGACAAGTGCCGAGAAGGTGACATGTTATCATCGCATCCTCAAGGTGAGTATGTACTTTACCTCTTCTGCGGCAGGAACTCTTCCAATCAAATTGTGTTTTCAAGCTTCTCCTAAGTCAGAACTAAGAGAATCAAATTTTCTTCAAGAAATGAATTAGGGTGATCACTATTTACACAAGACCAAGTCTGTGTGAAATGTGGATGCTTAGGTTACAAGGACCTGTAAATCAAAAGGTAGAAAAAAAAAACTAAGTACTACTCAACCTTTAACTCAATCTCTAGCTTTCCTTCCTCAATCTCTTCAGGAATGGTCTGCAATTTAACTCATACTTGAGTTTTTAAGTCCACAAAGGACCCAAAAGGTCTAAGGCTAGTAATTCAACTTAGCTTCTAAAGTCAGACACCTAGAGTCAACTTAGTCTAACATAAAGTTCTGGTCTACCTAAGATTGCAGGGTCCAGCTAGTTAAGCTAAAAAATGCATTGTTTTTTTCTTGCAAACAATGCAAATGTATGCAATGCAGAATGTTTTAACTAAATGCATGAATGCACTATGTATAAATGCTATGTACATCCCCAAGTACACCCCTGCATGCCTAAAATCTGTAATGTCCCCATTGCATAGAAGGATTATACCTGGGTCAGAGTTGGGTTGCCGTTATTTTGTTAATAGCCGAGTAACCGAAGAATCTGCAAATTAGCCTTAAAAATGAGCAAAGTAATGATGGCCTAGAAAATAGGTAACCTAGGATGTTGATGAGCTGATAATGAATCTCGATAGCAAATGCTCGCCCAACCATGATGGGCATGAAATCTTCCCAGGTCATCGAAGGAGGTTTTAATGGGTAGATTGGAATAGCAGCCTCTAAGGATGTAGGAGGATGACAAGGATCCTCTAAAAGAAATAGGAAAGGAATAGTATAAAGATATGCCCCTAGGGTGATGGATTGACTATAGAAAGCATCAATCCATACCCGGTACCCCATTACAAGAGATATTGGTTCACTAAGCCCCTCAGTTAGAACAAAAGTGAGCAATTTCCTAATCCAAGGATTGTCTAAGGTGTCTAAGTTATGAGGTTGCGGGATGGCCATAAGATCTAGGTTAGGTTTAATCGGCTCGGTGCCCATCTGTAACATCCTTCCTAATTCCTCAATCACATCCTAGCATCCCTTGTACTATCACTTGTATCTTCTTGCTCTTCATTAGTGATTAGTTTAATGCATGGAGTCACAATTTTGCCTTCAGACATAGGCAAATCAGAGGGTAACTCCCAATCGTATGAAGGCAGGTTAGAAGCAACAGATCTAGGGATTATCTTATCAATGTCATCTTCGGGTTCTTGTTCTTTATTAAAATCCTCTCCGGAGTCTATATGTGAATCCACATAAATCTCAGAAGTTGCCTCCACATTTTCCATTATTTGATCTTGAGCAGGGATATCGTTAATAGGAGCACGGATGAAACATAAGTTGATTAAATCTGTGACATCCTCGGGGGCTAATTCTTCAAATACGACATAATCACCCTTAGTGTCACTCCAAATCCTGAATGTTCCTTACATAATTCATCCTCTTCAACAGTCAATTCATCATCTATTGGAGATCTAGAATGATCTAAAATCTCTGCAAATCCCCTAAGGCACTCTATCTGGGGAAAATGGTTCACACTAGTAACATCAGACTCCTCAGATAAGTGAATTTCAGGGTAGGTTCCCTAAGGGTGGGTTTGAGTTCCATCTCGTGATCATCATTAGAAGGAAGGTTGGGATTAAGGACTTGGCCTCGACCTAATTCATCAAATGTTAGAAAGATCTGTCATCTGGGTCAAGGTCTTCTAAAGGTACCATTTTTTCCTTCGCTTGATTTCAATATAATTCAGGTGGATACTCAACGTGATCATCATCTTCCTCTAGTGGCCACTTTCCAAAATCAGAATCAAGGGTGTTACACAGGTGGCCGGATTCATGTTGCTTAGGAGTACTAGTCCAACCCTGGAAATCAACGTGATGAATGGCGGTGGGTTGGGTGTATTAATCATGGGAGGGATATTAGACAAGGTAAATCCCACTCTTAGGTTCACTGAATTGGGGCTTAATCAAACCAATACTCCTGTAGGAGTAAAAAGGATCCCATTGGTTGTCATTTTATCCATCAAAAGATGGACCATCTCGACGCATGGGATTAAAGATCGTAGAGTGGGGGTAAGGGTGTGGGCAAGAGGTGAAAGGGAGGTGATTAAATTGGTCCATTCTAACTCACACCACAGTCTGATTTCCCCAAGAAAACATAATTTAAAAAGACTTTTTAGGTCTTTCCCAATTTATTCATATGGTTTTAAGTTAGATTGTAGGTGACAATACAATTTGTTCAATCAATTTACGTGCCTATTGTTGACCTACGGAATGCCTAAAAAGACCTAGTTGGAACTTAGGTGCTCTGCCCTAAAGTTCAAATGGTAAAGTACTCCAAGGACGGAAGATCGATGGATGCAAGTAGGCCTAAGCCTTTCTTTGAAGCTGTGTTTTCGCGGTGCTTCTTAACTACCCTAAAAAATCCGTGACAGGATATCCCCCTCCTTGGAGTTACAAAACTTTTGAACTTAAGTTTCAAGCACTTTGGTATCCAATGGTAGGTGAGTTCTTTCCTAGCAGGTCAAAACCTAGGAGTGTCTAATTGCGTGCTTTAGTGCACAGTCATGCATGTGTGCATTCACCGTAAAAGTTTGAATTTGAATTTTGCACCACAGCACAATGTCTCAAATCAAGTCCTTGGGTTTTATTATGTTCCTTCTTTACTTAGTCCTTTTCAGAAATTTAATGTGACCACTTGTTAGATTGTTTCAAGATAAATTATGTGGTATAGGAATTAAGTCCAAATGCATTTGTGTGATCAAGATATGGATGCAAAGTAAAAGGATGCGTATCTTGCTTTCAGCAATCAGTGATGCGAGAATGCACACAATGCAGAAAATAAATCTAGAGGTTGCTCATACACACCTGAATGGTTCGTCCTAGGGGTAGGTGGCTTCTAGCAGGCAACTCGTGTTTTGTTTGGTTTTGTGTTTTTTTTTTCCTAACTACTTATGCACAAATAAAATCAATCTACAAAAGAGAAGAAAAACCTAAGTCTAAAGAAATGGGAATAGGCTCTCGAAAAATTACCCAACACGGGCCTAAAACAAAATCAGGGAACAAACCCCTAAAAATGTACCCTAGAACAAGGGTCTCAAACCAAATGTATGTGCAAGAAAATAAAGAGAAGTAAAGTTCTAAAACCTAATCTATCTACTGAAAAATCGTCGGAGATGAAGATGATCACTCCGGATGTCCTCCTCCCAGTTGGTGACAACAAGGTTCACCAATGTTCAAGCTCCTCGTAGATGCGAAGCTTGGTCTCTCCGCCAATCGGTGGAAACAAGGTCCACCTCAGTGTCCTTGAGGATGGTGCATCAACTCGTCTCGGAATACAAATACCTCGCACCAAACAGATAATCAAATTAAAATATGCCTCAACTAAAATGTGAACAAATAAATAGATAAATGCGAATTTAACAATCTTGACTCCCTGGCAATGGCATCATTTGAAATGTTGATTTTCGCTTTCGAAGATGATATTTAAGATGATTTATCGTTGTATTTATAAGTGGTCGAAAATTGACTAATCAAAGTATTGAAATGAAATTAACCACTCACAGAAGAGTGGGTCGTATCCACAGGGAGGCAGTAACCTATTAAAACTCGCAAAATCAAGAAACTGATGCTCACAAGTTTTCAGCCAAAGAAACTAAACCCAAATCTACCTTTAGATCAAGAAACTAATAAGAGATCATGCTGAAATAATGTTTATGAGAAATAAGAGGGATGTGCTCATAAATGTGTCACAATAAATTATTAATAACTCAAAAATCCTCTCCCCCTCAATGGTACACAAATGTAATTACTAATTAAAGCTAAAACAAAGGATTTTGTTTGAAGACTCTCACGCATGGAGGAGGGAGAGCTGAACGGCGAGACTGCAGCTGGAGGTTGAGTGGGCCGAGCCGCTTCTAATGGTGGCAGTCTTGTGGCCAATGGTGGCTGGAGGCGGCCAGTCGGAGAGGAGGTCGATGGTGGGTTCCGGCAACCTGCTTGCTGCGTGCATGCACATATAGTCGGTCGTGTGCAGCTGCACGTGTGGCGAGGACCGACGTGCTGGCTGCGGGCGCACGCTGGTGAGATGTAGGCGCGGGTGAGGAGGGGGCGTGCAGCCACGCATGCAGGCTGCTGCTGGAGGTGATGTGCACTTGGGCGTGATGGAGGTGTGCTCTCAGCGCACGTAGGTGCAACGATGGTGCGCTGCTGGCTGCTGCATGCAGGTGTGAGGGCGCACGCGATGAGGATGGGAGAGGACGGTGCTGCGCGGTGGAGCGATGAGGGGGTGTGTGTGGCAGGGGTGCTACTGTGGCGCGTTAAGGTGGTGGTGGGTTCTTTTGGTGAAGAAAAAAAAAGAAATAGAGGAAGAAGAAGAAAGAAGAAGATCAGGTGGCTGTTGGGAGGTCAGCCGTCTGGGAACATTCCCAGACGTCTTAAATTATTGTGGATGGCTGCTAGTGCGTGGTTATGTCGATGGTTGCTGGTGTTGGTGATGGTGGTAGTGCACGCTATGGTGCTCACGGTAATTTGCACAGCATTGATGGCTTGACGGTCTGTCACCCCGCCTGCCCGCGGTGGTGTGGACTTGTGCACACGGTTGAGGCTGGCGGTGGTGGTGTGGTGGAGAGCTTGACTCTCTGCATGGTAGTGGATCAGGGGTGATGGCCTACCGGTGATGGTGCAGCTGGAGTCTTCTTTTATGGTTGTAGGAACATGGAGAAGAGGAAGCGATGTGGAGAAGAGGAAGCGACGACGACGTGCAGGATCCTCTCTCCCCAGCCATTAAGGTGCGCATTCAGTATTAGGAGGCCATTGCTGCAGAGAAGAAGAAAATAAAAATGAAATGATTTTTGGGTGATTTATATGTGAGACCTTAACTTCTATGTTAAATTCAAAATACTATATGTAATGCAACCTATTTCAATGCATGATATTCTAAATAAATTCTAAATGATATTATCAATGCATGTAATGCATGAAATGCATGAAATATGTAATTTTATGTTATCCTATTTACATATTAATGTATGATATATAAATGTACATATTAACTTAATGTCTAGACATTGAAATACGTAATTAACCCACAAATATGGGCTCATCATTTGACACCTTCTTTGCAACCACCACCTGCTTGTAACTTGCATTGACAAGTAATCTTTGCTTCTGCGATACCGCCCTTCTAACAACTGAGGATCTACTTGAGGAAGAGGATCGATGTAGACTACTCTTACCCTTCCTCAACTGCTGTCCAGCAGTCCCACATGTCCTGACATTGGTTTCAGCTGCTGCCAGTCGAGCCCTCTTGTCAGTGCTGCCCCCAGAACCAACGTCTGATGCTGCATCAGCCATTTGATCTTCCATCAAATTTGGTTGCTGCTTAACAATGCTGAAATCAGTGCAGGTGTCTTCCCCGTCAGCTCTGACAGATCTGGCAGTCCTTGAAGGGGTCAAGGGATTTTGTGGAGAATGTTTGTAGAGATGCATGTTTTTGATGGGATCTTGATCATGCTTGAAATGGGCTTTGTTGTGTAATCCTTATTGGAACAATGGAGCGGATGATCATGTGATTATCCCTTTTTCCTTAACAAAAAAAAAGAACTACGGTTCAATGTTTGCTTGTGTTTTTCCTATTAGCACAGTGTAGTTCTCAGAGAATAAAAAATTAATACTGGATATACGACTTATTTTATGGGATAGTTTATAACAAAATAAAGAGATTAACTCCAAAAGTAATGAGGAAGCACCTGTAAAGGAGAATTCAATTGTAAGTAGTCAAGTATATTTCCTAATCATCATAGAAGTCATCAACAAAGATATGGTTAGGGAGGAAGATGGGTGTAATTTCGGCCAATGGCTTGGATGGTTGCCAATCAATGGTCAATATCATATCTAATATTATACATATCTTCAAAAAAATTTGTAGCTTTTTTTTTCCCTTTTTTGAAATGTAAAAGGATGGCTACTCAAAGACAGTAGCCCCCCACATTCAGAAAATGTAATATATAAATAGTATAATTTTATGGATT
The DNA here is from genome assembly GCA_037157565.1 of Thalassia testudinum. Lineage (NCBI taxonomy): Eukaryota > Viridiplantae > Streptophyta > Magnoliopsida > Alismatales > Hydrocharitaceae > Thalassia > Thalassia testudinum. The sequence goes on from JAZHRO010000063.1 coordinate 101,995,091, forward strand.
ATGGATTGGATTGGATTAGATTAGAGTCCTAATTAGGTGTAATCCATTTTTTAGTAGATTAAAATTTTCCAATCCAATCCAACCCAATAGAGAGATGGAAAATCCAACCAGATCAAATTGGTGATTCAGATTGGATTGCAGATTTATCTGATTGGCGTGCATTGCTAGCTGCAAATAAGATTGTATAACACCGTATTATCCTTCTGGCAGACACAGCCTATTAGGCAACTCAGATAAAATGTTTCATTGTTTTTATTAATCCAAATTTGCGGCAATATGAATTACAATTGTTTGTCTTTGAATTAACCCAGAAGATTTTCACATATAATTTTTCTAATAATTAGAATTATTACTTTTAAAAAATAATCATAATTATTTGGAATATAATTATACCACATGAATACCATGAAGAATTACACCAAACTCCTTGGTGGTTATCAACAGGGAGATAGGTGAAATTTTTTCACTCAATAACATGTAAGAGACACTGTGAAAACTTCTGCCAGATTTTACTCGTTGTCTGAATTGAAAATTTTAAAATGCTAGATATTTTTACGTTGCAGAAGACCTTTGGTAAAAGGTGATATTGGGTGTGTTTATGGAGTAATAGGACTGTGGGGTGATGTCTTGTCTTTACACTTCAGTCATCTATTACTTTTGCCCAACAAAAAAGAAAAAGAAAAATGCACCACAGTAGATGCTACTTAACATGCAGTGACATTTAGATCTGCAAACTTTAATATAAAGCATGCAATTGAATATGGATTGCTTCTTTGGAAATATCTGATTCCTTTGCTAGATGAGGATTTAGTGAAGCAAACCTGTAATTCCAGGTTTAAGGGAGGTTTTGTTTGGTGTAATGCAGTCATTTGGTCAAAGACTGGGAACCAAATTGAGTCCACCAGGGTGGTTAAGGAACATTAAGGAGTTTGTTTAAAAATTTAATGCTTCATTTTGTTGTTTGTTAGTATCTTGGTCATCAATGATAAAAATTCTTTCAAGCTAGAAATGTTTTTCATGTTATTTTCTGTTTTTTTAGGTCAATTGGAAAGATGTGCTGCATTGGATGTGGCCACTCTTTACAGAAGAGTGGGGGTCCTGGAGGCACAACTGTCTAAATCTTAGCCCCATACCTTTTACGGTCAGTCTCATGATACTGGATTATTATAATTGACTATGATGCTAAAACAGTAAAGCCCTTTCATCTTAAATGCAGGATCCTGTAACGTGCCTTCCATTGTGGCATTTAGAAGAACAATCCCCATTACTTCTGTAAGATTTGAGTAAATCTGAAATATCAATAGCTATCAAAAGATTCTGATTTGGTCAGGTTTCATGTCAAACTTAAATAAGCTAATCAAATTATTGATTAAATTCATACATAATTCTACCCACTTACCATGAGAAGAATTTGGCTGCTGCATGAAAATTTTATGGTTTACCTAGGAATTTAGATGGAGTGCCACAAAAGTTAATTCGTATTTTTCAACACAAAAAATTTTGGTCTCTTGCTTCCATGAGGCATGAATTCACTTGAGCCTTGATATGTTTTTGATGCAATTGATCATTCAGTCTTGACATGATGATGGATGATGGATTTGCCTTCCCTCAAAAAATCCACACAGCAATTCAAATAGGAAAATGAAAATCAGAATGAGAAGGAAAATGTTATCGTAATATAAACTGGTCATTGTAGAAAGAGGCTTGGCTAGGTGTCATTTTGATGTGACCATAGGAAGGCGAGCTGATATTGAAAAATAACTTATTTAGAAAGAAAATAGAAGTTTGTCTAGAAGTGTAAAGGGAAGGGGTAGGCCTTCTTTCCTCTCTTATGCTTGCCTGCTTTCTTTCATAGGTATTTTTGTTGAGCCAAGTTGTTGACTTTTTTGAAAGTCAAGTTTGGTCAAATTTGAGCTTGTTTGTGAATTCTTCTAAGATAAAAGCAGCAAAAGGTGCAAGGGTAGGTTCCTACTGCTAAGGGTTTGTAACAAAGTTTTAATTTTCCTCGTCAATGAACCATAGAAGAGAAAATCCCATCCTCACATCCTGCCTCATTCTTTTGGTTGATCTTGATGACTACAAAAGTGGCTTCACAGGGTTGAGCCAACCTAGACAATGAAAACCTAGCAAATGGGAGTGAACCTTTCATGTAGAAAGAAGTGTTTCTTCATCTATCTTGTTAAGCAAACCCTAGACCTTTGTCTATAGGGAGATACTAAGGGAAAAAAATAAACTTGTCCATAACAAAATAAAAAAAAAGACAAAATTGACTAAAGAAAATAGAACAATAAAGTAGATAGGGGACTAATTTCTCGACATTCCATTTCAAGATGGAGCATAGATATTTATCTTGCTTAACTTAGATCACCATTGATCAAATGAACTGCTGGCATAATAAACTTGTTTGTAGTTTGATCTCTTGAGGTGACATGAGATGTGTAGATAAACATTTTCTGAATCATGTTGGGTATAGTGGCAATTAACTTCCTCATACGTCATTCTCTCTTGGAAGACTGTATTATTTGCAATGAATAGAGTAGCATTGTTATCACACCTTATCTCTATAGTTTCGAACATTAGGGTATATAGATCCTTTAGAATAGAGCAAATCCACATTAACCCACAAGTAACTTGGGCTATAACTCTATACTCGGATTCAACACTAGATCTACCCATCACAGTCTGCTTCTTGCCACTCTAAGTTACCAGGCCTCTTATAAATGTGAAAAAACCAATGGTAAAGACTTTTTGTCCTATAGGCATACTGCATAATATGCATTATGCATTAGTGTAGGCTATCACATCCAAAGGTCTTTCCCATGTGAACAATAGGCCCTTTCCTGGAGATGATTTCAGGTACCTGAGAATCATCATGGCTATATCCTAATGTACCTTTCAGGGTTTATTCGTGAGCTGGCTAACCTTACTCATGGTAAGGGCAATATCTGGACATGTCATAGTGATATATGTTAGGAGAAATGAAAGTCTTCTCTTATTCCATAACTCTAGGGGCTCTTATATAGAGAAACCCTGTTGGGAAAATAACAAGTGGGCCCTTACATAATATAAAAAATATGGACATATTTAGTTTATTTGCTTATGATGCATGTTATTTATTTTCCTTTCTTGGGCATGTAGTGTTATTTTTCCCATACCTCTCTTCTATATAAAGGGGTGTGGGGCTCTTTAGAATAAACTAAGTCTTTTGTTTCCTGTTAACTTGGTATTAGAGCAGCGATATTAGATTGATGCTTTGATATCCCACCAAAAACCCTAGCCTCTCCAAACCCTTGCACCTTATCCCTCCTCTCTTGTCGTTTAAGCAACCATCATTGCCACCATTGGTTGGTAGTAGCGTCGCCGATGGTGCTGCCAACCCAGTAATGGCGAGAAGGGTCTCAAGGACCCTAGGCGGCGAGGCTAGGGTGTTTCCCTGCACCCTAGCGTGGCCCACGACTGTTCTAGGGGTCTTTGATATGGTCTTGGTTTGATTTTTGGGCCTTGGTTGCTTGGATTTCATGATTGGAAGATCATCGTTCCTTTGATGAAGCTATTTTAGATCTAAAAATGTAATTTCAGATCTCTTTTCTTGGTTCCTTGGTCCCTGCTAGGCACAATGTCATCCTTCGAAGGATCAGAGATAGTGTTGGGTACCTTTATTGCGATAGGAACAATGGAGTATGTAGGCTTCATGCATTGGGAGCATGATAGGAGTCACCATAGTGCAAGATGGTTGGTTGACTCTGGTGTTTCATAGCATCTTTGTGGTGATCAGAATTATTTTCGGTCACTTAGTTTTGTTGCAGCAGGGATAACAGTGTAGGTTACTGATGGTAGATACGCTCCAATTGTTGGTTAGGGGGAGGTGTTTGTAACTCTCACTTTCCGGCTGCCGAGAGTGTTGCATGTACTTGACTTTCCAATGAGCCTATTGTTTGGGTCGGATTATGAACTTAACTGCAAGGTTATTTTTGATGATGTTGGATGTACCATCCATGATAAGTTCATAGGGAAGACCATTGCCAGAGGTGCAGAGGAAAATGGCGTGTATCATCTTGGGCATGAACTGTTTGCAGGAGTTAGTAGGTTTGACGGTGGAAGTGCCTTGTAGTGGCACGTTCGTTTTGGTCACTTACCTTTGGACCAGCTCAGGAGTGTGATTCTACAACTCTCCTGCCACTGCTATCAGGTGTGATGCTTGTCAGTTCGGTAAGCATCATCAGTCTTCCTTTTATGCCAGTTCCTCTCTTGGATCTGCAACTATTTTTGAGTTACTTCATATGGATGTTTGGGGGTCGAGTAGAGTTCCGAACAGGATGGGACATCGATATTATCTTGTGGTTGTAGATGATTTCTCCAGAGTGTGTTGGGTGTTCCTTATGAAAAACAAACTAGATGTTGGGGGTATTATAAAGACGCTCCTATTGGAGATCAAGATGCCACAATGAAGTTTGTGTGGATTGATAATGCCTTTGAGTTCTACATTGCGAGATTTACAAAGTTCTACAGAGCTCGTGGGATTATCCACCAGACTACTTGCTCGCATACCTCGTTGCAGAACGGGGTTGTAGAGCGGAAGCACAGACATTTGGAGGTTACTTGTAGTTTTCTTATCTACCACAGTGCTCCGCAGCGTTACTGGGGAGATGCAGTCTTGACCACGTGCTACCTCATTAATAAAACGCCGAGCTCAATTCTCCATGATCAGATACTGAGTTTCCTATTGCATCTAGATGGTGAGCTCTTCCATGTGTCTCCGAAGACCTTTGGGTGTGTTGCCTTTGTCCATGTGCCATCATCAAGTCATGACATGCTTGCTCCTCGAGCTATCAAGTGCATGTTTTTAGGGTACTCCAGGAGTCAGAAAGGGTACTAATGCTATGATTTCATCCATAGCAGACATTATGTTTGCGCTGCTGTGACATTCCATGAGACCATATTCTTCTTTTCAGTTGCTGGACAAATGAACTCTCGTGATGATATGGCTTCCATGCCTATACCTCTCGCTTCTTTGGAGGAAATTCCGGTCTCTATTTTTCAGCCTGCTTCTTTGGGTTCCACGACCTCTTGGATGATTTACAGAAGTTGCATGATCCGATGCGCACATATAGTAGACCTCATATGACACTACAGAGGTCCCCTTTCCCACCAGCTAATGCTGCTCCACATGTTGATGAGATGGTTTCTAGTGGTAGTGACAGTTTGGTCAGACCTGATCCTCTTGATAATGCTGATCATAGAGTAGTGAGGTTTTTTCTACAGACTCTCAGATAGAAGTGCTAGATGATTCTGCCCTTCCTATTGCCATTAGGAAGGCATCCCGCACATGAGTTCAGATACCGTGTTGCAGTGGTTTGGCTATTGATGGCCTTGGTTCTGAGTTTGGCAGATTTTGTCGAGCACTTATAGTCTCACATATTCCGTCTACATACTAGCAGGCCATGATCGATCCAAAGTGGCGTCAAGCCATGTAGGAAGAGATAGAAGCACTTCAGAGTAGACAGACATGGGAGCTTACCACACTTCCTACAGGTGCTTGGCCGGTTAGTTCTAGATGGGTATATTCCTTGAAATACAACCCGGATGGGTCTATTTCAAGGTATAAGGTTAGGTTGGTGGCAAAGGGGTTCACCCAGACTTCTGGGGTGGACGTCTTTGACACTTTCTCGTTGCACGCCTTACCACTGTTTGTGTACTCATCTTTGTTGCAGCTCATAGAGATTGGCGGTTGCACCAGCCTAATGTGAAGAACGCTTTCCTCTATAGTGATCTTCAGGAAGAGGTTTACATGCAGCAGCCTTTGGGTTTTGAGGCTAAGGGGGAGCATGTGTGCAAACTTAGGAAGGCCATTTATGGCTTGAAGCAGAGCCCAAGATCATGGTTTCAGAAGCTCTTAGATGTGTTGCAGATGATGGGGATGCAAAGATCTTCCTTAGTTCACTCTCTGTTTGTCAGGAAAATAGAGAAGGGCGTGGTGGCAATCCTAGTTTATGTGGATGACTTGATTATCACCGGTAATGATGATCCTAGGATAAGTCAGGTCAATGAGTCTCTTGCACGACAGTTTGTTATGAAGGATCTGGGTTAGTTCCGATACTTCTTGGGGATCGAGGTTGCCAGGAGCAGAGATGAGATTATTCTCTCTTAGCGCAATTATGCGTTGGTTGTTCTTTAGGAGACAGGTATGTTGGGGTCTAAGTTAACTAACATTCCCATGAACCCCAAGGCACATCTTCGTAATGAGGAGGCAGAATCAGTTGATAGTAGATCATACTGACAGTTGGTTGGTAAGTTACTTTATATGACTATTATACGACACGATATTACACTTGTTGTAGGTCAGCTTAGTCAGTTCATGGATAGGCCAACTAAGTAGCATTGGTAGGCTACTATGTAGGTGTTTAGGAACTTGAAGAAGCACCTGGATATGGTATTCTCTTTCAGGCTGGGTCTCCTATGAGTCATGACTGTGGTGGGATACTTAAATGCAGATTATGCATGGTGTGTTGCAAATTAGAAGTCCATTGTAAGCTTTTGTACTTTTGTTGCAAGTAATATGGTTACTTAGAGGAGTAAAAGCAAGTTGTGGTCTCTCGACCTAGTGCTGAGTTAGAATATAGGGCCATGGCCTAGACTGCCATTGAGATGGTTTGGATTAGATCCTTGCTGCGGGATCTGCATGTTTAGGTTGTGAAGCCCATGGAGATGAGATGTGACAATAGGGCAACCACGTATATTGTCAACAATCCCATGTTCCACGAGTGCACCAAGCATGTGAAAGTTGATTGTCATTATACTAGAGATTGGATCCAACATAGGGTATTACGTACCACATCTGTTGCTTTAGAGGACTAGACAACTGACATCTTTACGAAGCCTTTGCCATGTGGAGCTTTTGTCACATGCTGTTCCAACCTGAGAATGATTGACATTTATACTCCAGCTTGAGGGGGAGTATTGACATATTTAGTTTATTTGCTTATGGTGCCAGTTATTTATTTTTCTTTCTTGGACATGTGTTTCTTTTCCTACACCTCTCTTTTATATAAAAGGGTGTGGGGCTCTTTAGAATACACTAAGTCATTTGTATCTTGCTAACTAAAAATAACAAAAATAATGAAACAAGAGTAGGAAAAAACTCTCAACACTCCAATTTAAGCTAGATCATAAATATCAGACATGCTTAGCTTGAAACATTGGTACTCCATTTGCTTCCTTAACAGGGCCTTAATGAAGATGTGAGCTATCTAATCCTCGCTGGAAATATATGGAGTAGAAATGTTCCTAGCCATCATAGCATCTCGGATAAAATGGCAATCTACTTTTATATGTTTGCTCCTCTCGTGCAAGGTAGGGTTGTTGGTAAGGAAGGTGGCTGCTTTGTTGTCGTGGTACACGGGAATATGCCTACAAATATCAACATCGAAGTCATGCAGTATTGACTTGATCTAGAAGAGATTGCAGGTGGTATGGGCCATAGCCCAGTACTTTGACTCAACACTGGATTTAGAAAGAACATTTTGCTTCTTGCTCCTTTAGGTGACTTGGTTGCCACCAACATAAGTGCAATATCATGTGGTAGGCTGTCCTCATGAGCACCAACATAATCTGCATCAGAATATCCATAAACATCTAGATGACCATGTCTCTGGACGAAAAGGCCCTTTTGAGGAGCACTCTTCAATTATTGCAAGACTTGGCATACTCTTGTCCAGTGTGCTTCTCTAGGTTCATGCATGAATTGGCTCAGTTTACCAACTGTATAGGATATATCTGGCCTTATCAAGTTAGATAAAGTAATTTTCCCACCATAGCTCTGAATCTGTTAACATCCTCCAAGACTAGACTGCCAGTGTTTGCTAAATGAATGACGAGATCCAGTGGTATGCTAGTAGGTTTGCAACCTAACATCCCTGCCTTACGAAGGATGTCAGTACATACTCTCATTCAAAAAGGACCATCCCTCCATCCAAGTGATGCATCTCAATGCCTAAAAAATAATTAATCAACCCAAGATCTTTAGTAATGAATTGAGTATGCAAGAAGGCCCTGGTGGCCTTTAGGCCCTTCTTGTCACTTCCTGTCAACAAAATATCATCCACATAGACAATCAAAATCATAGATTTAGCCACGGTGTGACTTACAAACATTGAGTAATCAATAGTGGATTATGGAAAACCAAAGCTTTGAATAGCCATACTGAATTTGTCAAACAATGCTCTTGGGCTTTGTAGCAGGCCCTCTTTTTATCACCTTATATCATATTCCTCCTTCTGACTTGGCGATGGCATCTCTTGGCCAATGGTTGGGGACCCCCTACAAGAGGGGGAGAGAGTACCCAACTAGAGGGGGTGGTAGTGGTCGAGGCTGTGGTCGTTCTAGTCTTTTTTCTGAGCATTATCGCAAGACAAACCATACTATTGATCACTGTTGGATGATGCATGGTTTTCCCCAGGGGCTTCGGGCTGATCAGGCCTCTATTGGAGGAGGAATAGGATCAGATATCTCTAAGTGAGACAGGCGCACATAATCTAGGATGGTGTAGAAATCTCCTCCAGAGTCAAAAGTTGGTCCTTCATAAACTTATACTCTGGACCCAAGGCGATTAGCAGCTGAACAAATTGGATAGCTTCACGATGCTTGGTAATAATACACATTTGATAATAGGGGCTAATGGATGTCTTGCTCATCCCAGAGGTTCTTGAGAGTACCATAACACTTGGCCAGGCTCATGGTTCCCTTCTGGAATGCGTGTATCTCTTCGATGACTTGGTAGAGGTGTGCATTATTACTTTTGTGTAAGTGAATCTTGTAAAGCATCTCCGACATCTTCTTAGCAAATGAATAGGACATCACTTACTTGGCAATAGATTCCTTCATACCATTCAACATACATATAGCCACCTAGTCATCAGGTTTTGTGGTCGATTCCCCTTTTCTCAAGATATACTCCTTTCTATGTGAACCTACGAATCGGGAGAATGAGGTTGACCACAAAAGGAAATTTGTCGCATCTAACTTTATGGAAGTGCCCTGCATATGAGAGGGTGTGCTCGTGATAGATACCCTCTCGATCAAGTTGCTAAGATGGTCCTTTTGATCACCCACAGTGCCTCAATTCGTGAAATAATAAAAAAACAATTGGTGTGCATGACTTCAGAGCATTCAACAATTGCAGAACCCAACTTCAAGGTATGAAATAGTGATATTTAGACCATAATATCGCAAAAAAATAGATCGAGGATAGACCTATTATTGAAATAGAAGGCAAATTGGTCAGCCTGTGAAAAATCAGATCATGGGTGGTGAGGAGGTTTGAAATGTGATTCAGACCAACCCAAGATCTGAAATCAGACTAGAGAGGGGAGAGACTCTCTTTGATGGATTGTAGACACGCGTTAAGGCAGAGGGAGCCCTACTGGCATCGCCGCCACCAGGAGAGGGCTCCGACGCTCCTGTTGAAGGAGGAGGCCTACTGGCAACGTTGCTTGTTGCTAGTGGGCTGCTCCACTACCGTGGAGATTAGTGCTGGCCTTGGAGGAGGCTAGCAACACCCTTGGAGAAGAGAAGGTTTAGGTGGAGGTTTTGGAGGCTAGGGTTTGGTGGGATATTCGAGCACTGGTTTAGGACCGTTGCTCTGATATCGTGTTGGGAAAAATGAAAGTCTTGTTTTATTCCATAACCCAAGGGACTCTTACCTGGAGCAACCCCGTTGGGCAAATAACATGCGAGCCCTTACATAATATCGAAAATAACAAAACTAATAAAACAAGACTAGGGAAAGACTCAACAATATATAATAGTTTTCCCATTAGACATTCGAACCATCTAGGATCAACTTCTCTCGGATCATTATCATATAGGTGCACATTTGGGTCCATAAGGGTTGAAGCTGACTTGGCACCTAACATGCTAGTTTCCTGCATTAGATTTGTTACATACTTCCTCTGGGATAGGGTCAAAGGTTTTAAATGCTGATTTCAATGTTATTTTGATAAATTTCTCAGTGCACATTTCGGAGGCATGTCGAAGGCACGCCATGAAAATACCCATACTTTGACGTCAGATTTCGATACCTTGAAAATAGTTCATTTCGGAGGCACGTAAGGGGTAAGTCGAAGGCATGTCGACGCATGTCTAGAAAAATGGTAGCAGTTAAAATGATTAGAATTTCAAGAAGAGCATAAGTTTAAACAAGTTTATGTAAAAATAAGAATGTCATATCCTAATATTCATATGTAACATGTAGTCTACCCTACCATAACTTCAAGAATCAAATATCAAATAATTATTATCCAAATTAAATTAAGAAAAGAACAAATAGATGTTTATTCTAACCCCTAAATGAATTAATTACAATTAGTTATTGATAGATTCTATTGGCATATGTTGTGTGATCTCTTTTTTCTTTTTATTGTAAGGGCTATGGGTGTTTTGTCCCTTGGGGACATTCCTATACTTTTGACTCTACGGTTTCTCTCTATATAAGAGAGCCCTAGGGTTTCTAATGAAACTAAGTTATTACAACCAATTTGGTATCAGAGCACCGGTTCCAGATTGTGGCTCTAGGTATCCTACCCCTCACAGCCTCCAAAACACTAACCACCAAACCTTGATGATCTCTCTCTCCCTCGTGAGCGGCAGCAGCTCTCGGCATAGCTCTGGCGACGCGCTGCAGCACGTGCAGCGGTGCTGTGGCGGCGTGGTGAGCTTGTTGCATCGTCAGCGGTGCTCAGGCGGCGCTTGTGGTGGCGCTGTAGCGAGCTTGGGGCTCTCCTAGCCTCTGGCGGTGGCACTGCAGTGTCTAGGCTGATCATGGCGGTGCTGCGGCGGCTTTGGGGTCTCTCCTAGCCTCTGGCGGTGGTGCTGCAGTAGTGAGGGTCAATCGTGGCGGTGCTCCAGTGCCCTTGGAGGCTGATCTGACCTCCGGCGGTGGTGCAATAGCAGCCTATTGGGCCTGCGGTGGTGCTACAGGCAATTGACAACAGTGCGGCAGCAGCTAAGGTTGGTTGTTGGGCCTGTGACGCCGTGTTGCAAGCGGTGTTGACCCATAGCAACCCTGCGGCGACCTCCAGCGACATTGCTACAGTGGTTTGAGGCGATGGTTGGCAGTGCAAATTGGTAGGGAGGTGGTGTGTAGTGATCTGATCTTTGTGCAGCGATTTTAAGGGGCTTTTTGCCTTGATCTAGGAACGTAGTCCGTAATGCAGGTCTGAATCTATTTGATTTCAGATTTGTGGATAATTTCGTGGTGATAGAAGCTTGATTGAAGCTTCCGGATTGTGAAGATGGCTTCATATGATCAGTCCGAGGTGTCTTTGGGCTCTGTTTCTGACATCAGGGTACTCAAGAACCCTTTCTTTGGTGCTGGTTTTAAGTTGGATGAGATCAACTACTTACGGTGGTCCTAGACCTTTCTTATGACCATCATAAGTCATAGAAAGAGCCATATTCTTACGAATTTGGAGCCTACGAACAAGATAGGCACAAATGCTAATTGGGATAACGACAATTTCATGGTTTGTGCATGGCTGATGCAGACGGTTATTCCCTGCATAGGAGATGAGATCATGTACTATACTATTGCAAAAGAGATGTGGGAGTCTTTGTGTGATACTTATTTATATGCCAAGAACTCTGCACGAGTTTTTCAGGTCTTCTTTGACCTTTTCTATCTGCGTCAGGAGGGACACACGCTGTTACAGTATTACTCCGTCATGAAGGGAATGTTGGAGTGGTAGTACTGCTTGCCAGGGTGTGCCTGTGAGCCCTGGAGGAGTTTTAGGAGACAATTAGCTGTTTCTCTTTTCTTGGCAGGCCTTGGACCTGAGTATGCGGCAGCCAGAGATCAGATCCTCACTGCTCCTTAGTTTCCTATCCTGGAGGAAGCATATAGTAAACTCAACAGAGTTACGGTACTCACTCTCGCTTCTGACACTGTTGCTCAGACGTCTGCACTGGCTGCGATCCCTGGACGTGTTAGGGGTACTATTTACCCAGCACGTGGTCGTGGACATGGACACTCTTCTGGTACACGTACCAGGACTCCGTGTACTTATTGTGGCAAACTTGGTCACGTTGAGACTACATGTTGGTAGAAGCATGATAGGCCACCTGTGGCCAATCAGGCAGTTGAGATCTCCGATGTAGCTCTTCTTATTTCTGATATTAGTTTCTTGAGCACTAAGATTGAGAACTTGCGGCAATAGATTGCTCAGTTGACTCAGGCGTCCTCCTCTCAGATTCCAGACACTGTAGCTATGGCTTCCTCTTTAGAGACACCTGTGACTGGTATATCGTGACTCTTATCTTCTGGTGAGTGGTTGATTGATTCTGGTGCATCCAAGCACCTATGTAGCCATCGAGGCTCTTTCTCTTAGTTAGCACCTATTACACCTGCTAGGACAGTACAGGTGGCTGATGGGAGGCACTCGCCACTTGTTGGCAAGGGAGATGCCTTTATCTCCTACTTTGAGACTTGTAGATGTCTATTATGTGCCTGCTTTTCCTTTGAGTTTATTGTCTATTAGCAGCATCATTAGAGATTTGAACTGCCAAGCTATTTTGATGCGTCCTCTTATATCTTGCAGGACAAGTTCATTGGGAAGATGATTGGTGGAGGGCATGAGGAACATGGGGTGTACCGTCTGAGCTGTAATGCTTTTGTTGCTTCTGCTACCTAGGGCCTTACTTCTGCTGGTTCTCTACTCCAGTGGCACCACCGCCTTGGCCATCTATCCATTCATCGCCTTAGACATGTTCTACCGCACATCCCCTCCACTACTGCTCTCTCCTATGATGCTTGTCAGCTTGGCAAGCACCACAAGGCTACTTTTTCTAGTTCTACTTCTATTTCGTCTAATGCTGCATTTGATTTGATTCATATGGCCGTGTGGGATCCCAGTTGTACGCCTGATCGACTTGGGAACAAATATTATCTTGTTTTAGTTCATGACTTTTTTCGTATTTCTTGGATGTTTCTGTTGAAAAGTAAGTTCGACATGGGACAAATTATTGAGAACTTTGTCTAAGAAATAAAAAACTCTCTATTCTTGTTTGGTGAAGTGCTTGGTAAGTCCTCATACCTCTTAGCAACACCATTTTGCTGAGAGGAAATATCGTCATATTCTTGATGTTGCTCGTACTTTGTTAATTCACCATTCTGTCCCCTTTATTAGGGTGACGCTGTTTTGACTGCTTATTTTTTGATTAACCGGATGCTTAATGTTGCATTACATGAACGGATTCCTCTTCAGGTCATGTATCTTGATCGTCCTTTGTTTCACGTCACTCCTCGGAATTTTGGTTGTGTTGCCTTTGTCCATTTGTTGGGATAAAGTAGCACCGAGAGCAGTTAAGTGTGCTTTTCTTCGGTATACCGAGACACAAAAGGGGTATTGGTGTTTTGATCCGTTTACTTCTTCGTACTATGTTTCAGCGGATGTTACCTTTCATGAGGCTATAACTTTCTTTTCTCTGACGGCTGCTGAGATGCCTCTTGAGGGTGATATGACGCCTATGCCATATTCTCCCATTCGCTTTGGGAGTTTTCCTGAGATTCCTATCCCCACCACACCACTACCACCTCCTGTTATGCACCTCTTTCCACGCCTGACTGGGCCACTCCAGATATATGTCCGCCCTCATGCTACCTATCAGGGACTCCTATCCTCACCTTCACCATTGGCTTCTCAGGTGAGTCCTTTAGACGCTGATGTATGCTTGCCATATGATGGTCATAGGGATAGGATTGTGATGTGTCAGGTGATGATCTTGACCTTCTGATAGCCATTCGGAAGCGACCACGGATTTGCACTACTTATCCCACGGTGGGGGTACTTGCTACTGATACTCTAGCTCTTGGATTTGCTGGATTTACTCAGGCATTAGCTACTACGTAGATTCTAGCTACTCACAGTGAGGCCATGTTTGATCCAAAATGGTGGGCAGCCATGGAGGATGAGATGGTCGCTCTTAGAGGCCAGGGACTTGGGAGCTTACTTCACTTCTTGATGGTGCTGTACTCGTTGGCCGTCGATAGGTATTTATTGTGAAGTTCAATCTTGATGGTGGTGTTGCTAGGTATAAAGCCCGCCTCGTGGCAAAGGGGTTCACCTAGACTTATGTCGTTGACTTCTTTGACACCTCCCCAGTTGTCAGACTTTCCACAGTCTGGGTGTTAATTGCAGTGGTAGTTCACTTAGATTAGCCCTTGCACCAGTTAGATGTGAATAATGCCTTCCTTTGTAGTGATCTCCAAGAGGAAGTCTATATGCAGCAGCCAACTAGCTTTGAAAGTCAGGGGGAGTGTATGCTAATTACGAAAGGCTATGTATGGCTTTAAATAGTTCTAGAACCTGGTTTCAGAGATTGTCACAGGTTGTAGAGGCAGCTGGATTTAGGAGATTGACAACTGATTTTTCACTTTTGGTCAGGAGTACTAGACGAGGTACTATGGTACTTCTTGCTTATGTTGATGATTTGATCATCACAGGGGACGATGCGTTGGGTATTGCTGCAGTTTATCATGGACTTGGGAGCTTTACGATATTTCCTTAGTATTGAGGTTTCTCGTAGCAAGGAGGGTGTGGTCTTGTCTCAGCGGAAGTATGCTTTAGATATCTTGCAAGAGGTTGGTATGCTTGGAGTCAAGGAGGCCGATATTCTTATGGATCCCAAGATGCTACTCTATGATGATGATGCACAGGTGATGGACAGCAGACGGTATAAACAACTTGTGGGCAAGTTGTTGCATCTTACTATCACGAGACCGGACATCGCTTTTGTAGTTAGGAGACTGAGTTAGTTCATGGCTAAGCCAACACATCAACATTGGGATGCAGCATTGATGGTTCTTAGATATGTCAAGAAGGTTCTTGGGAAGGGTCTCGTCTTTTCAAAGGGATCCTCTATGTTGTTGGTTGGCTACTCTGATGCAGACTATGTCGGATGCCATGTGGATCGTAAATCCACTACTAGGTTCTGCACCTTCCTAGCAGGAAATTTGATCGCATGGAGGAGCAAGAAACACAGTACAGTTGCGAGATCCTGTGTCGAGTCTAAGTACAGAGCTATAGCTCAGACGACTGCTGAGTTGCTGTGGATCAGATCCTTGCTTATTGACTTACAGGTGTAGTTTTTTAGCCCCATGGAGATGCGATGTGATAATAAAGCAGCCACCTTCATTGCCAACAACCTCGCATTTTACGAGAGGACGAAGCATGTTGAGGTTGATTGTCACTATACTAGGGACATTATCCAGAAGGGGTTGTTATATACTACTTCTGTAGCATTTGAGGAGCAGACTGCAGATATTTTCATCAAGCCCTTGGCTAGATATTCGTTTGATTCTTGTATATCCAAGTTGAGCATGATAGATATCTATGCTCCAACTTGAGGGGAAGTGTTAGCATATGTCGTGTGATCTTTTATTTTTCCTCTTATTGTAAGGGCTATGGATGTTTTGTCTCTTAGGGTCATTCTTGTACTTTTGACTCTACGGTCTTCTCTATATAAGAGAACCGTAGGGTTTCTAATGAAATTATGTCATTACAACCAATTGATTCTAAATGAATTATTAATGATATATAAGATTGATTGTGTTTTTCCCTTTTTTCTTTCTTTACTTCTATTTTTGCTTTTCCCATGCATGCAAATTGTACATTTCCTCAATTACAAAATGGCAAGTAAATTGAAATTTGAGATATAGGAAGGAAGACTTTGACTTCCTTCGGGAAGGCCATTCATGCTAATATGGCTGGTTGAGTGAAAGCCTTTGCCATTTTGTGGTGCATTTGTGTAACGACCCGGTTCCCGAGTCCCTACGAGACACGAGAACCGGACCGACTCGACTAATCCCTAGACCCAGTCGTCCAACGAGGAAGTAACCAAAAGACAGTAAAATAAACCACATTCAGCATGAATATAACTAACAGTAAGAAAGTACAGCAGTAAGGAAAGAAACTACTACAGTAGGCACCACCACAACAGTAAAACAACATTTATCATATAACAAAAACTGCGGGTAAAGAAGGTACAGCGGAAACAAAATTACTCACTAGAACAGAAACAAAAATGGGTACAAAGCTAGGGTAACTCTACTGGACCCTACTCGACCCAGCGTCCTCTGCAGCCGCCGACCCTGGCTGCTCAACACCTGGTCCTGAAAAAGGTAACGAGTGTAACACGTCAGCAAAACACTGAGTAGAGTGGCAAACTAACTAAAGGCAACAGTAGAGTGTACAGTAGCTGTTATGTTCTATTACTTCCTTTATTTACATCCTTCAATTTTTCTCACTATTTCATTTATTTCTCAGATCCTTTACTTGATCTCGAATGTCCTCGTGGGACGATCTTGATTGCAGTCTTTTCCAAAAGTAGAAGTAGCACGTGGTGCTCTCCTGGCCGGGAGAGTCCCCCGTGGTGATCCTACCCTCAGTCAACCACCTCAAGGTCACTGACAGACGTAACGGTGACTACGGCACGCGCGATAAACGCACAGGTAGCTAGCCCGCACTGGCACGCGGTCAGTCGTTTCCGTTAACGGGTGCGCCCAAAGCACAGCACGGAACCAGGGCAGAGCCCTCTCAGTAACAGGGGTCCAACCCCTCCACAGTAACCAAACCGGGGCCTTGCCCCTCCACAGTCCGCGTACCCTCGCCTGACTACCCTGGTTTGCCCTAGTGGGCCTAACAAGTCGGTGAAGGAGGCTAGCAGAACCCCGGGGTCTGTGGGGTAGCTAGTACTCTCCTAACACTACTAGCTCTCCTCGGTACTACGTACACGAGGGCCAACAAGTCGGTACAGAGCGACCAATCCTAACCCCGGGTCCCTGGGGCGGCTGGCCCCACTCTGCACTAAACAGGTACAGGTACTTCCCTTGGTACTGCGTACCCAAGAGACAGTACAAACTACATCTCAGTTCCATTCCTTTTTCTTTCCAGGAGTTCCACTCCTAACTCCCCGTAGGGTTCCAGCTCTTTATTTCAGAACATCATATGTTTCACTTTCCAGATTCACGTTCTCAAATTCCATGATCTCAAACATGTTTCTTTATTCATAACAGGCAGCTGTTAATTAAATTTACAGGCAGCTTTATATATTCCTTTCCATTTTCCAAGACTGCAGTAATATACATTCCACTAGTTTTTCCATCGTAGGATTCATGCCATATCCTAGGATCTATCATACAATCTAGTTTTCCGGCCCTAGGATTCATGCAACACCTAGGAGCTATCATTCCATATATTTCTCATTCCTAGGATTCATGCAAAGCCCTAGGTTCTAGTTATGGTTCCATACTTTAACAGATTTTATTAATACTTAAAGTCACTCTACCAGGTATAACGGGAGTAATGGGGTCGTGATCGGGAATCCCGCGTGCCTCCGCGACTCTCAAGACTGCAACCGAACGAGGTCCTATCACAAGGATCAAACACAAGGAGTGTCTCAAAACAGTGTATAACTACTGTAGGCGGGTAGAGGAATTAATTCTGAGACGAACGCAACTCGAATCGAGGAAAACGGAGCCCAAACGGGCCCTAAACGGGTCGAGAAAGACGATACTGTGCAAAATCAGACGTCTGGAACTCCTTCCAGACGTCTTAAACGGTGGATCAGAGAATTACTTGTTCGGCTTGGTTCCCCGGACGTCCAGAAGTCTGCGGGGACGTCTGCCTAGATCCAAGACGTCCGATGGTCCCTCCGGACGTCTGGAGGTCACTCCCGCCGTCTGGTACAACTTCCAAACGTCTGATTCGCAAAGGATGACGAATCAGAGAACCTGCGCACAGCCAACCCCCCCTCCCTCAGTACGGTCAGTCGACAAGAAGGAAGAAGAAAGCGGAAACTCACTTTCAGACGTCTGTATGATCTCACAGACGTCGACCTTGCCGTCTGGATATCAATCCAGACGTCTGATTCTGGAAATTTTTTCCAGAATCAGAACCTTGCTCGGCCTCCGCTCGCGACGCCGCCCGCGTCGCACCTCGCGCGTACGCTGCTTCGCCCGCAGCAGGTCCCTCTCCGCGACGCTCTGCGCCCCCCTGCGCCCTCCGCCGGCCGGCCAAGCCGCTCCTGGCGAGCTCGCCCTCACGGCAGAGCCCCGCCCTCGCATGCCGCAGCTCCTCCGCGCTCACTGCGGCTGCCGCTGCCGCTGCGCCCTCGCGTCCGCTCGCTCTCGCACACAGGCAGGAGAAGGAGGAAGATGGTGGAGATGGGAGGGGAGGCGCGCCCCCTTTTAACGTCGCGCGGAGAGGAGAGAGAAGGCGGTCGCAGCCGCCTGTAGCCGCAGAGAAAGAGGGCAGAAACGCAGGTCTGCGCGCACAGGCACGCAGACGAATATCCCGTGCGAGCATAACTGTTCGCCAGACGTCTGTAAACTATCCTGGACGTCTGGTCAGACGTCTGGATGTGATCCCAGACGTCTTGACAGACGTCTGGGCCACCTCCCAGACGTCTTAAAAGGCGTCTGGGGCACGCGCTCGTTACAATTTGGTTGTGAAGAAATGAGGTGATTTTAAAGGGGAACATGTGTGGGTTCAAAACATTGTATGGGAGGCATCATCTTTGTCCGAGTTTTGGTTGTTACGTATGTAAGTTTGTTTATATTTTGGATGACTACCGATCTTTGGTAATTATTTTTTTTTATAAAAAATAACCTATTTTCCTGTTCACACATTTCAAGTGAAAAAAAAAAGCTAGTCCAGTTCAGCATGCATGGCGTGAAAGTTGATGTGGATTGATGGCTGAAATACACATCTGTTCCTAGGAAACTTTTTCTAAGAAATACTTGAGACAACTCCATAGAAAGTTAAAACAAGATTGTTGATGTACGCTTGTTTTACATGTAAATGCTTGTTAGAAATTGGATGCTTGTGAAATTTCTAATTTGAGCCATTGAAAATCAGTTGTTCTGCCTTTTCAAATAAAAAGAAAACCAGTTGTTCTGTCTATTTTTTATTCCTTATTCCTGGTGACTATCACTTTAGGCATCTTTCTGGCTATTTTTTTATTTGCTATGATTGCAAGGTAAAATTGAGACAATTATTATAGGTACATTTTGCTGATATGCTTGATTTTTTTGATAGGTATGGATTTAGCAAAGAAATTGTGGAATGTCCAGGTACGATATCAGTTTTTGAAGCAATTAATGAACATTGCTTGTATTTTTTTGAGTTTTTTTACATATAGGCCACTAGAATATAATGGAAAAGTGCTCGGAGTTTTATCTTCACATACACCCTACAAGTTGTGCGATTGATCATAACCACCCCTTGGATTATGTTTCGTCGCAAAGTGCCATTATTATTTGATGAAAATCATTATAAAAGAGTTATTTTTGCCGTTTATTTGTGTTTAAAATTACATGCAATGCCATTGCCCTTTCTCTTTATCTCCCTCCTACTCTAGCACCCAACATTGCCTGCTTTACCATATTACTACCCATGCCCACCACTAATGTTGTTGGTGCCTCCTACCCCTTCCAAACCTCTGTACCACCACCTCTTCATGATCTACCTTGTCCTTGTCTCTGTCTTTTGCCATCTTCATCTCCTCTTCGACCATGGCCTCCCCTTACCCTTCTTTACTTTTTTCATCAATTGCGATTTTACCATCCCTCGTTTGGTAGTTCGTTCCCCATGCTCTTATCCTCAGATGTCACTTTGAGCCTCTATAGGCCCCAACAATTGAGGCATTGTTTACTACGAGATTGGGCTCATCGCAATAGGTGTATATTGTAGATGATGCTGATCATAATGATGAACAAAGGCCTTGGAGGAGAGGATTTTAAAGGGAAGGTAAGGGATGAGGATAGGTGGTGGTGTGGTTTATGTTGAAGGTAGTGAGGGGAGGCGATTACGAAGGGGAAGGTGGTTAGATAGGATGATGAGGCTAAGGAGAGCTGGTCGAAGAGGTTTAGAGAGATTGTCATGGGAGTGTTGACGTAAGGGAAGGGTGGTTGGATGGGAGGAGGTAAGGGGTTGAGGTGTAGGGTGAAAGCTACTTCTTTTTCTTGTTTTCTTTTAAAGTTTAATTAAATTTGACCCATTGATTGGCTTTAAGATTCAAAATAGTATTGTAAGAGAGTAAAGGTTCTTATTATGAAAAGAAATCCTAGCCCTTTCCTATACAAAATTGCATACATGTGCATGAAGAAACTGAAAAATATAAAACTCAAAACACAACATCATACAAAGACTCTAACACTCCCCCTCAAGTTGAAGCATAGACATCCATCAAGCCCAACTTGTCACATAAGAATGAGTGTTTTCTTCATTAGAGCTTTTGTAAGAATATCGACAAGTTGAAGCTCAAAGGACACATGAGTGGTAATCTTCACTTCCATCACAACATTCTGTATAAGGTGGTAATTTACCTCGATTTGCTTTATCCTCTTATGGAAGATAGGATTGGAAGTGATATATGTAGTTGACTTGTTGTCGCAGTCGTAGAATGTGGGAATTGGGCTCCCCAGGATTAGCTAGGAAGTGATCCACATCATCCCACATGCAGTATGAGCCATTGCTTGAATAGGTCACAATTGTATGCTTCTTGTTATGCCATGAGACAAGGTTGCCTCCAAGAAATATGGTGTAGCCAGTGGTAGATTTCCTATCTTCAACAGACCCCACATAGTCCACAATAGAATAGGAACATAGATCTGGGTGTCTATTGTTTCTGTAGCATAGTCCTTTGCCTGAAGATCCCTTTAAATACTTTAGGATGATACATGCATCATGGCAGTGGTTGTAGCATGGTTTGCCCATATACTGACTTGCCTTGCTAACTGCAAAGTTGATATCTAGGTGAGTAATGGTTAGGTATAAAAGCTTGCCTACAGTGCTTTCGTACCTGTGGACATCCTCGAAGGGTAAATCTTCTGTCTCCCCATATTTCCTTCTCTACTCAATAAGAACTATTGAGCCCCTTTGATTTTATGTTCTTTATTATTGTTCTTTTTGTTATTTTGTTATTTTCTTATGGGGTCTTTATGCACTTTCCCACCTCTCTAAATATTGAGAGGTAGGGCTACAGAATAATCTAATGTGATTCATTTCATCCCAATTGGTATCAGAGCAGCGGTCCTAGGCTGACGCTTGGGTATCCCACCTAAAACCTAGCGTTCGAAACATCCACCTCAACCCTTCTCTCCTTCCTTGGATGACACTGGGCCCTGCTCCTTGCTAAGCCACTACCCTAGGGTGGTACAACAGCCTATCGGCAGTGCTAGTAGCCACCGATAGGCTCTCTCTATCGATCCTGTTGGTCAGTGCCTCTTAAGGTCAGTGCAACCAACTTCATTAGGTAGTGCAGGCCCTCGAGCGAGTGCCACCAAGCCACCCAGCAACATCATCAGGGGGTTGCAGCGCTACCTTAGGGGCCTAATAGCATCGTCAGTCAGTGTTGCGTCGCCTTAGGCCATCCAGTAACACCACTGGTGGGCTGCAACACCGCACAAGGTCCTTTTAATAGCACTATGTGGTGCTGACTTGTCTTCTGCAGCATTGCATGGTGTTGGTTTGATTAGATCCGTCCTATGGTGGCATTGACAGATCTAAGTTGATGTCTTATGCTGGCATAGGTAGATTTGAGTTGATCTGATTCGATTTGAGTTGATTGTCTGATGGATCTAAAGGCTTGATGGTTTGATTCTTTCCTTTTTTGTGCTTATGGAGGTTAGATGGTTTTGATTAAGGTAGATATGACATCAGAAAATGTCTGAGGTGACATCGGAGAGTGTTTCTAAAGTAGAGGTGTGAGAGAGCAATCTCCACAGTCTTATGGTGAAGTTAGATGGAATTAATTACTCTCGATGGTCACCGACATATGCGATGACCATAGACAGTCATGTCAAGATTCATGCTTTACTTCGGCTAGAACCAGAGGAGAGAGTTCCTCTTGTTGAGTATTAGGCCCTTGCTTTGACAGGAAGGTCACATGGCACTATCACTTTATCCAAGAGTAAGTATGAGACCTTGCTTCGTGTATTTAGCCTCAAGTTAAGGAAGTTGACTGGCTTGTTGATTTAGGTGCCTCTCGACATATTTTTGGTGATGTGAGACAATTTCCATTATTCGTTTAGTTCCATGTGGCAAAACTATGTAGGTCACTGATGGGTGACGTTTCCTTGTATCTGGTAAGGGGGGAGTTTGTTTGACTCCATACATGAAGTTTAGAGAATGTTCTTCTGGCTCTTGATTTTCCATTGAGTATGCTTTTGGTTAGTTGGATCACCAAGGAGTTAAACTATCGTGCAGTCTTTGATGCAGTCTCTCTCACATTTGAGGATGTTTTCATTGGACGTACCATTGGGTGTGGCCGTAAGGAAGGCATAGTCTATCATCTTCTTCAGTTGCCTTATGCAGGTCATGTCTCTCTCTCATCTAGGGATGCCTTTAGTCACTTGTGGTATCTTCGGTTTGGTCATCTCCCATTGCTAAAACTTCGAAGGATATTGCCATAGATTCCTCCCATTGCCACTTTTCAATGTGAGGTGTGTCAACTCGGAAAACATCATAGGAGTACCTTCCTAAGGAGTCAATGGGTCCCAAGCCTTGTTTTAGTTGCTTCATATGGATATTTGGGGACCTAGTAGGACTCTAGATCGTCTGGGGCATAGATACTGTCTGGCGATTGTGGATGACATCGTTCGTCTCACTTGGATATTTCTGTTGAAGGCCAGGTTTGATGTTGGTGATGTGATTTGTGCCTTTTTGGTAGAGATTTGGAATCAGTATGAGGCAAAGGTGAAGATTATTAAATTGGGCAATGCTCTGGAGTTTTGCACACTTCTCTGTGTGCCTTTTATTAAGATTATGGCATTATTCATCAAATAAGTTGTCCTCATACGTCTTAGTAGAATGGTGTGGTAGATCGAAAACATCAACATGTTTTCGATGTTGCATGGACACTCTTGATTCAGAATTGCGTTCTAGATAAATGGATAGTGGAGAGATGTAGTGTTGATTATATGCTATCTTATTAATCGATTGCCCTCTACAGATTTTGACGAGCAAGTTCTGTATTCTATCTTATTTCTAGATAGTGATGCATTCAGGGTGCCACCCTGAGTCTTCAGATGTGTTGTATTTGTGCATATTCATGGACCTAGCAGAGATAAGCTTCTCCCCGTATTGTAAAGTGTCTTTCTTGGGTATTCGAAGACACAAAAGGGACAGATGTTTTGATCCTATTGGAGGGTGCTACTATTTTAGTGCAGATGTTACCTTCCATGAATCTATACCGTATTTTTCTACTGCTGGAAGACATCTTTCTCTTGAGATTATTGAGGTACCCTTGCCTATTCCTCTTTTGCCTTAGGGGCGATTTCGTGCACTAAGTCTGTGTCACCACCATTAGAGCCACCACTCTCTGAGCTTGAGAGATTTCGCGAGCCCTCAGTTACATATAAGCTTCCTGTTACCTATCGCCAACAATCCTCTTCTTTTGTACCTGCTCCACTTCAGCCTCAGATGACCATAAGAGATTTACATAGTGATAATGCAAGGGGTCCACAGAATGACAGTGGTGAGGCTGTACCTAGTGCTGAGATAGAGTTGGAGTAGTTGCAAGATGCAGTGCCAGTTGATCTTGACCTTCCGATTGCTATTCGGAAGGTGCCCCTTAGTTGTGCCAAATACCCTGTTTCAGGGGCCCTATCCACGGAGGGCCTGGGCACTGAGTTTTGGAAGTTCTGCTATGCATTGTTTGCTTCACAGATTTCTTTTACCTACCAGTAGGTCATGCTTGATCCTCGATGGCGTCAGGCTATGGAGGATGAGATGATTGCACTTTGTTTGTATTGTACATGGGAGCTTATTGCACAACTAGGTGAGGCAGTAGTTGTCAGTTGTTGATGGGTGTTTACCATTAAATTTAATCCAGATGGGTCAACTGCCAAACACAAGGCTTGATTTATTGCAAAGGGGTTCTCGTAGATATATGGTGTTGACTTCTTTGATACCTTCTCTCCAGTGGCACGCCTCCTTACTGTGTGCATCTTGATTTCTGTGGCAGTTCAGTGTGATTGGCAGCTTCATTAGTTAGATGTGAAAAATGTATTCTTTTATGGAGATCTCCAAGGGGAAGTTTACATGTAGTAGCTCCCTGGCTACGAAACTTAAGGGGTGTGTGCATGTAGATCGTGGAAGGTGATATTATTCAGAAATGGTTGCTCTACACAACTCCAGTATCTACTGATGACCTATTTACTAAGCCTTTTATCGGATCTAGTTTTGATGTATGCTATTCCAAGCTGAGCATGGTTGACATTTATATTTCAACTTAAGCGGGAGTGTTGTACTCGTTCAATCTATTATGATTTTATTTCAATGTAGGTGTGTGTTGTAGTTTTTATTTATTTCTTAGAGTTGTATTGTAATTGTCCCACTTCTCTCTATATAAAGAGAGATAGGGTTTTGGAATAAGACGAAGTCATTCATTTTACCTAGTTTTGGATGCTTTGATTGCTGATAAGCTCTGTTCTATTGCTTGCTTTTGGGATGAGACTTCTTTGGCGTGGGACCCCGTGATTGATGGAGGTCTCTTAAGAGGCACGAATTTAGGATTAATAGCTCTTGCTGGCCTTGCTGTAGGATTTTCAGATCAGGATGCATGCTCCGGTTTCTTTGCAATGGAATAATGCTTCCTTTTCGGTGAAGTTAGTGTATAGACTGCTGCGTGACAATGAAAGTCTTGAAGAGGATGATTGGACTTTGGATTGCTGCCTTATGTGGAAGATGAAAATTTTTCTGAAGGTGAAGTACTTATGGTTTCTTTGCTGAGGGTGGCTTGTTACCAAAGTTCACAGAGCTATTTGGATAACATGTGGAAAAATCTTGTAGCCTGTGCAATGATGGGGATATGATGGGGATCAAGATGTCACACATTTGTTCTGCTCTTGTAATTTTGCCTCAAGCATGTGGCAGCAGCTGAATTTAATGGGGGTCAACACTATATCCTTGGAGGATTTTTGGCTATCCTGCAGGAATGGCATTCAAATGAATTCTGATGTGTGGATCAAAGCTTTTGCAGCTGCATGGTTGCTGTGGATTCAATGCAATTCAACAGTTTTTTGTGAGGAGTGAGCTTGGATGGAGAATGTTGTAAGGGAAGTTTCTGTACTTGCCGACTTTTGGATACACCGCTTGAAATTACTTTGATGATTAATTAAAGTAGATAGTTATTGACCTTCAGAAGTCATCCTTTTCCATTTAAAAAAAAAAAAATCCCCAAGGTTCTCATTTTAATTATCATTGGGAGAAATAACCTTAAGTGCAGATGTAGGATGATACACAGCCATCTCAAACTGTTTTAACAAGTCCATGTCTCTTCATGTTTTAGATTTCTCGGTAACAACTATAAACCATCCAAATCTCACAGCAGAAGAATCACTATGGAAATCATGTGATTCACTTCATCAATAAGAACCCCTCCTGATTTATTTTTTCCTCTTTTCTTCAAGACAAACAATGAAAAACCAGAAACATCAAGGCCTCCTTGTGAAGATGGTGCTTCTTGGCTCATAGCCTCCACAAATTGTCATGTCTCTGTTACCATTTTCTTGAAACCGTTGATAGTATGTGCAATCTGAGCTTTGGCAGGCAAAGATTTGCAGCAGGATTTGTGAGGTAAATGTGTTGCAACCACTGTTGTCTTCTTGGCAATCATGACCATTGCTGTGTGCGGAATGAAGATAAAGTGCAGACTTTTGTAAATCAACAGATCTGTAGGATGCTACTTCTGATTGCAAAGCTTTTGAATCTAATCAGTAGTCAAATCATGGAAATGCACATCTGATCTGTTAGATCTTCCATCAAGGTGCTCAGGCATGAATTCAGATCTGTGGTACCAGTACATCTAGTGGCATTTTGCGTAATGCTCAGAGCAGTGATGAGGCGTGAATTTTAAGATGCCCAAAATTACTTGATCTTTAGATTCACATCCACTCATCTCAAATTTGCAGAAACCTTGAAAGCATAAGTATTGATCCTTCTGTGGCACAAATCTTGAGAGCAAATGTAATTCTGATTTTGGTTTTTGTATAACAGATGTTACTTCATGTTTTATGGCATTTCAACGTCACAATCTTCAAGAAAGAACTTCATACCTTAAATCAAATGTCCAGAGTGGATTTCTTCTTCTTCTTCTTTTGATATCATGTTGAAAAACATACTAGATAACCCTAGCATCAAAAAACACCAAAGATGACCGTGATTTACGTGAACAACCTGTCCCAAGAGAAATAAAAAGAACCAAAGTAGAGGAGCTCTGGAGAACTTGATTTTTCGGTTCATTCTTCTGAAGAAAAGAGTGGATCTAAGAGCCTCTCATATAGTTCATCGCACCCCTCTCAAGATCCCACTTAGTCGAGACTAAGTATATATCAATCTTCACAGGTTCCATTAACTTAACAATCAAAAACTTGTCTCCCTTGAGAGTGACTAGTTGTCTTGGTGAATAATACTGGAAAATTATATGGGTTGTTATATATATATTTTTAAAGGTCTATTATGGATTATTATGTGGTTCAGTTCTTGAGCACTCATGACTAGATGGAAAAGGCAACTGTATGTGGCTCCTGGGGTTTTTGATTCTCTTCTAGATTCTGCTGGAAGTATTATATGCATATAATTGCTACCAAGAACCATTTGGTATTACTGACAAAATTGTACTAATTACATAAATGTGGGCTTATCCCTCCTAGTCAAGTAGCATGCTTATTCTCTGCAATATCAGCTATGAGCTTTTTTGGCTGTCTACAAATGCCTGCCCATTCAAGTGGCAACATTTTGTACAACTGTATTCTGCATTAAGAATCCTTGGGTGCCCTTGTCGAATAAAACTCATTAAATTTATTTCTATTAACCCAGATGTGTAAGGTTAGTCAATGACATGCTGCGGATACTTCTTAGATTTTATGCTTGTTCTTCTTCTTTTTAAATCCACCTGCTTGGTCAGATTGATTAGGATGTCTCCCAATATCGTTTCTGTTTGCTACAGCCTGTTCTTGTTTGCTAATGAAATATTCGGATAATATGCCTCCTTCAACAATAATAAGTGCAGTCCTATACATGACTTAGCATTTTGAACTTTCATAGATGGAACGATTTAAAATTTTAAGCTTTTGCATTTTTTTTTTGATTGGTGTGCTGATTATTCTACATAGTTTCTTTTACGTAAGACAGATTTTCTATTATAATTGTAGGATATTGGCCATCAAATATACACATTTGTGGCTTTTGGTTCCTACCAATGGAGTGGCAGTTTTCATGCTGTAAATGTGCGGAACTCGCAAATCTTTCTCCTGCAAGTAGACTATGTTTCCAGCACGCTAACCTGCAGAGTTTTCTAGAAGAGTCCACTTCGCTGCCCATTTTCATAGGACTCAGTTCAATTGGAAGGTGTGCATTCATCACAACACCTGCTACACCCACATATTCGAAAAGGACACCTGCATATTTATTGTCGTTGTATGCTTGTAATTTATACTTTATGGTGTTCAATTGCAGCATGGGTTTCATACGAAATCCTCAGGCATTTCTATCACTGTTGAATGCTTTGTTGGAGTGTGAGGAATACCGTATCATTCTTTTGACTTCTGGTTATAAACCCTTAGATGCTGTCATCCAGTCATTTGTTCAGCAATCTCCACACTCTGCTGAAGTTCAGATGAACAGCTATGAAGATGGAAGTTTCCTGTTCAATAGGCAGTTATTTTGCTTCTCAGGGTAAGCCAGTATTGGCTGATTTCACTGTCCAATGTTTTGTGCATAGTTGAGGTCGTGGCTTACATAATTGTTTTGGAAATTTAGCTCTATACCATATAGCTGGCTTTTTCCAAAATGTGCAGTTGCAATTCATCACGGTGGAAGGTAGGTATGATACTTGTAAATTTGAGCATTTTTTCATGGCTATGCTGCAAGAAGGATTGATACATAAAGTTTTGTTTTCCTCTTTCTGGATTAGTGGATCCACTGCTGCTGCTCTTCATGCTGGAATACCTCAGGTAGCCCCTTCAGATGTATGTTAACTTTGGTAAATCTTTGATCATAAAATATAACCATGAATAAACTTCTTTTCAAAAAAATAACCATGAACAAACTTGTGGTAATCTGCTTTCAAGTGTGATGTCAGTTGGAACGCCCATTTCAAGATAAGTTGTCTTGAAGAAGAGATATAGCCCATAAGCAAGTGCCTTCTCCTTGATGGAGTTGTATTTCCTTCCCACACACTGAGGTTGTACCATGCATAGCACTAAATGTCTATGGTGAGGATGGTAGGTTGGGAGGTTTCCTTATTGACTAGAGTGGAGATGCTTTTAATTAGCTCAATATTGTTAGATGCGCCTTCTCTGTGGTGGTCTTGCATCCCGTCTATGGCTCGCATGCAACACTGTTGCATGAACTCATCTACTTGCATAGGCATTGCAGTGCAAGCACAGCAAGCATGCAAATGCATGCACCATGTGTGTTAGTGCAAAGGGTGTGCAAGCAGCATGTGTGCACGCTAGTTTAGACATGTGCATGTGGCCCACACAGTGCACGCTCATGTGTCTTATATGTGCAATCAATGTGTATGGCTTGTCCACCTAGGTGGATAAATTGTCTTTTTGGTCAGATCTTGAAGATTTGGTGTCATAAATGCTTGGTTGTGTGCTGGGGATTTTAATGTCATTGTGTCCTTGGAGGATTGCTTGCATGTACATAGGTGCTGTAACAAGAGTGTAAACAATTTTGTGGATTGAGTCTGATAAGTCCACTTTAGTGGGCTAAATTAGAGTCTAAGTACATTATTGTTGGAATGGTAATTTAATTTAAAGCCAGGCATTATAGTGATAAAATTAACCTGACATGTCATTTATTTTACGTACGTTATGTAGTTTGATTAATTATGAATTTTTGATGCAGGAGCATTATTTTTGGAAGGACATTGAGCATCAATTTGGAAGGCCCTCTTGGTATCTTAAATGGAAACCAACAATCATAGAAGATTTTTTCCTTAGATCTCTCCCTCATATGTTTGGAAAGCCTCAAATTTCTCCGCAGTCAAATGCCAAAAAAGGCCCCTCATGGCTCTGCATGAAAAGGCATCCCCCCTCCAACCAATAGGAGGGACATTCTTCTCTCTTCCTTTTAATCTCTCTTATTCTCTCATGTTCTCTCTCTGGGATCTTCCTCCTACGAAGGGAGGACCTACCCTCCCCTTCATCACAATTGTCTCCCTCACGCATACCTTCATCCTTCCTCAAGACTGTGTGCCTACGACCACCACCGTGAGCCATCTGCGCCCACAAACCTCTTCGACGTTCTCGCTACCGTGAGCCTCCCGCTACTGCATCCTCGACACTCCATAATCGCGGTTGGTGGTGACAACACCGACATCTGCACTGCATCCCGTTCTTGTTTTTGTCATCAACTGCGTTCGCCACCGTGACCGCCCACCACTGTACTCCGTCCGTCTTCCTCGACTCACCACAACACCTCCGCGCCTGCCCTCATCGCCTTCGTCTCCATCTTCAACCACTGCAACTCCCACAGAGGACCCAACATCTCCACCCAACAAAGGCCCCACGCATGGCCTCTTTCTTCATCTTCTCCTTTCTCTGTTTCTTCTTCAAAAGAACCCAAACTCCATCTACGGCCACCTGCCACGCCAACGGTTGCTTGCTTCTCCTCGACCTTGGCAATTGACCACTGTCCTCAAGCGACCGTGCGCAGCAGCCATCACTGTCGGCAGGACCCAACACCATCGATCTTCATCATCGTCAAGCAGCTACCTCCGACCACCGTTGAGCTTGTCGTCACCGCCATCGTGTTCCTCTCCTTCGGTAGACTACCACTACGATTCTCATGTGGCCTTTCGATGTCCCTCCACCCACTGCTATCATCCCATGGCTGCCAGTGTCCCCTTCGACCGGTGACCTTCGGCCATCTCTTATCACGCCGGCAACACTGTCGCGAAGCCTGCGATTTGGTGATCCTCCATCTCCTCACGCGAGCAAGGGGAACACATCCCCTATTTTGCTACAGAACTTCAATTAAAAATTACATGTGCGTGCCATTGCCATGTTTGTGATTTTTGGATTTCTTTGGTTATTATATTGAGGTGAAAATTGTAGCATCACACTTATACTTTCACGTTATTTCTCGCCTCTTTTATTCACCTTATTTCACATTGGATTTGGACACGGATTTCGCACCTATGGCCATGATTGATATGTATGAACACTTTTATTGCATTTGTGCCTCCCTGTAATACGACTTGAAGTTGTGGTATAATTTCAGTATATTTTTATTTATTTTTGGTTGAGGATTTTTCATCACGTGATTTACTACGACGACATATTTGTCTGACATATCATCTTTTAGGCGAAAATCTCTCGATCAAAGTCTTCTTTGCTAGGGCTATTGTGCTAGAGCCCCTAATGGTTTCTTGTGGAGAAGCTTTAAAGAAGGGTTTCTAGATTTGGACTAAAAATGCCTTGTTACGAAATAAATTAGTTATATATTTTAGGGATAAATCAGTTAGGCTTAGGTGTCATGCTATTTTTAATCTTTTTATTTATGGTGAGTTATTGGGTGTTATTGTGTTTCCTTGTATACCTAATCCTTCTCTTTATATAAAGAGTACTAAGGCTTTCTTTTTTAAATAACCAGAAACCAAGTTGATCTTTTCCAACATGGTATAAGAGCAGGTTTGATCTCGTTTGAAAACAAGAAAAGGGGAGAAACCCATCGAAAGACTTCAAAGAGGGCTACTAGTGAGCCTTCAATGGCCCTCCTCTCTAGGCGATCCCTCTGGGGTCTCTCCCCTTCCTCTTTGATCGATTGAGGTCGAGATTGACCTCTTTCTCTCTCTCTCCTGCGCTTTGGGAGGTGGCCAAAGAAGGCCATTGGCGTTGCCTCCGAAACCAAGGGTTCCAACGAACCCCTAGGTTGCATTGCTAGGCCTTATAAGGCACTCCGATGGCCATGCAACACCACCTTTCTTTGTTGCATTGCCTACAAGGTCATCTTCGATTTGTAGCACCACCATGGAGGTTGAATCCTCCTCTCGTTGTTGCAATGCTGCCTCTTGCCAGCGACCCTATCTTGACACATCTCTTGTTCTTGTGGGACTCTCCAGTGGCTAGACATTGCCACCCTCTTTTTCTACATTGGCTATAGGGCTTTCTCCAAGTTGCAGTGCCACGTCTCGTTGCCTAGTGAGGTCTCGTTCACTTGGATCGCCCTTTCTTGACAACCACCTCTTCCACATCATTGCCTCACACCTTGCCACTGACTTCCACAACCTTGACCCTATGGCTATCCTTGGTGTGATTTGTTTGGGTTCATCAACCCCTATCGAAAGAGAAGAGGAAGGTAATGATGGGTTTTTTTTTGGCATTGTTAGGCCTCTGCTGTCTTATTTTTATTTGTTAGCATTACAAAAAAGAGGAAGAAAAAGAAGAAAAAAAAGGGGATAGAAAGACAAAGAAAAAGGAGGATGAAGAAAGAAGAAAATATGAGAAGACGCATTCTTTTCTTTGAGAAGAAAATACGTGAAACTCATTTTTTCCTTTTTGGCACCTATATGATAGGAACACTCTTCTAGTTCCTATATAGGAGAAGTCTATAAAGAGATATCCGTTTGGGAGAGGTTGGTCTCAAGATCTCTAAGGGAGAGGCCCACTTTGAGTTATTGTATAGGAGAGGCCAATCTCTAGGTCTCCAAGGAGAGGCCTACTTTAAGTATCCGCATGGAAGATGCACAGTCTCTTGGTCTCCATGGAGAAACCCACTTCAGAGATCTGTTCTACTACGGTTGCTACGTTTACTACAACTACCTTCTACTCCTTTGACCTATTGCCTGCTCTTGCTCCTTCGATCTACTGTCTGCTCCTCTGGATGTCTACATTGGGGAGGGGTTTTCTTATGTAACAAGTTGGGCGTTGCACGCTCCAACTTGGGGGAGAGCATTACAAAATATTTTAATTAGATATGTTAGGGATAAATTAGTAAGGTTTATTTGTCATGCTATTTTTAATCTTTCTATTTTTGGTGAGTTATTGACTATTATTGTGTTTCATTGTATACCTAAGTCGTCTCTCTATATAAAGAGGGCGAAGGCTTTCTTTTCTAAATAACCAAAAACCAAGTTGGTCTTTTTCAACATGCCCTTTGGCTCCTTCTCTTTCTGTGAGAGATTCCCTCTTGGCTTGGCAGATTCCTGGAGCCGTTCTTTGATCATATATCCTTGTAGTGGGATTTAGGGGATTTAGGTAGGATGCCTGCTTTGGACCATATTTTAAGTTTGAAATATATTGGCTTCTTGATATAGTTTAAGGAGAATGTAGTAGTGGTGGGGAGAATGTAACTTGGTTGGGAATCCCAATGTTGAGTTGTGTATAAACAAGCTTACGCATCCTTGGTGTGGGCCTGTATAACCTGATCCCATATATTGTAACACATCCCCTTTGGTTTGTTTTTAGTGAACAAACCCTAGCCTCTGTGGAGGAGGCATAGGGAAAGCTCATTCATGTGGTCTTTTCCCTCTTGTTGTTGAGGGTTTTCTGGTAACCTTGTGTCCATGTGTGATTGCTATTTCTATTCTTGTGTAATTTTGTTTCCACATGGCATCGGACTGATTCGATTCGATTCTTGTGTTGATGTGGACATGCCTCTGTGCATAACATGCATGTTGAGGGCATCTACTTGATTTTTCCATGTAGTTGGGAGACTATAGATTCATTGACTCTCCTACAAGTGGATATATCTTTTCCCCCAGTTAGCGGAGGTTTCACTAGTAATCACAATTGCTGTGTGTGTGTGTGTTTGGGGGGGGTGCGGGAGGGTTTAGGATTCAATGTTGACTGATGGAACCTTGTTGGCTCTTGTGCCTACAGTCTTTTCCTGGCTGTGTGTCATCCAACTTGATCTATCAACAATGTTAACCTGTGGTCAGCGATACTTGTCTATGTAAAAGCTACTGCCATGCTTATTGTTTCCTTGGCTGCTACTTGCCTTGGCCGTGCCTGATCTGTGTTTGTGCATGGTGGTGCCGGGTCAAGTCTAGGAAGCAATGATGCTCTCCCTCTCCCCAATTTGTCTTACCGGAGAGAAAGTGGGACGCTCCCCAATCTGATCTGTAGGCTGATTTGAATGCTCCAATGCATGTGGGCACGGAGGAGGATCCTTTGCTCCTTTGGCACCAGCCATCTTGTGCGGCAGCAACTTCGTGTGTAGTGGCCATCTTCTTGGTGCTGCGACCATCTTCAGGTGGTTATTGTTCGTGTACAGCAGTAATTCTTCATCTCTGGTTGTGTGCGGCAGCGACTTGATGGCGATCACCTGTGCTAATTTTCGTTCTTGTGACACCACACACTACCTGCAGAATCGCACCGAACACCATGCCCTTAGTGTGCATGGAACTCTCCGATGTGTCCATTTTTTGCAGATAAGTGTCCATGCATTTGTTGCAGATTAGAGCTCCTGATTGGTGTTAGCAAAGCACCTTGATCCTTGTGTTTGGTGCTCCTATGAACAGTGTGTGAGGTGCTGCATATATCTTTGTGAGTGCCTGAGCAGTGAAAAATAATGTTGATCAAGATAAGAGAAGGGGAAGTCTCATTTTCGTGAATTTTTCCTTAGAAAGATTTCTCCATTCACAAATTGACCCTTGTAAAGACTTTTAGAAGGAAGTTTGTGAAGTCATTTGTTCCATCTTGCATTTAGGTTTGTTTTTGTCTTTCCCTTGTGGTAATGAGGTTTTCACGCCGGTTATATTCCCTTCTGTGTGAAGAAGTATAGGTGGCCTCATCTGTCATACACCTGGTTGTATTCCTTTTAGTGTAAAGGGTTATAGGTGGTTCCATTATTTTTGATGCATTTCGTTGCCATTTTCTATTTGAGTCTTGTGATTCGTTGCCATAGGTTCTGAAGCCTCCATAGTGAAAACTGCCGAGCAGATTTGTCCTCTTTCTCAGGCATTGATTGCCTGAGAGGGAACCTATCTTAGGGTCTATTCTCCATCATCTAGGGATTGGATAGTGGACAATGGGACTATATTATCATACGAGGGGTATCCACAATATTTCTCCCAGTATAAAATAGGTTTAGAAAAGGACAATATTCTGGTAACTGATGAGTTTAATGCAATGTTGCTGGAAAAGGAAGTATCCATTTTCTGAATGGGATCAAGCTTGATAATGCACTCCATGTTTTGGATCTCTCTATGAATTTGTCGTCTGATAGCAAGATCTACAAACAAATGAACTATAGATTGATATTCTATGAAGATCAATGTGTCTTGTAGGATCTAGAAATATGAAAGGAGACTGGAACTGATATAGAATGTAATGGAAGGTATAGGTTGCTTTGGAAAGTTGCTCTAGCACTCCAAGTTGCATTGTAGTCAAGGGGAACAAACCCTACAAAGATTCAAGATGTGTTCTTCTGGCATAAGTGGCATAGGCATTTAAATTTTCTTGCTTTGTAGAAGTTACTTCTAGACTTGTTCACAGGGATAGACCTACAGGACTTGAACTATGAAGTGTGTCAATTTGCAAAGCCCATCATCCATCATATCTAGAGTCTAAACGTAAGAGCACTAATCCATTTTCATTGCTCTATTCAGATGTCTGGGGACCCACAGGTGTAAAATTTGAGGCAGTTTATTGTGTCACCTCCATTGATGATGATTCTCGATTTACATTTATTTATTTGATGATAGAGCAGAAATTTCTTACATTGTTAGGAGCTTCTCTCATATAGTTGTGAATCAGTTTCAAACAAAAATCAGAATGTTGAGATCAGATAGTGCTAATAACTATTTACAGAGCTCCCTAATGGAGTTTTTTGAAGAGAGGAATTTTACGTACATATGCTTTAGCAAAATAGCATTGTGAAGAGGATGAATAGGCATCTTCTTGATGGTACATGATGATTATTAATTCGAGGAAGAGTTCTAAAGCATTATTGGGCTGAAACCATTTTGATTGCTGCATGTGCAATAAACTGGATGCTAATCCGTGTGCTTAGAGGGAGGACTTCAATCTCATTACTCCTACTTAATGGTGAATCTTTTTCTCTGAGTTTTTTGCTGCATCTGTTATATACATATTATACACCATGGGAAATCCAAATTTTGTTCTAAATTTCTCAAAGGAATATTTTTTGGGTTATTCTTCCACACAATAGTGCTGCAAATGCCTTGATCTAAGTAGAGGAAAAAAAATGTTACAAGAGATGTAACATTCTTGGAGACAGTTTTACTTTCAGGCAAAAAATCCTGTTCAAAGGGAGAGTAGACATGAATGTGAAGAGGATTTCAGGCTTTAGGTGATGAGTTGCATGGGGAGATAGTACCTCAAAGAGAGATTGTGAAGAGATCTGTGTTGAGTCCTATTCCTTTTTGGGTGGATTATGGTGGTTCTAGGGATGTGGATCTGTTGTTCCTGTCATTTCTGATAATCAGTCTAGTCCAGAGGGAGAATCAATCATAGGCCGTGTTGGTCAAACTGTAGTAAGGTTTAAGGGTTGCTTCCTGTGGATAGTGGTGCTGACAAGGGAGGTTAGTATTCCCTTAGGTGTAAGCTTAGAGTCTTAGATGCCTAGCCAAATATGCAAAATGTGCATGTTATCCAATTGGAAGATTTACATGGTAATTTCAGCTCAGTCCAAGTTACAGGTGTTTTCTGTCATCTCTTGCTGTGTTTTTGGTTCGCAGGAATGTTCAAGAGGCCCAATCGGATTCTGAAGGGGTAGAAGCAATGGGAAAAGATACGAGAGCATTGATAAAATTAGACTTGGGAGATGGACATTCCCAATGATACACATGTTGTGGAATCAAAATGGGTCTACACTATAAAGTACAAGGCTAATGGGTAGGTAGACAGGTATAAAACAAGATTAGCAGCGAGAGGCTTTACTTTGAAGTATGGGATAAACTACTCAGAGACTTTTACACCAGTAGTGAACGTGAACCTTGCATGTATGATTTTATCCCATGTTTAGTTTGATTGGCCTTTACATCAACTAGATGTAGAGAATGCTTTTCTAAATGGGATCTCAAAGAGTTGGAGAAAATGATGAATCCTATTGAACTCCAAAACCCTACACTCTTTATATAGAGAGATGTGAAAAGGAAAATTGCAATATAAGTCTAGGTAGAGATACGAAATAACAAAATAGTATAAAAGATCAACAAGTGTGTAAATAATAATAAGTACTATGCTAATACTCCCCCTCAAGCTGAAGCATAGATAGTGATCATACTCAACTTGGAATAGTAGACATCAAATGTGGAGCGAGGAAGAGGCTTCATGAATATGTCTGCTGTCTGATCTCAGAGGCAACTGAGGTGGTATAGATGACTCCACGCTGTATCAAGCCTCTAGTATAATAGCAATCAATTTTAACATGCTTTGTACGCTTATAAAACATTGGGTTGTTTGCTATATCAATAGCAGTGCAATAATCACACCTTATCTCCGTTGGCCCCTCAACCTGGACATGCAAATCTTGTAAAATTGATCTGACCTAGACCATCTCTGTGGTAGTTTGTACCATGGTACGATGCTCTGATTCTACACTTGACCTGGATACAACCTGCTATTTTTTACTCCTCCAGGTCATAAGATTTCCTGCTACATATGTATAAAAGCCTGTAGTTGACTTTTTATTTTCCATGCAACCTGCATAATCCGCATCAGAATAGCCAACTACATTAATCGATTTGCCTTTCCTGAATAAGATACCCCTGTCTGGTGCTCTCTTCAGGTACCTAAGCACCTGCATAGTAGCATTCCAATGTTACTTGGTTTATCCATGAATTGACTAAGCTACCCCACTGTAAGAGAAATGTTAGGACGAGTAATAGTAAGATATAACAATTTACCATTCAACTGCTTATAAGACCTACTGTCAATAGGTTAGGTTTCAGTATCATAGAGATGCCCTTTAGGATCCATCGGTAGATTGGTAGGCTTCGATCTCAACATCCTTGTCTCCTGTAACATATCAAGGGCATACTTGCACTGGCTTAGAACTATGCCATCTTTGCTTCGTGCCACCTCATTGCCCAGAAAATATCTTAGCTCACCCAGGTCCTTCATAACAAGAGAATCAGTTAGTTTTTGCTTGATTTTTGCTATCCTAGTTGTATCATCTCCAGTAAGAATAAGGTCATCAACATAAACCAGGAGTGCCACAACTCTTCCTTTGCTCTTCCTGACAAAGAGTGAGTGATCTGCAGAGGATCTCTAGAGTCTTATAGCTTGTACCTCCTCTGACAATTTCTGGAAGCATGAACACGGGCTCTGCTTCAGATCATGGATAGCCTTCTTCAG
Source organism: Thalassia testudinum (assembly GCA_037157565.1). Classification (NCBI taxonomy): domain Eukaryota; kingdom Viridiplantae; phylum Streptophyta; class Magnoliopsida; order Alismatales; family Hydrocharitaceae; genus Thalassia; species Thalassia testudinum. Next base: position 102,032,421 of record JAZHRO010000063.1, read on the forward strand.
CCTACATACACACTCCAACTGAGTCTTAAAATCTGAAGGCTGTTGCATGTAGACTTTCTCCTGAAGATCGTCATAGAGAAAGACGTTCTTCACATCTCGCTGATGCAATGGCCAATCATAGTGTGCAGCTACAGAGAGAAGAATGCGAACAGTAGAAGGCCTTACCACAGGAGAGAGTGTCGAATAAATCCACCCCATAGGTTTCGGTGACCCCTTCGCAATTAATCTTGCTTTGTTACATGAGATGGATTCGTCTAGGTTATACTTCAGTGCAAATATCCAACGACATCCTACAACCTTGGCATGTCTAGGTAGATCTGCAAGCTCCCATGTCCCACGAGAATGCAAGGCAGCCATCTCCTCCATGGCTTGGCGTCATTTTGGATCAAGGATGGCTTGTTGATATGTAGTAGGAATCTGTGTGGCAGATGATGTAGCAACGAATATAGCAAATGACCTCCCACGGTTAGTAGTAGGCATGGCCCCAGCAACTTGGTAGTGAGCACAACTACAAGAAGCCTTCCGAATGGCAATCGGAAGATCCAGATCCTCCTTAGTCCTCTGGACATCTTCACCTGAAGAACCTACACTACCACCACTTGGATAACTCACGTAGTATCAAGAGGTGGTTGAAGTTGGGGGGGGGGGGGGGTGTAGTTGGCACCATTTATGCTGCTTATAAGTAACTGGCAATATATAGACATAAGTAGGCTTTAACTATTCTTTATTGCTATCCTTAGTAGTAGTAGTAGTATTCTGACTGTAACAGGGATCTGTTCCAAAGGAACTGGTGGCACTGGCATAGGAGTAGGATTCCCCTCAAATGATAATTGATGACCAGCAGTGGAGAAGTATGGAATTGGCTCATGAAAAGTAACATTAGCATTGACATGGTGCTTCTTGCGTCGTGGGTCATAACACTTGTATCTTTTTTGGGTACTACCATACCCCAGAAAGATACATTTTACAGCTTTGGGAGTAAGTTTATCCCTGCTTGGTCCTAAAATATGAACAACGGCCTCACAGCCAAGCACCCTGGGTGGTACATGAAATAGTTTCTTGTTTGGATGGACTTGCCATGGAACTTGCTCCTGTATTGTCGAATTAGGCAACTTGTTGATCAAGTAACATGCAATATGTTGAGTTACGTTTGGTTGTAAGGGGCTATTTGTTATTCTATTTTTCCTTGTTGGACTTATGTTGTTATTTTCCCTTCCCTCTCTATATAAAGAGGTGTAGGGATGGCTTGGTAAAAATAATAAACATTCTTTTCAACTTGGTATCAGAGCACTAGGTTGGGGACGCCACCAAAAAGAAACCCTAACCCTACCTCAAGTCCAACTGCCGGACGCCATCGCCACCACCACCACCACCGGCGATAGCGCTGGTGTTGCATCGCTGCAGCAGCGGCACCGATTGCTGCCGCTGTTGCAGCAGCTTGCGGCCGCCCCGCAGTAGGTGATCGCCGCCGTTGCTATAGTAGCTTGTTGCCGAACCATAGTAGCCAATCGCCACCCCTGCTGCAACGCGCTGTCCTCGCACAGGGGGTTGCGTCTTGGCCTGGAGTTGCTGTAGCGCGCCACCATGCCTTGGTGTGCGTGCCGTAGTAGCGCGACTTGTAGTTGCAACACCCAACCACTGCTCTGCCTCTCCTTACCGCCGTCCAGGTCACCAGAGAGGGGATCTTTGTCTCTAAGAACTTCTTAGGAAGGTTCTTGAATATTGGGGATGAAGTTTTGAATCAAGAATCTTCCTATGTGTGGTATGGTGTCTTTGATCTTCTGATCAGATTTGGGGTATGTATTCCCCGTTAATGATTTTTGGGGTGTGTATTCTCTTGATTGCTTAATTCTTGGGGTATGTATTTTCCAGTTAAGTTTTGGAGATATTGCTTGTGGACTACGGGGTATGTATTCCGCGAGTTTTTGGTGTTTGTTTCAGGATTTCAAATCTGCTATCTGGGTCTGTTCCTATGTGTCTGGAGTTAGCATAGCTGCATCTGATGCTTTTGAGGTGTCTTTAGGATAGAGTACAGAAAGCAGGGTGTATAAGAGCCCCTTCTTTACTCCGATTAGTAAATTGGATGAGACCAATTACTCATGTTGATCTCAAACCTTCCTTGTCACTGTGGAAAGGTCATGAGAAGAAGCATGTGTTTATGGAAGTACCACCAGAGCACAAAATGGAAAATACGCAACTTGGAATTGGGATGATGCTATGGTGAGAGCCTGCATCTTGAATAGCGTTATTCCTCGGATTAGCGATGAAGTTATGTACTATATTTCTGCCAAAGAGATGTGGGATCGCTTGAAGATTGCCTATTCGCGTGAGTTGAATTTAACTCAAGTATTTTAGATCCACTATGATTTATGCCATCTCAAGTAGATGAGTCTGTTGCAGTACTATTCCACTATGAAGGGGCTATTGGAGAAATATAATGCATGTAGGCTGATGTGTACTATCTCTACATGCAAGGATTACAGGAAGGAGTTTGCAGCCCACATGTTTCTTGCAGGGCTGAGTGATCACTATTCTGTGGCTTGTTCTCAGATTCTGACTCTCTCCGAGCTTCCTTCTATTGAGGAAATTTACAGGAGGCTAAATAAGATGAAGATTCAGCCTACTCATGAGGCGGTTGTTACCAACACTTCTTCAGCTTATCCAGCTGTTAGCACTCCTGGTGGTTGAGGTGGCTTCTTTCGTGGCAAAGGCAGGGCCGAACTGATGGTGGTCGTGGCAAGCCTACATGCACTTATTGTGGTAGACTCGGTCATGTTGAGGCCAAGTGTTGGAATAAACTTGGCCGCTTTACTGTTACCAACCAAGTTTGTTACATCATCTCAGGTGTGACCACTGAGGCAGTGTCCCTTGCAGAGGCAGACTATGATGCAGTTGTGCAGCGGCTAGCATAGTTGACCCATGAGTAGCCTTAGTCCTCCAGCATTGCAGCCTTTGCATCCACATCAGGTATGAATGGTTCATGGTTGATTGATTCAGGAGCATTTGATCATTTGACAGGAAATTCCTAATGCTTTAGGGAATTGTAGAAGACACCACAGGAGCATTTAGTACAGTTGGCAGATGGTAGGCATGCCCCCATCTGTGGTAAGGGAGGGGTATCTGTTATACCCTTCATGCATCTTGCTTATGTATATTATGTGCCTAACATGACAATGCAATTGCTATCTGTTAGTTCTATTACTAAGCAGTTGAATTGTCATGTTATTTTTGACGTTGTTGGATGCATGTTTCAGGACTGCATGATGGGGAGGATGATTGGTGGTGGCCATGAGGGGGTGTGTACCGGTTGGTTTCGAGTCCAGTTGCTACAGCTTGTCAGACGACTACTGCGGGAAGTGCCTTGCAGTGGCACAGACGACTAGGTTACCATTTACTGGATAAGCTACGCTGTATTATCCCTCACTTGTCTTGTGCCATGAAGATTTAGTGTGATACTTGTCAGTTGGGAAAGTATTATCGTTCCAGCTTTCTAGCATCTATCCAGTCTACCAATTTTGTTTGTTTTGTTATGCTGCATTGTGATGCTTTGGATCCTAGCCGTGTGATAGACGGCCAGAATTTTAGATATTATTTGTTATTTGTGGATGATTTTTCACACTTATCATGAACTTTTTTGAAGAATAAGTCGGAAGTTGATTTGATGTTTACGAAAAATCAGTTTGGTGTGTGCATTAAGAAAATCAAAACAGATAATGCATTAGAATTTTGTACAAAGAAATTGGCTAATTTGTATGGATTACTAGGTATTGTGCATCAGACATTATGTCCTCACACGTTGCAGCAGAATGGGATTGTTGAAAGGAGACACCACCATATTCTGGATATAGCTAGAGCTTTACTTATCCAGAATAGTGTTCCGCATAGTTATTGGGGAGATGTGGTTCTTACTGTTTGTTATTTTATTAACAGGCTTCCTTCCTTTGCACTATATGAGCAGATCCCATGTAGTATCTTATATCCTAATGCAGACTTATTTCTTGTGCCGCCAAAGAGTTTTGGGTGTGCGGGATTTGTACACCTCCTTGGGTCTGGTCGTGACAAATTGGCAACAAGGGCAGTTAAATGTTTATTCCTGGGGTACTCGCGCACGCAGAAGGGATACATGTGTTTTGATCCCATACATCAGAGACACTGTGAGTGCGGATGTGACTTTTCATGAGTTTATCCCTTATTTCTCTACCTCAGGTCATTAGTTGAGAGTGGTGGAGGTGGCTGCTCCTATGCCTGTACCTCCTATAGCCTTGGAGGATTTTTCTCAGACTAGTAGTGTATCTATTATAGATCAGACTGTGGGCACTTTTAGACCTGTACCACCTGATGAAAAGACATTTAAGGGGCTACTTACAGAGAGGACACACCCCCATCCTCGTCAGTCCCTACTGAGCCACCATCGTCCTCCTCCGCTTAGGTATATGTTGAGGATACTGATGATTCTTCTGCTGATGTCTTCAGGGTCTTTTTCTATGCTCATAGATGAGGATATTGCCATTGCTGTTAGGAAGGCTCCACGATCTTATGCACAGTATTATGTTGCTGGTAGTGTTGTTTCTGTAGGCTCTCTCGGATCAGAGTTTCATGCATTCACAGCTCAGTCTCTAGTATTGAGATCCTTATCTCCTACCAGCAGGCTCTGCTACATCCACATTGGAAGGTGGCTATGGAAGAGATGTCTGCTCTTACTGATAGAGACACTTGAGAGCTGTCTGCTTTACCTTCTGGCACGCACTTGGTTGGGGCCAGATGGGTCTTTGCCTTGAAATATAACTTTGATGGGTCTATTTCTCGATATAAGGTTCACCTTGTAGCCAAAGGATTCACCCAGACCTATGGGATGGATTTTTTTGACACTTTTTCTTCAGTGGCACGGCTCTCCACGGTCTGCATTCTTGTCTCTATTGCAACTCATTATGAATGGCATCTACACCAGCTGGATGTCAAAAATGCCTTTCTATATGGAGACTTGGAGGAGATCTACATGCAGCAGCTACCTGACTTTGGGGTTTAGGGGGAGTGTGTGTAGGCTTCGTAAGGCTATTTATGGCCTTAAGCAGAGCCCCCGAGCCTGGTTTCAGAGTCAGTCTGAGGCACTATCTGTTTTTGGGATGCAGAGATCTTCTGATCATTCCCTATTTGTCGGAAAACCAGTATTGACACCATGGCTTTATTGGTATATGTTGATAACTTTATCCTTACAGGTGATGATGTAGATGGCATTACTCAGGTGAAGGCTTATTTGGCTTGCTAGTTTGTCATGGACTTTGGGAAGTTGAGATATTTTCTGGGCATTGAGATTGCCACGAGCAAGCAAGACAAAGTAATGTCTTAGAGGAAGCATGCACTTGATATTCTTCAGGAGACAGGCATGCTATAATCCAAGGAAGCTAACATTCCTATGGACCCTAAAGTTCATCTATTTGAGGATACAGTAAAGCTAAAGGACAAGAGGGCCTATCGATAGTTGGTATTGTATCTAACTATCACCAGGCCAGACATCAGTCTTGTAGTGGGTAAGCTAAGTCAGTTCTTAGACAAGTCCACTGATGTTCATTGGTAAACTGTTATGCAGGTGTTGAGGTACATTAAGGGATGTCCAGGTAGAAGCATTCTATTCCAGAAGAAGTCTCTTATGTTTGTAGTTGCTTACTCTGACGCAGATTATGTAGGAGATGTTGGAGATAGGCGATTTATTACTGGTTTTTGTATATTTATTGCTGGGAACTTGGTTACCCGGAGGAGCAAGAAATAGAGTATTGTTTCACGCTCTAGTGCTGAGTTTGAATACAGGGTTATGGCTCATATTGCAGCTAAGATGATATGGATTAGATCTCTGCTACGAGATCTACATGTTGATATTTAGGAGCCTATGGAGATGCACTGTGATAATCGGGCTGCGAGATATATTGCTTAACAATCCCATGTTTTATGAGAGAACAAAACATGTGGAAGTGGACTGTCACTATACCAGGAGCCTGATTCAGCAAGGTCTTCTTCGTACTACGTGTCTTGCCTCCATCGACCAGGCTGTTAATGTGTTTACCAAGCTACTGCTTCGCCCTTAGTTTGAGAAGTATAGAAAGAAGCTGAGCATGATGGATATATATGCTTCAGCTGGAGGTGGAGTGTTGAGTTACGTTTGGTTGTGAGGGGCTATTTATTATTCTTTTTTTCCTTGTTGGCTTATGTTGTTATTTTCCCTTCCTTCTCTCTATATAAAGAGGTGTAGGGATAGCTTGGTAAAAGTAAGAAACATTCTTTTCTTCAACTCAGTAAGTACTACATCTCCCCAATATATTTATGGTACATTGTGGTGGATAAGTAGTGTCCTATCTCCATCCTATACATAGCGATGTTTTCTCTTAACTATCCCTTTTTGCTGTGATGTTTGGGGTAAGATGTTTGGTGAACAATACCAAGAGACCTATAGAAGGTGGCCAACTTTGTCATACAAAATTCTAGTGTATTATCGGAACAAACAATCTTTATAGTGGTAGAAAATTGGATCTTTATTTGCATAATAAAAGTTTCAATCACTGATCCAACATTAGATTTATTTCGTAACAAGAATAACCACGATACTTTAGAATAATCATTCACAATAAGTACATAAAAATGATGACCTAATTTGTCATATTTACTTGGACCCCGGACATCCATGTGTAGCAAATCAAAACAGGAATTAGAGCTCTGGGAGGAATTAGTAGGAAAATTGGTGCCATGATCTTTCCCAGTTGGCAAGCATTACAATAAATCTCAGTAATAGGCGAAATGTGAGGAATGAGGCGTTGTAGCCTGTCCAGCGAAGGGTTTCCAAGTCAATGATGCCATTGAAGAGTTGTACCAGCATTGAAGGCAACCTCTCCCTGACACGCTGCAGCAAACGGTGTTTGGATCAGGTGATACACACCACCCTTATCATGTCTGCCACCAATCGTCCTCCCGTGAGCTTGTCTTGACAGGCATAACCTAACTCATCAAAGATGGCATGACAATGTAAATCGTTTGTAATCCTGCTAACTAACAAAAGGCTAATAGGAAAGTCAAGAACAAATAGAACATTTGGCAATTTCAATGATGGAGTAACTACAACATTTCCTCTGTCATCAACTCTAGAATGCTTGCCATCTACCACATCAACAGTTCTACCAGGTGGAACATGCTGAATGTGCCTTGTTAGGACGAAATGCATTAGTCTCTTCAGAAAGATCCTGGTGCCTTTATATAGAGAGGCACCAAAGGTGGAAATTACATAGACACCCTTCCATAACAAACAAAATAAACGAACCAACTACAAAACTTACAAACATAACTCAACACTCCCTCAAATTGGTGCATCATAATGCTCAGATTGGAACAAAGATGTGCAGTCGTTTATTGGAAAGTGCTTTAGTGAAGATGCCTGCAAGTTGATCTTTAGTACATACATAGGGTGTAGAAATCTTCTTTGCTGCAATTGCTTCTTTGATGAAGTGATAATCAACTTTAATATGTTTGGTTCTCTCATGGAAAACAAGATTATTTGCAATGAAAGTGGCAACCTTTTTATCACAATGCATAGGAATAGGACCAATGATTTGTACTCTAAAATCCTTTAAGATAGATTGGACCCAAAGTAGCTCATAAGTAGTTTGAGCCATGGCTCTGTACTCTGATTCGACACTTGACCTGGAGACAACAGCCTACTTCTTGCTTCTCCACGTAATTAGATTACCCCCAATAAATGTGTACTATCTTGTAGTGCACCTTCTTCCTCATGTGCTTAAGCATAATCAGTATCTAAATAGCCACATATATCCTACCCATTGTTTTTAAAATAAAATTCTTTCCCAGGTGCACTTTTCAGGTATTTGAGAATCTGGCAAACTCCATCCCAATGGACTTCCCTTGGTGACTGCATGAACTGGCTCAACCTCCCAACTGCAAAGGCAATGTCAGGTCGGGTAACTGTCAGATATAATAACTTTACCAATCATTGCATGGTATCTAGTCACGTCCTGCAGTAGGGGGTTATCATCATCTGCAAGAGGCAAGGATGCATCCACAGGCACATATGCTAGTTTGCATCTTACCATACCAGTGTCTCTCAACATGTTAAGAACATACTTATACTGAGATAGCACAAGTCCTTTAGTGTGTTGCACCTTAATACCAAGAAAATAGTTGATAAGACCTAGATCCTTGGTCACAAACTGTGATTGTAGCAACTCCATTGTTTCTTCTATGCCTTTCCTGTTACTGCCAGTTAGTAGTATATTAACATAAACAATAAATATAACCGAACTTGTCTTCCTATCCATTGTAAAAATAGTGATCAACAGATAATCTAGCAAAGCCATACTCTTGGACTACCTTGCTAAACCTCTCAAACCAGGTTCTAGGACTTTGTTTTAGCCCATAAATAGCTTTCTTTAGCCTACATACCTTCTAACACTCTTGCTTAGTGTGAAAACCTAGTGGCTGTTGCATGTAAACTTCTTTCAAGTCTCCATAAAGAAACACATGAATTGAGGCAATCCATTGGAGAGAACGTCTCAAAGTAGTCAACCCTAAAAGTCTTAGTGTAGCCTTTAGCAACTAGGCGTACTTTATATCTTTCCACAGTATCATCTGGGTGACATTTTAGAGTGAAGACCCATCCACACCTCACAACTGTAGCACCTGGGGATAGATCAACTAGTTCTCATGTGCCACAAGACTGCAAAGTTGCCATCTCTTCTTCCATAGTTAAGGTCCAAGATGGATCTTGGAAGGCTTCCTGATGGCCCTGTGGTACTTGTAGAGTATCAATAGCAAGAGAAAATTGTTGTCCAACTGCAGGCAAATTGTCAAATGACATAACCTATGATATAGAATATTTAGTACAAGATCGTAGAGCCTTCCTTTGTGCAATAGGAAGGTCTAGGGTAGTACTCTCAGTAGCAGTAGGTACCTGATTCTAAGACAAGTCATTAGCAGCTGGTGGAGACTGAGCAGAAATGGTAGACAATGGTTCACCCACCTGAAGTACATCCAGAGACTTACACCGAAAGTGCTTAGGAAAAGTATCTGTATTAGAAACCTTTGGATGACATGGGAAATGACCAGGATTAGGCTGACTGGTCTTAGATATAGGTGGTAAAGTGGGCTGTGGTGGCTGAGATGGTTGTGGTGGCTTAAATGGCATAGGAAGGGGAACCTCCTGAGGGTGGAAAGAAGTGGTTTGCTTCCCTTGTTTGTGGTAGTAAGGAATCTCTTCAAAGAAAGTGACATTAGCAGAAACATAGAACTTCCGTGACATAGGGTCATAGCATCTGTACCTTTTCTGGGTTTTGAAGTAGCTTAGAAAAATACACTTCACAGAGTGAGGAGAAATTTTATCCACTTTATATAATTGGACAAAATGCACAACCAAAAACAACCGGAGTGATAGAGACATGTCCTTGCCAAGAAACAAAAGAGTATGGGTTTTACTCCCTAAAATCGACGAAACACGATTCACCAAGTTTGTGGCCGTTAGAATAGCATCTACCAAAAAAGATGAACATTCATATGAAACATAATAATATGTGCTACATCTAACAAATGACGGGGCTTACGCTTAGCTACCCCATTTTGTTGGGAGGTATGAATGCATGAAGTTTGGTGGATAATACCAAAAGATTGGAAAACCTATGTAACCTTGACATTTACAAACTCCAAACCATTATCACTTCGGAAAACTTTTATAATAGTGGAAAACTGAGTTTTTATTTCTTGAATAGTATTTTTAACAAGATAAAAAACTTCAGACTTTTCTTTCGTCATAAACACCCAGGACATCATGATACAATCATCCATAAGAACAAGTACCGAAAACCTCTAATACTCTTGACCCTACATGGGTGCTAAATGTTAGCATGAATTAAATCAAATATATGCTCAGTTTGTTTATTTTGAGATGGAAAAGAAGACCTATGGTGTTTGCCTAATTGGCATGCTTTACATCGAAAAAACTCAGGAAAAGACATCTCTGGAAATTGATAATGAAGGACAGGCAGACTGGGATGACCAAGGCGTAGATGCTATTGAAGAGTAGTAGTGGCATAAATAACATCAGCATTGGGTGAAGGTGGAACATGAAGGTAGTAGAGATCATTCTGCTCAAGTCTTCCACCAATTTGCCTTATCGTTTGAAGGTCTTGCAAGAAAAAATATTGATCATGAAAAACTGCTCTGCACTGTAAATCCTTCATAATTTGATTGATAGACATCAAGGTAGCAAGATCTCATAGAGAAGAAAACAAGGTGGTTTCACCAGTTATGTGAGATGAGGCACCTGAATCCACAAGTCAAGCAGGAGCTTAGGATCTAACTGACATCGCTGAAGTACCTACAGATCTCTGAAATGAGGCTCCTACTGAGGTAGATGCCTGAGAGGCAATGAAGCACTCATAGTCTACTATAGATATTGAAATTTCGCTATCATCCTTATGCACTTGAGAAGTATCCTCAACAGACACCTGATGGGCACGTGGGTCCATGCCTTGTGGATATCTGTGCTTCACCCAACACCGTTTCATAGTATGTCAATTTCTGTGATAATACTCATAGAAAAAAGGAGCTCTATCTCGATTACGACCACATGTACCACCACGAGCCCGACCACCTCTATCCTTAGAATTTCCTTTACCACGACCAATAGTAGCCATAGTAGAAGAGTCAGATGTAGGCACGTGATCAGAGGTGTCAAGCCTCGAGAGACAAGTGTAAATCTATGCAGGTGTGAGAATCTCATCCATGGTCATGAACTGATTTTTCACTGCTTTGTACTTAAGTCCAAGCTCTGACAGAAGCTTGATAGACCAAATAGCCTCTCTTTACTTGGCTATAACTGCTGCATCTGTAGAGATGGACTGGTACACATCCTGCCTATCCCACAGGTTCTTCATGGTGCCATAGCATTCATATAAGGCCATGTTGCCTTTCCGAAGAGTGAGTGTCCTCTACAACTCGGTATAACCTGGTGATATTACTTCTGTGGGAGTGAATGTCATGCAACACCTCCCACATCTTTTTTGCTGAAGCATACACCATAACCTGCTTGGCAATTGTCTAAGTCATGCTGTTTAGGAGACATGTTGCCACCCAATCGTTGTCAGCCTCCCAATCTGCAGACTTCACAACAGGCACATCATCTGTCAGGATATACTTCTTCCGATGGGATCCAATAAATTGGAAGAAGAAAGTAGACCAAAGCAGAAAGTTGGATCCATCCAACTTGATAGATGTCCCTTGCATGCAACGGGGAGCACTTATGGTAGATGACTTCCCTACTAAGTCACTTACGGATTCCTTTTGGTCCCTCATGATGTTCGAAGTCGAGATCCACAAAAAACAACATTTTTAAACACAGAAAATCAAAACATAAAGTTTGAAAACTCCAATTTCAGATTTGAGTTGCCTCTAGATGACACATACAGAGCACCAAAATTCTGATTTGAGATCATATACCTAGTAGGTAATAAAGAATACTATCTTTGCATGCGCTAGGGCATATATCAGGCCCTAACAGTGCCTTCCAATGTATAGAACTCCTTTAGAAGGGACCGTAGAAGAGAATCGGTAACTACTATTCTAGTAGTTGCAGTCGATCTTTATAGCTCAAAACAGGCAGATTAGGGACTAGAGAACCCCCCAAGCACCCTGATTTAGGCCAGCACAGCCTCTAGAAGGGGATCTAGAGATCGTGCAGGCCTAATAATGGAGTAACGGTGCTGATGGGACCCCTTACACCACCGGGCGATGCTGTAGCCAATTGCGCAGGGGCAGGATGGCGATGCAACAATTGCTGGAAAGGCCTCGATGGCGCTGGTGGTGGCGGTGCTGGCCCTCGCGGTGGCTGGCGATGCTGGTTAGGGGTGGCGTTGGCCCCTGCTGGAGTGGTGCTACTAGCCTTGTTGGTGGTTGGCGGCATTGGATAGAAAGAGAGAGGAAGGGTGTGGTGGTGGGTTGGAGGCTAGGATTTGGTGGGATACTTGAGCCCCGGTCTAGGATCGCTACTCTAATACCATGTTAGGATGAAATGCATTACTCTCGTCAGGAAGACTCCTAGTGCCTTTATATAGAGAGGCACCAAAGGTGGAAATTACATACACCCTTCCATAACAAACAAAGTAAAAGAACCAATTACAAAACTTAAAAACATAACTCAACATGCCTAAAACAATTCTGGTCTCCACTCAGATAATGAGATGCTCCTGAATCTACTAGCCACATAATGCCATCTGAAACACCACTACTAGAACTCAAGGCAGAAGCTATACCTAAGGCGGCCAAAGCAGCTTTATTTGTGGTAGTCGTAAGCTCCTGTGTCAACTGGATGAGACGTTGCACCACTATGTCATAGTTAGCATGTGATACTGTATCGCTCAACTCCTCTGAAGAGATAACTTGGTTAGCCATAGGTCTACAATGCTTAGATCAGCATGTAGCCTCTACATGACCAACCTTGCCATAATGAGAGCATATGATTCTAGATTTGCCAATCTTACCTCGTCCACACCCTCTCCCCTTGGTAGATGGAACGCCACGTCCACCATGTCCTCTAGTAACCAACAAGGCAGAAGTTTGTCCAACATCTGGTGTGAATGGCTTCACAGCTACTCTACTCATCCGATTGTATGCTTCCTCAAGGGATGAAAGCCCAGAAAGGGTAAGAATTTCATACTTGGCTACCTCATACTCCGGTCCAAGACCATCAAGAAACTGTAGAACTGCAAACTCTCTCCTGTATGTCCTATGTGCATCACAAGTCCAAACTGGTTTGCATGCATTATACTTCTTCAGGAGCCCTTTCAGGGTAGCATAATATTGGGAATTGACTAGCCTTCCTGCTTCGGGTTCCCGATCTCATGGTGCATCTCAAAGACTTTACTGGAATTCTTTTCATGTAAATATGTATCATGTAAAGAATTCTACATCTCATTCGTTGTCTTGTAATACATGATGCTATCACCATTCTGGGGCTCCACTGAGTTCATGATCCATTACCCAGACCATGCCATTATCCTTCTTCCACGTGGCATATTTCCTATTCTTATTCTGTGGTTCTGTTTTCATTAGAATATGCTCCTTATCGTGTCCCTAAATCGTCATGAGGAACATTTAAGACAATCTAGCATAGTTTGTCTTATCCAACTTTGTGATAGGAACAAAGAACGAGGTTTTGTAACTCCCTGCATCTGTACGGTATCCGATGTCACCTTAAAACTGCTAGAAGATGCCATCGTGTCGTTGGAAGAGGGAATTATGCCACAAAAGAGATCTAAAAGCCAACTTCATATCTGAAAAAACTGTAGAGCAGGAAGGTTGTGACCTCTTGATTATAAGATCTAAGACCTAGAGGTCCTAGAAATTGTCCTAAGATTCACAGTAGTCCCTTAGGATCAATTGAGACACATGTTAGGGTGTGGGGAAACCTCTAGCAGCATCTCTAAGGAGTGCTTCTCCCACTTGTCGGCGAGGACCCTCAGTAGGCTACTAGCAATGACCTGTAGGCACAGGGGTGCTTGGTGGTGGTTGCTGGTGGCACTAGCAAGCCACCGACAATGACCTGCAGGCACAGGGGGTGCCTGGCGGTGGCCTACAGGTACAGGAGAGCAACGACGGTTGCATGGGCTACTGTTGCTGCCGGTGGTGACGATGGTGAGGGGAATCGGAGAGAGAGAGAGAGAGAGAGAGAGAGAGAGAGAGAGAGAGTTAAGGTGGAACATGTATGGAGGCCTTGTATAGGTTGAATATCGGAGCATCGATTTAGGATTGTCGCTCTGATACCAAGTCGGAGAGAAAGATAAATCTTATTGAACTCCAAAGCCCTACACCTCTTTACATAGAGAGAAGTGACAAGGAAACTTGCAACATAAGTCCCAATAGAAATATAAAATAACAAAATAGTACAAAAGAACAAGGAGTGCCTAAATAATAACTACGATGCTAACACAAAGAAAAAGTATGCATGCATGTATCACAAGGGTATGGACGAGGGAAATGTTGCAAATTGAAGAAGTTGCTTTATGGCTTGAAGTAGTTGCCTAGAGCCTAGTTTGAGAGGTTCTATGTTGCTATGAAGCAACATGGGTATATGCAAGAAAATGGTAATCATACCTTGTTTATGAAATGTTGTGATGTTGTGGTCTTACTTCTTGTATATGTTGATGTCATGATTATTACATGAGATGATATCGAGGAGATATACCATGCTTAAGGAGAAACTGGCAAAGGAATTTGAAATCAAAGATTTGGGGAAGTTGAAATACTTCCTTAGTATTAAGATTACAAGTTCACATGACAACTTGTTTTTGTACCAAAGGATATGTGCTAGATTTTTTAAAGGAATCTTTAGAGCTTGGGTGTAGACCAGCAACCACACCTATTAAAGCCAACTATAGATTGAGCCCGAAGGATGAGAAGTTACTTGATGACTCACAAAATGGCAGATATCGAAAGCTTGTGGGCAAAGTGATATATCTCACTCTCACCAGACTTGACATAATTATATAGTGAATATTGTAGGCCACTTAATGCATGCTCCTACTAATCTACATTTGAATGCCGTGAATAGGATTCTATGCTATTTGAAGAAAAACCTAAGGAAAGACTTACTATTCAGAAAGGATGATGGATTGGATGTTAAAGGTTATATTGAGGCAGATTGGATTGGATGTTAAAGGTTATATTGAGGCAGATTGGGCTAGCTCTGTAGATGATAAGGAGATCTACTACACATTATTCTATTTTTCTAAGGGAAACTTGGCCATTTGGAGAAGCAATAAACAACAATTATGTACCAGATAGAGTGTTGTCTGATACTGGTGTATCACCAAACTTCCCATGAAGTTGTACTACAATAATAAGTCAATGATTGATTTGGCAAATAATCCAGTATTGCATGATCACATTAACCATGTGAAGTTAGATCGTCAGTTCATTAGAGAGAAGATTGATTCAAGGAAGTTATGCCTTTTTTATATAAAGTTTAGGGGTCAAGTTGCATACATCTTTACTAAAGGCCTTCCAACAATGAAGTATGAAGAAAGTGTTGGTAAGTTGGCCATGTTTGGCATCTATGCCTAATGTGAGGGGGAGTGTTGAGTTGTGTATAAATAAGTATATGGGTTCTTGGGTGTGGGCTCATATAACCTTTTCTTATAAATTGTAACACACCCCTTTTAATTTGTTTTCAGTGAAGAAACCCTAGCCTTTGTGAAGAAGGTTTAAGATTGTGGCTTTCTCCATCCTATTGTGAAGGGTTCCACGTAAACCTTGTGTCCATATGTGATTGCTATCTCTATTCACGTGTGATTTCATTTCCACATTCATTATTATTTTTAGAATATAGTTCTCTTTCTCGGTAAAAGTTGCTAGAATCAAAAGGTTTGAAGGAGGCCCATGGTAGAATCGAGAATGAAGCACTGGTAAATACATCTAGGCTAGATTGCCTAAAGGATATGCCCCACCTTTCATTAGAGGAGTTTAAAGAGAGGGTTGAACTTTGTCAAAAGAACCACTTGGAAGATGGGAAAGATGAAGTGGCTTGAAGATGATGGTCATGAAGGAAGTGGCACATTATGGAAGCAAGGGATCATTTTAAAAACTTTTTAAAACATGAAAAATATAATCCCAAAACACTGATTAAATTGGATCAAACGAAGGAAATGATTTCCAATCGCACAAGTTGAGAATTCTACCTTCATGATTGGCTATCATAGGAATACGACAATGTGTGGAAGTGATTCCATACGTTTACTTGAAGTTCCCAATACAAGGCGCAACTCCTTTGAGTTTGTTGATGAGTGCAACACTAGAATTGCACGAGGAAGACAATCTTCACGTAGTGGGATTCTTCTCTATGCTTCTTTAGGAAGAAGTGGATCATTATAGTGGAGAAGGAAGAGGGAACATGCCCTCTTCTTCCTAGAGGAGGGGACAACTAAGGAGAAGGGGGAGGCTAGAGAGGCTTTGCCTCTTGATAAGTCTTAAATTGATGGAACACCTCTTCTTTCGTAGGAGGGCAAAATCGTAGTTTGTTAGGGAAATCTTATCTCTTGAAATTCCATCAATGCCCTTCTCTACTCATCTTTCTAGTTAAAGAGAATTCTAGCACCTTTGTATATACCAAAATGCTCTTAGTGCTTCTCTAAGCACATATAAATTATATATTTCAATTAATTGAAACGTAATTAAATTTCTCATATTGAATTGTTGTTGTATTGCATTGCAAGGGGATTTTGTAGGTAATTCGTAGTCCGTCTATGATTATGATCACCACAGATTAAGGGCTTAAATCTTATTTGATTTTTTTTGAGTTATTAGGTTTATTAGGTTATAGGTTTATTTTATTTTGTTAAGGTCACGAGTCAGTTTATTTCTTGTTTGCTATTTTCTATTCTCTTTAGGCCTACTATGTAATTTTTGCTACCTGACTTTCCATTTTCAATAAGGCGGCCCCTCCCTCTCTTTTCCCATCTCGTTGCTACCCAAAGGAAGGGGGCAACGTTATCCTCTTTTATCTCTTCCGCTCGCGCATCTTGCGTAGAGAAGGGGCCATTGCTACCTTTTCTTTCTTCCGTTCGCACATGTCATGAAGAGAAGGGGCTATTGCTGCCCTCCTCCCTCTTTTTTCTCTGACTCATGCACATACTACCAAGAGAAGAGGGAGGGCTACTACTGCCCTTCTCTTCTCATTTTCCCTTACTCGTGTGTTGCATGGATGAAGGGGTTTATCGCCACCCTTGTTCCGTGCGCTATGATGCGAGGAAAAGCATGATTTGAAATTAGGGTTTTTAAGTCGTAATACGTCAATTCGCAATCACTTTTACAATTTATAAACCTAGATAGCGGTGGTATCTAGGGTCGTCCAAGGAGGTAAGAATGTACTTTAAATACTTTCTTGACAATAGGGAAATCAACTTTCTTTTTGAATTTTTGAATATAAGATTTTGTTTTGGATTTTCAAGTAACGAACTTGAAAGTGGGAAAAAGACTGCACCTAACTTGCTAAAATTGAAAACTAAGTGACAATCAATTCTTCTCTCTAAGCTCGCCCTAGGTGACCTAGGGTAATTAAAGAGAGTGTGAGTGCACTATGGTAAAAGTAATAAGATGCAAGAAAAAGTAACCAGAATTGAAAAGAAAACTTTGATTAAGGAGAAATTTGTTTTACAAAACGACAAAGTAGGGGAATGCTTCTACTAAAAAAAAATGAAAATACAAAAAGTAAAACACAAATCCTCCTGGTGATGTTGGTGAAGAAGAGAAGCTTCTTGTTCCAAGCTCAGCTGCTCCTGGGCTTGAAAAGTTCTCTTTCTTCTCCTTCCTTGAAAAACTCCTTCAAGTTGGTGAGATCCTCCTCTTGGCAAGCCCTAGATGGGCGTGACCTTGCTCCTCCAAGGGTGGAAGATTTCCACCCACAAGAATTCCTCCTAGGGCGAGTGTGCACCACCCTCAAGACCTCCTCCTGGACGTCCTCCTGCCTGGCTTTTCCTTTGGCTGGTGTGGGCACAAGAGAAAAGGGAAGAGGGGAAGGCACTAAGGGGATAGAGTATCCCCTTAATCTTCTTCTCCTTCTCTTGGTTGGCTATGGTAGGTGGAATATGGTGGAAGAATGGTGGAATTAATGAAGCCAAAGGTCCCTTTTTTTGGTGGTAGGTTAGGTCTTTTTATAGGAGTGGTAGGGGGGTAGGTGTCGTTAATGGATGGAGGGCTAAGATGGGCTTATGAGGGTGGTTAGAAGATCCTAGGGTTGAGGTGAATTGGCTCCAAAATGGAGGGGTGTTGGTGGTTGGCGCCAGCTCTAGATGGGGGCTAGGGTTAAGGATAGGTTAGGCGTGTTGTATGGCCAAGATTAGGTTATATGGTGGTGGTTAGGAGATGAGTGGCTTGGGTAGGTTGACGCCAATTAAAGGGATGTGTGGAGGTTTGGTTAAGGGGATTTGGCGCCAACTTAGGTGGGTTTAGGTGGGTTAGTTGGTGTGGGAATTAGGAAGGGTTGGGATGACTCAATGTGGTGGTGGTTAAGGGATGAAGGGTGGATTTAAATGGCGCCAAGGTGAAGGGGTGTGGTTGGTGTTTTGGTGCCACTTATGTGGTGGTTGTAGGGTAGTTAGAGTGGTGTTGGTTGGCGCCAAGTCGAGGCTTCTAGAAGGGGGTTAGGTGTAGGGTTAGGATAGCTAGGTGGCTTAGGAGTAAGGTGGAGATAAGGGGGATTTTTGGAGGGAAAGTGTTAGCGTCAACTATGGGTGGTTATGGGCTTGTTGGCACCAACTTTTTGGTGGCTTTTGGTGGTGGTGTGAAGGGATGTGGAGGTTGGTGGCGCCAACTTTGGGTGGAGTAGGTAGCTAGCTTAGGTAGTAGAGTTTAGGGTGGAGCTAGGTTAGGGTTTAGCTAGATGGTGGACATGTAAGTGGAGCTGGTTTTGAGCTTAGCTAAGCTAGCTTAACTAATGAAGAGGTAGGAGGAATTTTGGTTTAGGGAAAAGGAGCTGAGGAAGAGTTGTTTGGAGCTGAATTGAAGCTGCACTGGAGCTGATCTTGTTGATGAGGCCTTCATGCGGACTCAGCTACTCAGCTAGCTAGTTCTGCTGACAATCTGTTCATCTTCGCCAATTGCCTTCTTGAGTGCTAGTGTTTTAGGTATCTGACTATCTGTTCATCCCTAACACTGAAATAAACGTGTTAAAAACACAACAAATCATGCAATGCATGCCTAATCTAATTGATGCCTAAACACAGCCCAAAAACTTGTTTGCGGGGTTAAAATCCTAAGAGCTAAGTTTGCTTTAGGACGTAAGAATGATGATAAACTGGCATTTATTACACCCCCATGGTTTTGCTAGTCTCTTAGTAAAACAAATTTTCGCAAAATGGATTATTTGGGAAAATTAATTTTTTCAACTTTTGAGGAGATCATGGGATCTTGGTTGGCTAAAACACGAGAGGTATGAGATTTGTTATAGGTAAACATCAGGATTCATTTTCGGATCCAAAAATTGGATGAATCAGGATCAATATATCTTCCAAAAATTCACAAATTCATCCCTTAATTCAGATGACCTGAAATTTTTGTAGTACGATTTTTCTGGCTCTTGAATCCGATTTGCAACTTGCAACATCCTTTAAAACCTTGTGTCTGTGCTTGTGAAATGCCAGCATTTATGAGGTCGTGTATTTTTTTTATCTCCCCTATGCTTATTCTTAGCTTAGTCCTATAACAGATGTGTCGGGATCATTCTCATACCAATCCTCGAGGGGGCTCTAGCGCCAGCACTTCGAGATAGTACTATCCAAGACACCACTCAGGTGCTCACAACCTTAAAACACGATACGGTGTAAAGGGGCGCTCCAAGCAAACCCAAGCTCTTGCTCTGACGTAATAGGTAGAGCATCGTCCAAGACACTTGAGTTGCAAAATGCATCTTAATGCTCCATCTAAAGATATGGAATATAGATATAGAGCAGCGTCGAGGTGGTAACATTGCATCCTTGAAGGAGGTATTTTCCTTCTTCTTGGCGGTGGGAACTCAAACCAATGATCTGCTTAGAACTTACTAAGGCCAAACGAGGAGTTTTTCTAATTTCTAATTGTTTTTTAGGTGTTGGCTTGTGTGTGAAATTTGATACAAGAAATTTTGCAAGAGATGTAAGTTTTTGAATCGGAAGCTAAGTCAGATACTTTCCAGGTCACAAAAGGAGATCAAGTCACTTGAACCATCATGAGTTCAAGCGGAATTTTAAAGAAGGATACTTGATCTAGTCTAAACGTAGACCCAGAAATTCTAATAATCAGATCCGTATCCTTATCCTTAGTTTGCTAAAGATTAAATCCTATTGTACCTTGAAATGAATCTTTCAACTTTAGTTTCGATTTCAAAATTTTCCTTAGAAAGCTTGAACATTTTTATTTATTTATTTTTTTGGGTATGTATGTAGAAAATGAAACAAGAAAATTGAATGTTTTTGGGTTTTGAAAATTTTGATTTGTTCGTTAAAAGTTAAAGACAACCCCCATGCTTAAGATATGGCATGTCCGCATGTAATAAGAAGGGAAAATAGATTACTTTGGTGAAGGCGGTCAAGATTAGGTTAGGCAAAACCGCTGAAAAATAGAAAAGTGAAAAGCGGGAAAAATGATGGGTTATCTCCCATCCAGTGCTATCTGTTATGCCATTTAGCTGGGTGTGAATTGCAACAAGGATCATTAGTTGGTAGGTTGCTTAAATCAATCATGTTGGATGGGAGATTCGGAGTATTATTTAGATAGGGCTTTAAACATTGGCCATTACTTGAAAAGTAGTATTTGTTTTAGGATTGAAAAGATCAATAGCGTCATATGGATACGTTTTTAGGATAATAAACGGGCCGGTCCACTTAGATTTTAATTTTCCTGGAAAAATTCGTAATCTGGCGTCGAAAATCTAAATGCGTTGATTGACATTAAAATTTTTCAGAACAATATATTTATCATGAAACTTTTTTGTTCGATCTTTATAAATCCGTGTATTTTCGTAAGAAAAATTTTGAATTCTTCCAATTCTGTTAATTGCAATTTCCTATGGGTACCAACTTCAGATAAATCCATGTTTAATTGTTTTATTGCCTAAAGATCCCTATGTTCGAGTTCTACCGGAAGATGGCATGCCTTTTCAAAAATTAGACGGAAAGGAGACATGTCTAAAGGAATTTTAAAAGCTGTATGGTAGGCCCATAAAACATCATCTAATTTAGTGGACCAGTTTTATGATCAGGCTTAACCATCTTTTGTATAATATTTTTAATCTCCCGGTTAGAAACTTCTACTTGGCCATTTGTTTGGAGGTGATAGGGAGTGGAAATTTTATGTTTAACCTCGTATTTTGATAAAAGGTGACGGAATTGAGAATGAGTGAAATGCGAACCTCCGTCACTGATAATGGCTTTTGGAATACCAAATCTCGAGAAAATGTTTTTCTTGATAAACTCGACTACCATTTTGTGATCATTGGTGCGTGTGGGTATTTGCTTCGATCCATTCTGATACATAGTCTACTGTGACTAGTATATATAAATACCCACAAGAGTTGATGAATGGTCCCATAAAGTCGATGCCCCATACATCGAAAATTTCAACTTCTAAAATTGGATTTAGGGTCATCATATCTTTCCGAGTCATGTTACCGATGCTCTGGCAACGCACACAGGACTGAACAAGAATGAGCATTTTTGTGCAGGCTGGGCCAAAAGAATCCAGAAGTGAGGACCTTAGCTGTAGTTTTCTTGCTCAAGAAATGTCTGCCATAGGCCATTGAATGACAGTGTGTCAAAATGTCATGAATTTCTGAGTCGGGGACACTGTCTAATGACCTGATCAGCATAGATGCGGAAAAGATTGGGCTCCTCCCAAAAGTAATATTTAATGTCGGCAAAGAACTTATTTCTTTTGGTTTTAGGCCAATTAGTGGGGATTCGTTATGTTGCTAAATAGTTTGCAATAGGTGCAAACCAGGAGAGGGTATTAGTAGCTAAGATAGTCTTATCAGGGAATATATCAGGGGGGTCAACATATCATTTGTCATGAGACGAGAGATATGATTGGCCACTACATTTTGCGATCCCGCCTTATCCTTAATTTCCAGGTCAAATTCCTGGAGAGCAGGATCCAACGAATAAGGTAGGGTTTCGCGTCTTTCTTGTTCAGCAAATATTTGAGTGTCGAGTGGTTGGTGTATGGTGTATACAGTGACATGTGACCCCAATAATTAAGAGTGGAATTTTTCTAGGGCAAAGACAACGGGAAGTTCTTTTTCAGTAACAGTGTAATTCCGTTGTGCATCATCAAGAGTTTTTCTAGCATAATAGATCACAATGGGCTTCTTGTTAATTCTTTGCCCTAGAATGACCCCTACAGCAAAATTAGATGCATCTGTCATTAGCTCAAAGGGATAATTCTAGTCAGGTCCTGTAAAATTGGTGCCTCGGTGACATCCTTCAACTTATTGAAACTCTCCAGGCATTGATTATTAAAGCCAAAAAGCTAGTCTTTGGTAAGTGACTTAAGGGCTTGGAGATTTGGGAAAAATTCTTTATGAAACGACGATAGAAACCCACGTGCCCCAAAAAAGATCAGATTTGTTTCACAGTAGTGGGTGGTGGGAGTTTGGAGATAGCATCAATTTTGGCTCTATCTACCGCAATTCCCTTTTTGGAAATGACATGGCCCAGGACAATTCTTTCCTGGACCATGAAATGACTTTTTTCCCAACTGAGTATCAAATTAACTTCTATGCATTTTTTGAGAGTTCTTTCAGGATTTCTAAGACAAACATCGAAAGAGTGTCCAAATTAGAGAAATCATCCATAAAGACTTCTAGACATTTACCTACCAGGTCTGAAAAAATTGCAAGCATACACCTTTGAAAAGTCACAGGTGCATTGCAAAGATCGAAAGACATCCCTCAGAAAGCAAAGGTTTTGAAGGGGTAAGTGAATGTAGTTTTGTCTTGATCCTTAAGATGGACCGCAACTTGATTATAGCTGGAATAACTGTCAAGAAAACAATAGTAATCACCTTCGGCTAATCGCTCCAAGATTTGATCAATAAATGGGAATGGAAAATGGTCTTTCTTGGTGGTGGTGTTTAGTTTTCGGTAATCAATGCATACATGCCAAGAAGAAGCATTCCTAGTGGCTATATTCGCCCCATGTTCATTAGTGACAATTGGTAGTCCAGCTTTTTTAGGAACTACCTACGTGGGACTAACCCAGGAGCTGTTAGAAATGGAGTAGATATCAGCATCAAGCTACTTCATAATCTCCTTTTTTACCACCTCCTGCATGTTAGGGTTCAAGCACCTTTGTGGTTGGCGGGAGGGGCGAGAATCATCCTCCAGATAGATTCGATGAGTGCAATAGGATGGATTAATACCCTTAAGATCAGAAAGAGTCCAGCCAATAGTTTTTCTATGTTTACGCAAAACCTGGAGAAGTTTTTCCTCTTGTGCCCCAGTAAGTCCAAAGTTGATAATCAGGGGCATGGTCTTAGTCCTAGGAAAACATATTTAATGGAATCGGGCAAGTGTTTTAATTCCAGTTGAGGGCCCGACTCCGAAATGATTTTTGCTTTTGTATTTAGGGGTGAAGTGAGAGGGAGGGGGTTAGATGAAGAGTCAGATGGAGGTGTCGTTAGGGTGGGAGGGTGGGTTAAATCAGATTGTTCATGAATCATGTTAATTGCAAAGTAGGAACCCATGTGTGAAATTTGCATTGTGTCCACTAAATTTTCAATCTCATAATCCGAGTTATTAAAGAAATCTGGTTCTTGGAAACATCTAGAAGCTTGGAAAATATCTAGGGTAATAGATTCACCGCCGCACATAATTTTCATCTTTCCAGAATAACAATCAATATTGGCTTTGGCGGTGGCTAAGAATGGTCTTCCAAGAATTATGGGGGCATTCTTTAAAGCTTCTGGTACCTCTATATTCAGGACCAAAAAGTCTACGGCAAATAGACAGTTTTTGACCCAGACTATTACATCCTCGACAATCCCCTTAGGTTTAATTGTAGATCGGTCTGCTAGTTGAAGTGTTACCTCGACAGGCTGTAATTCACCGATCTTGAATTCTTCGAAAACAACAGTGGGGATGAGATTAATTGAGGCACCGAGATCCAATGAGGCATGATCAAAAGAAGTGTCATTAATAACCAGTTGAATAAGGGGGGCGCCTGGATCTTTTCTTTTCAGAGGCAGTTTGCTCTACACAACTGAGCTTACTGTCTCTGGAAGGATCACCTTTCCTAGGTTTCTTGACTGCCTTTTGGGGGTACACAAATCTTTTAAGAATTTGGCAGAGGCAGGGTTGTATTTTATGTGATTTAGGAGAGGAATATTTATTTCTACTTGCCCAAAAAGATTCATTAATTCCTTATCAATAGGCTCGGATTTCTTTTTCTTAGTTTGTGAAGAGTGAAGGGCTTGTGGAAAAGGTACTGGGTTTTCCTGTTTTGCATTTTTGGGTTCCTAAACGGGGTTAGAGGAAGAGGGAGAAGAGTTGATATGCTTTTCTTTTAGGCAGGTTTCTTGAGCAGGCAAGGGATCATGAGTGATTTTCCCATTCCACAGAGTCATTGCATTTGTAGTATGGTTGTTTCTAGGAGGACAGGAGGCCTGATTTTGATTGAAACCCGGTGGATGCTGGGGTGTTGAGTAGATAGGTTGACTGGGATATCCACCTTGATATTGATTCCGTTGATGTTAGGGTTGGGCATGGGTTGGGATTGTAGGTTGCCAGCAGGTCTATGATCAGGAGTAACCCTAACTTGATGTTGTAAATTAGCAATCATACGGGTTACTTCACTCATTTGAGTCTGCATTCCTTGCAGTCTTCATGACCTGGGTGTTGATATCTTCCTGGGATGGCCCAGGTTGATATAAGTTTTGCCCATAATTCCCAAATTAATTTTATTTGGGAAACAAAACTTGATTTGGGGCTTTCCAGGAGGGATTCGGGTTGGTCCTCCAATTTTGATTATAAGAAATGGAGGAATTTCTAAATTGCTCCTGGAGAGTCGAAATGTTTTCAGTAGTGGGGTCAAAGATTTTGATTCATAAGATCAAAGGTCCCAGTTAGATCTTGTGAGAATTTAGATAAAAACTGTTGCCCAGCAGGGGTAGTATGAATAGTGTGCAGATTCTCTTCTGAGAAGGTAAGGAGAGTTAGGGTAAGGAGCTTATTTTTGTGAGTTTTTCTTTCATTTTTTTTAAAATTGATTTGCATCTGGTCCAGTCGTTGAGCGATCATATGTATATTGTCTTGAGTGACTGGAACAGATGTGGATTTGGAGTTAATTTCATTAACTCTAAGTCTTGGGTTGTTAGTTCTATCAAAAGTGTCTATTGAAGTCATATTAGATGAGTTTTTACTCATTCAAAAAGGAGGTAGGCACTTTCGGCATCTTTATTAAGGAAATTACCACTGCATGAAGCATCCACGAATCGTTTTAATTGATCTTCTAATTCACGATAGAAGATTTGCATTAACTGTCATCGTGGAATTTCATGGTGGGGGTAACTTCTAAGTAATTCTTGAAATCTCTCCAATACTCATGGAGAGGTTCACCAGATTTTTGTTAAAAGGTCGTTATTGATCGTCTTAAAGTCATTTGCACGACCTATCGTAAAGAATTTTTTGAGAAAGTGCTTTTTAATTTGGGCCAGGTGGTGATTGGACGTCTGACTGTTCTAAACCAATGTGATGCTTTACTTTTAGCAAGAGAGGAAAAAGTCTCGTGAGCCACACTTCCTGCACATTACGAGAACGAATGGTTTGAGCGAGGACAG
The DNA here is from genome assembly GCA_037157565.1 of Thalassia testudinum. Lineage (NCBI taxonomy): Eukaryota > Viridiplantae > Streptophyta > Magnoliopsida > Alismatales > Hydrocharitaceae > Thalassia > Thalassia testudinum. Next base: position 102,057,768 of record JAZHRO010000063.1, read on the forward strand.
TCAGCTCCTTGAGGTGGCAAAAGGGGTCCTTTGTCTGAAGACTATGGAAATGTTTGATTAGGAATGACGGGTTTAATTTCAAAATCCCCTTGCGGTATAAACACTCCAGGTCTCTCTTCATAATTAGAAGGATCATAGAAATCCTTAAGCGGCATGAGAGTTTCCCGAGTGGCTGACGTGGTCTCTGGTTGGCTAGGTTCGTGATAGTCCTAGCCAATTGTTGTTGGTTTTGTTGAAGTTGAACCAATTGGTCGACCATAAGAGACAAGGGGTTTGCATTTTGGTTTTGAGGGCTACTTGGCCTCTCCTGATTTTGTGGTTGCTCCAAGTATGGCAAGTTAGGGATGGGAAAGTCAGCTTGTGGGTCAGCTGACGATTTTTTGTAGCTAGGTTTAGGTTGGGAGGTGGAAGTAGAATTTTTTGAATGGTGTTCCATGTTTTCCATGTTAAAAATAGAGGAAGAAGAAAATAAAGATCTTTTGGTGCGAGGGGCGAAATCAAAGTCCCTAGAGATGTAGATTTTGAGACCTTCGCCCATGCATGCACTTAATAGAAGAACGGGAGGGGGGAGAGAGAGATGAGAGAAAGTGTGTAAATCAAACAACTAGACCTAATTTGTCCTCAGGTTGACTCTTTAATGCAACCTAAGACTTTGGAACCCAATAAAGAAGAAATCAATAAGTGAACCTAGTTCCTTAAGATTACCCGGCTAGACTAAAAGAGGTGGATTGGGCTTAAGCATGCCCCGGGAAAATCACCAGAGGCTTGTGTAAACCCGCACCTATCGTTTGACTTCCCTCTAAGTCTATTGCCGTGTGTTCAAAAGGAATTAGGAACGCTTAGTAATTCCTAGATATTGGATATCAAGCCTAAGTTTTGGTGAAGTCCTTAAGTGGTCAAATGATTACTTGTTTTAATTTAGGCTTGGGTATTTGATTGTGCACGGGAATGTGGAGGGTGTTAATTGGGGTAATGTCCTGTAATCTCAATTTTTTAAGTGTGCAAATTGGAAGGAGTGATTTCAATGCCAATTCAAGTTGCCACACAAAAAATTTGTTGTGTTTCTGCTTTTAGGATTTGATTTAGTTTAGTGACTTTTAGGATTTTCTTTTTAAGTTTTCAAACAAGTTTGAGGTCCACAATAAAAAAGAGATCAAGTAGTATAGGTGAATGTAGATTTCCTTTTAAAATGTAGGTCTCTAAAAATGAAAAGAAACCCTAATTGATTTGATCCTTAAATAGAAATGTTACCATCAGTGAATTGTTTCAAGTTTTTCTTGTTAGGTGGTGGTCCAAATAGAGTAAACAACACTACTTGAAGGCAAATCAAACAAGGATTCTAAAAAATATTTCTTTTGTGATTTTAGGAATTCGTTTGATATTTTTTGAGAATTTTCTTTGTGCTGGTGTCAAAGTCCATAAATGATACTTGTGGGTATTTTGGACTTTTCAGTACCACCACTAGCCACCAAAAATTTTTGTGACTTTATATGTTGTGTAAAATTTCACAGGGATTCCAGAAAGTTAAATTTCACAAAAATTAGATAAGTAAAAAAATTCTTAAAATTCGCGGACAGTAACAAAATAGTGAAATCAGAGGAGATGACCCCCTTGTGGTCCACGAATTTTTAAAAATTCTCTACAACTCCAATTGCTCTGAAATTTGGAATAAAAGTTCCTGACTTGATATGGAATCTTTGGGTGAAATTTCAAGGTTTTAGGAGGCCTATGGTGTTGGGAATTGAGTCTACAAGTCCGGACAGAAGTCTGGATCAGAAAATCAGAACACTGACACTTAAGGTAGAGTGGTGTTAAATGACTCAAACAACCAAACAATTGTTTTAAAGGTCACCACTCTCCTAATTTTTATGTTTATGATCCTGACTAAATATTTTTTTGATAATTTTTTAGAGAAAATATGTGACAAGTGAGAAAGCACTAACATGAATCCTTGGGAAGAAAAGGAACTTCAAGCTTTCAAAATCCCGCTTTCTTCCTGTAATACCTGCACACACAAAATGAGAAAAAGAGAAGGGGATGAGATCCACTTATCAAGCAAGAGAATTAACTAAATGCAAAGCCATGACTCCTCGATAACGACGCTAAAAGATGATGCGAGGAAAAGCGTGATTTAAAATTAGGGTTTTTAAGTCATTGTAAAACACCAATTCGCAGTCGTTTTTATAATTTATAAACTTATATAGCGGTGATATTTAGTGTCGTCTAAGGAGGCAAGAATGCACTTTAAATACTCTCACTTGACAATACGGAAATCAACTTTCTTTTTGATTTTTTGAATATAAGATTTTTTTTCTTCTGGATTTTCAAGTAACGGGCAATTACGAACTTGATAGCGGGAAAAAGACCACCTTACTTGCTAAAATTGAAACTTAAGTGACAAGCAATTCTTCTCTCTAAGCTCACCCTAGGTGACCCAGGGTAATTAGAGAGTGTGAGTGCACTATGATAAAAGTAATAAGATAAAAGAAAACGTAACTAGAATTGAAAAGAAAACAACTTTGATTAAGGAGAAATTTGTTTTACAAAAAGACAAGTAGAGCAATGTTTCTACTAAAAAAAATGAAAATACAAAAAGTAAAGCACAAATCCTCCTGGTGATGTTGGTGAAGAAGAGAAGCTTCTTGTTCCAAGCTCAGCTACTCCTGGGCTTGAAAAGTTCTCTTTCTTCTCCTTCCTTGAAAACTCCTTCAAGTTGGTGAGATCCTCCTCCTGGCAAGCCCTAGATGGGCGTGCCCTTGCTCCTCCAAGGGTGGAAGATTTCCACCCACAAGAATTCCTCCTAGGGTGAGTGTACACCACCCTCAAGACCTCCTCCTGGATGTCTTCTTGCCTGGCTTTTCCTTTGGTTGGCATGGGCACAGGAGAGAAGGGAAGAGGGGAAGGCACCAAGGGGACGGAGTATCCCCTTAATCTTCTCCTTCTCTTGGCTGGCTATGGTTGGTGGAATATGGTGGATGGTGGAATTAATGAAGCCAAAGGTCCCTTTTTTTGGTGGTAGGTTAGGTCTTTTTATAGTAGTGGTAGGGCGGTAGGTGTAGTTAATGGATGGAGGGCTAAGATGGGCTTATGAGGGTGGTTAGAAGATCCTAGGGTTGAGGCGAATTGGCGCCAAAATGGAGGGGTGTTGGTGGTTGGTGCCAGCTCTAGATGGGGGCTAGGGTTAAGGATAGGTTAGGCGTGTTGTATGGCCAGGATTAGGTTATATGGTGGTGGTTAGGAGATGAGTGGCTTGGGTAGGTTGACGCCAATTAAAGGGATGTGTGGAGGTTTGGTTATGGGGATTTGGCGCCAACTTAGGTGGGTTTAGGTGGGTTAGTTGGTGTGGGAATTAGGAAGGGTTGGGATGACTCCATGTGGTGGTGGTTAAGGGATGAAGGGTGGATTTAAATGGTGCCAAGGTGAAGGGGTGTGGTTGGTGTTTTGGTGCCACTTATGTGGTGGTTGTAGGGTAGTTAGAGTGGTGTTGGTTGGCGCCAAGTCGAGGCTTCTAGAAGGGCGTTAGGTGTAGGGTTAGGATGGCTAGGTGGCTTAAGTGTAAGGTGGAGATAAGGGGGATTTTTGGAGGGAAAGTGTTAGCGCCAACTATGGGTGGTTATGGGCTTGTTGGCACCAACTTTTTGGTGGCTTTTGGTGGTGTGAAGGGATGTGGAGGTTGGTGGCGCCAACTTTGGGTGGAGTAGCTAGCTAGCTTAGGTGGTAGAGTTTAGGGTGGAGCTAGGTTAGGGTTTAGGTAGATGGTGGACATGTAGGTGGAGCTAGTTTTGAGCTTAGCTAAGCTAGCTAAGCTAGCTTAACTAGTGGGTGAGTAGACGAAGAGGTAGGAGGAATTTTGGTTTAGGGAAAAGGAGCTGAGGAAGAGTTGTTTGGTGCTGAATTGAAGTTGCGCTGGAGTTGATCTTGCTGATGAGGCCTTCATGACGACTCAGCTACTCAGCTTAGCTAGCTAGTTCTGTAGCAGTTAAGCTTTAGTAGTTGAGCTGGTCTCAACTTGTTTGAAGCTTGGTTGAGTTGGACCTGCTTTTGATGGGAACTCCCGAGCTAGCTTAGCTACTAGTTGACGAGTAGTAGCTAAGCTGGAGGGAGTTTAGCTACCATGAGTCGAATGGAGTTGGGGAGAGTTGGACCTGAGCTGAGGTGGACTCTTGTCAACTTAGTTGAGCTAGCTGGTGCTCCCAGTGAACTGATTGCAGCTGAGATGAGGTAGACCCAATTAAGTTGAGCTGGATTTGAGTTGACTTGAGCTAGGTTGAGCTGGATGAGTTGCCCTGGGCTATCATTCAGCTAAGATGAGCTTAATGGAGCTAACCCTAACCTAAGTGAGTTGGTATCCACCTATGATGAGCTGGATTTGGCTGAGTCCCAATTGGATTGAGCTTCCTCTTCTCTAGTTGCCTTCTTGAGTGCTAGGGTTTTAGATATCTGATTATCTGTTCATTCCTAACACTGAAATAAACGTGTTAAAAGCACAACAAATCATGCAATGCATGCCTAACCTAATTGATGCCTAAATGCAGCCCAAAAACCTATTTACAGAGTTAAATCCTAAGAGCTAGGTTTGTTTTTGGGCATAAGAATGATGATAAATTGACGTTTATCATGCTACTACTTGGGTGTCACCCGACCTATTCTTCCTCATCGGTCCATCGCCCAATTGGATCCTTGCTGCCTTTATGCAGCTAGCGTTGGTGTTGCTTCCTTGTGGATCAACTTGTCAACGTCTACATCACCTCATGCACACACAAGCGTGTGGATTGCCTTTTGATGTGAGAACAATTTGTACCATGGGGGTTGTTGAAAATTGGATAATTTTCTTTCAATGGGAATTGAGGATAGTGTTGAGTGAGCCATCTTCCTCTACTGCTGCTGTTGTGGCTGTAACTACTGTGGCTTTGAGTTTCACTGCCGTCCTTGCCCTTAATGATCTGTTTGCAAATCCCTTTGGAAATGCAAGATGATGTTGATGATTGGTGGGGTATTGACTCCTACCTTTCGTCTACTACCTATAACTGTCTTTTGCCTACTCACTCACATCATCTCTTAAGCTATATGTGCTATAGCTTTGTATTATGACTCAGCATTGGATTTAAAGACGACTACCTGCTTCTTGCTCTTTTAAGTCATGACATTCCCTGCCACAAGTACAAAATCTTGTAGTTGACTTCCTATCAACGAAGCACCCTGCATGGTCTACATCTAAGTAAGCTACCACACTCATGGAGGTCCCTTTGCTGAACAGAACCCCTCAACCTAGTGCCTTCTTTAGGTACCTTAGTACTATCATCGCAACATTCCAATGCTATCTCCTCAGCTTGTCCATGAACTGACTTAGTTTCCCAACTGCTAGGGAAATGTCAAGTCTAGTCATGGTTAGGTACAAGAGCTTGGTCATCAGTCCTTTGTACTATCTACTATTGACTGTCTCTGCCTTCTCATCAGAGAGATGAGCCTTGGGATCCATGGGAATATTGGCTGGTTTAGTTTACAGCGTGCGAATCTCTTGCAGAACATCGAGAGCATACTTCCTTTTGGATAGTACTACACCTTTCTTGTTGTGTGCCACCTTAATCCCAAGGAAGTATCTCAGTAGCCCAAGGTCCTTCACGACAAACTTTCCTGCAAGACACTTGTTGACCTCAGCTATGCCTGTCCCATCATCTTTTGTGACGATCAAATCATCAACATAAACAAGGACCACAAATGCCCCCTTCCCTATCTTTCTGACAAATAGGGAATGGTTAGATGAGGATCTCTAAAGGCCAATGGTCTCAACAACCTCAGATAGCTTTCAGAACCAAGCTTTGGGGCTTTGCTTCGGGCCATATATCTCTTCTTGCAAATGGCATACTCTGTAGCACTCCCCCTTAGTCTCATACCCTGGAGGTTGCTACATGTAAACTTCCATCTGTAAGTCTGTATAGAGGACCGCATTCTTCACATTCAATTGATCAAGAGGCTGGCCTTTCTGAATTGCAACAGATATCAGGATGCGCATAATGGGAAGCTGGGCCATAGGAGAAAATGCAACAAAGAAGTCCATGCCATATGTTTTCCTGAACCCCTTTGCCACTAGCCGAGCCTTATATCAAGCCATTGACCCATTAGGATTGTATTTGATGGTAAGCACCCATCTACACCCCACAACGGAAGCTCCATTTGGTAGCTCTGCAATCTCCCATGTACCATGTAACTAAAGTGCAGCCATCTCATTCCTTATGGCCTATCTTCACTTTGGATCAAAGCATGTTCTATCGATAGGTAGAAGGAATTTGTGTGGTAGACAAAGCATGGCAAAATTTGCCATATGCATTCCCCAAAAACTTTGTAGGATGGATCCTGAAAAAGGATATCTGGTACAGCTACGTGGTGCCTTTCAAATGGCAATCGGAAGATCAATGTCATCAGGCATTGTATCAGGCATTATATCTGTAGTTCGTAGTCTGTGAATGAACAATCGAAGCATCATCACCATGGACTCATCAGTATGGAAATCTCCTGTGGTTACTTAAGGTTGAGGTGTACCAGGCATAGAAAAAGATTGTTGGCAATAGGTAATAAGTAGCTTGCATGTGATCAGCGGCTCACAAAATCTCTCGGGCTTAGAGAGTGGTGGATCTGATGGTGGTCGCACAAAATTCATGATCGGAATCGCCTCTAAGTGCTCAGAAGGGATAGAGGCATAGGTGCCTTAGCAAATTCATGAGAGACTTCTCCCAATAGTGGAAAAGGAACATACTTTTGAAAGGTGACATCTGCACTAACATAGTGGCATCCTTTAGTTAGATTATAACATCTGTATCCCTTTTGTGTTCTTGAATATCCAGGAAAGACACTTGACAGCATGGGGAGCAAGTTTATCCCTATTGGGTTCTTGGATATACACAAATACAACACACCTGATGACTCTGAGTAACACTCCAAAGAGATCACTATCTAGAAATAGGATGGAGTAAGGAACTTGCTCATCAAGAACTGTAAAGGGCTTTCAATTAATAAGATACCATGTAGTCAACACTGCATCTCTGCAATGTCTTTTTAGTACACTGATCTGCATCAAGAGTGTCTAAGCAACATTTAGGATATATCGATGCTTTCATTCTACCACACTATTTTGCTGAGATGTATAAGGACAACTCGTTTGGTGAATAATGCCATGATCTCGATAAAAGATATGCAGGGAGGTAGTGCAGAACTCCAAAGCATTGCCTGATCTAATGATTTCAACCTTCGTCTCATACTAAGTTGGCTTTCAACAGGAATAGCCAAGTGAGTTGAGAGTAATCATCCACAATCACTAAATAGAATTGATGCCCCAACCAATCTGGACTCCTGCTAGGTTTCCAGGATCACACACTCTCCAACTTTATGTGCGGAGTTAGACAAACCTCCCCCTGACCAGATATGGGAGAATGTCTCCCATCACCAACCTACATAGTTTTGCATGATGGAATGGGACTAATAGTCGAGAATTGTCTCGCATCACCATAAATGTGTCAAAACACGCTTGAATCAACAAGCTAATCTGCTTCGTCTGCCTGAGGCTGACTCACAACTCCTGCTCGAGACTCATCATGCTGACTAGATATACGAAGTAGTGTCTCATATTTGCTCTTGGAAATACTAACCATGTCATGTAACCCTCCTGTTGTAGCAATGGCCTGACACTTTGTGGTAGGAACTATCGTCTCCTTTGGTTCTGGTTGAAGCAAACTATCTTGCTTGTCATAACCCTTTGTGGTCATGAAACATATTTGTGATCATCGGGTGTACTTGGTTCCACTTGGCTTCATCATGAAACCAAAACAGGGTCTCTCATATACCCCAAACTCAGATACACGCTCTGATGTTACCTTCGACAAACTTTTCGATGTCATATCAACCAATGTTTGAAATACCGATTTTGACGTCGTTCGATAAATTTATATCGAAGGCACGTCGACGGTATGTTGTGGAAATGCCCGTATTTTGATGTCAAATTTCGATGATTTCGATATCCTGAAAATAATTCATTTCGGAGGCACATCGAGGCATGCAGATGTATACTGACAAAAATGACAAAAGTAGTCAAAATAATTAAAATTTCAAGGAAATTACAAGCTTAAACATATTTACGTAAGAATAATAATGTTATGTCTTAATATTTATATGCAACATAGTCTATTATATCATGTTCAAGTTCAAGAATAAAATATCAAATAATTATTGGACTTGAATTAAGTCATGCAAAATAAAAGTTTCAAATATATAGTTTGCAGAAAACTAAAGTAAAAATGTAAAAGCTAAAATTTAAATATCTAATTAATTGTTCTTAAATTAATTTTTCAGATAATTTGATTTAATTTGAGGTCTAGATTAACCGATTTGAATAGATCTAAATTAACATAACTATGTATGTTGTATTAGCTATTTTTATTTATGTCATCTCTTATGAGTCACGTTTAAATCTAGGTTGTATCATATTTATGTATGAAAAATATAGGTTGTCACCTTTAAACATGGGACCATGGGTTTTTAGGTTGGATGTTTTTTTTTTAGAGAATTTTTATGTTGGATGTTATCCTTGAAGTAAATAATGATTAATTCATGAAGTAAATAGGTTCTTAGTGTTTATAATTTTCAAACTTTATTTTCTTATGGATGGATGCAAATTCTTTATTTTCTAATGCTAACCCAAACATAAGATTTTATTTTTTTGAATTAAATAAATATTTCCTCAATTCTAAATTGTGATTAGATATATATGTTCGTAATAATAGTAGATGTAGAGTTAATATGTAGATTTACTTTAGGTGTGGAATCAAACTTTAAGAGAGTTGGAAAGAGGAGCAGCGAGACGAGAGGAAGTAGCAACAACAATGATTCGATTTGGATAAGAACAAAGTAGCAGCAACAACGTAAGCAACAATAACAGTAGTAAAGAATGGGAGAATTGAGAGTGAGTAGCAATAGTAGCAACTCAAAATGCCGAGTGCATTTCGTCACTTGCTGACGTTTCAACGAAATTTCAACAACATTTCGTCAAGGTCCTTGTATTTCAACATTATATTGATGTCGATATGGCCTAAACCCAAAAATAGCTATTTCGACAATATGTCGACAACATGCTGTTAATTTAAATCACTCACAAAAATAGGAATGGATAGAAATTGGTTATTGAGACACTATTGACCTTGAAATATGGTAATAAGTTAAGAATTGTACTTAATGCCACCTATTTCTCTAAACTTATCGACATATTATTCATATTTGGCAAAATATTACCGACACTCCTACATTTTGACGTTACATGTGTGTCAATACTGCCCTACGTTAGAAAAATGACATTTCATGGGCATGCCATGGGTAAGCATTCAAAACCATGATATCAACTCTAACCAGAACCAACCAATGTCTACGTGCATCGGAGGAAAGGAAAACAATCAGACCATCATGTGAAGACTAGAACTCTTGGGTGAAATTGCTGACACCTGGGTGATCTACAGTAGGAAGCAACCCTTCCAGGCGATTGATTTGATCTGTAGGACCCGATCCATGTGCTACATATCAGATTAGACCGGCAACACCCCCTTTAGGCAATGTTGCAGCCACCAAGGGGTGGCGCAGCACCTCGAGGCGACGCTGCAGCCACTAGAGGTAGCGTTGCAGGCACCAGGGGTGGCGCTGCAGTCAGCAAGGGGTGGTGCTACACCTTCTCCAGGCGACGTTGCAGCCACTACCCACCAGCAGGGAGTAGGGGGCGGTGTTGCAACCACCACCGATCAGCAGAAGAGGCGACAGTTGGTTTGGGGGACGCTATAGGTATCCCCTATCGACAGGTGATGGTTGGGAACTTGGGGGAATGCTGGTGGCCCACCAACCGGCCAGGGGACGGTGACAGTGGTGGTGATGTCCCCTCAAGACATCCCTAGGGTTTGATTTTTTTTGGTGGAGGTATGAGAATTAAGGTGGTTATCGAACGATGAAGAAAAAGGATTTACATATGGTATTTATTGATTTGGAGAAGGCCTATGATTCTGTCCCAAGAGATATCTTGAGAATTTTGGAGAAGAGACAAGTGCCAATTATATATATCAACCTCATTAAGGATATGTACTATGGAGCTATAGCTTGTGTAAAGACTAAGGATGATTTGACAGACTACTTTGATATCTCCATTGGTCTGCATCAAGGTTCGACTTTAAGTCCTTACTTTTTGCCTTGGCTATGGATGAGTTAACAAAGCATATCCAAGTTGAGGTGCCTTGGTGTATACTTTTTACTGATGACATTGTGTTGGTTGATAAGACAAGAGATGGAGTGAACAGAAAACTTGAGCTTTGGAGAGAAGCCCTGGAAGATAAAGGATTACGCATAAGTAGGACGAAGACTGAGTATATGGAATGTAAGTTTAGTAGTAGAGGGAACAACGAAGGGATTGATGTAAAAATTGGAGAAGAGCATTCCAATGAAAGATATTTTTAAGTACTTGGGATCCATTTTCCAACATGATGGTGGAATTGATGGAGATGCTACACATAGAATTAATGCAGGGTGGTTGAAATGGAGGGGTGCTTCTGGTGTTCTCTGTGATAAGAAGGTTCATTTAAAAGTCAAAGGAAAATACTATCGAGCTGTGGTAAGACCAGCCATGTACGGTTCTGAATGCTGGGCTATAAACTATAGGCATGTACAGAAGATGTCTGTGACAGAAATGAAGATGTTAAGATGGATGTGTGGTCATACAAGAAATGACCATATTTCAAATGAATTTATTAGAAACAGGGTTAGGGTGGTACCGATAGAGGATAAAATGAGAGAGGCCCGTTTAAGATGGTTTGGACATTTACAAAGAAGGCCACTAGATGCTCCAGTTAAGAGATGTGAGAAGTTGGAGGCTGAACCCGCTAAGAGGGGGTGAGGAAGACCAAATAAGTGTTGGAAGTAAACTATTAAGTATGACCTCAATTACTTTAATTTAAGTCCTAAAATATGGTTAAAAATCGATCTGTGTGGAGGCAAAGAATCCATATAGCCGACCCCACTTAGTGTGGGAAAAGGCTTGGTTGTTGTTGTTGTTATAACCCTACCTCTTAATATATATAGAGGTGGGAAAACTAGATAAGTACTCCTGAAGGATATAAAGAAATACAACGAAGATAATAACAAATGGCAAAAGACCGTAGGGGCTAACAAAGCAAGTGGTGCAAAATGCATGAGTTATTCCATGGCATTGAGATTGTTGGAGCTTGGGTTTACTCTGCAGCTTTGGGTGAGTTATCCCATGACATTGGAGTGCTGGGTGGGGATTAAGGGTTTCTCAACAAAATTAGGATTTTGGAATGAAATTGTTAGGCGTGACCCATCTATCCTCTACCCTGGTTGCCTACCAAGAAGAGAAGCAAGAATCTCCTAGGGAAGGAAGTTTGAAGCAATCATGATCAGGAAGAATCTTCTTGTCAGTGAAAGCAAGAAAGGAGATTATGTTACATCATTCGTCTTTCTCAACTTGCTCCCATCCCATCACATTCATAGGAGATGACTTAAACCATGTTTGGTTGCCACTTGTGGACCCCCTGTGTATCTTCCTATGTCGATGATTGTTGGGTCAAGAGAGTTTTACTAGATGGTAGTAGGAACAGTAGGTGATAGTTGACCTAAATTTGGTTAGGGGAAAAATCATCGATAAGGTTAACATGCATCCTTTATCTCTTGCTTGGCCATCTAGGGAACAATTTACCTGATTGGTCAAGCATTGATGCAAAAATTACCTAAGGTACAAAGGGATAGACGTAGATGTGGTTATTTGTGGGAATATGTGTACTTATGGAAGTTTGCACTTTCCCGGGCTATAAATGATGTCTTTTCCTGCTTATGCATCACCCGAGGTTGGCACAAATGTTGGATACTTTCCTAATGGACCAGATTGCTTCCCATCCCCATAAAAAGGGTGCTAGGTTTCCTAGCCTTTAGGTGTGGATCCATCAGTTTGAACTCGCTACAGCAGAGGACTGCCCTTTCATTGACCTTTTCCCTGCCTTCACCTATTCTTAATTTACACTATGTATTTGGATAATTGCTAGCAAGGATGATTAAATCACAGCCTCGACAACAACTGAAAAACTGGACATGTGAGAACAAATTAATTTTCCTGTGGTCGTTTACAGAGTTTTAATTTGTGGATGTGCTTTTGTTTGCTGGTTATGTTGACACACACTTATTTCAATGCAGATAGCATGTCCTTTCATACTAGACCAGTTTTACTGGGCTGAGAGATTGCAGTGGCTTGGAGTTTCACCAGAACCACTTAAACGGAATATGTTGGTCCCAGAAAGTGATGACCCTGAGAGCATCAGGAAAGCAGTGGAAGGTCTACAGAAAGCCATAAAATCGGCTTTATCTGCTGAAGTAAAGGAGCGAGCACAAGAAATAAAGAAAAAACTTTCTTCTGAGGTTTGCTTACCATCTCTATAACTAAAAGCAGGGAATTTAGATGTGGTAACGTACAAAGTTTGCTAATACATCAATAAATTATTAGGATGGCATCCAAGAAGCTCTTAGAGTTCTAAAGGAGAAGGTTATATGCCATTGAGTGCCTTCCATCCAGACTTCCCAGTTTTATAAGATTGGCAGTTTTGTGAGACATGCCCAGTTAGACTTGATTGATTCCAGCGAATGCACAAACTTAAAGTATTCTGATTTCTGACCTTAAGTTGTATGCTAATACTGGCCTCTTGTAAAGGTGTAAAATTTGCTTAAATGTGAAAAGCATCCTTCTAGTGTTCTTACTCGTTTGTAAACTATGTTAAATCATCAAGTATGTTATTTGCACAGTAGGATCAGCTTATTGTTGTAGTGGGACGAGTTCCAAGTGTACTGCTCAGAGAAACTGGCAGGGTTATGTCTGATCACTGTCATCATTGATAATAAGCTTTCTGAAAGCTGGATAATTTAATGATTAATACAGTTCAGTTTCAATTTAGTTTGTTTATGTTGAGAGAGTTTTATATTTATTATTAGTGTTTTGTGATCCTTATTTGTAGTTCTTTATTTTATATGGATTGTCTTGTACTTTTCTCACCTTTATATATTGAGTTAAGGTATGAAATAATATGATTTGACTCATTTTTAACTTGATATTAGAGTAACAATCTTAGATGGGGGTTTGGTATACACATTGATTCCCATACCTCCTCTCTCCACCAAACAAAAAAAAAAGAAACAACCCTAACCAAGCAAGGGCTTTGGTCCTGCCGGCTCCACTGTCGACCACTGGGCTAGCTTGTGGGCCATCGTGCATGAGTGCAACGCCTCTCTAGCTACTCACGCCACCTTCCCTCGCTGCTCTTGTGACCCTCCCTCACTCGTTTGCCATTGGTTGCCACTATATCGATAGGACCCATCATTAGGGCCCTCCACACGAGTGGTTTAGCCCCTTGTCCCTCGCCGCTGTTTCTTGCCGCAACGTCGACCGAGACCATCGCTAGGGCCCCTCCATGCGGTAGCACCGCCCTTGTGCTATAGGCTGCAACACTTTAGGGATGCGTGGTGGTTTACTTGGGTTGTCGTGTGATCCTCTTCTCCTCTTGGGTGTGCTGGTGCACCTAAGGGGACTGTGCTCTTGCATGGATTGATTGTGGATCCATTACGTAGTCCACAGTCTATGGAGTGATTCTCAAGATTTTCATGATCTGAGTTTCCTCTTTTTACATGTTCTTTACTGCTTGGGTTATGGTTGAAGCGGCGATATCATCCTAGAATACGTTCGAGGTGACATCAGAGCACGTTGCAAAGAGGGGGATACGAAAACCCCTTCTTTGGTCCCATGGTGATACTGGATGAGACCAACTATATGTGATGGTCACAAACATTCTTGATGACAGTAGAGGGTCACGATGAGGACCACGTTCTGCTTCAACCAGAACTAGAGGAGAAGATAGGGATGAACACATCTTGGAAGAAGGATAATGCTATGATCCATGCATGAATAATGAACTCTGTTGTCCTTAGGATTGAGGATGAGATCATGTATTACCATATTGCTAAGGAGTTGTGGGATAGTTTGAGAGACATTCACACGAGTTGAAAAATATGATAAGTGAAAGCAAATCCATAAAATATCAAAGTATAAATAAGAAATAACACTTGAGTTTATGTTAAAACCCCATTCACGAAGAGCGGGGAGAAAATCATGGGGGAAGGCCCCGATAAAGCTAGTTTTTGTATTGATCTTTTCAAAAATATGCGGAGGGATACATGCCTATTTATAGGTCATCACACACTTTATAATCTCACAATAGACGATGTGGGACTAAATTATTTACACATACTCCAACACTCCCCCTCAAGCTGGAGCATGTAATGATCAACTTGTACAATAGAGAAATCCCACTTTACACAACAGAAAGCAACTCTCAATTTTGTTCTTGCTTGTAGGCGAGTGTGCTAATGACGATAGGGTTGGAGTTGCTAGATGAGCTATTGTAGCTGGCTCTGACAAGGATCTTTCCTTTGGAGACCTCAACTGGTGTTGATAGCTCTCCATTCAGTATTTCTGTTATGGGCCTTTCACTTTAGACTTCGAAACTGGATCTCCCCCTCTAGAATCCACAACCGGATCTCCTACATAGAAACCTGATATGGGCCCTTCCTCTGAGGACCTTGAAACTTTGGACCTTTCAGAGTTATGGTTTCTCATGTGGTGACCTCGAACAAAGGGACTGCTAAGTGGGGGATGACTATAATAGGATCGACACTCCCCCTTTCTCCCATAGTCTATGGGAGAAGAAAATAACATAGAGTAATAACATAGACTAGAGAAGAGCTTCTTCCCTTCTTTTCTTAAACATGATCATCTTTTTTTTGTTTTTTAATTTTAAATTTTTTTACGTCATTTTTCCTATTTTTTTCTTTCTTTTCCTCTCTTCTCTTTTTTTTTTGAAGAAAATGATTAAATCTATCATTCCAAAGAGCTCTACGGAAAGGTGCTGGGTAAAATAATTCATGTCTAGATAGAAAATAAAAATAACAAATAGAGCAAAGCAAATAATAACTAATAAAGACCGAAGGGGATATATGTCAGCACTCTCTTAAGTTGAAGCATTTATGTTAATCATGCTGAGCATGGAACAATAGTCATTGAAAGCAGAACATGGAAGAGGCTTCATGAATATATATGTTGTTTGGTTTCTAGATGCGACAAAGGTAGTGTGCAACATCCCACGCTCGATCAAGTCTCTAGTATAGTGGAAGTCCACTTCAACATGATTGGTGAGCTCATGGAATATGAGATAGTTGGCGAGATATATGTAGCTACTTGATTGTCACATCTCATTTTTATAAGCTCTTGAATGTGGACATGCAAATCCTACAATAGTGATCTCACCCAGATCATCTTTGCAGTTGTCTAGGCCATAACCCTATTCCCTAACTCTGTGTTGGATCTAGAAACCACTCCCTGTTTCCTGCACCTTCATTTCCAACCACAAATGTACATAATTGTTGAGAGAAATGCGTAGTGGTTATTTAGTCCAACATAGTGGAGTTGGACTTTGTAATGTATGTGGTAGCCTATAAATAAGCATGCACTCCCATATTTCCTTCAGAAGATCAATACAGATCTTTACTCTATCGATGTCTTTTCCTGTGGTTTTCTCTTTATTCTTCGTAAGTGGGGTTTCCATGTAAACTCAAGTATTCATTTGATTGTCTTTATGCATTTGATATCTTGTTATTATGCTTCCACATTATTTATTTTATTCAACTTAGTATCAGAGCAAGTCAATCTTGAGTTCATTTATTCCATAGATTATGATTGTGTTTATTGGCAAGGTTTTATCTGTTTGGGCTTTTCACATGGATCTGCCACGCTCGAGTAGAAGCAATTTTGAGGCGACGTTCTGCATTAAGGAAGAGGAGGTCCCATGCCTTCGAGAGCAGATTGCAGTGCTCGCGAGGCCGTTTCGATCGATGATGTACGGAGGATTCGCGAAGTCATGGCAAGAGAGGATCACCTTCTCCCACAATGGGGTCTCCGCGATCGGGATGAGAGTGATCGAGGCCGACAACAATGCAGGTTGGCGAGGGCGAGTACTTCCAAGGCAACGTCCGGGTTGAGGTCCCCCTAGATTCTACTAAATGCAATATTTATAAATCTAATGCATGATTCTACTGAGGAACTAGCCCTAGATTAAGCCAATAAGGGTAATACATTAGACTGTTATCAGTCATCACTTTGGACGTCTCTTGCGGGCATCTGAAGTTGGGGTGGAGCAGGTTCAGAGGAAGAGGATACCTTTTGATATGTAACAAGAAGCCTATAAGTGATTGGAGGCTCATGAAATTGCTTTGGTCTAGAGGGTGCCAACTTTGATGGTGAAGGCCCAGTTTCAGTGATAAGAATCGCCCTTAGTTGTATAAGTGGTATAGGCATGGAAGCCTCAGTAGGCTTAGGAGAGAGATGTCTCCTAGCAATAGAAAAGTTGGAATGGACTTATGAAAGGTGACATCTGCATTCACATAATAACATCCTCCAACAAGATCATAACATCGATATCCTTTTTGAGTCTGCGAGTATCCAAGAAAAATGCACTTGACTATGTGAGGAATAAGTTTACCCCTGTCGGGCCTATGGATGTGCACAAACGCAATGCATCCAAGACCCGAGGAGGTTTAACAAATAGATCACAATCAGGAAACAAGATGGAGTATGGAACTTACTCATTAAGAATGGTGGATGACATTCGATTAATATGATAACAAGCAGTCAATACCTTATCTCCCCATTATCTATTAGGCACATCGTTTTGAATTAAGAGTGTCCTTGCAACATTAAGAATGTGTCTATGCTTTTGTTTTTCTACGCCATTTTGCTGGGATGTATCGGGACCAGTAGTTTAATGAATGATGCCATACGATAAAAGGTGTGCAGTGAAGTGCAGAACTCTAATGCATTGTTTGATTTAATGGTCTTCACGTTTGCCTCATACAAAGTCTTGATCTTTGCTAAAAAAGCACAAATCGTGTCACCTACGTCAGATTTGGCCTTCAATAGGATTATCCAAGTAAGGCGAGAAAAATCATCCACAACAATCAAATAGTATCTACATCTGAGACGATCTGGAGTCTGACTAGTCCTCTAAATATCCATATGGAGTAGCTGGAATAAGGCTTGGGAATCTCAATGTTGACTCTTGTGAAAGGTACTACAATGCAATTGCACATGCTCCAACACCACGAGAACTCTAGTCAAGTTTTCCAGATCTACATGGGCTATCTTAGCTTCATTGGGAGGGACATACCTTATCTCAGTACTAGTTGATCCTCAAGGGTCTTTTGGAGAAGTGCAATGCATGTTGCCCTACATGCGGTTATTCTACTTAGAAGGCGTATTACAGGGAAGCTACTATACTATAGTTCTTAGATGGTCTTGGACCTGACCATATGGTTGCGCAATCTTAGTTGCTCACTCTTTCAGAGCTTCCTACATTGGAGGAAGCCTATAGTAGGATGTGTTGGATTTCTGTTTCACTTACTTCTGCGGAGTCTGCTAGGCAGACCTTGGCACTAGCAACCACTCAAGGTCGCAGTGGTTTACCCCCTACCTGAGGGAGATGTAGGTGTGGTTCTATTGGGAGAGGGCACCCCACATGCACTTATTGTGGGGAGACAGGACACATGGAGATAACTGTTGGATGAAGCATGTACGTCCTCCTTTAGCAAATCAGGCAGTTGCGAGTACAGAATAGCCTGCAGACACCATTTTCGTATCTAGGGTTGATTATGATGAGTTCCTCCAACATCTTACATAGTTGTCACATGAGACCCTGTATGCTTTTGAAATGGCTACATTCGCTACGCCATCAGGTATATTGCTTGCTTTTTTCCACTTAGGTTGATTCTTGCGATACAGATTAGTTGGTAGACTCTGAAGTATCACGACATCTTAGTGGAGATCAAAGGTGTTTCCGCTGTCTACGATTTGTTCCTCTTGGGAGGACTATACAAGTGGCCAATGGAAGGCATCCACCCATCACTGGTCAGGAGGAGGTGCCTGTTACCTCCAATATGTGGTTGACAGACGTGCTTCTTATTCTAGACTTTCCTATTAGTTTACTTTTTGTCAACAGAATAACTAAGGAACTCAATTTCCATGTCATATTTGAAGTTGCTATTGCTCATTTTTCGCTAAGTTATAATTATGCATTTGTTGTAGTGCGAATAACGAGGTCAAAATAATCAAACTTGCAAGTAATTTGAAATACAAATGGCGAGTCTTGGTTGAATAAGGGGAGGCGAACAATCTAATAACTTCATTAATCTATTACACTAGCATGCAATTGCAAAGGCAAAAATAAAGAAGGAAAACTACATTAATAACTGAATAATTCAAAGTTTTTACAACTAGAAAAATGAAACTATAAGAAAATAGAAAATCAAAATAAAAACAATCCGACGCTTAGAGTGGTGCGAAGGATGGGGCCTAGAGTTAGAGGGTGCGAAGATGGAGATGAGAGCGTCATTGTGCAGAACCATGCCAGAGACTAGCGTGGGATCCTTTGGATGCGAGAAACTCATACCAAAGTAGAATGTTTGGTAGAGAGAGGACTTCAACACATGGAAATAGCAAGAAGAATCATATAGCTCCCCTCAAGACTGTCCATATGCTTCTTTTGTAGAGGTCTTGGAGTAATATGATTGGTTGATGTAGGTGGGTTTGGATCATGGACATGTAGGGCTAGGATTACATCTTAGAAAAACAAAGGCTAAGGTTTAAAGTTGAGGTTAGATGATTAGGTTTTTGTTGGAATAAGATGGAAGGCTAAGATGTCATCAAGGGTTGATGGAGGGTCTAGATGCAACCTAAGTGGCCAGCCAACTCTAAGTTGGTTGGGTTCTATATGGCCGGCCATTGGATCTAGGCTGGAAGGCTAGGATATGATCTTGTAATGTGGATAGTTATGGTATGTTTTGGTAGGGATTTAGATAAGGTTTTTGGAAGGAAAATCAAAGCCATTAGATCATGATCAATGGGTGGAGAGTGTTTCTCTATGGTTGGCCACATGATGAATTTTTGGAAGGGATAAAGTGGCCGATAGCAAAGGTTGTTGTAGGGGGATTTGATCTAGGTTTAGGTATGTGGTTTCGGTGGATTAATTATGGCCATGGGATATGGAATTGATGGTGGATCTCGATGGTATATATTGGCCGTCCAACATACGTGTATTTAAGGTAAGGGGGATGGCCAAGTGTTGGATTTATTGGAATGGATGTAGGAGTAGCTTTGATCATAGGATTTGAGATCTATGGTTGGGGTTAATCAAGTGCATGGACATCCAATTAAGGTAGGAAATTAGGGTGCTTTGGATGGCCCGTGTAGATGCCAATTAGGTTGAGGTGGCTAGGGTTTTAGGTGTGGAAATTAGATTTCCTAATAGGTTAGGTCAAAGGTTGATTGGATTAAGGTTTATGAATTGGGTTAACCTAAATAGGATAGGTGAGCTCAAATTGATTTGGCCTTGAAGAGGAACTCTAGTTAGATCCAGACTTGATACCATATAAACAAATACATCAAGGTACTATATATAGATAACAAGAATATCGCATAAAATCCTTAAAATTGTAATATTTATAAAATGATGCAATATGACTAAACTATCCCATCTTTTCAAAAAAGAAAATGACTAAATTATCCTAATCTAATGTAGTATGACCTAAACTACCCTTAAATCGGCATTAGTTATGCAAGAATTAAGGAATTAAATAGACATATATTAGTTGTCACTTGTACTTTTCAAGTTATCTTGATGGGGAGGATGCTTGGTGGCAGTTGTAAAGGAGGGGTCTATCACCTATTCTAGTCACCATTTGCTACTGTTAGCCATGGAGGTGTCATTTTCTAGGTTTCCCTTCCAGTGGCATCTTTGTCTTGGCCATTTCTCTCTGGACAAGCTTTGTCGTGCTATACCTCAGATCTCTCTCACTCTAGTCATTACCTATGATGCTTGTCGGCTAGGTAAGTACCATTGTAGTACCTATCCCACTAGTTAGAGTCCTGGGTCTATTGAGTTATTTAAGCTTATTCATGGTGATGTTTGGGGCCTTAGTCATATTCTTGATAAGTTGGGTCATTGATGCAATTTGGTTATAGTTGATGATTTTTCTTGCCTTTCTTGGCTTTTTCTTATGAAGCAGAAGTTTGATGTTAGTCAAATTAGGAAACATTTTGTTCTAGAACTAAAGACTCAATTTGATATTCTTATTTAAAACTATTCGTTCTGATAACGATCTTGAATTTTGCACTCAACATCTACATTCTACAAATCCCGAGGCATCATCCACCACACCACTTGTCCTCATACATCTTAGCAAAATAGGATTTTCGAACGAAAACATCATCATATCCTAGATGTGGCACATAGGTTTTATTTTTTTTTGAAAGGGAGTAGGAAGATTACCCGGCAATTGGTAATCTTCCAGAAATTCTCATTAAAATATAAAAATAACTTACATGTTCATAGCGATTTTGTCACTCAAGGACTCACCCAAAACCCACTTTTACAAGAATCTCCAACTCAAGTTAAAAATAACATCAAACCCACTGAGAAAAGGACCCACCCAATACATCAGCACCTACAACATTACATCAAGACTCATCATCTCAAACCCAAAACTTTGGAACCCATCCATAGGAACAGCAACAATCTTCCTCTTGCAGAAATTCCTACACCACAACCCACTTCTTACCCCAACTGACCTATGGAACATGTACATCCTCGATTTGGATGCTTTCGGTCCACATCTTCACTTGTTCATTCCCTTTTTTTGACATTCTGAATGCAAGCGAAACCTTCTCAACATCAGCTCTAGCACCACCTTCCTGATTGCCATCTTCCATGTCTGAAAAGGTAGGTGCATAACTTCACTCGTAGCCCTCTCATTGCCCTCCCCGTTATCACTCTTTTACTCAAAAGAATGAGCTGCATGCGTAAGAGAAGAATAACAGTGTTCCTTTATATTGGAGAGATGTTGTTCTTAATGCGTGCTATTTGATTAATTAAATGCCATCATCGATTATTCATGAGTAGATTCCCCTGTAAATCCTATGTCTAGAGGGAAATTTGTTCCAAGTTCCTCGTGTTTTTAGGTGTGTGGCATTTGTTCACATTGTACTACTGGTGGAATAAGCTTTGCTCCTAGGTCTATTTTCCTGAGTGTTCTCGTACTCAGAAGCGATATCGGTGCTACGATCTGCTTACCCACTGCCACTATGCTAGTACTGATGTCACCTTCCATGAGTTCGTTCTTTTCTACTACCAGGAAAAGTGTGCATCTTGAGTTTGATGAGGTGCCCATACCCATCCTTTGACTCCCTTGGAGGATATCCTGATCTCTGAGCCTGCCAGGTTCTATGATCCTCCTATTTTGTACAGGCCTCCCATTGTGTACAGGTCCCAACCCCCCCTCTTGGCACCTACTCCATGGCCTGATGCCACTTTTGGATCTGAAGTGGCATCGGGCTATGGAGGAGGAGATGGTTGCTCTATATTCCTGTGACACGTGGGATCTAGTTGATCTACCCCCTTGTGTATCAGTGGTGGGATGCAAATGGGTGTTCCCTATCAAGTATAACCCTAATGGGATTGTGGCACGGCACAAAGCTCGACTAGTAGCCAACGGATTCACATAGACCTATGACATGGACTTCTTTGATACCTTCTCCCCTATTGCGTGCTTCCTTATTGTGCGTATGTTGATCTCTATCGCTATGTAGAAGGATTGGTCGCTACATCAGTTGGATGTTAAGAATGTATTCCTTTATGGTGATTTGTAGGAAGTCTATATGCAAGGTATAAGTCTTAAGGGGAGTGTTTTATTAGAGTGTGCCGTTTGTGCAAGGTCATTTATGGTTTGAAGTATAGTCCTAAAGCCTAGTTCTAGAAGCTTTTTGAAGTAGTGGAGACAATGGGATTTGGCAGGTCGTCATCAGATCACTTCTTATTTGTAAGGAAGACTGCATAGGTCATAACCATACTTGTATATGTGGATGATATCATCCTTACAGGAGATGATGGGCCTGGTACTCCAGAAGTGAAGTGTCTTGTAGATAACTTTGTGATCAAAGGATCTTGGACCACTCAAATATTTTCTTGGGATAGAGGTAGTAGAGTAAACAGGGGATTATGCTATCTTAGAGGAAGTATTCCCTTGACGTACTACAGGAGATGGGTATGTTGTGGACAAAGTTGACAAATATACCTATGAATCCCAAGACACATGTATGACGAGCAGTTAGAGGCAGTTGATGGTCATTGGTATAGAGGGTTTGTTGGTGAACTTTTGTATTTGATTATCATGTGACTCGATATTTTCCTTGCAATTGGAAAACTTAGTCAGTTCATGAACAAACCTACTAGACACACTGGGATGTGGCTATGATGGTGTTGAGATATCTGAAGAAGTCTCTAAAGAAAGGAGATTTTGTTTACCAAAGGGACCTCTATGAATATAGTTGCCTATACTGATACTGATTATGTAGGATGTCTTATAGACAAAAAGTCTACCACATGTTTCTGCATCTACGTGGCCAAAAATCTAGTTATGTGAAAGAGTAAGAGGCAAACAGTTGTCTCTAGATCCAGTGCGAAATCCAAGTATAAGGCCATGACCCATATAATTGCAGAAATGATGTGGGTGATAATAAAGCAGCAACCTACGTTGCAAATTATCCTATGTTTCATGACAGGACTAAGCACGTGGAGGTTGACTGTCAGTATACACGTTACTTGATCCAGAGATGGTTCATCCATACCACAAATGTGACCTTTAAGGACCAGACAACTAGCATATTCATGAAGGCATTACCTCGATCTTTCGTTGACATGCTATTTTGAGCTGAGCATAATAGACACCTATGCTTCAACTTGAGAGGGAGTGTTGAGAAAGTTTTATTTTTATTATTATTATTATTTTCTGGTCTTTATTTCCAGTTCTTTATTTTAGGTGGGTTGCCTTGTGATTTTTTCACCTCTATATATTGAGAGGTCGGGGTACGAAATAATATGATTTGACTCATTTTCTAACCGTTTCTTATGGGATTACTTGGATTGTGCAATTTCTTGTTATTTAAGCAGAGCTATTAAGCAAGAGTTCTATATGGTACTTGAATTCAAACACAGCCTGGGAAGTTTCATAGGCCTAACCTTCTAGCCAACCACTTCATTTCATTTGGGAGAAAAAGGATGAAAAATTGTCTAAGTAGCTACTTGTTGAACAACATGGAGCAACTAATATAGCTCCTTCCCCTTTAGCTCATTTTTGCCATGTCTACAGCTCATAACTAATCAGTCTTGGGCTTCATGTCACTCCTCTTTTGCTTTGGTCCATGTGGTACGACTCCATGTCTTCAGACTCATTCCATGTGCAACAGATATCAATAGATTGCGCCATGTTACCCTTGTCCTTTCATCTGGAGCCTCCGTGCCACTTTTTCATCTCCATGTCTTAGAAGTCGTTGGGAATGAATATTCTTGCACCACCTCCAGTTGAAAGATATGGGATTTGAGCAATTGTTTTCTTACCTTCCTATCTGCCAAGCCATCATAGGCTTTTCTTTCACTTCTATCCTTGCATTCCTGTAGCAGTTAGCACATTATTGCTGCTATGGGGTGTGTTGTAGGAATAGGAATGCAAATGTGATTTTCAAAGAATTCATATCCCTCTCTTATCTCTATCCCTTACCTTTCTTCCAAGGTTCTAATTGTTTGATTACCCATTTATTCGATTTTGCATGTTTGTGAAAAAGGGGACCCTGTCTGTCTCTACTTGCACAATTTTTAAGGTTCTGGAAACTTCGCAGGTTCCACTCTCATCTGTGCTTGCATCTTGCTTGTGCATTCATATAAACCATTTTATTGCAATTCAGCACCCTATTTATTTATGTATGATCATGTCTACAAGAAGGTTTAGGCTATAGGATAATCCTCTTGCTAGATCTCAAGGATGTTGCACATGGTGTTGGGAAACTAGCTGGAGCTTTACATCAATTGCTATCGCCACTTTGTGATGCTCGTAGGGCTGGTGCTGCTAATTTTTGTGCTATATGTGTTGCTTACCAAATTATCTCAAGATAACTAATGTGTACGCTATATATGTAGAATGCTTGTTAGTTCGTTTCGAGGGAAGTGAATGAGTGAGTACCCATGAATTCCTTGTAAATCTGTTCCATAGAATAGAAGACTGCTGAGTTCAAGATGAGGATTCTTTGATGTCTAGCTCTTCTTCAATAAGGAACTTCCTCATCGGTATGTGAGTCACAGATAGGAAAGTGGAAGAAAAGTAGAAACTCACTTAAAATGGTGCCGTAGATGGTTAGTTGGATTCCAATCACATAAATCAGTGTGTATAAGTTATGTTTCGTAGCCAGTCTCTCCGTTGGATTTCATGCCCTTTGTCTCTTTTGGTTACCAGCGAAGAGACAACTAGATTGCCTAGTGAAATGCTATGCTAATTCAAGCTAAATAGATCAATTTTGAGACTAAGAGCTTCCATAGGAGAGTCGTTCATTTCTCATGTTCAGAAGTATGCTTGATTGTAGCTCTCTCTCTCAATGGATTGTTAACAAGTATTTTTGATTGGATTCCTTTACAATTTGATGAACCTTCTAAACCAGAAGCGCATACCTCTCTCGATTGAACATATGATCCTTGGACACTAGGGGCACGATTCTTGAACATAACTTTTTTCTTGAGGGTGGAATACATCCACTGTGGTTGGTTGGCATTGGTGGATTCTTTTCCCTGCTCCTAGCTTAGATCCATAGGCGGAGTTTCATTTCATTGAAGATGAAAAAAGAACATGTGTACTCTGTCATTTCATTGAGGAGTGCCACTTCCGGCCTTCTTACCAGACAAGGAATTGCTACGCAGTCAAGGTAGGCTGATCTCATTAGGCTGAGATAGATTGAGAACCAGGGATCTTTTGTCATAAACACAAAAAGTTTTTGGTTGGCTTCATTCACTGAGTTCAAGATGGGCATGGTGTGGAGGAGGTTGAGACGCCCTCTATTAGATGTCTAGGGGTTTTGGTTGGTGTCTTGTAACTCGGACAAGATCTTCACCCCCATTTGGAGCACTATCAACATGCTTTCGATGAAAGGTACTAATGGTTATAATGCGGTTGTTTGCCAACTATCTCTCAGGCCCAGTCTTAATGGATCTAATCATTATCAACTAACACTTAATAAACCACATCTGACTAATACCAAAATAGATATATCAATGGCCAAGGATGCAAGGTTCGACGTAAGAAAAGTAGCCACAAATTGTGGTATTGATGGCTACACCCAACCAAACCAATCAAGACCTACACTGCCTAACAACCTTCCCAGCCACCCACCAAACTAAACTACACTTTTTCCATGTTCCTACTAACCAACAATCCACCTGTCATCTGAAAGTCAAGAGCCATTTCCAATTCTCTCTATGGTAGGATAACCTTGTGTGGAAGTATAAAAGCCACCAATAAGAAATGCGGGGTTAACAAGGAAAAGATGGCCAAGCAGAATCTTCTTCCCACTTGAAAGGAATATGTTTTGTAGGCATGCCTTTGTAAACAAATTTATATGCACATGACATCTTCACCTTCTAGTAAAAGGGATCACATGACTCATGGCATGCTGGAAAAATGTCATATTTTTTGTGTGTGTATGATTTGGTATGTAAAATTGTATCCCGATATCAGTGTCCACCAAGCTAAGAATTCCGAGGGGCACTTGGACCTCCGCCGTGCTTGTTTTCCCATCAGTGGTGATTTGTAACATGTTGATTATGACCATTAGCCAGGAACGATCAGGGTTTAAAGAATAAGGCAAGTCATAACCTGGTTAATACGTGGTGGTTTAACGCTTGATTATATTCTGCAGGCACTTTCTGATGACATATGAAAGCTTTATGCAAGGTACAATTAATGGTTTATTTTATGTGGAAATACACATCAACAAAAAAGTTCATCTTTCGGAAGGCTGTCACATGTCTTGGAAGAATTGAGATCTTCCTTCGCTAGGAAAGAAAAGAAAACTGCATTCTGGAAGATACCATTTGGATAAGTGCAACATCAATCCAAACATAGGCTTTAGAGAGCATAGCTTGTGACGTACGTATAATTCTTAAGTTAACCCCATATAAAGGGCATAGCTTGTGATGTATAATTCCTCAGTTAAACGCCTTAGTTGCTGCTTTTGTTAATCTGCAACCTGAAACTAACTTTTTAAGATTTTTAACCAAATCGAGTAGAATGGGGCTCTCACTTCGAGAAGGGTAAATATGGTGAATGTGGGGATGTAATTTTATGATCTTTAGATACCAATTAGGAGATTTTATCACTCACCGATCCTAACATCATTTTAATATTTGAAAAATTAGGATCCTAAAAAACATTTATCAAATAATGATTAAACCGTTGAACATGGGCCAAGATTTGACTCAATTTAATTGCTGAGGAGAGAGGGCAAAATCAAGTGCGGAACTTCATTTCTGTTGCAATTAAGGTTTAGAAAATTAATATGTGGTATAGAGTATATGTAATATATGGACAAGTATGTAATTTTTTATTTTTTATTTAAAAAATAATTAGTTAACTTATTAAAATTTATATTATGACAAATAGTAAATAAATAATAAACGTCAACCACAACTAAAATGAGACTTAAATTCACACCTAAACTTATTACAATTAGTCATACAACAAAATTAGACCTAAAATACTTAAAAAAGAATCAAACTTAAAATATATTTGTTGAGAGAATTGAGTGGTTGTTTAGTGTCACATTGGAAGGTGTGAGTTGTGTGTGGGTGGTCTGTAAATAGGCATGTACTTGTCCCATTTACCTTTGAGAAGAAATATAAAGAAAACACGTCCATAGGACGCTTCTCCCGTAGTTTTCTCCTCGCTTCTTGTGAGTGAGGTTTCCATGTAAACCCAAGTATTCTATGATTGTCTTATTTCTTTGATTTATGCTTTTGCTAATTATATTTTTTTAAACTTGGTAACAGAGCAATCTTTTCTTAGGCTTTGTTCTTAAGCATTATCATTCTTGAGATCTATTTGTGTCTCCATATGGTCTTCAATTTCAAGGGAGATGGGGAAACCTAATCTCTCCATGCAAAAACGAAAGGAAGTCGCTGTTAATGGCTGGATGGGCAACAATCGCTAGCACATAGTGATGGTGTTGCCGCTTGAGATTGGAGGTGAGGGCTATGGTGGCGTGATGCATAGGCGCGAGGCGCTCTAGCTGAGCACCTCGATGGCGATGGTGATGTTGATCTGCGTGTGTTGATTTATGGATCTTGCCTGCAGATCCATCACCTATAGATCACAAGACAGGATGATAGCAGTCGCAATGGAGAGAAGCCTGGTGGTATTCGACGTTGCAGCGGTCTCGACATGATCTCGTGTGGACCTGCGGCGATGTTGGTGACGCCACTAGGGCTCACGTGGGCGCTCAGTGGAAGAAGAGGCCACCTTCAGCAGCCTCTGAGGAGAAGGCGAAGGAGACTCAAGCAGCGGAGATCGCGGCTACGTCTTCGTGAGGATCTTGGTTGAGATCACCCAAAGAGGAGATGAGGCAGAACTCTAGAGGCAGTTGGGAGTCCCTTGCACGGGGGTCGTCGATCGTGAGCGGAGATGGAGATCAAGGATGGATGCCGATGCCACGCAGGGAAGTGGTAGGTGCTGATACGTAGATGTTGAGAGAGGGCGAGCCGATTATCGCCCTAGGAAGTGATGAGAAGGGGTAGCGTGATCGAGTGCCCACTGCTGAGGTGCTTTTCTGACACGGAGGTCACGAGGAGTTGTATGAAGAAGATGGAGGTACAGAGGTTCACCGTTGTCGATGGAGTGCAGGAGGATGCGAGGTCAAGTCGATGGAGGTTGCTGCGGAGATCTCGCACGGGTGAGTGGCGCAGTCGCAAAAGTCTTGCGAGTTTGTTTAGGTTTTTTTTGTGTTATGAAGCTTCGGTCTCACATTGGAAAGTAAAAAAAAAAAAACTGAAGGAAAAGATGGTTGGAAGAGTTAAAAGAGAAAAAACAAGATGAAAAAAAAGGAGATAGAGAGAAAAATTGAGGGAAAAAAATGAAGTTTATGTTTGAGAGAAGATGTGGACAAGTCTTCTCTAGTTTTTTAGATTTTATTTTCTTCTCGTTATTGTCTTCTCCCATACTAGTATGGGAGAAAGGGGGAGTGTGGGAGCTTATTATAGTTATCCCCGTTTGGTAGTCCCTTTGTTGCTATCCCAAGGCACAATAGCATCCTCCAGTAGTTGAGGTGACATTGGATATTGCTACAGACTTGTTTAATAGTTGATCTTCGCATGAGAAACCAAACTCTGGGGGGTTCAAAGTTTCGAGGTCTCCAAAGAGAGGGAGATCCATTTTCGACATCCTCAGAGGAAGGGCCAAGTCGATTTCTATGTGGGAGATGCAGCTTCGAGGTCTTCAGAGGAAGACTCTTTTCAGGGATACTGAACGGGGAGCCATCAGCACTCGATCTTCAAAGATAGCCACAATTCCTTCAGCAGCTCTAGCCTATGTTCCCGCCTATATAGAGTGGGTTCTTTTGTGTTACAAGCTGAGCATTCCATGCTCCAACTTGAGGGGAGTGTTGAGAGAATTGAGTGGTTGTTTAGTGTTACATTGGAAAGTGTGGGCTTTGTGTGTGAGTGGTGGTTTATAAATAGGCGTATACTCCTCCCATTTACCTTTGAGAAGAAACACAGAGAAAACACGCCCGTAGGGCGCTTCTCCCGTAGTTTTCTTCCTGCTCCTCATGGGTGGGGTTTCCACGTAAACCCAAGCGTTCCATGATTGTCTTATTACTTTGATTTATGCTTCTACTTATTATATTTTTTTAACTATATTCTATCACAAAATTGGCTACCTACTTGACTGACTACTCAAGTATTCAACCTAAGTAGTCTACCTTGCTTGCTTAGTAGACCGCCTAAGGATACTCGATGTGGAAAGGGCAGCGTTGACGAGTGTGCAGCCACATAGTCGGCCTACTTAGTCGACTTCTTGAAGACTATTCTCAACCCCATGGCTAGACATTTTACTCTCCTTGTGTCTTGAAACCAATTCCTCCATATATTTGTATGGTAGGAAGATATAAATGCCTCTATAAATGCTCGATACTAAGGGGCTCCTGTATTCCTGTATTTGTGAAGATACCCTCACAAACTTCCTTAATTCTACATTTACGCTCTTCATTGAGTGTGAGATCATAAATTAATCATATAATTTTGACTAAGCTTGAAGTGAAGTAAGATCCTTAAAGTCATCATAGGCTAACATCCAATCAAGACTTTGAAAAACCAATAAAGGGGAAATGCCATGAGATCCAGCTTTTGAATTTTTTAAAAATCATAGCAAATTTTATGGATGAGGGTGATGGAAATAAGATAATACATTAATTTGAATGTTAAAATATATATGGAGAGACATAATAGTACTTTTATTTTAATTTTTAAATTAACACTAGCAAATTGTTTGGCAAAACCTAAACTAGGATGCATTTTTGTAAAGACTATTAGCTTTTTAGGAATATCTTTGTAAATGGGAAAAATAAAAGGACAAATACAAATATAATAGCTTATATTAGGATTTATATAGAAATAAAAGGACTAATGCATTTATGCAGGATTTTTGATGCATGTTAAAGAGTAAGCCCACACTTATCAATATGATGGGGATAAGAATTAAGATCAATTTGTGAACATATATACTGAACAACTCTTCACGTAGTTTTTAATAGGGAGCTAGTTTGTGATTTTGATAAATGCACAATTTACACTTTAAGTGCTTGAAAGCTCACATGCTATTCTTTGAACTAAATTATATTGGTAATATTTAGCTATGGGTAGGTGATATTTTAGTTCTAAATCAAATATGACTAGCAATATTTGAAATTTAATTTGTGATTTTTTAGTATTTCAATTTTGAATCTAATATCATTGGTGATATTTGAAATATTATTGATTGATGTTGAGCATCCTCAATCATAATGAGTGTTGTTGTTATTGAATATAATATAGATGCAATCTAGATGGATGTTCGATAATTTTATTTATTTACATAACTTTTATTGATTTATTCTAGGTCATTCACTAGGAGGTGGTTATTGATATACATCATTTTTTATTATCTAAAAATACTTTTTTATTCTAAAAATGTTAAGTATATTTACAAATGAATCAAAAGAATAAATGAATCTACAAAATGAATCAGTTGGTGTTAATTACAATGCCACAAACATATTTACAAGTGGAGAAGCATGAAAAGTTAATTAAACTACTCTAGGTTAGTTATTTACAACTATACTAAGTAATGCCTAATAATAGACACAAAAATAATATAATTATATACTAAACTAAGCTTTACTAACATATATTCTATCTATAGAGATAGATATAAATGTTGTTAAAGCCTTATAAACATATATACATAACCTAAGGCAAAATATATACATATACTATATACAAATGCATTTACTAACTAATACTACTTACATATATATACATAACTTGTAACGACCCGGTTCCCGAGTCCCTACGAGACACAAGAATCGGACCGACTCGACTAATCCCAAGACCTAGTCGTCCAACGAGGAAGTAACCAAAAGACAGTAAAATAAACCACATTCAGCATGAATATAACTAACAGTAAGAAAGTACAGCAGTAAGGAAAGAAACTACTACAGTAGGTACCACCACAACAGTAAAACAACATTTATCATATAACAGAAACTGCAGGTAAATAAGGTACAGCGGAAACAAAACTACTCACTAGAACAGAAACAAAAGAGGTACAAAAGGCTGTGGTAACTCTACTGGACCCTACTCGGCCCAACGTCCTCTGCAGCCGCCGACCCTGGCTGCTCAACACCTGGCCCTGAAAAAGGTAACGAGTGTAACACGTCAGCAAAACGCTAAGTAGAGTGGCAAACTAACTAAAGGCAACAGTAGAGTGTACAGTAGCTGTTATGTTCTATTACTTCCTTTATTCACATCTTTCAATTTTTCTCACTATTTCATTTATTTCTCAGATCCTTTACTTGATCTCGAATGTCCTCGTGGGAACGATCTTGATTGCAGTCTTTTCCAAAAGTAGAAGTAGCACGTGGTGCTCTCCTGGTCGGGAGAGTCCCCCGTGGTGATCCTACCCTCAGTCAACCACCCCAAGGTCACTGACAAACGTAACGGTGACTACGGCACGCGCGATAAACGCACAGGTAGCTAGCCCGCACTGGCACGCGGTCAGTCGTTTCCGTTAACGGGTGCGCCCAAAGCACAGCACGGAACCAGGGCAGAGCCCTCTCAGTAACAGGGGTCCAACCCCTCCACAGTAACCAAACCGGGGCCTTGCCCCTCCACAGTCCGCGCACCCTCGCCTGACTACCCTGGTTTGCCCTAGTGGGCCTAACAAGTCGGTGAAGGAGGCTAGCAGAACCCCGGGGCCCGTGGGGTAGCTAGTACTCTCCTAACACTACTAGCTCTCCTCGGTACTACGTACACGAGGGCCAACAAGTCGGTACAGAGCGGCCAATCCTAACCCCGGGTCCCTGGGGCGGCTGGCCCCACTCTGCACTAAACAGGTACAGGTACTTCCCTTGGTACTGCGTACCCAAGGGACAGTACAAACTACATCTCAGTTCCATTCCTTTTTCTTTCCAGGAGTTCCACTCCTAATTCCCTGTAGGGTTCCAGCTCTTTATCTCAGAACATCATATGTTTCACTTTCCAGATTCACGTTCTCAAAATCCATGATCTCAAACATGTTTCTTTATTCATAACAGGCAGCTGTTAATTCAAATTACAGGCAGCTTTATATTCCTTTCCATTTTTCCAAGACTGCAGTATTATACATTCCACTAGTTTTTCCATCCTAAGATTCATGTCACATCCTAGGATCTAGCATACAACTAGTTTTCCAGCCCTAGGATTCATGCATCACCTAGGAGCTATCATTCCATACATTTCTCATTCCTAGGATTCATGCAATGTCCTAGATTCTAGTTATGGTTCCATACTTTAACAGATTTTAAAAAAATAACTTAAGCCACTCTACCAGGTACAACGGGAGTAGTGGGGGCGTGATCGGGAATCCCGCGTGCCTCCGCGACTCTCAAGACTGCAACCGAACGAGGTCCTATCACAAGGATCAAACACAAGAAGTGTCTCAGAACAGTGTATAGCTACTGTAGGCGGGTAGAGGAATTAATTCTGAAACGAACGCAACTCGAATCGCGGAAAACGGAGCCCAAACGGGCCCTAAACGGGTCGAGAAAGACGATACTGTGCAAAATCAGACGTCTGGAACTCCTTCCAGACGTCTTAAACGGTGGATCAGAGAATTACCTGTTCAGCTTGGTTCCCCGGACGTCCAGAAGTCTGCGGGGACGTCTGTCCTATACCCCAGACGTCCGATGGTCCACACGGACGTCTGTAGGTCACTCCCGCCGTCTGGTACAACTTACAGACGTCTGATTCGCAAAGGATGGCGAATAGCGAACCTGCGCACGGCCAACCCCCCCTCCCTCAGTACGGTCAGTCGACAAGAAGGAAGAAGAAAGCGGAAACTCACCTTTCAGACGTCTGTATTATCTTACAGACGTCGACCTTGCCGTCTGGCTATCAACCCAGACGTCTGATTCTGGAAATTTTTCCAGAATCAGAACCCTGCTCGGCCTCCGCTCGCGACGCCGCCCGCGTCGCACCTCGCGCGTCCGCTGCTCCGACCGCAGCAGGTCCCTCTCCGCGTCGCTCCGCGCCCCCTGCGCCCTCCGCCGGCCGGCCAAGCCGCTCCGGCGAGCTCGCCCTCACGGCAGAGCCCCGCCCTCGCACGCCGCACCTCCTCCGCGCTCACTGCGGCTGCCGCTGCCGCCCTCGCGTCCGCTCGCTCTCGTGCACAGGAAGGAGAAGAAGGAGGAGACGGTGGAGACGGGAGGGGAGGCGCGCCCTTTTAAGGCCGCGCGAGGAGGAGAGAGAAGGTGGTCGCAGCGCGCCTGCAGCCGCAGAGAGAGAGAGAGAGGAATCGCAGGTCTGCGCGCACAGGCGCGCAGACGAATCTCCCGTGCGAACATAACTGTTCTCCAGACGTCTGTAAACGATCCCGGACGTCTGGTCAGACGTTTGGATGTGATCCCAGACGTCTGGTCCGACGTCTGGGCCACCTCCCAGACGTCTTATAAGGCGTCTGGGGCACGCGTTCGTTACATAACTTATATAGACATACACAAACACATACACCTATACAGAACACTCAAACACTTAGCCTATACAACCATAGACACTTAGGTTTATTTTTAACTTAACCATAGTTAAACCTTAACTCAGACCAAAATTATTGGCTGGTAGGCCAAGTATTTTGCAAGATCAGCAACCCTTGTGGGCTGGATCAGACTACTACTAAACCAGGCCCTAGTTTGTTATTAGTTTTTTTTTCTACTTTTTTAGGCACATTCAGGCCCACACCCACGCACCTACACATGCCCACACAAGTGCACTTGTGCGCCCATGCACCAGCACACGTGCACACACCCACAAGCGTGTGATGCAAATCGAGGATATATGCTCAGTATGTTCATTTGTGCACCTAGTGTAGGATTTGTAAATCACAGGCAAACTAGAAGGGGGGATGAATAGTGTGGTAGAAAAAAATTTACAAGATAAATCAAACCACAAAATGTACAAGATATATAATGGTTCCCCTCACTTGGATACTCCACTACCTAAGTCTCCCGACTTAGGATTTTTAATCCGATTCCCTCAATCCGAAGGGAATCGATTTACTAAAATTTGAGGCAATTAACGGGTTACCTCAACCTAATTACAAGATATTGAAAAGAAATAAATATACAGGTGTAAGCAAAATGCAAATAAAAGCTTACAACTAATCCCTAAGTCTTTGACAATTATATTGCTTAATTTGAGTATGTAAATTAATCTAACGAGAAAATTAAGGTGTAAAACAAATGAATTTTCCAGAGAAGAATACGATTGCCTTGAAGACTTGTTGCAACTGAAGAATGGCCTTGGGAGAATTGCAACGAGATAAGCTCTTTTGTAGCTAGTAATTTGAGAAATGAAGGTGTAGGCAAAGATAGAATTTTTTGCTTCTTGGTTGTGTGCAAAAGACAATCAAAGAGTGCTTATATAACCCACTAAGCACCTTCCATACGTTTATTAGCCGTTAAGGGCAATTTGGAAAGATTAAGGATATGTTTAATTGCAAAATAGCCGTTCAGATTGGTCACAACGGTTAGTTGATACCAGTACTAAACTTTTGGTACCAATATTAACTGCTTACAGTCAGCCCAACTAAGTCACCAGGTACCGGTATTCATGATGAGTACCGGTACTTGTGACTCATAGATTTGGGTCCAGTGACCTACATGTACCAGTACTAGTGATTAGTATCGGTACTTGTAAGGTCTAGGCAAAAATCAAGTGCACAAATGGTAACCACTTGATACCAGTACTCACGATGAGTATTGGTACTTATTGTTCACAGTTTAGGATTTAGGCCCAAACCTGTGCCTATCATGTACCGATACTTATGACTAGTACCGGTTCTTGCTACAAGTACCACATTTTGTAAGTTTAAGTCAATTTTTAGAGATATCCAACTTACTCTAAATGACTTTATTTTTAAAAAATTGATTTTGAGTTTTAAAACGAGTGAATGAATGATTTTCTGAACCCTAATTATCTCTACTTTAATTTTAACTTCTAGATTCTGTTTTACTTGTTAGGAGACGTACAAAGATTCTAAAAAATAATTAATACGACAAAAACTAGTCTTTTAATCTTCTTCCTTCATATGCAATCTTGTTGCTTGCATCCTGTTATGACTCGATTCTTAAATCCCTACGAGATACGAGAATCGGACCGACTCGACTGATTCCAAGACCCAGTCGTCCAATGAGAAAGTAACAGAAAAAGCAGTAAAATAAACCACATTCACCATGCATATAACTAGCAGTAACAAAGTACAGCAGTAAAGAAAAGAACTACTACAGTACACACCACCACAACAGTAGAGAATTAAATAGGTATATAAACATGATGTTTACAACAAAAGAGTACAGTTGTAACAGAAAATACTCACTACAACAGAAGAAACGGTACAGTAGGTACAACACAAGTAAAACTACTGGGCTCGACTAGGCCCAGCACCCTCTGCAGCCGCAGGCTCTGGTTGCTCAACACCTGGTCCTGAAAAGGTGACAAAGGTGACACATCAGCGAAGTGTTGAGTAGAGTGGCAACCAGCTAGCTAAGAAAACAGTAAAAGTGGACAAGTAGCTATTTGTTTTTAGTTTCTTTCTTTATTCCTCTATTTACTTGTTCTCGAATTATTTCTCAGATGTTTCTCTTGATCTCGAATGTTCCTCGTGGGAACGATCTTGATTGTAGTCTTTTCCGAAAAGTAGAAGTAGCATGTGGTGCTCTCCTGGTCGGGAGAGTCCCCTGTGGTGGTCCTACCCTCAGTCAACCACTCCAAGGTCACTGACAGACGTAACAGTGACTACGGCACGCGTGATAAATGCATGGGTAGCTACCCGACACTAGCACGCGATCAGTCGTTTCCGTTAACGGGTGCGCCCCAAAGCACAGCACGGAACCAGTATAGGGCAGAGTTCTCTCAGTAACAGGGGTCCAGCCCCTCCACAGTAACCAAACAGGGGTCTTGCCCCTCTACAGTCCACTCACCGTCGCCTGACTATCCTGGTTTGCCCAGTGGGCCTAACAAGTCGGTGTAGGACGGCTAGCAGAACCCCGGGACCCATAGGGTGGCTAGCGCTCTCCCTACACTAGTAGCTCTCCCCGGTACTGTGTACGCGAGGGCCAAAAGTTCGTACAAAGTGGCCAGACCTAATCCCGGGTCCCTTGGGCGGCTAGCTCCGCTCTGCACTAAACAAGGGGACAGTTGCTCTCCTTGGTACTCCGTACTCAAGGGCCAGCTCACTTCCCCAATTCCATTTCATTTACCTTTCAGGAGCTCTATTCTAAATCCCCCGTAGGGTTCATGCTCATATTTCCTCAGGCCAAGCCAATTTAGGTTTCATCAATTCAGTTTTATTCTCATATAGCCTGTGTTTCCAACATTTAATATACATTCATATACAAGCAGCTCTTATCCAATTACAGGCAATTATCATTATTCTTTCTACTTTTCCAAGACTGCAATTTCATGTATTCACGACATTCGTTTCAGTGTTTCTGTTCCTAGGATTCATGCCATACCCTAGGATTTATCATTCAATCTAGTTTTCCAGTCCTAGGATTCATGCCATACCCTAGGATCTATCATTCAATCTAGTTTTCCAATCCTAGGGTTCATGCCATACCTTAGAATCTATTAATTATCTCACAAGTGCATAAATGTTGATAATTAATTAAAGGGAGCCACTCTACCTGCAAAATCGGGAGTATTGGGGGCGTGATCGGCAGGTCAACGTGCCTCCGCAACCCCCAGAGCTGCAACGGGACGAGGTCCTAACACAATGATCAAACACAAGGAACCACTCAGAATAGGGCACAAGTACTTTAAACAAGTAGAGGAACAATTTCTGAGAACGGAATTTCAAACGCGGAAATCGAACTTCGAACGGACCCTAAACGGGTCAAAAACGACAATACTACCCTAAATCAGACGTCTGGAACATCTTCTAGATGTCTTAAACGATGGTTCAGATCATACCTTGCTTCTGCACGGTTCTTTAGACATCCAGGATCCCGCTGAACCGTCTGAACTTAGTTCCAGACATCCAACTGTCACTCCGGACGTTTGGAGACTCTCTCCGCCGTTTGGTGCAGTGCCCAGACGTCCGATCTGTGTGGGAGGGCGTGCCCTTGCGCCTTCCTGAACGAAATCTCCACGCGTACGCAACCAACCTCAACATGGTAAAAAGGTAGAATCCTTTGGCGGAACGGCCTGCATGGCCGTACACGCGAAAGGAAGAAGAAAGGAAATATTGTACCTTTCAGACGTCTCCCGCGTCGTCTGGACGTAGGTCCAGACATCTGATTCTGGGAGAATTTCCCAGAATTAGGACCTCCTCGCCCTCCGCCTGCTGCGCATGGCCATGCCGCGCCTCGCTCGCCTGCTGCCTGAGCTGCAGCAGCACCTCCCTAGTGCTATGCCCCTACTGCGCGCACCTGCCGGCCGGCCCTGGTAGCTTCGGTGAGTTCGCCCTCTCTTCCTCATGCGCTCCGCCTCTTCTCCCTCTTGCTACACCTCCTCGCGCGCACCCGGCAGCAACTGCTGCCCTCGCTCTCGCACTCTCACGCTGTCACTAGAAGAAGGAGGAGACGGTGGAGTGGTGGTGAGGGAGAGGAGAGGGGGAGATATTTGAAGGTGCCGTGGGGAGAGAGAGGAAGAAAAGATGGCGCCTGCAGGATGGGGAGGGAAGAGAGAGAAGAAAAGAGGGCGGTGGGTTCAGTCTGCACGCGCATGCACGCAGACTCGCAATCGTACGCCGCAAAAATTAATTTCCAGACGTCTAGGAAGGCTTTTAGACGTCTGACCAGACGTCTGGACCAACTCCCAGACGTCTTAAAAGACGTTTGATGCCGTGGTCTTAACACATCTATAGATTCTTTTGACCTGTAATACTTCATAAACACATTAGATTTAAAAATAGTTTTGTTAATACCAAAACACAGAAGAGAAATGGAACTAGGTTCCAACACCTAGTGCTGATGATCGGGAAGGTCCTCAACACCGGTGCACTTATAGCATCGCAGAAGCTCAATCCCACATGAGGTGGGACTAAATCCATGTTGAAATCAGCATGGATTCTTAGTGTCAACACATCTGATAATGGGGATTTTAGGCATTGAAATTTGTCCCTATTTAAAGTCTTTTCTTCAAATAAATTATATGATTAGAAAGCCTTTACATAGAGCTACATAATTATATAGTTAAGTTAGAATAATTATTTATTTAATTATATTTAAAAATTTCTTAAACTTAGTAATTATACACGTTAATTAGAGCTTAATTCCTTAATAAATGTATAAAATGATAATGTAATTACTCAATTGACTTATAAATTAGTTAATATACATGATAAAGTATTTATTACACATTTTTAATTTATTTTGGTCATTTATTTTAATTTATATACATTTATTTACACATTTTAACTAGATATATACATAATTTAAGTATAAATACTATTATATAGTATAAATATATTATGAATAGGTTAAAAATTATTAAAATTGTTATATACAAGTGTACATGATAAATTACTTCAATAATATAATTTACTAGTTTATTTTATTTTAACTTAATAATTTAGCTATTTAACTTAATAACTTAATTACACACAATAAATACATAAATAAATAAATATAAAGGTATAATATAGTATATAACAATTACTTAAATACGTGTATATAGTTATAAATATGGTTGTACAAGTTTACATATTTATTTATAATTATATAGATATATGTACATATAATATACTTTAAATAAATAGATAATTATATAATTAAGATATATACAGTATAGCTCAACCTAAATAGTTATTTGAATAATTATAATAGATATATAAGTTAGTTATGTACATTGTAAACATATATTTTATTATTTACTTTTAGCTTATTATTTAATCAATATTTACAAGTATAAATACTATATACATGGTATTTTTGTATATTTTTGGACTTTTTTGAGTTTTTATGGTATTTTCATATTTTAGAGAAGTATGGGAAGAGAGAGAGTAGGTGAGATGATAGAAAGAGTTTCTTTTTGTGTTTTTCATGTTCAATTCTTTTATTCAGTTTAAGAGTAGACTGAATTGTCTACTGGTATGTTTTACCAGCTAGAGGGTTTAGATTATTTTGAAACTTTGCACACACCTATAAAAATAACTAATCCTACTGAAGACACTTTTGTTTTATTTTGCTACAATTTTTTAAGATTTTTTTATATATTTTCAATTTGACCCAAATGAGGCCTTAAATGAATTTGGACTAAAGAACCTAAGGTTTTTAAATGAGTTCTGATGGCTGAAACCTAGGTTTATGCACTTGAATACCTTCAACACATCACATGACAGGTATATGAATAATTAAACATGAGTTTCATCAAGAGTTTATTAAGAAACACTGTTTGGGCAATTATTCAATAAAGATTGCTGACAAAGAATTTTTAAAAAGAGATTACAAGTCATTCAAATTAAGTTAAACTCAAGTTTTGGTACATGAATGCTTGTAACATGAATTTTTAACATTATACAACATGTTAGCTCATTCAACACTCGATTTCCAACTCAACACCATTCTTGAAATTCCAACAGTGGTTGCTATTGTTGTTGATTCAACAATGATTTCAGCTGCTGCTACTTTGTTTGCATTTTGCAGCTAAATTCAACTGCTATTGCTGCTATCTGATCAGCAACTCATGCTGCTAATATGCAATCGAATTAAACATTGCTTCTACTAGCTAGAACAACAGTGCAAATGTTGCTGAGAATAAAAGTAGATTGGACCTTCTTAGGTCTGATCTAGAATCAATCAAAGCCAACTCTACTACGAAAAATCAGATCTAGAAGCTGCTCATTCAGAAAAGACTCAAATCCTCTTCAAATCATTTGAATCTAGGATTAAAAACAACGAGAAGACTATTCAAACTCCAAATCAGGTGTTCACCTAAAAAAATTCAAATCTCAGATGTAAGATCTCCAGATAAGATTTGGAACTAATTCAAACCTCGAACAACTGATTGGAATCAATTTGCATTGAGAAACCAATGTTGCCCTATTTTAGGCTTTTAATTTGGATTTGCCCAAGTGATTTGTTCATCTGGGGCACTTGAACACTAGCAAACAATGTTTAAGAACTTAGGACAAATCCCTAGAAACCTTTAGGTGGTTTAGGCCTCAAATCAGAGGATATGATCATCCTTACTCTAAACTACCCAAAATGAGGCCTAAATTGGGTAAATGCTCATTTGAAAATAAAAACTACATCAAAACACCTCAGAATCCTTGCATTACACCTAATTAAGTGAATAAAAACTCGAATCACTCGATTAAATCTGTTTAAACCTGAATTGACTCCAAATCATGAGATTGGGCTTGAAATCCAAATTTGAAGGAATCAAGCGAATTGATCCAATCCAAACTAGATCGAGGTCCTTGTGAACATATGAAGTGGATGGAGCGACCCCCAGGTGGATTTGAGTGTGATTTGGATATAAAAGTTGGTGAACTTCAGATCCAAATCAACTCTGATGGATGAGGTGGATTATGAATTAAAAACAAAAGGAAATCAGTAAATGCGGATGGTGAAGTGTGGAGGAAGATTAGTGAATCGATGGAATCGTACAAAAACACCTCTCTAATATGAATTGATCAGAGAGGGTGAAATCAGAGCTAATCTATCTACTCCTAATCTAAGCTAACACAAGATGAATTCACTGACTAATTCTATTCCTAACTAATCTAAAAAGCAATAAAACTACTTAGAAAGTAGTAAACTACACTAGGAAAGTAGGTAAATCTTACTAACAGAGGAATGGTATTCCTGGGCTGTAGCTGGTCACTATAGCGACAAAGGGGGAGGAGAGGATCTCCAGCAGAATGAATGAGGTCCTTGGATCCGTAGCTAGTGGCTATGGCGACGAACTGGGGAAGAAGAGGTTGTTGCTGTCACAGATAACTGATGGAGGAGGAAGAGGAGTTGGAGATGTGGACGATGACCAACTCAGTGGGAAGGGAGCTGGTAAAGCACATAAGGCTTGCTTAAGAGCTGCTTAAATAGGTGAGGGAGCGATATAAGCATCGGATTGTAAGATTAGGCACAAAGGGCACCAATGGTGGATGTGAGAAGGGGGCACATGCTAGAAAGATTAGGATAAAATCCCATTGTAGGATGGGATCTGGAGGTGGTCGTGAAGCTTTGCGCAAAGGCACACGATGAATGAAGGTAGATCAACCATTGGATCCATGGGTCATTGAATTAATGGCTGCTGTTGCAACTGTTCTTTAGCGTGAACAGTGCAAAGAGAGGAGAAAGCATGCTGCAGGTGTATTGGTGAATTTTCACCAACAGCCTTAACTGCGAAGGGGTAGAAAAATATCGCACAAAGCCCATAAGTGGAAGGTTTCATGACAGGGCAGTCCTTGAAGGCTTACAAAAGAGTCCCTGCGACTTTTATATGTAAAGAAATGTGATTAATGAAGGACCTGAATGTAAACAACTAAATGCAAGATCCTAGTGATGTCCAAATTCTATGATATTTTTTTTGGAGCTTAATTGAATATTTTAGAACATGATTTAACTCTTGATTTGTAGTTTTGAGCTTAAATAAGTGTTCAATTAACATTTGGATCATCAATTATGTTTAATGAATATAATATCTCAAATAGTGACCTAATTATGCATTTTTAACCCAAATTTTTTATTTTCGGTCATTTTCATTAATTCTCACATTTAACCTATTTATTATGTTAATTAGATAGTGTTTAATCTAGTTTCTAACTTAACTTTAGCATTTTATTTATGATGAGTCACGCCTCATTACCGATGATTTTTTAATATCACTAGTGTAATATAACAAATATCATCGATGATACCTATTTTTTTTAAAGGATATGTGAAATTTTGCTTGAAGTATCGTGTTTCTTAATCACAATTCTAGAAAAATACTTACGAAGCAGGCGATTTGGATTATCCATGAAAATAACCACCCATCGTCTACCTCCCATGGCCTCGTTTGGTAAAGGAAATTAGTTGGAAGAATTAAAAATAGAAGTGAGAGGAATGGAGGAAGTAGAGGGGTTTTGTGTTTGGTTGGTTTTGATGTCTTGCCAAGGAATTAGAAAATTTTGTTTTGT
The DNA here is from genome assembly GCA_037157565.1 of Thalassia testudinum. Classification (NCBI taxonomy): domain Eukaryota; kingdom Viridiplantae; phylum Streptophyta; class Magnoliopsida; order Alismatales; family Hydrocharitaceae; genus Thalassia; species Thalassia testudinum. The sequence continues at coordinate 102,099,669 of JAZHRO010000063.1, forward strand.
TAAGAATTGGAGTCATGGTGTGGCCTTGTTATCACGTGGAGAACCCATGCATGGAGAGGTAGAGCCTAGAGAGAGAGAGTGAACTGCACTTTTCACAATGAGCAATGTTGTTATAGTTTATGTTAATGGTGATAGGAGAGCCGATGGTGATGATTCTTGGGAGAGGAGTTTTAAATGTTGGAAAATATTATTATGGGAATTCAAGGAAATTACATAGACTCAGATCTCCTTTATAGATACAAGAGATCAACCACAATCAATCAAATAAGGACTCTAAAGAAAAGTAGGACTCTAACTATTCCTATTTTAGCCAATCAACTAATTCATAATCCTATTTACTAAAAACAAAAAGTCCATAATTGGCAAAACACATGAGGCAAGGGCTAACCCCTTTCCTTCTTTATTCATGCACCCCATAAGGGCCCTTATGCTGCCACATCAGCGCCACATGCCTGTGCTATTTGGCTTTATTTTTTTCTTGATTTCTAGAAAAGCTCCACACGTCCGCACCCCTCCCCCCCCACCCACCCCAAGTCGAACTCTGGGAGGGGTGAAGGATTTCCTTCTTCAACATTGATAGTGAGGTTAGATGCCCCACCAATTTTGTTCGTTATCCATGTTCATGTATGCTCTATCATGTTCTTTGAATATTCCTAGACTCGATCACGAATACGCGTGCCACCTTTGTTGTCGTTGCTTCTTTGGCAACTTCTAAAGTCGTGACTACCACATGCAGTCTTCTTATTTGCATGGAGTAATTCTCAGAGCCTCTCGAAATTCATGGATCTGTGTAAACTCTTTCTTTTTTCCCCCTTTTCTTTTCATTTTGAAGAGATAGAATGGTGAGCAATCTCATGCATGATGCCTTTCCTCGGAAAGAATCTCCTCTTTGGGAAGAGTTAAGAATCGGATGTAAATGCTCTAAAAGATCACAAACCACTTCTTAACTTGATGGATTTCCTTCTCCCTCTTCTTAATTTTGGCCCCATCTCGTGTCTCTGGTGCTCTCTTGGTGAATATGTGGAGGTTGAATGAAGCCTCTATAGTAACTAAAGCCTCTGATTCTGCCGTCTTTGTCTTCAGGAAATGAACCCATCTCTACTTCTATGCTTCTCATAAGGTGTCGAATACGTGAGAGAGATTACTCACTGGGGTCCTCTTGTAGTCTCCTTAGTCCTTGCGTAAAGTGCCAAGGACCTTCAAGGAGCTCTTGAGAGAACTCCCTATGTCAGACAAAGATTCCACGAACCACGTAGCCTAAGTGATGCATAGCAAGTTCATATGTAAGGGGAACTCCTTATGCGTAGACCCTATTCTCCTTGCTCCTCATGTTCTACACATGAAGACTAGTGGGCCTGAAATGCCTTCTCTGATACAATTTAAGAATTGGAGCCGTGACGTGGCCTTGTTGTCACGTTGAGAACCCACATGTGGAGAGGGAGAGAGAGAGAGATTTGCATTGTTCACGATGAATAGTGTTGTTAGTGTTCACGTGAATAGTAATAGGAGAGCCAGCGTTGATGATTCTTAGGAGTGGAGGTCGAACAAAAGGAAATTACATAGACTTGGATCTCTTTTATAGACACAAGAGATCAACCACAATCAATCAATTAAGGTCTCCAAAGCAAATTAGGACTCTGACTTTTCCTATTTTAGTGAATCAACTAAAACCTAATCTTATTTACTAAAAATAGAAAGGCCACAATTGGAAAAATACATAAGGCAAGTTCTAACCCCTTTCCTTCTTTATTCACATGCCCCGTAAGGGGCCCTACGTTGCTACATCAGTACCACGTGGTTTTGCCATGCGGCTTTATTTTTTTATTATTTCTGGAAAATCTCCACATATTCCATACGTGGTATTTGGTTGAAGGTAGGGGAAATTTAGTCGTAAGTTACAAATGGACAATTTTGCCCTTGGTTGGTTAGTTTGGTTCTCTCATTTTTTTTTGTAAATGTTATAGATTGAATTTGTCTTTGGCTATTTTTCTTTTGCAAAATCTAGAGATGATAATGTTGAAATCCTATTACAAACTTTCCTATGTAGAAAACGTGAAATCCACAATCATTGCTGAATCAAAACATTTTAATTCATTGTCAACCAACTAGAAGAAATCAACTACAAATTGTTCATGTGCAAGGTAAACCAAAACTAAGAAATGAAAAATAAAAATTTTACAAGAGAAGTGTACAAATGTTAGTAAAATGTAAACCGTGTAAAATTTTCTCAAAAAATTGGGAACTTTACCGTTGATCCTCATATTTCCACCATAAGCAACCAAGCATATTATGTTGTTTAACATTCAACTATATATGTACATGAACATTGGGGATGAAGTCTTCTCGTCACCAACATGGTGTAATCCTATTTTTATTCCAAGTAGCCCAACAACGACAACTAATATTTGATCAAAAATCAATGTAAATTCCAATATACAAGCGCCCATCAAGAGTTGGCTAATATTTGATCCAAAGTCAACATCAACAGTCCAAAATCGAAGCACGTGATAGTACTTGTCATAGATGGCAAATATGGAAATTCACTATGAAGTAGCACCATGAAATGTCAAAGAAGAGGTAGCAGATGAAGCCTGGATGGAGCTTCATCATGAAGTGGTATATCGAACCTGATATGACTAAGATCATTATGAGGAATGGCAGATAATGTGTTGCTTATCACAAAATGATACCACTCCATAGTCCGTTCAACCTCTCCCTCTGGAACACCTGCATGTTGCCACAATATGATGTAGATATATATGTCACTTACTCTTTCTCTCTTTTGGACTATTGTGATGTAATCAAGATATATAGCATGGAATTCTTTTATGTGCAATCGGATCTTACAAGAATCATATAACAAATTAATAGCCATAATCTAGCTATTAAACTCAAGCTAAAATAAAGAGCCAAGTGACAAATTTCTACAAACCAAACACTAGAATCGGGTTATAGATTGGCAAGTTGGAATTGACACCAAGTTCTTCCCATATCAACACTTTTTCATCAAGTGTCATTAGTATTTGCTGCAATCTTGTATCATTAAGCATATCTAACCAAGTGCCACTTGCGTCTAAACCATAGTAGTTTATGTGTAAGGCTGCCATCCATTTACTTTTATCTATCAATTCCAACTAAAAAATATGCTCCTCCCTTTCTTGGGGTCAATTTCTATGCATAAAAAGTTGTGTGAGAGAGAGAAGCAAAAATGACTATAGCTTGAAGATGAACAATATATATGTTAGATAACTAATGTCTTGGTTTCATTAGGAAAAATGTATAGGTCAGATTACGAAAACATGTTGAAAATGATAGTTAGATTCCATATAACACCGATAGGAAGATTTACTTTCATATCCTCGACGAATGAAGGGAATCCTCCAATTGGCAAGAAGGTAAGAAATCCAAAGACAAAGGAAGAGCACACACCCCTCACCTATTGAATCACATACCAAACATGCTAAGAAGATCATAAAATAATTAAGCATAGTGCTAGAGAGTATGTTTCTAAAAGGGCTTGTCATCTTGGGTCTAGCTAGAACTCCAATTTAACAAGTCTAGCAAAGTAGGCATGAGTCATGCCCTATGGCTAATTAGTGGAGCTTAATTAGGTGCAGTGCATAGACAGAGACACTTTTACACAAACTCTTGGAAAGTGGTATCATTTCCTAGAATGTCATATAGTTAATGAAATACTAACTCTGATCGAAGGAAACAAAATCTGCCATCTTAAATTGAGGAAGAGAAAAGAGGGGATTTATTTGTTGCTTGCCCCTCTGGTCTCGTACCAAGAGTTCATAATTTAGGTACAAACAAGTGCAAACACCAACTCACATCTAGAATAGTTCTCATCAATGATAGTAGGTGGGATGGACATTTACATGGGATATCTCAGAGTTGATGCCATATGAAAAAATAGTTGCATAGTACATAACATTAATGAAATCCTAACTTTGACTAAAGAAAACAAAATCTACCATCCTAAACTGATGAAGAGAAAATAGGGGGCTTATCTATTGGTTGCCCCTCATTTACATGGGAAATCTAAGAGCTGATGCCATTTGAAAAAATTGTTGTATAGTACATAATAGTAATAAAATACTAACTCTGACCAAAGGAAACAAAATGTGCCATCCTAAATTGAAGAAGAGAAAAGAGGGGACTCACATTCAATAGCAATGGAAATTGAATTTCATCTTGAACTCTACAAATAGTTCTCATGAATTATAGTAGATGGGATGGAAATTTACATGGGAAATCTGGGAGCTGTTGCCATATAAAAAAATAGTTGTATAGTACATAACAGTTAATGAAATACTAACTCTGACCAAAGGAAACAAAATCTGCCTCCCTAAATTGATGAAGAGAAAAGAGGAGACTTATCTGCCATACTTGAGTTTTTATGTCAAAAGCTTCTTACAACAAAAAGTACGTAGAGAAAACTAACCTGGAATCCTATGGAAACAATGAAAAGAAATCCATTGCAAGATTTGCCTTAATGTTGTATGGAAGGAGTAGAATGAAGGGCATAATGACAATAATGTAACAACTACTTGGACTATTGCAAGTAAAAAGTATGTAAATGTTAGAATAGAAGGAAGGGACATTTTAAATAGAAAATAAATCTAGTTAAAATGTCACACGAATTGCCTGTGTAGATGTGATTGCTCCAAATGAAAAATGACCACATATCATTGGGTTTAAATCGTTACTTTTAGATGGTAAAAGATATCTTCCCTCAACTTTGTCTTGCATGGGGTTGTTACATTGTAGCCATCTGTGCCATGCAAAGACTTAAGCTTGGGTTTGGTCGAAACCATTCCTTTAACATGGCAAAAGGATGTTCCCTCAACTTTGTGTTGCATGGGGTTATTGTGTTGCAGCTATCCATATCATGCAAACATTGAAGTTGGCGTTGCTTGGACATTTGCCTAGTCAGCCAAAGCAACACTATCTAAATGTATAATAACCTAGCCCTCAATTGTGGGAAACCATTTTATGGTAGCTTTCATCATCACCATGGTGGGATAAGTTGATAGTTCAATTGCAACCAATTTGTTAATGGCAATGGAATATGAAAGGGAGCACATAAGTACCAAAATAAGTTGTAATATGAAAGGGAGCATATAAGTAACAACATAAGTGGTACTATGAAAATGGAACCAACACCATAACTAATTAAGACGTACCTAATGGAAGTTAGGTAGATAGAGTATGTAATGTGAACCTAGAAATGGTTACTACAATACCGCCATGCATGAGTCTATGTTTAATAGTTACTACAATATCAGAAATAGTAGGTCATGCATGATCAGCACATAGTACTATCATGAGACAAGGCAAAAAATATGACGCTACAACAATAGATACTTCATTATATGAGTAGGTCCTCCATCATGTGATAATGCGGGAATGAGTGGCATGCAGGAAGCCTTTGAATCATCCACCTACAAAATAAAAGAGTGTATTGCATTTAGCTTCTTTCTCAACAAGTTAGGGAAAATTTCATTGAATTTTGTTTTATGCACTAGATCCCATTCCTCTAGTGTTGGTGGAACTACTATAAACCATGTGTTGCACCAGTTCCAGCCCTCGTCTTGCAACAGATTGTTTATGACTATGAATTGTCGCTTCAGAAGTTTCCACCTACCAACCACCTCAGCCACTAGTAAGGCAAATTTATAGTCTAAGTTGAATGAATGGGCTACATCTCACCATCCTGTTGTTGTGAGTGTACTTTTGGTGCAAGAGTACTATGATAATTGATTTATATGATAACAAAATACTTGATATTTAACATTTGTATTGAGTTTAAGTTTCAGGAATAATGCAAATGGCTTCAAGTGTGAAGAAGCTCAAGCTCGCATCCATGGAGGATTGGAGGAGCTTGATGGAGGAGAAGAGAAGATGGAAGCATCGCTTAGAGAGAGAGCTTGAAGACTAGAAGAATAGGACTTAGATTTATTTCATATTGTTGTATCTTATAGTTTGTTCTCTTTATTTGTTTCTCTCTTTTATTTTCTTAGAATTATTGTGAAAGAGCCCCAAACTAACATACCTTAGTCCTAGAAAAACTTATACATTACTAGGACACTTAGGTAAACTCTAGAATAGAATCAGAAAATCAATATAGAAATCAGATAGCTTTAGCAGACGTTCGATATTGACCTCAGACGTATGATTATGGACATTAAAACGTCTAATAGTTTGTACAGACGTCTAAACACCTAGGTTGGACTTAGTGTTCTCTGACCAATGATTTTAGATGACCAGCCTATAGTCCAGACGTCTTAGAAGGCGTCTGGTGACTTTACCAGATGTCCAATTAGAGGATTGTTGGCTTATTAGAGAATATCTTCGAGGATTGACGTATGATTGTATTAATTATATTATCAGACGTACGTAGAGACTCCTAGATGTTTGATAAAGAAATGTTAAGCTAAATCTAACCCAAATCTACTTTTGTCAACCCTTATAGCCGTTAGCCTCTCCGAAAATTCTTTTCTGCAAAGAATCCTCTTTCCAAATGTCCTGACCTTATGACAGACGTCCAGTTTGTTGTTTGACCCTTAATATCTAGAATCTTGTTTTGGATCTGGTCAAAACAGGAACGAACCCGCCTATTATTAGACGTCTAATAACTCTGTCAGAGTAATTATGATCCTGATTTTGGCTTGATTTGCCTTGGATTTGATTCCAATGGCTATAAGCCCTCTCCAAGGCCGCCTTGAACATTCTTAGGACCTTTATAAATAGGAGATGACCCTGATAAATGCCAGTTTATCATCATTCATATGCCCTAAAATAGATTTAGCTCTTAGGGTTTTAACTCCGCAAGCAGGTTTTAGGGTTGCATTTAGGCATTTAACTAGCATGGGGGTATGATGAGTGGCTACTCATCATAGCTAAAAGGCCGAAATTAAGCTAGACACTAAGCAAAACAATATCAAATTAACATATAAAAAGGGTTAAGTGTGGGAATTAAAGAAAAGACCTAAAACTTTTAATGTGTGTTAAAACCTCCTAATTAGGTCACAAAAATGAGATATTCTGAAAACTAAAGAACAAATGATGATCCATGCATCAATTGAACACATAAACAAGTTTGAAAAGATAAATCAGAAGTAAAATCAATGTCTTAAATGTTCAATTAAGCACATGTAAAAATTTGAAAGCAATTGGACATCATTTAGGCTTAGAAATAAATAGATTACAATTAGGTCCTTCATGCATTACATTTCTACCCTTCAAAACTCCTTCTTGGACCTTTTTGCAAGCCGCAGGGACCCTTCTGTATGACTGCAAGGCCCTTCCAGTTATAGTTCTTTTCACTTTTGGACCTGCACGCTATTCTTCTACCCCTTCGTTCAAGGGTCTTCCTGCAAGTTTTCCCTCATTTCAGAGAGAAGCCTGTGTTCTTCACGCGCACTGTAGCACGTGAAGAACACAGCCATTCTCGACCGTCCATCGCACTTTTGATCTCGATCTGCAGCTGGAATCAAATGGAACCTTCGCGCGATTCGGTGCGTGCATTCACCTCTCTTCCCAGATCTCATCTGACGGTCAGATCTCTCTCTTGACTCGCCGCGCGCTCTACCCATCTCATCCTCACCGCCGGCTTAATTTTGATTAACCTCACCCTTGCGGTGATTCCAATCACTGAGCTGCTACTTAAGCACCTCAGTGGTGTCGTGCGCAAAGGATCGCTCCCTCCTACATCTCTTAGCGATCAGTTCGTCCACTCCAGTCTCTCCTCCTCATCTAGACCCTGATTGCACAGCCACCGGCTGTGGAATCATCGCCTGCTCTCGACCCTCCTCGTCGCTAAGGACCTCGTAGCACCTGAGGATGACCCTGGAGTCTCACTAGCAGACTCTTCCCTCCGCTGGAGTCACCCTCCTCCTTTCTTCCTCCTTAGCCGCCGGCTAAGGACCCATAGGTCCCATTCTTCCTTTTAGTTTAGATTTTTAATTCTGCACAAGTAGTGTTAGATTTAGTTTGCAGTAGTTTAGAATAGATTTAGTTTTAATTGTTAGTGTTTAATGTTAGCTGTAGTTAGATTAGTCTTAGGAGTAGAATTAGTATTAGATCCCCTCCCTTACCTCCTCTGATCAATCCAGATCAGAGGGGAAGAATCATCTGTTCATTGTTCAATTTATCTCCCTCTTCATGTTTTGTTTTTCCATCATCCAAATTCTGATTCTTGTTTTTCCTTTTAACGACGAATTTTTCATCAATCACCCACACATCCTGACCCAATTTCAGATCTGATGGTGCACTGCCTCAGATCTGAAAGTGGCGTCACAAGCACCATTTGGGGCTTCTCACTCACTCCATTTGTTTCACAAAAGCCCCTCTGTTTTAAATGGATTGCCTCAGTTTGTCAGAGCACTTTTGATTTGGATTTTAAAGGATTTTTACTCTCTGAAATGTTTTGACAGATCTGACAAATTGAAGGGATTTTTGGTTTTCATTGTGGGCAAGGACTTTGAGAAGTTCTCTGGTGACAGAGAACCAATCAGAAGAGCCTTTCATGATTCTGTTTATACTTTGTTTTGAATGCATTCGCCAGTTTCCATTAAATTTCCTTAATGCATTCTTAGTCTCTTTTTGCTATTTCAGAACTGCCATACACTATTTGTGTTGATGATCATTTCTGTATGGTGATTCTCTAACCTAAGGAGTTTTCCATACTCCTTAAGGTTGCAAGAAACTGGGATTGTATGTTGTTGGTTTTAATTGATTGAGCTAAGTCTTCCTTCATGCTGTCTATGGCATTAGGAAGACTAACTCAATGCCATTTGCTATTTTGATCTAAAATGATGCTTCTGATAAGGTTTTTCCTAATGAGTATTTGAGCTGAATTTACATGAGATTTTCGTGAGATTTAAACCCTTATCAGATTTGGATTTCAACTCTCAAAATTTTTAGTTTGGTTTGAATTTTCTCTTATTCCCAGTTACACAGCAACATGCTGCATCTAGCAGCTACATTTCCCTCCATCTCTAAATTCTCCTCTTCTCTAAATTTTCCTCTCATCTGTTGAATACATCCCCCTCTTCAAATGGACTAACTGCAGCAGCAGTTAGCCCATTTGACAGTGGCTTAAGCCACTGCTGATGCTAAACAAAACACCCTGAATAGCACACCTTCTCATCCCTCTCCATCTTCTCTGACAGTAGCTTAGCTGCTGTTTAAATTGAAATCAAAACTTAATTAACCCTTCTTCCCTCATTTCCTAACTTCCTACTAAAACCTAATTATACATACTTATTTTAAAACTGTAAATATACCTATCTATATCATTCTAACTATAATATACAGACTAATTATGTAAGTATAAATACATAGATATACTGTAATTACTGTACAAACTTATATATATATATATATCTATGTACATATGTAATCTATGTAAATATATGTATATATACTAAACTATTATGTATGTATCTAAATTATGTGTATATATAGATACAGATTCCTATTTACATATTTAGTAGCTATATTATAGATTAACTTAGCTAAATTAATAATTTAGAGCTATAATTAAATTAAATACATCTATAAACTTAGGATAATATATATAGTAAGTAATTTAAGCTAATTAAAGTGTATTTATACCTAGTACAGCTTACTGTAACTTAGTTTTAATTTATAAACACACAGAACTGCTATTTTAGCCTAAATAAAACAAGAATAAATTCGTAAAAATACAATAAAAATATTTATTAAATACTTAAGTATGTAAATTGAAACTGTTTAAGGTCAATTAGACCATTTATTAATTATTTCATAAGTAATTAACTATTTAATCACTTAAATAAACTTGTATAATCAGCCTAGTTTAACTAATTTATTTGTACAGTAAACATATTTAAAATTCAAAATTAATAAATCAGTTATGTAGTATTATGTATATATTTTATTTACCATATTTTATTTTATTTTTTTTAATAATTTATGGCCCCCAAATCGAGGGCCAAAAGCACGCACAGAAGCAGCTGCGGCTGACTTCCAGCGCACGATGTGGCGCTGGAATAGCGCCACATCGTGTGCTGCAAGTCAAGCGTAGCGCTTTATATGTTAATTGTGCATCAGCAAGGCAGTCGTCACGGCACAAGGCGCCCGAAATGGCATCCTATTCCATTCGACCCAATGTTCTCTGTCTGATTTGTGATGTGTGTGTGGGGCCGGGGGCCCGAGCGTGCGAGCATTTGTGGCGATTAGGCTGAGGCCTGACGCTGAGCTAAAAACGTAATTAAGCCACCTAATCCGAGATTAGGGCGCGCTTAGTAGAGGTCTGGTCCTGCCCTCTGGGTGCAGCGTATCCCTCGAAAAGCACGCCCGCAAACTAAGCACGTTTTAAACTAATGACATTAGCCTAACCCCCTCCCCACCACAGCCTCTGAAGTATCTTAAGACAGAAGAGTTAACACAGAAGAAAAGAACAGACGAGTTAAGTTATAACACAAAGAGAAGAAAAAGAGAGAACACAAGAGATAACAAGAACAGAAAAGACTTACTGTACATACAGTAGTAGAATAAGTAATATACATACGTATAAGTAAATCTATATAATTACTAACAGAATAAAGTGACACTATAAACATCGCTAAAGACCTCAGTTTTGCCTTTTAGGTTGTATAGTGTTTTCTGAGATTTAGCGACGCTTATATCTGTCACTGAAACTGCTGTATATGTCACTATACATAATAGACTAATAAGTTAAGTTTCTACACCATTGCATTCTAATGTATTATGTACTATTATGTTAGTACTAATAGGATAACTTGTAAATACATAGTTTAGAGTAGAATAATAGATTGTTTGATGCTTGTTCATAGATAGTATTTTTGCAAGCACTTCTTAGTAACTAGGTAAATAAAACATTCATTCATTCTTTAAGTGTAAAGTTTCTTTTTGAATAAGAAGACAATTTTGGAGATAATCAAAGAGTGACCGAATTAAATTCAATAAATTGCCTCCCAGAGAACGACCTGGAACAAAACCAGTAAAAATTAGATAAATAAGCAAATGATAATAATGGTTGTAATGACTGGTACTCACCCATACTCACCACTATACGACATTCTTAATGTTATATTATACACCCTATACTACAACGACATGATCATAACAATAATCATTCATCATCATACAACCATTGTGTTATATACACATTGTAGATCATCAGTGTCATTGTTATCATTGTCATTCACACATTACACACATTACACCATTACATCATCAGGCATGCATTGCATTTTTGTTGTATTTTTAATGTATTTACTTGAGTGTCAGGGAAAGATAGAAAGTCAGATCCCACATACCTTGGCACTCAAAAAGGTAGAAAATGAAGAAGCTCATTTTAGCTGGATTCCAGCTAGATCCAGATCATCCCAATTGGATCCTAGCTCATTCTAGCTGGATCAATTCATCTCTAGTTCCATTCAGCTCATCTCAGTTGAATGGTAGCTTAAGCTAGTTCACCTCAACTCCATTCAGCTCACCTCAGTTGGATGGTAACTTAAACTAGCTAAAGACAGTTGATCCTAGCTCCATTCCAGCTCCTCTAGCTCAGAAGAGTTCACTGGAAGCTCAACCTAATTAGGACTAGATATTAGCTAGACCTGGTCAGCTGAAGATGACCTTAACCTGCTTAGGCTAGCTCAAGTCCAACTCCCGGAGGCTCAACTCAGCTCAACTTAGTTGAGCTGAGCTACTTGACCTAAGCTAGCTACTCCAGCTAGCTAGGTAATCTCCGGGAAGACCAGACCTAGCTTACCTCAGTTTATTTTAGCAGAAGCCAGCTCATTTAGCTTGGCTTAGCAACTAGTAAAGAACTAGCAAGCTAAGCGAAATAAGGTAGCTCCTTGCAGTTCTCTTTAGCAGCCACCAACTCCAGTGAAGCTCAAGACAACTTCCTCCAGCTCTTTTCCTCTAAACCCTAGCTTCCTCTATCTCTCTACCCTACTCCCTGCAAGCTAAGCTAGCTAAGCTAGCTTAGCTTAGCTAGTCACCTCCTTGGCATCCCTACTTAACCCTAAAACCCACCTACCTATGCTCCACCAAATAGCCCTAAACCTAGTTCACCTAAGCTCCCTACTCCCAATCTATCTTGGCGCCACCTAACTCACCACCTTTCAACCCACCACCACCACCAAGAGTCACCTTGATTTTGGTGCCAAAAACACCTAACTACCCTCTCCATTTTGGTGCCAAAATCCCCTTCCATCTCAACGCTCCATCCAACACCTAAACCCATCCTATCCATCCAATCTTGGCGCCACTTAGGGTCCCTTCTAGAAGGCCCATTTTGGAACCAAAACTAAAGGTCACCAAGGGTATCAACCACCCATAACTACCACCTATGTGACCCTTGGGTTGGCACCAACCGTCAGCCATAGGGTCACCAACTACCCACTAAAATCAAGCCTAGCCCTCCACTACATCCCATGCCAACCACCCTTCTCCCTTCCTATTAATAGCCCCCTTAACCACCACCATAACATCATCTTCTCCCTTTGTATATTCCACCATTACACCACCTACACCTAAGGCCAAGGAAGAAGAAGAATAGAAGAAGATCAAGGGGGTAACCTATTTGCCCCCTTGGTGCCTTCTTCCTCATTCTTCTCCCTTGTGCCATGCCGAGGAGGAAGCCTTCATCTAGGGGGACGGCTAGGCAAGAGGAGGAATAAGGGTGGTGGACGTCCACCCTTGGAGGAGGCTTGGAGAAGGACCACTTGAAGGAAGAAGCCAAAGAGGAGTTCTTGTCAAGTACAGGAGTAGCCGTAGTTTGAGCGAGGATTTCTTAAAGCTTCTACTGGAGGATCTTCATCTTGTTCTTCATCACTTTCTATTTTTGTATTAGCGAGATTTTGTTTCTATTTTAAGCATTTATCTACTTGTGACTCTGCATATTTAGTTAATATAAAGCTTTTTGCCTTCAATTTCTTGTTCTACTTAGTATGTTTTCCTTGTAATTGTAGTGCACCACAATTCTCTTCTAATTACCCTAGGCGCACTTGCTTAGGGTGAGCTTAGAAGAGAGGACATTCTTGTCACTCTAGAGTAGTTTATAGGCATAGCTATAGCATACCTTCATCTTTTCATTCGTTGCCTGACTATTTATGAAAACCCAAAAAAAGATTATATTCTAAAATCACAAAAAGGAAGTTGATTTCCCGTTTTCAAGCAAGTGTGTTTAAAAATTGCATCCCTACTTCCTTGGATGACCCTAGATACCACCGCTATCTAGGTTATATACAATTAAAAGCAATTGCGAACTTGCATGTTGCAACGACTCAAAACCCTAGTTTTAACAAATCACGTATATCTCGCTATCAAACCCTTCCCAAGCAAAATACACCTTGAGAAACTACTTCCATACCTTTCGTCTAAGAAGAGAAAGATCGACAAAGTGCTCTTGCTCTCAAAGCTTCCAATCAAGAGCACCATTAATCTGTGCAATTACGCCTACACACTTCCTATTAAGGGGAGATATCTTTCCTATAGAAGCATAGACTTTTATTTACTTTGTGGCTATATAGGTATTTGTTTTTCCTTTTATTTTTGGTTGGAAATTCACTTTGCGAATTCCTGTCTCCTTCGCGAGACAATACTCCTTGTCAAGAGAAGAGTTTGAGGTATACTACCCTCTATTATAAAGTAGTTTGGTTGTAAGTGGTTGAACTACCCTCATTTAAGTAGTTCAGTTAGTGGATTTGATCGACTAGGTCGATCAGGAAATCCTAAACCAAGAGGTTTACGTGGTGATTTTTACCCAAGTTTGGGTTTCCACCTAAAAATCCTTGTATTCATATGTGGGATTGGCTTCAAGATATGAAGGATAAGGACCCAGGTGAGTTTTTACTTGGGAAATTGTTAAAATTGAGGATGAGATTTGTGATTACTTTAGTCCAATCTTAGGATGATTCTCAGGATGAACCCCCTTCAGGAGAGCCAATGTCAGAACTCGCTTAGGCACCTGTAAGGGGGGACACATTTTACAAGATCGGGGATGACCAGGTTGGTCTAGAGCAACCAATTGAGGATGAATTGATTTCTTTACCCGAGATCCTTGAACCAGAGTACAAGGAAAAGTATGTCTCCATGGACTAGGCAATGATAAGTGATTTTGAGACATATATAAATGCGGATTCAGGATTCTTTGATTAAGAGGGTGAAAAATCTTTATGTAAATCTCACCTGAGTTTGAGGAAGATAATTTTAGTGAGACAACCGGGCCCGTGGAGTATGATAAATCATTTGATGGCCCTATAACTGAAGATTGTGATCCTACTGGGGATGATGTGGAGGATTTAGATCCTGAGTTAATGGGTGATTTAATCAATAACCCCAGTCCTTACATACATCCCATTGAGCATAATGATGATTCTATTTTTGAGATCACCAAACCTAAGTCAATTTTAATTTAGCCACAAATCTTGGACTTGGATACCTTTGATTAGGTGAATAACATGCAGGAGGTCCCGAAATTTGGAATTATGATTACGGAGGATAGGAGTTGAGAAATGAAAATTTGGGAAATCAATTCCAAGGGAAGTAGAAATTTGAGTCTAAGGGTTCCTATAAACCTAAAACCACCAACCTTCTACCAGGACTCTTACAATATTTTCAACTCTGAGGATGTCCAACCTAAACACAATTTAACTGATTATCTTTTTGATACAAATTTTCCTTTTGATCGACTTTTTGGATTTGGGTTGCATCATCACAAATTGCAGACCTAACCCCGCTTACACAATGATCTCCGATTTTGGGTAATTTTTATTTAGAACCTTAGATACACTCGATTGTGGGGCATGGGTTTGCATCATAACTTGGTCCACATCTGTGGACATTCTTTGCTGGCAGGTCTTGAGGTTAATCTTTTTCTTTTGATCCTGACCTGTAGTTGTGATGTCTTTATTTCTTCTTTGTTTTTATAGTGTGCCTAGCTGAAGGCACTAAACTTAGCACATATACAGTCTATTTTCATCTCAGAGCTGACTTGTTAATCATGAAATTCAGGTGCTTTCTTCTTTATTCCCCTCCTTTTCATGTCTTTTTAATTCAATGAAGCCATTGCATTAGATAGGCATCAGGGGTGGATATATTCATCTTTGGATCATTTTGTTAGCTCCATAGATTCTTTTTATTATTTTCTCTTTATTTATAAAAAAAATTGAATTAGGAAAAGAGAACTTGGGCATTAAAGTTTTTCAAACTTTAGAGAATGATACGATAGGATCTAAACACTTAAATCCTTCAGATCTTAGGGCTTAATCAGCTCAAGTGTCCACTGAAATGTGGACTTGTTTCTCGAGTTCTCAGCATTCTAAGTTCATTTCTAAATTGGTTAAATAAGTTGGGATGATAAGTACACGACTTATTAACTTATCCTTTGATTTGAGGGAACTTATAGTCTAAGCATCTACACACTATTTGCATTAACTCACTTTTCGGTGGTTTTAACGAAAATTGGGTTGCTAATGAACTTTCTAGGGTGCTATACTTGGTAGGCTGTTGTGGGTAACAACCCATTGGCTAGTTATTCAGAGCTCGGCCACAAGACCATTCTCTTTCTGCTGCCTTTAGGTAAATCTTAGATCATGAAAGCCACCTAGTTAGAAAAAAAAAGAAAAATATCCAAAAAGAAAAAAAAATTGAGAAATAGAAAAATAAGAAATAAGCCACACTTCACTGCACGTGTATGGCTGGCAAGTCGTTGTGGATAACAACTCATTAGTTGGTTGTCTAGAACCCAGCTCACTAAATGCACATTTAATTCCAAACACTTAGGAAGAAGCGGGGAAGTAGAATAAGTCAAGGAGGTATACACTGGGTTTGCTTTTGTGTTGACCCCATAAAAATAAAAAGCAGGGAGAAAGCTACCGGTTGGATAGACACACCTTTAACCAAAATTTCTTTTCAAAGCCACCTAGGGGCGTAGAAACCTGAAGTCCATTCTAATTACTGATCACGAGTCTATCACATTCACATAAAAAGATGCTTAGAACTTAGAGTTCTTTTCGAGTCTTGGGTGGGTTGGGTAGTCGTAGAAAGTTACCCCGAGACTCTTAACTCAAAAATCCAAAAAAATATTAGAAAAGAAGAAAAAGAAAGAAAAAAATGTATTTTCTTTTGAATAAGGCGAGGGCTTGGGCAGCCTACATTTTGGCATACACTTGGGCACTATTGAGTCTTTGTAATTCAGGTCTTTAGTAGAAATTTCTTAGTGCTGAGAAGTAAATATTGGCCAAGTAATTTAATCCTAATTTTATTTATAAATAGCATGTAATTTTGCTAGGGATTAGCAAAAGATAGGTATGGGGGTGTGATGTGTATACATCTAATTAGCCTAAAATGTCTATTTATGCATGTTCCTAGTGTTATAGAAGCATCATGCATTATAAATATTCCATAACATGCATCATCATGCATTTAGGTTAATTTATACAAATTGTATAGTAATTCATCTCTTTTTGTGATGGGGGGACAGGGCAATATTTATCTAGGCCTCGGGTTGAAGATCCAATCGTACAGATCTGATCAGGGCGACAATTGGAGTTCAACGCCTCTGAGATCGCCCCAATTGGACCTCCGTAGCATCAGATGCTGTTTGAGGAAGATCAGAGGTCAAGGGGCAAGGTGGTGAAAATATGAACCTCAGATGAAGAATTTGACCACATGGATGGGTTCGGATCGACGATCGCATCCTAATGGCTCGAGAATCGATCCAATCCAACATCCGTGGCACTACCTACGAGTAAAAGATGGATGGCTCAGATCATGCCACATGGCATCATTCGGGCCACCCATGGACCAACCACAACCTCTCTTCACCCATGGATGGCCTTCCCTTTCCACCGTTGGATGAGGATCCAATGGCCTTGAGCGTTGGACCATGAATTCGTCCACTTGACAATCTAGGAGTCATGGCGCATTGATCGAGAGTTCTATCCTCCATGGAGGTCATGAGTTCGAGGCTTGAGGACACCCAATACCTCTTCAATTCCAGTTTTCCTTGCATGGAATTTGTGTGGTAACATGGACATCCACTTGCAAAGACCCTTGCATGGGATTCATTCCATGCGTGAATTGCATGGGTGTGGATTCCATGTGTGAAATGAGTGGGAATGAATTGCATGGGATATGTTGCATGGACGTGAAATGCATGGACATGAAATGCATGCATGCATTATTTGCAGTGAGGGATGAAGCAGCATGAATAGTTAAGATGTCCGCAACCTCTCTCAGCCATCCAATTTTATTTCATGTAGCGGGAAATCAAATGGCTCTAGCAAAACGTGGGAATGTGTGCATCATGGGCATGACTTGAAGGCCTATGATTTTTGGGGGTATTTTTACCAATTTAACCTCCTCCAAAAGCCTATAAAAGGCCCTACATCCCCTCCATTTTGATCCATCCCTTCTCTTCTCCTCTCACCTCCTTCAAAGCTCTACGAGCTGGTCCCATACCCAGGATGCTCCATTAGAGCTAAAGTAAAATAATTTTCCCATCTTTTCACCCCCTTCGTGGAGCATCCCGTGGTTGTCCTCTTGTCACCATTTGAGAAGCGGATCCCGCTGCGACGCCACCCTGTTCTGTCCTTCGTCCTCCAGCTCCATTCTCCCTCGTCCAACATCTCACCACCCTCTTCCAAACGCTCCATCAACGTGGCTTGTCCTCCAAGCATCAGTCAAGGAGGATTTTCTCATCCCTCTCTTTTTATCGTTTTCTAGTGTAGATTTCCAGCTTTCTAGTTGTAGAAATTAGTTGTAATGAACAGATGGTTATAAAATATTGGTTCTCTCTCTCTTTTGTCTATATTATTCTCTCTCTCTTTTATATTATTTATTCTTTAAGTAGAATAGCTAGCATAGATTAATTTCAACTAGCTAATTTGTTTTTCGAAAATAATTCAAACGCGATTTTTAATCAAACGTTCACCTCCCTGTGTTTGACCTGGGACTCACACGAGTTTCGGTAAAATTTATCTGATAGTGGATTTTTATGCAACTACAATGATAGGTTTTCAAAATCAATCTTTTATGCATATGAAATCTCACTCATTAGTTGACCATTTCATCATAATGTTGTTTAACACTATGAATGACAATGTCAACCTCCATGTCCGATACCCTCTTCTGCAACTCTATGTTACGCACATCAGATCCCTGCAATTCCAACTAAAGCCTCTCCACCTCCTCATTCTTAAGTTGAACCACATGCTCCAATTCTTTGATGTGATCCATTAGCTAGTCAACATGATCCTCATTTTCCTCCCTCCTTGTTTGGGAGAGTTTCCTCTCCACCTTACCAACCAAACTTGCGAAGAAGGTGAGCTTCGCTTTTGTAGATGAGGGCATCAATTCATGATGCTCTACAGGTATCTTGTATTTACATCCCTAATGGTACATTCATCACATTAGGAAGCAAATCACAAATCCATTGCTGTAAATTACACCATGTAATATGCACATCATCACCTAATGGACACACGTAGTATAACCTCTGCAAGATCGTTTGCTCCTGACCATTGTCCACTAGGAGCATGAGATTGTAAATCTCATGGCATGCACATTGTCGGCCATGAAACTAGAATGACCCTCATCATGGTGCAACCTCCATTCTTGCATCGTTAGACCCAAACAAAGGTGGAATGACTCTAACAATTGTGACATGATTTAATTGTCCATACACAGGTGCTAAATATGTCGACATACTCTGTTGAATAATAGTTTCGATACATGACGAAGTACATACACACATAGTTACATAACTAGAACATCAGGTATGAAGTAAACTTGCATTAGTACTAATAGTACACTTTTACTAACATCTTCTTTAACGCCTACTCATGTAATTTGCCCATAAACTTGATGCAATTTGGTCGTGAACAACTTCACTTGCCCTTACATTGGACTCGTCTACCTCATCATTCAAGTCATCTTCATCATCATCCCTCAAATATTTGATGAAACTATGAATCATTAAGATCATAACTCCAAAGGAAGTTATGGATAATAAAAGTAGCCATGAACATTTGATGCTACACCTTGATGCTATAAAATGGACGATGATCTAGCAATTGAAATTGTGACTTTAGAGCACTGAATGTGCCCTTCGTAATGTTTTGTAGCTGTGCCTGATGGTGGTTGTAGATCTTCTTCTTACTTTGGTAGACCCTTCCCTTGTATTCCTTCAAGTACTATGAAAAACCATGATAGGGAGCGAGAAACCAATCGGTATTTGTGAAAACCAGGTCGATAAGTACCTCTTTCCTTGTGGGACTCAAAATTGACCATACTCTAATGCCTAATTTAATATACGCATATCTATTGTGGAGCCCTCAAATCTAGTGACAACGTAGACAAATTCCACATTGAAGTCAGTGACTACTAGGACATTTTGGCTCATCCAACCTTTCTTACAACAATATCGTCTAGCTAGTTCATTCAAAACAATCTCATTGACATGACATTCATCAATTGCTCCAATACAATCCTTGTACAAGAATTAAATATAATACAACATAAGATTCAACGTGATCAAGTAATTCATAGTCATGAAGTTAGTTCAAACTTTCAAGATTATAATATGGATGATACTTTCAGTTATCTCGTACACAATCATCAATTGGTGCATCAGCTCTGGAAATCCTTGTGAAAAGCTTCCTTACCTTCAGAATTTGACTTAGCACCCGATTGATGTATCTACAATTGTCTCTCTGGAATGCTGGAACTGCTTTATCAAATGGAAGTTCAAACCTCTGTATGATAGGACTAACATAAAAATGTTTAGTTGCTCTTCTACCATGGTATTCCTTATGTCCCTCATGTGTGTTCTGCTCCTCACAAGATCAACGAAAGCCATGAAGTGTTCCACATACATCCAAAACTTATCCTTGTACCTCTTGTGCTAACTAGATAAAAATGTGGCGCATCCATAAGTATCTTGTCATGGAATTTGTATTATGTGGTATTCATTGTTTGATTGTAAGTTGGGCCATCATAAGGATAGGCACAATCATTTCAACAAGGTGGATGTTTTCCTCCTTGGTTCCACAATGCTCAGAGTCTAAACTTGAAGTAGAATTGTTTGAGATAGAGGAGGTAGAAATTTCAGATACAGAAATATCCTTAGAGGACATCCCTGAAAGTAGATCTAACCAATAGAAGATTCTCATTACGGAGTGTTGACTTCAATCTATGGGGTGAGTGGGTAGGGAAACTAATGGAAGTAGATAATTCTACGTAGATATGAAATGTACGGAAATAAATGAACTCAACTACGATGAAATGTCTAGAATGATTACATGCCAAAGAAGGTAGACAACAACACTGACCAAAGCCTATGAAGTGACATAAAGGAACCATCACATGCATAAGGAAAACTACTTCAGGCAAACTCCAGCCAATTCATGAAGTCATTTGGGTTCTCGACAACATCTTTGAAGATTGCACAATTTCTACTCCTTACAAAGTACTGTGCAAGTGTCATTGTATCAACAACAGAAAGGTTTGGGACTCTCACCATTGCAAGGCATTCACCTATCTCCTTAGATCTATCCACCTTCTTCGGTTGTGGCTGGGATCTTACACTGATAAGGTTCTATAGAAAAGAACTAATTTAGAATAATCCTTTTGATATTTGGGCATTCGAATGCCCAAAGCTTGATCGCTTTCTTTTTCCTCCACTAGAAGTACTGTCTCCGCTGGCTCTTTTCCCCTTACCAGCCCTTGATGAGTGAGGATGCAGAGTTTTCATTTGAGTCTGGTTGTACACATCTGAAGGATGAAAGCTGTTTGAGGATAACCACCAATGTGGCCAAGAATATCATGCTATGTAATTCCACCAAGAAAAGGACCATTGGTGTCAATCCCATGGTATGGAGGTTGATCGAATGATAGCAACTCCTTGAAACTAAAATGGTTGTCATTTACATCAAACCCACCCATACTCTCTTAACTTGCATCTATGTTGTATGTTTCCTGCTGTAGGGGGTATGGAATGAGTCATTGTAGTAGGTATTCAGTGATACATGAGTTTCATTCCATGCATAAGAGACATCATCATTTGTGCAGTTAGACAATCGTTGTGATGAAATTGCATGCTTTCCAATTATAATGTCCTTACGTACTATGATGTTGATCTCATCATAGCAGGGAAATGCAACCTCTCTCAACTTTTGCAACTTGGGTGGTAATTGAGACATGGGAAAGTCAAGTTAACAATGAGAATTGGAGAAGTTATGAGGGCGATGGAAATAATTGACAGTGAGATGGTACCTCTTCGCAAATGGACGAAGATGTTGCTATAGGGCACTTGGTAATAGGGTCAAGGCCCTATCTACTCAAGTTGACAAGACGATCAAAGATACGAAAATTCTTCTTCAATGTCTTCCATCTATGGAGGATATTTGCATGATCATATCCCAAGTTAGTCTATTTTTCAAGCTACAAGACTATCTCACTCCATGCATGTTTTGTAAAGGATCCTCCATCCCAATGGCTAGAATTGTAATGGTCTAACAAAATTTTTATAAGCTTCCAATCTTACTTCGTGATCCACTTCTTAGCTCTCCTAGTCCTCAATCCACTAGAACTAACCTTGTCCATGGGTGGAGGTGGATTTCCGTTGCTCATCCAATCATTCTAAAATTTATTCATGTGTAGCCATTAGCTTAAGAGCTACTTCTATGAAAAGAATAGCATAACGGCTAAAATCGAAAACTAGTCCTATGTACCACATACGTAAGTGGTTGTCTTGTGTTGAAATGCGAACTTAAATGATGTCAGAGAAGGGAACCATAAGGGAGAAATTGGATGATTAGTTTAAATTGGACAATGATTGTCGCCTAATTGTCTTCTTAAGCAACCCCTACTCTAAGGTTTGAGCTTATGACCTCCAATTTTGTATGGTATTTAAAGGGGAGGATTTCATAATGGCAACAGTGGGAAAATGCAATGTAGAACTTGTGTCTCACTAAGAATTTAATCAACATGTTGAAAGTTCAAGAATTTAAAAGACACGGTTGCCTTCAAGTATACTATCATAATGGTCATGCATTATAATTGGATAGTTTAATGCCTTTCGCTAATCTTTTCATATCTTGAAGAAGTTGCTATTTTACACCATTGTGTGGCTTTTTCTTAACTATATCTTATTGGATGTTACAAATTTGTTGAAATCAAGAACATGTGCATTGTGAGGGATTTCATGTAGTATCCTTTGTACATGACTTCTAATTTGAATATAAGACATGCTAGATATATATCATTGATCACACTTTTTTGTGAGAAAGGATTCTTTACTAATCTACCTATGCATTTTACATACTATTTTACATACTTGATTAGTACCTTCATTATTGCATGTAAAAGATAGAGTAATTCCAATGTGCATTTTTTTTGAAAAATAAACAATCGGGAATCTTATGCAATGGTAAGAGAATGAGGAATTGACTCTGGCATTTCCAACGGGATATCTTTAATTTCAAATTTAATTTCACCATCCTCTGGCCTTCCCCCATTAACTATTATGTAAGTAAATAGGAAAATAAAATAGGAACACTATAAGAAATTAGGCTTTTGGCGACAAATACTTACCGGTAGTTTTACAAAATTGATGGTAATTCTAACACCTTAGCGGCGGTTATGTTGGAACTATCGGTATAGCTAAATTATTTCTATTGTTGATGGTTTTAAACCTTCGACATAGGTTAAGTGTCGTCAAGATAAACCCTCACCTAAATAACACTTAAGCCAAAATGAAAAAACAAAAAGCACCCCACCCCGCTAAGCAAACTGGCTCCCCCAAACCCCTACACCCCAAACCCTCACCCAACCATCATCAAGAACACTTCTCCCTCACTCGACCATAGCCCTCACTCGACCACAGCCCCAAACCCTCAGCCGTCCTCGCTGCTTCTTCCTCACCACGACGACGACAACACTTTCTCCTTGACCTTGTCATCCTTCGTCCACAAATCCCCCTCGCCGATTGCTGCCCTATTTATTGAGCCTTTCGTCGAGTTTAGGAAATGCATTGTAATATAGTCGGCAAATCACTCTCAAATAGATAAAATTTATAACTTGAAATCTAAAATGAAGTCCGAGGTCGAACAAGGGAGCAACTATGGAATTCACGCACTAATCTTCAATTGTATATCAATGAGCACAATAAATAAAGTCAAATACAAGATATTCAATGAATAATAATCTACTCAAACGATATTCAATAATAATTGCAAGTATTTCAAGAGATCACAATGACAGAAAGAAATCTAAGACAAAATAATGGTCATTTAGATCGCCAATCATTAGCCTTAATTAAGCATATGTATCAGATCTCAATTATATAAAATAAATGAATAGTAGCTTGAATGCTATAGTGATCAGATGACAGTTTCCCAAATTAGACGATTTAAATGTTCATCAGACACAAAGCTTCTTAAAGACTTTCTTCTTTTCATCTTCTCTCTCTTCTATTTTCCCTCCTTTTCTTCTCTTCTTTTCCTACTTTAGACCTTCTCTTCTCGAGCCTTCTCCTTCTTCTTCTCTCCTTCTTCCTTCAGCCCTTCTCCTTTCTTCACAGGTACAAGGGAATAATTCCCTCAGCGACTAAGTGTCGAGCCTTCTCTCTGAAGAGAAAAGCCCCCTCCCTTGTTCACAAATTCCTCCTCTTCTCTCTTAGATAATTAGGTAGCCAACTGGGTTAAGCAGTATCGGGTCCAGGGCTACTGAAGTGGGTAGTAGCCGAGGAGTGAGGGCTTAGGCGAGTATGGGTGAGTGGGTAAGGGGACCTGACCCCCGTGTTCTTGGGTGATAAGCTTAAAGCACAAAAACAACTTAAGCGCTCTCAAGTGCTCTTCCACACCCAATGTGGCACTAATGTGCCTGCTCCTCTTTGCGTACGTGCGGCTTTTGGAGGTCGATCCAATTGAAGGTGCTTGCTACTGCTGGGAAGCCAATTGGAGATGCAGATGATGTCGTGAAGTGAAACTGCATCTCCTGATGTTGGAGGCAGATAGTTTGGCCGCTGAAGGACTGCGAACGAAGGCGGAGATGGAGGTGGCGGCGAAGCACGATGGCGAGAAACTAAAATTGTGAATAAGGCCTCATGACCACATTAGAATGCCTCAAGATGATCACCGGAGGACGGCGAAGGCGGTGGTGGTGGTCTCGTGGCTTGTTAGTGAGTGTGGTGGTATGTCAGAGTTGGAGTGTGAAGGTAGGTGGTTTGGGTGGGCGAAAGGGCAAAATAGGAGAGGGATTTTGGTCATGGTGGTGTGGCAGAGGTCGTGAAGGTGTTGGCAAGGTGTGTGGTGCGGTGGAGTGACGGGGAGACCTCGCTGGAGGTGCGGTCGGAGATGGAGAAGATGACTGTGAACAGTGGCGGCATGGGTTGAAACTAGGGTTTAGAAGTCCTAAGCTAACCTGCGGAGCTAGAGGAAGCTAACTAACCTAAATCAAATGGATGAAAGGGAAGCGAGGTCCTTGCTGGTGGTACGTCGAACTTGGAAGAGGTGAAGTCTCCGGTGGGCGAAGCGACGATGACGAGGGGAGATCGACGGCGCTCACTGGTATTGCGATGCGTGGAAGAAGCTAAGGATGGAGTCACTGCCTATTGTACGTGGCAGACGGTGAAGAAGGTAGTCAAGGAGGTTCGTCGGAGTTGGTGGAGATGGAGGTTAGAGAGAAGGGAAGAGGGGGAATCCGGCCTCCAAACCAAGCTAAGGACGGTTTATCCTCAGGGGGTCATTTATAGGCCTCAAAGGGGCGTTCCAAGCTTGGAAACCAAGCTTGGAAGCTCGAAGATTGCGTGCCTATGGGATACCCACATCTTCCATGCGTTTGCATGGAAGATTGGGAAGGAAATAGGAATCAAGGTCGAGTCCAATTGGAAGAGAATTCCTCAAGGAATCTCCTGTTCAAATTTGGGATTGATTGATTGAGAATCGAGCGAGAAATCCTTGCTCAAATCTCAATGGTGGAGCTTCTGTTCACACCAATGGTGGTAGTGGCCTATTTGGAAAGATGATGAGAAACTTAGGGACCTATTTGCAAGAATTTTAAAAGCTAGGGGCTGGTGTGAGATGGAAAAAGAGTTTGACTGGACAGAAATGCAAACTAGGTCAAGATGATCTCTGATTGGGTCTAAATTTTGGTACAAACATACTTTGGACCCAAGAAATTTGATAGTGAAGTAGGATTTTGGTTTTGACCAAGTTTGACGGGATAACTTATGCAAAAATCCAAATTAGGGTAACTTCCTGTCTGAGACTCTGTTTTAGGTCAACATGGATTCCAATGGTCAAATCAAGGATATCAAACCTTATAGAATATTTTTATATGATTTTTAGAAGGTTTAGGTGAATTTTATTTTGGCTATAACCTCAGTTAATTAGGTGGATCTAAAATTAGGATTTCGGATGTCCATTAATTCTCAAAATGCACGAAACCTGTTTCTGTTTACATGGATCCTCTTATTAGACATTAATGACCATTTGACCTTTAATTAATCCTTGGAAAGCCTATGATTGTTCTGCATTTAGGATATGATGTTAAAACTGTAGATTTACCCTTGATTTATTATTTATCTTTCAAAAAGGAAATACAATGAATTATGACTCTCCGATGGTTATGTAGGAGAATTTGTTAATTGATTATGATTAACTAAAGCTAGTTATAGCTGATGATGACATTATCATCACGCTCCCTTGGCTTCGCCAATCACTGCACAACCTCTACCCCAAGCGCAGTGGAAGCCACTGATCAACCACGTAAGATCCTTGTCCTTCTTCATCTTCATGGATTTATGGTTGATGTAGTATGGGATGCCATTACAACTACGTATAGAGGTGAGGAGGTGGCGGCGATGGCAGTGTTCCTGTTTGCGGAGGCCAGTTGTTCATCTCTGGGAGGCGTTGCTTTTACTTCTGAAATCGATCTTACTCTACTTTGTTTAGAATCGTATGCCGGTTCGTGATTATTACGTATTTAGGTATGACATGCTTAGTTGCAAGAATATTAGGAGTTAGAAATAGGCAACTTGAATCACACAAAAAGAATGAAAATTATTAAGCTCATGGTGATTTCAAACATATAGAGACAAATATATATAAAAGCATTTTTCATTCATTCAGTGGGAGAGTTGTTTGCAACATGAAACGTAGAGGAAAGATTGTACATAAATGCTTGAAAATTAAATCTAGCTACCAGAAAATAATTGCATGCAAGAATCGATGGGGGGGATTTCGCATGCATCATTGGGGGAGAAGTAAGACTACGCTATTAAGCAGTAATAAAAGCAATAAAATACGAAGAGCATGAATTAAATCTAGAAGAATAAAAGGGCATTCAGGGGTGGTCCCCGATGGCCTTGGAGTGGTCGGGAGAAGAATGAGGGACAGCCAATGTAGCTTAGGCCGACCCTTGGAGAGAGGTAGGGTTGATCCAGCATCCCAGCATGATGTCCTCCATGATGGTGGTGAGCTCGTGGAGGTGGAGTAGCTAGCTAAGTGAAGGTGGGTGTGTACGGGGCTAATGAAGTGAGTGGTGCCAATGGAAGCCAAGGGATGTGAATCGGTGCACTTGGCCGCCCATGGGATCTTTTTATAGACCTAATGGCTTCTCTCTAGAGAGGTGTGGAACTCTCTAGAGAGAGTCCAAGAGTGGTCGGCCACATGGGGGTGGAGGTGGTCTTTGAGATCTAAAAATTGTGGATCTCAATTTGAATGCCTCTTGGTTGCTAAATTTGGCAACCAAGAGGTGGAGCCATCTCAAGAGAGCTCTAGAGAATTCTAGAGAAATGTGTGCATGAATGGGTGTGTGTGTGTGTGTGTGTGGTTGTGCTCTATGTGGCTAGGTGGCTTAGGATAGGTCCTAAGGGGTTTGTGTAGGTGTAGGTCTTGATTTTAGGGTTACAAATCCTAATTGCTAAGGTGAAAATGCAATTAAACTTAACCTAAGTTTAATTGAATGAGTGTGAGCCTAATTGAGGGTGACATAACTCAATCAGGTTGGGTTTAGGTCAATTGGACTCTCACTAAGTCCAATTAAACTTGTGTAAGTTGAGATCTAAGCTCAATTGGACTCAATGAGTCCAATTGACTTAGGTGAAGGTAATTGACTTGATCTAAGTCAATTGGGTTTGGTGAGGACCTAATTAGGTCCTTAGGTAGGTCTAGAGGTGATGTACTAGGGGTAGGACACCTTAATTTAGGTTCCTATGGGGTTTGGATTAGGTCTAGGGAGCTAGAGATCCAAGATCAAGACTTGAATCTCAAAATAGGGACTGGAGACCAATATCAGACGTCCAATAATAGGATCAGACGACTTATACTCAAAAATCAGAAGTCCAGACTTCAGTTATGGACATCCAATTTGGGTCAGGGGGAAATCGAGGTTCTGTTTTGGGTACTCTGCAGAAATTATACGTCTGAGAAAGTGTCTGGACATCCAATAACATTGCAGAAGTGGGTTTAAGGTGTGCGGGAGATGGCTAAGGGTCCTGGACGTCCTATAACTTATCTGGACGTCCAGATAAGGGTTGGAACTAGGGTTTTAAGGCTTCCTAGGGTGTTGTGACCTAATCTAAGGGTGGGTAAGGCTTGGGGAAGTTTCTAGGCTATCCTAGGGCTAGGATGGACCTAAGCTCTTCACATTTTACTGCTTTATTCTTAGTTAATAGAATAGCAAACTTTTAACCCCCTTACATTATTATTCATATACCTAAACTAAGCCTTCTGCTCCAGCTCTGCTACAACTCCCGTTATTCCTGATCCAGCTTTAGATCCTGCTCCAGATCTGCTTATTGCCTGCAATCGACATAATGCACTTAATCAGCACATTATAACATTATTTTATGCATAGCTAAAGAAGAGCAGTAAAGATGCAGATAATGCGTATGCATGCATGAATAACCCTAACTTATGCTAAGTCCTAGCCTAATCTAGGTCAATTATGACCTATGATTGCTGCGCAATCAGTTGGTCTGGACAAGTCTTGGATAACTTTGAGAAGCATTAACTACATTCGTTATAAGAGTGGAGTGATACAGTTTTTGGATTGGGCATTTCATGATGATAGGAAACTACTTAGGAAAGGAAGATTGTATAATAAGATCTTATGGCCATGCAAGAATTGTATGAATGAATTGTCATTCGAACGAAATATTGTATTTGAGCATCTCATATGTGATGGATGGTAGCTTCATTACACGGTATGGACCGCTCATGGGGAGGAGCCTGGGGAGAGTTCGGAACGACGGACCACTCTTGAATATTCTAATTTTGTAGGTGGTGACAATGTTCTGACAATGTTAGAAGAGATGGTAGATGGTCAGGAAAATCTAATGGATGATGAAAGTATGTGTTTGTCAAGCTTTTCGTCGAGTTTTAAGGAAATGCGTTGTAGTATAGTCGATAAATAGCTCTTAAACAAATAAAATTTATAAACTCAAATTCTAAAATGAAGTCTGAGGTTGAACACAGGGAGCAAATATGGAATTCACGTGCTAATCTTTAATTGCATATAAATGAGCACCATAATCGAAGCACAAAAGACATATTCAATGAATAATATTTACTCAAATTGATATTCAATTATAAGCATGAGTATTTCAATAGATCTCAATGATAAAAAGAAATCTAAGACAAAATAATGGTGATTTAGATCACCAATTATTAGCCTTAATTAAGTGTTGTACGGATAATCCCCGGCAACGGAGTTGAAATGTTGAAGAGGAAAAATCTGCGCAAATGGAGTTGAATTTTGAAAATCCGTCGTCGTTGTACAATTTGCGAGAAAAACTATCAACAGATAAATTTAATCGAAACTCGAAAAGAATTTTGGGTCGAACACAGGAAGGTGGACGTTTGATTAAAAATCGCGTTTGTTTTATTTGTCACAAAGCAGATTAGTTGGTTGAATTGAATCTAAACTAGCTATCTACTTAAAGAATAAATAATAGAAGAAAGAGAGAGAATATTACAAATAAAGAGAAAACAGAGATATAATAAACATGGATCTCATAACCACATGTTGATGTTCATTATAATTACAACTACTCACTACACTAGAAAGCGGTAAAAGAGAAGGTAGAGAGAAGTTATTCTCCTCGATGACTGTTTGGAGGACGAGCCGCAACGACGGAGCACTCAGACTAAGGTGGTGAGATGCGGGACGAAGGAGCACGACAAAGGACGATGGGGAATGGGGCAGACGACATCGTAGCAGGATCCGCTTCCCGAATGGCAGTGAGAGGACCACTGTGGAATGCTCCACGAAGGGGATGAGAAGGTGGAAAAATTATAATTTTAACTCTAATGGAGAATCCTGGGTTTGGGACAAGCTCTTAGAGCTTTGGAGGGAGTGAGAGAAGAGAGGAAGGGATGAAGAAAGTGTGGGGATTGTAGGGCTATATATAGGTGTAGATTGGAGGGGGCAAATAGGTCTTTACACTTTAAAAATTAATTTCAGGGTCTTTAGTGACAGATAAAATCGTCACTAAAGCACAGATCATGGGTAACATGTGTGCATGCACCCGCCGTCTCCTTTCCCACATGCCTAATGCCTCACGCATTATCTCAAATCCTCAGCCGTTCGATCGCAAGATTGGACGACTTAGGATGCATGCACCTGCTCCATGATAACACCCCCACGTGAGATCATGCGTTTGCATGCACGTTCGATCGCACGTGCGTGATCCGTGCACCCAGATCGCACCACGTCGCTACTTCATCCACCATCTGCGTCGCATCCAACGATCCAATTTGTCCACTTCGCGCGTGCGCCTTGATTTTGGGCGTGCGGGATCTTGAACTCGCGACCTGTGGTTCACCCACAAGCGTGTGACCACGACGCTATCAACCGTTCTTTATTTCGCTTTTGATTTAACACTCAAGCTCTCGCAATCGTTGGATCAAGATCCAATGGTCCAGATTAGACGAGCGCATGAGAGAGAGAGGGAGCAGGTGCTTTTGACCGATGTGGGCGGTTGAGATGGTGCCATGTGGCGCCATCTTGGACGTCCATCTTCTATGTCTTGTAGATGGTGCCATGGATGTCGGATTGGATAGATTTTCGTGCCGTTGGGCTGCGATCGTCGATTCGAACCCATCCATGTGGTCAGATTTGTCATTTGATGTACGGATTTATGCCATCCTGGCCCCTTGACCTTTGATCTTTCTTGGACTGCATCTGATGCTACGGAAGTCTGATCAAGGTGATCTTGGAGTCGTTGAACTCCGATCGTCGCCTTGATCAGATTCGTACAGTTGGATCTTCAATCCAAGGCCTCAATTTAATATTGTCCTGTTACTTGACCACAAAAAGGGAAAATTAACGTAAACCTTATACAACCTAACCTAAATGCAAGACGATGCATGTTATGCAATATTTATAATATATGATGCAACTCTATGTCTAAGAACATGCAAAAAGTGACGGTTTATGTGATATAAATGTGTTTACATCATTAAGCATATATTAACTACTCAAATATTTGAACAGTATCATCAATCAAAAATGCCACGTCAGATAAGCAACCAAATGTTTCCATCGTGGCCTTAATCTCTCAATGCTTCAGAATTTAGACAACAGAATCAAGCATTAAACGACTTAAAGTGCACAAGGCATAAGGCTTCTCAAAGCCTTTCTTCTCTTCAGCTTCTCTCTTTTCTTTCTGTATGAGCCTTCTCCTTCTTCTCTTCTTCTCAGGGCCTTCCCTTTCTTCTTTTTCTCCTTCACAAGCATAAGGGGCCTTCAGCGACTAAGTGTTAGCCACATACACAGAGGAGCAAAACCCTCACTCGCTCTCTCACAACTCTTCTCCTCTTTCTTCTCTCTCAATCCCAGACCCATCGCATATTTGGGTAATCGGATCTAGAATAGGGTGCAGCCTTGCAGGCGTGATTGTAGGTGAGCAGTGGGCTCAGGCAGGTTAAGCAGTTGTGCGGGGGTGAGGAAAACAATTTATCTTGCACAACTTGCTTCAATCTTGCCGATGTGTGACTATTCGCCCTACAGTTTTCTCAGCGTAGCAGTTGAAGGTCGTTCCTCAATTGAAGCAGCTGCTATTATGCACCTTTCAATTGATGCTCCAGATCAGTTCCTGAAGCAATTTTGCAGCACCTTGGCGTGGTGCCTGGAGCTCTCGTGGCCCGAGGACTGTGAACGAGGCGGAGATGTTGTTGGCGAAGGTGGAGCACTGGCGAGTACCTGAAACAATAAGAACAGCCTCACGACCACATTAAAATACTTTAGGAGCTTCGCCAAGTCTTGGTGAATGTGATGGTAGTGTTTGCGAGATGTGAGAGGGTGTGTGGAAGGTGGATGGTGATGGAGATGAAGGTGAAGGTGGGTTATTCGGTGGAGCATTTGGGTAGGTGGAATGGCGAATAAGGATGGGGGTTTTGTGTGCTGAGGTATGGCGGAGCTTGTGGGCTTGATGGCAAGGTGTTTGGTGGCTTGCGGAGGTGTGGAGGCTTCGTCAAAGCTCGGCCGTGCATGGGGAAGACGGAGGGCTTGAGGCGGTGTCGGAGGTCAAAATAGAGATATAAAGTGAGGGAAATGAAGTAGAAAGGGAGAGAAACCTAACTAACCTAATTCTAACAGACAAAAGGGGAGGATGGTCCATTCCGGTGGTACGCTAAACTCGAAGAAGATGAAATCTCCGAGGGGGAGAAGCAGCAACAATGATGGGGCTTAGGCAACACTTGTTGGTATTACGACCGTGGAGGAGCGAGAGGAAGATGATCCCACCGACTATTGTCTATGGTAGCGGGCGAAGAAGGTAGTTGAAGAGGGTCACCGAAGTTGGTGGAGACAGAGGTTGAGGAGAAGAAAAGTAGGGGATTCTGACCTCCAAACCAAGCTAAGGAGGTGAGGTTTGCATCAAGGGATCTTTTATAGGCCTCAGGGGAGCATTCCAAGCTTGGAAACCAAGTTTGGAAGCTCGAGACCTTCATGGAATAGAAAGCTCTTGATTTCAAATGGTTCTTATTAGGTTTTGGGCAAGAATTAAAGCCCAAGATGCAACTCAAATTGAAGATATCTTTAGGAGTTCCCCTTCCAATTTTGGAAGAGATTAAGCGCGAAATCAGGGAGAACTCCTTGATTGAAGGTTGACTGTAGGTGTGTTCACACGACCATGGTAGTGGGGACCTATTGGTAAAGAAGACAATGAAGTTAGGGGGCATCCTTGTAATAGATTTTGAAAGCTGAGGGGCTATTTGAGATAAAAAGAGTTAGACTGGACTAAAATGCAAACTAGGTCAAGATGATCTTCGATTGGGCCCAAATTTTGGTACAAACCTAATTTAGACCCAAAGAATCTGATGGTGAAGTCAGATTTTGGTTTTGACCAAGTTTGACTAGGTAATTTGTCCAGAAATCCAAATTAGGGCAACTTCCTCTCTGAGATTCTATTTTTGGTCAAATAGGTTTCAATGGTCAAATCAAGGATACAAAACCTTATGGAATATTTTTATATGAATTTTAGAAGGTTTAGGTGAAGTTTATCCTAACCAAAACCTCTGTTAATTAAGGAGGTCTGAAATTAGGATTTCAGGTGTCCGTTAATTCTTGAAATGCATGAAAACCCATTTTTTGTCTGCATGAACCCTCTTATTAGTCATTAATGCTCATTTGACCTTCATTTAACCCCTGGGAAATCCTCTGATTATTCTACATTTTATGATCTTTTGTTAAAACTGCAGATTTAACCTTGATTTAATGCATTCTTCTCAGAAAGAATATGTAATGAACTGTGACTCTCTAGCGATTATGTAGGAGCATTTGTCAATTGATTCTAACTACTTAAAGCTAATTATGGCTGATGATAATGTTATCATCAGTATGTTCTATGATTATAGTAAGTTTTGGGATGCACTAAAAGCAGTGGAAGAACCATTGCTCCAGGGATTAATTCAATTTCTGGATTGTTGTTCCTTCTTAAAATGTTTCAAATTAAGGTGATGATAGAGTGACTTCTAAGTTAATGTCAGATGTTCTCAAATTTATTCGAGAATTATTAAATACTCCAAAAGATTTTCCACAGTCATGGTATGACTCTAAGAAACAGTTTCGTGTCTTAGGACTGAAAAGTGCAAAGATAAATGCATGCCCTAATGATTGTGTCCTATATAGACATGATAACAACAACTTGGAAAGTTGTCCAGAATGTGGCAAGTCAAGATATAAAGGTGAGAAAAGAAAAGGGAAAAGACAACCTCAGAAGGTATTGCGTTACTTTCACTGATTCCAAGACTACAACGCTTATTCATGTCTAGTAAGACTGCAAAGTAGATGACATGTCACCATGAAAATATGTCATGTGATGGAATGATGCATCATCCTGTAGATGCTAACGAGTGGATTGCATTTAATAATTGGTATCCAAATTTTGCATTAGAGGCACAGAATATACGTTGATGGATTTAATCCATTTAAAAACATATATCCTCCATACTCTATATGGCCTGTTGTGATAGTTACGTATAACTTGCCTCCCTAAATGTGTATGAAATTAGATTTTATGATGTTGAGCATTCTCATACCTGGGCCAAAGGCCCCTGGAAATGCTATTGATGTTTATTTGTAGCCACTTATAGATGAGTTGAAAATCTTGTGGAACGTTGGTGTCGAAACTTATGATGCACACAAAAAATAATTTTTTTAGATGCGAGCTGCATTGCTATAGACGATAAGTGGCTTTCTTGCGTATGCTTACTTGTCTGGTTGGAGCACAAAAGGGAAATATGCTTGTCCTGTTTGTATGGTTGATACACACCATCTACGATTGCGAGACGGTAACAAATTTTCTTACTTGGGGCATCGTAGGTTTCTTCCAGTTGAACACAGATGGAGTAGTGATTTTAAAGATCGATTTGATGGTAAATCATGTCATTAGTCAACAAGAAATTTGAAAAACTTATTGACAATAGATATAATTAGGCTACCAGGGGACAAAATAATGGCTAAGTTGAATGAACTCGGTAATGTTCGTTTGGGACATACATTTAAGTGTGATGTCGATTGCTTGCGTGGGTTTAAAAAGAAAAGCATCTTCTTCATGGAGTTACCCTATTGGCAGGATCTAAAAATTTGTCACAATCTTGATGTCATGCATATAGAGAAGAACGTGGTGGATAATATTTTGGATATGTTGAATCTAACAGATAATTCAAAAGATACTTTGAAGACATAAAATGATTTAATGCAAATGGCCATTCGCCTTGAGTTACATGTTAAGCAGAATGATGGTGGTAGAGTTGACTTCCTTGATGCATTATATACACTAAATCAAGAGCAAGACAAAAAATATTTACGTTGTTAAAGGAAATTAGGGTTCCAGATGGATATTCTTCAAACCTTTCCAGGTGTGTAAATGAGGCATAAAAGAAGATTAGCAGTCTCAAAAGTCAAGACTGTCATGTCTACATGCAAGTATTGTTTTCGTTAGCAGTTCGAGGAGTACTACCTCAACTAGTACTTGACACAATAATGGAGATGAGTAACTTCTTTAAAGTTGTGTGTTCAAGGAACATAGATTGCAAAATGTTAGATTATTGAGACAGACAAACTGTAATCACATTGTGCAAAATGGAACAAATTTTTCCACCTGCATTTTTTGATACCATGGTACATCTCACACTTCATTTAGCTAATGAAGCAAGGATAGTTGGACTTGTACAATTTTGATTGATGTATCCAGTTGAATGTTTCTTAAAGAAACTTAAGGATTAAACTTGAAGGGTCAATCATCGAAGGATATCTCATTGAAGAATGCATTAATTTCTGTTCGATGTACATGGATGGGCCAGATAATCGTTTTAATCATATTGAAAGGAATGATCAAGGTCATACAATGAGTACATTGATCAACGCTTTTCTATCTTTGAGATTCAAGGAAGGGCAATCTTAAAGACAACATTTGAATTAATACCTGAAAATGAACTTTGCCTTATGCACTTATACATACTAAAGAAAATCCCCAAAGTTGATCCTTTTTATGATGAGTTTAGGCAGAGTTCTAATTCAGCTTGTTATGGCATAGAATTCATTGAATGGTTTATGTTATGTGTGCAACAATTAAAGCAAACCAATGACCCTCGATGGATAGAAGATTTCGACATATTAGTGTAGAGCCCATTGAGACATGTTCATTATCATTCAGGATATATAATTAATGGGTTTAGATTTTGAAAGAAAGTGATGCGAAATCGACACAACTTTCTAGTGTTATAGTTAAATGCAATTTACAATTTGGTTGCGATGGTTATTATGGAAAAATTACTGACATTGTTGAGATTAGTTTCACTCATGATCATCGAGTTGTCCTTTTTAAGTGATTGGTTTGATGTGTTCAAAGAAAATACAGGTTTTCAATTGGATCCACGTCATGATTTCATCAGTTTGAATAAGAATAAAAAGATTTTACAAGCAAGCGAACCATGTGCACTTTCCATTCAAGTGGAGCAAGTCTTTTATGTTGATGACAATGCAAGAAGTGGATGGATCATACCTATTGAAGCAATGCCAAGAGATTACTATAATGTTCAAAATGATGATGAGCCTGTAATGGATTCAAATGCATATCAAGAGGCTTTCAATGAAGGTGTAGTGGGTTCCAATGTAGTAGATATGGATATATAAAGACACACTGTTACATTGAAAGTTAATTACTTCTACTTAGCATTTTTGTACATTGTAAATATTTATAAATGCTATTATTTTTTCATTTACAATTTCTTTTTTATATAAATGCTATTAACGTTTTGTTATAACATTGTAGATGCCAAGGACGCGATTTAAGAGAAGGTTACCAGAGCTAGAGCCTATAGAAGATGTTGTTGACCTTGGGACTACTCACTCGACTCCTCTAGGACATGAGGGTCAGGAGATAGAGGATTAGGATCCTCAGATATCCGAAAATCCTACGCAAGCTGAGGCATCTAATGGTATACTATTATTAAACCATATATTATTTTCCATATCAGCTTAGGATATTAATTGATAACATGTAGAATTAAGTGTAATAACATACAAAATTTTTGTATAACATGCATTTAAAAATGTTGCCTTAATGTTTTTCCTTTGCTAAAGCTTCTTAGAACAGAGTTCCTAATCTCATTTTTTGTATTTGTGAATAATACTTTATCTCAAATTAGCTGTTGGGAAGCATGTCTCCTTTCATATTCAAAATCATGAAAGAAGAGGCCAACCATTAATAGATAATATGTAGGAAATGCAAATCATGTTTAAGCTTGAAAGTCGAAACTGTCTTGCTTACTTTAAGATTCAAAAACAGGATGGTGGTTTTCATTTTATAACTATAGAAACACCAACATCCTACACTTCTGAAAACTTCCAACAACACATGGAATGAAAAAGCACTTTGTTCACCATGCACAAATACCAGTCTTGAATTGATCAAGATTTAAAAATCGTATAATGCTTTTAATTTTATAGCTACAAAAACACCAATATCCCACACCTTAGAAAACCTCCAATAGCATATGGAATGAAAAATCACTCTGGTCACCATGCACAAGTACCAATGCTAATACGATTAAGATTTAAAAATAAGATAATGGTTTTAATTTTATCACTATAGCAACACTAAGTATCCTGCGATTTTGAAAACTTCTAAAACATATGGCTGTGATACTATTACTTTTTTTTAACACATTTTTACTCCCCTATCATGCAAAATGAGTATATTGAGAATACCTCACAGTTGCATATGAAGTTGAACACAATTTTTCCAGCCTCTGCAATGTTGGACCTAGCTCATGAACTAACATTAATTAACATATTCTATTGCTTCATCACATTCTGTGAATTGAATCTCTTAAATTAGACAGGAATGTTGTTATTTGTTATGAGCATCCTGCTGTAAAGCATATGCTAAAAGATTTATGAAATGGTGTGATACCCCAAAAATTTTATCACAACAAACACTTAGAAAATGCATTTGATAACAGCAATAAATGATCACTACTTGGTTTAAACATTTTGGATGGTCAACTTGGAATCATGTCGTCAGTACCTGTATATACCTTGATTGTTACATTGCCTATTTATTTGCTGCAGGTAAAGAACAAAGTAGAAATGCCAAAATTATAATTTTAAACTCATATTAACTAAGTTGAGTTCATTGCAGTGGATTAATATAGTTGGAAAAGCCATGTTTAATCATCCATACTGATCGTAGATGTTTAATCATGCATACTGACCAGAGTAATTGCCTAAAATTGTGACATGTAAGTTTACCATGATCTCCCATTTAATTCGAAACTGGCATCTCACTTTTGATTAGTCTAAAAGAAAAAGCTAAAAAGTGCTAAGATCTCACTTTTGATCTTATCATTATGCTAAGATCTTGTTGCTCATATTATAGTTGCAAAGTTAATAGGTACCAAGTAAAAGTAGCTGCTACCATTTTCATGCCCAGTGGACCATTTAATACCATCCTTTGTATTTCTCTTTGATTCTTTGATGTCTTGGACTTGAAATCAAATGACACCTATAATTAACATAAGCCACTTCTATAGATCCCTTGCCATTAGTTATGAGTAGTTCTTTGCTTTTTATCTTTGTAGTGGTTGTTTATGTTCAAAAAAACAAAAAATCCATTTAATGGACTTAGTTAATAAAATGGCATAGTTGTATAATCTCATAGTATATTTCTTACAAAGTTGTTCTCCATTTAAAATAACACGACATATTTCAATATCTTATAACAAGACGTGTTAGAGGGCACACTCAATGCAAGGATTTTCAGAATGCGAATTCGGGAGAAAGGATTACAGTTGATATTTGTAATGGTGGTCAAGCAATGAATAAGCTCGACTTCATTAGTAGAGGCTTGGGTACCTTGTTCATGCACATATTTCATTTGCCTCGTTTGATTGGAGGAGGGTGGAGCAATGTTATAAGGACAATCTTTTACGAGAGTTGGCGGTAATTAGTTAATCTCTTATTTAAATTTATGTTTAATTTGCATATTACTAACATAATGTTTATTATGTAGGGGATTTTTGATTGGGGAAATTGCCCAATTGTGAAAGTAGCCATACTCAAAAGAGCAGGGAAGATGCATAATTGGAGGGTAGAAATGAAAGAAAAGGTAAAGATACATTTACATCTTCAAGTATATAACTTTGAAAGTAATTACTACGTAGTTTTACATTTGAAAAATAGCATTATGACACATGAAACATGGGAGGAGGCAGTGGTTTATGTACCTGAAGGCATCGATAAAGATAAATGGAGGACACTATTTGGTCACTAAATCGGTGTTTCAAAATTGTCGTGTTGCAGTATAGCCAAAATAGCTTTCAAACAAATAAATTTATTACTCGAAAAAGTTCTAAGGTCGAACACTGGGAGCAATATGAAATTTAGTTCTCAAAAGTTTCAATTTAAGACAAGAAAGCTATGAAATTGTAAACAAAAATTATTTCAGAATAAAGTAGCACTAGGATCAAGTCTCAGATTGCAAAAATAATGGAGTAAAATGGTGATTTAGATCACCAAGTACTCCTTACAATGATAGCTAATGAACTCAAGGTATATATGTATGAAATGCAATCAAACCAATTGTCTGATTTACTAATCAGACAGCTTAAACTGCTCAAGCCTTTCTCTATTCTTCTTCTTTTCTCTTTCTCTTCTCTGCCTTTCTTCTTTCAGCTATGGCCCTTCCTCTTCTTTTTTTAGCTACGACCCTTCCTCTTCTTTGTGTTCTTCTCTTACTTTCCTTCTCTATCTCTGCAACTCTTCTTCTTCCTTCAACCCTTCTTTCTCTGGCTTTCTTCACATAGCTTCTGAATTCAGCTAAGTGTTAGCCGGTTCTCACCAAGAGCAAAACCCTCCCCCTACCTACACAGGCTCTCCTCTCTTTCTCTCTTTAGGTTCCGCTCTCCCAAAGCCACAGGGGTAATTGGGTTATCGGACCTAGCGTACCCGGGTCTAGGCTCATCGGTAGTGGGTGATGAGTGAGGAGTGAGGCTTAGGTGGGTTAATGGGTCAGGCCAGGTCCGCTGGCAGAGGTCACGAATGAGGCGTAGGTGTGTGGGTGAGAGGGACCTCACCCCATGTTCTGAGGCGATGATGCTATAGCACTTTTGCAATTTATTCGCTGCGAGGCACTCTTCAGCTGACGATGTGGGACTAAACCACGTCCCTTCTTCGCGTGCGTCTGCAGCAAGGAGATTCCTCTGATTGGCGTAGCTGCTAAGGTCCCAGCGTCTAATTGACCTTCTGGAGCAGTACCTGAAGCAATTCCGCACAACCTGGGACTTCCACTTGCGACAGATGAGATCTGGAGCGAGCTCGAAGCTCCTTTGAAGTTCTTCGTCAATGGCGGCTAGGAGACACACCCGAAATCAAGCAAACGACCTCTCAGCCCTGTCAAAAGGTTCAGAGAGTATTGTTGTAGCACTGTGAGTTCATTGAGGAGGTCAGCGTGGCGGATGGGTGTGGATGGTGGCCAGACGGTCACGGGTTAGGTCAGAGATGATGGGTCTGTTTGGGGGGGTGTTTGGGTAGATGATGGATCGAGATGAGAGAGGGAAATGAGCAGAGAGGTGTGGTGGAGGTTTTGAGGTAGTCGGTGAGGGGTTTGGTGGTGTGTGAGCAAGATGTACCTCGCCGGAGGTGTGGCCGGAGCGGTAGACGATGGAGTCACGGAGGCGTGGTTGAGGTTGAAACGGTGTGTCGAAAGTGTTGGTGGGATGACGAAGAGTTTAGGGAGCAGTTGAATGTAGTAACGGACGAAGTGGGAAGGAGAAGGCACCGATTGTGGTGTTGCCAGTGCCGGAGAAGGGAACAGCTCTGGAGAGAGGGAAACGAAGAGGAAGGAGATTAGGGCGTTGGCTGATACGGCTCAACAGGGGAAGAAACGAGGAAGATAACTCCGTTGCTGGTATTGCGAATGGAGGACGAAGGATGGAGGAGCTCGCTGGACATTGAGGAGCTTTCGGCCGAGAGAGAGAGAGAGGAATTGGGAGGGAATCTTGGCCAATTTCGAGCTTGGGGAGAACGATTTGAATAGGAGGTTCTTTTATAGACCTCAGGAAGAAGTTTTGAGCTTAGGAAGAAAGCTTCCCAAGCTTGGAAAGCTTGTCGAAGTTGGGAAATTCCTTGATTCCCAAATCTCTCATGCGCTCGCATGAGAGATTGAGAAAATTTTGGGGAGTAGGATTTGGCTCAAAAGGAAGGGAATTTCTTGACGAACTTTCCTTTCAAATTTGAAAGGGATTCGTCAAGAAATCAAGGGGTTCTCTCCAAATCAAGGTCACTGGAGCAAGTAGGAATAGGTTTAATGGTGGTAGGGACCTTTTTTTGAGAATGATGAAAAAGTTAGGGGTATATTTGAAAATATTTTGAAAGTTAAGGGCATAAATGTAATCAGACAGGACCAAGTTGCAAACTAGGTGAAGACAAACTCATCTTGGGTCTAAATTTATGTAAAAATCCAAATTAGGGCAAATGTCTATCTAAGACTCTATTCTGGGTTAAAACGGGTTCTGATGGTCCAATTGAAGATTCTAAACCCTAGAGAATATTTTTATATGAATTTTAGAAGGTTTAGGTGAATTTTATCTTGACTAGAACCTTAGTTAATTAAGCGGGTCTATTTTTAGGATTTCAAAAGTCATTTAATTCTCAGAACACGTGCAACCCTTTTTCTGATTGTTCTAACCCACTTGTTATCCTTTTAAGATCATTTGACCCTCAATTAACTCATAGGAAAACCCGTGGTTGTACTGCATTCATGATATGATGGTAAAATTATAGTTTTAACCCTAGTTTCTTATTTTTCCCTCATAATGATTATGTAGTGAAATATGACTCTCTGACATTTA
This sequence comes from Thalassia testudinum, assembly GCA_037157565.1. NCBI lineage: Eukaryota > Viridiplantae > Streptophyta > Magnoliopsida > Alismatales > Hydrocharitaceae > Thalassia > Thalassia testudinum. The sequence continues at coordinate 102,140,564 of JAZHRO010000063.1, forward strand.
TGTAGGAGCATTTATTAACTTAATTGGATCAAAATAAGCTAATTATGACTCATGATGGTGTTCCCATCAGACACCATGTGAACATTGAATGCCACCGCAAGTGATTGTAAATTTATAACCATCATTTATACATGTATTCTATCCTTACAAATAATTAAATTTTATTATGGTATTGTTCAGGAGCAATTGGAAAGGAACAAGGCAAATAGAGCCAAAGCTCTTGGTCCTACACATATTCTAGGAAGAAACAGTATATGAGACATGATTATGTGAGTTTATTAACTAAACACATTTCCATTTGATTATGGATTATAATAACAAAGTTATCTTCTTTTTTTCAGTCTAAAAGTCACAATGGTGATACACTTGATCCGGTTAGGTCATATGAATATTCAAGAACTAAAGTTGCTTCAGATGGCTCTCGATCCTGGTGTCATTCAACATATCAACAAAATCATGTAAGTATTAACATTCAATCTACAGGGTCCTAGTCGATTTTTCATTTAATAATAGATGTTTTGAGCTCTCTCTACTTAGCACAAAATAGCCTCGCCTTTTTTTGGTGTTAATCCAGAAGTTCAGATTGTTACTAATAAGGCTTGTGAATTATGAGCTGAAAAAAGCACCATAAAATTTTAACTTTTTCCTACATTCACATCTATAACCAAGAACCAAACTAATAAGCCCTGTATACATTACCCAAGTCTAGTGACTCATTTTGGGTACCGTCAGTCTCATTTTGGGTTTTCATATGTATATATCTATGTGTGTGTCCTGTTGGTACCACCTTTCCTCTCTCATAGTGGGGATGAGGCCCTCTTGTTGAAGGCTTGAGGTAATGGAAGATACATACAAGATTAGGGGAAATTGTAGGGGCAATTCATCATTGCAGGCCTTCAATAGGATCCATCATCAGGGTCCATTTACTAGTAGAAATTGAGCTCCCAAGTTTTGTTAAGCCAAATTTCAGAAGTACACTCTTTAACCCTAATATAGATCAATTGTGCTTTACAGAGGGAATTAATCTATTACTTATAAAATTCACCTATTTCTTAAAGTGACATTTACAACCCAAACATTGACATCTTCTAATCCTTCTCCTAATTCCTTTTTCAACTAATATTCGTGTCAATTTTATAATCTAATTCCTGTGAGTAAAAGTTAGCAAAGTGATGTGGAGATGTAAGCACCAATTTGGGTTTGAACTTAGTTTTGGATTACTGGTTCAAAGTTCAGTATGTTTGAGTGGTATAACCTTAAATTGCGTTAAAGCATGGGCATTGGTCAAACTTAATTGTCTTTGGTAGAGTTTGGGTTGTAGTTGGATCACAATCTAAGTCATAACCAAAAAAGGTAACTGCATTGATTCTCGTATCCCATCTTTTTTTCTTTTTCTTTTTAAGGTGGAATACCTTGTTAGATTTGGTATTTTGGATTGACTTACATGAGGAGGAATCTTTCGATAAGTGAACTACCCTGATTTTCCCTTTCATTTATTTGCCTTAAATAGCCAATAGATGGATGGACCAGATGCATCCTTCCCATTGACAAAACTGTGATGTGGAGCTCTCGGGCCCCTATTCGGAAGGATTTCTTACAACTTACAGGCGTCAACTTCATTAGATCTCAAGCAACAATAACCTGTTAGCCATTTCAGATTGTCTGTAGCCCTGGAATTATTACTGCACCTGTCCTAATCTAGCATTTGCATTCCATCAAACAAGAAGCTGAGTAAATTATCAGATGTCAAAGTGAAGACCCAAAGTCCATTTCCAAGCTGAGATACCAAAAATTCATCTTTGAGAAATAGTTATCTTGCAGATTCCACCCACATGAGAGTGAGATTCTAAACAGTATAAAGAGTCCAGTTTTGTCTTGACAGAAGTCCCTGCATGGGGTTTCAAATTTAGACCCATATCACAGATGAAAAATTAAAACTTGAGTCCAAAAGTGTGTCATTATTCCTTGTAGGAGATTAAAGTTTAGGAACGATCTAAGATTTCATCAATATCAGATGATTATGTGGAACTACCGACCGAAGCATCACTATTGGCCTGTGACAGGAAGCAACTTCCTCACTTGCTTTCTCGGAAAAGAGGGTATCTCGTATTTGCAGTTAGCCAATAACGTGCAAGTTTACTTCAACTACATATGGACCCTCAAGCACTACCTTGTACATATTCTCTATACAAGGTGAAAAACAAAGGACAAAAGGAAGGCTGTTGCCTACTTTCCATGAAAGAAAAAGGTGAGTTATAATATGTCAATTGTTGCTTTGGGATAAAGATGGTGTTCTTTTGACCAGAATCCTCATGCTTTTCAGCAAGTACTTGTCACCAGGTAGTTTAACTAAGTATTGTATAAACATCAATCCAACAATCTTATACATGTTAAGAGTCCACGTGTGTGACATAAAGACCAATAACAACAATAGCAAAATATTTTTATTGAAAGGTTCAATTAACATACCTTATCGAATGGTGAAATTGAAGGCAATGACCTATCTACCTCCATCACCTTTTGTGATGGTCAAGCTATGTGATATTGGTGAGGGAAGCAAGGTGGGAATCATGAGTTACATTTGCTCATCCACAGAAACCTAGTAAAGGTATTCTTGTTGAACCAGAATTCAAACTTTGAGGTATGATCGACATGCATGCAAATGTCTCTTTAGTCAGATGCATAGCAAACCATTTCTGCCAGGAGCATACTGACACATGATCCAAAGCAAAATCGACCAATAGACAAATAAGAAGTAACTGATCTACCCCTCACCACAGCAATGACCAATCAAGGAAGTCCCTGACCTTATCTGTCACTGCCAAGATAGAAGCCATTGGGTTTTGTGAAATCAATTGAGGACAAGAGCTTTTATCTCAGAGGCATGAAAGAAACAAAAAGAGTTGCCACCATCATGAACATGTTAACGAAAAGGCACATTTATCAAATAGTACACATGTTTTACAACTTTTACTCATTCAATATGACTTTGGATAATTTCTATTGAGCATTGTAGTATCTCAGTACATAGTAATAGTTATTGATGTATAATGGAATTCCAAGGTCAAGATTTCATTTATAGACATGACAATGTCCACACTTCATGGCCATTCTGCTACATGGAAATGCAAAAGTCTCTCCGTGGAGACTACCTGCAAGCATGATAACCTCCATACAACAAAAACAATCCTTTCACCACGTTAAGTTGGATTGAGCATGATAGATTCCTTGAAGCTCCACAACACTAAATGGCAATAGTGCAAGAATCTCAACCCACAAAGGTTGGTAATTTGGAAAGATCTATTGCTAACATTGTTACATCTGTAAAGGAAGCACTAAGGATTGCATTGCCGCCTTTTGCTTCAGTTTGATTTTTGTGGGATGTTATGTACAAATAGCAGATGGCAAGAATGCATTATGTTGGAGGCTGCTATCTGACGAGAGTAGCAATACAATTGTCGTTCTTTGTAGTATAGTCGTGAAATCCACTCATAAAAAATAATTTATAACATAGCGAGACTTTGAGTCCCAGTCATTCGTCTCTGGGAGGTGTTATGGAAATACAAAGTAATTTCGATCTCGCTTGCTCTACTTGCTTAAGATCGCATGTCGACATATAATAAGTACGTATTCATGCACGACATGCTGCTGCAATAGAAATATAAAATGAGCGCAAGCAACTGATTATCGCGTGAAAAATATGGCAGTCAAGCACATGGTGATTTTCACACACACACACACACATATATAGAAAGGTGATTTCATTGATTTCATGATGGTGGTTACATCGCAGCTAGAGGAATGCTTGTACATAAATGCTTGAAACATAAACTACTCGCTAGCAGAAAACGACTGCATACATGAATCTATGGGAGGATTACGAATGCATCATTGGGGGAGAATATGGAGCTACACTACTAAGCAGTAATAAAGCAGTAAATCTATGAAGAACTATCTACTTAGCTAACAGAAATAACAGCATTCGGAGGTGGGCTCTGATGGCCTTTGAGTTGATGAGAAGAGAAAGAGGGGCGGCCAATGGGGGTTAGGCTGGCCCTTGGAGAGGTGAGGAGGAGGTGATCCAAGCTCTTGGCGTGGAGGTGGTGATGGGCATGGTGGGAGCTCGTGGAGATGGAGGTAGAGTTAAGGTGGCTTAATGTAAGGTGGAAGTGAAATGAAGGCCAAGAGTGAATGGTGCAAATGGCCACCCCTTAGGTCTTTTTATAGATCTAAGGGAGACTCTCTAGAGAAGTGTGGAACTCTCTAGAGAGCACTCTAAGTGTAGCCGTCCAAGTGAGAGAGAAGGTGGTTCTTAGATCCACCAAAAGTGGATCTAAGAGATGACCCATCCTTGGTTGCTATATTTGGCAACCAAGGCCACCTTTGGAAGGACCTAGAATACTCTAGGTGGTGTGGGAGTGGGTGAATGGGTGTGTGTGTGTGGGGGGGGGCGTGACCTAAGTGGCTAAGTGGTCTAGGTTAGGTCCTAAGGGGTTTGGTTTAAGGTAGGTCTCAAATTAGGGTTGCAAACCCTAATTGCTAATGGGAAGGTGCAATTAAACTTGACATAAGTTTAATTGAGTGAGTATGAACTTAATTGAGAGTGTAATAACTCAATTAAGTTGGGCTTAGGTCAATAGGACTCTCACTGGGTCCAATTGGACTTGTGTGGGTTGTGATCTGAGTTTAATTGGACTCTGAGTCCAATTGAGTAGGCAATGGTAATTGACTATGATCCAAGTCAATTGGACTTAGTGAGAACCTAATTAGATTCTTAGGAGAGTCTAGAGGAGGTGTACTAGGGTTGGGGTACCTTAATTTAGGTTCCCAGGGGGTTGGAATTGGGTTTAGGGACCTAGGAACTCAAGGTCAAGGCTTGAATTCCAAAACAGGAACTGGAGAACAGTTCAAGATGTCCAATAATAGTATCTGACGACTTATACTCAAAAATCAGAAGTCCAGACTTGTTGTCTAGACATCCAATCAGAGTCAGGAGGGATTCAGGGTTCTGTCTTGGGTATTCTTCAGGAATTTAATGTCTGACCAAGTGTCTGGATGTTCAATAACACTATAGACATGGGTTTGAGGTGTGCGGGTTGTGGCTAAGGGTCCTGGACATCCAATAACTTACCTGGATGTCTAGATAAGGGCTGTAACTAAGGTTTTAAGGCTTCCTAGGCTATTGTAACCTAATCTAAGGGTGGCTAAGGCTTTGGAAGGCATTTAGACCTATCCTAGGGCTAGGATTGACCCTAAGTTCTTCATAATTTAATTGCTTTACTTCTACTTAATAGAATAGCATACCTCAACCCTTTACGTTATTTCTCTACTATGTTTTATTTTAATCTTCCACTCCAGCTCTAATGCAGCACTAGCTTCAAATCCAGCTTTAGATCTAGCTTCAGATCCAGCTCCTGAGCTCCTTATTACCTGCAATTTATATAATACACTTAATTAGTACCTTATATCATTATTTCATGCATAGCTAAAGGAAAGCAGTATGGATGCAAATAATGCTTATGCATGCATGAATTACACTAGCTTATGCTAAGTTCTAGCCTAATTTAGGTCAATTAAGACCTATGATTACTGTGCAATCACTATCCTCCTATCCACAAGGATTTTGATTATCTGATGTCCTGTGGTTTAGTGGTCTATTCTGTGATGGAATGGGAATTCAACGAATTCAAGAATAGAATTGATATGAAGTTTTGAGTTATTTTTAGAAGCTTAAATTAGTTAGTTCTGTTCAAGACATAAATACATTTTTGCGAGCTATATGCATTTATTTAAATTATGATTATATGGCTCTAACCTCGAGTGATGCTAGAAAATGTATTGTGTTATGTTTTAAATCCCAAAGCATATTCCACCTCTCTTTAGATTTTAATAGTGCCAGATCCCAATTACTTGGAAAAGTGCATAAGTCATTGGATTTGAACACATAATTAATAGGTTGCTAAGTGAAACTTAATCACTCTATAAGTATGATGGCTTATTTCAAATTTAATATACCAATCAAACAACTATGATTTTCGCAAGACCTAGCCAATGAATTGGTCCCTGCTCATCTGATGTGTCCAAATCAAAGAGTATAATAATTCAGTTGGATACCCAAAATAGCGACCACTAAGTGTTCCAATGATTTTGTGATAACAAAATGTTTCCAAGTAAAAGGAGTAAAATTACAAGCACCCCAAATAAGATAAACAAACAACTACCATAAATCAGAGCTTCATAAAGCATTGACATTTTTGTTGGTTCTGCTCTTGGTTCCAGAAACCAAGGAAGAAAAGCTCTTCTTTGACATTTTGGAGCTCTCTGTATGTGCTCCTAAAATCTGAACTTAAATAACTTTGTTAGCTTTTCGCTGCTGCTGTTGTTGTTGTTTTGTCCAGTTACTAATTAGTGAACATGATTTGAGCTTTGGTGCATGATTTGGTTGTGTTTGTGTGTGTGTGTGTGTGTGCTTCTTCAATTTGGTTGTTTATCATGGATAGATACTCTATTTTAATTCTACATTGGTTTAGTGTTTGTACATGTGCATGTATATGTGAGAAAGAAAATGCACATGCTATGACAAGAATAAGTGGGTGATTTTTCTTTCCTTAGTGGAAATGATTGGTTTTCTTATGGAAAAATGGGCATGCTTCTGTAAGTTAATTTGGTACATTGTAGAATTGTAAGATTTTCTTGGAATAATAATATATTTTGCAATCCACATGTAGGAGTTATAATGTCTTGTTTCTAATATTATAATTTTGCTCTAAAGTTATATTAAATAATATATAGACTAAAATTTTTTTAATTAGGACCGAATGACACAACTCATGACTCCAGTAGAGAGTAGTGGTTAATGCTCATCAACATCGATGGCTACGGAGGATGCATTTAGGACATTACATTTAAAAGAGCATCCAGGTCATGTCCTATGTGGTGGAGTCGGTGCCACCATTAGTAGCTGGTATGGTAGAAAAGATGGAGGAGCATCACAAGAGCAGCTTAACAATCTCACGACTCCGGTGGAAAATCTTGCAACTTAGGTGGAGGAACTTCCCGAAGATAGGAAGGAGCATAAAGAATTAATCAAAAAATAAAATCAGAAGATTAACCACCTATTTGATCTTGTTACTACATTTGTTGAGCATACACCATCACAATTCTTTCGTCGTCGTGATGATAATGATGTGTCCCCTTGACATGGTTCGATAGATCCTTAGATTGATTTATCTATGATGGAAATTATGTTGGAAACTATGTTAGACTATTTGGAAACTATGTTGAGAAACTTACGTTCTAAAACTTTTATATATGCTATACTTTCATATGTTCAACTTTTATGTGTTCTAAATTTTATTTTTTTTGGATTATATTGTTTGTATGTTATTATGTGAATGCTATGTGATGGAATACATGCTTGGTATACAGGTTATTATGTGAATGCTATGTTAGTTTCATGTTATTATGTGAATGCTATAGATTTGCTTGTACATGATTGGTATATAGGTTATTAAGTGAATGTTATATTATATGATTGTATATAGGTTATATTATAAGATCTACGTCGGTGGTTATGTAATTGTCATGAAAAGAAAATTGACATTCAACATCTTTATTGGCAGTTTTTATCATTGTCGCTAAATATTTTAACAATGGATTTAAAACTATCGCCATAAGTTATACCAGTGATTATATAACCCATGGTAAAAGGTTACATTTACCGGCAGTTGTCAACCCTTGGTAAAAGGTTACATCAATCGGTAGGTAACAAAACCATTGGCAAAGGTAAACATTTACCAACGGTTCATCTTTGTGGTGGTTTTCAGTATATGCCGGTGGTTCTTGTTGAAACCGATGGCAAAGATCTTTGTCGACGGGGGATTCATCGTCAGATCTTAGCGATGGTTTTATTCCATTTGCCAGCGGTATTGAACCTTTGCGAAAAGGTTGATTTCTTGTAGTGGAAGTTATGTTCTCAATCTTTTGGTTGTATTTGATCAACATTCTACTAGGCTTATTCTATAAAAATGTTTCAACACAACTTTGCACAACTTTCAGGCTTATGTAAATTATTTATCCTCAGTTACTATCATTTGTAGGAAATGGTTCCTAGTTGTGGGTCCTTTTCTTGTTTAAAATAATGTTGCTGACATAATTTAGCAAAAGGATTTCCCTAAAATTACCCTTTTAAAGCATAGAACCTATTCATATCAACATGCAAACATTTCATAAATCAGGAGCCCTGTAGATCCAAATCTAATAAAAATTGTGTGGGTACTTGGAAAGTAGGGATGTGCAACTTAGTTCACAGTAATAAACCTCCACAAATTAGATTTCAGCAATACAAATTATCCAATGCTATTTCCCAAACCAAGACAAAGGAAGATAGTTGTAGGGGAAATATTATACTAGTATCCTTATATAGGAATGAAATTTCTGATATATGAAATTTCCCAAACCATAAAACAATCAAATCAATAAAACTATGGAAAAACATTGTTTTTATCATTCTTATCATATGAGCCAACATACCTTCAAATGGTAGGCAATGGAAGGCACCAAAGAAATGGACACTATAACAAAAGCCACATATATGGACTATATACACTATATAGTGATCATCAATTGACACATCAAAACCCAAATACAACCATCATCAATTGACAACTACCATTTAATTATGGGGTATTTACATATATACCTTTATAAACTTTCAATAAGATGTATGTAGGGGAAAATTAAGGTTGGAGAGCAAAGGGCTGGGAGAAGAGGGAGGGATGGAAGGTGACCCTAGGGCGACAGGAGGGAGAAGCTACGATGTTGATGGATGGATGACCTGGAGATCTAGAGCCTGGAGACGGAAGGAAAGAAAAGGTTTCATGGCCACTAGTAGATTGGAGACGAGCATGGGAAGGGCAAACAATGGTAGACGCTGGGGAAATAAGGAAATTGTTTGCTTTAGATGTCGACGACGAGGGCATATGGCGGCTGTGTGCCGCCACCCCCTTGTATGTCTTGCATGCGGGGGGCATGGCCATAAGCGGGACTCTTGTATGGCCAATAGAGGGTAGGAGAGGGGAGGGAACAGGGTGCATCCTGGAGCATCGAATGGTATGTCGTCACCGTCGCCGCCACCGCCTCCCCCTACTTATGTGGGGCACATAGTAGATGTTGAAATCCCTTTGACAGAGGACATCAAAGCAGTCGAACTGGTGTTGAGAGGGGCTCTGGTGCGAGAGGTGATGACCGACAATCCCTCGGTGGATAAGGTCCAGCAATTGGTAAGCTCACTATCCCTGTCAAATTATGGTTGGAAGATCACGTTCCTCACCCCCACGCGTTTTGTGCTTTTTGGTTTGGGGATGTTGGATGTAGAACGCCTACATTTTCGATCGAGTGCCTATGAAGGGGTGATGGTGATATGGAGATTAGTCTCCCCTTTTGATGGGTTGTTGCTTGAGAGGCTGCCCAAGAGGGTAGGCTTTAGATCAGGGAGATTGGGGATCAGGGGTTTACCTTTACACCTGAGATCAAGAGAGGTGGTGGCAACTATGATAGCAGGCTTTGCTATGCTAGCTGAAGATGCTGAGGTTGGTTTAATAGAGGGTGGTGGTCGGGTTCTCAGTGTTTTGGTAGATGTATTCAAGGCAGACTCTATCCTTGAGAGGTTAATCCTTTGGTGCGGGGGAAGCTCCTGGCTGCTACTCTTATGCTTTACATTGGGTGACAATGCTGGGGTGAATGATTAGGATAAGTCATCTTATGTGGAGGTTGTTGGGGAGGAGGTTGATGTACAACAGATGGGCAGGCTGACTCCTGATGAGGCGCTTGTGCCTAAGAAGCGTAAGGACCACCATCACCTAGGGGAGGAGGAAATGGAGGATGTAACATCGGTGGAGATAGCCATGGTTGAGGAAGTGGCAGCTCCCCAACCTTTGAATGATACAGCTGAAGAGCAGGTCCTGAAAGAGATCTCGAATATTCCTCTGAGGCTCCAATCCAATCTACAAGATATGGAAGGTCTGAAGTTTGGTGCTGGACCATCTACAAAGGATGGTGTGGGCAGATCTCCTTAAAAGCTTAGGCAGAGGCGGTCGACCAAAGTTGTGAACTGTGATGAAAACACTGTGGCTGCTATTATGAAGGTTGGCAAGGTCCAGAACTCAAATAGGGGGGGTGCCCAAAGAGGACGATGAGAATCCTCACATGGAATGTGCATGGGATGCACGACAAGAGCTGGAGGGCTTCTCTCTTGAGATATCTGAGAGAATGGGAGATTGATTTAGCCATACTCCAAGGGACACACATTGAGAACGAGGATGATAGGGTCTGGAATGACTTGAAAAATGCAGGAGCGGTTGAATGTGTGATGCTCAATGCAAAGGGTAGATCTGGTGGCATTGCTCTGTGGTGGAAAAAGGCATGTTTACACTTACTGGAAGTGCACAAAGCTCAGCACTTAGTGACTTGTAAATTCAAAAGGGGTCAGGGGGAGGATGTTTTCTACATTACTGGTGTATATGGACCAAGTCATGCATTGATGAGGTGTAAACTGTGGGAGGATTGGGCTGCAATTGCAGAATTCATACATGGGGTTGCCTGGCTAGTAGGTGGAGATTTTAATTGTGTACTAACAGGGAGGGATAGGCCAAATGGTGTAGTGGATAGTGCATCCCTTGGTTTCCAGGTGATGGTTCAAACTCTCAGCTTAAGTACCCATCCTCTGGAGCTGAGTTTACTTGGAGAAATGGCAGTGGTCTTATGTCAAAGATTGACAATTTTTTTGGGAATGCCACTCTTCTAGACACAATTTAGCTATCTGTTGTCTCTGGACTGGAGCACCCTTTCTCAAATCACACCCCCTTGGTCTGGGACAGTGGGGAACAGGTGCAAGTAGGCTCCTACTTCAAGCTTAGAAGATCATGGTTGAGAGAACCGGGGTTCCGGGAGATGATTGAGGTGTGGTGGAGGGCTAAACATGTGGAAGGATCAACCACTGTCAAGCTTGCATCTAAATTGGCTACTCTACGCATAATGCTTAAGGAGTATGGGGCTGCGGTGTCTACTCTAAGGAAACAAAGGTGTCTTGAGGCTTTGATGAAAATCCAAGGCTTGGATACTAAGGAGGTAGCAGGTCCCTTATCTGATGAAGAACTTGATGCCAGGAGAATGTGGCAAGGAGTGGTGGCGGAGGAGGATTTAAAGCAGGAGATGGATTGGAGGGAACGATCAAGGCAACTTTGGCTAAAGGAGGGGGATGCCAATACTAAATTTTTCCATCTTGTAGCCAGCTCTTGTAGAAGGGTGAACATAATTTCTTCCATACTCAAGGATGGTCAAAGAATATCCTCTATACAAGAGATTAGATCAGAGGCCATCAAATATTATAGGAACTCTTCACGACTAGTAGAGAGAGGTGTATGGAGGATGGCTGCGAGTGATGCACCTAAAGTATCAGATGAGTAGGCCTCCAGTCTGGTGGCCACCATTAGTGAGAAAGAAACTGTTGACACCATGAAAGATTTAAACAATGAAGGCTCTCCCGATCCAGATGGCATTCAAGTTTTCTTCTATAAGGAAATGTGGAGCCTTCTTGGCAATGAGGTGATGAATGTTATCAAAGAGTTTGAGAGAGGTAATTCTGGTTTTGATAAGATCAACAGATCTTTTCTGTTCCTGTTGCCAAAGGTTCAAGGTGTAGAATAATTTTTTGATTTCAGACCTATTGCCCTTTTGAACTCCATATATTTGGTGGTGAGCAAGATATTGGCGAATAGGTTGAGGTCTGTATTGCAGATTTTGATTCACCCTATCCAATTAGCCTTCCTTCCCAACAGATCTCTACAAGAATCATTTATTATGGCTTAGGAGATGGTGTGTGGTTGGAATAGAAGAGAGTGTAAAGCATTTATGTGGAAAGTGGATTTCTGAAAGGCCTATGACTCTGTCTCTTGGCTGTATCTTTGGGAGGTGTTTAAGAGAAGAGGGTTCCCTCCCCTCTGAACCCAATGGATGAAGAGGTGCATTACAACCACTTCCTTCTCTCCATTGATTAATGGGAAACCTTGTAGGGCTTGGATTCAACCACAATGCGGTGTTAGGCAAGGCTGCCCGTTAGCTCCATTGGTTTTTAATCTTGCAGTGGATGGTCTTGCTAGGTATGCTTGCAAACTATCGAAGGCTACGATTATCAGAGTTTATTCACTATCAAATAGGAGAGCTATGTCACCTATACTCCAGTATGCAAACGACACAGTCTTCTTTGTAGAGGGGACAACTGCTGAAGCCCAAGCACTAGGACACATGGTCAAGATCTTTGGAGATATTTCTGGGCTGAAATTGAATAGGGAGAAGTCTACCTTGATATGCTTTGGTCTCAATGAGCAGGAGCAAGATGCACTCTCAACCATTTTGGGGACCCCCCGCTCAAATCTACCAATCAGATACTTGGGGCTTCCACTTAAGTGTTCAAAACTGAGGAAGTGCGACTGGAATTTACTCTTTGACAAGATTTTTGTCAAGTTGGAACAATGGAATGGTAAGTTCCTTTCTAAGGGTGGAGGACTCATCTTACTAAATTCTATTATTACCTCCATCCCAATCTTTTATTTCTCTCTTTTTCAAGCTCCGAAGTCTATTTGGAAACGCATGGACTTGATGCGAAAGAGATTCTTTTGGAAGGGGGCGCGACATGAGGGTAGATTTATGCAGCCATTGAAATGGCAGTAGCTATGCCGTCCCAAGGAAGAAGGTGGATTGGGGATTAAAGCACTTAAAGAATTCAATGAGGCCCCATTGATTAAATGGACAATAAAAATTTTCAGTGGGGAGGAAAAGCTATGGACTGATCTTATCAGAGATGGCTATGGCAGTTCCAATAGTGCACTAAAGAGATTATACCCCTCCAAACCATCCCCATTTTGGCACTCTGTTATTCAGGCTATCAGGAACAATTGGTAGTTGGTGCAGCCGGTGTATGGAGATGCCAGGGACTTTAACTTCTGGAGGGAGCAGTGGTCTCCGTTGGGCACCTTAAAATAGACTTACCCGAGGGTATACTTGCCTGCAGCTGATAAAGAAGGGCCAGTGAGCAGCTACTGGTATGAATCATGTAGTTACTGGTAGCTGAATGAACCGATGGCCATCAGGGAGGGAACTCGATTGTGGTAGGAAAGGTAGAATCTGATGGTAGACTTGCAAAGCTTCAAACCAAGGCCCTGCATGGAGGACACTTATGCATGAGATGGCATTTACACGGCTCAACATGCTTATGGAAAAATCATAAATTATGGCAGTGGTATGGGGAGCGACCACATTGACAAGAAACTGTGGTTACTGAAGATCCCCCTCAAGGTGCAAATTTTTCTATGGTTATGTAGAAGAGAAGGTTTGATCACTGGTGACCTTAGGCACAAGAGGATGGGTGTAGCATTACATGAATGTCACCGTTGTGGGATGCACACCGACAGTCTATCTCACATTTTCTCTTCCTATTTCATTACTGACACAGTTTGGAGAAAAAGTTGCCAAAAGCCGCTCCCACCATGGGAATCCTTGTGGCAGAGCTTTGTGACACCTAGGAGACCACATCTGTGTATGGCGGTGACCCTTTGGTGTGTGTGGAGGGTAAGGAATGAGAGTTTATTTCTGGAGAGACCAATATGCTGTGAGCAAATTGTAAATGAGTGTTGGTCCCTCATACATAGATGGGGATCTAATTTGTAGCTCTCCTTGCCGTTCTTTTATTTTATTGAATAAAATGCCCTCCTGGATCGCTATCATAACACGATAGCTTTCCTTTCAATTTAGAAAAAAAAAGACGTATGTACCCTTATGTTCTTTGTATTGACATATATACCCCTAAAAAGTTCCTAACCTAAGTACCTCATACCCCTTGGTTAACCTCTGTTACATTCCATCAGATAGAGGAGTTAACGCTGCTAGTTGTTAGTGTAAAGTGACAAAAATGACCCTAAAACAATTGCTGTTGGAGGAGAGTTTGAAATGGGTCTCCAACAGCCATTTCTTGTTGGAGACCTATTTAATGGTGCCTACAACAACTCTTTGAAACATAGAAAGTAGGAAATAAAATTGGAAGGCTTTTATTCAACTTTTCAAGAGTACAAAGTTAGTTTCTACATCTCAATAGCTATGTGAACATGATGAAGGTTTATACAAGGCTTTTTTACAAATATTCTCATCTTTTACTGAGAAGTTACAATGCTAACATGAAGTTTTTTTGTAAAAGAAACTTTAGACTTCATGGACTTTTCATCTCAAGGTTCATCCAAAGGTTCGCATGTCAGGTGCTGCTACCATCTTCTAGCTGTAGTGAGGATGTTCAACAAACCATGGACTAAAGGGCAGTAATTCTACACATGCAAATCTGAAACTTGTTGTTACTTCGATTGGGCAGATAATTCCTACAAAAATGCAATCAAATGTGAGATGGAGGACATGAGAGACAAGCAACTACAAAATTTGGCAAACGGAATTTCTATGTTGAAAGAGAAGATGAATGAATTATCAGATGTGAAGATGCTTATGAAGGAGCTGGTATTCTACTCTAAAGTGATGATCATGTTTTTAACCTTTCAAATTGCATTAAAGATGTACATGTGAACGGATAACAAATTGAGATTGAAAGAAAAGAATGTACCTTTGATTAGTGATTCCAAGATTACATGTAGAGTGAATGGATGTCAATCATTCAAAGTTCACCTGTAGAGTGAGTAAACACTTGTGTTTGACTTGAAGAAAAATGCATGAAGACATGAACCATCAATCCACTTGACCTGAATAAATACATATGTAAAACTCTTTCATCCCAAAGACATGGAAAAAGGATTGGCCAGATGAATCATTAGTCGAAGAAGACATGAAGCATCATCCCTAAATGGCTTGGCCATCATACTCCATCACGCCATTATCAAAATCAGTAGTTGTAAATGGATTGTGCATCTCTAACAAATACAACACTAGTGAGAACTACATAAATCCACTCTTGATCCCCTCTTCAAGCTTGTGTAAATTGCATTTATTTGATGTCATTTACAAAGTAGCAAATGCTATGCAGCGAAAATTGAAATTAAGAAAACAAAGATTTCGCACTTCATACAAACTGAATAATACATGTGATAAATGAATGCAAGGTATCTGATAAATTAAGGTAAGACATTTCATACTTCATACAAACTATTTCAGATTCGTAGTGCCAGTTGAATGTAGTTGACAAAAAGATTACCAAAGATGGGACATGTAACAGTTTGTAAGGTAAACTATCAAAACAAAGTATGAAATGACTGCTAGTTGTGCGGTGTTGAATGTAGTCGTTGCATTCAAGATGATGTATGGAAAGTGATGAAGGGAGAATTTTCCTTCTGTCTTCCTGGTTGGAGTATAATCTTTTAGCATGTGGTTCTTCATGTGAAGCGAGCGATGTTTTTCTACTAGGAATATTTTTGTTTCCCACTTGTGATAGTTTAACGAACTTGTTTTTAGATAACTAGCAAAATAATTCAAGACAGTAGAAATACAAAGAGAGAAAGAAACATGTGGATATGGATGCATATGTAAATTTACTCACCATAGAATCTTATGCAACATCAAGACGTTCATAATCGCAATAGTTTTGCTTTAGGTACTTCAATTTTGAATACTTTGAACCTGTTGAAAAATGAACACACCACCTGGGAAAGCCTTCTTAAAATTATTTTAAAGGTGTCTAATGCAAACCCTATGCTCAGTTGCTGGGTATGTTGATTGAATAGCTTCCAGCTAACCCTTTGACCATCTGATATGATTGTCAAACCATTTCCATCTCCAAAACCAATCCCTTCCTATAAACATCCCATGAACAATGTCTAAGATGCATTAGACTCATCTTCTATTATTGCAAATGCCATCGGAAACAACCATTACTACTATCTAGTGTAGTGGTTGGTAATAATGTTCCCACGTACTTACACTTCAAATGGCAACCATCTAGGCCTATAAATGGCCTGCAACCACTCAAAAACCTACTTATGGATGCCTTAAATGATAGAAAGACCCTTAGGAATGCATTAGTTGGGTCTGTCATGTAATGTATCACACTACCAGAATTTCTTATCTTCAATTCATACACCGTACTTGGTAAACTCTCATATGAAAGCTCCAACCTCCCAAAAATCTACTCCAAGGCCTCATTTTTTCCCTTGTAAATCCTCTTGTATGGTGGACGTATGCGAAAATCCTCAAATATTTTCTTAGAAATCTCCTTTACAGTCATTGTAGGTCTCTCTCTATGCCATCTACCAGCTAAGTTTGCAATCCAGTGTTGGGAAGCCATCTCATTGCCAGCCATGGTCACAGAAGGGCATGTAAGATGGGAGTGATGAAGAGTTCTCACTTTAAACCTATTATCATCTAACGTAGAAGCATGTATTCTCCATTTGCATTCTCGGTTAAAACATGTAGCAGTAATTGTTCTCTTATCACTCTTTAAGTACTTCAACTTGAACCCTCCCTTAATGCAATGTGTGGCTAAAGCATGTTTAAAGCCTTTAACATCATCAAAGACCTTTCCAACATACATGTTAGTACTTTCATCCATTTCTAAGTCCTCACCTTCATAACCACAAACATCATCGGTAGTGGAATCAGCACCATCATCTGTCAAGTCATACAATCAAGATCTCACTCAACTTCAGATTCTTCATCCACAACAACATAATCACCATCATCAGATTCATCTACTAGATCTCCCATCACATCATCAAATGGAAAAGACTTAGCAGCTACTCTTTTCCTCCTTGTAGATGTTCCTCTCTATTATCTTGCATTTCTACTTTTACTTTTCACATTAGAACTACCAATTTCCTCAAAATTTTCTTGTATCTTCTCCCTATTCACCACATTACTACTTCCAATATGTTCAACATCTAAATCTATCCTTACTCCCTCTTCCCCTACATCATGAATCTCTATTTCAACATCATGCATATTTGTTTCAGCACCATGCATATCTATTTCAGCACCCTGAATCTTTGTATCAACACTATCTTCCATTTCAACATTTGATGGCCCACAATCCTTAAATTATAACCTTTTCACTTGAGCCATTTCACTAAACTTATCTCTACAACTAAGTGCTTCTATGTCAGAAAAGGAAACAACTAATTCTACACTTTTGCCATTCATGTGGTGATTAAACATTGTCATCATTTCATTCTCGTTGGTAAGATCAATATACTTAGAAATGGTAGAGTCTAGATCCTTATACATCAATGACATTGCTGATTTCACCCCATGGCAAGATCTTCAACAAATCATTACAGAGGTCGAGCCAGCATGTCTCATTCGGGTCCATGGGAATCATCTTCTGCTTCCCCAACTTGTACTTCTTGCCTTTTCCTCCTCTCAACTCTTGGAAGTGTCCTCCATACTTCACACAAATGGATAGGATACCTTAGTGTCCACTCCACCAAACCATCCTAGCAAATTAGATTCAAGTCAACTAAGAATGCATTCATAAAACACATCCATGGAAGGGGAAAATTTTTGGCATGTAAAAGATTACTTAGAAACCTCCTACTATCAATTAAAAGTCCCACTTGGCCCCCTTCACAACCACCCTTGTTGTCCTCCTATGCACTTGTAAACACATGAGCAAACATCAGCACATACAAATCATGAAAAGCTTTAAATCAATCATCGAAAACCAAATTGAAACCCTAAATCTAAACCCTAATCTAAGCCCCAAGAAACCCCTAATTGCAACCTTGATATAACCTCCTATGGGTCATTGTAAAACACACGTGAAAACAACATTAAATTGTAAATCAAAACTAACCATATCCCTAATATATACCCCCAAAAAACTATCAATGCTACTGCCTATTGATTATTAATAACATAAATTAGAAACAACATGAAACCCTTACTCCAAACCCTCATCAAAACATTAATATAAGCTCACAAAAAACCCCTAACATAAACCTCATGGTTACACCATCATGGGCCCTAACTAATCACATTTAGTCAGGTTTGGATGATAAAAGCTCCTACCTAATCATCTGAGGGTCACAACTCTTGCATCATTCTGATTTGAGAAGAAAATAAGGAATTATGATTAATTATTACAATTTTAATTGCACATCACAAGTACAGAATAATCACAGTGTCCCTCAGGGGTTAATTGAAGGTCAGTTGAGTACAAAAGTCTTAAAAAGTGGGTTAGCACTGACTGAAACAGGATTTCACGCATGTCGAGGGCAAAAATAAGCTAAAATCCCTAATTATCATCCCACTTAAATTTAAGAGGTTTTGGTCAGGATAAAATTAATCTAAACCTCCTAAAATTCATAGAAAAATATTTAAAGAGGTTTGGTACCCTTGATTTGATCATCTGAACCTATTTTGACTTAGACAGAGTTTCAGATGGAAATTTATCTTGATTTGGGTTTCTGTGCAAATTACCAAGTCAAACGTAAAACTCGAATCCAAGTTTACCATTAGATTTCTTAGGTCCAAATTAGGCTAAGACCAAAATTTGGGCTGAATCAAAGTTCATCTTGACCAAGTTTGCAATTCAGTCCCTAAGATCTATATTTCTCATAATCAGCCTCCTAACTCTCAGGTTTCTTGTGATTTGGTCCCTAACTTTCTCTTCTTTCTTGCAAAAATGGCCCTACCACCATTGATGGTGTGAAAGCTCCACAACCGAGAATCAAGGGAGGATTTCTTCCTCAAATAATATCTAAATCCCTCTAAATTTGGAGGGATTGACTTAAAGATGATTCCCAATCAATTGAATCGGCTCAAGAGCCCTAAATCGACCTATAGAGATTAGGAGAATGCGATGAAATTTGGGGATTTTTTTTCCTAAAACTGCAGCTAAATTTGGCTCTTTCCTTGTGTTAGAGCTCGATTTTGAGCTCTATAAAGAGCCCTCAAGTCGTCAGCATCTTCCTGAGTTAAGGACAAGCCAGATTTCCTCTTCTTCTTCTTCGGCCAATTGCAACTTGCACTCCGGCAACCTCCTCCATCTCCTTCGTCCAACCTCCTAATAATCAAATTGAGAGGCTCACTAGCCACAACTGGAGCCTTCTCCCTCCTCATCATCATCGCTCTCTCTTGCCGTCAACTTCATCCATGTGTTTGGTGGTCAATGCTGGATGCATCTCGACTCCTCCCACCTAGCTGAGTTCCCCATCTTCTTCCTCTCCCTCTCTACTTCAATTCTGCCTCCCTAGAATTTAGGTTCGACCACTCAACGTGCCATTCCACCACTGTCTTCTCCACCGCCGACGAAGCTTCGATGAGCTCGTCCAACCGCCACACACCACCACTGCTCCTAAAACACTCTGCACTACCTTACGATTAAAAGCCCTAACCTAATTAAGCGATTAACCCTTGATTTCTCTGGCCGATCACCGCACACCTCCGCCACCTTCTCCGACTTAGACCGGTCATGCCACACCTCCAACCACCACCTCACGATCACCACTACACTTGCCATCATCCAGCGAAGCTCTTGAACTAATGTGATTAGGCTGCGAGGCCATATTTGTGCTTTTTAGGTTTCGACGGAGCTCCACCACCACCTTCATCTTCTCCGACCACGTTTGCCCCTCTTCGGCCCTCATTCGACCTATTGCTGCCCTCAACTGACACAGCTCCAACTCTTGAAGCCCCTTTCACCAACAATTGATCGAAGAATCAGCAACAACTGATCCAATTCAATGAAGGAATCAAACGCAGCTGCACGTGAAGCAAGAAACTAAACTTAGTCCCACATTGTGTGAGACTAATCCAGTGTAGCACATAAAAGCCATTTGCCTCATTTGTTAGTCGCCTCCGAATGCACAGGGGTGAGGTCCCTCAAACGCCCCTATGCACGCACCATCGCATGCCCTCACAAGTGGTTCATGCCACATTGGTCTAGGCTTGGATCCGATTGCCCAGTTACTATTCATCCATGTATGAAGAGAAAGAAATCTGAGGAGAAGGGATGGGGGTTTTACACTGTAGCGCTTTAGGATTTGTGCCCCTCCTCTCCTTGCTCAACACTTAGCCATTCTTGAGTGTTGCTGAGCCTCATGCCTCTGTGTTGTGCCTTGCCTTGGTTCTTCTGAGGCCTTGGAGATAAGGCATCTAAGCTTTAGTTCTGACGTCTAAAGTGGCTGCTTTGCCTTGGTTCTGATATTGCTGTGGATATTTGTTTGTGGTTATTGTTGGGTTATTTGAGATATTTGATTAGATCTTGGTTTAAACCACCATTTTTACCCTATTCTTTTTGTACTTTAATACTTGACATTCTGAGATATAGTTCTAACATATATTGCATATCATTTTGACTATTTGATTCACTCACATTATTTTTGTCGGTAATTGTGATTAGTGGATTGATTTGTTTAACTTGCTCCCTGCGAACGACCTCGAACTCATTTCTGTTTCTCGAGCTTATAAATTTAAAAGTTGTATTGATTTTCGTCACTATACTGCAACGTGATCTTTTTACGATGATTTTCAAAGCAAAAAAACCCCTAAAAGAGCCATCAACACAACCTCCTATCAAACGCCTAAACCCTAAAAAAGACCTTACTTGGGTCTTAAATCAAAACCTTTGTTAAAATCTCAGTCAAAATTCTAATATAAACCCCCATAAAACCTTGAATAAACCCCCAAAAAACCCTGAATAAACCCTCAAAAAACTCTAAAATGTAGCTTTATATCAAACAACTAACCCTAAACAAAAGCCTACTTGAATCCTTGATAAAAACCCTAATATCAAAACACTAACCTCAGTATAAAGGGAGGAGGAGAAACAAGGGATTGATCATAGACGACAAGCGAGAATGATTGGAGGAGGAAGAATATGCGTAAAGAAGGGCAAGTGCGATGGTCAACGACCTTGCAACATCATCGAAGAGGTTTGCTGGAAGGGAGAAGATCGATTGATCGAAGTGGTAAGAGAGAAAGAGAAGGCCGATTTACTGAAGAGGTAAGAGGGATAGAGAAGGAGGAGTGGAGGGATGGCAGTGTAAGGAGATCGAAAGAGAAGAGGAAGGAGAAAGAGTGAAGGAGGGATGGTAGTGTAAGCTTAATCGATCGATGTTCATCCGATCAACAACTTTGTGATTTGTTAACAACGGTAGGTGTTTTGTTAACCCATAGTGACTTATCAAAACTAACAAAGGCTGATGGAGGGGTATGCATACTAAAGGACAAAGAACATAGGGCTACATACATCTTATCAAAAGTTTATAGGGGTATATATGTAAAAACCCCTTTAATTATTGTATTCTTGTACATTGATTTCTCCTTTTTCAATGGATTGTATATGCATATTCATTATTAGTTAATGGTAATCTGTGTTGCAATACTTACAGCTTCCAATCCCATTCCTCCCAAGCAAAATAATGAATCTGTACTCTCACTAAACCATTTCTATGTTTCTTTTTTGAAATAGTTAAACCATTAACTCATGACACAATCCATTCATTTCTTCCCAAAAATATTTGGTACAGTAAAAACATTTGACAGTGCCTAATAATAAACATCTCCCTTTACTCTTATCACCAAAATTAATGATGATTCCCATGAATTATATTTCATTAGTTAACAAAGTTTCAAGATACCATTCATAGCTTTAGACACTCTTTTCCATTTCGATTTCAATGTAGTCATTGTTGACAGTCTGATTACATATAAATAATGAGCCAAAATATATTTTCTATGGCAGCTTCAAAAGAAGATGCAAGTATGTATAGCATGCAAAGGCTACATGCATGTATGGGCCTAAATAAATTATAAGTAACATTAAGAATAAGCAAACATCAAGCATCATAAGATAGGACCTCACGGGGAGGTGAGTTTTGAGTATAGGTAGCATATGCTCTCATAATGGATTGCATGTAACTAATTTTTTTACCGCTCTAAATTGCACATGTAATAAACAAAGTTCCCCCTTGGTCAATGTCCTTCACTATCATTAGCATTATGCATGTTGAGTAGCATGATATGAAAAATTATTATGTAAAGAATTCATGCTCTATGTAAGATTCATTCTTTTAGCTAGATATCTTTCTCATCAAAATACTCAAATTCTTTGATGAACTTAGCCATGTACATGCTGACAAAAGAAGAAAGAGCACTCTATTTTGGTCCTTGTTTTGCATAATGGTAAATCTTTGAGTGTTGCTCAACAATTATTTAGATTCCCTCTTCAGCTACAAAGCAATTATATTTTTATCTCTCTTTAAATCTTCTTTGAACTTCATCACATATAATTACCTTATTTGTCATTAATGAAAAATGCAGTCCCATTTCTTGTCTCTAACATAATACTTTACCCTCGTTTTACTAAAATTCATTTTATACTATACCATTAAAACAAAGCTGTAAAATTTACATTTCTTTCATGATGTGTGCATTGTTTGTCTTAATAGTATAAGTGATTAACAACCTATCATAATTTCTCTCCATAAAACTCACATTCAAGTTGGTTCAATATAAAAGGCATGAGATGAAAAAAATAATTGATATGGCATAAAAACAACATGAATCCTATATTAGAGAAGTTTAATGGAACTAAAAAATTAAATTCTATTTAATGAAAATAGCACCTCTTGATAAAGAAGATACACTGGTCTAAGCAAATGTAGCATAGTTTATTCAAGCATTTCTTAACAACTTTTCATAAGTCTGCCTTCCCCATTCTTAAGTTACATTGAGTTGGGCAACAATACCTCTCCAACAAACAATATCCAAACTCCTGTAGATATTCCCTTCCCTTCTCTAATAGCAATGCCGCCTTAGATTTCTAGTTGTGCCTTCGAGCTTCAAAACAAAAGAAACGAACTTGTGGTCAAGCAACAAAAAAGGGGAGAAAACTAACAACTAGAAATCCACATATTGGAATGACACTAGCTACCCCACTTCTCCTCAAGTTCCTCCTCCTCCTCAATGACCACAAGTAGCACAACCTAGAGCACAACTTCTAGTAGCCATGAAAGCTGCTTATAGGACCGTTAACCCCTCACTCTTGTCTTTATTACTTGCCATGAATGATCATTGATGCAACCATAGGATGACAATGTAGGGCTAGGAGGCCTCATTGCCAACTTTCGAAATAGATCAAATGATGGGAACCAACACCAAAGGCCCCTTTATCGATCAACCAAACCATGCAGATAGGGCAGAAAACGTAAATCTACAGAGGGTAAAAGAGGGCACCAAACACGAGAAGACCTAAAGCAATGCCAGTTGATAAGAGTAGATGACATAACCACCACATTAAAGACCATTAGAGGGACCCTCCATGGCCACAGAGCATTGCCATGTTTGAATCAAGACAAATGCAAAGCTTCTTAGCCTATGAAGATTGTAGGGTGTAGATGTCAGTGCCTTGCAAAAAGCAATGCATGCAGACATGCCCCAAACCCTATTCTTGGTATGCTTTGAATACACAAATCCATAGCATTTGATTCAAAATCTGCTTTCAATTGAGCGTAAGTCGAAGCTGATCTAGATTAGCAAATCATGACTTTAATCCAAAAGTAAACATGACCTTAACCTAATGGATTAGGGATTCACAACATAACTTATCTGAGCTGATGATCATCAAAGAATAATCTTGGACAATGGTTGAAGAACGATTGGTGAGGCATCGAACTAGAGATCGGGACTCATCACGTGCTGCACCGGTCGTTAGGTTTTCATGGGGGGGAGGGGATCTTGTCTAAGGGGTAGGGGAATGTGACTTGTCAAAGCGGAATTAAGGGGCAAGTTTCCCTAATTCAAGGGGGGTGGAATTACGTAAACCCAACATTATGCCTACAAACCCAGCTTTACCCCATTCTAGAACTGCCACACACAAACATGGAATAAAAATGTCAATTCCGCATACCTAACAGGGCCCAAAGGATTTGTAAAATACTAGTCCAATTATGTCAAAGGCAAGTCTCTTTGTCTTGCCTACCATTGGAGAAGCATGTCTGAGCTAGCTACCCCACCCAATCTTCTTTGGAGACCACTGATCATAGTACAAACAATGTCAACCTGATACACACATGGAAAATGAAAAGGAACGAAAGATAAAGACAACTTTTGATGCATTGGTCTTTGTTTAAGGCTTCATTTGGCAAAGGGGTAACTTATTCCTTGATCAAAAGAATATAAGAGGAATAAAATCTAAAGTCAAGAGATACAATATCAATTAACATGAATGTCAAACTATCCCATTACATTACATCAACACCAATATATATTAAAATATATCAACTCTAACAAAAAATATATATCTATTAAAATATATTCACTATATTATATCAACCCACTCACATTTTACATAATAACAAAATAACAAAAGCAATAAAACAATAACAAAAGACTCTCAATACTCCCCCTCAAGCTGGAGTATAGACATTGGACATGCTGATCAGCATGCAACACAGGAACTCCAAACACTTTCTTGCCAGGGCCTTGGTGAAGATGTCAGCTATCCAATCCTCACTAGAAATATATGAAGTGGAAATCTTCCCAGTCATCATAGCATCTTGGACAAAATGGCAATCAACTTCTATATTTTTGGTCCTCTCATGCAAGACGGGGTTTTTGATAAGAAAGGTGGCCACTTTGTTGTCATAGTACATAGGCATAGGTCCAGAAATATCAACACCAAAGTCACGTAAGATAGACCTGATCTATAAAAGCTTGTAGGTGGTATGGGTCACAACCCAATGCTCTAACTCAACATCGGATCTAGAC
The DNA here is from genome assembly GCA_037157565.1 of Thalassia testudinum. Taxonomy (NCBI): domain Eukaryota; kingdom Viridiplantae; phylum Streptophyta; class Magnoliopsida; order Alismatales; family Hydrocharitaceae; genus Thalassia; species Thalassia testudinum. The sequence goes on from JAZHRO010000063.1 coordinate 102,165,317, forward strand.
ACAATGATATGCCTCTGGCTTCTCTAGGTGACTAGGTTGCCACTAAGATAAGTACAATATTCCATGGTAGATTATCTCAAAGTAATCAATGCAAAAGGTCTAAGTATACCCTTTGGCCACCAACCTCGCTTTGTAGTGTTCAATGGAGCCATTTGGAAGACATTTAAGGGTAAACACCCACCTACACCCTACAACAGTAGCAATAGAGGGTAGGTTAACAAGCTTCCATATTCCCTAAGAGTGAAGTGTCGGTATCTCTTCCTCAACGGCATGTGTCAAAGAAGGATCCTAAAAAGCCTCTGTAAGTTTGCGTGGAATCTGATGACTATCAACTTCAAGAGATAATAATAGTCTTGTTGCAGGCAAACAATTAAAGGACATATGTTGTGAAATGGGATAGCGGACACTTGACCATTATGCCTTCCAGTGAGCAACAGGAAGGTCCAAGTCAAATCCTTCTAGAGGAGGAGTTACCTGATCTCCAATCCAATTCAGAAGATCAGTAGTAGGCTGAGCAGGAGTAGTAGATAGGGGCTCATCCTCAGACATAGTAGGAGCTTTGCAATGGAAAGTCTGCGAAAAGAAAGAGGGCTCAAGTGCAGGATCTGTGGTACTATATGTGGTGAATGGGACATCTCAGAGGGTCTTGGAGATGATGCGAGAAGCATAGGAAGAGGGATATCCAGTGATATGGATGGAGAGGAATCCTTCCCTTTCTAGGAGTAGAAAAGAATATCCTAAAAAATTGTAAATACGCACTGACATAGAATTTATGAGCTCCGAAATCATAACAACGATATCCCTTTTGAGTCCTAGAGTATCCCAAGAAAATGCATTTCATGGATAGAGGAGCCAAGTTATCCACCTTAAACAAGTGGACAAAACAAACACAGCCAAATAGGGGAAGAACAAACACATCCTGATCCAAAAATAAGACAAAGGGGTCTTACATCCCAAAACAGAGGAAGACACCCTATTAATTAGAAAAGTAGTGGTAAGACAACATTTGATCAAAACTGAGAAGGCAAATGCATGTGAAATATAATGGTTCATGCTACATCAAGAAAATGGCACAATTTGCATTCAGCCACCTTATTCTGCTGAGAGATGTGAACGTAGGAGACTTGATGGATAACCCCTATGTAGACAAAAAACTTAAATAAAGTATCATTCATAAACTCGAGCCAATTATCACTTATAAAAACCTGAATGGTAGTGGAAAATTGAGTTTTTATTTTGATAAAGAAATTCTGAACAATTACATGAGTTTTCGACTTCTCTTTTAACATATAAACCTAAGACACCTAGGTACAATCATCTACTAAAATAAGAAAATACCGAAAGCCTCTAACAATACAGACCTAAATGGCCCCCCAAATCAGAATGAATAAGATCAAATAGCAACTCAGCTCTTTTATTTGTATTAGGAAAAGAAGACCTATGTGCTTGCTGAGTTGATAGGCATTATACTCAAAAGACTATGGAAACTTCAAATCTGAAAATTGTCGATGCGAAATAGGAACACTAGGTTGACCCAAGCAAAGATGCCACTAGTGGTTAGGGTGGTAGTAGTAGAGGTGTGTGTGGGTGGTAGGATAAGGTAGTAAAGAGCATTTTGCTCAAGTCCACCAATCTGCTTCATCATTTGGAGCTCCTACAGAAAGAACTGATAATGAAAAACAGATCTACAATTTAATGACTTAGTAATCTGACTAATAATCATTATATTTAAAGCAAAATTAGGTGGATGCATTACTGTGATCAAAGATAAAGAGCCATACAAAGACACATCTTCAAGTCCCGTCACATGGGGTAAGGCACCATCAGCCACCCTAACATACAAAGGAATGGCAAGAAACCTAAGAGAGGAAAATGGGGTGGAATTGCCTATAACATGAGAAGAGACACCTGAATCTGCACTCCATGCAGGGGCACGTGTAGTAGTAGACTGATAAACACCAATTTATCATCATCCTTAATATCTATTCACACTTAGTTCTTAGGGTTTCGATAATTGCATTGCACTATTTCATTTCATTTAGCATGCATTTGCATTTAGGGTTTAGATCATGCATTTCATACTTTCCATCATTTTGTGTAGTAACATATTACATTTGATTTTCAGGGATGAAGGCACCATGAAAATCATGCAACCTTGGCAATCTAAGAGGCACATTTCATGAAAAGAATTAGACAAAAGCTCTTGTAGCTGGATCCCAGCTCATCTCAACTGGATCCAGCTCAATTCCAGCTCCATCCAACTTAGGGCAGCTCATCTCCAGCTCATGAAGATCAAGCTAAGCTCAAGCCAGTTGAGCTCATCATCTACTCCTAAGCTAGCTAGGAAGACTTCAGGAGACTCATCTTCAACTCTCCTCAACTCCAAGATATTTTATCCGAGCTCCCCACAGCTCCTTCATCAATTCAGCTCAGCTACTAGCTAGCTTAGCTAAGCTCCACTTAAACCCTACTCTACGGCCAACCACCACAGTCCTCAACTTCACCAAATAACCTCCACAACATCCTTCTTTGTTGGAGCCAAAATGGTGTAACCACCACCTTCACTCGCACCCTTTCATTGTAGCGCCAACAATGGCACCTCTCCACCAACCTAACCACCCCTTTAACCACCATAAAGATGGTGCCAACCCTACCTAGGAATCCATAGAGTTGGCGCCAACAATTCCTAGCCCTCTATCACCTAACTACCACCATCCTAACCCTTCCTACCTCCACGCCAACCTTAACCCTGACTACACCCATAAAGTTGGCGCCAACTCTACATCCATACACCCTTTGAGATGGTGCTAACCCATCTCCACCATCCACCTAAATAACCACCATCCTAAATCCACACTAACCTTACACCTACCCTCCACACCACCTAACCTTAGGAGAACCATAGTTGGCACCAACTTCCCTTCCCCCATGTCTATAAATATCCCCATTAACCACCATTATAACCCACCCTTGGCTACTTTATTTTCTACCTAAAATCTACTACATATTCAACCATAGGAGGAAGAGAAGAGAAGAAGATTAAGGAGGATCCCTTGCCCCCTTGGTGCCTTCCTCTTCTTCCCTTCTTTTGTTGTCCAAGCCAAGGAGCAACCCTAAGGAGGGTGGCCAGGCAAGGAGGTTAAGGTGGATGTCTACCACCTTAGGAGGAGGCTAGAGAGGAGGAGCATCTAGAAGCATCTGAAGAAAGGAGCTAAAGAGAGGCCCTTTTCAAGTACAGGAGCAGCCGCATTTGGAGCAAGGACCATCCAAAGCTTCAATTGGAGGATTTTCTATCTCTCTCTAGTTCAACTTTTTGTTAGCTATTTTTATTTTTAGGAAGCTTTCCTCTACAAGCATTCCTTTATGTGACATTTTCAAGTAGCAATACAAATTCAAGTGCCTTTCTTTCTTTTTGCTTTGTCATTTTATGTCCTTCCATGACAAGTAGCTAGTGAGATTTTTGTTGCACCCACTTCTACCCTCTAATTACCCTAGGTACACCTTCCTAGGGTGAGCTTAGAGGTGTAGATTTAATTATTGCACCAAGGCATAGTTTCACTTTATCTCGTTACCCTGATTATTTCAAAACCCTAAAAACAACAAAACAAAAATACAAAAAAAGAGAAGATCTAGTTTTTGCAAGAGAAATTACTTTTGAAAGCTAAAATTGTCTCCTTAGATGACCCTAGATACTCCTGCTATCTAGGAATATAAATTTAAAAGTTGATCGGATTTGCATGTTACAACGACATCAAAAACCCATTTTAACAAATCGAGCATTTTCCGTATCCCAAAACATGCACTTGGAGGGACCACTTGATTCAGCTCCATGCACCAGACGATCACTTTTTCTGCATTCTTCTTCTTTTTATAAAATGGAAGACATACAAAACACGTCCTCTTCTACTTTCGCTTCCCATTCATAACCAGCCTTTAACCCTCCCATTCATAATCCATAATCCGACATCCCCATCCCTAACCTCCCTCATCTGGAAATTCCTCAAAACCTTGATTTGCTAAATGGTCAAGATCAAGGTCCTCCACCTAATCCCTTATTTATGATGGTTGAGAAACTAGCTCAACTTCAAGCAAATCAACAGTAGTTGGCTAGGACTATCACAAACCTAGTCAACCAAGGGCAAAATCCGCCACCCCCTCATGAGCCCGTCATTCCTTTAATGGATTTCTACGATCCTTCTAACTACGAGGAGAGACCAGGGGTGGTCATACCTGAAGGGGACTTTGAAATCAAACTAGCTATCTTAAACCTTATTAAACACTTTCATGGCCTTCTGAAGGAACACCCATTTAGCTATTTTGAGGAGCTTATAGTCCTCGCATAAACCACCCATTCTTGTAATGTGCGAGAGGACTTATGGCTAATGCGGCTATTCCCTCCTTCTTTCAAGGACAAGGCTGCCTATTGGTTTAGGACAGTCGGTAGACCCATCAACACTTAGCCCCAACTAAAAAGTGCATTTCTTAAAAAATTCTTTCCTATAGGTCGTACAAATGCCCTAAGAAGATCTATTACGACCTTCCAACAAAAACATGGTGAATCACTTCATGAATCCTAGGAGCAATTTCAAGAATTACTTAGGAGTTGTCCACACCATGAGGTTCTATTATGGAAGCTAGTGCATATCTTCTACATGTCTTAGAATATCAATTGAGGCAATTTGTGAATGCCTCATGTGGTGGCAACTTCTTAAACAAGGATGCTGAGAGTGCCTATCAACCTTTTGAAGAAATGAGTGAAAACTTATTTAATCACTCTTCCATGAATACTTTTGGTTGAAATACAACCCAAAATTAGGTATTCATGAGATCGACACCCACAGGCAAACTATTCTTGTCACTAAGGATGATCTCCATATGATCGGCCAATGGCTTGACCAAATGCAAATTCATCAAAAGAAAATTGAGGAAAGAATGAATTTCCAAAAACTGACTCCACGCTTACCTAACCTGTTAAAGAGAGAGCACTTGCATCATCCGGTGCTGTCTCAGCTGAATATAATCATTTTCCTGAAGCTACACCTGACTGGACTAGGACATTTGCTTATGGACACCATAACACTCCTAGCTCGGTTACAAGAAACATTTTTTACCTCCAGGAGTACTTTAAAAATCCCTCCAATGCAAATTGGGGGAATAACCCAAACTTCTCCTAGAAAGCTCCTAATCAGGTTCCTTATCAAAGATCAAATCAACCTTGGGTTTATGGACAAAATCAATACCAACCTGGAATCCCTCAAGATGATATTAATCCCCAGGTTATGAAAACCCTCAGGGTATGCAGAACCAATGACTAAAGTAACTCATGTTGTTACTAATTTACAAAATCAAATTAGGGTTACACATGATCAAAGACCTGTAGGAAATTTAACTTCCCAACCCATGCCCAACCCTAGTAGTCAAAGGAACCAATACCGAGGTGGAAATCCCCATCATTTTAACCAGCCTCCTATCCAACCTACACCTCAACACCCCCTGGGTTTCCACCAAAATCAAGTCCCCCGACCTCCTCCTAGAAATAATCATACTTCCTATGTAGTTACCTTGAGGAGCAGGAAAACAACTGAAGATCCTAGGCCCTCTTATTCCATAAATGAAACCCACCCATCCCAAATTCAAGCCGACTTTCCTCCCACCCTGACTCAGGAAGAAAAAGATTTCAAAGGCAAAACTCCCATCCCTTTTCCTCAAGCTCTATACTCCATCATTAACAAAAGAAAGAAGATTGATCCCAAAACCAAGGAACCCATGGAATTATTTGGGCAAGTACAGATTAATATCCCTCTCCTAGATGTAATCAAGTATATTCCTACCTATGCTAAATTTTTGAAAGATCTTTGTACTCCAAAAAGGTAGACCAAAAATCTAGGTAGAGTGCATCTTTCTGAGATAATAAGCTCTATCATCAAAAGTAAGTTGCCTCCTAAAAAGAAAGACTAGGGCGCACCTCTCATTTCTGTGATCATCGATGACACAACTTTTGACCACGCCCTTTCTTAATTTAGGTGCCTCTGTTAATATCATCTCCATTGTATTATTCAAGGAATTTAAGATCGGTGATCTAAAGCATGTTGAGGTCACTTTACAATTAGTAGACCAATCTTCAATTAAACCTAATGTTGTTGTTGAGGATGTACTTGTCAAGGTCCAGAATTATTTCTTTCTCATTGATTTTATGGTCTTTGACATTGAGGTACCTAAGATTATGAAAAATGTCCCTATTATCTTGGGATGACCGTTTTTGGCCACTGCAAAAGCTAATATTGATTGTCATTCTGGTAAAATGAACATTACTTGCGATGGCCAAACAGTTACTTTAGACATTTTTAAAGCTTCCAGGCGATTTCATGGGGATGATTTTTTGAGGACTCAGATTTTGAAATCAATGAATTGGTGGAAGAAACAATGCTTGGGGATTCCTATTATTCTTTGACCACTTCATACCATAATTTCTTTGATGATTTGAAGTTTGAAATAGAGCTAGCATGATGGGAACACCATCATGAGCCCTAACTAGCTCATTTTGACCTAGAAAAGAGAATAAAAGCTCCTATATAACCAAGTAAAGGGCCTAATTCAAGGAATAACTGTTCTGAGATGAAAGCAAGAAATAAAGGGTAAAACTGTAATTTTACCATTGCAGTACATCAATGGGATTTCTCAGGGGCTAAACATAGGTTAATTGGTCTTAACATGATAAAAAGTGGGTTGGTTCAATCAGAAAAGGGTTAATGTAAGATCTAGGAATTAAATGACATCCTATGACCCTAAAACAGACCCACTTAATTTAATAAGGTTCTGATCAGGATAAAATTCAACTAAACCCTCTAAAGTTCATGGAAAAATATCCTCTAGGGTTTAGAACCTTCAATTTGGCCTTTAGAACCTATTTTGACCTAAATAAGGGACCTAATCAGACATTTATCCTAAATTAGGTTTTTGTGCAAAATGCCCCAATCAAACGTGGTCAAACCTAAAATCTAACTTCACCATTGGATTCCTTAGGTCCAAATTAGGTTTGTAGCAAAATTTGGCCCTAAGGGGAGTTCACCTTGACCTACTTTGCAAAACAGTCCAACCCAATTACTTTTTGACCCCTAGCTTTTGAAAACCTTGCAAAGACCCCCTAGCTTCGTCGTCATCCTTTGCAATTAGGTCCCTCCACCATTACAATGGAGGAGTCCTACTCCAACGAGGATTCGAGGAGGATTTCTCCCAAATCCCTCAGAGACTCCCTCTCAAATTTGAAAGGGAGATTCTTTGAGGAATTCCCGATCATCTGAACGCAATCTCAAGCCCTAATTGTCACCCAATCTCTCATGCGAACGCATGAGATATTTGGGTATTTCCAGCTTTCCAACTCCGGCAAGGATACCCGTTCTTGGAAGCTCTCCTTCCAAGAACAAGGCCCTTTGCCTGTGTCTATAAAAGCTCCCCCTGACCTGGCCGATCATTCCAAGCATGGTTTGGCCAGATACAACCTTCCAATTTCGTCTCTTCTCCTCCGGCCAAACATCCAGCGAAATCCAACTCCTCCTCCCTCTTCTCGTCGCTCTACCACAATACCAGTGGTAGAGTCATCTCCGCCTTCGTCATCCGTGTCGCACCATACCTATGCACGCGACTGCCTACCCTCTTCGTCGTCGTCGTCCCCCTCCATTGGACCTTTGTCTTCGGCAGCGGCAGGTACGTTCCAGCCGCCATCTCTTCTCCCTTCATCCTTAAACTAGGTTAGTTATCTTCCCCTCTCTCTACTCTTTATTTTCCCCTTCTTTATTTCCCAACACACCTCTCGACGCATCACAGTCCACCACCATCGTCTCCACCTCCGGCAGACCACCGGCGAAGGTGCATCCACCATTCCACACACCCACACACCTCGCCACCTACCTCAGAAGCTCTGCCACCTTCCACTGATCATTTCCCCCCTCTCCATCGACCTCCACACGCTCCACAATCTTCCTCCGAACTGACACATCGCCACAGCCATAGATCGACCTAGGCACGCACGCCTAGGCCACCCTGCACCATGCCACCCATCGAGTCACCTTCGCTGTGCCACGGCGAAGCCCCCTATGTGTTTTAATGAGGCCACAAGGTCGTATTATTTGATAGTAGGATCCGACCTCCGCTGCCATTGGAGAACCTGTGAAGGGGCTCTCAACCTTCGCTCCAGGCAGCCGCGCTCCAGGTCCCAGGTGCCAAGCGACGTGGATTTGCATCACGCAAGCATTTAGCCAAGTAATTGGCTTTGCAAGGCACTGCAGTTGCCGCAATCAAGGAAGCCCCTGTGGGTGCACACAAAGAAGCGGGTGGGACTTTTAGTCCCACCTCGAAAAGTTTGGAGGAGGCCGTGTGGCATAAATTGAATTTGTGTTAGAGGCTCTTCGCCTCCTAACATGGGGTGAGGTCCCCTTGCCCACTCACCTCATCCGCGATACACCATTCCACTGACCTGGCTACCTGACCCAATTACCCAGCACTCCTCGCACATGACCCATGCTGGTGCGCCTGGACCCGGGCACGTTAACCCGACTCGTTTACCTGATTGGCTCTGGGAGAGTGAGCCTAAAAGAGAAAAGAGAGAGAGAGCGTTCGTGGGGGGGGGGGGTAGGGGTAGTTTTTGCACTTGTGTGTAGGGAAAGGAAGAAAGAAGAGGAAGCTGAAGAAGCTAAGGAGAAGAAGATCGCAAAAGAAAGCTAAGGAGGAAGAAGCCGAAGGAGGAAGCTAAGGCAGAGGAAGTTGAGGATCTGAAAGCAGAAGAAGCTGTAGAGAAGAAGAAGGAAGGACAAGGCACAACTGAGGAAAAGGCAAAGGCAAAGCCAAGGAAAGAGAAGGCACGACTGAAGAAGAAAGAGGAAGCTGAGGGAGAAGTGAAAGAAAGAAGAAGGAAAAAAAGAAGGAAAGAAGCCAAAGAAGAAGAAGAAGGAGAAGGCATGCCTGAGGAAAAGGCAAAGGAAAAGCCAAGGAAAGAGAAGAATGGCTGAAGAAGAAAGAGGAAGGTAGGGGAGAAGTCAAAGAAAGAAGGAAAAGAAGGAAAGAAGCCAAAGAAGAAGATGAAGGAAAGAAGCCAACGACAGAAGAAAAGCCAAAGAAAGAAAGGACTGAAGAAGAAGAGAAGCTAAAGAGGAAGAAGAAAGAGCCAAAGGAAGAAGCAACAGAGAGAAAAATCAAACACTTTTATCCAATTCTTCCCAATTTCTCTTTTATACTACATTTTATTATTCATAAACTCTTGCTTTATATTTTGAATTATATTTTGAGTAATTTTAAGTGTTCAAACTGCATCAATTATTAAGATTAGTGCATCAATTCCAATTGCTTCCTGTGTTCGACCTCAGACTCAAAATTCGAGTAATAAAATTTATTTGTTTTGAACATTTTTTCGACTGTACTACAATGCAACCTTTTTAAAACTTGATCAAGCGCTCTTAACACAACGGCCGAGGACACTAATAACTTAGGAACTTGCCTTACTTCAACCTCTCTTCCTAACCTATCACCATATCCATCCCCTCTGATTTCACCTCATCCTTCCACCCTAACATCACTATCAACTCCTACCCTTACGCCCGATTATTCTAACTCCCACTTTCCCCTAGACCTTCCACCTGATCCTCTCGAGCCTGGCCTACATCCAGAGATAAGACCCTAGCCAGACTCAAATCCTCTTTCCATTTTTCCATCTCATTTAACTCCCCTTCTCTCAACTTCTTATCTTTCTGGGGACCAAGAGGAAGATTTATTCAATGTGGACATTCAAGTGTCTAATTTTCTTCATGATTTTTCGTCAATCGTGCTGCACCCTACGCCTAGCTGAAAAGGCATAAAAGACAGTCCTAGGTGGGAGGTAACCCACTATTTTCTTACTTTCCTTTTCTCCATTTCTAGGTTTTGACCATCCTGATTTTGACCGTTTTACTGAGGTGATATCTTTTCCCTTATGCATGTGGACATTGCTTATCTTAAGAATAGGGGGGATGTTTCAAATTTTGATGATCGTTTCAGGATTTTCAAAACCCAAAAAATACAAAAATTTCTTTTCACATGCATTTTCATAAAAATTAGAAATCATAAAGCACTTTTTGAGGAATTTTTGAAAACACGGGACTAAGGTTGAGACTTTATTTCAAAAAGGTACACTTAGGATTTAATCTTTAACAAACTAAGGATGAAGCTATGGATCCTTTTGTTAGAATTTTTGGGTCTATCAAACTTAGACTAGATCGAGTATCCTATGAAGAATTCCTTCTGAGCACTTGATGATTTGGGTAGCCTGATTTTATTCAGCGACCTGGATAGTACTTGGCTTGGCTCTCGATACAAATATTGCATCTCCTTTGAAAAACTTGTGTCAAACATTTCACACACAAAGCCAACACAGCCCAAACCCCAAAAAACACCAAATATTTAAAATACCCCCTATTTTGTCCTTGGTGAAAGTCCAAGGCAGATGATTGGTGTGAATTCCATTGCTGAGGAGGAAAATATCTCCTTTGATGATGCAATGCCAACATGTTCTTGCCTTGGCACTGCTCCATATCTACATTCCATATTAATATACGGAGCATCAAGGCACATTTTGTGGCTTAGTTGTCTTGGATGGTGCTCTACCTATAGCGCTAGAGCAAGAGCCTAAGTTTGTCTGGAGCACCCCTTTACACCACATTGATTTTTAGGGTTGTGATCTTCTGGGGAGTGTCTTGGACGGTGCTCTCCATAGTACTAGCACCAGAGCTCACTCAAGGATTGGTAACAGGAATGATGATCCTGACACATCTGTATTAGGACTGATTTGAGGCTAGGCATGGGGGAGCAAAAAAACAAAAATAGCCAAAAATAAAGAAAAAGCAGAAAAATTCTAGAAAAACATGACCATTTAAATATGTTATTTTATTTCTGTTATCCCAAAAATGTTGGCTAATCACAAGCACTAACACTTGATTCTTCAAGGTTATACGGGTTGCGGATCGGGTTCATGAGCCAAGGAGGTTCTAACTGTGAAAATAGTTTTTGGGTATTTGAATTAGAAAAGGGTTAATTAGTGAGTTCTTGAAGGATGCATTAGTCCTGATTAATCTAACCCTTAGATCCAAAGATGAATCCCGACGTTTTATTCTTAATAAATCTTGTACTTGCTTTATCAAAAATTAACCAAGGTTTTACATTAAAAATTTATTCCTCAAAACACAAAAATATGTTTTCTTTGAAAAATAGTGTGATGCAGTTAAAATTTTGGTAAGAGACTAGCAAAAAGATAAGCATGGGGAGACAAAAAGTGATACAGAATTTACGTGGTTTTGTAACTACGAGTTTTTTGTTGTTTAATCATGCAAATCCGACCAACTTTTAAAATTTATAAACCTAGATAGTGGGATATCTAAGGTCATCCAAAGAGGCCAAATTCTTAGTCAAATAGCTTGTTCTCTCTCTCTCTCTCTCAAATCCTCAATTTATGTTTTTATGCTTTTGACTTTTTCTAGGGTTTTTAAAGGATAATTGGGTAAGTAAATGCCAAACATGCGGAGATAAGTTATGCCTAAGTAACAGGAATGAATCCCTCTTTCTGAGCTCACCCTAGGCAAGTGCAACTAGGGTAATTGGAAAGATGGAGTGAATTACACTAAGGTGAACAAAACAAAAAGAGATTACTAAAACTAGCACAAAGAAAATCACAGAAAGGAAACTTATATTAATTGGGTAGAAAACTCTGTCTTACAAAAATTCTCGTAGAGGAATGCTTCTACAATAAAATTAATACAAAAGAACAAGAAAGACTAGAAGCTTCTCCTAATAATTCTGAAGATGAAGAACTCCTTACTCCAAGTCTAGAGGCTGCTAGACTTGAAAAGGGCTCCTCCTTGAGATGCTCCTCCTTCAGATGATGATGAACTCCTCTCCTCAGGGTGGACGTCCACCGTAGCTTCTTCTCCTCTGCTTGGCTATCCTCAGGGTTAATGCTTGGCTTGGACCAAGGAAGAAGGAAAGAAGAAGAAGGCTGATGGTAACACCATCATCCTTCATAATTAGTCTAATTTGACTAAGTTTTAAGGTTAAATTCATCTTAATAACCAACAATGGGTATAATTCAATCAGGACTGAAGAAAGAAGAATTAATAAAAGAGAGGGTTAATTATGTTGTTTTAACAAACAATTATAACCCCAGAATAGCTTAGGGGTGAATGTATGATTAATTAAAGGTCAAACAAGCCAAAAAAAATAAACCAGTGAGCTTAGATTGATCAATCTAAGGTTTCATTGAATTAACAAGTCAATTAATGATTAATTAACCCTAATTTTTGCCTTACTTAAATTCACAAGGTTTTGGTGAAAATAAATGTAATCTAAATCCTCTAAAAGTCATCTAAAAATATTCTATGAGGATTAAAACAGTCAATTTGACAATCAGAACCCTTTTGACTTAAAATAGAGATCTAAGTAGGTTTTTAATACATTTGGGTCAAATCATAAATTGACCATGTAAACATCATCAAAATAAAAAATTGATGTCACCATTAAATTAATTATGTCCAAATTAGGTTGCCATAAAAATTTGGGCTCATTTGGACTTCATCTTGGTCAAGTTTACAATTTGGCCCTTAATTCCTAATTTCCTTGCACACACTCCCCTAACTCTTCATCTTCTTCACAAAATGGCCCCTACTAGTATTAGCAGCGAGCTCTCCTCTCGTCGCGACTTCAGCCGCCGATTGTGATCAATCCACTTGACGGATCTGCACCAAATTTGGTGGATTGATTGCCTTATCATAGCTCTTCCAAATCAAGCCAATTCTAGCCATTCTTGCCAATTATGGAGGCCATGAATCTCACCTGAAGATCTCACCAGAGCTCATTCAAGTCACGTCCATCTCAACCTTGATTAGGATGCTAATCGCCTTAATCGTCGTAGTTGAGCATCTTTAAAGCAAGGCCATGTCCTTGTGGGTCTTTTTCATTGAGTTTTGGTGTGTCAATAACCCTCTCTTTTTCTTCCCCAACACCGCCATTAATGTCGGCCATGGAGCTTTTCGTCCTCCTTCATTGTCACACCTCACCGCCAACCGAGGCCGTAGCTATCTTTCCCGACCTTCTTACCAACGAAGATGACTCTTCGACCTCTTCTTCGCTCCACATCATCCTTGTCGTCTCCTTCTCCATGACTGGCGGTCACACCAGTCACGTTCTTGACCTCCTTCATCCACTTTAGGTAGCTCATTCTCTTTCTCTCTCTTTGTATTGTAAGTTCATCTCTTTAGATCTCGCAACCAATGCCCACAACTCCTTCCTCCTCACCGTCTTCTCCAATGCCGACCATGCTCCGGGGTGGCGCCGGCAAACATGCCCTCGTCACTCTACTCTGCCCCTTACTTCGCCAAGTACCTCAACAACTCCACCACGCCTCTACGATCAAAATCCCTCTATTAATTTGGGCCTTCGACACACCCTCCAAGCCATTGAACACCACCCACCACCATCGACCATCTCGCATTCACCGACCGTCTTCGGTCGTCCTCATGCCAAATTTCCACTGCCATCACATTCCTCGACCTTGGGCGAAGCTCCTCAACTCCTCGATTTGGAGTTTCCACGCCTTCAGCGAATCGACCCCTACCCACGGTCACACCACCGACCGTGAACCAAGTCTACCGTCACACGTCTCACCGAACTTCCAAGCTTCTTGGGAAGCTTCATGAGGGCATGGGAAATCCATTGCCACCCTTGGCGAGGAGATTCGTGTTTGGAAGCTCATCGACCTCTACCACATCCAACAAATTGCATGCCTCCTGCTGATATGTAGAGAAGAGAAGAGAAGGAAGAAGAAAGGCAGGGGTGTGAATGCAAAGAAAGAAAATCATAGGGACTAAATAGCAGAGCTTCAGGGACCTAAATACAAGAGAGTGAGCCTTGTCAAGGATCTTATTGATTAGGCTTAATATTTTGTTTTGAAAAAGTTTTGATTGTAATTTTTTGCTCAAAAATTCTTGATAACTGAGTATTTAGTGCTTAATTGTTTTCACACTTGATTAATTTATTTTTTGAAACAACACTCGATTAATTTATATTATTAAGCATTGAATAATTTTTACACGTGAGTTTGGGTTCATATCTTGATTCGTAGAACCAAGTGCAAAACTGAACTTGTTTATTTTGAAAATTCACACTTACTACAAGTTAGTTGTACATAATTAGATAGTGGTTTTCGTGCAATTATTTGCTCATAATGATCGATATCGAATTACTCTAATAATTCGAGTTTACAAATTTCAAAAGTCATTTTCACGCATTCGACAGCATTAAAACGCATGTTTTATAAAATATCAATTCACACGTAACACTTTTGGGTGCCATTGCCAGGGAGCAATGTGAGCTTACCACTATCATTGTATATATTTTTTGGTTTATTTTGTATATACTTTGTTTCCTTTGTGAATATCAATTTTTCTACCTAATCTACCTCTGTTTTGTTGTTGATTTTCTTGGGTCGGACCTACTGAGGTATGGAATTACTCCAACTGGGCCAACCACTCCGTCAAAGAAACAACCACACCATGGGCAGGTAGTCCTTGTCTCCTTTATTCCTTAATCCCCTTTTCTCTATATATATCTAAAAAATAAATTTAAAAATAGAATTGCAATCTTGCCTTATTTTTCCTAGAGAATATCATTTGGACAAGAAAAGTTTTTTTGAATATCCTCTGAGCTTCAATGTTTGAAGAGGCGAGTATATTAGATCACACAACCATTAATTTCTGTACTTGTTACATACTTACGCTTAAGTTGCTTAGCACATTTGGACTATCACATTCTTATTTGAGCCCAAGTATGCAACTTAATTTGAATCAAAATGGATTCCATTTTTAGAGCCAACTAGTGTTTTGGAAGTGTTAGTACACATTTGCAAGCTTAAAGGAAAATATTCTCTCGCATAGTGTATAACCCAAACCCTTGTTTGAATTGATTTAAATGCTCAAACCCTAAAATCAAAGCTCTAACATCACTTGAACCTTAAAACTCGTGACTTGATACTTGTTTAGTAGACTAAATAGGGTAGTTTGGGTGAGTTAACCCGAATTTTCATCCTTGAATCCTAAACTTAGGTCACAAGTGAATTCATCTCTAAAAATCAAGTGATAACCAAGGTACAAGCACATTTAAGCTTAAAATTGGTAGATTGTAGGGCTTAACTCACTCGTATCTGGTCTACTTGTAACCATAGTGACAAGGCAAGTCGGGTGGGGGAAACCCTATAACCCTTAGGGATGCTCTACCATGTAGAGGCCTTTATAGGACTCTCCTTTCCTCATTGCCCAAGTAATTCTTGGGGCACGTGAGTTTCTGATCTAGAGGTACCTCTACCTCAAATTTGCCTTAGTTATCCAATTATTTTGGGTGCCTTGATTGGGTCTAATTTACATCCAGTCCCTCTCTCCTTTTTTGTTATACACACAAAGGAGGAGGTCCTTAAGACTCATGTTAAGGCCTCCACTAGAGTTTAGCCTGAATTGGGGCCAACCCCTGATTGTCTTGTGTGAAATTTGACCACATTAGCTTCTTCTATTCACTCTAAACCTGAATTTGATCCTTTATCTTGAACCACCACCTATTTGATTTCAAAACCTTATTCAGAAATCAACCTGAATAATTAGGAAAAATGTATGTTAGTCCTGAACCCTGTATAAGCATGAAAGACAGAATGATTAAAGATGCTCTTAGGTGCAGAGAAGAATCTTTTAAAACCTCAACCACTTTTAGCGAAAATCAGGGTAGTAAACCTACAGTTATTAAATCCATTATGGACCACATTCAGATGATTGCAAACTAGGCTTTATGTGGTTCAACCCAGGAAACCCTCTTAAAACAAATGAGTGTTGTGAGAAAAATTCATAGAAATGAGGGTTTACAATATTTGTCAAATCCACAACTTTGGGAAAAATACCAATATATCATTAAACAATGTGGGGAGCTATTTGATCAGTTAGAAGAAGTGATTAGTGAAAAATACCCAAACCGCCACTCGAAAATTGATTATAAATCTTAGGATAATTTCAAGGACCAATACAATTTTCCCAAACTCGAGTTCAAGAATGGAGACTTTTATGCTGAATCTTCAACCCAAGTAGAACCAATTGATTTCATGCAGAATGAATTACCTAATACAGAAAATCAACTTTTGCATTGGGAGGATTCCATTATAGGTGTTCTTGATGTTAATATTGAACCAACAGCCTAAATTCCCGAAGATGGTTCAACCATGCCAGAATTTCAAAACACCTGTGATAAGTTTGATTTTGAAGTCCTCGAGGATGTAACTTCTGCAACTTATCTTGGTAACGTTTTCCTCGAGAACAATTCTAACATCCCAATTGATCTGAATTTAGAAATAGATTCTAGTGACCCAACTCCTATTTTTGACCTAGAATATGGATCTGAACCTATTTGAGATGATTATAAGGCTCACTTTGATGAGGATAAGATCTGAAATTCACAATATTATGATCTTCATGAGCCTATTTTTGATGATGAAACTTCCCGTTGGGATCGTAGAGTGCGTATTTGATCAGAAATGCATCGTAGTACAGTTGCAAAATACGATCAACAAAAAATAATTTCTAAGGTAACGAGACTTGAGTCCTGGTCATTCATCTCTGGGAGGCATTTTGGAAATGCAAATTCAAATTTGATCTCGCTTGCTCTACTCGTTCAAAATCGCCTGTCGATTTATACTAAATATGTATTGATACACAACATGCTGTTGCCAGAATATCAAAAATTGACAGCATGCAACTTTAATCACACCAAAAGATGATAATCAGGCACATGGTGATTTTCAACATATATATATATAAAGATGATGATAACAGAGTTGTAGAGCACCGGTAGCGGAATGCTTGTACAAGGAATATAAAAGCTAACAGCTAATAGAAAACGACTGCATACATGAATCTACAAGGAATTATGCATGCATCATTGGGGGAGAAGTAAGGAGCTACACTACTAAGCAGTAAATAAAGCATTAAATCTATGAAGAATTATAATCTAGTCTAGCAGAACTAAGGGCATTTAAAGGTGGGCTCCGATGGCCTTTGACTTGGTTGAGAAGAGAAAGAGGGGCGGCCAATGGTGCTTAGGTCGGCCCTTGGAGGGAGGTTGAGGACGTGATCCAACATCTTGGCATGGAGATGGTGGTGGCCATGGTGAAGCTACTCATGGAGGTGGAGTGGAGGTGGAATGAAGCTAAGCTAAAATGGAGTCAAGAGTGAATGGGTGCAAATGACCACCCCTTAGGTCTTTTTATAGACCTAAGGGAAGCTCTCTAGAGAATTATGAAATTCTCTAGAGAGGCCTATGGTGGGAGCTCATGGGAGAGTGAGAGAGAGAGGATGGATGGTGGTTTTTAGATCCACCAAATGTGGATCTAAAAATTGAATGGCTCTTGGTTGCTAATTTTAGCAACCAAGGGAACAACACCTGGTAGAGAGTTCTAGAGAACTCTAGGCTAGGTACTTTTGTGTGGATGGTGTGTGTGGGTGTGTGTGGGTCGAAACTTAGGTGACTAGGTTGATTAGGTTAGGTTCTAGTGGGTTTAGGTCAAGGTAGGTCTCAAATTAGGGTTGTAAACCGTGATTCACTTAGGTAAAGTGCAATTAAACTTAATACAAGTTTAATTGGGTGTGTGGAAACCTAATTGAGAGTAAAATAACTCAATTAAGTCAGGTCTAGGTCAATTGGACTCTCACTAAGTCCAATTGGTCAGTGTGTGCTGAGATCAGGGCTTAATTGGACTCAATGAGTCCAATTGAATAGATTGAAGAGATTGACCATGATCCAAGTCAATTAGGTTTAGTGAGGACCTAATTAGATCCTTAGGGAGGTATAGAGGTGATGTACTAGGGTTAGGGCACCTTAATTCAGGTTCCTAGGGGGTTGGAATTGGGTTTAGGGAGCTAAGAACTCAAGATCAAGGCTTGAGTTCCAAAACAGGAACTGGAGAGCAGTTCCAGACGTCCAATAAAAGTGTCAGAGGACTTATAGTGAAAAATCAGAAGTCCAGACTTCAAGTTTGGACGTCTAATGAGAGTCAGGAAGGTTTTTAGGTTCTGTCTTGGGTATTCTGCAGAAATTGGACGTCTGACCAAGTGTCTGGACGTCTAATAACACTGCAGAAGTGGGTTTAAGGTGTGTGGGAGTTGGCTAAGGGTTCTGGACATCTTATAACTCATTTAGATGTCCAGATAGAGGTTGGAATTAGGGTTTTAAGGTTTCCTAGGGTGCGGTGACCTAATCTAAGGGTGGCTATGGCTTGGGGAAGCTTCTAGGCTATCCTAGGGCTAGGATGGACCTAAGTTCTTCACAATTTATTGCTTTATTCCTACTTAATAGGATAGTGTTTGCACCTCAAAACACGCCTGTAATAACGCCTTCTTGTGCTATTTTCTAGCATTAACATTGCATAATAGGATCCTGTAATCGCATTTGTAAAAACACTTGCATGCATGCATTTAATCAAGAGAGGAAGAGGAGTGAAACAATCGCCTGCATAGTTACATTTTTATTCAAGTGCCTCCTTGCAAAATCACCCTCTTTTTATTTTTCCTCTTGATTTCTTCTTTTCTCTCCTTCCCGCGGCTGCACTCTTCCCGCAGCTGCATGCAGCAGCCACGCAGCACTTCTTCCCGTCACTTCTCCCTGCCAACGCCGCTCCCTATAGCTGCAACTCGCACACCCTCTCCCTGCTGCAGCCGGCACGCCACTCTCTCCTCCTCTATAAGTAGCTGCAGCTTCATCCTCGCATGGGGAGCTGCTGCAAAGACCCCACAGCCACCACCTTCCTCTCCTCCGTTCTCCCCTCCCATACGCCGGCCCTCCGTCGAGGAGGCACTCGGCGAGCATGAGAACCCACTGTGGTGCACACCACCACAGTGGGAGCACCACCGCCCAGCTCTTCAACGAGCCGGTGGGCGTGGTGTTTTCTTTTCTCTTCGTTTTCATCTCCACGCCATTGCTGCCGCTTCAAGCTCCGAAGCTTGAAGCAGCAGCAGCAGCAGCTAAATCGCGGCGACAGCAGCAGCAGCAGCAGCACCCCCCGCCTCCTCCGCGACCTTCCCCGCAGGCGCGCAACCCTCCGCGCGCGCCAGCAGGCCCGTTCCCCGCCTCCGTCTCCGTTCTGTCCACCCCGCATTGCACCCACAGCCGGCCGCCGCGTGCACTGCAGCGGCCGGTTACGGCCTCGCGCTGACCCCTGCCCTCCTCCGCAACCCTCCGCGACCGACTGCAGACTCCCCGCCGCCTTCTCCGAGCGCGCCATCGCCCGCTCTCTGTCCTCGCACCCGGTCTGCAGGAGATGCCTCACGTCCTCTGCGCGAAGGCGCGGTGCACCGCGACGGTCAGACGTCCGCCTTCGCCTTCAGACGACGCGGAGTCAGACATCCGCCACCTCTTGCAGACGTCTTAACTCGCGCGTCCGCGATCTCCCTCTCTCTCTGCCGATCTCTCCCGCGCGCGTCCGCTCGATCTCTCCCGCCCGCTCTCTCTCTGTCTGGTGCTCTCTCTCTCTTTTATTTAACTCACAGCAACACACACACACACATTCACCGACGCACACACACATTCACCGACACACACACACACACACTTATAGTAACATATATACATATATATATATACATACATATATCTATATATATATATACTTATATACATAGTATTTCTATATAGTTATGTATACATACACATATATATAATATATATACATATATATAATATATATATATATCTACTTATATATACATCTATATACTTATACATATACATATATATATATTGACATATATACTTATATACATATATATATATATATACATATCTATATACATATATATATACATATATATAGTAATATATATATATACTTATATACATATATATACACATATATATCTATATATATATATCTATACATATATAACTATACATTTATATATATATAGATATATTTACTTATATACATACATATGTACATATATTTTCATGTTATTTATTATACGCTGTATCGCGGGAATATCTGCACCAGTTGCTGATATTCCCTGATACACGCGTACAAAAAAAGTGTGGTCCCATACATCATCCATCCTCCATCCACACTCCACGCGGCACCTAGTTGTGTTGGTTGCGTCTCTCTAGACGTCGACTGACTCGACATAGTGCTACACTCCATCGCCACCTCCACCCCCACCCCTTTATATATATACTACATATATATATATATATACATACTATATTTACTTTCTGTCTATTTGCTTTTCTGTTAGTAAAAAGATAAAAAAAATACATAAAAAAGAAAAGATAATCTTTGACTTGCAGGTACCTCGTCTTGCGAGTAGCAAGACTTGTTTTGGGACTCTGTTTGGCTAAAAGCCAAGGACAATTTTGAGGGTGTGCCTCAAGAACAAGGATTACCATAAAAAAACCTAAATAAGAAAAACACCAAAAACACAATAAACGAACGGAAGAGACGCGTTTTAAGGAAAACGTAGAAACTCGACTTTAACCCCACTTCCCTGTGTTCGACCCTGGGCCTAAAAGTGACAAGATAAAATCAATTAGGCCAGGTTAAAAATTTTGTAAAGAGATGGTTAAGGCTGAATTAGGTTAACCACTATACACATTTCAACGATAAAAATATCATATTAACAACCTATTCGGGCTGACCCATCATAACTTTTCTGGCGCCGTTGCCGGGGAGGTGCGCTTTCGAGTAAGTTTCTATCCAATTCCTTTAAATTTGTCTCTTCTCTCTTCACGGGTATTTTTGGTGTGCAGGTGAACCTGGTGGAAGGAGAAGAAGGCTGACGAAGTCGAGGACGTGAGCAGATCCAAGGCGAGAACGAGAGCGTGAAGACGCCGACATCGCATTGGAGCTTCGCACACGTTGCCGAACAAGTAGGTTTTCTTTTCTCATCAAATTAGGGTTAACTTGCCACCACAATAAAAAAAAAAAAAATTAAAACTAAAAAATAGAAAAACTTCTTAGGATTTCTTGAGGGCAAGTGGATTAAAATTCACTTGATTGATTGGTTGTCTTCACTCCCACTGCCCCGGGATTTCCCGCCTTGCTTCGCATAGCGAAAATCCGAGAATCTTGATTCTTAGATTTTTCGCCGTGGGAAGTATTCTTTGAGGCAAAGAAAAAGATTGCTTGTATCCCTCTTTTGCCTCACTTATCTTTAATTCAGGATCACATTTTTGGTGGGGAGACTTGAATTGAGTTGATTCCAACCCCACCACGACTTTTCAAACTTGCCTGTGATTCGATCCTGAATACTTCAACCCCAACAATTTTATTTTCTTTATCTTTTGGTTGAAGCCTCGTGTGTGGAAATCATTTCTGGTGATTGGGAGTACTTGAATTGAAGTGCTTTGGCTCCCTGTCACATTGATATAAAACTGATTCGTGCATCCACACTTAGAAATCTCCATTTAGGGTAGCCCATTGCATTTTAGCATGCATTAACTAATTGATAATTGAAGAAGGGTTTCTTGGGTTTTAGAAGGAAAACCTGTATTCTTGCAAAACCCGGAGATTGGTTGAATTGGTAATTCAGCAAAATCCTAAAATTCATACTACTTAATGTTGAACTCTAAAAACCATTCACCAATTAAAACTTTAATTCGGGGAGATTTCCCTGTTGCATGCTTGTTCTTACACACTCTTAAAATCAATCACTTGGGCATTACCCGTAAACAACGCCCTTCACTTTCCAAAAGCACTTGACCCTAAGCCTCTAATTAAAATTGGTAGTAACTTGACCCTTTTTAAGGATTGGAGGTCTAACTACCTACGTGTAGCGGCTACGTGCTGGTGAGAGTTTCCGCGTGCTATCGGGTGTCTAAGACTGGGGCAAACGACCTTTCAATCTGGCCCGGTGGTTCCGCGGTGCTCGCATTCGGTTCCGTAGTTCGTGATAGTAGGTAACTTAGATCCTTAAGTCTAAGGGAACACTGTCGAGGTTAGGAACTTGACTGTATTGATTTGTAATCAAGTGTACCTTTGCGACGTCATTTCTCTCATCCCTTTTCCCTTCTCATCTCCCCAATTCTTCCTGCGGTAGTGCATGTTTGGGAGGAGGTCACAAAACCCTGAACTATTTGAATTGACTGATAAATCTAGAAAACAAGTCGAATCGTCCTCCTCCTCCACAAACATGGCTGCACGCCCACCCCCAAATCCCGAGGGAGGAAACCGCCCTCAGAACCCACCAGGTGGTGGAGCCTTAGATCCCATAACCCGCCTCCAAGCCCAAATGGAAATGTATAATGAGCAAATCGAAGCCATTCGGGAAACATTGGAGGAAATGCAGAACCCTCCCGAACGGGAGGAGCCTAGGTCTCTTAGCTCTTATCAGAATCCCGCTGCTACAGAGACCATAGGACAAATTCGGGTCCCCATGGGCGGGGACGACTTTGAATTAAAACCAAACATAATTGGCCTAATCAATTTTCACTTTCATGGTCTTGCAAGTGAAGACCCATTTCTCCACTTGGAAGACCTAACCCGACTTGCTGAAACCGTTAAACCAAGAAATGTCGGGTTATCTATAGTCCTCATGAAGTTGTTCCCGTTTTCATTACGGGATAAAGAGTCGCAATGGTTACGCACCCTTGGGAGAACCATCCACTCTTGGGAAGAGATGCGAACAGCGTTTCTCAAGAAGTTCTTCCCAATCGGGCGGACCAATGCGCTTCGCCGTGCTATCACTTCATTTACGCAACAAAATGGCGAACAATTTCATGAGGCATGGGAGAGGTATAACGACCACCTCAGGAAGTGTCTGCACCACGGTCTGCCTAAGTGGCATATAGCCCAGATTTTCTACTATGGGCTAAATGAGACTTTGAAGCAGATTGCAGACGCTTCCTGCGGAGGGAACTTTATGAATAAAGACGAGAATGGAGCATTCGAGCTGTTTGAAAATATGAGTGAAAACTCGATGAACAATGCTTCCATTGTCGCCTTTAATCGTACCAACCAGCCCTGAAATGTCCACGAAGTTGACACGGGACCCTCCCATTCATCCACTGATCTATGCCTTATTGCACAAAAACTGGATGAAGTCTCTGTCGTGCACAAGAAGCTGGACGAGCTTCTGGCCAACCCCACCCGATCTATGGCAAACACCACCTCTTCACCACTTCGTCACAATCCAAGTTCTTCTAATACCAGGCTTATCTCGAGAAACCCCGTTAGACCTTCCTTACCGAGTGTCGCGCCAAGCGACTCAGTAAGTCATGTGGAACTGGCTTCTGCGAGCCAATATTTCGACACAGAGGACCAAGCCTCCGTGTGCTCGGACGCATATCTACATGCGGATGCATCTTCTGGCATAGAAGATGCTTGCGCCCTGGGGAACAACTCGTTTTCTGCCACTTATAACCCAGGGTGGCGTAATCATCCGAACTTCGCATGGTCCAACAACCCGCAGCGCCAAAACCCCGCGGGTAGACCAATGCGACCGTCCGCACCCGTCATCCCAAGGGTCCAGTTTAATCCTATGGCAAATCCGCCATCAGGCCCTTGCGTACCACAAACTAAACACGCTTCAAGCCCTCTTGACAAATTGATGCGAATGATGACAGAAATGTCAAAGCTCCATGAAGAGAACATGACCTCTCTTCAGCACCAATTGGCGCAGCAGAACGCCGAGATCAGTCAACTACGCATGGCGACTCGATCTCAGGGCACTCTTCCCGCCCAACCTGTTCCAAACCCACGAAATTTCGTACCCCGTGGTTCTCAACCACAGGTACGACCTTCTCAGGGACAGGTTAATCAAGTTCTGCAAGCTCCGAGCATTCCACCGGGATTTCAGGCTAATCCTGCTGCAGCACCACACTCTTATGTCCCCATTGCAAACCCTCCTCCATCGTATGATCCCACTGGACTCGCATCGTCCAATGCTATCACTACGAGGAGCGGTAAGCAGACCGTTGATCCGCCTCGACCTGATCCTGGCCCGTCTTCTTCTTCGCCCTCTCATTCGGGATGCATACCGCATTCGCGAGAGGATGATGCACCAAAACTTGTGCCAGAATCAGTCCCATTCCCTGAGGCTCTACTAAGGGAGCCAAAGGGCAAAAAGAAAAATACGCAGGCCTTTGACAACCTACGTAATTTGTTCAGGGATGTAGAAATCAAGGTACCCTTGCTCGAGGCAATCGACCACATACCTACTGTCGCTCAATTTTTCAAAGACTACACAACACCCAGGCGACAATCAAAGAAGACTAAGAATCCGATGGTTCTCTTGCCTCATGCGAGTTGTGCTATACTGTCAAACTTACCACCGAAGCAGAAAGATCCGGGCACACCACTGATTTCCTGTAGCATCCAAGGCTGCAGTTTTAACCATGCCTTGCTTGATCTAGGATCTTCCATCAATCTCATACCTACCATCATGCTCAAAAAATTTTCCTTGGGAAATCTGAAACCCACCCCTGTCACGTTACAGTTGGCAGATCGTTCTGTCAAAATCCCAAAGGGTGTGGTGGAAGACGTGGTGGTTAGGGTCAACAGTCTCTGTTTTCCTGTTGACTTTCTTGTTTTAGATATGGAAGTTCCTAGTTCACTTTCTGATTGTCCGATAATCCTCGGTCGACCTTTCTTGGCCACAGCCCGCGTCCACATCGACTGCGAGTCGGGCTGTATTGAGATTGCCGTTGGATCTGAGAAGCTCAAGCTTAACATATTCAAGGCAGCCAAGAACTTTGATTGCGATTGCATTGAGGATGACACGTCTGACGAGGACATGGCCGTCAGTGCGTGTATCGGACTAACTGGGACCTATTCGGACTGCTGCGGATTACCTATAAACACTGATAACTGCCTGACCAACGCATACTGTGACGTTCCCCAATCCCTCCCTTGTCCAGTACCTTCTCCTGGTCAGACTTCTGACGAGGTTTTCTCCGCTTCCCATACCTCATGGTCTGAGTCATATCCGGGCTACTCACTGTCGGTCCACACTCATGAAGACCGAATTTCCCTTTCTTCCCCGCCAAATCAGGCGGATTTGCAAATCCACACTGGGACCTTGAGCCCACATCTTACTCACCGGGGCTATTCCCTTTTGGATCCATCTATCCAAAAAGCCCCCCTTCTTGGCCAATCTAAGGGCCAACTTCCTCTTCCTGATCTGTTTTCTGATCCGCCAGGGACACTCTCGTCCCAGAAAACGCCAAATCTCTCACCATCCACCATTACTTTTCACGCCTCTATCGCGATTACTTCGCTTTTCTCTTCACCACCCACCATCCACCCACCCTTCCACCCTGATTTATACCCTGAACCTCAGCTCCTGTTACCCGATCTGTCGTCCGTTCTCTGCCTTTCCCTGCATGCATATGAGGACATAGCATTGTTTGGCATGGGGGGGTGGATAGGCATCCATAGGATCCGGGTATTTTATGGTATCAGACAATTACCACCTATTTATAAATATGCAAGAAAAAGAAAAAAGAAGAAAAAAAAAATATAATAATAATAAATGGTGTTTAGTAATGATTTGAAAGCTGAAACAAAAAGGCAATAAGTGTTTATGGATATTCAACCTCTGTTTTGAAGACTTTCCAGGCCACAAAAGCTTGATTCGCTCAGGCTCGGCTTAATTCACTTAAAGCATTGACAAAATAGATCAAGATCTCTCCTAACTAAGGACGTATTCTTGTACCTGAGACACAAGTACAAGATCCGTTGGTTTACTTTTACTTGAGAGCTTAAGTAAACGTGGTTCACACTACACATATCAGGAAAGGCCAGGTGAACATAAGATCCAACCCTAGTGTTCATTAGGGAAGGTGGAGTCCTTACCTGTGCACGCAGGTAGACTTTTTATCCCAGGCTTTAGTCTTGTGTTTAGGAGCGACTCTTTCCACCAAAAAGAAACTCTCCCACTAAAAAGAAAAAAAGTGTGCTCTTTCAAAATGTGTTGTAAGAGATATACTGACACGTGTTTCAAAAAAAAAAAAAAGAAAAAAATAAAAAAAAAACAAAAAAAAAAGAAAGAGAAAAAAAAAGAGTTGTCAAAAAAAAAAAAAGATGTTGCAAAGGAGTTAGTATATCTCATAAATGTCTGTATACTTTGTTTTTCGGTGAGTCACAAAAAAAAAAAAAAAAAATCAGAAAATGGGAGTTGAGTTTTCCGTCATCATCTTAAGGGTCAATTCGAAGACATGAGCTGAAACTGGGACCAACCTGTACTTAAAAATTCGTGAAACCCTGGGATTGAGTCTTAATGTTCATCTGGTCAGTCTTGATCCTTCACTATGCACAAACCATAACCTCTTGAGCTCTCGAGTACGGCAAAAACCTCCTGGGTCCTGGAAATCGTACTTAAGGTTTAAATATCAAGAGTCCTAGTTAGTTGAGAGATGATCTATGTCATGTGAGACTTAAAGTACTGGTAGTCTTCTTTACAATTGGTTCTCACAATATTCCATAGTAAACACACCTGTATCACCTCAGAAGAAAATCTTCAGCTTAAGATCATTTCTAAATACTATTTTGCCAGGGACTAGCAAAAGATAGGCATGGGGGTATATGTTTGCACCTCAAAACACGCCTGTAATAACGCCTTCTTATGCTATTTTCTAGCATTAACATTGCATAATAGGATCCTGTAATCGCATTTGTAAAAACACTTGCATGCATGCATTTAATCAAGAGAGGAAGAGGAGTGAAACAATCGCCTGCATAGTTACATTTTTCTTCAAGTGCCTCCTTGCAAAATCACCCTCTTTTTATTTTTCCTCTTGATTTCTTCTTTTCTCTCCTTCCCACGGCTGCACTCTTCCCGCAGCTGCATGCAGCAGCCACGCAGCACTTCTTCCCGTCACTTCTCCCTGCCAACGCCGCTCCCTATATCTGCAACTCGCACACCCTCTCCCTGCTGCAGCCGGCACGCCACTCTCTCCTCCTCTATAAGTAGCTGCAGCTTCATCCTCGCATGGGGAGCTGCTGCAAAGACCCCACAGCCACCACCTTCCTCTCCTCCGTTCTCCCCTCCCATACGCCGGCCCTCCGTCGAGGAGGCACCCGGCGAGCAGGAGAACCCACTGTGGTGCACACCACCACAGTGGGAGCACCACCGCCCATCTCTTCAACGAGCCGGTGGGCGCGGTGTTTTCTTTTTTCTTCGTTTTCGTCTCCACGCCATTGCTGCCGCTTCAAGCTCCGAAGCTTGAAGCAGCAGCAGCAGCAGCTAAACCGCGGCGACAGCAGCAGCAGCAACGCCCCCCGCCTCCTCCGCGACCTTCCCCGCAGGCGCGCAACCCTCTGCGCGCGCCTGCAGGCCCGTTCCCCGCCTCCGTCTCCGTTCTGTCCACCCCGCATTGCACCCGCAGCCGGCCGCCGCGCGCACTGCAGCGGCCGGTTACGGCCTCACGCCGACCCCTGCCCTCCTCCGCAACCCTCCGCGACCGACTGTAGACTCCCCGCCGCCTTCTCCGAGCGCGCCATCGCCCGCTCTCTGTCCTCGCACCCGGTCTGCAGGAGATGCCTCACGTCCTCTGCGCGAAGGCGCGGTGCACCGCGACGGTCAGACGTCCGCCTTCGCCTTCAGACGACGCGGAGTCAGACGTCCGCCACCTCTTGCAGACGTCTTAACTCGTGCGTCCGCGATCTCCCTCTCTCTCTGTCGATCTCTCCCGCGCGCGTTCACTCGATCTCTCCTGCCCTCTCTCTCTCTCTCTTTTATTTAACTCACAGCAACACACACACACACATTCACCGACGCACACACACATTCACCGACACACACACACACACACTTATAGTAACATATATACATATATATATATACATACATATATCTATATATATATACTTATATACATAGTATATCTATATAGTTATGTATACATACACATATATATAATATATATACATATATATATATATATATATGTATATCTACTTATATATACATCTATATACTTATACATATACTTATATATATATAGACATATATACTTATATACATATATATATATACATACATATCTATATACATATATATATACATATATATAGTAATATATATATATACTTATATACATATATATACACATATATATCTATATATATATATCTATACATATATAACTATACATTTATATATATATAGATATATTTACTTATATACATACATATGTACATATATTTTCATGTTATTTATTATACGCTGTATCGCGGGAATATCTGCACCAGTTGCTGATATTCCCTGATACACGCGTACAAAAAAAGTGTGGTCCCATACATCATCCATCCTCCATCCACACTCCACGCGGCACCTAGTTGTGTTGGTTGCGTCTCTCTAGACGTCGACTGACTCGACATAGTGCTACACTCCATCGCCACCTCCACCCCCACCCCTTTATATATATACTACATATATATATATATATACATACTATATTTACTTTCTGTCTATTTGCTTTTCTGTTAGTAAAAAGATAAAAAAAATACATAAAAAAGAAAAGATAATCTTTGACTTGCAGGTACCTCGTCTTGCGAGTAGCAAGACTTGTTTTGGGACACAATTTTGAGGGTGTGCCTCAAGAACAAGGATTACCATAAAAAAACCTAAATAAGAAAAACACCAAAAACACAATAAACGAACGGAAGAGACGCGTTTTAAGGAAAACGTAGAAACTCGACTTTAACCCCACTTCCCTGTGTTCGACCCTGGGCCTAAAAGTGACAAGATAAAATCAATTAGGCCAGGTTAAAAATTTTGTAAAGAGATGGTTAAGGCTGAATTAGGTTAACCACTATACACATTTCAACGATAAAAATATCATATTAACAACCTATTCGGGCTGACCCATCAGATAGCATACCTCAACCCCTTACATTATTATCTACTACATCTAATCTAGGTCTTTCGCTCCAGCTCTGCTACAACACTAGTTATTCTTTATTCTTCAGATCCAGCTTTAGATCCAACATCAGATCTAGCTTCTGATCTAGTCTCAGATCCAGCTCCTGAGCTTCTTATTTCCTGCAGTTTATATAATGCACCTAATTAGTATATTATAGCATTATTTTATGCATAGCTAAAAGAAAGTAGTAAAGGTGCTACTAATGCTTATGCATGCATGAATTACCCTAACTTATGCTAAGTCCTAGCCTAATTTAGGTCAATTAAGACCTATGATTGCTGCACAATCATACCCCCATGCCTAAATCTTGCTAGTCCCTAGAACATGTGAGACTAAATTATTCACAGAAGGGTCCCTAAGGGATTGATTATTTTATCAAGTGTATGCCTAGAGATTTTCTCCTTTTAATTTTCATCCTATGCTCTAGAAATCTAGACGATCGTGAAAGTGTAGCTATGTAGCTTTTGCAATGGATTCGAGTGAAAAACTAATTCACCTCTAAAGCCTGTACTTGACCCCTAGTAAAAATTCTAGCCCGATAGGCAGACTTCTTCCCTCGGGGTATTCAAGATATTCTATGAATTCCACTCGGCTTTAAGCTTAGGTAGAGAATCTTATAGGGAAAAGATTATATATTTGGTGGCTCACTCTTACTTGGTGCTACATAGAGATTAGTACTATAGAATCTAAATTCCCAAATTATTACGTAACTCAACTCAGAGAAAGACAAGAAAAACTATGCTCTCTTTTGGTTCCTTTGTATTCATTTTCTCCTTTTCTTTTTCTTTTCTTTTCTTTCTTTTTCTTAGAGCTCACAATCTCACCAGATTCTCACGTATGATTTGTATTTGGTAGTCTCACTTGGCATTAACACTTTAGTTGAGTTCTCATTACCTTAACACTTAGTCAGAATTCCTCAGCCAGTATTTGGGCAGTCAGAAACACAGAAAGATAGGTTAAGGCCATATTTGGTGGTATTATCACAATGCAACTGAAATAAATATTAAATATTCACACTTTTTTTCTTTGCTTTTTCTTTTCTAATTTTTTTCAATTTTTTTTTCTTTTCATCATTTTTTTCTTTTTTTTCATTTTTTCTCTCTTTTTTTTTTCAACATAACACAACTAGCACACATCCATGAACTTTATTGAGGAGGCATTATTAGGGATTGGTGGTACTCAAGAGATATTGGGTGGCTTATTTGGTGAAAGTTTCTACTCAAGGCACCAGGAGAGATGGATAGGACAGTGTATTTCTGACTTTGACATCAATACCCTCCTCCAGTCGAGGATTCCGTAATGAATGGTCATAACCATCCACCTTAACCGTAGTTTTATGAAAACTCGCTCTCTACGTATTTGCTTTATTTGGTGGCTCTTAGAATTGCACGCAAAAATGTATACACAGGATCCGAGAGCGAAAACTATGCCTAATCTCTGAGTATCTTTACCTAATTAACTAGGATTCTATATTCCTTGCACAAATCTTAGAGCACCAGTACACTCTACTCTCATCTCACACTATTTGGTGGATTTTTGGAAGAAATTCTGCTTAACTCCCAAAACACTGTCCAGGGGTTCAGGAGAAGAAGATTGCTTCTTCTCAACAGACTAAAGATGTTTAACAGCCTTCACCATGAATCC
Organism: Thalassia testudinum; assembly: GCA_037157565.1. Taxonomy (NCBI): domain Eukaryota; kingdom Viridiplantae; phylum Streptophyta; class Magnoliopsida; order Alismatales; family Hydrocharitaceae; genus Thalassia; species Thalassia testudinum. The sequence goes on from JAZHRO010000063.1 coordinate 102,195,914, forward strand.
ATTGCAAATTCTACGTGTGTGTGAAAAATTATACTGGATTCCAAATTACAAGAATCAACTAGAGGATAAAATCCCTTATGCATTCTCTTAATAAGATAATCTTATTCATGGATGCACTATGTATATATGCTATAAACAAGTAACCTCTTATATTCTTACTTTATGAAATTTCCCTTTCGGGTTATATTCAGCTTGACCCTAAATTTAGAACAAGAGGTGAGTGAGTGAGTTGGAAGTGGCTGTTGTGGACGATTTCTAGCTCCAATGCGAGCATTGGAGGTTTAGTCGGTTGTTCTTTTATTTAGGGTCCTAAAGTATGTTTGACATGCAGCTCTGAGGTTTTCCTAAATGTTGGCATAAAAATTTTCAGTTTTGTCTTATCTACCCCCCCATGCCTAAGTTCTTGCATGTCCTCATGCATGAATATAAACAGAAATAATACAGCAGGGAGTAAGTAGGTAGAGATCACCTGGAATTGCTCCTGAAATTTTAACTTTCAGTATCGGCCAACCTGACAGTATGTAATATGTAGAAAGAAAATGTGCTAAAAGAAAAATATTCTATGTATAAAAATGAAAATGTATAAATGATGGATGTGGAGTAGATGCTGAGTTTAATGCCTCCAGCTGGGCGAAAACTCAATCACACATCCTCAATAAGATGAATGATCTCGTCAGCTGGAGGAGGTTCCTGGGTCAAAAATGGCTTGAGGCGTTGGCCATTTACCATAGATACATGCCCAGATTTTGGGCCCCTGATTTGGATTGCCCCATTAGGATATGGGTGAATCACAAGATATGGGCCAGTCCACTTGGACTTGAGCTTCCCTGAAAAAAGTTTCAGTCATGAATCAAACAACCAGACTTGCTAGTTGGGCGTGAATGTTTTCCTCCGGAGATGGCGGTCATGAAAGGCCTTGGTCTTGTCCTTGTATATCATTGCGTTCTCATAGGCTTCCCACCAGATCTCTTCTAATTCATTGAGCTGGAGTTTTTGTTCTTGACCTCTTGCATTGAGGTCAAGGTTACATTTTCTCACCGCCCAAAAGGCACGGTGTTCCAGCTCTACAGGAAGGTGACAGGCCTTGCCATATACCATACGATATGGTGACATTCTGAGTGGGGCCTTGTATGCGGTCCGATATGCCCAAAGTGCATCAACTAATTTATCGGATTAGTCCTTCCTATTTGGTATAACCGTCTTCTAGAGAATCAACTTGATCAGATAGTTAGACACTTCAGCCTTCCCATTGGTCTGTGGGTGATACGGGGTGGCTATACGGTGATGTACCCTGTATTTCTTTAATAATGACCTGAAGTGGGCGCGGATGAAGTGGCTTCCCCCGTCGCTAATCAGAGTGTGGGGTATTCCAAATCTCATGAAGATGTATTCCCGTAGGAAAGAAATGACGGTCTTATGATCAGCCTGTCTCGCCGGGATGGCCTCGACCCACTTTGAGGCATAATCAATAGCTAGTAATATGTACTCGAAGCCATGCGAGTTTGGAAAGGGACCCATAAAATTGATGCCCCAGATGTAGAACACTTCTACAACCATGATGGGCTGGAGTGGCATCATGTCTCTCCTGGTCCTAAAACTGACCAACTGGCATCGTTTGCAGTGCTGGGCATATTTGTGTGTATCTCTGAAAATAGTTGGCCAAAAAAATCCCGACTGCAAAATTTTTGCAGCGGTTTTCCGTCCCGAGAAATGACCACCACAAGCATTGTTGTGGCAAAAAGATAACACACTGGGGATCTTAGAATTTGGGACGCATCTTTGAATAATCTGATTCGCTCCAATGCGGAAAAGCAGTGGGTCATCCCAGAGGTAGAATTTGGCCTCCGCAGTAAATTTGAGTTTCTGGCCCTTAGGTTTGCGGGAATCTTGCCTGCGGCAAGATAGTTTGCGATATTCGCGTACCAGGGGAACTCAACAGAGTGAACTGCCAAAAAGGGATTCATCCGGAAATTGGTCATGGATAGGTAGGGAATAAGGAATGTAGGATAGGTCCAGTCTGGATAGGTGATCCACCACAACATTTTGCTTTCCAACTTTGTCGCGGATTTCAATATCAAATTCTTGCAATAGAAGGATCCATCTGATGAGCTGGGGTTTGGCATGCTTCTTTGCCAACAAATGCTGGAGGATGGAGTGGTCAGTGAAGATGATAACTTTGGACCCTAATAGATAAGATCTGAATTTCTTTAACCTGAATACTACTGCTAGCTATTCTTTTTCAGTGACAGTATAATTGCACTGAGCCTCATTTAGCGTCTTGCTTGCATAGTATATGACAAAAGGTTGTTTCTCCCGACGATCTAAAATAGCACTGATGGCGAAATCAGAGGCGTTGTACATCATCTCGAAATCAAGCGACCAGTCGGATAGTTGGAGAATCGGGGAATCAGAGACAACACTTCATAAAGTCTCGAAGGTGCTGAGACACGAGGTGTCGAATTCGAATGGGGCATCGGCAATAAGGAGATTCATCAAAGGTCATGCAATTTTTGAGAAATCACGTATAAATCTCCAATAGAAGCCGACATGACCCAAGAATGATCTGATATGCTTGATCGAGCTAGGTGGCGGTAAGTGGGAAATAATCTCAGATTTAGCTCGATCGACCTCGAGTCCATTTTTAGAGATCCTGTGCCCTAGCACTATGCCATCCCTCACCACGAAATGGCTTTTCTCCCAGGATAGTACTAGGTTTACCTCAATACATCATTTCAGGATTTTGGTGAGATTATCGAGACAAGAAGCGAAATCATCTTCGAAAATGGAGAAGTCATCATGAACACCTCCACATAGTCCCCAATCATGTCAGAGAAGATGGCCATCATACAACGCTGAAATGTTGCTGGTGAGTTGCAGAGGCCAAAGGGCATCCGCTTGAAAGCGAATGTTCCAAAGGGGCATGTGACTGTGGTCTTGTCTTTATCTTCCAGGCTAATCGCTACTTGATTATACCTAGAGTATCCATCCAGAAAGCAAAAGAAACTACGTCCAGCTAACCGTTCAAGATCTGATCAATGAAAGGCAAAGGAAAGTGATCCTTCTGGGTAGCCATGTTCAATTTCCTATAGTCGATGCAGACCTGCCATGATGTCACAGTGTGGGTCGGTATGGATTCGCCTTAATCATTTTTCACTATGGTGAGTCCTGCTTTCTTGGGCACTATCTGGATCGGACTCACCCATTAGCTATCAGAGATTGGGTATACAATACCTGCATCTAGCCATTTGATGATCTCCTTAACAACCTCTAGCATATTTGGGTTTAGCCGTCTTTGAGGTAATCTCGAAGGTTTCACCCCCTCATTTGTGTAAATGTGATGGGTGCAATATGAGGGGTGAATACCGCGAAGATCAGCAATGCTCCACCCTACAGCTGCCCTATGGTCTTGTAAAATTGAAATTAGTTGATGCTCTTGTTCTTGGGTTAAGTGAGTACTAACAATGACCGGGTATGTCTCACTTTCGCCCAAGAACACATATTTAAGTGAATCAGGTAAGGGCTTCAATTCAATTACGGGTGGGTCGGAGTCAGGAATGGGAATAGGAGGAGCAGAATCGAAGGTGGGAATCTGATGATCCGGATGCGTGTGAATTCCCACTGATTCGCTACCTGTGAGATAGTCGGTTGTGGTTGCGTCAACGGGAAACCCGTTAGCTATGGTCACGTCTTCCTGCAACAACATGGGCAATTCAGTAGTGCTCGGATTAGGATAGTTAGAGTCAGGGGTGCTATGGTCAGAAACACACCCTAAACAATCGGATCCTCGGGGAGATATGTGCAGTGGTCTCAGTCTTGTGTGGATCAAGTTCCAAGAACCCTAATAGTGCAAATGAATGAGACATTGGGTCATCAAAAAGGAGACCAATGTTACCATAGTATGCCAAATCTTCGTCTTCACCATCCTCCTCTATGCGATCATAGTCAAAATTCCTGGATGCCTTGAATATGTCAAGTCGAAGTTGCTCATTACCTAAGGCTATCGCCATACACCCGGATGCAAAATCAATGTTTGCTCAGGTTGTTGCTAGAAATGGGCGACCCAAAATGATTGGTGCATCTCGGGGATTAGGAGGAACTTCCATATCGAGAACAAAAAAGTCTGTAGGAAAGCAGAATCTGCAGACTTTTATGATCACGTTCTCAACCACCCCCTCGGTGTTTTTACTGATCTATCAGCCAGCTGAATCGTGGCCGAGGTTGGCTTTAACTCCCCAAATCGAAATCGATCAAATATGGTAGTGGGAGTCAGGTTGATGGACGAACCCAGATCTAGAAGGGCCCGATCAAATAGAGAATCCTGCAAGAAGCGGGATATGAGTGGGGTACCAAGGTCTTTCTGTTTCAGCGGTAAGTCGGCTAGAATCATGGCGCTAGCCTCTTTTGACGGTACCGCCTGTCGTCCAATTCTAGGCTATCGCTTCGGGGTACAATAGTCCTTGAAGAACCTAGCGATAGTGAGGATGTGATCAATTTCCTCGAGGAGAGGGACCTGAATATGTACTTCCTTGAACATTGACTTTAGGTCCTCAAAATTCTGTGTGTCCTTCTTCTGTACTACATTTTGCGTCAGAGCCTCAGGAAAAGGGATCGGAATCTCAGGGTCAAGTGGCCTCGTACCCTTATCTATCGTAGGTGGTTCCTGAGATGAAGAAGGAGTTGAACCTGCCTGCAGTGAAGGGTGAGAAAAATTAGGACCCGCCTGCCTATGTGGTGGATCGAATGTCTTCCTTCCACTCCTTAATGAGACAGCATTTGCATTGGCTTGCTGTCGATGAGGTGGCGGGGGAGCGGAAGGGGCACAGTATGCGGGGTTCTGCATTAAAGGCGGCTAGCCTTGAGCGTAACCAGGTGGTGTAGGAGGCGTCTATAATATGGCGTGTGCCCATCCCTGTGGTGCCTGAAACCTAGGCGGGGCACCTTGGTTCTGCACATACCGAGGGTTCGGGGCAGGTTGGGAGGGTAAGGCTCCCTGAGTCCTATGCTCCTGCAACAGCTGGTTTTGCGTGTTTTGTATAGTCTGTATCTAGTCAGCCATCGCCTGCATTATCTGCAAGCTATCCTGCATAGACTTTCTCATTGATTCTTACAGCTCCTCTTTTAGTGCCTCCAGAGGGTCAGCCCACTTTGGAGGGTGACTGGCAGCTTGGTACAGCAGCTGGTATATAGAACAGGGTTGCTACTGCTGAGATGGGAATGGCTGCTGCCTAGGGTATGTGTTTTGCGCATTCCCGTATTGCTTGATTAGGTAGTGTAGGTCTTGATGTGGTCTCTATGAGTTACCAGACCAGGAGAAGTTCAGATGCTGGCACCAACCAGGGTTATACGTCTCTGAGTATAGGTTATTATGCCCATATCCTTGAACAACACTGACATCTTTGTAGGTCGAAGATGTCTGAGACGTATATCCATCAAGGGGATATGTATTATAGTTAGCGGGTGGTGCGTAACCTTGGTCATATGGTGCCAAGTCGAGATTGTTTACGGGATCCTGATATGTTGGATCTCGTAAATAAGGAGAAGATGCATCCCGAGTGAGTAGATTAACTCGAGCAGGAGGGGCTTGGGGTGCATAGGAGGGTCTTGGAGTAGCAGAGTTCAGGTTAGATTGACCCTGACTAATTTGGTCGATCTTTTTTTCAATCAGGTTCATTCTATCCAGCTGCTTGACAATGATATCCATGTCGGCTCGAATAGACTCGGTGTGAGCCTCATGGACACCAACCCGCTGCTGACCAGGTCGTTGGAACTAGTTCATGAACGTGCATTCATCGAGTTCTCCGCCAAAGATTCGAACAACTCAAATGCGCTATTCTCGCCTTTCTCGAGGAGATTCCCGCCACTAGATGCATCGGCCAAATACTGATGTGTGTCATCCAGCCCATGGTAAAAAATCTGAGCTAGGTGCCATCTGGGAACACCATGGTGCGGTTATTTCCGGAGAAGGTTGTGAAATCGATCCCAGGCGTCATGCAACTTCTCCCCAGCTCCTTGGGAGAAAGTCGTGATTGCTCACCTCATTGCGTTCGTTCAATCGATCAGGAAGAACTTTTGCAGGAATTCACATCGTAATTCTGGCCAGGTTCCAATCGGCTTCCTAATGGTCTTAAACCAATATGAAGCTTTGTCCCTCAGAGAAAATGGGAAAAGCATCATCAGAACAATCCCAAGATCAACATTCTTGGGTCGAATCATCTCTGTGAGTCAACTCAGGTCCTCTAAGTGCTGCATTTAGGTTCCTAAGGGGTTGGAATTGGGTTTAGGGAGCTAAGAACTCAAGATCAAGGCTTGAGTGCCAAAACAGGAACTAGAGAGCAATTCCAGACGTCTAATAAAAGTGTCAGATGAATTATAGTGAAAAATCAGAAGTCCAGACTTCAAGTCTGGACGTCTAATCAGAGTCAAGAAGGTTTCTAGGTTTTGTCTTGGGTATTCTGCAGAAATTGGACATCTGACCAAGTGTCTGGACGTCCAACAACACTGCAGAAGTGGGTTTAAGGTGTGCGGGAGTTGGCTAAGGGTTCTGAACATCCTATAACTCATCTGGATGTCTAGATAGAGGTTGGAGTTAGGGTTTTAAGGTTTCCTAGGGTGCGGTGGCCTAATCTAAGGGTGGCTAAGGCTTGGGGAAGCTTCTAGGCTGTCCTAGGGTTAGGATGGACCTAAGTTCTTTACAATTTATTGCTTTATTCCTACTTAATAGGATAGCATACCTCAACCCCTTACATTATTATCTACTACATCTAATCTAGGTCTTCCGCTCCAGCTCTGCTACAACACCAATTATTCTTTATTCTTTAGATCCAGCTTTAGATCTAACTTCTGATCCAGTCTCAGATCCAGCTCCTGAGCTTCTTATTTCTTGCAATTTATATAATGCACCTAATTAGTATATTATAGCATTATTTTATGCATAGCTAAAAGAAAGTAGTAAAGGTGCTAGTAATGATTATGCATGCATGAATTACCCTAACTTATGCTAAGTCCTAGCCTAATTTAAGTCAATTAAGACCTATGATTGCTGCACAATCACCTCTCCAAATTCCTCATATGAGCATAATAATACATTTGAATTGAAACCGATATATGATATTAAATTAGAGGAATTGGAAGAGGAAAGATTAGATTGGATCTATCCTAGATATTCTGAACCCAAGCCTATGCCTAGTGAGGATATCCCCAGTAACTTGGAGCAAGAATTTATGTTAAACCAATCTCAGGATGATAATTGTATAAGTTTTTATTCTTATTATGGTGGTAATCTCAAATCCAATTTAGGCTCGGAAAATTATCTTGGATCCTCCTTTGCTGATGCTAAGTTTGAACCCTATTCTGATTTAGGAGAATTCTTTTTTCCAAAGGTTTAGCCTAATCTATGACCTCGATGTCCATAACTCGTTCTTTGATTTGGATTCTGAGGTCATTGATTTGGAGCTTAAAGCAGTTGCACCACATGATTAGGAGGCCACTTAGGAAGGGTTGAGTGAGATTCTTAGCAACCGGTCTCTACCACATGAGTCCATCGAAATCCATTTCCATCCTGAATCATCACATTCTGATCCGGTTGGACCTAATTCTCTACCTCAGTTTAACAATGAGTGGTACATTGATCAAACTGATAGTCAAGTGCTAATTTCTGCTGATCCCATAAGTAGGGACCCTATATTGCTCACCGATCCATCATCATTTGAGGATCCCTACTCTGAACTGGTTGAGCTTATGCGACCAAACCCTCACTTCTCATTTCCAAATCTTTGTGATCCAAATTTCATTTAGTGGGCTCTGCATCTTTTAATCCACATTTTGCAATCCACCAAACTCATCAGGTTTGGGAAATATGATAAGCCAGTTGATTTGAACAAGCACCTAGTTGGCCTGACCAGGTTAATTATCAAGGTGCTTGTTCTATAAAACTCCTCTAATTTGATCACTCCTTCCTCTTAACCATCTTTTGTTTGGCTGAAGGCTTTAAATTTAGCGCTTAATGGGAGGCAACCATCATTCAAAAAAGAAAACCAATAATATTAATAAATATAGAAAAAACCCTGAGAACCTTTCTAATCATCTGTGAACCTATTTGCAAAATGACTCAACTTTGATCACTTCTCCACCTGGAACATCCCTACCCACCTCCAATTCTCATAATTAGGAGCTTGAAATCATCCACAATAGCCATATTTGATCGACTCCACCCACCCATGTTTTAAAGAAGTGATTTGGTTTTAAATTGACTAACCCATCCTACCTAGCATTGAGGGCATTGCAAGAATTAGGCATGGGGGGTGTTATAGAAAGTGAGCAAAAAAATTTAAAAAATTTTCTTGATAAAGGTTCTCAAAAATAAATGGAAGAAAAGGGAGGAGAAATCTTTAAAGAATTAAGAAGAGGAAGAAAAATGTGCTGAATTGAATAATTTGTAAAGACCTGGTCAAATTTAAAGTTGTTTGTGATTTAGTCTAGTATCAGGACACCCAAATCCTTGACCTTAGATTTTTTAGGCCAATTATGCTTAATTAAGCATGGCTTAAATTTCCCTACAGAGCAAAGTCAAAAAATCTGATTTCTTGGACTACGGGGTGATAAACACTAGTTTATCATCATTCTTATGCATTAAAACAAACCTAGCTCTTAGGATTTTGCTCCGCAAATGGTTTTTTTGGGTTGCATTTAGGCATAAATTAGGTTAGGCATGCATTGCATTTGTTATGTTGTTTTTGATGTGTTTCTTAGAGTGTTAGGGATTAGCAGAAAGTCAAATCCCCAGAACCCTAACACTTGGGAAGGCAACTGTTGAAGAGGAAGCTCAATCAGGCTAGGACTCAGCTAGTTCCAACTCATCATGGCTAGATACCAACTCCCTTGGACTAGGGTTAACTCCATTCAGCTCCATTCAGCTCACCTTAGCTGAATGGTAGCTCAAGAGAGCTCATCTTAGCTCACCCTAGCTCAAGTTAGCTCAGATCCAGCTCAACTTAGTTGAGTCTAGCTCATCTCAGCTCCCACCAGTTCACTGGGAGCTCTAGCTAGCTCATAGTAGCTTAACTCTAAGCTAGCTGAGCTACTACTTGTCAGTTAGTAGCTTAGCTAGCTCTAGAGTTCTCATCAGAGGTAGTTCCAACTCAACCTAGCTCCAGCTAGGTTAGAGCCAGCTCAATTGAGCTCAACTACCCAAGCTTGGCTACTTGCGTAAGAAGTAAGTAGTTAAGCTCAGTAGTTGAGCTCCCCTTGAAGCTACCTCAGCAGTCGCAGCTCCAGAGTACCTGATACTAGCTCCAGAATATTCTTCCTTAGCTCTCCTCCATGAAACCCTAGCTCCTCCAACTCTACTCTGCTAGATAAGCTAGCTTAACTAAACTCTACTCCACCAAAAACCTCCATGGCCGTCCACTTCACCTTAACCCTAACCAACCCTAACCTAACCCAACCCCTTTTGGCGCCAACCCACCATAACTACCAACCTAAACACCCCTTCAAGTTGGCACCAAAATGCCATAGCCACCCCTTCATTTTGGTGCCAACACAAGCCTTTATCCTAGCCGTACACCTCTTCCTTTATCCCCATCTAAACTCTACACCTAACCCCTTCTAGAAGCCCTCCATTAGCACCAAACCTAATCCCCCATAACTACCCTAAACCCTACCCTAGTTGGCGCCAAAAATCACCCCCTACATCACTTCATTTGGCACCAACACCTCCTCCCATCTACACCCAACATATTACCCCCCAACCTATCTTAACCCTCCATCTAGTGACACCACCTAAACCCCCCCTTAACCCACCTAAAGTGGCGCCAACTCCCTTAACTCCACCTTAACTACCACCTCAAGCATCCCTCCTCTTTAGTGCCACCCTATATCTACCCTCCATTACATAACCACCACCCAACAACACCACCCTAACCCTACACATATCCTATACGCCACCTAACTCTACCACCTTAAATCCTAACCCTAGTCCTCTCCTAGGGTTTGCGCCAAACACCTTACACCCCCCCATTTTGGCGCCAACTATTATCTGTTAGTTCAACCACTCGTATATAATATTTTGATGATTTTACAAAATGAAGAAAATGAAATAAAAAATAAAGCGTAGCATATTGTTTTCTCTCTGTAATAACATATTTGCAGGATTTCAAAAAGCTTTCCAAGATGGGAGATTAAAAGAGTGAAGACGAGTAGCATAAGTATTAGGTCTTAGGCTTTTTCATGTAAACTTTCAAAGGTTGTAATTTTCATTTTATTTGAGTCTAGAAATATTGTAAAGAGCCCCCGAACAAAACCTATAAATAGCTAACTTAGGCTCTCTTCACTTAGGATAAATTAGAAACAAAAACCCAACACTTATACTTTTATCAGACGTTTGATTTTCCACTTTAAGACGTCTGACAAGTGTATCAGACATCTAATTTCAAAGATTTTTGCCTTTATTTGTCTCCTCATAAACATTAGTCGAAGGACTTCACTTTCAGACGTTGATAACCTTTCACAGACGTCTGATTCTTTACCCAGACGTCCTCATACTAACCGTTAGACTTCATCTAGGCAAAAACAATTTCCAGATGTCTTGACACACCTCCAGACGTCTACCTTTGAACTGTTGGTCATGATTTTCTATGCGTATCTCTTTACGGCCACATAATCTTTTGGCAGAAGAAGTAGGGAAGAGTATTTAGGTTTCCAGACGTCTGGTAATGTTCTCAGACGTCCATAACGATGTCTGATCCTCTAAACCTAGAACCCTGTTTGGATCTGATGACAACAGGAATGAATCCACCATTCATTAGACGTCCAATGAAATAATCAGACGTCTTATGAGATAATATCAGACGTCCTTCTTTTGATCCAATAGAGTTAGTTGAGGATGTCCTGCAATATTAGATGACCAGAGTTAAAATCAGACGTCCTGTAAGACGTCTGATCCTATAATTAGACGTCTGATGTTGCTGTCAAACTCATCATTGCCCTGATTTTGTGTGGATTTCGTCCTAAACTCTTGGGATTTGTCTCCAACGGCTAGAAGAGCTCTCCCAAGTGTTCTTGAAGGTTCCAAACTTGCCTATAAATAGACTACAACTCCTCTTAGGCAAGACACATCTCTTGAGATACAATTCCATTAGAAAAATCTCTTGCTCACTACTCTAAGCTCCATTTTTCCCTTGTGCTGTGCTAATACTCTGATCAAAGGGCAAATCCATACTCCCGGCTCACTCCGTTCTGCAAATCATCAGGGAGTTCTTTTCATACTTAGTAGATAAGAAAGTAACTAAATTATTGGGGTGCTCTATAGGTGTTATTTACTTCTTAATTTCTGTACTTTGGGTATCCGACCTGTCGGGTCCTCTTCTCTTCATTTTGAAGGGAGAAACCCCATTTAGGGATTGGAGGTGGGATTTGTAATTGAGGTATACTACCCTCGTTTAAGTAGTGTGGTTAGTGGATTGATCACCTTGTGATCGAAAATCCTAAGTCAAGAGATTGGCTTAGGTGGTAGTTTTCACCCATCTTGGGTTTTCACCTAAAAATAATTAAGTACATTGTGTGATTGAATCTTTTTGTATTACAATATTCTATAATTTCACTATTCACCCCCCCTCTAGTGCAATTTCATTATCAACCCTAGGATCCCTTAACTACCTCCAACAAGCCATCCTAACCTTCCATCCGTTAACTACCGTTAACCCCTACCATTCCCATATAAACCCCCTACCACCACCGTTAAAACTCACCCCTGGCTACAATTTTTTCTACCCATATTCCCACCTACATAGAAGGTCAAGAGAAGAAGAAGAAGAAGATTAAAGGGATACTCTGTCCCCTTGGTGCCTTCCCCTCTTCTCTTCTCTCTTGTGCCCACGCCAGCCAAGGAAGGAAGCCAGGCATTGGAGGACAACCTAGGGTACATGCCTACCCTAGGAAGTGAAGGATTTGAGGGTGGTACACTACCACCCTTGGAGGAGGAATCAAAGGTGGTCCACGCCACCTTCAAGAGGTGTTCTTGGAGTGGGAGCCACCCACTCCAGGAAGGACAAGGCACACCCTTCAAGGGCTTGCTAGGAGGAGACTATCTCTAGTTCAAGAAAAAGGAGGAGGACTCCTTTTTAACTGTGGGAGCAGCCGCAGTTGGAGCAAGGAGCATTCCCTCTTCATCATCATTACCCATGATTTGTGTTTTATTTTTTGTAGTTTTACTTTTTGTAGTAGAAGCTTTCCTCTACATTTGTAAAATAGAAATCCGCTTAATATTAAGTTGCCTTTTCTACTTGGTGTATCTTCTTTACTTTAGTTTTTTTTTTTTAGCACTTTCACTCCCTCTTCCCAATTATCCTAGGCCTTCACGTGCCTGGGGTGAGCTTGAGAAGAGGTCTTTCTTGTCACCTAGTAGTTAAATTAGATTTAGTCTTTTTCTACCACGATCTTGCGATTGCCCCTTTATTTCAAAAACCTAAAAAAATATATCTTTGAAAAGACAAAAAAAAAAGGTGAATTTCATTTCCAAAAAAGAGATATTTTTTGCAAACATTTGGCCTCCTTGGACAACCCTAGATACCCCACTATCTAGGTTACAAATTTCAAAAGCTAACGGATTTACGCGTTGCAACAACTTAAAACCCTAATCTTGAAAATCGTGCAATTATCGTTATCACGAGGCACAAATGTTTAAATTTGTTTCTTTGTCACTTTTGGTCTAGGAGTTTGAAGAACCAGAACACAATTTCACGTGCACAGATTGAGCATTAGGACCTGAATAGAAGGTTAACAAAACATTGGACTTAGGTAAAGTTAGAAAATAACTCTTTTATAGCAGCCAGCCCATGAATGATGGAGAGCCACTTCCTTAATAAGGTGCATGCTTTAATATTTGTTTTGGTGGGGCTTGTATGCATAAGTCTTAGTTGTTGGAGACTTGTTCCACATCTTGTTTTGGTGTTAACAAAATTATTATAGATTAATGTTTGCAGTTGAGTAATATTTCAGATTTAGATGAAGATCAAAGCAAGCAGAGAATAATGACAAGGAGGCATGAAGTCAAGGAGGAAGATGACAAGGAGGAGGTGTTGATAGAAGACCATCTTTGATCTAGAGTTTTTGTTGCCTTTTAGATTAGGATTTTATTTTATTAGAATGTATGCCTCTTAACAAAGAAACATAAGTTAGGTCATAAAATTAATTAGAGATAAATTAGGATTAATATTACGATCATTTTTAAAGAACGTACTTAATTGTTAATCATTGTAAAACAAGGTACTTGTAAGCAAGTACCGGTACTGTTCATAAGTACCGGTACATGCAAGGCATAGGTTTGAGCCATTGTCTCAAACTGTGAACAACAAGTATCGGTACTAATCAAGAGTATCGGTATCTAATGGTCATAGTTTGAAGACTCAGCTTGGGCCTGGAGCTTCGAGTATCGGTACCCATGATGAGTATCGGTATAGGTAAGTCACAGTGCCTATTGAGTCTCAAACTTGGGAGTCACGAGTACCAGTACCCATGATGAGTAACGATATTAGGACTCTTGTGTGCTAGCTGCAAAAAAATTATCAGCAACTTGTACCGGTACTCGTACTTCAGTACCAGTACCAGTTAGTCATTGGCTCAAAATTGAATGGCTGTAAAAATAATTTTGAGAAGATGAACATTGGGATTTAAACCCCAACGTCTAGTAGATGAGTAACTAAGGTCCTAACTCTCTAAAAAGACTTTTGGGTTCTTAGTTTGCACATAAGATATACAAGTAAAATTCTAGAGCTTTGAATCCTAAATTTCCACCATATTTTCAAGAGAGAAAGAGAAGCTTTCCATTCACTCTCTCTACATTCTTCCAAGCTCAAAGATGTGTTTTTCTCACGCATCTACGAAGCGATTCATGTCCTTTCTAGGCTCTCTAATTGCTATCTATACTAGATCTGAAGTTTCCATCAGGTGGTATCAGAGCACCAGGCTGTGAAGAAGTCGTAACAAATCTTTTTGCGATGGCATCATCTTCAATGAAGAGCATGAAGAACCATCATCGACCCATCCTCCCTATTTCATTGAGACAGACTATAGGTATTGGAAGAGAAGGATGCAATTCTTCCTCAAGGCGATGGATGAGGAATCATGGAGCCTCATTCAAACGAAGTATTCAAATCCTAAGGAGGAAGGAGTAGTGCTGACTACGGATCAAAAGAAGATTGTCAGCAACGTAAAGGCCATGAATGCACCTTATTGCGCATTATTGAAGGAAAAATCCAACCGAATTTTGGCACGTGATTCTACATACAAAATTTGGATCACTCTCGAGGTCACCTACAAAGGAACAAGTACGAAGAGGGAAGACACAAAAGACATCAATAAGAAGAAGAAGAGAGCTTTGAAAGAAACGTGGGATGATAGTAACTCTGACATGGACACCGACTTTGATGTTTCATATGACAACGAGGTCGCTCATTTATGCTTGGTAGCCACTACAGGAGACACGAACAATGAGGTAAACCCTGATTTCTCTATTGAAGAATTGTAACAAGCATATGAAGAGTTATATCATAAGGCTAGGTTAATTAAAAAGGAAAATAAAGTTTTGCATAATAACTATAAGACCTTGGAAATAGAAAAATCATGTTTAGAAATAGAGTTAGAAATGTCAAAAGAAACTAATAATCAATTGCATGTAAAAATAATAGAGCTAGAAGATATCTATGAGAATTTTGAGGAGACTTTGAATAATCTCAAAACAACTAGGTTAAATACTAATTTTGTGATGCTCTAAAATCCAAATTTCAAAGTAAAAAGAATACACATACTAGATCACATGCACCTAGGCATGCATGGATGTATCAAAAGGCTAAAAATTCCAAGAATTATACATCTAACACTAAAAAGGTTTATAAATCTCAAGATTTGAAAAGTACTTACCCAAAAGAACCCACAAGAAAATGGGTACGTAGAAAAGACATTTTACATTGTTTTGTAGGAGTAGATTAATGGGGTCGAAGTGATCAGTGGGTGTTCAAGGCATACAATGGAACACTCAAACCTTGCTACAGATTGCATGAAGACTAAGAAAGATGGACTAGTGGAGCTTGGTATCCATAAGCACCATTTTACTATTGGTAATTTGTTCAATATGGTATGTCATTCTTTTTACCCCTTCATTTTTTGATGATTAACAAAAAATGAGAGAAAAATAAGAAGGAAATAGTCATATTTTTAGGGGGAGCATATATTGAGGGGGAGAATTGACAATTTGAGTTTCTTTTATGAAAATGGCTAAAAATAATTTTTAAAATTATCTATGTGAAAGATAGTTTTGTCAACACCAAAAAGGGGGAGATTGTTGGAACCTTGTTCCACATCTTGTTTTGGTGTTAACAAAATTATTGTAGATTAATGTTTGCAGTTGAGTAATATTTCAGATTTAGATGAAGATCAAGGCAAATAGAGAATAATGACAAGGAGGCATGATGTCAAGGAGGCAAGATGACAAGGAGGAGATGTTGATAGGAGACCATCTTCGATATGGAGTTTTTGTGTTTTAGATTAGGATTTTACTTTATTAGAATGTATGCTTCTTAACAAAGAAACATAAGTTAGATTGTAAAATTAATTAGAGATAAATTAGGATTAATATTATGATCATTTTCAAAGAACATACTTAATTGTTAATCTTTGTAAGATAAGGTACTTGTAAGCAAGTGCTGGTACTGTTCATAAGTACCAGAACATGCAAGGCACAGATTTGAGCTTTTGTCTCAACTTGTGAACAATAAGTACCAGTACTAATCAAGTGTACCGGTATCTAATGGTCATAGTTTAAAGACTCAATTTGGACCGGGACCTTAAGAGTACCAGTATCCATGATGAGTATCAGTACAGGTAAGTCACAGTCCTAGTGAGTCTCAAACTCAGGAGTCACAAGTACCGATACCCATGATGAATATCGGTACCAGGACTCTTGTGTGCTAGCTAAAGAAAAACTGTGAGCAGCTAGTACCAGTACCTGTACTTCAGTACCGGTACCAGTTAGCCGTTGGCTCAAAACTAAATGACTGTAAAATTAATTTTAAGAAGATAAACATTGGGATTTAAACCCCAACATCTAGTAGATGAGTAACTAAGATCGTAACTCTATAAAAAGACTTTTGGACTCTTAGTTTGCACATAAGATATACAAGGAAAATTCTAGAGCTTTGAATTCCAAATTTTCACCATAATTTCAGGAGAGAAAGAAGGTTGTCATTCACTCTCTCTGCATTTTTGCAAGCTCAACGACGTGCTTTTCTCATGCATCTACAAAGTAATTCACGTCCTTTCTAGGCTCATCAATTGCTATCTATACTAGATCCAAAGTTTCAATCATTAGTAAGTAGTGTACCTATCCTCACCACCTCAAAAGACACACAAATGCCTCACATACTTGCACCACACAAAAAAAAAGATAAAAAAATGAAAAATCAAAAGAAAAAAAATGGTGTTAGTACTTTTATTTTTTTTACGAGGAGTTATACCCTGAGGTTGACCCCATTGGAAGCTAGAAAGCTGCCAAATTCATGTGGAAGCAGCCGGCTGAGTCCAATATGTTATTAGTTTGACACTTAGGACCTTTAACTCAATTTACCTTCACTACACGTATTCCAACCCTAATAACTACGAAACCAAAAGTGAAACTGAGACCAACCTGAACCATGTGACCCTATGTTTAAAAATCAAGAGTCTGATAAAATTAAATTAGTGAATCGTTAAATCTTAATGTTTTAAGGAATCGGGTTGTCTTAAGTCCTAGGTATAAGAGCACTTGTATTTTTACTAAAGATTGACCAAGATTAACAAGTTAACATTATTTCAAAGTGAGCTGAATGCAAAAATACCCTTTGAGTTGAAATATGGGCTGAATTCTAGAAATTTGCTAAGGGACTAGCAAATGGTAGGCATGGGGGAATGGTGGTAACACCATCATCCTTTATAATTAGCCTAATTTGACTAAGTTCTAAGGTTAAATTCATCTTAATAGCCAACAAAAGGATATAATTCAATCAGGATTAAAGAAAGAAGAATTAGTAAAGGGGAGAGGATGGAGCAACCTAGTGCTTGGGGCTTTGGCAGTGGGAGGGAGGATGAGGGTTGGGAGGTTTGGAGGTCGAAAAGATGGAGGCGCACGAATGATTAGAGAGGGAGGGGGGTCTTTGTGAGGGCTAGGTGTTGGGAGAGTAATGACGAGATTCTATGCTTCACGTGTAGGGGGCCTCTTATTTGTGTAGGTTGTGGTGGGGAAGGCTATAAGAGAGATTCGTGTACAAGGGGAGGGATGTTGAAGGGTGGAGGAAAGAGTTTACAACCTCCTCCACATGTATGGCAAAAGGGATCAAGGGTTCAACCGCCTCCCACTCTGTTGAAGCTATGAGTTACTACGCTAACGTGTTTGGTTTTGAAAAACCTGTCATCGTAGTATGAAAGCGAAGAACTCATGTTCAACAAATAAAATTTATACTGGAATAGAAATCCCAGGTCGAACTCAAGGAAGTGGACATTTGATTTAAAAAATATGCGTTTGTTTTATTTGTCATGAAGTAGAATAATTGATTAGAAACTATCTATCTATTTATAATAAATAGAAAAGAGAGCGAGAGAATGAGAGAGAGAGAATATTACAAACAAAAACCAAAAAGAGATGTAGAATGAACATGGAATTCATTATTAGAAGGATTGTTCGTTACACTAAACATTACGACTACAAAGAAGGAAAATGATTACACTAGAAAGCAGTAAATCTATTCTAGAAAGTAGTAAAAAGAATGGGGAGAGAGATATCCTCCTCGACGGTCGCTTGGAGGACGAGCTAGACGGGATGACGCTTGGATGATGAGGAACGGAGTAGGACGTAGAAGGACGAAGCGAGAAGAACAGGAACGAGGCAGCACGTCGTCGTCATTGCGGGATCTACTTTCGAAATGGGGACGAAAATTTGACTTTATCTCGCGAGAAGCATCCCAGGTGTGGGACAAGCTTCTCTTGAGCTTTGGAGAGGGAGAGAAGAGAAGGAAGGGATGTGAATTTTGTGTGGAGGGGGTCTCCTTTTATAGTTTCAAGGAGTGAGGGCAATTTGGTCTTTTAAATCTCATAACATTAAATAAGGGATCTTTAGTGACAGATAAAACCATCGTTAAAGCCCCACTGTGGGCGTAGCTGGGCGGAGCGCGTGTGCCTGCTCGCCTGCTTGTGCCTGAAATGCGCGTTCACAATCTGCAAATCCTAGCCATCCGATAGTGAGATTAGACGGCTTAACTCGCCCCTCCGCCCGCCTCCTCTACACGCAACGCCCGCGTGCACTCTCGCGTCTCGCACGAGCGTGCGATAGCGCGTGAAACGGATTAAGCGCCTGCAGCCGCTCGATCCTCATCACACGGTCGGATGCGCCTGCTCGCTCGCACCCAGCCGTAGCATCATGCGGATTCGAACCCGTGCCTTAAGGCGACTGAGCGCCTTATCCACTACACTGCGCGTGTGGATGGGCAGGCGGCCGATCTTCTGAGCATGCGATCAGGACTGTTGGATTGAGATCCAAAGGTTGAGATAGCTCCTCCCGGTGATTCTTCAGGGTCTTCAAGCGTCGATTGAGCTCCTCTCTCTGTCGTTGGATCTTGATCCAACGGTAGAGATGCGTGGGTGCTAGAAGCTTCAGTGGTTGAGGGTGGGCTGGTTGGGTGGTCGAGATGGCGCCACGTGGCACTATCTTGGCTGCCCATCTTCTGGATGATGTAGATGGTGCCACGGGTGTCGGATTAGGTCAATTTTTGCGCCATTAGACTGCGATCATCGATCTGAATCCATCTGTGCGGTCGGATTTATCATTTGAAGTGTGGATTCACACCATCTTAACCCTTGATCTTGGTTCCCCGATCTCTATCTGATGCTATAGGTGTCTGATTTAGGTGATCTTGGAGTCATTGAACTCCAATCGTCGCCCTGATCACATCTGTATGGTTGGATCTTCAATCCGAGGCCCCGATAAAAAGTTTTCCTTGTCCTTGAACATAAAAGGAGACAATTAACCTTCATTTTATTCAAACTAATCTAAATGCAAGATGATGCATGTTATGCAATATTTATAATATACAATGCAATTCTATGCTTAAGAACATGCATAAATAGACATCTTATGTAATGTAAACATGTTTGCATCACACCCCCATGCCTATCTTTTGCTAGTCCCTAGCAAAAACTATATGCTATTTATAAAAGAATCAGGTTGGATTATTTGGGCATGAGTTATTTTCAATCATTAAGAAAATATTTACTTAGGATCTGAACTTTCAAAGACACAACAGTGCTCGAGTATTTGCCAAAATGCAGACCGCCTCAAGCCCTCGCCTTATTCAAAGAAAAATTTCTTTTTCTCTTTTTCTTCTTTTCTAATTTTTTTGGATTTTCGAGTTTTAGGGTTTAGGAGTGGCTTTCTATGGCCATTCAACTCACCCAAGATTTGATGAGAACCCTAAGTTCTAAGCATCTTATTGTGAATGTGATAGACTTGTTGACCGGCAGTAAAAATGGACTTTGGATTTTTACGCCTCTAAGTGACCTTAAAAAGAGAATTCTGTCTAAAGGTGTATCTTTACAATTGGTTGCTTTTTCCCTACTTTTATTTTTACGGGGTCAACACAAGAGTGAATCCAGTGTATATCTCCCTGGTTTATTCTACTTCTCTGCTTCTTCCTAAGTGTTTTGGAAATTTTCAATGCATTTATTGAGCTGGGTTCTGGACAACCAGTCGATGAGCTGTTACCACCAACAACTTGCTAGCCATACTTGTGTGGCGAAGTGTGGCTTATTTCTTTTCTTTTCTCCTTTTCTCTTTTTTTTTTCTTTTTGACTTTCTTTTCTTTTTTTTTTAAGTAGGTGGCTTCCCTAGTCTAAGATTTACGTAAAGGCAGCAAAAAGAGAAAGATCCAGTGACTAGGCTCTGGACAACCTACCTATGGGCTGTTATCCACGATAACTTACCAGCCATATACCCTAGAAGGTTCATTAGCTACCAAATTTCTATTAGAACCGTCGATTAATGAGTCAGTGATAAGATAATGTGTAGATGCTTTAGGCTTAAAGTTTCCTCAAATCAGAGGGTGGATTGATAAGTCGTGTACTTATTACCTAAACTTATTTACTCTAATTAAAATAGAATTCAGGTTGGCGAGGACTCGAAAAATAAATCTACATTTTAATGGATACACAGGCTGATTAAGTCTGAAGACCTGAAGGGTCTTTGTGTTCAGATCATAATGTAATATTTCCTAAAATTGAAAATTTTATTAAACTCAAGTTCTCTTTCCTAATTCCAAAAATTTTTTTTAACATAAAGAAAATAAAATAAATCTACGGAGCTGACGAATTAATTCAGAGATGAATATCTACCCCCCCATGCCTATCTAATGCAATGTCCTCATTGTATTAAAAAGACATAAAACAGAGTGGAATAGAGTAGAAAGCACTTGAATTATGTGAATGTTGGGTCTGCTCTGAGATAAAACTAAAAGGAACTGTATACATGCTGAATTTAGTGCCTTCAGCTAGGCACACTATACAAAGAAGAGAAATAAAGAATTCACATGTGCAGGTCAAAATCAGAATAAAAAGATGAAACCTTTGTCCTGCTAATAGAGGTCCACAAATGTGGACTAGATTGTGGTGCATACCCATACCCCATAATTGAGAATATCTCAGGTTCTGGATAAAAATTACCCAAAACCTAAAATCAGTATGTAAGCGGGGTCGGGCCTGCAAGTTATGATGATGCAACCTAAGACCAAAAAGTTGGGTTACAGAGAATTCAAGCTCCAAAGGATAATCAATGAATGTGTGCTTGGGTTGGACATCTTCAAAACAGATGTCATAAGGGTCCTGGTTTGATGATTTCAGATGAATTGGAACCCTTAGACTTAGTCTTCTATTTCCTCCAAAGTTTGCTTCCCAAATCAGAACTTCCCAACTCCTATCCTCGTCAATCAGAATGTTAAATTTCGGGACCTCTTGCATATTAATCACCCCATCTAAAATTTCCAAGTCTAAAAGATGTGGCTGAATCAGAATTGACTTGGGTCTAGTTATCTCAAAAACAAAATCATCGATAAGCTCAATGGGGTGTAATTGACAATCAGGGCATTTGATTAAATCCTCCAGAAAATGAAATTCTAGATCCATAGTGTGAGCCCTAATAAGATCAGTTTCCTCAGTTATTGGGCTATCAAATGATCTATTAGATTCCTTAGACCCAATCGTCTCACAGAAGTCATATTCTGTAAACTTGTGTGAGACTCCGCAAATTGAATCTTCACCATCAGAATCACAGAAATAAAGATCCATATTAATGTATGTCCTAAAATCATCTGTCACTTTTTGATCCATAGAGACATATGTTTCCTCGTACTCTGGCTCAGGGATCTCAGGTGAAGAAATCAAATCATCCTTAATTGGTTTTTCTAATTTAATCTGGTCAGCCTCATAACGCGTATCCCCCCCAACAGGTGCCTGAGCAGGTTCTAACATTGGCTCTCCTGAAGGGAGTTCATCCTGGGAATCATCTCATGATTGAACTAAAGCAACCACAAATCTCATCCTCAATTTCGCTAACTTCCCAAGTAGAAACTCACCCAGGTTCTTATCCTTAACATCCTGGAGCCATTCCAACAAATACTTATTCAAATCATCAATCATCTCAATCAGGGGCTTCAATTTTTCAATGCAAGGTGTTGGCTGAACTTCTAAAGTTTGTATGATATTCCTCAAGTTAGCCAAAACCTGGTTACCCTGAACCAAATGAGTTGGTTCAGGGTTGGGCGGGTTTGGGATTAATGCAGAGCAGTTAACGAATTGAGATTCGTTATACCCTTCCTGATAATAGGTCATTTTGGATTGTTCAAAAGGTGGTGATGACCTAAAGGCAATGTAATCAGAGGATGAGTAAGAATTAGTGTATCCTTCTTGATTGTAGATCGTATTAGGTTGTCCATGAAGGGGTAACGATCTATAATCGATGTAGCTCTGAGAAGGATAGAAATCACAATTATAGTGTTTAGGGTTAATCCTAAACACGGAGGTCCGGAACTGTATCCCCAATCTGAGTTATCCCAACTAACTGATGGTTGATTATAGTATGAGTTGGGATAATCGTCATGTTGAGGATAATTCAAAACAGGAGGGAAAGAGAGGGAATGCATATAATATGTGGAAGGATTCATGAGAGATGGGAGGAAGAAAGGCACCCTGCAAAACAATCAATCAAACCTATCCTTAAGTGGGCTAGCCTAAAGACCTACAGACTCCCATAACTCGTCTTGAGATAAAGGAATGATTTGATCTACTTCTATCTGTTCAATCCAACCAGTTAGAAGGAGGGACTGGGGAGAAGGTTCTTCCTTCAGCTTGCACCTCCGGTTCCTAGTGTAACCCCCATCCACGATTGTTTGATTTTGCTCCCCTAGCTAGACATCAAATTGAACAGTAGAAACAGACTAGTTGAAAATAATCTCGTTCTGGGCTTTGAAGAGCGAGTCGAATCCTTAAGGCCGTCTACTTTGTTTTATTTAGGACTAGGTTTGAATGTGCTTTGGAATGTGATGAGCCCTTTATCTGGGTTGTGCCCTTAATGATTGATTGATGTGTGCGTGCGTGCACAACCAGTGGTTTTCAAGCAAGATTACTTTTGATGCGGTGAATTTTAGGATTCAAATCTTGCTTAGTAGCTTTTAGGATTCAACTTTAGGTGTTTTCAAACAAGTTTTGTTGACACACTAGGTTTTGAAAGCATAGGAGAAGATATTTTCCTTTAAAAATTAAAAGAATGTGGAGTGCCTGGTAAATCTCTAAGAGTTGAACCTAATCGACAGCTACTTGATGAGTTGATTTTAATTGAAGTGGTGCGGCCCAATCAACTCAAACAATTGGCCTGTTGCACCACTTAATTAGGCACACAAGTGATTTCCTAATCTGATTTCTACTAAATTATGTGTTTGGATGTGTGTATCGGCTCCAAAGATTGGTTTACCGGTTGAGTTTGAAAATCAGATGAAGTTGTGTAACTCTGTGAGATTTTTTTTTTAATTTTTCTTTTTAAATGTGGAGGTTGAGGTGAGTGTGGGTGTCAAACAACAAACAATCTAACCTTAGAGTTTATAAGAACACCTAGGTTGATTGATGTTTGTGTTATTACGTGGTGGAATGAAAACTAATGGGTGGGAGGTGGGGGATAACTTACAGAACCTTCAACCGCACTTTACTCCAATCTACCACTTTTGCTCATCTCAAAAGAGTACCTGCAATCACAATAAGAAAGGAGAGAAGTGAGGTAAATGATTTGTAAGTTGGAAAACGTGAAAAAAAAAATCAAATAGCATCGCCTCCCCGGCAACGGCGCCAAAATGTTGAAGCTACGAGTTACTACGCTAACGTGTTTGATTTTGAAAAACCTGTCGTCATAGTATGAAAGCGAAGAACTCGTGTTCAACAAATAAAATTTATACCGGAATAGAAATCCTGGGTCGAACTCAGGGAGGCGGATATTTGATTTAAAAAATACGCGTTTGTTTTATTTGTCACGAAGTAGAATAATTGATTAGAAACTATCTATCTATTTATAATACATAGAAAAGAGAGCGAGAGAATGAGAGAGAGAATATTACACACAAAAACCAAAAAGAGATGTAGAATGAATATGGAATTCATTATCAAAAGGATTGTTCATTACACTAAACATTACGACTAGAAAGCAGGAAAATGATTATACTAGAAAGCAGTAAATCTACTCTAGAAAGCAGTAAATCTATTCTAGAAAGCAGTAAAAAGAATCTGGAGAGAGATATCCTCCTTGACGGTCGCTTGGAGGACAAGCTAGACGGGATGACGCTTGGACGACGGGGAACGGAGCAAGACGAAGGATGAAGCGAGAAGAATGGGAACGGGGCAGCACGTCATCGTCATCGTGGGATCCACTTCCGAAAGTGGGACGAATATTTGACTTTATCTCGCGAGAAGCATCCCAGGTGTGGGACAAGCTTCTCTTGAGCTTTGGAGAAGGAGAGAAGAGAAGGAAGGGATGAGAATTTCATGTGGAGGGGGTCTCCTTTTATAGTTGCAAGGAGTGAGGGTAATTTGGTCTTTTAAATCTCAAAATATTAAATAAGGGGTCTTTAGTGACGGATAAAACCGTCGCTAAAGCCCCATCGTGGGCATAGTGGGTCGGAGCGCGTGCGCTTGCTCGCCTGCTCGCACGTGAAATGCGTGTTCACGATCTACAAATCTTAGCCGTCTGATCGTGAGATCGAATGGCTTAACTCGCCCCTTTGCTCACCTCCTCTGCGCGCAACACCTGCATGCGATCTCACGTCACGCACGATCGTGTGATAGCACATGAAACAGATTAAGCGCTCGCAGCCGCTCTATCCTCATCGCATGGTCGGATGCGTCTGCTCGCCCGAGCCCAACCGTAGCATCATGTGGATTCGAACCTGCGCCTTAAGGCGACCGAACGCCTTATCCACTGCGCTACGTGCGTGGATGGGCGGGCGGCCGATCTTCCGAGCACGCGATTAGGACCGTTGGATTGAGATCCAACGGTCGAGATAACTCCTTCCAGCGATTCTTCAGGGTCTTCAAGCGTCGGTTGAGCTCCTCTCTCAGCCGTTGGATCTTGATCCAATGGCGGAGATGCATAGGCACTAGAAGCTTCAGTGGTTGAGGGCAGCTGGTTGGGTGGCCGAGATGGTGCCATCTTGGCCGTCCATCTTCTGGATGATGTACATGGTGCCACGAGTGTCGGATTAAGTCGATTTTTGCGCCGTTAGGCTGCGATCATCGATCTGAATCCATCCGTGTGATCGGATTTGTTGTTTGAAGTATGGATTCAGACCATCTTGGCCCTTGATCTTCTAGGATTCCCCGATCTCTATCTGATGCTACGATGTCTGATTAGGGTGATCTTAGAGTCGTTGAACTCCAATCGTCGCCCTGATCACATATGTACGGTTGGATCTTCGATCCGAGGCCCCGATAAAAAGTTTGCCTTGTCCCTGAACATAAAAAGAGACAATTAACGTCCATTTTATTCAAACTAATCTAAATGCAAGATGATTCATGCTATGCAATATTTATAATATGCAATGCAATTCTATGCTTAAGAACATGCATAAATAGACATCTTATGTAATGTAAACATGTTTACATCACCCTCCCATGTTGGTTGGGCACTTTCTTGATGTGGAGGTCCCATATTTTAAAGACATTCATGTGACGGAGATGGTATTATGTGGTTCTCTGATTGGGGAGATAATGGCAATGGCGCCATCCATTGATTGACTTCTTCAACTAGTGAGTTCTTTAGCCCTAAATTCACTGAATTGGAAGATTTCAACCTTGGGCTCTTCCCACTTTGTGCTCTTTGGTTTGGGAATGATTGATGTGGAGACCTTTCATTTTCAAATGAGTGTTTTTGAGCACATTACTATGATGTGGAGATTTGTATCGTCATTTGATGGGGCATCAGCCGAGCATCCTCTACAGAAGGTGGCCTCTAGACAGGGTAGGTTAGAGATCATAGGATTGTCGCTTCATCTGAGAACCAATGAGGTGGTGGTGAAGATGATTGGGAGCTTTGCGGAGATGGAAGGTACGGAGATTATGCTTGGGGAATGGGATGGGAGGGTGATTTGGGTGAATGTAAACTTTGTCCACAGCAAATCTTTACCTGAGAAGATCATTATCCGTTGTGGGCGAAGTTCGTGGTTGGTTCTTTGGACAAGGTGAGGATGTGTGAGTAGCCAACAGAAAAAAATTTCGTAGAGGTAGTCAATAACAGGCCGGATCAACTACAAAGGGGCAGGGATGCCATGGACGAGATGCCGGGGATGAGAAAGAGGAAAGATCACCATCCTGAAGAACATAGAGGGGGCTTGGTGAACGAATCAGGGGACATGGTCCATGATGATGATATGGTGAGAGAGATGGGTTCTTAGATGACTGTACCAATTAAGGAGGGTGCTGGGAATGGGGTTGAAAATTGGATGGTGGATACCCATTTTTCTTTTGATGCATCAGAAAGATTTAAATATGATGTTGGAGCTAAAAACAAAGGGAAAGGGGTGCTTATCAAATCTCCATACAAGCTATGAAGAAGAAAAGATTGTGACAGGGTGGGGATGGAAGTGTAGTTGCAACAGCAATTGGTGCTGTGCGGACTGAAGGAGGCTCGAGGAGGGGGAACTCAGAAACATGATGAGGATCCTATCATGGAACATGCGTGGGTTGCGCGATGGGTTCCGGAGAGCTTCCCTTGCAAGATATATGCGTGAATGGGATGTTGACTACGCTTTATTGCAAGAAACACATATCAGAGAGGATGAGCATAGCTTATGGAGACTATTGTTACAAAATGGGAATGCGGAGATTGCTATTGTGGGAGCTCAAGGCAGATCAAGAGGCATGGCCATTTGGTGGAAGGTTGAGAAGTTGCAAATGATAGAGGTACTAAAATTTGAATTCAGTGTTACATGTAGGTTCCAGTCAGTCCATAATGGGAGTTTTTGGTTCATCATCACATGCATATATGGGTTGTGCAATGATGCAAAAAGTCGCATGATTTGTAAAAGTAGATTTTTAATGTCATTGTAATACGCGAATTCTCATACGCTTTTAAATTTGTATCCTAGATAGGGGAGTATCTAGGGTCATCCAAGGAGGAAAAAATTGCAATTCAATTCTCTTGCTAAAAATAAATCTCAACTTTCTTTTTGTTATTTTAAATATATATATTTTTTGTGTTTTGAAATAATACGGGCAAAGTGCTAATTGTGACGAAAAAGTGCTAACACCTAAAATGCTAAGCTAAAACTTAAGAAATTAAAATTCTCACTACCTAAGCTCACTCTAGGAAAGTGAAGGCCTAGAGTAATTAGGTCGTGGAAGTAAAATAAGTGCTAGAACAAAAGTAACAATTGCAATAGGAAAGTAAAAAGACGGCAATATGATTAACTAGAATTTGTGTTCTTTTCAAAGACAAGTAGAGGAATGCTTCTACTAGAAATGAAAAAATCTAAAAGCAATAAAAGAAACACAAATCCTCTTGCAAAATTTGGTGAAGGGAGTCTTCTTGCTCCATGCCTAGCTGCTCCTTGGCTTGAAAAGAGGGCCTCCTTCTTCTCCTTCCTTGAGAGCTCCTCCAAGGTGGATGCTACCACCTTCAATGCTCTCCTCCAAGGGGTGGGCGTGCACCACCCTCAAATTCTCCTCCAAGGTGGCATGGACCACCTTCAAGATCTCCTCCAAAGATCTTCTTTTCCTGGCTCCTCCTTTGGCTGGCATGGCTCAAGAGAGAAGGGAAGAGGGGAAGGCACCAAAGGGACAGAATATCCCCTTAATGTTCTTCTTCTTCTTCTCTCTTGGGCATGGGCTTCTAGGTAGAGTATGAGAGTGAATTTGCTAGCCAAGGATGGTTTGAATGGTGGTGGGTAGTGGTCTTTTTATAGGGTAGGATGGGGGGTTAAGGTGACTCTTGAAATGGAGGGCTAAGATGGGAAGATGGAGGTGGTTAGTTGATCCTAGGGTTAAGGATGGTTGGCGGCACCTAAGGGGTGTAAGGGGGGTAGTTAGGGTTGGTCAAGGGACACCAAAAAGTGGCGCCAACCATGGAGAGGTGCCATGGGTTGGCACCAACTTTGAGGCTTCTAGAAGGTGGGATTATATGGATGGTGGAGATGGGTTTAAGGGGAGATGTGTGGTGGAGATGAAAGGGGTTTTTGGAGGGAAAAGTGGCACCAACAAGGGGGTAGTTAGGGTGGTTTTGGCACCACTTTTAGGTGTCTTTTGGAGGTGGTGGGTAGGCTAGGTTGGCGCCAAGTTGGGTTAGCTTATGTGGAGCTTAGGTGGAGCTAGTTGGTGGAGTTGTTAGGTAGGGTTTTTGGGTGGTACAAGCCAAGGAAGCTGGAGCATAGCTAGGCTAAGATAAGATAAGCTAAGCTAGCTTAGCTAATGGTGGAGTAGAGGAGGAGGTGTTGGAGCTAGGGTTTGGAGGGAGGAGCAAGTTCTGAAGAGTCTGGAGCTGAAGTGGAGCTGCAGCTGCTGAAGAGGTCAACATGGGGCTACTCCAGCTGGCTTAGCTTGCTAGTTCTTTGCTAGCTACTAAGGCAAGCTAAAGTGAGCTGGCTTCTATTGAATGGAGTTGAGGTGAGTTGGGTCTGGTGCTCCCAGGGAGGATTGAGCTGGTTGAGATAGCTAAGGTAGCTTAGATCAATTAGCTTGAGCTAAGCTGGGTCCCCGGGAGCTGGACTTGAGCTTCCTGAGCTGGGATGAGTTCTTCAGCTGGCTAGAGTTGAGTGGAGCTGGATGTAGCTGGATTTGAGCTGGGGTGAACTTCAGTCAACTCAGTTGAGCTAGCTAGAGCTTCCTGTGGACTAGTGGGAGCTAAAATGAGCTAGACTCAACTAGGTTGAGCTGGATCTAAGCTGACTTGAGCTAGGGTGAGCTAAGATGAACTCTCTTGAGCTGCCATTCAGCTGAGATTAGCTGAATGGAGTTGGGATGAGCTAACCCTAGTTCAAGTGAGCTAGGTTCCAGCTGTGGTGAGCTGGATCAAGCTGAGTTCCAGCTAGTCTGAGCTCCTCCTTCACCATTTACCTTCTTGAGTGCTAGGGTTTTAGGGATCTGTATATTTGTTCATCCCTAACACTCACAAAAACACATTAAAACAACAAAAGAAAATGCAATGCATGCCTAACCTAGTTAATGCCTAAATGTAGCCCAAAAACTCGTTTGCGGAGTAAATCCTAAGAGCTAGGTTTGTTTTAATGCATAAGAATGATGATAAACTGACGTTTATCACACCCCCATGCTTATCTTTTGCTAGTCTCTTAGCAAAACTTCAATTTTTTTGGAAAACAGAATTTTTGGGAAATCTAATTTTTTTCTACTTTTGAGGAGAAAAAGATTAAGGGACCTTGGTTGATCTAAACACAGGAGGCATGGGATTTGTTGAGGGTAAACATCGGGATTTGTTTTTGGATCCAACCATTAGACAGAATGGGATCAATATATCCTCCAGAAAATTCACAAATTAACCCCTTGTTAATTCAGATGACTTGATAATTTTTTGTTTTCAGGATTTTTCTGGCTCATGAATCTGATTGGCAATTTGCAAAATCCTTTAAAACCTTGTGTCCGTGCTTGTGAAAAGCCAACATTTATAGGAGCGTGTTAATTAATTAATTAATTTTTTTTCTCCCCCATGCTTATTTTTAGCTGTCTTATAACAGATGTGTCGGGATCATCATTCCCATTACCAATCCTCGAGGGGGCTCTGGTGCCAGTACTTCGGGATAGCACTGTCCATGACACCACCCAGGAGCTCACAACCCCAAAACACAATGCGGTGTAAAGGGGTGCTCCAAGTAAACTCAAGCTCTTGCTCCGACACTATAGGTAGAGCACTGTCCAAGACACTTGAGCTGCTAAAATGCGCTTTAATGCTTCGTCTAAAGATATGAAATATAGATATGGAGTAGCATCAAAGCAGTAACATGTTGACATCGCATCCTTAAAGGAGGCATTTTCCTCCTTCTCGGCAGTGGGAACTTAAACCAATGATCTGCTTCAGACTTTTACTAAGTCCAAACAAGGGAGTTTTTCAAATTTTTAGTTGTTTTTAAGTGTTGGCTTGTGTGTGAAAATTGACACAAGTAGTTCCTCAAGAAATGCAAGTTTTTAAATTAGGAACTAAGCCAAATACTTTCCACATTACAAAATAGGATCAAGTCACCTGAACTATCATGAGTTCAGGTGGAATTTTAGAGAAGGATATTTGATCTAGTCTAAAAATAGACCCTGAAATTCTAATGATCAGATTCGCATCCTTATCCCTAGTTTGTTAAAGATTAAATCCCATTGTACCTAAAAGGGAATTTTTTCAACCTTAGTCCTGATTTCAAAAATTTTTCCTCAAAAAATTTTCAATATTTTTATTTTTTTGGGTATGCAAGTAGGAAAGTAAAATAACTAAAAAAATGCATGTTTTTAGGTTTTGAAAATCCTAAATCGATCATCAAATTTTAAAAACACCCCCCATGCTTAAGATATGCTATGTCCTCTTGCATTAGGAGGGAAAATGGATCACCTTAGTGAAGAACGATCGGGTTTAGGATGATCAAAACCTGGAAAAAGAAGAAAAAAGAAAGTAGGAAAATATGATGGGTTACCTCCCATCCAGTGCTATCTTTTACGCCATTTAGCTAGGCGTGAAGGTATGCACAGAAGATGGAAAATCATGTAAATAGTTGGACACTTGAATGTCTTTAATAAAAGTGTCTTCCTCAAGATCCCTAAAAAGATGAGTGGTAAAGATAAAGGGATCAAAATAAAATAGAGAAATGGAAAAAGGACCTGGGTCTGGCCATGGTTTGAATTGATGATGAAAGCCAAACTCAAGTGGATCAGGTAGTAGGTCCAATAGAAAAGGGAGGGGAAAGGAGTTAGTGAGATGTAGGATGGGTGAAGTTAGTGTGGATATTTTTGGTGAAAAAACAAGAAGATGAAAATGGGGAAAGTCAAACCTTAGTTGATCTGGAAAGTCTTGGACCACATAATTATCCTTAGAGTAAGAATCAATAAAATCTAGATCAATAGTGGTCAAAGATGAATGAGATTGGATCAACATAGACTTCTCAAATACTGCTTCCATTTTATTATCAGTGTCCTAAAAAATTTTGTGATCAATGGAGCTCTCTGGAAGCTTGAAATAAATCTAATGAGAAGGTCTGGTTACTGCAACTTATATTCATTTTCCCAGAATGAGAATTGATATTAGCTACTGCCATAATCAGAAAAGGTCTTCTAAGGATGACATTAATGAGAGCCTTAGGTACCTCTATGTCAAGGACCAGAAAATTTACCGGAAATAGATAATTCTGGACCTTGATAATATTATCCTCAACAACTCCTCGTGATTGAATGGTAGATTGGTCTTCCAATTGGAATTGAACCTTAGTAGGTTTTAAATCACTGAATTGAAATTCCTCAAATAAGATCGGGGGGATGAGATTACTAGAGGTACCTAAGTCGAGAGGGGTGCGAAAAAAAATGGTGTCAGTTATGACAACTGAGATGAGTGATGTACCCTGGTCCTTTTTGTGAAAGGCAGCTTGCTCTAAAAAACTGAGCTGGCTGTCTTAGAAAGGACCAACCTTTCTAGATTCTGATCATGCCTTTTTGAAGTAAATCTTTTAGAGGCATGGAGATAATCTAGGAATGGAATATTCCTCTCGACTTTCTCAAATAAGTCCAAAGGATTATGGTCAGAGGGCTCTGATTTTGGATTGTTGGATTGCACTTTTTGAGAGTGGGAAATAGGGTTTGAATCAAGTGTTTTTGGGATTTCTTTTTCTTCTTCCTTATTGAGGTTAGGGGAGTCAATCTGCATTGGTTGAGAATAGTTTCATCATTTGAATGTGAAGGACTTAAATCCATGGTGGTTTCCTCACTCCTTAAAGTCTCTGCATACGTAGCTTGGTGATCACTGGGAGGAGGTGGGGGGCCTGATGTTGATAGAAACTGGGTTGGTGCTGCGATATTGGGTTAATAGGAGGTTGAACCATGTGGTTTTGATGTTGGTATCCACCCGGGTGTTGGTTCCTGTGATTAATAAAGTTTGGTGTGGTTTGGGATGGTGAGTGTCCTGCAGGCCTTTGACTCGGAATATCCCCAATTTGATCATTGAGATTGTTAATAAGATGGGTTGTTTCCTTCGTTTTTCTTTGTAACTCCTGCAGGGTTTTCATCATCTGGGCATTAATGTCTTCTTGAGATTGCCCAGATTGATAAGTCAGATTTGAACCATACCCTCCAAACAGGTTTTGTTGTTGGTGTGGAACCAGATTGGTCCAGGAGTGAGCTAGATAATTCCCCCCATTAGAGGAATTTTTCAATTTCTCCTGGAAAGTAGGGACATTTTGGGTGGGGTGATGATTGGGATAAACATAATTCCCTGTTGAACCATAGAAAGCCTCAAAATAATAATTATACTCAGCATGGGATTTATGCAGATTTTCTCTCTTGCGGGTGTTAAAAGGGGTGAGATGTGGAACGTGTGGAGCTTGGGCAAGTGTGGCAAGACTCCCTTGGTTAGCTAGGTTTGTTAAATCCTTATGCAACTGTTGTTGCTTAACTTATAGCTAAGCCATGATAGAGTAGAGATTAGGTGGAGGGGCCTGATTAAGTAGCTCCTGGGTGGAAAAATAGGGGAAAGAAAAATTAGCATGTGGGTTAGAGGACCAATTTTGATTTTCCATTTTGAAAGAAGAGGAAGAATGCAGGAAAAGTTTTTTTGGGGAGGCCAAATCAAGTGGTCCCTCCAAGTGTGGAGTTTTGGACCGCCGCCTGTGCAAAATGGAAGAAACGGGAGGGGAGGAGAAGAGATGGAGATGAGAGAAGTGTGCGCACAAGCAATCAAAGCTAGACCTAACTTAAGTGTAACTCCCTAAAAATAAACCTAAGACTTAGTCTACGTAGGAAATAAGTAATCAATAGTGAATACCATTCTGTCAGCAAATCTAGCCAAGTTGCTTAAGGGGAGGTTTGGGCCCAAACGTTTCCCAGGGAAAACCCCAGGTGCTTGTACAAACCCGCACCTAGTCGTTTGACACGGCCCCTCAGCCTGAACACCAGATATAGATGACAGAATTGGTATTAACTAAAGAAGACTTAAGACCTATATAGCAAGCCTAAGTTGATGAAGCCTTAGGGGTCAAGTTGCTATGGATTTTAGTTAGGTCTAGGATACTATAGTACACACGGAATGTGGAGGGTGTTAATTGGGTTGTTGCCCTGTTATTTCAATTTTTTTTTTGTGTGTGTGTAGGAATTGGAGAGTGGTTCCAATTAAAAAGCAAGTTGTCACACAATTTCTTATATTTTTGTCGTTTAGGATTTGATTTAATTAAATGTGTTTTAGGGTTTTTCTTTTTAAATTTTCAAACAAGTTTGAAACTCTACAATCACAGGAAAGGCAAGTTGTATTGGTGATGGTTAATTTCCTTTAATTTGAGTCTCTAAAAAGAAAGAAAGAAACCTTAAGCCAATTGTCCCTAAGACAGAAAATTACTACCAATGAATAATTTTTAGGCTTTCTGTATTAAGTAGTGGTCCAAACAAGCCAAACAACACCACTACTTTAAAGAAAATAAAACAAGAATTCCATAAAAGATTTTTGTAAGATTTTAGGAATTTGTTTGATAATTGTTTTGAATTTTTTCTTGTACTGGTGTCAAAGTTCAGAAATGCTACCTGGGGTATTTTAGACTTTTCAGTATTACTACCGACCTCAGAAAATTTTGGTGATTTTATATGATGTGTAAAATTTCACAAGGATTTCAGAAAGCTAAATTTCACAAAAATTGAATGATTATAAAAATTCTAAAAATTCATGGACAGTTGTAAAATAGGAAGATTAGAGGGTGTGACCCCTCTGCAGTCCATGAATTTTTAAAAATTAAATACAATGTCAATTGATTTGAAATTTGGAACAAATGTTCCTAACTTAATTTGAAATCACTATTTGAAATTTTATGATTTTAGGAGGCCTATGGTGTTGGGGATTGATTTTTTTCAAGTATGGACAGAAATCTGGACCCGAAAAATAGAACACCAACACTATGTTTAGAGTGGTGTTTAGTGAATCATACAAGCAAATAATAGATTTTTATGGGCACCACTCCACTTAATTAAAGTATTTAGGGTCCTGAAAGCCAAGTTTAATATTTTTCTGGTAGTCTTTTAGCCTAAATGTGACAAGAAATGGGAAACCAACCTGAAATCGTGGGAAGAAAAGGAACTTTGAGCTTTTGCTTCTCAATTCCCGCTTTCCTGCTATAGTTCCTGCACACACTAGAGAAAAGAAAGAGAAGGGGATGAGATCAACTTCAGGCAAGAGAAAACAAAATTAAGCAAAGCCGTGCCTCCCCGGCAACGGTACCAAAAAGTGATGCGAAAAGTCGCGTGATTTGTAAAAGTGGATTTTTAATGTCATTGTAACACATGAATTTGCATGCAATGCTAGCAAAAGGAATGACTTGTGGTCTAAACTAATAAAGAGAGCATATGGGATTGGTGATAATCCATGGCTAATAGGTGGGGCCTTCAATTGCACTCTTTCAAGCCAAGACATAGCGAGTGGGCGTGTGGATTAGTCTGCACTTAGCTTTCAGATGGTGGTTCAAAACATGGGTCTTAATGAATATCCTTCATCAAGAGTGGAGTGCAATTGGAGCAATGGCAATGGCCAAATGTCTAAGATTGATCGTTTGCTCGGGAACTCGAGCTTACTGGAGAGGTTTCACTTATCTATTGCAGTGAAGACCATTTTCCGAGCACATGCCCTTGATCTGGGACTGTAGAGAGGGAATTTCAGTGGGTTCATTGAAAAGATGGTTTTCGCTTTCGTTGTTTCACACATAAAATGACGTGTCATTTTAGTATCAAAGTGGTGGAAAATCGCTTAACAAAATAATTAAAATAA
Source organism: Thalassia testudinum (assembly GCA_037157565.1). NCBI lineage: Eukaryota > Viridiplantae > Streptophyta > Magnoliopsida > Alismatales > Hydrocharitaceae > Thalassia > Thalassia testudinum. The sequence goes on from JAZHRO010000063.1 coordinate 102,230,454, forward strand.
ACCACTTGAGAAACGAGTCGTGTCCACAGGGAGGCAATGGCTTATTAAAACTCGCTAGGTTCAAAAACTAATGTTCACAAATGAAATCGCAGAAAGTCTATGCTAAAACCCCTCTTAAATGAGGCACATAGAGCTAACATATGCTGATAAAGTAATTAAGGAAAGGAGGGAGCTTATTTTCACAAAATAGCCAACATTATAATATTCACTAAATGGGAGAAATCAACTTTGGCAATTGCATCGACCATAATAACTAATAAGGCACTTTACTATAGAGAAACAGGGGGATTTCTCCCCTTTGCTCGCATGAGGAGAAGAGATCGCGGATGGTGGTGTGGCTTGTCGGAGGATGAGGGATGGCAGAAGGGAATGCTCCAATGGTGGAACGGCGACATGCAGTGGTTAGAGATGCCGCTGTGATGAGGAAGGCTGACGGTGGTGGCGGCAGCTTGCTGACTCACGTGGAATGTCGTGAGCGATTCTGAGGGCATGGCTGCCTACGTGGGGTCGAGGCGAGGTGGATGGCGTCAATGGAGTGGAGAACCGTGGTTGGTGGGAGCAGTTGTGTCGAGGTGACCGGCTCGAAGTTTGGGTTCCCCTCTATTGGTCGTCGATGGAGAGGAAGAGGAAGAGGAAGAGGAGGCTATTGAGGCTGGAGACACATGCGCAAGGGCACGCGCGCAAGGGCTGATGACAGTGGTGCTACACGCAAGGGCGTGAGGGAGTGCGCTGGTAGGTGGTGCACACGGTGGTGGTGCGTAGAGGCATGGCCGTTCGGTGAAGCTGGTGGTCTGTGTGGCTATGCGCTGCTGTAGGCACGAGAGGATGAAGGAGGTCGGGCCTCTGTGTGTGGGAAGCAGGGTGTGGAGAGATGATAAGGGGGTGTCCTCCTGTTGCGGTTGGCGGAGGAAGGCACGAAGTAGAGGTGTTGGCACATGGAGGAGAGGGCAAGGTGTGGTCGCAGAGTCGGTGCAGATCTTCAGACGTCCGGGAAGATTCTCGGATGACTTAACTGAATGGCAGGCTCACGGTTGAGGGTGCTGATGGTGGCTCACAGTGGCAGTTGGGGGCACGGTCGAGGGAGGAAGGTTTGCAGTGATGGTGTTGGCACACAGTGAAGGTGGAGATAGGAATGATAACTGTGTGGCCTTCAGGCACACGCTCATGGTAAGCTGCACAAGCCACTGATGGCTCGACGGTCTGTCGCCCTACCTGCCTGCGGTAGTGTGGACTTGTGCACATGGTTGAGGCCGGCGGTGATGAGTGGAGCACGATGATGGAGTGGGTGGTGGCCTCCCCAAGCTCAGTAGTTTGTTGCTCTTCTTATAGTGGTTGGATGGATTTGAAACCAATTGGATGGGGAGGAGCGTCATGGCCATTAAACTCAAATTCGCACTTCCCGGCTACTTCAATGGCGACCTTCAATGGCATCCTCCATTGTAACGCTAGCCACCAGCATGCTGTTAGGAGCGGAAAACTACGCAATTGAAGTTGGATTTGAAAAACCCGTCGTAGTTTGATATGCGAAAAAAATCCATCAATAGATAAATTTATACCGAAACTCTAAGAATTCCAGGTCGAACACAAAGAGGCAAACGTTTGATTTAAAACTGCATTTGTTTAATTATCACGAAGTAAATTAGTTAGTCGAATTAAATTTAAACTATCTACTTAAAGAATAAAGAATAGAAGACAGAGAGAGAATATTACAAATAAAGATAAAGGAGAGATAGAATAAACATGGAATTCATTATCACAAGTTGATATTCATTATGATTACAATTATCCATTACATTAGAAAGCAGGGAATCTACACTAGAAAGCAGGAAATCTATTCTAGAAAGTAGTAAAAGAGAAGATAGAGAGAGGTTATCCTCCTCGACGACTGCTTAGAGGATGAGCCAGACGGGACAATGCCTGGAAGACAGGGGACAGAGCTGAAAGGAGGACGAAGCAGGAAGAAGCAGGAACAAGGTAGCATGTCATCGTCATGGGATCCACTTCCGGAATGGGGGTGAGAAAATTGGATTTTGGCTCTAGAATAGCATCCCGGGTGTGGGACAAGTTTTTCTTGAGCTTTGGAGAGGGAGAGAAGTGAAGGAAGGCAAGAAGAAGTGGAGGTCGGGTCTCCTTTTATAGTTGTAGGAATTAAGGGAAAATTTGTCATTTAAAGCTTAAAGCATTAAAATCAGGTCTTTAGTGATGGATTTATCTGTCACTAAAGGTCTGATCGTGGTTGATGTGCACGCGCCGCACACACCTCCCTGCCTACCGCGCTCATAATGCACTCTCACATACTTTTAATTTTATCCATCCGATCATGAGATTGGACAGCTCAGATTTCTCCTCGCGCGCGCCTTCATTTGCACTTAATCGCTCGCCCGCGTGTGATCCAGCGTGCGCACTGTGCGTTAGATCGCGCGTGCGTGCTATTGGATGATCTGAGCCACCCACAACCAATCGTGTGGTTGTGATTAAACGCTCGCACGTTGCAGATGGCTAGTTGTTGCTCGACCACTGTGCTAGCAGTGCGCTTTGTCGCAGTTACGAATTAAGTGCTCATGCTTCATGGCCATTGGATCAAGATCCAATGGCCTAGATCATGCCTTGTCGCACCTTCAAAAGATAGGGAGCGGTGCTACGGCTGATTTGGGTGACTGTGATGGCGACACATGGTGCCATCTTGGCCATCTATCTTCTGCGTGTTGTAGATGGTGCCACGGATGTTGGATTGGATCGATTTTTGCATCGTTAGGCTATGATCATCTATCCGAACCCATCCGTGTGGTCGGATTTGTAGTCTGAAGTGCAGATTGGCACCATCTTGGCCCTTGATCTTTAGGTTTCCTCGGTCTCTATTTGGTGCTATAGATGTCCGATCAGGGCAATCTTGGAGTGGTAGAACACCAATCGTCGCCCTGATCAGATCCGTACGGTTGGATCTTCGATTTGAGGCTTCGATTAAAAATCATCCTATCCCTGACCGTAAAAGGAGATAATTGCTATACAATTTATACAACATGACCTAAATGCATGATTATACATGCAATGCAATATTTACAATGTATGATGCTAATATGACACTAAGAACATGCATTAATAGACATTTTTAACTATTTAGATGTATGCACATCACACCCCCATGCTTATCTTTTGCTAGTCCCTAGCAAAAACTATATGCTATTTATAAAAGAATTAAGGTTGGACTACTCGGGCACAAGTCATTTTCAAAATTAAGAAATTTTTACTTTGGACCTGAACTTTCAAAGACAAAACAGCGCCCGGGTATCTGCCAAAATGCAGACTGCCTCAAGCCCTCGCCTTATTCAAAGAAAGATCTCTTTTTCTCCTTTTTCTTCTTTTCTAATTTTTTTGAGTTTAGGGTTACAGAGTGGCTTTCTACGACCACTCAACCCACCCAAGACTTGATGAGAATTCTAAGTTCTAAGCAACTTTTTGTGAAAGTGATAGACTCGTTGATCGGCAATCAGAACAGACTTTGGATTTCTATGCCCCTAGGTGACCTTAAAAAGAAAGAATTCTACCTAAAGGTGTATCTATACGACCGGTAGCTTTCTCCCTACTTTTCTTTTTATGGGCCAACACAAGGGTGAATCCAGTGTATATCTCCCCAGCTTATTCTACTTCTCCGCTTCTTCCTAAGTGTTTTAGGAATTCGACGTGCATTTCTTGAGCTGGGTTCTGGACAACCTACCAATGGGCTATTACCCATGATAACTTACCAGCCATACTCGTGCGATGATGTGTGGCGTATTCCTTTTGTTTTCTTTTTCTCCTTTTCTTTTTCATTTCTCTTTTTTTTCTTTTTGGACTTCTTTTTTTTTATAAGTAGGTGGCTTCCTGTTCTAAGATTTACCTAAAGGCAACAGGAAAAAAATGGTCCAGTGGTTGGGCTCTGGATAATCTACCTATGGGCTATTACCCACGGTAGCTTGCTAGCCATACCACCGTAGAAGGTCCATTAGCTACCCAATTTCCATTAAAATTGCCAAACAACGAGTCAGTGCAAATAGTGTGTAGATGCTTAGACTTAAAGTTCCCTCAAATCAGAGGGCAGGCTTGATAAGTTGTATACTTATCACCCAAACCTATTTAATAAAATTGAAATAGAATTCAGGATGGCGAGGACTCGATAAACAAATCCACATTTTAGTGGATACCCAGGCTGATTAAGCCCAAAGACTTGAAGGGTCTTGTGTTTAGATCCTACTGTAACATTTCCTAAGATTGAAAAGTCCTAATGCCCAAGTATTCTTTCCTAATTCAAATTAAAAAAAAAATCAAAAGAAAACAAAAAGAATCTACGGAGCTGACAAAATAATTCAGTGATGAATATCCACCCCTTATGCCTGTCTAATACAATGTCCTCATTATATTAAAAAGACATGAAATAGAGTGGAGTAGAAAGCATATGAATTACGTGAATAACGGGTTCGCTCCGAGATGAAAACAACCTATATATGTGCTGATGTTAGTGTCTTCAGCTAGGCACTTATACAAATAAAGAAGAAATAGAGTATTCACAAGTGCAGGTCAGAATCAGAATAAAAAGATTCACCTTAAGACCTGCCAACAGATGTCCACAGATGTGGCCTAGATTATGGTGCAAACCCATACCCCATGGTCGAGTATATCTAAGGTTCTGGATGAAAATTACCCAGAACATGAGATCATTATGCAAGAGGGGTCGAACCTGCGATTTGTGAGGATGCAACCCAAGACCAAAAAGTCAAATAACAGAGAGATCAAGCTCAAAAGGATAATCAATGAATGTTTGCTTGGATTAAACATCCTCTGAGAAGATGTCATAAGGGTCTTGGTAGAAAGGTGATTTTTTTTTTTTTGAGAAAAGAAAGGAATGCTATCAAGTCACCGATAGCAAACCAGGAGAGCTATTATTAATAATAACAAATAATTACAAGTTCGACCCCCAATACTGTATGAGACTCCAGCATAAATTTACAATAGTTTCCACATACACTGGGGTCCCCTGAAAAGCACACTCATTTCTAGCTCTCCATACAGCCCATAACACAGCCACCATATGGATATAAGGCTTATTCCCATCCAGAAGATAGTGCCACAAATTCCCCCAAGTGGGTAAGGACTTGTTGCATACTCTCCTCCATACATAATCAGTGATCTCACATGAAGAGAAGATATGAATGCTAGAATCATTATGCAGCCCACATAAATAACAAAAATGGGTGGGGGTCCCCATCCTTCTGTGCCTTAGATCTCCAGTAATCAATCCATCCCTCCTGCAGAGCCATACGAAAATTTGTAACTTTAGTGGTACTTTTAACTTCCATAGCTTTTTCCCCATTTCTTCATCTTCCGCCATCCTGGAGGACATTATCAATCTGTCATAAGCAGCCGCAGTAGAGAAAATACTTTCCCATTTGTATGTGTCATATTCATGAGGCATGGGTTTGAAACCAGCAAGCTCTTGCATGAGAAGTTCATTCTCTACACTAGTCCTTGTTTCATGATTATTCCACCCACCATTATTTAACAACCACTGCTCCGAATCAACATCCCAATAATCAGCTACCATCGCATTTTTATTTGCAGCTGCAGCATAAGCAAGGGGGAACCTGTCTTTAAACGTCCCTCCATGTACCCAATTTTCCAGCCAAAACTTGAAGCTTTTTCCATCCCCTAAAACTGATTTGAAAAAATTCCAATTTTCCTTCAGGCCGCGCACCACAGAAAACCAAAAAGGGGATGGTTTACGTAGGTTAAGACAATTTTTCTCATCATTGGTACTCCCATAACTGTCCTGGATAATTTCTGTCCAAATTTTTTTCCCCCTGCAGTAACCGAACAACCCACTTCAATAGTAAAGCTTCATTGAATTCTTTAAGGGATCTAGCACCCATACCTCCCATCTTCTTTGGTTTGCAAATTGATTCCCACTTCAAGGGTTGAAAAAAGGCCCCTTGATGAGAGACCCCTTTCCAAAAGAATCTTTTCCGCATCACCTCCAGCTTTTTCCAAACAGAGTTTGGAGCTCTAAGGATAGAGAAAAAGAAAACAGGAATTGAAGTGATAACAGAATTCAGTAATATATACCTCCCCCCTTTTGAGAGGTATCTACTGCTCTAGCCCTCCAACTTTGTAGCTACCTTTTCGAAAAGGAAAGACCAATCTGCTTTCTTCATCTTACAACATTTCAAAGGCAGACCCAGATATTTAATCGGTAGTGGAACCACAGGTGTACCAAGAATGGTGGAGATCTCATTTTGTAACCCACTATTCATCCCAAAACAGACCAGGGAGGATTTACATCCATTCAATCTGAGACCAGAAACCTCTCCAAAAATTTTTACCATATGACAGAGCTTACGCTTCTCTCTTCCCCCCTTCCACAAGAAAAACAACATCATTAGCATACTGAAGTATAGGGGCTAGAGCCCTATGATTAGACATTGAATACCCCCTTATAAAACCATCCATAGCTAGTTTGCAGGCAAATCTAGCCAAAGTATCCACCGCAAGGTTGAAAATCAGAGGGGCAATAGGGCAACCTTGCCTTACTCCGCATTGGGGCTGAATCCAAGAACGACACGGTTTACCATTTATTAACGGGGAAAAAGAGGCTGTCGTAATGCACCTCTTTACCCATTGTATCAATAAGGGTGGAAATTTCCTCCTAAGAATCTCCCACAAGTATGACCAGGAGACTGAATCATAGGCTTTGGAAAAATCTACTTTCCATAAGAAAGCCTTGGATTTTCTCCTTCTCCAACCCATAACAATCTCCTACGCCACAATGAATGACTCTTGTAATGATCTCCCAGGAAGAAAAGCTGACTGAACAGGCATTATCAAGTCCTTTAAAACCTCCCGCAATCTGTTAGCAATAACCTTACTAATAATAAGGTAGATGGAATTAGATAGCGCAATGGGTCTGTAATCAGAAAAACTTTCCGCACTTGATTTCTTAGGCAACAAAAACAAATAGGATTTGTTCAGCCTCTCAAATCCGGAGTTGCCCAATTCAAACTCATGAATAACCTTTAACACATCCACCTTAACAACATTCCATAGCTCTCTGTAAAAAAACACCTGAAATCCGTCCGGACCAGGAGCCCCTTCATTATTTAGCTCTTTAATAGCCTTTAGCACTTCCTGTTCAAAAATAGGGGTCACAAGCATGTCTCTCTGTTCATTTGTTACACATGGGAAGTCCATTGCTTCCATCCTCCAAGAACCTCTTGGGGCGGCCTTGGAAGTTTCTTTAAAAAATTTACTTGCTTCAGATCTGATCTCCTTAACAGAGGTAATATTTCTTTCTTCAACTTTAATAGATGAAATAAGGTTGAATCTCCTTCTAGAACTAGCCGCAAGATGGAAAAATTTTGTGTTTGCATCACCCTCTTTAAGTCAAAGCTGTCTGGATTTTTCACGCCAATCCATTTCTGTTTTCAGATCTTCATCCCCCACAACTGCTTGCATCTGCTGCCTCAGCTGCTGCTCCTGTTGGTTCAAAGCTAGCCTGCTCTCTTTTAGATCCAAATCCCTGATGACTGTCATGGCTTCCCTCCTCTTCTGGTCTCTGATCAGGTTCACAGCCTACCCATATTCCTTCAATATATCACGTAGACCAGCCAATTTTTTAGCAAACTGCTATGTGGCAGTGCCTTGAACATCCATGGTTTGCCACCACTGAGAAACCATTTGCACGAAGCCTTCTTCCCTAAACCAAGATCTCTTGAGTTTGAAGTATGATCCTGTGTCTGCATTCACCCCGCTGTCCCAAACCAAAGGCGTGTGGTCAGAGAATGGCCTATCAAGGCTCAAAACAACTGATAGTTGATATCTCTCTAACAAACTAGGACTGCCAAAGAATCTGTCCAATTTGGAAATTTGTCCACTGCCATTCCTCCAAGTATATTTCACACCATTGATGGGATATTCAGTCAATCCCATGTTCTGCACAGCCAATTGGAAGCCAGTTGTAGAGCTGTCCACTCTCCCATCCGGGTTATCATCACCAGAAAGATAACAATTGAAATCACCCCCTAACAACCATGGGGTCTCTTGCACTCTTTGATGCATTGCATAGAGTTCCTCCCACAAGCCAACTCTGTCTGCTGCCACACAAGGACCATATATGCATGATATAAACCACTCCATATCACCTTGGGGAGATTGACATCTACAAGAAATTAAGAACCTATCATGAATAATTTCAGTTACTGAAATGGAAGATTTTCTCCACCAAAAAGCTAGTCCACCAGATCGACCAGTAGCACCCTTAGCCGCAATATCACTTCGGCCAAATTGCTTAAAACAGTCCCATTCTTAACCATTCTCCCTCTCCAAGTGAGTCTCTTGTATAAGAGCACAATCTATCTCCCACTCAAAGAGATATCTACACAATGAAGCCCTTCTTTGTTTGTTGCATAGCCTACGCACATTCCAAGACAAAACTCTCATTCCTCATTAGAAAGATCCCCATTGGCCTTGCAGCCCACATATTCAACCATAATAGAATTAGCAATAGTTTGCTCCTCAATAGGGGGCAAGGTCTCCTTCCTTCTTCTCAACATGTATGGAGATCTACCCACACCTCTTTTTTGATTGGAACCACTGCCATTCTACAAGTTAGCAGGAATAGCAAGCTGCATCTGGTTTGGTTCTTTAAGCAACAACTACCTTCCTGTACTGCCCATTTCCATACTGCAATTCATCTCAGAATTTTCCAATTCAGTCTCAGCAACCTCCAGACAGCCATCCTCTTTGACTGTCATATCTTGTCTGCTACCAGCAGTTGTAACAACATCTTCCATCTGATCTACCTCAGCCATGACATAGTGACAGTCCTTCCTCTTTTTGGGTTCAGAAGCACCAGCAGGAGGAGAGTGTCCACAACTGTCACTCTGTTTTCTCGCCTCATTGTTGGTTCCAGGCTTTAGTTCTTCCTAAGACGACTTATCTTGACCACATTCAACCTGCCCCAACACCTGTCCAAGAATAGCTAGCCTAACAAGCCAAGAAGTGCCCCCACATCTGATTGTGATCGAATCAGGAATTGAACCAGCATTGGTAACTTCCACCTCGATTTTTAGAGGCCTAATATCCCCCTCTCTGATCAAAACTTCAGACCCATCACTGATTGAAGCAAAGCCTGCTAGCATTTTAGAGACAACTCCCTTTAACCGCAGGTGTAGTGGCAGTCCAGAGATCTCAAGGAGAATCCTCCCGGAGGTCACTCTTTGTGGAGGCCGCTCAGACAAAGCCCCATCAAAAGGAGAGACCATTCTCCAAATCACAATGAAGTCCTCAAAGATACTTGAACGAAATCTCAATCGTTCTACATCCAGCATGCCCAAACCATACACCAAGAAGCGAGAATGGGATAACATGGCTACCTTCCAGCCCGCAGATAGAAGATCTAAGGAGCATACCAGGTTCTGGAGCGTTTCTATCGACGGCCTGCCAGCCATGATCTCTCCAATCAAAGCACCTCTCAGCGTGATCTTTGCAGTCGAGATCTCTTCTGAAGACGGGTCTCAACTTCAATTGTGTGCCTACCCAAAACCACGGTGCTGGTGGACGAGCTTCATACTTAACCCTCCAGACAGGATGCGAGACTGCCCTATGTGATCGAAAGGGGATCCTTCTAGGGCATGACACACGCTTGTGTCCTTCACCACTGCATTCCAAGTAGATCAGGGGGTTTTTACAAATAGTTGCCACATGCCCCCTTTGTCTGCATCTGAAGCAGAGAACATCTCCATTCTTCCTCCTCCAGGGATGTCTTCAAGCATTTTCAGACGACCTAAAGAACCTCTCCTGCCAGGTCTGTTCCCTTCTCCTCCAAGCCCTCGATCTCCACGTCCTCCATTCACCTTCTGCTCCAGCCCTGGACGGCTCCACCCCATTGCTGCCCACCGCCCAACGCCAATCTCCCTCCGTTAGCCTTCCCGCTCTCATTTTTCAAATTGTTCAATGATAAGAGTATAATGTTGATGCCAATGGAGAGGAAAAATTGATCCCCTCAATTTCTTGTGGGGTTTTTCTCGGGTGGATGAGGCGAAGGTGTGGGAGTTGAGAGCGATCGATTTGGTGGACTATCGTGGTCGCTAGGGCTTGCCGGAGGTATGTCAGCAAGGTGGAAGATGAAGGCGTGGACGGCGTAGGAGTGGTCGAAATGGTGAAGTAGTAGCATGGTGATGCTCTCTTAAAATGGGTGCAACACGAGGACTTCCCAGGAGGTCACCAACCTAGTACTACTCTCGCCCAAGCACGCTTTACTTTGGAGTTCTAATGGGATCCGGTGCATTAATGCTAGTATGATCGGAACCCTTAGACTCGATCTTTTGCTTCCTCCATAATTTACTTCCCATATCATCATTTTCCACTTTCTATCGTTCATAATAAGGATTTCAAATTTTGGGACCTCCTGCATATTAATTACCTTGTCTGAATTTTCCAAGTCTAAAAGATGTGAGTGAATCAGAATGGACTTCCGTTTAGTGATTTCAAAATCAAAATTGTCAATAAACTCTATGGGGTGTGATTGAGGATTAGGGCTATGAATTGAATCCTTCAAAACAAGACCTAAATCTGTGATGCGAGCCACAACAAGATCAAATTCCTCAATTTTATGGCCATCAAATGATTTATCGAATTCCTCTAGCCAAGTTGTCCAAGTAAAATTGTGTTCTGTAAACTCATATGAGACTTCGCATAATGATTCTTCACCTTCAGAATCAAAGAAATCTAAATCCGTATTAATAATGTCTCAAAATTATCAATCACTTTCTCATCCATAAAGACATACATTTCCTCGTACCCCGGCTCAGGGATCTCCGGTGAAGAAATCAAATCATCCTTATTTGATTGCTCTAGAACAACTTGGTCAAGCTTGATCTTCTAACATGTGTCCCCCCCAACAGGTGCCTGAGCGGGTTTTGACATTAGCTCTCCTTAAGGGGGTTCATCCTGGGAATCATCCCAAGATTGAACTAAAGCAAGCACAAATCTCATCCTCAATTTTGATAATTTCCTAAGTAAAAACTCACCCGGGCCCTTATCCTTAACATCCTAGAGCCAATCCAATAGATACTTGTTCAAATCATCAATCATTTCAATCAGGGGCTCCAATTCTTCAGTGCAAGGTGTTGGTTGAGCTTATAAAGATTGTATGGTGTTCCTCAAGTTAGCCAACACCTTTTCTTGGACCTAGTTAACCTGAACCACATGGTTTGGTTCAGGGTGGGGTGGGTTTGGGTTCAGTGCAGGGGAATTAACAAATTGAGGATCCTGATACCCTCCCTGATAATAGGTCATTTCAGGTTGCTCATAAGGTGGTGATGACCTAAAGGTAGTGTATTCATGGAAGGGGTAAGGATCAGTGTATCCTTCTTGATTGTAGATAATATTAGGTTGTTCAAATGAGGGTGATGATCTAACATCAATGTAGCTTGAAGAAGAATAAAAATCAAAATCATGGTATCCAGGGTTAAACCCTGAACATGGAGGTTCAGAACTGTATTCCCAATCAAGATTATCCTAACTAGAAGATGGATGAGAATAAGTCTGGTTGGAATAATAATCATTTTGGGAATAAGATGTATTAGGAGGATAAGAATGGGAAAGCGTGTAGAATGTGGAAGGATCCATGATAGAATGGGAGGAAGAAAGTTGCCTTTCAATACAAACAAACAAACTTGTCCTTAAGTCGGCTAGCCTAAAGACCTACAGACTCCCAGAACCTGTCTTGAGATAAAGAATCGATTTGATCTACTTCTTTCCAGTCAATCCAACTAGTTAGAGGGTGGGACTGGGGAGAAGGTTCTTCCTTTGGTTTGCGCCTTAGGTTCCTAGTGTACCCCCTAGCCGTGATCGTTTGATTCTACTCCCCTAGCTAGACATCAGATTGAATGGTAGAAATAGACTAATAAAAAATAATCTCGATCTGGGCTCCGAAGAGTGAGTCCAATCCTTAAGGCCAACGTCTACTTTATTTTAATTAAGGTTAGGTTTGAATGTGCTTTGGAATGTGATGGGCCCTTTATCTGGGTTATGCCCTTAATGATTGATTGATATGTGTGTGCCTGCATAACCAGTGGTTTTTGATGAGTCCATTTTAATGGACTAATAGTAAGCCTAAGTAATTCTCTTTCAACAATTTAGGTTTGTTAATAACTACACTAAGTTATAGAATAATTGTATGCATCAGGATTTAATTTTATAACATTCTATGACTTAGTGTGTAATGATTATGTTCTTTTTATTTGCAGGAATAATATTCAGGAAGAATAAGGGTTGGGGAGCAATTTTCCCCAACAATCGACGGGCCTTTTCCCTTTCCTACGGCCAGTGTAACTCTTCTCCAACGCCCGTCGGTTGAAAATAGGAAGGGGATTTGGAAATCCCGGGATTGGAGCACGCGGGGAGAGAGAGGAGTTAAAGAGAAGTGGAGAGAAGAACGGGGATCATCTTCCCCCTGCGGGGAACAGCTCTCTCTTCTCCACTGTGGAGAGGGCGAGCACTATGCCACTCCTTCTCTACCTCAAGCAGTAGCACCGAGCGCCTCTCCCTATCGCGCGCCTTTACCAGCTGTAGGCAGTTCTCCAGTCCACCGTACGCACACGCGCCACACACCGCCCCCACCTTCCTGCAAAGCGCCATCACACCTCTACCGCACAGCACACACACACCGCACCACCTCCAGCTGCGCCCGTAGGTGCTCCCAACCGCGCATCCACTGCAGGCGCACCTCCCTGCAGAGCGCCATCACGCTACCCCTGCCCACGCACCTTCCTCTTGCCGCTCCAGCTCCCTGCAGAGTGCCATCCCGCCTTCGCAGCCGTGCCCGCAGGCGCTCTCAACCGTGCGCCACTCCTCCCTGCAGAAGGCGCTCACGCGCTCTCTTCCTGCAGCGCACCATCCAGCGTGCCCCACCGCTCCAACGCTGCAGGCGCTCATGCACTGCAACGCCTCCACCCGTGCGCTCCACATCTGTTGCAGGCGCTCACGCCCTCTTGGCCCGTGCGCTCCACCTCTAGCCATTGCAGGCCGCTTCCTGTCTTCAGGCGCTTACCAATTGCAGCCACCTCCAGCAGCGTGCTCCACAGCCCATCTGCGACCGCAACAGGCAGGCAACCGCGCACCAGCGTGTGCGCAAGCCCGCTCGAACAGACGCAGTAGCAGCCGCCTTCTTGCTCCACAGGCCGGAACTCCGGCCACAGCCACCGGCCAGCTCCGGCCACCTCTGCCGCCGCTGCTGCCACCGTCGGAGAGCCCCCGTCCTCGCCGTCCTCCTGAGCCTCGCAACTGCCCCACCGGTGCTCTCTCTCTCTCGCGAGGGAGAGAGAGAGCAAATGCTCTGTTTTTGTTAGAATTAAAAATTACATTTAATGCCATTGCCACCGATTTTATTATTATTATTATTATTATTATTATTATATTATGGCAAAATTGCATTCAAGCACTCACAGCTCTTTCTAATTGCATGGTATTAATATTGGCTAGTTTAAAGATTGATTTTGGACTTGATTTAAGTACTAATTGTCTTTAGTACACATCACATGAAAATTGCACTAATTCATCCTAAATTTATTGAGGATTTCTGTGAGGGAAAACTGCACTTACACCCTTAACTTTTTAGGTTATTGCAAATCTTCTTTCCTTCACATTTTAAGTCCAATTTGAAAAGGAATTTCTCACTATCCGAAATAACATTAAATAATTAAGTATTGATTGCATCATTGCCTCCCTGTGGACACGATCCGCTCTTCTGCGAGTGGTTATTTTCATTATTTTTGATTTGTCGATTTTTCCACCACTTAAATACTATAACGCTAAGCGAAAAGTCGACCTTTCAGTTTTCAAGCAAGATTATTTTTGGATGTGTTTGGAAGTCGTAGATCGCATTTTTGGTAGAAAAGAAAATGTCGTAGTATAGTCGTGAAGTACGATCCAACAAAGATATTATTTTGCAAAAATTACGAGACTTGAGTCCCGGTCGTTCGTCTCTGGGAGGCATTGCTTTCACTTTTGAAATCAATCTTTTTACTACTCTACTTCGTTTAAAGATGCACGTCGGTTTCCAATCTCCTAACTAAAACTTCACCACTTTTGTTATTAACTCGGATCACATGCGCATGCATCAAGTAAATTATGAAAGTGAACGTGTGAGTTTCTTGTGCACGATTCTAGTGAGGTGGTGATTAGTTATGGAGAAAGCATCTATTGTTAGATTTTCAATATCCTCAGGAAATGACATGCTGGTGCGTAATAGGTAGACAGTTAAAGAGTAGTCACTTAAATCACGCACATATGATAATTATTAAGCTCGTGGTGATTTTAAACGCATAAAGAGATATATATATATAAATGCATCTTCATTCATTCATTGGGGAGTTGTTTGCACAAAGAATCTAGAGGAAAGCTTGTATATAAATGCTTGAAATTAAACCTAGCTACCAGAAAATGATTGCATACAAGAATCGATGGGGGGATTTCGCATGCATCATTTGGGAAGAAATAAGACTACACTACTAAGCAGTAAATAAAAGCAATAAACATATGAAGAGCATGAATTAAATCTAGAAGAATAAAAAGGGCATTCAGGGGTGGTCCCCGATGGCCTTGGAGTGGTCGGGAGAAGAATGAGGGGCGGCCAATGTAGCTTAGGCTGACCCTTGGGAGAGAGGTAGGGTTGATCCAACATCCCGGCATGATGTCCTCCATGATGGTGGTGAGCTCGTGGAGGTGGAGTAGCTAGCTAAGTGAAGGTGGGCGTGAATGAAGCTAATGAAGTGAGTGGTGCCAATGGAAGCCAAGGATGTGAATGGGTGTGTTTGGCCGCCCATGGGGTCTTTTTATAGACCCAATGGCTTCTCTCTAGAGAGGTGTGGAACGCTCTAGAGAGAGTCCAAGAGTGGCTGGCCACATGGGGTTGGAGGTGGTCTTTGAGATCCAAAAATTATGGATCTCAATTTGAACGCCTCTTGGTTGCTAAATTTGGCAACCAAGAGGTGGCGCCATCTTAAGAGATCTCTAGAGAATTCTAGAGAAGTGTGTGCATGAATGGGAGTGTGTGTGTGTGTGTGTGGTCGTGCTCTACATGGCTAGGTGGCTTAGGGTAGGTCCTAAGGGGTTTGTGTAGGTGTAGGTTGACTAGTCGATTTCTCGCTTTAAAGTCGTTTGCAGTTTAATGTGGTGGAAAAATACTAATCAATATTTAAGAAGAAATAACCACTCGCAGAGGAGCGGGTCGTATCCATAGGGAGGCAATGACGTATTAAAATTTGCACCAGATAAGAACGTTTGTTCGCAGTCAGTTTGGACAAGAATCAAGCCAAGATTGCCTTCAGATTAAGGTTTAAGCAAGAAACAATGCCGAAATAGCAATTCTGAGAAACTAGAGGATATTTTCAGCAATGCAGAATCAATAAAATATGATTAAAAACTGACAATGGCAGAAAATGTAATTTCTAATTGGGAGGTTACTGTAGCAAAATAGGGGAATTTTTCCCCTTTGTCTTGCGCGACGAGAAGTGGATGGCCGGGTGCGGGAAGCTAGGAGGAAGTCCCTTGGACCGAGGGCTTCGAAACGGTGGTGGCGGCGTGTCGTGCGGCGGCCGGAGGCGGCCGGACGAGCTTCGGCGGAGGTGCTGCAGCTGGTGAGCGCGCGTGGCCTGTTGGCGGTGAGGACTGCCGCGCGTTGCTGCTGGCGTGGCTTCAGCCGATGTTGCCGCACGTGTGGCTTCAGGTGGGTGCGCAAGCTGGTGCACGTGGAGAGCGAGTGTTGCTGGCGGTTCTGCAGGCGTGGGAGGAGGTTCTGCAGGTGCGGTTAAGGTGTGCACGGTTGTGCGGGTCTGTAGGAGCGGGAAGAGGTGTGCGCGGTTGAGCGGGTGCGTGGTTGGAGGTGAGCGGGTGCACAGCCTCTTGGCAGAGGGTGCGGAAGCAGCTGGAGGTGAGCGGGTGGCTCTGCAGGCGTGGGAAGAGGGCGCTGCAGGCTGAGCGGGTGTGGGTGCGGTTGGAGGGGGCATGCGCGGAAGGTGGAGTGGGTAGATGTGGTTTTGCGGGTGGACTTCAGACGGGTACGTAGGTGGGTGGTCGCAGGTGAGTGGGTAGCTTCAGACGTCCGGGAAATTTTTCGGACGTCTTAAGTGACTGAAAGGGTGGTTGAATGGTATCTGCGGCGATGGTGGTTGGTGACGACGGTGAGGGAGATGCACGCTAAGGTGCTCACGGTAATGCGGGCGAGCTCCGGATGGCGGTGTGGCCTGTCACACCACACACCCACGGTGGTGGAGACTCGCCGCCACGGTAGAGGCCGGTAGTATGGAATGGAAGAGAGAAGGTCTCTCTGCACAGTGGTGGGTCGGTGGTGGAGGCCTCCCGAGCTCGGCTGCCTCCCTCCTCCTTTTGTAGTGTCCTGCACCAATTTGAAATCAGTTGCCCGACCAGATCCAACACATCCGCTCCTCCTTGAATGGATTCTTCACTGCGGCAGCTGGTGGCGTTGGAGCGGCAGATAGCCGTTCCTGCAAGAAGAAGAATAAAGAAAATAATGTTAAAATATTAGGGTCATTTATATACAGACCCTCAACTTCTATGTTAATGAAAATAATGTACCTAATTGGTTATCTAATTAGATGAATGTCATTCTAAGCTAATTCTAAATGCACTTAAGATATGAATGCAATGCATGGATTATGTAATTAAATTAAAACTATGAATTAATCTATTTACATCCTAATTTATGCTAAATAAATGTTAGAATTAACCTAATGTGTAGGCACTTAAATACTTAAATAGCCCACAACTATGGGCTAATCATAGGTCTTGATTTTAGGGTTACAAACCCTAGTTGCTAAGGTGAAAATGCATTTAAACTTAACATAAGTTTAATTGAATTAGTGTGAGCCTAATTGAGGGTGACATAACTCAATCAGGTTGGATTTAGGTCAATTGGACTCTCACTAAGTCCATTTGAACTTGTGTGGGTTGAGATCTAAGCTAAATTGGACTCAATGAGTCCAGTTGACTTAGGTGAAGGTAATTGACTTGATCTAAGTCAATTGGGTTTGGTGAGGACCTAATTAGGTCCTTAGGTAGGTCTAGAGGTGATGTACTAGGGTTAGGACACCTTAATTTAGGTTCCTATGGGGTTGGGATTAGATTTAGGGAGTAGAGATCCAAGATCAAGACTTGAATCTCAAAATAGGGACTGGAGACCAGTATCAGACGTCCAATAATAGGATCAGACGACTTATACTCAAAAATCAGAAGTCCAGACTTCAGTTCTAGACGTCCAATTTGAGTCAGGGGGAAATCAAGGTTCTGTTTCGGGTACTCTTCAGAAATTGGATGTCTAACAAAGTGCCTGGATGTCCAATAACACTGCAGAAGTGGGTTTAAGGTGTGCGGGAGATGGCTAAGGGTCCTGGACGTCCTATAACTTATTTGGACATCCAGATAAGGGTTGGAACTAGAGTTTTAAGGCTTCCTAGGGTGTTGTGACCTAATCTAAGGGTGGCTAAGGCTTGGGGGAGGTCTCTAGGCTATCCTAGGGCTAGGATGGACCTATGCTCTTCACATTTATTACTTTATTTCTACTTAGTAGAATAGAACACCTTTAACTCCCTTACATTATTGTTCCTATATCTAAACTAAGCCTTCTACTCTAGCTCTGTTGCAACTCCCGTTATTCTAGATCTAGCTTCAGATCCTGCTCTAGATCCAGCTCCAGATCTGCTTATTGCCTGCAATTGACATAATGCACTTAATCAATGCATTATAACATTAATTTATGCATAGCTAAAGTAAAGCAGTAAAGATGCAGATAATGTGTATGTATGCATGAATAACCCTAACTTATGCTAAGTCCTAGCTTAATCTAGGTCAATTAACACCTATGATTGCTACGCAATCAGGATGCAGAGAATTTTAGGGTTAAAATCTTGCTTAGTAGCTTTTAGGATTCAACTTTAGGTATATTCAATCAAGTTCAGTTAGCACACCAAGTTCTAAAAGCACAGGTGAAGATATTTTCCTTTGAAACTTAAAAGAATGTGGAGTGCCTGGTAAATCCCTAAAAGTTGAACCTATGTGGCAGCTACTTGATGAGTTCATTTTAGTTGAAGTGGTACAGCCTAAACAACTCAAACAATTGGCCTGATGCACCACTTAGTTAGGCACACAAATGATTACCTAATCTGATTTCTACTCAATTATGTGTTTGAGTGTGTGTACCAGTTCCAAAGATCGGTTTACCGATTGAGTTTGAAAATCAGAAGAGGTTGTGTACCTCAGTGAGAGATTTTATTTTAAATTTTTTATTTTACATGCGGAGGGTGAGGCAGGTGTAGGTGTCAAACAAACAATCAAAACTACCCTTAGAGTTTATGCAAGCTCCTAGGTTAATTAGGATTTATGCTATTAGGTGATGGAATGAAATCTAGTGGGTGGGGAGGTGGGGGTAAACTTACAAACCCTTCAATAGCACTTTACTCCAATCTACCGCTTTTGCTCGCCTCGTGAGAGTACCTGCAATCATAATAAAAGAGGAGAAAAGTGAGGTAAAAGATAAGTAAAGCAAGAAAACACGAAAAATCAAAGAGTGTTGCCTCCCCAGCAACGATGCCAAAATGTTAAGAGCGGAAAATTACGCGATCGAAGTTGGATTTGAAAAACCCATCGTTGTAGTTCGATTTGCGAAGAAATCTGTCAACAGATAAATTTATACCAAAACTCTAAGAATTTCGGGTCGAACACAGGGAGGTAGACGTTCAATTTAAAATCGCATTTGTTTAATTGTCACGAAGCAGATTAGCTAGTCGAATTAAATCTAAACTAACTATCTACTTAAAGAATAAAGAGTAGAAGACAGAGAGGATATTACAAATAGAGACAAATGAGAGATAGAAGAAACATGGAATTCATTATCACAAGTTGATGTTCGTTACGATTACAATTATCCATTACACTAGAAAGCAAAAAATCTACACTAGAAAGAGAGAAATCTATTCTAGAAAGCAGTAAAAGAGAAGATAGAGAGAGGTTATCCTCCTTGACGACTGCTTGGAGGACAAGACGATGCTTGGAAGACAAGGGACGGAGCGGGAAGAAGGAGGACGAAGAAAGAAGAAGTGGGAACGAGGTAGCACGTCGTCGTCGTCGCAGGATCCACTTCCAGAATGGAGGTGAGAAAATTAGATTTTGGCTCTAGAATAGCATTCTGAGTGTGATACAAGCTTTTCTTGAGCTTTGGAGAGGGAGAGAAGTGGAGGTCGGGTCACCTTTTATAGTTGTAGGAATTGAGGGAAAATTTGTCATTTCAAGCTTAAAGCATTAAAATAAGGTCTTTAGTGACGGATTTATCCATCACTAAAGGTCTGATCATGGCTGACGTGCGTGCACCACGCGTGCCTCCCCGCTTGCCGCACTCCGTCACTAAAGGTCTGATCATGGCTGACGTGTGTGTGCCATGTGCACCTCCCTGCTTGCCGTGCTCATAACGCACACTCATGTACTTTGAATCTTAGCCATCCGATCGCGAAATCGGACAACTCAGATTTCTCCTCACGCACGCCTCCGTCTACGCTTAACCCCCGCTCGCATGTGATCGGGCATGCACCTGTGCGTCAGATCACGTGTGCGCACTGTGTGTCAGATCACGCGTGTGTGCTATTGGATGATCCGAGCCACCCGCAGTCGATCGCGCGATTGCGATTAAATGCTTGCGAGCTATTGGATGTCTAGTTGAACGGATGTCACACGTTCGCACAACGCCGCTCGACTGCTGTGCTAGCGGCGTGCTTTGTCGCGGTTACGAATTAAGCACACATGCTTCACGACCGTTGGATCAAGATCCAACAGCCTAGATCATGCCTCGCCGTGCCTTCAGAAGATGGGGAGCGGTGTTGTGGCTGATTTGGGCGACTGTGATGGCGCCATCTTGGCCATCCATCTTCTATGTGTTGTAAATGGTGCCACGGATGTCGGATTGGACTGATTTTCACGCCGTTAGGCTGCGATCATTGATCCGAACCCATCCATGTAGTTAAATTTGTCGTTTAAAGTGCAGATTGGTACCATCTTGGCCCTTAATCTTTTGGCTTCCTCGATCTCTATTTGGTGCTATGGATGTCCGATCAGGGTGATCTTGGAGTCGTAGAACTCCAATCGTCGCCCTGATTAGATTTGTATGGTTGGATCTTTGATCCGAGGCCCTGATTAAAAATTGCCCTGTCCCTGACCATAAAAGGAGACAATTACTATACAATTTATACAACTTGACCTAAATGCATGATTATGCATGTTATGTAATATTTACAATGTATGATGCTAATATGACACTAAAAACATGCATTAATAGATATTTTTGGCTATTTAGATGTATGCACATCACATGCATCCGTAAAGATGAAATCAATAAACAAATAAAATTGGCAAATTTAAGTTTGAACCTACAAAGTTTACTAAATGAGTTATTATTCCTAACAATGCATGTGAAATGCATACAAGCCAACTTATATTCTAACTTATTTACATACTAATGCATACTATCTAAATGAATGTATTACCTTAATGTTTAGGCATTTAGACATTTAATTAGCTCACAAATATGGGCTTATCAAATGCCCTCATGCCTAATTTTTTTTTTGAGAAAGAAAGGAATGCTATCGAATCACCAATAGCAAACCAGGAGATCTATTATTGATAATAAAAAATATTTACAAGTTTGACCCCCAATGCTGTATGAGACTCCAACATAAATTTACAATATTTTCCACATACACTGGGGTCTCTTGAAAAACACACTCATTTCTAGCCCTCCATACAGCCCATAACACAGCCACCATATGTATATATGGCTTATTCCCATCCATAAGGCAGCACCACAAATTTCCCCAAGTGGGTAAGGACTCATTGCATACTCTCCTCCATACATAATCAGTGATCGCACATGAAGAAAAGATATGAACGCTAGAATCATTATGCATCCCAAATAAATAACAAAACTGGGTGGGGGTCCCCATCCTTCTGTGCCTCAGATCTCCAGTAATCAATCCATCCCTCCTGCAGAGCCATAAGAAAATTTGTAACTTTAGTGGTACTTTTAACTTCCGTAGCTTTTTCCCCATTTCTTCATCTTCCGCTATCCTGGAGGACATTATCAATATGTCATAAGCAGCCGCAGTAGAGAAAATACCTTCCCATTTGTATGTGTCATATTCATGAGGCATGGGTTTGAAACCAGCAAGCTCTTGCATGAGACGTTCATTCTCTACACGAGTTCTTGTTTCATGATTATTCCACCCACCATTATTTAACAACCACTGCTCCGAATCAACATCCCAATAATCAGCTACCACCGCATTTTTATTTGCAGCTGCAGCATAAGCAAGGGGGAACCTGTCTTTAAACATCCCTCCATGTACCCAATTTTCTAGCCAAAACTTGAAGCTTTTTCCATCCCCTAAAACTAATTTGAAAAAATTCCAATTTTCCTTCAAGGCACGCACCACAGAAAACCAAAAAGGGGATGGTTTACGTGGGTTAAGACAATTTTTCTCATCATTGGTACTCCCATAACTGTCCTGGATAATTTCTGTCCAAATTTTTTTTTCCCCCTGCAGTAACCGAACAGCCCACTTCAATAGTAAAGCTTCATTGAATTCTTTAAGGGATCTAACACCCATACCTCCCATCTTCTTTGGTTTGCAAATTGATTCCCACTTCAAGGGTTGAAAAAAGGCCCCTTGATGAGATGCCCCTTTCCAAAAAAATCTTTTTCTCATCACCACCAGCTTTTTCCAAATAGAATTCAGAGCTGTAAGGACAGAGAAAAAGAAAACGGGAATCGAAGTGATAACAGAATTCAGTAATATATACCTCCCCCCTTTTGATAAGTATCTACTGCTCTAGCCCTCCAATTTCATAGCTACCTTTTCAAAGAGGAAAGACCAATCTGCTTTCTTCATCTTAGAGCATTTCAGAGGCAGACCCAGATATTTAATCGGCGGTGGAACAACAGGTGTACCAAGAATGGTGGAGATCTCATTCTGTAACCCACTATTCATCCCAAAACAGACCAGGGAAGATTTACTACCATTCAATCCGAGACCAGAAACCTCTCCAAAAATTTTTACCATATGTAATAGAGCCTGTGCTTCTCTCTTGCCCCCTTCCACAAGAAAAATAGTATCATCAGCATATTGAAGTATAGGGGATAGAGCCCTATGATTAGACAATGAATACCCCCTTATAAAACCATCCACTGCTAGTTTGCAGGCAAATCTAGCCAAAGTATCCACTGCAAGGTTAAAAATCAGAGGGGCAATAGGGCAACCTTGCCTTACTCCACATTGGGGCTGAATCCAAGAGCGACACGGTTTACCATTTATCAATGGGGAAAATGAGGCTGTCATAATGCACCTCTTTACCCATTGAATTAGTAAGGGTGGAAATTTCCTCCTTCTAAGAATCTCCCACAAGTATGACCAGGAGACTGAATCATAGGCTTTGGAAAAATCTACTTTCCATAAGAAAGCCTTGGATTTTCTCCTTTGCCAACCCATAACAATCTCCTGCGCAACAATGAATGACTCTTGTAACGATCTCCCTGGAAGAAAAGCTGACTTAACAGGCATTATCAAGTCCTTTAAAACCTCCCGCAATTTGTTAGCAATAACCTTACTAATAATAAGGTAGATGGAATTAGATAGCGTAATGGGTCTATAATCAGAAAAACTTTCCACACATAATTTCTTAGGCAACAGAAACAGATAAGATTTGTTCAGCCTCTCAAATCCGGAGTTGCCCAATTCAAACTCATGAACAACCTTTAACACATCCACCTTAGCAACATTCCATAGCTCTCTGTAGAAAAACACCTGAAATTCATCTGGACCGAGAGCACCTTCATTATTTAACTCTTTAATAGCTTTTAGCACTTCTTGTTCAGAAATAGGGGTCACAAGCATGTCTCTTTGTTCATTAGTTACACAAGGGAAATCCATTGCTACCAGCCTCCAGGAACCTCTTGGAGTAGCCTTGGAAGTTTCTTTAAAAAATTTACTTACTTCAGATCTGATCTCCTTAACAGAGGTAATATTTCTTTCTTCAACTTTAATAGATGAAATAAGGTTGAATCTCCTTCTAGCACTGGCCGCAAGATGGAAAAATTTTGTGTTCGCATCACCCTCTTTAAGCCATAGCTATATGGATTTTTCATGCCAATCCATTTCTGTTTTCAGATCTTCAGCCCCCACAACTGCTTGCATCTGCTGCCTTAGCTGCTGCTCCTGTTGGTTCAAAGCCAGCCTGCACTCTTTCAAATCCAAATCCTTGGTGACTGTCAAGGCTCCCCTCCTCTTTTGGTCTCTAATCAAATTCACAGCCTGCCCATATTCCTTCAACATTTCACGCAGACCAGCCAATTTTGCAGCAAACTACTATGTGGTAGTGCCTTGAACAACCTTGCTTTGCCACCACTGAGAAACCAATTGCATGAAGCCATCTTCCTTAAGCCAAGATCTCTTGAGTTTGAAGTATGATCCCGTGTCTGCATTCACTCCACTATCCCAAACCAAAGGCGTGTGGTTTGAGAACGGCCTATCAAAGCTCAAAATAGCTGATAGTTGATATCTCTCTAACAAACTAGGACTGCCAAAGAATCTGTCCAATTTGGAAATCTGTCCAATGCCATTCCTCCAAGTATACTCCACACCATTGATGGGATATTTAGTCAAGACCATGTTCTGCACAGCCAATTGGATGCCAGCTGTAGAACTGTCCACTCTCCCATCCGGATTATCATCACCAGAAAGATAGCAATTGAAATCACCCCCTAACAACCATGGGGTCTCTTGCACTCTTTGATGCATTGCATAGAGTTCCTCCCACAAGCCAACTCTGTCTGCTGCCACACAAGGACCATATATGCAAGATATAAACCATTCCATATCTCCTTGGGGAGATTGACATCTACAAGAAATTAAAAACCTATCACGAATAATTTCAGTTACTGAAATAGAAGATTTTCTCCACCAAAAAGCCAGTCCTCCAGACCGACCAGTAGCACCCTTAGCTGCAATATCATTACGGCCCAATTGCTTAAAACAGTCCCATTCTTGACCATTTTCCCTCTCCAAGTGAGTCTCTTGTATAAGAGCATAGTCTATCTCCCACTTAGAGAGATATCTACACAATGAAGCCCTTCTCTATTTGTTGCGTAGCCCACGCACATTCCAAGACAAAACTCTCATTTCTCATTAGAAAGATCCCCATTGGCCTTGCAGCCCACATATTCAACCATAATGGGTTTAGCAATATTTTGCTCCTCAATAGGGGGCAAGGACTCCTTCCTTCTCCTCAACATGTATGGAGATCTACCCACACCTCTTTTTTGATTGGAACCACTGCCATACTGCAAGTCAGTAGGAATAGCAAGTTGCATCTGGACTGGCTCTTTAATCATCAAATCCCTTCCAGTCCTGCCCACTTCCATACTGCAATTCATCTCAGAATCTGCCATTGGAGTCTCAGCAACCTCTAGACAGCAGTCCTCTTTGACTATTATAGCTTGTCTGCTATCAGCAACAGTAACATCATCTTCCATCTAATGTTCCTCAGCCATGGCACAGTGATAGTCCTTCCTCTTTTTGGGTTTAGGAGCATCAGCAGGAGGAGTGCGTCCACATCTGTCACTCTATTTTCTCTCCTCATTGTTGGTTCCAGGCTTCAGTTCATTCTCAAACGACTTATCTTGACCACATTCAACCTGCCCAGACACCTGTCCAAGAACAGCAAGTCTAACAAGCCAAGAAGTGCCCCCACATTTGATTGTGATCGAATCTGGAATTGAGCCAGCATTTGTAACTTCCACCTCGATTTTTAGAGACCTAATATCCCCCTCTCCAATCAAAACTTCAGAACCATCACAGATTGATGCAAAACCTGCTAACATTTTAGAGACAACCCCCTTTAGCCACAGGTGCAGTGGCAGACCATAGATCTCAAGGAGAATCCTCCTAGAGGTCACTCTTTGTGGAGGACGTTCAGACAGAGCACCATCAAATGGAGAGACCGTTCTCCAAATCACAATGAAGTCTTCAAAAATACTTGAGCGAAATCTCAATTGTTTCACATCCAGCATACCCAAACCATACACCAAGAAGCGAGAATGGGATAACATGGCTACCTTCTAGCCCGCAGATAAAAGATCCAAGGAACATACCAGGTTCTGAAGCATTTCGATCAATGGCCTGCCAGCCATGATCTCTCCAATCAAAGCACCTCTCAGTGTGATCTCTGCAGTCGAGATCTCTTCCGAAGATGGGATCTCAACTTCAATTGTGTGGCTACCCAATGTCGGCAGCGGCAGCGGATGAGCTTCATTCTTAACCCTCCAGACAGGATGCGAGACTACCCTCTGTGATCGCCAAGAAATCCTCCTAGGGCACAACTCACGCTTGTGTCCTTCACTCCTACATTCCAAGCATATCAGGGGGTTTTTACAAATTGCTGCCACATGCCCCCTTCGTCTGCATCTGAAGCAAAGAACCTCTCCATTCTTTCTCCTCCAGGTACGTCTTCGAGCATTTTCAGAGGACCTAAAGAACCTCTCCTGCCAAATCCGCTCCCTTCTTGTAATGACTCGGTTCCCGAGTCCCTATGAGACACGAGAACCGGACCGACTCGACTAATCCCAAGACCTAGTCGTCCAACGAGGAAGTAACCAAAAGAGCAGTAAAATAAACCACATTCAGCATGAATATAACTAACAGTAAGGAAGTGCAGCAGTAAGGAAAGAAACTACTACAGTAGCTACCACCACAACAGTAGAACAACATTTATCATATAACAAGAACTGCAGGTAAAGAAAGTACAGCGGAAACAAAAACTGCTCACTAGAACAGAAACAAAAGAGGTACAAAAGACTGTGGTAAACTCTATTGGACCCTACTCGGCCCAGCGTCCTCTGCAGCCGCCGACCCTGGCTGCTCAACACCTGGTCCTGAAAAAGGTAACGAGTGTAACACGTCAGCAAAACGCTGAGTAGAGTGGCAAACTAACTAATGGCAACAGTAGAGTGTACAGTAGCTGTTATGTTCTATTACTTCCTTTATTCACATCTTTCAATTTTCTCACTATTTCATTTATTTCTCAGATCCTTTACTTGATCTCGAATGTCCTCGTGGGAACGATCTTGATTGCAGTCTTTTCCAAAAGTAGAAGTAGCACGTGGTGCTCTCCTGGCCGGGAGAGTCCCCCGTGGTGATCCTACCCTCAGTCAACCACCCCAAGGTCACTAACAGACGTAACGGTGACTACGGCACGCGCGATAAACGCACAGGTAGCTAGCCCGCACTGGCACGCGGTCAGTCGTTTCCGTTAACGGGTGCGCCCCAAAGCACAGCACGGAACCAGGGCAGAGCCCTCTCAGTAACAGGGATCCAACCCCTCCACAGTAACCAAACCGGGGCCTTGCCCCTCCACAGTCCGCGCACCCTCGCCTGACTACCCTGGTTTGCCCTAGTGGGCCTAACAAGTCGGTGAAGGAGGCTAGCAGAACCCCGGGGCCCGTGGGGTAGCTAGTACTCTCCTAACACTAGTAGCTCTCCTCGGTACTACGTACACGAGGGCCAACAAGTCATTTCAGAGCGGCCAATCCTAACCCCGGGTCCCTGGGGTGGCTGGCCCCACTCTGCACTAAACAGGTACGGGTACTTCCCTTGGTACTGCGTACCCAAGAGACAGTACAAACTACATCTCAGTTCCATTCCTTTTTCTTTCCAGGAGTTCCACTCCTAATTCCCCGTAGGGTTCCAGCTCTTTATCTCAGAACATCATATGTTTCACTTTCCAGTTTCACGTTCTCACAATCCATGATCTCAATCATGTTTCTTTATTCATAACAGGCACCTGTTAATTCAATTTACAGGCAGCTTTATATTCCTTTCCATTTTTCCAAGACTGCAGTATTATACATTCCACTAGTTTTTCCATCCTAGGGTTCATGCCACATCCTAAAATCTAGCATACAACTAGTTTTCCAGCCCTAGGATTCATGCATCACCTAGGAGCTATCATTCCATACATTTCTCATTCCTAGGATTCATGCAATGTCCTAGATTCTAGTTATGGTTCCATACTTTAACATATTTTAATAATAAACTTAAGCCACTCTACCAGGTACAACGGGAGTAATGGGGGCGTGATCGGGAATCCCGCGTGCCTCCGCGACTCTCAAGACTGCAACTGAACGAGGTCCTATCACAAGGATAAAACATAAGGAGTGTCTCAAAGCAGTGTATAGCTACTGTGGACGGGTAGAGGAATTAATTCCGAAAAGAACGCAACTCGAATCGCGGAAAACGGAGCCCGAACGGCCCTAAACGGGTCGAAAAAGACGATACTATGCAAAATCAGACGTCTGGAACTTCTTCCAGACGTCTTAAACAGTGGATCAGAGAATTACCTGTTCAGTGTGGTTTCCCAGACGTCCAGAAGTCTGCGGGGACGTCTGTCCTAGCCCCCAGACGTCCGATGGTCTCCCCGGACGTCTGGAGGTCACTCCCGCCGTCTGGTACAACTTCCATACGTCCGATTCGCAAAGGATGGCGAATCAGCAAACCTGCGCACAGCCAACTCCCTCCCTTAGTACGGTCGGTCGACAGGAAGGGAGAAGAAAGCGGAAAACACACCTTTCAGACGTCTGTATGAGCTACCAGACGTCGTCCTCGCAGTCTGCCTATAAATCCAGACGTCTGATTCTGGAAATTTTTCCAGAATCAGGGCGCTACTCGGCCTCCGCTCGCGACGCCGCCCGCGTCGCACCTCGCGCGCCTGCTGCTCAGACTGCAGCAGGTCCCTCTCCGCGTCGTTCCGCGCCCCCCGCGCCCTCCGCCGGCCGGCCAAGCCGCTCTAGCGAGCTCGCCCTCACGGCAGAGCTCCGCTCCCACACGCCGCACCTCCTCCGCGCTCACTGCGGCCGCCGCTGCCGCCCTCGCGCTCGCGCTCACGCTCACGTTCACTGGCTGAAGGAGGAGAAGGAGGAGACGGTGGAGACGGGAGGGGAGGCGCACCCTTTTAAGGCCGCGCGGAGAGGAGGGAAGGATTCGCGGCAGGGGAATCCTGCAGCCGCAGGAGGGGAGAAGGCGAATATGCGGTCTGCGCGCACAGGCGCGTAGACGACTCGCGTGTGTCGAAAATAACGGATTTCCAGACGTCTGGAAACTATCCTAGACGTCTGGTCAGACGTCTGGACAACCCTCCAGACGTCTTAAAATACGTCTGTGCCACACGCTCGTTACACTTCTCCTCCAAGCCCTCGATCTCCACATCCTCCATTCACCTTCTGCTCCAACCCTGGATGGCTCTGCCCCATTTCCGCCCTCCACCCAGCGTCGATCGCCCTCCTCTCACCTTCTCCCTATTGAAATTTCTCCAGCCCTCATGCCTAATTTTTGTTAGTTCCTAGCAAATTCAAGCAATAACCTAGCACTCCAAGTAGGCTAGCCAACCCAATCGGTCTTCCTTTGAAAATATGTTAAATTTAGACTTTAGACCTAATGTTCCCAAGTAGTTGCTATGTTACAAACTAGGCTAGCTAAGGACAAGTTGCATGCACAGGTTTCCTTGATTTCTAACTCTACCCTAGGATTTATTGGTCCCAGAGATTAAAGCATCCGTGAATGTGTATTGGTCTGAGTTATTTAAGATTGGTATGATTGCCAGCCTAGAAAGAGAATGAGAAAGATTTTTTTTTGGTAATATATATATATTTTTGTTTGATTCCTCTAAGTTTAACCTTAGATCAGCTATCAACATGGTATGTGTCGGATTGATTGTCTCCATCACCGAACCTTGAAGGATGCTTGGCTTTTGATGCTTTGAGATAGTACCACCCATAGCAACCCCAATAACTCCTAGCAATCGGCACTTCGAGATAAAGCTACCCATTGTACCTTAACTGCACAATGCGCTTACATGATCCTAGTAGGATGAATATCCTAAGAGACAAGCACCAAGGAGGTGACATGTTATCATCGCATCATCAAGGTGAGTATACACTCCACCTCTCCTACGGTAGGAACTCGTCCAATCAAGTTGTGATTTCAAGCTTCTCCTAAATCATAATTTAGAGAACCAAATTTTTTTCAAGAAAGGAATTAAGGTGATCATTATTTACACAATACCAAGTGTGTGTGAAATGTGGATGCTTAGGTTACGAGGACCCATAAACCAAAAGGTAGAAAAAGACACCAGGTACTACCCAGCCCATAACTCATTCCCTAGCTTTCCTTCCTCAACCTCTTGAGGGATGGTTCACAACTTAACTCCCACTGAGGTTTTTAAGTCCACAAAGGACCCTAAGGATCTAAAACTATATCTCAACTTAGCTTTTGAAGTCAGACACCTAGAGTCAACTTAGTCTAACCTAAAGTTGTGGTCATATGCCTACGAATTGCAAGGTCCAGCCAGTTAAGCTCAATTCTACTATAGACCTAAATGCAATTTTTGTTCTTTTTTTTTCTTTCTCTCTCTATTTTTTTTTAATCAATGCAAATGTATGCAATGCAGAATGTTTTAACTAAATACATGAATGCACTATGTATAAATGCTATGCATATCCCCAAGTACACCCCCCCCCCCCCATGCCTAAAATCTACAATGTCCCCATTGCATAGAAGGGTATTACCTGGGTCAAAGTTAGGCTGTCATTATTTTGTTAGCAATCGAGTAGCCAAAGAACCTGTAAGTCAGGTTCCAAAACCAAATTAATAGGCCCTAAAAATGAGCAAAGTAATGTAGGCCTAGAAAATAGATAACCTAGGGTGTTGGCAAGCTGATGATGAATCCCAATAGCAAATGCTCGCCCAACAAAGATGGGAATGAAATCTTCCCAGGTCACCAAAGGTTCTAAATGATAGGATGGAATAGCAACCTCCATAGGAGTAGGGGGAGGATGACAAGGACCCTCCAAAAGAGATGGGGAAAGAATGGTGTAGAGATAAACCCCTAGGGTGATGGACTGACCATAGAAAGTATCAATCCATACCTGGTACCCTATTACAAGAGATCTTGGTCTGTTAACCCCTCCGATCAAAACAATAGTGAGCATGTCTTTAAGCCAGGGATTGTCTAGGGTGTCTAAGTTTCAAGGTTGCGAGATGGCCATCAGATCTAGGTTGGGTCTAATCGGCTTAGTGTCCATTCCTAACAACCTTCCTAATTCCTCAATCGCATCCCTAACAGCCCTTGTACTATCACAAGTATCCTCCTACTCTTTTTTAGTGATTGGTTCAAGGTATGGAGTCAAAATTTGGCCTCCAGACATAGGCGAATTAAAGGGTGACTCCGAATCAAATGAAGGCAGGTTGGAAGTAACAAATTTAGGGATTACCTTATCAATCTCATCCCTGGGCTCTTGTTCTTTACTCAATTCCTCCCCGGAGTCTATATGTGAATTCACATAAATCCCAGAAGTTACTTCCACGTTTTCCATTATTTCATCATGAGGAGGGATATCATCAGTAGGAGCACAGAGGAAACCTAAGTTGATCAAATTTGTGACATCCTCAAGGGCTAATTCTTCAAATAAGACATAATTATCCTTAGTGTAACTCCAAATCTTGAATGTAGGTTCCTCATATATTTCATCCTTCTCCTCATCAAACAATTCATCATGTACCCAAGGTCTAGAATCATCTAAAATCTTGACAGGTCCCCTAAGGCACTCTATCTGGGGGTAAATGGTAAACACTGGTAACATCAGACTCCTCAAATAGGTGAATTTCTTCAGGGTTAGGTTCCCTAAGGGTGGGCTTGAGTTCCATCTCGTGATCAGAAGGGACGATGGGATTAACAACTTGACTTTGACCCACTTCATCAAATTTCATGAAAATACTGTCATATGGGTCTAGGTATTCCAATGGTATCATCATTCCCTTCTTTTGACTCTAATATAATTCAGGTGGATACTCAACTTGATCATCATCTTCCTTAGGTTGCCACCTTTCTTCATCCGATGCATAGCTACTTTCATTCGTATCCTCCTCCCAGTTAAGGAGTGGACCTCTCAAGGAAGTATCATCTAGCGGAGAGGTTTCGAAATCAATCCTTGAAAAGTAGCTATAATCCCTAAAATTCCCCTCCAACTTAGGGTATGGCTCTCCCACGAGCGATGCATCTAGCGTAGAGGGGTGCACGTCATCCTCAATGGGGTAGATTGGGTGGCTAATTTCTTCTTTTTCTTGTTGGCCTTCTCTCAAAGATTCTCCAAATAATTCAATCATTTCATCTTGCATTTTCTGTATTTCCATCTCCAAGGAGGAGAGGTCATCATTTCTATCAAGAGAGAAGTCAGGCTCAGGCTTATAGTACCTAGGAGTTTCTGTCCAACCATTGCAATCATTCAGGGAGGGTGGGTTGGGTATTTCTATGTTGTATGGGATATTGGGCAAGGCAAATTCCACTCCTAGGTTCTGCTCATCGATTTGGAGCTTAATTAAACCAATATTCCTATAGTAGGGGTATAAAGGATCCCAATGATTTTCATTTTGTCCATCAAAGGATGGACCATCTCGGTGTATGGGATCAAAGATTGCAGATTGGGGGTAAGGGTGTGGCAAGAGGTGAAAGAGAGGTGACCAAATTGGTCCATTCTAACTCACACCCAAGTCAGATTCTTCCCAAGCAAACACAACTCAAAAGAACTTTTTAGGTCTTTACAGATTTAGGCACTTGAGTTTAGTTCCACTTTGTAGGTGACAAAACAAGTTATCCAAATAGTTACGTGCCTATTTGTTGACCTATGGTATGCCTAAGAAGATCTGGTTGAAACTTAGGTGCTCTTCCTTAAAGTTCAAATGGTAGAGTACTCCTAGGATGGAAGATCGAGGGATGCAAGTAGGACTAAGCCTTCCTTTGAAGTGTGCTTTCACGGTGCTTCTTAACTACCCTGAAAAATTTGTGACAAGGTATCCCCCTCGGAGTTACAAAACTTTTGATATTGAGTTTTGAACACTTCAGAATCCAACAGTAGGAGGGTTCTTGTCCTAGTGGTTCCAACACTTAAAAGTGTTTATTTGCGCGCTTCGGCGCAACAAAATAGAAAAGTGTGCATACACCGAAAAAAATATTTTTTAATTTTTGAAACGCACGTAAGATTATCAATTCAAGTCCTTGGTTTTAATGTCCCTCCTTTAGTTAAGTCCTCCGAATTTAAAGGTGACCACTTGTTAAATCAATTCAAAGCAAACTTGGTGCTCTTGAAATTAATCCAAATGCATTTGCATGACAGGTAGAAATGCAAAGTTAGAAGTGCATACCTGATTCCAGCATTCTTCATGGAATATTCAAGATAGAAAATTAAATCTACATGCTACTCATTTAATCCTAAATGATTCGACCTAGGGGAAGGCAGCTTCTAGCAAGCAGGTCGTGTTATATATATATATATATCTACTTATGCACAAACAAAGAAAAGGATAAACAACCACAAAATAAAATGAAAACTTAGATCTAAGAAAAGAGAGCAGACACCTGAAAAATTACCTACGCAGGGGCCTAAAATAATGGTGGGGAACTAACCCCTCGAATATACCCCAGAACAAGGATCTCAAACCAAATGTAAAGTATAAACTAAATTTAAGCTAATCTAATATACTATCTATTCTATCTATTCAGAATGGAGGAGTTGATGCTTGCAGCTCCCTCAAAATGTTCTCCAAATTTTTGCTCAAGGTCCACCTCAATTGTGCGCATGGCGGCTATGATGCTCCTAATGGGTAGCCAACGGACGACGTCGAGGGCTGCTTGATCTTTGAGGCTGGTGCGGTAAGATGTAGAAGATATGTGTACCTCACACCAAAAACATCGAAGTTAAAAATGCCTAAAAAATAATGTGTGAACAAATAAATAAATAAATGCGAGTTTAACAAGTTCGTTGCCTCCCTGGCAATGACGCCATTTGAAAAGACGATTTTCTCTTTTGTTGCTTCTCACATAAAATGATGTGTCGTTTAAGTATCAAAGTGGTGGAAAACCACTTAACAAAATAATTAAAATAAACCACTCGAGAGAGAGGGTCATGTCCACAGGGAGGCAATGGCCTATTAAAACTCGCCAGGTTTGAAAACTAATGTTTACAAATGAAATCGCAGAAAGTCGATGCCAAAACCCCTCTCAAATGAGGCAAACAGAGCTCACTTATGCTGATAAAGTAATTAAGGAAAGGAGGGAGGTTATATTCACAAAATAGCCAACATTATAATATTCACTAAATGGGAAAAATCAACTTTGGCAATGGCATGGACCGTAATAACTAATAAGACCCTTTACTGTAGAGAAATAAGGGACTTTCTACTCTTTGGTCGTGCGAGGAGAAGAGGCCGCAGATGGCGACGTTGCTTGTCGGAGGAGTAGAGATGGTGGAGAGGAACACTCTGGTGGTGGAACAGTGGCATCCGGTGGTCGAAGATGCCGCCAGTGATAAGGAAGGCCATCGGCAGTGGCGGCAGCTCCCTAGCTCGCATGGGCTATTGTGGGCAGTTCTGAGGGCATGGCTGCCCTTGTGGGGTCGAGGAGAGGTGGATGGCGTCGACAAAGTGGAGAACCGTGGCTCGTGGGAGCGGCTACGTGGAGGTGACTGGCTCAAATTTTGGGTTCCTCTTTGTTGGCCGTCGATGGATAGGAAGAAGAAGATGAAGAGGACACTGCTGAGGCTGGAGACGCATGTGTAAGGGCACGCATGCAAGGGCTAATGGTGGTGATGCTATGCGCGAGTGTGCAAGGGAGTGCACTGGTGGATGGTGCACACGGTGGTGGTGCACAGTGGCGTGGCCGCACGATGAAGCTGGTGGTGCGTGCGGCTGTGCGCTACTGTAGGCGCGAGAGTGCGAAGGGAGTCAGGCTTTTGTGTGTGGGCAACAGCAGGTGGAGAGATGAAGAGGGGGGATCCTCCTATTGCTGTTGGCAGAGGAAGGCACGCAGTAGAGGTGTTGGTGCACGGAGGAGAGGGGAAGGCGTGGTCGCATAGTCGATGCAGATCTTCAGACGTTTGGGAAGATTCCCGGACGACTTAACTGAATGGCAAGAGCATGATTGAGGGTGCTAATGGTGGCTTGTAGTGGCGATCGAGGGTGCGGTTGAGGGAGGAAGGTTTGCGGTGATGGTGTTGGCGCACGGTGAAGGTGGATGGAGGAATGAGAACTGTGTGACCTTCAGTCACACGCTCACGGTAAGCTGCACAAGCCACTGATGGCTCGACGGTCTGTCACCCCACCTACCTACAATGGTGTGGACTTGTGCACACAGTTGAGGTTGGCGGTGATGAGTAGAGGATGGTGATGGAGTGGGTGGTGGCCTCCCCAAGATCGGTGGTCTGTTGCTCTTCTTATAGTGGTTGGATGGATTTCAAACCAATTGGATGGGGAGGAGCTCATGGCCATTAAAGTCAGATCCGCTCTTCCCGGATGCTTTAATGTAGACCTTCAATGGCATCCTCCCTTGTAACGTCAGCTACCAGCATGCATCCGTAAAGATGAAATCAATAAACAAATAATATAGGAAAATTTATGTTTGAACCTACAAAGTTTACTAAATGTGTTATTATTCCTAGCAATGCATGTGAAATGCATACAAGCCAACTTATATTCTAACTTATTTACATACTAATGCATACTATCTAAATGAATGTGTTACCTTAATGTTTAGGCATTTAGACATTTAATTAGCTCACAAATATGGGCTTATCATTCATATTTCAAGTTCAGAAGATCTTGGTTGAGGGAGCTAGGTTGTAAAGACATGAATGCCAACTAGTGGGAAAAGAAGAAAGTCTCAGGATTTGCGATGGCATGGCTTCCTGTGAAGTTGGTTGACCTCAAAAATATGATGAAGTATGGACTAATAGTTGGGGTGCTGCGTGAGAAAAGGAGAATGGAGGCACTTGCTATGTTGCGTGTGCTGGATGAGAAGGAAGCAGCTGGTCCTATGTTTGAAATTGAACTATAGCAGTAAAAACAAATGCAAGAAGTGGTGTTGAAGAGGATTTAAAGAGGGAAAGAGATTGGTGAGAGAAATCTCGACAACTTTGGCTACATGAGGGTGATGCCAATACGAAGTTTTTTCACATGGCTGCTAGCTCGAGGAGGTGCATGAATCTCATCTCGTCCATTCTTTTAGGAGACCAGAGGCTTACATCCATGGTAGATATTGGGGCTACTGCAATTACCTATTTCCGTGGTGTTTCTGCTACCCCAGTCAGAGGTGCTTGGAGAGTAGGACAATGAATTATCCTAGGGTTGATGATGGGCAGGCTGACAGCTTGGTAGCTCCTTTTTTAGAATAGGAAGTGGTAGATGCTATCAATGACCTCATCTTGGAAGGATCCTCAGGACCGGATAGCTTCCAAGTATTCTTTTACAAGGAATTTTGGCAGGTGGTGAGGGGGAAAGTGATGGAGGTGGTCCTGAATTCCAACAGGGGAATAGTGGCTTTGATAAACTGAACAGATCCTATTTATTTTTGCTTCCTAAGAAGCTTAGGGCTAAGTGATTCAATGAGTTTTGGCCGATTACATTGTCAAACTCTATCTACTTGACATTAAGCAAGGTCTTAGCAAACCAACTTAGAGTGGTGCTCTGACGGAGGGATTCTCGCTTATTTATGAAGATGATAGCACTAAAGTGATATGTCATTGTATTTTATGTGGTGGAAAATCTCTCAATCAAAAATTAAAATAAATATCAACTTTAACCACAATAAAAATGTCGCATTCACAGGGAGGAATAGAACCAATAAATTTACGAGTAGATGATTAGAATGTTTGTAGACAACTTCGTGACTTTAATGCGAGGAATATGCTACTCTAAATGGAGCTTGCAATTTCCTTAAAAGTTTAAGGCTATTTATGCAATTTTCATGTCAGGAATTAAGCTCCTAAAAATATGTATATGATGCATGTGTAGGGGCATATCATGTAAATTTAACTTGCATGCAAATCTGATTTGAATTTCAATGTTGAATGATGCACATAACACAAGTTAAGTAAATTCATGAAACTATAAGTGCATCCATGTAATGTGGCATGAATAAAATAATAATATCAAAATGGCAATGGCATGCAATGTAAATTTTAATTGGGGAGAAAACAGAGGATTTCTCCTCTCTCTTCCTCGCTTGAACAGTCGTGCGCGGTTGACGGCGAGAATCGACGGGATGGTGCGCTTCGACGAGTGCTTTGCGATGGTGGTGACGTGGCAACCGGAGGTGGCCAGCGGTGGCCGGACGGTGGAGAATAGCTGCCGGCCTGTTGGGCTCTGTTGGAGGAGAAGAGCGAGCGTGGAGAGGAGGAAGAGCAGTTGCCTGCGGGCAGCTGCTGCGCTATGGTCGCGCGTGCAAGGGCGCACTAGGGCGTGCCTACCGGCTGCACTATGGGTGGCTGCGTGCGTGCAGTCTACTTGTGTGCGGTCTACCTACGAGCGCTTGGCTGCCTACGGGCGTGGCTTACCACGTGCGGGTGCGGTGAGGACAGGCTGGCGAGGGCAGGCTTGCGAGGGCACGCCTGCAGGGCGTACGGTGGGTGGCTATGCTTGCAGGGAACGCGACTGCTCTAGGTGATGTTGGAATGCGGGGGGGGGGTGCAGGTTGGAGTGCGCTTGGTGAAGGCGCTAGTGGCTGCTTAATGCGGTTAGGGGGGGCTGGCGAGGGCACGGGTGCAGGCTAGCAATGGGGCACGGCTGTAGGCTTGCAAGGGCTCTTGGCTGCCTGCAGGTGTGCAGTGGAATGGTGCAGTGCGCACTGTGGGTGGCTGGCGAGGGCAGGCTGGCGTGCACTTGTGGTGGGGGCTGGTGGTTGCTGGGCACGGTGAGGGGGGGCTAGAGCAGTGCGTGCGGTGGGAGTTGTTGGTGCGCACAATGCATGCCCTCTTCTTTACGATGGTCTCCCCAGGGGGAGAAGAAGAAGCCTCCCTCTCTCTCGCCAAGAGCCTCTTTTATCTCCTCCCCATCCACAAGTCAAGGGATTTTTAAATCCCTTACTAAATTTGGTCGGCAGCTGTTGGGGAGGTGTTGTTGAGACCGGTGGCTGTTGGGGGAGGGTGTTGTTGAGGCTGGCCTACTGTTGGAGGAGAAATTTCTTTTACCACCCTTTTCTTTGCAACATTATTCCTACAATCATAAAACATAAAATAATTACATACTAAGTTATAGAATGCGATAAATGTAAACTTAAATAATGATGCATGCAATCATTTTATAACTTGATGTAGTTATTAACAAACCTAAAATGTAAGAATAGAGTTAACTTAGGCATAACAATAGTTTATTAAAATGGACTCATCATGCTCCAGTGGTTGATATCGCCTGTTCAGTCAGCTTTCCTACCAAATTGATCACTACATGAATCTTTTATTGTGGCACAAGAAATGGTGGTAGGGTGGAGTAGGAGGAAGACTAAGGCCTTCATATGGAAGGTCAATTTCAGTAAAGCCTATGATTCGATTTCTTGGCCATATTTGTGGGAGGTGTTCAAGAGAAGAGGTTTTCCAATCATATGGATTAGATGGATGAAGAGATGCATCACTACCTCTGCTTTTTCCCCGTTGATCAATGGTAGACCATGTGGTGTATGGATTCAGCCCAAATACGGGGTCAGGCAAGGATGCCCCTTGGCACCATTGATCTTCAATCTTGCAGTGGATACTTTAGCTCTCTTTACGTTTAAGTTGTCGGAAGTGGGTATGATCAAGGGGTATGCTCTCTCGAATAGGTAGGCCATGACCCCAATGCTCTAATACGCAGATGATACCATGTTTTTTGTAGAGGGTGGTGTACAGGAAATGTGTATCCTCTATCAAATGGTGTCTATATTTGGGGAGGTATCAGGACTGAAACTGAATGGCGAAAAATCTTCTCTTGTATGTTTTGGATCAAACGGAGATGTGTGCGAAAAAATATCAGAGATGTTGCATACACCAATCATTTCTTTGCCTATTACATACCTTGATTTACCACTGAGGAGTGGGAAGATGAGGAAGAGTGATTGGAGCCTTTTATTTGAGAACAGCGAAGCTAGAGTGCTGGAGCAGTAGGTATCTATCCAAAGGGGGAAGGTTGATCCTCTTGAATTCAATTATCACAAAGATGTTGGTCTTCATTTTTTCTATGTTCAAACCTCCAAAAGCAATCTGGAAGCATTTGGATATAATGAGGAAATGCTTCTTTTGGAAAGGGGCGAAACATGAAGGGCGATTCCTCCAACCGATAAAATGGGACAATTTGTGTCTTCCCAAGGAGCAGGAGGGTTGAGAATTAGGTCCTTGAAGGAGTTTAATGAATTGTTATTGCTGAAATTGGCAATAAAAATTTTTAAAGGGGAGAGCAAGCTATGGGCGAGATGGTTAAAGGGATATATGGTGAATCACATTCAGTTGATAATAGACTTTTTTCCACTAAGGCGTCACCTTTCTAGAGTTCGATGGTAGCGGCTATGAAGGAGAACTGGAACATGTTTCAGCCAGCTTGTGGGGATGGCCGATCTTTTCTTTTTTGGTTGGAAAAGTGATCATCGTTGGGAATGCTTCACTTGTAGGTTCTAACGAAGGGGGCGAGATTTGCGTGATATAAAATAAAATGCGAAAATAAAAGATATCAATCACACAAGATAGCAATCACATAGGAACACAATGATTTTTAGGTGGAAACCCAAACCCAGGTAAAAACCACCACCTAAACCTCTCAGTTTAGGATTTCCCGATCCACCAAATCGATCAAATCCACTAACAAGTCACTTAAACAAGGGTGACTTAACCTCTTACAACCACACTACTTAGACGAGGGTAGCGTACCTCAAACCCCTCCTCTTCACGAGGAGTATTTTGTCCCACGAAGGAGATGATGGGAATTCTCAAAGCGAATACCCAAACAAAGAAAATAACAAATATCTTATAGATCCTCAAAGTAATTGTCTTATACTTAGCTTCTATAGGCAAAGGGTACTTCCCTGAGATGGAAGTGATGCGATGTGAAGTTAGCAGCGTGACGGTGCTCTCAGATGAATGCCAAAGGGCTTGGAGAGCAACAACACTTTCTTCTTTGATTCTAATCTCTCTTGGACACACAATGGGTGGAAAGAAGTATTGCTTGGTATATCTAACAAAGGAAAGTCCTCTATTTATAGAGGCTCTAAGAAGGGTTTAGAATTCTCTTCTAGTCGTTGGAAGGCTTCTCTAGCTATTGGGAATTATTCCAAGGCAAATCAGGCCGAAATAAGGGTTATTTATGATTCTAACAGGGTTATCAGATGTCTGAATATATTATCAGACGTCTAGGTCATTGTCTAATCTAGGAATTAGTCGTCTAATCTAGAAGGATGGAAGATCTGCTTAAAGTTGGATCAAGATGGACGTCTAAAGATCAATTATAAGACATCTGGGAAACTAATTAGACGTCTAATTTAAGATGGATTTCCTTCTAATTTTTGTACAGACCTAAGCAGGATTTTAGGTCTTGTTGGTCAGACAATAGGTCAAACGTCTGGCACAAAGTCTGGACGTCTGGAAATACAATCTTCTGTGGGAATGGATTTCTCGAGGCTCAAACAGCTATAATCACTAACAAAAGTGATTTGGGGATGGATTAAACCTAACGTCCATTTATCATACGTCTAGGGTTCTCTAAGGACGTCTGAAAATGAATGTAGGTTAGATTAAAGGTTAATCCTCTAAGATTAGGTTTGACAAGCCAACAGTCCTCTAGTTGAGCATCTGGCAAGGTCATCAGACGTCTTCTAAGACGTCTGGATTAAGGGCTGGATATCTGAAACTGCTAGATAGAGAGTGGTTATCCAACCTAAGTGTTTTGGACGTCTAATGAAACAGTCAAACGTCTTAAAGTCTAAGATTAGACGTCTGATTTTCAGATTGGACCTCTGATCAAGCTATCTGATGCCTATTTTGGCTAAGTTCTCTACGAAAAGTCCAAGTATCCTAGGGTAGTGTGTGTTCCTAGGACTACTATTTGGTAACTTTAAGGCTCTTTAACAATCATATAGACAAAATAAAGAGAAAAGAATATAAAGAAAAAATACAAGACAAGAAAAACATCTATCCTATTCTTCTTCTCCTTTCTTCAAGCTCTTGCTTGAAGTGAAGCTCCTTCTCCTCCATCAAGCTCCTCCAATCCGCCATGGGTGTGAACTTGAGCCCCTTCACACTTGTATCCACTTGCAATTTTCCTGAAACTCATAAACTCAAATTGTAAATGTTAAATAACAAGTGTTTTGTTATCATCAAAATTAATGATCGTGATGCCCTTGCACCAACATCACCAACAGTACCCACCTGTCTATGGCCTTGCTGCTGACAGAGAGGCCAAAGTTGCAAATTTTTGGAATGAAGATGTGGATAGATGGGAGATACTGGAGATGGGCTGTAGAGAGGGGAGTCGCACATGGGGGAGAGATCACAGTTGCTCTAGGATTTACAAGCTTTCAAGCCGATGGGTGGTACTGGCACATATAGATGGATGGGAGATTTTTCATCTGCCAAGGCTTATGAGAAAATGGTAGCATGTGCACAGAATGAAGAAGTTGACGCCATTTGTGTGAGCCTATGGAAACTTAAAATTCCTTTGAAGGTACAAATTTTCCTATGGCTTTGCAGGAGGGATGGTCTCATTACTGGCGACTTGAGGCATCAAAGAATGGGTATGGCTGCTCAAGCATGTCACCTATGTGGTTTCCAGGCAAACAGTGTGTAGCACATTTTTTCTTCGTGCGTGATTACTGATTTTGTGTGGAATAGGGTCAATGGCGGTGGGCTACCTATTTGGTAGGATATGTGGGATGACTTTATTAGAGGTAGGAGGCCGCATTGTTCCATGGCGGTTGTTTTGTGGTGTGTTTGGCATGCGAGGAATGAACGCCTTTTTCAGGAGAGACCTGTAAATGCGGTGCGAATTGTACATGGGTGTCTGGCTCTCATACGACATTGGAGGAGTTGATGTATTTGTTTGTTTCTTTGTTCATTAATAAAATTTCCGGATGGCTATCGGCTTAGATGGCTCTCCTTTCTTTCTCAAAAAATAAGAGAAGAATTAATAAAAGAGAGGGTTAATTCTCTATTTTAACCAATAATTATAACAGTAAAATAGCTAATGGGTGAATGCATGATTAATTAAAGGTCAAACAAGCCTAAAAAGAAAACTAATGAGCTTAGACTGATCAATCTAGGGTTTCATTGAATTAACAAGTCAATTAATGATTAATTAACCCTAATTTTGGCCTCACTTAAATTAACAAGGTTCCAGTGAAAATGAATGTAATCTAAGTCCTCTAAAAATCATCTAAAAATATTTTATGAGGATTAGAAGTCAATTTGACAATCAAAACCCATTTTGACCTAAAACAGAGATCTAGGTGGGCTTTTAATACATTTTGGGTCAAATCATAAATTGACCATGCAAACATCATCAAAATAAAAAATTGAAGTCACCATTAAATTACTTATATCAAAATTAGGTTACCATAAAAATTTGGGCTTATTTGGACTTCAGCTTGGTAAGTTTACAATTTACCCATAATTCCTAATTTCCTTGAAAAACCCCCTAACTCTTCATCCTCACAAAACGGCCCCTACCAGTAGTAGCAACAAGCTCTCCACTTGCCGCGACTTCGACCATGGATTGCGATCAATCTATTTGACGGATCTCCAAAAATTTTGGTGGATTGATTGCCCTATCATAACTCTTCCAAATCGAGCCAATTCTAGTCATTCTTGCCAACTATGGAGGCCACGAATCTCGTCGGAGCACATTCAAGCTGCATCCATTTTGGCCTTGATTGGGCTGCTAATCGCCACGATCGAGTGTCTTGAAACCAAGGCCATGTCCTTGCGGATCTTTTTTGTCCAATTTTGGCGTGTCAACAACCCTCTCTTCTTCCCCAACACCACCATTAACGCCGACCCTGTATCTCTTCGTCCTCCTTTGTCGTCGCACCCTGCCACCAATCGAGGCTGTGGCTATCTTCACCACTTCTTCACAACCTTCCTGCCAACAAAGATGGCCCTTCTACCTCTTCTTCGCACGACATCATTCTCACCGTCTCCTCCTTCTCCATGACCAGCGGTTACGTCGGCCACATTCTCGACCCCCTTCATCCACTTTTAGGTAGCTCATTCTCTTTCTCTCTCTTTATAGTGTAAGTTCCTCTCTTTAGATCTCACAACCAATGCCCACAACTCCCTCCTCCCGCTTTCTTCTCCAACACCAGCCATGCTTTGGCATGGCTCTGGCAACACACCCTCGTCACTTCACTCCACCTCCCGCTTCACCAACCACCTCAACAACTCTGCCATGCCGCTATGATCAAAATCCCTCTAGCAATTTGGGCCTTCGACACACCCACCACCGCTGGCTATCTCGCATTCGCCAGCCATCTTCGACCGTCCTCACTCCAAATCTCCACTACTATCACATTCCATGACCTTAGCGAAGCACCTCAACTCCTCGATTTGGAGTTTCCACTGCTCCAACAAATCGACCCCTACCCACGGTCACACCACCTATTGTAGACCAAGTCCGTTACCTCACATCTCGCCAAGCTTCCAAGCTTCGTGGGAAGCTTCTTGAGGGCATGGGGAATCCATTGCCACCCTCGGCGAGGAGATTTGTGCTTAGAAGCTCGCCGACCTCCACCACGACCGGCGACTTGCATGCCTCTTACTGATACGTAGAGAAGAGGAGAAGAGAAGGAAGAAGGGCAAGTGTGTGAACGCAAAGAAAGAAAATCACAGGGGCTAAATCACAGAGCTTCAGGGACTGAAATGCAAGAAAATCAACCTTTTCAAAGACTGATTTGTTATTCTTATTGATTAAGCTTACTATTTGGTTCTGAATAAGTTTTGATTGCAATTACTTGCTCAAACATTCTTGATAATTGAGTATTTAGTGCTTAATTGCTATCACACTTGATTGATTTATATTATTGAGCATTGAATAATTTTTGCACATGAGTTTGGGTTCATATCTTGATTCGTAGGACCAAGTGCAAAACTGAACTTGTTTATTTTGAAAATTCACATTTAGTGTAGGTTCAATTGTACATAATGAGATAGTGGTTTTCACACAATTATTTGCTCCTAGCAAACGACCTTGGATTAGTCCAATAATTTGAGTTTACAAATTTCAAAAGTCATTTCCGCATATTCGATAGTATTACAATGCGTGTTTTATCAAATATCGATTCACGCGAAACAAAGACACCTCAAGAGCAAGGTATCTCCCTTAATCTTCTCTTCTCTCCTTCCTATGGTTGACTATATGGTGTATGTGGGGTAGGAAATTAAAGCTAGCCAAAGATGGGTTTATGATGGTGGTTAGTGGTGTATTTATAGAATGAATAGGAAGGACTGGTGACAACCTTGGTGTGGCTTAGGGTTAAGGTGGCGTGGGATGAGATGGAGGGTTGAGATATGATTTTGAAGTGGTGGTTATGGGATCTATGGTGGAGGGTTCATGACACCAATTGGACGGATGTGCAGATGGTTGTTAAGGGTTAGGTTAGGTATGGTTGGAGCCAATTTGTGGGTGGTTAAGGCTAGGTGTTTTGGCACCAACCTATAGATGGTGGAGATAGGTTTAAGCGGGTATGTGTAAGGTGGAGATGGGAGGATATGTTGGCACCAAAAGGAGGTTCTAGAAGGGTAGGTTTTGGTGCCAATTGGTGGAGGCCTTTGGTGGTGGTTGAGGGTTGAATGGTTACCATTCTTGGTGCCAAAGTGAAGGGGTGGCAAGGTGGTGGTGGTTATAGGGGTTGGTACCAACTTAAGGAAGGAGTAGGTGGTATTTTTGGTGAAGCTAGGTAGGAAGGTGGCTAGCTAGCTTAGCTAGTAGATGAGTAGAGGAGTCAGGGTTTTGCTGGAGGAGCTACTTTGAGTCTGCATGGAGCTGGTGTTGAGCTACAGAAACTCTTCTAGGAACTCAGCTACTCAGTTAGCTAGCTAGTTCTTTGCTAGCTACTAAGTTGAGTAGGTTGAGCTAAGTTGAG
This sequence comes from Thalassia testudinum, assembly GCA_037157565.1. Taxonomy (NCBI): domain Eukaryota; kingdom Viridiplantae; phylum Streptophyta; class Magnoliopsida; order Alismatales; family Hydrocharitaceae; genus Thalassia; species Thalassia testudinum. The sequence goes on from JAZHRO010000063.1 coordinate 102,274,512, forward strand.
CTGGTCTCAACTATTCTGGAACTAAGGGGAGATGGTAAGATCTTCTTGAAGACTCCCTAGCTAGTTAAGTTAGCTAGCTTAGGTCCAGTAGACAAGCTCAACGAAGTTGAGCTAGGGTGAGTCTTCATGAGTTGGTGTTGCACTGCCTTGAGCTGGTTGTGGACTTCTTAGCTATCTTAGCTTAGCTAGCTGAGGACTAGTAGCTAAAGTAAGTTGACTGGAGCTACCATGAGTTGTGTGGAGCTAGAATGAGTTGGATCTAGCTGCATTCAACTGGGTTGAGATGGAATCCAGCTGAGGTGAGCTAGATTGAGCTAAGATCCAGCTGGAATGAGCTCATTCTTTATCTTCTTGATTAATCTGCCTTTAATATTGCCAGGGTTTAAGTGATTCTTACCATGTGATCATCCTTGACAATGACATGAAGTGCATGAGGAAAAATAAAGGAAAATGATGCAATGCATGCCTAAACTGAGAAACTCCTAAATGCAATTCCCAAGCCATGTTGTAGTATGCAAAACCTAAGAGCTAGGTGTGTTTTTAGGCATAATAGTGATGATAAGCTGGTGTTTATCATATACGAAGCAGTGGTACCTATATAGGTCGAACTATAGAGGCTCCAATAATAGACATGCGCTGAGTGACCATTAGTTTATCATACTCTTCCCTAGAAATAGTAATATAAGAACTGACAGGCTCCTCATCCAACACCTGACTCTTCCCCCTCCATAGTTAGAATGGCACAAGATGGAGGTGAATTGTGCATAATATAAAAATTTAAAACAATAAATTTGCACAATAATGTCCAAACCACAAATGAACACAACATGTAGAGAGGAAACCCTTCAACTGGGAAAAACCTCTACCTTATCTTCCAACAAAGATTTTCCACATGACACAAGCAAGTAATTCCACTATACTACCACTTTACAACCAAAGGTGGTAATCCTCAATTACAACAAACACTTTCTTGTACAACCCACAAGAAAGCAATTTTTTTCTTCTCTCCAAGAAGAACGGGAATTCCACAAATGGAAACCCAACAACAATAATAATCAAGAGATTAAAGCAACAAAAATTCCTATATAGCCAATAGTATGATTTTGACGTTGAAAAATATGCCTAGTGCTAATCAAGTTTACTCCAAAATAATCTTTCCTTAGATATAAGATTTTGCACGTGAAAGTTGGAGTAACAATTTTATCTTTCCAAATAATCTTGCACACTAGAAATACCTTGTAAAGAAAGCTTTGCAAGGTGGCGTGTAAGTGTAAATTCAGTACAAATATTTACTCCAATAAATCTTTCAAAAATGATTTATAATGAGCACATGAAAGTGGGTAAAAATCTTGAAATGATCACCAAATAACAATTGATAACAAATAATCAATAATCAATCAATGATCATTACTTCCTTTTCAAATAACCTTGGATGAGTGGAAGTAGAAAAAATTCCTTGAGAATGAACCCACCTGAGAAAGAGGGCTTGAGAGTCTTTATGCCTAAGGTGGCTTTGGACGTTGGAGTATTTTTTGCATGTGGAGGAATGGAAAGTTGATGTAATAATGTGATGAATTTTAAATGAGAGAGTAAAGGAATATATATAGAAGTAGGGGTGTCCTTTCAAAAGTGTCAAACACTGGAGTACAACATTCAATTAGTTTTCCAAAAATAATAATCGTATATCAATTTATGTAGAAATTGCATTTTGGAAATTAGCCGTTTAATAGAGTTTAGTCAAAATAATTATGCGACTAATTCTTTGTAAAGGATGATAACTACTAAGTGGTTATTTATTTTTAATTTTGATTTCATTAATAAAAGGGTAATCACTATACATGATAAAAAGAAGAAAATCATCCTTTTAAAGGCATGTGTTCGGGAGGAATCTTTTAGAAAGACATGCAATGTTAATATAAAAAATAAGCGTTGATTAATAAAGTTAATAAGTCCAAGTGTGCAGATGAATAGTCAATTGAGCATATAATAAATTGAACTATGAAAATAGTTCAATTTATTAAACATTTAATTGAACAAATTTCGAAGTTATGTGCATAAATGTTAATGGCTCTTTAACAAGTGTTCTAAGAATAACAAAAATAAAGCCATGTATTCTTGATAAGATGTACATCACTTGTGTTCCAAAATGACCTGCAATATCAAAATATAATGCAAAATAACATAATAATGATTTTGTAAAACATCAAAATTAGCTAATGTATAAACACATAGGAGACCTGATTGGCCTGAGGCCCTAAGGAAAACCATGCTTGATCCAATGGTGATCAATAGTGTGGTTTGTTTTGTAGTAGTGCTCACAAAAGATACCAGTACATCCATGGGCTCATCCACTACCACCACCTCTAGTTGCATGCCCTCTTCCGGTTCTTCACGACCACAACCAACAGATACCATTGCTGAGTTAGGAGGGATAGGATCAGATATCTCCAAGTGAGACAGGAGCACATAAATCTAGATAGGTGAAGGAATCTTCTCTAGAGTCATAAGTTGGTCCTTCATAGACTTGTATTCTAAACCCAAAGTAGTTAGCAACTAAATACATTGAATAGCTTCCTACTGCTTGGTCATGATGAACATATTTGATGAGAGAGGATGATGGATGTCCTACTCATCCCAGAGGTTCTTAAGAGTACCATAACACTCAACCAAGCTCATTGTTCCCTTCTGGAATGTGTGTATCTCCTTGATGACTCGGTAGAGGTGAGCAATATTACTTTTGTGGAAGTGAATCTCATGAAGCACGTCCCACATCCTCTTAGTAGATGAATATGACATAACTTGCTTGGCAATAGATTCCTTCATACTATTCAACATGACTGTTGCAACCCAATCATTGTTTGCCTCCCAGTCCTCAATTTTCATGGTCGGTTCCTCCTTTGTCAAGATATACTTCTTTCTATGTGATCCTACAAACTAAGAGAAAGAGGTCGACCACAAGAGAAAATTTGTCCCATCTAACTTGATGGAAGTACCAGCATTGAGAGGGTGCACTCGTGGTAGATAGCTTCCCATTGAGTCATTGAGAGGATCATTTTGGTCACCCATAGTGCTTAGGTTTGTGGAATAATTGAAAAGCTAAGGCTGCGCACAACTTTTTAGATCATCCAACCACTGCAGAACACAATTTCAAGGTCTAAAATAGTGATATTCATACCATAATCTCTTGAGAATCCAGATCGTGGACAACTCTATTTGCCAAGATATAAAAATTAGACCGCAGAGAACCCTAAAATCAGATCGTATAGGACTAAAATCAAATCTGAAATAAGAGGTAAGGTGATGCTAAAATCAAGCAAGGTGGTGTTCAAATTAGAATCGAAAGGAGTTGCAATGCTGGAATCAAATCATAGGTGACACGAAAGGCTTCTCTGGTGGATAGTAGCTGCACGCTAAGGCAAAGAAGGTGCCAATGGTGCCACCACCACCAGGAAGAGTCCTTGTGCCCCCGCTGGAGGAGGAGGAGAGCTTACTAGTGATGCTTCCTGCCACCGATGGGTTGCTACATTGCTGGGAAGATCATTGGAGCAGTTGGTGACGCCCTTGGAAAGGTGTAGGGATTAGGTGGAGGATTGGAGTCTACGGTTTGGTTGGATATTGGAGGACCAACCTAGGACCACGGCTTTAATACCATGTTGGGAAAAACTGAGAGTCTTGTCTAATTCCATAACCCTAAGGGTCTCTGATGAGAGCCTCATCATGAGTCATAACTAGCTCATTTTGACCTAATAAAGAAGATAAAAGCTCCTACATAACCTAGAAGAAGGCCTAAATGAAGGAATAAGTGCTCTGAGAAGAAAACATGAATTAAAGGTTAAAACTGCAATTTTACCATTGCAGTACATAAACAGGTTTTAACATAGGTCAAATGGTCTAAATGAGATAAAAAGTGGGTTGAGTCAATCAGAAATGGGTTTATGTACAATCTAGGAATTAAATGACATTTGGTAACCCTAAAACAGACCTGCTTAAATTAACAAGGTTTCGGTCAGAATAAAAATCAATTAAACCCTCTAAAAATCATGGAAAAATATCCTCTAGGGTTTAGAACACTTAATTTGGCCTTTGGAACCCAGTTTGACCTACATTAGGGTCCTAGCACATTAATTGACCTAATTTAGGTTTTTACGCAAAATGTCCAGTCAAACGAGGTCAAACCTAAAATCCAACTTCACCATTGGATTCCTTAGGTCCAAATTAGGTTTGTACCAAAATTTGGACCTAAGGGGAGGTCATCTTGACCTAGTTTGCAATTTAGTACACCCAAATCACAACTTGGTCCCTATCTTTTGAAAATCACTGCAGAGAGCCCCCTAAGTTCCTCGCCACCTTTGCAATCAGGTCCTGCCGCCATTGTTAGGGCAGAACCGATCTCCGACGAGGTTTAGAGAGGGATTCCTCTCTAATCCCTCAGAGATTCCCTCCCAGAAATGGAAGGGAGATTCCCTGAGGAATTCCCTTCCTTCTAAAGCCAATCACAATCTCTGGTGTAAACCCAATCTCTCGTGCGAACGCACGAGGGATTTGGGTATCTTAACCTATTTCCTACTCCGGTGAGCCATCAGAGGCAATAGGCGTGCCTTCCACGCCCTGAACACCCGGCCCAGTGCCTCTAAAAGAACCTACACCTCCGGCCGCTCATCTTTAGCTTGATTTGGCCGAGCTTCCACCTCTAATTCATCTCTTCCTTCCCGGCCAAAGTCCCCAGAAAGCTCCGGCGAGCTCCCTCTCCCATCCTCTTCGCTCTGCCACAAAACCAGTGGCAGAGTCATCTTCCTCACTCTCCTCCGCGTCGTGCAGCACCCATGCACGCCGCCTCAGCCCTGTCGTCACCGCCGTCCTCCCCCACTGGGCAGCGTCTTCTCCGACGACAGCAGGTACAGCTGTCCGCCCTCCGTCTCCCTTCGTCCCTACAATTAGGTTAGAACTACTCCCCGTGTTCCCCTCTCTCTTTTCCCCCTGTTATTTCATTGAATTGCCCCTCGACCGACGCTGACCACCTCCATCTTCCTCGCCTCCGACCGACCTCCGGCAAGCAGCTCCCACCATTCCACCCCTCCACACGGCTCGCCAACCGACTCATAAGCTCCGCCTCACCACAAGGAACAGCTTCCGCCCATCATCCATCCCTCTACACCTCCGCAGTAACCCCCCGAACAACCCCACACCTCCGGCCACAGGTTGACCTAGGCATGCACGCCTAGGCCGTCCTGCGTCCTGCAGCACCGTGCACCACCTTCGCCGTGCCACGGTGAAGGTGCCCAGCTGGTCTGATTAGGCCAATAGGCCGTGCTTGTGTTTGACAGGTATCGACGCTCCTGCCGCCATTGACGGTCGAAGCAGCTCCAGGTGCAGCAGCTCCAGGCGCAGCAGCTCCATGCTCTAGGCGCAGCAGACTCGCGCGGGTGTTGCGAAGCGATCAGGGTCAGCATTGTCATTGAGAGGCCCGCAGCCTTGGGCAATTGCACTAAGAAAGCTCTGAGGGCACGCGAAATTGGGGCAGGCCAGATAGTCCCACATCGTGGAAATACGAGGCACCGCTGTGGTATAAGTTGAATTTGTGATATTGTCTGGTTGCCTCCGAACGCACAGGGGTGAGGTCCCTCACCTGCCCTAGCGCCCGCCTCGTCCGCGGTTTCACCTCGCGGATCTGGCGGGATCCGACCCGACCCTAACCTACGCACTCCTCACACATCACCCACCTGCAGGTGCGCCTGGTCCCGGGTGTGAAATCCGACCCGATTACCTGTGTGGCTCTGGGAGAGCGTCCTTGAGTGAATTGCTGAGAGAGAGAGATGCGTGGGTAGAGGGAAATGGATAGGTTTTGCTCTGTGCAGGTAGGCTGAACGTTGAGGAAGAAAGACTTAGCCCCGAAGAAGAAGAAGAGAAGGAAGAAAGAAGGCAAGGCAGCGAAGAGAAGGAAGAACAGAGACCAAGGAAGAAAGAGAAGCCTTCGCAGAAAGAAGAAGAAGAAGGCAGAAGAAAGGACTACAGAGCCAAAGAAGGAGAAGAAAGAGGAGACCAAGGCAGAATCTGAAGAAGATAGAAGGAAAAAGAAGAGACTAAGAAGCAAGGCAAGAAGAAGAGCCTACGAAAAAGAAAAGAGAGGCCAAGACAGAAGAGAAGAAAGGAAAGGCTACAGAGAAAGAAATATCTGCAATAAAAGGAAAACACTTTTAAGACGTCTGATCACAAGATCAGACATCCAATTTCATTCTTTTTTGGCATAATTACACTTTACCCGCATACATTCATGTTTGAATTTAAGTTTTGAGTAAATTAAAGTGTTCAATTACCTTTTGATTAGTAGTAAATTCCAATTGCTTCCTGTGTTCGACCTCGGATACTCTGGTTTTCGAGTAATAAAAACTCTTTATTTGTTTGAACGCTTTGTTGGCTTTACTACACGTGACATTCTCTTTAAAACCCGCACAAAAGCGTACGAACATTTTGGCACCGTTGCCGGGGAGCAACGCGCAATTTACCACTAGTCTCTACATTCTTTTCTTCATATTGAACACTAACTTGCCCTACTTTGCTTTGATGTGATCTTGCAGGTATTTCACGAGAAAATCCCTCCCGCCAGTCAACCACTCCAGGGCAGGTAATTTCTTTTCTTCCTTAATCATCCCCTAATTCTAAAAAGACAAAAGGGAGAGAATCAATTTAGGAATCAGTTGCCTTTTTTATAGTAATCACCATGTTTAAGGCAAACGTTTCCTAATTTTGCGAAATTTTTCAAATGCTCTTGAAGTTGGAGCAATTTTTTTAGATTCCAACCCACAAATTCATGTGCCTAATAGAAACAACGCTTAATCTCTATGGACAACACATTTCTTGCTTTTAAGTCCAAAGAGAACCTTTTCAAAAAGAAAAAAATAGGATTGGAAATAGAACCAAATTAGGGTTCTACAGTAGGATCTTGAAGTGCTAGTCACACATGCCTGCATAAAAGGAAATAAACCTTCCCGCATCAGTGTGCTACCCAAGACCTTGATTGAAGAGATCTTAACAAAACAAACCCTAAAAAAATTGAACTCTAAAATCACTTGAATCTTAAAATTTTTTGGACCTAATAACCTGGGAGTCAAATCAGGGTGTTCTCTAGGCTCTAAACCTAGAATCATTCTACCATCTATAGGACAGGTCAGGTGAAGTTGGCCCCTTGGGTCAACCAACCTATAAATTAGGTCACAACATCAACACATCTAAAGTTCAAGTGAGAACCCTAAAAGCACCTTTGAAATAAAAGTGGTAGACTTAAGAGGTCAAGGTCCCCATTCTGGTCTACCTGGAATCTCAGTGACAAGAGAGGTCGGGTGGGGGAAACCTTGTAACCCGTAGGGACGCTCTACCGTGTAGGGGTCTTTGCGGGACTCTCCCTCTCTAGCTGCCCAGGTAATTCTCAGGTGGACGATCTTTTGATCCAGGGGTCCATCCGCCCCGAACCTTTATAGTCATCCAAACATCTTTGGGTGTCTTGATTGGGTCAAGAACATCTCCAGTCCCTCATCTTTTCTCTTTAGAGCACACATACACATTTTCAGTGGGACTCGTTATTCAGATCTGATCGCTTCATAACACATCGTGATTCATAACTTGATTCTACATCTTGACTCCACCACCTGATCCAAATATGCAGCCAAACCACCTAGGACTACCATTCAAGAAACCTGAATATCAGAGATCCATGAGAGATAAAATGATTGAGGATGCCATGAAATTCTATGAAAATGAAGAAACCTCAACAACAGCAGGAAACATTCAGGTTGATATCCCAACAACCACAACCTTTGTCATAACTTGTGCCCAAGTACTATTAGCAGAAGCCAACAAAGGATCAAACCGTGACTTGCTCCTTACTGCATACATTGAGATAGAAAAACTACACAATATTGAATACCTTCAATGTATGACAAATCCTCAACTTTGGAAGCAACACCAAGATAGTCTTGAAAAATGGGAAGAGATAATGAGATTAGTAAAACAAGTTATTGACCAGAAGTACCCGTATATACCACAAATAGAGGAGGAACTATCTTGGGACAACATCGAGGATAAATCTGATCTCGGGTTTGAGGCACAAAAGGGTTGTGAATTCCCAACCCAGATGAAGTATAATGTGCCTGATACTGAAGAAGGTTGGGAAGCTCCAAATGCAGGAAAATACCAGGATGAGCCCATTCTAGAAATCCAAAACTCCTACAAGTATGAGAGTACAACTAAACCTCTCGAGGGTATAAATTCCGTCCCTTATTCTGATAAGGTGACCCTTGAAGATTATTCAGACCTAGATTATAGTAATTCAACCCACATCCTAAGCCTAAAACCTAGATCTGAAACATATTTTGAAGACTCCAAGGCCCCATATGAAGAAGATCAATCTTTTAATGAAGAATATGATTTTGGGCCTCGATTTGATGAATATCCCTCGCCAACATCCTCAGAGGAACGAATCGATTTTTCGGAAGTCATGCCAATCTACGACACAGAAACCAAGGAGTTGGACGAGCAGGGTTTCGATTGGGTCTGCCCTACTAACTTTGAACCTGAGCCTCTACCAGATAAGGGTACCCTTTTAAGCTCAGAATTCACATTTAGGCTAGACCCCAGGCAGGCTGCTGAATCTACAACATATGATTTATTCTATGGTGGAACTCATGATCTGGAATCTCATTCAAATTTTGATTGTCGTAAACTCTCCGACGATTTCGAATCTAACCATAACATCGGAGAAAATCTGTCTCCTGACTATAACATGTCAATTCTCTTTGAAGCCACCTGCCCCACATATACAGAACCAATCAAAACCCGTTCCCCACCCCGATCTGCAACCGGACTCAATTTCTATTCTAATTCACCTCTCACTGAGCCGATTGCAGATGATTCAACTCCATATCTATACCGGGTATCGGGTATTGATCAGACCAAAAATCAGGAGCCTTCATTCTTTGATTACCCCTGTAGGGATTCCACACCTTACATTGATTATTTTTCGGAACCCAACTCTGACCAGGCTGAGTCGACTCAGCCTAAACCCAAGTTTTCACTTCCATATCCATCAGAACTTCATTGCATATGGTGGGTCCCACATTTGTTGATCTACATCTATCAACCCACCAGACTCATTGGGTTTAGGCTGCATCATCAGCCCACTGATATGAACAAGCACCTGGTTGGACCAACCGGGCTCTTAATCAAGGTGCTTGTTTTCCAAAACTCCACCGATTTGACCACTCCCTCTCCATCCCATTTTCCGCTCGGCTGAAGGCATCAAATTTAGCGCTTAACTGGAGGCAACCCGTCATCCCAAAAATAGAGACCCGTCTGATTATCCGTTCGTACTCCACGTCTATTGCACCTTGATTTCAACCTTAGACAGTTGATCCCACCTCTGGTACACGTATCAGAGCTTAAAATCATCCGCATCAGTCATTCCCGACCCATTCACCCACCCGATGTATCCTGTTCTAAGCCACTGACCTCAACACTAATTCACACCCTCTATTTACAATGATGACATTGCAAAACTTAGGCATGGGGGGGTGATAAAGTGCATACATACAGAACCAAGAAAAAACCAGAAGGATTTTCTCACAAAAAATTTGCATATGTCAAAAACACAAAAAAGTTGAAAAATTATGAAAAAGAACAAAAAAATGGGGGAGGGAGGAAATTTTGTAAGCCACATATTCATAAGGAGGAGAAAAAGAGTAAAATGACAAAAAGGAGCACAAGATGAAAAAGAAAAAGAAATAGTCATTAGTAAAAGATTAAGGAGTTAACTGAAGTTCTAGACCAAATCAAATAAAAGAAAAAGTGCTAAGGAGACATAACAAGAGATTAGCAGGAACGCTGATCTTAGGCCTCTTGGGCTAGAATCTGTAGCTTAAAAATTCATGTATCCTTTAAAATCTGGATAATCCTCAAGAGGTTGAGGAAAATGCAAAGCTTGAGTATTAGGTCTAAAGCTTAGGAAGTATTCGGCCTCATTAACTGACCTCCGATTTGCAGGATTCAGTAACCTAAGCAACCCAAATTCACACACAGTCTGGTTCAGTGCGCATAAACATCCAAACCATGCAAAAGCGTTTAATGTTCTGAAAAAGTCACCTAGATTAGGAGCGGCCAACCAACACAGGTTGATTTGGACGAGTTCCCGGCGCGGAGAGGAGGGAAATTCCCCTCGAAGATGCGTAACAACATATCGTCTCCTCGGTGCTTGTCTCTTAGGATATTTAAATATCCAACTGGGGGCATGTAAGCACTCTGCTGGTTCAGATACCATGGGCGGTATTATCACGAATGTCGATCGCCAGGGTCTGAATTCGGCCACGGAACACCGTGGGCGAGATTATCTCGAAATCTCGAAAGCCAGGGTTCTGGGGGTTGCCATGGGCAGGATTATCTCGAAATCTCGAAAGCCAGGGACCCTTGAGGATTGATGATGGGGACGAGGAATCCGATACAGACCATATTGAGAAGCTAATCCGAAGCTAGAAATAAAAATAAAAGAGAGAGAAAAGCTCTCCAAACAAATAAATCTTCTATCTCTCTCTTACAAAAATGCACTGCAAACTGAACTTAGGCTAAAAAATGTCTTAAGTACGGTGCTTTAACCGCGGAGTCCAACAAACCCTAGGTTAGTTTTTGTGGGCCTTAGAAACCTTTGCGGAGGACTGAGGCTAAAGCGGGTCAGGTTCGGATTTTGGTTGGTACTTGAGTACCTCTAGGCCTATTGTCGGCATTCCTACCTAATCACAAAAGAAAAGGAGAAGCACTTATCATGATTGTTGACAGACACTCTGGGTCTAGAACGGAAGTAAAACCTTGAAATTTTGCTAAGGGACTAGCAAAAGCTAGGCATGTGGGTATGATGAGAGCCTCATCATGAGCCATAACTAGCTCATTTTGACCCAATAAAGAAGATAAAAGCTCCTACATAACCTAGAAGAAGGCCTAAATGAAGGAATAAGTGCTCTGAGAAGAAAACATGAATTAAAGGTTAAAACTGCAATTTTACCATTGCATTACTAAACGGGTTTTCTTAGAGGCAAAACATAGGTCAAATGGTCTAAATGAGATAAAAATTGGGTTGAGTTAATCAGAAATGGGTTTATGTGCAATCTAGGAATTAAATGACATTTGGTAACCCTAAAACAGACCTGCTTAAATTAACAAGGTTTCGGTCAGAATAAAAATCAAGTAAACCCTTTAAAAATCATGTAAAAATATCCTCTAGGGTTTAGAACACTTAATTTGGCCTTTGGAACCCAGTTTGACCTACATTAGGGTCCTAGCACATTAATTGACCTAATTTAGGTTTTTACGCAAAATGTCCAGTCAAACGAGGTCAAACCTAAAATCCAACTTCACCATTGGATTCCTTAGGTCCAAATTAGGTTTGTACCAAAATTTGGACCTAAGGGGAGGTCATCTTGACCTACTTTGCAATTTAGTACACCCAAATCACAACTTGGTCCCTATCTTTTGAAAATCATTGCAGAGAGCCCCCTAAGTTCCTCGCCACCTTTGCAATCAGGTCCTGCCGCCATTGTTAGGGCAGAACCGATCTCCGGCGAGGTTTAGAGAGGGATTCCTCTCTAATCCCTCAGAGATTCCCTCCCAGAAATGGAAGGGAGATTCCCTGAGGAATTCCCTTCCTTCTAAAGCCAATCACAATCTCTGGTGTAAACCCAATCTCTCGTGCGAACGCACGAGGGATTTGGGTATCTTAACCTATTTCCTACTCCGGTGAGCCATTAGAGGCAATAGGCGTGCCTTCCACGCCCTGAACACCCGGCCCAGTGCCTATAAAAGAACCTACACCTCCGGCCGCTCATCTTTAGCTTGATTTGGCCGAGCTTCCACCTCTAATTCATCTCTTCCTTCCCGGCCAAAGTCCCCAGAAAGCTTCGATGAGCTCCCTCTCCCATCCTCTTCGCTCTGCCATAAAACCAGTGGCAGAGTCATCTTCCTCACTCTCCTCCGCGTCGCGCAGCACCCGCGCACGCCACCTCAGCCCCGTCGTCGCCGCCGTCCTCCCCCACTGGGCAGCGTCTTCTCCAGTGACAGCAGGTACAGCCGTCTGCCCTCCGTCTCCCTTCGTCCCTACAATTAGGTTAGAACTACTCCCCGTGTTCCCCTCTCTCTTTTCCCCCTGTTATTTCATTGAATTGCCCCTCGACCGACGCTGACCACCTTCATCTTCCTCACCTCCGACCGACCTCCGGCGAGCCGCTCCCACCATTCCACCCCTCCACACGGCTCGCCAACCGACTCATAAGCCTTGCCTCACCACAAGGAACAGCTTCCGCCCATCAGCCATCCCTCTACACCTCCGCAGTAACCCCCCGAACAATCCCACACCTCCGGCCACAGGTTGACCTAGGCACGCACCCCTAGGCCGTCCTGCGGCCTACAGCACCATGCACCACCTTCGCCGTGCCACGGCGAAGGTGCCCAGCTGGTCTGATTAGGCCAATAGGCCGTGCTTGTGTTTGACAGGTATCGACACTCCTACCGCCATTGACGGTCGAAGCAGCTCCAGGTGCAGCAGCTCCAGGCTCCAGGCGCAGCAGACTCGCACGGGTGTTGCGAAGCGATCAGGGCCAGCATTGTCGCTAAGAGGCCCGCAGCCTTGGGCAATTGCACGAAGAAAGCTCTGCGGGCGCGCGAAATTGGGGCAGGCCAGATAGTCCCACATCGTGGAAATACGAGGCACCGCTGTGGTATAAGTTGAATTTGTGATATTGTCTGGTTGCCTCCGAACGGACAGGGGTGAGGTCCCTCACTTGCCCTAGCACCCGCCTCGTCTGCGGTTTCACCTCGCGGATCTGGCGGGATCCGACCCGACCCTAACCTACGCACTCCTCGCGCATCACCCACCTGCAGGTGCGCCTGGTCCCGGGTGCGAAATCCGACCCGATTACCCGTGTGGCTCTGGGAGAGCGTCCTTGAGTGAATTGCTGAGAGAGAGAGACGCACGGGTAGAGGGAAAGGGATAGGTTTTGCTCTGTGCAGGTAGGTTGAACGTTGAGGAAGAAAGACTTAGCCGCGAAGAAGAAGAAGAGAAGGAAGAAAGAAGGCAAGGCAGCGAAGAGAAAGAAGAATAGAGACCAAGGAAGAAAGAGAAGCCTTCGCAGAAAGAAGAAGAAGAAGGCAGAAGAAAGGATTGCAGAGCCAAAGAATTAGAAGAAAGAGGAGACCAAGGCAGAATCTGAAGAAGATAGAAGGAAGAAGAAGAGACTGAGAAGCAAGGAAAGAAGAAGAGCCTACAAAAAAGAAAAGAGAGGCCAAGACAGAAGAGAAGAAAGGAAAGGCTGCAGAGAAAGAAATATCTGCAATAAAGGGAAAACACTTTTAAGACATCTGATCACAAGATCAGACGTCCAATTTCATTCTTTTTTGGCATAATTACTCTTTACCCGCATACATTCATGTTTGAATTTAAGTTTTGAGTAAATTAGCGTGTTCAATTACCTTTTGACTAGTAGTAAATTCCAATTGCTCCCTGTGTTCGACCTCGGATACTCTGGTTTTCGAGTAATAAAAAATCTTTATTTGTTTGAACGCTTTGTCAGCTTTACTACAACGTGACATTCTCTTTAAAACCCGCACAAAAGCGTACGAACAGTCTCTTATATAGAGAAACCCCATTTAGCAAATAACACACCATACCCTTACATAATAATAAAATAATAAAAGCAATAAAACAATAACAAAAGAGACTCAACAATTAAGAAGGGTTTTTGTTTAGGCAATTGGAATAAGTAATGGAGTAAGAATAATTGATCTGCTGATGTGATATCAATTGGTAATATTTTAATATAATGATATGGGAGTGAGAGAAGTTAATATGGTGTAGTGAGTATATATTAATGATTTTTGTATTAGTGTAGGTATATTTTAATATATGTTGTGTTGATGTGATGTAGTGCAATAGATTAAGAATGAGTATATTTTGATAGATGTTAATGTTGATGTGATGGAGTAAAATAAGTGTTATTCTAATCATTGGAGTGGTTGTTCCATCGGATATTTTGGTAATGCTGTATCCCACCTCCTTATCCCTCAAGTAAATGAAGCCTAAGTGTCAAAGCTTCGAAAATCTAATACCAATGGCTCCTTGAAACCTTAAACATGTCAGCACCCCAAAATACATCCCACGTTGTTGCTGTTGAAGCTCAGGTTGCTACACTAATGTGTTTAGTTTTGAAAAAGCTTGTGATGAGTCCATTTTAATGGACTCATATTACGCCTAAGTAACTTTAATCGTATCTTCTAGGGTTGTTAATAACTATATTAAGTTATAGAATGTTTGCATGCATCATGATTTAGGTTTACATCTATTCTATAACTTAATATGTTCTTTTTATGTGCAGGAAAAATAATTGGCAAAAGAATGAGGAGGAAAGGGTAAATTACCCTTTTCAAATAACCGGCAGCTATTCTTTTCCCCATCCTTCGAGCATCCTCAATAGCCGCCGGACAAAAATAGTTAAGGGATTTGAAAATCCCTTAACTCATGCACACGCAAAGGAGAGGAGTTAAAAGAAGAGGCAGAGAAAGAGGAGGGGATCATCCAGAGAGAGTGGGTAACCCCAAGCGTGCACTGTGACCAGCGTGCGCCCACCCGCAGGCGCACACCGCTCATCTGCAGCGCTCCTTCCAGCCGCACTGCAGGCATTCCAGCGCAGGCACTCTACACCACAGGGGCCCTTCTCCAGCACCCGCAGGCGCTCGCTTCCACGTTAGGCACTTCCTCCTGCCAGCGCCTAGCGCTCCCCATAGGCTCCTGCACAATGCCTTCCTTTAGCCGGCACCCGCTCCTTCACCACCGCTCTGCCTCACGCACAACCCTCCTGCAGGCACACACTGCCCGCCGCGTCTGCAGACCGCCTCACCCTCCAACGCCTCCCCGCAGGCGCGCCCTCTCCGCAGGCACGCGCTCATCTCCAGCCAGCCTGCAGGTGTGAGCCCCTTCACTGCAGGCTTGCTCGCTTCGCTTCCACCCTCCAACGTCGCCCCGCAGGCACACCCCCTACTGCAGGCGCTGCACCTGCAGGCACCCCACCGCGCGCCTCAGCCACACCCTCACCTCTGCCTGCTCCAGCCCTCCTGCAGGCGCCTTCACCACTGCCGCAGCACTGCCCGCCGGCACGTGCCATCTGCAGCGCACCCCTCTCAAGCACGCACAGCAGCAGCAGCCTCTCCACCGCCGCCACTTCTCCTCCGTCGGCCGGCCACCTCCTACCATCTCCGTCGACGCCGCGGCCTCCATCGGATAGCCCTCATCCTCGCCGACCTCCCTAGCTCGTCCACAGCCCGTCGGTGCTCTCTCTCTCTCGCGAGGAGGAGAGAGAGCAAATGCTTTGTTTCCTCAGATATTAAAATTTACATTCACTGCCATTGCCACAGAATTTGATTATTTACTTATTATTATTTTATTGTGGTAGAATTGCTCATGCACACTCATATTTTCTGATAATTACATGTATTGATATTCATTTGTTTTAAGATTGATTTTGGGATCAACACGTGCATCGATTCTCTCTAGTATATGACACGTGAAAATTACACAAAATCATCATATATTTATTGAAGATTTCAGTGAGGGAAAATTGCACATATACCCTAATCTTTTTAAGTTATTGTGAATCTACTTTCCTTCACATTTTATGTCAAATTTGAATAGGGATTTCGCACTTATTCGAAAGAATATAAAATAATCAAGTGTTTATTGCATAATTGCCTCCCTGTGGATATGACCCACTCTTCTGTGAGTGGTTATTTTTATTTTTTTTGATTAGTCGATTTTTCTACCACTTAAATACTACAACGCAAAGCGGAAAGTCGACTCGTCAGCTTGTCGTTGTAGTTTGATAGTGAAGAACTTGTGTTCAACAAATAAAATTTATACCAGAATGAAAATTCCAGGTCGAACACAGGGAGGCAGACGTTTGATTTAAAAACACACATTTGTTTTATTTGTCACGAAGTAATTTAATTAATTAGAACTATCTAACTATTTACAATAAATATAAGAGAGAGAGAGTAAGAGAGAGAGAATATTCCAAACGAAGACCAAAAAGAGATGTAGAATAAACATGGAATTTCATCATCAGAACGATTGTCCATTACACTAGAAAGAGGGAAAATGATTACACTAGAAAGCAGTAAATCTACTCTAGAAAGCAAGAAATCTACTCTTGAAAGCAGTAAAAAGAATGGGGAGAGAGATATCCTCCTCGACAGTCGCTTGGAGGACGAGCCGGATGGGACGACGCCTGGATGAAAGAGGACGGAGGAAGATGAAGCGAAAGAATGGGAACGGGGCAGCACGTCATTGTCGTCGTGGGATCCGCTTCCGAAAGGGGACAAAAAATTGACTTTATCTCGTGAGAAGCATCCCAGGTATGGGACAAGCTTATCTTGAGCTTTGGAGATAGAGAGAAGAGAAGGAAGGGATGAGAATTTCGTATGGAGGGGGTCTCCTTCTATAGTTGAAAGGAGTGGGGGCAATTTGGTCATTACAACTCACAACATTAATTCAGGACCTTTAGTGACGGATAAAATCGTCGCTAAAGGTCCGAACGTGGCCTTTTTGGGTGGCGTGCGTGCGCCCGCTCGCCTTCCGCTCCTCAACGCACGTTCATGTACTTTAAATCTCGACCGTTCGATCTCGCGCATGCCTGCTCGCCTTCCGCTCCTCAATGCACGTTCACGTACTTTAAATCTCGACCGTTCGATCGCGAGATCGAACGGCGAGATGCGTCCATCGCCTGCCTCTGCTGTGCACCTCATCGCGTGTGATACCGCATCTTCGTCGCATGTCTAATAGCACGTGAGCGCTATCGAGCGCGCACAGCCATTCGATGATGATCCGACGCTCCTCGCGCCCGCTCGCCCGCGCATGCAGATTCGATCCCACGTCTGAAGGTGACCTAGCACCTTATCCACTACGCTGCACGCGTGGATGGGCGGGCAGCTGAACTTTTGAACACGCGATCAGGACCGTTGGATCAAGATCCAGTGGCCCAGATCGCACGTTGGATTCTCTTTGGAGAGGCAGCGGTGGTCCTGAGGGTCGGTTGGATGGCTGAGATGGCACCACGTGGCACCATCTTAGCCGTCCATCTTCTGGATGATGTAGATGGTGCCACGGGTGTCGGATTGAATCGATTTTCTTGTCGTTAGGCTGCGATCGTCGATCTGAATCCATCCGTGCGGTTGGATTTATTGTTTGAAGTGTGGATTCACACCATCTTGACCCTTGATCTTCTAAGGTTCCTCAATCTCTATCTGATGCTACAGATGTCTGATTAGGGCGATCTTGGCATCATTGAACTCCAATCATCGCCCTTATCACATCTATACGGTTGGATCTTCGATCCGAGGCCCCGATAAAAAGTTTTCCCTGTCCATGAACATAAAAGGAGACAATTAACCTCCATTTTATTCAAACTGCTCTAAATGCAAGATGATGCATGTTATGCAATATTTATAGTATGCAATGCAATCCTATGCTTAAGAACATGCATAAATAGACATCTTAAGTAGTGTAAACATGTTTACATCATACCCCCATGCCTATCTTTTGCTAGTCGCTAGCAAAAACTATATGCTATTTATAAAAGAATCTGGTTGGATTATTTGGGCATGAGTTATTTTCAATCACTAAGAAAATGTCTACTTAGGATCTGAACTTTCAAAGATACAATAGTGCCCGAGTATTTGCCAAAATGCAGACCACCTCAAGCCCTCGCCTTATTCAAAGAAAATTTTATTTTTCTCTTTTTCTTCTTTTCTAATTTTTGTTGGATTTTCATGTTTTAGGGTTTAAGAGTGGTTTTCTATGGCCATTCAACTCACCCCCTAAGTTCTAAGCATCTTATTGTGAATGTGATAGACTCGTTGACCGACAGTTAAAACGGACTTTGGATTTCTACACCTCTAAGTGACCTAAAAAAAAAATTTCTGCCTAAAGGTGTATCTTTACAACCAATAGCTTTCTCCCTACTTTTGTTTTTTTTTATGGGGTCAACATAAGGGTGAATCCAGTGTATATCTCCCCGATTTATTCTACTTCTCCGCTTCTTCCTAAGTATTTTGGGAATTTTCAGTGCATTTATTGAGCTGGGTTGTGGACAACCGGTCGTTGAGCTGTTACCATCGACAACTTGCCAGCCATACTCATGCGGTGAAGTGTGGCTTATTTCTTTTTTTTCTTTTCTCCTTTTTTGTTTTTAAGTAGGTGGCTTCCCTGGTCTAAGATTTACCTAAATGCAGCAAAAAGAGAAAGGTCCAGTGACTGGGCTCTGGACAACCTACCTATGTGCTGTTACCTATGATAACTTGCCAACCATATCACCCTAAAAGGTTCATTAGCTACCCAATTTCCATTAGAATCGCCGAACAACGAGTCAGTGACAAGATAGTGTGTAGATGCTAAAAACTCAAAGTTCCCTTAAATTGGAGGGTGGGTTGATAAGTCGTGTACTTATCACCCAAACTTATTTACTCCAATTAAAATAGAATTTAGGTTGGCGAGGACTCGAAAAATAAATCCACATTTTAATGGATACACGGGCTGATTAAGTCCAAAGACATGAAGGGTCTTTGTGTTCAAATCATAATGTAGTATTTCCTAAGATAGAAAATTTTCTTAAACCCAAGTTCTCTTTACTAATTCCATTTTTTTTAATAATAAAAGAAAATAAAATAAATCTACGGAGCTAACGACTTAATTCAAAGATGAATATCAACCCCCCAATGCCTATCGAATGCAATGTCCTCATTGTATTAAAAAGACATAAAACAGAATGGAATAGTGTAGAAAGCACCTGAATTACGTGAATGTCAGGTTCGCTCCGAGATGAAAACTAGAAAGAATTGTATACCTACTGAATTTAGTGCCTTCAACTAGGCACACTATTCAAAGAAGAGAAATAAAGAATTCACAGGTGCAGGTCAGAATCAGAATAAACATAAGAAACTTTTGACCTGTCAGCAAATGTCCACAGATGTGGACCAGATTATGGTGCAGACCCATACCCCATATTCGAGAATATCTCAGGTTTTGGATAAAAATTACCCAAAACCTAAAATCAGTATGCAAGTGGGGTCGGGCCTGCGATTTATGAGGATGCAACCCAAGACCAAAAAGTCATGTTACAGAGAAATCAAGCTCAAAAGGATAATCATTGAATGTGTGCTTGGGTTCGACATCCTCAAAACAAATGTCGTAAGGGTCCTGGTTTGATGGTTTCAGCTTAATAAGAACCCTTCGACTCAGTCTTCTACTTCCTCCTAAACTTGCTTCCCAAATCAAAATTTCTTGGCTTCTATCCTACTCATTCAGTATGTCAAATCCCAGGACCTCTTGCATATTAATCACCTCATCTGAAATCTCCAAGTCTAAATGATGTGGCTGAATCAGAATTGACTTGGGTCTAATTATCTCAGAAACAGAATCATTGATAAGCTCAACGGGGTGTAACTGACAATCAGGGCATTTGATTGAATCCTCCAGAAAATGCTATTCTGGATCCATAATGTGAGCCCTAATAAAATCAGTTTCCTCAGTTATTGGGCTATCAAATGATCTTCAGATTCCTTAGGCCCAATTGTCTCACAAAAATTATGTTCTGTAAACTCGCGTGAGACTTCGCAAATCGAATCTTCACCATCAGAATCAAATAAATCGAAATCCGTATTAATGTATGTCTCAAAATCATCTGTCACTTTCTGTTCCAAGGAGACATACGTTTCCTCGTACCCTGGCTCAGGGATCTCAGGTGAAGAATTCAGATCATCCTTAATTGGTTGCTCTAATTCAATCTGGTCAGCCTCGTAACACGTGTCCCCCCAACAGGTGCTTAAACGAGTTCTGAAATTGGCTCTTCTGAAGAGGGTTCATCCTAGGAATCATCCCATGATTGAATCAAAGCGACCACAAATCTCATCTTTAATTTCACTAACTTCCCAAGTAGAAACTCACCCGGGTTCTTATCCTTAACATCCTGGAGCCATTCCAACAAATACTTATTCAAATCATCAATCATCTAAATTAGAGGCTCCAATCTCTCAATGCAAGGTATTGGCTGAACTTCTAAAGATTGTATGATATTCATTAAGTTAGCTAGAACCTTATCTTGAACCTGGTTACCCTGAACCAAATGAGTTGGTTCAGGGTTGGGAGGGTTTGGGATCAATGCAGGGGAATTAACGAATTGAGATTCGTTATACCCTTCCTGATAATAGGTCATTTCGGATTGTTCAAAAGGTGGTGATGACCTAAAGGCAGTGTAATCAGAGGATGGGTAAGGATCAATGTATCCTTCTTGATTGTAGATCGTATTAGGTTGTTCATGAAAGGGTGATGATCTATAATCGATGTGGCTCTGAGAAGGATAGAAATCACAACATAGTGTTCACGGTTAGACCCTAAACATGGAGGTCCGGAATTGTATCCCCAATCTGAGTTATCCCAACTAATTGATGATTGATTACAGTACGAGTCGGGATAATTGTCATGTTGAGGATAATTCAAAACAGGAGGGAAAGAGAGGGAATACTGTAATATGTGGAAGGATTCATGAGAGATGGGAGGAAGAAACGCGCCCTGCAATACAAACAATCAAACCTGTCCTCAAGTGGGCTAGCCAACAGACCTACTGACTTCCAAAACCCATCTTGAGATAAAGGAATGATTTGATCTACTTCTGTCTATTCAATCCAACCAGTTAGAAGGAGGGACTGGGGAGAAGGTTCTTCCTTCAACTTGCGCCTCCGGTTCCTAGTGTACCCCCCAGCCGCAATCGTTTGATTCTGCTCCCCTAGCTAGACATCGGATTGAATAGTAGAAACAGACTAATCGAAAATAATCTCGTTCTGAGCTCTGAAGAGCGAGTCAAATCCTTAAGGCCAGCGTCTACTCTGTTTTATTTAGGGCTAGGTTTGAATGTGCTTTGGAATGTGATGGACCCTTTATATGGGTTGTGTCCTTAATGATTGATTGATTTGTGTGTGCATGCATAACCAGTGATTTTCAAGCAAGATTATTTTTTGATGTAATGAATTTTAGAGTTCAAATCTTGCTTAGTAGCTTTTAGGATTCAACTTTTGGTGTTTTTAAATAAGTTTTGTTGGCACACCAGGTTTTGAAAGCACAGGTGAAGATGTTTTCCTTTAAAACTTAAAAGAATGTGGAGTGCCTGGTAAATCCCTAAGAGTTGAACCTATGTGGCAGCTACTTGATAAGTTGATTTTAATTGAAGTGGTGTGGCCCAATCAACTCAAACAATTGGCCTGTTGCACCACTTAATTAGGTACACAAGTGATTACCTAATCTGATTTCTACTCAATTATGTGTTTGGATGTGTGTACCGGCTCTAGAGATCGATTTATCGGTTGAGTTTGAAAATCAGATGAGGTTGTGTACCTCTGTGAGATTTTTTTTAATTTTCTTTTTAAATATGGAGGTTGGGGTGAGTATGGGTGTCAAACAACAAACAATCTAACCTTAGAGTTTATAAGAACACCTAGGTTGATTGATGTTTGTGTTATTATGTTGTGGAATGAAATCTAATGGGTGGGAGGTGGGGGATAACTTACAAAACCTTCCACAGCACTTTACTCCAATCTACCGCTTTTGCCTGTCTTGAAAAAGTACCTACAATTACAATAAGAAACGAGAGAAGTGAGGTAAATGATTCGTAAGTTGTAAAAACGCAAAGAAAAATCAAAGAGCGTCGCCTCCTTGGCAACGGCACCAAAATGTTGAAGCTCGAGTTGCTACGTTAACATGTTTGGTTTTGAAAAACCTTGTCATTGTAGTTTGATAGCAAAGAACTCGTGTTCAACAAATAAAATTTATACCGGAATGAAAATCCTAGGTCGAACATAGGGAGGCGGACGTTTTATTTAAAAACACACGTTTGTTTTATTTGTCATGAAGTAATTTAATTGTTTAGAACTATCTAACTATTTACAATAAATATAAGAGAGAGAGAGTAAGAGAGAGAATATTACAAATGAAAATAAAAAAGAGATGTAGAATAAACATGAAATTTCATCATCAGAACGATTGTTCATTACACTAGAAAGTGGGAAAATAATTACACTAGAAAGTAGTAAATCTACTCTAAAAAGCAGGAAATCTACTCTAGAAAGTAGTAAAAAGAATGGGGAGAGAGATATCCTCCTCGACGGTCGCTTGGAGGACGAGTCGGACGAGATGACGCCTGGACGAAGGAAGATGGAACAGGACGAAGGAAGACGAAGTGGAAGAATGGGAACGGGGCAGCACGTCATCGTCGCGGGATCCACTTCCGAAAGGGGACGAAAAATTGACTTTATCTCAGGAGAAGCATCCCGGGTGTGGGACAAGCTTCTCTTGAGCTTTGGAGAGGGAGACAAGAGAAGGAAGGGATGAGAATTTCGTATGGAGGGGGTCTCCTTTTATAGTTGCAAGCAGTGGGAGCAATTTGGTCATTATAACTCTAAAAAATTAATTCAGGACCTTTAGTGACGGATAAAACCGTCGGTAAAGGTCCGAACGTGGTCTTCGTGGGCGGCGCGCGCATGCCCGCTCACCTTCCGCTCCTCAATGCATGTTCACGTACTTTAAATCTCGACCATTCGATCGCGAGATTGAACGGCTGAGATGCATCCATCGCCCGCCTCAACCGTGCGCCTCATTGCGTGTGATACCTCGTCTTCGTCGCGCGTCTAATAGCGTGTGAGCGCTATCGGGCACACACAGCCATTCGATGACGATCCGACTCTCCTCGCGCCCACTCGCCCGTGCATGCGGATTCGTACCCGCACCTGAAGGCGACCGAGTGCCTTATCCACTGTGCTGCACGCGTGGATGGGCAGGTGGCCGAACTTTTGAACACACGATCAGGACCGTTGGATCAAGATCCAATGGCCCAGATCATGCATTGGATTCTCTTTGGAGAGGCAGCGGTGGTCCTGAGGGTCGGTTGGATGGCTGAGATGGCGCCACGTGGCACCATCTTGGCTGTCCATCTTCTGGGTTTGTAAATGGTGCCACGGGTGTCGGATTGAGTTGATTTTCGCGCCATTAGGCTGCGGTCGTCGATCCGAATCCATCCGTGCAGTCGGATTTGTCGTTTGAAGTGCAAATTCACACCATCTTGGCCCTTGATCTTCTAGGGTTCCTTGGTCTCTATCTGATGCTACAGATGTCTGATTAGGGCGATCTTTGAGTCGTTGAACTCCAATCGTCACCCTGATCACATCTGTATGGTTGGATCTTCGATCCGAGGCCCCGATAAAAAGTTTGCCTTGTCCATGAACATAAAAGGAGACAATTAACCTTCATTTTATTCAAACTACTCTAAATGCAAGATGATGCATGTTATGCAATATTTATAGTATGCAATGCAATCCTATGCTTAAGAACATGCATAAATAGACATCTTAAGTAGTGTAAACATGTTTACATCAGTCTCTAATCTCTTCTTATATGAACGAAAGTCCCTTTCATGAGATAGCTGAGACTAAAGAAAATGGATTATAGTTTGAATTTGATGATACTTTAATAACTAGCTTCATCTTTACATCAACTCTTAAAAAACCAAAAAGTTGAATCATTTATTCCTAAATTTGACTTTAAATTTGATGTAACCAAGTTCAAACTAATTTTTCATGACTCAAAAGACTTGGATTTCATGGAAGGAATTGAGGACATCAAAGTCATCCCATCAGAAAAATTTAATGATATGGAGGATATTAATAGGGAGATGATCACTTTTGAAGAGCACTTAAGGAGAAATGGATTGTTAAATTCAAGGGCTCTTGTATATTTCAAGCAACCAACATTTTATATGGACCCTAACTATCCTTTCAATTCGAATTGTAGTGAGAAGTTCATGGAACCCAATTATGCACAATTATGAGATCATCATTTCAAGCTTTATTGCCAATGGACATTATCACTTTACAATATGTATTTATCAAATGTCTAACATTTTGAAATTGTGTTACATGTGATTAAACCTAGGATCACTCATTATAAACACAAGTTTAGAAGGAATAGGATATATTTATAATTACATTCATGATTTAAGAAGTATTCAACCTTTTGGACTTGCTCTGCATCATCAACTTGTCCACATATGTGGCCATCTTATTTCTGAGTTTCATGATCAAATGTCAATCTTAATATTGATCGTATGTATGAAATTGATTGATACCTCCTTTGCAAGATCTTCGTCAGGCTGAAGACAATAAACATGGCGATGGTTAGGAGGCAACCCAACAATGATTTTATTGATTGATTTCATTTCTGTTATTCTAGGTAGTGTAGATCAAGTCAGTATCTTGTACGGCGTAATGGTTGAGCTCATCAACAACAAGCATCTGGTTGTATTGTTCCCTTCTATTGCAATCATATGAATTTATTCTCTAATTTATGCATACATTGGAGATAGTGTATGAGGTAGGCATGGGAGGATGCATGAAATTTTGTTGATTTCTTGTTTTCTATTCTGTCTTCTATCTTGGATTCTTGTGTTTTTCAATAAAAAAAATCATGTGTTTTCAGACTTTTGAGCTAGGAAAGGATGATGATACTTAGGCATTTAGAAATTACCATCCTTAGGAAGGTTATAATTAAGGTCTTTTCACTCTCTTTAGGTCATTTTCAACTTAATCAACTAGGCATTTACTAAGATGCAAATCTATTTTTCAAGTTCTTGAGGAGTCTTGTTAGCTAAGGTATTAACTTGATGGAATAGGGAGTAGATAGCTTATTTTTCTTTTACCCTTTAGATTGAACTTTTTGAAGTCAAAGTATCTCACCTTTGCACTTACATACTGGTTGATCTATAGGCAAATTATCATTAAAAGCTAGGTTTTTAGAAAGACGTGTACCTTGATCTTTGTGTGTTTCTAGTAATAAGATGTTCTTGAACCATATTTGAATGAGTCTCTTATCTCTATATAAAAAGAAAAAGAAAACATGTGTATATTTAAATTACAGTTAAGAGAATAAGATTGAAGTGTAAGGCCTGGCCAGGAAGGTGCCTCTTACGGTGTCATCTTAAGACGTTAGAGTGTAGGGCCTTCCATGAGATATGGAAAGGAGAGATGATTCCTATGTGTAGTAAGGTAAATATGAAGTGGAATGCATATAGTGATAAGTAGACTCATGCCCTAATGAAAACCTGATGTTCTATAGAGAGTTACCCACTTGTTAAGCCAACTATCATATGCATAGATGCTCAGTCCTTTTAAATCCATTCAAACCTTTGGGTAGGTTCCCAAGTCATAGAAACCAAGACTTGAGGACCAAATCTGAGGATAATTGAAGTTTGATGGGAAGTGACAATTCGTATTTTGGTCGATACTTTAATACTATCAAGTCTTTGTGTCAATATCTTGTAATATTTCCTTTGAATGGTGATGGCTAGTGTCTCCTAACTTATAATATCCTAGTTCAAACATGTCTGTGATTTCATCGTTGTCGTTTGATATTTCAACTTTATAGGTGTGTCGGCTACAAATCTTCGAGAGACTATAACTCCTCTAACCCAATCTAAGGGTTTAAAGCCTTGGTGTATATGGTAAATGCAATTGTGATTCCTATGAAAGTTAGTTAGGTTTATATCTTTGTTTTTTTTTGCCTTGTTTTGCTCGAGGATTAGCAAAACTTAGGCATGAGAGTGTGAATAAGTCATAATTTTATATAAATTACTTGTCTAGTTATTGATATTTTTCAAGTATTTATTTGGTATAGTAATTTTAGATATTTCTTTACATTTTGTGAATAATAATATTTTCCTTATTTTTATATCATAGGTGAGGTGGTGAAAGACCTCCAAGATGGCCCAGGATTGAAGAGAATATTTTTTATAGGCTCATTTATGCATTTGGGTCAAGAAAATCAACAAATGGGCCCATTGGTCCATTAATAGGAGTATTTTATTCTATTATTCTCTTTATTTCCTAGTCTCTTGCATGTTTATTGCGAAATCTTTAGTTTGTTCTATTCCCCCGTTACTTTTACATTTGCAATTTCTATTTCGATTCTCGAATTTGTCATAACTTTCATGCATCAAAAAAATCCAAACAAATGTCCATTGGTTTCCAAATATTAGATTTAATTTTTGTCCATTTTTTTTTACAAACTCATTATATAGAAAAAATGTTTGCATTCTAGGCGTTTCCTTACTGCAATCTAGTCCTTGTATTTTCTTTGAAAAATTAACTTCATTCATTCTAGATGTCATTTTTGTGTGGAAATTGGTGTAATTTTTATTTATATTGTTAGAAACACCAAGTTATCTTACTTGAATTTTTACGGTTATGAAAGATTATTTATTTATGAATTTCATTTAGGTCCCTATTGTATGTTTTAGTCCCTATTTTTAGGATTAGCTACCTTTCGCTATTCTAAAAATACCAAAAAAATTAGTATAGGATAATACAAAATGACTTGAATGTTTTGCCTCCTTGTGAATCGACTTAGGCTCCTACTTTACAGTTTCTCTTACATCTTTAGGAGTTTGGAATTATTTCAATGGTCGTGATTTCATGCTACAGCGATGCTCTTACTTTCTAGCAAATTTTTTTTTTACAAAGAAAGGAATGCTATCGAATATGATAGCAATCCAGAATTTCATTTATTACCAAATCAAACTATTAGATTTACAACTCCCAATTTCATATGAGAGACCTACACACATGTACAATTTGCCTCACACACATAGATCTTCCTTGAAAAAGATGCAAATTTCACGCATGCCAAACACTTCATAAAAATAGCCGTCATAAAAATATGTGGCTTGCCACCCACCAAAAAATCACCCCATAGTTCCTCCTACACAGGCATATCTCTCCCACACACTTTTCTCCACACATAATCTGTAATCACACAAGAGCTAAAAATGTGCCTCACACTATCTGTTTAGAAGTCATAAAGTTGATACTTTCTAGCAAATTTTCATGAACAGGGTGTGTGACTTAAGGGTTGGAGTTAGTTTGTACTATACTCGACTATTGAGCGAATGTACGGCTATTTGTGGTTCAATGTGTATATCTACCACACATTTTCACACCACACAACATAGCCACCACTCCTCGCAATGACCCTAGGGTAATGGCTGAGGTGTAGAATGGTATGGGTTATCTTCCTAGCCAAGAGCGTTCTTTACCAATTGTACTTCCTCGGATATCACATGGAAATCGTCTCGTTCCCTGAGGCATAGATTGGGATCATCATGACTATAATTAAACAAGCAAATTTAAATGGATTATGAAATAATGAACAATGTTTGATGAATGACTTAACATATAAATAGTACCCATTCTTTATGTTATTTTTCCATAGTGTTTCATTATGCTTCAGTCATCTTTTGCTAGCGTATTCCTTGGGCTCCATAGTCAAGTGTAGTTAAGCAGTTAAGTGCAGTAGCTGCATTTGGTACTTTTACTATGGGACCTAGCTCGATACCAGGAGATGGTCTGTGCAGATAATAGTCTCTCTCTAATTGCTTAGTTTTTCTTTTTATTTTTCTTGTTGATATACTCTAATACTCAGTACTCTTTCTTTACTATTTTCTAGATTGTGAACTCTTATTTACATTTTGGTCATCACTCTTTATTATTTAATGCTTTATGAAGTACAGTTATGGCTATTGAAGTTTTGGGTGATTACGATCCTGTATTTGATTGATGATTAGTACTTGATAGCTTGGGTTTCATTAGGTTTACTTGGTTGGTGGAACCTGGATCGTCAAGCATGCCTTCCTATAAATCAAGCTTATAACAAAGTTGGATATGACTCTATTTATTTTTCTACTTTTTTGCACTTTTAGTGAATGATGGGTCATTCTATTTCTTGGTGTCCTAGAGAAAAGAGTTATTCAAACTAGAAAATACCGTACGCTTGAGATGCAACCATCCATAATTTTTCCAAGGTTATATACCAATCACCACTTATAGCACAAATCTTTAAGGCAAACAAGAAATTATTATCCCTAGGTTAATCCAATTTGAGAGACTTAGTGAGTAGAGATGAACCTAGAGAAATTATTGCCATGGTTCATTAGAATTAGTTGAAGTAGGATGGCCTTGTAAATTGTTGTGTTAATTAATTCAATAATGTTCAGAATGGGATCTGTCCTTGAGATTTAAATGTTTTATGTTGATAAATTTGATCATGCATTCATATTCCTGTTACTCTATTTTGGCTTACTATAATATTGTTTACCTTTTCTTTGATACATTCTACTTGAAATTATTTTCATTAGACTAACTTTAGATATATGTGAATCGTCTCAACCTCAAGTTATGGTTGGAGAATTATTGGTGTGGGAGCAAGTTAATGAACCATAAGATAACAATTATCTTCTATTTTTCCCTCTGTAGTAGTTGTATTAGTATTTATTTTCCTCTTATAATATTATTTCTATTTGTGATATTCTTAGACCATTCAAACTTTTGGTTGGACTCAACTTATTTATTTCATGACTATGGAGTTTGAAATTGGATATTATCTTACACTACAACAATAGGCGCGGTTTGTGATGGTTGTGAATCGTCACCAATTACTGATAAACCGTCACCAATGACCGTCGCTGTAGATCGCGTCGCTGATTTAATTTAGAGATGGTTACATTCCCTTATTGTCGTTGTCTCAACACGCTCGCTAAATGAAATTAAGAATAGTTTTCTAGTATACCGTCGCCATTGGTCTAAGTGGGAGACCAAAATACATACCAAAAAATTACGCACTTTAAGAGATGATTTTCTTTAAAACTGTCCTCTATACATAATGGCAGTAGTTTTTAAAATTGTCTCCAATTCAAGGTAACTTTCGTCGAATGGCATGCAATACCTCGCGCCAAAAATAACAAGGCACTTAAGTGACATATGGCGACAGTTTGAAAATCGTCGCCAAGTATGATTCATAATAGTTTAAATGATTATCATCGCTAATAATGCTTAAATTTTTTTTAAAGAAATTCATTTTTTTAATACGAGAATTAATAACACATACGAAAAAGAGAGGTTCTGTTTAACAGAGGGCGAGATCGATTTCGTAAAAGATAAATGATACGTCATAATATAGTTGAAATCGCCTTAAAAACAAATAAATTTTATTACTCGAATTTTAAGTCCGAGGTCGAACATGATAAACGCCAGTTTATCATCATTCTTATGCATTAAAACAAACCTAGCTCTTAGGATTTTACTCCGCAAACAGGTTTTTGGGCTGCATTTAGGCATAAAATAGGATAGGCATGCATTGCATTTTTTATTGTCTTTTAGATATGTTTTTGTGAGTGTTAAGGATGAACAGATATACAGATCCCTAAAATCCTAGCACTCAAGAAGGCAAATGGTGAAGGAGAAGCTCAGACTAACTGGAACTCAGCTTGATCCAGCTCACCACAGCTGGAACCTAGCTCACTTGAACTAGGGTTAGCTCATCCCAGCTCCATTCAGCTAATCTCAGCTAAATGGCAGCTCAAGAGAGTTCATCTTAGCTCACCCTAGCCCAAGTCAGCTCAGATCTAGCTCAACTTAGTTGAGTCTAGCTCATCTCAGCTCCCACTAGTCCACAGGGAGCTCTAGCTAGCTCAGCTGAGTTGACAGGAGTTCACCCCAGCTCAGATCCAGCTACATCCAGCTCCACTCAACTCCAGCCAGCTGAAGAAGAACTCATCCTAGCTCAGGAAGCTCAAGTCCAGCTCCTGGGGACTTAGCTTAGCTCAACTCAGTTGACCTAAGCTACCTTAGCTGCCTCAACCAGCTTGATCCTCCCCGGGAGCACTTGACCTAGCTCACCTCAGCTCATTATGGTAGAAGCTAGCTCACTTTAGCTTGGCTTAGCAGCTAGCAAAGAACTAGTAAGTTAAGCCAGCTAGAGTAGCTCCATGCCAGCCTCTTCAGCAGCAGCCAGCTCTAGTTTCAGCTCCAGACTTCTTCTCCTCAGCTCCTCCCTCCAAACCCTAGCTCCAACACCTTCTCCTCTACTCCTCCATTAGCTAAGCTAGATTAGATTAGCATAACTTATCTTAGCTTAGCTATGCTCCAACTTCCTTGGCTTGTACCACCCCAAAAAACCCACCTAACAACTCCACCCAACTAGCTCCACCTAAGCTCCACATAAGCTAACCTACTTGACACCAACCTAACCTACCCACCACCTCCAAAATACACCTAAAAGTGGCACCAAAACCACCCTAACCACCCCCTTGATGGTGCCACTTTTCCCTCCAAAAACCCCCTTCATCTCCACCATACACCTCTCCTTAAAACCATCTCCACCATCCACCTAACCCCCCTTCTAGAAGACCCTAGGTTGGTGCCAAAATGGTGGTGTCTCTCCACCACCAAAAGCCACCAACACCACCATAACCACCCCCTTTAACACCCCTTGGGTTGGTGCCAAACACCCTTGGCCATAGGATCACCAACCACCTCCATCCTTCCATCCTAGCCCTCCATTTCAAGGGGCACCTTAACCCCCCATCCTACCCTATAAAAAGACCACTACCCACCACCATTCAAATCATCCTTGGCCAGCAAATACATTCTCATATTCTACCTAGAAGCCCACGCCCAAGAGAGAAGAAAAAGAAGAAGAAGAAGATTAAGGGGATATTCTCTCCCCTTGGTGCCTTCCCCTCTTCCCTTCTCTCTTGAGTCACGCCAGCCAAAGGAGAAGCCAGGCAAGGAAGATCTCTAGAGGAGATCTTGAAGGTGGTCCACGCCACCTTGGAGGAGCTTTTGAGGGTGGTTCACGCCCACCCCTTGGAGAGAGCATTGAAGGTGGTAGCTTCCACCTTGGAGGAGCTCTCAAGGAAGGAGAAGAAGGAGGCCCTCTTTTCAAGCCAAGGAGTAGCTAGGCTTGGAGCAAGAAGACTCCCTTCTTCACCAAATTTTGCAAGAGGATTAGTGTTTCTTTATTTGCTTTTAAATTTGTTTAGTTCTAGTAGAAGCATTCCTCTACTTGTCCTTGAAAAGAACACTAATTATAGTTAATTAAATTACCTTCTTTTAGCTTTTTATTGCAATTGTTACTTTTGGTTCTAGCACTTGTTTCACCTCTTCTTCCTAATTACTCTAGGCCTCCACTTGCCTAGAGTGAGCTTAGGAAGAAGATATATCTATCTTTTAAGTTTTAGTTAAGCAATTGTAGGTGTTAGTACTTTCCGTTACAATTCGCATTTTGCCCTTGTCTTTTCAAAAAAAAAATTACATATTTAAAATATCAAAAAGAAAGTTGAAATGTGTTTTTAGCAAGAGAATTGAACTGCAATTTTTGCCTCCTTGGACGACCCTAGATACTCCCCTATCTAGGTTTATTAATTTAAAAGCGTATGCGAATTCACGTGTTACAACGACGTTAAAAACCCACTTTTACAAATCACGCGTATTTCGCTATCAGAACACAGGGAGAAAATGGAATTCATACTAATCTCAAGAATAGATGCAATCTAAACACTTAAAGTTACTCAAAATCTAATTCAAAATATAAAGCAGGAGTTTATGAATACTAAAATGTAGCAATAAAAGAGAAATTGAGAAGAGTGTTTGATTTGTCTTTCTATTGCTTCTTCCTTTGGTTCTTTCTTCAGCTTCCTCTTCTTCTTCAATCCTTTCTTTCTTCTTTCTTTCCTTCTTCTTCTTCTTTCTTTCCTTCTTTGGCTTTGCTTTTGCCTTTTTCTCAACCATGCCTTCTTTCTTCTTTGTCTTCTTCTTCTTCCTTGATTTCTCCTTCCTTCTGATAACACTGCATCTTAGGGTGATAATTGTGTTAAATGGGGTCCATCTTAAGAACAAAATGCACAAATAACACATCATAAATAGAATGGGAGCATTGCATGCAGCAAACGTCAAGATTGCTTATAAAATAGTATTAATAGCCATTTGTATAAGTACTTGTCAAAGTAGGCCTCAAATGAGCAATCGGACTGCATGGATGGATTCAGAGCGACGAACGGAGTCCAACGGACTCGAAATCGGCCAAATCTGACATCTGGAGCTCTTACAACGGGCCCAAGAAGTTCTGACCGTTGATCTAATGATCAACAGCCCACGGCACGCCACGTGGTGCCCGCTTGCTGCATCCAAACCACCGCTTGCTTCCACCTTCACCCGAAGGACGAATCTCAGTCATCGATCTTCGATTGAACGGCTAAAAGCCACTTGCGCGCCTGCCCTCCCCGTGACAAAGCAGCGGGCACAGCGCAGCGGTTGAAGCACTCACCCGTGCTCACGCGACGCGGGTTCGAAGCGCGCTGCGTAGAAATTACTAGGCGAAGACGCGTTGCGAGAAATTGGATGGAGCGACGGTGTGGATGGAGCGACGCAGCGCAATCTCGCACGTCCAAAGCCGACCCCCGCGATGATGCGGGGGGGCGTGGGCGTGATCCAGGCGCACGCCCCGCGCGAGATCTCAGCCATCCGATCTTCGATCGGACGGCTTACGACGCATGCACGCGGATCAGGCGCGAAGAAGCACAGCCGAGGGCGAGCGACTGGTGGGTAGGGGCCTTCACCAACGTTTTGTGAAGGGTTTTAGTGACATCCCGGACGTCGCTAAAACCCCTTCTTCATTTGGAAAGCCCTTCTTCCTATTTAAACCCCTTCCAACCACCCATGGGAGGCATTCACTCCACTTGCAAGTGTTCTACCCCCCTCCTAGCTACCATTAAGCCCTTTTGTAATCGCCGAAGACGACGAGCAACTGACGGAGCCCCCCTCCACCGCCGTGGCTGCCTCGCCGTCTCCCCTCTCTCTCTCTCTTTCCCTCTTTATCTTAAGCTTCACTTTACTTATGTTCAAGCATTCATCTAGTGTTGTAACTATGAATTAAAGTTGCATTCCACTCTAGTTTCATCTAGTGTTGCATCTAGTGTTAAATGAAATTGTTTTCTATTCAATTGC
Source organism: Thalassia testudinum (assembly GCA_037157565.1). NCBI lineage: Eukaryota > Viridiplantae > Streptophyta > Magnoliopsida > Alismatales > Hydrocharitaceae > Thalassia > Thalassia testudinum. Next base: position 102,307,464 of record JAZHRO010000063.1, read on the forward strand.
CTGCTCTCTTTTATGTTTGAATTGCATGCTGTGAATGAAGACATTCTAACCCTATTCTCTCTCTCTCTCTCTTTTCACTTGCGCCTTTTCGCAAGCAAAACCCCACGATTTTCGTGACAATAAGTGACAAGAAGAATCTGGTTTTCACTCCTCCCTGAGACCGACACTTAGGCTCACATTTGTTTCTTTATTTTAAAACTGACGTCACGAGCGCAAGCTATAACGACACTTCAAAACACACGCGTCACGCGCCACGCGCACATCAATTTTTGGCGCCGTTGCCGGGGAGGCAGCGGATTTGTTTTGTCACTTCCATTTTACATCCATGCTCACATCATCTAACACCTTGTCTCCTTCTACTTGATGGTTGTAGGAATTCGATGGTTGGATGGTGAAGCAGCGCAACTCGTGACGGTAACAAGGGAGTAAGCGCAACAAGGACCGATCGTGAGTATTTCTTCACTCATGGTTGTTTACTTGCTTAAAAAAATATAAAAAATTGTAAAACTGAAAAAAATTGGCGTGGTGCACGATTGCCTGACCCACATCTTTAACACATCACCCAACAAAAAAAAATACACTCTAACATTCTGAATAAATTCTTGGAATTGTTCTTTTTTTCTTTTTGAGTGGTGTTTGCGAAGCCACCTTGAATTGACTTGGGCCGCACCACTCAACCCTAAAATCAACTCATCTAATAGAAGCTGCATGATCACTAGGATGAGTACATTAGGGTTTTAGAGCCTCTACACAATAAAAGGAAATCTACTTTCACCGAATTGTGTACAAAACATGACGTGCCCACTGAAACTTGTCTGAAATCATTAAGACATGTCAATCCTAAAAGACACTAAAGTAAGGATAAAACATTAAAAGACACCACATCTTAAAAAACTCCTTGCTTGAAAACCATGTTTTGATAGGAGTACACACACTAAAATCCGAAAATTAAGAGGCACTACCCCAATCAATGCCTCATCACAAAACCCTAGCACAAGCACTATCCTAGCCCTTTTAAAACAGAGTAGGCGTGCCCTAGGCAAGACTGGTTAAGTTTTGAGAGGTGGGGTTTTGTTCACTGGGCACTTGGCTTTCATTCACTTAGTAGAATCTGGTGACTAGGCTGTGAGACAGCCTCAAACGACCACGGTTGTGGGGTCTATGGAACTGGCGGCGCAAGCCAAAGGAAGAACCTTCCCTGCAATCCCCTCGTAATCAACCTGGATAGATTAGCTTTGGGAAGGGGAGTGCAGTGCTTACGGACTTAATCACCCTTTCGGAGATTTCTAGGTCTTCTAAGAAATACACCATAAGGACTAGGCTTGTTTGCTTGATTGAACACACACTTCTCGCATCTGTCGCTCTCCGCATCCCCTCCTGTTCTTCTCTAGTGTATGCACGGGAGACGCTCACTGCATCCCGAGTTATTTGTTTTGGGACGGGAATCTAGATGACTTGATTGTGCTATAAACATGGCTGAACCTAGGGTAGATGAGGTTGAGGACCAACCCCCACCGAACACAATGGCCATCATCCAAGTCCAGATTAATGCAAATCACTGGCTTCAGTAACAACAGATCCACACTATCATGCAAGCCATACAACGGTTGCAGAACCCACAAGGGAAACCACCACCACCTTTCCAAGGCCCACAAGGGCAATCGCCACCTGATCTACCACCATTCCAGGACCAATCAGGCCCCTCCGCGACTTCTACAATCCTTCCGCTATTCGAGTTGAGCTGCATGTTAAGATCCCCGAAGGGGGAGATGATTTTGAGCTAAAACCAAATGTTTTGAGTCTGATTCAGAGCCACTTCCATGGAAGCTCAAATGAGGACCCCTTCCAGCACCTAGAGGATCTTAACTGGATAGCATGAATTGTGAAACCTAGGAACATTAGCCTTGACATTGTTTTGATTAAGATGTTCCCCTTCTCACTGAGAGACAAGGCATCTTATTGGCTTAGAACCCTAGGTAGACCCATCACCACCTGGAAAGAACTGAGGCATGCATTTCTAAAGAAATTATTCCCTATAGGAAAGACCAATGCCCTCAGAAGAGCCATTACTACCTTTACACTCCAGGGTGGGGAACAGTTCCTTGAGGCATGGGAAAGATTTAATGAACACTTGAGGAAATGCCCACACCACGAAGTACAAAGGTGGCAATTGGCCTAGATCTTCTACCACGGTCTGGACAGCAACCTACGGAACTTCGTCGATGCCTCATGCGAGGGGAACTTCCTGAACAAAGATGAGGAGAGCGTGTTTGAGCTCTTTGAGTCTATGAGTGAAAATTCACTCAATAATGCCTCCATGACCCAGTTTAACCGATCCAGTCAACCCCGTGGTGGGATTTATGAGGTACAAGCAAATTCTGGAATGGTTGACATGGACATCATTGCCAAAAAATTAGATCGAGTGGAATTGGTGGATAAAAAGATTGATGAGCTGCTGAACCAGACCAGGAACCCATTACAGACCTTCTCCCTTGCAAAGGGAGCTCATAATGTTGACTTGGTCTAGCCCTTGAGCCAACTGAACCTGGAATAACCCCTGACCACGTTCCAAGGAGGTGAAGGTTCCCTTCTAGGAGGGGTGACGTAAAAAAAATGCGGAATTGAAAATATATAAAGCAATCTCACAAAATAAGCAATCACAAAATGTGCACAAAGATTTTTAGGTGGAAACCCAAACCGGGTAAAAACCACCACCTAACCCTCTCGAGTTAGGATTTTCCGATCAACCTAGTTGATCAAATCCACTAACCGAATCACTTTGAACGAGGGTGATTCAACCTCAATACAACCACGCTACTTAAACGAGGGTAGCGTACCTCAACCCCTTCTCTCCACGAGAAGGATTTTGTCCCACGAAGGAGACGGGAATTCGCAAAGCGAATACCCAACCAAGAGACAAAGATAAAAGAAACAATAGTCCTATAGAGCCAACAAAATAATTAAACCTAGCTTCTATAGGAAATAGGAAACTCCCCTTTGCAAGGAGTGCGTCGACGATGACGCGGGTGCGTGAGCCACGCGATGGCGCTACGTCGCTCTCGTTATCTACGGCGGGAGAGCGGGCGCGCGAAGGCTTGATGCTCTCAAGAGAATGAAACTAGAGCTTGGAGAGCAAGGGCCTCAATTGGACACAAAAAGAGTGGAACTAAGTTGCTTAGGTGTGTCTCTTGTTTCTCTTAGTATTTATGTGTTACAAAGGTTCCCCTCTATTTATAGAGGCCTTAGGAAGGCTTTGGAAGGCTTGGAAAAGCTTCCATAGCCGTTGGGTGCAAAGTCCAAGAGAATTAGGCCGAAATCAGGACAATGATTACACTTCACAGGGTTATCAGACGTCTAACTCTGGCATCAGACGTCTGGAAGGCCACTTTAAGACGTCTGATTCCAAGGTCAGACGTCTGATTCTATGCGGGTTTCTCCCTGACTTGAATCAGATCTAAACAGGGTTTTTGTACAAGTCCATCAGACGACATAGAGGACGTCTGGCACTAAGTCTGGACGTCTGGAAACCTACTTTTACCGTGGGAATTGATTTCCAAACGTTGCAACGGCTAGAAAATCTCTGAGAAGAGATTTTGGGTCAGCCGAGGCAAAACGGTCATTTATCAGATGTCTGTGAAGTCCTATGGACGTCTGATAAGGCTCTAACGGTCATATTCTTGAGTGTCTTCTAAGCCAGCCAACGGTCCACTAACTGGACGTCTGGCAAAGTCATCAGACGTCTCCTAAGACGTCTGGTATAAGGTCTGGACGTCTGAATTCATCAGACAGAACTAACTATGTCCATCCTAACAGTTATCAGACGTCTGAAACAACAGTCAGACGTCTTAAAATACTTTATCAGACGTCTGATTTGTGAATTAGACGTCTGGAAAGTCTGTTTTAACCCTATATTGGTTTTCTAAGTGTTCTACAGAAAACCTAAGTATCCTAGGGTTGTGCCGGTGTTCCTAGGACTACTGTTAGGGTTCTTTGAGGCTCTTTAACATAATATTCTAAGGAAAATAAAAAGAGCAAGAAAATAAAGATAAGAGATACAAGAAAGGATTAAAAAGAATCTATCCTATTCTTCTTGTCTTCTATCTTCAATCTGTTGCTCCACGCGAACCTCCTCTGTTTTCCGTCAAGCTCCTCCAATCCGTCCTGGATGCGAGCTCGAACTCCGTCTAAACACGTCTTCATTTGCAATTGACCTGAAATCTAGGACTCAAATTGCAAATGTTAAATAACACGTGTTTTGTTATCATCAAAACAAATGATCGTGGTGCTCTAGAACCAACAGGAGGGACCTTTGCTCCCTCAACCCTTGATTACTCTCTTCCCTCCCCATCGACATCTGCTATCCTTGAAGATGTACAGGTTGTCCAAGGTTATGCTAAACCTGACCCTTTCTCCAACACTTACAACACTTGCTAGCGTAATCACCCCAACTTTGGTTGGACAAACCAGAAACAACCTCAATTCCAGAACTAGCCCAGGCCAAACCAGCAGCCAAAGTTGCCCCCCTATCAGCAAGGACCGCCAGTTAGATCCCCATATAATCAAAATAGGGTGGCCCCTCCCCCACAGAACCAAATGGACACCCTGATAAAGATGATGGCTGAAATGAACCAGAAACATCAGGAGGAAATGGCCTTAGTAAAGGGATAGTTAAGCCAACTTTTGGACTGTAAACAACAAGGATCCCTACCTTCCCAGCCACAACCGAACCCGCGAAACATGATTAACAGTGGCCCCAATTTGCAAGGGTTCTAGGGAAATCCCGGGCAGGCTCACATGGTCCAGCCAGCCCCACAAACACCCCCTGGGTTCGGTGCTTCTTCGTCCTCGTCTTCTCAAGGATCAACCCATGGTCTCAATGCCTCTGCGAATGCAGTAACCTTGAGAAGCGGCACCAAAACCCAGGATCCCAAATGGCGACTCTTCCCGAGATGTCACCAGCTGAAACACCCAACTCAGAAGAGGCATTGGAAAAACCCAAGGACCCAGAAATAGACCCTATCTATGTTCAGATACCCTACCCCGAGGCCTTGGAAACAATCAAGAAGAAGAAAAGTGTTGTAGAAACTGAGCTTTTGGAGATCTTCAAGCAGGTTTAGATTAATATTCCACTCCTCGAAGCCATTAAGCACATCCCGACTTACGCCAAGTTTTTAAAGGATGCCTGTACACCCAAATGAAAGCCAAGACCTCAAGCACCTAGGAAGGTTGTGCTCTTTGAGCAAGCTAGTTCCGTAATATCAAGCAACCTTCCGCTCAAGCGAACTGACCTAGGAGCACCCCAAGTATCTTGCAATATCGGGGACATGACATTTGATAGAGCGATCCTGGACTTAGGTGCTTCCATCAATCTGATTCCAACAACCCTGTACCACCAATTTGGTTTCGAAGAGTTAACACCCACACCCGTCACCATCCAGCTGGCTGATAGATCGGTGAAGACCCCAAAGGGGGTTGTTGAGGACACGATTGTGCGGGTCAAGGACTTCTATTTTCCGGTCAACTTCTTGGTGCTCGACATGGAAGTCCCTGAAAAACTACATAATGCACCCATAATCTTAGGCAGACCTTTCTTAGCTACGGCTAAGGCAAACATTGATTGTGACACAGGATGTATGGAAATCGCCTTCGGAGATAAGAAAATGCAGCTGGATATCTTCCGGGTGACCAAGTCTTTTGATTGCGATTGTGTTGAGGAACATGATCTAGTGGAACCTTTGGTCGAGGAATGCCTCACCCTTAGTTCTGTCTCAGACCACCAATCCTGTAACGACTGTTCTGACCCGTCACCATCACTGCCCATAGACCTCTATAGGGCTTATTACCATCAAACAACACCATTTGAGGAAATTGATGTTGATCAACTCCCGCTTGTCCCTTTCCCTTCGACTGTTGTTCCACCCGCACCCGAACTAAAGTCTCTACCTGATAATCTCAAGTTTGTCTTCCTGGGACTAGACCAAACCTTCCCTGTGATTATTAACTCTCATCTAACCATGGATCAGGAACTCAGGTTGACCGCGACCCTTTCAGAACATCGGGCCGCCATTGGATGGACCATTTCAAACTTGAGAGGAATTAGCATCGCCTATTGCACTCATAAGATTTATCTGGAAGATGGGGCACAACCTTCCCGCCAGATGCAGAGACGGTTAAACCCAAATATGCGAGAGGTCGTTAAGAAAGAAATTATCAAGTGGCTTGACGCTGACATCATCTACCCCATCTCTGACAGCCCTGGGTGAACCCACTCAAGTGGTTCCAAAGAAAGCCGGGCTCACTGTTGTTACCAATGAGCATGGCGAATCCATCCCCACCTGCACCACCACCGCATGGTGGGTGTGTATTGATTACAGGAAGCTCAATGAAGCAACCAAGAAGGATCATTTCGCCTTGCCATTCATTGACCAGATCCTTGAAAGATTGGCAGGGCAAAAGTATTTTTGCCTCCTGGATGGATATTCAGGATATAACCAAGTTGTAATTGCTCCTGAAGATCAAGAGAAGACCACCTTCACTTGCCCGTACGGCACGTTTGCATTCCGTCGAATGCCGTTTGGGTTATGCAATGCACCTGCTACCTTCAGCGTTGCATGCTAGCCATTTTTTCAGAAATGGTGGGTGAATACCTAGAGGTCTTTATGGATGATTTCTATGTATTTGGGAATTCATTCGACCACTATTTGAGCAACTTGGAGAAAATCCTGAAACGATGTATCGAGGTTAATTTGGTTTTAAGTTGGGAAAAGAGCCATTTTATGGTTCAAGAAGGAATCGTCCCCGGTCACATCATATCACATAGGGGCATTGAGGTGGATCGGGCTAAAGTTGATTTGATTTCCAAACTTCCTCCACCTAGCTCGGTCCAGTAAATCCACTCATTCCTGGGACATGTTGGCTTCTACTGAAGGTTCATCAAAGACTTCTCCAAGCTTTCCAAACCCTTAACCGACCTTCTGGCCAACGACGCCATATTCCACATGACCTCTGATTGCATCTAGGCTTACCACACCCTCTAGGACTTAGTTTCCACAGCACCTGTACTTCATCCCCCAGATTGGTCCCAGGACTTTGAGATTATGTGTGATGCATCAAATTTTGCCATAGGTGCTGTCCTGGGACAAAGGCAAGACAAGAAACCCGTGGTGATCTACTACGCGAGCAAGACGTTGGACAAGGCCCAACGAAATTATATGGTCACAGAAAAAGAATTGCTCGCTGCAGTTTTCGGACTTGAGAAGTTCTGACCTTACCTGTTGGGATCCTACGTGACCATCTATACTAACCATTTAGCCATCCGACACCTGTTGGCTAAAAAGGACGCGAAGCCCAGGCTCATCAAATGGATCCTACTCTTGTAGGAATTTGACCTGGAAATCCGTGACAAAGCCGGATCAAAGAATGTGGTGGCTGACCACTTGTCTAGACTTCACCCAGACCACATTGGTCCTTCTCTACCTTTATCTGACACCTTCCCCGATGAACACATTTTGGCTATGCAAGACAAGAAACTACCTTGGTATGCTGACTATGTCAACTACCTGGTCGTAGGACAGACCCCGCACAGCTGGTCCAGACAGCAATGGGACAGGTTCTGGCCTAGGCCAAGCATTATTTCTGGGATGATCCCATGCTATTTTGCCTCTGTGCCAACCAGATCATCAGGAGGTGTATCCCCGAGAATGAAGTTCAAAGTGTGCTATCTTTCTGTCATGACCAAGCTTGTGGTGGCCACTTCTCAGGAAAGAAAACGGCTGCGAAGGTCCTACAGTCCTGATTTTATTGGCCTTCCTTATTTAAGGATGCATACAACTTTGCCAAGACTTGCTCATGCTGCCAAACACTGGGGACCATGACCAGAAAAGATATGATGCCCCTCCAACCCATTTTGATTGTCGAAATCTTCGACGTTTGGGGTATTGATTTTATGAGCTCTTTCCCACCGTCCAACAACTTTGAGTACATCCTAGTCTCGGTAGACTATGTTTCTAAATGGATTGAAGCCGTCGCCACCTGCCGATGCGATCATAAGACCGTCATGGACTTTGTTAAGCAGAACATCTTTTCCCTGTTTGGAATACCAAAGGCCATGATCAGTGATGATGGAAGTCATTTTATTCACTCCCAATTCCGTGCCCTACTTAGAAAATACGGGGTTAACTACCACATTACTACTTAGTATCATCCACAAACAAATGGGCAGATTGAGGTCTCAAATAGACAAATCAAGAACATTCTACAGAAAACTGTGAGACCTGACAGGAAGGACTGGTCCACACGACTGGATGATGCCCTGTGGGCATACAGGATCGCTTTCAAGACCCTGATAGGCATGTCGCCTTATCGGTTGGTCTTTGGCAAAGCCTGCCACCTTCCTATCGAATTGGAACACCGAGCTTACTAGGCTGTCAAGCAGTGTAAATGGATTCCCAGCTAGTTGGTGCGCAGAGGACGCTCCAACTCTCTGAGCTCGAAGAAATTCGTCGGGATGCCTTTAAGAACAATCGACTATGTAAGGAGAAAATAAAAGCCATCCACGACCGACTCATTCATAGAAAGACCTTTGAGCCTAACCAGCAAGTCTAGCTTTTCGATGCCCGCCTAAAACTCTTTCCAGGGAAGCTTAGGTCTAAGTGGACAGGACCATTTAGGGTGGTCAAGTCCCACTCCAATGGGGCGATTGAAATCGCTGACCCGAACTCTGGGCATACTTTTACAGTTAGTGGCCAAAGATTAAAACACTTCCTTGCCTAGGTTCCCCCAAAGGAGAGTGTCACCCTCATTGAGGGATGACACGAAGCACCGCCCAGCTGGAGGCATTAAACTCAGTGCTTCCTGGGAGGCAACCCAGAAGATTCAGGTTGATTAGGTATTCTATGTCACTCAGGTAATATCTTTTCGAACACCTATTTCATCCATGTATTTGTCAATGGGGACATTATCCAACTTAAGCATGGGGGGGTGCTAACTTGCATGATCCTAAGCTCATTTAATTAATCTGAATAGAAAAAATTAAATTAAATTAAAAAAAAAAAAAGAATTTAGGAAGAAACTTAGGCATTAGAAATTTGTCAATAGTGGAAAATAATATGGAAAGAACTTGAACACTTAGACTTTTCAGGCCATCAGGCTTAATCAGCTCTGGTGTCCGTTAAAATATGGATTTAGCTTCAAATCCTTGCAACCTTAAGCTACTCTAATCCACAAACTAAATAAGGTGGTAAGTATACGACTTATCAACTCACCCTCTAACTCAGAAGGACTTTTAGTCTAATCATCTGCACACATTTTTGCACAGACTCACTCCTCAGAGATTCTGACAGAAATTGGGTAGCTAATGAACTCTCTAGGGTGGTATGGCTGGCAAGTTGTCGTGGGTAACAGCCCATTGGCAGGTTGTCCAAAGCCTAGCCACGGGACCACCTCTTCTTCATTGCCTCTAGGTAAATTTGAGATCAGGGAAGCCACCTACCAAAAAAAAAAAAAAAAAAGGAGAATAAAGAGAACAAAATAAACCACACTTCACTGCACGAGTATGGTTGGCAAGTGATCGTGGGTAACAGCCCATTGGTCGGTTGTCCAAAGCCCAGCCTAGTAAATGCACAAAAAGAACTAAAACACTTAAGGAAGAAGCGGGGAAGTAGAATAAGCCGGGGAGATATACACTGGAAAAATCCTTATGTTGACCGCAATTAAAACAAATGTAAAGAGAAAGCTACCGATCGAACAAATACACCTTCAGGCAAAACACTTCCTCTTCCAGTCACCTAGGGGCATAGAAACCCGAAGTCTGTCTAAATTACCGTTGAGTAAGTCTATCACAAGCTTCACACCAAGATGCTTAGCACTTAGAGTTTTGTCTGAGTTTTGGGTGGGTTGGGTAGCAGTAAAAAGTTACCAACCCACTCTTAATTCCAAAAAAATCTAAAAATAAGAAAAAGAAATATATACATATATATATATATTTACATACATTAAAGAAAGGATTCAAGCGATTCGTATTTTGGCAGACACCCGGGTGCTGCTTAGTCTTTGTAGATTAAGATCTTAGTATATTTCCTCCTATTGATAAGTAACAAAGTGTCTAAGTAGTTACTTCTTAAATTCTGACTGGAAATAAAGGCTAGAATAAACCTTGCTAGGGACTAGCAAGGAGTAAGCATGGGGGTATAATAACACTGTATCTTGGGGTGATAATTCTGTTAAATGGGGTCCATCTTAAGAACAAAATGCACAGATAACACATCATAAATAGAATGGGAGCATTGCATGCATCATACGTCAAGATTGCTTATAAAATAGTTTTAATGTCCATTTGTATAAGTACTTGTCAAAGCAGGCCTCAGATGAGCAATCAGACCACATGGATGGATTTAGAGCGACAAACAGAGTCCAACGGACTCAAAATCGGCCAAATCTGACATCCAGAGCTCCTACAATGGGCCCAAGAAGTTTTGACCATTGATCTGATGATCAATGGCCCACGGCGCACCCCGTGGCACCCACTCGCTGCATCCAGACCGTCTCCCACTTCCACCTTCACCCGGAGGACGAATCTCAGCCATCGATCTTCGATCAAACGGCTGATAGCTGCTCGCACGCTCGCCTTCACCACGACAATGCAGCGGGTGCAGCACAGCAGTTGAAGCACTCACCCGCGCTCACACGGCGCGGGTTCGAAGCGCGCTGCGTGGAAATTGCGAGGCGAAGATGCGCTGCGAGAAATTGGACCACCCGATCAGTAGCGGACGGTGCAAATGGAGCGACACGGCACAATCTCGTGCGTCCAAAGACAATGCCTGCGATGACGTGGGGGGGTGTGGGCGCGATCCAGGCGAGCGCCCCGCACAGGATCTCAGTCATCCGATCTTCGATAGGATGGCTTATGACACGCGCACGCGGATCAGGCACGAAGAAGCATAGCCACAGGCGAGCGACCGGTGGGCATGGGCCTTCACCGACTTTTTCGGAAGGGTTTTAGTGACATCCCGGACGTTGCTAAAAGCCCTTCTTCATCTAGAAAGCACTTTTTCCTATTTAAACCTCTTCCAACCACCCATGGGAGGCATTCACTCCACTTGCAAGTGTTCTACCCTCCTCCTAGCTACCATTAAGCCCTTTTGTAATCGTCGGAGACAACGAGCCGCCGATGGAGGCCCCCTCCACCGCCGTGGCTGCCTCGCCGTCTCCCCTCTCTCTCTCTCTCTTTCCCTCTTTATCTTAAGCTTCACTTTACTTATGTTCAAGCATTCATCTAGTGTTGTAATTATGAACTAAAGTTGCATTCCACTCTAGTTTCATCTAGTGTTGCATCTAGTGTTAAATGAAATTGTTTTCTATTCAATTGCCTGCTCTCTTTTATGTTTGAATTGCATGCTGTGAATGAAGACATTCTAACCCTATTCTCTCTCTCTCTTGCTTTTCACCCGTGCCTTTTCGCAAGCAAAACCCCACAACTTTTGTGACAATAAGTGATAAGAAGAATCCGATTTTCACGCCTCCCTGAGACCGACACTCGGACTCACATCCGTTTCTTTATTTTAAAGCCGACGTCGCTAGCGTAAGCTATAACGACTCTTCAAAACACACGCGTCACATGCATGTCACCTTCTTCTTCCTTCTTCTCTGCCTTAGTTTCTCTTTCTTTTCTTCTCTGGCTTTAGCCTTCTTCTTCTCTGACTTTTCTTCTTTCTTTCTCTAGCTTTGCTGCTTTCTTTGCCCTTATCTTCTGATCTCCTCATTTCTTTCTACCTTTAGCCTTCTTCTTCTTTGACTTTCCTCTTTCTTCTTCAGCCATGCCTTCTCCTTCCTTCTTCTTCTTCTCTGCAGCTTCGTCTTTTCCTTAGCACTCTCTATGGCTCTTAGCTTCTTCAGCTTCTTCTGCTTCCTCCTTAGCTTCCTTTGCTTTTCCTTCTTCTCTATGGCTGCACCCAAGGCTTCTTTTTCCTTCAGCTTCCTCTTCCTCCTTCCTCTCTCTGCACACAAGTGCAAAACCTACCCCTACCCACCCCCACAAACTCTCTCTCTCTTTTCTCTCTTAGGCTCGCTCTCCCAGAGCCAATCGGGTATTCGGGTCAGGTCAGCGCACCCGGGTCCAGGCACACCGACGTGGGTGGTGCATAAGGAGTGCAGTGTAAACGAGTCAAGTCAGCCAGGTCCGCGGAGGAGTGAGCGCGGACGAAGTGGGTGAGTGGGCGAGGGGACCTCACCCCATGTTTGAAGGCAACGAGGAGGAAACACAAATTCAATTTATATTACTCACCTCACTCTAAAATGCCCGAGGTGGGACTAAAAGTCCCACCTGCTTCTGCATGCATGCCCGCAGGGGGTCATCCTTGATTGCGGCAACTGCAGTGTCTTGCAAAGCCAGTTGCTTGGCTGAATGTGCACGTGATGCGAATCTGCATCACCTGGACCTGGGACCTCGAGCGCGACTACCTGGAGCGAATGGGTGCTTGCTACTTCAAGCCGGCTCTAATGGCGGCGATGGTCAGAACTAAATTTCAAGCAATATGGCCTTGCGGCCTCATTAGAACACACAGGAGGCTTCGTCATGACACGGCGAAGGTGTCTAGGTGGGTGGCATGGTGTGAGGAGGCCTAGGCATGCGTGCCTAGGTCGGTCTATGGCCGTGATGATGGGTGTGGTCGGGGGGAGATTGTGGAGGTTATGGCGGTCGATGGAGATGTGGAAAGTGATCAGTTGATGGTGGCGGAGGTTTTGAGGGGTCTGGCAAAGTGGATGGGTGTGTGGAGGTGACGGAGACACCTCGTCGGTGGTCTGCCGGAGGTGGAGAAGATGGTGGTGGTCTGCAGTGGTCGAGGGTCAATAATAGAAATAAAGAAGGGGGAGATGAAGAGAGGAGATCGGGGAAGAGATTTAACCTAGTTTAAGGACGAAAGGAGAGAGGATGGTGGCTGGCACGTACCTACCACCACCGAAGATGAAGGTCCAGTAGAGGGGTGACGGCGACGACGAAGAGGTATTTGGCGCGTGCGCAGGTATGGCGTGACGCGGAAGGAGGTAGAGATGTCTCTGCCACTGGTATTATGGCAAAGCGACAAGAAGAGGGAGGAGATGTCATCGGAGCTCATTGGATGTTTGGCCGCAGGAGAAGAGAAGAAATTGGAGGGTTTTCTCTGGATAGACCAGGTTGGAAATGAGCGACCGTATCTAGGGCTTCTTTTATAGGCATAGGAAGAGGGCCTTGTGCTTGGAAGACAAGCTTCCAAGCACAGGTTTCCTCGCTGGAGTAGGAAATTCGAGAGATACCCATGTCTCTCGTGCGATTGGGTGCGAATCAGAGCGCATGATTGAGTTCACATGGTTGGGAATTCCTTAGAGAATCTCCCTTTCAAATCTGAGAGGGATTCTTTGAGGAATCTGGGAGAAATCCTCCTCGAATCCTTGCCGGAGTAGGACCCCTCCGCTGTAATGGTAGAGGGACCTAATTGCAAAGATTGGCGAGGAAGATAGGGGGGTCTCTGTAATGTTCTTGAAAGTTAGGGGCATAAAAGTAATTAGGTTGGACTATTTTGCAAAGTAAGTCATGGTGAATTCTCCCTAGGTTCAAATTTTGGTATAAACCTAATTTGGACCCAAGGAATCCAATGGTGAAGTTGGATTTTAGGTTTGACCACGTTTGACTGGTCATTTTTCATAAAAACCAAATTTAGGGTAAATAATTAACGAGGACCCCTATTTAGGTCAAAATAGGCTCCAAGGGCCAAATTGAAGGTTATAAACCCTAGAGGATATTTTTCCATGAATTTTAGAGGGTTTAGTTGATTTTTATCCTGACCAAAACCTTGTTAAATTAAGTGGGTCTGTTTTAGGGTTACAGGATATCATTTAATTCTCAGATCTCACATTAACCCTTTTCTGATTGAACCATCCCATTTTTATCTTATTAAGACTATTTGACCTATGTTTAGCCCATAAGAAATCCCATTATTGCACTATAATGGTAAAATTATAGTTTTACCCTTTGTTTCTTGCTTTTCTTTTAGATTGCTTATTCCTTGAGTTAGGCCCTTCACTTGGTTATGTAGGAGCTTTTGTTCTCTTTTCTTGGTCAAAATGAGCTAGTTAGGGCTCATGATGGTGTTCCCATCAGGTTCAAAACACCATAAGTTGTTCAAAATATTCAATCAAAAGAAATTTTATAATTGAAATAATTTTTATATATATAAATGATGTTCAAATATTACAATAAAAGGGAAGATAATATAAAAACATAAACACTATGCTGAGGCACTGATGCAGTATGGCTCATCATAACTAAAATGACCAAGTTAGGCTAAAACTAGGTTAAACACTCATAATTAACACAAGAAATGGGTTAAGTGTGGGAATGAACAGAAATGACTTAAAACATCCAATTTGTGTTAAAAACATGAAATTAGGTCATAAAATGAGATATGCTATTCATTAATGAAAATTAATGATCCAATTGCAAATTGAACACACATTTGGGTTCAAAACCTCAAATCAAAAGTGAAATCAACTTTTTGAATGTTCAATTGGGCTTTAATAAAAACTTAGTTGTATTTGGACATCATTAGGACCTCGCATTCATGATATCACATCTAGGTCCTTAGTTCATTTACATTTATTCACATAAAAACCTTTCAAGGACCTGTTTGTAAGCCACCAGGGACTCATTTGCAAATGATTAGGAACCTTGTTGTACCCATTCTTTCCACTTCTTTCCACTTATGGGTTTCTTTGTAAACTTTCTACCCCTTCATTCATTTAGACCTTTCCTGCAATTTACCCATCATACCTACAGCCGGCGAGCCATTGTAGACACCCGATGAGCATGGCTAATCACGATCGTTACTTCCTTGATCTCTTCATCTGAAGGCCAATCCCAATCGAAGCTTCGCGCGACATCGCTCGTGTAATCACCCTTTCCCCTAAATCTTATCCAATGACTGATATTTAGATTTAAGCTTCACACGCTCCCCTCTCTTCATCCCCACCATTAGTGACCTAGGGGCTTAATTGCACCTCCACGATAGTCACAATCACTCCCTCAGCTACTTGAGCAGCTCCAGAGCTCCCTACGCATGCACCTAGCTCCCCACCTACACCTCTCGAGTTGAGCATTCTTCCACTCCTCCTCATAGTCCCTATTTCACTACCTTGGCAGTGGAACACCACATTCCTCCCCGACTATCCTCGCCGCTAAGGACATCATAGCACTGAGGGCGACCCAGAATCCCTCTAGTGGATTTTCACTCCGTCAGAGCTCCTCCCTTACTTCTTCCTCTCCATCCATCAGGTGAAGACCTAAAGGTCCCATTCTTCTGTTAGATTAGGATTTTAATCATTTTCTAGATTAGTGTAGTATCTGTTAGTGTAGTTTAGATTAACTTAGGACTAGATTAGATGATGGAATTCACTAATTTGTTAGATTAGCTAGGAGTAGCTTAGATTTGATTTCGCCCTCTCCGATCAATTCAGATCAGAGAGGTGTTTTTCCACCTCTATTTCGACTCATACAGCTTTCTCTACGCATCACAATTCATTTATGATTTTCCCTCGCATTTTATTCATTATTCACCACTTCATTTAGTCAAATTTAGATCTGAAGCCTTGGCTTCTAGATCTGAATTTGCGCCAAAAATTCACTTTGGGGATCTCCCATTCACTTCATAAATTCACAAAGACCCCCGATCTCGTTTCAATTGAAACGATTTACTCAATTCTTTCATATTTGGTTTTAACACCCAATCTCATGAATTGGGAGTTAATTTGGTGAGAAATGATTTTTATCGAGTGAATTGGATTTTTATGAGTTTTATTGGTTGAATTGTGATGGGCTTGAGCTATTTTAATGTGATTCTTATTATTAAATGTATTCTTGCCCAATTTGAATCTTGATCTCTAATTTTTGCCACTTCGGTAGCTCAAGCCCATGAAAATCAGATGCACTGATTCGAGACTTGAGCAATGATCAAATGACATTTGAATGATTGCCCAGAGTTCTTGCACACCAATTGATGGTGTGCAAGACCTCTAGATGAGCAACTCATCTTAGCAAGCTCACATCAAAACACCCAGATGGGTGACATTGATTCCTAATCCACAAGAGTTCTAATTTGATATTTGGAGTTTGATTGAGGTATAGGAAGTCAAAATGAAGGTTTTGATGTCATGTGCAAATGTTTTTAGCAGATTTCTAATTTACTGAGTGAATTTCCTTGGATTTGATGCTTTGATTTGGGCAAATTCAGTAGTAGCAATTTCTACTCTGATTAATCTGATCTTGAGCTTATCTTTGTGGATTGAATCTCTGATTTCGAGGGTTTTGTGGGATAGGTGGTTTTTCTGAGATGAGCAGCATTCAATTTGGTTTTCCAGATCCTTTGTGATACCATGGATGCTCAAATTAGGCTCTGATTTCTTGAAGCTACTC
Organism: Thalassia testudinum; assembly: GCA_037157565.1. NCBI lineage: Eukaryota > Viridiplantae > Streptophyta > Magnoliopsida > Alismatales > Hydrocharitaceae > Thalassia > Thalassia testudinum. The sequence goes on from JAZHRO010000063.1 coordinate 102,323,905, forward strand.
TTGTTCAGCACCTAGGTAAACCTGCTGCTAAAGTGGCTATAGTAGTGGTTGTAGGTCATCTGATCAGTTGTGTCATCAACTGATCTGAGTTGAATTAGACAGCAAAAATAACTGCAGCAGTAGTTGCTATTGTAATCTTTCATCAGCCACTAATATGGATGGTTTTGAGTTGAGAACTTGGATTTATTTTGGATTATAGAAACTGACATGTGGTGTATATTATTAGAAATATATTTACAAGCATTCATGTACATGTATTTGATTTAAATTTTGTTTGAAATGTCTTGTAAACCATGTTCTCATTCTTTGTCAGTTAAAATTCAAATGGATAATTTTCCAAATGTGAATTTAATGCAAATCATGATGAAATTCATGTTTAAAAGTTTGAATATCTTCTTTATGTTGTGCTGAAGGTCTGTGCATGCTTTAACAAGACATCAAACCATTAGAATAGAATTCTAGGCCTTAGGTTTCCCTTTCCAACACTCTTTAAGACTTAGAATTGAGTTTACTTTGTTTATAAATAAAAATATTAAAAAATTAAAAAAAAAAAATAAACCTATCTTGAGTAGGATTAGGTATTTCCTTAGGTGTGTGCTAAGTTTCAAGATATTCTGAACCTCCGACTTGGTAGAACATATCATTCGACGATTCAATCTACCTTAGAATTTAATAAAGAACAAAAACTTAAAAAACATCAAAAACAACTCTCTCTCTCTCTCATCTCATTCTTCCTCTCTCATCCCTTACCTCCCCTAAACCTATAAAAATCCTAAAAATTAGAAAACCCCAAAATAACCAAAAATACACTATATACTATGTATATATTTATATATATAAATTAAACTTAATCTATATGTATGTAATGTATAATATGTATATAATATGTAAATATAACTTACATTTGTATTCTATATATTAAATTAAATATTTATGATGATTTATGATATATATAACATTATTCTATTATTATCTTTAATTTATATTAACTTAAATGTATAATAATCTAAGTAATTATATAAACCTATCTGTATGTACATATTTATAACTCATACTATACAGAGGTATTTATATATGTATTATGTATTATACAGTACCTATAATTTAATTTAATTATATATTTACAGTAAATAATTAAGTTATTAAGTTAACTATGTAAATTATTAACTTAAAATAAAATAAATTAGTAATTTAATGTAATACTGAAGTAAGTTTAATGTATACTTGTATAATAATATATTAAATATTTTTAACCTATTTATATTATTTTTATACTCTATTATAGTATTTATAGATTATTTATATGTAAAACTATCTGAAACGTGTATTTAATTATATATAAATTAAAATAAAGTTTATAAAATATATTAAAAATGTATAATAAATAACTTATTATATATATTAACACTCTATAAAGTCAATTTTACTATTAATTAACCAATTTGTACTTAATTAAGAGATTAACCCTTAACTTAACATGTATAATCAGCCAACTTTACCTAATTTTATTATATATGTAAATAACTTATTTATGTAAGCTCATTACATAATTATGTAGCCCTGTATAAGGACTTTACAATGGTATAATTTAATTTTAAATTATATTAAATTATGGCCCTCAAATCGAGGGCCAAATATGTGAATTCTACACACTATCTATATGCCAATTGATCGCCTTAATTTGGTACCACATCGTGCGTTGAAGAGTGCATGACATAGTATATAATGTTTTTACGTAGTCAGCTCTTCAGTCGACAGCACACGACGCACGTATACATACTCTCTCCTCTCGCTGATCTGAGCATGCGATATGATGATATATTGGAATAGTGCTTGGGCCAGAGGCCATGCACTGTAGTTGGGCCTGTGTGGGCCCAATAATGGGCCTGAAATCATATATTAAAACTCCTAATTAAACACTAGGACATCCCTAGTAAAGGTCTAGTCCCACCGCAATCGGGATGCTGTGTATCCCTCGAAAAGGCTACCCGCCATTAAAACCCAATTTTTGGGTTGAGTAGGTTGAATTAGTCTGGTCTGAAGTATTGAAGAGAGGAAGAGACGGAAGAGAGAAGAGTTAGAGTTGCTCAAAAGCTAAGTGTCCAGACTAGTGATGCCTGAGGCTCTAAGTGTTGTACATGTGTATGTGTATACATTTGTATAATATATACGTATAATAAGTAAATATATGTATATAATGTATACACATACATTGATATTATATATGCGTATATAGGATTTGTATATGTGTAATATAAGTAGAATAGTATAGGATGTTTAAGCTCTCTTATATATGTTTATATTTAACATTAGACCTTTAGTGGCAGTTAGATATGTCACTGTACATAGCTATATATGTTAGTATAAATAGTAACTATTTTGCCTTATATTGTGTACATATTTTACTAAGGCATTAGTGACGCTTATTTATATTACTATAGATATTAATATGTTAATATAATTTAGTATAGTATGTATTAGTAACTATTTTTGTACATATACTAAGGTATTACCTATAAATAATTAACATAGAGTAGTTTTAGCTAGTTTTTTATACTTGTTTGTATATATATATTTTCAGGCATTGTGATGCGTATTAACTGATTCTTTTGTGAATAATTAACTCATTCTTTCATTAATATTTGATTCATTCATTCATTTTGTAAATAAAATTAATATTTTTGGAATAAAAGAACATCTTTGGATTTAGAGAGTGATGTATATCAATAACTGCCTCCCAGTAAATGGCCTGGAAACAAACCAATAAAAATAGTAAATAAATAAAATTGACATCTTTAATACAACAACGACATTTAAACACTATTTTTATTACAAATCAAAAGTCGACGATCATATTTTTGGTGCCATTGCCGAGGACAAAACTTGATAATAGTACTTTCTTATGATTGTTGACATCTTGTCCATTCAGGCACCTATGCCACTAGCCCCAGCTCCAACCCCATCATCGTCATCGTCACACCTCGGATGTGGAATGACGAATGATTAGGTCCATATCCTTGAAGATAAGACAAGACCTCCTCTCACTGCTTGTTGTGCTGCTCCAATAACTCCTCGTAGTGCTCCATCCTACGAGTGGCAGCCTGCAGTTGTAAGGTGACCTCATCCAACCTTTTTTCTTCCTCCACATCTGGATGTTGCAAAGTCTCAATCTCTATGCGAAGACTATCAACATGGGTGGACGAGGAGGATCCTTTCCTACCATACCAGGAGGAGATCATCTCACTCCTCCCACCTCTATGAATGAAGCCTCCATTCTCTGGAGGCATCATGGTTCTGAAGGCCTCCTTTGGTGTCAAAGGAGTCCATAGAATGGTCCTAGAGTTCTCGTCCAACACCACAGGAGGATGGATCAAATCCATCATACGACCTTGTAAATATATATATGTAATTAATTTTTATATATTCTAAGATTAATGTAAGTAACTTGTAATTACTTACATGTGTCTGGTATGTCTGATGTATCCATGCACGTGGGTCGTCGAGTGTTTCTTTACTATGAGTCTGATCATAGACTCCCACTCAATCTAACTCAACACCCTTGTGTGCGTTTGCCTGAAAATGAAGTAAAATTTTCATCTTCTCTTAATGTAACTAAATTTCTTTATTTTAGTATAAAATAATGATTTAAGAAAGTTATATATCTATCTTTTAATAAGTCAATACTCATTCAACCCAAGCAGTGGGTCTAGGGAGGAGCTCGAGCCCTATTGGTCGTGTTCTTCCTGATTTGCTTATGTAAGAAATACAAATTTTATTATTAAAAGATTATGTAATTAGTCATTATAAACTGAAATTAAAAATCAAATTCAAAACTATTTATTTATCTCTATCACTGGATCTCTCCAATGCTTGCAACACTCCCTCTAAATGGGAGGCACAATTGTAGGAGGCATTTTTTTGATGCCTCCTCATATGGCCTATTATTAAAGCTAAAATAATTTTACATATTTTTATTAGAAAAGATTGATTATATATAAATAATTAAATAAATTGAGAATATGAAAGAATTTCATACCATACTCTTCATCTCCTCTCTCCATCAACGATGTATCCTGCCTGAATTATCTAGGATAGCCTTGGGTACATTAGGATTATCGCCCCAATCGAAAGTGTCCTATATTCAATAATATATAAATTAGTTATAGTTGATATAAATCTTAAAAAATGATTTCCAAATTTTTTGCCTGCAACTCCCAAATAATGGAGGACTTCGACTCCTTTGCAACCCTCCTCCAGTCAAAGCAGGAAAGTGGCACGATAGCTGGTAAACCTAGGGTAGTTTTTCACTTCCTCAACTGCAGTGATAGTCACCACAATCTTGGTGCCCTAAGGTAGCCTGTCGAGGTCTGCATTTTGTGTCGAACCTCGTGTGTTCTTAGCTAAGCACATTAGACAATGTATTTTAATAGATAAAATACGAAAGGAAATAAAATAAACTTATTCAAAAAGTAACTAGTAAATTTTACCACCACCATTGCCTACCTGAGTGGCAAGCTGCTGTGATGTGCTAGCCTCAATATTTGGCTGCTAAGCCTCATGCTCACCCCCCCCTTTTCCAAATGACTCCTCCGGTTAGGTCTCATGTTGAGGATTCACCTCAACATTATAGGTATGTGGGCCAGGAGGTGGGGAATTAAGGACCGACGCCTTACCCTTACTATGAAGGTGACAACCCTGGGATAGAATATGTGGAGGTATGTATTGCATATACTGGGAGGGAGTTTGGATATACTGGGAGCATAACTGGCCAATAGATACAGGTGGATGGGTCAATTTTGGGAGGGGATTGTGACTCCTCCCTAGCCTCATGTGTAGGTGGATGTCTCTCCCTATCAACATGCTTTCGTGGGTTCATCTGTACATGAATAAAAAAAATTAATTAAACATAGTACAAAATTTTTATGATAAATGAGAAAATTTTAAATAATGAATTCTTTAAAAAATAACTAAAATATTTTAACTTCATTAGAAAGTAAAAGTAATTATACCTTAAACATCGATATCTGTTACACTGAGACCTCTTTCTAGTTCTTCTGGAAAATCTTGATATGCATCAGATAGAAAAGAATGTTCACTATCCATTTTTTCATCAAAGAAATCACAAGGCATAATTTTTATGGGTATGATCTACCCATTCCTACTATTATCGGGTACAAAGAAAACTTGTGATACTTGACAGGCTAGTGTGACTGATTCAACTATTTGTAGAATTCATCAATTCTTATTTAATTGATAAAACCATGTTTGTTATCTTTCTTGAAATCCATCTCTTTCTTGAAAATATCAAATTAATCACACTTAAAGTGCTTTTAAATTTGTGCAAGTGTCTGTAGTACTAAGAGCTAATAATCAAACATTTAACTTTTGAATTAAATTTTTGTAAATAAACTTCATCGACAAAAAGCCTTAACCCAAACCCGTAAACCCTAAACATTAAACCCTACACTTCAAACCTAGATGCTAAAGTTGAAACACTAAACACTAAACAAAAAATTATAAACTCTAATCCCAAATTCATAAACTTGAAACCCAAAAACCTCTTCCCAAATTTGTAAACTTAAAGTCGTAAAGCCTAAACTTAAAATCCTAAATGCAAAACACTAGAAGTTAAACCTAAAACCCTAAATCTAAAACCAAACAAAGCCGAAAGCTGAAACCCTAAATCCAAAACCTAAAACCCTAAAACCTAAAAGCTAATCCCTAAACCCAAAAACCTAAAACCATATAACTTAAGACTTTATACTCAAAACCCTAAAACCCAATACCCTAAACTGTAAACCAAGAACTACTGGATAAGGAACCTATACCTAAATCAAAGAGCCTAAACCTTAAACTTAAAATCCTAAATGCTAAAGTCAAACCCAATATCCTAAACCTTAAACCTACACTAAAATCTAAACCTAAGACTCGACACCCAAATGTCATAAGTCAATATCCTAACCTATACCAAAGATCCTAAACTCTAAACTTAAAATCGTAAATGATAAATCTAAGTACTATAAACCGTAATTCTAAACTCAAAGCCGAAAAATTTTTGGTAGAGTTTCCCCCATAATTTATACTTTTTCTATTCCCTACAAAAATAATAAAATACATCATGTTGTAAATGTGGGCACACCCCACATTTAACACAATAGATATTACATGAAAAAATTAAAAATGTGGGTGGACCCCACATTTATATCAAACACAATTTAAATTTTAAACAAAACATGAGGGCACACCCCATAATTAACATTTGCCAAATACATGTAATTGATAAAATTAAACAAAATTAGCATTTCTAACAAGTTAATAATTGCAATCAATTACATGTAAATTTAACAAAATTCATTTCATAGGAAAATTTAATTTCCAAAAATAAATTTACAAGAAAATTTAAATTTTAAAAAAATTATACATAATTTTTTCATTTATAAAATTAAATTCATAGGCTAAATTAATTTACATAAATACTTTCATTCAATTTATTTAACATTAAATTAACAAAAAATTATAAAAAATTAATAGGGAGGGGGAAGGGCAGGCAGGGGGCTACAAGGACTCTAGTAGGGAGGGGGTGGGGAGGGACTGCATAGCGACAGGGGGTGTAGAGGGGGAAGGGCAGTGAGGTAGGAGGTGCAGCAATTGGGGGGGGTGGGGTGTGGAGGTGGCACTAGTGGATAGAAGGGTGAGGGGAGGGGCTGCGCGATAGAGGGCACAGTGGTAGGGGGCAGAGGCAGCAACATTGGGCAGAGGGGCTACGCTGTAGGGGGCGCAGCGACAAGGGGCGCAGAGGCCACAGCTAGGAGTCGGAGGGGGAGGGGAGGACCAAGGAGGGGATATGGCTACCTTGCTGCAGGCTAAGGAGGAGGAGCGATCGCACAACGGGGCGAGGAGGAGGAGCAGTCATGCCGGCGGTCGCGTGTAGTGGTGAAGAGGAGAGGTGAAGAAAAGCAAGGTCATTGGCCACACCAAAAATATCTCCAAAATTGATGGCAGTTTCCAAAATAACCGTCGCCAAATGACATTAAAGGGCATGTTTAGCGACAGTTTTATTTATAACCATCTCCAATTTAATTTATAATACCATTCTCATTGTCATCAAAGTTCAGAGGGGCGCGCTTTTTCATTGGACATTCGCGATGTTTTCCAAAATAACTGTCGCTGTTTGGTAAATATTTCACCTACATGAGTAAAAGGCCCACACTCCTAACCAATCATTAGCAACGGTTACTTATATAACCATCCCTAAATCTTACCTTGAGAACCGCAGGTGTTAAGTTTGGCGGGGGGAGGAGGATTTAGGCGACGGTTACTTATATAATTGTCCCTAAACATTACAATTAGCGACGGTTATGTAACCGTCACCTATGAACCATTACAAATCGCGCATTTTGTAGTAATGCTATTATTCCACAATTTTATTATTGGTTGGTCATTTCATTTGATTATAGTTGTGCTTCACATATTTATATGTTGGACAATGCATTTCAATTTTAGATCAATGACTTAATACCCCTGTATATTGAGTCTACACACACCTTCCTAGAGAAAATACCATCAATCACTGCTTCACTTCTTTCCCTTCATTGCCTTTAATCATGCCTTCCTGTCCATTGCATTCTTTCACATTTGATTATGATGGTCAACCATAGTTGTGGTTGGTTCTCCCTTTTTGTATAGCTTTAAATAATGGAGATGCATATGCATTTTTCTTCTCTTCATTTGTATGGTTAAGTAGAATTAAATAAAATATGAAAATTGGTATTGTTGCAACTAGTAAAGTTTTATTTATTTGAACAATTAATCCTTTATGATAATACGTGATGCATACAAGTCATAACATAAATCTCATCTCTTTAGAGCTCTTTGAATTGCATTTGTTACTGTACTATTAACAACACTAGTGACAACATCTACAATCCCTCTATGTCTACCAACTCCTCACTTTCCTTAACCTGCTCCTTGCTCTCCTCTACGTGGTCCTCTTTCTTCTCTGAATGCTCTATCTTGTACAGTCACACTACTCTCTCTCCTCTTGGATATGGTCCTCCTCAATTTGGCATGTCCTCATGCTCCGCTATCTGGTTAAGTATCAGTGCTTGCTCTACTGCGAACATTTCATCCTTCTTATGGTTGAATATCTTCCTCATCACGTGTAGTAATTTTTCTTCAAACATTGTTGCAGATGGCTCTATCTTTGATCCAAATAATCTAATGGACTGTGGCTTTGGTTTGAATAATTAAATGGATGACTGTGCCCCTACTCCTAAAAATAGTCAATAGTTGTGCCCTTGCTATGTGTCGGATGGGTGTGCCCATTCTCTGAAGCCCATAATAGGTTGTGTCCCTGTGGATGGCTATGTTGATTGTAAAGATTGTGACACCAATAGGGATCCTACATAGTTGACGATGATAGTAGCTGTGATAAGAACCTCGAATCACTTGCTTTGAACCTATAAGTCAATATCCCTGTGTTAAACAGGAAGGGAGGACCTCCTATGCTGAACTGGGTTGTGGGAGCTCCCTCACTAAATTGGGAAGGACCTGTAGCACCGAACTCATAATCTCCATATTCAAGTCAAAACTACATTTAAAACAAATAGCCATTGAAATCATTTATAGAAGTTAAATGAGTACATTTAAAAGAAAACAAGAAAGGAACTTATGGTCTAGGTTGTCGTAGCCTAATCCATAAAATAAGCACCAACTCCTGATTGAGTAGGTTGGGGAAATTACAGTTACTCATAATCTGTTAGATTGAACTCATTGAGGACATCTATGATGTTCTGAATAGTATTTGCAAGATATGAATGAAGCTCCATCAGCTTGGTTTGAGCTAGTCACCTCATCCACTCTCTAATCTTATCTCTATTAATGTAAAGCACTAATTAACCAAATTTTGATGTTAACAAAAAATGATATTTTCCAATTGCCTAACTTTATATTTTAGATCTACATTTAAATATAAAAAGGCTAACTCAAGTTGATGATGCATGGATTAATGATGATATGTTGATGACTAACTCATGGAAGCTAAAGAATTAAGTTGCAAACTTCACAATGCTTTATCAACTTCGAGTAGCTTTAAGTACTTCTATTTGTTTTTTTTTAATGCTTCTAGAAGCTAAACTAAAGAGCCAATGTAGTTCACTTACACACATGACATCTATTTAGAAAAATACTTAGAAATTCATTTAAAATTCAAAAATATTCAAAATTAATTGATTAAAGACCTTTTGAGATTGTCTAAAAGGTTGTTTACAAGTTCAAAAACTCACTTTCTCAAAAGGACACTTGATTCAAATTTCACAACGTTCAAAATGTAAAATTAATCGATTAATTTTGAGTTTTTATACTTTAAGCACAAAAATTAATCAATCAATTTTCTCTTCATTAATCGATTAATATTACAGTGCATTAATCATCTAATTCTTGCGTTAATCAATTAATTTTAGAGATTTTTAAATTGTTCGCGTCTTTTCAAAATTGCACCTTTTCATTTCAAATCTAAACATTTAATTTCAAAATTAAGGTGGTTACTAAGCCTCTAAATAAACTCTATAAATATCCTATGATGGTTTAAGACCAATACACATAACAAACTCCCTCTTGCTCTAAATTTCTAGCACTCTTAAGATCACAAGAATTCTTCAAAGCGCTCAATCACTCATTCCCATCTATGAAAGGCTTTCACACTTCACTTCCATTGTGCTTCACTTTGCAATTTCAAAAAAGGAATGTTTAAGGGAGTATATTTTAAAGTCTTATTTGTATATATATTCATCTCACATGATTTTGGCTCTATAGGACTTGTTTATTTTCATTTCAAATTTTTGTAGAAATTGAGTGCCTAAGTTGTAGGCTTCCCATTCTTCTCTAAAGAGGAGGAACAAAATACTTCTTAGGGTTGTTAAAGAAGTGGAGTTGTACTAAAGGTACAACACCCTAAATTTTCCTAAGGTACACCACCCTAGGATTTGTGGTGTTATTTAGTGATTCTTACTTTTGCAATAGGAAAATCTTAGTTAGGGATAACTAGGTAGAGGTTTTTCCTGGTTTGTGTTTCCTCTCTAAATCTTGATATTTATTGTGGTTTAAATTTTGTGGTGTGATTTTAATCGCATAGATTTTTCTTTTAAGCACAAATCAGCCTCTCCCCCCTCTTATGTCAATTTCAATCACTAATGTGAAATGTAAGTTGGACCTACCAGAGACAAGTATAATTTATAGTTAACATAGCTTTATAATGAAAATCTTACATAAAAAGTTTTAAATGCTTTTCTTTACTTATCAATCATCTCTCTGTCGATCCTTGTGGCTAGTAGGAAACTTTATGAGGTACTGGTTCTTGTTTTATAGCTGCTTCATTATTTCCCAATACCATCTCAAGTAATTGTGATGTATTTCTATTTATGTACTTGGAATTCAATGTTCTTAAATGATGGATTAATATTGAGCATTCCACTAGTGGATGTACTGGTTGTGGTATGCATGTGGACAATTACACCCATCTTCTAAGGGAAGGATCTCCATTGGTTTTCGGATATGTTGTGCCTTCCTGAATTGTGCCATTACATGATCTAGGGCATGCATGACTACAATGTTGAAGTAGGTGAAGACCTTCTTAGACATCTAGATAGCTCGACCATGGGTGCATATCTCAAGAATCATCCTCAAATCAACATTCTCGTAGGATGTCTAAATGTGGCAATCCAAGTCCCACCAACCGAGTATACCCGATGAGACTCGAGCCGTCGAGTAAGGATTAACATCTGACTCTCAACAGGAGCACAGTCACCCAGAACATAATCATAAAACAACAATAGCCAAATAGAAATTTATAATGCACTAAATAAAATAAAGTACCGACAAAAATAGATAATAAGAGTTCACCAGTAGAAAGCAGAAAAGGAAAGGAGTAGTAGCGTAAGGAAGTAGAATCACTAGAAAAACTGAAAGGAAAGCCTACGCAGCTAAAAATTTCTATCTACACAGACCATCTCTGATGAACACACATAAATTCATGATAAATTGCTTATTTATGATAGTTCCTAGGTTTAGCATTGCATATCATGTTATAAATATTGCATAACATCCATTGCATGGCATTTAGGGTAGTTGTATGTTTTGTATATTAATTCCTTCATTTCATATGGCCACGGGGGCAATGCAACATCCATATGGGTTTCGGATGGAAAATTCGACCATACGGATGGATCCGGAGCGACGATCGCAGTTCGGCATCGCGGGAATCATCTCGATCTGAGCACCGTGGCACCCTCTACAAGAAGAAGAAGATGGACAGCCCAGATGGCAGCACATGGCGCCATCCAGACCACCCACCACCGGCCAGCAGCCACCGCCCACTCCTTTCATCATCCATGCCCTTGAATCCTAGCCGTTAGATCAAGATCCAACGGCTGGGGAGCGTCTGCACCAAGCTCCTCCGCACGACACAAAGGGCGACCTAGTGCAATGGTGGGAGTGGCCGTTCTCAAGGGAGGGGCACGGGTTCGAATCCCTGCAGTCCCCCCAATCCTCAAATCAGCCGCATGCATAGGAGCATGAGCAGCACATGCAAAGTAGCAGCGGCAGTGTAGCGCGCGCATGCACTCTCACGCCAACGCATGGCAGTGCGCACACAGCAGGGCACCACGCGATCAGCGAATGTGATGTGTGGCAGCATAGCGCATGTGCAAGCGTGGTTGGTGCCAGCTTTCAGCAACAGCTGGGCTGACCTACAGTGATGCTTACAGCTGTCACTACTTCATTGTAAGGCAGCAGAGCCAGCTAAGGGCATGAGCGGATGTGAGCTATCTACAGCAACATTTCCAGCGATGGTCTGAAGGTCGCTAAAGGTCCTTTATCCATTTTTAGCCTCTTCTCCTCCACTATAAAAGGACCTACACCCCGTCCCTTCCAAGCCATCTCTACCTACTCTACTCCTACCTACTCCCAAGCTCTAGCAAGCCTACTAACGCTCCATTAGATCTTGTTCTCAAGCTCCCAAGGTGCCTATTAGTGTAGCGAACCTCTGCCCCACCAAATACTCGTCCGACTTCCCATCCCCCTTCGTAGGTCACCTTGGAGCTGTCCTCCCACCTCCATTCTGGTAGCAGATCATCTCTGTCCTCTCACCTCCATTCCAGAGCCACACAGAAGCTTTCCTTAACCCGACGTCCTCCTACATCTCAACTCCGTCATCCCACTCCTCACTCCTTCGTTCGAGCTTCCGCCAGGCGCCGTCGTCTCACCGAATAGCCGATTCAGGAGCTTTCTTCTCACCCCGCTCCCTTTTTATGCTTTCATAGTTTATTGTAATTGACATTGGAAGTAATATATATCAGATTTGTTCCACATCTTTATCTTGTGATTCATTTGCTTGTCTTTTATTTCAAAAACACAAAAAAAAAATAAAACCCTAAAAACCAAAAAGAAATGAATCGAAGCATGGTTTCACATAAAGTAAATGTTGCCTCCCTGTGTTCGACCCGAAACTCCCTTGGAGTTTCGGTATAAATTTTATCTGATCGACATGTTTTGCAACTACGATGATGGGTTACTCATAACCCCAATTTCTAACTCGCGAAACATGCTCGACCAGTCTCAAAGTATCGTGCTAGGTCCTACAACAGGACCAACTGCAGCCTTAACCCCTAGCTGCTCAGCTACATCTGAGTATAGAACTCAAGGAACACGTCAGTAAAAACTGAGTAGAGTATAAACAACAACCGGGTATAAAACAGTAGCAAAGAGCAAGAAAGAGAAAGGGTACTATCTCATAAATTTATCCTTTTATCAATCTTCACATTATTCTATTCATTTTACAAGTTAAGCCCAACTTGTTAAAATCAAAATCATGTTAGTCTACAACTCAGGGCACAAGGTGATTTCGTGTGACTTCCTAAGGGGCAAGACCCATATAAATCACCCTCTTAGCCGAGAAGACGGCTTATACCCATCAAGTCACCATGCTTCGACACCCTAGGGTCATTGCAGAAAGGGGTGGTAGCTACATCATATGACGTGAACACGTGCTAGCTACACACACTGAACCATAGACGGCCAATGACCCACCCACCAGCCGAGTAAAAAAAGCCAACTCCAACCCTCAAGCCATGCATCTCTCTATCCCAGTTGGCTACTAAGCTTAACCAAAGAGTCGTAGGGAGGCTAGCAACTCCCTAAACCAGCCCAAAACTGATCTAAAAGACCAAAGCTACAACCAAAGTCCTAGCGAGTAGCAAGGCTAAACTAGTTATCCAATTTATTTCCAAGCAATCTGTCGTCATCAATTTAATAACTTATTTTCTTGAGTTAATAACGCCTCTTCATTAATCCATAAGTTCCATCATTTAACACCATTGGTTCAAAGTTATGAAAGAGCTCAAATCACAACACGTCAAAATTAACTATTAAACTACTTAGTTTCCAATTTTAGACTGTGGTCTAATAAATCCACTTTAGTGGACTAGATTAGAGCCTAAGTACATTATTATTGGAATGGGAAGTTGATTTCAAAGCATGCATTCCAATGATAAATTAATTAAGCTTTATAATTATTCTTCCCCGCACTCCATCAATTTTGACGTAATTTGATTGGAAATATAGTGGTACCAAATCAAATCTCAGTAAAAGTACCATTTTGCTATATGAGATTTTTCACACAAAAAAAGAAAGACAAATCAAGAAATAAATCAGTAATTTGTGGACTCTCAATCATTTACTTTCACACACTCTCTCTTCAATCACAAAAAAAGACATCACAAAAATCTCGCTAGATTCATGTTTCCTATTTATCTCTCTCCCTGAGAATTTCTTTCTCTAATTTTTCGATTCTCCTTATCAAGTCTTTCTCTTTATAATAGGCACAAGAGGATGGCCTCAAGGGGCCATCATCTTTCTCCCTACGAAGGGAGAGCTCTCTCTCCACGTACAGGACCCCCACTACCACTGTGAACCTCCATCTTCAACCTCCTCAACCTTTACGAACATGTTCCCCCAACCACCACCGCAAATTACCCACGTCCGTGACAACTTCCATTACCGCGACACCACCATCGTCGTCGGTGGTGACAGCACCGACACCACCATCGTGCCATGTTCTCGTTCCCACCATCAACTACATTCACCACCACAACTGCTCACCACTGTGTCTTGCCCTTCATACCGACCTTCTTGCCACTACGAGCAGCCTTGTTCGACGTTCATCACCTTGCTCCACCGTCTTCTTCAACCACAACCATGCTTCACCACCGCACAACGACCACAGAACCACGTGCCTCCACGACTTCTTCTTCTTTGGTCTTCTTCACCTCTCTATATGTGCAAAAGCCACGACCATCGATCCTCCTCTCCAAGAGCACCATACTTCCAGCTGCACCCATGCAAGGCCGTTCTCAAGTCTCTCTCACACTCGAAACCCACAACAACTGCACCAACTCCAACCTCTGTCCTTAACCACTCACGCCACCAAGCGTCTGCTTCCTCAACCACTCTCCTCCACTCACACCTGTGCTCGACCAGCCTTACATCCTCCATGCCATCAACAACTTCAGCCAACCGCCGTCTTCTCCTTCTTCATCAATGGCCCTAAAGAAGAAGAAGTCATCATCTACCATGATTGCCCACACACAATTGCCACCTCCGGTCACAATTCTTTGCACCGACGACTCCATCGAGCTCACCTCAACTCCATGAGCCCCACCACACCATTAAACAAGCCACAGGCAATCCATGCACACACGCGGACAACCCATCACCAGCGAGATTCCTCTTCTCTGGCTAGCCACCTCCAACTGCCTCCGCCGACACTACCACCATCAACAGAATCCCCTCAGTGTCCTCGACCTCCTCTGATCACGGCAAGGCCAACCACGGCCTTAAGCGTATGCACATACAAGGTGAACCACTTCCCCTATTTTTCTACAAGACATAGCCTGTTAGTTTTTACCACAAATGCCATTACCAAACTTTATTTTTCAAATAAATTATTGAGGTGAATTTGCTAAGTAACCCTTGCACAATTATGTTATTGCTTAACTATTTCTCATTACATTTTGTTGCATCAAATTTGGATTTGGATTTGCACTCTAGTACTCATGCAATTGAAAATTACATGATATGCCACTGTACATGCATTGTTCGCATATTTAGTGATCTAATTTATTGAGTGGAATTTGCATAAATAGCCCTTAACTTCTACCTGTGGGTTTACATTAAGAGCAATAGATCCAATGATTGATGCAAAGGATTTGACAAATTTTTCTACGCAATAATGTTTCATATCTACGAACATGAATGTTACGTATCTGTGATCTTATTAGTTTTGTTCCTCCCTTTGGATACGACATCCTAACTCTTCGTGGTTAGTTTTCACTAATAAATATTTCTGTTCGAGATTTTCCACCATGATTTAACTATGTCTACGTGTTTTTCTGACATATCTAATTCATCTGTTTAAAGTGAAAAGTTCCCAATCATGGTCCCAATTAAATTATTATTTAACAATCACAATGACACCAGTTTTATGAGAAATAGAGTTCATTTCGTACATGCGATGATAAGATCACATCCCATATACTAAGTGCTTCATAATTCATTTAATTCATAAAAATTGTCTAATAAATTGTAGTTAGTCCCTTTTAATTCAGTAGTTAACTATATCAAATTGATTATTCACATTCCAAGTCATCAATCTGATTCACAACATTAATATTTAATATTCAAGTAACCAATATAGCAAGAAACACGAAGATGAGTTCCGATCCAAGCAAAAGACAAGAACAAACACTAAATGGTGCACTTATGTGAAGAAAATTGTAATATAGAAAAATCACATGAGAAAAGAGACTACTCTACCTAACGTTGTCAGGGAGTTACGATGACTCTAAACAAAAATAGGGTAAAGAGTACTGCCTACGTGCCCTCGATTTACGCCTTAGAATTCTAAGTGGAATTTATTTAATCTGACCATATGAATGCATCTGACACCCTCGAGAACCCCAAAATTGAGACTTGGATAATCAAAATCCAGCCTCATATGGCCTCGATCAGCGTGAAATAACAACGATCATTACATCTTAATATAACCCAAATTCCTTTATAAGGATTGAATTATAATATTTAAATCTTCTAAATATTAGGGTGTAATTTTTGCACTCCTTTAACTAATCCCTCTCCTTTGCTTCATCTTCTTCTTTCGTTCTTTCTTCACGTCATGCACATTAATCCATGCATATACACAACAAGGAACAAAGGCCTTACTTCCGATCGTTGACCACACCTTCGATGAACATGCAGGCCATTCGTGGTCCTCCCTGGCGAGCTTTTTCGCTTCCAACATGACCCAAATCTACCTGCTTCCACATCTACCTCAACTCCCTCATTCTCTCTCTCTCTCTCTCTCTCTCTCTCTCTCTTGCATGCATGAGAAGGATGAGAGAGGAAGTGAGGGTTTTAATGGTGGTGGTAGCGTGGGGAGGGTTTAAGTGGGTTTTTAAAGTTGTGGAGAGAGAAAGGATGTAGGAGAGGGTTTAGGTTTTAGAAAGAGGGATTAAGATTAGGA
This sequence comes from Thalassia testudinum, assembly GCA_037157565.1. Classification (NCBI taxonomy): domain Eukaryota; kingdom Viridiplantae; phylum Streptophyta; class Magnoliopsida; order Alismatales; family Hydrocharitaceae; genus Thalassia; species Thalassia testudinum. The sequence goes on from JAZHRO010000063.1 coordinate 102,340,478, forward strand.
AAATAGTAGGTTAGGAAAGGATTATATTAAGAAAAGTATTATTATTATTATTATACTTTTCATAACCACAAGTGTTCTTGTAACTAGGTCAACAAACTCCGATTCCCACGAAACACATGCTATCGGAACCATTATGAGATAAGGGATCCAATAAAATTAGTGGAATTCAAAACAGAGGTCATTTGCATAATGTGATTCCCACAGTGGGTCACATGCGGATTTGCATGTGGTTCGCATGTGTTTTGCATATCTGAGGTTCGATCCTTGCACAAAATATATTGTCGAAATCCTCATGACACCAGAAAGCCAATTGTACTTTTGGATCGTTGATCCAAGGTCCAAATCACAAAAACGAAAAACACGCAGGTTTTCAATCCGATTACTTATTTTTAAGTCTAAACCAAAAACCGTTGATGGGTTCATATTAACCTGTTAAGTCTAAAATGCCTCGGGAATCTAGGCTCGGTGCTTTACAAATATAACAACCTTAAAGGGAGTTTCACCCTCGAAACTCAGGTAAGGTTACCGAAGGAGGAAGTAAAACACTATCAAGTCCATAACAACCTTAAAGAGAAATAAACTCGAGTGTTACAAACTCAACAATAGAAAGCTCCAAGTAATTCTCCTTTATTCCAGCAAGTGTCATCCGATACAAATTGCACAGTCTCAACAGACTATCTCAGCAAGTAAATAATTAACCTGCTGGACTCTTAATACTAAAGCTCTTCTAACAGGCTAGTGACTACATGAGTTTCAAGGCAACATAAAAGAAAGGAAAGTGCCAAAATCAAGCAAGGTAAATATCAACAACTGGTCAATTGTAACTATACCTTCCACCATTGAAGGAGAGACTTGTGTGTTCCCCAGCGATAAGGCATAGACTCGCCCTATCAGCGAAGGTGCACTAGAGTCGGCCACACTCTGAGTAGGATGTTGTCCTTCAGTGGTTGTGCCACCAAGGAATTGCTGGGAGCCAACTCCACGAGCCTGGTACGAATGGGCTGCTCCACCCATCAGCTGCCTCAACCTAGAGTTAACTATTGTGTGAGTGTACTGCATCTTGCTCTAAGCCCCAGACTTTGTCGAACAATCCCTCCAGATATTCACCGGTTGTCTGCACTTGTACCAAGTACGTTGCGTCTAGCTAGAATTGACTGATTGTGGTTGTCTTGAAATCTTTTGGGTCTGTTGTTGTATATCTAAACGAAATTGAGTATGTCCTGAGGCCACTGGATGTGTCTACTTCTGAGAGTCCTGAGGTGCAATGGATGGTGCTCGGAATGGGTTATACCTCTGGTCTTGACTTTTTTGGAACCTATTTTGGTAGTTTGATCTTTGTCTTGATCCATCGCCGAAGTTCTTGTAGGTCTCAGCATCACCATGTTCGTACTTCATCGTAGTGTCAACCACCTGGGTGAATGTGTTCAGCGGAAGTGGATTCACATACTTTTGTATCTCAAGTTGAAATCCTTGACAAACTTCCAACACTTGTCCATCTCAAATGCAACCGCTGACGACACAAAATGAGATAGCTCTATAAATCGAGTACGATACTCAATAACTGTCACTGAGCCCTGCTGTAGATTGTGGAACTCGAGCCTCCTCTAATCTTGCTAGGTCCTAGGGCAATACCAGTCGCTGAACAGCTCAAGAAAACACCCCATGATACAACTTGAGTCCCCTCCTATTCACATACAAATAACCACCACCGATGAGTTGCGTTAGTTAGCTGGTAAGTTGCAAAGGGAACTCTATTGTCCTCAGGTGGTAGGATCGTGTCGAAAGCCTTCTCAATCTGCTGAATTCAATCCTCCACCTCCATCGGATCCTCATCCCCCTTCAAGGTAGGAGGTCTCAACTTTCTGAACTTGGCAAAGAGCTGACAGTGTCGATGCAGCAAGTCAATTGCTCCTCCTTGGGTAAGGGAGGCTCAAGGCTTTCCCCACGCTCTTCGTAACCAAGTCCATGAGCACTCGGTACTGAGTGTAAAATCATATCATCTCTACCTCCTCCCCTTGTCTAGCGCATGGGAGGAAGTCTCTACTCCAAAATCTCAAAGAAGGTCTCAATGAAAGCCTGGAATTGCACTGCCAAGTCTGGAGCTCGTGGAGGAGAGTCAGCCTATTGCTCCCCATCAGTACAACTAACGTCATCCATACGACTAGCTCTATGTAGAGGCATTTTCTGCTCTGTAGAGTCAAGTGAACATAGTCAGCAATGCAGTAAATCGATAAATCCAGAGCAAAAGAATGGAAAGATGTGTCAAGGTACTATGGTAAAAGAGCAGGTGAGCACCCTGCCTCAATGTATTACAGAATACTGTAAGGCTTCCCTAGACCATTTTATGACTAGTGGGGTGCTCTTGCTTTGATACCATCTGTAACAACCCGAGTCCCACCAACCAAGTATATCTGGTGAGACTCGAGCCATCGAGTATGGATTAACACCTGACCCTCAAAAGGATCATAGTCACCCAGCACATAATCATAAAACAACAACAATAGCCAAACATAAATTTATAATGCATTAAATAAAAAAAAAGTGCTAACAAAAATAGATTATGAGAGTTCACCAGTAGAAAGTAGAAAAGGAAAGGGGTAGTAGAGTAAGAAAGTACAATCACTAAAAAAACTGAAAGGAAAGCCTATGCAGCTAAAAAGTTCTATCTACAAAAGCCATCTCCCAATACCATGCTAGGTCCCACAACAAGACCAACTATAGCCTCAACCCCTGACTGCTTAGCTACACTTGAGTATGGAATCCAAGGAACACATCAGTTAAAACTAAGTAGAGTAGAAACAACAACAGGGTACAAAATAGTAACAAAGAGCAAGAAAAAGAAAGGGTACTATCTCATAAATTTATCCTTTTATCAATCTTCACATTATTTTATTCATTTTACAAGTTAAGCCCAGCCCAACTTGTTACAATCAAAATCATGTTACTCAACACCTTAGGGCAAGAGACGATTTCATGTGACTTCATGAGACGCAAGACCGGTATAAACCACCCTCCTGGCCAAGAAGATGGCTTATACCCATCAAGTCACCCCACTCCGTCACCTTGGGGTCATTACAGAAAGGGCTGACAGCTACATCATATGGCGTGAACACATGCTAGCTACACACGCTAAAGAATAGACAACCAATGACCCACCCACCAGCCAAAAGCCAACTCCAACCCTCGAGCCACACATCCCGCTATCCCAATTGGTCGTTAAGCCTAACCAAAGAGTCGAAGGAAGGCCAACAACTCCCTAAATCAGCCCAAAATCGATCTAAATGACTAAAGCTACAGCCAAAGTCCCGGCAAGCAGCAAGGCTAAACAAGTTATCCAATTTATTTCTGACCAATCCATCATCATCAATTTAATAACTTATTTCCAGATAACTAAGTTAATAACATCTCTTCATTAATCCATAAGTCCCATCATTTTACACCATTTGTTCGAAGTTATGAAAGAGATCAGATCACATCACTTCAAAATTAACTATTAAACTACTTAGTTTCCAATTTTTGACTATGGTTCCAATTAAATTATTATTTAAGAACCACAATGATGCTAGTTTTACGAGAAATAGAGTTCATTTCGTACATGCGATGATAAGACCACATCCCATATACTTAGTGCTTCATAATTAATTTAATTCATGAAAATTGTCTAATAAACTGCAGTTAATCCCTTTTAATTCAATAGTTAACTATATCAAATGATTATTCACATTCCAAGTCACCAATCTGATTCACAGTATTAATATTTAATGCTCAAGTACCTAATATAGCAAGAAACATGAAGACGAGTTCCGATCCCAATAAGAGACAAGAGTACACACTAAACAATGCACTTAAGTGAAAAAAACTATAATGTAGACAAATCACACAGGTAAAGAGACTACTCTTCCTAATGTCATCGAGGGGTCACAACAACTCCTAACAAAAACCAAGTCAAGGGAAATTGCCTACGTGCCCTCGTTCTACACCTCAGACTTCAAAGTGGACTTTGTCCAATCCGATCATACAGATGTGATGTGGAAAATTTTCACTTTGCAATAATGATAGTGATAACAAAAATACCAATAATGTGTCGTAGTATAAATCATGGTGGAAAAATCCTAGATCAACAAATAATTAGATATGCATGAATCCAAGATGCCAGTAATTCAAACATGCATAATACTAAATAACCACGAATAGAATGTTGTCTCCATAGGGAGGCAATAACATGCAAATAGGTTCAGTATACTGTTGGGAATCGTAGGTTGCATATTTGATTTAAAACAGCATCGTAGTATAGTGCGAAATACGACTCAACAAAAACATTTTAGTTAACGAGTCGGTGAGTCCCGGTCGATCTCAGGGAGGCGTTTAGAAAAGCGAGATTGATTTTTGATCTTTTCTTTACTTGCTTAAATTGGAGTCTGGTGTTTAAAATATGAATAAAATCTTCTATATCTTCCGGAATAGACATTTTGTTGCAAAGTGATAGGAAATCAAATCAGGCAACTCATGATCACAAGAGAGGTAGATAAAATAATGATTTCATTCATTCACAAAGGTTGTCATTACAAGTGATTTTCGTGGAAAGCTTGTACATGAAATATTGAAGCGAAGATTCTAGATTGTAGAAAATGGATGCATGCGTGTATCTACAGGAGATTACGCATGCATTACTTAGGGAGAGGATGACTACATTACTAAGCAGGAATTTAATGCAGAGAAAAAGCTATGAAGAACTACTTATCTACGAGAAATCAGGGCAATGGAGGTGGTCTCCAAAGGCCTATGGAGCTTGAGGTGGTAAGGAGGAGAAAGAGGGTTGGCCAATGGTGGGTAGGTCGGCCCTTGGAGAGGTGGTGGAGAGCTTTCTCTAGCCTTGGGCGTGGAGGTGGGAGTGGTGATGGAGCTCGTGGATGGAGGTGCACATAGAATGGAGCTAAGGTGAATGGCTAGATGGGGTGCATGGTCATCAAAAAGGGTCTTTTTATAGACTCTTGGACGACTATGGGAGTGGACCTCTAGAGAATTATAGAATTCTCTAGAAGTGGGCTTAGGTGGCAGCTGGAGAGGTGGAGAGTGGGTCTCCGTAGATCCACTTTCTAAGGAGGTAGGTTGTGGACTCCTTGAAGACTATTTTTAGTCTTCAAGGTGGTGCCACCTTTGGAAGCCTCTAGAGAACTCTAGAGTTGGTGGCTAAGTGTGCTTGTGGGTGTGTGTGTGTGCGGGACTATGTGGCTATGGTTAGGTGGTCTAGGTCGAGTCCTATAGGTCTAGGTGGTTAGGTTTAGGTAGGCTCCTAGAATTAGGGTTATAACCCCTAATACTAAAGTAAATGTGCAATTAAACTTATCACAAGTTTAGTTGAGTGTATGTGTGTCTAATTGGAAGAGAAGAAACCCAATTAGGTCAGGCCTAAGTCAATTCGACTCTCACTAAGTCCAATTGGACTTGTATTGGTTGGGATCTGAGCTCAATCGGACTCTATGAGTCCAATTAACTAGGTGAAGTGTGATTAACTTGATCCAAGTCAATTAGGCTTAGTGAGAACTTAATTAGGTTCTTAGGAGGGTCTTAGGGTGGAGTACTAGGCTTAAGGCACCTTAATTTAGGTTCCTTAGAGTTTGGAATTGAGTTTAAGGACCTTGAAAATCAAGATCCAATCCTGATTTCCAAAATAGGGTCTAGAAAGGGGTATCAGATGTCCAATATAAGTGTTAGACAACTTATACTAAAAAATCAGAAGCCCAGACTTCTTGTCTGAATGTCTAATCAGAGGTCAGGGTGGATTCAAGGTTCTGTCTTGGAATTCTGCAAAAATTGGATGTCTGACAACTTGTCTGGATGTCCAATAACACTGCAGACTTGGGTTCTAGGTCTGCAGGTTGTGCCTAAGGGTTCTAGACATCCAATAACTTATACGAACGTCCAGATAAGGGTTGTAACTAGGGTTTTGAAGTATCCTAGGCAAGGTGACCTAATCTACGGGTGGCTAAGGCTTAGGATGGTCTCTAGGGCTATCCTAGGGCTACGATTGGTCTTAAGTTCTTCATAATTTAACTCTACATTAAATTCTACTAAGTCGAGTAGCATACCTCTCCCTACATCGTTTCTCTACTTTATTCCTAAGTCTTCTGCTCCAACTCTGCTACAGCTTCAGCTTCTCTTTATTCTTCAGATCCAACTTCAGATCCAGCTTCAGGCCATATTTTGAGCTTCTTATTGCCTACAAACCATATAATGCATTTAATCAGCACATTATAACATTATTCTATGCACAACTAAAATAAAGCAAGAGAGATGCAAAGTATGCTCATGAATGCATGGATTACACTAAGTTAGGCTAAGTTCTAACTTAATTTAGGTCATTTAAGACCTATGATTGCTACACAATCATACCCCCATGCCTAAATCTTACTAGTCCCTAGCAAATAAAAACTAAGTTAATTACAAATGGGTCCCTAAAGGAGTGATTATTATCAAGTGTATGACTAGAGATTCTCTCCTTTTCATTTTCATCCTAAAATCTAGAAATCTAAACAATTGTGAAAGTGCAGCTATGTAGCTTTTGCAATGGATTCGAGTGAAAAACTTGATTTACCTCTAAAGCCTGTACTTGACCCCTAGTAAAATTCTAGTGAAATAGGCAAACTTCTTTCCTTGGGGTATTCAAGATATTTTATGAATTCCACCCCAGCTTTAAGCTTGGGTAGAGATTGTGTGAGGAAAATAGGTGTGTATTTGGTAGCTCACTCTCATTTGGTGTTACATAAAGATTAGTTCTACAGAATTTAGATTCCCACATAATCAAGTGAATCAACCCAAAGAAATGCGAGAAAAACTATGCTCTCTTTGGTTCCTTTGTATTCACTCTCTCTTTTTCTCTTTTCTTTTCTTTTCTTTTTCTTTTCGAGCTCACAATCCCACCAGCTTCATACATATATTCCATATTTGGTGGTCTCACATGACATTAACACTTTAATAGAGTTTTAATAACCCTAACACTAAGTCGAAATTCCTCAGTCATTATTCGGGAGATCAAGAATACAAAAAGGTAGGTTAAGGCCATATTTGGTGGATTGCAATTGTGGTGAGTAATGCTGCCTCAATGCTACTAAAGCACTCATACTCTCATCTATTTTTTATGCTTTTTCTCTTTTTTTTTCTTCTCTCTTTTTTTCTATATAGTCATCTTTTTTTTTTGCTTTTTCTCTTCTTTTTTTTCTTCTCTTTTTTTTCTATATATATTTTATTTTTTTTCTTTTCTCTTTTTTTTCTTCTCTTTTTTTTCCTAATAGTTTTTTCACACAACCCAATACAGCACATGGCATTTATGACTTTTATACAAGAGGCATTATTAGGGATTGGTGGTGTTCAAGAGATATTAGGTGGCTTATTTGGTGGAAGTCCCTACTCTCGGTACCAAGAGGAGATGAATAGGACAGCATATTCCTGACCTCGACATCAATACCCTCCTTCAGCCGAGGATTCCATAAAGAATGGTCATAAAAATCCACCTTAGTCCTAGTTTTATCAGAACTCGATCTCCACATATTTGCCTTAGTTGGTGGCTCTCAAGAAATTCACACAAAGTTTATACATGGGAATCGAGAGCGAAACTGTGCCTAACTCTGAGTATCACCACTCAATTATCCAGAATTTCGAATTCCTTACACTAACCTTAGAGCACCAGTAACACTCTACTCTCATCTCACACTATTGGTGGATTTTTAGAAGAAGATTTGCTTGACTCTCAAAACACTGTCCAGGGGTTTAGGAAAAGAAGCACTGCTTCTTCATGACAGACTAAAGATGTCTATTGATAAGTCCACTTTAGTGGAACATTATTTAGCCTAAGTACTCTTTAATTATCTGTCCATAGTTTCTAATTAATTAGGAGTTAATTGATAATTCACCATAGTCTACGTATAATTTTGTGCACCAATTTTATAATATATGGTTATGATAATCTATATGGTTGATGCAGGATAAGTGCAAGAAACTAGAAGGCATCATTCAAACGTCCTAAGTCATTACATAAGACGTCTTGAGGATAGTTTGGACATATGATAACCATCAATAGTGGATCTACTACAATTTACATTTTTAAGACATCCCGAACTGAATCTAGATGTCTGATGCGCCCAACCTAAATAGAGCACTACCTCCTCCTCGCAACAACTCCCTTCGAGTCTATCGACACCGCCACCGCTTCACCACTACTGCCAATTCGTTGGAAGAGCCGAGTCCTCGGGGATAGGAAACATATTGGGAGAGAAAGCCGTAAAGCAGAAGATTTTAAAAAGAAAAGGCCGAGCTTCTGGACAGGAGGATCTTCCCTCCCCTGGCGGGGACCCCTCCATCTTCTCCACCGTGAAGGAGGCGCACACCGTGGAACCAGCGAGCACTATGGTGTAAGCGTTCTCCACTGCCATCAACCTCCATCACCGCAGTGGTTCACGGTGACAGCGTACATCACCACCTCCGCAACCACATCTACAACCCACCACCATCTGCGACTTGCCCCCTTAGCTGCAGACCACCAACAAATACAACCAGCCCTCTCACTACAGCCGCATCACCTCCTTGCACGCCCTCTTCACACATGCACAACCAGCCACACACGTGCTGCGTGCACCCATCCACCTCCGCGCGTGGCTGCACACATGCACCAGCAACGCGCTTCCCGCACGCAAGCTCCTCACACAAGCACCAGCCCCTCGCCCTTGCGCACCCACGGACAACTGTTCATCTTCTTCTTCCTTGCATCATCATGCAGTGAAGGAACCCAAAGTTGCAGCTGTCTCCTCGCTTCATATGCCATTACAAGCACCCCAAACTCACCGTCGACCTCGCCGTTCTCCTCATCTCACGCCCCCAACCCCTGTGCGCCCACCAGCTACCCACCGACGATGCCCATGAACGCCACCTGCCGTCGACGTGGCTAACGTTCTCCTCCGCCGTTAGGCCATGTTCGACCACCATCAGCTGCCCAATCACCGCCATCTCAACTGTCGTCCTCTGACGTGCCTCCATCACTCACAGGCCGGTAGAAGACCCCTCCTCGTGCACACAGGAAGGAGAGAGAAGGAATGCTCTATTTTCCTTCCCATTAATATTTACCAACCTTGCCATTGCGGGGGAACACTATGGCCTTATTTAATGAATTAAATTATTGAGGTGAATTTGCATAACCATCCTTCTACTTAATCAAAATTGCTTGCAGATGAATATCTCTCATGAATGATTTAATGCATGTCATATATATTATGGTGAACAAGCTACATTCTAGAAATTAGTATTTACAGTGTTTACCAGTATCAAGATCATTATTTTACATGATATTACATAGTGGTGATTTTGCATATGCACACCTGTATTCTTGATTAATTATTTAAAGCAAGAAATTATGTTGAAAACACATGCACCAGTTAGTATGCATACACATTGAGATTCTCGAATAAACAAGACATGATTCACTAGTTTAAATAGGCTAATTCCTCCCTGTGGAGATGACCTTACTCTTCGTGGTTAGTTTTGGAATTATTAAATATTTTTGAAAAGTGATTTTCTACCACACAACGAACTATAACGACACGACATTTTATGTTAAAGTTTTCAATGAAAACGAAGATCGCTCTTTCAAATGGCACCGTTGCCGGGGAGGAAACACGCCTATGAATTTTTTCAAGAATTTTATGTTATTTTTATGCTATTTTGAAAGCTTTTCTGAATTACTAACTGTGGATCTTCTTCTGTGCAAAAACACGCAATGAACGCGACGGGCGCGCACGACGGAGGTGATATTTTTGGTGGACCTTGATGCCACCTGAAGGCCAACAATGGGTGCTTATGGGCCTTGATCCCACACACGTAGGCGTACGGAGGAAACTTTTTCTGATTTAATCATTAGATTGTAGTTTAGATTTAGTTTAGATAGATATTAGAACTTAATTTCTGTCTTGTGGACCCTTGTTGGGCATTTTTGGGATCGTGATCCCAGTATTTCTTTATTTCTTATCGGTCTTGTATGCGGAAGCGTATTTTCGGGAGTGTGTTCCCATTTTATTTAGATTATAGGATTATTCAAATTATTTGAACTGCATGTGAGTTAGTTAGTTATATTAGGTTTGATTGCTTAATATTTATTTTAAAAAAAAAATCGAACTGCCTGCTAGAAGCTGCATATCAATAGGGCGATCATCTAGGACTGAATGAGCAGCATCTAGTTTATCTTAATTGCATTGTAGACATCCCTGCATTGAAGAAAGATGGAGTAAGGTACGTCTTTTTCTTGAGCATCAATTACCTGTCATGCATCTGCATTCAACCTAAATCTACGGCCAATAAAGTGCTTGAATCGAATTAATTCAGTGGTCACTTTAAAAATTGGGACTGCTAAGAGGTTGGACCTTAAATTTTGTGACTTAAAATTGTATGCAAAAGGATCTTGTTTGCGAGATTTCAAAACTCAAAACACGATTGCACACCTGAGACACTGTGCACCTCACACATAAGGTCACTAGATAAATTTCTACCTCTCCTCTTTGCACCACAAGGGAAGTTAGTCGAAAATCAACAAGCCTATCCACCAAGTTACTTCGGTTCCTCGTGCGTAGGCTCGATTCGAGACTTCCATCCCTTGCAAGTAGGTTGTACGCACCAACAAAGGTCAGCCTAGGAAGCATAATTCTTGCAAAACTTGTTTGGCCACCAACTGAACACCTAAGACCTAGAATCTACTAAAAACATATCCCAATCTATTTGCGTTTGTTTTGACAGTGGTAGGAAATTTCTACTTGTGTTTTGATTTCTTCTAAATCCTAAGAGAGTTAAACCTATTTGGCTTAAAGAAATTGATCACCCTTACTCCTATCATTTAGATTATTAGAGTCAATACTTCTCATCTTTTAACAAGGATCCCATGCCTCGAGAATATCCATCATTTGATGGGTACAGTGACAATTCATGGGATCATTCTTATTCTTATTGTTATCCTGGAAGCACTGGCCCGATAGCTCCCACCGCTGAGCAGAGACTAGAAGCAGGATTTTCTAACCCTGGAATCCCTACTACTATGCAAACACCCAACCCTCCTACACTTCATGATTTTCCGTATCGAGGTTGGACCGATATGCCTAGGCAACCAGAGCTTGAGATTGACTATCCTCCCCAATCTGATAGAAGTAACCTCTCCTCTTTTATGATAGAAAAGTAAAAATAACAAAAGGAAATGATGGAAACTATGGGAGAGATGTTGAGGAATAGTCAACAATTAAACAAAGAAATAAGGCAGCTTAGCTATGCTCTTCTCAGTAATTCTGATCCCTACCCATATGACTGTGATCATGAAAATAATTCTGAGGAAATCAATGATAATAGGGATCCCATTTTATGTAGCTAACACTTAGACTCTCTCAATGAGACATGGCCACTAGAGGAGAACGATCCTAGTAATTATCCACCTGAGCGATATTGGAGTCAAAAGAAAGGGAAGATGGTACCTCTTGAGAACCTTGACCCTAATGACAGTATTTTCCTTACCCCTGATAACCTGGGTCAAGGTTGTATTGTTCCTATCACTTCCCCTATTAACTATCTGGTGGAACCCCATTCTACCCTTAGTGAGCCTAATCCTAACCCTCCACTTAGGGAATCAACACCTACCATCCAACATTGTGAGGATTTAAATGCAGCCAATGAAGGAGACCCTAAGGGAATAGAGGATGAATTAGATCAATTTTGGTCTCAAGGATATAAAGAGTCTATTTTAGAGGACGAGGATGACCCAATGGAGGAACCCGGCCTTAGAATCTAGAGTGAATCACAGGGGGATTATGTGTTATTTGAGGACTTTCTCCCTGAGGATATAAATAATCTGGTGAAATCCAGATTCCTCCCTTCTTTTGAGAGTCATCCTCCATCAAACCAGGAGTTGATATTCAAGGAGGACAAACACAATATTGAGAAGCCTAGGGGAGACTCTCAGGGACAAAACACGTCAATTGAGGATTTATGCCCCGAAAAGAACAAAGAATTGTGTGATATAGGCTTACTCCAAAACATTAAGATGGATCCTTCGTTAGAAATAATTGATGATACTGAAGAAACTCCTTTCTTTACTAATGAATCACATATATACCCTGACAAAAATTTAAGTGAACCAAAAGAATTCGGGGATGAGATTAATGATAATGATTCTATTGCTTTGACCCTGCCATCAAAGGAATTTAATTTAGAGTCCACCATTGATTCACATATACTGGAAAGTGAAAATATGACTTCGATCATTAATAATAGGCAGGGTGACTTAAATTTTTCTACAATAATTGTTACGGAGAATACACAATCTGAATCATTGTTGAAGTTGGACTTGACACCAACTAAGCCCTCCTTGGACTTAACCATCACCGCCAACACCACAAACAACCCTTACACTCCCTAACCGATCCTTGGCTCAGATCTCTGCTCATGTACATTCTTTCTGGAGAACATATCAGGCCAGTACATCCTCAGGTAGAATGGCGAGTGTGGATTGATGCTTATCCTTTTAGTCTCGCCATTCAAGGGTTTGAAATAATAATGTTTATATATTTCAAAACCCATTCTGCTTTGGAGGATCCTTGTTATCCTCCACTTATTCCATTTCGGGAGGTCCCTTTTCATATTCCTTTTGTTATCCCTAGACCTCCCCAGGTAGCCTACGAGGTTCTCTATTTTCATATCTTCTGGAGAGCATTTAGAATCACGCTACATCATCAGCTCGACAACATCCGTGGCTACCTATTTTCTAGGCCCGCACTGTTACGCATATTTTTAGGGCCTAGCTCTTTCTGTTTGGAACCAGACGTACAGGTTCCCTATAAGTCTGGCTGCTAACAGAAAATACAACGCTTCTTGGGAGGAAACCCAGCATTCTAAATAACACCATCATCAGGTGATTTCATTCCTTTCTCCTCCTATTTTAATTTTACAATGAGGGCATTGTAGGATTTAGGCATGGGGGGGTGCACTTTGCATTTAGGAAGTATTCATGCATTTAGGTTAGCATATAAAAAGAAAATTCTTTTCTTGAGCTGAATTGGTTAGTTCCTAGCAAAGCATCTTTGTCATGGAGGTGTCATTAAAGATTTTTCTTCTTAAATTATTTCTTAAGTTTAGAATCTAGTACATTTACTTCACTTGCATGTAGACTGGGTAATGGATCTTTGAAGAAAACCAATAAGCATTTTTAGTCTATTGAACCCTTGGACAGTTAATAGGGAGTCAGGCATACTATCTTCTAGTAAATCCACCTCATATTTGTGAGAAGAAAGTAGAGAGATTACTGGTGTGCTAAGTCTAGTGTAAGGACTCTTAAGTTTTGGATAATTAGATGATGATACCTCAGAGTTAGGCATAGTTTTCACTCTCTATTCCTGTGTGCATTGTATGAATTCTTGAGAGTGACCAAATAAGGCAGATATACAGAGATTGAGTCTTAATAAAGCTATGACTATGGTGGATGGTTACGACTGTCCTTCATAGAGTCCTCGGCTGAAGAAGGGTAATAGTGTCAAAGGTCAAAAATATGCTTGTCCTATCCATTCCTTCCAGGTGCCGAGAGTAGGTACTTCCACCAAATAAGCCACATAATCTCCTCTTGACCATCATCATCCCTAATAATGCCTCATAAATAAAAAGTCTGCATCATGTTATGTTGATTTATAAAGAAAAAAAAAATAGGAAAAGAGAAAAGAAACAATTATATTTAGAAAAAAAAAAAGAAGAAAAGAAAAAGAAAAGAGTCCAAGTTTATAGTCTTATCTTCATGACGATGTTCTGAGGCAACAAAAACACCCATCGCGATCCACCAAATATGATCTATACCTACCTTTCAGTATTTCTGATCGTCCGAATACTGGCTGAAGAATTTAACTTAGTTATAGAGTTATTAAGACTTTAGTTGAGGTGTGAATGCCATGTGAGGCCACCAAATAGTGAGTACATTTATTAAATCTGGTGAGATTTGTGATCTCAGAAAGAAAAGAAGGAAAAGAGTGAGCACAAAGGAACATCAAGAGCACAGTGTTCAGCCTCTCTCTGGGTTGACTCATTTGATAATCTGGAGTGTTAGAGTCTACAGTACTAGACTACAAGTAGCACCAGATGAGTGTAAGCCACCAAATATAAATCCATTCAACTCAATATCTCCTACCTAAGCCAAAAAGCTGGGATCAAACTACAGATTACTTTCTGCTTTATCTCTAAGGGAAGTAGTTGCCTATCCTAATAAAATGTTTACCAAGGGATAAGTATGAACTGTAAATGTAAGTTGACTTTTCACTTGGATCCGTTACCTAGGCTGCTATCACTTCACATTTGTCTGGATCTCTAAATTTTTGGAATAGAAAAAGAAGAAATATTTTTGGTGACTTCTATTGTTTTTCACTTTTTGCTAGAGACTAGCAAAACTTAGGCATGTGGGTATTTGATAAGTCCACTTTAGTGGACAATTATTTAGCCTAAGTACTCTTTAATTATCTGTCCATAGTTTCTAATTAATTAGGAGTTAATTGATAATTCACCATAGTCTACGTATAATTTTGTGCACCAATTTTATAATATATGGTTATGATAATCTATATGGTTGATGCAAGATAAGTGCAAGAAACTAGAAGGCATCATTCAAACGTCCTAAATCATTACATATGACGTCTTGAGGACAGTTTGGACATATGATAACCATCAATTGTGGATCTGCTACAATTTACATTTTTAAGACGTCCCAAACTAAATCTAGACGTCTAATGTGCCCAACCTAAATAGAGCACCTTCTTCCTCCTCGCAACAACTCCCTCTGAGTCTATCGACACTGCCATCGCTTCACCACTACTGCCAATTCGTTGGAAGAGCCGAGTCCTCGGGGATAGGAAATAGATTGGGGGAGAAAGCTGCAACAGCATGAGGTTTTAAAATGAAAAGGTCGGACTTCTAGAGAGGAGGATCTTCCCTTCCCTAGCAGGGACTCCTCCATCTTCTCCACTATGAAGGAGGCGCACACCATGGAACAAGCGAGCACTGTGGCGTAGGCATTCTCCACTGCCATCAACCTCCATCACTGCAGTGGTGCATGATGACAGCGTGCATCACCACCTCCACAACCGCATCTACAACCCACCACCATCCGCGACTTGCCCCCTTAGTCGCAGACCAGCAACAAATACCGCCAGCCCTCCCACCGTAGCCGCATCACCTCCTTGCACTCCCTCTTCATGCACACACAACCAGCCACGCACGTGCTACGTGCACCCATCCACTTCCGTGCACGGCTACACAAACGCACCAGCAACGTGCTGCCAACGTGCAAGCTCCTCACACACGCACCAGCCCCTCACCCTTGCACACCCACGGACAACTGTTCATCTTCTTCCTCTCATCGGTCATGCAGTGAAGGAACCCAAATTTGCAGCCGCCTCCTTGCTTCATACGGCCATTACGAGCACCCAAACTCACCATCGACCTCGTCGTTCTCCTCATCTCACGCCCCCAACCCCTGTGCGCCCACCAGCTACCCACCGACGATGCCCACGAACACCACCTGCCTTCGACGTGGCTGACGTTCTCCTCAGCCATTAGGCCATGTCCGACCACCATCGACTGCCCAGTCATCGCCATCTCAACGATTGTCCTCCGACGTGCCTCCATCACTCGCAGGCCGACAGAAGATCCCTCCTCGTGCACACACGAAGGAGAGAGAAGGAATGCTCTATTTTCCTTCCCATTAATATTTACCAACCTTGCCATTGCAGGGGAACACTATTGCCTTATTTAATGAATTAAATTATTGAGGTGAATTTGCATAGCCATCCTTCTACTTAATCAAAATTGCTTGCAGATGAATATCTCTCATGAATGATTCAATGCATGTCATATATATTATGGTGAACAAGCTACATTCTAGAAATTAGTATTTACGGTGTTTACCAGTATCAAGATCATTATTTTACATGATATTATATAGTGGTGATTTTGCATATGCACACCTGTATTCTTGATTAATTATTTAGCAAGAAATTATGTTGAAAACACGTGCACCAGTTAGTATGCATACACATTGAGATTCCCGAATAAACAAGACATGATTCACTAGTTTAAATAGGCTAATTCCTCCCTATGGAGATGACCTTACTCTTCGTGGTTAGTTTTGGAATTATTAAATATTTTTGAAAAATGATTTTCTACCATGCAACAAACTATAACGACACGACATTTTATGTTAAATTTTTCAACAAAAACGAAGATCGCTCTTTCATCTATCAGTCTTCACAGTGAATCCATTGCAAAATCTATGTGTGAGTGTGAAAATTGTACTGGATTCCAGATTATAGGAATCAACTAGAGGATAAAATCCTAATGCATTCTCTTGAGAAAATTCATGAATGCACTATGTATATATGCTATATACAAATAACCTCTTATAATTTGTACTTTAGTGTTGTTCCCTTATCGGGTTAAAATCAGCTTGGTCCTTAATTCAGAACAAAAAGATGAGTGAATGGGTCAGAGGTGGCTGTTGCAAACAATTTCTAGCTCTAATGCAGCCATTGGAGGTGGAGTCGGTTGCTCTTAAATTAGGACCCTAAAGTACATTTAACATGCTACTCTGAGGTTTTTTTTTAAAAAAATGTTGTCATAAAAATTTTCCATTTTGATATATCTACCCCCCCATGCCGAAGTTCCTGCATGTCCTCATGCATGAATATAAAAGAAAATAAATTACGATAGGGAGTAAGTGGGTAGAAATCACCTGAAATTGCTCCTAAATTTTTACATTATGCAACGGCCAATCCGATGATATGCAACATGCAGAAAAAATATGCTGAAAGAAAATATGCTATGTATAGAAGTATCAAATGTTATTTATAAATGCTGAGTTTAACACCTCCTGCTAGGCGAAAACTCAATCATACATCCTCAATAAAATGAATGATTTCGTCAGCAGGAGGAGGTTCCTGGGCCATAAATGGCTTGAGGCACTGGCCATTTACCAAAGAAACATGCCCAGATTTTGGGTCCATGATTTGGACCGCCTCATTAGGATATGGGTGAATCATGATATATGGGCCAGTCCACTTAGACTTGAGCTTCCCTGCAAAGAATTTTAGGCGTGAATCGAATAACCAAACTTGCTAGTTGGGCATGAAGTCCTTTCTTCGGATGTGGCGGTCATGAAAGGCCTTGGTCTTGTCTTTGTATATCGATGCATTCTCATAGGCCTCCCGCCGGATCTCTTCTAATTTGCTGAGATGGAGCTTCATTTCATAACCTCTTGCATCGAGGTTAAGATTACACTTTCGTACCACCCAAAAGGCGCAGTGCTCCAGCTCGACAGGAAGGTGATAGGCCTTACCATACACCATACAATATGGCTACATTCCAACTGGGGCCTTGTAAACAGTCCGATATGCCCAAAGTGCATCAACTAATCTGCCGGACCAGTCCTTCTTGTCAGGTCTAACCGTCTTCTGGAGAATCAACTTGATTTGACGATTAGACACCTCAGCTTGCCCATTGGTCTGCGATTGATACTGGGTGACTATACGGTGATGTACCCCACATTTCTTTAGTAATGACCTAAAGTGCGCGTGGATGAAGTGGCTTCCCCCATCGCTAACCAGAGTGCAAGGCACACCGAATCTCGCAAAAATGTATTCCCATACGAAAGAAATGACGACCTTATGATCAGCACGTCTTGCTAGGATGCTTCGACCCACTCTGAGACAATCAACAGCGAGGAGTATGTACTCAAAGCCATGAGAATTCGGGAAAAGGCCAATGAAATCGATGCCCCACACGTCGAACACTTCTATGACCAAGATGGGCTAGAGAGGCATCATATCTCTCTTGGTCATAGAACTGGTCGACTAGCATCGCTTGCATCGTATGGCATAATCGTGTACATCTCTAAAGATGGTTGGCCCGAAAAATCCCGACTGTAAAATCTTTGCAGTAGTTTTTCGACCCGAGAAGTGCCCACCACAAGCCTCATTGTGGCAAAAAGATAACACACTAGAGATTTCAAAATCTGGGACACATCACCGAATAATCTAATCTGCTCCAATGCGGAAGAGCAAAGGGTCATCCCAAAAATAGAATTTGGCCTCAAATATGAATTTGAGTTTCTGGTCCTTCGATAAATTCGTGGGAATCTTGTTTGTGACAAGATAATTCATGATATCCGCATACCAAGGAACTCGACAGAGTGATTTGCCAAAAGAGATTCATCCAGGAATTGATCTAAAATAGGCAGGGAATATGGAATGTGGACTAGGTCTAGTCTGGATGAGTGATCTGCCACAACATTTTGTGCTCCGACTTTGTCATGTATTTCAACATCAAATTCCTGCAAGAGAAAGATCCATCTGATAAGACGGGGTTTGGCATCCTTCTTTGCCAACAAAAGCCGAAGGGCGGAGTGGTCTGTGAAAATTATCACCTTGGACCCCAGCAAATATGAACAGAATTTCTCCAACCCAAATACTACCACTAGCTGCTCCTTTTTAGTGACAGTATAATTACGTTGAGCCGCATTTAGCATCTTACTAGTGTAGTATATTACGAAGGGTTGTTTCTCCCGATGCTGGCCTAAAACAACTTCGACGACGAAATCAGAGGCGCCGTACATCATCTCGAAATCGAGCGACTAGTCGGGTGGTTGGAGAATCGGGGAATCAGAAACAACGCTTCGCAAAGTCTCGAAGACGCTGAGACACAAGGTGTTAAAATCGAATGGGACATCGGCTACTTGGAGATTCATCAAAGGCCACGTGATTTTCGAGAAATCACGTATAAATCTCCAGTAGAAGCCGACGTGACCCAAGAATGACCTGATCTGCTTAACCAAGCTATGTGGAGGTAATCGTGATATAACTTTAGATTTGGCTTGGTCGACCTGAAGTCCATTTGCAGAGATCCTGTGTCCTAGTACAATGCCATCCGTCACCATGAAATGGCTTTTCTCCCAGGATAGTACTAGGTTTACCTTAATACATCATTTCAGGATCTTGGTGAGGTTATCAAGACAAGATTGAAAATCATCTCCAAGAACAGAGAAGTCATCCATGAACACTTCCACATAATCCCCAATCATGCATGTCAGAGAAGATGGCCGTCATACAACGCTGAAATGTCGTTGGTGCATTGTAGAGGCCAAAGGGCATTCGCTTGAAGACAAATGTTCCAAAGGGACATGTGAATGTGGTCTTGTTTTGATCTTCTAGGCTAATCGCTACCTGATTGTACCGGAGTATCCATCCAAGTAAAAGAAACTACATCCGACTAACCATTCTAAGATCTTATCAGTGAACAGTAAGGGAAAGTGATCCTTCTGGGTAGCCGTATTCAGTTTCTATAATCTATGCAAACCCGCCATGATGTTGCGGTGTGAGTTGGGATGGATTTACCCTTATCATTTTTTATTACGGTGAGTCCTGCTTTCTTGGGCACAATCTGGATTGGACTCACCCATTGGCTTTCGGAGGTCGGGTATACAATGCCTGCATCTAGCCATTTGATGATCTCCTTAACAACCTCTAGCACATTCGGGTTCAACCATCTTTGAGGTTGTCTCAAGGGTTTCCCCCCTCATCTGTGTGAATGTGATGAGTACAATACGAGGGGCGAATCCCGATGAGATCAGCAATACTCCACCCAATAGTAGCCCTATAATCTTGTAGTACAGAAATCAATTGATATTCCTGTTCTTGGGTTAAGTGAGCACTAATGATAACCAAGTATGTCTCACTTTCACCCAAAAACACATATTTGAGTGTGTCAGGTAAGGGCTTCGGTTCAATCACGGGTGGGTCAGAATTAGAGGTGGGGGTGGGAGTAGGAGAAGCAGAATCGAAGATGGGAGTCTGATGATCAACTGATTTGCCATCTGCAACATACTCGGTCGTGACTTCATAAGCAGGGAACCCATTTGTTGTAGTCACATCTTCCTGTGTCAGCAAGGGCGATTCAGTAATGTACGGATCAGGATAGTTAGAGTCATAGGGGCTGAGGTCAAACAAACACCCCAGACAATCAGATCCGTGGGAAGAAATGTGCAGTGCAGTGGTCGCAGTCCTTTGTGGATCAAGGTCCAGAAACCCTGATAGTGCAGACGAATGAGACATTGGGTCATTACGAAGGAGCCCAATGTTACCACAATATGCTAATTCTTCATCTTCACCATCTTCCTCGATGCGATCACGGTCGAAGTTCCTAGATGCCCTGAATATGTCAATTCCAAGTCACTCATTTCCTAAGGCAATCTCCAAACACCCAAATGCACGGTCAATGTTCACTCGGGCTTTCACCAAAAATGGGCGACCTAAAATAATTGGTGCATCACGAAGATTAGGAGGAAAGTAGAATCCACGGACTTTAATGACACATTCTCAACCATCCCCTCGGTATTTTCACTAATCGATCAGCTAACTGAATCGTAACCAAGGTGGGTTTTAACTCCCCAAATCGAAATCGACCAAATACAACAATGGAGTTAAGTTGATGGACGAACCCAGATCTAGAAGGGCCCGATCAAACGAAGAATCCTTCAATAAGCAAGAAGTGAGTGGGGTGCCAGGGTCATTCTTCTTAGGCGGTAAGTCGACTAGAATCACAACGCCAGCCTCTTTCGACAGTACCACCTGTCGTCCAATTCTCGACTATCGCTTCGGGGTATAGTAGTCCTTGAAGAACCTAGTGACAGTGACGATGTGATGAATGGCCTCAAGGAGAGGGACCTGAATATGTACTTCCTTGAACATTCACTTTAGTTCATTGAAATTTTGTGTATCCTTTTTCCACACAACATTTCATGTCAAAGCCTCTGGAATTGGAACGAGAATCTCAGGGTCAAGTGGCCTCTTGCCGTTACCTACCATGGGTGGCTCCTGAGATGAAGGAGTCGAACACCCTACGATGAAGGGCATGAAAAATCAAAACCCTCCTGCCTAACTGGTGGACCGAATGTATTCTTCCCGCTCCTCAATGAAACAGCTTTCACATCGGCATGCTGTCCTTGAGGTGGTGGAGGAGCAGAAGGGGCTGAGCAATCGGGGTTTTGCAACAAGGGCGGTTGACCTTGAGCATAACTAGGTGGTACAAGAGGTGCCTATAATATGGCATGTGTTTGTCCCTATGGTGTTTGAAACTTAGGCGGGGCGCTTGGTTCTGCACATATTGTGGGTTTGGGACAAGTTGGGAAAGCAAGGCTCCCTGAGTCCTATGCTCCTACAATAGCTAGTTCTGCGTGTCCTGGATGCTTTATATCTGGTCAGCCATCATCTTCATAAGATGCAGGTTATCTTGTGTTGACTTTTGCATTGATTCCTGCAGCACCTCTTTTAATTCCTTGAAAAGGTTGGCTTTCTTTGGAGGATGACTGGCAGCTTGTTGCAGCAGCTAGTAAATAGAACGAGGTTGCTACTGCTGAGACAGGAATGGTTGCTGCCTATGGTACGTGTTTTCGACATTCCCGTTGATGTAGACACATCCATTTAGGTTAAAATGACTATTTATGCATGTTCCTAGGCTTAGATATGCATTCAATATTATAAACATTGCATAGCATGCATCATTCTGCATTTAGAGTAGTTGTGTATATTTTAGGTTAATTGCATCCTTTTTGTGGTCAGGAGAGAAGGAGATTTATTTCAAAGCTTCGAATTGATGATCCGACCGTACAGATCTGATCAGGACAACGATCGGAGTCCAATGCCTCCGAAATCACTTTGATCGGAGCCCTGTAACACCACACGCAGTCCGAGGAAGATCAACGGTCAAGGGACTAGGTGACATAATTTGGAGCTTCAAATGACAAATCCGACCATGCGGAAGGATTTGGGTCAGCAATCATAGCCCAACGGCGTGAAAATTGACTCAATCCGATCTCTGTAGCAGCCCCAACAGCGAAAAGAACAAGGACGGCCCAGATTGCGCCACGTGGTGCAACCCAGGTCGCCCATGCTCACGCACACACAACCGCATGCGCACAGCAGTGCGAGAGCGCGCGCACATGGAGGCACGCACGCGCAGCAGCGCAACAGGCGCATGCAGAGGCAGCAGCAGCGTAGCATGCATGCACTCTCCACATGGGCGTGTTGAGCGTGTGCCAGTGCAGCAATTGGTGGGCACGTGGGCTGTGTTCAGCAACGTTTGCAATGGAAATTCAACATCATTTATGACCGTCACTAAATGTCCTATATACGAATTTGATTCTTTCCTCCACTATAAAAGGACCTTTACCCCTCCCGTTTTTCTTCATTTCTTCCTTTATTCTCCTCACCACCTCCAAGGCTCTAGAGAGAGCTTGTCCCAAGCCTGGGATGATCCTCTAGAGTAGAAAACAAACATTTGTTCCCGCCTCTCATCCCCCATCGTGGAGAATCCCGTGGCTGTCTTCTCACCTCCCTTCAAGAAGAAGATCTTCGCCGTGATGCCGTCCTGCTCCACCCTCTATCCTCCGGCTCCATCCTCATTTGTTCCGCTCCTCGCCACCTTCCTCCAAGTGATGTCAGAGCGAGTCATCCTCCAAGCGACCGTTGAGGGGGATTTCTCTCACCCATCTCTATATTGCTTTCATAGTATAGTTTTCCCACTTTTCTAGTTGTAATAAACATTTGATTATAAAAATACATGATTGACTCTCTCTCTCTCTCTTATATTTTGCAAGTAGATTAGCTTGATAGGAATTCATCGACATAATCTCTTGCTTGCTAAAAATAACAAAAAAATTAGAAAAGAAGAAAATGACAAAAATAAATAAAAGTGAAACATGTATTTTTCAAAACCAAATGTTCGCCTCCCCGTGTTCGACCTGAGACTCACTTTTCGAGTTTCGATTATAAATTTTATCTGATTGATGGATTTTCTGGCGAATCAAACTACGATGATGAGTTTTCCAACTCGAAACCCTTTACACGTGCGAATCTGCCACTATCATTTTGGCATCATTGCCGGGGAGGCAACGCTCTTTGATTTTTTCACATTTTCCCGCATTACTTACATATTTTTCTAACTTATCTTTCTTCTTCGATTTATTGTCTTACAAGAACCCAATAGAGGAGCCAAAGGCAGTAGATTGGAGTAAAGTATGGGTAGAGACATTTGTAAGTTTTCCCCCACCACCCCCACCCTAGATTTCATTTCACCACACTAATAACTCAAACCCAAATCAACTTAGATGCCTTTTATAAACCCTAGGAAAGGTCTGGTTGTTTGCTTGCCACCTCCACCCATCTCATCCTTGCATATATATAAAAAAAAAACTCTTCTCTTGTGGGATTTACTGAAAGTGACACACATTAAACACCCACAACTTTTGACTTAAGGTGCAACATTCTACTTTGATTCTACCACTTAACCGGGATTTGACCTGTGGACCCGATACACTTTAACTCAATACACATAAGTGAGTAGAAATCTGAATAGGTTAAACATCTGTGTGCCTTAACTAAGTGGTGCAACAGGCCAATTGATTTAGCTGTTTGGGCCACAACACTAAAGATAAAAGCCATTCATCAGTAGCTTTCCACTTAGGGTTAATCTTTAGGGCTGAACTAGGCACTCCACATTATTTTTTTTATTTCTAAAGGAATATATCATCACCAATGCTTTCAAAACTTGGATTGTTCTCTTGAACTTGATTGAATACACCTAAGATTAAACCCTAAAAGCTACTAAACAAGGTTAAACCCTAAAAGACACATCATCAAATAACCTTGTTTGCAAACCCTGGTTGTGCGCACACACACATTTAAATTGATCATTAAGGGCACAACCCATCTAAATGGCCCATCACATTCTGTTATGAGCCGATCGTAGATCCTTATAGCACCTGAGATCAGCTCACCTCGACTAATCCCAAGACCCAGTCGTCTAACGAGAAATAACCAAAAGTAGAAAATATTCCATCACTACACATGCAATGTATCTAGGCAGAAAATAAATAAGAGACAGTGAAGTAAATAGAACGAAATGTCTCACAATATTACATGTAGAAAGTAGAACGGAAACGTAACAGAAATAGTATTACATATACCAAAGTACTCACTACAACAACAGAAAGAATGATCTGGACTAGAAAGGTAACAATGGCTAAGGCTAGACTCGACTGGGCAAAGCTCCCTCTGCAGTCGGTGGTGCTGGTTGCTCAACTCCCTGACCTAAACAAGGTTACAAAATCCGTGGTCAGCTAATGCTGAGTAGAGTGGTGGTTAAGTTATTTGCATGCAATTAAAATAAGACAAGTAACTAATTAATTATTCATTTCCATTTATCTCAACTAAGTGGTTCCGATTTGTGTATTCTATTAAGGATCCATTCTTTTCTTGATCTTGCCTGTTCCTCAAGGGAACGATCTTGATTGCAGTTTTACCATAATGTTGGATGTGCATGTGGTGTTCTCCTAGCCGAAAGAGTCCCCTGTGATAGTCCCACACCCGGTCTACCACCCCGAGGTCACGATCGCGACGTAGCAGTGACTATGGCATGCGCGATAAGCACATAGGTAGCTACCCCACACTTGCATGCGATCAATCGTTTCTGCTAGCGAATACGCCCAAAAGTACAGCATGGAACAGCATAGGGCCTTGCCCTCTCAAAACAGAATAGGGGTCTTGCCCTTCCAGAGTCCGTGTATTCTCATCCGACTATCCTAGTTTGCCCAGTGGGCCTAACAAGAGTCGGTGTAGGATGGCTAGTCCTAACCCCGGACCCCGTAGGGTGGCTAGCTCCCTCCTATACTAAGTAGCTCACCTCAGTACCACGTACACGAGGGCCGAACAGAAGTCGGTGTAGGGTGACTAGTCCTAACCTCGAGTCTCAACCCAAGGGGTGGCTAGCTCCCCTCTACACTAAAGGGATAGCTGCTCTCCTTGGTACTGTGTACATAAGGACCAGCTCACTTCCCGTCTACATATAAGATTCTTTCCGTATACAGGAGTTCTTCTCCTAGTTCCCCGTAGCGTTCATGCTCGTATTTATTTCATTTCTCAACATGCATATCTCGTTGTTCACCCTCTAATTCTCATTCATATAACAGGCAGCTCATGTTTTTACAACTAAAGAAGTATCACATCATGTATCTATACAATTTCTAGCAATTAGGGTTTAATAAGTATCTCAAAGTAAACAGTGTAGCTCAAGCAATGTTCATTCGCTTCTGCCCTAGGGTTCATTTCACATCCTAAGGATCAATCAAGTTATTCTAAACATGCACTTTACTAATTTAAATCTTAATATTAAAGTAAACCACTCTACCGGAAAACACGAGAGGAATGGGGGCTAGAACTGCAGATCTCGTCATCTCCGCAGGCCCCGAACACTCTACTGGTTGGAGACCTAGACCAGTGACTAAATCACGTCAGATGATTTCAGAATAGTATACAATTGACACTAACACGTAGAGAAACTCGAGCGGAAAACAATAGTATTCCGTTTGTGTAAATCCGACTCCGTCTGGGTCCTGAACAGGCCAAAAATGTGCATTTGGACTAAAATTAGACATCTAAGACTAGGCCTAGACATCTTAAACGACGTTAGAAACTCACCTTGTGTTCCTGCGTTGCTGGCAGATGTCTAGAACCCCTCATCGTCGTCCTAGGGTCTTTCCAGATGTTTGTGAGTGCGTCCGGACGTCTGATAAGTCCATCAAACGACTATGGAGACGTCCAGACGTCCTAAAGCACCTCGAAGAGCATGCTTATGTGCCTTTCCAAGGCCTATGCCTGTGCATGCATACGTAAGTTTAAAACGACGACAGTGCAGTGCTAATGCACTTCATGTACGCGCATGCATGAGCATACAAAACTCATACCTCGGCACTCCGTGTATTTTCAGACGTCCAACTTCAGCTCCGGACGTTCCGCCGTTGCTCCAAATGTCGGTAGATGCTCCAGACATCTAATACTAGGAAAATCCAGTACCCAGAACTCCTTCACAGCATTCGTCTTCTCGTAAGCTCCGCCTGCAGGGTCCGCAGCAGCTGTAGGAGGTTGCAATACCTCCTCCTGCAACCTCCTCTCCTCTCGTACGAGCTCCCTCGTCTCCCGCAGCTCCTCCGTCCGCATCTCCTCTCCTTGCACCTCCGAGTTCCTCGGAGGTCCTCACACCTCTGAACTCCTTGCTGTTGCAACCGCAACGAGGGCAGCTCCCACACGTGAGCTCTCCTACTTGAGCTCCTCCGACTAAGCATGCTCGAGCTCCCTGAGTTCTCTCCTCTCTCCCACTCTCTCCCTCTCCCTCTCTCCTCCGCTCACGAGCTCCTCTCCTCCACTCATGGCTGCAAGGGACGAGGAGGAGCGGATGCTAAGGGATGAAGGTGGAGGATGTGGTGATCGAGGAGGAGGGGTGTTGGGTTTAAATAGAAGTGGGTTTAGGGTTTTAGTAAGGAAGGAGAGGTGTGCGTGCGTGAGTGTGTGCGTGGGTGTGTAAGTTGGAAGAGAGAGAGGGAGGGAAAAATTGTGTGATACCCCCTCAAAATTCTCTCCTTCCCCATAAACCCCAGAAGCCTAAACCCATGGGGTTTAGAATTTCTCTCATTCCCCTAACTTTCTGGAAAAACTCCAAACAATCCTTGGAAAGGGTCATTTCACATTCCAAGAGCACAATCATCCCAAGCCTAATTAAAACTAAGTAAACATTGGCCTTAAGGATTGATTCGCTCTTCCAAGCTCAGACTGAGATTTTTTTCAATTAATTTACTTCTGGTAGTCCATCTGATGTCTAGCTAGGGGAGTAGCGTTAAACGACTGCAGCTAGGGGGTACACTAGGAACCAAAGGTGCAAGTCAAAGGAAGAACCTTCTCCTTAGCTCCTTCTAACTGGTTGGATTGATTGGATAAAAGTAGGTCAAATCTGTTATAATCTCAAGACGACTCCTGGGAGTCTGTAGGTCTTTAGGCTAACACACCTAAGGATAGGGTTGATTGCTTGTATTGCAGGGCTCCTTTCTTTCTTCTGATTTCCCCTCCTATTCTACCTTGTATCCTTCCACATCTTACATGCATTTCCCATCCTACCCTCCTACCAACACTTATCCCCAAGATGATTACTATCCCGACTTGACTTATGACTATCCATCTCCTAGCCGGGACAACTTTGATTGGGGATATGAATCAGGACCTCAGTGTCCAGGGTCAAACCCTGGACAACAAGACTATGATTACTATCCTTCCCAGATCTACAAAGATTAAGATCTCCACCCCTTTGATGATCAACCTAATCAGATCTACAACCATGAAGGATATTCTGATTATAACACTTACCCTCCCCAGTATTCCACCGAATATAGGTCATCACCATTTTTTAAACAACCTAAAATGACCTACTATCAGGGAGGGACCCGAGAACCTTGATATCTTGACTCCCCTAGATTTAACCCAAACCCACCCAAACCTGAACCAAACCATTCAGTTTAGGTGAACTAGATCCAAGATAGGGTGTTGGCTAACTTGAGGAATACCATATAATCTTTAGAAGCCCAGCCAACACCATGCACTAAAGCATTGGAGCCAATGATAAACATGATTGATGAGATGAATAGCTCCTTATTGGATTTGCTCCAACATGTTAAGGATAGGGGCTTGGGTGAGTTTTTACTTGGGAAATTATCGAGGTTGAGGATAAAATTTGTGGTTGCCCTAGTCCAATCTTGGGATGATTCTCAAGATGAACCCCCTTCAGGAGAGCTAATGTCTGAACCCGCTCAGGTGTTTGTCGGGGGGATTACATTTTCTGAGACTGGAGATGACCAGTTTGTCTAGAGCAACCGATTGAGGATGAACCGATTGGTTCACCCGAGATCCCCGAGCCAGGGAATGATGAAAAATATGTCTCCGACGACCATGAAATGACATATGATTTTAAGACATATATAAATGAGGATCAAGAATTCTTTAATTCTGAGGGTGAGGAATCTCTGAGTGACATCTCACTTGAAGTTAAGGAAAACGATTTTAGTGAGGCAAACAGGCTCGAGGAGTATGACGAACCATTTGATAGCCCAATTATTGAAGATTTGGATTTAGTTGGGGCTAACTTGGAGGATTCGAATCCTGATTTACTAGAAGATTCAATCAGTAACCCCATTCCTCAACTACACCCCAAGGGAATTGATTTTGATTTGGAAATCAATGTACCCAAGTCAATCCTGATTCAGCCACAAATGTTGGACTTGGGTACTTTAGATGGGGTGTACAACGATTTGGAGGTCCCGGAAATATTGATTTTAGAGGATAGGAATTTGGCAATGAAAATTTGGAAGGCTAACTCAGGGGGAAACACAATTTTGGATCTAAGGGTTCCTATTGACCTAAAATCACCAACTTTTTACCAGAACCCTTATGATATCTTTGAGATACAACCCAAGCTCAGAATCATTTATTACCTTTTTGAGTTGAAATCTAAAAGGGCATCCGAACCTATTGAACCATCTCTACCTTTAATCCAACACTTTAGTCTTGGGTTGCACACCACCAAACCACAGGCCCGGCCCCGTAAGCACAATAATCTTTGAATCTGGGTAATTTTCATCCAGAACCTTAGAACCACTCAACCTTGGGGCATGGGTCTACACCACAACTTCATCCACATTTGTGGACATCTTCTGTTGGCAGGTCAGAGGATTAATCTTTTTATTTTGATTCTGGCCCGCACTTGTGAATTCTCAAATTCTTCTTTGTATGTATATTATGCCTAGCTGAAGGCAATAAAATTTGGCACGTGTGTATATTCCATGTTCTCTATAGAGCTGACCAGATTATCACAAAATTTAGGTGATATTCTATTATTCTGCCCTTTTCATGTCTTTGTTTTTACAATGAGGACATTGCATCATTTAGGCATAGGAGGTGGATACTTAATCCTGAAATTATTTTGTTAGCTCTATAGAATTTCTTTTATTTTCTTTAAAAAAAATTCAAAAGGAAAAAAGAAAAAAAATAAAAAAATAGAATTAGGAAAAGAGAACTTATGCTTTTAGAAGTTATTAACTTTAGGAAATGATACGATAGGACCTGAACACTTAGACTCTTCAGGTCTTCGGGCTTAATTAGCTCGGGTGTCCACTCGAATGTGAACTTAGTCTCGAACCCTCGTCAAGTAATTTTACTTTAATTTGGTGAATAAATTGGGATGATAAGTACACAACTTATCAAGTCACCCTCTAATTTGAGGGGATTTTAAGTCTAAGCATCTACACACTATTTGCACTGACTCACTTTTTGACGATTTCTTCGAAAATTAAGTAGCTGATGAACTTTCTAGGGTAGTATGGCTGGCAAGTTGTTGTGGGTAACAGCCCATTGGTTGGTTGTCTAGAGCCCAGCTACTTGACCACACTTATTCTACTGCTTTTAAGTAAATCTTAGATCAGGGAAGCCACCTACTTAGAAAAAGAAAAAAATGATACTAAAAAAAAAGTAAAAAGAAAAGAAAAAGGATAGAAAATAGAAAAATAAACCACACTTCACTACACGAGTATGACTAGCAAGTTGCCATAGGTAACAGCCCATTGGCCGATTATCCAGAGCCCAGCTCACAAAAATGCACAAATAATTCCCAAAACACTTAGGGAAGAAGCGAGGAAGTAGAATAAATCAGAGAGATAAACACTAGGTTAGCCCTTGTGTTGATCCCATAAAAAATTCAAAAGTAGGGAGAAAGCTACCGTTCGAAAATATAAACCTCTAGGTAGAAATCTTTAAGGTCACCTAGGGTCATAGAAACCCGAAGTCCATTTTAATAGCTGCCTAGTGAGTCTATCACCCTTTCACAAGATGCTTAGCACTTAGAGTCCTTTTCAAGTCTTAGGCAGGTCGGGTAGTCGTAAAAAGTTACCCTAAAACTCTCAAACTCCAACAGTCCAAAAAAATGTATCTTCCCTTTTCAAATAAGGTGAGGACTTGTGTGGTCTGCATTTTGCTAGACACCTGGGTACTGTTGAGTTTTCGTAGTTTAGGACCTTAGTTGAAATTTTCTATTATTAATAAATGACTTAGGCCTAAGCAATCCAGTCCTAATTCTATTTTTATACATAGCATGTAGTTCAATTTTCTAGGTACTAGAATAATACAGGCATGGGGGTATGATGTAGACACATCCATTTAGGTTAAAATGCCTATTTATGCATGTTCCTAGGCTTATATATGCATTCCATATTATAAATATTGCATAGCATGCATCATTCTGCATTTAGAGTAGTTATGTATGTTTTAGGCTAATTACGTCCTTTTTGTGGTCAAGAGAAAAAGCGATTTATTTTGGAGCCTCAGATTGACGATCCGACTATACGGATCAGATCAAGACGACGATTGGAGTCCAATGCCTCCAAAATCGACTTGATCGAAGTCCCATAGCACCACATGCAGTCCGAGGAAGATCGACGGCCAAGGGACTAGGTGACATAATTCCAAGTTTCAAATGACAAATCTGACCGCACTGATGGATTCGAGTCGACGATCACAGCCCAACGACGTGAAAATCAACTCAATCTGACCTCTATAGCATCCCCTACAATGAAAAGAAAATGGACAGCCCAGAATGCGCCACGTGGTGCAACCCAGGTCGCCCATGTGCACGAACGTGTATAGCAACGCAGGCACGCAGGCGCGCGCAAAGGCACGCTCGTGCAGCAGTGCAGCAGGCGCGCATGGGCGCGTGCAGAGGCAGCGACAGCAGCGTAGCACGCGTGCGCCCACGACACGGGCGCGTGGAGCGCGCACTGGCACAGCGATTGGTGGGTGCGTGGCCTGTCTTCAACGACATTTGCAGCGGACCTTTAGTGACGTTTATGACCATCACTAAATGTTCTGTATACAAATTTGATTCTTTCCTCCACTATAAAAGGACCCCTACCCCTCCCATTTTTCTTCATCTCTTCCTTTCTTCTCCTCACCACCTCCAAGGCTCTAGAGAGAGCCTGTCCCAAACCCGAGATGCTCCTCTAGAGTAGAAAACAAGCATTTGTTCCCACCTCTCATCTCCCTTCGTGGAGCATTCAATGGTCATCTTCTCACCTCCCTTCAGGAAGAAGATCCTCACCGCGACACCATCCTACCCCGCCCTCCGTCCTCCAGCTCTGTCCTTGTTCGTCCCACTCCTCACCACCTTTCTCTAGGCGATGTCAGAGCAAGTCATCCTCCAAGCGATGGTCGAGGGGGATTTCTCTCACCCATCTCTATCTTTATTGCTTTCGTAGTATAGTTTTCCCGCTTTCCTAGTTGTAATAAACATTTGATTATAAAAATACATGATTGTTTCTCTCTCTCTTTCTTATATTTTGCAAGTAGATTAGATAGATAAGAATTAATCGACATAATCTCTTGCTTGCTAAAAATACCAAAAAAATTAGAAAAGAAGAAAATGTCAAAAATAAATAAAAGCGAAACATGTACTTTTCAAAACCAAACATTCGCCTCCCCTTGTTCAACCCGGGACTCACTTTTAGAGTTTCAATTATAAATTTTATTTGATCGATGAATTTTCTCGCAAATCAAACTATGATGACGGGTTTTCCAAACTTGAAACCCTTTACACGTGTCAGTCCGACACTATCACCTGTACTACCTAGTCTGGTAGTGTGGGTCTTGATGTGGTCTCAATGAATTACCAGACTAGGAGAAGTTCGGATACTAGCGCCAACCAGGGTTATATGTCTCTAAGTACGAGTTATTATGCCCATATCCCTAAATAGCGTTGACGTCTTCATAGGCCGGTGACATTTGAGATGTATATTCATCAAGGGAATACACATCAAAATCATCATGCAGTGCGTAACCCTGATTTTATGGTACCAGATCAAGGTTATTTGCAAGATCCTGATATGCAGACTCCCGTGAATACGAAGAAGATGCATCTTGAGTGAGTAACTTAACTCGAGTAGGAGGGGCTTGGGATGCATAAGAGGATCTCCAGGTAGCAAAATTTCCAACCAGATCTGATCGACCTCGACCCAATTGGTTGATCTTCATTTCTATCAGATTCATCTTATCCATCTGCTTGACGATGATATCCATATCGGCTCAAATAGACTCGGTGTGAGCCTCGTGGACACCAACCTGCTACTGTCCACGCCGCTGGAACTGGGTCATAGACATGGCATTCAGCGTATTCTCCACCAAAGACTCGAACAACTCAAATGCATTGTTCTCATCTTTCACGAGGAAATTCCTGCCACTAGATGCATCAGCCAGATACCGATGTGTGTCATCTAGTCCATGGTAAAAGATCTGAGCCAAGTGCCATCTGGGCACACCATGGTGCGGGCATTTCCTAAGGAAACCATGGAATCGGTCCAAAGCATCATGCAACTTCTCCCTTGGTCCTTGGAAGAAAGTTGTAATCGCATGCCTTATTGCATTCGTATGACCGATTGGGAAGAACTTTTGTAGGAATTCATGTCGTAATTCCGCCCAAGTTCCAATTGGCCTCCCGATGGTCTTGAACCAGTATGAAGCTTTGTCCTTAAAAGAGAAAGGGAAAAGCTTCATCAGAACAATTCCAAGGTCTACACTCCTGGGTCGAGCCATTTCCGCGATTCGACTCAGGTCCTCTAACTGCTAGAATGTATCTTCCTTTGAGTTCCCATATAAGTAATTCTAGATGAGACTAATTACATTGGGCTTAAGCTCATACGTGCCTCTGCCTGCGGGAATCTAGACTAGAGGTGCAATAATCGGTGTTGTCGGATCATAGAAATCCCGAAGCTATTCTCCCTATGGTGGATGCTACATTCTATCAAGAGTAGTCAAGATTCGGTCCATACTTTACTGGTACCGCTCCTCAGATTCAGCAACCTGGGCTTCCAGATGAGCCATTGGGTCCTGATTTGCTAGATCCTGACCAGGTCCGGGTCCAGGATTAGCCATCTTGGCTAAGGTAGTAGAACAAGGCTAAGAAGATGGTCTAGGCGATGTGACTAATCACCTTTGCCTCCTTGGGATTGGCTCCCAAGATCCAACCAGTTGAGGTCTAAGTGACCTCCTCCCTTGCATACACCAACTGACCCCTTGGTTGGTGTAGCCAAGCCAGACAAGGCTGAGGCCCTGTCAATCAGATGGTCCTTAGAGTCAGGTGACAGAATTTTCATTTTAAGTTTGAATTTCTGAAGAAAAAAAATTCCTCGAGAAACTGACTGAAGGTGATCCCCACCTCTCAAGTTAACCCGGCCAATCTGTGTACAAGGGGACTAAGAGGAAGGTTCTTCCTTCAACTTTCTCCTTCGATTCCTTTGTACCTCTTAGCCACGGTCGTTTGACACAACCCCACAAGCTTAGTCACCAGGTTTGGCAGTAGAGGTTGAAATCATCCACTAGTATGACAACGAATGCGGGTTGATTTATGTATTTTAATGATTTTCTTTAACCTTTTTCTTCATCTAGGGTTTGTGGTGAGTGGCCCACAAGGTGACCAAGCTCACTGGCTAGCCACTAGACTTGATTAAGTCTAGGTTAGCCCAAATGCATGCTCTCTAGAAATTTGACCCTAAAAGTGTAACCTAGGGTTCATGCAAGTTCTAAGTGTGCTGCAGACAAATAGTCAAATTCAAATTATTCTCTACGGCAAAATTTGTATCTAAATGATTTGAAATTTAATAGGCAGATTCCTTATTTTATTAGCCTCCTAGAGAATTATTTTTTGAAATTTTTACCATTTCAACCAAATAAATATGAATTTTTAACTGTCAGAAGGTCAGATCTACAATTTTGACCCCTTGTCGATTTTGTAATTTGAAATAGTACCAAAAAAATTCCAACAACTCTAGAAAAACATGGAAATCAAAGCTAGTTTAATAAGCTTTCAAACCTCACTACTTTTGGTCAAATCTAATTCGCGTGCTATTAGGAATTACTTTATGAAATTTGAAAATTTTCAAATTTGAGTCAGTTTGACCCCCTTGTACTTCGTGAATTTTTAAAAATTTTATACTTTAAATTTCTCGAATGAAAAATGCCATTTGAAAGATGGTTTGAAAATGAAGCTCTTGCGCAAATTTAAAAATTTTTTTCTTAATAAATATTCGGCAAATGAATTTTGAATGAGCTATTTGAAATCAGGCCGAATCTCAAAATGTGGTGGAAAGGCTTTTTAAAATGGTTTGAAATTCAAATTCAAATCTTCTACCAAATGATATTTTTTCTTTTTTTTATTTTTTTTCAAAACTTTTTTTTCTTTTTCTTTTTGGAGAGAAAGTTTTTCAAATTTTTTTTTCTTTTTTTTCAAACAAAAACTCTAACCTAAGATTCAAAAGAAACACTAATCTAAAACCTATTTTTTTTATTTTTCTTTTTTTCACGAAAATATGCAAGTTTTTTTTCAAAAATCAAATTCTTCCTAGAATTCAAATCTACCTAGGGTTCAGAAAGGGAAATCCTAAGCTAAGATAGTGATGTGCACCTAAGTTTTTTTTTTTTACTGCACCTAATGTGTGCATAGATTCCACTCTTCATTTTCTGCACATCAAAAAACAAGTAGAAGCAATTTGTCACTATTAAGCTCATAAAAATCACCAATCAAAATCGTGTTGCCTCCCCAGCAACGGCGTCATTTGATTTAAGACAACGTTGTAGTATAGTGTGAAATATGACTCAACAAAATATTTTGGTTAACGAGACGGTGAGTCCTGATTGATCTCAGGGAGGCATTTAGAAAAGCAAGATTGATTTTTGATCTTTTCGCTTTGCTTAAATTGGAGTCCAGTGTTTAAAATACGAATAAAATCTTCTATATCTTCCAGAACAAACATTTTGTTGCAAAGTAATAGGAAATCAAATCAGGCAACTCATAATCACAGGAGAGATAGATAAAATAATGATTTCATTCATTCACAAAGGTTTTCATTACAACTGATTTTCAAGGAAAGCTTGTACATGAATGATTAAAGCGAAGATTCTAGTTAGCAGAAAATGGATGCATGCATGTATCTACGGGAGATTACGCATGCATCACTCAAGGAAAGGATGACTACACTACTAAGCAGGAATTTAATGCAGTGAAAAAGCTATGAAGAACTTCTTATCTATGAGAAATCAGGGCATTGGAGGTGGTCTCCAAAGGCCTGTGGAGCTTGAGGTGGTAGGGAGGAGAAAGAGGAACGACCAATGGTGGGTAGGCCGGCCCTTAGAGAGGTGGTGGAGAGCTTTCTCTAGCCTTGGGCATGGAGGTGAGAGTGGTGATGGTGATGGAGCTCGTGGATGGAGGTGCACATGGAATGGAGCTAAGGTGAATGGTTGATGCGAATTTTTGCGTGATTTGTAATTAGGGTTTTTAAAGTTGTAACACATAAAATTGCATACACTTTTAAAATTTGTAACCTAGATAGTGGAGTATCTAGGGTCGTCTAAGGAGGCCAATTTGTTTGCTAAATCAAATCTCTTGCTTAAAAGGAACTCAACTTTCTTTTTGGTTTATTATATATATGATTTTTATGGGTTTTGAAATAACAGGAGCACGCGAGTTTTGCTGATAGTGGGGAAACAACTAATACCTATTTTAATAAAGCTAACCGTAAGCTGACAGGTAGAGCCTCTCCCCAAGCTCACCCTAGGCACGTGGAGGCCTAGAGTAATTAGGGAGAGGGAGTGAAACAAATGCTAGGCAAAACTTATAAAAAGCTATGCAACAAAAATTAAGAGAAGGCAACTTGATTTAATGAATATTGTCTACACAAATCCTATAGAGGAATGCTTCTACTCTACTTGAAAATACAAGAAAAATAAAACACAAATCCTCTAGATAAAATGGTAAAGAAGAGGGCTTCATGCTCCAAGCCAAGTGGCTCCTTGACTTGAAAAGACAACTCCTTCTCCTTCCTTGAGATGCTCCTCCAAATGATGTCCTCCAAGGTGGAAGCTACCACCTTCAATGATCTCCTTCAAGGGTGGGTGTGCACCACCCTTACTCCTCCTTTCCTGGCTGTCCTCCGAGGTAGGGAGTGCTCCTCCTCCTTGGCGTGGCACAAGGGAGAAGAAAAAGGTGAAGAAGGCACCAAGGGGACGGGTAGGATGCCCCCTTAATCTTCTTCTCTTATTCTTCCTTGGCCGTGGATATGGTGGTTGTAGGGTGGAATTATACTAAAGGGATGATGAAGAAAATGGTGGTAGGTGATGGGTTTTTATAGAGTGGGATGGGGTTAGGGTTGGAGTGAATAGGTAGAGGGCTAGGATTGATTCTAGGGGTGGTTATGGGTGGTTAGGTTGATCTTAGGGCTAGGGTTAAATGGCGCCAAATGAGGGGGCACAAAGGGGGGTAGTTATGGCTTTGGTATCCCTTAGGGTTGGCACCAAAATAGGCCTTCTAGAAGGCTATTAGGTGGCGCCATCTTAGGGTTCTAGAAGGGGGGGTATGTGGATGGCTAGGATGGGTTATATGGGTAGGTGTAGGGTGGAGAAAGGGGCTGAAAGTTGGCGCCAAAAGGGAGGTGGTTAGGATTAGTTTTGGCACCAACTTTTGGTGTCTTTTGGTGGTTGGTTGAGGGGTGAAAGGTGGTGAAGGTGGTGGCACCAAAGGGAGTAGGGTGGAGCTATCAAAGGTGAGCTAGGTAGGGCTTAGTTGGAGGAGCTAGTTAGGTAGGGTTTTAGGGTGGTGAATGGCCAAGGGAGCTAAAGTGTAACTAAGCTAAGCTAAGCTAGCTTAACTAGTAATGGAGTAGAGGAGTAGGCAATGGGAGCTAGGGTTTATGGAGAAGAGCTGGACAGAAGAAGTCTGGAGCTAAAATGGAGCTGGCAGCTGCTGAAGAGGATGGCATGGAGCTACTTTAGCTGGCTTAGCTTGCTAGTTCTTTGCTAGCTACTAAGCCAAGATAAAATAAGCTGGCTTCTACCACAAGGAGCTGAGGTAAGTTGGGTCAGGTGCTACCAGGAAGGATCAAGCTGGTAGAGTTACCTAAGGTAGCTTAGCTCAACTGAGTTGAGCTAAGCTAAATCCCCGAGAGCTAGACTTGAGCTTCCTGAGCTGAAATGAAGTCATCTTCAGCTGGCTGGTGTTGAGTGGAGTTGGATCAAGCTGGTCCTAAGCTGAGGTGAACTCCAGTCAACTCAACTAAGTTAGCTAGAGCTCCCTGTGAACTAATAGGAGCTGAGATGAGCTAGATTCAGCTAAGTTGAGCTGGATCTAAGCTAACCTGAGTTAGGGTGAGCTAAGATGAGCTCTCTTGAGCTGCCATTCAGCTGAGATGAGCTGAATGAAGCTAGGATGAGCTAACCCTAGTCCAAGTGAGCTGAAATCCAGCTATGGTGAGCTAGATCTGGCTAAGTTCTAGCCAGTTTGGGCTTCTCCTTCACCAATTGCCTTCCTGAGTGCTAGGGTTCTAGGGATCTGGCAATCTACTTATCCCTAACACTCACAAAAACATATCAAAAAGACAATAAAAGGTAGAATGCATGCCTATCCTAATTTATGCCTAAATGCAGCCCAAAAATCCATTTGCGGAGCAAAATCCTAAGAGCTAGGTTTGTTTTAATGCATAAGAATGATGATAAACTAGAGTTTATCAATGGCTAGATAGGGTGCATGGCTGTCCAAGAGGGTCTTTTTATAGACTCTTGGACGGCTATGGGAGTGGCCCTCTAGAGAATTATAGAATTCTCTAGAAGTGGGCTTAGGTGGCGGCTAGAGAGGTGGAGAGTGGGTCTCCTTAGATCCACTTTCTAAGGAGGTAAGTTGTGGACTCCTTGAAGAGTATTTTTAGTCTTCAAGGTGGCACCACCTTTGGCAGCCTCTAGAGAACTCTAGAGGTGGCGGCTAAGTGTGGGTGTGGGTGTGTGTGTGCGTGACTATGTGGGTGTGGTTAGGTGGTCTAGGTCGAGTCGTATAGGTATAGGTGGTTAGGTTTAGGTAGGCTTCTAGAATTCGGGTTATAACCCCTAATACTAAAGTAAATGTGCAATTAAACTTATCACAAGTTTAATTGAGTGTATGTGTGTCTAATTGGAAGAGAAGAAACTAATAACTGCTAGTTTATCATCATTCTTATGCCTTAAAACAAACCTAGCTCTTACGAATTTAACTTCGCAAATGGGTTTTTGGGCCGCAATAAGCATAAATTAGGTTTGGCATGCATTTTACATTTTATTGTCTTTTGGATATGTTTGTTTGAGTGTTAGGGTTAAACAATATAATCAGATCCCTAGAACCCTAACACTCAGGAAGGCAACTGGTGAAGGAGAAGCTCAAACCAGCTGGGACTCAGCCTAATCCAGCTCATCATAGCTGGATACCAGCTCACTTGAACTAGGGTTAGCTCATTCTAGCTCCATTCAACTCATTTTAACTGAATGGTAGCTCAAGATAGCTCATGTTAGCTCACCCTAGCTCAAATCAACTCAAATCCAGCTCAACTTAGTTGAGTCTAGCTCATCTCAACTCACATCATTTCACTAGGAGCTCTAGCTAGCTCAGCCAAGTTGACTGGAGTCCACCTCAACTCAAGTCCAGCTACCTCCAGCTCTACTCAACTCAGGCCAACTGAAGATGACTTCACCTAGCTTAGGCCAGCTCAAGTCTAGCTCCTAGGGACTCCACTTAGCTCAACTTAGTTGAGCTAAGCTACCTTAGCTACTCCAGCTAGCTAGGTCCTCCCCGAGAAGATCAGACCCAGCTCACCTCAACATACCTTAGAAGAAGCTAGCTTAATTTAGCTTGGCTTAGCAGCTAGCAAAGAAATAGTAAGCTAAGCCAACTAAAGCAGCTCCTTTCCATCTTCTTCAGCAGCCACCAGCTCCTATGCAACTCCAAGCTTCACCTTCTCAGCTCCTCTCTTCAACACCCTAGCTCCAGATACCTCCAACCCTACTCCCTACTAGCTAAGCTAGCCTAGCTTAGCTAGTCACCTCCTTGGCACCAACAACCTAACCCTAATTCCTACCTAACTAGCTCCACCAAGTAAGCCCACCTAAGCTTCCACCTAAGCTACCCTACTCCACCTCAACTTGGCACCAACGAGGCTCACCTCTTCAACCCACACCATCAAAGACACCATGAAAATGGTGACAGAAACTACCTCCAACCACCTTAGTTTTTGGCTCCAACTTTCCCTTCATCCTAACCATCCTTCTAACACCTAAACCCATCCTAACTTGGCACCAAGATAACCTTCTAGAAGACACCCAAGTTGGCGCCAATGTGGTGTCTCTTCACCACCAAAAGCCACCAACATCACCATAACTACCCCCCTCCCAAACCTTCATCTGGCACCAACATACCTCCCCCCTTGGATCACCTAACTACCCTCATCATCCAATCCTAGCCATCCATCCAAAGGTTACGCCAACCACCATTACCCACCTCTATAAAAACCCTCTTAGCCACCACTACATCTTCATCCTCCCTTAGTATTAATTCCACCCTAATTCTACCAATAGCCCATGGCCAAGAAGAAGAAGGG
This sequence comes from Thalassia testudinum, assembly GCA_037157565.1. Classification (NCBI taxonomy): domain Eukaryota; kingdom Viridiplantae; phylum Streptophyta; class Magnoliopsida; order Alismatales; family Hydrocharitaceae; genus Thalassia; species Thalassia testudinum. The sequence goes on from JAZHRO010000063.1 coordinate 102,379,887, forward strand.
AGGAAGAAGATTAAGGAGGCTCTCCCTTTCCTCCTTGGTGCCTTCTTCCTTTCCACTCTTCTTCTTGTACCATGATAAGGAGGAGGAATTTGCTATTCAAGGAGGATGGCCAAGCATTGGAGGAGAGCAAGGGTGGTGCACACCCAACCTTGGAGGAGCCATTAAGGTGGAAGCTTTCACCTTGGAGGAGTCAAGTAGGCACGCCCCCCTCTAGGGCTTGCCAGAAGGAGACTATCTCTTGGTTCAAGAAGAAGGAGAAGGAGGAGCCCTTTTCTTTTTATTAACTGTGAGAGCAACCGCAATTGGAGCAAGAGCTTCAACCTCTTCACCATCATCATCCAGGATTTTTGTTTTATCTGCTTTTTTTTAGTTTTACTTTTTGCAGTAGAAGCTTTCCTCTACAGTTGTAAGACAAAAATCCATTTTATATCAAGTTGCCTTTTTTAATTTGGTGCATTTTCTTCTTTACTTTAGCTTTTAGCACTCTCACTCCCTCTTCCTAATTACCCTAGGCCTTCACGTGCCTAGGGTAAGCATGGGAAGAGGTCATTCTTGTCACTTAGTTGCTAAATTAGGATTAGTCTTTTCCCGCCAACAATTTGTATTGCCTTGTTTATTAAAAAACCCTAAAATATTTATATGCAAAAATTACAAAAAGAAAGGTGATTCTGCACTTTCAAGTAAGAGATTTATAATTGCAAAAATTGCCTCCTTAGACAACCCTAGATACTCCACTATCTAGGTCTTATAAATTCAAAAGCAATTGCGATTTGGCTTGTTACAACAACTTAAAAACTCACTTTTACAAATCACACCATTTTTCGCATCAGAAACCCAATTAGGTCAAGACTGAATCAATTAGACTCTCACTGAGTCCAATTGGACTTGTATTGGCTGTGATCTGAACTCAATTGGACTCTATGAGTCTAATTAACTAGGTGAAGTGCGATTGACTTGATCCAAGTCAATTGGGCATAGTGAGAACTTAATTAGGTTCTTAGGAGGGTCTTAGGGTGGTGTACTAGGCTTAGAGCACCTTAATTTAGGTTCCCTAAGGCTTAAAATTGAGTTTAGGGACCTAGGAAATCAATATCCAAGCTTGATTTCCAAAATAGGGTCTAGAGAGGGGCATCAAATGTCCAATATAAGTGTCAGACGACTTATACTAAAAAATCAGAAGTCCATACTTCTTATCTGGACGTCTAATCAGAGGTCAAGGTGGACTCAAGGTTCTGTCTTGGAAATCTACAGAAATTGGACATCTGACAAATTTGTCTGGACGTCCAATAACACTGTAGACTTGGGTTTTAGGTTTACGGGTTGTGCCTAAGGGTTCTGGACATCCAATAACTTATCTAGACATCCAGATAAGGGCTAAAATTAGAGTTTTGAGGTATCCTAGGCTAAGGTTGTAATTCCCTACTCAGAGGGGGTGAGATATGCATGACGTACAAAATGCGGAATTAAAAAAAGATAGCAATCTCACAAAATAAGCAATCGCACAATGTACACAATTATTTTTAGGTGGAAACCCAAACCGGCTGAAAACCAGCACCTAACCCTCTCGAGTTAGGATTTCCCGATCGACCTAGTCTATCAAATCCACTAAACCTAGTCACTTAAACGAGGGTGACTGAACCTTAATTACAACCACACTACTTAGACCGAGGGTAGTGTTCCTCAACACCCCTTCTCTTCACAAGAAGGAATTTGTCTCGCGAAGGAGACGAGAATTCGCAAAGCGAATACCCAACCAAAGACAATATAAAGTGCAACAATCCTATAGAGCCTCAAATATTTAATCCTAGCTTCTATAGGAGTTAGGAAACTTCCCTTTGGTGGAAGTGCGTCGATATGATGACGCGGGTGCGTGAACCACGCGGCGGTGCTTTGTCGCTCTCGTAATCGCAGAGGGAGACCAAGTGCATAAAGGGATGAAGCTCTCTAGATATGAAACAGATGCTTGGAGAGCTAGAGTTTCAACTACTTCTCTTGGACACAAAAGATATGGAAAGTAGTTTGCTTAGTGTGTCTTGGTGTATCTTACAAGCCAAGGGGTCCTCCTTTATTTATAGAGGCCCTAGGAAGGCTTTGGAAGGCCTTGGAAGGCTTCCATAGTCGTTGGGTGAAAAACCAAAGAGAATTAGGCCGTAGTCAAAATTAATCATGATTCTGATAGGGTCATCAGACGTCTGGTCCTAGTATCAGACATCTGGAAAACCCATTTAAGACATCTGGGAACTAAGTCAGAGGTCTGATTTTAGGCGGGTTTCCTTCCTGACTTGAATCAGACCAAAACAGGGTTCTAATATATGTTCATCATACGAAACACAGGACATCTAGCACAAGGTCTGGACATCTGGAAACCTATTTGTTCTCTAGAAATGGATTCCCAACGAGTCTAACGGCTATAAAATCTCTGAAGGAACCCAGTCGAGGCAAAACGGTCATGTATCAGACATCTGGGGTCCTCTACGGACGTCTGATACGAGGCTAGCGGTCATTCCCTCAACGTTTGCTAAGGAAGCCAACGATCCACTAATTAGACGTCTGGCAAAGGCATCATACGTCTCCTAAGGCATCTGGACTAAAGTCTGGACGTCTGATTTCATCAGACAAAACTAACTAAGTCTAGCCTGAATAATCAGACGTCTGAGTCAACAGTCAGACATCTTAAATATTTTTATCAGACGTCTGAAATCAAGATTAGACATCTGAAAAGGTTGTCTGATTCCTATTTTGGTTTTCTAAGTTCTCTATAGAAAACCTAAGTATCTTAGGGTAGTGCAGGTATTCCTAGGACTACTTTAAGGATCTCTTACGGCTCTTTAACAGATATTCTAAGAAACAAAAAGAGTAAGGATATAAAGACAAAAGTACATAGAGAAAGATAAACAAAAATCTATCCTACTCTTCTTGTCCTTCCATCTTCAAGCTTTTGCTCCTCGCGAAGCTCCTCCGCCTCTATCCAGCTCCTCCAATCCGCCATGGATGTGAGCTAGAACTCCGTTTAAACACCTGTCTCCATTTGCAATTTGACCTGAAAACTAGGACTCAAAAGCAAATGTTAAAAAACACGTGTTTTGTTATCATCAAACTAAACGATCGTGGTGCTCTAGCGCCAACAAAGGTGACCTAATCTAAGGGTGGCTAAGGCTTAGGACGGCCTCTAGGGCTTTCCTAGTCCTACGATTGGTCCTAAGTTCTTCATAATTTAACTCTACATTAAATTCTACTAAATGGAGTAGCATACCTCCCCCTACATTATTTCTCTACTTTATTCCTAAGTCTTCTGCAACAACTCTGCTGCAGCAACAGCTTCTCTTTATTCTTCAGATCCAGCTTCAAATTCAACTTCAGGCCATCATCTAAGCTTCTTATTGCCTACAAACCATATAATGCACTTAATTAGCACATTATAACATTATTCTATGTATAACTAAAATAAAGCAGTAGAAATGCAAAGTATGCTCATGAATGCATGGATTACACTAAGTTAAGCTAAGTTCTAACTTAATTTAGGTCATTTATGACCTATGATTGCTGCACAATCATATACGAATATAAAGATGATAACATTGATTCTAATGGTCAGAGAAAAGTCAATGGATTACTAAAATCAAAGCAAACGCAGTAAGTCATAGTAGAAGCATGCGGTTGTGATAGCAGTGCGGTGACGGGAATGTTGAGGAGAAGTCGTGGTAACGAAGAGATGAACCACGTGTTGTCACCCTATGGATCGAAGGAAGTAGAGGTGAATGATCGATGATGAAGACATGGTGCGATAGTGGAGTTGGTGCTGTCACAACCGACTGCAGTGATGGACGATCACGAACATGGGCGGAGTCACAGTTGAGGGATGCGGTGTGGAGCATGCATGCTATCACCACGCACACTAATGGAAGCGACAAGGGTGATGTGCGATGGTAGTCGTGGTTGTCATGGTGAGGAGATCGCAATAGTGGGACTCAGTGATGTCCCAATCATGGTGAGGAAAAGGAAGCATGCTAGATTTTTCTTGAAAGGTCATAATAGATCTTCGCAGTGAATTAGTACAACCTATGGGGAAGAATATTTTTAGGAAAGTATACTTAAGCTGAGGTCATGTGGTAATGGGTCTACCAATGGTTCTAAACCAATAAGCGGCCTTATCCATGAGAGATAATGGGAATAGCCTCATCGGCAAAAGATCTCGCACATTGCGAGAACAGGTTGTTTGCACAAGGAGAGTGAGCTCCTCAAGGTGGCTGAACGGGTCTTCCCTAGAAAGGCCATGGAAGTTCTTAAGTAGTCTCAAAACTACTGGTTTGATCTTGAGGTCCCCTTCTGGAATTACCACCCCAACTCTGTCCTCATAATTAGAAGGATCGTAGAAATCCATAAGAGGAATGACAGGCTATTGACAGGGTGGCGGGTTTTGCCCTTGGTTGGCTAGGTTTGTTATAGTCCTAGTCAACTGTTGTTGATTAGCTTGTAGCTGAGGTAGCTACTCAATTATCATGGAGTAGGGATTAGGCAAGGGGGCTTGTTGCTATTGTTGTAGCATCTTAGGAATAGCTAGCTCCAAGGAGGGTACATGGGGAATGGTGAAATTAGCATGTAGGTCATATTGTGGGTTAGAGGTGGGTTGAGATGTGGATGTGGATGGGTTAGTGGACCTATCTTTTTGGATTTCCATTTTTTTATGTAAATGAGAGGAAGAATGCAGAAAAAGATGTCCTTTTTGTGTGGGGGGGAAAAATCAAGTGGTCCCTCCAAGTGTGGAGTTTGGGACCATCATCCGTGCAAATAAAGAAGAAACAAGGAGAGGAGGAAGAGATGAGAGGAGAAGTGTGCAATCAAGCAACAAAATTCTAGACCTAATCCTTAAGGGTGACTCCCTAAAATGACCTAAGACTTGGTTTTCCTAAGTAATAAGAAATCAATAGTGAATACTCGTTCCCTCAACAAATCTGGCTAGGCTGAATAAGGGTAGGGTTGGCCCCAAGCATGTCCCAAGAAAATCACTGGGGGCTTGTATAAACCTGTGCCTGGTTGTTTGACACAGTCCCTTAGCTTGGCACCAGATATAAATAAAGGAATTGATACCAACTAAAGAGAACTTAAGACCAAGGTAGCAAGCCTAAGTTTAATGAAACCTTAAGGGTCAAATTACTACAAAATTTTAATTAGGTTTAGGAGCTTAAAGTGTACAAGGAATGTGATGGGCATTGATTGGGATAATGCTCAATTATTTCTTTTTTTTGTGTATGCAAATTGGGCGAGAAGTGATGCCTAAGACAAATCAAATAGGTTTTGTAAACAAGGATTTTTGTTGAAGAATTTCAGGGTTTTGATTAAGATAATGTGGATTTTAATGTTCTCTCTTGTTAAGGATTCAAACAATACTTTGAAGTTCCACACAATATATCAAACAAGTTGTTGGTGGAAGTCAATTCCTTTAAAATTTGATGTGACAAAGAGAAAATTAAAAGCCCTAATGTGAAGAATCCTATGTATGCAGCTCCTGAATATGACTCTCCTTTTCAAATCTTTAAGAGTGGTCATCCAAACAAGAAAACATGACCACTTGATGTAAAATCAAACAAGGAATCCAAAAATGATTTTTTTGAGATTTTTGAAAATTGTTTGATATTGGTTTGGAATTTTTCTTCTCACTAGTGTCAAGAGTTAGAATTGATAGATTTAGGGAATTGATTCTGCAGAAACCTCAAATGGCCTCAAAAACTTTTGAGAATTTTATATGTTGTAGATAATTTCTCAAGGTTTCCAACAATATCACTGACAGTAAGAAAATAGTAAGGAAACAAGGTCTGACCCTTGTTCAATCCGTGAATTTTTTAATTTTTTATGTTCAGTAAAATTACTTGAAAATTGGACTCAAGGTTCCTAACTCAAAGGGGTTTCCTAGGACAAAATTTGGTGATTTTAGGAAGCTCCTAAGTGCCTAAACTTGATTTTTGAAAATCTAAATGGAAGTTTGGATTTTAAAAAATCAAACACTAATAAGACTAAGGTGATGGAAAAATGAAGCAAACAGGCAACACAATGAGTTTTACGATTCCACCACCCTCAATTTTTCCTGCTTTTGATTTTTTTGATAATTTAAAGAATTTTTTAAGAGATTTTGATGATGATTGAATAGATGGCCAGGTGTAGTAACCTGAAGTACGTGGGAAGACAAGTTCACTTAAAGTTTTCCACTCCAAGCAAATCTGAACCCCTCTCCCGCTTCTGATTTGCACCCTGAATCAAAACAAACAAAATTTCGTAAAGACCTAATAAAGCAAGAGAGATATTAAATGTATGACTAAGCCGTGCCTCCCCAGCAATAGCACCAAAAAGTAATGCGGGAAACATGCATTTTGCTAATTATGCGAGATAGTGTCGTTGTATGCATAAATCTTCAATCAGCATTTAAAGTTTGTAATACCTAGATAGTAGAGTATCTAGGTTGTCCAAGCAGGCCAAATTGTTAAGCACAAGAATTAATTCTCTCTCTCGTCTCTCAAATCCTCTCTTGCCTTTTTCCAAATTTGATTTTTGTTGTTTTTATAGTTTTTTAAACAATTGGGCATTTGATGCGAATATTAACTACCTATCACTAACCCTAAGTGACAATAAGAAAACCTCTTCTTCTAAGCTCACCCTAGGCAAGTGCACCTGGAGTAATTAGAAGAAGGTGTGGTGCACTAAGCTACTACTACAAGAAGAATATACTAATTAGAAAGCATGAAAGTTGGAAGGCAAACTAAATGATTTGTATTACTAGCAAAGTAAGGGACAAGTAGCTGAATGCTTCTTACAACAAAAAGAAAAAGAGAAACTAAACTAGCTAATACCAAGAAAGTAAAGATGAAGAAAAGTCCTCCAAAGATGGTAAAGGAGTGCTCCTTGCTCCAAGCACAGCAGCTCCCGTGCTTGAAAAGAATTCCTCGTTGCTTCCAATATAATGACTCCTCCAAGCTTTCTCCTCGAAGGTGGACGTCAACCACCTTGGTGAAGATCTCCTCCTTGCCTAGTCATCCTTCTAGAGGTGACCTCCTCCTTGGCGTTGTACAAGGGACAAGAAGGAAAGGAAGAAGCCACCAAGCGGGTAGGTAGGTTGCCCCCTTGATCTTCTTCTCTTTTTCTTCCTTGGTGTGAATGGGGACATAGGGTGGTTTAGGTGGAACCTAAACTAATGGAGAATATGATGGTGTGGTGGTGGTTATGAGGGGTAGATATAGGAGTGGAGAAGGGGTGGTTGGCGTGAATGAGATGGAGGGTTAGGATTAGCTTTTGATGGGTGGTTATGGATCCTATGGTGTAGGATTGTTGGCACCAACTCAAAGGTCATGTAGGGTGGTTGTTATGGTGGTGTTGGTGACTCTTGGTGGTGGAGAGACACCACTAGTTGGTGCCAACAAGGGGGCTTCTAGAAGGAGGGTTAGGTGGATGGTGGAGATGGCTTGAAAGGTTAGGTGTAGGGTTGGATTTCAAGGGTTTTGGAGGAAAAAAAATTGGTGCCAAAAAAGGGGTGGTTCGAGGTGGTTTTAGCACCAATTATTAGGTGCCTTTTGGTGGTGGTTGAGGGGTGAAGGGTTGTGGGTTGTTGGGACCAAAATAGACTAGGATTAGGGAGCTTAGGTGGACTTAGGTGAGGTTAGTTGGTGGAGCTTAGGTTGGGTGAGTTAGGGTTAGGTTTAGGTGCCATGGGGGTAGACCTAGCTAAGCTAGCTTAACTACTAGGTGAGTAGTGGAAAGAGGTAGAGGGAACTAGGGTTTATGAGGTGAGGAGCTGGAGGGAGCTGTCTTGAGCTACACTGGAGTTGGTGGCTACTAAAGAGAATTGCAAGGAGCTACCTTAGCTGGCCTAGCTTGCTAGTTCTTTTCTAGCTACTAAGCCAGGCTAAGATAAGCTAGCTTCTGCTAATATGAGCTAAGGTGAGTTGGGTCTAGTCTTCCCAAAGAATACCAGGCTAGCTAAAGTAGCTAGCTTAGATCAAGTAGCTCAGCTCAACCAAGTTCAGTTGAGTTAAGTCTCCAGGAGCTGGACTTGAGCCGGCTGAAGATGGTTGATGTCATCTTCAGCTAACTAGGTCTAGCTAGTTGATGGCAGTAGCTAGTGCTAGTCAGGTTGAGCTTCCAGTGAACTATTCTAAGCTAGAGGAGCTAGAATGGAGCTGGGATCAACTGTCATGAGCTAGTTTGAGCTGCCATCCAGCTGAGGTAAGTTGAATGGAGCTGAGGTGAACTAGCTAGCGCTATCATTCAGCTGAGATGAGTTGAATGGACTAGGAATGAGTTGATCCAGCTAGACTGAGCTAGGATCCAGCTGGGATGAATTGGATCTACTTGGGACCCAGCTGATAGAAGCTTCTTCTTCATCATCTGCCTTCTTGAGTGCCAAGGTATGCGGGATCTGACTTTCTATCTATCCCTGACACCAAATAGATGTATTAAAAATACAATAAACTGCAATGCATGCCTAACCTAGGTGAATGCCTAAATGCAGCCCAAAAACCCATTTGCGGAGTTAAAAACCTGAGAGCTAGATCTATTTTGGGGCATAAGAATGATGATAAACTTACATTTATCAAGAGCATCTGGTCTATGAACGAGTGTTGCGATGATCTGGGGTGGGGTTGCAGCTAATGGGCCTCGACAATGGAGCATAGTGGTCGCTGCTATGCATGTGGGCACTAGAGCGCAGGAGGAGGTGTTGGCACTGTCATCGGCTTGAGAGGTCATCGCAATCGCAGTGGCTATAGCCAAGGCAAAGCATGGAGGTCACGATGTGTAGCTCTATTCCATAGAGGAGGTGGTGGTCTCTCAGAGAGGAAGAGAGAGCGGTCATGATGAGCGAGCGTTCTGAGAATGGTGAGTCAGCGCGGTGAGGAGTGAAGGTGGCTCTATTAGGTGCAGGCATGCATCGAGGCGAGAGGTGAGGGGAGAGAAGGGATCGATGGTCCCTCTATTGGTGGACAAGAATGAAGGGGGGGTCGGGTGCATCCAAAAGGAGGAAGCGGAGGGGATGAATCATGCGAGCAGGAGGAGATGAACGAAAGAGGCGAGCCAAAAAAGGAAATAAGAGGGAGAAAAAAATGAAATTGAGTGGGGATTGAAGTAACAAAAATCTTGAGAGAGCCAATCAAAGATACTCAAGGAATTTGAGATAAAAAAATCACTTGGCTTACTAAAAATTGTCTCTCTCTTTTGGTGAGGAATCAAATTGCTAGGATTGCATTCCCAATCGGTGTGATGCTATTGTAGTTTCCAAAATGACCTAGCATCAAAAATAAATAATTAATCAAATTATGTAAAATTTAATAAAATGCAAGGGGTGATAATTTTAGAGCTTAAATAATTTTAGCAATATAATGCATTCTTTAAATTAAATTTCCATTCCAATAATAATGTAGTTAGGATCTAATTTAGGCCACTAAAGTGGACCTATCAAATACCCCCATGCCTAAGTTTTGTTAGTCTTGAGCAAAATCATATGGAACAAAACCTGATCTCTTAGACTAGAATTTGTCGTCAGGATACCTTATTGTGCCTTGCCTCTAGAGACTAGTTTGAAATACCATCCATAGGCCTTAAGGTACTCAAGTACCGGTCAAGATACAGACCTGATTGGCTTTACCCTTAGGTCTTCGACAAAGGTTTCTGAGGCCCCAAAGCCTACCCAAGGGTTTGTTGACCCCAGAGATTAAAGTACCTGTGCATACGTGCACAAGGACCAAGCTCAACTTGCCAGCACATTTTTCAGGACAAAGATGGAGATATTTTTGAGATTTTTCTCCTTTTTTTAATTTTGTGAATCCTATAAATCTAACCTCAAATTACCTCTCAACACAGTCGGTGTCAGATTCCTTGTTTCCATCATCGATCCTCAAAGGGTCCCTAGCATTCGATGCTTCGGGATAGCACAGCCCATGGAAACCCCCAGAACCTTAGCAATCAACACTTTATGATAGTGCCGCCCATGACATTCTTTAGCTAATCCAGGCCCTGGCAATTGACATTTTGGGATAATGCCACCCATGGCAGCTGAACAACACAATGTGCTTACATGCCCCCAGTAGGATATTTAAATATCCTAAGAGACATGCGCCAAGGAGATAACATGTTATAACACATCCTCAAGAGGAGTATTTACTCCTCTCATGTGGTAGGAATCAACTTGTGTTTTTGAGCCTCTCCTAAGTCATATTTTTGAGAAAACCATTTTTTTAGATGGCAGAATTTTTTTTTGAAGTTATTCTTCATTAAACATACTGAACCAAACCAGTGTGTGAGATATGGATGCTTAAGCTACAAAGACCCGCAAACCAAAGGGCAGACAAAGAGGCCAGATACTCTCTACGCCTTAGACTCAATACATCAGCTTCTCAACTCCCTCAATCACTTGAAGAATAATCCATATCTTAACAAATACTCAAATTTTTTAGCCAAATAGGCCCTAGAGGCCTAAAGTCAATATATCTCGCTTGTCTTCTAACGTTTAGCACTTCAGGTCTTATTTCATCATTCGTTCCAGCATATAACTTAGGTCAACTCTTCCATAATCAAATGCTGGGGTTAACATAATTTTGCTCCTTTTCCTCTCTCTTTTTCTCTTTTTTTTCATATTGTATATATAACTACCAATGCACTAACTACATGCATGAAAAATATGTATAGATGCAATGTACAACCTCAGGTTATACCACCCCATGCCTAGATCTGGCAATGTCCTCATTAGAAAGTAAAAGCAAGGAAAGATATTACCTAAGGTACAGAGTGATTAGAGCTAAGGCTCCTCCAGCCTATAGGTGTCCAAAACCTGGCCATCAGAAAGAGTAACATACGATTTTAAACGTTAATCATTTACTTTGAAAGTCTCACCAAAGGGATTTTGAATCTCAATAGCACCATGAGGGAACACTTGTGTGACAGTGTACAGCCCATCCCAATGGGACTTAAGTTTCCCAAGAAATAGCTTGAGTCTGGAATTGAACAACCAGACCTGTTTGTTAGGCTCAAAGGTTTTTCTAAGGATGTGCTTATCATGAAATATCTTAGTGTGCTCTTTGTAAGCTTGAGCAGCCTCATAGGCCTCATTCCTCAACTCTTCAAGCTCAGTCAGTTCTAATAAGCGTGCTTTGCCTACTTTTTCAAGATCTATGGTGACATTCTTGATAGCCCAATAAGACTTATGCTCAATCTCAACAAGCAAATGCTAAGCTTTTCCATACACTATACGAAAGGGAGACATACCCAAGGGGGTGTTATACACAGTTCTATAAGCCCATAGTGACCAATCTTTCCTGTCGGGTCTTACAGTTTTCTCAAGAATTCTTTTGATCTCCATATTGGACACCTTGACCTATCCGATCGTCTGCAGATGAAATGGGGTTGCCACTTTATGGGTGACACCAAGATTTTTAAGTAGATGGGTGAAGTGAGCATTTTTGAAATGAGGTCCCCCATCACTAATGATCACCCTCGAGCAGCCAAATCGAGAAATGATATTGGCCTTAACAAAATTCAGGACCACAGAGTGATCATTAGTCCTAGTCGAAATGGCCTCTATCAATTTTGCAAATAATCAACTGCCACGATGATATATTCATAGTCGTGGGTCGATTGGAAGGGGCCCATGAAATCTATACCCCAAACATCGAATATCTCAACAGGAAAAATAGGCTACTGGGGCATCTCATCCCACTTTCCGATCATTTCAGTTTGTTAACAAGGAAGACATGCCCCACATAAGTATGAGCATCTTTGAATAGTGAGGGCCACCAAAAATCAGACTGGAGAATCTTATAGGCAATCTTCTTAGCACTAAAGTGTCTCTACAGTGCAGTATGTGACAAAAATTCAAGACACTCAGTTACTCCTCCTCTGAAACACACGTACAGAAGACTTGGTCGCAGCCTATTCTAAAGAGTTCGGGGTCCTCCTAATGATAATGCTTAGTATCAGTGAGAAATCTTTCTTGCTTTTGCTTATCCCACTTACTAGGGGTCTCACCAGTGACCAAGTAGTTGACGATATCAGCATACCAAGGGGTCATCGGGTGTACAGCCATCACAGTTTTGTCAGGAAAGGTATCATGAATGTCTCCTGAAAGGGTTGAAGCCTCAACTAGGATCCTAGATAAATGATTTGGTACTACATTCTCAACCCCTTTCTTATCACGGATATCAAGGTCAAAGTCCTATAGTAATAGAATCCATCTAATAAGCCTAGGTTTGGTGTCTTTTATAGCAAGTAAATGCTTCATGGCAAAATGATCAGTACACACCACAACCTTAGATCCTAGAAGATAAGACCTAAACTTCTCCAAAGAAAAAAACTACTGCAAGAAGTTTTTTTTTTGTCATAATGTAGTTTTTCTATGGACCAGTAAGGGTCTTGCTAGCATAATAAAACACGTGAGGCTTCTTATTAACCCTATGACCAAGGATCGCTCCCATAGCAAAATCCGAGGCATCGCACATCAACTCAAATGAGATGGTCCAATCGAGTGCTCTCAGAATAGGCACAATTATGAGGGCCTCCATCAAGACTTGGAAGGCCTCAACACGCTTTTCACAAAAAATGAAACCAGTGTCCTCTAGTAAGTCACAATGTGGCCTAGAAATCTTGCTAAAATCCTTAATGAAGCACCTATAAAAGCCCGCATGGCCTAGAAATGATCAAATTTTCTTGACATTGGTGGGTGGTGGAAGCTTCGAAATGGACTCAACCTTGGCTTTGTCTACTTCTAAACCCTGCCTAGACACTATATGCCCAAGAACAATGCCTCGTTGGACCATGAAATGGCTTTTCTCCCAACTGAGCATCAATCCTGGCTCTTCACAACGGGCGGGAACTTTTTCTAAATGCGAGAGACAGTGGTCAAAAGATGTGTCATAGATGGAAAAGTCATCCACGTAAACCTCTACAAACTCATCAATCATGTTCGAAAAGATAGACATCATACATCGCTAAAATGTTGCCATGCATTACATAGTCCAAATGACATCTAGCGGAAAGCAAATGTGCCATAAGGACTCGTGAAAGTAGTATGCTCCTAGTCATCTGGAAAGATGGCAATCTAATTGTACTCAGAATATCCATCGAGAAAATAGAAATATTGATTCCCTGCCAATTTTTCCAGTTTCTAATCAATAAATGGTAGAGGGAAGTGGTCTTCCTGGGTCATGGTGTTTAGGCAGCGATAATCGATACAAACTCTCTAGCCAATTGAGGGTCTAGTGGTAACCTTCTCCCCTTTCCCATTTTTTTCCATAGTAAATCCCACCTAATTAGGTACCATGTGTATAGGACTGACCCACCTACTATCAAAAATGGGATAAATTATCCCAGTCTCTAACCACTTCAAAATATCCTTTGCCACTTCTTGCATGTTGGGGTTTTACCATCTCTACATATCTTGGAAGGGTTTCACGGAGTCATCGGTGTAAATGTGGTGCATGCAGAGAGTTGAGTCAACCCCTTTGCTATAGTCCAAGCAATGGCTTTCTTATGCCATTTTAGGCATTCAATCAAGGGTCCCTCCTACGTCTCAAATAGTGCAGTCGAGATGATGACAGGGAGCATAACATTGGGCCCAAGGAAAACGTACTTGAGCGACTCTGGGAGTGGCCTAAGCTCCAAGTTGGGAGTTTTCTGAATTGAGGGAATTAGGTTCGATGTCCCCACCTCCGATAGCAGAGCTACCTTGATTGTCCATGGCGGGGAGAGGGACTCAACCTTGATACCCAGCAGCTCTCCTAATTCCGACATATCTCCCTCACCTTCTTCAAGACTCTGGGTATAGCCTTTAGAGATGACCATTTGAAGGGGATCATCACACAAAAGAGCTGGTGTCGTCTCCTCTACAATCTCATCAATCACCTCAATTTGGGAACAATTTTTCAATCTAGGTTGTTTATAGGTATCGAACACATTCAGTCGAATTTTCCAATTCCCAAAGCCCATCTTTAGCACCCTTGATTTGCAATTGCTGGAAGCATTAGCAGTAGCCAAAAAGGGACACCCTAAGTTACTCGAAGGTTTGGTGGGCTTGTTGGATGGATCAGTGTCTAATATCAGAAAATCAACGGGAAAAAAGAAACCCTCCACTCTCACAAAGACATCTTCTAAAAGACCACGTGGTGTCTTGAGTGATATGTCAACTACTTAGAGGAGGCTTCTACTTGCCTCATCCTAATAGCTCATAGACCGAGCTCAGCAATATATTAACCCCTACACCCAGATCAAGGAGAGCCTCATTAATGCATTGGCCTCTAATGACCATAGAAATATACGGAGCTCCTGGGTCCTTCAGTTTAGGGGATGTACTATGTTGTAGGACCCAACTAACTAGGTTGGGCATGACGACCTTAGCCTAGACCTGTTTCTGTGATTTTCTCTTTTGCATGTAGAAGTCCTTTAGAAATCTAGCATAGGATGGAATCTGCTTGGTAGCATATAACAAAGGCAAGTTGATATGCACCTGCTTGAATGTCTCCATAATCTCTTCCATCCTATCTTTGGCTCAAAATGAGCCAGTAGAAGATGTCTCAGGGGCGGATAAGCGCTCAGGAAAGGGCACTCTCGGCCTCTAGGTAGTGGGGTTGTCATGGCGAGATAGAGGTGGAATGGTGACAACATCCTCTGGATGGGTGATTTCAGGAGAGGAGGGGCTGAGTGGCTCTTCCTCAATAGATGTATGTGTAAGTCAATGTCGGGTTGATAGGAGGGGTGATCGTAGGAGTGATTTCAGGTTTGGAAATTTCTTTGCCACCCCTCAGAACGGTCACAGCCTTAGCATGCTCCCTTATAAAGGATCCTTTAACCATAGGATTCTTCTCAGATGAGCTGGGCAATTTCCCAGGATCATGTTGCCTAATAGCCTCAAGGTGGCCAATTTGAGATTGCATTTCTTGGATTGCCTTATTCTAAGATTGAATGATCATACTCTGGCTTTCTTGCATGGTCTTCATTATGGCTTTAAGCTCATCCAACTCAAAATTGTTGGGTAGAGGAGGAGGTTGCAATTTGTGCATGAAAGGGTTGGGTGGGTTGGGCTCTTAAGTTCCCCGAGTTGGAAGCATCACTTTGCTTCCACGAGAAATTGGGATGGTTCCTCCATCCAAGATTGTAGGTGTTGGCAAAAGGGTTGTTCTGGGAGGTGGACGAAACCCTTGGGTAGCATTCAGGTCTGCCTAAACTAACTTGGGAAATTGATTAGCCAAGTGACACTCAATAGTGGCATTGATAAATGTTAGTTTATCATCATTTTTATGCCCTCAAACAAACCTAGCTCTTAGGGTTTTAACTCCACAATTGGGTTTCTAGGTTGCATTTAGGCATTCTTTGGAAGGTAGACTTTCGGAAGGCATATGATTCGGTGTCATGGCAATACTTATGGGAAGTGTTCAAGAGAAGGGTTTTCTACCTATATGGTTGCAATGGATGAAAAGATGCATCACCACCGCCTCTTTTTCTACCTTGATAAATGGTAGGCCATGTGGGATGTGGATCCAGCCACAATGCAGTGTTGACAAGGATGCCCGCTTGCACAACTTATTTTCAACCTTGCGACTGACACTTTGGCGAGGTATGCTTGTAGATTTTCGAAGGCCGATATTATTAGAGGTTATTCCATCTCTAATAGGAGTGCCCTAGCTCCTGTATTACAGTATGCCGACGACACTGTTTTCTTTGTAGAGGGGAATGAACAAGAAGCACAAGCATTGCTTCATATGGTAGAGATATTTGGGGAAATATCTAGTCTGAAACTGAATGGTGATAAATCATCCTTGGTATGTTTTAGTCTATCTGGTAAAGAACAAACGACCATCTCCTCTATACTAGGTACCCCCTAGTTATGCTTTCGATCAGATACTTAGGCTTACCTTTGAAGTGTACTAAACTAAAGAAAAGTGACTAGAACACTTTGTTTGATAAAATCTTTGTCAAGTTACAAGGGTGGAGTAGCAGATATTTATCCAAAGGAGGCAGACTTATTCTTCTGAACTCGATGATAACTTCCATTCCAGTCTTGTTCTTTTCTATGTTTAAAGCACCTAAGTCCATCTGGAAATGCATTGACATGATGCGGAAGCGATTCTTCTGGAAGGGAGCAAATCATGAAGGTAAATTCTTACAACCCTTGAAGTGGGATAGTCTATGTATGCCAAAGGAATAGGGTGGAATGAGAATAAAGTCCCTTAAAGACTTCAACGATGCCTTACTGCTTAAGTGGGCCATCAAACTACTTAATGATGAGAATAAGAACTGGGTAGTCCTTATTAAAGAGAACTATGGCAGCTCTCATAGCTCTCTGAACTGACTTCAACCACTTAAACCATCCCCTTTCTAGAAATCAGTGATTCAACCAATGAAGGATAATTGGCATATGTTTCAACCAGTCTTAGGTGATGGGTGTTCTTTCAAGTTCTGGCAAGAGGATTGGTCGACGTTGGGCCAATTGAAGGACGCCTACCAGAGAGCTTATGTGGCGGATACAAATAAATGGGACCCGATCTGCAGGTTTTGGTATGATGGGGAGGAGGCCTGGCGAATTGATGGGGGTGACTCAAGCAGAGAAGACATAAGAACTTGGGAGGAAAGGACATGCCTGGAGTAGGATTTGATGGCTTTTAGGCCGGTGACTGGTACTGAAAATTGTTATACATGGGATGGGATCTTCACTCCCACCAGGGCATATGAAAAGATCATGATGCACTCCAACTCTATGGAGGCAGATGCGATAGGAAGGAAATTATGGCCGCTGCAGATCCCAACTAAAGTCCAGATATTTTTATGGCTGTGCAGAAGCGATGGATTGGTTAAAGGGGATCTCAGACATAGGAGAATGGGTGCTGCCTTACATTCATGCCTGCTATGTGGTCTGCCCACTATAGCTCCACTCATATTTTCTCCTCATGCATGGTTATTGATGCAGTATGGAGAAGAGTATGCAGGGAACCGCTCCCCATTTGGGATGATTTGTGGAAAAATTTTTTGATACGTAACAAACTACCCTATCATATGGCGGCAATTATGTGGTGTGTTTGGAGAGCGAGAAATGATTTTTTGTTTCAAGAGAGGCTAGTATGTGTGGAGCAATTATAAATGTATGCTGGTCTCTCATACATTTGTGGGGGTCTATTTTGTAATCCTGCTTTATTCTTATCAATAAAATGCTCTCCTGGATTGCTATCGTAGCACGATAGCTTTCCTTATTATTTCAAAAAAAAAATTTAGGCATTCTCCAAGGTTAGGCATGCAATGCATATTTGTCTTTTTAATGTGTTTATTTGAGTGTTGGGGATAAGTAAGAAGGCAGATCCCACAAACCCTGGCACTCTAGAAGGCAGAAAATGAAGAGGAAGTCCGAAATCAGCTGGATCCTAGCTGAATCCAGCTGATCGCAGCTGGATTCCAACTCCACTTAGTTGAGGCTAGCTCATTTCAGCTCCATTCAGCTCATTTCAATTGGAAGGTATCTCAAGATAGCTCAACTCAGAAGACTTCAGGTCAAGTCCAGCTCAACCTAGTTGTGGCTAGCTCATCTCAACTCCATTCAGTTTACCTTAGTTGAATGGGAGCTCAGTCTAGCTCAACTTAGTTGATCCCAGCTCCTCTCAGCTCCATCCATCTCCTGGAAGTTCTATTTAACTAGGGTTAGCTATTGCCATCAACTAGCTAAGCCTAGTCAGTTGAAGAAGTCCTCAACCAACTCGAGTCAACTCAACTCTAATAAATGCCAGTTTATCATCATTCTTATGCATTAAAACAAACCTAGATCTATTTTGCCCCACAAATGGGCTTTTGGTTTGCGTTTAGGCATCAATTAGGTTAGGAATGCATTTTAATTTTTATTATCTTTTTGATGTGTTTTTGTGAGTGTTAGGGATATACAGATTGACAGATCCCTAAAACCCTAGCACTAAGGAAGGCAACTGGTGAAGGAGAAGCCTAAACCAGCTGGAACTCAGCTTTATCCAACTCACCATAGCTGGAATCTAGCACACTTGAACTAGGGCTAGCTCATCCTAGCTCCATTCAGCTCATCTTAAGTGAATGGCAGCTCAAGAGAGCTCATCTTAGCTCACCATAGTTCAAGTCAGCTCAGATCCAACTCAACTTAGCTGAGTCTAGCTCATCTCAGCTCCCATCAGTTCACTGGGATCTCTACCTAGCTCAGCTGAGTTGATTGGAGTTCACCGCAGCTCAGGACCAACTACATCCAGCTCCACTCAACTCCAGCCAATTGAAGATGACTTCATCTTAGCTCAGGAAGCTCAAGTCTAGCTCCCGAGGATTCAACTTAGCTCAACTTAGTTGAGCTAAGCTACCTTAGCTACTCCAACTAGCTAGGTCATCCCCAAGAATATCAAACCCAGCTCACCTCAGCATACCTTAGTAGAAGTCAGCTTACTTTAGCTTGGCTTAGCAGCTAGCAAAGAATTAGCAAGCTCAGCTAGATAAAGTAGCTCCATGCCATCTTCTTCAGTAGCTACCAGCTCCAACTCAGCTCCAGACTTCTCTTTCTCAACTCCTCTCTTCAAACCCTATCTCCATTTGCCTTCTCCTCTACCCTACTACTAGCTAAGCTCCAACTCCCTTGGCCATCCACCACCCTAAAACCATACCTAACTAGCTCCACCAACTAAGCCTACCTAAGCTACCTAAACCTCTACTCTATTTTGGTGCCAAGATAGACACCGCTCAGCCCCTCAACTAGACCCAAAAGGCACCTTGTTTTGGCGCCAAAATAGCCTTCTATAAGCCCTCCCTTTTGGCGCCAAAACACCCCTACATCATGGCCCTACACCTAACCCTACAACCTATCCTAGCCATCCACCTACCCCCTTCTAGAACCTTAAGTTGGTGCCACCTAAGCCCCCTTCTAGAACCTTGTTTTGACACCAACTTCAAGGGATACCAACACCATAACTACCCCCCCATGTGACCCCTCAACTGGTGCCAACTATTCCTAACCCTAGGATCTATTAACTACCCTAAAATAACATCCTAGCCATCCATTCCAAGAGCCACCTATACCCCCCATCCTACTCTATAAAAAGACCCTTAACCACTACCATTTTCTCCATCCTCCTCCATTAGTGTTAACTCTACTTTAAATCCACCCATAACTCACGGCCAAGAAGAAGGAAGGATATTAAGGAGGCTATCTAATGTAAACATATTTACACTACTTAAAATGTCTATTTTTGCATGTTCTTAAGCATAGGATTGCATTTCATGATATAAATATTGCATAACATGCATCATCTTGCATTTAGAGTAGTTTGAATAAAATGGAGGTTAATTGTCTCCTTTTATGTGCTTGGACAAGGCAAACATTTAATCGGGACCTCGGATCAAAGATCCAACTGTATGGATGTGATCAGGGCAGCGATTGGAGTTCAACGACTCTAAGATCGCCCTAATCAGGCATCCGTAGCATTAGATAGTGACCGGGGAACCCTAGAAGATCAAGGGCCAGGATGGTGAAAATCCACACTTCAAATGACAAATCCGACTGCACGGATGAATTCGGATCGACGATCGCAGCCAAACGACGCAAAAATCGAGTCAATCCAACATCCGTGGCACCATCTACAACTTCCAGAAGATGGATGGTCAAGATGGTGCCACGTGGGGCCATCTCGATCGCCCAAACGGCCGCACACATTCTACGAAGGCCCCGTACCTGCCCGCTATCCGCCGTTGGATCTTGATCCAACTACTGTGGTCGGCCACGCCTAAAAGTGTCCGCTCGACCATCCGCGCCCCATAGCGCAGCGGTCGAGCACGCTTTCGCGAGTGGCGGGCGCGAGTTCGACCCATAGCGAGGGGCTGGAAGGCGCAGGCAATTGAGACGCGTGGAGCATCAGATGGAGATCCAACGGCTGCGCATGCCCGATAGCGCCGACGCGCTATTACACGCGCGGCATGGATGCGCGATCGTACGCGGATGGGCGCGCAGCGCAACAGGCGGAGATGCACCTTAAGCCGTCCGATCTCGCGATCGGACGACTGAGAATCAATGAACGTGCAATGGCGTTGAGCGCGAGGGCAGCTGAAGCGGCGCGCGTGGACGTGGAAGCTACGCCCCTCATTTATTATTTTGAAGTTGTAATGTCCATTTTGCCCCCACTCCTTGCAACTATAAAAGGAGACCCCCTCCATACGAAATTCTCATCCCTTCCTTCTCTTCTCTACCCCTCCAAAGCTCAAGAGAAGCTTGTCCCACACCCGGGATGCTTCTCGCGAGATAAAGTCCAAATTTTCATTCCCCTTCGGAAGTGGATCCCGCGACGACGACGGCGTGCTGCTCCGTTCCTGTTCTTCTGCTTCATCCTCCTTCGTCCTACTTCGTTCTCCTTCGTCCAGGCGTCGTCCCGTCCGGCTCGTCCTCCAAGCAACCATCGAGGAGGATTTCTCTCTCCCTATTCTTTTTACTGCTTTCTAGTATAGATTTACTGCTTTTTAGTATAGTTTTGCTCGTCCTCCAAGCAATCGTCGAGGAGGATATTTCTCCCTCCATTCTTTTAATGCTTTCTAGAGTAAATTTATCGCTTTCTAGAGTAATTGTTTTATGCTTTGTAGTTGTAAGAGTGAAATGAACAATCTCCTTAATGATAAATTCCTTGTTTATTCTACATCTCATTTTGATTTCTCTGTGTAATATTCTCTTTCTCTCTTACTCTCTCTCTCTCTTCTATTTATTGTAAATAATTAGATAGTTTTAAATTGAATTATTCCGTGACAAATAAAAAGAAATGCGTAGTTTTTAAATCAAACGTCCGCCTCCCTATGTTTGACCCGGAATTTTCATTTCGGTATAAATTTTATTTGTTGAACACGAATTCTTCGCTTTCAAACTACAGCGACAGGTTTTCCAAAACCAAACACGTTAGCGTAGCGATTCATAATGTTCAACATTTTGGCACCGTTGCCGGGGAGGCGACGATCTTTGGTTCTCTTCACGTTTTCTAACTTACAAATCATTTACCTCACTTTTCTCCTTTCTTATTATGATTGCAAGTACTCTTTCGAGACAGGTAAAAGCGGTAGATCGGAGTAAAATGCTGTAGAAGGTTTTGTGAGTTATCCCCCACCCCCCCACCCATTAGATTTCATTCCACAACATAATAATTCAAACATCAATCAACCTAGGTATTTTTATAAACTCTAAGGTTAAATTGTTTGTTGTTTGACACCCATACTCACCTCAACCCCCACATTAAAAAAGGAAAAAATTAAAAAATCTCAAAGAGGTACACAACCTCATCTGATTTTCAAACTCAATCAGTAAACCGACCTTAGGAACCGGTACACACATTCAAACACTTAATTGAGTAAAAATCAGATTAGGTAATCATTTGTGTGCCTAATTAAGTGGTGCATCGGGCCAATTGTTTGAGTTGATTGGGCCGCACCACCTTAAATAAAATAAACTCATCAAGTAGCTGCCAATTAGGTTCAACTCTTAGGGATTTACCAGGCACTACACATTCTTTTTAAACTTTAAAGGAAAACATCTTCACCCGTGCTTGTAAAACTTGGTGTGCCAATGAAACTTGTTTGAAAATAACTAAAGTTGAATCCTAAAAGCTACTAAGGAAGATTTGAACCTTAAAATTCACCACATCAAAAACAATCTTGCTTGAAAACCACTGGTTGTGCACGCACACACAAATCAATCAATCATTAAGGGCACAACCCATTTAAAGGGCCCATCACATTCCAAAGCACATTCAAACCTAGCCCTAAATAAAACAAAGTAGACGTTGGCCTTAAGGATTGGACTCGCTCTTCAGAACCCAGAACGAGATTATTTTCAATTAGTCTGTTTCTACTGTTCAATCTGATGTCTAGCTAGGGGAGCAGAGTTAAACGATCACGGCTGGGGGGTACACTAGAAACTGGAGGCACAAGCCGAAGGAAGAACCTTCTCCCCAGTCCCTCCTTCTAACTGGTTGGATTGAACAGACAGAAGTAGATCAAATCGTTCTTTTATCTCAAGATGGGTTTTGGGAGTCCGTAGGTCTGTAGGCTAACCCATTTAAGGACATGTTTGATTGTTTGTATTGCAGGACGCCTTTCTTCCTCCCGTGTCTCATGAATCCTTCCACAT
Organism: Thalassia testudinum; assembly: GCA_037157565.1. NCBI lineage: Eukaryota > Viridiplantae > Streptophyta > Magnoliopsida > Alismatales > Hydrocharitaceae > Thalassia > Thalassia testudinum. Next base: position 102,402,007 of record JAZHRO010000063.1, read on the forward strand.
ATTTCACGCATTCCCGCTCTTTCCCTCCTGTTGTGAATTATCCTCAACATGATGATTATCCCAACTCGTATTGTAATCAACCATCAGTCAGTTGGGATAATTCAGATTGGGGATACAATTCCGGACCCCCGTGTTTAGGGTCTAACCCTGAACACTTTGATTCTGATTTCTATCCTTCTCAGAGCTACATCGATTATAGATCGTCTTCCTTTCATGAACAGCCTAATACGATCTACAATCAAGAAGGATACACCAATCCTTACCCATCCTCTGATTTCACTGCCTTTAGGTCATCACCATCTTTTCAACAATCTGAAATGACCTATTATCAGGAAGGGTATAACGAATCTCAATTCGTTAATTCCCCTGCATTGAGCCCAAACCCGCCCAAGCCTGAACCAACTCATTTGGTTCAGGTTAACCAGGTTCAAGATAAGGTTCTAGCTAACTTGAGGAATATCATTCAATCATTAGAAGTTCAGCCAATACCTTGCATTGAGAGATTGGAGCCCCTGATTGAAATGATTGATGATTTGAATAAGTCTTTGTTGGATTGACTCCAGGATGTTAAGGATAAGAACCCGGGTGACTTTCTACTTGGGAAATTAGCGAAATTGAGGATGAGATTCGTGGTTGCTTTGATTCAACCTTGGAATAATTCCCAGGATGAACCCTCTTCAGGAAAGCCAATGACAGAACCTGCTCAGGCACCTGTTGGGGGGGACACGTGTTACGAGGCTAACCAGATTAAATTAAAACAACCAATTAAGGATGATCTGATTTCTTCACCTGAGATCCCTGAGCCGGGTTACGAGGAAATGTATGTCTCCTTGGAACAGAAAGTGACAACTGATTTTGGGACATACATTGATACGGATCCTGATTTCTTTGATGGTGAAGATTCAAGTTGCGAAGTCTCACGTGAGTTTTCTGAACATGATTTCTGTGAGATGATTGGGCCTGAGGAATCTGATAGATCATTTGATAGCCCAATAACTGAGGAAACTGATCTTAGGGCACACATTATAGATCCAGAATTACATTTTTTGGATGAATCAATTCAATGCCCTGATTATCAGTTACACCCCGTTGAGCTTATCGATAATTTTGTTTCTGAGATAATTAGACCCAAGTCAATTCTGATTTTGCCACATCATTTAGACTTGGAGATTTCAGACGGGGTGATTAACATGCAAGAGGTCTCAGAATTTAGCATCGAAATGAGGAGGCTAGGAGCTTGGAAGTTATGATTTGGGAAGTTAATTTTGGAGGAAATAGAAGATTGAGTCAAAGGGTTCCTTTTAAGCTGAAACCATCAAATCAGAACCCTTACGACATTTGTTTCGAGGATGTTCAACTCAAGCACACATTCAACGATTATCCTTTTGAGCTTCAATTCTCTGTAACCCGACTTTTTGGTCTTGGGTTGCATCCTCATAAATCGCAGGCCCGACCCCACTTGCATTCTGATTTTAGGTTTTGGCTAATTTTTATCCAGAACGTAAGATATTCTCGATTATGGGGTGTGGGTCTGCACCACAATTTGGTCCACATCTATGGACCTCTGTTGATAGGTCAGAGGATTCCTCTGTTTATTCTAATTCTGACCTGCACTTGTGAATTCTTCATTTCTTTTCTTTGTATAGTGTGCCTAGCTGAAGGCACTAAACTCAGCACATATACAGTTTTTCTTCGTTTTCATCTCGGAGCAGACCTGACATTCACGCAATTCAGGTGCTTTCTATGATTTTCCACTCTGTTTTATGTCTTTTTAATACAATGAGGACATTGCATTAGATAGGCATGGGGGGGTGGATATTCATCTCTGAATTCATTCGTCAGCTCCGTAGATTTGTTTTATTTTCTTTTATAAAAAAAAAAATTGGAATTAGGAAAGACAATTTGGGTTTAGGAAAATTTTCAATCTTAGGAAATACTACATTAAGATCTAAACACAAAGACCCTTCAAGTCTTTGGACTTAATTAGCCTGTGTATCCACTAAAATGTGGATTTATCTTTGAGTCCTCGCCATCTTAATTCTATTATAATTGGAATAAATAAGTTTGGGTGATAAGTACACGACTTATCAACCCGCCCTCTGATTTGAGGGAATTTTGAGTCTTAAGCATCTACACACTTTGCACTGACTCGTTGTTTGGCGATTTTAACGAAAATTGGGTAGCTAATGAACCTTCTAAGGTGATATGGCTGGCAAGTTATCGTGGGTAACAGCCCATAGGTAGGTTGTCCAGAGCCCAGTCACTGGACCTTTCTCTTTTTGCTGCCTTTAGGTAAATCTTAGACCAGGGAAGCCACCTACTTAAAAAAATAAAAAAAAAATCAAAGGAGAAAAGAAAAAAAAACAAAGAAATAAGGCACACTTCGCCGCACGAGTATGGCTGGCAAGTTGTCGATGGTAACAGCTCATCGACCGGTTGTCCAGAACCCAAATCAGTAAATGCACTAAAATTTTCCCAAACACTTAGGAAGAAGAGGAGAAGTAGAATAAATCGGGGAGATATACACTGGATTCACCCTTGTGTTGACCCCGTAAAAAATAAAAGTAGGGAGAAAGCTACCGGTTGTAAAGATACACCTTTAGGCAGTTCTTTTTTGAGGTCACCTAGAGGCGTAGAAATCCGAAGTCTGTTTTACTTGCCGGTCAACGAGTCTATCACAATCACAATAAGATGCTTAAAACTTAGGGTTCTCATCAAATCTTGGGTGAGTTGAATGGCCGTAGAAAGCCACTCTTAAACCCTAAAATTTGAAAATCCAAAAAAATTAGAAAAGAGTAAAAAGAGAAAAAGAAATTTTTCTTTGAATAAGGCGAGGGCTTGAGGCGGTCTGCATTTTGGCTGATACCCGGGCGCTGTTGTGTCTTTGAAAGTTCAGTTCCTAAGTAGACAATTTCTTAATGATTGAAAATAACTCAGGTCCAAATAATCAAACTTAATTCTTTTATAAATAGCATATAGTTTCTGCTAGGGACTAGCAAAAGATACGCATGGGGGTATGATGTAAACACATTTACACTACTTAAAATGTCTATTTTTGCATGTTCTTAAGCATAGGATTGCATTTCATGATATAAATATTGCATAACAGGCATCATCTTGCATTTAGAGTAGTTTGAATAAAATGGAGGTTAATTGTCTCCTTTTATGTGCTTGGACAGGGCAAACATTTAATCGGGGCCTCGGATCAAAGATCCAACCATATGGATGTGATCAGGCGGCGATTGGAGTTCAACGACTCTAAGATCACCCTAATTAGGCATCCGTAGCATCAGATAGTGACCAAGGAACCCTAGAAGATCAAGGGCCAGGATGGTGAAAATCCACACTTCAAATGACAAATCTGACCGCACGGATGAATTCAGATCGACGATCGCAGCCAAACGACGCAAAAATCGAGTCAATCCGACATCCGTGGCACCATCTACAACTTCCAGAAGATGGACGGCCAAGATGGCGCCACGTGGTGCCATCTCGACCGCCCAAACGGTCGCACGCATTCTACGAAGGCCCCGCACCCGCCCGCTCTCCGCCGTTGGATCTTGATCCAATGGCTGTGGTCGACCGCGCCTAAAAGCGTCCGCTTGACCATCCGCACCCCATAATGCAGCGGTCGAGCGCACTTTCGCGAGCGGCGGGCGCGAGTTCGAGCTGCAACGAGGGGCTGGAAGGCACAGGCAATTGAGGCACGTGGAGTGTCAGATGGAGATCCAATGGTTGCGCGCGCCCGATAGCGCCGACGCGCTATTACACGCGTGGCATGGACGCGCGATCACACGCGGATGGGCACGCAGCGCAGCGGGCGGAGATGCATCTTAAGCCGTCTGATCTCGCGATCGGACGGCTGAGAATCAATGAACGTGCGATGGCATTGAGCACGCGAGCAGCTGAAGCAGCGCGCGTGGGTGCAGAAGCTACGCCCACGTTGGGGCTTTAGTGACGGATTTATCCGTCACTAAAGACCCCTCATTTATTATTTTGAAGTTGTAATGTCCATTTTGCCCCCACTCCTTGCAACTATAAAAGACCCCCTCCATACGAAATTCTCATCCCTTCCTTCTCTTCTCTACCCCTCCAAAGCTCAAGAGAAGCTTGTCCCACACCCAGGATGCTTCTCGCGAGATAAAGTCCAAATTTTCATTCCCCTTCGGAAGTGGATCCCGCGACGACGATGGCGTGCTGCTCCGTTCCTGTTCTTCTGCTTCGTCCTCCTTCATCCTACTTCGTTCTCGTTCGTCCAGGCGTCGTCCCGTCTGGCTCGTCCTCCAAGCAACCGTCGAGGAGGATTTCTCTCTCCCTATTCTTTTTACTGCTTTCTAGTATAGATTTACTGCTTTTTAGTGTAGTTTTGCTCGTCCTCCAAGCAATCGTCGAGGAGGACATTTCTCCCTCCATTCTTTTAATGCTTTCTAGAGTAAATTTATCACTTTCTAGAGTAATTGTTTTATGCTTTGTAGTTGTAAGAGTGAAATGAACAATCTCCTTAATGATAAATTCCTTGTTTATTCTACATCTCATTTTGATTTCTCTGTATAATATTCTCTTTCTCTCTTACTCTCTCTCTCTCTTCTATTTATTGTAAATAATTAGATAGTTTTAAATTGAATTATTCCGTGACAAATAAAAAGAAACGCGTAGTTTTTAAATCAAACGTCCGCCTCCCTGTGTTCGACCTGGAATTTTCATTTCGGTATAAATTTTATTTGTTGAACACAAATTCTTCGCTTTCAAACTACAACGACAGGTTTTCCAAAACCAAACACGTTAGCGTAGTGATTCGTAACGTTCAACACTATCCCTTGCCTCCTTGGTGCCATCTTCCTCTCCATTCTTCTCCTTGTGCCACGCCAAGAGGATGAGTAAGCTCTACATCAAGGAGGATGGCCAGGCATTGGAGGAGATACTAGGGTGGTGCACACCCACCCTTGGAGGAAAGAATTGAGGTGGAGAGCATCCACCTTGGAGGAGCCATTCAAGGAAGGAGAAGAAAGAGACCTTTTCAAGCCAAGGAGCAGCCAGGCTTAGAGCAAGAAGACTCCCTTCTTCACTAGATTTTGCAAGAGGATTTGTGTTTTTATTGCTTTTATATTTTCCATTTCAAGTAGAAGCATTCCTCTACATGTTTTTGTAAAACACAAATTCTATCAAATCAATTTGCCTTCTTTTCATTTTCTGTTGCAATTACTTTATCTTTGTTCTAGCACTCTTTCACATCCTCTACCTAATTACTGTAGGCCTCCACGTGCCTAGAGTGAGCTTAGGGAGAGGTCATATTTGTCACTTAAGTTTTAGCTTAGTGATTGTAAGTGTTAGTTGCTTTTCCGTTAACAATTCGCAATTTGCCTTCGTTATTTCAAAACATGAAAAATATAAATTTGAAAAGACCAAAAAGAAAGTTGATTTCCATTTCCGAGCAAGAGATTCAATTTTGCAACATATTGTCTCCTTAGACAACCCTAGATACCCCACTATCTAGGTCTTATAAATTCAAAAGCAAAATGATTTTATGCATTGCAACGACTTATGAAAACCTAATTTTACAAACCGCGTAAAAGCCCAATCAAACTCCAGCTCCTAAAAACTCAAATCAGCTCAACTTAGTTGAGCTGAGCTACTTAACCTAACCTAGCTACCTCAGCTAGAAGGATAGTCTTCGAGAGGACTAGCTCCAGCTCACCTAAGCTCCAGACCAGAAGAAGCCAGCTCAGATTAGCTTAGCTACTAGCAGAGAACTAGCTAGCTAAGCTAGCTATTGAGCTCCACATCAGCTATTTTCAGCAGTAGTCTACCTCAGTGAGTCCCAATGCAGCTCCTTTCAGCTCCTCATCAACAAACACTAACTCCGCTTCTTCCTCCTCCACTCATCTACTAGCTAAGCTAGCTTAGCTCAGCTCCTACTCCCCTACCTTAGCCACCCAACACCCTAAACCCTACCCAGCTAGCTCCACCAAATACACCTAAAGCTAAGTCCACCTGAGCTACCTAGTCCACCCTTCTTTTGGCGCCAACCTTAGCCACCCTTTCACCCATCTCCACCACCAAAAGGCACCATTAAATTGGCACCAAAAACCCCTCCCATAACCACATATTTTGGCACCAATTCTAACCCTCATCTTAACCCTTCATCAAACACCAAAACCAATCCTATCCATCCAAGTGGTGGCGCCAACCTAACCTTCTAGAAGCTACCCTATTTGACGCCAAAATAAGGTGGTTAACCACCACCTTGGATGGACACCAAGGGGTTGTTTCTCCCCTTAACTACCCCCCTCCCAACTCATCATTTAGAGCCAACCATCCTCCCCCTTTGGATCGTACAACCACCCCCCAAATCCAATCCTAACTGTCCATCTCAAAGGGCACACCAACCCTTTCTTCCCTTCCAATATATACCCCCCATTCTACCAGCAAAAGAACTACCCTTGGCTACATAATTCCTAGTGCATTAATCTACCTATACCCCTACTCAACGTCTAAGACAAGAAGAAGAAGAAGAAGAAGATTATGGAGGCAACCCTGCCTCCTTGGTGCCTTCTTCCTCTTCCCTTCTTCCTTGTGCCACTCCAAGGAGATCACACCTAAGGAGGAGGGCCAGGCAGAGGAGGATTTAGGGTGGTGGACGTCCACCCTGAGAAGGAGATAATGGCACACCACCAGGGGTTACCAGGAGGAGGACGGTCAGGAGTACTCTTCAACTTTGAGGCAACCAAAGTTGGAGCGAGGATTCCGCGTTGGCTGCATCATCATCTACTACGCCTTCTATTTTTCTTCTAGCATTTATTTCATTTTTGTTATAGCTAGTTGGATTTCCTGGGGAATACAAGTGTGGTGTGGAATTCCTCCCATTTGTAAGCTCTCCAGATTTCTTGTAATCAGATTTCATTCTGTTTAATACAAGCATTCCTCTATATAGTTTTTGGCCTGGTAGTTTCTCTTTCTGTGTCTCTACCCTTCCATTACTCCAAGTCACCCATACTTGGAATGAGTTGGAAGAGTAGAGCACTTAGTTGCTTTACTCATTTTCTGCTTCTTCATAGTTACTTATTGATTGGTGTGTTTTGCCTTATCCAAAAAACCAAAAAAAAATTATATATTCAAAAAGCAAAAAAGAGAGATTTCCTTGTCGCAAGCAAGAGTGTTTTCAATTTTGCATTTTCGCTTCCCTTGGGATGACCGAAATACTCCCCGAGTACTTGATATTTACAAATTTAAAAGCAATCAAAGCTCGCATGTTACAACAACAAAAACCCTCTTTTATAAACCACATGATTTTAGCTATCACTTTTTCGCACCGTTGCCAAGGAGGCACAGTTTTACAATTCACTCTTGCTTGATACTTGGGTCTCATCCCCTTTCTCTCGCTTTCATTTCATGTGTGCAGGTACATATAGGAAAAAGGTGGGATTTTGGAGCAAGAGCTCAAAGCGCCTCTTCTTGCAAATTTTTGAAGTCAATGTCTCTTTTCCTTGTCACATAATTATAAAAAACTATCAAAAATAAAATAAAATAAGGCTTTCAGAATCAAAAACATTAAAAAAAATTGAGGGTGGTGGCCTTTAAAATTGATTTGCTTGCTTGATTTCCTTAAATCACCACCACCCTACTGAAGTATTGGTGTACTGATTTTCAGAGCCAGACTTCTACTTGGATTTCAAAAATCAAGTCTCGACAACACATGCCTCCTAAAATCATGAAATTTTACCCAAAGATTCCAAATCAAATCAGGAACATGCATTCCAAATTTCAAAGCATTTGGATTTTTAGAAAATTTTTAAAATTTGTGGATCACAAAGGAATCAGCCCTTTTAATTTCATTATTTTTCTACTATTTACGAAATTTAGGAATTTTTCTACTAGTCCAATTTATGTGAAATTTAGGTTTCTAGAATCCTTGGAAAATTTATCACAATATAAAAAATCCTCAAAATTTTTGGTGGCCAGTGGTGTTACTGAAAGGTCCAAATTATCCACAAGTATCATTTCTAGACAGTGACACTAGTACAAAGAAAGTTTCCAAAAAAATATCAAACAAATTCCTAAAATCACAAAAAAATTATTTTTGGAATCCTTGTTTAATTTTCCTTCTAGTAGTGGTATTGTTTGCCTTATTTGGACCACTACTTAAAAATAAAATCCTAAAAGGATTCATTGATAGTTAATTGCCTGCATAGGGTGCAAGTCAATTAGGGTTTATTTCATCTTGTTATTCCAACAATTTATAAAGGAAACTTATCTTCATCAATACAACTTGTCTTGAAATCTTAACAAGAGAAATCCTAAAACACATGAAACAATCTCAAACCCTAAAAGGCAAGAAACAACAAAATCTTGTGTGACAATCACCTATTTTGGCATTGAACTCACTCCGTCCAATACGCACACACTCAAAAAAAAGAAATAACTTGGGCATCTACCCCTCCACATCCTTGTGCACTTTAGGTATCCGAAGCCTAATTAAAAAAGGTAGTCATTTGATCGCTTAAGGACTTCATCAATTTAGGCTTGATATCCAGAATTGAATTCAAGAATCCTTAATTGTTCCTAATTCCCTTAGTAAATGCGATGATAGACTAAGAGGGAAGTCAAATGATGGGTATGGGTTTACACAAGCCCCTGGTGATTTTCCGAGGACATGCTTGGGCCTAAGCCACCTCTATAGTCTAGCCGGGTTCACTTTGGGAAGTAGGTCCACTTACTGATTCCTTGCTTTCCCGGGTTCCCAAGTCTTAGGTTTTCTTAGGAAGTCAACCTTAAGATAGGCTTAGATTTTGACTGCTTGATTTGCACAAATTTCTCCTCATCCTTTCCCTTCTCCTCCCCTCCTTGTCTTCCAGTGTATGCACAGCGAAGGTCCTAGAATCCGCACCTTGAGGGACCATTTGATTTCACCCCCCGCACAAAAAAATCTTCTTCTTTGCATTTTTCCTCTCATAAGAAAATGGAAAATGCTCAAAGTAAGTCCAGAAATTCTGCCACTTCTGCTTCCACCTCTCAACCTAACCCTAACCCCAATGTACAAAACCCGTCAGCTAACTTGCATGCTGATTTTCCCATCCCTAACTTTCTTGGGTTGGAGCTACCACAGAACCCAGAATAGCCAGAGCAAACTTGAAATCTACCTAATCCCATCTTCATGATGGTTGACCAATTGGCTCAACTTCAACTGAATCAGCAACAGTTGGTTAGGACAATCACGAACCTAGACAACCAAAGACAGGGTCAGCCACTCGGGGAACCTCTCGTACCACTTAAAGATTTTTACGATCCTTCAAACTATGAAGAGAGACCTGGGGTGGTTATATTCGAAGGGGATTTTGAAATCAAGCCCGCTATCCTGAACCTCATCAAATACTTCCATGGTCTTTCGAGAGAGGACCCCTTTAGCCACTGATATGGATTTTACGTGGTTTGTAAATTGTAGGTTTTAGATGTCGTTGCAACGCATAAAATCGATGAACTCTTAAATTTATAATACCTAGATAGTGGAGTATCTAGGGTCGTCCAAGGAGGCCAAATGTTAATCACAAGAATTGATTCTCTCTCTCACCTCTCAACTTGACACTTATGTTTTCGTGATTTTGATTTATATTATTTTTAGGGTTTTCAAAAACAATCGAGTATTTTGATGCGAAGATGAACTAAAGATTAAGCCTATCACTAAACCTAAGTGACAAGAAGAAGTCTTCTCTTCTAAGCTCACCCTAGGCAAGTGTGCCTAGGTTAATTAGAAAGTGTGCTCTACTAATTAACTATAAGCATGAAATACACACTAACTAGAAAACTTAAATTAGAAGGCAAAGTGAAATTTGTATTCCTAGTAAATGGAGTACATGTAGAGGAATGCTTCCTAACAAAAAAAAATGAGAAACTAAACTAGCTAATACAAAGATAAAATAAAGATGAAGAAGAGAGGGATCCTCCAGTAGAAGTTCTAAATGGCTTTTACTCCAAATGTGATTGCCCTACAATTAAAAAGAGTTCTTCTTGGCTTCTTCTTCTAGTAGTCCTCCTCCAAGCTATCCTCCAAGGTTGGTGTCGACCACCTTGCTCCTCCTCTTGCCTGGCTATCCCCTCTAGTAGAAGTTCTCCTCCTCCTTTGGCATGGCACAAGTGATACGAAGATGGAGAAAGAAGGCACCAAGGGGGTGGGTGGTTACCCCCTTAATCTTCTTTTCCTCTTCTTCTCCTTGGTCGTGGGTTTAGGTAGTGTAGGGTGGAACTTAACTAATGGAAGAGATGATCTATATGCTGTAGTTAGGAGGGATATATATAGGAGTGGAGAAGGGGTAGTTGGCATGGATTGAATGGAGGGCTAAGATGGGTCGTCATGGGTGGTTGTAGGATCCTATGGTGTAGGATAGTTGGCGCCATCTCAAGGGTTATGGGAGGTGATGGTTATGGATGGAATCCACCCTTTGGTGGACGTCCATGGGTGTAAGGGTGCATGCTTTTGGCTCTAAAGGGGGGTAGGTTCTAGAAGGGTTGGTTTTGGAGGGAAAAGGGATAGTGTAGATGGCTTGGAAGGTGATGTGTAGGGATAGGATTGCCCCCTTGGTTTGGCACCAAAACAAGGGGTAGTTATGGTGGGTTGGCACCACTTTTAGTGGTGACTTTTGGTGGTGGTTGAGGAGTGAAGGAATCGTGGTGGTGGTGCCAACATGAGGTGGAAGTGGAGGTAGTTTAGGTGGAGCTTAGGTAGGCTTATTTGCTGGAGCTAATTAGGTGAGTTTTAGGGTTAGGTTGGAATAACATGGAGGTGGACTAGATAAGCTAAGCTAGCATAGCTAGTAGATGAATGGAGTAGGAGGTAGAGGGAGCTAGGGTTTTTGGAGGAGAGGAGCTAGAAGGAGCTGCTTGGAGATACACTGGAGCTGGTGGTTATTGAAGAGAACTACAAGGAGCTACCTTAGCTGGCTTAGCTTGCTAATTCTTTGCTAGCTGCTAAGCCAAGCTAAGATGAGCTAGATGATATGAGCTGAGGTGAGCTGGGTCTAGTCTTCTCGGAGATTACCTAGCTAGCTAGAGTAGCTAGCTTTGGTCAACTAGCTTAGCTCAACCAAGTTGAGTTGAGTTAAGTCTCCAAGGGCCATACTTGAGTTGTCCTGAGCTGGTTGAGGTCATCTTCAACTGACTAAGTCTAGCTAGTTGATAGCAATAGCTAGTCCAAGTCAGGTTGAGCTTCCAGTGAACTGTTCTGAGCTAGAAGAGCTAGAATGGAGCTAGGACCAACTGTCTTGAGCTGGTTTGAGCTACCATCCAGCTGAGGTGAGCTAAATGGAGCTGAGGTGAGCTGAATGGAGCTAAGGTGAACTACCTTGAGCTACCATTCAGCTGAGATGAGCTAATTGGAGCTAGGGATGAGTTGATCCAGTTAGAAGGAGCTGCGATCCAACTGGGATGAGCTGGATCTAGCTAGGATCCAGATGATAGGAGCTTCTTCTTCATCTTCTACCTTCCTAAGTGCCAAGGTGTGTGAGGTCTGACTTTCTACCTATCCTTAACACTTAGATAAATACATCAAAAATACAAATAAAATGTAATGCATGCCTAACCTAGGTGAATGCCTAAATGCAGCCTAAAAACCCATTTGCGAAGTTAAAATCCTAAGACCTAGATATGTTTTAGGACATAAGAATGATGATAAACTGGCATTTATCAACCACCTCACGGAGTTAACTATCCTCACTCAAACAACCCGTTCCCGAAATGTGCAGGAAGATCTATGGCTTATGAGACTCTTTCCTCCCAAAAAGATAAGGCTTCTTATTGGTTCAAGACGGTTGGGCATCCTATTACCACCTAGCCACAATTAAAAAGTGCTTTAAATTTTTTCCGATCGGCCATATGAATGCTATGAGAAGATCCATTACGACCTTTCAACAGAAACCTAGTGAATCTCTCCACGAGTCTTGGGAGAGCTTTCAAGAATTGCTAAGAAGTGTCCCCACCATGAAATTCCATGATGGTAGCTAATGCAGATCTTCTATCACAAATTAGAAGATCAATTAAAACGGTTTATGGATGTGTCATGTGGGGGTAATTTTCTTAACAATGAGGTTGATAGTGCCAACCTACTATTTGAAGAAATGAGTGAAAACTCATTTAATGTAGCATTGATGGATACTTTTGGTAGGACTACAAACCCAAGACTTGGGGTTAATGAAATTAACTCCAAATCTTCATCTGTTCTAGTCACACAGGATGATTTGTCATTAATTGCACAAAGACTGGATCATATGCACATTCACCAGAAAAAGATCAAGGAAAAGTTGACTCAAAAACAAGCTCCATATCCAAACCCCCTAACATCATGAAAAGAGAGAACTTGCATAATATTGGTGTTGTTCGAGCAGAGCAGCAATGATTGTCTGAGATTTCATAGGATTTGACTAGGACTTATGATTTACTAAATCAAACCTTTTTAGCCATGCCACTAGGAACATCTTGGCTCTCTAGGAGCATTTTAGAAATTCCTCCAACTCCTACGACCAAAATTGGAGGAACAATCCGAACCCCTCCTAGAAAGCCCCGAATCATGTTCCTTTTCCAAAATAGAGTCAATTTGGGGTTTTAGGGCAGAATCTACATCAACCTGAGCCATCACAAGAAGATATCAACACCCAGGTTATGAAAACCCTGCAAGGCATACAGAACCAAATGACTGAAGTGACCCACATGGTAACTAGTTTGCAAAATCAAATCAAGGTCACTCCAAATCAAAGAATTGCAGGCAATCTACTGTTGAACGTAAACGAATCGCTACGCTAACGTGTTTGGTTTTGGAAAACCTGTTGTTGTAGTTCAAAAGCGAAGAATTCGTGTTAAACAAATAAAACTTATACCAAAAAGAATTCCAGGTAGAACACAAGGAGGCTACGTTGATCTATATTCGCAATTATATTTTTTTAGGATTTTTGATAAGCAAGGCGATATAATTACAATAGAGCTATCAGACTAAAAGAGAGAGAGAGAGAGAAAGAGAGAGAGAGAGAGAGAGAACATGCATTCAATATTTCAACTGTTTATATAATCAAACTAAATAAAAGTTACACTAAAAAGTGGAAAATCAATTACACTATAAAGCAGGAAAATTCTACACTAGAAAAGCTGTAAATAAGAATGGGAGAGAGAAGTTATCATCCTCGACGATTGCTTGGAGGACAAGCCGGACGAGATGACGCCTGGACGAAGGAGAACGAAGCAGGACGAAGGAGGAGGAAGCAGAAGAATGGGAACGGAGCAGCACGCCGTCGTCGTCGCGGGATCCACTTCCGAAGGGGAACGAAAATTGGACTTTATCTCGCGAGAAGCATCCCGGGTGTGGGACAAGCTTCTCTTGAGCTTTGGAGGGGTAGAGAGGAGAAAGAAGGGATGAAAATTTCGTATGGAGGGGGTCTCCTTTTATAGTTGCAAGGAGTGGGGGCAAAATGGACATTACAACTTCAAAACAATAAATGAGGGGTCTTTAGTGACGAATAAATCCGTCACTAAAGCCCCAACGTGGGCGTAGCTTCCGCGCCCACGTGCGCCTCCTCGGCTGCCCTCTCATCAACGTACACGCACGTCCAGCGATCCTCAGCCGTCCGATCGTGAGATCGGACAACTTAAGTCGCGTCTTCTCCCGCTGCATTACGCGCCTGCCCGCGCATCCGATTGCGCGTCCACACCGCGCATTCAATCACACGTCGGCGCTATTGGGCGCGCACGGCCGTCCGATCTCCATCTGACGCTCCACACGCCCGATAGCTTGCGCCCAATTTGAGGCTCGCGGGACTCAATCCCACGACCTCCGCTTCGCCCGCGGCGGCGTCTCCGCTGCGCTACGCCATCGAGAAGGTCGCAAGGATGATTTTAAAGCACCGCGTCCACAGCCGTTGGATCGAGATCCAACGGTGGAGAGGGGGTAGGTGTGCGATCTTCAAGGAATGTAGGTGGCCGTTTGGGCGACCAAGATGGCACCACGTGGCGCCATCTTGGCCGTCCATCTTCTGGAAGTTGTAGATGGTGCCACGGATGCCGGATTGACTCGATTTTTGTGTTGTTGAGCTGCGATCGTCGATCTGAATTCATCTGTGCGATCAGATTTGTCATCTGAAGTGCGAATTTTCACCATCCTGGCCCTTGATCTTCTATGGTTCCCCGGTCACTATCTGATGCTACGGATGCCTGATTAGGGCGATCTTGGAGTCGTTGAACTCCAATTGTCACCCTGATCACATCCATACGGTTGGATCTTTGATCCGAGGCCCTGATAAAATGTTTGCCCTGTCCAAGCACATAAAAGGAGACAATTAACCTCCATTTTATTCAAACTACTCTAAATGCAAGATGATGCATGTTATGCAATATTTATATCATGAAATGCAATCCTATGCTTAAGAACATGCATAAATAGACATTTTAAGTAGTGTAAATATGTTTACATCATCTACCATCTCAGCCCATGACTAACCCTAACAACCAATAGAACTAGTATCAGGGAAGGTATCCCAATCAACCCATCTATGCTGCACCATAGCACCCACCAGGTTTCCCTCAACATCAGGCCCCCCAACCTCCTCCCAGGAACAACCAAACTGCAAATGCAGTTATATTGAGGAGTGGGAAAACAACTACAAATCCTGGGCCCTCTCACCAAACTAATGAAACCAACCCTATACTTATGCAAGTTGACTCTCCTTCCACCTTCACCCAGGAAGAAAAAGACCAAGATCTCCCAAGCAAAACTCCAATCCCTTTTCTCCAAGCTTTACAATCCACCAACCTCAAAAGAAAGAAATCTGAACCCACTATCGAGGAACTCATGGAATTATTTGGGCAAGTTTAGATCAATATCCCTCTCCTAAACACAATCAAATATATACTCTCCTATGCCAAGTTTTTGAAAGATATTTGTACTCCAAAAAGGCAAACCAAAAACCTAGGAAAAGTGCATCTTTCGAAGACAGTAAGCTCTATAATATAAAGCAAGCTATCTCCTAAGAAGACCCGGGTGCGCCTTTAATTTCTGTGATTATTGATGATACTACTTTAACTACACCCTTCTTTATCTAGGTGCCTCCATCAATATCATCCCCATGGTTCTGTTCGAGGAATTTAAGATCGGTGATCTCAAGCCTATTGACGTTACCTTGCAGTTAGCAGATCAATCTTCAATCAAACCTAGGGGAATTGTCGAGGATGTCCTTGTCAAGGTCCAAAATTGTGTCTTCTCTATTGACTTTTTGGTCCTTGACATTAAGGCACCTAAGAGCCTGATCAATGCCTCTATCATTCTTGGATGACCCTTGTTGGCCATTGCAAAAGCAAACATAAATTGCCATACTAGTAAAATGGATATCACTTGTGCTAGATAAACAATTACCTTGGATATTTTCAAATCCTCCCAGAGATTCCATGATGATGATTTCTTTGAGGACTCAAATACTGAAATATCTAATTTAGTGGAGGAAACAATGCTTGTGGATTCTCTTCTTGACCACAATTTCTCTGATGATTCTGACTCTGAATCAATGGTTGGTGACATTAATAACTTGGAGACTAACCTTCAATGAAAATTTCTTCCTGACTCCTCCCTAAATCCACTCACTCTAACTTCCACTCACAAGCCCACCCTAACTTCACCCACCATTCATACCACCAACTTTTCCCCTACTCCCTTTCCCTTGGACCTACCACCTGATCCCCCCGAGCTTGGCCTTCATCATGAATTAAAACCCCGGCCAGACTTGGTTCTTTTCCTATTTTTCCATATCAATTCAGTCCCCCTACCTCCACAACTTTCCTTTTCAGGGACCAAAAGGAAGAATTCATTTTTGAGGGCATTCAAGTGTCCAACTATCTACATGATTGGCCCTCTTTTGTGCATCACTTCACACCTGGCTAATTGGCGTTAAAGATAGCACTGGATGGGAGGTAGCCATTGTTTTTCCTGCTTTCTTTTCTCTTTCTTTTCAGAGGTTTTTATCATCCTAAACCTTACCGCCTTTCACTAAGGTGATCTCTTTTCCCTTCCTAATGCATGAGGACAAGGCATATCATAAGCATGGGGGGTGTTTTTAAATTGTGATGACCGTTTTAGGATTTTCAAAACCTAAAAACATTCAAAAATTTTCTTTTTGCATGCATAAAAATTAGAAAAATCATAAAAACTTTTTGAGGAAATTTTGAAAAATTGGGACTAAGTTTGAAAGTTCACTTCAAGGCACATTGAGATTTAACTTTTAAAAAACTAGGGACTAGGATGGGGATCCAATTATTAGAACTTCTGGGTCTACTTTAGAGTAGATCAAGTATCTTTTGAAAAATTCCTCCTAAACTCTTAATGATTTAGGTAACTTGATCTCACTTGGCGACTTGGAAATTACTTGGCTTAGTTTCTGACCCAAAAACTTGCGTCTCTTTTAGAATTTTTGTGTCAAAAATTTTGCACACAAAACCAACACTACCCTAGCCCAAAAACATTTAAAAAATCTTGATAAGCCCCTTGTTTAGTCTAAGTGGAAATCCAAGGCAGATGATTGGTGTGAGTTCCCACCACTGAGAAGGAGGAAAGTACCTCCTTTTAGGATGCGATGTCAACATATTACCACCTCAACTTTGCTCCATATCTATATTTCATATCTTTAGACGGAGCATTAAGGTGCAATTTTGTGGCTCAAGTGTCTTAGACGGTGCTCTACCTATAGCATCGGAGCAAGAACCTGAGTTTGTTTAGAGCACCCTTTTACACTGCATTGTATTTTAGGGTTGTGAGCTCCTAGGGTGTGTCTTGGATGGTGCTATCTCGAAGTACCGACACCAGAGCTGCCTTGAGGATTGGTAACAAGAATGATGATCCTGACACATATGTAGTAGGATTGATCTAAGGGTAAGCATGGGGGAATAAAAAAAAATCAATAACACAACCTTATAAATATCCCAATAATGTTGCATTTCACAAAGAACTGACACAAGGCTTTTAATGGTTATGCAAGTTGCGAGTCGGATTCAAGAGCCAAGGAAATCCTAACTGCAAAAATGATATCGGGTCATTTGAATTAAAAAGGAGTTAACTTGTGAATTTTTGAAAGATACATTGGTCCCGATTCATCTAACCTTTAGATCCAATGACGAATCCCGATGTTTTATCTCCAACAAATCCTGTACCTTTCCTATTTTCAATCAACTGAAGTCCCATGGTAATATTCTCCTCAAAAGTAAAAAAAAAAAAATAGTCTTCCTAAAAAATCTATTTTGTGAAAATCAATTTTGCTAAGAGACTTGATTAGCCAAGTGACACTCAAAAGTGGCATGAAGAGTGCTTTGGCAAATGGTGCATTCAAAAATAGCTTGGATTAGGAAGCTGACTGCAGGAATGTGCTGGGGTTCGACATGAGCCTCTCAAAATTCTAGTTCAATAATTGGATTTGGAAGGCTAAATTCTAAGTAGTCTCGGCTTCACTAGCTTCTACTTTCTTTTGGAGGATTGATGGTTTTCTATCCTGATAGGCTGAGGTCAAGTGGATAGAATTATCACTCAATGACTCAAATAGTGTCTAGGACTCATCCTCCGTTTTAGTGAGAAAGGTTCCAGTACAAGCAGCAACCACTGCTTGCCTATGCCTATCAGAGAGTCCAGTATAGAACCTTTCTACCAATTACCATTTAGGCACTTGATGATGGGGATATAATCGAATCAAGTCATTAAAATGCTCCCAAGTCTCATGGAATTGCTCCCCATCTAATTGAGTAAAACCCATGATTTCTCTCCTGAAGTAGTTGGTTTTGCTCATCGGGAAATTTTTCTTCAAGAATTCTCCCTTAAGGGTGTTCCAATCATTCACCCTACCATCTAAGGTGTGATACCAATGTCTTGCCTTGTCCTTAAGACAGAAGGAAAGAGGGTTCTCATCAAAGCTTCATTGGTAAAGTTATGAAGTTTTACCATGGAACAAACCTCGATGAACTCCTCTAAATGCTAGTGGGGGTCCTCCCTAGTAGTACCATAGAAGGAGGGAAATAAGGATATGGTACTGCTCTTGATCTCATATGGATTGTCCTCTACAAGTCTCCTCAGTGCTTGAGCAAGTTAGTTGGTCGGAATGAATAGTCTCTCAAAGTTCTTTATTGATTTGCTCCTTGATCCGCCATCTCTTCTCACCTTTCTCTTTGGTGGGCTCTCCTAAGGATTCTCTTAGGCTCATGATCAAATACTAGACTACCTTCAAGAGAGCATCTACCAAGCGTTCAACACCCATCAAACACAATTCAAGTTCTTACCAATTTGAGTAGGTGCAACCCCCAAACCAACTTTACAGATCAGTCAAATAGAGTCAAGGCAGTGTTCCTCAATTCCCACTTAAGTGGTATAAGAGGAATGGGGTTACTTGAGATCTTGACCAATTCTATTTTGAAGAAGGTTGAGGTCAAGTTAATTGATATAAGTGGCCAAACAAGTTATTCAGTCCAATTACGTGACCTAAGCCAACCTTCGAGTGTCGTAAGACCTACACCTTGCTTAAATGATATTCTCAAGTGATCTAGTGAGAAGTTACTATAAGAATGGAACTAAGGGATGCAAGTAGGGAAAACCCTGTTGGTGCTAGAGCACCATGATCATTTGTTTTGATGATAACAAAACACGTGTTATTTAACATTTGCAATTTGAGTCCTAGATTTCAGGTCAATTGCAAATGAGGACGTGTTTAGACGGAGTTCGAGCTCGCATCCAGGACGGATTGGAAGAGCTTGACGGAAAATAGAGGAGGTTCGCGTGGAGCGAAAGATTGAAGATGGAAGGAAATGAAGAATAGGATAGATTTCCTTCTTTTGTACTTGTTGTATTTTTTGTTTCTTTTGTTGCTCTTTATTTCCTTAGATATTTCTTGTTAAAGAGCCTCAAAGAACCCTAACAGTAGTCCTAGGAACACCGGCACAACCCTAGGATACTTAGGTTTTCTGTAGAATACTTAGAAAACCAATATAGGGTTCAAACAGCACTTCCAGACGTCTAATTACCAAATCAGACGTCTGATAAAGAATTTTAAGACGTCTGACTGTTGTTTCAGACGTCTGATAACTGTTAGGCTGGACATAGTTAGTTATGTCTGATGAAATCAGACGTCCAGACCTTAGACCAGACGTCTTAGGAGACGTCTGATGACTTTGCCAGACGTCCAATTAGTGGACCGTTGGCTGGCTTAGAAAACACTCAAGATTATGACCGTTAGAGCCTTATCAGACGTCCATAGGACTTTCCAGACGTATGATAAATGGCCGTTTTGCCTCGGCTGACCCAAAATCTCTTCTCAGAGATTTTCTAGCCGTTGCAACGTTTGGAAATCAATTCCCACAGTAAAAGTAGGTTTCCAGACGTCCAGACATAGTGCCAGACATCCTATATGTCGTCTGATGGACTTGCGTAAAAACCCTGTTTAGGTCTGATTCAAGTCAGGGAGAAACCTGCATAGAATCAGACGTCTGACATTGAAATCAGACGTCTTAAAATGGCCTTCCAGACGTCTGATGCCAGAATTAGACGTCTGATGACCCTGTCAAATGTAATCATTGTCCTGATTTCGGCCTGATTCTCTTGGGCTTTGCACCCAACGGCTATAGAACCTTTCCTAAGCCTTCCAAAGCCTTCCTAAGGCCTCTATAAACAGAGGGGAGCCTTTACACACCAAGACACACTTAGAAAAACACAAGACACACTTAAGCAACATACTTCCACTCTCTTGTGTCCAATTGAGGCCCTTGCTCTCCAAGCTCTAGTTTCATTCTCTTGAGAGCTAAATTCAGTTTGCGCACCCGCTCTCCCGCTGTTGTTCACGAGAGCGACGTAGCGCCATCGCGTGGCACACGGACCGCGTCATCGTCGACGCACTCCTTGCAAAGGGGAGTTTCCTATTTCCTATAAAAGCTAGGTTTAATTATTTTGTTGGCTCTATAGGACTATTGTTTATTTTATCTTTGTCTTTTGGTTGGGTATTCGCTTTGCGAATTCCCGTCTCCTTCGTGGGACAAAATCCTTCTCGTGGAGAGAAGGGGTTGAGGAACGCTACCCTCGTACTTGTAGCGTGGTTGTATTGAGGTTGAATCACCCTCGTTTTAAGTGATTCGATTTAGTGGATTTGATCAACTAGGTTGATCGGAAAATCCTAACTCGAGAGGGTTAGGTGGTGGTTTTCACCCGGTTTGGGTTTCCACCTAAAAATACCTGTGTACATTTTGTGATTGCTTATTTTTGTGATATTGTTTTATATATTTCAATTCCGCATTTTTTTGTCACGCTGATCTCACCCCTCCAAGTAGGGAACTTTCAAACCCTTCCTTTGAGGCAATGCATATGCAGTGCCTCTTAACTGCCCTTTTATTCCTTTAAGGGGTGTCCCCCTCCTTAGAGTATCAAAACACTTGGTCACACGATAATACCACCACAACAAAGTGAAGTAGGAGGGTTTGCACCGATAAAGAAATCGGTGCCTATAGTCTTAATCAAGGGATTGAGACCTGATAAATGCCAGTTTATCATCATTCTTATGCATTAAAACAAACCTAGCTCTTAGGATTTTGCTCCGCAAATGGGTTTTTGGGCTGCATTTAGGCAATAACTAGAATAGGCATGCATTGCATTTTTTCTTGTCATTTTAATGTGTTTTTGTGAGAGTTAGGGATGAACAGATATACAGATCCCTAAAACCCTAGCTCTCAAGAAGGCAAATGGTGAAGGAGGAGCTCAGACTAACTGGAACTCAACTTGATCCAGCACACCACAGCTAGAATCTAGCTCACTTAGACTAGGGTTAGCTCATCCTAACTCCATTCAGCTAATCTTATCTAAATGGCAGCTCAAGAGGGCTCATCTTAGCTCACCCTAGCTCAGGTCAGCTCAGATGGACACCCTAGCTCCACTAGTCCACAGGGAGCTCGAGCTAGCTCAGGTGAGTTGACTGGAGTTCACCCCAGCTCAGATCTAGCTACATCCAGCTCCACTCAACTCCAGCCAGCTGAAGAAGAATTCATCCCAGCTCAGGAAGCTTAAGTCCAGCTCCCGGGGACCCAGCTTAGCTCAAGCTAATTGAGCCAAGCTACCTTAGCTGTCTCAACTAGCTCAATCCTCCCCAGAAGCACCAAACCTAGCTTACCTCAGCTCCATTCAACAGAAGCCAGCTCACTTTAGCTTGGCTTAGCAGCTAGCAAAGAACTAGCAACTAAGCCAGCTAGAGTAGCCCCATGTTGACTTCTTCAGTAGCTACCAGCTCCAATTCAGCTCCAGACTCTACATATCCAGCTCCTCTCCTCAAACCCTAAGCTCCACATGCATATTCCTCTACTCTATAGCTAGCTAAGCTAGCTGAGCTTAGGTTAGCTTAGCTTAGCTTAGCTAGCATCCACCTCCCTGGCACCAAAAACCTAACCCTAACTCCACCTACATAACCTACCACTCGAAGTCCACCTAAGCCTACTTAAGCTAGCTCCACCTCTACTCAAGTTGGCGCCACCTTCCTCACCACCCTTCACCCCTCAATCACCACCAAAAGACACCTAGATGTTGGCACCAAAACCACCCAGACCACCTCTTTTTTTGGCACCAACTTCAACCCCCATATCCACCCTACACATAACCCCTCCAAGCCATCTCCACCATCCACCTCAACCCTCTTCTAGAAGCCTAGAAGTTGGCGCCAACCCATGGCACCTCTCCATGGTTGGTGCCACTTTTAGGTGTCCCTTGGCCACCCATAACTACCCCCCTTACACCCCTTAGGTGGTGCTAACTCTCCTTAACCCTAGGATCACCTAACCACCTCCATCTTCCCATCTTAGCCATCCATCTCAAGAGTCACCTTAACCCCTCACCCTACCCTATAAAAAGACCACCACCCACCACCTTACAACCCATCCTTGGCTAGCAGATTTCCTCTCATACTCTACCTAGAGCCCACGCCCAAGAGAGAAGAAGAAGATTAAGGGGATATTCTGTCCCCTTGGTGCCTTCGCCTCTTCCCTTCTCTCTTGTGCCCACGCCAGCCAAAGGAGGAGCCAGGCAAGGAAGACCTTTGGAGGAGGTCTTGAAGGTGGTCCACGCCACCTTGGAGGAGAGCTTGAGTGTGGTACACGCCCACCCTTGAAGGAGAGCATTGAAGGTGGTAGCTTCCACCTTAGAGGAGCATCTCAAGGAAGGAAAAGAAGGAGACCCTCTTTTCAAGCCAAGGAGCAGCTAGGCTTGGAGCAAGAAGACTCCCTTCACCATATTCTACAAGAGGATTTGTGTTTCTTCTATTGCTTTTATATTTTCCATTTCTAGTAGTAGCATTCCTCTACTTGTCTTTGTAAAAGAACACAAATTCTACTAAATTAATTTGCCTTCTTTTTAATTCCCATTGCAATTGTTTGTTTTTGTTCTAGCACTTGTTTCACCTCCACTTCCTAATTATTCTAGGCCTCCACTTTCCTAGAGTGAGCTTAGGGAGGGGACATATTTATCTCTTAAGTTTTAGCTTAGTAATTATAGGTGTTAGTACTTTTCCATCACAATTTGCATTTTGCCCTCATTATTTCAAAGCTAAAAAAAAAATACATATTTAAAATACCAAAAAGAAAGTTGAGATTTATTTTCTAAGCAAGAGAGTTGATTTGCAAGCAACCTGCCTCCTTGGACGACCCTAGATACTCCCCTATCTAGGAATATAAATTTAAAAGCGTATGCGAATTCCCGTGTTACAGCGACATTAAAAACCCTAATTACAAATCACATGATTTTCCGCATCAAGACCTAGTATGGTTTCTAAAGTGCATGCTTAGTGCAAGAAGTGTGCATCACACCACAAAAATCAATTTTGCTTTATAAAGAATCGCATGCAAGTCCTTTTGTCAAGTCAAGTGTGAATTTGCTTTTAGGTCCTAATCTGATTAGCAGTCCCAATTTTTAGAAGGCGACCACTTTATTAAGTAGATTCAATCACACTCAGGTGGTCTTTAAATTTAGCCTAGAATACAATTCTTGATAGGGCACTAGATGCAAAGATAAGAGAATATGCCTGACTTCAGCAATCTTCATGTAAGTAATGTATGCAATCAGGTAAGTAGATCTAACATGTTGCTCAATCAGCCCTAAAATGTACACACCTAAGGGTATGCAACTTCTAAGCAGGCAACTCAAGAGTTTTTTTTTTTTAAATATAGCAAGCAAGCAAACAAAACTGTTGTCGACGTTCTAAGAACGGTGTGTCGACGCAGTGAGGAGTGAAGGTGGACTCTATTGGGTGCAGGCATGCATTGGGGTGAGCGGTAAAGGGAGAGAACGGATCGATGGTGCCTCTGTTAATGGAGAAGAACGAAAGGGGATTAAGTGCGTCTAAGAGGAGGAGGCAAAGGGGATGAAATCATGCGAGTAGGAGGAGATGAACGAAGGTGGAGGGCCAAAAAAAGAAATAAGAGGGAGAAAAAAGGGAAATTTAGAGGGGATTAAAGTGAGAAAATTCTTGAGAGAGCCAATCATAGATACTCAAGGAATTTGACATAAAAAAAATCACTTGGCTTTCTAAAAATTGCCTCTCTCTCTTTTGGTGAGGAATTAAATTGCTAGGATTGCATTCCCGATCAATGTGATGCTATTGTAGTTTTCAAAATGACCCTACATCAAAAATAAATAATTAATCAAATTAAGTAAAAATTAATAAAATTCAAGGAATGATAATTTTAAAGCTTAAATAATTTTAGTAATATAATGCATGCTTTAAATTAAATTTCCATTCTAGTAATAATGTACTTAGGCTTTAATTTAGTCCACTAAAGTAGACCTATCAGGATGCATCCAGTACCCTCGAGAACCCAAAGATCGAGTCTTAGATCATCAAAATCCGACCTCAGATGGCCTTGGTCTACGTAAAATAACAACCAGTAGATCTTAATAGAACCCAAATTCCTTTACAGGGACTAAATTGCAATATTTAAATCTGCTAAATTTTAAGGTGCAATTTTTGCACCCCTTCAACTAATCCCTCTCCTTCTCCTCCACTTCTTCTTCCTTTGTTCTTTCTTCACATCACGCACATTAACCCATGCATATACACAACAAGGGACAAAGGCCTTACCTCCGACTGCTGACCACGCCTCCGATGAACATGCAGACCATCTGTGCTCCTCCTTGGCAAGCTCTACTGCTTCCAACATGACTCGAAGCTGCCTACTTCCTCATCTTCCTTAACTCCCTCGTTCTCACACACACACACACTCTCTCTCTGTCATGCATCAGAAGGACGAGAGAGGAAGTGGGGGTTTCGATGGTGGTGGCGACGTGGGGAGGGTTTAAGCTGGTTTTTAAAGTTGTGGAGAGAGAGAGGACATAGGAGAGGGTTTAGGTTTTAGGAAGAGGGATTAGGATTAAGAAAATAAGAGGTTAACAAAGGACTAGATTAGGAAAAGTATTGTTATTATTATTAACTTTTCATAACCACGAGTGTTCTCGTAAGTGGGTCAACAAACTCTGATTCCTGTGAAACACATACTGCCAAAATCATTACGAGATAAGGAATCTAATAAAACTTGTTGAATTCAAACCATATGTCATTTGCACAATATGATTCTCACTTTGGGTTGTATGTAGGTTTGTTCATGGTTCACATGCGTTTTGCATATCCAAGGTCTGATCCCTACACAAAATATACCATCAAAATCCTCATGACACCAAAAAGCCAACTGTACTTTCGGATCGTTGATCTAAGATCCAAATCATAAAAATAAAAAACACACGGGTTTTCAATCTGATTACGCGTTTTTATTTCATATGGGCTCTGAATGGCACATGAAAAGTGTTAGTGGATTCATCTTAACCTGCTTAAGTCTAAATGACTCAGGAATCTGGGCTCGAGGCTTTACACCAAACAATCTGCAAGAAATTGAGTATCAATCACAACTGACATTTAAAAAGAAGCCTCTTTAAGAAATGAAAATATGGTGTTAGATGAGTACTTGATGCTTCTTCTGCATATCTAATTCATTCTGATAATAAGCTATGTTAAGACATTGTACATTTGAATGATACTCCTTAACCATGTTCCATCTATAAAAATAAATTAAAAGAAAAGTTATTATCTACCTTATGAAAATTAAACGAATGAAGAATATGAAGTAAATGTTAAGCTTACCTTACACCCCATGGTGCAATGTCTACCAAATAACATGGGAGGAGCAAAGGGTTTGGTCTCCCAATATACAAGCTTTCCCATGTCCACATCTACAAATTCAAAGTATAAGTATAATGGATTAAGTTATTGAAAGAATAAAATATCAAAATAAATTGCATCAATTTTTGACCTACCATTAATAACTAGAAGAATGCATGGACTTCCTTTTTTTTTTGTTGAGAGAGTTTGTTTAGTTCATCATATAGTTTCACTAATGTTGCAGCATCCCAAGCGTACTCATTGCATACTTGTAGATCTTCTAGTAAAGGTAGGTACCTGCAATATAATATATTATTTTTATTTACGATTAATAAAATCCAATAAAATTTACACTTTAATAAAGGTTTAATGTACTTACACTAATGGTACTCTTTCCTTTGGTGCATGTGGTAATAAGCTACAACCAATGTGATAAAGAATGAGAGCTCGTGCATACTGAATTGCCTAATCCAAGGTCTACACTGTATCAATGTGATCAAGAATCTTCTCTCTAATCCACTTCTTGTTCAAGTACTTCTTTATCATCTTCTCACTATCAAGAAGTGGGTTACGTTCGAGTATCTTTAATCAATACTCTCTCCAGTCGCTGCTATCAAGAGGTGAATTGATTACCACACAACCATCAGCACTAAGGCCAACTATCATGGCCATATCCTTTAATGTAATTGTGGCCTTTCCATATTGCAAATGGAATGTGTGTCTCTAGTTGGTAATGCTCTAACAAGGCCAGTAGTAGAGCATGATCAAGCTTCAGTTGCTAGAGATGATGAATAGCTCTAAAACCAACTATCTCTAGTTGTTCCTTATCAAGTTGTTCATATTTGCAATTACTTTCTTTAGATCCATTGTATTTTCATTAACTTGCACTTGACCATTTGGATCACATCTCATTACTAAATACATGTGCCTCAAGTAACTTCCATGTGAGTGTGTCGCATCAATGTACAGCACGGGTTGATAGTATTGGAATCCTTTAATTGATGGTCCAAACGCCCGAAATAGGCGACAAAACTCTAGATGCCTCGATTGACTTGAAGATTGTTTGTCCTTCAAATGGCATTCAGTGCTTGGATCTTTCCTTACCAATTCTCATAAAAATCTCTTCAAATCAAGGAATTATTCCTCAAATTTTCCATAAACAAGCTCCAAAGCCTTCCAATGTGCATACCATGCCTTATTATATGGCACTTTCTTCTTACACTTTGATTCAATATCTATTACAATTTGCTTCGGACAGAACCCTAAATTTTGCATAAATTATGGAAGAATGTGTTGGACTATGAATTGAACTGCAATGCCTATGACCTCTTCACTCCGGTAGTGTACACCAATGTTCTTCACGATATGATGATATAATCCAAACACTGTAACTTTTTCTCATTGATTCATGTAAATGTCAACTACATTGATTGTGCACACACTTTATTGTCAAGATGTTGTTCTTAGATGTTATTTTTTTTACTCTACACCCTTCTCAGCACTCCACCCATTTTGTAAATCTTCCTCTGTATTTCATCTTCAATTTTGCCAATAGTTCCTTCTATTGTCTTGTACTAGTTCAGGCAGATAGAAAAAGGTCTTATATTGATATTGCATCTGATCAACATTGCGTGGTAAGTAGGAGCTAGCATCTTGGGGATCTCCTTCTCCATCATCTTTTTCATCGGTATCTTCTTCATCAGCATCTAGTTCTTGTTCTTCATAATCTAATAGATTGACATCTTTATTATTCTCCATAAATGCATTATGAGACTCCTCACTAGCAATAGTTGTCATTGTGTCTTTAAAAGCATGATTAGTGTCATGAGAACGGCTTGCATCCTCTTCATTTTCTCCTGCTAATTCGTCTTCATCCTCGTCTTCTTGTTATAATCTACAATTTTCATCTTTATCTTCAAGAGGTAAGCTATTTAAGTCTATTGCTTCTAATGCGAGATGCTAAGATAAAGATGCCCTTAGGTGGTACCCAACTAGTGGCTTAGAGAAGAAAGCATGTAGTACACCCTGGACCTAATAGAAAATAAGGTATTTTTTTAAATCATCCTTAATTAATAAAACTAAATTGGAAAAATAAAGCATCTGTTGAGACATGCCCCATAATGAGATCTACAATGATATACATTTCATCTATCACTGCATCTCCATGAAGCAAAGTGTACAATGACTCCTCATCGTTTATATCTAAGCAAAACTACCTTGAATCTTGAGTCTTAACTTTACGCATTAATCGTAGCTGATAGGCCTCTCTATCATACCCAATTATGTGGTAAGTAAGAGACAACATCTCCTCAAATGTCATTGATCTCCTAACCTTGACCATCTTACCATATCCACCCTTGTCCGTAACATCATTAGAGTAAAGCTATCACTCAACCAACCCAACATTTGATGAGCAAAAAGATCATGACTCCATTATCTAGGTGACCATGTTAAAAGGTTCATGAGAGAAGTTGAGACTCAAATTGAAAAGTCACGGTCCATGATTATGATTATGATAGAAGTCCATTGAATGGTCCACCCCAACCTAAAAGATTTTTAATACACTACTTTCCATATTATTATTCAATTTGACATAAAATTATTACAGATAATTTTAATTACACGTTAATTTCACTGCCGTTGTAATTTCCTTTCATAAAAGCATGACAATAATTTTTTGTAATACAAATTTGTAATAAAAATTTTAAACATACTAAGTTGGGAATATTTATGATATTCTATTTTTAATGAACAATTGTAGCATGTATATACTACTTTATAAATAGCATGATATTAGAATGACATAATATATTAGCATTGGGTTCTAATGAAAATGTAAATTGATTTTAAATTGTGGAATTAGCTTTTTATGATAATTAGGTTTTTTATTTTTTATCTTATCAATACATTATATTATGTTAGCATTACAATTTTATGAATTTACATATTAAGATTTATGTTTATAAAAAATAATTTTACACCATAAGAATCATGGTACATATTAGTTTTATGTTTTTGTAATGAATCGATTTTATTAATTAATATTACACTTTTTGTGAATATGATTACACATGCAACAATTCTTAATTTCATTAATTCAATTATTGTATTAAAAAAACTCTTACAAAATAACATTAATTTCTTTTTATAAAATGAACTTGACATGTCTTGTATCTTCTTTTGTGGTTCAACATATTTCATATTTAAGGTTGGTTTTACACCATAAGAATCATGCTATTTTATGTTTTTTATGAAATTGATTTTGCAAGTCGATATTACACTTTTTGTGAATATGATTACACATATAAAAATTTTCAATTTCATTAATTCAATTACCCTACTAAGTGCCTCTATAAAATACAATTTTTGCCATATGAGTTTTACGTGTATCATATCTTCTTGTGTGGTTCAAGGTATTTTATACCTAAGGTTGGTTTCTAGTTGATATAATCACTATGTAAATGGCTTTTATAATCTATAGTGTAAATTAAAACTAAACATGAAAAATGCAACTTTAAAATTAATAATGTATAGACATACACTATCATTAGAGTACATATATTTTCTTCGCTGTCCTTTAATAATTTAAATTAAAGTACACAATGCAAAAAGTAAATATCTAAAGGCAATTGAAACCTTAAGATGATATATACGTAAATGTAACATTTTTTCATCTAATTATAATTTTTTTATTTACATATTTTCAACTTTCTTCATAAATAATAGCAAGTATATTTAAAAAAGAAAAAAAATTACTTAAAAATAAGTAGGCGACGACCAAATATGAAACCAATAAAAATAAATGGTATAATTCTTACGAAATTTAAAAAAACATATATCACATCACGGTGGGAAAAAAATATTTTAAATAATAGCTTATCATACATAATCACATCATGGCGAGAGGGCAAGTATCAACGCAATGAAAAAATATGCAAAAAAAAATACAATTAAGCATAATATAAACAAAAATAAAATAAGAATAATAAAAAATAGGAATGGTAGGCGGGGGGAAATCGATAATGTGAGGGTAGGGTTTAAATAAAGAGAGGGTTGGTCGCAAAAACGTCGGTCCCAATGGCCAGCAGAGATTTCGGAGGGGATGGAAAGGAGGCAATTGGCAACCCCATCTCTGGTGCAACGTACGGAGAAGATAGGGTTGCTAACCCCATCCTCAGCTTAACGATTAGTTCCATGTACGAGATGATATCAATAACCTTGTGTCATGCACCTAATTCTAATCGTACTGCTCGCATGCCTCCAATCCTTTATACGTGGGGTCTCGTGGGCTTCTTCAAAATTTCCCTGTTAAATATCGCGAAACTTCATTTCGCTGTTACGGCATCTTCCACACACGAACTTTCAAGTGGTACACCGTTTGGCTTCTTTCCGACCCATAATCATCGAGACATTCTGAAGTATTCCGTCGCCACATCCAATGGATGCATTTGTTGGCCAATGGTGTGTCCCCATAACACCAATAACACCAATGGTCACACATCCCAATACCATTTTCTTGGCTTTATTATCCCATCCTCCATCCTTACCTCAAAGTCTTTTTTCTTTTTAAAGGGAAACATTCCATTAAAGGGGGAGGAAATCGATTACAAGACAACCCCTGTCAACGGAAGGAGAACTAGATGCACTCGCTAGGAGACAATGGCCATGGAAGGAATCTTACGAACCACTCCCAATACGATCAAGCCACAAAGAAGATCCATCTTGAGAAAATCCTCCACTAAGAATCCGCCTCTCAAGCCCGAACGTAGCAATGCCACCGCAACAACATTGCCCTACGTAGTGACATCCTACGCAGCACCGCTGGCCGACACAGCACTAGCCCCCAACGAAGCAACGTTGCACGTCTGACGCAACAGTGCATCAAATGCAGCACTGCCGCCCGATGCAGCACCTCCATCCGACGCTCGACTCCGCAGCAATGCCTCTTGCCGAATCAACGTCGCCCCCCAAAGTATCACGATGAGCGAAACGTCCAAGAAGAAGAAGACCTCATCTGCAAGACTTCAAGATCAAATGGACCAATAAGTAAATCGATCAGATTGGAAAGGAGATGAGGGACGAAAATGGAGGAGAGCAAAGGGAGGGTACCCGATCGACTCAGATCTACCGACCGGGGGCCCAACAGTGAGCACTATTGCTAGGGCAAAAAGAGATTGGGGGGTTTTTCCGGCCGGTGGACTTCGAAGAAAATTCCTTAGTGGGGGTAATTTCCGGGATTTTGTTTTGTTATTACCCATATGAAAATCGTGATTTGAAGAGACAAGTTTGCATGGGTATTTTTTTAAACAAAACTCGTCTTTTGTAAACACGAATTTTGTACTGCTATACATCCACCCCACGGTAAAGCAGAAAGCAGGATTGATCTTTACAAAACTCGTGTTCACTCATCACGAGTTTTATGATTTTTTTGGGTGTTTCATATTACCATACATCCATTCCATGGATCTTTTTTGGGTGTTTTGACGTAGCTTTTGTACTATTTTTTATTTTTTATAGGATTTGGTTTGAGTATTTGAGATGTTGTATGGTGTATAAAACCGTTTACATGGGTACTTACCTTATTTGTCACTTTTTTACATTTGGAAATGGATACAAATATTTTAATCAACTTTCTGTGTTCTTTCTTTTTGTTTGCTTTTTATTACTTAAGGGTTAAGACCCTGATTTAACGTGTCTTAGCAGCAACTGTGTACAATCAAAAAAAGAAAAAAGAAAAAACTCATGTTTAATACAGAAGATTTTCATTTCATACAAATTCATAAGTACTACTCACGATTTCTTCATGAAAGCCATCGTAGAAACTATGTAAAATGAAAAAAAAACAAAAATTAAACTCACGAGTAGTACTCACGATTTCTCATTCCTGCTAATGTAGGAAAATAACTTTTGCATAACTCGTATTCACTAGTAAGGAGTGGTGTTAAAAACTCATGACTATCGAATATGATTTTCACCCTAAACCATCCCCACTTTGTAGGAATTGTGCTAGTACGAAATTCGTATTTATAAAAGACAAGTTTCGTTCAAAGAAATATACATGTAAACTCTAGTCTTCAAGTCAATTTTCATACACGTAATAACAAAAAAAAATCTCCAACATGATAAGTAAGAAAATTAATTTCCTAATGAACCTACTTAAAAATTTTCTTCCAGTGGACTTCCGGCCCTTTCTTTTTTGATAGTTCTCGACTGTTCTGTATGCATGCTTCGCTCATACAAAGCAATGACAAAAAAAAAAAATGCAATTTTTCGAAGGGCTTATCGTTTAAGTTGATATCATTTATTTTTTACGTAAGTCATTATGCTTGTCTAATCAATGAATGGTCGCATCCCGCAGCTCCACCGACAATAATATATATTTGTGATCGCTGGTGGAATGCTGATTTCGGCTGAAGAGACTTTGGTTCGAGCGTTCACTCTTGTATCGTTTAAAAGAGTCAAACATGTAAAACAAAGTAAAATGTTACGTAAAGAGGTGCGAAAGTAGTTCTCATTTGATATATTTTTTTATGTGAAAAAGTATTAATACGTGATGTTTCAACAATGTTAAATCAACAGTAAATTTATTTTATATGTATATAAATCACTAAAATAATTTTTGAAATCACTTTACATGAATATAAAATGACTAAATCACCTTCAAAATAATTTTTATCAGTGTAAAATTATTTTACATCAATGCAAAATTATCGATCACCTTCGAAATAATTTTACATCAATGAAAAATGAGATTACATCAATATAAAATCAATCAAAATAATTCATCACTACTACCAAATAATTATCACAGATACAAAATGATTTATCAATGTGCAAATATTAATTATCACATGTGTAAACATCATTATTACTTGTATATTTTATTTCAAAGTAGTGTAATAATTTCTTTTCAATGCAATGAAATCCACAATGTAACAAACCTTACATTTTTATTTCTTTACATTAAATATCAATTGTCAACTAAGAACTACATTTACACAACCTTACGTTACATTGTATGTCACTTTATGCATTTTTGTATTAGAATCTTTAAAAGATCAACTTATAGAAGATGACCTATTCTCTTTCAATTTATCTAAATAAAATTATGAGTCACAAAAATAAATTGATATGTGATTTATTAGATGCGGAGAAAAATTATTAAAAGGAAACAACTTTCCTCAAATAGGCAAAATTTGAAATTTTCTTTACATTCATACCCCTATCGATATTTATCTGTGGTTATTATAAGCTTATTCCACTTTGGATGTTTTTTCTTGTTTTAAGAATTTACTCAACACATTTAAGGGCAAAAGTTTTTATGTGTCCGAAACATTGTATTCCCCACGTGGAATTCCCTGGTTGAAGTGAGCGAAAGATTTTCCTTCTCGAGAAGTATAAAATTTGAACTCTAGTTTCCCATGCGAACCAACTAAAATCTTCAAGCGGGCATATGCTTGATTGATTGATTGAAATTATTTATTGTATCTTTAGAGAGACCTAACTTCTGAAGGAACCCTAGATCCTTCCCCTGCAACAACTCTGCAACAAATGCACTACACACCGTTTGTGGCATATATAGGAGAAACAACTATTTTGGCTAATAGCTCAAGGTCAAAAGTGACTTTTGACCCCCGTGTCAAAGTATGCCTAAACCTGATTTCCTTGAGGGTTAGTTTACTTGGAAGGTTAGGAAAGTGGTGTTAAGAAATGTGAAACTAGTATTAACCTTCAATTGTATTTACTTGCAGAGTAGTATTAACACCAGTTTATGTTTACCTGAATTGGTGTTAAGTTGAAGTGTTAACATTTATGGTGTTTACTTGATAGTGGTGTTAAGAATTTGAATGGTAGTTAAGTTTATTAGGATACTATATTTAAATGTGAAGGTGGTTATGGTAGATATAATTATTTTTTTTGTACTATATATTGGTAATTATTTATATAAGTAATGTTATAATTGTAAATATATAAATAATTTTAGGATAATATAAATAATGTGTTATTAAATATATTTGGGTATCATTTTATATTAATGATCATAAATTGAAAATTAAATTAAATTAATTCAGTGAAAATTAAGTGAAATTAGTTCAGTTATTTATTCATTTCAATCTGATCAATAACTTTATTCTAATTACGTAGTATAAAAGAAGTGTTGAAAATCAAAACAGATCTCTGTGAAAATAATGATTATTATTGGATTGGATCCATGGAGTTAAGTTGCAAACTGATGGAAATGATCTCTTCTAACATCAGTTTGGGTCTATGCAATAGCACTGGTCTCCTAGGGTGAGGATGTTAAGTCTGAAATAGGATCATTAAGAAATATATTCTTTAGAAAAGAATCCTACCATGCTCTCATAACATTAATTACCACCTTTATTTTCAGCAATACTGAATGCAATACATAGAAATGATATTAAATTGACATACAAGAAACAACCTTTATTCATAGTAACACCTAGACGTCTGAAGAACAAGTACATAGTAGTGTACGATCAATCAATACATCATAAACATAAAAATTAAGAAAATAACGAATACAATTATAAAATATAACACAATCTTATTCCTTCTATCATCGATATTTTTCAACCTTCTCCTCAAGTCTGCATTCTCATCCATAAAGTTTAGTATAATATCCTTCGTATAACAGCATGTTGGGGGATCAAACCATTCAAAGTAGTTGCATCCACCTTTAGGAAACCCGTAGCATCCAAGGAATAAACGTCCGGGGTTGTCTCGCGTCCATGATGTCCGTACTTGTGCTTTCAAGCCGCAGTTGCAGAACCTATAAACTTGAACCCCATCGGATTGAGAAGATTGCCTCCTAGTGGATTGAGAAGATTGTGATGTAGACATATTGACCTACATTAAAGAAAAACTCAAGTCAATGGTTGCTTTCATTTGCGCAAAAGTAAATTATATGTAATGGATGATCATACCTGTAACCATAAACGCCCCTTTCTAACCTCATCACAAGATCAATTTTATTACTCATAAAGGAATTATCATTGTAATTACAAACACAATCAATGACATAATTTCTTACAAGGCATGCAACCAAAGTCAAGCTAAATAGAAAATAAATGATTCAATTTTATACAATTGATCTCTAGCTAAATAGATAATAAATATTTTAGTTATACAATCGAAGTCAAGCTAAATAGATAATACTACGTAAATGGATCACGACTGCATCAATCAATTTGCAGAATGAAATCTAGTATCCCCTTCATTAGGAATTGGTAGTTGCGAAGCCACCTTAATTATGAATCAACCTGAAATTAGTTCAACACAAATCATTTAGAAGTTTTCTTTTTGCAATGATTATGAAATAACATTTTCCTTACCTCATTCCACATCAAAGAATTTGCAGGAACTAGCATGTCAGTGTTATCATTCCAGCACCAGTCTACATCATCGATCATTTTCTGGATTGAGTGATAAGTTACCTTAAGAAACATTCACCTATGCACTACATCATCTTTGGAGTATTCAGTTTGCAGTTGTCGATTTAATTCTGCAAGGCACTGACGCCATGCGACACTAGTAAACGCCCCATGCATGTATTGACCTTCACTCTTTAGCTTATATAGAATGTAGACCAAAGTCCAATCATGATGTATGCTCCAATTCTCGAAGTTGCGTATCATTGCTAATTAAGAAAGAAGAAAAGTTAATGGTACTATATATATATATATGCAATGGGCTCAGATTTATTGACAAGATCTATCATTGAATGTAAATGTTAAATCGTAATTCACACAAATAACGAAAGGATCCACCAATATAAGTAACATTTGGGGTTGCTAATTACAATGTCAAAATAATTATTCCCTCAACTAGATAGTCATCCAAACCAAAAGCTAACCATGGGCAAATCACTTCGTATATTGTACATCAATCGTGCAATTAAAGGATCCACCAATAATGGTAGCCTTTGGGGTTGCTCATCTATAATGTAAGAAAAAATCTTGACATACGTAAGTAGCCATCCCAATTAAAACCTACCCATAGGCACATCACTTTCTATA
Source organism: Thalassia testudinum (assembly GCA_037157565.1). Classification (NCBI taxonomy): domain Eukaryota; kingdom Viridiplantae; phylum Streptophyta; class Magnoliopsida; order Alismatales; family Hydrocharitaceae; genus Thalassia; species Thalassia testudinum. The sequence continues at coordinate 102,437,216 of JAZHRO010000063.1, forward strand.
TTCGAAATTTACATTCATAAGATAGAACATTAATAAATTTCATCATTATCCACTAGTATGATAAATATGTTCCCACCTGCATATTAAATGAAAGTAACATAGATAGAAATTAGGTTCAACTTTCCCAAGCAAATCTTCAACAAACTACGAAATGCCAATATAAAAGAAATAACCTAACATAATAAAAAATATAAAAGAAATAACCTAACAATGAACAAACAACACAAACTAGCAAGTCAAAATCAGAATATATAAAAAAAGTTTAAATAGTACAAATAGGTTAAGTACATGGTGGACCACAACTAATAACCCCTCTATTGAAAGCACTCCCACATCACATCAGCAATGGCATCCCTGACTTGTGTACCTCTTTTTACTTGTTCCTGGGTAATGATGCGCGAGTGGGTTTCGTTTGGAGTGTTGTCTGGCTCAACATCACCCAAATTATCAGTACATGCACGTCCACAGTTTGTAGTATCTTCACTCGAATTTCCTTGTTCCAAACTTTTATTGTAATACTCATCCCTTCCTCCATCCCTAAGAAGGAAGTTGTGTATTACACAACATGCAACTACAACATCTGCATGAATCTGAGGGTGGTAGAAGGATTAGTAGCTTAAACATTGAAATCTTTTCTTCAATACCCCAAATGCCCTCTCAACGCAATTACAAATTTTTGCATGACGGTGATTAAACAACTCTTTCTTGTTGTGGTACTTGTTACGATGTTGAGCGTTGTATTCAGGTATATGATAACTAACATTTCTATACGGAGCCATATAAAGGTCAGTATTTGCATAACCACAATCAACTAGATATTTTCGTCCTCTAGGTGGCTCGAAGTGGTCATCTTGGATTGCCCATCAGAGAACCTTCATGTCAGACGATGACCCCTACCAACCGCTTGCTACGTGCAAGAAGGCAAGATCCAGTGAAACAGTGCACATCACATTCAATGATGTCCAATGATACCTGTTGCGAAACCTGGGAACTTCACTTTGAGGAACAGCGACCTCCACATGTGTCCCTTCAATTGCCTCAATAACATTCTACAGCAAGACATGTAAATGTCTTCATTATACTAGATACATGATTAATTAGGGAGAAAGATGGGGGTGTAGGTGTATGTCTCACCTTGAAATATGGATATTTTTCCCTGTTATTCCTTATCTTCGAAGGAATTGGAATCGAGTCATCGGGCAACATGATGTGATCATACTGCAACTCCTTTATCCACTGCGAAACTTGGATGTACCATTTGCTAATAGTCCTTGCAGATCGCTAGAATCTTTCTTACATCTCACGATTTTGTGCATCGTGTCCAGCTCCATAAAGAAATATAGCCAACGTCTCGTCCGGATGCATATTTTGGCTCCTCTTCATTATTTTCCTATCTAAAAGCATTGTCTCGTAGCTTGAAAAACTGCTCGCTTGTCATACGGAACATGTCCATGGGTCGCTCAACATGGCCTGCCAAGACATGATGCACCCAATCTAAGCTAGACAATGACAGAGTATGCTTTGGTTGCCTAGGTATCGAATGACTTTGTTCCCACATCACTTTCATTGCTTCAATGGTTATCGCATACATGACTCCCATCATTATAGAACCCATGTTGTTCTCCTCACGATCTTGGAATGTGTGATTGTCATCCATCTATAAAATTGAAGAGATATTCAAGTAATTTATTCATCGAACAAACCAATGTACATACTGAAATGAATTTCAAACAATGCACTTAACATATTCATTATGAGTTCGCAAACACTTGACATAGATTCATAAAGCCTATAGTCCCTCAAATCCACACTAATACCATCCAACACCATCCTAACATTCCCCATCCAACACCATCCTAATATAGTCACTCAACTCGTCAACCGGACCATGCAGAAAGACCTTGAGAACGTCACAGAATCCTTTATCTGCCAGTCGAGAAATGAGCCTAATACGCTCTCTCGAATTAAGGTTCAGAAGCAAGGTAGTCAGTGTTGTAGCACAGTACTCAACGTCTTGACTACTGTTCTCCTTTGCCAGCTTCTCCTCGATCTCCATGAATCGGTCCATGCTCTCCTTCATCTTGCTCATCCTTTGCATGAACTGATCGTGGTCAAGAGCATTGCAACGTCGCTTCCCGCTTGATGAGCCACCACCTTCAACTGTACATGTCATTTTCTCCTTTCCTGCCACGCCACCTCCCGCAGCAAGAGAGGGACCTTCGTTACGACCCATCTCTTGGTATGTGTTTGCATAAAGTTGTGACTGAGATCTACCCTTGGCACTCTGCACATTGGTTTGTGTTTGCATGGGTTCCTGGTAGGAGCTCCCTCTGATATGCATTTCAAACAAAGGAGGTGCCGACACATCTCCCAGACTCGAACCTACCTTATTCTGTGTAAATGCAGGGGTTGACATTTGCTCATTAGAAAATGCATAACCAACTTGTGGTGGCTGAGACTCATCATATAGTCTGATCTCATCGTCCTGCTCTAGGGTGGTCGATTGCTGACAGCTTGAGGTGGCATACGTCCCCTTTGCTACCTCTCTACCAACTATGGGCTCCATAAGCTTGTAGTATGGAAACGACTTCCCCTGCAAAGCTTGGAAATGTGCAGGAAGCTTCATAGATGAATACACTTATTTATTTACATTAGGCATGGGGACAAAATTACTAAATTATTAGCGTAAATACTAACCCCATCCCATGTGCTATCATCCCACGGCACTGGGCAATTGCTTGCATCATCCCAACCCCATCCACTCTTATTCATCAAGGTTGTGTATGCTTGAAACATCCTTTTCATGTTTTTCCATTTGTTCTGTAATTGATCCTTTGTTAACGACAATTGCATGTTTTGTTGAATTCAACAACTATCTCCTTCCAACAAGTCCTCGAAAAAGATCCATTGACGTATTCACCATTGTCGCAACATTCTCGAAGTATCTGAATGAAGACTATAGAATGGTCAGGTGCCCAATTTCCCAAACGAGGGGCCATAGTCAAGTGCAATTCCCAATTTCCCAATTTACGGTGAAGATGTTATAAAATGTTACATAACATTTACTTCAATTAGTCAAGTGCAATTCAATGGAAGATAGTTACCTACCGCTGATTTCCTTGAGTTGAGTGATTGCCATATAAATAATATTTGGTTTCTTGTGTTCTTACATTGAATATCATTTGCAAGAAACACATAAACATATGGCAATAGTCCGAAACATTATTAACACATAACCTCTTCCTTTTTCGATAGGTACAACAACTGACTCAACTACACTCATCTGAGACTATGTATGTTTTGGAAAGAGACTCCATGATAAACCTAAAAATAATTAGGGAAGATACGTCAATGTATGCTTTCAAATAAAAGAGACTCCTGCACTTTATCAATAAAGAATATGCTACTTCAAATATTAAAATGTTTGCCTAGCAATTATCAATATTTCTTCTATCAACTAGATAAAAGAGCCCAAAATAATATAGATACCATTTTCTACATATATTTCAATGAGATGCTGGCAATAGTTCTTATGAACAAGCAAATTACCTTTGACACTATCTTCCCCTCTTGTCAGAATGGTCATATTCGCACAAACGTCCCAACTCTAAGAGGATCTAAATCAATGAAGAGGCCCTTGACGAGTTAATTCTAAATGCCAAATAGTGCAGATTCACATGCATCTCGAACTGTGGCCATGAGTACAAGAGTAGGAAGCAGCTTCAACGTGTGGACCCACCCAGACACCTAGACAACAATCAGCATCTAGACCCACCCAGACACCATGTAAACCCAAGTCAATCCACAATCTAACATCTGCTACTCTATATATGGAAAACCTCCAATCTCAACCATTAGAAAGATGAAAACCAAACTTGGAAGATCTCATTTCATCTGTATAACACTCTACCAACTTGGAGGATTTCGTTTCATCTTGGAGATATGTCTACTACAGATGCTGGTGAGAGATAGCAACAATAGCTGCACAGGCCCACGACCGCTAGAGGGTTGGCAGCGTTGGAGGGGTCGCCAGGGTCGGAACCCTCCGACTGGCCAGAGGTGATGGTGGAAGCCTTTTTAGGTTTGATGGTAGAGGGAACGAGATCGTGTCAACTCTAATACCATGTGGAAGTTTTGGAAATTGATTTATTAAATTGAAAAGAGATAAATCAACCCCTCTTTATATAAAGAGAGGGGATTGTACTAATAATCCTAATCCTAATTCGAAAACAAACTAAAAACAAATAAAATCCTAATCAAAATAGAAAGAGATAAAAAAAAAACTACTTTGCTTAATTTAACTAATCCTAACATGAAGACTGACTTTTCTCCTTTTGGAGAAACAATCATGTAAATATTCATCAAGAGAGCTAGGAGCTATCACATGCACTAAGGTTTTCACCATTTGTTGGGAGCATACATATAGCACTGTAGCCAAAAGCTCTCATCATCATATATATAAGATGTAAGGTCAACTCAGTTGGCCAGATTTTCATCTTTGATCTCAATTGTGTCACTCTAATCTTCCCCTTAAGTTCTTGTTTATTATCAGTTATCATCCTATAAACAGAGCAGCTCATGCATAACATAATGCAGAAAAGTTTTTAATTAAATCCCCAAAGGGGGATGACTATCTCATTCTTCAAGACTTTTTTTGCAGGGTTGAAAACCTATAATAGTTGCTTAACTTGTTAGTTCATTTGGCTTATCTCATCTTAGAGTAGAGTTTGGAGCCTAGTTTTCATATTGTTAACTACTGTACATTATCACCTATGTCTGATTGCCAACTCCAGTGCCACCTCTCTTTAGCCCACCTTTCAAAGCATCTGAGATTCCATTTTTTAGAATCAACTTGTGATGCTATTTTAGATCACCTCTAGTAGTATTTGTCTGAATGAAAATCATTCCTCATTTTTACGTGGGGGATGCAATGATAACTGTCCAAGTCAATGCAGCTAAGAGAGGATAGTATATCCATGATTCTCTTTGATGTAAAAGTAATGGTTAATCATGTTTCCACAACCAGTAATTATGTTAATATCAGTACAGTAAAGGAGTCATCCAACAGTTGATCTCTACAGAAGGAGCATAATTACATGGATGGCAATAGAGGAAGAACTGTGTGTAAGCTAGTATATTTATCTCAAGCAAGATATTAGATGATCAGCAGGAGTTATCTACTTTGAAATGGAATGAAATGAGAGACTGAACTAAGTTGCAGTTGCCAGGAAAAATGGTTAATAAGTATATTAAAAAATGAATGTTATTTGCAATTGGGCTCTTGATTGAAATTGTAAAAGTGTACAATTCTCTCAATATATATAGAGCCAGTGTAACAACAAATCAAACTGAGAAAAACCAATATAGCTCAAAACCAATGAGAAGACGTCTAGTTAATGTGATCTCAGCAAACCTAACCGATTCTAGAGCTGCGAAAAGCAGCGTGCAGTGTGTGAACAAGGGAAATTGGAATGAGATGGATTGACTCAAGCCGGAAAGGAAGGCAAGGAGGAAGGAAGGAAAAGGTCTAACCTTTGGCAGAGGTGAGAACGAGATCACTTGCTGCATACTGCTGAGCTGTCCGTCCTTCTAGGCATGTGAGAAAGGGTGGCAGAAGCTGCAAGGCCCAAATGCAGTGGTCTAGACATTGCAGAAGTGGTCTAGAAGGGGGCTTTTATGAGAATGCCTGTAAGGGGGTCTGGACATTGCAGTGGTCTAGAGGCAAGGCTTTTTTCGCTTGTTGATTCCATCTCGTTGATAGGTACCAAATGCAAAATGCACATCATTCTCATCTTTGAGAAGATAGAAAAGCTCCTTTATTACTTGGGACAATGGGCATCAGGGGAACTGGGAAGGGACCCTTCTTTTTTTCCTCTTGCAATTCTTTTTCTTTTTAATTCCCCTTACTAGACCTACCCTATTTAACATCCAATAGGATCAAACATATCAACACCTGAGGCAGAGAGATTACAAAAAAGTGTTGTAATAACATTCTCCCATGAGGCACATACATATAAAGAGAGAATCCCATCATGAATTGTAACCTCCACCTAAATTAACTTGGTCAGGGAGTAATGCTGAAGAGTCAGACCTAATGGATTTCCCTCAACTTCATGTGGAAGTGGAAGTAATAGTTTGGAGAATATTGCCCGGAAGGTTGTTAAAAAGAAGGTGAAAGGACTTCCTTTAGCAGCAGGGCTTATTGGGTCCTCGCTAAGGGATGAAACCGACGAAAGCAGATGAAGGAGAGCACTCCAAGACATCAAGGAGACAGATAAAGAACATATAATGCCAGTAATGAAGTGGAACTATCTTCCTCTCCCCAATCATTTGAAGCAATGCTTCTCTTTTTTATCCGTTTTCCCAAAGGATAAGAGGTTGATTAAAAGTGAGGTGATTTTATTCTGGATAGCACATGGTTACGTCGTGCAACGTGAAGAAGGCAGCATTGGTGGTTAGTCACCAGAAGAAATATGGAAAAGCTATTTGGATGATCTGGTTAAAGCATCCCTCATTGAATATGAATATGCTGATGATGATGATGATGATGATGATGATGATTGCTATAGAATGCATGACTTGATCCATGATTGTGCCATGGGGCAGATGGAGAGTTTTCCAGAGCCTGCTCTAGAATGGATGATCTGCAGGAGCCTGCTTCTATAATATTGAAGGGCAGATAGAGAGTTTTCCAGAGCCAAAGGCCTTGCACCATGTGTGTCTTGGAGGGAAAGCAGAATTACCACAAAACTATCTGCTAAAACACAATCTCCTCACCACCATGGTCTCCTCTGCCAGTCATGTTTATTTGGAGGAAAAAAACTACAGGTAACATACATTGCAGCAACACAGCCATGGAGAAAACAACATGACATCCATGGATAAAGAGTACAAAATAACAACTTTTATTAAATGCATACCTTTCTAAGCCTTCAAACCGAGTGAAGCAAGTAACTGCAAAACATTTTGGCACAGAGAATAAATTGAATCAATTAGAATGTAGCTCTAGAGGTTAGGGCAAGCCAAAAAGATGGTTGAAAACCAAAACAACCATAGAAGCTACCAAACCTGACTATCAATTCCAAGCACCACTCAAGGTCCAATAGAGCAACACGGTGTTAAGAGCCAAGAAGGAAGTGTCACACACATATATAGGAAGAGAACAAATTAAGAAGAACAACATAATACCTCCCGACAAGCAAAGAGGACCTGCTTTGCACAGCTTCACAAGGGAGGAATAAATGAAGAAACTTTGCAAAGGATTAAAGCCAAGGGCATACCCATTGGAAGAGGGGGACGGTTGCAACGGTAATGCCTGTTCACGAGGCCATTGGAACACACGATTGGGCATGACAAGGTCGAGGCTGAGACCCATTGGATCGCGACTACAGCAAGGTCACGAGCGATCAAAAGGGCAAGGTCACAGGGGTGAGGCTTGCGATGGACAGTGAGGTCGATTGGAGAGCAAGAACCGTAAGGGTGACGATGGGCGACGACCATGAGGGTGACGATGGGTGAGGATCGCGAGGTTTCTGTCGAGAGGCCAATCGACAATGCGGCAAAGGGAGAAAGGTCACGAGCAATCAAGGCCGAGGCAGCGGGTGGTGGGGGGGCATTAAGGCGAGAACCGCGATGGGCACATGAGGAGTGGAGAGCACGGCAAAATCCAGAGTGGAGAGCGGCATAAGTCTCGTGGGTGTTTAACATGGGTTTTCTTAGCACTGATGGCAATCGGTGTTAGGAAAACTGGTGTTAATACCCCCTAACCCGTGTTATGTGAAAGGGGGTTAACCCCCCAAGTAAAAGGGGCTAACCCCTATTTTGGAGGGTTAACCCGTCAGGTAAACTGACCTTGAACGTTCGTTTACTTTATGGGTTAACATTAACTCCCAAAATCCATATTTTAAGATGGAATTGATAACCCTCTTTTTTTTTTTCATTTTCTTTTTTTAACCTTTCTCTTCCTTAACACCTCAAGTTGACACTTGATTCAAGTAAAGCATAATTAGATGTTAACACCTCTTACAAAATAAACAAAAAGGAAAGTTAATCACAGTTACACATTCGAAAATCCAAATTTCATAATACCTCAAATAAACTATAACCCTAAAGGACTCATCATTTCCCTTAGCACCTTTATTCACCGTAAATGAATTTACTCATTACAACTTCCTCCTGTAAGATGAAGCTGAAGGGAGGCAGCTTATATTATTTTTGATGCTAAGAATCTATTATCTCGCACTACCACGGTTCCACAACCATCTCATGGACCAGGGTCTTATTAAAAGTTACTAAAACACATTCATACTATAATCACATGAATATGATTAGAAAAGTATCTAAAGCTAGGGAGAATCACAGCATTTTCCAAATAACTTCATATTTCTCTCAAGCTAGATGATACTTGTCCTGACCTGACAGGCAAATAATCTTTTAACCAAATTTACTTCAACATAAAGCAATTGATACAAAGATGGTATCAGTTAATTGCATTTTCTATTTGTAGCCACATAAAATCAAGTGGCAACTCTTTCCCCTTGATATTTGTGGCATGATCTTAATCTAGAATGCTACACATCAAGGAAACAAAAATGTAATCAATGTTATCTTGAACCACAGATATCATTTGCGGAAAAGCACATTGCCTTCGATGGCTATATAGGAGCTGGCTTATTCATTCTGTGTTTGCAGGGGACGGCCTGGTTTTGCCTTTTCATCTCGTCACCAGCCACAAGGAAGAAAGCAGTGTGCCTGCTCCAGAAACATTGAGCACGCTTTCATACAGAATCCATTGATGAATGTAAGATTGAATTAGTTGCGGAATATAAGATGTTGAGGAAGTCAGACAAATCTAAATATCTTATGATTTTGTCTTTTAAGGAATTAAGAGATATGTATCGTATTATGGAGGTCAAGAAAACCTGAAAAAGTTCATCATTTTGGTCTTGGAGTCAGGATCAATGTTTGGGGTGTTGTCTAGTGCTTGCTGCATGTGGTACAGCCACCTCTCTGCAGCTTGATGAGTTACTGGAAATAGTCGATGACGTCCAATTAGTGCTGGATGGCCTAATCACAAGTTGAAAAGAATAAATGGCCATGCTTCACTAAAAGGATTACTTGGACATATGAATTTGGAACAATCACTTGGGCTCTGAAAAATATACACCAGTATCGCAACATGTAGTTGATTAAAAAGGAGAATTGACATTTCAAGAAGTAAAAATAAAAACTTTCAAGAGCTTAATGGGTACAATTGACATTTTGGAAGAAAGGGAGAGAGGGGGAGGGGGTATAACTCATGTCATGGAAAGTGTAATATATCACAAGATTTCTTCATGTAGCCAAGAAAATTCTACTTGATAAACTTTATCTAGGCACCATTATGCTGTAGTCATACCAGATTTACTGAAGTGGCATCTGGCCAATCAAATGGCAGTGGAATTCTATATTTCAGGTTTTCCAACTATTAAAGTTGGTTAACCTTAGAAGCTATATGCTATGCAGGGCGAATAAAGTGATCTTAACAGGAACGTTGATTTTAAAGTGAAATTTACAACCTCAGCGGATGCTTGTAAATTCTATGCCCTTTTCCTCTCCTCTTTCAGTTGGGTATGACTTTTTGTAGCCTCAATTTGGGATAAGTTTTATTTTTTGTTGTCATTGTTCATACCATCCTCACCCTATTAAAGCCAAGTAAATAGGTTAATCCAAAAGATAGAACAGTAATAATAGATACTTATTGGGGAAAGAATGTGGAAGTTAAAATTCCCAACCATATGGGGAAGTTCTTGGATGAGATGAAAATGAAAAGAGACAATACCAGAAAGCAAATCCAAGAGACATACTTACCATTGTTGGCAGGAAAGTTTACTATCCTTGAAATTAGGTATACAATTCGTAATATACTTTATTCAAGTACAAAAATTCAGGGAGGTTCTAATGGTCATTGAGCACAGTTATAGTCTCATTATCTCCCAAGATTATGTAATAAGACTCAGTGGGAAAAAAGGCCACCTCAAGGAACTTAAAGGAAGATGACAACCAAGATATTGTATTCTGAGTAATTAGTCTTTAAAAGTACATTATATTTTAAGATAGCATTGCATTTAATGAGGATGGCATGCCCATGAAGATAGTCGACACTTATGCATCAAAGATCAAGGTAGCAACAAGCAAGTTGGATCAATAGTAGCAACTTTTTCAGGCAAGCATGTATGACAAGGTGTACAATGCATTGTTTTAAAAATCACGCCTCGAGGCTATAGAAGCGTATGCCTCGAGGCTAGGCGGCCCCAAATAGCCTCGAGGCGATAGCCTCGGGGTGCACTCAAGAGACGTGCGCCTCACCGGAGCCAAGGCGGTCTGAGGCACTCGAGGCGGTGAGGCACACTTGAGGCGCCGCCTCAACTGCCTGTAAAAGGAGGCTTAGGTTAGGTCTTCAAGCGTTGGTGCTACTGCTGCAGCATTGTCGGAGCTCGAGGCGGAGCATCGCCGCAACAGCGTCGGAGCTCGCATCGCGCAGTAGCAGCGTCGTCGCAAGCCCGTAGCAATGTCGTCGCAGGCGTAGCAGTAGCAGCTCCGCAGTAGCGTCGGAGCTCGTATCACGCAGTAGCAGCGTCGTCGCAGGCCCGTAGCAGTGTCGTCGCAGGCGTAGCAGTAGCAGCTCCACAGCATCGTCGGAGCTAGAGGAGCAGCATTGCTGCAGGCCCGTAGCAGTGTCGGAGCTCGAGAAGGTTGGTTCTTTGAAGGTTGTCGTCGCAGAATAGTGAATGATGCAGGCTCGTAGCAACGTCGCAGAAGGTTGTCGTAGCAGCGTCGAAGGTTGGGGAGAGAATGCACTAGTGAATGACTTGATTCAGCATGTATACTAGTTGTCAAAGTGGAACCTTTGTTATTTATTTGATAGTTTTACTTATTTATCAAGTTTAGGTCATTTATTTGATAGTTTTATTCATTTATAAGGTTTTATTTCCTTATTAGCACTTAATAAGTATATATTATTTTATTTTTTTATGTTTTTTATGCAATTCCTGAGGCTTACGCCTCGCCTCGATGAAGGCAAACCGCCTTGGTACTGCCTCACGTTTTTTAAAACCTTGGTACAGTGTACCTTACAATGAAACAGTAGGGTAAACAGAAAATGTTGACATAATCAGAACCCAAAAGAAAGATCCAATTTTGTGCCCGTCAATTTAAACAAAGTCTAACTGTCTTTACCTTGAACCCTTGTAATGCACAGTTTTGTCAACATGACATCAACTTCAATAGCATACAAAGGCACCATAAAGTTAATAAGCAAAAGCAACGATTGAGGGCAGACTTCTAGAGATTGGAAAAGTCGAGTTGTATATCAAATTATAGCACAAAGAATGTGAAGAAGTTTTGCTGGCACCAATTTTTCAAGGCATTTGAAACTTCAGTCTCTTTTAGTTATATCATGGCACACACAAGCAGTCAGATTGACAGCTTAACCAATTTTGGCTGCAAGTCAAGTGGAAAAATTAATTGCTTTGTAGAATAGTAAGAAATGAGGTATAAACCATGCGAAAAGAAGTTCAGAAGGTACAGACTAGTCAGATTATACACATATGCTTCTGTCTTTTCACATAAACTAGTATCTTCAGACTCTTTACAAGTAGCTTGTGCTGACAGTCCACCGGGAGTGTGGGCTCACCCTTTTATCCCCAAGTAACTTCATATTACTCTTTATTCAACTTGCACAACCAAAAATATATCTAGTAACAGTGTAGAGGTAAAATCTTCCTAAAATAGTCAGTTTTCAGTACTTAAAGGAGAAAAAAAATACTGACAATGGTAAGACACCCAGCAAGCACTCTATTAGAACTAGTTTTAAGAAAAAGGTTGTATAATATTCATTCGTGGTCAATATTTTAATAAGCCAGAAATGAGAGTCAAACCAGTCTGCATGGATAAGCAAGAGAAACCTATTAATATGACTCCATTTCTATGACATTATCTAATAAGCATATGGGCCTCTCATTATGTACAAAGAGAAATACATAAATCATACAAATGTTTAAGCGAACCACTGACAAAAGCTATTTTACAAAATTCTGCTGACTTTCAGCTACCAATAAATACTAGAGCCCAATATTTCATACTCGTGAAACTTAAAGACATTGGGCATATATATCTTGCATCTCTCGTACAAAAAATTTCTTAGAGCTTGTGCATGTTGATAGAGCGCATCTTGGTAATGCTACCATGCTAGTGGAAGTGGGCAAAGGAATGCCAATTAGAGCACAAACATCATTGTCCAAGCCTAGAACATGAATATCCATGAATTGGATATGAAATCATACACTATGAAGCTACTAAGTATATGCAGGATAGTTCATAAGAGACCTACTAATCTCAAGAGAAGAATACAAGCAACATTCTTCATATTGACTAGAATATTTATAAGTATGTCCCTTCCCCTGCACTATGTAGTTCTCAAATCCAAGTTTGAGACGCTATTGCATAGTGAATGCATGTGTTGAATCCATTGATCAAGTGAAACGTAGATAGAATGACACGGTTGGGTTACTATTTGTCTAGATTAAATACATCTCATGTTTGGTAGTGACTCAGATTTTAAATTTGTCAAAAATTTACTACTATATTGGATGACTGTAGCAAGCAAAGCAGATTATCTAAGATGCTTCCCAAATTAACCATATATGTCATGAACCTTGGTTGTATCCTTAGCACATAATCATGATGCTCCTCATTAACAATGACTTATTATGTATAGTGAGGTCATCTAGAGGATTCTTGCTAGACCAAGAAGGGGAAGTTTGCAACTACTCATTGGACAAATGATTATGGGGAACTCCTCATCCATGCCTTAGTCGAATACAAAAGAAAATTATGACGAGCTTCTTCAATGTGTAGATTGGCATCCTGCATTTCATCTGCTTTTCACCCTAGTTTTACAGCAAATGACACAAATGTAGCTCTAACTAAGTCATATAACTTTAACAATTTCATCATAGTTACTTGTTAATGCTGTCTCAAATTGGTTGGCCTTTTGAGCAACCACGCATCTATGTAGATATTTCAACTTCATAATAGTTTCGGACAAGTACCTACATGTCATATTGTTAAGGTGGCAAATGGGAGATTTTCACCTATTACAGGCCAGGTGTGATCCCTATTATGCAAGTAATTGATGTGATACATGCTCCTTAATCTCCTCTTAGTTTGCTTTCAGTTAACAAGATTACCAAGGCACTCAACTCTACAATTACTTTTAACTCAACAGCTTAGGTTTTCAGGACCTTGTAACCAAAAAGACGACTATGGTGGATATGAGTGCAGTGTCTACATTCTTTACCAACCACCGGTAGTAGCCAGTTCAATTTTTCCTTTAGGAAGTTTTCTTCCATTTAGTATCATTTGCATTTTGAGCACCTCCCACTCTCCAAACTGCACTATATGCCTCCACAAATTTCTTCTTAAACTCTCTTTCACCATGAGGTCTATTTGCTTGTATAACACCACCAAAGACCATTCTATCAATGTCAACTTTCAAACTTGATGTTCTTTTTGAGTTATTGCATTGAGAAGCATGGGGTCTGAGCTGTTCTCCAGATCCTTTGGTTCACAGAATTTATCTCGTTAAATCTGATGGCTTCTTACATGTTTCTCGATTAATGTTGGGTGTGATCTGATATTTTGCATCAAAAAGTAAAATTCTGATACTTTGTATCATAAATAAAACTCAGTTTGACATGACTGTTAAATTTATTAACTTCAATAGTGCTCATGAAATTTGAATTGCTCTGTGCATGTCATGCAGATCTTTGGGCATTATCCATCATACCAGCTATTGGAGCCCCTCAATTTAGTTCAAAAAAAAAAATTAGAGCACCTTTAGTTCTCTATTTGTTTTCTTTTTTCGGACTCTTTCGATAATTCTTCTATCCGTCCTCTTAGAGGCTAGGATTTCAATTAGAATTAGATGTTTCATTCTTCTTGCATGGAATCAAAGCAACAGTCCGACATCGGTGTTCGATACCTTCTTAATTCCTATACCACCTTTCTTTCACCAACAGATCTCTCCACCTCCATAGATTTGTTGCTACCACCACACTCTCGACACCAAGGGAACTCTATCCACAGCAGGAGTGCCACCAATGCAACAACAGCATGTGGTAGCAGCACTCAACGACACACAGCAGCATCGTATGCAGCACCATAGCACACACAACATAGCAGCCTGCGCAACAGCAGTGCGTGCAGCGCTCTAGCGCACACAACACACGGGCAAGGCCCACAACTCCATGAGGCGTACAGCACCACAAGGCCATAGTGCCACAAGGCATGCAAACCACCGCAATGCATGCAGTGCCTAGTGCAGTTGCGCACACGTAAGTCTAACTGAGGATTTTTATTGGTGTCACCTTTTCCCTTCTCGGGAGATGTCTTTGTTCTTCGTGATATACTCCTGTGTATCTACATCTTCCGTGGGCTGTAAGTGGTTTGATCTCTGCCACGGTAACTTGGCTCCTTCCTCAATTACTAATTGGGAATGTTTCCGAATTCTTCTTGGGATCGTCTCCCACTAGTGCTTGGGATCATTTCCCACCATTACCTTCTTGGTATTCTATCTCTTGAAGGGTTATTGTTCAAATTAATATGAGACAATCTGATCACATGGTGATGGCCCCCATGCTCTTGTTGCCTTTACCAATGTTAATATAGCTTGGGCAAATTTGATATCTACCACTACTAGTAAGCGGGTGATTGGTGCAGGTGCATCCACTCATGTCACTGGTGATCTTGGTTCTCTATGTGTGACCTAACCATGAAGCGAATGGCTCCTACTCTTTAGCAACTACGGTTGAAGATGTTAGTTTACTTCCAGGCTATAGTTTCAGATCTTCATTGTGCACCTGAGTTTCCCATGAGCCTTTTTTTGTGAACAAATTATGCAGGGATCTCAAATGTCGGGTCATATTTGATGAGTACCATTGCTATTTTCAGGATAATCAGACCAATCATATTATTAGTGGGGGATATGAGAGGGATTGAGTATATTATCTTTATTTCCATGGATCCTCTCCTTTGGCATCGACCTTTATTTCCACGGATTGACATATTTTACTTAAGTATCCTAAGGTTAGGTAAGTGTGATTAGGACCTAGTTGTTGTATTTTCGTCTCTTTCACAAGTATCTAAGAAAATAAAAGAGCAAATGATAAATACATTGGATACAACAACAATAAACTATCAAATTCTTCATTCTTCTTTAATCTTCAAGTCCTTAGCTCCCAAGCTTTGATCCCAAAGCTCCAACTCCATGCACCTTGATGTTTTTGCTTTAGCCATCAAGCTTTTCCATCTCCATGGGTCTTAAGCTTGAGCTTCCTTCCATTTGCTTTTACCTGAAATCTTAACCTCAAATGCAAATGTTAAATAACAAATATTTTGTTATTATCAAAATCAAAGACCATGGTGCATTTGCATGAACACTCCGGTCCGAGATTGGTCACTCCGACACCCTCAACCCACTTCGATCCGAGATTGGTCACTCCGAAACCCTCAACCCCTAGGTCACCATCCACATCGACCTCCTTTGACCCTCGTCCCCCAAAAGGTCATGGACTAGCTCATGTGGAATCGCAAGTCTAGCAAGGCCCCCTCTCATCAACGTCACCCACTTCAACTGCAATTTTGGTCATCGAGGGTAATGACACTTTCGAAGGTGGGTGGAGTTGATACACACCACACTAGCTCAACACCACATGGCACCTAACTGGAGCCTGAAGGACGCGTGGGCAACTTCACCAGCAAATTAGGATCATCCAACTTAAGGAGGCATGCCAGCAGCAACCACAACCATGGTGTCGGGGAGCCAATGAAACATTAGACGAAAATGGGAGGGATGTGGTTTGCATGGGGGAATGGCCTTACAACTTTTAGGGACAAGGCTCTCAGGGAGATTCAGAGGCTAGATAGAGTGGAAGACCAAGGCTTGATGATGGAGGTAGAGAGACAATGTAGGGCGGACCACATGAAGACCATCCAGGAGGAGGATCGGAAAGCAGAGGTGGAGTGGAGGACAAGATCCAGGCAAAAAGGGATTACAGAGGGAGACTCGAACACCAAATTCTTCCATATGTTGGCATCAGCCAGGCGTAGGAGAAACTGAATTGATAAGCTCCAGGTGGGTAAGGCGGAGTGTTCTGGCGGGGAGTCAGTGGGCAGGGCAGTGATGGAATACTTTAGAGAGTTTATGGGGAGGAGGGATGGGAGATGGAGATGGAGGGGTTTGGGGGCTCCGACAACCAGTGTTGTCAAGGTGCTCACCTAAGCGCACCTAGGCACCAGGTTGAGGCGAGGCGAGACCCTAGCACCTTGACAAGGCTCACCTCACCTGATTTGCCTAAGGCGCCACCTAGGCGAGTGCCTGAACCAAGTTTGCTGGTTTTTCTTTTTTTTAAATACTTTTAATGGTTTTAATTTCTTTTAGTTGGAGAAAAGAATCTTTCTTAGTTTACCAAGTAGTTCCTACACCTCTATATAGGTGAGGGAAAAGTTACAACATAAACCCACTACTAAAATAAAAATAACAAAATATCCCTTACAATAAAAAACATAACTCATAGCTCAACACTCCCCCTCAAGTTGGAGCATATATACCCATCATGCTCAGCTTGTTTCTACACTTCTTAAACTGGAGGCGAGACAACAATTTGGTAAACATGTCAGCAATCTGGTCTGAGGAGGCAAGACAAGTAGTACGAAGTATACCCTGTTGAATCAAACTCCTGGTGTAATGGCAATCCACTTCCACATGTTTGTTCTCTCATGGAACATAGGATTGTTTGCAATGTAGGTGGTAGCCCTATTGTCATAATGCATCTCCATAGATTCCTAAACATTAACATGAAGATGTCGTAATAGAGACCTGATCCATATCATCTCAGCTGCAATATGTGCCATGGCCCTATACTCAGACTCAGCACTAGAACGTGAAACAACACTTTGTTTCTTGCTCCTCCAGGTTACCAAGTTCCCAACGACAAAGGTACAGAAACCAGTGGTAGACCGCCTGTCACCAGCATCACCTGCATAATCCGCATCTGAGTATGCAACAACAGACATAGGTGCCTTTCTCTGAAAAAGAATACCTCTATCTGGACATCCCTTAATGTACCTCAACACCTGCATCACAGCCTGTCAATGAACCTTAGTGAGCTTATCTAAGAACTGACTCAGCTTATCAATGGCAAAGCTAATATCTGGCCTAGTGACAGTAAGATATAACTTCCCCACCAATGTCAATATGCCTTCTTGTTATTTAGTTTTACATTATTCTCAAAAAGATGAATTTTAGAATCCATACGAATATTTGCATCTTTAGATCCTAGCATGCCTGTCTCCTGAAGAATATCAAGGGCATATTTCCTCTGCGACATAATCATTCCTGGTTACTTGTAGCAAACTCAATGCCTAAAACATATCTCAGCTTCTCAAGATCTTTCATGACAAACTAGTGTGCCAAGTACTCCTTTATCTGAGATATACCCTCTGCATCATCACCTCTAAGAATAAGATCGTCCACATACACAAGTAAAGCCACCGTACCCTTACTGGTCTTCCTCACAAATAGTGAATGATCTGATGAAGATCTTTGCATCCCAATAACAGACGCTTCAGACAGGCGTTGGAACCAGGCTCGGGGGCTCTACTTAAGACCATAAATGACCTTATGAAGCCTGCATACACACCCCCCTGAACCTTAAAGCTAGATAGCTGCTGCATATATATCTCTTCCTACATGTCTCCATACAGAAATGCATTTTTGACATCCAGCTGATATAACTGCCATCCATAATGAGATGCAATAGAGATAAGGATGCGAACAATCGAGAATCGTGCAACAGGGGAGAACGTGTCAAAGAAATCCACCCCATAGGTCTGGGTGAATCTTTTAGCCATTAGGCGAGCCTTATACATTGAAATAAACCCATCTGGATTGTATTTCAAGGTAAAGACCCATCTTAGCTCCAACAAGGTGCCGTTGGATGATAAGGATGACAACTTCCAAGTACCTCTGGTAGTAAGTGTAGACATCTCTTCCATAGCAGCCTTCCAATGTGGATGTAGTAGAGCCTGCTGATACGAGGTAGGTAACTCAACACTGGATACAACAGTTGTGAATGGATGAAACTCTGAACTTAGAGAATCAGCAGAAACAACACTCCCAGCAACACGATACTGGGCACAAGATCGTAGAGCCTTCCTGATAGCAATAGGAGTATCCTCATCAGTACTCATGGAATCAAGACCTGGAGAACCATCCACAGGTGACAGACTCTCACCCTGTGCATCTGCTGACACTGTATTTGAAGAAGCCTCTTGAGTAGAAACCGCCTTATCAACCCTAACCTGAAGAGTCTGTGGAATAGATGGAGGGGGCTTTACCCTATACACAACTGGCAACTGATAAGTGTGACCCTTGAAGGTCCCTTCATCCACCGGTATTGACATGAATGTGTTGGTAGGTAGCTCAGTAGCCTGAGAAGGGCTACTAATATCTATGAATATACCAAATGGTATATGAACAACTGGTACAGGTGCACATTTCGGCACACTCTACACCTACCTGGTAGCAACAAAAAAATAAGGTACATCTTCATGAAATGTGGCATCTGCACTGATAATGTCTCTGGTGTAAGGGATCAAAACACAGATACCCCATCTGAGTACGAGAGTAGCCAAAAAACACACACTTGACTACTCTATGTGCTAATTTATCGTGCTCAGGTCCAAGGAGATGTACAAGCACCACGCACCCAAATGTCGGGTGGAAGATCAAACAACTCATCATTTGGATAAAACACCTGCCATGGTATCTACTCGTGAATCAATGAGGAGGGCAATCTATTAATAAGGTAGCAAATTGTGAGAACTGCATCTCCCCAGTAGTTCTGTGGCACACTGTTATGAGTAACAAGAGCTCTGACCGTATTGAGGATATATCTAGGCTTCCTCTCTGCAACTCCATTTTGCTGAGAGGTGTGAGGACATAAGGTATGATGAATTATGCCACATAAGACATAGAATTCTACCAACCGACAAGTACAAAACTCTAATGCATTATCAGATCTGAGAGTCTTGATGCAAACATCAAACTGATTTTTTATCATCAACACAAACTTCTCAATCAGTGGACCCATTTCAGACTTATTCTTCATAAGAAATAGCCAAGACAATATGGAAAAACCATCAACCACAATCAAATAGTACCGATGTCCTGCTCTATCAAGAGTCCTACTGGGACCCCAAACATCAAGATGCATTACCTAAAAACACGAAGTCGAACTTGGTCCTGTAGCAACTAGAAAGGAAGATCTATGGTACTTCACAAGTTGACATACATCGCAGGAAAGTTGTGTCGTTGGGGATACATGAGGAATAAGCATGCGTAATTTTTCCGAAGAAGGATGGCCCAACCGTCTATGCCACTGTAAAGCACTCCTAGATGTGGTACTAACCCAAAATGCTGCAGCCATGGGACCCTGCTAAAGTCGGTAAACTCCTTCATATCCACTACCAATAGTCTTCCCTATCATTCTATCCTGGAAAATACATCCACGCTCATCAAAGATGACACGGCAATTCATCTGCTTAATGATCTCACTGACAAAGAGCAAGTTCATGGATAAATCTGGAACAAACTAGACATGTTTAAGCTGCATAAAAGGGGTAACATTAATTTCCCCCTGACCACTAATAGGAACAAGTCGCCCATCAGCCACCTATACTATACGACCTCGACAGACAGGTTGAATCTATCCAAAACACTGCAGATTCCCGGATAAATGATTGGAAACGCCTGAATCAATCAACCACGTCACACCAGTAGTTGAAGTATCACCTACGGTGGTTCCTAGCGTAATATCTGATTGAGACACTGCCATATTCACTGAAACACATTGCCACAAACAAAGTTCAATGTGCCGCAGAAAAGGGTACACACCCCTGAATTTCTTCACCCTTCAGATCTGAAAATTGACAAAAAATGGGAAACACACCCCAGCAAATATATAAACCAGGAAATACACATCCCAAAAATTTTCGCTCCCACACGGTCAATACTCGAAGGGAATACACACCCCAAAAACATGCATCAAAGGGGAATACACACCCCAAAACTCAGACCACAAGGTCACAAAGAATCATACCACACATAGGAAGGTTCTTGATTCAAAGCCCCATCTCCACAACACTCAAGAACCTCCCTACAATGATCTGACGGCCAACAGCCCACTCTCTAGTGGCCTAGGCAACGACTCGAAGAGAAGACAGCTGGCAGGAGGCGATGACCAGCGAGTTGCTCTACAGCAGCGTCGGATGCAGCAGCGACGGTGTGCTCTAGAGCAGCTGCAGCAACCTGCAGCGCGCTACACAGCAACGATGACGGCGGCGTGCTGCTCTACAGATCTGCTGCGGCGTGCTACACAGCAGGAGCAGCACCGGTGGGCTGCAGATCTGCTGCGGCGTGCTACACAGCAGGAGCAGCACCGGTGGGCTGCAGATCTAACGCGGCGGCAGCGGTGGACTGCAGATCTACGGCCAGTTGCAGGGCACTACACAACAACAATGGCAGCGGTGGGCTGCAGATCTGTGGCCAGTTGTGGCTGCAGATCTGTGGCCAGTTGTGGCTGCAGCAGCGGTGACCAGTGAGGTTGCTGCTGCGGCGGCAACAGGGAGCCGACACTGTCGCCGGGAGTGACGATGGCGGCCGGCAGTAGGAGGCTTGAGGTAGGGTTAGGGTTTGTTGTTTGGTGGGATCCTCAACCCAGTGCTCTAATACCAAGTTGAAGAAAAGAATCTTTCTTAGTTTACCAAGTAGTCCCTACACCTCTATATAGGTGAGGGAAAAGTTACATAATAAACCCACTACTAAAATAAAAATAACAAAACATCCCTTACAATAAAAAACACAACTCATAGCTTAACACCTTTCACCTAACTATTAGGTACTCTCTCTTAGTTAAACACACATCTATGCATATGTATGTGCACATATGCATAGATATGTACATATACATGCATATGATATATATATATACACACACGTATATATATATATATATGCACACACACATATATTTTGTATATTTTTTATATGTATGTACGTACATGTCAACTTATACATACAAATATATATGTACATACACGTGTGCATGTGCACAAGTATAGCATATAAATATAATTTGTACATTTACATATATGTATATGTAAATGTACAAAATTGTATGCACACTTATGATATGTATCAATGTGCATATGTATGTGCATTGCTCTTGTTTGTCTAATCACTTATATATCTTATATATTATATATATGCAATCATAACATACCATATTTTGGTTACTCTATGTGTGTGTGTGTATATTAGTGCCTCATTTTTCTCGGGTGAACGCCTAGGCAAGCGCCTAGTGCCTCGGCCGTTTTGGACCCTCCTCACCTTTTAGTGCCTCTTACCTTTGACAGCCTTACCGACGGCGGACTCGATAAAGGCGGAGGGGCTAGTGGTGCCGTTCACGGAGGACGAAGCTCGTAGGGCGGTATAGGGTCTAAATGCCAAAGGATGTCCGGGGCCAGACGATTTCCCTGTCCTCTTTTTCAAGGAGTTTCGGCAGTTGCTAAAGGATGAGATTTTGCAAGTCCTTGCGGAGTTCAGGGAGGGCAATAGGGGTTTTAATAGGTTGAACAAGTTCTACATATTCCTATTGCCTAAGGAACATAGGCGATTGATGACTATAGATCAATTGCTCTCTCGAATGCGGCATATTTAATTGTGGCAAAGATACTGACGAACAGACTTAGGAGGGTGATTTGCAGAGTTGTGTCAAAGGTGCAGACAGCTTTTGTACCAGGGAGATGCATTTTGGACGGATATGTTGCAGCAACAGAAATCCTTGTACAGTGGAGGGAAAGAAAGAAGGCCTTTCTATGGAAGGTTGATTTCAAGAAGGCTTATGACTCGATACAGTGGTCCTTCTTGTGGGCGGTTATGGCCAAGAGGGGTTTCCCGCTGGTCTGAATTAGATGGATGAAGCAATGCGTCACTACAGCATTATTCTCGGTCCTCATCAACGGGAACCTAGCAGAGGGTTGGATTCACCCGAGAAGCGTCCAATAAAGGTGCCCCCTAGAACCTATGTTGTTTGTGTTGGCGACGGATGCTCTGGCGAGGGTATTTGACAAAGCGTGCGCGGCAAGGTTGATGCAGGGCTTCCCTCTGGAGGGAGGTGAGGGTATTTCGATGCTGCAATACGCAGATGATACTCTCTTCTTTGTAAAAGAGACAGTGGTAGAAGCAAGGCGATGCCGTATCCTTGTAGAGCTATTTTGTGAAGCGTTGGGTATGCAAATCAATTACTCCAAATCTTCTTTTGTCCAGTTCAGCATGGCTGATGAGGTCGGGCCATGTTACGGAGGCCCTGGGTACAGAGGCTGGGGCTCTACCCCTCCGATACTTAGGCCTACCCCTGACGGATAGGAGGATCACGGTACAGGATTGGGCTCCGTTGCTTAAGAGGATTGAAGACCGGTTAACTGGGTGGGCGTCCAAGCTATTATCGAGAGGAGGGCGGCTGGTCCTCCTTAAGGCAGTTCTGTCAGCGATACCAACATACTTTTCTTCAGTTGTGAAGATACCACGAAAAATTGAAAACAAAATTGTGAGCCTGATGAGAAATTTCTTCTAGACCAATTATGAAACAGGAGGGAAGGGGGCGAAGCTAGTGGCTTGAAGTAAGGTGTGCAAACCTATTAGGGATGGGGCTCTGGGAGTCAAGGAGGTAGGGAGAATGAATGACCTCTTAACGAAGTGGATTGCTAGGTTGCTTGGAAAAGTCTGTTTAGTGGGGAGGGTCTTGCACTCTAGCTATGGGGGACCGCCAAATTGGGAGCTCCTCGTGTCACCCCTAGAGGAGCTTCCCATTTCGTTAAGAGTCTGTCGATGGTAGCGCCAAAGGTCTGACCTTTTTTTACCCCAATGCTGGGGTCGAGCAAGGCCTTTGGGTTCTAGATGGATGATTGGACGGGGCTTGGAGTTTTGGTGGAGTGCTTCCCCAGACTTGCGGCACTGGCGGTTGATAGGAGGGCCTCGGTGGCGGAGGTCTGGGATGGCACGTGGTGTCCCACTTTCATAGGTAGCTTGTCAGACCAGAGGCTTGGGGAGATATAGGTGTTGTTGCAAGAGCTGCAAGGATTTCAACCAGAGGATGGTGTGGACTGTTTTGGGTGGGAGGAAGGTGATTTCTCCGTACATTATGCTTGTAGAAGGCTTGGTGGTTCGGGCACGCTAGGGGATATTGATTTGATTAGAGACTGCAGGCAGCTCTAGGAAGCTTCTTGCCCGCTGAAGGTTAAAGTGTTCGTTTGGCTCCTCAGGAGAGGGAGACTGATGACCAAGAAGTGGAGAGCTCCATGGGTACCGGATGCGGAGAGGTCTTGCCCGTTATGTGATCAAGCGGAGGAAGACATCGATTATCTTTTCTTTGTGTGTTCGGTGGTGACGCAAGTCTGGGAACAGTTGGGGGATCGATGGTGGGCCCACGACTCTTCTACCATATTTTGGTGGTCTTTCAGATGCGGCGAGGCCGAAGTTGAGCACAATGTGTTTCGATCGAGGGAACGGGCTCGACCGCTGGTAGTTTTGTAGGCTATTTAGCTAGGTAGGAATACTATTATGTTTAGGGGGCAGTGCCTATATGTGGAGAATTTTGTTGGATCTGCGATGTCTTTCATTTAAGAGTGGAGTTCTGACATGTAATGGGAACATTATACTTTTCTATTTAATTAATGCAATTTTGAGTAGTATTTAAAGGATTACCACCATTTTTCCCCTAAAAAAAACTTTTAGGAAGATATGGTTAGCAGTAAATGATTCTCATTTTGTCTTATCATCAATAGATGTTCCCATTGAGGTGTTGAGACCATTTTGCTTTTATGTCAATGGTCGTTGTTGTCCTGTAGTGAGTCGGAGCATGTTATTTACGAGGGGTACAAAGGAATGAAGGCATCAGGCCTGTATTATCACCCTATCATCCTACTCAAGATCTCATCTCCCATCCTCTACCTAGTCTAGCTGTGTGGTAGAGGGTCACCTCCCACTCAATAGGCTAGTGCACCACTCACGCCCACTGTCAATTACCTCGAGACCATCATCTCATAGGCTTCTTCGTCGCCACATTTCGCATCCATACACTCGTGTTTGTAACAGGCTCGTAACGATTGCAAAATATGGTTTCCCAAGTCGTAGTTGTATCATGTACATTTGCCACTAAACACGCATCATAAACCTTTTATGGGTTCAATCACTGGTGCTTAGAACGAAGGTCTTAATCACACTTAAGAGGACAAGAACGCTCTCAGATGCCAGCCTGCGTAAAAGGTTTGCAAGAAAAGAAACTTTTCTAAATGATCACTAAGAATACCGCGCTTCTTTTAGCAAAAAAACTTCTGCTTTAACAAAACAGTTCATTCCTTAATACCCAACTGGGCATTACTCAAAAATCCCATATTCTGGCACGAAACAATACCAGAGTGTGGGCTCTGTCAGTAAAAAAAAAATTTAATGTTCGACTTTCAAAATCTCTATGAAAAGAGAACGGGAAAAGGGAAGGACGAACCTTTCCTCTGGGAATACAGGGGAGGTCCACCCATCCTCTGGACGAAGAACTCGTACTGGTTCCGGATGGCGTCCTCCTTTTTCGAGCCCGCAAATATCGAACGAAACCACTCTTCCTCGTCATCGAACACCCTTTTGGATAACAGTTACCAATCTCATATTACATACATATAAAGAAGAAGACGAAGAAGATCACAAGACATTCATTAGTTCATTACCTGTTGTAGAAGTTGGTGGAGAGGGAGACGAAGGGATCGAGGGTACCACCGAGCTTGTCGAAGAGGGTGGTGGGCCCCTCGTCCACGGCGAAGGCGTCGCTCGCCGCCACTCCGCTCCACTCCGATGCTTTCTGCTGCAGATACTGCATCTTCCCTTCTATTTTTTTTTGTTGTGTTTCTATTCGTCTCCACCGTCACTCTCCCAATCTCACTCCGGCACTCTCGCTCGCTTCTTATCGAAAAATGTTCGAATCCTCGAAATGGAGGCACGGCGCCGACAAGTAAGCGACGGAGCATCCACCACTGTTTAGGGACAAGCGGTGGACGCACGCCCTTCTCTCTCTCTTTTCTTCTTTTGTTTGCAAGTTTTTCTTTTTTAAAATAAGATTTACTATTAAATAGGAATGCAGATTATAGAAACGTCAATCCTCTGAGAGGAAAGAGAGAAGTACAATCGACTTCATTTAAGAATGGAGGAAAATAATACCCTACCACAAGGAGTAGGGGTTCAAATACAGGAGATAAAATAAGAAAATAAAAGAAAAAGGAAAAAAATTATAAAAAAGTACCCTCATAACCAATACACAGCAATCTAGAACGATTACCTCATGTCGTAAGATGACGACAATGATGCCAAAGATGAGACTCCAGCGATCCCTGCTAGCGAAATCCGAGAAACCCAATAGTCGAAGAAGATCTGGTAGCATCTCAATCGTATGTAACCGCAGCCTCTAACATGGTCCCAATGTGAAGGAGTCGTGGAGGTGGAAGGCGAAGCCTAAGCAACTCACCCCTACCCACTGAATCCCCTCCCCGACACTCCCCCTCTCCACCCCCACGAAAGAAGGGACAAAGAGGGAGGAGGGACACCGACACCATGCATCGAACTGGGGGTCAGAAGCCCCATGTCGAAGAGCCAAACACTAGAGCCAGGCCCGGAGCTGGAGGAGAGGATAGGCAAGGAGAGTAGTTGCCAGAGGAGTCTAAGTGGATGGAAGTGTCGTAGCATGGATAAGGTAGAGTGATGAGCTCAAAGCAAGCTTAGGGAAGGGAGAATGAAGGTAGAGGCGAAGATGGGGGGCTCAATCAATGATTGGGGCCGATCGAGGCCCCAAGCGAAGGGCGAAAACTAGGGCTTGCGAGGAACAAGAGCAGAGCAGAACCGAGCGAATGAAAAGGAAAGTCAAAAGGTCTCGATCAAGTGTGGGAGTTCTTTTTTCTTTTGTTTGCAAGTTGAAAGGAAGGACTTAATGTAAGGAACAGAAATCGAAAAAAGAATCCAAAGTCTCTACTGTTGTCACCACATTTACAACTTTGATTATGATTAATTCTATGTTTTGCATTTTATAAATAATTTCAATCATAATTTTATTAGTTTTCTATTTTCATAATTAGAGATAAAGGGATATGAGCGGGAGGGGGTCAAGCCCTTGTAAGAGTTAGAAGAGGGTCTCTAAGTGAATAACTCTTATTTTGAGAATATTTAAATCAAAATAAATATCTTGATACGAACAAGATATTTTTATTACCTTGTGATTTAATGGTTAGTGGGAGGAGGAAGAGGAAAAGTCATTGGATGGTCCATTAACTCACAAAATCTATAATAGGTTAAGTACGTTGTTATAGCGAGGAAAATTGCAGTCTTTTTTAAATATTTTTATTGAACTTAGAATTAAAATGCATTAAAATCGAAGTCCAAGTCAAACTTAGAGAGATAGTTGTCCTAGAATGTTCCCTAACAAATATTGAGAGTCTACGAATATTTTTGGGATTTTTGATAGTTCTTTGAAATTTTCTTGTGGAATTAGGTCAAACTGGCTGACCTAACCCCCAATAAGAGGTACGAATCTAACCTAGATGAAATGTTGTCCAAAAAGTATGGGGATTTTTTCTATGCTTTCTAACAAGGTTAGAAAAGCCCTGTAATTAATTTCACGCAAATCTGATGAGCATATAATTTTCAAAAAATTGGAAAGTAATGAAAAATTAGATTCTTTTTTGCAAATGCCCCAAGAACAGTGAATGAATTTTCAAAAATAATAGGAAATGAATTAGCCCATGAAATTTTGTACAAGTCTTCCTTATTTGTATCCTAACCTACCGATGGAGTTTGGTGATTTTTTGATGCAAGGAGTGCGTAGAATGAATATTTGACATCAGGGAAACAAATCTATGCAAAAATAAAATGGTTAAAATTGAAAAGCAAGACCTAAACAAACATTTTTTGGGGGTTTTATCTTTTCCATTTTTTTAAAGAGTTTTATAGCATAGAAGCAATGTAAATCAAATTGTAAAAATAACTATGCTAACAAGAGCCACATGAAGAACATAAATATTGATTTTATTGAAATATAGAATATGAGTTTAGCAACTACAAAAATCAGAGAAGAAGACAAATGTAAAGGAATAGCAAAGAAAGATAGAAATCCGGCAAGTTCATGGCAGGGGTAGAGAAGTTCGTCAACAACTGCTATAAGTACAAAGGAGGATGCAAAGGAAGAAACCTGGAGAAGGAGAAGAACCACGTGGAGAAGAGAATAGTGGAGGCTAAGGATGGTGGACCGCTAACTTGGTGGAGAACCAGATTATTCTACTTGTTAGGCTTTCTAAATGGTGGAAGAGATGCTCTAAATGCTCGACCATAGAGTTTTTATATAGAAGTAGGGAAGTCATATGATTGGAGAAAATGGAGAGCCTTGGATTGAGGGAAATGGAGGGTGTGGATTAGAGTTATAAGATTGGACAACCATGATAGAGTTTGAGGTGTAGTCGTGGATTAGGTCTATGGTAATGGAGGGTTAGTATTAATTAGTTTTAAAATGAGGGATTGGATGAAGGCTTAAGGGCTAAGTAAAGGTGGCAGCACTTTTGTTGGTAGGCTAGATTTTAGATTGGCCATTAGATGAAGCTTGGAGAGTGAGGATGTGGACTAAGGTGACCGACCATAGGGATTTTATGGAGAGAATCAAGGGCCTGCCCACTAAGTTGTTGTGGCTTGGTTTGGGTTAGGTTTTTAGGGCCTTTAGGTGGAGAGTGAATGGTGGGGATGTTAGGACTAGGTTGATTAGCCATATAGGTTTTTTGAAGGGAAATAATGGCCAAGCATGGGGTTTGAAAAATAAGCTAAGGGCTTTTGTTTTGGTGGTGGTTTAGGATTTGTTGTTGGGTAGGGATTTTTCTAGGATTTTATGGATGGATAATTCAAAGGATAATAGGAAATTCAAAATTCAAAGAAAGGGATAGTTGGCGAGGGATGAGGTTTAGGACAATGGGTTGGATGTGGTTTTATTGTCCTAAGATGAGGTGTGGAGGTGCCATTTGTTCTCCACTTGTCTTCCTTCCCTTGTATTGTACTGTCCTTTAGCTCCATGACTCCTACAAGTCATAATTATACACATTAGTGCTATAATACACTTACTAGGCCTAAGAAGCATGTGTGACCTAAATACACTCCCATGCATGAAATACAAATAAATACATATCATGTGTGCTATGAACTAACCTAAAATAGCCATTTAGTACTAATTAAATGCATTCTTATTACACTCCCATGCCTATCTTTTGCTAGTCCCTTACAAAAATACATAATAGAATGTAGAAAAATCATAGGTATAAATCAAAGTTGAGTTAAGAGTTAATTAATTAGGCATTAGTTTTCACTAACTAGAGAAAATGGTACATAAGACCATATCTACAAAGACTCGACAGGACTTGGGCACTAACCAAAAGTATGAATCGCTTACATCTTGTCAAAGACTCTAGTAACCTTAGCTTTGGGTTTCAGGAACAACTTTTCATGGCTCTTCAACCCACCCAAGGTTTAAATTGAAGATGAACATCTAAGCATATTGTGTTTGTGGTGGTGGCTCATCAACTGGGCAACAAGGTTGAATAGAAAGTTTTTACTGAGACATCGGATTGTCTTCTCACTGTATTGGACCCTATCTTTAGATTTGTCATACTAAATATTGATAGATTTCTCCCTACCCTTTTCTATCCTGAGGTCAACACAAGGGCAAACCCAGTATATATCTCTCTGGCTAAGCTATTTGACCTCTTTCATTTATTCCTTACTAGTTAATGTTTCCTAAAGTTTTTTTCTTTTTTCTTTTTCTTTTGTCTTTTTGCTTTTTTATTTGCTTCTTCCTTCTTCTACTACTTTATTCCTCTCATTTTTTTCTTCTATTTTCTCTCCTTTTTCTGGGCAAGTGGCTCTTTCGAGCCCCATTCAAGAACATTTCCTAGACAAAGGCTCGAAAAGCCAAAGATGCAAAGTTGAGATCTAAACACCTTGCATCTAGGGAGCAAGCTTGGTGCAACCTATTAGCTATACCGGCAAGGGTTGCGAGACCTAATTGCACAGCAATCATAGGGCCTAATTTGGCTAAATTAAGCTTAAACCTAGCATACAGTCTGTGAATATTGCATTCATTACATGCATTGCATGCATAATTCCATTTGTATATCCTTAACCATAATTCTACCAATTTATGGCCTCTTTAGTAACAATGCCAATTTATCTATGTAGGTCCATAAAACTTGGAGCAACATTGGGACATAAATGATGTTGTACATTCTAAAGACAAGGAGAAGTAGCCATAAGCTAAAGAAAGGAAGGTGGAGATAAGAGAATGCAATTCCAGGACAAACCCTAACCCTTCAGACAATCCATATAGACCCATGCAAGCCAGCATTCATGTCCAACTAATCAACCCATGCACACACGCATACACATACATTTATACACATGTGCACACACATTAAATGAAATTGCATGTGCACTCATAATTTTATATATAATTTTACATGTGTATATATTTGTGTACATTTTCCAATAGCTACATATTTTTCTTATTTTTATTTACATAGATGTGGACTTAGTAGTAGTAGTATGTTGTTTGATTTACATATTTTCTCTAGGCCCACACATTAACACACAACAAGCTCACCTACACAAGCCCAACACCCTTCCTAATTACCCTAGCACTAACCCTACCTCACCTAACCCCCACACCACCTTAAACCCACCTAAACCACCCCACTAAACCTACCCATAGTCCATGCTAGCACCCCCCTCTCCTTATCCACTTCTTTGACCCATTTGACCTACATCCTCACCTTAAGTTGTGCACCCACCTAGAACCTTTTACCCTTAGGATGTACCATAAAGTAGAGGCCTTAACCTACACCCTAGTGCCAACACCTATAAAAAGCACCCCCATGGACGCTGACCACCCCTCTCCCCATGTCCATTCCATCCACTCCACTCTTCTCCACCATGCCACTCATGAGCTTCCAGCTTGAGTGCTCCATCTCCATGACCAATGGCTTCCTTAGTGCCTACTTGGTCTTGGTGATCTAGGTGAAGAGGGAATAGGCTTTGGTCAAGGATTTCCCCCACCTCCCAATAGGCTCACGCCCACATTGGAGAGGACACCTAACCTCTTCCCTCATTCTCTTTTGTGTTTTGTTAGCAGTTCAGTTATTTCTATTACTTGCAATTTTAATAACTTGCTTTTTGCTTACTGAAAGGTCGACCTTTCGCTTTGCGTTATAGTATTTAAGTGGTGGAAAAATCGATTAATCAAAAATAATAGAAGAGCGGGTCGTGTCCACCGGGAGGTAATTATGCAATAAATTCTTAATTATTTTATATTATTTCGGGTAAGTGCGAAATCCCTATTCAAATCTGACATAAAATGCGAAGGAAAGTAGATTCGCAATAACTTAAAAAGATAAGGGTATATGTGCAGTTTTCCCTCACTGAAATCTTCAATAAATTTACGATGATTTTATGCAATTTTCACATGACGTGTACTATAGAAAATTAGTGCTTAGGTTAAGCCCAAAAATCAATCTTAAAACTAGTGAATATCAATAACATGCAATTATAATGAAATATGAGTGTTCATGTGCAATTCTGCCACAATATAATAATAATAAATAAAAATCAAATTATGTGGCAATGGCAATGAATGTAAATATTAATTAGCTTAAAAACAAAGCATTTTTGCTCTCTCCTCCTCGCGAGAGAGAGACCACCGGTAGGCGTTGGAGAGGCTAGGGAGGTCAGCGAGGACGAGGGCTATCCGATGGTGGCTACGGCATCGATGGAGGTGGCTGGCCGGCAGAGGAGAAGACGCCGGCGGAGGCTACTGCTGCCGTGAAGCTGTTGCTTGGTGCGGCGCGCGAAGGTGTGCTGGCTTGGTGCGGCGTGCGTAGGTCTGGCTGCAGGCAGTGGTGAAGGCGCACAGCACCTTTAGGCGCTGCTGGAGGGAGGTGCTGTGAGGGAGAGGCGCGCCTGCTGGCGTGCGGTGGGAAGTTGCAGAGTTGCGGGCTTGGTGCGCTAGAGGAAGGCGGGCGTGCTGAGGTGAGATGCAGATGTTGGAGCGCGCTGGAAGGGAGATGGGCGTGCGGTGAGCGGTGTTTGCAGGCTGCGGAGAGGGCGCTCTGCAGTAGGGGGCGCGCCTGCAGGTGCGGCAGTCTGGTGGAGTTGATGCGGTGCGGTGCAGGAGCGGGAAAGAGGAGGAGAGCGCTGTGCACGCTTATGCGGTGCCTGCGGGGATGATGGAGGCACGCAAGGAGGATGCACTGAAGGGAGGCGGACCTGCGGGTGCTGGAAGGTGCGGGAGAGGTGCAGGATCGGGAAAGAGGCTTGGCTGGAGATTGAGGTGGCTTGCGCGCGCGCCTGCAGATGGCGCAGTCGTCTGGTGGTGTGGGCGGTGCGCGCTTGCGGGTGCAGGGGCGTGGCTGCAAGTGCTTGCAGGGGGATGGACGCGCAGGTGTGTGCGCCTGCGGGCTAGCTGGAGAGGTTGGAGCGCATGCCTGCAGGTGCGGCTGGAGGATGCTTGGCGTGCATGCCTGCTATGGTGAGGGCGTGCGGGAGAGAGGGTGCACTTGGTGCTGAAGATGGGGTTTTTCCCCGCAAGGGGGGAAGATGGATCCACAGTGCACGCTGGAGAGGATGGTGCAAGTTCTCTTCTGGATGATTTCCTCTCTCCCTGGATCTGCCTCTTCTTTTTATCTTCTCCTCGGTTGCACTTGCAAGAGTTAAGGGATTTTCAAATCCCTTAACTATTTCTGGCCGACGGTTGTTGAGGGTTCTCCGAAGGATGGGGAAAAGAACAGCTGCCGGTTATTTGGAAAAGGGTAATTTATCCTTTTCTCCTCATTCTTTTGCCAATTATTTTTCCTACACATAAAAAGAACATATTAAGTTATAGAATAGATGTAAACCTAAATTATGATGCATGCAAACATTCTATAACTTAATATAGTTATTAACAAACCTAAAAGATATAATTAAAGTTACTTAGGCATAATATTAGTCCATTAAAATGGACTCATCACTTACTTATTAGTGTAGATTTCCCTTTCAATCAATTTCAATACTTGTTCTTTTTGCTTTCTTTACTTGCTTTAGTAGTAGTAATCACTCACACACATTCCCACACACTCACACACACCCACAATTCCATTTCCACTTTCACCATCACCACTCCTTTCACCACTTTACATTTGCATACCCACCATCACACACTCACTCAGTCACTCACTAAATGCCTAGTCCACACACACAACCGTTAGTTCCCCCACCATTAGGACCATCTCCCAATATCCCATAACTATCACTACCATCCTTAGAATCCCTAAAACCTATTGTCGTCCCTGCACCATTCCATAGAGCACACCAAGTTGATTCTATAGAGAGCACCACCTTGGAGCAAACCCTAGTCACCCCTAAGTATAGAATCTTCGTCTCCATATCCCTAACCTCCACCATAGTTATTACCATCAACATTAGGACCAATGAACACATCATCACCAATGTCAACGAGCCCTTAAACCTCAACCACATTAGGGAGTTTGAACACTTTATCCTTCCTTAGATGGCCTTTTACCTAATCCTTATCACCCCCATTATTACCACCACATCAACCTTTGTCCCATCACCATTTTGGATCCCATTCCTCCAAGA
Organism: Thalassia testudinum; assembly: GCA_037157565.1. Classification (NCBI taxonomy): domain Eukaryota; kingdom Viridiplantae; phylum Streptophyta; class Magnoliopsida; order Alismatales; family Hydrocharitaceae; genus Thalassia; species Thalassia testudinum. Next base: position 102,470,076 of record JAZHRO010000063.1, read on the forward strand.
GAGACCCTGCCAAACCACACACCATGTCGATCTTGCCATTTTCATCTATCAAATGTTGTAGTGAGTGAAGTGTGATTGTAAATATTTCCCTTCAAGTTTTGTGTAAGTGGTTTCTACCACCATTAGTGTAATGGATTCTCTTTTGCAATATCAAGTAGTGTTTCTCTTTTCTTTCTTGCAATAAATGTTTAGTTAGATTCCCTTTGCTTTTGTGAGTATATTTATTGTCAAAAGCCAAAAAAATCACAAAATGGAAACCCTAAAAATTATCCTCACTTTTTAGTTGATGTTTGTAAATACAACTCCCGCTTTCCTTCGCAACTTCGAAAAGAAAAAAAAATATAAAAAAGAAAAAGATAAAAAGGTAGTCAGGTAATTTCCTACTTTGGCATTAAACAAAAATTTTAAAAAAAGTAAGCATAATAGTCTTAGGTTAGTTTCAATTTCGTAAGCAAAGAAGAAAAAAAAATGAAAAGAACAAAAATTGCAAAAATAGAATAAGGAACTCAACCAAGGCATTCAAGGACCTAATTACATTCACACCTCCCCGTAGTTCGACTAGGACTCCCTTGATTTAATCCCTCTTCGAGTTCCATAATAAAAATTAGATGCACGAGTGCTAAGGGCAACTTAAACTACAACGACAGGCTTTTGAACTTGTAGCTTTACTAACTTAGCATAGTTAACTTAGCCCTAGCAAGCGCACTACAAGACCCTCAATCTAAGTCCCGTTGACTTAAGGGTCAGTGTGTAAGTGCAAGGTTTAAGAAACTTAAGTTTCAAAAACTTTCAAACCACAGGATGGGAAGATAAGTTACATACTTATCATCCATTTGACTTAATACTTTGGCTTTTTCAAGTCTCTTCAAGGACTCGGGAAACAAATCTGTATTTTGATAAATACTCAAATTAATTAAGTCTAATAAACTTGAAGAGTCTAGATGAAAAGAAATTAGTTATACTCCTAAGGTGGGTGATCTTGAATGTCTACAAATTGTGATTTTGGTAGTTTAAGACTTTAAAAACACCAATTTTTTTATACAGAGAATATAAAATAAATCACTTTTTGGAGACTAGGTATATAAAAGAAACTTAGTTAAAAATATAAATCCACCCCCTATGCCTATTTCATGCAATGTCCTCATTGTATAATAAAAGTTTATGAAAAAAGAAAGAAAGGGAGGATATCACTTGTAAAAGTCTAAGTTAATACAATAAAATAGCCTAGCTTCTCATCTCAAAAAAAAAATAGCCTAGCTCCAGACCTGAAGAATTCAACCTATTAAGTATAGAGATATGTACACACAAAAGTTGGTTGGGTTGCCTCCCAACAAGCATAAGTTTTACACCTTCAACCTGGCACAGACCCAACCAAGCCTTTAATAGGGCTAATTTCTCAAGTTAGGGCATTTGGGTGAATTTATCAATATAAGGTTTTAATCTGTGACCATTCACTTTAAAAGTTTGCCTAGTTTTGGGGTTGGAAATTTCAATAGCCCTATTGTTAAATGGTCTTACCACTACATACGGGCTAGTCCATCAAGATCTCAGCTTGCCTGGGAATAGTCTTAATCTTGCATCAAACAACTAGACCTTTTGATTAGGTTCAAAGTGTTTTCTGACTATGTGCTTGTCAAAAAAGGCTTTTGATTTTTCTTTATAAATCGAGACACTTTCATAAACATCATTAAGGATTTCTGTGAGCTCATTCAATTGAAGTTTCCTTTGTTCACCGGCTTGGTTCAAATTAAAATTACATTCTTTGACTGCCTAATAAGCTCAATGTTCCAGCTTAACAGGGATTTGACATGCATACAAATCATTGACCTATGAAGTCGCTAGATCATCTAGAGACTTTGAACCTCCTTTTCCAATTTTCACCAAATCATGCCCCATTTTGCAATATTAGGGGCATCTCATGCCCCTTATGCCAAATACTTTGGTCGAAAGTGGTTCATTACTAGCCTTTAAAAGTTACAAGGAAATTTAGGACTCACCCAACACCCTTCTCCCTCTCTCTCAAGACAATGCCTATTATGAGCTGGCTTGACTACATTCTTGTCAACTTTTACAACTTTAAACCCTTGACACTTTTCTAATAATGCAATACCCAACACCTTTCTCCCTCTCTCAAGACAATGCCTATTATGAGCTGGCTAGACTACATTCCTCTCAACTTACAACTTTAAACCCTTGACACTTTTCTAATAATGCAATAAAACTTTCAATCACATTGTTGAGTCTCCAATTAGGTTGCCGTAGGGATAAGACTCGGTTAATTGGGTTGATGGCATCACTAAGCACCGTTGTCTTTGGTAAAGCTCTAAGTCCAAATTTAGACCTTTATGAATTGCCCATCACTTCCAGAAAAATGGAATGTGCCATCAGTTATTTGTCATCGGTCATACAAAGCGACATTAAAATTTTTTTTTCTATCACTTATTTAGATAAGCAATGACGAATGCGTGATTAAAAATAACCTCCTACCATCAGTTGCAAAAATTAGCAATGGGCGTGCGATGGTCATATTAATATTCATCGTCGGTTAGTCAAGTGACGGTACATATATTTTGGCTGTCAATTAGTGGAAAAGGTGATGACGAAGAGTGTGTTAAAATTAGCTTGTTCTCGTTGCCAAAATTTAGGCACAAGGGGGGATTTAATTTAGACATTTGTCATTGCTTGCTAATTTAACCAACGGGAAATGTTGATTTATCAACACATGCGCAGAGCCCTCTCCTCCCCCACACCTCACATAAATCATCGGCCCCCCTTCCTCTCCTCCTCCTCCTCCTTGATCGCCCTTTGTCCTTGTCACCACCCCTCCTCCTCCTTTGTCGATTGCCAGCCGTCCTCCTCCTCCTCAGGTAACTCCTCGCCACCCCCCCCTCCTCCTCCCCATCCCCCTCTTCCTTCTCACTTCCCCCTCCTCTTCCTCCTCCTACTGCTGCATCCCCCTCCACTTCCTCCCCGCCCTCCTTAGCCTCTCCTCCTCCTCCTACTACTACTACCCCTGCTGTTACGATCCGGTTCCCGAATCCCTACAGGACACGAGACCGGACCGACTCGACTGATCCCAAGATCCAGTCGTCCAACGGGCAAGTAACCAAAAAGCAGTAAAATAAACCACATTCACCATGCATGCAACTAACAATAACAAAAGTACAACAGTAAAGAAGTAAACTACTACAGTACACACCACCATAACAGTAGAAAATTAAATAAGTACAGGAATATAAAGTTCACAATAAAAGAGTATAGAAGTGTAACAAAGTTACTCACTACAACAGGAAATGGAGTACAACAAAAAGGTACAACTACTAGGCTCTACTGGACCCAGCACCCTCTGCAGCCGTAGGCTCTGGCTGCTCAACACCTGGACCTGAAAAAGGTTACGAGTACAAAACGTCAGTGAACGCTAAGTAGAGTGGCAACCAGCTAACTAAAGTAGAAAAAACTGGACAGGTGGTAGCTGTTGTTTTTCAATTTCTTTCTTTCTTTAACTAATTATTCTTTCTTTCATCACTTGGGTTATTTATCAGGTCTCTTTCTTGATCTCGAATGTTCCTTGTGGGAACGATCTTGATTACAGCCTTTTTCGAAGAGTAGAAGTAGCACATGGTGCTCTCCTGGCCGGGAGAGTCTCCCGTGGTGGTCCTACACTCAGTCAACCACCCCAAGGTCACTGTCAGACATAACGGTGACTACGGCACATGCGATAAATGCACGGGTAGCTACCCCGCACTGGCATGCAGTCAGTCGTTTCCGTTAATGGGTGAGCCCAAAGCACAGCACGGAACCAGCATAGGGCATAGCCCTCTCAGTAACAGGGGTCTAGCCCCTAAGAACCAAACAGGGGTCTTGCCCCTCCACAGTCTGCGCACCTTCGCCTGACTACCTTGGTTTGCCCAGTGGGCCTAACAAGTCAGTGTAGGGCAGCTAGCTGAACCTCGGGCCCCGTGGGGTGGCTAGCTCTCTCCCTACACTAGTAGCTCTCCCCAGTGCAGTGTACACGAGGGCCAAAAAGTCAGTACAGAGTGGCCAATCCTAACCCCGGGTCCCAACCCTAGGGCGGCTAGCTCCGCTCTGCACTACACAGGGGGACAGTCGCTCTCCTTGGTACTTCGTACTCAAGGGCCAGCTCACTTCCCCATTCTCATTTCCAGTTCCATTCCATTTATTTCCAGGAGCTCTACTCCTAATTCCCCGTAGGGTTCATGCTCATGTTTCTCAGCCCAAGCCATACTAGGTTTCATCATTTCTATTTCCATTTCTCAGGTTCTACATATGTAGCATGTAACTTTTCTATTCACATTCCAGGTTTATTTGCAAATAGCTAGTGTTTCCAACATTTAATAATTCATATACAGGCAGCTCGTATTTTATTATAAACAACAGGAATTTACATGCAACAGTTGCTAACAACAGTACTTTACATTTCACAAGCAGCTGTTATCCATTTACAGGCAGTTGTTATTATTCCGTTTACTCATCCAAGACTGCAATTCATACATCCCATACAGCTATTCCAGTGTTTCTAGTCCTAGGATTCATGCCATACCCTAAGATCTATCATTCATTCCAAATATGCATTCATGTTGGTAATTAAACTAGGGGAAGCCACTCTACCAGTAAACCCAAGAGTAACGGGGCTTGATCGGCAGGTCCACGTGCCTCAGCAAACCCCAAATCCGTAACAGAACAAGGTCCTATCACAAGGATCAATCACAAGAGACCACTCAGAACATGATAAAAGTATTCCAACAAGTAGAGGAACTTATACGAAGAACAACGAAACCTTAATTGTGGAAATCGAACCTCAAACGGACCCTAAACGAGTCAAAATAGAAAATTCAGATTCAAATCAGACGTCTAGAACACCTTCCAAATGTCTTAAAAAAGTCCAGAACCTTACCTCAACTCTACGCTACTCCTCAGACATCCAGGGACTCTGCTGAACCGTATGGACCTAGTTCCAGACATCCGACCACCTCTCCGGACGTCTAGAGACATTTCCCATCGTCTGGTGCCTCGCCCAGACGTCTGAACTGTATGGGAGGGCATGTCCCACGCCTTCCCGAAGCGAATCCTGCACGCGCGACACAAAATCTGCTCAATATGGCATGGAACAATGCCTCAGCGGAACGACCTGCATGGCCATATCCGCAAAGGGAGGTGTACGTCGCGGGATTTACCTTTCAGTTGTTTGGAGCCTCCTCCAGACGTCATCTACGTCATCTGGATGTAGATCCAGACGTCTGATTCTGGGAAAATCCTAGAACCAGAGACTACCCTCGCCTTCTCGCATCGCGCCCGCTCGACCGCTGCTCTGGCTGCAGCAGTGTCGGGGAGGACCTCCCCGACGCAACTCTCCACCTCGCGCACGTACCGACTGGCCATGTGCTTTCCGGCGAGCTCTCTCTCGTGCTCGCACGCATGCTCACCTCCTTTCCCCTCGCTGCTCCTCCTCTCCTCCCACATCACTCACGCCCGCTCCTCGCCGCTCTCGCTGGGGAAGAAGGAGGGTGGATGGAAGTGGGGTGGCGTGAGGGAGAGAAGGGGGGTTTATAAGGGTGAGGTTAGGGTTCATCAGTGAGAGGAGAGAGAAGAAATGCGTACTGTCTGCGTGTGGCACGTGCGCAGACTCGAGGATGTACGCAAAAAAATTGATTTCCAGACATTTGGGAGGGAGTCCAGACGTCTAACCAGATGTCTGACCCAAGTGCCAAACGTCTTAAAGCATTTTAACAGTACAGGTCTTAATACCTGCCCTTCCTCCTCCCCTCCTGCCCTTCCTCCTCCTCCCCGCCCCCTCTCCTCCTCCTCCTCTTGCTGCTGCTGCCCATTCCTTTCCTCCTCTTCTTCCTCCTCCTCATGTTGTTGTCCCCCTCCTTCTCTCTTCCTCCTACTATTACCACTGCATCCCTCCTCCTATTTCTGCCATTGCCCCTTCCCATCCTCCTCTTTTCATGGCCCCTCTCTTCTTCTACAATGCACAACAATTAGTTAATATTTTTTTTTAGATATTTGTTGATGTCGAAATCCATCGTAGTTTAGGAAAATATTGCGTCATAGTATAAGGATGAAAATTGAATTGACATTTAAAATTTATAGTGCTTGAAAAATCATGAGTTCCAAGGTCGTTCGTAGAGAGTAAATATGGAATTCAATACACTAATTGAAATGATAAGCAATGAGCACAATAATCAATCACAAATATAATATGCAATGAATCAATCTATTAAAAAGATATTCAATTAGAATCAAGAATGTATCTTAAAAGTCAATGACAAAAATATAATAAAGTGCCTAAAAATGGTGGTTGAAGCCACAAATTAAGCATAACACTTAGCTCAAATCCCAATTCAAATCTCAAGTACTCAGCCAAGTCAGAGTCAATTCCTTCTCAAATCAGACATAAGAGAGAAGCCCCAGACAGCTTAAACTTCAAGCCCAACACCCTTTGAATTTGCCTAAGTGTAGGCGTGATTCCCAAGGTAGCAAAGTACAAAACCCCCCTCCTTACCTCAGAAATTCCCTTTCTCTCTCTCTTTAGAACCGGGTACTCAGGTAATCGGGTAAATGGGTCCGGGGACCATGCCCGCGTGCGTGGGGCACAGGCGAGGAGTGCACGTGAGTGAGGGACCTTACCCTATGAATCTTGAGGCAACAAAACATAACACCAAAAATGTTATAAATGCATTTTTGCTTTAACGCCCATCGATGTGGGACTAAAATCCCAGACCATCTTTGCCTGCAGCTGCAAGTAAAGCCTTTGTCAATTGGTCCCTTACTATTGTTTTCTCCTCCAATTGAGAACCGGGATAGCTTCATGGAGGTGTTCCGCAATTCTTGGAGACGGAATCAAGGTTGATGGACTGCAAATGGCGATGGACGATGGCTGCAATAGATGGAGCTCCGGCAAAGACCTGAACCAACAAGTATAGGCTCTAAGCCCCGAATAAAAATTCATTAGCATCACTATGAGCTAAAGAGTGCGATGGTGGGGTCAATTTGGTGAACGGTGGTGTATGGTGGTTAATCGTGGTCAGAGATGAGCTGCGGGAAGTGGGCTGTTTGGTGGGGAAAATTCATGTGCGAAGCTCCCAATTTTGTTGGGGCTTTTGTTCTGTGGAAGGAGAGGAAGGTGTAGGTGGTGACAGCGTAGTGTTTGGTGACATATGGTGTGCATGCGACCATGCTGGAGGCATGGCCAGAGGTGGAGAAGACGGGAGGGAAGAGAGTGAGCGAGTGGTCAAACCTAAGTTCTAAGGGCATAATTCTAGACTAGAGAGTAAGGGGAGTGGAGTAACCTAGTCTATGGGTCCAAAGAGGGAGAGACTCGTGTCGGCATGGCTTGCTGATCGCAAGGGAGGTGAATTCTCTGTGGGAGGTTTCAATGAGGACTAAAGGGTTGGAGGGCCCTGCTGTGGTCGACAAGGAGTGGAAGAAGGTGAGGAAGGTGGGCCAACCAATTTGGCGGTTGGCTGGCCTGAGGAAGAAGTCGAGGTAGGTTGTTGATCGTTCAATTCTCAACACAGTTAATTAATGTTATTAGTCTTAATTAATCATGTAAAGAATGAACTTAAGTTAAGTTGAATTGTTAAATTGTTGTTATTGATTGTAGTATAGGGTCAAGCTAACCTAACATTTTAGATTTTAATTCTTTTTAACTGGTTGAGTCCAAGTCGTTCATTGGGAGGCATATATGTTAATTTAATTCACCATTTTTATTCTAATGCGTAATTAACCAATAACTTTACTAGTTAAATCTATAATTACAATATATGTTAAGTGCATGAACAATTGCACTAAATTGAACAATTAAAATTTGCAATTATTCCATTATAAAAGAAGAGTACATAAATGATTCTACATTGAATAGCATGAAAAGTAAATTACAATTATTATAAGTGTTTACAGAAGATAAAGGCATGAAAGAAATTAACAATAGAAAACAATACCTTTGTTACAATATAAAGCTTAAACACTTAATATTTATTCTAATTCAAATTCAGCTCAGCCTTCTTTTCACATTCCTCTCTCATCAGACATCTCTTCTCATATTTAACCATTCTCTCTCTTCACTCTTTTCTCTTCTAATTCTTCCTCTCTATTAAATCCTCTCTCTCTCTTTCTTTATTCACTGTGCATTACTCTATTCCATACTTACCCAATTTTTAAACCCTTAAACTTCTTACTTTCACTTAACTAAAAAGTTGGTTTAATGGGTGAATCGGGTTCATTCGTGGGATACACAGCACCCATAAGGTGGGACCAGATCACTATTTGAACCCAGTTCTAGTTTGATTAGAGTGGATTTTAGCCTTTTAAGTTTACACAATATCGAGCCCATATCAGGCCCATGTACACACAGGCGCACGCACACACACGCATACACACCTACACGCACACGCTCAAAGGATCAATGCTTAGTAATGCACTCTGTGTTGTTGACCGAAGCGTCTCAGCACAGAATTCATTTTATACCCGTGTGGGAGCTCATTCCTCTCCAAGGTGGGATCACCTTTAGCTGCTCTCCTTTGCTGCAGCATTTGCCCATCAGATCTTCGAATGACAATTCCTAGAGATTCAATAGACCAAATAACTTGATCTAGAGCTCAACCGAAAGCTCTAGATCTCACCTATCCAATTTTATCATTAATTTGATGTTTGGATCACAATTGATCTGTGCAATTATAGTAAGAACATGGACTTAAAGCCTTGGTTCAAATGTATTGCATATGAAGAAATCCAAGTCATTTGATTTGAGAAAAGACTTGACTCTCTTAATTGAGAGTATAGGAATGCTTATCAAAGTCTTCTGCAGGGTATTGAGGAAGAAAGGAGGTCTAGGAATGCCTAGGAAGCTCAGAAGGTTCAAAGCTTCAAATTTGAAACACAAAACTCTAATTTTAGAGTTGAATCAGCCTATCAGATAGATATTTGTATATAGGATTGATCTAAATTCATTCAGAAGGTTAAGGACAATTGATCTGGGAGTAGTTTGGATCTAAAACTCATCATTAGGTTACTGAATGACATTGAGTTCCAATTGGAACCCATAATGCATAGAACTTGAAATCTTCCTCTAATCTCAACAAATTTCATTCAAACTAGTCCCAACAGATTCACAAACATCATATGAACTCAAATAACCCAACTAATCAAAGATTCAATCTTAAAATCACCAAATTAGATTTCTAGTTGACTTTCAAGCCCAAAAAAGTTGACTTTCTAAACTTAAGAGTTTCAGATCAAATTAAAGGTGTAAATAGATCTAATTCAACCCTAGGAATCTATTTAGCACCTCAAAACTAAGTTTTGAGCACTCCAGCAGTGCTATCAAACTTCACCACCTAAGATCAAGAAGGTGATTGTTCAACGGATCAATATAGAGGTTTTGTGACTTAATTGACACATAGAATAGAAGCTAGATGTTCATCTTGTGCTTCAGAATGTAATTCCAAATTCTAATCCTCAATGTATTTATCTCCTCAACCCCACCGGAGTTGAGTAAGATGATAACCATCAGAATGATTTGAGTATCAAAACATTGATCTAAAAGATGAAACCTGATCCTTATCTCATAAGGAATTGATTTAGAGCTTTACAAGATGTTTGGAAGGCTGAAGCTCTTAATTTGGTTCGCCAGAGCTCCGGTAAGCTTCGGTGAAGACCATGAAATATCACCTAAAATCAAATCTCCATGAAGTGCATCAAGAATTATATCAATAGGTTCTTGAGGTTACAAGGATCCTCAAGAACACTTCAGTTGATCCAATTGGGGATCAAACTTAGGGATTTATTAAAGAAAGCTAAAAGAATCAAACTTGAGTTCCCTTGAACTCAAGGAAATATATCTCACTCAATTGAGTGAGGGAAAAGATTTAGGGAACTGGGGCAATGGTGTGTACATAAGGAATTAGGTGGAGAACTCCTTTGAACTCGCCATTGACAGTGTGCTCAAAGGTTGAAAGTGGATTTGGGCGTTTCGGGTGTAGTGAGTAATAGACTTGATTAAAGAGTCGATAGGGGCCCTTGTGTGATGTTAAGGTGATGGAGAGCCCTAATTGGGTGTGGTATAGGCTCTAAGACCTCCGCCATGGACAACGAAGGTACTCAGGTGCTTGTGAGGTGATTTAGGCATGTAGATGATCAAATTAAGAGGAGAGAAGGTGAAGTGAATTTATGGAGAGATGGAGAAGGTGTACAGGTGAATGGATTAATGAAAGGAGGTCCGATGAGCCAAAATTAGCTTGCTAGAGCTATGGAAGACAAAGTACAAACTAGACTTATCACTAAACTAACTACATAACTAACTACGCTAAACCAATCTATGCTAAAAACTATGGCTAACTACGATTACCTGGACGAATTAGGGAAGTGGATCTCCATCGAATGGCTCTTAACAGAGGATGAAATTAGAGAGGGAGGGCAGAGCTCTAGCGGAGGAGGAATGTATGACATAGTGAGTGTCGCTGAGGTTGTGGCCCTATCCGAAGACATGGCGGAGGACGGCGGAGAAGGATGGAAGGTCAAGGTCCTCGGAGAAGATCAGAGAAGGAAGGTGGAAGTTGTTGGAGTTTGGGAAGAATAGCCTAAGAACGACTACGGTGGGGGAAGAGGGTAGGGGGTTGCTAACCATGAATCAACAGTGTGCAGGTCTATTTATAGGTGATTGTGAGGGTTCAGGGGAGTGTACTTGGATGGATTAGCATCTAAGTTCATGGGAACAACTAGCATCAGAGATGATGCTGATGAGGTTAATCGCCTAGGTCAAATAGGATTAGAGGTTTATCCGGCTTGTCGGATGAGAAGAGTGAGGTGAGTGAAGGCTAGGTGGCAGTTGCGGCGAGGTTCAGATGTCGGATGAATGGTGATCGGTGGGTATGGACATCGGTTGTCCTTAGCCATCCAGGACTGAAGAAGAAGAAAGAAGACGATGTGTTCACAGGGGTAACTTTGCAATAAAAAGGACCTTTTTATAAAAAGGACCCAATTGAATTGAAAGTTAGGGACTAAAATGTAAATAGTGGTTTTGAGGCTTATTTTAATTTATTTCTTTTTAAAACTTTTTATATATTACTGTAAATTAGGAAAATATTACATTTATGCCTTGAAATTATGTTTTTTCCCTTTTTAGCTATATTTATTTAAATGATTAGTTGTAATTAAGTTAATTACATACTTAGGTCATTAAATTAATTTAGTTTAAATACTAAATATCTAGCTAAATGATTATTAATCGAGTCAAAATTATTAATTAAATTATTGTTAAGATTAATTGATCTTTAATTTTGTATTTTAAACTTATTTCACAGGTCCTTGGTATTTTAACCCCTACAGTATAATTAATGTTGTATTTAATGTATTCTTAGGTAATTAGGTAGGAAAAATAGCTAATTAGTGATAATTAGAAGCCATGATGAGTCTCTCATCATACCCCCAAGCCAAGGTTTTGTTAGTCCCTAGAAAATTAACCAAGAAATATGATGATTTAAGCACCATGATGATTAAATGATTATAAATAACTCTATAATAGAGGAATTCTTAGGTCAGAATTTTTTAAATATTTATATTTTTTATATTTTTGTATTTTAAATAAATATCCATAAATAGATATAAAATTAATGGGAATCCTCTTACGATGGACTCAAAACCTTAAATACCTTTCATAAATGCGTATTCGTAAAAACAGAATCTTGATGGGAATTTCTTTCGAATCAGAACATTGAAAACTCGTTTAATCTCTATATTTACTCTAAACTCTAAAAATAAAAGAAGTCAAGATGAATAAGGTAAATTAACTAAACACCCTTTATTAACAAAATTCAAAGAATAGTAAAATCCCAAAACCAACTAGTCCAAAGCATCAAGGATGGACTTCTAGACCTAGGGTTTTATCAATCTGTCTCCTTTAGGCCTCAACCGCTAGTCCCCAAAATCGAATTTCTCAGGCTTCACTGCCCACTGCAAGGTTTAGTAGCTATGAGTTTAAGCATTCGTACTCGTGAAATAGACTCGTCCTAAAGGCATCCGAAGTTGCAAAAATCCATATCTTAAGACATCAATTTCCAATCCAGGTTATTCCAATTCAAGCCTTTGGCTTGGCCTTACTCAGATTTGGTTGCTTTCTCCTCACCTGTTTTTATCCCGAGGTCAACACTCTAGGTGTATATCTCCTCAATGGACCACTGGGCCTCTTATTCCTATATTTTATCTCCATATTTTTCCAATCCATTTTCTATAGGTTAAAACACCCATTTGCAGCAAGGTGTTTTTTTTATTGATGGAGGAAGGGGTAGCATCCATAAGTAGCGAGATGCTTTATTTGGTGGATAAAAAATTGCATAAGCATCCATTTGTAGCGAGATGCTTAACTACATGGTATATATAATTTATAATAATTTTTTTCAATAATTTATTTTTTTCCCTTCTCATTTTTCTTACTAAAGTAAATACTCCAAGTCTTTTTTTCTAGGTGAGTGGCACATCCTTCACCCTTTCAAGAGCTGGCCCGTGGAAATCCTTGGACTAAAGAGGATTTAGAATCGATCTCTTAACCTTTGTGTTTTTGCGGTCTCAGATGCCAGTAAGACAATTCCAATGTGTGTGAATTTTGGACGCTTAGGTTACTTAGCTCTCAAACTAGAGCATGGACAGCAAAGCCTTTTACTCTCAGGTCCTTTAAACCATTAGTATCAACCCGTAGGATCTGTCAAGATGAAACTCGCCAAGTCTAATCAAACATTCTCGATTGATTAAGCTAACTATAGCTCGTTAGACCTTATGGCTAAGAATTATACTAACTCTTTACTTAATCAACTCTAGGTATCTAGTCTCTTTACTCAACTTAGTGGTAAAAATAGATATTCAAAAATTAGAAGGATCTAACCTAGTCGTATTGACCAAGAAAGTTACAATTTAGTTCCAAAATTTAAGTCTTGTATAAAACTTAATAACATTTTAGTTATTTGGTTTCAAAATAAAGAGCAGGAAAAGTAGATCATATTAGGGTTTCAAATTTTTACTTGAGAAAAATCTCGTTTAAAATTTGCAAACAAATACATGTTTTGAAAAGATATTCAAGAGAAAGTCCAAAGTAGGGATTTAATGCTAATGTAAACACATTTGTTGAGGGTAAAATGCCTATTCATGAATGTTACTAGGCTTAGATTTATATTTCATGTTATAAATATTGCATAGCATGCATCATTCTGCATTTAGAGTAGTTGTATATAATTTAGGTTAATTGCGTCTTTTTTATGGTTAGGAGAGAAGTATATTTATTTCAGAGCCTCAAATTGATGATCCGACCGTACGGATCTGATCAAGACGACGATCGGAGTCCAACGCCTCTGAAATCGCCTCGATCGGAGTCCCGTAGCACCATATGTAGTCCGAGGAAGATCAATGGCTAAGGGACTAGGAGACATAATTTGGACCTTCAAATGATAAATCCGACCACGCGGATGGATTTGGGTCAACGATTGCAGCCTAACGACGTGAAAATTGACTCAATCCGACCTCTGTAGTAGCCCCAACAACAAGAAGAAGATAGATGACCCAGACTGCGCCACATGGCATAGCCCAAGTCGCTAGCACACGCACACAGCATCGCACGCACGCAGCAGTGCGGGTGCGCTCATGGGCGTACGGATGCGCTGTGCAGCGCCAGTGCATGGGCGCGAGTGCGCGGTAAGGCAGGAATGCGGCGCTAGCGCAGCGTGAGGTGGACTACAATGACGCATGAGTTGGACTTACAGTGACCCTTACCGCCGTCAGTAATTTATCGCATGCCAGCAAAGCCAGCTGTGTGTGCTAGCTTGCATGAGCTGCCTATAGCGACATTCCAGCGATGTCCTGGATGTCACTAATGGTCCCAAACCTATTTTTGCCTCTTCTCCTCCACTATAAAAGGACCTACACCCCCTTCCTTCCAAGCCATCTCTACCTACTCTACTCCTACCTACTCCCAAGCTCTAGCAAGCCTACCAAAGCTCCATTAGAGCTTGTTCTCAAGCTCCCAAGGTGCTTATTAGTGTAACGAACCTTTGCCTCACCAAATACTCCTCCAACTTCCCATCTCCCTTCATAGGTCACCTTGGAGTCGTTCTCCCACCTCCATTCCGGTAGCAGATCAACTCCGTCTTCTCACCTCCATTCCGGAGCTACGTCGTAGCTTTCCTCAACTCGACGTCCTCCAGCATCTCACCTCCGTCATCTCGCTCCTCACCTCCTTCGTCCGAGCTTCTGTCAGGCGCCGTCATCTCGCCGAGAAGTCGATTCGGGAGATTTCCTCTCACCCCCCTCTCTTTATATGCTTTCATAGTTTCTTGTAATTGACATGGGAAGTAATATATATCAGATTTGTTCCACATCTCTATCTTGTGATATGTTTGCTTGTTTTCTTTTATTTCAAAAATAAAAAAATAACAAAACCCTAAAATACCAAAAAGAAACAAAATGAAGCGTGGTTTTCACGTAAAGTAAACGTCATCTCCCTGTGTTCGACCCGGGACTCCCTTGGAGTTTCAGTATAAATTTTATCTGATCGACGTGTTTTGCAACAACGACGATGGGTTACTCATAACCCCGATTTCAAACATGCGAAACATGCACGTCCATTTTAGCACCGTTGTCAGGGAGGCAACGGAATTTACTTTATTGTTTATTACATTTCTTTGCATTTACATAGCACTAACCCTACTTGTCTTTTATCTACTATCTTGCAGGTACCTGGTCGTGTCGTGCTTCACGCGTTTAGAAATTGAGGTTACAAGTAACCTATCGTCATAGTTGCAAAACACGTCGATCAGATAAAATTTATACCAAAACTGCAAGGGAGTCTCGAGTCGAACATAGGGAGGCGACGTTTACTTTAGTTGAAAATCTCGCTTCGATTCGTTTCTTTTTGGTATTTTACGATTTTGTTATTTTTTTGTGTTTTTGAAATAAAAGACAAGTAGAATGAATCCCAAGATAGAAATGGAACAAATATGATATATATATCAAGACAATGTCAATACAATGAACTATGAAAGCATAAAAAGAGAAGGAAGTGAGAGGAAATCTCTCAAATCGGCTATTCGGCGAGACGATGGCGCCTGGCGGAAGCTCGGACGATGGACGTGAGGAGCGGGATGATGGAGATGAGATGTTGGAGGACATCGGGTTGAGGAAAGCTTCGGCGTAGCTCCGTAATGGAGGTGAGAAGATGGAGTTGATCTGCTACTGGAATGGTGGTGAGAGGACGGCTCCAAGGTGACCTATGAAGGGAGATGGGAAGTTGGAGGAGTATTTGGTGGGACAGAGGTTCGCTACACTAATAGGCACCTTGGGAGCTTGAGAACAAGCTCTAATGGAGCGTTGGTAGGCTTGCTAGAGCTTGGGAGTAGAGTAGGTAGAGATGGCTTGGAAGGGAGGGGGTGTAGGTCCTTTCATAGTGGTGGAGAAGAGGCAAAAATCATATCTGGGTCTTTACTGACGTCCACAAATGTCATTGCAGCTGTCGCTGAAGATTGGGCCTTCAATTGTTCTTGTTGGCGTGCACAGGCCTTTAGTGATGTCCATAAACGTCGCTGCAGCTGTCGATAAAGATCTGCCTATCAAATCCTCTTGCTGGCGTGCGAAGACTATTAGTGACAGTTGCAAGTGTCACCAAAGGTGCGTTGCTGAAGATCCACGCGCCTCCCTGCTGGCGTGCGCTGCGCATTTCGCACACCCGTGTCGCACGTGCACTGGCATGCGCATACGCGTGCGCTGCTGTGGGCTGCGCCGCTGCTGCTGAGCGACCGACGAAATTGGAAATTTAGGGGGCTACGGGGATTCGAACCCATGCCCCTCCTTTGCAAGCCAGCGCTACCACCATTGCGCCAACCCCTCCCTTGTGTAGTGTGGAGCGGCTTGGTGCGTCTGCTTCCTAGCCATTGGATCTTGATCCAATGGCTAGGATTGAAGGGCGTAGATGAGGAAGGAGCTGGGCGGTGTTGCTGGCCGGTGTTGGGCGGTCTGGATGGCACCATGTGGTGCCATCTAGGCCATCCATCTTCTTCTTGTTGTAGAGGGTGCTACGGTGCTCAGATCAAGATGATTTTTGCGATGTCGAACTGAGATTGTCGCTCCGGATCCATCCGTATGGTCGAATTTTCCATCCGAAACCCATATGGATGTTGCATTGCCCCCCTGGCCGTTGATCTTCCTCGGGCTTAATTTGATGCTATGAGACTCTAATCTGGACGATTTCAGAGGCATTAGTCTCCAATTGTCATCCTGATTAGATCTGATCGTCCATCCGAGGCCCTGAAATAAATCCTCTTTTCTCTATTGCCCCCCTGGCCATTGATCTTCCTCGGGCTTAATGTGATGCTATGAGACTCCGATCTGGACAATTTCAGAGGCGTTAGTCTCCAATTGTCATCCTGATCAGATTTGTATGGTCTGATCGTCCATCCGAGGCCCTGAAATAAATCCTCTTTTCTCCTGACCATAAAAAGGACCTAATTAACCTAAAATATAAATAACTACTTTAAATGCAGAATGATGCATGTTATGCGATATTTATATCATGATATGCAGTGCTAAGCCTAGGAACTATCACAAATAAGCATTTTACGATGAATTTATACATGTTTATCATACCCCCATGCTTACTTTTTGCTAGTCCCTAGCAAAATTAAACTATATGCTATGTATAAAGTCAAAATTAAGATTAGATCTCTTAGGCCTAAGTCATTTATTAACAATAGAAAATTTCAACTAAGGTCTTAAACTATGAAAACTCAACAGTACCTGGGTGTCTACCAGAATGCAGACCGTCCAAGTTCTCGCCTTATTTGAGAAGGGAAGATATATATATTTTTATTTTTCTTCTTTTCTAATTTTTTTGTACTTTTGGAGTTTGAGAGTTCTAGGATAACTTTTTACGGCTACCTGACCTGCCCAAGACTCGAAAAGGACTCTAAGTACTAAGCATCTTTGTGAAAAGGTGATAGACTCACAAAAGGGCCGTTAAGATGGACTTTAGGTTTCTACGACCCTAGGTAACCTTTCCTAAAGGTTTATTTTTACAATCGGTAGCTTTCTCCCTACTTTCTTTTATATGGGGTCAACATAAGAGTGAACCCAGTGTATATCTCCATGGTTTATTCTACTTCCCCGCTTCTTTCCTAAGTGTTTTGGGAATTATTGTGCATTTTTTTGTGATCTGGGTTTTGGACAACCGGCCGATGAGGTGTTACCATCGACAACTTGCCAGCCATACTCGTGCGGTGAAGTGTAGTTTTATTTTTTTTTTTATTTTCTCCTTTTTTTTTGAGTGTTTCTTTTTTTTTTTTCCTAAGTAGGTGGTTTCCCTGATCTAAGATTTACCTAAAGGCAGTACAATGAAATTGATCTTGTGGCTGGGCTCTGGACAACCAGCCGATTAGCTGTTACCACCGAAAACTTGCCAGCCATACCACCCAAGTCAGTCCATTAACTACCCAATTTCCGTAAAAACTGCCGGAAAGTGAGTCAGTGCAAAAAAATGTGTGTAGATGCTTAGGCTTAAAGTCCCCCTAAATCAAAGGGTAGGTTGATAAGTCGCATACTTATCATCCCAAATTATTTACCAAATTAAAATAAATTTTAATTGGGGAGGACTCGAGACTACATCCACATTCGAGTGGACACCCAGGCTAATTAAGTCCAAAGACCTGAAGAGTCTAAGTGTTTAGGTCCTCTCGTATCATTTCCTAAAGTTAATAACTTCCAAATGCCTAAGTTCTCTTTTCCTAATTTCTTTCTTTTTTTTAAATTTTTTTTTTAAAATTTTCAATTTTTTTTAATTTTATAAGAAACTAAAAGAAATTCTATGAAGTTAACATAATGATTTCAGGAATTGATTATCCACCCCCCATTCCTAAATGATGCAATGTCCTCATTGTAAAAATAAAGACATGAAAAATGAAGAGTAAACAGAACATCATCTGAGTGTCGTGAAAATCCAGTCCAGCTCCGTAGAGAAAAGGGTGTATACACACGTGTTAAGTTTAATGCCTTCAGCTAGGCGTAATATACATATAAAGAAGAAATTGAGAATTCACAAGTGTGGGTCAGAATCAAAATAAAAAGGTTGATCCTGAAACCCATCTGTAGAAGATGTCCACAGACGTGGACGAGATTATGGTGCAGACCCATGCCCCAGGGTCGGGTGGTTCTCAGGTTCTGGATGAAAATCACCCAGAACTAAAGGTTGTTGTATTTGCGAGGCTGGGCCTGCAGTTTAGTGGTGTGCAACCCAAGACCAAAGTGTCGGACAATGGGCAAAGATGGTTCAATAGGTGCGGTTGTCCACTTAACATCTAGCTCAGAAAAATAATCAGTTATTTCAAGCTTGGGTTGCACGTGAAAGATATCGTAAGGGTCCTAGTAGAAAGTAGGTGGTTTTAGGTCAATAGGTACCCTTAGATCCAAAATCAAACTTCCCTCAGAATTAACCTCCCAAATCTTTATTTCAACAATTCTATCCTCCAACATCAAGGGCTTAGGCTTCGGGACCTCTAGCATATTATTCACCCCATATGATTCTCCCAAGTTTAGAAATCGTGGCTGAATCAAAATTGACTTGGGCACAAAGATCTCAAAAGTCAGCTCTTTGGGGTGCAGATGAGGATTGGGGTTACTGATTGAATCATCAAGATTCGGATCCTCCAAGTTAACCCCAACCGAATCCAAGTCTTCAATGAATGGGCTATCAAATTGTTCATCAGATTCCTCATGCCCGTTTGTCTCACTAAAATCATTTTCCTCATGTTCAAGTGAGACTTCACCTAAAGATTCTTCACCCTCAGTGTCAAAGAATTGATGATCCTCATTTATATATGTCTCAAAATCATAAATCATTTCTTGATCCAAGGAGACATAATTTTCTTCATTTCCTGACTTGGGGATCTTGGGTGAATCAATCGGTTCATCCTCAAATAGTTGCTCTAAGCCATCCTAGTCATCCTCAGTCTCAGAAAATGTATCCCCCCAACAGGCGCCTGAGCGGGTTCAGACATTGGCTCTCTTGAAGGGGGTTCATCTTGAGAATCATCCCAAGATTTGACTAGTGCAACCACAAATTTTATCCTCAACCTCGATAATTTCCCAAGAAGAAACTCACCTAAGTCCCTATTCCTAACACTTTGGAGTAAATCCAATAGAGAACTATTAAGTTCATCAATCATTTTGATCATAGGCTCTAGTGCTTCAGTGCATGGTGTTGACTGAGCCTCTAAAGATTGTATAGTATTTCTCAAATTAGCCAACACCCTATCCTGGATCTGGTTCACCTGAACCGACTAGTTTGGTTTAGGTTTGGGTTAAATCTAAGGGAGTCAAGATGTCGAGGTTCTCAGGTCCCTCCCTGAAAGTAGGTCATTCTAGGTTGTTTATGGGATGGTGGTGACCTATATTCAGTGGAATACTGGGGATGGTAGGTGTTATAATCATTATATCCTTCCTGATTGTAGATCGGGTTGGTTTGGTGATTAAAGGGTGAAGATCTATAATCATTGCAGCTCTGGGAAGGATAATAATCATAGTCTTGTCATCCAGGGTTAGGTCCTGGACCCTGAGGTCAGGATTCATATCCCCAATCAAAGTCATCCCGGCTAGTGGATGGGTAATTACAAGTCAAGTCGGGATAGTAATCATCTTGGGGATAAGTGGTGGTAGGAGGATAGGATGTGAAATGTGTGCAGGATGTGGAAGGGTACATGGTGAAGTAAGGAGGGAAATCAGAATAAAAATTAGCCCTGCAATACAAAAACACAAGCCTGTCCTTAGTTTGGGTAGCCTAAAAATCTACAGACTCTCAGAATCCATCCTAAGATTATAAATGATTTACTCTACTTATGTCCAGGCAATCCAACCAGTTAGAAGGAGGGACTGGGGAGAAGGTTCTTCCTTTGGCTTGTGCCTCTGGTTCCTAGTATACCCCCCAGCCGCGGTCATTTGATGCTACTCCCCTAGCTAGACATCAGATTGACTAGTATAAGTAGGTTAATCGTGAACAATCTCAATCTAGATCTTGACGAGCAAACCAGTCCTTAGGGCCAACGTCTAATCAATTTTAGTTAGGCTTGGGACAATGGTGCTTCAGGAATGTGATGGGCCCTTTAGATGGGTTGTGCCCTTAACAATCAGTTAAAATGTGTGTGTGCACAATCAGGGTTTGCAAACAAGGTTATTTGATGATGTGTCTTTTAGAGTTCAACCTTGTTTAGTAGCTTTTAGGGTTTAATCTTAGGTATATCCAATCAAGTTTAGGAGAACACTCCAAGTTTTGCAAGCACTGGTGATAATATATTCCTTTAGAAATCAAAGAAAAAAAAAATGTGGAGTGCCTGGTTCAACCCTAAGAATCAACCCTAAGTGGCAAGCTACTTGATGAATCGCTTTTATCTTAAGTGGTGCGGCCTAAATAGTTCAATCAATTGGCCTATTGCACCACTTAGTTAAGGCACACAGAAATTTTTGACCTATTCAGATTTCTACTCACTTATTTGTGTGTTGAATTAAGTGTACCGGGTCCACAGGTCAGATCCCGGTTAAGTGGTAGAATCAAAGTGATTGTGCGCCTTAGGATAAGAAGTTATGGATGTTAAGTGTGTAGCTTTCAAAAAATCCCACAATCAGATAACACTTTTTTTTATTTTTTACTTTATTTATGTGGATGGCGAGGTGAGTGGAGGTGGCAAACAAACAACCAAATCTATCCTAGGGTTTATAAAAAAACACCTAAGTTGATTTGGGTTTGAGTTATTCGGTTATGGAATGAAAACTAAGGTGGGGGTGGTGTGGGGGACACTTACAAAACACGCTACCCACACTTTACTCTGGTCTACCGCACTTGGATCTCCATGCTAGGGTACCTGCAAGATAGTAGATCAAAGACAAGTAGGGTTAGTGCTATGTAAATGCAAAGAAGTGCAATAGACAATAAAGTAATTCCATTGCCTCCCCAGTAACGGTGCCAAAATGGTCGTGTCGTGCTTTGCATGTTTAGAAATCGAGGTTACAAGTAACCTGTCGTCGTAGTTGCAAAACACGTCGATCAGATAAAATTTATACCGAAACTCCAAGGGAGTCCCGGGTCGAACACAGGGAGGCACGTTTACTTTAGTTGAAAATCACGCTTTGATTCGTTTCTTTTTGGTATTTTTGGGTTTTGTTATTTTTTTGTGTTTTTGAAATAAAAGACAAGTAGAATGAATCACAAGATAGAAATGGAACAAATATGATATATATATCAAGCCAATGTCAATTACAATGAACTATGAAAGCATAAAAAGAGAGGGAGGTGAGAGGAAATCTCCCGAATCGGCTGTTCGGCGAGACGACGGCACCTGGCGGAAGCTCAAACGAAGGAGGTGAGGAGCGGGACGACGGAGGTGAGATGTTGGAGGACATCGGGTTGAGGAAAGCTTCGGCGTAGCTCTAGAATGGAGGTGAGAAGATGGAGTTGATCTGCTACTGGAATGGTGGTGAGAGGACGACTCCAAGGTGACCTATGAAGGGAGATGGGAAGTTGGAGGAGTACTTGGTGGGACAGAGGTTCGCTACACTAATAGGCACCTTGGGAGCTTGAGAACAAGCTCTAATGGAGCATTGGTAGGCTTGCTAGAGCTTGGGAGTAGGTGGGAGTAGAGTAGGTAGAGATGGCTTGGAAGGGAGGGGGTGTAGGTCCTTTTATAGTGGTGGAGAAGAGGCAAAAATCGTATTTGGGTCTTTACTGACGTCCACAAATGTCGCTGCAGTTGTCGCTGAAGATTCGCCCTTCAATTGTTCTTGTTGGCGTGCACGGGCCTTTAGTGATGTCCATAAACATTGCTACAGCTGTTGCTGAAGATTCGCCTATCAAATCCTCTTGCTGGCATCCGCAGACCATTAGTGACAGTTGCAAGCGTCACTAAAGGTGCGTCGCTGAAGATCTGCGTGCCTCCCTACCGGCGTGCTCTCTAATGGCGCTGCGCGCTTCGCGCACCCTTGTCGCACGCGCGCTGGCATGCGCGTACGCGTATGCTGCATTGGCGCTGTTACGCGCTGCGCGGCTGCTGTTGAGTGGCCAGCGCAATTGGAAATTGGGGGGGCTGCGGGGATTCGAACCCGTGCCCCTCCTTTGCAAGCCAGCGCTACCACCATTGCGCTAACCCCTCCCTTGTGTAGTGTGGAGCGGCTTGGTGCGTCCGCTTCCCAGCCGTTGGATCTTGATCCAATGGCTAGGATTGAAGGGTGCAGATGAAGAAGGAGCTGGGCGGTGCTGCTGGCCGGTGTTGGGCGGTCTGGATGGTGCCACGTGGCGCCATTTGGGCCGTCCATCTTCTTCTTGTTGTAGAGGGTGCTACGGTGCTCAGATTAAGATGATTCCCGCGATGCCGAACTGCGATCGTCACTTCGAATCCATCCGTACGATCTGATTTTCCATCCGAAACCCATATGGATGTTGCATTGCCCCCTGGCTGTTGTTCTTCATCAGGCTTAATGTGATGCTACAGGACTTTGATTTGGACGATTTCAAAGGCGTTAGTCTTCGATTGTCGTCCCGATCAGATCCGTATGGTCTGATCGCCCATCCAAGGCCCTGAAATAAATCCTCTTTTCTCCTGACCATAAAAAGGACCTAATTAACCTAAAATATAAACAACTACTCTAAATGCAGAATGATGCATGCTATGCGATATTTATATCATGATATGCAGTGCTAAGCCTAGGAACTATCACAAATAAGCATTTTACGATGAATTTATACGTGTTTATCAGTACCCTAGCATGGAGATCCAAGTGCAATAGACCGGAGTAAAGTGCGAGTAGAGTGTTTTGTAAGTGTCCCCCACACCACCCCCACCTTAGTTTTCATTCCATAATCGAATAACTCAAACCCAAATCAACTTAGGTGCTTTTTATAAACCCTAGGATAGATTTGGTTGTTTGTTTGCCACCTCCACTCACCTCGCCATCCACATAAATAAAAAAAATAAAAAAAAAGTGTTATCTGATTGTGGGATTTTCTGAAAGCTACACACTTAACACCCACAACTTCTCACCCTAAGGCGAATAATCACATTGATTCTACCACTTAACCAGGATCTGACTTGTGGACCCGGTACACTTAATTTAACACACAAATAAGTGAGTAGAAATCTGAATAGGTCAAAAAATTCTGTGTGCCTTAACTAAGTGGTGCAATAGGCCAATTGATTGAACTGTTTAGGCCGCACCACTTAAGATAAAAGCGATTCATCAAGTAGCTTGCCACTTAAGGTTGATTCTTAGGGTTGAACCAGGCACTCCACATTTTTTTTTCTTTGATTTCTAAAGGAATATATCATCACCAGTGCTTGCAAAACTTGGAGTGTTCTCCTAAACTTGATTGAATATACCTAAGATTAAACCCTAAAAGCTACTAAATAAGGTTGAACTCTAAAAGACACATCATCAAATAACCTTGTTTGCAAACCCTGGTTGTGCACACACACATTTTAACTGATCATTAAGGGCACAACCCATCTAAAGGGCCCATCACATTCCTGAAGCACCATTGTCCCAAGCCTAACTAAAATTGATTAGACGTTGGCCCTAAGGACTAATTTGCTTGTCGGTATCCAGATTGAGATTGTTCACGATTAACCTACTTATACTAGTCAATCTGATGTCTAGATAGGGGAGAAGCGTCAAATGACCACAGCTGGGGGGACATTAGGAACCGAAGGCGCAAGCCAAAGGAAGAACCTTCTCCCCAGTCCCTCCTTCTTACTGGTTGGATTTCTTGGACATAAGTAGAGTCGTCTGTAATCTTAGAATGGATTCTGAGAGTCTGTAGACCTTTAGGCTACCCAAACTAAGGACATGCTTATATTTTTGTATTGCAGGGCTCCTTTCTCTTCTGATTTCCCTCCTTACTTCACCATGTACCCTTTCACATCCTACACACATTTCACATCCTATCCTCCTACCACCACTTATCCCTAAGATGATTACTATCCCGACTTGACTTGTAATTACCCATCCACTAGCCAAGATGACTTTGATTAGGGATATGAATTCGGACCTCAGTGTCCAGGGCCTAACCCTTGACAACATGACATGATTATTATCCTTCCCAGAGCTATAATGATTATGGATCTCCATCCTTTGATGACCAAACCAACCCGATCTACAATCAGGAAGGATATTATGATTATAACACCTGCCCTCCCCAGTATTCCTCTGAATATAGGTCGCTACCATCCTTTGAACAACCTAGAATGACCTACTTTTAGGGAGGGGCCTGAGAACCTCAACATCTTAACTCCCCTAGATTCAACCCAAACCCAACCAAACTTGAATTGAACTAGTCAGTTTAGGTGAACCAGATCCAAGATAGAGTGTTGACTAATTTGAGGAACACCATACAATCTTTAGAAGCCCAACTAACACCATGCACTGAAGCACTGGAGCCTATGATCAAAATGATTGATGAACTTAATAGTTCTCTATTGGATTTTCTCCAAAGTGTTAGGGATAGGGACCTGGGTGAGTTTCTACTTGGGAAGTTGTCGAGGTTAAGGATGAAATTTGTGGTTGCCCTAGTCAAATCTTGGGATGAATCTCAAGATGAACCCCCTTCAGGAGAGCTAATGTCTGAACTTGCTCAGGCGCCTATTGGGGGCGATACATTTTCTGAGACTGGGCATGACCAGGTTGGGCTAGAGCAACCATTTGAGAATGAACTGATTGATTCACTCGAGATCCCCAAGTCAGGAAACGAAGAAAATTATGTCTCCTTGGATCAAGAAATGATTTATGATTTTGAGACATATATAAATGAGGATCATCAATTCTTTGACTCTGAGGGTGAAGAATCTTTAGGTGAAGTCTCACTTGAACATAAGGAAAATGATTTTAGTGAGACAAACGGGCATGAGGAATCTGATGAACCATTTGATAGCCCGTTCATTGAAGATTTGGATTCGGTTGGGGTTAACTTGGAGGATCCGAATCTTGATGATTCAATCAGTGACCCCAGTCCTCATCTACACCCCGAAGAGCTGACTTCTAGATCTTTGTGCCCAGGTCAATCTTGATTCAGCCACGATTCCTGGACTTGGGAGAATCATATGGGTTGAATAATATGCTAGAGGTCCCGAAGCCTAAGCCCTTGATGTTGGAAAATAGAATTGTTGAAATAAAGATTTGGGAGGCTAATTCTGAGGGAAGTTTGATTTTGGATCTAAGGGTACCTATTGACCTAAAACCACCTACTTTCTACCAGGACCCTTACGATATCTTTCACGTGCAACCCAAGCTTGAAATAACTGATTATTTTTCTGAGTTAGATGTTACGTGGACAACCACACCTATTGAACCATCTTTACTCGTTGTCCGATACTTTGGTCTTGGGTTGCACACCACTAAACCGCAAGCCCAGCCCCGCAAACACAACAACTTTCAGTTCTGGGTGATTTTCATCTAGAACCTAAGAACCACTTGACCCTGGGGCATGGGTCGGTACCATAATCTGGTCCACGTCTGTGGACATATTCTGTTGGCGGGCTTCAGGATCAATATTTTTATTTTGATTCTGACCTGCACTTGTGAATTCTCAATTTCTTCTTTGTATGTATGTTATGCCTAGCTGAAGGCATTAAACTTAGCACGTGTGTATACACTCTTCTCTCTACGGAGCTGACCGGATTTTCATGACACTTAGGTGATGTTCTGTTTACTCTGCGCTTTTCATGTCTTTATTTTTACAATGAGGACATTGCATCATTTAGGCATGGGGGGGTGGATAATCAATTTCTGAAATCATTATGTTAACTCCATAGAATTTCTTTTAGTTTCTTATAAAATTTTTAAAAAAATGAAAATTTTAAAAAAGATAAAAAAAGAAATTAGGAAAAGAGAACTTAGGCATTTGGAAGTTATTAACTTTAGGAAATGATACGAGAGGACCTAAACACCTAGACTCTTCAGGTCTTTGGGCTTAATTAGCCTAGGTGTCCACTCGAATGTGGACTTAGTCCTGAGTCCTCGCCAATTAAAATTCATTTTAATTTGGTAAATAATTTGGGATGATAAGTATGCGACTTATCAACCCGCCCTCTGATTTGGGAGGACTTTAAGCCTAAGTATTTGCACACATCTTTTTTGCACTGACTTACTTTCCAGTGATTTTTATAGAAATTGGGTAGCTAATGGACCGACTTGGGTGGTATGGCTGGCCAGTTGTTGGCGGTAACAGCTCATCGACCAGTTGTCCAGAGCCCAGCCACAAGACCATTTTCGCTGTACTGCCTTTAGGTAAATCTTAGATCAGGGAAGCCACCTACTTAAAGAAAAAAAAAGAAACGCTCAAAAAGAAAAAAAATGAAAAAGGAGAAAAATAAATAAATAAAATCACACTTCACCGCACGAGTATGGCTGGCAAGTTGTCGGTGGTAACAGCTCATCAACTGGTTGTCCAGAACCCAGCTCACAAAAAAAAATTCACAATAATTCCCGAAACACTTAGGGAAGAAGCAGGGAAGTAGGATAAACCGGGGAAATATACATTGGGTTTGCCCTTGTGTTGACCCCATAAATAAAAGAAGTAGGAAGAAAGCTACCGATCGTAAAGATAAACCTTTAGGTAAGGTCACCTAGGGTCGTAGAAACCCAAAGTCCATCTTAACAGCCATTTTGTGAGTCTATCACTTTTTCACAAAGATGCTTAGTACTTAGAGTCCTTTTCAAGTCTTGGGCGGATCGGGTAGCCGTAAAAAGTTATCCCGGAACTCTCAAACTCTAAAAGTACAAAAAAATTAGAAAAGAAGAAAAATAAAAAAATATATATATCTTCCCTTCTCAAACAAGGCGAGAACTTGGGCGGTCTACATTCTGGCAGACACCCGGGTACTATTGAGTTTTCGTAGTTTAGGACCTTAGTTGAAATTTTCTATTGTTAATAAATGACTTAGGCCTAAGTGATCTAATCTTAATTCTACTTTTATACAAAGCATATAGTTTAATTTTGCTAGAGACTAGCAAAAGATAGGCATGGGGGTATGATGTAAACACATTTGTTGCGGGTAGAATGCCTATTCATGCATGTTCCTAGGCTTAGATTTGCATTTCATGTTATAAATATTGCATAGCATGCATTATTCTGCATTTAGAGTAGTTGTATATAATTTAGGTTAATTTCATCTTTTTTGTGGTTAGGAGAGAAGCATATTTATTTCGCAGCCTTGGATTGACGATCCGACCATACAGATCTGATCAAGACGACAATCGAAGTCCAACGCCTCTGAAATCGCCTCGATTGAAGTCCCGTAGCACCATATGCAGTCCAAGGAAGATCAACGGCCAAGGGACTAGGAGATATAATTTGGAGCTTCAAATGATAAATCCAACCACGCAGATGGATTCGGGTCGACGATCGCAACCTAACGGCGTGAAAATCGACTCAATTAGACCTCCGTAGCGACCCCTACAACAAAAAGAAGATGGACGGCCCAGATTGCGCCATGTGGCGTAGCCTAAGCCGCCAACACACGCATGCAACACCGCACGCGCGCAGCAGCGCAGGTGTGCACGTAGGCGCATAGGTGCGCTTGCGTGCAGCGCAGCGTGAGGTGGACTACAGCGACGCATGAGTTGGACTTACTGCGACGCTTACAGCCGTTGGTAATTTATCGCATGCCAGCAAAGCCAACTGTGAGCGCCAGCGGGCATGAGCTTCCTACAGCGACGGCTTGAATGTCACTAATGGTCCCATACCTATTTTTGCCTCTTCTCCACTATAAAAGGACCTACACCCCCTCCCTTCCAAGCCATCTCTACCTACTCTACTCCACCTACTCCCAAGCTCTAGCAAGCCTACCAATGCTCCATTAGAGCTTGTTCTCAAGCTCTTAAGGTGCCTATTAGTGTAGCGAACCTCTGCCCCACCAAGTACTCCTCCAACTTCCCATCTTCCTTCATAGGTCACCTTGGAGCTGTCCTCCCACCTCCATTCCGGCAACAGATCAACTCCATGTTCTCACCTCCATTTCGGAGCTACGCCGAAGCTTTTCTCAACCTAACATCCTCCAGCATCTCACCTCCGTCGTCTCGCTCCTCACCTCCTTCGTCCAAGCTTCCGCCAGGCGCCGTCGTCTCTCCAAACAGCCGATTCAAGAGATTTCCTCTCACCCCTATCTCTTTATATGCTTTCATAGTTTCTTGTAATTGACATTGGAAGGAATATATATCAGATTTATTTCACATCTCTATCTTGTGATACGTTTGCTTGTTTTCTTTTATTTCAAAAATACAAAAAAATTAACAAACCCTAAAATACCAAAAAGAAATAAAACGAAGCATGGTTTTCACGTAAAGTAAACGCCATCTCCCTGTGTTCGACCCGGGACTCCCTTGGAGTTTTGGTATAAATTTTATCTGATCGACGTGTTTTGCAACTACGACGATGGGTTACTTGTAACCCCGATTTCTAACATGCGAAACACGCACGACCAAATGCTCTTACTAATTATACACTATTTACAATATATATATTCATTTCTGAACTTAAGAAAATTAAACTCTTAAATTACTTGTATAAATATTTAAATATGTCTTTTTTTTATATTCTTCAATTCTTCTTTGAAATTAATGTAATCCCCCTATATTTTTTATTTTATTTTTTATATTTTTTATGCTTTATCCAATTTTAAATTTTTATGTATTTTTGAAAATTTTTAATTTTTATACATTTTCTATTTTTCTCATCTTTTATCTACCAATACACTTAGAGTATTAAAATTCACTTCACACCCCCCAAGCCAAAATTTTACAATGTTCTCATTATAAGAAGGGTGAAAAGGATTCTACACTTCACTTAGTATAAGGTGACGGAAGGAGTTGTATAGAGGAGATCAAAGATCTCTGTGCGGATGATTTCAAGTCTAACTAAAGTCAGAGTGGTCAGTCAGATTATGTGTAAAGTAGGAAACTAAGGAAGTGACAGATAGAGTATAGACTCAAGTGTAAAAGTAGATGAAAATGTGGAAAGCAGGAAACAACTATGTACAAGAGTGCTAAGTTTTATGCTTTCAGCTAGGCATAAACCTTAGAGAATTAATGGAGCGTATAACAATCTCCAACAAGACCCAAAATGTGTGTTTCAAGATAAGGTTTGAGATGTTGACCATTGACTTTGAAGGGTTGATTCTTGTTGCTTTTAGTGATTTCGACAGCTCCATTGTCGAAGACTCTAATGACATCAAATGGACCTGTCCATGTGGATCTAAGTTTAGGGGGGAAAAGTTTTAAATGGGCATCAAAGAGTAACACCTTCTGACCAAGTGCGAAAGATTTGCGGGAAATGTGTTTATCATGGAAGGCTTTCAATTTTTCCTTATGCAACTTGGAACTCTCATAGGAATCATTCCGGAGTTCCTCGAGGTCACTAAGTTGCAACCTACGATGATCACCACCTTCGCGAAGTCAAGATTACAGGCTTTAATTGCCCAATAGGCCTTGTGTTCAATTTCTACTTAAAGATGGCAGGGTTTCCCGTAAACAAATCTGTATGGTGACATGCCTATGGGTGTCTTGTGGGTAGTCCTATAAGCCCACAAAGCCTTTTCTAATCAGGAAGACCAATCTTTCCTATTGGGTCGGATTGTCATTTAAAGGATCTTTTTGATCTCCCAGTTAGAGATCGCGGTTTGCACATTAGTTTAGGAATGATAAGGTGTAGTAATATGGTGTGTGACCCCATATTTTCTAAGTATATTTTTAAATTGAGCGCTATTCAAATGGAATCCGTTGTCAGAAATGATAGCACGTGGTACCCCAAAATGAGAGATGATATGGCTATGAACAAAAGGAATGACAACTCTATGATCATTTGTGCATATGGGTACGGCTTCGATCCAATGAGAAATGTAATCAACAGCTAATAAAATGTACTCGAAGCCAGAAGAGGATGGAAAAGGACCCATAAAATCTATGCCCCATATGTCAAAGATTTCATAGGAAACAATCAGGTTCAGAGGCATCGTGTCTTTGTGTGACATGCTACCAAGAGTTTGGCAGTGACTACATGTCTTACAATACGTTTGTGAATCTGCAAAAGGAGTGAACCAATAAAACCCGCACTGCAAAACTTTCACAGTGGTTTTACGACTAGAAAAATGACCGCCATAAGCCTGGTTATGACAAAAGGAAATGATAGAGTCAATCTTAGAAGAAGATACACAACGCTTGATGATATGATCATTGCAAAGTTGAAAAAGATACGGATCTTCCCAGAAATTGTATTTGGCTTCTGATTTGAGTCGTGATTTGTGATTCCAATCCAAGTCAGACAGGTTGATGTGTAACCAAATAGTTAACGATGTCGGCATACCAAGGAAGATCAGCAGAGATAGCTAAAAGGTACTCTTCAGGAAAGTATTCGGTGATTGGAGGAGATGTCTCAATACTCTCAGAAGGAAGGTCGGAAAGGTGATCGGCAACGACATTCTGTCGTCTCACCTTGTCACAAATTTCTAGGTCAAATTCTTCCAAAAGCAAGATTCATTTGATCAACCTAGGTTTTGTGTCCTTCTTTGATAGGTGTTTGATCGCAGGGTGATTAGAGTACACAATGATTCGAGACCCGAGGATGTAAGATCTAAACTTTTCCAATCCAAATACTATCGCTAGTGACTCCTTCTCAGTAACAGTATAATTCCTTTGTGCATCATTAAGTGTCTTGCTAGCGTAGTAAACGGGATTCTTCTCGATTTTCTGTTCTAATACAACTCCTATTGCATAATCAGATGTGTCACACATGATTTCAAAGGATAGATTCCAGTTAGGAGGTTGCAGAATAGGAGCTTGCGTAACTATGTCCCTTAAAGTCTCAAATGCAGATATACACTCCTCATGAATCTCAAAAATCATGTCTTTCATAAGGAGGCTCGTAAGTGGTCGAGCAATCTTCGAAAAATCAAGTATAAATCTTCTATAAAATCCAACATGCTTGAGGATATGATTGGATGCCCTTAATCCAGTCAGGAATTGGTAAATTTGATATCTGATTGATCTTGGCTCGATCTACTTAGATTCCTCACTCAGATGTGAGATGGCCAAGTACAATGCCCTCTGGAACCATAAAATGGATCTTCTGCCAACTAAGGACAAGATTCACTTCGATACAGCGTTTCAAGATCTTCGACAAATTATCAAGACAAATATCAAAAGTCTCCCCGAAGACTGAAAAAGCATCCATGAATACCTCCATATGTTCACCTACCATCTCTGAAAAGATGGCTAACAATCACCTCTGAAAAGTCACAGGTGCATTGCAAAACCTAAATGTCAACCTTCGGAAAGAAAAGGCTCTGAAGGGGCAGGCGAAAGTCATTTTCTCTTGATCTTCAGGGTGGATCGCAACTTGATTGTATCCAGAGTAGCCTTCAAGAAAGTAGAACTTATTACCAGTAAGTTTCTCAAGGATCTGATCAATGAATGGTTGTTTGCATGCTAAATCGGGGTTTTAAAATCACTTTGTTGCAATATAGTCGAAATAGCGCATGAACAAATATAATTTATAGCTTGAAAGAAATCTGAGGTCGAACGTAGGGAGCAAGCGTTGCAATTAATCTCAAGATCACAATTTTAAGCACAATATAACAATCTAATGGAAATCTCAAGCACAAATAATATAAATATAGTAAAATAGTTATTTGAATCACCAATTACCCTAATTACAATAATAGCAAATATCTCAATAGTATCAACCAAATTTAATCCACGCAAGCCAAGTGCACAGTGCACTATGTCAGACAGATTAGACAATGGAACTTTCAACTAGATAGCTTAAACTCTTCCTTGCTATAGTGCCAAGAGGGCACTCTTCTTCTTCCTTTCCTTTTCTTTCTCTCTTCAGGCTCAAGGGAAGGCACATCACATGGGCACAGTTGCCTCGTAGAGACTAAATGTTGAGAGGGGTTCACTGAAGCAAAACCCCCCACCTCCTCCTCTATTTCTCTTTCTTTCCTCTCTTCTCTCTCAGATCAGGCAAACCAAACCAGACTCAGGTAACTGAGTAAACGGACCAAGGCCCAGACCCGCATGGCGTGAATCGCGGGAGAGGGTGTGAGTATGTGTGTGCGTGGGCGAGGACCTCACCCCTTGTGCATGCTGAGGCGAATAGCCAGTATCACAAAATCAATTTAAACACTATCAGCTGCTTTTCCATGCCCGATGTGGGACTAAAAAGTCCCCTCTTTCTTCATGCGTGCTGCAGTAGGTGAAGGTGTCAATTGAAGTCGAAGGAGAAGGGAGCTGCGTCAATTGACCACTTGGGATGCTTCCTGGGACTAGGCTGCGTGACCTGGGACACTCGGCTGGAGTGGATGCCTGAAGAACATGATGAGAGTTCACTCGAAGTAGTTGCAGCAATGGCGCTGTGGCACGAACACCTGAAAAGAGAAAAACGACTCGATGGCCATGCTAGAGATGCTCAGGAGCTTCGCTAGGATCCGACGAATGTGGTGGTGGAGGTGGTGTGCTACGAAGGTGGTCGTAGGTGGCCGGCGGAGATGGAAATCGAAGGTGGAGTTGGGTCTGTTCGGTTTAGGGCTTGGGCAAGTAATCCCCTCAATTTCTTGAGGGGTTTTGCTCGCATGGATAAGGCGAAGGTCGTAGGCTTGTCGGCAAAGCGTTTGGAGTAGTGGAGTGAGCGGAGAGCTTTGCTGGAGGAGTGGATGCAGCGGAGGAAGATGAAGTCGCGGAGGGCGAAGCGGTGGTCGAGTTGGAGCATAGAGGCATGGTGATGATGTGTAGACGCTAAGGAGTCGATGAAGCTAGCTAACGGACGAAGAGGAATGGAGATGGAGCCGGTTGTGGTATGGCCGGCGTCGGAGGAGATAAAAACTCTGATGAGGTAGATGGCGATGAAGACAAGGTTAGGAAGCGTCGTATGGGTATGTTGAGACGCGGGAGATGATGGGGAAGAAGAATCAACCGCCTATGGTATGTGGCAGTTGACGAAAGAGCTAGGGATAGGAGTTCGTCGGGGCAAGCTCAAAGCGAGCCGGAGGTGGAGGAAGGAAGAGGATTTCCGGCTTAAAACTTGCTAAAGAAGAGGGGAATGCCAAGGAGTTCTTTTATAGGCCAAAGGGCGAGCTTCAAAGCTTGGAAACGAAGCTTTGAAAGCTCGAAATTCATGGAATAGGTTTAGGATTTCCAAGAGTTTGCGTGAACTCTTGGAAGAAATTTGGAAGGCAAGACCTATCTCAGATTGAAGAGCAACTCCTCAAGAATCTTCCTTCCAAATTTGGAAGGATTTTGTAGTGAAATCAGGGAGAATCTCTTGATTGAAGGTTGGTGGTTCTTGGGTTCACACAGTAATAGCAGAAGGGGCATTTTTGTGAAGAAG
Organism: Thalassia testudinum; assembly: GCA_037157565.1. NCBI lineage: Eukaryota > Viridiplantae > Streptophyta > Magnoliopsida > Alismatales > Hydrocharitaceae > Thalassia > Thalassia testudinum. Next base: position 102,503,482 of record JAZHRO010000063.1, read on the forward strand.
ACAAATAAGTTAGGGGGGTTTTTGTTATAAATTCAAAAGTTGAGGGGTCATTTGAGAGAATAAGAGTGAGACTTGAACTAAAATGCAAACTAGGTCGAAATAATCTTAGATTGGCCTCAAATTTTGATACAAATCTAATATGAACCCAAGGAATCCAATGGTGAAGTTGGATTTTGGTTTTGACCTAGTTTGACTAGGTAATTTATGCAAAATCCCAAATTAGGGTAATAGTCTGTCTGTGACTCTGTTTTAGGTCAAAATGGGTTCTGATGATCAATTCAAAGATGCTAAACCCTAGAGAGTATTTATCTATGAATTTTAGAGGGTTTATGTGAATTTTATCTTGACCAGAACTTTAGTTAATTAAGTAGGTCTATTTTTATGATTTCAGATGTCCATTAATTCTTGAAATACATGAAAACCCATTTCTGTCTGCAAGGGCCCACTTATTAGGAATTAATGACTAAATAACCTTTAATAAACCCCTAGCATATCCTGTGGTTATTTTGTACTTGTGATAAGATGGTAAAATTGCAAAAATAACCCTATTTTCATCTTTTCTTCTCAAAATAATTCATCCTGCATAAGAGACCTTCTGACTGATATGTAGGAGCTTTTATTGATTTTATAAGACCAAATTGAGCTAGTTATGGCTCATGATGGTGTTACCATCATACCCCCATGCCTAGCTTTTGCTAGTCCTTTAGCAAAATTCTATGAATCAAACTAGTTATCTAGGTCGGATGTAACCATCAGGATGGCATACTAAGCCGCATCTCTACGAATCAGATCTTAATACCAATAATAGGCCTAGAGGTACTCAAGTACCAGCCCAAATGCAGACTTGATTGGCCTTCGCCTCAATCTATCGCAAAGGTTTCTTAGTCTCGCAGGAACTAACCTAAGGTTCGTTGTACCCAGTGGTTAAATCACCTGTGCTTGAAACATGGTTAGTCTAGGTTCAGTTTGCCAGTGCATTTTGTAAGAGAGAGATATAGAAGGAGAATTTGATTTGTGGAGAGCTTTCTCTCTCTTTTTCTTTTCATTATATTTTTCCTTAGATCCATCTTCTGATTGGCCCTGAACACGGTCTGTATCGGATTCCTTGTCCCCATCATCAATCCTCGTAGGGTCCCTGGCAATCGATGCTTCGAGATAGCACCACCCATGGCAACCCCCAGAACCCTAGCTTTCAAGATTTTGGGAAAATCTCGCCCAAGGTGTTCTGTAGCAAAATCCAAACCCTAGCAATCGACATTTTGTGATAATACCACCTATGGCATCTGAATCAGCACAAGGTGCTTACATGCCCCCGGTAGGATATTTAGATATCCTAGTAGACAAGCATCGAGGAGACGATATGTTATTGCACATCTTCGAAGGGAATTTCCTGCCTCTCCGTGCTGGGAACTCGTCTAAATCAATTTGTGTTTTCGATCTGCTCCTAATCTAGATCTTAGGAACATTTTCAGAATAGAAGAAATGTCCTTTGGCATGATTTCATTATTTAGAGCACACTGAACCAGACTGTGTGTGATTTAGGGTGCTTAAGTTATCGAGTCCCGCAAACTAGAGGTCAGTTAACAAGGCCGAATACTACCTAAGCCTTAGACCTCATACATAAGCTTTGCATTTTCCCCAACCTCTTGAGGACTAATCTAGATCTTGACAAGTACATGAGTGTTTAAATCTAATTAGATCCAAGAGGCCTAAAGTCAGTATTCGCCACTAATCCCTTAAGTTTTAGCCTTCCAAGTCTTAATTCATCATTCGATCCAACCTAGAAGTTTGGTAAGTTTCATATTACTTTGAAGGGACTTAATTTCTTTCTTTATCTTTTTGCTTCTTTCTTTTCTTTTCAATTTTTCTTCCCTCCTTTCCTTATTTTTCTCAAAAATGGCTTTCCTTTTTCCTCAACCTCCTCTCTATTTTTTTTTTGGATGAGAAACCCTTATTGTGAATTGATTCTTACGACGTTTTGCACTTTAATACCTCCCATGCCTACGATTTGCAATGTCCTCATTGTAAATTAGGTGGGTTCGAATTTAGCTTAGATTGTACATTAGAATAGGTTCAAAGGGTGGGTCGATGGGTCGGGATGACTGTTGCGGACGATTTCAAGCTTTGGTACGAGTATCAGAGGTGGAGTTGGTTGTTCTAATGGACGAACCCTAAAGTGCAATATGAGTTCAGCAAAGAGATGTGTCAAAAAGGGTTTCAGGTTTTTCAAAAAAATGACAGGTTGCCTCCTGTTAAGCATTGAGTTTAACGCCATCAGCTGGGCACAATAAGCTCAGGGAGAATGGAGATCAAAGGATACCTCAGCCAAGTTCATATTAGTGAGTTCAATGAACGGCTTAAGTCGCTGGCCATTCACAATGAAAGGTTCAGAGTCAAGGATGGGTTGACTGATTTCGACGGCTCCATTTCCAAAAATTTGTCTCACCAAGAATGGTCCAATCCATTTAGATCTTAGTTTGTCTGGAAAAAGTTTTAGCATGGCATCAAAGAGTAGGACCTTTTGACCAGGATGGAAAGCTTTCTAGAAATGTGTTTGTCATGAAAAGCCTTCACTCGCTCTTTGTAAATGCGTGAGTTCTCATACGCGTCATTGCGTAGTTCCTCGATCTCGCTCATTTGAAGCTAAATGTGGGTTCTAGCCTTAAGCAGATCTAGATTGCACTTCCGTACTGCCCAATAGTCTTTGTGCTCCATCTTAATGGGGAGGTGACATTCCTTTCCATGCACCAATATGAATGGAGACATAACTAATTGGGTTTTATGGGTATTCTTATAAGCCTACAAAGCTTCGGGAAGTTAGGCTGACCAGTCCTTCCTGTCATGCCGAATAGTGACCTGCAGGATTTTCTTAATCTCCCGATTAGACAGCTCAGCCAATCCATTGGTTTGGGGGTGGTATGGAGTCGAGATTCGGTGTGACACCCCGTACTTGGTCATCAGGGATCTGAACTGTGCATTTGTAAAATGGGTCCCTCCATCAGAGATAATGGCACGTAGGACATCGAGCCGAGAAAAGATGTACTGATGAATGAACTTGATTACTACTTTGTGATCATTGGTTTGGGTCGAGATAGCTTCGATCCATTTAGACACGTAATCTACAACAAGGAGAATGTATTCAAAGCCGTCCGATTTAGGGAAGGGTCCCATAAAATCAATCCCCCATATATCGAAGATTTCACATACAAGAATTGACTGTAAAGGCATCATATCGCAGTGGCTCATGTTGCCCAAGGTTTGGCAACGAGTGCATGCCTTATAGTAATTGTATGTGTCCTTGAAGATCGTAGGCCAATAAAAGCCGCATTGGAGGACTTTAGCTACGATTTTGTGTTTGGAGAAGTGTCCACTGCAGGCCTGCTCATGGTAGAAGGATAAAATGTCCTAAATTTCCTCATCCGGGATGCATCGTCTGATGATCTAATCAGCACCAATGAGGAAGCGGTATGGGTCTTCCCAGATGTAGTACTTAGCATCAGAAAGCAACTTGTCTTTCTTGTCTTTCGGCTAATCAGACAGGATCTGATGAGATGCCAAGTAGTTAACCAAATCATCATACTAGGGAAATCCTACACCGACAGTCAGGAGGTGCACATCAGGAAGTGTTCTGTGATTGGTCCGGAAGGGTCAATGATATCCGAAGGGAAGCGGGACAAGTGATCAGCTACCATGTTCTATTTTCCCACCTTATCACAAATCTCAAGGTCAAATTCTTGCAAGAGCAAGATCTAGAGGATTAGTCAAGGTTTTGCATCCTTCTTTGCAAGGAGGTGCCTCACAGATGTGTGATCTAAGTAAATGATAACACGGGAACCCAAAAGATAGGATCAAAATTTTTTGAGGCCAAAGACTACAGCTAACAGCTCTTTTTCAGTAATTGTGTAGTTACACTAAGCCTCGTCAAGTGTCTTGCTAGCATAGTAGATGACCACAGGTTTCCCGTCTATTTTCTGCCCAAGTACTGCACCTACTACGTAGTCAGACACATCACACATGATCTTAAAGGGTAGAGACTAGTTAGGGGATTGCAGGATTGGTTCTTGGGTGACTCGATCATGTAGGCTCTCAAATGCATGAGTGCATTCCTCGGTGATTTCGAAGGGGACATCCTTTGACAATAGATTAGTTAGGGGGCGCACGATTTTTGAGAAATCGGGAATGAATCGACGGTAAAAATCGACGTGCCCTAGAAAAGAGTGGATGTCCTTGACTGAGCCAGGCATGGGTAGTTTGGAGATCAAATTAACCTTGGCTTGATCAACCTGGATTCCTTTCTCAGAGATGAGGTGACCTAGGACAATTCCCTCAGGTACCATGAAGTGGCTCTTTTCCTAGGAAAGAACCAGGTTCACGTTGATACAATGCTTGAGGATTTGGACCAAGTGTAGGAGGCAATCATCAAAAGATTCCCCAAATACCGAGAAGTCATCCATGAAGACTTCAAGGTACTCACCTACCATATTTGAGAATATGGCAAGCATGCACCTCTGAAAAGTAGCAGGTGCATTGCAGAGACCAAATGGCATCCTATGGAATGCATATGTCCCGAAGGGACAGGTGAAGGTAGGGGTGTACACGGGTCGGGTTCAACCCGAACCCAACCCAAACCCAACTCGATTGGGTTGGGTTGTGACTTAGATTGGGTTGGGTTGGGTTAAGATTTTTCCAACCCGATAAAAAATGGGTTGGGTTGGGTTTGAGGTCTAATAAACCCAACCCAACCCGCAACCCGATTCAACCCGATATACACACATGCACAAGAGTATCCATTAAAATTTTAAAGGAAAAAAAGCTACCCTATTTAAACTTGAAAGAAGACAAAAAGAACCCATGCAAATAATGCACACCACTCCCTTGATTTCTCTTTTCTCTCTCCCTATGTGCTCTCCATCGTGCGTTTCTTTTCAGTTTCACTCTCGTTCACAAGCCATAAACCAAGTTTCCTCTTTCGTCATTGCCACCAACCTCTCTCATAGCTCCCTTTTCGTTGGTGCCATTGTTCTCGTCATTATTACTCGAGGTTAGCATCTTCCTCCCTCCTCTCTTCCACCTCTACATTAGTGATAGCTACCACCTCCCTTCATTAGAGCCACTACCACCGCCACTGCCACCACTACCATCACCACACAACCCACCACCCCCTTATTGTTCATCCATCGTTGTTACTACCTTCCCTCTGCCTAACCTGAGCCTACTACGAGAGCTGCTGGCCCACTACCACCGATCCACCACCACCACACAACCCACCACCCCTCACCGACCATATATCATTCTCTTTACCTTCCCCTTCGCCCAGCCTATCACTAGAGTCGCTACCACCACCACCATCACCACACAAGCTACCACCCCCTCACCGGCCATCCTCCTTCACTATAGCCAATAGCCACCACACCCTCTTTCGGCCATTCTTCTCCCCCTTTGCCTTCCCTAAACTTAGCCTTAAATTATTTGAAACTTTGGCGTAGGCATCTAAACTTTGATGCTTAAATTAGACATCATTATTTATGTTATCATCTAATTCTTTATTTAGACAGAATTAAAAGGCATCCACATGTACATCTTAAATTTTTCCCTTACTAGTAAAAAATTATTTTGATTCCCGTCTAATTCTTTGTTTTAATTGCCTACATCTATAAAAAAAATTATGTCTTGTAATATGTGTTTACTTTTCTACAAGAAAGAAACAATTGCTATTATACAACTATCAAGTTTTTTTTGTTTTTACTTATTTTATTCACTTTTTTAGAATATATAAGATATTTATAAGTTTAAAATGTTTTGTTATTAAGTATGAAATACATAAAAAATGTGCAGGAGATAAACATAAGTTTTGAGTTCTTTGACTAGTCAACAACCCGCTCAACTTGACCCAATCCGACCCGATTTTTATGGGTTGGGTTGGGTAGTGTAACGGGTTGGGTTGGGTTGGAAAAATCCCAACCCGAAAACTATGGGTTGGGTTTCGGTTGAGTCCTAACCCGATCCAACCCAACCCATGTACACCCCTAGGTGAAGGTAGTCTTCTCTTGGTCCTCAAGAGGGATTGCCACCTGGTTATAACTGGAGTACCCATCCAAGAAGCAAAAGAATCAATTCCCTACCAATTTCTTAAGTATCTGATCAATAAATGGCAATGGGAAATGATCATTTTTCGTGGAGGCATTTAGTCTTTGGTAATCAATATAGACTCTCCACGAGTTTGTAATGCGGGTCGGTATAGTTTCTCCGGTTTCAGTCCTAATGACGGTGAATCTTGCCTTTTTGGGCACAACCTATATTCGACTCACCCAACGACTGTCAGAGATCGGGTAGATGATACCTACATCTAGCCACTTGATGATCTCCTTTTTCACGACATCCTGCAAATTTGGATTTAGGCGTCTCTGCATTTCACGGGATGGTCGTGAACCCTCTTCGGTGTAGATGTGATGTGTGCAATATGAGGGGCTGATGTCAGTCAGGTCATCGAGAGTCCAACCAATAGCTCTTCGATGCTGCTAGAGGATAGAAATCAAGCAAGTTTCCTAATCGGAGGTAAGGTGGGAATTGATAATCACAGGAAATGTTTGATTAGATCCCAAAAAGACATATTTGAGATGGTCAAGGAGGAGTTTCAACTCCATGACTGGATTTTCAGCAGTAGCAGGTGGTTCAGGGTGAGGTTCAGGAGCAACGACGGGAGCTAAAGGTATCTCTAGGTCTGGTTCAGGCTCCTCTAAGTGTGGGGTTTGATCCTCTTGTGGTTGATCATCAGCGATAAGAAGGTTTTCCTTGAACATGGGTCGTCAACCATGGACTCGATGTTGCAAATTTGTTCGATCACCCCACAATTAATTCCCTTTTAGGCCTTAAATATGTCGATCTTTAGTGTCTTATTCCCAAATTTTAACTCAATTTTACCCTCTTCACAATTGATATTGGCCCTAGTTGTGGCCAGAAAAGGTCTCCCTAAAATGATTGGTGTGTTCTTCAAGTTCTAAGGAGCATCCATGTCCAAAACTATAAAATCCATGGGGAAGTAGAAATCGGACACCCTAACTATGACATCCTCGAGAATTCCTTTTGGTGACTTAATAGATCGATCAGCTACCTGCAATGTCACCTCTGTCGGTTTGAGCTTAGTTTCTTCAAGGTGGTCAAGTAGGGATGTAGGTATTAGGTTTATGGAATCTCCTAGATCCAATAAGGCTCTGTCAAACTATATATCACTGATAGCATAGGAGATCAGTGGGGTGCCTGGGTCTTTTTCCTTAGGCGAGAGTTTGATTAAAATGATGAAGCTGGCTTGTCTTTAACGCAGCGAAATCGAGTGTAAAATAAAGTGTTGTAATATAGTCGAAATCACTTTGAAAACAAATAGATTTTTATTACTCGAAAAGATTCCGAGGTCGAACATAAGGAGTAAGATGGAATTTAGAAATCAAGATCACAATTCAAACTAAAAGAAGTTGCAATAATATTAGGTACCAATGTGCCAAAAAGATGGGAGTAAAATGGTGGTTTAAATCACCATATACTCCTTACAATAATAGCTAAGGAACTCAATGTATATGTATAAAATGAAAGCTAATTCTGTCGTCTGATTTGGAAATTAGATGACTTAAAGTTGTCTGCTTTGTGCTGTTTCTTCTTCTACTACTATTTCTTTCTCTGATTCTTCCTTTCTTCTACAGCCTAGTCCACTTCAGACCTTCCTCTTTTTCTTTCTCTGCTTCCTCAGCTACGACCTTCTCTTCCGCTCCAAGCCTTCTTCTTCTTTGGCCCTTTAGCTCAGGCCTTTTCCTCTTCTTCTTTCTCTAACTCTTCTGTCTTTAGCTCTGCGATCCTCCTCTTCTTCTTCTCTTCTTCCTTCTCTGGCTTTCCTCTTCTGAATTTGACTAACTGCCAACCAAAGTTCCCTGTAGCAAAACCCTCCCCCTACTCGCGCAACTCTCCTTCTCTCTTTCTCTCTTAGGATCCGCTCTCCCAGAGCCACAGGGTATCCAGGTTATCAGATTCAGGCGCGTACCTGGTCCAGGCTCAATGGTGTGCGGTGGTGAGTGAGGAGTGCAGGTCGGGTTATCGGGTTCAGGCCAGATCCACAGGTACGTGTCACGGACGAGGCCGGGTGAGCAGGTGAGAGGGACCTCACCCTGTGAACTGAGGCGAACTACCAGCACAAATTCAATTTATGTGGGCGCATGGCTTCAACACTTTCCGATGTGGGACTATCTGTGCCCCCCTCCTTCACGTGTTTGCAGCAGGGGGTCTCCCTTCAATTGCCTCAACTCGCGAGGCTCGTGTCTTTAATTGAGGACTTGGACTTATGCACAAGACGCTTTCGCATGACCTAGGGCTTTAACCTGAGACTGAAGTGCCTGGATCGAGCTTCAAGAAAGCTTGAAGCTTGCTCATAAATGGCAGATAGAGTGAGTTCCTGAAATCAACAAAACAGCCTTTCGGCCACGTCAGAACGTTCAGGGAGGGTCGCCAGAGCATGGCAAATGTGATGGGGGTGTTTGTGTGGCATGTGGATGTCTGTGAGTGCATGGCAAGGTTGAACTGCGTGCGTGAGAGTGGGTGTGTTCGGGGGTGTGTGTGAGTGAGTGGAAAGGTGAATAAGAGAGGGGAAATGAGCAGAGAGGTGAGGTGGTGGTCGTGGGCTTGTCGGCGAGGGATTTGGTGGTTTGTGGAGGTGGGATGGTCTCGCCGAAGGGGAAGAGATAGTTGTGAAGGGATGTCGGTGGTCGGATTTGGAAAATAAAGAGAGGAGAAGAAAGTAAGGGAGATAAGGAGCTTAGCTAAAAGGTAGGTGGACGAAGTGGGGCAGAGATGGCGTCAGATGTCGTGTTACCGACGCCAGAGACGAAGGCAACTCCGATGAGGTAGAAATGGCAAGGACGAAGGAGGAAAGGGCATCTGCTAGTACAACGAGAGGCGGATGGAGGAGAGGAAGAGGAATCCACCATTGATATTGTAGAAGGACGATGAGAAATGGCAGAGGGGATCACTTGATGTCGAGGAGCCTTCGGTTGTGAAAGAGAGAGAGGAATTGTGGGGACTCACGGCCGATTTCAAGCTTGAAGAGATTAGCGAGCTCTGAGGGTCCTTCATGCATTCACATGAGAGATTGGGAAAGATTCAGAGCACATGGATGGGTTCAGATTGAAGAGGATTCCTCAAAGAATCTCCCTTCCAATTTTGAAAGGGAATGATTGAATGGAGGAGTTCTCTTAAATCATAGGTCACCAGAGAAGGGTTTCTTCGCGAGAATGGTGGAGGGACCTAATTGTGAAGACGACGAAGAAGTTAGGGTACTAAATGCAAGGGTTTTTAAAATTTGGGGTTATAAATGTATTTAAACATGACCATTTTGCAAACTAGGTCAAGATAAGCTCATCTTAGGTCCAAATTTTGGTACAAACCTAATTTGGACCTAAGAAATCCAATGGTGAAGTTGGATTTTTGTTTTAACCACATTTGATTGGGTAATTTATGCAAAAACCTAAATTAGGGTAAATATCTGTCTGAGACTCAATTTTGGGTCAAGATGGGTTCTAATGGTTAAATTGAAGGTACTAAATCCTAGAGAAAATTTTCTATGATTTTTAGAGGGTTTAGGTGAATTTTATCTTGACCAGAACCTTGGTTAATTAAGTGGGTCAATTTTTAGGGTTTCAAAAATCATTTAATTCTCAAAACATGTGCAGACCCTTTTTTGTCTGATCTAACCCACTTGTTATCCTATTAAAACCATTTGACCTTTATTCAGCCCTTGAGAAAACCCATGGTTGTTCTACATTCATGATGAGCTAGTAAAATTACAGTTTTAACCCTAGTTTCTTATTTTTCTCTCAGAATGGTTATATAGTGAGTAATGGTTCTCTGGTGGTTATGTAGGAGCATTTATTGACTTAATTGGGTCAAAATGAGCTAGTTATGGCTCATGATGGTGTTCCCATCATACCCCCATGCCTAGCTTTTGCTAGTACCTTAGCAAAATTTCAAGGACTTAACTCTAATTCTAGACCATAAAATTCTTTGATGCTTGAAAACTTTGCTATGTGCTTCCTTTTGTAGATTAGGTTAGAATGCCGATAGCAAGCCTAGAGGTACTCAAGTACTAATCAAGATATAGACCTGACCAACTCTAGCCTCAGTCTGCTGCGAAGGTTTCTAAGGCCCACAGGAACTATCCTAGGGTTCGTTGAACTCCGCGGTTAAAGCACTCGTGCTTGTAACATGTTTTAGCCTCGGTTCAGTTTGCAGTGCGTTTTTGTTAGAGAGAGACAGAGGAATTTTTCTTTATTTTTGGAGAGTTTTCTCTCTCTTTTCTTTTTATTTATAGCTTCAGATTGGATTTACAACACGGTCTGTATTGGATTCCTAGTCCCCATGATCAATCCTCGTAGGGTCCCTAGCAATCGATGCTTCGAGATAGCACTGCCCATGGCAACCCCCAGAACCCTGGCTTTCGAGATGTTCTCGCCCATGGCATTCTGTAGCTAAATCCAGACCCTGGCAATCGACATTTTAGGATAATGCTGCCCATGGCATCTAAACCAGCATAGGGTGCTTACATGCCCTCGGTAGGATATGTAGATATCCTAGGAGACAAGCACCGAGGGGACGATATGTTATTGCGATCTTCGAGGGGAATTTCCCACCTCTTCGCATTGGGAACTCGTCCAAATCAACTTGTGTTGATCAACCACTCCTAATCTAGGTGGCTTTTTCAAAATAAGTCAAACGCATTTGCGTGATTTTGATACTTAGGCACATTGAACCAGACTGTGTGTGGATTGGGGTGTTTAGGTTACTGAGTCCTGCAAACCAGAGGTCAGTTAACGAGATCGAATACTCCCTAAGCCTTAGACCTAATACTTAAGCTTTGCATTTTCCCCAACCTCTTAAGGACTATCCAGATCTTAGCGGGTACTTGAATTTTTAAGCTTAGGATTATAGCCCAAAAGGCCTAAAATAAGTGTTCCTACTAATCTCTTCTTTGTTTCATTATCACTTTTTGCCTTTCTTTCTTTTGATATGGTCTAGAACTAAGTCAATTCCTTAATCTTTTACTAATGACTATTTATTTTTCTTTTCAAATTGTGCTCCTTTTTGACATTTTTAACTCCTCCCCTTTTTCTCCTCAATGTCTGATATGCCATCAAAATTTCCTATCCTCTCATATTTTTGTTCTTTTTCAAGATTTTTTTTTTTGGTATTTTTGGAATATGTGATTTTTTTGATGAAACCCTTTCTTGTGAAGTGATTTTCATGATGTTTTGCACTTTACTACCCCCCCATGCCTACGATTTGTAATGTCCTCATTGTAAATTAGGTGGGTTCGAGTTCAGCTTATATCATTCCCTAGAACAGGTGTTGGGTGGGTGAATGGGTCGGGATGACTGTCGCGGATGATTTCAAGCTCGGTTACGGGTACCAGAGGTGGAGTCGGCTATTCTAATGGATGAATCCTAAAGTGCAATATGAGTTCAGCATAGGATGTGTCAAGAAAGGTTTCGGGCTTTTCAAAATGACGGGTTGCCTCCTGTTAAGCGTTGAGTTTTACGTCATCGGCCGGGTGAAATGAGCTCAGGGAGAATGGAGGGTAAAAGATGTCTCAACCAAGTTTGTATCGGAAAGTTCAATGAACGGTTTGAGTCTCTGACCATTCACGACAAAAGGTTCTAAATCATGGCTGAGTTGACTGATTTCAACGGCTCCATTTCTAAAGATTTGTCAGACAAGGTAAGGTCCAATCCATTTTGATCTGAGTTTTCTTGGGAACAGTTTGAGTTTGGCATCAAAGAGTAGGACTTTTTGACTAGGGAAAAAAATCTTTCTTGATATGTGCTTGTCGTGAAAGGCCTTAACTAGCTCTTTGTAAATTCGCGAGTTCTCATACACGTCGTGGCGTAATTCATCGATCTCGCTCATTTGAAGCTTTTTGTGGGTTCCTACCTTAGAAAGATCGAGATTGCAGTTCCGTACTGCCCAATAGGCTTTGTGCTCCAATTCGACAGGGAGGTGACATGCCTTCCCGTACACTAATATGAAGGGAGACATGCCTAATTGGGTTTTGTGGGCGATCCAATAAGCCCACAAAGCTTCTGGAAGTCGGAATGACTAGTCTTTCTGATCAGGTTGAACAGTGACTTGGAGGATTTTCTTGATCTCCTGATTCGATAGCTCCACTAAACCGTTAGTTTGAGGGTGATAAGCAGTAGAGATTCGGTGTGACACCCCGTATTTGGTCATCAGTGATCTGAGCTGAGCATTGATGAAATGGGTCTCTCCAACAGAGATTATGGCACGTGGAATCCCGAACCAAGAAAAGATGTTTTGATGAATGAATTTGATTACTACCTTATGATCGTTGGTTTGGGTCGGAATGGCTTCAATCCATTTGGACACGTAGTCAACAGCGAGCAGAATGTACACGAAGTCGTCCAAAATAGGAAAGAGTCCCATACAATCAATCTCCCAGACATCAAAGATTTTGCATATGAGAATTAGCTGTAAGGGCATCATATCACGGTGGCTCATGTTACCTAAGGTATGGCAACGAGTGCATGACTTACAGTGATTGTATGCATCTTTGAAAATCGTGGGCCAATAGAAGTCGCACTAGAGGACTTTTGTTGTGGCTTTATGACTGGAGAAGTGTCCATCACAGGCCTAGTCATGGCAGAAGGACAAGATGTCCTGAATTTCTGCTTCTGGGGCACATCGTCTGATGATTTGATTAGCACCAATGCTGAAGAGATACAGGTCTTCCCAAAAGTAGTACTTGGCATCAAAAAGTAATTTGTCTTTCTTGGCCTTTAGCTAATCGGACGGGATCTGATGTGATGCCAGGTAGTTTACTAGATTAACAAACCATGGAAGGACCGTACTGATAGTCAGGAGGTGCTCATTGGGAAAATGTTCCGTAATGGGTCCGGAAGGGTCAATAATGTCAGAAGGAAGGCGGGACAAGTGATTAGCTACCATGTTCTGTTTTCCCGCTTTGTCGTGAATCTTGAGGTCAAACTCTTACAATAGCAAGATCCAGTGGATTAGTCAAGGTTTTGCATCCTTCTTTGCAAGGAGGTGCCTCACAGATGTGTGATCTGAGTAAATAATAACACGGGAACCTAGAAGATACGTTATGAACTTTTCCAGGGAAAATACTATGGCTAGCAGCCCTTTTTCAGTAACTGTGTAGTTACGCTAAGTCTCATTAAGTGTCTTGCTAGCGTAGTAAATGACCACGGGTTTCCCATCAATTTTTTTCCCAAGTACCGCTCCTATAGCATAATTAGATGCATCGCACATGATTTCAAAGGGTTGAGACCAATCAAAGGACTGTAGGATCGGAGCTTGGGTAACTCGATCATGTAGGATCTCAAATGCTTGAGTGCACTCCTTGGAGATTTCAAATGGGACATCCTTAGATAGCAGATTAGTTAGGGGGCGCGTGATCTTCGAGAAGTCTGGAATAAATCGACAGTAAAAACCGACGTACCCCAGGAAGGATCGGATGTCTTTGACCGAGCTAGGCATAGGGAGTTTGGAACTCATATTTACCTTGGCTCGATCAACCTGGATGCCTTTTTCGGAGATGAGATGTCCCAGGACAATTCCTTCAGGCACCATGAAGTGGCTCTTTTCCCAGGAATAAACTAGACTCATGTCAATGCACTGCTTGAGGATCTGGACCAAGTGTAGGAGGCAATCGTCAAATGATTTGCCAAAAACTGAGAAGTCATCTATGAAGACTTCCAGATATTCAACTACCATATCTGAAAATATGGCAAGCATGCACTGTTGAAAAGTAGTGGGTGCATTGCAGAGATCGAAAGGCATCCTTCAGAATGTGTACGTTTTGAAGGGGTAGGTGAAAGTGGTCTTCTCTTGGTCTTTAGGATGGATTGCCACCTGGTTATAGACGGAGTACCCGTCCAAAAAGCAGAAGAATTTATTTCCCGCTAGTTTCTCGAGGATTTGATCAATAAATGGTAGTGGGAAATGATCCTTCTTTGTGGAGGTATTGAGTCTTCTGTAATCAATGCAGACTCTCCACGAATTTGCTACACAGGTCGGTATGATTTCTCCGGTATCAGTCGTGATCATGGTGAGTCCTGCCTTCTTAGGCACAACTTGGATTGGACTCACCCACCGACTATCGGAGATCGGGTAGATGATCCTGGCATCTAACCACTTAATGATCTCCATTTTCATGACCTCCTGCAGATTAGGATTTAGACGTCTTTGCATTTCACGGGAAGGTCATGTGCCCTCTTTAGTATAGATGCGGTGTGTGCAGTAAGAGGGGCTAATACCAATCAAATCATCGAGAGTCCATCCAATGGCTCTTCGATGTTGCTGGAGGATAGAAATCAGATGGTATTCCTGATCAGGTGTGAGTCTGGAGTTGATAATCATAGGAAACGTCTGATTGGAACCCAAAAAGATGTACTTTAGATGATCAAGAAGAGGCTTTAGTTCTAAAATAGGGTTATCAGCAGCAGCGAGTGGTTCAGGGTGGGTGTCAGGAGTAAGGGAAAGAGCTATGGGTGTGTCTAGGTTGAGTTTGGACTCCTCTAATTGTGGGTTTTGATTCTCTTGTGGTTGATCAGAAGTAGTCAGGTTTCCTCGATATACCGATCGTCAACCACAACCTCGATATCACATATTTGTTCTATAACTCCGCAATTAATCCCTTGTTGGGCCTTAAAGATGTCAATCTTTAGTGTCTGGTTCCCAAATTTTAGTTCAATTTGGCCCTCCTCACAATTAATGTTGGCCCTAGAGTGGCCAGAAAGGGTCTCCCTAATATGATCGGTGTGTTTTTCAGATTCTCTGGAGCATCCATATCCAAGACTACGAAATCCACCGGGAAATAGAAATCCCGAACCCTAACAATGACATCCTTGAGAACTCCTTTAGGTGACTTAATAGATCGATCTGCCAACTATAATGTCGCCTCTGTTGGTTTTAGCTCAGATTCTTCAAGATGGTCAAGTAGGGATGTAGGTATTAGGTTTATGGAGGCTCCTAGATCCAATAATGCTCTATCAAATTGAATATCACCAATTATACAGGAAATCAGGGGAGTACCTGGGTCTTTTGCCTTAGGTGGGAGCCTACACAAAATGATGGAGCTGGCTTGCTCCGACAATACGATTGGGCTCCCACTTTTGGTTTGTGGCTTACGCTTAGGTGTACACACATCTTTCAGAAATTGCGCGTAAGACGGTATGTGGTGAATTGCATCCATCAAGGGGATGTTTATATCGACCTGTTCAAAGAGTTTGACTAGGTCTTCTTCAGGTGCCACGGGTTTGGTTGTCCTCTTTCCCTTGGTCAAGGCCTCGGGAAATGGAACCTTAGATGGTTCCTTTGGAATAGGTCCAGGTTCTTGATCTGAGACAGGGGTATCCTGGATGACTATCCTAGGGTTTAGGTTAGCACTATAGGCTGTAAGTGGCTTGGGCAAGGTGGGTCCTGCGTTGCTTTGCCACTATGGGTCGTCACTGAATTCAGTCCTACCTGGTTCTAGTTTGGTGTAGGTAAAATAGGTGGTTGCTATTGAAATCTTGAGTACGATGTCGAAGCTTCCATCCCGTCAGGTGATGGAGCAAAAGGGGCCTGATAAATCATGTGGGCTTGGCCTGGATTTGGGTTAATAACGTGCCTCTGGTTCGACACATTATTGGGATTAGGTAGAGGTTGCGAAGGGAGTGTACTAGGTTGGAGGGAATTTGCCATATGGGCGAGTTGATTGCGAACCTCTGTGATCTCATCTTTGTGTTGTTTTTCCATAGTCGCATTTGTCTTTTGAATGTCAGCCAGAGTCTGAAGGATAAGAGTCATTTGATCTGTTTGAGTTGCCCAGATTGATAGGTGGGGTTGGGCCGAGGCTAAGGCGGCTAATATAGACGAAAAGCTTGTGGATGGGGTTGATATGGTGGTTTGATTGTTTCCCACCCACATGAAATTAGGATGATTTTGCCATCTAGGGTTATAGGTATTAGAGAATGGGTCGTTCTGAATGGCGTTGAGGTCCTCACAGGTCTGAGGAACCTCAGAAAAGTCTGAATATGAGGGTTTAGAGTTTCCCCAACTAGAATAGGTAGGTTCGGAGTTTCCTCCGGTCCTAGAGTCAGACGGGGGTGGATCTGGGTCCAACCCCTGAGAAGATTGGTGGTATATGTTATGCACAGCTTCCCTCCTTGAGGGCGGCTGTGCGAATAGGTTTTGCGCAAAGGTGGCTTGCTGTAGATGTCGAGTTAGCTCATCCACCTTCTTCTCAATAATAGAGACCTTGTCCAAACGATTGGCCATCAGTTCCAAGTCGACAGAAGAGGACAGGCTCTACGTCTCATGTGCCCCCCTTGGATTCGTCGATGCGCAGGCATTCGTCTAGTCGAATATGCCCATGGAGTCATTATTGATGGAGTTCTTGCACATATTCTCGAGAATCTCCCACACAATGTTTTCATGTTGACCCATGATATTTCCTTCGCAAGTTGCATTGACGAATAATCAGGTATCTTCATGGAGTCCCTGGTAAAAAGACTGGACTTATTCCCATTTAGGAACTTCGTGATGGGGGCACTTTCGCATGAGATCCAGGAAATGATCCCATGCTTTGTGAAGTGGTTCTCCAGGCTGTTGTGTGAAGTGCATGATCTGGTGTCGTAAAGTATTTGTCCGACCAACTAGGAAGAACTTTTTCAAAAACTCGGATTGTAGTTCAACCCATGTGTTGATTGGATGTGTTTGAGTCTAATACTAGTGAGCTGCTTTGTCCATGAGAGAGAAGGAGAACATTTTCATGAGAAGAATATCCTGATTCTGGACATCTGACCTGATGGTCTGGGCCATATGCTTGAGCTATTTAATGTGCTGGAAAGGATCCTCAGCATTAAGCCCATGAAATTTCGGAATAGCATGAATCATGTTGGGCTTGAGTTCAGTACCAGGACCTCCGGCTGGGATTTGGACTAGAGGTTAGATCACACCGCGGCGGAATTGTAATGATCTCGCATCATAGGACACTGCGGTGGATTCACAAAGGCTTGGAATAAATCATTAAGGCGTTGAAGTTGATTCTCGAGGTTATTCTCTTCTTCTGCAGGTTGCGCCATGATGATGGATGAAGGAGAATTAGGTTTAGATGAATCAGAAGAGATATCTATGTGATGCGGTTGCTGCACAAACACGGAAGTCGAGGACTGGCCTCGACGGGAGTGAATAACTAAAGGAGGCCTCAAGGGTGGTCTTAAGGACCTCCTACCAAACATGCACCGATGGACTGGATGAGAATAGAATGTGATGGACCCAATCAAGACACCCAAAAATTTTGGATGACTATGGAGGTTCAGGGTGGATGATACCCCTTAGTAAGAATGCTGTCCACCTGAGAATTACCTGGGCAGCTAGAGAGGGAGAGTCCTGCAAAGACCCCTACATGGTAGAGTGCCCCCACGGGTTACAGGGTTTCCCCCACCTGACCACTCTTGTCACTGATGTTCCAGGTAGACCAGAATGGGGACTTGACCTCTTACGTCTACCAGTTTTAATTAAGAGTAAGGGTGCTTAGGATTTCACTTGAACTTTTAAGATGTATTGAGTGTAAGAGTGACCTAATTTAAAGATTGGCTGATCCAACAAGGTGGGTCAACTTCACCTGTATTGTCCTTTGAGAAGTTTTAGGTCCCTCTTTTAGGATTCAAGTGAGATTAAGAGCTTGATTTTAGGGTTTGCTTGAATAAATCAATTCAACCAAGGCTTAGGCACACATTGTTTGGGAAAGATCACTTGTTGATTATGTGAGTGTGTCTGTAAAACCCTAACTTGGAATCCTTACTTGGCTCTTGTTTTGGTCCAATTTAGTTTGTCCAAATGTGGTATCTAGGGCTCAAACAAGAATGTGATAGCCCTAGTTACCTTAAGTGGGTGCACAAATCAGAGTTTGTTGTTTAAATCAAATCAAGAAACTTGATAAATTATCTAAGAATGGAAAGCAAGTAGCCCCAATTGATTTTTTTTCCTTTTAATTTTTTCAGAAACAAGGGCTTAAGAGAGGGAGTAATCAGAATTTACCTGCCCCTGACGTGTTTGATGTGCGGCTGAACTTTCTTCAATGTATCTTCTCCCTGAAACAACCACAGCAAAAGAGATATAGCAAGTTAGAATCTGAATCAGGAATTGCAATCATGAGTTCTAAATTGCCCGTTGCTCCCTGGCAACGGCGCCAAAATGTTTAACATGGCGAAATCGAGTTTAATATAAAGCGTTGTAATATAGTCGAAATCGATTTAAAAATAAATAGATTTTTATTACTAAAAAAGATTCCGAGGTCGAACACAAGGAGCAAGATGGAATTTAGAAATCAAGTTCACAATTCAAACTGAAAGAAGTTGCAATAATATTAGGTACCAATGTGCCAAAAAGATAGGAGTAAAATGGTGGTTTAAATCACCATATACTCCTTACAATAATAGCTAAGGAACTCAATGTATATGTATGAAAGGAAAGCTAATTCTGTTGTCTGATTTGGAAATTAGACGACTTAAAGTTGTCTGCTTTGTGCTACTTCTTCTTCTACTACTCTTTCCTTCTCTGATTCTTCCTTTCTTCTGCAGCCTAGTCCTCTTCAGACCTTCCTCTTCTTCTTTCTCTGCTTCCACAGCTATGACCTTCTCTTCCTCTTCAAGCCTTCTTCTCTGGCCCTTCAGCTAAGGCCTTCTCCTCTTCTTTCTCTAACTCTTCTGTCTTTAGGTCTACGATCCTCCTCTTCTTCTTCTCTTCTTCCTTCTCGGGCTTTCCTCTTCTGAATCCAGCTAAGTGCCAGCCGAAGTTCCCTGTAGCAAAACCCTCCCCCTACCTGTGCAACTCGCCTTCTCTCTTTCTCTCTTAGGATCTGCTCTCCCAGAGCCACAGGGTATCCGGGTTATCAGATTCAGGCACGTACTCGGGTCCAGGCTCACCGGCGTGCGGTGTTGAGCAAGGAGTGCAGGTCGGGTTATTAGGTTCAGGCCAGGTCTACGGGTACGTGTCGCTGACGAGGTCGGGTGAGTGGGTGCAAGGGACCTCACCTCATGAACTAAGGCGAACAGCTACCAGCACAAATTCAATTTATGTGGGTGCAGGGCTTCAACACTTTCCGATGTGGGACTATCTGCGCCCCCCTCCTTTGCGTGTCTGCAGTAGGGGGTCTCCCTTCAATTGCCTTAACTTGCGAGGCTCGCGTCTTCAATTGAGGACCCGGGCTTGTGCGCGAGATGCTTTCGTGCAACCTGGCGCTTTAACCTGGGACTGAAGTGCTTGGAGCGAGCTTCAAGCAAGCTCGAAGCTTGCTCATCAATGGCGGACAGGGCGAGTTCTAAAATCAACAAAACAACCTTTTGGCCACGTTAGAATGCTCAAGGAGGTTTGCCGAAGCATGGCGAATGTGATGGGGGTGTTTATGTGGCATGTGGATGTCTTTGAGTGTGTGGCGAGGTCGAATTGCAAGCGTGGCGAGGTCGAACTGCGTGCGTGAGAGTGGGTGTGTTTGGGGGTGCATGTGAGTGAGTGGAGAGGTGAATAAAGAGAGGGGAAATGAGTAGAGAGGTGAGGCGGTGGTCATGGGCTTGTCGGCGAGGGATTTGGTGGTCTGTGGAGGTGGGATGGTCTCGCCGGAGGGGAAGAGATGGAGTTGTGAAGGGTCGTCGGTGGTCGGATTTGGAAAATAAAGAGAGGATAAGAAAGTAGGGGAGATAAGGAGCTTAGCTAGGAGGTAGGTGGACGAAGTGAGGTAGAGATGGTGTCGGATGTGGTGTTGCCGATGTCGAAGATGAAGGCGGCTCCGGTGAGGTAGAAACGGTGAGAACGAAGGAGGAAAGGACGTCTGCTGGTACGGCAAGACGCGGATGGAGGCGAGGAAGAGGAATCCACCACTGTTATTGTGGAAGGATGATGAGAAAAGGCAGAGGGGATCGCTAGACGTCGAGGAGCCTTCTGCCGTTAAAGAGAGAGAGGAATTGTGGGGACTCACAACCGATTTCGAGCATGAAGAGATCAGCGAGCTCTGAGGGTCCTTATAAAGGGTTCTAGGGGACGGTTAGAGCTTGGGAAGCAAGCTTCCCAAGCTTGGAAGGTCACCGGATTTGGGTAATTCTTGAGACCCAAATCTCTCATGCGTTCACATGAGAGATTGGGAAAGATTCGGAGCACATGGACGAGTTTAGATTGAAGAGGATTCCTCAAAGAATCTTACTTCCAATTTTGAAAGAGATTGATTGAATAGAGGAGTTCTCTTCAATCAAAGGTTGCCGAAGAAGGATTTCTCCGCGATAATGGCGGAGGGACCTAATTGTGAAGACGATGAAGAAGTTAGGGGTTGAATGCAAGGGTTTTTGAAAGTTGGGGGTATAAATGTAATCAGACAAGACCATTTTGCAAACTAGGTCAAGACAAACTCATCTTTTGTCCAAATTTTGGTACAAACCTAATTTGGACCTAAGAAATCCAATGGTGAAGTTGGATTTTGGTTTTGATCATGTTTGACTGGGTAATTTATGCAAAAACCTAAATTAGGGCAAATATCTATCTGAGACTCCATTTTGGGTCAAGATGGGTTCTAATGGTCAAATTGAAGGTACTAAACCCTAGAGAAAATTTTCTACGATTTTTAGAGGGTTTAGGTGAATTTTATCCTGACTAGAAGTTTAGTTAATTAAGTGGATCTGTTTTTAGGGTTTCAAAAGTCATTTAATTCTCAAAATATGTGCAAACCCTTTTCTGTCTGATCTAACCCACTTGTTATCCTATTAAGACCATTTGACCTTTATTCAACCCTTGAGAAAACCCGTGGTTGTACTGCATTCATGATGAGATGGTAAAATTATAGTTTTAACCCTAGTTTCTTATTTTTCTCTCAGAATGGTTATATAGTGAGGTATGATTCTCTGGTGGTTATGTAGGAGCATTTATTGACTTAATTGGGTCAAAATGAGCTAGTTATGGCTCATGATGGTGTTCCCATCAGCTTGCTTCGACAGTACGATTGGGTTCCTAACTTTGGTTCGTGGCTTATGTTTTGGTGTACATATATCTTTTAGGAATCTTGCATAAACTGATACGTGGCGAATTACATCCATCAACGGGATGTTTATTTGGACCTACTCAAAGTGCTTGACCAGGTCCTCCTTGAGAGCCACGGGTTTGGGTTTCTTCTTTCCCTTGGTTAAGGCCTCAAGAAATGGAACCTCAGTTAGTTTCTCTAGAATTGGCTCAGGCTCTTTATCTGGGATTGGGGTGTCCTAGATGACCAATCTAGGGTTAGGGTCTACAGTGTTAGGCGAGTTGTGGCTAGGAAAAGGTGGGTCTTGTGTTGCTTTGCCACTATGGTTGGTGATGGAATTTAATCCTACCTGATTCTGGTTTGGGTTAGGGAGGATAAGTGTTTGCTGCTAAAATCCAGAATAAGAGGTTGAAGCACCCGTCCCATCAGGGGATGAAATAGAATGGGCCTGATAGACAAAGTGGGCTTGGCCTTGCTTTGGATTCATAATGCGCCTCTAGTTTGGCACGTTATTTGGATTCAGAAGAGGCTGAGAAGGGAGTGCACCTGGCTGGCGAGAACTTGCTAGCTGTGCCAATTGATTGTGCAGCTCATAGATCTCTTTATGTTGTTTTTGCATGTCAACCAAGGTTTGGAGAATCAAAGATGTCTGATCTTCCTTAGGTGATCTAGATTGGAAATTTTGATTGGCCCTTGGTTGAGTGGGTTGATAGGGATGCGGGTTTTGTGGTTAGGGTTGGAATTGAGGTCTTGGTTGTGGGTTATTTCCTGACCATGCAAAGTTTAGATGATTACACCATTCAGGGTTGTAGGTATTGGAGAAAGGATTATTCTGGATGGTGTGGAGATCCTCGCAGGTCTGAGGAGCTATAGAATAATCAGGGTACAAGGGTTCAGAGTTCCCCCAACTGTGGTAGGCTGGCCCAGAGTTACTTTCAAAGCCATAATCAAGCAGGGGTGGATACGCATCCATCCCCGGAGAGTGGTCGATATTGTGTGCAATTTCCTTTCCTGAGGGCGGGTGTGTATATGTGCTTTGTGGTGCAGAGGTGGTCTTGTGTAGATGTCGAGTGATGTCATCCACCTTTTTCTCAATGATGGAGACCTTATCCAATTGATTGGCTACCAACTCCAAGTCAACGAATGCAGAAAGGCCTTGAGACTCGTGTACCCCCTGATTGTTTGTCAATGTGCGGGCGAACGTTTGGTCGCATGCACCCAATGACTCATTATTCAGGGAGTTCTCGCACATGTTCTCGAGAATTCCCCAAATCTTGTTTTCATGCTGATCCATGATGCTGCCACCACAGGTTGCATTGACAAATAGCTTGATATCATCATGGAGCCCATGGTAAAAGGATTGGATTTGTTCCCACTTCAGGACTCCATGATGGGGGCATTTGCACATGAGGTCTAGAAAACGATCCCATGCTTCGTGTAGAGATTCTCCTGCTCCTTGGGAGAAGTGCGTGATTTGGTGCCGCATAGCATTTGTACGACCAATGGGATAGAATTTTTGTAGGAAGGTGGTTTAAAGTTCTTCCCATGTGTTGATCGTGTGTTGATAAGTTTGAAACCAGTAGGCGGCTTTGTCGGCCAGAGAGAAGGAGAAGATCCTTAAGAGCAAGCCATCTCGATTCTACATGTTTGCCTCAAAGGTGTGGGCCAGATGCTTCAAATTCTTGATGTGTTGGAAAGGATCCTCGAAGTTCAAGCCATGGAATTTTGGAGTCATGTGAAGCATACTAGTCTTGAGCTCTACCTCGGGTCCTCCCGTAGGGATATTGATTCGTGGTTCGATTTCCACTACCATGGGATTGTAGTGATCTCACATTTGAGGATGCAATGGTGGGTTGATGAAGGCATTGATCTAATCTATGAAATCAAAGAATTGTTGTGGTTCAAAGTTAGGTTGTTCTGGCTGATCCATGGTTGTGGTTGGAGGTTTGGGCTTAGAATCAGAGGAAATGTCAATATGATTAGGTTGATGCAAAAACATGGAGGTCAGGGCTTGGCCTCGATGAGAGTGATTAGCTAGTGGAGGCCTCAAGGGTGGTTTTAAAAACCTCCTCCCAAACATGCACCAATGGAGAAGAGGAGAGATAGAATGTCAGATGGACCCAATCGAGGCACCCAAAGATTTTTGGATGACTATAGAGGTTCAGGGCAAATGATACCCTTGGATCAGAAAGTCATCCACCTGAGAATTTCCTGGGCAGCCAGGAAGGGAGAGTCCCACAAAGACCCCTACACGGTAGAGCATCCCCATGTGTTACAAGGTTTCCCCCATTCGATCTTCCTTGTCACTGAGGGTCCAAGTAGACCATAATGGTGACTTGACCACTTAAGTCTAACAATTTTAAGTTTAGAGCAAGGTGCTTATGATTCCACTTGAACTTTAAGATATTTTGTGCAAGGTGACCTAATTTGAAGATTGGTTGACCCCACAAGGTGGGTCAACTTCACCTGTTTGCCCTTTGAGATTATTAAGTCCCAATTTTTTTTAAGATTCAAGTGGATATTTAGAGCCTAATTTTAGGGTTTGCTTAATTAGGTCAATTCAAACAAGGCTTGGGACACACACAAGTTGGGAGAATATATTCTTGATTAAGCAAGTGGACTCCTTAACCCTAGAATAGAAACCCTATATTGGCTCTAATTGATCCAATTAGTTCTGTCCAAATTTGGTACCTGGGGCTCAAGCAAGAAGGTGATAGCCCTAGATACCTTAAACCCTAAGTAGGTGTAGAAATCAGGGTTAGGGTTTGTCTACAAAAGAATCAAATTAGGCAAATTGTGAAGATTGATTCTAAGAATAGAATGCAAGTTGATCCTAATTGACTTTCTTCCTTTTTAGCTTTTCAGAATCAGGGGCTTAATGAGGATGGAAAATGAGATTACCTACCCCTGGAGTGGCTGTTGTGCAGTTGATCTTGCTCCTTGGTTAAATCCCCTGCACAATCGCAATCAGAAGAGATAAATTAAGTTAGTATCAAGTCAGGAATTGTAACCCAGAGATCAAATTGTGCATTGCTCCCCAGCAACGGCGCCAAAATGTTTGTGTGCTAAATCGGGATTTTAAAATCACTTCATTGCAATATAGACGAAATAGCGCATGAATAAATATAATTTATAGCTCGAAAGAAATCTGAGGTCGAACGTAGGGAGCAAGTGTTGCAATTAATCTCAAGATCGCAATTTTAAGCACAATATAGCAATATAATGGAAATCTCAAGCACAAATAATATACATATAGAAGCAAGAGTCAATGTAGCCCAAAAAGATTAGGGTAAAATGGTGATTTGAATCATCAATTAACCTAATTACAATAATAGCAAATATCTCAACAGTATCAACCAAATTTAATCCACACAAGCCAAGTGCACAGTGCACTATGTTAGATAGATCAGACGATGGAACTTTCAACTAGACGGCTTAAACTCTTCCTTGCTACAGTGCCAAGAGGGCACTCTTCTTCTTCCTTTCCTTTTCTTTCTCTCTTCAGGCTCAAGGGAAGGCACAGCATAGAGGCACGGTTGCCTCGTAGAGACTAAGTGTTGAGAGGGGTTCACTAAAGCAAATCCCCTCCACCTCCTCCTTTATCTCTTGCTTTCCTCTCTTCTCTCTCAAATCAGGCAAACCAAACTAGACCCAGGTAACCGGGTAAACGGATCGAGGCCCAGACCTACGTGGCATGAAACGTGGGCGAGGGTGTGAGTATGCGCGTGCGTGGGCAGGGACCTCACCCCTTGTGCGTGCTGAGGCGAACAGCCGGTATCAAAAAATCAATTTAAACACTATTAGCTGCTTTTTCGTGCCCAATGTGGGACTAAAAAGTCCCCTCCTTCTTCATGTGTGCTGCAATAGGTGAAGGTGTCTATTGAAGTTGAAGGAGAAGGGAGCTGCATCAATTGACCACCTAGGATGCTTCTTGGGACAAGGCCGCGTGACCTGGGACACTCGGCTAGAGTGGATGCCTGAAGAATGTGATGAGAGTTTGCTTAAAGTAGTTGCAGCAATAGCACTGTGGCACAAACACCTGAAAAGAGAAAAACGACTCGATGGCCACATCAGAGATGCTCAAGAGCTTCTGAGGATTTGGCGAATGTGGTGGTAGCGGTGGCATGCTGCGAAGGTGGTCGTAGGTGGCTGGTGGAGATGGAAATTGAAGGCGGAGTTGGGTCTATTCGGTGGAGGGCTTAGGCGAGTAATCCCCTCAATTTCTTGAGGGGTTTTGTTCTCGTGGATAAGGCGAAGGTCGTAGGCTTGTCGGCGAAGCATTTGGAGCAATGGAGTGAGTGGAGAGCTTCACTGGAGGAGTGGCCGGAGGGGAGGAAGATGAAGTCGCGGAGGGCGAAGCGGTGGTCGAGCTAGAGCGAAGAGGCACGGTGATGATGTGTAGATGCTAAGGAGTCGATGAAGCAAGCTGACAGATGAAGAGAAACGGAGATGGGGTTGGTTGTGGTGTGGCCGGTGCCAAATGGCCAGCGCTGGAGGAGATGAAAACTTCGATGAGGTAGATGGCGATGAAGACGGGGTTAGGAAGCATCTCACGGGTATGTTGAGATGTGGAAGATGATGGGAAGAAGAACCGACCACCTATGGTATGTGGCAGCTGGCGAAAGAGCTAGGGATAGGAGTTCGTCGGAGCAAGCTTGGAGCGAGCCGGAGGTGGAGGAAGGAAGAGGATTTCCAGCTAAAAAACTTGCTAAAGGGGAGGGGAATGCCAAGGAGGTCTTTTATAGGCCAAAGGGCGAGCTTCAAAGCTTGGAAACCAAGCTTTGAAAGCTCAAAATTGTAGAATAGGTTTAGGATTTCCAAGAGTTCGCAGGAACACTTGGACAAAATTTGGAAGGCAAGACCTATTTCAGATTGAAGAGCAACTCCTTAAGAATCTTCCTTCCAAATTTGGAAGGATTTCATCGTGAAATCAGTGAGAATCTCTTGATTGAAGGTTGATGGTTAATTTTCTTAACACAGTTAATTAAGTTAAAAAGGCTTAATTACGTGCAAGAGAAAGTAACTTAGGTTAACTTAAATTAATGTCGATTGAGTAGTATAGGGCCAAGTTAACATAACATTTTAGATTTTAATTTTTTTTAAACTGGTTGAGTCTAGGTCGTTCACTGGGAGGCATAACTTAATTTAATTCACCATTAAATCATAAGCATAAATTACTAATTACTTAATCAATTGGAATTATAATTAGATTACTTTAAGAATATGAATCTTGCATAAAGGATATTCAATTAGATAATATGATGCAAAATTCCATAAAGAAAAACATATTTACACATGTGAATTGTTATTATAAGCAAGTAAACATATTTATTTCACTAATTTCATCTCATATACAAAAGATTAAGACAAGGAAAAGAAATTCAAATGAATACAAGTGCCTTATTACATCAATTAAGCTCAAAAAGAAATTGTATTTAAGTAAAAATTACAAAAAGAAATTCCATTTCTTTCTTCTTTAATCTTCAGCCTCAATCCTTCTTCTCTTCTTCTACCTTCTCTCATTCTCTCTTCTCTCTTTTACCTTTCTCTTTTACCTCTCTGTCTCGAGCATTTCTCTTAAGTTTCTTAACTTATTTTCTTCTCTTTCTTTTCCTCTTATCTTTTCTGTCTGTTTACCTTTCCTTTGTTTGTTTCATTAAGCTCTACGAGATCTTCTCCTAACTCTTTCTTTTTCTTTACCTTTCAGCTGTGCACTTGAACCACAATTGAGCCGAATTTGAATCGAACTTGAATCGAACCAAAAATTTGGTTTTATGGTTGGCGGCTCGGACCAGTCGGGGATACACAGCACCCCTCTTAGGGTGGGACCAGACCCTACTGGGTCTAAGCCTACTTTGTATTAGGATTATTTCCGGTTCAATTCTCATGATGCATAGTCTCCAGCCTCCTAGGCTCACATGCACACACCCGCTCACGGGCCCATGCTCTCACGCTTACAAGCGCACACACACCCGGGCACGGGCACCGCACACACCCACACACACACCCATGCTAATTGTGTGCCCAGCATTGACGACCGAACAACCCTATGCACATTTTGCATTTATCCTAAGGCGCACGCTCACACTCTACCGATGTGGGACTATGTTAGTCCCCTCCAGGCCGAACTTTGGCTAGGGACTCCTACCAGCACAGAGCTCTAAATCGAGAAAATAAGGGCTCGTTGGAAAGCTCTAAAGGTGCTCTACAAGATTACGGCATCAATTTGATGCTAAATACATAATCTACCCTTTGATTTGAAGGGTGAAAGTTGAATGTTTTCATGGCCAATCTAGTCTGCAGAGGTCAACCTCAGGTCTAAAGACCTGCAAAGAGAACTTTTGACCTCAGATGAGGTCCTGACTAGGTTCAGGAGATGTTTTCGCATCTACTGGTGAAGGAAAGGGACTCTGAGGAGCTTCAGGAAGGCGAAGAAGCTCAAGAGCTTTGCCAAGAAGCTTCAGAGCTTAAATTGAAAATCTGATCAACTCGACAAAAAGCTAGAGGTCAGCAGCAATAGATCAAACAACCTCTGAAGGTTGTTAAAAGTCTATCTGGGTAGTGTTCGCAATTGAAATTCATCAGAATGGCACTAAAGACAGTATTGGGTTCAAATGAACCCAAACTAAGCAACAATCGAATTCTTCCAAAACTTTAATTAAAACTCATTTAAATCAAATCAAATCTTTCTAAAATCATCCTAGAAGTAATGTGAACTCATTAATTTCTTGAATTGAAACCTAAATCATCAGATTAGATCTAATTTTGACCTCTGAATCTCAAAATTTGACTTTCATCATTAGGTTATCTCAGATGAAATTAATGCCTTAAATAACTTCTATTTCACCTCAAGAACAGATTCAAAGTCTCAGAAAGAAGTTTCAACTAGGATTTCTAGGGTTTTAGGCCTGTCGCCTGAGATCCTAAGTGAGTTTGTTCGACAGAATAAACTAAGGCCTATTTAAGTGATTGATCTACTGGATTGATCTCAGGGCATCCTTATGATGCTTCTAGACCTTTAAAATTAGACTTAACCCTAACCAACAGTCATCTCCACCTCTGCCAGAGTTAGAGAAGACAGAGGTCTTGATGGATCTCCAGGTCTTAAAACTTCAAACTAAATATTGCAGAATGATCAGTGAGCCTCAAATAAATGATCTGGAGCTTCACGCAAAGTTCTCTGGGCTGAAGAGTACATCTTGATTCGTTGGAGCTCGTTGGAGCTCCGGTGAGTTCAAAAAATGGCTAAAAGTGTGTAGACAACATCAAAACATGCCATGGATGATCTGAAAAGTTTCCTGAGGTCACAAGGAACCTCAGGAATTCAATAATTCCTTTAATTAATGATTATACTGAAATATAAGCATTGAATTCGCAGTGAGTGAAATCTGAGTTCGATAGAACTCAGAACATGTTCTTTGACTCAATTGAGTGGAAGGAACATGTTAGTGGAGTATGGAGAAGGTGAATATGTGATTAAATAAGTGGATACACTCCTCTTGAGCTGTCATTGACAACGAGCTCAGGAGGTTGAGTGAATTTTAGGTGTTTTATATGTAGGTGATTATTAATCCAATTAAAGTGATGATAGGGGCCTTAAGATGATGATTAAGTGATGGAGGGCCCTAGTGGAGGTGAATTACCTTCGGTGACCTCCGCCATGGACAGCGGAATCAACCGGTTAAGGTGGAGATGGATTAGGCGATTAGGTGTTTAAATTAGGGAATTAAAGTGTTAGAGGTGATCATGGAGGATTAAGGAAGATGATTGGTGAAATTAAAAGACAAAAGAGTGCTCCAGTCAAGTTCAAAGAGCTCACCGGAGCTGAGGAAGATGACAGGAAATCTGACATTAAATCTAACTAATCTACCTAACTAACTACTCTAATTAAACTACTTACCTAACCTACTGTTACCTGGATGAAGGGGGCAGAGGATCTCCGTTGAAGGTCCTTAACGGAGAAGGAAATCAGAGGGGCGAACGAAGAAGTTCGCCGGGTGTAGGCGAAGCGTAGAGGAGGAAGTCCAACGTCGGCACTGTGTTAGAAGACTCAGCGAACGATGGCGGAGATCAGGAGCAAGTGAAGATGAGCGGAGCAAGTCGGAGGAAGAGGAGGAAGGTCGCCGGATTTTGGAGTGTATAGCCTATTTGCTAGCTCAGTGGGAGGATGGAAGGGAGCTAACTCCTTGAAATCGAAGAGGTGGAGGGGTATTTATAGGTTGCGACGACTGAGGAGGGTGAATCTGGATGGAAAAAGGTTTAAGAGTGAAGTAACCACCGGCGTCTTCTTCGACGCCAGTTAGGTTAACTTCAAGCCCTAAATAGAATTTGAGTTTCATCCAGACCGATGTGTGAAAAGAGGATGGTGAGCACAAGCTCCAAGAGCTTGGAAAGGAAGGGTAGACGTCTGATGGACGTTGATCGGTGGGTATGGAAACCTCCTGTCATCAGCCGTCGAAGAGGCTGAAGAAGGAATGAAGAGGAAGATGTTTATAGGGACCTGTTTGCAATGAAAGCTAAGGACCTAGGTGAAGAGGAAGGACTCGATTGAAATAAAACTTAGGGACTAAAATGTAAACTAAGGTTTTCAAGGTTTATTTTAATTTAAATCTTTTTCAACTTTTTATATATGATTATAAATGAGACAAATATTATATTTAAACCTTGGATTTACATTTTTGACCTTTTTAGCTTAATTTATTAATGATATTACATACTTAGTTATAAGTTATACTTAAGTTGGTTAACACATTAATTAGGTAAATTATTGATGATATTTCGAGTTCATTTATTAATTAAATTATTAATGATATTAATTGGATAATAATATAACATTTTTAACTTATTTTAAGGTCCTTTAATATTTTATCCCTTATTTTATAATTAACCCATATATTTACATATTCCTAGCTAATTAACTTGGAAGACTAGTTAATTAGGGGTAATTAGAAGCCATGATGAGACTCTCATCATACCCCAAGCCAAAGGTTTGCTAGTCCCTAGCAAAATTAACTAGAAATATGATGATTTAAATACTTGGGTTTAAATTAATATAAATAAAAACTAAGTAGAGGAATGCTTAGGTCAGAATTTTGAGTATTCAATTTTTTAGGTTTTATATATATATAAATAATTATCCATAAATATACAGAGTATTCTATGAGAATCTCCTTACTTAGACTTATAAGTCAAACACCTTCCTAAAACACACTCTATTAGAAAGAGTTTTTAACGAAAATTTTACCAAAAATTAGAATCCCCAAAAACACTTATTCTTTGTAATCATTCTAAACCCTAGAAACTCAAAATTCAAAGTGTTTTAAGAAAAACAAAGCTTAAGAGTTGGAAATTAATTTTTAACTCAAAAACTCAATAGACTTAAGTTAATCCTTAAGTTATGAAATCTGATTTTTATCAATCTATGTTTTAGCAAATTAGCCAGATACTCATCATTAACCAAACTTAAAGTAGTAAAACCCTAATCTACCAGCCTACAGCACCAAGGACTAACTTCTAGACCTAGGGTTTTGTCAATCTTTCTCCTTTAGGTCTCAACTGAAAGTTCTCAAAACCCGATTTCTTAGGCTTCACTACCTAATACAAAGGTTCAGTAGCTATGATTTTAAAACATCCGTGCTTGTGAAAAGAATTGTCCTAAAGGCATCCAAATTTGCAAAAATCTAGATCTTAAGACATCAATTTCCAATCCAGATTATTCCAATTCAAGCCTTTGGCTTGGCTTTACTCAGGTCTAGTTTCTTTCTCCTCACCAGTTTTCTATCCTGAGGTCAACACTTTTTGTGTATATCTCCTCGATGGACCACTGGGCCTTTTATTCCTAATTTTTATCTCCATATTTTTTTCAACTTTATCTATAGGATAGAACACCCATATGTAGCGAGGTGTTCTTTTATTTGATGGAAGGAAGGATCGCATCCATTTGTACCGAGATGCTTTATTTGGTGGAAAAATTGCATAAGTACCCATTTGTAACGAGGTACTTATCTGCAAGGTGTTTTATTTTATTTTTATTTATTTATTTATTTTTCTCCCCATTCTCATTTTTCTTACTAACATTATACTCCAAATCCTTTTTCTAGGTGAGTGGCACATCCTTTACCCTTTCAAGAGCCGCCCCGCAGAAATCCTTGGACTAAAAAGGATTTAAAATCGATCTCTTAACCTTTGTGCTTTCGCGGTCTTAGATGCCAACAAGACAACTCTATGTGTGTGAATTTTGGATGTTTAGGTTACCTAGCTCTCAAACCAGAGCTTGGATAGCAAAGCCATTCACACTTAGGTCCTTTAAACTTTTAGTTTCCTCCTACAGGATCTGTCAAGACATAACTCGCCAAGTCTAGCCGAATGTCCTTAGTTGATTAAGCTAACTATAGCATGATAGACCTGAAGACTAAGATTCTCCTAACTCTTTACTTAATTAACTCTGAATATCTGGCCTTTTTACTTAACTTGATAAAAATAATTGTCAAAAAGAAAAAGGATTACTTAGTTTAATTGATTAAAAAGTTACAATTTAATTCCAAAACTTAAGTTTTGAACTTAATACACCTTAGTTACTTAATTTCAGGGTAAAGAATAGAAAAATAAATCCTTAAGGTTTAAAGATTCTAACTTAAATAAAATTTCGTTTAAAATTTTGCCAACAAAAGTGTGTTCTAAAAAATGTTATAAGTAAAAATCTAAATAAGGATATAAAGCTCTTATAAAATATTTTTTAACAATATATAGTTTTATTTTTGGTTTTTGACCTAAAATAAAAGTTAAGCTCTTAATTACTAATATAAATATTTTTTATCTCTTCTTCTTTTCTTTATTCTAGATGTAAAACCCCTTTATTATTTTTATAATTTTTACAATTTTCAAATTTTTATATTTGTATACTTTTTATTTTTATGTTCTACAGAATTTTCCAATTTTTATAAAATTTTCAAAAGTTTTCAAAATTTTATGGTATTTCTTATTTTATATAATTTTTTTAAAAATTTTTTATATTTCCATTTTTTTAAAAAAATTCATGGATATTTAATTTTTATGTTTTTTTTATATTTTCTCTACAAATACACTTGAAGTGAAAATTTCACTTCACACCCTGCCAAGCTAAGATTTTACAATGTCCTCATTATAAGAAGGGTGAAAATGATATTACACTTCACTTAGTGTAGGGTGATGGAAGGAGTCGGATAGAGGAGATCAAAGATCTCTGTGCAGATGATTTCTATTCTGACCAAAGGTCAGAGTGGATAGTCAGACTAAGTGAAGGTAATTAGTGTAGAATGAAGTAAAAAATCAGATACAGATTCAAGTGTATAGGAAGAGAAAAGTGTAGAAAATAGGAAACAGCTATATACAAGGTGTGGATGGAAAGTTGACAAACCCTAATGGAGCATGCAACAGTCTCCAACAAGACTCAAAACATGTGATTCCAAGAAAGGTTTTAAATGTTGACCATTAACTTTGAAGGGTTGATCCTTGTTGGGTTCGGTGATTTTGACAGCTCCATTGTCGAAGACACTAATAACAATAAATGGTCCTGGATGCTGAAGTTGCTCTGATTGAAGGAGATGCTAGTGTTCTGAAGGTGAGGGTGGATGTCTTCAGGGCTGGATCTATCCTAGATAAACTGATTCTCCAGTGTGGGGGAAGCTCTTGGATGTTACTCTTGAAGTTTCATGTGGCAAACAGGGGTGTGGAGTCGAGTCATCACCTCCCCTCTTATGTTGAGGTGCTGCGAGCCAGAGCAGGCTCTTTACAAACAAATTGTGCAAATCAAGAGATGGTCGCCAAACCCATTAAAAGTGTGGTACTTGAAGATAGGGTGGGGGGCTTGAGGGTAGAGGAGGTGATGACTGAAACTCTGGAGGATGCAGGTGGGGTACCTTTGATCCAAGCTAATTCTACAGTGGTGGTTAAAGAAGGGGAGGAGATAACTGTGATGAATGAAGCTGTGGCGAAGGACTTGAAGGCTGTGACTTCCCCCGCCAATGCTCCCGTTGATGCTGATATGGAAAATCCCCCTGTGAATTCCTTTGATTTACAATGTAGCTCTCCTGTGGCTGATGATCTACACCTGGAGTCTAAGACTCCTACCTCTGGTCTTGGGAAACCTCCATACAAGCTGAGGTTGAGAAGACATAATCATACACAAAAAGTTGATGAGTGTGCCATTGTAGCTGTGATGAAGGTTAGCAAAACCTCTGCTGCAAAGAAGGGGGCAGACCAGATGGCCAAATGAGGATTCTGACTTGGAATGTGCGTGGACTGAGCAATAGAAGTCGAAGGGCGTCTTTGCTTAGATATTTGCGAGAATGGGAGATTGATTGTGCCATCCTCCAAGAGATGCATATTGATAGTGAGTCTAACAGGGCTTGGGTAGAGATGAAAGCAGGTCTTACAAATGACATTGTGATGATCAATTCTAATGGCAGATCTGGGGGTATTGCCATCTGGTGGAAGAAGCATGTGCTGCGCTTGGAGGAGGCATCTCTGGCTAGGCACCTATTGACTTGTAGGTTCAAAAGAGGCCAGGGGTATAGTGACTTCTTTGTGACAGGTGTGTATGGTCCTAGTGACCCTAACAGAAGACAGGAGCTTTGGGAGGATTGGAACTTGGCTGCAGATTTTGTGAATGGGGTGGTCTGGCTTGTTGGAGGGGACTTCAATTGTGTTTTGGTGGGGAGTGATAGACCCAATGGTGTTGTGGATAGCTCTGCCACTGGCTTCTAGCTGATGGTCCAAGCTTTGGGCTTGAGTGAATTTCCCTCCTTAGGCTCTGAATTCACTTGGAGGAATGGTAATGGTCTCATGTCCAAGATTGATGGATTCTTTGGCAATGTTGGGCTGCTGGACCTCTTCCAATTGTCATTTGTTTGTGGCCTTGAACGTCCCTTCTCTGACCATACATCGCTGGTCTGGGACAATGGGGAATAGGTGCTGGCTAGATCCTACTTCAAATTTAGGAAGTCATGGCTAAGGGAGTTGGGCTTCAGAGAAATGCTTACTGGTTGGTGGAGAGCTCAATAGGTTGAGGGCACGGCTACTTTCAGGTTGGCTTCAAGATTTTGGCTTTGAAAGTGATGTTAAAGGAATATGGTGATGTTGTTTCTGTCCTAAGGCATCAGAGACGTTGAGAGGCCTTGATGAAGATTCTGGAACTGGATGCTAAGGAAGCCAATGCTCGGTTGTCTGAGCAGGATACTGCTGACAGAAAGAAATGGCAGGGGGTAGTGGCTGAAGAAGACCTGAAGCTGGAGATGGATTGGAGGGAACAGTCAAGGTAGCTATGGTTAAATGAGGGGGATGCAAACACTAAATTCTTCCACTTGGCTTCCAACTCTCAGAGAAGAATCAATCTTATCTCATCTATTGTTAAAGAGGGACAGAGAATTACCTCCATCTCTGATATCAGAGCTGAGGCTGTCAGGTACTTCAAGGAGTCTTCAAGAGCTGCTGATAGGGGATGTTGGAGGATGGCAACTAGTGATATTCCCATAATTACAAAGTTTCAGGGGTCCAGCCTGATTGCTACTATGTCTGAAGCTGAAGTCTTGAAGGCCATCAAGGATCTCAATTGTGAAGGGGCACCTGGTCCTGATGGGATTCAAGTTTTCTTCTACAAAGAGTTGTGGGATATTGTGGGCACTGAGATGATGGATGTGATCGGAAAATTTGAGATTGGCAACTTTGGCTTTGAAAGAATCAATAGATCCTTTCTTTTTCTTTTGCCAAAGACTTCAGGAGCTGAATCTTTTCAGGAGTTTAGACCAATTGCCCTCTCTAACTCTATTTATTTGGTGATTAGCAAGGTCTTGGCTAATGGATTGAGGCCTGTTTTTCAAGAGCTGATCCATCCTGTTCAATCAACCTTCCTTCTTGGCAGATCTCTACAAGAATCATTTATCATGGCCCAGGAGATGGTCTATGGTTGGCACAAGAGGAAATGTAAAGCTTTTTTATGGAAGGTTGATTTCCGCAAAGCTTATGACTCCATCAGTTGGCCCTACCTCTGGGAAGTGCTTAAAAGAAGAGATTTTCCCCCTGTTTGGATTCAATGGGTGAAGAGGTGTATCACAACTGCCTCTTTCACCCCTTTGATAAATGGGAAACCCTGTGGTTCTTGGATTCAGCCCCAATGTGGGATCAGACAAGGTTGTCCTCTAGCACCTTTGGTTTTCAACTTGGCAGTTGACAATTTGGCCTAGTATTCTTGTAAGGTTGCTGAAGCAGGTCTTGTTAGAGGGTACTCCTTATCTTGCAGGAGTAATTTGGCTCCTATTCTTCAATATGCGGATGATACGATTTTTTTTGTGGAGGGTTCCATGGTTGAAGCACTAGCTTTATATCATATGGTCAACATCTTTGGTGATCTCTCAGGCCTTAGACTGAATAGGGATAAATATAGTTTAGTCTATTTTGGCCTACCTGAGGCTGAGCAAGGTGCTGTTGCTGCTGTTTTGGGAACCCCCTACATCAGCCTTCCTATTAAATACTTGGGGCTGCCACTAAGATGTTCTAGAATGAAAAAAATAGATTGGAGCTGCCTCTTTGACAAAATTTCAGTGAAATTGGATGGATGGCATAGCAGTTTCCTATCCAAGGGTGGAAGACTTATCTTGCTCAATTCGGTGATCACCTCTATCCCTGTTTTCTACTTCTCCATCTTTAGAGCTCCTAATTCTATTTGGAAACGGTTGGATGTATTGTGAAAAAGGTTCTTTTGGAGGGGAGAAAAGCATGAGGGCAGGTTCTTGCAACCACTAAAGTGGGAGCAGATTTGCCAACCAAGGGATAGGGGTGGACTTGGGGTTAAGTCTCTGAAACACTTCAATGATGCTTTGTTGCTTAAGTGGGCAATTAAGCTCTTGCAAGGAGACTTGAAACCATGGATTGCCCTGATCAGGGACAGTTATGGAGCTTCTAACAGTATGCTATCTAGACTACAACCCAGCAGACCATCTCCATTCTGGAATTCAGTGACCAGAGCTCTGGTTGACCACTTGCACCTGCTGCAGCCAGCTCTTGGGGATGGCAGGACCTTCAGCTTCTGGAAGGAAGGTTGGTCATTGTTGGGTGTCCTAAAGGAGGTCTACCCAAGGGCCTTTGCTACAGCATCTGATAAGGAGGGATCTGTCAACAGATTATGGTCTTGCAGCAGTTGCAGCTGGAATCTGAATGAAGTGGAATCCACCAGGAGGGGCACCCGGCTGTGGGAAGAAAGGAGGAAGCTGCTATCAGATCTTGAAAGCTTTAGGCCAAGGATTGGGGTGAAGGATAAATACATTTGGGAGGGGATTTACACTGTGCAAAATGGCTATAATAGAATCTTAGATTATGGAAGTGGGTGGAGCTGTGATTTCATTGACAAGAAAATTTGGCTTCTGAAAATCCCCCTTAAGGTACAAATATTTCTTTGGCTATGTAGGAGAGATGGATTGATCATAGGTGATCTGCAACACAGAAGGATGGGAGCTACTCACCATGAATGCTACTTATGTGGGATGCACACTGAAAATGTGAACCATATCTTCTCATCTTGCCTGGTCACTGATGCTATCTGGAGGAGGACCTGACAGGAGCCACTACCAGCTTGGGACTCCATTTGGCATGGGTTTGGTATGAGAGAGAAGCCACATGTACGCATGGCTGTCACTCTCTGGTGTGTGTGGAAGGCGAGAAATGAGAGGCCTTTTCAGGAGAGACCGGTGTGCTGTAAAAAAAATTGTAAGAGAATGTTGGTCCCTCATACAAGCGTGGGGATCTATTTTGTAATTCCTCTTACTTTTTTATATAATATACCTCTTCGGATTGCTATCGTAAGAGGATAGCTTTCCTTTTTGTTTCAAAAAAAAATGGTCCTTACCATTTAGACCTAAGTTTCCTAGGGAAGAGCTTCAAATGGGCATAAAAAAGTAACACCTTCTGACCAGGTGTAAAAGATTTGCGAAAATGTGTCTATCATGGAAGGCTTTAAGTTTTTCCTTATACAGCTTTGAACTCATAGGAATCATGACGCAATTCCTCAAGTTCACTAAGCTGCAACCTACGATGATCACCAGCCTTCGCGAGGTCTAAATTATAGCCTTTAATTGTCCAATAGGCCTTGTGTTCAATTTCTATGGGAAGATGACAGGATTTCCTGTAAACAAGTCCATATGATGACATGCCTATTGGTGTTTTGTGGGTAGTCCTATAAGCCCACAAAGCCTCATCTAAACGGGAAGACCAATCCTTCCTATCGGGTCGAATTGTCATTTGAAGGATCTTTTTGATCTCCCGATTAGAGACCTCAGTTGCCCATTAGTTTGGGGCTGATAAGGTGTAGAAATACGATGTGTAACCCCATATTTTCTAAGTAAATTCCTAAACTGGGCATTATTAAAATGAGAACTGCCGTCAGAAATGATAGCATGAGATACCCCAAAACAAGCGATAATATGACTCTGAATAAAAGGAATGACAACTCGATGATCATTTGTGTGTGTGGGTATGGCTTCAATCCAACGAGAAACATAATCAACAGTAAGTAAAATATATTCGAAGCCAAAAGAGGATGGAAACAGACCCATAAAGTCTATGCCCCAAATATCAAAGATTTCACAAACAACAATCAGATTCAGAGGCATCATGTCTTTGCAAGACATGCCACCAAGAGTTTGGCAGCGAGTACATGCCTTACAATATGTCTGTAAATCTGCAAATAAAGTGGGCTAATGAAACTCTCATTGCAGAACTTTTGCAGTAGTCTTTTGACTAGAAAAATGACCACAACAAGACTGGTCATGACAAAAAGAAAGGATAGAATCAATCTCAGAAGAAGAAACACAACGTCTGATGATTTGATCATTACAGAGTTGGAAAAGATACGGATCTTCCCAAAAATAGTATTTGGCTTCTGATTTGAGTCATGATTTGCAATTCCTGTCCCAGTCTGGCGGGAATTGATGTGTAACCAAATAGTTAACAATATCTGCATACCAAGGAAGATATGAGGATATAGTCAAAAGATGTTCATCAGGAAAGTATTCAGTGATTAGAGGAGATGATTCAATAGTATCAGAAGGAAGGTGGGAAAGATGGTCGGAAACAACATTCTGTCGTCTAGCCTTATCACGAATTTCTAGGTCAAACTCTTGCAAAAGCAAAATCCATCTGATCAACCTAAGTTTCATGTCCTTTTTGGATAGAAGGTGTCGAATAACTGAGTGATCAGAGTACACAATGATTCAAGATCCAAGTATATAAGATCTGAATTTTCTAATCCAAATACTATTGTTAGTAATTCCTTTTCTGTAACTGTGTAATTCCTTTGTGCCTCATTCAAAGTTTTACTAGCATAGTAAATCATTACCGGATTCCTCTCAATTTTATGACCTAAAACAGCTCCAATTGCATAATCTGATGCATCACACATGATTTCAAATGGTAAATCCCAATTAGGTGGTTGCAAGATCAGAGCCTATGTAACTCTATCTCTCAATGTTTCAAATGCAAATATACACTCCTCACTCATCTCAAAAGTAGTATCCTTTATGAGGAGGTTTGTGAGTGGTCGGGCAATCTTTAAAAAGTCAAGTATAAATCTTCTATAAAATCCCACATGCCCGAGAAAAGATCTAATACCTTTGATTGAGTCAGGAATTGGAAGATTTGCAATTTGATTGATCTTAGCTTGATCTACTTGGATACCTTGCTCAGACACAAGGTGACCAAATACAATGCCCTCTGGAATCATAAAATGGCTCTTCTCCCAACTGAGGATAAGATTCACTTCTATACATCTCTTAAGAATCTTTGACAAATTATCTAGACAGATATCAAATGTTTCCCCGAAGACTGAAAAATCATCCATAAAAACCTCCATATATTCACCCACCATTTTAGTAAAAATGGCTAACATGCAATGCTGAAAAGTCACTGGTGCGTTGCAAATCCCAAATGGCATTCTTCGGAAAGTAAAGGTTCCGAAGGGGCAGGTGAAAGTCATTTTCTCTTGATCTTCGGGATAAATTGCTAGTTGATTATATCCAGAGTAACCATCCAAAAAGCAGAAGAACCTATTACCAGCTAATCTCTTAAGGATCTGATCAATGAATGGCAAAGTAAAGTGGTCCTTCTTTGTAACTATGTTAAGCTTATGATAGTTAATACAAACCCGCCACGAATTCGCAATTCATGTGGGAATGGTTTCTCCAGATTCAGTCTTAATTATGGTGAGTCCTGCCCTTTTAGGTACCACTTGAATTGGACTGACCTAAGGGCTATTAGATATAGGGTAAATAATGTTAGCATCTAGCCACTTGATTATTTCTTTATTTACGACCTCCTTTAAATTCAGATTTAGACGTCTTTGAGCTTCTCTTGAAGGCCATGCCCCATCTTCAATATAGATGCGATGAGTACAAAAATTGGGGCTAATCCTGGTGAGATCGTGTAAAGTCCACCCAATTGCCTTCTTGTGATCTCGTAAAACCTTGATCAATTTTGATTCTTGTGATTCAGGAAGATGAGAGTTAATGATTACAGGATATGTTTGATCAGATTTGAGATAAACATATTTAAGATATCAGGCAATGGTTTCATTCTAATGTAGGAGTAGAATCAACAGCAGGATTTGGGGCAGGATTTTCGACTGCAAAGAGTGAATTAAATGAGTCGTGAGATATCGAGTATAGATTTTGATAACGGGTTTTCATTTTGAGGGTATAAGATATCAAAAGATGTGCTCTCTAGTTCTAAGGAACTAAGGTCATCCTCATAAACTGAAATAAATCTAATTTCCTCAATCCAATTGCAATCCAATCCTCTAGAAGCTCTAAATATATCCAATTTTATTGTTTTCTCCCCAAATTTCAACTCAATCTTTCCAGATTCACAATCTATGTTGGCCTTTGCAGTGGCCAAAAAGGGTCTCCCTAAAATAATTGGGGTATCTCTAATGTGTTCGGGTACTTCCATATCAAGTACAATAAAATCTACCAGAAAATAAAAGTCCTGAACTCTTACAATTATATCCTCCAACATTCCTTTAGGTGACTTAATAGATCTATCATCTAATTGTAAAGTCACATTGGTAGACTTAAGGTTTTCTATTTGGAAATGTTTTACCAAAGATGAAGGAATGAGGTTAATAGATGCTCCTAAATCTAGGAGGACTCTATCAAAACACTGGTCCCCAATTATACAGGAAATAAATGGAGATCCTGGATCTTTCTTTTTCAAAGGATGCATACTCGAAATGATAGAGCTCACATGCTCTGAAAGTACCACAGTGCTTCCTTTCTTCGGCTTATGCTTAGGAGTACACAACTCCTTAAGAAATCTTGCGTAAATCGGAATGTGTTTGATAGCATCTAGGAGTGGAATATTAATGTGTACCTATTCAAAAATTTTAATTAAGTCCTCATCTATTATAATAGGTTATTTTTGTTTCCTAGTCTTCTTCAAAGCTTCAGTAAATGGGACTTGGATTTCCTGTTCTACTGAGGTATTTCCCGGATCTCGCGAATTAGCGGGAATTGCGGGATCGGGTTCTACACCTCTTACAGGTGTAGAAACAGGGGTCATTCTAGATGTACTAGGGTCTTGGGATAGGTTCCTTGGATAAACTAAATCCCTAGTGGAAGTTCCATGGTGGGTTGTAACAGAGTTAATACCCACATGTGAAGAGGAAGCTGATGAGGAAGATGCTTGTTGCTATTGGAAAGATGAATTAGAGATTAAAGGTTGATTTCCTTGATTTAAAAATGATTGCTGTTGATTAAGATACTCATAATCATGATTAGCAGAGGGTGGATTCTAATTCGGATTTTGATTTTGATTTGGATTCAAGGGTAAGTGGTTAAGGAAATGGACATGTTCCTGATTCAGATTTTGAACTCCTGGGTGTGGTCTCTGCTGGATATTCCTAGGTTTGGAACTAGCTAAGATGGAAGGGCCCCTAGCTGACAAGATTCAGTTAATTGCGTGATTTAGCCCCTAAGATCAGCCAATTCTGCCAAACATTGCCGTTGGACTTCAGCAAGAGCCTTAGCATTTTGTCGCTGGCTCTCAGTCACAGCTTGCAAAATTTGGTCTAGCTACGAATCTCTATTTGGCCCTGCAAGGTTCTGTGAACTCGCATAAAATGGCCTCGCGTTAGGTTGCTGAAACGACAACATAGGCAGGT
Source organism: Thalassia testudinum (assembly GCA_037157565.1). Taxonomy (NCBI): domain Eukaryota; kingdom Viridiplantae; phylum Streptophyta; class Magnoliopsida; order Alismatales; family Hydrocharitaceae; genus Thalassia; species Thalassia testudinum. The sequence continues at coordinate 102,544,725 of JAZHRO010000063.1, forward strand.
TTTGCCTGGTTTGAGTCGGATATGAAGGTCTTTGTGAATGGTCAGACCAAGAGAAATTGGGGTGATTACGTCATCCAGGATTATATGAATTAGAATATGGGTTTGATCTTGGTGTATATCCCTAAATAGCATTCAAATATGAAGGATAAGGCATGTTTTCCACAAAAATAGGAAGTGGGGAAAGAGGTGGGAAAGATTGTGGGACAAAGGTCCCTCCTTGGGCTGGTGCAGGAGTAGATAGAAAACCCAAGGAAGATGGATCTCTGGAATCCAGATTATTCACAAATTCCCTTCCCGTGGGAATTTGTGAAACAAGCAAATGTGTAGGATTTTGCATAGAAAGTAGAGGTGTAAGAGTTTTCATTGTATTTCAGATCTCATCGAGATGCTTTGCTATGATGTCAACTTGTCTAGTTTTTCTGCAATAATCTCTAAATCCTTGGAACTGGATGGATTATCGATCTCGTGAATGCCCTTATGTGGATTTTGATGTGCTGTATTAGTGCCCCGCATGAATTGTGACATAGATGCGTTATTGATTGAGTTTTCCACCATCCCTTTAAACAGTTCTGAGGTGGATTCTGCACCGTGATTATTTAAAAATTCCCTCCACAAGAGGCATTGACTAGATTGCGAATGCCCTCTTGCAATCCATAATAAAAGATGTGCATTAGTTGCCAACGAGGGATGTCGTGATGTGGGCATTTCCTTTGTAATTCATGAAAGCATTCCAACGCTTCATGAATTGGTTCTCCTTGGTTTTGAGTAAAAGTCGTGATAGCTCGCCTTAAAGCATTGGTGCAACCAATAGGGAAAATTTCTTCAAAAATGCAGATTTGAGTTTAGCCCAAGTTGAGATTGGTCTTGCAATAGTTCTATACCAATATGCAGCTTTATCCTTAAGGCTAAAAGAGAACATTTTCATTAGTATTTTGATTTCGAGGTCCAAGAGTTTGAGAGATTTTTAAGATCTTCAATATGTTGAAATGGATCCTCGGATGCAAATCCATGGAAGTGTGGGATTAGACCTATAATGTTTGGCTTTAATTTTGGGTCATTTTCCCCAATGGGAATCCTAACATTAGGCTCTACTTGTGCATTAGATGAATTATAATAGTCTCGGAGTAGAGGCCTAGGATGAGGGATCGGTAAATCAGGGATATCAAAACCTACCTCAGGTCGAGGTGGAGGACGGGCTTGCAAATTTTGCAAATTATGGAGAGCAGGCATCAACAGATTAATTTGGTAGTTCTGCTTGAGCATTTGGAGGTTCAGGTTCAAGAGTGCCTCATGAACATCAAAAGGCGGCATCTCCCCCTGACCAAAAGAAGGGATCTCAGGATTTTGGTTCTGCAATTGGTCCATAGAATGAAATGCAGGAAAAGCAGATGAATCAGATGGAAAATTAATTGGTTGCTTAGGCGCAACCGGTCTAGGTATACTTGTCAACAGAGATATGAGAGGCGATTTCAGGAATCGCTTCCAGTGCATAAACCAAAAAAAATCTGCAAAGGCACACTCATGCCACTAAAATAGCGGCAAACAAGACCCGCAAAATAGCGCAAAAAAGCAGGTTTTTGTCTTCTTTCAAAGGAAAGAAGAAAATCCTAGAATATGCAAAATAATTTGGATGCAAACAAGTATAATATCAGTATCAAAATAGGCATCCTAAACCCATGTCTACGCAAGTGCGTATCCTTAAAGCTCAAAGGTCTAAGGTCTAGGATCAAGATCGCTCACTACAGGCTCCCCGGGGCTCTAGTAGTGAGACAGACTTGTTGATCTTCGACCAAAGCCCTAAGAGGTGAAAAGAGGAGAGGTAGAAAATTCAGACTCGTGTGACTCTAGTGATCGCGCTGTGTGCGCGATAGCATGCAACAGACGATAGCGAAGAAAAACCCGCATGCATTCTGCAAACAGATTTAAGTCACAAATTTTATTATCCTCTTTTTACGTAACCTTTTCAAAAATATGATAGAAAGAAGTAAAGTGACCACATTTTAAAGTATTTTCAATAAAAATATGGTCTTGTTTATATCTTCCAAGATAGGGATCTATGCAGATTTTTGCGTGTTTTCCCGTTGATGCGAGAAAAATAGCAGAAAACTTTTCCTAAGTCAGATCGCAATAGAACTAGCAGGTATATGCACTCCTAGGAGTGTATGCCTAAAACATGCTACTGCTAGTCAGAAAGTATGTGTATTTTTGTATTTTTTAATTTTTTAACTAACTAAATGCATAAATATAAACTACACTAGAGACTAAGAAAGAAATACTCACAATGGTATTTATAATGGCTAGAAAAATATAGAGTAGAAAAAAGAAAACCTGCCTCCTCTTCTGAGAATACCTGCAGAGGTAATCCTGAAAAGAAGACAGAAAATAGAACAAAATAAAACTAATTAGTAAAAAATAAAACAAATAAACAAAAACAGTAATGGCGAATATAATCTACAGTTACCTCCCCAGCAACAGTGCCATTAAAATGATGATTAATTTTCTCAACATAGTTAATTAAGTTAATTAGGCTTAATTATGTGCAAGAGAAAGTAACTTAGGTTAACTTGAATTAATGTCGATTGAGTAGTATAAGGCCAAGCTAACTTAACATTTTAGATTTTAATTTTTTTTAACTGGTTGAGTCCAAGTCGTTCATTGGGAGGAATAACTTAATTTAATTCACCATTAAATCTTAAGCATAAATTACTAATTACTTAATCAATTGGAATTATAATTAGATTACTTTAAGAATATAAATCTTGCATAAGGGATATTCAATTAGATGATATGATGCTAAATTCCATAAAGTAAAACATATTTACACATGTGAATTGTTATTACAAGCAAGTAAACATGTTTATTTCACTAATTTCATCTCATATACAAAAGATTAAGGCAAGGAAAAGAAATTCAAATGAATACAAGTGCCTTATTACATCAATTAAGCTCAAAAAGAAATTGTATTTAAGTAAAAATTACAAAAAGAAATTCCATTTCTTTCTTCTTTAATCTTCAGCCTCAATCCTTCTTCTCTTCTTCTACCTTCTCTCTTTCTCTCTTCTCTCTTTTACCCTTCTCTTTTACCTCTCTATCTCGAGCATTTCTCTTAAGTTTCTTAACCTAATTTCTTCTCTTTCTTTTCCTCTTATCTTTTTTGTCTGTTTACCTTTCCTTTGTTTGTTTCATTAAGCTCTACGAGCTCTTCTCCTAACTCTTTCTTTTTCCTTACCTTTTAGCTGTGCACTTGAACCGCACTTGAACCGAATTTGAATCGAACTTGAATCAAACCAAAAATTTGGTTTTATGGTTGGCGGTTCGGACCGGTCGGGGATACACAGCACCCCTCTCAGGGTGGGACCAGACCCTACTGGGTCCAAGCCTAGTTTGTATTAGGTTTATTTCCGGTTCAATTCTCATGATGCACAGTCTCCAGCCTCCTAGGTCCACATGCACACGCCGCTCACGGGCTCATGCTCGCACGCTCACAGGCGCACACACACCCAGGCACGTGCACCGCACGCACCCACACACACACCCATGCTCATTGTGTGCCCAGCACTGATGACCGAACAACCCTATGCACATTTTGCATTTATCTTAAGGCACGCGCTCACACTCTACCGATGTGGGACTAGGTTAGTCCCCTCCAGGCTGAACTTTGGCTGGGGACTCCGGCTAGCATAGAGCTCCAAATCGAGCAAATAATGGCTCGTTGGAAAGCTCTAAAGGTGCTTTACAAGATTACAACATCAATTTGATGCTAAATACAGAATCTACCCTTCGATTTGAAGGGTGAAAGTTGAATGTTTTCGCGGCCAATCTGGTTTGCAAAGGTCAACCTCAGGTCTAAAGACCTACAGAGAGAACTTTTGACCTCAGACGAGGTCCTGACTAGGTTCAGGAGATGTTTTCGCATCTACTGGTGAAGGAAAGGGACTCTGAGGAGCTTCAGGAAGGCGAAGAAGCTCAAGAGCTTCGCTAAGGAGCTTCAGAGCTCCAATTGAAATTCTGATCAACTCGACAGAAAGCTAGAGGTCAACAGCAACAGATCAAACAACCTCTGAAGGTTGTTAAAAGTCTATCTGGGCAGTGTTCGCAATTGAAATTCATCAGAATGGCACTAAAGACAGTATTGGGTTCAAATGAACCCAAATTGAGCAGCAATCGAATTCTTCTAAAACTTTAATTAAAACTCATTTAAATCAAATCAAATCTTTCTAAAATCATCCCAGAAGTAATTTGAACTCATTAATTTCTTGAATTGAGACCTAAATCATCATATCAGACCTAATTTTGACCTCTAAACCTCGAAATTTGACTTTCATCATTAGGTTATCTCAGATGAAATTAATGCCTTAAATCACTTCTATTTCACCTCAAGAACAGATTCAGAGTCTTAGAAGGAAGTTTCAACTAGGGTTTCAGGCCTGTCGCTTGAGATCCTAAGTGAGTTTGTTCGACAGAACAAACTAAGGCCTAAGTGATTGATCTACTGGATTGATCTCAGGGCATCCTTCTGATGCTTCTAGACCTTTAAAATTAGACTTAACCCTAACAAACAGTCATCTCCAACTTCGCCAGAGTTGAAGATAGAGGTCTAGATGAAGCTCCTAGTCTTAAAACTTCAAACTAAATATTGCAGAATGATCAGTGAGCCTCAAATAAATGATCTGGAGCTTCACACAAAGTTCTATGGGCTGAAGAGTACATCTTGATTCGCCAGAGCTTGCCAGAGCTTCGACGAGTTCAGAAAATGGCTAAAAGTGTGTAAACAACATCAAAACATGCCATGGATGATCTGGAAAGTTTCCTTCAATTAATGATTATACTGAAAGATAAGCATTGAATTCATAGTGAGTGAAATCTGAGTTCGATAGAACTTAGAACATGTTCTCTGATTCAATTGAGTGGAGAGAACATGTTAGTGGAGTATGGCGAAGGTGAATATGTGATTAATTAAGTGGATACACTCCTCCTAAGCCGCCATTGACAGCAAGCTCAGGAGGTTGAGTGAATTTTAGGCATTTTATATGTAGGTGATTATTAATCCAATTAAAGTGAGGATAGGGGCCTTAAGATGATGATTAAGTGATGGAGGGCCCCAGTGGAGGTGAATTACCTTCGGTGACCTTCGCCATGGATAGCGGAAGCAACCGGTGAAGGTGGAGATGGATTAGGCGATTAGGTGTTTAAATCAGGGAATTAAAGTGTTAGAAGTGATCATGGAGGATTAAGGAAGATGATCGGTGAAATTAAAAGACAAAAGAGTGCTCCAGTCAAGCCCAAAGAGCTCACCGGAGCTGAGGAAGATGACAGGAAATCTGACATTAAATCTAACTAATCTACCTAACTAACTACTCTAATTAAACTACTTACCTAACCTACTGTTACCTGGATGAAGGAGGCAGAGGATCTCCATCGAAGGTCCTTAACAGAGGAGGAAATCAGAGGGGTGAAGGAAGAAGTCCGGCGGGTGTAGGTGAAGCGTAGAGGAGGAAGTCCAACATCGGCACTGCGTCTGAAGACTCAGCGGACGACGGCGGAGATCAGGAGAAAGTGAAGATGAACGGAGGAAGACGGAGGAAGCGGAGGAAGGTCGCCGCATTTTGGAGTGAATAGCCTATCTGCTAGCTCAATGGGAGAAGGAGGGAAGGGAGCTAACTCCTTGAAATCGAAGAGGTGGAGGGGTATTTATAGGTTGCAGTGGTTGAGGAGGAGGGTGAATCTGGACGGAAAATGGTTTAGGAGTGAAGTAACCACCGGCATCTTCTCCAACTCCAGTTAGGTTAACTTCAAGCCCTAAATAGGATTCGAGCTTCATCCAGACCGATGGATGAAAAGAGGACGGTGAGCACAAGCTTCAAGAGCTTGGAAAGGAAGGGAGGACGTCGGATGGATGGTGATCGGCAGGTATGGAAACCTCCTATCGTCAGTCGTTGAAGAGGCTGAAGAAGGAATGAAGAGAAAGATGTTTACAGGGACTTGTCTGCAATGAAAGATAAGGACCTAGGTGAAGAATAAGGACTCAATTGAAATAAAACTTAGGGACTAAAATGTAAACTAAGGTTTTCAAGGTTTATTTTAATTTAAATCTTTCAACTTTTTATATATGATTATAAATGAGAAAAATATTATATTTAAACATTGGATTTACATTTTTGACCTTTTTAGCTTAATTTATTTAATTAATTAAAGTTACCTAATGATTACATACTTAGTTATAAGTTATACTTAAGTTAGTTAACACATTAATTAGGTAAATTATTGATGATATTTCGAGTCCATTTATTAATTAAATTATTGATAATATTAATTGGATAATAATATAACATTTTTAACTTATTTTAAGGTACTTTAATATTTTATCCCTTATTTTATAATTAACCCATATATTTACATATTCCTAGCTAATTAACTTGGAAGACTAGTTAATTAGGGGTAATTAGAAGCTATAATGAGCCTTTCATCATACGCATAAACACTTGGATGAAATTTGGAATGCAAGACCTATCTCAGATTAAAGAACAGCTCCTCAAGAATCTTCCTTCCAATTCCAAATTTGGAAGGATTTCGTCGTGAAATCAGGGAGAATCTCTTGATTGAAGGTCGATGGTTCTTGGGTTCACATAGTAATGGTGGTGGGGGCATTGTTTTGAAGAAGAAGAAGAAGTTAGGGGGTTTCTGTAATAAATTCAAAAGTTGAGGGGTTATTTGAGAGAATAAGAGTGAGACTTGGACTAAAATGCAAACTAGGTTGAAATAATCTCAGATTGGCCTCAAATTTTGATACAAATCTAATTTGAAGCCAAGGAATCCAATGGTGAAGTTGGATTTTGGTTTTGACCTAATTTGACTAGGTGAATTATGTAAAAACCCAAAATAGGGCAATAATCTGTCTGTGACTCTGTTTTAGGTCAAAACAGGTTCTGATGGTCAATTCAAAGATGCTAAACCCTAGAGAATATTTTTCTATGAATTTTAGAGGGTTTATGTGAATTTTATCTTAACCAAAACCTTAGTTAATTAAGCGGGTCTACGTTTAGGGTTTCAGATGTCCATTAATTCTTGAAATACATGAAAACCCGTTTCTGTCTACATGGGCCCACTTATTAGGCATTAATGACTAAATAACCTTTAATAAACCCCTAGCATACCCCATGGTTATTCTGTATTTGTGATAAGATGGTAAAATTACAAAAATAACCCTATTTTCATCTTTTCTTCTCAAAACAATTCATCCTGCTCAAGAGACCTTCTGACTGATATGTAGGAGATTTTATTGACTTTATAAGATCAAATTGAGCTAGTTATGACTCATGATGGTGTTCCCATCCATGGTAGAGGAAAATGATCCTTATTTGTAACCATGTTGAGTTTGTGATAGTTGATGCAAACCTGCCACGAATTTGCAATTCATGTGGGAATGGTTTCTCCAGATTCAATTTTGATTATGGTGAGTCTTGCCTTTTTAGGCACCACTTAAATTGGACTCACCAAAGGGCTATCAGATATGAGATATATAATGTTAGCGTCTAGCCACTTAATTATCTCTTTCTTTATGACCTCCTTAAGATTTAGATTTAGTCATCGCTGTGCTTCGCAGGAAGGTCGTGCCCTATCTTCAATATAGATGCGATGAGTACAATAATTGTGTCTAATCCTAGTGAGATAGTGTAAAGCCTACCCAATTGCCTTTTTATGATCACGTAAAATCACGATCAATTTTGATTCTTGAGATTCAGAAAGATGTGAATTAATGATTATTGGATAAGTTTGATCGGATTCGAGATAGACATATTTAAGTGTATCAGGCAATGGTTTGAGTTCAACCTTTGGAGTAAGATTAATAGAAGAGTCTGGGATGGGATTTTCTACTGTAAAGAGGGATAAAGATGAGTCAAGTGATTCAACCTCTGGATCAAGTAGGGATTCTGAAAGCGAGTCTTCGTCCTAAGGGTAGATAATAATAAAAGAAGGGTCTTCTAGTTCTAAGGAACTAGGCTCATCCTCAAGAATAGAAATAAATTTCATCTCCTCAATCCACTTGCAATCCAATCCTCGAGAAGCTCTAAATATATCAAGTTTAAGTGTCTTCTCCCCAAACTTTAATTCCATCATTCCTGTTTCACAATATATATTAGCCTTTGCATTGGCCAAAAAGGGTCTCCCTAAGATAATTAGTGTATCTCTAATGCGTTCTAGTACTTCCATATCAAGTATAATAAAATCCATTGGAAAGTAGAAGTCCCGAACTCTAACTATAATATCCTTCAAAATTCCATTTGGTGACTTAATAGATCTATCCGCTAATTATAAAGTAACATTGGTAGGCTTAAGGTTCTCTATCTCAAAGTGTTCTACCAAGGAGGATGGAATGTGGTTAATAGAGGCTCCTAAATCAAGGAGGGCTCTATTAAAGCACTAATCCCTAATTATACAGGAAATAAGTGGAGATACTGGATCTTTCTTTTTCAAAGGAAACGTACTCGAGATAATTGAGCTCACATGCTACCATAGTTCTTCGTTTCTTCGGCTTACACTTAGGAGTACATAATTCCTTGAGAAATCTTGCATAAGTTGAAATGTGCTTGATAGCATCTAGGAGTGGGATATTAATGTGAACTTGTTCAAAAATCTTAATTAAACCCTTATCTATTGTAACCAGTTTTTTTTGTTTCCTAGATTTCTTCAATGTTAGGGAGAAAACCCAAGGAAGAAGGATCTCTCAAATCCAAATTATTCACAAATTCCCTCCTAGTAGGAATTTGCAAAATAGGGAAACACGTGGGATCTTGCATAGTGAGTAGAGGCATAAGAGTCTTCATCGCGTTGCGGACTTCGTCGAGATGCTTTGCTACGATATCAACTTTGTCTAGTTTCTCATCAATGATCTCTAAATCCCTTGAACTAGACAGGTTTGTGATCTCGTGAATGTCCTTTTGATGCAGATTTTGATGTGTGTGTGGATTTCCCCATGTGAATTGTGACATAGATGTGTTGTTGATCGAGTTTTCCGCAATCCCTTCAAACAATTATGAGGCAAATTCTTTATCGTGATTTAAAAAGTTCTCTCCACATGAGGCATCGACCAGATTGTGAATGCTCTCTTGCAATCCATAGTAAAAGATGTGCATGAGTTGCCAAGGAGGGATGTCATCAGGTGGGCATTTCCTTTGTAATTCATGGAAGCATTCCTATGCTTCATGAATTGGTTCTTGATTCTGGGTAAAGGTAGTGATAACTTGCCTAAGGGCATTGGTTCAACCTATAGGAAAGAATTTCTTTAGGAATGCAGATTCGAGTTCGGTCCAAGTAGAGATAGGTCATGCGATGGAGCAATATCAATAAGTGGCTTTGTCCTTAAGGCTAAAGGAGAACATCTTCATAAGTAGGATTTCTCGATTTTGATTTTGAGGTCCTAGAGTTTGGGAAAGATGTTTAAGATCCTCGATATGTTGAAATGGATCATCAGATGCGTAACCATGGAAGTGTGGGATTAGACCTATGATGTTTGGTTTAAGCTCTAGGTCATTTTCCTCAACGAGAATCCTAACACTAGGCTCTACTTGGGCATTAGATGGATTGTAGTAATCACGAAGAAGAGGCCTAGGTAAAGGATGAGGAGGAGGAGGAAAATCAGGGGGATCAGGACCTGCCTTCGGCCGAGGAGTAGGATGAGCCTGAAGATTCTGAAGAGCAGCCGTCAATAGATTAATTTGACGATTCTGCTCAAGCATCTGCAGATTCTAGCTCAGGAGTGCCTCATGGATATCAAAAGCGGCATCTCCCCCTGGCCAGAAGAAGAAGGGATCTCAGGATTCAGGTTTTGCTCCATAGAATCAAACACAGAAAATGCAGAGAAAGGAGACGGGGAAAATTGGTTGCTTAAGTGCAACCGACTTGGGTAAACCTGTCAAAGGAGAGACGAGAGGAGGTTTTAGAGATCGCCTCCCGTGCATAAACTGTAGAAAATGTGCAAAGGCACACTCACACCATTGAGAAAAATAGTGGCAAGTAAAACCCGTATACAACGCAAAAAGTGGGTTTTCTTCTTTTCAAAGGAAAACAAGACCTAGAATACGCATAAAATATGCGGAGACACAAACAAGTAGTATATTAGTATAAATATGCATCCTACGCATGTCTACGGAGGTGCATATCCTACATGCTCGAAGGTCTAAGGTCTAGGATCGAGACCGCTCACTACTGGCTCCATGGGGCTCTAGTAGTGAGATAGACTTGTTGATCTTCGACCAAAGCCCTAAGAGGTGAAAAGAGAAGAGATAGAAAATATAGACTCGTGTAACTCTAGTCATTGCGTTGTGTGCAAGATAGCATGAAACAGACGTAAGCAATAAAAACCCGCATGCAATTCTGCAAACAAAGTATGTCGCGAGTTTTTAAAAATCCTCTTTTAAGTTAATCTTTTCCAAATGATAGAAAGAAGTAATGAATGATCGCTTTTTAGATCTTTTTAAACAATTAGTGGTCTTGCTTATTAGTCCAACGATAGGGATTTACACGGGTTTTTCGTGTGTTTTTCCCATTGATGTGAGAGCTCAAAAATCCTGAGTCAGAACAGTAACTTCTAGCAGGTATATGTACTCCAAGGAGTGTCTGTCTAATGATACTAGCCAAAAAGGTATGTATTTTTGTATACTTTTTTTCATATACCTACCTAAATGCAACAAAGAAAACCTAACTAGAAATTAGGGAAAAGAAAATCTCACAATGGTATATATAGCAAATATGCGGAAAAATACAGAACAGAAAAACTCGCCTTCCTGAGAATACTTGTGAAGATATCCCTGAAAGAAGATAAAAACCAAACAAAAGCAAATTAATTAGAAATAAACTATGTACAAAGCATATAATTGAAATGATAATGGAGAATATAATTACAGGACCTCCCCTGGATCAAATAGGATTAGATGTTTATTTGATCCGTTGGATGAGGAGAGTGAGGTGAGCGAAGGCTGGGTGGTAGCTATGGCGAGGTTCAGACGTCAGATGAACGATGATCGGTGGGTACGGACACCGGCTGTCCTCAGCCATTCGCGGCTAAAGAAGAAAGAAGATGATGTGTTCACAGGGGTAATTTTGTAATAAAAAGGACTTTCTGTAATAAGAAGGACCCAATTGAAATGAAAGCTAGGGACTAAAATGTAAATAGTGAGTTTAAGGCTTATTTTAATTTATTTCTTTTTTCAACTTTTTATATATTATTATAAATTAGGAAAATATTACTTTTATGACTTGAAATTATGTTTTTTCCCTTTTTAGCTATTTATTTAAATGATTAGTTTTAATTAAGTTAATTACATACTTAGGTCATTAAATTAATTTAGTTTAAATACTATATATCTAGCTAAATGATTATTAATTGAGTCCAAATTATTAATTAAATTATTATTAACATTAATTGATCTTTAATTTTATATTTTGAACTTATTTTACAGGACTTTGGTATTTTAACCCCTATAGTATAATTAATCCTGTATTTGATGTATTCTTAGGTAATTAGCTATGGAAAATAGCTAATTAGTGATAATTAGGAGCCATGATGAGTCTCTCATCACTCGTTGGAGCCACGGTCGGAAGCGATCGGAGAAGAGAGGAAGAAGATGTTTTTGGCCTAAATCAGAATCCATTTGATCGTGGACCATGGCAGAGCTTTTATAGAGCTTAAAATTGAGCTCAAACTTGGAGATTTCGCACATTAAGGTCGTAGATTTGGAAACTTTGACTCCTTGATTTTCATGAGCTCGCTAGAGCTCATTACTTTACAACAAGCTTTGAGATCAGGTCCAATGGGCAGAGAATCCCTTGCTAATCAATCCCTCCAAATTTAGAGGGATTTAATCTAGGAATCAGGGAGAAATCTCAGATTGAAGTCAAAAGGTAGTGGGTTTGATTCTGTTCAAATGGCTTAGGCAACAGGGACCTAATCATGAATGAGATAAAAAATTTAGGGGCCTTTTGGTAAGGATCTTGAAACCTAGGGGTATGGAAGTGAGAAAAAGAGTTTTTAGGGGCCAAAATACAAACTAGGTCAAGATGGGTTTTGATTGGGCCAAAATTTTGGTGTTAACCTAATTTAGACCCAAGAAATCTAATAATGAACTTGGATTTGGGTTTGACCTCGTTGATTGTGTAAATTGCATTGATGGCCAAATTAAGGCAAATTCCCGTCTGAATCTCTATTCTTGGTCAAGATAGGTTTGGATGGTCTGATTTTTAAGAGGTTTAGATTAAATTTATCTCGACCAAAATCCTTTCAATTTAAGTACAATTGATAATTAAGATTTTTAGTACTGCTTTCACCCTCGAAATGCGTGAAACCCTGATTCAGTCAGTGTGAGCCCACTTCTTAGTCTTTTAAGTTCATTTGACCTTTAATTAACCCCTTATCAACCCCTTGGTTAATGTGCATTTGTGATTGGATGTTAAAATGGAAGAATTAATCCTATTTTATTATCTTCTTCTCAGATCAGTTCAGCATGCATTTATGATCATCAAAAGATCATTTAGTAGCATTTATCACTTGATTTTGGCTAAATTTAGTTAGTTATGACGAATGATGGTGTTACCATCATACCCCCATTCCTAACTTTTGCTAGTCCCTAACAAAATCCTATGGAAAGAACTAGATCTCTAGACCACATTTTTGATGTTCAGATGCCTGTTTGTGACTCTTCTCTAGAAATTAGATTAGAATACCAATAATAGGCCTAGAGGTACTCAAGTACCAGCCAAGATCCATACCTGAGCAGCCTCAGCCTTGGGTCTACTGTGAAGGTTTCTAAGGCCTGCAAAAATTACCTAGAGGTTCGTTGACCCCAGCGGTTAAAGCACCCATGTGTATACGTAGCAAGTCCAGGTTCAGTTTGCTGGTGCATTTTTGATAAGAGAGATAGAGACGGATATTTATCTTGAAAGTTCTCTCTTTTATTTTTATATTCCCCTAAATCCAACATCGAATTGGCCCTAACACGGTCTATATCGGATTCCTTATCCCGATCATTAATCCTTGAAGGGTCCCTGTCTTTCGATGCTTTGGGATAGTGATGCCCATGATGAACCCCCCAGAACTCTTGGTTTTTGAAACTTCAGGATAGTGCCACCCATGGCATTCTGTAGTTAAATTCAGGCCCTAGCAATGGACATTTCAGGATAATCCTGCCCATGGCACCTGAACTAGTACAAGGTGCTTACGTGCCCCCGGTAGGATATTTAGATATCCTAGAAGACAAGCACCTAGGAGACAATATGTTATAATGCATCTTCGAGGAGAGTTATTCATTCTGTGTCTCCGCGCCGGGAACTTGTCCAATCAACTTTTGTCTTCTAGCCGCTCCTAATCTTGATCTTTGGGAAAACATTTTTAGAACATAACATTTTTGGCATTATATTTTATTAAGTGCACTGAACCAAACCGGTGTGTGATTTTTGGGTGCCTAGGTTACCAAGTCCCATAAACCAAAGGGTAGGTAACGAGGCCGAACAATCCTTAATCCTTAGACTTAATACATTAGCCTCTCACTTTCTTCTACCTCTTGAGGATTAATCTAGATCTTAACAAATACGTGAGTGTTTAAGCCCTAGAATAGGCCCGAGAGGCCTAAGGTCGGTACTCTTCACTTATCTCCTTATCTCTAGCACTTTAGGACTTAATCCTTATTTTGATTTGGTCTAGAACTTAAGTAGGTTCCATAATCAATTACTAAGACTATCAATTTTTCTGATTTTGCTCCTTTGACATTTTTTTTGTATTTTTCCTCCTCTTTCCTCCTCAAGAAAGATTTTTCATTCAGTTCACAAAATTTTCCTCCCCTTTTATCCATTTTTTTTATATATTTTTTTGGGAGAACCCCTCGAAGAATTGAATTTCTCATTTGTTTTGCACATTAATACCCCCCATGCCTAAGTTTTGCAATGTTCTCATTATAAACCAGGTGGGTGCAAATTTAGCTGAGTTCAAAGGTTAGAACAGGGTCAAAGGGTGGGTAAACAGGTTAGGATGACTATTGCGGATGATTTTAAGCTCTGATACGAGTATCAAAGGTAGAGTCGGCTGTTTTAAAGTTTGAACCCTAAAGTGTAATATGAATGCAACTCAAAAAAAATAAGAAGGGTCTCGGGTTTTTGCGGGCTGCCTTCCGTTAAGCACTAAATTCATTGCCTTTAGGTGAGCAGACAGTGGTAAAGGAGAACGGGTGGTCAGATTGGAAGAATTTTGTAGAACAAGCACCTTGATGATTAGCCTGGTTGGTCCAACCAAGTGGTTGTTTAAAATAATTGGCTGATGATGCAGATCAAACCCAATCAGTCTGGTGGGTTGAGGGATGTGAATCAATAGGTATGGAGCCCACCAGATGCTTTGTGGCTCAAATAAATGTGGAAATGCAAATTGAGGGTTTAGTTGTATTAGTTCAGCCGGATTAGAGTAGGGGTTCTCAAAGGATAATGGATCTATGGAGAATGTAGGAACCCTATTGGTGGGATCAGAGGGGGACAAAAGATAACTGTCAATCTGAGCGGTGTCCTATTCCCTGTCAAATTGAGGTGGTGAATCATGTGCAACTAGATCAGAAAGAGGTGAGTCAGAATAGAAATTGATTCCCGTGGTGGGTCGGGGTTGGGATTGATTTTTGAATGGCTCTGGCTCGAGAGTTGGAGGTAGGGTGTTCGAGGCGTAAATCTCATTTTAAAGTAAATCATTCATAGTATAGCGTGAAGTACGTCGAAACAAATAAAATTTACGAGATGTGAGTCTTGGTAGAACATAGGGAGGCAGACAACGTTTTCGATCTCAAAAATAATTTGGATCTAAATACTAACTAGATAATAATCACAACATATATAAAGTGAATGTAGTCATGAGTTTGATCAAATAATTCTAAAGTTATGACTATGCAATGCTAGAACAAGAGTAATTGAGTTACAGAAATAAATTAGAATATCACTATCTAATCTGGTAGAATAAGGGCACCACGGGTGGTCCGTGGTGGCCTTCTAGAGAGGTTGGGGAGAGAAATGGCGACCCACTAAGGTGGCTTGGTGGGCACTTCAAAAGGATAGTCGGAGACGAAGAGAGAAGGAGAAGAAGCTCTAAAGAGTTGGAGAGGGTCTGGAGGAGTTCTGATGGAAGATGGAAGAGTTACTTTAACTGGAGGGGCCCTGGGTCTTCTTTAATAGCTTTTATGAGGGGCAATATGGGCATTTGGGCCCACAGAATCATGCAACAACCCTCTGGTGATCAGATTTGTTGATCGGGAGATCAACGGCTCTAATTTGACCTCAAAATAACCTTCAAAATGCCTTCTACGTGCGGGATGCACCAAATGGCACCACATGTCATGCTCGCTTCCCTTGGATCATGATCGGACTCTCACTGCTCGTGCTTTCTTCTTCTGTGTGCGCCCAACACCCTCTTTGTTTTCACGGTTTCAACCATAGCGCTAAACGCACGCTCATCATGCATATCAATTCTCAGCTATCCGATCTCACATCGGATGGTTTAAAAGAGTTGCAGCACTGCCTCTTGAAATTGAAACATGCGCGCTTGCGTGTTTGGTTGCGTGTGATCCTGCACATCGTTAGCTGAGGTCTCTTTGTGCACCGCGTGGTCACTTTTGCACCACCCGATGGCCATCCAATGGATGGATTTCATCCCCGCGCTTGTGCCTTTGTTGATCGTGAGTCAACCCTACGTCATGCACTGCTGTTCGAGTGCATGAGCCAATGCATTGGAGGCACGTTTTGTTGCATTTTCCAACTCGTGTGCAGCCGCCATTGACCGTTGGATGGAGATCCAATAGCTGAGGCGTGATCATCCTTGTTGAAATGCAAAGAGGCCAGTGACGTGGGCACTTCATGGCTGTTGGATGGTGATCCAATGGCCCAAGACGTGTGGTGAGATGCCTTCAGAAGTTAGGGTCGGTGTGAGGGGCAGTTGAGATGGCACCACATGGCGTCATCGTGGCCGTTCATCTTCTCTCTTTTGTAAATGATGATGTAGGCCTCCGATTGAGATGATTCTTATGTCATTGGACTGCGATCGCTGATCCAGATCCATCTGTGCGATTGGATTTATCATCTGAGGTTCAAATTTTTACCTATTTGCCTCTTGGTCCTTGCTCTTCTGCAGACTCCATAGGGTGCTATAGGAGTCTAATTGATGTGATCTCGGAAGCGTTGGACTCTTATCATTGTTCTGAATAGATCCATATGGTTGGATCGGTCATTTGCAGCCCCGAATTACCTACAATTGTTAGTACCTCTCAATTAGCACATAATATGACATTATTATTTACAAAATTAATAAATCAGCTATGATGCAAAGTATGATGCGAATGCATGCAGAATGCCTAAGTTAAGCTAGGTTCTAACTTAATTCAGGCAGATTAGGGAGTATGATTGCTGCGCAATCATACCCTCATGCCTAAATCTTGCTAGTCCTTAGCAAGTGCAAGACTAAATACATTCTATCAAGAGTTTGACTAGAGATTTATTTCTTTTTGTTTCATCCAGAAATTTATAATCCAAATAATCGTGAACGTGTAGTGTTGTAGCCTATGTAATGGATCCAAGCGAAAAGTCAACACACATCTAAAGCTCGTACTTGATCCTTAGTAAAACTTTGTTGGTATAGGCAAACCTCTTCTCTCAGGGCCATAGAATATCCTCTAGTGTTAGCCCTGGCTTTTTGGCTTAGGTAAAAGATGTTTGAGTTAAATGGATTTGTATTTGGTGGGTCACTCTCCTCTGGTGCTACATAGAGACTAGCATTTCAGAATCTAGATTTCTAGATTATTAAATAAATCAACTTAGAGAGAGGCTGGAAAACTGTGCTCTCTTAGGTCTTTTGTACTTTTTCTTCTCTCTTTTTTTTTCTCTCTCTTTCTTTCTCTTTCTTTTCTTTTCTTTTGTTCTTTTTCTTTTTGTACTCACATCTCACTAGATTTGTGAATATATTTGGTGGTCTCTCATGGCATTATACTTCAATTAGGTTCTGATAAACTTATGACTAAATCAGAAGCCCTCAACTTGAATTCAGGTAGCCAGAAATACGGAAAAGTAGGTCAAGGTTGTATTTAGTGGATCATGAGGGTGGTAGGTGTTGTTGCCTCAATGTACTTTGACTCAACATAACTTACACTTCTCAATATGGTAAGATTTTCTTTTCTTTTCTCTTTTTTTTTCCTCTTCTTTTTTCTCTTTCTTCTTTTTTCTGTCTCTTTCTTTTTCTTCTTTTTTTTCTTCTCTATCTTTTTTTTTTTATATACTAATATAATGCCATATCTACTAATACAACGCAACATAGCATACGTAGTTTTATTCATGAGACATTATTTGGGATTAGGGATTGTTGATTGGGGCTTTTCAGGAGTTTAAATGTATCTTGTTGTAGTAAAGTCTCCTAAATAGCTCTTCAACAAATAAAATTTATAGATCGAAAATCTAGAAATGAAGTCTGAGGTTGAACATAAGGAGCAAATAGAAATTCACATGCCAATCTAAATTGAAATCTAAATGAGCATAATAAATGAAGTACTATAAAGATATTCAATGAATACTAATCTGTCACATTAAGTATTCAATAAAGATCAATGTAGCTAGAGACAAAAAGATACCTAGAATAAAATAATGGTGATTTAGATCACAAATTATTAGCCTAAGCACATGTATATCAATTACTTAATAATATCAAATAAATGAACAGTAATTAGACGTCTGATTTGATAATTAGATGACTTAACTGTCGCTTGCTATAGTGTTGTTCCTCTTTCTCTTCTTTCTAGCAATTTGCTTTCTTCTTCGTCTTCAATTCTTCTTCTCCTTTGGCATGACCTTTCTCTTCCTTTTGTTTCTTTTCTTTCTTCTTTAGCCTCTTCCTCTTCTTTCTTTTCCCTTTCCTTTCTCAGACATGGCCCCTCTTCCTTTCTTCTCTTATCAGAGCCTTCTCTTCTTTCAAGCTCAGTGACAAAGTGTCAGGCTCTCTCTTTCTCTTTCCTTCCTCCTCTCCTCTTTCTCTCAGATAGCTAGGTAATCGGGTACTGGTCAACCTGGGTCCAGGGTAGTAGCCGTGGGTGGTAGCCGAGGAGTGAGGGATAGCTCGGGTCAGGTGTGCGGGTATGAGGGACCTCACCCTGTGTTTGGAGGCAGTAAGGCGTTGTGACAAATTCAATTTATGTGCTGTGGTGCACTCTTGTCCTCACGATGTGGGACTATCCCACAAGCCTCTTCTCACGTGATGTTGTAGTGAGATGCCTCGTTCAATTGGTGTAGCCGTAGGTGATGTGGTCTCCAATTGACCACCTGGGAGTGGTCCTTAGGTGATTCCACACTACCTGGAGGTGTCACCTGGGGCGTAAGTGACCTGGAGCTCGAAAAACGTGGTAGCGGTAATGGCGATGATGGTGGTGGATGGCAGAACCTACAAGTCACAAACATGGCCTTTTGGCCACATTAAAACAGCTCACAAGCATCGCCGGTGGATGAGGAGTGCAATGGTGGTGATCTTGTGGCGTGAGAGGGAGTGAGATGGCTGAATGGCCTTGGGAAAGGTGGGCGAAGCAGGAGATGTTTAGCGGAGGTGTAGGATGGGTGTACAATGCAATAAATAGAGGGATTTGATGAGCGTGATGTGGCAGAGGTAATGGAGGTGTTGGCGAGGTGGATAGATGGGTGTAGTGAGCGAATCACCTCGTCGGAGGGCGGTCAGAGATGGGGAAGATGAAGGGCGAACGTCGGTTGTCGAGGGATGTTTTTGGATTTTAGATAGAGGGATAAAACCTAGGGAACTAAGGGAACTAATCTAGCCCTAAACTAATGGATGAAAAGGGGGAATGGCCCACGCTGGTTGTACACTGGACATGGGGAAGACGAAGCCTCAGGTGATAGGGTAGTGAGGAAAGGAGGGAGACGGTGTCTACAAGTACCAGAAGACGTAGACGATCGTGGGAAGAAGGAATCTGCTCGCTATGGTCTATGAGAGCGGACGAGGAAGGTAGACGAAGGGGCATGCCAGAGTTGGTGGAGATGGAGGTCGGGGAGAAGGGAAGAGGGGATGTCCAGCCTCCAAACCAATCTAGGGAGATGTGGAATGCCTCAGCGGGTCATTTATAGGCCATAGGAGGTCCTTCCAAGCTTGGAAACCAAGCTTAAAAGCTTGCAAGCTCTGCGATTTTAGGAAACTTGAACCTTCAAAAGGTTCGCATGAGCTTTGTAGTAGGATTCAGAGCCTCGTACATGGCTTAAAGGGAAGACAATTTCCTTAGGAATCCCCCTTTCTATTTCGAGAGAGATTCGTCAATCAATTAGGGATAACTCTCCAATAAAAGGTTGTTGGAGTAGGATTTTGGAGTTTAAAGTCAACGAGGACCTATTTGTGAAGAAGATGATGAAGTTACGTGGGTATTTGCAAAGGATTTTGAAAGCTAGGGGTTTAAGTGAGAGAGAGAAAGAGTCAGACTGGACTGAAATGTAAACTAGGTCAAGGTGATCTCTGATTGGGCGAAAATTTTGGTACAAACCTAATTTGGACCCAAGGAATCTGATGGTGAAGTCGGATTTGGTTTTGACCAAGTTTGACTAGGTATGTTACACAGAAATCTAAATTAGGGCAATTGTCAGTCGAGACTCTATTTTAGGTAAAATTAGGTTCCAATGGTCAAAGCAAGCATACCAAACCTTAGGGAATATTTTTCTATGATATTTTGAAGGTTTAGGTGAATTTTATCCTGACCAAAACCTTAGTTAATTAACTGGGTCTGTTTTTAGGGTTTCATATGACCATTAATTCCCAAAACACGTGAAAACCTATTTCTGTCTGCATGAACCAACTTATTAGACATTTATGACCATTTGACCTTCAATTAATCCCTGAGAAATCCCGTGATTATTCTATGTTTAGGATATTCTACTAAAACTGTAGTTTTTACCCCTATTTTCATGTTTATCTCTCAGAATGGATATGCAATGAATTATGGCTCTTTCGCAGTTATGTAGGAGCATTTAATAATGGATTATGACTAATCAAAGCTAGATATGACTGATGATAACATTATCATCAGGGATGTTCAAGAGGATTTCAGGTGGCTTATTTAGTAGAAGTGCCTATTCTCGGCACCAAGAAGGGAATGGATAGGACAGCGTATTTCTGACCTTGACATCAGTACCCTCTTTTAGCTAAGGATTCCGTGAAGGACAATCATGACTATCCACCTCAGTCTTAGTTTTATCAGAACTCGCTCTCTGTGTATTTGCCTTATTTGGTGGCTCTCGCACGGATTCTCTCAAAGAATTTGTACGCAAAAACTGAGAGCGAAAACTGTGCCTAACTTCAAGTATCATTATCTAATTATCCAGAATTTAAGATTCCTTACACTAGTCTTAGAGCACTAGCAGACTCTCTACTCTCACCTCACGCATGTTTTTGGTGGATCTACTAGAAGGTGGTTCACCGACTCCCTGATTACTGTCCAAGGGTTTAGGAGAAGAAGCAATGCTTCTTCTCGATAAACTAGAGATGCCTATCGATCTTCGCATTAGATCCACTACAAATTCTACGAGCAAGTGTGAAATTGTACTAGATTCTAAGTTCAGGAATCTACTAAAGAATAAATCCCTAATAAAACATCTTGATAAAATGATCTATTCCCCCTAGGTGTTGGCAGAAAATTTTCAATTTATATGTACTACCCCCCCATGCCTTAGTTCTTGCATGTGCTCATGCATGAATAAAAGAAATTGAAATAAGGAAAGGTGCAAGTGGATAGAAATCACATGGAACTACTCCTGACTTGTCATTCAGCACATGCCAACACTACAATGGTAACCACAATAAGCAGAATACTATGCCATAAAGAAATATGCTATGTATAAAGGATATGTATATATGTATAAGTGCTGAGTTTAATGCCTAAAGTTGGGCGAAACGTCAGTCACACATCCTCAAGAAGATATATCGTTTCGTCAGCAAGAGGAGGTTCCTAGGCTAAAAATGGCTTTAGGCGCTGACCATTTACCGCAAAAACATGCCCAGATTTCGGGTCCATAATTTGGACTACCCTGTTAGGATACGAGTGGATCACTAGATACGGCCCAATCCACTTGGACTTGAGTTTTCCCGCAAAGTCAAATAACCAGACTTGCTGGGTAGGCGTGAACTCCTTCCTTCGGATGTGTCGGTCATGGAAAGCCTTAGACTTGTCTTTGTATATCTTTGCATTCTCACAGGCATCCCATCGAATCTCTTCTAACTCGTTGATGGGAACACCATCATGAGCCATAACTAGCTCAATTTAGTCATTATCAAGTCATTAAAAGCTCCTACATAATCGCTAGAGGACTATAATTCATTTCATAATCATTCTGAGAGAAAGACAAGAAATAGGGTTAAAATTGTAATTTTACAATCATCTTGAATGAAGAATAACCATGGGTTTTCTTATGGATTAATTAAGGGTCAAATGGTCCTAAAGGCTAACAAGTGGGTTAGAATAGATAGAAAAGGATTTTCGCATGTTTTGAGAATTAAAAGACTTCCGAAACCCTAAAAATAGACTTGCTTAATTAACTGAGGTTATGGTTAGGATAAAATTCACCTAAACCCTCTAAAATTCATATAAAAATATTCTCTATGGTTTGGTACCTTTAATTTGACCATCAGAACCCATCTTGACCCAAAATAGAGTCTCAGACTGACATTTGCCCTAATTTAAGTTTTTACATAAATTACCCACTCAAATGAGATGAAAAGCTAAATCTAACTTCACCATTGGATTCCTTGGGTCAAAATTAGGTTTGTATCAAAATTTGGGCCCAA
This sequence comes from Thalassia testudinum, assembly GCA_037157565.1. Classification (NCBI taxonomy): domain Eukaryota; kingdom Viridiplantae; phylum Streptophyta; class Magnoliopsida; order Alismatales; family Hydrocharitaceae; genus Thalassia; species Thalassia testudinum. The sequence goes on from JAZHRO010000063.1 coordinate 102,566,557, forward strand.
TCTGAGATAATCTTGACCAAGTTTGCATTTTGGTCCAATCAGACTCTTTCTATCTCATTCAGACCCTTAACTTTTGAATTCTCTTACAAATAGCTCCCCAACTTCTTTGTCTTCTTAACAAACAGGTCCTTGTGCCAACACCGGAGCCCTCCGCCTCTCTACTACATCCCTAAGTCTCTCTATCTCTCCCTTTCCCTCGCTACACTATTTTTCCATTCTCTTCATACACGCACGACCATCGCTTCTCCCTCAACGTCGTCATCTTCTCCACCTCCGGTGACTCTCCAGCGACGCTTACTCTGTGTCACACTGCTGGAAACTTGCTGGTATCACCTCCATCAACTCCGCCATGCTCCACTCAACAAAAGCCCTCTACCAATTCATTCTATTCACCACTCTACGACTCCACCGAACTCCACGATCATCGCACCCATGTTTTGAGGTCATACGACCTCCTCACCCCACCAAATACCACCGCACAGCCACCATCACATTTGTCATCGTCTGACGATGCTACTGAGCTAATTTAACTGGGTCAAAAGATCGTTCTTTGGATTTTAGGTTCAGACCTTTGCCGCCATTACCGCAGCTGCTTCAAGAGAGCCTTCATCATGTTCTTGCGTCTTCCACTCTAGGCGCTACACCCAGGTTGCGCGGAATAACCCCAAGTAGCATCCCAAGGCACCAATTGGAGGCATCGTCCTCCGCAATTGCACCAATTGGAGGCTTCTTCACTACCTGTAGCACGTGCAAAGAAGGGTGAGACTTTAGCCCCACATCGTTTGCTGATGAAGCAGCACAGGTGCTTAAATTGATTTTGTGATACAACCTGTTTGCCTTAGTAGCATGGGGTGAGGTCCCCTCACATGCCCACGTACGCCCTCACCCATGCTCACACCTGGATACCCGAGTCTAGTCTGGTTTGCTTGGTTTGAGAAAGGAAGAAGAGGAAAAGAGAGGAGAGGGGGGGGAGGGGTTTGCTTTGCCACCCTCCTCTTGATTCTTGTGAGATCTGAGAGAGGCCTTTGCCTCTACTGGCATGCTAAGTTCGGTGCTGCACCTTCTCTGAAGCTAAGGGAAGAAGAAGAGAGAAGCCTCTCCCTGAGGCTTAAAGAGAAGAAAGAAGAAGAGGCCTTTGCCTTTGTTAAGGCCTCTGAGCCTAAATCTGTCATCTGATATCTGATACCTTGGTTTTGTTGGTTGAATTGAGTTGTGCTTGGCTTATCTGATCTGTTGCTTTGAGTAGTTTGCTAAGCTTAACATTGTAGGGTAATTTGGTGATTCAAATCACCATTTTACCCTCTCTTCTTTTTGCATTATTGACATTGGATTTCATTTATATATCTTTATTGATTGCAAATTTTTACATCTTTGATTGTGATCTTGAGGATTAAATTGCCACTTGCTCCCTGTGTTCGACCTCGGATTTCATTCGAGTAATAAATTTTATGTTTCGCACTGATTCGAGCTATACTACAACGTGACGATTTTAAAACCCATTTCAGAGCGACTAACATTTTAGTGTCGTTGTCGGGGACGGATTCCTCAACAATAGCTTGACTAACATTTTGGCACCGTTGCTGGGGAGCAACACGCAATTAGATCTCTTGATTGCAATATCAGATTTGGTACTAACTTGCTACAACTCTTTTGATTACGATCTATTTCAAGGACTCATTAAAGGAAGATCAGTCGCACATCAGCCACCCCAGGGGCTGGTAAACTCCATCTACCCTCCTCTGAGCCCCTAATTCTGAAAAGCTAAAAAAGAAAAAATCAATTAGGGCTACTTGCATTCTATCCTTAGACAAATCATCAAGTCGCCTGATTTGATACATTCTAGAGAAACATCCAAAATTTGTGCACTTACTTAAGATTTTAAGGTATCTAGGGCTATCACCTTCTTGCTTGAGCCCTAGGTACCCCATTTGGATGAATTAAATTGGACCAATTAGACCCAATTAAGGTTTCCAGTTTAGGGTTTTAGAAACACTTGCTTAATCGAGAATTGATCTTTCCAAACAATGTGTGACTAAGCCTTGATTGAATTGATCTATATAAGCAAACCCTAAAATCAGGCTCTTAATCTCATTTGAACACTAAAAGAGGCCTAAATTTTTCAAAGGACAAAACAGGTGAAGTTGACCCACCTTGTTGGGTTAACTAATCTTCAAATTAGGTCACTTTACACAAAATCATCTTAAAAGTTCAAGTGAAATTATAAGCACTTTGCTCTTAATCTAAAACTGGTAGACTTAAGAGGTCAAGTCCCTATTCTGGTCTACCTAGATCATCAGTGACAAGAGAGGTCGGGTGGGGGAAACCCTATAACTCGTAGGGGCGCTCTACCATATAGGGGTCTTTGCGGGACTCTCCCTCTCTGGCTGCCCAGGTAATTATCAGGTGGACGGCTTGCTGACTAAGGGGTATCATCTACCCCGAACCTCTATAGTCATCCAAAATTTTTGGGTGTCTTGATTGGATCCATCACATTCTACCTCTCATCTACTCCATCAGTGCATGTTTGGGAGGAGGTCTCTAAGACCATCCTTGAGGCCTCCATTAGCTACTCATTCCCATCGAGGCCAAGCCTCGACCTCCTTATTTGTGCAACAACCTAACCCAATTGACATATCCTCTGATTCGGAACCTACTACTCCTTCATCAGCTATGGATCATCAAGAAGAACAACCTAATCTTGAGCAACAATTCCATGATTTCCAAAATCGAATCAATGCCACCGATTCATCCTCAAATGAGAGATCACTATAATCCCATAGTGGTGGAGATCGAACCCCGAATCAACATTCTCGTGGGAGGACCCGAGGTAGATCTCAAGCTTAGCATGCTTCATATGACCCCAAAATTTCATGGCTTGAACTCTGAGGATCCTTTCCAGCACATCAAAAACCTAAAACATTTGGCCCACACCTTTGGGGTAGATGTACAGAATCGGGACAGGTTACTCTTAAAGCTCTTCTCATTCTCCCTGGTTGACAAAGCCTCTCACTGGTTTCAGACCCACACACGATCAACACATGGGGAGAACTTCAAACCACTTTCCTACAAAAATTCTACCCCATTGGTCGTACCAACACGATGCGGCACCAAATCACGCACTTCTCCCAAGGAGCAGGAGAATCTCTACATGAAGTGTGGGATCGCTTTCTGGATCTCATGCGTAAGTGCCCCCATCACGGAGTTCCGAAGTGGGAACAAGTCCAATCCTTTTACCATGGACTCCGTGAAGATATCAAGCTCTTTGTCAATGCAACCTGTGGTGGTAGCATCATGGGTCAACATGAGGACACGATCTGGGAAATTCTAGAGAACATGTGTGAGAACTCCCTGAACAATGTGTCATTGGGGGCATACGACCGAACTCCCACCCATGCATTGGCAAATAATCGGGGGCTACATGAATCCTGAGGCCTTTCCGCATTCGTTGATCTGGAGTTGGTAGCTAGTCAATTGGACAAGGTCTCCATTATCGAGAAGGTGGACGACATCACTCATCATCTACACAAATCCACCTCTGCACCTCAAAGCACATATGTGCACCTGCCCACAGGAAGGGAGGCTGCATACAACATCTACCACTCCTCGGGGATGGATGCGTATCCACCCCCATCTAATTTTGGCTTCAGAGGCAACTCCAGGTTAGCCCACCTTAGTTGGGGGAACTCTGAACCCCCGTACCCTGATTATTTCAGAGCTCCTTAGACTTGCGAGGATCTTCACGCCATCCAAAATAACCCTTTCTCCAACACTTACAACTCTGGGTGGCGTAATCATCCTAACTTTTTGTGGTCGGGAAATAACCCAAATCTAAGACCTCAATTCCAACCCTGACCACAGGTTAGTGACATTATTAGCCCACCCAACCAAAGCCTACTCAAAACTTCCAACCTGGACCACCTAAACAAGATCATACATCTTTGATTCTCCAGACCTTGGTTGACATGCAGAAACAACACAAAGAAGACATCACTGAACTTCACAATCAAGTGATCCAACTGGCAAGCTCTTGCCAGCCTGGTGCACTTCCTTCTTAGCCTCTTCCAAACCCAAATAACGTGTCAAACCAGAGGTGCATTATGAACCCAAATCGGGGCCAATCTCACTTTGTTTATCAGGCCCCTTCTACTCCATCACCTGACAGGATGGAGGCTTCGACATCATACGCGGGTTATCAGCAGCAATCACCTCTTTTACCCACACCAACCCAAAATCAGGCATGATTGAATTCTGTTACTACTCGTAGTGGCAAAGCAACACAAGACCACCTTATCCAAGCCACTCCTAGCCTGGTAATGCGAACTCAAACCCTAGGATAGTCATCCAAGATACCTCTATCCCAGATCAAGAACCTAGACCCATTCTAGAGGAACCTACAAAAGTTCCATTTCCGGAGGCCTTGACCAAAGGAAAAAAGAAACCCCAACCCGTGGCACCTGAGGAAGACCTGGTTAAGCTCTTTGAGCAGGTCCAAATAAACATCCCCTTGATGGATGTGATACACCACGTACCGGCTTATGCACAATTCTTGAAAGATGTGTGTACACCTAAGCGTAAGCCGCAAACCAAAGGTGGAAACCCGATCGTACTGTCGAAGCAAGCCAGCTCCGTCATTTTGAGCAAACTCCCACCTAAGGTAAAAGAGCAAGGCACCCCTCTAATCTCCTATGCTATCAGTGATATGCAGTTCAATCGAGCCTTACTAAACCTAGGAGCTTCCATAAATTTGATACCTACATCTCTACTAGACTACTTTGAAGAATATGAGCTTAAACCAACAGAAATGACCTTACAATTAGCTGATCGATCGATTAAGTCGCCGAAAGGAATTCTCAAGGATGTCATAGTTAGGGTACATGATTTTTATTTTCCAGTGGATTTTATTGTCTTAGACATGGATGCTCTTGAGAACTTGAAGAATACACCGATCATATTAGGGAGACCCTTTCTGGCCACTGCTAAGGCCAATATTAATTGTGAGGAGGGTCAAATTGAGTTAAAATTTGGGAGTTAGACACTGAAGATTGACATCTTTAAGGTCCAACAAGGAATTAATTGTGGAGTTATAGAACAAATTTGCGATATCGAGGCTGTGGTTGACGACCTATGTATTGAGGAAAACCCGACTATTTCTGATCAACCACAAGAAGATCAAAACCCGCAATTAGAGGAGTCTGAACCTAGCATAGATACTCCCACAACTCCTTCCTTTACTCCCGACACCCTGAACCACCTGCTGTTGTTGACAACCCAGTTATGGAATTAAAGCCTCTTCCCGATCATCTGAAATACGTCTTTTTGGGTTTCAATTAGACGTTTCCTGTGATTATCAACTCCTGACTCACACCTGATTAGGAAACACGCCTAATTTCTATTCTCTAGCAGCATCTGAGAGCCATTGGATGGACTCTCGATGATCTGAATGGTATCATCCCTTCATACTACACACATCACATCTATATAGAAGAGGGCTCACGACCATCCTGTGAAATGTAGAGATGCCTAAATCCAAATATGCAGGATGTCGTGAAAAGGAAGATCATCAAGTGGTTAGATGCATGGATCATCTACCCGATCTCCGACAGTCGTTGGGTGAGTTCAATTCAAGTTGTGCCTAAGAAGGCAGGGCTCACCATCATCATGACTGAAATCGGAGAAACCAAATCGACCCGTATAGCAAACTCATGGAGAGTCTGCATTGATTACAGAAGACTTAATTCCTCCATGAAGAAGAATCATTTCCCACTATCGTTCATTGATCAGATACTCGAGAAACTAGTGGAAATCGATTCTTCTGCTTTTTGGATGGGTCCTCCGGTTATAATCAGGTTGCAATCCATCCTGAGGACCAAAAGAAGACCACCTTCACCTGCCCCTTTGGGACGTATGCATTCCGAAGGATGCTGTTCGGTCTCTGCAATGCACCCGCTACTTTTCAGCAGTGCATGCTTGCCATATTCTCAGATATGGTAGGTGAATACCTTGAGGCCTTCATGGATGACTTCTTGGTATTTGGTGAATCATTTGATGATTGCCTCCTGCACTTGTTCCAAATCCTCAGGCGGTGCATCGACATGAATTTGGTTCTTTCCTGGGAAAAGAGCCACTTCATGGTACATGAGGGAATTGTCCTGGGACATCTCATCTCTGAAAAAGGCATCCAAGTTGATCGAGCCAAGGTGAAGCTGATTTCCAAACTCCCTATTCCTAGCTCGTTCAAAGACATCTGATCCTTTCTGAGGCACATCGGTTTTTACCATCTATTCATTCACGATTTTGTGAAAATCGCGCGCCCCCTGACTAATCTTCTATTTAATGATGTCCCCTTTGAAATTTCTGAGGAGTGCACTTAGGCATTTGAGATCTCATGTGATCGAGTTACCCAAGCACCTATCCTGCAGTCCCCTGATTGGTCTCAACCTTTTGAGATCATGTGCGATGCATCTAATTACACTGTAGGTGCGGTACTTGGGCAAAAAATAGACGGGAAACCCGTGGTCATCTACTACACTAGCAAGACACTTGACAAGGCTCAGCGTAACTACACAGTTACTGAGAAAGAGCTACTAGCCATCGTATTTGGCCTAGAAAAATTCAGATCCTATCTTTTGGGTTCCCGTGTTATCATATACTCGGATCACACTGTAGTGAGGCACCTCCTAGCGAAGAAGGATGCGAAACCTCGACTAATCCGCTGGATCTTGTTGTTGCAAGAATTTGATCTCGAGATTTATGATAAAGCGGGAAAATAGAACATGGTAGCTGACCATTTGTCCCATCTTCCTTCTTCTGTCATCGACCTGTCTGGTCCAATCACCGAGCATTTTCCGGACGAGCACCTACTAGCCATGCACAGTCTCCCATGGTTTGCTGATATGGTAAACTACTTGGTTACGGGGAAAGTTCCACTAGATTGCGTGACTTCCAGGCGAGACAAATTGATTGCCGAGGCCAAGTACTATATTTAGGAGGAACCATACCTTTTCCACATTGGCAATGATTAGGTGATTCAGAAATGCATTCTTGATAATGAGGTCAATGACGTGATGTCATTCTGTCACGACCAGGCTTACAGTGGCCATTTCTTTAGGCGTAAAACTGCAGCGAAAATTCTCCAGTGTGGGTTCTTTTGGCTCACTTTGTTCAAAAATGCACAGACGTATTGTAGGGCATGCACTCGTTGTCAGACCCTCGACAACATGGGCCTGCAGGATATGATGCCCTTGAACCCGATTATCGTGTGCAAAATCTTTGACATATGGGGAATAGATTTTATGGGACCCTTTCCTAGATCTAATGGCTTCGAGTACATTCTACTTGCTATTGATTGTCTATAAATGGATTGAAGATGTCTCCACAAGAACTAGTGATCATAAAGTTGTCCTCTGATTCATTCAAGAGAACATCTTTACCAAATTTGGGGTTCCTAAGGCTATCATCAGCGATGGCAGGTCTCATTTTAACAATGTGCACTTCCAATCCCTGATGAAAAAGTATGGGGTGATGCATCGTATCTCGACTCCTTACCACCCCCAAACTAATGAACTGGCAGAACTGTCAAATCGAGAGATAAAGAAGATCCTTCAGGTCACTGTTCGACCTGATAGGAAGGATTGGTCTTCTCACCTTCCAGAAACCTTATGGGCTTATAGGACCGCCCAAAAGATCCAATTAGGCATGTCTCCCTTCATATTAGTGTACAGAAAGACATGTCACCTTCCCGTCGAGATGGAGCACAAGACTTACTGGGCAGTACGGAAGTGCAATCTGGATCTAATGAAGGTTGGAATACACCATTGGTTGCAATTGAGCGAGATTGAGGAACTACGCAATGATGCATATGAGAACTCGCGTATCTATAAAGAGCGAGTTAAGGCCTTCCATGACAGGCACATTGTACGAAAATCTTTCCACCCTAGTCAAAAAGTTATACTCTTTGACGCCAAACTCAAACTATTCCCAGGAAAACTCAGATCAAAATGGATTGGACCATATCTTATCAGATGGATCTTTGGAAATGGAGCAGTTGAAATCAGCCAAACCAACCTTGGTTTTGAACCCTTTATCGTGAATGGCCAGCGACTTAAGCCATTCATTAAACTCATCGATCCGAACTTTGCTGAGGTATCTTTTGATCTCTATTCTCCCTGAGCTCATTACGCCCGGATGATGGCGTTAAACTCAGTGCTTAACGAGAGGCAACTCGTCATCTTATTGAAAAACCTGAAACCCTTCTTGACACATCTTATGCTGAGCTCATGTTGCACTTTAGGGTTCGTCCATTAGAACAACTGACTCCACCTCTGGTACCTGTACCAGAGTTTGAAATTGTCTGCAACAGTCATCCCGACCCATCCACCCACCCAAAACCTGTTCTAATGTACGATGTAAGCTGAATTTGAACTTACCTAATTTACAATGAGGGCATTGCAAATCGTAAGCATGGGGGGGTATTAAAGTGCAAAATGCTATGAGAATCACTTTACAAGAAAGGGTTTCATAAAAAAATTACTTATTCCAAAAACTAAACAAATAAAAAACTTAAAAAGAACAAAAGAAAATGGAGGAAAATTTGAAAGATCAATTTGCATATCATTTTTGAGGAGGAAAAGGGGAGGTGATATAAATGTCAAAAAGGAGCACAATTTGAAAAGAAAAAAGAGATTGTTATTAGTAAAAGATTAAGGAATCTACTTAGTTCTAGACCAAATCAAAAAGAAAATGAAAGACAAAAAGTGCTAAGAGACAAAAAGAGATTAGTATGAACGCTGATCTTAGGCCTCTTGGGCTATGATTTTAGGCTTAAAAATTCAAGTATCCATTAAGATCTGAATAATCTTCAAGAGGTTGGGGAAAATGAGAAGCTTAAGTATTAGGTCTAAGGCTTAGGGATTATTTGGCCTCGTTAACTGATCTCTAGTTTGTGGGACTCGATAACCTAAGCACCCCAATCCACACACAGTCTGGTTTAGTGCACTTAATTATCAAAATCACATAAATGCGTTAATTCTGTTCTAAAAAAGCTACCTAGATTAGGAGCGGCTGATCAACACAAGTTGATTTGGAGAGTTCTCGGTGCGGAGAGGCGGGAAATTCCCCTCAAAGATGTGCAATAACATACCGTATCCTCGGAGCTTGTCTCCTAGGATATCTAAATATTCTACCGGGGGCATGTAAGCACCTTGTGCTGGTTCAGATGCCATGGACGGCATGATCATGAAATGTCGACTACCAAGGTATGGATTTAGCTACAGAATGCCATGGGTGGGATTATCCCGAAATCTCGAAAGCCAGGGTTCTGGGGGTTGCCATGGGCAGTGCTATCTTGAAGCATCGATTGCCAAGGACCCTGCGAGGATTGATGGTGGGAGCTAGGAATCCGATGCAGACAGTGTTGTAAAGCCAATCCGAAGCTAGAAATAAAGAAAGAAAAGAAAGAGAAAACTCTCCAAAAATAGAAAAAAAAATCTTTTGTCTCTCTCTTACAAAAATGCACTGCAAACTGAACATAGGCTAAAACATGTTACAAGCACGGGTGCTTTAACCGTGGAGTACAATGAACCTTAGGTTAGTTCTTGTGGGCCTTAGAAACCTTCGCAACAAACTGAGGCTAGAGCTGGTCAGGTTCGGATCTTGGTTCGTACTTGAGTACCTCTAGGCCTACTATCGGCATTCTGATCTAATCTACAAAAGAAAGCACATAGTAGAAAGCTAAGCATAAAAAAGCATATGGTCTAGAATTTGAGTTAATTCCATGAGATTTTGCTAAGGGACTAGCAAAATCTATGCATGGGGGTATGATGGGAACACCATCATGAGCCATAACTAGCTCAATTTAGTCATTATCAAGTCACTAAAAGCTTCTACATCACCGCTAGAGGACTGTAATTCATTGCATAATCATTCTGAGAGAAAGACAAGAAAACAGTGTTAAAACTGTAATTTTATCATCATATCTTGAATGCAGAATAACCACAGGTTTGCTCAAGGGTCAATTAAGGGTCAAATGGTCCTAAAAGGCTAACAAGTGGGTTAAGAATTAAAAGACTTCTAAAACCCTAAAACTCGCTTAATTAACTGAGGTTCTAGTTAGGATAAAATTCACCTAAACCCTCTAAAATTTATATAAAAATATTCTCTAGGGTTTGGTACCTTCAATTTGACCATCAGAACTCGTCTTGACCCAAAATAGAGTCTTAGATTGACATTTGCCCTAATTTGGGTTTTTACATAAATTACCCAGTCAAACGAGGTAAAAACCTAAATCTAAATTCATCATTAGATTCCTTGGGTCAAAATTAGGTTTTTACCAAAATTTAGGCACAATTTGATATCATCTTGGTCAAGTTTGCATTTGGTCCAGTCAAACTCTTTCTATCTCATTCAAACCCTTAACTTTTGAATTCTCTTACAAATAGCCCCCCAACTTCTTTGTCTTCTTCACAAACAGGTCCCTGCACCATTTTTGGAAGGTTAAACCTTCATCATTGAGTTTCGAGCGAGGATTTCTCGCTCGATTCTCAATCAATCTCTCTCAAAATTGATACAGGGATTCCTTGGGAAGTAACCTTCCATTTGAGCTATTCCTTGGGCTGTAAGTCTTTCCCAAAAGGCCATGCGAACCTTTCAAAGGTTCAGGTATCCTATTTCACAAAAACCTTCTGAGCTTAGAAGCTTCTTTCCAAGCTTGGAAGGGCTTCCTATGGCCTATAAAAGAACCCCTGATGCACGACCAAGTTTTTTAGCAAGTCTTGGCACGTCAAACGACCCTAAGAACTTCTCTCTGACCATTGTAGACCCTTGCTCCAGCGACCTCCCTGGATCCCCCTCCTCCGGCCGTCCAATCATCAAATTGGATGGCCTAAGTTCTTCCTCTCTTCGTCGTGACCCTCCCCAGCCAAAGGGAGGGTGTTCCTCCATTTGCTTCATCGTCAACGCCTCGCCATCTCCACTTCCTTCTCCAGCTCCGGTCAACCAACACCGGAGCCCTTCGCCTCTCACTGCATCTCTAAGTCTCTCTATCTCTCCCTTTCTCTCTCTACACTATTTTTCCACTCTCGCCACACACGCATTACCACCACTTCTCCCTCAATGCCGTCATCTTATCCGCCTTCAGCTATGCTCCGACGATGCTTACTCACCTCCAACTGCTCGAAACTCGCCGCTATCACCTCCATCAGCTTCGCCGTGCTCCACTCAACAAAAGCCCTCTACCAATTCACCCTATTCGCCAGTCTATGACTCCACCGAACTCCACACTCACTGCACCTACGTTTTGAGGTCGTACAACCACCTCACCCCACCAAACACCACCGCACGACCACCATCACATTTGTCTCCATCCAGCGATGCTACTGAGCTATTTTAACTATGTCAAAAGACCGTTCTTTGGATTTCAGGTTTAGGACCTTCGCCGCTATTACCGCAACTGCTTCAAGCGAGCCTTCATCATGTTCTTGCATCTTCCGCTCCAGGCGCTACGCCCAGGTTGCCCGAAATACCCCCAGGCAGGATCCCAGGGCACCAATTGGAGGCAGTTGCGCCAATTGGAGGCTTCTTCACTACCTGCAACATTCGTGAAGAAGGGTGGGACTTTAGTCCCACCTCGTTTGCTGACTAATGAGTCCATTTTAATGGACTATTGTTACGCCTAAGTTAACTTTATTCTTACATTTTATAATAACTACATTAGATTATAGAATGATTGCATGCATCATTACTTAAGTTTTTATCTATTCTATCGCATTCTATAACTTAGTATGTAATTATTTTATGTTTCACTATTGTAGGAATAATTTGCAAGAGACGAGGGGGGTGAAATAAATTTGCCCCTCCCCCAATAGCCGCCGGCCTCAACAACACCTCCCCAACAGCCGTCAGCCAAATTTAGTAAGGGATTTAAAAATCCCTTGACTTGTGGATAGGGGAGGAGATAAAAGAGGCTCTTGGCGAGAGAGAGGGAGTCTTCTTCTTCTCCCCCTGGCGGGGATCATCTCCACCTTCCCCATAGTGGAGAGGGAGTGCACTGTGAAACCCAGCAAACACCACCCACTGCCAACAGCTTCCACCGCCTACCCACCTTGCAAGTGCCCCCACCGCAAGCCTGCACCCGCGCCCTCGCCAGCCCCCCCTCACCGCGCCAAGCAACCACCGGCACCTTCACCAAGCGCACTCCAGTCTGCCACCCCGCGCGCTCCAGCATCTCTCACTGCCAGCCCAGCCTGCCTTCACCATCCTCCCGCAGTACCGTAGCGCTCCCACCGCAGCCGCGCGCCCTGCAAGCATAGCACCTCCCACTGCGCTACTGCCTCACCACGCCCAGCAGTCACCGTAGCCCTCGCAGCGCCACTGCCACAGCCTCACCGCGCTGCCCTTATTGTGCCCTGCAAGCCCTCACTACACCTGCAGGCAGTGCAGCCGCCCGCAGGCAGCCAGGCGCGCATGGGCAAGATCGCCTGCAGGCAGCCACGCCCACAGGCGAGCCCTTGCACGCTCGCAGGCAGCCACGCCCACAGGCGCGCCCTCGCATGCCCTTGCACGCGCGCCCATAGTGCAGCTCCACCCGCAGGCAGCTGCTCTTCCTCCTCTCCTCGCACGGTTCTTCTCCTCCAACAGAGCCCAACAGGCTGGCGGTTGTTCTCCACCATCCAGCTGCTGCTGGCTACCTCCGATCGCCACGTCACCACCATCGCGAAGCACTCGTCGAGGTGCACCATCTCGTCGACTCTCGCCGCCAACCATGCACAACTGTTCAAGCGAGGAAGAGAGAGGAGAAATCCTTTGTTTTTGCCCCAATTGAAATTTACATTGCATGCCATTGCCACTTTAATATTATTATTTTATTCAGGCCACATTGCATGGATGCACTTATGGTTTCATGAATTTACTTAACTTATGTTATGTGCATCATTCTACATTGAAATTCAAATCAGATTTGCATGCAAATCAAATTTACATGATATGCCATTACACATGCATCATATACATATTTTTGGGAGCTTAATTCCTGATGTGAAAATTGCATAAATAACCTTGAACTTTTAATGAAATTGCAAGCTCCATTTAGAGTAGCATATTCCTCGCATTGAAGCTGCAAAGTTGTCTGCAAATAGCATAATCCCCTACTTGTGAATTTATTGGTTCTATTCCTCCCTGTGGATGCAACATTTTTATTGTGGTTAAATTTGATATTTATTTTAATTTTTGATTGAGATATTTTCCACCACATAAAACACAACGACATATCACTTTATTGCTATCATTTTCACAAATAAGAGAAAATCACTCCGTCAAATGGCGCCATTGCCGGGGAGGCAATAGACACAATAGATTCACTTTATTATTTTTGAGTATTCTGAGTTGCGTAATTATCTGATCATTCTTTATCTTATTGTGCGAGGAATCTGACGGGCGACAGGCGCAGCAGAGTGACGACATCGACCTTGAACGATGAACATGGCGGGTGCGCACGACGGAAGCGATCTTTTTGGTGGACCTTGACACCACCTGGAGGCCAGCAACAGGAGCACATGGGCCTTGATCCCACGCACGTAGGGTTACGGAGAAGCCTGTTTCTGATTTAGCCATTAGAGCTTAGTTTAGATTTAGTTTAGATAGACATTAGAATTTAATTTCTGTCTTTTGGATCCTTGTCGGGTATTTTCGGGAGCGTGTTCCTATTTATTTAGATTATAGGATTATTCAAATTATTTGAACTACATGTTGGTTAGTTAGTTAGATTAGGTTTGTTTGCTTATTATTATTAAATATATATAATAAAAGAAATAAAAATAAAAATATTCGAACTGCCTGCTAGAAGCTGCATATCTATAGGATGACCATCTAGGACTGAATAAGCAGCATCTAGTTTATCTTTACTGTATTGCACACATTCTTACACAAAGAAAGCTGGAGTAAGGTACGCCTTCTCTTTAGCATAAAATACCTGTCATGCATCTACATTGAACCTAAATCTAAGACCACTAAAGTGCTTGAATCGAATTAATTCAGTGGTCACTTTAAAAATTGGGACTGTTAAGAGGTTGGACCTTAAAATCTGTGACTTGAAATTGTGTGAAAAGGATCTTGTTTGCGAGATTTCAAAAACTCAAAACGCGAACGTGTGTTGCACACATGAGACACTGTGCACATCACACATAAGGTCACTAGATAAATTTCTACCTCTCCTTTTTTGCACCACAAGGGAAGTTAGTCAGAAATCAACAAGTCTATCCACCAAGTTACTTTGGTTCCTCGTGTGTGGGCTCGATTCAAGACTTCCATCCCTTGTGAGTAGGTGATAGGCACCAATGAAGGTTGGCTTAGGAAGCGTAATTTGTGCAAAACTTGTTTGGCCACCAACTGAACATTTAATTCTAAGACCTACAATCTACTAAAAATAGATCCCACTGAATTTGCGTTAGTTTTGACAGCGATAGAACTCTCTAGGAAGTTTCTACTTGTGTTCTGAATTCTTTTAAATCCTAAGAAAGTTTAACCAGTTTAATTGAAAGAAATGGACTATCCTTACTCCTATCATTTTAACCAGGATCCCATGCCCCGAGCGTATCCATCTTTTGATGGGTACATTGACAATTCATGGGATCATTCTTATTCTTATCCTGGGAGTACTGGCCCGATAACTCCCACTTTTGAGCAGAGCCTAGGAGTGGAATTTTCCAACCCTAGAATCCCTACTTCTATGCAAACACTCAACCCTCCCACCCTACATGATTTTTCATATCGAGGTTGGATCGATACCCCTAGGCAACTAGAGCCTGAAATTGATTATCCTCCCCAACCTGATAGTAATAGCCTCTCCTCTTTTATGATAGAAATGCAAAGACAACAAAAGGAAATGATGGAATCCATGGGAGAGATGTTGAGGAATAGTCAACAATTAAACAAAGAAATAAGACAGCTTAGCTGCGCTCTTCCCAGTAATTCTGATCCCTACCCATACGACCATGATCATGAAAATAATTCTAAGGAAACCAATGACAATAGGGATCTAGTTTTATGTAGCTATCACTTAGACTCTCCCAATGAGACACGGCCACTAGAGGAGAATGATCCTAATGATTATCCACCCGAGCTATATTAGAGTCAAAAGCAAGGGAAGATGGTACCTCCTAAGGACCTTGACCCCAATGACAGTATTCTCCTTACCCCTACTGAAAGGTGAAAATATGACTCCGATCATTAATGATAAGCAGGGTAACGTGAAGTTGTCTACAATTTTTAGGGAGAATACACAATCTAAATCGTTGTTGGAATTGGACCTAACACCGACTAAGCCCTCATTGGACTTAATCATTACCTTCCAACACTACAAACAACCCTTACACTCCCTAACCAATCCTTGGCTCAGATCTCTGCTCATGTACATCCTTTCTGGAGAACATATCAGGCCAGTACATCCTCAGGTAGAATGGCGAGTGTGGATTGATGATTGTACTTTTAGTCTCGTCATTCAAGGGTTTGAACTAATAATGTTTATATCTTTTAAAACCCATCCTGCTTTGGAGGATCCTTGTTATCCTCCACTTATTCCGTTTCGGGAGGTCCCTTTTCATTTTCCTTTTGTTATTCCTAGACCTCCCTAGGTAGCCAATGAGGTTTTCTGCTTTCATACCTTCTGGAGAGAATTTGGGATTACGTTGCATCATCAGCTCACCAACATCCGTGGCTACCTGTTTTCTAGGCCCGCGCTGTTACGCATATTTTTAGGGCCTAACTTTTTCTATTTGGAACTAGACTTACAAGTTCCTTATAAGTCTGGCTGCTAATAGAAAATGCAGTGCTTGTTGGGAGGCAACCCAGCATTCTGAATAACACTGTCGTCAGGTGATTTCTTTCCTTTCTCCCCCTGTTTTAATTTTACAATGAAGACATTATAGGATTTAGGCATGGGGGGTGCATTTTGCATTTTAGGAAGTATTCATGCATTTAGGTTAGCATATAAAAAAAAAATTCTCTTTTCTTGAGCAGAATGGGTTAGTCCCTAGCAAAATATCTGTCATTGGAGGTTTTTCTTCTTGAATTATTACTTAAGTTTAGAATCCAGTACTTTTACTTCACGTGCACGTAGACTGGGCTATGGATCTTTGAAGAAAACCAATAAGAATTTTTAGTCTACTAAATCCTTGGATAGTTCATAGGGAGTCAGGTATACTATCTTCTAGTAGATCCACCTCATATTTGTGAGAAGAAAGTAGAGAGATTACTGGTGCGCTAAGTCTAGTGCAAGGACTCTTAAGTTTTAGACAATTAGATGATGATACTTCAGAGTTAGGCATAGTTTTCGCTCTCTGTTCCTGTGTGCATACTTTGTGTGAATTCCTGAGAGTCACCAAATAAGGCAGATATATAGAGATTGAGTCTTAATAAAGCTATGACTATGGTGGATGGTTATGACCATCCTTCATAGAGTCCTCGGCTGAAGGAGGGTAATAGTATTAAAGGTTAGAAATACACCTGTCCTATCCATTCCTTCCCGATGCCGAGAATAGGCACTTCCACCAAATAAGCCACACAATATCCTCTTGACCATCATCATCCCTAATAATGCCTCATAAATAAAAGTCTGTGTCGTGTTATGTTGATTGATAAAGGAAAAGAAAAGGAAGAAGAAGGAAAGAGAGAGAGAAAAGAAAAAGAAAAAAAGTCCAAGTTTATAACTTTATCTTTGTAACATTATTTCTGAGGTAACAAAAATACGTATCGCGATCCACCAAATATGACCCATACCTACCTTTCAGTATTTCTGATCACCCGAATACTGGATGAGGACTCTAAATTAGTTGTAGAGTTATTAGGATTTTAATTGAAGTGTGAATGCCATGTGAGGCCACCAAACAGTGAGTACAGTTACTAAATCTGGCGAGATTTGGGATCTCAGAAAGAAAAGAAAGAAAAGAGTGAGTGCTAAGGAACATCAAGAGAGCACAGTTGTTTAGCCTCTCTCTGAGTTGACTTGTCTAATAATCTAGATATCTAGAGTCTGTAGTACTAGACCACATGTAGCACCATACGGATGTGTGCCACGAAATACAAATCCATTCAACTCGATATCTCCTACCTAAGCCAAAAGCCGGGGTCAAATTACATATTATCTTCTGCTTTATCCCCGAAGGAAGTAGTTGCCTATCCCAATAGAAATATTTACCAAGGGTAAAGTATGAACTCCCAATGCGAATTGGCTTTTCACTTGGATCTATTACCTAGGCTATTATCACTTCACATTTGTCTGGATCTCTAAAGTTTTGAAATAATAAAACAAGAAATCTTCTGATTACTTCTATTATTTTTCATTTTTGCTAGGGAATAGCAAATCTTAGGCATGGGGGTATTTGATAAGTCCATTTTAATGGACTATTGTTATGCCTAAGTTAACTTTATTCTTACATTTTATAATAACTACATTAGGTTATAGAATGATTGCATGCATCATTACTTAAGTTTTTATCTATTCTATCGCATTCTATAACTTAGTATGTAATTATTTTATGTTTCATTATTGTAGGAATAATTTGCAAGAGACGAAGGGGGTGAAATAAATTTGCCCCTCCCCCAACAACCGCCGGCCTCAACAACACCTCCCCAACAGCTGTCGGCCAAATTTAGTAAGGGATTTAAAAATCCCCTGACTTGCGAATGGGGGAGGAGATAAAAGAGGCTCTTGGCGAGAGAGAGGGAGTCTTCTTCTTCTCCCCATGGTGGGGATCATCTCCACCTTCCCCACCGTGGAGAGGGAGTGCACTGTGGAACCAAGCAAACACCACCCACTGCCAACAGCTTCCATCGCCTGCCCACCTTGCAAGCGCCCCCACCGCAAGCCTGCACATGCACCCTCGCCAACCCCCCTTACCATTCCAAGTAGCCACCAGCACCTTCACCAAGCGCACTCCAGCCTGCCACCCCGCGCTCTCCTGCATCTCCCACCGCCAGCCCAGCCTGCCTTCACCATCCTCCCACAGTATCGTATCACTCCCACCACAGCCGTGTGCCTTGCAAGCATTGCACCTCCCACCGTACTCCTGCAACCGTGCTACTGCCTCATCGCACCAAGCAGTCACCGTAGCCCTTGCAGCGCCACTACCATAGCCTCACCGCACCCTGCAAGCCCTCATTGCACCCGCAGGCAGCCAAGCACGCGTGGCCAAGACCGCACGGCCGTAGCCAAGACTGCCTGCAGGCTCACCCTTGCATGCCCATAGTGTAGCCCCACCCGCAAGTAGCCCGCTCGCCCACAGGTAGCCACACCCACAGGCGCACCCTTGCACACCCGCAGGCAGCCACGCCCGCAGGTGCACTTACGCGCATGCCCATAGTGTAGCCCTGCTCGCAAGTAGCTGCTCTTCCTCTTCTCCACGCACGGTTCTTCTCCTCCAACAAAGCCCAATAGGCCGACGCCTGTTCTCCACCGTCCGGCCACCATCGGCCACCTCCGGCCGCCATGTCGCCACCATCGCGAAGCACTCGTCGAGGTGCACCATCCCGTCGACTCTCGCCGCCAACCGCGCACGACTGTTCAAGCGAGGAAGAGAGAGGAGAAATCCTCTGTTTTTGCCTCAATTAAAATTTACATTGCATGCCATTGCCACTTTAATATTATTATTTTATTCAGGCCACATTGCATGGATGCACTTATAGTTTCATGAATTTACTTAACTTATGTTATGTGCATCATTCTACATTGAAATTCAAATCAAATTTGCAAGATATGACATTACACATGCATCATATACATATTTTTGGGAGCTTAATTCCTGATGTGAAAATTGCATAAATAACCTTGAACTTTTAAGGAAATTGTAAGCTCCATTTAAAGTAGCATATTCCTCGCATTGAAGTTGCAAAGTTGTCTGCAAACAGCATAATCCTCTACTCGTGAATTTATTGGTTCTATTCCTCCCAATGGATGCAACATTTTTATTGTGGTTAAATTTGATATTTATTTTAATTTTTGATTGAGAGATTTTCCATCACATAAAACACAACGAAATATCACTATATTGCTATCATCTTCATAAATAAGCGAAAATCTCTCTGTCACTGATGAAGCAGCACAGGCTCTTAAATTGATTTTGTGATACAGCCTATTTGCCTCAGTAGCATGGGGTGAGGTCCCCTCCCACATGCCCACGTATGCCTTCGCCTGCGCTCACGCCCCGTGGGTCTAGGCTTGATCCGTTTACCCGGATACCCGGGTCTAGTCTAGTTTGCTTGGTTTGAGAAAGGAAGAAGAGGAAATGAGATGAGAGGGGGTTTTGCTTTGTCGCCCTCCTCTTGATTCTTGTGAGATCTAAGAGAGGCTTTTGCCTCTACTGGCATGCTAAGTCCTGTGCTGTGCCTTCTCTGAAGCTAAGGGAAGAAGGAGAAAAGAGAAGTCTCTCTCTAAGGCTTAAAGAGAAGAAAGAAGAAGGGGCCTTTGCCTTTGTTAAGGCGTTTGAGCCTAAATCTGTCGTCTGATATCTGATACCTTGGTTCTGTCGGTTGAATTGAGTTGTGCTTGGCTTATCTGATCTGTTACTTTGAGTAGTTTGCTAAGATTAACATTGTATGGTAATTTGGTGATTCAAATCTCCATTTTACCCTCTCTTCTTTTTGCATTATTGACATTGGATTTCATTTATATATCTTTATTGATTGCAAATTCTTACATCTTTGATTGTGATCTTGAGTATTAAAATGCCACTTGCTCCCAGTGTTCTACCTTGGATTTCATTTGAGTAATAAATTTCATATGTTTTAGCACTGATTTAAGCTATACTACAATGCAACAATTTTAAAACCCATTTCAGAGCGACTAACACTTGCTGAGCTGAAGCTTTCTTTCATAACCTCCTGTATCGAGGTTAAAATTACATTTCTGCACCGCCCAAAAGGCATGTTGCTCCAGCTCTACAAGAATGTGTCAGGCCTTTCCATACACCATGCGGTATGGTGACATTTCGAGTGGGGCCTTGTACGTAGTCCGATATGCCCAAAGTGCATCGATCAATCGATTAAACCAATCCTTCCTATCAGGTCTAACCATCTTTTGAAGAATGAGTTTGATTTGACGGTTACACACTTCAGCCTGTCCATTGGATGAAGTGACTGCCCTCATCGCTAATCAGAGCGCGAGGCACTCCGAATCTCGCGAAAATAGATTCCCGGACGAAGGATATAATAGTCTTATGATCAGCCCACCTTGTCGGGATAACTTCAACCCACTTTGAGACATAGTCAACTATGAGAAGTATGTGCTCGAAGTCGTGCGAGCTCGGGAAAGGGCCCATAAAGTCGATTCCCCAAATGTCGAACACTTCTATGACCAGAATAGGTTGGAGAGGCATCATGTCTCTCCGGGTCATAGAGCTGACCGACTCACATCGCTTGCAGCATTTGGTAAACTTGTGTGTGTCTCTAAAAATGGTTGGCCAGAAGAATCCAGATTGCAAAATCTTTGCAATAGTTTTTCGGCTCAAGAAATGACCCCGACAAGCATCGTTATGGTAGAAGGATAACACACTTGAGATTTCTGAGTCTAGGACGCATCTTCTAATGATCCAATCAGCCTCAATGTGAAAGAGCAGTGGGTCATCCTAGAAATAAAACTTAGCCTCTGAAATAAATCTGAGTTTTTGATCCTTGGATAATCTTGCAGGCATCTTGCTTGCAACAAGATAGTTTGCAATATCAGTGTACTAAGGAAACTCAACAGAGTTAATAGCCAATAGAGACTCATCCAGAAATTGATCAGAGATAGGTGGGGAGTATGGGATGTGTTCTAGGTTTAATTGAGATAAGTGATTTGCCACAACATTATGAGCTTCGGCTTTTTCATGGATCTTGACATCAAACTCCTGCAAAAGAAGGATCCATCTGATAAGTCTAGGTTTGGCATCCTTCTTTGCCAACAAATGCCGAAGGGCGGAATGGTCGGTGAAGATGATCACTTTTGACCTGAGTAGGTACGACCTAAACTTCTCCGATCCGAATACTACAGCTAGCAGCTCTTTCTCAGTAACTATATAGTCATGCTAAGCCTCGTTCAACGTCATGCTAGCGTAGTATATTACAAATGGATGGCACTCCCGACGTTGGCCTAGAGTAGCTCCTACAGCAAAGTCGAAGGCATTACACATCATCTCGAAGTCGAGAGACCAGTCAGGAGGTTGGAGAATAGGTGTGTTTGAAAAAATGCTTCGTAAGGTCTTGAAAGCACTGAGACACAAGGAATCAAAGTTAAAAGGGGCATCAGCTACCAAAAGATTTGTCAATGGACAAGCAATTTTCGAGAAGTCTCGAATGAGTCTTCGATAGAATTCGACATGCCCTAAGAATGGTTTGATTTGTTTTACGGAGCCAGGTGGAGGTAATCGAGAAATGATTTCGGACTTAGCTTGGTCAACCTCAAGTCCATTAGAAGAGATCCTATGACCTAGTATAATGCCATCCCTCACCATAAAATGGCTTTTCTCCCATGAAAGTACTAGGTTAACATCTATGCACCTCCTCAGGATCTTCATAAGGTTATCAAGACAAGATGAGAAATCATCTTCGAAAATAGAGAAGTCATCCATAAACACTTCGACGTAGTCCCCGATCATTTTAGAGAAGATGGCCATCATGCAATGTTGAAATGTTGTTGGTGCGTTACAGAGGCCGAAGGGCATCTACTTGAAAGCGAATGTTCCAAAGGGACAAGTAAAAGTTGTCTTGTCTTGATCTTTCGGGTTAATTACAACTTGGTTGTACCTGGAGTGTCCATCCAAAAAGTAGAAACTACGTCCAGCTAACCTTTCTAAGATCTGATCAATAAAAGGTAAAGGAAAATGATCCTTTTTGGTAGCCATGTTCAGTTTCCTGTAATCAATGCAAACCCGCCATGAAGTAGTGGTGCTGGTCGGGATGGATTCACCTATTTCATTCTTGATAACGGTGAGTCCTGCCTTTTTGGGTGAATAGGACTCACCCACTAGCTATCAGAAATTGGATAGATAATGTTGGCATCCTGCCATTTGATGATCTCCTTCTTGACAACCTCAAGCTTATTAGGATTCAGGTGCCTCTGAGGTTGTCTCGAAGGTTTCACCCCCTCATCCTTGTAGATATGATGAGTGCAATATGAGGGGCGAATATCGTGGAGATCAGCAATACTCTACCCTATGGCAGCTCTATGTGCTTGTAGTATAGAGATCAATCGATGCTCTTGTTTTTGGGTTAAGTGGAGCACTAATGATCATCGGGTATGTCTCACTTTCACCCAAAAACACATATTTGAGTAAGTCAGGTAAGGGCTTTAGCTCAATCACAGGTGGATCAGAATAAGGGGTAGGAGTGGGAGTCTGAATAGGAGCAGAATCAATAGTGGGAATCTGATGATCCTGATTGTCGGAAAATCTGCTTGCAGAGGTCATGTAATCTTATCTTGATGGAAGCAGATCATTGCTTGGTTGGACAGGATAATCAGGATCAGGGGTGTTATGATCAGATGAACACCCTGGACAATCAGATCCGTGGGATGGAATGTGCAAGTCATTAACCTCAGTCCTGTGTGGATCCAGATTTAAGAACCCAGATAGTGCAGACGAATGAGACATTGGATCGTCACAAAGGAGCACAATGTTACCACGAAAAGCTGATTCTTCATCTTCACCATCCTCTGTGAAGTGATCACAATCGAAGTTCCTTGATGCCCTGAATATGTCAAGTCTAAGTCTTTCATCACCTAGGGCAATCTCCATACACCCAGATGCACAGTCAATGTTTACTCAGGCTGTCGCCAGAAATGGGCGACCCAAAATGATCGGTGCATCTCGGAGATTAGGAGGAACATCCATATCGAAAACAAAAAAATATGCGAGAAAGCAGAATCCACGGACTTTTACAATCACGTTCTCAACCATCCCTTCGATGTTTTACTAATCTATCAGCCAGCTGAATCATAATCAAGGTGGGTTTTAACTCCCCAAATCAAAATCGATCATATACGGTAGTGAGAGTCAAGTTGATGGATGAACCCAGATGTTTATGTGGCTAGATCGTGTTTTAAAAGACGTCTCGTTGTAATATAGATGAACTCTCCGTGAAAACAAATAAGAATTTATAACTCGAAAATCAAAGTATCTGAGGTCGAACACAAGGAGCAATTGGGTATTCCAAAAATTGAGAACACAACTTTCAATAAAAAGCAATAACTAATTCAACAAAAATAGCAGAGTAATGTTATGGAGAAAGTGCTAAAAAAGAACTGGACGTCTGATATTATATCAGACGTCTTAAAAATTCTGTCTACAGTTTGAATTGTTGGCCTTCTGTCTCTTCTTTTGCTTTGCCCTACGGCTATGCTTCTTTTGGTTTCTTCTTTTTCTTTTCTTCCTTAGCTGCTCCTGCTTCTCTTCTTTTTCTTCCCTTGCTTTCTCTCTTCTTGATTCTCTTCCTGCAGCTAAGTCCTGGCCTTTCTTCTTTTCTTCCTTAGTTTCCTTCTTCTTCTTCTTTTTCTTCCCTTGGTCTGTCGCTCCTTTGCTACAGTGTGTCTCTTTTCTTCTTCTTTTTCCTTCCTTGCTGTGACTACCTTCCTTCCTTGCTAAGTCCTTCTTCCTTTCCTTCTCTTGTTGCACCTCTTCCTTCCTTAGCTTCTTCTCCCTACACAGCACCATGCAGCAAAACCTACTCCCCTACCCTCCCTGCGTCTCTCTCTATTTCTCTCTTAGGTACGCTCTCCCAGAGATGGGTAATCGGATCGGGTGCGCACCTGGGCCCAGGCACACTGGCATGGGTGTGGTGCGTGAGGAGTGCTAGGTTAGGTAAACGGGTCGGGTGCTAGGTTCGCGGGGGCAGGTTGCGGACGAGGCATGGCGAGTGAGGGTGAGGGACCTCACCCCTGTGTGACTTGAGGCAAACAGCAGGGATCACAAAATCAATTTAAACTACATACCTCACTCCTGCGTTTCCGAGGTAGGACTAAAAGTCCCACCCGCTTCTACTGGCACCTGCAGGAGGATATCTTCGCGTAATTGATGTAGCTGCAGGTCCTGTAGCGACTGCTATCAGACTGGATTCGCTCGCGTACTCAACCTGCGCAGCTTGGGATCCTGAAACCTGAAGCTTGCAGCCTGGAGCTTAGAAGCAAGTAAGCTTGTGTGCTTGTTAATGGCGGACGGGGGCTCTACCCTGCACGATACAAAGATAGCCTTGCGGATCTATCAAACAATAGGAGAACCTTTGCTGTATCACGGCAAAGGTGAGGCGGGGGTCAGCGTGGCTCACAACGACCTAGGCATGCGTGCCTAGGTTGGTCTGAGTCCGTGTGAGTGGGTTTGTTCAGTGGAGGTGTGTAGTGTGTGTGGCGGGCAGTGAGTGGGTGGAAAGTGATCAGTGGTCGATGGCAGAGGTGAAGAGGTTGGTGGCGAGACATGTGGAGGTGCGAAGTGATGGATGCGTCTTGTTGGAGGTCAGGCAGAGATGGGGAAGATGAGGGTGGACAGTGGCAGTCGAGGGGTGATTTATGAAATAGATTGAGGGAAAATAGAGAGTAGGAGAAGTGGAGCTTATTTGGGGCACTTGGACTGAAGGGGAGGCAGAGGAGATGAATGGCACATTTGTGTCGTTGTCGGAGAAGATGGGCCTGAGGGTGAAATAACGGCGACGAGATCAAGGAGGCGTGCGTTGGTGCAGCGCATTGCGGAAGAACGAGGCGAAGCGAACCCTGCCACCGGTATGGTGGCAAAAAGATGAGAGGGGGAAGGAAGAGTCGCTAGAGCTTGTGGGCTACTTGGACGGAGAGCGGAAAGAGGAATTCTGGGGGATTCTTCAGCCAAATCAAGCTTGAGGGATTCGCAGAGGATCGAGGATCCTTTTATAGTTGTTGGTCGAGCTTCTGGTGCTTGGAGGGAAAGCCTTCTATCGCCAACTCCTTGCAGGAGAAGGAAGGTAGTTGGAGACCCAAATCTCTCGTGCGTTCGCACGAGAGATTGGGTGCAAATCAGAGATTGCAATTGAGCTCACATGGAAGGGAATTCCTCAAAGAATCTCCCTTCCAAATCTAGGAGGAGATCTTTGAGGAATCAGGGAGTACTCCCCTCCATTCCTCGCCGGAGAAGGATTTCTCCCCATTAATGGTGGGGGGACCTATTTGTAAGAGTGGCGAGGAAGTTAGGGGGTCGGTGTAATGGTTTTCAAAAGATAGGAGCCAAAATGTAATTAGGTATACTATTTTGCAAAGTAGGTCAAGATGACCTCCCCTTAGGTCCAAATTTTGGTAAAAATCTAATTTTGACCTAAGGAATCCAATGGTGAAGTTGAATTTTTGGTTTTACTACGTTTGACTGGATATTTTGCATAAAAAACCTAAATTTGGTCAATTAATGAGCTAGGACCCTAATCTAGGTCAAAACAGGTTTCAAAGGCTAATTTGAAGGTTCTAAACCCTAAGTAATATTTTTCCATGAATTTTAGAGGGTTTAGTTTATTTTTATACTAACCAAAACCTTATTGAATTATGCGAGTCTGATTTAGGGTTACAGAATGTCATTTAATTCTTGGATTGCACAAGAACCCATTTCTAATTGAAGCAACCCACTCTTTATCTTATTCATACCATTTAACCTATGTTTTGCCTCTGAGAAATCCCATTTATGTACTACAATGGTGAAATTACAGTTTTTACCCTTTAGTTCATGTTTCCTTCTCAGAATAGTAAACCCTTGACTTAAGTCTTCCTTGAGGTTATGCAGGAGCTTTTGCTTACTTTCTCAGGTCAAAATGAGCTAGTTAGGGCTCATGATGAGGCTCTCATCATACCCCCATGCCTAGCTTTTGCTAGTCCCTTAGCAAAATTTTAAGATTTTAACCTCTGTTCTAGACCATGAGTTTCTTCTACTAGTTGTGACAAGTGCTTTTTCTTTTTCTTTTTTGTGATTAGTTTAGAATGTCGATAATAGGCCTAGAGGTACTCCAGTACCAACCAAAATCCAGACTTGAGCTGCTTTAGCCTCAGTCTTCCACAAAGGTTTTTAAGGCCCACAGAAACTATCCTAGGGTTTGTTGGACTCCACGGTTTAATGCACTCGTGCTTGAGACATTTCTAGCCTAGGTTCAATTTGTAGTGCATTTTTGTGAGAGAGAGATAGAGGGTTTGTTTGTTTGGAGAGCTTTCTCTCTCTTTTCTTTTTATTTCTAGTTTCGGATTGACTTCTCAACACAGTCTATATGGGATTCTTCGTCCCCATCATCAATCCTCAAGGGTCCCTGGCAATTGATGCTTCGTGATAGCACCGCCCATGGCACCCCCCAGAACCCTGGCTTTCGAGATTTTGAGATAATCCCGCCCATGGTGTTCCGTGGCAGAATTCAAACCCTGGCAATCGTCATTTCGTGATAATGCTGCCCATGGTATCTGGACTAGCAGAGTGCTTACATGCCCCCGGTAAGATATTTAAATATCCTAAGCGACAAGCACTGAGGAGATGATATGTTGTTACATGTCTTTGAGGGGAATTTCCCGCCTCTCTGCGTCGGGGACTCATCCAAATCAATTTGTGTTGATCGGCAACTCCTAATCTAGACGACTTTTTTAGAACATTGAAACGCTTTTTGCGTGATTTTCATATTTATGCGCACTGAACCAGACTGTGTGTGAATTGGGGTGCTTAGGTGACCGAACCCCGTAAACCGAAGGTCAGTTAATAAGGCCGAATACTCCCTAAGCCTTAGACCTAATACTTAAGCTTCGCATTTTCCCCAACCTCTTGAGGAGTATATAGATTTTAGCGGGTACTTGAATTTTTAAGCCTAAGAGTGTAGCCTAAAAGGCCTAAGATCAGCATTCTTGCTAATCTCTTTTGTATCTCCTTAGCACTTTTCTTTTATTTTTCTCTTTTCTTGATCTGGTCTAGAACTTTAGTTAATCCCTTAATCCTTTATTAGTAACTATCTTTTTTCTTTTTCATTTTGTGCTCCTTTTTGGCATTTTGCTCTTTTCCTCCTCCCAAAAATTTCTCTCCCCCCTCAGTTTTTTTTCCTTTTCCAAATTTTTCAATTTTTTTTGTGTTTTTTGTGATATGTAATTTTTTGTTGAAACCTTTTCTTGAAATGAGATTTCCTGACATTTTGCACTTTCATACCCCCCCATGCCTATGATTTGCAATGTCCCCATTGTAAATTAGGTGGGTTCGAATTCTGCTTAGTTCGTTCATTAGGACAGGTGTTGGGTGGACGAACGGGTCGAAGTGACTTTTGTAAACGATTTCTAGACTCGGGTACAGGTACCTGAGGTGGAGTCGGTTGTGCTAATGGATGAACCCTAAAGTGCAATATGAATTCAGCATAAAAATTTCAGAAAAGGTTTTGGGTTTTTCAAAGAATGACAGGTTGCCTCCTATTAAGTGCTAAGTTTTACACCATCGGCTGGCCACAATGAGCTTAAGGAGAATGGAGGATAAAGGATGATTTAGCCAAATTTGTATTGGTCATGTCAATGATCGGTTTGAGTCTCTAACCGTTCACAACAAAAGGTTCAGAATCGTGGCTGAGTGGACTGATCTCAATGGCTCCATTTCCAAAGATTTATCGGACTAGGTAGGATCTGATCCACTTAGATCGTAGCTTTCCTGGGAATAATTTGAGTCGGGCATCAAAGAGTAGAACCTTTTGACAAGGATGAAAGATCTTTCTAGAAATGTGTTTATCATGAAAAGCTTTTACCCGTTCTTTGTAAATTCGTGAGTTCTCAGATGCGTCGTGGTGTAATTCATCGATCTCGCTCATTTGAAGCCTTCTATGGGTTCCAGCCTTAGAAAGATCTAAGTTGCAATTCCATACTGCCCAATAGGCTTTATGCTCCAATTCAACGGGGAGGTGACATGCCTTCCCATACACTAGTCTGAAGGGAGACATACCTAATTGGGTCTTGTGGGTGGTCTTATATTCCCACAATGCTTCCGGAAGCCGAGATGACTAATCCTTCCTGCCAGGTCGAACAGTAACCTGGAGGATTTTCTTGATCTCTTTGTTTAATAGCTTAGCTAGACCATTAGTTTGGGGGTGGTAAGGAGTAGAGATTCGATGCGACACCCCATATTTGGTCATTAGTGACCTGAACCGAGCGTTTGTGAAATGGGTCCCTCCATCGAAAATTATTGCTCGTGGAATCCTGAACCTTAAGAAGATGTTTTGATGAATGAATCTGATAACAACCTTATGATCATTGGTTCGGGTAGGAATGGCTTCTATCCACTTGGACACGTAGTCAATGGCAAGTAAGATGTATTCAAAGCCATCCGAGATAGGGAAGGGTCCCATAAAATCGATCCCCCAAATGTCAAAAATTTCGCATCCCAGGATCGGTTGTAGAGGCATCGTGTCTCGATGGCTCATGTTGCCCAAGGTCTGGCAATGGGTACATGCCTTACAGTGATCGTATGCATCCCTGAAAATTGTGGGCTAGTAAAAGCCACACTGGAGGACTTTTGATGCGATTTTGTGTCCTGAGAAATGTTCACGGCATGCCTAGTCATGGCAAAAGGAGAGTATGTCTTTGATTTCTACTTCCATGACACACCGTCAAACTATTTGATTAACACCAATGCGGAATAGATATTGGTCTTCCCACAGGTAATATTTGGCATCGAAACACAACTTGTCCTTCTTGGCCTTTGGTCAATTGGACGGGATCTGATGTGATGCCATTTAGTTCACTATGTCTGCGAACCATGGAAGCCTTGTATTGATAGTCAGGAGGTGCTCATCAGGAAAGTGTTCTGTGATGGGTCTGGAAGGGTCAATTATTTTAAAGGAAGGCAGGATAAGTGATCAGCTACCACATTTTGTTTTCCTGCTTTGTCACGAATCTAGAGGTCAAATTCTTACAACAGCAAGATCCATCGGATTAATCGAGGTTTACCATCCTTCTTTGCAAGGAGATGCCTCATAGTTGTGTGATCTGAGTATTTGATAACACCGGAACCCAGGAGGTATGATCTGAATTTTTCTAGGGCAAATACTATAGCTAGCAGCTCTTTCTCAGTAACCATGTAGTTACGCTGAGCCCCGTCTAGTGTTTTGCTAGCGTAGTAAATGACCATGGGTTTCCCATCAATTTTCTGCCCCGAAACCGCTCCTACAGCAAAGTCAGATGCATCGCACATGATCTCAAAGGGTTGAGACCAATCAGGGGACTATGGGATCGGGGCTTAGGTGACTCGGTCACGAAGGATCTCAAATGCTTGGGTGCATTCCTTGAAGATTTCGAAAGGCACATCTTTGGAGAGAAGAGTGGTCAGGGGGCACACGATTTTTGAAAAATCAGGGATAAATCGGTGGTAAAAATCGACGTGCCCTAAAAAAGATCAGATGTCCTTAATAGAGCTAGGCATAAGGAGTTTGGAAATCAGGTTAACCTTGGCTCGATCGACTTGGGTGCCTTTCTCCCAGATTAGATGTCCCAGGATGATTCCCTCAGGCACCATGAAATGGCTCTTTTCCCAGGAAAGAACCAAATTCACATCGATGCACCGCCTGAGTATTTGGACCAAGTGCTGGAGGCAATCGTTAAATGATGCTCCAAAAATTGAAAAGTCATCCATGAAGACTTCCAAATAATCACCTACCATAGCTGAGAATATGGCAAGCATGCACCGCTGAAAGGTCACGGGTGCATTGCAGAGACCGAAAGGCATCCTTCGAAATGCGTACGTCCTGAAGGGGCAGGTGAACGTGGTCTTTTCTTGGTCCTCTGGATGGATTGCCACCTGGTTGTAACTAGAGTACTCGTCAAGAAAGTAGAAGAACCTATTTCCCGTTAGTTTCTCGAGGATCTGATCAATAAACTGTAGTGGGAAATGGTCCTTCTTCATGGATGAATTGAGTCTTCTGTAATCATTGCAGACTCTCCATGAGTTAGCTATTCGGGTAGGTATGACCTCTCCGGTTTCAGTCGTGATGATGGTGAGTCCGGCCTTCTTAGGCACAACCTGGATTGGACTCACCCAACGACTGTCGGAGATCGGGTAAATGATCCCTGCATCTAACCACTTAATGATCTCCTTTTTCATGACCTCCTACAGGTTAGGGTTTAAACGTCTCTGCATCTCTTGTGAAGGTCGTGCGCCCTCTTCTGTGTAGATTCGATGTGTGCAATACGAGGGGCTTATGCCAGTCAAGTCATCGAGAGTCCATCCAATGGCTCTACGATGTTGCTGGAGAATAGTAATTAGATGGGATTCCTGGTCAAGTGTGAATCAGGAGTTGATAATCACAGGAAACGTCTAATTGGAGCCCAAAAAGACATACTTCGGATGATTGGGAAGGGGCTTGAGTTCCATGACAGGATTATCAGCAGTAGCGGGTGGTTCGGGGTTTGTATCAGGAACAAGGGTCGAATCATGGGTGTGTCTAGGTCAGGTTCATACTCCTCTATTTGTGGGTTTTGATCTTCTAGTGGTTGATTAGGGATAATCAGGTTGTCCTCAGTATGCGATTCCTCAACCACGGCTTTAATATCACATATTTGCTTTATAACCCTACAATTAATCCCTTGTTGGGCCTTAAAGATGTCAATCTTCAGAGTTTGATTCCCGAATTTTAATTCTATTTGGCCCTCTTCACAGTTTATGTTGGCCCTAGTAGTGGCCAAAAAAGGTCTCCCTAATATGATTGGCGTATCCCTTAGGTTGTCAAGTGCATCCATATCCAGAACTATGAAATCCACCGAGAAGTAGAAATCTCGTACCCTAACAATGACATCCTTGAGTATTCCTTTAGGTGACTTGATGGATCGATCGGCTAACTGCAACGTCACCTCAGTCGATTTAAGTTCGGACTCTTCAAGGTGGTCAAGGAGGGATGTAGGTATTAGATTTATGGAGGCACCTAGGTCTAGCAAGGCTCTATCAAATTGGGTTTCACCAATTTTACATGAAATCAGGGGAGTTCCTGGGTCTTTAGCCTTGGGTGGGAGTTTACTCAAGATTACAGAGCTGGCTTGCTCTGACAATACGATCGGATTCCAACTTTTGGTTCGCGGCTTACGCTTAGGTGTACATATGTCTTTCAGAAATCTTGCGTAAGCTAGTACGTGGTGGATTGCATCCATCAAGGGGATGTTTATTTGGACCTGTTCAAAGAGCTTGACCAGATCCTCCTCGGGAGCCATGGGTTTGGTTATCCTTTTTTCTTTGGTCAAGGGCTTAGGAAATGGAATTCTAGTTGGTTCCTCTAGAATAGGTCCAGGTTTTTGATCTGGGGCAGGGATATCCTAGATAACTATCCTAGGGTTTTGGCTGCTACCAGGCTTGGAGTGGTTTGGATAATGTGGGTCTTGGGTTGCTTTACCACTACGAGTTGTTACAGAGTTTAATCCTACCTGGTTTTGGTTTGGGTTTGGTAAGATGGGTGGCTGCTGCTGAAATCTCGCATAAGATGTTGAAGCTTCCATCTCGTCTGGTGATGGAGCAACAGGGGCCTGATAAATCAAATGTGCATGGCTTGAATTTGGGTTCATAACGCACCTCTGGGTCTGCACGTTATTTGGGTTTGGCAGAGGTTGTGAAGGAAGGGTGCCAGGTTGGTGGGAATTTGCCATCTGGGCTAGTTGATTGCGAACCTTTGTGATCTCGTCCTTGTGCTGTTTTTGCATTACCGCATTCGTCTTTTGAATGTCAGCCAGTGCTTGAAGGATAAGAGTCATTTGATCCTGGTTTAGCCTAGATTGATAGCTGGGATTGGGCCGAGGCTAAGGCGGTTGATATGGACGAGGAGTTTGTGGATGGGCTGATAAGGTGGTCTTTGAGTCTGAGAATTTCCCGTCCACTGAAAGTTGGGATGATTTCACCATCTAGGGTTGTAGGTATTGGAGAATGGGTCATTCTGGATGGCATTGAGGTCCTCATAGGTCTGAGGAGCCTCAGGAAAGTCAGAATACGAGGGTTCAAAGTTCCCCCAACTCGAATAGAGTGGATCGGAGGTCCCTCCGGTCCGAGAGTCAAACTGGGGTGGATACGGGTCCATCCCCTGAGAAGATTGGTGATAGATGTTCTGCACAGTTTCCCTCGCTAGAGGTGCTCGTGCAAAAGAGTTCTACGTAGAGGTGGCTGGCTGTAGATGTCGAGTCAGCTCGTCCACCTTCTTCTCTATGATAGAAACCTTGTCCAACCGATTGGCCATTAGTTCCAAGTTGACGGATGTGGATAGGTCCTGCGTCTCATGTGCTCCCCTCAGATTCATCAATGCGCGGGCATTCGTATGGTCGAATAAGCCCATGGAGTCATTATTAATAGAGTTCTCACACATGTTTTCGAGAATCTCCCATACTGTGTCCTCATGTTGACCCATGATGTTTCCTCCGCAAGTTGCATTGATGAATAATCGAATGTCTTCACAGAGTCCCTGGTAAAAAGACTGGACTTGTTCCCATTTAGGAACTCTGTGATGGGGGCACTTTCTCATGAGATCTACGAATCGGTCCCATGCTTCGTGAAGAGGTTCTCCCGTTTGTTGAGTAAAATGGGTGATCTGGTGGCGCAAGGCATTTGTCCGGCCAACAGGGAAGAACTTTTTCAAAAATTCAGACTGAAGTTCATCCCATGTGTTGATCGGACGAGTCTGAGTTTGATACCAATGAGCAGCCTTGTCCATGAGGGAGAAAGAAAACATTTTCATGAGTAGAATATCCCGATTTTGTGCATCTAATCCGAAGGTCTAGGCCAGATGCTTGAGCTGTTTAATGTGCTGGAATGGATCCTCGAAGTTAAGCCCATGAAATTTTGGTATGGCATGAATCATATTGGGCTTGAGTTCAGAATCAGGACCTCCAGCCAGGATTCGGACTCAAGGCTCGATTGCCACCGCAGCGGGATTATAGTGATCTCGCATCATTGGTCACTGTGGTGGGTTTACAAAGTTTTGGAAGAGATCAGTCAGGACTGAAGCTAGTGCTCAAGGTTGTTCTCTTCTTCAATGGGTTGTGCCATGATGGAAGAAGAAGGAGAACTTGGTTCTGAATCAGAGGAAAGGCCTATGTGGTGAGGTTGCTGCACAAACAAGGGCGTCGAGGCTTGGCCTCGGCGAGAATGAATTTCTAAAGGAGGTCTTAAGGACCTCCTACCAAACATGCACCGAAGGATGTGATGAGATTAGAAGGTGCTGGACCTAATCGAGACACCCAAAAATTGTTGGGTGACTATAGAGGTTCAGGGTGGATGATACTCCTTATTCAGAAAGGTTGTCCACTTGAGAAGTACCTGGGTAGCTAGAGAGGGAGAGTCCCACAAAGACCCCTACACGGTAGAGTGTACCCACGAGTTACAAGGTTTCCCCCACCCGACCTCTCTTTTCACTAAGATTCCAGGTAGACCAGAATGGGGACCTTGACCTCTTAAGTCTACCGTTTTTTAATTAAGTTCAAGGTGCTTAGGGTTCCACTTGAACTTTAGGCCTTTTGAGTGAAAAAAAAGTGACCTAATTTTAAGGTTGGTTGACCCAAAGGATCAACTTCACCTCTTATTCCTTTCAGAGCTCTTAGGTCCTTTCTTTTAGGGTTCAAATGGATTAAGGGCCTGATTTACTTAGGGTTTCTCTTGTATTGATCTTTTCAAACAAGGCTTAGGCACAACTCTTTTTGAAAATTTTGCTTCTTTATTTAAGAGAAGACGTGTCTCTAAAAACCCTAGCTTTGCAAATCCTTAGGTTGGCTCTAGTGAGTCCAATTTAGTCTCCTCAAAAATTAGTGTCTAGGGCTCAATCAAGAAGGTTTTAGCCCTAGTTACCTTAATTGGATGTGCAATTCAAAATGTGTTGAAAAGAAAATCAGGCAACTTTGATGAATTACTAAGTATGGAAACAGGTAGCCCTAGATTGATTTTTCTTTGTTTTTTTCCTTTTCGAACTTTGAGGGGATTAAGACAGAGGGTGAATCAAAAGTCACCTATTCCTTGGTGTGGTTGTTGTGCGGCTGCTCTTCTTTTCTCTGCTTTCCCTGAGACAAGCACAACAAAAGAGAGAAATCAAGTCAGTATTGAATCAGAAGTTGTGGTCAAAAGCTTCAAAACTACCCGTCGCTCCCCGGCAACGGCGCCAAAATGTTTACGTGGCTAGATCATGTTTTAAAAGATGTCTCTCTGCAAAAACAAATAAGAATTTATAACTTGAAAATCAAAGTATCCGAGGTCGAACATAGGGAGCAATTGGGTATTCCAAAACTTGAGAACACAACTTTTAATAAAAAGCAATAACTAATTCAACAAAAATAGTAGAGTAATGCTATGGAGAAAGTGCTAAAAAGGAACTGGATGTCTGATATTGTATTAGACATCTTAAAAATTCTATCTACAGTTTGAATTGTTGTCTTTCTATCTCTTCTTTTGCTTTGCTCTGCAGCTATGCTTCTTTTGGTTTCTTCTTTTTCTTTTCTTCCTTAGTTGCTCCTGCTTCTCTTCTTTTTCTTCCCTTGCTTTCTCTCTTCTTGATTCTCTTCCTGCAGCTAAGTCCTGGCCTTTTTTCTTTTCTTCCTTGGTTTCCTTCTTCTTCTTCTTTTTCTTCCCTTGGTCTGCTGCTCCTCTACTACAGTGTGTCTCTTTTCTTCTTCTTATTTTTCCTTCCTTGCTGCGGCTACCTTCCTTCCTTGCTAAGTCCTTCTTCCTTTCTTTCTCTTGCTGCACCTCTTCCTTCCTTAGCTTCTTCTTCTTGCACAGCACCATGCAGCAAAACCTACTCCCCTACCCTCCCTGTGTCTCTCTCTCTATTTCTCTCTTAGGTACGCTCTCCCAGAGCTGAGTAATCGGGTCGAGTGCGCACCCGGGTCTAGGTGCACCGGTGTG
Source organism: Thalassia testudinum (assembly GCA_037157565.1). Lineage (NCBI taxonomy): Eukaryota > Viridiplantae > Streptophyta > Magnoliopsida > Alismatales > Hydrocharitaceae > Thalassia > Thalassia testudinum. The sequence continues at coordinate 102,601,380 of JAZHRO010000063.1, forward strand.
GGTGTGGTGCACGAGGAGTGCTAGGTTAGGTAAACGGGTCGGGTGCCAGGTCAGCGGGGGCAGGTCATGGACGAGGCGTGGCGAGTGAGGGTGAGGGACCTCACCCCTGTGTGACTTGAGGCAAACAACAGGGATCACAAAATCAATTTAAACTATGTACCTCACTCCCACGTTTTCGAGGTGGGACTAAAAGTCCCACCTGCTTCTGCTGGCACCTGCAGGAGGATATCTTTGCACATTTGATGCAGCTGCAGGTCCCGCAGAGACTGGATTCGCTCGTGTACTCAACCTGCACAGCCTGGGATCCTGAAACCTGAAGCTTGCAACCTGGAGCTCAGAAGCAAGCAAGCTTATGTGCTTGTTAATGGTAGACGGGAACTCTACCCTGCATGATACAAAGATAGCCTTGCGGCTCTATCAAACAACAGGAGAACCTTCATCGTATCACGGCGAAGGTGAGGTGGGGGTTGACGTGGTTGAGAACGACCTAGGTGTGCGTGCCTAGGTTGGTCTGAGTCCGTGTGAGTGGGTTTGTTCGGTGGAGGTGTGTAGTGTGTGTGGTGGGCAGTGAGTGGGTGGAAAGTGATCAGTGGTCGATGGCAGAGGTGAAGAGGTTGGTGGCGAGACATGTGGAGGTGCGAAGTGATGGATGCGTCTTGTTGGAGGTCAGGCAGAGATGGGGAAGATGAGGGTGGACAGTGGCAGTCGAGGGGTGATTTGTGAAATAGATTGAGGGAAAATAGAGCGTAGAAGAAGAGGAGCTTATCTGTGGTACTTGGAGTGAAGGGGAGGCAGAGGAGACGAACGACGCGTTTGTGCCATTGTCGGAGAAGACGGCCTTGAGGGGGAGATAACGGTGACGAGGAGGAGATCAAGGAGGCGTGCGTTGGTGCGGTGCAACGCGGAAGAACAAGGTGAAGCAAACCCTGCCACTGGTATGGCGGCAGAGCGATGAGAGGGGGAAGGAAGAGTCACCGAAGCTTGTGGGATACTTGGCCGGAGAGGGGAAAGAGGAATTCTGGGGGATTCTTCGGCCAAATCAAGCTTGAGGGATTTGCAAAGGACCGGGGATCCTTTATAGTTGCTGGCTGAGCTTCTTGCACTTGGAGGACAAGCCTTCTATCGCCAACTCCTCACCGGAGAAGGAAGGTAGTTGGAGACCCAAATCTCTCGTGTGTTCACACGAGAGATTGAGTGCAAATCAGAGATTGCAATTAAGCTCAGATGGAAGGGAATTCCTCAGAGAATCTCCCTTCCAAATCTGGAAGGAGATCTCTAAGGAATCAGGGAGTACTCCCCCTCCATTCGTCACCAGAGAAGGATTTCTCCCCATTAATGGCGAGGGAATCTGTTTGTAAGAGTGGCAAGGAAGTTAGGGGGGTCTGTGTAATAGTTTTCAAAAGATAGGGGCCAAAATGTAATTGGGTGTACTATTTTGCAAAGTAGGTCAAGATGACCTCCCCTTAGGTCAAAATTTTGGTACAAATCTAATTTGGACGTAACAAATCCAATGGTGGAGTTGTATTTTTGGTTTGACTACGTTTGACTAGACATTTTGCATAAAAACCCAAAATAGGTCAATTAATGAGCTAGGACCCCAATCTAGGTCAAAACAGGTTTCAAAAGCCAATTTGAAGGTTATAAACCCTAAGGGATATTTTTCCATAAATTTTAAAGGGTTTATTTGATTTTTATTCTGACCAAAAGCTTGTTGAATTAAGCGGATCTATTTTAGAGTTACAGAATGTCATTTAATTCTTGAATTGCACAAGAACCCATTTCTAACTGAACCAACCCACTCTTGATATTATTCATACCATTTGACCTATGTTTGCCTCTGAGAAATCCCATTTATGTATTGCAATGGTGAAATTGCAGTTTTTACCCTTTAGTTCATGTTTTCTTCCCAGAACAGTAAACCCATGACTTAAGTCTTCCTTGAGGTTATGCAGGAGCTTTTACTTACTTTCTCAGGTCAAAATGAGATAGTTAGGGCTCATAATGAGGCTCTCATCACCAGATCAAGAAGGGTCCGATCAAATGGAGAATCCTACAAAAAGCAGGAAATGAGTGGTGTACTAGGGTCTTTCTTCTTAGGTGGTAAGTTGGCTAGAATCACAGCACTAGCCTCCTTTGATAGTATTGCTTGTTGTCCATTTTTCAACTATCACTTCAGAGTACAATAGTCCTTAAAGAACCTAGCAACAACAAGAATGTGATCAATGGCCTCGAGGAGAGGGACCTGAATATGTACTTCCTTTAACATTGATTTTAGGTCCTCAAAATTATGAGTATCCTTTTTCCATGCTATATTTCGTGTCAAAGCCTCAAGAAAAGAAATAGGAATCTCAGGGTCAAGTGGCCTCTTGCCCTTATCAACCGTAGATAGCTCTTGAGATGAAGATGGAGTCGAACCATCCTGCGGTGAAGGGCGTGAAAAGTCATGACCCGCTTGCCTAAGTAGTGGGTCTTGTGTAATTTTTCCTCTCCTCAAAGTGACAGCCTTTGCTTCGGCGTGCTGTCCATGAGGTGGGGGAGGAGTGGAAGGAACATGATACACGGGGTTTCGCAATAAAGGTGGTTGACCTTGTCCATAACTAGGTGGTGCAGGAGGTTCTTGTAGAATAGCATGTGCCTGTCCTTGTGGTGCTTGGAATCTAAGTGAGGCACCCTGATTCTACACATACCTTGGGTTTAGGACAAGTTGGGAGGGCAAGGCTCCCTGTGATCTATGCTCCTGCATCATCTGATTCTATGTATTTTGTAGGTTTTATATTTAGTCAGCCATAGCTTTCATAATTTGCAGGTTGTCATGAGTCAATTTCCGGATTGACTCCTGCAATTCCTCCTTCAGTAACTCCAAAGGGTTAGCCTGCTTTGGAGGGTAGTTGGTGTAAGTACCTTTGTTTTGATGAAACAAAATTATGTTTTATTGTGAACTAATCTTTTAGGATAACGCTCGCACAAATCAAGTGAATTATCCTCTGTGTGGATCAAAGTGAAAATTATCTTTAGTCAATGTAATTCTTTTATATTTCTTAAGTCTAGAATTACTGTAAGGAACCTCAAGATTAAAGGCAAACTTTTTTAAATCATAAAATAAACATTTAGATAGTGTTGATTGACCAAAATATTAGAATAGATTGATCAAATCAATTGATCGATCAAAATAGGACTATTGATCGACCAAATTAGCTTAACGGTCAAATCAGATTTTCCCACAATTAATCGACCAATTAACTATTTGATCGATCAGCAATTGATCGACCAATTAAGTTAATTGATCGACTAAAATGAAAATTGATTGACCAATTAAGTAAATTGATCGACCAATTTGGTTTGAATAATTTTTCTCAACATTCTAAGAATGCTCCATTTTCACCAATAAATAGGGCTCCACACCCCTCATTTTAAAACGTACTTTCAAAGGAAAATCCATATAAAAAAGGAGCTCTCGTGCTTTCTCTCAAAGTGTTTCTGCACGTCTGTTTTCACGCTTTCCAAAGTACGTCGATTCGAACCTCTGCAAAAATCCGATTTGACTTTCCTTGAGGTTCCATAGGATTATATTATTTTATTTTACTTATTGCTTTGATTACGGATCCCAAGTTGTTGGGAGAAATCCATTGTTGTTGTTTTTGCTTCTCTTTAGGATAAAAATAGAAGTGGTTTGTAAGAGGTTGTGCCACCCTCATTCAATTGGTACGTTAGTGGATTGACTAGCGTTGCCTAGTCGGAAAAATCCTAAGCTGGGAGGCTTAGGTAGTGGTTTTTACTCGTAGGGGTTTCCACTATAAATCTTTTGTATATTGTGGGATTGTTTTTCTTTTTGTGCCATATTTTTATTATAATTGATATCACACTTGATCTTGTGTTTATGGCTAAGTAAGATCTGCAGGCATGCAAACTCTCATTTGGTATCAGAGCCTGATCATGAAGGAGACGTCACACCTCACCTTCACATGGCCACAACTATAAGTTTTATGGAGGGGAAATCATTTTTCCAACCACCACTATTCGATGGATCAGATTTTGATTATTGGAAAAGAAGAATGTAAATCTTTCTTGAAGCAATGGACTTTGAGATTTGGCATAAAATCGAGTCCAAATATATGCCAAAGAAGAAAGAAGAAAAAGTGCTAACAAAGGAAGAGAAGAAGAAAGCAACAAATAATGCCAAAGCCATGAATGCACTATTTTGTGCATTAACAAGAGAGGAATTTAAAAAAGTTGCTTCATGTAAAAGTGCATATGAGATATGGAACCAACTCTCTGTCATGCACGAAGAAAGCACTAACGAAGAAGTAACATGGGATGTTTCCAACCCAAGTTCGGAATCAGATATTGAGGAACAAAGCCACGAAGATGGAATTACTCATCTCTATCTCATGGCACCAACAGAATCAAGTGAAGAAGAGGTAAATTCTAACCTTACTTTAAATGAATTATTAGATGCATATCATGATTTATACAATTTACATAAAAGATTAAAGAAAGAAAATAAGGAACTTAAAGATAAGTGCACTAGTTTTGAAAACGAAAAACTTAGTTTATCTCTAGATTTAGAAAATAAGAAAAGAGAATTAGATGTAACAAGAGTTGTGAATATAGAGTTTCATGACAAAGTAGAAGATCTTAAGGAACAATATATTAACTTTAAAGACACACTTAATGACCTCAAATATTCTACTAGATCATATGTAGAAAAGTGTGAGGACATTAAAAAGAATAATCAAAGGAAGATTAGGTGTTATGACCCTGGCATCAAACGTCATTTAAGACGTCTGGGAATTGGTCCAGACGTCTGGAAGTCTTCCCAGACGTCTGGAATTTAATTTTTTCGGCGTACGGGTTCGCGTCTGCGCGCATGCGCGCATAGACTAAACCGCCGCCCTCCTTTCTTCTCTTTCCTTCCTCCCTGCAGGCGCAGCCATCTCTTTCTCTCTCTCTCCCCACAGCAGCCTTCAAATACCCCCCTCTCCTCTCCCTCACCCTCACTCCACTGCCTTCTTCTCCTTCTTCTTCCTGTTAGCGAGAGAGTGAGTGGGCGAGGGCAACAGCAGTTGTTGCCGTGAGTGCGCGGGAAGGAGGGGTTGCTGCGAGAGGGAGAGAGCTATATCGTGAGGGTGCGAGCTCGCTAGAGCAGCCAGGGTGCGCAGTAGGGACGTGGTGCTGGGGAGGAGCTGCTGTAGCTCAGGCAGCAGGCGAGCATGGCGTGGCACGGTTGTGCGCTGCAGGCGGAGGGCGAGGAGGTCCTGATTCTGGGAAAATTTCCTAGAATTAGACATCTGGACATACGTCTAGACGACGCGAGAGATGTCTGGAGGAAGGTCCAGACGTCTGAAAGGTACGATATTTTTCCTTCCTTCCTGTTTCGCGTGTACGGCCATGCAGCCGTTCTACCGAAGGGTTCTGCCTCGTTTCGTGTTAAGGACGGTTGCGTATGTGTGCAGGTCTCGTTTGGGAAGGTGCAAGGGCACGCCCTCCCACACAGATCGGACGTCTGGGCACAGCACCAGATGACGGAGAGGGTCTCCAGACGTTCGGAGTGACAGTCGGACGTATGGAAACTAAGTCTAGACGGTTTAGCGGGATTCTGGATGTCTGAAGGACTACGCAGGATCAAGGTATGACCTGAGCCATCGTTTAAGACGTCTGGAAGATGTTCCAGACGTCTAATTTTGGGCAGACTTGCATTTGACCCGTTTAAGGTCCGTTCGAAGTCCGTTTTCCGCGTTTCAAGTTTCATTCTTCTCAGATTTAGTTCCTCTACCTATTTACACTAATTGTATCCTGTTCTGAGTAGCTCCTTGTAATTGATCCTTGTGTTAGGACCCCATTTCGTTGTGGCTCTGGGGGTTGAGGAGGTGCGCGGGCTTGCCGATCACGCCCCCAGTACTCTCGATTTTGCGAGTAGAGTGGCCCCTTTAATTATTTATCAAAAATTAGTCACTTGTGAAATAATTAATAGATTCTAGGGTATTGCATGAATCCTAGAACTGAAAAACTAGATTGAATGATAGATCCTAGGGTATTGCATGAATCCTAGGACTAAAAAACTAGATTGAATGATAGATCCTAGGGTATGGCATGAATCCTAGGATTGAAAAACTAGATTGCATGATAGATCCTAGGATATGTCATGAATCCTAGGACTGGAAAACTAGATTGAATATATATATTGCAGTCTTGGAGAAGTAGAAAGGAAAATGAAAACTACCTGTAATTAGTTAACAGTTGCCTGTTTATGAATGGATAATTACTGTTGAGAACATGGGCTATATGAATATAAAGTTGAAATGATGAAACCTAAATTGGCTGAGTTAAAGAAAAATGAGCATGAACCCTACGGGAAATTAGGAGTAGAGCTCCTGAGAAGTGAATGGAATAGAATTGGGGAAGTGAGCTGGCCCTTGAGTACGGAGTACCAAGGAGAGAAACTGTCCCCTATTTAGTGCAGAGCGGAGCTAGCTGCCCCAGGGACCCGGGGTTAGGTCTGGCCACTTTGTACCGACTTTTTGGCCCTCGTGTACACAGTACCGAGGAGAGCTACTAGTGTAGGGAGAGCACTAGCCACCCCACGGGCCTTGAGGTTCTGCTAGCCTTCCTACACCGACTTGTCAGGCCCACTAGGCAAACCAGGGTAGTCAGGTGAGGGTGCGCGGACTGTGAAGGGGCAAGACCCCTATTGGGTTACTGTGGAGGGGCTGGACCCCTATTACTGAGAGGGCTCTGCCCTATACTGGTTCCGTGCTGTGCTTTGGGGCACACTCATTAACGGAAATGACTGACTGCGTGCCAGTGCGGGGTAGCTACCCGTGCGTTTATCGCACGTGCCGTAGTCACCGTTACGTCTGTCAGCGACCTTGGGGTGGTTGACTGAGGGTAGGACCACCACGGGGGACTCTCCCGGCCAGGGGAGCACCACGTGTTACTTCTACTTTTCGGAAAAGACTGTAATCAAGATCGTTCCCACGAGGAACACTCAAGATCAAGAGAAAGATTTGAGGAATAATTCAATAATGAGTAAATGGAAAAATAAAGAAAGAGATTAAAAATATAACAGCTATTGTCCACCTTACTGTTTTTCTTAGCTTTTGGTTGCCACTCTACTCAGCGTTTCGCTGACGTGTCACCTTTGTCACCCTTTTAGGACCAGGTGTTGAGCAGCCAGAGCCGGCAGCTGCAGAGGGAGCTGGGCCTAGTGGAGCCCAGTAGTCTTACTTGTGTAGTACCTACTGTATCATTTCTTTTGTATAGTGAGTATTTTTCTGATTACCACTGTACTCTTTTATTGTAAGCATCATGTTTATGTACTTGTTTATTCTCTACTGTTGTGGTGGTGTATATTGTAGTAGTTCTTTTCTTTACTGCTGTATTTTGTTACTGCTAGTTATATACATGGTGAATGTGATTTATTTTACTGCTCTTTTGGTTACTTTCTCATTGGACGACTAGGTCTTGGGATCAGTCGAGTCGGTTCGATTCTCGTGTCTCGTAGGGATTGGGGAATCGGGTTGTAACATTAGGCATGCATTTTTATATCAAAAGGCCATGAGAAGAGAGTCTAGTGGACCCTCTAACTTGAAAGGAATTAACAACCACAGACCCAAAAGAATATGGATACCGAAAAAAATTGTAGAAAATTGTGTTGTAGGTTATGGAAAAGATCGACATGGAAATTACAATTGGAGAGGCAACCTTCAACAAGCCAACAATCATCAATTTGGCTATGAACGATGCTGTAACCAACAATGTCAATGGATGCCAGATTTTTGGTGGAGACCCCCTCCACCTGGCTATTGCTATTAGGTATAACTCCTTATACCTTAGCAGGTATGATTCCCAAAATTCAATCTTTATTACCTGCTTAGCTATGAATAAGTTTTTTTGACTAAGCATTGAATTACTTAATTTGGAATAGCAACTTGATAGGAGAAGAATAAAGAGAATCAAACCTTGATAAGGAATCATTGTTTGAGGGGGTGAATCAAGATCACTTTCTTAGTAGCATTTAGATAGCACATTTATCTATGTTAGACTGTATAACTCTTACTCAACACTTCATTTTGATATAGTCATCATGAATTTCATCATCTCCTTATCATGAATTTGATAATTTTCATGTGATAAATTTGGCATCATGCTTAATAGAATATAACTTGAAAAAGGCGACAAAAATGAAAATTTCATTCTTAGAATATTACTTATTTAAGCATGATTAATGACAAGTCACTTGAGATATATCTTTTTGTTGATAACAAAAAGGGGGAGAAATATAAAATATGCATGATGATGGGGGGAGTAATTCTAAAGTAATTATTTATTATTCTCGCATGCATAATTGTAATTTTGTTATCATCAAAAGGGGGAGAATGTAAGTACCTTTGTTTTGATGCAACAAAATTATATTTTATTGTGAACTAATCTTTCAGGATCACACTCGCACAAATCAAGTCAATTATCCTCCGTGTGGATCAAAGTAAAGATTATCTTTAGTTAATGTAATTCGTTTATATTTCTTGAGTCTAGAATTATTGTAAGGAACCACAAGATTAAAGGCAAACTTTTCTAAATCATAAAATAAACATTTAGATAGTGTTGATCGATCAAAATATTAGAATTGATCGATCAAATCAATTGATCGATCAAAATAAAAATATTGATGGACCAAATTAGCCTAACGATCAAATTATATTTTCCTGCAATTAATCGACCAATTAACTATTTGATCGATCAGCAATTGATCAACCAATTAAGTTAATTGATCGACAAATTTGGTTCGAATGATTTTTCTCAACATTCCAAGAATGCTCCGTTTTCACCTATAAATAGGGCTCCACACCCTTCATTTCAAAACATACTTTCAAAGAAAAATCCGTATAGAAAAAGAGCTCTCGTGCTTTCTCTCAAAATGCTTCTGCACGTCTATTTTCATGCTCTCCAAAGCACGTTGATTTGAACCTCTGCAAAAATCCGATTTGACTTTCCTTGAGCTTCCATAACATTATATTATTTTAGTTTACTTGTTGCTTTGATTACGGATCCCAAGTTGTTGGGAGAAATCCATTGTTGTTGTTGTTGTTGTTTTTGCTTCTCTTCAGGATAAAAAGAGAAGTGGCTTGTAAGAGGTTGTGTCACCCTTGTTCAAGTGGTAGGTTAGTGGATTGACTAGCGTTGCCTAGTCAGGAAAATCTTAAGCTGAGAGACTTAGGTAGTGGTTTTTACCCATAGGGGTTTCCACTATAAATCTTTGTGTATATTGTGGGATTGTTTTTCCTTTGTGCCATATTTTTATTATAATCGATATCACACTTGATCTTGTGTTTGTGGCCAAGTAAGATTCACAAGCGCAAACTCTCAGTTGGCAGCTTGGTGCAACGACTGATAAATGGAACATGTTTGTTGCTGCGACAGGAATGGTTGCTACCTCGAGTATGTATTCTGCGCATTCCCGCATTGTCTAGTCTGGTAGTGTGGATTTGGTCTTTGTGAGTTACTAGACCAGGAGAAGTTAGGATCCTGGCGCCAACGAGGATTATACGTCTCAGAATACGGGTTATTACGCCCATAACCTTGGATAGCACTAACATCTTCGTAGGCCGAGGATATGTCTCAGATGCAAATTCATCAAAAGAATACGCACTCGACTTGTCATGTGGTGCGTAACCCTAATTGTATGAAGCCATGTCCAAATTATTCACGGTTTCCTGATATGCAGGATCCTGTGGAGATGGAGAAGAAACATCCTGAGTGAAAAGATGTTCACGAGTAGGAGAGGCTCGAGATGCAATAGAGGAGTGTGATGCAGTTGTCCTGCCAGAAAAACTAGATCTTGCTTGCATTAATTCATTGAGCTTTTTATTGAGCAGATCCACCTTGTTCAGCTTCTTGGTGATAATGTCCATATCAGCTCAAGCAGATTCGGCCTGAGCTTCGTGGACATTAGCTGTTGTTATCCAGGTCGCTGGAATTGGTTCATAGAGGTGGCATTCATCGAGTTCTCTACTAAGGATTCGAATAGTTTGAATGCACTATTCTCGTCCTTCACAAGGAAATTCCCACCGCTAGATGCATCGGCCAAGTACTAATGTGTATCATCCAGCCCATGGTAAAAGACTTTTGCAAGATGCCATCTGGGTACACCATGGTGCGAGCACTTCCTGAGAAGTTCATGGAATCTATCCTAGGCGTCATGTAATTTCTCTACGGGGCCTTGGGAAAAGGTCATGATTACACACCTCATAGCATTTGTTAGACCAATTGGGAAGAACTTTTGGAGGAATTCACGATGTAATTCCTCCCAGGTTCCAATTGGCCTCTGATAAATGCCAATTTATCATTATTTTTATGCATTAAAATAAACCTAGCTCTTAGGATTATGCTCCGCAAATGGGTTTTTGGATTGCATTTAGGCATAAATTAGGTTAGGCATGCATTGCATTTTTTATTGTGTTTTTAATGTATTTTTTTGAGTGTTAGGGATAAACAGATTGCTAGATCCCTAGTACCCTAGCACTCAGGAAGGCAATTGGTAAAGGAGAAGCTCTCACTAGCTGGAACTCAACTTGATCCAGTTCACCATAGCTGGAATTCAGCTCACCTAAATTAGGGTTAGCTCATCCTAGCTCCATTCAGCTCATCTCAGTTGAATGGCAGCTCAAGAGAGCTCATCTTAGCTCACCCTAGCTCAGGTTAGCTCAGATCCATCTCAACTTAGCTGAGTCTAGCTCATCTCAGCTCCCATTAGTCCACAGAGAGCTCTAGCTAGCTCAGTTGAGTTGACTGGAGTTCACCCCAGCTCAGGTCCAGCTACATCCAGCTCCACTCAACTCCAGCCAACTGAAGATGACTTCATTCCAGCTCAGGAAGCTCAAGTCCACTCAACTCAGTTGAGCTAAGCTACCTTAGCTGCCTCAACCAGCTTGATCCTCCCCGGGAGCATCAGACCCAGCTCACCTTAGCTCATTATGGTAGAAGCCAGCTCACTTTAGCTTGTCTTAGTAGCTAGCAGAGAACTAGCAAGCTAAGCTAGCTAGAGTAGCTCCATGCCAGCCTCTTCAGCAGCTGCCAGCTCCATTTCAAGCTCCAGACTTCTCCTCCTCAGCTCCTCTCTTCAAACCCTAGCTCACATTACCTACTCCTCTACTCCATAGCTAGCTAAGCTAGCTTAGCTTAGCTAGCATCCAGCTCCTTGGCCATCCACCACCTTCAACTCAACCCTAACTAGCTCCACCAACTAAGCCCTACCTAAAGCTCACCTAAGCTAGCTCCATCCACTCCAAGTTGGCGCCACCATCATCACCACCTTTCACCCCTCAACCACCACCAAAGTGCACCAAGAAGTTGGCGCCAAAACCACCCTAACTACCCCCCTTTTTAGTGCCAATTTTTCCCTCCAAAAATGCTCTAATCTCCACCCTACACCTAAGCCTAAAGCCCATCTCCACCTTCCATTTTCCCTCCAAAATTGCCCCCTTCTAGAACACCATTTTGGCGCCAAAATGGAGGCACCTCCTCCACCATGGACGTCCACCAAGGGGTGGATTCAACCTATAACTACCCCCCCTTACACCCTTTAAGGTGGCGCCAAGTGATCTCCACCTTAGGATTAACTTAACCACTCATAACCACCACCAAACTCCATCCTAGCCCTCCACCTATTAACGCCAACTCTACCCCCATCCCACTCTATAAAAACCCATCACCTACCACCATTTCCTTCATCCTCCACTAGTGTTTAATTCCACCTACACCTACCTACACCTACGGCCAAGAAGGAGTAGAGAAGAAGATTAAAGGGGCACATCACCAACCCCTTTGGTGCCTTCTTCTCCCCACTTTCTTCAACTTGTCCCACGCCAAGGAGGAGGAGCATTCTACTTCAAGGAGAATAGCCAGGCAAAGGAGAAGAACCTAGGGTGGACTTCCACCCTTGGAGGAGGAGAATTAAAGGTGGTAGCTACCACCTTGGAGGACATCATTTGGAGGAGCATCTTAAGAAGGAGAAGAAGGAGTTGTCTTTTCAAGTCAAGGAGCTACTTGGCTTGGAGCAAGAAGCCCTCTTCTTCAACATCTATCTAGAGGATTTATGTTTTATTTTTCTTGTATTTTCAAGTAGAGTAGAAGCATTCCTCTATAGGTTTTGTGTAAACAATTTTGCTTTAATTCAAATAGACTTCTTTCAATTTTTGTTGCATAGTTTTTTACAATTTTTTCCTAGCATTTGTTTCACTCCCTCTCCCTAATTATTCTAGGCCTCCACGTGCCTAGGGTGAGCTTAGGGAGAGGCTCTACCTGTCACCTTAGGGTCAGCTTTATTGAATTAGGTATTATTTGTTTTTTAGCTATCAACAAAATCTTGCATGTTGCCTTTATTTCAAAAATCTATAAAAAGTATATATTGAAAAGATCAAAAGGAAAGTTGATTTTCATCTTTAAAGCAAGGGATTTTGATTTATAAACTTGCCTCCTTGGACGGCCCTAGATACCCCCCTATCTAGGAATAGAAATTTAAAAGCATATGCGATTTCACGTGTTACAACGACTTTAAAACCCTAATTACAAATCACACGATTTTTCGCATCAGCCTCTCAATAGTCTTGAACCAATAGGAAGCTTTATCCTTGAGAGAGAAAGGAAAAAGCTTCATGAGAACAATTCCAATGTCTATATTTCTGGGTTGAACTGACTCTGCAATTTGACTCAAATCTTCGATATGCTGGAAGGGATCCTCATTCGAGTTTCCATGGAAGTGAGTCTAAATTAGACTTATGATGTTTGGTTTTAACTTGAATGTGTCTCCGCCTGCGAGAATCTGGACCTAAGATGCTATAATCATAGTCACCGGATCGTAGAAGTCCTGTAGTTGTTCTTCACGTGGTGGATGCTACATCCTGTCTAGCGTTGTGAGGATCCTGTCAATGCTCTACTAGTATCTTTGCTCAGACTCCTCGACCTTGGCTTCCAAACGAGCCATTGGGTCTTGATTCTTAGGGCCCTGACCAGCTCTAGGACTGGGATTAGCCTTCTCAGCTAATCAAGAGGAAGAGGGCTGGGAAGAAGGTTTAGGTGAGAGTTGCCTTTGCTGCCTCGGGTTTGGGTCCCAAGGTCTAACAAGTTTAGGTCTTAATGACCTTCTTCCTTGCATATACCAACACAAAGGGTTGGTATAATCAAGCCAAACAAGGCTAAGGCCTTGTTAATCAGATTTTTCCTTAAGATTAGATGATCATATTTTTCATTTGAGTTTAGATTATTGAAGAAATTCGTCGAGAAACCGACTGAAGATAATCCCCGGTCGAACTCAAGGAGGCAGACAACATTTTTGATCTCAAAACTGATTTGGATCTAAATAATAACTAGATAATAATCACAATATATATAAAGAGAATGTAGCCATGAGTTTGATCAAGTAATTCTAAAGTTATGACTATGTAATGCTAGAACAAGAGTAATTGAGTTGCAGAAATAAACTAGAATGTCACTATCTAATTTGGCAGAATAGGGCACCACGGGTGGTCTGTGGTGGCCTTTTGGAGAGGCTGGGGAGAGCAACGATGGTCTGCCAAGGTGGTTTGGTGGGCGCTTTAGAAGGATAGTTGGAGACGGAGAGAGATGGAGAAGAAGCTCTAAAGAGTTGGAGAGGGTCTGGAGGAGTTCTGATGGAAGATGGTAGAGTTACTTTAACTAGGGGGCCTTGGGTCTTCTTTTATAGCTTTTATGAGGGCCAAGATGGGCATTTGAGCCCCCAAAACCATGCAACAACCCTCTGGTGATCAGATCCGTCGATCGGGAGATCAACGGTTTTGATTTGGCCTCAAAATAACCTTCAAAATGCATTCTACACGTGAGATGCACCAGATGGTGCCACGTGTCATGACCGCTGCCCTTGGATCATGATTGGACGTTCACCGCTTGCACTTTCCTCTTTTGCACGCGCCCAACGCCCACTCTGCCTTCACGGTTTCAACTGTAACGCTAAACACGCGCTCATCACGCGTATCAACTCTCAGCCGTCTGATCTCACGATCAGACAACTTAAAAGAGTCGTAGCATCGCCTCTTGGAATTCAAACGTATGCGCACAAGTGTTTGGTTGCGCGTGATCCCACGTGTTGTCAGCTGAGGTCTCTCCACGCACTGCGTGGTCACTTTTGCACCGCTCCGCGCTTGCGCCTTTGCCGATTTTCCTCTGATCGTGAGTCGACCTCGCATCATGCGCTGCTGTTCAAGCATGTGAGCCAACGCGCTGAAGGCACATTTTGTTGCGTTTTCCATCTCGTGTGTAGCCACCATCGACCGGTGGATGGAGATCCAATGGCTGAGGCATGATCATCCTTGATGAAGTACGAAGAGGTCGGTGATGCGGGCGATTCATGGCTGTTGGATGGCGATCCAACGACCCAAGATGTGTGGTGAGTTGCCTTCAGGAGTTGGGGCCGGTGTGAGGGGCAGTTGCAATGGTGCCACGTGGTGCCATTGTGGCCGTCCATCTTCTCTCTTTTGTAAATGATGATGTAGGCCTCCGATTGAGATGATTCTTGTGCCGTTGGACTGCGATCGTTGATCCGAATCCATCCATGTGGTTAGATTTATCATCTAAGGTTCGAATTTTTACCTATTTGCCTCTTGGCCCTTGCTCTTTTATGGACTCCATAGGATGCTACGGGAGTCTGATTGATGTGATCTTCGAAGTGTTGGACTCTCGTCGTTGTTCTGAATAGATCCATATGGTTGGATCGATCATCCGTAGCTCCAAATGACCTACAATTGTTAGTACCTCTCAATTAGTACATAATATGATGTTATTTACAAAACTAATAAATCAAAGATGATGCAAAGTATGATGCGAATGCATGAAGAATGCCTAAGTTAAGCTAGGTTCTTACTTAATTTAGGCAGATTAGGGCCTATGATTGCTGTGCAATCATAGGGCTACTTTGAGTTCCAAATCATTGGCCTTAGAATCAGAGTCAAAGAATGGATCATGGATATGAGGTCGTAAATTGGTTCATAGTCATCTGTAAACAAGGATTCTCCAAAATCAGAGTATGATTCAAAATCATCGGAGAATTTGCGAAAATCATCTTTTGAACCCGATTCAAGATTAGGATTTCCACCACTGAACAAATCAAGATGCATGGAGTTATCAACCTGACTTTGGTCTAACCTAGCCCAAAATTCTAAGCTCAAAGAGATGTCTTTATTCGACATAGGCTCGGCTTTGGGGCATCTAAGGTAGATCTAATCAAATCCCAACTCTTCCAACTCGTTTGATTCTAAATCATAAATCAGTTTGACTTCCGACAAATCACTTTGTTATTCTATGGAATCTAGAGAGGTATAATCATCAAATATAGGCCCAAGATCATAATTAGAATCTAAAATCCTATTCTCATCACATTGAGCCTCATGATCATCCCAACTAGCCTCAGATCTAGATTCTAGGTTAGGTGTAAAAATTGAGTCACTAAAATCTGAACTTGGTTCTATTGGGATGTCAGAATTACTTTCGAGGAATACCTTAAGAAGATAAGGTGCGAGGGTTACATCCTCGAGAGGTTTTGAATTGCATTCATCACAGGTGTTTGGAAAATCAAGGCATGATGGACCAGCTTCACAGCTTCCTATGGTTGGCTCATAATCGGGAACTCTTGTAACTGGATCTGCCCAACCCACATCATGATCAAGTATGTCATTCTACACAAAATCACAATTTCGTTCTATTTGGGTTGGGGGTCCATAACAATAACCTCCATTTCCATACCCAGGCTTTGGGAAATTATATTGATCCTCAAAATTGTTCCAAGATGTATCATTAGTTTCTGGGTGATACCTCTCAATAATCACATTTTCCAACTGATTTATTAGCTCCCCACGCCTTCCAAAGTCATCTTGGTATTTTTCCTAAAGTTGTGGTTTTGTCACATATTGTAAACTCTCAGTGTAATGAAATCTCTTTGATGCATCAAATGTTCATAAAATGGTCTCCCAGGTTGAACCACATGCTAGTGTGTTGTAAACATCTAGAGATGTGGCTTGAAATGGGGTTTGTCATCTCTGTTTCACTAACCTGAATTCTACTAAATGGATCTGAGGTTCTGTTAAACTCTTCCTTACGCCTAAGAGCAGACTCGATCATTTTCTCTTTTATGCTCCTACAAGACTTAGGTTTATTGAACATCTTTCCGATACTGTTAGGTTTCATCTCCAAATCAGGTGGTGGATCAGGATGGAGAATCCAATTTAGGTCCAGATTGATTTGATCAGATCAGATTTCACCTACGAGATCAACTCTATTGGAGGCCTCTAGGTCAGACCTAAGGACCTATTCCTGTGTTTGTGTACTAAAGAATAGATGAGGGACTATGTGTGTATTGGACCAAATCAAGGCACCTAAAAATTTTGGATGACTAAGGCTATTTGAGGCAAATGGATCTCTTGATCAAAAATCCACACATCTGAGAATTACTTGGCAGCCAAGAAAGGAGAGTCCTGCAAAGACCCCTACATGGTAGGGTGTCTCTACAAGTTACAGGGTTTCCCCCACCCAACCTTCCTTGTCACTGCGGTTCCAAGTAGATTGAAATGTATGAAGTTAGACCTAAGTCTACCAATTTTAGCCCTAATTGTTCCTTGAATTTCACTTGATTTAGAAGTTATTTCAAATTGTGACCTAATTTGTAGGTTAATTGATTCATAAAGTAAACCAACTTCACTTGACCTGTCCTAAGGTTGGGGATGAAATTGGGGTCAGAGAACCTAAAACCACCTTAATTGGTTCTCAACTGGTTATTAGGTCCACATTTTAGGGTTTAAGTGAATTTAGAGCCTTGATTTTAGGGTTCACTTAGTTAGATCAATTCAAACATGGGCTTGGGTAGCACACAAATGTAGGAAGATCAATTTTCTTGATTGCAGGCAAATGTGTACTAACACTTCAAAAACCCTAATGTGGAAACCCAAGATTGGCTTTATTTCCAAGTCTAGTTTGATTCCAAATATGACACTTTGTACTCAAACAAGAAGATGAGTAGTCTAAGGTGTTGAGAAACTTTAGCGTGAATCCCTAATAGGTACATGAAGTAAGGATGGAGAATCTCCTATCAAATCGTACCAACTTCGATCTAATTTCAATTAATCATGAAAATTTTTAAACTCTTTGCCTTTAAATGATAATTACTATGAAATTAAGGCATGTGGATCCTAATTGATTTGTTTCCTTTTTCTTTTCCCAAGATTAAGAGATATTAGGGAAGAAGAGAAATTTTACCTACTCCTGGAGTGGCTGATTGTGCAGAACATCTCCTCGTGATTTACCTCATAACAACAAAACAAAATAAATAGGGCAAGTTAGAAATAAACTCAATAATGATATGACTAGTGGTGAATTGCACATTGCTCCCCAACAACGGTGCCAAAATGTTGATGTCGAAATCCATTGTAGTTTAGGAAAGTATCGCATCATAGTATAGGGGCAAAAATCGAATCAACATTTAAAATTTATAGTGCTCAAAAAATCGTGAGTTCTAAGGTTGTTCGCAAGGAGCAAACATGGAAGTCAATCCATTAATCGAAATGATAAGCAATGAGCACAATAATCAATCACAAATATAATATGCAATGAATCAATCAACTAAAAAGATATTCAATCAAGAATGTATCTCAAGAGTCAATGACAAAAATATAATAAAGAGCCTAAAAATGGTGGTTGAAATCACAAATTAAGCCCAACACTTAGCTTAAATGCCAATTCAAATCTCAAGTACATAGCCAAGTCAGAGTCAATCCCTTCTCAGATTAGACGTCAGAGAGAAGCCCTAGATGACTTAAACTTCAAGCCCAACACCCTCTGAATTTGCCTAAGTGTAGGTGCGAATCCCAAGGTAGCACAGTGCAAAACCTTCTCCTTACCTTAGAAATTCCCTTTCTTTCTCTCCTCATAATTGGGTATTCGGGTAATCAGGTAAATGGATGTAGGGACCAGGCCGGTGTGCGTAGGGCACGTGTGAGGAGTGCACGTGAGTGAGGGACCTCACCCTGAGAGTCTTGAGGCAACAAGGCACAACACCAAAAATGTTATAAATGCATTTTTGGTTTAACGCCCACTGATGTGGGACTAAAATCCCAGACCATCTTTGCATGTAGTTGCAGGTGAAGCCTTCTTCAATTGGTGCCCTTGCTGCTATTTTCTCCTCCAATTGAGAATTGGGATAGCTTCATGGAGGTGTTCCGCAATTCTTAGAGATGGAATCGAGGTAGATGGACGACAGATGGTGGTGGACGATGGTTGAGATAGACGAAGCTCCGATGAAGACCTGAAAAACCAAGTATGGGCTCTAAGCCTCGATTCAAAAGTTCATTATCATCGCTGTGAGGTGAGGAGTGTAATGGTGGGGTCAATTTGGTGACCGGTGGTGTATGGTGGTCGGTCGTGGTCGAAGATGAGCTACGGGAAGTGGGTTGTTTGGTGGGGCGAATATGTAGGTGAAGCTCCCAATTTTGTTGGGCCATTTGCTCTGTGGAGGGAGAGGAAGGTGTGGGTGGTGACAACGTAGTGTTTGGTGACGTGTGGTGTGCATGCGACCACGTCGGAGGAATGGTCGGAGGTGAAGACGAGAGGGAAGAGAGTGAGCAAGTGGTTAAACCTAAGTTCTAAGGGCCTAATTCTAGACTAGAGAGTAAGGGGAGTGGAGTAACCTAGTCTATGGGTTGAAAGAGGGAGAAACTCGTGCTGATGTGGCTTGCCGGACGCGAGGGAGGTGAAGTCTCCTGTGGAAGGTTTCAGCAAGGATGAAAGTGTTGGAGGCTTCTGCTATGGTTGGCGAGGAGCGAAAGAAGGCGAGGAAGAAGGAGGGCCGACCAATTTGGCGGTCGGCCGACCTGAGGAAGAAGTCAAGGTAGCTCATTGGAGCCACAATTGGAGGTGGTCGGATAAGAGAGGAAGAATACATTTTTGGCCTAAACCGTGCTCCTTTTAACCTTGGACCATAACAGAGCTTTTATAGAGCTTAAATTTGACCTCAAACTTGAAGATTTCGCACATTAAAGTCGTGGATTTGGAAGCTTTTACTCCTTGATTTTTGTGAGCTCACTAGAGCTCATTTCTTTACAACAAGCTTCGAGATTAGGTCCAATGGGAAGAGAATCCCTTCCTGATCAATCCCTCCAAATTTGGAAGGATTTGATCTAGGAATCAAGGAGAAATCTCAGGTTGAAGTCGACATGTAGTGGGTTTGATTTTGTTCAAATGGCTCAGGCGGTAGGGACTTAATCGTGAAGGATATGACAAATTTAGGGGTCTTTTGGTAAGGAACTTGAAACCTAGGGGTATGGATGTGAGAAAGAGAGTTTTTAGGGGTCAAAATGCAAAATAGGTTAATATGGACTTTGATTGGGCCAAAATTTTGGTGTTAACCTAATTTAGACCCAAGGAATTTAATGGTAAACTTGGACTTTGGTTTTGACCTCGTTTGACTGGGTAAATTGTATAGAAGCCCAAAATAGGGCAAATTCCCGTTTGAATCTCTGTTCTTAGTCAAGATAGGTTTAGATGGTTAAAGTGAAGGTACCAAACCTATTAGAATATTTTTCAATGATTTTTAAGAGGTTTAGATTGAATTTATCTCGATCAAAACCCTTTCAATTTAAGTATGACTGATAATTAGGGTTTTTAGTACTATTTTTGCCCTCAAAATGTGTGAAACCCTGATTCAGTCAGTGTGAGTCCACTTCTTGCTCTTTTAAGTTCATTTGACCTTTAATTAACCCCTAATAAATCTCTTAGTTAATCTGCATTTGTGATTAGATGTTAAAATGGTTGAATTAACCCTATTTTCTTTTCTTCTCACTACAAAAAAATAGCCATTAACGGTGAATTAGATAGTAGCATATAATACATTTGCCACTAATTCCTTTAATTTAGTGGTAATTTTTTTATATATGCCACTATAATATTTTTGTAGTTGACAATTAGTTTTTATAACAAATATATATGCCATTATTTGTATGATTAGAGGCAAATAAAATTATGCCACTCTTTCTTTTTGTCGAACAATGATTAACATTAATAGTAAAAATGTTTGCTGCTACATGTATAACTCATATTATTATACTAATTTTTTAAAAGTAACTTAGTAGCAAAAAAAATATGACACTAAAAATATTTGATAATCAACAATTAATATTAATGATAAATATATGTGTCACTATTTATATATAATATATTTTCATTATAATTTTTAAATATAATTTAGAAGTAGAAAATTATAAATCACTATAAATTTTTAGTGAGACAACACTCATTATGGAAAAATATGCTTTTGAGACATCTGTACATTATAACAACATCTATCGTTACAAAAATATTTATTTTTTGTGATGGTAACAATAAGATCTAATGAATCCCATAATACAATAATCAGACACAAACCATTACGATCATAGTTAACCACAAAAAAAAAAAAGGACGGGCATTCTACCGTTCTTTATCGAAAGATAGAAAAAGATCGGCCTCACTGGCAAGCCGCGACTCGCGACTTCCCCTTCCCCTGAAAAGAAAAGCACCTCCCGCCCCTACCCCCTGCCACGCTGACTCCCTACCAAAACCCTCGGCGTGACTTGATCCCAACCTCCTCCTTTGCCACCTACTCTCCACAACCCTCAAGTCAATCGTCGCTCGTCGCTCGCATACCTCAATCTCGCATTGCTCACTACATCCTCGTCGATCTCGTTTGCATCATCGCACCGTCGTTTCCCCCTTTCTTCATTGACAAACATGACCGTCGTTTGAGTGCCCTCTTCTTTAGCAACGTCCACATTGCTGCTTCACTGATCGCACGCCACTTCTTCAACAACGTTCATCCCATCTCCTCCTCCCTCTCTCTTTCTTCTCCTCCTCCCTCTCAGCAGCCCTGACCAACCCTTCTCCCACCCACCTGAAACCCCCCCCTCTCATCATCCCTGACCATCGTTCACCAACAAGACCACCCTTGCCGCCACCTATGTTGATCGCAAGATTCACCACCTCCACCACTGCCCCTTCTATCGCTCTCACATCCCCTCCCACCTCCCTCACCCCCTTAGACTCTGTATCTAGCTAATTTTTCCAGCCAAGCTTGCATTCCAAGTCTTTGATTTTGTCCAAAACATGTAAGGTGGTGGATACTCCACGTTGGGACTTGGAACATTGAAGGTTTGATGCCATAGAATCTTCCCTAATTGTAGCATGAAGTAATGGAACAAAAGTGCTTGAAATACGAACACAACTGTAGATGACGAAAGTGCTTAGAATATGATCAGAATTTCATTTGACTCAATCAGATTTATCTAGAAATCAATGGTTTATATATTGGTTTGTTATTGATTATGTTAAATACATAGAAATCTATGTTGAAAAGCACATATTAAATTTTATTGAGTTCGAGCATACGACATTTTTATTTTATGGCTAAAATTTTCTGGATGGATCAGATATTTGCATATATGAAACTCATGGTGATCGCTTTCGACTGAAAATCTAATCACTTAAATGTTTTTACATGTTGCAAACTTGGAAAAGTAAGATGGCCAAGACAAAGAAGCATCACTAGCCCCTCTGCAGGTGCCCCCTTAGCATCACTCATTGCTACCTTCTTGTCCCCCCAACAACTTTTGGAAGGGCCTCACAATACTTCTTCCTCTTTTGCCCGTAATTCACCTTGAAGCTCCTGTTGGGAATTCTTGGAGGTCCCCAAGACATTTTTTATGCATTAGATCATCTTTCTCCATAAGAGGTATTTCTTTGCACCTGTTAGATTTCATCTCCATTTCCTGACTCATCCATTTTGGATGGGTTTCTCACATGGAATTTGCACTATTATTGGTTTGGGGGCGTTTGGGGTGTCTAAAAGCATTCATGTATTTGTTGAAATGCTTATGAGTCAGTGGTTGGTTAGTAGAATGCCTCATCCCCTCCCCTACTCCCTCCTTTATCCCTACCACCCCAACAATGCTTCGAACAAACATCGCTTAGTAGGAAATCCATTTATTCAATTCTTCTGGTGACGATTTAGGTGAAGGTCATTTGTTTATTGGTTGTTATCTAAGTATTTATGTGAGCGTTTTATGCATTTTCCTAGATAAACATAGGCTTTTATTGTTGTTACATGTATAGATTATTATATAATGAGTTGGAAGGCAAAAGCATCTTTTTTCTTTTGTCATCCATAGCTTCTTGCCTTTTGTGCATTGTTGTTTAGCTTGCAATCCTCTAGCATGTTATTTATGTATTTTTTCTATTGGTAGGTAAAGATAGGCATGCTTCCTTCTGTTGGGTTCATCAAGGTTTTGTCCTACAAATTAAAAGAGTATCCTATTCAAGGTTAGTTTACCAGTAGCATTGAGTTGTTGAGTGTTGATTTGTTCACAGTTTGATTGGTTTATATGCATCCAAGGTTAGCTTTAGTTGTGGATGTTGTCATGGTAGCTACAAGTGGCGATGTACTTTCTCCTCAATCCGCACTGCCTGCATACAAGTATAAAACCTCCTTTCCATCTGATCTTGCAATTATTTCTTTGTTTTCCTCTTATGCTGTATGGAACAATTTGTGCAAAGCATCCCTTTGTTTTGGTTTTAGTTGCGATATTGTAATGCATAGAAAGAGCATGTGAAACCTCCCATATAAAGATGATTGGAATATAGGCCTTACATGCTTTGATTTAAATTTTTTTATGGTCCATCTGATGTAGGGATGATCTTTTTCCATTGGTTGATATAATAACCCCAAATATGAAAGAAGCATCCATTGTACTTAGTGGTGAAACACTTGAAACTATTCTAACATGTGTGAAGCTACAAAAGGTGTACATAGCATGGGCCCCTAAGTAAGTGTCTTAAATCCTTTATGATTAGATAAAAGCTAGTATAAGAAGCCACAAGCGACCATTGTACATAAATATTTTTCCCTTTAAGAGGCCAGCATTCTTTAAATAGTCCAAGCTATATCATGGTGGTCTCAGAATAGAACCTTTTGAGTTTGCGAATTTTTAATTTGTAGACTATGTCATATAGCTTAAGGTCTTGTTATTTTCATTATGTTAAACCCACTACATAGTCATATAATATGATATATAATATAAAGATTAACTACTTTTTAAAAAATAATGGGAGCAACCACACCAAGATTTTAACTATTTTGTTCCATGGAGAACACCATTTACTAGTGGCTTAGTCGTAATTCCTTGACACTGTGCTTTATCTCATTTTTACATGAATGTTTAGAATTGACTTCGTAGATTTTATAGTAGGATTAATGAACCCTCTCTATAAGATTTTATGCAACTTCTATAGACGTACTTGTATCTCTATTTTGGATCATGAGTGGTAATCTACTCAAGGACCAGATGAGAGAAAACTATTTCAATGTCTCAAGGTAACGGCAGGGACATGCAACCATGGTTCTTGACTTAAAGTTTACACCCACTGTATAAGGTCAATGTCAAAAAAATAAATGCTCCAAGTTCTCATGGCAGCTTGAGACTGTTGAGACCCTATGACTTGGGGGACTTCTTGTCCATGCTAACAAACTTGGAGGGGTTAAGACCTTTGTCTAAGGACTCAAAGATGCCCTCAAAGAGGGGGGCCCTCCTCGTTGTTGTACTTGGTGTAGGTGTAGCTTTTGCATAGGAACACTAGTGCTTTTGGAGTTCTACAATGGCATGATGCATTGTGGCAAGAGGTAAATGGCACTTGGAAGCCACACTAATGTTGTTTTGGAAGATAAGGATGGGTTCTGAATGCACTAATTGGTGAGAATAGCTCACTTAAAATGATAGAAATGTAGCAATAATATGAAGTTGCATGCTCTGATGTTTTAGTAGCATGTATAGGAGTTGAATAAATGAGGCAACTGGTTTAGCACTATATATATGTCTACAAGGCGAAGAGGGTTGTAAAAGATTCAATGTTTTTCTTTCAATATCAATATGTATATCATATACTAAGTCTTATTTGTGGTACTTGTAGATACTCCCCCCCCCATTGGTCTTCTTGAGTAGAAATGTGGAACATTAGTGTAATTTTTCCAAGGTTGAGGTTAGACAAGAAGTTGGAGGTCTAAATACAAAAGGATCCTTTTGTATGGATGGATTTCCTTCTCTTTCTCTTCAAGGGGTTCTAGTTGTTAGTGAAGGAGTACATGATGGCTGTATGGCATGAGCTTGCCAAGGAATATAGGGGATTCAATAAGTTTATCGAATCCTTATTTTTGTTGCTTGAGGAGGGAGCAATGCACCTTAGAGGATTTTAGGCCTATATCTCATGCCATCTAATTGATTATAATGGTGTTAGCCAATGGATTTAGATTCATACTGGGAAACTTGATTAGCCCTATTCAATTAAACTTTAATGGCCAATCTACACATGGTTTTTGATAACCTCAGGGATTATTTCCCTTTGACAAAATGTGGAAGGAAGAGCTTCCTATAGAAGGTTGACTTCTGCCAAGGACCAATCCTTTATTTTGTGGTCCCTGATAAAAAGGGGATTTTGGTGCAATGTATTAATTGGATGTAGTTTTCAATTCTAGTGAAAGGAATTTAGCCAAGGTTTGCCTTTTGCGAGGGTTATCAACTTTGTTAGCCTTGCCCCTTGCTAGGGAGAGACAATTAGGTTGGGATCCAAGGAAAGATTGTCTCAATCACCTAATAGAGAGAGATGATTCCTAGAATCTAATTTCTAAAGCGAGCGAGGGAATAAATCATGTGATAATAAAAATTGAATAACCATGTGAATAAATTCTGGTAAATAAGGAAAAAGAGTTGTAGTCAGCCTGTAGTGTTAACAAAACATGGGCTAACTATGAGAATTGGGTAAAGGCTTGTGGTTGACCTGTTGGATAGTTAAGACTTGAGTGAATGGGGAAAATGGTTGGGTAATTGGCCTTGGTACATAAACCAATACACTACGCCTTTCTACTTTAGTGTTACATGTGGTTTTGTCCCTACTAAACTGCTTAGCTCAACCTTGCTTTGTGACTCATTTTAGGTACCGTCATAGTGCAGGTGGTACGTCATGTCGAGTTCGGTCCTAGGAAGACCTAGGAAAAAATTAGAAGGTTGGCTGCTGTCTCATTTAAGGCTAAGTGGTTGGAGTTTGATGTAAATCTTGTAGTTGAGCTTCTTCTAATTAGATTGTAGCAAGATATTTTTGGTTGCTTAAAGGCTTGTAAATATAAACTTTGACTTGCTATACATGTTATGTAGTTAACACTGGATTGTATGGTAGACCTGTGATAGATTGTAAGTATTTGTGGTGATGGGTTAGCGGTAAATTATCTATTGTTTTCTCGTCATTTTTTTGTGTTTTCACCGCCTTTGGATGTGGGTGTACCCGCTTGTGCTTTATTGTTTTTCTTGCTCAATGGTATGGTTCTGGGGTGTACCTACCTTTATAAATTTGTGGTATGCATGCACAATTACATGTTGCAGGTACATATTTTTGGAAAAATATCGAATAAATAGGGGAAATTCTATTGGATTTTTGACAGGTTTCGACCCTACGATTTATTAAAAAAAATTTATTATCCTTGACGTACCTAGTTGATAGGATTATGAAATATAACCCAAGTCACCTAGTAACTAGGCCTTAGCATGTGCACTCGATGATCCTCTCTTGATCCATCGTGAGGGTTATCGGAGCATGACAATGCTGGCTTGTTGTAATTGCTTCCGGTGGTCACCCCTACCCTTTAAAAAAAAAAAGCTTTATTAATGTAGTGAAGATGCATGGTGGTGGTGCATATGGAACCTCTTGGGCTTGGCTTGTGAAGTATGCAGGAGGGAGGGAGAGGTGTCCTAACTTAGACTGACTTACTATAATGCTCTCTATTATCATAGAGGTAAGGCTGAGAGGAGATAAAATAGCCTAGAGCCAAAGGTTAAAAGGTGGCTTCTTCCCCTTGCTACCCCATCCAATGGTTGTCGGATCCTATTTAAGTTCTTTTCCACGACTTAAGCATGGCCTTCTGTTTCAAACTACATTCAGGAGCAGGAGATGGAAATTGAAGCACTATAGGCCATTCTAATGGATGACTTCAAAGGTTTATTCTCAATGGTCATAATAGCTTGACGGCTTGTTTGTTATATTTAATTTTCATCATTGTTAATGTATGAAGACATGTTGATAGACATGTTTGTTACTAGAAATTCAATGTTTTCAAATTCTGTTTCCTTGGGTTCATGTTATGCACGTTATATCTGCCAAAATTTCATACCAGTTCTCCTCTCTAGATGTTTTATATTTAGTGTTGTGAGTGGGAGGATGAGATGGATAAAGCAAATACCATACCATATTTATTATCTAAAAAAAAAACCCTTGTATATCCTTCTTTTTATTTTATAAAACTATTTTGATTACTTGCACTTGCTTCTCTCTTTTATAGTTAAGTTGGCATTTTATATCCAGTGTTGTGAGCAGGAGGATGAGATGGATGAAGCAAATACCATACTAGATTATTGTTTGGAAAAAGCCCTTGTATATCCTTCTTTTTATTTTATAAAGCTACTTTGATTGCTTGCACTTGCTTCTCTCTTTTACAGTTAAGCTGGCAGTTGTTTTCTCACGTATGGAAAACTATCCTGAGGGCACTGTTGTACTAGCTGCAGAGGAGGAATTGGGGTTGTGGATCTAGCTGTCATGAGGGATGTTATGAAGGTGAAAAATTTAATTTTGATTCTTGAATTATTTGCATCATCTTGTTAATTAAAATCTCATAAAATTTCATTTTAGAAATTAATTTGGAACTGCAGAGGGAACAAAATGGTTATCTGGTGTTGAAAAGGTGTTCATTTTAGTTGCAAAAACTTGGGACAGAATGGTTATCTGCTGAAATCTTGGGGTTCAATCCCTACAACCATGTGAAATCAGATTAACCCATGACCAAATTTTAAAGTAGAATCAAGATTTGTATGTGATACACGGTTTCGTCTTACTAAAATGCTTTTATTCATTTCCAAGTTTTATCTTACTAATATTATTTTTGGCAGGTAAGGGGAGTTGCTTGAGCTTAGAACAACTTGATTATTTGGTGAAATCTTAAGGTTTAATCACTGTAACCATATTAAATTAGATTAATTCCTACATCAAAAAGAAAACTAGAACCAAGAATTCTACTTAATTTCCCATTTTTTTTCTTACTATTGTGCTTCTATTTATTCCAAGTTTGTCTTGCTGGTATGAATTTTGGAGGGAAACATCTACTACATATGCAACCAACTTTTAAACTATTTCCATTCAAGTGTTGAAATTTTGTTCATTTGAGTTGAACAAGCTTACAACGAATTGATTATTTGTTGAAATCTAGAGGTTTAATCACTGAAATCACTTGAAATCAAATTAACCCATCACTAATTTTAAAGCTACAATCGAGATTTCTACCGCATCTTGATTTGCAGCTTGAGACAAGCCTGATCTATTGCAACCTATAAGTATCCCCGCATGCTTTCTTCTAGTGAGCACTTCTGTAGGCATATAGAGAGCCAGGCATGTTCAATTTAGGAAGTCTTTCAGATCTCCACCTTAACAAGTTGCAGACAGGCTTGTTCCCTACTGCTGGGTTCCACCACCTCTTTTGTGGAGCCTTCGAGGATCTCCAGCGACTTGATCATTAGGAAGCCTTCCATCCGCGAGAATGTCTCATGCTTGCTTTCCATCAACAATGCCTCCCACAGCCATAAGAAACTTTGCAAAGTGAAGCTTCTCAAATTTGCACTCTTCGGTAAGCCAACACTGACTGAGAAGGAGATTCTATGAGCAATTTAAGGGAAACTAACTAACAATCCACTTGTTTGCTGTCTTTTTATTTATTTATTTTTTTGACATATATCAGAATGGCCACCCCCAATCGCAACACAAGGAAGTGAGGTAGCAAGGATAGGATCAATTTGTTTTTGAAATTGATATAGGCATGGATATTTATACCATAACGTTCCTGTATTT
Organism: Thalassia testudinum; assembly: GCA_037157565.1. NCBI lineage: Eukaryota > Viridiplantae > Streptophyta > Magnoliopsida > Alismatales > Hydrocharitaceae > Thalassia > Thalassia testudinum. Next base: position 102,629,358 of record JAZHRO010000063.1, read on the forward strand.
TCTTCATTTCTTGATTTAGGTAGTCATTGTTCTTAATGGGTAACCTGTTGTTTATCCAATGGTGTAGGATATATAAGATCCTATTTGAGAGCCTCACAGACAAGAGCAAGCACAATGCATAGTCGCAACTCTTCATCGACATAAGTAAAATAACACAACAGGACAACCACTGCGACACAAGTAATACTGTCTCTTTTGCTTTTTTATCTCTTTAATGCCGTCAATTTTTGATGGATGGTTTGGAATATTTGATGCTCATTTTCTTTTGCCAACTAATAATCATATCCTATTTTCAAAAAAAAAAAAAACTAACAATCATATCCAGAGTTGTGGAATATGTTAGGATATCCTCAATGGTAGGATCTTGAAGTGTCAACCAAGTTTCTACTATCTAGTTAATCTCTAATTTTTAATCATATCCATGTAGACTTGTTGAATTTGGGATTCTCAATAGCCAGTCTAACAACTTAATCACAGGAAATAGTTGAAACAACAAATGCAATAAAGTGAACCTTAGGATCTCTTATGAAAGAAATTGCTGCACTAAGTCTCAATTCTGTTTGAATTTCTCTCTACAAATGTAGTGTTGGTGAAATTCCATTACCAACTATCGAAGTGGCTGGTTTTGGCTTTTGGAATTTAGAGCATTTGCTTGAATATGAAAAAAAGAAAACCCAAGAATCAAAACTTGCAATTTTTATTCCATTTGGATGAATTTAAGGATGCTGTATGGCAATCTATTATTAGAACTTAGTGTTAAAACTTAAGAAGGTAGATTTACCTTTATTTTATTTTTTTTGAAATTTCCAAACAGTAAGCTGATATTTCAAGTGAGTTTTTTTGGCAGACCTTGTCCTCACTTGTTATTATAGTTGCAAGGGTTAAGTTGTGGGTTGAAGTTAACAACTTAACCTTTTGGTGGATAGATTTTTAAGTTGTCAATTAGGCTCCTTTTATAAATATTGAAGCAAGAATACCCCCTAAACTTTTTATATAAACACTAGTGTTTACATTATGGTATTCCACTTTTGGAGTATTGTATTTCTTCTAATGTCATACTGCATTTTAGTGGCTAGATTGTTATTTTTAGATCTAAATGATGCGCTTTTCAAACCCCCAGAAGTATTTAAGAAAAAGATACCACTTAATTTTTTGTTTGTATGAACTACTATTGTCATTTTTGATTTCAGATTTAGTCGAATTTAGTTGGTCAGAGCTTGCTACGGTCAGATGAAGATCATGGGATGATGTTTTTGAGAAGCAACTACTTTAGATAAAGGTGAGGATCAAGAAGCTCCTTGGGATAGCAAGGATTTTAAGAGGTTGATTTTGGTGGTCGAGTCTTCATAATTCATTATATGTTAACTTTTTTTCTTATATTTTTTATTTCTTTCTTTGTATCACCCTTGAGAGGGGATTATTTTGGTGACGAGGTTGTTGTTACTTTTTTATGTTTTTTTTTTTTGATGTATCCGTTAAAAGGACTTTTATTGTATTTTATTATTGGGAGATTAATAAAATTAAGGTTGTCCTCATATTTCGTGCTTGTTAAAATAAAAAATTTCTCATTAAAGAATATTAATAGTTGCAATTAAGTGGTATAACAAGGTATTATGAAAGTGGATTATCGGTGGCAATTAAATGATAAAAAAAAACATCATTAAAGTAAATCAATAGTGTTGATTTAGAAATAAATAATTATTTCTAAATAATATCAATAGTAACAATTCAGTGACAAAATAAAACATCATTGAAGCAAATAAATAGTGGTAATTTAGTGGTATAAATAAAAGTTGTAAAATATAGTATATAGTGACATTAATAGCATCAATTAAATTGTAAGTGATATAATTTAATAGTGGTAAAATAGTAGTAAATAAATTGCCATTAAGAATATCATTAGTGACAATTAAAGTGATGCTAATGTCAATTATTTAGTGGTGATTATATAATTGCCACTAACCTTCTAGTGATGCTAATGAAGTCAGCAATTAAGTGAATTATTTTAAGCATTGCTAATTATATTTAGTGGCAAATATAAGGCCTATAGTAGTAAATATTAAATATCGTTAAAAACTATTATATTTTGCAGTGACTTGTCTCATCCTTATGGGTCAAATTATTACCAACTTTAGTTAAAGCTTGGGTTGAGTGAGTGCATAAGGATGTGATGGGCGATGATTTGGGAGATGCCCTTGATATTCCAATTAAAGTGTGTGCACAATTAGGTGCAAGGATCCAATGTCAAATCAAGTGTTCTTTATTAAGCAAGATTGCAATGAATGACTTTTAGAGTTTGAACCTTGCTTAATGGATTTTAGGTTTCACTTATTTACAAATTCAATCAAGGCACAAATATGTAGTCACACGATTGGCGAAGATTAATTTTCTTTAGGACCTTTTGTGTGCCTATCAAGTTAAAAGCAACTGTAGTGTGGAAAACCTTAGGACATGTAGCTCCTAAGATGAATCTTCTTTTAATTTAGACTTTGTCAAGAAGGGTCCAAACAATGCAAGCAATGATCCTATCCTGATCAGCATCAAGCGAGCTTTTTAATAGTGTAAAACTCAATTTTCAGAGGATGTTTTACCCTTCAAAATCATGGATTTTAGAGAGGAGGCCAAAAATCCAAATTCAGACAGAACACATGCACTTTGACGAATCATTCTGGAACTCAGTCTTACCTTTCTCAAATCAATTTTTGTTCTTCAGATGAAAGAAAGCATATTCAGCAAGCTTTCCGGCATTGCAGGAATCAAGTGATTTGGTGTTCTTAACACTCTTAACAAGTTTGATCAAACTTAATCTCCCATGCATGGCCAACCCTCCTCCCACCCCCCCTCACCCTAGCCCCCCTCCTTCTTGGATGACAATCTCCCCTTCCTCTCGTCGCCTTCGAATGGAGCCTCTGTTGTCCTCACCTCTGATGATGTTGTCGAGGGGATGAAACGTTGGAAGATTCCCTATCCTCTACACACTTGGGAAGCGACCATTCTACGGTCACCTCAACACTTTATTTCTATGTTCTGGCAGCCAAAGGATGCCTTTCTTCTCCACTCCAAGGAAAATAGTACGTTCATAGTTGGACTTTTTTGCAAGGAGGATTGCATTAATGCTTTTATGCATGGCCCATGGTTCTTACGTGGGGCATGGCTGGTGGTTTCTAAATTGCTGGTAGATGCTCCACCCTTTCGGGTAGAGCCTACTATGGCCCTTTTCTGGGTACGGTTCCTAGATTTGGGACTACATGATGATAACACAATTATTCATCACAACTAACTTGAATTAGTTGGAATCAAGAGATAAATGCTCCTAAATAATTGCCTAAGGACCGTAGTTCCACTCTGATCTATTTTGAGAAGGAAACAATAAAATAGGGTTAATTCTACAGTTTTAATAGCACATCACGAATGAAAATTAACCATGCGGTTACTCAAGGGTTAATTAAAGGTCAACTAAGCATAAAAGACAAAAAAGTGGATCCACACTGACAGGAACAGGGTTTCATGCATTTCGAGAACCAAAATAACACATAAAACCAATTATCAACTCTACTTAATTTGGAAAGATTATGGTCAGGATAAAATTAATCTAAACTTCATAAAATTTATAGAAAAATATTCTGAGAGGTTTGATACCTTTGGTTTGACCATCTGAGCCCATTTTAACCTAGAATAGAGATTCAGACAAGAATTTACCCTAATTTGGGCTTCTGTACAATTTACCTAGTCAAATGTGGTCAAAACTCAAATCCAAGTTTACCATCATATTCTTTGGGTCCAAATTAGGTTAATACCAAAATTTAAACCCAATCAGAGTTCATCTTGACCTAGTTTACATTTTAGTCTCTAAGATTTCTACTTCTCTGACTTAAACCTCTAGATTTCGATTTTATTACAAAAAAGCCCCTAATTTCTTCATCTTCTTCACATTTTGGTCGTCACCGCTTGAACAGTGTGAACACACTGTCAAAACCCAAACACAGAGGCTTTGACCGTGGATTTCTCCTTCAATCAACACTGAATCTCTTCCCAAATTGGAAGAATTGGCTGCCAAGGGATCTCCTCCCATCTTAACACAACTCCAGGTCGAGATTCGAGGAGGAAAACCTCCAAAAAGCTTGAAATTCCTACTCTAGATTTGCCTAATTCGCAAGCACAAAGGCGCAAATCTTTCCAAGTTTGAGCTTAATTTTGAGCTCTATTTAAGCTGGACGTGTTCTCACGATTCATTTGAGTTTGGTTAGGAAAAAAAAGTTCCCTATTTCTTCTCTTCTCAGGCCACCTCCGGTGCGACTCCAGCAAGTTTCTTCGACTCCTCTCCGGCCACTCGATAGCCAAATCAAGTGGCCCACTATCTTCCTCAAGGTCCTCTGCTCCTCACCGACCACAGCATGAACCACCTACCTTTCTCGTCCTTGCTAATCTCTTCACTAGAGGATTCATCGTCCTTGACTCTGGCCATCACACCAGCGAGGATTTCCCACCTTCATTTGTCCCTTAGCTAGGATCTTCTCCTTCCTCTCCCTTTCTAGCCTCGATTCCAGCCCTTACCTTCCCAATTCAGTCGCCAAACCACGCTCTCCTCCATTATTTTCTTTGCATCCGGTGAAGCTCTGGTGAGCTTCGCCCGGCCACCACATACACCCACACAACTCGCAACCACCACCACAACCTCCCTTGAGGGTTGGAGAATATCCTATGGATCACAACTAAATACTAGAGGGGAGGGGTGAATAGTATTTCTTTAAAAAATAAGAGTCAGATTAAAAAATAAGACAACAAAGATTCATGCACAGAGTACACTTGATTTATAATAGAAACTCAATCCAGGTAAAAACCACTACCTAAGCCTCACAGCTTAGGATTTTTCTGACTAGTACAAGTTAGTCAATCCACTATTCGCACCACTTGAATGAGGGTGGCACAACCTTTTACAAACCCTTCTCTTTTATCCTGAAGAGAAGCAAAAACAACTACGGATCTTCCAAATAGGCTTGGGATCTGCAAATCAAAACAACAAAATAGAATAACAATAAAATGAATTCTATGGAACCTCAATAAATGATCAAATCAATTTTTCGTAGAGGTTCGAGGTGTCATGCTTTCGAAGAGCGTGAAGAACAAGATGAGAAAGCCTTTTGCAATAAGCACGAGAAGCTTTGTTTTTGAATGGTGTTTCTCTTTCAAAAATTGTATCTGAATGGGCTGTGTGCGACCTCTATTTATACAAAAAGTTTTGCTTGAATAGGAAACAAAATTGGTTGATTAATTAAGGTTAATTGGTCGATCAAAAAGTACTTTGGTCGATCAATTAAGAATGTTGGTCGATCACTTGTTGGTCGATCAATTAGCTTGGTTAGTCGATCAAGAGGATTTTTCTCAACTTCCTAAAATGGACTGATTTGATCAGTCAAGTAAGTTGGTCGATCAAAGTATTTTGGTCAATCAATTAATAAGTTTGGTTGATCAATAACCCTAAAATTTAGATTTGAAAAGATACGCGAAAAAATCATTTTTGAGTTTTATTTGAGATTCCTTACAATAAAGTCCAAAACTCAAATAAATGAAAAAGAAGCACATGAGCAACTATTTGAACTTGTATCTTGAACAGAGGCTTCAATCCAAGATAGTCATCAAATGTCAGTCTTAGCAATAAACATAATTTTGGTGCATCAAAACAGAGATGCTTACATTCTCCCCCTTTTTGATGACAACAAAATTATAATTATGAATTTGAAAATAACTTTTCATAATATCTCCCCCTTTTTGTTTCAGCAAAAAGTAAACGTGCTGCTGGTTATTTTACAATTAACTCCCCCTTAAACAAGTAATATAAGCATCAATATAAGATCATGCATTGAGAGAGATAATAATACAAAATTGAAGGAGATAATATTCATGCAACATCATAACAAAATGTCTAGAAAAGATAACATATAAAAGAGTCTAGAATAAACCGATACATGCCAAAATGAAAGCAAATATAACAACTAATCATCTAATGATGCCATAAATGCATCCATGGTGCTCTGAAGATCGGTATCTAGCTCAAGATCCAGTGAGTCTGATCTCTCAGAAGATGCAGGCTGACCAAGGCAAAGGCATCGCTAAGCTGATGAACGTGGTGTCGAATGCCTGGATGTCCTGTGAGGAGGAGTGGTTTGCTGGTCAACTGGTGGTGTTGCTGGTGAAGCTGATGAAGTAGTAGGAGGAGGAGGTGCTGCAGAAGGCATGGTAGTCGAATGACGAGGTTGAGGAGGTTGGTGAAGCTGCTGCTGAATGCTATCAACAGACTCTCCAAGTCTATCCAAAAACTGACTCTGAGCATTCAGGTAATCTAATACCTGATGCTCGTGCCTCATCATAACCATGTCAGTTTCTCTCTGTCTATGCATCATCAAAGAAATACCAATGGTCACATCCTGAATAGTGACAAAGTCCCTGCCTGAAATTTGTCTGTCCAAGAGACTCCAGTCTTGGTCATAGAAAGATGGTGATGGTCTCATTGGAGGTGGACAAGTCGTAGTGAAGTGCTCATAAGGCGGGAACAGAGGAGGTACAGTGGTATGCTCCAACTGCTGCTGCTCCTGTGGTGCACCCTCATCACGAGCTCCCTGTACTTGCTCCATCTTCGCATAAGTGAGTTTATCAAAAATGGATACACGAGTGATAAACTGTTTATGATTGATGTTCATGGGTACACTGAAATGGAGAAAGATATGAGATAGAAGTATCCCAAACTGGAAGGAGCTGCTAGGTGGTTTACTCATAAGATAAAGAATCAAATGGTTCCAATTGAACCATTTGTTCTTCATAAAGGCATAGAGGGTGATCAGCATTATACCAGGGCAGTTTTCAAAAGATGTGGACTTGGACATAAAGTTCCACAAGAAAACACGGTTTAGAAAGCAAGGCAAATGACGGAAAAAAGGTGACTTGGCAGATGGCCCAAGTCAAAATGAGAGGGAGTGAGTAGGGTCTCCCTGATAGTATTAGACTGAGTCTGCTGATGTAACTCAAGAAAAGTAGGTCCAACAGAAGGACAACAAAGAATCTTCGTCAAAATGTTCGCATTGACTAGAACTTCTATCTCGTAGACGTTCGAGGTCAACTTGATGTTGGAGCCTTCACCTATATCTTTGAGATTGGCATAAAAGAGGTGACAGGCCATGGGATCAACACCGGGAATGCGACTATGCTTGGAACCCACATAAAAGTTTCACTTAAATAAATGTAAAATCTGATGATATGCAAATTTTTCGTGGATCCCAGGGAAGATAGACTCGAAATAGGTGAAATCAACAGGTCGTTCAATGTGAGGAGAAAACTTAGCAAATAAAGAAAATCGATCACGAGTAGCCTCAGTAATAAAAAAGCGATCGAAAGTATCATCACGATGACTAGAAGTGCCTCAAGGACATTTAGGTGCCATTGTGAGGTGTTGAAAAAACACGGTTGGTTGATAAAAAATGTTGGTTGGTCGACCAAAAAAGAACCAAACGATTGGTCAATCAACAAAATGCTTTGGTCGACCAAAAGACCTCAGACTGGAAAAAAAAGGTGTTTGACCGGATGATAAACTCATGTATGCTACAAGATTTTGCAAGAAAAAAAAAAATGAAAATAAGATCAAACAAGTGAGAGTAAGTCAAATCACATTTTAAACACAAGAAAAATCCAAAGGGATGGATATATTGAAGGTTTAGAATGTACCAAGATCAAACCAAAGTTGGTCGATCAAAATGGAGGCTGGATGGAGGATGTGCGAGGAGGTCGAAGTCGTTCGAGCATGGAGGTCACGAAGTCGTGTGATGGAGGATGCGACGATCGGGCATGCTCTTACAAGGTCCGGTGAACGAGGGACCCATGCATGGAGGAGGCCATGTGCGAGGTCGGAGCCAACGACGTTGGTCGATCAGAGGAGGAAGGAGGTTGTCGGGTAGTGTTTGAAAGAAGTGGGGACCATTTATGATGGTTAAAAAATAGGTTTAGAGGTAAAAACGAGGAGTTTTTAAAGAGAACATGATTAGCAAAATAGGTAAATGCACTCAAGGCAACTAATCACATAGGTTAGAAATGGTAAACGAAGATTGCAAATGGAAAACGAGGATACGAGATTGCAATCGCAATGGTGAAATTGCCCAGTTTTGGTTGATCAAAATTTGATTTTGGTCAATTAAAACAAGAAATGATCGATCAAAATAAGTATTTGGTCGATCAAATTTTGAAAGTTTGGAGGGAAAATTCCTGCCCAAACAGTTTGGTCGATCAAAGATTTTAGTTGATCGATCAAAAGGAGAAAATAGTGGAGGGAAAATTCCCGCCAGGCAAGTTCAAGTCTTGGTTGATCACAACAATAGTTTTGATCGATCAAAAGTTGGTCGATCAATTTTTGAAAAATTGATCGATCAAAATAGTAAAAGAGTCAATTTTTTTAGGCCACTTAATTAAGCTCTTTTAATCTAGATAAGCCTAGTGAATGACAAATTTCATTAAACCTATCTTTTGATAAAGGTTTTGTGAATATATCAGCTAGCTATTTTTCTGTGTTAATAAATTCTAAGTTGATATCCCCTTTTAAGACATAATATCTAGGAAAGTGATGTCTAATATCAATATGTTTAGTCCTAGAGTGTTGTACTAGATTCTTGGATAAATTGATTGCACTAGCGTTGTCACACAAGATTTTGTTGTTTTTAAAAGTTAATCCAAAATCTTTTAAAGTCTATTTCATCCATAATAGTTGTGAACATGCTAAGGATGCTGCTACATATTCTGCTTCAGTTGTGGATAGAGATACAATGTTTTGTTTTCTAGACAACCAAGAGACTAGGGAATTTTTGAGAAATTGATAAGTTCCACTAGTACTCTTTCAGTCTGTGAAGCTACCCGCATAGTCAGCATCACAAAAGGAATATAATTCCAAAGTGCCTAACTTGGGATAGAAGAGTCCTAAGTCTTGTGTGTTGTTTAGATATCTAAGGATTCTTTTAACAACATTTAGATGTGATTCCTTAGGGTTTACTTGAAAACGAGCACATAAATAAGTGCAAAATAGAATGTAAGGTCTACTTGCAGTTAAGTATAATAGAGAACCTATCATACTCCTATAAAGTTTTTGATTTACTAACTTACCTGTGTCATCAGTTTTTAATTGGGTAGAAGCTGCCATTGGTGTTTCTTTACCTTTGACTTTGTCCATTGAGAATTTCTTCAATATTTCTGTTGTGTATTTTGTTTGAGATATGAAGATTCCAGAGGATAGTTGATTAATTTGAAGACCTAGGAAGAACTTAAGTTCTCCCATCATACTCATCTCATATTGATCCTGCATAACCTTTGCAAATTCTCGGCAAAGTAGATCATTAGTAGTACCGAAAATAATATCATCTACATATATTTGAATTATTAGGTCATTTTATTTTCTTTTTGTAAATAAAGTTGGATCGATTTGACCAATTTTAAACTCATTGTCAATTAAGTATGTTTTTAATCTTTCATACCAAGCTTGTGGAGCTTGTTTTAATCCATACAATGTTTTGTTTAATTTGTATACGTGTTCTAGATGATTTGGATCTTCAAATCTTGGAGGTTGTTTAACAAAGACTTCCTCCTTAATGAATCCATTTAAAAAGGCACCTTTGACATCCATTTGGAAAAGCTTGAATTCCATACGAGCTGCAAAAGCTAGCAACATTCTAATAGATTCAAGTCAAGCAACAGGTTCATATGTTTCATCAAAATCTATTCCTTCCTCTTGATTATATCATTGAGCCACAAGTTTAGCTTTATTTCTAACTACATGTCCAGACTCATCAAGTTTGTTCCTAAAAATCCACTTGGTTCCAATAATAGTTTGTTGCTCAGGTTTTGGAACAAGTTCCCATACTTGATTTTTCCTGAATTAGTTTAGCTCATCTTCCATAGCAATAATCCAATAATTATCTAAGAAGGCTCCCTTAATATCTTTAGGTTCTAATTGAGATACAAAAGTTGTAAATGCTAATGTGTTAAGGGAAGATCTGGTCTGAACTCCTTCTGATAATTCTCCTATTACTAGTTCTTTAGGATGATTTTTTACAAAAGAGATATCTTTGGGTAGTTCATTAGAAATAATATCTTCTGGAATGTTCGAAGGATCAACTATTGTATCATCATCATCAATCGTGGAAGATTTAGGTTGAACTAATGTTTCATCAAATGATACATGCTTGGTTTCTTCAACAACATAATTCTTCTTATTAAAGACCCTATAGGCTTTACTTCTGGTTGAATAACCTTGAAAAATCCCTTCTGAGCTTTTTGCATCAAACTTATCAAGATTATCTTTAGTGTTAAGTATAAAAAATCGACATCCGAATCCCTTCTGAGCTTTTTGCATCAAACTTATCAAGATTATCTTTAGTGTTAAGTATAAAACATCGACATCCGAAATCTTGAAATAGGAAATTCTAGATGTTCTTAGATGATAGAGTTCAAAGGGTGTCTTCTTTAGAATTGGTCTGATCAAGGTTCTATTTTGGATATAACAAGCAGTGTTTACAGCCTCAACCCAAAAATATCGGGGCAGCTTTGACTCACACAGCATTATGTAGGCACACTCTTGTAAGGTCCTATTTTTCTTCTCAACTACACCATTCTGCGGTGCAACTCTACGGAAGGCAAACTCATGTTTAATTCCATATTGATCACAAAAATTCAAGAAAGATTCATTTCCAAATTCTCCACCATGATCACTTCTGATTCTAATTACTTTTGATTCTTTTTCATTCTGTAATCTTCTAACTAGTTTTCTAAAGGCATCTTAGGTTAAGTCCTTGCTCTTTAAGAAAGATACCCAGGTAAATCTAGAGAAGTCGTCAATTATGATTAAACAATATCTGCACCCGCTTAGGCTTTCGGATTTGGTTGGTCTGAATAAGTCTAAGTGAAGTAGCTCCAGGGGTTGAGAAGTGCTAACCATCCTTTTTGGTTTAAAAGGGTTTTTGGTTTGTTTGCCGAATTGACAAGAATCACAGACTTTGCTTTTCTTGAAGTTGATCCTTGGCAGACCTTTGACAAGTTAATGTTTCACAAGTTTACTAATGTTTCCCATGTGAACATGACCTAGTCTTTTATGCCAAAGAGTTGCTTCTTCATCAGATATGACTAGACATTCAAGATTGTCGTATTTGTCGAAGCTTATGGTGTAAATATCTTTGTGTCTATTTCCTTTAAGAATAACTTGATTGTTTCTTCATCATGAATTTTAAAACCTTTCGATGTAAACGTAATTTTGTTCCCCTTATCACATATTTAGCTTACACTTAATAGATTGTGTTTTAAACCTTTAACTAAGTGCACATTTTCAATAGAGGTAGAAGAATTACCAATTTGGCTAGTACTAATAATACAGCTCTTGTTGTTCCCGAACGTGACTGTACCACCTTTCTGAAGGTTGAGTTGTAGGAATAGGTCTTCCTCGCTGGTCATGTGCTTGGAACAGCCGCTGTCCATAATCCATCTTCTTTCTTCTATTTCCTGTCGTTGGTTTGCGATTGTGAGGCTTCATTTGGTATAGTGGCTTCAATGGTTCATTGATTTGTTGGAATGTCCACTTCTTATAATCTACTGAGCCTACAAAACAAGATTGCAAAATGCTTTTTAGTACCCATTTTTGCTTGGGTCCACGGTGGTTAGTTTTCATTTCCTATTTTGGCAAGCTACCTTTCTCTTTGTTTTGACTGGAACTAAATGCTTCATGGCTATTCTTTGGTATATAGCGTAATCCAAATTTTGTGGTGCTTTGGGTTTGTGTTCCTAGCAATTTGTGCATATTTCTACTTTCGTTTGTGAATTTTGTTAGGTCATTTAGTAGAATAGCAGAGTTTTCTTTCAATTTATCTATGTCTATTTCTAAGTGGTTTATTTGAGATTTTAGTGTTGTAATTTCAACAGATAACTCTTTGTTTTGATTGTCAAGTGCTTTTTTTTGTGCTTTCTCTTTGTCTAGTATCTTTACTAGGTTTTTGTTTTCTAATTTTAATGATGTAGCTATATCATGCAATTCAAAGAATGCTTCTAACAGTTCATCTTGAGTAAAGGAGGTTATCTCATCTTCTAGTGCCATCAAACCAAGAAGAGCTTCCTCTCCTGATGTTTCTTCTTCTTCTGAACTTGAGTCCGACTCATCCCAAGTTGCAGTAAAGGTTTTCTTCTTTCCATCTTTACTGAAGTGCTTCTTCTTCTTTTCAGAATCCTTCTTGAGAAGTGGACAATCCTTCTTGATGTGTCCCTTTCTCTTGCAGTTGTAACAGATGATTGCATCGTTGTTTCTTCCTTCGTTCTTCTTCCTCTAGTTCTTCTTGTCCTTAAGAAACTTTTTGAATTTTCTAGATAGGAGTGCTATGTCTTCCTCTTCTTCTCCACTTGAAGTTTCTTCAGATTCTTGAGTGGCTTCAAGGGCTATGGCTTTCTTCTTTACTCCTTCTCCTTCATGCTCCTTCATGTGTTGAAGTTGAACTTCATAGGCCATCAAGCTTCCGATAAGATCGTATAATCTGAGGGTAGATAGATCTTTCGACTCTTGTATTGTTGTGGTCTTGGTTTCCTAATCATTGGTGAGAGATCAGAGTATCTTTCTCACCAGTGCTTCATTCTTGATCTCCCGATCTAGGTTCCTTAGAGAGTTTATGATGTCCATAAACCTCGTGAACATTTCCTTGATCGACTCGCCTTTCTTCATCCTGAAAAGCTCATAATTTTGCATTAGTAAATTCACTCTAGTTTCCTTTACCTTTGTCGTGCCTTCATGGGTCACTTCGAGGATGTTCCAGATCTCATAGGCTGTCTTGTAAGTAGAAACGTGGTTGAATTCTGCTCTCAAAAGCCTGCAGAAGATTGCATTCATGGCTTTTGCATTGTGAGTTGCCATCTTCTTTTGATCCGATGTCACATCCACTCCATTGATCTTAGGTCGAGTATACTTGGAGGCGATGACATCCCATACTTCAAAATCCATGGACTCTAGGAAGATTTGCATCCTTATCTTCCAATACCAGTAGTTCGTCTCGTCAAAGAGAGGAGGAAGAACAACAGATTGCCCCTCAGCGTATGTGTCGACAGACGATTTTGACATCTTCTGGACAACTTGTCTCTGATACCAAATGAGGGTTGGAGAATATCCTGTGGATCGCAACTAAATACTAGAGGAGAGGGATGAATAGTATTTCTTTAAAAAATAAGAGTTAGATTAAAAAATAAGACAACAATGATTCATGCAAAGAGTACACCTAATTTATAGTGGAAACCCAATCCAGGTAAAAACCACTACCTAAGCCTCCCAACTTAGGATTTTTTCGACTAGTACAAGTTAGTCAATCCACTATTCGCACCACTTGAACGAGGGCGGCACAACCTCTTACAAACCCTTCTCTGTTATCCTGAAGAGAAGCAAAAACAACAACCATGGATCTTCCAAATAAGCTTGGGATCCGTAAATCAAAACAACAAAAAAGAATAACAATAAAATGAATTCTATGGAACCTCAATAAATGATCAAATTGATTTTTTGCAGAGGTTCGAGGTGTTGTGCTTTCGAAGAGCATGAAGAATGAGACGTGAAAGCCTTTTGCAATAAGCAAGGGAAGCTCTATTTTTAAATGGTGTTTCTCTTTTAAAAGTTGTATTTGAATGGACTGCATATGACCTCATTTGTATAAAAAGTTTCGCTTGAATAGGAAACAAAATTGGTTGATCAATTAAGGTTAATTGGTCGATCAAAAAGTATGGTCGATCAATTAAGAATGTTGGTCGATCACTTGTTGGTCGATCAATTATCTTGGTTGGTCGATCAAGAGGATTTTTTTGAACTTCCTAAAATGGACTGATTTGATCGGTCAAGTAGGTTGGTCGATGAAAGTGTTTTGGTCAATCAATTAATAAGTCTGGTAGATCAATAACCCTAAAATTTGGATTTGAAAAGATCGTGAAAAAAATCATTTTTGAGTTTTATTTGAGATTCCTTACAATAACGTCCTAAACTCAAATAATTGAGAAAGATGCACATCAGCAACTATCTAAACTTGTATCTTGAACAGAGGCTTCAATCCAAGATAGTCCTGAAATGTTAGTCTTAGCAATAAACATAATTTTGGTGCATCAAAATAGAGGTGCTTATATCCCTCTCATCCTGGGATCAAAAGCCCCAACTTTATTGAAGCTTTCGACCCCTGGAGACCTCCACCGAACAACGCAACTTCCATTGTCTCCCCCGACTTTCGCTTGACCTCCATTGACCACTAATCACCACGTTGATGCCACTGTTACACTCCTTGCACTACGTCGACCCTTTTGAGTAGCCTAATTGGGGCGATAAGCCCGCTCTTTGTGTTTTAGGGTCTTCGCTAGATGCTTTTTCGCCGTCGACCACTCCGCCTCCGTCCGCTGTCCTCAGGCCACCGTCATCACCACGACCACCTCCAATGGATGCGGTTGTATACCTCAAAGGCTTACGTAGCAGCAATTGGAGTTTGAAGCACTACAGCCGATCCAATTGAAGACGCCTTCCTTCAGCCACAACATGAGAAGATGGCGAAGAAGGCAACACTTTTTAGTGCTACCTCATATGCAATAAACACGAAGCAACACATAAATTGGATTCGTGCCAATGGCTCATTGCCTCGACATGGAGGGGCGAGGTCCCTCACGCCTCACTCACATGCCCACGCACTCCTCGCTCACCACTCACACCGTTGAGCTTGGTCCCTCTTCTCGGATTTGATTACCCCTAACTGTTCTTGCTCGTTTACCCTGTTTAGGAGAGAAGAGATTCTGAGGAGGGTGAGGGGTGGTTTTGCACTTTGCTCCTCAAAGTGCCTGCCAACACTTGGTGTTTCTGAGGCCTTGTGCTCGGGTTGAGGTTGCTGGTTCTGTGTGCCTTGTGTTGAGGCTTACTCCTTGTGCTTAGCTGGCCCTTGTGCTTGCCCTTGGTTTTGACACTATGGACATATTGGCCTTGAGGATTAGTGGTTCGAGACCACTGTTGAGATATTGAATTAATTTGAAATATTGGGATATGTGCTTAAATGTGGGAATTAAGTGGTGATTTAAATCACCATTTTTAGGATTTTAATCTTCTTTTTATCCCAATGATTTTTGAGATACACTAGGCTTATTATTGAATATATTTTTGAGTATATTATTCATCGAATATCCTATTAAGATTGATTATTATGCTCAATTGTTTATTGCGATTAGTGTGTAAATTCCACATTTGTTCCCTACGAACGACCTCGTACTTACATCTATTTTTCGAGCTTATAAATTTAAATGTTTATTTTGTTTTCGTTGAATATACTACGATGTGTATTTTAAACTCGATGAAAGTGTGCTCAACACTACACCTTCTCTCTAGAATGGTGCTCGAGAAATTGGCTAGCACGATTGGGGTCTCGCTTGTTCGAGATCATTGTATGGTTGACAACAATTTTCTCAACTATGTTAGAGTATCATTCGCATTTCAACAGAGTCTGAGTTGTCATCTGAAATTGCATATTGCTGCGATGATGGTCTTGTGGAAAAAGTGAAAGCCCGATATGATTAGATGCCCCCAAGATGTGATCTTTGCAAGGTCTTCGGGCATCTGATGGAGTCCTTCTAGTGCATTAATAGTTCGACCGGAGAGGAGCCATCGACCGATATTGATGGCTGTTGGGATCGTAAAGTGCGTATTTGATCAGAAATGTGTCATAGTACAGTTGTGAAATATGATCAACAAAAATAATTTTTAAGATAACGATACTTGATGGATTTTGTTCTTTTGAAAACTTGAGTCCCGGTCATTCATCTCTGGGAGATGTGAAAACAAGTCAAGATTTGGATTGGCTTAATCTAACCTAATATTTTTTTTTGTCTTTTTGTGTTTTTGATTTTTATTTTGAAAAGTGATAGGCAAACAGACTTGAAGACAATCACAGAAGCGATGATCACACAATATTATTCATGCATAGAATACTCAAAATAATGTCACACAATATCTATACTAAAAAGCATTTAAATAGAAGAAATCCCTCACGCTAGGAAGGTGCCACTAGGGCCATCGGCCTTGTGTGAGGGTGTAGGATAGACCATGAGTATGCAAACCCATCTACACGCCTACCAACAAGAGATGGCCGGCCAAAAAGAGGCTATGGGTGAGCCTTCATGGCCGCCCAAAAGGAAGAAGAAAAAGAGGGTGCGTCCTCTCTATGGAGAAGAAAGGACACGCCCAAGTGAAGAGAGGAGAAGAGGGTGTTGCACCCTAGTGCTCTCCTTCTTCTTGCCGACCACATGAAGATGCCTTGGAGGAGCTTCTTCTTTAGCCGTCCATGGAGGGGGCCTTGGAGGAGAAGGATGACCCTAGGGTTTTGGAGGGTGGAAGGGTGTTGCAAGTGGGAGGTGAATGGATGGGAGAGTGAATGAATTTTGTGGCTCTCTTCTCTCCTTGGCTTTTATGGGAAGGCCTCTCCATTTCAAATGTGTCACCACTTTTGGTGGCTCCCAAAATAGCAAGTGCCACCAATGTAGGATCTAGGTTGGTGACCAACTAATGAGGGCTAGAATGGACAAGTGGGATTTAGGAAAGTGTATGTATGTGTAGGTGTAATTTTCATGGAGTAGGGTAGTGGGTTTGGTGAATCTAGGTTGGGTTAACCTACATTAAGTGGGTGTGGACCTAATTAGGCTTAGGAAAGTTTAATTGGATAGGAGTGAACCTAATTAGGTCTAGGTCAAGTTTAATTGGATGTGTGCATGTGATTAGCCTAGGGTAACCTTAATAGGTATGAGTCAATTAGATCCTGGGTGGATCTAATTGGGCTCAGGTGCACCCAATCAACTATAGATGCACCCAATTAGGTATGGGATGGTTCAATTAGGTTAAGGATAGGATAAGTAGGGCTATGGATAGTGGCTAGGCTTAGGAGGTCTCTAATTAGGTTTCCTAGGGTGTCCGGTGGGGTTCCTAGGTCAAAATAGGCAAGATCAGGCTTCTAGCACCAAAATCAGGAACTAGACAGCAGTATCAGACGTTCAGGATAGTGGTCAGATGTCTTATACTATAAAATTGGACATCTGGACATTAAATTGGACATCCAATTCTTTGTCAGTATGAGTTTTGGCTTCCTGGATTATTATTCTGCAGAAATCAGATGTCCAGCCAGATGTCTGGACATCCTAAAAGGTACTGGAGAGTGGGTTTTAGGTTTTCTAAGGTGGGTTTTGGTTCCTAAGTGTTTGGGAGAGGGATAGGGTGGATAAGAACATGGATAATGCTATCCATGTTTGGGTTTTGATGCTAAGGTGTCCTAATGGAGGTCATTTTGGGTTTGGGAAGGCTGTTCTAGGGTTTCTAAGGGTAGGGATAAGGCTATCCTCCTCACTCCTCTTATCTGAATTAGTCTTCTTCTTCCTTTATTGCTTTATTCCACTATCTCCATCTTGGATCACTTTATTACCTGCAAATAGTAATAAAAATATTAAATAGCAGGATATCTCATCTTATTCTAAATAGACTGATGCAATGCATGATATGCAAGATATGAGTGCAATATCCACAAATTAAGCTAAGTTCATACATTATTTAGGTTGATTAAGATCCATGATTGCTGTGCAATCAATGGCTCACCCCCCCCCCCCCCCCCAACTCACCGGTGGCGTTGAAGTTGAATAGTTGTGGCCGTTCGTGTAGGAGAGGGAAAGGCCGTAGGAGTCTAAGTGACGTGCTTAGGAAGAGCAGCGTCCTTGAAAAGTTTCCTTCGGATGAAACTACAGAACCTCAAGGGGTGCTTGGGACTACTTAATATGCTAATTCATCTCCAAATAGTGGGGTCTACTATGTACCCTACAACAACACCCATGCAAAATATTATTCCTCTTCCCCTAATGCGCTTAACGTCAATATTGCTAGGGAGAAGAATAAAGGGCTTGCTTCCTTGAATCTTAATAACTCATCCACGGACTCTCAAGTCTCCTCTACTCATCGTAGAGTTTCTCCTTCCAAACCTTACACCTACTTTGCGGTCGTCCAAGACATTCTTGGTGATGGCTTTGACTTGGAAGAAGGAGAATGGGGGGAACCAAGGAAAAAAAAAGAAAAACAAGAAGCCTAAGAATGCTCCTCTCGAGACTACTGGGGAGGCATTGGTTGATGCCAACCGGTCCCTATGTTAGTACTTATTTGGAACACTTGAGGTCTTAATGACTCGGGTAAATTCAACGAGTTGGCTTCCTTCCTTCAAAAGCAAGAAGCGCAATTAGTAGCTCTCCTAGAAGCTAGAATTTTGGCCACCTAGATGGATGCATTCCTTCGACGGATTCCACTTGTGCGGGGGGTCACCC
Source organism: Thalassia testudinum (assembly GCA_037157565.1). NCBI lineage: Eukaryota > Viridiplantae > Streptophyta > Magnoliopsida > Alismatales > Hydrocharitaceae > Thalassia > Thalassia testudinum. The sequence goes on from JAZHRO010000063.1 coordinate 102,647,718, forward strand.
ATAATATTCTCCATGGTTGTAATAGTCAGATTGTGTTCATGTGGAAAACTACCACATGGGACGTGGATGTCCTTCACTCATCGGATCAGACTATGTTGGTATCCTACAGAAATCAAGGTGGGATGCATATCCACCTCTCTCTTCTTTATGCTAGGAACACCACAGCGTGTGGACTTCCCCTTTGGGTAGATGTCCACAATCATCGCTTGATTGTACGCGGGCCTTAGATGGTAATCGGGGATTTTAATGCTATCATATTTAATAGTCAGAAATGTGGTGGGGCTCTCCCTGTACAAGCCAGCATGGATAACTTTAATTCGTGCCTTACAGATTATGACCTCACGAATTGGCTAGTTGTGGCAATCCTCTTTCCTTGTCCAATTGGAGCTCCAGTCCCTATCACATTGCTTGCAAGTTAGATAGAGTACTCGCCAACGCATATTGGAATGACCTCTTTCCTCTTGCAAGGTTTCTCTACGTCCCCTCAGATTTGAGTGATCATGTTGCGCTCATCTTTAGGCTTGCCCCTTCAATGCCTCGTAGAAGGCCATTTCAATTTTTGGATTACTGGGCTGAGAGGATGGGCTTTGATGACCTCATAAGAGGTGCCAGGTTGGCACATATTGATGGAAACCCACTTTTTAGATATGTCATGAAGCTTAAAAAGGTTAAAGAAAAATTGAAGAAGTGGGCCTAGGAAGATCGCTATAGAGATGTGGGCATTGCCAGCCTCTATTCTAATCTTGATTTTCTCCACCAACAACTTGCACAAGACCCAAACCGAGTGTAACTCCATGAGGATGAGATGAGAGTTTGGGGTCAACTGCATTGTCTATGACATGAAGAAGAAGCCTTTTGGAAGCTGTTGCATGCAAAAATCATTGTTTAAAATGTAGTGTCGTAGTATAGTGACAAAAATTGCAACATTTGAATTTATAAAACCTGGGAAACAAATAGAACAATTAGAATAATTCAATCCACTAATCACAATATCAAGATTAATATGCAATTAGAATCAAAACAATGCTCAATGTATATCAGAATAATATCTCAAGAATCATCAGGAATCAGAATGCAAAATGATTGGATTAAAATGGTAGTTTGAACCACCAATTTAACCCTAATGTTTAAGCTCTCAATTAAATCTCAAATATATGAACAGTAATCTCAATCAAATTAACCACAGTAACCAGTAGAATTAGAACCAACACAAGGCCTCAGATGACGGGTTAAAGGCTTAGATGCCTTAACCTCAAGAGCCTCAATAGATGCTAAGGCAAAGCACCACAAAAGAGCCACAAGGGCCTTGCAAGCCACAAAACAGCTAAGTGTTGAGTGCGGGAGAGGAGGCACGATTCTTGAGGTATGAACAGTTCAAAAACTCCCTTCTTCCCTCTCAGATTTTCTTCTCTTCAGAACCAGAATGGACTTGGGTATTCGGGTATTCGGATCTATTCTAGACCCGTGAGGCATGAACTGCGAGCGAGGGCACGTGTGATGGAGCATGCGAGTGGGATCTCACCTCAGTGCTCTTGGAGGAAATCGACTGAGGACACATTTTCATAATATATGTTGCTGTAAGTCCCTACATCCCTGATGTGGGACTAAATTTGATTCGTACTCTTTGCACAGCTAAACGTAGACTGCAGCTGACTCCCTTTCCGAATTGAAGCCGTGGCTACTGCTCCTTTGCTCGATTGGAGACCTGGGCAGCTACAACAGATGATTTTGCATCCAGCGAGGTCAACAACTGAATGGATGGTGGTTGGAGCGGTGTAGCCAAGGTCGGAGAAGACGACTTCAGCAACGGAGATCAGGTGAGCACCTGAAAAGGAAAATATGGCCTTGTAGCCTTGTTAGAAATGTTCAGGAGCCTCGCCTGAGTGTGGTGAGTGTCGTGGTGGTCATGGAGAAGTGAGAGGGTGTGTGTAGCGGTGTGGTGAAGTTGGAGAAGATGGTGTTGTGGTGGTTGTCCAATGGGGAGGTTAAGTGTGTGTGCGATTAAAGTGGGTGAGTGCTTTTGATGGTGGAGTCACGATGGAGCTTCTGGGAGTTGTAGCTGGTGGATTGGTGGTCTGTGGTGGTCGCATGACATTGTTGGAGCTTCACCGGTGCTAGGGAAGATGGAGGTGGGGTGGTGTGTTCGACGGTTGAAAGTGATGTCTAAGTAGGTGGAAATGAAGAATAGAGGGGGACAAAGAGATTGAGGGAGGTTAGGAGTTGAAACAGGGGAGGAGACGACTGGCTATGATAGGTCGGCATTGGAGAAGATGAAGATGATGGCGAGGGAGCGATGGGGCAGGAGAAGGCAAGAATAGCCGATCTTTGACTGGACATGGCCATGAAGAAGAGGTGAGGAAGAAGAGCCGGTCAATTTGACTGTTGGCTGGTTCGATGAAGGTGGTAGAGGTGCTCGTCGGAGCTCGAGGAAGCATTAGTCGGAGGATAGAAGAAGAGGGTGTTTTGGCCTTTCTCTGAGCTGCTTCGAATGGTCAGGAGTTGGGGCCTCTCTATAGAGCTCTAGATCTAGCTCAAATGCACGGGAGGGCTTGATTTGTCCACACAATTGGTGAAGAAGATCCCCTGATTTTCTCAAGTTCTTCCGAGCTTGAGGGCCTAATTTGGAGGCCATAAGGCTGTTCGAGAGATTGAGAATCTCCTCTAGAATCTTCCTTGTAAATTTGGAGGAGATTGGCTTCGATTTGAGGGAGAAATCCTCCCTTGAATCTCACTGCTGAACTTGGTTTCACACCAATGGTGGCATGGACTGAAATGAAGAAAATGATGAGAAGTTAGGGACCTATTTGCAATAAATTCAAAACTTGAGGGGTTAAATGTGAGAAATAGAGTTTTAAAGGGTTAAATTGCAAACTAGGCTACTATGGACTTTGCTTGGGCCCAAATTTTGGTCTTAACCTAATTTGAACCCAAGAAATATAATGGTGAACTTGGATTTAAGTTTTGACCTCGTTTAACTTAGTAATTTGCACAGAAGTCCAAATTAGGGTAGAATTTCGTCTGAAATTCTATTCTAGGTCGAAATGGGTACAGATGGTCAAACCAAGGGTACCAAACCTCTTAGAATATTTTTATATGAATTTTAGGAGAATTAGATAAATTTTATCCTGATCAAAACCTCTTTGATTTAAGTGGATTGATAATTAGGATTTTATGTGCTGTTTCAGTTCTCGATATGCGTGAAACCCCGTTTCTGTTGGTGTTGACCCACTTTTTGGACTTTTGAGCTCATTTTACCTTCATTTAACCCTTGAGTGACCCTATGGTTAATCTATGTTTGTGATGTGCTATTAAAATTATAGATTTAACCTTGATTTCCTGCTCTTCTCTCAAATCAGAATAATATGGAGTTACGACCCTCAGATGATTAGGTAGGAGCATTTAACAATCAAACCTGACTAAATGTTGCTAGTTAGGGCTCATGACGGTGTTCCCATCAGAAGTAGCATAGTAAATGCTCGTGGCTTAAAAATGATGATAGGAACACTCAGTTCTTCGCCTGGGTCATGAAAATTAGGCAAAATTATAATGCCCTCTCCAGTCTAATCAGCGAGAATGGTACTCTCATTGACCAAAGAAGGTGAGGTTCATTCTGAAGCATCTTCTCACTTTGCCTCCTTTTTTTCACATGAGCTGCTAGGGAATCTCCTAGACCCTTCCTTGGCATTGTCGATTGCCACTCGCGTCATAGAGGATGATCGAGAGACGCTTACTGCCATTCCTAATGGTGAGGAAATTAAGGATGCCTTCTAGAGAATTGGGCCTAACAAGGCCATAGGACCCGATGGATTCAATGCTAATTTTCTTTACAAAGCCTGGACGATCATTAAAGATGATGTCATTAATAGACTCCACTATTTTTTCCTTGAAGGAGGCATGGTACATGAAATTAATCACACTTTACTCACCCTTGTTCCTAAGGATTCTTCTGTTTCATCTCTTAAAGACTACTGTCTTATTGCATGTTGCAATACTCTTTATAAAATTATTGCCGGGATACTTGCTCGTAGACTTAGTGTCGTCTTGCTAAAGTTGATTCCTTTAAATCAAGGTGCCTTCATCAAAGGGAGGAGTATTTCTGATTGTTCCCTCCTTACCCATGAGTTTGTGAAGGGTTTCAATTCTACTAGATCGTCAGCAAGGATGTGCATAAAAATTGATATTTCGAATTCTTTTGACTCAGTTAGCAGGTGTCCATGGCTTCCTGCAAACTTGGAGGAATTGGATTTCTTTGTGTGTTTAGGATCCTTCTTATTCTCCCCTTATTAACGGTCTTCCTACAGGATCCTTTATTTCTAGGAGGGGATTGAGGTAGGGGGATCCCCTCTCACCACTAGTGTTTACTCTCGTTATGAATGTTTTATGTACTCTCATTGAGCATCAGGCATCCTTGGGAAGGATCAAACCAGCTGTTATTAAGGAGATGGTCTTTCCCACCCATCCATTATTTGAAGATGATGTTCTCCTTTGCACTAAAGTAGATTTGTACTTGGCTAGAGCAATTTAGAATGTGATGAACGCCTTTGCCTAAATATCCAACTTAAGGCTCAATGGCGCTAAGTGTTGTGTATATCTACCCAAAATGTGTCGACGGAAATTATTGATATTTTTATTTCTGGAAATGTTGGAGGGAAAATTTCCTTATTGTTACTTGGGTATCCACCTTGTTGTGGGGCGTGACGATATCCTGATGTGGCACTTGAGGTGAAGGTGCAGGAGCTTTTACAACGATGGCGAAGGAAAAATCTATCATGCATGGGGTGTGTTTGTTGGGTTAAGTTGGATATTTCAGGGTCTCATTCACTTTTGGCTTGCTCCACTTTTGTCAAAGGAACCACCCTCCACAAGATTAGGAGGTGGGCGGCGGAATTCATTTGGGATGGTGGCCCTCACCTTATAGTTTGGAAGGACCTTTGCAAGCCTAAAGATGAGGGAGGCCTTGGCCTTTATGATTAGGATAGTTGCAAAATTTGGCATATGCAAAGATGGTTTATAAGCTCTCCACCACCCAAACCTCCATTTGGGCTATTTGGATGAAGGAAAGGTATGGTGATTATTGCATTTCTGTTTGGGCGATCAGCCCTCTAAAATTTGGATGGCTCTCCTATTTGCTCAGCCTCTTAATCTGAATTCATTCTCCAATGCTAATGGGTGGCTTTGGCCGACATCTTCTTTTGGGGGATTACAAGCCAAAAATACATGGAATCTACTCCATTCCAAAGGTGATGTCCTACCCTTTCGGAAATTTATCTAGTACCCCTTCATACCACCAAAGTGGAGCTATTGCCTATTGCTCGCCTTAAAAGATAGGCTACTTACAACCTCTAGATTATAGTCGTGGGGATTGGTAGTGGACCCCATGATAAACACCAGTTTATCATCATTCTTAGGCTATTATTACACTTAGTTCCTAAGGTTTTGGCATTTGCATTAGTGTATTAGGCTACATTTAGGCATTCACTTGCATTTAGGGTTTAGGCATGCATTGTTAGGATTTCTTTTTATGTTATGTATTGATACACTTCATTTTGATTGTCAGGGATGAATACACCATAGAAATCAGCTAAACCCTGACAATATGAAAGGTAGAAGGACAAGAAGAAGATAGAAGCTTATTCCAGCTAGATTCCAACTGGGTCCCAGCTCATTCCAGCTCATCTCAATTGGATCCACCTCATTCTCAGCTCCTTCTAGCTCATGGCAATTCAACTCTACTAAGCTTAGCTACTAGTCTTAAATTAGCTAGCTAAGCTAGCTGAAGAGTCATCATCGTCAACTCTCTCCTGCTTATGGCAGCTCAATTCCATGGAGCTTGGCTACTAACCTTGGACTAGCTAGCTAAGATAGTTGAAGAGTCATCAATTAGCAAAATTCTAGCTTAGGCCAGCTCATCTCCAGCTCAAGAAGCTCAATTCAACTCAACTCCTTCATGCTTAGCTATTAGTTGAGAATTAGGTAGCTAAGCTAGCTATAGAGTCTTTAGAAAGCTCAGCCCCAGCTCACCTCAGCTCTAGACAAGATGAAGTCAACTCCTTTCAGTTGAACCCTATTCAGCTTAGCTTATAGCAAAGAATTAGCTAGCTGAGCTAGTTGCTAAGTTCACAAGCAGCTCTTCATCAACCTCTCTTAGCTCCATGAAGGCAAAGTCCAGCTCAAGTTAGCTCCTCCTAACTACTCCTAGCTTTGACTAGTTACTAGCTAAGCTAGCTCCAAAGTCCACCTCCTACTCTCTTCCACCTAGCTCCCTACTCTACTCACCACCACCATAAAGTGGTGCCAACTTTTTCCCTCAAAAAATCACATAATTACCACCTGGCAGAACGGGTGGCAGCAACTATCTTTTCTTAAGTCGTTGTAGTACAGATAGTTATTGCCCTCATTTGCTAATATTTGTTACTCGGAAAATACAGTTCTCCCGAGGTCGAACTCAGGGAGCAAGTCGTATTTTAGAGATATACATGTTCTATTACAAAAATAAAGAGAGAGAGAGAGATGAAAGTTTGGCTCTTCTTCTTCTCTTCTTTCTTCTTCTTTGTCTTCTCTCCTCTTTGGCTTTTGTTCTTCGTGTTCTTCCTCTATTTCTTGGTTGGATGATCCTGTCTTTTTCTTCTTTTGATTTTCTTTGTTTCTTCTTTTCTTGCCTCAGATCTTCCTCCCGTGCTCTTCTTCTTCTTTTCTTCTTCTTCTTCTGGACGTCGTCTGATTTGAAAATCAGACGACTTAAACCGCTTGTTGCTACAGTGTCTCCCTTAGCTTCCTTCTTCACCTGTGCCTGCACGCTCAAGAATTCAGAGTCAGAGGGCAAAACCTACTCTACCCCCCTCCCCCGCGCGTCTCTTTCTCTCTAAGTTCGCTCTTAGGACAGCTCTCCCAGAGCAACCGGGTAATCGGGTACGAGTCGCGCCCGGGTCCAGGCCCACCGGCGTGCGGTGGTGGGCGAGGAGTGCAGGTCGGGTTAATCGGGTCGGGCCAGGTCCGCGGAGCGTGATCACGGACGAGGTCGGGTCGGGTGAGAGGGACCTCACCCCGTGGTTAGGAGGCAAACAGCATAAGGCACTTTTTGCCTTTATGCGCCCGCGCGCCTCTGAAAAGTTCCGAGGTGGGACTAAATGTCCCACCCCAATTGAGCGCCCGTCGTGGAGGGAGCAGTGGGCGATCGTGGCTTCACGTGCGGCCTTCGCCCCAACTGCGAACCTGGGACGTTTCGTGGAGACGCCCTGCGCAACCTGGGAGTCGAACCTGGGCGAAGGTGTGCCTGCACCTGCAGGCGAAGGAGCTCTGCCTGCTCAGAATGGCGACGGCGGGTGAGTCACCTGGTCACAGAAGAACGGCCTCTCGGCCAAATCAGACAGGCGGGGGACCTTCTCCGGTCAGAGGGTCTGCAGGGGGCGTGGTGGAGCAAACAGATCACCCTAGGTCAAACTGCGGGCGAAGAAGTGGGTGTGTTCGGTGGGTCTGCAGAGGGCGTTTGGTGGACAGTGGAAGGGCAGAGGAGGAACAGGGTGAGGAGGCGGAGGTTATGCACCGGTCGGCGAGCCGTGTGGGGTGCTGGAGCGATGGGAGTGGTTTGCCGGAGTTTGGCCAGAGGTGGAGAAGGTGAGGGTGATCGGTGGGAAATAGGTGGCGACAGTAAGGGTTTTCAGTATAGAAAAGAAAGAGGGGAGGAAGAGGAGAAGTTCTACCTGCTAAGCTGGACGAGGAGGGGTTGGCGCAGGCGACAGTCGTATCGACTGTCGCCGGAGAAGAAATTGCCTAGAGGAAGGAGCGGCGGCGAGGAAGGGACTGGAGAGGCGCCAGCTGGGTGCGGCGTGACGCGGAAAGATCGAGGGAAGGTAACCCTGCTGCTGGTAGTGCGGCAGGGCGACGAGGAGGAGGAGGAGAGGCCGTCGGAGCAAGGGGGCGTCTGTCGGAGTGGGAAGGGAGGAATTTAGGGGGTGTCTCCGTTAGATCCGAGCTACCGAAAGCGGCAGACGGTGGTGGCTTTTATAGAGGCGAAATCAGAGAGGAGGGCGGAGGGAGACGACGTGCCTCCCTCGCCGGAGCATGGCCGGATCGCGACCCATACCTTCCGCGCCTTCGCACGGAAGGTGTGGGCGATGGCAGAGATCGTGGAGGTGTCCCTGCGACAGCAGACGTCGCAGGGAACACCCCGTTGTCTTGGCAGGGGGTCGCCCTCACCCTGCGCAGCGCCATGCCTCGCCGGAGTATGGCGCTGCGCAGGGTTTTGCAGGGAGGACCAAAATGCAAAAAATGATGAAGAATTAGGGGCCAAAATGCGAGGGTTTCAAAAGTTGAGGGTCAAAAAGTAATGGATGAGGACCAAAATGAAAAGTTGGTCAAGAAGGTTTCTTCTTAGGCCCAAGTTTTTATACATGACTAATTAGGACCTAAGGATTCTGATGGTGAATTTTATTTCTAGATTAAATCTTGTTTGACTGGTCAATTTACGCAAAAACCCAAATTGAGTTGTTAATTGGGCATGGTTCTCAATGTAGGTCAAAATGGGTTCCTAAGGCCAAATTGAAAGTCCTAAACCCTAGAGATTATTTTTCTATGAATTTTAGAGGGTTTATTTAATTTTTACCTTGCCTCGAACCACGTGAATTGAAGTAGGTTTATTTTTAGGGTTACAAGCTGTCATTTAATTCCTTGGAGTTGCTGTAGCCCTTATTGAGTCATTTCATCCCACTTTTCTTCTTATTAGGTTGTTTTGACCTATGTTTGGACCCTGAGTTACCCTATTTTAAGATCGGATTGGTGAAATTGCATTTTTATCCCTCAGTTTATGTTTTCTTTGCAAACTCAGAATCTCTCTGAGCCAAGCCTTTCTAAGGTTATGTAGGAGCTTTTATTCTCTGTATTAGGTCAAAATGAGCTAGTTATGGCTCATGATGAGGTTTTCATCATACCCCCATGCCTAGCTTTTGCGAGTCCTTTAGCAAAAACTTAAGGTTTCAACCCTTGTTCTAGACCATGAAGTTTTTTAATAGCTTTAGATAAGTGCTTTGTCATTTAAACCTAGATTAGGTTAGAATGCTGACCATAGGCACAAAAGGTACTCTAGTACCAATCAAGATCCCAATCTGTCTAGCCTCAGCCTCAGTCCTTAGCAAAGGTTTTTAAGACCCACAAGAACTAACCTAAGGTTTATTGGACTTTGTAGTTAAAGCACCAGTGCTTGAAATGATTTTAGCCCTGGTTCAGTTCGCAGTGCGTTTTGTAAGAGAGAGAGGTAGAAAATTTTTCTGTTTTGGAGAGTTTTCTCTCTCTTTTTCTTTTTAATTCTAGCTTAGGATTGGCTTTTTAACACGGTCTGTATCAGATTCCTTGCCCCCATCATCAATCCTCAAGGGTTCCTGGCGATAGATGCTTCGAGATAGCACCGCCCATGGTAACCCCCAGAACCCTGGCTATTGAGATTTCGAGATAATCCCATCCATGATGTTCCGTGGCTGCGTTCAGACCCTGGCAGTTGACACTTCGTGATAATGCCATCCATGGAATCTGAACCAGCAGGGTGCTTACATGCCCCCAGTAGGATATGTGAATATCCTAAGAGACAAGCACTGAGGAGATGATATTTTGTTACGCATCTTTGAGGGGATTTCCTGCCTCTGCGCTGAGAACTCGTCCAAATCAACTTGTGTTAATTGGCCGCTCCTATTCTAGGTGTACTTTTCAGAATTTTTTCGACGCTTCTGCGTGATTTTGATTTTTACGCTTGCTGAACCAGGCTGTGTGTGAGGTTAGGGTGCTTAGGTTACTGAGTCCCGTAAACCAGAAGTTAGTTAGCGAGGTCAAATACTCCCTAAGCCTTGGACCTAGTACTCAAGCTTTTCATTTTCCTCAACCTCTTGAGGATTGTCTAGATCTTAATGGGTACTAAGAGTTTATCAAGAATGCCTACGGTTTGCGTTCTTACTAATCTTACCAAGCACTTTTCATTTCTTTTCTTGAAAAATGGTCTAGACTAAGGTTAATTCCTTAGCTTCTTACTAATGACTATTACTCTTTTCTTTCATCTTTTTGTGCTCCTTTTCATTTTGTTTCTTTTCCTTCTCCTCAAAATTTCCTTTCTCCTCTTATTCTTTTTATTTTGAAAAATTTTTAATTTTTATGATGTTTTTGGCATATGTGAATTTTTGTTTAAAACCCCCCCTTTTTTTTTTACAAGTTTGCACTTATACCCCCCCATGCCTAAAACTTGCAATGTCCTCATTGTGATTTAGGGGTTTTTATTTACTTAATTTATTCCTTAAGACAGATATTTTTGTGAGTGAATGGGTCGGGATGAATTCTGCGGATGATTTCTAATCTCAGATGCAAGCATCTGAGGTGGAGTCGGCTGTCTTAAAGGGTGAACCTTAAGTGCACAATAGTGTCAGAAAAAAAAAGGTTTTAGATTTTCAAGAAATGACGGGCTGCCTCCCGTTAAGCGCTGAGTTTTACGCCATCGGCCGGGCGCAGTAAGTTCAAAGGAAATGGAGGATGAGGGATGATTCAGCCGAATCAGTAGAAGTTACATCAATGAACGGTTTGAGTCTCTGACCGTTCATGATGAAAGGTTCGGAATCATGGCTGAGTGGACTGATTTCAATGGCTCCATTTCCAAAAACCTGTCGGACTAAATACGGTCCGACCCACTTGGACCTTAGTTTCCCCGGGAAAAGTTTGAGTCGGGCATCAAAGAGTAGGACCTTTTGACCAGGATGAAAGATCTTTCTCGAGATGTGCTTGTCGTGGAAGGCTTTAACCCGCTCCTTGTAGATTCACGAGTTCTCGTATGCGTCTAGGCATAATTCATCGATCTCGCTGATTTGGAGTTTTCTGTGGGTTCCAGCCTTGGAAAGATCTAGATTACAGTTCCGTACTACCCAATAGGCTTTATGCTCCAGTTCTATGGGAAGGTGACATGCCTTTCCGTACACTAGTCTAAAGGGAGACATGCCCAATTGGGTCTTGTGGGTGGTCCTATAGGCCCACAATGCTTCCGGAAGTCGGGACGACCAGTCCTTCTTGTCAGGCCGAACAGTGACTTGCAGGATTTTCTTGATCTCCCGATTTGATAGCTCAGCTAGACCATTTGTTTGGGGGTGGTAAGGAGTAGAGATTCGATGAGACACCCCAAATTTGGCCATCAGTGACCTAAACTGAGCATTTGTAAAATGGGTCCCCCCATCAGAGATAATAGCACGAGGAATCCCGAACCTTGAGAAAATGTTTTGATGTATGAACTTAAGAACAATCTTGTGATTGCAGGTTCGGGTCGGTATGTCTTCGATCCATTTGGACACGTAGTCCACTGCAAGCAAAATGTACTCGAAACCATCCGAAACAGGAAAGGGGCCCATAAAATCAATCCCCCATACATCAAAGATTTCGCATACTAGAATCGGCTGCAAAGGCATCATGTCACGATGGTTCATGTTGCCCAAAGTCTGGCAACGACTGCATGCCTTGCAGTGACTGTATGCGTCTTTGAAAAGTGTAGGCCAGTAGAAGCCACACTGGAGGACTTTGGATGCGGTTTTATGCCCTGAGAAATGGCCACCGCATGCCTGGTCATGGCAGAAAGATATGATATTGCTGATTTCCTCTTCCGGGATGCATCTCTGAATAATTTGATCAGCACCTATGTGGAAAAGGTACGGGTCTTCCCAAATGTAATACTTGGAATCAGAACGCAATTTGTCTTTCTTGGCTTTCGGCCAATCAGACGGTGTCTGATGAGATGCCAAGTAGTTTACTATATCAGCAAACCATGGAAGTCTAGTACCAACAGAAAGCAGGTGCTCATCAGGAAAATGTTCTGTGATGGGTCCGGAAGGGTTGATGATCTCAGAAGGAAGACGGGACAGATGGTCGACTACCACATTCTGCCTTCCCGCCTTGTCGCGAATCTCAAGATCGAATTCTTGCAACAGCAAGATCCAACGGATTAGTCGGGGCTTTGCGTCCTTCTTGGCAAGGAGATGCCTTACAGCCGTGTGATCCGAGTAAATGATGACATGGGAACCCAGAAGATACGATCGGAATTTTTCAAGGGCAAATACTACGGCTAGCAGCTCTTTCTCCGTAACCGTGTAGTTACGCTGAGCCTCGTCAAGTGTCTTGCTAGCGTAGTAGATGACCACGGGTTTCCCGTCAGCTTTCTGCCCCAGGACCGCTCCTACAGCGAAGTCAGACGCATCGCACATGATCTCAAAGGGTTGAGACCAGTCAGGGGATTGTAGGATAGGTGCCTGGGTGACTCGGTCACGCAGGTTTTCAAAGGCTAGCGTGCATTCCTTGGAGATTTCAAAAGGTACATCCTTAGAGAGAAGAGAAGTCAAGGGGCGCACGATTTTCGAGAAATCTGGAATGAAATAGCGGTAAAAACCGACGTGCCCTAAAAAGGAACGGATGTCCCTGATCGAGCTAGGTACGGGAAGGCGAGAAATTAAATCAACCTTAGCTCGATCCACCTTGATGCCTTTTTCCAAAATTGAGTGTCCCAGGACAATTCCCTCAGGCACCATGAAATGGCTCTTTTCCCAGGAAAGAACCAAGTTCACCTCAATGCATCGCCTGAGTATCTGGACCAAGTGTTGGAGGCAATCATCAAAAGATTCTCCAAAGACTGAAAAGTCATCCATGAAGACTTCCAGGAAATCACCTACCATATCGGATAATATGGCAAGCATGCACCGTTGAAAGGTAGCAGGTGCATTGCAAAGACCGAAAGGCATCCTTCGGAAAGCATACGTTCCGAAGGGGCAGGTGAATGTGGTCTTTTCTTGGTCCTCAGGATGGATTGCCACCTGGTTATAACCGGAGTACCCGTCAAGAAAGCAGAAGAACCTATTTCCCACTAGTTTCTCGAGAATTTGATCAATGAAGGGTAGTGGGAAATGATCCTTCTTCGTGGAGGAATTGAGTCGGTGGTAATCTATACAGACTCTCCACGCATTGGCTACTCGGGTAGGAATGATTTCTCCGGTTTCAGTCGTTATGGTGATGAGTCCTGCCTTCTTAGGCACAACCTGAATTGGGCTCACCCAACGACTATCGGAGATCGGGTAGATGATCCCGGCATCTAACCACTTAATGATCTCCTTTTTCACGACCTCCTGCAGATTAGGGTTTAAACGTCTCTGCATTTCACGAGAAGGTCGCGTGCCCTCTTCTGAATAGATATGATGAGTACAATAATAGGGGCTTATTCCAGTCAAATCATCGAGAGTCCACCCGATGGCTCTGCGATGTTGCTGGAGGACAGTAATCAGACGGGATTCCTGTTCGGGATTGAGGTTGGAATTGATAATCACAGGGAGGGTCTGATTGGAACCCAAAAGATGTATTTCAAGTGAGCAGGAAGATGCTTTAACTCGAGGATAGGGTTATCAGCAGCAGCGGGTGGTTCAGTGTAGATGTGAGGTTCAAGGGTAGGAGTTACTGGGTTGTGTATGTCTGGATTCAACTCCTCTGTTTGCGGGTCAAGATCTTTATGTGATTGATGAGGCATAATCGAGTCATTCTGGAAGTGTGATTCATCAACCAAAGTCCTGACGTCACAAATCTGTTCGATGACACCGCAATTAATTCCTTGTTGGGCCTTAAATATATCAATTTTTAAGGTTTGATCTCCAAATTTAAGCTCTATTTGACCCTCCTCACAGCTGATGTTGGCTCTAGCAGTAGCCAAGAAAGGTCTCCCTAGAATGATTGGTGTATCCCTAGGGTTTTTAGGCGCGTCCATATCTAAGACTATAAAGTCCACTGGGAAATAGAAATCCCGCACTCTTACGATAACATCCTCGAGAATCCCTTTTGGTGACTTTATAGACCGATCTGCTAATTGTAATGTCACCTCGGTTGGTTTTAGCTCAGATTCTTCTAGATGGTCAAGTAAGGATGTGGGTATCAGGTTTATGGATGTACCTAAGTCTAGCAAAGCTCTATCAAATTGGGTAGCACCTATCTTGCAGGAAATCAGGGGAGTACCAGGATCTTTTGCCTTGGGTGGGAGTTTACTGAGGATTACAGAGCTGGCTTGCTCTGACAGAACAATTGGGCTCCCACCCTTGGTTCGCGGCTTATGCTGGGGTGTACACACATTCTTTAAAAATCGTGCGTAAGCTGGTACGTGGCGGATTGCATCCATCAAGGGGATGTTTATGTGGACCTACTCAAAGAGCTTGACCAGGTCCTCCTTAGGTGCCACGGGCTTGGTGGTCTTCTTTCCCTTGGTCAAGGCCTCGGGAAATGGGATCTTGGTTGGTTCTTCTAGGATAGGTCCTGGTTTTGGATCTGGGATAGGGGTAGGAACGTCCTGGATTACTGTCCTAGGCTTGGGATCACTACCAAGCTTGGAGTGGTTTGGATGAGGTGGGTCTTGGGTTTCCTTACCACTACGGGTTGTTACGGAATTAAGTCCTGCTTGGTTTTGGTTGGGATTGGGTAAGATAGGTTGCTGCTGGTAACCTGCAAAAGAAGTGGAAGCCTTTATCCCGTCGGATGAAGGAACAGAGGGGGCCTGATAGACCATATGGGCATGGCCCGGGTTTGGGTTCATAACATGCCGCTGGGTTGGCACGTTATTAGGATTAGGCAGAGGTTGGGAAGGAAGAGTACCTGGCTGGCGAGAGTTTTCCAACTGGGTCAATTGGTTTCGGACCTCTGTAAGTTCGTCCTTGTGTTGTTTCTGAATAGCCGCATTCGTTCTTTGAATGTCGGCCAGGGTCTGAAGGATAAGGGACATTTGATCTTGATTTGGCCCAGATGGATAAGTAGGGTTGGGCCGAGGCTGAGGCGGCTGGTAAGGACGAGGAGGTTGTGGGCGGGGTTGGAAGGATGGTCTTTGGGTTTGGGAATTTCCCGCCCACTGAAAGTTAGGATGGTTACGCCATCCAGGATTATAGGTGTTGGAGAACGGGTCATTCTGAATGGCGTTGAGGTCCTCGTAGGTCCGAGGAACCCCTAGAGAGTTAGAGAAAGAGGGAATGGAATTTCCCTGGCAGGTGTAGAAGGAATCGGAAGGACCTCCGGGCAAAGATTCGGATGATGGGTCCATCCTAGGAGAAGATCGATGGAGAATGTTTTGCACAGTTTCCCTTGTGGAAGGAGGCTGTGCGAAAGGGTTATGCGCAGAGGTGGCTCGCTGCAGATGCTGAGTCAGCTCATCCACCTTCTTTTCGATAATCGAGACTTGTCCAATCGACTGGCCATTAACTCCAAGTCGACTGATGCGGACAGGCCCTGCGTCTCGTGTGCTCCCCTGAGATTCGTCGCTGCGCGGGTATTCGTCCTGTCGAATAATCCCATGGAGTCATTGTTGATGGAGTTCTCGCACATGTTTTCGAGAATCTCCCACACGGTGTCTTCATGTTGACCCATGATATTTCCTCCGCAGGTTGCATTGACGAAAAGACGGATGTCCTCACGGAGTCCCTGGTAAAAAGATTGGACTTGTTCCCATTTAGGAACTCCGTGATGGGGGCACTTTCTCATGGGATCCTGAAAACGATCCCATGCCTCATGGAGAGGTTCCCCTGTTTGTTGGGTGAAGTGTGTAATCTGATGGCGCAAGGCGTTGGTCCGTCCAACAGGGAAGAACTTTTTTAGGAACTCGGACTGAAGTTCTTCCCAATTGTTGATCGGCCGGGTCTAAGTTTGGTACCAATGGGCGGCCTTGTCCATAAGAGAAAAGGAGAACATCTTCATGAGAAGAATATCCCGATTTTGTGCGTCTGACCCAAAAGTTTGGGCCAGATGCTTTAGTTGCTTGATGTGCTGGAAGGGATCTTCAGAATTGAGCCCATGGAATTTAGGTATAGCATGAATCATATTGGGCTTCAATTCAGAATCAGGTCCTCCAATCGGGATTCTGACTCGAGGCTCAACGGCCACCGCAGCAGGATTGTAGTGGTCTCGCATCATGGGGCGCTGCGGTGGGTGCACAAAGTTTTGGAAGAGGTCGTTGAGTCACTGGAGCTGGTGCTCTAGATTGTTTTCTTCCTCAACTGGCTGAGCCATGATGGGGGAAGAAGAACTTGGTTCTGAATCAGAAGAGAGAATAATGTGAGGGGCTTGCTGCACAAACACGGGCGTCGAGGCTTGGCCTTGACGAGAGTGAATTTGTAAAGGAGGTCTTAAGGGTGGTCTTAAGGACCTCTTACCGTACATGCACTGTTGGAAGAGATGAGTTTAGAAGGTGCTGGACCCAATCGAGACACCCAAAAATGTTGGATGACTATAGAGGTTCGGGGCAGATGGACCCCTTGATCAGAAAGATCATCCACCTGAGAATTACCTGGGCAGCCAGAGAGGGTGAGTCCCGCGAAGACCCCTACACGGTAGAGCATCCCCACGGGTTACAGGGTTTCCCCCACCCGACCTCTCTTGTCACTGAGATTCCAGGTAGACCAGGATGGGGATCTTGACCTCTTAAGTCTACCAATTTTAGTTTAAGATCAGGGTGCTTAAAGTTACACTTGAACTTTTAGGTATTTTTGAGTGAGAAAGTGACCTAATTTTAAGGTTTGGTTGACCCAAGGGGTCAACTTTACCTTTTGTTCCTTTGAGAGCTTTTGGGTCCTTTCTTTTTGGGTTCGAGTGTTTAGAGAGCCAATTGTTTAGGGTTTCTCTGAATAAGTATGTTCAATCAATGGTTTAGGCACACTTCTTTTGGATTTTCTCCATTCTTGATTTAAGTAGTGTGTCTCTAAAACCCTAATGTTGAATCTTATGTTGGCTCTATTTGGTCCAGTTAGTTCTTTGTTGGGTAATTAGGGCTCAAGCAAGAATGTGTTAGCCCTTAAATACCCTTAATAGTGTGCAGGAATAATGGGTTGAAAACTTGCAACTTTTTATGGTTTACTAAGTATAGAAGACAGGTTAGCCCTATATTGCTTGTTCTTTTCTTTTCTTCCTCTTTAGAATTTAGGGATTGAGAGGATAGAAAATTACCTGTCCTCGGAGTGGTTGTCGTGCGGTTGCTTGTCTTCTTAATTTCCTGTAGCTGCACAAAAGAGAGGAGATTATTAGAACTAAAAGAATGTTTACCTCTAGAATAGCCGTTGCTCCCCGGCAACGGCGCCAACTGGCGGAACGGGTGGTAGCAACTATCTTTTCTTAAGTCGTTGTAGTACAGATAGTTATTGCCCTCATTTGCTAATATTTGTTACTCGGAAAATACAGTTCTCCCGAGGTCGAACTCAGGGAGCAAGTCGTATTCTAGAGATATACATGTTCTATTACAAAAATAAAGAGAGAGAGAGAGATGAAAGTTTGGCTCTTCTTCTTCTCTTCTTTCTTCCTCTTTGTCTTCTCTCCTCTTTGGCTTTTGTTCTTCGTGTTCTTCCTCTATTTCTTGGTTGGACGATCCTGTCTTTTTCTTCTTTTGATTTTCTTTGTTTCTTCTTTTCTTGCCTCAGATCTTCCTCCCGTGCTCTTCTTCTTCTTTTCTTCTTCTTCTGGACGTCGTCTGATTTGAAAATCAGATGACTTAAACCGCTTGTTGCTACAGTGTCTCCCTTAGCTTCCTTCTTCACCTGTGCCTGCACGCTCAAGAATTCAGAGTCAGAGGGCAAAACCTACTCTACCCCCCTCCCCCGCGCGTCTCTTTCTCTCTAAGTTCGCTCTTAGGACAGCTCTCCCAGAGCAACCGGGTAATCGGGTACGAGTCGCGCCCGGGTCCAGGCCCACCGGCGTGCGGTGGTGGGCGAGGAGTGCAGGTCGGGTTAATCGGGTCGGGCCAGGTTCACGGAGCGTGATCACGGACGAGGCCGGGTCGGGTGAGAGGTACCTCACCCCGTGGTCAGGAGGCAAACAGCATAAGGCACTTTTTGCCTTTATGCGCCCGCGCGCCTCTGAAAAGTTCCGAGGTGGGACTAAATGTCCCACCCCAATTGAGCGCCCGTCGCAGAGGGAGCAGCGGGCGATCGTGGCTTCACGTGCGGCCTTCGCCCCAACTGCGAACCTGGGACGTTTCGCGGAGACGCCCTACGCAACCTGGGAGTCGAACTTGGGCGAAGGAGCTCTGCCTGCTCAGTAATGGCGACGGCGGCCGAGTCACCTGGTCACAGAAGAACGGCCTCTCGGCCAAATCAGACAGGCGGGGGACCTTCGCCGGTCAGAGGGTCTGCAGGGGGCATGGTGGAGCAAACAGATCGCCCTAGGTCAAATTGCGGGCGAAGAAGTGGGTGTGTTCGGTGGGTCTGCAGAGGGCGTTTGGTGGACAGTGGAAGGGCGGAGGAGGATCAGGGTGAGGAGGCGGAGGTTATGCACCGGTCGGCGAGCCGTGTGGGGTGCTGGAGCGATGGGAGTGGTTCGTCAGAGTTTGGCCGGAGGTGGAGAAGGTGAGGGTGATCGGTGGGAAATAGGTGGCGACAGTAAGGGTTTTCAGTATAGAAAAGAAAGAGGGGAGGAAGAGGAGAAGTTCTACCTGCTAAGCTGGACGAGGAGGGGTTGGCGCAGGCGACAGTCGTATCGACTGTCGCCGGAGAAGAAATTGCCCAGAGGAAGGAGCGGCGGCGAGGAAGGGACCGGAGAGGCGCCAGCTGGGTGCGGCGTGACGCGGAAAGATCGAGGGAAGGTAACCCTGCTGCTGGTAGTGCGGCAGGGCGACGAGAAGGAGGAGGAGAGGCCGTCGGAGCAAGGGGGCGTCTGTCGGAGTGGGAAGGGAGGAATTTAGGGGGGTGTCTCCGTCAGATCCGAGCTACCGAAAGCGGCAGACGGTGGTGGCTTTTATAGAGGCGAAATCAGAGAGGAGGGCGGAGGGAGACGACGTGCCTCCCTCGCCGGAGCATGGCCGGATCGCGACCCATACCTTCCGCGCCTTCGCACGGAAGGTGTGGGCGATGGCAGAGATCGTGGAGGTGTCCCTGCGACAGTAGACGTCGCAGGGAACACCCCGTTGTCTTGGCAGGGGGTCGCCCTCACCCTGCGCGGCGCCATGCCTCGCCGGAGTATGGCGCTGCGCAGGGTTTTGCAGGGAGGACCAAAATGCAAAAAATGATGAAGAATTAGGGGCCAAAATGCGAGGGTTGCAAAAGTTGAGGGTCAAAAAGTAATGGATGAGGACCAAAATGAAAAGTTGGTCAAGAAGGTTTCTTCTTAGGCCCAAGTTTTTATACATGACTAATTAGGACCTAAGGATTCTGATGGTGAATTTTATTTCTAGATTAAACCTTGTTTGACCAATCAATTTACGCAAAAACCCAAATTGAGTTGTTAATTGGGCATGGTTCTCAATGTAGGTCAAAATGGGTTCCTAAGGCCAAATTGAAAGTCCTAAACCCTAGAGATTATTTTTCTATGAATTTTAGAGGGTTTATTTAATTTTTACCTTGCCTCGAACCACGTGAATTGAAGTAGGTTTATTTTTAGGGTTACAGGCTGTCATTTAATTCCTTGGAGTTGCTGTAGCCCTTATTGAGTCATTTCATCCCACTTTTCTTCTTATTAGGTTGTTTTGACCTATGTTTGGACCCTGAGTTACCTTATTTTCAGATCGGATTGGTGAAATTACATTTTTACCCCTCAGTTTATGTTTTCTTTGCAAACTCAGAATCTCTCTGAGCCAAGCCTTTCTAAGGTTATGTAGGAGCTTTTATTCTCTGTATTAGGTCAAAATGAGCTAGTTATGGCTCATGATGAGGTTCTCATCACCACCCAAAGGCACGTCTTCATTTCCCTCTCATTTTTCCCTCCAAAAACATCCATTCATCCCTTCATTTCCCTCCAAAAACATCCACATACCCCTTCATTTCCCTCCAAAAATACCATAACCACCATCCCCCTATTCTATATATATCACCCATAACCACCACATTTTCTTCATCTGAATTTCCACATAATGAAAAAATAAAAGGTCTCGAGAGGAAAATGATTCGACTTGACCATTGTACATTGCTAACAGTAGTAAATCAAACAATCGTGAATCTCAAGTCATTGTCTAAGTCGCTAAAGTAGTGATCAATCCTGTTAATCAAATGGGTCCTATGGAAAGTCCATCAATTCCCAATCTCCAGTGAAAATCCAAAATTTTTATCCTAGTCTAACGTTATTCACCCACCCCCCCTTACTCACTCATTTTGGGTTAGCTCTATATACTACATCAATTCTACCTATATTCACCTCACATAGTTGACAAGGAGGAGAAAAGTTGAAGGAGAATTAAGGAGGCTTCCTTCCTTTCTTAGTATCTACCTTCTTCCCTCTTCCTTGGTACAAAGCCAAGGAGCAAATTCACTTGGAGGATGGCCAGGCAAGAAGGACATAGGGTGGTGGATGTCCACCCTAGGAGGAGATAGATAGGAGTCTTCATCAAGATTGGGGCAATCATTTTTGGAGCGAGGACTTCTTCCATCTACTTGGAGCATTTGGCAACTTTCTTCTTCTAACCTTTCTAGTTGCAATTTCTTCTTGGTTGTATTAAGCATTCCTTTACACTTGAGGATTACTTTTGTGGGATCCTCCATACAAGTGAGCTCTCAAGTGTATTAACTTGTGAAACTTTATTTTGTTATAAAAAGTTTATTTACCTTTCACTTTTGCTTCCTAATTACTTCATGTGTCTTTAATCAGTAGCACACATAACCTTCCTAATTATCCTAGTTCCACTTGCTGGGTGAGCTTAGGAAAGTTGAGTTTTGTTGCTTTAAATTTGTTGCAATTGTTTAGGCATATTTTCTATCCCTTAGTTGCCCATATTTCAAAAACCTAAAAAAAAATCAAAACCAAAAATACAAAAAGAAGATTTAAGAGAACGAGAGAGAGAATATCTTGATAACTAACAAATTGGCCTCCTTGGATGATCCTAGATGCTCATCCTACCTAGGTTATAAATTTAAAAGTTGGTCAGAGTTTACACGTTACGACTTATATTTGTATCTTTATCAAACCACATAAAATTTGTATCACTTTGTGGCGTCGTTGCTGGAATTGCACGACTTAGTTATTCATTTATTTCTCTCTCTTGCATACTTGAGTCTTCACTAGTTTTTTTTGTGTTTTGATCAGGTGCAAATCTAGGCAAAAGTAGGATTTGGATTGAATTGGAGCTGAAGCTTCTAATTTCTTGCCTTCCTATGGTCAGCAGGTAAGTACCTAGCCAAAACCTTCTTAAAAATCCTAAGAAAATCTCAAAAAAAAATATTTAAAATATCAAAACTTATAAAAACCAGAAAGATTTGGAGTGGTGAAACCCTAAAATCCATTTGATTAATTGTTTGCATCAATTCTCCACCACCTCCATTACATTAGTGTTCAATTTTTGAAAATCTAGACTTCTGTCTTCATTTTTAAAAGTCAAGTTTGGGCACAAATAAGCTTCTTAAAATATTCAAACTCTACCCACAAAAGTCCCTTTGAGTCAGAAACCTAAGTTCTAAATTTCATAATATTTGGACAAATAGAAAAAATTAAAAAATTCATGGACTGAAGAGGGGTCAAACCTTAATTCCTTATTATTTTCTTACTGTCCCTGAATTTTATAAATTTTTATTCTCATCATATTTGGACAAAATTTATATTTTTGAAAACTTTGAAAAGATATCTCTAACATATGAAATTTTCAAAAAGTTCAGAGGTTGTTTGAGGATTTTGCAGAATCAATTTTCCGAATCCATCTTTTCTAGATTTTGATACCAGTGTAGAAAAAATCTCATAAAAATATCAAACAAGTTTCAAAAATCCTAAAAAAATCATTTTTGGAATCCTTTCTTGATTTCCTTTACAGTGGTGTTGTTGTTTGTCTTATTTGCATCACCACGTAGAAATATTTTATAAAAAAGATTCATTTCTTAGGAGTTTCCTACATAGGATTTCACGTTTAGGGTTTTATTTCTCTTATCTTAGTCACATTGTGATTCACACATCAACTTAAGGAAAATTGGCTTTCACCAATTACAACTTGATTGCAATTATTATGTGACACTTCAAACTTGTTTGAAGATTTAATAAGAGAAATCTTAAAATCCATAAAAATCTATATCAAACCCTAAAATCCTTCTACTTGTAAATCCTTGCTTGCAAACCACTTGTTTTGGCTTTGGGCATACTCTCTTGCCTAAATTCGTACACACAAAAAAATGAAATAATCCGGGCAACTACCCCCTTAATGCCCTTCATAAGCCCGTGCACTTGCAATATCCTAAGCCTAATCTAAAATTTATAGCAATTTGACCCTTAAGGATTTCATCCACATTAGGTTTGATACTTGTTTATTAGATTATTCTCAATTGACTTCAATTCCTCAATTTAACCAAATTCTAGGCTAAAGGGTCGCATCAAATGATCAGCTGTGAGTTTATACAAGCCCCTAGTGATTCCCCTAGGACATGCTTGGGTCCAATCCCCCCTTTGCAGCTTAGTTAGGTTAAATTAAAGGAATGGTCAATATTTTATTAACTTTTTAATAATTCAAGAAACCAAGTCTTAGGTTTTTCTAAGGAGTTAACATTAAGATAGGCTTAGAATTTTGTTTGATTGAAGTACACACTTCTCTCCTCCCCTTGTTCTTCATAAAGTGTATGCATGGGTGCAGGTCCCAAAATCTGCACTTGGAGAGACCACTTGATTTCGCCCCCCACACAAAGCATTTGACTTGTTCTCATTCTTCTTCTTCTTTTTATAAAAATATGGAAAACATGCCAAACAGGTCCAATTTTTCTTCCACCTCTCACTCACAACCCACCCCTAACCCTCCCATTCATAATCCTCAATTTGACATTCCCATCCCTAACATCCCTAATCTAGAAATGCCTCCTAACGTCGAGTTGCCAAATGGACAAAACCAAGGTCCCCCACCTAATCCCTTATAATGGTTGAGCAAGTGGCTTAACTACAAGCTAATCAACAACAGTTGGCTAGGACTATCATGAACCTAGCCAACCAAAGGTAGAATCCACTACCTCGTGAAGAGCCTGTCATTCCCCTTAAAGATTTTTATGATCCATCTAATTATGAGTAATGACCAAGGGTAGTGATTCCCAAGGGAGCTTTGAAATCAAGCCAGTGATTCTAAGCCTTATGAATCACTTTCATGGCTTACCTAAGGAAGATCAATTTAGCCACCTAGAGGAACTCATAGTCCTCGCACAAACCACTTGTTCTCTCAATGTGCGAGAAGATTTATGGCTAATGCGACTCTTCCCTTTCTTTCTTAAAGATAAGGCTGCTTATTGGTTCAGAACTGTTGGTAGACCAATTACAACTTGGCCTCAACTCAAGAGTGCATTTCTCAAAAAATTCTCTCTTATAGGTTGCATGAATGCATTACAAAGATCCATTATGACCTTCCAAAAGAAACATGGTGAATCTTTACACGAAGCTTGGGAAAGGTTTCAAGAATTGTTAAGAAGTTGCCCACACCATGAGGTACTGCTCTGGCAACTAGTACAAATCTTCTATCATGGATTAGAAGATAAATTAAGAAGATTTGCTGATGCCTCACATGGTGGCAACTTCCTAAATAAAGATGCTGAGAGTGCCTATCAACTTTTTGAAGAAATGAGCAAAAAGTCATTTAATCTTGCTTCCATGAGTACCTTTGGTAGAAATACCAACTCGCAATTAGGAGTTCATGAGATAGGCAGTCATCGCTAATCTATTTCTGTTACTCAGGATGATATTCAAATGATCACCTAGAGACTCGATCAATTGTAGATTCACCAGAAGAAGATTGAGGAAAGAATTAATCACAAAACTGACTTCACCCTCACCTACACCTGGCCTTCTTAAGAGAGAGCTTGCATCATGTTGGTGCTGTCCCAGATGAGTATAATTATTTTCTTGAGGCTACACCTGATTTGATTGGGACATTTGATTTTATGAACCCCAACTCCTATAGCTCAGCTGCAAAACATATTTTCGCCTCCAGAAGTACTTTAGAAACTCCTCCACTTCTTACAATGCAAGTTAGAGGAACCACCTGAATGCATCTTGGAATACTGCTAATTGATAGTCAAGAAATTTCATGTGAAGAAATCAATTTTAGGGTCTCATGAAAGAGAAACCCGTGTCGTCGTATTTTCACAAAAAACTCCAACGTATCAAATAATATTTATAACCGGGATGGTGAGTCTAGGGTCGAACATAGGGAGGCGAATGTTTGATTTTAGAAATTCGCATTTATTTATTTCTTTTTGGTATTTTTGTGCTTTTCTAATTTTTTTGGTGTTTTATAGCAGGAGATCAGGTCCAGAAATTATATTTAACTACTTTAATCTACTTGCAGAAAATTAGAGAGAGTAAGAGAAAGAGAGAGAGAAACAAATATTATCTAGATAATTCAAATGTTTATTAGAACTACATGCAGAAATTAATCTCTATTCTAGAAAGCAGTAAAAAAGAAGAGCTAGAAGAATCCCCCTTGACGGCTGCTTGGAGGATGAGCTGCGTGGACATGATGCTCGAAAGAAGGTGATGAAGAGCTGGATGAAGGAGGATGGAGCCAGATGAATTGAGGATGAAGTGGAATGGCATAGCAATGGAATCTGCTTCCCAAAGGGGGGTGAGAATACGACCATGGGTACTCCACAAATGGGGATGAGATAAAGGGAAAAATTATTTTTTAAACTCCAATGGAGCACCCCGAGCTTGGGACAAGCTCGTAGAGCCTTGGAGAGGGTATGGAGAGAGTAGGAAGAGATGAAGAGGAAGGAGGGGATGTGTAGGCCTTTTATAGGTGAAAGATGGGGGTAAAACAAGGCATGGACTCACATGGAGCCGTGCTACACAAGCGCATAGCTGGATGCTCTACTACACACCGCTAGAGAGGGAATGAAGAGATTGCAGGTATTGTGCACTAGGCCATTCTTGGCCATTGGATTCTGATTATGGGGCGTGGAGCACGCTAAGATCATGACTCACAACATTGGAGGATAGTGCAAATCGAGCATAAGAGCCTCAAGGAGAGATGGCCACTGTTGGATCTTGATCGTAGGGCTCAAATTGTGTGAAGCCTGTGCTTAGATCGCATGAAGATGTGTATGATCATGCGTTATCATGCTTTCCTGGAATGTCTCTCATTTGTGTAGCCACGTAGTGGCCTCAAGCGTCATCTGATCTAATTTGAACAGCTAAATTTTTCCCTTGTGGATTTAATCCGAGGAGCATAGGTTGAATGCTTGTCTGATGCTTTGGATAGGGTGCTTGCCCAACACACTATTAGTGCGGATTGTCTCGTGGGTGGCTTGGTGCTTGCGTGCTCATAACTGTTGGATGAAGAACCAACAGCTGTGATTGAAGGAGGCCTTTAAGAAGAGAAGGGTGCGGCGACGCAACTTGCTTTATGGTCATTGGATGAGGATCCATCAACCCACATTACACATTGAGGAGCTATTCAGAGGTTGGGTGGGCGCTGAGGGCGACTTTGGATGGCCATGATGGCGCTACGTGGTACTATCACGACCATCCATCTTACTCCATATCTAGGAAGAAGGAGAAAAATTTCCTTCTAGGAAGTGATGCCAACATGTTACCACCTCGGTACTTACTCCATATCTATATTCCATATCTATATACGAACGATATAAGTACATCTTGCGGTTCATGTGTCTTAGATGGTACTATCTTGAAGTATTGAAGCGAGAGCCTGGATTCACTGGGAGTTCCTCTCACAATGCCACGACGTGTCAAGGTGTAGGGCTCCTAGAGGTGCCTTGGATGGTGCTATTATAGCGTTGGAGAAAGGGCCTCTTTGAGGATCGGTGATGGGGATGATGATTCTGACACAATTCTATTGATGGCTAATTTGAGGCTAAGCATGGGGGAGCAAACTATAAAAAGAAATTCCAAGAATGTTGGCCATTCATAAGCACTGACACTTGAATTTTCATTGTCATGCAAATTCTAGATTGATTTCCTAGGTCAAGGAGGTTTTTACTATGACAAATGGTTGACAGGATAATTAGGATCAGAAGGGGAAAATTAGTCGAATTCTTAGGAAGATACACATATCCTGTTTTATGCTAACCTTTCAATCCAAGGATAAATCCTGATGCTTTATCTTAAATGAATCATTTTTCAAATCATTTTGTACTAAAACATGTACTCAAAAACAAAAAAAAAGTTTGCCCTAATATCGTTTTGTGAAGCAATTTTGCTAAGGGATTGGTGGTTGAGCCCGGATAGGTGGGTTAATATGGTGATTTTATCGTTGAAGTGTGTATAGTGGTTAACCTAAATTAGACCTAACCATCTCTTTACAAAATTTTTAACCTGGCCTACTTGATTTTATCTTGGTCACTTTTAGGCCCAGGGTCGAACTCAGGGAAGTGGGGTTAGAAGTCAAGTTTCTATGCCTATCCTACAACGAATTTCTTCCGTTCGTTTATTGTGTTTTTGGTGTTTTTTCTATTTAGATTTTTTTCTGATAATTCTTGTCCTTGAGTTACACCCTCAAAATTAGGTTCTTGGCTTTGAGCCAAATCAGGTGAAAGTGCAAAACTTGTAAGAAAAGGTTTCAATCAAAGAAATTCACATATACCAAAAACACCATAAAAATTAAAATTTTTTTTGAAAAAAGAATAATAAAATGAGGGAGGAAAGAAAATTTGGTGAAGGAGAAGGAGAAAAGAAACAAAATGAAAAAGGAGCACAAAAATGTGAGAAAAGAGTGATAGTCATTAGTAATGAACTAAGGAATTGACCTAAGTTCTAGACCTCATTCATGAAAAAATTGAAAAGTGCATAGTAAGATTAGTAAGAACGCAAACCTTAGGCATTCTTGAATAGACTCTTAGTACCCATTAAGATCTAGACATTTCTTAAGAGGTTGAGGAAAATGAAAAGCTTAAGTATTAGGTCCAAGGCTTAGGGAGTATTTGGCCTCATTAACTAACTTTTGGTTTACGGGACTCAGTAACCTAAGCACCCTAACCCCACACACAGCCTGGTTCAGTAAGCGTAAAAATCAAAATCACGCAGAAGCGTTGCAAAATTTTGAAAAGAACACCTAGAGTAGGAGCGGCCGATCAACACAAGTTGATTTGGACGAGTTCCCAGTGCGGAGAGATGGGAAATCCCCTCGAAGATGCGTAACAAAATATCATCTCCTTGGTGCTTGTCTCTTAGGATATTTACATATCCTACTGGGGGCATGTAAGGACTCTGCTGGTTCAGATTCCATGGATGGCATTATCACGAAGTGTCAATTGCCAGGGTCTGGATTCGGCCACGGAACACCATGGATGGGATTATCTCGAAATCTCAATAGCCAGGGTTCTGGGGGTTACCATGGGCGGTGCTATCCCAAAGCATCGATTGCCAGGAACCCTTGAGGATTGATGATGGGAACAAGGAATCTGATACAGACCGTGTTGAAAAGCCAATCCTAAGCTAGAATTAAAAAGAAAAAGAGAGAAAACTCTCCAAACAGATAAATCTTCTATCTCTCTTTCTTACAAAACGCACTGCGAACTGAGCCATGGCTAAAATTATTTCAAGCACGGGTGCTTTAACCACATAGTCCAATAGACCTTAGGTTAGTTCATGTGGGCCGTAAAAACCTTTTCTAAGGACTGAGGCTGAGGTTAGACAGATCTGGATCTTGGTTGGCACTAGAGTACCTTTTAGACCTATGGTTAGCATTCTAACCTAATCTAGGTTTCAAATGAAAAGCACTTATCTGAAACCATTAAGAACTTCATGGTCTAGAACAAAGGTTGAAACCTTAAGATTTTGCTAAGGGACTAGCAAAAGCTAGGCATGGGGTATGATGAGAACCTCATCATGAACCCTAACTAGCACAATCTAACCTAGATATGCAAGAAAAAGCTCCTACATTACTCCAAGAAAGGCTTAACTCAGAGAATTCTGAGTTCAAAAAGAAAATAAGTCATAAGGGGTAAAAATGCAATTTCACCAACATAATTTGCAAACATGGTAATTAAGAGTTCAAACACAGGTCAAACTAACCTAATAAGAAGGAAAGTGGGATGATATGACCTAACAAGGGCTACGGCAACTCCAAGGAATTAAATGACATTCTGTAACCCTAAAACAAATCCACTTCAATTCACGAGGTTCGAGGTAGGGTAAAAATTAACTAAACCCTCTAAAATTCATAGAAAAATAATCTCTAGGGTTTAGAACCTTCAATTTGGCCTTAGAAACACATTTTGACCTACATTTAGAACTATGCCCAATTAATGATTTAATTTGGGTTTTTACGTAAATTGGCCGATCAAACATGGTTTGACCTAGAAACAAAATTCATCATTAAAATCCTTAGGTTCAACATAGTCATGCATAAAAACTTGAGCCTAAGAAGAGACCTCCTTGACCGACTTTGCAATTTGGTCCTCATCATTTACTTTTTGACCCTTAACTTTTGAAACCCTTGCATTTTGGCACCCAATTTCCTCGTCGTTCTTTGCATTTTGGTCCCTCCTGCAAGTCTCTGCGCAGCACCATGCTCCGGCGACTTTGCGTGGAGCATGGCGCCCGTAGGGTGAGGGGGACGTCCTGCAAAGTGAACGCGGAGTTCCCTGCGACGTCTGCTGTCGCAGGGACTCAGCCATGCTGCCTGACGACCCCCACACCTTCCGTGCGAACGCGCAGAAGGTATGGGTCTCGTCTCCGACCATACTTCGGCGAGGGTCGCACGTCGCCAGCCTGCGTCCGCCTCTCCTCCCCGCCTTTATAAGAACCAGCATCGCCAGCCGGTTCTCGCAGTCTGGTCTTGGCAGAGAAACCCTCAACCTTTCCTCTCTCCCCACTCCGACAGGAAACCCACCAGCTCCGGCGGCCACTCCTCCTTCTCGTCGCTCTACTGCAATACCAGTAGCAAAGTTTGTGTCGTCTAGTCTTCCCGCGTCGTGCCGTACCAAGCGCGCGCTTCCCTGCCCACTTCCTCGCCGCCGCTCTCTCCCCCTGGGTTCTTCTTCTCCAGCTCTCCACCCCTCCACTGCCACTCTACACCTCCACAACTCACCCCCGATCAAAACCACTTTTCCGGCCACAGGAAGACCTAGGCACGCACGCCTAGGCCGTCCCGCAGCCTGCTGCACCTCGCACTACCTTCGCCGTGCCACGGCGAAGGTTCCCCTGTGGTCTGATTAGGTCGAGAGGCCCTTTTTCTGTTAGACAGATCTGCTGCCCCGACTACCATTGGCGATGACCCAAGGAGCTTCCAAGCAAGCTCCAGGCTTCAGAGAGTCAGGTCTCCAGCTGAGGCGAATTTGGGGAGACTCAAGTGAAGGCAGGCAGCTGGCACGAGAGGGGAAACAAGGATGCAGCTGCTGAAGTGAGGTCGCGGTCTTCCTGCGGGCACGTGCGAGAAGAAGCAGAAGTTTAATCCCACATCGGAAGTTCTCGAAGCGCCGCGCCCATTTAAATTGATTTTGTGTTTTTACCTTATCGCCTCTGATACACCTGGGGTGAGGTCCCACGCCCCATCACATGCCCCGTCCGCGGTTTCACCACGCGGACCCGGCGGATCCGACCCGACACTACCCACGCACACCTCGCGCACCAAATCACGCCGGTGTGCCTGGTCTCGGTACGCAACCCGACCCGTTAACCTGCGGCTCTGGGAGAGCTTCCTGTGAGCAGTTTGTAGAGAGAGAGGATACGTGCAGGTAGAGGGAGGGGATAGGTTTTGCTTCCCCCTTGTGTGCAGGATAGGAGTGCTGAAGGAGAAGGGCTTAGCACTTAGCCGCAGGAAGGAGAAGAGAAGAAGCAGAAGAAGAAGAAGGCTCGCCAAAGAAGAAGAAGCAGCGAAGGAAGGAAAAGAGGAGAATCACTGTAGCAGACCGCAGTTTAAGTCGTCTGACGGCTGTATCAGACGACGGATGAACCTTCAGAGGAGATAAAGTAGAAGGAAGAAAAGAAGAATAAGAAGGAAAGAATAAGGCTCTGCAGTTGAAGAAAAGAAAAAGAAAAGAGAAGAAGGAAGAAAGAGAAGACCTTGCAGCTGAAGAGCAGAAGACAGAGACGAGAAAAAGAAGAAGAACTGAAGAAGAAAAGAAATAGAAGACAAGTAGAAGAAGAGGAATTGAAGGCAAACAGAGGCAAGGAAGAAGAAGACCAGTAAAGAGAGAAAGGCAAAGGAAGAAAAGAAGAAAGAAGAGAAGAAGAGAAGAAGAGGGAAGGATCAGAGAGAAGGCACAAAGAGAAGAAGAAAAAGCCAAGACAAAAAACCTCTCTCTCTCTCTCTTATTTTTGTAATTCAATAAAGAAACTTTGTACTTCTAGAATTTCAGTAGCTCCCTGAGTTCGACCTCGGGAAAACTATTTCCGAGTAAAAAAAAAATGCATGGTAATGACAACCGTAGCTGTCTCATCTTATACTATAACGACATTACTGTAATAAGCATAAAAACGCACAAAAGCAACACTGCGGTTGCCCATCATCACCATATTTTGGCACCGTTTCCAGGGAGATTAGGTGCACCGTTGGCAGTGGAGGGTCGGAGGGTGTTTAGTATGATGAGGCGGAGCTTTTGGGACAGTTGGCGAGTCGTATGGGGTTGTGGGATGACGGGGGAGACTCGCCGGAGAGTGGCCGGAGGCGGGGAAGGTGAGGGTGATCAGGCGTGGTTGTGGGGCAATAAAGTCAAATAGATTGGGGAAAAGAAAGAGGGGACGAAGGGGAGTAAATGTAACCTACCTAAAGGGACGAAGGGGGGAGGGCGGAGCTACCGGTTCGTACCTGCCGGAGCTGGAGAAGAAGAACCCAGGGGGAGAGAGCGGCGGTGAGGAAGTAGGCAGGGAAGCGTGTGCTTGGTGCGGCACGACGCGGGAAGACTAGACGACGCAAACTCTGCTGCTGGTATTGCAGCAGAGCGACAAGGAGGAGTGGCCGCCGGAGCTGGTGGGTTTCCTGTCGGAGTGGGGAGAGAGGAAAGGTTGAGGGTTTCTCCGCTACGACCAGACTGCGAGAACTGACTGGCAATGCTGGTTCTTATAAAGGCGGTGGGGGAGAGGCGGATGCAGGCTGGCGGCGTGCGCTCCTCGCTGGAGTATGGTTGGATACGAGACCCATACCTTCCGCGCGTTCGCACGGAAGGTGTGGGGGTCGTCAGGCATCATGGTTGAGTCTCTGCGACAGCAGACGTCGCAGGGAACTTCGCATTCACTTTGCAGGACATCGCCCTCACCCTGCGCAGCTCCATGCTCAGCGCAAAGTGGCCGGAGCATGGTGCTGCGTAGAGACTTGCAGGAGGGACCAAAATGAAAAGAACGATGAGGAAATTGGGGGCCAAAATGCAAGGGTTTCGAAAGTTAAGGGTCAAAAAGTAAATGATGAGGACCAAATTGCAAAGTCGGTGAAGGAGGTCTCTTCTTAGGCTCAAGTTTTTATGCATGACTATGTTTAACCTAAGGATTTTAATGGTGAATTTTATTTCTAGGTCGTACCATGTTTGATCAGCCAATTTACGTAAAAACCCAAATTAAATCATTAATTGGGCATGGTTCTCAATGTAGGTCAAAATGGGTTTCTAAGGCCAAATTGAAGGTTTTAAACCCTAGAGATTATTTTTATATGAATTTTAGAGGGTTTATTTGATTTTTACCCTACCTCAAACCTCGTGAATTGAAGTGGGTTTGTTTTAGGGTTACAGAATGTCATTTAATTCCTTGGAGTTGCTGCAGCCCTTGTTAGGTCAGATCATCCCACTTTCCTTCTTATTAGGTTAGTTTGACCTGTGTTTGGACCCTTAATTACCCTATTTGCAAATTGTGTTGGTGAAATTGCATTTTTACCCCTTATGACTTGTTTTCTTTTTTGAACTCAGAATTCTCTGAGTTAAGCCTTTCTTTGAGTAATGTAGGAGCTTTTTCTTGCATATCTAGGTTAGATTGTGCTAGTTAGGGTTCATGATGAGGTTCTCATCATCAGGGTTCCAAAACGGGTCTTGCTATTCGCATGACGGAGTACTTGCAAGTCAAGGATTATCTTTTCTCTTTTATATTTTTTATCTTTTTATTGGAATGCAAGAGAAATAGAAATAAAGTAAATATAGTATAGATATATATGTATATACTATATATGTATAAAGGGGTGGGGGTGGAGGCAGAGATGGAGTATAGCACGGTGTCGAGTCGGTCGTCATGTAGAAAGACGCAACCAACAGGATGAGGTGCCGCGTGGAGTGTAGGATGGATGGTGGAAGATGTGTGTGACCACGCTTTTTGTATGCGTGTATCGGGGAATATCAGCAACTGGTGCAGATATTCCCGCGATACAACGTATGGTAAGTAATGTGAAAATATATATATATATGTATATATAGATATATGTAGATAAATATATATATATGTATATGTATATATGGTTATAGATATAAACGTATATATGTATGTATATTTGTATATATATATATAAGTATATGTGTATATATATGTATACGTATATAAGTATATGTATATGTGTAAATATATATGTGTATATATATATATATAAGTGTATAGATATATGTATATATATATATGTATGTATATTAATACTTAGTTATATAAATACTACTATTTATATATATATGTAGATATATGTATATAAATATATGTATATATATCAATATGTATATGTATACGTATATATATATGTATATAATACTATATAAGTGAGAGTGTGTGTGTGCAAGAGTGTGAGTGTGTGTGTATGTGTGTGTGTAGAGATAGAGTGAGAGAGTGTTGTGAGAGAGAGAGAGAGAGGGAGACTGTTGGAGTGAAGAGGATGGAGAGTTAAGTTGGCTAGGTCCTCCAAGCGTCGTCTGATGGCGCACGCACACGCGCAGGCGCGTGGGCGCGTGAGGATGTGCGCGTTTGGAGGAAGTGAGCATGGAGAGGACCGCAGCGCATAGCGTTGCGTGGAGAGCTGGAGCGGGCGCACGCAGACGTACGCGGGCGAAGGGAGAGGGTGGCGCGAGCAGGTGCGGTTGATGCAGGCGCATGCAGACGTGCGGGCGGGAGCTGGAGCGGCCGCGGGGCTGGACGCGGGTGCAGGCAGTGGCCGGTTGCGGCGCATCGGGTGACCGGATAAGTGAGAAACTTACCGGTCACCCCACTGTAGCCACAGTGTTCCGCAGAAACGCGTGAACAGTGGCTACAGTGGCCGAGCGAGCCGTGCAACCTCTTGTGCCCGGTGCTGTGAGTGCGGGTGGCTTGCGGCTGGCTCGGTGAGTGCTGGCGCACGCGTGGAAGGGGTGCGCCGGTTGGTTGCGGGCACGGAGAGGTTCGCGTACGCGAGGAAGCTAGAGGTGAGGGCACCTGCAGGCGCGCACTGGAGGCCTGTGTTCACTGCTGCCACCTTGCTGCTGCTGCTATGGGGCTTGGCCGGCTGCTGTAGGGGCATGCGGTGGCCAGTTGAGCTCCAAAGCTTGAAGGTTTGTGGTATTGGCTGAAGTGGTGTGGAAAGTTGAAACAGGGAAGAGAAGACCACCACACCCACCGACTCTTTGATGAGCTGGGCGGTGGTGGTCTCATGGTGGTGGGTGTGCACCACTGTGATGTACTCCTACCCGCAGAGTGTCTCCTTAGAGGAGGAGGTCCTGCGTATGGAGGGAGAGGGGAGGGGACGATGGCCTGGAGAAGAAGCTGCGTTGGGTTTTTTTTTTTTTTTGGTGGACCAGGCCCCTCTTGCAAAAAGAAGCCGTGCTTGCTTTATAGAGGAAGAAGGCATGCACAGCCATGCCCTGGCTATGCATGGCTTGTGCATGGCTTGGCAGGGAGAGGCTGGATGCAGCTGGGAGGGAGAGGTGTTGCAGAGCATGGCGCGAGGAGGAAGGTCTAGCCATGCCATGCAGCCGCGGGAAGAATTCAAAGTCAAGTAGAAATAAAAATAAAAAGATGGTGAATTTTGCAAAGATGCACTTGAGGAAAAATGTTAATTGCAAGGCCCATTATTTCACTCTCCTCCCCTCTCAATTAAATGCATGCATGTGTGTATTTTTACAAATGCGACTATGGATACTTAATATGCAATGGTAATGCTAGGAAATAGCACAAGATGACAAAATTGTAGGTGTATTTTTGCGGTGCAATCAGGGACTAGCAACAAGATATGCATGGGGGTGTGATAAATACCAGTTTATCATCAATTTTAGGCTATTATTACACTTAGTTCCTAAGGTTTCAGCATTTGCATTAGCATATTACGCTACATTTGGGCATTCACTTGCATTTAGGGTTTAGGCATGCATTGTTAGGATTTCTTGTTATTTTATGTACTGACACACTTCATTTTGATTATCAGGGATGAATACACCATAGAAACCAACTAAACCCTGATAATATGAAAGGTAGAAGGATAAGAAGAAGAAGATAGAAGCTCATTCCAGTTGGATCCTAGCTCATTCCAGCTCATCCCAGTTGGATCCCAGTTCATTCTAGCTCATCTTAGCTGGATCCAGCTAATTGTAGCTCCTCCTAGCTCATGGCAACTCAACTCTACTAAGCTTAGCTACTAGTCTTGAACTAGCTAGCTAAACTAGTTGAGTCATCATCCTTAGCTCTCTCCAGCTCATGACAGCTCAATTCCAAGGAGCTTGGCTGCTAGCCTTGGACCAGCTATCTAGGATAGTTGAAGAGTCATCAATCATCTGAATTCCAACTTTGGCTAGCTCATCTCTAGCTCAAGAAGCTCAATTCAGCTCAACTCCTTCAAGCTTAGCTATTAGTTGAGAACTAGCTAGCTACGGAGTCTTCAAGAAGCTCATCCCCAGCTCACCTCAGCTCCAGACAAACTGAAGTCAAGTCCTTTCTGCTGAACCTTACTTAGCTTAGCTACTAGGTAGCTGAGCTAGTTGCTGAGTCCACAAGCAGCTGTTCATCAACCTCTCTTACCTCCATGAAGGCAAAGACTAGATCAAGTCAGCTCCTCCTACCTACTCCTAGCTTCGACTAGTTACTAGCTAACCTTAGCTAACTAAGCTAGCTCGAAAGTCCACCTCCTACTCTCCTCCACCTAGCTCCCTACTCTACTCACCTCCATCATAAAGTGGTGCCATTTTTCCCCTCAAAAAATCACATAACTACCACCCAAAGGCACCTTTTCATTTCCCTCCAAAAACATCCATGCACTAATAGCAATGTAATCTATTACCCTAATTGGCTTAATCTAGGGCTAATTCCTCAATAGAATCATGCATTAGGTTTATAAATATTGCATTTAGAGCATGGATGCATATTTAAGCTTTGCATTTATCTTATAAATAATTATCTCCTAATTTTAGTCTCTTGTGAATAATGTAGGTGATAGGTCTCAAAGTGATTTGAAGAATTGAGAGATAAAGCTGGATAGGAGAAGAAGCTATAACTGATCTAGGAGTTGATTTAGGAATAAAGATGAAATAAAGAAAGCTTGATGATACAACAACAAAGGAGGAAAGAGGAATTAGGATAACCCTACCCTATCTTAGAAACCTTAGGATAACTCTATCCTGGTACCTATCCCTGAACTAGGTTAACCTTGATATTTGAGCTCGAGAGCCGAAAAACATGGATAGAATTATCCTTGAAACTATTCACCCTATCCATAGTCCTATCCTACTATCCCTAACCCTAATCCACTTATCCAATACCCTATCCCTAGCCTAGAAACCTATTTAGGTCCATACCACACTTAATTACTTAGTCTGAGTGAATTGGGTTAGCCATTAGTCAATTAGGTCCATGGGACTTGATTAGACTAATCCTCAGTTGATTAGACTCATTTGAGTCTAATCAAACCCAACATAAACCTATTAATCCAAGGACTTACCCAATTAGGTGCACACTTACTTGATTGAGTGCATGACGTCGGAAAATGCGTAAGTATAATTCGTACGTTGTAGTGTGCATTATGACATCAATTTTAATGAGAAGATGATTAGGTGAGTACGAGTGTTGAACATGAGGAGGTGTGAAATCGGATCGGTTAATCGCTTTAATGTCACAAAATATTTCATTTCGTTTGATTGCGAAAAGAGAATGAGAAAGAGAGGGAGAGGGGGAGAGAAAGAGTATAGGGTTAGAAAATGATTCATGGTAGAGTGAAGTTTGCTAGTTACACTTCGGTGAAATCATGCATCATGGAAATAAATATAATAGCGTAACATGAACTAAGTAGAAAATTACTCTGAAGGCATCACAACATCATAGAAAATCACTTCTTGAATTATGGAGTAATTGTACTACAAATAGATAAATGCTTAAGGAAATGCAAACTATAGTTAAGGAGAAACATGTGCAGAAAGAGAGTCGAGGCAGCCATGACAGTGGAGGGACTTCCATCAGTGGCTTGGCGACTCTGGGTGCACCCTCTAAAGCTCAATGGGCATGGACATGTGCTAGGTAGAAGCTAGGAAGAGATGCGGGTCATGAGGCCCTTTTATAGATCAAGGAGGACATTGAATTGGGCAAAAACAAAACCAAATTTTTAAGTTGGCTTGCGTTGGCTGTCAAATTGCATCAATCTCATGCATTGGCACACTGGCTGTGCTCCACGCTACATCTCTGCTGTTCTCATGCTGTTGTGCTGCGCCTAGCTGTGCATGCCTGTGCTCCATGCATCATGCCTGCGCTTTGCGTTGGCCTCTTGTGCGCATCACGCTCTGCCATTGTGCCAATCCCACCTCAAGTGGCACTGCTGGACGCTGAAGCAAAATTGGGGGAGTCAATGGGGACTTGAACCCACGACCTCCCCTTAGACGCAGGGCTTAAGACTAATGAGCTATGAAAGTCTTTGTATCAAGAAGACTTCTCAATAGCATATAAGACGTATCACGCTCATGGCCGTTGGATGAAGATCCAACGGTCTAGATGGAGAGAGGTTGCAGTGGCCCTTGGGCAGCCTAGATGACTTTGATGGTGCCATGTGGCACCATCTGGTCCATTCATCTTCAAACGCTTGCAGAGGATGCTACGTACATCCGATTGGATAAATTTTTGCACTGTTGGGCTGCGATCGTTGATTCGGATCCATTTGTGCCATTGGATTGCCCATATGAGATCTATTTCAACATGCACTTGTACACATGGCCATTAATCATTGATTATAAACAATCTAAATGTAGATAATATACGAAATGGATGCATTGCTCCCAGACTCGTTGTAACATGATATTAATGTGCATGCACCCTCTAAATTGACTCTAAATGATGTAGTTATTGTCATTATATGTAGAGTCATCAGTGCACCTGAATTCAATTAGGTTCACCTAGAACCTAATTGAGAAAATACCAACCCACACAAGTTTAATTAGGTTCATTATTACCTAATTAGACTCACCTATTACCTAATTAGACTAAACCTTAACCTATTTAGATTTCCCTTAGTAGAAAATGTATTATTCTTGATGGTACATATTCAACAGTTGTACCATCATCGAGAATATTTAAATTCTCGACCGTTCTAAGACCTAATGGTTGCGAAAAGTCTGATCATTTACTTTCTCAGCTACCCCTGAAGGTGTAATGGTTGAGACCATTCTCGTCGGTTTATAACTGATGACAATAATGTTATACTCATCAGTAATCATAAAATGGTCGAGATAGTCCTTCTCAGAAATTGTCAATGTTAAAAAGTTATTTTTGAAATGCATTTGTCGACTGTTTTAGATGGAATGGTCGAGAATGGTTGATTTAAAACCCTTCAACACATACTCGACTCCTCCCCTTTCCTTGCTTTCTTCCCTGATCTTCGTCCTCCCCCTTCGTCGATGGCAGCTCACCAGGACAACTTCGCTCAAGAGTGGAGGTCCTCCAGCGCCCCCCTCGTTAAGGGGTTGTTATCCACCTCCTTCGCCTCCTCCTCTCCTGACGTTGCTGCCCTCCCCCATTTCCCCATTCGTCGCCACCCTCCCCCTCCCACCATTCCCTAGTCGCCTGCCTCCACGTCGCCCTCCCCCTCCCTTACTACCCTCCCTCGTTTCCTCATTCGCTGCCACCCTCCCCCTCCCACCATTTCCCAGTCACGTGCCTCCTCATCGTCCTCCCCCTCCCTCGCTGCGTGCCCCCTTGTTCTCCCACAAGACACGTTAGAGATTATAGCTATTGTTGTAGTGTGAATTGCAATGAAACAAATAACATTTATAAAGATTTTGGAGTGGAGTGGAATGACACGTGACGAGTCGATTTTTCACTTTAAAGTCGTTTGTAGTTTTATGTGGTGGAAAAATCGACTAATCAATATTTAAAAAAAATAACCACTCACAGAAGAATGGGTCGTATCCATAGGGAGACAATGACGTATTTAAATTCGCACCGGTTAAAAACATTTGTTCGTAGTTAGTTTGGACAAGAATCAAGCCAAAATTACTTTCAGATTAAGGTTGAATCAAGAAATCATGCTGAAATAGAAATTCTTAATAACTAGAGGATATTTGTTGCAATGGAGAATCAATAAAATATCATTAAAATTTGACAATGGTAGAAAATGTAATTATTAATGGCAATGTTACTATAGCAAAACAGGGGATTTATTCCCCTTGGCCATGCGTGAAGGAGAGTGGATGGCCGGACGCGGGAAGCTCGGAGGAAGTTCTTTGGATCGAGGCTTCGAAGCGGTGGTGGCGGCGTGTCGCGCGGTGGCCTGAGCCGGCCGGACGAGCTCCGGCGGAGGTGGATGCAAATGGTGCTGCAGCTGCTGTTGGCGGAAGCGCTGCAGGCGGGAGCACGCGCTGGTGGCGGAAGGCGCTGCAAGTGTGCGGGTGGCGTGGATGCATGTGGCTTGTTGTTGCATGCACAGGCAGGAGGCGCTGCAGGCGGTTGCGCACGCTAGTGCACTCACTGTTGGCGGTGGGCGCAGGGGTGGTGCTGGAGCAGCCGGTCCCCGTGCTGTGTGCGTGGGAGATGTGATGCGGGCATGAGCGGTGAGGTGCAGAAGAAGCGGTGTAACTGCAGGCTGTGCCCACCTTGCGTGCGACTGGAGGGTGTGCGGGCGGACATGGAGTGAGCGGGCGAGGGTTGCGGTTCAGGTGCTGGAGGTGAAGTGGGCTTCAGACGTCCGGGAAATTTCCCGGACGTCTTAACTGACTGAGAAGATGAAAATACAGTGGCTGCGATGGTGGTTGTTGGTGACGACGGCGAGGGAGATGCATGCTGAGGTGCTCACGGTAATGCGGACGAGCTTAGGATGGTGGTGTGGCCTGTCACACCACACGCCCATGGTGGAGGAGACTCGTCACCACAGTTGAGGCTGGCGGTGTGGAATGGAAGAGAGAAGAACTCTCTGCACAGTGGTGGAGGCCTAGTGAGCTCGGCTACCTCCTCCTCTCTTTTGAAATCAGCTGCCCGACCAGATCCAACACATCTGCTCCTCCTTGATTGGGTTCTTTACTGCGGCAGCTGGACGAAGAAATGCAGCCGTTGCATGTAGAAGAAGAATAAAAAAATAATGATAGAATATTATGGTTATTTATATACAAACCCTCAACTTTTATGTTAACCTAAATTAATGCATGCAATGTACCTAATTAGTTAATTAATGCAATTCTAAGTTGATTCTAAATGCATTTAAATATGAATAAGATGCATGAATTATGTAATTGAATTAGAAATATGAATTAATCTATTTACATCCTAATTTATGCTAAATAAATGTTAGAATTAACCTAATGTCTAGGCACTTAAATACTTAAATAGCTCACAAATATGGGCTAATCAAATACCCCCATGCCTAGTTTTTGCTAGTCCCTAGCAAAATTAAATGAAACCTAGCACTCCAAGTAGACTAGTCAACTCACTTGGTCTTCCTTCAGAAGCATATTAAGGTTAGACTCTAGACCCAATGTTCCTAAGTAGTTGCTAAGTTACAGACTAGGTCGGCTAAAGACGAGTTGTAGGCACAAGTTTCCCTGATTTCTGACTCTACCCTAAAGTTTATTGATCCCTGAGATTAAAGCATCCGTGCCTGTGCATTGGTCTGAGTTATTTGAGTTAAAGGAAAAAGTTTTATATATATATATATATTTTTTTTGTTTGTTTGATTCTTCTAAGTCTAACCTCAGATCAGCTATCAACACGGTCTGTATCGGATTCATTGTCCCCATTACCATACCTCGAAGGGTGCCTGGCTTTCGATGCTTCGAGATAGCACCACCCATAGCGACCCCAAGAACTCCTGGCAATCGGCACTTTGAGATAGTATCACCCATGGATTTCTTAAGCGAATTCAGGCCTATGGCAATTGGCGCTTCGAGATAGGGCCACCCATGGTACCTGAACCACGTAATGCGCTTACATGCCCCCAATAGGATGGATATTGTTGTCAACGTTTTTGTGCGGATTTAAAGCGTATTATGTTGTAGTATAACCGACAAAACGTTCGAACAAATACAAAGTTTTTATTACTCGAAGACCAGAGTATCCGAGGTCGAACACAGGGAGCAAATGGAACTTACCACTAAATCAAAATGTAATTGAACACAAAAAATATCAATTCAGGTATGAATGTATGCGATTAAAAGGAGTTAGGGCAAAAAAATATGAAATTGGACGTCTGATCTTGTGATCAGACGTCTTAAAAGCATTTCTCCTTTTCTTCTTGATTATTCTTCTTCTTCTGCTGCAGTCTTTGCTCTTTCTTTTCTTCTTCTAACCTCTGCAAAGTCTTCACTTGGCTTCTCTGTGCCTTTGCTTCTGGCTTGCTCTTTTCTTTCTTCTCCTGCGAAGGCTTCTTTCTTGCTTCTTCTTCTCTGCCTTGTTTCTTCCTCTTCTATTCTTCTCTGCCGTTCCTTCTTCTTTCTTTCTTTTCCTTCTCGCGGCCAAGTCCTTCTCCTCCTACGTTCAGCCTGCCTGCACAGGAGCAAAACCTAACCCTTCTCCCTCTACCCGCGCATCTCTCTCTCTCTCAAGCAATTCACTCAAACCGCTCTCCCAGAGCCACAGCCATAATCGGGTCGGATCATACCCGGGACCAGGCGCACCTGCAGGTGTGTGATGCGCGAGGAGTGCGTAGGTCTAGGTCGGGTCGGATCCGCCAGGTCCGCGTGGTCAGGCCGCGGACGAGGCGGGCGTGGGGTCAGTGAGGGACCTCACCCCTGTGCTTACTGAGGCGATAAGAGTAAAACACAAAAACAACTTATATGGTACCTGAGGGTTGCAATCCCACGATGTGGGACTATCTGGTCTCGCCTTCACGCGCGCCTGCAGAAGCCTCGTCGTGCGATTGCCCCGCAGCTGCTGGCTCTGCTAGCGCTCCTTGGCTGGACTCGTTCACCTCGCGACACTCGCACTAGTATGCAGCACCTGTAGCCTGGAAGACCGGGTGCCTGGAGCTTCGTGGGAGCTTCATCAGAGGTCGTCCATGGCGGCAGCGGCTCAAACCCTGTCATACACAAAACGCGCCTCTCGGCCAAATCAGAATAGCTAGAGACCTTCGCCGTGGCACGGCGAAGGCGGTGGGCAGTGCTGCAGGCCGCAGGTCAGCCTAAGCGTGCGTGCCTAGGTCAACCTGTGGCCGGAGATGGTGGGTTGGTCGGGGGGTGATTGTGGAGGGCTAGAGTGGCAGTGGTAGGGTGGAGTGTGTTCCTGGAGGTGAGGCGGAGCTTTCGAGGTGGTTGGCGAGCCGTGTGGAGGGCTGGAGTGGTGTGGGCGGCTCGCCGGAGTGCGGTCGGAGGCGAAGACGATGGAGGTGGTTAGCGTCTGTCGAGGGTCGATCAAGGGAGATAACAGGGGGAAAAGAGAGAGGAGAGGATGGAGAGGAGTTCTAACCTAACTGTAAGGACGAAAGGGGATGGAGGGCGAACAGCAGTACCTGCTGTCGCCGGAGAAGATGACGCCCAGTGGGGGAGGACGACGGCGACGACGGGGCTGAGGCGGCGTGCGCTGGTACTGCGCGACGCGGAGGAAGGTCAGGAAGTTAACTCTGCCACTGGTTTTGTGGCAGAGCGAAGAGGGAGGGGACCTCGCCGGAGCCTGCTGGGAGTTTGGCCGGGCAGGAGGAGAGGAATTGGGGGTGGAACCTCGGCCAAACCAAGCTCAAGATGAGCGGCCGGGTCCGGGGGGTGTTTTATAGGTGCTGGCCGCTCCTATCAGTGCGTGAAAAACGCGCAATTAGGTCAGCCGGCTCGCCGGAGTTGGAAGGAAGAAAGATACCCAAATCTCTCGTGCATTCGCACGAGAGATTGGGTTCACGCCAGCGAATTTGATTGGCTTTAGAAGGAAGGGAATTCCTCAGAGAATCTCCCTTCCATTTCTGGGAGAGAATCTCTGAGGAATTAGAGAGCAATCTCTCTCTCGAAACTTCGTCGGAGCTCGGTTCTGCCCTAGCAATGGCGGCAGGACCGGTTTGCAAAGAAGGCGAAGAACCTAGGGGGCTCTCTGCGAGGATATTCAAAAGATAGGGACCTATTTGTGATTTGGGTGTACTAAATTGCAAAGTAGGTCAAGATGACCTCCCCTTAGGTCCAAATTTTGGTACAAACCTAATTTGGACCTAAAGAATCCAATGGTGAAGTTGGATTTCAGGTTTGACCTCGTTTGACTGGACATTTTGCGTAAAAACCCAAATTAGGTTAATTGAAGAGCTAGGACCCTAATCTAGGTCAAACTAGGTTCCAAAGGCCAAATTAAGTG
Source organism: Thalassia testudinum (assembly GCA_037157565.1). Taxonomy (NCBI): domain Eukaryota; kingdom Viridiplantae; phylum Streptophyta; class Magnoliopsida; order Alismatales; family Hydrocharitaceae; genus Thalassia; species Thalassia testudinum. Next base: position 102,690,225 of record JAZHRO010000063.1, read on the forward strand.
TTCTAAACCTTAGAGTATGTTTTTCCATGATTTATAGAGGGTTTAATTGCTTTTTATTCTGACCGGAACCTTGTTAATTTAAGCGGGTCTGTTTTAGGGTTACCAAGTGTCTTTTAGTTCTTAGATTGCATATGAACCCATTTCTGATTGACTCAACCCACTTTTTATCTCATTTAGACCATTTGACCTATGTTTTGCCTCTGAGAAATCCCGTTTATCTACTGCAATGGTAAAATTGCAATTTTAACCTTTATTTCATGTTTTCTTCTCAGAGCACTTGTTCCTTCAGTTAGGCCTTCTTCTAGGTTATGTAGGAGCTTTTATCTTCTTTATTGGGTCAAAATGAGCTAGTTATGGCTCATGATGAGGCTCTCATCAGATATCCTAAGAGACAAGCGCCGAGGAGGTAATATGTTATCATCGCATCCTCAAGGAGAGTATATACTCCACCTCTCCTGCGGTGGGAACTCTTCCAATCAAAATGTGTTTTCAAGCCTTTCCTAAGTCAAAACTAAGAGAACCAAATCACTTTTCAGAAAGAAAGAAATTAAGTTAATTACCAGACCAAGTGTGTGAAATTTGGATGCTTGGGTTACAAGGACCCGTAAACCAAAAGGTAGAACAAGACTCCAAGTACTACCCCACCTTTTAACTCAAACCCTAGCTTCCCTTCCTCAGCCTCTTGAGAAATGGTCCGCAACTTAACTCCTACTTAAGTTTTTAAGTCCACAAAGGACCCTAAAGGTCTAAAGCTAGTAGCTCATTTAGCTTCTAAAGTTTGACCCTAGAATTAACTTAGTCTACCTTAGAGTTCTGATTTGCTTAAGACTGCAAGATTTAGCCAGTTAAGCTCAAAACTCTTTTTTTTTTATGCAAATGTATGCAATGAATGCACTATGCTATGTATATCCCCAAGTATACCCCCCCATGCCTAAATTCTGCAATGTCCTTGTTGAACGCGAGAATCTACGCTAACGTGTTTGGTTTTTTTGAAAAACCCGTCGTTGTAGTTCGAAAGCGAAGGATTCGTGTTCAACAAATAAAATTTATACCGAAATAAGAATTCCGGGTCGAACACAGGGAGGCGAACGTTTGATTTAAAAACTCCGCGTTTCTTTTTATTTTGTCACAGAGAAATTCAATTTAAACTATCTAAGTATCTACAACAAATAAAAGAGAGAGAGGGAGTAAGAGAGAGCGAAGGAATACTATACATGGAAATCAAAATGAGATGTAGAATAGACAAGGAATTTATCATAAAAGAGTTCTTTCATTACAACTAGAAAACATAAAACAATTACTCTAGAAAGCATTAAAAGAATGGAGGGAGAAATGTCCTCCTCGACGATCGCTCGGAGGACGAATAGACTACTCTAGAAAGCAGTAAATCTAGACTAGAAAGCAGTAAAAAGAATAGGGAGAGAGAAATCCTCCTCGACGGTCGCTTGGAGGACGAGCCGGACGGGACGACGCCTGGATGAAGGAGAACGAAGTGGGACGAAGGAGGACGAAGCAGAAGAACGGGAACGAAGCAGCACGCCGTCGTCGTCGCGGGATCCACTTCCGAAGGGGGACGAAAATTTGGACTTTATCTCGCGAGAAGCATCCCGGGTGTGGGACAAGCTTCTCTTGAGCTTTGGAGAGGTAGAGAGAAGGAAGGGATGAAAATTTCGTATGGAGGGGGTCTCCTTTTATAGTTGCAAGGAGTGGGGGCAAAATGGACATTACATCTTCAAAATAATAAATAAGGGGTCTTTAGTGACGGATAAAACCGTCGCTAAAGCCCCGCCGTCGCCGTCGCCGCCGCGCCACGCGCGCCCGCTCGGCTGGCCTGCGCGCGTAACGCAGACGCACGTCCGCGTCGTCTCAGCCGTCCGATCGCGAGATCGGACGGCTTAGATCGCGCCCGCGCCCGCTGCGTAGCGCGCCGCCCGCGTGCGATCGCGCGCCCACCAGGGCGTCCAATTGCGCGTCGGCGCTATCGGGCGCGCGCGGCCGTTGGATCTTCATCCGACGCTCGTGCGCGCCCGCTCGCCCGCGCCTTCGACCCCCTCTCCGCGGCTCGAACCCGCGACCTCCGCTTCGCCCGCAGCTGCGTCGCCGCTGCGCTACGCGGGCGAAATGGTCGCGCGGACGTTTTTAAACGCGCGCGACCGCAGCCGTTGGATCGAGATCCAACGGCGGAGAGGAGACGTTGCGCGGTCTTCACAGGACTCCTGCGGCCGATTGGGTGGCTGGGATGGCGCCACGTGGCGCCATCTTGGCCGTCCATCTTCTGGAAGTTGTAGATGGTGCCACGGATGTCGGATTGACTCGATTTTTGTGTCGTTCGGCTGCGATCGTCGATCCGAATTCATCCGTGTGGTCGGATTTTCCATCTGAAGTGCGGATTTACACCATCCTGGCCCTTGATCTTCTAGGGTTCCCCGATCTCTATCTGATGCTACGGATGCCTGATTAGGGCGATCTTGGAGTCGTTGAACTCCAATCGTCGCCCTGATCATATCCATACGGTTGGATCTTTGATCCGAGGCCCCGATAAAATATTTGCCCTGTCCAAGCACATAAAAGGAGACAATTAACCTCCATTTTATTCAAACTACTCTAAATGCAAGATGATGCATGTAATGCAATATTTATATCATGAAATGCAATCCTATGCTTAAGAACATGCATAAATAGACATTTTAAGTAGTGTAAATGTGTTTACATCAGTCCTCATTGCATAGAAGGATATTACCTGGGTCAGAGTTGGGCTGAATAGCCAAAGAACCTGCAAATCAGGTTCAAGAATTGCAGAAATAGGCAATAAAAATGAGCAAAGCAATGTTGGCCTAGAAAATAGGTAACCTAGGATGTTGGCGAGCTGATGATGAATCCCGATAGCAAATGCTCACCCAACAAAAATGGGAATGAAATCTTCCCAGGTCACCAGAAGAGGTTCTAAAGGATAAATAGGTATAACAACCCCCAAAGGGGTAGGGGGAGGATAAGATGGATCCTCCAAAAAGAATGGGGAAGGAATGGTGCAGAGATAAACCCCTAGGGTAATGGATTGACTAAAGAAATCATCAATCCATACCCGATACTCCATTACGGGAATATTGGTCTGTTAAGCCCCCTGGTCAGAACAAAAGTGAGCAATTCTTTAAGGCAAGGATCGTCTAGGGTGTCCAAGTTACGAGGTTGCGGGATGGCCATAAGATCTAGGTTGGGTTTAATCAACTCGGTGTCCATCCCTAACACTCTTTCCAAATCCTCAATTTCATCCCTAGCATTCCTTGCACCATCACATTATCTTCCTGCTCTTCATCAGGAGTCACAATTTCGATTTCAGATATAAGAGAATCAGAGGGTGACTCTGAAATGAATGAAGGCAGGTTGGAAGCAACAGATCTAGGGATTATCCTATCAATGTCACCCCTGGGTTTTTGTTCTTTACTTAAATCTTCCCCGGAGTCTATATGTGAATCCACATAAATTTTAGAAATTGCTTCCAAATTTTCCATCATTTCATCACGAGGAGAAATATCATCAATGGGTGTGCTAAGGAAACCTAATTTGGTCAAATTTGTGACATCCTCAGGGGCTAACTCTTCAAATAAGACAATCACTCTTAGTGTCACTCCAAATCTTGAATGTAGGTTCCTCATATAATTTGTCTTCCTCCTCATCACACAATTCACCATATACCCGAGGTCTAGAATCATTTAATATCTCAGCAGATCCCCTAGGGTGCTCTATCTGAGGTACATGGTTTACACTGGTAACATTAGACTCCTCAGATAGGTCAATTTCTTTAGGGTTAGGTTCCCTAAGGGTGGGCTTGAGTTCCATATCGTGATCAGAAGGGAGGGTAGGATTAACAACTTGACTTTGACCCACTTCATCAAATGTCACGAAAATACTATCATCTGGGTCGAGGTCTTCCAATAGTACCATCATTCCCTTCTTTTGACTCCAATATAATTCAAGTGGATACTCAACCTTATCATCATCTTCCTTGGGTTGCCACCTTTCTTCATCCAATGCATAGCTACTTTCATGTGTATCTTCCTCCCACCTAAGGTGTGGATCTGTCAAGGAAGTGTCATCTAATGGGGAGGTTTCAAAATCTCGAAAAATAGCTATTCTCCCCAGAATTTCCCTCCAACTTAAAGTGTAGCTCTCCCACGGGAGATGCATCTATTGTAGAGGGGTGTACGTCATCCTCTATGGGGTAGATTGGGTGGCTAATTTCATCTCTTTCTTGTTGGCTTGCTCTCGAAGATTCTCCTAACAATTCAATCATTTCGTTTTGCATTTTCTGTATTTCCATCTTCAAAGAGGAGAGGTCATTTCTATCATGAGAGAAGTCAGGCTCAGGCTTATAGTACCCAGGAGTGTTTGTCCAACCATTATAATTTTTCAGGGAGGGTGGGTTGGGTATTTCTATGGTATGTGGGATATTGGGCAAAGCAAATCCCGCTCCTAGGTTCTGCTCACTGATTTTGGGCTTAACCAGGCCAATACTCCTATAATAGGAGTAAAACGGATCCCAATGATTGTCATTATGTCCATCAAGGGATGGACCATCTCGACGTTTGGGATCGAAGGATGCAGAGTGGGGGTAAGGGTGTGGGCAAGATGTGAAAGGATGAAAATCAATGTGGTCCATTCTAACTCACACCTTAATCAAAATTCCCCAAGCAAAATAAAATTCAAAAAGGGCCTTTTAGGTCTTTCCAAATTTAGGCTTTTGATTTTAAGTCAAATTGCAGGTGACAATACAATTTGTTCAATCAATTTACATGCCTATTGTCGACCTACGGCTCGCCTAAGAAGACATAGTTGGAGCTTAGGTGTTCTTCCCTAAATCTCAAATGGTAGAGCAACTCCAAAGACGGAAGATCGAGAAATGCAAGTAGGCCTAAGCCTTCCTTTGAAGTTGTGCTTTCGCGGTGCTTCTCAACTACCCCCAAAAATCCGTGACAGGGTATCCCCCTCTTTGGATTTACAAAACCTTTGATCTCAAGTTCCGAACACTTTAGAATCCAACGGTAGGAGGGTTCTTGTCCTAGTATTTCTAAACCTAAGGAATGTCTAGAAGCGTGCCGTGGTGCAAGCGAAATAAGTGTGCATACACCGCAAAAGATTTTGAATTTTGAATCGCACGGCAAGTTTGAAAATCAAATCCTTGGTTTAAAATGTCCCTCCTTTAATTAGTCCTTTTTCTAGAAAATATGTGACAACTTGTTAGATTTATTCAGTACAGATTAGGTGGTCTTTGCATTAAGTCCTAATGCAATGCGTGATCAAGAATAGGATGCAAAGTAAGAAAATGCATACCTTGCTTCCAGCAATCAACAATGCAAGAATGCACACAATGCAGAGAAATAAATCTAGAGGCTGCTCATATAGACCTAAATGGTTCATCCTAGGGGCAGGCAGCTTCTAGCAGGCAGCTCATTTTTTTTCTTTTATTTTTAAAATTACTTATGCACAAGCAAATAAAAGTAATCAATAAACTAAAAACCTAAATCTAAAGAAAAGGGAATAGGCTCCCAAAAATTACCCAACACGGGCCCAAAACAAAATCGGGGAACAAACCCTCAAAATATACCCCAGAACAAGGGTTTCAAACCAAATGCAATGAAAAATTAAATCTAAAGTCTTAATTCTATTCTAATCAGATTAGCGACTAAATATACAATGATGACCGTTGCGTCCTCGTCCTTCTCCTCCTTTTCAAAATAGCTCGTCCAATTTTCCTCTGGCGACGTCAAGGGTCGCCTCTCACAATGGCTGATTCTTACACAAATTTCTCGCACAGAAAAGAAAATAATAAATGATCAAATCACTATGCAATTGACAAATAATCAAAATAAAATCAGGTGAAATTATTGCGTCTATTGCCTCCCCAACAACGGTGCCATTTGACGAGTCGATTTTTTGCTTTAAAGTCGTTTTGCAGTTTTATGTGGTGGAAAAATCGACTAATCAATATTTAAAAAGAAATAACCACTCGTAGAAGAGTGGGTCGTATCCACAGGGAGACAATGACGTATTTAAATTCGCACCGGTTAAAAACATTTGTTCGTAGTTAGTTTGGACAAGAATCAAGCCAAAATTGCCTTCAGATTAAGGTTGAATTAAGAAATCATGCTGAAATAGCAATTCTTAATAACTAGAGGATATTTGTTGCAATGGATAATCAATAAAATATCATTAAAACTTGAAAATGGTAGAAAATGTAATTATTAATGGCAATGTTATTGTAGCAAAACAGGGGATTTATTCCCCTTGGCTGTGCGGGAAGGATAGTGGACGGCCAGATGCGGGAAGCTCGGAGGAAGTTCTTTGGATCGAGGGCTTCGAAGCGGTGGTGGCAGCGTGTCGCGCGGTGGCCTGAGCCGGCTGGACGAGCTCCGGCGGAGGTGGCTGCAAACGGTGCTGCAGTTGCTGTTGGCGGAAGCGTTGTAGGCAGGAGTGCACGCTGGTGGCGGAAGGCACTGCAGGCGGGAGCGCGCGCTGGTGGCGGAAGGTGCTGTAGGCATGCGGGTGGCATGGATGCGCGTGGCCTGTTGTTGCGTGCACAGGCGGGAGGCGTTGCAGGCGGTTGGGCGCGCTGGTGCACGCACTGTTGGCGATGGGCGCAGGGGTGGTGCTGGAGTAGTCGGTCCCGCTGCTGTGTGCGCGGGAGATGTGATGCGGGCATGAGTGGTGAGGCACAGAAGAAGCGGGTGTAACTGCAGGCTGTGCCTACCTTGCGTGCGACTGGAGGGTGTGCGGGCGGACGTGGAGTGAGAGGGTGAGGGCTGCAGTTCAGGTGCTGGAGGTGAAGTGGGCTTCAGACGTCCGGGAAATTTCCCGGATGTCTTAACTGACTGAGAAGATGAAAATACAGTGGCTGCGATGGTGGTTGTTGGTGACGACGGCGAGGGAGATGCACGTTGAGGTGCTCACGATAATGCGGACGAGCTCAGGATGGCGGTGTGGCCTGTCACACCACACGCCCATGGTGGAGGAGACTCGTCGCCACGGTTGAGGCCGGCAGTGTGGAATGGAAGAGAGATGAACTCTCTGCACAGTGGTGGGTCGGTGGTGGAGGCCTAGTGATCTTGGCTGCCTCCTCCTCTCTTTTGAAATTAGCTGCTCGACCAGATCCAACACATCCGCTCCTCCTTGATTGGGTTCTTCACTGCGGCAGCTGGAGGAAGAAATGCAGCCGTTGCACGTAGAAGAAGAATAAAAAAATAATGATAGAATATTCTGGTTATTTATATACAAACCCTCAACTTTTATGTTAACCTAAATTAATGCATGCAATGTACCTAATTAGTTAACTAATGAAATTCTAAGTTAATTCTAAATGCATTTAAATATGAATAAGATGCATGAATTATGTAATTGAATTAGAAATATGAATTAATCTATTTACATCCTAATTTATGCTAAATAAATGTTAGAATTAACCTAATGTCTAGGCACTTAAATACTTAAATAGCTCACAAATATGGGCTAATCAACACGAAGCTAGCTCGTCTCCTTCACATACGACTTGCTAACTAGCTGTGGAGTAGTTTCTTGCACTCTTGCATCCTACTTTTCTTTGATTTACCGGGGTTGTGGATGGAAGGAGATTTTAGGGCGATAGGAGGGAGATGCCGTGATGCTCCTAGATGGACAACTTGGAGATCCGGGGCTTGGAGAAGGAGGGAAAGAAGAGGATTCATGGCAGCTGGTAGAAGGGAGGCAGGCATGGGAAGGGCGAACATGGGTCCATCCTGGGGCGGTAGGGAGATTGTTTGCTTCAGATGTCTATGGCGAGGACACATGGCGGCAGTGTGCCGCCACCCCCTAGTATGTCTTTCATGTGGGGGGAAAAGTCATAAGTGGGACTCCAGCATGGTCAATAGAGGGCAGGAGAAGGGAGAGACCACTATGCGCCCTGGAGTACTGAATATGAGAACGCAGTCACCGACGCCACTGCCTCCTCCTACCTTTAGGGGACATACTATTGATGTTGAAATCCCTATGACAGAGAATATCAAATCAGATGAATTGGTGCTAAGAGGGCGTTGATTGGAGAAGTGATGACCGGCAACCCCGCACCAGAAAAGCTCTAGTAGTTGGTAAGTTCTCTATCTTGTCGACCAATGGTTGGAAGATCGCGTTGCCCACCCCCACATGCTTTGTGATTTTTGGTTTGGGGATGATGGATGTGGAATGTCTGCGCTTTCAATCAAGTGCCTTTGAAGGGTTGTTGGTGATTTGGAGATTAGTTTCCCCTTTCAAAGGGTCTCTGCTTGAGAGACCGCCCCAAAGAGCAAGCTCTAGATCGGGGAGATTGACAATTAAAGGTCTACCGCTGCATCTAAGATCAAGAGAGGTGGTGGCGGCCATGATATTAGGATTTGCTAGGTTGGCCGAGGATGTCGAAGTAGGTCTAATTGAGGGAGATGGACAGGTTCTAAATGTTTTGGTGGACATTTTCAAGGCAGTGTCTATCCTAGAGAGGATAATTCTCCAGTGTGGGGGAAGCTCATGGCTGCTGATCTTAAGCTTTACTGTGGATGTTACAGTTGGGGAGAAGAGTCAGGATAAGATGTCTTATGTGCAGGCTACTAATGAGGAAAATGATGTACATCTGATGGGCAGGCTGACTCCTAAAGAGGCACTAGCGACCAAGAAATGTAAGGACCACCACCTTGGGGAGAAGGAGGAATTGGTGGATACGGCTGCAGTGGAGACAGACATGGTTAAGGAAGAGACAACCATGGGTGAGGTAGTGGCAGCAGCTCAACCGTTGACTGACATAACTGAAGAACGAGTCTTGAAAGAGATCTCGTATAATTCTTTGGGAGTTCACTCTAATTTACAGGATACGAAAGGTCTGAAATTTGGAGCTGGATCAACTACCAAGGCTGGGTTAGGCAGATCACCTTATAGGTTTAGGCAGAGGCGGTTGACCACAGATTTGAAACTTGATGAAAATGCTGTGGCTGCCATTATGCAGGTTGGCAAGGTACAAAATTCAAAGAGGGGGGATGCCCAGAGAGGACGATGAGAGTCCTTACATGGAATGTGCGTGGGCTGCGTGACAAGAGTCAGAGGGTTTCTCTCTTGAGATACCTGAGAGAGTGGGAGATTGATTGTGTGATTATATAAGAAACACACATTGAAAATGAGGATGATGGGGTTTGGAATGAAATGAAGAATGCGGGGGTGGCTGAATGTGTGATGCTCAACGCACATGGCAGATCTGGTGGCATTGCTCTGTGGTGGAAAAAGGCATGGTTACAGCTACTAGAGGTGCATAGAGCTCGGCACCTAGTGACTTGTAAATTCCAAAGAAGTCAGGGGCAGGGGGTTTTTTATATTACTGGTGTTTATGGACCATGTGTCACTTCAGTGAGGCATGAACTATGAGAAGACTGGGCTGCAACCGCAAAGCTTATACAAGGGGATGCCTAGCTAGTGGGTGGGGATTTTAACTGTGTACTTACAGGGAGTGACAAGCTAAATGGTGCAGTGGATAGTGCTTCACTTGGATTCCAGTTGGTGGTTCAAGCTCTTCGTTTAAACGAATATCCATCTTCAGGAGTTGAGTTTACTTGGAGAAATGGCAGCGGCCTTATGTCAAAGATTGATATATTTTTTGGGAATGCCACTCTTCTAGACACGTTCCAGTTGTCTACTATCTCTTGGCTGGACCGCCCCTTCTCATATCACACCCCCTTAGTATGGGATAGTGGGGAACAGATACACGCAGGATCTTATTTCAAATTTAGATGGTCATGGCTGAGAGAACCTGGGTTCCATGAGATGATTGAGATGTGGTGGAGGGCCAAATAGGTGAAGGGTTCAGCCACTATCAAGCTTCCCTCTACGCTAACCGCTCTACGCATAATGCTGAAGGAGTATGGTGCTGTGGTGTCAGCTCTAAGGCAGCAAAGGCATCTTGAGGCTCTGAATGAAATCCAAGTATTGGATGCTAAGGAGGCAGCAGGTCCCTTATCTGATGTGAGGTTGATGCTAGAAAAATGTTGCAGGATGCGGTGGCAGAGGAGGACTTGAAACAGGGGATGGACTGGAGGGAACGATCAAGACAACTTTGGCTAAAGGAGGGGGATGCCAACACAAAATATTTTCATCTCGCAGCTAGCTCTCGCAGATGGGTAAACATAATTTCTTCTATACTCAAGGATGGTCAAAGATTATCTTCTATGCAAGAGATTAGATTGGAGGCTATCAAATATTACAGGGACTCTTCAAGGGCAGCTAAGAGAGGTATATGGAGGATGGCAGCGTGTGATGCTCCTAAAGTCTCTGTTGAGCAGGTCTCTAATCTGACGGCTCCCATCTCTGAGAAAGAAACTGTTGTTGCTGTAAAAGACTTAAACAATGAAGGCTCTCCTGGACCTGATGGCTTTCAAGTTTTCTTTTATAAGGAAATGTGGAGTGTGCTTAGAAGTGAGGTGATGGATGTTATCAAAGAGTTTGAGAGAGGTAACTCTGGCTTTGATACTTCCTGCTACCAAAGGTACAAGGTGTACAAAAATTCTTTGATTTCAGATCGATTGCTCTTTCGAACTCCATCTACTTTGTGGTGAGTAAGATTCTGGCAAATAGAATAAGGCTTGTATTGCAGAACCTGATCCACCCTATTCAATCAACATTTTTACCCAATAGATCTCTTCAGGAATCGTTTATTATGGCTCAAGTGATGGCGTGTGGTTAGCATAGAAGGAAGTGTAAAGCTTTTATGTGGAAAGTTGATTTCCAAAAGGCTTATGACTCTATCTCTTGGCCCTATCTCTGGGAGGTGTTTAAACAAAGAGGTTTCCCTCCTCTCTGGATCCATTGGATGAAGCGGTGCATTACAACCACCTCCTTCTCTCCATTGATCAATGGGAAACCATGTGGGGCTTGGATTCAGCCATAGTGCGGTGTTAGGCAAGGCTGGCCATTAGCCCCAATGGTATTTAATCTTGCAGTGGATGGTCTTGCTAGATATGTCTGCAAGCTTTCTGAGGCTGGTGTTTTACAAGGATAGTCATTATCCAACAGGAGAGCTATGGCACCTATATTACAATATGCAGATGACAATTTTTTTTGTGGAAGGGACAACCACTGAAGCTCGAGCACTAGGACACATGGTCAACATATTTGGAGATATGTCTGGTCTGAAATTAAACAGGGAAAAGTCCACCTTGATATGCTTTGGCCTTAATGAGCAGGAGCAAGAAGCGCTCTCTACAACATTGGGAGCCCTTTGATCCAATCTACCAATTAGGTACCTGGGGCTACCATTGAGAAGCTCGAAACTGAGGAAGAGTGATTGGAATCTACTCTTTGACAAGATGTCCATTAAGCTAGAAGGATGGAGCAGTAAATTCTTATCTAAGGGAGGAAGACTGATCTTGTTAAACTTGGTTATTACCTCTATCCCAGTCTTCTTTTTTTCCTTCTTCAGAGCTCAGAAGTCTATTTGGAAACGTGTGGATTTGCTACGAAAGAAATTCTTTTGGAAGGGGGCACGACATGAGGGGAGGTTCATGCAACCTTTAAAATTGGAGCATTTGTGTCGCCCCAAGGAAGAAGGTGGTTTGGGGATTAAAGTGCTTAAAGAATTTAATGAGGCCCTTTTGATTAAATGGGTGATTAAAATTCTTAGTGATGAGGATAAGCTATGGATTGATCTTGTTAAGGATGGCTATGGAGACTCTAACAGTGCACTAAAGAGATTATTCCCTGTCAGACCTCCATTTTGGAGATCAGTTACTCAGGCCGTCTAGAATAATTGGCACTTGGTGCAGCCGGTGCTTGTAGATGGCAAGAATTTTAATTTCTGGAGGGAACAGTGGTCACCATTGGGCATACTGAAAGAGTCCTATCCAAGGGTATATGCGGTTGCAGCTGATAAAGATAGTTCAGTTAGCAGTTTCTGATCTGAGACGTGTGGTAGCTGGAAATTGGCTGAACCTGAAACCAGCAGGGAGGGCACTTGACTATGGGAGGAAAGACAACACCTGATTTCAGACCTACAGAGTTTTAGACCAAGGCCTGGCGTGGAGGACACATATGCTTGGGATGGCATATACACAACCCAACACGCATATAATAAAATCCTAATTTCTGGTGGGGATTTGCGGAGAGCTCATATTGAAAAGAAGCTTTGGTTATTGAAGGTCCCTCTCAAGGTGCAAATCTTTCTCTGGTTGTGCAGAAAAGAAGGTCTGATTACAAGGGACCTTAGACACAAGTGGATGGGGACAGCATTGCATGAATGTCACCTTTGTGGACTGCACACTAATAGTCTAACTCACATTTTCTCTTCATTCTTGGTCACGGATATAATTTGGAGAAAAATCTTCCAGGAGCTGCTCCCATCATGGGAATCATTATGGTAGAATTTTGCGATGCTTGGGAAACCACATCTGCGCATGGTCGTGTCCCTTTGGAGTGTTTGGAGGGCGAGAAATGAAAGATTATTTCAAGAGAGACCAGTATGCTGTGAGCAAATTGTAAATGAGTGTTAGTCCCTCATACATAGATGGGGATCTAATTTGTAATTCTCCTTGTTTCTTACTTCATAATTTTGAATAAAAAGCCCTTCGGATCGCTATCATAACACAATAGATTTCCTTTTGTTTCAAAAAAAAAATTTATAAAGATTTCAGTGAGTATCGAGTCATTCGCGGGGAGGGAAAACATGATTTTTATGAAAAGTATCGAGTCTTTCCTGATGACTAGGAAAAGACGACATTCACGAGTCCTTACGGTACTTTTGCATTCAGGCGTATGCCGTTTGGATTATGTAATGCCCTTGCAACTTTCCAACAGTGTATGATGTCTATCTTTTTGGACATGATTGACGAGTGTGTTGAAGTGTTTATGGATGACTTCTCCATTTATGGCTCGTCTTTCGACCAGTGTCTCCTGCACCTGGAGAATGTGTTGAAGCGATGTAAGGAGACTGGTTTAGTCCTCAGCTGGGAGAAAAGTCACTTCATGGTACAGAAAGGAATTGTACTTGGTCATGTTGTATCCGAGCAAGGTTTAGAAGTAGATAAAGCCAAGATTGATTCTATTTCCAAACTTCCATTGCCTACAAATGTCAAATAGATTAGATCCTTTATGGGCCATGCCAACTTTTATAGGAGCTTTATTAAGAATTTTAGTAAAATTTCTAGGCCACTTTGTGACTTGTTGGTGAAGGAATCTTCCTTCAATTTTGATTCAAAGTGTGCCGAGGCCTTTCAAACTCTAAAGGAGGCCTTGATCTCTGCACCTATTCTCCAAGCTCCTGATTGGACACTCCCATTTGAGCTGATGTGTGATGCTTCGGATTATGCAGTGGGAGCAGTCCTTGGACAAAGGGTTGAGGGAAGACCTCATGTGCTACACTATGCAAGCAAGACTTTAACCGAACCTCAGCAAAACTACCCCGTCATTGAAACAGAATTACTTGCTGTAGTTTTTTCTCTGGAGAAGTTTAGGTCTTATCTGCTTAGGTCTAAGGTGGTTATTTTTATTGATCATGCAGCAGTGAAACATCTCATTGCTAAGAAAGATTCTAATCCACGTCTGATTAGGTGGATCCTACTCCTTCAAGAATTTGACTTAGAAATACGTGAAAAGAAATGAGTAGAAAATGTTGTGGCTGACCACCTATCTCGCCTTCCTCTTAATGACTCCTTTCTGGAGACATTCGCGAGACATTTCTCGATGAAACTCTGATGGCGGTAACACCAACTTTACCTTGGTATGCTGACACTGTATATTACTTGGTCACTGGACAAACTCTTGGCTCTTGGGATGAGCAGAAAAGAAAGAATTTCATTTCTCAAGCAAGATATTTTCATTGGGAAGAGCCAGAATTATTTAGAATTGGACAAGACCAAGTATTGAGACGTGTACCTGAAGTGGAACAACAAAGTGTGCTGAGTTTTTGCCATGAACTTCATTGTGGACACTTTGGTGTTAAGAAAACTACTTTTAAGGTTCTCTAGTCCGATTTTTGGTGGCCTTCCTTATTTAAGGATTCTCATAATTTTGTTAAGGCATGTATTAGATGTCAACGGACTAGAACGATTGGAAAGAGGAATGAAATGCCTCAACATCCTATTCAATCTGTTGAAATTTTTGATGTGTGGGGAATTGACTTTATGGGCCCCTTCTTGTCGTCCCATGGTTATGAATATATCTTGGTGGCAGTTGATTATGTCTCTAAATGGATAGAGGCCATTCTAAGTGCACAAATGACCACTCTGTGGTTTTGAAATTTGTGAAGGCCAATATCATATCCCGTTTCGGCTGCCCCAAGACCATTATAAGTGATGGGGGACCTCATTTCCGAAACCACCACTTCAATCGGCTAATCAGGAGTCTGGGAGTGACTCACAAGGTCGCTACCCCTTACCATCCTCAGACAAGTTGCCAAGTTGAAGTGTCGAATAAGGAGATAAAAAATATTTTGGAAAAGACCGTTAGACCTGATAGGAAAGACTGGTCCCAAAAGCTCGATGATGCTTTGTGGGCATATCGAACGGCCTATAAGACCCCTTTGGGTACTTCTCCCTTTCGGATTGTGTATGGAAAAGAGTGCCATTTACTTGTTGAGTTGGAACATAAGGCACTTTGGGCTATTCGAAGTGTTAACATGGATTTAGAGATGGCAGGTAAGGCACGACTTCTAGAATTAAGTGAGCTTGAGGAGCTGAGGAATGATGCTTATGACACCTCTCAAGCTTATAAAGAAAGAACTAAGGTCTTGCATGATAAGTTTATATTTCAAAAGACCTTTGAGCCCAACCAACAAGTCTGGCTTTTCAATTCCAGACTTAAGCTTTTTCCTGGGAAGTTAAAATCTCATTGGGATGGGCCTTACATAATCACCAAAGTATTTCCGCATGGAGCTGTGGAGATTAAAAACCCTTCCCCTTCAGCAACTCCCTTTATCGTCAACGGTCAATGGTTGAAACCTTACATAACTTTGGATGGCCATTTGGTTGACGAAGTTACTCTTGAGGAGCCTTAGCTCCTACCATTCTCCTCCTCAGGTAATATCTTCCTTTAACTATTTTTGTTTGCAATGAGGACATTGTTTGAACCAGGCATGGGGGAGAGGACCTGAGGCAATTTGTTTATAGCATGCATACATTTGCATTAAAAGAAAATAGGGGGTTTTGAGCTTAACTGGCTAGGTCTTGCATTCTTAAGCAAATCAGAACTTTAGGGTAGACTAAGTTAATTCTAGGGTCAAACTTTAGAGGCTAAATGAGCTACTAGCTTTAGACCTTTAGGGTCCTTTGTGGACTTAAAAACTTAAGTAGGAGTTAAGTTGCGGACCATTCCGCAAGAGGTTGAGGAAGGAAAGCTAGGGTTTGAGTTAAAGGTGGTGTAGTACCTGGAGTCTTGTTCTACCTTTTGGTTTATGGGTCCTTGTAACCTAAGCATCCAAATTTCACACACTTGGTCTGGTGTAAATAAGTAATCAACTTAATCCTTTCTTAAAAGAGATTTGGTTCTCTTAGTTTTGACTTAAGAGAGGCTTGAAAACACAATTTGATTAGAAGAGTTCCCGCCACAGGAGAGGTGGAGTATATACTCACCTTGAGGATGCGATGATAACATATTACCTCCTCGGCGCTTGTCTCTTAGGATATCCATCCTACTGAGGGCATGTAAGCACATTGCGCGGTTCAGGTACCATGGGCGGCCCTATCTCAAAGTGCCGATTGCCATAGGCCTGAATTCGCTTAAGAAATCCATGGGTGATACTATCTCGAAGTGTCGATTGCCAGGAGTTCTTGGGGTCGTTATGGGCGGTGCTATCTCGAAGCATCGAAAGCCAGGCACCCTTCGAGGTATGGTAATGGGGACAATGAATCCAACACAGACCGTGTTGATAGCTGATCTGAAAAGAGGAATCAAACAAAAAAAAAATTATATAAAAAAAAATCTTTTTTCCTTTAACTCAAATAACTCAGACCAATGCACATGCACGGATGGTTTAATCTAGGGATCAATAAACCTTAGGGTAGAGTTCGAAATCAGAGAAACTCGTGCCTGCAACTTGTCTTTAGCCGACCTAGTCTGTAACTTAGCAACTACTTGGGAACCTTAAGTCTAGAGTCTGAATTTAATATGTTTCTAAAGGAAGACCGATTGAGTTGGCTAGTCTACTTGGAGTGCTAGGTTTTGCTTGGATTTGCTAGGGACTAGCAAAAACTAGGCTGGGGGTATTTGATTAGCCCATATTTGTGGGCTATTTAAGTATTTAAGTGCCTAGACATTAAGTTAATTCTAACATGTATTTAGCATAAATTAGGATGTAAATAGGTTAATTCATATTTCTAATTTAATTATATAATTCATGCATTGCATTCATATTTAAATGCATTTAGAATTAACTTAGAATTGTGTTCATTTAATTAGTTAACTAATTAGGTGCATTGCATACATTAATTTAAGTTAACATAAAAGTTGAGGGTTTGTATACAAATAACCATAATAATTTAACATTATTTTTTCTTTCTTATTCTTGCAGCAACGGCTGCATTTCCTTCAGCTGCAGCTCCAATGCCACTAGCTGCCGCACTGAAATCTGCATTCAAGGACGAGCGGAGAATGTGGATCTGCACCTGCCTCTCCGTTCAAATCTATGTAGGTGGCTAAAAAAAGAGGAGAGAGGCTACCGAGCGGTGGAGGCCACCATCCCAACAATCCACATTGTGCAGAGAGTTCATCTCTCATCCATTTCACCACCGCTGGCCTCAACCGCAGCGACGAGCCTCCACCACCGTGGGCGTGTGGCGTGATAGGCCACATCGCCATCTGGAGCTTGTTCGCATCACTGGGCCTCACCATAATCAACATCACCAGCCCAAGCACGCCTCTTCATCATCCCTAGCCTACAGCAGCAACCGCCCTTGCGCTACATCTCCTCCAGCGCAGCCACTCCAGCACACCCGCCGCGTGCCTTCCTTTGAACCTCGGCACGCTGCATCTCCTCCAGCACCACTCACTAGCCCATGCACACCTCTTCACCATCATCGCCTGTAGACCGTGCACCGCTTGCAGACCGTGCACTGCCCGCACCTTGCAACGCCTCCTGTAGCGACCGCCGCGCGCCTTCCTTGCAGCCTGCAGAGTCGCATCCCCTGCAGCACCCGCCGTGCGCCCTCGAGCTGCAGCACGAGGGTTGCGGCAGTGCGGCCAGCAGTACGCAACAGCAACGCGTGTGCCTCCTCTCCAACGTCCACTTCCGCACCCTCGCTGACCTTCTTCAGCGCTCCGCCAGAACAGCAGCGTGCGCACAGCCTCCGTGCGCATCACTTGCAGTGCCCACGCGTGCCCGTCCACGCCGCATTGCCTGTAGCACTTCAGCCCGTCGAAACCCACCTTCACCGGAGCTCCGTCTGGCCGGCTCCAGCCACCTCGCAACTCGCCGCCACTGCCATCATGGTGCCCTCGGTCTAGAGAATCTCCTCCGAGCTTCATGCCTTTGGCCGTTCCTTCCTCCTCGCACATGGCCAAGGGGAAGAAGATCCCCTATTTTACTACAGTAAAAGGCCTATTAATATTTACATTCTCTACCATTGCCAACTTTTATTGATATTTTTTTAAATCTGCATTGCAAAAAAATCCTCTAGTTGTTCAAAATTGCAATTTCAGCATGTTCTCTTGATACTACCTTAATCTGAAGGCAGATTTGGCTCGATTCTCATCTAAACTAACTACGAACATACATTTTTAATCGGTGCAAATTTAAATATGTCATTGCCTCCCTGTGGACACGACCTGCTCTTCTGTGAGTGGTTATTTTAATTATTGATTAGTTGATTTTTCCACCACATAGAACTACAAACAACGCGACATTTTATGTAATAAACGACTATAAAAATGAAGAATTGACTCATCATAAATAAATATTTATATATTTATATATGTATATATATAAACATCGGATATCTAGAGAATCAGAATTTTATTGCTATTTGGAAACAAATTTCAAACTAGAAATCACTATGCTAAAGAGTAGATAGAGAAATAGAGAGAGAGAAAGATAGAGAGAGAAATAGAGAGAGCAAATGATGACGTCGCTTATGGGATGCTTGTGTGAAGTGCGGCAGCACTTCAGATCCAGAGTGTCAGGATGAAGTCTGGAGAGGAGTTGTGGAGAGAGAGAGAGGCTGGAGATGTATTTGGTGGGAGTTGCCCTCAACTGGGTGGCCCTAAGGCTCTTTTTATAGGTTTAATAAGGGGCAAAGTGGGCATTTTAGCCCTCTAACTCGTGCAACAACCTAGGTACGATCAGATCCATCGATCAGGAGATCAACGACACAGATTACACCTAAAAATAGCCTCCAATGTGCCTTATACACGTCGATGTCTTCTGGTGGCGCCATGTGGCATGCTTGCAACCCTCGAATCCAGAGTCGCACCGCATTCCCAAATTCCCTGCACGCGCTCGATTCAAATCATGCGTGCTTGATTTTAGCCATCCAATCTCGCTATCTGACGACTTAAATCATGCGCGCTACTGCCTTAAGGAGGATGCGTGTAACGACACATTAGATTCGACGTCAGAGAGTGTGTGTGCATCGGGTGGTCCTTGCTGCACCATGCATTCGGCTTCATGCCCTTTATCATCATTCGACGGTTCAATTCCTTCGAGCGCCACTGCCTTCCTGATGAGGCTCAATCCTGCGCCCTTCTCTCGCATACGACGTGCTAACCGCTTCGCTAAGTCCCCTCTTGTGTAGCGGTTATGTTTTTATGGAAGTTTGCTCTCAGCTGTTGGGTGGAGACCCAATGGTTGAGATCTTCTCTCTACTGATGGCGTAAGGAGATGGGGCAACGCGGGTGCATGGTGGATGTTGGATGACGATCCAACGGCCCACGATGCGTGAGGAGGGCTTCTTTAGAGATTGCGGGTGCGGCGAGGGGCGGCTGTGATGGTGCCACGTGGCGCCATCATGGCCGTCCTTTTTCCTTGCTTTGTAGATGGTGCTGTAGGCCTCCGATCGAGATGATTTTTGCACCGTTGGATTGCGGTCATTGATTCGGATCCATCCGTGCGATTGGATTTGACATCTGAGGCTTTGATTTGTGCTATCTGGCTCCTTAGCCTCTGATTTTCTATGGGTTGTAAGTGTTGCTATGGTTGTCTGATCAAGAGGATTTCAGAAGAGTTGGGCTCTCATCGTCATCCTAATTAGATTTGTATTTTTTGTTCCGTCATTTGTGGTCCCGAATCATTTGCAATCAATATCATCTCTCTTTTAGAGCATAAAATGGCAATGTTATTTATACAACTACCAAACTGACTACTATGAAATTTATGATGGCTATGCATGCATTGTTCCTAAGTTATGCTAGAATTTAACTTAATTTAGGTAGATTAGGTCCTATGATTGCTGTGAAATCACCCCTCCCCCTCCCTCGCTATGCGATCGGCTAACTCTACCAACAACCGCTCACCCACCTACCACATCAGCCTCCCACAACCACTTGCGAGCACCACCACCACTTGCCCCATCCTCCTCCCACCACCACCCTCTACCACTACCCCCTCCTCTAAAATAGGTTAATTTTTTTGATTAAATACTTAGATTTGATTTTTATATGAGAATCAAATTAAGATGTTTTACAAGTTTTTTTTAGTTGCATTTCATTGAAATAATTAGCATGTTATTAGTTTATATTGAATGTTTGGTAAAATGTTTAGTTAATTAGGTTTAGTTAAATTATTACTAATTATTATTTTTGGGGTGATGAAGAACCCATCATGGCTCCTAATTGACATAACTTAGTTAGTTTCCTTAGTTAATTAATAATGAATAACATTACTCAAGGGTTAATTAAATAATAAAGGAACAATAACAAGGACCTTACAAAGATTTTAAAATCATTAAATTAAGGTCTAATTAATGTTTATTTAAGTTTATTTAATAAATAGGACTCAAACATAGCCATTCAGTTATATAAAGTATTTAATATGATTTGTATCAATTTATAACCTAAGTTATGAATTAACCTAATTAAGTTAATCATTTAAATGAATATAGATAAAAGGGCCAAAAATGTAATTTATTGTCATAAATATATTATTTTTATAAAAATATATAAAAATTTGAAAAATAAGTAATTTAAAATAAGCTTTAAAAGTCACTTTTTGCATTTTAGTCCCTGTGATTCATGACAATTGAGTCTTTTTTATACAACCAGGCCCATATTTATGATCAAGTCCCTAACCTTTTTCTTTATTTCTTCTCATCAAAATCGACGATTGATGCTCATCCTTGAGCTTCTTATCTGATGTCGATAGCATCGAGGGTTGACATCCTTTTCCATGTACGCCAAGCTACCTCACAACAAACTCCACAAATCCAACGGTTTGGATTGTGCATAGATGCTTCGAGGACACCTAGAAGCTTCACCATTGTCGAAGATGAAGATGAAGTTTCCAGTGAAGCTGGACACCTTCCTAGCCATATTCGTCCCCTTTAAGCTCTGCCACCACCTATAAATACCCCTCCGCACCTCCGATCTCCGGTTAGCAACTCCCTTCCCTTTCCCCTAACTGAGCTGCTCATAGGCTATTCGGTCCCACCTGCGACGACCTTCTTCCTACTCTTTCGATCTTCTCAGAGGAGTTCGACTACCTCTTCCTCTTTGTCATCCTCCGTCATGTCTTCTGGCACGACTATGTAGTCATCCATGTCTTCTACTCCGCGTACGTCAACGCTAGAGCTTTTCCTCTATTCTCTTTGGTTTCTTCTCTCTAACAAGCCTCGACAGAGATCCTATTGCCCCATTCCTCCAGGTAACACTAGCCTTAGCTTTTTAGCTTAGTATAGATTAGGTTTAGGTACTTAGATAGCTTAGTTAGTTAGTTGTTAATTGAGATTTGCTTATTGTCTTCTCTAACTCTAGTGAGTCATCTCATACTTCACCGGAGCTTCTTTCACTCTCATTCCATATGGTTCACCTTCACATCACTTCCACGATCATGTCTATCACTTTAATTTCTTATTTAATCACCAATAATGCCTAAATCCACTACACCTACTCTTAAGCTTTTTCGCTGTCCATGGCGGAAGCTCAAGTTTAATTCCACATCCAATTGGGGCCCTCCATTACCTAACTACATCACTAGGCCCCTCTTCGAGCCATTAATTTCATCAATAGCACCCTATTCACTAAACATCTAAATCACCTTCAACCTTTGAGCTTACTGTCAATGGCAACCTCAAAGAAGTCTTTCCACTTAATTAGACACATGTTCACCTTTGCGTTCATACACTGATCATTTTGCCTCAATCAATTGGGTGAGGTGGAGTCTCTTGAGTTCTGTCGAACTTAGGAAACATTTCTTGAAGAATTCAACTCTAATATGTAATCTATATTTTAATTAAGATAATTGAGATATCTTTGATGATTCTGAGATCATCAGAAACCTTCTGAGACAATTCTTGAGCTATTTCATGAAGATTTGATCTCCAATGCTCATTCCTAGCCTTCACTGGATCTTTGGTGAGCTCCGACGAGTCTAAATGTGATCCATGGCCTTTCAACTACTTGTAGAGCTCTAGACTACATAATTAAGATCTAAGGATCTGATTCCAGTAGCTAGACTTGAATTTCATTACTTATATCATACTATTCATCTTCGTCTTCCTCAACCCCAACAGAGCTGAGGAGATTTCTTCAGGGTGTTTCAGACTTTAATAATAGGTCAAAAAGCATATGTAGAGTTTAGGGAATCTAGAATTGAACTTAAATAGGTATGAGAACCTTTTATTTGCTTTGACGATCAAAGCACCTTTTGATCTCAGGCGAAAGTGCCTGAGATATCATATGAAGTAATCAAAACTCAATTTTAAGGTGAGATTTAGATTCCTTAGGTTGAATTTAGCTATTTTGGATAATTTCCTGGATTAAAAAGACTTTAATTCATAAATCCAACCTTTGAGCTATTTAGGTCAACCCAAGGTTTTCTTGAGGTTTCTAACCTCAAGACTTGGATTTAAGGATAGAATTGCATTCGTGAGTGTATTGCGATGTTATTGGAACCAATTAGATTGTGATTTAATGAGTTCTATAGTGTTTTCATTCACCTTCATAGTTTTGGGTTCAAACTGAACCTCAAACAAGTTCAGTGTTATTTTGATGAGATTTCAACTCGAATTCCACCAAGATCAACCCTTTATGATCATCTGAAATGATTTAGATCAACTCTAGAGGTTGATACCCATCTGTTAGGTTGTTTAAATTTGATGTCAGTGATCTATAGCTTGATCACAGGAGCTGAGAAGCTCCGAAGCTTCTCTAAGATTCCATGATCCACAGAACCTTCTCCATTCCTTGCAGTATGGTCTATTACACCTATCTAGGCTCTCAATTGAGAGGATTAGTTAAGTAGGTCAATGATCCAACTTCATCTCTGCTGGAATGCATTAGACAATTTGACTTCAGGCTAAGTTTATGCCTCTATTTTGAGGATCGAATTTGATCCTTTGATCACCTATAATCGATAGACGAACAAAACGGCTTTCGATTGGGCTCTTAACTTTGTCATTTGGAGTTCTATGCAACTGGTAATCAATGGCTGAAGCTGGTGCTGGAAATGGAGTTACGCAGAAAGAAAGGAGGGACACATAGTCCCACATCGGTAACATTGAAGCGTTCGGTGCCACATAAAATAAATCTGTGGGTAAGTCGACCATCCAGTATGGGGTCAGATCCCACTAGCATTCATGACCTTTGACCATTGGAAGAGAGAATGGGCCTCGACGTGGGTGAGCAGTTGGGCCGCGTGAGTTTTGTAGGCCTAATTTGGCTCGAAACTACGAAAAAATAAACCTAAAAAAAAACTATGGCCTCGGCTTAGTTGTGGTCGATTTGGCCCATTGGGCTATAGATTCCGCGAACTACTGGGCCCACCAACTAATAATTTTTGTATAGTTAGGTTTTGTGAAGCCTATGAATTGAGGTGGCCCTAAATTGGCTAAGTGTTGAGATATGTTGTGCCTTGTGAAGAGAAGCTGTGTTGAGGCTGTGAAGGCTTGTGAAATGTGAAGGCTGAAATAGCCAGCATGTGTGTTAAGTGTTAAATTTGAATGTGCCTAAGTTGTTGATGATCATTGAGACTAATACATGTTATAAAACAACATTTTGTTGTAATTTCTTTTTCACTTAAATGTAAATTCATTTCTTTTTGTCTATTCTTGCTCATGGAATGATTGCCATGTCTTTAATGTTCAATTTTATGCAATTATTCATGTGGTTAACATATTGTAGTGAATTATTAGATAATTAAGTCTTTAATTAAGTACTTAGCCTAATTAAGTATATGTTAGTGTAATAATCTATATTATAGAGTAATATAAGTTATATTAGTTAAGTAGTAGTATTATTAGCATAACTAAGTAATATAACTTAAGTAATTAAGAATAAAGATTAATTTAGAATAAATGGTGATTGATTAAGCTAATGAAGCCTCCCTGTGATCGACTTGGACTCAACCAGTTAAAAGTAATTTCCTAACTGTTAGGTTACCTTGTGCCCTGTACTATAATTAATGACAAATTAATTAAGCAAGGTAGCTTAGCAACATTTTTAGCTCCATTGATTAAGTTAATAACCATAATTAATAGTGTTGAGAATTTACGCATCATTTTTTTGGTGCTGTTGCTTGGGGGGAACTCGCATAATTTATATTCACCATTATCATCAAAATTATTGTTGTTTTTGCAATATTCATTTCTAACTTATTGTGTTTTCCTTGTTTTCTTTCAGGTATTTGTCTGATAGGTACTTGGTCAGGAAGAAGATAGGTTTTCTATTCTTGCATTTCCTGCTATTCTCCTGTATATACTACTCTGTGAGATATTTCTTTCCTTAGTCTTTAGTGTATCTTGTATTGTTGCATTTTGTTAGAGATATAAAAAATACAAAAATACATTCTAATTTGACTAGTAGCTGTATCTAGGCATACACTTCTAGGAGTGCATTATTCCTACTAGTTTCTATTTCGGGATTATCTTTTGTGGGGATAGAGTAGATTTCCTGCGTAGATCCTTATCTTCAACTTTATAACCAAGACCATATTTTTTTTGAAAGATAAAAAGTGAACACATTATATCTTCTTTTCATTTTTGATGACATTTATTAAAAAGAGGATTATTATAAACTCGTATCATACTTTGTTTGCGAACTTGTGTGTGCATTTTTCATTGCTATCTGTTGCATGCTATTACATTGGTGGTAATGCCATCATTTATCATAACTAACTTAATTTAGTCGAAATCAAGTGATAAATGCTCCTAAATAATCGTCTGAGGATTGTAAATCTATGTTGAACTGATTTGAGATGAATATAAGAAATCAAGGCTAATTCTTCTATTTTAACATCCAATCACAAATGTAAGTTAACCAAGGGATTGATTGAGGGTTAATTCAAGGTCAAATGAACTTAAAGACCAAGAAGTGGGCTTAAATTGACTGAATCATGGTTTCACGCATTTTGGGGATTAAAATATCATTGAAAATCCTAATTATCAGCCATACTTAAATTGAAAGTGATTTGGTTGAGATAAATTCAATCTAAATATCCTAAAATTCATGGAAAAATATTCTAAGAGGTCTGATACCTTCACTTTGGCCATCTAAACCCACTTTAACCAAGAATAGAGATTTAGATGGGAATTTACCCTAATTTGGACTCCAATGCAATTTACCCAGTCAAACATGGTCAAAACTAAAATCTAATCTCACCATTAGATTTCTTAGGTCCAAATTAGGAATCAGAGTCCATCTTTACCTACTTTACATTTTGGCCCCTAAAAACTCTATTTCTCAAACCTAGACACCTAGGTTTTGTAGTTTATCACAAATAGGCCCCTAAGTTCTCATAGTTCTTACAAATATGCACCTACCACCATTGTTGTCTGAACAGAACTTAAACCCACCACTTGTTGAGATTCAAGGGAGAAGATCTCCCTTAAATTAACACCAAATCCCTCCAAATTTGGAAGGATTGGTCGCAAGATCAAGATGCATCAATTTGACTAGGTTTTGAGATCCATCTTTAGCTCAAGAGTCGCCCATGGAGAATGTGAAATCCATGAGAATCTATTGACAAATCACAAGGAATTCGCGATGAATTCAAGCATTTGAGGTACACAACACCCTCTATATAAGTTCCCTGATGTCTTATGTCCAAAACTAGCCAAGATTTGATCGAAATTTCTCCTGTTCCTCCTTCTCCAGTCAACTTCTTCTTCGACTTTGGCGAGCCCCTCCACCTCCTTTGTCTAGCCAGCCAATGACCAAATTGGGTGGCCCACATCCTTCCTCACCTCCTCTCGACCGTCGCCAGCCAAAGCATAACTGCTCTCAACCTTTTCTTCCTCACCGATTCCATCATTGGATTTCACCTTCGTCTTCGCATCTGGTAGGCCAATGTTGGATGCATCTCACCTCCTCAAGCTCCCATAAGTTCCCTAATCTCTCTCTCTTCCTTCTTAAAGTCCTCCTAAGTCCTCAGAGTTAGGTCACACTCCACAATCGCCTGTATCATCTCTTTCTTCTCCGCCTCTGGTGTGAGCTCTGACGAGCTCGTGCCGTCGCCCCACACCACAAAATCACACACCACCACCACCTGAACCTTCCTCTCGTCCCAGAGATCAAAAGCCCCAAGGGTATTCGAGCTTTTTCCCTTTTGAACCGTTGGCCGAACACACCCAGCACTGTCACTACGCATAGTTGCCGGCTGACCACTTACACCTTGTGAGACACCAAATCACCTCTGCCATCACCTTCCTCGCTTCACAGAGAGACTTTTGCACTGTTTAATTGGGGCTTCTAGCCCGTATTTTTGTCTACTAGTCTTCACCGGAGGTAATCCTATCACTGTCGTCATCTTGCATCGTACATCGATCTTAGCCACCGCTTCCATCTCCAGCAATTGCGGACTGAAGCCATGAAGGTTTCCAAGCCTTCAATTGGAAGAAGGCAAGGTAGCAATAGCTGCAATTCATGAAGCTTCTCTCAGTTGCTACAGTGAAGAAAAGCTGGGACATTAGTCCCATATCGGAAGATTTAAAAAAAAAGTTTGATATTTATTGAGTAATGCACATGGGTTGCTTGCCTCAGTACACGGGGTAAGATTCCTCACTCACCCCTTCTCATATCTAGTTTGTTGCTAATAAACACACATAAATTCATCATAAAATGCTTATTTATGATAGTTCTTAGGCTTAGCATTACATATCATGCTATAAATACTGCATAATATCTATTGCATGGCATATAGGATAATTGTATATTATGTACACTAATTCTTCCATTTTACATGGCCAAGAGGTAGTGTGACACCTTTATGGGCTTCAGATGAAGAATCTGACCGTACAGATGAATCTGGAGTGACGATCGTAGTCCATCAATGTGAAAATCACCCTGATCGGAGCTTCATAGCACCCTCTTCAAGAAAAAGAATACAGATAGCCCAGATGGCGCCACGTGGCGCCATCCAGGTCGCCCCATTGGAGCCGATGCATTCTCAATGGCCACCCAACAAGTGATCTCAGCCAACGGCTGAGAGCCCACCTTCACCACGTGGCCTCAGCACATCCTCTCGACACATTTGTGGATGCGACGCAATGGTGGAGGCATTGGATTGGAAGGGAGGGGTGTGGGTTCGAGCCCGCAGCACCCCCCCAATTCGTCAATTGGGTGTGCGTGCCAGCAGGCACAACAACGTGCATGTAGTAGCAGTGGCAGCACAGCGCCCGCACGCACCAGCAACGCCCATGCGCGTAAGCCAGCGCTCATGCTAGTAGGGCCTTTGTGCAATCTGCGCTCATGATGGAGGGATAGTACAACTCGCATGGGCGGGGGTGAGGTAGCTACAATGACACCTGAGCTGGACCTACAGCTACATCCAGGAGGTCTCTAATTACCCTGTATCCATTTTTATCCCCTTCCCATCCACTATATAAAGGCTTACACACCCCCCTTGCCAAACCATCTCTACCTCCTCTACTCCCACCTACTCCCAAGCTTTAGCAAGCCTACAAACACTCTGTTAGAGCTTACTCTCAAGCTCCCAAGGTGACTATTAGTGTAACGAAACTTTGCCCCACCAAATACTCCTCTATCTTCCCATCCACATTCATAGGTTGCCTTGGAGCCATCCTCCCACCTCCATTCCAGTAGCAGATCATCTCTTCCTTCTCACCTTCATTCCGGAGCCATGCTGAAGCTTTCCTCTACCCGATGTCCTCCCACATCTCACCTCCGTCGTCCTGCTTCCCAACTCCTTCATCCTAGCTTCCGCCAGGAGTCGACGTCTCGGCGAATAGTCGATTCGGGAGATTTCTTCTCACCTCCCTTGTAATTGACATTTATGCAATAAATCACATTTGATTCCATCTCTCTATTGTGATTGCTTGTCATTTTATTTCAAAAATAAAAAAATAACAAAACCACAAAACACTAAAAAGAAACAAATAGAAGCACGATTTTCATATAAAGTAAATGCCATCTCCCTGTGTTCGACCTGGGACTCCCCTGGAGTTTCGGTATAAATTGTATTTGATTATGCATTTTGCGACTACGATGACGGGTTACTCTTAACCCTGATTTCAAACACGTGAAACCCGTGACATTATTTTGGCACCGTCGTCGGAGAGGCAATGGAATTTACTTTATTATTTTCTATGCTTCTTTACATTTACATAGCACTAACCCCACTTGTCTTTGATCTACTATCTTGCAGGTACCCTAGCATGGAGATCCAAGTGCGGTAGACCAGAGTAAAGTGCAAGTAGAGTACTTTCTAAGTGTCCCCCACATTCCCCCCACTAGTACATTTTGCCACAATCATACCAAGTCCTAATCTACTTAGGTGTTTGCATAAACCCTAGGATAGACTTTGTTTGTCTTGTTTTCCACCTTTACCCATCTCACCCACATTTTATAAAAAAAAAAGATACTTTCTGTGGGACGAATCAATTTACACATACATTATACACCCACATCAGAGACACATAACCTGACTTGATCTTCATATACTAAACCGGGAATCTAACTTGTGGAACCGGTATACTAATTCAACATATAAAAGAGTAGAAATCATATTAGGTTAATCACCTTTTTGTGTGCCTTAATTGTTGGTGAATTTGAGCCAATTGATTGAATTTGGGCCACACCACCTAATCTAAAAGAGATTCATTTTGTAGTTGCCCCATAGGATTCAATAACTAGGTCAAGCCAGACACTCCATATTTTTCTTGATTTCTAAAGGAAAATACTTGAACACATGCTTTTAAAAATAAACTTGGTTTGCCTCACAAAACTTTACTGAAAACACCTAATATTTGAATCCTAAAAGCTATTAAGCAAGATTCGAACCCTTAAACTCACCTCATCAGTAATAATCTTGCTTGAAAACCTCTTAGTTTTGCACATTCACACATTCTCAAACAAATCATTAAGGGCACAACCCAATAAGGGCCCATCACATTCCAGAAGCACCAATTTCCCAAGCCTAACTAAAATTGATTAGACATTGGCCCTAAGGATTCATTCGCTCGTCGGGATCCAGATTGAGATTATTCACGATTAACCTACTTATACTAGTCAATCTGATGTTTAGATAGGGGAGTAGCGTCAAATGACTGCGGCTTTGGGGTACACTAGGAACCGGAGGTGCAAGCCAAAGGAAGAATCTTCTCCCTAGTCCCTCCTTCTAACTGGTTGGATTGCCTGGATATAAGTAGTGTAAATCGTCCATAATCTTAAGATGGATTCTGAGAGTCTGTAGACCTTTAGGCTATCCAACCTAAGGATAGGCTTGCATTTTTGTGCTGCAGGGCCCCTTCTCTTCCTCGTCCTTCCAACTTCCTTCTAGTGTATGATTGGAAGGAGGTCATTGAACCCTAGACTGGAAGGACCTTTACACCATTCCCGGAGGTGGAGGTTGAGCTTTATCCAAGCATATCCCATGGCTAATCAACAACCACCTCCCCTGCCCTCGAACCAGCAGGAGCTGATTCAGAGGTAGTTAGAAGAAATGTAGTAGATGCAGCAATGGTTCCAACGTATGAATGGTCAGAGCGCTCGATTCTTGAAGGATTTTTATGATCCTTCAAATTATGGGGAATGTCCCAGCATCATGATTCCCTCCAGGGATAGAGAAATCAAGCCCCAAGTCTTAAGCTTGATTAAGCATTTTCATGGGCTTGGCTCGGAGGACCCATTCCAGCACTTGGAGGATCTGACCACTTTGGTTCAGACCACTAAAGCAAGGAATGTGAACAAAGAGCAAATGATCATGAAGCTCTTCCCCCACTCTCTCAGAGATAAAGCCGAACATTGGTACCAGACCATAGGAAGGTCAATAGAAACTTGGGCTGCTCTTAAGTTGGCTTTCTTAAAGAAATTCTTCCCTATCGGAAGGAGCAATGCCTTGCGACGGATGATTACCACTTTCGCCCAGTGGTTGGCGAACCGTTTCATGGTGCCTGGGAGCAATTTCATGAACTTTTTAGGAAGTGTCCACACCACGAGGTGCCGAAATGGCAACTCGTACAGATTTTCTATCACGGGTTGGTTGAACAACTCCATAATCATGTGGATGCCTCTTGCAGAGGTAATTTCATCAACAGGGATGCAGATAGCGCATCGACCTGTTTGAGGAAATAAGCAAGAATTCTATTAATCATGCCTCCATGGATGCATTCAACCAGTCCCAACAACCTAGGTCAAGTGCTAATGAGATCCAGGATTCTTATTCATTTGACATGGAATTGATTTGTAATAAGCTTGATAAAATGGACTTGGTTGCTAAAAGAATGGAAGAAATGGATGCTTGGGAATTCGGGAAATACTTGTACACCTACTCAATCCTAGAATTTGGGATTCCATTCCTCATGAGCTCCCACGGGGTGGGAGTTCCTGAACCAACTTAAATTGGCTCAACCTGTGAGCCATGATTTCTTGGAACCTTATGGGTTCCAAACTGGGGCCTTTGATCCCAGTTTTTCTGATCCTTCCTTCTCTCCATCCTCATCCTATGAGGATGCATATGCAATGTAGGAGAATGTTAGGTCCAACCCATATTCCAACACTTATAACTAGGGTTGGAGGAACCACCCTAACTTCTCCTGGAAAAGTCAGGGGCAATAGACCTAAACTAGACCCAACAACTATGCATCTCAAAGACCTATGGGTTAGGGTCAAGTATACACCCAGTTGCCCCCGAGATCGGTTACTCAGTCATCTTGGAATGCCCAACAATCTGCAGGGCAGGCTGATTTAAATCGACAGATGGTGGAAATGTAAGGGTCCATGCTTCAACTTATGCAGCAAATAAAAACATCATTGGATAACTTGAAATCCAGGTTAATTGCTAACACTCGACAGCCCAGATCTCTACCATCTCAACCTGTACCCAACCTACGCAATGTGCAAAATCAGGGCAATAGAGCCCAAGGGTACGGGAATCAAAGGGACCCACACACACATGCCCATGTGGTTGAGCAGGGTCCCTCATCTTCTTCTTCTGGTTATATGACCAACCAAGGCCCTCCAATCTTCACTACCCCACCTCAAGACCCGAACCCATATGCCTCTGCAAACTCCGTCACCTTGAGAAGTGGGAAGCAGATCCAGAACCCTGAATTACCTTCTAGAAGTAAAAACCTTGGGGATCTTAAGAGAGAGAAGGAGGAGATTGAAGAAGACAATAAGGCCCAAGGATCGGAAATTGAAAATACCACCCATATCCCGTTCCCTGAGGCCCTATTGAAAACCAAGAAGAAGAAAATCATAGATAGCAATGAGGAGCTCCTGAATTTATTCAAGAGTGTAGAGATAAATATTCCGCTCTTCGACGCTATTAAGCACATCCCAGCTTACACTAAATTCTTGAAAGAACTGTGTACCCAAAAGTGTAAGCTGAGAGAACCCACTCCGAGGAAGGTGATTCTCTCTGAGCATGTAAGTTCTATTATCCTGCATCACCTTCCTCAAAAGAGGAAAGATCTAGGTGCCCCCTTGATCTCATGCGTTATTGGGGAATACACTTTTGATAGGGCACTATTGGACCTAGGTGCATCCGTCAACCTAATCCCAACTCTTTATGAGAGGTTTGGGTTAGGTGAACTCAGGACAACCTCAGTAATGCTACAATTAGTAGACATTCGGTCACCACACTGAGGGGCATTATTGAGGATGTAATTATCAAGGTCAAGGATTTCTATTTCCCATAGATTTCCTCGTCCTTAACATGGGTATACCTAACGATTTGTGGAACATGCCCATCATTCTGGGGCGTTCGTTCCTAGCTTCCGCCAAGGACAACGTAAACTGTGAAAGCGGTAGTATGGAGTTCGCCATTGGGGATAAGAAGCTAACTATGGATATTTTTAAGATGATAAGAGGATTTGAGGATTGTGGATTCATTGAGGAGCTCGAGGATTAGGATCTTGAGACTTGTATGACAATCAGTACACTCAAGGACTCCACCAGCTTTAGCGAACCCAACCCACAACCCTCCATGGTAGACCTGCCATGTCCTGAAGAGGCTGTTGATTTTGTTCATTCCCAGCCTCTTCCACTGGATCGTACCGATGAATCTTCATTAGCATCCTCCCTACCTTTTATTCTAAACCTACCTCAGCTTGAATTGAAACCATTGCCCAAAAATTTGCAATATGAGTTCTTAGGACCTGAAAACACGCTCCTTGTGATTATTAGTGCTAATTTGACTAAGGAAAAATAATCGAGGTTAATTGAGGTCCTTAAGTACAACAAGGAGGCAATTGGTTGGACCATCCATGACCTTAGGGGAATCGAGCCATCTTATTGTAATCATCGTATTTTCATGGAAGGTGGATCCTGCCCTTCTCGTGAGATGCAAAGGAGACTAAACCTGAATATGCGAGAAGTGGTCAAGAAGGAGATAATCAAGTGGCTCGATGCTAGGATTATTTACCCAATCTCGGATAATCCGTGGGTTAGCCCCATTCAGATTGTACCCAAGAAGATAGGAGTAACTGTTACGACTAACGAGAAAGGGGAAACCTTCACCACTCGTTCAGCTTCTGCTTGGAGAGTCTGTATTGACTATAGGAAGCTGAACACAACCACTAAAAAGGATCACTTTCCCTTGCCATTCATCGATCAAAGCCTTAAAAGGTTAGCTGGGCAAAAATACTTTTTCTTCCTAGACGGTTATTCGGGATATAACCAAGTCCCTATGCATCCCGAAGACTAGGAAAAGACAACCTTCACATGTCCTTATGGAACCTTTGCATTCCGTAGAATGCCATTCAAGTTTTGCAATGCGCTTGCGACTTTTCAAAGGTGCATGCTGGCCATCTTTTTTGACATGGTGGGAGATTGTCTTGAGGTGTTCATGAATGACTTCTCCATTTTCGGAGATTCTTTTGATTCTTACCTAGCTAACTTGGAATTGATCCTCCAGAGATGCATCAAAACACAACTGGTCCTTAGTTGGGAAAAGAGCCACTTTATGACTCAGGAAGGCATTGTCCTAGGTCACGTGGTCTCTAGTCAGGGTATTGAGGTTGATAAAGCTAAGGTGGATGCTATCTCTAGACTTCCTCTACCCACATCCGTAAAATAGATCCGCTCTTTCCTTGGACATGTGGGTTTTTACAGAAGATTTATTAAGGACTTCTCAAAGGTTGCTTGGCCCTTGAGTAAACTTCTGGCCAAAGACACACCGTTCAAGTTTGATGAATCATGCCATAAGGCCTTTGATTTATTAAAAATGGCAGTCACCTGTGCCCCGATGTTGCAACCACCGGGCTGGACAGCCCCATTTGAGATTATGGCTAATGCATCTGATTATGCCATTGGGGCTGTCTTGGGTCAAAAGATTGAGAAAAAGCCCTCTATGATTTACTACGCTAGCAAGACTCTGGACGAGGCCCAGAGGAACTACATCGTTACTAAAAAGGAATTGCTTGCTGTAGTTTTTGCTTTAGAAAAATTCAGGGCTTATCTGTTATGTTCTCGTCTCATCAATTATACCGACCACTCAGCCTTGAAACATCTCTTGGATAAAAAGGATGCCAAACCCTGGCTTATTCACTGGATTCTGCTGCTTCAAGAATTCGATCCTGAAATCAGGGATAAAGCCAGGGTACAAAATGTAGTGGTGGATCACCTCTCGAGAATACTAATTGATTCTCCTCATCCTAATGTCCCGATCTCTAATACTTTTCCGGATGAGACTATCCTTATAGTCTTGGGTATTTGAACCCCCTGGTTTGTGGATATCGTTAATTATTTGGCCGTTGGTCAAATCCCCTAGGATTGGACCAAACAACAATGAGATAGACTTGTGTCTGAGGCAAAATATTATTTTTGGGATGATCCTGAGCTGTACCGCATTGGCGCAGACTAGATTATTCGTCGATGCATCCTGAAAATTGAGTTCCATAGCATACTTGAGTTCTGCCACACATCTGCGTGTGGTGGACACTTTTTCGGGAAAAAGATGGTAGCAAAAATCTTGCAATCTAGATTCTATTGGCCGTCATTATTTAAGGATGCCTAGGAATTCTCAAAGTCATGCACCTGATGCCAGACACTCAGGAACATGGCTAAGAGAGATATGATGCCTTTGAACCCAATACTTTCCGTCGAAATTTTTGACATTTGGGGCATCGACTTTATGGGACCCTTTCCTCCTTCATTTGGACACCAATATATTCTGGTTGCTGTTGATTACGTGTCCAAATGGATTGAGGCAATTCCCACTTGGACCAATGACCACAAGGTGGTCATAGATTTTGTGAAGAAAAATATCTTCAGTCTGTCATAACTGGCCAAATTTAGTCAAAATTCAAAGATAAAAGCTCCTTAATAATCATCGGAAGAGCGTAATTCAGTTTTAAGTCAAATCTGAGAAGAGGAAGAGAAATTGAGTTAATTCTACTATTTTAATGAATAATCACAAATGCAGATTTACTAAGGGGTTAATTAGTGCCTAATCTAAGGTCAAATGAACTAAAATTCCTAATAAGTGGTCTTGAACTGACTGAATTAGGATTTTCTAAGAATTGAATATTAATTTAATAAGAAAAACCCTAATTACAACCTTACTTCAATTGAAAGGGTTCTGGTCAAAATAAATGTAATCTAAAACTTTTATAAAGCATTGAAAAATATTCTATGAGGTTTGGGACACTCATTTTGACCAAATGAACCCATTTTGATAAAATAGTGACCTAGGTGGGAAATTACTTAATTTTGGGAAATAGTGCAGATTATTTAGTCAAACTTCATCAAAACCCAAATTTTAGGTCTGTTAAATTCCTTGGGTTCAAATTAGGTTACCCCTAAATTTTGAGCCTAATTAGAGTCCATCTTGACTTAGTTTGCACTTTATCTCGTTTGTCTCTATTTATTGCATAAACACCCTTACCTTCTAACTTTTTCTCACATCCAAGCCCTTGGATGACTTCATGATGATGTTAGCCTTCATCTTCCTCCTTTAAAACACAACAACAGTATTAACAACTCGACCCAAAGTTGTCGACTTTCAATCAAAGAATTGGGCGCCATCCCCATCCTTTCGTCCGTTAGCTTAGGTTAATTAGGCTCCCCTCTCCCTCTACTTCCTTTTCATCTCCTTATTCTTCAATTTAACCATCGACGTCGCCGTATGCCCTCCATCTTCCCGATGATCGATCAAGCTCCGGCGAGGCTTCCACACCTCCACAAGCCACCAAACACTCCACAACTAGTCTTAAAAGCTACATCTCACCCTCACAAACAAAACCCCTCAAGAAATTGAAGGGATTGTCCATCCAAACGGTCCACCCAACTCACGATCGTCTGCACTGACGTCTCGAGGTCGTCAGACCTCCTCATGCACACGTATGCCACACCGCACCCACCACTGCACTCGCTGCTTCACGGCGAAGCTTCTAAGCATGTTTGACTTGGCTGCAAGGCTGTGTTCATGCTTTCAGGTGATCCACTGGACCTCCATCGCTGTCGCGATTCCTTCGACCTCATCTTCAGTCCTCCAGCCACATCCGCTCTAGGTTTTAGTCCCAGGCTTCTCATGTGACTCCCAGGCATCCTTCCAGACCCACAATTGACGAAGTAGGGCCTCCTTTTGACTGCAATTGGAGCTCCATCTATAGCACCAATGCAGAGAAGACTGTGGGACTTTTAGTCCCACATCGTATATGTTGCAGCTAAGTGTGCGAGATATAAGGAATTCCTTACCCCTATTCTTCGCCCAAGAACATGGGGGTTGGGTCCCCTTCACCCTCACGACCCACTTAACCCACCTAAGCCTCACTGCTCACCTACGACCACGCCCACAGGCCTACACCCTATTCTGGATGCAGTTACTAGCCCGATTACCCAGCTAAACCTGGGTTTTTGAGAGAAACAAGAGAAGGAAAGAAAGAGAGAGAGGAGGGGTTTTGCCCTTGCTCCTACCCTCTCTATACTTAGCTGCTAGGAGGCTTTCATGCCTCTGTTGGTGCTGTGCTATGCTGTGCCTTTCCCCTTTCCCTTAAAGCACAAAAAAAGAAGAGAAGAGGCCTTTACCTCTGTTCTGAGAAACTTGACATTTGCCTGGTGCCTTGGTTCAGTATACTATTAAGATATTGGTTGATGTGGAATATTGTTGATAATTACTGCTGATAAATTTAATATATTTGAGCTTAACATTCAAAGGGTTAATTGGTGATTCAATTCACCATTTTAACCCATTCTTTTTGCACTATGATACTGAATTTCATTTATATATCATTTTGAGTTGTTCTGAATCAAGTTTTGATTATAATTGCCTATATTTATTATGATTTGTGAGATTGAATTTCTATTATTTACTCCCTGTGTTCGACATCGGATTCTTTTTGAATCTAAGTTACAAATTTAAATGATTTAAGTGCATTTGTCCTATTCTACAACGCAATTCCTTAAACTTTCAAGCAAATTCGCTTAAACATAAATTTAAATGTTTTCATCACTTTAGATGCTATACTACGACGTGTAGTTTAAAATGCAACTTCAGCGCGATTAACATTTTGGCACCGTTGCTAGGGGGTAACGCACATTTTACCACTATTCATATCATCTTCTTCCGATTTGATTCTAATTTGTCTTTGTTTGATTATTTTGAAGTAAACCAAACTCTCAGGGTCATCAGCTCAGAGCAATCACACCAGAGGCAGGTTAGTCATCTTCCCTTTCTTCCCTAATACCCTCTCTTTCTTGGGAAGAAATTAGGAATCCAACCCTGCCTTATTTTTTTAGAGATATCATTCAAGGCAAGCATTTACTAATTCTCTTGATTTAATTGAAATTAGATTAGATTTGATTCAGAACACCCAATCCTTTCTACCTGGACCTATTAGGGACTTGTAGCACCTTGGACTACTCACCTTCTTGTTTGAGTCTAAGGTGCCATATTTGGAATCAAATTGGACTTGGAAATAGAGCTAATTAGGGTTTTCACATTAAGGGTTGAAGTGCTAGTACACACTTGCCATTTATAAAGGAAACAGATCTTCCTGCATTTTTGTGCTACCTAAGCCCTTGGTTGAATTGATCTTATCATCAAACCCTAAAATCAAGGCTCTAAGATCACTTGAATTTTAAAATTGAGACCTAATAACTTATTTGAGAACCAAAATAGAGTGGTTTGGGTGATTTGACCCAAATTTTATCCTTAACTTTACGGTAGGTCAAGTGAAGTTGGTTCACTTTGTGAATCAACCAACCTCAAATTAGGTCACAATTAGAATCAATCTCTAATTCAAGTGATAATTTGAGGCACAACTAGGCCTAAAATTGGTAGACTTAGGGCTCAATTCTCACATTCTGATATACTTGGAATGGCAGTGACAGGGAAGGTCGTGCAGGGGAAATCCTGTAACCCGTGGGGAAGCTCTACCATGTAGGGATTTTTGTGGGGCTCTCCTTTCTTGGCTATGATGAGACACTCATCATGATCTCTAATTACCCCTAATTAACTAGTCTTCCTAGTTAATTAGCTAAGGTTATGAATATATAAGGGTTAATTATAGAATAAGGGATATTTAGTTAAGGATCTTAAAATAAGTTAAAAATGACATTTTATCATTCAATTAACATTATTAATAATTCAAATAATAATTGGACTTGAAATCCTATTAATCATTCCCTTAATTAATAAGATAAGTAACTTAAATATAATGTATACTTAAGTTGTAATAGCTTAAGTGATTTTACTTAATCTAATAAATTAACCTAAAAACGTCAAAAATGTAAATTCAAGGTGTAAACATAATATTTACCTTATTTACTAACATATATAAAAAGTTGAAAAAGATTTAAGTTAAAATAAACCTTCAAAACCTGGGTTTACATTTTAGTCCTTAATATTCATTACAGTCGGGTCCTTATTTCTCACATAGGTCTTAAGTTTTATTACTTCTAAGTCCTTCTTCATCTTCTTCTTCTTCTTCTTCAGCCAAACGAACGGCTGGAGGCAGAGAGTCACCCCATCGCGCGATCACCGCCCTGCCGACATCATTCCTCTTTGCCCAAGCTCTTGCAGCTTACGCTCACCACCTCCACTTCATCCATCGGTCTGGATTAACCGAGAATCCTATTTTTTAGTGGGAGTTAACCTCACCGTCGTCGGAGATGACGACGGAGGTTAAGCTCCTCAAGCTCCTTCTTTGGCCAGACCCCGCCTCTCTCTTCACTGCAAACTACTATAAATACCCCCTCACACCTCCGATTTTAGGTAAGTTGGCTCCCTTCCCTCTTTTTACACTGTAGCCGACCCAATAGGCTATTCTTCCAAACCTCCGGCGACTCCCCATTTCATCTTCTGACTTCCTCCATTCATCTTAAGTAGCCAAGGAGATTTGTCGTGGTCTTCCACACCTCTGACAAAGGCGCCGACCTAAGGATTCCTCTGCTCCACGTCAAATCCGCCCGCCGGAGATCTTTTCTTCAACCCTCTGATTTCGTCGTCTGCCATGAGACTTCGGTGGAACCCTATTGACCCCTTCATCCAGGTAACAGTAGACTAGGAGTAGGAGTAGGAGTAGGCTAGCTTAGTTAGTTAGTTTAGTTAGTTAGGTTAGAGTAATGTTAGAATTTAGCTTCTTCTCCACCGACTCCGGCGAGTTCCTTGAGCTCGCCAGAGATTCAATTTTTTCTTTTAATTCACTGTACATCTTCCTTTAACTTCCATGTTCACTTCTAATTCACTTAATCATTAATTAAATCACCTAAACGCCTAATTCAAATCTCACCTTCATCGATTACAGACACTGTCTATGGTGACAGTAATTGACCTAATTCCACCTTCATTGGGTTCTTTCATCACCTATCACCACTAATGAACCCTAATTGACATTATATTACCTATTATTATCATCTATAATTAAATGCCTAAATCTTAATTAAGTCCCTAAGCTCGCTGTCCATGGCGGCTTAGGAACATTTCAAACTATAAATTAAATATATATTTATGATTAATAACATATGTTGACTTGATTTAACTTCTCAATCGAGTAGTTAAATCAAGTCCTGAGCTTAAACCATTCAAATCTTTTAAGAAACAAATTTACTGTCAAATCTTACATTTTAATGAACAAATGAAGAATTTAATGTGATAAAGAGGTTCCTTGTAACCTCAGGAACATTTTTGGATCAAAAAATGGTTAATTTTGTCAATCTGTACAAATAATTTACATTTTTTGGACTCACCGGAGCTCCGGTGAGCTCCGACGAGCCATTTTGTGTAGCAGCCTCTTAAACTTGCTAAGTGGCTCCAGAACAATAAAATAAGGATTACTGATTATTTTAAAGATATTTGTTTGAGGATTTAACCACTGGAGCTTTAGATGTAACTTCATCTTCCCCAACTCTGGCGAGTTGGAGAAGTCTGTTAGAAAAGATTTGAGAAGCAATTAATGAGCTCAGAAGCTTCAGTGCGATGCACTGAAGCTATTTTAACCTTCATATCATTGTAGAAATCCTTCTTTAACTCTGTCGAACACATACCTATTTTAGTTCAGGCGACGTGCCTGAATCCATAGGAATTAAGGTTGAAACACAAATCTGAAGATCTGAATGAGTTTCTGATGATGAGAAGACTTTGATTGAGGCATTAATTTCTTAGGAGGAAGCTTTAAACAGAAAGTCAATTTTCGAGCTTCCATAGTCAAACCTGAGTCTGATAATGGTGTTTTGAGCTTGAATTGAGAAATTGAGATGTAAAAACTATTTCTGAGATTATGTTTGATGTTTTTAGAAAGAATAAAGTAGGCTCAGATGATGTAATTAGTAAAGATTTTGTTTCTGTCAATTTGGGTTACTCTCGAACCCAAACTAACAGAAGCATTGTTTTGATGAAATTCAAACCTAAAACTTGCCCATATTGATTAGTTAAAACCCTTAGAATTAATCTAAATAGATTAGGAACACTTTTAAGTGTCTGTTGCACTTGTTGAAATCTGTAAATCAACCTCTAAAGTTCTCAGAGAAGAGAAAAACTTCTCTGCAGGTTCTGAAGGTCTCAAGAACTTGAAATATATCCTAACAGAAGCGGAATTATTTATATAACATATATAGACCTTTTAATAGATGAGAGAAGTCCATCTGAGGACTTCCCTGACTTTAATTACACTTCCCAGGCTTTCTAAAACCCGTAGAAACCCCTGATTTCATCTCTTAAATTGAAAAGGAAAACATCATTAAAACATTAAATTGACCCTAAAATTGTGTAGATTACCCTTAGAGCTTTCCAACAAACTTTAAATCGTCCAATTTGGAGCTCTGGGTAGAAAGTTATGATCGATTGAATTCGGGTCTGGAAGGGGTAGCTTTGTCCCACCTCGGATATTCACGAGCGTGCGCCCGGGGATAAAACTGATTTGTTCCTATGGCTATGCAGTCGTCAGCTCTCGGCGCACCGGTTTCGATTCCTTCTAATCTGATCTGAGCATTGTGTGGTCTGTGTGTGGGTTTATGCCTGTGGGTGTGTGCACCCTTGGGGGGGTGCAGATGTGAATGTGCCCTGGGAGGGCGAGTGTGGCCTGGGAGGCCGAGTTGAGCCGATACTGTGAACCGATAAACAATTGAACCGAAACAAACCTAACCGAGATTAGGTGAGGATCGAGTAGAGTCTGTTCCCACCCTGGTCTCAGGGTGCTGTGTATCCTCGAAAGGACCTTGCCGCAAATAAAAAAACTTTTGGTTTAAAAATTAAAAAAACCCGATTCAGTTGAAAGCTTAAGGAGAAGAGAAGCTGTTGAAGGATGCTAAGTGCTGAAGGAGAAGGCACAAGCTAAGAAGTGTTAAGGAAAAAGATTAAGGAACAAAGGAGAAAAACTAAGGGAAGAAGAGGAGGATAAGAACAACACAAGAAAGGTAAGAAGAAAAAGAGCTCAAGAGAAGAAAATAAAGAGAGAGAGAAGAAAAGAAAGAAAGAAGAAGATTAGAGGCTGAAGAGAGATGAAAAATTAAATGAATTTTCTCTTGCATAATTACTTTTTGTTCTTAATTGTAAAAGGTATGCTTTAATTGGATAACTTTTTGCCGTAATTTCTTAGAATGAAATAAAATTGAAAAACTAGCATGTTTTCTTGTTAATAAAGTACAACATTTTGAGTAAATATGTTTGCATATGGAATTTTGTATATCCTTCATAGTTTAAATATTTTGAAAAAATTTATGTTTCTAAAATTAAACTAGTTTTACCTCCTAAACTTAAAGAGATAAAAGAAAATTGGTGACTTTGGAGAAAATTATTATGCCTCCCAATGAATGACCTGGACTCAACCAGTAAAAATTTCTAAAATGTTAGGTTAATTCGACCTTATACTACACAACTGACACACCTTCGAGTTAACCTAAGTGATTTCTTCTACTCTTAGTTAAGTAAAATTATCTTAATTATTGGGTTGAGTGAAAACATGCAACATTTTAATGGCGTCGTTGCTAGGGAGGCAATATTTCGATTCACTAAAATTTAAAAGGATTAATTGTTTAATTAGGAGGTATTTTGTAAGTATATTTTTATTTTTACTAACTTTTGTTTTAATTAGTGTGTTTTGTTTTGTTTTTGTTTTATTTTCTGTCTTCTTTTCAGGTTTACCTTTTCGGGTAATCTCAAGAGAAGGCGGGATTTAGTTTTACTGTTGTCATTCTTTGTGAGTATTTCTATTCTTTTGTATTTTTGCATTAAAAAAAAAAAACAAAAATACATCTTTTCTGACTAACAGCAGCATTACATAGGCATACACTCTTAGGAGTGCATTTTCTGCTAGTACTAATATAATCTGACTCGAGAAAATTTTAAATTGTTTTTCTCCCATCAGTGGGAAAACACAAGAAAACCTGTGTAGATCCTTGTCTTTGAGAATTAAAAAGAATACATATTTTTGTTTGAAAAGTAAAAAAGTGACCATTGTAGTTTACTTGATATATTTTTGAAAAAGACTAACTAAAAAGAGGGAGTAAAATTGGTGACTTAAATCTGTTTGCAGAATGCATGCGGGTTTTTATATCGATATCGTTTGTTGCAGGCTATCGCACACACTGCGTGATTACTAGAGTCACACGAGTCTATTTTTCTATCTCTCCTCTTTGCACCTCTTAGGGCTTTGACCGAAGATCAAGAAGTCTGTCTCACTACTAGATCCCCAGGGAGCTAGTAGTGAGCAGTCTCGATCCTAGACCTTAGACTTTGAGTTTTAAGGTACGCACCTGCATAGTCACGTATTAGGATGCGTACTTTGATACTGTTACTCTATTTGTTTGCATCAAATTACTTTGTGTACTTTAGGAATTTCTTCTTTCCTTTGAAAGAAGAGCAAAACCCGCATCTTTTGCGCTGTTTTGCAGGTTTTTTGTGCCGCTGTTTTTTGTATCGGTGGTGTGCGTGTGCCTTTGCACATTATTTTTCGTTTATGGACAGGAGGCGATCCTTGCATCCGCCTCTTGCACCGTCGTTGACAGGTGATCCTAGGCCGGTTGCAGATAAGCAACCAATGATTTTCCCGTCTGATCCATCTACTTCTATGGATCCAATGCAGAATCTTAATCTCGAGATCCCTTCTTCTTCTGGTCAGGGGGAGATGCCACCTTTTGATGTTCATGAGGCACTCCTGAACCAGAACCTTAGGATGCTAGAGCAAACAAGACAAATCAATTTATTAACAGCAGCCTTAAATAATCTCGAACTTTGCAAACCCGTTCTTCACCTCGACCTAAGGTGGGTTTTGAAAATCTTGATTTACCGATCAATCATCCAAGGCCTCTACTTAGAGATTATTATAACCCATCCAATGCACAAGTAGAGCCTAACGTTAGGATTCCTATTGGGGAGAATGATCCAGAATTAAAGCCAAACATTATAAGTTTAATCCCCCACTTTCACGGATTTGCATCCGAGGATCCATTTCAACACATTGAAGATCTTAAAAATCTATCTCAAACTCTTGGTCCTCGAAATCAAAATAGGGAAATCCTACTAATGAAAATGTTCTCTTTTAGCCTTAAAGATAAAGCAGCTTATTGGTATAGAACTATAGCAAGACCAATCTCAACTTGGGCTGAACTCGAATATGCATTTTTGAAGAAATTCTTTCCAATTGGTCGAACTAATGCTTTAAGGCGAGCTATTACTACTTTCAATCAAAATCAAGGAGAACCAATTCATGAAGAGTGGGAACGTTTTCATGAATTGCAAAGGAAATGGCCACATCATGACATCCCTCGTTGGCAACTCATGCACATCTTTTATTATGGTTTACAAGAGGGCATTTGCAATCTAGTCGATGCCTCTTGTGGAGGAAATTTTCTAAATCGCGGCGCAGAATCCGCTTTAGAATTATTTGAAGGGATGGCGGAAAACTCGATCAACAATGAATCAATGTCGTAATTTTTGCGGGGCGCGAATACGAATCACCAAAATCCGCATAAGGGCATTCACGAGATCGGTAATTCGTCCAGTTCAAAGGATTTAGAGATTATTGCAGAAAAACTGGACAAAGTAGATATCGTAGCAAAGCATCTCGACGAGGTAAGAAACACAATGAAGAATCTTACGCCTCTACTTGCTACGAATCCCACGTATTTACCTGTTTTGCAAATTCCCGCGGGGAGGAAATTTGTGAATAATCTGGATTCTAGAGATCCATCTTCCTTGGGTTTTCTATCTACTCCTTCACCAACCCAAGGAGGGACCTTTGTCCCACAATCTTACCCACCCTTTTCCCCACCCTTTACTGTTGCAGAAAACACGCCATATCCTCTTGATTTAAACGTCATTCAGGGATACACACCAAGATCAAACCCATATTCAAATTCCTATAATCCTGGATGGCGTAATCACCCAAATTTTTCTTGGGCTGATCCAAATCAAAATCAAAGACCAAATTATCCAAATCAGACCCATTTTAATCCACCTCCATTGCCCCCTCAGCAATCAAATTTAAGGCCTAGCCTGATGAGTATGCATAATTACTTTAGGCCTTATAGAGATACACAACTAGACCAGATTTTAAGAGCTGTGATAGAGAGCTAGCGACAAAATGCTGAGGCTCTTGCTGAAGTCCAACGATAATGTAAGGAAGAATTGGCTGATTTACGAAATCAAATCATGCTTTTGGCTGAGTCTCGTCAGCCAGGTACTCTTCCATCTCAGCCAATTCCGAATCCTAAAAATCTGCCAAATCCTAGGCAAAATCAAGGCCAAGTCCACTTCATTAATCAGGCCTTTGATTCTAATCATAATCCATCCTCTGTATTACCTAAAAATAACCCATCAAACCCGCATCAGCAACCTATTTTGTACCAAAATAACCCACCTATTATTGAGAACCAAAACTGATTTTGCTGATCTTCTGAACTTGGTGGAATCATTTTTTATAAATTGCCTCAATTTTAAGCGTTCTACATCTCAACCTAAATCAGATCTATTCTTCACATGATATTCACTCTAATCTTTCTAAGATTTTCACGAGAATCTGAATCTAGGATCTGTGAGATCTATTCTAGGCAATTTTAAGATAAATTTTGATTGGGTGGTTTAAACTATTTTCTAATTTTTTTGATCTAATTCTTTCATAACTCCTCTGTTTTTACCATATACCTATTCTTTTTAGGAGTTTTTTACTAGGGTTTACGTCTAGCTGAAGGCGTAAAACTTAGCACTTATACATAGCTGTTTCCTATTTTCATCCTTTTTGATTTTATTATTCACTTACTTTTAAAATTTCACTTCATATATTTTTCATCCTTCTTACAATGAGGACATTGTAAAATTTTGACTTGTAGGGGTGTTGAAGTGAAATTTTCACTTTACGTGTTGGTTTAAATAAAAATGCATAAAAATTAAATATCCACGAAATTTTAAAAAAATAAAAATTCTAAAAATAATAAAAATTTTTAAAATTAAAAATTTTCATAAAAATTTGAAAAAATTTTGAAAAAAATTATAAAAAATTGAAAAATCTTATATAAAAATAAAAATATATAAATACAAATTTTTTTAAAAAATTTATAAAAATAATAAGAGGGGTTTATTCATTATTAATAAAGAAGAAAAGAAGAAGAATGTATATATATATAATTAAGAGTTTTAATTTTCTTTTAGGTCAGAAGTTTAAAATGTATATAGTATATATATAAGTATTTAAGAGCATTCAATTCTTAATTAGATTTTACTTTAAACATTTTGTAAAAACACACTTTTGTGTTTAAAGTTTTTAAAACAAGATTTTATTTGAATTAAGGAATCTTTTAAATCTTTTAAAGATTTATTTTTCTATTCTTACTTGAATTAAGAAACTAGGTGTGTTAAGATTTTAAAATT
The DNA here is from genome assembly GCA_037157565.1 of Thalassia testudinum. Taxonomy (NCBI): domain Eukaryota; kingdom Viridiplantae; phylum Streptophyta; class Magnoliopsida; order Alismatales; family Hydrocharitaceae; genus Thalassia; species Thalassia testudinum. The sequence goes on from JAZHRO010000063.1 coordinate 102,735,103, forward strand.
AAGTTTTGGAATTAAATTATAACTTTTTAATCAATTAGATTAAGTAATCTTTTTATTTTTTTGAAAATTTGATTTTATCATAAAGTTAAGTAAAAAGCCAGATATTCAGAGTTAATTAGATAGAGAGTTGGTAGAATTTTAGTTTACAAAACTTACAAGCTAGAGATAAATAACTAGACTTGGTAAATTTTGTCTTGACGGATCCTATAGGAGGAAACTAAAAATTTAAAGAACCTAAGAGTAAAGGGTATTGTTGTCCAAGCTCTGATTTTAGAGCTAAGTAACCTAAACATCTAAAATTCACTCACATAGAATTGTCTTGTTGACATTTGAGACCGCGAAAACACAGAGGTTAAGAGATCAATTCTGAATCCTCTTTAGTCCAACGATTTCCGTGGGGCGGTTCTTGAAAGGGTGAAGGATGTGCCACTCACCTAGAAAAAGGATTTGGAGAATAATGTTAGTAAGAAAAATGAGAAGGGGGAAAAGAAAAAGAAAAAGTAAATAAAACACCCTACAATTAAGTACCTCGCTAAAAATGGGTACTTATGCAGTTTTCCATAAATAAATAAAAGCATCTCGTTACAAATGGATGCTACCCTTCCTTCCATCAAATAAAAAGGACACCTCGCTACAAATGGGTGTTCTAACCTATAGAAAAAGAGAAAAAAAAATATGGAGAAAAAAAATTAGGAATAAGAGACCCAGTGGTCCACCGGGGAGATATACACAAAAAGTGTTGACCTCGGGATAGAAAACTGGTGAGGAGAAAGCAACCAAACCTGAGTAAGGCCAAGCCAAAGGCTTGAATTGGAATAATTGGGATTGGAAAGTGATGTCTTAAGATCTGGATTTTTGCAACTTTGGATGTTTTTAGGACAATTCTCTTCACTAAGCACAGATGTTTTAAAATCATAGCTACTGAACCTTGGTATTGGGCAGTGAAGCCTAAGAAATTGGGCTTTGAAGATTTTAAGTTGAGACCTAAAGAAGAAGAATTGACAGAATCCTAGGTCTACAAGTTAATCTTTAGTGTTGTAGGCTAGTAAATTAGAGTTTTACTACTCTAAGTTTGATTAATAATGAGTATCTGGTTAATTTGCTTAAACTTATATTGATAAAAATCAAATATCATAAACAAAGGATTAACTTAAATCTATTTGAGTTTTTGAGTTAAAATTTAATTCTCAATCCTTAAGTTTTGTTTTTCTTAAAACACTTTGTATTCTAATATGAGTTAAGAATAGTTACAAAGATTAAGAGATTTCTGAGGAATTCTAATTCAAAATAAAATTCTTGTTTACAAATTATTTTAAGTGTGTTTTGAAAATGTTATAAGTATAAGTCTAAGTAAGTAAATTTTCACACATGCTCTAAGCATTGATCATTTATATTAAACTTAAAAATTTCTGACCTAAGCTTTCCTCTACAAAGTTACTATGTATAATAATTTAAACCTAAGTGCTTTAAGTCATCACAGTTTTAGTTAATTTTGCTAGGGACTAGCAAAACTTTGGCTTGGGGGTATGATGAGACACTCATCATGATCTCTAATTACCCCTAATTAACTAGTCTTCCTAGTTAATTAGCTAAGGTTATGAATATATAAGGGTTAATTATAGAATAAGGGATATTTAGTTAAGGATCTTAAAATAAGTTAAAAATGACATTTTATCATTCAATTAACATTATTAATAATTCAGATAATAATTGGACTTGAAATCCTATTAATCATTCCCTTAATTAATAAGATAAGTAACTTAAATATAATGTATACCTAAGTATGTAATAACTTAAGTGATTTTACTTAATCTAATAAATTAACCTAAAAGGGTCAAAAATGTAAATTCAAGGTGTAAACATAATATTTACCTTATTTACTAACATATATAAAAAGTTGAAAAAGATTTAAGTTAAAATAAACCTTCAAAACCTGGGTTTACATTTTAGTCCTTAATATTCATTACAGTCGGTCTTTATTTCTCACATAGGTCCTTAAGTTTTATTACTTCTAAGTCCTTCTTCTTCTTCTTCTTCTCCAGCTAAACGAACGGCTGGCGGCAGAGAGTCACCCCACCGCGCGATCACCACCCTGTCGACATCATTCCTCTTTGCCCAAGCTCTTACAGCTTGCACTCACCACCTCCACTTCATCCATCGGTCTGGATTAACTGAGAATCCTATTTTTCAGTGGGAGTTAACCTCACCGTCGTTGGAGACGACGACGGAGGTTAAGCTCCTCAAGCTCCTTCTTTGGCCAGACCCTGCCTCTCTCTTTGTCGCAAACTACTATAAATACCCCCTCACACCTCCAATTTTAGGTAAGTTGGCTCCCTTCCCTCTTCTAACACTGTAGACGACCTAATAGGCTATTCTTCCAAACCTCCAGCGATTCCCCATTTCATCTTCCGACTTCCTCCGTTCATCTTAAGTAGCCGAGGAGATTCGCCGTGGTCTTCCTCACCTCTGACAAAGGCGTCAACCTAAGGATTCCTCTACTCCACCTCAAATGCGCCTGCCGGAGATCTTTCTTCAACCCTCTGATTTCGTCGTCCGCCATGAGACTTCGACGGAACCCTATTGACCCCTTCGTCCAGGTAACAGTAGACTAGGAGTAGGAGTAGGCTAGCTTAGTTAGTTAGTTTAGTTAGTTAGGTTAGAGTAATGTTAGAATTTAGTTTCTTCTCCTCCGACTCCAGCGAGTTCCTTGAGCTCGCCAAAGATTCAATTTTGTCTTTTAATTCACTGTACATCTTCCTTTAACTTCCATGTTCACTTCTAATTCACTTAATCATTAATTAAATCACCTAAACTCCTAATTCAAATCTCACCTTCCTTTTGATCTGATCTGAGCATTGTGTGGTCTGTGTGTGGGCCTATGCCTGCGGGTGTGTGCGCCCTTAGGGGCGTGCGGATGTGAATGTGCCCTAGGAGGGCAAGTGTGGCCTGGGAGGCTGGGTTGAGCCGATGCGGCTCGATACTGTGGACTGATAAACAATTGAACTGAAACAAACCTAACCGAGATTAGGCGAGGACCGAGTAGAGTCTGGTCCCACCCTGGTCTTAGGGTGCTGTGTATCCTCGAAAGGACCTCGCCACAAATAAAAAACTTTTGGTTTAAAAACTAAAAAAACCCAGTTCAGCTGAAATCTTAAGGAGAAGAGAAGCTACTGAAGGATGCTAAGTGCTGAAGGAGAAGGCACAGGCTAAGAAGTGTTAAGGAAAAAGATTAAGGAACAAAGGAGAAAAACTAAGGGAAGAAGAGAAGGAGGATAAGAACAGCACAAGAAAGGTAAGAAGAAAAAGAGCTCGAGAGAAGAAAATAAAGAGAGAGAGAAGAAAAGAAAGAAAGAAGAAGATTAGAGGCTGAAGAGGGATGAAAAATTAAATGAATTTTCTCTTGCATAATTACTTTTTGTTCTTAATTGTAAAAGGTATGCTTTAATTGGATAACTTTTTGCCTTAATTTCTTAGAATGAAATAAAATTGAAAAACTAGCATGTTTACTTGTTAAGAAAGTACAACATTTTGAGTAAATATGTTTGCATATGGAATTTTGTATATCCTTCATAGTTTAAATATTTTGACAAAATTCATGTTTCTAAAATTAAACTAGTTTTACCTCCTAAACTTAAAGAGATAAAAGAAAATTGGTGAATTTGGAGAAAATTATTATGCCTCCCAGTGAACGACCTGGATTCAATCAGTAAAAATTTCTAAAATGTTAGGTTAATTCGACCTTATATTACACAATTGACACACCTTCGAGTTGACCTAAGTGATTTCTTCTCTTAATTAAGTAAAATTATCTTAATTACTAAGTTGAGTGAAAACACGCAACAGCTTCCCAAGTAATTCTCAGGTGCATGAATTTCTGATCCAGAGGTCCATCTGCCTTGAACTACCACAGTCATCTAATTCTTTTGGGTGCCTTGATTGGGTCCAGAACATTTCTAGTTCCTCATCTCTTCTATAGTGCATGCACGGGAGGAGGTCTTTGAGACCTATCTTGAGACCTTCATTAGCAAGGCACACCCATCAGGGTTAGACCCCTACCTGCTTGTTTGGGTCTCCTTCTGATCTACTCGATATCTATTCTGATCCATCTACATCTGATCCCAATTCTCCATTCTTTGCTTCCATGGAGAATCCAGAACAAGAAAGGGGTGATATTGAACACCTAAAAGATCAGTTGTAGACTCTCATCGACCTGATTCATGCACTAGCCAACCCTCGACTGTGTCCATAGATGCGAGATCACTACAATCCCTCAGCTGTGGCCATCAAACCCAAGGTGTAAATTTTGGCTGGGGGACCTGATACAGATCTGAAGCCGAATATTATTAATTTGATCACCCACATTCATGGATTTGGCTCTAATGACCCTTCCAACATATCCAGGAATTGAAACATCTGGCCTAGACTCTTGTGACTACTGTTCAAAATCGGAACACCCTACTCATGAAAATGTTCCCCTTATTGAAGGACAAGGCTCCCATTGCTATTAGTCTCTGACTCGACCGATCAACACTTGGGAAGAGTTGCAAGCTGAATTCCTCAAGAAATTCTTCCTTGTAGGGTGCATTAATGCTTTGAGGCACCAAATCATGCATTTTACACAAAATGTGGGGGAACCTCTTCATGAGGCATGGGATCACTTTCTGGATCTCATGTGGAAATTCCCTCATCATGGAGTTCCTAAATGGGAACAAGTCCAGTCTTTTTACCAGTGACTCTGTGAAGATATCCGATTATTTGTCAATGTAGCCTGTGGAGGTAGCTTTATGGGTAAAGATGAAGACACCGTTTGAGAGATTCTTAAGAACATGTGCGAGAACTCCATAAATAATGAGTCTATGGGTGTGTTTGACTGAACAACTACCTATGTATTGACAAACACTCGAGGGACACATGAAACATGAGACCTATCCGCATCTGTCGATCTGGAGTTAGTGGCCAGTCGATTGGATAAGTTCTCTATTATTGAGAAGAAGTTGGACAATTTGACTCGCCTACTCCAAAGAGCCACTTCTCAGCAAAGCACGTATGCGTGTCTGCCCATAGGGAGGGAGGCTGTGCATAATGGTCACCACCACTCATATCCGGAGATGGATGCTTATCCACCCTCGTCTGATCCAGGTTTCAAAGGAAGCTCCAAACCTTCCTACTCTAGTTGGAGGATCTCTGAACCATCATATCTTGATTACTTTAGGGCTACTCAACCTTGCGGAGGTGCTCCTCGCCATCTAGAATGATCCTTTCTCTAACTCCTACAACCTTGGATGGCATAATGATACTGATTTTATGTAGTTTGTTAAATATGTGAAATAGTGTCGTTATACACATAAAATCGATCAACTCAAATTTTTAATACGTAGATACGGTGAATATCTAGGGTTGTCCAAGGAGGCTAATTTATTAGTCACATGAAATGATTCTCTATCTCGCCTCTCAATCAACACTTGTATTTTTTTGATTTTAGTTTTTATTCTTTTTTTAGGGTTTTCAAAAGTATTAGGCACGATTGCAAAGATGATAATTACAGTAAAGACTGCACCTATCACTAAACCTAAGTGACAAGAAGAAAACCTTTTCTTCTAAGCTCACCCTAAGCAAGTGCACCTAGGGTAATTAGAAGAAGACGGTGTGGTGCACTAAACTACTAAGAACATGAAGAACACACTAACTAGAAGACATGAAAATTGGATGGCAAAATAAATGCTTTGTATTACTAGCAAGTAGAGTACATGTAGAGGAATGCTTCTTACGAAAATAGTAAACTACTAGCTAATACAAAAGAAGTTGATAGAGATGAGGAAAAGGGTATCCTCCAAATGAAGATCAAAATGGTCTTTGCTCCAAGCTCGGTAGCTCCCGGGCTTGAAGAAGATGCTTCCTTACTCCAAGATGATGTTTCTCCTAGCTTTCCTTTAAGGTGGGCATCAACCACCTTGTTTCTCCTCTTGCTTGGCCATCCCCTCTATGTGGAGAACTCCTCCTCCTTAGCATGGCACAAGTGAGAGGAAGAGAGAGGAAGAAGGCACCAAGGGGCCAGGTAGGTTGCCATCTTGATCTTCTTTCTATTCTTCCTCTCCTTGCCTAAAGGTATAGGTAGTGTAGGTAGAATAAAAACTAAGGAAGAAGATTATCTTAATGTGGTAGTTAGGTGGGGTATATATAGGAAGTGGGAGTGTTGGTTGGCGTGGGGATTAGGTGTAAGGCTAGGAGAGGTTTTGAGGGTGGTTATGTGGATCCTAAGGCTAAGGAAGGTTGGAACTATGTGAAGGGTTGGGACGGGGGTAGTTAAGGTGGTGGTTGGTGTCTTTTGGTGGTGGAGGGACACCATTAGTTGGCGCCAAAATGGTCTTCTAGAAGGGGTCCTAGGTGGCACCAAAAATCAAGGGTGGAGATGGCATGTGTGGTGAGATGTAGGGCTAGGATGGGGGGTGGTTTTGGCATCAAGATGGAGGGGGTAGTTAGGTATTTTTGGTTCCATCTTTATGGTGTCCCTTGGTGGTGGTAGTCGGTTGAAAGGTGGCCTCTTTGTTGGCACCAAAAAAATGAGGAATGAGAATAGGTTAGCTAGGTGGACTAAGTAGGGTTAGTGGTGGAGCTAAATAGGTGGGGATTAGGGTTAGGTTTTTGTGGCCATGGAAGTGGACTAGCTAAGCTAAGCTAGCTTAGCTAGTAGATGAGTGGAAAAGGAGGTAGAGGGAGCTAGGGTTTTGGAGAAAGAACTGAGGAGCTGTATCTGAGCTGCAGTGGAGCTGATGGTTGCTGAAGACAATTGTAGGGAGCTACCTTAGCTGGCTTAACTTAGTAGTTCTTTGTTAGCTGCTAAGCTAAGCTAAGATGAGCTGGCTTCTGTTGATATGGGTTGAGGTGAGCTGGGTCTGGTCTTCTTGAAGATTACCTAGCTAACTAGAGTAGCTAGCTTAGGTCAAGTAGCTCAGCTCAACCAAGTTGAGATGAGTTGAGTGTCCGAGAGTTGGACTTGAGCTGGCCTAACTTAGTTGAGGTCTTCTTTAGTTGACTAGGCTTAGCTAGTTGATGGCAGTAGCTAGTCTTAGTCAAGTAGAGCTTCCAGTGAACTGTTCTGAGCTGGAGGAGCTAGAATGGAGTTGGGATCAACTGTCTTGAGCTAGTTTGATCTGCCATCCAGCTGAGGTGAGCTGGATGGAGCTGAGGTAAACTAGATTAAGCTACCATTTAGCTGAGATGAGCTGGATGGAGCTAAGGATGAGTTGATCCAACTAGAAGGAGCTCGGATCTAGCTGGGATGATCTAGATCTAGTTGAGATCCAGCTGATGTAGGGTTCTCCTTCAACTTCTTTCTCCTAGAGTGCCATGATTTGAGGGATCTGACTATTTGCTTATCCCTGGCACTCAAGTAAATGCATTAAAAATATAATAAAAAGAAACGCATGCCTATCCTAAGTGAATGCCTAAATGTAGCCTGAAAATCCATTTGTGGAGTTAAAAACCTGAGTTAGATCAGTTTTACGACATAAGAATGATGATAAACTAGCATTTATCACACCCCCATTATTATCTTTTGCTAGTCTCTTAGCAAAAGTATTTTCACAAAATGGATTTTTGGGAAAGACTAATTTTTTTACTTTTGTGGAGGAGATTATGGGACTTTGGTTGATTGAAAACATGAAAGGCATGGGATTTGTTAAGGATAAAACTTTGGGATTCGTCATTAGATCCAAAAATTAGATGAATTGAGATCAATGTATCCTTTAAAAATTCACAAGTTAACTCGTTAATTCAAATGACTCGAAATTATTCTGTAGTTAGGATTTCCTTAGCTCTTGAATCCGACTTGCAACTTGCATAAATTTTAAAACATTGTATTGGTGCCTTGTGAATGCCAATATTTATAAGGTTGTGTTTTTGAAACTTTTTTTTATGTCTCCCCCATTCTTATTCTTAGCTTAATCCTAAAATAGATGTGTCAGAATCATCATTCCCATTACCAATCCTCGAGGTGGCTTTGGCGCCAACACTTCAAGATAGTACACCACCCAGGAGCTCACAACCCCAAAACACAATGAGGTGAAAAGGGTTGCTTCAAGTGAAGTCAAGTTCTTGCTTCGACGCTATGGGTAGAGCATCGTCCAAGTCACTTGAGCCGCAAAATGTGCCTTCATGCTCCATCTAAAGATATGAAATATAGTTATAGAGTAGCACTGAGGTGGTAACATGTTAACATTACATACTTAAAGGAAGCATTTTCCTCCTTGGCGGTGGGAACTTAAACCAATCATCTACCTTGGATTTCACTAAGAAGAAATAAGTGGTTTTTCTAATTTTCTAAATGTTTTTTAGATGTTGGCTTTATGGGTGAAATTTGACACAAGAATTTTGCAAGGGAGGCAAGTTTGCAAGAGGAGAAATAATTTTGTTCGTTCCCATTCATACCAAAACACACCAGAGATGATTTTCCTCCATTAAGCTTTAGGACAGAGATTTCTCCAAAAATGTTGACCATATGATAAAGAGCTTGGGATTCCCTTAAACTACCTTCCACAAAAAAAATGGTGTCATTTGCATATTGGAGAACAGGTGCCATAGACCTTCTATTATTGGATAACGAGTAGCCCCTGATCAATCCATTCCTAGCAAGTTTACACGCATATCTGGGTTGAGTATCCACTGTAAGATTAAAGATCAAATGAGCTAAGGGACATCCTTGTCGTAACCCACATTGTGGCTGTACTCATGCTCTGCATGGTTTCCCATTAATCGGGGGAGAATAAGAAGCTGTTGTGATACATCTCTTCATCCGTTGGACCCATATTGGTGGGAACCTTCTTTTGAAGATTTCCCATAAATAAGACCACAAAATTGAGTCATAAGCTCTTCTAAAGTCTACCTTCCAAAGAAAAGCTTTGCATTTTTTCCTATGCCATCCCATCACCATCTTTTGGGCCACAATAAATGATTCTAGCAACGATCTCCCTAGTAGAAAAGCAGATTGGACTGGCATGATCAGATCCTGTAGAACACCACACAACCTGTTGGCAAGGATTTTACTTATAATCAAATATATAGAGTTCGACAAGGCGATTGTCCTACAATCTGAGAAACACTTAGCCCCAGACTTCTTTGGCAACATAAATAAGTAGGACTTATTTATCCTTTCAAAATCAAAGTTCCCTTTTTCAAATTCATGAATAACTTCCATAACCTCCTCCCTTATAACACTCCACATTTCTTTATAGAAGAAAACTTGAATTCCATCTGGGCCCGGGGATCCTTCATTATTCAAGTCTTTAATTGCCTCCACAGCCTCCTCTTTAGAGATAGGAGCCACCAACACTTTTCATTATTCCTCATTCACACAAGGAAAATCTATAGCAGCTATCTTCCATGTTCCCCTTAGAGCAGCCCTCGAAGTCTCTTTAAAATAGCATGAAGCTTCTACTCTAATCTCCTGAATGGATGTGATTCTTCTATCTCCAATTTTAATTGAAGAGATTAGATTGCTTCTTCTTCTAGCACTTGCAGCAAGGTGGAAGTATTTCCTATTGGCATCCCCCTCCTTAAGCCACAACTGCCTCGATCGCTCTCGCCGGTTCATTTCCTTTTTTAGATCTTCCTTGGTGACAACTTCTTGCCAACATTTTCTCATTTCCTGTTCTTGAACACTCAGGGCCATCGTAGCTTCTTTGATATCAAGCTGCTGCACAGCTGCCAACACCTCAGCTCTTTTCTGTTCACGAAGGGTCAGCATTGCCTGTCCATACTCTTTCAGCACCACACGCATGCTTGAAAGCTTGGACACCAGCCTCTGAGTTGTTGTCCCAACACCTGTCTTGGTTGTCCACCAGTTCGCCAACATGTCTTTGAATCCAACTTCTCAAAACCAAGATCTCGTGAATTTAAAATAAGATCCCACATAAACATTTTCCCCACTATCCCATACAATTGGTGTGTGGTCTGAAAATGGTCTTTCCATACCCATGACTGAGGAAAGCTGAAATCTCTCCAATAAAGTAGTGTTACCAAAGAATCTATCAAGTTTGGAAAGCTGTCAACTCCCATTTCACCATGTAAATTCTAGCCCATTGGATGGGAATTCATTCAGACCCAGACTCAGTACAGTCAACTGAAATGCAGTGGCAGCTAATACAATGGTTTTGTTAATGACTGATGTGATAATGATTGTTGTAGTATGTTGTGTTGTAGTTTGAAACACCATGAGTGTCATTGTGGTGAGTTGTATGGAGTACCAATCATTATAACCATTATTATTATTTACTTATCTAATTTTTACTGGTTTTATTCCAGGTTGTTCACTGGGAGGCAATTTATTGAATTACATCGCTCTTTGATCTCAAAATTATCCTCTAATTCCAAAAAGAAGCTTTACATCTTATTAAATAATGAATGAATGTGGACATGGTTTGCCTATTTACTAAGAATTAATTGTAATGCTTGCAAAAACTAACTAACTATAAACAAGCACCAAACAATTTATCACTATACTTTAAACTATGTCTTTACAAATTATAGTATTAATACTTACATGAAAGTACACAATAGACTAAGATTACATAGTATATTAACTTAACTTACTAGTTTGATATCTACAGTAACACATACAACAGTTTTAGTGACAGACATACATGTCGCTAGATCCCAGAAAACACTATATACAAACCTAAGGAGGGAAACTGGGGTCCGTAGCGACACTTATGGTGACATATTATTCTGTTAGTAAATATATGGGTTTATTTATAAAAATAATTGGCTATACTACGTATACATATATATATATTTTTATTATATATGTATTTACTTACGTATGTACAACATCTCTCTCTCTCTTCTCCTTCACACAAATCTTCATTAGGTGTTCTTCTTCTTTGTTTTCATTTAGCCTTAATGACTTTAACACGCTGTGGCGGAGAGGCGCTTAACAGTCGTCATTAACTCTAATTAATTAAAATGTGTTTAATTTGCAGGCACGCTTTTCGAGGGATACACAGCACCCAGAGAGTGGGACCAAACCTCTACTAAGCGCGCCCTAATTCTCATTAGGCGGCTTAATTACGTTTTTCTTAACTCAGCACAGGGCCTACTCAGCCCCAAAGACACGTCTCTCCGGGCCCCCGGCCCTAGATAGAATATGCTTAGATATGCACATATGTATGCTCGGTAAAGGTTGTTTCGGGCGCCCGACGCCCGTGACGATTGAAGAGCTTATGCACAAATTCCATATATACTGCTGCGCGTGGTTTGCAGTGCACAATGTGGCGCTATTCGAGCGCCACATCTGCGCTGGAAACTGTGTGCAGCTGTGGGCTGGAAGTAATTTTGGCCCTCAATTCGAGGGCCATAACTTATTAAAAAATAAAAATAAATTATGGAAAATAAAGTATTTACATAATACTATATAATTGTTCAATTAATTTGAAATTTTTACTATATAAATAAATTCACTAAAGTGGCCTATTTTTACACATTGATTTTGGTGTTTTCTTGGTTAATTACTTATAGATTAGTTACAGATGGTCTAATTGACCTCATACAGAGTTATAATACATATATAAGTATTTTATAGACATTTTTATTATATTTTTCCGAATTAATATATGTGTTATTTATATTTAAATAACAGTTTCAGTTGTTCTACTTATAAATTAAGTTAAACTTAATGTAATCAGGTATGAATATACGTAAATTAGCTTAAATTACTTGAAGTACTTTAGTCTTAGTATACAGATTCAATTTAACTTAATTATAATTCTAAATTACTAATTTAACTAATTTAATTTAACAACTTAGCTATAAACTTAATAAATTCATTATTTATTATCTATAAAGGATTAAATTAAGATAAAAGATTTTATTTACTTATAATCTACATATACATAGATATATATACAGTTTTATAGTTTAAACTACTTACTGATCTATTCAGTTTAATATTACATATAACTTAGTTCAATTTCTATATAGTTATATAATTATTGTATTTATTGTCTAAACTAGATCTAAAACCTAAATTACAGTATTATATTTACATAGTTAAGTATATAGTATATATATATATATATATATATATATTTACACTATCTATTTACATATGTAGCCTAATATATAGCTTATGTCTGTATAAGTATACTTAATATACAAAGTAATATATATATATATGTATATATATAGATACATAAATATTTTTACTTCTCTTTTGGGTGTTTCATTCTAATTAGTTTACTGTTGTTATAGGTTTAACAGAACTAGGAGAGAAGAAGGGAAGAGTTAACTGAGGAGAGAGTCCTCAGTTCAGTTTTCTCTTTTAAAACATGTTTATGATGGTGATTTCTTTACTAAACTAGCTGACAGAATTGAGAAAGACTAGACAAGCATGCACAGAAGTTATATTTCAAGTATTGAAACAAGAAAGTTTGTTTACATATTTGAAATGAAATACAATCAACTGTCAGCTAAGATCATAATAGAGTCTACATGGAAATACATTAGAACCTATCTATTACAACTAACTATACAGTAGCAGCAACAAAACTTTCAGACTCTGCAGCAGCTCAAGTCACTGTCCAAATGGTCTAACTGCTGTTGCAGTTAGTCCATTTGAGAAGAAATGTGAGTTGGAAGAGGAAAACATGTAGCTGCAAGATGCAGCACTTTGCTTTGTTTACTGAGATCATAGTCAAACAAATCCAAACTGAAAAGAAAATCAATCAATCCCAAACCTGACAAGGGTTTAATTTCTCATTAAATCACTAAATATCCCAATTCAAATGCCAAAAACCCTCATCAAAACTTCATTTCAGACGAAATCCATGAATATCACTGAATTAACTCTTCCTAATGCTATAGACAGCATGAAGGAAGAATTAATTAAATCAATTAAAGCCCTTAGATCAAATCCCAGTTTCATGAAACCTTAAGGAGTATTGAGAACTCCTTAGGTTAGGAAATCACCAAACAGTCGTTCAAAACACACTTATGAATGCAAGATCAGACTTCAAATTACCATAGTAATTATCCTTAGATCTGACTTGCATTCAATGCATTCAAGACATTATCAAATCATTTTTATGAATGGCTCTTCTGAGATGATTTCTGTCACCAGAAATCCTCTCAGATTCCTCGCCAACAGGGAATTCAAATCAACTTCATTCAATTCGTCAGATCAGACAGTAAAACCAAAAAGAAAAATCCTTAAAATCCACATTGAGGAGAAATCTGACAAACTAAAAATTTCGACCCAAAATCAGGGGCTTTTGTGACCAAGAGTGAGGTGAGTGGGAAGCCCCTTAAGTGCTTGTTGACTCCAATTTCAGATTTGAGGTTGAAAACCAACCAGATCTGAAATTGGGTCAGAGTGTATGGGTGGAAGATGAGAAAACATATTGTGGAAAATCAGAACTGGATATGACAGTATGGAGAGGTAGAGGATTTGAAAACATGGTTATATGACATCTTCCCCTCTAATCTGGAATGATCAGAGGAGGTGAGGGGGGGAAATTTAAGCCTAATTCTACTGCTACAGCTACTTTATCCTACAGCTAAATTAAACATTAACAATGACCTTAATTCTACTCTAAACTACTTAACTACAACTAAAACTAATATGCAGAATTATAAACCTAATCTAATAGGAAGAATGGGACCTATGGGTCCTTAGCCGGTGGCTAAGGAGGAAGAAAGGAGGAAGATGACTCCAGCGGAGGGAAGAGTCTGCTAGTGAGGCTCCAGGGTCGTCCTCAGGTGCTACAAAGTCCTTAGCAACGAGGAGGTCGAGAGAAGGTGATGATTTCATAGCCGGTGGCTGTGAAATCAGAGACTGGATGGGGAGGGGAAACTGGAGTGGACGAATGATCGCTAAGAGGTGTAGGAGCCTTGCGCGCAACACCACTGAGGTGCTTAAGTTGCATGCTCAGTGGCTGAGATCACCGTGCAGGTGAGGATAAACAAGATGCAACCGGCGGCGAGGATGAGAGGAGCGGAGCGGATGGTGAGCTAAGCACAAAATCTGATTGTCAGATGAGATCTGGGGAGAGGGGTGATCGCAGGTGCTGAATTGCGCAAAGCTTCCATTCGAATCTAACCGCAGATCAAGATCATGAGGAGCGACGGACGGCTGAGATTGGCCGTGTTCTTTGCGTGCTACAGTGCATGCGAAGAGTAGCAGGCTTCTCTCTGAAATAAGGGAAAATTGCAGACAGACCCTTGAATGAAGGGGTAGAAGAATTGCATGCAGGCCCATAAGTGAAAAGAACTACAATCTGAAGGGCCCTGCAGCCTTTCAAAAGGGTCCCTACGGCTTACAAGTAGGTCCAAAGAGGTGTTTTTAAGGGTAAGAGTGTAATGCATGAAGGACTTATGTGTAAACTACCTATTTCATAACCTAAAGGATGTCCAATTGCATTCAAATTTTTATATGTGCTTAATTGAACATTTAAGACATTAATTATACTTCTGATTTGGCCTTTCAAACTTATTTATGTGTTCAATTGATGCATGGATCATCATTTGTACTTTGCTTTCAGAATATCTCATTTTGTGACCTAATTATGAAGCTTTAATACAGAGTAAAGGTTTTAGGTCTTTTTCTTTAATTCCTACACTTAACCCTTTTTATCTGTTAATTTGATGTTGTTTTACTCAGTGTCTAGCTTAACTTCAGCTTTTTAGCCATGATGAGTAGCCACTCATCATACCCCCATGCTTACGTTTTGCTAGTCCCTTAGCAAACAATCTATTGAAGTGTAAGGCAATTTGAGCATCAGCAAGGTAAGTGTGAAGAGATATCTTTTTCTTCTTTCAAAAAGTTTTTAAGTGTTTGGTGATGATCTTTAGGTTGAAAGATTTTTTTCAATAAACCAACTGTGTTTTGGACATTGTGAGAACCTTATTACTGAGGATAACCTACCAGAACTCGAGCCTTAAATGTCATAGACCATCTCTCAACCAACAAGGACTCTTGATATTTAAACCTTAAGTCGAATTCCAGGACTCAGGGGGTTTTACAGAGACTCAGAATGCTATGAGGTTATGGCTGTGCTTGGTGATAAGTTAGGACTAACCAAGTGAATTCTAAAGTTCACTCCCGTGGTTTCACTTCCTTTTAAGTCCAGGTTGGTCCTAACTTCAGATCATGTTTTCGGATGACTCTCAAGAATTGATGGATATTCAAACCCAACACTTATTGTGTTTGTGGCTCAGAGAAATTTTTGGTGGACAAATAGGGTATTTGTTTTGAACCCTGAAAATAATTTTGGTGGAACAGGACTATTTCCAGATTTTGGAGAACATACTTGACTTTTCTTTTTTTTTTTTATCAGTATGTCTCCGGAACTTATTTGGTAGAGCGCACTGTATTTGGTGGGTGAATTTTTTTGTGGAAAGAGTTTCTCCTAGACACAAGACTAAAGATTAGGACAAAGAGTCTACCTGCACACACAGGTAACGACTCCACCTTCCCTAATGAACACAAGGGTTGAAGTTTAGGTTCAAGTGGTCTTTCCTGACATTGTGTAGTGTAAGCCAAGGTTACTTAGACTCCTAAGTCAGAGCAAACCAATGAATCCTGTATTGGTGACTCAGGTACAAGAATATGTCCTAAAGTTAGGAGAGACTGTGGTCTATCTTGTCAAGGCTCGAAGTGTATTAAGCCCAAGCTTGTATCAAGCTACTATGGCCCGGTAGGTCAAACTAGTACGGTTGAATGTCCATAGACACTTATTCCAATTTTTGTTTTCAGCTAGAAGATCATAGTTAAACACTTATCTTTTGTCTTTTTCTCCCTTTCTCCTTAAAATTATTGTCCTCCCTTGACAATAGAGTGCATGTCCCTTATTGTATTTTTGGAATTTTTTTGTGTTTTGTTATTTTTTTGTATTTTTAGCTTTGTAATTTTTTTCAAAAATTTTTCAAAATTTTTCAATTTTTTTAAGTATATATATTGTTTGATAATACTATAGGTACTATAGGTGTGTCTACAATTGCATTTCAGTTTAAATGGTTCACCATTTACACCCCCTCATGCTTAAATGTTGCAATGTCCTCATTGAATGAATAGGGTGGATGCAAATGCATGCTCTACTTTTCACTATCCTAGATTGGGTGATGGAAGGAAGTCGGAATGAGGAGATAAAATCTCTGTGCGGATGATTTTAAGTCTGATCTAGGATCAGAGTGAACAGTCGGGCTAGGAAGTGAAATGCATGACATATGTGTCAATGAAAGTATGCTCAAAATGCAAGTGTAGACATTATATACAAATAAAGGCAAGAGTAAGAAAGGTGAAAAATAGCTATATACAAGGATAGGTTTTTGCTAAGTTTAACGCCTTCAGCTAGGCGAAAATTTAGTTGGTAGTTCAAAATGTAGGAGCGAAATGGTGGAATTGACAAGTCTGAGATCATGCGGCTCAATGAAAGATTTCAGTCTTTGACCATTTACAGTAAAAGGTTCAGATTTGTCAATTTCAGTGATCTCAACGGCTCCATTGTCAAATATTCTTAAGATCTTTAAAGGTCCAATCCATTTTGATTTTAGTTTCCCAGGAAAGAGTTTTAGTCTAGAGTCAAAGAGAAGGACTTTTTGCCCAGGGTGAAAAGATTTCCTAAGAATGTGACGGTCATGGAAGGCCTTAAGCTTATCCTTATAAATCCTTGAGCATTCATAAGATTCATTCCTTAATTCATCAAGCTTAGAAATTTGTAATTTGCTAAGATCACCGGCCTTCTCTAAGTCGAAGTTACACTTTCTGATGGCCCAATAGGCTTTGTGCTCTAGTTTTACGGGATGATGACAGTGTTTCCCGTACACAAGTCTAAAAGGAGACATGCCTAAAAAGGTTTTGTGGGCTGTGCTATATGCCCACAACGCATCAGAAAGGCGGGAAGACCAATCCTTTCTATCTGGTCGGATGGTAGTTTGTAAAATCTTCTTGATCTCCCGATTGGACAATTTAGCAAGTCCATTGGTTTGAGGGTGATATGGTGTAGCTATCCTATGTGACATCCCATACTTTTGAAGTAGGGACTGAAAATGTGTGTTTCTAAAATGAGACCCTCCATCACTAATGATGGCTTTTGGTACCCCAAATCTAGAGAAGATGAAGTCTTGAACAAATTGTGTCACAACTCTATGATCATTAGTCCTCGAGGGGATGGCTTCAATCCATTTTGAAACATACTCAACTGCCAACAATATGTACTCGAAGCCATAAGATTTAGGAAAAGGTCCCATGAAGTCAATGCCTCAAATGTCAAAGATTTCGCACACCATGATCGGATTAAAGGGCATCATGTCTCGACGGCCAATACTGCCTAGAGACTGACATCGTGAATATGCCCTGCTATATTCGTGTGCATCTTTAAAGATTGTGGGCCAATAGAAACCGCTTTGCAGCAGTCTTTTTGCCAGAGAAGTGACCGTCGCACGCCTGGTCATGGCAGAATGATAAGATGCTTCTAATCTCCTTATCTGAAACACACTTCCTAAAGATTTGGTCTTTGCAATGCTTGAAAAGCCAGGGTTCTTCCCAGTAATAGTGCTTGGCCTCGGATCTAAGTCTGTCTTTTTGATGTCGAACCCAATCAGTGGGGAGGATTCCAAAAGCCAGGTAGTTGACAATGTCAGCATACCAGGGAAGATCAGAATGAATGACTAGCAATTGCTCGTCAGGGAAGTCGTTAGAAATGGGTAAAGAAGGAGAAATCGCTTTAGAAGTAAGGCGGGATAAGTGGTCAGCTACCACATTCTGCTTTCCAGCCTTATCACGAATCTCTAAATCAAATTCCTGTAAAAGCAGGATCCATCTAATCAGACGAGATTTCGCATCTTTCTTGGCGAGAAGATGTCGAATTGCCGTATGGTCAGTGTAGACTATAATGTGGGAACCTAAAAGATAAGGTCTGAATTTCTCCAGTGCAAATACTATAGCTAGCAATTCCTTTTCCGTGACGGTGTAATTCTTCTGGGCTTCATCTAAGGTCTTGCTAGCGTAATAGATGACTGTGGGTTTCCCATTCAATTTTTGACTAAGGACAGCTCCTACTGCATAATTAGAGGCATCACACATGATCTCAAAAGGGTGAGACCAATTCGAGGGTTGCAGTATGGGGGCCTTGGTAACTAGATCATGAAGTGTCATATAGGCACGAAACAATCGTCAGAGATCTGGAAGTCTACATCTTTAGAGAGGAGAGTAGTGAGAGGTCGGGCTATTTTCGAGAAATCCGCTAGAAAGCGACGATAAAAACCAACATCCTCGAGAAAAGATCGAATCTGTTTAATTGACGAAGGTAGTGGTAAATCAGAAATCAACTTTACCTTTGCGCGGTCAACCTTAATTCCTCTCTCAGAGATAAGGTGACCTAATACTAGTCCTTCTGTTACCATGAAATGAGATTTCTCCCAGGAAAGCACCAGATTCACATTTATGCATCTTTACAGGACCTTAGTCAGGTGGTCTAAGCATGCATCAAATGTGCTCCCGAAGATCGAGAAGTCATCCATGAAGACTTCTAAGCAATCACCTACTAAGTCGAAAAAGATTGCAAACATACATCGCTGAAATGTAGCAGGTGCATTGCACAATCCAAAAGGCATCCTACGGAATGCAAAGGTTCCGTAGGGGTAGGTGAATGTCATTTTTTCCTGATCGTCGGGGTGAATTGCCACCTGATTATATCCTGAATAGCCATCCAAAAAGCAAAAAAATCTATTCCCTGCCAGTCTTTCTAGTATCTGATCAATGAAGGGCAAAGGGAAATGATCTTTCTTCGTGGCTTGGTTGAGTTTTCGGTAATCTATACATACTCGCCATGAACTAGCAATGAGTGTAGGGATGACTTCTCCAGAATCGGTGGTGATGATGGTAAGTCCGGCCTTCTTTGGCACAACTTGAACAGGACTTACCCATCTACTGTCAGAAATTGGGAAGATAATTCCATTGTCCAACCACTTAATCATTTCACTTTTTACCACCTCTTGTAATGTAGGGTTCAGTCTACGCTGGGGCTGTCTAGTAGGTCTAGATCCTTCTTCAGTAAAAATCCTATGTGTGCAATAAGGACTGATGCTAGTTAGGTCAGAAAGGTTCCATCCTATAGCCTGTCTATGTGCTCTTAGGACAGATAAGAGTCGTAATTCTTGATCAGAAGATAAGGAAGAGTTAACAATCACCGGATAGGTCTGATCAGGTCCTAAGAAAACATATTTGAGAGAGTCAGGAAGAGGTTTGAGTTCAACAGGAACATGATCAGAAGGAGCAGGTGTAAAAGTTTCAGGAGATCCTAGAGATACTAAAGGAATAGGAGGTAGGTCCTTAGTATCTAAATTTGGTATCTCAGTGGAAGTCAAGTCAGAGTCCAAAGAGTGTTGAGGTTCTAAATTTAATGAATTGATTAAGGTATCCTCAACCAACTGATCTAAAGAATCCAGAGAAAAGATTTCTTCAATTAAACTACAGGTCGGTCCTCTTTGGGCCTGAAAAATATAAATTTTTATTTTCTGATCTCCGAACTTCAATTCTATAAGGCCCTCCTCACAATTGATGTTTGCCTTGGCTGTAGCCAAGAAAGGTCTTCCTAAAATGATAGGTGTGTTTTGGATATCTTCAGGTACTTCCATGTCAAGGACTATAAAGTCTACAGGAAAGTAAAAATCCTTGACCCGCACTATGACATCTTCCAACACTCCCTGATGTGTCTTAACTAATCTGTCAGCTAATTGCAGGGACACCTCGGTTGGCTTCAGATTGCCAACCTCAAAATGTGTCAGCAGAGAGGTTGGGATAAGATTGATGGAAGCACCTAGGTCAAGTAGTGCTCTATTAAATGTGGTGTTACCTATCATGCAGGATAAGAGAGGGGTGCCTAGGTCTTTCATCTTAGTTGGAAGGGTACTAGAGATGATGGAACTATCTTGTTCCGAGAGGATGATTGGACTACTCCCTTTTTGAATTCTTGCTTTACGCTTAGGTGTGCATAGGTCTTTTAAAAACTTAGCGTAAAGAGGAATGTGGCGGATTGCATCCAACAAGGGGATGTTTATGTGGACTTGCTCAAAGAGCTTAAGCAAATCCTCCTCAGGTGCCACACAGGTCTTTTTCTTTCCTTTCTCCTTCTTCTTTAAAGCTTCAGGAAAAGGTACAGGATTGGTGATAAGAGGTTCAGTCCTAGGTAGAGGAGAAGTAGGAAGTGAAGGAGCAGAACTAGAAGTGGTAGGTGTTGGAAGAGATGGATCTAGTGTGCTTTTACCACTCCTAGTGACTATGGCATTTAGTTCAGCCCTAGGGGTAGATGGTAAATCAATGTTAGGTAGCAGAGGTGGTTGTGTTTGTGCAAGAGAAGAGCTTGAGTCAGTGAAGAATTCAGTGTTGTGCATAGGTTGTGAAATGACATGTGCTTGGTCTTGCATTGCTGGTCTAGGTTGGACATACCTCTATGTAGGTATGTTCCTAGGGTTGGGTTGTGCTTGAGATGGGAGTGAATGTGGTTGACGGGACTCTGTCAAGTGTGATAGCTGGGCTCTCATCTCAGCTAAGGCCGCGTCTTGTCTCTGCTACATAGCAATATTCTATTGTTGCATATCAGCAAGAGTTTTCATGATAGACCCCAACTGGTCATCTCGTGTAGGCCCAGATTGAGAGTATTGGGTGGGCCTGGGTTGGGGTTGCTGGTAGGCACGCGGTGGATATCCGTGTGATTATGGAGGTGGTGCTCGGATAGGGTTGTGCAGTGGTGGTGCAGAAGGTTGTTGAAAAGGAGGTCTCTGTGAATTTCCTGACCACGAGAAATTTGGATGATTGCGCCATCCAAGGTTGTAGGTTTGTGCAAAAGGGTCATTATGAATGGCATGGAGCTCCTTCGAAACTCTAGAAGGTGCAGGGAAGTCAGTGTAGGGAGGAACAAAGGTTCCTCCAACCGGTGAAGGATATAGAAATGGAAAATCCGGTAATGCAGTTTGTGTCACAGAAAGGTTATTCACAGTTTCCCTCCCTGTGGGAAACTGAGAAGAAGTGTTTTGTGCTGGTGACTGAGAAGAAGAAGATGGTTTTGAGAGAAATTTCCATACTTCATCTACTTTCTTCTCGATTAAGCCCACTTTATTCAGTTGACTAGCCACTATCTCTAAGTCTTTGCTACTGGATTGGGCTTCGTGTACCCCAGTGTGTGAGTGGGAATGTGAGGACTTTCTATTAAACAAGCTCATTGAAGCATTATTAATAGAGTTTTCGGCCATGCCTTCAAAGAGCTCAAAGGCTGAGTCCTCGTCCCGACACAGGAAATTACCTCCACAAGTGGCATCTACAAAATTTCATGTGTCATCATGGAGCCCATAGTAGAAGATCTGGACCTGTTGCCAGCGTGGGACACCATGGTGGGGACATTTTCTCAGAAGCTCGTGGAATCTCTCCCAAGCCTCGTGCATTGGTTCTCCTGAATTCGGAGTGAATGTAGTGATGGCACGCCTTAAGGCATTAGTGCGGCCTACAGGAAAGTACTTCCTTAAGAACTCATGTTCTAAAGAAGCCCAGGAATCTATAGGTGTAGTCCATGCAAGTGTTCGAAACCAAAAGGTTGTCTTATCTTTCAATGAAAAGGAGAGCATTTTCATTAAAAGCGTGTGCTGATCATGTCCTTGCAAACCCAAAGTTTGGGATAGATTCTTCACCTCCTCTAAATGCTGAAAAGTGTCCTCAGAAGCAAGTCCATGGAAGTGAGGAATGAGTGCTATAATGTTTGGCTTCAGTTCAGCAGCACGACCCCCATTGGGATAACGTACCACAGGCATTGGTTGGGCAACTGTGGGGTTATAATAATCCCGTAGTTGAGGTCTACGGGGTTGGGGTGGTGCCTGGGGATTTCTAGGTTGAAGTGGTTGTGGTTGGGGGTTAGCTAAAAGATTAACAGCTTGAGCAAGCTATTACACCTGTTGGGTTAGGGTATTCATTTGTAGTGGTGTATCGAAAAGGTGCTGAAGATGAGGCATACATCCTCTCTCCGGGGGTGGATTAGGATAATTAGGATAAGGTAGCAGTTGGAACCTAGGGATAGGTGGTTGCTGTGGTGGAGGATGTGCAACTAAGTCTGGAGGAAGTTCTTCAAAATCCTCGAATTGTGACGACTCAAGATCATCCTCTTGGTGAATGGGATTGTGAATAGGATTTTGAGACTCGGGAGGTAAAGGATTAGAAGTGGAGGGCAAAGAGAAAGATGCAGTAGCTTGGGTACTAGTACCCAAGGGGAGTACAAGTTCTGGGTTTTGGGATCTCCTACCTTCCATTGAGTTGGTTTTTTTGAAAACACGTTTACTACAACTCGTTCCAACTCAATGGGAAAAATTTTAACCACGTTCACAGAAAGCGGAAAAATCCCAATTAAATCTCAATTCATTCAGAAGACCAATCAAGCGAGATAAATCGAAAATTTTTTCCTAGAGGCTGCTACACAAAATTATGTTGTACGCAAGCAATTGTTTCAAACAATTGTACATGTCTTAAGATAAACCTAGCGATGTGCAAACCTCTAAAATCCACTGGGAATCTGGATAAGACTTAGAGTGCAAATCCAGATCCTGTGGTTGCAGAAAGAGATGAGGTAGAAACCCGTGTGTTGTGACCTTAAGTGATCGTGCTGTGTGCACGATAGCAATCAACACAAGGCGATGAAAATCTCAATCAAGGTTTCACCCAAAGTTAATATCTTCTTTTTGACTTAATTCAAGTGATTATGATATGATTTATATGCTTCTTGTCTCACTTTTTACTCAGTTCAGTACAAGAGATGGTCTTCTTAATTCTAAGTCAAATGCAATGATGACAAGAGTTAGAGTAAGGTAAAGAATGCGTACCTGACTCCAGCAATCTTCTATATGCAGATTTGACTTGAATTGAAATCTAGCAGAAAAATATGCAACCTAAGATGGATGCCTAAGGTTATGCTGCTACTAGATAAGGATGAGATCTTTTTGATTCTTGATTTTTTTTATATGCAACAAGCAAAACAATGAAAGAAATCGATTCGGAAAATCGCGATGGAAAAATCGTATCGATGAGGGAGAAGTAGAAAATAAAAGTCCAGACAGTCCACAATTATTACAATGAATGTGTGAGAACAGGCTCTCACAACTTATGACTAACAATTTATCCTAGTTAATATACCTAAATCTATCTAGACTATACTACTATTATTACTAATCCTACAGCTACTCCGAGGGCAAACTCCACCAGGAAGACGGGTCAAGAGCGCAGCGACTCCACCAGGAAGACGACCTCTACCTGGATGATGATACTACTTCTCCTCCTCCTCAAGTGCTGTGGAAAATAACAAATGATTAGTAAAAGAATAAAAGAATGTAAACACAAATAAATCAATGGAAGAAAGCAATTACAATCAATGAATTTAAATGAAATGAAGAATTTCTATATACAAAAGAATTAAAGGGTAATTTTGGCGTAAAGAGCGTTGCCTCGCCGGCAACGGCGCGAAAAATAATACAATGGTTTTGTTAATGACTGATGTGATAATGATTGTTGTAGTATGTTGTGTTGTAGTTTGAAACACCATGAGTGTCATTGTGGTGAGTTGTATGGAGTACCAGTCATTACAACCATTATTATTATTTACTTATCTAATTTTTACTGGTTTTATTTTAGGTCGTTCACTGGGAGGCAATTTATTGAATTACATCACCTTTTGATCTCAAAATTATCCTCTAATTCCAAAAAGAAGCTTTACATCTTATTAAAGAATGAATGAATGTGGACATGGTTTGCCTATTTACTAAGAATTAATTGTAATGCTTGCAAAAACTAACTATAAACAAGCATGGTTTGTTTAGTACTGCGCGCGGTTTGCAGCGCATGATGTGGCGCTATTCGAGCGCCACATCTGCGTTGGAAACAGTGTGCAGCTGTGGGCTGGAAGTAATTTTGGCCCTCAATTCGAGGGCCATAACTTATTTAAAATAAAAATAAATTATGGAAAATAAAGTATTTACATAATACTATATAATTGTTCAATTAATTTGAAATTTTTACTATATAAATAAATTCACTAAAGTGGCCTATTTTTACACATTGATTTTGGTGTTTTCTTGGTTAATTACTTATAGATTAGTTACTAGATGGTCTAATTGACCTCATACAGAGTTATAATACATATATAAGTATTTTATAGACATTTTTATTATATTTTTCCGAATTAATATATGTGTT
The DNA here is from genome assembly GCA_037157565.1 of Thalassia testudinum. NCBI lineage: Eukaryota > Viridiplantae > Streptophyta > Magnoliopsida > Alismatales > Hydrocharitaceae > Thalassia > Thalassia testudinum. The sequence continues at coordinate 102,759,320 of JAZHRO010000063.1, forward strand.
ATTTATATTTAAATAACAGTTTCAGTTGTTCTGCTTATAAATTAAGTTAAACTTAATGTAATCAGGTATGAATATATGTAAATTAGCTTAAATTACTTGAAGTATTTTAGTCTTAGTATACAGATTCAATTTAACTTAATTATAATTCTAAATTACTAATTTAACTAATTTAATTTAACAACTTAGCTATAAACTTAATAAATTCATTATTTATTATCTATAAAGGATTAAATTAAGATAAAAGATTTTATTTACTTATAATCTACATATACATAGATATATATACAGTTTTATAGTTTAAACTACTTACTGATCTATTCAGTTTAATATTACATATAACTTAGTTCAATTTATATATAGTTATATAATTATTGTATTTATTGTCTAAACTAGATCTAAAACCTAAATTACAGTATTATATTTACATAGTTAAGTATATAGTATATATATATATATATTTACACTATCTATTCACATATGTAGCCTAATATATAGCTTATGTCTGTATAAGTATACTTAATATACAAAGTAATATATATATATATATATATATATATATGTATATATATAGATACATAAATATTTTTACTTCTCTTTTGGGTGTTTCATTCTAATTAGTTTACTGTTGTTATAGGTTTAACAGAAGTAGGAGAGAAGAAGGGAAGAGTTAACTGAGGAGAGAGTCCTTAGTTCAGTTTTCTCTTTTAAAACATGTTTATGATGGTGATTTCTTTACTAAACTAGCTGACAGAATTGAGAAAGACTAGACAAGCATGCACAGAAGTTATATTTCAAGTATTGAAACAAGAAAGTTTGTTTACATATTTGAAATGAAATACAATCAACTGTCAGCTAAGATCATAATAGAGTCTACATGGAAATACATTAGAACCTATCTATTACAACTAACTATACAGTAGCAGCAACAAAACTTTCAGACTCTGCAGCAGCTCAAGTCACTGTCCAAATGGTCTAACTGCTGCTGCAGTTAGTCCATTTGAGAAGAAATGTGAGTTGGAAGAGGAAAACATGTAGCTGCAAGATGCAGCACTTTGCTTTGTTTACTGAGATCATAGTCAAACAAATCCAAACTAAAAAGAAAATCAGTCAATCCCAAACCTGACAAGGGTTTAATTTCTCATTAAATCACTAAATATCCCAATTCAAATGCCAAAAACCCTCATCAAAACTTCATTTCAGACGAAATCCATGAATATCACTGAATTAACTCTTCCTAATGCTATAGACAGCATGAAGGAAGAATTAATTAAATCAATTAAAGCCCTTAGATCAAATCCCAGTTTCATGAAACCTTAAGGAGTATTGAGAACTCCTTAGGTTAGGAAATCACCAAACAGTCATTCAAAACACACTTATGAATGCAAGATCAGACTTCAAATTACCATAGTAATTATCCTTAGATCTGACTTGCATTCAATGCATTCAAGACATTATCAAATCATTTTTATGAATGGCTCTTCTGAGATGATTTCTGTCACCAGAAATCCTCTCAGATTCCTTGCCAACAGGGAATTCAAATCAACTTCATTCAATTCGTCAGATCAGACAGTAAAACCAAAAAGAAAAATCCTTAAAATCCACATTGAGGAGAAATCTGACAAACTAAAAATTTCGACCCAAAATCAGGGGCTTTTGTGACCAAGAGTGAGGTGAGTGGGAAGCCCCTTAAGTGCTTGTTGACTCCAATTTCAGATTTGAGGTTGAAAACCAACCAGATCTGAAATTGGGTCAGAGTGTATGGGTGGAAGATGAGAAAACATATCGTGGAAAATCAGAACTGGATATGACAGTATGGAGAGGTAGAGGATTTGAAAACATGGTTATATGACATCTTCCCCTCTAATCTGGAATGATCAGAGGAGGTGAGGGGGGGAAATTTAAGCCTAATTCTACTGCTACAGCTACTTTATCCTACAGCTAAATTAAACATTAACAATGACCTTAATTCTACTCTAAACTACTTAACTACAACTAAAACTAATATGCAGAATTATAAACCTAATCTAATAGGAAGAATGGGACCTATGGGTCCTTAGCCGGTGGCTAAGGAGGAAGAAAGGAGGAAGATGACTCCAGCGGAGGGAAGAGTCTGCTAGTGAGGCTCCAGGTTCGTCCTCAGGTGCTACAAAGTCCTTAGCAATGAGGAGGTCGAGAGAAGGTGATGATTTCATAGCCGGTGGCTGTGAAATCAGAGACTGGATGGGGAGGGGAAACTGGAGTGGACGAATGATCGCTAAGAGGTGTAGGAGCCTTGCGCGCAACACCACTGAGGTGCTTAAGTTGCATGCTCAGTGGCTGAGATCACCGTGTAGGTGAGGATAAACAAGATGCAACCGGCGGCGAGGATGAGAGGAGCGGAGCGGACGGTGAGCTAAGCACAAAATCTGACCGTCAGATGAGATCTGGGGAGAGGGGTGATCGCACGCACCGAATCGCCGGGCACGAAGAAGATGGAAAGAATGCGAGTGATGGAGCGGTGAAACCTAAGTCCTAAATACCTAATCCTAGTCTAGAGAGGGAGAGGAAGAAGATGACCTATCCTAATGGATTAGAGGAGAAAGGAATCCTCACCGACATGACTTGCTGGAGTCGAGGAGGATGAATCACCCCTCCTAATCACCCAGTCTGCATTGCCATTGCACTCCACAAACCACGCCAAGGTTTTGAACCTTTCAATTGGCTGCAAGGCCATTTTATTGCTTTTTAGGTCATCGCCGTCTTCGGTCATCATCTCTGATGCTTTCCTCCATCAACCGGTCAGCTCCTGCTTTGATTCCACGTCCAGCAGACGTGGCTTAACCTCGCAAAGACAACCAGGCCTTCAACTGGAGAAAGTAACAACAACAACAACATCGGTTTGAAAGGAATAGCTGTTACAGCAACGTGCGAGGAGGAAGCTCTATCTTAGTCCCACATCGGCGGGAGATAAAATGGATTTTGATATTTATTGACTTTTGTGCATGGCCTTAGTGCCTCAAGACATGGGGTGAGGTCCCTCTCACTCAGCCCACTAACTCCTCACCCGCTGCCCACACCTAGGCGAGCCTGGTCCTCGGATTCAATTACCCGATTACCCGTTGACCTGATTAGAGAGAGAAAGAGGAGGGAATTTCTAAGGGAAGGAGGGGGCTTGTGCACTTTGCTACCTTGGGATTCATGCCTACACTTAGGAAAATTTAGAGGGTTTTGGGCTTGAAGTTTAAGGTGTCTGAGGCCTTGGTCTTGACGTCTGACTTGTGGGAGATTGAGATTCCGATTTGGCTCTGACTTAGCTAAGTACTTGAGATTGAGTTAGAAATTGTGCTAAGTGTTAGTGGGGGCTTATTTGGTGGTTTGAACCACCATTTTTAGGCTTCTTTTAGATTTTTGTCATTGACTCTTGAGGTGCAATTTGATATATCTTTGAGAGGATTATTCATTGCATAGCATTATTTTGAATTATTATTGTACTCATTATTTATCATACTTGACTAGTGATTGAATTCCAAATTTGCTCCTTGCGAATGACCTCGGAACTCATGATTTTTTGAGTACTTACAATTTAAATGTTGATTCGATTTTCGTCGCTATACTACGATACGTATTTCTCCTAAACTACGACGAAAATTTGACATCTCAATAGGGACTCACTGTGATTACAATTGAATCTGGAGAAACCATCCTGACTTGAATTTCGAACTTGTGGAGAGTCTATATAGAATATCGGAAATTGAATACCTCCACAAAGAAAGACCATTTTCCTCTCTCGTTTATTGATTAGATCCTTGAGAAGCTAGCAGAGAATTGGATTTTCTTCTTTTTGGATGGGTACTCTAGATATAACCAAGAGGCAATTCATCCTGAAGATCAGGAGAAGACCACCTTTACGTTCCCCTACGGGATTTATGCATTCCATAGGATGCCATTTGGGCTATGTAATGCGCTTGCTACTTTTCAGCAGTGCATGCAAGCCATATTTTCTAATATGGTAGGTAAATACCTTGAAGTCTTCATGGATGACTTCTTGGTATTCAGTCAGACATTCAATGACTGCCTTTTGCACTTGGTTCAAATGGTCCGGCAATGCATTGAAGTGAACCTAGTTCTCTCCTGGGAAAAGAGCCATTTCATGGTTCCTGAGGGCATCATACTTAGACACCTTGTCTCTGAGAGAGGTATCCAAGTTGACCAAGCAAAGGTGAAATTGATTTCCAAACTTTCTTTGTCTTCCTCGATCAAAGATATTCAATCTTTTCTAGGGCACATCGGTTTTTATTGACGTTTTATACTTGATTTCTTGAAAATTGCATGCCCCTTGGCTAATTTTCTCTCAAAGGACACTCCCTTTGAGATGACGAGTGTATTCGCGCATTCAAAATCCTACGTGACCAAGTAACCCAAGCTTTAATCCTACAATCTCTTGATTGGTCTCAACCATTTGAGATCATGTGCGATGCATCTGACTATGCAATAGGAGCAGTGCTTGGGCAAAAGATCAATGGGAAACCAGTGGTAACATATTATGCCAACAAGACATTGGAGGAGGCTCAGCGCAATTATACAATTACACAGAAAGAACTGCTAGCCATAGTATTTGGTCTAGAGAAATTTAGATCATCCCTCTTGGGATCCCAAGTCATTATCTACTCGGATCACATAGCTGTTAGGCACTTACTTGAGAAGAAGGATTCTAAACCGAGGCTGATTCGATGGATCTTCCTCTTGCAAGAATTTGACCTTGAGATATGTGATAAGGTAGGAAAATAGAACATGGTTGTTGACCATTTATCCCATCTTCCTTCTTCAATCATTGACCTCGACATACCTATTACTAAGCATTTTTTGGATGAGCAACTTCTGAGCATTGATGTCGAACTTCCTTGGTACACCGATATTGTTAATTATTTGGCATCAAGCTAGCTCCCATATGATTGGCCAAAAACTAAGAAAGTCAAACTGGTTTTAAATGTCAAGTATTATGTCTGGGAAGATCCATATCTCTTCTGCATTGACGTTGATCAAATCATCCGGAAATGCATTCCCGACTCTAAGGTCAATGATATATTATCTTTTTGGCATGACTAGGCCTACGATGGCCATTTTCTAGGCACAAAACCATAACAAAAATCCTCTAGTACAGCTTCTATTGGCCACACTATTCAAGGACGCACACAATTATCAACAATTATCATAGGGCATGCGCTCGTTGCCAAAGTATAGGCAACATGAGCCACCACAATATGATGCCCTTGAACCCGATTCTCGTGTGCGAGATTTTTGACATATGGGGGTTGATTTTATGAGCCCTTTCCTAAATTTGAATGATTTTGAATACATCCTTCTAGTAGTGGACTACGTGTTTGAATGGATAGAAGTTGTCTCGACCTGAACCAACGATCACAAAGCAGTAATCAAATTCATTCATGAGCACATCTTGTTCTAGTTAGGTGTCCCACGCACGATCATTTCTGACGGAGGGACCCACTTCATGAATGTGCATTTCCAATCCCTGTTACAAAAGTGCAATTTGGATCTCAGGAAGGCCAGAATCCACCGTTGTTTGCAAATGAGCGAGATTGATGAACTAAGTAATGATGTGTACATGAACTTGCGTATCTACAAGGAGTGGATCAAGGCCCTTCATGATAAGCACATTTCATGAAAATCTTTCTATCTTGGTCAGAAAGTGCTCTTTGATGCCTGACTCAAGCTCTTCCTAGGAAAATTAAGATTAAAATGGACTGGACCTTTTCTAGTCTAGAGGATCTTTGGAAATGGAGTTGTTGAAATCAGCGAACTCAGTCACGACTTGAACACTTTTGAAGTAAATGGTCAAAGACTAAAACCATTCCTTGAGCTTACTTATTCGAATCTGGATGCAGAATCTTTCGATCTCCATTCCTCGTGAGATGCATTGCACCAAGTTGATGGCATTAAACTTAACACTTAACAGGAGGCAACCCATCATTTGAAAACCCGAGACCTGATTGCACAGCAATCATACGACCTAATCTACCTGAATTAAGTTATATTCTAGCATAACTTAGGAACAATGCATGCATAAGCATCATAAATTGCATGGTAGTCAGTTTGGTAGCTTTATAGATAACATTGCCATTTTATGCCATAAAAGAGAGATGGCATTGATTGCAGATGATTCGAGGCCATAGATGACAGATCTAACCATACAGGTCTGATTAGGATGACGACGAGAGCCCTGTGCTTCTAAAATCATCTTGATCAGACGACCATAGCAGCACATACAACCCATAGAAGATCAGAGGCCAAGGGGCCAAATAGTACAAATTGAAGCCTCACATGTCAAATCCAATCGCACGGATGGATCTGGATTAGCGATTGCAATCCAACAACATAAAGGTCAACCCGATCGAAGCTCTGTAGCACTAACTACAAAGGCAGGAAGATGAATGGCTAGGATAATGACACATGGCACAATCCCAGCAATCCCTTGTAACACCCCCAATCTTTGAAGGAAAAAATGGTGGTCGTTGGATCATCATCAATGGCCATGAAAGAGACACATCACCCCCACCTCTATGGATATCCATTCAACAGCTGAGATCGGATGTGCCTAGAAACCTAAACACAACACAAGGAATTGAGTAGCGTGTTGGTTTGCGCACTCGCACGCAAGTGCGAGGAGTAGGATCGACCTACACTCAGTGCAAATTTGGGAAGGTTGGTGGCACTCGAGTGTGATTGACAGTTAGATCAGATCAAGCGACACAAATTCAGCCGTGTGGCATGATGAGGACCATTGGATGTGGCGGTGCGGACGTACGCACGATTGGATGCCTAACCAAAAACCCTGATGCACGTGCTCTCTTAAGGTGGTGTGATGCGCGACGAGAGCCTTCCGATCATAAGATTAGATGGTTGAGTTTGAAAGCACGTGATCGCGTGTGAGAGGAGCGTGTGGCGTGCATGCGAGCACCGCAAATCATGATCAGACGAGCTGGAGCACTCTACGTATCTGCTGCAGAAGAAATCTGAGAGTTGAAGGCATGTTTGAGGTTATTTTGAGGCATGATCAAAGCTGTTGACCTCTCTATCGATGGACCTGATCAAACCAAGGTTGTTGCATGAGTTGGGGGGCCTAAATACCCACTTTGCCTCTCATTAAAGCTATAAAAAGAGACCCAAGGCCCCCAGTTGAAAGGCAACTCCTACTAGACAGATATCCAGCCTTTCTCTCTCTCTACAACTTCTCTCCAGTCTTCCACTCGATGCTCTGGATCTGAAGTGCTACTACACTTCTCACAAGTATCCTACAAGCGGCGTCGTCCTTCATCTACTCTCTCTCTCTACTCCTTAGCATAGTTACATTAGATTTATGAGACATCCTCTTGATTAATAAAATGCTTATCCGATCTCATGAATGCTTTTCTATATTTCTAAATATATAAATATTTGCTTAGAATGACTTTTTGAAAAGCTTTCGCATAAAAATCCTATTTTTTCCTCCTTGCAAATGACTCGGTACTCACCGAAACTCTATAAATGTTACTTGTTCTGATGCAATTCGCAACTACAATGATAGAACTAATCTTTTACACATCTCACGGTCGAACAAGACCCTTATTATCCTTCTTGAACTACATTCCTATTGTACTTTAGGGTTCATAATTTAGAATAATTGACTCTAGCTCTGATATTCACATTGGAGCTTGAAATCGTTCGCAACAACCATCCTGACTCAATTACCCACCCTTGTGAACCTGTTCTAAAATATGAACTAAGCAGAATTCAAACCCACATTGTTTGAAATGAGGGCTTTGCAAAACTTAGGCATGGGGAGGTATTAAAGTGTAAAATGACTAGAAATTCAATTCTCTCGAAGGGTCTTCTCTCTTTTTTTTTTTTTTTGAGGAATGGAGAGGAACTGTGTTGAGTTTAATTGCAAATCTATATTGAGGAGGAAAAGGAGGGAAATATAGAAAGAAATAGGAGTAGAAACAAAGAAATTTGTGGTTAGTCCTAGTAGTTGAGTATGGAACAATACTTAATTTCTAGCCTGGTTTGAATGATGAATTAAGACCTGAAGTGCTAAAGAAAAGGAGATAAGTGAGAGATACCAACTTTAGGCCTCTAGGGCCTATTTGGGCTTAAAAATTCAAGTATTTGTTAAGATCTGGACTATTTCTCAAGAGGTTGAGGTGATGGGAAAACCATCATAAGCCATAACTAGCTCATTTTGACCTAATTAAGTCAGTAAATGCTCCTACATAACTACTAGAGAGTCACAAGTCACTACATGATGGAAAAACCATCATAAGCCATAACTAGCTCCTTTTGACCTAATTAAGTCAGTAAATGCTCCTACATAACTACTAGAGAGTCACAAGTCACTACATAATCATTCTGAGGGAAAAAAAAGAAACTAGGGTTAAAACTATAATTTTACCATCTTATCATGAATGTAGTACAACCACAGATTTTCTTAGGGGTTAAATAAAGGTTAAATGGTCTTAGAAAGCTAACAAGTGGGTTAAAACAATCAGAAAAGGGTTTGTACGTGTTCTGAGAATTAAATGACTTTTTGAAACCTTAAAAATAAACTCGCTTAATTAACTGAGGTTTTGATCAGGATAAAATTCACCTAAACCCTCTAAAATTCATAGAAAAATATTCTCTAGGGTTTGAAAATTTCAATTTGACCATCAAAATCCATTTTGACCCATAATAGAGTCACAGACAGACATTTACCCTACTTTAGGTTTTTACATAAATTACCCAATCAAACGTGGTCGAAACCAATATCCAACTTCACCATTGGGTTCCTTAGGTCCAAATTAGCTTTGTACCAAAATTTGGATCCAAGATGAGTTTGTCTTAACCTAGTTTGCAAATTGGTCCTATCTGATTACTTTCTACCCTTAACTTTCAAAATATTTTCAAACAGACCCCTAACTTTGTCATCATCTCACAAAAAGGTCCCTGCCACCATTAAACCTATTCCTACTTGCTCCAACGACCTTAAATTGGAAAGAACTCCCAGATTTCTTAATGAATCCCTTTAAAATTTGAAAGGGAAGTTCGTCAAGAAATTCCCTTCCTTTTGAACCCAATCCTAAGCCCTAAAACTTACCCAATCTCTCATGCGAATGCATGAGAGATTTGGGTCTCAAGGGATTTCCTAATCTGGTAAGCCTTCCAAGCTTGGGAAGCTTACTTTCCAAGCTCTAATTGCCCTCTAATGACGTATAAAAGAAAGCCCAGGCCAGGGCAAACGGGGGAGTCTTGAATTTCGGCCAAAAACCCTCCTCTTCCTCCCTCCTCTTAGACTGCGAAGCTCCTCAAGCTCCGGTGACCCCTCCTGACCATCCTTTGTCATCCGGTCACAAAACCAGTGGTCGGATTATCTTTCTCCCTCTCATCCACTCTTGGTCATACCAACAGGAGCTCTTCTACCCCTGTCGTCGTCGCCGCTCCCTTCATCGGAGCACCTTCTTCCCCAGCTCTGACCTACCAACACCAATGCTGTCGTCTCCCTTTCATCCACTTAGCATAGGTAATTAATTGCCTTTAAAGCCCCTATAATAGTTCCTTCTGCCAAAAATAAAAAATAAGCCCCTCCATACTGCCATTCACCCTATTAGTCCTTCGCTCTGGCTAATCCTTCGACGAGGTGTTTCCACCACTACGCACCTCCATTCACCATCGCTGACAGGCCCACAACCTTCACCTCTCCACCCTATTCAAAACCCCTCTCTCCATTTGCTTTATCATCCACTCAAACCTGCTGTCGAACAACGCATCTTTTCATCGTCCTCCCCATCATCGACTGGCCACAACAGACCACCATCTTCCATGAGACCACCTCCGCCACACTCGTCGTGGTCCGGTGAAGCCCCTGAACAATTCTAATGTGGCCATGAGGCCTTATTTCATGTTTTAGGTAACACGTCCCTTCACTGCCATTACTGAGCTTCTCCACGAGCTTCAGACCTTATTTGTGCAAGGGTCTACCCAGGTGTTTGCTCCAGGCTCAGTGGAATCCTTCCAGGAGTGCAACTAAGGAGCCAATTTGGCTCTTTGACTGAGCCTTTGACCAAAATCATGCAAAGAAGCAGCTGCAGCCGCACGCAGAGAAAGGCGGTGGGATTTAGTCCCACATCATTGACTTTGAAAGCAATGCAAGCGCATAAGTTGCAAAAGTGTTGAGGGCTTATTGCCTCAACACTTGAGGGGTGAGGTCCCTCACACCCATTCACACTCCTCGTCTGTGACTGCTCGTCCGTGGACCTAGTGCACCCGACCCGCCTAAGCCTTCTCTCCTCGGTCACGACACCATGTTGGTGACCCTAGACCTGGGTACGCGGATCCTTCGATTACCTGATAACCTGATGTGCGTGGCTCTTAGAAAGAAGAACCTAAAAGAGAGAAAGGAAGAGAGTTTGCGGGGCAAGGGAGGTGATGATAACATCATCATGAGTCATAACTAGCTCATTTTGACCTAAGAAAGAGAATAAAAGCTCCTACATAACCTAGAGAATGGCCTAATTCAAGGAATTAATGTTCTAAGAAGAAAACATGAAATAAAGGGTAAAGATACAATTTTACTATTGTAGTACATCAACGGAATTTCTCAGGGGCTAAACATAAGTCAAATGGTCTAAATAGAGATAAAAAGTGGGTTGGTTCAATCAGAAATGGTTTATTGTGAGATCTGAGAATTAAATGGCATCTTGTAACCCTAAAATAGACCCGCTTAACTCCACAAAGTTCTGGTTAGGATAAAAATCAACTAAGCCCTCTAAAATTCATGTAAAAATATCCCTTAGGGTTTAGAACCTTCAAATTGGCCTTTGGAACCTATTTTGACCTAGATTGGGGTCTTAGCTCATTATTTGACCTAATTTAGGTTTTTGTATAAAATGTCTAGTAAAACCTAAAATCCAACTTCACCATTAGATTCCTTAGGTTCAAATTAGGTTTATACCAAAATTTGGACCTAAGGGGAGGTCAGCTTGGCCTACTTTGCAAAATAGTCCACCCAATTACATTTTAACCCCTATCTTTTGAAAACCATTGCGTAGACCCCCCTATCTTCCTCGCCACTCTTACAATTAGGTCCCTCCACCATTAAAGCAGAGGAATCCTACTCCGACGAGGAATTGAGGGAGATTACTCCCTGATTCCTCAGAGATCTCCTCCCAGATTTAGAAGGGAGATTCTCTTAGGAATTCCCTTTCATCTGAGCACAATTCCATGACTTGATTCGCACCCAATCTCTCGTGCGAAAGATCGAGAGATTTGGGTCTCCAACTGATTCCTTCTCCAGCGAGGACTCTAGAGCTTGGAAGCTTGTCTTCCAAGCATAAGAGCCCCTTCAAGTGCCTATAAAAGGATCACCATCTCCGGTTGCGCATTCTTAGCTTGACTTGGCCGGGGAAACTACCCCAATTTCTTCCCTTCTCCTCTGGCCAAGTGACCAGCGAGCTCCGGCAATCCCTCCTCCATCTCGTCGCTCTGCCACAATACAAATGGCAGAGCCATCTTCATCACCTTCCTCCGGGTTGCGCAAAACCCGTGCGCGTGCCTCCAGCCCCTTCGTCGTCGCTGTCACCCCTCTACTAGTATCTTCTTCTCCAACGGCAGCAGGTATGGCCAACTGCCTTTCTACTCCCCTTCGTCCACTTAGTTAGGTTAGAACTCTTCCTCTCCATCTCTTCATTATTTCCCCTCTCTTTCTGTTCACTTTAAACCCCTTGACACCGCTGACCACCTCCACCTTCTCCATCTCCGGCCGACCACCGGCGAAGGCGCTTCCACTTCTCCACACTTTCACACGCCTCGCTAGACCCCTCATCACCTCCGCCATCATCCATTAATTGTCATCTGCCCCTCCACTGACTGCCATACCCTTCACAAGCACCCCCTGACCAAACCCACCTTCATGGCCATAGAGCGACCTAGGTACGCATACCTAGGCCACCCCACAGCCAACCACCCAGCTAGAAACCTTCACTGTGACATGGTGAAGCTTCCAATGTGCTCTAATGAGACCTCAAGGCCGTATTCATGAATTTCAGGTCGACCCCCCTTTTTTCCATTGAGGCAGAAGTAAGGAGCTTGCAAGGTTGCTCCAGGCCCCAGCGCTCCAGGCTTCCAGGTCCAGGTGACGTGTGTTGAGTGCGTGAATACATCCAGCTAGAGAGCAGGCTTTGCGAGGCATCCAACTACAGTAATTGAGAGTACAACCTCACCTGCGGGCGCGAGTGAAGCGGGTGGGACTTTTAGTCCCACCTCGTAAACTTAGGAGTGAGGTGCGTAGTTTATATTATTTTTGTGATTTCTTCTTAGTGCCTCAAGTGACACGGGGTGAGGTCCCTCACCCACACACGCACGCCTCGTCCGTGACCTATGCCCCACGGACCTGGCTGACCGACCCGATTAACCCTCTCACTCCTCACGCACTACACCCACGTCGGTGCGCCTAGACCTGGACACGCGAAACTCGACCCGATTACCCAGCCTGGCTCTGGGAGAGCGAACCCTAGAGTGAAATAAAGAGAGAGTGTATGCAGGGAGGGGTAGGGATAGGTTTTGCTCTTCAGTGTGCAGGGAAGAGAAGAAGGAAAAGAAGAGAAGCTAAGGCCAAAGGAAGAGGAAGGAAGCTATGGCCGCAGAGAAGCAAAGGAAGAAGAAGGAAGGAAGAAAGGAAGCTGAGGTAGAAACAAGTCAAAGCAAAGAAGCAGAAGAAAGAGAAAGCAAAGAAGGTGCGGTAAAGATGAGAAGTCAGAAGAGAAGAAGGAAAGACAAGGCAGAGGAAGGCAGGAGGAATCAAGGAAGAAGAAGCACTGTAGTAGAAGTGTAGCTGAAGAAGAAAGGCAAGGGCTAAGAAAGACAAAGGCAGAAGCTGAAGGAAGAAGGAGGAAGGCAATCAAAGAAGAAGGAAGGCAGAGAATTACCCAGGCAAGAAAAAGAAGAGAAGCCAATTAGCAGAGAAGAACCAAAGAAGAAGAAGAAAAGAGAGAAGAAAGAAGAAGCTAAAGAGGAGAACCAAGAAAAGAATCAACCTTTTTATTCTATTCCTCTCAATTTCTCTTCTATTTTGCTACAATTCAATTCATAAACTCTTGCATTCTATTTTGAATTAGATTTTGAGTAGATTTAAGTGTTCAAATTACATTACCGAGGTTAGTGAATAAATTCCATTTGCTCCCTGTGTTCGACCTCGGATACTTAAGTTTTCGAGTAATAAAACTTCTTATTTGTTTCCAACGCTTGATCGACCCTACACTACTACAACGACAGCAGCTCTTTTCATCTTTTAAAAATAAATGATCGAAAAAGCGTTGTAACATTTTAGCACTATTGTCGGGGAGCAACGCGCAATTTATCACTAATCTCCACATTATTTCTGATTATATTTGAGCACTAACTTGCCCTATTGGTTTTGCTGTGATTTTGTAGGTGTTTCACCTGGAAATCTCCTGCACAAATCAACCACTCCAGGGCAGGTAATCTCTCTTCTTCCCTAATCCACCTCTTAATCCTGGGAAGACAAAAAAAGAAATAATCAAATTAGGAATCACTTGCCTTCTTTCATAGTAATTACCATCTTTAAGGAAAAAGCTTTTTGATTTTTCAAATCTTATTGAAAGAGAAGCAATTTTTATAGATCCTACCCCACAAGTTCCTGTGCCTTTTAGAAAACACGCTTAATTTTTGAATCTCCACGGACTACACACTTCTTATTTTGAAGTCCAAGGAGAACTTTTGAGAAGCAAGAGGATTGGAAATTAGAACCAAATTAGGGTTTCTACAGTAGGGTTTTGGAGTGCTAGCTCACACGTGCCTATTTAAAAGGAATAAACCTACCAGCATTTGTTTGCTACCCAAGCTCTTGGTTGAAATGATCTAAACAAGACAAACCCTAAAATTGAACCCTAAAATCGCTTGAATCTTAAAAATCTTGGACCTAATAACATGGGAGTCAAATCAGGGTGATTTCTAGGTCTTGACCTAGAATCATTCTGCCATCTTTAGGGCAGGTTAGGTGAAGTTGACCAATAGACGACTTTTCACTTAGCGTTATAGTATTTAAGTGGTGGAAAAATCGACTAATAAAAAACAATGAAAATAACCACACGCAGAAGAGCGAGTCATGTCCACAGGGAGGCAATTATGCAATCAATACTTAATTATTTAATGTTATTTCGGATAGTGCGAAATCCCTATTCAAATCTAACTTAAAATGTGAAAGAAAGTAGACTTGCAAAAACTTAAAAAGATAAGGGTATATGTGCAAGTTTTCCTCACAGAAATCCTCATTAAATTTATGATGAATTTATGTAATTTTCACGTGATGTGTATTAGAGACAATTAGTACTTAAGTTAAGCCCAAAAATCAATCTTTAAATAAGTTAATATCAATATCATGCAATTATAAGGAACTATGAGTGTTCAAATGCAATTATGCCATAATATAATAATAAATAAAATCAAATTAGGTGGCAATGGCATTGAATGTAAATTTTAATTGGCGGGAAAACAGAGCTTTTTTCCTCTCTCCTCCTCGTGAGAGAGAGAGCACCGCGGGGCTGTTGCAAGGCTCAGGAGGACGGCGAGGATGAGGGCTCTTCGGTGGTGGTAGCAGCGGTGACGGAGGTGGCCGGAGGTGGCCGGCGGAGGTGGTCGGAGCGCCGACCAGTTGAACAAGAAGGTGGAGGTGCACGCAGCGCCTACAGCTGGTGGCGTGTGAGCGTGCGCGCGCTGGTGCGTGCTCGTGCAGGCGATGAGGCAGGGGCTGGAGCGCGGGCGGTTAGCTGCAGGTGTGCGGTCTGCAAGTGGGTGGAGGTAGTGCCTACGGGTGCGTTGCTGTAGTGCGGTGGAGAGGCGCTATGAAGGGAGGTGAGCAGTGCGGTGTCTGCAGCAGGCGCTGAAGGGAGCGAGTGGTGGGGCGTGCAGGCGCGCGCCTGTAGGGTGGTGAGGCGTGGGCTTGGTGCGCACGGGCAGGCACTTGCAGATGGCGCTGAAGGGAGCGAGCGGTAAGGCATGTGCCTGGCGTGGAGAGGCTCTGTGAGCAGGGGCGGCCTGCAGGCTTGGTGGTGTGCGGGCGCTTGGTGTGTGGTGCGCCTACAAATGGAGATGGGAGGAAGGTGTGGTGCGGTGTCTGCAGCAGGGCGGTGGGGCACGCTGGCGAGCGCCTGCTGCTGGAGGGAGATGGTGTGCGGCGTGCAGTTGTGTGCAGCTGGTGATGCGGTGTGATGTTTGCAGTAGGGCCTTCCAAAGGGATGGGCTCGTGGTTGTGCACCCTCGGCTGGCTGGAGAGGCTGGAGGGTGTGGGCGCTTGATGAGGTTTTTCCCTGCAAGGGGGAAGATGGACCACAGTGCACGCTTCTTCTCTTCCTCAGTGGCCTTCCTCTTTCCCTGCCTCTTGTTTTAACTTCTCTCCTTTGCGCGTGAGTTAAGGGATTTTCCCAAATCCCTTAACTATTTCTGGTCATATTTGTTGAGAAAGGCGGCAGAAGATTACCCCAATGTGCGGGGGTGGGTGGGGTTGCAGCTGTTATCAAAAATATGTTGGGAAATTTATCCCCCCACCCTTGTTCTTTCTGAATATTATTACCTGCACATAAAAACAACAAAAATCAATACATATTAGATTATAGAATGTTATAAACTTAAATCATGATGCGTACAAATATTCTATAACTTAATTGCAATTATTAACACACCTAAACGATACGATTAAAGATACTTAGGCTTAATATTAGTCCATTAAAATGGACTCATCAAATACCCCCATGCCTAAGATTTGCTAGTCCCTAGCAAAAATGAAAAATAATAGAAATAATCAGAAGATTTCTTCTTTTCTTCAAAACTTTAGGAATCTAGACAAATGTGAAGTGCTGATAGCCTAGGTAACAGATCCAAGTGAAAGAGACGATTCGCATTGGGAGTTTGTACACCACCCTTGGCAAAAATTTCTGTCGAGATAGGCAAGTACTTCCCTCGGGGATAAAGCAGACGATAATCTGTAATTTGACTCCGGCGTTTGGCTTAGGTAGGAGATATCAAGTTGAATGGATTTGTATTTGGTGGAACACACTCAACTGGTGCTACATATACTCTAGTACTGCAGACTCTAGCTCTCTAGACTATTAGACAAGTCAACTCTGAGAGAGGCTACACAATTGTGCTCTCTTGATGTTCCTGGGCACTCTTTCTTTTCTTTCTTTCTGAGATCACGAATCTCGCTAGATTTAGAAATTATACTCACTATTTGGTGGCCTCACATGGCATCCACACTTCAATTAAAGTCCTAATAACTATATAACTAAGTTAGAGTTCTCAACCAGTATTCAGGCGATCAGAAATACTAGAAGGTAGGTATGGGTCATATTTGGTGGAACGCGATAGGTGTTCTGCTGCCTCAGAAACAGTGTTACATCATAAACTTCGACTCTTTTTTTTTTGTAATATAACTATTTCTTCTTTTTCTTCTTTCTATTTCTTCTTTTTCTACTTCTTTTCTCTTTTCCCCCTTTTTTTTATTTTTTTCTTCTTGTTTTTGTTTCTTTTTCAATCAATCACAATACAATACAGACTTTTATTTACGAGGCATTATTAGGGATGATGATGGTCAAGAGGAAGTTGTGTGGCCTATTTGGTGGAAGTGCTTATTCTCGGCACAGGGAAGGAAAGGATAGGACAGGCATATTTCTGACCTTTGACACTATTACCCTCCTTCAACTGAGGACTCTATGAAGGACGGTCGTAACCATCCACCATAGTTATAGCTTTATTAAGACTCAATCTCTGTGTATCTGCCTTATTTGGTGACTCTCAGGAATTCACTCAAAGTACGCACATAGGAACAGAGAGTGAAAACTACGCCTAACTCTGAAGTATCATCATCTAATTATCCAGAACTTAAGAGTCTTTGCACTAGACTTAGCGCACCAGTAATCTCTCTACTTCTTCTCACAAATATGAGGTGGATTTATTAGAAGATAGTATGCCTGACTCTCTATAAACTGTCCAAGGGTTCGGTAGACTACAAATGCTTATTGGTTTTCCCTAAGGATCCATTAGCAAGTCTACGTGCACGTGAAATAAATGTACTGGATTTTAAACTTAAGAAAGAATTCCGGAAGAAAAACCTCCAATAACAAAGGTATTTTGCTAGGGACTAAACCAATCAGCTCAAATTTTTTTTTTATATATATAAATATGTATGCAAATATTTATAAATGTTATAAACACTATAAACATTCTCAGGTTATATCCCCCCATGCCTAAGACTGACAATGTCCTCATTGGAAAAATATAGACATAGAAGAATATCACCTGAGGAGGAGAGTGGGAGGAGCTAAGGCTCCTCAAACCGTAGTGCGCCCAAAACCTAGCCATCTGAAAGAGTAATATACGGTTTAAGTCGCTGGCCATTTACTTTAAAGTTCACACCTGAAATAGGGTTCCTGATCTCTACAGCTCCATGAGGGAAGGTATTGATAACAACATATGGCCCATCCCAACGGGACTTGAGCTTTCCAGGAAATAATTTAAGTCTAGAATTGAAAAGCCAGACCCACTGGTTGGGTTCAAAATTCTTTCTAATGATGTGCTTGTCATGGAAGACTTTTGCACGTTGCTTGTAAGCTTGAGAAGTTTCATAAGCTTCATTACGAAGCTCCTCAAGCTCACTTAATTCTAACATACGTGTTTTTCCCGCTTTATCCAGATTTAAGTTAACATTTTTAATAGCCCAATAAGCTTTATGTTGGATTTCAACGGGAAGGTGGCACGCTTTTCCATAGACAAGGCAGAAAGGAGACATGCCCAAAGGAGTCTTATATGCAGTTCTGTAGGCCCAAAGAGCATCATTTAGTTTTTTAGACCAATCCTTCCAATCAAGCCTAATAGTTTTTTCTAAAATTCGCTTAATCTCCGACACTTCAACTTGTCCACTCGTTTGGGGATGATAAGGTGTGGCTATCATGTGGTTGACTCCCAAATTTTGTAGTCTTGTGAAGTGTACATTCTTAAAGTGAGGTCCTTCATCACTTATGATCGTCCTTGGGCACCCATAACGAGAAATGATATTAGCCTTAACAAAGCCCAAGACCACAGAATGGTCATTGGTTCGTGTGGGGATGGCTTCTATCCATTTTGATACATAGTCAATAGCCACAAGGATGTATTCATATCCAAAGGACACAGGAAAGGGACCCATGAAGTCAATGCCCCAAATATCAAAGATTTCAACAGGGAGGATAGGTTGTTGGGGCATCTCAACCCTTTTTCCAATGGTTCCCATTTGCTGGCAATGTAGACATGCGCCCACATATGTATGTGCATCTCAGAATAATGTGGGCCACCAAAAACAAAACTAAAGAGCCTTATGAGTAGTCTTCTTCCTACTAAAATGTCCCCTATAGTGGAGGTCATGGCAGAAACTCAGAACACTTCTTTGTTCCTCATCAGGGACGCAACAACAAAACAGCTGGTCAGGGCCTATTCTAAAAAGCTCGGGTTCCTCCTAGTGATAAAATTTAGCATTGGCGATAAACTTGTCTCGCTTCTGCTTGTCCCAAGTAGTAGGGGTGATGCTCGTGACCAGATAGTTCACTATGTCAGTGAACCAAGGAGTTTTAGCTTCCACGACCATTAGAGACTCATCAGGGAAAGTCTCTTGAATACTGCCAGTAGGGTTTGATGCCTCAATAAGGATCCTAGACAAATGGTTTGCTACCACATTCTCAACTCCTTTCTTGTCTTTAATTTCCAGGTCAAATTCTTGAAGTAGCAGAATCCAACGAATTAGGCGAGGTTTGGTGTCCTTTTTATCCAGAAGATGCTTAAGGGCTGAATGATCAGTGAGCACCACAACCTTGGATCCCAAAAGTTAAGATCAAAACTTTTCCAAAGCAAATACTTCAGCAACTAATTCCTTTTCAGTGACCGTGTAGTTTTGCTGAGGATCCGTAAGGGTCTTGCTAGCATAATGCAGCACATGAGGTTTGCCATCAACCCTTTGACCTAAGACTGCTCCCACTACAAAATCAGAAGCATCGCACATAAGCTCAAACGGGAGGGTCCAATCTGGTGCTTGAAGAATCGACACGGTAATGAGGGCTTTCTTCAAAGCTTGGAAAGCCTCGCCACATCTATCATCAAAATCAAAGGAGACATCCTTCGCTAACAGGTCGCAGAGTGGCTTAGAGATTTTACTGAAGTCTCTAATGAAGCGCCTATAAAATCCAGCATGGCCAAGGAAAGATCTAACCTGACAAACATTGGCGGGCAATGGAAGCTTAGAGATGGAATCGATTTTTGCGGTGTCCACCTCTAATCCTCTCTCGAAAACTACATGCCCTAACACAATGCCCTGCTGGACCATAAAGTGGCTTTTCTCCCAGCTAAGAACTAGTTTTGCCTCTTTGCAACGGGTTAAGACTTTATCAAGGTGTGCAAGGCATAGGCCAAACGATGAGAAATAAATGGAGAAGTCATCCATGAAAATTTCAACGAACTCGTCGATCATATCAGAAAAGATAGCCATCATACAACATTGGAAAGTGGCAGGAACGTTACATAACCCAAATGGCATTCGGCGGAATGCAAAAGTGCCATAAGGACTCGTGAAGGTGGTACACTCCTGATCATCAGGAAAAATGGCTATCTGATTGTACCCAGAGTACTTGTCAAGAAAACAAAAGTACTTGTTCCCCGCCAATCGTTCCAAAATTTGATTGATAAACAGTAAGGGGAAATGGTCTTTCTGGGTAGCCATGTTTAAACTGCGGTAATCAATGCAGACCCTCCAACCAGTTGAGGGTCTAGTGGTCACCAGTTCTCCTTGGTCATTCTCTTCCACAGTGATTCCTACCTTTTTCGAAACTACGTGAATAGGACTGACCCATTTACTATCTAAAATGGGATAGATAATCCCTGCATCCAGCCATTTCAGAATCTCCTTTTTAACAACCTCCTGCATATTTGGATTGAGCCTTCTCTGCATGTCTCGGAAAGGCTTCACGGACTCATCCGTGTATATATGATGCATGCAAAGAGAGGGATCAACACCCTTAATATCAGCAATTGTCTAGGCAATTGCTTCCTTGTGCCTTTGTAAACACTCAAGCAGAGCTCCCTCCTGCAATTCAAATAATGCAGACGAGATAATAACGGGGAGCGTGTTATTAGGGCCAAGGAAAGCATATTTCAATGTGCTTGGGAGGGTTTTCAACTCCAATTCAGGAGCCTTTTGGATTGAGGGTTTTAGTTGAGATGTCCCCGCCTCAGGCAGCGGATCTACCTTCACAGTCCAGAGTGGGGACAGAGACTTAGTGTGTATCCCCAGCAACTCTTCTCGTTTGGGCATTTTCCTTTCAGTTTCTTTAATAATTGAGGGATGGTCCTAAGATATGACCTTCTGAAGGGGATCTCTACATAAGAGTGCTGGAGTAGTCTCTTCAATTTTTTCATCAATGACCTCAATCTGAGAATAATCTTCAAATCTGGGTTGCTTGTAAGTATCAGAAACATTCAACCGGATCTTCTTGTTCCCAAAACCCATTTTAAGTGCCCCGGATCTACAGTTTATAGAGGCATTGGGTGTGGCCAAAAAGGGGCATCCTAGAATAATGGACGGCTTTGTGGGCTTATTAGATGGGTCAGTATCAAGTACTAGAAAGTCAATGGGGAAGAAGAAATCCTCCACTCTCACAAGGACATCTTCCAACAATCCCCGCGGTGTCTTAAGTGATTTGTCTGCAACCTAGAGGATTACTGGACTAGGCTTCAGCATTCCTCCTCCCAAAAGGTCGTAGACAGAGCTCAGTAGAATGTTTACCCCCGCACCCAGATCGAGCAGAGCCTCGTCAATGTGTTGGTTACCTATAACCACTGAAATATATGGGGCCCCTAGGTCTTTCATTTTGGGGGGTGTTCCATGCTGAAGTACCGAGCTAATGTGGTCTGGCAGGATGACCTTGGTTTGGACCTGTTTCCTAGATCAGCGCTTCTGGGTGCACAGGTCCTTCAGAAACTTGGCATAGGATGGAATTTGTTTAATCGCTTCCAACAGAGGCAAGTTAATCTGGACTTGCCTAAAAGTATCCATAATCTCTTCTGTCCTATCCTTGGCTCCAGACAAGCCAATAGAAGATTCCCCAGGAGCAGATAGGCACTCTGGATAGGGCACCCTCGGCTTCTGAGTAGAGGGGTCGTCATAGAGGGAAAGGGGTGGTGGAAGGACGACATCCTCATTGTGGGTGATTTTTTGTGAGGGAGAGTGGTGTGGCTCTTCCTCGGGTGAGATGGAAGTCGGGTCAGGTGTGGAAGGGGAATTCTGAGATGTAACCGTAGGAGTGTTATTAGGCTTGTCAATCTTTTTTCCACTCCTCAACACGGTCACTGCTTGGGCGTGCTCCCTAAATACAACCCCCTTGCCCTTAGGGTTCTCCTCAGAAGAGCTAGGTAGCTTCCCCGAATCACGTTGCCTAATTGCCTCAGTAAGATGACCAATTTGGGATTGCATATCAGTAATCATCTTATTCTGAGATTGGATGACCATATTCTGATGCTCTTGCATTGCTTTCATCTTGGCCTTTAGTTCAACCATCTCAGAGGGCATATTCGGAGGAGGGTTTTCATAAGAAGGTTGGTATGTGGGTTGGGGAGGTAAGGGTCTTGTATTCCCTGAGTTAGAAGCATCAGCTTGCTTCCAAGAGAAGTTTGGATGGTTCCGCTACCCTGGATTATAAGTGTTGGAGTAAGGGTTATTGCGAGGGGGGCGGAAACCTTGGGCCGCTTTCAAGTCGGCCTGAATCAACTCAGGGAATTGGGTTGCCTGATGGCACTCCGCAGTGGCATGCATTGTGCTTTGGCAAATGGAACATTCTCTTGAAGCCTGAAAAATAGAGGCTGCTTGCGGGTTCACGCTGAGGTTTTCTAAAAGCCTATCAAAGTTTTTATTCAATAGTTGAATCTGATAAGCCAAATCCTGAGAAGCCCCAGCTTCATGGGCCTCTATCTTCCTCTGCAAGATTGATGGTTTTCTTTCTTGATAGGCAGAGGACAATTGTATGGAGTTCTCGCTTAAAGTTTCAAATAATGCCCAGGCTTCATCCTCTGTTCTGGTCATGAAGGTTCCTGCACAGGCTGCATCAATGGTTTGCCTATGTCTTTCAGATAATCCATTATAGAACCTTTCGACCAACTGCCATCTTGGCACTTGACGGTGGGGGCATAACCTAAGAAGGTCATTAAAGCACTCCCAAGTCGCATGAAATTGCTCCCCTTCCTGTTGAGTAAAACCCATAATCTCTCTTCTGTAATGGTTGGTTTTACTCATAGGAAAATTCTTTTTTAAAAATTCTCCCTTAAGGGTAGCCCAATCATTTACCCTTTCATTGAGGGTATGATACCAGTGCTTGGCCTTATCCTTTAGGGAGAAAGGAAATAGAGTCCTCATCAGGGCTTCATCAGTAAAGCCCTAGAGCTTCACTGTGGAACAGACCTCGATGAATTCTTCCAAATGCCAGTAGGGGTCCTCCCTAGTAGTACCATAAAAAGAGGGCAATAACGATATGGTACTGCTCTTGATCTCATACGGATTATCCCCTATCGGTCGTCTTACTGCTTGTGCAGGTTGGTTGGTAGGAATAAAATAGTCTCTTAGGGTCCTTTGTTGATTTGCACCTTGCGCAGCCATTTCTTCTCTTTCTTCTCCTAGGTGAGCTCTCTTAAGAATTCTCTCAAGCTTAGATCAAACACTAGACTACCCTCAAGAGAGCGTCTACCAAGCATACAAAACACAATTCAGAAATTTTTTTTTATTTAGTAAGTCAAACCTCCACTCCAAAGATAAGTCAAAAGATCAAGACTTATCCCTCCGTTCCCACGTAAGTGGTATAAGAGGGGTGTGGACTTGAAATCTTAACCCTCTTTATTGTGGATGTTGAATTAGTTAATATAAATGGCCAAACAAGTTTTTCACTGCAATTACGTGCCTTAATTCAATCTTCGAGTGCCCTAGGACCTATACTTTGCTTGGATGATACTCCCAGGTGATCAAGGGAGAAGTTACTCCAAGGACGAACAAAGGGATGCAAGTAGGGCGAACCCTTCCTTTGAGGCGATGCGTATGCAGTGCCCCTTAACTACCCTTTTGTTCCTTTAAGGGGTGTCCCCCTCGATGGAGTATCAAAACACTTGATCAAAAGATAGTATCACCACCACCACAAAGCACAATAGGAGGGTCTGCACCGATAAAGAGATCGGTGCTTATAGCCTTAAGGGATCGAGCCTTAGTGCGGTGCCTAATGTGCATGCTCAGTGTCAAAAGTGTGCAACACACCACAAATCTTTGTAATTTCTTTTGAAATCACAGAAAAGTCCCTTAGAATCAGATCAAATGTGAATTGCTTTTAGGGTTGAATCTGATTATTAGTTCCTCTTTTAGTTATGTGACCACTGAATTAGTAAATTCAAACAACTTGGTGGTCTTGAATTTAAATTGGAATGCAAATGCGTGAACAGAAGTTGGATGCAAAAGTTAGAAAGATATACCTGTCTCCAGCAATCTTTGTGCTAATATGCTTGCAATGCAATAATAAGATCTAATATGCTGCTCAATCACCCCTAAATGCATGCACCTAAGGGCATGCAACTTCTAAATAGGTAGCTCGATATTTTCTTTATTGGTTTTTAAAAGAAAGCAAGCAGAAAATATAATCACACATGCACCAAAAATATTGTAAGCCCTAGTAGCTAAAGAATGTGGGGACAAAACCCCAAAAATTTAGCCCCAATTACTACAATGGTGAAAAGACAGAATTAAATTATGATGACAGAGAATCCTCTGCGAAATAGGATCTTGGTCTCCTTCATCTTTTCCTTGTGTGGCTTAACTCGTGGTTGCTGTTGCCGCTCTGTTGCACCTCGTCGCCTCGGCGGATTCCTCACACAATAATCAAAATGATTAGATAATTTCGTAACTCAAAAGATTTAAAAATAATAAAGTAAATCTATTGTGTATGTTGCCTCCCCGGCAACGGCGCCAATTTAACAAACGACTTTTCACTTAGCGTTATAGTATTTAAGTGGTGGAAAAATCGACTAATAAAAAATAATGAAAATAACCACTCGCAGAAGAGCGGGTTGTGTCCACAGGGAGGCAATTATGCAATCAATACTTAATTATTTAATGTTATTTCGGATAGTGCGAAATCCCTATTCAAATCTAACTTAAAATGTGAAGGAAAGTAGATTTGCAATAACTTAAAAAGATAAGGGTATATGTGTAGTTTTCCCTCATAGAAATCCTCAATAAATTTATGATGAATTTATGCAATTTTCACGTGATGTGTACTAGAGAAAATTAGTACTTAAGTTAAGCCCAAAAATCAATCTTTAAACTAGTTAATATCAATATCATGCAATTATAAGGAACTATGAGTGTTCAAATGCAATTCTGCCACAATATAATAATAATAATAAATAAAATCAAATTAGGTGGAAATGGCATTGAATGTAAATTTTAATTGGTGGAAAAATAGAGCTTTTTTCCTCTCTCCTCCTCGCGAGAGAGAGAGCACCGCGGGGCTGTTGCGAGGCTCAGGAGGACGGCGAGGACGAGGGCTCTTCGGTGGTGGCAGCGGCGGCGATGGAGGTGGCCGGAGGTGGCCGAAGCGTCGGCCTGTTGAACAAGAAGGCGGAGGTGCACGCAACACCTGTGGCTGGTGGCATGCGAGCATTCGTGTGCTGGTGCGCGCCTATGTAGGCGATGAGGCAAAGGCTGGAGCTCGAGCAGTTGGCTGCAGGCATGCGGTTTGCAGGTGGGAAGAGGTAGCGCCTGCGGGTGCATTGCTGCAGTGCGGTGGAGAGGCGCTATGAAGGGAGGTGAGCGGTGCGGTGTCTGCAGCAGGGCGTTGAAGGGAGCGAGTGGTGGGGAGTGCAGGTGCGCACCTGCAGGGTGGAGAGGCGCGGGATTGGTGCGGGCGGGCAGGCACTTGCAGATGGTGCTGAAGGGAGCGAGCGGTTGGGCGTGTGCCTGGAGTGGAGAGGCGCTATGAGCAGGGGGCGGCCTGCAGGCTTGGTGGTGTGCGGGCACTTTGTGTGCGGTGTAGTGTCTGCAGCAGGGCGGTGGGGCGCGCTAGCGAGCGCCTGCTGCTGGAGGGAGATGCTGTGCGGTGCGCGGTTGTGTGCAGTTGGTGATGCGGTGCGGCGTTTGCAGCAGGGCCTTCCAAACGGATGGGCATGCAGTTGTGCGCCCTCGGCTGGCTGGAGAGGCTGGAGGGTGCGGGCGCTTGGTGAGGTTTTTCCCCGCAAGGGGGAAGATGGACCACAGTGCATGCTTCTTCTCTTCCTCAATGGTCTTCCTCTTTCCCCGCCTCTTCCTTTTAACTTCTCTCCTTTGCTCGTGAGTTAAGGGATTTTCCAAAATCCCTTAACTATTTCTGGTCATATTTGTTGAGAAAGGCGGCGGAAGATTACCCCAATGTGCGGGGGTGGGGGGGGGTTGCGGCTGTTATCAGAAATATGTTGGGAAATTTATCCCCCCACCCTTGTTCTTTCTGAATATTATTACCTGCACATAAAAACAACAAAAATCATTACATATTTGATTATAGAATGTTATAAACTTAAATCATGATGCGTACAAATATTCTATAACTTAATTGCAATTATTAACACACCTAAGCGGTACGATTAAAGATACTTAGGCTTAATATTAGTCCATTAAAATAGGCTCATCATTGACCCCTTGGGTTAACCAACCTTGAAATTAGGTCACAACATCAAAACATCTAAAGTTCAAGTGAGAACCCTAAAAGCACCTTTGATCTTAAGAGTGGTAGACTTAAGAGGTCAAGGTCCCCATTCTGGTCTACCTGGAATCTTAGTGACAAGAGAGGTCAAGTGGGGGAAACCCTGTAACCCGTGGGGATGCTCTACCATGTAGGCGTCTTCGCGGGACTCCCTCTCTGGCTGCCTAGGTAATTCTCAGGTGGACGACTTTCCAATCAAGGGATATCATCTGCCCCAAACCTCCATAGTCATCCAAACATCCTTGGGTGCCTCGATTGGGTAAAAAACACCTCCAGTCCCTCATCTCTTCTCTTTAGAGCACACACATACAAATTCAGTGGGACTCTGTATTCATACTTAATCGCTTCACACCTTGATTCTACATCTTGATATGAACTCTGATTCTACATCTTGATTCTACCATTTGATCCAAACATGCAGCCAAATTACTTAGGACTACCTTTCAAGAAACTTGAATCCTGAAGAACCATGAGAGATAGGATGATTGAGGATGCCATGAAATTCTATGAAAATGAAGACAAAACCTCAACACTAGTAGAAAACATTCAGGTTAATGTACCAACAACCACAACCTTCATCATAACCTATGCCCAAGTTTTATTGACTGAAGCAAGGAAAGGGTCAACCCGAGACATTCTCATAACAGGATACATTGAGATAGAAAAGTTGCACAATTTTGAATACCTTCAATGCATGACAAATCTTGTACTTTGGGAACAACACCAAGATGATCTCAAGAAACGAGAAGAAATGATGAGACTGCTGAAACAAGTTATCGATCAGCAATACCCGTACGTGCCCCAAATAGAGGATGAACCATCTTGGAGCAGTATTGAGGATAAATTCGATTTCCTAGATCCCGGGTTTGAGGCACAGAGTGGTTGTGGATTCCCAACCCAGATAGAGTACAACATGCTTGATAGTGAATTAGGTTGGGAAATTGTAGGAGAACACAATTTTGAGCCAACCCTAGACCATGAATCACCAAGCTTAGAATTCTAAAACTCCTTCAATAATGAGATTAGAACTGAACCTCTCGAGGGTGTAAATCCCACCCCTTGTTCTGATAAGGTGATCCTCGAAGGTTATTCGGACCTAGATTCTAATGATTCAACCCACATCCTAAACCTAGAATCTGGATATGAAATGTATTGGGAAGATTACGAGGTCCCGTTAAAGAAGATCAAATGTTCAATGAAGAACATGATTTTAGGCCTCTTTTTGATGAATATCCCTCGCCAACATCCTCAGAGAGACAAATCAATTTTTCAGAAGTCACGCCAATCTACGATACAGAAACCGAGGAGTTGGATGAGTGGGGTTTCAATTGGGTCTATCCTAACAGCTTGGAACTGGAGCCTAGTAAGAACACCATTTTGAGCTCAGAATTTACATATAGGCTAGACTCGAGTCAGGCTGCTGAATCCACATCAGGTGATTTGTTCTGTGGTGGAACTCATGATCTCGAATCTCATTCAAAACTCAATTTTCGCAATATCTCCGATGAGTTCCAATCTGATCATGACTTCAGAGAACTTCTACTTCCTGATTACAAAGAGCCAATCTATGACCTCAGCTCACATGACTCATTCTCTAACTCCGACTCTGAGGTCCCAATTCCTAAGATCACTAATTTCAGTTCAGGTTCCAGTGACATGGAATCATTTCTTTTCAATCCTCAGGAATCAACATCAGAAAATGCCAAGAGTGACTGCAACCCAGAATTCAAATCTTTTCTTGATTCAAATTTCCAGTATCCTATCGACACTCTTTAGGCATTCACTTTTGATTTTGAAAGCTATTCTGAGGACTCTTTACATGAGACCATTTGCAACTTCTTTCTAGAAGAGCCTTCATACATAATTCCCATTGAAGCCACCTCTTCCACATATACAGAACTGAGCAAAACCCATTGTCAACCTCGACCCGCAATCGGACTCAATTTCTATTCTGATTCCCCTCTCACTGAGTCAATTACAGATGATTCAACTCCACATCAGGTATCAAACATTGATCAGACAAAAAATCATGTTCCATCATTCTCTGATCACCCTGTATGATTTTCGCACCATTCACTGATCATTTTCCAGATCCCTACTTTGATCGGGCTAATTCGACTTAGCCAAACCCCGAATTTACACTTCCACATCCATCAGAGCTCCATAGCACTTGATGGGTTTCACATCTCTTGATCTACATTTATCAACCCACCAAATTAATAGGGTTTGGGCTGCATCATCAGCCTGTGGATCTGAACAAGCACCTGGTTGGACCAACCAGGCTCTTAACCAAGGTGCTTGTTTTACAAAACTCTACTGATTTGACCACTCCCTCTCCATCCCATTTCCCGCTCGGCTGAAGGCATTGAATTTAGCGCTTAATGGGAGGCAACCCGTCATTCCAAAAACCTGAGATCCGTCTGATTATCCGTCTGTACTCCATGTCTATTGCACCTTGAGTTCAGCCTTAGACCAGTCGATCCCACCTTTAGTACATGTACTAGAGCTTGAAATCATCTGCAAAAGTCATTCCTGACCCATTCTCCCACCCGATACACCCTGTTCTGGGTCCCTAAACCCAACACTGTTTCACACCCTCCGTTTACAATGAGGACATTGCAAAACTTAGGCTTAGGGGGGTGGTAAAGTGCAAACATACAAAACCAAGAAAAGTTGGAAGGATTCTCACAAAAAAAATCACATATGTCAAAATTACCAAAAAAATTAGAAAATTGTGAAAAAAGAACAAAAAAATGGAGGGAAATTTTGAAACCACATAATCATGAGGAGGAAAAGAGAAAAATGACAAAAAGGAGCACAAAATGAAAAAGAAAAAAAGAGAGATAGTCATTAGTAAGAGATTAAGGAATTAACCGAAGTTCTAAACCACATCAAGGAAAAGAAAAATGAGAAAAAAGTGCTAATGAGATACAAAAAGAGATTAGTAGGAACGCTGATCTTAGGCCTTTTGGGATAGACTCTTAGGCTTAAAAATTCACGTATCCGCTAAGATCTGGATAATCCTCAAGAGGTTGGGGAAAATGCAAAGCTTCAGTATTAGGTCTAAGGCTTAGGGAGTATTCGACCTTGTTAACTGGCCTTCGGTTTGTGGGGCTCGGTAACCTAAGCACCCCAATCCACATACAATCTGGTTCAGTAAGCATAACTATCAAAATCACGCTTAAATGTTCTGAAAAAAGTTTCCTAGATTAGGAGTGGTCAATCAACACAAGTTGATTTGGATGAGTTCCCGATGTGGAGAGGCGGGAAATTCCCCTCGAAGATGCGTAACAACATATCGTCTCCTCGGTGCTTGTCTCTTAGGACATTTACATATCCTACCGGGGGCACGTAAGCACTCTACTGGTTCAGATACCATGGGCAGAATTATCACAAAATGTTGATTGCCAGGGTCTGGATTCGGCCACGGAACACCATGGGTGGGATTATCTTGAAATCTCAAAAGCCAAGGTTCTGGGGGTTGCCATGGGCGGTGCTATCACAAAGCATCGATTGCCAGGGACCTTTGAGGATTGATGATGAGGATGAGGAATTCGATACAGACCGTGTTGAGAAGCCAATCCAAAGCTAGAAATAAAAAGAAAAGAGTGAGAAAGCTCTCCAAACAAATAAATCCTCTATCTCTCTCTTAAAAAAATGCACTGCAAACTAAACCAAGGCTAAAAATGTCTCAAGCACGGGTGCTTTAACTGCGGAGTCCAACGAACCTTAGGATATTCTTGTAGGCCTTAAAAACCTTTGTGGAGGACTGAGGCTAAAGCTGGTCAGGTCCGGATCTTGGTTGGTACTTGAGTACCTCTAGGCCTATTGTCGGCATTCTGATCTAGTCACAAAGAAAAAGAAAAAGAACTTATCATAACTGGTAAAAGAAACTCATGGTCTAGAACAGAAGTTAAAATCTTGAAATTTTGCTAAGGGACTAGCAAAAGCTAGGCATGGGGGTATGATGATAACATCATCATGAGTCATAACTAGCTCATTTTGACCTAAGAAAGAGAATAAAAGCTCCTACATAACCTGGAGAAGGGCCTAATTCAAGGAATTAATATTCTAAGAATAAAACATGAAATAAAGGGTAAAACTATAATTTTACCATTGCAGTACATCAACGGGATTTCTCAGAGGCTAAACATAAGTCAAATGGTCTAAACAAAGATAAAAAGTGGGTTGGTTCAATCAGAAATGTGTTATTGTGGGACCTGAGAATTAAATGACATCTTGTAACCCTAAAATAGACATGCTTAATTTCACAAGGTTCTGGTCAGGATAAAATTCATGGAAAAATATCCCCTAGGGTTTAAAACCTTCAAATTGGCCTTTGGAACCTATTTTGATCTACATTGGGATCCTAGCTCATTATTTGACCTAATTTAAATTTTCATGTAAAATATTCAGTCAAACGTGGTCAAACTTAAAATCCAACTTCACCATTCGATTCCTTAGGTCCAAATTAGGTTTATACCAAAATTTGGACCTAAGGGGAGGTCATCTTGACCTACTTTGCAAAATAGTCCACCCAATTACATTTTGACCCCTATCTTTTGAAAATCATTATGCAGACCCCCCTATCTTCCTGCCACTCTTACAATTAGGTCCCTCCACCATTAAAGCGGAGGAATCCTATTTTGGTGAGGAATTGAGGGGGATTACTCCTTGATTCCTTAGAGATCTCCTCCTAGATTTGGAAGGGAGATTCTCTGAGGAATTCCCTTCCATATGAGCACAATTCCATGACTTGATTCGCACCCAATCTCTTGTGCGAAAGCTCTAGAGATTTGGGTCTCCAACTGATTCCTTCTCCAACGAGGACTCTAGCACTTGGAAGCTTGTCTTCCAAGCACAAGAGCCCTTGCCAATGCCTATAAAAGGATCACCATCTCCGACCGCACATTCTCTGCTTGACTTGGCCGAGGAAACCACCCCAATTTCTTCCCTTCTCCTCTGGCCAACCAACCAGCGAGCTCCAGCAATCCCTCCTCCTCCATCTTGTCACTCTGCCACAATACTAGTGGCAGAGCCATCTTCACCATCTTCCTCTGCGTCGTGCAATACCCACGCACGTGCCTCCAGCCCCTTCGTTGTCGCCGTCACCCCTCTACTGGTATCTTCTTCTTCGACGGTGGCAGGTATGGCCAGCCACCTTTCTACCCCCCTTCATCCTTTTAGTTAGGTTAGAACTCTTCCTCTCCCTCTCCTCGTTATTTCCCTTCTCTTTTTGTTCACTTTAAACCCCTTGACGCCGCTTACGACCTCCACCTTCTCCATCTTTGGTCGACCACTGGTGAAGGCGCTTCCACCGCTCCGCACTTCCACATGCCTCACTAGACCCCTCATCACCTCTGCCATCATCCACTGATTGTCATCCGCCCCTCCACTGACTACCATACCCTTCACAAGCACCCCCTGACCAAACCCACCTTCACGGCCACAGAGCGACCTAGGCACGCATGCCTAGACCACCCCACAGCCAACCACCCAGCTAGGCACCTTCGCTGTGACACGGCGAAGCTTCCCATGTGCTCTAATGAGGCCTCAAGGCCATATTCATGAATTTTAGGTCGACCCCCCTTTCTGCCATTGAAGCAGAAGCAAGGAGCATGCACGGTCGCTCTAGGCCCCAGTGCTCCAGGCTTCCAGGTCTAGGTGACGTGCGTTGAGTGCGTGAATACATCCAGCCAGAGAGCAGGCTTTGCGAGGCATCCAGTTGCAGCAATTGAGAGCACAACCTCACCTGTGGGCACGAGCTCGTAAACTTAGGAGTGAGGTGCATAGTTTATATTGTTTTGTGATTTCTTCTTAGCATCTCAAGTGACACGGGGTGAGGTCCCTCGCCCACACACGCACGCCTCGTCCGTGACCTATGCCCCGCGAACCTAGCTGACCGACCCAATTAACCATTGCACTTCTTATGCACCACACCCTAGCCGGTGTGCCTGGATCCGAACACGCAAAACCTGACCCCATTACCCGGCCTGGCTTTGGGAGAGCAAACCCAAGAGAGAAATAAAGAGAGAGTGTACACGGGGAGGGGTAGGGATAGGTTTTGCTCTTCAGTGTGCAGGGAAGAGAAGACGGAAAAGAAGAGAAGCTAAGGCCAAAGGAAGAGGAAGGATGCTATGGCCGCAGAGAAGCAAAGAAAGAAGAAGGAAGGAAGAAAGGCAGCTGAGGTAGAAGCAAGTCAAAGCAAAGAAGGTGCGGCAAAGAAGAGAAGTCAGAAGAGGAAGGAAAGACAATGCAGAGGAAGGCAGGAGGAATCAAGGAAGAAGAAGCACTGTAGCAGAAGTGCGGCTGAAGAAGAAAGGCAAGGGTTGAGGAAGACAAAGGCAGAAGCTGAAGGAAGAAGGAGGAAGGCAATCAAAGAAGAAGAAGGAAGGCAGAGAATTACTTAGGCAAGAAAAAGAAGAGAAGCCAATAAGCAGAGAAGAACCAAAGAAGAAGAACAAAAGAGAGAAGAAAGAAGAAGCTAAAGAGGAGAACCAAGAAAAGAATCAACCTTTTTATTCTATTCCTCTCAATTTCTCTTCTATTTTGCTACAATTCAATTCATAAACTCTTGCATTCTATTTTGAATTAGATTTTGAGTAGATTTAAGTGTTCAAATTACATTACCGAGATTAGTGAATAAATTCCATTTGCTCCCTGTGTTCGACCTCAGATACTTAGGTTTTCAAGTAATAAAACTTCTTATTTGTTTATAAACACTTGATCGACCCTATTCTACTACAACAATAGCAGCTTTCATTTCATCTTCAAAAACATGATCGAGCGCGGTTAGCAGGAGGGTTTTGTTCTTCTGTGCATTGGCTAACACTTAGCCAAAATTTGAGCCCTTTCCCCTGTGCTTAAAGAAGAAGACGAGCTGAAAAAGAAGGCCTGAAGAAGAGGAGAAGGAAGAGAAAGCAGAGAGGACAGAAGAAGGAGAGCCGCATAGGAAGAAATCAGAGAAGAAGGAGAAAGTAGAAGCAAGAAGAAGGAGAAGGAAAAAGTGAAAGAAGAAAAAGGAGAAATAAAGGAGAGGGCCATTTAAGGCATCTGATCTCCAAAGGAGACGTCTGATTACTACTGTAGCATTCAAGTGCGGATATTTGGTCCTGATTACTGTGGCATTATTGATTACTTTAGTTTACATCTAACTATACTTAATAATTGGTGATCTAAAGCACCATTATTTTGTTATAGATTTCTTTTTATCATGTTTAATTATTGCGATACTCTTGTTCTACATTGATTATCATATTTTAGTAGTTTATTTGATTTAAATTCTTGTTCTCATTTGCATTATTTGAGATTAGTGTGTGAATTCATATTACTCCATGTGTTCGACCTCGGAACTTTTTCGAGTAATAAATTTATTTGTTTGAGTACTATTTTGGCTATACTGCAACGTGACAATCTTAAAACATTGATTTAGCGCATGAGCATTTTGGCACTGTTGCCAGGGAGCAACACGCAATTCACCACTATTCTCTGCCTTATTTGATTATATTTGAGCACTGACTTGCCCTGTTTACTTTCTTGTGATTTTTGCGAGGTACTTCACGAGGAGATCTTCCGTGCAAATCAACTACTCCATGGCAGGTAACTTCTCTATTCTTCCCTAATCATCCTCCTAATCTTGGGAAGACAAAAATAAAGGGACAATTAACTAGGAATCACCTGCCTTATTTCATAATAATTATCATTTAAAATGGCAAGTTTCTTGATTTGCAAAATTTTTCAAATCTCATTGAGTTGAAGTGATTGTATTTAGAGATCTTACCCCAAATTTCCTATGCCTATTAGGGACAACACTTAAATTCTAAATCACTTTGGGCTAACACAGTTCTTGCTTGAAGCCCAAGGTGAACATATCAAGACCAATTTGACTTAGAAATAAAGCTGATTAGGGTCTCTGCATAAGGGTTTTGGAGTGCTAGTTCACACTCGCTTGCATAAAAGGGTAACAAACCCACCCTCATTTGTGTGCTACCCAAGCCCTTGATTGAAAAGATCTAATTAAGAAAAACCTTAAAAATAGGCTTCAAATTCACTTGAACCCTAAAATCCTTGGACCTAATAACCTGGGAGTCAAATCAGGGTGATTTTTAGGCCTTGACCTAGATAGCATTCTACCATCTTTAGGGCAAGTCAGGTACGGTTAGTCTACATTGTAGGCCAAACAACCTCCAAATTAGGTCACAAGTTGAATTAATTTCTAATCAAGTGAAACTCAAGGCACAAATTAGGACATAAAAGTGGTAGACTTAAGGACCTAAGTTCATACATTCTGGTCTACCTGGACACTCAGTGACAAGGAAGGTTGGGTGGGGGAAACCCTGTAACTCGTGGGGACGCTCTACCGTGTAGGGGTCTTTGCGAGGCTCTCCCTTCCTGGCTGCCCAGGTACTTCTTGGGTGTATGGATTTTTGATTCAGAGTTCTGATCCGCCTCGAAATTGCCTTAGTCATCCAAAAATCTTTAGGTGCCTTGATTATGTCAATCTCACATTCGGTCCCTCATCCCTTCTATTTAGAGCACACACACTAATTTTCTTGGGAATCTCTTTCAGATCTGATCAATTTCAATCTAATCTTGAATTTTGATTCTACATCTTGATTCCACCATCTGATTCAAAGAAAAAAGAAATGCATCCTGGCTATTTAGGAAAACCATTGAAGAAACCTAAATCTCAAATATCCATGAAAGATAAAATGGTTGAGGATGCCCTTAGATTTTATGAGATTGATGACAAAACCTCAAAACCAATTGAAGATACTCAGGTTAATGTATCAATAATAACAACCTTTATCATAAACTGCACCCAAATAATTATAACACAAGTAACAAATGGATCCACTCGGGATGGTCTCATGACAGGATACATTGAGCTAGAGAAATTACATAACTTTGAATATCTCCAATGCATGACAAATCCTATACTTTGGGAAAGACACCAAGATGATCTTGAAAAATGGGAAGAGATGATAAAATTATTAAAGCAGATTATCGATAAAAAATACTCGTACATTTCCCGAACATCTAGCAATACTGAGGATCTATCAGATTTTCCAAATCCCAGGTTCAAGAATCAAGGATGTTGTGGACCTCCAACCCAAAGGAAATATGATCAACCTAATAGATAGATTGATACTTCTGACAGTGAGACGGGTTAAGAGAATCCAATTGCAGGAGGATACGATTTTGAACCAATCCTAGAAAACCAAAACCCTGGTTCACCAAGCATAGAATTCCTAGACTCCTGTTATAATGAGATTGAATCAGAACCTCTCGAGGGCATAAATTCCACTCCTTACTCTGATAAGGTGACCCTCGAAGGCAATTCTGACATCCCTGTAGAGCTCAACCTAGATTCTAGTGATTCAACCCACACCCTTAGCCTAGAATCTGGATTTGAACCTTCTTGGGAAATTTACAAGGCCCCGTGTGACAAAAATCAGAGTTTGAATTTGGACTATGATTCTAGGCCTTTATTTGATGAATGTACCTCTCCAACATCCTTAGAAATATAGATTGATTTTTCAAAAGTCACGCTGATCTACGATATAGAAACTGAGTTGGAGTTTGGTTTTGATTGGGTCTTCCCTACAAGCTAAAAACCCGAGCCCAGACCCAATAGGGACACCTTTTTGAGATTGGAATTTGAGAATAGGCTAGACCCAATATAGGTTGCTGAGTCTACATCTTATGATTTATTCTGTGGTGGAACCTCTGATCCAGAATCAAATTCAGAACTTGATTCTCGCAAATTCTCCAACGATTTTGAATCTTACTATGATTTTGGAGAACCATTGTTTCCTGACGACTATGACCTAATCTACAACCTCAGCATACATGATCCATTCTTCAAATCTAACGTCTCTGATCCCGAGATCACTAATTCAAAATCAGGTTCCATTGAGATGGAATCATTTCTTTTTTATCCTCAGGAATCAGATACAAAAAGTACTGAGAGTGACTACAACCCAGAGTTCGAATTTGTTTTTGACTCAGACTTTCTTCATCCTATGTGACACTCTTCAAGCATTTACCTTTGAGTTTGATGGCTACTATGAGGACTCTCTAAATGAACCTACCTTTGAATCCTTACTAGAAGAACCCTCATACACAATTCTTATTGATGCCACCTCTTCTACACATGCAGAACTTTCCCAAACCCATTTTCAACCCCGACTCGCAACCAGGCTCAATTTCTACTCAGATTCTCCTCTCGATATGGTTGCAGATGATTCTCCTCCACATTCAAATCGGGTTTCGAACTTCGATCAGACTACAAATCATGCCACATCCTTCTCTGATCACTCTTGTAGGGATCTCACATCTTCCAGTAATTCCTTTGAGGATCCCTACTCTGACCAGGCTGATCTGACTCAGCCAAACCCTAGCTTCTCACTTCCATATCCTTTTAAGCTCCACAGCATCTGGTGGGTTCCGCATCTTTTGATCTACATCTATCAACCCTCCAAATTGATTGGGTTTGGGCTGCATCATCAGCCTGTTGATCTGAACAAGGACCTGGTTGGACAAATCAGGTTATTGATTAAGGTGCTTGATCTACAAAACTCGTTTGATTTGACCATTCCTTAAATTTTTCCACTCGGCCGAAGGCATTGAAATTTAGCGCTTAACGGGAGGCAACCTATCATTTTGAAAACCCGAAACCCTTCCTGACACATCGTATGCTGAACTCATATTGCACTTTAGGGTTCATCCATTAGAATAGCCAACTCTACCTCTGGTACCCGTACCCAAGCTTGAAATCGTTCGCAGCAATCACCCTGACCCATTCACCCACCCAACACCTATTCTATTGAATGATCTAAGCTGAACTTGAACCCATTTAATTTATAATGAGGACATTGCAAATCGTAGGCATGGGAGTATTGAATTGCAAAACGTCGTGAAAATCACTTCACAAGAGTTTCATTAAAAAAATCACATATTCCAAAAATATCAAAGAAAATAAAAAATAAAAAAATAATTTTTTTTGAAAAAGAACAAAAATAGGAGAGGGAAGGAAATTTTGATGGCATATCAGATTTTGAGGAGAAAAAGGGAGATAAAAATGTCAAAAAGGAACACAATTTGAAAAGAAAATGAGATAGTCATTAGTAAAAGATTAAGGAATTGACTTAGTTCTAGACCAAATCAAAAGAAAGAAAATGAAAGGCAAAAAGTGCTAATAAAACAAAGAAGAGATTAGTAGGAACTCTGATTTTAGGCCTCTTGGGCTGCAATCCTAGGCTTAAAAATTCAAGTACCTGCTAAGATCTGGATAGTCCTTAAGAGGTTGGGGAAAATGTGAAGCTTAAGTATTAGGTCTAAGGCTTAGGAATTATTTGGCCTCGTTAACTAACCTCTGGTTTGTGGGACTCGGTAACCTAAGCACCCCAATCCACACACAGTCTGGTTCAGTGTGCCTAAGTATCAAAATCATGCAAATGCGTTAAACCTATTCTGAAAAATGTTACCTTGACTAGGAACAGCTGATCAACACAAGTTGATTTCGACGAGTTCCCGGTGCAGAGAGGTGGGAAATTCCCCTCGAAGATGCGCAATAACATATCGTCTCCTCACTGCTTGTCTCCTAGGATATCTATATATCCTACCGGGGGCATGTAATCACCTTGTGTTGGTTCAGATGCCATGGGTGGCATTATCTCCAAATGTTGATTGCCAGGGTCTGGATTTAGCTATAAAAAGCTATGGGCGAGATTATCTCAAAATCTCAAAAGCCAGGGTTCTGGGGGTTGCCATGGGCGGTGCTATCTCGAAGCATCAATTGCTAAGGCCCTACGAGGATTGATGGTG
This sequence comes from Thalassia testudinum, assembly GCA_037157565.1. Classification (NCBI taxonomy): domain Eukaryota; kingdom Viridiplantae; phylum Streptophyta; class Magnoliopsida; order Alismatales; family Hydrocharitaceae; genus Thalassia; species Thalassia testudinum. Next base: position 102,796,960 of record JAZHRO010000063.1, read on the forward strand.
GGGACTAGGAATTCGATACAGACCGTGCTGTAAAGCTAATCCGAAGTTAGAAATAAAAAGAAAAGAGAGAGAAAACTCTCCAAAAATAAGAAAAATTCCTCAATCTCTCTCTGATAAAAACACACTGCAAACTGAACCTAGGCTAAAACATGTTACAAGCACGGGTGCTTTAACTGCGGAGTTCAATGAACCTGAGGCTAATTCCTGTGGGCCTTAGAAACCTTCATGGCAAACTGAGGCTAGAGCTGGTCAGGTTCGGATCTTGGTTGCTACTTGAGTACCTCTAGGCCTACTATTGGCATTCTAACCTAATCTACAAAAGAAAGCACACATCAATGTTTTAAGCATCAAAAGTTTTATGGTCTAGAATCAAAGTTAATACCTTGAATTTTTGCTAAGGGACTAGCAAAAGCTAGGCATGGGGGTATGATGGAACACCATCATAAGCCATAACTAGCTCATTTTGACCCAATTAAATCAGTAAATGCTCCTACATAACTGTTAGAGAGTCACAAGTCACTGCATAATCATTCTGAGGGAAAAAATAAGAAACTGGGGTTAAAACTATAATTTTACTAGCTTATCATGAATACATGTCAACCACGGATTTTCTCAGGGTTGAATGAAAGTCAAATGATCTTAGAAAGCTAACAAGTGGGTTAAAACAATCAGAAAAGGGTTTGCACGTGTTCTGAGAAGTAAATGAATTTTTGAAACCCTAGAACTAGACCTGCTTAATTAACTAAGGTTCTGATCAGGATAAAATTCACCTAAACCCTTTAAAATTGATAGAAAAATATTCTCTAGGGTTTAGAACATCCAATTTGACCATCAAAACTTGTTTTGAGCCATAATAGAGTCACAGACAGACATTTACCCTAATTTAGGTTTTTGTATAAATTACCTAGTCAAACGTGGTCAAAATCAAAATCCAACTTGACCATTGGATTCCCTAGGTCCAAATTAGCTTTGTACCCAATTTGGATCCAAGATGAGTTTGTCTTGACCTAGTTTGCAAATTGGTTCTATCTGATTACATTTCTGCTCTTAACTTTCAAAATCTTTTCAAATAGATACTTATCTTTGTCGTCGTTCTCACAAAAAGGTCCCTACCGCCATTAAATCTATTCCTACTTGCGTCGGAGACCTTAAATTGGAAATAACTCCCTGATTTTTTGACGAATCCCTTTCAAATTTGAAAGGGAAGTTCATCAAGAAATTCCCTTCCTTTTTAACTTGGTCCGAAGCCTTAAAATTTACCCAATCTCTCATGTGAATGCATGAGAGATTTGGGTCTCAAGGGATTTCCTAATCCGGTAAGCCTTCCAAGCTTAGGAAGCTTGCTTCCGAAGCTTTAATCGCCCTCTGATGACCTATAAAAGAAAGCCCAAGCCAGGCCGAACGGGGGAGGCTTGAATTCCAGCTGAAAACCTTCCTCTTTAGCCGTGAAGCTCCTCAAGCTCTGGCGACCCCTCCTGACCATCCTTCATAATCCAGTCACAAAACTAGTGGCTGGATTCTCTTTCTCCCTCTCATCCGCTCTTGGTCGTACTAGCAGGAGCCCTTCTACCTCCATCGTCGTTGCTGCTCCCTTCATCAGAGCACCTTCTTCCCCAGCTCTAGCCTACCAACGCTGATGCTGTCCTCTCCCTTTTGTTCACTTAGAATAGATAATTAAGTTCCCTTAAAGCCCCTAGGATAGTTCCTTCTACCAAAAACCAAAAATAAACCCCTCGATACCACCGTTCACCCTCTTCGTCCTCCGCTCTGGCCAATCCTCCTGCGAGGTGTTTCCACCGCTACGCACCTCCATCCACCTCGCCAACAAGCCCACAACCTTCACCTCTCCACCCTCTTCAAAACCCCTCTCTCCATTCGCTTTACCATCCACTTAAACCTACCATCGAACAACCCATCTTTCTGCCATCCTCCCCATCATCGATCGGCCACCACAGACCACCATCTTCCATGAGGCCACCTCCGCCATACTCACCGTGGTTTGGTGAAGCCCCTAAACTATTCTAATGCGACCACGAGGCCTTATTTCATGTTTCAAGTAATTGGTCCCTTCACCGCCATTGCTAAGCTTCTCCACGAGCTTCAGACCTTGTTTGTGCAAGGGTCTGCCCAGGTGTTTGCTCCAGGCTCAGGGTAATCTTTCTAGGAGTGCAACTAAGGAGCCAATTTGGCTCTTTGACTGAGCCTTTGACCACAATCACACGAAGAAGCAACTGCAGCCACATGTAGAGAAAGGCGGTGGGATTTAGTCCCACATAGTGGACTTTGGAAGCGGCACAAGTGCATAAGTTGAAAAAGTGTTGAGGGCTTATTGCCTGAACACTTGAGAGGTGAGGTCCCTTACACCCATTCACGCTCCTCATTCGTGACCTCTCCTCTGCGGACCTGGTGCACCCGACCCGCCTAAGCCTTCACTCCTCAGTCACTACACCACGCCAGTGACCCTAGACCTAGGTACGCGGATCCTCCGATTACCCGATAACCCAATGTGCATGGCTCTGGGAGAGCGAAAACTAAAAGAGAGAAAGGAAGTGAGTGCGTGGGGCAGGGGAGGGTTTTGCTCTTCTGTGCATTGGCTAACACTTAGCCAAAATCCGAGCCCTTTCTCCTGTGCTTAAAGAAGATGGAAGAAGATGAGCAGAAAAAGAAGGCCTGAAGGGGAGAAGGAAGAGAAAGTAGAGAGGACAGAAGAAGGAGAGCCGCATTGGAAGAAATAAAAGAAGAAGAAGAAAGCAGAAGCAAGGAGAAGGAAAAAGTGAAAGAAGAAAAAGGAGAAACAAAGGAGAGGGCCATTTAAGGCATCTGATCTCCAAAGGAGACGTTTGATTACTATTGTAGCATTCAAGTGCGGATATTTGGTCCTGATTACTATGGCATTATTGATTACTTTAGTTTCCATATAACTATACTTAATAATTGGTGATCTAAATCACCATTATTTTGTTATAGATTTCTTTTTATCATGTTGAATTATTGCGATAATCATGTTTTACATTGATTATCATTTTTGAGTAGTTAATTTGATTTAAATTCTTGTGCTCATTTGCATTATTTGAGATTAGTGTGTGAATTTATATTGCTCCCTGTGTTTGACCTCGAAACTTTTTTGAGTAATAAATTTATTTGTTTGAGCACTATTTTGGCTATACTGCAACGTGACAATCTTAAAACACTGATTTAGCACATGAGCATGAGGGAGTTGCGAAGTTGATGTATTAAGTCTAAGGCTTAGGGACTATTCGATCTTTTTGTTTGCCCTTTGGTTTGTTGGAGTTAGTAACCTCAGCATCCACATCTCACACACTGGTCTGGTTTAGTGAGCTTAATGTAGAAAAATTGCCAAAAAGTTCTCTGTTCTGAAAAAGAAAATGGTTTCTTGAAGATCTGACTTATGAGCAGCTCGAAAACACAAGTTGATTAGAGGAGTTCCTGCTGCTAAGATGAGGAGTAAATATTCCCCTCGAAGAAGTGTTATAACATATCATCCCCTTGATGCTTGTGTCCTAGGACATTTAAATATCCTATCAGGGGCATGTAAGCACCTTATGCTATTTTGGTACCATGGGCGGCATTATACCGAAATGTCAATTGCCAGGGCCTAGATTAGCTACAGAATGCCATGGGTAGCACTATCACGAAGTGTCGATTGCCAGGGTTATGGGGGTTACCATGGGTAGTGCTATCCCGAAGCATCGATTACCATGGACCCTTCGAGGATTGATGATGGGGACAAGGAATCTGATATAGATCGTGTTGAGGGCCAATCCAATGTTGGATTTAGGGGAATCACAAAATAATTACAAACAGAGAAAATCCTCAAAAATATCTCCCTCTCTATTCTAAAAAATACACTAGCAACTTGAACCTGGACCTGCTGCACGAACACATGGGTGCTTTAATAGTTGGGATCAACAAACCTCTGGGTAGATTATGGGGCCTTAGAAGCCTTTGTTACAAGCCCAAGGCTGAGGCTGGTCAGTCCCATATCTTGCCTGGTACTTGAGTGCCTTTAGACCTAGAGTTGTCATTTCGATCTAGTCTCTAAAGGTGTGGCACGATAAGACATCCTGACGATAAATTTTGTCATAGAGACCTGGTCTATTCCGTAGGATTTTGCTCGAGACTAGCAAAAGTTAGGCATAGGGCTATGATGGTAACACCATCATCTATCATAACTGGGCTAATTTAGTCAAAATCCAAAGATAAAAGCTCCTTAATAATCAGCAAAAGAGTGTAATTCGATTCTAAGTCAAATTTGAGAAGAGGAAGAGAAATTGAGTTAATTTTGTTGTTTTAACGAATAATCACAAATGCTGATTAACTAAGGGGTTAAACAGTGCCTACTTTAAGGTCAAATGAACATAGACTCCTAAGAATTGGGCTCAAACTGACTGAATCAAGATTTTCTAAGAATTGAATATTGATTTAATAATAAAAACCCTAATTACAGCTTTACTTTAATTGAAAGGGTTTTGGTGTAAATAAATATTATCTAAATCTCCTAGAAATCATTAAAAAGTATTCTATGAGGTTTGGGACACTCATTTTGACCAAATGAATGTAACTCGACCAAAAATAGACCTAGGTGGGAAATTGCTTCATTTTAGGTACAGTGTAAATTACCCAGTCAAACTTCACCAAAATCCAAATTTGAGGTCACCATTAAATTCCTTGGGTCCAAATTAGGTTACCCGTAAATTTGAGCCCAATTAGACTCCATCTTGACCTAGTTTGTATTTTAGCCTGTTTGTCTCTATTTACTGTATAAACACCCCTACCTTCTGACTTTTTCTCACATCCAAGCCCTTGACTGACGTCATGATGACATCAGCCTTCATCTTCCTCCTTCCAAACACAGTAACAACAGCAATAGCTCGACCTAAAGTTGCCAACTTTCAATCAAAGAATTGGGCACTCAAATCTCAATCAAATCCCACCAAATTTGGTGGGATTGATCTTGAGATCATTCCTAATCCATCTAGCATTTTATCGAGATCGAATATGGATGGGAATTGCTCTGGCAAGTTTCAATTTCATGAGCTCAAAAATTGGCAAAATCTCAAGTCTAACTTGTGGTTCTTGGCCTAATTGTGAAGGAATTCCTCTTCTATAAGTAGGTCTCAACCTCTACAAGTCAAAGGTGCACTCAATTGGCTGGTCTTCTCCTTCTTTCTTCCTCCTCACTGGTGGAAATTGAAGCACCACCATAGCTCGCCATCCTCCTTCCTCACCCTTTACACGTATAATAGGCAGAGGGGTTTTCTTCCCCGTGCTCCCACGAAGCTTTGGACTCAAATTTTTCTTTTTCGGCTCCAACGACACTCTCCCTCTCTCAAAATTAGGTTAGGGCTTTTAGTTCTCTACTCCATAATTAGGTTTAGGGAGCTTCTTAGCTCCATTCATTGTCTCCTTCATCCTCTTTGACCTCCACCTCTACCGTCACCATCGCCTTCATCGAACCACCTCTTCTGCCTTCCTCTCACCCAACAACTTAGGAAAAAGCTTCTCCACACTTCCACAAAGCTTTTGCCCAAGGTGATTGAACCTCAAATCACCTCCACCATCACCTACCATTCACGGTGGTAGAGCTTCATTGAAGCTCCTACACCCCACCACTCCGTCCACCCTCACTCTCAATTACCATAAGGCTTTTGATCGGTGTGTCATGTTGGTGGTTGTGGTGGTACTTGATTTGGGCTGTAAGGCCGCATTCACTTGTGTAGGTATTCATTGAACTTGGGTTCTTTCTCCGACGTTGAGCATCTTCTCCAGCGAGCTATCCACATCGACACCTCCCTCATGCGGATTTGCTTGGAGATTCCATCTGGACCATGGATTTCCCATCCCACGGTCGAGCTTCATCCAATTGAGGAGCACCTCCTCTACGCTGTGCTAACGAAGAAGTCGAGAGATATAGTACAACATCGATGGGAGCAAGGATCTGGAAATGTACATTTAAGAAATTTGACACATTACATACTTGCTCAAGAACTCAGGGGGTTGGGTCCCCATATACACATGCACACACACTCGCACACATGCAGGCACGAATCGAGCATTGGAGTGAATTTCGACTGACTTGGCTAGGCTTGGACTGGTTGAAGGGTGTGGCTTTGAGAGGCTCTCTTTAGTTGAAATTTGCCTAAGTGTTGAGGATGATTTTACTTGAGTTGAAAACCTTTTTTTTTGCCTTAACATTCTTATTTATTTTTGAGTTTGATAGTGATATTCATTGAGTAATATATTTCTTTTTGCATCAAACTCTTATGCCTCATTTCATATTTGCATGATTAATGGTTAAATTATGATTAATTTGCTCCCTGAGATGACCTCAGACTCACATTTCAAGATATAAATTTAAATGTTTTCATCGCTTTAGTCGCTATACTACGATGCATATTTTAAAATCTGACTTCAGCATGATTAATAATCACTCATAACCACCACATTTTCTTCATCCTTGGCTACATCAATTCTACCTATATTCACCTCACACATCTGACCGAGAAGAGAAGTTGAAGGAGAATTAAGGAGGCTTCCTTGCTTTCTTAGTATCTATCTTCTTCTTCCCTCTTCCTTGGTACAAAGCCAAGGAGCAAGTTCACTTGGAGGATGGCCAAGCAAGGAGGACTTCACTTGGAGAATTAAGGAGGGTACTTTCTTCTTCTAACCTTTCTAGTTGCAATTTCTTTTTGGTTGTATTAAGCATTCCTCTACACTTGAGGATTACTTATGTGGGATCCTCCAAACAAGTGAGCTTCTTAAGTGTATTAATTTGTGCAACTTCATTTTGTTATAAAAAGTTTATGTACCTTTCACTTTTGCTTCCTAATTGTTTCATGTGTCTTTAATAAGTAGCACATCTTTCTTAATTATCCTAGGTTCCAATTTCCTAGGGTGAGCTTAAGAAAGTTGGGTTTTGTCACTTTAAATTTGCTATAATTGTTTAGGCATATTTTCTATCCCTTAGTTGCCTATGTTTCAAAAGACTAAAAAAATATCAAAACCAAAAATACAAAAAGAAGATTTGAGAGAGCGAGAGAGAGAACATCTTGATAACTAACAAATTGGCCTATTAGACGACCCTAGATACTCATCCTATTTAGGCTATAAATTTTAAAAGTTGGTTGGACTTGTACATCTCAATAACAAAAACCTGCATTTCCAAAAGAGTGTAATTTTTGTATCACTCCACTTGCCCTTTATGCTTGGATGGTGATGAATCCTCGGCCCACATCTATGCCCTTTTAGGATTAATGTTTGAATATGGTTTGGTCAAGGCTTGCTCCTAGTACACCAACTACAGCCTATTTTACCACCTTTTGGCACTCTGATTGTCTCTACTCTCACTCTTCCTCTTATTGGAAAATTCTTGCAGTAGCCCTACAATACGTCTAGAAAGCAAGGAATCAATTGAAGCATGATCAAAGAATGCCTTCATCTTCTACTGTAGCTGCCAATATAGTTTGGGGTTGTAAATTTTAAATTCATTTTATGCCCTATCCTTGATCTCTTTGAGATTGCTTCACGTACCAATTGTAATGGCTGATGGCCTTTTTTTGAGTTGATATATTACCCATTCACCCAAAAAAAAAACAAGTTCGATCTTCTCCAAAATTAGGTAGACCTTGTGCACTTTTAGTGCGCGAAATTTTATGGCTTGACCACAAAGAGTTTGGCCGTGAAATTTTAGGTGAAGTTTAGTCACTTGATGGGGCACCTTCATGAATTTTCTCATATTTTTCCAAGGTGTTTAAGTCACCTAAATCATGTGCTCAAATCTTGTATAGAAAATGGGAGAGAAATTTTGAATTTAAGCACCTAAGGTGGTGGTCTCCTTTCTTAAAGCAAGTACACTAAGGGCTCTCTTTTAAGCCACCACCTTAGAATTTTTGCTTTCAAGATTTTTGTGGTGTTTTCAAGTGGATTCTTGGTCCAAAGTGTAGGGTACCAACCTTTTTCATGTATAACATGAAATGTCTTGAAGCTTCAGCTCCAAGCTCCTTTCCTCCTACCTTTGCTTTTGGTACCTACACATCACAAATCAAGGACAAGACAAGTGCATTAGGACCATTATAAGACAAATCAAAAGATGACAAGACACAAATTGTGCCTCCCTGACAATGGCACCAAAAGGTGAAGTGTCAAAATCATGATTTGATAAAGGCATGTCGTTGTAACACTAAATCAAAGTTCAACTTTTAAAATTTGTAAATCAAAAATCTTAGGAGTAATCGGGTTGTCCCAAGGAGGTGTGATGTTACATTCAAAACCCTTGGCTTTGCCTTATCTCTTTTTTTATGGTTTTTTATCATTTTGACATTTTTATGGTTTTTTGGATATAATGAAAGTAAAGGCAAACATAAGTGATGATCAAGATTTCTATTATGTGCATCCAATGAATGAAAAATAAAGGAAAGAGAAAGGTGAAAATCAACAAGGGAAGGTCAACTAGTGAGCTCACAAGAGATCACAATGGATTTCTTGTAATCACTACTTGACTTGAAAATACATGCTCAACAAGCTTAGAAAGAAAATAACATTGAGATCTTCATTAATAGCATAAGCAAGTTCAACAAGAGATTGTAAGACACAATTCACTAAGAGTAATTAAGTCACTACACAAAATGGATACTAGTAATAAGAGATAAAAATGAAACATGAACATCAAAATAAAAGACGAAGGAAGAAGGGGCTCACGAAAAAGTTGCAGTGAAGATGTCCTCCAAGATAGCTCCTTCTTGGTGTGGACCTCTTCTCAAGTTTGGCGTGCTCCCAAGAACCTCCTCCAATGGTGGTGTAGGATGATGGTAGTTGAATAAAATGACAGTGGATTTCCAATTGAAGGGTGGTGGAGTGACTCCTTCTCAATGCCTAAAATTTGGACTTAGGTAGTCCTTATGCCCTCCCTTTCTCTCTTAGAGTGCTCAAGAGATGGGATTGCTAAAGATGGTTTGGAAGGATGGAATGGATGACCTTATATAGAGGTGGAGAGCGGTGATAAACTCCAGTTTATCATCATTCTTATGCATTAAAACAAACCTAGCTCTTAGGATTTTGCTCCACAAATGGGTTTTTGGGTTGCATTTAGGCATCAATTAGGTTAGGCATGCATTGCATTTTTTATTGTGTTTTGATGTGTTTATGTGAGTGTTAGGGATAAAAAGATTGTCAGATCCCTAGAACCCTAACACTCAGGAAGGAAACTGGTGAAGGAGAAGCTCAAGCCAACTGGAACTCAGCTTGATCCAGCTCACCATAGTTGGAATCCAACTCACTTGAACTAAGGTTAGCTCATCTTAGCTCCATTCAGCTCATCTCAGCTGAATGGCAGCTCAAGAGAGCTCATCTTAGCTCACCATAGCTCAAGTTAGCTGAGTTTAGCTCATCTCAGCTCCCATAAGTTCACTGGGAGCTTTAGCTAGCTCAACTAAGTTGACTGGAGTTTACCTCAGCTCAAGACCAACTACATCCAGCTCCACTCAACTCCATCTAGCTGAAGATGACTTCATCTTAGCTCAGGAAGCTCAAGTCTGGCTCTTGGGGACTCAGCTTAGCTCAATTTAGTTGAGCTAAGCTACCTTAGCTAGGTCCTCCCTAGGAGCATCAGACCCAACTCACCTTAGCTCCTTTTAGTAGAAGCCATCTTGCTTTAGCTTGGCTTAGCAGCTAGCAAAGAACTAGCAAGCTAAGGCAGCTAAAGTAGCTCCATGCCACCCTCTTCAGTAGCTACCAGCTCTAGTTCAGCTCTAGACTTCTTCTGTCTAGCTCCTCCTCTCAAACCCTAGCTTCAATTACCTCCTCCTCTACTCTACTACTAGCTAAGCTAGCTTAGCTATGCTCCAACTCCCTTGGCCATCCACCACCCTAATACCCTACCTAACTAGCTCCACCAACTAAACCCTACCTAAACCCACTTAAGCTAGCTCCACCCTACTCCTTTTGGCGCCACCACCTAGCCACCTTTTCACCCCATCACCACCACCACAAGGCACCAATTTTGGCACCAAAAACTACTCTAACCACCCCTCCCTTTTGGCGCCAAAATATCCTCACATCATGGCCATACACCTACCCCCTCCAAGCCACATCCACCATCCACATACCCCCCTTCTAGAACCCTACCTTGGTGCCACCTAATCCCCCTTCTAGAAGGCCATTTTGGTGCCAACTTCAAGGGACACAACCACCCATAACTACCACCTCTGTGACCCTTGGGTTGGCTCCACTCATCCTTAGCCCTAGGATCTACTAACTACCCTTAAATCCCATCCGAGCCATCCATTCCAAGAGCCACCTATACCCCCATCCTACTCTATAAAAAGACCCTTAACCACCACCATTATCCCGATCCTCCATTAGTATATTTTCTACCCTACATCCACCCTAACCTACAACCAAGGAGAAGGAGGAGAGAAGAAGATTAAGGGGGCATCCTACCTGCCCCCTTGGTGCCTTCTTCCCCTTCTCTCTTCTTCGTTGTGCCATGCTAAGGAGGAGACTCTCTTCATCTTGGAGGATGGCCAAGCATTGGAGGAGAAGGGTGGTGCACACCCACCCTTGGAGGAGCCATTAAGGCGGAAGTCATCCACCTTGAGGAGAAAAGGTACGCCCCCTACTTTAGGGCTTGCCAGGAGGAGACTACTTGGAGGAGTTATTCAAGGAGAAGGAAGGAGCCCTTTCTAACTGCGGGAGCAGCTGCAGTTGGAGCAAGAGCTTCACCATCTTCACCATCATCATCTTGGATTTTTGTTTCATTTGTTTTTAGTTTCATTTTTTGTCATAGAAGCTTTCCTCTACAAGTGTAAAACAAAGATCCATTTCCTATAAAATTGCCTCTTCAATTTGGTGCATCTTCTTCATGCTTTGATTTTTCTTTAGCACTTTCACACTCTCTTCCCAATTATCCTAGGCCCTCACTTGCCTAGGGTGAGTTTGGGAAGAGGTCATTCTTGCCACCTAGTTGCTAAATTAGAATTAGCCTTTTCTCGCCAACATTTTGCATTGCCTTGTTTATTCAAAATCCCCAAAAAATATATATATTCAAAAATACAAAAAAGAAAGGTGATTTCTATTTTCAAGCGAGAGATTAGATTTTGCAAACGATTTGGCCTCCTTGGATGACCCTAGATATTTTCCTATGTATATTTACAAATTTAAGAGTTGATCGATTTTACACGTTACAACGATGTATTTTACAAATCGTGTAAAATCCGTATCAAGGGGTGAAAAAGGGAGGGAGGGGTGTGCCAACAATTATGGTTATTGGTAGAAGTGTTGAGATTTAATGATGATGACTTGGAATTGGGTTGGGTGGCTATTAATTGGTGGAGGGATCTAGGTGTGGAGAAATGTGCATCCATAATGAGGATGGTTTTGTTGGAATTGGGGAGAAGGACTTAAATGTGCCATGGAGGATGTGCAAAGGTGGCTTTTGGTGGAGGAGCTTAATAAGTGAAGTGGAGGAGCTCATTGATTATTGATGCAGGATAATTTTTTTGCTTTGTTGAGTTGGAGCCTGGGGTTTCAAAGTCTCCTGAGTTCAAATCTTCAGCTCAAATTCTTCAATTCCTTTTTTTCTTCTCTTTTCTCCTTGGCCTTCAATCTTGTGATCATCAAATATTATTAATTAGTGCGAGAACACATAATTATGCAAATTATGTTGCAAGCCTATCTAAAATGCAATTTGTGCTAATTCATGCAACATGCTCATGAAAGCAGACTAAGATGAGTGGGGAGTTAGCAAATTATAAACATGGGCAATACAAAATGCGGCTAAATTAGTGGCATAGAGAGGATGGTGGTGGATGGATGGACGTGTGGTAGGGGAGGGGGTGTGGATGGCAAAAGAGGAGAGATCCCTAGGATTTTCATAGAGGGTGGAGGGACAAGTGTCATGGAGAAAAAGAATTAGGATTAATGGGATTTTTCCTGTGAAGATGATCCACATAAAAAAATGAAAGGATAAAGAGATTTCTTGATGCTGTTGATCCAATGGCCTCTTTTGAATCCTACTTAGATTTAAACTTTGCCCTTCAATCTTAAACCACTTTTCTCTTATTATTTATTATACATAGAAAAGATTTCTCAGTATTATCTTCAAGGTAGGGAGGATCGTGGACCGTTGGATTGCTTCATCTACATCTACACTCCATATTTCTCCCTACCATTATTTTGCAAAATAATGGTCTTTATTATTCCAACCTTACATAGAAGAAAATAAGAAAATATTGGTTAGAACATAATTGATTTTAATGACACATTATTAACTAAATATGCATTCATTCCTAAATAAATGCACTAATCTAATGCAGTTATGAAATCAATACTACAAAACCAACATAAATTAAGCATGATTTATATAAACATTCATGTGTTCATCAAGTAGGGTGCTTAAACTTATTAGGAAGTGGTGCATTCATCACTTCCTCGGTGAAAGGTTATGTGGTTGCGTACAATTAGGGGTGATTGCCCTGCATCACTTACGTGACCTGGCAGACTACCTCTGAGAGGAACCACTTTCGCTAGGCTGTAATGCCCTTGCTCCTGATTGCTCATTAGAATCGCATGGGAGAGGAGGAGGAGCTTGCGGGGCCTCCCTTTGCAGCTCTTGATTTCCCACTTGAATTATTCTATGTTCTCGTGAAGTCAAGCATTCTCCTCCTTGACCACCCAACCCACTGTGCCTACTTATGCTCTTGACTAGAAGCTAACATGGGTTTTGCAACTAAGCCTTCTCCTTGTGCTTATGCACATTGCAGAGTTGGCCCATAATCACCTCCTATTCATTGAGATGAGCAATGTACTCCTGCTCTTCTTCTCGGGCCTCCTGATTGTCGGCCTTCTTATTTCCAGGAGCAACATCCTTGTCCTTTGGATTATCGACCTTCTCTACCTATCGTCGGCAATGGGATTGAGTGATACTAGACTCCTCAAGTCTTGCTTGCTTAAGATTAGCCTTGGAGGAATGATAAGTCATAGGAGCCATTGGTTAAAGAGAAAAAGTTATGAGGAAGTGGAAATCAAAAAGTAGTAGGATATTCCCACAGATGACGCTAATGACCGGAGCCCTCTTTCTTAGAGCCCTATCGGGTTCATAGATAAGGAAAGGGTCCACGGAAACTAAAAAAGAACAAGCAATAACACAAAAGGACAAATGAAGTTTGGTGACCCAATTCAACCTTGTAAAGGTGTACATTTGGGAAGGGTATGTAAGCCCTCAAATTTGTACTAAGTAAAGGAACAAGAAAACTCTTTTCTATCTCTTGCCTTATGCACTTGTTCCTCCATATGAGGGTGACAACTCACTTATATAATATACTTTTTCCGTACCATAGGCATTGATTGCCTTACATGATCTTCAAGGTCTTGTTGTAACAGTTGGTCAAATTAATGCTAATTATGTTAGAACCTAGCTTAACTTGTAAATAATGCATTTATATTCTGCATATCATATGTTGCATCATTTTATAGTGCTATACATAGAATAATGTGAGATTATCCAATTATTTAATGATTTTGTTGCTATTTGCAGGAAGCAAGGTGATCAAGGTAAAGCCAAGATGCAAAATAAAATGGAACAAAGGGAGAAGAAGAAAGAAGACTGATTCAGACGAGAGGAGAGAGGAGGATTTCCTTATCTATATCACTAGAAACCCTAGGATAACCTTCCCAAGCCTAAAACCATCCCCACCAGGATATCCTAACCTTAGAGACTAAAACATGGATAATACTAGCCATGCTTCTATCCACACTATCCCTATCCCTAACCTCCACCTAGGTCGACCTAAACCTAGTACCCAAAACCTAGATAACACTATCCACAATGTTATCCTGCTATCCATAGAACCTATCCAACTATCCATGTTCCTAACCCACCTATCCCCAACCCAATTCCCACGTCAAAATCCCAAGTAGGTTCACTATTATCCAATTGGAGACATTTGGAGCCAATTGGGTCAACCACACTCCAATTAGGTCCACCTAGTCCTAATTGGGCTAACACATATTTGATTAGGTATGCTTACACCTAATTGAACCAACCTAGACCTAATTAGGTTCATCACTACCTAATTAGGTGCACCTAAATTCAATTAGGCTAACACAAACCTAATTGGATTCACTCCTCTCTAATTAGACTCACCTAAACCTAATTAGGTCCACACCCACCTAACCTATGTTGAACCAACCCAAACCCACTTCAATTGACACAACCTTACACTATGAATTTCAAACCACTCACCCACACACACAAACTCATGCACACACACACACACTTGGCGCACACCAAAAATAGCCACCACAATAAGTGGTGACTACCAAAAGAGATCCTACAAAAGTGGTGCCACGTCCTTCCTAACTTAGGGACCTAACCACACACACACATGATAATCCCAAATGAAAAACCTTGAGACACCTACACATGACAAAAAAACCACACATCCCAAGAAAGCTAAACCTAATTGTCGCACAACCATTCTTCATTCTCTTCCTCCTCCCACTTACGGCAACCCTTCCCCCCCTTGCTCCAAGGCTGACCCTAAGGCCTCTCCCTCTCCTCCAAAGCCGTCCACCATATACCGTCTCCAAGGGTTCCAAGTCCTCCTCCTCCAAGGCACCATGGACGGCCATAGAAAAGCTTCTCCAAAGCTTCTCAAGGACAATTGCGAGAAAGAAGAAGGGTACACAACCACCCTCTCTTCCTTTCTTCCCCTTAGGCATGTCTTCTTCCTCCTTAGGAGAAGGTCCACACCCCCTCTAACTTCTTCTTGGATGGCCACAAGGTTCTTTATACCTTGGGCGGATGGGCACCTCTTTAGTAGGTGTGTAGACTGGTTTGCATACCTAAGGTCTAGCCTACACCCTCACACAAATGCTGATAGCCCTAGTGGCCCTTCTAATGTGAGGGATCTACTTCTCTTCTTCATCTTTTAATTCAAGTAGTGTAGAGAATCTATTTGCTATATGTTTGATTTTTTTTTTTTTTGATTGCATCAATATTATTTTCCATGTGGATTTTGTGTGTGAATATTTAGATCTGACTTTTATGTGTGATCGCCCTTTCTTTTCTAGTGGATGTACATGCCCATTCTTCCATTAGTTATTAGGGTCGTCCACCACACCACACATCATTACCACATGCCCACTTAAATGCACAGAAGTTAAGCATGATTAGATTTAGGTTTTTCGCTTTTGATTTTTCTTAAAACAAAATCAAGAAAAAAAATTGCAAAGAAGGAAAGCACAAAAAAAGCTAGTTCTTAGTTTCATACATGGCCATTAGATTAGGTTAGATCTAGATTTGGGCTTTCACTTCACTTAGTTAGATTTAGGTTTTGTTATAATTGCTTTCATTTTGAAAAGAAAAGAGAAAAACATAAAAAAATTACAAAAGCAAAAAGACAAGAAAAAAAATTAGGTTAGATTAGCTAGGTTGACAATCCAAATCTAAACAACCCACAATTTCTTTGATTTGATTTTCGTGCAACTATACAACGACATATTTTTCCGAAAACATTTTTCGCGCTTATCGACCTTATCACATGTCGTCCATTTTCCTCAAGAGTCATGACAATGGAGTAATGGATGGGGTAACCGCTGATCAATAAACATTTGTCTAGTAGGGTTATCCATCTATTCTCCTGACCTTGTGGCCGAACGGAATCTTCAACTATGTAGTTGTTTCTTTAGCAAGTTAAGTCAGGTTTGTATAGTCCGATTGCCTAAACTATCTGGCTAACCATATATTCTTTTTGCCGAACTGTTGGTCAAGCTCCATCTAATCAAATGGATATTTGTGTGATCCTTTTTCATGTCTGATGAATCTTATAATATTGGACTTTTTGCCTTGTCTTATTGCATTGCAAGGGCCTCTGTGGGCTTCTTCCCAGGCCTTTATGAGAACTTTTTGGTTGGACTTAAATAGGGATTTTCCTTCACTCATCAGTAGGCATTGCATATCATCCTATAGTCACTAAGCAATCCTCGTGCACTGAGGTGACAAAGAATAATTGCCCTCTTGGACCCAAAATTACAAGAGGTTTGACAAGGGAAGATGTTTCTCATCATACTGTGCATGGAAACTTGGGGGAGATAAAAGAGTGTGTAGTAGAATCAAAGAAAGCATGCACCAAATACCCATTAATGGCAATCGTATCTCTCACTACTGTGGCTAAGGTTGTCGTGTTGCTTAGTGATAGGGCATAGACATGCCTTGAGGTCTACTAGGTGTAGATCGTACAACACTTTTCACTCCCTATTCTCTCTATGTCACATCTCTTCCTGTCGATTGGCTACCACCACTACTAGTCTGTTGCATATGAACCTACTAGCATGTATGCCATTGAAAACTCTCTGTGTTGCTCTGGTAGCTATTGGCTGACTCCCACTAGCTACTTGAAGTCTCTATGAACACTCACATTTGAAGTGGCCAATCTGACTACAACCATAGCAATGGCGTGACCTAGAGGCTGATCCACCCATATTGCTTTGTGGTGGGGGAGTTGGCTGTAATCACACAAAGCCGAAAGCAACAACCTAACCTTGCATCTTGAATGACTATGAAACTCTAGAGGTTGAGTGGAATGGGTGGAATCTCCTATCTCGGTGAAGCTGGGTCCTATTTATGTACACACCTCGATTGAATTAATGCTACTCCTTGTGTTTGCGGTTATCATCCTATTCTTTCTCAATCCTTGTAGCTTGATCAAGCATGACTGTGACGATGTCCAAGTCTGCGCTAGTCAACTGTACTTACATCCCATACCTCAAGCTACTAAAGAACCTCCATTTCTTGTCTTCCAAAAACAATGAGGTGGATAAAGTGAAGCGAACAAACTCAATGAACCTTGCATGGTACTCGAAGATGGTCATCCTTCTCTGCTTTAGTTCCTCGAACTTGATGCACTTTTGATCCTTCTAGTGGGGAGAGTGGAAGATATCATTTGTAGAAAGCCAAAAAGTCTTCCCAAGAATCGAGACGAGTCGGAATGGACATCCACCACTAATGTGCATTACCATCTAGTAGGTAGGTGATCGCACGTGTTTCGCGAGTTTGAAATCCAGGATACAACTAACCCATCGTCGTAGTTGCAAAACTCGTGCTTAAATAAAATTTATACCGAAACTCCAAGGGAGTCCCGGGTTGAACACAGGGAGGCGACGTTTACTTTAAGTGAAAACTGCACTTCGATTTATTTCTTTTTGGTATTTTTGGGTTTTGTTATTTTTTTTGTATTTTTGTAAGAAGACAAGCAAATGAAGCACAAAATAGAGATGAAACAAATATGGTATAGACATCACTTCAATGTCTATTACAATCAACTATAAAAGCATAAAAAGAGAGGGGGGTGAGAGGAAATCTCTCGAATCGACTGTTTGGCGAGACGATGGCACCTGGCAGAAGCTTGGACGAAGGAGGTGAGGAGCGGGATGACGGAGGTGAGATGCAGGAGGACATTGGGTAGAGGAAAGCTTCAGCGTGGCTCCGGAATGGAGGTGAGAAGACAAAGATGATTTGCTACTAGAATGGAGGTGGGAGGATGGCTCCAAGGCAACCTATGTATGGGGATTGGACGATGGATGAATATTTGGTGAGGTAGAGGTTTGCTACATTAATAGGAGCCTTGGGAGCTTGAGAACAAGCTCTGATGGAGCGTTGGTAGGCTTGCTAGAGCTTGGGAGTAGGTAGGAGTAGAGTAGGTAGAGATGAAGAGGAATGGGGAGTGTAGGGGTGTTTATATAGTGGAAGGAAGGAGAGAGTTCCATGCACAGGCCTTCAGTGACAGCTATAAGCGTCACTAATAGCTGCTCGAGCTGTCGCTGAAGATCGTGCCTCTTCATTGCTTGGGCTGGCGCACGCACTGCGCAGGACATTTAGTGACAGCTGTAAGCGTCACTAAAGGCCTGCCCTTCTGTCATTGTAAATCCCGCTCCCACCGCCCATGCCTGCAACTATCATTGCGCACGCAGGTGCAGATGCATCCTGACCGTCGGATGAAGGATTGCACGGCTAAGAGAAGATCATGCCCCTTCGCCAAATTTGAATCACGTGCCTCACCATCAGTCGTCGGATGCCGTGTGCGTTAGATGGTGCATTCTCGATGTGCATCGACGCCCGCATGCTGCATTCACGCTCAACTGTGCATCCACGTAGCCGCTTCCTTTGCCACCCGATCTTCCATCGATGACTCCATTTACTCCCGCATGCACTTCAGCGGATAAAATCCATATGCGGGGCTTCGAATTCATGGCCGCACGTTGAGAGTGGAGGCACAGACCACTGTGCTGAGGGTCATCATGAGTCTTGTTTTTGAATTAAGCTTCCGCCCCCACGACTGTTGGATGGAGATCCAACGGTCAAGATGAATCCTCGCTTGATGAGGTGCTTCTTCAGCCATGGAGTGCACATTTCAGATCTAACAGCTGGGATCTGATCTTGTGGTGGGCTTGGAGGCTCCTTGGCTCAGGTGGGGCAGCCTAGATGGTGCCACATGGCGCCATCTAGGCCGTCCATCTTCTTCTTCTTACAGAGGGTGCTATAGAGCTCAAATCTGGGTGATTCTCGCGTTGACAGACTGTGATCGTTGCTCTAAATGCACCCATACAGTCGGATTCTTCATTCGAGGCCCGTAAAGTTGTCGCACTGCCTCCTGGCCATGTAAAATGATGGAATTAATGTACATAATATATAACTATCCCAGATGCAATGCAATGGATGTTTATGCATTATTTATATCATGATATGCAATGCTATGCTTAGGAACTATTATAAATAAGCATTTTATGATGAATTTATATGTGCTTATCATACCACCATGCTTACTTTTTGCTAGTCCCTAGCAAAAATGTGCTTAAATGCTATGTATAAAGGTAGAATTAGGATTCGAGTATTTAGGCAAAATTCATTGATTGCTTTAGAAAATCTCAACCCCAAGTCCTAATTAAAAAAACTGAATAGTGCCTGGGTGCCTGCCAAAATGCAGATCGTCCAAGCCCTCGCCTTATTTGAAAAGGGAAGATACATTCTTTTGTTTATTTTTCTTCTTTTCTAATTTTTTTTGTACTTTTGGAGTTTGAGAGTTTTGGGATAACTTTTTACGGCTACCCGACCCGCCCAAGACCCGAAAAGGACTCTAAGTGTTAAGCATCTTGTGAAAATAGTGAAAGACTCACTAGGCGGCCGTTAAAATGGACTTTGGGTTTCTATGACCCTAGGTGACCTTGCCTAGAGGTTTATCTTTCGATCGGTAGCTTTCTCCCTACTTCTTTTATTTATGGGGTCAACACAAGGGCGAACCCAGTGTATATCTCCCTGATTTATTCTACTTCCCCGCTTCTTCCCTAAGTGTTTTGGGAATTATTGAGCTTTTTTTTTTGTGAGCTAGGTTCTAGACAATCGACCGATGAGCTGTTACCACCGACAACTTGCCAGCCATACTCGTGAGGTGAAGTGTGGTTTTATTTTTTTCTCCTTTTTCTATTTTTTTTCTTTCTCTTTTTGTTCTGTTTTGTTAATTTTTTTTAGTAGGTGGCTTCCCTGATCTAAGATTTACCTAAAGGCAGTACAATGAAAATGGTCTTGTCACTGGGCTTTGGACAACCGGCTGATGAGCTGTTACCATCAACAACTTGCCAGCCATACCATCCTAGATAGTTCATGAGCTACCCAATTTCTGAAGAAACCATCGAAAAGTGATCAGTTCAAAAATATGTGTGTAGATGATTAGGCTTAAAGTCCCCCCAAATCAGAGGGTGGGTTAATAAGTCACATACTTATCATCCTAATTTATTAGCAAAATTAAAAGTGAATTTGAATTGGCGAGGACTCAAGACTAAGTCCACATTCGAGTGGACACCCGGGCTAATTAAGCCTGATGACCTAAAGAGTCTAAGTGTTCAGGTTTTAAAGTATCAATTCCTAAAGTTTGCAGCTCCTAATGCCTAAGTTCTCGTCTCCTAATTCTATTTTTTTTTTAATTTTTTTATAGAATAAAAGAAAGTAGGAAATTAATGTTATAGCTGACAAAATAATTATAAGATATTTCCACCCCCCCATGCTTATCTATTTCAATGTCTTCATTGTTCAAAATGGAAGCATGTAGGAGAGTGGAAGTGGAAGAATAGCAGCTGGTTTCCATGAGACTCTAGTCAGGTTAGAATAGTCTTTACATGTGTTGAATTTAGTGCCTTCAGCTGGGCGATGATCGGTCCACGGTGGTTAAGGCAAGGTAAGAGCAACCTTGTCCGAGATGGGTTTAGGGAGCACATGGTCAACAAAGGGTTTGAGACGCTGTCCGTTGACCTTGAAAATATTACCCATCTTTGGGTCAGAGATTTCAACAGCCCCGTTAGGGAAAATCCGCTCAATAACGAATGGGCCATCCCACTTAGACTTGAGTTTTCCAGGGAAAAGCTTCAATTGAGAATTGAAAAGCCAGACCTTCTAGTTCGGCTCAAAGCTCTTACGTGAAATCATTTGGTCATGGAGAGCTTTGGTCCTTGCCTTATAGATTCTGGCATTTTCATAAGCATCATTTCGAAGCTCCTCCAACTTAGATAGTTGGAGTTTCCTAGTTTTCCCGGCCAACTCAAGGTCCACAGTACATTTCTTGATGGCCCAAAATGCTTGATGTTCAAGTTCTACAGGTAAGTGACATGCCTTACCAAACACCAAACGGAACGGAGACATATCGATAGGCATTTTGTACACCATACGGTAGGCCCAAAGAGCATCATCTAGCTTTTGGGTCCAATCATTCCTATCAGGCCTAATGGTTTTTTGCAAAATGTTCTTGATCTCTCGATTGGAGACCTTAGCCTATCCGTTCGTCTGAGGGTGGTAAGGCGTGGAAATCCGATGATTCACCCCATATTTTCCCAGTAAATTCCAAAACTGGGCATGAGTGAAATGTGTGCCACCATCACTAATAATTGCCCTAGGAACCTCGAACCAACTGAAGATATTTTTCTTCACAAAATCAATGACCACCATGTGGTCTTTGGTCTGGGTGGGAATTGCCTCAATCCACTTGGACACGTAATCAACAACAACCAAAATATACTGGTGTCCAAATGAAGGAGGGAAGGGTCCCATAAAGTCGATGTCCCAAATGTCAAAAATTTCGACGGAAAGAATTGGGTTCAGGGGCATCACATCTCTCTTAGCCATGTTCCCAAGTGTCTGGCATCGGGTGCATGACTTTTAGAATTCCTGGGCAACCTTAAATAATGACGGCCAATAGAATCCAGATTGCAAAATTTTTGCGGCCGTCTTTTTCCTGGAAAAGTGTCCACCACATGTAAATGTGTGGCAAAACTCAAGTATGCTATGGAACTCGATTTCCGGGATGCATCAACGAATAATTTGTTCAGCGCCTATGCGGTAGCTTGGGATCGTCCCAAAAATAATATTTGACCTCATACACTAGTGTATCCTGTTATTGTTTGGTCCAATCCTGGGGGATTTGACCAACGGCCAAATAATTGACAATATCCGCAAACCAAGGGATTCGGATACCTGAGACTGTGAGGATAGTCTCATCTGGAAAAGTATCAAAGATTGGGACATCTAGATGAGGAGAATCAATTAGGATTCTCGAGAGGTGATCGGCCACTACATTTTGTGCCCCGGCTTTATCCCTGATTTCAAAATTGAACACTTGAAGTAGCAAAATCTAGCGAATAAGCTGGGGTTTGGCATCCTTTTATGCCAAGAGATGTTTCAAGGTTGAGTTGTCGGTAAAGATGATAACACGAGAATCTAACAGATAAGCCCTGAATTTTTCTAAAGAGAAAACTACAGCTAGTAATTCTTTTTCAGTAATGGTGTAGTTCCTCTAGGCCTCATCCAAAGTCTTCCTAGCATAGTAAATCACATAGGGCTTTTTCTCAATCTTTTGACCCAAGACAGCCCCGACGGCACAATCAGATGCATCAGCCATAATCTCAAATGGGTCTGTCTAGACCGGTGGTTGGAATATTAGGGCACAGGTGACTGCCATTTCCAATAAATCAAATGCCTTACGGCATGATTCATCAAACTCGAACGGTGTGTCTTTGGTCAGAAGGTTACTCAAGGGCCGAGCAACCTTCGAGAAATCCTTAATGAATCTTCTATAGAAACCCACATGCCTAAGGAAAGAGTGGATTTGTTTTATGGATGTGGGCGGAGGAAGTCTAGAGATAGCATCTACCTTAGCTCTATCAACTTCAATACCCCGACTAGAGACCACATGACCCAGGACAATGCCTTCCTAAGTCATAAAGTGGCTCTTTTCCATCTAAGGACCAGTCGTGTTTTGATGCATCTCTGGAGGATCAATTCTAGGTTAGCCAGGCAAGACTCAAAAGAATCTCCGAAAATGGAGAAATCATCCATGAACACCTCAAGACAATCTCCCACCATGTTAGAAAAGATGGCTAGCATGCACCTTTGAAAAATCTCCGGTGCATTGCAAAGCCCGAACGACATTCTACTGAATGCAAAGGTTCCATAGGGACATGTGAAAGTTGTCTTTTCCTGGTCTTCGAGATGGATAGGGACTTGGTTATATCCCGAATAACCGTCCAGGAAGCAAAAATATTTTTGCCCAACTAACCTTTCAAGGATTTGATCGATGAATGGCATGGGAAAGTGATCCTTTTTAGTGGCTGTGTTCAGCTTCCTATAGTCAATACAGACTCCAAGTAGAAGTTGAACGAGTGCTGAAGGTTTCCCCTTTCTCATTAGTTGTAAGAGTTATTCCCACCTTCTTGGGTACAATTTGAACAGGGCTAACCCATAGACTATCTGAGATTGGGTAAGTAATCCTAGCATCGAGCCACTTGATTATCTCCTTCTTGACCATTTCTCGCATATTCGGGTTTAGTCTCCTTTGCATTTCGCGAGAAGGGTGGGATCTATTTTCCATGAAAATACGATGATTACAATAATATGGCTCGATCCCCCTAAGGTCGTGGATGGTCCAACCAATTTCCTCCTTGTTCTTAAGGACCTTAATTAACCTCGATTCTTGCTCCTTAGTCAAATCAGCACTAATAATCACAGGGAGCATGTTTTCAGGTCCTAAGAACTCATATTTCAAATTTTTGGGCAATGGTTTTAATTCCAGCTAGGGTGGGTTTAGAATAGAAGGTAGGGAGAATGCTGATGAAGATTCAGCAGGACGATCTAGTGGAAGAGGCTGGGAATGAACAAAATCAACAGCCTCTTCAAGATGTGGTGGGTCTACCACGGAGGAGGGTTGTGGGTTGGGTTTGCTAAAGCTAGTGGAGTCCTCGAGTGCACTGATTGTCATACAAGTCTCAAGATCCTGATCCTCGAGCTCCTCAATGAATCCACAATCCTCAAATCTTGTTATCACCTTAAAAATATTCAGAGTTAATTTCTTATCCCCAAAGGCAATCTCCATACTATCGCTTTCACAGTTTATGTTGGCCTTGGCGGTAGCTAGGAACGGATGCCCCAGAATGATGGGCGTGTTCCTCAAATCATTTGGTACATCCATGTCAAGGATGAGGAAATCTACAGGAAAATAGAAATCCTTGTCCTTGACAATTACATCCTCAATAACGCCTCTCGGTGTGGTGACTGATCGGTCTGCTAATTATAGCATTACTGAGGTTGGCCTGAGTTCACCTAACCCAACCCTCCCATAAAGAGAAGTCAAAATTAAGTTGATGGATGCACCTAGATCCAATAGTGCCCTATCAAAAGTATATTCCCCAATAATGCATGAGATAAGGGGGCACCTGGATCTTCCTTCTTTTGAGGAAGGTGATGCAAGATCATAGAACTTGCCTGCTCAGAGAGAGTTACCTTCCTCGGAGTGGGTTCTCTCGGTTTATCCTTTTGGGTATATAGTTCTTTCAAAAATTTTGCGTAAGACAAGATATGCTTAATAGCATCGAGGAGCAGAATATTGATCTCTACGCTCTTGAATAAATCCAGAAGCTCCTCGTTGCTATCTAGGGTTTTCTTCTTCTTGGTTTTCAATAGGGCCTCAGGGAACAGGATATGGGTGGAATTTTCAATTTCCGATCCCTGGGCCTTATTGTCTTTTTCAATCTCCTCCTCTTATCTCTCAAGTTCCCCAGGGTTTTGGCATCTAGAGGGCAATTTAGGGTCCTGGGTTTGCTTTCCAATTCTCAAGGCAAAAGAGTTTGCAGAGGCATACGGGTTTGGGTCTTGAGGTGGGCTAATGAAGATTTAAGGTCCTTGGCTAGTCATGTAACCAGAGGAGGAAGAAGATGAGGGACCCTACTCAACCACCTGAGCATGTGCGTATGAGTCCCTTTGATTCTTATACCCTTGGGCACTATTGCCCTGATTTGGCACATTGCGTGGGTTGGGCACAAGTTGAGATGGTAGAGATCTAGGTTGTCGGGTGTTAGCAATTAACCTGGATTGCAAGTTATCCAACGATGTCTTCATTTGTTGCATAAGCTGAAACATGGACCCTTGCATTTCCACCATCTGTCGATTTAAATCAGCTTGCCCTACGGATTGTTGGGCATTCCAACATGGCTGATTAACTAGTCTCGGGGGCAACTGGGTGTATACTTGACCCTGACCCATAGGTTTTTGAGATGCATGGTTGTTGGGTCGAGATTGGGTCTGTTACCCCAGATTTTTCTAGGAGAAGTTAGGGTGGTTCCTCCATCCCGAGTTATAAGTGTTGGAATATGGGTTGGACCTAACATTCTCCTGCATTGCATATGCATCCTCATAAAACGAGGATGGAGAGAAGGAACGATCAGAGAAATTGGGATCAAAGGCCCCAGTTTGGAACCCATATGGTTCCGAGAAATCCTGGCTCATAGGTTGAGTCGAATCAAGCTGGTTCACGAATTCTCGCCCCGTGGGAGCTTGTGAGGAATGGAATCCCGAATTCTGGGATTGAGTGGGTAAAGAATTGTTTCCTAAATTCCCAGACATCCATTCTTCCATTTTCTTAGCAACTAAGTCCATTTTACCCAGTTTATTACAAATTAATTCCATGTCAAATGAATGAGAATCTTGGATCTCATTAGCACTTGACCTAGGTTGTTGGGACCGGCTGAATGTATCCATGGAGGCATGATTAATTGAGTTCTCGCTCATTTCCTCAAACAAGTTGTATGCACTATTTGCATCCCTGTTGAGGATATTGCCTTCGCAGGAGGCATCCACGTGATTACAGAGTTGCTCAAACAACCCATGATAGAAAATGTACACGAGTTGCCATTTTGGCACCTTGTGGTGTGGACACTTCCTCAAAAGTTCCTGGAATCGCTCCCAGGCACCATGAAACGGTTCCCCTACTGCTGGGCGAAAGTGGTAATCATCCGTCACAAGGCATTGGTCCTTCTGATAGGGAAGAATTTCTTCAAGAAAGCTGACTTAAGAGTAGCCCAAGTTTTAATTGGCCTTCCTATAGTCTGGTACCAATGTGCGACCTTATCCCCAAGAGAGTGGGGGAAAAGCCTCAAGATCATTTACTCTTCGTTCACATTCCTTGCTCTGGTGGTCTGAACCAAAGTGGTCAGATCCTCTAGGTGCTGTAATGGGTCCTCCGAGCCAAGCCCATGGAAATGCTTAATCAAGCATAAGACTTTGGGCTTGATTTCTATGTCTTCGACGGGAATCATGACGCTGGGATGTTCCCCATAGTTTGAAGGATCGTAGGAATCCTTCAAGGGCCGAGCGCCCTGACCATGCATACGTTGAACCATTGCTGCATCTGCTACAATTCTTCCAACTACCTTTGAATCATCTCCTGCTGGTTCGGGGGTGGGGGAGGTGGTTGTTGATCAGCCATGGGATTTACTTGGCAATAGCTCAACCTCCGCCTCCTAGAATGGTCTAAAGGTCATTCCAATCTAGGGTTCAATGATCTCCTCCCAAGCATACACTGGAAGGAAGTCGAAAGGACGAGGGAAAGAGGGAGCCATGCAACATAATAATACAAGCCTATCCTTAGATGGGTTAGCCTAATGTCTACTAACTCTCAGAATTCATCCTAAGATTATGGATGATTTACTCTACTTATGTCTAGGCAATTCGACCAGTTAGGAGGGATTGAGGAGAAGGTTCTTCCTTTGGCTTGCACCACCGGTTCCTAGTGTACCCCCCAACCATGGTCGTTTGACGCTACTCCCCTAGTTAGACATCGGATTGACTAGTATAAGCAGGTTAATCGTGAATAATCTCAATCTGGATCCCGATGAGCGAATGAATCCTTAGGGCCAACGTCTAATTGATTTTAGTTAGGCTTGGGAAATTGGTGCTCTAGAATGTGATGGGCCCTTAATGGGGTGTGCCCTTAATGATTTGTTTGAGAATGTGTGAATGTGCACAACCAAGAGGTTTTCAAGCAAGATTATTAATGATGAGGTGAGTTTTAGGATTCGAATCTTGTTTAATAGCTTTTAGGATTCAAATATTAGGTGTTTTCAACCAAGTTTTGTGACGCAAACCAAGTATGTTTTTGAAAGCACGTGTTCAAGTATTTTCCTTTAGAAATCAAGAAAAATATGGAGTGCCTGGCTTGACCTAATTATTGAATCCTATGGGGTAGCTAGAAAATGAACCTCTTTTAGATTAGGTGGTGCGGCCCAAATAATTCAATCAATTGGCTTAAATGCACCACCGATTAAGACACACAAAAAGGTGATTAACCTAATATGATTTCTACTCTTTTATGTGTTGAATTCGTGTATCGGGTCCACAGGTCGGAAGCTCAGTTGAGTAGATGAAAATCAAGTTTGATTATGTGTTGGTGCTAGAGCACCACGATCATTTGTTTTGATGATAACAAAACACGTGTTATTTAACATTTGCACTTGGAGTCTTAGATTTCAGGTCAATTGCAAATGTAGACGTGTTTAGACGGAATTCGAGCTCGCATCCAGGATGGATTGGAGGAGTTTGATGGAGAACAGAGGGGATTCGCAAGGAGCGATAGATTGAAGATGGAAGGACAAGAAGAATAGGATAGAATTCCATTTTACTCCTTTCATGTACATTTGTCGTTATTTTCTTGCTCTTTATTTTCTTAGAAAATTATGTTAAAGAGCCTCAAAGTATCCTAACAGTAGTCCTAGGAACACCGGCACAACCCTAGGATACTTAGGTTTTCTATAGAGAACTTAGAAAACCAATATAGGGTTCAAACAGCATCTCCAAACGTCTAATTCCAAAATCAGACGTCTGATAAAGTGTTTTAGGACGTCTGACTGTTGATTCAGACATCTGATAACATTTAGGCTGGACATAGTTAGTTCTGTCTAATGAAATCAGACATTCAGACCTTAAACCAGACGTCTTAGGAGACGTCTGATGACCTTGCCAGACGTCCAATTAGTGGACCATTGGCTGGCTTTATAAACACTCAAGGATATGACCGTTAGAGCCTTATCAGACGTCCATAGGACTTTCCAGACGTCTGATAATTGACCGTTTTGCCTCGGCTGACCCAAAATCTCTTCTCAGAGATTTTCTAGCCATTGCAACGTTTGGAAATCCATTCCCACAGAAAAAGTAGGTTTCCAGACGTCCAGACATAGTGCCAGATGTCCTATATGTCGTTTTATGGACTTGCACAAGAACCCTGTTTAGATCTGATTCAAGTCAGGAAGGAACCCGCCCAAAATCAGACGTCTGACCTTGAAATCAGATGTCTTAAAGTGAACTTCCAGACGTCTGATGCCAGAATTAGACGTCTGATAAGCTTGTCAGTGCAATGATTGTTCCTGATTTCGGGCTGATTCTCTTGGGCTTTGCACCCAACGGCTATAGAACCTTTCCTAAGCCTTCCAAAGCCTTCCTAAGGCCTCTATAAATAGAGGGGAACCTTTGCAACACAAAAACACAGCAAGACACAACAAAACACACCTAAGGAACATACTTTCTACCATCTTGTGTCTCTCTTGCTCCCAAAGCTCTAATTCTTCATCTTGAGAGCATCAAGCTATTGCGCACCCGCTCTCCTGCCGCTGTTCACAAGAGCGACGTTGCGCTGTCATGTGGCTCATGCATCCGCGTCGTCGACGCACTCCTTTCAAAGGGAAGCATCCTATTTCCTATAGAAGCTTAGGTTAAATATTACTTTGTTGGTTCTATAGGATTACTTATTTTATCTTTATTATTTGGTTGGGTATTCGCTTTGCGAATTCCCGTCTCCTTCGCGAGACAAAATCCTTCTCATGAAGAGAAGGGGTTGAGGTACGCTACCCTCGTCTAAGTAGCGTGGTTGTAATTGATGTTGAATCACCCTCGTTTTAAAGTGATTCGATTTAGTGGATTTTGATCAACTTGGTTGATCGGAAAATCCTAACTCGAGAGGGTTAGGTGGTGGTTTTCACCCGGTTTGGGTTTCCACCTAAAATTCTTTGTGCCTTTTGTGCGATTGTATTTTGTGAGATTGTTTATATTTCAATTCCGCAATTATTACGTCACCCCCTCCTGGTAGGGAAATTACAATATGTGCCTCAAATGTGGGTGTATAGAGTGTGTATATTGATTCATCCCACATAAAGTATCTCTCTTTTTTCTTTTTAAATGCAAGGGTAAGGTGGATGAAGGTGGCAAACAAGACTAACAATTCTATCCTAGGGTTTATGCAAACACCTAAGTAAATTAGGTCTTAGTTATGAGTGTGGCGAAATGAAGAAGTGGGGGACACTTACAGAGTACTCTACCAGCACTTTACTCTGGTCTACCGCACTTGGATCTCCATGCTAGGGTACTTGCAAGACATTAGATCAAAGACAAGAGGGGTTAGTGCTATGTAAATACAAAAAAGCAAATAAACAATAAAGTAAATTTCGTTGCCTCCCCGACAACGGGAACAAAATGATTGCACATGTTTCGCGAGTTTGAACTCTAGGTTACAAGTAACTCGTCGTCGTAGTTGCAAAACTCATGGTCAAATAAAATTTATACCGAAACCCCAAGGGAGTCCTGGGTCGAACATAGGGAGGCGACGTTTACTTTAAGTGAAAACTGCACTTCGATTTGTTTCTTTTTGGTATATTAGGGTTTTGTTATTTTGTTTGTATTTTTGTAAGAAGACAAGCAATTGAATCACAAAATAGTGATGAAAGAAATATGGTATAGATATCACTTCAATGTCTATTACAATCAACTATGGAAGCATAAAAAGAGAGGGGGGGTGAGAGGAAATCTCCCGAATTGGTTGTTCGGCAAGATGATGGCACCTAGCAGAAGCTCAAAAGAAGGAGGTGAGGAGCGAGATGATGGAGGTGAGATACAGGAGGATGTTAGGTAGAAGAAAGCTATGGCGTGGCTCCGGAATGAAGGTGAGAAGTCAAAGATGATCTGCTACCGGAATGGAGGTGGGAGGACAACTCTAAGGTGACCTATGAATGGGGATGGGAAGATGGATGAATATTTGGTGAGGTGGAGGTTTGCTACACTAATAGGAGCCTTAGGAGCTCGAGAACAAGTTCTAATAGAGTGTTGGTAGGTTTGCTAGAGCTTGGGAATAGGTGGGAGTAGAGTAGGTAGAGAAGAAGAGGAATAGGGGGTGTAAGGGTGTTTATATAGTGGAAGGAAGGAGAGAGTTCCGTGCACAGGCATTCAGTGACAGCTATAAGCGTCACTAAAGGTTGCTCGAGCTGTCGCTGAAGATCTGTGCCTCTTCATTGCTTAGGCTAGCGCATGCACTGCGTAGGCCATTTAGTGATAGCTATGAGTGTCGCTAAAGGCCCACCCTTTTGTCATTGTAAATCTCGTGCCCACCGCCTACGCTTGCAGCTGTCATCACGCACGTAGGCGCGGACGCATCCTGACCGTCAGATGAAGGATTGCACGGTTGAGAGAAGATCGCGCCCCTTCACCGACTTTGAATCATGTGCCTCGCCATTAGCCATCGGATGTCGTGCACATCAGATGGTGCGTTCTTAATGTGCGTCGACACACACGTGCCACATCCGCACTCAACTGTGCATCCACGTAGCTACTTCCTTCGCTGCTCGATCTTCCATTGACTGCTCTTTTTCCTCCCGCATGCACTTCAGTGGATAAAATCCACGCACGGGGCTTCGAACGCATGGCCGCGCATTGAGAGTGGAGGTGTAGACCACTATGCTGAGGGTCCTCATTCGTCTTGTTTTTGAATTAAGCTCTGCACTCACAACTGTTGGATGGTGATCCAACGGTCGAGATGACTCCTTGCTTGTTGAGGTGCTTCTTCAGCCGTGGAGCGCACATCTCAACCATTGGATTGAGATCCAACAGCTAGGATCTGATCTTGCAACGGGCTTGGAGGCTCCTTGGCTTAAGTGGGGCCGCTTGGATGGCACCACGTGGTGCCATCTGGGCCATCCATCATCTTCTTCTTGCAAAGGGTGCTATAGAGCTCAGATCTAGGCGATTATCTCATTGACGGACTGCAATCGTTGCTTTGAATTCATCCGTATGGTCGGATTCTTTATTCGAGGCCCGTAAAGATGTTGTATTGCCTCTTGGCCATGTAAAATGATAGAATTAATGTACATAATATACAACTATCCTAGATGTAATGCAATGGATGTTTATGCAATATTTATATCATGATATGCAATGCTATGCCTAGGAACTATTATAAATAAGCATTTTATGATGAATTTATATGTTCTTATCAGTAGGTAGCAAAAGGTACTTAACAGCCAGCTAGCGACATAATGGTCGCAAAGGTCTTCTCCACCTTGATGACCCAGTCCTCAACCACTGAAGGATCCCTACCTTCATTGAACTTTGGAACCTTCATCTTCTAGAAGGTGCTAAACAAGGTTGCGTGGTTGATAACTATCTAATTTTGGTGTCATTTCATGCATAACTTTGCTAATTCATGACATTTTGTCAATAAATAATCTTAATTTACATAACATTTGATTTATAAGTTTGATTCTCTAATTTTTGCATTTCATTGCTTGTAGGATAAAGAGAAGAAAATTTTGCAAAGATAGAGGCCAAGAGCAATGTAGAGCTAAAAATACCATCCTTGAAGGCCTAAGAGAATTTGGTCTAAAACATTGATGGAGTAGGTATTATAGAGGAGAAACCCTAATTCACTCCCTATATTAATTTTATTCATTTTGAGCCCAAATACACCACCAAAGGCTAATAAAACCCACCAAAAAGCCCAAACTCCATCTTAATTACGCCTACCTCTAATCCTAACACATATTTACCACTCATGCCACCCTTAGATGCCCTTTTTAATCCTTTCGCAAACATTATATAGGTCCAAGAACTTTCCTTTTCATTCTTCCCATGATTTTAGCTAATCAAGTTCCTAATCTTAATCCTAATCTCGAAATTTGTGACAGCCTGACACACTTTAAGTATTTTGGCCATAACATTCCCAACAGAAATCAAAATTGCATAATTCAAGTTGTATCTAGAAGATGATTACAAGCGTTACAACCTTTTTTTTATGTTCAACTTGATATTTAGAACATAATAGGCCCAAAAAACCAACACAAGTCAGGGAAATACTAGAAGGCTGTTGTAAAACCCTCTATAAATACCTTTCCAAGGTCTCCAAGGAAAGGGAGCCCACTTGCACTTCAAATCAACATATTCTCTAGGTCTTCGCTCTCTCCATCAATGTAGGAGTCTTACTGTGCTTTTTTCTTTAGTCTATGTGCACACTGCTACATTAGGATCAGACCATAGGCATCCTCTTTGACAATGGACCATATCCACGTTGTTAGCGAGCATCTGGGTGATAGATGGGTGCTCTAACATGTGCTAAGGGTGAGGGGTACTGTTGTTGAGGAATCTTGATATTTGAGAGTATTTCTTATCTTATATATCTTTATTCCCTTGTACTCACTAGATCTATTATTGTATTTATTGCAAGTTTTATGCATTGGATTTTATTTTCTACATTCTTTGTTAATGCTTAAAGTGTCCATATAGTATGTTTGCCTTGTAAATCATGTGTAGAACGTAGTTTACTTTGTTTTTATAGTTTTCTACCTGTTGGTTGGACCGACGTAATCCTATTGGTTAGTTAACTTCAAGTTTGTTACGTTTGCACTCGATGTCCACGTATGTGTGTGTTTGTAGCAAATCATGCAGGGTGCTTGCGGTGAAAGCTTTTTCTTTAGCTAAATCCATTTCGACGGGAAATTCCAAAAATTTTTTGCCTAGTGTGGTAGAGAAACCAATCAAAAAACCTTGGAAGAGTCTGAATATGCCTAGACAAAAAAAAAATGGATAAAAAAAATCAAGAATTCACATTCACGAATGCCCCCAATTCCATAGAATTGAGAACTCGTTGTTGTATAGAATAAGAATTCTTCTGTTTACCGAGTTTGAGTTGACTTAGTTTTCATATATTTCGTTTTCCTATCTATGTTCTTTCTATTTGGATTCTTTTCATGATTCTAGAATTCCAATTTGCGGCACCTAAATTGGTTCTTACCAATTCACCTTTCCGAAAAAGGATTGATATAGATACATATAGAAGGATCTCATTTTTTGGAAAAGTACAGTGAAAGTGGAATATCGATTGCAAATCTTTTCTTTTTGATGTATTTCTTAGGTCAATCCAAAATCGGTTTCACAAATCGGTTTTCTCCTAAATGATGTATATGGGTATACTCGAATTCATTCCATTGGATTGAATGCTACCAAGTGATCGAAATATTTGGATCAATCCTTTAGGCTTAGTGATCCCATTGCAATATATTCATATTAGTGATCCCATTGCAATATATAGGAAGGAAATTCCATTTCTTTTTCAATGAAAAAGAAAAGAGGAAGGAAGCTATAAGTCAGATATTTGGTTTAGGAAGGCAGAATGTAATGAATTGAGAGTGATTTTTTGGATTTCATACTATTTGTAATTCCATCCATTTCTTTAGCTACTGAATGACACTTTTTTTTCCAGTTATGAAAGGGGAGGATTATGAAGAATCCCATTTTACATGGCTGTTCTAGTATTCTTAATTTTTGGAATAAGGAGAATTTCAATATGAAGAATCCCATTTTACATGGCTGTTCTAGTATTCTTAATTTTTGGAATAAGGAGAATTTCAATATGAAGAATTCCATTTTACATGGTTGTCGTATTACGATGGTAGAGGAGATTCGTCAGTTTTGTAATACTGTTGTGGAGGCGATTCGCCGTTTTTCGACTGCTTACGGGTTCAATTTCATTTTCATGTCTATCATGAATTCCGTCTGGACTCTTGGATTGTATTATGGATTTCTTTCCGTTCTTTCCATGGGCCCCTGCTATATACTCTTCATTCGAATCTGGATCATCGAGAAAGAAAGTCAAAAGAAGAAACACTTTACCACCGCAGCGGTGACCGGACAATTTATGACAGTTCTCGCAATCTATTATGCACCTTTGCACAGGGCATTCCAAGGACCTCATAAAGTAGTGGTTGTCATTCCGGCAACCATTTTTATTTGGTTCATGCGAACCAATTCGATCGTGACTTTGCACCCCTACTTCGAACACCGAAGTGGTTCGCCATTTCGTTTGATCCGAAACCGTCCAAGAGACTTTTCCAATGATGAATCCACTATCATGCGGAAATTCGGGATTCCATGTATATTCCTGAATTCGATGCTGATCCCGATTCTCAACTATTTCGTTGTACCAAGCTCCATATTGGGCAGGTTAGTAGATGTTTACATGTTTCGATGTGACAACAAAATTGCGTTTGTCACAAGTAGTTTTTTTGGTTGGCTCCTAGGGAATCTGTTAGTCATTCAATTGATTCGACTGATTTGGAATTGGATTCCATCTAAGAAATACAAATACCTTGTGTTCCAATTCACTCATTCCGGAGCTAAAATATGGAATCTTTTTTTATTTATCACTTTGATGATCTACTGGGGCCGGATGCCATTTCCCGTTTTGACTCATCAATTGATACCGCAAGAAGAAGAAAAAGAAAAACAAGGCAAGAATGATGTTTCAGGCCGCTCTCGAGCAAATGTCGGAGGGGAGCAGAGCGATCCGGAGGAAATGGATGAAGGGAGCGATCCAAAATCCTCAGAAAAAAAAAAAGAAAAACAGGAAATTTCAGCAGAATGGCTAGAATGGGATAAAAGGTTTGAAAAACAACCTCTTTTGACTTTTCTTTTCGATTATCAACGATGGACTCGTCCATTACGATATATCAAAAATAATCAATTGGAACAAGCTGTACGAAATCGAATGACACAATATTTTTTTGATGCATGTCCAAGTGATGGAAAACAAAGAATATGTTTTACATATCCACCTAGTTTATCTATTTTGAGAGAAATAATAGAACAAAGTTTATCTACTTTTTCAGAAAGAAGAAAGCAAGAAATGTCTTTGGACACAACAGAAAAACGATCCCATGAAAACAAGGATCCATATCAGAATTGGGTTTCGACTAATGAACAAAAAAGACATAACCTGAGCAATGAATTCATGGATCGAATCAAAGTTCTGGGAAAACAAAAAGAAGAAGAAGGTGTTCTAGATGTGCTAGAAAAAAGGATGAGATTATACATTGATGAAAAGGAAGAAGGATATTTACCTGAACAATATGATCCTCTTTTAAACGGGCCATATCGTGGCGATTCACGTTTCATGAAAGAGGATTTCCCAACTTCTACAAGGGGTTCCATTACAGATACAGAGAATTCGACTTGGAGAAGGAGAAATCCAATTCATAGTCTACTTCTTAACGAATTGGAAGATCAAAAGAATGAATTTGTTGACTCTGTTGATGAAGAATCATTATCAACACATATTGGTCATTCTCGAACTCCAATATCCCCAATCCGTGAATTTTCTTCGGAATATCCAACCCCAACCCATCTGAAACACTTTGCTTCATCGACGGAAGAGGAAGGGATGGATTCCGAAAACGAGGAAGAAAGGGAAGATCTGAAACACTTTGATTCATCGGCAGAAGAGGAAGGGATGGATTCCGAAAACGAGGAAGAAAGGGAAGATCTGAAACACTTTGATTCATCGGCAGAAGAGGAAGGGATGGATTCCGAAAACGAGGAAGAAAGGGAAGATCTGAAACACTTTGATTCATCGGCAGAAGAGGAAGGGATGGATTCCGAAAACGAGGAAGAAAGGGAAGAACGTGAAGAAATCCATAAAGAAGTTCCTCGGTGGTCATACAAATTAGTCGCGGAGTGGGAACTAGACGCAAACGCAGTGCAAGAAGAAGCCACACAAACAGAAGAAGAAGAAAAAGTAGCAAAAATCAAAAAAGACGACGAAGACGAAGACGAGGGGGCGAAAAGGGAATATTATTATGACATTTCTTCAAAAAAAGGCAGACAGATGGCAATTTTTAATACTCAGCTGGAAATGAAGCAGGATGATAAACCGATAGACGAGGAGGAGGAGGATGCCACGTTTGAAGAAGAATTTGGAGCGGAATTGGGCGAAAAAGAAGCATTGGTCAAACAAGAAGAAGAAGAACAAGAAGAAGAACAAGAAGAAGAAGAACAACAACAAAAAGAAGGCCAACAACAACAACAACAATTCCCATGGTTCAAAAAATTCTCATCGGCCCTAAACATCAAATCCCTATCGGTGAGAAAAAAAGTAAAAAAAGGAGAAGAAGAAGAAGAAGAAGAAGAACAAGAAGAACAAGAAGAAGGCGAAGGAGACGAAATATATGTAACCCGTTACTCATATCGAGCGAATTTTCGTCGGGGTCTAATCAAAGGATCCATACGTAATCAAAGACGTAAAGTAGGTTCTTGGAAAATGGCTCAAGTAAATAAGCGCTCGGCCCTTTGTTTAGGTCAAGTAAACAAAAAAACACCTTCCTCCTTCCTTTCTTTTGCTTTTTCCGAAATCCAAAATTTCGTTTTGAGATTGAAAAATAGGATGACGGGAGAATCTTCCTTTTGGGAAGAAGGCTTTGACTTAGAAACTACTATGCAAAGAGAATGTATAAACCGAGCAGAACGCTGGGATAGGCTTTCATTTGGTCAGACACTAAGGAGTTCGGTGTTACTAATTCAATCCTTTGTGAGAAAATACATTAAATTGCCTTTCTTGATCATAGCTAAGAATATTGGACGTATGCTATTCTTGCAAATGCCCGAGTTGATCGAGGATTGGAGGGATTGGAATAGAGAAATGCATGTTCTATGCACTTATAATGGTGTTGAATTATCAGAAAAAGAATTTCCCCAAGATTGCTTCAGAGCTGGTCTTCAGATCAAAATTGTATTTCCTTTCCGTCTGAAACCTTGGCAAGGGGTACAATTCTATTATAGAGATACAGAGGAGAAAGAAAACAGTGAAGCCAATTTTTGTTTTTTAACGTTTATGGGACACGAAGCAAAAGTCCCATTTGCTGATCAACGAGGAATGCCCTCTTTTTTAAACCCATTTTTGAGGAACTTAAACGAAGATATAGAAAAGTGAAAGAAAAAGGTTTTGAATTTCTAGTGAAATTTCTAATTACAAAAGTGTTCAATGCAGACCGGGTTCAAAAAATAGTTGGAGTTCTAGAAGGAATCAAAAAAGGTATAAAAGGTATCATAGAAGAAATCCAAAAACTGGGATTGAGAGTGAGAGAAAGAATCCAAGGAGGGATATTCTTTTTCGATAACTTCAAGAACAAGAAAAAGAAGTCAGTGGAAAATGAAACCAATTCCATAATTACTAATAAGGAGAATACCCAGGAATCGATCATTCCGATTCCATCCAGGAAAAATTCTTCAAAGGAAATGAAAATGAAAGAGCTGATTGATAGGACAATCACAATCCGGAATCAAATAGAAGAGATCAAAAAGGAAAGAAACAAAATCATTCCAATTCCAGACCTAAATCGGATTAGTCCTAACAAGACAGATTTTCATGATCAAAAATCCGAATTATGGAAACATCTTTGGTTAAGATTCAAAAGAAGAAAGACCCGATTCATACGTAAATTCGATTGTTTTAGGAAATTCTTCATGGAAAGAATATACACCGATCTCTTTCTCTATATCATCATTCACATGGTCAGGATGAATGTACAACTTTTCCTTCCATCCATTCACAAGAAAATCAATCAAGAAGGAGCTGATATTGCTGCAAAAACTGAGATTCCCTTTCTATTTATAATAGAAAAATGGAAGAATAAATGGAAGAATCTTTTTCTTAGTCAAGATTCCAATCCTTATTGGGACTTATCCTCCTTGTCTCAAGCATATGTGTTTTACAAAATATCACAAACTCCAATCATTAACAGATATCACCTGAGATCTGTACTTCAATATCATGGAACTCATCTTTTTCTTAAAGATCCAATCAAGAATTATTATGAGACACAAGGAATATGTAATTCCAAATTCAAGATGGATCAGTCTAGAAGAAAGGGATGGTGGAAAAGCTGGTGGCCATTCAAACATAAATTCAAACATAAGCAAATAGATAAGTCTAGAATATGGAAAAGCTGGTTAAAGAGCCATTATCAATACAATGTATCTGAGACGAAATGGTCTCAGTTAGCACCTAAAAGGTTCCGAAGGAAAGCAAGTAAAGAGTTGCAGCGGCAATCGAAAGCAAGATATTTTTGTCCTATTGAAAATGAGAACTCCATGAACTGCAATTCCTATACAAATTCCTATCAAAAAGAAAAAGGCCCATTCCTTCCTTATGGAAAACAAAAAGATTATAAAGCGA
This sequence comes from Thalassia testudinum, assembly GCA_037157565.1. Taxonomy (NCBI): domain Eukaryota; kingdom Viridiplantae; phylum Streptophyta; class Magnoliopsida; order Alismatales; family Hydrocharitaceae; genus Thalassia; species Thalassia testudinum. The sequence continues at coordinate 102,834,609 of JAZHRO010000063.1, forward strand.
TGAAAAACAAAGAAAAATGGAAAAAAAACTGCAGATATGATCTTTTATTACAGAAATATATAAACTATGAAAATAGTGAGGACTTATATATTTCTGAATTACCATTACAAGTAAATAGAGATCGAGAAATTTTAGATTCCTATCATTTCCATACACAGAAACCTCAACCACTTCATGTACTAATGGATATAGATCTTAGTTCTTATCTCAGAAAAGAATATCATCGTAATCGGGGTAATCGGGAGAAAAAATATTTCAATTGCAAAATGTTCCATTTGGGTATAGATATGGATACCTGGACCAATCTAGATAATGATACCGAGATTAGGGAAAATGGAAAGAAAGGTACGAAAGAAAATGGGAATAGTGATCAAGAATGGGATAATCAGAATCTTTTATCTCCATCTCCCGAAATTCATAGAATTCATCAAGAAATCAGCAGATTTTATCAAGGAAAAGAAATCCAACCATTCCAATCTTTTCTAAAAAGAAACTTGTTTGATTGGATGGGAATGAATCACGAAAAGTTCTATTTATATCGCCCCATAGCAAATTCCAAATCTCGGTTCTTCCTAGAATTGGGAATACTTGACGATACATATCATGCATATCAGACTAACCCATGGATCATACCAATCCAATTCCTTTTTGATGAACATTCTGAATTAGACAAACAGAATCAAGAAGAAAAACAACAACCAAGTGAAGTGAATCTTGGATTCGATCTACAAGAGCAAGAGCAAAAGGAACAAGATAGGAAAACAGATTCCACAGAATCAGAGATTCCAGAAGAGAAGACAAACATTCTAGAAGTCACTTGGAAAGACCTTGACTTTGCAGAAGGACTGGTAGGGGAACTAGGAGAGTGGATTTTACTTACGCAAAGATATTCCCTTGCTCAAATCAAACCACTAGATCCTACTTTTATTCCAGAAAGTACCAAGAATATAAGGCTAATTTGTCACTTACTTAGATTAGAGCAAGATGATCCAAGGTTCAATAGAATTGCTCTCTCCGCGCTAAGAAAAAATGAAATCCATACGGGCAAGATAAGGGAGGATGAGGATGTCAAACAGAATGATAAGCCTTTGGTCCAAAGGCTAATGCTAGGACGGGAAAAATTGGATATCGAACCAATTCGTGCATTTATGAACTGGGATAAAACATGGATTATGTATCAAATCATAAGTCTTTCCTTGCTCGATAAGAATAAACATCAAATGAATGAAAAATTCATAAAAGAAAAATATGTTCATAAGAAGGATCTTGATAAATCCATTGATAGCAATATATTTGGAAATGAAAACAACAATGATTATGATTTTCTTTTCCTTGTTCCTGAACATATTCTATCTACTCGACATCGTAGAAAATTGAGAATTCTAATGTGTTTCCATTCCTGGAGTCAGAATGTAGAAAATGGGATTTCCAATGAAAACGATGTAAAGAACTGTAAAAAATTTCGAAATGAGGATGAGTATACTATAAATGAGGATGAGTCTACTGATACAAATCCATTAAGGAAATTCAAATCGTTTCTTTGGCCAAATTATCGATTAGAGGATTTAGCTTGTATGAATCGATATTGGTTTCATACCAATAATGGAAGTCGTTTTACTATGTTAAGGATACATATGTATCCACAATCCCAAATAGACTGATGATACATGATCGTGATGGAATATCGTATCCGTTCGATCTAGAAGTGAATGGAAGGAATCCTCTTAGGTACAAAGAAATCGAAATTCTTCGATTTCGCGAATGCAGAAATGTATGATCTGATCTCTTTTTATCCAAATGAAAAATGGGTTTTGGATAAAAAGAGATCCCAATTTTTCTGTGTACCTGATGAAAACGACTAGTCTTATTATATTATGAAATCCACTAGGATTCTATTTATTATTATCCACTAGGATTCTATTTATTATTCCTGATTGGTAAATAGAAAAAAATAGAGATAAGAATCTGTTGATTTTATGGTGAAAAATTCATTCATTTCCGTTCTTCCACAAGAGAAAAAAGAAAACAGGGGGTCTATCGAATTTCAAGTATTCAGCTTCACTAATAAGATAAATAAACTGACTTCCCACCTGAAATTGCACAAAAAAGATCTTTCATCTCAGAGAGGTCTTCGAATCATTCTGGGAAAACGTCAACGGTTACTAGCTTATTTGGAAAAGAAAAATGAAGTACGTTATAAGAAATTAATCAGTCAACTGGATATTCATTCGGGAGCAAAAAACTCGTGAATTTGACTGAAAATGGGTCATAAATGGATATTCGAAATTCGTTTCTGAAGAAATTTCCATTATTAGGATTTTCTGATTTCTTGTTAGAAGATTCGATTGGATTAGTATATGATTAGTATTCTAATGACTAGATATCAGAATGATTAGTCAGAATTCATTATTAGATTTTGCATTTTCATGAACCTCGTTTTGAGAAATTCATGAAATAATGAATCGAGGAAAAAGATATGACTGTACCGGCTACAAGAAAAGATCTCATGATAGTCAATATGGGTCCTCAACACCCATCAATGCATGGTGTTCTTCGACTAATTGTGACTCTTGATGGTGAAGATGTTATTGACTGTGAACCCATATTAGGTTATTTACACAGGGGGATGGAAAAAATTATGGAAAATCGGACAATTATACAATATCTCCTCTCCCCTATGTCACACGTTGGGATTATTTAGCTACTATGTTCACAGAGGCAATCACTGTAAATGCGCCAGAACTGTTGGGAAATATTCAGGTACCTCAAAGAGCCAGCTATATCAGAGTAATTATGCTGGAACTGAGTCGTATAGCTTCTCATTTATTATGGCTTGGGCCCTTTATGGCAGATATTGGTGCGCAGACTCCTTTTTTCTATATTTTCAGAGAAAGATCATTTATATATGATCTATTCGAAGCTGCCACAGGTATGCGAATGATGCATAATTATTTCCGTATCGGAGGAGTAGCTGCGGATCTACCTTATGGATGGATAGAGAAATGTTTGGATTTCTGCGATTCTTTTTTAACAGCAGTTGCCGAATATCAAAAACTTATCACCCGCAATCCCATTTTTTCGGAACGAGTTGAAGGAATAGGTGTGATTGGTGGGGAAGAAGCAATCAATTGGGGCTTATCAGGACCAATGTTACGAGCCTCCGGAATACAATGGGATCTTCGTAAAGTGGATGATTATGAGTGTTACAATGAATTCGATTGGGAAGTCCAATGGCAAAAGGAAGGAGATTCACTAGCTCGTTATTTAGTACGAATCGGTGAAATGACGGAATCCATCAAAATGATTCAACAGGCTCTAGAAGGAATTCCCGGGGGGCCCTATGAAAATTTAGAAGGGCGACGCTTTGATAAGACAAAGAATTCGGAATGGAATGATTTGGAATACAGATTCCTTAGTAAAAAACCTTCACCCAATTGGGAATTATCAAAACAAGAACTTTATGTTAGAGTAGAAGCCCCAAAGGGAGAATTAGGAATTTTTCTGATGGGAGATCAGAGTGTTTTTCCTTGGAGATGGAAAATTCGTCCACCTGCTTTCATCAATTTGCAAATTCTTCCTCAGCTAGTTCAAAGAATGAAATTGGCTGATATCATGACAATACTAGGTAGTACAGATATCATTATGGGGGGGGTTGATCGTTGAAATGATCAGTACAGTTGATATAGTCGAGGCGCAGTCCAAATATGGTTTTTGGGGATGGAATCTTTGGCGCCAACCTATTGGATTGGATTTCTAGTTTTTCTAATTTCTTCTCTAGCAGGATGTGAAAGATTACCCTTTGATTTACCAGAAGCAGAGGAAGAACTAGTAGCGGGTTATCAAACCGAATATTCAGGTATCAAATATGGTTTATTCTATGTTGCTTCTTACCTCAATCTATTTGTTTCTTCATTATTTGTAACAGTTCTTTACTTAGGTGGATGGAATTTCTCTATTCTACTTATTCTCTGGATTACCCTGGATTACCGAGATTTTTGGAATAGATCAAATGAGTGGGATCTTTGGAAGGATAATTGGGATTCTAATTACATTAGTGAAAGCTTATTTGTTCCTTTTTCTTTCTATTAAAACAAGATGGACTTTACCGAGGATGAGAATGGACCAACTATTAAATCTTGGATGGAAATTTCTTTTACCTATTTCTTTGGGTAATCTATTATTGACAACCTCTTCCCAACTTGTTTCACTCTAAATAAGAGAATACTATTCGAAATTCATATGAACCTATCTGAAACAAGAGAAAGAAACATCAACTTCTTTCATAGATATTTACGATATGCTCCCTATGGTAACTGGATTCATGAATTATGGTCAACAAACAGTACGAGCTGCAAGATATATTGGTCAAGGTTTCATGATGACCTTATCCCATACAAATCGTTTACCTGTAACTATTCAATATCCTTATGAAAAATTCATCCCATCGGAACGTTTCCGTGGTCGAATTCATTTTGAATTTGACAAATGTATTGCTTGCGAAGTATGTGTTCGTGTATGTCCTATAGATCTACCCGTTGTTGATTGGAGATTGAAAACAGATATGAAAAAGAAACAATTGCTTAATTACAGTATCGATTTTGGAGTATGTATATTTTGTGGTAACTGTGTTGAGTATTGCCCAACAAACTGTTTGTCAATGACTGAAGAATATGAACTTTCCGCTTATGATCGTCACGAATTTAATTATAATCAAATTGCTTTGGGTCGGTTACCTATGTCAGTAATTGGAGATTATACAATTCAAGCAATTCGGAATTCAACACAAAACCAATTTCAATAGAAGAAGAGAAATCTTTTGATTCCAAATTCATTACGAAACAAATTCTTCCATGGAACCCCTTCTTCCATTTTCTAGAATATAAGAAATTCCTTTTTTTCCTATTTTTCCTATGGAAATGGAGAATGGAGAGAATTGTCTATTTCATTCTTAAAAAATCCACACTATATTCCAATTCCATTCGAAACATATCATATACAAGAACCAAAAAGAAGGTCATTTCTTTTTTCCTTAATTCTTTCATAAAGTCATGAAATCCTGTGACTTATTTATCTCTTACTTTAGACATACTTTAGAAAGAATGGGACCAATACATGAAATTATTGTAATATTTTTTGGATCCGTTCTTATATTAGGAAACCAAAGAATAGTTAGGAAACCAAGGAGTAGTTTTTTTTATTTACTAATCCTATTCTTTCTGCTTTTTTCTTGGGATTGGTTCTTGCTTATATATCTTTATTATATATCTTATTTTATCGAACTCCTATTTTGTAGCTGCTGCACCGCTCCTTAAATAGGATCAAAACATAATTCCCACATAAATAAAGAGCGGTGATGTTTGCAAATCATTCCGAATATTCTAATTATTTTCATCTTTGGACTGTTGGGGATACAGTGACTTCATTGGTCTGTACAAGTATTCTTTTTTCCCTAATTACTACTATCCTGGAAACATCATGATATGGGATTCTTTGGACTACAAGACAAGATCAAACCAAATTATAGAACAAGATCTAATAAGTAATAAGTAATGTTCAACAAATGGGTATTCATTTATCAACGGATTTCTTTCTTCCATTTTAACTCATTTCTATAATTATTTGAATTGTCTGCCTTGATAGGTGCAATTAGTATGGTTCGTCAATAAGAAGTACAAATATAGAATTCTCAATCCAAAATAAAAGAATGGTCTCTCATGTGTGATTTAGATGACACTCATTTTTTCTTTTCAATTCCGATGTATTTTTTTAGTTTTTCATTTTCGTTCCATACTCTGAAAACCTATTTCATTATAACATACTGAAGTGTAGTATCTAAATAGTTTGGTTCGGTAATTCTTTTCTGGAATCCAATTGTCTGAATGAATGCTCATTCCTATGGAACAGAATCGAGATTAATAAGGAGTTAGTTAATGATGTTTGAGCATGCACTTTTTTTGAGTGCCTATTGATTTTCGATCGGTATCTATGGATTGATCACAAGTCGAAACATGGTTAGAGCACTTATGTGTCTTGAACTTATACTAAATTCGATGAATATCAATCTTGTAACGTTTTCGGATTTCTTTGATAGTCGTCAATTAAAAGGAGATATTTTTTCTATTTTTGTTATAGCTATTGCAGATGCAGAAGCAGCAATTGGACTAGCTATTGTTTTATCAATTCATCGTAACAGAAAATAAACTCGTATCAATCAATCGAATTTGTTGAAGAAATAGTCCTAATCATAGAATCAGATATTCAAGAACCAGATAGAATGAAGAATCTACTATTTTCATTGAATATAGAATAAAATCATGGATTCTTTTTTGATTATTGGTTTTAATCCTTGATAATATTAGGAATTGGAAGATTCTCGAATTGGAATCCTATTAGCATGTACGACTAGTATTGCCATCTTTTTGGAAACCAAAATGAAAGTGTATTGGATCTTTCTTTCTTGTGAACATATCCAGAAATGGATAGATTATCCAAAATTCTGGGAAACCACTGATTTGTCTGGTACCTATAATATAGAATTCATTGACTACTGACTTTTTTACCAGATCAAAATCATTTTTTTCCAAAACTGAAATTTATAGATTTCATGTCACATTCAGTCAAAATTTATGATACATGCATAGGGTGTACTCAATGTGTACGAGCTTGCCCTACAGATGTGTTGGAAATGATACCTTGGAACGGATGCAAAGCTAAGCAAATTGCTTCCGCACCGAGAACTGAGGACTGTGTAGGTTGTAAAAGATGTGAATCTGCTTGTCCAACAGATTTTTTGAGTGTTCGTGTTTATTTATCCAATGAGACAACCCATAGTATGGGTCTAGCTTATTGATACGTTCCAAAAAACTCTACTTGAATCATTTGATTCCTTTTTTTACCGACAAAAATCCGTACTCAGAACAATTTATTTGTTTTGAGTACGGATTTTTATAGATAAATATTTTTTTTTTTATTTTCACTGGAGATTAATTGATGGACTTTCCATAGGATCCATTTTATTAACAGGATTTCTCACTACTTTAGCAACCTTAGCGGCTTGGCTAGTGACTCGAGATTTACGATTGTTTTATTTCCTGATGTTAGCAATGTACAGCGGTCAAATCAGATCATTTTCCTCTCGAAGCCTTTTACCTTTTTTCATTATTTATGTGGGAATTCCAATGAATTCCTGTTTACTTACTTTTATTCCTGTGGAGAGGTAAAAAACGTCTGTACTCGGCTACCAAATTTATTTTATACACTGCTGGAGATTCCCTTTTTCTCTTAATAATTCCCTTTTTCTCTTAATAGGAGTTTTCTCTTAATAGGATTTTTGGGTATAGGTTTATATGGTTCTGACGGCCCAATGTTTCATTTGGAAACATTAGTGAATCAATTCTATCCCATAGCTTTGGAGATTCTATTCTATTTTGGCTTTCTTATTGCTTGCTTATGCTGTCAAATCACCGATTATACCCCTACATACATGGTTACCAGATACCCACAGAGAAGCACATTACAGTACATGTATGCTTCTGGCTGGAATCTTATTAAAAATGGGAGCGTATGGGTTTATTCGAATCAATATGGAATTTTTACTCCATGCTCATTCTATATTTTCTCCATGATTCGTGATAGTGGGAACGATACAAATCATTTATGCAGTTTCAACCTCTTTTGGTCAACGTAATTTCAAAAAGAGAATAGCCTATTCTTCCGTATCTCATATGAGTTTGTTTTCTAATGATTGGGATTGGTTCCATTTCCATAACCAACGCAGGACTCAATGGAGCCGTTTTACAACTCATCTATCATGGATTGATTGGTGCCACACTTTTTTTATTAGGGAGAACAGGCTGTGATAGAACGCATCTTGTTTATCTTGACGAAATGGGAGGGGTATCCATCCCAATGCCCAAATTATTTATCTTGGGCAGTAGTTTCTCCATGGCCTTTCTTGCATTGCCGGGAATGAGTGGTTTTGTTGTAGAATCAGTAGTCTTTTTTGGAATAATGACCAGTCCAAAATATCTTCTCAGTACTCATTACTTTTGTAATGGCAATTGGAATGATATTCACTCCTATTTATTTATTATCTATGTAACGTAACGCCAAATGCTCTATGGATACAAATTATTTCATACCCCAAAGTCTGATTTTGTGAATTCTGGACCACGAGAACTACTTGTTTCCATCTCTATCTTTTTGCCCGTAATAGCAATTGGTATTTATCCTGATTTTGTTTTTTCTCTATCAGCTGAGAAGGTACAAGCTATTGTACCTAATTCTTTTCATAAAGATAAAGAGTCTTGATGAATAAAGTGGACAGTCAAAAAAGGATCCCATTTTCCATTTGGAGTTCGCTGTACACCGCAAAAAAAAGAAGTGAATTTCCATGGAAATGAGATGGATCTTGAATTTTTGAGAACCATTTCACCCCCTTTTTTGAGTGAGAAATAGTTCTCAAGAACTCACACCCATTTTCTTTCGATTCTATATAGGAAATAGGAACAGATCTCCTGATGTATTCTTTCTTTAAGTAGTTTACTCAACTAGATGGAAATGAGAATGAACCATAACTATGTAAACCTATTCCTACTAAATTCACCCCAAAATAACATATCCAAATGATAATAAATCCTATGGAAGCTACAATTGCCGAAGGAATCCCTTGAAAATTGGGGTTTGTTTTAGTATGTAAATAAATTGCATATATAGTCCAAGTAATAAATGCCCAAGTTTCTTTCGGATCCCAATTCCAATAAGATCCCCATGCTTCATTAGCCCATACTGCTCCAGAAAGAATGCCTATGGTTAAGAAGAGAAACCCTAGACTAATGACACGATCGCTCCAATAATCTAATTTTTGAGTGAATTGATATTGATAATAATTTTTAAATGAAAAGAAAGCGGTATTTTGGAAAGTATTTTTCTGATCATTCAAGTGAATGTCGCTAGAGAAAAATGACTTAATTAGGAAATTCTTATCCTTAGAGATAGAGAAAATCGGAATATTTTTTCGAAATGTAATCACTAAAAGAGCAATGGAAAATAAGGATCCCAATAATAGAGCTGTATAGCTCAATAACATCATACTTACATGCATTAGCAACCACTGAGATTGTAGAGCAGGTACTAATATTGCGGATGGATGCATTCCAGTGGAAAGACCAGAAGTAGCGAAAGCTTGAGTCAAAATGGCACTTGGCGCTGTTATTGCGCTTAAATCACTGTTTTTTTTATTATTATTCAAATACAGAATTCCATGAATAATGAAGAAACTCCACGAAAGGAACATGAATGATTCGTATAAATTACTTAAGGGAAAATGCCTCGAAGAAATCCAACGGATAACTAAGAAACTCGTTATAGAGAAAAAAGTAGCTATCATCCCTTTTTCTGACGAATCACACAATGCTACGATTTCGTGAACTAAGAAATTCATCAAATGAATCATAATAAGAATGGAAATTATCGAAAAAGAGATATGAGTAAATATATGTTCTAGAGTCACAAATATCATAAAGAAAAAGATAGTTTCATTACTTACAGAATGAAAATAAGGAATGGAATCTAGAATACATTATAGGATTTCTTGTGTCCTTTTTCTATTTGATATTAGAGCATGCCTGCCACCACTCGGATTCGAACCGAGATGCTCTGGCACTGAGTATGGATCGTTCCTGTACTCCAAATTAGGCTCGAAAAATACAAAAAGGAAGTACATAGAAGTGAAATGTGAGATAGATCGATTCCTATTGAATTGTGGATACATCAACGATAAAATCCCTTTGGATTGGAACAAAACAAAAACCAATATAGGTTCTTCCACCATTCCATAGGGATGAAATGGGAGAATATGGATCAAAAATAGCAGTATATACTTTTTTTTATATGTATTTTCTTCATTCCACAGTTTCAAGATAAATAAAAGAAGTGGGTGGGATCACAACCCAACGACCGAAATTTCGGTCTCGAATCCAAGGGGGATATGGCGAAATTGGTAGACGCTACGGACTTGATTGGATTGAGCCTTGGTATGGAAACCTACTAAGTGATAACTTCCAAATTCAGAGAAACCCTGGAATGAAAAATGGGCAATCCTGAGCCAAATCCTTCTTTTGAAAAAACAAAGGTTTCTTAGAAAAAGGTATATACATAAATAGATAGGAAATCTATATGGCATATTTCCATATATATATATAGTAAAGGTATATACATAAATAGAAATCGATTTCTTTCCTATATTGACATTTCCTATATTGACATATAGGATTGACATATATAGAATAGGAATCCAAAAAAGGATAGGTGCAGAGACTCAATGGAAGCTGTTCTAACGAATGAAGTTGGTTGCATTGCGTCAGTAATAGGAATCTTTCTATCGAAATTACCGAAAGGAAGGATGACCTTATAGACCTAATATAATACGTACGTATACATACTGACATATCAAACGATTCATCATAATTACAACCTGAATCTAGAATGGATATCAAGAAATGTTCCATTCCATGAATAATTTCAGAATGATTGTGAATGAATCCATATCAATCTCAGTTTCAGGAAAAATCGGAGATTCCATGATCCAATCATTCACTCCAGAGTCCGATTTCTCATTGGAATGAAATGAACATTGGAAACAAAAATGATGAATCAGACGAGAATAAAGAGAGAGTCCCGTTCTACATGTCAATACTGACAACAATGAAATTTATAGTAAGAGGAAAATCCGTCGACTTTCGAAATCGTGAGGGTTCAAGTCCCTCTATCCCCAATCCAAACCCTTTTGACTTAATAACTATTTTTTCCCATTTTTTCGTCGATGGTTGAAAATTCCTTACATTTCTCGTTCACTCTACTCTTTGACAAAGGACAGGTCCGAACAGAAATGCTTGTATCTTATTCCATCCCAAGTTTTTGGTAGCTACGATACGCATAGAAATCCACATATAACACATAGAAATCAATCCACCCACATATATGGACAAGGAATCTCCATTATGGAACCATTCCTAGTCCACTCTTACACTTATCAAAGAAAGTCTTCTTTTTTTTTTTTTGAAGATACAAAAAATTCCAGGAACTCAGTCAGATTGGAATCTTTTTTTAGTCCCACATAAACATGGATCTTCTAGAAGAGAATGTGCGAAAGGTAGTCGAGTCGGGATAGCTCAGTTGGTAGAGCAGAGGACTGAAAATCCTCGTGTCACCAGTTCAAATCTGGTTCCTGGCACGCGATTCATGTATCAATATTCCTACAAATTCCTAAAAAATGGCTTGGTTGAGATATGTATTTTTGAATAGTATAGAACATGCTACATACTTATTCATCTAGCTGTATATATACCTCTATTTTTATTTTTATTTTTTTTTTGTAAAATAAAAGTGTGAATTCTTCATATCATAATAGATCCAAAGTGAGTTGGTTCCAAATTCCAACCAAAGTCTAATCTATAAGGGTAGGAGTAGATAGAATGTATGTATCTCCGATAGAGTACCGAATGAAATTCGACCCCCCTGTGTTTGCGGAATTTCGTACTTTCTTTTTCTATTTCTTCACTCCCTCCCGCTTATGTTACTTTACGGGGCCCATCTAACTGATATGCGCAGTACAAAGTTCATGACACAAAACCCTTCACTGTCTCTGTTCGCCCGAAATGTATATGATACTTTACAAATTGGGAAATAGGAATGAAACCCTTTCTTGGTCCACCCATAATAGGAATGAAAGTTCAGTGACTCTGTTTCATCTAGAGTCACTCTGTTTCCGCTAGAACAGAAGAGGAAGATAGACCTTCACTTCAAAAAAATCTGGATTCGTGTCATAGAAGTCAAGATTTCTTTCTTATCATTCAGTAAGAATCTTGTATTTCATAGAAATTGGGGATAGGATAGTCCTTACGTAAGGGCCAGCCTATCCAATTTTCAGGCATTAAGATACGTTTAAGGCGTGGATGATTATTATAATCAATTCCCAACATATCATAAGATTCCCGTTCTTGAAAATCAGCACTTTTCCAAATCCAGAAAACGGAAACGGAAGGGATTTGAGGATTCCTCCTTGGGGTAAATACTTTGATGCATACCTCTTGCGATTGATCCACACCATACTGTATTCTCGTAAGATGATAGATACACACTAGCTAAAAATCCGCCTGGTGATACATCATAAGCACACTGAGATCGTAAATAATTGTAACCATATACATATGAAATGACAGCAATGGAGTCCCAGTCCTCCGGTTTGATTTGTAAAGTTTCTGTTCCTTGGTAATCGAAGCCCAAAGATCTATGAACTAGTTCATGCTTGGCTAGCCAGGCGGATAAAGGACCTTGCATCTTCTAGATCTCTCCCGCATTTGTATTTCTATGAGTATTTCCCATTAACAATGAAAATTTGAAAGATTGATCAATTGTTTCTTATTCCGCACAAACAAAAACGATCTGCCTAATTCACCAATGAAGATAGGGAATTTTTGGGTTTGAAAAATCTTTCCTAAGATATTTCTTAAGTACGTGGTGATTGATAGAGCAATTTTGGATTGTAATTTCCAGTATGAATACTAGGTCGAACATGAAACTTGTGATTGATAGTAAAACATCGATTTTCCCGTTGAGATCGGATTCTATCTTCAGAGATTTCTTGAGATATCTTCTTACGAAGTTTCGTTATAGCATCTATAACTGCCTCTGGCTTAGGCGGGCAGCTCGGTAAATACACATCTACGGGAATTAGCTTAAATTAGCTTATCGACTCCTCGAACGGTACTATAAGAATCGGTACTGAACATCCCCCCTGTAATAGTACAGGCACCCATAGCAATGACATATTTTGGTTCAGGCATTTGATCATATAATCTCACTAAAGAGGGAGCCATTTTCATTGTGACTGTCCTAGCTGTGAAAATAAGGTCTGCTTGCCTAGGACTCGATCTTGGTACCAATCCATAACGATCAAAGTCGAATCGGGAGCCTATTAATGCAGCAAATTCAATGAAACAACAACTGGTACCATATAGAAGCGGCCATGAACTGGATAGTCTTGACCAATTCGAAAGATCGTTCCATGTAGTTGAAATCACAGAATTGGGGATTGCTTGATCAACGAATGGAAACTCAATCCAATTCCTAACTGTCTCAATGTTATCTTTTCCTTTCTTTGGATTTGGATTGTCTGAATATTGAGGAGCTAATACCATTCCAATGCCCCTTTTCGCCATGCATAAACTGAACCCACAATTGGGATAAGCACAAAAATGAAAGCTTCTATAAATACGGATATACCCAATACATCAAAACTCATTGCCCATGGATAAAGAAAGACCGTTTCCACATCAAAAACAACAAAAACTAAAGCAAACATGTAATAGAGAATTCGGAATTGTACCAAAGCATCTCCCATGGGCCCGATACCCGATTCATAACTAGAGAACTTCTCTGTTCCCTCACTAATCTAAAATCCTGGAACAGACAAATGCCAGGATAGGAATCACACTTGATATTGAAATGTCCAGAAAATATCATATTTGTGAAGCAGAAACATAGATGCACTCCTAGGAATGTGTACTATACTGAATTCGTGAATTCGGATTGGAATTTTGGATCCAGAACTTTTTAGGTGAAATCCGAATTGGTTGAGGAAAGCGCACGGTTTCTTTTCTGTAGAACATGTCTCGCTTCCAATCCAAAGGAATTCCATAGAATTCCACTTACATTTCGATTCTTTCTATGAGAATAGTGTAGACTTATTTCGAATAGTGTAGACATATTATGCTTTTACATAAACAAAATTCTCTCACTTTTGGATCCGTTTTTTCTATTTGGATTCAAGAAAATCAGAAAATTGTCAAATAAGAAAAGAAAACTTCCAATTACGAATTCCATTCTATCAAATGAGAAGATCTATATACCGAATGCTAGAATGATATATAAATCCAAATATATAAATCCAAGAAATCGAACTAGAATGATAGAAATCCAATATAGAAAACCTAAACGATACTAGAAGACGGATCCAATCAAAAGAAAGAAAAAGAAGGAGTTTCCATAATGAGTTCTTAGTGAAATGGAATGATATCAATCATGTATATATAAAAGAAATGATTCTTTCATTCCATCCAATCCCATCCCAGTAGAAGAAGATCGGTCTTTTTATTGATTGGATACGGATGTTTCAACAGAATCGAATGATTCCATCATTCCATTTTCTTCCTGAATTTCTATTTTTCTGAATGAATTGGATTCGTTGAATTGGGAAAAACCCTTACACATCCAAATTCCTAGTTTCCATACCAAAATGAGAAAGTTAGAGCCTCTACTCTACTATAAGTATAAGGAAGGATCTCCACGAGAAAAGGAAGGATCCCCACGAGAAGGAAGGATTCCCACGAGTCGATCCCTTCCGAAACAATAAGAAGAAAGGAGAACGTATTCTGGAAATCGAAAGATTCGACAGACTCAATCCAATCATATCGAAAGTGATTCCACTCATAGAAATGGAAGAAGGCACAAATGTTGCTACATTTCGAATAGGGCGGGCCCTTTGATAATCTCTGAAATAACCAATGAAATAACCAATTCGGATTCTTCCTTTTCCAAGGGGCAATCGTTCCGGGTATTTCCAAAAATCACAAATACAAGACCGAAAATAGGTACTAGATCCATGTGACTTACGACGGAGTTCCGTTGGAATTGGAAGTTGTTAGGATTTATGATTTTCACTTCCAAAATGGACTGGGGGGATTGGGTATCCCTAAGTCCAAGTGTATCACCCATTCTTTTCTTTGATCCGAGGCGGAACAAAGTGATATGTCATTCACCCAACCCACGAAAATGAATGAAGAAGAAGGGATTTGTTTGTCCGAGATTGGATGATTTGAGAAATCCTAATGGGATCCATTGCATTGAAAGAAAGTTTCATTTTGCTGTACCTGTACTTATGGATCTATACAAGTATGTGGTAAGATTTTGATTTCTATGGACAAACCAAATGAACCAACACCAATCCGTCACAAACAAGTACTAATGACGAAATGAAAACGATACAAATAATGGAAATAGAATCCATAGGGCTATACGGACTTGAACCGTAGACCTTCTCGGTAGAACAGATCAAACTCCTTCGTATCGAAATGATTCGAACTGTTTCAAAGACCCAACATGCATTTTGTTGCATTGGGCTCTTTCATCAACGGATGAAAAGATCCGTGAGTCTGCCATATTTTTTCTTCTCTTCAAGGAAAAGTCAGAAGATAGTGAGATGGGTCCATGTGCTCTGATTCATGATTTTTCTTTTGATCCAAGAGCAATACCAAAGTGTTTCAAAAAAGGGTTACCTTGACGTAGGTCTGCCTCCGGCCTAGATTCACCTAAATCAATCCATAAGTGAACTAGAGTCTCTATCGCTCTGCTACAAGAGTCAACTATGAGACTTCATACACCTGAAAGTTCATAGGACGAAAAGAGGTGATTTTGAGGCCCTTATCCTCATTATGCCTAGCATTGAATGGACTGGGTATTCACCTTATCAATTCTCAAATCCATGATGGGTTCTATTTGGCATTGGCACCAGAATGGGCATCGAAATCCAATGGAACCACAAAGAAATCTTTGTCAGGCTATTGTTCTCTTCTTCTTTCGAATCGAATCCATGGAGTAAGACATGGATTTCTCAATCAGATCCAATCTATTTATGGATTGCATAATGAACTTCCTTGAAAAGCATCGGCGCACGTGTAAACGAGTTGCTCTACCTAACTGAGCTATAGCCCTTGTCATAAACATCTTAACATATAGATCCTTTTTTGTCAAGATGGATAGGAATTTCTTGGCAAGACAAATCTTCCATGATCCACAAGATCATTCCCCAATTCCTTTCTTGTTAAGGATGGGTATTGCCTAGAAGTCAGATTCCATCTATAATTCACGAAAGGATGGATCTCTTTTTTTCTTTGTAGTGATAAATGACCTACTTAACTCAGTGGTTAGAGTATTGCTTTCATACGGCGGGAGTCATTGGTTCAAATCCAATAGTAGGTATAACTTATTTTATTAGATACCAGAGTCCACTTAGATACCGGAGTTCCCGATATCTAATAAGTTTGTTTACGCATCTTTTTTTTCGTTCTATCTATCAGCAGATTGAACTTGATTGTGTTTCTTCCATTCGCGGAATCCAAAGAGAATCGAATAGAGTGGATAAATCCAAAGAACTTCTTTGGATTCGATTCTCTTTGGATTCGATTTCCTAATAGGAAATTGTATTCTTACTAGCCTCTACTCGTATAATAGCTCGTCTGCGAGCTAGATTCGCCTCAATGATTTGTCTCTTACCTTCCGCTCTACTCAAGTTAGCTTCAGCTATTTCCAGAGCTTGCTGAGCTTCTTGCGGATCAATGTCAGTACTCAGCTCTGCATCATTTCCTAAAACGGTGATCTCATTATTACCTATTCTAGCGAAACCACCCATTAGAGCCACTTTTAACCATCGGTCCTTGAGGCGTATTCTCAAAAGACCTATATCTACAGCTGTAGCAATGGGGGCATGGTTTGGTAATATACCAATTTGGCCACTATTCGTAGATAAAATGATTTCTTTCACTTCGGAATTCCAAACAATTCGATTAGGGGTCAGTACACAAAGATTTAAGGTCATTTCTTCAATTTACTCTCCACTTCTAAGTTCATAGCTTTCGCGGTAGCTTCATCGATGTTACCCACCAAATAAAAGGCCTGCTCGGGAAGACTGTCTAATTCTTCGGAAAGGATCAGTTGAAATCCCCTAATTGTTTCTGCGAGACCAACATATTTCCCCGGAGAGCCTGTAAATACTTCTGCTACGAAGAAGGGTTGTGATAAGAAACGTTCCATTTTTCGTGCTCTTTCTACGGTTAAACGATCCTCTTCGGATAATTCGTCCAATCCAAGAATAGCTATAATGTCCTGAAGCTCTTTGTAACGCTGTAAAGTTTGCTTCACTCTTTGTGCAGTTTCATAATGTTCCTCACCCACGATCTCAGGTTGGAGCATAGTTGACGTTGAATCTAAAGGGTCTACCGCTGGATAAATCCCTTTGGCAACTAATCCTCTGGATAGTACGGTAGTAGCATCTAAATGTGCAAATGTCGTGGCAGGAGCAGGGTCAGTTAAATCGTCTGCAGGTACATAAACAGCTTGAATAGAGGTTATAGATCCTTTTTTGGTAGACGTAATTCTTTCTTGCAAAGACCCCATTTCCGTACTAAGGGTAGGTTGATAACCCACTGCGGAAGGCATTCTCCCTAATAAGGCGGAGACCTCAGATCCTGCTTGAACGAATCGAAAGATATTGTCGATGAATAGAAGTACGTCTTGCGCATTCACATCTCGGAAATATTCCACCATGGTTAGGGCAGTCAAACCAACTCTCATACGAGCTCCCGGCGGCTCATTCATCTGACTGTAGACTAGAGCCACTTTGGATTCTGCAATATTTTGTTCATTAATCACTCGGGATTCTTTCATTTCCATGTAAAGATCATTTCCTTCACGAGTACGTTCGCCTACTCCACCAAATACGGATACGCCCCCATGAGCTTTAGCAATGTTGTTGATCAATTCCATGATGAGTACTGTTTTACCCACTCCAGCTCCTCCGAACAGTCCGACTTTTCCTCCACGACGATAAGGAGCTAAAAGGTCCACCACTTTAATCCCTGTTTCAAAGATGGATAATTTCGTATCTAACTCTGTAAAAGTGGGGGCAGATCGATGAATAGGAGATGTTGTGCGAGTATCTACAGGACCTAAATTATCAACGGGCTCTCCAAGAACGTTGAAAATTCGTCCGAGAGTAGCCCCACCAACTGGAACACTTAGAGGAGCTCCTGTGTCAATCACTTCCATTCCTCTCGTCAGACCATCTGTAGCACTCATAGCTACGGCTCTCACTCGATGATTTCCTAATAATTGCTGTACCTCACAAATCACATTCATTTGCTGGCCGAGAGTATCTCGATCCTTAACTACCAAAGCGTTATAAATATTAGGCATCTTCTTCGGCAGAGGAAAAGCAACATCCAGGACTGGGCCAATAATTTGAACGATTTGCCCTAGGTTTTTTTTTTCAGATGTGGAAACCGCAGGACCAACCGCAGGACCAGAAGTAGTAGGATTGATTTTCATAATTATGAGAAAGTTAAATAGGTAGAAAGTGAAATAGGTCGAAATTTCTTCGGAAGATTTCCGAATCGAAAGTGTCCGATAACAAGTGGATCCACTCATTCCATAAGGAATGAATCGCATCCATAAGGAAGTGAAGTGAGTTAGCACTCGATTTAGTTAGTATTGTCCAATCGAATCCAATTCCATCGTGGACTCGTTCCATGAGTCCATTTTCAAGTTCAATCAACCTCTTTTCCAAATGTCCATTGCAAACCAAAGTCTCAACAAAATCTCAAGTAGATGAATAAGAATCATGAATGAAGAAGTATGGTTCATTTGTCTATCATTATGTTCATTTATCTATCATTATATAGAATTTTATCCATATTAGGTTAGGGTTTGATTCTTTATGGAATTCGAACCTCCTAAACTGGATTTAGGATTCATTCATGATTTTGATCTTTTGATCTCTTGGGCCCTTGTGATTTTTTTTTGTATATGGATTGGAGCCCATTCTTGTTTTATCCTTTCATAGATGAATTATCATAGATGAATTATGCTTGTTTTCACATCTAGGATTTACATATACAACATAGATCCCTGTCAAGGGAGAATTCTTCTTAGTATATTCGATATGGAAATTCAAAGAAAGGGGAGATTTTCATAAATTCGAAACCTGCAAAACAAAACAAGTATTGGGTTGCGTCATACATATCCAATACTGTACAATAATGATGTATTTGGTGAATCCAATATATGGTTTTATGAATTCCATTCGTGGAGAATATTTGTTTCGTTGAAAATGTTTGGAAAGATTCTTTTTTTTTTTTTTTTCAAAGATTTCATTCATGCCTATTCCATGTCGAGTAGACCTTTTCATTCATTGTGAGACAATTCTTTATTCGTTAGTTTGAGTTGTAGAGAGGGGAAGGACTGATGTTACCACAAACAGAGACTAAAGCCGGTGTTGGATTTCAAGCTGGTGTAAAAGATTATAAATTGACTTATTATACTCCAGAATATGAAACCAAAGATACTGATATATTGGCAGCATTCCGAGTCATGCCGCAACCTGGAGTTCCCCCTGAAGAAGCAGGGGCTGCAGTAGCTGCCGAATCTTCCACTGGTACATGGACAACTGTGTGGACTGATGGACTTACTAGCCTTGACCGTTATAAAGGACGATGCTACCACATCGAACCCGTTGCTGGAGAAGAAGATCAATATATTGCTTATGTAGCTTATCCTTTAGACCTTTTTGAAGAAGGTTCTGTTACTAACATGTTTACTTCCATTGTCGGTAATGTATTTGGGTTCAAAGCTCTCTGAGCTCTACGCTTGGAGGATTTGCGAATTCCCCCTTCCTATTCCAAAACTTTCCAGGGTCCACCTCATGGAATCCAAGTGGAAAGAGATAGATTGAACAAATACGGCCGCCCTCTACTAGGATGTACAATTAAACCAAAATTGGGATTATCCGCAAAAAACTATGGTAGAGCGGTTTATGAATGTCTACGCGGTGGACTGGATTTTACTAAAGATGATGAAAACGTAAATTCCCAGCCATTTATGCGTTGGAGAGACCGTTTCCTATTTTGTGCCGAAGCCATTTTTAAAGCGCAAGCCGAAACAGGTGAAATCAAAGGACATTACTTGAATGCTACTGCAGGTACGTGTGAAGAAATGATGAAAAGGGCTGTATGTGCCAGAGAATTGGGAGTTCCTATCGTAATGCATGACTACTTAACGGGGGGATTCACTGCAAATACTAGCTTGGCTCGTTATTGCCGAGACAACGGATTACTTCTTCACATTCACCGCGCAATGCATGCTGTTATTGATAGACAGAAGAATCATGGTATGCATTTCCGTGTACTAGCTAAAGCATTACGTATGTCTGGTGGGGATCACATTCACGCTGGTACGGTAGTAGGGAAACTGGAAGGTGAACGTGAGATGACTTTAGGTTTTGTTGATTTACTACGGGACGATTATATTGAAAAAGACCGAAGCCGTGGTATTTTCTTCACTCAAGATTGGGTCTCTATGCCAGGTGTGATACCGGTGGCTTCCGGAGGTATTCATGTTTGGCATATGCCTGCCTTGACCGAGATCTTTGGAGATGATTCTGTACTACAGTTCGGCGGAGGAACTTTGGGACACCCTTGGGGAAATGCACCTGGTGCAGTAGCTAATAGGGTGGCTTTAGAAGCATGTGTACGAGCTCGTAATGAAGGGCGTGATCTAGCTAGTGAAGGGAATGCAATTATCCGTCAAGCTGCCAAATGGAGCTCTGAACTTGCCTCTGCTTGTGAAGTATGGAAAGAAATTAAATTCGAATTCAAACCGGTAGATACACTGGATAACTAAACGTGCATAATTCAGTAATTCCTGTTTGTTCTCCAATTCAGTAATTCCTGTTTGTTGTTCGAATTCCTAAGTTTGTTCTCCTATAAGTTTGTTCTCCTAAGTATAAGGAAATTCAGTATAATGAAAGAAAGCGTAATGAAAGAAACTTGGCTCAGTCTTTTTTTTTTTTTTTAGTAAATAAAAGGTTGAGCTGAACCAAAGAAAGAGTGACCAAATATCCATCTTTGGATTTGCACATACCCTTTTTTTGATATATCTAATATTGATATATCTATATCAATATCAATCAAATGCATAAATATGTCCACAATGCATAGACTTGACCCTTGACATTACAATCTCGCCTATACTATAATGATAGAATGATACTATAATGATAGAATGATGGATACACCTCAGAAACAAAGAAGAAATGGAATCCTTTGCCCTTCCAACCGGCCGGTCGAATGTTTCTCATTCATGGACCTTGATAATACAATCCTTTATTTATTTGATTATGTTTATTTATTTGATTATGCTCTTTCCTGTATCAAAGTACAATTTGGATTCTAGAGTTATTAAATGAAAGTCCAATTTTCTAGTTCGTGTTCACGGTTCAAATATGACAAGAACTTACAGTAACGGTAATAGCAAGGATTTGCCTATCAATGACAGAGGTCTTCTTGGGATTCATATTAATAACATACTGTATATCAGTATATCGTCACTTTTGTGTAAATATGGAAGGGATTGCCTTAGAAATGGCAATGGTTTTGTCGAAAATAGTAGTTTCGTTGAAGAAGAATCAAGTAATCTTGATCCAAATCCAGTAATTGATTCTAAGAAATACAAACATTTATGGACTCTATGCGAAGATTGTTCTCAGAACAATTATAAAAAGTTCTTGCCTGACAGATTGAGTCTGTGTGAATATTGTGGATACCACTTGAAGATGAATAGCTTACATCGAATTGAACTTTCGATTGATTCGGGCACTTGGGATTCTATGGATGAGAATATGGCCTCTATAGATGCTATTGAATTTGATAAACTTGACATCAGTCCAAAACTAGAAGCAATTACGGATGGATTTGTGAGAAAAGTTAGTCTATATATTTCTCTTATGGAGGCGAAATATTATAAGCCGAGTGAGGTGAAAGGGAAAAAGGATTCGGATTCATCTGATCCTGATCCTCCTTCTGATCCTGATCCAGTGGATCAACCTCTGGAAATGGAAAAACCGTCGGATTTAGATCTTTCTGATCCTGATCCTACTTCTGATCCTGATCCAGAGAAAAGAGTGGATCAGCCTCTGGAAATGGAAAAACCGTTGTATTTGGATCCTTATGATCCTGATCCAGTGGATCAACCTCTGGAAATGGAAAAACCGTCGGATTTAGATCTTTCTGATCCTGATCCTCCTTCTGATCCTGATTAGACCCTACGAAGGTTTGAACCTGGACATTTGTGATTTCAAATGTCAATCTATGGATGAGAGAGAAGTTATATTATAATCTAAGCTATTTAGGATGTTTAGTTGGTTAGATTAATTTAGATCCATTAGATCTCAGTTTATAATTTTTATTCTCGAATTTGTAAAATTTGGTCAATTTTGTGTAAAAAATCTTTGCATAAATTTTTGGTAATTTTTCTAGTAAAAATTTATCAAGTTATATTTTTGATGCCACTAAATTCATGTAAAAATAATTTGTATAAAAAAAGAGAAAATTTGAGGAAGTTACATGTATCAAGTTTCATGCATAGATTTGATAGGTTGACTTTCATGAATTAGTATGAATTTTGTGCTTCATAGATTTTCATGAAATATGTGTTTTTTTTTTTCGATTTACCTAAGTTTGTCCATAAAATTTATCAAATTTTATATGTTGAATTTACTAGGTTTCTTAGCATGTGTTGTCCAATGATGTAGTCTAAAATTGTCATTAATTTTGAGGTAAATTCCGTAAATTGGTTGCATAAGTGTCCAAATCAATAAATTAGGTTCTAATCATTAGATTAAGTCATAAAAGGGAGTTTTCCACATAATCCACCTCTTCGTGGGATTAACCCTTGCTTTCCCTATCTACTTTAGTTAGGAAAAGCTAGGGATTATTTAAATTGAGCGTGGTAACGACATGCAAAAGTGAAACCCATTAGTGGTCTCGAATCAGGTTTGCTGGTGATGGCAATGGAGGTAACATAAGAGGAGGAACATTAAGTGGTAGCAGCCTAGGACAAGGCACAATAGGTGTTGACACTATAAGTGAGGGTACACCAAGTCGAACCTACTCAACAGTCCTCTCATCTGTGCTACTACACACAGGTTGTAGGGGTGAAAGCCTCTGCTGAACCTCTTATAGTGTCTTGAGAACCATCTGCATGACTTGAGCTTGGTCGGGTGGAGTAGGTAGGCCTTGAATCCTTAGTTGGCACCTAAATACCATTTCCTATGCACCCACAAATCAGAATAGGTCATACGATAGCAAACGAAGCTATCCCTTCGTGATCTATTGTCAAATTTCTCTACTATCAATCAATTTGACCTCTTGGGTATATACATAATGGGACAACAATGTTCTAATACCACTTCTATAATGATCTGACCCTTGAGGGTTGAGTTAGGAATTCCAAGCTAAAACCAGATCGGGGACCTATTACCCAACAATAAGCAACTCCCACCACAACCATTCAAAAATAAAGCAATGAGAGAAAACAATCTAATTCAACATTCAAGAGCACAAAAAGAAAAAAAAGGAAAGTCCTAAAGTAAAGATACGATACAAGTTGGAATGACGCTCGCATAAAACAAAAGCATGTCAGCCAACTGTAAAGGTCTATGAAAGTAAAATTCAACTTCTAGCTAAGGCCTACAATGTCATGGCAAGTCGAGGAAAACTCTACAGCCAAAACTTAGCTTTGTGAACTTGCTAAGATATTGATTGGAAGACAAACATTGGAGAAAGTGAACCAAACAGGTAAACCATCGTAAAAACATGCTAGCGAAAAGGGGTACTAAAGGGTAAATAGAGTGTAAGAGATAACCCCATCTTTCAATCCTTAGGGTTTAATTTCCATTCTTTGTCCTCATTTGTACAATCTGCATATATTTATAAATATGAATTTGCTATTAACCCAACTCATCAAGACTGGGGTAGAATCCAGCACAACTCACCTGGTGGCCAATTGGGTGTGCACATGCTGACTTCTATCCAAGTCATAATGCAACTTGAAACTGCCTACATAGGGGAGACTGCACCCTAGGACCAAAATGATTACTGTTTTAGGGTCAACATCTCCTCTACTAGTTAATCCTCCATCATTCCATCATTTATTCCATTGTTCATTCCAAGCACAAGCCTCAGTGATACACTAAGGTACAGAGGAGGCTTACAAAAATACACTAGAGGGGGGTGAATATTGTAATTGAAGAATTATAAGTAAATAAAAATAACAATCACACAATGGACAAGAGGATTTTTAGGTGGAAACCCCAATCGGATAAAAGACACCACCTAAGTCAACTCGACATAGGATTTATGATCACCAAGTGATCAACTACTCACTATTCACAACACTTTGAATTGAGGGTGGTGCACCTCAATTACAAAACCCCTCTCTGACCCCTAAATGGCTTCCACTAGGAAGAGATGAGGATTCGATAGGTCGGACACCCAAGTACAATAATAAAAGAGAATGAAATAAAGTACAGCATATAGACCATCCAACAAGATAATATTCAAATCTAGCTACTATAGGAAAGTAAAGAACTCCTTGAGATGATTTTAGAGTAGAGCTTAGCTAGCAAGAGAGGTTGGCCAAGTAGTTTGGTGCAGCAGCAGTTGGGCAATGGTGTATGTTGAACAAAGAGTGGTGTAGAGCTTTGATTTCTATCTCCAATTTTTGTATTTGGCTTAAGGGATGTTAAGGACTATTTATAGGCCTCAAGAGAAGCTTCAAGAAGGAGTGGGACACATGTTCTAGCCATTGGAAGCAAATCCAACAAGATTTGGATGAAATCCTTTTGATATCAATCAATAATTATTCCCAACAAGACCTCTAGATAAATTTTTGGCTGTCTAAAATCAAAGAGGTATTTTACTGACTTCGTTTGGACTTTGTATGAGGATCTTGATCCCATGGTTTAGACGTCTGATGAACAAATGTCAGTCATCTAAATCTAAAATTAGATGTCTAAAATTGAAGGGAAGGTTCTTGGAACACTTTCTGATCCCTCAAATATTTTTCAGGGATCTTGTGCCTAAGTGCCAGATGTCTGTAGGACATCTGATGATCATAATGGTCCTTAAGAATTGATTTATCAAATAATCTAATGATGTATATATTCTGACAAATCAATCTTTTGAGTCAGAATAGTCGTAACATCTACTTATTAGATATCTAGTAATATTAATAAAATATTTCATAACTATCTCAAGAAGATTTTGTTTTGATAGATCTTTATTAGGGCTAAAACTAGGCCTAATGGTTAATATTGGACATCTGAGATCATATTCAGATGTCTCCTAAGGACCACGGACAATTGGGTTATAGGGTAGACATCTGATATGCTAAACTCAGAACTTATGAAGATAGGTGATTTGAACATTGGATGACTACTTAGATTATCAGATGACTTAAAATATAATTTCAGACATCAAAAAAATGGGTTAGATGTTTGATATTTGAGTATATGATTGATTTGGGCTAGGATTTGTTTCTAAGTTTTTGCTTAAGTGTTAAGAGATTAAGGTAAGAGTCCTACATCTAGTTGGGGCTCTTTTACAACTCTTCTTGACATAATAAATGGTAAAAATTACAACACTTGTTATTTATATAGGAGATTCTAAGAACTAAAATGAACTTTGTCTTATTGTCGACTTATCCTTTGAAGATCTACTTGAGTCCTACAACTTGGGGTTAGTTTAAATATGAACATAATGGTTTGATCTCTCTTTCCTTAAGTTATTTTGTAAAATAATCAAAATACATATTAATGAGAGGTTGTACTAACAATCTCTCCCTTTTATATGATTTTCAAAATGTTACTTAGGATCCTTTTCCTCTCCCTTGTTAAGGTGCTTAATTATTATTTCCAGACTTTTGTGAAGTAGGTTTAACAAAGATCAAATGTCATTTTACGAAAATTGATTTTTGGCATGAATGAATTTTTGCGTGAATCATTTTTGTTGTAAATGTATCATATTCTAGGTTTTGTTCAACCTAGTTATTCTAATCCCAGGTTATCCTCCCCCTTTTTGAATATCATCGCAAGATTAATGAAAGGGAGTCATAACTCAAAATTAGAGATAAGTAGAGCATGAGATATAAGATTGAAAATATTTGAAATGAAAACTTGTAGCATGAGAGGGGTAAGCATGACATTGAAATTTACATGAAAGGTGAATGCAATTAGAAGCTTATCATTAGAGAGATGCTGGTGCCTTAGATCAAGTTTAGCAATGTTCCCAAAATACTAAAGAGTACAGAGCTATATCCCCTTAATATAAGCGAAGAAAGAATAAAAATAGTCACAACCATCAACTAGCAAGCATCCATTGAACTAACTAAAGGAGAAACACACAAGAAAGGAAAAAAGAAGAGAGTGGTGTTGCTATCAGTGGTGGTCCCTGTCCATCGTGCCATCAGCTGTGTGGCGGTCCTCGTCCCATCTGTAGAGTGTGGATATCTTCACTCATCTGCTGCATGTCCATCTTGAGGTATCCAAGGGAATGATAAATCTCCTCTTGGCAACGTAGAGAAATGGATAGGCCTTCGGTTATGCATGCCTCATCAGGTTCCCAAGACTCGTTAAACGCAGAAGGTGGAGCTTCAATCTCAAGAGGACAAGGGGCGTAGAGATCTGGTCTAGGTGGGAGCTCGAGCTCAGAATGTTCCTGAAGTCCCTTGGTAGGAAGAACGCATATTTTTGTGGTGGTGGCATGGTTATAAGGCTCAATTTTCTTTTTAATGGCTTGACCAGCCACTTGCGCACAAAACCTATGAAAGATATGAGATATGAGGAATGAGGAGAGAGGTGGAATGGACTTCATTCATTACCTAAACAATCAAATGGCAATAGTTGAAGGGGATGTTTCAGACTGCAGAGAAAAGGAGGGCCTTGTGATTTTGAGAGATATAATCAAAGCCCCAGATTTATTAAGGAGGTCCCACTTGAAAATACGGGATAGGACACGAGGGAAAGGCTTTAGAATCTTGCACGGAAGAGTGCTAAGATTCAGCTCATATTTCTTTTGGAGGACCAACTCTTGGTTTATTTCCTTGATGGGATAAGTAGTTAGGATGTCATTGAAATAGCCACCTTCATTAGGAATGTCTAGGATTTTGGAGATAAGGGTGGGAGTAACAGTAATCTGAACTCCTAGGATCATAGAATGGAGTTAAAGAAAGTCTTTAGTGTAATCCTCAAAAATATTGGCATAAAAGAGTCTAATGAGATTGTGATAGATACCAATGCACCCTATCCCAGGATGGAAGGCACGGTTGAAGTACTTGTGGAGATGAAGTCCTTCAAAGTGATGTTTGAGATCCAAGAACTCAAAGTGAGACAAAACTATTTGATGAGGGGGTTTTATGAGATAGTTTGCATAGTTCCTTGGCATTTTGGCTAATCAAGTGGTCGGCCAAGAAGGAAGATGGACCTTGGGAAGACAAAGGTTCACTAGTCCATCGACGGGGAGGCATCGTTTGGGGTCTAAAATAAAGGGTGGGTTGGGTGGGTTTTTAGGTTACCTGTAAAACATACGATGTCACACCATTCAACACACATTTGATCATAGCAATACATCATCAAACATAGGCAGTACCCATACCTTAAACACAACCATAGACCAAGAACATCAAGACATCGATTTCAAACTTTTGGCAGCATCCTTGCCTTAAACCAAACTGCAAGAAGATATGAAAGCACCAAAATCACACATGGGAAGTACTTTTGCCATTGAAAATCATCATAAATTGAGTAGAGTATTAGGGCTAAAACATTGAAGATTCTTGGAGTTTAAAAGGATACAAGGGTAATACTCCTGCCAAAAATCTCTTAGGGCATCTTAATAAAGCAATAAATAAGGAAACCAAATCTCTTTCACGGATGGATAGTATAGTATTGACGGTGTTCAAAAAACATTTGGTGGAAGATGAGAGACTCAAGAACCCAAAACATTTGGGAGAAAAACCATATTCGAGATTTCAAAGAGGGTTTTGCCCAAATGCCCAAAATCAAGTAAGATACGGTGAGAGGGAAGGAGAAGATGGGTACACCCCAACGAGGGAGGCTTTCCTTGTCTCGAGAAAGGAGGTGGTGGTGGCGATCAGCTGACGAGAGGAACGGGAGGACGTTTGACAGAGTTAGGGTAGCAAGAATAGGTTTTTGGCTGTCAGCGTGGGGAGATTGGATATTTGGATTTGGAGCTTTGAGAACTTGGGACTTAGGGATTTAAATGGTTCTAAGGTGTAGTATAAAAGCCCTTGAAGTTGGCGTTATTTACCTTAGAATCCCCCTAAATCAGGGAGCGTAGAACTCAGGTTCTGCAGAAATCGGATGTCGATGGTTTTATCTAACGTTTGGATTTGAAGGTTAAAACTTTTCAAGTTTTTGACCAAGCTACATGTTGTTTGATTTTTCCATCAAACGTCCAACCCTCAATCATCAGACGTCTAATTTCCGAATCCAGGGACTATTGAAATCTGACCTCAAAGCCAGGTTGTCGTTTGATCAACATGGTCGGATGTTTGGGTGAGTCAGAGATTGGACGTTTGGACTATGTTCTAGACATCTGTTGAGCAATATTCTATTGAATTTAATTTCAAGATCAAGTCGTCATGAATACATATCAGATGCAAAAAAATGAGTATTATAAGAAATCAGTAATTAGACATTTGTGAATAATGTTAGATGTCTAATTCAAAAACTTAAGATGTCTGATTTAGCACATATTGTGCAAAGATCAATTTCTGAATTGATTTGAAGAAGTCCTAACTTGATAAATTCAACATTCCTTCAATGTTCATTGGCATACAATATTAACACCTAACATACTTACTTGTAGAACATTGTGAAAGATAAAAGTATTCATTCTAGTGCGATTTTACGAGATAAAAAGAATCGAATCTCTTTTGAGTACCAAGTTGAACATAGGGAGGCGAAGGATCAGATCTATCCTAAATGCAAAAACAAAAATTGAAATACGACTAACTAATTTTTTTGGTATTTTTGAACAAAAATAAGGAGATGAGAAGAAGGCAATCAAAATTGAGGCAAATATAGAAGGGCGATGAGAAAGCAAGGACTTACAAATAATAGAATAGAAATAGAACTATTGTTGCTACTAGAAAAAAAGTCAATATTACAACTAGAGCTAACTGCAAAACTAACTAGAACTACAACTAGAAAAAGCTAGAAAAACAAAGATGAAGTAGAAAAGTGAAGTCAGAGTGTACTCTATAGTTGTAGTTGCCTTGAAGTAGAGATGGGGTTGAGGAAAAGGTCTAGAGTAGATGACGAAGGCAGCCACCAAATGTTGATACAGAGGTTGGTGGAGGTAGAGAAGCTTTTAATGGAGGAAGGTGATGAGATGTTCTAATTAGGAAGGCTATAGAAGGTGGTGAGATGTTGGTGGACTAAATTAAACTAAAGAAGACTAAAGAGGAAGGGGGAGGAGTGGGGTATCTATATATAGAGTTTCCTAGGTGTTAAGTGGAGGGCTAGGATCTATTCAATTTAGGATCAAGGGTCAAGATGAATGGATAGGTTATTAGGTTTTGTTGGAAAATAAGGAGGGGCTAGGATTTATTGATAGGATGATGGAAGGCCTAGATTTTATCAGGGGGGCATCTACTAAGGTTGGTTTCTAGGGCTAAGGCTGGCCATATGGTGGAGCTTTTAGGGCCTTTGGATGAAGGGTTAAGGGTTAGGATTTAATGGAAGAGATAAGGGTTTTTGGTACGGCTTTAGGAAGTACTTTTAGGAGTCTTAGGACATGGATCTAAGGGTGTAGGAGGGGCTTAGGTTGGATAGCTAAGGAATCTCTAGAACTACATATGGGTGGCAGCAAGGGAGAAGGGATATAAGGCTTAAGACTTAGGGTTTTGTTAGGGTTTTAAGGAATGGATAAGATAGTTGGGTTTTAAGTAGATAAGATGGGATTTGGTACATATAGTGGCCGACCCCTTTAGGGTCTTCAAATAGGTTCATTGCCGACCACTTTTGGTTGGGAAATAGGTTAGGTGGTCAGGTTTAATGTTAGGAAAAATTAGGTTCCTAATTGGGCTAGTCCTAAGGGTAAATGGGTTAGGGTTTGTAAGTGCATCTAGCTTAGCCTCTTTACATAAATGAGGTCAACTTCAAAATCTCCATCTACAAGGCTCCAAGTTGCTCCAAACTTGGTACCTACATATATTGAAATAAGTGAGAGTAGGAGGATATCCTGCAAATCACAATGTATACTAGAGGGGAGGGGTGAATAGTATCACCTTAAGAAAAATATCTATACACAGATCAAAAATAAATTACAAGAGATTCAAGCACAGAGTACACTTGATTTATAGTGGAAACTCAAATCAGCTGAAAACCATTACCTAAGCCTCCCAGCTTAGGATTTTTTCGACTAGTCTAAGCTAGTCAATCCACTAACCATACCACTTGAACGAGGGTGGCACAACCTCTTACAACCACTTCTCTTTTTATCCTAAAGAGAAGCAAAAACAACAACCACGGATCTTCCCAACAATCTTGAGATCTGTAAATCAAAGCAACAAGATAGAATAATAGAAATAACTTCTATGGAACCTCAAGAAAGATCAAATCAAATTTTTCGTAGAGGTTTGAGGCATTGTGCTTTTGAAGAACGTGAAGAACAAGGCACAGAGGCCTTTGGAATAAGCACGAGAAGCTCTACTTTTTGAAAGGTATTTCTCTTGAAAGTTCTGTGTAGATAGGCTGCGTATGACCTCTATTTATACTAAAAGTTTTGCATGAATTGGAAGTTAAATTGGTTGATCAATTAAGGTTAATTGGTCGATCAATTAAGGTGGTTGATCAATCACTAATTGATCGGTCAATTAACTTGGTTGGTCTATTAAAAGAATATTTATCAACTTCCAAAAATGGGTTGATTTGATCGGTTAATGAAGTTGGTTGGTCGGTCAAAGTATTTTGTTGATTAAATAACTAATTTGGTTGATCAATATCCTTAAAAACTTGGTTTTGAAAAGATACGCAAAAATCCATTTTTGAGTTTTATTTAAGGTTCCTTACAATAATGTCCTAGACTCAAATAAAGATACAAAGCACACATCAGCAACTATCTGCACTTGGCTTGAAAGACGCTTTAATTCGAGATAGTCTTGAAATGTTAGTCTAGCAATAAGCATAATTTTGGTGCATCGAAAGAGATGTGCTTACATTCTCCCCCTTTTTTATGACAACAAAATTATAATTTTGAAATTTAAAATAGTTTTGCATAATATCTCCCTCTTTTTGTTTCAGTAACAAGTATGACATGCTGTTGTTGATTTTACATTTAACTCCTCCTTAAACATGTAATTTGAGCAAGATAAACTTAAACATGCATTGACCAAGAGAGTAACATTTAATTGAGAGAGATAACATTTATTCATAAATAAAGAGTCTAGATAAGCAGTGCATAAAAGAAATATAATTATTCTGAGAAAAATATAAAGAGTCTGAGAGAGTAACATTTTTCTCCCCTTTTTTGATGATAAGTTCCTTATTTTCTTTCCTTGATCTTTTAGCTAAATTGTATAAATCATGACATGCATCTAATAAGTCATCCAAAGTAAGGTTAGAATTTACCTCTTCTTTGCTTGATTCCGTTGGTGCCATGAGGCATAGATGAATAACTCCATCTTTGTGGCTTTATTCCTCAACATCTGATTCCAAACTTGCGTTGGAATCATCCCATGTTACTTCTTCTTTAGTGGTTTCTTCGTGCATGATAGAGAGCTGGTTCCATATCTCATATGCACTTTTACATGAAGCAACTTTGTCAAATTCCTCTCTTGTTAATGCACAAAATAGTGCATTCATGGCTTTAGCATTATTTGTCGGTTTCTTCTTCTCTTCCTTCGTTACCTCTTTTTCTTTTTTCTTCTTTGGCATATATTTGGACTTAATGATATTGCAAATCTCAAAGTCCATTGCTTCAAGAAAAATTTGCATTCTTCTTTTTCAATAATCGTAATCTAATCTGTCAAATAGTGGTGGTTGGAAAAATAATTTTTCCTCCATAAAACTTGTTGTTGTGGCCATGTGAAGGTAAGGTGTGACGTCTCCACGATCAGGCTCTGATACCAAGTGAGAGTAGGAGGATATCCTGCGGATAGCAACAGATACTGGAGGGGAGGGGTGAATAGTATCTTCTTAGAAAATATATATTGTTCGTCGCGCTTTTGTGCGGTTTGTTAAAAGATAATATCGCGTTGTAGTATAGCCGCTAAAGCGTTCAAAACAAATAAAGATTTTTATTACTCGAAGACCGGAGTATCCGAGGTCGAACACAGGGAGCAATCTCAGTACTTTGGAAAACCCAAGAATACAACTGTTACATGCAAATATAATTGATTCAAAGAGTTTTTAGAAAAAGTAGAATTAGACGTCTGATTTATGTATCAGACGTCTTAAATGTGATCTTTCTTTCTTTATTCCTTCTTCTCCTTTCTGCTTCTGTATCTTTTCTTCTGATTTGCCGTTCTGATCTCTTTGCAATCTTCCCTTGTCCTTCTTCTTCCTCTCTGCGAAGACTTCTAATCTTTCTGCCTTCCTTCTCCTGCGAAGGCTTCTTTCTTCTTCTTCTGTCTTCTCCTTTGGCTTGCTTTTCCTTCTTCTGCAGCGGCCAAGTCCTTCTCCTGCGATCAGCCTGCCTGCACAGGAGCAAAACCTAACCCTTCTCCCTCTACCCGCGCGTCTCTCTCTCTCAAGCAATTCACTTTGACCTGCTCTCCTAGAGCCACAAGCATTATCGGGTCGGATCGTACCCGGGACCAGGCGCACCGGAAGGTGGTGTGATGCGCGAGGAGTGCGTAGGTCTAGGTCGGGTCGGATCCGCCAGATCCGCGTGGTCAAGCCGCGGACGAGGCGGGTGTGGGGTCAGTGAGGGACCTCACCCCTGTGCTTACTGAGGTGACAACAGTATATCACAAAACCAATTTATAGTGTACTTGAGATTTGTAATCCCACGATGTGGGACTAAACGTTCCGCCCTTCCTTTGCGCGCGCCCGCAGACTCTCGTATGCAATTGCCCACGCTGAAGGCCCTGCTGCTGCTCCTTGCTGAACTCAGTCACCTCGCAACACTTGTGAGAGTCTGCTGCACCTGCCGCCTGGGAAGCCTGACGCCTGCTGCTGCTCCAAGCTTCCTGCTGCTTTGGCTGTTAATGGCGGCCGAGGCGTTCACCTGAGATTCCACAGAACGGCCTATTGGCCCAATCAGAATAGCTGGAAACCTTCGCCGTAGCACGGCGAAGGCGGTGGGTGATGCTGTAGGTTGCCGGTCGGCCTAGGCATGCGCGCCTAGGTCAACCTGTGGCCGGAGATGGTGGGTTGTTCGGGGGGTGGTTATGGAGGTCTAGAGTGGCAGTTGTGGGGTGGAGCGAGTTCCTGGTGGTGAGGCGGAGCTCACGAGGTGGTTGGCGAGCCGTGTGGAGTGGCGGAGTGGTGTGGGCGGCTCGCCGGAGTGCGGTCGGTGATGTGGAAGATGAGGGTGGTCAGCGTCGGTCGAGGGGTAATCCAATGAGATAAGAGGGGGAAAAGAGAGAGGAGAGGATGGAGAGGAGTTCTAACCTAATTGTAAGGACAAAAGGGGACGGAAGGCGGACAGCAGTACCTGCTGTCACCGGAGAAGATGATGCCCAGTGGGGGAGAACGGCGGCGACGACGGGGCTGAGGCAGCGTGCGCTGGTACTGCGCGACGCGGAGGGAGGTCAGGAAGCTAACTCTGCCACTGGTTTTGTGGCAGAGCGAAGAGGGAGGGGAGGGGGGCTCGCCGGAGCTAGCTGGGACATTTGGCCGGGCAGGAGGAGAGGAATTGAAGGGGGAAACTCAGCCAAATCAAGCTCAGCCTCTTCGGTCGGAGTTGTGGGTTCTTATATAGGCGCTGGACTGGGTGTGCAGGGCGTGAAGGGCACGTAATTGCCTGAGGTTGGTCGCTGGAGATGGAAAGGAGTTAGGATACCCAAATCTCTCGTGCGTTCGCACAAGAGATTGGGTTCACACCGGCGATTGTAATTGGCTTTATAAGGAAGGGAATTCCTCAGA
This sequence comes from Thalassia testudinum, assembly GCA_037157565.1. Taxonomy (NCBI): domain Eukaryota; kingdom Viridiplantae; phylum Streptophyta; class Magnoliopsida; order Alismatales; family Hydrocharitaceae; genus Thalassia; species Thalassia testudinum. The sequence goes on from JAZHRO010000063.1 coordinate 102,868,390, forward strand.
GAATCCTCCTTCCATTTCTGGGAGGGAATCTCTGAGGGATTAGAGAGCAATCCCTCTCCGAACCTCGCCGGAGCTCGGTTCTGCCCTAGCAATGGCGGCAGGACCGGTTTGCAAAGGAGGCGAAGAACCTAGGGGGTTCTCTGCAACGGTATTCAAAAGATAGGGACCAATTTGTGATTTGGGTGTACTAAATTGCAAAGTAGGTCAAGATGACCCCTCCTTAGGTCCAAATTTTGGTACAAACCTAATTTGGACCTAAGGAATCCAATGGCGAAGTTAGATTTCAGGTTTGACCTCGTTTGATTGGACATTTTGCGTAAAAACCCAAATTAGGTTAATTGAAGAGCTAGGACCCTAATCTAGGTCAAACTAGGTTCCAAAGGCCAAATTAAGTGTTCTAAACCCTAGAGGATGCTTTTCCATGATTTTTAGATGGTTTACTTGCTTTTTTTTCTGACCGGAACCTTGTTAATTTAAGTGGGTCTGTTTTAGGGTTACCAAGTGTCATTTAGTTCTTAGATTGCACATGGACCCATTTCTGATTGACTCGACCCACTTTTTATCTCATTTAGACCATTTGACCTATGTTTTGCCTCTGAGAAATCCCATTTATGTACTGCAATGGTAAAATTGCAGTTTTAACCTTTATTTCATGTTTTCTTCTTAGAGCACTTGTTCCTTCAGTTAGGCCTTCTTCTAGGTTATGTAGGAGCTTTTATCTTCTTTATTGGGTCAAAATGAGCTAGTAATGACTCATGATGAGGCTCTCATCAATACACAGATCAAAAATAAATCACACGAGATTCAAGCACAGAGTACACTTGATTTATAGTGGAAACCCAAACTGGGTGAAAACCACCACTACTTAAGCCTCCCAGCTTAGGATTTTTTCAACTAGTCCAAGCTAGTCAATCCACTAATCGTACCACTTGAACGGGGGTGGCACAACCACTTCTATTTTTATCTTGAAGAGAAACAAAAACAGCAATCACGGATCTTCCCAACAATTTTGAGATCTGTAAATCGAAGCAACAACATAGAATAATAGAAATAACTTTTATGGAACCTCAATAAAAGATCAAACCAAATTTTTTGCAGAGGTTCGAGACATCGTGCTTTTGAAGAACATGAAGAATGAGGCATGAAGGCCTTTGGAATAAACACGAGAAGCTCTACTTTTTGAAAGGTATTTCTCTTGAAAGTTATGTGTAGATGGGCTGCATACGACCTCTATTTATACTAAAAGTTTTACCTGAATAAAAAGTTAAATTGTTCGATCAATTAAAGTTAATTGGTCGATCAAAAGGCAATTTGGTCTATCAAATAAGGTGGCTAGTCGATCACTAATTGATTGGTTAATTTACTTGGTTGGTTGATCAAAAGGATATTTATTAACTTCCTAAAATGGGCTGATTTGATCAGTTAATGAAGTTGGTTAGTCGATCAAAGTATTTTGGTAGATCAAATAACTAATTCGGTCAATCAATACCCTTAAAAACTTGGTTTTGAAAGGATATGAGAAAATCCATTTTTGAGTTTTATTTGAGGTTCCTTACAATAATGTCCTAAACTCAAATAAAGATACAAAGACACACATCACCAACTATCTGCACTTGGCTTGAAAGACACTTTAATCTGAGATAGCCCTAAAATGTTAGTCTAGCAATAAGCATAATTTTGTATATCAAAACAGAGGTGCTTACAATAAGGACATCAAGGTAACAGATATTACGTAAAAATAAAAAAGAATGTAATATTTACAAAATGCACCTAAATGACTAATATGACCTAACTAAATGCTTTCTAACCTAATTCATCCTCAAACTAGCATTAGTTAGGCATAATTAATGTTAAAAATATAGAAATATCACATACTAAGTCCTTCAAATATTAGATAATTTACATATGCCTAATTTTCTATGTATAGTGCTAAAGCGATCATAGTTCAAAGGTTTAGTGAAAATATCAAGTTGCAACTAAGTACAAATAAATTCAACCTCAATTTCCCCTTGGAGTACATTATCCATCAAAAAATGATGTCTAATATCAATATGCTTTATACGGGAATGGTCTACAGGTTCTTTGAATGGTTGATAGCAGTAATATTATCACATAGTATTTTTTTCTTACTAAATAACAAATCAAAATCCTTCAAAGTATGTTTCATCCATAAAACTTGGGAACATGCTAAGGTAGCCACTATGTATTTAGCCTCCATAGTTTATAGGGCTACACTAGATTTTTTTTTGGAAAATCAAGAAACTAGTGAATTTTCCAATAACTGGCACACTCCAATAGTGTTCTTCGTATCGGTGCGACTACCTAAGTAGTCTACATCTCTATAGGCTACTAGATTGAAATTGCTACTCTTAGGATAGAACAATCCATAATCTGAGGTTTCTACAAGATACCTAAATATTCTTTTAACGACATTTAAGTGTGATTGTTTAGGATTAGCTTGGAAGCTAACACAAAGGCAAGTACTAAATAAAATGTCAAGCCTACTTATATTTAAATATAAAAAAGAACTTATCATACCATGATAGAGTTTCTAATTGGCAAATGTACCTTCTTCATCTAAGACAAGTGAGGTGGAAACACTCATGGGAGTGTTTTTACATTTGCTCTTGTCCATCCCAAATCTTTTTAGCATCTCCTTTGTGTACTTTGATTGGTTCGCAAAGGCTTTATAATCGAGTTGAGTGATTTATAAGACTAAGAAGAATTTGAGCTCACCCATCAAACTCACCTCAAACTCTTCCTACATTAGCTTAGAAAAATCTTAAAAAAGAGATTCATTAGTTGCTCCAAATAGAATATCATCTACATAAATGTGTACTAACAATATGTCCTTTTCCTTTCTTTTAATAAATAAGGTTGAGTCAGCTTCTCCTATAACAAAGTCAATACTTGATAAGTACTTTTGGAGCCTTTCATACCAAGCTCAAGGAGCTTGCTTAAGTCCATAGAGTGCCTTATTTAATTTGTAGATAAATTTAGGTTGTCATTGGATTCAAAATTAGGAGGTTTTCTTACAAAAAATTCAACCTTAATAAAACTATTAAGAAACACACTCTTAACGTCCATTTGAAAGAGCTTGAAGTCAAGGAAAGAGGCATAAGCAAGAAGCATGCAAATTGACTCAAGTCTAGCTACGGGTGCATAGGTGTAACGACCCGGTTCCTGAGTCCCTACGAGACACGAGAACCGGACCGACTCAACTAATCCCAAGACCTAGTCGTCCAACGAGGAAGTAACCAAAAGAGCAGTAAAATAAACCACATTCAGCATGAATATAACTAATAGTAAGAAAGTACAGCAGTAAGGAAAGAAACTACCACAGTATGTACCACCACAACAGTAGAATAACATTCATAATATAATTTGAACTGCAGGTAAAGAAAGTACAGCGGAAACAAGAACTACTCACTACAACGTAACAAAAAGAGGTACAAGTGACAGTGGTAACTCTACTGGACCCTACTCAGCCCAGCGTCCTCTATAGCCGCTGACCCTGGCTACTCAACACCTGGTCCTGAAAAAGGTAACGAGTGTAACACGTCAGCAAAACGCTGAGTAGAGTGGCAACTAAAACTAAAAGCAACAGTAGAGTGTACAGTAGCTGTTATGTTCGATTACTTTCTTTATTCACATCTTTCAAATGTCTCACTATTCCATTTATTCCTCAGATCTTTTTCTTGATCTCGAATGTTCCTCGTGGGAACGATCTTGATTGCAGTCTTTTCCAAAAAGTAGAAGTAGCATGTGGTGCTCTCCTGGCCGGGAGAGTCCCTCGTGGTGATCCTACCCTCAGTCAACCACCCCAAGGTCACTGACAGACGTAACGGTGACTTCGGCACGTGCGATAAACGCACAGGTAGCTAACCCGTACTGGCACGCGGTCAGTCGTTTCCGTTAACGGGTGTCCCCAAAGCGCAGCACGGAACCAGTCCAGGGTAGAGCCCTCTCAGTAACAGGGGTCCAACCCCTCCACAGTAACCAAACCGGGGCCTTGCCCCTCCACAGTTCGCGCACCATCGCCTGACTACCCTGGTTTGCCCCAGCGGGCCTAACAAGTCGGTGTGGGAGGCTAGCAGAACCCCGGGGCCCGTGGGGTAGCTAGTACCTCCCTACACTAGTAGCTCTCCTCGGTACTACGTATGCGAGGGCCAGCAAGTCGGTACAGAGTGGCCAGTCCTAACCCCGGGTCCCTAGGGCGGCTGGCTCCGCTCTACACTAAACAGGGGGACAGTCGCTCTCCTTGGTACTCCGTACTCAAGGGCCAGCTCACTTCCCCAATACTATTCCATTCACTTTCCAGGAGTTCTACTCCTAATTCCCTGTAGGGTTCCATCCTTTTTACTCAAACATCCAGGTTTCACTTTCCAGTTTCACATTCTTACAACCCATGTTCTCAGCCACGTTATTTATTCACAACAGGCAGCTGTTAATTCAAATTACAGGCAGCTTTATATCTCTTTCCATTTTCCAAGACTGCAGTATTATACATTCCACTAGTTTTCCCATCCTAGGATTCATGCCATATCCTAGGATCTATCATACAATCTAGTTTTCCAGCCCTAGGATTCATGCAACACCTAGGAGCTATCATTCCATTTATTTCTCATTCCTAGGATTCATGAAATGTCCTAGGTTCTATTTATGGTTCCATAATTTAACATATTTTATTGATAACTTAAAGCCACTCTACCAGGTACAACGGGAGAAATGGGGGCGTGGTCGGGAATCCCACGTGCCTCCGCGACCCCCGAGACTGCAACAGAATGGGGTCCTATCATAAGGATCAAACACAAGGAGTATCTCAAAATAGTGTATAGCTACTGTAGACGGGTAGAGGAATTAATTCCGAAAAGAACGCAACTCGAATCGTGGAAAACGGAACCCGAACGGGCCCTAAACGGGTCGAAAACGACGACACTGTGCAAAATCAAACGTCTGGAACTTCTTCCAGACGTCCTAAAAAGTGGATCAGAGAATTACCTTGTTCAGCGTGGTTTCCCAGACGTCCAGAAGTCTGCGGGGATGTCTGGCCTAGCTCCCAGATGTCCGATAGTCACCCCGGACGTCTGGAGGTCGCTTCCACCGTCTGGTACTACTGCCAGACGTCTGATTTGCGATGGATGGCGAATCACCGAGCCTGCGCACACCCATCTCCCTCCCTCAGTACGGTCAGTCGACAGGAAGGAAGAAGGAGATGGAAAACTCACCTTTCAGACGTCTGAATGGTCTTCCAGACGTCGCCCTCGCCGTTTGGCTATCAACCCAGACGTCTGATTCTGGAAATTTTTCCAGAATCAGGGTGCCGCTCGGCCCCGCTCGCGACACCGCCCGCGTCGCACCTCATGTGCCTGCTGCTCAGACCGCAGCAGTCCCCCCTCCGCGTCGCTCTGCGCCCCCTGCGCCCTCCGCTGGCTGGCCCTAGCAGCCCCAACGAGCTCGCCCTTACGGCAGAGCTCCGCTCTCGCGCGCAGCACCTCCTCCGCGCTCACTGCGGCCGCCGCTGCCGCCCTCGCGCTCGCGCTCATGCTCACTGGCTGAAGGAGAAGAGGGAGGAGACGGTGGTGACGGAAGTGAGGGGAGGCGTGGCCTTTTAAGGCCGTGCGAGGAGGAGAGAGGACGCGGAAGGGCGTCTGCAGCCACAGGAAATAAACGAATATGTGGGTCTGCGCGCTCAGGCGTACAGACGACCCGCACGTGTGGAAGATAACGGATTTCCAGACGTCTGGTCCGACGTCTGGGCCACCTCCCAAACATCTTAAAAGACGTTTGGGGCACGCGTTCGTTACAATATAACAAACTCAAAGGAAGTTTCATCCCCGAAACTTGCGCCAACTAGGGTGAGGGAAAAGATGTCCAATTAACCATAACAAACTCAAAGAGGACCGAAGCCAGTCTGAAAAGACGTACCCGTGAAAAGCTCCGGGTACCGCTCCCGCATTGCCGCCTCAGGCTCCCAGGTAGCCTCCTCGTACCGCTGGCTCCTCCACAAAACCTTTACCAGGGGTACTTGATTTCGTCTCAAACTACGGATGGCTCGGTCTAGGATCTGCACTGGCCGCTCGGGGTAGGTCAGGTCGTCGCCCACCTCGACGCTCTCGTGACTCAGTATGTGACTGGAGTCGGCTACGTACTTCCTGAGGTTGGACATGTGGAACACGTCGTGCACACCAGAAAGCTGCGGGGGAAGGGTAAGTCTGTAAGCAACGGGTCCAACCCGCTCCAGGACCTCAAAGGGCCCCACAAACCTCGGCGTGAGCTTCCCTCTCACCCCAAACTGCTGTAAGCCCTTCATGGGTGAAACACGAAGGAAAACGTGGTCCCCAACCTCAAACTGCACCTCTCTACATCTCCGATCCGCGTAGCTCTTCTGTCTGCTCCTAACAGTGCGGAGTCATCTGTGGATATGCTCGACTACCTCCTGACTCTGCCGGATCAACCTGGGGACAACCTCCCACTTGGTCCCCACCTCAACCCAACTCAAGGGTGCCGTACACTTCCATCCGTACAGAGCCTCGTAGGGAGCCATGCCGATGCTCGAGTGATAACTGTTGTTGTATGCAAATTCTGCGAGGGGCAGGTGCTCCTCCCAAGAGTCCCTCCAGTCCAGTACACAGGCACGCAAAAGGTCCTCAAGTGTCTGTATCGTGCACTCAGACTGTCCGTCCGTCTGGGGGTGGTAAGCCGTGCTAAACCTCAACCTCGTCCCCAAGGCCTGCTGAAACTCAGCCCAAAATTGGGACGTAAAGCGGGTATCCCGGTCGGATACGATCTCTCGCAGAACTCCATGTAGTCGTACCACATCACGGATATACCTCTCTGCCAACTATGCTGGTCCCAAGGTGACTCGGATTGGCAAGAATCGCACCGTCTTCGTCAGTCTATCCACTATTACCCAGACTGCGTCGTGTCCCCACTGGGTAACAGGTATGCCTACCACCAAGTCCATGGTGATGCTCTCCCACTTCCACTCTGGCACTGGAAGCGGCTGGAGCGGCCCTGCAGGCCTCTGATGTTCGGCTTTCACCTGCTGGCACACTAAGCACTGCTGCACGAACTCACCCACATCCCGCTTCATCCCTCTCCACCAAAACTCGCGTCTCAAGTTATACATTTTTGTGTTTCCGGGATGTATGGTGAATTTGGAACCGTGTGCCTCAGTCAGGAGCTCTCTCAATAGCTCCTCGTCTCTAGGAACGCACAACCGTCCCCTCAAGCATAGCACCTGGTCTGTGAAAGAGAAAACCCCTGGGTCTCCTGATAGTACTCTGTCGCGCAAAGACTGCAAGTACGGATCGGCCATCTGTCGTGTGATGATGCGGTCTATCAGCTCTGGCCTAGTCTACCGTGTCACCGTCACTGCCCCACAGTACCCTCGTAACTCTAGAGGTCGCCAACTGCCCACCTCCTCCAAAAGGCTCCAACTATGTAACTGTAGACTGGTCAAGCGTGCGGGCGCCTTACGGCTCAAGGCGTCAGCCACCACATTGGCCTTTCCCGGGTGGTAGGAGATGCTGCAGTCGTAGTCCTTCAGGAGCTCCAACCAACGTCTCTGTCTCATGTTGAGCTCCTTCTGATCAAAAAGGTATCTGAGGCTCTTGTGATCAGTAAAAATCTCGAAGGTCTCATCGTACAAGTAGTGCCTCCAGGTCTTCAGCGCGAAGACAACAGCTACCAACTCTAGGTCGTGGGTAGGGTAGGTATGCTCATGGGGCTTCAGTTGCCGCGAAGCGTAAGCGACAACGTGACCCCTCTGCATGAGTACACCTCCTAACCCCTGCAAGGAGGCATCCGAGTACACAACAAACCCGCCACTACTGTCAGGGATGGTGAGCACGGGAGCCGAGGTCAACCTCTCCTTCAGCTCCAGAAAACACGCCTCACAGGCGTCTATCCAAGCGAAAGGCACGTCCTTCCGGGTCAACTGTGTCATAGGATGCACAATCTGCGAAAATCCTCTGGTGAATCGTCTGTAGTAGCCTGCCAGTCCCAGAAAACTGCGAATCTCAGTGACTGAACGCGGTCTCTCCCACCTGAGCACTGCCTCGACCTTGGCTGGGTCCACCGCCAACCCGTCTCCAGAGATCACATGACCTAGGAAGGTCACCTCCCTCAACCAGAACTCGCACTTGCTGTATTTGGCGTACAGCCGGTGTCGTCTCAGAGTGTCCAGAACCATCCGCAAGTGCTATCCGTGCTGCGTCCGATCTCTAGAATAGATGAGTACATCATCTATGAAAACCACCACGAACTGGTCCAAGTACGGTCTAAACACCCGGTTCATCAGGTCCATGAAAGCAGCGGGGGCATTGGTCAGCCCAAACGGCATGACTAAAAACTCGTAGTGTCCGTACCAGGTGCGGAAAGCTGTCTTGGAGACGTCGGTCTCCCTGATCCTCAACTGGTGGTATCAAGACCTCAAGTCTATCTTGGAAAACACCGTGGCACCCCGCAACTGGTCAAACAAATCGTCGATCCTCGGCAGCGGATATCTGTTCTTGATGGTGACCCTGTTCAGCTGTCGGTAGTCCACACAAAGGCATAGGGTCCCATCCTTCTTCACAAACAGTACCGGGGCTCCCCAGGGGGACGCACTGGGCCTCACGAAGCCTTTCTCCAAAAGGTCCTGCAACTGGGACTTGAGCTCTCGCAGCTCAAGCGGTGCCATTCTGTATGGCGCGGTGGAGATGGGGCTGGTCCCTGGTACTAGTGATATCTCAAACTCAATCTTACGCTCGGGCGGTAGTCCTGGTAACTCGTCGGGAAACACGTCGGGGTACTCTCTGACCATCGGGATGCTCTGGAAGTCTGCCACAGGGCTGGGCTCTGCCACCACACAAGCTAGGAAGCCCTCACACCCCTGGCTCAAAAGTCTCGCCGCCTGAAGTGCCGAAATGCACCTGAAGCCTCTGTCCACTGGCTGTCCGTGAAACTCGAAAGAAGGCAACTCCGGAATGGAGAAGAGAATCTTCCTCTCAAAACAGTCCACCAAGGCGTGGTAAGCGGACAACCAATCCATCCCCAGAATCACTCCAAAGTCCTCCATCTGGATCATAATCAGGTCAGCTGGCAGGCTATGTCCTCCGACGCTGACCTCGCAATCCGTGTACACCTCCTCAGCTACAAACAGCTGCCTACTCTGACCTCTGATTACGAACAGATTCTCTAACAGTGTATAATCCTGGTCCAAACTAACTGCGAAACTGGCTGCGACAAACGAGTGCGTAGCGTCGGAATCGAAAAGCGTGTAAACGAGTCTGCCAAAAACTGAAACCATACCTGCTACCACCGATCCCGAAGCTCTGGCGTCCCTGTGTGTGAGGGCGTTGACACGCCCCTCAGCTCTAGGTGCGGACGAAGTAGCCACACTCTGCATCGGACGGGTAGGTGCTGGCCGGTACCCTCCTTGCGACTGCTGTCGTCCTCCTCGCGCCTGGGAACCGCGGCCTTCTGTGCACCCTCCAGTGCTCTGCGCGGGGAGTATCTGCTGACCCCCTGCCCTAGATGGGCAGTCCCTCCTGACGTGGCCCGGCTGGCCACACTGGTAGCAGAGGGGAACCCGACTCCCGCCCTCAGTGGGTCCCTGCTATCGGCTAGGCGGGGGTCCGGTGCTGGTGACTGGCCCCTGTCGAGGGCCCCCAAAGGCCACTGATGGCCCTGCACAACGTGATGGCTCTCCTGCGAACGCCACGTGTCTTCGTTCTCGCTGGCCCTGTGAAAGGTCTGGCTAGAAGGGCCTCTTCCGCCCGCCGTCGATGTCTCGTGCGGATGGGTTGGTCTCCTCGTAAGTCATAGCTGCCTCTACCACCCTCGAAAATGTAGGCAGCTTCAGGGGTTTGACATACCCCCGGATCGCAGGCTGGAGCCCCTCGGTGAACCTCCAAAGGCGCTCCTCCTCAGTGGCTATCGCTGTCGCTGCAAAGCGGGACAACTCCAAGAAACGCGTGCGGTATGCGCTCACAGTCATCGTCCCTTGGCAGAGAGTGTGGAACTCCCACCTCCTCTGGTCCTGCCACGTCTGGGGAAAGTACTGCTCGCAGAAGAGGGTGACGAACTGGTCCCACGTCGGCTCGTCCCTCTCCTGTCCCTAGACCGCCCTCCACCACCTGTGTGCCGTACTCTCCAGCTGGTACGTGGCAAAGGCCACGCGGCACTCCACCGGGGGGCGAAGGGTGTCGAAGATCTTCTCCAGCTGCTCAAGCCAGTCCTCTGCCTCGGTCGGGTCCTCATCCCCCTTGAAGGAGGGGGGCTTTAGCTTCCGGAACTGCCCGAAAAGCTCGAAGTGGCACTGTAGGGGAGGTGCTGGTGCACCTCCAGGCGAAGGTGCCTCGTGTACAGAAGTATCAGAGGAAGGTGGGGGCAGCGGTGGCCCATCCCCTCCCCCGTGTCCAGCGCCGCGTCCGTTGAGTGGTCCCACAGAGGACTCCCCCTCTGCAGCCCCAGGAGGAGGTGCTCGGGGCGGTGGGTGGAGCTCCTCTCGTACAATGTCTCGTATCAGTCTGGCGAGGTCCTGGGCCTGGATGCCCGGGAGTGGTGGCTGGTCCACCGAGACGTCAACAACAACACGTCCACCTCGTCCTTAGCCGCGCCTGCAGCTAGTCTCGCCAGTCCCACGACGAGGCATCTCCTGTAAGGAGACGCGAAACAAAATGGAAAAACGTCAAAACAAACGGAACGATACCGAACGGAAACGTCTAAGAACTCATGTCAAGAGATATGTTGTGGTGGCTACTCTAGTTATAGACATGTGAATTGGTTATTTTCCAGTCAGTTGATTCACTTCTCGGGACGACCTTGCTTTGATACCAATTCCTCTACCCGTCTACAGTAGCTATACACTATTTTGAGATACTCCTTGTGTTTGATCCTTGTGATAGGACCCTGTTCTATTGCAGTCTCGGGGGTCGCGGAGGCATGCGGGATTCCCGACCACGCCCCCATTTCTCCCGTTGTACCTGGTAGAGTGGCTTTAAGTTATCAATAAAATCTGTTAAATTATGGAACCATAAATAGAACCTAGGACATTTCATGAATCCTAGGAATGAGAAATAAATGGAATGATAGCTCCTAGGTGTTGCATGAATCCTAGGGCTGGAAAACTAGATTGTATGATAGACCCTAGGATATGGCATGAATCCTAGGATAGGAAAACTAGTGGAATGTATAATACTGCAGTCTTGGAAAATGGAAAGAGATATAAAGCTGCCTGTAATTTGAATTAACAGCTGCTTGTTGTGAATAAATAACGTGGCTGAGAACATGGGTTGTAAGAATGTGAAACTGGAAAGTGAAACCTGGATGCTTGAGTAAAAAGGATGGAACCCTACGGGGAAGTAGGAGTAGAACTCCTGGAAAGTGAATGGAATAGTATTGGGGAAGTGAGCTGGCCCTTGAGTACGTAGTACCAAGGAGAGCGACTGTCCCCCTGTTTAGTGCAGAGCGAAGCCAGCCGCCCCAGGGACCCGGGGTTAGGACTGGCCACTCTGTACCGACTTGCTAGCCCTCGCATACGTAGTACCGAGGAGAGCTACTAGTGTAGGGAGGTACTAGCTACCCCACGGGCCCCGGGGTTCTGCTAGCCTCCCACACCGACTTGTTAGGCCCGCTGGGGCAAACCAGGGTAGTCAGGCGAGGGTGCGCGGACTGTGGAGGGGCAAGGCCCCGGTTTGGTTACTATGGAGGGGTTGGACCCCTGTTACTGAGAGGGCTCTGCCCTGGACTGGTTCCGTGCCATGCTTTGGGCGCACCCGTTAATGGAAACGACTGATCGCGTGCCAGTACGGGTTAGCTACCTGTGCGTTTATCACGGGTGTCGTAGTCACCGTCACGTCTGTCAGTGACCTTGGGGTGGTTGGCTGAGGGTAGGATCACCACGGGGAACTCTCCCGGCCAGGAGAGCACCACATGCTACTTCTACTTTTTGGAAAAGACTGCAATCAAGATCGTTCCCATGAGGAACATTCGAGATCAAGAAAAAGATCTGAGGAATAAATGGAATAGTGAGACATTTGAAAGATGTGAATAAAGAAAGTAATCGAACATAACAGCTACTGTACACTCTACTGTTGCTTTTAGTTTTAGTTGCCACTCTACTCAGCGTTTTGCTGACGTGTTACACTCGTTACCTTTTTCAGGACCAGGTGTTGAGCAGCCAGGGTCAGCGGCTGCAGAGGACGCTGGGCCAAGTAGGGTCCAGTAGAGTTACCACTGTCTCTTGTACCTCTTTTTGTTACGTTGTAGTGAGTAGTTCTTATTTTCGCTGTACTTTCTTTACCTGCAGTTCAAATTATATTATGAATGTTGTTCTACTGTTGTGGTGGTACATACTGTGGTAGTTTCTTTCCTTACTGCTGTACTTTCTTACTGTTAGTTATATTCATGCTGAATGTGGTTTATTTTACTGCTCTTTTGGTTACTTCCTCGTTGAACGACTAGGTCTTGGGATTAGTTGAGTCGGTCCAGTTCTCGTGTCTCGTAGGGACTCGGGAACCTGGTCGTTACAATAGGTCTTGTCAAAGTTGATTCCTTCCTCTTGGTTGTACCCTTGTACTACTAATTTAGCCTTGTTACGAATAACTATACCGGATTTGTCCAACTCTTTTTGGAATACCCATTGGGCCCCTACTATCTTTGCCCTTCGGGCTTAGACACTAGATCCCAAACCTGATTCCTTTGGAATCAGTTGAGCTCCTCTTGCATAGACATCAACCAAGGCTTGCTAGAGCATGCTTCCTCGACACTCTTCAATTCAACTTGAGATAAAAATGTGGAAAGACTGAGAGAAATTAAAACAAGATCAGGTTTTAACGCCATCGGACACACTTATGATGATTTGACTATTAGGATGATCCCTTTGAAATATCTAATCTTTTGGAAGATTATGGATGTTGGATTCTTGTACGTTAGACACATCGATAAAAGAATCATCCTCATCATCTTCAATGACTTAGCCAATTGAAGTGGATTTGGGTAATTCATCAAAAGAGACATGAGGGTCTCTTCTATAACCAATGTGATTTTGTTAAACACTCAATATGCCTTAGTACATGAAGAATAAGCAATGAAGATGACTTCTTCACCTCTGGCATCAAATTTGTCTAAGGTAGTGCGGGTATTCAAAATAAAACATCAGCACCCAAAAACATCAAAATAGCTTATTTTGGGTATTTTCCCATAATATAGTTCAAAACACATCTTTTGGAATATCAATCAAATTAAGATGTGATTTAACATGTAATAAGTCGTGTTAACCACCTCGACCAAAAAATACTTCGGCAAGTCGAAGTCTAGAAACAATGTTCAAGCACACTCTTGAAGACTGTGGTTCTTTCTCTCTACTACCCCATTTTGTTGGGGTGCATGGGGGAAAGAAAACTCATGAGCAATATTATGCTCTTGACAAAAGTCAACAAACATGAAAATTTCAAACTCACCCCCATGATCATTATGAATCCGAGTGATATGGTAGCCTTTTTTAGTTTGAACCTTCCTATAAAAAATAGAAAATACAAAAAACACTCCATCTTTAGATCTCAAGAAGGAAACCCAAGAAACTTGGGAGATATTGTCTACAATAACAAGGCAATATCTACATCCACTAAGGCTCTCATACTTAGTAGGTCCAAATAAGTCTAGATGAAGCAATTCTAAGGGCCTATAAGTGGATATAACTTAATTTTTAAAACTAGATTTCATTATTTTTCTTAGTTGACATGGATCACAAGTAAAATTGTCTACAAATTCCTTTTTAGGGAGACCTCGAATTAGTTCATGTTTGGCTAGTTTGTGGACCAACCTTAAATGACCATGCCTAAGATGCTGATGCCATATATAACTTCTTCATTAACTATTAGGCAATCATAAGTTCCATTCTTATCAAACTCAATGACATAAATATCTTTATATCTAATTCCTGTAAGAAGGATTTCATTTGTTAAAGTATGCAATATTTCAAAAATTTTGGAAGTGAAAACTATTTTATAACCCATGTCACAAATTTGACTAACACTTAGTAAATTGTGTTTGAGACCTTTAACTAGAGAAACATTTGTAATGGGAGAAGTAGGGTTACCTATCTTACTAAGGTGAATAATATGGCCCTTGTGGTTGTTGCCAAATGTTACCATTCCTCCATTCGTAGGGTGTAGCTCCAAAATAGGTTCTTGTCTCCAGTCATGCACTTGGAGTACCCCGAATCCATGACCCATCATCCTCCTTGATGGTCCTTTCGTCATCTTCCTTGTAGATCTTCTTGTTCCTAAAAAAGATCTCCTTAGGTGACTTTGAGGGTTCTTAGGCTTTTCTAGTTTGAGTTGACCATCGTTGAACTTATAAATCTAGTTCTTCACACTATAGTCTCCTTTGAATCCTTCAAAACAAGATTTCAAGTTGTCTTTTCAGTATCTATGTGAGTGTGGATCTAGATTTGTTAGTCATCCTCCTTATAGGAGGAGCCTTTTCTGACACACTTTGGCTAGAACTAGCTTTATAGTAACCTAAACCATACTTACTAGAGGAGGGCTTTTGGTGAGCAATAAGTTTATCTAAATTAGACTTCCCTTTGCTAAATTTGTTAGGTCCTCAAGAAGTTTAGACTTCTCTCTAAGATGAGTTATTTCTAACTTTATTTTATCAATTTTTCTTCAAGATCTCTAATTTCAAATTTAGCAATCCATTTTTATCCTTTTTGAAGGAGTTAGATTTCTCAAGGACATGAATCTTGTCTAATAATTCTTCTCTATCAAGAAACTTTTGTTCATTCAGGGTGGTATATACATCTTTTGTTATAGATTGAATTTCTATAATAAGGTTGCATACTTTCATAAAGTGACTAGTTACTTCATTTGTGAGAGATAGATTCTTCTCTTTAAGAAGTTTGGTAGATTCTATAGCTTCAATATTTTCAGCCTTCAACCTCTTATTTTTAGTTTTTAGTTGTTTAAATTTTGAAAACAAAGAGTCAAATTCTTCTTCAAGCTCATCAAAGGTGCAAGAAGGTACCTTGGTTTGTTCCGAGTCAGATCCAGAGTTAGAGTCATCCTTGGTTGCTATATGACCTAAGCAAGCAGTCTCTTTGTTTGAGTTGTCTTCTTCTTCTTCTTCTTCTTCTTCTTCTTCCTCGGAACTAGATTCATCCCAAGTAGCTTGGAATACTTTCTCCTTAAAGGATTTTGGCCTTGATGACTTCTTGTGTTCCATCATGATACGGAGAAAGGCAATTTTACAAAAGATTTGAATTAAGTTGTTGCAATGCAAAAATTTGATTATCTTTTAAATGTACAATCCTAGATAGGAGAGTATCTAAGGTCATCCAAGGAGGTAAATTAGTATTCAAGAAAATGCTAAGGTAGTCTTGCTTATATGCTTTTGTTTTTGAAGATATATGAATTTTTTTTTGGCTTTTGGAAATAAAGGAAATGAAATGCAAGAAAAGGGAAGTGGGCTGGACTTTTCGCTACCGAAATCTACAAGCAACATGAACCCGTGCTCTTGAGATTTCTGAAGCATAGGCTTGCCAAGGATATCAAGAAGGAAGGTTATCATGAAAGCAACACAAAATTATGACTAAGAAATGAAGGCAAGAAATAACAACTTCAATTAACAGAAAGAGCTGGCTTACACTAGTTTATGCTACAATAATCATGACTACAGAAAGATGAAAACAAGAATAGTGGAAAGCTTATACTCGAGTGAAGAATCTTAGCTCCAAGGCAAAATGGTGATGCTAGTGGACTCCTCTTCTTCCTTGAAGCTTGGTGTGAAGCTTGGAGACTAGGAGAAGCTCCAAGAGGGGTTGGTGCTTCCTCTTGAATCCTCCTCTCCTCCAAGGATCCTTGGCATGAAGCTTGGAATTGTCTCTAGTTTGTGGTGGCTAAAGATGTCCTCCAAAGGTATAAGTAGGTGGCTTTTATAGGCTAAGTATGTGGAGTGTTTAGGAAGACAAAAGGGAAAAGGTGCCAATGGGGAGTCCATCCTACCCATCCAAAGAGATGGAGTCTCCAAGAATCTTTGGTTTCAAAAAATGATGTCTTTTGGTGGTGGAAAAATGCACCAATTAATGGGTGGTCAAAGTGTCCATAAGAAAGAGTCACATGGTGGCATAAATGGAGGATGGTTCCAAGAATTTTCCTCTTTATCCAAGGTGACTTCTGAGTGGTAAAAAAAATCCAATTAAAGGGGGCGGCCAAGAGGTGCCTTTCTTCTTGGATTTCCAATGCACAAATTTAGGTGTGGACTTTTCTTGAATGAGCTCCTTAATGCATGTGCTTGCCCTTGCAGGAGAGACTTGAGCTTCTTGAATGAGATGAGGAGCTCAATCAATGTAGTAGGGAGCTCCATAATTGAGTCACTTCAACTTGTTGCAAAGGCTTGGTGAGTTGGCCTACAATCCTTGATCCATTTCAAGATATGAGGAGTCATGTCACCTAAGTCAAAATCTGCACTAGCTAGACAAATGTATCAAGGCATCATTTTATTGCAAAATTTGTGCAAAGCTAGCTAGATGCAAAATGAACTAAGTGCATGAATGAATGCAACCTTAATTAACACAATTGCTTGTGATATTGGCAAAAAGAAGTAATGTGTTTACAAAATTGGTGTTTATCACACCCCCATGTATTTTTTGCTAATCCCTAGAAAAATAGAAAATCTTGATCATTATTAGGGGGAATATTTTGCAAATTTTGGGTTTTGATGTCTTTCTGAATTAGGAACATGATACATCTCATCGAGAGCATAAAAGATTTTAAATTCATAAGCTAGACTTACAACGCTAAGGTACCAACCCAAAATAGAACAACTTACTCTCCTTGGTCCCATCATGAGCCTAGTTTCAAGGCCCTTTCATAGTTTTCTTTGGCTCGAATCCAACCTTATTCTTGCTCCTTTCTTGGAACATTGGTGTTGGTGAAAAAAAATAGTGCTAGTGATCGACTCCAAGTTTGCTTTAGGGTGATTGCGAATGGAAGGTTATCTTGATTTTTGTTGTGTTCAGCTTTGAAGTGGTCCACATGAAGTGTATTGAAATCTTTGTTCCCGTCGACTCGATCATTGAAGGGCCCTTGGAAATTGAGGCTTTAAGAGAGCACCGCCCATGGCAGCCCCACAGAACCTTAGCAATTGATGCTTTGAGATAGCACCACCCATGGTATTCGAAAGCGAATCCAAGCCTTGGCTTTTGATGCTTTGGGATAGCGCAACCTATGGTACTTAGACCACAAAATGCATTCTTTTTGTCCCTTAGGATATTTGGAAATCCATAAGGAATAGACGTCAAGGAAAGGACATGATATTGTGCATCATTGAGGGTTAAGCCTCTCAATGTTGGGAACTCATCCAACCAAGATTGGACCTCTTCTAAGCTAACATGGTGGGTTTTGGATGGATTCTTTTATTTTGGTGAATGGCTAAAGGAAACCTAAAGCTTGCAAAGAGACTCGTGTGTGTTTGATGTGACACCATATTCAAGGGGAAGCTCAAGGTTCAAAGGTTGAAATCTAGTCGAGTGCTCCCTATAACTCTTTCCTGATTCCAGCTTGAATTAGTTCCCTTAGAGGCTACTCAAATTTTTGTTTTAAGTGGGTACCCATAGCAATCAAGATACTTGTCCTATCAAGTCTAACTCACAAATTCTTAGTTGTCAAACTCTCTTGCTAAAAAGTCTTGCTATAGTTGTTATTTTCCAAAATGTCAAACCCTAGTCTTCATTACTTTGTTTCCCTTTTTTTTTAGGAAAAGCAAGAGAAACAAATTCAAAATTTGTGAATCCCCCTCCCCATGCTAAAGTCATGGCATGATCTCCTTCATGAAAAAGAAAAGAAAACACTTGAGCATAATTTGTGTGTTTGAGAGATTGGCTGGAGAGCAATGATCTTGGAATGGAAAAACTAAAAACAACTTCGAAAAATCGTCAAAATTGTGTTGGGTTGACTCCCAACCTTTTAAGCTTGTAGCCAGATGAAGACCCTATGTAGAGAAGAGAAAATCATATTGGTGGGTTGTGTTAAGATTACAGGAAAGATATGGTTATTAGAGCTCAAAGTCAATGGTCATAGATGTGAACCAAATTGTGGTGTAGGCCCATCCATGAGGGATGGGAACTTTGTAAATGGTGGGTTATGCATGCCTTCATTCTTTCATCTCTCAATTCCTGGGCATGTGGTCTGGATGTTGGCTTGGATAAGTTCCACTCGAGTCTATAATGCTGGACACAAGGTAAATGTTTATCATAATAGGCATTCGTCCATTGGCCATTCAGCTCAAAAAGGTGGTTCCTAGATCGAGTATACTCGAGTTTTGGATCTGCTCCTAAGTTTAAGTCGAAAATGTCATAAGGGTCCTTGAACAACGTTGGTGGCTTTAAAAACATTGAGACCCTAAGCTCCATAGTTGTCTCTCTCTAGAATTTTCTTCCCAAAATGTCACATCCATTTTTCGATCCTCCACAATTATCATTGACTAGGAGTCATTGATTAGGAGCCAAAAAGTGATACGAAGAAATGCAATTTTACAAAAGATATGAATTAAATCATTGTAATGCATAAATCAGATCATCTTGAATGAGATGAGGAGCTCAATCAATGTAGTAGGGATCTCCATAATTGAGGTGCTTCAACTTGTTGCAAAGGCTTGGTGAGCTGGGTCTGTAGTCGTTGATCTATTTCGAGATATGAGGAGCCATGTCACCTGAGTCAAAATCTACACCAACTAGACAAATGATTATGGCATCATTTTATTGCAAAATTTGTGTAAAGCTAGCTAGATGCAAAATGAACTAAGTGCATGCATGAATGCAACCTAATTAACACAATTGCTTATGATACTAGCAAAAGGAAGTAATGCATTTACAAAATTAGTGTTTATCACATCACTTTCTTGTTCTTCCTATCTTGCTCCCTTCTAAGTAAGAGACATTCCTTCTTCATGTGGTCTATCTTTTTGCAAATGTAGTAAATAAGAGGTTCCTCTTCCATTCTTTTTCCCTTGCTATCCTTTCTATTCCTAATAAAATTTTTGACTTTTTTAGCGATAAAAACAAAGTCTTTGTTGTCAAAGCTTACCTTGCTATCGGAAGTTGCTTTGAATTCCAAGGTCTTCTTCTTTGGCTCAAGAGTAACAAACTTCCTTCTTTGCTCCATCTTCATTTTGTATGCCATCAAGTTTCCAAGAAGATCGTCCATGTTTAGATCCTCTACTTGGGTTGCTTCCTTAATCATGATCAC
This sequence comes from Thalassia testudinum, assembly GCA_037157565.1. Classification (NCBI taxonomy): domain Eukaryota; kingdom Viridiplantae; phylum Streptophyta; class Magnoliopsida; order Alismatales; family Hydrocharitaceae; genus Thalassia; species Thalassia testudinum. The sequence continues at coordinate 102,887,628 of JAZHRO010000063.1, forward strand.
TTTTGCTCCCACACTTATCCAAGGGAGCGTAGGAGCTTAAATTGAAGTTCTCCTTGAATGAACATCTTTCCCAAGGACTTGAGGTTTTTTATGATTAATGTGAATCATGTGTACATATCCCTTAGCTTCTCATTTTCCTTCATAGAAAAAGCTTCAAATTCTTCTGATAAAAGATTAATTTTGGAGGTTTTGACTTTGGATGCACCTTCATGAGTTATCTCAAGCATCCTCTAAATCTCGTAGGAGGTTGCACATTGGCTGATTCTATTGAACTCATCTAGACTCAAGGCATAGTACAAAGTGTTCATTGCTTTTGCATTGAGATTGAGTTGTTGAATTTGATCATCCATATATCTGGTTGCAGGTCTCTTGTGAATTACAAATTGGACTTCGTATTTCTCCCAAACTGCGAAGTCATTTGCTGACAACCACATTCGCATTCTAAGTTTCCAATAAGAGTAATTTCTACCTACAAAGAGTGGCGACTGAGTAGTTAATTGACCCTCAGTCTGATTGGTGGAGATGACTTTCTCCTTCATTTGATCTTCTCAAGGATGTTACTCCAAAAAGCATAGGAAACCTTACTCTGATACCAACTGAAAATACACTAGAGGGGGGTGAATAGTATAATTGAAGAGCTATAACTAAATAAAAATAGCAATCATGCAAATGGACAATCAGATTTTTAGGTGGAAACCCCAACCGGGTAAAAACCATCACCTAAGTCAACGCAACATAGGATTTATGATCACCAAGTGATCAACTACTCACTATTCACACCACTTTGAATCGAGGGTGGTGTACCTCAATTACAAAACTCACCTTCGATTCCTAAATGGAGGTTTCTCCCTTCCACTAGGAAGTGATGGGGATCCAATAGGCCAAGCACTCAAGCACAATAATAAAAGAGAATGAAATAAAGTACACCCTATAAGCATCCAACAAGATAATATTTTAGATCTAGCTACTATAGGAAAGTAAAGAACTCCTTGCGATGATTGTAGAGCAAAGATTAGCTAGGGAGAAAGGTTGCACAAGTAGGTTTGTGTAGCAGCAGTTGGTCAATGGTGTACATGGAGCAAAGAGTGGTGTAGAGCTTTGATTTCTATCTCCAATTGTTGTATTTGGCTTAAGGGATGTTGAGGACTATTTATAGGCCTCAAGAGAAGCTTCAAGAAGACTTAGAAGGCATGTTCTATCCATTGGAAGCAAAGCCAATAGGATTTGGACAAAATCCTTTTGATATTTGGCAATAATTATTTCTGGTAGCATTATTAGATGTTTGCTTAAGATATCAGATGTCTGATGCTAAAGGATAAGATGTCTAGATAAATTTTTGGATGTCTAAAATCAGAAATATATTTTACTAACATTGTTTAGACTTTGTACAGGGATCTTGATCGTATGGTTTTGGCATCTGATGAACATATATCAATTGTCTAAATCTAAAACCAAACGTCTAAAATTGAAGGAAGGTTCTTGGAACACTTCCTGATCCAACAAATCTTTTGCAAGGATCTTGTGCTTAAGTGCTAGACGTTTGTAGGACATCTGGAGATGCATATAGACATCTGATGATCATAATGGTCCTCGAGAATTGATTTATCAGAGAATCTAATGATGTATATATTCTAACAAATGAATCTTTTGAGTCAGAATAATCCTAACATATATTTATTGGATGACTGGAGAGTCTCTTGGATGTCTAATAATATTAGTAAAATATTTCATAAGGATATCTAATAATATTAGTAAAACATTTCGTAAGTCTCTTGAGAAGATTTGTTCTAACAGATCTTAATTAGGGCTAAAATTAGGCCTAATAGTCTAGTATTAGATGTCTAAGACCATATTCAGATGTCTCTTAAGGGCCATGGATGTTATAGGGTAGACATCTGATATGCTAAAGTTAGAACTTGTGAAGACGAGTGATTTACACATTGGATGACTATTTAGGTTATCAAACGGCTCAAAATATAATTTCAAATGTCTGAGGAATGGGTTAGACATTTGATATTTCAGTATATTGTTGTTTTGAGTTGGGATTTAGTTTTAAGCTTTTGCCCAAGTGTTGAAAGACTAAGGTAAGAGTCCTACATGTAGTCGTTGCTCTTTTACAACTCTTCTAGACTCAAATAAATAAATAAATAAATACAACACTTATTATTTATATAGGAGATCCTAAGTCCTAAACTAAATTTTATCTTCTTATCTTATGCTTTGAAAATCCGCTTGAGTCCTGCAACTTGGGGTTAGTTTAAATATGGACATAATGGTTTGATCTCTCTTTCTTTCTTTAAGTTATTTTGTAAAATCGTCAAAATACATACTAATGAGACGTTGTACTAACAACTTGCAACTCCTAAGCTTATTTAGTTTAGGGATGTGGTTAGTTAGGCATATCTTCCATTTGCATAATCAATTTCCAAGAGCAAGTATAGTCCATTTAATCAACATTGACATTATTTGATTTCAAATTATTTAAACCTTTCTTACAAATGACTAATTTTCCATGGTATACATAAGGCATAATTTATGAAACTTGCATCACTAAGACATTCCATTCTCATAATTCATAGTGATTCAGCCAAGCATTCGATATCCAAGTTATAACAAAATTTGTAGATGATTCTAGGTGTAATCATTTATTTTAAGGATTACACTCAATAGCTATTCAATTCCATAGTGGTCAATTAAATTATTATTTCTAATCCCAAAGTAGTTCACAATTTATTGCTTTTGATTTTAAGATTCTTAAATAAGGTTTAAGGAAGTGAAATGTGTGGTTTCTAAACTAGGAAGAGGTAGAAATTCGTATGGCCTAAATTAGAAAATTAAGAGAGCAGATGCTTTACCTAATAACATGTGTGCTCGAGGTCCACTACTCCACAACCAGCCTTAATCTATGCTCCAATAGGGTCATAACTTGCAGGACCCTATGCATGCTTCAGAAATTCGTATGGTCTAAATTAGAAAATTAAGAGAGCAGATGCTTTACCTAATAACATGTGTGCTCGAGGTCCACTACTCCACAACCAGTCTCAATCTATGCTGCAATAGGGTAATAACTTGCAGGACCCTATGGATGCTTCGCTTGGGATTTTAAAGTGCCTAAAGCTCTATTGCCTACACCTACCCATGGCATACAATGTCAAAAGTTATTCTTATAAAATGCACATACATGTGTCATCTATTGGAACCTAATTCCATTTTCTTCTACATTTTGGTGTTAACAGAACCGTTTTTAAACTTAATGAATTTTTGTGAAGTGGAATTCACAGCGATAATCATAGGAAAACAGGAAGCTCGGATTTTGACAAGGAAGAAGATGAAGTTGATGAAGACCTTTTCTTTGTTATTTTCTTTTTGTAATTTTAGATTTTGTATGTCTCCTAAACAAGAAAAATGGATATAGGTGGTAAAATCAAATTAGAGATAATTAGGTCTCAAATTCATAAACCATCGCTTGTTTGCAAAATCTAAAATGTTTCGTAGACAAATTAAAAGTCAATTAGCTTTAAAAAGCACTAAAACTCAGACTAAGAAATATAACTCAAGGTACTTGTTGCAAGTGTCGGTACTGTTCACCAGTACCTGTACCTATAGGGCATGGGTTTGAGCCCATGGCTCAAACTGCGAATAATAAGTACTAGTACTCATCATGAGTAGCGATATCTGATGCTCACAGTTTGTGGGGTACATATGTGCCTGGACCTCACAAGTACTAGTACCTATTGTGAGTACTGGTACAAGAATGTCATAGTGCTTCCTTTACCTCAAGCCGGTGAGTAACAAGTACCGGTACTTAAGATGAGTATCGGTAACTATTGATTAGCTGGTACTCATCTGTGAGCATTGAGTACTGGTACCCAGACTCTTCTGTATTGGCTGCTAATAGGCTATGAGTAGCTAGTACCAGTACCATAACTTTAGTACTGGTACTAAGTACCCGTTGAGCCAAGCCTGAACAACTATTTTGTTATTGGACTTAATTATTTTTTCCATAATTTGACCCTAACGGCTAGGGAGCATGGAGGGGGTGTTTGCTAGTCTATAGAAAGACCCCTTTGAGTTCTTTTCATAACACAAAAGATATACTCATCTCCCTTGCTTCCAGATTTCATTTATTCCCTATATTTGTAGCAAGGTGCTAGTGTTTGTTGCTTAGAGCTTTCAAGAAACTCTTTGGAATTGCAACAAGCTTTTAGGTGCAAAATTTTTGCTTCCTGCAAATCTTTTTTGCGCACTGATCTTCACGCTAGCTGATTAGCCCATATTTGTGGGCTATTTAGGTTTTTAAGTGCATAGACATTAAGTTAATTTTAACATTTAGATAGCATACATTAGGATGTAAATAAATTAATTCATATTTTTAGCTTAATGGCATAATTCACGAGTGGCATTCATATCTAAACGCATTTAGAATTAACTTAGAATTGCATGCATTTGATTAGTAACCAATTAGGTGCATTACATGCACTATTTTAATTAACATAAAAGTTAAGGATTTGTGCATAAATAATCCTAATATTTTATTATTTTATTATTCTTTTTCTTCTTCCGTAGGAATGGCTCCGCTTCCTTGTCTTGAAACCATTCACTCCAGCCACAGCTACGAGCAGTCCTCCTCGGTGAAAAGTGGATCTGGAGCCTTCAATGCTCACGCTCCATTTCAAATCCATGAAGCCACAACTATGTTTGTCGAAAGTGAAATCGGGTTTAAAATGAATGTGTCGTAGTATAGCCAAAATTGCTTTGAAAACAAATGAAAGTTTATTACTTGAAAAATATAAATCTGAGGTCTAACACAGGGAGAAAATTGAGATTTAAAAATCAAGAATACAATTTTCAACTTTATAAAATGCAATGACCAATCAAAGTTATGATGCAAAAATGATATCAATGTGTATAGAAGCTCAAAAATATAAAGATGGACGTCTGATGTAAAAGTTAGACGTCTTAAGTTCCTAATGCTACAGTGCTTCTTTTTGATTTTTTCTCTTCTACTCTCTGTCTTCAGCTTCTTCTTTTCTTCTACCATCTTTGATTCTTCTTATTCTCTGATTCATCTCTGGCCTTTTCTTCTTCTTTCTCTTCTTTCTTCTAATTGCTGGCCTTGGCTTCTTCTTTCTTTCTTCTTTCTCCTTCTTTGCTTTTGACTTCAGCTGAGCCTTCTCAGACTTCTACCTTCCTTCTTCTTCCTTTGGCTTTCTGCTGAGGCTTCCTTCTCCTTCCTTCTTCCTTCTTCGTCTTCTCTGCAACTTCACCCTTAGCTACTGCTGTGGCTTCCTCCTTCCTCTTCTTTGGCTTCACCCACTTTTTCCCTTGAGAGTAAAACCTAACCCCTACCCTCCCCACGAACTCTCCTCTCTTTTCTCTCTTAGGCTCTCTCTCCTAGAGCCTTCTTGGGTAAACGGGTCGGGTTAGCACGCTCGAGACCAAGCCCACAGACGTGCATGGTGGGCGAGGAGTGCGCGGGTAGTCGGGTCGAGAACCAGGTCCATGAAGGCGTGTGTCGTGAATGAGGCATGGGATGAGTGGGATCTCACCCTGTGTCAGGAGGCGCTAAGCCCCTGGCACTTTTGCAATTTATGCTGCTTCACTTGCTCGAAGACTTCTGAGGTGGGACTAAATGTCCCACCTGCTTCTGGCGCGAGCCTACAGCAGGTCACGCTCAATTGCTGAGGCTGCAAGTGCTTTGGCTTCTAATTACTGGCTGGAGATGTTCGCGAAGAGATTTCGCGCGTCTGGGACCTGGAATCCTGAAGCCTGGTGTCGAAGATGAAGCTTGCAAGCTTCTTCAAGCTCGCTTTAATGGCATTTAGGGCACCTGTACCTGTATAGAAGAGAACGGCCTTACGGCCTTGTCAAATACTTAGAAAGCTTCGCCGTGACATGGTGAAGGTGGATCGGTGGTTGGCGTGGCGCGGGGGGCCTGAGAGTGCGTGCCTAGGTCATTCTATTGCTGTGGAGTGGGTGTGTTCAGGGGAAGTGTGTGGAATGTGTGGCAGTCAATGGAGATGGGGAAAATGATCAATGGGATGTGGCGATGCTTTTGAGGTGTCTGGCAAGGTGGGTGGGTGCATGGAATGGTTGGAGCACCTCGCCGGTGGTCTGCCGGAGGTGGAGAAGGTGACAGTGATGTGTGATCATCAGGGCGTGAAAATAGAAATAAATGAAGAGAAAAGAAAGAGCAAAGGAAGGGGACTTATCTGCAAGGTGATAGACGAAGGGGGAGAGGAGGAGGCAGATGGTTCGTATGTGCCGTCGTTGGAGACGAAGACCTAGAGAAAGAGAGACGGCGATGACGAGAGGGAGATAGGTGCGGGCGCAGGTGTGGCATGACGCGGACGAAGGAGACAGAGGCACTCTGCCACTGGTATGGAGCTTATTGGAATTTTTGGCCGGAGGAGAAGAGAGGAAGATTGGGGGTATTCTCAAGCCAAAACAAGCTTGAGATCAGAAATTCCGGAGATGAGGGGGGATGATGAGAGAGAGAGAGGAAGAGAGAGTGGTCGGTGTCAGGCGGCGGGTGGCGGTGATGTGGAGGCATCTAGGGCTGAAGAAGGGGGTGAGTGGAAGACGTGGAGGTTGAGGAAATAGAGGAGAAGGGAGCGGGTCTGGCAGCAGAGGGCTAGTAGGACGACTGAAAACTATCCAAGAAGGCCCTGGAGGAGAATGAACGGCGACGTCTTGTGTTTCAGATGTCGACAAAGGGGGCACTTGGCGACGATCTGTAGAAACCCTTTGATTTTCTTGGCGTGTAGGGTCGAAGGGCACAAACGCGATTCTTGCCCTAGGAGGAAGCTGTTGCATAAAAAGATGGCATTTTCACACCCTGGCTGGGTGGTGAAGAAAGAGTCGCAACTGCCACCGCCGTCAGCGTTTGGCAGGCATTCAATTGAAGTGGAGATCCCGATATCTGAAGAGATCTCTTCTGCGGAGATCATGCTGAGGGGTGCTCTGATTGGTGAGATTATGGCAGGCAAACCATCAATAGAAAGGCTTCAAGATCTGGTATGTTCCCTAAACCTTATGTCTGTGGGCTGGAAGGTGGCTATGCTATCCCAATCTCGTTTTCTGGTATATGGTTTGGGCATGATGGATGTTGAGAGACGGAGATCTCATTAGAGCTCGTTCGAAGAGATTAATGTGATCTGGAGAATGGTGTCCCCCTTTTATGGGGCTCTCCCTGATCGGCCTCCTCAAAGAGTGGGTTCTAGGAGGGTTCTTCTTGAGATTAGTGGACTGCCATTGCATCAAGATCTAAGGGAGTTGTTACTAAGATGGTTGCAGGCTTTGCTTCCATTTGTGAAGGGCCTGAAGTCATGATTGGAGAAGGGGACATCCGATCTCTTAGAATTGAGGCTGATGTCTTCAATGCTGGCTCGATTCCTGATAGGGTTACAATCAGATGTGGGGGTTCCTCATGGCTTATTCATCTAACAGTGGTTGGACAAGTGCCTGGGCAATTAGAACAAGGGCAGGTTAAGACGTCTGGGGCCAAAACTGAGGAGAGGAAACAGGATGAAAGGGTGGGCCACACCTCACCAGATGAAGCTCCTAAGTCCATAAAGAGGAAGGACAACCACCAGGACTATGCAGAGGAGGACCTGATGCACATGGAAGAGGTTAATGCAGTAGGAGGCTGCAGCCAAGCCTTGGTAGCCAAAGAGGATGGTTATATGGAAGTTACTGATGTTTCTGAGAAAGAATCAGAGGTCCTTAGCAGCAAAGATGAGGGGTTAACAGGAATGGAACTGGTACTCAGAAATGACAGCAGAGCTCTCAAAGAGGTGAATTAGGTGCAGTTCTCAGTTCCTGCTGATCTGAAATTTGGTAGTGGATCCAATCAGAAAAGAGGTGTTGGTAGATCCCCTTATATGCTTAGAAGGAGAAGGAAGGAGAACTTGACCCCTATTGTGGAGCAGACCATTGCAAACTCAATCATGGTTGAGTTTGTGGGCTATGTGGCTCAAGGGGAGCAATCTGGCAAGGAATGAGAGTGTTGACTTGGAATGTTCATGGGTTGCGCAATAAGATGAGGACTTCCTTGTGTAGATATCTCTCTGAGTGGGAGATTGATTATGCTCTCATCCAAGAGACACATGTGGAGATGGAGAATGGTCAGGAATGGGATTGCTTTAAGCAATCTGGATGCACTGATGTTGTGGTAAAGGGTGCATCTGGAAGGTCTGGTTGAATGGCTTTTTGGCGGAGAAAGTCTTGTCTTTTGGTAATTGAAGTCATTCGTGATAGGCACATGCTTATTTGCAAATTCCAGTCTCCCCAAGGGGATATGGAATGGTATGTGTCATGCATTTATGGCCCTTGTGAGGCTGCAGACAGGTCTGGTTTTTGGGAGGAACTCTCTGCAATGCATCAAAGAGTGCAGGAGGTCCCTTGGCTTTTAGGGGGTGACTTTAATTGTCACCTCTCAAGCGATGATAGTCCTAGGGGGAGGTTGGATGGTTCAATGGCAGGCTTTCAAATGATTGTGCAGAATCTGGGAGTGACAGAATATGCTATTAGTGGAGTGGAGTTCACTTGGAGAAATGGCAGTGGACAGACTTCTAAGTTGGATAGATTTTTTGGCAGTCCTAGCTTGTTGGAAAGGCATCAATTATCAGCTATTATGAGCCTTGATAGGCCTTTCTCTGATCACACCCCGCTAGTATGGGACAGTGGGACGAATTCTAGCATTGGATCTTATTTCAAACTCAAGAGATCTTGGTTTAGGGAGGAGGGGTTTGTGTAAATGGTGTCTTAGTGGTGGCAGAACAAGGCAGTGCAAGGGTCTGCCACACAGTAGCTGGCTGCAAAGCTAATAGGCTTGCGTGACATGTTGAAAGAATATGGATAGGCAGTGGCATTGATCAGAGAATAAAGGAGGAGGGAGGCTCTGGCAGTGATCAGAGAATTGGATTTGAAGGAGTGCAGGCAGTCTTTGAACCCCCAAGAGCAGCAGCAAAGACAACAGATGCTGTCAGTAGTGGGGGAGGAGGATCTGAAAAGAGAAATGGACTGGCGTGAAAGATGTAGACAGCTATGGCTCAAAGAGGGTGATGCAAACACGAAGTTTTTTCATCTCGTAGCCAGTGCTAGGAGGAGATTCAATCTTATCTCATCAATTAAAGTATAAGAGAGAACTGTTACTTCTGTTAGTGAAATCAGAACTGAAGTAGGCAAATATTTTAAAGAATTCGCCAAGGCTGCACCAAGGGGCTCTTGGAAGGTGGCATCGGTGGGCTTCCCTAGTGTCAGTTGTGATCAAAGAGACATGTTAGTTACTCCTATATCTGAACAAGAAGTATTAAAAGTAATTAAAGACTTAAATAATGAAGGGGCCCCTGGTCTGGATGGGATTCAGGTTTTCTTTTATAAAGAACTGTGGAGTGTTGTCAAAGTGGATGTATTGAAGATCATTCATGAATTTGAACTGGGCAACTCTGGTTTTGAGAGGTTGAATAAATCCTATCTGTTCCTACTTCCTAAAAAATCAAGTGCGGAGAAGTTTTCTGATTACAGACCCATTGCACTATCTAATTCTATTTACCTATTTATCAGTAAGATTATAGCCAGTAGATTGTGAGAGGTATTGAAGAACTTGATAATGCCGGTCCAATCTACCTTTCTTCCTAGGAGATCGCTACAGGAGTCCTTCATTATGGTGCAGGAAATGGTAATGGGATGGCATAGGCGAAAGACCAAGGCCTTTTTATGGAAAGTAGACTTCTCCAAGGCTTATGATTCAATCTCCTGGTCGTATCTGTGTGAAATCCTTAAAAGAAGGAAATTTCCACCTCAGTTGATACAGTGGGTGAAGAGATGCATCACGACAGCCTCCTTTTCCCCATTGATAAATGGGAAACCATGCAGAACTTGGATTCAGCCCCAATGTGGAGTTAGGTAAGGATGTCCACTTGCCCCTCTGATTTTTAATCTTGTAGTGGATACATTGGCAAGATATGCATGCAAACTGGCAGCGGATGGATTTATAAGGGGGTATTCAATGTCTAATAATAGGGCTTTAGCTCCCATCCTCCAATATCCAGATGACACTGTTTTTTTTGTGGAAGGGTGGAAGAGGGAAGCGCAAGCGCTTTTTCATATGGTTAAGATTTTTGGTGAGATTTCTGGCCTTAGACTTAATGGAAACAAATCCTCCCTGGTCTGTTTTGGGATGAATGGAATGATCCAAAATGACATCTCTACCACTTTGGTGCACCTGTGGTCTCATTGCCTATCAAATATCTAGGATTGCCTCTGAAATGCACTAAAATGAGGAAAGCAGATTGGTCCTTCCTATATGAAAAGGTGGCTATGAAATTGGAGGGTTGGAGTAGTTGATACCTATCAAAAGGGGGGTGGTATATATTATTGAATTCTGTCATTACATCGATTCCAGTTTTTTTCTTCTCTGTTCTTAAAGCCCCGAAGTCAATTTGGAAAAACCTTGATGTGATGCGCAAAAGATTCCTCAGGAAAGGGGCCTCTCACCAAGGGGCTTTTCTTCAACCTTTAAAATGGGATTCAATTTGCAAGCCAAAAATAATTGGTGGCATGGGTGTTAGATCCCTCAAGGAATTTAATGATGCTTTGCTATTGAAGTGGGCCATTCGACTACTGCAGGGGGAAAAAAAATGTGGACAGAAATAGTTCAGGATAGCTATGGGGCTGCCAATGATGAGAAGAATCGCCTAAACCCCCATAAACCATCTCCATTTTGGTCTTCGGTGGTGCGTGCCCTAAGGGATAATTGGACTTTGTTCAAATCCGTACTAGGTGATGGGAAAAGCTTCAAATTCTAGCTGGAGAATTGGGTACCTGGGGAGGTGATTAAAGACAAGTTCCCCCTTTCTTATGCAGCAGCTTCGGATAAAAATGCTGTGGTTTCTGATTATTGGGATGTGGAGTCTGAGCAGTGGTCTTTAAATAATGCTATGTGGAATAACCATGAAATAAGAACATGAGTAGAGAATGAGTGTCTCATGCAAGAACTTGCTACCTTCAAACCCACGCCTCATGAGTATGACACATACAAATGGGACGGTAAGTTTTCTTCCGCGGCTGCCTATGACAAGTTGATTAATTCTTCCAGGATGGCGGAACTCGATGAGGTAGGGAAAAAGTTATGGAAATTAAAAATACCACTGAAGGTACAAATTTTTTTGTGGCCCTGCAGAAGGGACGGTCTGATTACTAGAGATCTGAGGCACAGGAGAATGGGAATTCCCACTCAGTTTTGCCACCTATGTGGGATGCATAATGATTCTAGTACTCATATTTTTTCTTCGTGTGTGATCACTGATTATATTTGGAGGAGAGTTTGTAATGATTCTCTTCTCACATGGGAGAATCTGTGGTGTTATCTTGTGGTTGGGAATAAGCCATGTTTACCTATGGTGGCTGTGTTATGGTCTGTATGGAGGGCTAAGAATGAGTGTGCTTTTCAGGAGACCCTAGTGAATGTGGATAAGATTGTAAATTGTTGCTGGAGTCTCATACAGCAATAGGGTTTGAATATGTAATTGTGTTCATTTTTTATTAATAAAAGCTCTCTCAATTTGCTATCGGTGACTCGATAGCATTCCTTTCTTTTTCAAAAAAGAAAAAAAAATAAGCTTGAGATCAACGGGAGGATCTGGGGTCCCTTTTATAGTCTCAGGTAGAGAGCCTTATGCTTGGAAGGCATGCTTCCAAGCACGGCAACCTCACCAGACTTGGAAGGTCAGGAGATACTCAAATCTCTCATGCGTTCGCATAAGAGATTGGGTGGAAATCAAAGCTCAAGATCGAGTTCATATGAACGGGAATTCCTTAGAGAATCTCCCTTTCAAATTTGAGAGGGATTTTCCAAGGAATCAAGGAGATATCCCCCTTGAATCCTCGTCGAAGTAGGATTCCTTTGCTATAATGGTGGAGGGACCTAATTGCAAAGAATGACGAGGAAGCTAGGGGCATAAATGTAATTGGGTTGGACTATTTTGCAAAGTAGGTCAAAGTGAACTCCCCTTTGTCTAAGTTTTGGTATAAACTTAATTTGGACCTAAGGAATCCAATGGTGAAGTTTGATTTTAGGTTTGACAACGTTTGACTGGGCATTTCACACAAAAACCCAATTTAGGGCAAATATTTGACTAGGACCCCTATTTAGGTCACAATAGGTTCTAAAGGCCAAATTGAAGGTTCTAAACCTTGAAGGATATTTTTCCATGAATTGTAGAGAGTTTAGTTGAATTTTATCCTGATCAAAACCTTGTTAAATTAAGTAGGTCTGTTTTAGGATTATAAGAAGTCATTTAATTCTAGATTTCACATTAACGCTTTTCTATTTGAACCAACCCACTTTTTATCTTTTTAAGACCATTTGACCTGTGTTTAGCCCCTGATAAATCCCATTGTTGCACTGTAATGGTAAAATTGCAGTTTTACCCCTTGTTTCTTCTTTTTCTTTCAAACTGGTTATTCCATGATTTAGGCCCGTCATTTGGTTATGTAGGAGCTTTTGTTCTCTTTTCTAGGTCAAAATGAGATAGTTAGAGCTCATGATGGTGTTCCTACATACCCCCATGCCTAGCTTTTGCTAGTCCCTTAGCAAAATTTTAAAGTTTTAACTTCTGTTCTAGACCATGAGTTCCTTTCACATTTTATGATGAGTGCTTTCTCTATTTTTCTTTTTGATTAGGTTAGAATGCCGACAGTAGGCCTAGAGGTACTCAAGTACCAACTAAGATCCAGACCTGACCAACTCTAGCCTCGGACCTTCGCGAAGGTTTTTAAGGCCCACAGGAACTATCCTAAGGTTCTTTGGACTCCATGGTTAAAGCACCTGTGCTTGAGATATATTTTAGCCTCGGTTCAGTTTGCAATACATTTTTTGTAAGAGAGAGAGACAGAGGATTTATTTGTTTGGAGAGTTTTCTCTCTCTTTTCTTTTTATTTCTAACTTCGGATTGGCTTCTTAACATGGTCTGTATTGGATTCCTCATCCCCATTATCAATCCTCAAAAGGTCCCTGGCAATCGATGCTTCGTGATAGCACTACCCATGGCAACCCCTAGAACCGTAGCATTCGAGATAATCCCATCCATGGCATTCTGTAGCTAAATCTAGACCCTGGCAATCGACATTTCATGATAATGCCACCCATGGCATCTGAACCAGCAGGTGCTTACGTGCCCCCGGTAGGATATGTAAATATCCTAGGAGACAAGCACCGAGGAGATGATATGTTGTTACACATCTTCGAGAGGAATTTCTTGCCTCTCCGCGTTAGGAACTCATCCAAATCAACTTGTGTTGATCGGCCACTCCTAATCTAGGCAACTTTTTTCAGAACATTTAAATGTTTTTGCATGATTTTGATAGTTATGCGCACTGAACCAGATTGTGTGTGGATTGGGGTGCCTAGGTTATCGAGTCCTACAAACTAAAGGTCAGTTGACGAGGTCAAATACTCCTTAAGCCTTAGACCTAAACTTAAGCTTCGCATTTTCCCCAACCTCTTGAGGATTATCCAGATCTTAGCAGATACTTGAATTTTTAAGCCTAAGAGTCTAGCTCAAAAGAACTAAGATCAGCATTCCTACTAATCTCTTTTTGTGTCTCATTAGTACTTTTTCCTTTATTTTTCTTTTCCTTGATGTGGTCTAGAACTTCGGTTGATCCCTTAATCTCTTACTAATGACTATCACTTTTTCTTTTCTATTTTGTGCTCCTTTTTTTGACATTTTGCTCTTTTCCTTCTTATGATTTGTATGGCCTCAAAAATTTTCTCTCCCCTCAATTTTTTTGTTCTTTTTCAAGATTTTTTTCATTTTTTGGTTTTTTTTGTGATATGTGATTTTTTTTGTTGAAACCTTTTCTTGTGAGATGATGTTTTACACTTTCATACCCCCCATGCCTATGATTTGCAATGTCCCCATTGTAAATTAGGTGGGTTCGAATTCAGCTTCGTTCATTCATTAGGACAGGTTTTGGGTGGGCGAACGGGTCGAGGTGACTGTTGCGAACGATTTCTAGACTCGGGTACGGGTACCTGAGGTGGAGTCAGCCATTCTAATGGATGAACCCTAAAGTGCAATATGAATTCAGCATAGGAATGTCAAGAAAGGTTTCGGGTTTTTCAAGAATGACGAGTTGCCTCCTGTTAAGTGCTGAGTTTTACGCCATCGACTGGGTGCAATGAGCTCAGGGAGAATGGAGGGTAAAGGATATCTCAGCCAAATTTGTATCGGTTATGTCAATGAAAGGTTTGAGTCTCTGACCATTCACAACGAAAGGTTCGGAATCGTGGCTGATTGGACTGATCTCAATGGCTCCATTTCCAAAGATTTATCAGACCAGGTAGGGTCCGATCCATTTTGATCGCAATTTTCCTGGGCACAGTTTGAGTTTGGCATCGAAGAGTAGGACTTTTTGACCAGGATGGAAGATCTTTCTAGATATGTGCTTGTCGTGAAAGGGTTTAACTTGCCCTTTGTAAATTTGTGAGTTCTCATATGCGTCGTGGCATAATTCATCAATCTCGCTCATCTGAAGCTTTCTATGGGTTCCAACCTTAGAAAGATCTAGGTTGTAGTTCCGTACTACCCAATAGGCTTTATGCTTCAATTCGACGGGGAGGTGACATGCCTTCCCATACACCAATCTGAAGGGAGACATACCTAATTGGGTTTTGTGGGCGGTCCTGTAAGCCCACAAAGCTTCTGGAAGTCGAGATGACCAGTCCTTCCTGTCAGGTCGAATAGTAGCCTAGAGGATTTTCTTGATCTCCCGGTTCGATAGCTCAGCTAGACCATTAGTTTGGGGGTGGTAAGGAGTAGAGATTCAGTGTGACACCTCGTATTTGGCCATCAGTGACCTGAACTGAGTGTTTGTGAAATGGGTCCCTTCATCGGAAATTATAGCACGTGGAATTTCGAACCATGAGAAGATGTTCTAATGAGTGAATTTGATAACTTTATGATCATTGGTTCGGGTCGGAATGGCTTCTATTTGTTTGGACACATAGTCAACAGCGAGTAAAATGTACTCGAAGCCGTCCGAGATAGGGAAGGGTCCCATAAAATCAATCTCCAAAATGTCAAAAATTTCGTATACTAGAATCGGTTGTAAAGGCATCATATCACGATGGCTCATGTTGCCCAAGGTCTGGAAACAAGTGTATGCCTTACAGTGATTGTATGCGTCTTTGAAAATTGTGGGCCAATAGAAGCCTCATTGGAGGACTTTTGCTGTGGTTTTGTGACCTGAAAAATGCCTATCGCATGCCTGGTCATGGTAGAAAGAGAGTATGCCTTGGATTTCCGCTTCCATGACACATTGTCGAATTATCTGATCAGCACCTATGGGGAAAAGATAATGGTCTTCCCAGAAGTAATACTTGGCATCGAAAAGCAATTTGTCTTTCTTGGCCTTCGGCCAATCGGATGGGATCTAATGTGATGCTAGGTAGTTTACTATATTAGCAAACCATGGAAGCCCTATATTGATAGTCAGAAGGTGCTGATGAGGAAAATGTTTCGTGATGGGTTCGGAAGGGTCGATGATCTCAGAAGGAAGGCAGGATAAGTGATCTGCTACCATGTTCTATTTTCCCGCTTTGTCATGAATCTTGAGGTCAAATTCTTGCAATAGCTCGATCCAGCTGATTAATCGAGGTTTCACGTCCTTCTTTGCAAGGAGATGCCTTACAGCTGTGTGATCCGAGTAGATGATAACACGGGAACCCAGGAGATAAGATCTGAATTTTTCCAGGGCAAATACTACGGCTAGCAGATCTTTCTGAGTAACTGTGTAGTTACGCTGAGCCTTATCAAGTGTTTTGCTAGCGTAGTAAATGACCATGGGTTTCCCGTCAATTTTCTGCCCCAGTACCACTCCTATAGCGAAATCAGATGCATCACACATGATCTCAAAGGGTTGAGACCAATCAGGGGATTGTAGGATCTGGGCTTGGGTAACTCGGTCATGAAGGTTTTTAAATGCTTGAGTGTATTCCTTGGAGATTTCGAAAGGTACATCCTTAGAGAGAAGAGTGGTCAGAAGGCATGCGATTTTCGAGAAATCAGGGATAAATCGATGGTAAAAACTGTTGTGCCCCAGAAAAGATCTAATGTCCTTGATCGGGCTAGGCATCGAAAGTTTGGAAATCAAGTTCACCTTGGCTCGATTGACTTGGATGCCTTTCTCTGAAATCAGATGTCCCAGGATAATTCCTTCAGGCACCATGAAATGGCACTTTTCCAGGGAAAGAACCAGATTCACGTCAGTGCATTGCCTGAGGATTTGGACCAAGTGCAGGAGGCAATCATCAAATGATGCTCCGAATACTGAAAAGTCATCCATGAAGACTTCTAGATAATCACCTACCATATTTGGGAATATGGCAAGCATGCACCGCTAAAAAGTCGTGGGTGCATTGTAGAGACTGAGCAACATCCCTCGAAACGTGTACGTCCCGAAGGGGTAGGTGAAAGAGGTCTTTTCTTGGTCCTCAGAATGGATTGCCACCTGGTTATATCCAGAGTACCCGTCCAGAAAGCAGAAGAACCTATTTTGCGCTAGTTTCTCGAGGATCTGATCAATAAATGGTAGTGGGAAATGATCCTTCTTCATGGAGGAATTGAGTCTTCTGTAATTAATGTAGACTCAATGAGTTAGCCACACGGGTCGGTATGACTTCTCCGGTTTCAATCATAATAACGGTGAGTCTTGCCTTCTTAGGCATAACCTGGATTGGACTCACCCACCGATTGTCAGAGATCGGGTAGATGATCCCTACATCTAACCACTTAATGATCTCCTTTTTTACAACCTTCTGCAGATTAGGATTCAAGCGTCTCTGCATTTCCCGCGAAGGTCGTGTGCCCTCTTAGGTGTAGATACGATGTGTGAAATAAGAGGGGCTGATGCCAGTCAAATCATCCAGAGTCCATCCAATGGCTCTACGATGTTGCTAGAGAACAACAATCAGATGGGATTCCTGGTCAGGTGTGAGTCTGGAGTTGATAATCACAGGAAACGTCTAATTGGAACCCAAAAAGACGTATTTCAGATGATTAGGAAGAGGCTTGAGTTCCAGAAAGGTGTTATCTGCAGCAGTGGGCGGTTCAGGGTGTGTGTCATGAGCAAGGGAAGGAGTTATGGGTGTATCTAGATCAGGGTCAGACTCCTCTATTTGCAGGTTTTGATCTTCTTGTGGTTGATCGGGAATAATCATGTTGTCCTCGATATACAGTTCATCAACCACGGCCTTGATATCACATATTTATTCTATAACATTGTAATTAATCCCTTGTTGGGCCTTAATGATGTCAATCTTCAGTGTTTGGTTCCCAAATTGCAGTTCTATTTGGACCTCCTCACAGTTTATATTGGTCTTAGCAGTGACCAGAAAAGGTCTCCTTATTATAATTGGTGTATCCCTTGGATTTTCAGGTGCATCCATATCCAAGACTATAAAAACCACCGGGAAATAGAAATCCCATACCTTAACAATGACATCCTCGAGTACTCCTTTAGGTCACTTAATAAATCGATCAGCTAACTACAATGTCACCTCTGTCAGTTTAAGCTCAGATTCTTCAAGGTGGTCAAGGAGGGATGTAGGTATTAGGTTTTTGGAGGCACCTAGATCTAATAAGGCTCTGTCGAATTGGGTATCACCAATGGTACATGAAAGCAGGGGAGTACCTGGGTCTTTAGCCTTAGGTGGGAGTTTGCTCAAGATTATAGAGCTAGCTTGCTCTGAAAGTACAATCAGACTCCCACTTTTGGTTCGCGGCTTACGCTTGGGTGTACATACATCTTTTAGAAATCGTGCGTAAGCCGGTACATGGTGGATTGTATCCATCAAAGGGATGTTTATATGGACCTGTTGAAAGAGCTTGACCAGATCCTCCTCAGGAGCCATGGGTTTGGTTATCCTCTTTCCCTTGGTTAAGGCCTCGGGAAATGGAACCTTGGTTGGTTCCTCTAGAATAGGTCCAGGTTCTTGATCTTGGATAGGGGTGTCCTGGATAACTATCCTAGGGCTTGGCCTACTACCAGGCTTGGAGTGGTTTGGATAAGGTGGGTCTTGAGTTGCTTTACCACTACGGGTTGTTACCGAGTTTAGTCTTGCCTGGTTTTGGTTTAAGGTTGGTAAAATAGGTGGCTGCTGTTGAAATCCTGCGTAAGATGTCGAAGCTTCTATCCCGTCGGGTGATGGAACAGAAGGGGCCTGATAAATCATGTGGGCGTGGCCCGAATTTGGGTTCATAACGCACTTTTGGGTCGGTACGTTATTTGGATTTGGCAGAGGTTGCGAAGGGAGTGTGCCAGGTTGGTGGGAATTCGCCATCTAGGCGAGTTGATTGTGAACCTTTGTGATCTTGTCCTTGTGATATTTTTGTATTGCCACATTCTTCTTCTGAATGACAGCCAGAGTCTAAAGGATAAGAGTCATTTGATCTGCTTGGTTTGGCCCAGATTGATAGGTGGGGTTGGGCCGAGGCTGAGGCAGCTGATATGGACGAGGCGCTTGTGGACGAGGTTGATAAGGTGGTCTTTGATTCTGAGTATTTCCCGCCCATAGGAAATTGGGATGATTCTATCATCTAGGGTTATAGGTATTGGAGAATGGGTCATTCTAGATGGCATTGAGGTCTTCACAGGTCTGAGGAGCCTCAAGAAAATCTGAGTACAAAGGTTTAGAGTTCCCCTAACTAGAGTAATTTGGATCGAAGGTCTCTCCGATCCTGGAGTCAGACGAGGATGGATACAGGTCCATCCCCTGAGAAGATCGGTGATAGATGTTTTGCACAGTTTCCCTCGCAAGAGGTGGCTGTGCAAACAGGTTTTGCACAGAGGTGGCTCGCTACTGATATCGAGTCAGCTCATCCACCTTCTTTTCTTTGATAGAGACCTTATCCAACCAATTGGCCATCAGTTCCAAGTCAAAGGATGTGGACAGGCCCTACGTCTCATTTGCTCCCCTAGGATTTGTCGATGCGCGGGCATTCATCCAATCGAATAGGCCCATGGAGTCATTATTGATGGGGTTCTCACACATATTCTTGAAAATCTCCCACACTGTGTCTTCGTGTTGACCCATGATGTTTCCTCCACAAGTTTCATTGACGAATAATCGAATGTCTTCACGGAGTCCCTGGTAAAAGACTAGACTTGTTCCCATTTAGGAACTCCGTGGTGGGGGCACTTTCGCATGAGATCCAAGAATCGGTCCCATGCCTCATGAAGGTTCTCCCGATTGTTGAGTGAAGTGAGTGATCTGGTGGCGCAAGGCATTTGTTTGACCAACGGAGAAGAACTTTTTCAAGAATTTAGACTGGAGTTCAACCCATGTGTTGATCGGACGCGTCTGAGTCTGATACCAATGAGCTGCCTTGTCCATGAGGGAGAAGGAAAACATCTCTTAAGTAGAATATCCCGATTTTGTACATCTGACCCGAAGGTCTGGGCCAGATGCTTGAGTTGTTTGATGTGCTGGAAGGGATCCTCGGAGTTAAGCCCATGGAACTTTGGAATAGCATGAATCATGTTAGGCTTGAGTTTTGAATCAGGACCTCTAGCCGGGATTTCGACTCGAGGCTCGCTTACCACCGCAGTGGGATTATAGTGATCTCACATCATAGGATGCTACGGCGGGTTTACAAAGTTCTAGAATAGATCATTCAAGCGCTGGAGTTTGTGTTCAAGGTTGTTCTCTTCTTCAATTGGTTGTTGATGAGCGCATATTTGTGGGCTATTTATGTATTTTATTACCTAGACATTAAGCTAACATGAACATTTATATAGCATACATTAATATGTAAATAGGATAATATAAATCTCATGCATTGATAATATCATTTAGAATTTATTTAGAATATCATGCATTGAAATAGGTTGCATTACAATTAGTGTTTTGAATTTAACATAGAAGTTAAGGTCTTACATATAAATAACCCAATAATCATTTTTCTTTATTTTTATTCTCTTCGTAGCAATGGCTTCTCACACTGAATGCATGCCTTAATTGCTAAGGAGAGTGCACGTCACCAACGATCCCTCTTCTCCAACACTTCTTCCTCTCCATGATCTTGCAGCCATAAAAGAAGACCTTAACCGCACCAGTAGGAGGAGGCCACCACCATTCCGATCCACCACTGCATAGAGCTTTAGAGCTTTTCCATTCCACCATCACCAGCCTCCTACCGCGAGCGCAAGTCCACACCACCGTGGGCAGGTGAGGTGATAGACCATCGCACCATCAGTGGCTTGTGCCGCTTACTACGAGCGTGTGCCTGAAGGCCATGCAACCACCGCCAGCAACCACCTTTAGTTCCTCGCCCCTGCGCCAGTTAAGACGTCTGGGAATGATCCCAGACATCTGACCTCCCATATCTTCTTCCATCTTCTTCTTATTTCTTGTTGGTTTGTTTCCCCTCCACTTCAACAAAACCCATCACCATCCACACCAGCAGGAGCTGCCACCTGCTGCCGAGCCCTCCATGCACTTGTGCAGCCAGCGTGCCTCTGGCAAGCATGCCTGTAGCGTGCAGCAGCAACAGTTGCAACCACCGCCTGGACACCACCTCCTCCAGCACACCACTTGTAGTCACACGCCGCACCAGACCCCCACGCGTGCCTGCAGCTCGTGCACCCCTCCACGTGTGCGTCACCTCCAACTCCCCACCAGCACCTGCAGCCGCACACCCCGCCAGAGCCCGCCGTGCTCATGCGGCCTGCAGTGCCCGCATTCACCCAGCTCGCCTCCGCTCCCCTCTGCGTACACAACACCTCCACGCATCTTCAGTAGCGAGCAACCGTGGCCTGTGCACCCTCACCACACGACTTGAACGCCTCCAGTAGGTGCGCTCCACCCACGAGAGCTCACGTACGCCTATGCGTGCCCACGCGAGCAGCGCCGCGCCACCGTCCTCAGCAGCTGCAGCCACCACCGGAAACCACCCTTCGCCGGAGCTCCGGCCATTTTGTAACCTGCCGCCGCCACCACCACGAAGACCTTGCTCCGGCCAACCTAATCCCAGAAGGGCTCCTCCAACGAACCTCTCTTCCGTGTGCAAGGAGAGAGGTAGAAACCTCTATTTTTGGTTGAATTAGTATTTTCATTTCATGCCATTGCCAAAAAAATGATTTCTGATTTATTCTTATTTTATTATGGTGATTTTATGCAAAGAACCTCCATATTTCTCTTAAATACAAAATCAGCTCATCTAATCATTGTTACATTGATCTAAAGGCGATTTTGATTCGATTTCTTAGAGAAATTAATCGTGGACATTTGCTTTTAACCCTTGCAAGTTTAAATAGGTCATTGCCTCCCTATGGATACAACCCACTCCTAATTGAGTGGTTATTTTAATTGTTGATTAGTCAATTTTTCCACCACTTACATACTACAACAGCGTGTTATTTCATTTGCGAAACTTAATCGAAAGTGGAAAATTGACTCGTCAATTGTGCCCTGATGGAAGAAGGAGAACTTGGTTCTGACGAATCAGAGGAGAGGTCTATGTGGTGGGGTTGCTACACAAACACAGGCGACGAGGCTTGGCCTCGGTTGGAGTGGATTTCTAGAGGAGGTCTTAAGGATGGTCTCAAGGACCTCCTACCAAACATGCACTGAAGGATTAGATGAGATTAGAATGTGCTGGAACCAATCGAGACACCCAAGAAAAAATTGGATGACTATAGAGGTTCGGGGCGGATGATACCCCTTAGTTAGAAAAATTGTGCACTTGAGAAATACCTGGGCAGCCAGAGAGGGAGAGTTCCGCAAAGACCCCTACATGGTAGAGCGTCCCCATGAGTTACAGGGTTTCCCCCACCTAACCTCTCTTGTCACTGAGATTCCAGGTAGACCAGAATGGGGACCTTGACCTCTTAAGTCTACCACTTTTAATTAAGATCAAAGGTGCTTAGGGTTCCACTTGAACTTTAGATATTTTAAGTGCAAAAAGTGACCTAATTTCAAGGTTGGTTGACCCAAGGGGTCAACTTCACGTATTTATCCTTTGAGAGCTTTTAGGTCCTTTCTTTTAGGGTTCAAGTGAACTTAAGAGTTTGAATTTTAGGGTTTCTCTTGGATAAGTCTTTTCAATTAAGGTTTAGGCACACCTCTTTTTGAAAAATTTGATTCTTGCTTAGAGAAGATGTCTCTAAAAACCCTAGATTAGAATCCTTAAGTTGGTCTAATTGGTCCAATTTAGTTGCCACAAAAGATGGTATCTAAGGCTCAATCAAGAAGGTGCTAGCCCTAGTTACCTTAAATGGATGCACAATTCAAAATGTGTTGAAATTAAAATCAGGCAACTTTGGTGGATTAGCTAGGTATGAAAAGCAAGTAGCTGTAAATTGATTTTTTTTTCTTTGTTTTTCCTTTTCAAAATTGAGGGGCTTAAGAGAAAGGGCTAATGAGAAATTTACCTACCCCTGGTGTGGTTTTTGTGCGGCTGTCTTCTTTTCCTCCCCTGAAATAATCACAATAGAAGAAATAGATCAAGTTAGTATTGAATGAGGAGTTGTGATCGAGATTTCTAAATTTCCCATTTCACCCCAACAATGGCGCCAAAATGTTTGTCAAAAGCGAAATCGAGTTAAAATGAATGCATCATAGATAGCCAAAATCACTTTGAAAACAAATGAAAGTTTATTACTCAAAAAATATAAAATTGAGGTCGAACACAGAGAGCAAATTGGGATTTAGAAACCAAGAATACAACTTTCAACTTTATAAAATGCAATGACCAATAAAAGTTATGAAGCAAAAATGATATCAATGTGTATAGAAGCTCAAAAATATAAAGATGGACGTCTGATGTAAAAATCAGATGTCTTAAGTGCCCAATGCTACAGTGCTTCATTTTGATTTTTTCTCTTCTACTTTATGCCTTCAGCTTCTTTTCTTCTTCTGTCTTCTATGATTCTTCTTATTCTCTGATTCGTCTTTGGCCTTTTCTTCTTTTTTCTCTTCTTTCTTCTGATTGCTGGCCTTGGCTTCTTCTTTCTTTCTTCTTTATCCTTCTTTGCTTCTGACTTCAGCCGAGCCTTCTCAGACTTCTACCTTCCTTCTTCTTCCTTTGGCTTCATGCTAAGGCTTCCTTCTCCTTCTTCCTTCTTCTCTGCGACTTCACCCTTAGCTATTGTTGTGGCTTCCTCCTTCCTCTTCTTTGGCTTCACCCTCTTTTTCCCTTGAGAGCAAAACCTAACCCCTACCTTCCCCATGAACTCTCCTCTCTTTTATCTCTTAGGCTAGCTCTCCTAGAGCCTTCTCAGGTAAACGGGTCGGGTTAGCACACCCGAGACCAAGCCCACTGGAGTGCGTGGTGGGCGAGGAGCGCACGGGTCGAGAACTAGGTCCGCGGAGGCGTGTTTTGCGAACGAGGCATGGGATGAGTGGGACCACACCCCGTGTCAGGAGGCACTAAGCCCCTGGCACTTTTTCAATTTATGCCGCTTTACTTGCTCAAAGACTTCCGAGGTGGGACTAAATGTCCCACCTGCTTCTCGCACGCGCCTACAGCAGGTCACGCTCAATTGCTGAGGCTACAGGTGCTTTGGCTTCTAATTACTGGCTGGAGTTATTCATGAAGAGATTCCGCGCGTCTGGACCTGGAGTCCTAAAGCCTAGAGCTGAAGATGAAGCTTGCAATCTTCTTCAAGCTCGCTCCAATGGCGGTCAGGGCACCTGTACCTGTATACAAGAAAATGGCCTCACAGCCTTGTCAAATCACTCAGAAAGCTTCATCGTGACATGGCGAAGGTGGCCCGGTGGTTGGCGTGGTGTGGGGCAGCCTAGGCATGCGTTCCTAGGTCATTCTATGGCCGTGGAGTTGGGTGTGTTCGAAGGAAGTGTGTGGAATGTGTGGCGGTCAATGGAGAGGAGGAAAATGATCAGTGGGATGTGGCAATGATTTTGATGTGGTTGGCAAGGTGGGTGGGTGCATGGAATGGCTGGAGCACCTCGTCAGTGGTCTGCTGGAGGTGGAGAAGGTGACAGTGATATGTGATCGTCCGGGCATGAAAATAGAAATAAATGAAGGGAAAAGAAAGAGCAGAGTAAGGGGACTTATCTACGAGGTGATAGATGAAGGGGGAGCGACATAGGTGGATGGCTCGTATGTGCCGTCGTCAGAGACGAAGACCTAGAGAGAGACGGCGACGACGAGAGGGGGATAGGTGCGGGTGCAAGTGTGGCGCAACGTGGACAAAGGAGGCGGAGGCAAATCTGCCACTGATATGGTGTCAGAGCGACGAGAAGAAGAGGTAGGAGTCACCAGAGCTTGTTAGGCTTTTTGGCCCGAGGGGAAGAGAGGAAGATTAGGGGTATTCTCAAGCCAAAACAAGCTTGAGATCAACAGGAGGATTTGGGGTCCCTTTTATAGTCTCAGGCAGAGGGCCTTGTGCTTGGAAGGCAAGCTTCCAAGCATGGCAACCTTGCTAGACTTGGAAGGTCAGGAGATACCCAAATCTCTCATGCGTTCGCATGAGAGATTGGGTTCATACGAACGAGAATTCTTTAGAGAATCTCCCTTTCAAATTTAAGAGGGATTCTCTGAGGAATCAAGGAGATATCCCCCTTGAATCCACACCGGAGTAGGGTTCCTCCACTGTAATGGTGGAGAGACCTAATTGCAAAGAACGACGAGGAATCTAGGGGGTGTCTGCAAGGGTTTTCAATAGCTAGGGGCATAAATGTAATTGGGTTGGACTATTTTGCAAAGTAGGTCAAAGTGAACTCCCCTTTGGTCCAAGTTTTGGTATAAACTTAATTTGGACCTAAGGAATCCAATGGTGAAGTTCGATTTTAGGTTTGACCACGTTTGACTGGGCATTTCACATAAAAACCCAATTTAGGGCAAATATTTGACTATGACCACTATTTAAGTCAAAATAGGTTCTAAAGGCCAAATTGAAGGTTCTAAGCCTTAGAGGATATTTTTACTTGAATTGTAGAGGGTTTAGTTGAATTTTATCCTGACCATAACCTTGTTAAATTAAGTGGATCTGTTTTAAGGTTACAAGAAGTTATTTAATTCCCAGATTTCACATTAACCCTTTTCTGTTTGAACCAACCCACTTTTTATCTTGTTAAGACCATTTGACTTATGTTTAGCCCCTAAGAAATCTTGTTGTTACACTGCAATAGTAAAATTGCAATTTTACCCCTTGTTTCTTATTTTTCTTTCAAACTGGTTATTCCTTGATTTAGGCCCTTCATTTGGTTATGTAGGATCTTTTGTTCTCTTTTCTAGGTCAAAATGAGCTATTTAGGGCTCATGATGGTATTCGTATCAAGCTACAAAGGTGGAGGAGAGTCTGCCATGCAGAGTAGGTCACCACCCCCCAGTCACCATTGTGTAGAGCTTGAAGCTCACCTCCATTCCACCACCGCAAGCCTCCTCCCCAGCAAACTCTCACCACTATAGGTGTGTGGAGTGATAATCCACACTACCAACCGTCAGTCATGCAATCCTATCACCGTGCTTCACCACTGTGCACCCTCCCCCTATCCACCGTCAACACCACCGTGGCCACCACTATTCATCTTCCCATCCTCTGTTTTTCCTCCACCAAAAGGAACCCATCACCTCCTCGCCGCACCACCTTCACTAGCTGCACGCAACCACTGCCATCCACACTCGGCAAGCAGCTGCGACTCACACCCATCCACGCCACGCCTCCATGCACTCACGCAGCAGCTGCAGTTGTAGCAACATGCACGGCCCACACGACCAGTGCGCCGCCGGTACACACCTTCAGTGCACCACGTGCGACCTACGCTAGTCCTCGCCTTCGGCCTACACGCGTAGCTAAGCATGCTACCCTCCTCGCCACTAGCACATTGCCACCCCACACCTCCATGCGTGTATGCAGCCCTCCAGCAGCGTCCCGCCCCCTCATCTCCGTGCACAGAAGCAGCAGCAACAGCCACCACCGTCACTTCTCTCCTCTGTACAGTCGCCTTCAACCATGCCGTGATTTGCTGTTTCCACCACCGTGAAGCCCTCGCTCCACTTGACCTCCGGCAAGCTCCTCCCCTTTGGCCATCCTCTCCTCCATGCATGGAAGGCATCCAAAGGAAGTGCTTTGTTTCTCATTGAATTAGTTTTTACAAAGAATGCCATTGCCAAGGAGTTTTTTTTTTTGTCTATTAATTAAATATTGTGGTGAGTTTATGCAAAGGGCCTCTCTCTTTCTCATAAATACTATTTCAGCATAATCTCTTATTATTTTCTTGATTTGAAAGAGGATTTGGGTTTAGTTACTTTGGCTGATAACTTGTGAACATCTGTTTTTGGATCCATATGAGTTTTAATAGGTCACCGCCTCCCTATGGACACGACCCACTCCCTTGAGTGGTTAATTTCAATTCAATACTTTGATTAGTCGATTTTCCACCACTTAGATCTACAAACGACAAATCATTTTAATTATCATCACTGAAAGAAAAAAATCGACTCGTCAAATGGTGCCATTGCTGGGGAGGCAATGAGCCTAATAAACTCACATTCATTCATTTATTCATGCTAATTTAAATTGAAGCATATTTAACCTATTTTATCTGATTTTGTGCGAGGTACACATATTACGTACGAGTTGTCGCACCAGCCTTAGAGATCAGGCGATCCTTGACGTCGCCAGTGGAGTTGCAACACTAATAGAAGGAGCATCACACCTGCCTCAACAACGCCTATGTGGACCTTGTTTCCACCGCTGGAGGACATCCTGAGTGATTATCATCTTTATCTCCACTGATCTTTAGTAGTTAGATTTTGAACACTATTTTCTGTACATTCATTGGAAGGCCCTTGTTCTGGGGTCACGTGCACGTTTTAGGGGTTTGTTCCCTGCCATTGTTTTAGGCCCCTGCACGGGTAACATTTTGGGAGTCGTTCCCATTTATTTAGACTTAGATTTTTATTTTCTCTCGTGGATTGATTTTTATTATTTGTGCATAAGTAGGTAAAAATAAAAACATAAAAAAATACACCCTTAGGTCGAATCATTTAGGATTGAATAAGCAACATCTAGATTTAATTTCCCATTTGGCATATTGCATGAAGAATGCTGAAATTAGGTATGCATTTCTAACTTTGCATTTCTACTTGTCATGCAAATGCATTTGGATTAATTTCAATATTGAATAGATCTAATTGGTCACATTTAATTTTTTTGAAAAAGGACTAATTAAAGGAGGGACATTTAAAAACCAAGGACTTGATTTTCAAACTTGTCATGCAATTCAAAATTCAAAATCTTTTGCGGTGTATGCACACTTGTATCTTGTGCATCGAGGCACGCTTTTAGACACTCCTTAGGTTTGGAACCACTAGGACTAGAGCTTCCTATTACTGGGGTCTAAAGTGACCCAAACTTTAGTTTAGAGGTGAAGTTGCCTCCAAACCTTGCAGATTGAGGGTAGTTAAGAAGCACCACGAAAGCAACACTTCAAAGGAAGGGCTTGACCATACTTGCATCCCTCTTTGTCGTGTTTGGTGGTGACTAAACTTTTTGGGCTTTAGGGAGGATCACCTAAGTCCCAGTTAGGTCTTCTTAGGTGTATCGTAGGTCGGCAAGTAGGCACGTAACAGTTTAGATAACTTGATTTGTCACCTACAAGTAGACTTAAATCTCAAAAGCCTAACTGATTAAAGACCTAAAAAGTCCTTTGATTTGTGTTTGTATTGGGAGGAATTTCATTGTGGTGTGAGTTAGAATGGACCATGTTGACTTTCATCCTTTCACATCTTGCCCACACCCCTACCCCCACTTTGTGATCTTTGATCCCATATGCCGTGATGGTCCACCTTTTGATGGACAAAATGACAACCAGTGGGATCCTTTTTACTCCTATTATAGGAGTATTGGCCTGGTTAAGCCCCAAATCAATGAACAGAACCTAGGAACGGGATTTTCCTTGCCTAATATCCCACACACCAAACAAATACTCAACCTACTCTCCCTGAATGATTATAATGGTTGGACGAAAACTCCTAGGAACTATAAGCCTGAGCCTGACTTCTCTCATGATAGTAATGATGACCTCTCCTCCTTGAAGATGGAAATACAGAAAATGTAAGACAAAATGGTTGAATTATTAGGAGAATCTTCAAGAGCAGGCCAGTAAGAAAAAGAAATTAGCCACCCAATCTACCCGATTGAGGATGACGTGCACCCCTCTACACTAGATGCATCTCCCGTGGGAGAGCCACACCCTATGTTGGAGGGGAATTTTGGGGATTATGTAAGGGAGAATAGCTACTTTTCAAGGATTGATTTTGAAACCTCCCTGCTAGATGATGATAGGTCCATTTTAGTGGACTAATTTAGTGCCTAAGAGCATTATTATTGAAATGAAAATGTATTACGCAACATGCACTGCATAGATAAAATTAATAAAGCTGTACAATTATCATTCCATGCATTTTTACATCTTAATCAAATAAATTCGAGCCATTATGGAAAGAGAAATTTGAATGAAATCATACTTAAATTTAGAGTTCATCTTTAGAGATTTAATTTGCCATATAAGAGAAAAGGAAAGAAAGAAAAAAGGAAAGAAAAAGGAAAAAAGAGAAAAAAATAACCTTCCTTTATTTCTCCTCCAATCTCTCTCTCTCTCACGAATATTCTCTACTCCTTCCTTCTCTACTCTCTCTCTCTCTCTCCTTATTTAATATGCAAAGATGGGTCCCCCTGGGAGGCCGATCTCCTCTCCCACGAGAGGTGCCCCCTCTCCAGCATCTTCCTCTCCAAGGGGAGGAAATGACCTCTCTCCTCCACCGTGTGCTACTACCACCGCGAGCCTCCATCGTCGACGACTGCGATCTCCCACCACCGCGTCTCGCCTTCGATGACCACCACCGTGTCCCGACTACGATAAATCATTACTGCGGTTAGTGGTGACAGCATCGACACCTGCAACTGCATCTCCGACTTCGCAACCATGAACCTCCTCTCCGCCACTATGAGCCGCCATCAAAACCTTCAACCGCATGCCTGCCCCCCTGTTAAGTCGGTCGAGAATTGTTCTCAGACGTCTGAAGATCTAAACCACTGATAAACGCCAGTTTATCTTCATTCTTATGGATTAAAATAATCCTAGCTCTTAAGATTTTGCTCCGTAAATAGGTTTTTGGGATGCATTTAGGCATTAATTAGGCTAGGCATGCATTGCATTTCTTAATGTGTTTTTGATATGTTTTTGTGAGTGTTAGGGATAAGCAGATTGCCAGATCCCTAGAACCCTAGCACTCAGGAGGGCAGCTGGTAAAGGAGAAGCTCAAACAAGCTGGAACTGAGCTTGATCCAGCTCACCATAGTTGGAATCCAGCTTACCTGAACTAGGGTTAGATCATCCTAGTTCCATTAAGCTCATCTTAGCTGAATGGCAGCTCAAGAGAGCTCATCTTAGCTCACCCTAGCTCAGGTCAGATCAAATCCAGCTCAACTTAGCTGAATCTAGCTTATCTCAGCTCCCATTAGTTCACAGGGAGCTTTAGCTAGCTCAGCTGAGTTGACTGAAGTTCACCTCAGCTCAGGAGCAGCTTGATCCAACTCCACTCAATTGCAGCTAGCTGAAGATGACTTCATTTTAGCTCAGGAAGCTCAAGTCCAGCTCCCGGGGATTCAGCTTAGCTCAACTCAATTGAGCTAAGATACCTTAGCTACCTTAATCGGCTTAATCCTCCCCGAGAGCACCAGACCCAGCTCACCTCAGCTCCTTGTGGAAGAAGCTAGTTTACTTTAGCTTGGCTTAGCAGCTAGCAAAGAACTAGCAAGCTAGGCCAGCTAAAGTAGCTCCATGCCATCCTCTTCAGCAGCTGCCAGCTCCATTTCAGCTCCATACTTCTTCTGTCCAACTCCTCTCCACAAACCCTAGCTCCCATTGCCTCCTCCTCTACTCCATTATTAGCTAATCTAGCTTAGCTTAACTTAGCTTAGCCAGGCCCTAGCTCCCTTGCCATCCACCACCTACAACTTAACCCTAACTAGTTCCACTAACTAAGTCCACCTAGTCCACCTAAGCTCTACCTCGTCCACCCTTGTTTTGGTGCCAACCCAAGCCATCCCTTCACCCCTCAACCTCCTCCAAAAGACACCTAAATTTGGTGCCAAAACCTCCCTTCTAGAAGCCTCTCTTTTGGCACCAACTTCTGACCCCATCATGGCCATCCATCCATCCACCAAATACACCCCAACCCTTCCTTACATGGCTCCACCTAGCCCCCTTCTAGAAGACCTATTTTGGCAAAAACTTCAGAATACACCACCACCATTACTACCTCCCATTGCACCCCCTTGGTTGGCACCAACTAACCCCAGCCCTAGGATCAAATTAACTACCCATAACCACCACCTAAACACATCCTAGCCATCCACCTAACCCATGCCTCCTACCCCCCTCTCCACCTCTATAAATACCTATCATATTCCACCAAAAAAAATCATCCTCCATTTTAGTTTTTTCTACTGTATACCCACCATAATTCAAGGCCAAGGAAGAAGAAGAAGAAGAAAAGAACATTAAGGGGGCATCCTACCCACCCCCTTGGTGCCTTCTTCCCCTTCTTTCTTCTCCCTTGTGACACGCTACGGAGGAGGAGCACTCCCTCACTAGAAGGACAGCCAGGCAAGGAGGAGCAAGGGTGGTGCACGCCCACCCTTGAAGGAGATCATTGAAGGTGGTAGCTTCCACCTTGGAGGAGCATCTCAAGGAAGGAGAAGGAGGAGCCCTTTTCAAGCCTAGGAGCCACTAAGCTTGGAGCAAGGAGCTTCACCTCTTCACCAACAATTCAGGAGGACTTGTGTTTTATTTTATTTGTTGTAATTATCTAGTAGTAGAAGCATTTATCTACTAGGGTTTTTGTAAAACACTCTCTTTCAATCAAAGTTGCCTTCTTTAATCTTTTTGTTGCATAGTCTTGTAGAATTCTTGTTTAACTTTTTTTTATTCCCTCTCCCTAATTACTCTAGGCCTCCACGTGCCTAGAGTGAACTTAGGGAGAGGCTCTACTTGTCACTATAATAGTAGTGTATGGATTAGTATAGAGAATTTTCTTGCTATCAACAAACCTGCATTATTCTCGTCACTTCAAAACCTATAAAAATCATATATATAAAACACCAAAAAGAAAGTTGAGTATATTTCCAAGTAAGAGACGTAATTTTGCAAACATTTGGCCTCCTTGGATGATTCTAGATACTCCCCTATCTAGGTTATAAATTTTAAAAGCTTATGCGAGTTTACGTGTTACAACGACTCTGAAAACCCTAATTACAAATCATGCTAAATTTTACATCAAACTCCTCTCCATCACCGCACCTTCTTCTCTCCTCCGTGTGCCAGCACCTCTACTGCATGCCTTCCTCTGCCAACTACAGCAATAGGATCCCCAATGCTCTTGGTCTTCTTCTCCTCAAGCTTCAGAGAAAATCCCCCCACCCTCAGCTCTAGCCACCACACTCATCGTTCCTCCTTTGCACCCGATCCCCTTCACTCTTCCTCTTAACGCTTGCATGCTTACAGACCACACACAATAGACTAGCCTCCTCCCTCGATTGCATCCACTCACCACCGTGACCATAGCAGCACCATGCGTCACCTTTCCCTCGACCGCGATCACCCCCGACAGCAACACTCCCTTGGATCCAACCACCGCGATAGCCTGACCTTGACCTCCTCTCCTTCTTCTTCTTCGTTCTTCACAAAAGAACCCAATAGCGTCCACTGCCCACCTTCCTCCTCGGTGTCAACAGAGACCCTCCAGTGCCTCCCATCCACCACTGGAGGCGATGTACGCAGCTCTACCCTCACGCGAGGCCTCCTCGACCAAGCGCAACTTCCAAACAGTGGTAGCAGCCCTTACCACTGCCGCACCTCCTCCTTGATGCCAGCGGCAACTCTGGCCACCTCCCGCCATGGAAGCACCATCATCAAAAACCTCTTTGCGTCCTCGACCTCCTCGAAGATTCGCGCCTCTAGCTAATGCTTCTTACGTGAGCAAGGTGAAAGCATTCCCTGTTTTGCTACAGGGAAAGCTCCATTAATATTTACATTCAATGCCATTTCCAAGAATTTGATTTTGATATTGATTATTTTATTATGGAAAACTTGTGGGAGGCCCTTCTCTTCTTGAATTATTGTGACAACAATGGAGGATTTGATTTACAAGTTAATGCACTTTGTTTTTCCTCCCATGTTGAGTTGATATCAATGGCAAGCTATTTTTCTTGGACATGACTTTATGTGAAATTAATATTGGTGATCTTATTGGTTCTACACCTCCCTGTGATACGACCTGAAGTGCGGTATAATTTCAGTATTTTAGTAACTTTGATTGAAGGTTTTCCACCACATTATTTACTACAATGCATTATTTTTCTGACATTGTTTCTGCAAGTGAAAACCTCGACCAAATGACACTTCCTTTAGAGGTCCACACCTTAAGTGGGAGGTGGATATGTATGGAAGTAGCTATACATTGGATGAAGGTGGCAACCCAAGAAAGATGATGATCAGGTTGAGTATCCACTTGAATTATATTGGAGTCAAAAAAAGGGAATGATGGTACCATTAGAAGACCTTGACCCAGATGATAGTATTTTCGTGACATTTGATGAAGTGGGTTAAAGTCAAGTTGTTAATCCCACCCTCCCTTCTGATCATGAGGTGGAACTTGTCAAAGCTACGAGTTACTAAACTAATGTATTTGGTTTTGAAAAACCTGTCGTCATAGTTTAAAAGCGAAGAAATCGAGTTCAACACATAAAATTTGTACCAGAATAGAAATCCTGAGTCGAACTCAGGGAGGCTATGTCGATCTATATTCGCAATTATACTTTTTTTAGAGTTTTTGTTGAAAAGCGAAGCGACGTAATTACAATGAAGCAATATTAACAATCAGAATAAATGAGAGGGAGAGAAAGAAAACATGCACTCAATATTTCAAAGTGTTTATACAATGAAACCAAAGAAGAATTAAACTAGAAAGAGAGAAATCAACTACACTAGAAAGCAGGAAAATTTTACTCTAGAAAGCATTAAAAAGAATGGAGAGAGAAATATCCTCCTCGACAATTGCTTGGAGGATGAGCTAGATGGGACAACGCCTGGAAGAAGGGGAACGATGCGGGAAGAAGGAGGACGAAGCGGGAAGAACGGGAATGAAGCAGCACATCATCGTCGTCACGGGATCCTCTTCCGAAAGGGGTGCGAAATTTTGACTTTATCTCTTGAGAAGCATCCCGGGTGTGGGACAAGCTTCTCTTGAGCTTTGGAGAGGTAGAGGAGAGAAGGAAGGGATGAAAATTTTGTATGGAGGGGGTCTCCTTTTATAGTTGCAAGGAGTGAGGGCAATTTGGCCTTTTTAATCTCAAAATATTAAATAAGGGGTCTTTAGTGACGGATAAAACCGTCGCTAAAGCCCCAGTCGTCGGCGATGTGTGCCGCCCGCTCGCCTCCTGCACATGAAAGCGTGCTCACATTCATCAAGTCTCAACCGTTTGATCGCGAGATCGAACGGCTGAGATGTGTCCTCGCTCCCCTCCTCATCACGCGTACGTCGCATGCGATCTCGCATTACGTGCGAGCGTGCAATAGTGCGTGGGCGCTATTGAGTGCCCGCAGTCGCTCAATCGCTATCGAGCGGTCGATACGCTTGCTCGCCCGCACCTCAGATTCGCTCCACAAGACTCGAACGTGAGTCGCATGTTCTCGCGAGCACTCTCACCCGCTGCGCTACAGCGGGGTTTGTGTCGCAAAGATGATTTCGTGCGCGTGCGATCAGGACCGTTGGATTGAGATCCAACGGTCAAGGTGGCTCTTCGGATGAGGCTTAAGAGAATGGGCATGACGGTTGGGATGCAATCTCATTCATTGGATCTTGATCCAACGGTGGAGATGCGTGGGTGCTAGCAGCTTCAGAAGTTGAGGGCGACTGGTTGGGCGGTCGAGATGGCACCACGTGGTGCCATCTTAGCCGTCCATCTTCCGGATGATGTAGATGGTGCCACGATTGTTGGATTGAGCCGATTTTCATGCCGTTAGGCTACGATCGTCGATCCGAATCCATCCGTGCAGTCGGATTTGTCATCTGAAGTGTGGATTAACACCATTTTGGCCCTTGATCTTCTAGGGTTCCTCGATCTCTATCTGATGCTACATATGTCAGATTAGGGCGATCTTGGAGTCGTTGAACTCCAATCGTTGCCCTGATCACATCTGTATGGTTGGATCTTCGATCTGAGGCCCCGATAAAAATTTTGCCTTGTCCCTAAACATAAAAGGAGACAATTAACCTCCATTTTATTCAAACTAATCTAAATGCAAGATGATGCATGCTATGCAATATTTATAGTATGTAATGCAATTCTATGCTCAAGAACATGCATAAATAGACATCTTATGTTGTGTAAACATATTTACATCACACCCCCATGTGTATCTTTTGCTAGTCCCTAGCAAAAGCTATATGCTATTTATAAAAGAATTAGGTTGGATTATTTGGGCATGAGTTATTTTCAATCATTAAAAAAATGTTTACTTAGGATCTGAACTTTCAAAGACACAACAATGGCCGGGTATTTGCCAAAATGCAGACCGCCTCAAGCCCTTGCCTTATTCAAAGAAAAAAAATTTCTTTTTCTCTTTTTCTTCTTTTCTAATTTTTTTGAATTTTTGAGTTTTAGGGTTTAAGAGTGGCTTTCTACGGCCATTCAACTCACCCAAGATTTGATGAGAATCCTAAGTTCTAAGCATCTTATTGTGAATGTGGTAGACTCGTTGATCGGCAGTTAAAACGGACTTTGAATTTCTATGCCTCTAGGTGACCTTAAAAAGAGAATTCTGCCTAAAGGTGTATCTTTACAACCGGTAGCTTTCTCCCTACTTTTTTTTTTATGGGGTCAACACAAGGGTGAATCCAGTGTATATCTCCCCAGTTTATTCTACTTCTCCGCTTCTTCCTAAGTGTTTTGGGAATTTTCAGTGCATTTCTTGAGCTAGGTTTTGGACAATCAGTCAATGAGCTGTTACCACCGACAACTTGCTAGCCATACTTGTGCGGCGAAGTGTAGCTTATTTCTTTTGTTTTCTTTTTTCTTTTCTCCTTTTTTTTCTTTTCTTTTTGACTTTTTTTTTCTCTTTTTTTTTTTTAAGTAGGTGGCTTCCCTAGTCTAAAATTTACCTAAAGGCAGCAAAAAGAGAATGGTCCAGTGACTGGGCTCTGGACAACCTACCTATGGGCTGTTACTCGCGATAACTTACCAGCCATATCACCCTAGAAGGTTCATTAGCTACCCAATTTCCGTTAAAATCGTCGAACGAGTTAGTGACAAGATAGTGTGTAGATGCTTTAAGCTTAAAGTTCCCTCAAATCAGAGGGCAAGTTGCTAAGTTGTGTACTTATCACCCAAACTTATTTACTCAAATTAAAATAGAATTCAGGTTGGCGAGGACTTGAAAAATAAATTCACATTTTAGTCGATACATGGGCCGATTAAGTCTGAAGACCTGAAGGGTCTTTGTGATCAAATCCTAATATAATATTTCCTAATATTGAAAATTTTCTTAAATCCAAGTTCTCTTTCCTAATTCTAATTTTTTATATATATATAAATAAAAGAAAATAAGACAAATCTATGGAGCTGACGAATAAATTCTTATATGAATATCCACCCCTCCATGCCTATCTAATGCAATGTCGTCATTGTATTAAAAAGACATAAAACAGAATGGAATAGAGTAGAAAGCACCTGAATTACGTGAATGTCGGGTCTGCTCCAAGATAAAGAAAAAACTATATATGTGCTAAATTTAGTGCCTTCAGCTAGGCACACTATACAAAGAAGAGAAATAAAGAATTCATAGGTGCAGGTCAGAATCAGAATAGAAAGAAGAAACCTCTGACCAACCAACAGATGTCCACAAATGTGGACCAGATTGTGGTGCCGACCCATACCCCATAATCGAGAATATCTAAGGTTCTGGATAAAAATTACCCAAAACCTAAAATCAGTATGCAAGCAGGGTCGGGCCTACGATTTATGAGGATGCAACCCAAGACCAAAAGGTCAGGTTACAGAGAATTCAAACTCCAAAGGATCATCAATGAATGTGTGCTTGAGTTGCACATCCTTATAATAGATGTCATAAGGGTCCTGGTTTGATGGTTTCAGATGAATTGGTACCCTTAAACTTAGTCTTCTATTTCCTCCAAAGTTTGCTTCCCAAATCAGAACTTCCCAGCTTCTGTTCTCCTCATTCAGAATGTCAAGTTTCGGGACCTCTTGCATATTAATCACCCCGTCTAAAATTTCCAAGTCTAAAAGATGTGGCTGAATAGAACTGACTTGGGTCTAGTTATCTCAAAAGCATAATCATTGATAAGCTCAATGCGGTGTAACTGACAATTAGGGCATTGGATTGAATCCTACAGAAAATGCGATTCTGGATCCGTAATGTGAGCCCCAATAAGATCTGTTTCCTTAGTTATTGGGCTATCAAATGATCTATTAGATTCCTCAGGCCCAATCGTCTCACAGAAATCGTGTTCTGTAAGCTCACGTGAGACTTCGCAAACTGAATCTTCACCATCAGAATCAAAAAAATCAAAATCCATATTAATGTATGTCTCAAAATAATCCATCACTTTCTGGTCCATGGAGATATACATTTCCTCGTACCTCAGCTCAGGGATTTTAGGTGAAGAAATCAGATCATCCTTAATTGGTTGCTCTAATTCAATCTAGTCAGCCTCGTAATACATGTCCCCCTAATAGGTGCCTAAGCGGGTTCTGACATTGGCTCTCCTGAAGGGAGTTCATCCTATGAAGCATCCCATGATTGAACTAAAGCAACCACAAATCTCATCCTCAATTTCACTAACTTCACAAGTAGAAACTCACCCGGGTTCTTATCCTTAACATCCTGGAGCCAATCCAACAAATACTTATTCAAATCATCAATCATCTCAATTAGGGGCTCCAATTTTTCAATGCAAGGTGTTGGCTGAACTTCTAAAGATTGTATGATAATACTTAAGTTAGCCAAAACCTTATCTTGAACCTGGTTACCCTAAACCAAATGAGTTGGTTCAGGGTTGGGCGGGTTTGGGATCAATGCAGAGGAGTTAACGAATTGAGATTCGTTATACCCTTCCTAATAATAGGTCATTTCGGATTGTTCAAATGATGGTGATGACCTAAAGGTAGTATAATCAAAGGATGGGTAAGAATCAGTGTATCCTCCTTTATTGTAGATCGTATTAGGTTGTCCATGAAATGGTGATGATCTATAATCGATGTGGCTCTGAGAAGGATAGAAATCACAATTATGGTGTTCAGGGTTAGACTTTAAACATGGAGGTGCGGAACTGTATCCCCAATCCAAGTTATCCCAACTAACTGATAGTTGATTACAGTACGAGTCGGGATAATTGTCATGTTGAGGATAATTCAAAATAGGAGGGAAAGAGTGGGAATGCATATAAAATGTGGAAGGATTCATGATAGACAAGAGGAAGAAAGGTGCCCTGCAATACAAGCAATCAAACCTGTCCTTATGTGGGCTAGCATAAGGACCTACAGACTCCCAAAACCCATCTTGAGATAAAGGAATGATTTGATCTACTTCTGTCTGTTCAATCCAACCAATTAGAAGGAGGGACTGGGGAGAAGGTTCTTCCTTTTGCTTGCGCCTTCGGTTCCTAGTGTACCCCCTAGCCACGATCGTTTGATTCTGCTCCCCTAGCTAGACATCAGATTGAACAGTAGAAATAGACTAATTGAAAATAATCTCATTCTGGGCTCCGAAGAGCGAGTTGAATCCTTAAGGCCAACATCTACTCTATTTTATTTAGGGCTAGGTTTGAATGTGCTTTTGGAATGTGATGGGCCCTTTATCTGGGTTGTGCCCTTAATGATTGATTGATGTGTGTGTGCATGCACAACCAGTTGTTTTCAAGCAAGATTATTTTTGATGCGGTGAATTTTAGGGTTCAAATCTTGCTTAGCAGCTTTTAGGATTCAACTTTAGGTATTTTCAAACAAGTTTTGTTGGCACACCAGATTTTGAAAGCACAGGTGAAGATGTCTTCCTTTAAAACTTAAAAGAATGTGGAGTGCTTGGTAAATCCCTAAGAGTTGAACCTATGCGGTAGCGACTTGATGAGTTGATTTTAATTGAAGTGGTGTGGCCCAATCAACTCAAACAATTGGCCAGTTGCACCACTTAATTAGGCACACAAGTGATTACCTAATCTAATTTCTAGTCAATTATGTGTTTGGATGTGTGTACCAGTTCCAAAGATCAGTTTACCAGTTAAGTTTGAAAATCAAATGAGGTTGTGTACCTCTATGAGATTTTTTTTTATTTTTCTTTTTAAATGTGGAGGTTGAGGCAGGTGTGGGTGTAAAACAAACAAACAAAACTAACCTTAGAGTTTATAAGAACACCTAGGTTGATTTTTGTTTGTGTTATTACGTGGTGGAATGAAAACTAATGGGTGGGAGGTGGGGAAAACTTACAGAACCTTCAATAGCACTTTGCTCCAATCTACCGATTTTGCTCGTCTCGAAAGAGTACCTGCAATCACAATAAGAAAGGAGAGAAGTGAAGTAACTGATTTGTAAGTTAGAAAATGTGAAAAAAAATCAAAGAGCGTCGCCTCCCTGGCAACGATGCCAAAATGTTGAAGCTACGAGTTATTATGCTAATGTATTTGGTTTTGAAAAACCTGTCGTCGTAGTATGAAAGCGAAGAACTCGTGTTCAATAAATAAAATTTGTATCGGAATAGAAATCCCGAGTCGAACTCAGGAAGGCTACGTCGATCTATATTCGCAATTATATTTTATTTAGAGTTTTTGTTGAAAAGTGAAGCGACGTAATTATAATGAAGCAATATTAACAATCATAATAAATGAGAGAGAGAGAGAGAAAACATGCACTAAATATTTCAAAATGTTTATACAATGAAACCAAAGAAGAATTCACTAGAAAGCGAGAAATCAACTACACTAGAAAGCAGGAAAATTCTACTCTAAAAAGCATTAAAGAGAATGGAGAGAGAAATATCCTCCTCGATGGTCACTTGGAGGATGAGCCGGATGGGACAATGCCTGGAAGAAGGGGAACGGTGTAGGAAGAAGGAGGACGAAGCGGGAAGAATGGGAACGAAGCAGCACGTCATCGTCGTCACGAGATCTGCTTTCAAAAGGGGTGCGGAAATTTGACTTTATCTCTTGAGAAGCATCTCGGGTGTGGGACAAGCTTCTCTTGAGCTTTGGAGAGGTGAGGAGAGAAGGAAGGGATGAAAATTTCGTATGGAGGGGGTCTCCTTTTATAGCTGCAAGGAGTGAGGGCAATTTGGTCCTTTTAATCTCAAAATGTTAAATAAGCGATCTTTAGTGACGGATAAAACTGTCACTAAAGCCCCAGTCATGGGCGACGTGTGCGGCCCGCTCGCCTCCCGCACATGAAACACGCACCACATTCATCAAGTCTCAGCTGTTCAATCGCAAGATAGAACGGCTGAGATGCGTCCTCGCTCGCCTCCTCATCGCACTGTCGCCACATGAGATCTCGCATTACGGGCGAGTGTGCAATAGCGCATGGGCACTATTAAGTACCCGTAGTCGCTCGATCGCGATCGAGCGATCGATACGCTTGCTCGCCCATGCCTCAGATCTGCTCGACAAGACTCGAACGCACGCCGCATGTTCTCACGAGCGCTCTCACCCGCTGCTCTACAACGGCATTTGTGTTGCAGAGATGATTTCGTGTGCGCACGATCAGGACGTTGGATTGAGATCCAACAGTTAAGGTGGCTCTTCAGATGAGGGTTCAGAGAATGGGCGCGCCAGTTGGGATGCAATCTCAGCCGTTGGATCTTGATCCAACGGCGAAGATGCGTGGGCCCTAGCAGCTTCAAAAGTTGAGGGTGGCTAGTTGGGCAGCTGAGATGGCACCACGTGGTGCCATCTTGGCCATCAATCTTCTGGATGATGTAGATGGTGCCACGGTTGTCGGATTGAGTTGATTTTTGCACTGTTAGACTACGATCGTCGATCCGAATCCATCTGTGCTGTTGGATTTGTCATTTGAAGTGCGGATTCACTCCATCTTGGCCCTTGATCTTCTAGGGTTCCTTGGTCTCTATCTGATGCTACAGATGTCTGATTAGGACGATCTTGGAGTCGTTGAACTCCAATCGTTGCCTTGATCACATTTGTATGGTTGGATCTTTGATTCGAGGCCCCGATAAAAATTTGCCCTGAACATAAAAGGAGACAATTAACCTCCATTTTATTCAAACTAATCTAAATTCAAGATGATGCATGCTATGCAATATTTATAGTATGCTGTTGAACTTTTTTTTTACGAAGCTACGCTAACGTGTTCGGTTTTGGAAAACCTGTCGTTGTAGTTCGGAAGCGAAGGATTCGTGTTCAACAAA
Source organism: Thalassia testudinum (assembly GCA_037157565.1). NCBI lineage: Eukaryota > Viridiplantae > Streptophyta > Magnoliopsida > Alismatales > Hydrocharitaceae > Thalassia > Thalassia testudinum. Next base: position 102,928,102 of record JAZHRO010000063.1, read on the forward strand.
TAAAATTTATACCGAAATTAAAATTCTGGGTCGAACACAGGGAGGTGAACATTTGATTTAAAAACTTCGCGTTTCTTTTTATTTTGTCACAAAGAAATTCAATTTAAACTATCTAAGTATCTACAACAAATAAAAGAGAGAGAGGGAGTAAGAGAGAGAGAAGGAATACTATACATGGAAATAAAAATGAGATGTAGAATAGACAAGGAATTTATCATAAAAGAGTTCGTTCGTTACAACTAGAAAACATAAAACAATTACTCTAGAAAGCATTAAAAGAATGGAGGGAGAAATGTCCTCCTTGACGATCGCTCGGAGGACGAATAGACTACTCTAGAAAGCAGTAAATCTATACTAGAAAGCACTAAAAAGAATAGGGAGAGAGAATCCTCCTCGATGGTCGCTTGGAGGACGAGCCGGACGGGACGACGCCTGGACGAAGGAGAACGAAGCGGGACGAAGGAGGACGAAGCAGAAGAACGGGAACGAAGCAGCACGCCGTCGTCGTTGCGGGATCCACTTCCGAAGGGGGACGAAAATTTGGACTTTATCTCGCGAGAAGCATCCCGGGTGTGGGACAAGCTTCTCTTGAGCTTTGGAGAGGTAGAGAGGAGAAGGAAGGGATGAAAATTTCGTATGGAGGGGGTCTCCTTTTATAGTTGCAAGGAGTGGGGGCAAAATGGACATTACATCTTCAAAATAATAAATAAGGGGTCTTTAGTGACGGATAAAACCGTCGCTAAAGCCCCGCCGTCGCCGTCGCCGCCGCGCCCACGCGCGCCCGCTCGGCTGGCCGCGCGCATAACGCATACGCACGTCGCTTGATTTTCAGCCGTCCGATCGCGAGATCGGACGGCTTAGAACGCGTCCGCGCCCGCTGCGTAGCGCACCGCCCGCGTGTAATCGTGCGTTCACCAGAGCGTCCAATTGCGCGTCGGCGCTATCGGGCGCGCGCGGCCGTTGGATCTTCATCTGACGCTCGTGCGTGCCCGCTCGCCCGCGCCTTCCACCCCCTCACCGCGGCTCGAACCCGCGACCCCCGCTTCGCCCGCAGCTGCGTCGCCGCTGCGCTACGCGGGCGAAATGGTCGCGCGGACATTTTTAAGCGCGAGCGACCGCAGCCGTTGGATCGAGATCCAACGGCGGAGAGGAGACGGTGCGCGGTCTTTACCAGACGCATGCGGCCGATTGGGCGGCTGAGATGGCGCCACGTGGCGCCATCTTAGCCGTCCATCTTCTGGAAGTTGTAGATGGTGCCACGGATGTCGGATTGACTCGATTTTTGTGTCGTTGGGCTGCGATCGTCGATCCAAATTCATCCGTGTGGTCGGATTTGCCATCTGAAGTGCGGATTTACACCATCCTGGCCCTTGATATTCTAGGGTTCCCCGGTCTCTATCTGATGCTACGGATGCCTGATTAGGGCGATCTTGGAGTCGTTGAACTCCAATCGTCGCCCTGATCATATCCATACGGTTGGATCTTTGATCCGAGGCCCCGATAAAATTTTTGCCCTGTCCAAGCACATAAAAGGAGACAATTAACCTCCATTTTATTCAAACTACTCTAAATGCAAGATGATGCATGTAATGCAATATTTATATCATGAAATGCAATCCTATGCTTAAGAACATACATAAATAGACATTTTAAGTAGTGTAAATGTGTTTACATCATATGCAATGCAATTTTATGCTTAAGAACATGCATAAATAAAAATCTTATGTTGTGTAAACATTTTACATCAGAACTCAAGCCCACCCTTAGGGAACTTAACCCTGAAGAAATTTACCTATCTGAGGAGTCTGATGATACAATTAGGAACATTTTATCCCAGATAGAGTGCCCCAAGGGATCTACAGAAATGTTAGATGAATTTAAACCTTAGGTGAATGATGAATTGATGGTTAAGGAGGATGAATTATGTAAGGAATCTGAACTTAGGATTTGGAGTGACATTAAGGGTGATTATGTCTTATTTGAAGACCTAACTCTCGAAGATGTCACAAAGTTGATCAAATCAGGTTTCATTAGTACACCCATTGATAATACTCTTCCTCATGAAGATCAAATAATGGAAAATGTGGAAGCAACTTCTAAGATTTATGTGGATTCACATTTAGACTCCAAAGAGGATTTTAGTAAAGAACAAGAACCCGGGGATGACATTGATAGGATAATCCCTAGATCTGTTACTTCCAACCTGCCTCCATTTGATTCAGAGTCACCCTCTGATTTGCCTATGTCTGAAGATGAAATGTTGATTCCATACGTTGAAATGATCATTGATGAAGTGCAGGTAGATACTTGTGATAGTATAAGGGATGCTAGGGATGCAATTGAGGAATTGGAAGGATTGTTAGGGATGGACACCGAGCCAACTAAACCCAACCTAGATCTTATGACCTTCCTGCAACCTCGAAACTTGGACACCCTAGATGATCCTTAGCTTAAAGACATGCTCACTGCCATTTTGACCGGGGGGCTTAACAGACCAATATCTCTTGTAATGGGGTACTGAGTATGGATTGATGCTTTCTATGGTCAGTCCATCACCTTGGGGGTTTATTTCTGCACAATTCCTTCCCCATTCCTTTTGGAGGATCCTTATCATCCTTCCCCTACCCCATTAGAGGTTGTTATGCCAGTTTATCCTATAAACCTCCTCCAGTGACCTGGGACAATTTCATTGCCATCTTGGTTAGGCGGGCATTTGCTATCAGGATTCATCATTAGCTCGCCAACATCCTAGGTTACCTGTTTTCTAGGCCAACACTACTTTGCTCATTTTTAAGGCTTATTTCTTTGGTTTTGGAACCTAACTTGCAGGTTCTTTGGCTACTCAGCTGCTAACAAAATAACGGAAGCCCATTTCTAACCCAGGTAATATCCTTCTATGCAATGGGGACATTGCAGATTTTAAGCATGGGGGGGTGTACTTGGGGATATACGTAGCATTTATACATAGTGCATTCATGCATTTAGTTAGAACATTCTGCATTGCATATATTTGCATTGATTTAAAAAAAAAAAGAAATAAAAAGATTGCATTAAGCATATAATTAAATTGAGCATAACTGGCTGGGCCTTGCATTCTTAGGCATAAGACCAGAATTTAGGTTAGACTAAGCTGAGTCTAGATGTTTGACTTTAGAAGCTAAGTTGAGCTACTAGCTTTAGACCCTTAGGGTCCCTTGTTGACTTAAAAACTTAAGTAGGAGTTAAGTTGTGGACCATTTCTCAAGAGGTTGAGGAAGGAAAGCTATGGATTGAGTTAAAGGTTGGGTAGTACCTGGTGTCTTTTTCTATCTTTTGGTTTGTGGGTCCTTGTGACCTAAGCATCCACATTTAACATACACTTGGTCTTGTATAAGTAATGATCACTTTAATTTCTTAAAGAAAATTTTCTTCTCTTAGTTCTAACTTAGGAGAAGCTTAAAAACACAGTTTGATTAGCCAAGTTCCCACCACAGGAGAGGTGGAGTATATACTCACCATGAGGATGCGATGATAACATGTCACCTCCTCGGTGCTTGTCTCTTAGGATGTCCATCCTACTTGGGGCATGTAAGCGCATTGTGCGGTTCAAGTACCATGGGTGGCCCTATCTCGAAGTGCCGATTGCCACTGGCCTGAATTCACTTAAGAAATCCATTGGCAATACTATCTCAAAGTGTCGATTGCCAAGAGTTCTTGGGGTCGCTATGGGCAGTGCTATCTTGAAGCATCGAAAGCCAGGCACCATTTGAGGCTCGGTGATGGGGACAATGAATCTGACACAAACCATGTTGATAGCTGATCCAAGGTTAGACTTAGAGGAATAAAATATATATATATTATATATATTACAAAAAAGAAATCATTCTTACTCTCTATCTAGGTTGGCAATCATACCAACCTCAAATAAATCAGACCAATGCACATGCACGGATGCTTTAATCTCTGGGACTAATAAAGCCTAGGGTAGAGCTAGAAATCAAGGAAACCTATGCTTGTAACTCATCCTTAGCTAACCTAGTTTGTAACTTAGCAACTACTTGGGAACCTTAGGTCTAAAGTCTGAACTTAACATGTTTCTAAAGGAAGGCTGATTTAGTTGGCTAGTCCACTTGAAGAGTTGGGTTATTGCTTGAATTTGCTAGGGACTAGCAAAAACTAGGCATGGGGTTATTTGATTAGCCCATATTTGTGGGTTATTTAGGTATTTAAGTGTATAGAAATTAAGTTAATTTTAACATTTAGATAGCATACATTAGGATGTAAATAAATTAATTCATATTTTTAGCTTACTTGCATAATTCTTGTGTGGTATTCATATCTAAATGCATTTGGAATTAACTTAGAATTGCATGCATTTGATTAGTAACCAATTAGGTGCATTACATGCATTATTTTAATTAACAAAGAAGTTAAGGATTTGTGCATAAATAATCCTAATATTTTATTATTTTATTATTTTATTATTCTTTTTCTTCTTTTGCAGGAATGGCTCCGCTTCCTCCTACTGCCATTCACTCCAGCCACAGCTGCGAGCATTCCTCCTCTGTGAAAAGTGGATCTAGAGCCTTCAATGCTCACGCTCCACTTCAAATCCATGTAGCCACAGCTACAAAGGTGGAGGAGAGTCTTCCATGTGAAGTAGGCCACCACCCTCCAGTCACCACTGTGTAGAGCTTGAACTCGCCTCCATTCCACCACCGTAGGCCTCTTCCCCAGCAAAGTCTCGCCACTGTGGGCGTGTGGAGTGACAGCCCACACCGCCAACGCAAGTCTTGCAATCCCATCACCGTGCTTCACCACTGTGTACCCTCCCCCTATCCATCGTCAACACCACCACAACCACCACTATTCATCTTCCCATCCTCCATTTTTCCTCCACCAAAAAGAACCCATCACCTCCTTGCCGCACCACCTTCACCAGCAGCACGTGGCTGATAGCGATTTTACGCGATTTGTTAATTACGTCGCTGTAACACGCAAAACTGATCAACTCTTAAATTTATATTCCTAGATAGGGGAGTATCTAGGGTCGTCCAAGGAGGCCAAATGTTTGCAATAGTGATTCTCTTGCTTGGAAAATAAATCTCAACTTTCTTTTTGGTATTTTTCAATATATCATTTTTTTTTATTTTTGAATTAAGACAACATGCGAATTGGTGCCAGAAAGGTGATTTACACTTCAAAGTTACATACAACTTCTAAGTGGCAAGTGGAACTTCTCCCTAAGCTCACTCTAGGCAAGTGGAGGCCTAGAATAATTAGGGAGGAGTGAAGAATGCTATAAACAAGCAAGTAGAAATGCAAATCAGAAACTGTAAAGAAGGCAACTAGATAAATGAAAAGTGTTTTACAAAAAAAAAGGCCTAGTAGAGGAATGCTTCTACTACTAGAAAAATTAAAATAAAGAAAATAAAACACAAATCCACTAGATAGATCGTGAAGAAGAGGGCTTCTTGCTCCAAGGTTGGTGGCTCCCAAGCTTGAAAAGAATCCTTCAACTCCTTCCTTGCTGTGCTCCACCAATGTGATGTCCTCCAAGGCAAGCCCTAAGGGGGCATGCCCTAAGCTTCTCTCCAAGGGTGGACATCCACCCTAGGTCCTTCTCCCTTGCCTGGCCATCCTCCTTGAAGTGGAAGAGTCCTCCTCCTTGGTGTGGCCCAAGTTGAAGAGAGTGGGGAGAAGAAGGCACCAAAAGGGCTGGTGATGTGCCCCTTTAATGTCCTTCTCTACTCCTTCTTCTTGGCCGTAGGTATAGGTGGTATAGGTAGCAAAATACACTAATGGAGGATGCCCCAAAATGGTGGTAGGTGGTGGGTTTTTATAGAATAGGAAGGGGGCTAAGGTGACCCTTGAAATGGAGGGCTAGGATGGGGAGATGGAGGTGGTTAAGGATCCAATGGCCAAGGGTGTTTGGCGCCACCTTAAGGGACACCTAAGGGGTGGTTATGGTGGTTGACACCCCTTGATGTTGGTGCCAAAATGGCTTCTAGAAGAGGGTCTAAGTTGGCACCAAGAAGGATTCTAAAAGGAGGGTTAGGTGGATGGCTAGGATGGATTATGTGGGAAGGTGTAGGGTGGATGAAGGGCTGAAAGTTGGCTACAAAATAGAGGTGGTTAGGGGTATTTTTTGGCACCAACTTGTAGTGTCTTTTGGTGGTGATAATGGGGTGAAGGGGTGGCTAGGAGGTGGCGCCAACTTGAGTAGGGTAGCTAGCTTAGGTAGGCTTAAGTTGGTGGAGCTAGCTAGGGTTGAATTTGAAGGTGGTGGATGGCCAAGGAGCTGGTTGCTAGCTAGGCTAAGCTAAGCTAAGCTAAGCTAAGCTAAGTTAGCTTAGCTAAAGGTGGAGTAGAGGAGAAGGTGTTGGAGCTAGGGTTTGGAGGGAGGAGCTGAGGAGGAGAAGTTTGGAGCTGGAGCTGGCTGCTGCTGAAGAGGTTGGCATGGAGCTACTCTAGCTGGTTTAGCTTGCTAATTCTTTGCTAGCTACTAAGCCAAGCTAAAGTAAGCTAGCTTCTACCATAATGAGCTAAGGTGAGCTAGGTCTGGTGCTCCCGGGGAGAATCAAGCTGGTTGAGGCAGCTAAGGTAGCTTAGCTCAACTGAGTTGAACTAAGCTGAGTCCCTGGGAGCTGGACTTGAGCTTCCTGAGCTGGGATGAGTTCTTCTTCAGCTGGCTGGAGTTGAGTGGAGCTAGATGTAGCTGGATCTGAGCTGGGGTGGACTCCTGTAACCTAGAGCTCCCTGTGGACTAGTGGGAGCTGAGATGAGCTAGATTCTGCTAAGTTGAGTTGGATCTGAGCTGACTTGAGCTAGGGTGAGCTAAGATGAACTCTCTTGAGCTGCCATTCAGCTGAGATTAGCTGAATGGTGCTGGGATGAGCTAACCCTAGTTCAAGTAAGCTAGGTTCCAGCTGTGGTGAGCTTGATCAAGCTGAGTTCCAACTAGTCTGGGCTTCTCCTTCACCATTTGCCTTCTTGAGTGCTAGGGTTTTAGGGATTTGTATGTCTGTACATCCCTAACACTCACAAAAACATATTAAAAAGATAATAAAAAATGCAATGCATGCCTAACCTAATTTATGCCTAAATGCAGCCAAAAGCCCATTTGCGGAGTAAAATCCTAAGAGCTAGGTTTGTTTTAATGCATAAGAATGATGATAAACTGGCGTTTATGAGTGGCTACTGCCATCCACGCATGACAAGCAGCTGCACCTCGCACCCATCCATGCCATGCCTTCATGCACTTGTGCAGCAGCTACAACTGCAGCAACTTGCACAACCCACGTGACCAGTGCACCACCCGCGCACACCTCCAGCGCACCACGCATGGCCTACGTTGCTTCTCACCTTCGACCTACGAGTCTAGCTGAGCACGCCGCCCTCCTTGCCACCAGCACATCGCCATGCCACGCCACGTCTCCACGCGCATGTGCGGTCCTCCAGTAGCACCGTGCCCCCTCATCTCCGCTCATAGAAGCAGCAACAACAACCACCACCATCGCTTCTCTCCTCCATATAGTCGGCTCTGACCACACCGTGACTTGTCGCCTTCACCACCACAAAGCCCTCACTCCACTTGACCTCCGACAAGCTCCTCCCCTCCGGCCATCCTTTCCTCCATGCATGAAAGGCATCCAAAGGAAGTGCTCTGTGTCTCATTGAATTAGTTTTTACAAAGAATGCCATTGCCAAAGAGTTTTTTTTTTGGTTTATTAATTAAATATTATGGTGAGTTTATGTAAAGGGCCTCCCTCTTTCTCATAAATACTATTTCAACATAATCTCTTATTGTTTTCTTGATCTGAAAGAGGATTTGGGTTTAGTTACTTTGGCTGATAACTTGCGAACATCTATTTTTGGACCCATACGAGTTTTAATAGGTCACTGCCTCCTTGTGGACACGACCCACTCCCTTGAGTGGTTACTTTCAATTCAATACTTTGATTAATTGATTTTCCACCACTTAGAACAACAAATGACAAATCATTTTAATTATCTTCGAAAGCGAAAAATCGACTTGTCACTAGCTCTTATTGGTAACTATGCTAATTATATATTGTTGGGAGACTTAGGTTTCTAGTTGTAAACCTTTCAATTCTTTGTTTACACCTATAATCATTTTATTCTTATTCTCTCTTGTAATTGGGTTGGGGTAACTTGTTAATTACCTCGTGTTTTAGTAAATTGATTCCCTCGGGTTGAGGGAATCGAGTTAAAAATCCTAAGTTGGGAGACTTAGGTAGTGGAGTACCTAGGTGAGGGGAACCACTATATATTTGGTGTCAAATTTGTGGTTTGATTTATTTACGAATTATTTTTACTACACTATGCATCCCCCCTTCTAGTGTGCTTGTACTCTTAGATCCTACATCATCGACACAAGCACACCCATGGCACACATTCATACACATACCCATGTCTCAAACACCCATATGTTTATACTTGTTATACATTCATAAATATATGCCTATACACATATATACAAAATCATGTGTAAAATCTACTGGATGACAAATATGTACATCTCATGACTTATTTTCCTCGTGCCATGTCATCCAAGTTGTTGTTTTACTCGATATGAATAGTTGTTGTAGCCTTGGAATCAACAAAAAGTATCAAAGAACCTTCTTTCTTATTTCTTGTCTTCTTTATACCTTTCTTTGCCAGATTCTGGGTAAGAAGTCAAGACAGCATACTCGTTTCTATATAACATGCAATCATTTGGATATGTGTGGATCTTCTCATAATTCATACCCAGCACTCAAATATGATTCATCGCTTCATACCATGACTTAGGAAAACCATTAGGATTATTCAACAACTCCCGTATGAATTGAAGGACCTCCAACATTAATTTTGTCATAAGTTTATTCATAACTTTCATCTGAAATAATTTAAATAGGAAAGATAGCCTAGTCACGAAACAAATTCTGATGAAATAGGCTCTTCTGCTACCTTCATTCGATCATAAAACTGATTACAACTTCTTAATGTTTCTTCCTCAAGTCCAATCTCAACATCAGCCACTCTCATCTCTTGAAGCATATCATAAATTTGATTAGCTTTGACATTGATGAGAGCTTCATCATCAGCCCTAACTAGCTCATTTTGATCCAAGAAAGAGAATAAAAGCTCCTACATAACTTAGAAGGGGGCTTAATTGAAGGAATAAGTGTTCTGAGAAGAAAACATGAAATAAAGGTTAAAACTGCAATTTTACCATTGCAGTACATAAACGGGATTTCTCAGAGGTAGAACATAGGTCAAATGGTCTAAATAATATAAAAAGTGGGTTGGTTTAATCAGAAATGGGTTTATGTGCAAACCAGGAATTAAATGACATCTTGAAACCCTAAAATAGACCTGCTTAATTCAACAAGGTTCTGGTTAGGATAAAAATCAAGTAAATCCTCTAAAATTCTTGGAAAAATATCTCCTAGGGTTTAGAACATTCAATTTGGCCTTTGGAACCTGGTTTGACCTAGATTAGGGTCTTAGCTCATCAATTGACCTAATTTGGGTTTTTATGCAAAATATCAAGTCAAACGTGGTCAAACCTAAAATCCAACTTCACCATTGGATTCCTTAGGTCCAAATTAGGTTTGTACCAAAAGTTGGACCTAAGGGGAGGTCATCTTGACCTACTTTGTAAATTAGTACACCCAATTACCATTTGGTCCCTATCTTTTGAAAACCATTGCACAGACCCCCCTAACTTCCTCGCCACTCCTACAAGCAGGTCCCTCCGCCATTTATGGGGAGAAATCCTACTCCAGCGAGGAATGGAGGGGGAATACTCCCTGATTCCTCAGAGATCTCCTCCCAGATTTGGAAGGGAGATTCACTGAGGAATTCCCTTCCATCTGAGCGTGGACCTGATCTAGGATTTGCACCCAATCTCTCGTGCGAACGCACGAGAGATTTGGGTACCTAATAGACTTCCATCTCTGATGAGGATTCTCATGCTTGTAAGCTTGTCTTCCAAGCACAGGAACCCCTACCAGTGCCTATAAATTAACCCTCAACTCCGGCCGCACCTCTTCAGCTCGACTTGGCTGGAATTCCATCTCAAATTCTTCTTCTTCTCCTCCGGCCAAGTGCTCCAGCGAGCTCCGGCGAGCCCCCCTCCTCTTTCTTGTCTCTCTGCCACAATACCAGTGGTAGAGTTGTCCTCCCCATCCTCCTCCGTGTCGTGCAACACCCATGCGCGCATCCCTAGCTCCGTCGTTACTGTCGTCTTCCTCCACTGGACGCCTTCTTCTCCGGTGACAGCAGGTACTGCCAGCCGCCCTCTCGCCCCCTTCATCCATTTAATTAGGTTAGAACTGTTCGTCTTTATCCCCTCTTCAATTCCCCTCAACCTATTTCACAAAGCGCCCCTCGATAGCCACGGTCCACCGCCATCTTCCCCATCTCCAGCCACTCTCCGGCGAGATGCATCCATCACTCCGCACCCCCACACGTCTCACCACCCACCTCACAACCTTCGCCACACTCCATTGAACATCCTCCACTCATCCACAGACCGCCTACACCACCACAACCGCCCCCCGACCTAACCCATCAATCCGGCCTCAAAGCGACCTAGGCAAACACTCCTAGGTCGCCCCGCGGCATGCCACCTACCGCCTCACCTTCGCCGTGACACGGTGAAGGTCCTCCTGTGGTCTGATAGAGCTGCAAGGCCCTTTTTGTGTCATGCAGGGTCTGAGCTCCAGCCGCCATTAGAGACGGCTTGAGGAGGTTGAAAGCTTGCTCCAGGCTGAAGTGCTTCAAGGTCCCAGGTCCAGCAGGTTCGAGGAAGTATCGCGCATCCAGCTGTCCAAGCAATTGGCACTGCGAGGCCTATAGCTGCTACAATTGGACGGAAGATATCCTGCTGGCGTGCGAGCAACAGCGGGTGGAACATTAGTCCCACCTCGTGAACCTGTGAGTGAGGTGCGCGCAATAAATTGAATTTGTGATATTATCTATTCTCCTTGAGAACACATGGGGTGAGGTCCCTCACCTTTACATGCGCCTCATCCATGACTTCATCCTGCTGACCTGGCGACCCGACCCGACTACCCTCTTGAGCACTCCTCGCGCACCACACCCACGCCGGTGCGCCTCTACCCGGGCACGCGACCCGACCCAATTACTTGGCTCTAGGAGAGAGTACTGAAGAGTGATATACAGAGAGAGAGAGATGCAGGTATGGGTAGAGGGGTAGGTTTTTCTCTCTTCGATTTGTGCAAGAAAGAAGGAGAAGTGTAGCTGACACTTAGTCGCAGAGGAAAAAGAGAAGGAAAGGCAAGGCAGAGGGAAAAGGCGAAGCCAAAGAGAAGAGGAACTGAAGAAGGAAGAAGAAATAAAGAAAGGGAAAGACAAGCAGAAGAAGAAGAGAAAGCAAGGCCAAGGAAGGAAGAAGAAGAAGGCCCGTGGAGAAAAGGAGAAAGAAACTGCAGATGAGAGGCAAGGCAGAAGACAGAGGAAAGAAGAAGAATGGCAAGAGCAAAGAAAGGAGCTACAGAGAAGAAGCAAGGAAGAAGATGCACATGGCCAAAGAAGAAAAGAAGAACAGAGGAAAATTAGAACTCAGAAGAAGAAGAACAAGAAGCAGACAGGAGAAAACATCTTTTTAAGAGGTCTGATCTCATGATCAGACATTCAATTTCTCTATTTTTACCACAATTAACTTTTAAACTCATGCATATATATATTTTGAATTAAGTTTTGAGTAATTAAGTGTTCAATTACATTCTTGAGATTAGTAAAAAATTGCAATTGCTCCCTGTGTTCGACCTCGGATACTTAGGTTTTCGAGTAATAAATTTTTATTTGTTGACTACGCTTGGTCACCTATACTATGACGCAACTAACTGTTAAAACACGATCAAGCCACGCCAACATTTTGGCGCTGTTACTGGGGAGCAATGCGTAATTTATCACTAATTTCTACACTAACTTGCCCTACTTTGCTTTGTTGTGATCTTGCAGGTATTTCACGAGAAGATCCCTCCTGCAAGTCAACCACTCCAGGGCAGGTAATCTCTTTTCTTCCTTAAACCATCCCCTAATCCTTGAAGGACAAATGGAAGCAATTAATTCAGGAATCAATTGCCTTCTTTCTATAGTAATCACCATCTTTAAGGTAAAGGTTTCTTGATTTCGCAAAAATTTTTCAAATCTCCTTGAAGTTGGAGCAATTTTTTTTTAGATTCTATCCCACAAAATTCATGTGCCTAATAGAAGTCACGCTTAATCTCTGTGGATAACACACTTCTTGCTTCTAAGTCCAAAGAGAATTTTTTTGAAAAAGAGGATTAGAAATAGAACCAAATTAGGGTTTCTACAGTAGGGTCTTGGAGTGCTAGTCACACATGCCTGTATAAAAGGAAATGAACCCTCCCGCATCAATGTGCAACCCAAGCCCTTGATTGAAGAGATCTAAAGAAGACAAACCCTAAGAAAATTGAGCTCTAAAATCACTTGAATCTTAAAATCTTGGACCTAATAAACTGGGAGTCAAATTAGGGTGATCTCTAGGTCGCAAGCCTAGAATCATTCTGCCATTTATAGGTCAGGTCAGGTGAAGTTGACCCCTTGGGTCAACCAACCTCCAAATTAGGTCACAACATCAAAACATCTAAAGTTCAAGTGAGAACCCTAAAGCACCTTTGAAATAAAAGTGATAGACTTAAGAGGTCAAGGTCCCCATTCTAGTCTACCTGGAATCTCAATGACAAGAGAGGTCGGGTGGGGGAAACCTTGTAACCCGTGGGGACGCTCTACCGTGTAGGGGTCTCTGCGGGACTCTCCCTCTCTGGCTGCCCGGGTAATTCTCAGGTGGACGACCTTCTGATCCAGGGGTATCATCCGCCCTGAACCTCCATAGTCATCCAAATGTCTTTGGGTGTCTTGATTGGGTCAAGAACATCTCCAGTCCCTCATCTTTTCTCTTTAGAGCACACACATACATTTTGAGTGGGACTCTTTATTCAGATTTAATCGCTTCATAACTTGATTCTACACCTTGATTCAAACTCTGATTCTACATCTTGATTCCACCACCTAATCCAAATATACAGTCACACCACCTAGGACTACCATTCAAGAAACCTAAATATCGGAGATCCATGAGAGATAGGATGATTGAGGATGCCCTAAAATTCTATGAAAAAGAAGACAAAACCTCAACACCAATAGAAAACATTCAGGTTGATGTCCCAACAACCACAACCTTTATCATAACTTGTGCCCAAGTACTATTGGCAGAAGCCACAAAAGGATCAACCCGTGACTTGCTCATCACTAGGTACATTGAGATAGAAAAACTGCACAATCTTGAATACCTTCAATGTATGACAAATCCTCAACTTTGGAAGCAACACCAAGATGATTTTCAAAAATGGGAAGAGATAATGAGATTAGCAAAACAAATTATCGACTAGAAGTACCTGTATATACCACAAACAGAGGATGAACCATCTTGGGACAACATCGAGGATCAATCTGATCTTGGGTTTGAGGCACAAAATGGTTGTGGATTCCCAACCCAGATGGAGTACAATGTGCCTAATATTGAAGAAGGTTGGGAAGCTCCAAATGCAGGAAAACATGTTGAGCCCACTCTAGACCATGAATCACCAGGCTTAGAATCCCAAAACTCCTGCAATAATGAGAGTAGAACTGAACCTCTTGAGGGTGCAAATTCCATCCCTTATTCTGATAAGGTGACCCTCGAAGGTTATTCAGACCTAGATTCTAGTGATTCAACCCACATCCTAAGCCCAGAATCTAGATCTGAAACCTATTGGGAAGATTTCGAGGCCCCATATGAGGAAGATCAATCTTTCAATGAAGAATATGAGTTTTGGCCTCTATTTGATGAATATCCCTCGCCAACATCCTCAGAGGAACTAATTGATTTTTCAGAAGTCATGCCAATTTACGATACAAAAACTGAGGAGTTGGACAAGTGGGGTTTCAATTGGGTCTGCCCTAACAGCTTAGAACCTGAGATTCTACTAGATAAAGACACCTTTTTAAGCTTAGAATTGACATCTAGGCTAGACCCCAATCAGGCTACTGAATCTACAGCATATGATTTATTCTATGGTGGAACTCACGATCTTGAATCTCATTCAGATTTTGATTTCTGCAAAATCTCTGATGATTTTGAATCTGACCATAACATCGGAGAAAATCTACTTCCTGACTATAATAAGCCAATTCTCATTGAAGCCACCTCTTCCATACATACAGAACTGATCAAAACCCATTCTCTACCCCAACCGACAACCGGACTCAATTTCTATTTTGATTCGCCTCTCACTGAGCCGTTTGCAGATGATTCAATTCCACATCTATACCGGGTGTCGGATATCGATCAGACTGAAAAATAGGAGCCATCATTCTCTGATCACCCTTGTAGGGTTCCACACCATGCACTGATTATTTTTCGAAACCCTACTCTGACCAAGCTGATTCAACTCAGCCTAAACCTGAGTTTTCACTTCCATATCCATCTGAGCCACATTGCATATGTTGGGTTTCGCATCTATTGATCTACATCTATCAACCCACCAGACTGATTGGGTTTGGGTTGCATCCTCTGCCCACTGATCTTAACAAGCACCTGGTTGGACCAACCAGGCTCTTAATCAAGGTGCTTGTTTTACAAAATTCCATTGATTTGACCACTCCCCCTCCACCCATTTTTCGCTTGGCTGAAGGTGTTGAATTTAGTGCTTAACAGGAGGCAACCCGTCATTCAAAAAACAGAGACCCGTATGATTATCTGTTTGTACTCCACATCCATTGCACCTTGAGTTCAGCCTTAGACAGTTGATCCCACCTCTGGTACACATACCAGAGCTTGAAATCATTCGCATCAGTCATTTTCGACCCATTCACCCACCCGATGTATCCTGTTCTAAGTCCCTGACCTCAAAACTATTTCACACCCTCCGTTTACAATGAGGACATTGCAAAACTTAGGCATGGGGGGGTGATAAAGTGCATACATACAGAACCAAGAAAAAGCCAGAAGGATTCTCACAAAAAAATTCACATATGTCAAAAACACAAAAAAAATTGAAAATTTATGAAAAAGAACAAAAAATGGGGGAGGGAGGAAATTTTGTGAGCCACATAATTATAAGGAGGATAAAAAAGAGCAAAAATGACAAAAAGGAGCACAAAATGAAAAAGAAATAGTCATTAGTAAGAGATTAAGGAATTAACGGAAGTTCTAGACCACATCAAGGAAAAAGAAAAATGAAAGAAAAGTGCTAAGGAGACATAAAAAGAGGTTAGTAGGAATGCTGATCTTAGGCCTCTTGGGCTAGATTCTTAGGCTTAAAAATTCACGTATCCGCTAAAATCTGGATAATCCTCAAGAGGTTGGAGAAAATGCGAAGCTTAAGTATTAGGTCTAAGACTTAGGAAGTATTCGGCCTCATTAATTGACCTTCGATTTGCAAGATTCGGTAGCCTAAGCACCCTAAACCACACACAGTCTAGTTCAGTGCGTATAAATATCAAAATCACGCAAAAAGCATTTTAATGTTCTGAAAAATGTTGCCTAGATTAGGAGCGGCCGGTCAACAAAAGTTGATTTGGACGAGTTCTCGGCGTCGAGAGGCGGGAAATTCCCCTCGAAGATGCGTAACAATATATCATCTCCTCTGTGCTTGTCTCTTAGGATATTTAAATATCCTACCAGGGGAATGTAGGTACTCTGCTGGTTCAGATATCATGGGCGGCATTATCATGAAATGTCGATCGGCAAGGTCTGAATTCGGCCACGGAACGCCATGGGTAGAATTATCTGAAAATCTCGAAAGCCAGGGTTCTGGGGGTTGCCATGGGCAATGCTATCTCGAAGCATCGATTGCCAAGGACCCTTGATGATTGATGATGGGGACGAGGAATTTGATACAGACCGTGTTGAGGAGCCAATTCGAAGCTAGAAATAAAAAGAAAAGAGAGAGAAAACTCTCCAAACAAATAAATCTTCTGTCTCTCTCTTACAAAAATGCACTGCAAACTGAACCTAGGCTAAAAATGTCTCAAGCACGGGTGCTTTAACCGTGGAGTCCAATAAACCCTAGGATAGTTTTTGCGGCCTTAAAAACCTTTGTGAAAGACTGAGGCTAAAGTGGGTCAGGTTTGGATTTTGGTTGATACTTGAGTGCCTTTAGGCCTATTGTCAACATTCTAACCTAATCACAAAAGAAAAAGAAAAGCACTTATCATAACTAATGACAGACACTCAGGGTCTAAAACAGAAGTTAAAACCTTAAAATTTTGCTAAGGGTCTAGCAAAAGCTAGGCATGGGGGTATGATGAGAGTCTCATCATAAGCCCTAACTAGCTCATTTTGACCCAAGAAAGAGAATAAAAGCTCCTACATAACTTAGAAGAGGGCTTAATTGAAGGAATAAGTGTTCTGAGAAGAAAATATGAAGTAAAAGTTAAAACTGCACTTTTACCATTGCAGTACATAAACGGGATTTCTCAGAGGCATAACATAGGTCAAATGGTCTGAATAAGATAAAAAGTGGGTTGGTTAAATCAGAAATGGGTTTATGTGCAAACTAGGAATTAAATGACATCTTGTAAACCTAAAAGAGACCCTCTTAATTCAACAAGGTTCTGGCTAGGATAAAAATCAAGTAAACCCTCTAAAATTCATCGAAAAATATCCCCTAGGGTTTAAAACATTCAATTTGGCCTTTGGAACCTAGTTGACCTAGATTGGGGTCCTAGATCATCAATTTACCTAATTTGGGTTTCTATGCAAAATGTCTAGTCAAACGTGGTCAAACCTAAAATCCAACTTCACCATTGGATTCCTTATGTCCAAATTAGGTTTTTACCAAAATTTGAACCTAAGGGGAGGTCATCTTGACCAACTTTGCAAATTAGTACACCCAATTATATTTTGGTCCCTATCTTTTGAAACCATTGCATAGACACCCCTAACTTCCTTGCCACTCTTACAAGCAGGTCCCTCTGCCATTAATGGGGAGAAATCCTACTCCAGTGAGGAATGGAGGGGGAATACTCCCTGATTCCTCAGAGATCTCCCAGATTTGGAAGGGAGATTCATTGAGGAATTCCCTTCCATCAAAGCATGGTCCTAATCTATGATTTGCACCCAATCTCTCGTGCGAACGCACGAGAGATTTAGGTACCTAACAGACTTCCATCTCTGGTGAGGATTCCCATGCTTGGAAGCTTGTCTTCCAAGCACAGGAACCCCTACCAGTGCCTATAAATTGACCCTCAACTCCGGCCGCACCTCTTCAGCTCGACTTGGCCAGAATTCCATCTCAAATTCTTCCTCTTCTCCTTCGACCAAGTGCTCCAGCAAGCTCCAGTGAGCCCCCCTCATGTTTCTCGTCGCTCTGCCACAATACCAGTGGCAGAGCTATCCTCACCATCCTCCTCCGCGTCGTGCAACACCCACGCATGCATTCCTAGCTCCGTCGTCGCCGCCGTCTTCCTCCACTCGATGCCTTCTTCTCCAGCGACAACAGGTACTGCCAGCCGCCCTCTCACCTCCTTCGTCCATTTAATTAGGTTAGAACTGTTCATCTTTATCCCCTCTTCAATTCCCCTCAACATATTTCACAAAATGCCCCTCGACAGCCACGGTCCACCATCGTCTTCCCCATCTCCGACCACTCTCCGGTGAGACGCATCCGTCACTCCGCACCCGCACACGTCTTGCCACCCACCTCACAACCTCCGCCACACTCCACTAAATATCCTCCACTCATCCACAGACCGCCTACACCACCACAATCGCCTCCCGACCTAACCCATCAATCCAGCCACAATGCGACCAAGGCACGCATGCCTAGGCCACCCCACTGCCTGCCACCTACCGCCTCACCTTTGCCGTGACACGGCGAAGGTCCTCCTATGGTTTGATAGAGCCGCAAGGCCCTTTTTGTGTCGTGTAGGGTCTGAGCTCCAGCCGCCATTAGAGACGACTAGAGGAGGTTGAAAGCTCGCTCCAGGCTAAAGTGCTTCAGGGTCCTAGGTCCAGCAGGTTCGGGGAAGTCTCATGCATCCAGCTGTCCAAGCAATTGGCACCGTGAGGCCTGTAGTTACTGCAATTGGATGGAAGATCTCCTGTGGGCGTGCCAGCAACAGCGGGTGGAACATTAGTCCCACCTCGTGAACCTGTGAGTGAGGTGAGCACAATAAATTGAATTTGTGATATTAGCTGTTCGCCTCGAGAACACATGGGGTGAGGTCCCTCACCTATACACGGGCCTCGTCCGTGACTTCATCCCGTGGACCTGGCAACCCGACCCGATTACCCGGCTCTGGGAAAGCATACTGAAGAGTGATATACAGAGAGAGAGAGATGCGGGTTTGTGTAGAGGGGTAGGTTTTGCTCTCTTCGGTTTGTGCAGGGAAGAAGGAGAAGTGAAGCTGACACTTAGTCGCAGAGGAAAAAGAGAAGGAAAGGCAAGGCAGAGGGAAGAGGTGAAGCCAAAGAGAAGAGGAACTAAAGAAGGAAGAAGAAATAAAGAAAGGGAAAGACAAGCAGAAGAAGAAGAGAAAGCAGGGCCAAGGAAGGAAGAAGAAGAAAACCCACGGAGAAAAGAAGGAGAAAGAAACTGTAGACGAGAGGCAAGGCAGAAGACAGAGGAAAGAAGAAGGGCAAAAGCAGAGAAAGGAGCTGCAGAGAAGAAACAAGGAAGAAGAAGCACATGGCCAAAGAAGAAAAGTAGAACAAAGGAAAATCAGAAGTCAGAAGAAGAACAAGAAGCAGACATGAGAAAACATCTTTTTAAGACGTCTGATCACATGATCAGACGTCCAATTTCTCTATTTTTGCCACAATTAACTTTTAAACTCATGCATATATATATTTTGAATTAAGTTTTGAGTAATTAAGTGTTCAATTACATTCTTGAGATTAGTAATAAATTGCAATTGCTCCCTGTGTTCGACCTCGGATACTTAGGTTTTCGAGTACTAAATTTTTATTTGTTGATAATGCTTGGTCACCTATATTACGACGCAACTAACTGTTAAAACACGATCAAGCCACGCCAACAAACATGACCATCAGAGTCATCAACTTCCATTGTATTCCTTGCGACCTCCTCTATCAGTTCCTCTCTATGTATAGTCCACTTCGTGTAATGCTGCCACCAACCATTGCAAATCATGTGCTCAAACATAGTGTTCCTATACTAAATGAATCACTAAAACACTTCCTACACAGATAAAAAGTTTTCTCTAAATATTCTCCTCGTCTGTATTGTTTCATATCCTCATGGAAGGCCCAATACAAGAATGAAAGGACTCCACTCTTATAAGTGTAATCCAAACTCCTAAAACCAATCCATGGCTTGTCTATGATAACACAAAATTTACAGTAGACCACCAGCAAGTTAGAAAGGAATATATGGATGATGTGTGTATTTTGATGAAGGTTTTCACTAAATAGTCCATCATTGAAGATTTAATCACAATGTTACTTGTTACATGCAACCAGTGCCCGAAGAAATTTCAGCAGCATCTCCTTGCATATCTCCAGTATACCCTCCAAGATTAACTTTAACTGCATTCCTAATAAATCCCATTTAAGGGCAGTTAAGGAACGTAGCTAAGATTAGTTGGTATAATAGAGAAGAGCAACCAGATGTGATTGGAATTTGACTAGACAATGGTTACATGTAACAAGTAACACCTAAGTTGTGCTCAAATCTTCAAGGACCCTCTTTAGCCCGATACTTCACCGAACTAAAAATGATCGAGACTTATGGCATGCTATAAAGACAACGCATTATGCATGTATGTGAGCTATACATACATTACTGCATTGTCCATATAACATGATCATAAGTCTCAAACGGGTGAATATTTTGACATAATTATATCCCTCGCACAACTTGTATCCTAGGGGTTAGAATGCCTACTGTTTGTCATCAAGTGCTTCTAAATTTATGTGTGTGTATGTAAAAAATATAAAATATTATAGTTTTAAATTAATTATTTAACTATTAAGTTTGTACAACCTAATCCCTTTGTTTATCTTCATCGTCCTCCGTAAATCATAACCCAAAACCTAAACTTAAAGCCTAAACCCTAAATCATTAACCCTAAATCATAAATGTTAAACCCTAAACCCTAAACCCTAACCTAAAACCATAAAACTAAAACCCAAAACCTAACCCTATATCCTTAACTCTAAGCTACTTTCCAGAACCTAAACCCTAAGTCTAAAGCAAATCCCAAAACCTAAATCCTAACTCTAAACTAAATCCAAAAATCTAAACTCTAACTCTAAACCAAATCCTATAACCTTTCCCTAACTCTAAACTAACCAAATACCAAAACCTATGTCCTAACTCTTAAACCTTAAATAGTGTACTCTCTACCCAACCTAAACCCAAAATCTAAAATCATAAATCCAACACCATTAATCCTAAACCCAAAATCTAAACCCAAAACTCAAATCTCATAACACAAAATAGAAATCCAAAATTTTGATCCTAGAATCTAAATTGACACCCTAAACCCTAAACTCAGAGCTGAAAATTTTTAGTAAAGTTTTCCCTATAATATTAGCATTTTCCAATTCTTGCATATCAGAAAACAATTATAATATATGTGGGCACACCCCACATTTACTGCAAATAAAAGTAAGCAATTTAAGTGGGCACACTCGACATCTAACTATTAGAAATAAATCAAAATTAACATGTGGGAACACCCCACATCTCACATCACATTTACATTTAATTCACATAATAAATTTAAAATGATCAAATAAATAACATATCACAACTTTCTTGAATCAATAAACAACATATCACAAGAACATAAATCAAATTTAACAAGGCTTAAAGAAAATAGGGTTCCCTTTAGTGGGTTTGGTTCATATTCTGTGGAGAACGGATTTGCTACATAAAGAAGGGCCAAAGTGTTAATGAACATTTGATTGATGTAATTACTATCTTGTAAGAATAGATCTTTGATGGGTTTTCTCTCTCTCTCTCTTCATGACATAGAATGATGGGAAGTTACATCCTTCCAAGGCTAGAATCTAGGTCTTCTCCCCATAGTGTACCTCTCTAACCACCAAGCCTTGCCCTGATAGGCTATTGATGACTATCTTGGACAATTTACAATTATCATTCTCCAACATTGTTGACAACAAATCCATAGAATCCAAACAGCCAAATAATCCAATTTCTAGGTAACATAACCATACAAGGCTATATACCTTAATTAGGTCTTATAATCAACAATTAGCATTTCTCTTTTCCAAATTTTAAACAATGTATATACATTCTTTATCTTTAATGATTTTCATTTATTAATACCAAAAACAAAAGATGAAATGGCAAATAAGCAAGCTATCATAAAGCCTTTTCTGGTAGAAAACCTTTGCATCTAACTACTATAAGAAAATAGGGGTGCAGGAGTAGGAGGAAGGGTGGAGGAGAAGAGGGAGGGGGAGCATGTTATGACCCAGTCCCTTAATTAATGTTCCGAGTTGGATCGCCAAATACCCAAGATCCGGTCATCCCTCACATACACACAGGATAATATTGCAATCATAGCTCATCACATCACAATAATATGAATAATACAAGAATCAGACCGAAATATATTTTCTTTTCAAGAGAAAGTTCATAGCCATCATAACTAATGATGCAACGGAAAAGAACTAAACATGAGCTGAATTTATTTAATTGACTACAAGGAAATAGGAAAAGAAACACTAACTAGAAATACTTCTACCAACTATGGTGTTGCACTCGGTTCAGCATCATCCTCTCTTGTCACTGTAGAACTTGGCTGTAACTCTCTAGGTCCTGAGTACAAAGTTCACGGGAAATGTTAGTAAATGCTAAGTAGAGTAGCAAAATGACAAAAACACAAGCTAACCAATTATAAAAGTAGCTAAAAGAAAAGCGGTTGCCATTTCTTTTAATTCCTCTCCCATTTATTCTATTGTTTGTACCTTGCCACCTCTTTTAATCAATTATTTATTCAAATCGATTCCCCAGAAGGCACAGGGAGATCTTGTTGCAGTATCTCAGATAGCAGACTATATATAACCAACTCCCTTAGCCAAGGGAGTGGCCCATATCTGCTCTATCGCCTAATGACTGCCCTGGGGTCCTAGCTAACAAGGTGTAGTGGTGACTATGATCTGTGCAATAAACATGCGGGGAGCTACCTCACACTAGCACACATCTAGTTCTTTCTAGTACAGGGTACGATGGCAAAATAACCTCTCGTAACAGTAGGCGTACCCAATACCCCGCTACCTGGTAGGCCGCAACAGCTAGACAAAATGAGTCTCAGGGAGGCTAGCTTACTCCCTGAGTCAGTCTTTTCCCTTAACAAGTATACCTGGCCTTGCCGTTGATACCAAGCATTTCTCTTTTGAGTTCTAACTCACAACATTTCTCACAGGTTTCTGATTCATCACCCAATTTCTATCCATGATTCCATGCTCGTTCATAACTTTTCCATCCATAGATTTTCGGATTTATATGGAATAGCAGGCAATTCCCTTCTCTTTTTTGTGACACTATCTTTTGATGATTCTTTTCCAATTCCTTGATATCGATAAGATTCATTTTATGACATTATTTAACTCATTGAGGTTACTAGCAAATATAATCATATTGTTATGCATGAATTCAACCTTGGAGTTATTAATCCCTTTATACATGCACGATAGGTTGTTTCTAGTATCCCATAGTTGCAGTCCATCATTAATTCACGCAAACTCAATTTACAACAATTAAGTACCCATGCACAGTCATTTCTCAGGTATGTAGAACTCAAGGTACTTAGCAAGAAGATATCGGGTCAAGAATAATCTCAATTAACTACTTAACTGCACAAGTAATGTCACCACAAGAGAACAAGTAGGTCTATTCTACCTAGGGTCATCGGGGGGTCACGGTGACTCGAGGATATGCATCAGAGGTTTCCCTGATTCCATATATGTTTCGTGTGCTTATCCCTAATTTAGACAAGAGAGACACATCAATCGTAATTATTATGAACTCAATGGTAAAATCATAAATTGACACTTCTGAAGGAAAATCTAGACATACCAAATCGTAGTACGTCTTGACACAAATCCAACGACAGTTGGCTTGTCAAAATCGACCCTTGGTTGTTCCCTGAATCAATTAATCAACATAGTTACCATCAGGAACTTGAACGGAATAAAAAAACTTCATATTTTTATTTTATAATTTATCTGATGTCTAAGCCACTTCTTTCCCATCTTCCTTGTTCTCTCCTCGAGATTCCTATTCCTCGCCATGAAGACCCATGCACACTCCGTGCATGGTCGAGGTCATACCACCTTCACCTGCCTGGCCGACCTCCTCCGATGCTTTTTCGATCTTCCGACGTTCGACTCCTCCCCACCAACTACTTCCTCTCCATCGTCTCCTCTTCTCTCTCGACTAATCGCATGGGTGCAAGAACCCATGCATAGCCTCCCCCTCGCAGCCATTCACGACAACCACCAGCCACCGGTGGCTGCGAGGAGTGATGTACACACATCTAATTGACCTAAAATGTCTATTTATGCATGTTTCTAGTGTCATAGAAGCATTCATGCATTATAAATATTACATAACGTGCATCATCATGCATTTAGATTAGATTGTATAAATTTTAGGTTAATTCTCTTTTCTTCTGGTCAAGGAAGAGGATAATATTTATCAGGGCTTTGGATTGAAGATCCAACTATACGGATATGATCAGGGCAACGATCAGAGTTCAACGACTCCGAGATCGTCCCGATCGAATTTTTGTAGCATCAGATACAGTTCGAGAAAGATCGGAGGATAAGGACCAAAGTGGTGTTAAATCTGTACCTTAGACGACAAATCCAACTGCACGGATGGGTTCGAATCGACGATCGTAGCCCAGCAGCGTGAAAATTGGTCCAATCTGATATCCGTGGCAACATCTATAAGTTAGAGAAGATGGACGGCTAGGATGGCGCCACGAGGCGCCATCACAGCTGCCCAATGCCGGCCTAAGCCTCTTGCTCCACCTCTAAAGGAATGATCAAGATGCGATCTCACCCGTTGGATCGAGATC
This sequence comes from Thalassia testudinum, assembly GCA_037157565.1. Lineage (NCBI taxonomy): Eukaryota > Viridiplantae > Streptophyta > Magnoliopsida > Alismatales > Hydrocharitaceae > Thalassia > Thalassia testudinum. The sequence continues at coordinate 102,952,204 of JAZHRO010000063.1, forward strand.
CAATGGGTGAGGGCATGTGTGCGTTAAACACAAAATGCAACCAAAAAGCAGCTGCAGTGCATTGGCTCGTGCCTCCTTTCGCGAAGACGAGGCGGAGGTTTGAGACTTGCCTTGGCTTAAATTAGGCGAATGAGCGGTCATGGGTGAAATTCACCCATTGGATCGAGATTGGACCACAGAGAAGGAGGCTATGTGGCGTGTCGGATGAAGTGTGCACTGCATGCGTGCGATGACATGCGATCAAACGTGCCATTGCACGTGGGCGTGCTCAACGCTCGAATTAGCGGCGCTCAAGGATTTTAAGCCATCCGATCTCTTGATCGAACAGTTGAGATTTCATGGATGTGGGTGCATGCATGGAATGACTGAAGGCAGAGAAGCAAAGGAGCATGAGAGCTTCACCAATGCTCAACCTTTAGTGACGTTTATAACCATCACTAAAGACCCCTGCCATTTATTGTAAGCCTTAAAATGACCTATTTGCCCCCCAATTCCTACAACTATAAAAGGCCAACCCTACCACTCATTTTCTGGATCCCTTCCTCGCTACTCTCACCCCCTCCAAAGCTTTACGAGCTTGTCCCAAACCCGAGATGTTCAATAGAGTCTTAAATACAATTTTTCCACCTTCTCACCCCCATTCGTGGAACACCTGTGGTTGTCCTCTCACCATCGCTCGGGAAGCGGATCTCGCTGCAACATCACCCTGCTCCATCCTCGGTCCTCTGTCTTTGTTCTCCTTCATCCAGCATCTCACCACCCTTGTTCGCACACCCCGTCAATGTGGCTCATCCTTCAAGCAGCCGTCGAGGAGGATAACTTCTCATCACCTTCCCTTTTATCGCTTTCTAGTATAGATTTCCTACTTTCTAGTGTAGCGATTAGAAGTAATGAATCTAATTCCGTGGTTATGAAATATTTGTTTATTCTTACCCTATTTTCTCTTTATTTGTATTATTCTTTAGGTAGATAGCTAGCATAGATTTAATTCGACCAACTAATCTGCCTTGTGATAATAATTATAAATGTCATTTTAGATCAAATGTTCACCTCCCCATGTTCGACCTGGGACTCACTAAAGTTTCGATTAAATTATCTGTTTGATGAATTTTTACGCCACTACAATGACAGGGTTTTCAAACTCAAATCTTTTAGCGTAGAGATCCTGGTCAACATTTTGGTGCCATTGCTGGGGAGGCAACGCTCTTTGATTCCCATGTTTTCTTCCTTACTGATCGTTTACATCACTTTTCTCTTTTCTTTCTGTGATTGTAGGTACTCTTTTGAGGCAAGCCAGAGCTGTAAGATTGAAGTAAAGTGCTATTGAAGGGTTTGTAAGTATACCCCACCTCCCACCCGCTAGTTTCATTCCAACACCTAATTACACAAACCCTAATTAACCTAGGAGCTCTCATAAACCCTAGGCTTAGCTTGGTTGTTAGGTTGTCTCCTCCACCCACCTCACCCTCTGCTTAAAAAAAGAATCTAAAAAAGATTCCACATAGGTACACAACCTCTTTTGATTTTTCATACTCAACCGTAACCCAATCATTGAAATCGGTACACTCATCAACATATAATTGAGTAGAAATCAGATTAGGTAACCACTTGTGTGCCTAATTCAGTGGTGCATCAGGACAATTATTTGAGTTATTTGGGTCGCACCACTTCATCTAAAAAATAACTCATCAAGTAGCTATCACTTAGGATTCAACTTTTAGGTATTAACCAGACACTCCACATTCTTTTAAGTTTTAAAGGAAGACATCTTCACCTGTGCTTTCAAAACCTAGTGTGCCAATTTAACTTGATTGATTACACCTAAAGTTGAACCCTAAGACACAAATCATTAATAAACCTTGTTTGAAAACCTTTGTTGTGCTCGCACACACATTTTAATCAATCTTTAAGGGCACAACCCAGGTAAAGGGCTCATCACATTTCAAAGCACATTCAAACCTAAGCCTAATTAAAATAGAGTAGATGTTGGCCTTAAGGATTTGACTCGCTCTTTGGGGCCTAGATCGAGATTATTTTTGATTAACCTACTTCTACTATTCAATCTGATGTCTAGCTAGGGGAGCAAAGTCAAACGACCACGGTTGGGGGGTATCAAAGGAACCTGAGGTGAAAGCCAAGGGAAGAACCTTCTTCCCAATCCCTCCCTCTAACTGGTTGAATTGATCGAAAAGTAGTAGATCAAATAGTTTCTTTCATCTTAAGATGGGTTTTGACAGTCTGTAGGTCTTTAGGCTACCCCACTTAAGGACATGTTTAAGTGTTTGTATTGCAGGGTACCTTTCTTCCTCCCACTTTACCATGGACCCTTTCACATCCTACTCACATTTCCACTCCTACCCTCCTACCACTACTTATTCCCAAGATGGTTATTATCCTAACCAGACTTATTCTCGTCCATCTACTAGTTGGGATAATTTTGATTGGGGATACAGTTTCGGACCTTCGTGTTCAGGGTCTAACCCTGGACACCGTGATCTTGATTTTTATCCTTCTCCGAGTTACATCGATTATAAATCACTGCCCTCCTATGGACAACCTAATACGATCTACTATCAAGAAGGATATCCTGATTACAACTCTTACCCTCCCCCAAACTACACTACATATAGGTCACCACCCCCCTTTGAACAACTCAAAATGACCTATTATTAGGGAGGGTATCAAGAACCTCAATTCATTGACTCCCCTAGACTGAACCCAAACCCACCCAACTCTGAACCAAACCATTTGGTTTAGGTGAACTAGGTCTAAGATAAGGTGTTGACTAACTTAATTAATACCATACAATCATTAGAAGCTCAGCCAACACCTTGCCTTGAAAAATTGGAGCCTCTTATTCAAATGATTGATGATCTTAACAAATATTTGTTGGATTGGCTCTAAGATGTTAAGGATAAGGACCTGGGTGAGTTTTACTTGGGAAGTTATTGAAATTGAAGATGAGATTTGTGATTGCTCTAGTCCAATCTTGGGATGATTCCCAGGATGAACCCCCTTCAGGAGAGCTAATGTCAGAATCTGCTCAGGCACCTGTAGGGGGGACACATTTTACGAGATCGAGGTTCACCAGGTTGGTCTAGAGCAAGCAGTTGAGAATGAATTGATTTTTTCACCAGAGATCCCTAAGCCAGGGAATGAGGAAAAGTATGTCTCCATGGACTAAGAAATCATAAATGATTTTGAGACATATATAAATGACGATCCAGAATTCTTTAATTCTGAAGGTGAAGAATATTTATGTGAAGTCTCACCTGAGTTTGAGGGACATGATTTTAGTGAGACGATTGGGCTTGAGGAATTCAATGAATCTTTTGATGGCCCTATAATTGAGGAATTTGATCTTATTAGGGCTAGCATGATGGATTCAGATCCTGATTTCATGAAGGATTCAATTCATAGCCCCATTCCTCAGTCATAGCCCGTTGAGCATAATGACGATTTGGTTTTTGATATCACTAGACCCAAGTCAATTCTGATTCAGCCACAGATCTTGGACTTGGATATTTTATATGGGGATTATGACATTTGTAAGGTCCTAGAAATTATAATTATGGAGGATAGGAGTAGGGAAATGAAAATTTGGGAAGCAAATTCTAGGGGAAGTAGAAATTTGAGTCTAAGGCTCCTATAGACCTGAAACCACCAACCTTCTACAAGGACCCTTATGACATTTTTTATTCTGAGGATGTGCAACCCAAGCACAAATTCACTGATTATTTTTTTTATCTTGATTTTTCTATTATTTGACATTTTGGACTTGGGTTGCATCCACGTAAATCACAGGCTAGACCCTGCTTGCATACTGATCTCAGGTTTTGGGTAATTTTTATCTAAAACCATAGATACACTCGACCATGGGGCATGGATCTGCGCCACAATCTGGATCACATTTGTGGACACTTGTTGGCAAGTCCTGAGGTGAATTTGTTTATTCTGATCCTGACCTGTACCTGTGAATTCTTTATTTATTTTTTATTTGTATAGTGTGCCTAGCTGAAGGCAATAAATTTAGCACGTATATAGTCTCTTTCCTCTTGAAGCTGACCTATTAATCAAGAAATTCAGGTGCTTTCTACTCTACTCCACTCTACTTCATGTCCTTTTAATACAATGAGGACATTGCATTAGATAGGCATGGGGGGTGGATATCATTATCTGAATCACCTTGTTAGCTCCGTAGATTCTTTTTATTTTCTTTTTATTTGAAAAAAAAATGTTGAATTAGGAAATGAAGACTTGGGAATTAGAGTTTTTTAGCACTTGCACACTTAGATTCTTCAGGTCTTTGGGCTTAATCAGTCTGGGTGTCCACTAAAATGTGAACTTGTTTCTGGAGTCCTTGCTATTCGTAAATTTATTTCAAATTGCTTAAATAAGTTGGGGTGATAAGTACATGGCTTATCAAACTACCCTCTAATTTGAGGAGACTTTAAGTATAAGCATCTACACACTCTTTGCACTAACTCACTTTTTGGCAGTTTTAATGGAAATTGGGTAGCTAATGACATTTTAGGGTGGTATGGCTGGCAAGTTGTCAGTGGTAACAGCTAATTGGCTGGTTGTCCAGAATCCAGCCACACAACCATTCTCTTTTTACTGGCTTTAGGTAAATCTTAGATCAGGGAAGCCACCTACTTAAAGAAAAAAAGAACAGAAAAATATCCAAAGAGAAAAGAAAAAGAAATAGGAAAGAAGAAGAAAAAGAAATAAGCCACACTTCACCACATGAGTATGTTTGGCAAGTTGTCGGTGATAACAGCTCATCAACCGATTGTCCAGAACCCAGCTCACAAAAATGCACATTTAATTCTAAACACTTAGGAAGAAGTGGGAAAGTAGAATAAGCTGGGGAGATATACACTAGGTTCGCCCTTGTGTTAACCTCATAAAAATAAAAAGTTGGGAGGAAGCTACAGATCGGATGGATACACCTTTAAGCAGAATTTCATTTTAAGGTCACCTAGGGGCGTAGAAACTCGAAGTCCATTTGGATTGCTGATCAGTGAGTCTCACTTCACACAGAAAAGATGTTTAGTCCTTAGAGTTCTTTTCGAGTCTTGGGTGGGTTAGGTAGTCGTAGAAAGATGCCCCGAAACTTTAAACTCAAAAATCCAAAAAAAATTAGAAATGAAGAAAAAGAAAAAAAAGCTTTTGCTTTTGAATATGGCGAGGACTTGGGTGGTTTCCATTTTGGCAGACACATGGGTGTTGTTGTGTCTCTGTAGTTCAAGTCTTAGTAGAAATTTCCTAGTGTTGAAAAATAACTTTTGCCCAAGAAATTTGATCCTAATTCTTTTATAAATAGCATGTAGTTTTGCTAGGGACTAGCAAAAGATAGGCATGGGGGTGTGATGTACACACATCTAATTGACCTAAAATATCTATTTATGCATGATTCTAGTGTCATAGAAGCATTCATGCATTATAAATATTGCATAACATGCATCATCATGCATTTAGGTAAGATTATATAAATTTTAGGTTAATTTTCCCTTTTGTGGATACAGAATAGGGCAATATTTATCAAGGCCTTTGATTGAAGATCTAACAATACGGATATGATCAGGGCCACCATCAGAGTTCAACAACTCCGAGATCACCTCGATCGGATTTTCGTAGCATCAGATATAGTTCGAGAAAGATCAGAAGATAAGGACCAAGTTGGTGTTAAATTTTTACCTCAGATGACAAATCCAACTGCATGGATGGGTTTGAATCAACGATCGTAGCCCAACGACAAGAGAAGCAGTCCAATCCGACATCCGTGGCACCATCTACAAGTTAGACAAGATGGACAGCCAGGATGTGGCACCATCCCAGCCGCCCAACGTTAGCCCAAGCCTCCCACTCCACCTCTGAAGGCACCATCAAGATGCGATCTCCCCATTAGATCTCGATCCAATGGCTAAGGGCCCATGTGCATTAAAACACAAAACGCGACTAAAGAGCGACTACAGTGCATTGGCTCGCACCTCCTTTCGCAAAGATGAGGCACGTGTTCGAGCCCTGCCTCGCATCAAATTAGGTGAACGAGCAGGCATGTGTGAAATTCACCTGTTGGATGGAGATTGAGCAGTGGAGAAGGAGGCAACGCGGCGCGCCGAATGAAGTGTGGCTGCATGCGCGCGATGACACATGATCAAACGCACCATTGCACACGGGTTTGCTTAACACTTGAAGAAGAAGCAGCACTTGAGCATTTTAAGTCATCCGATCAAGAAACGTGCATGATGATGCATGATCGAATGCGCCATCGCACGTAGATGTGCTTAACACTTGAAGAAGCGGTGTTCGAGGATTTTAAGCTGTCTAATCTCTTGATCGGACGGCTGAGATTTCATGGACATGGGTGCACGTGTGGAACGGTTGAAGGTAGAGAGGCGAGGGTACACGCAAGCTTCACCAATGCTTAGCCTTTAGTGATGTTTATATCAGTCACTAAAGACCCCTGGCATTTATTGTAAGCCTTAAAATGACCTATTTGCACACCCATTCCTACAACTATAAAAGGCCAACCCTACCACTCATTTTCTGGATTCCTTCCTCTCTACTCTCGCCCCCTCTAAAGCTTTACGGGCTTGCCCCAAACCTAGGATGCTCCATTAGAGCCTTAAAGACAATTTTTCCACCTTCTCACCTAATTCGTGGAGCGCTTGCTGTTGTCCTCTCACCGCCATTCGAGAATCTAATCCCACTGTGATGTCGCCCTACTCCATCCTCCTTCCTCTGTCTTCGTTCTCCCTCATCCAGCATCTCACTATCCTCATCTGGGCACCCTGTCAACATGGCTCGTCCTCCAAGCAGCCGTCAAGGAGGGAAACTTCTCATCACCTTCTCTTTTATTGCTTTCTTGTATAGATTTCCTACTTTCTAGTGTAGCGATTAGATGTAATGAACCTGATTCCATGGTTTTGAAATATTTGTTTATTCTCTCCCTATTTTCTCTTTATTTATATTATTCTTTTCCTCTCTTCTATTAATTATTCTTTAGGTAGATAACTAGCATAGATTTAATTCGACCAGCTAATTTGCTTCGTGACAAAGATTATAAATGTGATTTTTGATCAAATGTCTGCCTCCCCGAGTTCGACCTAGGACTCACCAGAGTTTTGATTAAATTATCTATTTGACCAATCTTTACGCGACCACAATGACAGGGTTTTCAAACTCAAATCTTCTAGCATGGAGATCCTGCTCAACAAGGAGCACACCAACCATCCTCTTCCTCCTGTACCCATCCTCCTCTTCTTCCCTTCCATTCTTCTTACTCGCACCTCAACCTCGACCCATGCACACAAGGCATTCTCGGTCCCAACGTTCTTGACCTCCTCTACCGATCGGCCATGGCATCTCACCGTCGATGTCTCCTCCCCCTAACTCCGATGGCCAACAACCTCCTCCATCTCTCCTTCTACTCTTCCTATTGTTCTTCCTCTCATGATCAGAACCATGTTCATATGAAACAAAACGAACACAAGCTGGGGAAAAAAAAGAGATTGATGAGGAAGTGCTCACCGATCATCAATCATTGTCCATCCTTCCCTTGATGTCGTGTAGGGGGAGGCGAAGGAGGGAGGTGAAGAACAGGGAAGAAGAGGACTCCTCATGCTCTCTCTCGCTCGCTCTCTCCCTCCTCCTCTCTCTCTCCCTCTCTCTTTCTCGTGGATGGTTTGCGCCATGGGTTGATGGCAGTGGGGAAAAAGCATAATGATTTTTCTAGGGTATTGTTTGGGTGAACTTAAAGAGGGAAGAGAGAGAAATTTGTTAGGAAAGAGGATAGGGTTAGTGTTACAAGTTATCCTAACAAATCCCATATTGTTCCTGAAATCAGATCAAACGATTTCTGATTTTTTCGAGGGACGTCTCGTTGGAAGGCCTATAATAAGGGGAACACATCGATGTCACTTATGATGCCATCCATGAACATTCCTCGAAGTTTGAGTAGAGTTGACTAAGACCCAAATTCCTTCATTTTCAGGTTACGTGGGCCCGAAATGCACTAAATAGGCTACGACGGTTTCACCTCGACACGTTTTAATCAAGCCGCTTATTTGGAACAAAATTTTTGGTTTGTAATAGAGGAGGAAGAGGGGGATGTAGAGGAGGTAAGGGTGGGTAGAGGAGGTGTTGTACGCTCTAAATTGGTGTTTTAAAAGTAATGCGCTGAAGTATAGCCGATAAATCGCGTAGAACACTTAAAATTTATAGCTCAAAAGAAATCTGAGGTGAAACGCAGGGAGTAATATGGCAATTTATCTTAAGATCACAATTTTAAGCACAATATAGCAATATAATCGAAATCTCAAGCACAAATAATATAAATATAAAAGCAAGAGTCAATGTAGCCAAAAAGATTAGGGTAAAATGCTGATTTGAATCACCAAATTACCCTATTACAATTATACTCAAATAATGCTACAGTATCAATCAACCAAATGCCACGTATGATAAGTACATAGTGTACTCCCTATCAAAGATCAGACAATTGGAACTTCAATTAGATGACTTAACCGTCCTGATGCTATAGTGCCAAGAGGGCACTCTTCTTCTTCATTTCCTTTCTCTCCTCAGGCTCTTTTCTTCTTCTCACTTTTCTCCTCAGGCTCAAGGCAGAAAACTTACAAATTTTGGCTAAGTGTCAAGAGATAGGCAACAAGGCAGAAACCCCCTCTCCCTCTCTCTTTCCCTTTCTTTCTGCTCTTCTCTCTCAGATCAGCCAAACCCGACCAGACTCGGGCAACCAGGTAAATGGACCAAGGCCCAGACCCAAGAGGTGTGAGCGCGAGCGAGGACACGTGTGTGTGGAGCATGCATGCCGGACCTTACCCCGATGGTCTCGGAGGCAAACAGCCGGAATCAGAAAATCAATTTAAATGCTATTAGCTGCTTTTCCACACCCGATGTGGGACTAAAAAGTCCCCTTCTTCTTCATGCATCAGCTGCAGTAGGTAAAGGTGTCGATTGAGGTCGAAGAAGAAGGGGGCTGCGTCAATTGACCACCTGAGATGCTTCCTGGGACTGGGCTACACGACATGGGGCACTCACCTAGAGTGGCTACCTGAAGGACATGGTAAGGGCTCGCTTGAAGATGTTGCAGTAATGGCATTGTGGCGCGAACACTTGCAAAGAGAAAAATGGCTTGATGGCCACGTCAGAGATGCTCAGGAGCTTCATTGCGACACAATGAGTGAGATGGTGACGGTGGTGTGCTGCGAAGGTGGTCGTAGGTGGCTGGCGGAGATGAAAATCGAAGGCAAAGTTGGGTTTATTCGATGGAGGGCTTGGGCAAGTAACCCCCTCAATTTCTTGAGGGGTTTTGCTCACATGGATGAGGTGGAGCTTTTGGGATAGGTGGCGAGGCTTATGGTGCAGTGTAGCGGACGGAGAGCCTCGTTGGAGTTATTGCTGGAGCGGAGGAAGATGAAGTTACGAACGGTGTTGGAGAGGTCAAAATTGAATTATGGTTGTATGGAGATGAAGAGTAGATGCTAAGGAGTCAATGAAGCTAGCTAACGGACGAAGGGGAGAGGAGATGGCACCGGTTGTGGTATGGCCAGCGTCGGAGGAGATTAAAATGCCAATGAGGTAGACGGCGATGAAGATAGGGTCAGGAAGAGCCACACCGGTATGTTGATATGCAGAAGACAATGTGAAAGAAGAACCGATCACCTATGGTATGTGGCAGTCGGCAAAGGAGCTAGGGATAGGAGTTCGCCGGAGCAAGCTCGGAGTGAGTTGAAGGTAGACGAAGGAAGAGGATTTTTGGCTTAAAGACTTGCTAGAGAAGAGGGGAATGCCAAGGAGGCCTTTTATAGGTAAAAGTGCGAGCTTCAAAGCTTGGAAACCAAGCATTGAAAGCTCGAAACTCATGAAATAGGTTTAGGTTTTCTAAGAGTTCACATGAACTCTTGGACGAGATTTGGAAGGCAAGACCTACCTGAGGGCAGGTGTGTATATGTGCTTTGTGGTGTAGAGGTGGTCATGTGTAGATGTCGAGTGATGTCGTCCACCTTTTTCTCAATGATGGAGACCTTATCCATTTGATTGGCTACCAACTCCAAGTTAACAGATGTGGAAAGGCCTCGAGGTTCCTATACCCCTTGATTGCTTGTCAATGCATGGGTGGACATCTGGTCGTACGCACCCAGTGACTCATTGTTCAGGGAGTTCTCTCACATGTTGTCGAGAATTCCCCAAATCTCGTCTTCATGCTAACCCATGATGCTGCCACCACAGGTTGCATTGACAAATAGCTTAATGTCATCACGAAGCCTATGGTAAAAGGATTGGACTTGTTCCCAGTTCGGGACTCCGTGATGGGAGCATTTGAGCATGAGATCTAGAAAATGATCCCTTGCCTCGTGTAGAGATTCTCTCGCTCCTTTGGAGAAGTGCGTGATTTGGTGTCACATAGCATTTGTGCGACCAATGGGATAGAATTTTTGTAGGAAGGCAGTTTGAAGTTCTTCCCATGTGTTGATTGCATGTGGATAAGTTTGAAACTAGTAGGCGGCTTTGTCGACCAAAGGAAAGGAGAAGATCTTTAAGAGCAAGTCGTCTCGATTCTACATGTCTGCCCCAAAGGTGTGGGCCAGATGCTTCATATTCTTGATGTGTTGGAAAGGATCATCAGAGTTCAAGCCATGGAATTTTGGAGTCATGTGAAGCATACTAGGCTTGAGCTCCACCTCGAGTCCTCCCGTAGGGTTATTGATTCGTGGTTCGATCTCCACTGCCGTGGGGTTATAGTGATCTTGCATTTGAGGACGCAGCGGTGGGTTCATGAAGGCATTAATTTGATCTCTGAAATCAAAGAATTGTTGTGGTTCAAAGTTAGGCCATTATGGCTGATCCATGGTTGTGATTGGAGGTTCGAGCTTAGAATCAGAGGAAATGTCAATATGATTAGGTTGTTGCACAAACATAGAGGTTGAGGCTTGGCCTCGATGAGAGTGAATAACTAATGGAGGCCTCAAGGGTGGTCTTAAGGACCTACTCCCAAACATTCACCGATGGAGAAGATGAGAGATAGAATGTCAGACGAACCTAATTGAGGCACCTAAAGATTTTTGGATGAATATAGAGGTTTGGGGCGGATGATACCCCTGGATCAAAAGGTCATCCACCTAAGATTTACCTGGGTAGCCAGGAAGGGAGAGTCCTACAAAGACCCCTACATGGTAGAGCATCCCCACGGGTTACAGGGTTTCCCCCACCCGACCTTCCCTGTCACTGAGGGTCCAGGGAGACCAGAACGGTTACTTGACCTCTTAAGTCTACCAATTTTAAGTTAAGAGCAAGGGTGCTTTGGATTTCACATGAACTTTAAGATGTTTTTGTGAGTGGTGACCTAATTTGAAGATTGGTTTACCCTACAAGGTGGGTCAGCTTCACCTAATTTGTCCTTGATTATTAGGTCCCTGCTTTTAGGATTCAAGTGAGATTTAGAGGTTGATTCTTAGGGTTTTCTTCTTAGATAAGTTCAATCAAGGCTAAGGACACACATAGTTTAGGAAGATTGATTCTTGTTTTAAGCAAGTGTGTCTCTAAACCCTAGAATGGAAACCCTAATTGGCACTTAATTGGTCAATCAATTAATTCCAAATCTGGCACCTAGGGCTCAATCAAGAAGGTGGTAGCCTTAGGTGTCTAAAATCCCTAAGTAGGTGCAAGAATCAGGTTTGGGATGTGTTCTAAAAAGAATGTATTAAATCAGGCAACTTGTAATGATTAATCTAAGAATAGAATGCAAGTTGGTCTTAATTGATTTTTTTTTCTTTTTTAGCTTTTCAAAATCAGGGGCTTAATGAGGATGGAAAATGAGATTACCTACCCTTGGAGTGGTTGTTGTGTGATTGATCTTGCTCCTTAGTTAAATCCCCTATACAATCGCAATTAAAAGAGATAAATCAAGTTAGTATCAAATCAGAAATTGTAATCTAGAGATCAAATTGCACGTTGCTCCCTGGCAATGGTGCCAAAATGTTGTATGCTCTAAATCAGAGTTTTAAAAGTAATGCACTATAGTATAGTCGATAAATCGTGTAAAAAACTTAAAATTTATAGCTCGAAAGAAATCCGAGGTCGAATGTAGGGAGCAATATGGTAATTTATCTTAAGATCACAATTTTAAATACAATATAGCAATATAATGGAAATCTCAAGCACAAATAATATAAATATAGAAGAAAGAGTCAATGTAGCCAAAAAGATTAGGGTAAAATGGTGATTTAAATCACCAAATTACCCTATTACAATTATACTCAAATAATGCTACAGTATCAATCAAGCAAATGCCACATTTAATAAGTGCACAATGCACTCCCTATCAAAGATCAGACGACTGGAACTTCAGTCAGACAGCTTAACCATCCAGATGCTACAGTGCCAAGAGGGCATTTTTCTTCTTCCTTTCCTTTCTCTCCTCGGGCTCTTTTTCTCTTCTCACTTTTCTCCTCATGCTCAAGGGAGGAAACTCATAAATTTTGGCTAAGTGTCGAGAGATAAGCAGCGAGGCAAAACCCCCCTGTCACTCTCTTTCCCTTTCTTTCTTCTCTTCTCTCTCAGATCGGACAAACCAGACCAGACCCAGGCAACCGGGTAAATAGACCAAGGCCCAAACCCATGAGGCATGAGCGCAGGCGAGGGCATGTGCATGTGGAGCATGCATGCGGGACCTCACCCCGGTGGTCTCGGAGGCAAACAACTGGCATCAGAAAATCAACTTAAATGCTATCAGCTGTTTTTCTGTGCCTAATGTGTGACTAAAAAGTCCCATCCTTCATGTGTCAGCTGCAATAGGTAAAGGTGTCAATTGAGGTTGAAGGAGAAGGGGGCTGCATCAATTGACCACTTGGGATGCTTCCTGGGACTGGACCACGTGACTTGGGGCACTCGCCTAGAGTGGCTGCCTGACGAACGTGCTAAGAGCTCGCTTGAAGTAGCTGCACCAATGGCGCTGCAGCATGAACACCTGCAAAGAGAAAAATGGCTCGATGGCCACGTCAGAGATGCTCAGGAGCTTTGCTGTAGCACGACGAGAATGATGGTGGTGGTGGCATGCTGCTAAGGTGGTCGTAGGTGGCTGGCGGAGATGAAAATCGAAGGCGGAGTTGGATCAATTTGGTGGAGGGTCAGGCGAGTAATCCCTTCAATTTCTTCAGGGGTTTTGCTCGTGCGGATGAGGTGGAGCTTTTGGGATAGGTGGTGAGGCTTATGGTGCGATGTAGCGGACAAAGAGCCTCGTCGGAGTGGTTACCAGAGTGGAGGAAGATGAAGTTGCGGATGGTGTAGGAGTGGTCAAAATTGAATTGTGGTAGTACGGTGATGAAGAGTAGATGCTAGGGAGCTGATGAAGCCAGCTAACAGACGAAGGGGAGTGGAGATGGCACTAGTTGTGGTATGGCTGGCACCGGAGGAGATGAAAACTCTAATGAGGTAGATGGTGATGAAGACGAGGTTAGGAAGCATCACATAGGTATGTTGAGATGCGGAAGATGGTGGGGAAGAAGAACCGGCTGCCTATGGTATGTGATGTCCTGCAAAGGAGCTGGGGATAGGAGTTTGCCAGAGCAAGATTGGAGCAAGCCGGAGGTAGAGGAAGGAAGATGATTTTTGACTTAAAGACTTGCTAAAGAAGAGGGAAATGCAAAGGAGGTCTTTTATAGGTCAAAGGGTGAGCTTCAAAGCTTGGAAACCAAGCTTTGAAAGCTCGAAAATCACACAATAGGTTTAGGATTTCCAAGAGTTCGCTTGAACTCTTGGATGAGATTTGGAAGGCAAGACCTACCTTAGATTGAAGACCAACTCCTCAAGAATCTTCCTTTCAAAGTTGGAAGGATTTCACTGAGGAATCATGGAGAATCTCTTGATTGAAGGTCGGTGGTGATTGTGTAGCAATCATAGGTCCTAATTGACCTAAATTAGGCTAAGACTTAGCATAAGTTAGGATAATTCATGCATGCATAAGCATTACTAGCACCTTTACTGCTTTCTTTTAGTTGTGCATAAAATAATGCTACAATGTAATGATTAGGTGCATTACGTCAATTGCAGGTAATAAGCTGATCTGAAGCTGGATCTAAAGCTGGATCTGAAGAATAAAGAATAACTGATGTTGCAGTAGAACTAGAGCGAAAGACCTAGATTAGATGTAGTAGATAATAATGTAAGGGAGTTAAGGTATGCCATTCTATCAAGTAGGAACAAAGTAATAAATTGTGAAGAACTTAGGTCCATCCTAGCCCTAGGATAGCCTAGAAGCTTCCCTAAGCCTTAGCCACCCTTAGATTAGGTCACTGCACCCTAGGAAACCTTAAAACCATAATTCCAGCCTCTACCTGGATGTCCAGAAGAGTTATAGGACGTTCAGAACCCTAAGCCAACTCCCACACACCTTAAACCCACTTCTGCAGTGTTATTGGATGTCCAGACCCTTGGTCATACGTCCAATTTCTGCAGAATACCCAAGACAGAACCTAAAATCCCACCTGACTCTGATTGGATGTCCAGACAATAAGTCTAAACTTCTGATTTTTCATTATAAGACGTCTGATAACTTTATTGGACATCCAGAATTGCCCTCCAGACCCTGTTTTGAGATTCAAGCCTTGATCTTGGATCTCTAGCTCCCTAAAACTAATTCTAACCCCCTAGGAACCTATATTAAGGTGCCCTAATGGTCGGGCGTGTTTAGCATGTTAGAAATTAGGGTTACAAGTAACCCACCATCGTAGTTGCAAAACACGTCGATCAGATAAAATTTATACTGAAACTCCAAGGGAGTCCTGCGTCGAACATAAGGAGGCGACGTTTACTTTAAGTGAAAATCGTGCTTCGATTTGTTTCTTTTTGGTATTTTAGGGTTTTGTTATTTTTTTGTATTTTTGTAAGAAAATAAGCAAACGAGTCACAAGATAGAGATGGAATGAAAATGGTATAGATATCACTTCAATGTCTATTACAATCAACTATGAATGCATAAAAAGAGAGGGGGGTGAGAGGAAATCTCCCAAATTGGCTGTTCAGCTAGACGACGGTGCCTGGCAGAAGCTTGGATGAAGGAAGTGAGGAGCGAGACGATGGAGGTGAGATGCAGGAGGACGTCGAGTTGAGGAAAGCTTCGGTGTGGCTCTGGAATGGAGGTGAGAAGATGGAGGTGATCTGCTACCGAAATGGAGGTGGGAGTACGGCTCCAAGGCGACCTATGAAGGGTATGGGAAGATGAATGAATATTTGGTAAGGTAGAGGTTTGCTGCACTAATCGGAGCTTTGGGAGCTTGAGAATAAGCTCTAATGGCACATTGGTAGGCTTGCCAGAGCTTGGGAGTAGGTGAGAGTAGAGTAGGTAGAGATGGCTTGGAGGAGAGGGGGTGTAGGTCCTTTTATAGTGGAGCAGAAGAGGCAAAAAATAGGTATGAGACCATTAGTGACATCCAGGCCATCGCTGGAAACGTTGCTGTAGGTAGCTCTTGTCCGCTAGCGCCCACAGTTGGCTTTGCTGGCATGCAATAAATTAGCGAAGGCTGTAAGCGTCGCTGTAAGTCTAGCTCATGTGTCGTTGTAGGTCCAGCCCATGCATAGCTGGCGCTGCGCTCCCCAACCTTTGCCGTGCAGGCACGCACCCACGCGTTAGCACTGTGCTGTGCGCATGCATGCCTCCGTGCAAGGACCTGCGCTGTTGCATGAGTGCGGTGGCACGTGCGTGTGCATGGGCGACCTGGGCTGCGCCACTGGGTCATCCATCTTCTTCTTATTGTAGGGGCTGCTACAGAGGTCAGATTGTGTCGATTTTCGTACCATTAGGCTGCGATCGTCGACCCTAATCCATCCGCACAGTCGGATTTGCCATTTGAAGCTCCAAATTATGTCTCCTAGTCCCTTGGCCATTGATTTTCCTTGGACTGCATATGGTGCTACGGGACTCCGAGTGAGGCAATTTCAGAGGCGTCGGACTTCGATCGTCATCTTGATCAGATCCGTATGGTTAGATCGTCAATCCGAGGCTCCAAAATAAATATTCTTCTCCCTTAACCACAAAAAGGATGCAATTAACCTAAATTATATACTACTCTAAATGTAGAATGATGCATGCTATGCAATATTTACAACATGAAATGCAAATCTAAGCCTAGGAATATGCATGAATAGGCATTTTACCCTCAATAAATATGTTTACATCACCTAACCCTAGTACATCACCTCTAGACCTCCCTAAGGACCTAATTAGGTCCTCACTAAACCTAATTGACTTCAATCTTAGTCAATTCCATCAGCCTATTCAATTGGATTCATTGAGTCCAATTGAGCCCTGATCTCAGCATACACAGTCCAATTGGACTGTGTATGCTGAGATCAGGGCTCAATTGAGAGTCCAATTGACCTATAGATAACTTAATTGAGTTGTTTTACTCTCAATTAGGTTTTCACACATCCAATTAAACTTTTATCAAGTTTAATTGCATTTTACCTTAATGAATTAGGGTTTACAACCCTAATTTGAGACCTACATTGACTTAAATCCACTAGAACCTAACCTAGTCAACCTAGCCACATAGGTTTCGACTGACACACACCCACACACACCATCTACACGAAAATACCTAGCCTAGAGTTCTCTAGAACTCTCTACCATGTGTTGTTGCCTTGGTTGCTAAAAATAGCAACCAAGATGCATTCAATTTTTAGATCCACCAAATATTGATCTAAAAACCACCATCCATTCTTTCTCTCACTCTCCCCCGAGCTCCCACCATAGGCCTCTCTAGAGAATTCCATAATTCTCTAGAGAGCTTCCCTTAGGTCTATAAAAAGAACTAAGGGGTGGCCATTTGGTCAATCTTGGTCTTTTAGCATAGTTCCACCTTCCATAAGCCATCATCACCTCCACCTCCTTGTTCACGAGCTCCACCATGATGCCACCACCTCCACGCCAAGCCTAAACCAAGATCAACTACTTCAACCTCTCCAAGGGTCGGCCTAAGTACCATTGGCCACCCCTCTTTCTCTTCTCACCCATTCGAGGCCATCGGAGTCCACCTCTGAATGCCCTTAGTTCTGCTAGACTAGATTATAGTTCTTCATAGATTTAATGCTTTATTTACTACTTAGTAATGTACCTTCATATTCTCCCCCAATGATGCATGCATAATACCCCCATAGATTCATGTATGCAGAGGTTTTCTACTAGCTAGATTTAAATTTTCCTGTACAAGCATTCCGCTACCTGTGCTGTAACCACTATCATGCCTCAATGAAAATATTTATATATATTTATATGTTGAAAATCACCATGTGCCTGATTATCATCTTTTGGTGTGATTAAAGTTGCATGCTTTCAATTTCTGATATTCTGGCAACAGCATGTCGTGTATCAATACGTATTTAGTATAAATCGACATGCAATTTGGAATGAGTAGAGTGAGAGAGATTGAATTTGAATTTGCATTTCTAAAATGCTTTCTAGAGACAAACGACCGGGACTCAAGCCTCGTTATCTTAGAATTTATTTTTGTTGATCGTATTTTGTAACTGTACTACGATGCATTTCTGATCAAATACACACTCTACGAAACCAACAAATGGCATCATTGACAGGGAGGCAACGTCATTTTTTATTTTGATCTTTAGAATTATCACTGATAAATCTTCCTCTGCTTGTCTTTTGATGTGCAGGAAAATAGGGAAAAACGGGATCTGCACACACGAGCATGGAAAAAAAAAATACCAGGCGCACATCATATCTTTCTTAGTCTAGGTTTGATTTAAACCTTAGATTAGATTTTATTCTAGAAATTTCATTTGAAAAAAAATCCTATTTATTTTCGTGAAAAAAAAATCAACAAAAAATTAGGTAGTTAGAATAGGTTTCCCTTTTTGAATCTTAGGATTAGTTTGTTAGTTTTGAAAAAAAAAAGTAAGAAAAAAAAAATAAAATTTGAAAATCTTTTGAAAAAAAAAATATTTTTTTTTAAAATCATTTTGGTGGAAAGTTTGAATTTCAAATTCAAACACCTTTTCAAAAGCTTCCCCACCACCCTCTGATTTTCGGCTAGGCTTCAAATTCTGATTTAAAAATTCAATTGCCAAAATATTAATGAGCAAAAAATTCTGAAATTCAGACTAGACCTTCATTGTTAAACTACCTTTTAAATGGCAGTGTTCATTTAAAAAATTCCAAGTACAAAATTTTTAAAAATTCATGAAGTGCAAGTGGGTCAAACTAACCCAAATTTGAAAATTTTCAAAATTCAAAAAGCAATTCCGAGCAATCCATGAATCTATTTTGGCTAAAAATGGAGGGGTTTGAAAGATGATCTCATTGGCTTTAACTTCCATATTTTTTCTGAATTTTTGAAGGTCATTTGATACTATTTTAAAATAGAAAATCGACCAGGGGTCAAAATTCCAGATCTAACTGTTTGACATTTAAAATTCTCTAGAAATTCGGTTGAAATAGTAAAAATTACAAAAAAATATTATCTGAAAATACAATTGAAAAAGGAATCTACTTACCAAATTTCAACTTATTTGGGTTTCAATTTTTGCCAAAGAAGTATTTTTATTTCATGGTCTGCTGAAAAAGAAAAAAAACCTAGAATTGCATGAACCCTAGGTTATACCTTTAGGGTTACATTCTAGAGATCACATTTGGGCTAACCTAGACTTAGTCAAGTCCAGTGTTTAGCCAGTGAGCTTGGTCACCTTGTGAGCCACTCACCACAAACCCCAACTGAAGAAAAATAGGTTGAAATTAATTTTAAAACGCGTAAGCAAACCTGAATTCAATGTCGTACTACTAGGTGGTTTCAACCTCTCTTGCCGAACCTGGTGACTAAGTCTGCAGGGCAATGTCAAATGACCATAACTCAGGGATAACAGAACCAGAGGCGTGAGCTGAAGGAAGAACCTTCCCCTTAGTCCCCTCGTAACCAAACTGGTTGGGTTAGCTTGAGAGGCTTTTTAGTCAGTTGCACGACGAATTTTTCTTCAGGAATTCGAACTTAAAACGAAAAATATGGTCATCCGATCATAAGGTCCATCTGATTGATAGGGCCTTAGCCTTGTCTGGCTTGCTTACACCAACCCAAGGGTTGGGTGGTGTATGCAAGGAAGGAGGTCACTCAGACCTCGACTGGTGGACCTTGGGAGCCGCTCCTAAGAAGGCGAGTCACCTCACCAAGACCATCTTCTCCCCCACCATTTTCTTCCACTCTCTTAGCTGCAATGGCTAACCCTAGATCTAGACCTAATCTGGATCCAAAAGAGCTGGACCCATGAGCTTTTCAGAACCCAAGGTGGCGAAGATGACTTTTCGCTTCGCCTGATCCTTCTCCTCGGGTTATCGAAATGGTTAACCCATATCTCGACCCTAGATATTATGACCCATACCATTCGGCTCCTCAATGGACAGCATCTTATAACCTAGGATATGGATTTCACACTCCTGCATCTCACCCATGGAATATGGGTAGACGTGATTCACCCCTGGAACCCCTAAGAGCTACCAGTGCATATGCGACCGCATTACAAAATACAGAGAGCTATAGCTAGTGCTAAGGAAAAGGCCACATCCTATCTACATGAAATCCAAGCTATCACTGAGCTGAACCAAAGACAAAGCTAGATTCCATATCAACAAGTTGTGATGGAGCCCCTTCAGGGAATAGCAGGGATAATAAGGCTAATTGGACAAAATTGGGAAACTCAAGAACTACTGCTTTTGAGATATCAAGTGGAAAATAGCCTTGATGACCTCGGAGAATCTGAAACGACTACGTTAGACGGACACCCAAGAGATTCTCGGGAGCAGATACCGGAAGATAATTCAGGGGAAGAAGAATCTAGCTTGGATATGAGACAGGAGCAAGAAATGTTCCAAATGGGTTCATTTGAGAACTCTATTCAAGAAATTGAGGAAAGGATCGATATCTCCAGGACTGAGCCACAATTGGATTATCCTGAATCCTGGGAGATACCTCTTGGGTTAGATAACCCAACTGTGATAAGTGAAGTAGATCCACTTGAGGATATGGATCTTGAGGCAAACATTACATGTGGCACTACTGATCAATCTAGGCCACTTCCCATTATAGGTGAACCTGTGCTAGAGCCAACATCTTTTGATCTGCACTCTTCTTCTTTCACCTACATACCTAATTTGGATGTTAGAGATTCTAAGATGACACTTTGTATCCCTGATCCTGACATCCGAAGACTAGAAGTAGATATGGTTGTTTTGACCGAAGAAATGGATGTGCTACCTGAGGCAGGAATTACTGAGGAGCCCAATGCATATGAGGGTGAAGCTTTGAGTAGAATGAGCTGGGGACACACCTACAATCCTAGTCAATCTAATGGATGGCTCGACTCAAATCCAAAAGAGTCAGCTTCCGATGAATCAGAGATGAGTACTGATGAGGACGAAGTAATTTCTAATGAGGATTTCATTGACCTCCCCACTGATCTTCTACTTTCACGGATACCCCCATATGATCCAGAGCCTAGAGAGGGCATGATCTTTGATGTCAATTATCGTTATGAGGATAGCTATGACTTAGATTATGGTTCTAAGATACATTTTGATCTACTCCCTTAGCAACTTCCTACTAAATTGTGGGACATGATAAACCAGCTGAATCAACATCATGATCCCCCCTCTGATTATCCTCTATTTTCCACCACTACTCCACACTTTCTTATAGCTAGAATTTTTGGAGTAGGGGTGCACAATTAGCTGATTCGCATCTCTGAACCACTGATTTTGGGAGCATACGAGCACATCTTTCTCTTAATCTTGACCAGCTCCTAGGCTAGAACTGATACATCTGATTGAGTTTTCGCCCAGTTGGAGGCATTAAACTCAACATCTACCCCACATTCTACCATCACCTATACATACCATTTTTATACATAGCATATTTTTCTTTTAGCATATTTCCTTTTCGCATATTGCATACTGTCAGGTTGGCCGATGCTAAACGTTAAACTTCAGGAGCAATTCCAGGTGATTTCTACCCATTTACACCCTGCTATATTTATTTTCTTTTATATTCATGCATGAGGACATGCAAGAACTTAGGCATGGGGGGGTAGATAAGACAAAATTGAAAATTTTATGCTAACATTTAGGAAAACCCTAGAGCTGCATGTCAAATGTACTTTAGGACCATAAATAAAAGAACAATTGACTCCACCTCCAATATTCGCACTGGATCTAAAAATCATCTGCAAAAGCCACTTCTGACTCACCCGCTCACCTTTTGTTCTAAATCTAGGGTCAAGATGAATGTAACTCGAAAGGGAAATTTCATGAAGTACGAATATAAGAGGTTACTTGTTTATAGCATATATACATAGTGCATCTATGAATAAGATTATCTTATTAAGAGAATGGATTAGGGATTTTATCCTCTAGTTGATTCCTGTAATATAGAATCCAGTATAATTTTTCACACACATGTAGAATTTGCAATGGATTCACGATGAAGACTAATAAATGTCTTTAGTATATTGAGAAGAAGCAGTGCTTCTCCTGAACCCTTGGATAATGTTTTAGGAGTCAGGCAGATTTTCTTCCAAAAATCCACCAAATAGTGTGAGATGAGAATAGAGTACTGGTGCTTTAAGATTAGTGTAAAGAATCTGGCATCCAAGATAATTAGGTGATGATACTCAAAGATTAGGCATAGTTTTCGCTCTCGGTTCCTGTGTATTCATTTTTGTATGAAATTTTGACAGCCACTAAATAAGGCAAATACGCGGAGAGCGAGTTTTCATAAAACTAGGGCTAAGGTGGATGGTTATGACCATTCTCTACGGAATCCTCGGTTGAAGGAGGGTATTAATGTCAAGGTCAGAAATACACCGTCCTATCCGTCTCTCCCAGTGCCGTGAGTAGGCACTTCCACCAAATAAGCCACTGAATATCTCTTGAGTGCCACTAGTCCCTAATAATGCCTCCTCAATAAAGTTCATGGATGTGTGCTAGTTGTGTTTTGTTGAAAAAAAAAATTACATAGAAAAAAAATGAAAAGAAAGAAAAATTAAAAAAGAGAAAAATTAGAAAAAGAAGAAAAAGCAAAGAAAAAAGAGTGAATATTTAGTATTTATTTTAGTTGCATTAAGGCAATACCACCAAATAAATTTGAGATCCACCAATTATGGCCTTAACCCACCTTTCTTGTGTTTCTAGTTGCCTGAATACTGGTTGAGAAATTCTGACTTAGTGTTAGAGTTATGGAAACTCAATTAAAGTGTTAATGCCAAGTGAGACCACCAAATATAGGTCATATGTGTGAACCTGGTGAGATTGTGAGCTCTAAGAAAAAGAAAGAAAAGAAAATAAAAAGAAAAAGAAAAAGAGACAATGAATACATAGGAACCAAAAGAGAGCATGTTTTTCTTGTCTTTCTCTGAGTTGATTTAATAATTTGGGAATCTAAATTCTATAGTACTAATCTCTATGTAACACCAGTTGAGAGTGAGCCACCAAATATATAATCTTTTCCTTCCAAGATTCTCTACCAAAGCTTAAGGCCTGGTGGAATTCATATGATATCTTGAATACCTCGAAGGAAGAAGTTCACCTATCCCGCTAGAATTTTTACTAGGGGTCAAGTACAGGAATTAGAGGTGAATTAGTTTTTCACTCGAATCCATTGCAAAAGCTACATAGCTACACTTTCACGATTGTCTGGATTTTTAGAGCATAAAATGAAGACAAAAGGGAGAAAAATCTCTAGGCATACACTTGATAAAACAATCAATCCTTTAGGGACCCTTTTGTGAATAATTTAGTCTCTCATTTGCTAGGGACTAGCAAGATTTAGGCATGGCGGTATGATTGCGTAGCAATCATAGGTTTTAATTGACCTAAATTAGGTTAGGACTTAGCATAAGTTAGTGTAATTCATGCATGCATAAGCATTACTAGCACCTTTACTGCTTTCTTTTAGCTATGCATAAAATAATGCTATAATGTACTGATTAGGTGCATTATGTCAATTGCAGGTAATAAGCTAATCAGAAGCTAGATCTGAAGCTGGATCTAAAGCTGGATCTGAAGAATAAAGAATAACTGGTGTTGTAGCAAAGATGAAGCAGAAGACCTAGATTAGATGTAATAGATAATAATGTAAGGGAGTTAAGGTATGCTATTCTATTAAGTAGGAATAAAGCAATAAATTGTGAAGAACTTAGGTCCATCCTACCCTAGGACAGCCTAGAAGCTTCCCCAAGCCTTAGCCACCCTTAGATTAGGTCATCGCACCCTAGGAAACCTTAAAACCCTAATTCCAACGTCTATCTGGACATCTAGATGAGTTATAGGACGTCCAAAACCCTTAGCCAACTCCCGCACACGCACTTCTATAGTGTTATTGGACGTCCAGACACTTGGTTAGACGTCCAATTTGTACAAAATACCTAAGACAGAACCTAGAATCCCTCCTAACTCTGACTGGACGTCCAGACAATAAGTCTGGACTTCTAATTTTTAATTATAAGATGTCTGATAACTTTATTGGACGTCCAGAACTGCCCTCCAGACCCTGTTTTGAGATTCAAGCCTTGATCTTGGATCTCTAGCTCCCTAAACCCAATTTTAACCCCCTAGGAACCTAAATTAAGGTGCCCTAACCGTAGTACATCACCTATAGACCTTTTTAAGGACCTAATTAGGTCCTCACTAAACCTAATTGACTTCAATCTTAGTCAATTCCATCAGCCTATTAAATTGGACTCATTGAGTCCAATTAAGCCTTGATCTCAGCATACACAGTCTAATTGGACTCAGTGAGAGTCCAATTGACCTATACC
Source organism: Thalassia testudinum (assembly GCA_037157565.1). Taxonomy (NCBI): domain Eukaryota; kingdom Viridiplantae; phylum Streptophyta; class Magnoliopsida; order Alismatales; family Hydrocharitaceae; genus Thalassia; species Thalassia testudinum. The sequence goes on from JAZHRO010000063.1 coordinate 102,976,042, forward strand.
TAACTTAATTGAGTTGTTTTACTCTCAATTAGGGTTTCGCACATCCAATTAAACTTTTATCAAGTTTAATTGCATTTTACCTTAATGAATTAGGGTTTACAACCCTAATATGAGACCTACATTGACTTAAACCCACTAGAACCTAACCTAATCAACCTAGCCACCTAGGTTTTGACCCACACACATCCACACACACCGACACACAAAATCTAAATGAAAATACCTAGCCTAGAGTTCTCTAAAACTCTCTACCATGTGTTGTTGCCTTGGTTGCTAAACATATCAACCAAGATGCATTCAATTTTTAGATTCACCAAATGTGGATCTAAAAACCACCATCCATCCTCTCACTCTCCCACGAGATCCCACCATAAGCCTCTCTAGAAAATTCCATAATTCTCTAGAGAGCTTCCCTTAGGTCTATAAAATGACCCAAGGGGTGGCCATTTTGTCCATCTTGGTCTTTTAGCATAGCTCCACCTTCCATAAGCCATCACCACCTCCACCTCCATGTTCACAAGCTCCACCATGATGCCACCACCTCCACGCCAAGCCAAGACTAGGATCAACTTCTTCAACCTCTCCAAGGGCCAGCCTAAGCACCATTGGTCGTCCCTCTTTCTCTTCTCACCCATTCAAAGGCCATCGGAGCCCACCTCTGAATGCCCTTAGTTCTGCTAGACTAGATTATAGTTCCTCATAGATTTAATGCTTTATTTACTACTTGGTAGTGTAGCTTCAGATTCTCCCCTAATGATGCTTGCATAAGCCCACCCATAGATTCATGTATGTAGTCGTTTTCTACTAGCTAGATTTAAATTTCCTTGTACAAGCATTCCTCTACCTATGTTGTGATGAACACACATAAATTCATGATAAATTGCTTATTTTTGATGGTTCCTAGGCTTAGCATTGCATATCATGTTATAAATATTGCATAACATCCATTGCATGGCATTTAGGATAGTTGCATGTTTTGTATATTAATTCCTTCATTTTATATGGTCAGGGGGCAATGCAACATCCATATGAGTTTTGAATGGAAAATCCGACCATACGGATGGATCCGAAGTGATGATTGCAGTTCGGCATCGTGAAAATCATCTTGATTTGAGCATCGTGGCACCCTCTACAAGAAGAAGATGGACGGCCTAGATGGCGCCACATGGCGCCATCCAGGCTGCCCAACACCGGCCAACAGCACCGCTCAACTCCTTCATCCACGCCCTTCAATCCTAGCCGTTGGATCAATATCCAACGGCTGGGAAGCAGTTGCACCAGGCTGCTCGTCATGACACAACGGAAGGTCTAGCGCAATGGTTGGAGTGCCGGTTTGCAAAAGGGGGCACGAGTTTGAATCCCTGCAGCTCCTCCAATTCGCAATTGGGCGAGCGTATGGTAGCAGCAGTGCCAACGCGTGGCAACGCGTGTGCACACGCATGCCAGTGCATAGCAAGCATGCACAAAGCAGGGCACGCGTGGTCAGCGCGTGTGATAAGTGGAGCAGCGCAGCGCGGGGGCAAGGGACGTTGGCGCCAGCTTTTAACAACAGCTGGGCTGACCTACAGTAATGCTTACAACCGTCACTATTTCATTGCAAGCTAGCAGAGCCAGCTATGGGTGTGAGTGGAGGTGAGCTGTCTACAGCAATGTTTCCAGCGATAGTCTAGAGGTCGTTAAAGGTCCTTTATCCATTTTTAGCCTCTTCTCCTCCACTATAAAGGGACCTACACCCCCACCCTTCCAAGCCATCTCTACCTACTCTACTCCCACCTACTCCCAAGCTCTAACAAGCCTACCAATGCTCCATTAGAGCTTGTTCTCAAGCTCCAAAGGTGCCTATTAGTGTAGCAAACCTCTGCCCCACTAAATACTCCCCCAACTTCCCATCTCCCTTCATAGGTCCCCTTGGAGTCATCCTCCCACCTCCATTCCAGTAGCAGATCATTTCCATTTTTTCACCTCCATTCCGGAGCCACGCTGAAGCCTTCCTCAACACGACGTCCTCCTGCATCTCACCTCCGTCATCCTGCTCCTCACCTCCTTCGTCCGAGCATCCGCCAAGTGCTGTCATCTTGCCGAACAGCTAATTTGGGAGATTTCCTCTCACCTTCCTCTCTTTTTATGCTTTCATAGTTTATTATAATTGACATTGGAAGTAATATATATCAGATTTGTTCCACATCTCTATCTTGTGATATGTTTGCTTATTTTCTTTTATTTCAAAAATACAAAAAAAAAAGAAGAAAACCCCAAAATACCAAAAAGAAATGAATTGAAGCGCGATTTTCACGTAAAGTAAATGTTGCCTCCCTATGTTCGACCCAAGACTCCCTCAAAGTTTCAGTATAGATTTTATCTGATCGATGTGTTTTGTAAGTACGATGATGGGTTACTTATAACCCCGATTTCTAACATGCAAAACATGCCCAACCATTTTGGCGTCGTTGCCGGGGAGGCAACGGAATTTACTTTATTGTTTATTGCATTTCTTTGCATTTACATAGCACCAACCCTACTTGTCTTTGATCTACTGTCTTGTAGGTACCCTAGCATGGAGATCCAAATGTGGTAGATCAGAGTAAAGTGTGGGTAGAGTGTTTTGTAAGTGTCCCCCACACCACCTCGACCTAAGTTTTCATTCCATAACCGAATAACTCAAACCCAAATCAACTCAGGTGCTTTTTATAAACCCTAGGATAGATTTGGTTGTTTGTTTGCCACCTCCACTCACCTCGCCATCCACATAAATAAAAAAAAGAAAATGTGTTATCTGATTGTGGGATTTTCTGAAAGCTACACACTTAACACCCATAACTTCTTATCATAAGGCGCACAATCACTTTGATTCTACCACTTAACTGGGATCTGACCTGTGGACCCAGTACACTTCAACTCAATACACATAAGTGAGTAGAAATCTAAATAGGTTAAACATTCTTGTGTGCCTTAACTAAGTGGTGGTGCAACAAGCCAATTGATTGAGCTGTTTGGGCCGCACCACTTAATCTAAAACTGATCCATCAAGTAGCTTGCCACTTAGGGTTGATTCTTAAGGCTGAACCAGGCACTCCACATTATTTTTTATTTTTAAAGGAATATATTATCACCCATGCTTTCAAAACTTGGAGTGTTCTACTAAACCTTGATTGAACCAACCTAAGAATTAAACCCTAAAAGCTACTAAATAAGGTTGAACCCTAAAAGACACATCATCAAATAACCTTGTTTGCAAACCCTGGCTGTGCACACACACACATTTTAACTGATCATTAAGGGCACAACCCATCTAAAGGGCCCATCACATTCCTGAAGCACCATTGTCCCAAGCCTAACTAAAATTGATTAGACGTTGGCCCTAAGGACTGGTTCCCTCGTCGGGATCCAGATTGAGATTGTTCATGATTATCCTGCTTGTACTAGTCAATCTAATGTCCAGCTAGGGGAGTAGCATCAAACGACCACGGCTGGGGGGTACACTAGGAACCAGAGGCGTAAGCCAAAGGAAGAACCTTCTCCCCAGTCCCTCCTTCTAACTGGTTGGATTGCCTAAACATAAGTAGAGTAAATCGTCCATAATCTTAAGACGGATTCTGAGAGTCAGTAGACCTTAGGCTACCCCATCTAAGGATAGGCTTGTATTCTTGTGCTGCAGGGTTCCCTCTTTTCCCCATCCTTCTGACTTCCTTCCAGTGTATGCTTGGGAGGAGGTCATTGAACCCTAGATTAGAAAGACCTTTAGACCATTCTAGGAGGCAGAGGTTGAGCTATAGCCAAGCAGATCCCATGGCTGATCAACAACTACCTCCCCCACCTCCGAACCAGCAGGAGCTGGTTCAGAGGCAGTTGGAAGAATTGTAACAGATGCAACAATGGTTCCAATGCATGCATGGTCAGGGCGCTCGACCCTTGAAGGATTTTTACGATCCTTCAAACTATGGGGAACGTCCTGGCATCATGATTCCCACCGGAGACATTGAAATCAAGCCCCAAGTCTTAAGTTTGAATAAGCATTTCCATGGGCTTGGCTTAGAGGACCCATTCCAGCACCTAGAGGATCTGACCACTTTGGTTCAGACCACTAGAACAAGGAATGTGAATGAAGAGCAAATGATCATGAGGCTTTTCCCCCACTTTATCAAGGATAAGGCCACACATTGGTACCAGACTATAGGAAGGCCGATTGAAACTTGGGCTGCACTTAAGTCAGCTTTCTTGAAGAAATTCTTCCCTATCGAAAGGACCAATGCTTTGCAATGGGCGGTTACCACTTTCGCCCAGCGGCCAGGGGAACCGTTTCATGGTGCCTGGGAGCGATTCTAGGAACTTTTGAGGAAGTGTCCACACCACGAGGTACCGAAATGACAACTCGTGTAGATTTTCTATCACTGGTTGGTTGAGCAACTCCGTAATCACGTGGACGCCTCCTGCATAGGCAATTTCCTCAATAGGGATGCAGGTAGCGCATACGACCTATTTGAGGAAATGATAGGTCAAGTGCTAATGAGATCCAGGATTCTCATTCATTTGACATGGAATTAATTTGTAATAAATTGTATAAAATGGACTTGGTTGCTAAGAAAATGGAAGAATGGATATCTAGGAATTCAGGAAACACTTCTTTACCCACTCAATCCTAGAATTCAGGATTCCATTCCTCACGAGCTCCCACAGGGTGGGAATTCATGAACCAACTCAATTCGGCTCAACCTGTGAGCCAGGATTTCTCGGAACCATATTGGTTCCAAATTGGGCCTTTGATCCCAGTTTCTCTGATCCTTCCTTCTCTTCATCCTCATTTTATGAGGATGCATATGTAATGTAGAAGAATGTTAGGTCCAACACAATATTCCAACACTTTTAACTCGGGATGGAGGAACCACCGTAACTTCTCCTGGAAAAATCACGGGCAACAGACCCAATCTCGACCCAGCAACTATGCATCTCAAAAACCTATGGCTCAGGGTCAAGTATACACCCAGTTGCCCTCGAGGCCGGTTAATCAGCCATCTTGGAATGCCCAACAATCCGCGAGGCAGGCTGATTTGAACCGGTAGATGGTGGAAATGCAAGGGTCCATGCTTCAGCGTATGCAACAAATGAAGACATCCTTGGCTAACTTGCAATCCGGGTTAATTGCAAACACCCGACAACTCGGATCCCTACCATCTCAACCCGTACCAAACCTGCATAATGTGCAAAATCAGGGCAATAGATCCCAAGGGTATGGGAATCAAAGGGGCCCACATGCGCATGCTCAGGTGGTTGAGCAAGGTCCCTCTTCTTCTTCTTCTGGTTACATGACCAACCAAGGCTCTCCAATCTTCACTAACCCTCCTTATGACCCAAACCCTTATGCCTTTGCAAACTCTGTTACCTTGAGAAGTGGGAAGCAGACCTAGAACCTAGAATTACCTTCTAGAAGTCAAAATTCTGGGGAGCTTGAGAAAGAGAAGGAGGCTGAAGAAGACAATAAGGCCCAGGGATCGAAAATTGAAAATTCCACCCATATCCCATTCCCTGAGGCCCTATTGAAAACCAAGAAGAAGAAAGCCCTAGACACCAACGAGGAGCTTTTGAATTTATTCAAGAGCATAGAGATCAATATTCCACTCCTCGATGCTATTAAGCACATCTCGGCTTACACTAAATTCTTGAAAGAACTATGTACGCAAAAGCGTAAGTCGAGAGAACCTACTCCAAGGAAGGTGATTCTCTCTGAGCAGGCAAGTTCTGTAATCCTGCATCACCTTCCTCAAAAGAAGAAAGATCCAGGTGCCCCCTTGATCTCATGCATTATTGGGGAATACACTTTTGATAGGGCACTATTGGACCTAGGTGCATCCATCAACCTAATCCCAACTTCTATTTATGAGAGTTTTGGGTTAGGTGAACTCAGGCCAACCTCAGTAACGCTACAACTAGCGAACTGATCGGTCACCACATTGAGAGGCATTATTGAGGATGTAATTGTCAAGGTCAAGGATTTCTATTTTCCTGTAGATTTCGTCATCCTCAACATGGACGTACCTAATGATTTGAGGAACACGCCCATCATTCTAGGGCATCCGTTCCTAGCTACCGCCAAGGCCAACATAAACTGTGAAAGCGGTAGTATGGAGATTGCCTTTGGGGATAAGAAATTAACTCTGGATATTTTTAAGGCGATAAGAGGATTTGAGGATTGTGGATAAATTGAGGAACTCAAGGATCAGGATCTTGAGACGTGTATGACAATCAATGCACTTGAGGACTCCATTAGCTTTAGCAAACCCAACCCACAACCCTCCTCCATGGTAGACCTGCCACATCCTGAAGAGGTTGTTGATTTTGTTCATTCCCAGCCTCTTCCACTGGATCGTCTTGATGAATCTTCATCAGCATCCTCCCTTCCTTCTATTCTAAACCCACCCCAGCTGGAATTAAAACCATTGCCCAAAAATTTGAAATATGAGTTCTTAGGACCCGAAAACACGGTCCCTATGATTATTAGTGCTGATTTGATAAAGGAGAAAGAATTGAGGTTGATTAAGGTCCTTAAGAACAACGAGGCAATTAGTTGGACCACCCACGACCTTAGGGGGATCGAGCCATCTTATTGTAATCATTGTATTTTCATGGAAGATGGATCCTGCCCTTTTCGCGAAATGCAAAGGAGACTAAACCCGAATATGCGAGAAGTGGTCAAGAAGGAGATAATTAAGTGGCTCGATGCTAGGATTATTTACCCAATCTCAGATAGTCTGTGGGTTAGCCCTATTCAGACTGTACCCAAGAAGGCGGAAATAACTGTTACGACTAATGAGAAAGGGGAAACCTTTACCACTCATTCAGCTTCTACTTGGAGAGTCTGTATTGACTATAGGAAGTTGAACACTGCCACTAAAAAGGATCACTTTCCCTTGCCATTCATCGATCAAATCCTTGAAAGGTTATTGGGAAAAAGTATTTTTGCTTCCTGGATGGTTATTCAGGATATAACCAAGTCCCTATCCATCCCGAAGACCAGGAAAAGACAACTTTCACATGTCTCTACAGAACCTTTGCATTCCGTAGAATGCCGTTCGGGCTTTGCAATGCGCCTACAACTTTTCAAAGGTGCATGCTAGCCATCTTTTCTAACATGGTGGGAGATTGTCATGAGCTGTTCATGGATGATTTCTCCATTTTCGGAGATTCTTTTGAGTCTTGCCTGGCTAACCTGGAATTGATCCTTCAGAGATGCATCAAAACACGGCTAGTCCTTAGCTAGGAAAAGAGCCATTTTATGACTCAGGAAGGCATCGTCCTAGGTCATAAGGTCTCTAATCGGGGAATTGAAGTTGATAGAGCTAAGGTGGATGCTATCTCTAGACTTCCTCTACCCACATTCGTAAAACAGATTTGCTCTTTCCTTGGGCATGTGGGTTTTTATAGAAGATTCATTAAGGATTTCTCGAAGGTTGCTCGACCCTTGAGTAACCTTTTGGCCAAAGACGCGGCATTCGAATTTGATGAATCATGTCTTAAGGCATTTGATTTATTGAAAACGACAGTCACCTATGCCCCAGTATTGCAACCACCGGTCTGGACAGCCCCATTTGAGATTATGGCTGATGCATCTGATTATGCTGTCGGGGCTATCTTAGGTCAAAAGATTGAGAGAAAGCCCTCTGTGATTTACTACGCTAGAAAAACTCTAGACGAGGCCCAGAGGAACTACACTGCTACTAAAAAAGAATTGCTAGCCGTAGTTTTCGCTTTAGAAAAATTCAGGGCTTATCATTAGGTTCTTGTGTTATCATCTATACCGACCACTCATCCTTGAAACATCTCTTGGCCAAAAAGGATGCCAAACCCTGGCTTATTTGCTGGATTCTGCTACTTCAAGAGTTCGATCTTGAAATCAGGGATAAAGTTGGGGCACAAAATGTAGTGGCGGATCACCTCTCGAGAATCCTAATTGATTCTCCTCATCCGGATGTTCCGATCTCTGATACTTTTTCAGATAAAACTATCCTTATAGTCTCGGGTATCCAAACCCCCTAGTTTGCGAATATTGTCAATTATTTGGCCATTGGTCAAATCCCTCAGGATTGGACCAAACAACAATGAGATGACTTGTATCTGAGGCCAAATATTATTTTTGGGATGATCCCGAGCTGTACCGCATTGGCGCAGACTAGATTATTCGCCGATGTGTCCCGGAAGTCGAGTTCCATAGCATACTTGAGTTTTGTCACACATTTGCATGTGGTGGACACCTTTCCAAGAAAAAGACGGCAGCAAAAATTTTGCAATCCAGATTCTATTGGCCGTCATTATTTAAGGATGCCTAGAAATTCTCTAATTCATGCACTCGATGCCAGACACTCGGGAACATGGCTAAAAGAGATATGATGCCCCTGAACCCAATTCTTTCCATCGAAATTTTTGACATTTGGGGCATCGACTTTATGGGACCCTTCCCTCCTTCATTTGGACACCAGTATATTTTGGTCGCTATTGATTACGTGTCCAAGTGGATTGAGCCAATTCCTACCCAAACCAATGACCACAATGTGGTCATCGATTTTGTGAAGAGAAATATCTTCAGTCGGTTCAGGGTTCCTAGGGCAATTATTAGTGATGGTGGCACACATTTCACTCATGCCTAGTTTCAAAATTTACTGGGGAAATATGGGGTGAGCCATCGGATTTCCACACCTTACGACCCTCTGACGAACGGACAGGCCGAGGTCTCCAATCGAGAGATCAAGAACATTTTGCAAAAAATCGTTAGGCCGATAGGAAGGACTGGACCCAAAAGCTAGATGATGCTCTTTCGGCTTACCATACGACGTACAAAATGGCTATTGGTATGCCTCCGTTCCATCTGGTGTTTGGGAAGGCATGTCACTTACCCGTAGAACTTGAAGTCTAGCCATCTTGGGCCATCAAGAAATGTAATATGGACCTTGAGTTAGCTGGGAAAACCAGGAAACTCCAACTATCTGAGTTGGAGGAGCTTCGAAATGATGCTTATGAAAATGCCAAAATCTATAAGGCAAGGACCAAAGCTCTCCATGACCAGATGATTTCACGTAAGAGCTTTGAGCTGAACCAGAAGGTCTGGCCTTTTGATTCTCGATTGAAGCTTTTCCCTAGTAAACTCAGGTCTAAGTGGGGTGGCCCATTCGTTATTGAGAGGATTTTTCCTAATGGGGCCATCGAAATCTCTAACCCAAAGACGGGTAATATTTTCAAGGTCAATGGACAACGTCTCAAACCCTTTGTTGACCATGTGCTCCCTAAACTCGTCTCGGACAAGGTTGCCTTACCATGCTGTAATGACCATGGGTTGATCATCGTCCAGCTGAAGGCACTAAACTCAGCACATGTAAAGACTGTTCCAAGCTGACCAGAGTCTCACGGAAACCAGGTGCCATTCTTCCACTTCTACTCTCCTGCATGCTTTCATTTTTTTCACAATGAGGACATTGCAATAGCTAAGCATGGGGGGGTGGACATATTTTATAACCATTTTGTCAGCTGTAACAGTGATTTCCTATTATTTGATTCTTGTTAAAAAAATAATAAATAAAAAAAATGAAAATTTGAAAAGATAAAAAAAATAGAATTAGGAGGCGAGGACTTAGGCATTAGGAGTTGAAAACTTTAGAAATTGATTCTTTGAGACTAGAATACTTAGACGCTTTAGGTCTTCGGGATTAATTAGCCCGGGTGTCCACTAGAATGTGGATTTAGTCTCGAGTCATCGCCAATTAAAATTTATTTTAATTTGGTAAATAATTTAGGATGATAAGTATGCGACTTATCAACCAGCCCTCTGATTTGGGGGGACTTTAAGCCTAAGCATCTACACACATATTTTTTGCAGTGACTCACTTTCTGGCAGTTTTAACGGAAATTGGGTAGCTAATGGACCGACTTGGGTGGTATGGCTGGCAAGTTGTCGGTGGTAACAACTCATCGGCCGGTTGTCCAGAGCTCAGCCACAAAATCATTTTCATTGTACTGCCTTTAGGTAAATCTTAAATCAGGGAAGTCACCTACTTAAAAAAAACAAAGAAAAGAAAGGGGAAAAAAAAACAAATAAAACCACACTTCACCGCACGAGTATGGCTAGCAAGTTGTCGGTGGTAATAGCTCATCGGCTGGTTGTCTAGAACCCAGCTCAAAAAAAAAAAAGCACAATAATTCCCAAAACACCTAGGGAAGAAGCAGGGAAGTAGAATAAATCGAGGAGATATACACTGGGTTTGCCCTTGCGTTGACCCCATATAAAAGAAAGTAGGGAGAAAGCTACCGATCGTAAAGACAAACCTATAGGCAAGGTCACCTAGGGTTGTAGAAATGTGAAGTTCGTTTTAACGGCCGTCTAGTGAGTCTTTCACTATTTTTCACAAAATGCTTAGCACTTAGAATCCTTTTCGAGTCTTAGGCAGGTCGAGTAGCCGTAAAATGTTATCCCGTAATTCTCAAACTCCAAAAGTACAAAAAAAAATTAGAAAAGAAGAAAAACAAAAAAAAAAATTCTCAAATAAGGTGAGGGCATGGATGGTCTGCATTCTGGCAGTCACCCGAGCACTGTTGAGTTTTTGTAATTAGGTCTTGGGGTTGAGATTTTCTAAAGTAATCAATGAATTTTGCCTAATTACTCGAACACTGATTCTACTTTTATACATAGCTTTTAGGTTAATTTTGCTAGGGACTAGCAAAAAGTAAGCATGGGGGTATGATGAACACACATGAATTCATGATAAATTACTTATTTTTTACAGTTCCTAGGCTTAGCATTGCATATCATGTTGTAAATATTGCATAACATCCATTACATGGCATTTAGGATAGTTGTATGTTTTGTATATTAAGTCCATTATTTTATATGGCCATGGGGCAATGCGACATCCATATAGGTTTCGGATGGAAAATTTGACTGTACGAATGGATCCGGAGTGACAATCGTAGTTCGACATTGCGGGAATCATCTCGATCTGAGCACTGTGGCACCCTCTAGAAGAAGAAGAAGATGGACGGCCCAGATGGCACCACGTGGCACCATCCAAGCCACCCAACACCGGCCATCAGCACCGCTCAACTCCTTCATTCGTGCCCTTCAATCCTAGCCGTTGGATCAAGATCCAACGGTTGGGAAGCGGTTGCACTAAGCCGCTCCTCATGACACAAAGGAAGGCTTGGCGCAATGGTTGGAGCGCCGATTTGAAAAGGGGGGGCGCAAGTTCGAATCCCCGCAGCCCCTCCAATCCACAATTGGGTAGGTGCATGGCAATGCGTGTGCGTACGTGCACACTAGTGCATAGCAAGCGCACACAGCAGGGCGTGTGCAGTTAGCGCATGTGATAAGCGGAGCAGCACAATGCAGGCGCAAGGGTGGTTGGTGCCAGCTTTCAGCGATAGTTGCGCTGACCTACAGCAACGCTTACAACCGTCTCTATTTCATTGCAAGCCAACAAAGCTAGCTAAGGGCATGAGTGGAGGTGAGCTATCTACAGCAACATTTCCAGCGATGGTCTGGAGGTCACTAAAGGTCCTTTAATCCATTTTTAGCCTCTTCTCCTCCACTATAAAAGGACCTACACCCCCCCTTCCAAGCCATCTCTACCTACTCTACTCCCACCTACTCCCAAGCTCTAGCAAGCGTACCAACGCTCTATTAGAGCTTGCTCTCAAGCTCCCAAGGTGCCTATTAGTGTAGTGAACCTCTGCCCCACCAAATACTCCAACTTCCCATCTCCCTTCATAGGTCACCTTGGAGCCGTCCTCCCACCTCCATTCCGATAGCAGATCATTTCTATCTTCTCACCTCCATTCCGGAGCCATGCCGAAGATTTCCTCAACACGACGTCCTCCTGCATCTCACCTCCATCGTCCTACTCCTCACCTCCTTCGTCTGAGCTTCCGCCAGGAGCTGTCATCTCGCCAAACAGTCGATTCGGGATATTTCCTTTCACCTCCCCCTCTTTTTATGCTTTCATAGTTTATTGTAATTGACATTGGAAGTAATATATATCAGATTTGTTCCACATCTCTTTCTTGTGATACGTTTGCTTATTTTCTTTTATTTCAAAAATACAAAAAAATAACAAAACCCTAAAATACCAAAAAGAAACAAATTGAAGCACGATTTTCACGTAAAGTGAACATCGCCTCCCTATGTTCGACCCAGGACTCCCTTGGAGTTTCGATATAAATTTTATCTGATCGACGTGTTTTGCAACTACGATGACGAGTTACTTATAACCCCGATTTCTAACACGCGAAACACGCCCGACCATGTTGTAACCACCATCATGCTTCAATGAAAATATTTATATATATTTATATGTTGAAAATCACCATGTGCCTAATTATCATCTTTCGGTGTGATTAAAGTTGCATGCTCTCAATTTCTGATATTCTGGCAACAGCATGTCGTGTATCAATACGTATTTAGTATAAATCGACATGCGATTTTGAACGAGTAGAGCGAGAGAGTTCGAATTTGAATTTGCATTTCCAAAATGCCTCCCAGAGATGAACGACCGGGACTCAAGTCTCGTTTCTTAGAAATTATTTTTGTTGATCGTATTTCGTAACTGTACTCCGACGCATTTCTGATCAAATACGCACTCTACGAAACCAACAGGCAGTTCATAGGTTCACACAGTAATGGTGGTAGGGGTATTTATGTGAAGAGGGTGAATAAGTTAGGGGGTTTTTGTATTAATTTCAAAAGTTGAGGGGTTATTTGAAAGAATAATAGTTAGACTTGGACTAAAATGCAAACTTGGTCGAAATAATCTTAGATTGGGCCCAAATTTTGATACAAACCTAATTTTGACCTAAAGAATCCAATGGTGAAGTTAGAATTTGGTTTTGACCTAGTTTGATTAGGTAATTTATTCAAAAACCCAAATTCGGGCAATAGTCTGTTTGAGACTCTTTTCAAATCAAAATGGGTTCGGATGGTCAAATCAAGAATCCCAAATCCTAGAGAATATTTTTCTATGATTTTTAAAAGGTTTAAATGAATTTTATCCTGACCATAACCTCAGCTAATTAAGCAGGTCTATTTTTAGGGTTTCAGATGTCCATTAATTCTTGAAATGCGTGAAAACCTATTTTTGTCTGCATAGACCCACTTATTAGTCATTAATGACTAAATGACCTTTAATAAACCCTTGGAATACCCTGTGGTTATTCTGTATTTGTGATAAGATGGTAAAATTGCAGAAATAACCATGTTTTCATCTTTTCTTTTCAAAACAACTCATCTTTCTCAAGAGATCTGACTGATATGTAGGAGCTTTTATTGACTTTATAATACCAAATTGAGATAGTTATGGCTCATGATGGTGTTCCCATTAGGAGGGAAAGGTGGAGGAGGTAAGGGAGAAGGCTAGGAGGAGGGTGACCTGGAGGAGGACAAGTAGAGGAGGTGGAGGTGGAGGAGGAGGACGGGGTAGGGGTTGTTTGTATGTGTTGGGTAGTGTAAGAGGAGGGGGAGGAGGCTGGGCGAAGGGGGTGGAGGTGAAGTTGGAGGATGGGCGAAGGAATGGAAGGTGGAAGAGGTGGGGGAGGAGGTTGGGTGGAAGAGGACAAACTAGAGGAGGTTGGGTGGAGGAAAGGGAAGTGGAAGAGGAGGTAGGGCAGCATGGAGGAGGGGACCAGTAGTTAAGGGAATCACAACAACTGCGATTAATGGAGGAAGCATAGTGAAGGAGGAGATACCATGATTGTGATGATGGTGTGCCGACAAACTGAGGGGAGGTCGAGGAGAAGTGCAACTAGGAAGGAACTGCTTGGGAAAAATTATCATTGTTTAAAGAATGCATTATAGTATAGGACAAAATCGCTCAAATCATTTAAATTTATAAACTCAAATTCAAAAAATAGAGTCCAAGATCATTCACAGGGAGTAACGATGCAATTTAATTCACCAATTACAAAAAAAATAGGCAATTGAAAGCAATGATATTTAAATTGATATTTCAACAAGATCAGAATAATAGTGCAAAATGATCGGGTTAAAATGGTGATTTAATCACCAAATTAAGCCCTCAAAGTTAAGTTCACAAATATTCAAATAAATGCACAGTAACCACAATCAATTTTCCACGTCAGTTAAGTATCCACAGTAACTAGCAGAGGGCCTCAAACATCAGCCTTATGTCTCAGATGGCTTAAGTGTTAAGCCTCAGCAAGCACAGCACCACAGGAGGCATCAAGAGCACAAGGCTCTTTCTCTCTCAAGAACATAGCAACAGCAGCAACCAAGGCTCAAGGGCCTCTTCAAAATTTCTCTAAGTGTCACAAGAGAGGGTAGGCTCCAAAGTCTAAGCAGAGCAAAACCCACCCCCACTTTCTCTCAAATTCCTCCTCTTAGCTTCTCTCATACTCGGGTGTAATTGGATTCAGTTCGGGTATTCAGATCCAGGCAGGGGACCAGACCTTCATGGCAGTGGCTGCAGGTGAGGTGTGCGTATGCATGCATGGAGGGACCCGACCCCTCGTGTACTGGGTGAGGGGTCATCTTCATAAAAGACCTTTATCTTGCATAAAGGACTTCAAAACTAATGATGTAGGACTATCTTTGTCCCTCTTCTTTGCACAACAGCAACAGGCAATGACAGTGTCAATTAGAGGTGAAGGCAAGGTTGTTGTCTTCAATTGAGGACTTGGGAAGGGTCCTGGGAGTTGTCCGCATCACCTAGCGATGTTAGTGCTAAAGAACAAGGTTGGAGGAGGGTGGACAGAGCTGAAGAAGATGAAGGTAGCGGTGGAGTAATGGTGAGGTACCTAAAATAGAAAATACGGCCTAATAGCCACGTCAGAGTAGCTCAGGAGGATCGTCGGACATCGACGAGTACGATGGTGGGTGTGGTATGCAGTGAGGTCTGTAGAGGTCTAGTAACCTTGAAAAGATGGTGCGGTGAGGGTAGTGTTGGGTGGAGAGTTTGAGAGGCCAATCCCCTCAATTTCTTGAGGGGTTTTGGTGGGTGTGGCATGATGAAGGTGTAGAGATCAGTGGCTTGCGATTTGGTGCAGTGGAGTGAGTTGAGGCCGTCGTTGGAGCTTGGCTGGAGCAGAGGGAGATGATGGTGGTTGTGGTCGTTTTGGTGGCTGAACCTAACAACTAAGGGATTGTAGGAGACTAGGAAGAAGAGGAGAAGATAAAGGGGGACTTAGATAGGGATAAAATAGATGATGGCGGCTGGCTATGATGGGCCAGCACTAGAGAAGGAAGAGTTGATGGCAAGTAGACGATGAAGAGGGGAGATGCAAAGACAATAGTCTTTGGTCTAACACGGTCGTGACGAAGAGCTGAAGAAGGAGAGTTAATCAATTTGGCTATTGATTGGCTTGATAAGAGGGGAGGAGGAGATCACTGGAGCTGAGGTTGTGGATGACCAGAGAAGAGAGGATTCCTTGGTCAAAAACTCACTAAGGAGCTAGGCAATGCAATGGAGGTCCTTTTAAAGGCTTCAGACAGGCTTCTAAGCTTGGAAACAACCTTGAGGAGATCGATAAGGTAGGGAAGAAGATCCCTAAAATCCAAAGTGTTTGCATGGGCTTTTTGGTCCAAATCCGAGTCCAAGAAAGGTTTAGGTGATTGGGGATTCTCTCATGATCGTTCCTTCCAATTTTAGAAGTATTTAATTGAGAAATCAGGGAGAAATCCTTGATTGAAGGTCGGTACTGATGGGATCACACTGTTAATGGAAGTAGAGACCTTTTTGAAGAAAATGATGAGAAGTTAGGGGGCTAAATGTAAATATTTTGAAAGTTAGGGGCATAAGTGTGAAAAATAGAGTTTAAATGGACTAAAATGCAAACTAGGTCAACATGGACTCTGATTGTGCCAAAATTTTGGCAAAAACATAATTTGGACACAAGAAATTTAATGGTGAAGTTGTATTTTAGTTTTAACTAAGTTTGACTGGGTAATTTGTGCAAAAACCTAAATTAGGGTAGAACTCTGTCTGTGACTCTATTTAAGGTTAAATCAAGGTTGCCAAACCTTAAGGAATATTTTTCTATGATCTTCAGTAGATTTTGATGTATTTTATATTGACCAGAACCTCTATAATTTAAGCGAGTCAGAAATTAGCATTTTAGGTGCTGTATTGGCTCGAAATGCATAAAACCTCGTTTCTTTCCTCTTGGACCCACTTATTGATCTTTAATGCTCATTTGACCTTTAATTTACCCTTAGAAAACTCCTAGGTTATTCCATCTTCAAGATATGCTATTAAAATTACATAATTAACCCTAGTTTCTTGTTCTCTTCTCAAAACAGCCTGAAGTGGAGTTATAACCCTCAGATGGTTATTTAGGAGCATTTATCTCTTAAACCTAAGTAAAAGTAGCCAGTTAGGGCCTATGATGGTGTTCCCATCATACCCCCATGCATAGCTTTTGCTAGTCCCTTAGCAAAATCCTCATGGATCAAACCAGGTCTCTAGGTTGGATGCATTCGTCAGGATGCCCTACTAAGCTACATCTCTAGAAATCAAATCAAAATACCAATAATAAGCCTAGAGGTACTCAAGTACCCGCCAAGATCCGAACCTAACTAGCTTCAACCTGAGTCAGCCAAAAGGTTTTTAAGGTCTGCAAAAACTACCCAAAGGTTCGTTGACCCCAGCCATTAAAGCACTCATGCATAGACGTAACATGTCCAGGTTCAGTTTCTTGGTGCATTTTGATAAGTGAGAGATACAGAAGGATTTTTCATTGCGAGAGTTTTCTCTCTTTTCTTTTTATTTTTCCCTAAATCCAACCTCGAATTGGCCCTAAACACGGTATATGTCAGATTCCTTGTCCCCACCATCAATCATCGAAGGGTCCCTGGATTTCGAAGCTTTGGGATAGCACTGCCCATGGCAACCGCAGAACCTTGGCTTTCGACACTTCAGCATAGTACCGCCTATGGCATTTTGTAGCTAAATTTAGGCCATGGCAATTGACATTTCGAAATAATCCTGCCCATGGCACCTGAACCAGCACAAGGTGCTTACATGCCCCTATTAGGATATTTAAATATCCTAAGAGACAAGCACCGAGGACATGATGTGTTATTATGCATCTTTGAGGGGAATTTCCCACCTCTCCATGTTGGGAACTCGTCCAACCAACTTGTGTTGTCGAGCCGCTCCTATGCTAGATTTTCGAGGTGGCTTTTCAGAACAGAACACTTTTGGCATGTTTTTCATTATTGAGTGCATTGAACCAGACTTATTGTGTGGTTTTTGGGTGCTTAGGTTACCAAGTCCTGCAAACCAAAGTGTAGGCAATGGGGTTGAATAATCCCTAAGCCTTAGAAGTACTTCATCAGCCTCACACTTTCCTCAACCTCTTGAGGATTAATCCAGATCTTAACAAATACGTGAGTGTTCAAACCATGAAACAGATCCAAGAGGCCTAAGGTCGGTACTCATCACTTATCTCCTAAGTTTTAGTCTTTCAGGTCTTAATTTATCATCCGATCCAACCATGAAGTTAGGTAAGTTCCATACTCAATTTTAAGGGACTAATTTATTTTTTCTCTTTTTGTTTGCTCCTTTTTTTTTCTTTTTCTTTATTTTTCTTCTTTTTTTTCCTCTTCTCTTTTCATTCTACTCAATTCAAATTGGCTTCTCCTTTCCTCTCTATTTGTTTTTTTTTCAATGAAACCCTTCCAAGCATTATTTTTCACATTGTTTTGCACTTTACTACCCCCCCATGCCTAAGATTTGCAATGTCCTCATTGTAATTTAGGTGGGTTCGAGTTCAATTCAGATCATACATAACAATAGGTGGGTGGCGAATGGGTTGGAATGACTATTGCAGATGATTTCTAACTCTGATACAAGTATCAAAGGTGGAGTCAACTGTTCTAATGGACGAACCTTAAAGTGAAATATGAATTCAGCAAAGAGATATGTTAGAAAAGGTTTCAGGTTTTTCAAAGATGATGGATTGCCTCCCATTAAGTGCTAAGTTTAACTCCTTTAGCTAGGCGCAATGAAGCTCAAGAATGGAGATCAAAAGATACTGTAACCAAATTCAAGTTGGTGAGTTTGAAGAATGGTTTGAGTCTCTAACCGTTCATGACAAAAGGTTCTGATTCGTAGCTGAGTTCACTGATTTCAGCTGCTCCATTTCCAAATACTTTTCTCACAAGGAATGGTCCAATCCATTTTGATCTGAGTTTTCCTGGGAAGAGCTTAAGTTTGGCATCAAAGAGTAATGCTTTCTAACCAGGGTGGAAGGATTTTCTTGAAATGTGCCTATCATGGGAGGCTTTCACCCTCTCATTTTAGATTCGCGAGTTCTTGTACACGTCATTGCATAGCTCCTTGATCTTGCTCAATTGCACCCGATGGTGGATTCCAGCCTTCAAAAGATCTAGATTTCACTTCCATACTGCCTAGTAGGCTTTGTGCTCCATTTCTACAGAGAGGTGACATGCCTTCTTGTACACAAGTCTGAAGGAAGACATTCCTAACTAGGTCTTATGGGTGGTCCTATAGGCCCACAAGGCTTCCGGAAGGCAGGCAGACTAATCCTTCTTGTCAGGGCGAACAGTGACATGAAGGATCTTCTTGATTTTCCTATTTGATAGCTTAGCCAATCCATTAGTCTATGGGTGATAAGGAGCTGAGATATGAGACGATGTAAGGGAAGTGGGAGGGTGAGGCGATGAGGCGTGCGTATGCAAGAAGAGGGAGAGGAATGACTATCGGGCAAATCGTTGCCTTAATACTCCACTATTGACGACGGTTATTAAAGAGCCATCGCCAATTGAATTAAAATAGTATTTTTGGGGATGCCCCTTGTCAAAAATATATGATGGTTTCTATGATAGTAAATTAAAAATTGTTGCCATATCTATTCTACGACAATTTTGAAACAATCACCAATTGTAAGGAGTTTCCCTTTCCTGCTTTGTGTGGCATCTCATGATTCAGAATAGGCAACGATTTAATCATTACTTGTCACTGGATCTACTAATTTTTTTGCTTCAGATGCTTTCCTAAGGAGTTATTTACGACTGTCATACCTAATTGTTGCTAAATAATTAATGAAGTGGTTATTAAATAGTCGCCAATTACTATACTTCTCCATGCACACATTTGGTGGAGGGGGGAACCAATTTCACATTTAGCGACGATTTTAATTAAAACCTTTAAAACTATCACCTAAGGTTAGATTTTGCAATTGTTAAAAAGTCATCACAAAAAAAGCATCGCAAAATGCACCTTTCTTAATAGTACTGTTGGTTAATGCAGGTCTTCTAGCATTTGCATTCTGCTCAACTCCACTCCTATGAGCCTTGCGTTTCGGTTGAAATCCCATTCTGTCCTCTTTTGGATCTGCAGTCAGAAATATGAGACATGCTAATATAACAAGCATATAAAATCCTTATATTATGCAATGCATGGATGATATGCAAGATGCATAAAATATATACAATCTATATACATGCGATGCAAGCTTAGTAACTAACATAACATAGGGTTATTAAGATCTATGATTGAGGCATAATCATGGAGCTGGCAATTAGAGATTCAAGGAGGCGACCTGGGAGCTCCAGCATGAAATGCAGGAGAAATACCTAAAGCTATTTTCTACTGAGTCCGTAGCACCCTTGTTTGTTCTCTTTAAGATTATTATGCCTCTTTAAGGATATTATGGACTACTCACGCACTTGATTCTTACTTTACCTAGAGTTGCTTGAGATTCAAACAAAAAGATCCCTTTAAGGTTATATTTGTAAAGCCTAGAATCAAAAATTCACCATCCATTTTGGATTTAAGCATGCCAAAACGAACCCATAGACACTTGACAGGCATGAATTGGGTTTGTGTAACTCAAAAATGAGAAATGTGTATTTTGGTGAAACTTGGTCAACCACAAGTAAAACATGTCCAAAATATTTAATATTTGGTATGGTTGGATTATCCTCAATGCAAACTTTCTAACAGTACTTGTTTCATGGAAATCCAAGGTTCGCTCCAAAAGTTACATGAAAAATACAAAAAGTAGACAAGAGGCATGAGTAAACCTATTACGAGGGTATGTCCATCCAACTGAGGTTTTTATTAAACCTTAGCTGGATCAGTGGAGCTATAAATAGGTCATTAGGTCACTTTGCCATCATTTGATTCCCCTTGGTGGTGCTCCTTCCTAGAAAGAGAGTGAAGAGAAAAGAAAGAAGTAAAAGAATGGAAAGATAAAAGACAAGAGAAAAAAGAGAGAGAAGAATAATGGAGAGAGAGAGAGATCATGTATAAAGAGAGTACAGGAGGGGAGGAAGTTGGAATAGGGTCTTTGGGGAATGGGTATGCATAGGGGGGAGAGAGAGGGGGAGGGGAGTTTAAGAGGGAGTGGGAGAGGGAGATCGAGTGAAAGCGGGAGAAGGGAATCGCATGCGAGGAAACGTGCGTGCGTGCTGCATATGCATGAAGTGTGAGATATGGAAGGTAGGCAAGACTAATGCAACAATTGATGAGCTGATGTCGACTAAGCGCATTTGATGGGGCACTAACATGAGTTGCAGCATGTGTAGGCATTTACGTAATAGTAGGCATGTTGTGGATTGGTTTGTGGGTTAAACAACCTTCGACTTTCATGTTCTAGGACTTAATGTAATAAACTCTCCATGTACTACACGTTGCTAAATCCTAAATCTCCCTTTGGGTACTATTCATCATGTAAAAGATTAGAAAACCCCTCTCATGTGATTTTGAGACCCATTCCTAGTTGTGTTGATCCAGAGTTAGTTCTCAAAGCACGTTCCGAGCACAAAGATCCCTTGGAAATTAGTGACAGATCTTGGATGTGCATATCAAAGTCAATGTGGCCCTATGGTAGCATTAGGTAGAGTAGTCATGTTCCTTTCCCTATGAAATTTATGGATATGCTATCTTTCATGAATTTTACCATTTAGCATGTGTTTCCCTACTTTTACTGAGTTCTAGAGTTTGCAAAGTCATGTAATTGATTATTTCTACTTTGGTGCCATAATATTACATGCAATTGATAATTAAATGGATGTTGAGATTATTTGGCTTGGCCATATTATCGAAATATACATTAAATGATGATTTATAATTGCTAAAAGGGGTATATTCTTGAGAGAATTGGCCCTAAAATGAAATGACAACTAATAATGATTGTAACGAAAACTAAAGGGAAATTGCTAAGCCTGGACTTGATAAATTAAATGGAAAGTATATTTTCTTATTTATTTGGTAATTAATGATCCAAATGATTACTTTTAAATGTCACTTATAGATAGTCAGTTATCTAACGGTTTTTCATGAATAAAAGAAATGTGATGGAAAATGAATATGAGAAGAGGATAATTGGATGGTTATACTAAATCGGTCTATCTTAGATCAGTTGGGAAAATCAGAGAGTGGACTAACCTATTGGCCAATTGGGTAGCAAGGTAAGGGTACGTCAATGGATATATATGCTATTATGGTTGGGATACGTACCAGGTCATGGAGAGGGCTATCTATGAGCCAATGCATGTTGTTGTTGGAACCTACTTCCACTTTCTTCAAAATTTTGGTGTTAACAAAACATTTTTAAAATCTAATGAGTCTTTGAGAGTGAAATTTCACAGGAATGGAAAGGCTTGGGTATTGATGGAGATGAAGATGAAGATTGAAGACTTGTTATGTAGGTTTAGTCTTAGATTATGTATGTCTCCTAACAAAAGAAATGGATATAGGAGTTAAAGTAATTAGAGATAATTAGGTCATAACTTGCAACAAAAATTTTCCTTACAAAAATCTAAAGTCATTTTGCTATGTCATTAAAATCGATTCGCTATAAAGTCATTAAAGATTAAAATCAACAATTTAAAATCAAGGTATTTGTTGCAAGTATTGGTACTATTCATAAGTATTGGTACATGCAGAGCACAAGTTTGAGTAGTTAACTAAAACTGTGAATAACAAGTACTAGTACTCATCATGAGCATTGATACATTGTACTCATAGTTTCTAGGAAATTTTTTAGCCTAAACCTTACAAGTACCAGTACCCATCATGAGTACCAATAAATGTAGGTTATAGTGACTACTTCACTTCAAACCTGTGAGTAACAAGTACTGGTACTCATGATGCATACCAGTACCGATTAACTAGCTGGTACTCAACTAAGAGCATTAAGTACCGATACCCAGCCTCTTTTGTACTGGCTGCTAGTAGACTGTGAGCAACTAGTTCCAGCACCCAAAGTTTAGCATCAGTACCAAGTACCTGTTGAGCCAGGCTTGAATGGCTGATTTGCTTTAACTTTGATTTAAATCACCCTTAATTAGCACCCATTGGCTATGGAGCTTGGGTGGGTGTATTCTAACCTATAAATAGACCCCTTTGGGTCCTTTCTCCAACACACAATATCACTCTTCTCTCCCTTGCTTCAAAATTCTTATATTCACTATTCTTTTAGCAAGGTGCTAAACTTGTTGCCTAGTGATTACAAGAAAGTTCTCTGAGTTTGCAACAAGTCTTTAGCCGTGTAGATTTTCATTCTTACGATTCATTTTACATGTCGATTCATTCTTTACCTTCCATTGGTAATATTTTAATAATTATATATTGTTGGGAGACTTAGGATTCAAGTTGTAAGTCATTTACTTTGGCATGCACCTGTAGTCTTTATTAGTTACTTATTCTCTTGTAATTGGGTTGAGGTAACTAATAAATGCCAATTTATCATCATTCTTAAGTTTTAAAACAAACCTAGCTCTTTGGAATTTTACTCTGCAAATGGGTTTTTGGGTTGCATTTAGGCATAAATTAGGTTAGGCATGCATTACACATTTTGTCTTTTTGATGTGTTTATTTGAGTGTTAGGGATAAATAGATAGTCATATCCCCAGAACCCTAGCACTCAGGAAGGCAACTAGTGAAGAAGAAGCTCAAACCAACTGGGACTCAGCCTAATCCAGCTCAACATAGCTGAATACCAGCTCACCTGAACTAGGGTTAGCTCATCCTATCTCCATTTAGCTCATCTTAGCTGAATGGTAGCTCAAGGTAGCTCATGTTAGCTCACCCTAGCTCAAGTCGGCTCAAATCTAGCTCAACTTAGTTGAGTCTACCTCATCTCAGCTCCCATCAGTTCACTAGGAGCTCTAGCTAGCTTAGCTAAGTTGATTGGAGTCCAACTCAGCTCAAGTCCAACTACCTCCAGCTCCACTCAACTCAAATCAGCTGAAGATGACTTCACCCTAGCTCAGGCTAGCTCAAGTCCAACTCTCAGGGACTCCACTTAGCTCAACTTACATGAGCTAATCTACCTTAGCTACTCTAGCTAGCTAGGTCCTCCCTGGGAAGATCAGACCCAACTCACCTTAGCATATCTTAGCAGAAGCCAGCTTACTTTAGCTGGGCTTAGTAGCTAGCAAAGAACTAGCAAGCTAAGCCAGCTAAAGTAGCTCCTTGCTATTTTCTTTAGCAACTATTAGCTCCTATGCTGCTCCAGACAACTCTCCTTCAACTCTTCGTCTCAAAACCTTAATTTCTCCTACCTCTCCTCTACTTACCTACGAGCTAAGATATCTTAGCTAGCTTAGCTAAGTTCTCCACTCCTTGGTCATCGACCTTAGCTAACCCTAACACACCTACATAACCTTCCACTCCAAGTCTACCTAAGCTCCACCTAAGCTACTCCAACTTGGCACCAACCCAAGCCACCTCTTCACCCCTCAACCACCACCAAAGGACACTAAGAGTTGGCACCAAACCACCCTTCTAGAAACCCTCCCTTTTGGTGCCAACTCTAGCCTTCATCACAACCATCCATCCACCACCAAACACATCCCAACCCTCCATTTTGGCGCCACGTATGCCCCCTTCTAGAAGCCTATTTTGACGCCAACTCAAGGGTCACCAAAGGGGGGTAACCACCACCATAACCACCCCCATGTGTCCTTCCATTTGGCGCCATACACCCTTAGCCCTTAGATCCCACAACCACCTCCAACAATCCATCCCATCCATCCATCCATCTTCATGCCAATACCCCCATCTCCACTCCTATATATACCCATCATATCACCACCAAAAACTCATCCTCCCTTAGTGTTAATTCTACCCTAAGCCACCTATAACCTACGCCCAAGAAGAAGGAGGAAGGAAGAAGATTAAGGAAGCTATCGCTTGCCTCCTTGGTGCCTTCTTCCTCCCTACTCTTCTTCTTATGCCATTCCAAGAGGAGAAGGCTCTCTACATCAAGGAGGACGGCCAGGCATTGGAGGAGAAATTAGGGTGGTGCACACCCACCGTTGGAGGAGCAAGGGCACACCCATCTAGGGCTTGCCAAGAGGAGGATCTCACCAGATTGGAGGAACATTCCAAGGAAGGAGAAGAAGAAGAACTTCTTTTCAAGCCAAGAGCTACTAAGCTTGGAGTGAGAAGCTTCTCTTCTTCACCAACATCATCTGGATAATTAGTGTTTTAATTTTTGTACCTTCAGTTTTTGTAGGAAAAGCATTCCTCTACTAGGGTTTTTGTAAAATAATTTCTTTTCCTAATTATAAAAGTTGCCTTTCTTTAGTTTGCATCTTTATTCTTTACTTTTCTAGCACTTCCTCACTCCCTCTCTCTAATTACCCTAGGCCTCCATGTACCTAGGGTGAGCTTAAAAGAGGAATTACTTGTCACTTTAGTGTTAGCTTAGTGAATTAGGTGTAGTCTTTTCCCGCCATCAAGTTTGCATTGCCTTGCTATTTCAAAAACATAAAAGTTTATATTCAAAAATACCAAAAAGAAAGTTGATTTCCTATGTTCAAGCAAGAGATCTGAATTTGCAAACATTGCCTCCTTGGACGACCCTAGATACCACCACTATCTAGGTCTTACAAATTTAAAAGCGAATTGATTTTTGCACGTTGCAACGACTTATAAAAATCGCACTTTACAAATTGCGTAAAAGCCCAACCAGCAACCCGTTAATTACCTCTTATTATAGTAAATTGATTTCCTTTAAGTTGAGGGATTCGGGTTAAAAATAGTAAGTCGAGAGACTTTGGTAGTGGAGTACCCAAGTGAGGGGAACTACTATATATTTGGTGTAAATTTATGGTTTGAATTGTTTTACATACATTTTTTATCACACTATTCAACCCCCTTCTAGTGTGGTTGTATTCTCAGGTCCTACAGGTGGTATTAGAGCGAGTTATAAGGTGTGGCCTATCATAGCTAAAATGCCAAAGTTAAGCTAGAAACTAGGTTAAACACCATCAAATTAGTACAAGAAATGGGTTAAGTGTGGGAATTAAGGAAATTACCTATAACATCAATTCAATGTTAAAAATGCATAATTAGGTCAATTTTGAGATATTATATACCTAAGTATGTAAATGGATGATCTGAATGCCAATTGAACACCAAATGAGCATAAATTCACAGATCAATTGTGTGATTATTCCTAATATGTTCAATTCATTTGTCATAAAAACTTCATTGCAATTTGAATGCATTAGGACCTTGCATTTAGAGTTTTTACATCTTGGTCCTTACTTCATAAACATTCCTTCACATTTTCTTCAGCTAAAACTCACTAGGGACTCCTCTATGATCCTTCAGGGACCCGTCTATGATCCTTCAAGGACCCTTTTGTTATAAAACCTACCACTTATGGGTTTCTACCTAAATTCTCTAGCGTTCCACTTGAAGGGTCTCGCATGCAAATTTTCCCTTAGACCTGCAGCTTTCATCTGCTTGAGCTTGAAGAACTTGAGCTCTATGGACCGTCCATCCATTGATCCATCATATCTAGGATTGATCTTGGTCCAACCTTCTAGAGCTGGTTCCTACAAGCTTCTCGCCCTTTTGTAGATCACATATGATGACTACACTTCACCCTTATCGCACGCGTGTGCCTTAGATCTCATCTCCTTTGTTCCTTCACAACGACCTTCACTCCCTATGTCCAATCACCTAAGCCATCCTACACCTACATATAGAGCTTCCCCTCGAGCTCGCAACCCCTACCAGCTGATGGTAACGCCATCATTCATCATAGCTAACTTAATTTAGTTAAAATAAAGTGATAAATGCTCTTAAATGATTGTCAGAGGAGCATAATTCCATCTAAATTGAATATGAGAAGAAAGCAAGAAAACATGATTATTTCTACTGTTTTAACATTCAATCACAAATACAGATTAACCAAAGGATTGATTTAGGGTTAATTTAAGGTCAAATGAACTTAAAAGACTAAAAAGTGGGCTCACACTGACTAAATCAGGGTTTCATGCATTTTGAGGATTAAAATATCATTAAAAACCTTAATTATCAGCAGCACTTAAATTGAAAGGGTTATGGTCGAGATAAATTCAATATAAGCCCCTAAAACTCATTGAAAAATATTCTAAGAGATTTGGTACCTTCACCTTAACCATATGAACCCATTTTGACCAACAATAGAGATTCAGATGGGAATTTACCCAAATTTAGGTTTCTATGAAATTTACCTAGTCAAATGTGGTACAAAACTCAAATCCAAGTTCACCATTATATTCCTTTGGTCCAAATTAGATTAACACCAAAATTTGGGCCAAATTAAAGTCCATCTTGACCTAGTTTACATTTTTTTCCCTTAAAATCTCTATTTCTCTCAACTAGCCCCCTAAGTTTCAATTTTTCTTACACCCATGCTCCTAATTTCCTCATTGTCTTCACAAAAATACCCCTACCACATGATTCTAACTCAAAATCCTAAACCCAAAGATGCTGAGCTTCAAGAGAGAAAATCTCTCTCAAATCAGCACCAAATCCCTCCAAATTTGGAGGGATTGGTGTTCAGACTATGGGAAACAAACTAAACTAGGCCTTGACTCCTGATTTGGCGAGAAGAGATCAAGTGAAGCTCAATGTTTCTAAATCTTAAGTTGACAAATTCCTAATTCCTATTTGTGAATTCTTCCAAATTATAAGCTTCCCTAATTCTCAATGTGCTCCTCGGCTAAGAATAGGCTGAAAATCACCTTCTTCCTCCTCCTCTGACCGATCTCCGACTTGGCTCTAGCGACCCCACTCTATGTCCTTCCTCCGTCTGTCCAATTGCTAACTTGGATGGTCCTTCTTCCTCTCTCTCTTCCACTCCTCGTCGGCCACAACAGGAGCTCTCTCCACCCTCGTCATCGTTGCTCTCCCTCACCAAAGTACCTCATCTACTTCATGTCCAGCCAATCAACGCTGGACACTCCCTGCCTCCACTCGTCCAGATACTAACCTCTCTCCCTTTCTCTCTATCTCTAGTAACTTCTTGCACCCTTAGGACCTAGTTGCACCCACTATAAATGGCACACCGTCTCCTTCTTCCCCAACTCCAGCACGAGCTCTGGAGAGCTTGCACCAGCTCCACAAGTTACAAAATGCCACATAGCCACCACCTACATCTCTGACTCAACCCCACAACCAAAAGCCACAACATAATTGCAGCTATTGGCATCTCCAAGCATTGGCTAGACTTACCCATCCACACCCACCTCCACTGACTCCTTTTGGCCACCACAACCCATCAAACACCTAGCCACCACCACCATTACATTCCTCGCCTCACAATGATCCTCTTGAGCTTTCCAACTAGGGTAATTAGCCCATACTTTGGATTTTAGGTCATCGCCACTATTTGTCACGCTGAATCGGGTTTAAAAAGTATTGTGCTATAGTATAGCTAAAATAGCATTCAAAACAAATATAATTTTATTACTCGAAAAAGATTTTCGAGGTCGAATATAGGGAGTAAATTGGTATTTAGAAATCAAGATCACAATTTAAACTGAAAGAAATTGCAATAATAGCAATATCAGAGTGCAAAAATATGGGAGTAAAATGCTGATGTAGATCACCAAATACTCTTATAATATCAGCAAATGATTTAGTATAAATATGCAATGGAGACTAGAATCTGTCGTGTGATTCCTTAATCAGATGACTTAAAGTGACTTCTTTTCTTTCTCTTCTCTGTCTTCTCCTTCCTTCTTCTTCTTCTTTGGCTTCTGTCTAACTTCTTTTACCTTCATGATTCTTCTCTTTCTCTTCTTCTTTCTACCTTACCTTCTCCTTCATCTTCCTTCTTCTTCTTCTGGCCTCCTCTTCTTTAGCTCCTGCCATTGCCTTTCTTGGCTTCTCCTTCTTCTTCAGCCTTCTGCCTTCTCTTTCTCTTCAGCTTTCTCTTCTTCCTTCTAGCTACAGCTAAGTGTTGGCCTGAAGAACCTATAGCAAAACCTACCCCTATCCATGTGCAACTCTCCTCACTTTCTCTCTTAGGATATGCTCTCCCAGAGCCACATAGATAGTCAGGTAATCGGGTCGGGTGCGTACCCGAGACGAGGGCCACCAGCGTGTGGTAGTGGGTGAGGTGTGCAGTCTAGTCGAGTTAGGCCAGGTCTGCGGGCCGTGATCGCAGACGAGACTGGGTGGGGTGAGTAGGACCTCACCTTGTTGATCTAAGGTGACAAGGCTATGTCATTTTTTCCTTTTATGCAGGTGCGGGCACGCCTTCACTTCTGAGATGGGACTAAATGTCCCACCTTCCATTCACGTGTGCCAGCAGAGATGGCCTTCGCGATTGTAGTAGCCGCAGAGGTCTTCAACTCCAATTGAGGGTCTGACTGCATGCATGAGGGGCTTCCGCACACTTGGGACAGCAGCACCTGGACCTGGCATACCTGGAGCTGCGGCAAGCTTACTTCAAGCTCGCTCACTAATGGCGGAGGGGCGGTGAACCTGAAATCACAAGATTGGCCTTGCTGCCACGTCAAAATGTTCAGTGAGGGTCGTTGGAGCACGGCGAAGATGCTGGGGGTGTTGGCGTGGCGTGGTAGTTTTTGTGCATTCGTGCCTAGGGCACACTATGTGCAAATGTGTGGGTGTGTTCGGGGAGTATTTTGAGTGAGTGGCGCGATGCGAGGAGTGAGGGGAAATGTTCAGTGGAGTAAGGGGAAGCTTATGGGCCTGTCGGCGAGGGTTGGGATGGCCTGTGGAGGTGGAGTGGCCTCACCGGAGTTGGTGGTCAGAGATGGAAGGGTTGGAGGTGATGGAGGTCAGCAGTGGTCGATTTTGAAGAATAAAGGGTGGAGAAGAATGTAGAGGGGGGAGGGAGCTTATCTGGGAAGTGAAGAGACGAAGGTCGTGTGCCCTCTTCAGTATAGATACAGTGTGTGTAGTAAGAGGGGTTGATACTAGTCAAATCATCAAGAGTCCATCCAATGGCTCTTCGATGTTGCTAGAGAATAGTAATCAGATGGGATTCCTGATCAGGTGTGAATCTGGAATTGATAATCATAGGAAACGTCTGATTGGAACCCAAAAGGACGTACTTTAGATGATTGGGAAGAGGCTTAAGTTCCAAAACAGGGTTATCAGCAGCAGCGGGTGGTTCAGGGTGTGTGTTAGGTGCAAGGGAGGGAGTTATGGGTGTGTCTAGGTCAAGTTTGGACTCCTCTGATTGCAGGTTTTGATCCTCTTCTGGTTGATCAGAAGTAGTCAGGTTTTCCTCAATATATGGATCGTCAACCATAGCCTTGATATCACATATCTATTCTATAACATCGCAATTAATCCCTTGTTGTGCGTTAAAGATGTCCATCTTTAATTTCTAGTTCCCAAATTTTAGTTCAATTTGGCCCTCCTCACAATTTATGTTGGTCCTAGTAGTGGCCAAGAAGGGTCTCCCTAATATGATTGGTGTGTTCCTCGAATTTTCTGGAGCATCCATATCCAAGACTACAAAATCTACTGGGAAATAGAAATCCTGAACCCTAACAATGACATCCTCAAGAACTCCTTTAGGTGACTTAATAGATCGATCTGCCAACTGCAATGTCACCTTAGTTGGTTTGAGCTCAAATTCCTCAAGATGGTCAAGTAGGGATGTAGGTATTAGGTTTATAGAGGCTCCTAGATCCAATAAAGCTCTATCAAATTGGATATCACCAATTGTACAGAAAATCAGGGGAGTACCTGGGTCCTTTGCCTTAGGTGGGAGTTTGCTTAAAATTATAGAGCTAGCTTGCTCTGACAGTACAATTGGGCTCCCACTTTTGGTTCGCGGCTTACGCTTAGGTGTACACACATCTTTCAGGAATCGTTCATAAGCTAGTACGTGGTGAACCGCATCCATCAAGGGTATGTTTATCTAGACCTATTCAAAGAGCTTGACCAGGTCCTCCTTAAGTGCCACAGGTTTGGTTGTCCTTTTTCGTTTGGTCAAGGCCTCGGGAAATGGAACCTTAGATGGTTCCTCCAGAATAGGTCCAGATTCTTGATCTGGGATAGGGGTGTCCTGGATAACTATCCTAGGGATTGGGTTAGCATTACCAAGCTGAAAGTGGCTTGGGTAAGGTGGGTCTTGTGTTGCTTTGCCACTACGGGCTGCTACTAAATGTAGTTCTTCCTAGTTCTTGTTCGGTGACGATAAAATAGGTGGCTGCTGCTGAAATGCTGAATATGATGTCGAAGCTTCCATCCCTTCGGGTGATGGAGCAAAAGGGGCCTAATAAATCATGTGGGGTTGGCCCAAATTTGGGTTCATAACGCTCCGCTGGTTCAGCACGTTATTCAGATTCGGTAGAGGTTGCGAAGGGAGTGTGGCAGGTTGGAGGGAATTTGCCATCTGAGCAAGTTGATTGCGAACCTCTGTGATCTCATCTTTGTGTTGTTTTTGCATAGCTGCATTCGTCTTTTGAATGTCAGCCAGAGTCTGAAGGATTAGAGTCATTTGATCTGTCTGAGTTGACCCAGATTGATAGGTGGAATTGGGCCAAGGCTGAGGCGGTTGATATGGATGAGGAGCTTGTGGACAAGGTTGATATGGTGGTCTCTGATTCTGATTATTTCCCATCCACAGGAAATTTGGATAATTCCACCATCCTGGGTTATAGGTATTAGAGAATGGGTCATTCTAGATGGCATTGAGGTCCTTGTAGGTCTGAGGAATCTCAGAAAAATCAGAGTACGAGGGTTCAGAGTTCCCCCAACTAAAGTAGGCAGGATCGGAGTTTCCTTCGATCTTAGAGTCAGATGGGGGTGGATACGGGTTCATCCCCTGAGAAGATCAGTAATAGATGTTATGCACAGCTTCCCTCCCAGAGGGCTGCTGTGCGAACAGGTTTTGCACAGAGGTGGCTCACTGTAGATGTCAAGTTAGCTCATCCACCTTCTTCTCAATGATAGAGACCTTGTCCAAATGACTGGCCATCAATTCCAAGTCAACTGATGAGGATAGGCCTTGCGTCTCATGTACTCCCCTTTGATTCGTTGATGCACGGGTATTCTTCCAATCGAATAAGCCCATGGAGTCATTGTTGATGGAGTTCTCACACATATTCTCGAGAATCTCCTACACAGTGTCTTCGTGTTGACCCATGATATTTCCTCCACAAGTTGCATTGATGAATAATCAGATATCTTCATGGAGTCATTGGAAAAAGACTGGACTTTTTCCCATTTAGGAACTCTGTGATTGGGGCACTTCTGCATGAGATCCAGGAAACGATCCCATGCCTCGTGAAGTGGTTCTCAAGGCTGCTGTGTGAAGTGCATGATCTAGTGTCGTAAAGCATTCGTCCGACCAACTGGGAAGAACTTTTCCAAAAACTCAGATTGTAGTTCAATCCATGTGTTGATAGGACACATTTGGGTGTGATACCAGTGAGCTGCTTTATCCATGAGAGAGAAGGAGAACATCTTCATGAGAAGAATGTCCCGATTTTGGACATCTGACCCAAAGGTCTGGGCCAGATGCTTGAATTGTTTGATGTGCTGGAAAGGATCCTCGGAATTGAGCCCATGAAATTTTGGAATAGAATGAATCATGTTGAGCTTGAGTTCAGAATTAGGACCTCCAACCGGGATTTGGACTAGAGGTTCGATCGCCACCGCAGCAGAATTGTAATGATCTCGCATCATAGGACACTGTGGTAGATTCACAAAGGCTTGGAATAAATCATTAAGGCACTAAAGTTGGTTCTCAAGGTTATTCTCTTCTTCTACGAGTTGTGCCATGATGATGGAAGAAGGAGAATTGGATTCAGATCAATCAGAGGAGATGTCTATGTGATGGGGTTGCTGCACAAACACGGAAGGCGAGGCTTGGCCTCGACGAGAGTGAATAACTAAAAAGGGCCTCAAGGATGGTTTTAAAAACCTCCTACCGAACATGCACTGATGGTCTGGATGAGAGTAGAATGTGATGGACCCAATTAAGACACCCAAAAATTTAGATGACTATAGAGGTTTGGGGTGGATGATACCCCTTAGTCAAAAAGCCATCCACTTGAGAAATACCTGGGCAACCAGAGAGGGAGAGTCCCGCAAAGACCCCTACATGATAGAGTGCCGCCATGGGTTACAGGGATTCCCCCACCCGACCTCTCTTGTCACTGATTTCCAGGTAGACCAGAATGGGGGCTTGACCTCTTAAGTCTACCAGTTTTATTAAAGAGCAAGGGTGCTTAAGAATTCACTTGAACTTTAGATGTATTGAGTGTGACCTAATTTTAAGGTTAGTTGGCCCAGCAAGGTGGGTCAACTTCACCTATTTGTCCTTTGAGAAGTTTTAGGTCCCTTCTTTTAGGATTCAAGTGAGATTAAGAGCTTGAATTTTAGGGTTTGCTTGAATAAATCTCTTCAACCAAGTCTTAGGCACACATCATTTCGGAGAGTTGATTCTTTCTTATGAAAGTGTGTCTCTAAAACCCTAAATTGAAATCCTTAATTGGCTCTAATTTTGGTCCAATTTAATTTTCCAAATGTGGTATCTAAGGCTCAAACAAGAACGTGGTAGCCCTAGTTACCTTAAATGGGTGCACAAATTAGATTTTGTTGTTGAAATCAAATTAGGCAACTTGATGAATTAACTAAGAATGTAAAGCAAGTAGACCTAATTGATTTTATCCTTTTTTCCTTTTTAGAATGAGGGGCTTAAGAGAGAGAGAGTAATTAGAAATTACCTGCCCCTGGTGTATTTGATGTGTAGCTATCTTTTCTTTGAATCTTCTCCCTGAAACAACCACAACAGAAAGAGATATAGCAAGTTAGTACTAAATCAGGAATTGTAATCAAGAATTCTAAATTTCCCATTGCTCCCTGGCAACGGTGCCAAAATATTTGCTGTGCTAAATCAGGTTTAAAAAGTATTGTGTTGTAGTACAGCCAAAATAGCGTTCAAAACAAATATAATTTTATTACTCGAAAAAGATTTTCAAGGTCAAACACAGGGAGCAAATTGGTATATAGAAATCAAGATCACAATTGAAACTGAAAGAAATTGCAATAATAGTAGTATCAGAGTACAAAAATATGGAAGTAAAATGGTGATATAGATCACCAAATACTCCAACAATATCACCTAATGATTCAATATAAATATGCAATGAAGACTAGAATCTGTCGTCTGATTCCTTAATCAGACGACTTAAAGTGATTTCTTCTTTTCTTTCTCTTCTCTATCTTCTCCTTTCTTCTTTTAGTTTGGCTTCTGTCTGACTTCTTTTGCCTTCACGATTCTTCTCTTTCTCTTCTTTCTGCCTTTGCCTTCCTTCTGCCTTAACTTCTCCTTCTTCTTCCTTCTTCTTCTTCTGGCCTCCTCTTCTTTAGCTCCTGCCTTTGCCTTTCTTGGCTTCTCCTTCTTCTTCAGCCTTCTGCCTTCTTCTACCTTCTACCTTCTTCTCTTTCTCTTCTTCTTCCTTCTAGATGTGGCTAAGTGTTGGCCTAAAGAACCTGTAGCAAAACCTATCCCTATCCACGTGCAACTCTCCTCACTTTCTCTCTTAGGATATGCTCTCCTAGAGCCACACAGACAGTTGGGTAATCGGGTCTAGTGCGTACCCAGGACCAGGCCCACTGGTGTGCAATAGTGGGCGATGTGCAGTCAGGTCGGGCTAGGCCAGGTCTGCGGGGCATGATCGTGGATGAGACTGGGTCGGGTGAGTGGGACCTCACCCCGTGGATCAGAGGCGATAAGGCTATGTCACTTTTTCCTCTTATGCAGGTGCGGGCGTGCCTTCACTTCCGAGTTGGGACTAAATGTCCCACCTTCCATTCGCGTGCACCTGCAGAGATGGCCTTCGCAATTGCAGCAGCTGTAGAGGTCTTCGACTCCAATTGATGGCCTGAGTGCGTGTGCGAGGGGCTTCCACACAACTGGGACAGCAGCACCTGGGCCTGGCGTACCTGGAGCTGCAGCAAGCTTGCTTCAAGCTCGCTCACTAATGGCAGAGGAGCGATGAACCTGAAATCACAAGTTCGGCCTTGCGACCACGTCAAAATGTTCAGTGAGGGTCGTCGGAGCATGGCGAAGATGCTGGGGGTGTTGGCATCGCATGGTAGTCTCTGTGCGTGCGTGCCTAGGGCACACTGTGTGCGAATGTGTGCGTGTGTTCGAGGAGTGGTTTGAGTGAGTGGCGCGGTGCGTGGAGTGAGGGGAAACTTATGGCTTATCGATGAGGGTTGGGATGGCCTATGGAGGTGGAGTGGCCTTACCAGAGTTGGTGGTCGGAGATGGAAGGGATGGAGGTGATGGGGGTCGGCAGTGGTCAGTTTTGAAGAATAAAGGGTGGAGAAGAATGTAGAGGGGAGAGGGAGTTTATCTGGGAAGTGAAGAGATGAAGGGGGCAAGAGGAGGCATCAGGTTTGGTGTGGCCGACGTCGGAGATGAAGGTGGCTCCGATGAGTGGAGATCAGCGAGGCGAAGAGAGGGAAGCACCTACGGGTACGGCAAGGCACAGATGAAGTCAAGGAGGAGGAATCCACTGCAGGTATGGCGATTGGACGAGGAGGAGGAGCAAGAAAGTTTGTTGGATGTCGAGGAACCTACGGCTGTGAAGGGAAGAGAGGAATCAGGGGTGTTCGCGGTCGAAGTGATCGGAGGGGTCTGGTCTCCTTTAAATAGAGCTCTAAAGGTCGATTAGGGGTTGGGAAGAGCTTAGGAAGCAAGCTTCCCAAGCAAGGAAAGCTCACCGATGTTGGAAGCCATTAGGATACCCATATCTCTCATGCATTCGCATGAGAGATTGGGTGGGAATTAGATCTCAAATAAGGGTTCAGATGAGAGAATTTCTTAGAGAATCTCCCTTCCAATTTTGGAAGAGATTCTCTAAGCAATCAGGGAGAACTCTCCTAAAGCTCGCCATAGTAGGATTCCTCCGCTATAATGGCGGAGGGACCTAATTGCGAAAATGATGAAGTGAGGGGGTTGTTTGTAAGGGTTTTTGAAATATAGGGGTAGAAATGTACTAAGGCTGGACCTTTTTGCAAACTAAGTCAAGGCAAACTCAACTTGGGTCCAAATTTTGGTAGAAACCTAATTTGGACCTAAGAAATTCAATGATGAAGTTGGGTTTTCGGTTTGACCATTTTTGACTAGGAAATTTATGCAAAAACCCAATTTATGGCAAATACCTGTTTAAGACCCCATTCTAGGTCAAGATGGGTTCTAATGGCCAAATTGAAGGTTCTAAATCCTAGAGAATATTTTCATATGATTTATAGAGGGTTTATGTGAATTTTATCTTAACCAGAACCTTGGTTAATCAAGTGGGTCTGTTTTAGGGTTCAAGAAGTCATTTAATTCACAGGATACACACAAATCCTTTTCTGTCTGATCCAACCAACTTATAATCTTATTAAGATCATTTGACCTTTGTTTAGCCCTTGAGAAAACCCATGGTTGCACTGCATTGGTAAAATTGTTATTTTACCCCTAATTTCTTATTTTATTCTCAGAAAGGTTATGTAGTGAATTAGGACCTTCAATTGGTTATGTAGGAGCATTTATTATCTTCATTAGGTCAAAATAAGCTAGTTAGGGCCCATGATAGTGTTCCCATCAGCCGCTGCAGTCATCATCTTTATCACCGTTCATCACCGTCCGACCCTCAACGATCATGCTACCACCTCGGGCAATTATGTTTCATTTGGAGAACCCATCTGTAGCCTCGATTTGAAGAGGGAGCCCTAGCAGTAGCTACAATCAAAGGAGAAATGCCCTTGCATCAATAATGAAGAAGAGTAGCTACTTTAGTGCCACGTCGTGGCTTTTTGATTTTGAAATGCGTTAATAATGTTTCAGCTGCATAGCCTCATTGCCTCAATAGATGGGGAGTGGTGGGTGAGATTTCGTACGTAGAAACATTGGAGTTGGAAAAAACCATCATCACAGTGCGTAGAAATCTACTACTAGATAAAATTTATAACCAAAGCTCGAGGTGAGCCCCAGGTCAAACATGGGGAAGCAAATGATTGGTTTTGAAATCCATGTTTTGATTTTATTTTATTTTTGGTGTTTTTATCTTTTGCGATTTTTTTGTTATTTTTATAAGACAGAATATTAAGCGAAATAATATAGAATCTAATCTACTCTAGTAGAATAAGAGAGAGAGAGAAAGAGAGAAATTTTCAATATATATCTAAAAGAGTTTACTACCGATAGAAAAGTGGAAAACTATACTACAAAAGTGATAAAAGATAGAGAGAAGTGAGAAGAATTCCCCTCGACGGCAGCTTAGAGGATGACTCGCTCTAACGGTGCCTGGATGAAGGTGGTGCGAAGTTGGAGGAAGGAGAATGGCATCGGAGGAAGGAAGATGGGGTAGGATGACATCATGGAGAGGATCTACTTCCCAAATGTGGTGAGAGGACGGCCACGGGATGCTCCTCGAAGGGGTTTAGAAGCGAGAAAAAAAATATTTCTTTTTTACTCTAAAGGAGCATCCCAAGCTTAGGACAAGCTCTATATAGAGCCTTGGAGGTGGTAAGGGAGAGAAAGGAAGAGATGAAGAAGAATGGGAAGGGTAGTGGTCCTTTTATAGTGGAGGACAGGAGGAATTTCGTGCATGGGACAATTAACGACATTCAAGTCGTTGCTGAAGACCCACCACAAGTGTTTCTAAAGCTCCAGCTCACACTCGCTCACATTGGCGCTTAGGTGCCTATAGCTGCGTGCGTATGGTTGAAGGAGAGCCATTCTATCGAAGATGGACAGTCAACATCTCGCAGGCATTGCTCACTCAGATCGTGCCTTAGGTGCACATCAGATGGCGCATCCAATTACGCATCTTCATCTCACAGCACTCGTCGCGCCACGTCCCCACTCTCTTTGCCTCCTGATCACCATCAGACGCTTCAATTTCATTCACATGCTCCTCCACTGAGAACTGCACTCACATTGGGTCTCGAACCCATGGCAGTAGGTTGGGAGCACCTATCTCCACCATTGTGCCAAAGCCACGGATTATTGTGTGGAGAGATTTGGCGACCCGAGCTCATGACCATTGGATGGAAATTCAACAATTAGGATCGTGCACTGGAGATGGCAAGATGGAGAGTAAAGAGGCCTGATGGATTTGGGTAGCTGTGATGGTGCCACATGGTGCCATCATGGCTGTCCATCTTCTTTGCTTTGTAAGTGGCAGCACGAACGTTGGATTGGGTTGATTTTCAAGTCGTTGGGCAGCAATCGCCGATCCGAATCCATCTGTGTGTTGACACCTTACCCCTTGGCCTTTGATCTTCCTCAGATTGCATAAGGTGTTATGAAACTCTGATCAAAATGATTTCAGAGGCGTTGGACTTAGATCGTTGTCCTGATCTGATCCATACGGTTGGATCATGAATCTGAGGCCCTAAAATAAATCTCTTTTCCTTGCCACAAAAGGACGCGAATTAACCTATAATTTATACACACTATTTTAAATGCAGAATGATGCATGCTATGCAATATTTATAATATGAAATGCATCTCTAAGCTTAGGAACACATATATAGGCATTTTATTCTAAATGGATGTGTATACATCATACCCCCATGCCTATCTTTTGCTAGTCCCTAGAAAAATTAACCTAAATTCTATGTATAAAAATAGAATTATGACTCGATTGCTTAGGCATAAGTTGTTTATTTGCAAGAAGAAATTTCAACTAAGGTCCTAAACTACGAAGACTCAACAGTGCCCAAGTGCCTGCCAAAATGCAGACCACCTAAGTCCTCGTCTTATTTGAAAAGGGAAATACATATTTTCTACTTTTTCTTCTTTTCTTTTTTTTGTTTGGATTTTTTTTTTTGAGTTAAGAGTTTTGGGGCAGCTTTCTACCGCTACCCAACCCACCGAAGATAAAAAGAACTTTAAGTTCTAAGTATCTTGTGAAAAGTGATAGACTCATTAAGCGACCGTTCAAATGGACTTCAAGTTTCTACGACCCTAAGTGACTTAAAATTTTTGGCTAAAGGTTTATCTTTCCGATCGGTAACTTTCTTTCTACTTTTAATTTTTTTATGGGGTCATTACAAGGGTGAACTCAGTGTATATCTCCCCGGTTTATTCTACTTCCCCACTTCTTCCCTAAATGTTTGGGAATTATTTATGCATTTTTTTTGTGAGCTGGGCTCTAGACAAATAGCCAATGGGTTGTTACCCACGACAACTTGCCAGCCGTACTCGTGTGCTGAAGTGTGGCTTATTTATTTTTCTCCTTTTCTATTTTTTTTCCTTTTCTTCTTTTTTCCTTTTTTTAGTATATATATATTTTTTATTTTTTGAGTAGGTGACTTCCTTGATCTAAGATTTACCTAAAGACAATAGAAAGAGTATGGTCATGTAGCTGGGTTCTGGACAACTAGCCAATGGGTTGTTACCTACAATAACTTTCCAGCCATACTACCCTAGAAAGTTCATTAGCTACCTAATTTTCATAAAACCCACTGCACAGTGAGTAAGTGCAAATAGTCTATAGATACTTTAGACTCAAAGTCTTGTCAAATCAGAGGGCGGGTTGATAAGTCATGTACTTATCTCCTTAATTTATTTGCCAAATTAAAATAAAATTAACGTGGCAAGGACACGAGACCAAGTCCACATTTTAGTGAATACCCAGGCTGATTAAACCCTAAGATTTGAAGAGTCTAAGTGTTCAGGTCCTAAAGTATCATTTCCTAACGTTAACAACTCCTAAGGCCTAAGTTCTCTTCTAATTCTAAACTTTTTTTTAAAGAAAATAAAAAAAATTCCACGGAGCTAACAAAATAATCTAAGGATTAAGTATCCACCCCCCCATGCCTAACTGATGCAATGTCCTCAATATAAAAATAATGACATGAAAAGGGTAGAATAAGCAATGTATCACTTGAATTTCATGAAAATCTAGTTGGCTTCGTAGAGAAAGTGGAATATACACATGTGCTAAGTTTTTTCCCTTCAGCTAGGCATAATATACAAACAAAGAAGATGTTAAGAATTCTCAAGTGTAGGTCAAAATCAAAATAAGAAGATTAATCCTCAAACCCACCAATAGAAGATGTCCGCAGATGTGGACTAGATTGTGATGTAGACCCATGCCATTGGGTCGAGTGGTTCTAAGGTTTTAGATGAAAATCACCTAGATGCGGAGATTATTGTGCTTGCGGGGCCGGGCCTACAGTTTGGTGGTGTGCAACCAAAGTCAAAAATTTTGGACAATGGGTAGATCTAGTTCAATAGGTTCAGATGTCCATTTAGAGTTCAACTCGAAAAGATAATCAATTATTCTGAGCTTAGGTTGCACATCCTGAAGATCAAAGATATCATAAGGGTCCTGGTAAGATGTTGGTGGTTTCAGATCAATAGGAACCCTTACATCAAGAATTATATTTCCCCTAGAATTGGCTTCCCATAATTTAACTTCCAAACTCCTCCCCTCTAAAATCAACGTTTTCGGGACCTCCAGTTTGTTATACACCCCATCCAAGTCTAGCAAGTGTGGATGAATCATAATTGACTTGCATTTAGTAATCTCAAGAATAAAATCATCATTATGCTCAACAAGGTGTGGTTGAGGAATGGGGCTATTGATTGAATCATCCAAAAACTCAGGATTAGAATCCTCCATGTCAGCCCTAGTAGGATCAAATTCCTCAATTATAGGGTCATCAAATAATTCATCAGATTTCTCAAGCCCATTTGTCTCACTAAAATTATTTTCCCTAACTTCAAGTGAGACTTCACGAAGGAATTCTTCACCCTCAAAATCAAAGAATTCTTTATCCTCATATATATATGTCTCAAAATCATATGTTGCTCCTTAGTCTATAGAGACATATTTTTCCTCTCTCCCTGGCTCGGGTATCTTGGCTGAGAAAATCACATCATCCTCAATGGGTTGCTATAAACAAACCTAGTCATCCCTGGTCTCATAAAATGTGTCCCCCCCAACAGGTGCCTGAGTGATTTTGGACATTAGCTCTCCTGAAAGGGGTTCATCCTGAGAATCATCCTAAGATTGGACTAAGGCAATTATGAATTTCTTCCTCAGTCTTGATAATTTCCCAAGTAAAATCTCACCTGGGCCTTTATCCTCAATATGTTGGAGCCAATATAATAACGACCTCATTTGGATCAGGGGCTCCAATTCTTCTTTGAGGGGTGTTGGCTGGGTTTCTAAAGATCGTATGGTGTTCCTCAAATTGGCCAACACCCTATCTTGGACTTGGTTCACCTGAACTGAATGGTTCAGTTCAGGGTTAGGTGGTTTTGGGTTAAATATAAGGGAGTCAAGGAATTGAAGTTCTTAGGTTCCTTCCTGACAGTAGGTCATTTTGATCTATTCAAAGATGGGTGATGACCTATATTTAGTATAATCCTGGGGAGGGTAGGTGTTATAATCATCATATCCTTCCTGATTGTACATTGAGTTGGTTTGTTCAAAAGAGGATAGTGATCTATAATCAATGTAGCTTTGGGAAGGATAATAATCATAATCATGATGTCTAGAGTTAGGTCCTGGACATTGAGGTCTGGAATCATATCCCCAATCAAAGTTATCTTGACTAGGGGATGGGTAGTCATAAGTCGGGTCGGAATAATAATCATCTTGGGGATAAGTGGTGGTAGGAAGGTAGGATTGGAATTGCAAGTGTGGTGTGAAAGAATACATGGTGAAGTAGGATGGAAGGCAGAAGAAAAGAAAGGAGCCTTACAATACAAACAATCAAACCTATCCTTAGGTAGGTTAGCCTAAAGACCTATAGACTCTCAAAACCCATCTTGAGATGAAAGAAACAATTTGGTTTACTTCTATCTGGTCAATCCAACCAGTTAGAGGGAAGGATTGGGGAGAAGGTTCTTCCTTTGGCTTGTGCCTCTGATTCCTTTGATACCCCCCAACCGCGATCGCTTGACGCTACTCCCTTAGCTATACAACAGATGGACTAGTAGATGAAGATTAATTGAAAACATATCAGTTGGAGTCCCAAAGAGAGAGTTAATCCTTAAGGCTAATGTCTACTCAGTTTTAATTAAGCTTCAAATGATTGTGCACTTGGGATGTGATGGCCTCTTGAGATGGGTTGTGCCCTTAAAAATCAATTAATATGTGTGTGCGTGCAGAACCAATGGTTTTCAAACAAGGTTTTGATGATGTGTCTTTTAGGGTTTAACCTTGTTTAGTAGCTTTTAGGGTTTAATCTTTAGGTGTATTCATTTAAGTTCAAGAGAACACTCCAAGTTTTGAAATCATAGGTGATGATGTATTCCTTTAAAACCTAAAAAGAATGTGGACTGGCTAGTTAGTTCCTAAAAATTTAACCCTAAGTGGCCAGCTACTTGATGAATCAATTTTAAATTGAGTGGTGTGGCCCAAACAGTTCAAGTAATTGGCTTGTTGCATCACTTAGTTAAGGCACACAAGAATGTTTAACCTATTCAAATTTTCTACTCACTTATTTGTGTGTT
Organism: Thalassia testudinum; assembly: GCA_037157565.1. Lineage (NCBI taxonomy): Eukaryota > Viridiplantae > Streptophyta > Magnoliopsida > Alismatales > Hydrocharitaceae > Thalassia > Thalassia testudinum. The sequence goes on from JAZHRO010000063.1 coordinate 103,017,745, forward strand.
GAGTTAAGGTGTATCGGATCCACAAGTCAGATTCCAATTAAGTGGTAGAATCAATGTAGAGTGGTACGCCTTAGGTCGAGAGTTGTGGGTGTTAATGTGTATAACTTTCAGTAAATCTCACAATCAAATAGCCTTTTTTTTTTAGATAAATATATGCGGGGGAGAGGTGGGTGGAGTGACAATCAAACAACCAAGATCTAACCTAAGGTTTATGCGAGCACCTAAGTTGATTTGATTTTGAGTTATTAGGTGATGGAATGGAAATCTAATGGGTGGGTGGTGGGGAAAGACTTACAGAACCTTCATTAGCACTTTTCTCCAATCTAACCACTCTTGCCCACCTTGGAAGAATGCCTGCAATCATTGTATGATCAAAGAAAAAGTGAGATAAAAGTTAAGGCAGAAAATGTGGAAAAATCGAGTGTTGCCTCCCTAGCAATGATGCCAAATGGTGTGTGAGATTTCGTATGCAGAAAGATTGGAGTTGGAAAAACCCGTTGTCGTAGTGCATAGAAATCCTCTACCAGACAATTTATAACCGAAGCTCGAGGTGAGCCCCAGGTCGAACACGGGGAGGTGAATGTTTATTTTTAAAATCCGCATTTCGATTTTATTTATTTTTTGTGGTCTTATCTTTTGCAATTTTTTTGATATTTTTATAAGATAGCATATCAAGCGAAATAATATCTAATCTAATATACTCTAGCATAATAAGAGAGAGAGAGATAATATCAATATATATATCTAAAAGTGCTTGAGCTTGCTACAAATAGAAAAGCAGAAAACTACACTACATAAGCAATAAAAGATAGAGAGAGGTGAGAAGAACCCCCCTTGACGACTGCTTGGAGGATGACTCACTATGACGGTGCCTAGATGAAGGTGGTGCGGAGTTGGAGGAAGGAGAATAACGTCAGAGGAAGGAAGACAGCGTTGTGGTGAGGATTTACTTCCCTAATGTGGTGAAAGGACGACCATGGGATGCTCCACGAAGGGGGTGAGAAGTGGAAAACAAATATTTCTTCTATACTCTAGAGGTGCATCCTCAGCTTAGAACAAGCTCTCTCTAGAGCCTCGGAGATAGTGAGGGAGAGAAAGGAATAGATGAAGAAGAATGGGAGGGGTAGTGGTCCTTTTATAGTGGAGGAGAGGAGGCATTTCTTGCATGGGACAATTAGCGACATTCAAGTCATCATTGAAGACTTGCTGCAAGCGTTGCTAAAGCTCTAGCTCACGCTCACTCATGTTAGCACTCACGTGCCCACAGCTGCGCACGCGTGGTTAAAGGAGAGCCATTCGATCGAAGATGGATGGTGAAGATCTTGCAGACACCACACGCTCAAATTGCGCCTTAGGCACACATCAGATGGCGCATTGGGTTACATGCCAGATCGTGTGACTTCATCGTACAGCACACGTTGCATCACATTGCCACTCTCTTCGCCACCCGATTTCCATTAGACGCTTCAATTTCATCCGCACACTCCCCCACTGAGAACTAAATGCACAACGGGTCTTGAACTTGCGGCAACAGGTTGGGAGCGCTTATCTCCACTGTTGCACCAAAGCTATTGAAAGAGCGATCTTCATTTTCGTTGAAAACTTTAACATAAAATGATGTGTCGTTGTATTTAATCGCATGGTAGAAAATCGCTTTTCAAAACATTTTAAATTTTAGAATGTAACCACAAATAGTTAGGTTGTCTCCACAGGGAGGAATTAACCTATCAAGCAAGTGTAATGATGTATCAAGTAATCAGGAATTTCAACGGATCTGCATGCTAATTAGTATTCTCATTTCTAGCATAAATTCTCAATTTAGATAATTAACCAAGAATCTGAGGGTGCACATGCAAAATCACCACTATGGAAATACCACAATTACTACCTTAATACTGACAAGCGTCATCACATTTATCTAAATCATAACTTAATTCCCATAGCAAAGATACATTTAGCTTAGTCATGAGATGAATCTAATGTGACTGCATGCAATTCCATTAAAGTTGAGGGTCATTCATGCACTTCTACCGCAATATAATATTAAGATAAATAAATAAATAGTGGCTTTGACAATGGCAATACTTGTAATTTTTAATAGGCTTTTTACTGTTGCAAAATAGAGCATTGCTCTCCTTGGCACGCACGAGGAGGAGGGCCCACGGCTGAATGCACTGTGCTCGGAGTAGATCAACTGGGATGCGGGCTTCGCGTTGGTGGCCGTGGCATCGATGGAGGTGGCCAGCGGCGGTGGCTGGCGCACGAGTGTGTATGGATGGCAAGAAGGTCTGCCATGGGTATGGGCGGCCCGGTGAGGGCAAGGTGAAGTCGATGGCGCTATTGGAGTGAAGCTTCGTGGCGGGTGGAGGTGGCTACACTTGGAGGTGGACGGCCGGCGACGGGTTTCTTCGAGGAAGAAGATGAACAGTGCGGTGTGAGGTGCGCTGCACGTGGCGGCTGTGTGTGCTGCGAGGTTGTGCACTTGCGATGTGCACACTGCGTAGTTGCGCGCTTCGCGTGGCTGCAAGGGCACGGTGCCTGTGGGTGTTGGTTGGTGTTGCAAGGGCACGCGCGCACGCGGTGGACAGGCTGGCGTGTGGGCACGTGAAGACGCTAGAGGGGGCTGCACTTGCAGGCGCCTGGCTGGAGGTGTGAGCGCCTACGGGCGTTGGTTGGAGGCATTGGTTGGACGTAGGCTTGAAGGGTGGTGAGGTTGGAAAGGTGCGGTATGGGCGCGCGAAGGCGTTGGAGGGTGCAGTGCTTGCGGTCGCCTGGCAGTAGCACAGGGATGGCGCTTGGTGTAGGCTGATGTAGCGTTTGCAGCGTAGGCGGTGGGGGTGGTGATGGTGCATAGTGCAAGCAGTCTTCCCACAGTGCATGCTCCCTTCACCGTTGGGTCCCCACCATTGGAAGGAAGAAGATGACCCCAAGATCTAGATCCCCCTCTCCTTTTCTCCGCCTCCTCTTAACTCCTCTCTTCCGCCCTTCAAGGGATTTTCAAAATCCTTTCTAAATATGGCTTCATTTGTTGAGGGAGGGCGGCGGGAGTTTAGACATTTGTGAGGGGGTGTTGCAACTGGCCGGAGGATGAGGAAGGGATTGAGCCGACTGTTTGTTGGGGAAATTTATTCCCCCCTCCTTATTCTTTCCCAATATCATTCCTGCAACACAAAAACATAAAATCATTATATATTAAGTTATAGAATGCGATAAAATAGATGTAAACTTAAATAATGATGCATGCAAACATTCTATAACTTAATGTAGTTATTAACAAACCTAAAAGGTAAGATTAAAGTTAACTTAGGTGTAAAAATTGTCCATTAAAATGGACTCATCAAATGCCCCCATGCCTAAGATTTGCTAGTCCCTAGCAAAAAATGAAAAATAATAAAAGTAATCAGAAGATTTCTTCTTTTCTTATTTGAAAACTTTAGAGATCTAGACAAATGTGAAGTGATGATAGCCTAAGTAACAGATCAATGTGAAAAGCCAATTCGCATTGGGAGTTCGTACTTTACCCTTGGTAAATATTTCTATCGGGATAGGCAACTACTTCCCTCAGGGATAAAGCAGAAGATAATCTGTAATTTGACCCTGGCTTTTGGCTTAAGTAGGAGATATCAAGTTGAATGGATTTGTATTTGGTGGCACACACTCATCTGGTGCTACATGTAATCTAGTACTACAGACTCTAGATTTATAGACTATTAGACAAGTCAACTCATAGAGAGGCTAAACAAATGTGCTCTCTTGATGTTCCTGGGCACTCACTCTTTTCTTTCTTTTCTTTCTGAGATCACAAATCTCGCCAGATTCAGTAATTGTACTTACTGTTTGGTGGCCTCACATGGCATCCACACTTTAATTAAAGTCCCAATAACTCTACAACTAAGTTAGAGTCCTCAACCAGTATTCAGGTGATTAGAAATACTGAAAGGTAGGTATGGGTCATATTTGGTGGATCGTGAAAAGTGTTCTGTTGCCTCAGAAACAATGTTACATTATAAACTTAGACTTTTTTTTCTTCCTTTTTTTTTTTGTAATATAACTGTTTCTTCTTTTCCTTCTTTCTGTTTCTTCTTCTTTCTTTTCTCTCTCTCTCTGTTTTTTTTAAATCAACATAATACAACACAGACTTTTATTTATGAAGCATTATTAGGGATGATGATGGTCAAGAGGATATTGTGTGGCTTATTTGGTGGAAGTGCCTATTCTCGACACTGAGAAGGAATGGATAGGACAGGCATATTTCTGACCTTCGACACTATTACCCTTCCTTCAGCCGAGGACTCCATGAAGGACGGTCATAACCATCCACCATAGTCATAGCTTTATTAAAACTTAATCTCTGTGTATCTGCCTTATTTGGTGACTCTCAAGAATTCACACAAAGTACGCACACAGGAACAGAGAGCTAAAACTATGCCTAACTCTGAAGTATCATCATCTAATTGTCCAAAACTTAAGAGTCCTTGCACTAGACTTAGTGCACTAGCAATCTCTCTACTTTCATCTCACAAATATGAGGTGGATCTACTAGAAGATAGTATGCCTAACTCCCTATCACCTGTCCAAGGGTTCAGTAGACTACAAATGCTTATTGGTTTTCTTCAAGGTCCATTACCCAGTCTACGTGCATGTGAAGTAAATATACTGGATTCTAAACTTAAGAAATAATTCAAGAAGAAAAACCTCCAATGACAAAGGTATTTTGCTATGGACTAACCCATTTAGCTCAGGAATTTTTTTTATTATTATTATATGCTAACCTAAATGTATGAATACTTCCTAAAATGCAAAATGTGCCCCCCCATGCCTAAATCCTACAATGTCCCCATTGTAAAATTAAAACAGGGGGAGAAAGGAAAGAAATCACTTGACAACGATGTTATTCAGAATGCTGGGTTGCCTCCTAACAAGCACTACATTTTCTGTCAGTAGCTAGACTTAGAAGGAACCTGCAAGTCTGGTTCTAGACAAAAAAGGTTAGGCCCTAAAAATATGCGTAACAGTGCAGGCCTAGAAAATAGGTAACCATGGATGTTGGCGAGCTGATGATGCAACGTAATTCCAAATGCTCGCCAAAAGATATGAAAGCGAAGAACCTCGTTGGCTACCTTGGGAGGTCTAGGAATAATAAAAGGAATATGAAAAGGGACCTCCTGAAATGGAATAAGTGGAGGATAATAAGGATCCTCCAAAGTAGGACAGGTTTTAAAAGATATAAACATTAATAGTTCAAACCCTTGAATGGAGAGAGTAAAAGTACAAGCATCAATCCACACTCACCATAGTACCTAAGGATGTACTAGCCTGATATGTTCTCTAGAAAGGATATACATGAGCAGAGATCTAAGCCAAAGATCGGTTAGGGAGTATAAGGGTTTGTAGTGTTGGAAGGTAATGGTTAAGTCCAATGAGGGCATAGTCGGTGTTAGGTGCAATTCCAACAATGATTCAGATTGTGTACACTCCTTAACAGTTGTAGACAATTGCACATTACCATGCCTAGCATTAATGATCGGAGTCATATTTGAATCAAGGGTAGACTCCAAATTACAACTCTTTGATGGCAGGGTCAAAATATCTAAATCATTATCATTAAGCTCATCCCCGGATTCATTTGGTTCACTCAAATTTTTGTCGAGGTGTATATGTGATTCATTAGTGAAGACAGGAGTTGGATCAGTATCCTTAATTATTCCTAAAGGAGGATCAGTCTTAATATTTTGGAGCAAGCCTATATCATTGAATTCGTTATTCTTCTCGGGGTATAAATCCGCAATTGATGTGTTTTGTCCCCAAGAGTCTCCTATAGACTTCTCATTATTTTGTTTGTCCTCCTCTAATATCAACTCCTGCTTTGATGGAGGATGACTCTCAAAAGAAGGGAGGAATCTGGATTTGACCATATTGTTTATATCCTTTGGAGGTAAATCCTCAAATGATAAATAATTCCCCTGTGATTCACTCTAGATTTTCAGTCCAGGTTCCTCTATTGGGGCATCCTCATCCTCTGAAATAGACTCTTCATATCGCTGAGACCAAAATTGATCATCCTCTATTCCCTTAGGGTCACCTTCATTGGGTGCATTTAAATCCTCAGGATGTTGAATGGTAGGTGTTGATTCCCTAAGTGGAGGGTCAGGAGTAGGCTCACTAAGGGTAGAATGGGATTCGACCAAATAATCAATAGGGGAAGTGATAGGAACAATATAACCTTGACCCAGGTTGGTAGGGGTAAGGAGAATACTGTCTTTGGGGTCAAGGTCCTCAAGAGATACCATCTTCCCTTGCTTTTGACTCCAATATAGCTCGAGTGGATAATCACTATGATCGTTTTCCTCTAGTGGCCGGGTCTCATTGGGAGAGTCTAAGTGATAGCTACATAAAACTGGATCCCTATTGTCATTGGTTTCCTCAGAATTATTTGCATGATCATGGTCGTCTGGGTAGGGATCAGAATTACTAGGAAGCTGTAGCTAAGCTGTCTTATTTCTTCATTTAACTGTTGACTATTCCTCAACATCTCTCCCATTGATTCCATCATTTCCTTTTGTTGTTTTTGCATTTCTATCATAAAAGAGGAGAGGCTACTATTATCAGGTTGGGGAGGATAGTCAATTTCAGGCTCTGGTTGCCTAGGGATATTGGTCCAACCTCGATACGAAAAATCATGAAGGGTGGGAGGGTTGGGTGTTTGCATGGAAGTAGGAATTTCAGGGTTGGAAACTCCCGCTCCTAGGCTCTACTCAAAAGTGAGAGTTATCAAGCCAGTACTCCCAGGATAGGAATATGAATGATCCCATGAATTGTCAATGTACCCATCAAAGGATGGATACACTCAGGGCATGGGATCCTGGTTAAAAGATGGGAAGTATTGACTCTGATAATCTAAATGATAGGAGTAAGGGTGATCCATTTCTTTAAGCAAAACAGTTTTAACTCTCTTAGGATTTAGAAGAATTCAGAATACAAGCAGAAACTTCCTAGAGAGTTCTATTGTCAAAGCAAACGCAAATTCAATGGGATCTATTTTTAGTAGATTGTAGGTCTTAGAATTAATTGTTTAGTTGGTGGCCAAACAAGTTTTGCAAAAATTATGCTTCCTAGGCCAACCTTCGTTGGTACCTATAACCTACTCGCAAGGGATGGAAGTCTCAAATCGAACCCACACACGAGGAATCGAAGTAACTTGGTGGATAGGCTTGTTGATTTCCGACTAACTTCCCTTGTGGTGCAAAAGAGGAGAGGTAGAAATTTATCTAGTGACCTAATGTGTGAGGTGCACAGTGTCTCAGGTGTGCAAACATACGATCGTGTTTTGGATTTTGAAATTTCGCAAACAAGATTCTTTTGCACACAATTTTAAGTCAGATTTTAAGGTCCAACCTCTTAGCAGTCCCAATTTTTAAAGTGACCACTGAATTAATTTGATTCAAGCACTTTAGTGGTCTTAGATTTAGGTTCAATGCATATGCATGACAGGTAATTGATGCTCAAGAGAAGACGTACCTTACTCTAGCTTTCTTTGTGCAATAATGAATGCAGTGAAGTAAAAATAAACTAGATGCTGCTCATTCAGTCCTAGATGGTCGTCCTATAGATATGCAGCTTCTAGCAGACAGTTCGATTTTTTTTTTTAATAGTAATAATAAGCAAGCAGACCTAATCTAACTAACAAACATGCAGTTCAAACAATTCGAATAGTCCTATATCTAAATAAATGGGAACACGCTCCCGAAAATACGCTCCTGCATACAAGAGTGATAAGAAATAAAGAGGCACTGGGAACACGTTCCCAAAAAACCCGACAAGGGTCCAAAAGACAGAAATTAAATTCTAATGTCTATCTAAACTAAATCTAACTAAGATCTACTGATTAAATCAGAAATAGGCTTCTCCGTAAGCCTAAGTGCGTGGGATCAAGGCCCACGTGTTCCTGTTGCTGGCCTCCAGGTGGCGTCCAGGTCCTCCAAAAAGATCGTCTCCACCGTGCACGCCCGCCGCGTTCGTTGTTCGATTCGTGCACACAAAGAGAACCAATGTCAATAATTCAGAAAAGCTTTTAAAATGGCATCAAAATAATATAAAATTCATAAAAAAATTAATAGGCGTGTTTCCTCCCTAGCAACGGCGCCAATTGAAAGTGCGATCTTCATTTTCATTGAAAACTTTAACATAAAATGATGTGTCATTGTATTTAATCGCGTGGTAGAAAATCATTTTTCAAAACATTGTAAATTTCAGAATCTAACCACAAATAGTTAGGTCATCTCCACTGGGAGGAATTAACCTATCAAACAAGAGTAATGATGTATCAAGTAATCGGGAATTTCAACGGATGTGCATGCTAATTAGTATTCTCATTTCTAGCATAAATTCTCAATTTAGATAATTAACCAAGAATCTGACGGTGCACATGCAAAATCACCACTATGGAAATACCACAGTTGCTACCTTAATACTGACAAGCGTCATCAAATTTATCTAAATCATAACTTAATTCCCATAGCAAAGATACATTTAGCTTAGTCATGAGATGAATCTAATGTGACTGCATGCAATTCCATTAAAGTTGAGGGTCATTCATGCACTTCTACCGTAATATAATATTAAGATAAATAAATAAATAATGGCTTTGACAATGGCAATACTTGCAATTTTTAATAGGCTTTTTACTGTTGCAAAACAGAGCATTTCTCTCCTTGGCACGCACGAGGAGGAGGGCCCACGGCTGAATGCGTTGTGCTCAGAGTAGATCGGCCAGGATGCGGGCTTTGCATTGGTGGTCGTGGCGTCGACGGAGGTGGCTAGCGGCTGTCGGTTGGAGCTTTCGATGTTGTCGGCGGCGGCTTGCGCACGGGTGTGTATGGATGGTGGGAAGGTCTGCCGCTGGTGTGGGCAGCCTGGTGAGGGCAAGGCAAAGTCGATGGCGCTGTTGGAGCGAAGCTTTGTGGCAAGTGGAGGTGGCTACACTTGGAGGTGGATGGCCGGCGATGGGTTTCTTCAGGGAAGAAGATGAACAGTGCAGTGTGAGGTGTGCTACGTGTGGCGGCTGTGCGCGCTACGAGGTTGCGCGCTTGCGCTGTGCGTGCTGCGCGGTTGCACACTTCACGTGGCTGCAAGGGCGCAACGCTTGTGGGCGTTGGTTGGTGTTGCAAGGGCGCATGCGCGCGCGGTGGGCAGGCTGGCTTGTGGGCGCGCGAAGGTGCTGCAGGGGGCTACGCCTACGGGTTCCTGGCTGGAGGTGTGAGCACCTGTGGGCGTTGGTTGGAGGCATTGGTTGGACGCAGGCTTGAAGGGTAGTGAAGCTGAAAAGGTGCTGTGTGGGCGTGCGAAAGTGCTGGAGGGTGCAGTGCCTGCGGCCGCCTGGCAGTAGCATGGTGATGGGCACTTGGTGCAGGCTGATGTAGCGTTTGCAGTGTAGGCAGTGGGGGGCGGTGATGGTGCACAGTGCAAGTAGTCTTCCCACAGTGCACTCTCCCTTCACCGTTGGGTCCCCACCAGGGGGAGGAAGAAGATGACCCCAAGATCCAGATCCCCCTCTTCTTTTCTCCACCTCCTCTTAACTCCTCTCTTCTGCCTTTCAAGGGATTCTCAAAATCCTTTCTAAATATGGCTTCATTTATTGAGGGAAGGCGATGGGGGTTTAGATATTTGTGAGGGAGGTGTTGTGGCTGGCCAAAGGATGAGGAAGGGATTGAGCCGGCTGTTTGTTGGGGAAATTTATTCCCCCCTCCTTGTTCTTTCCCAATATCATTCCTGCAACACAAAAACATAAAATCATTACTTATTAAGTTATAGAATGCGATAAAATAGATGTAAATTTAAATAATGATGCATGCAAACATTCTATAACTTAATGCAGTTATTAACAAACCTAAAAGGTAAGATTAAAGTTAACTTAGGTGTAACAATAGTCCATTAAAATGGACTCATCAGCCATGGATTATTGTGTGGAGAGATTTGGCAACTCTAGCTCATGATCATTGGATGGAAATCCAATGGCTAGGATCATGTACTACAGATGGTAAGATGGAGAGCAAAGAGCATGAGCGGATTTGGGCAGTTGTGATGGCACCATGTGGTGCCATCACAACTGCCCAAATCCGCTCATGCCTCTTTGCTCTCCATCTTACCATCTCGTGCCATCACAACTGCCCAAATCCGGTGCCATCATTGCCATCTATCTTCTTTGCTTTGTAGGTGGCACCACAGATGTCGGATTGGGTCAATTTTCTTGCTGTTGGGATGCAATCATCGATCTAGATCCATCTGTGTCGTTGGATTTGTCGTTTGAGGTTCAGATTTGTGCCACCTTGCCCCTTGCCCTTTGATCTTCCTCAGGTTGCATAAGGTGTTACGGAACTCTGATTAAGATGACTTCGGAGACTTGGACTTCAATTGTAGTCCTGAACAGATCCATATGGTTGGATTGTGAATCTAAGGCCCTAAAATAAATCTCTTTTCTTGGCCACGAAAGGACGTGAATTAACTTATAATTTATACACACTATTCTAAATGCATAATGATGCTTACTATGCAATATTTATAATATGAAATGCACTCTAAGCTTAAGAACATGCATAAATAGGCATTTTATCCTAAATGGATGTGTATACATCAGGGTGAGGTCCCTCTCACTTGCTCTCTTACTCCTTACCCACCGCCCACACCCAGGCGAGCCTAGTCCTCAGATCCGATTACCCGAAGACCCATTACCTATTTCTGAAGAGAGAGGAAAAGAGGAGAATTTCTGAGGAAAGGAAGGGGGTTTTGCGCTATGCTGCCTCAGGATTCATACCTACACATAGACAATTTCAGAGGTGCCTTGGACCTGATACTTAAGCCGTCTAAGGCTTATTGGGGATGTCCAACCTGAGAAGGGAATTGACTTTGATTTGAGACCACTGTTGAACTTGAGATTTGATTGGGAATTGTGCTTACCGTTGAAAGTAATTGGTGGTTTCAACCACCATTTTTATTCTCTTTATTATATTTTTGTTCTGAGATACAATTTGATCATTAATTGATTATTCTTTATTTGTGATTGTATATTAGTTGCATACATCATTTATATAATTAGGAAACCCTGTGGTGCATGGATCCAGCCTCAATGTGGCATTAGGCAAGGATGTCCCCTGGCCCCTTTGATATTTAATTTGGCAGTTGACAGTTTAGCTTGGTTTGCTTGTAAACTTTCTGAAGCGGGTCTTGTTAGAGGATATTCACTATCTTGTAGGAACAGTCTGGCTCCCATTCTTCCATATGCAGGTGATACTATCTTTTTTGTTGAAGGGTCCATGGATGGAGCGTTGGCTCTGCATCATCTGGTTGATATCTTTGGTGAGCTTTCTGGACTGAGGTTAAATAGGGACAAGTCTGGTTTGGTCTGCTTTGGTTTATCTGAGGAGGAGCAAGAAGCCTTAGCAGCCATCCTGATGATTCCCCGCATCAGTCTTCCTATCAGATATCTTGGGCTACCTTTGAGGTTTTCCAGGTTGAAGAGAGGTGATTGGAATTGCCTTTTTGACAAGGTCTCTATGAAACTTGATGGTTGGCATAGCAGGCTCATATCCAAAGGTGGAAGGCTTATCTTGCTCAATTCGGTGATCACCTCCATCCCTGTCTTCTACTTCTCCATTTTCAAAGCACCAAGATCCATTTGGAAAAGATTGGATGTGATGAGGAAGAGATTCTTTTGGAAGGGAGCTTGACATAAGGGTAGGTTCCTTCAGCCTCTCAAATGGGATCAAATCTGCTATCCTAAGGAGATGGGTGGTCTTGGGATCAAGTCCTTGCAACATTTTAATGATGCCTTGCTACTCAAATGGGTTGTTAGCTACTACAAGGTGATCTGAAATAGTGGTCTACTCTGATCAAAGATAGATATGGAGCTTCCAACAATAGGTTATCCAGACTTCAACCCAACTATCCATCACCTTTCTGGAAATCTGTAACTAAGGCTTTGCTGATCACTTCCATCTACTCCAACCATCACTTGGAGATGGCAGGTCTTTCAGATTCTGGAAGGAAGAATGGTCTGAAATGGCGGTCTTGAAGGAGCTCTATCCGAGAGCTTTTGCTGCAGTAGTTGACAAGGATGCTACGGTCAGCAAGATCTGGTCCTGCAGCAACAGCAATTGGAATCTGGATGATGTGGAGTCCAGTAGTAGCAAAAGAGCTACCCAATTATGGGAAGAAAAGAGAAGGCTTTTATCAGACCTTGAAAGTTTCAGACCTAGGCTTGGATTGGAGGACAGATATCTGTGGGAGGGGATCTATAGTGTCCAATCTGGATATAATAGAATTTTAAATTTTGAAGAGGGATGCAGACATGATTCCATTGACAAGAAGATATGGTTGCTAAAAATTCCTCTCAAGGTACAAATTTTCCCTTGGCTGTGCAGGAGAGATGGGTTAATCACAAGTAATCTACGCCACAGAAGATTGGGTACTGATCATCATGTGTGTTTTTTATGTGAGATGAGCGCTGATAATGTAAATCACCTCCTCTCTTCTTGCCTTGTCACTGATGTCATCTGGAGAAAAATTTGTCAGGAACCATTACCAGAGTGGGATTCTATTTGGCATGGTTTTGAGGTGAGAGGGAAACCACATGTCCACATGGCTGCTACTTTTTGGTGTGTATGGAAGGCAAGGAATGAGAGACTTTTTCAGGAGAGGCCGGTATGTTGTGAGAATATTGTAAGAGAGTGCTAGTCCCTCATGCATTCTTGGGGATCCTTTTTGTAATCTCCCTTGCTTTGCACATAATATACTACTCCGGACTGCTATCACAGGATGATAGCTCTCCTTTCTATTTCAAAAAAAAAAAATTAGTGGATTGAATTGCAATATTTGCTCCTTGCAAACGACATCGGAACTCACGATTTTCAAGCAATTACAAATTTAAATGTTGATTCAATTTTCTTCGATATACTACAACGTATTTCTCTAAACTATGACAATTTCGAACCAACACCAGCTTCCCCTTCTATTGAGTTGATTATTCTTCCCCTCCCACTCTTCTCCTTCTTCTTCCATGGCTGGTGACAGAGGTCATGCTTCCTCCTCCTTCCCTTGCTGCTAAGTATCACATAACTCTCGAGAGCAAGCCAGAGCTCCCTTTCCTTCAAGCTTTCATAGCTGAAGTTCTCTCTCATTAATCTCCATAGCCACTAGCTATGGTTTCTTGATGAGGTGTGGCTCATCATAGCTAAAATGCCTAAGTTAGGCTAGAAACCAGGTTAAACACTATCATATTAACATGATAAATGGGTTAAGTGTGAAAATTAATGAAAAGGACCTAAAACATCAAATTTGTCCTAAAATGCATAATTATGTCACTTTTAAGAGATTATATATTAATTATGTAAATGGATGTTCTGAATGCCAATTGAACACCAATTTGAGCTTGAAAGTACAAATCAATTTCGGGATTAACTTCTAAATTGTTCAATTAACTTGACATAAAAACATAATTGAGTTCTGACCTTATTAGGGCTTTGGAATTGATGATTTTCATTTAGGTCCTTCCTACATATTCAAGCCTTCACATGTTCTTTGCACCAAAACATGATAGGGACTTATTTGTAAACCGTAGGGACTTGGTATTTGTTGACGTGGCAAGATCGTGTTTTAACAAATATTACGTTGCAATATAGACAAACTTTCCGCGAAAACAAATAAAGATTTATAACTCGAAAACCTAAGTATCCGAGGTCGAACACGGAGCAATTGAAATTTATTACTAACCTCAAGAATGTAATTGAATACTTAATTACTCAAAACTTAATTCAAAATATATAAATGCATGAGTTTAAAAGTGAATTGTAGTAAAAAGAAGGAATTTGGACGTCTGATCATGGGATCAGACGTCTTAAAAAGATGTTTCCTTCTATCTTGTTCTTCTGATTTTCTTCCTTTCTTCTTTGTGCTTCTTCTTTCTTCTCTGCAGTTGCCTTACTTCTTTCTCTATCTTCTGCCTTGCCTCTCTGCAGTTTCTTTCTCTTTCTTTTCTTTGCAGGTCTTCTTCTTCTTCCTTGGCTCTACTTTCTCTTCTTCTTCCTTCCTTGGTTCTGTTTTCTCTTCTTCTTCCTTCCTTGGTTCTATTTCCCTTGCCTTCAGCTTCTCTTCCTCTTCAGCTTGTCTTTCCCTTTCTTTATTTCTTCTTCCTTCTTCAGTTCCTCTTCTCTTTGGCTTTGCCTCTGGCCTTTCCTTCTCTTTTTCCTCTGCAAAGCTCTCCTTCCTTCTGTTTCTTCTCCTTCTCTTGCAGTGGCTAAGTGTCAGCTTCGCTTCTCCCTTCTGCCTTCCCTGCACAAACCAAAGAGGAGCAAAACCTATCCCTCTACCTACACCCGCATCTCTCTCTCTCTATATATCACTCTTCAGCACGCTCTCCCAGTGTCAGGTAAACGGGTCAGGTTGCACACTCGGGTCCAGGTGCATCGGCATGGGTGTGGTGCGCGAGGAGTGCTCAGGAGTGTATCGAGTCGGGTCACCAGTTCCGTGTGATGAGCTCACAGACGAGGTGGTGAGTATATGTGAGGGACCTCACCCCAAGTGTTATCTGAAGCAACCGGCGAATAGCAGAAAATCAATTTAAATCACTCCAGTGCTTTACAACTTACTGAGGTGGGACTATTGTTCCACCGTTCTTTCGCGTGCTCCCGCAGGAGTCCGTCCTCCAATTACAGCACTGCAGGCTTCGTGGCACCACTCTCTAGAACAAATGACTTCACGAGGCCTCCTCGAGTTAGCTGGACCTGGGATCTTGAAGTATTGCAACCTGGAACAAGCGTGCAGCTTCCTTGAGTCACCGTTAATGGCGATTGGAGCATGAAACCTTCTTGACACAAAAAGAGCCTTGCGGCTTAGTCGAACCACAGGAGCACCTTCGTCGTGTCACGGCGAAGGTGAGGTGCTAGGTGGCAGGCCGCGGGGCGGCCTAGGCGTGCGTGCCTAGGTCGCTCTATTGCCGGTCGGATGGGTTTGGTCGAGGGACAATTGTGGTGGTGTAGAGGGTCTGTGGACGAGTGGAGGATGTTCAGTGAGGTGAGGCGGAGGTTATGCGGTGGTCGGTGAGACGTGTGGGGCTGCGGAGTGATGGGAGCATCTCGCCGGAGGGTGGCCGAAGATGAAGAAGATGGTGGTGAACAGCGACGGTCGAGGAGCGTTTGGTGAAATAAGATGAGGGAAATGAGAGAGGAGATAGAGAAGAGCAGTTCTAACCTAACTAAGGGGACGAAGGGGGCGAGAAGGCGGCTGGCAGTACCTGCTGTCACCGGAGAAGAAGTCATCCAGTGGACGAAGACTGCGGCGATGACGGGGCTAGGGCTGCTCGCGCGGGTGTTGCACGATGCGGTGGAGGGTGAGGAGGACAACTCTGCCATTGGTTTTGTGGCAGAGCGACGGGGAAGAGGAGGGGGGCTCGCTGGAGCTCGCTGGACCCCTTGGCCAGAGGAGAAGAAGAGGAAATTGAGGTAGAACTCCAGCCAAGTCGAGCTGAGGAGGTGCGGCTGGAGATGAGGGTTAATTTATAGGCACAGGCAGGGACTCCTTTGCTTCAAAGTGTGGGAATCCTCATCGGAGACGCAAATAGTTAAGTACCCAAATCTCTCGTGCGTTCGCACGAGAGATTGGTGCAAATCGTAGATCATGATTGAGTCCAGATGGAAGGGAATTCCTTAGAGAATCTCCCTTCCAAATCTGGAAGGAGATCTCTGAGGAATCAGAGAGTATTCCCTCTCTATTCCTCGCCGGAGTAGGATCTCTCCCCAATAATGGCGGAGGAACCTGCTTGTAAGAGTGGCGAGGAAGCTAGGGGGGTTTATGCAATGGCTTTCAAAAGATAGGGACCAAAATGTAATTGGGTGTACTAAATTGCAAAGTAGATCAAGATGACCTCCCCTTAGGTCCAAATTTTGATAAAAACCTAATTTAGACCTAAGGAATCCAATGGTGAAGTTGGATTTTACGTTATACCATGTTTGATTGGATAATTTGCGTAAAAACCCAAATTAGGTCAATTGATGAGCTAGGACCCTAATCTAGGTCAAAGTAGGTTCCAAAGGCAAAATTGAATGTTCTAAACCCTAGGGAATATTTTTCCATGAATTTTAGAGGGTTTACTTGATTTTTATCCTATCCTGGAATCTTGTTGAATTAAGTAGGTCTATTTTAGGATTATAAGATGTAATTTAATTCCTAGTTTGCACATAAACCCATTTTTGATTGAATCAACCCACTTTTCATCTTATTCATACCATTTGACCTAGGTTTTGCTTCTGAGAAATCCCATTTATGTACTGCAATGGTAAAATTACAATTTTAACCTTTATTTCATGTTTTCTTCTCAGAACACTTATTCCTTCAATTAAGGCCTCTTCCAGGTTATGTAGGAGCTTTTATTCTCTTTATTAGGTGAAAATGAGCTAGTTATGGCTCATGATGAGGCTCTCATCATACCCCCTTTCCAAGCTTTTGCTAGTCCCTTAGCAAAATTTCAAGGTTTTAACTTCTATTCTAGACCGTAACTGTCTGTCATCAGTTATGATAAGTGCTTTTCTTTTTCTTTTGTAATTAGGTCAGAATGCCGACAGTAGGCCTAGAGGTACTCAAGTACCAACCAAAATTCGAGCCTGACCTGCTTTAGTCTAAATCCTTCGCAAAGGTTTTTAAGGCCCACAGAAACTAACCTAGGGTTTGTTGGACTTCACGGGTAAAGCACCCGTGCTTGAGACATTTTTAGCCTAGGTTCAGTTTGTAGTGCGTTTTTGTAAGAGAGAGATAGAAGATTTATTTGTTTGGAGAGTTTTCTCTCTTTTCTTTTTATTTCTAGCTTTGGATTGGCTTCTCAACATGGTCTGTATCGGATTCCTCATTCCCATCATCAATCCTCAAGGGTCCTTGGCTATCGATGCTTCGAGATAGCACTGCCCATGGTAACCCCCAGAACCGTGGCTTTCGAGATTTCGAGATAATCCCACCCATGGCATTCTGTGGCCGAATTCAGATCCTGGCGATTGACATTTCGTGATAATGCCACCCATGGTATCTAAACTAGCAGAGTGCTTACATGACCCCAGTAGGATATTTAAATATCCTAAGAGACAAGCACCGAGGAGATGATATGTTGTTACGCATCTTTGAGGGAAATTTCCTGCCTCTCAACGCTGGGAACTCGTCCAAATCAACTTGTGTTGATCGGCCGCTCCTAATCTAGGTGACTTTTTCAAAACATTGAAACGCTTTTTGCGTGATTTTGATATTTATGGGCACTGAACTAGACTGTGTATGAATTGGGGTACTTAGGTTATCGAATCCCATAAATCGAAGGTCAGCTAATGAGGCCAAATACTTCTTAAGCCTTAGACCTAATACTTAAGCTTCGCATTTTCCCCAACCTCTTGAGGATTATCCAGATCTTAGTAGATACATGAATTTTTAAGCTAAAGAATCTAGCCCAAGAGGCCTAAGACCAGCGTTCCCGTTAATCTCTTATTTTGTCTCCTTAGCACTTTTCTTTTTCTCTTTTCTTGATCTTGTCTAGAACTTCAACTAATCCCTTGATCTTTTACTAATGACTATTTCTTTTTCATTTTGTGCTCTTTTTTTGGCATTTTTAATCTTTTTCTCCTCCTTATGATTATGTGGCTCACAAAATTTCCTCCCTCCATTTTTTGTTCTTTTTCATAATTTTTCAATTTTTTTGTGTTTTTGACATATGTGAATTTTTTTGTGAGAATCCTTCTGACTTTTTCTTGGTTCTGTATGTATGCACTTTATCACCCCCCCATGCCTAAGTTTTGCAATGTCCTCATTGTAAATAGAGGGTGTGAAATAGTGTTGAGGTCAGGGACTTAGAACAGGATACATCGAGTGGGTGAACGGGTCGAAAATGATTGATACAGATGATTTCAAGCTCTGGTATGTGTACCAGAGGTGGGATCAACTATCTAAGGCTGAACTCAAGGTGCAATGGACATGGAGTACGGATGGATAATCAGACGGGTCTCTGTTTTTGGGATGACGGGTTGACTCCCGTTGAGTGCTAAATTTGATGCCTTCAGCCGAGCGGAAAATGGGGTGGAGAGGGAGTGGTCAAATCAACGGAATTTTGTAAAACAAGCATCTTGATTAAGAGCCTAGTTGGTCCCACCAGGTGCTTGTTAAGATCAGTGGGCTGATGATGCAGTCCAAACCTGATAAGTCTGGTGGGTTGATAGATGTAGATCAACAGATGCGGAACCCACCATATGCAATGTGGCTTGGATGGATATGGAAGTGAAAACTCGAGTTCGAGCTGAGTCGAATCAGCCTGTTCAGAGTAGGGTTCCGAAAAATAATTAATGCATGGTGTGGAAACCCTATAGGAGTGATTAGATAATGATGGCTCATGTTTTTCGATCTGATCAATACCTGATACCTAGTATAGATATGAAGTTGAATCATCTGCAAATGGCTCAATGAGAGGTGAATCATAATAGAAATTGAGTCTGGTTGCGGGTCGGGGTAGAGAACGAGTTTTGATTGGTTCTGTATATGTGGAGCAGGTGGCTTCAAAGAGCATTGGCTTACTATAATTAGGAAGTAGATTTTCTCCGATGTTATGGTCAGATTCGAAATCGTCGGAGAGTTTGCAAAAATCAAAATCTGAATGAGATTCAAGATCATGAGTTCCACCATAGAATAAATCATATGTTGTATATTCAGCAGCCTGACTGGGGTCTTGCCTAGATGTTAATTTTGAGCTTAAAAAGGTGTCCTTATCTGGTAGAGGCTCAGGTTCTAAGCTGGTAGGATAGACCCAATTGAAACCTCACTCGTCTAACTCCTCGATTTCTGTATCGTAGATTGGCATTACTTTCAAAAAATCAATTAGTTCCTCTGAGGATGTTGGCGAGGGATATTCATCAAATAGAGGCCCAAAATCATATTCTTCAATAAAAGATTGATCTTCCTCATATGGGGCCTTGAAATCTTCAAAATAGGTTTCAGATCTAGATTCTGGGCTTAGGATGTGGGTTGAATCACTAGAATCTAGGTTTGAATAACCTTCGAGGGTCACCTTATCAGAATAAGGGATGGAATTTACACCCTCGAGAGGTTCAATTCTACTGTCATTATCGTAGGAGTTTTGGGATTCTAGAGTGGGCTCAACATGGTGTTTTCCTGCATTTGGAGATTCCCAACTTTCTTCAATATCAGGCACATTGTACTTCATCTAGGTTGGGAATCCACAACCATTTTGTGCCTCAAACCCAAGATCAGATTGATCCTCGATGTTGTCCCAAGATGGTTCATCCTATATTTGTGGTATATACGGGTACTTCTGGTCAATAATTTGTTTTACTAATCTCATTATTTCTTCCTATTTTTCAAGACTATCTTAGTGCTGCTTCCAAAGTCGAGGATTTGTCATACATTGAAGGTATTCAAGATTGTGCAATTTTTCTATCTCAATGTACCTAGTGATGAGCAAGTCACGAGTTGATCCTTTTGTGGCTTCTGCCAATAGTACTTGGGCACAAATTATGATAAAGGTTGTGGTTGTTGGGACATCAACTTGAGTATTTTCTACTGGTGTTGAGGTTTTGTCTTCTTTTTCATAGAATTTCAAGGCATCCTCAATCATCCTATCTCTCATGGATCTCCGATATTCAGGTTTCTTGAATGGTAGTCCTAAGTGGTTTGGCTTCATATTTGGATCAGGTGGTGGAATCAAGATGAAGAATTAGAGTTTGAATCAAGGTGTAGAATCAAGTTATGAAGTGATTAGATCTGAATACGAGTCCCACTGAAAATGTGTGTGTGTTCTATAAAGAGAAAAGATGAGGGACTGGAGATGTTTTTGACCCAATCAAGACACCCAAAGATGTTTGGATGACTATGGAGGTTCGGGGCGGATGGTACCCTTGGATCAGAAGGTCGTCCTCCTGCGAATTACCTGGGCAGTCAGAGGAGAGTCCCACAAAGACCCCTACACAGTAGAGCGTCCCCACTGGTTACAGGGTTTCCCCCACCCAACCTCTCTTCTCACTGAGATTCCAGGTAGACCAGAATGAGGACCTTGACCTCTTAAGTCTATCACTTTTATTTCAAAGGTGCTTTAGGGTTCTCACTTGAACTTTAGATATTTTGATGTTATGACCTAATTTGGAGGTTGGTTGAACCAAGGGGTCAACTTCATCTGATTTGTCCTATAGATGGTAGAATGATTCGAGGATTGGGACCTAGTGATCACCTGATTTGACTCCCAGTTTATTAGGTCCAAGATTTTAAGATTCAAGTGATTTTAGAGCTTAATTTTTCTTAGGGTTTGTCTTGTTAAGATCTCTTCAATCAAGGGCTTGGGTAGCACAAAGACGCAGGAGGGTTCATTTCCTTTTATATAGGAATGTGTGAACTAGCACTTCAAGACCCTACTATAGAAACCTTAATTTGGTTCTATTTCCAATCCTTTTTTTCACAAAAATTCTCTTTGGACTTAAAAGCAAGAAGTGTGTTGTCCGCAGAGATTAAGCGTGATTTCTATTACACACATGAATTTTGTGGGGTAGAATCTAAAAAAATCACTCCAACTTCAAGAAGATTTGAAAAATTTTCACAAAATCAGGAAACGTTTGCCTTAAAGATGGTGATTACTATAGAAAGAAGGCAATTGATTCCTAAATTAATTTTCTTCCTTTTGTCTTTCAAAGCTTAGGGGATAGTTTAAGGAAGAAAAGGAATTACCTACCCTGGAGTGGTTGACTTGTGGGAGGGATTTTCTCGTGAAATACCTGCAAGATCAAAACAATGCAAAGTATGGCAAGTTAGTGTTCAATATGATAAAAAGAATGTAGAGACTAGTGATAAATTGCGCATTGCTCCCTGGCAACGGCGCCAAAATGTTGCTGCGGCTAGATCGTGTTTTAACAAATATTACGTTGTAATATAGACGAACTTTCTACGAAAACAAATAAAGATTTATAACTCAAAAACCTAAGTATCCGAGGTCGAACACAGGGAGCAATTGGAATTTATTACTAATCTCAAGAATGTAACTGAGCACTTAATTATTCAAAATTTAATTCAAAATATATAAATGCATGAGTTTAAAAGTGAATTGTAGTAAAAAGAAGGAATTTGGACGTCTGATCATGGGATGAGACGTCTTAAAAAGATGTTTCCTTCTATCTTGTTCTTCTTCTGATTTTCTTCCTTTCTTCTTTGTGCTTCTTCTTCTCTGCAGTTGCCTTGCTTCTTTCTCTGTCTTCTGCCTTGCCTCTCTGCAGTTTCTTTCTCTTTCTTCTCTCTGTGGGTCTTCTTCTTCCTTGGCTCTGCTTTCTCTTCTTCTTCCTTCCTTGGTTCTATTTTCTCTTCTTATTCCTTGGTTATGTTTCCCTTGCCTTCAGCTTGTCTTCTTCTGCTTGTCTTTCCCTTTCTTTACTTATTCTTCCTTCTTCAGTTCCTCTTCTCTTTGGCTTCACCTCTGTCCTTTCCTTCTTTTTTTCCTCTGCAAAGCTCTCCTTCCTTCTGCTTCTTCTCCTTCTCTTGCAGTGGCTAAGTGTCAGCTTCGCTTCTTCCTTCTGCCTTCCCTGCACAAATCGAGGAGGAGCAAAACCTATCCCTCTACCCACACCCACGTCTCTCTCTGTATATCACTCTTCAGCATGCTCTCCCAGAGCCGGGTAAACGGGTCGGGTCGCGCGTCCGGGTCCAGGCGCACCGGCATGGGTGTGGTGTGCGAGGAGTCCTCAGGAGTGTATCGGGTTGGGTCACCAGTTCCGTGTGATGAGCTCACAGACGAGGTGGTGAGTATAGGTGAGGGACCTCAACCCAAGTGTTATCGGAGGCAACCAGCGAATAGCAGAAAATCAATTTAAATCACTCTAGTGCTTTATAGCTTACCAAGGTGGGACTATTGTTCCACCATTCTTTCGCGTGCGCCCGCAGGAGTCCGTCCCCCAATTGCAGTACTGCAGGCTTTGTGGCACCACTATCTGGAACAAGTGACTTCGCGAGGCCTCCCCGAATAAGCTAGACATGGGATCTGAAGTATTGCAACCTAGAACAAGCGTGCTGCTTCCTCGAGTCATCGTTAATGGCGGCTGGAGCGTGAAACCTTCCTGACACAAAAAGAGCCTTGCGGCTTAGTCAGACCACAGGAGCACCTTCGTCGTGCCATGGCGAAGGTGAGGCGCTACGTGGCAGGTTGCGGGGTGGCCTTGGCGTGCGTGCCTAGGTCGCTCTATGGGCGGCCGGGTGGGTTTGGTCGGGGGACAGTTGTGGTGGTGTAGAGGGTCTGTGGACGAGTGCAGGATGTTCAGTGAGGTGAGGCGGAGGTTATGCGGTGGTCGGCGAGACGTGTGGGGCTGCAGAGTGATGGGAGAATCTCATCGGAGGGTGGCCGGAGATGAAGAAGATGGTGGTGAACAGTGGCGGTCAAGGAGCGTTTGGTGAAATAAGATGAGGGAAATGAGAGAGGAGATAGAGAAGAGCAGTTCTAACCTAACTAAGGGGACGAAGGGGGCGAGAAGGCGGCTGGCAGTGCCTGCTGTCGCCGGAGAAGAAGGCATCCAGTGGAGGAAGACGGCGGCGATGATGGGGCTAGGGCTACTCGCGCGGGTGTTGCACGATGTGGAGGAGGATGAGGAGGACAGCTCTACCAGTGGTTTTGTGGCAGAGTGACAAGGAAGAGGAGGGGGGCTCGTTGGATCTCGCTGGACCCCTTGGCCAGAGGAGAAGAAGAGGAAATTGAGGTAGAACTCTGGCCAAGTCAAGCTGAGGAGGTGCGGCTGGAGATGAGGGTTAATTTATAGGCACAGGTAGGGACTCTTGTGCTTCCAAGCGAGGGAATCCTTGCCGGAGATGCAAACAGTTAAGTACCCAAATCTCTCATGCGTTCGCACGAGAGATTGGGTGCAAATCTTAGATCACGATTTAGTTCAGATGGAAGGGAATTCCTCAGAGAATCTCCCTTCCAAATCTGGAAGGAGATCTCTGAGGAATCAGAGAGTATTCCCTCTCTATTCCTTGCCGAAGTAGGATCTCTCCCCAATAATGGTAGAGGGACCTGCTTGTAAGAGTGGTGAGGAAGCTAGGGGGTTTATGCAATGGTTTTCAAAAGATAGGGACCAAAATGTAATTGGTGTACTAAATTGCAAAGTAGGTCAAGATGACCACCCATTAGGTCCAAATTTTGGTACAAACCTAATTTGGACCTAAAGAATCCAATGGTGAAGTTTGATTTTAGGTTTGACCACTTTTGATTGGACATTTTCCGCAACAACCCAAATTAGGTCAATTAATGAGGTAGGACCCTAATCTAAGTCAAACTAGGTTCCAAAGGCAAAATTGAATGTTCTAAATCCTACGGGATATTTTTCTATGAATTTTAGAGGGTTTACTTGATTTTTATCCTGACCTGGAACCTTATTGAATTAAGCAGGTCTGTTTTAGGGTTACAAGATGTCATTTAATTCCTGGTTTTCACATAAACCCATTTCTGATTGAATTAACCGACTTTTCATCTTATTCATACCATTTGACTTAGGTTTTTCTTCTAAGAAATCCCATTTATGTACTGCAATGGTAAAATTATAGTTTTAACTTTTATTTCATGTTTTCTTCTTATAACACTTATTCCTTCAATTAAGCCCTCTTCCAGGTTATGTAGGAGCTTTTATTCTCTTTATTAGGTCAAAATGAGCTAGTTATGGCTCATGATGAGGCTCTCATTTGTATTGATTCCTAGTCACTTATGGGTTTACCTACAATTTTTTGACCGCTTCACTTTATTGGGCCTCGTCGTAAATTCACCAATAGACCTGGGGAACTTTCCTCAGTTATTGTTCATGTGTGAAGAATACTTGCATCTAGAGCCATCCATCTCTTGTTCCATCTGATCAATGGTGGATCTTCCACCAGATTTCCAGCGTCGGTGCGAGCACCTTCGTGCCAAGTTTTAGATCTAATCCAAGGGCAATCTTTATCCCATTCCTTTCCTGCCTCCTTAGACTTCATCCAAACCCTTCATCCACTACGGCCCTAATCCTTTGATCCAGTCACCTAATCCCTCCCTTGCTTATATAAACTCCTTCACTACCCCCTGAACAAGCTCACCACTCCCTCCCCCTTGGGTTGGTCCCTTCTTCCATCCCTCTAGCTCCAATATCTCCTTCATCGCCATTGGTGACAGCTCTGGCTTCCTTCGTCATACACTCACCATCGGTCGATGGTTGGTGGATCTAGGACACCACCTTCTTACGTTAGAGGATTCTCCCCTTTCGTCACCATCAGCCAATGGCGGATGGCTCTTGGATATCTCCTTCCTCTATTAGATTAGATTTACCACTTTCCTAGCTAGATTTATAGCTTTATTAGTTAGATTTAATGCTTTTAAGATCAGAGTAGATTAAATCTAACATTTTAATTATGTTAGTTTTGTTTAGAATAGCTTAGATTAGTGTTAGATGCTCTTCTCGCTCTCTATGCCTTCTCTGATCAATTCATATTAGAGAGGCTTAATCACTCATCCATTCTGATCCATAAGCCTCCCTCTTCATATCGTGATCACTTTCACTCAATTTTATGACATTTTAATCTCAAATCACCCATTCATTAAGGCATCTATTAGATCTGACGCTCTCTAGCTCTTAAATTTGTAAGAACACCAAATCCATGTGAGGGCAATCCCATTCATGTCATTAGGTCACAATTGCCATCTACTTGAGTTGAATTGAAGCTAATTTGATCGATTGAGCTGGATTTGATTTTTGAAGCTGATCGAAGAATTTCTTAAGCAGTTAAGTTTTATTGAGTTTAATTGATTAAATTGAGCTAAAATTTGTCAAATTGGATTTAGTATGAATGATTTGATCTCTTTAAATGAAATTCTTGTCTCTTGATTGAATCGCACCTAAATTCTAGCTTAGATCCTGATTTTTCTTCTTCTCTGGGTAGTTTGAGCCTATGAAAATCAATTGCACTAATTTGAGGTTAAAGCAATGACCTAATCAATTTTATAGCATCGTATTGTATACCTGAACACCAATCAATGGTGTGTAGGTATTGATGAGCAAGATTTTAATGCGAGAATGATTGAGTGAAAAAACCATCGTTGTAGTTGCATAAAAATCCACTATCATATAAATTTATCGAAACTCTGGTGAGTTTCGAGTCGAACACAGGGAGGCTACGTTTGATTAAAATCCACATTTAGAAATTATTGTTACAAAGCATATTAGCTGATAAAAATAAATCTACACCAGCTACTATACTTAAAGAATAAATAATAGAAAAGATAGAGAATAATACAAAGAAAGAGAGTGAGAGAGTAAACAAATATTTCATAGAAATAGAACCATGTTCATTACACTAATTGCAAAATTAAAACTACACTAGAAAGCAGTAAAAAGATAAGGATGAGAAAAATCCTCCTCGACGACCACTTGGATGACGAGTCGTGTTGTTGGTGCTTGGAAGATGAAGATAAGATACTGGAAGAAGGTAGACGGAGTTGGAAGATGGGTATGAGAGCTAGGACATTGCCAACATGGGATCTGATTCTCGAAGGGTGGTGAGAGGACAACCACGGGCACTTCACGAAGGGGAAGAGAAAATGGACAAAAATTCTTTTTTTTACTCTACAGGAGCATCCCAGATTTGGGACTAGCTGTTAGAGCTTTGGAGAGGAGAGGAGAGAAAGGAATGGATAAAGAATGAGGAGGGTGCAAGGTCCCTTTTATAGGAAAGGGGTAGAAAGGTCTTTTCAAGGGCTATAAATTGAATGTAGGTCTTTTAGTGACGCATGCAGGTGTTACTAAAGCTCCGCATCACTGAAGTTGCATGGAAAAAGGCTGTCCATCTCTAATCTGATGCTCCATGTCACACACCTCCTCACCTTCAATCGTTGAGGCACGCCTATCGATCAGTCGTCCAATCATTCAATCAAACGACTTAAAACGTGCCTTGCCTTATGCTGCTGAGAAGGCACGCATCTGATGGTGCATCATCTCGTGCGTGTCAAGTGCGCATCATTTGGCATGCCACGTCGACGCCGTCATAACCACTCGATCATGCATCAACGGTTGAATTTCCTCCATGCCCCCTTCACAGTTAATTGAAGATGCACGCCATGATTCGATCCCTCGCTAGCACTTTGAAAGCATTGGTGAGGGTCGATATGCTATGCCCGCACATGAGTCACAGAGATAGTTGTGTAAGATTGCGATCTCGACCGTTGGATCTTGATCCAATGGTAGAGATGCGGCTTCTTAGGCTCACTCAAGCAGGCGCTTGATCCAACAGTCGAGATGTGGGTTCTTAGGCTCGCTCAAGCAGGCGACATGGAGCTTTGGCGACCATTGGATGAGAATCCAATGGTGGTGGATGCACGAGACCAAGCCTTCTCAAAGTCTGACGCGCGGGTGGAGGCTCCTCTCAACCGTTGGATGAAGATCTAATGACTGAGAATTAATGATGCTAATGAAGAAGGAGAGCAGTGGTGGATTATGGGCATGCTTTGGGAGGCTGGGATTGGGTTATCTACAACAAAAGGAAGGACGGTTAGGATGGCACCACGTGGCACTATCCTAGTCGTCTATCTTCTTTTACTTGTAGATGACACCATGAATGTCGGATTAAATTAATTTTCTCACCATTCAACTGCGATCGTCGATCCAAATCCATCAGTGCAATTGGATTTGTCATTTGAGGTCCAGATCTACATCATCTTATCCCTTGGCCTTTGATCATCCTTAGACTGCATATGGTGCTACAAGACTTCAATCACGGCAATTTCAAAGACAATAGACTCCAATTGTTGACTTGATCAGATCTGTATGATTAGATCATCAATCCGAGTCCCCAAAATAAATCTCCTTCTCTCCTACCCACAAAAAGAAGAGAATTAACCTATAATTCATATAATCTATTCTAAATGCAAAATGATGCATGCTATGAAATTTTTATAATATGGAATGCATCTATAAGCTTAGGAACATGCACAAATAGGAATTTTAACCTAAATAGATACATATACATTAGGTATCATAGATGATCATATCATCATAGCGATTCTAGATCAAATGCCCACTTGGGCGATGATGTAGACACAACCATTGAGGATAAAATGCCTATTCATGCATGTTCCTAGGCTTAGATTTGCATTTCATGCTATAAATATTGCATAGCATGCATCATTCTGCATTTAGAGTAGTTATGTATATTTTAGTTTAATTACATCCTTTTTATGGCCAAGAGGGAAGGAGATTTATTTCAGGGTCTCGGATTGACTATCCAAATGTATGGATCTGATCAGGATGATGATCGGAGTCCAACACCTCTGAGATCATCCTAATCGGAATCCTATATCACCTTATGCAATCCGAGGAAAACCAACAGCCAGGGCGGCAATGAAACATCCCTATAGGCTTCGGGTGAAAAATCCGACCATATGGATGGATCCGAGCAACGATCGCAGTCTGGCAATGTGGAAATCATCTCGATCCATGCACCGTGGCACCCTCTACAATAGAAAGAAGATGAACGACCCAGATGGTGCCATGTGGCACCATCTAGACCGCCCAACACCGGCTAGCAATAGCCACTCCTCCTCGAAGGCATCTCCTCTTGCGAGATTTGGGCCATTGGATGCCCATCCAATGGCTCTTGTGAAGCCACGTCGCTCACCCTTCTTCAAGAGAGCTTCCATCGCGCTATCTTAACCATTGGATGAAAATCCAACTACTAGGATCGCTTGACCACTGGTTGCGGTTAATTCAGAACTGCAACATCTTTGATAAGAGGTGTAGCAGCCTCGAGAGGAGCTCGCACAGTTGTGGCGCGGGTTCGACTCTCCCAAGCTCCTCTAATTGGCCGCAGAAAAGGACAACCTCAATTTCAACTGCCCAATCGCACATGAGTAGCTGAGATGAGGCTACGTGGGCTCACAGATGAGCACAGATGTAGCACACGGCCATCGACCTACCTCTAGATGCGCTATCTCACACTCGATCAAGAGCTGCGATCTCCGCACCATCTCAACCGTCCACTTCTGATCCAACAGCCACGACGCTTCCAACCTTAGAGACAGCAAAGCATGGGCGTGTGCATGGCTGGCGCAGACCTTCAGCGATAGCTTGGGTGGGTCTTTAGTGATGCTTGCAGTTGTCACTAATGTGGGCATGAGTGGTGGGGGCATGATCTTCAGCGACTGCTGCAGGGGTCTTTAGTGACACTTGCAGTTGTCACTATATCCCTCTACATGAATTTCTTCCTCTTCCCTTCACTATAAAAGGACCCCTGCACCCTCCATTCTTCACCATCTCTACCTACTCTACTCCCACCTACTCCTAAGCTCTAATAGCCTACCAAAGCTCCATTAGATCTTATTCCCAAGCTCCAAAGGCCTCTTATTAGTGTAATGCTCCTATATCCTCACCAAATATTCTCCTCCATCCCACCACCTTCATAAGAAGCATTAAAGCGATCCTCCCACCTCCATTTCGATAGAAGATCATCTCCAGCTCCTTATCCCCATTCCAAAGCCTTGGTGAAGCATTCTTCTACCCAGCATCCTCCTGCATCTCACCTCTGTCGTCCAACACCTCACCCTCTTCATCCAAGCTATCGCCAAAAGCCATCATCTCACCAAACAGCCAATTTGGGAGATTTCTTCTCACCTCTATCTCTTTTATGTTTTAGCATATTGTAATAGACATTTGAATGCCATTGTGAAATATCATATTTGTTCTCCACTTTGTGAAGTTATCTCGCTTGTCTTTTTATTTCAAAAACACAAAAAAATTCACAAAACCTAAAACACCAAAAAGAAACAAAACGAAGTGCGGATTTCAACAAAAGTAAATGTTGCCTCCCTATGTTCGACCTAGGACTTCCTTAGAGTTTCGATTTTAAATTATATTTGATAACATGTTTTGCAAGCTATGACGATGGGTTCTTGAAACCCTGATTTTTCTTCGCCAAAACCCATTCATCAGGCAACAACTAAGAGTTATTGTAAATCAACTCAATCTGATATTTAAGGATTTGATCAAGTTTGGAATGTTTTAAGGAAGGTTTAGGATTGTTTTCAGTTGGTTTCATTGCCTAATTTGGACTCTCTAACCTACGCTATCAATGGTGAAGTAAGAGAGACAATTAGAGGTTTTAGGGTTCTTTGACCCTTGATTTGGTTTTAATGGGATTTCAGCACTTTTGACAAGTGTTTGTGACAATGTAGCTGATAAACGCCAGTTTATCAGCTACATTCTTATGCAATAAAACAAATCTAGCTCTTAGGATTTTAACTTCGCAAGCGAGATTTTGGGATACATTTAGGCATCACATAGGTTAGTCATGCATTGCATTTTTTTGTTATTTCTAACATGTTTATTTGAGTGTTAGGGTTGAAACAGATCAGTAGAACCCTAAAACCCTGACACTGATGAAGGCAAATGATGAAGAAGTCTAGTTCAGCTGGAACTCAACTAGATCTGGCTCCTCTTTGCTGGATACCAGCTTACTTGGGTTAGGCTTCGCTCCATTTAGCTCCATTCAACTCATCTTGGTTGGATGGTAGCTCAGGGTAGCTCATTCTATCTAACCCTAGCTCAAGTTAGCTTAGACCCAACTCAACTTGATTGAGTCTAATTCATCCTAGCTCCGTTTAGTTCACTGGGAGCTCTAACTAGCTCAACTAAGTTGACTCTAGCTTTAGTCAGCTCAGATGCAGCTCAACTTGGTTGAGTCTAATTCATCTCAGCTCCAGTCAATTCACTTGGAGTTCCAACTAGCTCAACTAAGTTGACTTCAGCTTAAGACCAGCTCCCTTCATCTCTACTTAGCTCATTGCAGCTCAACTCTTCCTAACTTAGCTACTACCTGTTAGCTAGTAGCTAAGCTAGCTCAAGAGTCTCCATTAGAGGCATATCTAGCTCAACCTAGCTCTAGTTATGTTGAAGTCAACTCACATAAGCTCAACTACCCGAGCTTAGCTACTAACCTGAGAAGTAGCTAGCTATGCTAGTAGTTGACTCTTCATGAAGACTCCCTCAGCTCCAATACAGCATCAGTCCAGCTCCAGAATCTTTTTTCTCAGCTCCTTCCTCAAAACCCTAGCTCCACCATCCTCTACTGTATTAGCTAAGCTAGCATAGCTAGCTTAGCTAAGCTCCCAACCTACTCCAACTCCATGGTTGTTCACCCTTTCCCCTTAACCCTAACTAACCCTAACCTAACCCATCTCTTTTGGCGCCAACCCACGCTAACCACCACCACTCACACCCCTTCATGTTTATGCCAAAAACACCCTAGGCACCCCTTCATATTGGTGCCAACATGTGCCTAATTCCTAGCCCTACAAGTCACCACTTAAAGCCATCCCTACCACCCACCTAACCCCTTCTAGAAACCCTCCTTTGGTGCCAACCTTAACACCCCTTAACTACCTTAAACCACACCCTAGTTGGCACCAAAAACCACCTCCCACAAACCTTCATTTGGCGCCAACACCACCTCCAATCTACACCCTACACGCCACCCTCCAACCTATCCTAACCCTTCATCTAGTGGTGCCACCTAACCCTCTCCCTTAACCATCATAAAGTGGCACCAACTTCACTTAAACCCACACCAACCACCACCTTATGCAACCTTCCCCTTGGCACCACCTTATATCCATCCTCCATTCACCAACCACCACCCTACAACACCATCCTAACCCTACACATGTCCTACACGCCACCTAACCCTACCACCATCAACCCTTAACCCTAGTCCCCACTTAGGGTTGGCGGTAAATACCATGCATCCCCTCATTTTGGTGCCACCCATTATCCACCCTAAGATCTCCAACCACCTTCTACAAGCCATCTTTTCCCTCCATCCACTAAATATCCTTAACCCCCTTCCACTCCTATAAGAAGACCACCACCCACCACCATTATATCACCTTTGGTTACATTATTTTCCACCTATATTCTACCCTATAGCCCATGACCAAGAGAAGAAGAAGAAGATTAAAGGGACACTCTGTACCCTTGGTGCCTTCCCCTCTTCTCTTCTTTCTTGTGCTCAAGCCAGCCAGAGGAGAAGCCAAGCAAGGAAGACCTTTGGAGGAGGTCTTGAGGGTGGTGCATGCCCACCCTTGAAGGAGCTTGCGTGGTGGAAACCATCCAATTGTGGAGGAGCTAAGGCACGCCCCATCTAAGGCTTGCCAGGAGGAGGACACACCCTGAAGGAGCAATTCATGGAGAAGTAGGAGGAATCCTTTTCAACTACAGGAGCAGCTATAGTTGGAGCAAGGACCCTTCCATCTTCATCATCATCATCATCATCATCAGGAGGATATTGAGTTTTTATTTTGTAGAAGCATTCCTCTACCTGTAAAATAATATCATCCTTTAGTAAAATTTTGCCTTCTTTAAATTTTTGTCGCATTTCTTGTTGCATCTTGTTACTTTTTCCCTAGTGCACACACCCTCTCTCTTTAATTACTCTAGGCCTTCACGTACCTAGAGTGAGCTTAGAGAGAGAACTGCTTGTCACTTAGGTTTTAGTTTCAACAACTTAGGTGTAGTCACCTTCTTGCTTTAGTTTCGCAATTGCCCCTGTTATTTCAAAAATCCTAAAAATCTAATATTTAAAAATATAAGAAAAAGGTGATTTTCAGTTTTCAAGTAAGAGACGTATTTTGTAAACATTTGGCCTCCTTGGATGACTGTAGATATTGCCATATCTTGGTTTACAAATTTTAAAAGTGACTTGATTTTTGTGTGTTATAACGATCTTAAAAACCCTAATTACAAATCGCATAAAAGCCCAATCAGTAACATGACACTTTTATGCTTTGAATCAAATTTGGTATGTTTTCACTCTATTACCCAGGTTTGAGACAAGTTCTGGGTTTAAACATTCAATTAAGGAGTATAGACTTTGATTAAGGTTTTAAAAGTGGTTCTCAATGATTTTGGAGTTTGAATATGTGTTTTGAATTGATATTGAGAACTTTAAATCAGAATGAGTTAGTTCGATTCATGTTTGGACTGTAGCAGTAGTGTATCTTGAATTTAAACTCAACGGAGAGTTTTATGTAATCATCCAAGTTGTTCCTAATGGATTTCATGAATGAGTTGAGTTTTGTAGAGTATTGTGATGTAGAAGAAGCATTCATAGAGTGTTGTTTTGCCTTAAATTGCATTGAGAGATTTTTTTAGTAGTAGCATGTAGTAAAGGTATTTATTAGAATCTGATGGAGATTTAAGCTGGCAAAACAAATTAGTCTTGATGTTGTTTAGAGTTTGAATGGGTTTCTCAAGCTAATCTAATGTTAGATCAAGTCTAGAAAGCATTCATGTACCATTCTTTGATTTTAATTTAAATTTCAAGGCTTGTAAACCCTTTAGAATTTTCTTTGTCAGCAAACATGTTTTGTTAACTGTCCAAGTTGTAATTCCATATTGATTTCAATGTTTAAAACAATTTTCTGAGTTGATTTTGATCTGAATGGATATCTGGAAATGCTTTAAGTTCATATCTTATTTTCCAGCACTTGACTTTGAGTTTTAGAATTTTGGGTTTCATGTTTCAACTCTCCGTAGAGCCTCATTTTGTCCAACTTGTAAAATAAGAAAAATACAAAAATAATTATAACTAAATAAAATAAATATGTCTTGAGTAATATTGGCTATAGTTTTAGGTGTGTGTGAGTTTAGGTTAGGTTTTGAGTCCTGTAGTTAGTAGAACATACCAGTAGAAGTCGTAGTCTTCTCTAGTTTAGAAATAAAAGAACTAAAAATAAAAATACAAAAAGAGTCATTCTTCTTCTCTTCTTAACTTTCTTCCCTCTTCTCTTATCTCTATAAAACACAAAAAGAAAATAAAAATCCAAAAAACTTCAAAAATCCATAAAAAAATACCTTTCTACATAGTATTTATACTTGTATATATAATACTAAATTAAGTGTATATAGTATCTATATGTATATAAAGCGTATAAATAACTTATATATCTATTTTATTTACTTAGGTAGGTATTTATATTAAAGTATGGGTTATGTATTGTAATAATATAATTTTGTATTTATTTATACCATATGTACATAATCTATAAGTAATTATAAATAAATATGTATATAGCTATAATTATAATTATAACTATATATATAATTTAAAGTGCTTATAAATTACAGTAATCTATCCCTATAATTATTTATTTACTTATATATTGTACATAATTATATTTATAAGTTAATTAGGTATAATAGTAAGTTAATATAATTTAAATTAGTAAGTTAATAAACTATTGAAATAAATTATGTTGTATACTTTAATATTATAGTTTAAAGTATTTTTAGCATATCTATAGCATATTTATGCCGCAGAACAGTACTTATAATGTATATATATGTATATATGTATAAATCATGTATTTGAATATACATAAATTGAACTAAATTAATAAAAATAAATTAAAAATATGTAATAATAAGTTAATAATGTAAAATAACTAATTTATAAGTCAAATGTAACATTAATTTATTAATTTAAACTTTAATTAAGGAATTAAACTTAAAATCAACATGTATTTTTATCCAACTTTAATAAATTTTTAAATATATTTATATATTTAATTAAGTTAAAATAACTATACCAATAAGAAGCCCTACGTATAGGCTACATGCATATATAATTTAAATTTAAAATAATCAATTATTTAGTACTTAAATTAAGTCTTGAAATTGTCAATAAATCACATTGAAGCATTGAGATTTGGGCGCTTTCTTTTGTCCCACCTCGTGTGCATTTGAGTGCTAGTAGTGCTATATAATTTTTGGCACTCGTAAGCTTGCCATCCCAAGAATAGGGGTCAAATCCCATAGCCACTAGTAACCTATACTATTATGGGAGGTTGGGATGGGAGCCCATGGTCTAGTTGAGCTCGGTTAATTTGTGTGGGCCAGTATTAACCTAAAACTATGCAAAAAAATACCTAATAAAAACATGGGCCCGGCTTAGTAGTGGTCGATTCGGTCCCTCGTGGGATGTAGATTCCACGAACCATTAGGCTCACCCATTAAACAAATTTTTGGGTTAAACAGGTTAAGTTAAGGCTAAGATTTGGCGTACGTGTTGTATGTATGCCAAGTGTTGGCAAGTGTGCTAAATGTGTTAGCTGTGCGTATGTGTTAGGATTAAACTAAGTGTCGAGTGTGTTATGTGTGAACTAAATATAAGTGTTGAGTAGTGTTAAGTATATATAATGTATGTATAGTATACATATAATGTAATTGTTGAAATGTATGAGTCGAGTTTTAGGAAAGCATTGTAGTGTAGTCAACAAAATTGCTTTTACAACATTTAAAATTTTTAAAGAGTGCTCGAAAGCAAAGAAATGAGTCCGAGGTCATTCGTAGGTGATGGGAACACCATCAAAGGCCCTAACTGGCCACTTTTAGTCAGGTTTAAAAGATAAATGCTCCTACGTAACCATCTGAAGGTTATAACTCCACTTTAAGCAGTTTTGAGAAAAGAATAGAAAACTAAGGTTAATTCTATAATTTTAATACCATATCTATTGATAACGTCATCATCAGCCATATCTAGCTTTAATTAGTCATCATCAAGGAATAAATGCTCCTACATAACTGCCAGAGAGACGTAATTCACTACAAATCCATTCTGAGGGAAATACAGTAAAATAGGGTTAAAACTGTAGCTTTAATTAGTCATCATCAAGGAATAAATGCTCCTACATAACTGCCAGAGAGACGTAATTCACTACAAATCCATTCTGAGGGAAATACAGTAAAATAGGGTTAAAACTGCAGTTTTAACAGCATATCTCAATTGCAGTACAATCACAGGTTTTAACAAGGGTTAATTAAGGATCAAATGATCTTAAGAGTATAACAAGTGGGTTAGAATAGATAGAAAAGGGTTTTCTCACGTTACGGGAATTAAATGACATCTGAAATCCTAAAAACAGACTCGCTTGATTTATTGAGGGTCCGATTAGGATAAATTCACCTAGACCCTCTAAAATTCATGGAAAAATATTCTCTACGGTTTGGTATGCTTGATTTGACCATCAAAACCCGTCTTGACCCTAAACAAAGTCTCAGATAGACATTTGCCCTAATTTGGGTAATTGTGCAAATTACCTAGTCAAACTTGGTCAAAACCAAAATCCAACTTCACCATTGGATTTCTTAGGTCCAAATTAGGTTTGTTCCAAAATTTGGGCTCAATCTGAGATCATCTTAACCAAGTTTGCAATTTGGTCCTATCTGACTCTTTTATCTCGCACACATACCCCTAACTTTTGAATCCTTTACAAATAGGTCCATAGCTTTATCGTCTCCTTCTTCAAATAGGTCCTGCACCATGAAATCCTAATCCTAAAGCTCTGGCGACCTTAATTTGACAAGATCTCTGTGATTTCTCGGTGAATCCCTCTTAAAATTAAAAGAGAAACTCATCAAGTAATTGCCTTGCAAATGAGCCCATCTAGGGATCCTAAATCTCTCTAGAATCCTCATGTGAATGATTTGATTGAATAGGTATCCTACACTGGTGAGGATCTCTGAGTTTCCAACCTTGTTTTCAAGCTTGGAACTCCATCTAGAGCCCTATAAAAGGACCTCCGTGGCATTGCGCATTTTCTTAGCTAGTTTTGAGGCCAAAAATCTCTTCCTAACCCTGTTGTCCTACAACCTCCCATCGGCCAAATTGGGAGCGTCTCCTTCCTCCCCGACTTCCTTCTCCTCTTGACGATCACATCAGAGGTGCCTCAGACCCCTTTCTTTGCCGTCGTCTCCCTCAAGGAGGTTCATCTTCCCCACATCCGGCCATTACACTGGCGTGGGAACCTCTCCCCCTTTCATCCCTAAACTAGGTTCTTTAGATTCCTCTACTTCCCTACTTTTTCCCTCTTTCTATCTCTAAAAATGACTGCCGACCACAAGTCTCCTCCTCCATCTTCTTCCGCTCTGGTGAAGCTCTAGCGACGCCCAACCGCCACTCCACTGCATGAACCTCACCGCTATCGCCCCCATCAGCATTGCCACAACTTCCTCAACAAAATCCCTCTTCCAATTAGGGCATTCACCCTCTCCATCACTCCACATACCAACCCACCCTCGCAACACCTTCGCTAACTTCGCCACACGCACATACACTTCCTTACAGCATGCCACCACCACCATTGCATTCATCGACAACCAGTGATCCTCTTGAGC
The DNA here is from genome assembly GCA_037157565.1 of Thalassia testudinum. Classification (NCBI taxonomy): domain Eukaryota; kingdom Viridiplantae; phylum Streptophyta; class Magnoliopsida; order Alismatales; family Hydrocharitaceae; genus Thalassia; species Thalassia testudinum. Next base: position 103,053,981 of record JAZHRO010000063.1, read on the forward strand.
TATTTTGATGTGGCTGCAAGGCAGTATTATCATGTTTCAGGGTGTGACCAGACCTCCATTGTCGCGACGTCTTCTCCAGCGGTGTTCATTGTGTTCTAGTCGTGTTCTTCATAGCCAACAACTCTAGGTGCTGCGGCTCTACTCAAGGCACGTGCCCAGGTCTCCAATTGGGGGAGATACCCTCAACCTCATCTGCAATCGAAAGAGTTCCACTTGCAGATGCTCATGCTGAAATTTTGATGGGAATGTCCCACACAGGAAAGTGAAGAGGCATCGGCTGCGTATAAATTGATTTTTTCACATGAGCTCTTTGCCTAGTACATGGGGGTCAGGTCCACAACACCTTACCCACTTACCCTCTTAACCTAGCCCTTCACTCCTTGGCTGCGACCCAAGCCCGCAGCCCTGGACATGAGTACGCGGATCCTCTGATTACTTGATAACCCGATGTGCATGGCCTTGGGAGGCTGCGAAAGAGGTTGACCCAGAAAGAAAAGGAGAGAGAGCATGGGAGTTGGGGGGTTTTGCATCCTTGTGTATTGGCTGACACTTAGCTGCTAGAGGGATTGCCCCCTCTGTGTGTAAAGAACAGAAGCCAAAGATAAAAAGAAGGCAGAAGAGGCACATAGAGAACTGAAGAAGGAAAGCCAAGGCAAGAAGAAGAGGAGAAGGAAGAAGATCCTGTGCAGAAAACCAAAGAGCAAAAGCAGAGAAAGAAGAAAAACATCAGAAGAGAAAGGAAGAGAAGAGCACTGTAGCACCATACGTTTAAGACATCTGATCATATCTTCTGACGTCTGATTTGAGTTTCTAAAATTATAACTAACTCGATTGATATTATGCTTCTACTTGCTATTACTGTATAAGGGTAATTGGTGATTTAAATCACCATTTTAGCCTCTTCATTTTGCACACTGATCATTGATTTCTTATATCATTTTGCATTAATCTTTTACTTATATATTGTGCTCATTTACATTATATATTGAGATTAGTGTGTGAATTCTATTTGCTCCTAGTGAATGACCTCAGACTTCAACTTTGAGTTATAAATTTTATTTGTTTTCGAGCGATTTCGACCTATACTACGACACAGCTTTTGAAACCTCGATCTCGCATGTAAACATTTTGGCGCCATTTTCAGGGAGCAACGCGCAATTCACTACTATTGTCTTGCTATATTTTTATATTTGAGGACTAACTTGCCCTGTTTGCTTTATTTTGATTTTGCGAGGTACTTCACAAGATCTTCCACGCAAATCAACCACACCGAGGTAGATAACTTCTCTATTCTTCCCAAATCAACCTCCTAATCTTGGGAAGATTAAAAAAAGGGAAACAATCAATTAGGAATCACTTGCCTTATTTTTCATAGTAATTATCATTTAAAGGGCAAGCTTCCTGATTTGCGAAATTTTTCTTTTTATCTGATTGAAGATTGAGACGATTCTATTAGAGATTCCCTACCTTATTTGCCTACACCTATTAGGGACTGCACGTAATTTCTAAATCACTTTGGGCTAACATCTTTCTTGCTTGAAGCCCAAGGTGAACAAGTTAAGATCAAATTAGATGCAGAATAGAGCCAATTAGGGTTTCAATTTTAGGGTTTTGGAGTGCTAGTTCACACTTGCCTGCATAAAAGGAAACAAACCCACCCGCACTTGTGTGCTACCCAAGCCCTTGGTTTTTTGAAGAAGAAAGGAATGCTATCGAATCACCGATAGCAAACCAGGAGAGCTATTATTGATAATAAAAAATATTTACAACTTCAACCCCCAACACTGTATGAGACTCCAGCATAAATTTACAATATTTTTCACATGAACTGGGGTCTCCTGAAAAGGACACTCATTTCTAGCCCTCCATACAGCCCATAACACAGCCACCATATGTATATAAGGCTTATTCCCATCCACAAGACAGCTTCACAAATTTCCCTAAGTGGGTAAGGACACATTGCATACTCTCCTCCAAACATAATCAGTGATCGCACATGAAGAGAAGATATGAACGCTAGAATCATTATGCAGCCCACATAAATAACAAAACTGGGTGGGGGTCCCCATCCTTCTGTGCCTCAGATCTCCAGTAATCAAACCATCCCTCCTGCCAAGCCATAAGAAAATTTGTAACTTTAGTGGTATTTTTAACTTCCATAGCTTTTTCCCCATTTCTTCATCTTCCGCCATCCTGGAGGATGTTATCAATCTGTCATAAGCAGCCGCAGTAGAGAAATTACCTTCCCATTTGTATGTGTCATATTCATGAGGCATGGGTTTTAAAGCAGCAAGCTCTTGCATGAGACGTTCATTCTCTACTCGAGCTCTTATTTTATGATTATTCCTCCCACCATTATTTAACAACCACTGCTCTGAATCAGCATCCCAATAATCAGCTACCACTGCATTTTTATTTGCAGCTGCAGCATAAGCAAGGGGGAACCTATCTTTAAACATCCCTCTGTGTACCCAATTATCCAGCCAAAACTTGAAGCTTTTTCCATCACCTAAAACATATTTGAAAAAATTCCAATTTTCCTTCAAGGCTCGCACCACAGAAAACCAAAAAGGGGATGGTTTACGTGGGTTAACACGATTTTTCTCATCATTGGTACTCCCATAACTGTCCTGGATAATTTCTGTCCAAATTTTTTTTCCTCCTGCAGCAACCGAACAGCCCATTTCAATAGTAAAGCTTCATTGAATTCTTTAAGGGATCTAACACCCATGCCTCCCAGCTTCTTTGGTTTGCAAAATGATTCCCACTTCAAGGGTTGAAAGAAAGCCCCTTGATGAGAGGCCCCTTTCCAAAAGAATTTTTTTCGCATCACCTCCAGCTTTTTCTAAATAGAATTTGGAGCTCTAAGGACAGAGAAAAAGAAAACAGGAATCGATGTGATAACAAAATTCAGTAATATATACCTCCCCCCATCTGATAGGTATCTACTACTCCAGCCCTCCAATTTCGTAACTACCTTTTCGAAGAGGAAAGACCAATCTGCTTTCTTCAACTTAGAACATTTCAAAGGCAGACCCAGATATTTAATCGGCAGTGGAACCACAGGTGTACCAAGAATGGTGGAGTTCTCATTCTGTAAACCATTATTCATCCCAAAACAGACCAGGGAGGATTTACTTCCATTCAATCTGAGACCAGAAACCTCTCCAAACATTTTTACCATATGTAACAGAGCCTGTGCTTCTCTCTTCCCCCCTTCCACAAGAAAAACAGTATCACCAGCATACTGAAGTATAGGGGCTAGAGCCCTATGATTTGACATTGAATACCCCCTTATAAAACCATCCACAGCCAATTTGCAGGCAAATCTAGCCAAAGTATCCACCGCAAGGTTAAAAATCAGAGGGGCAATAGGGCAACCTTGCCATACTCCACATTGGTGCTGAATCCAAGAACGACATGGTTTACCATTTATCAATGGGGAAAAAGAGGCTGTCGTAATGCATCTCTTCACCCATTGAATCAATAAGGGTGGAAATTTCCTCCTAAGAATCTCCCACAAGTATGTCCAGGAGACAGAATCATAGGCTTTGGAAAAATCTACTTTCCATAAGAAAGCCTTGGATTTTCTCCTTTGCCAACCCATTACAATTTCCTACACCACAATGAATGACTCTTGTAATGATCTCCCAGGAAGAAAAGCTGACTAAACAGGCATTATCAAGTCCTTTAGAACCTCCCACAATCTGTTAGCAATAACCTTACTAATAATAAGGTAGATGGAATTAGATAACGCAATGGGTCTGTAATCAAAAAAACTTTCCGCACTTGATTTCTTAGGTAACAAAAACAGATAGGATTTGTTCATCCTCTCAAATCCAGAGTTGCCCAATTCAAACTCATGGATAACCTTTAACACATCCACCATAACAACATTCCATAGCTCTCTGTAGAAAAACACCTAAAATCCATCTGGACCTGGAGCCCCTTCATTATTTAACTCTTTAATAGCCTTTAGCACTTCCTGTTCAGAAATAGGAGTCACAAGCATGTCACTCTGTTCATTAGTTACACACGGGAAATCCATTGCTGCCATCCTCCAAGAACCTCTTGGAGCTGCCTTGGAAGTTTCTTTAAAAAATTTACTTGCTTCAAATCTGATCTCCTTAACCGAGATAATATTTCTTTCTTCAACTTTAATAGATGAAATAAGGTTGAATCTCCTTCTAGCACTGGTCGCAAGATGGAAAAAATTTATGTTCGCATCACCCTCTTTAAGCCAAAGCTGTCTGGATTTTTCATGCCAATCCATTTCTAATTTTAGGTCTTCATCCCCCACAATTGCTTGCATCTGTTGCCTCAGCTGCTGCTCCTGTTGGTCCAAATCTAGCCTGCACTCTTTCAGATCCAAATCCCTGATGACTGTCAAGGCTTCCCTCCTCTTCTGGTCTCTGATCAGATTCACAGCCTGCCCATATTCTTTCAACATTTCACGTAGACCAACCAATTTTGCTGCAAACTGCTGTGTGGCAGTGCCTTGAACATCCTTGCTTTGCCACCACTGAGAAACCATTTGCACATAGCCTTCTTCCCTAAACAAAGATCTCTTGAGTTTGAAGTATGATCCCATGTCTACATTCACCCCACTGTCCCAAACCAAAGGCGTGTGGTTAGAGAACGGCCTATCAAGGCTCAAAACAGCAGATAACTAATATCTCTCTAACAAACTAGGACTACCAAAGAATTTGTCCAATTTGGAAATCTGTCCACTGCATTCCTCCAAGTATATTCCACACCACTGATGGGATATTCAGTCAAGCCCATGTCCTGCACAGCTAATTGGAAGCCAGCTGTAGAACGGTCCACTCTCCCATCTGGGTTATCATCACCAGAAAGATAACAACTGAAATCACCCCCTAACAACCATGGGGTCTCTTGCACTCTTTGATGCACTGCATAGAGTTCCTCCCACAAGCCAACTCTGTCTGCTGCCACACAAGGACCATAAATACATGATATAAACCATTCCATACCACCTTGGGGAGATTGACATCTATAAGAAATTAAGAACCTATCACAAATAATCTCAGTTACTGAAATGGCAGATTTTCTCCACCAAAAAGCCAGTCCACCAGACCGACCAGCAGCACCCTTAGCCACAATATCACTACGGCCAAACTGCTTAAAACAATCCCATTCTTGACCATTCTCCCTCTCCAAGTGAGTCTCTTGTATAAGGGCACAGCCTATCTCCCACTCAGAGAGATATCTACACAATGAAGCCCTTCTTTGTTTGTTGCATAGCCCACGCACATTCCAAGACAAAACTCTCATTCCTCATTAGAAAGATCCCCATTGGCCTTGCAGCCCACATATTCTACCATAATGGATTTAGCAATATCTTGCTCCACAATAGGGGGCAAGGTCTCCTTCCTTCTCCTTCTCAGCATGTATGGAGATCTACCCACACCTCTTTTTTGATTGGAACCACTGCCATCTGGATTGGCTCTTTAAGCCTCAACTCCCTTCCTGTACTACCCAATTCCATACTGTAGTTCATCTCAGAATCTGCCAAATCAGTCTCAGCAACCTCCAGACAGCCATCCTCTTTGACTATCATAGCTAGTCTGTTATCAATAGCTGTAACAACATCTTCCATTTGATATTTCTCAGCCATGACACAATGGCAATCCTTCCTCTTTTTGGGTTCAGGAGCATCAACAGGAGGGGTGTGTCCACAGCTGTCACTCTGTTTTCTCGCCTCATTATTGGTTCCAGACTTTAGTTTCTCCTCAGATGACTTATCTTGACCGCATTCAACCTATCCAAGAATAGCTAGCCTAACAAGCCAAAAGGTGCCCCCACATCTGATTGTGATCGAATCAGGAATTGAACCAGCATTGGTAACTTCACCTCAATTTTTAGAGACCTAATGTCCCCCTCTCCAATCAGAACATCAGAACCATCACAGATTGATGCAAAGCCTGCTAGCATTTTAGAGACAACTCCCTTTAACCGCAGGTGCAGTGGCAGTCCAGAGATCTCAAGGAGAATCCTCCTGGAGGTCACTCTTTGTGGAGGCTGCTCAGATAGAGCCCCATCAAAAGGAGAGACCATTCTCTAGATCATAATGAAGTTTTTGAAGATACTTAAACAAAATCTCAATCGTTCTACATCCAGCATGCCCAAACCATACACCAAGAAGCGAGAATGGGATAACATGGCAACTTTCCAGCCCGCAGATAGAAGATCTAAGGAACGTACCAGATTCTGACACATTTCGATCGATGGCCTACCTGTCATGATCTCCCCAATCAAAGCACCTCTCAGTGTGATCTCTGCAGTCTAGATCTCTTTCGAAGACGGGATCTCAACTTCAATTGTGTGCCTACCCAAAATCGGCAGCGGTGGCGGCCGAGTTTCATTCTTGACCCTCCAGACAGGATGCGAGACTGCCCTATGTGGTCGCAAAGGGATCCTCCTAGGGCACGACTCGTGCTTGTGTCCTTCACCCCTGCACTCCAAGCAGATTAGGGGGTTTTTACAAATCGCTGCCACATGCCCCCTTCATCTGCATCTGAAGCAGAGAACGTCACCATTCTTCCTCCTCCAGGGACGTCTTCGAGTATTTTCATATGACCTAAAGAACTTCTCCTGCCAAATCCGCTCCCTTCTCCTCCAGGCCCTCGATCTCCACGTCCTTCATTCACCTTCTGCGCCAGCCCTGGATGGCTCCACCCCACTGCCACTCTCCACCCATCGCCGATCGCCCTCCGCTCGCCTTCTCCCCATCCCTTAATGTTTTAGTAGTAGGGATTTAAGTCAATTCCACCCAAGCCCTTGGTTGAAAAGATCTAATCAACAAAAACCCTAAAATCAGGCTCTAAATTCACTTGAACCCTAAAATCCTTCGACCTAATAACCTGAGAGTCAAATCAGGGTGATTTCTAGGTCTTGACCTAGATCTCATTCTTCCATCTTTAGGGTAGGTCAAGTGAAGTTGGTCTACATTGTAGGCCAACCAACCTCCAAACTAGGTCACAAGTTTAATTAACTTCTAATCAAGTGAAGCTCAAGGCACAAATTAGGACATAAAATTGATAGACTTAAGGTCTTAAGTTCGTATATTCTAATCTACCTGGACCCTCAGTGACATGGAAGGTCGGGTGGGGGAAACCCTATAACCTGTGGGGACGCACTACCATGTTTGGGTCTTTGCGGGGCTCTCCCTTCCTGGCTGCCCAGGTACTTCTTGGGTGTGCGAATTTTTGATTTAGAGGTATCATCTACCTCGAAATTGCCTTAGTCATCCAAAAATCTTTGGGTGCCTTGATTGGGTCAAACTTCACATCCGTCCCTCATCCCTTCTATTAGAGCACATACATAGGAAGGCTATTAGGTTTTTAACCTATGAAGCCATACTAGATCATCTTGGGGATTTCTTTTCAGATCTGATCAACTTCAATCTAACCTGAGGTTTGATTCTACATCTTGATTCCACCATTTGATTCAAACATGCAGCCTGGATATATAAGAAGACTATTTAGAAAATCTGAGTCCCAAATGAGCTTGAAAGAAAAGATACTTGAGAATGCCTATAGAAACCATGAAGAATATTGTAAAAGGGACATTCATGAGAGATTCAAGAAATCAATGAACCACATTTTGAACCATATGAAGATGGTATGAATACAACTAAACCACGGTTCAACCCGAGATGATCTCTTAGCAAAACACATGGAATTGGTGAAATTACATAACAATGATTGTTTGTAATATTGGTCAAATTTTTTAGTTTCTGAAGAACTCCAGAATTTTTTGAAAGAATGGGGGGAATTATTGAATGGGTTATATAGAACCATCGATCAAAAATACCCATCAGAAGTTAAGATGACATCTTGGAGTAATTCCAGTAATCCATGTAATTCCCTAAATTCCAAGTGTGACGATCAAGTTTGTTATGGACCCCCAACCCAAATAGAATCTAGTTCAAATTATGAACAAACTGATACACCTAATCTTGAGATGGGTTGGGAGGATCCAATTGCAAGTGATCACGATTTTGAGCCAACCCTAGAAAATCAAGAGCCTGGTTCACCAAGCTTAGATCTCCCAGACACCTGTGATACTAAGATTGAATTAGAACCACTCAAGGGTGTAAATTCCATCCCTTATTCTAATAAGGTGACTCTCGAGAGTAATTCTAACATCCCTGTAAAGCCCAACCTAGATTCTAGTGATCCAACCCACACCCTTAACCTAGAATCTGAATTTGATCCTTATTGGGATGATTGTGAGGCCCCGTGCGATATGAATCATATCTCAAATCTAGATTATGATTCAGGGCCCGCATTTGATGAGTACACCTCTTCAGACTCCTCAGATATACAAATTGATTTTTCAGAAGTCATGCCGATCTACGATACAAAAATCGAGGAGTTGGAAGAGTTGGGTTTTGATTGGGTCTTCCCTACAAGCTAAGAACCTGAGCCCAAACCTAATGATTAGCCCATATTTGTGGGCTATTAAGGTATTTAAGTGCCTCGACATTAAGTTAATTTTAACATTTAGATAGCATACATTAGGATGTAATTAAATTAATTCAGATTTTTACCTTAAGGGCATAATTCATGTGTGGCATCCATATCTAAATGCATTTAGAATTAACCTAGGATTACACACATTTGATTAGTTAATTAATTAGGTGCATTACATACATTGTTTTAATTAACATAGAAGTTAAGGAGTTATGTATAAATAATCCTAATTATTTTATTAATTTTTCTTCTTTTTCTTTTTGCAGGGTAATCACTCCGTCTCTGCCTCCTCCTCCTGTGCATTCACTCGACGATGGCCTATTTGAATTTCAAAATCTTTGTAGCAGTGGCTACAAAGGAGGAAGGGATGCCGTTCAGAGGAGGCTACCACCCCTTTCCTCACTGTGCAGAGAACCTAGTTTCTCATTCGCCCCTCACAGCACTGTGGGTGTGTGGTGTGACAGCCCACATTGCCAATCAGAGTCCCTGCATCACCGTTCTTCTTCTTCTTCAGCTCCTCAACCCTCCAGCACCCTCTGCATGCCAGCAACTCACAGTAGCTCGCCCGTTTGTGCTACACCTCCATCGCAGAAGGCACGTGCCCAGCAGCAGCTCAGCACACGACCCCCCCACACCTCAGCCACTGCCGCACACTTGCAGCAGTCGCCCTTCACTTGCAGTCTGCGTGCGCCTACCCTTTGCACGCCTCATCTCCTGCCACACGCACCATGCGCTGCCGTACGCCCTCTAGTGCCATTCTCACGCCCGCCTCTCTGCGTGCACACCTCTGCCTGTGCCTCCCTTGCCGCACCACTGCCCGCAAAACTCGCCGTGCGCCCCCCAGTAGCAGAGCGCGCCCTCCTCGCTGTCACCGCCACTCTCCCTCCAGCAGTAGAGCGCTCAAGAGCAGCAGCAACAGCCACCGCCACCACTGCTTCTCTCCTCCGTCCAGTCGGCCTAGGCCATCTCGCGACGTGCCACTGCCACCGCCATGAAGGCCTTGCTCCGACCGACCTTTCTCGAGCTTTGCACCATCAACGGTGCTTCCCCCACCATGCGCCGACGAGGGGAACGAAGTCCCCTGTTTCTCTACAGTAAAGGTTCAATTAAAATTTACATTGATTACCCTTGTCAAAGAATGATATTTTGGTATTAATTATTCTATTATGGTAAATTTTTGGGAGGCCCTTCTCTTGTTGGTTTATTGTGACAATATTGGAGGATTGGTTTACTAGCTAATGCATTTTGTTGTCTTTCCTCCCATGATGAGTTGATATCAATGGCAATTTATTTTTCTTGAACATGATTTTACATGGAATTGATATTGGTGATCTTATTGGTTCTATGTCTCCCTGTGATATGACCGGAAGTGTGGTATTATTTCAGTATTTTAGTAACTTTGATCGAAGGTTTTTCCACCACATTATATACTACGATGCAGTATTTTTCTGATAAGCATCATCTCTGAAAAGTAAAAAAAATCCTATCGATCAAATGGCACCATTGCTGGGGAGGTAACAGACGCAATAATTTCACCTGATTTTTATTTCTGATTATTTCTCATTGCACAGTGATCTAACCAGTTGTTATCTTTTCTATGCGAGGAATCTGTGGAGGTGATAGGCACATCTGAGAGACGAGTCGACCTTGAGCGACACCCACATGCGGGGAAGATGCAAGAGACCTGGATCCCGCTTCCATAGGGTATTCTCCTTTGTCACAAGTTTTATTGCTATTTTCTCGCCCTTGTAGTAATTGGGGCTAATTTTCAGAAGCCTGTTCCCTTTTCTTTAGATCTAGGTTTTTATTTTATTTTGTGGTTGTTTATCATTTTCTTTGCTTGTGCATAAGTAGCTAAACAAAAATAAGAAAAAAAAAGAAACGAGCTTCTTGCCTTAAGACAACCATTTAGGTGTGAATGAGCCGCCACTAGATTTATTTTGTTTGCATTTGCATGCATCTTGCATTACTGATTGCTGGAGGAAAGGTACGTCCTATTTCTTTGCATTTTATATTATTCACGCACATGCATTTGGATTTAATTGTAAGAACACCTAATTGAATTGAAAAGATCTAACAAGTGGTCACATATTTTCTTGAAAGAGGACTTTAAGTTGAGGAACACTAAAAACCAAGGACTTGAATTAAGGCATTGTGCTGCAGTTCAAAATTCAAAACTTAAAATTTTACGGTGTATGCACACTTGTATCTCTTGCACCACGACACGCATTTAGACACTCCTAGGTCTTGAAACTGCTAGGACAAGAGCTCTCCTACCGTTGGATTCTGAAGTGTTCAGAACTTGAGATCAAAGGTTTTGTAAATCCAAAGAGAGGGATACCCTGTCACGGATTTTTGGGGGTAGTTAAGAAGCACCACGGAAGCACAGCTTCAAAGGAAGGCTTAGGCCTATTTGCATCCCTCGATCTTCCATCTTTGGAGTTGCTCTACCATTTGAGATTTAGGGAAGAACACCTAAGCTCCAACTAGGACCTTTTACGCATTTCGAAGGTCGACAATAGGTGCATAATTGATTGGGCAACTTACTTTGTCACCTACAATTTGAACTAAAGTCAAAAGCTTAAATTTGTAAAGACCAAACAAGTCCTTTTGAATTGTGTTTGTAGTGCATGCTTGGTAGGCGATCTCTTAGGAGACAACTTGTGTTTGATCCTGAACCTGAAAGAATCTTATGAAGGAACCTCCCAAGAGAAGAAATGGATGATCAAAGGAGCCTTAAGGAATATTTCATTCCAACCAATCAAGCTAGCCCTGCACTATGTAGACCTGGAGGGGACAATCCTTATGAGATCAAAAGCAGTACCAAATCCTTGCTGCCCTCCTTTTATGGTACTACTAGCGGAGACCTTACAGGCATATAGAGGAATTCACCGAGGTTTGTTCCACGGTGAAGCTGCAGGGCATTACTGATGACACTCAAATAGGGACCCTCTTTCCTTTCTCCCTCAAGGATAAAGCCAAGTATTGGTATCATACCCTTGATGATATTAACACTTGGGATGCCCTAAAGAAGGAGTTTTTGAAGAAGTACTTCCCCATGATTAAAACAAATCAATTTAAGAGGGAAATTATGAGTTTTGTTCAAAAGGATGGGGAAGCCTTCCATGATGCATGGGAGCGCTTTAATGACCTGTTGAGACTTTGCCCACATCACCAGGTGCCTAAGTGGCAACTGGTTGAAAGCTTCTACACTGGACTTAATGATTCGCGCAAGTAGACTGTGGATGGTGCCTGTGCAAGAACCTTTCTATCTAAGACTGAGGATGAAGCTTGGAACCTTTTTGATACTTTGAGTGAGAATTATATTCACTTGAACTCTACCTACATGGATAGAAAACCTACTCTCATGCAGAGAAAGTTGGAGGCGAATGAGGCAAGGGACACTCAGACTTTAGCCTATCAAATTCAATTGTTGAATCAAAACATGGAAAGGCTTATGTCGAGCCTAAGCCAATTCGTATCTAACACCTCCACATCCCAAGCTTCTGAATGCTCCACTTTCCAAGGCAATACACACGCCACTGTGGATTGCCACTTGGCCTCCCAATTCCCTGAGATTGTATAGGTGGATCTAAATGCCGCTCAAGGGTTCCGTCCTAGACCTCGTAATGACCATTTTTCCAATACTTATAATGAGGGATGGAGGAACCACCAAAAATTTTCTTGGAGACAAGGAAATGTCTCAAATTCAGTGAATTATAAATCACAATCCTTTCAAAACCATCAAATGAACCAACCTCAAACCTTTACCCAACCTAAGACCTCTGAGATGGATGAATTAAAGGCAATGCTGAGAACTATGAAAGAAAGTCAAAGTGCCATCATCCAATCTCATGACAAGGCTATACATGAAATGAAATCGCAGATAGGACACCTTGTTGAGGCCATTAGAAAGAGGGAAACTAGGAAGCTTCCCAGTGCTGCTGAGGAGAATCCTAAAGGAAAAGGGATTGTCTTTAGGGAGCATGCTTAGGTAGTGACTATTCTGAGGAGTGGGAAAGAAATTTCCAAACCCAATGCTCCTATAGTCTCACCCTCTGAGAAACCATCCACCCCAACTTTCACCTCCACCGGAGAAGACTTGCCTAAATCTCCTCTGCTTGAAATCACCTCACCGAAAGAAGTTGCCCCCATTCCACCCCTTACTCGACATGACAACCCTTCCACCCAGAGATCGAGAGTGTCCTTTCCAGAGCACTTATCCACCTCTGGGTAGACTTCTGCTGGCTCATCTGGAGCCAAAGATAAGATGAATGAGATCATGGAAACTTTCAAGCAAGTGCAGATTAGCCTGCCTTTGCTTGAAGCTATCAAGCAAATTTTGTCTTATGCCCGCTTCTTAAAGGACCTGTGCACGAAAAAGTGGTAATCTAGGAAACAGGTCTGTTGACGTGCGAAACTTGATCGTGTTTTAACAATTAATTACGCCATATTATAGGTGATCAAGCGTCGTCAACAAATAAAAGTTTTATTACTCGAAAATCGAAGTATCCAAGGTTGAACACAGGGAGCAATTGGAATTTACTACTAATCTCAAGAATGTAATTGAACACTTTAATTACTCAAAACTTTAATTCAAATATAAATGCATGAGTTTGCAAAGTAATCGAGGTAGAAAGAAAGAATTGGACATCTGATCATGGGATCAGACATCTTAAAAATGTGTTTCCCTTCTTTGATTCTTCTTCTTCTGATTTTCTTCCTTTCCTCTTCTTTGTGCTTGTTCTTTCTCTTCTGCAGTGCTTCTTTTCTTCTTATTTTCTTCTGTCTTCTTTCTTTCTTCTCCTGTAGTATCTCTTCTTCCTTGGCTCTGCTTCCTTCCTTGGTTCTGTTTGCCTTCAGTTCTTCTACTCTTTTTCCTTCACCTCTTCCTTCTCTTTTTCTTCTGCAATGGCTTCTTTACTTCTTCATTTTTTGCCTCTGCTTTCCTTCTACTTCCTTTTCTTCTTCCCTTGCTAGCAGGGGCTAAGGGTTGGCTTCACTCCTTTCTTCCTTCCCTGCACAACCACAGCAAAGTAAAACCTAACCCTCTACTCACACCGGCCCGTCTCTCTTTCTCTGTGAACCACTCTTAGGACGCTCTCCTAGAGCCGGGTAAATAGGTCAGATCGTGCGCCCGTGACCAGGGGCACTGGCGTGAGGGTGGTGTGCGAGGTGTGCTCAGGACAGGGTTGGGTCGGGTCACGCCAAATCCGGGTGGTGAACTCGCGGATGGGGCGGCGTGAGATAGGTGAGGGACCTCACCCCAAGTGCATTCGGAGGCACTGAACCACTATCACAAAAACAATATAAACCATGGCAGCGCTTTGTAAGTTACCGATGTGGGACTAAAACTCCTGGCCTTCTCTCACGCATGCCCACAGAAGTCTATCATTCAATTTCCACAGCTGCGGACTTCACAGCATCTCTTACTGGGTCAGATATCTTCGCAATGCCTCCCCGAGTGAGCTGCACCTGGAGCGAGCGTGGAGCTTCGTCGAGTCGTCGTCAATGGCAGCCGGAGCGTGGAATCTGTCAAACACGAAAATGGCCTCGTAGCCTAATCAGATCACTGGGGGACCTTCGCCGTGTCACGGCGAAGGTGATGAGCTATGTGGCTGGCCGTGGGGCAGCCTAAGCGTGCGTGCCAAGGTCACCCTATGGTCGGACGGGTGGGTGTGTTTGGGGGGTTGTTGTGGTGGTGTGGTGGGGCTGTGGATGAGTGGAGGGTGCTCAGTGAGATGAGGCGGAGGTTATGTGATGGTTGGCGAGACGTGTGGGGCTACGGAACGATGGGAGCATCTTGCCGGAGGGTGGTCGGAGATGAGGAAGGTGGCGGTGGACAGGAACAGTCAAGGGTCGATTGAGTGAAATAAAGTGAGGAAATGAAAGAGGGGAAGATGGGGAACTTATCTAGACTGTTGGGAGAGAAAGGGGGCAGCGGAGTCAGACGGCTTGGTGTTGCCATCGTCGGAGAAGATAACCCTGAGGGAGATAACGGTGTGAGGAGGAGGTTGGGGAAACGTGCGCTTGGTGCGGCGTGACGCAGGATGATGAGGCGAAGTAGACTTTGCTGCTGGTATGGCAGCAGAGCGACGGGAAGGAGGGGAGGTAATTGCCGGAGCTTGCGGGTTTCATGGCCGGAGAGAGGAGAGACGAATTTTGGAGGATTTTATCACCAAGACAAGTCTGAGAGATCTCGCAGAGGGTCGAAGGTCTTTTTATAGGTGCTAGCCAAGCTTTCTGGTGCGTGGACGGCAAGCTTTTGGTCACCGACATCTCACCGGAGATGGAAGGTGGTTAGATACCCAAATCTCTTGTGCGTTCGCACGAGAGATTGGGTGCAAATCTAGGATCATGGTCGGGCTCAGATGGAAGGGGATTCCTCAGAGAATCTCCCTTCCATTTCTGGGAGGGTATCTCTGAGGGATCAAAGAGTATTCCCTCTCTAATCCTCGTCGGAGTAGGATCTCTCCCTAATAATGGTGGAGGGACCTGATTGTAAGATTGGCGAGGAAGCTAGGGGGTTCTATGTGATGGTTTTCAAAAGATAGGGACCAAAATGTGATTATATGTACTAAATTGCAAAGTAGGTCAAGATGACCTCCCCTTAGGTCCAAATTTTGGTACAAACCTAATTTTGACCTAAGGAATCCAATGGTGAAGTTGGATTTTAGGTTTGACCACGTTTGACTGGACATTCTGCGTAAAAACCCAAATTAGGTCAATTGATGAACTAGGACCCTATTCTAGGTCAAACTAGGTTCCAAGGGCCAATTTGAATGTTCTAAACCCTAGAGGATATTTTTCCATGAATTTTAGAGGGTTTACTTGATTTTTATCCTAACCAGAACCTTGTTGAATTAAGCCGATCTGTTTTAGGGTTACCAAATGTCATTTAATTCCTAGATTGCACATGAACCCATTTTTTATCTCATTTATACCATTTGACCTATGTTTTGTCTCTGAGAAATCCCGTTTATGTACTGCAATGGTAAAATTGCAGTTTTAACCTTTATTTCATGTTTTCTTCTCAGAACACTTATTCCTTTAATTAAGCCCTCTTCTAAGTCATGTAGGAGCTTTTATTCTCTTTATTAGGTCAAAATGAGCTAGTTATGGCTCATGATGAGGCTCTCATCAAGGTCCAATCAAAGTTGTCCTGCCTGATTCTCTTAGCTCAATTATTCAACATGGCACACCCCTGAAACTTAAGGACCCAGGAGCCTTGTACATCTCAGTGGTTATTGGTGACTTACAAATTAATGAGGCTCTACTTGATCTGGGTGCGGGGGTGAATATCCTTCCGAGCTACGTGTATGAACTTACGGGAGGCAATTTGAAGCCTAGACTGGTAATCCTCCAAGTTGCTGATCAATCACTTAAGACACCGTGGGGAATTTTGGAAGATGTCCTCGTGGGAGTGGAGGATTTCTTCTTCCCCGTTGACTTCTTAGTTTTGGACACTGACCCTACCAACAAGCCAACCAAGCCCTCCATCTTTTTGGGCTACCCCTTCCTTGCAACTTCGCATGCTTCAATCAATTGCAATATTGGGGCATTGAAAATGGGCTTTGGGAATAGGAAAATCTGGCTTAATGTGTTTGATGCTTACAAACAAGCCAGGCTTGAGGATTGTTCTCAAGTTGAGGTGATAGATGACCTGATTGAATAGACAACCGCTGCAATGTTATGTGATGACCCCCTTCAGCATGTCATGCTAAATGAGCATTCCCATCTCTTGGAGGAATGTGAAGGGGATATACTAGAACTTGAGGAGTTGTTGGGTGTTTCTACTGAGTCTCTTTCCCCATCATCTCTGCCCAAGGTAGATCTGCTACTTGAGATGGGGACATCTATTATGAAACCCTCAACCATACATGCCCCGACCTTGAGTTGAAACCCCTCCCTAACACTCTCAAGTTTGTATTCTTGGGTGCTAAAGATACGCTCCCAGTTATCATTTCGGCTGTGATCTCTGAGGCACAGTAGGGAGCCCTGATTGAATGCTTGTCTAGGCACAAGGAAGCTATTGCTTGGAGCATTGCTGACGTTAAGGGTATAGACTCTACACTCTGCATGCAGCACATTTATACTAATGATTCCATCAAGCCATTTAGGGACATACAGAGACGTTTGAACCCTACTATGAGGGAGGTGGTTGAAAAGGAAATCCTAAAGTGGTTAGACATTGGGATCATATATCCCATTGCAGATAGTAAATGGGTAATTCCTATTCATGTGGTGACAAAGAAGGCAGGATTTACTATAGAATTTGATGACCAAGGTGAACAAGTTGTGACTAGACCCACAACTGGATGGAGGGTCTGTATTAATTACCGCAAGCTGAACACCACTACCCAGAAGGATCACTTTCCCTTGCCTTTTATTGATCAGATTCTCGAGAAATTGGCGGGTAATAAGTACTATTGCTTTCTCGATGGATATTATGGGTACAACCAGGTTGCAGTCTTCCTTGATGACCAGGAGAAGATGACGTTGACGAGTCCTTACGGTACCTTTGCATTCAGGCGTATGCCGCTTGGATTATGTAATGCCCCTGCAACCTTCCAACGGTGTATGATGTCCATTTTTTTTGACATGATTGACGAGTGTGTTGAAGTGTTTACGGATGACTTCTCCATTTATGGCTCATCTTTCGACCAATGTCTCCTGCATCTGGAGAATGTGTTGAAGCGATGTAAGGAGACTGGTTTAGTCCTCAGCTGGGAGAAAAGCCACTTCATGGTACAGAAAGGAATTGTACTTGGGCATGTTGTGTCTGAGCGAGGCTTGGAAATAGATAAAGCCAAGATTGCTTCTATTTCCAAACTCCCATTGCCCACAAATGTCAAACAGATTAGATCCTTTCTGGGCCATGACAACTTTTATAGGTGCTTTATTAAAAATTTTAGTAAAATTTCTAGGCCACTTTGTGACCTATTAGTGAAAGAATCTTCCTTCAATTTTGATTCAAAGTGTGCCAAGCCCTTTCAAACTTTGAAGGAGGCCTTGATCTCTGCACCTATTCTCTGAGCTCCTGATTGGACACTCCCATTTGAGCTGATGTGTGATTCTTCGGATTATGCAGTGAGAGCAGTCCTTGGACAAAGGGTTGAGGGAAGACCTCATATGCTGCATTACGCCAGCAAGACTTTAACCAAACCACAGCAAAACTATACTGTCACTGAAAAGGAATTACTTGCTATAGTTTTTGCTCTGGGGAAGTTTACATCTTATCTTCTTAGGTCTAAGGTGGTTATTTTCACTAATCATGTGGCAATGAAAAATCTCATTGCTGGGAAAGATTCTAAGCCATGTCTGATTAGGTGGATCCTACTCCTTCAAGAATTTGATTTAAAGATACATGAAAAGAAAGGAGTAAAAAATGTTGTGGCTAACCACCTATCTCGCCTTCCACTTAATGACTCTCTATCTGGAGACATCTGCGAGACATTTCCTGATGAAACCCTTATGGCGGTAACGCCAACTTCACCTCAGTATGCTAATATCGTAAATTACTTGGTCACTGGAGAAACTCCTGGCTCTTGGGATGAGTAGAAAAGAAAGAGATTCATTTCCCAAGCTAGATACTTTCATTAGGAAGAAACTGAATTATTTAGAATTGGACAAGACCAAGTATTGAGATGATGTGTACCTGAAGAAGAACAATAAAGTGTGCTGAGTTTTTGCCATGCACTTCATTGTGGAGGACACTTTGGCGCTAAGAAAATTGCTTTTAAGGTTCTTCAGTCCAATCTTTGGTGGCTTTCGTTATTTGAAGATTCTCATAATTTTATTAAGGCTTGTATTAGATGTCAACGGACTAGAACGATTGGGAAGAGGAATGAGATGCCTCAACACCCTACTCAATCTGTTGAAATTTTTGATGTGTGGGGAATTGACTTTATGGGCCCCTTCCCTTCGTCCCATGGTTATGAATATATCTTGGTGGTATGCCTCTAAATGGATAGAGGCCATTCCTACATGCACAAATGACCACTCTGTGGTTTTGAAATTTGTGAAGGCCAATATCATATCTTGTTTTGGCTGCCCTAAGACCATTATAAGTGATGGGGGACCTTATCTCCGAAACCACCACTTCAATCGGCTACTCAAGAGTCTAGGAGTGGCTCACAAGGTCGCTACCCCTTACCATCCTCAGACAAGTGGCCAGGTTGAAGTGTTGAATATGGAGATAAAAAATATTTTAGAAAAGATCATTAGACCTGATAGGAAAGACTAGTCCCAAAAGCTTGATTATGCTTTGTGGGCGTATCAAATGGCCTATAAAACCCCTTTGAATACATCTCCCCTTTGGATTGTGTATAGGAAAGCATGCCATTTACCTGTTGAGCTAGAACATAGGGCACTTTGGGCTATTCGAAGTGTTAACAGGGATTTAGAAAAGGCAGGTAAGGCATGACTTTTGGAATTAAGTGAGCTTGAGGAGATGAGGAATGATGCTTATGACACCTCTCAAGCTTATAAAGAGAGAACTAAGGTCTTGCATGATAAGTATATCCTTAGAAAGACCTTTGAGCCCAACCAACAAGTCTAACTTTTCAATTCCAGACTTAAGCTTCTTCCAGGGAAATTAAAATCTCGTTGGGATGGGCCTTACATAATCACTACAGTGTTTCAACATGGAGCTGTGGAGATTAAAAGCCCTTCCACTTCAGCAACTCCCTTTATCGTCAACGATCAACGGTTAAAACCATACATTACTTTGGATGGCCATCTGGTTGACGAGGTCACTCTTGAGGAGCCTTAGCTCCTGCCATTCTCCGCCGCAGGTAAGATCTTCCTTTAATTGTTTTGTTTCTAATGAGGACATTGTTTGAACCAGGCATGGGGGAGAGGACCTGAGACATCTGTTTATAGCATGTCTACATTTTTCATTCATTCTTGCATATTTCTTTCAAAAAAAAAAAATGTATTATTGAGCTTAACTGGATGGGCCCTGCATTCTTAAGCAGACAAACTTTAGGTTAGACTAAGTTGATTCTAGGTGTCGAACTTTAGAAGCTAAGTGAGCTACTAGCTTTAGACCTTTAGGGTCCTTTGTGGACTTAAAAACTTAAGTAGGAGTTAAGTTGTGGACCACTCCTCAAGAGGTTGAGGAAGGAAAGCTAGGGATTGAGTTAAAGGCTGGGCAGTACCTGGAGTCTTGTTCTACATTTTGGTTTACGGGTCCTTGTAACCTAAGAATCCAAATTTCACACACACTTGGCTTGTGTAAGTAAGTGATCACCTTAATTCCTTTCTTAAAAGAAAATTTGGTTCTCTTAGTTTTGACTTAGGAGAAGCTTGAAAACACAATTTGATTGGAAGAGTTCCTACCATAGGAGAGGTGGAGTATGTACTCAACTTGAGGATGCGATGATAACATGTTACCTCCTCGGCGCTTGTCTCTTAGGATATCCATCCAACTGGGAGCATGTAAGTGCATTGTGCGGTTTAGGTACCATGGGCGGCCCTATCTCGAAGTGCCGATTGCCACAGGCCTGAATTTGCTTAAGAAATCCATGGGTGATACTATCTCAAAGTGTCGATTTCCAAGAGTTCTTGGGGTCACTATGGGCAGTGCTATCTCGAAGCATCGAAAGCCAAGCACCCTTTGAGGTACGGTGATTGGGATAATGAATCGGACACAGACCGTGTTGATAGCTGATCCAAGGTTAGACTTAAAGGAATCAAAAATATATATATATATTAAAAAAAATCCTTTTTCCTCTCTACCTTGGCAATCATACCAACCTCAAATAACTCAAACCAAAGCACATGCACGAATGCTTTAATCTCGGGGATCAATAAACCGTATGGTAGAGTTAGAAATCAAGGAAACTTGTGCCTGCAACTCGTCTTTAGCCAACCTAGTAAATAACTTAGCAACTACTTGGGAACCTTAGGTCAAAAGTTTGAATTTAACATGCTTCTAAAGGAAGATCGATTGAGTTGCTAGTCTACTTGGAGTGTTAGGTTATTACTTAAATTTGCTAGGGACTAGCAAAAACTAGGCATGGGGGTATTTGATTAGCCCATATTTGTGGGCTATTTAAGTACTTAAGTGCCTCGACATTAAGTCAATTTTAACATTTAGATAGCATACATTAGGATGTAATTAAATAAATTCACATTTTTACCTAAAGGGCACAATTCATGTGTGGCACCCATATCTAAATGCATTTAAAATTAACCTAGGATTGCATACATTTGATTAGTTAATTAATTAGGTGCCTTACATATATTATTTTAATTAACATAGAAGTTAAGGAGTTATGTATAAATAATCATAATTATTTTATTATTTTTTCTTCTTCTCCTTTGTGCAAGGTAACCGCTCCATCTCCACATCCTCCTCCTGCACATTCACTCAATGGTGGCCTGTTTGAATTTCAAAATCTTTATAGTAGTAGCTACAAAGGAGGAGGGAGGGCTGCCATTCAGAGGAGGCCACCACCCCTTTCCGCACTAAGCAAAGAACCTAGTTTCTTATCCGCCCCTCACCACCGGCCTCAACTGCGGTAGCGCGACTCCACCACTGTGGGCGTGTGGTGTGATAGCCCACACCGCTAATTAGAGTCCCTGCATCACCATTCTTCTTCTTCTTCAGCACCCTCTACATGCCTGCCCCTCACAGTAGCTCACCTGCACACGCTGCACCTCCACCACGGTAGGCACGTGCCCATTAGCAGCTCAGCGCACGATCCCCCCCGCGCCTCAGCCCCTGCCGTACACCCGCAGTAGCTGCCCTCCACTTCCAACCTGCACATGCCTTCCCTCTGCATGCCTCATCTCTTGCACATGCACCATGCACCACCGCGCACCCTCCAGCACCATTCTTGTGCCCGCCCCTCTACGTGCGCACCTCAACCTGCGCCCCCCTCACCACATCGTTGCCCGCAGCACCAGCCGCGTGCCCTCCAACAGCAGAGCGCACCCTCCTCGCAGCCACCGCCGCACACCCTCCAGCAGCAGAGCATGCAAGAGCAGCAGCGATAGTCTCCACCGCCGCCGCTTCTCTCCTCCATCCAGTCGGCCCAGGCCATCTTGTGACGCGCCGCCGCCACCGCTGTGAAGGCCTTGCTCTAACTGACCTTTTCCAAGATTCACACCATCAACCATGCTTCCCCCACCACGTGCCGACGAGGGGAACGAAGTCCCCTGTTTCTCTACAGTAAAGGTTCAATTAAAATTTACATTGATTTCCCTTGTCAAAGAATGAGATTCTGGTATTAATTATTCTATTACGATAAATTTGTCGGAGGCCCTTCTCTTCTTGGTTTATTGTGACAATATTGGAGGATTAGTTTACTAGCTAATGCATTTTGTTTTCTTTCCTCCCATGATGAGTTGATATCAATGGCAATTTATTTTACTTGAGCATGATTTTACGTGGAATTGATATTGGTGATCTTATTGGTTCTATGTCTCCCTATGATACAACCTGAAGTGTGGTATTATTCTAGTATTTTAGTAACTTTGATCAAAGGTTTTTCCACCACATTATATACTACGACATAGTATTTTTTTGATAAACATCATCTCTCAAAAGCGAAAAAAAAATCCTACCGATCACCTAATAGGGACACCTTTTTGAGCTCGGAATTTGAAACTAGGTTAGATCCACTTCAGGTTGCTGATTGTCCACATCTTGATTTATTTTGTGGTGGAACCACTGATCCCAAATCAGATTCAGAATATGATTTTCACAAGTTCTCTGACAATTTTGAATCTTACTCTGATATTCGAGAACTGTTGTTTCCTGATGATTACGAGTCAATCTACGACCTCAGCAACTACAACCCGTCCTTTGATTCTGACACTGAGGTCAAAAATTTGAAAGAAAACACCTCTTCTACAGCACATACAGAACCTTTCCAAACACTTTTTCAACCCTAGACTCAATTTCTACTATGATTCTCCTCTCAATGAGCCAGTTGCACATGATTCTCCTCCACATCTCAATTGGGTTTCGGACATCAATTAGACTACAAATCACCCCCCATCCTTCTCTGATCACACTCGTAGGGATCTCACATCCTCCACTGATTCTTTTTCATTTGTGGATCCCTACTCTGACCAGGCTTATTCAACTCAGCCAAACCCTGGATTCACACTTCCATATCTTCTCGAACTTCACAGTATCTGGTGGGCACCACATCTTTTGATCCACATCTATCAACCCACCAGATTGATTGGGTTTGGGCTGCATCATCAGTTTATTGACTTGAACAAGCACCTGGTTGGACCAACCAGGCTTTTGATCAAGGTTCTTGTTCTACAAAATTCATCTAATTTGACCACTCCTCCATACCATTTTCTGCTTGGCTGAAGGCATTAAATTTAACACTTAATGGGAGGCAACCTGTCATTCCAAAAAAACCCGAGACCCTTCTGATTATCCTTTTTGTACTTCACGTCTATTGCACTCTGAGTTCAGTTTTAGAACAGTTGATTCCACCTTTAGTACTTGTACCAGAGCTTGAAATCGTTCGCAATAGTCATCCCGACCCATTCACCCACCCGATAATCCTATTCTAAATCCTAAACCCAAAACTATTTCATACCCTCCATTTACAATGAAGACATTGCAAAACTTAGGCGTGGGTGGGTGTTAAAGTGCAAACACATAAAAATTCACAATTCTGAAGGGTTCTCACAAAAATATATATATACATATTCTAAAAAACCAAAAAAATAGAAAATTGATAAAAAAATAAAAAAAATGGAGAAAGGGGAGGAAATTTTGAAAGAATTAAATGCAAATCATTCTTAAGAAGAGGAAAAGAGAGGAGGTGATTTAAATGTCAAAAAGGAGCAATCAATTCGAAACAAAAAGAGTTAGCCATTAGTAAGAGATTAAGGAATCTACTTAGTTCTAGACCAAATCAAAAGAAAGAAATGAAAGACAAAAGTGTTAAGAGGCAAAACAGATTAGTATGAACGCTAATCTTAGGCCTCTTAGGCTTGTTTTAGGCTTAAAAATTCAAGTATTCGTTAAGATCTGGATAGTCCTCAAGAGGTTGAGGAAAATGTGAAGCTTAAGTATTAGGTCTAAGACTTAGGGATTATTTAGCCTCGTTAATTGACCTCTGGTTTATGGGACTCGATAACCTAAGCACCCTAATCCACACACAGTCTGGTTCAATGTGCTTATTTATCAAAATCACGCAAATGCGTTAATTTTGTTCTGAAAAGCTACTTAGATTAGGAGTGGCTAATCAACACAAGTTGATTTGGATGAGTTTCCGATGTGAATAGGTAGGAAATTCCCCTCGAAGATGCGCAATAACATACTATCTCTCAGTGCTTGTCTCCTAGGATATCTAAATATCCTACTGGGAGCATGTAAGCACTTTGCATTGGTTTAGATGCCATGGGTGGCGTTATCATGAAATGTCAATTGCCAGGGTCAGGATTTAGTTACAGAACGCCATGGTGGGATTATCCCGAAATCTCGAAAGCCAGGGTTCTAAAGGGTTGCCATGGGCGGTGCTATCCCGAAGCATCCAAAGCCAGGGACCGCAAGGATTGATGGTGGGAGCGAGGAATCCGATACTGACCGTTGTAAAGCCAATCTGAAGCTAGAAATAAAGAAAAGAAAAGAGAGAGAAAACTCTCCAAAAATAAAAAAATTCTTCTGTCTCTCTCTTACAAAAGTGCACTGCAAACTGAATCGAGACTAACCATGTTTTAGGCACGAATGCTTTAATTGCAGAGTTCAACAAACCTTAGGTTAATTCCTCTGAGCCTTGGAAACCTTTGCGGTAGACTGAGGATAAAGCTTGTCAGGTCTGGATCTTGGTTGGTACTTGAGTACCTCTAGGCCTACTATTGGCATTCTAACATAATCTACAAAAGAAAGCACACATCAGAAATCTGATTAAAAGAACA
The DNA here is from genome assembly GCA_037157565.1 of Thalassia testudinum. Classification (NCBI taxonomy): domain Eukaryota; kingdom Viridiplantae; phylum Streptophyta; class Magnoliopsida; order Alismatales; family Hydrocharitaceae; genus Thalassia; species Thalassia testudinum. The sequence continues at coordinate 103,078,379 of JAZHRO010000063.1, forward strand.
CATGGTCTAGAATTTGAGTTAATTCCATAAGATTTTGCTAAGGGACTGGCAAAATTTAGGCATGGGGGATGATGATAATGTCATCATCAGCCATATATGGCTTTAATTAGTGATTATCAAGGAATAAATGTTCCTACATAACCGCGAGAGAGACGTAATTCACTGCAAATCCATTCTAAGGGAAATAGAGTAAAATAGGGGTAAAACTACAGTTTTAACAGCATATCTCAATTACAGTACAATCATGGGTTTTCTCAAGGGCTAATTAAAGGTCAAATGATCTTAAGAGTCTAACAAGTGGGTTAGAACAAATAGAAAAGGGTTTCCGTGCGTTACGGCAATTAAATGACATCCGAAACCCTAAAAGTAGACCCACTCGATTTACTGATAGTCTGATTAGGATAAATTCTTCTAAGCCCTCTAAAATTCATAGAAAGATATTTTCTAGGGTTTGATATGCTTGATTTGACCATTAGAACATGTCTTGACCCTAAACAAAGTCTCAGACAGACATTTGCCCTAATTTGGGTAATTGTGTAAATTACTCAATCAAAGTAGGTTAAAACCAAAATCCAACTTCACCATTGGATTCCTTAGGTCCAAATTAGGTTTGTACCAAATTTGGGCCCAATCTGAGATCTTAACCTAGTTTGCAATTGAGTCCTGTCTAACTCTTTTATCTCACACATATGCCCCTAACTTTTGAATCCTTTACAAATAGGTCCCCAACTTTATCATCTCCTTCTTCAAATAGGTCCCTTCCACCATGAAATCCTAATCCTAAACCTTCGACGACCTTAATTTAGCAAGATCTCCATGATTTCTTAACGAATCCCTCTCAAAATTGAAAGGAAAACTCGTTAAGTAATTGCCTTCCAAATGGGCCCATCCAGGGATCCTAAATCTCTCTAGAATCCTCGTGCAAATGATTTGATTGAATAGGTATCCTACGTCGATGAGGAGCTCCATGTTTCCAAGCTTGTTTCCACTCTTCAAACTCCATCTAGAGACCTATAAAAGGACCTCGGTGGCATTGCGCATTTTCTCAGCTAATTTTGAGGCCAAAAGTCTCTTCCTAACCCTATCTCCAGCCTCCTCTGACCTAGCTCTGACGAGCATCCTTGCCCGTCATCCTACGAACTCCCACTGGCCAAATTGGGAGCATCTCCTTCCTCCCTGACATCCTCCACCTCTCGATGATCACATCAGAGGTGCCTCAAACCCCTTTCTTTGCCGTCGTCTCCCTCAAGGAGGTTCGTCTTCCCCACGTCCGGCCATCACACTAGTGTGGGAACCACTCCCCCTTTCATCCCTAAACTAGGTTCTTAGCTTCCTCTACTTCCCTACTTCTTTTTCCCTCTTTCTATCTCTCAAAACGACCACTGACCACATGTCTCCCCCTCTATCTTCTTCTACTCCAGTGAAGCTCCAGTGATGCCCAACCGTCACTCCACTGCACGAACCTCGCCTCTATTGCCCCCATCAGCATCTCCATGACTTCTTTAACAAAAGACCTCCACCAATTAGGGCATTCACCTTCTCCATTGCTCAACCAACCAACCCACCCTCGCAACACCTTCGCTGACTTCGTCACATGCACACACACCTCCTTACAGCATGCCACCACCACCATTGCATTTGTCGATGACCAGCGATCAACCTAAGCTATTTTGACGTGGTTGTAAGGCCATATTATCGTGTTTTAGGGTGTGACCGGACCTCAGCTACCGCTGATGCGAAAAATTGCGTGCTTTGTAAAAGCAGGTTTTTAATGTCAATGTAACATGCAAATTCGCATACGCTTTTAAATTTATAATCCTAAATAGGGGAGTATCTAGGGTCGTCCAAGGAGGCGAGTTGCTTGCAAATCAACACTCTTGCTTAGAAAATAAATCTCAACTTTCTTTTTGATATTTTAAATATGTAATTTATCTTTTTGTTTTGAAATGATGAGTGCAAAATGTGAATTGTGATGGGAAGTACTAACACCTATAATTACTTAGCTAAAACATAAGAGATAGAAAATGTCCAATACCTAAGCTCACTCTAGGCAAGTGGAGGCCTAGAGTAATTAGGGAGTGGAAGTGAAACAAGTGCTAGAACAGAGGTAACAATTGCAATAAGAAATTAAAAAGAAGGCAATTCAATTAATCAGAATTTGTGTTCTCTACAAAGACAGCTAGAGGAATGCTTCAACAGGAAATGGAAAATATAAAAGCAATAAAAGAAACACAAATCCTCTTACAAAATTTGGTGAAGAAGGGAGTCTTCTTGCTCCAAGCCTAGCTTCTCCTTGGCTTGAAAAGAGGGTCTCCTTCTTCTCCTTCCTTTAAAGCTCCTCCAAGGTGGATGCTACCACCTTCAATGCTCTCCTCCAAGGGTGGCCGTGCATCACCCTCAAGCTTTCCTCCAAGGTGGTGTGGACCACCTTCAAGACCTCTTCCAAAGGTCTTCCTTGCTTGGCTCCTCCTTTGGCTGGCGTGGGTACAAGAGAGAAGGGAAGAGGGGAAGTCACCAAAGGGACAGAATATCCCCTTAATCTTCTTCTTCTTTTCTCTTGGGTGTGGGCTCTAGGTAGATTATGAGAGGAAATTTGCTAGCCAAGGATGGTTTGAATGGTGGTGGGTAGTGGTCTTTTTATATGGTTGGATGAGGGGTTAAGGTGACTCTTGAAATGGAGGGATAAGATGGGACGATGGAGGTAGTTAGGTGATCATAGGGTTAAGGATGGTTGGCGCCACCTAAAGGGTGTAAGGGGGGTGGTTATGGGTAGCCAAGGGACACCTAAAAGTGGCACCAACCATGGAGAGGTGCCATGGGTTGGCGCCAACTTCTTGGCTTCTAGATGGGGGGATTATGTGGATGGTGGAGATGGGTTTAAGGGAAGATGTGTGGTGGAGATGAAGGGGGTTTTTGGAGGGAAAAAGTGGTGCCAACAAGGAGGTAGTTAGGGTAGTTTTGGCCCCACTTTAAGGTGTCTTTTGGTGGTAGTGGGTAAGCTAGGTTGGCGCTGCTGACGCCGCTAGATCATGTTTTAACAGTTAGTTACGTCGTAGCATAGGTGATCAAGCGTTGTCAACAAATAAAAATTTATTACTCGAAAACCTAAGTATCCGAGGTCGAATACAAGGAGCAATTGAAATTTATTACTAATCTCAAGAATGTAACTGAACACTTAATTACTCAAAACTTAATTCAAAATATATAAATGAATGAGTTTAAAAGTGAATTGTAGCAAAAAGAAGGAATTTAGATGTCTGATCATAGGATCAGACATCTTAAAAGATGTTTCCCTTATTCTTCTTCTTCTGATTTTCTTCCTTTCTTCTCCGTGCTTCTTCTTTCTTCTCTACAGGTCTTCTTCTTCTTGGCTCTGCTTTCTCTTCTTCTTCCTTGGTTCTATTTTCTTTGCCTTCAGCTTCTCTTCTTCTTCTGCTTGTCTTTACCTTTCTTTATTTCTTCTTTCTTCTTCAGTTCCTCTTCTCTTTTTCATCCGCCACTTCCCTCTGCCTTTCCTTTCTCTTTTTCCTCTACGATGGCTTCCTTCCTTCTTCTTCTTTTCCTTTGCTAGCAGTGACTAAGTGTCAGCTTCGCTTCTCCTTCTGCCTTCCCTACACAAACAAAAGAGGAGCAAAACCTACCCCTCTACCCACACCGCACCTCTCTCTCTATATACTCTTCAGCATGCTCTCCCAGAGCCGGCTAAACAGTTCGGGTCGCATGCCCGGGTCCAGGCGCACCGACGTAGGTGTGGTGCGCGAGGAGTGCTTAGGAGGGTGTCGGGTCGGGTCGCCAAATCCGTGTGGTGAGCTCACAAACAAGGTGGTGAGTATAGGTGAGGGACCTCACCCCATGTGCTTTTGGAGGCAACCAGCCCAAAGCATAAAATCAATTTAAACCACTCCAACACTTCACAGCTTACCGAGGTGGGACTATTGTTCCACCGTTCTTTCGCATGCGCCCGCAGGAGTCCGTCCTCCAATTGAAGCACTGCAGGCTTCGTGGTGCCACTCTCTGGAGCAAATGCCTTCGCGGAGCCTCCTCGAGTTAGCTGGACCTGGGATTCTGAAGCATTGTAGCCTGGAGCGAGCAAATAGCTTCCTCGAGTCACAGTTAATGGTGACTGGAGTGTGAAATCTGCCTGAAACAAAAAGAGCCTTGCGACTTAATCAGACCACAGGAGCACCTTCGCCATGTCACGATGAAGGTGAGGTGCTAGGTGGCAGGCCGCGGGGTGGCCTAGGCGTGCGTGCCTAGGTCACCCTATGGCCGGACGAATGGGTTTGATCGGGGGGTAGTTGTGGAGGCGTAGAGGGTCTATGGATGGGTGGAGAATGTTCAGTGAGGTGAGGTGGAGGTTATGCGGTAGTCGGCGAGACGTGTGGGGCTGCAGAGTGATGGGAGTGTCTCACCGGAGGGTAGCCAGAGATGAGGAATGTGGCGGTGGACAGCAGAGATCGAGGGGCATTTGGTGAAATAAGATGAGGGAAACGAAAGAGGGGATAGAGAATAGCAGTTCTAACCTAACTAAAGGGACGAAGGGGGAGAGAAGGCGGCTGGTAGTACCTACTGTCGTCGAAGAAGAAAGCATCGAGTGGAGGAAGACAGCGATGATGACGGGGTTAGGGCAACTCGCGCGAGTGTTGTGCAACGCGGAGGAGGATGGCTCTGCCACTGGTTTTGTGGTAGAGCGACGAGGAAGAGGAGGGGGGCTCGCCAAAGCTTGCTGGACCCCTTGGCCAGAGAAGAAGAGGAAATTGAGGGGGAATCCTGGCCAAGTCGAGCTCAGGAGGTGCGGCCGGAGTTGGGGGTTAATTTATAGGTGCTGGCCGAGCTTCTGGTGCGTGGAGGGCAAGCCTTCTACCATCGACGTCTCACCGGAGATGGAAGGTAGTTAGATACCCAAATCTCTCGTGCATTCGCACGAGAGATTGGGTGCAAATATGGGATCACGATTGAGTTCAGATGGAAGGGAATTCCTTAGAGAATCTCCCTTCCAAATTTGGGAGGAGATCTCTGAGGAATCAGAGAGTATTCCCTCTCTAATCCTCGCCAGAGTAGGATCTCTCCCAATAATGGTGGAGGGACCTGCTTGTAAGAGTGTCGAGGAAGTTAGGGGGGTTTATGTAATGGTTTTCAAAAGATAGGGACCAAAATGTGATTAGGTGTACTCATTTGCAAAGTAGATCAAGATGACCTCCCCTTAGGTCCAAATTTTGGTAAAAACCTAATTTGGACCTATGGAATCCAATGGTGAAGTTGGATTTTAGGTTTGACCATGTTTGACTAGACATTTTGCATAAAAACCCAAATTAGGTCAATTGATGAGCTAGGACCCTAATCTAGGTCAAACTAGGTTCCAAAGGCCAAATTGAATGTTCTAAACTCTAGGGGATATTTTTCCATGATTTTTAGAGGGTTTACTTGATTTTTATCCTAACCAGAACCTTGTTGAATTAAGCGGGTCTGTTTTTGGGTTACCAGATGTCATTTAATTCCCGGATTGCACGTGAACCCATTTCTGATTGAGTCAACCCACTTTTTATCTTATTCAGACTATTTGACCTATGTTTTGTCTCTGAGAAATCCCATTTATGTACTGCAATGGTAAAATTGCAGTTTTAACTTTTATTTCATATTTCTTTTCAGAACACTTATTTCTCCAATTAAGCCCTCTTCTAAGTTATGCAGGAGCTTTTATTCTCTTTAGTGGGTCAAAATGAGCTAGTTATGGCTCATGATGAGGCTCTCATCAGGCGTCAAGTAGGGTTAGCTTATGTGGAGCTTAGGTGGAGGTAGTTGTGGAGTTGTTAGGTAGGGTTTTTAGGTGGTAAAAGCCAAGGAAGCTAGAGCGTAGCTAAGCTAAGTTAAGCTAGCTTAGCTAATGGTTGAGTAGAGGAGGAGGTGTTGGAGCTAGTGTTTGGAGGGAGGAGCTGGATCTGAAGAATTTGGAGCTGAAGTGGAGATGGCAGCTGCTGAAGAGGTCAACATTGGGCTACTCTAGCCGACTTAGCTTGCTAGCTCTTTGCTAGCTACTAAGCCAAGCTAAAGTGAGCTGGCTTCTATTGAATGGAGCTGAGGTGAGCTGGGTCTAGTGCTACCAGGGAGGATTGAGCTGGTTGAGAAGCTAAGGTAGCTTAGCTCAACCAAGTTGAGCTAAGCTGAGTACCCGGGAGCTGGAGTTGCGCTTCCTGAGCTGGGATGAATTCATCTTCAGCTAGCTGGAGTTGAGTGGAGCTGGATGTAGCTGGATCTGAGCTGGGGTGAACTCCAGTCAACTCAGCTGATCTAGCTAGAGCTCCTTGTGGACTAGTAGGAGTTGAGATGAGCTAGACTCAACTAAGTTGAGCTGGATCTGAGCTGACCTGAGCTAGGGTGAGCTAAGATGAGCTCTCTTGAGCAACCATTTAGCTGAGATTAGCTAAATGGAGCTGGGATGAGCTAACCCTAGTCCAAGTGAGTTAGGTTCCAACTGTGGTGAGCTAGATCAAGCTGAGTTCCAGTTAGTCTGAGCTCCTCCTTCATCATTTGCCTTCTTGAGTGCTAGGGTTTTAGGGATCTGTATATCTGTTCGTCCCTAACACTCACAAAAACACATCAAAAAGATAATAAAAAATGCAATGCATGTCTAACCTATTTAATGCCTAAATGCAGCCCAAAAATCTATTTACAGAGTAAAATCCTAAGAGCTAGGTTTGTTTTAATGCATAAGAATGATGATAAACTGGCATTTATCACACTCCCATGCTTATCTTTTGCTAGTCTTTTAGCAAAACTTTAATTTTTTTGGAAAACAGAATTTTTTGGGAAATCTAATTTTTTCGACTTTTGAGGAGAAAAAGATTAAGGGACCTTGGTTGATCTAAACATAGGAGGCACGGGATTTGTTAAGGATAAACATCGGGATTTATTTTTTAATCCAACCATTAGAAAAAATGGGATCAATATATCCTCCAAAAAATTCACAAATTAACCCCTTGTTAATTCAGATGACTTGAAATTTTTTTATTTTTAGGATTTTTCTCGCTCATGAATCTGATTCGCAACTTGCAAAATCCTTTAAAACCTTGTGTCCGTGCTTGTGAAAAGCCAACATTCTTTTATTATTATTATTATTTTCTCCCCCATGCTTATTTTTAGCTTAGTCTTACAATAGATGTGTCGAGATCATCATTCCCGTTACAAATCCTCGAGGGGGCTCTAGCACTAGTACTTTGGGATAGCATTGTCCATAACACCACCCAGGAGCTCACAACCCCAAAATATAATGCAGTGTAAAGGGACGCTCCAAGCAAACTCAAGCTCTTACTCCGACGCTATAGGTAGAGCACCGTCCAAGACACTTGAGCTGCTAAAATGCTCTTTAATGCTCCACCTAAAGATACGAAATATAGATATGGAGCAACGCCGAGGCGGTAACATGTTGACATCGCATCCTCAAAGGAGGCATTTCCCTCCTTCTCGACGGTGGGAACTCAAACCAATGATCTGCTTCAGACTTTTACTAAGTCCAAACAAGGGAGTTTTTTCAAATTTTTAGTTGTTTTTAAGTGTTGGCTTGTGTGTGAAAATTGACACAAGAAGTTCCTCAGAACATGCAAGTTTTTGAATAAAAAACTAAGCCAAATACCTTCTACATTACAAAATAGGATCAAGTCACCTGAACTATCATGAGTTCAGGTGGAATTTTTAGAGAAGGATATCTGATCTAGTCTAAAATAGACCTAGAAATTCTAATGATAAGATCCGCATCCTCATCCCTAGTTTGTTAAAGATTAAATCCCATTGTACCAAAAGTGAGTTTTTCAACCTTAGTCCCGATTTCAAAATTTTTCCTCAAAAAGTTTCAACATTTATATATATATATATATTGGGTATGCAAGCAGGAAAAACAATAACTAAAGAAAAATGCATGTTTTTAGGCTTTGAAAATCCTAAATCGACCGTCAAATTTAAAAACACCCCCCATGCTTAAGATATGCAATGTCCTCATGCATTAGGAGGGAAAAGGGATCACCTTAGTGAAGGGCGGTCGATTTTAGGATGGTCAAAACCTGAAAGAAGGAAAAAGGAAAGCAGGAAAAGAAATGATGGGTTACCTCCCATCCAGTGCTATCTTTTACACCATTCAGTCGGGCGTAGTGTGCATTAGTGATCAAAGGTGCCTGGCTCAGTAAAATTAAAAGATTCAGACGGAAGATTAGGCGTATAATCAAAATAGGGCTTTAAACGTTGGCCGTTGACTTGAAATGTCGAATTAGTTTTTGGATCAAAAAGATCAACAGTGTCGTATGGATATGTTTTATGGACAATAAAGGGGCCGGTCCATTTAGATTTTAATTTGCTAGGAAAAAGACGTAATCTCGCATCAAAAAGCCAAACGCATTGATTAACGTCAAAGTGTTTCCGAACAATATGTTTATCATGAAATTTCTTTGTTCGATCATTATAAATCCTCATGTTTTCATAGGAAAAATTACGTAATTCTTCCAATTCAGTTAATTGTAATTTTCTATGGATACCAGCGTCAGATAAATCCATGTTGAGTTATTTTATTGCCCAAAAAGCCATATGTTCTAGTTCTACCAGGAGATGGCATGCCTTCCTAAAAATCAGACGGAAGGGAGACATGTCGAGCGGAGTTTTAAATGCATTACGGTAGGCCCATAAAGCATCATCCAATTTGGTAGACCAATCTTTACGGTCGGGCCTAACCGTCTTTTGTAAAATATTTTTAATTTCCCGGTTAGAGACTTCAGCCTGGCCATTTGTTTGGGGGGATAAGGTGTGAAAATTTTATGATTAACCCAATATTTAGAAAGAAGGTGACTGAATTGTGAGTGGGTGAAATGTGAGCCTTCATCAATGCTAATGGCTTTTGGAATGTCGAATCTTGAGAAAATATTTTTCTTCAGAAATTCGACAACCACACGGTGATCACTAGTGCGGGTGGGTATTGCTTCTATCCATTTTGAAACATAGTCGACTGTGACTAATATATATAAATACCCACCAGAGTTGATGAACGATCCCATGAAGTCGATGCCCCAAACATCAAAAATTTCAACCTCTAAAATAGGATTACGGGGCATCTTATCCTTTCGAGTCATGTTGCTAATGCTCTAGCAATGCACACAGGAACAAACAAAGTCATGAGTGAAAGAGCGATCTTTGTTTTCGTTGAAAACTTTAACATAAAATGATATGTCGTATTTAATCATGTGGTAGAAAATCGCTTTTCAAAACATTTTAATTTTCAGAATCTAACCACGAATAGTTAGGTCATCTCCACAGGGAGGAATTAGCCTATTTAAACTAGTAAATAGTGTCTCATTTATTCGGGAAACTCAATGGATGTGCATGCTAATTCGTGCGATTCTTTTTCTCACATAACTGCTTGTTTTAACAAATTAATCAAGAATGTAGGTGTTTAGATGCAAAATCACCACCATATAATATTTTGTTAAGTGACCTTAATACCGGTAAATACTGTAAATACTGATTTCTAGAATATAACTTGTTTACCATAATATCTATGCATTAAATCATTCATGTGAGACATGCATATGCAAATAATTTAGATGAAGTAGAAGGACGACTATGTAAATTCACCTCAATAATGTAATGCCTAAAATAAATGAATAGGAACTTTCACGATGGCATTTAACGTAAATATTAATTGACGTATTATTGTAGCAAAACAGGAGATTTTGTTCCCCTCGTGTGCACGTGGAGGAGAAGGTGCGGCTGGCTGCAAGAGTCATCGGAGGAGCTGGGTCAGAGGAGAGGAATACTCCGATGGTGGTGCGACGGCGAGTGGTCACCAGAGGTCGCCGGTGGATGGAGAAGACGGCATCGGTGGTGGGTCCTAAGGAGGTTGTGTGCAGGCATCGGCTGGTGGCGTGAAGAAGAGGGGAGCAATGGTGGAACGAGGGCGTCTCAACAGTGGTGTTGGTGATGAGAACGGAGACCGGAGGGGGCTGCATGGCATGGGTCAGGCCGGTGGCTGATGGGTTCTTTAGGTGGAGTTGCAGGTGGCCTGTTGGGAGGAAGAAGACGAAGAGGACTGCTGGCAACGCGCGCATGCCTGCACATGCGAAGAGCGCGGGCACGCTGGCTGGAACGCGGGAGAGCAGTGCAGTGCACGCGCTGGCTGCATGCACAGCTGTGGCTGCCTTAGGTCCTTCCTGTCGGTGGAGAAGAAGATGCGCAAGCAAGCTGGGTGGTGGCGCGCAGGCGTGCACACAATGCGCGCGGGGCTGGTTGTGCGCGCCTTAGGGTGCGTATACACACGGCTGGAGAGCGAGATCTGCTGTGTGCGCACACGGGTTAGATATGGTGTACCGTGCGGTGAGGGTGGTGAGAGGCTGGCAGTGCGCAAAGACCACGGTGCACGCTTCCTTCATGGTGGTGGAGATGGAGGATAGTTCCCCGCCAGGGGGAAGGTGGATCAAACCCTCTCCTCGGTGGATGTGGCTTCTTTTTGAACCAAACTCTCCTTTTCCTTCGGTCACGAGTATCTCCAACTACTCGTGATGATCGCGAGTGGTTGGAACAGTAGATAAGCACGGGCGGTTTCTTCTTCAGACGTCTAACTGGAGCATCAGACGTCTTAAAAAAAATGTAATGCCACAAATTTGTGACAGTAATTCCAGATGTCCAATGCAAGTCCCAAATGTCTTATATAAGTAAAAATTAGCTCCTGATTCTTGTACCTAACCTGCATTTATCAAATAAATTATATTATCATAACATATGCTATTAAATGTAAAATTGAAGCATAAAATTAAATGCAGGCTAAGGGAATTGCCATATAACTTCTAATTAATTAAATAGTACTTAAGCTAAATAATAGTCCATAAAAGTGGACTTATCAATGAGCATCTTTGTGCAAGCTGGGCCAATAAAATCTCGCATTAAGGATTTTAGCTGCAGTTTTCTTGCCCGAAGAATGTCTACCATAAGCCATTGAGTGACAATGTGTCAAAATATCATGGATTTCAGAATCAGGTACACATCGTCGAATGACCTGATCGGCACAAATGCGTAAAAGGTCGGGCTCCTCCCAAAAATAGTATTTAATATCAGCAAAGAACTTATCCCATTTTGTTTTTGGTCAATCAGTGGGGATTCGTTCTGTTGCTAAATAGTTTGCGATGGGCACAAACCAAGGGAGGGTCATAGCAGCCAAAATTCTTTCATCGGGGAACTGATTAGGTGGGGTCATTATGTCATTCGTCATAAGACGAGAGAGATGGTCGGCCACTACATTATGTGATCCCGCCTTATCCTTGATTTCGAGGTCAAATTCCTGGAGCAGCAGAATCCAACGGATAAGGCGGGGTTTCGCATCTTTCTTTGTCAGCAAATATTTAATTACTGAGTGGTTGGTATATATAGTGACATGTGACCCTAAAAGATAAGATCTGAATTTTTCTAAGGCAAATACAATGGTAAGAAGTTCCTTTTCGGTAACCGTGTAATTCCGTTGTGCATCATCAAGAATTTTGCTAGCATAATAGATCACAATGGGCTTCTTGCCAATTCTTTGCCTTAGAACGGCCCCTACAGTAAAATCTGAGGCATCTGTCATTAATTCAAAGGGACTATTCCAATCAGGTCCATATAAAATTGACGCCTCAGTAACCTCTTTCTTCAACCTCAAAAAACTCTCCAGGCACTTATCATTAAAATCAAATGGCTGGTCTTTAGTGAGTAGCTGACTTAAGGGCTTGGATATTTGGGAAAATTTTGTATGAATCGACGGTAGAAACCCACATGACCCAAGAAGGATCTGATCTATTTGATAGTAGTGGGTGGTGGGAACTTAGATATAGCATCTATTTTTGCTTTATCTACCATGATTCCTTGTTTTGAAATAACATGGCCCAAGATGGTACCTTCCTGGACCATGAAATGACTTTTTTCCCAATTGAGGACCAGATTGACTTCTATGCATTTTTGGAGAGTTCTTTCAAGGTTTTTGAGACAATGGTCAAAAGAATCTCCAAAAATAGAGAAGTCATCCATAAAGACTTCTAAACATTCACCTACCAGGTCTGAAAATATTGCAACCATACACCTTTGAAAAGTTGCAGGTGCGTTGCAAAGACCGAAGGACATCCTTCTGAAAGCAAAGGTTCTGAAGGGGCAGGTGAAAGTTGTTTTGTCCTGGTCCTCAAGATGAATCGCTACCTGATTATAGCCGAAATAACCATCCAAAAAGTAGTAAAAATCCCGTCTGGCTAACTGCTCCAAGATTTGATCAATAAAGGGGAGCGGGAAATGGTCCTTCTTGGTGGTGGTGTTTAATTTTCTATAATCAATACACACGCGCCAAGAAGAGGTGGCTTGAGTGGCTACATTCTCCCCATTATCATTAGTGACAACTATTAATCCAGCCTTTTTGGGCACAACTTGTGTTGGACTAACCCAGGAGCTGTCAGAAATGGGGTAGATGATATCAGCATCCAACCACTTAATAATCTCCTTTTTTTGCCACCTCCTGCATAATAGGGTTCAAGCGCCTTTGTGGTTGGCGGGAGGGGCAAGAATCGTACTCTAAATATATACAATGTGTACAATAGGACGGATGAATACCCTTAAGATCAGAAAGGGTCCAGCCAATAGCTTTTCGATATTTACTCAAAACCTGGAGAAGTTTGTGCTCTTGTGCCCTGGTAAGTCCAGAATTTATAATCAGGGGCAGGGTCTGATTAGGACCTAGGAAGACATATTTAAGGGAGTCGAGCAAAGGTTTTAATTCCAATTGTGGGCCTGGCTCCGAAAGAATTTCTGCTTCATGGGTTAGTGGGGAGGTGAGAGTGAAAGGGTCAGTTGGAGAGTTAGCTGAATGTGTGGTTAGGGGGGAAGGGTGAGAAGAGGTGATTGTTCAGGAACCATATTGATGGCAAAACAGGAACCTAAATGGGAAATCTGCAAAGTTTCCTCCACAATGTTTTCTATTTCTAAATCTGAATCATCAAAGAAATCTGGTTCTTGGAATCGCCTAGAAGCTTGAAAAATGTCTAGTGTTACAGATTCACCGCCACACATGATCTTCATCTTTTTAGAATCACAATCAATATTCACGCGGGTGGTGGCTAAGAATGGTCTTCCAAGAATAATGGGGGCAAACTTTAGTGGTTCCGGTACCTCTATGTCCAGGACTAAAAAGTCTACTGCAAATAAACAATTCCCCTTAGTTTAATTGAAGATCGATCGGCTAATTGGAGAGAAACCTCAATAGGATTTAATTCACCGATCTTAAACTCCTCAAAAATAATTGTGGGGTTAAGATTAATCGAGGCACCAGGATCCAACAAAATGCAATCAAATGAGGTATCATTAATGATAACTTGAATTAGGGGGCGCTGGGATCTTTTCTCTTAAGAGGCAGTCGACTTTGCACAACTGAGTTGACTGTCTCCGGAAGATCACCTTTCCTAACTTTCGGGGCTACCTTTTCGGGGTACACAAACCTTTTAGGAATTTTGCATAGGCAAGGATGTATTTAATGGCATCTAGGAGGGATATTAATTTCTACTTGCTCAAATAAATCCATTAATTCCATCTCAGTGGGCTTGGATTTCTTCTTTTCTTATTTATTGAAGAGTGGAGGGCTTGTGGAAATGGAATAGGGTTTCCCTGTTTTGCATTAATTGGTTCCTGAATAATATGAGAGGGAGATGGGAAAGAGTTAATCTGTGTTTCATTAAAGCATGTTTCTTTAACAGACAGGGGATTGTGAGTGGTTTTCCCATTCCTCAAAGTAACTGCATTTGCAGTCTGGGTTTTTCTAGGATGAGGACGGGAAGCCTGACTACTATTGAAACCCGATGGATGTTGAGGTACAGGTTGAATGGGTTGACTAAGATATCTACCTTGGAACTGATTCCTTTGATTATTTGGGTTGGGCATGGGTTGGGAAGGTAAATTCCCAATAAGTCGATGATCAGGAGTAACCTTAACTTGGTGTTGTAGGTTGGTAATCATGCGGGTTACTTCTATCATCTGAGTTTGCATTCCTTGCAGAGTTTTCACGACCTGATTGTTAATATCGTCCTGGGATGGTCCAAGTTGATACACAGGTTGCCCATAATTCCCAAAATAGTTTTATTTTGGAAAAGGAATCGGGTTTGGGTTTTTCCAAGAGTGATTCGGGTTTGTCCTCCAGTTTTGATTAAAAGTGTTGGAGGGGTTTCTAAATTGCTCCTGGAGAGCATAAATATTTTTTGTGGAAGGATCAAAGATATTTTGATCAAAATTCCCAGTCAAATCCTACGAGAAGTCAGTAGGAAATTGCTGACCAGTAGATGTGGCATCAATGTTGTGCAGATTTTCTCTTCGAAGAAGTTGTGGAGGGTTAGTGTGGGGAGAGTTAATGTGTGGAGCTTGTTTATTTGTGAGCTTTTCTTCCATTTTCTTTTTGTGAATTTGCATCCGGTCTAGTCGTTGAGCTAACATATATAGATCATCTTGTGTGACTGGAACAGAGGTGGATTTGGAGTCAATTTCATGGACTCCGTGTCTGGGGTTTTGTGTTCTGCCAAAAGTGTCCATTGAAATCATGTTAAAGGAGTTTTCACTCATTTCTTCAAAGAGAAGATAGGCACTTTTGGTGTCTTTGTTAAGAAAATTGCCCTCACATGAGGCATCCACAAATCGTTTCAATTGATCTTCTAATCCATGATAAAAGATCTGCACTAACTGCCATTGTGGAATTTCATGGTGGGGAGAACTTCTTAGAAGTTCTTGAAATCTTTTGCAAGATTCGTGGAGGGGTTCACCAATTTTCTGTTGAAAGGTCGTTATGGATCTTCTTAATGCATTCGTTCAACTAATCGGAAAATTTTTTTTTAGAAAGCGCTTTTTAATTAGGGCTAGGTGGTAATAGGGTGCCCAACCGTTCTAAACCAATGAGACGCTTTGTCTTTAAGAGAGAGGAAAAAGTCTCATTAACCACATGTCTTCCTGCACATTGCGGGAACGGGTGCTTTGAGCAAGGACAGTTAATTCCTTAAGGTGACAAAAAGGGTCCTCTCTTGGAAGACCATGAAAATGTTTGATAAGGTTTAGAATGGCTGGTTTGATCTCGAAATTCCCTTGTGGTATGACCACCCCTGGTCTTTCCTTATAATTGGAAGGATCATAGAAATCCTTAAGAGGAACGATAGGCTGTTGCCAGGGTGGTGAATTTTGCCCTTGGTTAGCTAAGTTCGTGACAGTCCTAGCTAAATCTTTTTGATTTTATTGTAGTCGAATCAAATGGTCGACCATTAAGGCAAAGGGATTTGGATTTTGAGTTATAATTGGAGGGCCACCTGGCCCTGCTGGAATTTCTGGTTACTCTAAATTAGGGAGGTGAGTGAGGGTAAAGTCAGCTTGTGGGTTGGCTGACGGGTTAGAAGTGGAAGCAGAATTTTTTTGTTGGCTTCCTGGGTTTTCCACTTTTTTAGAAGAGGAGAGAGAAGAAAACAATGATTTTCTACTGTGGGGAGCGAAATCAGATGATCCCTCAAGGTGTGGTTTTTGGGACCATCGCCCGTGCTGCACTGTTTCGGAAGAATTGGAGGGGAGGAGAAGCGAAAGAGATAAGAGAAAGTGCGCAATTCAAACAATCAAAGCTAGACCTAACTTAAGTGTGACTCCCTAATAATAAACCTAAGACTTAGTCTACATAGGAAATAAGTAATCAATAGTGAATACCCGTTTTGTCAACAAATCTAGCCAAGTTGCTTAAGGGGAGGTTTGGGCCCAAACGTTTCCCAAGGAAAACCATAGGTGCCTGTACAAACCCACACCTAGTCATTTGACACGGCCCCTCAGCCTAAACACTAGATATAGATGATAGAATTGGTATTAACTAAAGAAAACTTAAGACCTATATAGCAAGCCTAAGTTGATAAAGCCTTAGGGGTCAAGTTGCTACGGATTTTAGTTAGGTCTAGGATATATAGTGCACACGTAATGTGGAGGGCGTTAATTTGGGTTATTTCCCTATTATTGCAATTTTTTTGTGTGTGTGCAAGAATTGGAAAGTGGTTCCAATGCAAATCAAGTCGTCACACAATTTTTGTATTTTTGTCTTTTAGGATTCAATTTAATTGAGTGTGTTTTAGGGTTTTTCCTTTTAAATGTTCAAACAAGTTTGAAACTCCACAATCAAAGGAAAAACAAGTTGTATGGGTGATGGTATATTTCCTTTATGTTGTGGGACTAAAAAAACAAGAAAGAAACCCTAATTAGATTTGAACCCTAATATAGAAAATTACTGCTAATGAATGCTTTTTAGGCTTTTTGGATAGGTAGTGGTCCAAACAATGAAACCAACACCACTACCTTATGTAAAATCAAACAAGGATTCCAAAAAAGATTTTTGTAAGATTTTAAGAATTTGTTTAATAAATTTTTTGAATTTTTATTTGTACTGGTGTCAAAGTCCAGAAATGATACCTGTGGGTAGTTTGGACTTTTCAGTATTACCACTGACCTCAGAAAATTTTGATGATTTTATATGACGTGTAAAATTTCACAAGGATTCTATAAAGTTAAATTTCATAAAAATTGGATGAGTATAAAAATTCTAAAAATTCATGGATAGTAGCAAAATAGGAAGATTGGAGGGTGTGACCCCTCTACAGTCCATGAATTTTTAAAAATTAAATACAAAGCTAATTGACCTAAAATTTGGAACAGATGTTCCTAACTTAATTTAAAGTCATTTTATGAAATATTATGATTTTAGGAGGCCTGTGGTGTTGGGAATTTATGTTTCAAATATAGACAGAAATCTAGACCCGAAAAATAGAACACCAATACTTGAAATGGAGTGGTGTTAATGAAACATTCAAGCAAACAATGAATTTTAACGGATATCACTCCACTTAATTAAGATGTTTGGGATCCTGAAAGTCATGTTTAATATTTTTTTGGTAGTTTTAATTAACTATGTGACCAGAAAAGGGAACCAACCTGAAAATCCATGGGAAGAAAAGAAACTTTGAGCTTTTGCTTCCAAATTCCCACTTTCCCGCTGTAGTTCCTGCACACACGAGAGAAAAGAAAGAGAAGGGGATGAGATCCACTTAAAGAAAGAGGAAAAATGATTAATGCAAAATCGTGCCTCCCCGGCAACGGTGCCAAAAAGTGATGCGAAAAGTCGTGTGCTTTGTAAAAGTGGGTTTTTAATGTCGTTGTAACACGTTAATTCGCATACGCTTTTAAATTTATAATTGTAGATAAGGGAGTATCTAGGGTCATCCAAGGAGGCGAGTTGCTTGAAAATCAATACTCTTGCTTAGAAAATAAATCTCAACTTTCTTTTTGATATTTTAAATATGTAATTTATTTTTTTGCTTTGAAATGATGAGGGCAAAATGCGAATTGTGACGGGAAGTACTAACACCTATAATTACTTAGCTAAAACATAAGAGATAGAAAATGTCCACTACCTAAGCTCACTCTAGGCAAGTGGAGGCCTAGAGTAATTAGGGAGTGGAAGTGAAACAAGTGCTAGAACAAAGGTAACAATTGCAATAAGAAATTAAAAAGAAGGCAATTCAATTAATCAGAATTTATGTTCTCTACAAAGACAAGTAGAGGAATGCTTCTACAAGAAATGGAAAACATAAAAGCAATAAAAGAAACACAAATCCTCTTACAAAATCTAGTGAAGAAGGGAGTCTTCTTGCTCCAAGCCTAGCTGCTCCTTAGCTTGAAAAGAGGGTCTCCTTCTTCTCCTTCCTTGAAAGCTCCTCCAAGGTGGATGCTACCACCTTCAATGCTCTCCTCCAAGGGTGGGCATGCACCACCCTCAACCTTTCCTCCAAGGTGGTGTGGACCACATTCATGATCTCCTCCAAAGATCTTCCTTGCCTGGCTCCTCCTTTGGCTGGCGTGGGCACAAGAGAGAAGGGAAGACGGGAAGGCACCAAAGGGACAGAATATCTCCTTAATCTTCTTCTTCTTCTTCTCTCTTGGATGTGGGCTCTATGTAGAGTATGAGAGGAAATTTTCTAGCCAACTATGGTTTGAATGGTGGTGGGTAGTGGTCTTTTTATAGGGTTGGATGAGGGGTTAAGGTGACTCTTGAAATGGAGGGCTAAGATGGGATGATGGAGGTGGTTAGGTGATCCTAGGGTTAAGGATGGTTGGCGCCACCTAAGTGGTGTAAGGGGGGTGGTTATGGGTGGCCAAGGGACACCTAAAAGTGGCACCAACCATGAAGAGGTGCCATGGGTTGGCGCCAACTTCTTGGCTTCTACAAGGGGGGATTATGTGGATGGTTGAGATGGGTTTAAGGGAAGATGTGTGGTGGAGATGAAGGGGGTTTTTGGAGGGAAAAAGTGGCGCCAACAAGGAGGTAGTTAGGTGGTTTTGGCGCCGCTTTAAGGTGTCTTTTGGAGGTAGTGGGTACGCTAGGTTGGCACCAAGTAGGGTTAGCTTATGTGGAGCTTAGGTGGAGCTAGTTGGTGGAGTTGTTAGGTAGGGTTTTTAGGTGGTAAAAGCCAAGGAAGCTAGAGCATAGCTAAGCTAAGCTAAGCTAAGCTAGCTTAGCTAATGGTGGACTAGAGGAGGAGGTGTTGGAGCTAGGGTTTGGAGGGAGGAGCTGGATCTGAAGAATCTGGAACTAAAGTGGAGTTGGCAGCTGCTGAAGAGGTCAACATCGGGCTACTCTAGTTGGCTTAGTTTGCTAGTTCTTTGCTAGCTACTAAGCCAAGCTAAAGTGAGCTGGCTTCTGTTGAATGGAGCTGAGGTGAGCTAGGTCTGGTGCTCCTAGGGAGGATTGAGCTGGTTGAGACACCTAAGGTAGCTTAGCTCAACCAAGTTGAGCTAAGCTGAGTCCCCAGGAGCTGGACTTGATCTTCCTGAGCTAGGATGAATTCATCTTCAACTGGCTGGAGTTGAGTGGAGCTGGATGTAGCTAGATCTGAGCTGGGGTGAACTCCAGTCAACTCAGCTGAGCTAGCTAGAGCTCCTTGTGGACTAGTGGGAGCTGAGATGAGCTAGACTCAACTAAGTTGAGCTGGATCTGAGCTGACCTGAGCTAGGGTAAGCTAAGATGAGCTCTCTTGAGCTGCCATTCAGCTGAGATTAGCTAAATGGAGCTAGGATGAGCTAACCCTAGTCCAAGTGAGCTAGGTTCCAACTGTGGTGAGCTGGATCAAGCTAAGTTCTAGCTAGTCTGAGCTCCTCCTTCACCATTTGCCTTCTTGAGTGCTAGGTTTTAAGGATCTGTATATCTGTTCATCCCTAACAATCACAAAAACACATCAAAAAGACAATAAAAAATGCAATGCATGCCTAACCTAATTAATGCCTAAATGCAACCCAAAAACCTGTTTGCGGAGTAAAATCCTAAGAGCTAGGTTTGTTTCAATGCATAAGAATGATGATAAATTGGCGTTTATCAGCCGTGACGTCTTCTTCGGTGGTGTTCGTCGTGTTCTAGCCGTGTTCATTGCCAAGTACTCCAGGTGTTGCATCTCTACTCGAGGCACGTGCCTAGGTCTCTAATTGGGGGAGATACCCTCAACCTCAGCTGCAATCGATGGAGTTCCACTTGCAGACACTCGTGTTGAAACTTCGGTGGCATAGTCCCACATCGGAAAGTGAAGAGGCATCGGCTGCATATAAATTGATTTTTTCACATGAGCTCTTCTCCCAATACATGGGGGTCGGGTCCGCAGCACCTTACTTGCTTACCTGCTTAACCTTGCCCTTCACTCCATGGCTACAACCCACGCCCATAGTCTTGGACCTGGGTACGCAGATCCTCCGATTACCCGATAACCCGATGTGCATGGCTCTAGGAGGGCGTGAAAGAGGTTGACCCAGAAAGAGAAGGAGAGAGAGTGCGAGGGTTGGGGGGTTTTGCTTCCCTATGTATTAGCTGACACTTAGTCACTTGAGGGATTTCCTCCCTCTGTGCGTGAAGAACAAAAGCCAAAGAGAGAAAGAAGGAAGAAGAGGCACACAGAGAAGTGAAGAAGGAAAGCCAAGGCAAGAAGAAGAGGAGAAGGAAGAAGATCCTGAACAGAAAACCAAATCCCAAAAGCAGAGAAAGAAGAAGAACATCAGAAGAGAAAGGAAGAGAAGAGCATTGTAGCATCAGACGTTTAAGACGTCTAATCATATCTTTAGACGTCTGATCATATCTTCAGACATCTGATTTGAGTTTCTAAAGCTATAATTAACTCAATTGATATTTTGCTTCTACTTGCTATTTCTGTATAAGGGTAATTGCTAATTTAAATCACCATTTTACCCTCTTCATTTCGCACACTAATCTTTGATTTCTTACATCATTCTGTATTAAGCTATTACTTATATATTGTGCTCATTTACATTATATATTGAGATTAGCGTGTGAATTCCTATTTGCTCCCAACGAATGACCTCAGACTTCAACTTTGAATTATAAATTTTATTTATTTTCAAGCGATTTTGACCTATACTACGACGCAACTTTTAAAACCTCAATCTCGTGCATAAACAATATTATAAAATAACTAAGGGGTTTGCTAGGGGTGAAATAAATGTCAAATGATCATTAAAATCTAGTAAGTGGGTCCATACAAATTGAAACAGGATTTTGTGCATTTTTAGAACCAATACAGCACCCAAAACCCTAATTTCAAACTCACTTAAATTATGGAGATTCTACTCAGGGTAAAATCCATCTAAACCTTCTAAAAATCATAGAAAAATATTTCATGAGGTTTGGTACCTGAAACCCATTTTGACCTTAAATATAATCACAAACACAGTTCTACACTAATTTGTGTTTTTACGCAAATTACCTAGTCAAACTTGGTCAAAACTAAAATCCAACTTCACCATCAGATTCCTTGGATCCAAATTAGATTTCTAGCAAAATTTGGGCCCAATTAGAGTCTAGCTTGACCTAGTTTGCATTTTAGTCTAGTCAGACTCTTTCTATCTCACATACGCCCCTAGCTTTTAAAATCCTTATAATTAGGTCCCTAGGTTTTTCATCATCTTGTAAGTTAGGTCCCTACTGCCATTAGTGTGAATAGAAGCTTCACTATTGAGATTTGAGTGAGGATTTCTTGCTCGATTCTCAATCAAACACTTCCAAAATTGAAAGGGAGATTCCTTGAGGAATTCCCTTCCAAATGAACCTGGCCATGGACCTTGATTCCTTCCTAATCTCTAATGCGAATGCTTGGAAGATGTGAGTATCCTATGTGTACAAAATTCTCAAAGGTTGAAAGATTCTTCCCTTGCTTGGAAACGTCCCCTAAGGCCTATAAAAGAGTTGACAATGCAATTCTACTCTTCCTTAGTGAGTTCTAGGCCCAAAAACCCTCCATCTCCTCTACCTCCAGCCTACTCCAAGGACCGCTTCGGTGACCTCCTCCCTCTATTCTCCTCGCCTGCTGTCACATAATATAGGCAATAGGTTTGCCTTCCCCAACTTCGTCTACACCTCGCCATACCTACGAGGGGCTTCTTCCCCCTTCAGACATTGCTGTCCTCCCTCCTGGAGCAACTCTTCATCTCCGACATCGGCCAATCATAGCCAATGCCATCTTCGCATCTCCTTCATCAACAACCACTCCATTTCGACTCCGCATCTCCCCTGACTTGATTCACACACCCAACATCCGCTTCAACGCACCATCATGCTTGTGCCACCATCATCTTCCATGTCTCCGACGTACCACTGGCAACCTCGCGAAACTGTCTCACGCACCAAATCTCTCCCTACTAGTCTCAAAAGCTCTGCCATGTCCTCACAACCAAAACCCCTTAAGTAATTGAGGGGATTGGCCTCTCACACACTCCACCCAACACACACACCTACACACTACCTTCTCGACCTCGCTAGACCTCCACACTCACCTACACGCAATGCCACGACCACCAGCATGTTCGCCTTCACACGGCAATCTCCTGAAAACCTCTGATGTGGCTAAGAGGCCATTTTATCCTTTCAAGTGATAGTCGGACCTCCATCGTCGTCCCTGACTTCTCCGACCTTAGTGGCAGTCCTTCGACCACAATCCCTCAAGAATCCAGCCCCAGGTGCTACGGCTGAACTCGAGGACTCTTCCTAGGCAGTCAATCGAAGATTGCAACCTCACCATCGACCTCAATTGTAGATTCCACTACATGCTATTGCCGTGTGAAGAAACTGGGCGGATTAGTTCCACATCGTAAGTGGGAAGGCTCGCGACCATGCATAAGAGGGAAAAGTAACCCCTGTTGTTTGCCCAAGCACATAGGGGTCGAGTCCCTCTCACACCTCTATGCACTCCTCACCCGCCTACACTCCAGTGGGTCTGGTCCTTGGTCTGAATACCCTATTATTGACCAATTATCCCTTGGGTCTGAGAGAAAGAAAAAGAAGAGAGAGAGGGGGCAAGTTTTTGCCCTTCGCGGGTCTACTCTCTACACTTAGCTGATTCTTGAGAGGCCTTTGCCTTTGTGGTACTGTGCTGTGCCTCTCTCATGAGGTTTGAAAGAAGAAAGAAAGCAAGAGGCCCTTGAACCTCTTGAGGTTACTGTAGCGGCTTACACCTAAGCCATCTGTTGCTAGATTCCATCATCCGATCTCTAGGGGTGCCTTCATCTACACACTGTGGAAACATTTGATAAACATGGTTGACGTGGATATTCGGTTGAGATTTACTATTCAATTATTTGAGATACTTGTGAACTTAATTTTAAGGTTTAATTTGGTGATTCAAATCACCTTTTTAACTCGATCTTTTTGCACTATTGTTCTGATCATATTGAATTATCATTTTGAATAATCATTGCGTTCAATTACTTATATTTCTTGATATTGGTGAATTTAAATTGCATATTTACTCCCTGCGAATGACCTCAGACTCTATTTTCCTGAATCTGAGCATATAAATTTAAATGATTTGAGCGATTTTGTCTTATACTATGACGCATCTCTTAAACAATGATAATTTTTCCTAAACAACAGGGAGTAAATATGGAATTCACACACTAATCGAATATAAAATCTATGAGCACAATGATTAATTGTCACAAAGATATGTAATGAATAATCTACTCAAAGAAATGTATTCAACAATAACAATGGTAACTTAAGAAATCAGTGGGATAAAAAGAATATCAAACCCTAAAAATGGAGATTTAGATCACCAATTAATCCCACAATTTAAGCACATATCATAATTCTTAAATAAGCCAAATATCCAACAATGGTCCTTGAACAACTTAGTCAAATAGCCATGTTAGATTAGATACCAACTATCCCTATAGTACCTTAACAAATGCCTCAATTAGATGTCGTCAAGGTACTACAGACAACTTAAACCACTCAAAGCACAGCCAAGGCACAAGGGCAACCATAGAGTAAACCTTCTTCCTTAGATGCTAAGTGTTAGGCTTTTAAGCATGAATCTTGAGGCACAGGACACAGATCCCAGAGCAAAACCTACCCCTACCCTCCTAAGATATTCCCTTCTAGGCCCTAATCAGATCCTCAATCAGGTAATCGGGTCAAATACAAGGGACCAGGCTCATCAACGTGTGCAGTGACTGAGGTGTGAGAGGGCGTGAGAGAGCGCATGGGTGAGGGGACCTCACCCCCATGTTCAAGGTAGTGAGTCCTTAGTATAGATTCAATTTATGCATTCTTCTGAATTATATGTGTAAGAGGTCAGACTAAATCCCACTTTCCTTCTTTGCCTTACAACAGTGGAGGACTTGCATTGATTGCAGATGTTGGTGGGGCTCTTCTTTCCAATTGGAAGCCTAGATCATGTCGCAGAGGGATTCCACAACACTTGAAAGTAGATTGGCAGTTGAGGGTGGTCAAAGCATGGCGGAGGAGGTGGAGATGATGGCTGCAACAGGCGGAGATGGCGAGCGCCTGAAAAGCACAAATATGGGCTTATCGCCCCAGTTAGAACGCTTAAAAGCTTACCCAAGAGGTGGCAAGTGTACTGGTGGTGGAATTAAGGTGTGAGATGCCCGGTAGTGGGTTGTTAGAGGCAAAGAAGATGACTGGAAGAGGGGGTGTTTGGTGGGGCAGTTGAAAGGTTGAAACTTCCAATTAGTATAGGCTTTTGGTTGGTAGAGGATGACGAAGCTTCTGGAAGTGATGGTAAGGCATTTGGTGGTCTGTGGCGGCGTAATGGCTTCACTGGAGGTGTCGCCGAAGGTAGAGAAGACAGAGAAGAAGGCAGTGATGTGGTGATCGAATAGAAGTTTGAAAGGTTTAGGATTGGTCTAGGGAGAAAGAGGGAGAGAGAGAACCTATTGTAATGGACGAACGGGGAAGAATTGGCGTGCTGGTGTGATTGTTGACACCGGAGAAGGCGAAACCTCCGGAGATGAGTACGACAAGGAAGAAGGGGTCTGGGGGCCTCCACTTGGTACGGCAGGAAGTAGATGAGGGAGAGGAAGAAGATTCCTCTGCCTATTGTATGTGGTAGAGGATGATGACGGAGGATTGAAGAAGCTCACCAAAGTCGCAACGAAGGTGGCCAGAGGGAGAGAAAGTTGAAGAATTTAGGCCTGGACCGGACTAAGGATGGTGGTTTGGAATCGTTGAGCGTATATAGATCTCATAACCAAGCTCTAATTGAGGAAAGGAGCTTGATTTTCTTCGAGACACAAGAAACCCATGGATTTCATGGGATCGCTTAGGCACAATATAGCAAATTGGAAGTAAGATCTTGCTCAGACGATTCTCTACAATGTGAACACCAATCCCACCAAATTTGGTGGGATTTGAAGTTGATTTGATGAGGTTTTGAGATGGTCAAAGCACTCCTATAGGTCGGTTAACCTAGCAATGCCAGTAGGAGTATTTCTGCGAAGAAGGTGAAGAAGTTAGGGACCCATTTGAACGGAATTTCGAAAGTTAGGGGTCTGAGTGTAGGAAACAAAGGTTTTAGTGATTGAAATGCAAACTAGGTCAAGATGGACCCTGATTGAGCCCAATTTTTGGTACTAACCTAATTTGAACCCATCAAATATAATGGTGAAGTCAGATTTGAGTTTTGACCACGTTTCACTAGGCAATTTGTACAGAAGGCCAAATTAGGGCAAAATCCCATCTGAGACTCTATTCAAGGTTAACATGGGTTCATATGGTCAAACCAAGGTACCAATCCTCTCAGAATACTTTTCTATGAATTTAAGGAGGTTTAGATGAATTTTATCCTAACTAGAACCTTTTTAATTTAAGCAAGTCTAAAATTAGGGTATTGGTGTCCTATTTTGGTTCTCGGAATGCATGAAACCCTATTTCTGTCTGTGTGGACCCACTCTTTAGACTTTAATGCTGAATTGACATTTAATTAACCCCTATGTAACCCCGCGGTTACTCTGCATTCAGGATGTGACGTTAAAACTGTAGAATTGACCCTGATTTAATGTTCTCTCCTCAATATGGATCTGGGTGGAATTACGGCTCCCAAGTTATCATCCAGGAGCATTTGTCTCTTGATTTCAACTGATTCAAGTTAGTTATGGCTAATGATGGTGTTACCATCATACCCCCATGCCTAAATTTTACTATTCCCTTTCAAAATCCTATGGAAAGAACTAGATCTCTAGACCATGCTTTGGTGTTCAGATGCTTGATTTATGCCACTCTGTAGAAATTAGATTAGAATGCCAATAATAGGCCTAGTGGTACTCATGTGCCAGTCAAGATCCAGACTTGACTAGCTTCAACCTGGGTCTACCATGAAGGTTTCTAAGGCCCGCAAAAACTACCCATAGGTTCGTTGAACCCAGCAGTTAAAGCACCCCCATGTAGGCATATTATGTCAAAGTTCAATTTGCTAGTGCATTTTTGTAAGAGAGAGATAGAGAGATTTTTCATTTTAAGAGTTTTCGCTCTTTTCTTTTTATATTTCCCTAAATCTAGCCTCAGATTGGCCTTAAACATGGTTTGTACCGGATTCCTTATCCCTACCATCAATCCTTAAATGGTCCCTGTCTTTCGATGCTTCAAGATAGCACTGGCCATGGCAACCCCTAGAACTCCTGGCTTTCAACACTTTGAGATAGTGCCGCCCATGGCATTCTGTAGCTAAATTTAGGCCCTGACGATCGACATTTTGGGATAATCCCACCTATGGCACCTTAACCAGCACAAGGTACTTACATACCCCCAGTAAGATATTGTGATATCCTAGGAGACAAGAACCAAGGAGAAGATATGTTAATGCGCATCTTCGAGGGGAATTTTCTACCTCTCCATGCCGTGAACTTGTCCAATCAACTTGTGTTTTCGAGTCGCTCCTAAGCTAGATTTTCAGGTTGATTTTTAGAACAGAGCACTTTTTGCATTGTTTCTTTATTAAGTGCATTGAACCAAACTGGTGTGTAATTTTTAGGTGCTTATGTTACCAAGTCCAGCAAACCAAAGTGTAGGCAACGGGGCAGAATAATTCCTAAGCCTTAGACCTACTAGATCAGCTTCACACTTTCCTCAACCTCTTGAGGACTAATCTGGATTTTAATGAATACTTGAGTGTTTAAGCCCTATAATAAGCCCAAGAGGCCTGAGGCCTAAGATTAACACTCTTTACTAATCTCCTTATCTCTAGCATTTCAGGACTTAATCTTTATTTTAATTTGGTCTAGAACTTAAGTAGATCCCATAATCAATTACTATGACTATCATTTTTTCTTGATTTTTGCTCCTTTTTGCATTTTCTATTTCCTCCTCTTTTCCTCCTCAAGAAAGATTTTCAATCATTTATTAAAATTTTTCCTCCCTTTCTCTTTTTTTTCAATAAAATTTTTTGTCATAACCCCTCAAAGAATTGAAATTCCATTTATTTGCACTTTAATACTCCCCCATGCCTAAGTTTTGCAATGTTCTCATTATAAACTAGGTGGGTACGAATTCAGCTTGGTTCAGGGTTTAGAACAGGATCAAAGGGTGAGTGAATGGGTTGGGATGACTGTTGCAGACGATTTCAAGCTTTGATACAAGTACCAAAGGTGGAGTCGATTGTTCTAAAGTTGAACCCTCAAGTGCAATAGGAGTGTAGCTCAGAAGGATGATTAGAAGGGTCTCAATTTTTTGGAATGACGGGTTACCTCTCGTTAAGTGCTAAATTTAATGCCTTCAACAGAGCAAAAGGTGGTCAAGGAGAAGGGATGGTCAAATCAAAGGAATTTTATAGAACAAGCACCTTGATGAGTAGCCTGGTTGGTCAAACCAGGTGCTTGCTCAGATCATCTGGTTGATGCTATAGACAAAACCCAATTAGTTTAGTGGGTTGATGGATGTGAATCAATAAGTGTAGAGCCCACCAGATACTTTGAGGCTCGAAAAGATGTGGAAATGCAAAGCGCGGGTTTGCCTGAATCAGTTCAGTCTGATCAGAGCAAGGGTCCTCAAAAGATAATGGATCAGTGGAAAATGTAGGAACCCTACCGGTGGGATCAGAGAAGGATGAGATGTGATTAATGGTCTGATCAATGTCAGATTCCCGATCAAAAGATGGAGGTGAATCATATGCAACCAGATTAAAGAGAGGTGAGTCAGAGTAGAAATTGATTTCGATGGCTGGTCAGGGTTGGGATCAGATTTTGAAAAGCACTGTATGTGGTGTGGCTACATCAAGATCTAAATCATCGGCCTCAGCATCAGAATCAAAGAATGGGTCATGGATGCTGAGGTCGTAAACTGGCTTATAATCATCTAAAAAGAAAGGTTCTTCGAAATCAGAGTATGATTCAAAATCATCAGAGAATCTGCGAAAATCCATTTATGACCCTGATTCCAGATCGCGATTTCCACCATAGAACAAATCATGATGCATAGAATCAACAGCCTGACTTGGATCTAATCTAATCTCAAATTCTAAGCTCAAAGAGGTATCTTTATTAGGCATAGGCTCAGGTTCTTAACTCTTAGGGTAGACCCAATCAAATCCAAAC
Organism: Thalassia testudinum; assembly: GCA_037157565.1. Classification (NCBI taxonomy): domain Eukaryota; kingdom Viridiplantae; phylum Streptophyta; class Magnoliopsida; order Alismatales; family Hydrocharitaceae; genus Thalassia; species Thalassia testudinum. Next base: position 103,106,300 of record JAZHRO010000063.1, read on the forward strand.
TCTTCCAACTCTATTTCTATATTGTAAATCGGTGCGACTTACGAAAAATTGATTTGTACCTCTAAGGAGTCTAGAGAGGTATAACTATCAAATACGGGCCGAAAATCATAATTCAAATCTGAAATCTGATTCTCAGCATATTGGGCCTCCTGATTATCCCAAATAGGCTCAGATGTAGATTCTAGGTTAAAGATAGGAATTTGGCCACTAGAATCTGGACATGGTTCTATTGGGATGTCAATCACTCTCGAGGATTACCTTAACACGATAAGGTGCAGGAATTACATCCTCAAGAGGTTTTAACTATACTTTATCATAGGTGTTTGGAGAATCAAGGCATGATGGACCAGCTTCATGGCTCTCTAAGGCTGGTTCATAATTGGGAACACTTGCAACTGGATCCACTCAACCAACATCAAGATCAGGTTTGTCATTCTACACAAAGTTTAAATCTAATTTCATTTGGGTTGGGGGTCCACAGCAACCTTGATTTTCAAACCTAGTCTCTGGGAGATCACATTGATCCTCAATGTTGCTCCAAGATGGCTCATCAATTTCTGAGTAGATATATGGGTATTTTTGATTGATGATCTATTTCAACAGATTTATCAAATTCTCCCATTTATCAATGTCATCTTGGTGCGTTTCCCAAAGTAGTGGATTTGTCAGACATTGGATATACTCAGCATTATGCAATCTCTCTAATTCAATGTATCCTATCATGAGAATATCCCAAGTTGAACCATTTATTATTTGTGTCAACATCAGCTGAGCATGGTTCACAATGAAGGTTGTTATTTCTGACACCTTAACCTGAATGCTTCTAAATGGATCCAAGGTTTTGTAATACTTATCATGATGTCTAAGAGCAGCCTCGATCATTTTCTCTTTCATGCTCATTTGGGATTCAGGTTTCCTAAACAGTGTTCCTATGTTTTCAGGCTACATTTCCAAATTAGGTGGTGGATCAGGATGTAGAATCAAATTCAGGTCTAAATCAAATTGATTAGATTAGATCAGAATCCCCACAGAAGATCAACTCTAATAGAGACCTCTAGGCCAAACCTAGGACCTTTCCTGTGTATGTGCTCTAGAGAATAGATGAGGGACTGGATGTGAATTGGACCCAATCAAGGCACCCAAAAATTTTTGGATTACTAAGGCTATTTTGAGGCGGATGATACCTCTGAATCATAAATCCACACACCCAAGAATTACTTGGGTAGCTAAGAAGGGAGAGTCCCACAAAGGCCCCTACATGGTAGAGCATCCCCACGGGTTATAAGGTTACCCCCACCCGACCTTCCTTGTCACTGCGGTTCCAAGTTAACCGAAATGTGCGAATTGAGACCCTAAGTCTGCCAATTTTAGCCCTAATTGTGTCTTGAATTTCACTTGATTTATAAGTTGATTCGATTTGTGACCTAATTGAAGGTTGGTTGACCCACAAAGTGGACCAACTTCACTTGACCTGCCTCAAAATTGAGGATAAAATTTGGGTCAAGACCCAAAATCACCCTAAATGGACTCTCAGGTTATTAGATCCAAATTTTAGAGTTCAAGTGAATTTAAAACCTAATTTTTAGGGTTTTCTTGAATATATCTTTTCAAACAAAGGCTTGGGTGGCACACAAATGCGGGAATGTTAATTTCCTTTAATGCATGCAAGTGTGTACTAGCACTTCAAAACCCTAAAGTGAAAACCCTAATTGGATCTATTTCAAGTCTAATTTGATCTCAAATATAATACCTTGGACTCAAACAAGAATGTGAGTAGTCCAAGACGTCGAGAATTTAAGCGTAAATCCCTAATAGGTACAGGAAATCAGGATGGGGATCTCTAATCACATCATCTCAATCTTCAATCAAATATAAATCAATTTCGCAATTCAGGAATCCTTTTGCCTTTAAATGATGATTACTATAAAAATAAGGCAAGTGAATCCTAATTCATTTGTTTCCTTTTTCTCTTTCCCAATATTAGGAGGTGATTAGGGAAGAAGAGAAATTTTACCAGCCCCTAGAGTGGTTGATTGTGTGGAGGATCTTCTCATGATGTACCTCGTAAAAGCACAGCAAACCAGATAGGGCAAGTTAGTAATCAAATCAATCAAATAAGATACGACTAGTGGTGAAGTGCGCGTTGCTCCCCAGCAATAGCACCCAAATTTTTAAACATCTGAGTCAAGTTTTAGGAAAGCATTGTAGTATAGTCAAAAAAACCGCTTTTAGAACATTTAAAATTTGTAAAGAGTGCTCGAAAACAAAGAAATGAGTCTGAGGTCATTCGCAGGAAGCAAATATGGAATTCACACACTAATCGAAATATAAAACAAATGAGAGTAATGATTAATTATCACAAAGTTATGCAACGAATAATCTAGTCAAAGAAATGTATTCAACAATAATAATGGTATCTCAAGAAATCAGTGGGATAAAAAGAATATCAAACCCTAAAAATGGTGATTTAGATTACTAATTAATCCCATAATTTAAGCACATATCACAATTCTCAAATAAGCCAAATATTCCAACAGTGGTCCTTAAACCACTTACTCAAATAGCCATGATAGATCAAATACCAAATATCCCTACAGTACCTTAATAAATGCCTCAATTAGATGTCGTCAAGGTGCTATAGATGACTTAAACCACTCAAAGCATAGCCAAGGCACAAGGCAACCACAAAGTAAGCCTTCTTCCTCAGATGCTAAGTGTTAGGATTTTAAGCACGCATCTTGAAGCACAGGGCACATATCCCAAAGCGAAACCTACCCCTACCCTCCTTAGATATTTCCTTCTAGGCCCTAATTGAATCCTCAATCAAGTGATCAGGTTGGATATAGGGGACCAGGCTCACCGACATATGTAGTGAGTGAGGTGTGAGATGGTGTGAGAGAGCACATGGGCAAGGGGACCTCCGCCCATGTTTGAGGCAGTGAGCCCTTAGCACAGATTCAATATATGCGCTCTTCTTAATTGTACGTGTATGAGGTGGGACTAAATCCCACTTGCCTTCTTCACATTACAATAGTGGAGGACTTGCATTGATTGCAACTACTGGTGAGGCACTTCTCTCCAATTGGAAGCCTGGATAGTGTCGTGGAGGGATTCCGTAGCACCTGAAAGTAGAATGCCAGTTGAGGGTGATCGAAGCAGGGTGGACGGAGGTGGAGATGACGGCTGTAAAAGGTGAAGATGGAGAGCACCTGAAAAGCACAAACATGGGCTTATCGCCCTAGTTAGGATGCTCAAAAACTTCACCAAGAGGTGGTGAGTGTACTGGTGGTGGAATTAAGGCATGAGATAACCGGTAGTGGGTTGTCAGAGGTGGAGAAGATGACTGGAGGAGGTGGTGTTCTATGGGGTGGTTAAGAGGTTGAAACTTCCAATTAGTAGAGGGCTTTTGGTTGGCAGAGGATGAAGAAGATTCTAGAAGTGATGGTAGGGTGCTTGGTGGTCTGTGGCGGCATAATGGCTTCACCGGAGTTAGAGAAGACGAAGGGGAAGGTAGTGATGTGGCGGTCGAATCGAAGTTTAAAAGGTTTAGGATTGGTCTAGGGAGAAAGAAGGATAGAGAGAACCTATTGTAATGGAAGAACAGGGAAGAATTGGCATGCCAGTGTGATTGCTGGTGTCGAAGAAGGTGAAACCTATGGAGATAAGGATGGAGAGGAAGAAGGGGTCTGGGGGCCTCTACTTGGTACGGTGAGAAGAGGATGAGGGAGAGGACGATGATGGAGGATTGAAGAAGCTCATCCAAGTCGCAGTGGAGGTGGCCGGAGGGAAAGTTGAAGAATTTAGGTCCAGACCGGACTAAGGAAGGTGGTTTGGAGTAGCCGAGCTTATATAAAGCTCACAACCGAGCTCTAATTGAGGAAAGGAGCTCGATTTGCTTGGAGATTAGGGCACAAGGCACCCACGGATTTTGTGGGTTCGTTAGGGCACAATATAGCGAATTGGAAGCCAAGATCTTGCTCAAATGATTCTCTGCAATGTGAACACCAATCCCACCAAATTTGGTGGGATTTGGAGTTGATTTGATGAGGTTTTAAGATGGTCAAAGCACGCTTGTAGGTCAGTTGACCTAGCAATGGTGGTAGGGGTATTTCTGTGAAGAAGATGAAGAAGTTAGGGACCCATTTGAAAGGAATTTCAAAAGTTAGGGGTCTGAATTTAGAGGTTTTAGGGACTAAAATGCAAATTGGATCAAAATGGACTCTAATTGGGCCCAAATTTTGGCACTGGCCTAATTTAGACACAAGGAATCTAATGGTGAAGTCGAATTTGAGTTTTGACCATGTTTGACTTGGTAATTTGCATAAAAGACCAAATTAGGGAAAATCCCGTATGAGACTCAATTCAAGGTCAAAATGGGTTCAGATGGTCAAACCAAGGGTACTAATCCTCTCAGAATATTTTTCTATGAATTTTAGGAGGTTTAAATGATTTTTATCCTAACTAAAACCTCTTTAATTTAGGCAAGTCTGAAATTAGGGTTTTAGTGTGCAGTTTTGGTTCTCAGAATGTGTAAAACCGTATTTCTGTTTGTGTGAACCCACTCTTTGGACTTTAATACTCAATTGACCTTTAATTAATCCCTGGGTAAGCCCGTGGTTACTTTGCATTTAGGATGTGATGTTAAAACTGTAGAATTAACCCTGATTTAATGTTCTCTCCTCAAAACGCATCTGAGTGGAATTACGACTCTCAGGTGATCATTCATGAGCGTTTGTCACTTGATTTCAACTAATTCAAGTCATTTATGGCTAATGATGGTGTTACCATCAGTAATATACACATTCTTTTTTCCTTTTTGTATATATATGTTTTTATGGCTCTTTTAGTGTCATTTATAAGTGTTCGTGTGCATAGTTCATATATGTTAGTAGTGTATATAATATATGTTAGTATAGATAGTATTTTTGTGCCTATATTAAGGCATTACTTAGTTATTAGTGTACATAACTAACTTAGATTAGTTTAGATTAATTTTGAATACCTTTCTACCTATTTATATGTTTGAGGCATTATCATTAACATTATTCTTTCATTGTTGCACATAATTGACTTAGATTAATTCATTCTTTGATTCTTTCACTATTATTCATTCATTTGTAAATAAGCTTAACATTTTTGGAATAAAAGATGATTTTTAGATAATAAAGAGTGATGTATATCAATAACTACCTTCCAGTGAATGACCTAAAATGAACCTGTAAAAATTATATATAAATAAATAGCATCTGTTTGGATTGTGACATTATACTACAATGTGATTAATTAACAATAATTAATAAGCTCTCTAGACTTAACAACATTTCTCTCAGATCCCATTCGTCTACCTAGATAGGATTTTTAATGCTTTTTTAGTTATATTTAATCACTTTCTAGATTAGCTTAGATTAGTTTAGATAGTTTAGATCATAAATTGATTATTAAATTTCTTTGAATTAGGAGTAGATCAATGTAATACCCATCCACCCTCTCTGATCAATTTCGATCATAGAGGAAGATCCACTCATTCATTTGGTTCATTTGACCTACCTCTTCACTTCACAAACATGTTCATATTCTCTCCTCGATGTTTTAATCACATGAACACTCCAGCCATTAGAATAATGAGGAGCACTGAAGTCTAGTGGCTATCAGTGCTCCTCATGCGCTAGATTCACCTATGGGTTCTCTCATACACCTCACACAACAAGGACCCTCCTGATGATTTGAATTGAATGAATTTTATCGATTGACTTGGATTTGAGTTTCAAGAGCAATTGGGCTTTAATTCAATCTAATTGATGGAATCAATGTTACAGACGTCTAATTGCATCAAATATGATTGCATTAAACTTTGTTTGGTTTTCATTTCCTTATTCAACCATGCCCAACTTTTATCTCAATCACTATTTCTATCCATTGCTCAAGTAGTAATGGCTAAGGAAAATTAGTTGCACTAATTTGAAGCCATTGGAATGACCTAATAGGTTCTAGAGGATCGTAATAGGTTCCTGAACACCAATTAATGGTGTGCAGGAATCTAAAGTGATCAAATCACTTGGACGATCACACATCAAATGCCCAGGTGGGCGAAATTGAGTTTGGATTTCAAAGAGTTTTAATCAGCCCATCCGAGTTTGAATGAAGTTTGATAGATTGCAATGAAGGTCTAAGACTTGATTTTAATTAGTTTCAGTGCATGAATTGATTCTTCCCTCTTCGCTGTCTATAGTAAAAGAGGGAAGATTGATTAGGGTTTTTGATATTCCTTGATCCTCAATTTGATTTTGGTGGAATTCTAGATCTTCTATAAAACATTTGCAACATAATTGATAAGTGTTTTACTGAGTAAAAGTTAAATCTAGAATGTATTCTCAATCAACCAGGTCAGATATGAGTTTGGATCTAAATCATTCAATTAATGTTTTTATGACCTGAGCTATAGTTTTAAGATGATTTCTCATAAGTAAACTAAGTGTTTGAATGATTGTCGTAGTGTTTTGAATCTTAAATCATGTTTGAGATGTTTTATTAATAGTAACCACAATATTGATTTGTATAAATGAAGTCTTTGAATGAGGATCGAGAAATTTATGTGGATTTTGGATAATTTGATGTTTATAAAGAGTTTTCTAAGATGGAATTTACATAAATTTGATCTTTAGATGTTGTAAAAAGCTATAGAATATACTGATGAACCTCAGATTTAAAGCTTGAATCAGTAGATAGCTGTTGCAGTGCTTTCTGTAGTGCTAAATCCTGTCAAGGATTGTTGATGATGAATCTTGATACTGAACTATGTTTCCAAGATAATCCAATGTTAGATCAAGTTGTAACAAGCCTTCATGTACTTGGATAAGGTTTACCTTAAATTTACATTGATTTGTAATTCATTTTAAAGTCTGTTAGAATACTCTATCAGCAAGAACAAAGTCTGAAATCTATCTAATTTGTTGATTTGATGTAATTCAATGCATAAACATAGTCTTGGATCTGATTTTGATGTTTACTAATATCTAGATGTTTGTCATGTTCTAATTTACAATTCCAGTGTCTTGAGATGATTTATAAGTCTTTATATCCATTTTTCATCATTTTGAGGCCTTTTTCCAGCTTTTTACTGTAAATACTATGAAAATTAGAAAATAATGTAAATAAATAAATAAAAAGTGTCTTAAGGGAGATTTGTATATATTTGAGGTGTGTGTATAGTTAGATTTAGGTTTAGAGTTCCCTAATTAGGAGAACATACTAGCAGAAGTTTCTACTTCCAAGGTTTTGTAAATAAGGAAAACTTGTGAAAAATCCAAAAAAGAGTCTTTTTCCCCTTCTTCCTAGTTTTCTCTTCCCTTTTCTTTCTCCTTATAAAACACAAAAACAAAAATCAGAAAAACTCAAAAATCTTCAAAAAACACCTCTTGTATATATTTATATATATGCATATATTGTAATATATAGTAAGTTATATGTAGTGTACATATATATTATATCTATAGTATTTATATGGAATTAAGCTATAATAAGTATTTATGTTAAATTATAGAGTAAAATAATGTATATATGTATATATTGTACAATTAATTATAATATATTTATATAACTTATATGTATATAAATACATTTCAGGTCTCCGAAAATGTTTAAGCTATATTCATCATTTTAGGTCTCCTTAAAACATCACGTCATCACCATCATCAACCACCTCCGTCGGCCATAATTCGTTGACCAACTTCACCGCTACTATGACCTGGAGCTGCGGATAGATCTTGTGATGCCTTCTGTACTGCTAATTCGAGGAAAGAAGCAAAGCACCAGCTTCAATTGGAGAGAAGCACTCGGCTGCATCATGCAAAGAAGCAAGGTAGGACATTTAGTCCCACCTCATAAGAGGAAGTGCTGCCAGCTACACATATAAGGTATTTGTTTAAGTTGTATTCAACAAAGCCAGTGACAAATCCTCCCTATTCCATCCAATAATTAGGTCTCCTTACTTCCTCTCCCTCTATAGATCCTCCTCGACTCCTTCATTCTTCGATTCGACCCCTGAACACCACTCTCCCCCTCTGTCTTATCGACGGCCGACGAAGCTCCGGTGAGCTTACCTGGCCAACATAGTATACCAAACACTACGCTGTCATCGCCATGAACTCTGCCTCACCTCCTTGCACAAAAGCCCTCTATCTATTTTCATTTTCACTCACTTCATGACTCCCCCAAACACCTCCTCCTCTAGTCATCTTCCCTGCCACTGTCCGAGCACCACACATCTCCATTCATTAAATTGTCACCACCATCTTATTCCATACATCACGGAGATCACCCTGAGCTTCCTAATTGGGGCATCTAGCCCATGTTCTGATCTCCAGGTCATCACCAAACAGCCACCACCACCCTCATCTTCTCCGATCATAGCATCGCTTCTCCAGCCATCCAACACCATGCTGCTGCCTTCTCCTAATGCGGCTCCAGGTCTTGAAGCAAGTTCAGGTGACAATTGAGGTAGAACAAGCTCCAGCTGCCTTGATTTAGCTCACAAGTTAGTCGTAACTGCACGCGGAGGACGTGTTGGTCTCTAGTCCCACATCAAGGAGGTAGAGGCTTGCGAAGGCACATAAGTTGTTTTCCTGTTCTAAACTCCTCGCCCAATACACGGGGGGTCGGGTCCCCCATGCACTCAATCCTTCCACTCCTCACTCACCTGCACCCTTGGTGAGCCTGGACCTGATATTGCTCATGACTCGATTACGGATCTGATTATGCCCGATTATGAGAGAAAAGGGGAGGAATTTGTGAGGGGGGAGGGTTTTGCTTCAGGATTTGTGTCCTGTTGCCTTGAGACGCATAACTATTCTCTATGAGAATATGAAGAAGGCCTCTGACCCTATGTTGGCTCTATGCTCTTGTGCTGTGCTTGAGAAAGGAGCCTTGTGCTAAGGCTGCTTCTGAGTTCATAAAGGCCCTTTGTTTTATTCTGAGGTCTTGATCGTTAAGTCGACTGTGAAGGATTGGAGATGTCTGATTAAGGAATACTATAGATTCATTTGATTCTTAATTGATGCTTGATCTAAGATACTATTGAGATATTTGATTGCATTAAATCTTGGGATGTATGCCTAAAATTGAGGGAGTTAAGTGGTGATCTAAATCACCATTTTTTTAGCTCTTCTATTCTTTTTGTCCCTCTATTTCTTGACAAATCTTGTTTATCATTGACTATCATTCTGAGTAATTTATTCATTGCATATCTTTGTGACAATTAATTATCGTGCTCATGTATTTTATATTACGATTAGTGTGTGAACTCCATATTTGCTCCCTGCAAATGACCTCGGACTCCAAATTGATTTTGAGCTTTTAAATTTAAGTGTTTATGGAAACGGCACCAAAATGTTTAAGGCATTTGAGTCATCTCTTAAGAAATGTATTTGCGTTGTAGTATAGTTGACAAAAATGTGACAAACACTTAAATTTATAAGCTCGAAATTAATTTGGAGTTCGAGGTCATTTGCAAGGAGCAAATATGGAATTCACGCACTAATCGGAATATAAAATAGAAGAGCATAATAATTAATTGTCACAAAGATATGCAATGAATAAATTACTCAAAATGATATTCAATGATAAACATGAGTGTTTGGAGGCTATTAAGGAGTTTTAAGTCGTTTTGTTGTAGCAAAGCCTCAATTTCCAGAAAGCATTTAAATTTATAACTCATAATTAAAGAAGAATCTGAAGTCGAACACAGGGAGCAAGTAATAGCAATTTAATCTCACTAAGCACAAGAAATATGAGCAATTACAATCAAAACTTTATTTAAAACAACTCAAAATGTATATAGATGAAATCAAGTATCACAGTGTAAGAAGAAAGGGTTAAAATGGTGATTTGAATCACCAATTAACCCATTGAAGTTAAGCTCTAGTATCTCAAATATTTGAATAGTAATTCTCAATCAAATATCCCATGTCAACCAGATGTATATCCCAATAGAACTAAAGTACCAATAGAGATCAGACGAAGGTACAAGGCATCAGACACCTTAAGTGCTCAAGGCTTAGCTTCAACAGAAGAGGCAAAGGCCTCCCCTCTAATTCCTTCATGCCTCAACAGAGAGGCAACCATAGCACCGCAGCACAGAGGCAAAGGCCTCAGGATTAGCTAAGTATAGAGAGAGCAATAGAGGGCAAAACCCACCCTCTCTCTCTTTCTTTCTCTTCTTCTCTCTCTCAGAGACCCAGGTTTAACCGGATAATCGGATGGGTAACCTGGCGTGAAAAGGACCAAGCTTGCGGGCATGGGTCGCAAGCGAGGAGTGCTCGATCGGGTAAGCGAGTGTGAGGGGTCGGGGAGAGGAATTCCTTATATGCTGCACAGCCAGCTGCTAAGTCCCTATTGTAGCGAATTCGTCATTGTTTAAGAAATGCGTCATAGTATAGGACAAATGTGCTCAAACAAATAAATTTATTACTCTAAAGATCGTCAAGAAAGTCAAAGGTCAAACACAGGGAGCAAGTATTGCATTCACACACTAATCAAGATGAATATATATATATGAGCACAAGAAATGAGCCAAGAATGATATTCAATAACTACTCAAAATTGATATTCAATAATACGCATGAGTACTTCAAGAGTTCAATATGACAAAAAGAAACCTAGAACAAAATAATGGTGGTTTAGATCACCAATGATTAGTCTAAGCATATATATTAAGTACTTCAAATGATGCTATAGTGTTTTCAACCATGTTACTTAGGTGCTTAAATATTCCAATAGTACCAATATCAAACACAAATCAGACGTAGCCTTTACAAGTCAGACGACTTAACTTCACAGCACCTCAGCAGAACACAAGGCTCTCTCAAGAGCCTTTCTTGTTCTTCACTTCAGCTCCTTTTCTTCTTTTGTCTCTTTCTCTTCTTCTCTGGCCTCAACTTCTTTCCTTCACAAAGCCTTCTCTTTCTTTCATCTTCTCTATTTTTTCTCTGGCTCTTCTCCTCTTCTCTTCTTTCCTTCCCAGTGACTAAGTGTCGCACAGTGCAGAGAGGAGCAAAACCCTCCCCTCCCCCGCTCTCTCTCTTTCCTTCCTCCTCTCTTAAACCTGGGCTAATCGGGTATTCAGGCATGTACAGTAACCGGGTCCAAGGCTGCATGCATGAGGTCGTAGCCGAGGAGTGTATAGCTTAGGTGGGTCGGGTGTGTGGGGTGAAGCGGGGACCTCACCCCCAAGTGTCTTGAGGTGATAAGACAAGATGAGAAAAATAATTTATGTGGCTGCAACGGCTCTTCTCCCACAGATGTGGGACTAAACGTCCCCTTGTTCTTCGCATGCATCTGCTACTGGAGTAGCTTGCAATTGGAGGTAGAGGAGTAGTCGAAGCTCCTAAATGAAGACCTAGAAGAGTTCCTGGAAGTCACCCGCATGTCCTGGGTGTAGCACCTAGGGCTCGCGTGGCTTGGAGCTCAAAGAACGAAGGCGACGATGGAGACGGTGGTGGATCTCTGGCTGAAGACTTGAAAGAAAGAATAAGGCCTCATAGCCACATTATAATATCTCAGGAGGATCGTCGAGTGATGGTGGATGTGGTGGTGGCGATTTCGTGGTGTGAGAAGGCGTGAGGTGGTCGGTCAATGACGGAGAATGACGTGCAAAGGTGGGTTGGTTGACGGGGAGTGTGCGTGGACAAAAGGATGAAATAGGAGAGGGGTTTTATGTGGAGGCGTACAACAGAGCTTGTGGACTTGCCGGTGAGGCGTTTGGAGGTGCATAGCATATGGAGGATCTCGTCGGAGGTGCAACCAGAGGTGGAGGAGATGATGGTGAATGGCGGCATCAAGGGTTATTTTTGGGTTTTAAATAGAGGGTTAGAACATAGGGAACTAAGGAAACCTAACTAACTTAATCTAATGGATTAAAGGGACAAGGTAGCGTCAGCTTTGATTGGTCGGCACCATGGAAGATGAAACCTCCGATGGGTGAACGACGAGGAAAGAAGGGGTTTTAGGGGCTCCTACGCGTATTACGAGGAGCAGAAGAAGTTGGGGAAGACAAACTCGTTGGCTATTGTCCATGATGCCAACTGAAGAGGCTTGATGGAGGAGCTCCTTGGAGTTGGTGGAGATGGAGTTCGGGGAGAAGGGAAGAAGGGGGAACTGGCCTCTAAACCAAGCTAAGGAGGCAAGATTGTGCATGGAGGTCTTTTTATAGGCCATAGGAGAGCATTCCAAGATTGGAAACAAAGCTTGGAAGCTTCGAGCTTTCGCAAGAATAGGAAACCCTTGGTTTCAAAGGGTTCGTATGAGGATTTGGGCAAGAATTAGAGCCCAAGATGCTGCTCAGATTGTAGGGAAACTCTTCATGAATCTTCCTTCAAATTTTGGAAGAGTTTGGCCATGAAATCAAGGAGTAATCCCTGATTGAAGGTCGTCGGTGATGGGTTTAGGAGTCTGAAGGTGGTGGGGACCTGTTGGTGAAGAAGGTGATGAAGTTAGGGCGTATTTGCAAGAATTTCAAAAGTTAAGGGCATATGTGTGAGAGAAAAGAGTCAGACTGGACTAGAATGTAAACTTGGTCAAGGTGATCTCTAATTGCATCCAAATTTTGGTACAAACCTAATTTTGGCCTAAGGAAGTTGATGGTGAACTTAGATTTAGGTTTTAACTAAGTTTTACTAGGTAATTTGCATAAAAACCTAAATTAGGGCAATTATCTATCTAGACTCTATTTTAGCTCAAAATAGGTTCCAATCGTCAAATCAAAGGTACGAAACCTTAGAAAATATTTTTATATGATTTTTAGAAGGTTTAGGTGAATTTTATCCTGATTGAAACCTCAGCTAATTAAGCAGGTCTGTTTTTAGGGTTTCAGATGTCCGTTAATTCTTGAAATGCATGAAAATTCGTTTCTGTCTCAGGGACCCTCTTATTAGACATTTATGAACATTTAACCTTTAATTAACCCCTAGGAATCCCCATGATTGTTCTGCATTTAGGATATTCTGTCAAAACTGTAAATTTACCCTTGTTTTAATGAATTTCTCTTAAAATGAATATGCAATGAATTGCGGTCTTCTGGTGGTTATGTAGGAGCATTTATTAATGGATTATGACTAACTAAAGCTTGATATGGCTGGTGATGACATCATCATCATACCCCTATGCCTAACTTTTGCTAGTCCCTTCGCAAAATCTTATGAAAAGAACTTGAATTCTAGACCATGCCTTCAATGTTCAGAATCCTAATTTATTCTTCTCTTTAGAAATTAGGTGAGAATACTAATAGTAGGCCTAGAGGTAATCAAGTACCAATCAAGATCTAGACCTAACTAGCTTTAGCCTTATTTTTCCGCAAAGGTTTCTAAGGCCCATAGAAACTATCCTAAGGTTCGTTGAACCCGGCAATTAAATCACCCGTGCTTGTAACATGGTTATTTCAGGTTTAGTTTGCAGTGCATTTTTGTAAGAGAGAGATATAAAAGAATTTTTGCATTTTGGAGAGCTTCTCTCTCTTTTTCTTTTCCTTATTTCTAGCTTTGGATTGGCTCAAAAACATGGTCTGTATCGAATTTTTGGTTCCCACCATCAATCCTCGCAGGGTCCCTAGCAATCGATGCTTCGAGATAGCACCACCCATGGAAACCCCCAGAACCCTGGCTTTCGACCCTTCGAGATAGTGCCACCCATGGCATTCTGTAGCTAAATTCAAGCCCTGGCAATCGACATTTTAGGATAATCCCACCCATGGCACTTGAATTAGCCCAAGGTGCTTACATGCCTCCGGTAGGATATTTAGATATCCTAAGAGACAAGTACCGAGGAGATGGCATGTTATTGTGCATCTTCGAGGGGAATTTCCCACCTTTCCGCACTAAGAACTCATCCAAATCAACTTGTGTTTAAAAGATGCTCCTAATCTAGGTAGCTTTTTCAGAACAGAATAAACGCTTTTGCGCAATTTTGATTGATTAAGCATGCTCAATCAGACTTGTGCGTGGATTAGGGTGCTTAGGTTACCGAGTCCCGCAAACCAGAGGTCAGTTAACGAGGCTGAATACTCCCTAAGCCTTAGACTTAATACATATACTTCACAGTTTCCTCAACCTCTTGAGGATTATTCGGATCTTAATGGGTATGTGAATATTTAAGCCCTAAAACAGGCCCAAGAGACCTAAGATCAACACTAATACTAATCTCCATGTCTCTTAGCACTTTTTTACTTTTATTTTTCTTTCTTTTGATTTGGTCTAGAACTTAAGTAGATTCCATAATCATTTACTAATGACTCACTTTTTGTTTCAAATTGCGGTAACTTTTGAAATTTAAATCACCTCCTCATTTCCTCCTCAAGAATGATATGTAATTAGGCTCACAAAATTTTCCTCCCCTTACCAATTTTTTGTTCTTTTTCAATTTTTTATTTTTTTAGTTTTTTGGATATGTATTCTTTTGTGAGATCCCCTCAGAAACTTGAATTTTTATGTGTTTGCACTTTAACACCCCCTAAGTTTTGCAATGTCCTCATTATAAACCAGAGTGTATGAAATTATCTTGCTTCAAGGATTAGAATAGGGTAAAAGGGTGGGTGAACAGGTCGAGATGACTGTTGCGGACAATTTCAAGCTCCGGTATGTGTACCAAAGGTGGGATCTAAGGATTCCTACGGGAGGGGGTGAGATTTGCAAGATATAAAAATAAAGTGCAGAAGCAAAATAAGAATCTCACAAAAAATGACAAGCACATAATTACACAAATGATTTTTAGGTGGAAACCCAAACCCGGGTAAAAACCACCACCTAAGTCTCTCGACTTAGGATTTTCCGATCGACCAAGTCGATCAAAATCCACTAACTGAACTACTTTAACGAGGGTAGTTCAACCTCTATACAACCACACTACAAGTATGAGGGTGGCGTTCCTCAAACCTCTTCTCTTCACGAGAAGGTTTTTGTCTTGCAAAGGAGACGAGAATTCGTAAAGCAAATACCAGAACAAAAACAAATACAGATATCCTATAGAGCCACAAAGTAAAGAGAAAAACACTAGCTTCTATAGGCAAAGAACTTCCCGTAGATGGAAGTGCGTAGGTGTGATCTCGGCAGAGTAACGATGCTCTTGGATTTGTTGAATGGAGCTTGGAGAGCAAGATCACTTCTCTTCTTGAGAATAGCTTCTTCATGACACAAATGGATGCAAAAATGGTTTCTAATGGTGTGTCTTAACAAGGGAGGGCTACCCCTATATTTATAGGTGGCCTAAGAAGGCTTTGGAAGGCCTTGGGTGGCTTCCATAGCCGTTGGGAATTATCCCAAGGCAAAACAGGCCATAATTAGAATCATTAATGATTATGACAGGGTCATCAGACGTCTGGGAAAAAGATCAGACATCTGCAAGTCATGTTTAAGACATCTGGAAGCTAGATTAGATGTCTAATACTAGACGGGTTCCCTTACTGACTTTCATCAGATCGAAACAGGGTTCTAGTGTAAATCAGTTAGAGGACATATTAGATGTTTAGCACTAGGTCTCGATGTTCGGAAACCTAATTAACTACAAGAATGGATTTCCCAAGATCCAAATGGCTATATTCATCTAAGAAAGCAACTTAGGGTCAATCGAGGGAAAATGACTAGTTATCAGACGTCTGGAGTCCTCTAAGGACGTATGATAGAAGATCAAAGGTCAAAGCCTCAATGATCATTTTCTAAAACAACATTCCACTAATTGGACATCTGGAAAAGTCATCAGATGTCAGCTAAGACGACTGGACTAAGGGTTGATCATCTAAAATCAACAGATAGAAGGTTGTAAGACCACCCTACAAGTTTGAATGTCTGATTCAACATTTAGACATCTTAAAATTCATTATCAGGCATCTGAATTTATAGTTAGATGTCTGAAAAAGTTGTCTGAAGCCTATTTAGGTTTTCTATGTTCTCTACAAAAAACCTAAGTATCCTAAGATTGTGCAAGTGTTCCTAGGACTACAGAGTTGATACTTTGAGGCTCTTTAACATGCAACTAGAAAAGAAAACACAAGGAACAATAAAATAGAAAATACAAGAATAGAATATCTATCCTATTCTTCATCTCCTTCCTTCTTCAAGCTTTCGCTCCTTGCGATGCTCCTTCTCGTCCAATGAGCTCCTCCAATCCACCATGGATGCGAGCTCTGAGGTCTTTCACACTTGTATCCATTTGTATTTTCCTGAAATCTAAAGTTCAAATATAAATGTTAAAACATAAGTGTTTTGTTATCATCAAAATTAACGATCATGGTACTCTTGCACCAACAATCTTCCCCACTTTTATGATGACAAAATCATAAATAATAATCCATAAAATGCTCCTCCCTTTTGACATTATCAAAAAGGTATCACAATTTTTAATTATCCAAAACTCCCCCTTAAAACATGCTCTTCTAATTTCATCTTTTCCATAAAACAAGATAGCTATGTTATTACCTCCCCCTTTCTAAAGGCAATATAGCTATGTTATTTTTAAAACTCCCCCTTAAAGATGGACAATTAGCTCATCAATTTTAAACTCCCCCGATCTAGATGCTATAAAAGAAAAGATAGGATTAAGGGTGTACCTCACTTACCATGGCCAATAGAATGGCCCAAATGGAGGTGGATGCCAAACCAGATGGGGCTCCCACTAGTAGTTGGAGGTTCGGGCATCGACGTTGGTCTCCAATCGAACATTCGACACGAGACGGCTCGGACATTTGTTCATCGTCTCGTCGGTCTCTTCTTCTCCTTCCTCGGTCTACTCCTTGGTCCTCCCAATTCAGGTTGACCATTCTTGATCTTGTAATTCCAATCCTTGATGTTGTAACCTCCCTTGAAACCTACAAAATAAGATTCTACTTGAACTTTTGGTATCCAAGTTAGCTTGGATTTGGATTTGTTAGTTGGTCTCCTAGAAGGAGATCCTTTCTCAACCTTAGAGCTATAAAAATTATCTAATTTGTTTACCAAGTTATTAGATTCTTCCCTAAGGCATGCAAGTTCTATTTCTATAACATGCATTTTTGTTTTTAAACTAGAAATTTCTAATTTTAAACTTGTCTTTCCCTCAATCAATTTACTATTTTCATTGATTAGGCCTCTATTTTCTAACAACAAGTTATTATCCTTAGGACTAGAACTAGTTTCTAGATCCTTAAGTTTAATTTCTAACCTACGATTTTCAGAGTTTAGAAAGCTAGTTTTCTTTTTAATATTTTTATTTTCTACCTTTAATGACTTACTAACTTCAAAAAGCTCATCAAAGGCATCTTGTAAATCTGAGTTTACCTCATTGTTGGAGTCGCTTTCGCTATCATTTGCCATGGCCATGAAACCCATGCAAGCGATTTCTTCCTTGGGATTTTCTTCTTCCAAGCTCGAGTCATCCCAAGTAGCTTGGAACACCTTCTTATACTTCTCCTTCTCCTTCTTCTTCTCCTTCTTATGAAGAGGGCACTCAGGTCGTAGATGCCCCTTTTCGTTGCAATGATAGTAACATCTTGGTCTTCCTTTCTCCTTCCTTTCCTTATCTTTCTTGGAATCTCTACAAAACTTGGAAAATTTTTTAAGTAAAAATTTAAATTCTTCTTTATCAAAACTTACCTGGATGTTCGAAGCAGCTCTAAATGTGAGAGACTTCCTCGGTCTTTGTTCCAGTGCATCCTTCTTCTACTTCAACTTCATCTCGTAGGCCATTAGATTACCTAGGAGATCCTCAATGTTGAGCTCCTCCACTTTGTTCACCTCCTCAATAGCGGTGACCTTCGGTTCCCACTCCGGTCCACGGGAATGAAGAAGCTTCCCCTGACGCTCCCCCTTAATGAAGGTCTTTCCTAATGCCTTAAGATTGTTCACTATAAGAGTGAACCTAGTATACATCTCACTTAAAGATTCATTAGTCTTCATAACAAAAGATTTAAATTCTTGAGAAAGAATGTTGATTTTAGAAGACTTTACCTTGGAGGTACCCTCGCGAGTTACCTCTAATGTATGCAAAATCTCATATGTGGTGGCTCATTGTGAGATTCTGTTGAACTCCTTCGGACTAAGTGCACAATATAATGCGTTCATCGTCTTCCCGTTGAGTGATTGCTCCCGAATCTGTTGTTACGAGTAGCCTGCAGTGGGTCTCTCTAGGATGTCGAAGGGGGTCTCACATCAGGCCCATATTGTGAAGTCGTTGGCTTGAAGCCACGTCTTCATCCTAAGCTTCCAATACCCATAGTTACTCTCTTCGATTTAGGGAGGACGGGTAGTGGACTGCCCCTCGACCAGTCAGATGGTGGTGATGCTTCCCTCCATTGATCTTTCCACAAATGTTACTCCTGAGGGAGGAAAACTTGCTCTGATACCAACTAAAGATTCCTATGGGAGGGGGTGAGATTTGCGGGATATAAAAATAAAGTATGGAAGCAAAATAAGAATCTCACAAAAAATGACAATCACACAATTGCATAAATGATTTTTAGGTGGAAACCCGAATCCAGGTAAAAACCACCACCTATGTCTCTCGACTTAGGATTTTTCAATCGACCAAGTCAATCAAAATCCACTAATCGAACTACTTTAACAAGGGTAGTTCAACCCCTATACAACCATGCTACAAGTATGAGGGTAGCATTCCTTAAACCCTTTCTCTTCATGAGAAGGTTTTTATCTCGCAAAGGAGACGAGAATTCGCAAAGCGAATACCCAAACAAAAATAAATACAGATATCCTATAGAGCCACAAAGTAAAGAGAAAAATACTAGCTTCTATAGGCAAAGAAGAACTTCCCTTAGATGGAAGTGCGTAGGCATGATCTCAGCAAAGTAACAACACTCGGATTTATTGAATGGAGCTTGGAGAGCAAGATCACTTCTCTTCTTGAGAATAGCTTCTCTATGGCACAAATGGATGTGGAAATGGTTTCTAATGTTGTGTCTTAACAAGGGAGGGCTACCCCTCTATTTATAGGTGGCCTAAAGGCTTTGGAAGGTGTTGGAAGGCTTCCATAGTAGTTGGGAATTATCCCAAGGTAGAATAGGCCATAATCAGAATCAATAATAATTCTGATAGGGTCATCAGATGTCTATAAGTCATGTTTAAGACGATTGGAAACTACATCAGTTTTCTAGGGTTGGTTCAGAATTGTGAACACCTGCAATTGGATCCTCCCAACCCATCTCAAGATCAGGCATACCAATCTGTACGTAATTTGGATCAAATTCCATTTGGGTTGGGGGTCTACAACGACCTCAATTCTCGACCCTGGGATTTGGGAAATTATGTTGATCACTGGAATTACTCCAACATGCAACCTCTCATAGGTATTTTTGATCAATGTCTTTATATATTGTATTCAACAATTTTCCCTGTTTTTCCATGAGAACTTGGTTTTTTTCAAAATGTCTAGGATTTGACCAACATTGCAAACACACATTGCTATGTATTCTACTAAGAGATCATTCCGGGTTGAACCATGTTTCATTCGTGTCCATATTATTTCGATGCGGTTCAGAATGTGGTCTGTTGTTTTTAAAAATTTATCCTGAATGTCCCTATCTAGGGCTCTATAATATTCTTCGTGGTGTCTATAGGCAGCCTCAATCATCTTGTCTTTAATAGTCATTTGGGACACAGGTTTTCTAATTACTTTGCCCAAAATGTCAGGTTGCATTCTCAAATCAAGTGATGGAATCAAGATGTAGAATCAAACTCAAAGTTAGATTGGAACTGATTAGATCTAAAAGAAATTCCCAACAAGATCTAATGAGGTCTCTTAGGTTAAAAACCTAAGGACCTTTCTGTGTGTGTGCTCTAGAGAAAAGATGAGGAACTAGATGTTATTTGGACCCAATTGATTCACCCAAATATTTTTGGATGACTAAGGCTGTTTCAAGGCGGATGATACCTCTGAATCAGAAATTTGTACACCCGAGAAATATCTAGGCAGCCAGGAAGGGAGAGCCCTGTAAAGACCCCTACATGATAGAGCATCCCCACGGGTTACAAGGTTTTCCCCACCCAACCTTCCATGTCACTATGGTTCCAAGTAGACCGTAATGTACCAACTTAAGACTTTAAGTCTACCAATTTTATCCTAATTAGTGCCTTGAATTTCACTTGATTAGAAGTTAATTTGACTTGTGACCTAATTTGGAGGTTGATTGGCCCACAATGTAGACCAACTTCTCCTGACCTGTCCTAAAAAGATGGAGAATGAAATCTAGGTCAAGACCTAGAAATCACCCCGATTTGACTCTTAGGTTATTAGGTCCAAGATTTTTAAGGTTCAAGTGAAATTAGAGCTTGATTTTAGGGATCTTCTTGATTATATCTTTTCAAACAGGGGCTTGTGTAGCATACAAATGCGAGAAGGTTAATTCTCTTTTAATTCAAGCAAATGTGAGCTAACTGTTCAAAACCCTAGTGTTGAAATCCTAATTGGCTCTATTTCACATCCAATTAAATCTCAAGTTGTTCTTCATGGACTTCAAAAAATAAGTGCATAGTCCAAGAAGATTAGAAATTAAGCATAATCCCTAGTAGGTACAGGAGATTAGGATGGGGAATATCTAATCAGAATCGTCTCGGGCTTCAATCAGATATGAAAATTTTTCATAAATTAGGAAAATTTTCCTTTTAAATGATGATTTACTAAGAAAATGTGGCAGGTAGTTCCTAATTGGTTTGTTTCCCTTTTTTTTATCTTCCCAAGAATAGGAGGTTGATTAGGGAAGAACGGAAAAGTTACTTGTCTTAGAGTGGTTGAATTGTATGGAAGTTCACCTTGTGAAGTACCTCGCAAAACACAAGAAACAAATAGGGCAAGTTAGTGCTCAAATATAATCAAATAAAATAAAGAATAGCGGTGAATTGCACATTGCTCCCCTGCAACAGCTCCAACATGTTGTAGTGAATTCATCATTGTTTAAGAAATGCATCATAGTATAGGACAAATGTGCTGAAACAAATAAATTTATTACTCTAAAGATCGTCAAGAAAGTCAAAGGTCGAACACAGGGAGCAAGTATTGCATTCACACACTAATCATGATGAATATATATATATATGAGCACAAGAAATGAGCCAAGAATGATATTCAATAACTACTCAAAACTGATATTCAATAATAAGCATGAGTACTTCAAGAGCTCAATATGACAAAAAGAAACCTAGAACAAAATAATGGTGGTTTAGATCACCAATGATTAGTCTAAGCATATATATCAAGTACTTCAAATGATGCTACAGTGTTTTCAACCATGTTACTTAGGTGCTTAAATATTCCAACAATACCAATATCAAACACAAATCAGACGTCACCTTTACAAGTCAGACGAATTAACTTCATAGCACCTCAGCAGAACACAAGGCTCTCTAAAGTGCCTTTCTTCTTCTTCACTTTACCTCCTTCTTCGTCTTTTCATCTTCTGTCTCTTTCTCTTCTTCTCTGGCCTCAACTTCTTTCCTTCATAAAGCCTTCTCTTTCTTTCTTCTTCGCTTTTTCTACCCTGGCTCTTCTCCTCTTCTCTTCTTTCCTTCCTAGCAACTAAATGTTGCACAATGCACAGAGGGGAAAAACCCTCCCCTTCCCTGCTCTCTCTCTCTCATTCCTTCCTCCTCTCTCAAACCCAGGCTAATCGGGTATTCGGGCATGTACAGTAACCGGATCCAGGGCTGCATGCTTAAGGTCACAGCCGAGGAGTGTATAGCTTAAGCGGGTCGGGTGTGTCGGGTGAAGTGGGGACCTCACCCCCAAGTATCTTGAGGTGATAAGCCAAGATGAGAAAAATAATTTGTGGCTGCAGTGGCTCTTCTCCCATAGATGTGCGACTAAACGTCCTCTTATTCTTCGCATGCGTCTGCTGCTGGAGTGGCTTCTAATTGAAGGTAGAGGAGCAGTCAAAGCTCCTAATTGAAGACCTGGAAGAGTTCCTAGAAGTCACCTGCATGTCCTGGGTGTCTCACCTGGGGCTTGCGTGGCCTCGAGCTTGAAGAACGACGGCGGCTATGGCGACGGTGGTGGAGCTCCGGTCGAAGACCTGAAAGCAAGAATAAGGTCTCACGGCCACATTAGAATATCCCAGGAGGATTGATGAGTGATGGCGGATGTGGTGGTGGCAGTTTCGTGGCATGAGAAGGTGTGAGGTGGTCGATCGGTGACGGAGAATGATATGTAAAGGTGGGTTGGTCAACGAGGAGTGTGGGTGGACAAAAGGATGAAATAGGAGAGGAATTTTGTGCGGAGGTGTACAGTGGAGTTGTGGACTTTCGACAAGGCATTTGGAGGTGCGTAGCATGCAGAGGACCTCGTCGGAAGTGTGGCCAGAGGTGGAGGAGATGACAGTGAACGATAGTGTCGAGGGTTGTTTTTGGATTTTAAATAGAGTGGTAGAACCTAAGGAACTAAGGGAACCTAAATAACTTAATTTAATGGATGAAAGGGGCAAGGCGGCATCAGCTTTGATTGGTTGGGGCTATGGAAGATGAAACCTTCGGTGGGCAAACGATGAGGAAAGAAGGGGTCTAAGGGGCTCCTATGTGTATCGTGAGGAGCCTAAGAATTTAGGGAAGACAAACTCATCGGCTATTGTCCATGACAGTGAAAGAAGAGGCTAGATGGAGAAGGTCACCGAAGTTGGTGGAGATGGAGGTCGGGGAGAAGGGAAGAAGGGGGAACCGGCCTCCAAACCAAGCAAAGGAGGTAAGGTTGTGCACAGGGGTCATTTTATAGGACATAGGAGAGAATTCCAAGCTTGGAAGCTTGGAGCTTTTGCAAGAATAGGAAACCCTTGATTTCAAAGGGTTCACATGAGGATTTGGGCAAGAATTAGAGGCCACAATGCAGCTCAAATTGTAGGGAAACTCTTCATGAATCTTCCTTCCAAATTTAGAAGGGTTTGTCCATGAAATTAAGGAGTAATCCCTGATTGAAGGTCACCAGTGTTGGGTTTAGGAGTCTGAAGGCAGTGGGGACCTATTTGTGAAGAATATGATGAAGTTATGGGGGTAGTTGTAAGGATTTCAAAAGTTAGGGGCATATGTGTGAGAGAAAAGAGTTAGACTAGACTGGAATGCAAACTAGGTCAAGGTGATCTCTGATTATTCCCAAATTTTGGCACAAATCTAATTTGGACCCAAGGAATCTGATGATGAAGTAGGATTTAGGTTTTGACCAAGTTTGACTATGTAATTTGCATAAAAACCCAAATTAAGGCAACTATCTGTCTGAGATTTTATTTTAGGTCAAAATAGGTTTCAATGGTCAAATCAAAGGTACCAAACCTTAGAAAATATTTTTCTTTGAATTTTATAAGTTTTAGGTGAATTTTATCCTGACCGATACCTCAGTTAATTAAGCGGGTCGATTTTTAGTGCTCTAGATGCCTGTTAATTCTTGAAATATGTGAAAACCCGTTTCTATCTGTACGGACCCTCTTATTAGACATTTCTGAACATTTGACCTTTAATTAACCCCTGGTGATGGGAACACCATCATGAGCCCTAACTAGCTCATTTTGACTCAATGAAGAGAATAAAAGCTCCTACATAACCAACTGAAGGTCCTAATTCACTACATAACCTTTCTGAAAGAAAAATAAGAAACAAGGGGTAAATCTGGAATTTTACAATTGCAGTGCAACAACATGTTTTCTCAAGGGCTAAAAAAAGTTCAAACGGTCTTAATAAGATAATAAGTGGGTTGAACCAAACAGAAAAGGGTTTGTGTGTGTTCTATGAATTAAATGACTTCTTGAAACCCTAAAAGTGACCCACTTGATTAACCAAGGTTCTGGTCAGATAAAATTCACTTAAATCTTCTAAAAATCATAAAAAAATATTCTCTAGGGTTTGGAACCTTCAATTTAGCCATTGGAACCCATCTTGACCTAGAATGGGGTCTTAGACATATATTTGCCTTAAATTGGGTTTCTGCATAAATGTCCCAGTCAAACGTGGTCAAACCCAAAATCTAACTTCACCATTGGATTCCTTAGGTTCAAATTATGTTTTTACTGAAATTGACCCAAGATGAATTTGCCTTACCTAGTTAGCAAATGGGTTTAGCCAAATTACATTTCTACCCTTATCTTTTAAAAAAACTTACAAATTGCCCCCTAGCTTCTTCATCATCTTCGCAATTAGGTCCCTCCACCATTATAGCAGGGGAATCCCACTCTGATGAACTTTGGAAGGAGAGTTCTCCCTGATTGCTCAAAGGATCTCCTCCAAAATTGGAAGGGAGATTCTTTGAGAAAATCCCTCCAATCTGAACCCATCTTTGATCCCTGATACCTTCCCAATCTCTCATGCGAATGCATGAGAGACATGGGTTTACTAACATATTCCTTCTCCAACGAGTTTTCCTTGCTTCCCAAGCCCTGACAAACCTTCATGGCTCTATTTAAGGAAGCCCAAATCGCCTCGACTCCTCCACTCTTGAATTTGGCTGTGAACACCCCTGATTCCTCTCTTCTCCTCACGGCCGTAGGTTCCTCGACTTCCGGCGACCTCCTTACTCCTCACTATTAGACCACCATGCCTGTGGCGGATTCTGCTTCCTTGACTTCGCCCACACCTCGCCGTACCCATAGGCATCTCCCTCTCTTCGTCCTCGCCGACCTCCACTCACCGGAGCCACTCTTTTCTCCGACGTTGGCCATACCAGACCCGATGCCTCCTCTCATACCCGTCATCTCTTCACCTCCAAGATAAGCTCCCTTTCCCCTCTACATTCTTCTCCACCCTCTATTCTTCCAAACCAACCACTGCCAACCTCCATCTCCGACCACCAACTTTGGTGAGGTCGCTCCACCTCCAAAGGCCATCTCACCCCTCTCCAACAAGCCCATAAGCTTTCCCTTGCTCCACTGATCCCTTTCCCCTAGTTCATACACCACTCCACTCACTCACGCACCTCATTGAACACACCCACACCTTCTCACACAGTGTGTCTTAGGCACGCTCGCACAAGCAACCCCACGCCACGCAAACCATCCCAGCATCTTCGCCGTGTTCCGGCGACCCTCTCTGAACATTTTGACATGGCTGCAAGGCCAATCTTGTGATTTCAGGTTCATCGCCCCTCCGCCATTGACAAGCAACCTTGCTGAAGCTCCAGGTCCACCCAACCCAGGTGCAGTAGTCCCAGGTGTGCGAAATACCCTCGCGCACACACTCAGGCCCTCAATTGGAGTCGAAGACCTCGACTGCTGCTGCAATCGTGAAGGACATCTCTGCAGGTGCACGCGAGGAAAGAGTGGGACATTTAGTCCCAGCTCGGAAGTGGAAGGGCACCCTTGTGCGCATAAAAGGAAAAAGTGTTAGAGGCTTATCACCTCCAACATTGAGGGTGAGGTCCTCCTCCCCCCCTCTCATAGACTCGTCCGTGGTACTGCCCATGTGGACCTGGCCACGACCTGATTACTAGACCTATTCACTCCTTGCCCACCACCGCACGCCGGTGGGCCTGGTCCCGAGTATGCACCCGACCTGATTACCTGATTGTTTGTGTGGCTTTGAGAAAGTGGAACCTAAGAGAGAAAGAGAGGAGAGCTGCACACAGGTAAGGGTAGGTTTTGCTGTAGGCGAAAGCTGAAGAGAAAGAGAAGCTAAGGTAGAACTTAAAGCCAAGGCCAGAAGAGGAAGAAGAGAAGGCAGACGGCAGAGAAAGAGAAGAAGGAAGAAGTTGAAGGAAGAAGAGAAAGAGAAGGACCTCAGAGAAGGAATAAGAATAGCAAAAGCAAGGAAGAAGAAGGAGAAGCTAAGGAAGAAGGAAGGGAAAGGCGGAAAGAAGAAGGAAAGAGAAGATAGAGGCAGAGAAAGAGAAAAAGAACTCAGACATTAATCAGACGATAGATTTTAGCCTCATACATATTTATATATTGAATCATTTGGAGATATTGTAGGAGTATTTGGTGATCTACATCACCATTTTACTCCCACATTTTTGCACTCTGATACTGCTACTATTACAATTTCTTTCAAGTTTAAATTGTGATCTTGATTTCTAAGTACCAATTTTCTCCCTGTGTTCGACCTTAGAAATTCTTTCGAGTAATAAAATTATATCTATTTTGAACACTATTTCTGCTGTACTACAATGCAATACTTTTAAAATCCAGTCCAGCACTCTAAACATTTTGGCACCGTTGCCGGGGAGAAACAAACAATTTAGAATTCTTGATTACAATTCCTGATTTGATACTAACTTGCTATATCTCTTTTTGCTGTGGTTGTTTCAGGGAGAAGATTCAAAGAAAGATAGCTGCACATCAAACATGCCAGGGGCAGGTAACTTCTGATTACTCTCTCTCTTAAGCCCCTCATTTTAAAAAGGAAAAAAGAGCAAAATCAATTAGGGCAACTTGCTTTCCATTCTTAGCTAATTCATCAAGTTTCCTGATTTGATTTCAACAACAAATCTGATTTATGCACCCATTTAAGGTAATTAGGGCTACCACATTCTTGTTTGAGCCCTAGATACCACATTTGGCAAATTAAATTGAACCAAAAGTAGGGCCAATTAAGGATTTCAAGTTAGAGTTTTATAGACACACTTTCATAAGCAAGATCAACTCTCCAAAAAGATGTGTGCCTAAGCCTTGGTTAAAGTGATTTATTCAAGCAAACCCTAAAATTCAGGCTCTTAATCTCACTTAAATCCTAAAAGAAGGGACCTAAAGCTTCTCAAAGGACAAATAGGTGAAGTTGACCCACCTTGTTGGGTCAACTAACCTTGAAATTAGGTCACTTTTTGCACTCAATACATCTAAAGTTCAAGTGAAATCTTAAGCACCCTTGCTCTTAACTAAAACTGGTAGACTTAAGAGGTCAAGTCCCCATTCTGGTCTACCTAGAACGTCAGTGACAAGAGTGGTCGGGTGGGGGAAACCCTGTAACTTGTGGGGGCGCTCTACCGTGTAGGGGTCTTTATGGGACTCTCCCTCTCTGGCTACCCAGGTATTTCTCAGGTGGACAGCTTTCTGACTAAGGGGTATCATCCGCCCCAAACCTCTATAGTCATCCAAAGATTTTGGGTGTCTTGATTGGGTCCATCACATTCTACTCTCATCCAAACCATCGGTGCGTGTTTGGTAGGAGGTCCTTAAGACCATCCTTGAGGCCTCCTTTAGTTATTCACTCCAGTCGAGGCCAGGCCTCGACTTCCGTGTTTGTGCAGCAACCCCATCACATAGACATCTCCTTTAATTCATCTAAACCTAATTCTCCTTCCATCATCATGGCACAACCTGTAGAAGAAGAGAATAACCTTGAGAACCAACTTTAGCGCCTTAATGATTTATTCCAAGCCTTTGTGAATCCACTACAGCATCCTATGATGCGAGATCATTACAATCTTGCTGCGGTGGCGATCGAACCTCGAGTCCAATTCCTGGTTGGAGGTCCTGATTCTGAACTCAAGCCCAACATGATTCATGCTATTCCAAAATTTCATGGGCTTAATTCTGAGGATCCTTTCCAGCACATCAAACAACTCAAGCATCTGGCCTGGATCTTCAGGTCAGATGTCCAAAATCGGGATATTCTTCCCATGAAGATGTTCTCCTTCTCTCTCATGGACAAAGCAACTCACTGGTATCAAACTCAAATGCGTCCAATCAACACATGGGTTGAACTACAATCTGAGTTTCTGAAAAAGTTCTTCCTAGTTGGTCGGACGAATGCCTCACGACACCAGATCACACACTTCACATAGTAACCTGGACCACTTCATGAAGCATGGGGTCATTTCCTAGATCTCATGCGGAAGTGCCCCCATCACGGAGTTCCTAAATGGGAACAAGTCTTGTCTTTTTATCAGGGACTCCATGAAGATATCCATTTATTCGTCAATGCAACGTGTGGAGGAAATATCATGGGTCAACAAGAAGACACTGTGTGGGAGATTCTCGAGAATATGTGCAAGAATTCCATCAATAATGACTCCATGGGCTTATTCGACCAAACGAATGCCTGTGCATAGACGAATCCAAGGGGAGCACATGAGATGCAGGGTCTGTCTGCATCCGTTGACTTGGAATTAATGGCCAGTCGTTTGGACAAGGTCTCTATCATTGAGAAGAAGGTGGATGAGCTAACTCGACATCTACAGTGAGCCACCTCTACGCAAAACCCATTTGCACAGCTGCCTTCTGGAGGGGAAGCTATGCATAACATCTATCATCGATCTTCCTAGGGGATGGACCCGTATCCACCCCCGTCTGACTCTAGGACCAGAGGAAACTCTGATCCTGCCTACTCTAGTTGGGGGAACTCTGAACCCTCGTACTCTGATTTTTTCGAGGTTCCTCAGACCTACGTGGACCTCAACGCCATCCAGAATGACCCATTCTCTAATACCTATAACCTTGGATGGTGGAATCATCCCAATTTCTTGTGGGCGAGAAACAATCAGAATTAGAGACCACCATGTCAACCCCGTCCACAAGCTCCTCGTCCATATCAGCTGCCTCAGGCTCAGCCCAACCCCACCTATCAGTCTAGGCCAACTCAGACAGATCAAATGACTCTCATCCTTCAGACTCTGGCTGACATTCAAATGACGAATGCGGCTATGTAAAAACAACACAAAGATTAGATTATAGAGGTTCGCAATCAACTCGCCCAGATGGCAAATTCCCGCCAACCTGGCATACTCCCTTTGCAACCTCTACTGAATCCGAATAACGTGCCAAACTAAAGACGTGTTACGAACCCAAATCTAGGCTAAGCCCACATGATTTATCAGG
Organism: Thalassia testudinum; assembly: GCA_037157565.1. Lineage (NCBI taxonomy): Eukaryota > Viridiplantae > Streptophyta > Magnoliopsida > Alismatales > Hydrocharitaceae > Thalassia > Thalassia testudinum. The sequence goes on from JAZHRO010000063.1 coordinate 103,135,044, forward strand.
CCCCTTCTGCTCCATCACCTATTGGGATGGAAGCTCTGACATCATATTCAGGATTTAAGCAGCAGCCACCTATTTTACCAACACCGAACCAGAACCAGGCAGGACTAAATTCAGTAACAACCCGTAGTGGCAAAGCAATACAAGACCCACCTTACCCAAACAACTTTCAGCCTGGTAGTAACCCAAACCCTAGGATAGTCATTCAGGATACCCCTATCCCAGAGCAAGAACCTGGACCTATTCTAGAGGAACCATCCAAGGTTCCATTTCCCTAGGCCTTGACCAACAAAAAGAGGACAACCAAACCCGTGGCACCTGAGGAGGACCTGGTCAACCTCTTTGAACAGGTCCAGATAAACATCCCATTGATGGATGCGATCCACCACATACCAGCTTACGCACGATTTCTGAAAGACGTGTGTACACCTAAGCGTAAGTCGCGAACCAAAAGTGGGAGCCCAATCATATTGTCAGAGTAATACAGCTCTATAATTTTGAACAAATTCCCACGTAAGGCAAAAGACCTAGGTACTCCCCTGATTTCCTGCACAATTGGTGATATCCAATTTGATAGAGCTTTATTGGATCTAGGAGCCTCCATAAACCTAATACCTACATCCCTACTTGACCATCTTGAGGAATCTGAGCTCAAACCAATAGAGGTGACATTACAATTGGTTGATTGATCTATTAAGTCACCTCATTGTTAGGGTTCGGGATTTCTATTTCTTGGTGGACTTCATAGTCCTAGATATGGATGCTCCAGAAAATCCGAGGAACACACTGATCATACTAGGGAGACCCTTTTTGGCCACTGCTAGGGCCAACATTAATTGTGAAGATGGCCAAATTGAACTGAAATTTGGAAACCAAACACTAAAAATCGACATATTTAAGGCCCAACAAGGGATTAATTGCAGAGTTATAGAACAGATATGTGGTATTAAGGCTGTGGTTGATGATCCATATATTGAGGAAAACCTGACTACTTCTGATCAACCACAAGAGGATCAAAACCCACAATCAGAAGAGTCTGAACTTGACGTAGACACACCCATAACTCCTTCCCTTGCTCCTGACACAAACCCTGAACCACCTACTACTACTGATAACCCTATTTTGGAACTTAAGCCTCTTCCCGATCATCTAAAATATGTCTTTTTGGGTTCCAATTAGACATTTTCTGTGATTATCAACTCCAAACTCACACCTGATCAGGAATCCCGTCTGATTACTATTCTCCAGCAACATCGAAAAGCCATTAGATGGACTCTCGATGATTTGACTGGCATCAGCCCCTCTTACTGCACACACCGTATCTATACTAAAGAGGGCACACGACCTTCCCGTGAAATGCAGAGACGTCTGAATCTTAATCTGCAAGTGGTCATGAAAAAGGAGATCATCAAGTAGTTATATACTAGGATCATCTACCCGATCTTCGACAGTCGGTGGGTGAGTCTAATCCAGGTTGTGCCTAAAAAGGTGGGACTCACCATGATCACAACTGAAACCAAAGAAATCATACCGACCCGTGTAGCGAATTCGTGGAGAGTCCATATTGATTACAGAAGACTCAATACCTCCACAAAGAAGGATCATTTCCTACTACCATTTATTAATTAGATCCTCGAGAAACTAGCAAGAAATAGGTTCTTCTGCTTTTTGGACGGGTACTCCGGTTATAACCAGGTTGCAATCCATCCTAAGGACCAAGGAAAGACCACTTTCACCTGCCCCTTCAGGACGTATGCATTCTGAAGGATGCCTTTCGGTCTCTGCAATGCACCCGCTACTCTTCAGCAGTGCATGCTTTCTGTATTCTCAGATATGGTAGGTGATTATCTGGAAGTCTTCATGGATGACTTTTCAGTGTTTGGCGAATCATTTGACGATGGCCTCCTACACGTGGTCCAGATCCTCAGGCGGTGCATTGACGTGAATCTGGTTCTTTCCTAGGAAAAGAGCCATTTCATGGTGCCTAAAGGAATTGTCCTGGGACATCTTATATCAGAAAAAGGCATCCAAGTCGATCAAGCCAAGGTGAATCTGATTTCCAAACTCCCTATGCCTAGCTCGATCAAGGACATCTAATCTTTTCTGGGGTGCGTCGATTTTTTCCATCGATTCATTCCTGATTTCTCGAAAATCGCATGCCCCCTGACCACTCTACTATCTAAGGATGTTCCTTTCAAAATCTCCAAGGAATGCATTCAAGCATTTGAAACCCTAGGTGATCGAGTTACCTAAGCTCTGATCCTACAGTCCCTAATTGGTCTCAACCCTTTGAGATCATGTGCGATGCATCTGATCTTGCTGTAGGAGCGGTACTTGGGTAGAAAATTGATGGGAAACCTGTGGTCATCTACTATGCTAGCAAGACACTTGACGAAGCTCAGCATAACTACACAATTATTGAGAAAGAGCTGCTAGCCATAGTATTTGCCCTGGAAAAGTTTAGATCATATCTTCTGGGTTCCCGTGTTATCAATTACTCTGATCACACAGCTATGAAGCATCTCCTTGCAAAGAAGGATGCAAAACCTCGATTAATTCGCTGGATCTTGCTGTTGCAAGAGTTTAACCTCGAGATTCACGACAAAGCGGGAAAACAGAACGTGGTAGATGATCACTTGTCTTGCCTTCCTTCTTATATTATCGACCTTTCCGGACCCATTATAGAACATTTTCTTGATGAGCACCTCCTGACTATCAGTATAGGGCTTCCATGGTTTGCTGATCTAGTAAACTACCTGACATCACATCAGATCCCGTCCGATTGGCTAAAGGCCAAGAAAGACAAATTGCTTTCCAATGCCAAGTACTACTTTTGGGAAGACCCGCATCTTTTCCGCATCGATGCTGATCAAATCATTCGACGATGTGACTCAGGAGCAAAAATTCAGGACATCTTGTTCTTCTGCCATGACCAAGGTGCAGTGGACACTTCTCAAGTTGTAAAATCGCAGCAAAAGTACTCCAGTGTAGCTTCTATTGGCCCATGATTTTCAATGACACATACAATCACTGTAGGGCATGCACTCGTTGTCAAACCTTAGGCAACATGAGCCATCGTGATATGATGCCCTTACAGCCGATTCTCGTATGTGAAATCTTTGATGTCTGGAGGATTGATTTTATGGGACCCTTTCTTATTTCGGATGGCTTCGAGTACATTCTACTCGCTGTTGACTACATGTCTAAATGGATCGAAGCCATTCCGACCCGAACCAATGATCATAAGGTGGTTATCAAATTCATTCATCAGAACATCTTTTCTCAGTTCGGGATTCCACGTGCTATAATCTCTAATGGAGGGACTCATTTCACTAATGCTCAGTTCAAGTCACTGATGACCAAATATGGGGTGTCACACCGAATCTCTACTCCTTATCACCCCCAAACTAATGGTCTAGCTAAGCTATCAAATCAGAGATCAAGAAAATTCTCCAGGTCACTGTTCGATTTGGCAGGAAAGACTGGTCATCCCAACTTCCGAAAGCTTTGTGGGCTTATAGGAGCACCCACAAAACCCAATTAGGTATGTCTCCCTTCAGATTGTTGTATGGGAAGGCATGTCACCTCCCCATCAAATTGGAGCATAAAGCCTATTGGGCAGTACGAACCTACAACCTAGATCTTTCTAAGGTAGGAACCCACAGAAAGCTTCAAATGAGCGAGATTGATGAATTACGCCACGACGCGTATGAGAACTAGTGAATTTACAAAGAGCGGGTTAAGGCCTTTCACGACAAGCACATATCCAGAAAGATCTTTTACCTTGGTCAAAAAGTCCTACTCTTTGATAACAAGCTCAAACTATTCCCAGAAAAACTCAGATCGAAATGGATCAGACCTTACCTCGTTCGACGAATCTTTAGAAATGGAGCCATCGAGATTAATCCACTCAGCCACAATTCAGAACCTTTCATCGTGAACGGTCAGAGACTCAAATCGTGCATTGACCTTACCGATATAAATTTGGCTGAGACATCCTTTACCCTCCATTCTCCCTAAGCTCATTCCGCCTAGCCGATGGTGTAAAACTCAGCGCTTAACGGGAGGCAACCACTCATTTTTGAAAAATCCGAAACCTTTCTTGACATTCCTATGCTGAAATCATATTGCACTTTATGGTTTATCCATTAGAACAGCCGACCCCACCTCAGGCACCTATACCTGAGTTGAAATCATTTGCAACAGTCATCTCGACCTGTTCGCCCACCCAGAACCTGTTCCAATGAATGATCTAAGCTGAACTTGAACCCACCTAATTTATAATGGGGACATTGCCAATCGTAGGCATGGGGGGGTATGAAAGTGCAAAATGCCATGAAAATCATCTCACAAGAAAAGGCTTCATCAAAAAAATCACATATAACAAAAATACCAAAAAAAATGAAAAAAATTCTTGGAAAAGAACAAAAAAATTTGAGAGGAGAGAAGATTTTGAGGCCATACAAATCTTGTGGAGAAAAAGGGGAGAAGTAAAAACTGTCAAAAAGGAGCACAAGTTGAAAAAGAAAAACAAAAAGTCATTAGTAAGAAATTAAGGAATTAACTTTGTTCTAGACCATATCAAGAAAAATAAAATGAAAGGAAAAAAGTGGTAATAAAATACAGAAGAGATTAGTAGGAACGCAAGAGAAAGCCACATCACAATTTTGAGCATCAAAAAGATTACATGGTCTAGAATCAAAGTTAAAACCTTAAAATTTTGCTAAGGGACTAGCAAAAGCTAGGCATGGGGGTATGATGGGAACACCATCATGAGCCCTAACTAGCTCATTTTGACTCAATGAAGAGAATAAAAGCTCCTACAAAACCAACTGAAGGTCCTAATTCACTACATAACCTTTCTGAGAGAAAAATAAGAAATAAGGGGTGAAACAGGAATTTTATAATTGCAGTACAAAAATGGGTTTTCTAAAGGGCTAAACAAAGTTCAAATGGTCTTAATAAGATAATAAGTGGGTTGGATCAAATAGAAAAGAGTTTGTGTGTGTTCTATGAATTAAATGACTTCTTGAAACCCTAAAAGAGACCCACTTGATTAACCAAGGTTCTGGTCAAGATAAAATTTACTAAAACCCTCTAAAAATCATATAAAATATTCTCTATGGTTTAGAACCTTCAATTTATCCATTGGAACCCATCTTGACCTAGAATGGGGTCTCAGACAAATATTTGCCCTAAATTGGGTTTCTGCATAAATGTCCTAGTCAAATGTGGTCAAACTCAAAATCCAACTTCACCATTGGATTCCTTAGGTCCAAATTAGGTTTGTACCAAAATTTGGACCCAAGATGAATTTTCCTTAGCCTAGTTTGCAAAAAGGTCCAACCTAATTACATTTCTACCCCTATCTTTGGAAAAAACCTTACAAATTGCCCCCTAACTTCTTCATCATCTTCGTAATTATGTCCCTCCACCATTATAGCAGAGGAATCCTACTCCGGTGAACTTTGGAAGGAGAGTTCTCCCTGATTGCTCAGAGGATCTCCTCCAAAATTGGAAGGGAGATTCTCTGAGAAAATCCCTCCAATCTGAACCCAACTTTAATCCCTGATACCTTCCCAATCTCTCATGCGAATGCATGAGAGACATGGGTATCCTAATGGATTCCTTCATCGGCGAGCTTCCCTTGCTTGGGAAGCTTGCTTCCCAAGCCCTAACCGACCTTCAGGGCTCTATTTAAAGAAGCCCAGATCGCCTTGACTCCTCCACTCTCGAATTCGACCATGAACACCCCTGATTCCTCTCTTCTCCTCATGGCCGTAGGTTCCTCGACATCTGGCAAGCTCCCTTGCTCCTCCTTGTCATCCGACCGCCATACCTGTGGCCGATTCCTCTTCCTTGACTTCGTCCATGCCTTGCCGAACCTACAGGCATCTCCCTCTCTTTGTCCTCGCCAACCTCCACTCACCGGAGCCAATCTTCGTCTCCGGCATCGGCCATACCAGACCTGATGCCTCCGCTCGCCCCAGTTGTCTCTTCAACTCCCAGATAAGTTCCCTTTCCCCTTTACATTCTTCCCCACCCTTTATTCTTCCAAACTGACCACTGCCGACCTCCATCACCTCCATCCCTTCCATCTCCTACCACCAACTCCGGTGAGCCTGCTCCACCTCCACAGGCCATCCCACCCCTAGCCAACAAGCCCATAAGCTTTCCCTCGCTCCACTGATCCTTTTCCCCCACTTCACACACCACTCCACTCACTCACGCACCTCACTGAACACACCCACACCTTCACACACAATGTGCTCTAGGCATGCTCGCACAGGCAATCCCACGCCACGCCAACCATCCCAGCATCTTTGCCATATTCCGGCGACCCTCTCTGAACATTTTGACGTGGCTGCAAGGCCAATCTTGTGATTTCAGGTTTATTGCCCCTCCACCATTGACAGGCAAGCTTGAAGCAAGCTTGCTGAAGCTCCAGGTCCTCCCAGTCCAAATGCAGCAATCCCAGGTGTGTGAAATACCCTCGCGCACACACTCAGACCCTCATTTGGAGTCGAAGACCTCAGTTGCTATTGCAATCATGAAGGCCATCTTTGCACACACAGGCGAGGAAAGGGTGGGACATTTAGTCCCATCTCAGAAGTGGAAGGGCGCCCTTGTGCGCATAAAAGGAAAAAATGTTAGAGGCTTATCACCTCCAACACTGAGGGTGAGGTCCTCCTCCCCCCCTCTCATGGACTCGTCCATGACACTACCCACGTGGACCTGGCCACGACCCGATTACCCGACCTATTCACTCCTCGCCCACTACCGCACACCAGTGGGCCTAGTCTCGGGTATGCACCCGACCTAATTACCCGATTGTCTGTGTGGCTCTGGCAGAGCGAAATCGAAGAGGGAAAGAGAGGAGAGCTGTGCACGGGTAGGGGTAGGTTTTGCTGTAGGCGAAAGCTGAAGAGAAAGAGAAGCTAAGGCAGAAGATGAAGCCAAGGCCAGAAGAGGAAGAAGAGAAGGCAGATGACAGAGAAAGAGAAGAAGGAAGAAGTTGAAGGAAGAAGAGAAAGAGAAGGACCTCAGAGAAGGAAGAAGAAGGAGAAGCTAAGGAAGAAGGAAGGCAAAGGCAGAAAGAAGAAGGAAAGAGAAGATAGAGGTAGAGAAAGAGAAAAAGAACTCAGACATTTAAGTCATCTAATTAAGGAATCAGACGATAGATTTTAGCCTCATTGCATATTTATATATTGAATCATTTGGTTATATTATAGGAGTATTTGCTGATCTACATCACCATTTAACTCCCACATTTTTGCACTCTGATATTGCTACTATTACAATTTCTTTTAAGTTTAAATTGTGATCTTGATTTCTAAATACCAATTTGCTTCCTGTGTTCAACCTCGGAAATTCTTTCAAGTTATAAAATTATATCTGTTTTGAATGTTATTTCAGCTGTACTACAATGCAATACTTTTAAAACCCGATCTAGTGCTCTAAACACTTGGGAAATCTCATGATTATTCTGCATTTAGGATATTCTGTTAAAACTAAAGATTTACCCCTGTTTTAATGCATTTCTCTCAAAATGAATATGAAATGAGTTACGGTCTTCTGGTGGTTATGTAGGAGCATTTATCAATGGATTATGACTAATTAAAGATAGATATGATCGATGATGACGTTATCATCAGTCCCCGATGTGGGACTATCTACCCACAGTCTTCCTTGTGCAGCAGCTGCTGAAGGCGCTTCCAATTAAGGTCGAGGATAAGGTCGTGGAGTCCAATTGAGTGCCTAGATCACTTCCTGGGAGTTAGCCGCAAAGCCTAGGAGTGAATCCTAGAGGGGTCATGGCCGAAGAACTGAAGGCGTAGTCGGCAAAATCGAGGGCGGCGGCAGAGGTTCGATGATCACCTGAAAATCAAAAGACAACCTCTTAGCCACATCAAATAAGCTTAGGAGGATCGCTGTGGAGTGATGAGTGCTTTGGTGGGTGTAGTGTTGTGTGCATGTGTGTGAGGAGATTTGACGACCTCGAGACGAAGGTGCAGAGGTGCTTGTGTCGGGTGGAGTATGTAAGTGGCCAATGCCCTCAAATACTTGAGGGGTTTTGGTCAGTGGAGCACGACAAAGGTTTCTAGATTGATGGGGGGTGTTTTGATGTAGTGTAGTAGGTTTTCGAGGTTGCTAGAGGTACGTTGAAGACAACGAAGACGATGGTGGCGAGGGTGTGAGGCATTCTAAAGTGGGTGTTGAGTATGCGAAGCAAATCAGTGGCCAATGTAGAGTCAACTGAGGGCAGTTGCAAACAATGTAGATGCGAAGATGGCACCAGCTATGATTGGCTAGTGTCGGAGACGAAGGTCGCTCCGGGAGGTAGAACGACGATGCTTGAAGGGAGAGAGAGCCCCTCGCTTGTATGGTGAGGTGCGGAAGAACCTGGGAAGGATGGATCTGTTGCCTATAGTATGTGGCAGCAGGCGAGGAGACTGGAGAGTGGAGGTTGCTAGAGCAAAGTTGGAGCTGGCCGGAGGTAGAGAACAAGAGGGTTTTGTGGGCCTAAAACTCACTAAGGAGTTCACCCTGGCGAGGGGGACCCTTTTATAGAGCTTCAGGTGAGCTTCCAAGCTTGGAAACAAGCTTGAGAAGCTCAGATTTTCAAGAAGAAGATTCTTGAAATCCAAGGATTCACACGGATTTGTTGAGGAGAGTTGGAGTCTAGAATTAGGTTTAGACAAATTAGGATTTCCTCAAGATCATCCCATCCAATTTTGGAAGGGATTGACCAAGCAATCAGGGAGGAATCCTTGATTAGAAGCTCGGGTTCATGGGTTCACACCTGCCATGGTGGTAGGGATCCAACTGCGAAGAAGTTGACGAACTTATGGGGGTATTTGCAAGGATTTCAAATGTTAGGGCCTTGAATGAAAGAAAAAGAGTCATACTGGACTAAAATGCAAACTAGGTCAAGATGGACTCTAATTGGGTTCAAATTTTGGTACAAACCTAATTCGAACCCAAGGAATCTGATGGTGAAGTCAAATTTTGGTTTTCCCAAGTTTGACTGGGCAATTTGTGCCAAAATCCAAATTAGGGCAAAATTGTGTCTATGACTTTGTTTAAGGCCAAAATAGGTTCAAATGGTCAAATCAAGATTACTAAACCTTATGGAATATTTTTCTATGAATTTTAGAAGGTTTAGATGAATTTTATCCTGACCATAACCTCCGTTATTTTAGCGAGTCTGAAATTAGGATTTTGGGTTACTGTTAATTCTGGAAATGTGCCAAAACCCATTTCTGTCTACATGAACCCACTTATTAGACTTTAATGCTCTTTTGACCTTTAATTTACCCCTAGCAAACCCCTTGGTTATACTGTGATCATAATACTGTTAAAATTACAAAATTAACCCTAGTTTTCTATTTTCTTCTTAAAACAACCTAAAGTGGTGTTCAACCCTCAGATGGATATGTAGGAGCTTTTATCATTTATTCTAGACTAAAAGTGGCCAGTTAAGGCCTATGATGGTGTTCCCATCAAAGAGTATATCAAGAAATATAGGGACAAAAAGAATATAAGAGCTCAAAAATGGTGATTTAGATCACTACTTAACTCCCTCAATTTTTGGCATGCATCCCAAGCATTTAATGCAATCAAATATCTCAATAGTATCACGGATCAAGCATTAATTAAGAATCAAATGAATCTACAGTATTCCTTAATCAGACATCACCAATCCCTCATAGTCGACTTAACTATTAGAACCTCAGAATAACACACAAGGCCTTTATCAACTCAGAAGCAGCCTTAACACAAGGCTCCTTTCTCAAGCATAGGACAAGAGCACAGAGCTAACACAAGGTCAGAGGCCTTCAAATTTTAATAGAGAGTAGGCATGCAACTCGAGGTAACAGGACACAAATCCTGAAGCAAAACCCTCCCCCCTCCTCACAAATTCCTCCTCTTTTCTCTCATAATCAAGCATAATCAGATCCATAATTGGGTCATGAGCAATATTGGGTCTAGGCTCACCAAGGGTGCGAGTGAGCGAGGAGTGGAGAGATTGAGTGAATGGGGGACCTGACCCCCCCCCCCCCCCCCACGTGTACTAGGCGAGGAGTTTAGAATAGGAAAATAACCTATGTGCCTTCACGAGCCTCTACATCTCCGATGTGGGACTAAAGACTTGCATGTCCTCCACATGCAGCTGCAACTAAATTGTGTGCCAAATCAAGGCAACTGGAGCTCTTTCTGCCACAATTGTCACCAGAACTTGCCTCAGGACCTAAAGCTGCATTAGGAGAAGGCAATGATGTAAACACATTTGTTGAGAGTAAAATGCCTATTCATGCAGGCTTAGATTTGCATTTCATGTTATAAATATTTCATAGCATGCATCATTCTACACTTAGAGTAGTTGTATATATTTTAGGTTAATTGCATCCTTTTTGTGGTTAGGAGAGAAAGATATTTATTTCGGATCCTCGGATTGATGATCCGACCGTACGGATCTGATCAAGACGACGATCAGAGTCTAAATCCTCCGAAATTGCCTCGATCGGAGTTCCGTAGCACCATATACAATAAGAAAAAGATCAATGGTCAAGGGACTAGAAGACATAATTTGGAGCTTCAAATGATAAATCTGACCGTGTAGATGGATTCGAGTCGATTATCGCAGCCTAATGACGTGAAAATTGACTCAATCTGACCTCTGTAGCAACCCCTACAATAGGAAGAAGACGGATGGCCCAGACAATGCCACATGGCGCAGCCTAGGCTGCCAGCAATGCACGCAGCACCGCACGTGTGCGGCCGTGCAGGCGCGTAAGTGCGCAGTGTAGCGCCAACGTGTGGGAGTGCGCTCGGCAAGACAGGAGCGTGGCGCCAGCACAGCGTGAGCTGGACCTACAGCGATGCATGAACTGGACTTACAGCGACGCTTACAGCCATTGGTAATTCATCGCATGCTAGCAAAGGTAGCTGTGGCCGCCAGCAGGCATGTGCTACCTACAGCGACGTTTCCAACGATGGCTTGGATGTCACTAATGGTCCCATACCTATTTTTGCCTCTTCTCCTCCACTATAAAAGGACCTACACCCCCTCCCTTCCAAGCCATCTCTACCTGCTCTACTCCCACCTACTCTCAAGCTCTAACAAGCCTACCAATGCTCTATTAGAGCTTGTTCTCAAGCTCCCAAGGTGCCTATTAGTGTAGCGAACCTCTGCCCCACCAAAAACTACATCTTCCCATCTCCCTTCATAGGTCGCCTTGGAACCATCCTCCCACCTCCATTCCGGTAGCAGATCACCTCCGTCTTGTCACCTCCATTCCGGAGCCACGCCAAAGCTTTCCTCAACACGACATCCTCTTGCATCTTACCTCCGTCGTCCTACTCCTCACCTCCTTCGTCCGAGCTTCCGCCAGGCACCGTCGTCTCATCAAACAGCCGATTCGGGAGATTTCCACTCACCCGCCTCTCCTTTTATGCTTTTATAGTTCATTGTAATTGACATTGGGTTGATATATATATCATAGTTGTTCCATTTCTATCTTGTGATTCATTCTACTTATCTTTTATTTCAAAAATATAAAAAAAAATAACAAAACCCCAAAATATCAAAAAGAAACAAAACGAAGCACGATTTTCAAGTAAACTAAATGTTGCCTCCTTGTGTTTGATCCGAGACTCCCTTGGAGTTTCGGTACCCTAGCATGGAGATCCAAGTGCTGTAGACTGGAGTAAAGTGTGGGTAGAGTGTTTTGTAAGTGTCCCCCACACGACCCCCACCTTAGTTTTCATTTCATAACCTAATAACTCAAACCCAAATCAACTTAGGTGCTTTTTATAAACCCTAGGATAGGTTTGATTATTTTTTTGCCACCTCCACTCACCTCGCCATCCACATAAATAAAAAAAATAAAAAAAGTGTTATCTAATTGTGGGATTTTCTGAAAGCTACACACTTAACACCCACAACTTCTTATCCTAAGGCGCACAATCACTTTGATTCTACCACTTAACTGGGATCTGACTTGTGGACCCTGTACACTTCAACTAAATACACATAAGTGAGTAGAAATCTGAATAGGTTAATCATTCTTGTGAGCCTTAACTAAGTGGTGCAATAGTTCAATTGATTGAGCTGTTTGGGCCGCACCACTCAATCTAAAACTGATCCATCAAGTAGCTTGCCACTTAAGGTTGACTCTTAGGGCTGAACCAGGAACTCCACATTATTTTTTATTTTTAAAGGAACATATCATCACCCGTGCTTTCAAAACTTGGAGTGTTCTACTAAACCTTGATTGAACCAACCTAAGAATTAAACCCTAAAAGCTACTAAACAAGGTTAAATCCTAAAGGACACATCATCAAATAACCTTGTTTGAGAACCCTGGTTGTGCACGCACACATATTTTAACTGATCATTAAGGGCACAACCCATCTAAAGGGCCCATCACATTCCTGAAGCACCATTGTCCCAAGCCTAACTAAAATTGATTAGACGTTGGCCCTAAGGACTGGTTCGCTCGTCGGGATCCAGATTGAGATTGTTCATGATTAACCTGCTTATACTAGTCAATCTATTGTCTAGCTAAGGGAGTAGCGTCAAATGACCACGGCTGGGGGGTACACTAGGAATCGGAGGTGCAAGCCAAAGGAAGAACCTTCTCCCCAATCCCTCCGTTTAACTGGTTGGATTTCCTGGACATAAATAGAGTAAATCGTCTATAATCTTAGGATGGATTTTGAGAATCTGTAGACCTTTAGGCAACCCAAACTAAGGGCAGGCTTGTATTTTTGTATTGTAGGGCTCCTTTCTCTTCTGATTTCCCTCCTTACTTCACCATGTACCATTCCACATCCTGCAGACATTTCACATCCTATCCTCCTACAGCCACTTATCCCCAAGATGATTACTATCCTGACTTGAATTGTAATTACCCATCCACTAGCCAGGATGACTTTGATTGGGGATATGAATATGGACCTCAGTGTCCAGGGCCTAACCTTGGACAACAAGACTGTGATTATTATCCTTCTCAGAGCTATAAAGATTACAAATCTCCATCCTTTGATGATCAACCTAACCAGATCTACAACCGTGAAGGATATGTTAATTATAACACTTACCTTCCCTAGTATTCCACTGAATATAGGTCGCACCATCCTTTAAACAACCTAGGATGACCTACTTTCAGGGAGGGTCCCGAGAGCCTCGACATCTTGACTCCCCTAGATTCAACCCAAACCCACCCAAACCTGAATCGAACCGGTCGATTCAGGTGAACCAGATCCAAGATAAAGTGTTGGCTAATTTGAGGAACACCATACAATCTTTAGAAGCCCAGCCAACACCATGCACTGAAGCACTGGAGCCTATGATCAAAATGATTGATGAACTTAATAGTTCTCTACTGGATTTGCTCCAAAGTGTTAGGGATAGGGACTTAGGTGAGTTCCTTCTTGGGAAATTGTCGAGGTTGAGGATGAAATTTGTGGTTGCACTAGTCAAATCTTGGGATGATTCTCAAGATGAACCCTCTTCAGGAGAGCCAATGTCTGAACCCACTCAGGTGCCTGTTGGGGTGCACACATATTCGGAGATTGGAGATGACCAGATTGGTCAAGAGTAACCCTTTGAGGATGAACCGATTGATTCACCCGAGATCCCCAAGTCAGGAAACGAAAAAAATTATGTCTCCTTGGATGATGGAATGACTTGTGATGTTGAGACATATACAAATGAGGATCATGAATTCTTTGATTTTGAGGATGAAGAATCTCTTAGTGAAGTCTCACTTAAGCTTGAGGAGAATGATTTTAGTGAGACATACGTGCTCGAGGAGTATGACGCCCAATTTGGTAGCCCGACTACTGAAGACATTGATTCGGTTGGGGCTAACTTGGAGGATTCGATACCCAACGACTCAATTAGTAGCCCCATTCCTCAACCACACCCTAAAGAGCTGAATGAACATACTTTTGAGATCATTGTGCCCAAGTCAATCCTAATTCAGCCACAATTGTTGGACTTGGGTACTTTAAATGGGGTGTACAATGATCTGGAGGTCCTGGAAACCTTGATTTCAGGGGATAGGAAGTTGGAAATGAAAATTTGGGAGGTTAATTTTGAGGGAAAAACAAGTTTGGATATAAGGGTACCTATTGACCTGAAACCACCTATCTTCTATACGACCCTTATGATATCTTTCACGTGCGACCTAAGCCTGGAATAACTGATTATTTTTCTAAGCTAGATGTTAAGTGGACAACCGCACCTATTGAACCATCTTTAACTATTGTCCGACACCTTGGTCTTGGGTTGCACACCACTAAACTGCAGGCCCGACCTCGCAAACACAACATCCTTTGGTTCTTGGTGATTTTCATCCAGACCTGAGAACCATTCAACCCTGGGGCAAGGGTCTACACCATAGTCTCTGTGGACATCTTCTGCGGACGGGTTTCAAGATCAACCTTTTGATTTTGATTCTGACCCGCACTTGTGAATTTTCAATTTCTTCTTTGTATGTATGTTATGCCTAGCTGAAGGCATTAAACTTAGCGCGTGTGTATAAACTCTTCTCTTTGTGGAGCTGATCAGATTTTCACAACACTTAGGTGATATTCTGTTTACTCTGCCCTTTTCATGTCTTTATTTTTACAACGAGGACATTGCATCATTTAGGCATGGGGGGGTGGATAATCAATTCCTGAAGTCATTATGTTAACTCTGTAGAATTTCTTCTAGTTTCCTATAAAATTAAAAAAGAAATTTGAAAATTAAAAAAAAGATAAAAAAAAGATAAATTAGGAAAAGAGAACTTAGGCATTTGGAAGTTATTAACTTTAGGAAATGATACAAGAGGACCTAAACACTTAGACTCTTCAGGTCTTTGGGCTTAATTAGCTCGGGTGTCCACTCGAATGTGGACTTAGTCTCGAGTCCTCACCAATTAAAATTTATTTTAATTTGGTAAATAATTTGGGATGATAAGTATGTGACTTATCAACCCACCCTCTAATTTGGGGGGACTTTAAGCCTAAGCATCGACACACTTTTTTTTTTTCTTGCACTGACTCACTTTTTGGTGTTTTTTACGGAATTGGGTAGCTAATGGACCGACTTGGGTGGTATGGTTGGCAAGTTGTCGGTGGTAACAGCGCATCGGCCGGTTGTCCAGAGCCCAACCACAAGACCATCTTCGTTGTACTGCCTTTAGGTAAATCTTAGATCAGGGAAGTCACCTACTTAGAAAAAAAAAAAAGAAACACTCAAAAAGAAAAGAAAAAAAAGAGAAAAAAAGAAAAAGGAGAAAATAAAAAAAAGATAAAACCACACTTCACCACATGAGTACGGCTAGCAAGTTGTCAGTGGTAACAGCACATCGATCGGTTGTCCAGAACCCAGCTCACAAAAAAATGCACAATAATTCCCAAAACACTAAGGGAAGAAGCGGGGAAGTAGAATAAACCGGGGAGATATACACTAGGTTCGCCCTTGTGTTGACCCCATAAATAAAAGTAGGGAGAAAGCTACCGATCGCAAAGATAAACCTTTAAGCAAGGTCACCTAGGGTCATAGAAACCCGAAGTCCGTCTTAACGACCGTTTTGTGAACCTATCACTTTTTCACAAAGATGCTTAGTACTTAGAGTCCTTTTCGAGTCTTGGGCGGGTTGGGTACCGTAAAAAGTTATCCTGAAACTCTCAAACTCCAAAGGTACAAAAAAATTAGAAAAGAGAAAATATATATATATATATATATCTTCCCTTCTCAAATAAGGAGAGAACTTGGGTGGTCCACATTCTGGCAGACATCCGGGTACTGTTGAGTTTTCATAATTTAGGACCTTAGTTGAAATTTTCTATTGTTAGTAAATGACTTAGGCCTAAGTGATCTAATCCTAATTCTACTTTTATACAAAGCATATAGTTCAATTTTTCTAGGGACTAGTAAAAGATAGGCATAGGGTTATGATGTAAACACATTTGTTGAGGGTAAAATGCCTATTCATGCATGTTCCTAGGCTTAGATTTGCATTTCATGTTATAAATATTGCATAGCATGCATCATTCTGCATTTAGAGTAGATGTATATAATTTAGGTTAATTGCATCCCTTTTATTGTTAGGAGAGAAGGATATTTATTTTGGAGTCTCGGATTGACGATTCGACCATATGAATCTGATCAAGACAACGATCGGAGTCCAACGCCTCTGAAATTGCCTTGATCGGAGTCCCGTAGCACCATATGCAATCCAAGGAAGATCAATGGCCAAGGGACTAGAAGACATAATTTAGAGCTTCAAATGATAAATCCGACCACGTGGATGGATTCGAGTCGATGATCGTAGCCTAACGGCACGAAAATCAACTCAATCCGACCTCTGTAGCAGCCCCAACAACAAGAAGAAGATGGACAGCCCAGACTATGCCACGTGGCGCAGCCCAGGCCGCCAGCACACGCACGTAGCATCGCATGCACGCAGCAGCATTGGTGCGCAGGCGCGCATGCACGCAGCGCAGCGCCAGCGCGTGGGAGCACGCGCGTGCATGGCTAGGCAGGAGCACGGCGCCAGCACATCGTGAGCTGGACCTACAGCGACGCATGAGCTGGACTTACAGCAGCACTTACAGCCGTCGGTAATTCATCGCATGCCAGCAAAGCCAGCTATGGGCGCCAGCGGGCATGAGCAACCTACAGCGACGTTTCCAGTGATGGCCTGGATGTCACTAATGGTCCCATACCTATCTTTGCTTCTCCTCCACTATAAAAGGACCTACACCCCCTCCCTTCCAAGCCATCTCTATCTACTCTATTCCCACCTACTCTTAAGCTCTAGTAAGCCTACCAACGCTCCATTAGAGCTTGTTCTCAAGCTCCCAAGGTGCCTATTAATGTAGCAAAGCTCTGCCCCACCAAATACTCCTCCATCTTCCCATCTCCCTTCATAGGTCACCTTGGAGTCGTCCTCCCAACCCCATTCCAGTAGCAGATCACCTCTGTCTTCTCACCTCAATTCCGAAGCCACACCGAAGCTTTCCTCAACACGACGTCCTCTTGCATCTCACGTCCGTCGTCCTGCTCCTCACCTTCTTCGTCCGAGCTTCCGCCAGGCATCGTCATCTCACCGAACAGTTGATTCGGGAGATTTCCTCTCACCCCCTCTCTTTTTATGCTTTTATAGTTCATTGTAATTGACATTGGATTGATATATATATCATATTTGTTCCATTTCTATCTTGTGATTCATTCTACTTGTCTTTTATTTCAAAAATACAAAAAAGAAACAAAACCCCAAAATACTAAAAAGAAACAAAATGAAGCGTGGTTTTCAAGTAAAGTAAATGTCGCCTCCCTCTGTTCAGCCTAGGCCTCCCTTGGAGTTTCGATATAAATTTTATCTGAGCGACGTGTTTTGCAAATACGATGACGGGTTACTTGTAACCCCGATTTCAAACATGTGAAACACACCCGACCAGGCAACGGCAAGGTGTCAGATGGATGGAGAAGAGCTGTTGTGATCGAAGAAGATGAGGGTGGCGATGGTTGTTCAGTGATGACCTAGAAATCAGAACATGGGCTAGATGCCCCAATTAGATAGCTCAAGGTGATGGCTATGATGTATGGAATACGATGGTGGTGATGGTTTAATGAATGGCAGCGTGTGGTGCTCGGACAGTGGAGGGGAAGATGATCGGAGGAGTGTTTGGGGGAATCGTGAAGTGAGTGAAAGTGAAAATAGATAGAGGGCTTTTATGCGAGGATGTGAGGCAGAGCTCGTGGTAGTGACGACATACTATTTGGTGTACTGTGTTGGCCAGGTGAGCTCATCGGAGCTTCGTCAACCGTGGAGAAGACGATGGGGGAGAGTGATGTTTTGGGGTCGAATCGAAGAATGAAGGAGTCGAGGAGGATCTATAGAGGGAGAGGAAGTAAGGAGATGTAATTATTGGATGAAATAGGGAGGATTTGGTGCCGACTATGATTGGCCGACACTAGAGACGAAGAGAGCTCCGGAGAGGGAGACGACGACATCTGGAGGGGGAGGAGGCTCCAGTAGCATGGAGAGGAGTAGACGACGAAGAGGAAGAGTTTCCCTCTGCCTGTGGTATGTGGAAGATGGCGAAGAAGTTGGAGAAGGAGGGTCTCCAGAGCAAAGTGGAGTAGGCTAGAGGTCGGAGGAGAAGAAAAGTTTTTGGCCTGAAAATTTGCTCAGGAAGACGACGAGAGCTTCAAGGCCTTATATAAAGCTTGCAGCCGAGCTCTAAAAGAAGAAAGAGGCGAGAATTGTATGTGGTTTCAGGGGAAGCAAATCCCCAAAATCCCTGAGCTCGCTTGCTCTATTTACTTCGAATCAAGGTATAGAATCTCACTCAAAGATTCTCCAATGTGTTAACACCAATCCCACCAAATTTGGTACGATTTAGTGGTGATTTGATTAAGTTTTAACTAAGTCAAGGTTGATGCCTGTCCTATTGGCCACCAACGGCAGCAAGGACCAAAGTATGAAGAAGACGAAGAAGTTAGGGTTCCAAATGCAAGATTTTCGAAAGTTGAGGGTTTGCTTGTAAGAAATAGAGATTTTAGGGGCCAAAATGAAAACAAGGTCAAGATGAACTCTGATTGGGCCTAAATTTTGGTAAAAGCCTAATTTGGGCCCAAGGAATCTGATGGTGAAGTTATATTTGAGTTTTTACATAGTTTGACTAGGCAATTTGCATAGAAGCCCAAATTAGGTAGAATTTCGTTTGAGACTATTTAAGGTCAAAATGGGTTCAAATGGTCAAAACAAGGGTACCAAATCTCTTAGAATATTTTTCTATGAAATTTAGGAGGTTTATATGAATTTTATCCTGACTAGAACTTCTTCAATTTAAGCAGGTTTGAAATTAGGGTTTTGTGCTCTGATTTAGTTCTCGAAATTTGTGAAACCCTGTTTCTGTCTGTGTAGACCCACTTTTAAGACTTTAATGCTCAATTGACCTTCAATTAACCCTTGACAAACCTCTTGGTTACTCTACATTCATGATGTGTTGCTAAAATTAGAGAATTACCCCTTTTTTATTATTTTCTTTTCAGGATGGATTTGCATGGAATTATGGCTCTCAAGTGATTATGTAGGAGCATTTGTCTTTTGATTATGACTAATTAAAGTTAGCTATAGCTCATGATGGTGTTACCATCAATAACTATATATATATACACTAGTATATATTTGTAGAAACATATATATAACTTAACATGCTACTTACAATAATTATTATGTAAAGTAATACATTTATATTATTTATTTATGTCAATAGTGTATATATTTATATTTATATAAGTTAACTATGTATATTGTTAAGTTAAATTAATATAGATTAATAAATTAATAAGCTAATGAAGTAAATTATATTGTATTATTATATATTATAATTTAAATTATTTTTAGTATACTTATAACCCTATTTATACTGTAAAATACTATACATATTGTATAATTATGTATTTCTTAATAAAATCATGTATTTTAATGAGTAATATATAAATAAATCAGTTAAAATCAATTAAAAATCTTTACTAATCTTATAATTATGTAAATTAAGTCAATTAAGTCTCAATTGTACCATCAATTCATTAAATTAAACTTTAATTAAGAAATAAACATAAATTCCAACATGAATTTTTCAGTAACTTTACCTAATTCTTAAATATACTTATGTATTTAATTAAGGTAAATAAATTATACCAATTGATAGCCCTATGTATTGGCTATACACCTATGTAGTTTAATTATAAAATAGATCCCTATTTAATACCTAATTGATCACCTAATCTCTTTAATAATCCATGCTAGCATGCGCTAATTAGCACATCTATATAGCGCCACATCAGTTGTGCATGAACACTTTTTGCAATATAAAGGGAATTGGCCCCATAGGCACCTCGGCCAATACAAGGTTGGCTCACCTTATCACCATTTAACCTAAGCATGCTTGCGAGAAAGAGAGAAAGAGAGGGAGAGGGAAAGGGCCTGTGCATGGGCCTGTATTAAGCCTAAATTAAACCTAATTGTGGCATACACCTTCCTTGTCAAGTGGGCTTAGTAGCGCTTGCTTCGGCCCACTGGGTTGTTGAGGTGCACGAAAAACTACCAATCTTTTTAGCCCAAATTAGCTATGTGTTTGACGTAAAATAAAAACTTTGTGTGTGCATGTGTTTACATATGTGTTTAGGAAGTGTTGTGCTAAGTGTTAAGTGTGCGTGTGTGTGTTAACATATATGTATATATATAGACATAACTTGTATATATGTAGGTAAATGTTGTACATATGTTATATATTATATATGTGTAATGTAAATAAAATCTTCTTTTTACCTTATTCTTGTATATATGTTTTTAAGGTTTTGTATACTTATATATATATATATATATATAAATATATAAGTAGGGATGCATACATGAGTATGTACATATGTAATATATATATATAGTTAGTATTATAAGTATACATGATATATATATAGTTATATATTAGGCTAGTATATATATGTAGTGTATGTATAATTAATAAGTAAGTTGCTTAGCTTAGTATTATTGTATATACATATGTTAGATAGAAATAAGTGATATCATCTTTTTGTGCATAAATTGTATATAGTTTTAAGGCATTAATTAATTTTGTATATAATTAGTTGTAAACACTTAGATACTTGTGTACATAATTAACTTAGTTTAGAATAGTTTTTGATGCCTTTACTTCATGTATATTCTTGAGGCATTGTGATTAACATTAATTCATTTGCTTTTTGTTCATAATTGACTTAAATTACTTCATTATGTGATTCTTTTATTTCTAATTCATTCTATTGTAAATAAACTTGACATTTTGGGAATAAAAAGATGATTTTTGGATAATAAACGGTGATGTATATCAATAATTGCCACCTAGTGAACGACTTGGAATAAAATCAGTAAAAATTGTAATTAAATAAATGATGCTAACATGCTTTCATCGGGTTTAGAAAATGCCTTGTAGTATATCAACGAAAACAACAAATAAAACTTAAATTTATAATGCTCGAAAAACGTGAGTTCCAAGGTCATCTCAGGGAGCAATATTGTGCAATTCAAGCACTAATTGAGTATAAAAATGAGCACAATAATATGATTAAAAACTGAATAGAATATGCAATGAATCCAATCCTCAAAATAGATAAAAATGTAAGAGTCCAAAGAGCCAAAAGAAAAATAAGTATAAGGCCGAAAATTTTGTTTTCAATTAAGCACATATAGCCTTGATACTTAGGCTTTATTTCAAGCCTATTCATATATCCAGAGATAGCCCACGGACGTCCTAAATGTCAAGTCCAACACCTCTTCATATTTCGAGCCAAAATTTTCCTCCCACATGTGCATGAATTTCGAGGTACAAAACTCGCCCTACACACATGCACGTGTGTGCATGTGTAAGCATGTGCGTGCGTGTGTGGTTGATGGGGACCTGACCCCCTGTCTTAAAGGAAAGCAAAGGGATATCAAAATTGAATATATAGTAAATTTCAAATCAAAATTCGATGATGTGGGATCTTGATTTGTGCACTTCTTCGTGCAACACAACACCCTCGGTGATGAATCCATTTTAGTGGACTATTATTATGCCTAAGTACTTCAATTCTAACATAGTATGTTTGTTAATAATCACATTAGGTCATTAAATAAGTGCATGCATCATTACTTGAGTTTTTATCTATTTTATCGCATTCTATAACTAAGTATGTAATTATTTTATGCTTTGCTGTTGTAGGAATAATGTTGGAAAAGAATAAGGAGGGGGGGATAAATTTCCCCCAACAAACAGTCGCCTCAACACCTCCCTCAACCTCCAGCCGGCCTCAACACCTCCCCACAAATATCTAACTTACGGCCATCCTCCCACAACAGAAGAAAATAGTGCTGGCCATATTTAGTAAGGGATTTTGAAAATCCCTTGAAGGGCGGAAGAGAGGAGATATAAAGCGAGAGGTGGAGGGGCTTGGAGGAAGATCCATCAAGAAGTACTGCTTGCACTGTGCAACCAGCAAGCACTGTGCGTCAACACCCTCCACAGCCTGCCTTGCTCACCCCGCAGGCACTGCACCAAAGCCTCACCGCCCTTGCAGCCCTGCAGGCACTGCACCCACGTCACAACCATGCGCACTGCTCCAGCGCTTCCACTGCAAGCACCCAGCCTCTAGTGCCCTTGCGTGCCCTGCCTCAGTGCCCTGTACCTGCACCCTCACTGTGCCAAGCAGCACTTCTAGCAGCACCAGCACCCGCAGGCAACAACCGCTCGCAAGCATTGCACCCACACCACAGTCACACCTTTCCCTGCTCCAGTGCCCTTGCATGGCCTGCACCTGCGCCTCCATCTCACCTCCGCGCAAAAGCAGCCTTGTGCAGTGCCTCCATCTTGTCCCACACAGTAGCGCGCACCTGTGCCTCTCCGTCTTCTTCCTCCTCTGCTTCTCTACAGTAGCAGTGCGAGCCTCATCGCTTCGTCTCCGTAAACAGCAAGCAACCAGCTCATGCCTCCAGCCTGCCCAACAGCGGCCTTGCGCGACGCACCCATCGCGCGACCAACGGTCAGCCGGCCGCGACGCCTAGCCATGTGCCCATGTGACAATAGCAGCCTGCATCCTCTCCTGCAGCAAGCTTCGCTGGCATCAAGCTCTCCAGCTGACCGCCACCTGCCACCTCTGACTGTGCTTCCCCTGCCGTCGCGATCACCTCTCTCCCACTCACCGCCGTCGGGCCTCGGTCGGCTAGCCACCAAGCCTTCACGTGCACAAAGAGGAGAGAGGAATTTTCCTCTATTTTTGGTGACATTCGAATTTACCATCCGTGCCATTGCCAAAAACCCTATTACAATATTTAGTTGATTAATATATTTTAGTGAAATTGCATGCATGCCCTTACATGTTATAGTATTTCTTTCATGCACTTAACTCATATATGGTGATGTTGATAAATGCATAAAATCTCATCTAGACACTCACATGACCTAAAAGAGAAAGCCCCATGTCTTGAAATACGACTACGTTACATGCCATTACAAGTTATTTCATGAAAAGAAAATTACATTCATCTCCCTGCATTTCTAAATTATTACGTGTTCATTCTTTTCGCCTTGTTTCGCATTAGATTTGAACACGGATTGCACACAAAGGAAAACTATTTTGTGAACTTATTAATATGTTCTTCCCTGTGGATACAACATCCTTTTCGTGGTTTAATTTCATATCTATTTTAATCTTTGATTGAGAGATTTCCACTACATTAATTACAACGACGTATCATTCTATTGCTATTTTAATTAAGTGAAACTCTCTCAATCAAATGGGGCAACAGACACAATAGATTCATGTTATTATTTTTTAATATTCTAAGTTGCACAATTATCTGATCATTTTTTTTTATTACTGTACGAGGAATCTGACGAGGCGACGAGGCGCAACAGAGCGACGACATCAACCACGGGCTAAGCCACACGAGGAAAAGACGTAGGAGACCTGGTCCCACTTTCACAAGGGATTCTTTGTCATCACAAAATTTATTTTTGTCTTTTCGCCCTTGTAGTAATTGGGGCTGAATTTTTGGGGGTCTATCCCCACATTCTTTAGCTACTAGTGTTTACATTCTTTTTCACATGCATGATTCCATTCTATGCTTGCTTACCTTTAAAACCAACAAAAGAAAATATCAAGCTACCTGTTTAGAAGTTGCATGCCCTTAAGTGCGCGCATTTAGGGGTGATTGAGCAACACATTAGATCTTATTATTGCATTGCAAGCATATTAGCACGAAGATTGCTGGAGATAGGTACACCTTTCTAACTTTTGCATCCAGCTCCTATTCGCGCATTTGCATTCAAATTAAAATTCAAGACCACCAAGTTGTTTGAATTTACTAATTCAATGGTCGCATAACTAAAAGTGGGACTGATAATCAGATTCGACCCTAAAATCAATTCACATTTGCTCTGATTCTAAGTGACTTGTCTACATTTTCAAAAAATTAAAAAGATTTGCAATGTGATGCACACTTCTGACACTGAGCACGCACATTAGGCACCACACTAAGGCTCTATCCCTTAAGGCTATAGGCACCGATCTCTTTATCAGAGCAAACCCTCCTATTGTGCTTTGTGGTGGTGGTGGTACTATCTTTTGACCAAGTGTTTTGATACTTCATGGGGGGGACACCCCTTAAAGGAAAAAAAGGGTAGTTAAGGGGCACCGCATACGCATCGCCCCAAAGGAAGGGTTCGCCCTACTTGCATCCCTTTGTTCGTCCTTGGAGTAACTTCTCACTTGATCACCTGGGAGTATCATCCAAGCAAAGTATAGGTCTTAGGGCACTCGAAGGTTGAATTAAGGCACGTAATTGTAGTGAAAAACTTGTTTGGCCATTTATAACAACTAATTCGACCTCCTCAACAAAGAAGGTTAAGATTTCAAGTCAGCACCCCTCTTATACCACTTACATGGGAACGAAGGGATAAGCCTTGACCTTTTGACTTATCTTTGGAGTGGAGGTTTCACTTAATAAGAACCTGAATTGTGATTGATATTGTATGCTTGGTAGACACTCTCTTGAGGGTAGTCTAGTGTTTGGTCCTGAGCTCGAGAGAATTCTTAGGAGAGCTCACCTAGGAGAGAAAAGAGAAGGAATGGCTGATCAAGGAGCAAATCAACAAAGGACCCTAAGGGACTATTTTATTCCAACTAACCAACCCGCACAAGCACTAAGACGACCGGCAGGGGATAATCCATATGAGATCAAGAGCAGTACCATATCTTTATTGCGCTCCTTTTATGGTACTACTAGGGAGGACCCCTACCGGCATTTGGAGGAATTCACCGAGGTCTATTCCACGATGAAGCTCCAGGGCTTTACTGATGAAGCCCTAATGAGGACTCTATTTCCTTTCTCCCTAAAGGGTAAGGCCAAGCACTGGTATCATACCCTCGATGCAAGGGTAAATGATTGGGCCACCCTTAAGGGAGAATTTTTGAAAAAGTATTTTCCTATGAGTAAGACCAACCATTACAGAAGAGAGATTATGGGTTTTACTCAACAGGAAGGGGAGCAATTTCATGAGACTTGGGTGCACTTTAATGACCTTCTTAGGTTATGCCCCCACCATCAGGTGCCAAGATGGCAATTGGTCGAAAGGTTCTATAACAGATTATCTGAAAGGCATAGGCAAACCATCGATGCAGCCTGTGCAGGAACCTTCATGACTAGAACTGAGGATGAAGCCTGAGCATTATTTGAAGCATTAAGCAACAACTCCATACATCTGTCCTCTGCCTATCAAGAAAGAAAACCATCAATCGTGCAGAGGAAGATAGAGGCTCATGAAGCCAGGGCTTCTCAGGATTTGGCTTATCATATTCAACTATTGAATAAAAGCTTTGATAGGCTTTTAGCAAACCCTAGCATGAACCTGCAAGTAGCCTCTATCTTTCAAGCTTCAAGAGAATGCTCCATTTGCCAAAGCACAACGCACGCCACTATGGAGTGCCATTAGGCAAATCAATTCCCTGAGTTGATTCAGGCCAACTTGAATGCAGCCCAAGGTTTCCACCCTCCTCGCAATAACCCTTATTCCAATACCTATAATCCGGGGTGGCAGAACCATCCAAACTTCTCTTGGAAGCAAGGTGATGCTTCTAACTCAGGGAATACAAGACCCTTACCTCCCCAACTCATATACCAACCATCTTATGAAAACCCTCCTCAGAATAAGCCCTCTGAGATGGATGAACTGAAGCCATGATGAAAGCAATGCAAGAGCATCAAAATACGGTCATCCAATCTCATAATAAGATGATTACTGATATGCAATCCCAAATTGGTCATCTTACTGAGGCAGTTAGGCAACGTGATCTGGGGAAGCTGCCTAGCTCTTCTGAGGAGAACCCTAAGGGCATGGTGGTTGTATTCAGGGAGCATGTCCAAGCGGTGACCATGTTGAGGAGTGGAAAAAAGATTGACAAGCCTGATAACACTCCTACAGTTACGTCTCAAAATTCCCCTTCTACACCTGACCCGACTTCCACACTGCTCTCCCTGGCACAAAATCACCCACAATGAGGATGTCATCCTTCCACCACCCATTTCCCGCCATGACGACCCCTCTACCTAGAAGCCGAGGGTGCCCTATCCAGAGCGCCTATCTGCTCCTGGGGAATCTTCTGTTGGCTTGTCTGGAGCCAAGGATAGGACGGAAGAGATTATGGATACTTTTAGGCAAGTCCAAATTAACTTGCCTCTATTAGAAGCTATTAAGTAGATCCCATCCTATGCCAAGTTTCTAAAGGTCCTGTGCACCCAGAAGCACCGATCTAGGAAACAAGTCCAACCCAAGGTCATCTTGCCTGACCATGTTAGCTCGGTTCCTCAGCATGGAACACCCCCCAAAATGAAAGACCCAAGGACCCCATATATTTCAGTGGTTATAGGTAACCAACACATTGACGAGGCTCTGCTCGATCTGGGTGCGGGGGTGAACATTTTACTGAGCTCTATCTACGATCTTTTGGGAGGAGGCAAGCTAAAGCCTAGTCCAGTAATCCTCCAGGTTGCAGACATATCACTTAAGACACCACAGGGATTGTTGGAAGATGTCCTTGTGAGAGTGGAGGATTTCTTCTTCCCTATTAACTTTCTGGTGCTTGATACTGACCCATCAAATAAGCCCACAAAGTTGTCCATTATTCTGGGATGCCCCTTCTTGGCCACAGCCAATGCCTCTATAAATTGTAGATCTGGGGCACTTAATATGGGCTTCAGGAACAAGAAGATCTGGTTGATACTTATAAACAATCTGGATTTGAAGATTATTCTCAGATTGAGGTCATTGATGAAATAATTGAATAGACTACTCCAGCACTCTAATGTAGAGATCCCCTTCAGAAGGTCATATCTAAGGACCATCCCTCGATTATTAAAGAAACTGAGAGGGAAATGCCCAAATTAGAAGAGTTGCTGGGAATACACACTGAGTCTTTGTCCCCAACCTAGACTGTGAAGGTAGATCCGCTACCTGAGCAGGGACATCTCAACTAAAACCCTCAATCCAAAAGGCTCCTGAGATGGAGTTGAAACCCCTCCCGAGCACATTGAAATATGCTTTCCTTGGCCTTAATAACACGCTCCCCATTATTATCTCGTCTGCATTATCTGAATTGCAAAAGGGAGCTCTACTTGAGTGTTTACAAAGGCACAAGGAAGCAATTGCCTGGTCAATTGCTAATATTAAGGGTGTTGATCCCTCTCTTTTCATGCATCATATATACATGGACAAGTCCATGAAGCCTTTCCGAGACATGAAGAGAAGGTTCAATCCAAATATATGGGAGGTTGTTAAAAAGGAGATTCTATAATGGCTGGATGTAGGGATTATCTATCCCATTTTAGATAGTAAATGGGTCAATCCTATTCATGTAGTTCCCAAAAAGGTAGGAATCACTATGGAGGAGAATGACTAAGGAGAGCTGGTGACCACTAGACCCTCAACTGGTTGGAGGGTTTGCATTGATTACCATCGTTTGAACACAGCTACCCAGAAAGACCATTTCCCCTTACCGTTTATCGATCAAATTTTGGAACGAATGGTGGGAAATAAGTACTTCTATTTTCTTGATGGGTACTCTGGGTATAATCAGATAGCCGTTTGTCCTGATGATCAGGAGCATACCACCTTCACAAGTCCGTATGGCACATTTGCATTCTGTCGAATGCCATTCGGGTTATGTAATGCTCCTGCCACTTTCCAACGTTGTATGATGGCTATCTTTTCTGATATGATCAATGAGTTCGTTGAAATTTTCATCGATAACTTCTCCATTTATGGCTCATCATTTGACCTATGCCTTTCACACCTTGATAAAGTCTTAACCCGTTGCAAAGAGGCAAAGCTGGTGCTTAGCTAGGAGAAAAGCCACTTTATGGCTTAGCAGGGCATTGTGTTAGGGCATATAGTTTCCGAGAGAGGATTAGAGGTGGACACTGCAAAAATCAATTCCATCTCTAAGCTTACATTGCCCGCCAATGTTCGTCAGGTTAGATCTTTCCTTGGCCATACTGGATTTTATAGGCGGTTCATTAGAGATTTCAGTAAAATCTCTAAGCCACTCTGTGACCTATTAGCAAAGGATGTCTCCTTCGATTTTGATGATAGATGTGGTGAGGCTTTCCAAGTCTTGAAGAAAGCCCTTATTATCGCACCGATTCTCCAAGTACCAGATTGGACTCTCCCATTTGAGCTTATGTGTGATGCTTCTGATTTTGCAGTGGGAACGGTCTTAGGTCAAAGGGTTGATGGCAAACCTCATGTGTTGCATTATGCCAGCAAGACCCTTATGGATCCTCAGCAAAACTACACGGTCATTGAAAAGGAACTACTTGCTGTAGTATTTGGTCACTGAAAAGGAATTACTTGCTGTAGTATTTGCTTTGGAAAAGTTTCGATTTTATCTTTTGAGATCCAAGGTTATGGTGTTCACTGATCATTCTACCCTAAACCATCTTCTTGCTAAAAAGGACACCAAACCTCGCCTAATTCATTGGATTCTGCTACTCCAGGAATTTGACCTGGAAATCAAAGACAAGAAAGGAGTTGAGAATGTGGTAGCAAATCATCTATCTAGGATCCCTATTGAGGCATCAAACCCTGCTGGCGGTATTCAGGAGACTTTCCCTGATGAGTCTCTGATGGCCGTGGAAGCTAAAACTCCTTTGTTCGCTGACATAGTGAACTATCTGGTCATGGTCATTACCCCCAATACTTGGGACAAGTAGAAGCGAGACAGGTTTCTTGCTAACGCTAAATTTTATCACTGGGAGGAACCCAAGCTTTTTAGAGTAGGCCCTGACTAGTGTTTTCACCGTTGCGTCCCTGACGAAGAACAAAGAAGTGTTCTGAGTTTCTGCCATGACCTCCATTGTGAGGGACATTTTAGTGGGAAGAAGACTGCCTATAAGGTTCTTCAGTCTGGCTTTTGGTGGCCCACATTATTCTGAGATGCACATACGTATGTGGGCGCATGTCTACATTTCCAGCAGACAGGAACCATTGGAAAAAGGGATGAGATGCCCCAACAACCTATCCTCCTTGGTGAGATCTTTGATATTTGGGGCATTGACTTCGTGGGTCCCTTTCCTATGTCCTTCGGATATGAATACATCCTTGTGGCTGTAGACTATCTATCAAAATGGATAGAAGCCATACCCACATGAACCAATGACCATTCCTTGGTCTTGGTCTTTGTTAAGGCTAATATCATTTCTCGGTATGGGTGCCCAAGGACGATCATAAGTGATGGAGGACCTCATTTCAAGAACATACACTTCACAAGACTACTTCAAAATTTGGGAGTCAACCACATGATAGCCACACCTTACCATCCCCAAACAAGTGGACAAGTTGAAGTGTCTAATAGGGAGATTAAGGGAATTTTAGAAAAAACTATCAGGCCCGATTGAAAGGATTGGTCTAAAAAACTAAATGATGCTCTTTGAGCCTACAGAACTGCATATAAGACTCCCTTAGCATGTCTCCTTTCCGTTTTGTCTACGGACAAGCGTGCCACCTTCCCGTTGAAATCCAACATAAAGCTTATTGGGCTATTAAAAATGTTAACTTGAATCTGGATAAAGCGGGAAAGGCACGTATGTTAGAATTAAGTGAGCTTGAGGAGCTTCGTAATGAAGCCTATGAAAATTCTCAAGCTTACAAGTAACATACAAAAGTCTTCCATGATAACCACATCATTAGAAAGACTTTTGAGCCCAACCAGTGGGTCTAGCTTTTCAATTCTAGAATTAAATTATTTCCTGGAAAGCTCAAGTCTCACTGGGATGGGCCATACGTTGTTATCAATACTTTCCCTCATGGAGCTGTAGAAATTCGGAATCCTACTTTAGGTACGAGCTTTAAGGTTAATGGCCAGCAACTTAAACCTTATATTACTCTTTCAGATGGCCAGGTTTTCGACACACTTCAGCTTGAGGAACCTTAGCTCCTCCCACTCTCCTCCTCAAGTGATATTCTTCTATGTCTGCATTTTTTCCAATGAGGACATTGTCAGTCTTAGTGTTGAACGTGTACGAACCTACGCTAACGTGTTCGGTTTTGGAAAACCTGTCGCTGTAGTTCGAAAGCGAAGAATTCGTGTTCAACAAATAAAATTTATACCGAAATTAAAATTCCGGGTCGAACACAGGGAGGCAGACGTTTGATTTAAAAACTACGTGTTTCTTTTTATTTGTTATAGAATAATTCAATTTAGAACCATCTAATTATTTACAATAAATAGAAGAGAGAGAGAGAGTAAGAGAGAAAGAGAATATTACACAGAGAAATCAAAATGAGATGTAGAATAAACAAGGAATTTTTGTATTGAAGAGATTGTTCATTACAACTACAAAGCATAAAACAATTACTCTAGAAAGCGATAAAATTTACTCTAGAAAGCATTAAAAGAATGGAGAGAGAAATGTCCTCCTCAACGATTGCTTGGAGGACGAGTAGATTAATCTAGAAAGCAGTAAATCTATACTAGAAAGCAGTAAAAAGAATAGGGGAGAGAAATCCTCCTCGATGGTTGCTTGGAGGACGAGCCAGACGGGACGACGCCTGGACAAAGGAGAATGAAGCGAGACGAAGGAGGACGAAGCAGAAGAACGGGAACGAAGTAGCACGCCGTCGTCGTCGCGGGATCCACTTCCGAAGGGCAACGAAAATTGGACTTTATCTCGCGAGAAGCATCC
This sequence comes from Thalassia testudinum, assembly GCA_037157565.1. NCBI lineage: Eukaryota > Viridiplantae > Streptophyta > Magnoliopsida > Alismatales > Hydrocharitaceae > Thalassia > Thalassia testudinum. Next base: position 103,165,829 of record JAZHRO010000063.1, read on the forward strand.
CGGGTGTGGGACAAGCTTCTCTTGAGCTTTGGAGGGGTAGAGAGGAGAAAGAAGGGATGAAAATTTTGTATGGACGGGGTCTCCTTTTATAGTTGCAAGGAGTGAGGGCAAAATGGACATTACAAGTTGAAAATAGTAAATGAGGGGTCTTTAGTGACGGATAGATCCGTCACTAAAGCCCCTAACGTGGGCGACATGGGCGGCTCGTGCGTGCCTCCTCGCTTGCTCGCACCCTCAACGGCTTCGCACGTCCGCGAAGTCTCAGCCGTCCGATCGTGAGATTGGACGGCTTAAAATCGCACCTTCACCGCTGCTGCCCGCCCGCCTATGCGTGCGATCGCGCGTTCACGTGCACGTCCAATCGCGCGTCGGCGCTATCGGGCGCGCGCGGCCGTTGGATCGCGATCGTGCGGTCGATTGGAGGCGCGCCACCGCTCCAATTTCTGCGTGGCGAGGCTCGAACGCGCGTCCCTGCTTCGCGTTAGAGCACTCGACCGCTGCACTGCGATCGCGTTTGTGTCGAGCGCCTGGCTTCAGCGCGGGCGCGTCGTAGCCGTTGGATCGAGATCCAACGGCGAAGAGGAGACGGGTGCATGGTCTTCACAAGATGCAAGCGACCGTTTGGGTGGCTGAGATGGTGCCACGTGGCGCCATCTTGGCCGTCCATCTTCTGGAAGTTGTAGATGGTGCCACAAATGTCGGATTGACTCAATTTTTGTGTCGTTGGGCTGCGATCATCAATCCGAATTCATCCGTGAGTCGGATTTGTCATCTGAGGTGCGGATTTACACCATCCTGGCCCTTGATTTTCTAGGGTTCCCCAGTCTCTATCTGATGCTACGGATGCCTGATTAGGGCGATCTTGGAGTCGTTGAACTCCAATCGTCGCCCTGATCATATCCATACGGTTGGATCTTTGATCTGAGGCTCCGATAAAATGTTTGCCCTGTCCAAGCACATAAAAGGAGACAATTAACCTCCATTTTATTCAAACTACTCTAAATGCGAGATGATGCATGTTATGCAATATTTATGTCATGAAATGCAATCTTATGCTTAAGAACATGCATAAATAGACATTTTAAGTAGTGTAAATGTGTTTACATCACTTAGGCATGGGGGGGTATAACTTGAGAATGTTTATAGCATTTATAAATATTTGCATACATATATATATTAAAAAAAAGAGAAAAAAACTCTTACTTTCTTTGAGCTGAATGGGTTAGTCCCTAGCAAAATATCTTTGTCATTGGAGGTTTTTCTTGAATTATTTCTTAAGTTTAGGATCCAGTACATTTATTTCATGTGCACGTAGACTGGGTAATGGATCCTTGAAGAAAACCAATAAGCATTTGTAGTCTACTGAACCGTTGGACAGTTAATAGGGAGTTAGGCATACTATCTTCTAGTAGATCCACCCCATATTTGTGAGTTGAAAGTAGAGAAATTACTGGTGCGCTAAGTCCAGTGCAAGGACTCTTAAGTTTTGGACAATTAGATGATAATACTTCAGAGTTAGGCATAGTTTTAGCTCTCTGTTCCTGTGTGCATACTTTGTGTGAATTCCTGAGAGTCACCAAATAAGGTAGATACACAGAGATTGAGTCTTAATAAAGCTATGACTATGGTGGATGGTTACGACTATCCTTCATAAAATCCTCGGTTGAAGGAGGGTAATAGTGTCAAAGGTCAGAAATATGCCTGTCCCATCCATTCCTTCTCGGTCCCGAGAATAGGCACATCCACCAAATAAGCCACACAATATCCTCTTGACCATCATCATCCCTAATAATGCCTCATAAGTAAAAGTCTGTGTCGTGTTATCCTGAAATTAAAAAAGAAAAAAAGAAGAGAAAAAGAAGAAACAATTATATTACAAAAAAAAAGGAAGAAAAGAGAGAGAGAAAAGAAAAAGAAAGAGTCCAAGTTTATAATGTTATCTATGTAACATTATTTCTGAGGCAACAAAACACCTATCATGATCCACCAAATGTGATCCATACCTACCTTTTAGTATTTCTGATCGCCTGAATACTGGCTAAGGACTCTAACTTAGTTGTAGAGTTATTAGGACTTTAATTGAAGTGTGAATGTCATGTGAGGCTACCAAGCAGTGAGTACACTTACTAAATCTGGCAAGATTTGGGATCTCAGAGAGAAAAGAAAGAAAAGAGTGAGCGCCAAGGAACATCAAGAGAACATAGTTGTTTAGACTCTCTCTGAGTTGACTTGTCTAATAGTCTAGAGATCTAGAGTTTGCAGTACTAGATTACATGTAGCACCAGATGAGTGTGTGCCACCACCACATACAAATCCATTCAACTCGATATCTCCTACCTAAGCCAAAAGCTAAGGTCAAATTACAGATTATCTTCTGCTTTATCCTTGAGGGAAGTAGTTTCCTATCCCGACATAAATATTTACCAAGGGTGAAGTACGAACTCCCAATGTGAATTGGCTTTTCACATGGATCTGTTACTTAGGCTATCATCACTTCACATTTGTCTGGATCTCTAAAGTTTTGAAATAAGAAAAGAAGAAATCTTCTAATTACTTCTATTATTTTTCATTTTTGCTAGCGACTAGCAAATCTTAGGCATGAGGGTATTTGATGAAACCATTTTGATGGACTATTATTACGCCTAAGTACTTCAATTCTAACATAGTATGTTTGCTAATAATCACATTAGGTCATTAAATAAGTGCATGCATCATTACTTGAGTTTTTATCTATTTTATCGCATTCTATAACTTAGTACGTAATTATTTTATGCTTTGTTGTTGTAGGAATAATGTTGGAAAAGAACAAGGAGAGGGGGATAAATTTCCCCCAACAAACGGCTAGCTCAACACCTCCCTCAGCCTCCAGCCGGCCTCAACACCTCCCCATAAATATCTAACCTATGGCCATCCTCCCTCAACAGAAGAAAATAGTGCTGGACATGTTAAGTAAGGGATTTTGAAAATCCCTTGAAGGGCAAAAGAGAGGAGATATAGAGCGAGAGGCGGAGGGGCTTAGAGGAAGATCCATCGAGAAGTACTGCGTGCATTGTGCAACCAGCAAGCACTATGCGTCAACACCCTCCACAGCCTGCCTTACGTGCCCCACAGGCGCTGCACCAAAGCCTCGCCGCCCTTGCAGCCCTGCAGGCGCTGCACCCACATCACAACCGCATGCACTACTCCAGTGCTTCCATCTCAAGCACTCAGTCTCCAGCGCCCTTGCACACCCTCCCTCAGCGCCCTTGCGTACCCTGCCTCAATGCCCTGTACCCGCACCCTCACCATGCCAAGCAACACTCCTAGCAGCACTAGTGCTCGCAGGCAGCAATCGCCTGCAAGCACTGCGCCTATGCCACAGCAGCACCTTTCCCTGCCCCAGCGCCCTTGCATGCCCTACATTCGCGCCTCCATCTCACCTCCTTGCAACAGCAGCCTTGTGCAACGCCTCCATCTTGTCCCACGTAGCATCGCGCACCTATGCCTCTCCATCTTCTTCCTCCTCTGCTTCTCTGCAAGAGCAGTACGAGCTTCATCGTTTCTCCTCCGCGAATAGCAGGCAACCAACGTACGCCTCCAGCCTTCCCAATAGCGGCCTTGCACAATGCACCCCTCGCGCGACCAACGGTCAGTCGGCTGCAACTCCTAGCCATGTGCCCATGCGACAGCAACATCCCGCGTCCTCTCTTGCAGCAAGCTTCGTCGGCGTCAAGCTCTCCGGTTGACCGCCACCTGCCACCTTCGGCTGTGCTTCCCCCGCCATCGCAATCATCTCTCTCCCACGCACCATCGTTGGGCCTCGGTCGGCCGGCCACCAAGCCTTCACGTGTGCAAAGAGGAGAGAGGAATTTTCCTCTATTTTTTGTGACATTAGAATTTACCATCCATGCCATTGCCTAAAACCCTAGTGCAATATTTAGTTGATTAATATATTTTAGTGAAATTGCATGCATGCCCTTACATGTTATAGTATTTCTTTCATGCACTTAACTCATATATGGTGATGTTGATAAATGCATAAAATCTCATCCAGACACTCACATGACCTAAAAGAGAAAGCCCCATGTCTTGAAATACGACTACGTTACATGCCATTACAAGTTATTTCATGAAAGGAAAATTACATTCATCTCCCTGCATTTCTAAATTATTACGTGTTCCTTCTTTTCACCTTGTTTCGCATCAGATTTGAACACGGATTGCACACAAAGGAAAAATATTTTGTGAACTTATTAATCTGTTCCTCCCTATTGATACGACATCCTTTTTGTGGTTTAATTTCATATCTATTTTAATCTTTGATTGAGAGATTTCCACCACATTAATTACAATGACATATCATTCTATTGCTATTTTAATTAAGTGAAACTCTCTCAATCACTCGGCGTGGAGTTTGGAGAGCTTGATTGGTGCACAATGATTGTTGGATCTTCAATCCAAGGGAATGGATAGCTTCTTGGAGTGAAACCGCACAAGATGAGGTCCTTCCTTGGAGCTTGATGGTCGGATGGAGGTACTTAACGTCAACGATGGAAGCTCAGTCGGCAATAACCTAAAATCAAAAATACGGGCTTTTGGCCCAAGTTAAAAGGTTCATAAGCTCCTCCGTGAAGAGTGGAGTGTGGTGGCGGTGTTCGTTTGGTGAATGGCGCCTTGAGGTGGCCGAACGGAGGTGGTGGTGGTGTTGGTGAATGGGTTTGTCTCACTGGTGGATTAGTTGAGCAAAGCCTAAATTTCTTAAGGGCTTTTCCTCCCCAAGATGTGGTGGTGCTTGTGGACTAAGTGGATGGGAGTTTAATGGTGTGTGGACACAGGGTGAGCTCATCAAAGATATGCTAGAAGTGAGGAAGAAGAGAGAACAGGAAGGTGAGGACTCTAAACCTAAATCTAATGACCTAAAACTAATCTACGAGGCAAGGGGAAGAAGAGGATCTAGGTATTTGGAAAAAATAGAGGGGAGGAACACATCCAGCTTGCCTCACCGGATGTGGAGAAGTTGAACACTCCAATGAGGTAGAATGGTGATGAGGAAGGAGGAAGGAGACATAACTATGGTTGGCTAGCATCGAGAGGACTTGGGGAAGAGGTTGGTGCAACCAATTTGGCTGTTGGATTCCCAAAAGAGGGAGAGCAAGGGGGTCACCAAGGTCAAGTCGAAGAGCAGCCGAAGAAGAGGAAGAAGGATGGATTTTGGCCTAAACTTGACTAAGAAGCACTTGGAAGCATGCTAGGACTTAAATAGAGGGTGTTACGACCCTCAATTCCTTGAATTCATCATGAATTACTTGCAATTTGATAAGGGAAGCTAGTGGATATTTGCAAGTTTGTCGAGGCTCTGTGCTCCAGATTGGGATCCAAGATCTCATTCAAATGGTAGGGAATCATCTTGTGATCAATCCCTTAAAGTTTGGAGGGGTTTGGATGAGATTCAAGGGGGATATTCTAAAATAAAGATGGCAGTTTTAGGTTTCCTAATCCTCTGCTACTGCGTTCTTGATGAAGAAGGAGAAGGCATGGAGGACCTTCTTGCAAGAGGGGTCAAAAGTTATGAGGACATTTGCAATAGAAATCAAGGACTTAGGGGGTTTTGAGTGATAAACAGAGCTCTATGGGCTAAAATCCAAACTAGGTCAAGATGGACTCCAATTTTTGGGGCTAACCTAATTTTGACCTAAGGAATCTAGTGTTGACCTTAGATTTGGGATTTGACACAATATGACTAGTTAATTTACGTAGAAGCCCAAAATAGAGCAAAATCCCGCCTAAGTCTCTATTTCTGGTCAAAACAAGTTTCGATAGTCAAAGTGAAGGTTTCAAACCTCAAAGAATATTTTTCAATGATTTTTAGGAGGTTTATATTGCATTTATTTTCACCAAAACCCTTGCAATTTAAGTAAGGCTGAAATTAGGATTTTTCTTCATAAATTAATTCTCAGATCTTCAAAAAACCCTGATTTAGTCAACTCAGGCCTCCTTCCTAGGAAATTAACCTCATTTAACCTTATATTAAGCCCTGATTAATCCCTTAGTTAATCTGCATTTGTGATTAGGTGTTAAAATGACATAATTGGCTTATTTTCTTATCTTCTTAAATTCAATTCAAAATGGAATTACAACCCTCTAATGAATATTGAGGAGCATTTATTGTTGTAGTTAGGCTAAATTAGGCTTATTAACGCCAATTATGGTGCTACCATCAAATTACATCCATTTGGATTGTGGCACTATACTATGACATCAATAATTAACCCTAATTAACTAGCAATCCAGATGGCACATCAGTGGGTAGCTAGAAGACATAACAAATCAACTCGTGATGGCATCATCATCAAACAAGCACACCGAAGGCTAAACATCCTCACATCCTCCTTACTATGATGGGATGGACTGGAAAAAACACATGCATGTTTTCCTCAAATCTATGGTGAGGTGTAAGTACTAATGGGAACACCATCATGAGCCATAACTAGCTCAATTTGATCTGATTAAGTCATTAAATGCTTCTATGTGACCACCAGAAGGTCATAATTCATTGCAAATCCATTATGAGAGAAAGATAAGAAAATAAGGATAAAACTGCAGTTTTAACATCATATCTCAATTGCAGTGCAATCATAGGATTTTTAAGGGGTTAATTAAAGGTCAAATGGACTTAAGAGTTTAACAAGTGGGTTAGAAAAGAGAGAAGAGTTTTCGTGTGTTTTGAGAATTAAATGACTTCCGAAACCCTAAAAGCAAACCTGTTTAATTAGCTGAGGTTCTGGTCAGGATAAAATTTACTTAAACCTATTAAATTTCATATAAAAATATTCTCTATGGTTTGGTACCTTCAATTTGACCATTGGAACCCGTCTTGACTTAAAACAGAGTCTTAGATAGACCTATGCCCTAATTTGGGTTTTTTCATAAATTACCCAGTCAAACTTGGTCAAAACCTAAATCTAACTTCACCATTGGATTCCTTGGGTCCAAATTAGGTTTTTAAGAAAATTTGGGCTCAATCTGAGATCATCTTGACAAAGTTTGCATTTTGGTCCAGTCAAATTCTTTCTATCTCATTCAGACCCTTAGCTTTTTGAATTCCTTGCAAATAGCCCCCCAACTTTGTCATATTCTTCACAAAATGGTCCCTGCTGCCATGAAATCCTATTCTTACAACTTTGGCAACCTTTGATTGAGGAGAACTCCTCTGATCAATCAATCCCTTCCAAAATTGGAAGGGAGATTCCTTGAGGAGTCCTCTTTTCAATGGGACCAACCTTGGATCCCAACTCCTTCCCAAAAGCTCATGCAAACATTTTGAAGGAATGGGTATCCTATTTTTGTGTAAGCTCCGAGGTTTCCAAGCTTGTTTCCAAGTTTGGAATCCCCTCCTAAGCAGTATATAAGCACGCCCAATGCATGGTCGTGCTCTTTAGCTAGTTTTAGGGCCAAAAACCTCTTCGAAACTTCCCCTTCGACCCTCCAACTTAGCTCCAGCAAGCTCCTCCCCCGTCCTCCTACATACGGCTAATGGCCAAACTGGCCTATCCTCCCTCTTCCTCATCTTCGTCTGCCCTTGGTGGGCCAATTCCAGGGCATCCAGACCCCTTTCTTCGAGGCTGTCCCCCTCTCAGAGGATTCATCTTCCCCACGTTCGACCGTTAGATTAAGGTTCTCTAGCTTCCTCTCCTTCCCTATGTTTTTCTATTCTTATTATTCTCCAATTCGACCACCAATGCCATGAATCACCCTCATCTCTTCCATCTCCGGTGACCACTCTAGTGAGGACTTCCGCTCGCTACAAAACTCCATCCTCCTCGCCAACAAGTCCCCGACCTCCGCCACATCCACCCACACAAAAGCCCTAACCTATCGTACTCCATCTTCCACCCAATCATACCCCCGAACATGCCCATCACTAGCCTCTATCTCTACCACCATCCGGCAACTACGTACCTCCATCCTCCACACTATGACCGCCATTGCATTTGCCATGGTCTGGCGACTGTCATGAATGCATTTAATGTGGCTGAAAGGTCATTCTTATGATTTCAGGTGCTCATCCCTTCACCGCCATTACTGAGCTTCTCCACGAGCTCCAGAAGCATGTTCAAGGCCATGGCAGTTCCAGGCACACCCTCCAAGAGGCGCGGAACCAACCCTTGACCACTTCCAATTGGTCAAATGGAAGCCACACCATCTATAGCTACCTCAATTGAGTGACGACATCCCCTGTAGGAATCCGCAAAGGAGCTCAATTTGCAAGCGCATGCACAGAAAAAAGGGACCTACTTTAGTCCCACATCATAGGCTTCCAAATCGAAGAGCACGCATAAGTTATTTTTGCCACATGAGCTATTCGCCTCAAGTAACACATAGGGGGTGAGGTCCTTGCGCCCCTTCACCTACCTCGCCTGTGACACCAACACAGGGGTCTGGCACTCACCCGATCACTCGCCTAAGCCCTGTTCACACCTTACTCACCACCCACTACCGATGAGCCTGGTTCCAGGTGCGTGTGTGCCCGTTTACCCGATAACTCGGACATTGGCCATGGGAAGGCGGGAAAGAAGAAGGAAACCTAGAGAAAGGAAAGAGAGCATGGGAAAGGGGGGTTTTGCTCTTCAGAGATCCCAACACTTCGCTATTGAGAGGGGTTTGCCCCTCTTGTGTGTGAGAAAGAATGTTCTGAAGAAGAAATAGAGAAGGCTTGAGAAGAGAAGAAGTTCTAAAGAAGAGGAAAGAACTGAAGAGAAGAAGAACAAGGGCTGAGAAGAAGAGAAGCCATGGCATACATTGAAGAAGAAGAAGAGGAAGCAGTTAAGCCATCTAATTATCAAATCGAACGTCCGAGGCACTATTCATTTATTTAACTGCTAGGTGGTCCTGGATATTGTGGTTTATTTGGCATTCTTGCTTACCTATTATATGTTTATCTAGATTAAATAATTGGTGATCTAAATCACCACTATATTTATTCTAGATTTTTTTTCATATGCCAAACTCTTAGATTTATATTCTACATTGATGATCAATTTTAAGTAATTAATATTCATTGCTTAGCATTATTTGGCTCATTTTCTTGTGCTCATTTACTTGTTAATTGAGATTATCACTTGAATTCCTACCTGTTCCCTGTGTTCGACCTTGGACTTCATTTCTGATATTCGAGTTATAAATTTTATCTATTTTTCACACTGATTCAACCTATACTACATGCATTGATTTTAAAGCATGATTTAGAGTGACTTACATTTTGGCGCCATTGCCAGGGAGCAACGTGCAGCTCACCGCTATTCTCTGCATTATTTGATTATATTTGAGCACTGGCTTGCCCTGTTTGCTTTATTGTGATTTTACAAGGTACTTCATGAGGAGATCTTCCGTGCAAAACAACCACTTCAAGGTAGGTAACTTCTCTATTCTTCCCTAATCAACCTCCTAATCTTGGGAAGAAAAAAAAAGGAAATAATCAATTAAGAATCACCTACCTTATTTTTCATAGTAATTATCATTTAAAGGGCAAGTTTCCTTATTTGCAAAAACTTTTTCAAATCTAATTGATGATTGAGATTATTTCATTTAGAATTCCCTACCCCAAATTTCCTATGCCTATTAGGGACCATGCTTAAATTATAAATCACTTTGGGTTAACACATTTCCTACTTGAAGTCTAAGGAGAACATTTTTGAAGGTCAAATTGATTGCAGAATAGAGTCAATTAGGGTTTCAATTTCTAGGGTTTTTGGAGTCCTAGTTCACACTTGCCTGCATAAAAAGAAACAAACCCACCTGCATTTGTGTGCTACCCAAGCCCTTGACTGAAAAGATCTAATCAACAAAACCCTAAAAATCAGGCTCTAAATTCACTTGAACCCTAAAATTCTTGGACTTAATAACTTGAGAGTCAAATTAGGGTGATTTCTAGGTCTTCACCTAAATCTCATTCTATCATCTTTAGGGTAGGTTAGGTGAAGTTGGTCTACATTGTAGGCCAACCAACCTCCAAATTAGGTCACAAGTTGAATTAACTTCTAATCAAGTGAAATCAAAGGCACAAATTAGAACATAAAATTAGTAGACTTAAGGACTTATGTTCGTACATTTCGGTCTACCTGAACTCTCAGTGACAAGGAAGGTCGGGTAGGGAAAACCCTGTAACCCATGGAGACCTCTACCGTGTAGGGGAATTTGCGGGGCTCTCCCTTCCTAGCTACCCAAGTACTTCTCAGGTGTGAGAACTTCTGATTGAGAGGTATCATCCACCTCGAAATTGCCTTAGTCATCAAAAAATCTTTGGGTGCCTTGATTGGGTCAATATCACAACTAGTCCCTCATCCCTTCTATTTAGAGCACATACACAGATCATCTTAGGGATTTCTTTTAGATCTGATCAGCTTCAAATCTAACCTGAGTTTTGATTCTACATCTTGATTCCACCATTTCGATTCAAAAATTCAACCTGACATGTTAGTAGACCCGTTTGAGGATATACAGGTTAATGTGTCAAACACAACAACATTCATTTCAGAACAAGCACAACTGATTTTGACACAACTAGAAAATGGGGCAATTTGGGATGTTCTCATGCCGAAATATCAGGAAATTGAGAGATGCCATAATGGTGAGTATATCTTGTGAAGATTTGAGCCATCATTATTGAAAGCATACCGAGATGACCTTGAAAAAAGAGACAAGATAATGTAGATGTTGAAACGTGTTATCAATCATAGGCATCAGTACACCCTTGCGACATCTTGGATTAACCAGCACAATCTCCCAAACCCTGGGTTTGATAATCAAGCTTGTTATGGACCCACAGCCTAGAGGAATTACAATTCAAATTTCATAGCAATTGACATACCTGATCTTGAAATGGGGGGAGAGGATCCGATTGTAGGTGATCACAATTTCGAACAAGCCCTAGAGATACAAAACCCCAGTTCGCCAAACTTAATTTCCCTGACACCTGTGATAATGAGATTGAATCAGAACCCCTCGAGAATGTAAACCCCGAGCCTTATCCTATTAAGGTGACTCTCGAGAGCAATTCTAACATCCTTATAGAGCCCAACCTAGATTCTAGTGATCCAACCCACACCCTTAACTTAGAATCTGGATCTGAGCCTTATTGGGATGATTACAAGGCCCCATGTGATGGAAATCAGATTTTGAATCTGGAGTATGATTCTGGGCCTTTATTTGATGAATGCACCTCTCCAACCTCCTCAAAAACACAAATTGATTTTTCAGAAGTCATGCCAATCTATGATATAGAAATCAAGGAGTTGGAAGAGTTGGGCTTTGATTGGGTCTTCCATATAAGCCAAGAACCTAAGCCCATGCCTAATAAGGACACCTTTTTGATCTCGGAATCTAAGAATAGGCTAGACCCAAGTCAGGTTGCTGAGTCTGCATCTTTTGATTTATTCTGTGGTAGAACCTCTAATCTCGAATCATATTCAAAACTTGATTCTCTCAAGTTTTCCCATGATTTCGAATCTTACTCTGATTTCGAAGAACCATTGTTTCCTGACGACTATGAGCTAATCTATGACCTCAGCATACATGATCCATTCTTCGACTATGACTCTGAGGTCCTTGATCCTGAGATCATTGATTCAAAATCAAATTCCATTGAGATGGAATCATTTCTTTTTGATCCTCAGGAATCAAAAACAGAAAATGCCGAGAGTGTCTACAACCCACAGTTCGAATCTTTTCTTAACTCAGATTTCCTTGATCCTATAAACACTCTTCAGGCATTTACCTTTGATTTCGATGGCTACTATGAGGACTCTCTAAATGAACCCACCTTTGAAACCTTCCTAGAGGAGCCCTCACACACAATTATTCTTGAAGCCACCTCTTCCACAACATATGCAAAACCTTCCTAAACCCATTCTCAACCCTGACCCGCAACCAGACTCAATTTTTACTCTAATTCTCCTCTCAATGAGCTATTGCACATGATTCTCCTCCACATCTTTATCAGGTTTCGGACATCTATCAGACTACAAATCATGACCCATCCTTCTCTGATCATTTTCGTAGGGTTCCTACATCCTCCATTGATTCATTTTCATTTGAGGATCCCTACTCTGACTAGGTTGATTCGACTTAGCCAAACCCTAGCTATACACTTCCACATCCTTTCGAGCTCCACAGTATCTGGTGGGCATCGCATCTCTTGATCCACATCTATCAACCTACTAGATTGATTGGGTTTGGGATGCATCATCAGCCTATTGATCTGAACAAGCACCTGGTTGGACCAACCAAGTTATTGATTAAGGTGCTTGTTTTACAAAACTCATATGATTTGATCACTCTTTCTCCATGACCATTTCTGCTCGGCTGAAGGAATTGAATTTAGCGCTTAGCGGGAGGCAACCTGTCATTCCAAAAACCTGAGATCCTTTGGATTATCCTTTTGTACTTCACGTCAATTGCACTCTGAATTCTATTTTAGAATAGTTGACCCCACCTCTGGTACTCATATCATAACTAGAAATCGTCCGCAATAGTCATCTCGCCCCATTCGCCCACCTGATTATCTTATTCTAACTCCTAAACACAAACTATTTCATACCCTCCATTTACAATGAGGACATTGCAAAACTTAGGCATAGGGGGGTGGTAAAGTGCAAACATACAAAAATTCATAGTTTTGAAGGGTTCTCACAAAAAGATACGTAGTCTAAAAAGCCAAAAAAATAAAAAATTGAAAAAGAACAAAAAGAAAATGGAGAAGGGAGGAAATTTTGAATGAATTGAAAGCATATCATTCTTGAGAAGGAAAAGGAGGGAGGTGATTTAAATGTCAATAAGGAGCAACAATTTAAAACAAAAAGTGATAGTCATTAACAAAAGATTAAGGAATCTACTTGATTCTAGACCAAATCAAAAGAAAATAAAAAGACAAAAAGTGCTAAGAGACAAAAGAAATTAGTATGAATGCTAATCTTAGGCCTCTTGGGCTATGATTTTAGGCTTAAAAATTCAAGTATTCATTAAGATTTCAATAGCCCTCAAGAGGTTGAGGAAAATGCGAAGCTTAAGTATTAAGTTTAAGGCTTAGGGATTATTCGACCACGTTAACTAACCTCTGGTTTGCGAGACTTGGTAACCTAAGCACCCTAATCCACACACAGTCTGGTTCAGTGTGCTTAAATATCAAAATCATGCAAAAGTGTTAATTCTATTTTGAAATGCTACCTAATTTAGGAGCAGCTGATCAGCACAAGTTGATTTGGAACAGTTCCAGGCATGAAGAGGTGGGAAATTCCCCTCGAAGATGCATAATAACATACCATCTCCTCGGTGCTTGTCTCCTAAGATATCTAAATATCCTACTAGGGGCACATAAGCACCTTATTCTGGTTCAAGTGCCATGGGTGGGATTATCCTGAAATGTCGATTGCCAGGGCCTGAATTTAGCTACAGAACGCAATGGGCGACACTATCTCAAAGTGTCGAAAGCCAGGGTTTTGAGGGTTTCCATGGGAGGTGCTATCCTAAAGCATCGATTGCTAGAGACCCTGCGATGATTGAAGGTGGAAGCTAGGAATCTGATACAGACAGTGTTGTAAAGATAATCCGAAGCTAGAAATAAAGAAAAGAAAAGAGTGAGAAAACTCTCTAAAAATACAAAAAAATCTTCTGTCTCTCTCTTACAAAAACGCACTGCAAATTGAACCAAGACTAAACATATTTTAAGCACGGGTGCTTTAACTGCGGAGTTCAACGAACCTTAGATAAGTTCCTATGGGCCTTAGAAACCTTCGTGGCAGACTGAGGCTAGAGCTGGTCAGGTTTGGATCTTGGTTGGTACTTAAGTACCTCTAGGCCTACTATTGGCATTCTAACCTAATCTACAAAAGAAAGCACACAGCAGAAATCTGAGCATAAAAAGGCATGGTCTAGAATTTGAGTTAATTCCATGAGATTTTGCTAACGGACTAGCAAAAGTTAGGCATGGGGGTATGATGGGAACACCATCATGAGCCATAACTAGCTCAATTTGATCTGATTAAGTCATTAAATGCACCTACGTGACCACCAGAAGGCCATAATTCATTGCAAATTCATTATAGGAGAAAGACAAGAAAATAGGGTTAAAATTGCAATTTTAACAGTATATGTCAATTGCAGTACAATCACGAGATTTCTAAGGGGTTAATTAAAGGTTAAATGGTCTTAAGAGTTTAACAAGTGGATTAGAATAGACAGAAAAGTGTTTTTGCATGTTTTGAGAATTAAATGACTTCCAAAACCCTAAAAGCAGACCTGCTTAATTAGATGAGGTTTTGGTCAGGATAAAATTTTCCTAAAACCTCTAACATTCATGTAAAAATATTCTCTAGGGTTTAGTACCTTCAATTTGACCATTGGAACCTGTCTTGACTTAAAATAGAGTTTTAGACAGACCTATGCCCTAATTTGGGTTTTTGCATAAATTATCCAGTCAAACTTGGTCAAAACCTAAATATAAGACCATTAGATTCCTTGGGTCCAAATTAGGTTTTTAAGAAAATTTGGGCTCAATCTGAGATCATCTTGACAAAGTTTGCATTTTGGTCCAGTCAAATTCTTTTTATCTCATTCAAACCCTTAGCTTTTTGAATTCCTTGCAAATAGCCCCCAGTTTTGTCATCTTCTACACAAAAAGGTCCCTACGACCATGAAATCCTATTCCTACAACTCTGCCGACTTTTGATTGAGGACAACTCCTCTGATCTATCAATCCCTTCCAAAATTGGAAAGGAGATTCCTTGAGGAGTCCTCTTTCCAATGGGACCAACCTTGGATTCCAACTCCTTCCCAAAAGCTTGTGCAAACATTTTGAAGGAATGGGTATCCTATTTTTGCGTAAGCTCCAAGGTTCCCAGGCTTGTTTCCGAGCTTGGAACCCCCTCCTAAGCCCTATATAAGCACTCCCAATGCATGGCCATGCTCTTTAGCAAGTTTTAGGGCCAAAAACCTCTTCAAAACTCCCCCTCTGGCCCTCCTCGGACTTAGCTCCGGCAAGCTCCTCCCTCATCCTCCTACGGATGGCCAATGACCAAATTGACCTATCCTCCTTCTTCCTCATCTTCGTCTGCCCCTGGTGGGCAAAAGCCAGGGCATCCAGAACCCTTTCTTTGTCGTCGTCCCCCTCTCGGAGGATTGATCTTCCACACGTCCAGCTATCACATCGGCGTGGGTTTTCTACCTCCTTCGACCATTAGATTAAGGTTCTCTAGCTTCCTCTCCTTCCCTACATTTTTCTATTCTTCTTATTCTCCAATTCGACCACAGACGCCGTGAATCACCCTCATCTCTTCCATCTCCGGCGACCACTCCAGTGAGGACTTTCGCTCGCTACACAACTCCATCCTCCTCGCCAACAAGTCCCCGACCTCCGCCACATCCACCTGCACAAAAGCCCTAATCTATCGCACTCCATCATCCACCCAATCACCCCCTGAACACACACATCACCAGCCTCTATCTCTACCACCATCCGGCAACTACGTACCTCCATCCTCAACGATATGACCGCCACTACATTCGCCATGGTCTAGCACTGTCATGAATGCATTTAATGTGGCCGAAAGGTCGTTCTTATGATTTCAGGTGCTCATCCCTTCATCGCCATTGCTGAGCTTCTCCACGAGTTCCAAAAGCATGTTCAAGGACATGGCAATTCCAGGCACACCCTCCAGGACGTGCGGAACCAACCCTTGACCATTTCTAGTTGGTCAAATGGAAGCCACACCATCTACAGCTACCTCAATTGAGCGACGGTATCCCCTGCAGGCATCAGTGAAGGAGCTCAATTCACAAGTGCATGCACAAAAAAAGGGACCAACTTTAGTCCTACATCGTAGGCTTCCAAACCGAAGAGCATGCATAAATTATTTTTGTCACATGAGCTATTCGTCTTAAGTAACACACAGGAGGTGAGGTCCCTGCACCCCTTCACCTGCCTCGCTCGTGACACCAACACACGAGTTTGTTGCTCACCCGATTACCCACCTAAGCCCTGTTTACACCTCGCTCACCACCCACTACCAGTGAGCCTAGTACCAGGTGTGCGTGTGCCTGTTTACCCGATAACCTGGACCTTGGCCTTGGGAAGGCGAGAAAGAAGAAGGAAACCTAGAGAGAAAGGAAAGAGAGGGCGGGAAAGGGGGGTTTTGCTCTTCAGAGATCCCAACACTTAGCCGCTAAGAGGGGTTTGCTCCTTTTGTGCATGAGAAAGAAAGAAGTTCTGAAGAAGAAATAGAGAAGGTTTGAGAAGCGAAGAAGTTCTGAAGAAGAGGAAAGAACTGAAGAGAAGAAGAACAAGGGCTGAGAAGAGAAGCTATGGCATACATTGAAGAAGAAGAAGAGGAAGTAGTTAAGCCATCTGATATCAAATTAGATGTCTGAGGAACTATTCATTTATTTAATTGCTTAGGTGGTCCTAGATATTGTGGGTTTATTTGGCATTCTTGCTTAACTATTATATATTTATCTAGATTAAATAATTGGTGTTCTAAATCTCCACTATTTTTATTCTAGATTTCTTTTTCATATGCCAAACTCTTAGATTTATATTCTACATTGATGATCAATTTTGAGTAATAAATATTCATTGCTTAGCGTTATTTGGCTCATTTTCTTATGCTCATTTCTTATTATTTGCGATTAGCACTTGAATTCCTACTTGCTCCATGTGTTTAACCTCAGACTTCATTTCTGATATTTGAGTTATAAATTTTATCTGTCTTTCGCACTGATTCAACCTATACTACACACATTGATTTTAAAACACGATTCAGAGTACTAATAACTACCTCTGTTGTGATGCACCAAAATTATGCTTTTTGCAATTTAATATTTCAAGACTCTTTCTCTTGGATCAAAGAATCTCCCATGGATCAAAGCTAGAAGAATGTTGATCTGTGTCTTAGTGTCTTTTATCTTTATTGAGTCTAGAATATTTTTGTAAGGAACCTCAAAATAAGTCTCAAACAGATTTTTGCACTTCTTGCTAAAATCAAGTTTTTAGGGATATTGATCAACCAAATAAGATTAATTGATCGACCAACCTACTTAATAAATAGATCAAATCAACCCATTTTAGGAAATTGATTAATACAATTTTGATCAACCATTTAGACTAATTAATCGACTAATAATTGATTGATCAAATAACTAGAATGATCGGCTAAACCTTATTTTGATCGACCAATCTACCTTAATTGATAGGCCAATTTAATTTCTTTTCTAGGTCAATTTGCTAGTATAAATAGAGGTCATACGCAACCCTTTTCACACACACTCTTAAGTAGAAAAATCCTCTCAAAAAGCAAAGATCTTTTCGTGCTTCTTCAAGGGCATTCTGTGCTTCTATTTTCACGCCTTTCAAAGCGCAACAATTCAAACCTTTGCTGAAATTCTAGTTTGACTTTTATTAAGGTTCCATAAGTTCTTCATTATTCTTTTACATTATTATTTTTGATTAACGGATCCCAAGTTATTAGGAAAGATTTGTTGTTATTGTTGCTGTGCTTCTCTTCAAGTTGTAAAGAGAAGTGGTTTGTAAAGAGGTTGTGCCACCCTCGTTCAAGTGATACGTTAATGGATTGACTAGCTTCGCCTAGTTGGGAAAATCCTAAGCTGAGAGGCTTAGGTAGTGGTTTCATCCAATTTGGGTTTCCACTATAAATCCAAGTGTGATTTGTGCTTGATTCCTTTCTGGATTTATTTTTTATTAAAATTTCTTTTAAAGCGATACTATTGACCCCTCCACTCCAGTGTAGTATTTTGATCCACAGACAACTTTTGGTATCTGAGCAAGGTTGTCTAGAAGATGTCAAAGTCATCTGTTGACACGTATGCAGAGGGACAATCGGCAGTTCGACCTCCATTATTCGATGGAACGAACTACGGTTACTGGAAGACCAGGATGTAGATCTTCCTAGAGTCGATGGATTTCTAGGTGTGGGATGTCATTGCCTCCAAATACACACGTCCCAAGATTAAGGAGGGAGTAGTAGAAACTCCAGATCAGAAGAAAATGGCAACACATAATGCAAAGGCCATGAATGAAATCTTTTGCGAGCTTTCTAGAGTAGAATTCAATCACGTCTCAGCTTGCAAGACAGCCTATGAGATTTGGAGCATCCTCGAAGTCACCCATGAGGGGACATCTACAGTAAAAGAAACTAGAGGCAATTTACTGACGTAAAATTATGAGCTTTTCAGGATGAAGGGAGAGTCAATCAAAGAAATGTTCATGAGATTCATGAACATTATAAACTCTCTAAGGAACATAGAGCAAGAAATCAAGAATGAAGCCTTGGTGAGGAAGATCCTCCGATCTCTCACCAGTGATTGGGAGACTAAGACTATAGCCATACAAGAGTCAAAAGATCTGTCTACTTTGAAACTAGACAATCTTATTGGAAGCCTAATGGCCTACGACGTCCAGCTCTAACACATGAAGGATCATGAAGATGAAGGAGTCAAGAAGAAGATCGGGGCCCTCGAAGCCAACCATCAGTCTGAAGATTCCTCAAGCAAAGACGAAGAGGAAGACATAGCCCTCCTCTCCAAAAAGTTCAGAAATTTCCTCAAAAAGAAGAGAAGCTGGAGAAAGAAGAGAGAAGAATCTAAAGCAGACACCATTATCTGCTACAACTGCAAGAGAAAAGGACACATCAATAAGGATTGTCCACTTCTCAAGAAGGAATAAAAAAAGAAGAGATTTCCCAGAAAGATGGGAAGAAAAAGGCCTTTATAGCAAAATGGGAGGAATTAGACTCGAGTTCAAAAGAAGAAGAAACCTTCAGAGAAGAAGCACTTTCTTATGGCTCTAGAAGATGAGGATCGAGAAGAAAGAAGGTGGATCATGGACAACGGATGTTCAAGCAAATGACTGGAGAGGAAGACCTATTCTTGCAACTCCATCGCTAGGAAGGTGGTACGGTCACATTTAGGAACAACCACAAGGGTCGTATTATTGGTACTGTTAAAGTTGGGAACAACCCTGTTCGGAACATCCTCCAAGCAACCGTCGAGGAGGATAACATCTCTCTCCCTTCTTTATTGCTTTCTAGCTAGAATTTCCCGCTTTCTAGCTGTAATCATTTCCTACTTTCTAGTTGTAAAAATAGTATTCAGTTACAAAGTGATTGTTCTCTCTCTCTCTTAGTGTTAAATCAATGTCATTGTAATTATCTCACTTTTAAAACAAAAATACCAAAAAAATATAATCGCAGATTTTAGATCAACGTAGCCTCCCTGTGTTTGACCCGGAATCTCTTTATGGATTTTGGTATAAATTTATCTATTCATGGATTTCTTCGCAAATCATACTACATTACCGAGTTTTCAAAACTCAATCCCATTTGCATACGTTTTCCGCTCAAACATTTTGGCACCATTGCCGAGGAGGCGACGATTCTCGATTTTCTTTCTGCATTTCGTGCACTTTATTATTTTCTAACTTGCTTTATTTCTCTTTTATTATTTTGCAGATACCTCAACAGGGAATCTTCAAGCAGTAGAAAGGAGTAAAGTGCAGTTGAAGACAACTGTAAGTGCTCCTCATTCTTCCCTCCTCCATAGATTTCATTCCACAACCTTAATTCAAACCCCAATTAACCTAGGTGTTCACATAAACCCTAGGATTAGTTTGGATGCTTTGATTTCCACCCCCACTCATCTCACCTTTGTAAAAAAAAACAAAAAGATACTTTTTGTGGAATAAATCAACATACACACTACATACACCCACATTCAAGGCACATAACCTAACTTGATTTTTATCTACTCAACTTGGATTCCAACATGTGGAATCGGTATACGTAAATCAACACATAAGAGAGTAGAAATCAATCTAGGTTAATCATCTTGTGTGCCTAACTCAATGGTGCATTTTGGCCAATTGTTTGAGTTGTTTGAGCCGCACCACTTCATTTTAAAATCAGCTCATCAAGTAGCTTCACCTTAGGTTTTACAATTTAGGTTAATACTAGGCACTCAACTTTACTTTTGATTTCAAAAGGAAAAGATCTTCACTCATGTTTGAACATCTGGTTTGCCTCTGAAACTTGATTGAATTCACCTAATTCTAAACCCTAAAAGCTACTTAAGCAAGATTCAACATTAAAATCCACTCATCAAAATAATCTTGCTTGAAAACCCTGGTTGTATACAAACTCACACATATTCAATCAATCAATAAGGATACAACCCATTTTAAGGGCCCACCATATTCCATAAGCACTACAATCCTAAGCCTATGTAAAATCAAGTAGACGTTGGCTTTAAGGACTGATTCGCTCTTCGGGGCCCATACTGAGATTGTTTACGATTAACCTGCTTGTACTAGTCAATCTGATGTCTAGCTAGGAGAGTAGAATCAAACGATCATAGCTAGGGGGTACACTAGGAATTGGAGGCACAAGCCGAAGGAAGAACCTTATCCCTAGTCCCTCCTAACTGGTTGGATTGACTGGATACAAGTAGAGTAAATCATCTATATTCTTAAGACAAATTCTGAGAGTTTGTAGATCCTTAGGCTACCCAACTTAAGGACAGGCTTGTTTTGTTGTGCTGTAGGGTTCTTATCCCTAGTCCTTTCCACCTCTTCCTAGTTTATACTTGGAAGGAGGTCATTCAATCCCCGATTGGAAGGACCATTAGAGTATTCTAGGAGGTGTAGATTGAATTTTGGCCAAATTAACCCCATGGCCGATCAACAACCTCCTCTGCCTCAGAATCAACAGGATATGTTTCAAAGGTAGTTGGAACAAATGTAGAGAATGCAAGAATGGCTCCAGAGAATGCAAGGTGCTCATCCCTTGAAGGATTTTTATGATCCTTCAAATTACAGGGAACGTCTCAGAATCCAGATTCCTGCCAGAGACGTAGAAATCAAGCCCCAAGTATTAAGCCTGATCAAACACTTTCATGGGCTTGGCTTTGAAGATCAGTTTCAGCATTTGGAGGACTTCACCACTTTGGTCCAGACCACCAAAGCGCAAAACATGAATGAAGAGTAGATGATCATGAGGCGCTTTCTCCACTCTCTTAGGGATAAAGTCGCTCATTGATATAGGACCATATGAAGGCCGATCGCAACATGGAACGATCTGAAATTGGCTTTCCTAAATAAATTCTTTCCAGTCGGGCATACCAATGTGCTCAGGTGGGCGATTACTACTTTTGCCCAGCGGTCGGGGAAGCAGTTTCATGTTGCCTGGAAATGATTCCAGGACTTAATGCAGAAGTGTCCACACCACGAGGTGCCAAAATGGCAACTCATGCAGATCTTTTACTAAGGGTTGACTGAGCAACTTAGAAATCACATGGACGCTTCTTGCAGAGGCAATTTCCTCAACAAAGACAGATAGCACGCACGATTTGTTTGGGGAAATGAGTGAAAATTCAATAAATTCTTTCCAGTCGGGCATACCAATGTGCTCAGGTGGGCGATTACTACCTTTGCCCAGCGGTCGGGGAAGTAGTTTCATGTTGCCTGGAAATGATTCTAGGACTTAATGCAGAAGTGTCCACACCACGAGGTGCCAAAATGGCAACTCGTGCAGATCTTTTACTAAGGGTTGACTGAGCAACTCAGAAATCACATGGATGCTTCTTGCGGAGGCAATTTCCTCAACAAAGACAGATAGAGCGCACGATTTGTTTGGGGAAATGAGTGAAAATTCAATCAATAATGCATCCATGGATACTTTTAATCGGTCCAAACAACCTAGATCGAATGTTAATGAGGTCCACGACTCTCATTCATTCGATATGGAATTGATTTGTAATAAACTAGATAAGGTAGACTTGGTTACCAAAAGGATGGAGGAGTGGATGGTGGAAAACTCTGTAAACAATTCTTGATACACTCAATCCTAGAATTCAGGATTCCATTCTTTGCGAGCTCCTTCTAGATGGGAGTTCGTGAATCAACTGGATGTGGCTCAACCTGTGAGCTAGCATTGTTCGGAACCCCATGGGTTCCAAACTGGGGCCTTTGATCCCAGTTTCTCTGATCCCTCCCTTTTTCTTCTCCATCCCCACCCTATGAGGATGTCTATGCTATATAGGAGAATGTTAGGTTCAACCCTTACTCCAATGCTTATAATTTGGGTTGGAGGAACCACCCTAGCTTCTCTTGGGAAAACTCGGGGTAGCAGACCTAATTCCGACCCAGCAACTATGCTTCGCAAAAATCGATGGGTCAGGGTCATGCTTACACTCAGCTACCCCCAAATCAGGTCAATCAGCCAGCTTGGAATGCCCGTCAATCTTTAAGGCAGGTTGATTTGAACCATCAGATGATAGAGATGCAAGGATCTATACTCCAGCTCATGCAGCAAATGAAAACCTTGCTGGACAACTTGCAAACCAGGTTCATTGCAATTCCCAACAACCCGAATCTCAGCCATCTCAACCCGTACCTAACCCACTTAATATACAGAATCTGAGCAATCAAGCCCAAGGGTACGGGAATTAGAGGGACCCACACGTACATGCTCAGGTGGTTGAGCAGGATCCTTCCTCTTCTGCTTCTTCATTAAATCCAATGTTTCTAGTTAATGAAGCCCCTCCAGTCTTTCCTAACCCTCCCCATGACCCAAACCCTTATGCATCTGCTAACTCTGTTACCTTGAGGAGTGGAAGGCAAACCTAGGACCCACAACTACTCTATTCTGATCTACCAAATGTTGGAGAGCCTAAGGAGAGAAAGGAGAACTCTGAAGAAGAAATAAAGGCTCAGGAACTTGATTCCAAAGATCTGACTCATGTTCCTTTTCCTGAGGCCTTGATTAAACTTAGGAAGAAGAAGCCTATTGATAGTAATGAGGAACTCTTGAATATATTCAAGAATGTAGAAATTAATATCTCGTTCCTTGACGCTATCAAACACATACCAGCTTACGCAAAATTTTTAAAGGATTTATGCACACAGAAACGTAAGTCGAGGGAATCTGTTCCGAGGAAGGTGGTACTCTCCGAGCAGGCTAGTTCTGTTATCCTGCATCACCTTCCTCCGAAAAAGAGATATCCAGGTTCCCCTTTGATTTCTTGTGTCATCAGAGATTATACCTTTGATAGGGCACTTCTGGATCTAGGTGAATCCATTAACCTAATTCTAACTTCTCTTTACGAGAAGTTCAGATTAGGTGAACTTCGGCCGACCTCAATAATGTTGCAGTTAGTAGACCATTCGGTCACAAATTCAAGAGGTGTTATTGCAGATGTTATTGTCAAGGTTAAGGACTTTTATTTTCTTGTAGATTTCCTTGTCCTTGACATGGATGTACCTGAGAATTTAAGGAACACGCCCATCATTCTAAGGCATCTGTTCCTAGCTACCGCTAAGGCCAATATCAACTGTAAGAACGGTAGCATGGAAATCGCCTTTGGGAATCAAAAATTGAAATTGGATATTTTTAAGGCGATTAACAAATTTGAGGATTATGGATTTATAGAGGAACTTGAGGAAGATAACTTGAATATTGAAACATGTATGGGAGTTTCTGCAATTGAAAGTTCCTCCTGTCTTGATGGATCTGACCCTCAACCCTCTGTGGCAGGCCTGCCACATTCTGAAGAGGTTATTGATTTTGTTCACTTTCAACATCTTCCTCTTGATGAATCTTCATCAACATCATCCTTATCTTCCATCCTAAACTCGCCCCAGCTCGAACTGAAGCCATTGCTTGAGAGTTTGAAATATCAATTTTTGGGACCTCAAAAGACACTCCCTGTGATTATTAGTACTAGATTAACTAAGGAGCAGGAGATTAAATTGATCAAGGTCCTAAAAGAACACAATGAGGCAATTGGTTGGACCATCCATGACCTTAGGGGAATCAAGCCATCTTACTGCAATCACAGAATATTCATGGAAGATGGATCCTACCCTTCTCGCTAGATGCAAAGGAGATTAAACCCTAATATGTGAGAAGTGGTCAAGAAGAAAATAATTAAGTGGCTCAACACAGGAATCATTTATCCGATCTCAGATAGTCCTTGGGTAAGTCTCATGCAAATTGTTCCTAAGAAAGCTGGGATTACCATTGTGACTAATGAGAAAGGAGAATCTATCACAACTCGTTCAGCTTCCTCTTGGAGGGTCTGTATCGATTACAGGAAGTTGAACATAGCCACGAAAGAAGATCATTTCCCTTTGCCCTTCATCAATCAAATCCTTGAAAGACTAGAAGGGTAAAAGTACTTCTGTTTCCTAGACGGTTACTTGGGATACAATCAAGTCCCTATCCATCCTGAGGATTAGGAAACAATGACTTTCACCTGTCCCTATGGAACCTTTGCTTTCCATAGAATGCCATTCAGCTTATGCAATGCACCTGTGACTTTTCAAAGGTGTATGCTAGCCATATTCTCTGACATGGTGGGAGAGTTTATGGAAGTCTTCATGGACGATTTCTCTATTTTTGGAGGATCGTTTGATTCTTTCCTGGCTAATCTTGAAATGATCCTTAAAAGATGCATCAAAACAAGATTGGTCCTTAGCTGGGAAAAGAGTCATTTCATGACACAAGAAGGCATCGCCTTGGGTCATGTAATCTCTGAACAGGGAATTGAAGTTGAAAAACCTAAGGTTGATGCTATCTCCAAACTTCCACCTCCCACATCTGTCAAACAAATTCGATCATTTCTTGGTCATGTGGGATTCTATAGGAGGTTCACCAAGCACTTCTCTGAGGTTGCTCACCATCTGAGCAACCTTCTCGCCAAAGATATGCCATTTGATTTCAATGAATCATGCTGTAAGGCATTTGATTTTCTTAAAATGGTAGTCACTTGTGCTCTGGTGTTGCAACCACTGGTCTAGATAGCTTCATTTGAGATCATGATCGACGCTTCTGATTACGTGGTCATGGCTATTTTGGGTCAAATGATTGACAGGAAGCCCTCTGTCATTTACTACACTAGCAAAACTCTGGATGAGGCCCAAAGGAATTACACTGTTATTGAGAAGGGATTGCTAGTTGTAGTATTTGCTTTGAAGAAATTCAGGGCTTATCTCTTAGGGTCTCACGTCATAATTTACACCGACCACTTAGCCTTGAGACATCTCTTGGCCAAAAAGGATGCCAAACCCCGACTTATCCGATGGATTCTTTGCTGCAAGAATTCGATCTTGAAATTAAAGATAAATCTAGGGCATAGAATGTGGTGGCGGATCATCTTTTGAGACTTCTAAGTGATTCTTCTCGTCTGGATATTCTGATTGCTAATACTTTTCCGGACGAAAATATTCTTACAGTATCAGGTATCCAAACCCCATGGTTTGCAGACATTGTAAATTATTTGGCCATTGGCCAAATCCCCCAAGATTTGACCAAGCAACAATGAGAGAGACTCAAATTTGAGGCCAAATATTACTTCCGAGAGGATCCTAAACTATACCGCATCGGCTCTAATCAGATTATTTGTCGATGTGCTCTGGAGAATGAATTCCAAAGTATACTCGAGTTCTATCATGCATCTGCGTGTGGTGGACATTTCTCTTGGAAAAAGATGGCTACAAAAATTTTGCAATCTGGATTCTATTGGCCATCTTTAATCAAGGTTGGCTAGGAATTCTCGAGGTCGTGTTCCCGATGCCAGACACTTGGGAGCATAACTGATTGCATAGCAATCATAGGTCTTAATTGACCTAAATTAGGCTAGGGCTTAGCATAAGTTAAGGTAATTCATGCATGCATAAGCATTACTAGCACCTTTACTGCTTTCTTTTAGCTATGCATAAAATAATGCTATAATGTACTAATTAGGTGCATTATGTCAATTGCAAGTAATAAGCAGATCTGAAGCTAGATCTGAAGCTGGATCTAAAGCTGGATCTAAAGAAAAAAGAATAACTGGTGTTACAGCAGAGCTGGAGCGGAAGACCTAGATTAGATGGAGTAGATAATAATGTAAGGGAGTTAAGGTATGCTATTCTATTAAGTATGAATAAAGTAATAAATTGTGAAGAACTTAGGTCCATCCTAGCCCTAGGATAGCCTAGAAGCTTCCCCAAGCCTTAGCCACCCTTAGATTAGGTCACAACACCCTAGGAAACCTTAAAACCCTAATTCCAGCCTCTATCTGGATGTCTAGATGAGTTATAGGATGTCCAGAACTCTTAGCCAACTCTTGCACACCTTAAACCCACTTCTACAATGTTATTGGACGTCCAAACACTTGGTCAGACGTCCAATTTCTGTAGAATACCCAAGACAGAACCTAGAATTCCTCCTGACTCTGATTGGACGTCCAGACAATAAGTCTGGACTTCTGATTTTTCATTATAAGACATCCGATAACTTTATTGGACGTCTAGAACTACCCTCCAGACACTATTTGAGATTCAAGCCTTGATCTTGGATCTCTAGCTCCCTAAACAAAATTCTAAACCCCTAGGAAATCACCTCTAGACCCCCCTAAGGACCTAATTAGGTCCTCAATAAATCTAATTGATGTAAACACGTTTATATTACATAAAATGTCTATTTATGCATGTTCTTAAGTATAGAATTGCATTACATACTATAAATATTGCATAGCATGCATCATCTGGCATTTAGATTAGTTTGAATAAAAGGGAGGTTAATTGTCTCCTTTTATGTTCAAGGACAGAGCAACTGTTTATCAAGGCCTCGGATCAAAGATCCAACCGTACGGATCTGATTGGGGCGACTATTAGAGTTCAACGACTCCAAGATCGCCCTAATCAGACATCTGTAGCATCAGATAGAGACTGAGGAACCCTAGAAGATCAAGGGCCAAGATGGTGTAAATTCGCACTTCAGACAACAAATTTGACCGAACGGATGGATTTGGATCAACAATCGCAGCCTAACAGCGTGAAAATTGACTCAATCCGACACCCATGGCACCATCTACATCACCCAGAAGATGGACGGCCAAGATGGCACTACATGGTGCCATCTCAGCTGCCCAACCGGCCGCATGCACCCGCCGCATCTTCTCTTCATCTGAGCGCTGCTTCCTCACCGTTGGATGCTCATCCAACGGCTGCAAGGTACGCATGCAGAAATCAAGCACGTGACCCAAACGTGCTTGTAGCACATTGGTCGAACGCGCTTGCGAGAAGGAGAGATGCCTCTTCGAAGCCGCAGGCACCTCAATTTGGCGTGGGTGCGAGCGGGTGAAACGTTGTGACAACCGGGTTTTATTGTTATAGCGTTGTAGTATAGCCAGTTATTACCAACATTTCAAATATATAAATTTTTTACTCGGAAAATAAAAGAGTTCCCGAGGTCGAACTCAGGGAGCAAGTTGTATTCTAGGGGTACAAGTTTCTTTTACAAAAATAAAGAAAGAGAGAAAGAATTTGTTGTCTTTTCTTCTTTTCTCTTTGCTTCTCGTCTCAGATCTTCTGTTATCTTCTTCTTCTTTATCTGCAGTGGTGATGTTCTTCTTCTTCTTTTAGCTGTTCCTGCTCTACCTTTTTCTTCTGCAGAGCGGTCCTGCTCTTCTTCTTTTCTTTTCTTCAGATCTTCTTCTCTTTTTCTTCTTCTTTCAGTTCTTCCCTTGTTCTTTTGTGTTCTCCTCTGCCTCGCCTTCTTCTGTTGTTCTTCAGATCTCCTTCTTTCTTCTTTTCTTTTTCCAGTCAGGACGTCGTCCCTCCTTCTTTCTTCTTTTCCCTTCAGGACGTCGTCTGATTTTCCAATCAGACGACTTAAACTGCTTGTTGCTACAGTGTCTCCCTCAGCTTCCTTCTTCTTCCACGGTCCTTCTTCTTTACCTGTGCCTGCACACTTCAGAGTTTACATCAGAGGACAAAACCTACTCTACCCTCCCCCCCGCTTCTCTCTCTCTCAGAAGCCACTCTTGGGAAAGCTCTCCCAGAGCTACCGGGTAGTCGGGTACGGGTCGCGCCCGGGTCCAGGCCCACCGGCGTGCGTGGTGGGCGAGGAGTGTAGGTCAGTCTAAGTCGGGTCGGGTCAGGTCCGCGGGGCGTGAGCGCGGACGAGACCGGGTAACCGGGCGGGTGAAGGGGACCTCACCCCGTGTGCTGAGGCAGTAAGGCTTATTCACAAAATCAATTTAAATGGTGAAAGAGTTGTGAGGCTTACCGATGTGGGACTAAACGGAGGCCTCTCCTCGCGTGCGCCTGCTGGAAGACCGCGGCCTTGCTTCTGCAGCTGCAGCTTCGATTTGCGTCGGTTGCTAGCTGGCTGCCTTCGCAGGAATCCCCGTAATCCGCAGCAGCTGGAGACCTGGAGTCCTCAAGCCTGGAGCGCGGGAGAAGCTGCTTCAATGTGGCGTTAATGGCGGTCGAGCCTCAGAACCTGTCGGACACGAATATGGCCTCTCGGCCTGATCAAACTACTGGGGAACCATCGCCGTGGCACGGTGAAGGTGTGGAGCTGTGCGGCAAGCCGCAAGGTGGTGTCTGGCGGCAGCCCTAGGTTGGACTGCAACCGGAGAAATGGGTTTGTTTGGGGGAGCGTTACGGAGGTGTGGAGTGGCAGTGGAGGGGTGGGGGTGCTCAGTGTGATGAGGCGGAGGTTCGGTGAGGGTCGGCGAGGCGTGTGAGGCTGTGGAGCGATGGGAGCATCTCGCTGGAGGGTGGCCGGAGACGAAGGGGGTGACGATGGTCAGGGTCGGTCGAGGGCTTAATTGAACAAATTGAAACCGGGGAAAGAAAGAGGAGAGGAAGGGAAGTAGTTCTAACTTACTTGCAGGGACGAAGGGGGAGCAGCAGGGCGACAGTCGTATCGACTGTCGCCGGAGAAGAAGATGCCCAGGGGAAGGGGCGACGGCGAGCAGAGAGCCGGAGAGGCGCCAGCTGGGTGCGGCGTGGCGCGGGAAGAGCAGGGGAAGAAGTCTCTGCTGCTGGTATTGCGGCAGAGCGAAGAGGAGGAGGAGGAAGAACCGCCGGAGCTGGTGAGCGTCTGCCGGAGTGAGAAGAGAGGAAAGTTGGGGGTTTTCTCCGTCAGATCCGAGCTGCCGAGGTCGGTGGAGCGACGGGGGGTATTTATAGGGATCAAAACAGGGAGGAAGGCGGAGGGAGACGACGTGTCTCCCTCGCCGGAGGATGGCTGGAGACGAAAACCCATACCGTCCGTGCGTTCGCACGGCCGGTATGGTGGGCTACAGCGACCAGGGGGGTGTCCCTGCGACGGCTGACAACGTAAGGCACCCCCGGTTTACTTGTCAGGCTCTCCCCCCTCACCCTGCGCGGTGCCATGCTCCGCGCAAGGTCGCCGGAGCATGGTGCTGGCAGGTTTTGCAGGGGGGACCTGAACGCAAAGAACGAAGGAGAGTTAGGGGCCAAAATGCGAGGGTTCAAAAGTTGAGGATCAAAAAGTAAATATATGAGGACCAAAGTGTAAAGTCGGTCAAGGAGGTTTCTTCTTAGGCTCAAGTTTTTATTAGGACCTAAGGAATCTGATGGTGAATTTCATTTCTATATTAAACCTTGTTTGACCAGTCAATTTATGCGAAAACCCAAATTAAGTTATTAATTCGGCAAGGTTCTCAATGTAGGTCAAAATGGGTTCTGAAGGCCAAATTGAAGGTTCTAAACCCTAGAGATTATTTTTCTATGAATTTTAGAGGGTTTATTCTATTTTTACTTTGCCTCGAACCTCGTGAATTGAAGTGGGTTATTTTAGGGTTACAGATTATCATTTAGTTCCTTGGAATTGCTGTAGCCCTTGCTAGATCATCTCATCCCACTTTTATTCTTATTAAGTTGCTTTGATCTATGTTTGGGTCCTGAATTACCCTGTATGCAGATTATACTGGTAAAATTGCATTTTTACCCCTTATGACTTGTTTTCTCCTTAAACTCAGAATTCTCTGAGTTAAGCCTTTCCTTGAGTTATGTAGGAGCTTTTATCCTTTGTATTAGGTCAAACTGAGCTACTTATGGCTCATGATGAGGTTCTCATCATACCCCCATGCCTAGCTTTTGCTAGTCCCTTAGCAAAAACTTAAGGTTTCAACCCTTGTTCTAGACCATGAAGTTTTTAATAGTTTTATATAAGTGCCCTTTTTTATTTGAGCATAGATTAGGTTAGAATGCTGACCATAGGCCTAAAAGGTACTCTAGTATCAATCAAGATCCAAATCTGTCTAGCCTTAGCCTCAGTCTTTAGCAAAGGTTTTTAAGGTCCACAAGAACTAACCTAAGGTTTATTGGACTTTGTGGTTAAAGCACCCATGCTTGAAATGATTTTAGCCCTGGCTCAGTTCGCAGTGCGTTTTGTAAGAGAGAGATAGAAAGTTTTTCTGTTTGGAGAGTTTTCTCTCTCTTTTTCTTTTTAGTTCTAGCCTAGGATTGGCTTTTCAACACGGTCTGTATCAGATTCCTTGCTCCCATCATCAATCCTCAAGGGTTCCTGGCGATCGATGCTTCGAGATAACACCGCCCATGGCAACCCCCGGAACCCTGGCTATTGAGATTTCGAGATAATCCCATCCATGGTGTTCCGTGGCCGAATCCAGACCCTGGCAATTGACACTTCGAGATAATGCCATCCATGGAATCTGAACCAGCAGAGTGCTTACATGCCCCCAGTAGGATATGTAAATATCCTAAGAGACAAGCACCGAGGAGATGATATTCTGTTACGCATCTTCGAGGGGATTTCCCGCCTCTCCGCGCTGGGAACTCGTCCAAATCAACTTGTGTTGATCGGCCGCTCCTATTCTAGGTGTTCTTTTCAGAATTTTGCGACGCTTCTGCGTGATTCTGATTTTTACGCTTACTGAACCAGGCTGTGTGTGAGGTTAGGGTGCTTAGGTTACTGAGTCCCGTAAACCAAAAATTAGTTAACGAGGCCAAATACTCCCTAAGCCTTAGACCTAATACTTCAGTTTTTCATTTTCCTCAACCTCTTGAGGAGTGTCCAGATCTTAATGGGTACTAAGAGTCTATTCAAGAATGCCTAAGGTTTGCATTCTTACTAATCTCATTGTGCACTTTTTAGTTATTTTCTTGAATGAGGTCTAGAACTTAGGTTAATTCCTTAGTTCCTTACTAATGACTATCACCTTTTCTCATAATTTTGCGCTCCTTTTTCATTTTGTTTCTTTTCTCCTTCTCCTTCACAAAATTTCCTTCTCCTCTTTTCCTCTTATTCTTTTTTGAAAAAATTTTTAATTTTTATGGTGTTTTTGGCATATGTGAATTTTTTTTTTTTTGTTTGAAACCTTTTCTTACAAGTTTTGCACTTTCATACCCCCCCCATGCCTAAGATTTGCAATGTCCTCATTATAACCTAGGGGGTTTTTAGTTAACTTAGTTCATTCCTTAAGACAGAAATTTGGATGAGTGGATGAGTCGGGTTGAATTTTTGCGGACGATTTCAAATCCCAGATGCAAGCATCTGAGTTGGGGTCGGCTGTCTACAAGGGTGAACTTCGAGTGCAAAAAAGGTGTCAGAACAAGTTTCAGGTTTTCAAAGAGAATGACGGGTTGCCTCCCGTTAAGCGCTGAGTTTTACGCCATCGGCTGGGCGCAATAAGCTCAAGGGGAAAGGAGGATATAAGATGCCTCAGCCAAATCAGTAGAAGTTACATCAATGAACGGCTTGAGTCTCTGACCGTTCACGATGAAAGGTTCAGAATCGTGGCTGAGTGGACTGATTTCGATTGCTCCATTTCCAAAAACCTGTCGGACCAAATATGGTCCGACCCACTTGGATCTCAGTTTTCCTGGGAAGAGTTTTAGTCGGGCATCAAAGAGTAGGACCTTTTGACCAGGATGAAAGATCTTTCTCGAGATGTGTTTGTCGTGGAAGGCTTTAACCCGCTCCTTGTAGATTTGCGAGTTCTCGTACGCGTCTAGGCGTAATTCATCGATCTCGCTGATTTGGAGTTTTCTGTGGGTCCCAGCCTTGGAAAGATCTAGATTACAGTTCCGTACTTCCCAATAGGCTTTATGCTCCAGTTCTACGGGAAGGTGGCATGCCTTTCCGTACACCAGTCTAAAGGGAGACATGCCCAATTGGGTCTTGTGGGCGGTCCTATAGGCCCACAATGCTTCCGGAAGTCGGGACGACCAGTCCTTCCTGTCAGGTCGAACAGTGACTTGCAGGATTTTCTTGATCTCCCGATTAGACAGCTCAGCTAGACCATTAGTTTGGGGGTGGTAAGGAGTAGAGATTCGGTGAGACACCCCGTATTTGGTCATCAATGACCTAAACTGAGCATTTGTGAAATGGGTTCCCCCATCAGAGATTATTGCACGAGGAATCCCGAACCTTGAGAAAATGTGTTGATGAATGAATTTGAGAACGATTTTGTGATCACAGGTTCGGGTCGGTATGGCTTCGATCCATTTGGACACGTAGTCCACAGCCAACAGAATGTATTCGAAACCATCCGAAACAGGAAAGGGGCCCATAAAATCAATCCCCCAAACATCAAAGATTTCGCATACTAGAATCGGTTGCATAGGCATCATGTCGCGATGGCTCATGTTGCCCAAAGTCTGGCAACGACTGCATGCCTTGCAGTGATTGTATGCGTCTTTGAACAGTGTGGGCCAGTAAAAGCCGCACTGGAGGACTTTTGATGCAGTTTTATGCCCGGCGAAATGGCCACCGCATGCCTGGTCATGGCAGAAAGAGAGGATATTGTTGAATTCCCCTTCCGGGACACATCTCCGGATGATCTGATCGGCACCTATGCGGAAGAGGTACGGGTCTTCCCAAATGTAATACTTGGCATCGGAGCGTAATTTGTCTTTCTTGGCCTTCGGCCAATCGGATGGGATCTGATGAGATGCCAAGTAATTTACTACATTAGCAAACCATGGAAGGCTAGTACCAATAGTCAGCAGGTGCTCATCGGGAAAATGCTCAGTGATGGGTCCGGAAGGGTCAATTATTTCAGAAGGAAGACGGGACAAGTGATCAGCTACCACGTTTTGCTTTCCCGCTTTGTCGCGAATCTCAAGGTCAAATTCTTGCAACAGCAAGATCCATCGGATTAATCGAGGTTTCGCATCCTTCTTTGCAAGGAGATGCCTCACAGCTGTGTGATCCGAGTATATGATGACACGGGAACCCAGAAGGTACGATCTGAACTTTTCTAGGGCAAATACTACAGCTAGCAGCTCTTTCTCAGTAACCGTATAGTTACGCTGAGCCTCATCGAGTGTTTTGCTGGCGTAGTAAATGACCACAGGTTTCTTCTTGTCAATTTTCTGTCCCAAAACCGCTCCTACAGCGAAGTCGGATGCATCACACATGATCTCAAAGGGTTGAGACCAATCAGGGGACTGTAGGATCGGGGCTTGGGTGACTCGGTCACGCAGGATTTCAAATGCTTGAGTGCATTCCTTGGAAATTTCGAAGGGAACATCCTTGGAGAGAAGAGTGGTCAGGGGGCGCGCGATTTTTGAAAAATCAGGGATAAATCGTCGATAAAAACTGACATGCCCTAAAAAGGATCGGATGTCCCTGATCGAGCTAGGCATAGGAAGGTGAGAAATTAGATTAACCTTAGCTCGATCCACTTGGATACCTTTCTCCGAAATTGAGTGTCCCAGGACAATTCCCTCAGGCACCATGAAATGGCTCTTTTCCCAGGAAAGAACCAAATTCACATCGATGCACCGCCTGAGTATCTGGACCAAGTGTTGGAGGCAATCGTCGAATGATGCTCCGAAAACTGAAAAGTCATCCATGAAGACTTCCAGATAATCACCTACCATATCTGAGAATATGGCAAGCATGCATCGCTGAAAAGTAGCGGGTGCATTGCAAAGACCAAAAGGCATCCTTCGGAAAGCGTATGTTCCGAAGGGGCAGGTGAACGTGGTCTTTTCTTGGTCCTCAGGATGGATTGCCACCTGGTTATAACCGGAGTACCCGTCAAGAAAGCAGAAGAACCTATTTCCAGCTAGTTTTTCGAGAATTTGATCAATGAAGGGTAGTGGGAAATGATCCTTCTTCGTGGAGGAATTGAGTCGGCGGTAATCTATACAGACTCTCCACGAGTTGGCTAATCGGGTAGGAATGATTTCTCCGGTCTCAGTCGTTATAGTGGTGAGTCCTGCCTTCTTGGGCACGACCTGAATTGGGCTCACCCAACGACTATCGGAGAACGGGTAGATGATTCCGGCATCTAACCACTTGATGATCTCCTTTTTCATGACCTCCTGCAGATTGGGGTTTAAGCGTCTCTGCATTTCACGAGAAGGTCGTGTGCCCTCTTCTGAATAGATATGATGAGTACAATAAGAGGGACTTATTCCAGTCAAATCATCGAGAGTCCATCCGATGGCTCTGCGATGTTGCTGGAGGACAATAATCAGACGGGATTCCTGTTCAGGACTGAGGTTGGAATTGATAATCACAGGAAGGGTCTGATTAGAACCCAAAAAGACATATTTCAAGTGAGCAGGAAGGGGTTTCAGTTCGAGGATGGGGTTTTCAGCAGCAGCGGGTGGTTCAGTATAGATGTGAGGTTCAAGGGTGGGAGTTACTGGGTTGTTCATATCTGGATTCGACTCCTCTGTTTGTGGGTCAAGATCCTTCTGTGGTTGATGAGGCATAATCGAGTCATTCTGGAGGTGTGATTCATCAACCAAAGTCTTGATGTCACAAATTTGTTCGATGACGCCGCAATTAATTCCTTGTTGGGCCTTAAATATATCAATTTTCAGTGTTTGATCTCCAAACTTAAGCTCTATTTGGCCCTCCTCACAGCTGATGTTGGCTCTAGCAGTAGCCAAGAAAGGTCTCCCTAGAATGATTGGTGTATCCCTAGGGTTCTCAGGTGCATCCATATCTAAGACTATAAAGTCCACTGGAAAATAGAAATCCCGCACTCTTACGATAACATCCTCGAGAATCCCTTTTGGTGACTTTATAGATCGATCTGCTAATTGTAATGTCACCTCGGTTGGTTTTAGCTCAGATTCTTCTAGATGGTCAAGTAAGGATGTGGGTATCAGGTTTATGGATGCACCCAAGTCTAACAATGCTCTATCAAATTGGGTACCACCTATCTTACAGGAAATCAGGGGAGTCCCAGGATCTTTTGCCTTGGGTGGGAGTCTACTAAGGATTACAGAGCTGGCTTGCTCTGACAGAACAATTGGGCTCCCTCCCTTGGTTCGCGGCTTACGCTGGGGTGTACATATATTCTTTAGAAATCGTGCGTAAGCTGGTACGTGCTGGATTGCATCCATCAAGGGGATGTTTATGTGGACCTGCTCAAAGAGCTTGACCAGGTCCTCCTCAGGGGCCCCGGGTTTGGTGGTCTTCTTTCCCTTGGTCAAGGCCTCGGGAAACGGGATCTTGGTTGGTTCTTCTAGGATAGGTTCAGGTTGTGGATCCGGAACAGCGGTATCTTGGATAACTATCCTAGGGTCATGGTTATCAGGCTTGGAGTGGTTTGGATGATGCGGGTCTTGAGTTGTTTTACCACTACGTGTTGTTACAGAATTTAATCCGGCCTAATTTTGGTTTGGGTTTGGTAAGAGGGGTGGCTACTGCTGAAATCCCGCACAAGAAGTTGAGGCTTCCATCTCGTCTGGAGATGGAGCAGTAGGGGCCTGATAAATCCATTGAGCGTGGCCTAAATTTGGATTCATAACGCGCTTCTGGGTTGGCACGTTATTTGGGTTAGGAAGAGGTTGGGAAGGGAGTGTGCCTGGCTGGTGAGAATTTGCCAACTGGGCCAGTTGAGTTTTAACTTCTGTAAGCTCGTCCTTGTGCTGTTTTTGAATAGCCGCATTCATTTTTTGAATGTCAGCCAGAGTCTGAAGGATTAGGGACATTTGATCCTGATTTGGGCCTGATAGATAAGTAGGGTTAGGCCGAGGCTGAGGTGGCTGGTAATGACGAGAGGGCTGTGGGCGGGACTGAAAAGGTGGTCTTTGGGTTTGGGAATTTCCCGCCCACTGAAAATTGGGATGGTTTCGCCATCCAGGGTTGTAAGTGTTGGAGAATGGGTCGTTCTGGATGGCGTTGAGGTCCTCGCAGGTCTGAGGAACCTCCTGAGAATCAGGGAAAGGGGGAATGGAGTTCCCCCGGCTGGTGTAGAAAGGATCGGATGATCCTCCAATCCAAGAATCAGATGGGGATGGATATGGATCCATCTCAGGGGAAGATCGGTGGAGGATGTTTTGCACAGTCTCCTGTGTGGAAGGAGGTTGTGCAAAGGAGTTACGTGCGGAGGTGGCTCACTGCAAGTGCTGAGTCAGCTCATCCACCTTCTTTTCAATGATTGAGACCTTGTCCAATCGACTGGCCATTAAATCCAGGTCGACTGATGCGGACAGGCCCTACGTCTCATGTGCTCCCTTAAGATTCGTCGCTGCGCGGGTATTCGTCCTGTCGAATAATCCTATGGAGTCATTGTTGATGGAGTTCTCGCACATGTTTTCTAGAATCTCCCATACGGTGTCTTCATGTTGACCCATGATGTTTCCTCCGCAAGTTGCATTGACGAAAAGGCGGATGTCCTCACGGAGTCCCTGGTAAAAAGATTGGACTTGTTCCCATTTAGGAACTCCGTGATGGGGGCATTTTCTCATGAGATCCTGAAAACGATCCCATGCCTCATGGAGAGGTTCTCCTGATTGTTGAGTGAAGTGTGTAATCTGATGGCGCAAGGCGTTGGTCCGACCAACGGGAAAAAACTTTTTCAAAAACTCGGATTGAAGTTCTTCCCAGGTGTTGATCGGCCGGGTCTGAGTTTGATACCAATGGGCGGCCTTGTCCATAAGAGAAAAGGAGAACATCTTCATGAGAAGAATATCCCGATTTTGCGCATCTGATCCAAAAGTGTGGGCCAGATGCTTTAGCTGTTTGATGTGCTGGAAGGGATCTTCAAAATTAAGCCCATGGAATTTAGGTATAGCATGAATCATGTTGGGCTTTAATTCGGAATCAGGTCCTCCAGTCGGGATTCTGACTCGAGGCTCA
Source organism: Thalassia testudinum (assembly GCA_037157565.1). Taxonomy (NCBI): domain Eukaryota; kingdom Viridiplantae; phylum Streptophyta; class Magnoliopsida; order Alismatales; family Hydrocharitaceae; genus Thalassia; species Thalassia testudinum. Next base: position 103,202,740 of record JAZHRO010000063.1, read on the forward strand.
ATGGCCACCGCAGCAGGATTGTAGTGGTCCCGCATCATAGGACGCTGTGGTGGGTGCACGAAGTTTTGGAAGAGGTCATTGAGTCGCTGGAGCTGGTGTTCCAGATTATTTTCTTCCTCAACTGGCTGAGCCATGATGGGGGAAGAAGAAGAACTTGGGTCTGAATCAGAAGAGAGAATAATGTGAGGGTGTTGCTGCACAAACACGGGCGTCGAGGCTTGGCCTTGACGAGAGCGAATTTCTAAAGGAGGTCTTAAGGGTGGTCTTAGGGACCTCCTTCCGTACATGCACTGTTGGAAGAGGTAAGTTTAGAAGGTGCTGGACCCAATCAAGGCACCCAAAAAATGTGTTGGGTGACTATAGAGGTGCGGGGCAGATGGACCCCTTGATCAGAAAGATCGTCCACCTGAGAATTACCTGGGCAGCCAGAGAGGGAGAGTCCCGCAAAGACCCCTACACGGTAGAGCGTCCCCACGGGTTACAGGGTTTCCCCCACCCGACCTCTCTTGTCACTGCGGTTCCAGGTAGACCAGAATGGGGATCTTGACCTCTTAAGTCTACCAATTTTAAGATCAGGGTGCTTAAGATTTCACTTGAACTTTAGTCTTTTAAGTGCAAAGAGTGACCTAATTTAAGGTTGGTTGACCCAAGGGGTCAACTTTACCTCTTGTTTTCTTTGAGAGCTTTTAGGTCTTGTCTTTTAGGGTTCAAGTGTTTAGAGAGCCAATTGTTTTAGGTTTTCTTTTGAATAGGTATTTTCAATCAATGGTTTAGGCACACTTCTTTTGGATTTTCTCCATTCTTGATTTAAGTAGTGTGTCTCTAAAACCCTAATGTTGAATCTTATGTTGGCTCTACTTGGTCCAGTTAGTTCTCTGTTGGGTAATTAGGGCTCAAGCAAGAATGTGTTAGCCCTTAAATACCCTTAATAGTGTGCAGGACTAATGAGTTGAAAACATGCAACTCTTTATTGTTACTAAGTATGGAAGACAGGTTAGCCCTATATTGCTTGTTCTTTTCTTTTCTTCCTCTTTAGAGTTTAGGGGATAATAGCGAGAGGAAAAATTTACCTGTCCTCGGAGTGGTTGTCGTGCGGTTGCTTGTCTTCTTGATTTCCTGTAGTTTTCTGCACAAAAGAGAGGAGATTATCAGAAATTAAAAAGAAACATGAATGTTTACCTCTAGAATAGCCGTTGCTCCCCGGCAACGGCGCCAAAATGAAACGTTGTGACAACCGGGTTTTATTGTTATAGCGTTGTAGTATAGCCAGTTATTACCAACATTTCAAATATATAAATTTTTTACTCGGAAAATAAAAGAGTTCCCGAGGTCGAACTCAGGGAGCAAGTTGTATTCTAGGGGTACAAGTTTCTTTTACAAAAATAAAGAAAGAGAGAAAGAATTTGTTGTCTTTTCTTCTTTTCTCTTTGCTTCTCGTCTCAGATCTTCTGTTATCTTCTTCTTCTTTATCTGCAGTGGTGATGTTCTTCTTCTTCTTTCAGCTGTTCCTGCTCTACCTTTTTCTTCTGCAGAGCGGTCCTGCTCTTCTTCTTTTCTTTTCTTCAGATCTTCTTCTCTTTTTCTTCTTCTTTCAGTTCTTCCCTTGTTCTTTTGTGTTCTCCTCTGCCTCGCCTTCTTCTGTTGTTCTTCAGATCTCCTTCTTTCTTCTTTTCTTTTTCCAGTCAGGACGTCGTCCCTCCTTCTTTCTTCTTTTCCCTTCAGGACGTCGTCTGATTTTCCAATCAGACGACTTAAACTGCTTGTTGCTACAGTGTCTCCCTCAGCTTCCTTCTTCTTCCACGGTCCTTCTTCTTTACCTGTGCCTGCACACTTCAGAGTTTACATCAGAGGACAAAACCTACTCTACCCTCCCCCCCGCTTCTCTCTCTCTCAGAAGCCACTCTTGGGAAAGCTCTCCCAGAGCTACCGGGTAGTCGGGTACGGGTCGCGCCCGGGTCCAGGCCCACCGGCATGCGTGGTGGGCGAGGAGTGCAGGTCAGTCTAAGTCGGGTCGGGTCAGGTCCGCGGGGCGTGAGCGCGGACGAGACCGGGTAACCGGGCGGGTGAAGGGGACCTCACCCCGTGTGCTGAGGCAGTAAGGCTTATTCACAAAATCAATTTAAACGGTGAAAGAGTTGTGAGGCTTACCGATGTATGACTAAACGGAGGCCTCTCCTCGCGTGTGCCTGCTGGAAGACCGCGGCGTTGCTTCTGCAGCTGCAGCTTCGATTTGCGTCGGTTGCTGGCTGGCTGCCTTCGCAGGAATCCCCGTAATCCGCAGCAGCTGGAGACCTGGAGTCCTCAAGCCTGGAGCGCGGGAGAAGCTGCTTCAATGTGGCGTTAATGGCGGTCGAGCCTCAGAACCTGTCGGACACGAATATGGCCTCTCGGCCTGATCAAACTACTGGGGAACCATCGCCGTGGCACGGTGAAGGTGTGGAGCTGTGCGGCAAGCCGCAAGGTGGTGTCTGGCGGCAGCCCTAGGTTGGACTACAACCGGAGAAATGGGTTTGTTTGGGGGAGCGTTACGGAGGTGTGGAGTGGCAGTGGAGGGGTGGGGGTGCTCAGTGTGATGAGGCGGAGGTTCGGTGAGGGTCGGCGAGGCGTGTGAGGCTGTGGAGCGATGGGGGCATCTCGCTGGAGGGTGGCCGGAGACGAAGGGGGGTGACGATGGTCAGGGTCGGTCGAGGGCTTAATTGAACAAATTGAAACCGGGGAAAGAAAGAGGAGAGGAAGGGAAGTAGTTCTAACTTACTTGCAGGGACGAAGGGGGAGCAGCAGGGCGACAGTCGTATCGACTGTCGCCGGAGAAGAAGATGCCCAGGGGAAGGGGCGGCGGCGAGCAGAGAGCCGGAGAGGCGCCAGCTGGGAGCGGCGTGGCGCGGGAAGAGTAGGGGAAGAAGTCTCTACTGCTGGTATTGCGGCAGAGCGAAGAGGAGGAGGAGGAAGAACCGCCGGAGCTGGTGAGCGTCTGCCGGAGTGAGAAGAGAGGAAGGTTGGGGGTTTTCTCCGTCAGATCCGAGCTGCCGAGGTCGGTGGAGCGACGGGGGGTATTTATAGGGATCAAAACAGGGAGGAAGGCGGAGGGAGACGACGTGTCTCCCTCGCCGGAGGATGGCCGGAGACGAAAACCCATACCGTCCGTGCGTTTGCACGGCCGGTATGGTGGGCTACAGCGACCAGGGGGGTGTCTCTGCGACGGCTGACGACGCAGGGCACCCCTGGTTTACTTGTCAGGCTCTCCCCCTCACCCTGCGCGGCGCCATGCTCCGCGCAAGGTCGCCGGAGCATGGTGCTGGCAGGTTTTGCAGGGGGGACCTGAACGCAAAGAACGAAGGAGAGTTAGGGGCCAAAATGCGAGGGTTCAAAAGTTGAGGACCAAAAAGTAAATATATGAGGACCAAAGTGTAAAGTCGGTCAAGGAGGTTTCTTCTTAGGCTCAAGTTTTTATACATGATTAATTAGGACCTAAGGAATCTGATGGTGAATTTCATTTCTATATTAAACCTTGTTTGACCGATCAATTTATGCGAAAACCCAAATTAAGTTATTAATTGGGCATGATTCTCAATGTAGGTCAAAATGGGTTCTGAAGGCCAAATTGAAGGTTCTAAACCCTAGAGATTATTTTTCTATGAATTTTAGAGGGTTTATTCTATTTTTACTTTGCCTCGAACCTCATGAATTGAAGTGGGTTGTTTTAGGGTTACAGATTATCATTTAGTTCCTTGGAATTGCTGTAGCCCTTGCTAGATCATCTCATCCCACTTTTATTCTTATTAAGTTGCTTTGACCTATGTTTGGGTCCTGAATTACCCTGTATGCAGATTATACTGGTAAAATTGCATTTTTACCCCTTATGACTTATTTTCTCCTTAAACTCAGAATTCTCTGAGTTAAGCCTTTCCTTGAGTTATGTAGGAGCTTTTATCCTTTGTATTAGGTCAAACTGAGCTACTTATGGCTCATGATGAGGTTCTCATCAGCGGGCAAGCAGGCGTGAGGAGTGCACGATCACGATCAAGCAATTGTGCATGCCCGATAGCACCCATGCAAGATCGGACGCGCGGTGAAGATGTGGGATTGCACATGGATGCATGCACAGATGAGGCGTGACAGGGATGCATCTTAGCCGTTCGATCTCACGATCGAACGGTCAAGATTTAAAGATCGTGGACATGCATTTAAAGAGAGGAGGCGAGTGAGCGCATGCACGTTGGCCCACTACGCCCACGTTCAGACCTTTAGTGATGGATTTATCCATCACTAAAGGTCCTGAATTAATGATTTTCAACTTAAAAAGACGAAATTGCCCTCACTCCTTGCAACTATAAAAGGAGACCCACTCCATATGAAATTCTCATCCCTTCTCTTCTCTCCCTCTCCAAAGCTCAAGAGAAGCTTGTCCCACACTTGGGATGCTTCTCAAGAGATAAATTCTGCTTCAAGAATTTGATCTTGAAATCAAGGATAAAATCGAGGTACAAAATGTGGTGGCGGATCATTTATCGAGACTTGTAAGTGATTTTTCTCGTCCAGACATCTCGATTGCTGACACTTTTTCGGACGAAGCTATCCTTGCAGTTTCAAGTGTCCAAACCCCGTGGTTTACTGACATTGTTAATTATTTGGCCATTGGTCAAATCACCCAGGATTGGACCAAGCAACAATGGGATAGACTTAAATCTGAGGCCAAATACTACTTCTGGGAGGACCCTGAACTATGCCACATTAGCTCTGATCAGATTATTCGCTGATGTATTCTGGAGAATGAATTCAATAGTATACTCAAGTTCTGCCATGCATCTGCGTGTGGACATTTCTCCAGGAAAAAGACAGCTGCAAAAATTTTGCAATCTGGCTTCTATTAGCCGTCTTTATTTAAGGATGCCCAGGATTTCTCAAGCTCATGTTCTCAATGTCAGGCACTCAGGAGCATAATTAAGAGAGATATGATACCCTAAACCTAATTCTTCCTATCGAAATCTTCGATGTTTGGGGCATCAATTTCATGGGACCCTTTCTCCCTTCATTTGGACATCAATACATTCTTGTTGCTGTTGATTATGTATCCAAATGGATTGAGGCGATTCCCACCCGAACCAATGACCACAAGGTGGTCATCGATTTTGTTAAGAAAAATATCTTCAGTAGGTTCGGGATTCTAAGGGCCATCATCAGTAACAGTGGCACTCATTTTACTAATGCCCAATTTTGAAATTTGTTGGCCAAATACAGGGTTAATCACTGAATTTCCACACCTTACCATCCCCAGATGAATGGCCAAGCTGAGATCTCCAATCGGGAGATCAAGAATAGTATGCAAAAAATGGTTAGGCCTAATCGCAAGGACTGGACTCAAAAGCTTGAGGATGCTCTTTGGGCCTACCGTACGGCATATAAAATGGCCATTGGCATGTCTCCATTTCGTTCGGCATATGGAAAGGCATGTCATCTACCCATAGAGATTGAACATAGGGCATTCTGGGCAATCAAGCAATGCAATTTAGATCTAAAGTTAGTTGGGAAGACTAGGAAGCTCCAACTATCTGAGTTGGAAGAGCTTAGAAATGATGCATATGAAAATGCCAAGATCTACAAGGCTCAGACCAAAGCTCTACATGGTCAATTGATTTTCCGCAAGAGCTTTGAGCCGAATCAAAAGGTCTGGTTATTTGATTCTCGACTTAAGCTCTTTCCCTACAAACTTAGATCTAAATGGAATGGCCTGTTCATTATCGATCAGATTTTTCCAAATGGAGCTATTCAGATCTCTGACCCAAAGACAGGTAACACTTTTAAAGTCAACGGTCAACGTCTGAAGCCTGTTATTGACCATACTCTTCCAGAACCCATCTCAAACATGGTTGCTCTAGCCATATTGTGACTTCTTTGGCTGGACTTCGACTAGTTGATAGCATTAAACTCAGCAATTGTACATATGACACAAAGCTGACCCGAGCTTCATATTCAGGTGATATATTTCATACTCTACCCTTTCTTTCATGTCTCTTTCTCAATGTGGACATTGCATCAGCTAAGCATGGGGGGGGGGGGGGTGGATTCATTTTTGAATCATTTTTTCAGCTTTGTGAATTTCCTGTAATTTTTTTTCTCTTAAAAAAAAAATTGAATTAGGAAGGAATATTTGGACATTAGGACTTTTCAATCTTAGGAAATATTACATTAGGATCTGAACACAAAGACCCTTCAGGTCTTTGGGCATAATCAGCCTGGGTATCCACTAAAATGTAAATTTGTTTTTCGAATCCTCGCCAACCTAAATTCTATTTTAATTTGAGTAAATAAGTTTGGGTGATAAGTACACAACTTATCAACCCACCCTCTGATTTGAGGGAACTTTAAGTCTAAAGCATCTACACACTTTCTTTTCACTGACTCGTTGTTCGGCAGTTTTAACGAAAATTAGGTAGATAATGAACCTTCTAGGGTGATATGGCTAGCAAGTTATTATGGGTAACAGTCCATAGGTAGGTTGCCCAGAGCCTAGTCATTGGACCATTCTCTTCTTGCTGCCTTTAGGTAACTCTTAGACTAGGGAAGCCACCTACTTAAAAAAAAAGAAAAAGTCAAAAAAAGAAAAGAAAAAGAAAAGGAGAAAAGAAAAAGAAAACAAAAGAAATAATCCACACTTCGCCGCACGAGTATGGCTGGCAAGATGTCGGTAGTAACAGCTCATCGACCAATTGTCCAGAACCCAGCTCAAGAAATGCATTGAAAATTCCCAAAACATATAGGAAGAAGAGGAGAAGTAGAATAAATCGGGGAGATATACACTAGATTCACCCTTGTCTTGACCCCATAAAAATAAAAGTAGGGAGAAAGCTATCAGTTGAAAAGATATACCTTTAGGTAGAACACTCTTTTTAAGGTCACCTAGAGGCGTAGAAACCCGAAGTCCATTCTCATTGCCGATCAACGAGTCTATCACATTCACAATAAGATGCTTAGAACTTAGGATTCTCATCAAATCTTGGGTGAGTTGAATGGCCGTAGAAAGCCACTCTTAAACCGTAAACTCAAAAATAAAAAAAAAATTATAAAAGAAGAAAAAGAGAAAAAGAAAATTTTCTTTGAATAAGGCGAGGGCTTGAGGCGGTTTGCATTTTGGCAGATACACGGGCACTGTTGTGTCTTTGAAAGTTCAGATCCTAAGTAAATAATTTCTTAATGATTGAAAATAACTTATGCCCAAATAATCTAACCTAATTCTTTTATAAATAGCATATAGTTTTGTCTAAGGACTAGCAAAAGATAGGCATGAGGGTGTGATGTAAACATGTTTATATTACATAAAATGTCTATTTATGCATGTTCGTAAGCATAAAATTGCATTACATACTATAAATATTGCATAGCATGCATCATCTTGCATTTAGATTAATTTGAATAAAATGGAGGGTAATTGTCTCCTTTCATGTTCAGGGATAGGGCAACTGTTTATCAGGGCCTTGGATCGAAGATCCAACCATACGGATCTGATCAAGGCGACGATTGGAGTTCAACGACTCCAAGATCGCCCTAATCAGACATCTGTAGCATCAGATAGAGATCGAGGAACCCTAGAAGATCAAGGGCCAAGATGGTGTAAATCCACACTTCAGATGACAAATTTGACCACACGGATGGATTTGGATTGACGATCGCAGCCTAATGGCGTGAAAATCGACTCAATCCGACACTCGTGGCACCATCTACATCACCCAAAAGATGGATGGCCAAAATGGCACCATGTGGCACCATCTCAGCCACCCAACCGACCGCATGCACCCACTGCATCTTCTCTTCTTCATCTGAGCATTGCTTCTCCATTGTTGGATGCTTATCCAACGGCTGCGAGGCACGCATGCACGAATCAAGCGTGCGACCCAAACGTGCTTGTAGCTCATTGGTCGAATGCGCTTGCGAGAAGGAGAGATGCCCGTTCGAAGCCACGGGCACGTCAATTTGGCATGCGCACAAGTGGGCGAGTAGGCGTAAGGAGCGCACGATCGCAATCAAGCAGCTGTGCATACCCAATAGCACCCACGTGCCATCGGACGTGCGATGAAGATGCTGGATTGCACGTGGATGCATGCACAGATGAGGCACGGCAGGGATGCATCTCAGCCATTCGATCTCACGATCGAATGGTCGAGATTTGAAGATCGTGGGCATGCATCTAAAGAGAGGAGGCGCGCAGGCGCACGCACACACTGCCCCACTACGCCCACGTTCGGACCTTTATTCGTCACTAAAGGTCTTGAATTAATGATTTTCAACTTAAAAAGACCAAATTTCTCTCACTCCTTGCGACTATTAAAGGAGACCTCCTCCATACGAAATTCTCATCCCTTCCTTCTCTTCTCTCCCTCTCCAAAGCTTAAGAGAAGCTTGTCCCACACGCGGGATGCTTCTCAAGAGATAAAATCAAAATTTCACCCCCATTTCGGAAGTGGATCCCGCGACAACGATGACGTGCTGCTTCATTCCCGTTCTTCCCGCTTCATCCTCCTTCCTGCTCCGTTCCCCGTCTTCTAGGCATCGTCCCGTCTGGCTCATCCTCCATGCGATCGTCGAGGAGGATATCTCTCTCTCCATTCTTTTTACTGCTTTCTAAGGTAGATTTACTGATTTCTAGTGTAATCATTTCCCACTTTCTAGTCGTAATGAGTAGTGTAACGAACAACCTTTTGATAATGAAATCCATGTTTATTCTACATCCCTTTTACTTTTATTTGTAATATTCTCTCTCCCTTTCTTCTATTTATTATTTGTTAAATAGTTTTTAACCAGTTATTCTGTTTCGTGACAAATAAAACAAATGCGTATTTTTAAATCAAACGACCGCCTCCCTGAGTTTGACCTGGGATTTCTATTCCGGTATAAATTTTATTTGTTGAACACGAGTTCTTCGCTTTCAAACTACAACGACAAGTTTTCAAAACCAAATATGATAGCATAGTAACCCATAGCTTCAACACTAATTGACTTCCATCATAGTCAATTTCATCAACCTATTTAATTGGACTCATTACGTCCAATTGAGCCTTGATCTCAGCATATACAATCCAATTGGACTCAGTGAGAGTCCAATTGACCTAGACATAACTTAATTGAGTTGTTTTACTCTTAATTAAGTTTACACACACCTAATTAAACTTGTATCAAGTTTAATTGCATTTTACCTTAATGAATTAGGGTTTACAACCCTAATTTGAGACCTACATTGACTTAAACCCACTAGAACCTAACCTAATCAACCTAGCCACCTAGGTTTCGACCCACACACACCCACACATGCCATCTACATGAAAATACCTAGCCTAGAGTTCTCTAGAACTCTCTACCATGTGTTGTTGTCTTGGTTTCTAAAAATAGCAACCAAGATGCATTCAATTTTTAGATCCACCAAATGTGGATCTAAAAACCACCATCCATCCTCTCTCTCACTCTCCCACGAGCTCCCACCATAGGCCTCTCTAGAGAATTCCATAATTCTCTAGAGAGCTTCCCTTAGGTCTATAAAAAGACCTAAGGGGAGGCCATGTGGTCCATCTTGATCTTTTAGCATAGCTCCACCTTCCATAAGCCATCACCACCTCCACTTCCATGTTCACGAGCTCCACCATGATGCCACCATGTCCACGACAACCCTAGACCAGGATCCACTTCTTCAACCTCTCCAAGGGCCGTCCTAAGCACCATTGGTCACCCCTCTTTCTCTTCTCACCCATTCAAAGGCCAACGGAGCTTGATGAGAAGCTCATCATGGTCTCTAATTACCCCTAATTAACTAATCTTCCTAGTTAATTAGCTAGGAATATGTAAATATATGGGTTAATTACTTAATAAGGGATAAAATATTAAAGGACCTTAAAATAAGTTAAAAATGCTATATTATTATCCAATTAATATTATTAAAAATTTAATTAATAAATGGACTCAAAATATCATTAATAATTTATCAAATTAATGCGTTAACTAACTTAAGTATAATTTATACTTAAGTATGTAATAACTTAAGTAACCTTACTTAATTAAATAAATTAAGCTGAAAAGGTCATAAATGTAAATCCAAGGTTTAAATATAATAATTATCTTATTTATAATCATATATAAAAATTAGAAAATGATTTAAATTAAAATAAACCTTGAAAACCTCAGTTTACATTTTAGTCCCTAAGTTTTAATTCAATTGAGTCCTTCTTCACCTATGTCCTTAGCTTCCATTACAGGTAATTCCCTGAAAACTTCTTCATTCCTTCTTTAGCCTTTTCGACGGCTGACGACAGGAGGTGCTCACACCCGCTGATCACCGCACATCCTACGTCCTCCCTTCCCTTCCAAGCTCCTGGAGCTTGTGCTCACCATCCTCTTTTCATCCATCGATCTGGATGAAGCTGCAATCCTATTTAGGGCTTGAATTAACTTCACCGGCATTGGAGAAGATGCCGGTGGTTACTTCACTCCTAGATCTTTCTCCATCCAGATTCACCCTCCTCCTCAGCTGCTACAACCTATAAATACCCCTCCACCTCCTCGATTTCAGGCAGTTTCCCTTCCCTCTTCTCCCACTGAGGTAGCAAATAGGCTATTCACTCTAAAATCCAGTGACCTTCCTCTTCTATGCTCCGCCTACCCCCGCCAAACTTCTTTCTCCGCCCCTCTGATTTCCTCCTTCGTTAAGGACCTTCGACGGAGATCTTTTGCCCCCTTCGTCCAGGTAACAGTAGGTTAGGTAAGTAGTTTAATTAGAGTAGTTGTTAGGTAGATTAGTTAGACTTAAGGTAAGATTTCCGGTCATCTTCTTCAGCTCCGACGAGCTCGTTGAGCTTGACTGGAGCACTCTTTTGTCTTTTTATTTCACTGAACACCTTCTTTAATCTCCGATGATCATCTCTAACACCTTAATTCCCTGATTTGAACACCTATTCACCTAAATCATCTACACCTTCACCAGCTGCTTCCGCTGTCCATGGTGGAAGTATCTGAGGAAAATTCACCTCCACTGGGGCCTTCCACCACTTAATCATCACTTAAGGGCCCCTATCTTCACTCTAATTTGAATAATAATCACCTATATAATAAATGCCTAAATTTCATACAACCTCCAGAGCTTGCTGTCAATGATGGCTCAAGAGGAGTTCCTCCAGCTAATAAACCATCTGTACACCATCGCCACATCTTTCTGACTTGTTCTCTCTACTCAATTGAGTGAGAGAACATGTCCTGAGTTCGAGCGAACTCTGATTACGCTCACTGTCAATTCACTGCATATCTTTGAGTTTAATCATTAATTGAATGAATAAATGAGTTCCTGAGGTTCCTTGTGACCTCAAGAGACCTTTCAGATCTTCCTTGGCTTGTTTTGATAACTTTTACACATGTATAGCCTTTTTCTGGATTCATCGAAGCTCCGGCGAGCTCCGACGAGTCAAAAACAATCTTCAGCCTAAGGACCTCCTTGAGAAGCACCAGATTGCTTATTTGAGGACTAGGGATTCTATTTTGGTGGTTATTTTGGTGATTTGAAGTCTGGAGCTAGATATGGACTATTGTCTTCTCCAACTCCGGTGGAGTTGCAGAGATGTCTCCATTAGGGTTTAGGATGCTTTAAGAGGTTCAAAAGTAAGATTGAGGATTATAGAATTCATCCTAACCCTCTGATTTCTTAGAAATGCTTTAGTTTGTTCTGTCGAACAAACTCACTTTTGATCTCAAGCGACATACCTAAAACCCTAGGTTTCTTGGTTGAAACTCCTTTCTGATACCCTGAACATATTTTTGAGATCAAATAGAAATGATTTAAAGTGTTAATTTCATCTGATATTGTTCAAGATAGAAAGTCAAATCTTCAGGTTCAGTGGTCAATAATAGGTCTGATCTGTTGATTTAGGATTCAGTTAGAGAAATTGATGAATTCAAATTATTCCGAGAATGATTTTAGATAGATTAGATTCAATTTGGATGATTTTTAATCAATATTTCAGAAGAATCAAACTATTGTTCAGTTTGGGTCATTTTTTAACCTAAACTGATGTCAGTGCATTTCTGGCGAAATTCAAATGCGAATTCTGCTCAAATAGATCCTTAACAACCTTCAGAGGTTGTTTGATCTGATGAAAATGACCTTTAGCTTTTTGTTGAACTGAACAGAATGAGAAATGGAGCTCTGAAGCTCCTTAGCGAAGCTCTTGAGCTTCTTTACCTTCCTAAAACTCTTTAGAATCTCTTCCCTTCCTCAAAAGGTGCGGAAACACCTACTGAAACTATTTAGGACCTCATCTGAGGTCAAAAACTTCACTGCAGGTCCATAAACCTGAGGTTCTACACTGCAGGCCAGAATGGCCATGATGATCCTTCACTTTCACCCTTCAAATCGAAGGGCAAGACCTTTTCTAAGTATCAAATTGATGCTGCAAACCTGTAGAGCATCCTTAGAGCTTTATAATGAGCCTTTACTTTCTCGATTTGGAGCTCTGAGCCGGCAGGAATCTTCAATTGAAGTTTGGCCTGGAAGGGACTAACATAGTCCCACATCGGTAAAATATGAGCACGCACCTTGGAATAAAACAAAAAAGTGCATAGGGTTGTTCGGTCGTCAGTGCTGGGTGCACAATGAGCATGAGCATGTGTGTGGGTGTGTGCGGTGCGTGTGCCAGGGAGTGTGTGCGCCTGTGGGCGTGCGAGCGTGGGCCCATAAGTGGGGGCATGTCATTGTGGGCCTGGGAGGTCGGAGACTGTGCTGAACCGGAAATAAATCAAACCTAATACAAACTAGGCTCGGATCCAGTAGGATCTGGTCCCACCCTGAGAGGGGTGCTGTGTATCCCCGACCTGTCCGAGCCACCAACTATAAAACCAAATTTTTGGTTTGTTTCATCGGTTCGATTTGGTACAGTCGTGGTTCAAGTGCACAGCTGATGGGTGAAGGAAAGGAAGGAGAAAAGGAGAAGAGCTCGTAGGGCTGAATAAGAAAGAAAAGGAAAGGTAAACAAATAGAAAAGAAGTTAAAAGAAGATTTCGCTCGAGATAGAAAGGTAAAGAAAGGTAAAGAGAGAAAAGAGAGAGAGAGAGAGAAAGTAGAATAAGAAAGAGAAGAAAGAATGAAGGCTGAAGATAGAAGAAGAAAGAATGGAATTAATTTTTGTAATTTTTACTTAAATATAATTTCTTTTGAGCCTAAATGATGTAATAAGTCACATATTCATTTGAATTTCTTTTTCTTGCCTTAATCTCTTGTAAATAAGAAGAAATTAGTGAAATAAATATGTTTACTTTCTTGTAGTAACAAATAATATGTGTAAATATGTTTTACAAATGGAATTTTACATGTCTTTTAATTGAAAATCCTCTATGCAAGATTCACATTCTTAAAGTAAATTTAATTTTCATTAATTAAGTAGCTTAGGATTTAATGGTGAAATTAAGTTAAGTTATGCCTCCCAGTAAACGACCTGGACTCAACCAGTTAAAAGGAATTAAAATCTAAAATATTAGGTTAGTTTGTCCCTATACTACTCAATTGACATAAATTCAAGTTAACCTAAGTTACTTTCTCTTGCACATAATTAAGCCTAATTAACTTAATTAACTGTGTTGAGAAAATTAACAACCATTTTAACGGCGCCGTTGCCGGGGAGGTAACTGTAGATTATATTCGCCATTACTATTTTTATTTTATTTGTTTTGTTTTGTACTAATTAGCCTTATTTTGTTTTGTTTTCTATCTTCTTTTCAGGTTTACCTTTGCAGGTATTCTCAGGAAAGGAGGCGGGTTTTCTATTTCCATTTATGTTTTTCCAACCATTATACATACCATTGTGAGTATTTCTTTCTTAGTCTCTAGTATAGTTTGTATTGTTGCATTTAGCTAGTTAAAAAATTTAAAAATATACAAAAATACACATACTTCTTGACTAGCAGTAGCATGTTTTGGGCATACACACCTAGGAGTGCATATACTTGCTAGTCTTTCTACAATCTGACACGGGAAAGATTCTTCTCCTATTTTTCTTCCATCAGCGGGAAAACTCGTGCAAAATCCGTGTAGATCCCTATCTTGGAGTTAATAACAAGACCATATTTTTGTTTGAAAATACTTAAAAAGCGATCACTTTACTTCTTTCTATCATTTTTGTGAAAAAGATTAAGTAAAAAGAGGATAATAAAATTTGTGACTAAATCTGTTTGCAGAATGCATACGGGTTTTATCGTTATCGTCTGTTGCATGCTATCACACACAGCGCGATCACTACAGTCACACGAGTCTAATTTTTCTATCTCTCCTCTTTGCTCCTCTTAGGGCTTTGGTCGAAGATCAACAAGTCTATCTCACTACTAGAGCCCCAAGGAGCCAGTAGTAAGCAATCTAGATCCTAGACCTTAGACCATTGAGCTCCAAGGATACGCACTTGCGTAGACACGGGTTTAGGACGTGTATTTTGATACTGATATTATACTTGTTTGCATCCAAATTATTTTGCATATTCTAGGACTCTCTTCTTTCCTTTGAAAGAAGAGAAAAACCTACTTTTTCACGCTGTTTTGCGGGTCTTGTTGCTGCTGTTTTAGTGGCGTGAGTGTGCCTTTGCACATTTTTTTTGGTTTATGCACGGGAGGCGATCCTTGAAACCTCCTCTTGTATCTCCGTTGACAGGTATTCCTAGGCCAGTTGCAACTAAGCAACCAATAAATTTCCCGTCTGATTCATCTACTTTTTCTGCATTGGATTCTATGGATCAATTGCAGAACCAAAATCCCAAGATCCCTTCTTCTTCTAGTCAGGGGGAGACGTTGCCTTTTGATGTTCATGAGGTGCTCCTGAACCAGAATCTCCAAATTCTCGAGCAGAACCGCCAAATTAATCTGTTGACGGCTGCTCTTAATAATCTGCAAAATCTGCAAGCCTGTCCTCCACCTCGACTTAAGGTGGGTTTTGATATCCCTGATTTACCGATCCCCCATCCTAGGCCTCTACTCTGAGATTATTATAATCCATCTAATGCACAAGTAGAGCCTAATGTTAAGATTCCCATTGGGGAAAATGACCCAGAATTAAAGCCAAACATTATAGGTCTAATCCCACATTTCCATGGATTTACATCCAAGGATCCATTTCAACATATCGAAGATCTTAAAAATCTATCTCAAACTCTTGGACCTCGAAATCAGAATAGGGAAATCCTACTAATGAAAATGTTCTCTTTTAGCCTTAAAGATAAAACTGCATATTGGTATAGAACTATTGCAAGACCAATCTCAACTTAGGTTGAACATGAATCTACATTTTTGAAGAAATTCTTCCCTATTGGTCGCACCAATGCTTTAAGGCGAGCTATCACGACTTTTACTCAAAGTCAAGGAGAACCAATTCATGAAGTGTGAGAACACTTTCATGAATTACAAAGGAAATGCTCACATCACGACATCCCTCGTTGGCAACTAATGCACATCTTTTACTATGGATTGCAAGAGGGCATTCGCAATCTAGTCAATGCCTCTTGTGGGGGGAATTTTCTAAATCGCGACATAGAATCCGCTTCAGAATTATTTGAAGGGATGGCGGAAAACTCGATCAATAATGCATCTTTGTCGCAATTCACACGGGGCACTAATACAGCACATCAAAATCCGCATAAGGGCATTCACAAGATTGGTAATCCATCCAGTTCCAAGGATTTAAAGATTATTGCAGAAAAACTGGACAAAGTTGGCATCGTAGTAAAGCATCTTGACGAGGTTCGTAATACAATGAAAACTCTTACACATCTACTTGCTACGTAAAATCCCACGCATTTACCTATTTCGCAAATTCCCATGGGGAGGGAATTTGTGAATAATCTGGATTCTAGAGATCCATCTTCCTTGGGTTTTCTTTCTACTTCTACACCAACCCAAGGAGGGACCTTTGTCCCACAATCTTTCCCACCTCTTTCCCCACTTCCTATTTTTGTGGAAAACACGCCTTATCCTTTAGATTTGAACCCCATTCAGGGATATGCACCAAGATCAAACCCATATTCTAATTCCTATAATCCTAGATGGCATAATCACCCTAATTTCTCTTGGTCTGACCATTCACAAGGACCATCATATTCGACTCAAACCAGGAAAAACCCGCCTACATTGCCATTTCAGCAACCTAATGCGAGGCCATTTTACGCGGGTTCGCAGAACCTCGCAGGGCCAAATAGAGATTCGCAACTTGACCAGATTTTGCGAGCTGTGACTGAGAGCTAGCGACAGAATACTAAGGCTCTCGCTGAAGTCCAACGGCAATGTTCGGCAGAATTGGCTGATCTTAGGGGTCAAATCACGCAGTTAGTTGAATCTCGTCAGCTAGGGGCCCTTCCATCCTAGCCAGTTCCAAACCCTAGGAATATCCAACAGAGACCACACCCGAGAGTTCAAAATCCGAATCAGGAACATGTCCATTTCCTTAATCAATTACCCCTGAATCAAAATCTAAATCAAAATCTAAATCAAAATCCACCCTCTGCTAACCATGATTATGAGTATCTTAATCAACAAAAATCATTTTCAAATCAAGGAAATCAACCTTTAATCTATAATTCATCTTTCTAGCATCAATAAGCATCTTCTTCTTCATCAGCTTCCTCTTCACATGCGGGTATTAACTCTATTACAACCTGCCGTAGAACTTCCACTAGGGATCCAGTTTATCCAAGGAACCTATCCCAAGACCCTAGTACATCTAGAATGACCCCTGTTTCTACACCTGTAAGAGGTGCAGAACCTGATCCCACAATTTCTGCTAATTTGCAAGATCCAGGAAATACCTCAGTAGAATAGGAAATCCAAGTCCCATTTCCTGAAGCTTTGAAGAAGACTAGGAAACAAAAACAACCTGATGAGGATTTAATTAAAATTTTTGAATAGGTACACATTAATATTCCACTCCTACATGCTATCAAACACATTTCAACTTATGCGAGATTTCTTAAGGAGTTGTGTACTCCTAAGCGTAAGCTGAAGAAAGGAAGCACTGTGAAACTTTCAGAGCATGTGAGCTGTATCATCTCGAGTACGCTTCCTTTGAAAAAGAAAGATCCAGTATCTCAATTGATTTCCTGTATAATTGGGGACCAGTGCTTTGATAGATCCTCCTAGATTTAGGAGCATCTATTAACCTCATTCCTTCATCTTTGGTAAAACATTTCCAAATAGAAAATCTTAAGTCTACCAATGTGACTTTACAATTAGCCGATAGATCTATTAAGTCACCTAAAGGAATGTTGGAGGATGTAATTGTAAGAGTTCAAGATTTTTATTTTCCAGTGGATTTTATTGTACTTGATATGGAAGTACCCGAACACATTAGAGATACCCCAATTATTTTAGGGAGACCCTTTTTGGCCACTACAAAGGCCAACATAGATTCTGAATCTGGAAAGATTGAGTTGAAATTTGGGGAGAAGATAATTAAATTGGATATATTTAGAGCTTCTAGAGGATTGGATTGCAATTGGATTGACGAAATCAGATCTATTGCAGTTTTTGAGGATGACCTTAGTTTCTTAGAACTAGAGAGCACATCTTTTGATATCTTATACCCTCAAAACAAAAATTGATTATCAGAATCTATACTCAATCTTGAATCTGAATCTCATGACTCATTTAATTCACTCTTTGTAGTCAAAAATCCCACCCCAAATCCTATTGTTGATTCTACTCCTGCATTAGAATTGAAACCATTACCTGATAACCTTAAATATGTTTATCTCGAATCTGATCAAACATATCCTGTAATCATTAACTCTCATCTTTCTGAATCACAAGAATCAAAATTGATCAAGGTTCTACAAGATCACAAGAAGGCAATGGGGTGGACTTTACATGATCTCACCAGGATTAGCCCCAATTTTTGTACTCATCGCATCTATATTAAAGAGGGGGCACGACCTTCAAGAGAAGTTCAAAGACGACTAAATCCAAATTTAAAGGAGGTCGTAAAGAAAGAAATAATCAAGTGGCTAGATGCTAATATTATATATCCTATATCTGATAGCCCATGGGTGAGTCCAATTCAAGTGGTACCTAAAAAGGCAAGACTCACCATAATTAAGACTGAATCTAGAGAAACCATTCCCACACGAATTGTGAATTTGTGGCAAGTTTGTATTGACTATTGTAAGCTTAACACAGTTACAAAGAAGGACCACTTTCCTTTGCTATTCATTGATCAGATCCTTGAGAGATTAGCTAGTAATAGGTTCTTCTGCTTTTTGGATGGTTACTTTGGATATAATCAAGTAGCAATTTATCCCGAAGATCAGGAGAAAATGACTTTCACCTGCCCCTTCGGAACATTTGCTTTCCGAAGAATGCCATTTGGGCTTTGCAACGCACCTGCAACTTTTCAGCGTTGCATGTTAGCCATTTTTACCGAAATGGTGGGTGAATATATGGAGGTTTTCTTGGATGATATTTTAGTCTTTAGGGAAACATTTGATATCTGTCTGGATAATTTGTTGAAGATTCTTAAGAGATGTATAGAAGTGAATCATGTCCTCAGTTGGGAGAAGAGCCATTTTATGATTCCAGAGGGCATTGTACTTGGCCACCTTGTGTCTGAGTGAGGTATCCAAGTAGATCAAACTAAGATCAATCAAATTGCAAATCTTCCAATTCTTGACTCGATCAAAGGTATTAGATCTTTTCTCAGGCATGTGGGATTTTATAGAAGATTTATACTTGACTTTTCAAAGATTGCCTGACCACTCACAAACCTCCTCACAAAGGATACTACTTTTGAGATGAGTGAGGAGTGTATATCTGCATTTGAAACATTGAGAGATAGAGTTACATAGGCTCCAATCTTGCAACCACCTAATTGGGATTTACCATTTGAAATCATGTGTGATGCATCAGATTATGCAATTGGAGCTATTTTGGGACAGAAAATTGAGAAGAATCCGGTAGTGATTTACTACGCTAGTAAAACTTTGAATGAGACACAAAGGAATTACTAGCGATAGTATTTGGATTAGAAAAATTCATATCTTATATACTCGGATCTCGAATCATTGTGTACTCTGATCACTCAGCTATTCGACACCTTCTATCCAAAAAGGACACGAAACCTAGGTTGATCAGATGGATCTTGCTTTTGCAAGAGTTTGACTTAGAAATTCGTGATAAGGTGGGACGATAGAATGTTATTGCCGATCATCTTTCCCATCTTCCTTCTAATACTATTGAATCATCTCCTCCAATTACTGAACACTTTCCTGATGAACATCTTTTGACTATAACCTCATATCTTCCTTGGTATGCAGACATTGTTAATTATTTGGTTACACATCATTTCCTGCCAAACTGGGACGGGAATTGCAAATCATGACTCAAATCAGAAGCCAAATACTATTTCTAGGAAGATCCATATCTTTTCCGACTCTATAATGATCAAATCATCAGGCATTGTGTTACTTCTTCTGAGATTGATTCTATCCTTTCTTTTGTCGTGACCAAGCTTGTGGTGGTCATTTTTCTGGTCGAAAGATCACTGCAAAAGTTATACAATGCAGGTTTTATTGGCCCACTTTATTTGCAAATTCGCAGATATATTGTAAGGCATGTACTCGCTGCCAAACTCTTGGTGGCATGTCTCACAAAGACGTGATGCCTCTGAATCCGATTGTTGTCTGTGAAATCTTTAATATTTGGGGTATAGACGTTATGGGTCTGTTTCCATCCTCTTTTGGCTTTGAGTATATTTTACTTGCTGTTGATTATGTTTCTCATTGGATTGAAGCCATACCCACACGCATAAATGATCATCGAGTTGTCATTCCTTTTATACAGAGTCATATTATCGCTCGTTTGGGGTACCTCACGCCATCATTTCTGACGGCGGTTCCCATTTTAATAATGGCCAGTTTAGAAATTTACATAGAAATTATGGGGTTACACATTGTATTTCTACACCTTATCATCCCCAAACTAATGGAGAAACTGAAGTCTCTAATCGGGAGATCAAAAAGATCCTTCAAATGACAATCCGACCTGATAGGAAGGATTGGTCTTCCCATTTAGATGAGGCTTTGTGGGCTTATAGGACTGCCCACAAAAGACTAATAGGCATGTCACCATACAAACTTGTTTACGGGAAACCCTACCATCTTCCCGTGGAAATTGAACACAAGGCCTATTGGGCAATTAAAGCCTGTAATTTAGACCTCGCGAAGGCTGGTGATCATCGTAAGTTGCAGCTTAGTGAACTTGAGGAATTACGTCATGATTCCTATGAGTGTTCAAAGTTGTATAAGGAAAAACTTAAAGCCTTCCATGATAGACACATTTCCCGCAAATCTTTTACACCTGGTCAGAAGGTGTTGCTTTTTTATTCCCGTTTGATGCTCTTCCCTGGGAAACTTAGATCTAAATGGCAAGGACCATTTATTGTTGTTAGAGCTTTGACAATGGAGCTGTCGAAATCACCGAACACAACAAGGATCAACCCTTCAAAGTTAATGGTCAACGTTTAAAACCTTTCTTGGAATCACATGTTTTGGGTCTTGTTGGAGATTGTTACACGCTCCATTAGGGTTTGTCAAATTTCCATCCACACCTTGTATATAGCTGTTTCCTATTTTCTACACTTTTCTCTTCCTATACACTTGAATCTGTATCTGATTTTTCACTAATACCTTCACTTGGTCCGATTGTCCACTCTGACCTATGGTCAGAATTGAAATCGTCTGTATAGAGATCTCCACTCTGACCTATGGTCAGAATTGAAATCGTCTATATAGAGATCTTTGATCTCCTCTATCCGACTTCTTCCATCACCCTACACTAAGTGAAGTGTAATATCTTTTTCACCCTTCTTACAATGAGGACATTGTAAAATCTTGGCTTAGGGGGTGTGAAGTGAAATTTTCACTTTAAGTGTATTTGTAAGAGAAAATAAATATAAAAAACACATAAAAATTAAATACCCACGAAATTTTAAAAAAATGGAAATACCAAAAAAAAACCATAAAAATTTGAAAATTTTCTAAAATATAAAAATGAAAATATACAAATATAAAAATTTGAAAATTACAAAATTATAAAAATATTTATTCTAGAATAAAGAAAAGAAGAAAAAGAAGAGAAAAAAATATTTATATTAGTAATTAAGAGCTTAATTTTTCTTTTAGTTTAGAAACCAAAAAAATAATAATAAATATATATAGTATAAGAGCATTAAATCCTTATTTAGATTTCTACTTATAACATTTTGCAGAACACACTTTTGTTTGCGAAATCTTAAACGGGATTTTATTTAAGTTAGAATCTTTAAACCTTAAGTATTTGTTTTTCTATTCTTTACCCTGAAATTAAGTAACTAAGGTGTATTAAGTTCAAAACTTAAGTTTTGGAATTAAATGGTAACTTTTTAATCAATTAGACTAAGTAATCCTTTTGCTTTTTGAATATTTGTTTTCATCATCAAGTTAAGAAAAAAGGCCAGATATTTAGAGTTAATTAAATAAAGAGTTAGTAGAATCTTAGTCTTCAAGTCTATTAGGCTATAGTTAGCTTAATCAACTAAAGGATATTTGCTAGACTTGGCAAGTTTTTGTCATGACAGATCCTATAGGAGGAAACTAAAAATTTAAAGGACCTGAGAGTGAATGGCTTTGCTGTCGAAGCTCTGATTTGAGAGCTAAGTAACTTAAGCATCCAAAATTCACACACATAGAGTTGTCTTGTTGGCATCTGAGACCACGAAAACACAAAGGTTAAGAGATCGATTTTAAATCCTCTTTAGTCCAAGGATTTCCGTGGGGCAGCTCTTGAAAGGGTGAAGGATGTGCCACTCACCTAGAAAAAGGATTTGGAGTATAATGTTAGTAAGAAAAATGAGAAGGGGGAGAAAAATAAAAATAAAGTAAAATAATAAATAAAATAAAATAAAATAAACCACCCTACAATTAAGTACTTCGCTACCAAAGGGTACTTATGCAGTTTTTCCATCAAATAAAGCATCTTGGTATAAATGGATGCTATCCTTCCTTCTATCAAAAAAAAGAACACCTCGTTATATATGGGTGTTCTATCCTATAGAAAAAAGTTAAAAAAAATATGGAGATAAAAATTAGGAATAAGAGACTCAGTGGTCC
The DNA here is from genome assembly GCA_037157565.1 of Thalassia testudinum. Taxonomy (NCBI): domain Eukaryota; kingdom Viridiplantae; phylum Streptophyta; class Magnoliopsida; order Alismatales; family Hydrocharitaceae; genus Thalassia; species Thalassia testudinum. The sequence goes on from JAZHRO010000063.1 coordinate 103,224,876, forward strand.
ACCAGGGAGATATACACAAAAAGTGTTGACCTCAGGATAGAAAACTAGTGAGGAGAAAGCAACCAAACTTAAGTAAGGCCAAGCCAAAGGCTTGAATTGGAATAATCTGGATTGGAAATTGATGTCTTAAGATATGGACTGTTGCAAATTTGGATGCCTTTAGGACAATTCTCTTCACATGCACGGATGTTTTTAAAATCATAGCTACTAAACGTTTGTATTAGGCAATGAAGCCTAAGAAATCGAGTTTTGAGGACTTGCAGTTGAGACCTAAAGGAGAAGGATTGACAAAACCCTAGGTCTAGAAGTCTCTCCTTGGTGCTGTAGGCTGACAGATTAAAGTTTACTACTCTAAGTTTGGTTAATGATGAGTATCTGGCTAATTTGCTAAAACTTAGATTGATAGAAATCAAATTTCATAAACTGAGGGCTAACTTAAGTCTATCGAGTTTTTGAGTTAAAATTTAATTTCCAACTCTTAAGCTTTGTTTTCTTAAAACACTTTGAATTTTGAGTTTTTAGGGTTTAGAATGATTACAAAGAATAAGTGATTTTTGGGATTCTAATTTTTGATAAAATTCTTGTTAAAACTCTATTTTTAATAGAGTGTGTTTTGAAGATGTTTGAGTTATAAGTCTAAGTAAGGAGATTTTTACTGAATGCTCTATATATTTATGGATATTTATTTATATATATAATCTAAAAAAATTAAATATTCAAAATTCTGACCTAAGCATTCCTCTACTTAGTTTATATTTATATTAATCACCATATTTCTAGTTAATTTTGTTAGGGACTATCAAAACTTTGGCTTGGGAGTATGATGAGAAGCTCATCATGGTCTCTAATTACCCCTAATTAGTTAGTCTTCCTAGTTAATTAGCAAGGAATATGTAAATATGTGGGTTAATTATTAAATAAGGGATAAATATTAAAGGACCTTAAAATAAGTTTAAAATGTTATATTATTATCCAATTAATATTATTAATAATTTAATTAATAAATGGACTTGAAATATCATCATTAATTTATCTAATTAATATGTTAACTAACTTAAGTATAATTTATACTTAAGTATGTACTTACTTAAGCAACCTTACTTAATTAAATAAATTAAGCTAAAAAGGTCAGAAATGTAAATCCAAGGTTTAAATATAATAATTATCTTATTTATAGTCATATATAAAAAGTAGAAAAAGATTTAAATTAAAATAAACCTTGAAAACCTTAGTTTACATTTTAGTCCCTAAGTTTTGTTTCAATTGAGTCCTTCTTCACCAAGGTCCTTAGCTTCCATTATAGGTAAGTCCCTGAAAATTTCTTCATTCCTTCTTCAGCCTTTTCGACGACTGACGACATGAGGTGCTCACACCCACTGATCACCGCACATCCGACGTCCTCCCTTCCCTTCCAAGCTCCCAGAGCTTGTGCTCACCATCCCCTTTTCATCCATCGGTCTGGATGAAGCTACAATCCTATTTAGGGCTTGAATTAACTTCACTGGTGTTGGAGAAGACGCCTGTGGTTACTTCACTCCTAGATCTTTCTCCATCTAAATTCACCCTCTTCCTCAGCTGCTCCAACCTATAAATACCCCTCCACCTCCTCGATTTTAGGCAGTTAGCTCCCTTCCCTCTTCTCCCACTAAGCTAGCAGATAGGCTATTCACTCCAAAATCCTGCGACCTTCCTCTGCTATGCTCCGCCTACACCTACCGGACTTCTTTCTCCGTCCCTCTGATTTCCTCCTCCATTAAGGACCTTCGACGGAGATCTTCTGCCCCCTTCATCGAGGTAATAGTAGGTTAGGTAAGTAGTTTAATTAGAGTAGTTAGTTAGGTAGATTAGTTAGACTTAAGGTAAGATTTCCGATCATCTTCTTCAGCTCCGACAAGCTCGTTGAGCTTGACTGGAGCACTCTTTTGTCTTTTTATTTCACTGAACACCTTCCTTAATCTTCGATGACCATCTCTAACACCTTAATTCCCTGATTTGAACACCTATTCGCCTAAACCATCTACACCTTCACCAGCTATTTCCACTATCCATGGTAGAAGTATCTAAGGAAATTCACCTCCACTGGGACCTTCCACCACTTAATCATCACTTAAGGGCCCCTATCTTCACTCTAATTTAAGTAATAATCACCTATATAATAAATGCCTAAATTTCATACAACCTCCTAAGCTCGCTGTCAATGGCGGCTCAGGAGGAGTTCCTCCAGTGAATTAACCATCTGTACACCATCACCACATCTTACTAACTTGTTCTCTCTACTCAATTGAGTGAGAGAACATGTCCTGAGTTCGAGCAAACTCAGATTATGCTTACTATCAATTCATTGCATATCCTTTAGTTTAATCGTTAATTGAATGAATTAATGAGTTCTTGAGGTTCCTTGTGACCTTAGAAGACCTTTCAGATCTTCCTTGGCTTATTTTGATAACTTTTACACATGTATAGCCTTTTTCTGGATTCACTGAAGCTCCGGCGAGTCAAAAACAATCTTCAGCCTAAGGAACTCCTTGAGAAGCTCTAGATTGCTTATTTGAGGACTAGGGATTCTATTTTTGGTGGTTATGTTGGTGATTTGAAGTCTCGAGCTAGATATGGACTATTGTCTTCTCCAACTCCAGTGGAGTTGGAGAGGTGTCTCCATTAGGGTTTAGGATGTTTTAAGAGGTTCAGAAGTAAGATTGACGATTATAGAATTCATCCTAACCCTCTGATTTCTTACAAAAGCTTTAGTTTGTTCTGTCGAACAAACTCACTTTAGATCTCAGGCGACAAACCTGAAACCCTAGGTTTCTTGGTTGAAACTCCTTTCTGATACCCTGAACATATTTCTGAGATTAAACAGAAATGATTTAAAGTGTCAATTTCATCTTATATTATTCAATATAGAAAGGCAAATTTCGAGGTTCAGTGGTCAACAATATGTTTGATCTGTTGATTTAGGATTCAGTTAGAGAAATTGATAAATTCAAATTATTCTTGGAATGATTTTAGATAGATTACATTCAATTTGGATGATTTTTAATCAATATTTCAGAAGAATCAAACTGTTTTTCAGTTTGGGTTATTTTTGAACCCAAACTGATGTTAATGCATTTCTGGTGAAATTCAGATGCGAATTCTACTTAGATAGATCCTTAACAACCTTCAGAGGTTGTTTGATCTGATGAAAATGACCTTTAGCTTTCTATTGAGCAGAACAGAATGAGAAATGGAGCTCTGAAGCTCCTTAGAAAAGCTCTTGAGCTTCTTTGCCTTCCTGAAGCTCTTCAGAATCTCTTCCCTTCTTCAATAGGTGCAAAAAAACCTACTGAAACTGTTCAGGACCTCATCTGAGGTCAAAGAACTTCATTGCAGATCCTTAGACCTGAGGTTTTGCACTGCAGGCCAAAATGGTCGTGACAATCCTTCACTTTAACCCTTCAAATCGAAGGGCAAGACCTTTTCTGAGTATCAAATTGATGCTATAAACCTGTAGAGCATCCTTAGAGCTTTCCAGCGAGCCTTTACTTGCTTGATTCGGAGCTCTAAGCCGGCTGGAATCTTCAACTAAAGTTTGGCCTGGAATGGACTAACATAGTCCCACATCGGTAAAATGTGAACATGCACCTTGGAATAAAATGAAAAAGTGCATAGGGCTATTCGGTCGTCAGCGCTGGGCGCACAATGAGCATGAGCGTGTGTGTGGGTGCGTGCGGTGCGCGTGCCCGGGTGTGTGTGCACCTGTGGGTGTGCGAGTGTGGGCCCGTGAGTAGGGGCATGTGCATGTGGGCCTGGGAGGCCAGAGACTGTGCTAAACGGGAAATAAATCAAACCTAATACAAACTAGGCTCGGACCCAGTAGGGTCTGGTCCCACCCTGAGAGGGGTGTTGTGTTTGCCCAATCGATCCGAGCTGCCAACCATGAAACCAAATTTTTGGCTTGGTTCATCAATTCGATTCGGTTCAGTTGTGGTTCAAGTGCACAGCTGAAGGGTGAAGGAAAGGAAGGAGAAAAGAAGAAGAGCTCATAGGGCTGAATAAAAAAAAAAAGGAGAGGTAAACAAACAGAAAAGAGGTTAAAAGAAGAGCTCGCTCGAGACAGAAAGGTAAAGAAAGGTAAAGAGAGAAAAGAAAGAGAGAGGAAGTAGAATAAGAAAGAGAAGAAAGAATGAAGGATGAAGATAGAAGAAGAAAGAATGGAATTAATTTTTGTAATTTTTACTTAAATATAATTTCTCTTGAGCCTAAATGATGTAATAAGTCACATATTCATTTGAATTTCTTTTTCTTGCCTTAATCTCTTGTAAATAAGAAATTAGTGAAATAAACATGTTTACTTGCTTGTAATAACAAATCATATGTGTAAATATGTTTTTCAAATGAAATTTTGCATGTCTTTTAATTGAAAATCCTCTATGCAAGATTCACATTCTTAAAGTAAATTTAATTTTCATTAATTAAGTGGCATAGGATTTAGTGGTGAAATTAAGTTAAGTTATGCCTCCCAGTGAACGACCTGAACTCAACCAGTTAAAAAGAATTAAAATCTAAAATGTTAGGTTAGCTTGACCCTATACTACTCAATTGACATAAATTCAAGTTAACCTAAGTTACTTTCTCTTGCACATAATTAAACCTAATTAACTTAATTAACTATGTTGAGAAAATTAACAACCAGAGCCCACCTCTGAATGCCCTTAGTTCTGTTAGATTAGATTATAGTTCTTCATAGATTTAATGCTTTATTTACTGCTTAGTAGTGTAGCTTCATATTCTCTCCCAATGATGCATGCATAATCTCCCCCATAGATTCATGTATGCAGTCGTTTTTTGCTACCTAGATTTAAATTTTCCTATACGAGCATTCCACTACCTGTGCTATAACCACCATCATGCCTCAATGAAAATATTTATATATATTTATATGCTAAAAATCACCATGTGCCTGATTATCATCTTTTGGTGTGATTAAAGTTGCATGCTTTCAATTTCTGATATTTTGGCAATAGCATGTCGTGTATCAATACGTATTTAGTATAAATCGACATGCGATTTTGAACGAGTAGAGCAAGTGAGATCGAATTTGAATTTGCATTTCCGAAACGCCTCCCAGAGACGAACGATCAGGACTCAAGTCTCGTTATCTTAGAAATTATATTTGTTGATCATATTTCACAATTGCACTACAACGCATTTATGATCAAATACACACTCTACAAAACCAATAATAACTAAGAGAGATATGATGCCTCTAAACCCAATTCTTCCCGTCAAATCTTAGACGTTTGGGGCATTAATTTCATGGGACCCTTCTGCCATTCATTTGGACATCAGTACATTCTCGTCGCTGTTGATTATGTGTCCAAGTTGATTGAGGCCATTCCCACCCGAACCAATGACCATAAGGTGGTCATTGATTTCGTCAAGAAGAACATCTTCAGTCGATTCAGGATTCTAAGGGCCATCATCAGCCATGGTGGTACTCATTTCACTAATGCCCAGTTCTGTAGTTTACTGGCAAAATACGGGGTAAATCACAGAATCTCCACACCTTACCACCCCTAGACGAATGGACAAGCCGAGATCTCCAATCGGGAGATTAAGAATATTTTGCAGAAAATGGTTAGACATGGTCATAAAGATTAGACTCACAAGCTTGAGGACACTCTTTGGGCCTACCGTACAGCATACAAAATGGCTATCCGCATGTCACCATTTTCTGTGGTGTATGGAAAGGCGTGCCATTTACCCGTAGAGATTGAACATCGGGCATTCTAGGCAATCAAGTAGTGTAATTTGGATTTGAGTTTAGTTGGAAAGACTAAGAAACTCCAACTATATAAGTTGGAGGAGCTTAGAAATGACGCATACGAGAATGCCAAGATCTATAAGGCTCAAACCAAAGCTATTCATGACCAATTGATATCTCGAAGGAGCATTGAGCTAAACCAGAAGGTTTGGCTCTTTGATTCTCAACTTAAGCTCTTTCCCATCAAACTTAACTCAAAATGGAACGGCCCGTTCATCATCGATCAGATATTTCCAAATGGGCCAATTCATATCTTTAACCCAAAGATGGGTAATTCTTTTAAAGTCAATGGTCAACGTCTGAAGCCTTTTGTTGATCGTATTGTTCCAGAACTTGTCTCAGACATGGTTGCTCTAATCATATCGTGATTTCTTTGGCTGGACTTCGCCTAGCTGATGGCATTAAACTCAGCACTTGTACAGTCTGACTCAGAGCTGACCCGAGCATCATATTCAGGTGATATCGTCTACATTCTACATATCCTTTCATGCCTTTTATTTTCAATGACATTGCATCAGCTAGACATGGGGGGGTGGATTCATTTATGAATCATGTGGAATTCTTGTAAATTCTACTTTTTTTTTCTTCTTCTTTTTAAAAAAATGAAAAAAAAAATTGAATTAGGAAAGAATAATGGGGCATTAGGATTTTTCAACCTTAGGGAATAATACAGTAGGATATGAACACTTAGACCCTTCAAGTCTTCGGGCTTAATCAGCCTAGGTGTCCACAAAATGTGGATTTATTTATCAAGTCCTCGCCATTCTGAATTTACTTCAATTTGGTTAAATAAGTTGGGTGAAAAGTACACGACTTATCAACTCGTCCTCTAATTTGAGGGGATTTTAAGTCTAAGCATCTACACACTATTTGCACTGACTAGCTTTTTGATGGTTTTTATGGAAATTGGGTAGCTAATGAACCTTATAGGGTGGTCTAGCTGGGAAGTTATCATGGGTAACAGCCCATTGGTAGGTTGTCCAGGGCCTAGTCACACGACCATTCTTTTCCTGCTTCCTTTAGGTAAATCTTAGATTAGGAAAGCAACCTACTTAAAAAAAATAAAGAAAAAAAGAAAAAAAAAAGAGAAAAGGAGAAAAGAAAAGAAAATGAAATAAGCCACACTTCACCGCACAAGTATGGCTAGCAAGTTATTGTGGGTAACAGCCCATTGGTAGGTTGTCCAGAACGCAGCTCAAGAAATGCATGTATAATTCCAAAACACTTAGGAAGTAGCAAAGAAGTAGAATAAGCTGGGGAGATATACACTAGGTTCACCCTTGTGTTGACCCCATAAGAATAAAAGTAGGGAGAAAGCTACCAGTCGAATAGATACACCTTTAGGCAGAATTTCTTTTCAAGGTCACCTAGGGGCGTAGAAACCCGAAGTCCATTCTAATTTCCGAACAATGAGTCTATCACATTTCACACAAAGATGCTTAGAACTTAGGGTTCTCTTTGAGTCATGGGTGGGTTGAGTGGCTGTAGAAAGCTGCTTCGGAACCCTAAGCTCAAAAATCCAAAAAAATTAGAAAAGAAGAAAAGAAGAAAAAGATCCTTCTTTGAATAAAGCGACAGCTTGAGGCGGTCTGCATTTTGACAGACACCTGGGCACTGTTGTGTCTTTATAGTTCAGGTTCTTAGTAAAAATCTCCTAGTGTTGAAGAATAACTTTTGCCCAAGAAATCCTATCTAATTCTCTTGTAAATAGCATATAGTTTTTGCTAGCCACTAGCAAAAGATAGGCATGGGGGTGTGATGTGCATACATATTAATAGCCAAAAATATCTATTAATGCATATTCTTAGTATCATATTAGCATCATGCATTATAAATATTGCATAACATGCATCATCATGCATTTAAGTCAAATTGTACAATTGTATAGTAATTTCTTCTTTTGGTGGCTAGGGATAGGGTGACTTTTAATCAGGGCCTCAAAATGAAGGTCCAACTATACGGATCTGATCAAGGTGACGATTGGAGTTCAATAACTCCAAGATCACCTTGATCGGACTTCTGTAGAATCAGATATAATCTGAGGAAGGTCAGAGATCAAGGGCCAAGATGGTATCAATCCACACTTTAGATGACAAATTCAACCGCACGGATGGGTTCGAATCAATGATCGTAGCCTAACAACATGAAAATCGGTCCAATCTAACATCCGTGGCACCATTTACAACACAAAGAAGATGGACGATCAAGATGGTGCCACGTGGCACCATCCCAACCATCTGCACCCCTCCGCTTGACTCCTGAAGACTCTTGCGACGAAAGATCTCAGCCGTTGGATGAAGATCCAACGGCTGAGATTGGTTGAGCATAAAACCATTTGCGTGCCTCAAACACACGCATAGCGCAGAGGGCAAAAGTCTCTTCGCGAGGCAAAGGCGCTGGCTCGAGAGCGGCTCGATTCCACCATTGGATGAAGTGCGAGCGGTGCAAATGCGGGCGACGTGGCGCGATGGATGGGTGAGGAACACATATGCACATAATGACGCGCTTCTCCACGCTCCATCGCACACATGGGCTTGCGGTTACACTGAAGTGGGCGAGATAGTTTTTAAGCCATCTGATCTCATGATCAGACAACTGACAAGGCGAGATCGTTGTCATATGTTTAGGAGGGAGGAGAAGAAGCGGCAGTGGGCGAGCGCGAACATAAGGCCACAATCAGGGCTTTAGTGATGCTTTTAATCCATCGCTAAAGACCCTGACATTAAATTTTTAAGTGAAATGACCTTTGTACCCCCTCCAATCTTCACCTATAAAAGGCCCTATGACCCCCACACTTTCTTCATCCCTTCCTTCACCTCTCTCCCTCTCCAAACCTCTAAAGAAGCTGGTCCCAAACCCGGGATGTTCCTCTAGAGTCAAAATCAAAGTTTTCTCTCCCCCATTCCGGAAGTAGATCCCATGACGATGATGACGCCCTGCCTCATCCCCGGTTCTTCCTACTCCGTTCTTCTTCTTCCATCTTCGTCCTCCGTCTTCCAAGCATGGCCCCATCCGGCTCGTCCTCCAAGCAACCGTCGAGGAGGATAACATCTCTCTCCCTTCTTTATTACTTTCTAAAATAGAATTTCCCGCTTTCTAGTTGTAATCATTTCCTACTTTCTAGTTGTAAAAATAGTATTCAGTTACAAAGTGATTGTTCTCTCTCTCTCTCTCTCTCTCTCTCTCTCTCTCTTAGTGTTAATATCAATGTCAATGTGATTATCTCGATTTTAAAACAAAAATACCAAAAAAATATAATCGCAGATTTTAGATCGACGTAGCTGAAGGTTCCCTACTTGGAGGGGTGAGATCAGCGTGACAAAAAAAATGCGGAATTGAAATATAAAGCAATCTCACAAAAATCAATCGCACAATGTACACAAGTAATTTTTAGGTGGAAACCCAAACCGGGTGAAAACCACCACCTAACCCTCTCGAGTTAGGATTTTCCGATCAACCTAGTTGATCAAATCCACTAACCGAATCACTTTAAACGAGGGTGATTCAACCTCAATACAACCACGCTACAAGTACGACGGTAGCGTTCCTCAACCCCTTCTCTCCACGAGAAGGATTTTGTCCCACGAAGGAGACGGGAATTCGCAAAGCGAATACCCAACCAAAATACAAAGATAAAATAAAACAACAGTCCTATAGAGCCAACAAAATTAAACCTAGCTTCTATAGGAAATAGGAAACTCCCCTTTGCAAGGAGTGCATCGATGATGACGCGGTAGGTGTGCCACGCGATGGCGCTACGTCGCTCTCGTTATCAACGCCGGGAGAGCGGGTGCGCAACGGTTGAATGCTCTCAAGAAAATGGAGCTTGAGCTTGGAGAGCAAGAGAGTCTTTTCTTTAGACACAAAAGGTTTGAAAGTGTATTGCAAGGTGTGTGTCTTAGTGTGTATATGTCTCTCTAGGTGTGTATGTCTTGTGTGTCTAAGCGTATCCAAGTGTGTTTTTGTGTTGCAAAGGCTCCCCTCTATTTATAGAGGCCTTAGGAAGGCTTTGGAAGGCTTAGAAAGGGTTCTATAGCCGTTGGGAACAAAGCCCAAGAGAATCAGGCCGAAATCAGGACAATGATTGCATTTGACAGGGTCATCAGACGTCTAACTCTGGCATCAGACGTCTGGAAGGCCACTTTAAGACGTTTGATTCCAAGGTCAGACGTCTGATTCTATGCGGGTTTCTCCCTGACTTGAATCAGATCTAAACAGGGTTTTTGTGCAAGTCCATCAGACGACATACAGGACGTCTGGTACTATGTCTGGACGTCTGGAAACCTACTTTTACTGTGGGAATTGATTTCCAAACGTTGCAACGGCTAGAAAATCTCTGAGAAGAGATTTTGGGTCAGCTGAGGCAAAACGGTCATTTATCAGACGTCTGGTAAGTCCTATGGACGTCTGATAAGGCTCTAACGGTCATAATCTTGAGTGTTTTCTAAGCCAGCCAACGGTCCACTAACTGGACGTCTGGCAAAGTCATCAGACGTCTCCTAAGACGTCTGGTCTAAGGTCTGGACGTCTGATTTCATCAGACAGAACTAACTATATCCAGCCTAACAGTTATCAGACGTCTGAAACAACAGTCAGACGTCTTAAAATACTTTATCAAACGTCTGATTTGTGAATTAGACGTCTGGAAATGTTGTTTGAGCCCTATATTGGTTTTCTAAGTATTCTACAGAAAACCTAAGTATCCTAGGGTTGTGCAGGTGTTCCTAGGACTACTTTTAGGGTACTTTGAGGCTCTTTAACATAATGTTCTAAGGAATCAAAAAGAGCAAGAAAATAAATACAAGAGATACATGAAAGGATAAAAAAGAATCTATCCTATTCTTCTTGTCTTCCATCTCCAATCTTTCGCTCCACGCGAAGCTCCGGTGTTTTCCGTCAAGCTCCTCCAATCCGTCCTGGATGCGAGCTCGAACTCCGTCTAAACACGTCCACATTTGCAATTAACCTGAAATCTAGGACTCAAATTGCAAATGTTAAATAACATGTGTTTTGTTATCATCAAAACAAATGATCGTGGTGTGCTAGCACCAACAGTAGCCTCCCTGTGTTCGACCTAGAATCTCTTTACAAATTTCGGTATATATTAATATATTGGCGAATTTCTTCATAAATCATACTACATCGACTAGTTTTCAAAATTCAATCCCATTTGCATACATTTTCCTCTCAAATAGTAACTCCACATCTTTTTATAATGTGCATCTAGTTAGTGGATTTAAACAGAATCTTCTTAGTGTAAGTCAAATCTATGATAAAGGATATAAAGTCACTTTTTCATCAAATGATTTTAAATATGGGATAAGGAAACAAAACAAACTCTCCTTAAAGGAAACAGACATAAAGATATCTATACTGTCAACTTCGACAAATGTAACAATCTTGAATGTCTTGTCGCATTTGACGAAGAGGCAATACTTTGGCACAGACGACTAGGCCATGTTCACATGAGAAACATCAGTAGACTTGTGAAACATGAGCTTGTCAACCAACTGCCAAAGATCAACTTCAAGAAAAGCAAAGTCTACGATTCTGTCAAGTTGGCAAACAAACCAAAAATCTTTTTAAACCAAAAAGGATGGTTAGCACCTCCCGACCCTTGGTGCTACTTCACTTAGACTTATTTAGACCAACAAAATCCCAAAGCTTAAGTGGGTGTAAATATTGTTTAGTCATAATTGATGATTTTTCTAGATTTACTTGGGTATCTTTCTTAAAAAGTAGTGATCTAACTATTGATGTCTTTAGTAAGCTTGTAAGAAGACTATAGAATGAGAAAGGATATGAAGTGATTAGGATTAGAAGTGATCATGGTGGAGAATTTGAGAATGGATCTTTTTTCAATTTCTGTGATCAATATGGGATAAAACATGAATTTACTTTCCCTAGAGCCGCACCTCAAAATGGCATAGTTGAAAGGAAAAATAGGACCCTGAAAGAGTGTGCTCGTACAATGCTGTGCGAGTCAAAACTGCCTCGATATTTTTGGGCAGAGGCTGTAAACACTACTTGCTATATCCAAAATAGATCCTTGATTAGACCAATCCTAAACAAAACACCTTTTGAACTCTATCATGGAAGAACACCTAGAATTTCCTACTTCAAGAAATTTGGTTGTAGATGTTTTATACTCAACACCAAGGATAATCTTGATAAATTTGATGCTAACAGCTCAGAGGAAATCTTCTTAGGTTATTCAACCAGAAGTAAAGCATATAGAGTTTTAACAAGAAAAATTCTGTTGTTGAGGAGACTATGCATGTAGCATTCAATGAAGCACTAGTTCACCCTCAATCTTTTGCAAATGATGATGATGACCTAATAGATGACCCATCAAACATACCAGAAGAAAACATTTCGGATGAACTACCCAAAGATATATCCTATATGAAGGATCATCCAAAAGAATTGGTGATAGGAGAACTATCCAAAGGAGTACAAACCAAATCTTCCATCAACACTTTAGCTTTCACAGCCTTTGTTTCTCAATTGGAACCTAAAAATATTAATGATGCTTTTTCTGGCAACTACTGGATTATTACAATGAAAGATGAGTTAAATCAATTCAAAAGAAACCAAGTATGGGAACTTATGCCAAAACCTGACTCTCAGACCATTATAGGAAATAAATGGGTCTTTAAGAATAAACTTAATGAATTAGGAGTAGTTAGAAATAAGCTAGACATGTAGCCCAAGGATATAATCAAGAAAAAGGAATAGATTTTGATGAAACATATATGCTTTTAGCTCCCCTAGAATCCATTAGAATGTTGCTAGCCTTTGCCGCCCATATGGAGTTTAAACTCTTTTAGATGAATGTCAAAAGTGCCTTTTTAAATGGATTTATCAAGGAGGAAGTCTATGTTAAACAACCTTCAGGTTTTGAAGATGCTAGACATCCAGAATATGTATACAAATTAAATAAAGCACTATATGGTATAAAACAAGCTCCACAAGCTTGGTACGACAGATTAAAAACTTATCTAATTGAAAATAAATTTAAAATTGGCAAAATAGATCCAACCTTTTTCACAAAAAGAAAAGAAAATGATCTCTTAATAATACAAATTTATGTAGATGATATCATTTTCAGTGCTACTAATAATATGTTATGCCAAGAATTTGCAAAGGTAATGCATGCAGGATCAATTTGAGATGAGCATGATGGGAGAACTTCGGTTCTTTCTCAGACTTCAAATTAATCGGCTATCCATTGGAATTTTCATATCTCAAACCAAACCACCAAGGAGATCTTGAAGAAATTCTCCATGGACAAAGTTAAAGGAAAAGAAACACCTATGGCAGCTTCTACACAGCTAAAATCTGATGACACAAGTCTGTAGATCAGAAATTGTATAGAAGCATGATAGGATCTTTATTATACTTGACTACTAGTAGACCTAATATTCTATTTTGCACTTGCTTGTGTGCTCGCTTTCAAGTAAACCCTAAAGAAGTACATCTAAATGCTGTTAAAATAATACTTAGATACTTGAACCACACACAAGACCTAGGACTTTTCGATCTGAAGTCAGACACATTGGAACTTTATTCCTTTTGAGATGCTAATTATGCGAGTAGTTTTACAGACTGAAAGAGTACTAGTGGAACGAATTTCTCGAAATTCCCTAGTCTCTTGTTCTCTAAAAAACAACACACTATTTCACTTTCATCAATAGAAGCTGAATATGTAGCCGCATCTTTAGCCTGTTCACAACTATTGTGGATGAAACAAACCCTACAAGATTTTTGTCTATCCTACAAGGATAACAAAATACTTTGTGACGACACTAGTGCCATAAATTTATCTAAAAATCCAGTTCAACACCCTAGGACTAAATATATTGATGTTAGACATCATTTTCTAAGAGATTATGTTCTAAAAAGAGAAATCAACTTAGAATTTGTTAAACTAGAAAATCATTTTAGCTGATATCTTTACAAAACCTTTTCCAAAGGAAAGATTTAACCTAATTTGCCATTCACTAGGTTTATCTAGGTTAAAAGAGCATAATTGATCATTTGATTGATTTACTTTCAATCTTTGATCGATCAATTTTTTCAAATTGATTAACCAAAATCTTTGATTGATCAAAATCCCTAATTGATCTAATTTGATGGACCTCGAGTTCAACACTGACTTTCAAAGTATGATGATGCTTTCATGGCATCTTTAGAAGATTAGTTTTAGTTTTAATTAGCTTCATGGATTGTAAAACTTTAAAATTCTGTGGACCATTTTTTTCCTGTTCTACTTATCTAGACTCATTTATATTGTTGTTATATGCATGATATTATCTCTCTCAGCTACATTTTACTCTCTTTAAATTGCATGTTGACATTATTACTGCTTCATTTACATGCTTAAGGGGGAGATAATTGAAATTGATAGTAGCATGTTTTACTTTTTGCTGAAACAAAAAAGGGGGAGAAATTATGCATAACTATTTCAATTCATAATTATAATTTTGTTATCATCAAAAAGGGGGAGAATGTAAGTACCTCTGTTTTGATTTACCAAAATTATGCTTTTTGTAGGACTAATGTTTTTGGACTCTTTCTCTTGGATCAAAGCATCTCCCATGGATCAAAGCTAGAGGAATGCTGATCTATGTCTTAGTGTCTTTTATCTTTATTGAGTCTAGAATATTTTTGTAAGGAACCTCAAAATAAGTCTCAAATGAATTTTTGCGTCTCTTGCTAAAATCAAGTTTTTAGGGATATTGATCTACCATATAAGATTAATTAATCGACCAACCAACTTAATAACTCAATCAAACCAACCCATTTTAGGAAATTTATTAATACAATTTTGATCAACCATTTAGGCTAATTATTTAACCAATAATTAACCGATCAAATGACTAGAATGATAGATGAAATTTCATTTTGATCGACCAATCTACCTTAATTGATCGACCAATTTGATTTCCTTTTCAGGTCGATTTGGTAGTATAAATAGAGGTCATAGGCAACCCTTTTTACACACACACTTAAGTAGAAAAATCCTCTCAAAAAGCAAAGAGCTTCTCATGCTTCTTCAATTGCATTTTGTGCTTCTATTTTCACGCCTTTCAAAGCATGACAATTCAAACCTCCGCTGAAATTCTGGTTTGGCTTTTATTAAGGTTTCATAAGTTCTTCATTATTCTTTTACATTGTTGTTTTTGATTAACGAATCCCAAGTTATTGGGAAAGATCCATTGTTATTATTGTGCTTCTCTTCAGCTGTTTATAAAGAGAAGTGGTTTGTAAAGAGGTTGTGCCACCCTCATTTAAGTGGTACGTTAGTGGATTGACTAGCTTCGCCTAGTCGGGAAAATCCTAAGCTGAGAGGCTTAGGTAGTGGTTTTCACTTGATTTAGGTTTCCACTATAAATCCAAGTGTACTCTGTGCTTAACTCTTTTGTGGATTTATTTTTTATTCAAATTTCTTTTAGAGCGATACTATTCACCCCTCCCCTCTAGTATACTATTTCGATCCACAGACAACCCTCACGAGGATGCTTGGATGCTTATACAAACAAAGTATATGGATTCAGAGGAATAAGGAGTAGAGCTGGATACAAATCAAAAGAAGATTGTAAGCAATGTAAAGGCCATGAAAGTGTTTTATTGCACACTATCTAAGGAAGATTTCAACTGTATCTCAGCTTGCAAGTCTACATACGAGATATGAAACATGCTTCAAGTTACAAATAAAGGAACAAACAAGGTAAAAGAAACTCGTGTCTCTATTCTAACAGAAAGTTATGAGTGTTTCAGGATGGGTAAAGGCGAATCAATCAAGGCAATGCATACAAGATTTGGAGAGATTATAAATCCTCTAAAAAATCTCGAGCAAAGATGATAGAGGAACAACTTGTAAGGAAGATACTTAGATCCCTTACAAGTGATTAGACACCAAAATCTTTGGAAATTCAAGAGGTGAAGGACTTATCAACCCTTCCTCTTGATGACCTCGTTGGAAGTCTCATGGCCTAGGAGGTACAATTGGAGAATATGAATAAGGATGAGGAGAAGCCCATAAGCAACAAGAAGGTTCTTGCCTTCAAAGTGACAAGGGAAGAATCAAACATCGACGACTCCCACTCCAACAAAGAAGAGATTTCTCTTTTAACAAGTTTCGATGATTCATCCAAAAATAAGGTAAGAGAGTGAATAAGTTTTCAAATGACATAGTTTGTTTTGAATATAAGAAAAGGGCATTTGCGAAAGGGTTGTCCATTGATCAAGAAGAAAAAAGAAGAAAAGATGGAGACAAGAGAAATAGATCGGAAGAAGAAGAAGACATGAAGAAAAGCTTATAAAGCTACTTGGGACAACAGTGACACAAAATCTTCATCTGAAGAGTTCGAGGACAATGAAGTCGCCCATCTTTGTTTGATGGCAAATCATGATAGCATGGACACTGAGGTAGACTCTGAAATCTCTTTTGATGAGTTGTTGCAAGCATATGAAGATTTATATCAAAAGGTTAAGTTGTTTAAAAATGAAAATAAGATTTTGCATAGTAACTATTGAACCTTAGAAATAAAGAAATCATGTTTAGAAATAAAGTTAGATATGTCTAAAGACACTCACTCTCAGCTGCATACAAAAATAATAGAGTTAGAAGATATCTATGAGCATTTTGAGGAGACTTTAAATAATTTAAAAACAACTATTAGGTTAAACACTGAAGTTTGTGATGCTTTAAAAGTTAAATTTCAACATAAAAAGAACACACAAAATAAATCACATGCATCTAGGCATGCATGGATTTATCAAACTGTCAAAAATCCTAAGAATTATAGATTTAACACAAAAAGGGTCTATAAATCTAAGGATTTGAAAGGTACTAACATTCAAGGACCCAAAAGAAAATGGGTACCTAAATCAGATTTATTAAACTATTTTGCAGGTCAAGAACGACAAGTGGACTCTAGACAATGGGTGTTCCAAGCACATGATAGGACACTACGGCCTATTTTTTTAATGGATGAGGATTCAAGATGGAGAACACATCAAGCTGGGCAACAACAAATGCCGCATTATTGGTGAAGATACAATAGGTAATTCCACTAAGCAGGTAAATACATTTAGTAGAAAGTTTAAAGCATAACCTGCTTAGTGTTAGTCAAATATGTGATAATGGTTGTGATGTATAGTTTGCAAAAATTGGATTTAAAATATTAAAAGAAGGAACTAATATTGTTTTAAGTGAAGGTTGTAGATATGAAAATATCTATGCACTTCATTTCTCACAATAGAAATTTGTAAAACATCTACTTGCCACTCATGTTGAAGTGGAACTATGGCACCGTTGGCTAAGGCACATCAATCACAAAAACCTTAATAAGCTAGCCAAAAATGAGTTAGTAAGGGGCCTACCAAACTAACCTTTAAAAAGGAGAAATTGTGCAAATCTTGTTAACTTGGAAAAATGAACAAAGCCTCCATTAAATCAAAAGACTTAGTTTCAACTACACGACATTTAGAATTGCTACACCTTGATCTATTTGGGCCAACATGATTTGAAAGTCTAAATGGATCAAAATTTTGCTTAGTTATTGTTGATGATTTCACAAGGGTCACTTGGGTCATCTTCTTGAAACATAAGGATGACTCATTTGACTCCTTCCTATGTCTTGCTCCAAGACTTCAAAAGGAAAAATCATCTTCTATTCTTAGAATTAGGAGTGATCATGGGGGTGAATTTGAAAATGAAAAGTTTTCAAGTTTTTATGTCGATTCTGGCATAACCCATGAATTTTCATTTCCTAGGCCACCATGTTAAAATGGTGTTGTAGAGTGCAAGAATCGCACTCTACAAGAATGTGCCCAAACTTTACTCTTAGAGTCTAGGCTTCAAAAATATTTATGTGATGAAGCCGTTAGCATGGCCTGTTATGTTCTTAATCGAACTCTATTAAGGCCTATTCTTAAGAAAACTTCATACGAGCTATATTATGAGAAGTCTCCTAGGGTTTCCTATTTTAGAGTGTTTGGAAGCCAGTGTTATTTGCTAAACATCAAAGATATACTTGATAAGGTTGATGCTAAGGGTAATGAAGGCATCTTTATTGGCTACTCAAACAAAAGCAAAGCTTATTGAGTCTTTAACAAAAGAGCTCTAGTAATTGAAGAATCCCTGCATATTTCATTTGATGAAACAAACATAGGGGAACCTGAGCCTAATCAAATAGAGTCTGATGATGAGGATACCCCCTTTCATCGATTTGTCAAAAATGGAAGAAACATGAAATGTACATGATCTTCCAAAAGAATGGGTACACCACAATTAAGGATCACCCTCAAGATCAAATCATTGGTGATGTTGAACAAGGTGCACAAACCCAGTGTCAATTAAGGGTTGACTTTGTCCTTAATGCCTTTGTATCTCAAATTGAACCTAAAAAAGTTGATGAGGCATTAAAGGATGAGAGTTATGCTGGAGAAGCTACTCCAATTTGCAAGGAATAATGTATAGGACTTGGTACCTGCTCCTAAGAGTAATTCCATTATTGGAACCAAGTGGGTGTTCCAAAATAAATTGGATGAATCTGGTGCAGTGATCAGGAGCAAGGTTAGACTCACAGCTCAAGGCTATAATCAATAGGAGGGAATTGATTTTGATGAGGCATTTGCTCGTGTTACCTGCTTGGAGTCCATTCAGATGCTAGTTGCTTTCTCAAGTGTAAAGGGCATTGATTTTGAACACTATCATAGGCCCTAACTAGCCACTTTTAGTCAACATTTAAAGATATAGGCTCCTACATAACCATCTGAGGGTTACAACTCCACATTATTCTATTTTGAGAAGAGAACAAGAAAGTAGGGTTAATTCTATAATTTTAATAGTATATCATGAACACAGGATAACCACGGGGTTTGTCAGGGGTTAACTGAAGGTCAATTGAGCATTAAATACAAATAAGTGGATCCATGCAGACAGAAGTGAAGTTTCACTCATTTTGAGAACCAATACAGCATCCAAAATCCTAATTTCAGACCTACTTGAATTATAGAGGTTTTGGTCAAGATAAAATTCATCTAAACCTTCTCAAATTCATAGAAAAATATTTTCTTGAGGTTTGATATCCTTGATTTGACCTTTGGAACCCATTTTGACCTCAAATAGAGTCTCAGATGGAATTCTACCCTAGTTTGGGTTTCTACGTCAATTACCTAGTCAAACTTACTCAAAACTAAAATCCTACTTCGCCATCAGATTCCTTTGGTCTAAATTAGGTTTGTACGAAAACTTGGGCCCAATCAGAGTCCATCTTGACCTAGTTTGCATTTTAGTCCATTTAAACTCTATTTCTCTCAATTAAGCCCTTAACTTTTCAAATATTTACAATCAGGTCCCTAACTTTATCATCATTTCTTGCAAAATGATCCCTACCACCATTGGTGTGAACGCAGCAGCTCCATTAAGATTCAAGCAAGGATTTCTCACTCGATTCTCAATCAAACCTTTCCAAAATTGAGAGGGAGAATCGTTGAGAGATTTTTTACCGATTGGACCAGGTATTGGACCCTGATTTGCCCTAGAATCTTCATACGAATGCTCGCAAAATTAGGGATTTTTCATCCCTAAGTTGTTGAGCTCATGGAGCTTATTTCCAAGATTGGAAGCCTCCCTAAGGCCTTTAAATAGTCTCCTCTTGTGACCCCAAGTTACTTAGCGAAGTATAATGTCGAAAATACCCTCCCTTCCTCAACTTCGGTTGTCCACATCTTCATCTCCGGCGAGCTTCTTCGTCCTCTTCATCGAGCCGACCAACGATCAAATTGGTCGGCCCATTATCGTCCCCTCATCCTCGTGATCGTCACCTACTAAAGCACGACTACTCTCTCCCTCTCCTTCATCGCCGCCGTATCACTGTCGACATCATCTTCTCTGGCTCTGGTCTATCACAACCAGAACCCTCTACCCACCATCTCTCCAGCCCCCCTTACCTCTTAGGTTCGACCACCAACAAGACCGCAACCACCTTTGTCTCCCTCCATTTCAGCCAAGCTCCGGTGAGGTCATACCACCTCCACAGACATGCTGCGCCTTACGTGCTTGTCACGCCCTTGCCCATGCACACTCCTTACAGGTCTGAGTGTTGGATGCGGTTACCCGCTTCTCGTGTTTAGTCTGATTCTAAACTTGGGGAGAGAGAAAGAGGATCTGAGACAAAGGGGGTGGGTTTTGCTCTCGTGCACTCCCTCTGCTCTCGATACATAGCAAAATACCTATGCTGAGCCTCTCTTGAGGAGTGAAGGAAAGAAAGGAGAGGTTCTGAAGCTCTTGCTCTTGGTGCCTCCTGTGGTGATGTGCTTGCTAAGGCTTAACACTTAAGCCATCTAATACATAAGGCCGACGTATGAGCTTACTGTGGCATCATTTGAATAATTTGATTACTGTGGATTAATAGTTGTGATTTACTATTGAGATATTTAATTTATTGTGAGCTTAAACTTAAAGGGTTAATTTGGTGATTCAAATCACCATTTTAACCCAGCCTTTTTGCACTATTATTCTGATTTTATTGAAATATCATTTTGAATGTCATTGATTTCAATTGCATATATATTCCTTGTGTTTGGTGAATTAAAATTGCATACTTGCTCCCTGTGATCGACCTCAGACTCTATTTTCTGATCTGAGTTTATAAATTTAAATGATTTGAGTGATTTTGTCCTACACTACAACATATTTCCTAAACAAACGATGATTTCACCTAAACAGGCATAAAGTTATATCAAATGGATGCTAAGAGAGCATTTCTTAATGGTTACATTAAGGAAGAAGTTTATTTCCATTAGTCTTATAGCTTTGAGCACCCAGCATGCTCAGAGCATGTATACAAGCTCAACAAGGCATTATATGGACTTAAACAAGTTCCTAGGGTCAGGTATGATCGACTCAGGTCCTTCCTTCTCCAGCATGGATATCGGATTGGAATTATTGACTCCACTCTATTTGTAAAGGAAGAAGGAAATTACATCCTATTGGTCTAGATATATGTCGATGATATCATATTTAGGTCAACAAAGGAGTCCCTGTGTTAGAGTTTTAGTGAGACTATGAAGACTATGTTCAAAATGGGTATGATGGGTGAACTCAAGTTCTTCTTAGGCCTCCAGATCCAATAATTGGACACAAGTATTTAAATTAGTCAAGCCAATTAAGTTCTTGAAATTCTCAAGAAGTTTGACTTTGAAAATGTAAAAGAAAAAGTGACTCCAATTGATCCATCTACTTCTCTTGGTGAAGACCTATTCGGTAAGAAAGTAGATAAAAAGAAATATCATGGTATGATAGGCTCACTACTATACCTTACAACCTTTAGACCTGATATTCTTTTTGCCACATGTTTATGTGCGAGATTCCAGTCCAAACCCAAGGAATCTCATTTAAACCTAGAAAAAAGAATATTTTGACACCTTAATGGCACAAGAGAACTTGGTCGCTTCCATCCTAACGTACAAAGTTTAGAGTTATTGTCCTATAGTGATGTGGATTATGCAGGGAGTTAGACAGATTGAAAGAGCACTAGCGGCACTTGTCATTTCATTGGAGAATCCTTAGTATCTTGGTTCTCTAAGAAATAGACATGTGTTTCACTTTCTATGACTAAAGCAGAATATATTGCTGCTTCACTTGCTTGCTCTCAGGTCATTTGGATGAAACAGACTCTATCCGATTTTGGATTGATTTTTGCGCAATCTAAAATTCTATATGACAGTACTAGAATAATTAATTTATCTAATAATTCGGTACATCATTCAAGTACCAAGCACATAGATTTTAGATATCATTTTCTTAGAGATTATGTGCATCAAGGTGTCATTGACTTTGAATTTATAGATACCCAAAATCGATTGGCAGATATTTTTATAAAACCTCTTGCAACAAAGAGGTTTTGCTTTATAAGAAGAAAATTGGGACTTTATACTATAAGAGAAATACAAAATTAATTGAATGATTATTTTCCAACTTATTTGTAATTATCAAAAACCCTAAGGGCTTAACTACAATTTACCCAATTTTACCCATGAGGGGTATGCTATAATATTTACACATTACAGAAAATTTCAGGGTGTTATTTGCAATGTGGTTACCTAGCATAGGTAATTGATTACATTATTTCATCAATACCTAGGTTTTACATTTATATTTTTCTTAACCACTTAAGTGGTCATGTGGCTTGCACATGACCCATCCCATATAAAAGAGAGTAAATGCAAAAACTTGTCTCATTTCTTTCCTTCAAAACCCTAGCCCCCTTTCAAACCCTCCAAAGCCTTCTCCAAGAAGATCTCCTCTCCAAGGATTTAAGGTAATCGCTCCTCTTTTAGTGTCTTATCTCTTTAGGTTGTGTTTTCTTGTTTAAATCTATCTTTTCTCTAGGACCTTCAGCTGTTGCAATTTTTTTTTTCATCAAGTACCAACTGGTATAGGTAGCCATCATCGGTACCAGTACTCGTTGTGCAGTACAGTCTACTAATGGTAGCAGGTACTGGTACTGATGGTAAGTACCAGTACTCGCCCATTCTATGGTTGGATCTGAAAACCAACCAGTACCAGTACACATGACCAGTACTGGTACCTGTAGGCTAGTATGTATTCTATATTATGCACACAATACCGATACTTCTCACCAGCACCGGTATTGGCACTAGTCATGAGTACCAGTACACATGTTGATTAAATAATTCCTATTACTAATGATGTTGTTTATATCTCTTGTTGTTGTTTGAATGCGATCAGATGGCACCTAAGTCCAAATCTAAGGGTAAGGCACCTCAAGATGGTTTTAGTAAATTTTACATCAATGAGGATGCCAAATCCAAATTTGATTTCTATAAAGGCCTAAAGCTTCACCATTGTAAGCCTGTTGAGTGGAAAGACTTTAGTTTACACCTTCATGGCTTTACTACCCATCTTTCTGAACAATAATTGAAGCATTTTTTTGATGAAGCCTTTTTGCTGATGTTCTTGGAGTATGTCGCTATGTTAAC
The DNA here is from genome assembly GCA_037157565.1 of Thalassia testudinum. Classification (NCBI taxonomy): domain Eukaryota; kingdom Viridiplantae; phylum Streptophyta; class Magnoliopsida; order Alismatales; family Hydrocharitaceae; genus Thalassia; species Thalassia testudinum. The sequence goes on from JAZHRO010000063.1 coordinate 103,247,701, forward strand.
TGTCTCTTCTTTGCCAATCTCTAAGAACAAGAAAATAGGGACCATCTTGTCTTGACATCGACTAATTTTGGAAAAAGGGTAACTGTTACTCCTAAGTTTCTATCAACCATTACCCAATGTCCTAATGAAGGTCATGCATTTAGTTCTCTTAAAGAGAAATTCACTACCACTCAAATGCATGAAACAATTTTCCAACCTACTTGTTAGGGAAAGTCACCTGTTGCCCCTAACATGACCTTATTTTCTTGAGTCTTATTTTGGATTTTAGCATGGAATCTTAGGGCAAAATATTCAGTATTTTGTAAAATTCTTGTTGACATTTTACCACTCATCTATGCTATCATTACTAGCTTTCCTTTAAATTGGAACACGATATTTATACATTTCCTTCATTCTCACTATCGTGCTTCTACACTACCCCTTGACATTTTAGTTTCATACATTCTTATCGAGAGTGGGGTTGATCACTCCAATTTTACCTCAAAAAGGTGGCTACTTTAAGTGGTCCACTCTCAAGAAGATGGATGTCAAACCTATTGGAGAAGAGTCTTCTAATGATGAAGTGGATGAGCAAGTTGGTCCAAATGCTCAATCCTCTTCTCATCAAGTTCCTGAGTTGACTTCCAACTTTGTTCCCATGACCTACCCTTATCCGAAAGTCGAACTTCCTTGGGCTAATTTACCTCATTTACCTGAAACGGATCCTACAATAATCAACACCTTCAACTATATCAGCTAAAACCTCACAAACCTAAACTTTGTCATGCATCAAATGGAGCACAAGTTCCATGATCTATCTCTCTCCATTGAGTCCTCCCATCTTGCTCAATCCACTCAACAACCTAAAAAATGGAAGTGAACTCAACCAAAGGCTCTTATGGAATTTGGAGAACATCGGCAAAAACATTTTCAAGACCCATATCAAGCTTCTCAACAAGTGGAGGAAGAAGAGCCAATTCTTCCTAGTGAAGGTGACGAGGAAGAGGAGATGCATGATGAAGACATTCCTTACAATGATGATGACGATGAAGAAGTTGATGAAGAAGATGAAGATGAAGCCAATGAAGATGACGATGATGAAGAAGATGGTGACAATGATGATGACGACAACGGTGGTGACGATACAACTGTCATCTCCACTCTTCAACAACAATATGTTTGCAAGAAGCATCATAGTTATAATGTTTTGAATTAGTCTTTTAAACCTATTATCTAGTTTGATAATGTTGCACTTTGGGTATGTACGAATTCATGTTTGGATGTTTGAAATGTACTTTCAATTTCACTTCTATGATTTAAACATTATGCTTAAACTTTGATGCAAAATTATTCTTGCATGTACACTTCAGTTTTTAGTTACTTGACAAAAAGGGGGAGAATAGAGCTAATATACATATTTAAAAGAGGGAGCTTACTTTGAGGGGGAGGTTGTACTCCTATTAGGGTTTTTATTCCTTCTCTTATTTAGCTTCTATCTTTATAATTACGTATTGCTATTATTTTGTCAACACCAAAAAAGGGAAGATTGTTGGAACCTAGTTCCACTTTCTTCAAAATTTTGGTGTTAACAAAACCTTTTTAAAATCTAATGAGTCTTTGTGAGTGAAATTTCATAGGAATGGAAAGTCTTGGATACTGATGGAGATGAAGATGAAGATCAATGAAGACTTGTTATGTATTTTTAGACTTAGATTATCTGTCTCCTAACAAAAGAAATGGATATAGAAGTTAAAAGCAATTAGAGATAATTAGGTCTCAAACTCACAACAAAAATTCGCTTTTAAAAAATCTAATGTCATTTTGTTATAGTATTAAAATTGATTAGCTATGAAATCATTAAACCTTAAAATCAACAATTTAAAATCAAGGTACTTGTTACAAGTACTGTTACTATTCATAAGTATTGGTACTTGCATGGCACAGGTTTGAGTAGTTAACTCAAATTGTGAACAACAAGTACCGGTACTCATCATGAGTACCGATACATGGAGCTTAGAGTTTTTGAGAAATTTTCTAGCCTGAACCTTACAAGTATCGGTACCCTTCATGAGTATTGGTACATGTAGGTTATAGTGACTACTTCACTTCAAACCAATGAGTAACAAGTATCGGTACTAACCATAAGTACCGGTACCTGTTGACTAGTTGGTACTCAACTAAGAGCATTGAGTATCGGTACCTATGATTTTTATTGGTACCCAGTCTCTTTTGTACTAGCTGCTAGTAAACTGTGAGCAGCTAGTGCTGGTACCCAAACTTTAGTATCGGTACCAACTACTCGTTGAGCCAAATTTGAATGACTATTGGCTCTAATTTTGATTTAAATCACCCTTAATTAGCACCCAACGGCTATGGAGCATGGGTGGATGTATTCAAACCTATAAATAGACTCCTTTGGGTCCTTTTTCCAACACACAACTTCACTCTTCTCTCCCTTACTTGAAACTTCTTATATTCACTATTCTTCTAGCAAGGTGCTAGACTTGTTGCCTAGTGATTGCAAGAAAATTCTCTAAGTTTGCAACAAGTCTTTAGGCATATAGATTTTCATTCTTACGATTCATTTTATGTGTTGATTCGTTCCTTAGCTTCCATTGGTAATATTTTAATAATTATATATTGTTGGGAGACTTAGGATTCAAGTTGTAAGCCATTTACTTCTGCATGCACCTATACTCTTTATTTTGTTACCTATTCTTTGGTAATTGGGTTGAGGTAACCCATTAATTACCTCTTGTTATAGTAAATTGATTCCCTTCGAGTTGAGGGAATCGGGTTAAAAATCCTAAGTCAGGAGACTTAGGTAGTGGAGTACCTAACTGAAAGGAACCACTATATATTTGGTGTAAATTTGTGGGTTGAATTGTTTTACATACATTTTTTATCACACTATTCAACATGCCTTTCTAGTGTGCTTGTGTTCTTAGAATAGTCGCATCTATACATGTAGATCATGGTATGTAATGTCACACTACCTACGGTTGGACCCCAGGGTGGTAGAACAAGATGTAGGGCAAGTGTGAGATTTCTCTTAACTAAGTGCATGCCTCATACTTGTCATGCTTCTCAAGATATCATGCTGAGATCTCCCTGTGCCTTCCAAGGAACTATTTTGTGACAGATACGATCATAATGTTGAGGGTGACACATATATTGTGATAATTTAGAAATAAAGAATAATGAATTATAAGTTAATAATCGAATTAACTAATTTGTACCCAACTTTTGTGCTCTTTGTTTCTTATCTCCATTTATATTACTTTATTTAGTGTTCATTGAAGTGTCGTTAGACTCCATACTTAGGTACAGCTGAGCAATTGGGAGAGGCTGTATATAGAGCAATTGCTGAGAGACCTAGCTCAACAGCAATAGACAATTTGTAATCTTGGGAGTTCTTTATTTTAGTTAATTTTCCTTCTTGTTTTCTGGTAGATGTATCCATATGGTTAGATAGTCTCTCGTTCTTTTCAAATTGAGATACCTGTGAACTTGATTATTCTTTTCAACAATTACCTGCTTTTACTATTTAATGCTTTATTAATGATTTGGTTGGATATGTTTATGTTTTATGATTATGTGTTGGGTGACTCCAATCCTGTTGAGCTTGCTTTCATATTCGATGAATTGGATCGCATTAGGTTAAATCGATCAATAAGGTTCAAAACATTACAACTAGGAATAATAAAAAATATTTTATCACCTTTATAGATGACAATAGTAGATATTGTCATGTGTATTTACTTAAGTATAAGGATAAGGCGTTAAGTGAATTCCTTATCTTTAAAAGATAAGTAGAAACACAAACTAGGGAAACTCTTAAGAGGCCAAGGTAAGATAGATGAGGAGAATATATGTCCAACTTATTTGAAGAATAATGCTAGGTCTTTTGGTATAGTTCATGAGGTGACAACGTACCCCATATTCCTCACAATCTAATGGGATAGCAGAGTGAAAGAATAGGACCCTAAGTAACATAGTCAATGCTCTCTTACAAAGCTTGGGATTACCTACCTACATGTGGGGGGAGGCTTTGAATACACCATTCCATATTCTAAATAGAGTTTTGTTGAAGCATAAGGAAAGTAGTCCTTGTGAGATTTGGAGAAATTAGAAACCAAGTCTAAAATACCTCAGAGTGTAGGGTTGTCTTATTAAGGTAATTGTCCCAAAATATAAGAGAAAAAAGCTTGGTCCTAAAACTCTTAATGCAATCTTTCTTGGTTCTATTGAAAACAACCATGCCTATATATAGTTTTTTACTTATAAAATCTACGATTTTAGGCATAGATGTCAACACTATTATGAAGCTTCCTATGCTATATTTTTGAGGATGTCTTTCCTAATGAAGACTAGATTGCGTCAAAATGTTACTTCAGATAGTTTAGGCATTGCATCTGGCTCTATTCATAAACATATGGAAAGGATGTCTAATGTAGGGTCTATCTCTTCCCATTCTAAACCTATTGAAGTAAAGGAGTTTGAACCTAGGAGGAATAAACGACCAAGAATTGCCAAGGATTTGAGAAGTGACTTTGTTGCTTACCAAATTGAGGGAAATTTCCTTAGTTATCATGATGTCATGAATTCTTTAAAGCTAAGCATTGGAAAGATGTCGTTAAGAGTAAGATGGATTCCATTATCTCTAATGGCACATGAGAGTTGGTCAATATACCTCCAGGACATTCTACTATTAGATGCAATTTGGTATTTAAGACGAAACTCAAGCCTGATGGATCCATAAGAAAATATAAAGCTAAACAGGTATCAACTATTTTGATACTTATTCTTTGATAACTAGTGTGAATACTTTTTCGAAGCTGGTCACATTGTCTTCCATCAATGATCTCACTATCCATCAAATGGATGCAAAGACTACCTTTCTTTATGATGATCTTGGGGAAGATATATATATGGATTAGATAGAGGGATTTGTAGATCCTGGAAATGAGAAAAAGGCTTTCAAGGTTGTTAAATCTTTATATGGATTGAAACAAGCACACCAAACAATGGCGTGAAAAGTTTGATAAGACTATTCATTCTTTTGGCTTTATGGTTTATGAATAGGATAAGTTTATCTACTCTAAGGTTAAGGGTGATAAAAGTATTGTCCAATGCCTCTATGTAGATGACATATTATTATTTGGTTCAAACATAAGAAATGTAAATGAAATCAAGTCATTCTTGAGAAGCAAGTTTGAGATGAAGGACATGGGTGTAGCTAATGTGATCTCAGGACTCAAACTGATTTGGTTAGTAGAGGAATAGTTATTCTCAATCTCATTATGTTAAGAAGATTGTTAAGAAATTTGACTACCAAGATTGCACGTTGTTGTCACTCCATTTGATTCATTAGAAACTATTTACAAGAATAAAAATGGAACACCTATTTCATAGTTTAGGTAATCACAAATTATAGGTAAACTGAAGTATTTGTTTGGCTAATTGCACCAAACCAAATATTTCATTCTCGATGTCTAAATTGAGTAGATACACAAGTTGTTCTGACCATACTCATTGGAATGTTTTGGATTGAATACCTAGGTTCTTAAGGAAGCCATTTCTCTTAATTTGCATTACAATAAATATCCTTTAGTTTTGGAAGGATACAGTGATGCAAGCTAGATAAGTCAAATAGAGGATTTTGGGAGTAATGGTGTTACAAGATATATTTTTACCCTTAGAGGTAGTGCAGTCTCTTGGTGATCATTTTAGTTTGGTTTACTTGATGAACACATGAATGTTTATATAAATCATACTTAATTGATGTTAGTTCTCTAGTATTAATTGCATAACTACATTAGATGAACACATTTGACATATAAGTGCATTAACTTTGGAATGCGCATATATTTGGTTAATAATGTATCATTAAGCTCAATTATATATGTTGTAACGAATATTTGTTTATTTTCTTCTATGCAAAGTTGGAATAATAAAAACCATTATTTTGCAAGTTTTATTTTCCAAAATATTGGTAGAGAGAAATATGAAGCGTAGAAGCAAATGAAGCAATCCAACGGTCCATGATCCTCCCTACCTTGAAGATAATATCGAGAAATATTTTCTTGATATATTAAATAATAAGAGGAAAGTGCTGGAAGATCCGAGGGTAGATATTAAATCTGGAAACCAGAGTTCAAAAGAATTTGTTGGATTAGCAATGTCGAGAAAATATCTTATCCCTTCATTTTCTAGGAGAATTATCCTCTTGAAAGGATTTTTCACACATGAAAATATATCCACATAAACCCTCAGTTGTCCACCAATTTCTCTATCTCTCTCCTTGGATACCACACTTCCTCCATCCTCCAAAGATGCCCACCCCACACCCATCCATCACTACCATCTTCTCTACACCACCTTGGAGGAGATCCCTTCAGGGCATCGTGTTTTCACACATGCTACTTCCTCATCCACGTTTTCTTTGCCTACGCGTATAGGATCATCCTATCACAAAGAAAACAAGCCACTCATGTGGTTGTATTCTGATTCTTGTAGTGCTTGATTGCTTTATATTTTTTGGATCTATTGTAACCAATTCTTGTGCTTAATGTTTACATTTCTTTATTTTGAGATGGCCATCGTTACTCTTTTGCACATGAGAGGCTAAAGGCTTTTGCTTGGGGTAATTGGGGAATAGATTAGATGAATGGTTTAACCTTGAGGATTAGATAGGTTACCTATTTGGATCTACAAGAATCACGAGGGTAAAAATCATTTAAAATGCATCATAGTATATTTCACGAACTGCCCGAACAACAAAAGTAACATAACTCAAGATGTAAATTTTTCATTTAAAGATTTTGATTCTTGATCAAATATAAGGAGGCTAATGAGATTTTCCAGTTGATTTCGATTTTTCGCTTTTGAAAATCATTTGCTTGTGACTTCATTTTGTTTTGCTTTTTTCGCTTTCTAATTTTTTTAGTGTTTTTCAAATATTTACTAACCTAAACTAAGGCCTAAAACTAAACCTAATTAATCTAAATATCAATCTCCAACTCCTAGACCAATGATTCACTCATGGTGTTGTTAACCTACAAAATGAAGGCTTGCATCAAGAAAATGTAAAACATGAATGTATACCTTTCGTTATTGATTATTTTGATTCTTTGCATGCTATCAAGGGCATTCAAGAAGATGTTTGCATTATTAACTGATCATGGAACAACCATAAATAATCTTTTTCATTTTTATTTTTTGTAATTTTTTTACATTTTTATAGTTGAAAACGGAGACAAGTAATGAAACCTAAATATGACTAACCTAACTATGTGAATCAAAAACCTAATCAACTAATCAAAACCTAATACAAAGAAGGGGAAACAGGTATGGATGTTGGAGATGTGCGGAGGCCCCATCACCAATTGATGATGATGGTGGGTGTGTGATGTGGTGATTGTGAAATGAAGGTGATTGCAATTGTGAAAACGAAAATGAACACTATATCGAAAACATGATCAAAAGGCAACTAAAGCAAATACCTACTTGCAAACATGATCAAGAATATATTCAAATCAAAATTCATACATGAATGCTTAGATTAACAAAATAAACACAAATAAAAACCAAATCTATCTATCAAAAAATTCATCATGTCGAGAGTGCTTCAAAGAAGTTGTCGGCAACTACGTGGTGGTGGTGGCTAGATTAAGGTCGCAAGGACCATCTATACACCACGGGAGAGAGTGGATCACACCTAAAAAGGCTATGGAGGAAACCTTGGGCATGCCTGATGTGTACACATCTAATTGGCTTAATTTGCCTATTTATGCATGTTCCTAGGGTCATAAAAGTCTCATGCTTTATAAATATTGCATAACATGCATCATCATGCATTTGGATTAATTGTACAAATTGTATATTAATTTGCTTCTTTTTATGGCTAGGGGATAAGGCGAATCATTTCGGGGCCTCAGATTGAAGATTCAACTGTACAGATCTAATCAAGGTGACAATCAGAGTCCAACACTTCCAAGACTGCCCTGATCGAACCTCCATAGCATCATATGTAGTCCAAGGAAGATCAGAGGCCAAGGGGCAAGGTGGTGAAAATCCAAACTTCATACGACAAATACAACCACACGGATGGGTTCGAATCGACAATCGCAGCCCAACAGCCCAAAAACCGACCCAATCTGACACCTGTGGCACCACCTATGAGCAATATAAGATGGACGGCTTGGATGATGCCATGTGGCATCATCCAAGCTGCACAAGGTCATCCACAACATCCCTTCATCCATGCTTTATCAACTCTCAGCCATTAGATCATGATCCAACAGTTGAGATGCGTGAATAAGCTCTGATACCACTTGAGAGGATCTAAAATATGGAATATATATGGCTATGCGCACAAAAACTCAAACACAAAATCAGTAATAACAAGACAATTTGCACAATCAATCAAACCACAGAAAAAAAAGGCACAAGATATATAGTGGTTCCCTTATCTTGGGTACTCCACTACATAAGCCTCCCAGCTTAGGGTTTTTAATCCGATTCCCTCAACCCCGAGGAAATTAATTTACTAACCGAGGTAATTAACGAGTTACCTCAACCCAAGTACAAAAATGGGCTTATTACAACCCAACGAGCAACAAGCACAAAAACAAATGAAATACAGGTGTAAGAAAGAAAACTCTTACAACTATGTTCCTACGCCTCTCAACAATAATTAAAACAATATTACCGATTTGAGAGCTTAGGATGGATGTGAATCGTGTTGAATTGAGTGAACAAAACACGTCAATGTGTTTGCAAACCTGTAGCACAATTGGAAAGCAGCAAACACGATTTCTTCTCTTGAATATGTGGTGGAAAATATGAATTATAACTCTAGGAATTTTCTTCTCTTTTCTCTTATCTCTAGTGTACAAACAAAGAGTTCAAGGTTCATTTTATAGAGTTTAGGACCTAGGATACTCATCTACTAGACGTTGGGATTTAATTCCCAATGTTCATATTGTTGGAATTAATATTTCTGCCATCCATTTTTGGGCCAACGGCTAGCTGGTACTGGTACTAAAGTACCTGTACCAGTACTAGTAGCTCACTGCCACTAGTACATGAGTCTTAGTACCAGGACTTATCATAGGTACCGGTACTTGTGACTCCTAGGTTTGAAATTCCTTGGGCACAATAACCTACCTGTACTGGTACTCATCATGGGTACCGGTATTTGTAAGGTTCAAGCCAGAATAAAGGCTTCAACCTGTGGCCAACATGTACCTGTACTCATCGTTGGTACTGGTACTTGTTCATAGTTTGAGACAAATTCTCAAACCTGTGCCTTGCAAATACCAGTACTGATGAACAGTACCGGTACTTGCTTACAAGTACCTGTTTAAAGTGTTTTAATTCATTACGTACTTTGAAAATGTTCGCAATATAAATCCTAATTTATCTCTAATTGATTTTACAATCTAAGTTATGATTCTCTGTTAAGAGGCATATACAATCTATAAATATAAAATCTAAACTAGAGAAACTAAAGGTCGAACATGATCTTCTTCTCCTCGACTCATCCTTGTCATCCTCCATGACATGATCTTTTTCTTCTCACCATCATCCCTCCATCATTTCTTATTTGCCTTGATTTTCACCTAAATCTGAAAGAACTCAATTGCAAACATTAGTCCATAATAATTTTGTTAACACCAAAACAAGATGTGGAACAAGATTCCAACAATCTTCCCCTTTTGGTGTTGACAAAACTATCTTGCAAATAGATGATTATAAGAATAAAAATAATTTTTAACAATGTTATATGAAGGAAAAAAAATTTTTAATTAAATCCTCCCCCTCAATATATGCTCCCCCTAAAAATATTACTATTTGCCCTCTATCTTTCTCCCCCTTTTTGTCAATCACAAAAAAATGAAGAAATATCATACCATAAAATTTACCACTAGTAAAATGGAGCTTGTGGATACCAAAAATCTCTCGTCCAACATTCTTGGTCTTCATTCAACCTATAGAAAGGTTGAAGTGTTCCATTATGTGCCTTGAACACCCATTGATTACTTTGATCTACTCCTGCAAAACAAATATCTTTTCTAGGTACCCATTTTCTTGTGAGTCTTTTAGAGTTAGTACCTTTCAAATCTTGAGATTTATAGAACTTTTTAGTGTTATATCTATAATTCTTGGGATTTTTAGCCTTTTGATACATCCATGCATGCCTAGGTGCCTGTGATTTATTTTGTATATTCTTTTTACTTTGAAATTTTGATTTTAATGAATCACAAAATTTAGTGTTTAGCCTAGTTGTTATTTTAAGATTATTTAAAGTACCTTCAAAGTGCTCATAAATATCCTCTAATTCTACTATCTTTGCATGCAACCGATTGTTAGTCTCTTTTGACATTTCTAATTCCATTTCTAAACATGATTTATCTATTTCTAATGTTTGATAATTATTTTTTAAAACCTTATTTTCCTTTTTAAATAACTTAGCTTTATGATATAGTTCTTCATAAGCTTCTAATAATTCTTCAAAAGAAAAATCAGGGTTTACCTCTTCTTCTGTGTCTTCTGAAGTTGCAACACGACAAAGGTGTGCGACCTCATCTTCATCCGATTCACTAAAGTCAGTGTCCATGTTAGAGTCACTATCATCCTATGTCACTTTAAATGCTTTCTTCTTCTTCCTCTTCTTGAGCTCCTTTGCTTCTTTCCTATTGTCCTCCTTCTTCATGTTTAAGGGGCAATCCTTTCGCAAGTGGCCGTTCTTCTTGCACTCATAACAAATAATATTAGAAGAAATTTTATTTACTTGCTTACCTTATTTCTTGAGGAATTTTTGGAATTTCCTAGTGAGCATTCCCATCTCCTCATCTTCGGATTCTGATGTTGTTGAGTCTGAGTCTTCCTTGATTGCTCTAAAAGCAATGTTTTTCTTCTTGCTTGTCGCCTTCTCCCATTCTTCTTGATATTCTCCAATTGAACTTCATATGCCATGAGGCTTCCAATTAGATCATCCAAGGGGAGAGTGGAAAGATCCTTTGCCTCTTGGATTGCTGTGGTCTTTGGAGACCAATCGGTTGTAAGTGATCTCAAGACCTTTCTTACAAGCTGCTCCTCTTTCAGCTTGACTCCTAGATTTTTCATTGGTTCACAATCTCTCCAAACCTTGTGTATATGTCCTTGATTGTTTCTCCTTTTTCCATCCTGAAACACTCATAATTTTCTATTAAAATAGAAATACGTGTTTCTTTTACCTTGCTCGTACCTACATAGGTGATTTGCAAAGTATTCCAAATATCGTAAGCGGACTCGCATGTGGAGATCTGGTTGAACTCTTCCATTGATAACACACAATAGAGTGCGTTCATCGCCTTCGCGTTTCCCGCATTCTTTTTCTTTTGATCTATTGTCCAAGCTACACCTTCCTGTGGCTCCAGATCCTTGTACTTCTCTTGAATGAGAATCCAAGACTCCTTGTCCATTGCTTTGAGGAAGACTTGCATCCTCCTCTTCTAATACCCTTAGTCCGTCCCATCAAAATAGGGAGGACGAGTGGATGACTGTCCTTCGGTGCGCCTTGATGTGGATGCCATTGCAGTTGTTTTGTTACGTCTTCTCGCAACCTCACTCTGATACCACTTGAACAAGCTCTAATACGACTTGATAGGATCTAAAATATGGAATATATATGGCTATGCACACAAAAACTCAAACACAAAATCAGTAACAACAAGACAATTTGCACAATCAATCAAACCACAAAAAAAAAGGCATAAGATATATAGTGGTTCCCCTCCCTTGGGTACTCCACTACCGAAGCCTCCCAGCTTAGGGTTTTTAATCCGATTCCCTCAACCCCGAGGAAATCAATTTACTAACCAAGGTAATTAATGAGTTACCTCAACCCAAGTACAAAAATGGGTTTGTTAAAACCTTACGAGCAACAAGCTCAAAAACAAATGAAATACAGGTGTAAGAAAGAAAACTCTTACAACTAAGTTTCTACGCCTCTCAACAATAATTAAAATAATATTACCGATTTGAGAGCTTAGGATGAACGTGAATAGTGTTGAATTGAGTGAACAAAATAGGTCAATGTGTTTGCAAACCCGTAGCATGATTGGAAAGTAGCAAACACGATTTCTTCTCTTGAATATGTGGTGGAAAATATGAATTATAGCTCTAGGAATTTTCTTCTCTTTTCTCGTATCTCTAGTGTACAAACAAAGAGTCCTAGGGTCATTTTATAGAGTTTAGGACTTAGGATACTCATCTACTAGACGTTGGGATTTAATTCCCAACGTTCATATTGTTGGAATTAATATTTCTGCGATTCATTTTTGGGCCAACAGCTAGCTGGTACCGGTACTAAAGTACTTGTACCAATACTAGCAGCTCACTGCCACTAGTACATGGTACTAGTACCAGTACTCATTATAGATACCGGTACTTGTGACTCCCAGGTTTGAAATTCCTTTGGCATAATAACCTACCTGTACTAGTACTCATCATGGGTACTGGTACTTGTAAGGTTCAGGCCAGAATAAAGGCTTCAACCTATGGCCAACATGTACCGGTACTTGTTGTTCACAGTTTGAGATGAATTCTCAAACCTATGCCTTGCAAATACCAGTACTGATGAACAGTACCGGTACTTGCTTACAAGTACCTGCTTTAAGTGTTTTAATTCATTACATACTTTGAAAATGTTCGTAATATAAATCCTAATTTATCTCTAATTGATTTTACAATCTAAGTTATGATTCTTTGTTAAGAGGCATATACAATCTATAAATATAAAATCTAAACTAGAGAAACTAAAGGTCGAAGATGATCTTCTTCTCCTCGACTCATCCTTGTCATCCTCCATGACATGATCTTTTTCTTCTCACCATCATGCCTCCATCATTTCTTGTTTGCCTTGATCTTCACCTAAATCTAAAAGAACTCAATTGCAAACATTAATCCATAATAATTTTGTTAACACCAAAACAAGATGTGGAACAAGGTTCCAACAATGCATCCCAGTCGTGCCCATTCAGATCTTAAAGGCAAGACCAAGAGAAGACTCGACTGTTGGATTGAGATCCAACAGTTAAGAGTAATTGAACCTTAAATCAAGAACTTGCCTCAACCAAGCACGTAGCTCAACAGTCGTGAGCCTTATGCACATAGCCTGGTGCAGGTTCGATCAGTGCTCCACTGATTAAATCGACTGAAGAGGCATGTGGGTAAAATTGAGCTGTCGAATGTGATTTGAACAATGATGGAGGAGGTGACATGGCACGATCTTGCACGTTGGATGTGAGTGCTTGATGGACGCGTGCTATCATGAGGGCATCCACGCATGATTTAATGTGCGGTGGGTTGAGATCTCTTTTAAGCAGTCTGATCCATCGAACAAATGTCTAATCTCGATCTATAGGTATGATCTGAGCCATCTGATCTTTATCGAATGATGGAGGATATGCAATGCTTGGTGTGCGTGCTTCAACGGATGAAGGCTAAGAGGCATGGACGTGGCTTCTTGTGTGCGTTGATTCAGCGATGAAAGGCTCACGTTGCATGCACGCTTCAGCAATGTTTGTCTACAGCAACAGATGCAAGAGTCACTAAAGGCTCTGCATTCATTATAAATGTTTTAAAAAGACCCTTTTGCCCCCATTTCTACACCTATAAAAGGCCTACCCTCCTACACATTTCATCACCCAGTCTCTTCTTCCTCTCACCTCTTCAAAAGCTTAAGGAGCTAGTCCCAAACCTAGGATGCTCCTCTAGAGTAAAAAAAGAAATTTTGTCCATTTTCTCATCCCCTTAGTGGAGTGCCTGTGGTTGTATTCTCACCACCCTTCAGGAATTGGATCTCGTGCTGGCAACATCCCACATCTCATCCCCGTCATCCAACTCCATCCACCTTCTTCTACCATCCCATCTTTGTCTTCTGGGCACCAACAACACGGCTCATCCTCTAAGTGGCTGTTGAGGAAGATTTTTCTCATCCCTATCTTTTTACTACTTTCTAGTGTAGTGTTAATTCTGCAAGTAGTTGTAATGAACATGGATCTATGAAATATTTGTTCACACTTTCTCTATCTCTGTGTATTATTCTTTCTCTCTTTTATATTATTTACTTTCTAATTAGAGTAGCTCATGTAGATTTATTTTTACTAGCTAATCTATTTTGTGACAATAATTTCTAAACATGGATTTTAATCAAACATTCACCTCCCTGTGTTTGACCTGAGACTCACTAGAGTTTCGGTAAAATTTATCTGATAGTGGATTTTTATGCAATTGGAACGATGAGTTTTCAAACTCAATCCATTTTGCATATAAAATCTAGTTCATCATTTCGGCGTCAATGCTGGGTAGATAGCTCTCTTTGATTTCCCACGTTTTCCTCCTTTCCAAACTTTTATCCCACTTTTATTTGATCTTGCTGCGATTGCAGGTACTCTTTTGAGGTGGGACAAAGCAGTTAGATTGGAGCAAAGTATTGATATAAGTTTTGTAAATCTTCCCCCAACACCTACCATTAGATTTTCATTCCATCATGTAAATAACTCAAACCCAAATCAACCTAAGAATTTGTATAAACCCTAAGAGAGATATTGATTGTTTGTTTGTCACTCCACCAACCTCAACTCCACAAATAAAAAAAATAAAAAAAAGTTCTAATTGTGGGATTTAATTAAACATATACACTATATGCACCCACTAACTAAGGTGCACAATCACTTTGATTCTACCACTTAACTGGGATCTGACCTATGGACTCGATACACATTAACTAAATACACATAAGTGAGTAGAAATCTAAATAGGTTAACCATTTTTTTGTGCCTTAATCAAGTGGTGCAACTGGCCAATTGATTGAATTGTTTAGGCCACACCACATAAATTAAAATTGATTCATCAGTAGCTTGCTCTATAGGGTTCAATTTTTAGGACTGTACGAGGCACTCCATATTCTTTTTGAGTTTTAAAGGAATATATAATCACCTGTGATTTCAAAATTTGGTGTGTCTCACAAAACCTTGTTTGAATATACCTAAAGTTGAATCCTAAAAGCTATTAAGAAAGATTCAAACCTTAAAATTCACTTCATCCAAAAAAATCTTGCTTGGAAACCATTAGTTGTGCATGCACACACATCTAAACTGATCTTTAAGGGCACAACCTATCTAAAGGGCCCATCACATTCCCGAGACATTCAAACCTAAGCTTAACTAAAATTGAGTAGATGTTGACCTTAAGGATTGACTCACTCTTCGTGGTCCAGATCGAGATTGTTTCCGATTAATCTACTTCTACTGCTCCATCTGATGTCTAGCTAGGGGACTAGTGTCAAACGACTGCGATGGGGGGGTATCAAAGTAACCTGAGGTGAAAGCTAGGGGAAGTACGTTCTCCCCAATCCCTCCCTCTAACTGGTTGGATTGACCGGATAAAAGTAGACTAAATCGTTTATAATATTAAGATGGGTTTTGAGAGTTTGTAGATCTTTAGGCTACCCCACCTAAAGACAAGTTTAATTGTTTGTACTGCAAGGCTCCTTTTCTTTCTCTTTTTCCTCCTGCTTTGCCATGCATCCTTCCACATCCTACACACATTTCCAATCTTACCCTCCTACCACTACTTATCCCCAAGATGCTTATATCCTGAACTGACTTATGACCACCCATCCACTAATTGGGATAACTTTGATTGGGGATATGATTCTAGACCTCAGTGTCTAGGCCCTAACCCTGGACAACAAGGCTATGATTATTATCCTTCTCACACCTATAATGATTACAGATCCCTGCCTTCATATGAACAACATAATACGATCTACAATCAAGAAGGATATGATTACAACACTTACCCTCCTTAAGACTACAATGCATATAGGTCACCACCCCACTATGAACAATCCAAAATGACCTACTATCAGAGAGGGCCCCAAGAACATCAATTCCTTGACTCCCCTAGGTTAACTCCAAACCCACCCAACCCTAAACCAAACCATTTGGTTCAGGTAAACCAGGTCCATGATAGAGTTTTGGCTAACTTGAGGAACACCATGCAATCTTTAGAAGGTCAGCCAACACCCAGCACTAAAGAATTGGAGCCCCTAATTCAAATGATTGATGATCTTAATAAGTATTTATTGGATTGGCTCTAAGATCTTGAGGATAAGGACCTGGGTGAGTTTTTACTTAAGAAATTGTCAAGGTTGAGGATGAAATTTATGATTTCTCTAGTCTAATTCTTGGGATGAACCCCCTACCGGACAGCCAAAGCTAGAACCCACTTAGGCACCTATAAGAGGGAACACATTTTATGAGACCAGGGATAAACTAGATTTGTCTAGAGCAACAAATTGAGGATGCAACGTTTCTTTCACCGAGGATCCCAGAGCCAGGGTATGAGGGAAAATATCTTTGTGGACAAAAGAACAACATACAATGTTGAGACATATATTAATGCGGATTCAGAATTCTTTGATTCTAAGGGTGAAGAATATTTATGTGAAGTCTCACTTGAGTTTGAGGAAAATAATTTTAGTGAGGAAAATGAGCCCAAGGAGAATGATGAATCATTCGATAGCCTGAAAATTGAGGATTGTGATCCCACTGGGACTAGCATGGAGGATTCATATCCTGAATTCATGGATGATTCACTCAATAGCTATATTGCTCACCCACACCCTAAAGAGCTGAATAATGATGTTTTTGAAATCCATGTACCCAAGTCAATCCTGATTGAGCCATAATTTTTAGACTTGGATATTGTATATGGGGTGTGTAACAACCTAGAGGTCTCAAAAATAGTGATTGTAGAGGATAGGAATTTGGAAATGAAGATCTGGGAAGTTAATTCCAAGGGAAATATAATTCTTGATCTAGGGGTTCCTTTGTGTCTAAAACCACCAACCTTTTACCAAGACCCTCATGATGTTTATGACTCTGAGGATGTGCAACCTAGGTGTAGATTAATGGATTATCTTTTTGAGTTGAAACTTAATTGGACAACCACACTGAGTGACCCAAACCTACCAATTGTCTGACATTTTAGACTTGGGTTGCATACCACCGAACCAAAAGCCCAGCCCCACAAGCATAATGATCTTTGATTTTGCGTAATTTTTATCCAGAACCTTAGAACCACTCGACCTTGGGGCATGGGTCTGCAACATAACCTAGTTCACATCTCTGGACATTCTCTGCTGGCAGGTCACATGATTAATCTTTTTCTCCAAATCCTCACCCTCCATTCTAATTTTTGTATTTCTTCTTTGTTTGTATATTGTGCCAAGCTGAAGGCACTAAACTCTGCACTTATACAATCTATTTTCACCTTGGAGTTGACTAGTTAATGATAGAATTCAGGTGCTTTATTCTCTACTCTGCATTGTTTAATGTCTTTTTAATACAATGAGGACATTACATTAGATAGGCATGGGAGGATGGATACTCATTTTTGAATTTTTTTGTCAGCTCTGCAAATTTTTTTTATTTATTTTCTCTTTATAAAAAAAATTAAAAATACAAAAAATAAAAAAAAATCGAATTAGGAAAAGAAACCTTAGGCATTAGGAGTTTTTCAACTTTAGAAAATGATACAATAGAACTTGAACACTTAAACTCTTTGATGTAAACACATTTGTCGAGGGTAAAATGCTTATTCATGCATGTTCCTAGGCTTAGATTTGCATTTCATGTTATAAATATTACATAGCATGCATCATTCTGCATTTAGAGTAGTTATATATAATTTAGGTTAATTGCATCCTTTTGTTTGTTAGGAGAGAAGCATATTTATTTCAGAGCTTCGAATTGACGATCCGACCGTACGGATCTGATTAAGACGATGATCGGAGTCCAACGCCTCTGAAATCGCCTCGATCAGAGTCTTATAGCACCATTTGCAGTCCGAGGAAGATCAATGGCCAACGGACTAGGAGACATAATTTGGAGCTTCGAATGACAAATCCAACCACGCGGATGGATTTGGGTCGACGATCGCAGCCTAACGGTGCAAAAATCGACTCAATCCGACATCTGTAGCAGCCCCTAGAATAAGAAGATGGACGACCCAAACTACGCCACGTGGCGCAGCCCAGGCCACCAGCACACGCACGCAGCACCGCACGCGCGCAGCAACGCGGGTGCATGCACGGGTGCGCATGCGCGCAGTGCCAGCGCGTGGGCGTGCGCACATGGCAAGGCAAGAGCGCGGCGCCAGCGCAGCGTGAGGTGGACTACAACGACGTATGAGCTGGACTTACAGCGATGCTTACAGCCATTAGTAATTCATCGCATGCCAGCAAAGCAAGTTGTGGGCGCCAGCAGGCATGAGCTAGCTACAGCGACATTTCCAGCAACGGTCTGGATGTCACTAATGGTCCCATACTTATTTTTGCCTCTCCTCCTCCACTATAAAAGGACCTACACCCCCTCCCTTCCAAGCCATCTCTACCTACTCTACTCCCGCCTAATCCCAAGCTCTAGCAAGCCTACCAATGCTCCATTAGAGCTTGTTCTCAAGCTCCCAAGGTGCTTATTAATGTAGCAAACCTCTGCCCCACCAAATACTCCTCCAACTTCCCATCTCCCTTCATAGGTCACCTTGGAGCTGTCCTCCCACCTCCATTCCAGAGCTACGCCGAAGCTTTCCTCAACTCGATGTCCTCTAGTATCTCAGCTCCGTCGTCTCGCACCTCACCTCCTTCATCCGAGCTTTCGCCAGGCGCCGTCATCTCGCCGAACAGCCGATTTGGGAGATTTCCTCTCACCTCCCTCTCTTTATATGCTTTCATAATTTCTTGTCATTTACATTGGAAGTAATATATATCATATTTGTTCCACATCTCTATCTTGTGATACGTTTGCTTGTTTTCTTTTCTTTCAAAAATACAAAAAAAAAAAAACAAAATCCCAAAATACCAAAAAGAAATGAAACAAAGCATGGTTTTCAATAAAGTAAACGTCGCCTCTCTGTGTTCGACTTGGGACTCCCTTGGAGTTTCGGTATAAATTTTATCTGATCGACATGTTTTGCAACTAGAACGACTGGTTACTTGTAACCTCGATTTCTAACACGCAAAACACGCACGACCATTTTGGCACCGTTGCCGTGGAGGCAACGAAATTTACTTTATTGTTTATTGCGTTTCTTTGCATTTACATGGCATTAAATCTACTGTCTTGCAGGTACCCTAGCATGGAGATCCAAGTGCGGTAGACTGGAGTCAAGTGCGGGTAGAGTGTTTTGTAGGTGTCCCCCACACCACCCCCACCTTAATTTTCATTCCATAACCGACTAACTCAAACCCAAATCAACTTAAGTGCTTTTTATGAACCCTAGGATAGATTTGGCTGCTTGTTTGCCACCTCCACTCACCTTGCCATCCACATAAATAAAAATAAAAAATAAAAAAAAGTGTTATCTAATTGTGGGATTTTCTGAAAGCTACACACTTAACACCCACAACTTCATATCCTAAGGCGCACAATCACTTTGACTCTACCACTTAACCGGGATTTGACCTGTGGGCCCGGTACACTTCAACTAAATACACATAAGTGAGTAGAAATCTGAATAGGTTAAGCATTCTTGCGTGCCTTAACTAAGTGGTGCAATAGGCCAAATGAATGTGCTGTCTGGGCTGCACCACTCAATCTAAAACTGATCCATCAAGTAGCTTGCCACTTAGGGTTGATTCTTAGGGTTGAACCAGGCACTCCACATTATTTTTTATTTTTAAAAGAACATATCATCACCCAAGCTTTCAAAACTTGGAGTGTTCTACTAAACCTTGATTGAACCAACCTAAGAATTAAACCCTAAAAGCTACTAAACAAGGTTAAATCCTAAAAGACACATCATCAAATAACCTTGTTTGAAAACCATGGTTGTGCATGCACACACATTTTAACTGATCATTAAGGGCACAACCCATCTAAAGGTCCCATCACATTCCTGAAGCACAATTGTCCCAAGCCTAACTAAAATTGATTAGACGTTGGCCCTAAGGACTGGTTCGCTTGTCAGGGTCCAGATTGAGATTGTTCACGATTAACCTGTTTATACTAGTCAATCTGATGCCTAGCTAAGGGAGTACCGTCAAACAACCATGGCTGGGGGGTACACTAGGAACCGGAGGCACAAGCCAAAGGAAGAACCTTCTCCCCAGTCCGTCCTTCTAACTGGTTGGATTGCCTGGACATAAGTAGAGTAAATCGTCTATAATCTTAGGATGGATTCTGAGAGTCTATAGACCTTTAGGCTACCCAACCTAAGGACAGGATTGTATTTTTGTATTGCAGGGCTCCTTTCTCTTCTAATTTCCCTCCTTACTTCACCATGTACCCTTCCACATCCTACACACATTTCACAGCCTATCCTCCTACCACCACTTACCCCCAGGATGATTACTATCCCGACTTAACTTGTAATTATCCATCCACTAGCCAAGATGACTTTGATTGGGGGTATGAATCTGGACCTCAGTGTCCAGGGCCTAACCCTGGACAACAAGACTATGATTACTATCCTTTCCAGAGCTACAATAATTATAGATCTCCATCCTCTGATGACCAAACCAACCCAATTTGCAATCAGGAAGGATATCATGATTATAACACCTACCCTCCCCAGTATTCCACTAAATATAGGTCGCCACCATCCTTTGAACAACCTAGAATGACCTACTTTTAGGGAGGGACCCGAGAACCTCGACATCTTGACTACCCTAGATTCAACCCAAACCCACCCAAACCTGAATCAAACTAGTCGGTTCAGGTGAACCAGATCCAAGATAGAGTGTTGGCTAATTTGAGGAACACTATACAATCTTTAGAAGCCCAGCCAACACCATGCACTGAAGCACTGGAGCCTATGATCAAAA
Source organism: Thalassia testudinum (assembly GCA_037157565.1). Classification (NCBI taxonomy): domain Eukaryota; kingdom Viridiplantae; phylum Streptophyta; class Magnoliopsida; order Alismatales; family Hydrocharitaceae; genus Thalassia; species Thalassia testudinum. Next base: position 103,268,564 of record JAZHRO010000063.1, read on the forward strand.
TGATTGATGAACTTAATAGTTCTCTATTGGATTTGCTCCAAAGTGTTAGGGATAAGGACTTGTGAGTTTCTTGTTGGGAAATTGTCAAGGTTGAGGATGAAATTTGTGGTTGCACTAGTCAAATCTTGGCATGATTCTCAAGATGAACCCTCTTCAAGAGAGCCAATGTCTGAACTCGCTCAAGCGCCTGTCGGGGGGGATACATATTCGGAGATTGGAGATGACCAGATTGGTCTATAGCAACCCTTTGAGGATAAACCGATTGATTCACCTGAGATCCCCAAGTTAGGAAATGAAGAAAATTATGTCTCCTTGGATGATGAAATGACTTGTGATGTTGAGACATATACAAATGAGGATCATGAATTCTTTGATTTTGAGGGTGAGGAATCTCTTAGTGAAGTCTCACTTAAGCTTGAGGAGAATGATTTTAGTGAGACATATGGGCTCAAGGAGTATGACGACCAATTTGCTAGCCCAACTACTGAAGATTCTGATTCGGTTGGGGCTAACTTAGAGGATCCGATACCAGACGACTCAATTAGTAGCCCCATTCCTCAACCATACCCTGAAGAGCTGAATGAACATACTTTTGAGATCATTGTGCCCAAGTCAATCCTGATTTAGCCACAATTGTTGGACTTGGGTACTTTAGATCGGGTGTACAATGATCTAGAGGTCCCGGAAACCTTGATTTCAAAGTGCAGGAAGTTGGAAATAAAAATCTGGGAGGTTAATTTTGAGGGAAAAATAAGTTTGGATATAAGGGTACCTATTAACCTGAAACCACCTATCTTCTATACGGACCCTTATGATATCTTTCACGTGCGACTCAAGCTTGGAATAACTGATTATTTTTCTGAGCTAGATGTTAAGTGGACAACCGCACCTATTGAACCATCTTTACCCATTGTCCGACACTTTGGTCTTGGGTTGCACACCACTAAACCGCAGGCCCGGCTCCACAAACACAATAACCTTCGATTCTGGGTGATTTTCATCTAGAACCTGAGAACCACTCAACCTTGGTGCATGGGTCTACACCATAATCTCGTCCACATTTGTGGACATCTTCTGCATACGGGTTTCAGGATCAACCCTTTTATTTTGATTCTGACCCACACTTATGAATTCTAAATGTCTTCTTTGTATGTATGTTATCCTAGTTGAAGGCATTAAACTTAGCACGTGTGTATACACTCTTCTCTCTGCAGAGCTGATCGGATTTTCACGACACTTAGGTGATGTTCTGTTTACTCTACCCTTTTCATGTCTTTATTTTTACAATAAGGACATTGCATCATTTAGGCATGGGGGGTGGATAATCAATTCCTGAAATCATTATGTTAACTCCATAGAATTTCTTTTAGTTTATTATAAAATTAAAAAAAATTGAAAATTTGAAAAAAAAATTTAAAAAAAAGAAAGAAATTTGGAAAAGAGAACTTAGGCATTTGGAAGTTATTAACTTTAGGAAATGATACGAGAGGACTTAAACACCTAGACTCTTCAGGTCTTCGAGCTTAATTAGCCCGGGTGTCCACTCGAATGTGGACTTAGTCTCGAGTCCTCACCAATTAAAATTCATTTTAATTTGGTAAATAATTTCGGATGATAAGTATGAGACTTATCAACCCGCCCTCTGATTTGGGGGGACTTTAAGCCTAAACATCTACACACATATTTTTTTCACTGACTCACTTTTCGATGGTTTTTACGGAAATTGGGTAGCTAATGGACTGACTTGGGTGGTATGGCTGGCAAGTTGTCAGTGGTAACAGCTCATCGGCTGGTTGTCCAGAGCCTAGCCACAAGATCATTTTCGTTGTACTGCCTTTAGGTAAATCTTAGATCAGGGAAGCCACCTACTTAAAGGAAAAAAAAAGAAACACTCAAAAAGAAAAGAAAAAAAAAGAAAAAGGAGAAAATAAAAAAATAAATAAAACCACACTTCACCGCACGAGTATGACTGGCAAGTTATCAGCGGTAACAGCTCATCGGCCGGTTGTCCAGAACCTAGCTCACAAAAAAAATGCACAATAATTCCTAAAACACTCAGGGAAGAAGAGGGGAAGTAGAATAAACCGGGGAGATATATACTGGGTTTGCCCTTATGTTGACCCCATAAATAAAAGAAGTAGGGAGAAAGCTACCGATCGTAAAGATAAACCATTAGGCAAGGTCACCTAGGGTCATAGAAACCCGAAGTCCGTCTTAACGGCCGTTTTGTGAGTCGATCACTTTTTCACAAAGATGCTTAGTACTTAGAGTCCTTTTCAAGTCTTGGGCAGGTCAGGTAGCCGTAAAAAGTTATCCCGGAACTCTCAAACTCCAAAAGTATAAAAAAATTAGAAAAAAAGAAAAATAAAAAATATATATCTTCCCTTCTCAAATAAGGCGAGAACTTGGGCAGTGTGCATTCTGGCAGACACCCGGGTACTGTTGAGTTTTCGTAGTTTAGGACCTTATTTGAAATTTTCTATTGTCAATAAACAACTTAGGCCTAAGTGATCTAATCCTAATTCTACTTTTATACAAAGCATATAGTTTAATTTCGCTAGGGACTAGCAAAAGATAGGCATGGGCATATGATGCAAACACATTTGTTGAGGGTAAAATGCTTATTCATGCATGTTCCTAGGCTTAGATTTGCATTTCATGTTATAAATATTGTATAGCATGCATCATTCTGCATTTAGAGTAGTTATATATAATTTAGGTTAATTGCATCCTTTTTGTGGTTAGGAGAGAAGCATATTTATTTCAGAGCCTCGGATTGATGATTCGACCTTACGGATCTGATCAAGACGACGATCGGAGTCCAACACCTCTGAAATCACCTTGATCGGAGTCTCATAGCACCATATGCAGTTCGAGGAAGATCAACGGCCAAGGGACTAGGAGACATAATTTGGAGCTTCAAATGATAAATCTGACTGCGTGGATGGATTCAGGTCGATGATCGTAGCCTAATGACATGAAAATCAACTCAATCCGACCTCTATAGCTGCCCCTAGAACAAGATGGACGGCCCAGACTGCGCCACATGGCGCAGCCCAGGCCACCAGCACATGCACGCAGCACCGCACGTGTGCAGCAACGTGGGCACGCACGCGTGTGCAGCAAGGCAGGAGCGCAGCACTAACGTAGCGTGAGGTGGACTACAGCGACATATGAGCTGGACTAACAGCGACGCTTTTACCCATTGCTAATTCATTGCATGCCAGCAAAGCCAGCTATGGGTGCCAATGGGCATGAGCTGCTTACAGCGACATTTCCAGCAGCGGCCTGGATGTCACTAATGGTCCCATACCTATTTTTGCCTCTTCTCCTCCACTATAAAAGGACCTACACCCCCTCCCTTCCAAGCCATCTCTACCTACTCTACTCCCACCAACTCCCAAGCTCTAGGAAGCCTACCAACACTCCATTAGAGCTTGTTCTCAAGCCCCCAAGGTGCGTTATTAGTGTAGCGAACCTCTGCCCCACCAAATACTCCTCCAACTTCCCATCTCCCTTCATAGGTCACCTTGGAGCCGTCCTCCCACCTCCATTCCGATAGTAGATCAACTCTGTCTTCTCACCTCCATTCTGGAGCTACGTCGAAGCTTTCCTCAACCCGACGTCCTCCATCATCTCACCTCTGTCATCTCACTCCTCACCTCCTTTGTCCGAGCTTCTGCCAAGCACCGTCATCTCGTAGAACAACCGATTTGGGAGATTTCCTCTCACCTCCCTCTCTTTATATGCTTTCATAGTTTCTTGTCATTGACATTGGAAGTAATATATATCATATTTGTTCCACATCTCTATCTTGTGATACATTTGCTTGTTTTATTTTATTTCAAAAATACAAAAAAAAAATAAAACCCCAAAATACCAAAAAGAAATGAAATGAAGTGTGGCTTTCAATAAAGTAAACGTCGCCTCCTTGTGTTCGACCTGGGACTCCCTTGGAGTTTTGGTATAAATTTTATCTGATCAACGTGTTTTGCAACTACAACGACCAGTTACTTGTAACCTCGATTTCTAACACGTGAAACACGCACAACCACTCTTCAGGTCTTCAAGCTTAATCACCCCAGGTGTCCACTAAAATGTGGACACATTTCTTGAGTCCTCGCCACATTAATTTTATTTTAATTTGACTAATAAATTAGGGTAATAAGTACATGACTTATCAACCCACCCTCTGATTTGAGGGAACTTATAGTCTAAGCATCAACACACTATTTGTACTGACTCACTTTTTGGCAATTTTAATGGAAATTAGGTAGCTAATGAACTTTCTAGGATAGTATGGTTGGCAAGTTATCATGGGTAATAACCCATTAGCCAGTTGTCTAGAGTCCAGCTACACGACCATTCTCTTTCTACTGCCTTTAGGTAAATCTTAGATCAAGAAAGCCACCTACTCAGAAAAAGAAAAAAAAAAGATATACATATATATATAATTGAAAAGGAGAAAAATATATAAATAAGCCACACATCACTGCATGGGTATGGCTGGCAAGTTGCCATGGATTTGACACCCCATTGGTTGGTTGTCCAGAACCCAGCTCACAAAATGCATGTTTAATTCTTAAACACTTAGGAAGAAATAGGGAAGTAGAATAACCCAGGGAGATATATACTGGGCTTGCCCTTATGTTAACCCCATAAAAATAAAAAGCACGGAGAAAGCTAGTAGTCAAAAAGATAAGCCTTTAGGCAGAATTATTCTTAAGGTCACCTAGGGTCATAGAAACCTGAAGTCTTTTAACTGCTGCATAATGAGTCTATCATATTTCACAATAAGATGCTTAGCACTTAAAGTTCTTTTTGAGTCTTGGGTGGATTGGGTAGTCATATAAAGTTGCCTCGAAACACTAAACTCAAAAATCCAAAAAATTAGAAAAGAAGAAAAAGAAAAAATGTATCTGCTTTTGAATAAGGCAAGGGCTTGGGGCAGTTTGCATTTTGGCAAACACCTAGGCACTGTTGAGTCTCTATAGTTCAGGTCTTTAGTAAAAATTTCTTATTGTTGAGAAATAACCGTTGCCTAAGCAATTAGATCCTAATTCTATTCATAAATAGCAAGTAGTTTTGCTAGGGACTAGCAAAAGATAAGCATCGGGCCATGATGTGTAAACATCTAATTGGCTTAATTTGCCTATTTATGCATGTTCCTAGGGTCATAGAAGCCTCATGCATTATAAATATTGCATAACATGCATCATCATGCATTTAGATTAATTCGTACAAATTGTATATTAATTCACCTCTTTTTGTGGCTAGGTGATAAGGTAATTCATGTTGGGGTCTAGGATTGAAGATCCAACTGTATGGATCTAATCACTGTGACGATCGGAGTCCAACACCTCCAAAATCGCCCTGATTGGACCTCCGTAGCATCATATGCTATCCGAGAAAGATCAGAGGCTAAGGGGTAAGGTGGTGAAAATTTAAACTTTAGATAAAAGATCCAACAACACGGATGGAATCAGATCGATGATCACATCCCAACGACGTGAAAATTGACCAAATCCAACATCCGTGGCATCACCAATGAGAAATAGAAGATAAACGACCCAGATGATGCCATGTGTCATCATCCAAGCTGCCCAAGGCCATCCACAGCATCCCTTCATCCACGCTTCATCAACTCTCAGCCGTTGGATCAAGATCCAATGATTGAGATGCTTCCCAGCCACGCTCATCCAAGAGAAGATCTCGACCGTTGGATTGAGATCCAACAGTCAAGAGCGATAAAACCTTAAATCAAGAACTTACCTCAACCAAGCACATAACACAGTGGCCATTAGCCTTATGCACACCACACGGTGCGGGTTCGATCCATTCTCTACAAATTAAATCCATTGAAGAGGTTCATAGGTGAAATTGAGTTGTCAAATGCTATTTGAATGACGATGGAGGACACAATGTGGTGCGATCTTGCGGGCTAGATGAGAGCGCTCGGTAGTCGCATGCTATCATGTGGGCATCCAGGTGCGATCTGACACGTGGCGGGTTGAGATGGATTTTAAGTAGTCTAATCCATCGAATGGACGTCTGATCTCGATCTATTGGCACAATCTGAGCCATCCGATCTTGATCAAATTGTGGAGGATGAACGACACTTGGTGTGCATACTTCAATGGATGAAGGCTAGGAGGCGCAGACGTGTCCTCTTGTAATGCGTTGGATCAGCGATGAATTGCTCACATTGCATAAGTGCTTCAGCAACGTTTGTCTGCAACAACGAACGCAAGCATCACTAAAGGTCCTGCATTTATTATAAATGCTTTGAGAAAGACCTTTCTGCCCTCATTTCTACACCTATAAAAGGCCTACCCCTCCTACACATTTCATCATCCATTCTCTTCTTCCTCTCACCTCTTCCAAGGCTTGAAGGAGCTAGTCCTAAATCCAGGATGCTCCTCTAGAGTAAAAAAAGAAATTTTCTCCATTTTCTCATCCCTTCGTAGAGCGCCTGTGGTTGTCTTCTCACCACACATTGGGAATCAGATCCAATGATGGCAACATCTCATGTCTCATCCCTATCTTCCAACTCCATCCACCTTCTTCAAGCATCCCATCTCCATCTTCTAGGCACCAACAGCATGACTCATACTCTAAGTGGTCGTTGAGGAGGATTTTTTTCATCCCTATTTGTTTACTGCTTTCTACTGTAGTTTTAATTCTGCAAGTAGTTGGCATGAGCATGGATCTATGAAATATTTGTTCACTCTCTATCTTTCTGTGTATTATTCTCTCTCTTTTCTATTATTTATTCATTAAGTAGAGTAGCTCGTGTAGATTTATTTTTACCAACTAATCTACTTTGTGACAATAATTTATAAACATGGATTTTAATCAACGTTCACATCCCCGTGTTCAACCCAGGACTCACCAGAGTTTCGATAAAATTTATCTGATAGTGAATTTTTACCCAATTGCAACATCTATGGGTTTTCAAACTCATTCCTTTTTGCGTATGAAATCTTGTTCATCAGTGCCCTTTTGAGAGGAGGGACACATGGTACAAAAATTATGTGATTTTATAAATGCTGTAAATTAGTGTCATTGCAACATGTAAATCTGACCAACTTTTAAATTTATAAACCTAGATAAGGTGATATCTAAGGTCATCTAAGGAGGTCAATTTGTTAGTTATAAAAGATATTCTCTCTCCCTATCTTAAATCTTCTTTTTGGTGTTTTTAGGGTTTTAGAAATACATGGCAATTAAAGGATAGAACTATGCCTAAGTGAACAAGATAAATAAAGTCCTTCTTTCTAAGCTAACCCTAGGAAAGTGCGCCTAGGATAATTAAAAAGGTAGAGTGGGTGCACAAAAGTAACTACTAAAGTGACTTAAATTAAAGCACACTAAATAGTGAAAGGAACTTGATTAATTAAGGAAAACATGTCTAAAATTACTTGGGGAGCTCAATTGTGGGGAGGAATCCCACATAATTAATCCCCAAGTAGAGTAATGCTTCCACAAAAATAAAGACAAAGAATACAAAGAAGTAGAAAATCTCCCAATTGAAGAAGAGAATCCTCGCTCCAAGTGCGACTGCTCTAGGACTTGAAGAGGATTCCTCCTTGCTCCTTGAAGTGATTCTCCTATCCCCTCCTAGGGTGAATGTCCACCACCATTATCCTCGTTTCTTGGTTGCCCTCCAAGTTGATGCTTCTTGACTTGGGCATGAGGAAGGAGACGAATGGAGTGTAAACACTACAAGGGCATGGTAGGGGACCCTTGTAATGTGCACGTCCAAACTCCTTCCTTGGCCTTTAATGGTGATTTAGTTAGAAGAAATTGTGTAGTCAAGAATGGGAATTATGTGGTGGTAGGGTAGGGTATTTATAGGATGGGGAGGGGGTGGTTATGGTGTTTCTAAAGGGAAATGAAGGGGTGCTTAGATATTTTTGGAGGGAAAAATGGGAGGGAAATGAAGAGATGTGAAGGGGATGTTTTTGGAGGGAAAATGAAGGGGTGCTTATGGGTGGTAGTTATGGGATTTTTGGAGAGAAAAATGTGGCACCATTTAGGTGGAGGAGGTGATAGGGTAGAGAGCTAGCTTAGCTAGCTAAGCTATCTTAGCTAGTAGCTATTAGTAGACGGTAGGAGCTAGGATTAGGTAGGAGGAGTTGACTTGAGCTAGAATAGGCCTTTATGGAGCTGGGAGAAGTTCATGAAGAGGTGCCTATGAACTCAACAACTAGCTTAGCTATTTATTTCTTTGCTAGTAGCTAAGCTGAGTAGCATTCAGTTGAATGGAGCCAACTTCAACCTATCTGGAGCTGAGGTGAGTTGGGCTGAGCTTCCTAAAGAATCCTTAGCTAGCTTAGCTAGCTAGTTCTCAACTAGTAGCTAAGCTTGAAGGAGTTGAGCTAAACTGAGCTTCTCAAGATGGAGATGAGCTGGCCTGAGCTAGACTACTGCTGATTAATGACTCTTCAACTAGCTTAGCTACCTACTCCAAGGCTAGTAGCTATGCTCCATGGAATTGAGCTACCATGACTTGGAGGAAGCTGAAATAAGTTGGAATCCAATTGAGATGTGCTGGAATGAGATGGGATCCAGCTGAAAGAGACTTCTATCTTCTTCTCTTTATGTTTTTGCCTTTCACATTGTTAAGGTTTATTTTTTTTCTACTATGTCTTCATCATTGTCAATCAAATGAGATGTATCAATACAAAAATGACAAGAAGACCTACTAATGCATGCTTAAACCCTAAATGCATGTAAATACCTAAATGAAACCTAATATCATAATGCAAATGTAGAATCCCTAGGAACTAAGTGTAATATTAGCTTAAGAATGATGATAAACTAGTGTTTATCACACCCCCATGCTTATCTTTTAGCAAAAATTGTTTCGCTAGTCCCTTAGCAAAAATTATTTCGCAAAATGGTATTAGGAAATTTACTTGTTTTTGGCTTTGAGGAGAATCATTTTACGAGACCTTGGTTGTTTGAAAAATATGGAAGGCACTAGATTTGTTTAAGATAAAACATCAGGATTTATCCTTGGATCCAAAAGATTAGCGTAAAATAGGATTTGTGTATCTTCCCAAGAATTTGATTAATTTCATCCTTTTTATTCCAATTATCCCATCAACCATTTTTGCAGTTAGAATCTCCTTGACTTAAGAGATCAATTCAAAATTTGCATAACCTTGAAATCCAAGTGTTAGTGCTTGTGATTGGTCAACATTTTTGAAAGGAAAACTTTTTGTATTGTCATGTTCTTTCTTTTTTTTTTTTTTTTTAATAAGTTTTACTCCCCCATGGCTATCCTCAGATCAATCCTAATGCAGATTGTGTAGGGATCATCATTCCCACTACTAAATCTTCAAAGGGGCTCTGGCACCGATGCTTCGAGGTAGCACCATCTATGACACTCACTAAGAGCTCACAACCCCAAAACATAAAGCAATGTAAAGGGGCACTCCAAGCGAGCTCAGGCTCTCGCTCCGATACTTTGAGATAGTATCATCCGAGACACCTGAGCTACAAAATGTGCTTTAATGCTCCGTATATAGATATGGATATAGTTATAGAGAAGTGCCAAGGGGGTGACATATTTTATCGCATCCTCGAAGGAGACATTTTTCTCCTTCTCAGTGGTAGGAACTCACACCAATCAACTAATTTGGACTTTCACCAAGACTAAGGCAGGGGAAATTATTTATTAGATGTTTCTGGGTTGGGTTTTGTTGGCTATGTGTGTGTGAATAAGTTTGACACTTGAGTTTCAAAAGAAATTCAAATTTCTGGATTGATCTCCTAATCAAGTACTATTCATACTGCTAAATGGAATCCAAGACTATCAGTTTGGTTCAGAAGGATTTCTTTAGAAGATAAACTAATTGAATCTAAATTTTAGATTTGAGAAGTCTAACCAAAGGATCCCTGGATTCATCCTTAAGTTTGTTTAAGTTTAAATCCCTTGTGTAGCTTTTTTTGAAATAAAGTCACAACCTTGGTCCCATGTTTCTGAAAGTCCTCAAATTTTTTTTTTGAAAAGAAATTTATAATTTTTATTGGCTAAAAATGAATATATGTAAAATGTATGTGAATGCAAGAATGCAAGGACGCATGCAAAGATATTTTTATGTTTTTAGGTTCTAAAAATCCTAAAATGACCGACATAATTTAAAGCGTACCCCCCATGTTAAAGCTATGCAACGTCCTCATGCTAAAGGAAGGAAAAAGATATCATCTAAGTGAGAATAGGGTGAAATCAGGATGGTCAGAAAAAGAGTAAAAAAAGGAAAGTAGGAAAAATGATGGGTTACCTCCCATTCAAGGATGGCTTTTACGCTTTTTCAGCCAGGCATAGTGTGTGTCACGGTCGAAGGAAAGGCATATAGGTAATTGGAAATGTGGATGCCCTCTGTAATTAAATTTTCCTCTTGGTCCTGAAAAAGGTGAGAATTGAGAAAGATGGGATAGGTGTGATCAATGGAAACATGACTTGACTCGAAATGCCCATCCTACAGTTTGCAAATGATATGGTGCTCTTTATTGAAGAGGAGGAACATGAAGCGATGGTTTTGAAACATGTGGTGGATATCTTCAGTGTGGTGTTTGGGCTTAAGATTAATGGTGCAAAATTGTCCCTAGTATGTTTTTGTGGCACGTGTAGTGTAAAGGAGACACTATCTCATATTTTGTTGTCACCGATTACTTCACTTCCCATCTGATATCTTGGTTTACACATTCAAGCCAAGAAGATGAAGAAATACTGGATGGGTTTGCTTGAGAAGATATCCCTCATGCTAGATAGTTGGAGTGGCAGATTTCTATCCAAAGGTGGTAGGTAGATCTTGTTAAATTCTGTGCTACCTGCTATGTCGATTTTTCTCCTGTCAGTATTCAGACCCCCTAATTCTATTGTGAAGAAACTTGATGTTGTGCGCAAGCACTTCTTCTGGAAAGGTCCATCCTAGGCAAGAAGATTTATGCAGCCAATTAAGTGGCGCAAGATTTGCACCCCTAAGAAGCAAGGTGGTATGGGGGTTCGCAATCTCAGGGAGTTTGGGGATTCTTTATTTCTCAAGTGTGGGGTGATTATATTGAGGGGTGATTATGGCTTGTGGCAGAAGGTGGTTAGAGATTCATATGGGGGCACAGGTAGACTGATTGAATTAACCAACCCCATCAAGCCATCGCCTTTTTGGAGATCAGTGTCTAACTCTCTCAAGGATCATTGGGACGTATTTGATCTGGTGCTTGGGAATGGTGAGAAGCTATCCTTCTAGGACGTGTTGAACGTCGAACAACTGCGCTATCAAAATCGACTTTGAAAACCAATCATTGTAGTTCGAGTAGCGAAAAAATTCGTTCAACAAATAAAATTTATACCGAAATATCTATAAAGAAATCTCAGGTCGAACTCAGAGAGTCTTCGTCGATCAAGATTCGCAATTATATTTTTTTTCATGTTTTTGTTTAAAGGGCGGAACAATTACAATGAAATGGAATCAATATAGACAATGAGAGAGAGAGAAAAAACATTTACCTGATATTGCAAAATGTTTTTACAACTAGGAAAGTGAGAAATGATTACACTAGAAAGTGAGAAATTATTACAACTAGAAAGCAGGAAAATTCTACTCTAGAAAGCAAGAAAAAGAATGGGAGAGAGAATTTATCCTCCTCGACGATCGCTTGGACGATGAGCTGGACAAGACAACACCTGGAAGACGAGGAACGGAGCGGGAAGAAGAAGGGAGAAGCAGGAGGAACGGGAATGAGGTAGCACGTCATCGTCGTCGCGGGATCTGCTTCTGGAACGAGGGTGAAAACTTGATTTTAGCTCTTCAGGAGCATCCCGGGTGTGGGACAAGCTTCTCTTGAGCTTTGGAGAGGGAGAGAAGAGAAGGAAGGGATGAGAAATCCGTATGGAAGGGGTCTCCTTTTATAGTTGCAAGGAGTGGGGCATTTTGGACATTACAACTTGAAAAACATTAATTCAGGACCTTTAGTGATGAATTTATCCGTCACTAAAGGCCTGAACGTGAACGACGTGCACGCCGCTCGCACGCCTCCTCACCTCCGTACCCTTTAATGCACGTGCATGTTCACGCACTCTCAGCCATTCGATCAAGAGATCAGATGGCTTAAAGCACCAACGCCTGTGCCGCGTGCCGGCGTGAGATACGCGTAAGCGCCATGCATCTGATCGTGCGTGGGCGCTATCGCTCGCTTTCCGCAGCTGGATCTGCATCGAGCAGCTCTAATCGCGCGCCCATGCGCTGCAAATGCAGGCTCGATCGCGCATCGCATGCTCACGTAGCGCGCTCGACTGTTGCGCTACTGCAGTGAGTTTATCGCGTGGAGGTTTTAAGGCACGAGTGTTTGTGGCCATTGGATGGTGATCCAACGGTCAAGATGCATCGCGCGGGTGAGGAGAGAGAGAGGGCACAGCGGTCTTGCAGATTTGGCTGAGCCAATTTGGGCGGCTGAGATGGCATCATGTGGTGCCATCTTGGCCATCCATCTTATGAGTATTGTAGGCGGTGCCACGGGTGTCAGATTGGACCGATTTTCATGCCGTTAGGCTACGATCGTCGATTCAAACCCATTCGTGTGGTTGTATTTGTCGTCTATGGTGCAAATTAACACCATCTTGGCCCTTGCTCTTTAAGGTCCCTTGGTCTCTATCTGGCACTAGGATGTCCGATTAAGATGATCTTGGAGTCGTTGAACTCCAGTCGTAGCCCTGATCAGATCCGTACGGTTGGATCTTCGATCTGAGGCCCTAATAAAAAGTCATCCTGTCCCTGACCATAAAAAGGAGACAATTACTATACAATTTATACAACTTGATCTAAATGCATGATTATGCATGTTATGCACTATTTACAATGTATGATGCTAATGTGACACTAAGAACATGCATTAATAGACATTTTAGGTTAATCAGATGTATGCACATCAGGACGATAATTGGACTACCATGGGGCAACTTAAAAATTCTTTTCTATGCATATATGAGGATGCAGAATGAAGAATTCATTTGTGGTAGAATCCTGGTAAGAGGACCTTCAGGAGTGGAAGATCCCATCAAGCGGGCAGCACACCACCCGAATTGGGGAGGAGGCAGCCAGGATGAGATCCACCTTGATGGGTTTTAAGCCTATGGAAGGAGTCGACAGGTTCCAGTGGAAGAAGGGAATTTACACGTCGTCTAAGGCCTGTGAGGTTCTTATTGGAGACCTTGATGATGATGGACACTATTGTGTCTCTACCTACCTATGGAAATTGAAGATCCCTCTTAAGGTTCAGATTTTTCTTTGGCTCTCAAGAAGAGAAGGCCTTATAAATAGGTCATATAGAAGAACATTAAGCACTCCGAAGCTCCCTTGCCTACTTTGCACATTTGCAAATGATGATACCGGACACTTGTTCACTTCTTGCCTGGTAACTAATACAGTTTGGAGCACATTTGTTTCGTCCCCCTTGCCTTCATGGGATGTTTTGTGGATGTATTTTCTGTCAAAGGGGAAGCCATGTGTACTTATGGCTGCTATCTTATGGACTGTGTGGGGAGAGAGAAATGATGTAACTTTTAATAGTGGTCGTGTGTGGGTGGAGAACATTTGTGCTAATATAGCACTACATGCTAAGATGTGGCGTGATGCATTGTAATCTTTCTTATTGATTTTTAAATAAATTTGGACACTACTGTGAACAATAGTGGTCCTTTCTCTTTTTCAAAAAAAAAATCAAATAACCAAACTTGCTGGTTAGGAAAGAAAGATTTTCTATGGATGTGGTAGTCATGAAAGGCCTTCATCCTCTCCTTATAAATTTTAGAGTTCTCATAGGCCTCCCATTGAATCTCTTTTAATTCATTGAGCTAGAGTTTTCTCTCGTGACCTCTAGCATCAAGGTCAAAATTACATCTTCTCTTCGCCCAATATGCGCGGTGTTCCAGCTCAAACGAAAGGTGACAAGCTTTTCCATACACCATTCTATATGGTGACATTCTGAGCGGAGCCTCGTACATGGTCCGATATGCCCATAATGCAACAATAGGTCGACCAGACTAACCTTCTAGTCAGGTCTTATTATCTTTTGCAAAATTAGCTTGATTTGACGGTTTGACACCTCAACTTGCCCATTCGCCTGCAGGTGATATGAGCTGGCAATGCAGTGGTGCACCCCATATTTCTTCAAAATGGCTCTAAATTGGGAATTAATAAAGTGAATACCCCCATCGCCAATCAAAGTGCGAGGAACACCAAATCTCACAAAAATATACTCCCGAATGAAATTTATCATGATTTTATGATTAGCATGTCTCATCAAGATGACTTCAACCAACTTTGAGACATAATCAACGGCAACTAAAATGTACTCGAAGACATGTGAAACAGAAAAAGGGTCCATGAAAGCAATGCCCCAAACTCCAAAAATTTCCACAATCAGAATAGGTTAGAGAGGCATCATGTCTCTCTTAGTCATGGAACCTGTTGACTGGCATCGCCTACAGTTCTGGGCAAAATTGTGTGCATCTTTAAAGATAGACAACCAGAAAAAACCTAATTGCAAAATCTTTGCAGTAGTCTTCCTACCTGAGAAATGTCCACCACAGGCCTCGTTGTAGCAAAAGGAAACTACACTTAAAATCTTAGAGTCTGGGACACACCTCCTAATCACTTGATCAGAACCCAATCAGAATAACAAGAGGTCATCCCAAATATAATACTTGGCGTTGTTTGTCGTGCTAAGTCAGGGTTTAAAAAGTGTTGCGTTGTAGTACAGCCAAGATAGCATTCAAAACAAATACAATTTCTATTAGTCAAAAATGTTCCGAGGTCGAACACAGGGAGCAAATGGAATTCACACACTAAACTTAGCAATTAATGAAAATTGATCACATAATATTACTCAAAAACTAATTAGGAATGTAGACCATGAGTATGTGAAGAGTAAAAAGAGTTTTAGACAAAATAATGGTTACTCAAATTGACTAAAGAAGGAAATATAAATTCAGACGTCTAATTTTGCAATCTGACGTCTTAAATGACTTTGCTACAGTATCCTTCTTCTTTTCTTCTTCTGATTTCTCTGAATTTGTCTTTCTTCTTCTTCTTCTTCTACCTTTAGCCTTCTCTTCTTCTTCTTCTTCTTCTTATTTCTCTTTCTTCTTCTTCTTTTCCTTAGGCTTTCTTCTTTTCTTTCTTCTGCCTTAAGTCCTATGGTCCTCCACTCCTTTCTCTGCCTTTGGCCTTTTCCTTCTTTGAGGTCCTTCTCTTTCTCTTCTTCTGCCTGACCTCCTCTTCTTCCTCTGAATTGGCTAAGTGTTGGAGCCAATCCTTTTAGAGAAAAAACCCCCTACCCCTATGAAGCTCTACTCTCTCCTTCTCTATTTCTATTTCACTCTCGCTCTCCCAGAGCCTCAGCCGGTCGGGTAATCAGACCTATCACATACCCGAGTCCAGGCCCACCGGTGTCTGTGGTGAGCGAGGAGTGAAGGTCGGGTCGGGTAGTCGGGTCGGCCAGGTCCACGTGGGCAATGCCGCGGACGAGTCCAGTGAAGGGGGGAGGAGGACCTCACCATCAGTGTTGGAGGCGAATAGCCCTCTTCACTTTTACAATTTATGCACATGAAAGTGCCCTTCTATTTCCGAGGTGGGACTAAATGTCCCACCTTCTTTTCGCACACCGCAGTAGCATGGTCTTTGTCCAAATAGAAGGGCCTGCAACTACTGAAGCTTCGCTTGAGAGCTTGGATGCGTGCGGGCTTCTTTCCACGTAGCCTAGTGGTAGAAACCTGGGACAGCAGCAACTTTGGCAGTAGCAAGCTTGCTCCAAGCTCGACAATAATGGCGGTTGTTGACTTGCTACCTGAAATCAAGAACAGGGGCCTAATGGCCTCATTAGAATGCTCAGCAGGGTCGCCGTGGCACGGCGAATGTGACGGTGGCCGTGGCATGGAGCAAGGGTGGCTGTGGTGGCCGGACGATGAAGGGAATGGCCGGTGAGAGTGGGTCTATTTGAAGAGGTG
The DNA here is from genome assembly GCA_037157565.1 of Thalassia testudinum. Classification (NCBI taxonomy): domain Eukaryota; kingdom Viridiplantae; phylum Streptophyta; class Magnoliopsida; order Alismatales; family Hydrocharitaceae; genus Thalassia; species Thalassia testudinum. Next base: position 103,284,579 of record JAZHRO010000063.1, read on the forward strand.
TTTAGGTGGTCGATGGAGTGATTGGAGTGATGGGAAAGGATCAAGGAGGTGTGGTGGAGGTTGTAGGGTGGTCGGTGAGATGGATGGAGGTGCGTAGTGATGGGAGCACCTCGCCGGAGGAGTCGTCGGAGATGAAGGAGGTGGCGGTGGTCAGTGGCGTCGGTGGTTGATTTTGGGAAATAGAGAGAGGGAAAGAAAGTGTGAGAGAGGGAACTTAAAAACCTACTTCTAAGGGACGAAAGGGACAGAGGTCCCACGCCAATGTGGTTGTCGGACGTGGGGAAGAAAAATCCTCTGTAGGAGAGATGGCGGCGAAGACGAGGCAGGGACGACGTCAGCGGGTATTGCTCGACGTGGATGATTAAGAGGGAGATAACCCTACCACTGGTATTGTTGTTGGGCAATGAAAGAGCTAGGGAAAGGCTGCCGGAGCTTGCAGAGGGTTGCGGCCGGAGGGGAGAGAGGAATAGAAGAGAAAGTAGCCTAATTTCAAGCTGGGAGAATGCGGTTGGATCTGGGGCTTCTTAAATAGGTCTTCAGAGAGGGTTTTGTACTTGGTAGTCAAGCTTCCAAGCAAGGAATGCTTCTCCAAAGATGGAAACTTTAAGAGACCCAATATCTCATGCATTCGCATGAGAGATTGGGAAGGATTCAGGGTATCTAGCTAGGTTCATATTGGAGGGATTTTCTTAGAGATTCTCCCTTCCAATTTTGGAGGAGATTCTCCAAGCAATCAAGGAGAAATCCCATTTCAAAGGTCGCTGGAGTAGGATTCCTCCACGATAATGGTGGAGGGACCTATTTGCAAAGATGATGAAGAAGCTAGGGGGCTATTAGCAAGGGTTTTTGAAAGTTAAGGGTATAAATGTAATCAGATTAGACATTTTGCAAACTAGGTCAAGGAAAACTCATCTTAGGTCCAAATTTTAGTATAAACCTAATTTGGACCTAAGGAATTTAATGGTGAAGTTGGATTTTGGTTTTGACCATGTTTGGTTAGGTAATTTATGCAAAAACTCAAATTAGGGCAAATATCTATCTGAGACCCCATTCTAGGTCAAGATGGGTTCTAATGGCCAAATTGAAGGTGCTAAGCCATAGATAATATTTTTCTATGATTTTTAGAGGGTTTAAGTGAATTTTATTCTGACTAGAACCTTGGTTAATTGAGTAGGTCTGTTTTTAGGATTTCAAGAAGTCATTTAATTCACAGAACACACACAAACCCTCTTCTATCAAATCCAATCTACTTGTTATCTTATTAAGACCATTTGACCTTTGTTCAGCCATTGAGAAAACCTTTGGTTGTACTGGATTGGTAAAATTACAGTTTTACCCCTAGTTTCTTGTGTTTCTCTCAGAAAGATTATGCAATGAGTTATGACCTTCAATTGGTTATGTAGGAGCATTTATTCTCTTTATTTGGTCAAAATGAGCTAGTTAGGGCTCATGATGGTGTTCCCATCATACCCCTATGCCTAGCTTTTGCTAGTCCTTTAGCAAAATTTTAAGGCATCAACTTTGATTCTAGACCATGTGATCTTTTGATGCTAAAAGACTGTGATGTGTGCTTTCTTTTATAGATTAGGTTAGAATGCTGATAGTAGGCCTAGAGGTGCTCAAGTACCAACCAAGATCCAGACCTGACCAGCCATGGTCTCAATCTGCTGCGAAGGTTTTTAAGGCCCACAGGAACTATGCTAAGGTTCGTTGAACACCGCAGTTAAAGCACCCATGCTTGTAACATGTTTTAGCCTCGGTTCAGTTTGCAGTGCATTTTTGTAAGAGAGAGACAGAGGAATTTTCTTTATTTTTGGAGAGTTTTCTCTCTCTTTTCTTTTTATTCCTAGCTTCAAATTGGCTTCACAACATAGTCTGTATCGGATTCCTAGTCCCCATCATCAATCCTCAAATGGTCCCTAGAAATCAATGCTTCAAGATAGCACCACCCATGGCAACCCCCAGAACCCTGGCTTTCGAGATTTCGAGATAATCCCACCCATGGTGTTCTGTAGCTAAATCCAGACCCTGGTAATCAACATTTCAGGATAATGCCACCCATGGCATCTGAACCAACACAGGGTGATTACATGCCCCCGGTAGGATATGTAGATATCCTAGGAGACAAGCACCGAGGAAACGATATGTTATTACACATCTTTGAGGGGAATTTCCCACCTCTCCGCACCGGGAACTTGTCCAAATCAACTTGTGTCAATCAGCCGCTCCTAATCTAGGCAACTTTTTTAGAACAACTTAAATGCATTTGCGTGATTTTGATACTTAAGCTCACTGAACAAGATTGTGTGTGGATTGGAGTGCTTAGGTTACCGAGTCCCGCAAACCAGAGGTCAGTTAAAGAGGCCAAATACTCCCTAAGCCTTAGACCTAATACTTAAGCTTTGCATTTTTCTCAACCTCTTGAGGACTATCTAGATCTTAGCAAGTACTTGAATTTTTAAGACTAGGATTATAGCCCAAAAGGCCTAAAATCAGTGTTCCTACTAATCTCTTCTTTGTTTTGTTAGCACTTGTTGCCTTTCTTTTTCTTTCTTTTTATATGATCTAGAACTAAGTCAATTCCTTAATTTCTTACTAATGACTATTTCTTTTCTTTTCAACTTGTGCTCCTTTTTTTGGCATTTTTAACTCTTCCCCTTTTTCTCCTCAAAACTGATGTGCCATCAAAATTTCCTCTCCTCTCATTTTTGTTCTTTTTCAAAAAATTTTTATTTTTTTGGTATTTTTGGAATATGTGATTTTTTTTTGTGAGATCCCTTACGAACTTTGATTTTTTGTATGTTTACACTTTACCACCCCCTATGCCTAAGTTTTGCAATGTCCTCATTGTAAATGGAGGGTGTGAAACCGTTTTGGGTTCAAGAATTAGAACAGAATTATCGGGTGGGCGAACGAGTCAAGAATGACTGTTGCGGATGATTTCAAGCTCTGTCATGTGTACCAGAGGTGGGATCAACTGTTCTAAAACTGAACTCAGGGTGCAATAGACATGAAGTACAGAAAGATAATCAAAAGGATCTCAATTTTTGGAATGACGAGTTGCCTCCCATTAAGCGCTAAATTCAACACCTTCAGCTAAGCAGAAAATGGTATGGAGAAAGAGTGGTCAAATCATATGAGTTTTGTAGAACAAGCACCTTGATCAAAAGCCTATTTGGTCCAACCAGGTGCTTGTTCAGATCAACAGGCTGATGATGCAGCCCAAACCCAATCAATCTGGTGGGTTGATGAATGTAGATCAAGAGATGAAGAACCCACCATATACTTTGGACTTCAAAAGGGTATGGAAGTGTATGCTAGGGTTTGGCTGAGTCGAATCAGCCTGATCAGAGTAGGGATCCTTAAATGAAAAAGAATCAGTGGAGGATGTAGGAACCCTACAGAAGTGATTAGAGAAGGATGGGGCATGTTTTGGAGGAAAATCATCTGCAATCGGCTCAGTAAGAGGGGAATCATAATAGAAATTGAGTCCAATTGCGAGTTAAAGTTGAAAATAGGTTTGAATAGGTTCTGTATTTGTAGAGGAGGTGGTATCAATAAGAATTGTGTATGACAGCTCTTCTAGTAAGGGTTCAAAAGTGGGTTCATTTAGAGAGTTCTTATAGTAGCCATCAAATTCAAAGGTAAATGCCAGAAGAGTGTTTATAGGATGAAGAAAATCTGAATCAAGAAAAGATTCGAATTCTAGGTTGTAGTCACTCTCAGCACTTTTTGGTTTTGATTCCTAAGGATCGAAAAGAAATGATTCCATCGCAATGGAACCTAATTTTAAATCAATGATCTCAGGATTAGGGACCTCAGAGTCAGAGTCAAAGAATGGATCATGTGTGCTGAGGTCGTAGATTGGCTCGTAGTCGTCAGGAAATAATGGTTCTCTGAAATCATGGTAAGATTTGAAATCGTCAAAGAAATTACAAGAATAAAGTTATGAATTTGATTCAAGATCAGAGGTTCCACCATAGAATAAATCAAAAGATGTAGACTCAACAACCTGACTTGAGTCTAGGCTACTTGTAGATTCTGAGCTTAAAAAGGTGTCCCTATTGGTTCTGGGCTCAGGTGTTTGGTTTGTAGGGAAGACCCAATCAAAACCCCACTCTTCCAACTCCTCGGTTTCTGTATCGTAGATTAGTGTGACTTCTGAAAAATTAATTTGTATTTCTAAGGATGTTGGAGAGGGATATTCATCAAATAAAGGCCCAAAATCATCATCCCAATTCAAACTTTGATTGTCATCATATGGGACCTTGTACTCATCCCAATAAGATTCAGATCTAGATTCTAGGCTATGGATGTGGGTTGAATTACTAGAATCTAGGTCAGAATTGCCTTCGGGGGTCACCTTATCAGAATAAGGGGTGAGATTTACACCCTCAAGAGGTTCTGATTCAATCTCATTATTACAGGAGTCTAGGAATTCTATGCCAGGATTTTGGTTTTCTAGTGTTGGCTCAAAATCGTGTTCTCCTGCAATCGGAACCTCCCAACCTAATTCAAGATCAAGCATATCATATTTCAACTAGGTTGGGGATCCATAACAACCTTGTGTCTCAAACCTGGGATTTGGGAAATCATGTTGATCCTCAATATTATTCCAAGATGTTTCATTAACTGTTTGAGGCATGTATGGGTATTTGTGATCAATAACTTGTTTCAATAATTTCATCATCTCTTCCCATTTTTCAAGATCATCTTGGTGTTTTTCCCAAAGTGTAGAATGTGTCATTCATTGGAGATATCCAAAGTTATGCAATTTTTCTATCTCAATGTATCCTGTTATGAGCATATCCTGGGTTGATCCCTTTGTTGCTTCTGTTAATAATAATTGGGCACAGTTTATGATGAAGGTTGTTATTGTTGATACATTAACCTGAATGTCTTCAATTGGTTTTAAGGTTTTGTAATTAATCTCATAAAATCTAAGGGCATCCTCAACCATTCTATCTCTCATGGATCTTTGAGATTCAGGTTTCTTCAATAGTTTTCCTAAGTAGCCAGGCTGTATTTTTGAATCAGCTGGTGGAATCAAGATGTAGAATCAAAATTCAAGTTCAGAATGCAGTGATTTGATCTGAAAGAGATTCCCAATGAAAATGTGTGTGTGTGCTCTAAATAGAAGGGATGAGGGACTAGATGTGATGTTTACCCAATCAAGGCACCCAAAGATTTTTGGATGACTATAGAGGTTCGAGGTGGATGATACCCTTGGATTAGAAAATCGTCCACCTGAGAATTACCTGGGCAGCCAGAAAGGGAGAGTCCCGCAAAGACCCCTACATGGTAGAGCACCCCCACGGGTTACAGGGTTTCCCCCACCCAACCTTCCTTGTCACTAAGGGTCCAGGTAGACCAGAATGGATAACTTGACCTCTTAAGTCTACCAGTTTTATGTCCTAATTTGTGCCTTTGTTTCCACTTAACTTAGCAGTTGATTGAACTTGTGACATAACTTGGAGGTTGGTTGGCCTACAATGTAGTCCAACTTTACCTGACCTACCCTAAAGATGGCAAAATGAACTTCTAGGTCAAGACCTAGAAATCACCCTGATTTGACTCCCAGGTTATTAGGTCCAAGGATTTTATGGTTCAAGTGAGTTTAGAACCTGATTTTAGGATTTCTCTTGATTATATCTTTTCAATCAAGGGTTTGGGTAGCACACAAATGCAGGTGGGTTTGTTTCCTTTTATGCAGGCAAGTGTGACTAGCACTCCAAAACCCCAACAATTGAAACCCTAATTGGCTTTATTTCCACGTCCACTTTGATCTTCAAAAATGTTCTCCTTGGAGTTAAAACAAGAAGTGCATAGTCTAGGAAGATTAGAAATTAAGCGTAGTCCCTAATAGGTACAGAAAATTTGGGGTAAGATCTCTAAACAAAATCACTTCAACTTCAATGAGATTTGAAAAAAAATTCACAAATTAGGAAACTTGCCTTTTAAATGATGATTACTATGAAGAGTAAGGCAGAATTGATTGTTTCCTTTTTTTTTGTCTTCCCAAGATTAGGAGGTTGATTAGGGAATAATAGAGAAGTTACCTGCCCTGGAGTGGTTGATTTGCACGAAAGATCTCCTCGTGAAGTACCTCGCAAAATCACTATAAAGCAAATAGGGCAAGTAAGTGCTCAAATATAATCAAATAATGCAGAGAATAGTGGTGAGTTGCGCATTGCTCCCCGACAACGACGCCAAAATGTTTGTCTCTCTAAGTCAGGGTTTAAAATTTATTGCATTATAGTACAGCCGAGATAGCATTCAAAACAAATACAATTTTTATTACTCGAAAATGTTCCAAGGTCGAACATAGGGAAAAAATGGAATTCACACACTAAACTTAGCAATTAATGCAAATTGAACACATAATATTACTCAAAAACTAATTAGGAATGTAGAGCATGAGTATATGAAGAGTAAAAAGAGTTTTAGACAAAATAATGGTCACTCAAATTGACTAAAGAAGAAAATATAAATTCAGACGTCTAATTTTGCAATCAGACATCTTAAATGACTTTGCTACAGTATCCTTCTTCTTTTCTTCTTCTGATTTCTCTGATTCTGTCTTTCTTCTTCTTCTGCCTTCAGCCTTCTCTTCTTCTTCTTCTGATTTCTCTTTCTTCTTCTTCTTCTTCTTTTCCTTAGGCTTTCTTCTTTTCTTTCTTCTACCTTAAGTCCTGCAATCCTCCTCTCCTTCTTTCTCTGCCTTTGCTCTTTTCCTTCTCTGAGGTCCTTCTCTTTCTCTTCTTCTGCCTGACCTCCTCTTCTTCCTCTAAATTGGCTAAGTGTTGGAGCCAATCCTCTTAGAGCAAAAACCCCCTACCCCTGCGTAGCTCTCCTCTCACCTTCTCTCTTTCTATTTCAGTCTCGCTCTCCGATAGCCTTAGCCGGTCTGGTAATTGGACCTATTGCATACCCGGGTCTAGGCTCATCGACATGTGTGGTGAGCAAGGAGTGAAGGTTGGGTCAGGTAGTCAGGTTGGCCAGGTCCGCATGGGTAGTGCCGGGAATGAGTCCAGTGAAGGGGGGAGGAGGACCTCACCCTCAGTGTTGGAGGCAAATAGCCCTCTTCACTTTTACAATTTACGCGCATGAAAGCGCCCTTCCGTTTCCGAGGTGGGACTAAATGTCCCACCTTCCTTCCGCACACTGCAGCAGCAGGGTCTTTGTCCAAATTGAAGGGGCTGCAACTACTGAAGCCTTCGCTTGAGGGCTTGGATGCATGCGGGCTTCTATTCTGCATAGCCTGGAGGTAGCAACCTGGGACAGTAGCAACTTTGGCAACAGCAAGCTTGCTCCAAGCTCGGCAGCAATGGTGGTCGTTGACCTGCTACCTAAAATCAAGAACAAGGGCCTAATGGCCACATCAGAATGCTCAGCAGGGTCACCGTGGCACGGCGAATGTGATGATGGCTGTGGCATGGAGCGAGGGTGGCTGTGGTGGCCGGACGGTGAAGGGAATGGATGGTAAGAGTGGGTCTGTTTAGGGAGGTGTTTGGGTGGTCGATAAAGTGATTGGAGTGAGGGGAAAGGATCAGGGAGGTGCAATCGAGGTTGTAGGGTGGTTAGCGAGGTGGATAGAGATGCGTAGCGACAGGAGCACCTCACCGAAGGAGTCGCCGAAGATGGAGGAGGTGACAGTGGTCAGTGGCTTCGGCGGTTGATTTTGGGAAATAAAGAGAGGAAAAGAAAGTGTGAGAGAGAGGGAACTTAAAAACCTACTTCTAAGGGACAAAAGGGATAGAGGTCCCACGTCGGTGTGGTTGCCAGATGTGGGGAAGACGAATCCTCTGTAGGAGAGGCGGTGACGAAAATGGGGCAGGGACAATGTCGGTGGGTATTGCTCGACGCAGAGGATGGAGAGGGAGATAACCCTACCACTAATATTATCGTTGGGCGACGAAAGAGCTAGGGAAAGGCCGCCGGAGCTTTCAGAGGGGAGAGAGGAATAGAAGGGAAACCAACCCTTTCAAGCTGGGAGAATGTGGTTTGATCTGAGGCTTCTTAAATATGTCTTCAGAGAGGGTTTTATGCTTGGAAATCAAGCTTCCAAGAAAGGAATGCTTCTCCAAAGATGGAAACTTTAAGAGACCCAACTATCTCATGCGTTCGCATGAGAGATTGGGAAGGATTCAGGGTATCTAGTCGGGTTCATATTGGAGGGATTTTCTTAGAGAATCTCCCTTCCAATTTTGGAGATTCTCCAAGCAAACAAGGAGAAATCTCCTTTCAAGGGTTGTCAGAGTAGGATTCCTCCACGATAATGGTGGAGGGACCTATTTGCAAAGATGACGAAGAAGCTAGGGGGCTGTTAGCCAGGGTTTTTGAAAGTTAGGGGTAGAAATGTAATCAGACTAGACCTTTTTGCAAACTAGGTCAAGGAAAACTCATCTTAGGTCCAAATTTTGGTACAAACCTAATTTGGACCTAACGAATCCAATGGTGAAGTTGGATTTTATTTTTGACTACGTTTGACTAGGTAATTTATGCAAAAACCCAAATTAGGGCAAATATCTGTCTGAGACCCCATTCTAGGTCAAGGTGGGTTCTAATGGCCAAATTGAAGGTGATAAACCCTAGAGAATATTTTTCTATGATTTTTAGAGGGTTTAAGTGTATTTTGTCCTGACCAGAACCTTAGTTAATTGAGTGGGTTTATTTTTAGGATTTCAAGAAGTCATTTAATTCGCGGAACACACACAAATCATTTTCTGTCAAATCCAACCAACTTGTTATCTTATTAAGATCATTTGACCTTTGTTCAATACTTTGCCTCCCTGTGTTCGATACTATAACTCACATCCTTTTATTTTTCTAAGTAAAATTGACATCGTAAAATGTGCTACAACAAAAGTTTTAACGCAAACGCGTCCAACGAACGTCAATTTTTGGCGCCGTTGCCGGGAAGGTAACAGATCTCTTATTCGCTTTCATTTTCTTGGTCATTATTTATACTTATGTTATCTAGCTTTCTCTTCTCCCTCTTCTTTTGGTTGCAGGAACCTTGTGCATCGGCAATGGGAGGAGATCGAGCTGGGTTGGATCAAAGGAAGCGCAAGAATAAAGTCGCCATCAACCTGAAGGCTTGATCTTGCCTTCCCACAATCCAAAGGTAACTTCTCATCTTTGGACCAAGAAAAATGGTGGTGTGTTAGAAAAACCCCTCTCATTTGTTTGTAGAAGAAAAACACCACCATTAAGTCCACAACCCATTAATTTCGCAAGATCATTTTCTGGACTCGGGTTGAGGACACGATTCAAGGACCCTCTACATGATGAATCCATTTTAATGGACTATTGTTACCCTAAGTAATTCAATCCTAACATTTTATGTTTGTTAATAACCACATTAGGTCATTAAATGATTCCATATGTCACTATTTAAGTTTACATTATTCTATTGCTTATTATGTAATTATTTTATATTTCATGCAGGTCCCACAACAGCGCACTCGTTAGATCTTATCCACTTAATTTACTCCATCAGGATAATAATCGGGAAGAAGAGGGAGGAGGATCAATGGTGGAAAAGAATAGGGGGTGAAAAGATATTTTCCCCCATAAATTTTTCAACTTACGGCCGGCCTCAACAACCCCACCAACAACGTCGGCCATGTTTAGTAAGGGATTTTGAAAATCTATTAACTTGTGCGGGGAGAGGAGATAAAAAGAGAGAGGCGGAGGGGCTTGAGAGAGGAAACCATCGTGAAGTTACTATGTGCACTGTGGGGAGAGCGTGCACTGTGTGCACCAACTTCCACCGCCTGCCCACCGCAAGTGCTCCAGCCTACCCTTGCCAGCCACCCACCGCACACACTGCCTTCACCATCCTCCTGCAGTATTGCAGCGCTCCCACCGCAGCCGCGTGCCCTGCCACCAGCGCCTTCACCAAGCCCTCTCTAGCCTACCACTGTGCACCTCCAAGCGTGCGCTTCATCTTACACTGTAGTAGCGCCCTTGCATTGCCACAACCGCGCCCTTACAAGTGCAAGGCAGTCTTGCACCACGCGCCTGCATCCGCACCCTTGTGCACATCAACAACCTCACCATCCTGCCCTCACCGCACTGCCACAGTCCGCCCTTGCACTGCCACAACCGCACCCTGCAGGCGCCGCACCATCCTCCCCACCGCCCGCGTGCATGCGTGCAAGCATCCCCCCTCACCGCTCAGCGCCCTCACAGTGCGCAAAGGCGTGCACTACAGACTGCACTGCCCCTCCTCTTCATCATCTTCTTCCACTCCAGTGGCCCTGCAAGTACCCAAAGCACCATCCGCAGCAGCGCACCCACAGCAGCCACGCGCCTGCAGACAGTGTAGCGTAGCCACATGTGCCCACGTGCAAGAGCCAGAGCATCCACACACGCCCGTGAGCCACAGCTACAGCAGCCGTGCAGCCACTTGCCGGCGACAAGCAGCGCTCCTCTCCACCAGCCAGCCGCCTCCGACCACCTCCGGTCGCCGCGTCACCACCATCGCGTAGCCTTCGTCGAGGCGTGCCTTCCTGTAGCGTAGCTCCTCCCACGAAGCCTCCTCGTGCACGCAAGGAAGAGAGAGGAGAAATCCTCTGTTTTCTCCTCAATTAAAATTTACATTGCATGCCATTGCCAATTATATATTATTATTTTATTCAAGCCACATTGCATGGATGCACTTATAGTTTCTTGAATTTACTTCACTTGTGTTATGTGCATCATTCTACATTGAAATTCAAATCAGATTTGCATGCAAATCAAATTTACATGATATGCCATTACACATGCATCATATACATATTTTTGGGAGCTTAATTCCTGACGTGAAAATTGCATAAATAACCTTGAACTTTTAAGGAAATTGCAAGCTCCATTTAGAGTACTATATTCCTCGCATTGAAGTTGCAAAGTTGTCTGCAAATGGTTTCATCCTCTACTCATGAATTTATTGGTTCTATTCCTCCCTGCAGATGCGACATTTTTATTGTGGTTAAATTTGATATTTATTTTTTATTGAGAGATTTTCCACCACATAGAACACAACGATATATCATTCTATTACTATTTTAATTAAGTGAAAATCTCTCCATCACTACACCACTAAAAAAAAGATCTCAGAGGTGCCCCTTCCAGTAGGCAAACTTCCCTTCAATTTTCAAAGCCAAACTCCTTTTGGTTTGGCAGTAAGAAATTCTCTATTGGAAGTGCGCAAGGTTGTCCTAAGTTCTGGAGATCTGTAGATTGTTCTTACTGTTGCGAACTCCATGCAGCTCAGATTTGTGAGAGATTTATATTTCTGTAAAGATCTTGAAATTCTATACACTTCTTCTGGAGATCACTTTTGCATTTGAAATTGATTAGTGCTTGTTCTAATCAAAATCTTAAACTTGCACACTGATCTAGAAGTTTTGGGCAGATTGACCTCCTCTTTAAAAAACATGAATTTGGGTGGCCTATCATCCTCAAAAAATTCTAAAATTAATTTTATTGAAAATATCATTTGATTTCAGTTAGGATAGGGTTATTGCTTGTTTTGATTGGACCCTTCTTGACAAAATCTCAAAAAAAAAAGAAAAGATTCATTGAGTAGAAGCTGCACACCTTAGGATCTTCCACACTAGGGAGTTTTTTAACTTTACAACCACATAAAAGGCCTTAAAGAAAATCAATCTTCACCAACCGTGTGACTATACGTTTGTGCCTTGTTTGAATGCGTAAACAAGTAAAATTTTAAAAGTCATTAAAGCAAGATTCAAGCCCTAAAAATCACACATCTCAATCTTGCTTACTAAAGAACACTTGTTTTAGCATTGGATCCTTGCACCCAATTGTGCACACTTAATTTTCTCATCCCTCTACTTCTTCCAACCCATGGATTTTATTGCTTATCCATCCTACCCAAACTATCCCCAACAAGATTTGTATTTTTACCCAAGTAGATCGTATCAACAGTTTACTTGGGATAACTAGCCACCTAGTTGGGGATACAATCCAAGATCTAATTATCTTGAACACCCTTCTTATCCCAACTATCCCAATTTCACTCAACCTGCACCAACTTCCTATTGGGATACATCCAACCCAACAACCTAGGGTTACGATCCAAACCTTGGGGATCCTTGCCTTGATTCTCCTTATGATGACTCCTCTTTTAGGTCCTGCCCACCTACTAATCAATCTAATAGAACCTACACTCTAGGAGAACTCCAAGGCCCCTACCCTTCCCAGGACCATAACCAAGATAGGTCATCTAAATTCAAGGATCTCTCCTACTTGACCTATGGATTGGAAGGGATTTGTTAGTCGCTCTGAAATGGGTTTTAAAATCATTGCGTTGCAGTATAGATTGAATCAGTGCGAAAACATATAATATTTATTACTCGAATGAAATCCAAGGTCAAACACTGGGAGCAAGTGGCAATTTAATATTTAAGATCACAATCAAAGATATAAGAATTTGCAATCAAGACTTAATAGAAATGAAGGGAAAAAAGAACGGGTTAAAATGGTGATTTGAATCATCAAATTAACCCTACAATTTAACCACAATTATTTCAAATGTTTGCACAATATCAACCACAATTAATTCACACAAGATGAGTAAGCAATAGATCCTAAGAGGCTTGGATATGTGAAATCAAACGGTAAATTGGGCGCTCAGACACCTTAATAGAGGTAAAGGCCTCTTCCTCTTTTTTTTTCTTCAAGCATTAGGAAGAGGCTTCTCTCTTCTTCTCTTCCTCTTCTCTTCTTCTTCCTTCTCTTCTTCCCTTAAGCTTCAAAGAAGGTGCAGCACAGGACTCAGCACGCCAGCAGAGGCAAAGGCCTCTCTCAGATCTCACAAGAGTCAAGAGGAGGGAGGCAGAGCAAAACCCTCCCCGTTCTCCTTTCATTCTCTCTTCTTCCTCCCTCAAAACCAGGAAACCAGACCAAACCCAGGAATCTGGGTAAACGGACCAAGCCAAGACCCGCAAGGTGTGAGCACAGGTGAGGGTGTGCGTGGGCACATGCCAGGGGACCTCACCCTATGCTACTGAGGTGATAGGTGATAGCAAAAAATCAATATAAGAGGCTTCGCGCACTCGTTAGCAAACGAGGTGGGACTAAAGTCCCTACTTCTTTCTTCTCATGCAGCCGCAGGAACTCCTTCCTCAATTGGAGTGTGAATGCACCCTGGCAGCTTTAGTTGGATGTCTGGGAGTCTTCCTGGGGGTAAGCTACGTTGCCTGGGCATGGTATTGGTGAAGAACACGGTCGGAGGAGCTTCAATGTCGTTAGCGATGGAGGTGGCGATGGGCAGAGGACGACGTCGACCTAAAAACAATAATACGGCCTTACGACCAAGTTAAACTAGCTCAGGACCTTCACCAAATGACATGGAGTATGTTGGTGGTGGTTCCGTGGTGGATTGGAGTGTGTGGTGGCCGGTCGAAGTCGAGGAAGGATGTTGGTGCTGGGTTTGTTCAGTGGTGTGATTGGGTGGATGAGAGAATGAATGGAGTGAGGGGTTTTGAAGAGTGGAGCACGGCAAAGCTGATGGAGGTGATAGCGACGCAAATTATGCGGTGGAGTGGTGGTTGGGCATCATAGGAGCTTCGCCAAAGTAGAAGAAGGTGACGGCGTTGAGGGAGAATCAATGGTCGTGTGTGTGTTGCGAGAGTGGGAGAATAGTGTAGAGAAGAAAAGGGAGAGATAGAGGGACTTAGGGACAAGGTAGAGAGGCGGAGGGCTCCGGTGTTGGTCGACCGGAGCCGGAGAAGGAGGTAGAGGTGGCGAGGTAGCGACGACGAGTCAGACGAAGAAATGCCCTCCCTTTGGCTGGGGAGGGTCGTGAGGAAGCAAGGAAGCTAGTCGGCCATCCAATTTGATGGTTGGACAGCTGGAGGGGGAGGGTCGAAGAGGTCACCGAAGCAGGGTTCTACAATGGTCAGAGATAGGTTTTTAGGGCCTTTTGATGCGCCAAGACTTGCTGAAAAGAAGCGAAATGCAATAGGGGTTCTTTTATAGGCCATAGGAAGCCCTTCCAATCTTGGAAAGAAGCTTCCAAGCTTGGAAGGTCACGCACATGTCGAGTACCCAAACCTTTGAAAGGTTTGCATGGCCTTTTGGGAAAGACATAGAGCCCAAGGAATAGCTCAAATGGAAGGTAACTTTCCAAGGAATCCCCATATCAATTTTGGGAGAGATTGATTAAGAATCGAGCGTCACTCGAAACTTGAGGTGAAGGTTTAACCTTCTAAAAATGGTGCGGGGACCTGTTTGTGAAAATGATGATAAAGTTAGGGGCCTTTTTCTAAGGATTTTGAAAGTTAAGGGCATATGTGTGATATAAAAGAATCAGACAGGATCAAATTGCAAACTAGGTCAAGTCAGTCTTATATTAGGCCCAAATTTTAGTACAAACCTAATTTGGACCCAAAAAATCAAATGGTGAAGTTATATTTTGGTTTTGACCTCGTTTGTCTAGATAATTTATGCAAAAACACAAATTAAGGCAAGTGTCAATCTGAGACTCTGTTTTGGGTCAAGCCAGGTTGTGATGGTTAAATTGAAGATACCAAACCCTAGAGAATAGTTTTCTATGAATTTTAGAGGGTTTAGGTGAATTTTATCTTGACTAGAACCTCAATTAATTAAGCGAGTCTGTTGTTAGGGTTTCAAAAGTCATTTAATTCTCAAAACACGTGAAAACCCTTTTCTATTTGTTCTAACCCACTTATTTGATATTTAAGACTATTTAACCCTTAACTACCCCCTAGGAAAACCCGTGACTGTATTGCATTCATGATATGATGGTAAAATTATAGTTTTAACCCTATTTTCTTATCTTTCTCTCAGAATGATTATGCAAGAATAAGGGCTCTCTAGCGGTTATGTAGGATCATTTATTCCTTGATAATGACTAAATTGAGCTAATTATGGCTCATGATGGTGTTCCCATGGAAATCAAAGGATGATCATAAACCTAGGAAAATCAAGAATGATCAAACTTTGATTTGGACCCCTGATGAAGAATTCGACTGGGAGGAGGACTTAGAACCTCAATTATTCTGGAATAGGAAGAAATAGAAAATGGTTCCTCTTGAAGAATTAGACCCTAAAAATGATAGAATAGAAGACCCACCCAAGAACTTAAACCCCAGTACGGACTCTAGCATACATCATCAACCATACCCTCCCAACTCTGATTTAAATACTAAGGAGCAAATCCAAGGGAAACCTAATGATACCCGATCAGTTTTTGATAGCCTTCATTTGGAGTTACAAAGATAGAATCAAGAATTGATTAAAGGGAAACAAGCCATGATGGATATGTTCCAACAATTGGATGAAGAGGGTCAACAGAAAGTGATGAAAGAAACTTCTTCCTCAGAAATAATGGAACAAGGCCCCGTGATAATTGATTGGATCACACCTAATTGCCCTAAATTGGTGCAATCCACTATCAACACTTCCCTAATGTTGCAAAGAATTGAGGACCCTTTTGGAACACAAACATCTAGAAAATAAGGATGAATCTAAAAATTTGAATGATAAGATCAGGGTCTATGTCCCAGAATTTAATGATAATAATTAGTAATAAGGACATAAAGATTTGGGGATGGGGAATCTGACTCTGAACACCTTGATTATGAAATACTTAAAGACCCCATCATGGATTTAAAGGAAAGGTGACAGGAAGAACTGTGGTATGAAATGAATGATGAAATTAACTCCATCACAAGTCCTTCCCTGATGATTGAATATGATTTGGAAGAGATGAACAGGATCTCAGGCTCTAATGGCAACGAGGAATTAGACAAATAAATCACAATTGAGGATGGGGAGGATTTTCACTTTGATCAACCCGAATCAATCATGATTGATCAAACACATTCTAATCCAAGTCTCAAAAGTATTAATGTAACCAATGTGGAGTTGGCTAAACATTTGGAGTCCAAACTTTCAGAAGAAGAAGAGAACATTTCGTTGAAATCAAGTTTGTGGATGGACACTAAAATGACTCCCCCTGAGGACAACAAAAGCGAAGAAGGAAATATTGACTCCAGGGGTCTTGAGTTGATGAAACCACCAACCTTTTATCATGGCCCCTATGACCTTCATGACTTAGATCCAGGGAGGAATAAAAGCCCTATGATTCATCATCATATCGAACCTAATTTTCTAAGGATAAGAACTACTTCTTCCGACAGTCTAAATGTCTGACTTTATGCATTAGGGTTACATCTATTTACACAAGCTTCTGCTCTGCATGCCCACAGAAGAGAGAAACAGAGACGGGCATGCACGTTACACCAGCTGCAGAGTTCACGTCCCTTAGGGATGGGACTCCACCACAACCTAGTTCGCATCTACGGACTTCATACTCTGGGTTTGGATGATTTTGTTTTCACCTCCTTGACCCAAACCAATCTTGTTTGTGCATCATTCCCATCAGAGCTTCCTAGGAGGCAACCCAGAGGTTTCAAGTTGACTGGATTCACAATTACAACTCAGGTGATTTCTTTCCCTACTACCTTGCATACATTTATTTTTTCAATGAGGGCATTGTCCAACTTAGGCATGGGGGGGTGGTAATTCATAGGATCTGAGTACAAAATTGTCAGCTTGAACTAATTTTATTTCTTTTTATCAAAAAAATTAAAATTAAAATTAGGAAAAGAAAACTTAAGTATTAGAAGCTTGTCGACTTTAGGAAATGATACATTAGGGACCAAATCACTATGACCCTTCAGGTCTTCGGACTTAATCAGTCCTGGTGTCTACTGAAATGTGGACTTGATCTCGAGTCCTCGCCACCTTAATGTATATTAATCTGGTCAATAAAGTAGGGTGATAAGGTTACAACTTATCAACCCACCCTTTGATTTGGGGGGGATTTTTAGTCTAAGCATCTACACACGTTTTGCACTGACTCACTCATCGGCGATTCTAACGGAAATTGGGTAGTTAATGAACCTTCTAGGGTGGTATGGCTAGCAAGTTGTCATGTGTAACAACACATTGGCAAGTTGTCTAGAGCCCAACCATAGGACCATTCTCTTTTACTACTGCCTTTAGGTAAATCTTAGATCAGGAAAGTCACCTACTTAAGAAAAAAAAGGAGAAAAGAAATAAGAAATAAGCCACACTTCACTAGACAAGTATGGCTGGCAAGTTGTCATGGGTAACAGCCCATTGGCCAGTTATCTAGATCCCAGCTCATAAAATGCACAAGAATTCCAAAACACTTAAGGAAGAAGAAGGGAAGTAGCATAATCCGAAGAGATATAAACTGGGTACGCCCTTGTAGTGACCCCATAAAAATAAAAAGTAGGGAGAAAACTACCGGTCATATAGATACACCTTTAGGCAACATTTTTTTTCTTTCAGGTCACCTAAAGGCGTAGAAACCTGAAGTCTATTTTAATTGCCGTTGAGTGAGTCTATCATTATCACAATAAGATGCTTAGTATTAAGAATCCTTTTCAAGTCTTGGGTGGATTGGGTAGCCGTAAAAAGTTACCTCGAAATCCTCAACAACAAAAATCCAAAAAAATTAGAAAAGATGAAAAAGAAAAAAAATATGTATTTGCTTCTATATAGAATAAGGCGAGGACTCAGGCGGTCGGCATTTTGGCAAGAAACCCGGGCAATGTTGAGTCTTAGCGAGTTAGGTTGTTAGTAGAAATTTCCTCCTGTTGACAAGCAACTTCTACCTAAGCAATCAATTCCTAATTTTAGTTGTTAATAGCATTTAAATCAAACCTTCCTAAGGACTAGCAAGGGGTAGGAATGAGGGTATGATGACTCTACAATGTTTAATGTTAATATTATCAATTAGAGTCAATATCACGGATACTTGTGCGATAATGACATATTATAATGGGCTTGGGAGCATTACATGCATCTTGCATGATCTTTACATTTTAATCGCTTAGAATGAATGTTTAATGACCATGTGCAAAAGTCTATTTTTGAAACAGGTCTCAGATGAATGATCAGACCGTACAAATGGATTTGGATCGATGAACGGAGTCCAATGGACTCGAAATCACTTCGATCTGGCCTCCGTAGCTCCCACAACAAGCTCGAGAAAGATCAACAGCCAGGGGGAAATGTGACATCCTTATGGGCCTCGAATGAAAAATCTGACTGTATGGATGGATCCAGAGCAATGATCGCAGTCTAACAGCATAGGAATCATCGCGATCCGAGCACCGTGGCATCTCCTACAATAGAAAGAAGATGGACGATCCAGATGGTGCCATGTGGCACCATCTAGGCTGCCCAACACCAACCCTTCATCACCGCATCATCCGCACCCTCCACTCTCAGTCGTTGGATCTTGATCCATCGGCTGAGAAGCCCCCTCCATCGCACGCTCGAGGCAACTACAGCTCCTCCATGCAAGATCCACTATTGGATCAGCATCCAACCGTCACCACCGCTCCAACACCTCAACATCTTCACAACCATCCACGTTGATGGCTCATTGGTCGTGCCTCCAACCCGCATGCACCCGACGAGGGATCGAATCCCACTTCACCTCCATCACACCCCAATTGAAATTGGATCGTTCGATCCGGAGCAATGAGCGTCATCCAGCTGCTCGATTCTCACGCACGCGATCACGCTCTCGAGCACACCGCTTCTAACGCATGCGTGCGCGACTTGAGGGACGGGCGAGGTTCGAATCCAGTCGTCCGATCTTCGATCGGATGGCTTAAATGATCCTTGCACTATGCGCATGGAGGACAACTATGTGCGTGAAGGCACGAGGGCGAAGCAAGGGCGACACTTGCGGCGGGTCTTCAGAGACGTCTTTGAATGTCGTTGTTGACCCGAGGATGAATTTGAGCCCTCTTCTCACTTATAAAAGGGGTCCTACCCCACCCATTTGCACCAATCATCTACCTAAGCAACACCACCACTCTTAGAGCTCCCAAGCAAGGTTGTGAAGATGTTGAGCCACTGATGGAAGCTCCTCCACCACTGTGGCTGCCTCGACACCATCTTCTTCCTTGTCTTAGTTTGATTTTATGTGATAGTGTAGTACATACTTTTCATTTGAAGCGTTCATCTATATTTTGTTCATCATAACATTTGAAAATTAATAAAATACATCTTTGATATATTATTCACATCATGTTTCTCTAACCTTATTCCCCCTCTCTCTCTCTCCCTCTCTCTCCCTATCTCTCTCTTTCTCGTTCTCTCCTTGTGCAAGGAAACCAAAAGAGATATTTTTTGTGACACGAAAGTGAGTAGCAGATTCAATACTTTGCCTCCCTATGTTTGATACTAAGACTCACATTCGATTATTTTTCTAAGTAAAATTGACGTCATAAAATGCACTACAACAAATGATTTTTACGCAAACGCGTTCCGACGAACGTCAGATATGATCTAAATTTCTCCAACCCAAAAATAATATCCAGCAGCTCCTTTTCAATAATTGTATACTTACACTGAGCTTCATTCAATATTTTGCTAGCATAAATAAATGATGTGGGGTCTCTTGTCTCTTCTTTGTTCCAAAACTATCCCTACTGCATGGTCAAAGACATCACACATTATTTCAAAATCAAGGGACCAGTCTGGGGTTTGGAGGATAGGAGAGTAAGTGACAACATTTCTAAGGATAGTATAGGATTCAAGACAATCCTCGTTGAATCCAAATGGGACATCATTTAAAAGGAGCCTGGTCAGGTTTGGACTATCTTAGAGAAATCCTGTATGAAACGTCTGTAAAACCCAACATGTCCCAAAAATGACTTGATTTGTCGGACCGAGGCTGGTGGCAGTAACTTGTAAATTACATCTGATTATGCTCGATCAACCTCCAATCACTTCTCTGAAATCTTATGGCCTAGTATTATTCCATCTTAAACCATAAAATGCCTCTTTTCACATGAGAGTACTAGGTTCACATCTATACACCTTCTCAAGCTCTTGGATAGATGTGCCAGACAGGTTGAAAAATCATCTCCAAATACAGAAAAATCATCCATAGAAACGTCAATATAGTCCCCTATCATATCTGAAAAGATAGCCATCATGAAACATTAGAATGTTCCTGGAGCATTGCACAATCCCAACGACATTCTCTTAAATGCGAAAGTACAAAAGGGGCATGTGAGTGTGGTTTTATCGATCTTTAGGACTGATAGCTACCTAGTTGTATCTTGAGTACCCATCTAGAAAATAGAAAAACTTCTTCCCAGCAAGTCTTTCCAGTATTTGGTCTATGAATGGTAGTGGGAAATGGTCTTTCTTGGTTGCAGAGTTAAGTTTCCTGTAATCTATACACACCCTCCAAGAAGAGGTGGTGTGGGTAGGGATGGATTCACCATCTTCAGTTTTAATAACAGTCAATGTTGCCTTCTTAGGTACTATTTGGATAGGGTTACCCATTAACTATCAGAAATTGGGTAAATGATGTCAGCATCTAACCAATTAATGATTTCCATCTTGATAACTTCTAGCATGTTAGGATTTAGTCTTCTTTGTAATTGTCTAGAAGGTTTTACCCCTTCTTCGATATAAATATGGTGTGTGCAATATGAGGGGCGAATTCCCTTAAGGTCTGAAATGCTCCACTCAATAATAGCTTTATGTTCCTTTAAGACTGCTATGAGTTATCTCTCTTATTCTTGGGTTAGTCATGAGTTCCCGATCACAGGAAGGGTTTCCAATTCACCCAAGACCACATATTTTAATGAATCGGGTAGAAGCTTGACTTCTAGCATTCGTGGAGAGGGTTCAATGATATTTTGGGAGAATTGATCTTGGTGTGAGGTTAGCAAGGGAATGTCTTAATGTTCATGAAAAGCAAGTGGGGTCACTAAGTTGATGGGCACTAAAGGTCTCATAGAGGTCATGCTTGCGAGACGACCTTGTTCTAAACTTGATTCCATGTCGTCTACCTCTGTGAAATAATATGGTGTAGTCCCATTTCCTTCCAAGGTTAATTCCATGTGAGAGGTTGAGTCCATGTCCACTAAACTGTCAGGGGTGATCTGCGGAGGCTAATCAGAATCACTAGAATCTCCCTAGGCTATGCCTAGAAATTTAGCTGAAATTCCCTTCAATGTCACAAAATTAAGCATCCCAGGTGAATGGCAAATTGGATCAGTGTAAAGCATCCCAATGTTGGCACAGAGTTCCTGATCGTCATCCTCAAATTCATCATTTATTCTATCACAATCAAAGTTCTTTGTTTCCTGGAAAATATCCATCATTAATTTATGATCTCCCAAGTCTATTTCCATACATCTGGTTGCATAATCAATGTTTGCCATGGCAGTCACCAAGAATGGATGACCTAGAATTAAAACATATCAAAACAAGATCAAAATGACAAGTTTTGAAAGAAAAAGAGTAGAGAAACGGGATATACCAAGGATTGACAAGGATTGATCTAATCGACAGCAAGGAGGACAAGGATGGATGTTTGGAAGGTCAATCCAAGATCAAAACAACTTTTGATGTTGCTGCGAAAAATCATCGCAAAAAGATTGAGTTTGGAAAACCCGTCGTTGTAGTGCAATTTGCGAGAAAATCCATCAACAAATAAATCAAAACAACTTTTGATGTTGCTGCGAAAAATCATCGCAAAAAGATTGAGTTTGGAAAACCCGTCGTTGTAGTGCAATTTGCGAGAAAATCCATCAACAAATAAATTTACCAAAACTCAAAGGAATTCTGGGTCAAACACAAGGAGGCTACGTTGATTCGCAATCCGCAATTCTATCTTTTTGTGTAATTTTGGTTTTAAGATGGGATAATCACAATGAATTGATACTATACTAAAGAGCGATAGAAAGATAGAAAGAGAGAGAACAAAACACTTTATAACAGAGATATTATTTTTACAACTAGAACCCTGGAAATATTACAACTAGAAAGGAGTAAATCTACTCTAGAAAGCAGTAAAGAGAAGGGAGGTGAGAAATTATCCTCCTCGAAGGCTGCTTAGAGGACGAGTCGGAACAAGGCGACGCAGAGCTGAGACGGAAGATGGAGAATGAAGCGAGAAGAACTAGGGGTGAGGAAGGACGTCGTCATCGCAGGATCCACTTCCGGAATGGGGGTTAGAAGACGACCACGGGAGCTCCACAAACGAGGTGAGAAGTGGGCAAAATTTTGATTTTAACTCTAGAGGGCATCTCAGGTTTGGGACAAGCTTCTTTGGAGCTTTGGAGAGAAAGAGAGGTGAAGGGATGAGACATTTGAGTGGTAGGGGTGCCCTTTTATAGATGTGAGAGTTGAGGGCAAAAGAGACATTTCCAAGCTTTAAAACATTCATTTCATTGCCTTTTGTGACGTTTATGACCATCACTATAGCTCAGACGTGGCTGAAGACATGCGCATGCCCCTACCTCTTCGCCTTCAGCCTTCAAAATGCCCATGCACGTTTGAGTGTTGTCAGCGATCGGACGGCCTAAAATCCATCTTGCCCATGCCTTCATCGCGTGCCTAAAGTCTGCGCGTGCGATGGCATGTCCAATAGCATGTCAGATCGTGTGTGCAGCGCTCCTCGCATTTGGGCGCACCACGTGCCCACTCCATCACCATCCATCATGCATCACACAGCCTAATTTGGCTGCACCCATGCTCAAGCCTTGATTTGAGGCACATGGGACTCAATCCCGTGCCCTCTATCTCACGAGCATGCGCTCGCCCAACATGCCAAGCCACCCTCTTTGTCACGCAATTGCTTTTGTGCTTAGTCGATCTTGGTTGTTGGATCATCTAACAGTCGAGATCATGTGTTGATCTTTGCTTGGAGAGGTGGAGCAGGAGGCCTTGGAGAGCGTTGGGCGGCTGGGATGGCACTACGTGGCACCATCTTTGCCGTCCATCTTTTGTGAGTTGTAGATGGTGCCATGGATGTTGGATTGGATTGATTTTCACGCCATTGAGCTACGATCGTTGATCCAAACCCATCCGTGTGGTCAGATTTGTCATCTGAAATATTATTTGCATCACCTGGCCCCTTGACCTTTAATCTTTCTCAGACTGCATCTAATGCTACGGAAGTCCAATCAAGGTGATCTTGGAGTCGTTGAACTCCAATCATCGCCTTGATCAAATCCGTACAGTTTGATCTTAAATCCAAGGCCCTGATTAAATATTGTATGTCCCTGACCACCAAAAAGAGTAAATTACTATACAATTTATACAATTTGACCTAAATGCATGTTATGCAATATTTACAATGCATGATGCTTCCATGACACTAAAAACATGCATAAATAGACATTTTCGGCTATTCAGATGCAGGCACATCACACCCCCATGCCTATCTTTTGCTAGTCCCTAGCAAAAATTATATGCCATTTATGAATGAATTAGGATTGGATTTCTTGGGCAAAAGTTATTCTTCAACATTAGGAAATTTTTACTAAGGACCTAAACTACAAAGACACAACAGCACCTAGGTGTCTGCCAAAATGTAGACCTCCCAAGCCCTCACCTTATTCAAAAGTGGAAGCATTTTTTCTTTTTTCTTCTTTTCCTTTTTTTTTTGGATTTTTAAGTTTAGGGTTTCGAGATAGCTTTCTATGGCTACCCAACCCACCCAAGACTAGATGAGAACTCTAAGTTCTAAGCATTTTTATGTGTAAAATGTGATAGACTCACTAATCGATGATTAGAATGGACTTCAATTTTCTATGCCCCTAGGTGACATGAAGAAAAAGAATTCTGCCTAAAGGTGTATCTATACAACAGGTAACTTTCTCCCTACTTTTCTTTTTATAGGGTCAACACAAGGGTGAACCCAGTGTATATGTCCCCAGCTTATTCTACTTCTCCACTTCTTCCTAAGTGTTTGGAGTTAAACGTGCATTTTTGTGAGCTGGGTTCTAGACAATCGACCAATGGGCTATTACCCACAATAACTTGCCAGCCATACTCATGCGGTGAAGTGTGGCTTATTTCTCTTTTCTTCTTTTCTATTTTTATTTTTCTCTTTTTGGATATTTTTCTTTTCTTTTTTTCTAAGTAGGTGGCTTCCCTGATCTAAGATTTAACTAAAGGCAGTAGAAGAGAGTGGTCGTGTGACTGGGCTCTGGACAATCGACCAATGGGCTGTTACCCACAATAACTTGCCAGCCATACCACCCTAAAAGGTTCATTAGCTACCCAATTTCTATTAAAACTGTAGAAAAGTGAGTCCGTGTAAATAGTGTGTAGATGCTTAGACTTAAAGTTTCTTCAAATCAGAGGGTGGGTTGATAATTCGTGTACTTATCACCCCAACTTATTTAACCAATTTGAAATAAATTCAGTATGGCAAGGACTCGATAAACAAATCCACATTTTAGTGGACACCCAGGTTGATTAAGCTCGAAGACCTAAAGGGTCGAAGTGTTCAGATCCTACTGTATTATTTCCTAAGGTTGAAAAATCCTAATGCCTAAGTATTCTTTTCCTAATTCAAAAATTTTTTTAATAATAAATAAAGAGAAAAATAAGCAAAATTTGCAAGAATTCCATAGAGCTGACAAAATGATTCAGAAATGAAACCACACCCCATACCTAGCTGATGCAATGTCCTCATTGAAAATAAAACGCATGAGAAGCAGGGTAGAATGAAGAAAATATCACTTGTATTCAATGATGTTCGGGTCAGCTCTGAGTCAGACTATACAAGTGCTGAGTTTAATGCCATCAGCTAGGCAAAGTCCAACCAAAGAAGTTAAATCAAGGTTAAAACAACCTTGTCTGAGACGGGTTCTAGAATAACACAATCAACAAAAGGTTTCAGATGTCCGTTGACCTTAAAAGAATTACCCATCTTTGGGTCAGAGATCTCAATGGCCCTGTTTGGGAATATTCGATCGATTATGAACGGGTCGTTCCACTTTGACCTAAGCTTGCCGGGAAAGAGCTTAAGTCGAGAATCAAAGAGCCAGACCTTCTTGTTTGACTCAAAGCTCTTACGGGAAATCAGTTGGCCATGAAGAGCTTTGGTCCAAGCCTTATAGATCTTGGCATTTTTGTACGTATCGTTTCTAAGTTCCTCCAACTCAGATAGTTGGAGCTTAATGGTCATTCCGGCTAAACTTAAATCAAAGTTGCATTTCTTGATTGCCTAGAATGCCCAATGTTCAATCTCTACAAGTAAATGACATGCCTTTCCATACGCCAGATGAAATGGTGACATGCCGATAGGCATTTTGTATGCCATATGGTAGGCCCAAAGAGCATCCTCAAGCTTTTGAGTCTAATCTTTTCGATCAAGTCTAACCATCTTTTGCTGGATGTTCTTGATCTCCCGATTGGAGATCTCGGCCTGTCTGTTCGTCTAAGGGTGGTACGGTGTGGAGATTCTGTGATTTACTCCATATTTTGCCAATAAATTACATAACTGGGCATTTGAGAAGTGAGTACCACCATTGATGATGATGGCCCTCGGAATCCTGAACCGATTGAAGATATTTTTCTTGACAAAATCAATGACCACCTTATGGTCATTGATTCGGGTGGGAATATCCTCGATCCACTTCACCACGTAATCAACAGCAACGAGAATGTACTAGTGTCCAAATAAAGGAAGGGTCCCATGAAATCGATGCCCCAAACATCAAAGATTTCGATGAGAAGGATTGGGTTAAAGGCATCATATCTCTCTTGGTTATGCTCCCAAGTGCCTGGCATCGGGAACACAACCTCAAGAATTCCTAGGCATCCTTGAATAAAGACAGCCAATAGAATCCAGATTGAAGTATTTTTGTAGCCGTCTGCTTCCCAAAGAAATGTCCACCACATGTAGATGCATGGTAGAACTCAAGTATGCTTTGAAACTCATTCTCAAGAATGCATCGGCGAATAATCTGATCAGAACCGATGCGATACAGTTCAGGGTCATCCCAGAAGTAATATTTGGCCTCAGATTTAAGTCTATCCCATTGGTGCTTGGTCCAATCTTGGGGGATTTGACCAACATCCAAGTAATTTACTATGTCTGCAAACCAAGGGGTTTGGACACCTGAAACTGCCAAAATAGTCTCATCCGAAAAAGTATCAGTAATCGGAATATCCAGACGAGAAGAATCACTTAGAAGCCTTGATAGATGATCTACCACCACATCTTGTGCCCTAGATTTATCTTTGATTTCAAGATCGAATTCTTGAAGTAGAAGAATCCATCGAAGGAGCCAGGGTTTGTCATCTTTTTTGGCCAAGAGATATCTCAAGGCCGAGTGGTCAGTGAAAATTATGACGTGAGACCTTAAGAGGTAAGCCCTGAATTTTTCTAAAGCAAATACTACAGCTAGCAATTCCTTTTCAATAGCAGTGTAATTCCTCTAGGCTTCGTCCAGAGTTTTGCTAGCGTAGTAGATGACAGAGGGCTTTCTATCTATCTTTTGACCCAAAACAGGCTCGACCACGTAATCAGAAGCGTCGGTCATGATCTCAAATGGGGCAGTCCAGACTGGTGGTTGCAACACTTGAACACAAGTGACTGTCATTTTAAGAAAATTGAATGCCTTGCAGCATGATTCATTGAAATCAAACAGTGTATCTTTGACAAGAAGGTTGCTCAAAGGTCAAGCAACCTTGGAGAAATCCTTGATGAACCTTCTATGGAATCCCACATGATCGAGAAATGAGCAGATTTGTTTAACAGATGTGGGAGGAGGAAGTTTGGAAATAGCATCAACCTTAGCTTTGTCGACTTCGATTCCCCGTTCAGAGATTACATGATCGAAGACAATACCTTCTTGTGTCATGAAATACTCTTTTCCCAGCTAAGGACCAATCTTGTTTTGATGCATCATTTAAGGATCAATTCTAGATTAGCCAGGAAAGATTCAAATGAATCTCCTAAAATGGAGAAATCATCCATGAAAACTTCCATAAATTCTCCCACCATGTCAGAAAAAATGGCTAGCATACACCTTTGAAAAGTCATAGGTGCATTGCAAAGCCCAAATGGCATTCTATGCAAAGAAAAGGTTCCGTAGGGACAGGTGAAAGTCATCTTTTCCTGATCCTCGGGATGGATAGGGACTTAATTGTATCCTGAGTAACAATCCAGGAAACGGAAGTACTTTTGCCTAGCAAATCTTTCAAGGATCTGATCGATGAAGGGCAAAGGGAAATGATCCATTTTGGTGGCTATGTTCAGCTTCCTGTAATCTATACAGACTCTCCAGGAGGAAGCTAAACGAGTTGTGATAGATTCTCCTTTCTCGTTAGTCACAATGGTAATCCTGGCTTTCTTGGGAACAATTTGCATGGGACTTACCCATGGACTATCTGAGATTGGGTAGATGATTCCTACGTCAAGTCACTTAATAATTTCCTTCTTGACCACTTCTCGCATATTAGGGTTCAATCTCCTCTGCATCTAGCGAGAAGGGCGGGATCCATCTTCCATGAAAATTTTGTGATATCAATAGGATGGCTCAATCCCCCTAAGGTCATCGATGGTCCAACCAATTGCCTCTTTATGTTCTTTTAAGACCTTGATCAGTTTTATCTCCTACCCTTTACTCAATCTAGAACTAATAATCACATGGAACATCTTCTTAGGTCCTAAAAGTTGATATTTCAAACTCTTAGGTAATGGTTTCAGTTCGAGATGGAGAGGGTCTAAGATGGAAGGTAAGAAAGATGCTGATGAAGATTCATCAGGATGATCAAGACAAAGAGTTTGAAAGTGAACAAAATCAGCAACCTCTTCAGAATGTGGCGGGTTTGCCACGGAGGGTTGTGGGCTGGGTTCATCGGTGCAGGAGGAACTCTCAATAGCAGATACAGCCATACATGTCTCAATATTCAAATGATCTTCCTCGAGTTCCTCTAAAAATCCACAATCCTCAAATTTATTAATCGCCTTAAAAATATCCAATTTCAGTTTCCAATCCCCAAAGGCAATTTCCATGCTACTGCTCTCACAGTTGATATTGGCCTTAGCGGTAACCAGGAATGGACTCCCCAGAATGATGGGCGTGTTCCTTAAATTCTCAAGCACATCCATGTCAAGGACAAGGAAATCTACAAGAAAATAGAAGTCCCTAACCTTGACAATAACATCCTCAATAACGCTTCTCAGATTTGTGACCGAATAGTCCGCTAACTACAGCATTCTGAGGTCAACTGAAGTTCACCTAATTCAAACTTCTCGTAAAGAGAAGTCGGAATTAGGTTAATGGATGCACCTAGATCCAAGAGTGCCTGGTCAAAACTATAATCTCCGATAACACATGAAATCAAAGGGGCACCTGGATCTCTCTTTTTCAAAGGAAGGTGATGCAGGATAATAGAACTAGCCTACTATTCGGCAAGCGTAGAGAGTGTTTTGATAGGAAAAAGCGTCGTAGTATAGTGCGCAATATGACCAAACAATAATATTTATAGAAAGATAACGAGACTTGGAGTCCCGATCGTTCATCTCTGGGAGGCGTTTGTTTTAATTCTGAATCGATCTTTTATCGCTCTACTTTATTTAAAATTGCATGCCGATTTCTAATCTTCGAATTAAGACTTCACCACTTCTATTATGGATTCTGATCACATGCGCGTGCGTTAAATAGATAACAAATGTAAAAGTATGAGTTTCGGTGCGCATGATTCTAGTGATGTGGTGGCTGTTCACAGAAAATGCGTCTATAGTTAGATTTTGTATATTTTTCAGAACTGACATGCCTGTTGCAAAATATATAAGTGAAAATAGGCAACTTGAATCACTCAGAAAAGATGGCAATCAATAAGCTCATGGTTATTTCAAAACATAGAGATATATATAAAAATGTATCTTTCATTCGTTCATTTGGAGAAGTGTTTGCAACATGGAATGTAGAGGAAAGCTTGTACAAGAATGCTTAAAAATGTAAATCTAGCTACCAGAAAATGATTGCATACAGGAATCTACGGGGGGATTTTGCATGCATCATTGGGGGAGAATAAGGACTACACTACTAAACAGTAAATAGAAGCAGTAAATGTAAAGAGCTAGCTACTAATCTATCAAAAAGTGAGGGCATTCAGAGGTGGGCTCTGATGGCCTTGGAGTGGTAGGGAGGAGCATGAGGGGCGGCCAATGGAGCTTAGGCCGACCCTTAGAGAGAGGTTGGAGGAGTGATCCAGCATCCTAGCGTTGAGATGGTGTCCTTCATGGTGGTGCTCTGCTCATGGAGGTGGAGTGGAGATGGTAGTGGCTAGCCTAAGTAGAGGTGGACGTGAATGGAGCCAAGCATGTATGGCCAAGACTGGATGTGCAGTTCTTAGATCCACAAAAAGTGGATCTAAGAATTGAATGCCTCTTGGTTGCTAAATTTGGCAACCAAGAGTGGCGCCACTTCAAGAGAGTTCTAGAGAACACTAGAGGAGTGTGTGTGCGTGAATGGGTGTGTGTGTGTGTGTGTGTGGTCGTGCCCTAGGTGGCTAAGAGGTCTAGGTTAGGTCCTAAGGGGTTAAGGTAGGTGTAGGCCTTGAATTAGGGTTGTAAACCCTAATTCACTAAGGTAAAGTGCAATTAAACTTGATACAAGTTTAATTGAATGAGTGTGGACCTAATTGAGAGTGAAATAACTCAATTAGATTGGGCTTAGGTCAATTGGACTCTCACTAAGTCCAATTGGACTTGTGTGGGTTGAGATCTGAGCTCAATTGGACCCCATGAGTCCAATTGACTTAGGTGATGGTAATTGACTTTGATCTAAGTCAGTTGGGTTTAGTGAGGACCTAATTAGGTCCTTAGGAAGGTATAGAGGTGGTGTACTAGGATTAGGATACCTTAATTTAAGTTCCTATGGGGTTGGATTTGGGTCTAGGGAGCTAGAGATCCAAGATCAAGACTTGAATCTCAAAACAGGAATTGGAGAGCAATTCCAGACATCCAAAAATAGAATCAGATGTCTTATACTCAAAAATCATAAGTCTAGACTTGTTGTCTAGACGTCCAATCAGAGTCAGGAAGAATTCAAGGTTCTGTCTTGGGTATTCTACAAAAATTAGACGTCTGACAAAGTGTCTGGATGTCCAATAACACTGCAGAAGTGGGTTTGAGGTGTGCGAGAGTTGGCTAAGGGTTCTGGATGTCCTAAAATTCATCTGGACGCCCAAATAAGGGTTGGAATTAGGGTTTTAGGGTTTCCTAGGGTGTGGTGACCTAATCTAAGGGTGGCTAAGGCTTGGGGAAGTCTCTAGGCTATCTTAGGGCTAGGATGGACCTAAGCTCTTCACATTTTACTGCTTTATTCCTACTTAATAGAATAGCAAACCTTAACTCCCTTACATTATTATATCCTACATCTAATCTAAGTCTTCTACTCCAACTCTGCTGCAACACCCGTTATTCCTGATCCAGCTTCTGATCAGCTTATTGCCTGCAATTGACATACTGCACTTAATCAGCACATTATAACATTGTTTTATGCATAGATAAAGTAAAGCAGTAAATATGCAAATAATGCTTAAGCATGCATGAATTACCCTAACTTATGCTAAGTTCTAGCCTAATTTAGGTCAATTAAGACCTATGATTACTGCGCAATCACCTACTTGGAGAGTATCACCTACCTCGAAATAGATTCCCTCGACTTACACTTCTAGGTTCATAAATACTTTAAGAATTTAGCATAAGCCGGTATGTGTTTGATAGCATCGAGGAGTGGGATATTGATTTCAACATTCTTGAATATATTCAAGAGCTCCTCGTCACTATCAACAGGCTTCTTCTTCCTGGGTTTAATCAAGGCCTCAGGAAAAGGAACATGAGTCAAATCCTCAGAATCAGGTTCCTGAGCCTTGATTTCTTCTTCAGAGTTCTCCTTTGTTTCCTCAAGCTCACCAGGTTTTTCTTCACTAAAGTAGGGTAGGTGTGGATCTTGGGTTTGCCTTCCACTCCTCAAAGTAATGGAGTTGGCAAATGCATATGGGTTTAGGTCTTGGGGAGGGTCAGGAAAGATCGAAGGGGCTTGATTAGCCAGAAACCTCGAATTTGATGAAGCAGAAGAGGAAGGACCCTGCTCAACCACCTGAGCATGTGCATGTGGGTCCCTCTGATTCCCATACCCTTAGGCTTGGTTGCTTTGATTCTGTATGTTGCGCAAGTTGGGTACGGGTTGAAATGGCAAAGATCCAGGCTAACGGGTATAAGCAATGAGCCCGATTTGCAAGTTGTCCAATGAGGTTTTCATTTGTTACATGAGCTGGAGCATAGATCCTTACATCTCTACCATCTACCGGTTCAAATCAGCCTACCCTACGAGTTGACGGGCATTCCAAACTGGCTGATTGACCTAATTTAGGGGCAGCTGAGTATAAACATGACCCTGACCCATTGGTCTTTGCAGAGCATAGTTGCTAGGTCGGAATTGGGTCTGCTACCCCAGATTTTTCCAGGAGAAGTTAGGGTGGTTCCTCCAACCCGGATTATAAGCATTGAAATATGGGTTGGACCTAACGTTCTCCTGTACAGCATAGACATTGCTCGGGCATGTTTCGCATGTTAGAAATCGAGGTTACAAGTAACCTGTCGTCGTAGCTGCAAAACACGTCGATCAAATAAAATTTATACCGAAACTCCAAGGGAGTCCCAGATCGAACATAGGGAGGCAACATTTACTTTACTTGAAAACCGTGCTTCGATTCGTTTCTTTTTGGTATTTTAGGGTTTTGAAATTTTTTTATATTTTTGAAATAAAAGAAAACAAGCAAATGTATCACAAGATAGAGATGAAACAAATATGATATATATGTCAATCCAATGTCGATTACAATGAACTATAAAAGCATAAAAAGAGAGGGGGGTGAGAGAAAATCTCCCGAATCGGCTGTTCGGTGAGATGACAATGCCTGGCGGAAGCTCGGACGAAGGAGGTGAGGAGCGGGACGATGGAGGTGAGATGTAGGAGGATGTCGTGTTGAGGAAAGCTTCGGCGTGGCTTCGGATTGGAGATGAGAAGACGGAGGTGATCTGCTACCGGAATGGAGGTGGGAGGACAGCTTCAAGGTGACCTATGAAGGGAGATGGGAAGTTGGAGGAGTATTTGGTGGGGCAGAGGTTCGCTATACTAATAGGCACCTTGGGAGCTTGAGAACAAGCTCTAATGGAGCATTAGTAGGATTGCTAGAGCTTGGGAGTAGGTAGGAGTAGAGTAGGTAGAGATTGCTTGGAAGGGAGGGGGTGTAGGTCCTTTTATAGTGGTGGAGAAGAGGCAAAAATCGGTGTGGGACCATTAGTGACATCCAGCCCATCGCTGGAAACATCGCTGTAGGTAGCTCATGGCCGCTGGCGCCCACAGCTGGCTCTACTGGCATGTGATGAATTGCCAACGGCTGTAAGCATCGCTATAAGTCCAACTCATGTGTCGATGTAGTCCACCTCACGCTGCGCTAGCGCCGCTTCTGCCTTGCCGTGCGCACGTGCGCCCACGCACTAGCGCTGCGCTGGTGCTGCGCGCATGCACGCCCGCAAGCTCACCCGCGCTGCTGTGTGCATGCGGTGCTACATGCGTGCGCTGGCAGCCTGGGCTACACCACGTGGCGTAGTCTGGGCCGTCCATCTTCTTGTTGTAGGGGCTACTACAAAGGTCGAATTGAGTCGATTTTCACGCCGTTAGGCTGCAATCGTCGACCCGAATCCATCTGCGCAATCGGATTTATCATTTGAAGCTCCAAATTATGTCTCCTAGTCCCTTGGCCGTTGCTCTTCCTCGGACTGCATATGGTGCTACGGAACTCCGATTAAGGCAATTTCAGAGGCGTTGGACTCCGATCGTTGTCTTGATCAGATCCGTACAGTCAGATCGTCAATCCGAGGCTCCAAAATAAATATCCTTCTCTCCTAACCACAAAAAGGACACAATTAACCTAAATTATACACAACTACTCTAAATGCAGAATGATGCATGCTATGTAATATTTATAACATGAAATGCAAATCTAAGCCTAGGAGCATGCATAAATAGGCATTTTACCCACAATAAATGTGTTTACATCATACCCCCATGCCTATCTTTTGCTAGTCCCTCGCAAAATTAAACTATATGCCATGTATAAAATCAAAATTAGGATTAGATCTCTTAGGCCTAAGTCATTTATTAACAATAGAAATTTTCAACTAAGGTCCTAAACCACGGAGACTCAACAATACCCGAGTGTCTGCCAAAATGCAGACCGCCCAAGTCCTTGCCTTATTTGAGAAGGGAAGAAATATATATTTTTTATTTTTCTTCTTTTCTAATTTTTTTGTACTTTTGGAGTTTGAGAGTTCCGGGATAACTTTTTACGACTACCCGACCAGCCCAAGACTCAAAAAGGACTCTAAGCACTAAGCATCTTTGTGAAAAAGTGATAGACTCACAAAACGGTTGTTAAGATGGATTTCGAGTTTCTACGACCCTAGGTGACCTTGCCTAAAGGTTTATCTTTATGATCGGTAGCTTTCTCCCTACATCTTTTATTTATGGGGTCAACACAAGGGCGAACCTAGTGTATATCTCTTCGATTTATTCTACTTCCCCGCTTCTTCCCAAAGTGTTTTGGGAATTATTATGCATTTATTTTTTTTGTGAGCTGGGTTCTAGACAACCGACCGATGAGCTATTACCACCGATAACTTGCCAGCCATACTCGTGCCGTGAAGTGTGGTTTTATTTATTTTTTTTATTTTCTCCTTTTTCATTTTCTTTTTTTTCTTTTCTTTTTGAGTGTTCCTTTTTTCTTATAAGTAGGTGGCTTCCCTGATCTAAGATTTACCTAAAGGCAGTACAACAAAAATGGCCTTGTGGCTGGGCTCTAGACAACCGGCCGATGAGCTGTTACCATTGACAACTTGCCAGCCATACTACCCAAGTCGGTCCCTTAGCTACCCAATTTCCATAAAAACCATCGGAAAGTGAGTCAGTGCAAAAAATGTGTGTAGATGCTTAGGCTTACAGTCCCCCTAAATCAGAGGGTGAGTTGATAAGTCACATACTTATCATCCCAAATTATTTACCAAATTAAAATAAATTTTAATTGGCTAGAACTCGAGACTAAATCCACATTCGAGTGGACACCCGGGCTAATTAAGCTCGAAAACCTAAAGAATCTAAGTGTTTAGGTCCTCTTGTATCATTTCCTAAAGTTAATAACTTCCAAATGCCTAAGTTCTCTTTTCCTAATTTCTTTCTTTTTTTATTTTTTTTAATTTTATGAGAAACTAAAAGAAATTCTACGAAGTTAACATAATGATTTCAGGAATCGATTATCCACCCCCCCATGCCTAAATGATACAATGTCCTCATTATAAAAATAAGGACATGAAAAGGGCGGAGTAAACAGAATATCACCTGAACATCGCGAGGAATCCGATCATCTCCGCAGAGAACGTGAAATATAAACACATGCTAAATTTATTGCCTTCAGCTAGGCATAAAATACATACAAGGAAGAAATTGAGAATTCACAAGTGCAGGTCAGAATCAAAATCAAAAGGTTGATCCTGAAACCCATCTACAGAAGATGTCCACAGACGTGGACGAGATTATGGTGCAGAACCATGCCCCAGGGTCGAGTGGTTCTCAGGTTCTGGATGAAAATCACCCAGAACCAAAGGTTGTTGTGTTTGCAGGGCCGAGCCTGCGGTTTAGTGGTGTGCAACCCAAGATCAAAGTGTCGGACAATGGGTAAAGATGGCTCAATAGGTGCAGTTGTCCAGTTAACATATAGCTCAGAAAAATAATCATTTATTCCAGGTTTGGGTCGCACGTGAAAGACATCATAGGGGTCCATATAGAAGATAGGTGGTTTCAGGTCAATAGGTACCCTTATATCCAAACTTGTTTTTCCCTCAAAATTAACCTCCCAAATTTTCATTTCCAAATTCCTATTCTCTGAAATCAAGGTTTCCGGGACCTCCAGATCATTATACACCCCATCTAAAGTACCCAAGTCCAACAATTGTGGCTAAATCAGGATTGACTTGGGCACAATGATCTCAAAAGTATGTTCATTCAGCTCTTTAGGGTGTGGTTGAGGAATGGGGATACTAATTGAGTCGTCGGGTATCGGATCCTCCAAGTTAGCCCCAACTGAATCAGTATCTTCAGTAGTCGGGCTTCCAAATTGGGCGTCATACTCCTCGAGCCTGTATGTCTCACTAAAATCATTCTCCTCAAGCTTAAGTGAGACTTTACTAAGAGATTCCTCACCCTCAAAATCAAAGAATTCATGATCCTCATTTGTATATGTCTCAACATCACAAGTCATTCCATCATCCAAGGAGACATAATTTGTTTCATTTCCTAACTTGGGGATCTCAGGTGAATCAATCAGTTCATCCTCAAAGGGTTGCTCTAACCCAACTTGGTCATCCCTGGTCTCAGAAAATGTATCCCCCCTGACATGCGCTTGAGCGGGTTCAAACATTGGCTCTCCTGAAGAGGGTTCATCGTGAGAATCATCCCAAGATTTGACTAGTGCAACCACAAATTTCATCCTCAACATCGATAATTTCCCAAGAAGGAACTCACCCAGGTCCCTATCCCTAACATTTTGGAGCAAATCAAATAGAGAACTATTAAGTTCATCAATCATTTTGATCATAGGTTCCAATGCTTCAGTGCATGGTGTTGGCCGAGCTTCTAAAGATTGTATAGTGTTCCTCAAATTAGCCAACACCCTATCCTGGATCTAGTTCACCTGAACCGACTGGTTCGATTCAGGTTTTGGTGGGTTTGGGTTGAAACTAGGGGAGTCAAGGTGTCGAGGTTCTCGAGTCCCTCCTTGATAGTAGGTCATTTCAGGTTTTTTAAAGGTCGGTGGCGACCTAAATTCAGCATAATTCTAGGGAGGGTAAGTGTTATAATTAGCATGCCCTTCACGATTATAGATCTGGTTAGGTTGATCATCAAAGGATGGAGATCTATAATTATTGTAGCTCTGGGA
The DNA here is from genome assembly GCA_037157565.1 of Thalassia testudinum. Taxonomy (NCBI): domain Eukaryota; kingdom Viridiplantae; phylum Streptophyta; class Magnoliopsida; order Alismatales; family Hydrocharitaceae; genus Thalassia; species Thalassia testudinum. The sequence continues at coordinate 103,320,444 of JAZHRO010000063.1, forward strand.
AGGATAGTAGTCATAGTCTTGTTGTCTAAGGTTAAGCCCTGGACGCTGAGGTCCGGATTCATATCCCCAATCAAAGTCATCCAGGCTAGTGGATGGATAATTACAAGTTAAGTTGGGATAGTAATCATCTTGGGGGTAAGTGGTGGTAGGAGGATAGGATGTGAAATGTGTGTAGGATGTGGACGCGTACATGGTGAAGTAAGGAAGGAAATCAGAAGAGAAAGGAGCCCTGCAATACAAAAATACAAGCCTGTCCTTAGGTTGGGTAGCCTAAAGGTCTACAGACTCTCAGAATCCATCCTAAGATTATAGACATTTACTCTACTTATGTCCAGGCAATCCAACCAATTAGGAGGGACTGGGGAGAAAGTTCTTCCTTTGGCTTGCGCCTCCGGTTCCTAGTGTACCCCCCAGCCGCGGTCGTTTGATGCTACTCCCCTAGCTAGAAATTAGATTGACTAGTATAAGTTGGTTAATCATGAACAATCTCAATCTGGATCCCGACGAGCGAACCATTCCTTAGGGCCAACGTCTAATCAATTTTTAGTTATGCTTGGGACAATGGTGCTTCACGAATGTGATGGGCCCTTTAGATGGGTTGTGCCCTTAATGATCAGTTAAAATGTGTGTGTGTGCACAACCAGGGTTTGCAAACAAGGTTATTTGATGATGTGTCTTTTAGAGTTCAACCTTGTTTAGTAGCTTTTAGGGTTTATTTCTTAGGTTGGTTCAATCAAGCTTTAGTAGAACACTCCAAGTTTTGAAAGCATGGGTGATGATATGTTCCTTTAAAAATCAAAAATAATGCGGAGTGCCTGGTTCAGCCCTAGGAATCAACCTTAAGTGGCAAGCTACTTGATGGATTAATTTTAGATTGAGTGGTGCGGGCCAAACAGCTCAATCAATTGGCCTATTACACCACTTAGTTTAGGCACACAGAAACTTTTGACCTATTCAGATTTCTACTCACTTATTTGTGTGTTGAATTAAGTGTACCAGGTCCACAGGTCAGATCCCGGTTAAGTGGTAGAATCGATGTGATTATGCGCCTTAGGGTGAGAAGTTGTGGGTGTTAAGTGTGTAGCTTACAGAAAATCCCACAATCAAATAACATTTTTTTTATTTTTTATTTTTATTTATGTGGATGGTGAGGTGAGTGGAGGTGGCAAACAAACAACCAAATCTATCCTAGGGTTAATAAAAAATACCTAAGTTGATTTGGGTTTGAGTTATTCGGTTATGGAATGAAAACTAAGGTGGGGGTGGTGTGGGGGACACTTACAAAACACTCTACCTATACTTTACTCCGGTCTACCACACTTGGATCTCCATGCTAGGGTACTTGCAAGACAGTAGATCAAAGACAAGTAGGTTTAGTGCTATGTAAATGCAAAGAAACGCAATAAACAATAAAGTAAATTCCGTTGCCTCCCCGACAACGGCACCAAAATGCTCGGGCGTGTTTCGCATGTTAGAAATCGAGGTTACAAGTAACCTATCGTCGTAGTTGCAAAACACGTCGATCAAATAAAATTTATACTGAAACTCCAAGGGAGTCCCGGGTCGAACACAGGGAGGTGACGTTTACTTTACTTGAAAACCGTGCTTCGATTCGTTTCTTTTTGGTATTTTAGGGTTTTGATATTTTTTTGTATTTTTGAAATAAAAGAAAACAAGCAAATGTATCATAAGATAGAGATGAAACAAATATGATATATATGTCAATCCAATGTCGATTACAATGAACTATAAAAGCATAAAAGAGAGGGCAGTGAGAGGAAATCTCCTGAATCGGCTGTTCGGTGAGATAACGACGCCTGGCAGAAGCTCGGACGAAGGAGGTGAGGAGCGGGATGATGGAGGTGAGATGCAGGAGGACGTCGTGTTGAGGAATGCTTCGACGTGGCTCCGGAATGGAGGTGAGAAGACAGAGGTGATTTGCTACCGAAATGGAGGTGGGAGGACAGCTCCAAGGTGACCAATGAAGGGAGATGGGAAGTTGGAGGAGTATTTGGTGGGGCAAAGGTTTGCTACACTAATAGGCATCTTGGGAGCTTGAGAACATGCTCTAATGGAGCGTTGGTAGGCTTTCTAGAGCTTAGGAGTAGGTGGGAGTAGAGTAGGTAGAGATCGCTTGGAAGGGAGGGGGTGTAGGTCCTTTTATAGTGGTGGAGAAGAGGCAAAAATCGGTATGGGACCATTAGTGACATTAAGGCCGTCGCTGGAAACGTCGCTATAGATAGCACATGGCTGCTGGCGCCCACAGCTGGCTCTGCTGGCATGCAATGAATGACCGATGTCTGTAAGCGTCGTTGTAAGTCAAGCTCATGCATTGCTGTAGTCCACCTCACGCTACGCTGGCACTACTTCTGCCTTGCCGCGCATGCTTGCCCATGCGCTGGCGCTGCATGCATGCACGACGTCGCGTGGACGCACTGCTGCACGCGTGCGGTGCTACGTGCGTGCACTAGCGGCCTAGGCTGCACCACGTGGCGCAGTCTGGGCCATCCATCTTCTTCTTGTTGTAAGGGCTGCTACAGAGGTCGGATTGAGTCGATTTTTGCGCCGTTAGGCTGCGATCGTCAACTTGAATCCATCCACGCGATCGGATTTATCATTTGAAGCTCCAAATTATGTCTCCTACTCCCTTGGCCATTGATCTTCCTTGGACTGCATATGATGCTACGGAACTCCGATTGAGGCAATTTCAGATGCGTTGGACTTCGATCGTCCTCTTGATCAGATCCATACGGTCGGATCATCAATCCGAGGCTCAGAAATAAATATCCTTCTCTCCTAACCACAAAAAGGATGCAATTAACCTAAATTATATACAACTACTCTAAATGCAGAATGATGCATGCTATGCAATATTTATAACATGAAATGCAAATCTAAGCCTAGGAACATACATGAATAGACATTTTACCCACAATAAATGTGTTTACATCAGACATCCTCATAGGGCGAGGATGGGGAGAAAGAAAGGGAGGGATCAAAGAAATTGGGATCAAAGGCCCCAGTTTGGAAGCCGTGAGGTTCTGAGTAATGTTGGCTCACAGGTTGAGCTGCATCCATTTGATTCACGAACACTCATCCAGAAGGAGCTCACGAAGAATGGAATCCTGAATCTTGGGATTGAGTGGATCAAGAATTATTCACAGAGTTTCCAGTCATCCACTCCATCCTTTTGGTAACCAGGTCCACCTTATCTAGTTTATTACAAATCAGCTCCATATCGAATGAATGAGAGTCATGGACCTCATTAATATTCAATCTGGGTTGTTGGGACTAGTTAAACATATCGATGGAGGCATGATTGATTGAATTTTCACTCATTTCATCAAACAAATCATGCACACTATCTGCATCTTTGTTGAGGAAATTGCCTCCGCAAGAAGCATCTACGTGATTTCTGAGTTGCTAAGTCAACCCGTGGTAAATGACTACACGAGTTGCCATTTTGGAATCTCATGGTGTGGACCTTCTACAATAAGTCTTGGAATCACTCCCAGGCACCATGAAACTGTTCCCCCAGCCACTAGAAAAAAGTAATAATTTCCCGCCTCAGTGCATTGGTACGTCGACTAGAAAGTATTTCATTAAGAAAGCTTATTTCATATCATTCCAAGTTGCTATCGGCCTTCCTATGGTCCTGTACCAATGAGCAGCCTTATCCCTAAGAGAGTAGGGAAAGAGCCTAAAATGGGTCTTCAGAGCCAAGCCCATGAAATGTTTGATCAAGCTTAACACCTGGGGCTTGATTTCTATGTCTCCGATAGGAATCTGGACACCAGGATGTTCCCCATAATTTGAATGATCATAAAAATCCTTCAAGGGCTGAGCGCCCTAGATTCTCTAGAACCATTCTTGCATTCTCTGCATTTGTTCCAACTACCTTTGAAACATCTCTTGTTGATTCTAAGGCAGAGGAGGTTGTTGATAGGCCATGGGATCAAATTAGCCAAAATTCAATCTACGCCTCCTAGAATGATCTAATGGTCCTTCCAATCGGGGATTCAATGACCTCCTTCCAAGTATAAACTATGATGAGGTTGGAAGGACTAGGGCTAAGAACCCTGCAGCACAACAAAACAAGCCTGTCCTTAAGTTGGGTAGCCTAAGGACCTAAGCTTCAGGGGATTCAAACCACAATATGAATTTCGTGTTGTCCTTAATTGAAAAGCTGGTTAAGTTGGGATGGCAAGATAGGGGGAGAGTGTCCCAAAGGCCGCTAATTATGCCAAACCCATGCCTACTTAAGTCGTTTGACAATCCGGCCACCCAACTTAGCACCTTCTGGAGAAAGCAAACGTCACAAATTTGTACCATAGTTCGAGAAATCCCCTGAAACCGACGGATGAGTCCTAAGGCCAACGTCTACTTGATTTTAACTTTAGCTTAAGATTGTAGTGCTTATGAAATGTCGTGGGCCCTTAAAATGGGTTGTGCTCTTAATGATTGATTGAATATGTGTGTGTGAGTGCATAACCAGGGTTTTAAAGCAAGATTATTTGGATGAGTGGATTTTAAGGTTCAAATCTTGCTTAAGTAGCTTTTAGGGTTTAGAATTAGGTAAATTCAATCAAGTTTACAAGGCAAACTAAATATTCAAAACATGGGTGAGGATCTTTTCCTTTTGAAATCAAAGTAAAGTGGAGTGCCTGGCATTGACCTAAATTGTAAACCCTAAGGGGAAGCTACTTGATGAGTTGATTTTAGATAAAGTGGTGCGGCCCAAACAACTCAAACAATTGGCCTTGATGATGCACCACTGAGTTAGGCACACAAGTGGTTACCTAATCTGATTTCTACTCAATTATGTGTTCGGGTGTGTGTACCGGTTCCAAAGATCGGTTAACTGGTTGAGTTTGAAAATCAGAAGAGGTTGTGTACCTCTGTGTTTTTTTTAGATTCTTTTTTTCTTTTTAAAAGTGGAGGGTGATTGCGCAGTAATCATAGGTCTTAATTAACCTAAATTAGGCTAGGACTTAGCATAAGTTAGGGTAATTCACGCATGCATAAGCATTATTTGCATCCTTATTGCTTTCTTTTATCTATGCATAAAATAATACTATAATGTACTGATTAGGTGCATTGTGTCAATTACAGGTAATAAGCTGATGAGAAGCTAGATCTGAAGTAGGATCTAAAGCTGGATCTGAAGAATAAAGAATAACTGGTGTTGCAGCAGAGCTGGAGCGGAAGACCTAGATCAGATGTAGTAGATAATAATGTAAGGTATTTAAGGTATGCTATTCTATTAAGTAGGAATAAAGCACTAAATTGTGAAGAACTTAGGTCCATCCTAGCCCTAGGATAGCCTAGAAGCTTCCACAAGCCTTAGCCACCCTTAGATTAGGTCACCGCACCCTAGGAAACCTTAAAACCTTAATGCTAGCCTCTATCTAGATGTCTAGATGAGTTATAGGATGTCCATAACCCTTAGACAACTCCCGCACACCTTAAACCCACTTCTGCAGTGTTATTGGACGTCCAGACACTTGCTCAGACGTCTAATTTCTGCAGAATACCCAAAACAGAACCCAAAATTCCTCCTGACTCAGATTGGACGTCCAGACAACAAGTATGGACTTCTGATTTTTCACTATAAGATGTCTGACACTTTTATTGGACGTCTGGAACTACTCTCCAGTTCCTGTTTTGAGATTCAAGCCTTGATCTTGGATCTCTAGGTCCCTAAACCTAATTCCAACCCCATAGGAACCTAAATTAAGGTGCCCTAACCGTAGTACATCACCTCTAGACCTCCCTAAGAACCTAATTAGGTCCTCACTAAACCTAATTGACTTGGATCTTAGTCAATTCCATCAGCCTATTCAATTGGACTCATTGAGTCCAATTAAGCCTTGATCTTAGCACATACTATCCAATTGGACTCAGTGAGAGTCCAATTGACCTATACCTGACTTAATTGAGTTGTTTTACTCTCAATTAAGTTTTCACACACCCAATTAAACTTGTATTAAGTTTAATTGCACTTTACCTTAGTGAATTAGGGTTTACAACCCTAATTTGAGACCTACCTTGACCTAAGCCCACTAGAACCTAACCTAATCAACCCAGCCACCTAAGTTTCAACCTGCACACACCCACACACACCATCCACATGAAAATACCTAGCCTAGAGTTCTCTAGAACTCTCTACCATGTGTTGTTGCCTTGGTTGCTAAAATTAGCAACCAAGAGCCATTTAATTTTTAGATCCACATTTGGTGGATCTAAAAACCGCCATCCATCCTCTCTCTCTCACTCTCCCATGAGCTCCCACCATAGGCCTCTCTAGAGAATTCCATAATTCTCTAGAGAGCTTCCCTTAGGTCTATTAAAAGACCTAAGGGGTGGCCATTTGCACCCATCCATCTCTTGGCTTAATTCACTTCCATTTAGCTTAGCTACATTCCACCTCCACTCCACTACCACGAGTTGCTCACCATGGCCACCACCATCTCCACACCAGGATGCTAGATCACCTCTCCAACCTCTCTCCAAGGGCTAGCCTAAGCACCATTGGTCGCCCCTCCTCCTCTCAACCATTTAAAGGCCATCAGAGCCCACCTTCGAATGCCCTTATTTCTGTTAGACTAGCTTAGTTCTTCATATTTACATGCTTTTATTACTGCTTAGTAGTGTAGCTCTTTATTCTCCCCTAATGATGCATACAAAATCTCCCCATAGATTCATGTATGCAATCATTTTCTGTTAGTTAGATTTATGTTTTTAAGCTTTCCTCTATAAGCTTTCCTCTAGTTCCGTGTTGCAAACACCCTCATGAATGAATGAAAGAAATTTTCTATGTGTGTGTGTGTGTGTGTGTGTGTGTGTGTGTTGAGAATCACCATGAGTTTATTACAATATATTTTGTGTGATTAAAGTTGCCTACTTTTAATTTCTGATATTCTGGCAACTAAGCATGTCGTGCATAAATACGTAATAACCATAAACTGGCATGCGATTTTTAAGCAAGTAGAGAGAAAAAGATTGATTTCAAATTTGCATAAATGCCTCCCAAAGACGAACGACCGAGACTCAAGTCTCGTTATCTTTACAAAATCATTTTTTTTACGAACGTTTTAGCGTGACTATACTACGATTTCCAGCGACTTTAAAACACGCAAAAATGCCTTCCGTCAGAGGATGGGATGAGTAGAGGTGGAAATCAAAGCATCCAAACTAATCCTAAGGTTTATGAGAACACCTAGATTAATTAGGGTTTGAATTAGGGTTATGGAATGAAATCTATGGAGGGGGGCAAGAATGGGGAACACTTATAATTGTCTTCGACTACACTTTACTCCTTTCTACCACTTGAAGATTCCCTGTTGATGTACCTGCAAAATAATAGAAAAGAAATAAAACAAGTTAGAAAGCAATGAAGTGCGTGAAATGCGGAAAGAAAATCGAGATTCATTGCCTCCCTGGCAACGATGCCAAAATGTTGCTACGGAAAATTGTCGCAAAAAGATTGAGTTTGGAAAACCCGTTGCAGCATAATTTGCGAGAAAATCCATCTACAAATAAATTTATCGAAACTCAAAAAGAAATTCCAGGTCGAACATAGGAAAGCTATGTTGATTCACAATCCGCAATTATATTCTTTTGTGTAATTTTGGTTTTAAGATGGGATAATCACAATGAATCGATACTATACTAAAGAGAGAGAGAGAGAACAAAACACTTTATAATAAAGATATTGTTTTGACAACTAGAAAGCTGGAAATATTACAAATAGAAAGCTGTAAAGAGAAGGGAGGTTAGAAATCATCCTCCTCGACGGCTATTTGGAGGAAGAGCTAGAACGGGGCGATGCCTAAAGGATGTAGAGTTGAGACAGAAGACGGAGAACAAAGCAAGAAGAACTAGGGGTGAGATAGGATCTCATTGTCGTGGGATCCACTTCCAAAATGGGGGTGAGAAGATGACCATGGGAGCTCCACGAACAGGGTGAGAAGAGGATAAAATTTTGATTTTAACTCTAGAGGACCATCCCAGGCTTGGGACAAGCTTCTTTAGAGCTTTGGAGAGGGAGACTGGTGAAGGAAGTGATGAGAAATTAAAGTGGTAGGGGTGCCCTTTTATAGATGTGAGAGTTGAGGGCAAAAGAGACATTTCCAAGCTTTAAAATATTCATTTCAATGTCTTTAGTGACCTTTATGATTGTCACTATAGCTCAAACGTGGCTGAAGACACGTACACACCCCAACCTCCTCGCCTTCATCCTTAAAATGCCCGCACACGTTCGGGTGTTGCGATCAGATGGCTTAAAATCCATCTCGCCCGTGCCTTCATCGTGCACCTAAAGCCTACCCGTGCGATCGTGCATCCAATAGCACGTCAGATCATGCGTGCAGCGCTCCTCGCATCTGGGTGCACAATGTGGCCGCTCCATCACCATCCATTAGGCATCGCACAGCCCAATTTGGCCGCGCCTGCACTCAGGCCTTCATTTGAGGTGCATAGGACTCGACCCCATGCCCTCTGTCTCGCGAGTGTGCTCTCGCCCAATGTGCCAAGCCGCCCTCTTTGTCGCACGGTTGCTTTTGCGCTTAGCCAATCTTAGCCATTGGATCTTCATCCAATGGTCGAGATCAAGAGTTGGTCTTTGCTTGGAGAGGTGGAGCAGGAGGCCTTGGCAGGCATTAGGCAGCTGGGATGGCACCACGTGGAGCCATCTTGGCCATCCATCTTCTATGAGTTGTAGATGGTGCAACGGATGTCAAATTGGACTGATTTTTGTGCCATTAGGTTGCCATCATTAATCCGAACCCATCCATGCGGTCAGATTTGTCATTTGAAGTACTAGTTTGGAACCATCTAGTCCCTTGACCTCTGATCTTTCTTGAACTACATCTGATGCTACGAAAGTCCGATCAAGGCAATCATTGCCCTAATCAGATCCATACGGTTTAATCTTCAATCTAAGACCCTAATTAAATATTGCCTATCCCTGACCACCAAAAAGAGTAAATTACTATACAATTTCACCTAAATGCATGATGATGCATGTAATGTAATATTTACAATGCATGATGCTTCTACCACACTAAGAACATGCATAACTAGACATTTTAGGCTATTCAGATGCATACATATCATTTGATATCTATCTATTTTGTTCTAGATTGTTGAATGGGGTTTTTGGACAAGTTTATTACACTAGCATTATCACAAAGAATCCTAGTGTTTTCAAAGTTTAGTCCAAAATCACTAAGTGTTTGTTTCATCCACAAGATCTGTGAACATGCTAAGGATACAACGATACACTCAGCTTCAGTTGTGGATAAAGAAACACGATTTTGTTTCTTGTTGACCAAGATACTAGGGAATTTTCAAGAAATTAATACATTCCACCAGTACTCTTGCGATCAGTCTGACTTCCTGCATAATCAACATCACAATAGGAAAGTAAGTCAAGTGTGACTGATTTAGGGTAGTACAGACTAAGATCAATAGTGCTGAGTAGGTACCTAAGTATCCTTTTTAAGGCATTTAGGTGAGATTCCTTAGGGTTTACTTGAAATCTAGCACACAAACAAGTACTAAATAGTATATCAGGTCTGCTAATAGTCAAGTAAAGCAAGGATCCTATCATGCTTCTATATAATTTTTTATCTGCACACTTAGTTGACACATCTTCTTTAAGTTGAGTAGTGGTAGCCATTGGTGTGTCTTTTCCTTTTATCTTGTCCATTTCGAATTTCTTCAGAATCTCTTTTGTGTACTTTGTTTAGGAGATGAAGATTCCATCTTCTAGCTGATCAATTTGCAACCCTAGGAAGAACTTTAATTCTCCCATTAGGCTCATCTCAAATTGATCCTACATGACTTTCACAAACTCTTGTCACAAAAGATCATTAGTAGCATTAAATATTATGTCATCAACATAAATTTGGATTAAGATCAGTTGATTGTCTTTTCTTTCAGTAAATAAAGTTGGATCAATTAAACCAATTTTGAAGTCATTTTCTATCAAGTAGTTTCGTAGCCTTTCATACCAAGCTCGAGGAGCTTGTTTAAGTCTATATAAAGCTTTATTAAGTTTGAAAACATTATCAGGGTTATTAGTACTTTCAAAGCCAAGAGGTTGTTTCACATGGACTTCTTCCTTTAGAAGTCCACTTAGGAACGTGCCTTTGACGTCCATTTGGAATAGTTTAAATCACATATGAGCAGCAAAAGCTAGTAACATTCTAATGGATTCTAGTCTAGCTACAGGAGCATAAGTTTCGTCAAAGTCTATTCCTTCCTCCTAATTGTAGCCTTGAAACACAAGTCTGGCTTTGTTTCTTACAACCTTTCCTGATTCATCAAGCTTTTTTTGAAAGACCCATTTTGTTCCAATGATAGATTGAAATTCTAGCTTAGGAACTAACCTCCAAACATCATTTCTTTCAAATTGATTCAACTCTTCATGCATAACTACAATCCAACAATCATCAGTGAATGCTTCTTTCATGGATTTTGGTTCTAGTTGGGTGATCAATGATATTTTAAGTGAGAAAAATCAATTAAAAGTGTGTTGTAGAAAATTCGCTAATCAAAGTAATTTTACTGAAACTCGAGGTGAGTCTTGGGTCGAACACGAGGAGGTGAACGTTTCATTTTAGATATCCGCGTTTGTTTTATTTGTTTTTGGTGTTCTTTTGTGTTTTTCTATTCTTTTGTATTTTTATAGGGCAAGAGATCATATCAAAATATCTAGCTAATCTACTTGCAAAATAAGAGAGAGAAACAGAGAGAAAGAAATAGAGAGAGAAAATATCAGTCAATATATGTCTAAACATAGTTTCATACAGATAGTAAAGTAGGAAATTAAAACTACACTAGAAAGCAATAAAAGAGAGAGGTGAGAGAAATCCTCCTCGATGGCTACTTGGAGGATGAGCTATGTTGATGGAGCACCCAAAAGATGGTGCTGAGGAGTTGGAGGAGGGAGGACGAAGCCAAAAGAATCGGGAATGAGACAGGGTAGCATAGCAGTGGGATCTACTTCCTGAAGTGGGTTAAGAGGATGGCCACAGGTGCTCCATTAATGGGGATGAGAGAGAGGGAAAAATATTTATTTTCTACTCTAGTGGAGCATCCCGAGCTTGAGACCAACTCTTTAGAGCTTTGGAGGGGGTGAGGAAGGAGTAGGAAGAGATGAAGAAGAATGGAAGCTGTAGGGGGTTTATATAGGTGTAGGGAGAGGTTATTTTTGGCCATGCATCTTTAATGGGAATCATGGGACATGGGTGCATGTCCCATGCACCCGTTGATGACCTCACAGTGGCAGATGATGCAAAGAGCTACCCTCAGCCATCAGATCTCCATTGAGCAGCTGGGAGTGGCCCTTGATCGCGCGTGAGGAAGATCTCCAGATCACATAGCGCACGCTTTGAGATCGAAGGAGGATGGCGAAGTTTTATAGGTTCATGGCTGTGAGCTTTGGACACGAATCGTGGCCCCAATATGGTTGGTCATCAAAGATCTTCGGGGAAATTTCGAGATTTGAATATGACCTTCATAGATGGAAACATGAGCTGTGAATGGCATCAATGTGAAGAGGAAAGATCCAAGAATCTTCCTTCCAAATTTGAGAAGATTTCGTCGAGAAATCAGGGAGGAATCAATCCCTCAACTCACACCGAGAGACATGTCTACTGTAGCTGGAAGGGGAAAGTTTGGTTGGGGAAGATGATCACAACCGTTCTGCGAGACAAAATCAAAACGTAGGGGGCCTTTTGCAACAATCAGAAATTAAGGGAGTAATTTACAAACTTGATCAAGATGAAATCTGATTAGGCTCAAAATTTAGGATTAACCTAATTTAGACCCAAGGAATCTAATCGTGACCTTGAATTTGGTTTTAACCAAGTGTGACTGGGTAAATTACATCGAAGCCCAAAATAAAGCAAAATCCCGTTTGAAACTCTATTTTGGTCAAAATAGGTTTCGATGGTCAAAGTGAAAGTACCAAACCTCTTATAATATTTTTCAATGATTTCTAGGAGGTTTATATTGAATTTATCTCATCCAGAACCCCTTCAAATTGAGTGAGGCTGATAATTAGAGTTTTCAGTAATATTTTAATCCTCGAAATGCGTGAAACCCTGATTCAATCAATGTGAGCCTACTTTTTTGGCCTTTCAAGTTTATTTGACCTTGAATTAACCCTTGATTAACCTCTTAGTTAATCTGCATTGATGATGAGATGGTAAAACAACAGAATTAACATCGTTTTCCTATCTTCTTTTCAAATTAGTTCGATACAGCTTTATGATCCTCAAACGATCATTTAAGATCATTTATCACTTGATTCTAGCTAATTCATGTTAGTTATGGCAAGTGATGGTGTTACCAACACCTTACCCCTTAGACTTTGATCTTTCCTAGACTGCATATGATGCTACGGAGGTCCGATCAATGCAATTTTGGAGGCATTGGACTCAAATCGTTGCCCTAATCAGATTCGTATGGTTGGGTCTTCAATCTGGGGCATAGAAATATGTCACCCTCTCCTGACCATAAAAGTAGTAAATTAATGCATAATTTACAGAATCTATTTTAAATGCAGAATGATGCATGCTATGCAATATTTATAATTCTAGATGCAATTATAAGCCTAGGAACATGCATAAATAGGCATTTTAAGCTACATAGATGTGTACACATCATTGGGGTACAAACACACTAAGTGCAAGGTTATTAAAGGATGATCTAGTTTGAATTCCCTTTGAGACTTCACCGATCACTATGTCTTTAGGATGGTTTTTGGTGTAGGTTAAGTCTCTAGGAAGTTCACTAGAGATGGTGTCTTAAGGTATATTTGAAGGATCATCTAGAGGTTGATCATCTTCTTTAGTATGCATTATCTAATCGATCTATTTCATCAAAAGACATACGCAGAGTCTCTTCAACTACCAGTTTCTTTTTATTAAAGACTCTGTAAGCCTTACTTCTAGAGGAGTATCCTAGAAAGATTCCTTCCTTACTTTTTGCATAAAACTTATCCAGGTTTTCCTTTGTATTCAATATGAAACACTTGCAACCGAACATGTTAAATTAAGAGATCTTAAGAGTCCTATCAATGTAAAAGCTTAAAGGGTGTTTTCTCAAGAATGGGTCTAATGGAGGCCCTATTTTGGATATAACAAGTAGTGTTTATAGCCTCAGCCCAAAAATACCGAGATAGCTTTAACTCACAGAGCATAGTGCGGGCATACTCTTGTATGATTCTGTTCTTTCTTTCTACAACACCATTTTAAGGGGCTGCTCTAGGAAAAGCAAATTCTTGTTTTATCCCAAAAGTATAGTAGAAATCAAAGAATTTTTTATTTTCAAATTCTCCTCCATGATCACTCCTAATCCTTATGATGGGTAGGCCAGATTCAATTTGGATTCTTTTAGCTAATTTTCTAAATCCCTTGAAAGTAGAAACTTTAGATCTTAAAAATAATACCCAAAAGAATATGGAGAAGTCATCAACTAAGATAAATAGTATTTGCACCCATTAAGACTTTCAAACTTGGTTTGTCCGAAAAGATCTAACTGGATCAACTCAAGTGGCTTGGAAGTACTGACCATGTTTTAGGTTTAAAAGAAGTTTTATGTAGTTTTCCTAGTTCACAGGATGAACAGAGATTCTTCTTTCAGAAGGAAATCTTAAGCAACTCTCGTACTAAGTCATGTTTCACAAGCTTGTTTATTCACATGTGAACATAATCAAGTTGACGATGCCACAATATCAACTCATCATTTGATGCAACCAAGCAATTAAGATCATTACATTTATCAAAGTCAATAGTGTAGATGTCTTTTGATCTGTCACTAATCAAAAAAATTTCCTTAGAATTTTTATCCCTAATTTTAAAACTTTTTTAAGTGAAAGTAACTTTATAGCCTTTATCACATATCTAACTTACACTAAGCAAGTTATGTTTTAGGCCACTAACAAGATGAACATTATCAATGGAAGTTTTTGAATTACAAATTTGGCCAATACCAGTAATATGACCCTTGTGGTTGTTGCTAAAGGTGATTAAACCACCCTGCTTATGATTGATGAACATGTCTTCTTCTCCTATCATGTGCTTCAAACAACCGTTGTCCATAACTCATCTTCCTTTCCCTTGAACCTGTCATTGGTTTCCATCTGTGAGGTCCAGTGTGTTTCCTTACTGCTACAAGGTGCCCATCTTTTTTATGGTAGATCCAGTCTGAGTACTTTACTAATCCTTGAGAGTTTCCTACAAAACAAGATTGCAAATCTCTTTTTGGTGCCAATTTTCATTTGGTCAAGTTTTGTTAGCAGTTACCTATTTAAGCGTGGACCTATTCTTGGCCTTAGGATTAAGGGGAATTTGTGTGTTAATTTGTGAAGTGGATGCTTGACCAATGCCAATCCGAATCACTTTTTAATTATGTGTCATTAATTAATTGCATTGTAGTATAGTGTCGCAATCCAAACGGATGTTCAATCATTTATTTAATTACATAATTTTTATTGGTTTATTCTAGGTCGTTTACTAGGAGGCAGTTATTGATATACATCACTCTATTATCCAAAAATGTTCTTTTATTCCAAAAATTTTAAGTTTATTTACAAATGAATCGAAGAATGAAATAATGATGAATCAGGTTAATTATGTACAAAAAGAATCAATTAAAGTAAATTACAATGCCTCAAATAAATTTATAATTAAACAAGCATCAATCAAAAACTAATTAGAACTACTCTACGCTAGTTATATAAACTATCCTAAATAATACCTAAGTGTAGGTACAAAAATCACTAATAATATATACTATACTAGGTTATTCTAACATATACTAACATTTATAGAAACATATGCTATATACACAGTGACATACGTAAGCGTTGCTAAAGCCTTAAACATATATACAAATAAGGCTCAAACATATTATGTATACTTTAGCTACACTAATTATCTATACATGTATACGTACGTAATCTCTACTTATTATATATACTAACTACTTATTGTATAATACATTCACTCTACACTCAACACACATGCATAACACACTTAATTATTTACACTCACACATACAACACTTAGAAAAACTAACTCATGCAACACATACAACACACTACATCACAACACTTAGAATTTTTTTTCTTAACTCTTAACTTAAGTGTAAGTTAATGTAAAATTATTAGATTGGTAGACCCAATTCGGTTCATAGGATCAACCGCCCCTCTCAAGGCTAGATCAAACCACTACTATGAACCAGTTCCTAATTTATTAGGAGGTATATTTTTGTACATTTTCTGGGCCCATTTAGGCCCACAAATAGCTCCCAACCCACGCCCACACCAAGGCACACACACACACACACACATGCCTGCAGGCATGTGCACACACGTGCACCAGTCAATGCTCAAAAGGGATATATATGCTCAGGTTATTCTAATTTTAGCGTGCTATGCCATCACATACAAATCCTTTTATGCGGCAGCTGAGACTCCTCAGCCACCAATGTTATGTTAAAGACAGTGCCATTTAGATGCACTAAAGCGTGGTCTGAAGTCCTCGAATTGAGTGCCCATTTGTTGTCCAATTTTAAAATAAATTATATGATTGAAAGCCCTTAGATAGGGCTACATAATTATGTAATTAATTTACAATAATAACTTATCGAATTATAATTAAAAATGCTTAAAGTTAGTGATTTATACACATTTAATTAGGGTTTAATTACTTAATTAAAATTATTAAATTAATTACTCAATTGACCAATAAATTAGTTAATATACATAATCAAATATTTATTAGATATTTTTAATTTATTTTTAGTCATTTATTTTAATCTATATACATTTATGTACACGTTTTTACTAGATATATACATAATTTAGGTAAAAATAGTATTATATAATATAAATATATTATAAGTAGGTTGGAAATATTTAAAATTGTACAATATAATTTACTTCAGTAATAACTTAAATTACTAATTTATCTTATTTTAACTAAATAACTTAGATATTTAACTTAATAACTTAAATATGTATAATAAATACTTAATTAAATAATTGTGTAGATATAGTACAATATATAATAATTACTTATGTATGTATATATAGTTATAGATACTATTGTACAAGTTTACATATTTATTTATAGTTATATAGATATATATACATACAATCTATTATAAATTAATATATAATTTTATAATAAAGATATTTATATTATAAATCAACATAAATACTTATTTAAATATATATAATACATATATAAGTTAGTTATGTACATTATATACATATATTTTATTATTTACATTTAACTATTAATTAATTGGTATTTACAAGTATAAATACTATATACATGGTATTTTTGAGTATTTTTGGATATTTTCATATTTTTATGATGTTTTTGTATTTTATAGAAGTATGGGAAGAGAGAGAGAAGGTGAAAGGAGAGAAGAAACATTTCTTTTTGTGTTTTTCAATTGATTTCATTTATTTATTTTCAAAGTAAATTCAATCATCTACTAGTATGTTTTACCACTTAAAGAGTTAAGAATACTTTGAAACTCTGTGTACACCTAAAGAAATACCTAATCCTACTCAAGACACATTTATTTAATAATTTTTTTATGATTTTTTATATTATTTCAGTTTCGCACAAAGAGATGTGAAAATATGAAACCTAAGCCTCAAAGTACTTTCTAGTGGCTAAAAATGTATCTTAAACATTCAAAAATGTCCAGCACAACACATGGAAGGTGATTGAGCCAATAAACAAGATTTTGTCATTTAATTTCACTGAAATCTCATTTTGACTGGTTAAACACTTTAAATGAGTTGACGGAAAATTGAAACATGAATTCAAGTCATTTAAAATCATATTTTAAACTTCAACAATACAAGAATGCTTGTTACATGATATTCTAACAGTGTACAACATGTCAGGGCTTTTAACACTTCAAATTCGACTCAAACCCACTTTGAATTCCTACTTCAGACCTATTGACAATGCTCAATAACTCTACTGATGTTGTTGTGATGATTCAACAGCTGGGTGCTACTACTATTCAAATTGAACTTTTCACCTGCTGCTGCATTGTAACCTGGTGTATGTACAGTAACTAAGTAATGCTGCAAATTAGCTAGATCAAACCTTGCTCAGGTTTGATTTCTCTTCTCAAAACTCTCGAGCTCATTCCACAAAACTGTTAAAATCTAGGAATTCAATCCCACTGAAAAAACCATCTGAAATTCTTGTTTAAAACTTTAGATTTGAAAAACCATAATTCATATGAAACTCTCAAAATTTGAGTTTAAGACCAAATTCCTCTAGATAAAGACTAAACCATTGAAAGTTCTATCTCCATCATTGCAATCATTCATTAAGACATCTCAAACTCATTCAAAATCATATTGAAACTCGAGAACACATTCAAAAACCTAACTCAATCCTCCAAATGTCAGATTTAAATCATTGCTAGAGCCTCAAATCAGTGCAACTGATATTCCTTGGCTCTATCTTTTTAATCAAGAACCAAAATTCAGAATCTAAAATAGAAATTGACCATTTTCTCATCTACACTTAAAAATCAAATCAAAACACATTAGAATCCTTGCAAAACACCCAATTATGCAATTCAAAGCTCAAATCACTCGATTAAATCAGTTTAAACTCGAATGAACACCAAATCTTGCGATTGGGCATGAAATCCAAATCTGAAAGAATCGATGCAATCAAATCAAGATTGGGGGTCTTTGTGAACATATGAAGTGAATGGAGAGACCCCCAGGTGGATTTGAGTGCTATCTAGATCACGAAGTCCAAGAACTTCGGATCTAGACATTCTCAGATAGATGGGGTGGATTATGAATTAAAAACATGAGGAAACTAATGAAAATGGTTTGTAAGGTGTATAGGAAGATCAGTGAATTGATATGAATGTGATAAAACACCTCTCCGATCTTAATTGATTTAAGAATTCAAATCAAAGGGGGTGAATTCGATTCTAACCTAATGTACTCCTAATCTAAACTAAATTGGACCAAATCAACTAGTAATTGCTACTCTAACTAATCTAAGCTAGAAAGTAGTAAAACTAAGCTAGAAAGTAGTAAACTACACTAGAAAGCAATTAAATCTACTCTACAGACGAAGGTGATGTCTAAGAGCCAACGGCCATCGATCGATGGGGAAGAAATGGGAGGAGCCCTCAGCAGAAGAAGGAGGTGTCCATGAGCCACCAGCCGTCGGCCATTGACGATTGAAGGATGTAAGGAAGCCTACTTTGTCACTGCAGACAAGGAAGGAAGGAGGAGAACTGAGGGAGTGGAGTGAAGGGACCAACTCGAAGGGGAGGGTGCTGATGGCGCATGCAGGGGTCCAAGGCAAAGGTTTTATAGGTTGAGGGAGTGATCTGGTGACTGCAATGTGAGATTAGGCGAAGTTAGGGCATACGGTGGATATGGGTTTGAGACGCATGCGAGAAGGATTTGAGACAAATCCCACCATAGGATGAGTTCTGAGGGAGGTGGTGAAGCTTCACGCTGATGCACACAATGGATGGAGATGAATCCACTATTGGATTGGTGGAGGAAGCAATCGACGATGGTTGTAAGCTCAATTCCTTGCGAGTGAATAGTGATTTCGAAGAGAGGTGACGCTGCAAGTGTATTGGTGCAATTGCACCAATGCCCTTATATGAGAAACGGTGTGAGGATTGTAGCCAAGCCTATAAGTGGGTAGAATCATAACTAAAGGGTCCCTGGAGGCTTGCAAATATGCCCCTACGACTTTTTATGCTTGAGAAATGTTGAGTGAATGGCCTAATTGTAATGTGATTAATGCAAGGTCTTAATGATGTCCAAATACAATGAGATTTTTATTATAGCTTAATTGAACATATTAGAACATGATTTCACCCTTGATTTGTACTTTTGCATTATCAATTTGTATTTATGAATAGAATATCTCATGAATTAACCTAATTATGTATTTTTAACACCAATTTGATGCTTTAGGTCATTTTCATTAATTCTCACACTTAACCCATTTATTATGTTAATCAAATAGTATTTAACCTAGTTTGTAACTTAACTTGGGCATTTTAGCTATGATGAGCCACACCTCATCATACCCCCTGCTTAGGTTTTGCTAATCTTTTGGCAAACAATTCATTTAGTGCAAAGCAGTTAATAACAGCTAGGTAAGTGTGATGAGATATCTATTTACTCTTTTTCAATTGTTAAGTGTTTAGAGATGATCTTTAAGCTAAAATTTTTCTTTGTATAGCAACCAACTATGTTTATAGCTGGACATTGTGAGAACCGGCTGCTAAGGAAGATTACCAGAACTCAAGACTGACATGACATAGATCATCTCTCGACCAACAAGGACTCTTGATATTTAAACCTTAAGTGCAATTTCCAGGATTCAGAGGGTTTTACAAAACTCAGAAGCTTAGAGATTATGGTTGTGCTTAGTGAATGGTCAAGACTAACCAAATCAACCCTAAAACTCAATCATGGGGTTTTACTTCTTTTTAAGTCCAGGTTGGTCCCAGCTTCGGCTCATATCTTCGGATCAACTCTCAAAAATGAGTGAAGACTCAAACACAACTCTTATTGCATTATGGCTCAAAGAATATTTGGTGGAAACAGGATATTTGTAATGCACCCTGAAAAATATTTTTGGTGGAAACATACAGGAATTTAGAGATCATACTTGGCTTATTCAAAAGAATATCTTTTTCTAAATTCTTTTTGACTTTTTCTATTTTTTTCTACTTTTTCATATTTTTCTGATATATTTTTTTCTTTTTCTAAAGGCAAATGTCAGTATGTCTCCTGCAACTTTATTTGGTAGAGCACATTTATTTGGTGGGTGACTACTTTAGTGGAAAGAGCTTCTCCTAAACACATGACTAAAGACTGGGATTAAAAGTTTACCTGTATCATAGGTAAGGACTCCACCTTCCCTAATGAACACTAGGGTTGAATCTTAAGTTCATTTCATCTTTCCCGACTCTTTGTAGTGTAAACCAAGGTTACTTAGATTCCCAAGCAAAAGCAAACCAGGGAATCCTATACTGGTGACTCAAGTACAGGAATATGTCCTAAGTTAGGAGAGATCCTGGTCTATCTTGTTAATGCTTGAGTGTATTAAGCCTAAGCCTAAGCGAATCAAGCATCTGTAGCCTAATAAGTCAAACTAGCAAAGGTTGAATATCCATAAACACTTATTCTATTTTTGTTTTCAGCTATAGGATCATAATTAAACACTTATAAATCTTTTCAAATCATTTTATCCTCTGAAATTTTGTGAAAGTTTTTCCTTAATATAAACATAGTAGGTCCCTTATTGTATTTTTGGAATTTTTTCACATTTTTTGTGTTTTTGTTTTTTTTCCAAATTTTTCAAAATATTTCAAATTTTTTGGATTTTTCAATAATTCTGTACTATATACACTACAAGTTTGTGTTTATAATTGTATTTTAGAAAATGATTCCACCAATGATACCCCCTACGCTTAAATGATGCAATGTCCTCATTGTATGAATAGGGTAGATGCAAATGCATGCTCTGCTTTTCACTAACTTAGACTGGGTAATGGAAGGAAGTCGGAATGAGGAGATAGAAATCTCTATGCAGATGATTTTATGTCTAGTACAAGGATTAGAGTGGAAAGTCGAGCTATGTAGTGAAATGCAGGACAAATGTGACTATGTGTGCATGCTAAAAATGCAAGGATAGACACCTAAGAAAGAAATGGAAAATAAAGAAAGAGAAAATAGATATATACAAGAGATTTGCTAAGTTTTACTACTTCAGCTAGGTGCAAACCTAGTAGAAGTAGAAATCAATTTAAAATGTAGAAGCGAAATGATAGAATTAACAAATTTGAGATCTAGAGGTTCAAGAAAGGGTTTTAATCACTGACAGTGAAAGGTTCAAATTTGCCAATCTAAGTGATCTCGACAGCTCTATTGTAAATACTCTCTTAATGGTGAAAGGTCCAGTCCACTTGGATCTAAGTTTTCTTGGGAAGAGTTTGAGTAGTAAATCAAAGAGGACTTTCTGCATAGGGTGAAAGGTTTTCCTATGGATGTGGCGATCATGGAAGGCCTTGAGTTTATCCCTATAAATCCTCAACCTTTCATAAGATTTATTCCTTAACACATCAAGCTTGGAAATTTGAAGTTTTCTATGATCACTGGCCTTCTCAAGGTCCAAATTACACTTTTTGATGGCCTAATAGGTTTTTCACTCAAGTTCTACGTGAAGATGACAGGGTTTCCCATATACCAGCCTAAAAGGAGACATGCCTAATGGGGTTTTCTGAGTTGTCCTATATGCCCACAATGCATTATTGGAAAGGCGGGAAGACCAATCTTTCTTGTCTGGTCTGATGGTAGTCTGCAAAATTTCCTTGATCTCCTGATTGGACACTTCAGCTGGTCCATGGGTGGTAAGGTGTTGCAATCCTATGTGTTACCCCATACTTTTATAGCAAGGATTGAAAGTGGATATTCCTAAAATGAGACCCTCCGTCACTAACGATGGCTTTGGTACCCTAAAATGAGAAAAGATAAAATCTTGCACAAATTGTGTCACAATTCTATGGTCATCTTTCCTGTGGGGATGGCTTCAATCCATTTTGAAACATAATCCACTGCTAATAATATGTACTTGAAGCCAAAAGAATTAGGAAAAGGTCCCATGAAGTCAATGCCCCAAATATTAAAGACTTCACATACTAAAATCGGATTCAAGGGCATCACGTCTCGATGGCCAATACTGCCAAGAGTCTGATAGTGTGAACATGCCCTAGTAAAATTGCATGCATCTTTGAAGATCGTCGGTCAAAAGAATCCACTTTGCAAGACTTTGGTAGAAGTCATTTTGCTAGAGAAATGATTGCCACACGCTTGGTCATGGCAGAACAACATGATTCTTTCTATCTCCTTGTTAGGGACACTTTCTAATGATTTGGTCAGAGTAAGATTTGAATAACCAAGCTTCTCCCCAAAACTACTACCTAGCTTTGGTTCTAAGTCTGTCGATTTGAGATTTAGTCCAACCAGAGGGAACTAATCTAGAAGCCAGGTAGTTGACAATGTCAACATACCAGGGAAGATCAAAATGAATGACCAGCAATTGTGCATTAAGGAAGTGGTCAACAATTGGAAGTGAAGGAGAAATCGCTTCAGAAGGAAGGCAGGATAAGTGGTTAGCTACCACATTCTGCTTCCCAACCTTGTCATGAATCTCTAAATCAAACTCCTGCAAAAGTAGGATCCATCTAATCAAATGAGATTTCACATCCTTTTTGGTGAGAAGATGTCGAATTGCCATGTGGTCAGTGTAGACTATGATATGGGAACCCAAAAGATAAGGTCTGAATTTTTCCAGTGCAAATACTACTGCTAACAGTTCCTTTTTAGTGACTATGTAATTCCTCTGTGCTTCATTTAAGGTCTTGCTAGCATAGAAAAAGACTGTAGGTTTCCCTTCTAGTTTTTGTCCAAGGACAACCCCTACTGCATAATCAGAGGCGTCACACATGATCTCTGGTAATACTATTTTTGCTTTCGAATAATATGATTAAGATGATTTGTCATTTTAGTATCAAAGTGGTAGAAAACCACTTAACAAAATAATTAAAATAAAAATTAAACCACTCACAGGAGAGCGGGTCGTATCCACTGGGAAGCAATTGCCTAATTAAAAATCGATAAAGTCTTTCACAAAAGTTAACAACTGAAATCACAGAAATTTGATATCAAAACCACTCTCAAATGAGGCTTATAATGTTCACATATGCTGACAAAGTGATTAAAGCAAAGAGGAGGGCTCACTTAATAAAATGTCCAACATTATAAAAATAATAACATAAATCCAAGTTTCCCATAATGGCATGGCAATGTAAAATTTAATTGAATGAGAAATAAGGGAAACGTTTCTCTTGACCTTGCGCGTGGAGGAAGGAATGTCGGGAAGCGAGAATGCAACCGGAGGTTGAGTGGACCGAGCCGCTTCCAATGGTGGCAGCATTGCTGCTTGGGATGGATGGAGTCGATGGCGAGGCGACGAGGAGTGGTCGGCGGTGGTTTTTGCTGCTACTGGTGTAGCAACTCAATGCAAGGCTAGAGGTGAGGAGGAGCGTAGGGGGATGCGCGCGTGCCGTGCGGCACACTCTACACATGGGCGAAGCGACTGGAGGGCGCGCGTGCTGAGTTACTGGAGGGCACTTGGGCAGAGGTGCAAATGCACGCAGAGAAGCACTTGGTCCGTGCTACAGGCAAAGGTGCGGCGAGGGAGCGCAGGAGGAGGTACGAACACACGCAGAGGGGCAGGTGCGGGAATGGCGCTGCTGTAGGAGGTGACTATGCGCGGTGGAGCTAAAGGGTGGTGCTACGTGCTATGGAGCTGGAGGGCAGTGCTGCACATGGTGCATGCGGCAGGAGGTAAGGAGTTCCGAGGGGAGGCGTGCGTGAGCTGGAAGTGGAGGGCTGTTGCAGGTGTTGTGGAGGCATAGCAAGGGGCACGCATGGTCCTACTGCTGCAGGCGGTACTGCAGGAATGGCGAGGGAGCGCAGCACTGCGCGGCTGAAAGTGTGGGAAATGTTGGGTTTAGTTTTCACATGAAACAAGGGAAGATGAAGATGAAGAAGGTGGTGCGTGGAGGAAGCGGTGGTGTTGATGGTGTTGTGGGGTGAAGAAGCACGGTGATGCAAGTGAGCTCCAGACGGCAGTGTGGCTTGTCATGCCACATTCCCACTGTGGTGGAGGCTTGATGCCATGGTTGAGGTCGACAATGGTGGAGCAAGAATGTGCTTGATGCATGCACAGTGATGGAATCGGGGTGGAGGCCTCCTCCAGCATGACAGTAGCTCCACCTCTCTTGTAGCAGGCTGCATGGATTTAAATTGGAGAGGCGAGAGCAGATCCACATTCTCCGCTCGTCCTTGAATGTAGGTTTTAGTGCGAGCAGCTAGTGGCGTTGGAGCTACAAATTCCCTACAGAGAAGAGAAAATGAATAATAATAAAAAGATTGGTTTATTTATGTTCAAACCCTCAATAAAATCTTAATGCTTATAATGTAACCTAAAGACTAATGCATGTTATTCTAATGCATGCTAAATAATTTATATATGTAATGCATACAAGCAAATATATATAAACTAACTTATTTATATCTTAATACATGCTATGTGTACACTAATATCAATCTAATTCCTAGGCACTTAAGTAACTAAATCACCCACAAATATGGGCTCATAAAATACCCTCATGCCTAGTTTTTGCTAGTCCTTAGCAAATCTAAGCAATAACCTAGCACTCCAAGTAGACTAGCCAACTCAATCGGTCTTCCTTTAGAAACTTGTTAAGTTTAGACTTTAGGCCTAAGGTTCCCAAGTAGTTGCTAAGTTACAGACTAGGTTGGCTATAGATGAGTTGCAGGCACAGGTTTCCCTGATTTCTAACTCTATCCTAGGGTTTGTTGATCCCTGAGATTAAAGCATCCATGCATGTGCATTGGTCTGAGTTATTTGAGGTTGGTATGATTGCCAACCTAGAGAGGAAAAAGGATTTTTTTTTTAATATATATATTTTTATTTGATTCCTCTAAGTCTAACCTTGGATCAGCTATCAACAAGGTCTATGTCGAATTCATTGTCCCCATCACCATACCTCGAAGGGTGCCTGGCTTTCAATGCTTCGAGATAGCACCACCCATAGCGACCCCAAGAACTCCTGGCAATCGACACTTTGAGATAGTATCGCCCAAGGATTTCTTAAGCAAATTCAGGCCTATGGCAATCGGCACTTTGAGATAGGGCCGTCCATGGTACTTGAACCGTACAATGCACTTACATGCCCCCAGTAGGATGGATATCCTAA
The DNA here is from genome assembly GCA_037157565.1 of Thalassia testudinum. NCBI lineage: Eukaryota > Viridiplantae > Streptophyta > Magnoliopsida > Alismatales > Hydrocharitaceae > Thalassia > Thalassia testudinum. Next base: position 103,345,344 of record JAZHRO010000063.1, read on the forward strand.
GAGACAAGCACCGAGGAGGTAACATGTTATCATCACATCCTCAAGGTGAGTATATACTCCACCTCTCCTGTGGCAAGAACTCTTCCAATCAAATTGTGTTTTCAAGCTTCTCCTAAGTTAAAACTACGAGAACCAACTTTTCTTAAAGAAATGAATTAGGGTGATCACTTACTTACACAAGACCAAGTGTGTGTGAAATTTGGATTCTTAGGTTACAAGGACTCATAAACCAAAAGGTAGAAGAAGACTCCAGGTGCTACCCAGTCTTTAACTCAATCCCTAGCTTTCCTTCCTCAACCTCTTGAGGAATGGTCCGCAACTTAACTCCTACTTAAGTTTTTAAGTCCACAAAGGACCCTAAAGGTCTAAAGCTAGTAGATCAACTTAGCTTCTAAAGTTCGACACCTAGAATCAACTTAGTCTAACCTAAAGTTCTAGTCTGCTTAAGAATGCAGAGCCCAACCAGTTAAGCTCAATAATACACTTTTTTTTTTTAATGCAATATGCATGAATGAATGCAAAATGTAGACATGCTATAAACAGATGCCTCAGGTCCTCTCCCCCATGCCTGGTTCAAACAATGTCCTCATTGGAAACAAAATAGTTAAAGGAAGATATTACCTGAGGCAGAGAATGGCAAGAGCTAAGGCTCCTCAAGAGTGACCTCGTCAACTAGATGGCCATCCAAAGTAATGTCCACAACTCCATGTTGACCGTTGATGATAAAGGAAGTTGCTAAAGAGGAAGGGCTTTTAATCTCCACAACTCCATGTGGAAACACTTTAGTGATTATGTAAGGCCCATCCCAATGAGATTTTAATTTCCCTAGAAAAAGCTTAAGTTTGGAATTGAAAAGCCAGACTTGTTGGTTGGGCTCAAAGGTTTTTCTAAGGATATTGATGAACACACATAAATTCATGCTAAATTGCTTATTTATGATAGTTCCTAGTCTTAGCATTGCATATCATGTTATAAATATTGCATAACATCCATTGCATGGCATTTAGGATAGTTGTATGTATTGTATATTAATTCCTTCATTTTATATGGCCAGGGAGGCAATGCAACATCCATGTGGGCTTTGAATGGAAAATCCAACTGTACGGATGGATCCGGAGCGACGATCATAGTTCTGCATCGCTGGAATCATCTCAATCTAAGCACCATGGCACCCTCTATAAGAAGAAGAAGATGGACGGCCTAGATGGCGCCACGTGGCGCCATCCAGGCTACCCAACACCGGCCAGCAGCACCGCCCAATTCCTTCTTCATTCGCACCCTTGAATCCTAGCCGTTGGATCAAGATCCAACGGCTGGGAAGCGTTTGCACCAAGCTGCTCCTTGTGACACAAGGGAAGGTCTCGCGCAACGGTTAGAGTGCCAGTTTACAAGGGAGGGGCGCAGGTTTGAATCCCCGCAGCCCCCCCACCCCAATTTGCAATTTGGTCGAGCGCATGGCAGCAGCAACGGTAGCTCATGCAAAGTGCCAGTGCATGGCAGCGCACCCACAGCAAGCTGCACGCAATCAGCTCGCATGATAGGCGGGGCAGCCAGCGTGAGCACAAGCGCAGTTGGGGCCAACTTTTAACGACAGCTGGGCTGACCTACAGCGACGCTTACAGCCATCGCTATTTCATTGCAAGCCAGCAGAGCCAGCTAAGGGCGTGAGCGGATGTGAGCTGTCTACAACAACGTTTCCAGCAATGGTCTGGAGGTCGCTAAAGGTCTTTTATCCATTTTTAGCCTCTTCTCCTCCACTATAAAAGGACCTACACCCCCTCCCTTCCAAGTCATCTCTACCTACTCTACTCCTACCTACTCCTAAGCTCTAGCAAGCCTACCAACACTCCATTAGAGCTTGTTCTCAAGCTCCCAAGGCACCTATTAGTGTAGCGAACCTCTGCCCCACCAAATACTCCTCCATCTTCCCATCTCCCTTCATAGGTCGCCTTGGAGCCATCCTCCCACCTCCATTCTGGTAGCAGATCAACTCCGTCTTCTCACCTCCATTCCGGAGCTACGTCGAAGCTTTCCTCAACTCGACATCCTCCTACATCTCACCTCCATCGTCCCGCTCCTCACCTCCTTCGTCCGAGCTTCTGCCAGGCACCGTCGTCTCATAGAATAGCCGATTCAGGAGATTTCCTCTCACTTCCCTCTCTTTTTATGCTTTTATAGTTCACTGTAATCGACATTGAAGTGATATACATATCATATTTGACGAGTCGATTTTTCGCTTTAAAGTCGTTTGCAGTTTGATGTGGTGGAAAAATCAACTAATCAATATTTAAAAAGAAATAACCACTCGCAGAGGAGCGGGTCATATCCAAAGGGAGGAAATGACATATTTAAATTCTCACCAGTTAAAAACAATTGTTCGTAGTTAGTTTGGACAAGAATCAAGCCAAAATTTCCTTCAGATTAAGGTTGAAGCAAGAAATAATGCTGAAATAGCAATTCTGAGTAACTAGAGGATATTTGTCGCAATGCAGAATCAATAAAATATTATTAAAAATTAACAATGGTAGAAAATGTAATTTTTAATGGCTCGGTTACTGTAGCAAAACAGGGGATTTTTTCCCCTTTGCCGTGTGCGACAAGGAGTGGACGGTCGGACACGGGAAGCTCAGAGGAAGTTCCTTGGACTGAGGGCTTTGAAATGGTGGTGGCGGCATGTCGCGCAACGGCCGGAGTCAGTCGGACGAGCTCCGGTGGAGGTGGATGCAGCTGGTGCTGCAGCTGCTGTTGGCGGGTGGAGCGCGCACTGCAGGCTGTGCGCGCTGGCTGGAGGGCGCGGGAGCATGCGTGGCCTATTGGTGGCGAGGACTGTTGCGCGGGCGGGTGGTCGCGAAGGCTGAAGGCGTGGGCGGACTCCTGCAGTGGGTGTTACAGGCGCAGAAGGAGGGCGTGCGCGGTTGTGCGGGTGCGGCTGCAGGTCTCGCAAAGGCTGGAGGGGGCGTGCGGGCGAAGGCTGCAGGTGCAGGGAAGGTGTTGCGGGCGTGGGAGTGAGCGGGTGAGGTTCTGCAGGCGTGGGAGGAGGGTATGCACGGCCTGTTGGGCGTGGGTGTGCAGGCAGTGAGAGCGGGAGAAAGTGCGGGTTCTTACGTGCGGCTGGAGGTGAAATGGGCGGACGGTGGGTGCTACTGGAGTGGGGTGTGGCTTCAGACATCCAGGAAATTTCCCGGATGTCTTAACTGACTGAGAGGGTGATTGCACAGTGGCTGCAGCGATGGTTTTTGGTGACGACGGCGAGGGAGATGCACGCTAAGGTGCTCACGGTAATGCGAACGAGCTCCGGATGGCGGTGTGGCCTGTCACACCACACGCCCACGGTGGTGGGGACTCGTCGCCACGGTTGAGGCCGACGGTGTGGAATGGAAGAGAGAAGATCTCTCTGCACAGTGGTCGGTCAGTGGTGGAGGCCTGCCTTGCTCAGCATCCTCTCTCCTGCTTTTATAGTGGCCTGCACAAATTTGAAATCAGCTGCCCGACCAGATCCAACACATCCGCTCCTCCTTGAATAGGTTTTTCACTGCGGCAGCTGGTGGCGTTGGAGCGACAGCCAACCGTTTCTGTAAGAAGAAGAATAAAGAAAATAATGTTAAAATATTATGGTTATTTATATACAGACCCTCAACTTTTATGTTAACCTAAATTAATGCATGCAATGTACCTAATTAGTTAACTAATGCAATTCTAAGTTAATTCTAAATGCATTTAAATATGAATAAGATGCATGAATTATGTAATTGAATTAGAAATATGAATTAATCTATTTACATCCTAGTTTATGCTAAATAAATGTTAGAATTAACCTAATGCCTAGGCACTTAAATACTTAAATAGCCCACAACTATGGGCTAATCAAATACCCCCATGCCTAGTTTTTGCTAGCCCTAGCAAAATTAAGCGAAACCTAGCACTCTAAGTAGACTAATCAACTCACTTAGTCTTCCTTCAAAAGCATATTAAGTTCAGACTCTAGACCCAAGGTTCCTAAGTAGCTGCTAAGTTCAGACTAGGTCGGCTAAAGACGAGTTGCAGGCACAAGTTTCCTTGATTTCTGACTCTACCCTAAAGTTTATTGATCCCTGAGATTAAAGCATCCATGCCTGTGCATTGGTCTGAGTTATTTGAGTTAAAGGATTTTTTTTTATGTATATATATATATATTTTTTTTTCTTTGATTCTTCTAAGTCTAACCTCAGATCAGCTATCAACACGGTCTGTGTCGAATTCATTATCCCCATTACCATACCTCGAAAGGTGCCTGGCACTGCCCATAACGACCCCAAGAACTCCTGGCAATCGACACTTCGAGATAGTATCGCCCATGGATTTCTTAAGCGAATTCAGGCCTATGGCAATCGGCACTTCGAGATAGGGTCGCCCATGGTACCTGAACCGCACAATGCGCTTACATGCCCCCAGTAGGATGGATATCCTAAGAGACAAGCGCCAAGGAGGTAATATGTTATCATCGCATCGTCAAGGTGAGTATATACTCTACCTCTCCTGCGGCAGGAACTCTTCCAATCAAAATGTGTTTTCAAGCCTCTCCTAAGTCAAAACTAAGAGAACCAAATCTCTTTTCAGAAAGACAGAAAATAAGTTAATTACTAGACCATGTGTGTGAAATTTGGATGCTTGGGTTACAAGGACCCGTAAACCAAAAGGTAGAACAAGACTCCAGGTACTACCCCACCTTTTAACTCAAACCTTAGCTTCCCTTTCTCAACCTCTTAAGAAATGGTCCGCAAATTAACTCCTGCTTAAGTTTTTAAGTCCACAAAGGACCCTAAAGGTCTAAGGCTAGTAGCTCATTTAGCTTCTAAAGTTTGACCCTAGAATTAACTTAGTCTACCCTAGAGTTCTGATTTGCTTAAGACTGCAAGATCTAGCCAGTTAAGCTCAAAACTCCTTTTTATTTATTTTTTTTTTTATGCAAATGTATGTAATGAATGCACTATGCTATGTATATCCCCAAGTACACCCCCCCATGCCTAAAATCTGCAATGTCTTCATTGCATAGAAGGATATTACCTGGGTCAGAGCTGGGCTGAATAGCCAAAGAACCTACAAATCAAGTTCAAGAATTACAGAAATAGGCCCTAAAAATGAGTAAAGCAATGTTGGCCTAGAAAATAGGTAACCTAGGATGTTGGTGAGCTGATGATGAATCCCGATAGCAAATGCTTGCCCAACTAAAATGGGAATGAAATCTTCCCAGGTCACCAAAAGAGGTTCTAAAGGATAAACAGGTATAACAACCTCTAAAGGGATAGGGGGAGGATGACAAGGATCCTCCAAAAGGTATGGGGAAGGAATGGTGCAAAGATAAACCCCCAGGGTAATGGATTGACTAAAGAAATCATCAATCCATACCCGATACTACATTACGGGAAATATTGGTCTGTTAAGCCCCCTGGTCAGAACAAAAGTTAGCAATTTTCTAAGTCAAGGATCATCTAAGGTGTCCAAGTTACGAGGTTGGGGGATGGCCATAAGATCTAGGTTGGGTTTAATAAGCTCGATGTCCATTCCTAACACTCTTTCTAAATCCTCAATTTCATCCCTAGCATTCCTTGCACCATCACATGTATCTTCCTGCTCTTCATCAAGAGTCACAATTTCGCTTTCAGATATAAGTGAATCAGAGGGTGACTTCGAAGTGAATGAAGGCAGGTTGGGAGCAACAGATCTAGGGATTATCCTATCAATGTCATCCCTGGGTTTTTGTTCTTTACTCAAATCTTCCCTGGAGTCTATATGTGAATCCACATAAATCTTAGAAATTGCTTCCAAATTTTCCATCATTTCATCATGAGGAGAAATATCATCAATGGGTGTGCTAAGGAAACCTAATTTGGTCAAATTTGTGACGTCCTTAGGGGCTAACTCTTCAAATAAGACATAATCACCCTTAGCGTCACTCCAAATCTTGAATGTAGGTTCCTCATATAATTCGTCTTCCTCCTCATCACACAATTCATAATGTACCTGAGGTCTAGAATCATTTAATATCTCAGCAGATCCCCTAGGGTGCTCTATTTGAGGTAAATGGTTTACACTGGTAACATCAAACTCCTCAGATAGGTCAATTTCTTTAGGGTTAGGTTCCCTAAGGGTGGGTTTGAGTTCCATATCGTGATCAGAAGGGAGGGTAGGATTAACAACATGACTTTGACCCACTTCATCAAATGTCACGAAAATACTATCATCTGTGTCGAGGTCTTCCAATGGTACCATCATTCCCTTCTTTTGACTCCAATATAATTCAGGTGGATACTCAACCTTATCATCATCTTCCTTGGGTTGCCACCTTTCTTCATCCAATGCATAGCTACTTTCATGTGTATCTTCCTCCCACCTAAGGTGTGGATCTGTCAAGGAAGTGTCATCTGATGGGGAGGTTTCAAAATCGATCCTCGAAAAATAGCTATTCTCCCCAGAATTTCCCTCCAACTTAAAGTGTAGCTCTCCCACGGGAGATGCATCTATTGTAGAGGGGTGTACGTCATCCTCAATGGGGTAGATTGGGTGGCTAATTTCATCTCTTTCTTGTTGGCTTGCTCTCGAAGATTCTCCTAACAATTCAATCATTTCGTTTTGCATTTTCTGTATTTCCATCTTCAAAGAGGAGAGGTCATTTCTCTCATGAGAGAAGTCAGGCTCAGGCTTATAGTACCCAGGAGTGTTTGTCCAACCATTATAATTTTTCAGGGAGGGTGGGTTGGGTATTTTTATGGTATGTGGGATATTGGGCAAAGCAAATCCCACTCCTAGGTTCTGCTCACTGATTTGGGACTTAACCAGGCCAATACTCCTATAATAAGAGTACAACGGATCCCAATGATTGTCATTATGTCCATCAAGGGATGGACCATCTCGGCGTCTAGGATCAAAGGATGTAGAGTGGGGGTGAGCGTGTGGACAAGATGTGAAAGGATGAAAATCAATGTGGTCCATTCTAACTCACACCTCAATCAGAATTCCCCAAGAAAAACACAATTCAAAAAGGACCTTTTAGGTCTTTCCCAATTTAGGCTTTTGATTTTAAGTCAGATTGCAGGTGACAATACAATTTGTTTAATCAATTAATGCACCTATTGTCGACCTACGGCTCGCCTAAGAAGCCCTAGTTAGAGCTTAGGTGTTCTTTCCTAAATCTCAAATGGTCAAGTAAATTCAAATACGGAAGATCGAGGGATGCAAGTAGGCCTAAGCCTTCCTTTGAAGCTGTGCTTTCACGGTGCTTCTCAACTACCCCCAAAAATCCGTGACAGGGTATACCCCTCTTTGGATTTACAAAACCTTTAATCTCAAGTTCCGAACACTTCAAAATCCAACGATAGGAGGGCTCTTGTCTGAGCATTTCCAAACCTTAGGAGTGTCTAGAAGCATGTCGTGGTGCAAGCGAAATAAGTGTGCATACACTGCAAAAGATTTTGAATTTTGAATCGCACGCCAAGTTTGAAAATCAAATCCTTGATTTTTAAAATGTCCCTCCTTTAATTAGTCCTTTTCTAGAAAATATGTAACCACTTGTTTAATTTATTCAATACAGATTAGGTGGTCTTTGCATTAAGTCCAAATGCAATGCGTGATCAAGAATAGGATGCAAAGTAAGAAAATGCGTACCTTGCTTCCAGCAATCAACGATGCAAGAATGCATGCAATGCAGAGAAATAAATCTAGAGGCTGCTCATACAGACCTAAATGGTTCGTCCTAGGGCAGGCAGCTTCTAGCAGGTGATAGCGATTTTACGCGGTTTGTTAATTAGGTCATTGTAACGCGTAAATCCGCTTGCGCTCTTAAATTTATAATCCTAGATAGGGAAGTATCTAGGGTCATCCAAGGAGGCAATATGATTGCAAAATTGATTCTCTTGCTAGGAATATAAATCTCAACTTTCTTTTTGGTATTTTTTTCAATATATCATTTTTTTTTGTTTTTAAGCTAAGGCAACATGAAAACTGATGGCAGGAAAAGTGATTTACACTTCAATTTAAATACTACTTCTATGTGGCAAGTAGAGCCTCTCCCTATGCTCACTCTAGGCAAGTGGAGGCCTAGAATAATTAGGGAGAGGGAGTGAAGAATGCTGAAAATAAGCTAATAGAAATGCAAACAAGAAATGCAAAGAAGGCAACTAGATAATTGATAAAGTGTTTTACAAAAGGCCTAGTAGAGGAAAGCTTGTACTACTAGAAAAATGCAAATAAGAAAAGAAAACACAAATCCTCTAGATAGATGGTGAAGAAGAGGGCTTCTTGCTCCAAGGTTGGTGGCTCCCAATCTTGAAAAGAGTCCTTCAACTCCTTCCTTGCAGTGCTCCGCCAAGGTGATGTCCTCCAAGGAAAGCCCTAGGGGGCGTGCCTTAAGTTTCTCTCCAAGGGTGGACGTCCACCCTAAGTCCTTCTCCTTTGCCTGGCCGTCCTCCTTGAAGTGGAAGAGTCCTCCTCCTTGGCGTGGCCCAAGTTGAAGAGAGTGAGGAGAAGAAGGCACCAAAGGGGGAGGTAATGTGCCCCTTTAATCTCCTTCTCTACTCCTTCTTCTTGGCCGTAGGTATAGGTGGTTTAGGTAGAAAAATATACTAAGGGAGGATGCTCTAAAATGGTTGTAGGTGGTGGGTTTTTATAGAATAGGAAGGGGACTAAAGTGTCCCTTGAAATGGAGGGCCAAGATGGAATGATGGAGGTGGTTAAGGATCCAATGGCCAAGGGTGTTTGGCACCACCTTAAGAGACAACAAGGGGGTAGTTATGGGGGTTGACACCCCTTGATGTTGGCAGCAAAATGGGCCTTCTAGAAGGCTATTAGGTGGCGCCACCTTAGGATTCTAGAAGGGGGGTATGTGGATGGCTAGGATGGGTTATGTGGGTAGGTGTAGGGTGGATGAAGGGGCTGAAAGTGGTGCCAATATAGAGGTGGTTTTTGGCTCCAACTTTAGGTGTCTTTTGGTAGAGATAGTGGGGTGAAGGGATGGCTAGGAGGTGGCGCCAACTTGAGTAGGGTAGCTAGCTTAGGTAAGCTTGAGTTGGTGGAGCTAGCTAGGGTTGATTTTTAAGGTAATGGATGGCCAAGGAGCTGGTTGTTAGCTAAGCTAAGCTAAGATAAGATAAGCTAAGCTAGCTTAGCTAAAGGTGGAGTAGAGGAGAAGGTGTTGGAGCTAGGGTTTGGAGGAAGGAGCTGAGGAGGAGAAGTCTGGAGCTGGAGCTGGAGTTGGCTGCTGCTGAAGAGGCTGGCATGGGGCTACTCTAGCTGGCTTAGCTTGCTAGTTCTTTGCTAGTTGCTAAGCCAAGCTAAAGTGAGCTAGCTTCTACCAAAATGAGCTGAGGTGAGCTAGGTCTGGTGCTCCCAGGGAGAATCAAGCTGGTTGAGGAAGCTAAGGTAGCTTAGCTCAACTGAGATGAGCTAAGCTGAGTCCCCGGGAGCTGGATTTGAGCTTCCTGAGCTGAGATGAGTTCTTCTTCAGCTGGCTGGAGCTGAGTGGAGCTGGATGTAGCTAGATCTGAGCTGGGGTGAACTCCTGTCAACTTAGCTGAGCTAGCTAGAGCTCCCTGTGAACTAGTGGGAGCTGAGATGAGCTAGACTCAACTAAGTTGAGCTGGATCTGAGCTGACTTGAGCTAGGGTGAGCTAAGGTGAACTCTCTTGAGCTGCCATCCAGCTGAGATTAGCTGAATGGAGCTGGGATGAGCTAACCCTAGTTCAAGTAAGCTAGGTTCCAGCTGCGGTGAGTTGGATCAAGCTGAGGTGAGCTGGATCAAGCTGAGGTGAGCTGGATCAGGCTGAGTTCCAGCTAGTCTGGGCTTCTCCTTCACCATTTGCCTTCTTGAGTGCTAGGGTTTTAGGGATCTATATATCTGTTCATCCCTAACAATCACAAAAATATATTAAAAAGACAATAAAAAATGCAATGCATGCCTAACCTATTTTATGCCTAAATGCAGCCCAAAAACCCATTTGCGGAGTAAAATCCTAAGAGCTAGGTTTGTTTTAATGCATAAGAATGATGATAAACTGGCGTTTATCAGCAGGCAGCTCATTTTTTTATTTTTTTAATTTTTATACTTATGCACAAGCAAATAAAAGTAATCAATAAACTAAAAACCTAAATCTAAAGAAAAGGGAACAGGCTCCCAAAAATTACCTAACATGGGCCCAAAACAAAATCGGGGAACAAACCCCTCAAAAATACCCTAGAACAAGGGTTTCAAACAAAATGTAATGAAAAATTAAATCTAAAGTCTTAATTCTATTCTAATTAGCGACTAAATATACAATGATGTCCGTCGCGTCCTCGTCCTTCTCCTCCTTTCCAAAATAGCTCGTCCAATTCTCCTCTGGCGACGTCAAGGGTCGCCTCTCACACTACTGACTCTTGCACAAATTTCTCGCACAGAAGAGAAAATAATAAATGGTCAAATCACTGTGCAATTGAAAAATAATCAAAATAAAATCAGGTGAAATTATTGCGTCAGTTGCCTTCCCAGCAACGGCGTCATTTGACGAGTCGATTTTTCGCTTTAAAGTCGTTTGCAGTTTAATGTGGTGGAAAAATTGACTAATCAATATTTAAAAAGAAATAACCACTCACAGAGGAGCGGGTCGTATCCACAGGGAGGCAATGATGTATTTAAATTCACACCAGTTAAAAACATTTGTTCGTAGTTAGTTTGGACAAGAATCAAGCCAAAATTGCCTTCAGATTAAGGTTGAAGCAAGAAACAATGCTGAAATAGCAATTCTGAGTAACTAGAGGATATTTGTCGCAATGCAGAATCAATAAAATATTATTAAAAATTTAAAATGGCAGAAAATGTAATTTTTAATGGCTTGGTTACTGTAGCAAAACAAGGGATTTTTTCCCCTTTGCCGTGCGCGATGAGTGGATGGCCGGACGCGGGAAGCTCGGAGGAAGTTCCTTGGACCGAGGGCTTCGAAACGATGGTGGCGGCGTGTCACGCGGTGGCCGGAGCCGGCCAGATGAGCTCCGACGGAGGTGGCTATAGCCGGTGCTGCAGCTGCCGTTGGCGGGCGGAGCGCGCACTACAGGCTGTGTGTGCTGGCTGGAGGCCGCGGGATCGCGCGCAGCCTATTGGCAGTGAGGACTGCTGCGCAGGCGGGTGGTTGCGAAGGCTGGAGGTGTAGGCGGACTGCTGCAGTGGGTGTTACAGGCGCGGAAGGAGGGAGTGCATGGTTGTGCGGGTGCGGCTACAGGTCTCGCAAAGGCTGGAGGGGGCGTGCGGGCGAAGGCTGCAGGTGCGGGGAAGGTGCTACGAGCACGGGAGTGAGCGGGTGAGGTTCTGCAGGCATTGGAGGAGGACGTGCTTGGCCTGTTGGGCGTGGGTGTGCAGGGGTGAGAGCGGGAGGAAGTGCAGGTTCTTGCATGCTGCTGGAGGTGAAATGGGCGGATGGTGGGTGCTACTGGAGTGGTGTGTGGCTTCAGACGTCCAGGAAATTTCCCGGACATCTTAACTGACTGAGAGGGTGATTGCACAGTGGCTGCGGCGGTGGTTGCTGGTGACGACGGCGAGGGAGATTCATGCTAAGGTGCTCATGATAATGCGAACGAGCTCCGGATGGCGGTGTGGCCTGTCACACCACACGCCCACAGTGGTGGAGACTCGTCACCACGGTTGAGGCCGGCAGTGTGGAATGGAAGAGAGAAGATCTCTCTACACAGTGGTGGGTCGGTGGTGGAGGCCTGCCTCACTCAGCATCCTCTCTCCTCCTTTTGTAGTGGCCTGCACAAATTTGAAATCAGCTGCCCGACCAGATCCAACACATCCACTCCTCCTTGAATGGGTTCTTCACTACGGCAGCTGGTGGCGTTGGAGCGGCAGCCAGCCGTTCCTGCAAGAAGAAGAATAAAGAAAATAATGTTAAAATATTATGGTTATTTATATACAGACCCTCAACTTTTATGTTAACCTAAATTAATGCATACAATGTACCTAATTAGTTAACTAATGCAATTCTAAGTTAATTTTAAATGCATTTAAATATGAATAAGATGCATGAATTGTGTCATTGAATTAAAAATATGAATTAATCTATTTACATCCTAATTTATGCTAAATAAATGTTAGAATTAACCTAATGCCTAGGCACTTAAATACTTAAATAGCCCACAACTATGGGCTAATCAATATTTGTTCTATTTCTATCTTGTGATTCATTCTACTTGTCTTTTATTTCAAAATTACAAAAAAATATATCAAAACCCTAAAATACCAAAAAGAAACAAAACGAAGTGTGGTTTTCACGTAAAGTTAACGTCGCCTCCCTGTGTCGACCTGGGACTCCCTTGGAGTTTCGGTATAAATTTTATCTGATCGACGTGTTTTGCAACTACGGCAACAGGTTACTCGTAACCCTAATTTCTAACACGCGAAACACACCCGACCATTTTGGTGCCGTTGCCAGGGAGGAAATGGAATTTACTTTATTGTTTATTGTGTTTCTTTGCATTTACATAGCACTAACCCTACTTGTCTTTGATCTACTGTCTTGCAGGTACCCTAGCATGGAGATCCAAGTGTAGTAGATCAAAGTAAAGTGCGGGTAGAGTACTCTGTAAGTGTCCCCCACATCCCCCCCCCACTAGTTCATTTCGCCACAATCATAACCAAGACCTATTATACATAGGTGTTTGCATAAACCCTAGGATAGACTTTGTTTGTCTTGTTTGCCACCTTCACCCATCTCACCCACATCTTATAAAAAAAAAAACAAAAGATATTTTCTGTGGGACAAATCAATATACACACTCTATACACCCACATTTGAGGCACATAATCGGACTTGATTTTCATCTACTCAACTGGGCTTCCAACTTGTGGACCTGGTACATGAATTCAACACATAAAAGAGTAGAAATCATGTTAGGTTAACCACCTTTTTGTGTGCCTTAATCTGTGATGCATTTGAGCCAATTGATTGAATTGTTTGGGCCGCACCACCTAAACTAAACGAGGTTCATTTTCTAGCTGCCCCATAGGATTCAATAATTAGGTCAAGCCAGGCACTCCATATTTTTCTTGATTTCTAAAGGAAAATACTTGAACACATGCTTTCGACAACAAACTTGGTTTGGCTCACAAAACTTGGTTGAAAACACCTAATATTTGAATCCTAAAAGCTATTAAGCAAGATTCAAATCCTAAAACTCACCTCATCATTAATAATCTTGCTTGAAAACCTTTTGGTTGTGCACATTCACACGTTCTCAAACAAATCATTAAGGGCACAACCCATTAAGGGCCCATCACATTCCAGAGCACCAATTTCCCAAGCCTAACTAAAATCAATTAGACTTTGGCCCTAAGGATTCATTCGCTCGTCGGGATCCAGATTAAGATTATTCACGATTAACCTGCTTATACTAGTCAATCTGATTTCTAGCTAAGGGAGTAGCGTCAAACAACCACGGCTAGGGAGCACACTAGGAATCGGAGGTGCAAGCCAAAGGAAGAACCTTCTCCCCGGTCCCTCCTTCTAACTGGTTGAATTGCCTGGACATAAGTAGAGTAAATCATCCATAATCTTAGGACAGATTCTAAGAGTCAGTAGACCTTAGGCTACCCCATCTAAGGATAGGCTTGTATTCTTGTGAGCAGGGTCCCTCTTCTTCTTCTTCTGGTTACATGACCAACCAAGGCCCTCCAATCTTTAGTAATCCACCTTAAGACCCAAGCCCTTATGCCTCTGCAAACTCTGTCACCTTGAGAAGTGGGAAGCAGACCCAGAACCCAAAATTACCTTCTAGAAGTCAAAATCCTGGGGAGCTTGAGAAAGAGAAGGAGGAGGTCGAAGAAGACAATAAGGCCCAGCGACCAGAAATTGAAAATTCCACCCATATCCTATTCCCTAAGGCCCTATTGAAAACCAAGAAGAAGAAAACCCTAGATAGCAACAAGGAGCTTTTGAATTTATTCAAGAGAGTAGAGATAATATTTCGCTCCTCAATGCTATTAAGCACATCCCGGCTTACGCTAAATTCTTGAAAGACCTGTGTACCCAAAAGCGTAAGCCAAGAGAACCCACTCCAAGGAAGGTGATTCTCTCTAAGCAAGCAAGTTCTATGATCATGCATCACCTTCCTCACAAGAAGAAAGATCCAGGTGCCCCCTTGATCTCATGCATTATTAGGGAATACACTTTTAATAGGGCACTATTGGACCTAGGTGCATCCATCAACCTAATCCCAACTTCTATTTATGATAGGTTTGGGTTAGGTGAACTCAGGCCAACCTCAGTAATGCTACAATTAGCAGACCGATCGGTCACCACACCGAGAGGCGTTATTGAGGATGTAATTGTCAAGGTCAAGGATTTCTATTTTCCTGTAGATTTTCTCGTCCTTGACATGGATGTACCTAATGATTTGAGGAACACACCCATCATTCTGGGGCGTCCATTCCTAGCTATCGCCAAGGCCAACATAAACTGTGAAAGCGATAGTATGGAGATCGCCTTTGGGGATAAGAAATTAACTCTTGATATTTTTAAGGCGATAAGAGGATTTGAGGATTGTGGATTCATTGAGGAACTCGAGGATCAATATCTTGAGATGTGTGTGACAATTAATGCACTCGAGGACTCCATTACCTTTAGCAAACCCAACCCACAACCCTCCTCTATGGTAGACCTGCCACATCCTGAAGAGACTATTGATTTTGTTCATTCCCAGCCTCTTCCACTGGATCGTCCTGATGAATCTTCATCAGCATCCTCCCTTCTATTCTAAACCCAACCCAGCTGGAATTAAAACCATTGCCCACAAATTTGAAATATGAGTTCTTAGGACCTGAAAATAAGCTCCTTGTGATTATTAGTGCTGATTTGACTAAGGAGCAAGAATTGAGGTTAATTAAGGTCCTTAAGAACAACAAGGAGGCAATTGGTTGGACCATCCATGACCTTAGGGGGATCGAGCCATCTTATTGTAATCATCATATTTTCATGGAAGATGGATCCCACCTTTCTCGTGAAATGCAAAGGAGACTAAACCCGAATATGCAAGAAGTGGTCAAGAAGGAGATAATCAAGTGGCTCAATGCTAGGATTATTTACCCAATCTCAAATAGTCCGTGGGTTAGCCCCATTCAAATTATACCCAAGAAAGCGGGAATAACCGTTACAACTAATGAGAAAGGGGAAACCTTCACCACTCGTTCAGCTTCTGCTTCGAGTCTGTATTGACTATAGGAAGCTGGACACAGCCACTAAAAAAGGATCACTTTCCCTTGCCATTCATTGATCAAATCCTCGAAAGGTTTGCTGGGCAAAAATATTTTTGCTTCCTGGATGGTTATTCGGAATATAACCAAGTCCCCATCCATCCTGAAGACTAGGAAAAGGCAACTTTCACATGTCCCTATGAAACCTTTGCATTTCATAGAATGCTGTTTGGGCTTTGCAATGCACCTGTGACATTTCAAAGGTGCATGCTGGCCATCTTTTCTGACATGGTGGGAGATTGTCTTGAGGTGTTCATGGATGATTTCTCCATTTTCGGAGATTCTTTTGAGTCTTGCCTGACTAACCTGGAATTGATCCTTCAGAGATGCATCAAAACACGGTTGGTCCTTAGCTGGGAAAAGAGCCACTTTATGACTTAGGAAGACATCGTCCTGGGTCACGTGGCCTCTAATCGGGGAATTGAAGTTGATAGAGCTAAGGTGGATGCTATCTCTAAACTTCCTCCACCCACATCCGTAAAGCAGATTCGCTCTTTCCTTAGGCATGTGGGCTTTTACAGAAGATTCATTAAGGATTTCTCGAAGGTTGCTCGGCCCTTGAGTAACCTTCTGGCCAAAGACACGTCGTTCGAATTTGATGAATCATGCCGTAAGGCATTTGATTTATTGAAAACGACAATCACCTATGCCCCAGTGTTGCAACCACCGGTTTGGATAGCCCCATTTGAGATTATGGCTGATGCATCTGATTATACCGTGGGGGCTATCTTGGGTCAGAAGATTGAGAAAAAGCCCGCTGCAATCTACTACGCTAGCAAGACTCTGGATGAGGCCCAGAGGAACTACACCATTACTAAAAAAGAATTGCTAGCTGTAGTCTTTGCCTTAGAAAAATTTAGGGCTTATCTGTTAGGTTCTTCTGTCATCATCTATATCGACCACTAGGCCTTGAAACATCTCTTGGCCAAAAAGGATGCCAAACCTCGGCTTATTCGCTGGATTCTGCTGCTTCAAGAGTTTGATCTTGAAATCAGGGATAAAGCCGGGGCACAAAATGTAGTGGCGGATCACCTCTCGAGAATCCTAATTGATTCTCCTCATCTGGATGTTTCGATCTCTGATACTTTTCCAAATGAAACTATCCTCACAGTCTCGGGTATCTGAACCCCCTGGTTTGCGGATATTGTCAATTATTTGGCCATTGGTCAAATCCCCCAGGATTGGACCAAACAACAATGGGATAGACTTGTATCTGATGCCAAATGTTATTTTTGGGATGATCCTGAGCTGTACTGCATTGGCGCAGACCATATTATTCACCGATGCATCCCAAAAGTCGAGTTCCATAGCATACTTAAGTTCTATCACACATCCGCGTGTGGTGGACACTTTTCCGAGAAAAAGACGGCCGCAAATATTTTGCAATCCGGATTCTATTGGCCATCATTATTTAAGGATGCCCAAGAATTCTCTAAGTCATGCACCCAATGCCAAACACTCAGGAACATGGCTTAGAGAGATATGATGCCCCTGAACCCGATTCTTTCCATCGAAATTTTTGACATTTGGGGCATCAACTTTATGGGACCCTTCCCTCCTTCATTTGGACACCAGTATATTCTGGTCACTATTGATTACGTGTCCAAGTGGATTGAGGCAATTCCTACCTGGACCAATGACCACAAGGTGGTCATCGATTTTGTGAAGGGAAATATCTTCAGTCCATTTGGGGTTCCTAGGGCAATTATCAGTGATGGTAGCACACATTTCACCCATGCCCAGTTTCAGAATTTACTGGGGAAATACTGGGTAAGCCATCAAATTTCCACACCTTACCACCCTCAAACGAACGGACAGGCCGAGGTCTCCAATCGGGAGATCAAGAACATTTTGTAGAAAACCGTTAGGCCTGACAGGAAGGACTGGACCCAAAAGCTAGATGATGCTCTTTAGGCTTACCGTACAGCGTACAAAATGCCTATCGATATGTCTCTTTCCGCCTGGTGTTTGGTAAGGCGTGTCACTTACCCGTAGAACTTGAACACCAGGCATTTTGGGCCATCAAGAAATGTAATGTGGACCTTGACTTGGCCGGGAAAACCAGGAAACTCCAACCATCTGAGTTGGAGGAGCTTCAAAATGATGCTTATGAAAACGCCAGAATCTATAAGGCAAGTACCAAAGCTCTCCATGACCAGATGATTTCACGTAAGAGCTTTGAGCCGAACCAGAAGGTCTGGCTTTCCGATTCTCGATTGAAGCTTTTCCCCGGTAAACTCAGGTTTAAGTGGGGTGGCTCATTCGTTATTGAGTGAATTTTCCCTAACAGAGCCGTCGAAATCTCTGACCCAAAGATGGGTAATATTTTTAAGGTCAATGGACAGCATCTCAAACCCTTTGTTGACCATGTGCTCCCTGAACCTGTCTCGGACAAGGTTGCTCTTACCTTGCCATAACCATCGCGGGCTAATCATCGCCCAGCTGAAGGCACTAAACTCAGCACATGTAAAGACTATTCCAAGCTGACCAGAGTCTCATGGAAACCAGGTGCTATTCTTCCACTTCTACTCTCCTGCATGCTTTCATTTTTCACAATGAGGACATTGCAATAACTAAGCATGGGGAGGTGGACATATTTTATAACCATTTTGTCAGCTATAACAATGATTTCCTATTATTTGATTCTTGTTAAAAAAAATGAAAAAATGAAAATTTGAAAAAGATAAAAAAAAATTTAGAATTAGGAGACGAGAATTTAGGCATTAGGAGTTGTAAACTTTAGGAATTGATACTTTGAGACCTGAACACTTAAACTCTTCAGGTCTGCAGGCTTAATTAGCCCGGGTGTCCACTCGAATGTGGATTTAGTCTCGAGCCCTCGCCAATTAAAATTGATTTTAATTTGGTAAATAGTTTAGGATGATAAGTATACGACTTATCAACCTGCCCTCTGATTTGGGGGGACTTTAAGCCTAAGCATCTACACACATTTTTTGCACTGACTCACTTTCCGATGGTTTTTATGGAAATTGGGTAGCTAATGGACTGACTTGGGTGGTATGGTTGGCAAGTTGTCAGTGGTAACAGGTCATCGGCCGGTTGTCCAGAGCCTAGCCACAAGACCGTTTTCATTGTACTGCCTTTAGGTAAATCTTAGATCAGGAAAGCCACCTACTTAGAAAAAAGAAGAAAAAAATAGAAAAAAGGAGAAAAAAAAACAAATAAAACCACACTTCACCGCACGAGTATGGCTGGCAAGTTGTCGATGGTAATAGCTCATCGGTCGATTGTCCAAAACCCAGCTCACAAAAAAAATGCACAATAATTCCCAAAACACCTAAGGAAGAAGCGGGGAAGTAGAATAAACCTGGGAGATATACACTGGGTTTGCCCTTGTGTTGACCCCATATAAAAGAAAGTAGAGAGAAAGCTACTGATCGTAAAGATAAACCTTTAGGCAAGGTCACCTAGGGCCGTAGAAATTCGAAGTCCATTTTAACAGCCGTCTAGTGAGTCTTCCACTATTTTCACAAGATGCTTAGCACTTAGAGTCCTTTTCGAGTCTTGGGCGGGTCGGGTAGCCATAAAAAGTTATCCCGTAACTCTCAAACTCCAAATGTACAAAAAAAAAAATTAGAAAAGAAGAAAAATAAGAAAAAAAAAATTTATCTTCTCTTCTCAAATAAGGCGAGGGCTTGGATGGTTTACATTCTGGCAGGCACCCGGGCACTGTTGAGTTTTTGTAATTAGGTCTTAGGGTTAAGATTTTCTAAAGCAATCAATGAATTTTGCCTAATTACTCGAACCCTAATTCTACTTTTATACATAGCATTTAGGTTAATTTTGCTAGGGACTAGCAGAAAGTAAGCATGGGGGTATGATAAACACACATATATTCATGATAAATTGCTTATTTATGATAGTTCCTAGGCTTAGCATTGCATATCATGTTATAAATATTGCATAACATCCATTGCATGGCATTTAGGATAGTTGTATGTTTTGTATATTAATTCCTTCATTTTATATGGCTAGGGGGCAATGCGACATCCATATGGGTTTCGAATGGAAAATCCGACCATACGGATGGATCCAGAGCGACGATTACAGTTTGGCATCGCGAGAATCATCTCGATCTAAGCATCGTGGCACCCTCTACAAGAAGAAGAAGATGGACGGCCCAGATGATGCCATGTGGCGCCATCCAAACCCCCCAACATCGACCAACAACATCGCCCAATTCCTTCTTCATCTGCGCCCTTGAATCCTAGCCGTTGGATCAAGATCCAACGGCTGGGAAGCATTTGCACCAAGCTGCTCCTCGCGACACAAGGGAAGGTCCAGCGCAACTATTAGAGCGTCGGTTTGCAAGGGAAGGGCACGGGTTTGAATCCCCGTAGCCAATTCGCAACTTGGTCAAGCGCATGGCAACAGCAGCGACAGCGCGTGCAAAGCGCCAACGCATGGCAGCATGCACGCGCACACCAATGCATGGCAGCGCGCACACAATAGGGCGTGCATGATCAACGTGCGTGATAGGCGGGGCAACGCAGCGCGAGCGCAAGCGCGGTTGGGGCTAGCTTTCAGCGACAACTAGGATGACCTACAGCGACGCTTACAGCCGTCGCTATTTCATTGCAAGCCAGCAGAGCCAGCTAAGGGTGTGAGCAGATGTGAGCTGTCTACAGCAACATTTCCAGCGATGGTCTGGAGGTCGCTAAAGGTCCTTTAATCCATTTTTAGCCTCTTCTCCTCCACTGTAAAAGGACCTACACCCCCTCCCTTCCAAGCCATCTCTACCTACTCTACTCCCACCTACTCCTAAGCTCTAGTAAGCCTACCAACGCTCCATTAGAGCTTGTTCTCAAGCTCCCAAGGTGCCTATTAGTGTAGCGAACCTCTACTCCACCAACTACTCCTCCATCTTCCCATCTCCCTTCATAGGTCACCTTGGAGCCATCCTCCCACCTCCATTCTAGTAGCAGATCAACTCCGTCTTCTCACGTCCATTCCGGAGCTACGCTGAAGCTTTCCTCAACTCGACATCCTCCTGCATCTTACCTCCATCATCCTACTCCTCACCTTCTTCGTCCAAGCTTCTGCCAGGCATCGTCATCCCGCCAAACAGCCGATTCGGGAGATTTCCTCTCACCTCCCTCTCTTTTTATGCTTTTATAGTTCATTGTAATCGACATTGAATTGATATATATATCATATTTATTCCATTTCTATCTTGTGATTCATTATGCTTGTCTTTTATTTCAAAATGACAAAAAAAATATCAAAACCCTAAAATACCAAAAAGAAACAACACGAAGCGCGGTTTTCACATAAAGTAAACGTCGCCTCCCTGTGTTCGACTTGGGACTCCCTTGGAGTTTCGGTATAAATTTTATATCATCGACGTGTTTTGCAACTACAACGACAGGTTACTCGTAACCCCGATTTCTAACACATGAAACATGCCCTACCAGATATACTTATCATGCAAGACCTTATTTCACTCTTTATAAGCTTGAGAGGTGTCATAAGCATCATTCCTCAACTCTTGAAGCTCACTTAATTCCAGAAGTCATGCCTTACCCACCTTTTATAAATCCATGTTAACACTTCGAATAGCCTAAAGTGCCCTATGTTCTAGCTCAACAGGTAAATGGCATGCTTTCCCATGCATAATCCGAAAGGGAGATGTACCCAAAGGGGTCTTATAAGTCGTTTGATATGCCCATAAAGCATCATCGAGCTTTTGGGACCAGTCTTTCCTATCAGGTCTAACAGTCTTTTCTAAAATGTTCTTTATCACCTTATTCGACACTTCAACTTGGCCACTCGTCTGAGGATGGTAAGGGGTAGCGACCTAGTGAGTCACTCCCAGACTCTTGAGTAGCCGATTGAAGTGGTGGTTTCGGAAATGAGGTCCCCCATCACTTATAATGGTCTTGGGGAAGCCAAAATGAGATATGATATTGGCCTTCACAAATTTCAAAACCACAGAGTGGTCATTTGTGCACGTAGGAATGGCCTCTATCCATTTAGAGACATAATCAACTGCCACCAAGATATATTCATAACCATGGGACGAAGGGAAGGGGCCCATAAAGTCAATTCCCCACACATCAAAAATTTCAACAGATTGAATAGGGTGTTGAGGCATCTCATTCCTCTTCCCAATCATTCCAATTCGTTGACATCTAATATAGGCCCTAACAAAATTATGAGAATCCTTAAATAACAAAGGCCACCAAAAATTGAACTGGAGAACCTTAAAAGTAGTTTTCTTAGCACCAATGTGTCCTCCACAATGAAGTTCATGGCAAAAACTCACACACTTTATTGTTCCTCTTCAAAGTACACATCGTCTCAATACTTGGTCTTATCCAATTCTAAATAATTCAGGCTCTTCCTAATGAAAGTATCTAGCTTTGGAAATGAATCTCTTTCTTTTCTGCTCATCCCAAGAGCCAGGAGTTTCTCCAGTGACCAAGTAATTTACGGTATCAGCATACCAAGGTGAAGTTGGTGTTATTACCATAAGGGTTTCATCAGGAAATGTCTCGCGGATGTCTCCAGATAGAGAGTCATTAAGTGGAAGGCGAGACAGGTGGTCAGCCACAACATTTTCTACTCCTTTCTTTTCACGTATCTCCAAGTCAAATTCTTGAAGGAGTAGGATCCACCTAATCAGACGTGGCTTAGAATCTTTCTTAGTAATGAGATGTTTCACTACCGCACGATCTGTGAAAATAACCACCTTAGACCCAAGAAGATAAGACCTAAACTTCTCCAGAGCAAAGACTACAGCAAGTAATTCCTTTCCAATGACGATGTAGTTTTGCTGTGGTTCGGTTAAAGTCTTGTTAGCATAATGCAGCACATGAGGTCTTCCCTCAACCCTTTGTCCAAGGACTACTCCCACTTCATAATCTGAAGCATCACACATCAGCTCAAATGAGAGTGTCCAATCAGGAGCATGGAGAATAGGCGCAGAGATCAAGGCCTCCTTCAGAGTTTGAAAGGCCTTGGCACAGGTTGAATCGAAATTGATGGAAGATTCCTTTGCCAACAGGTCACAAAGTGGCCTAGAAATTTTACTGAAATTTTTAATAAAGCACCTATAAAAGCTAGCATAGCCCAGAAAGGATCTAATCTGTTTGACATTCATGGGCAATGGGAGTTTGGAAATAGAATCAATCTTGGCTTTATTTACTTCCAAGCCTCGCTCAGACACAACATGCCCAAGTACAATTCCTTTCTGTACCATGAAGTGGCTTTTGTCCCAGCTGAGGACTAAACCAGTCTCCTTACATTGCTTCAACACATTCTCCAGGTGCAGGAGACACCGGTCGAAAGACGGGCCATAAATGGAGAAGTCATCCATAAACACTTCAACACACTCGTCAATCATGTTTGAAAAAATGGACATCATACACTGCTAGAAGGTTGCAGGGGCATTACATAATCCAAACAGCATACGCCTGAATGCAAAGGTACCGTAAGAACTCATGAACGTTGTCTTCTCCTGGTCATCAGGGAAGACTGCAACCTAGTTGTACCCATAATATCTATCGAGAAAGCAATAGTACTTATTACCTGCCAATTTCTCAAGAATTTGATCAATAAAAGGCAAGGGAAAGTGATCCTCTTGGGTAGCGGTGTTCAGCTTGCGGTAATCAATACAGACCCTCCATCCAGTTTAGGGTCAAGTCACAACTTGTTCACCTTGATCATTAAATTCCATAATAAAGCCTACCTTCTTTGGCACCACATGAATAGGACTTACCCATTTACTATCTGCAATGGGATATATGATCCCAGCGTCCAACCACTTCAGGATTTCCTTTTTAACCACCTCCCTTATATTAGGGTTCAGACGTCTCTGCATGTCCCTAAATGGCTTGATGGAATTATCAGTATAAATGTGGTGCATGCAGAGTGTAAAGTCTATACCCTTAATGTCAGCAATGCTCCAAGCAATAGCTTCCTTGTGCCTAGACAAGCATTCAATCAGGGCTCCCTCCTGTGCCTCAGATAGCACAGTCGAAATGATAACGGGGAGCGTATCATTAGCACCCAGGAAGACGTACTTGAGAGTGTCAAGGAGGGGTTTCAACTCAAGGTTGAGGGCTTGTATGGTTGAGGGTTTCATAATAGATGTCCCCATCTCAGGTAGTAGATCTACCTTGGGCAGAGATGATGGGGAAAGAGACTCTGCACAAACACCCAACAATTCCTCAAGTTCTAGTATATCCCCTTCACATTCCTCCAAGAGATAGGAAAGCTCACTTAGCATGACTTGCTGAAGGGGGCCATCACATAACTTTGCAGGGGTTGTCTCTTCAATCAGATCAACTATCACCTCAACTTGAGAACAATCCTCAAGCCTAGCTTGTTTCTAAGCATCAAACACATTAAGCTGGATTTTCCTGTTCCCAAAGCCCATTTTCAATGCCCCAGTATTGCAAATGATTGAAGCATGCAAAGTTGCAAGGAAGGGGCGGCCCAAAATGATGGAAGGCTTTGTTGGCTTGTTGGTAGGGTCAGTGCCCAAAACTAAGAAGTCAACAGGGAAAAATAAATCCTCCACTCTCACGAGGACATCTTCCAAAATTCCTTATGGTGTCTTAAGTGATAGATCAGCAACTTGGAGGATTACCGGGCTAGGTTTCAGATTGCCACCCCCAAGTTGTTCATACATGTAGCTCGGAAGGATGTTCACCCTCGCACACAGATCAAGTAGAGCCTCATCAATCTATAAGTCACGAATAACCACTGAGATGTACAGGCCTCTTGGGTCCTTAATTTTCGGGGGTGTGCCATGTTGAACAAATGAGCTAACAGAATTAGGCAAGACAACTTTTGATTGGACCTGTTTCCTAGATTGTCGCTTTTTCATGCACAAGTCCTTTAAGAAGAGGGCATAAAACGGAATCTGCCTGATAGCTTCAAGCAAAGGCAGGTTAATCTGCACTTGCTTGAAAGTTCCATGATCTCATCCATCTTATCTTTGGCTCCAAATGAGCCAGCAGAAGTCTGCCCAGAGGTGGATAAGCGCTCTGGAAAGGGCACTCACAATCTCTGGGTGGAAGGGTTGTCATGTCGAGTAAGGGTGGAACGGGGGCAACTTCTTCCGGTGAGGTGATTTCAAGCGGAGGAGATTTGGGCAAGTCT
Organism: Thalassia testudinum; assembly: GCA_037157565.1. Taxonomy (NCBI): domain Eukaryota; kingdom Viridiplantae; phylum Streptophyta; class Magnoliopsida; order Alismatales; family Hydrocharitaceae; genus Thalassia; species Thalassia testudinum. The sequence goes on from JAZHRO010000063.1 coordinate 103,369,723, forward strand.
TCTCCAGTGGGGGTGATGTTAGTTCAACCTCTCATATATAATATTTTGTTGATTTTACAAAATGAAGAAAAAGAAATAAAATATAAGCATAGCATATTTTTCTCTATAATAACACAATTGCAGGTTTCATGGCGTTTTCCAAGATGGAAGATTAAAAGCGTGAAGACTAAGTAGCATAAGTATTGCATAGGTCATAGGCTTTTTATGTAAACTTTCAAAGGTTGTAATCTTCATTTTATTTGAGTCTAGAGATGTTGTAAAGAGCCCCCAAACATAACTTACAAATAGCTAACTTAGGCTCTCTACACTTAGGATAAATTAGAAACAAAAACCTAACACTAAGACTCAAATCAGACGTCCATAACAACTGTTAGACGTTTGATTTTCAACTTTAAGACATCTGACAAGTGTTTTAGACATCTAATTACTTATAGCTCTGCCTTTAGTTTCTGACTTCATAAACATCAGTCGAAGCAATCTTCTATTAGACATCCATAACCTCATCCAGACGTCTGATACTTTACCTGGACATCTTCAAAACAACCGTTAGACTAAGCACCCATCTTCCTTCTATATATAACGGGCAAAATACATTTTCAGACGTCTGAACATGCTTTCGGATGTCTACCTTTGGACCGTTGCTCATTTATTTCTATGCGTATCTCATCACGAACCAAAGATCTTCTATCAGATATCCTAGGCAAGTCCTTTTTAGGTTTCCAGATCTCTAGGGATCCCACAAACGTCCATGCAGATGCCTGTTCCTTCATATCTAGAACCATGTTTGGATCTTGTCAAAACAGGAATGAATCCACACATAATTAGGCGTCCAATAATTTATCAGACGTCTTATGTGAAAATATCAGACATCCTTATTTCAATCCAATGAAACCAGTACAGCCTGGCTAATAGTATTAGACGACCATAATTGTAATCAGACGTCTTGTAAGATGTCTAACCCTAAAATTAGATGTCTGATATTGCTGTCAGACTCATCATTACCCTGATTTGTAGTGGATTTCGTCCCAATCTCTTGGGATTTGCCTCCAACAGTTAGGAGATCTCTCCCAAGTGTTCTTGAAGGTTCCAAACTTCCCTATAAATATACTACAATCCCTCTTAGGCAAAACACACCTCTTGAGATTCAATTCCCTTAGAAAAATCACTTGCTCACTACTCTTAGCCTTTTCTTGCCCTTGTGCTGTGCTAACACTCTGATCAAAGGGCAAACCCACACTCCCGGTTCACTCCGTTCTGCAAATTCTCAAGGAGTTCTCTTATGCTTAATAGATAAGGAAGTAATCAAAGTATTGGGGTGCTCTATAGGTGTTGTTTTAATTCTTACTTTTGTACTTTGGGTATCCGACCTGTCGGGTCCCCGTCTCTTCATTATGAAGGGAGAAACCTCCGTTTAGGGATTGGAGGTGGGATTTGTAATTGAGGTACACTACCCTTGTTTAAGTAGTATGGTTAGTGAATTGATCACTTTGTGATCGAAAATCCTAAGTCAAGGGATTGGCTTAGGTGGTAGTTTTCACCCGTCTTGGGTTTTCACCTAAAAATTTGGTGCCACTTTTTGTGATTGAATTTTTTGTAGTACAATATTTAATAAATTCACTATTCACCCCCCCCTCTAGTGCAATTTCATTTGGTATCAGAGCAGGTTTTCCACTTTCAGGAATAACATCTGTGGAAAGATCACATGGAGGGGAAAGTCATTTCCACTGGCAGATCTAAGGGGCAATCCACCACCCGACCACCACTCTTCAAAGGGACAAACTACACTTACTGGAAGCTAAGAATGAAGATGTGGCTTCAAGCCAGTGATTTCTATGTTTGGGAGAAATGTGAATTCGCATACATCTTTCCCTAGAAACCAAAAACGGGATACACAATGGAGAAAATCATCACCTTGGACTGAATGCTAAGGCAATGAACTTACTCTACTATGCACTCAACTCAAAGGAATTCAACCGCATTAGCCAATGCAAAGCCGCCCACGAGATTTGGAGAACCTTAGAGGTAACTCACAAAGGTACGTCTAGAGTTAAATACTCAAAGATTAACTTGTTATCGCGGCAATTCGAAGCCTTTTCTATGAAAGAAAATGAAAGACTTGGGGACATGTACACCCGATTCAAGTTAATCATGAATATCCTCAAGTCACTAGGGAAGACATTTATAAAGGGGGAGCTTCAAGGGAAGCTCCTTTGCTCCCTTGGACCCAAGTGGGAGCAAAAAGTAATGGCAATAGAAGAAGCCAACCAAGTAGAGGATCTAGACATGGAAAATCTTCTTGGGAATCTCATGGCTTACAAATCAAAAATGGAGCAAAAGAAGAAATCTATCTCATCGGAGCAAAAGAAGAAGACTTTAGCCTTCAAAGCTACTTCAGATGATGAGGTAAGTACCGATGACGAAGAATTCATTTTATTAGCTAAAAAGTTTAAAAAGTTTCTCAGAAATAGAAAAGAGATCAACGGAAAGAAAAGAGAGGAAGAACCTCTAGTTTGCTATAATTGCAAGAAGAGAGGTCACATAAGGAAAGATTGTCCCTTATTCAAAAGGGATGATGAGAAGAAATCCAAGAAGCCTTCCGACTACAAGAAGATCTCCAAGCCCAAGGGATTCAAGAAGAAGGCATTCCAAGCAACTTGGGATGACTCCACCTCCGAAGAAGAAGAGGAGGAGGAAACAAATGAAGAAACGGCATGCTTGGGATTAATGGCAACAAAAGATGCTTCTGAGTCTGAATCTGAGGAACCTGAGGTAAACTCCTATTCTTTAGATGAATTACAAATGCCTTTGATTCACTATATCTAGATCTTAAGAAAACAAAAACCCAAAGCAAAGTTTTAAAAGAAGAAAACTTAGAGAATAAGAAATTAATCAATGATCTTGAAGATAAAAATATAATTCTTACAAAAGAAACCACTGCCTTAAATATACAAATAAGAAACCTAATGATTGAAAATGAGTCATTAACAAATGATTTGTATACGACAATGAGTGAACAAAAATTTCTAGATAGAGAAGAATTACTCAACAAAATCCATGTGCTTGAAAAATCAAACTCCTTTAAAAAGAATGAAAATAGCTTACTTAGAGTAGAGATTAGGGGACTAGAAGATAAACTAGACATAATGAAAATAGAGATAAATCACCTTAAAGAAAAATTAAATCAACTTCTTGAGGACCTAGCCAAATTTACAAAGGGGAAAGATAACTTGGATAAGCTCATTGCCCATCAAAAACCTTCCTCAAGTAAATTTGGACTAGGCTTTTATGAACCTAGTCAAAGTGAGCTACAAAAGGACCCTCCTCTAAAGGAGACCACTAACAAATACGGATCCACATTGCAATGGATACCGAAAAGACAACTCTCACTTTGTTTTGTAGTGATGAAGAACATTATAATGTCAAAAATTGGATATACAAAATGAAGGATGGACACTCAAATTAGAAAGACCTATAGAAATACCAAGTCACCAACGAAGATCTTTTGTAGGAGGAAAGAGGTCTACAAGAAAGAAGGCAAGGAGTCCACCGCCATCAAGGAGGCTGATGGGTGATGGACTCCGAGTGCTCCAAACATATGATGGGAGACAAGCACCTATTTTTGGACCTCCAACCTATAGATGAAGGAATGGTTACATTTGGTAACAACCACAAGGGTCATATTATTGGCCTTGGTAAAATAGGTAACCCTCTCTCTCTCATCTCAAATGTTTCTCTAGTTAAAGGACTAAAACATAATCTTTTTAGGTGTCAATCAAATTTGTGATAAGGGTTTTAAGGTAGTATTTACTTCAAAAATGTTTGAAATTATGCATGCATTAACCAATGAAACCCTTCTTAAGGGAACTAGAATTAAAGACATTTATATCGTAGAATTTGATAAAGATAACACTTACGAATGTCTTGTAGCAAATAATGAGTTAAGTATATGGCATAGAAGACTAGGACATGTTCATATGAAGCTAGTTCAAAAACTGGCTAAACATGAACTAGTCTGAGGTCTTCCTAAAGGAAAATTTTTAAATGAGCTTATCTGTGATTCATGTAAATTAGGTAAAATTATGAAATCTAGTTTTAAAAGCAAAGAAGTTATATCCACATCAAGACCTTTAGAACTACTTCACCTAGATCTGTTTGGACCAACAAAATATGAAAGCCTTAGTGGATGCAAATATTGCCTTGTGATTGTAGATGATTTTTCAAGCTTTTCATGGGTTTCCTTCTTGAGGTCCAAAGAAGTAGTATTTTCTATCTTTTCTATTTTTTGTAGGAAGGTTCAAACTGAAAAGGGCTACCAAATCACTCATATCCATAGTGATCATGGGGGCGAGTTTGAAAATTCCTTGTTTGATGATTTTTGTCAAGAGCATGGTATTGCTCATGACTTTTCTTTTCCCCGAACACCTCAACAAAGTGGGGTGGTTGAGAGAAAGCATCGTACTCTTCAAGAGTGTGCTCGAACATTGCTCAAAGACTTGGAGTTACCGAAGTACTTTTGGGCCGAGGCAGTTAATACGGCTTGTTACGTGTTAAATCGCACCTTAATTTGATCTAGGTTGCGAAAAACTTGTTTTGAACTATACTATGGGAAAATACCCAAAATTAGTTATTTTAAAGTTTTTGGATGTCGGTGCTTTGTTTTGAATACCCGCTCTAATTTAGATAAATTTGATGCCAAAGGTGAGGAAGCCATCTTTATTGGTTATTCCTCATGTAGTAAGGCATATCGGGTCTTTAACAAGACCACATTAATAGTGGAGGAAACCCTCCATGTTTCCTTCGATGAATCTCCTCACTCTTCCTCTATTGATCGAGTCAATATGGAAGATGAAGATCTGTTTCAAAAAAAATATATGGAAGATGAAGATGATTCTACTATTGATTTGTCTAACATTCCAAACTCCAATATCCATAATCTTCCAAAAGATTAGATATATCAAAGGGATCATCCCGAAAGTCAAGTCATTGGAAGTATTTCCGATGGCGTTAAAACCCGATCTCATTTTAGTTTCTCTTTTGGTCTCTCCACCTTTGTATCTCAAGTTGAACCCAAGAGTGTCGAGAAAGCATGCTCCGAAGAACCTTGGATGATGGCCATGCAGGAGGAACTCAACCAATTCCAAAGGAATGAAGTCTGGGATCTAGTACCTAAGCCAAAAGGGCAAACGGTAATAGGTACCAAATGGGTATTCTGGAACAAGTTGAATAAATCTGGTATAGTAATTCGGAACAAGGTTCGGTTGGTAGCACAAGGGTACAACCAAGAAGAAGGAATTGATTTTGATGAGACCTATGCTCCCGTAGCTTGACTCGAATCAATTCGCATGCTTCTTGCTTATGCCACCTTTCTTAGCTTTAAACTCTTTCAAATGGACGTTAAGAGCACGTTTCTTAATGAATTCATTAAGGAGGAAGTTTTTGTAAAATAACCTCCTATTTTTGAGTCTCATGATAAGCCTCATTTTGTCTATAAATTAAACAAGGCACTATATGGTCTAAAGCAAGCTCCTAGAGGTTGGTATGAGAGGCTCAAAGACTATTTGTTAAATGCAAAATTTTCTATAGGGGAAGCTGATTCCACATTATTCATTAAAAGAAGAGGAAAAGATATTTTATTAGTTCAAATATATGTAGATGATATTATATTTGGCACTACTAATGAATCTATGTGTAGAAAGTTTTTAGAAATTATGCAGGAAGAATTCGAAATGAGTTTGATGGGTGAACTCAAGTTTTTCTTGGGCTTACAAATCACTCAACTTGAATTTGGAACCTTTGTGTGTCAATCAAAATACACAAAGGAGATGCTGAAAAAATTTGAAATGACGAAAAGTAAAGGGAAGAACACTCCTATGAGTGTCACAACTTCCCTAGACTTGGATGAATCAGGTACGCCCATAGATCAAAAGCTCTATCATAACATGATTGGATCTTTACTGTATTTAACTTCCAGTAGACCTAACATTTTATTTAGTACCTGCTTATGCGCTAGGTTTCAATCAAGTCCTAAGCAATCACACTTAAATGCTGTAAAATGAATATTTAGATATCTAGTTGACACATCTGATTATGGCTTATTCTACCCTAGAAGTCCACAATTCAACTTAGTCACATATAGCAATGTAGACTATGCGGGTAGCCGCACTGATAGGAAGAGTACTAATGGGACGTGCCAATTCTTGGGTGAATCGCTAGTCTCTTGGTTCTCAAAGAAACAATCTAGTGTAGCCCTATCAACTACGGAGGTTGAATACATAGCCACCGCTCTAGCATGTTCCCAAGTGCTTTGGATGAAAAATACTTTGAAGGATATTAACTTGATATTTAATAAAATAAAACTATTATGTGATAATACTAGTGCTATCAACCTCTCGAAAAATCCCGTACATCACTCCCGTACAAAACATATTGATGTTTGACATCACTTTTTGAGAGATAATGTACTTGAGGGAGAAATCGAGGTTGAATTTATTTGTACTGAATTGCAATTGGCTGATATTTTCACTAAACCTTTGAATCATGATTGCTTTAATTATATACATAGGAAACTAGGCATATGTAAGCTAAGTGATATTTAAAGAATTTAGTGATTTAATGAAATTTCTTTTGTCATGAACATAGAAGGAGCCTTGACTTTACCAAGTTAAGAGCCTTCATACACAGTTCAAACATCAAAATGCACATTCTGTGCAATATCAGACGTCTGACTAACATCTCAGATGTCTTATGCTTAAAAATTCAGCGGTGGAAGATCTGGGACAAACGTCGATTTTATATCTCAAAAGAGCCGATAAAAGAGCTATTTCAGACATCCGTCATCATTCACAGATGTTTAGACTGTCGTCCAGATGTGTTGACAGACATCTATCTTTGCATCAGAACATGTATTATGATTCAGACGTCTGATTCTATTGTTAGACTTTGTATAGGTCATTTGATCATGAAATCAGACGACAACCTGTAGCTTTAGAGTCAAATCGAGGAAGGTCTGTCTGCAGAAATCAGACATCTAATTTTAGATTTAGACATTCGATAGGTCGTCTGATACAGAGATCGGATGACAACTTGGAGAATAAACCATTTTCCAAGGAGGTATGTCTGCAGAAATCAGACGTCTAATTTTAAAATTAGTCGTCCGATAAGTCGTCTGATGGTTAAAATAGATGACGCCATCAAAAGGGTTAAAATCCTAAAGGTCCAATCCTGATGTCTGACAACGTCTCCAGACGTCTGATCTGGCAAAAATCTGCCGCTTCGCATCTGTTCTCTGAATGGTTTGCAATGCAAATCTCCCCAACCTCAGGGAGAGACTTGCTCAAAGCCCTTGGGATATAAAATCCCCATCGCGAGGTCCCCACTTCCCCTCTATCAAATCCCTAAGGTCTCTCTCTCCTGCCTGATGACCGACGGCTACAGTTGGCGCTGCTTCTCTTCCCACCAGACGACCACTCCACCTCCTCGACGACTGGCAGCGCTACTCCTGCCCTATGCACGTGCCCCCACTCCTCATCTGTGCATCTGAAGACCCTCCTTCGTGGGTATAACCTCTCAAACCCTTAGGGCTTCTCCATGGGCTTTGCTCAAGTTTGGCTTTGCTCTAGTCTATTCATAGCACTCATCTTATTTTCATTGATGATCCACTCGATTTACTTGTTATATCGTGCCTTTGTTTGCCCTAGCACCTAAAACCCTAGATCAAACCCTATTCTTTCTATGGAGCATAAATGTTCTTTGATTTTGGCAAGGGTATTACCTCACGAGATTCAAGCTGACATCTTAGTGGCTTGAATTCAAAGGTATATTGCTACAACATCATGGCAGTTTGTATTGCCTCAAGGCATACTGCCACACATTTTTTTCTTGTATCAATGTTGTTTGCATGTATGTTTGTTGAATCTGAGTGGCATGTTGGCATTCTTGGTTGAATGTTGTTTGCATGAATGTTTTTGCAAGTGTTCTATCCTAAAAACACCAACCTTTCCTTCCAAAACCCAACCACCCATACCACCCAAAATGCCTCCCCGTCGGAAGCAAGCCGAGGGCTCTTCCACCTCCTCCTCCACTTATTTGGCTGACCAACTGTGGGGCAACATCGCTAGACAGCAATTTCATCGCTTCGCAAATGCCAAAGTCAAGTGCCCTTGCTTTGTTGTATGGAATGATTTTGCCCATCTAAACCTTTGGGAACACTTTGAAACCCTCCATCTCTTCCATTATTTTGACCGACAATTCCATTCTGGCATCAGAACTATTGGTGTGTTTCCCAATCTTGTCCAACTTTTCTACACCAACATCGTTGAAGACTATAGCAACGATGAACCTGAATTACATACCCACTTATTTGGGCGTGAAATCCATATCACCTACGACTCTATTTCTGCCCTTCTTGACATCCCCAATGAGGGTAATGACTTCAATGACATTCTAAGGCAATATGACTCAGAAGTCATAAATCTAGAATTAGTCCTACCTGACAAATATGTTGAAAATCTTGGCACCTTACCATGCAAAAACCTCAAACCTCTTCCCTGATTACTATCTCGCATTTTTGGGTGGGACCTTCTAAACAAATCAGGAGGTTTTGATTATATCTCGTGCCAACACAAGGTGCTCCTTTTTGCCACCGTACATCACATTCCCTTCAACTATTGCTGCCTCATTGTTCGTGTTATGAATGAGGACCATGGGGCATCTCTACCATTTGGGTCCATTTTATCCAAAATTTTTGCAAGCCATCGACTCTCCATAAATGACCAGGCAGTTGACAAAAAAATTGAGCCCTACAACCGGGCCATAGCCGCCAAGATGCACATACTTAGGGAGCATCTTGAGCCAGCCGACGAGCCCGCTGAAGAAGAGCCCCTTCCACCCTTTCCAAATTTCCATGAAGAACGGCCACTTCAAATAGAAGCTCCTCACTCAAGCTTTGACGAGGCATGGGATCCCGCCACAGATTCCCTCTCCTCCGGCATCTCCCTCTTGCTGCGACAAACCGGCGAGATGTACACCTATATGGGGAGTATGCGCCGCGACATCGACGAACTTCGTTCAAACATTCAAAATCTGTAGATGGGACATGGACCTGCCCACCTCCACCACCGCCATGATTAAGAAGACTAGTTTAGTTCTTCTATTTTTTCTTTTTATCTTCCATGTTGGTTTGTATTAAGGGGCCTTGACCCCATATTTGAATATTTTGGGAACAATAGCTAGTTTGTGCTTAAATGTTTCTTTCTATCTTCCATGTTGGTTTGTGCACCTACATTCCTTTCCTCGTTAATTTACTTTAATGCTTTGTCATTTTTTTATTCAACATGTAGTTTTATTAATTCTCTCCACTTTATAAATGTCACACTTGTTGTTTAAGTTTCAACCCCCTTTCAGAACCCTTCATGATGATATTCAAAAAGGGGGAGAAGAACGTAGGTAAGAACTTAGGGAATACCGTAAAAATGAAAAAAACCTTCTCAAAATAGGTAAAGATTACTAAGTACAACTTTCAAGGGAAGAAAATAAGAACCTACAGGTATATTTTGAAAATCATCAAAAAGGGGAGATTGTTAGTTCAACCTCTCATATATAATATTTTGATGATTTTACAAAATGAAGAAAAAGAAATAAAATATAAGCATAGCATACTTTTCTCTGTAATAACACAATTGCAGGTTTCATGGAGTTTTCCAAGACGAAAGATTAAAAGCGTGAAGACTAAGTAGCATAAGTATTGTCATAGGTCATAAGCTTTTTATGTAAACTTTCAAAGGTTGTAATCTTCATTTTATTTGAGGCTAGAGATGTTGTAAAGAGCCCCCAAACATAACTTACAAATAGCTAACTTAGGCTCTCTACACTTAGGATAAATTAGAAACAAAAACCTAACACTAAGACTCAAATCAGACATCCATAACAACTGTTAGACGTCTGATTTTCAACTTTAAGACATCTGACAAGTGTTTTAGACATCTAATTACCTATAGCTCTGCCTTTAGTTTCTGACTTCATAAACATCAGTCGAAGCAATCTTCTATTAGACATCCATAACCTCATCCAGACGTCTGATACTTTACCTGGACATCTTCAAAACAACTGTTAGACTAAGCACCCATCTTCCTTCTATATATAACGGGCAAAATACATTTTCAGACGTCTGAACATGCTTCCAGATGTCTACCTTTGGACCGTTGCTCATTTATTTCTATGCGTATCTCATCACGAACCAAAGATCTTCTGTCAGATATCCTAGGCAAGTCCATTTTAGGTTTCCAGATGTCTAGGGATCCCACAAACATCCATGCAGACGTCTGTTCCTTCATATCTAGAACCCTATTTGGATCTTGTCAAAACAGGAATGAATCCACACATAATTAGATGTCCAATAATTTATCAGACGTCTTATGTGAAAATATCAGACATCCTTATTTCGATCCAATGAAACCAGTACAGCCTGGCTAATAGTATTAAACGACCATAATTGTAATCAAACGTCTTGTAAGACATCTAACCCTAAAATTAGACGTCTGATATTGTTGTCAGACTCATCATTACCCTGATTTGTAGTGGATTTTGTCCCAATCTCTTGGGATTTGCCTCCAACAGTTAGGAGATCTCTCCCAAGTGTTCTTGAAGGTTCCAAACTTCCCTATAAATAGACTACAATCCCTCTTAGGCAAAACACACCTCTTGAGATTCAATTCCCTTAGAAAAATCACTTTCTCACTACTCTTAGCCTCCTGTTGCCTTGTGCTGTGCTAACACTCTGATCAAAGGGCAAACCCACACTCCCGGTTCACTCCGTTCTGCAAATTCTCAAGGAGTTCTCTTATACTTAATAGATAAGGAAGTAATCAAAGTATTGGGGTGCTCTATAGGTGTTGTTTTAATTCTTACTTTTGTACTTTGGGTATCCGACCTGTTGGGTCCCCGTCTCTTCATTATGAAGGGAGAAACCTCCGTTTAGGGATTGGAGGTAGGATTTGTAATTGAGGTACACTACCATCATTTAAATAGTGTGGTTAGTGGATTGATCACTTTGTGATCGAAAATCCTAAGTCAAGGGATTGGCTTAGGTGATGGTTTTCACCCGTCTTGGATTTCCACCTAAAAATCTGGTGCCACTTTTTGTGATTGAATTTTTTGTATTACAATATTTAATAAATTCACTATTCACCGCCCCTCTAATGCAATTTCAAGTGAAAGTCAAGTTGGATGATTTTTCAGAGGGTGAGACTATAGGAGCATTGGGTTTGGAAATTTCTTTCCCACTCCTCAGAATAGTCACCACCTGAGCATGCTCCCTAAAGACAATCCCTTTTCCTTTAGGATTCTCCTCAGCAGCACTGGGAAGCTTCCCAGTTTCCCTCTGTCTAATAGCCTCAACAAGGTGTCCTATCTGTGATTTCATTTCATGTATAGCCTTGTCATGAGATTGGATGATGGCACTTTGACTTTCTTGCATAGTTCTCAACATTGCCTTCAATTCATCCATCTCAGAGGTCTTAGGTTGGTCAAAGGTTTGAGGTTGGTTCATTTGTTGATTTTGAAAGGGTTGTGGTTTATAATTCCCTAAATTTGAAACATTTCCTTGTCTCCAGGAAAAGTTTGGGTGGTTCCTCCATCCCTCATTATAAGTGTTGGAAAAGGGTCATTACAAGGTCTAGGACGAAACCCTTAAGCGGCATTCAGATCTGCCTATACAAGCTCAGGGAATTGGGAGGCCAAGTGGCAATCCACAGTGGCATGTGTATTGCCTTGGCAAATGGAGCATTCAGAAGCTTGGGATGTGGAGGTGTTAGATACGAATTGGCCTAGGCTCGACATAAGCCTTTCCATGTTTTGATTCAACAATTGAATCTGATAGGCTAAATTATGGGTGTCCCTTGCCTCATTTGCCTCCAACTTTCTTTGCATGAGAGTGGATTTTCTATCCATGTAGGAAGAATTCAAGTGAATAGAATTCTCACTCAAAGTATCAAAAAGGTTCCAAGCTTCATCCTTAGTCTTAGAAAGGTTCCTGCACAGGCACCATCCACAGTCTGCCTGTGTGAATCATTAAGTACGATGTAGAACCTTTCAACTAGTTGCCACTTAGGCACCTGGTGATGTGGGAAAAGTCTCAACAGGTCATTAAAGCATTCCCATGCATCATGGAAAGCTTCCCCATCCTTTTGAACAAAACTCATAATTTCCCTCCTAAAGTGATTTGTTTAGCTCATGGGGAAGTACTTCTTCAAAAACTCCTTCTTCAAGGCATCCCAAGTGTTAATATCATTAGGGTATGATACCAATACTTGGCTTTGTCCTTGAGGGAGAAAGGAAAGAGGGTCCACATTTGAGCATCATCAGTAACGCCCTGCAGATTCACCGTGGAATAGACCTCGGTGAATTCCTCTATATGCCTGTAAGGGTCTTCCCTAGCAGTACCATAAAAGGAGGGCAGCAAATATATGGTACTGCTTTTGACCTCATAAGGATATTCCCCTCTAGGTCTACGTAGTGCAGGGCTAGCTTGATTGGTTGGAATGAAATATTCCTTGAGGCTCCTTTGACCAGCCATTACTTCCCTTGGGAGGATCCTTCTTAAGATTCTTTCAAGTTCAAGATCAAACACAAGTTGTCTCCTAAGAGATCGCTTACCAAGCATGCACTACAAACACAATTCAAAAGGACTTGTTCAGTCTTTACAAATTTAGGCTTTTGTCTTTAGTTCAAATTATAGGTGACAAAGCAAGTTGCCCAATCAACTACACGCCTATTGTTGACCTTCGAAATGCCTAAAAAGACCTAGTTGGAACTTAGGTGTTCTTTACTAAATCTCAAATGGTAGAGCAACTCCAAAGACGGAAGATCAAGGGATGAAAGTAGGCCTAAGCCTTCCTTTGAAGCTGTGCTTTCGCGGTGCTTCTTAACTAGCCCCAAAAATTTGTGACAGTGTATCCCCCTCTTTGGATTTACAAAATCTTTGATTTTAAGTTCCAAACACTTCAGAATCCAACGATAGGAGGGCTCTTGTCCTAGTAGTTCCAAGACCTAGGAGTGTCTAAATGTGTGCCATGGTGCAAGAGATATAAGTATGAATACACCGTAAAATTTTGAGTTTTGAATTTTGAACCACAGCACAATGTCTCAATTCAAGTCCTTAGTTTTTAGTGTTCATCCTTAACTTAAAGTCCTTTTTCAAGAAAATATGTGACCACTTGTTAGATCTTTTCAATTCAACTAGGTGGTCTTGCAATTAAATCAAAAAGCACATGCGTGAACAATATAGAATGCAAAGAAAGAGGACGTACCTTTCCTCTAGCAATCAGTAAACAAAATAAATCTAAAGGCTGCTCATTCACACCTAAATAGTCTTCCTAAGGCAAGCAGCTCATTTCTTTTTCTTTTTCTTTTTTAGCTACTTATGCACAAGCAAAGAAAATGATAAACAACCACAAAATAAAATAAAAACCTAGATCTAAAGAAAAGGGAACAAGCTCCTAAAAATTATCCACCCAACACGGGCCTAAAACAAAATCAAGGAACAAACCCCTAAAAATGTACCCCAAAACAACGGTCTCAAACCAAAATGTGCAAGAAAAATTAAGTCTAAAGTCTTAATCCTACTTTAATCAAATCAGCAAATAAATGTGCAGAGATGATCGTCACGTCCTCCTCCTTCCCCTCCTGGCAATCTGGTTCCTTGCAAGGTGGCTCAAACAATTTCTCTGCTGGCAACGTCAAGGGTCACCTCTCACGATGGCTGGTGTGATGGCAAGTCATAGAATGTGTGTCGCAGATTGTTGCACTCGCACCAGAATTAAAAAAAAATCCAGAGTTAAATATAATTCAAAATTTAAATCAATGTGAACAAATGAATGAATGAATGCAATTTAATTAAGCCTGTTGCCTCCCCGGCAACTGCGCCATTTGGTAAGACGATTTTCGCTTTCGAATGATATGATTAAGATGATTTTTCATTTTAGTATCAAAGTGGTGGAAAAGCTCTTAACAAAATAATTAAAATAAAAATTAAACCACTCACAGAAGAGCGGGTCGTGTCCACTAGGAAGCAATTGCCTAATTAAAACTCACTAAAGTCTTTCACAAAAGTTCACAATTGAAATTGCAAAAAATTGATATCCAAACCTCTCAAATGAGTCTTATAATGTTCACATATGCTGACAAAGTGATTAAAGCAAAGAGGAGGGCTCACTTAATAAAATGGCCAACATTATAAAAATAATAACATAAATCCAAGTTTCCCACAATGGCATAGCAATGTAAAATTTAAGTGAATGAGCAATAGGGGAAACATTTCTCTTGACCTTGCGCGTGGAGGAAGGAATTGTTGGTGCTAGAGCACCACGATCATTTGTTTTGATGATAACAAAACACATGTCATTTAACATTTGCACTTTGAGTCCTAGATTTCAGGTCAATCGCAAATGGATACGTGATTAGACGGAGTTCGAGCTCGCATCCAGGATGGATTGGAGGAGCTCGATGGAAAACAGAGGAGATTCGCGAGGAGCGCTAGATTGAAGATGGAAGGACAAGAAGAATAGGATAAGAATTTTGTTTAATCCTTTCATGTACTTTTATCTTTATTTTGCTTACTCTTTTTATTTCCTTAGAACATTATGTTAAAGAGCCTCAAAGTACCCTAACAGTAGTCCTAGGAACACCCACACAACCTTAGGATACTTAGGTTTTCTGTAGAATACTTAGAAAACCAATATAGGGTTCAAAAAGAGTTTCCAGACATCTGATAAAGTATTTTAAGACGTCTGACTCTTGTTTCAGACGTCTGATAACTATTAGGCTGGATTTAGTGCTCTGTCTGATGATATCAGACATCCAGACCTTAGACCAGATGTCTTAGGAGATGTCTGATGACTTTGCCAGACATCCAATTAGTGGACCGTTGGCTAGCTTAGTGAACAGTCAAGAATGTGACCGTTAGAGCCTTATCAGACGTCCATAGGACTTTCCAGATGTCTGATAATTGACCGTTTTGCCTCGGCTGACCCAAAATCTCTTCTCAGAGATTTTCTAGTCGTTGCAACGTTTGGAAATCCATTCCCACAGAAAAACTAGGTTTCCAGACGTCCAGACATAGTGCCAGACGTCCTATATGTCATCTGATGGACTTGCACAAGAACCCTATTTAGATCTGATCCAAGTCAGGAAGAGACCCGCCCAAAATCAGACGTCTGACCTTGGAATCAGACGTCTTAAAGTGAACTTCCAGACGTCTGATGCAAGAATTAGACGTCTGATAAGCCTGTCAGAGCAATGATTGTTAATGATTTCGGGCTGATTCACTTGGGCTTTGTACCCAACGGCTATGGAAGCTTTTCCAAGCCTTCCTAAGGCCTCTATAAATAGAGGGGAGCATTTGCAACACAAAAACATACCAAGACACAAGATACCAAGAGAAACACACAAACACACACCAAGAGAAACACAAGACACACCTAAGCAACTTAGTTCCACTCTTTTGTGTCCAAGAGAAGCCCTTGCTCTCCAAGCTCTAGTTCCATTCATCTTGAGAGCATCAAGCTTCGCGCACCTGCTCTCCCGCCGTAGTTCACGAGAGCGAAGTTGTGCCGTCGCGTGGCTCACGCACCGCGTCATCAACTCGACGCACTCCTTGCAAAGGGGAGTTTCCTAATTCCTATAGAAGCTAGGTTTAAAATTACTTTGTTGGCTCTATAGGATTACTTGTTTATTTTATTTTTGTTATTTGGTTGGGTATTCGCTTTGCAAATTCCCATCTCCTTCTCGAGAAAAAATCCTTCTCGTGGAGAGAAGGGGTTGAGGTACGCTACCCTCGTTTAAGTAGCGTGGTTATATTGAGGTTGAATCACCCTCGTTTAAAGTGATTCGGTTTAGTGGATTTTGATCAACTTGGTTGATCGGAAAATCCTAACTCGAGAGGGTTAGGTGGTGGTTTTCACCTGGTTTGGGTTTCCACCTAAAAATTCTTATGTACTTTGTGTGATTGTCTATTTTTGAGATTGTTTATATTTATTTCCGCAATTATTACGTCACCCCCTCCTAGTAGGGCCGAAACTTTCATTTGGTATCAGAGCAGGTCTTGCGAGATCGGAGTAACACCCGGCAAGAGATCAAATGGAGGGAAGCACATCAGCGATCAAAATATCCGAGGGGCAGTCCACCGTCCGACCACCCTACTTCGACGGGAACAACTACAGCTACTGGAAGCTGAGGATGAGGATGTGGCTTCAAGCCACGGACTTCGCTCTATGGGGACGTTGTGAAGCCCCATACGAGATCCCGGAGCGACCTGACGCAGGATACTCGCAGCAGCAGATTCGGGAACTCTCACTCAACGCGAAAACAATGAACGCGTTGTATTGCCTGCTCAAGCCGGAGGAGTTCAACAGAATCTCGCAATGCACCACCGCATACGAGATTTGGCACACACTTGAGGTAACTCACGAAGGTACCTCTAAGGTAAAAACTTCTAAAATTAATTTACTTTCTCAAGAATTTGAATCTTTTTCTATGAAGCCTAACGAATCTTTGAGTGAGATGAACACTAGGTTCACTCTCATCATAAATAATTTCAAAGCATTAGGGAAGACTTTCATCAAGGGGGAGCTTCAAGGGAAGCTTCTTCGTTCCCTCGGACCGGAGTGGGAACAGAAAGTCACCGCCATCGAGGAGGCGAACGAAGTGGAGGAGCTCAACATGGAAGATCTCCTAGGCAATCTAATGGCCTACGAGACAAAGTTGAAGCAGAAGAAGGATACACCAGAGTCTAAACCGAAGAAGACTCTCGCCTTCAGAGCCGCGTCGGATAGCGAGGTAAGTTCCGACGACGAAGACTTTAGAATTTTACTTAAAAAAATTTCCAAGTTTTGTAGGGAATTAAAGAAAGAAGAAGGAGAAGAAGGAGAGCCCGAGACGTTGCTACCACTGCAACGAGAAAGGGCACCTACGACCAGAGTGCCCTCTTCTCAAAAAGGAGAAGAAGAAGGAAAAGGAGAAGAAATCTAAGAAGAAGGCGTTCCAAGCCACTTGGGACGATTCAAGCTCGGAGGAAGAAGAAGAAGAAAAAGAAGAAACTGCTTGCTTTGGTTTCATGGCCAGAGGAAGCAATAGCGACAGTGAAAGTGGAAGCGACTCCAACAACGAGGTAAATTTCGATTTACAAGAAGCTTTTAATGAACTATTTGAGATTAGTACTCACTAAAAATAGAAAACAAAAGCATAAAAAAGAATCTTAGCTTTCTTAAAAATGAAAATGATAGGTTAGAAAAATAACTTAAGGACATAGAAGCTAGTCCTAAAAATGATAACCTATTATTAGAAAATCATAACCTCATCAATGAAAATAATAAATTGATTGAGGAAAATGTTATTCTAAAAATAGAAATCTATAATTTAAAGACTAAGATGCAAACTATAGAAAAAGAAATCGCATGTCTTAGGGAAAATTCTAACAAATTAATCAACAAAGTAGATAATTTTTATAGCCCTAAGGTTGAGAAAGGATCTCCGTCAAGGAGACCCATTAACCGATCCGGATCCAAGCTCACTTGGATACCGAAGAAAAAATTAGAATCTTATTTTGTAGGGTTCAGGGATAATTACAACACAAAGGACTGGACCTACAAGCTCAAGGCTGGTCAACTCGAGTTGGGAGAACCAAGGAGTAGACCAAGGAGGAGAACAAGAAGACCGACGAGACGGCGAACAAACGACGGACCAGCCGCACGTCGACTGCCAGACTGGAGACCGGCACCAATGCCCGGGCCTCCAAGCTACGGATGGGAGCCCCATCCTATGTGGCATCCACCACCACCATTTAGCCCATTTTATTGGCCATGGTAGGTGAGGTAAAACCCTTTACCCTATCTTTTTATCATAAGCATTTAGATAGGGGGAGTTAAAAAAAAAAAAAATTATTATTATGAGCTAATTATCAATTTTTAAGGGGGAGAAAAATAATAGCTATCTTGTTGTTATAAAAAGAAAAAAGGGGGAGGACATCACCTTTGTTAAAAGAAATTTATAGAAGAGCATGTTTTAAGGGGGAGTTATAGGAAATGTAAAATCAATTAAACCTTTTTGATAATGTCAAAAAGGGGGAGGATATTTTGCATTATTATTTATGGTTTTGTCATCATCAAAAAGGGGGAGAGCACCAACAATCATTTGTTTTGATGATAACAAAACACGTGTCATTTAACATTTGCACTTTGAGTCCTAGATTTCAGGTCAATCGCAAATGGATACGTGATTAGACGGAGTTCGAGCTCGCATCCAGGATGGATTGGAGGAGCTCGATGGAAAACAGAGGAGATTCGTGAGGAGCGCTAGATTGAAGATGGAAGGACAAGAAGAATACGATAGAATTTTGCTTAATCCTTTCATGTACTTTTATCTTTATTTTTCTTGCTCTTTTTATTTCCTTAGAACATTATGTTAAAGAGCCTCAAAGTACCCTAACAGTAGTCCTAGGAACACCCGCACAACCCTAGGATAATTAGGTTTTCTGTAGAATACTTAGAAAACCAATATAGGGTTCAAACAGAGTTTCCAGACGTCTAATTCTCAAATCAGACGTCTGATAAAGTATTTTAAGATGTCTGACTCTTGTTTCAGACGTCTGATAACTATTAGGCTGGATTTAGTGTTCTGTCTGATGAAATCAGACGTCCAAACCTTAGACCAGACGTCTTAGGAGATGTCTGATGACTTTACTAGTTGTCCAATTAGTGGACCGTTGGCTAGCTTAGTGAACAGTCAAGAATGTGACCGTTAGAGCCTTATCAGACGTCCATAGGACTTTCCAGATGTCTGATAATTGACCGTTTTGCCTCGGCTGACCCAAAATCTCTTCTCAGAGATTTTCTAGTCGTTGCAATGTTTGGAAATCCATTCCCATAGAAAAACTAGGTTTCCAGACGTCCAGACATAGTGCCAGACGTCCTATATGTCGTCTGATGGACTTGCACAAGAACCCTGTTTAGATCTGATCCAAGTCAGGAAGAGACCCGCCCAAAATCAGACGTCTGACCTTGGAATCAGACGTATTAAAGTGAACTTCCAGACGTCTAATGCAAGAATTAGACGTCTGATAAGCTTGTCAGAGCAATGATTGTTCCTGATTTCGGGCTGATTCACTTGGGCTTTGTACCTGACCGGATCGATCTTTCGCTTTTAAGTCGTTTGTAGTTTAATGTGGTGGAAAAATCGACTAATCAATTTTTAACAAGAAATAACCACTCGCAGAGGAGCGGGTCGTTTCCACAGGGAGACAATAACGTATTAAAATTCGCGCCACTTAAAAATGTTTGTTCGGAGTCAATTTGGACAAGAACCAAGCCAAGATTTCCTTTAGATTAAGGTTTAAGCAAGAAATAATGCTGAAATGGCAATTATGAGAAACTACAGGATATTTTCCGCAATGCAGAGTGAATAGAATATGAATAAAATCTGGCAATGGCAGAAAATGTAAATCTTAATCAATGTTTTACTGTAGCAAAACAGGGGAATTGTTCCCCGTTGTCTTGCGCGACGAGGAGCCGATGGTCGGGCGCGGGAAGCTCGGAGGAGGTCCCTTGGATCAAGGGCTTCGAATCGGTGGTGGCGGCGAGTCGCGCGGCGACCGGAGGTGGCCGGACGAGCTCCGGTGGAGGTGCTGCAGGCGGTTGTGCGTGGGCGCGCGGAGGGCGCTGGCGCGTGGAGGCGTGGCTGCGGTGGTCTGCAGGCGGGCGCTGGCGTGTGCTGTGGAAGCTGCAGAGGTCGGTTGCTGGCGGTTCTGCAGACGCAGTGGTGAACGGCGTGGACTGCAGGCGGTTGTGCGTGTTTGAGCTGAAGGTTGACGGACGTGGGTGCGCTGAAGGTTCTGCAGGTGCGGGAAGGGGTCTGCAGGCGACTTCAGGCGTGTGCGGTGAAGTGAGCGGGTAACTTCAGACGTCTGGGAAATTTCCCAGACGTCTTAAGTTACTGAGAGGGTGGCTGATCAGTAGGTTGGTGACGGTGGTCGGCGATGACGGCGAGGGAGTTGCACGCTAAGGTGCTCACGGTAATGCGGGCGAGCTCCGGATGGCGGTGTGGCCTGTCACACCACACGCCCACGGTGGTGGAGACTCGCCGCCACGGTATAGGCCGGCAGTGTGGAGTGGAAGAGAGAGGATCTCTCTGCACAGTGGTGGGTCGGTGGCGGAGGCCTGCTGCAGCCGGCAGCTTCCGTGCTCCTTTTATAGTGTCTTGAACAATTTTGAAATCAGCCGCCGACCAGATCCACCACATCCGCTCCCCCTTGAATGGCTTCATCACTGCAGCAGCTGGGCGTTGGAGCGGCAGCCAGCCGTTCTGAAAGAAGACGAATAAAGAAAATATTATTAAAATATTAGGGTTATTTATGTATAGACCCTCAACTTCTATGTTAATAAAAACAATATACCTAATTGGTTATCTAATTAGATGAATGCTATTCTAAGCTAATTCTAAATGCACTTAAGATATGAATGTAATGTATGGATTATGTAATTAGATTAAAACTATGAATTAATCTATTTACATCCTAATTTATACTAAATAAATGTTAGAATTAACCTAATGTGTAGGCACTTAAATACTTAAATAGCCCACAACTATGGGCTAATCAAATACCCCCATGCCTAGTTTTTGCTAGTCCCTAGCAAAATTAAGCGAAACCTAGCACTCTAAGTAGACTAGTCAACTCACTTAGTCTTCCTTCAGAAGCATATTAAGTTCAGGTTCTAAA
The DNA here is from genome assembly GCA_037157565.1 of Thalassia testudinum. NCBI lineage: Eukaryota > Viridiplantae > Streptophyta > Magnoliopsida > Alismatales > Hydrocharitaceae > Thalassia > Thalassia testudinum. The sequence continues at coordinate 103,390,487 of JAZHRO010000063.1, forward strand.
CCCAAGGTCCCTAAGTAGTTGCTAAGTTACAGACTAGGTCGGCTAAAGACGAGTTGTAAGCACAAGTTTCCCTGATTTCTGACTCTACCCAAAAGTTTATTGATCCCTGAGATTAAAGCATCCGTGCTTTTGCATTGGTCCGAGTTATTTGAGTTAAAGGAATTTTTTTTTTTTTAATATATATACTTTTTTTTTTTTTTTTTGATTCTTCTAAGTCTAACCTCAGATCAGCTATCAACACGGTCTGTGTCGGATTCATTGTCCCCATTACCATACCTCGAAGGGTGCCTGGCTTTCGATGCTTCGAGATAGCACCGCCCATAACGACCCCAAGAACTCCTGGCAATCGACACTTCGAGATAGTATCGCCCATGGATTTCTTAAGCGAATTCAGGCCTATGGCAATCGGCACTTCGAGATAGGGCCGCCCATGATACCTGAACCGCGCAATGCACTTACATGCCCCCAGTAGGATGGATATCCTAAGAGACAAGCGCCGAGGAGGTAATATGTTACCATCGCATCCTCAAGGTGAGTATATACTCGACCTCTCCTGCGGCGGGAACTCTTCCAATCAAAATATGTTTTCAAGCCTTTCTTAAGTCAAAACTAAGAGAACCAAATCTCTTTTCAGAAATTAAGTTAATTACCAGACCAAGTGTGAACAATTTGGATGCTTGGGTTACAAGGACCCGTAAACCAAAAGGTAGAATAAGACTCCAGGTACTACCCCACCTTTTAACTCAAACCCTAGCTTCCCTTCCTCAACCTCTTGAAGAATGGTCCGCAACTTAACTCCTACTTAAGTTTTTAAGTCCACAAAGGACCCTAAAGGTCTAAAGCTAGTAGCTTATTTGGCTTCTAAAGTTTGACCCTAGAATTAACTTAGTCTACCCTAGAGTTCTGATTTGCTTAAGACGGCAAGATCTAGCCAGTTAAGCTCAAAACTTCTCTTTTATATATATATATATATATATATATTTTTTTTATTTTTTTTTATTTTTTTTTTTTATAAATGCATGCTATAAACAAAATGCCTCAGGTCCTCTCCCCCATGCCTGGTTCAAACAATGTCCTCATTGAAAATCAAAAATAGCTAAAGGAAGATATTACCTGAGGCGGAGAATAGTAGGAGCTAAGGCTCCTCAAGAGTGACTTCGTCAACTAGATGGCCATCTAAAGTTATGTACGGTTTTAACCATTGACCGTTGACGATAAAGGGAGTTGCTGAAGAAGAAGGATTTTTTATCTCCACAGCTCCATGGGGGAATACTTTGGTGATTATGTAAGGCCCATCCCAACGAGATTTTAATTTCCCAGGAAAAAGCTTAAGTCTGGAATTGAAAAGCCAGACTTGTTGGTTGGGTTCAAAGGTCTTTCGAAGAATAAACTTGTCATGCAAGACCTTAGTTCTTTCTTTATAAGCTTGAGAGGTGTCATAAGCATCATTCCTCAGCTCCTCAAGCTCACTTAATTCTAGAAATCGTGCCTTACCTGCCTTCTCTAAATCCATGTTAACACTTCGAATAGCCCAAAGTGCTTTATGTTCCAACTCTACAGGTAAATGGCACGCTTTTCCATACACAATCCGAAAGGGAGAAGTACCCAAAGGGGTCTTATAGGCCGTTCGATAAGCCCACAAAGCATCATCGAGCTTTTGGGACCAATCTTTCCTATCAGGTCTAACGGTCTTTTCCAAAATATTTTTTATCTCCCTATTTGATACTTCAACCCGACCACTTGTCTGAGGGTGGTAAGGGGTAGCAACCTTGTGAGTCACTCCCAAACTCTTAATTAACCGATTGAAGTGGTGGTTTCGGAAATGAGGTCCCCCATCACTTATAATAGTCTTGGGGCAGCCGAAACGGGATATGATATTGGCCTTCACAAATTTCAAAACCACAGAGTGGTCATTTGTGCGCGTCGGAATGGCCTCTATCCATTTAGAGACATAATCAACTGCCACCAAGATATATTCAAAACCATGGGACGACGGGAAGGGGCCCATAAAGTCAATTCCCCACACATCAAAAATTTCAACAGATTGAATAGGATGTTGAGGCATTTCATTCTTCTTCCCAATCGTTCTAGTCCGTTGACATCTAATACAGGCCTTAACAAAATTCTGAGAATCCTTAAATAAGGAAGGCCACCAAAAACCAGACTGGAGAACCTTAAAAGCAGTTTTCTTAGCACCAAAGTGTCCTCCACAATGAAGTGCATGGCAAAATGTCAGCACACTTTGTTGTTCCTCTTCAGGCACACAACGTCTCAAAACTTGGTCTTGTCCAATTCTAAATAATTCTGGCTCTTCCCAACGAAAATATCTTGCTTGAGAAATGAATCTCTTTCTTTTCTGCTTATCCCAAGAGCCAGGAGTTTGTCCAGTGACCAAGTAATCTACAATGTCTGCATACCAAGGTAAAGTTGGTGTTACCGCCATCAGAGTTTCATCGGGGAATGTCTCGCGAATGTCTTCAGAAATAGAGTCGTTAAGAGGAAGACGAGACAGGTGGTCAGCCACAACATTTTCTACTCCTTTCTTTTCACGTATTTCCAAGTCAAATTCTTGAAGGAGTAAGATCCACCTAATTAGACGTGGCTTAGAATCTTTCTTAGCAATGAGATGTTTCACTGCTGCATGATCAGTAAAAATAACCACCTTAGACCCAAGTAAATAAGACCTAAACTTCTCCAGAGCAAAAACTACAGCAAGTAATTCTTTTTCAGTGACGGTGTAGTTTTGCTGAGGTTCAGTTAAAGTCTTGCTTGCATAATGCAGCACATGAGGTCTTCCCTCAACCCTTTGTCCAAGGACTGCTCCCACTGCATAATCCGAAGCATCACACATAAGCTCAAAGGGGAGTGCCCAATCAGGAGCTTGGAGAACAGGCGCAGAGATCAAGGCCTCCTTTAGAGTTTGAAAGGCCTCGGCACACTTTGAATCAAAACTGAAGGAAGATTCCTTCGCCAATAAGTCACAAAGTGGCCGAGAAATCTTACTAAAATTTTTAATAAAGCGCCTGTAAAAGCCAGCATGGCCCAGAAAGGATCTAATCTGTTTGACATTCGTAGGCAATGGAAGTTTGGAAATAGAATCAATCTTGGCTTTATCTACTTCCAAACCTTGCTCAGATACAACATGCCCAAGTACAATTCCTTTCTATACCATGAAGTGACTTTTCTCCCAGCTGAGGACTAAACCAGTCTCCTTACATCGTTTCAACACATTCTCCAGGTGCAGGAGACACTGGTCGAAAGACGAGCCATAAATAGAGAAGTCATCCATAAATACTTCAACACACTCGTCAATCATGTCCGAAAAGATAGACATCATACACCGCTGGAAAGTTGCAGGGGCATTACATAATCCAAACGGCATACGCCTGAATGCAAAAGTACAGTAAGGACTCGTGAATGTCGTCTTTTCCTGGTCATCAGGAAAGACTGCCACCTGATTGTACCCAGAATATCCATCGAGAAAGCAATAATACTTATTCCCTGCCAATTTTTCGAGAATTTGATCAATAAAAGGCAAAGGAAAGTGATCCTTCTGGGTAGCGGTGTTCAGCTTGCGGTAATCAATACAGACCCTCCATCCAGTTGAGGGTCTAGTGACAACTTGTTCACCTTGGTCGTTGAGTTCCACAGTAAAGCCTGCCTTCTTTGGCACCACATGAATGGGACTGACCCATTTACTATCAGCAATGGGATATATGATCCCAGCGTCCAACCACTTCAGGATTTCCTTTTTTACAACCTCCCTCATATTAGGGTTCAGACGTCTCTGCATGTCCCTAAAAGGCTTGATGGAATCATCAGTATAAATGTGGTGCATGCAGAGTGTAGAGTCTATACCCTTAATGTCAGCAATGCTCCAAGCAATAGCTTCCTTATGCCTAGACAGGCATTCAATCAAGGCTCCCTCCTGTGCCTCAGACAGCACAGCCGAAATGATAACTGGGAGTGTATCATTGGCACCTAGGAAAACATACTTGAGAGTGTCAGGGAGGGGTTTCAACTCAAGGTTGGGGGCTTGTATGGTTGAGGGTTTCATAATAGATGTCCCCATCTCAGGTAGCAAATCTGCCTTCGGCGGAAATGATGGGGGAAGAGACTCAGCAGAAACTCCTAGCAATTCCTCTAGTTCTAGTATATCCTCTTCACATTCTTCCAAGAGATGGGAATGCTCATTTAGCGTGACATGCTGAAGGGGGTCATCACATAACATTGCAGGAGTTGCCTCTTCAATCAGGTCATCTATCACCTCAACTTGAGAACAATCCTCAAGTCCAGCTTGTTTGTAAGCATCAAACACATTAAGCCGGATTTTCCTATTCCCAAAGCCCATTTTCAATGCCCCAGTATTGCAATTAATTGAAGCATGGGAAGTTGCAAGGAAGGGGCGGCCCAAAATGATGGAGGGTTTGGTTGGCTTGTTGGTAGGGTCAGTGTCCAAAACTAAGAAGTCAACGGGAAAAAAGAAATCCTCCACTCTTACGAGGACATCTTCCAAAATTCCCCGTGGTGTCTTAAGTGATCGATCAGCAACTTGAAGGACTACAGGGCTAGGCTTCAGATTGCCTCCCCCAAGTTGTTCATATACATAGCTCGGAAGGATGTTCACCCCCGCACCCAGATCAAGCAGAGCCTCATCAATTTGTAAGTCACCAATAACTACAGAGATATATGGGGCCCCTGGGTCCTTAAGTTTCGGAGGTGTGCCATGTTGAACAATTGAGCTAACAGAATCAGGCAGGACAACTTTAGACTGGACCTGTTTTCTAGATTGCCGCTTTTTCGTGCACAAGTCCTTTAAGAAGCGGGCATAAGACGGAATCTGCCTGATAGCTTCAAGCAAAGGCAGGTTAATCTGCACTTGCTTGAAAGTTTCCATAATCTCATCCGTCTTATCTTTGGCTCCAGATGAGCCAGCAGAAGTCTGCCCAGAGGTGGATAAGCGCTCTGGAAATGGCACTCTCGATCTCTGGGTGGAAGGGTTGTCATGTCGAGTAAGGGGTGGAACGGGGGCAACTTCTTCCGGTGAGGTGATTTCAAGCGGAGAAGATTTGGGCAAATCTTCTTCGGTGGGGGTGAAAGTCGGGGTGGATGTTCTTTTAGGGGGTGAGACTATAGGAGCATCGGGTTTGGAAATTTCTTTCCCACTCCTCAGAATAGTCACCGCCTGAGCATGCTCCCTAAAGACAATCCCTTTTCCTTTAGGATTTTCCTCAGCAGCACTTGGAAACTTCCCAGTCTCCCTCTGTCTAACGGCCTCAACAAGGTGTCCAATTTGTGATTTCATCTCATGTATAGCCTTGTCATGAGATTGGATGATGGCACTTTGACTTTCTTGCATAGTTTTCAAGATCGCCTTCAATTCATCCATCTCAGAGGTTTTAGGTTGGGCAAAGGTCTGAGGTTGGTTCATTTGATGGTTTTGAAAGGATTGCGGTTTGTAATTCCCTGAATTTGAGACATTTCCTTGTCTCCATGAAAAGTTTGGGTGGTTCCTCCATCCCTCATTATAAGTGTTGGAGAAAGGATCATTACGAGGTCTTGGACGGAACCCTTGAGCGGCATTCAAATCTGCTTGTACAAGCTGAGGGAATTGGGAGGCTAAGTGGCAATCCACAGTGGCGTGTGTATTGCCTTGACAAATTACACATTCGGAAGCTTGGGATGTGGAGGTGTTAGGTGTGAATGAACTCGGGTTCGACATAAGCCTTTCCATGTTTTGATTCAGTAATTGAATTTGATAGGCTAAATTCTGGGTTTCCCTTGCTTCATTCGCCTCCAACTTTCTTTGCATGAGAGTGGGCTTTCTATCCATGTAGGCAGAATTCAAGTGAATAGAATTCTCACTCAAAGTATCAAATAAGTTCCAAGCTTCATCCTCAGTCTTAGATAGAAAGGTTCCTGCACAGGCACCATCCACAGTTTACCTATGAGAATCATTAAGTCCGGTGTAGAACCTTTCAACCAGTTGCCATTTAGGCACCTGGTGATGTGGGCAAAGTCTCAGCAAATCGTTAAAGCGCTGCCACGCATCATGGAAAGCTTCCCCATCCTTTTGAGCAAAACTCATGATTTCCCTCCTAAAGTGATTTGTTTTGCTCATGGGGAAGTACTTCTTCAAAAACTCCTTTTTCAGGGCATCCCAAGTATTTAAATTATCAAGGGTGTGATACCAATACTTGGCTTTGTCCTTTAGGGAGAAGGGAAAAAGGGTCCGCATTTGAGCGTCATCAGTAACGCCCTGCAGCTTCACTGTGGAACAGACCTCGGTGAATTCCTCAATATGCCTGTAAGGGTCTTCCCTAGTAGTACCATAAAAAGAGGGTAGCAAGGATATGGTACTACTTTTGATCTCATATGGATTATCCCCTCCAGGTCTACGTAGTGCTGGGCCAGCTTGGTTGGTTGGGATGAAATATTCCTTAAGGCTCCTTTGACCGGCCATTTCTACCCTTGGGAGGTCTTTTCTTAGGATTCTTTCTGGTTCAGGATCAAATACAAGTTGTCTCCTAAGAGAACGCCTACCAAGCATGCACTACAAACACAATTCAAACGGACTTGTTTGGTCTTTACAGATTTAGGCTTTTGAATTTAATTCAAATTGTAGGTGACAAAACAAGTTACCCAATCAATTACGCGCCTATTGTCAACCTACGGCTCGCCTAAAAAGACCTAGTTGGAACTTAGGTAATCTTCCCTAAATCTCAAATGGTCAAGTAAATCCAAAGACGGAAGATCGAGGGATGCAAGTAGGCCTAAGCCTTCCTTTGAAGCTGTGCCTTCGCGGTGCTCCTCAACTACCCCCAAAAATCCGTGACAGGGTATCCCCCTCTTTGGATTTACAAAACCTTTGATCTCAAGTTCCGAACACTTCAGAATCCAACGAAAGGAGGGCTCTTGTCCTAGTATTTCCAAACCTAAGGAGCGTCTAGAAACGTGCCGTGGTGCAAGTGAAATAAGTGTGCATACACCGTCAAAGATTTTGAACTTTGAATCGCACGCCAAGTTTGAAAATCAAATCCTTGGTTTTTAAAATGTCCTTCCTTTAATTAGTCCTTTTTCTAAAGAAAATATGTGACCACTTGTTAGATTTATTCAGTACAGATTAGGTGGTCTTCGCATTAAATCCCAAATGCGATGCGTGATCAAAAATAGGATGCAAAGTAAGAGAATGCGTACCTTGCCTCCAGCGATCTTCGATGCAAAAATGCACGCAATGCAGAAAAGCAAATCTAGAGGCTGCTCATACAGACCTAAATGGTTCGTCCTAGGGCAGGCAGCTTCTAGCAGGCAGCTCATTTTTTTTTCTTTTTCTATTTTTTTTAGAACTACTTATGCACAAGCAAATAAAAGAAATAATAATAATAAAAAAAATAAACCTAAATCTAAAGAAAAGGGAACAGGCTCCCAAAAATTACCCAACACGGGTCCAAAACAAAATCAGGGAACAAACCCCTCAAAATTTGCCCCAGAACAAGGGTTTCAAACTAACTGTAATGAAAAATTAAGTCTTCAGTCTTAATTCTATTCTAATTAAATTAGCGATTAAATACAGTGGTGTCCGTCGCGTCCTCGTCCTTCTCCTCCTTTCAAAATTGCTTGTCCACTTCTCGTCTGGCGACGTCAAGGGTCGCCTCTCACAGTGGCTGATTCTTGCACAAAATTTCTCGCACAGAAAAGAAAATAATAGATGGTCAAATCTCTGTGCAATTAACAAATAATCAAAATAAAATTAGGCAAAATTATTGCGTCTGTTGCCTCCCCGGCAATGGCGCCATTTGACCGGATCGATCTTTCGCTTTTAAGTCGTTTGTAGTTTAATGTGGTGGAAAAATCGACTAATCAATTTTTAACAAGAAATAACCACTCGCAGAGGAGCGGGTCGTTTCCACAGGGAGACAATAACGTATTAAAATTCGCGCCACTTAAAAATGTTTGTTTGGAGTCAATTTGGACAAGAACCAAGCCAAGATTGCCTTTAGATTAAGGTTTAAGCAAGAAATAATGCTGAAATGGCAATTATGAGAAACTACAGGATATTTTCCGCAATGCAGAGTGAATAGAATATGAATAAAATCTGGCAATGGCAGAAAATGTAAATCTTAATCAACGTTTTACTGTAGCAAAACAGGGGAATTGTTCCCCGTTGTCTTGCGCGACGAGGAGCCGATGGTCGGGCGCGGGAAGCTCGGAGGAGGTCCCTTGGATCAAGGGCTTCGAATCGGTGATGGCGGCGAGTCGCGCGGCGGCCGGAGGTGGCTGGACGAGCTCCGGCGGAGGTGCTGCAGGCGGTTGTGCGTGGGCACGCGGAGGGTCTGCGGAGGGCGCTGGCGCGCGGAGGCGTGGCTGCGGTGGTCTGCAGGCGGGCACTGGCGTGTGCTGTGGAAGCTGCAGAGGTCGGTTGTTGGCGGTTCTGCAGGCGGTTGTGTGTGGTCGCGCGGAGGGTCTGCGGAGGGCGCTGGCGCGCGGAGGCGTGGCTGCGGTGGTCTGCAGGCGGGCGCTGGCGTGTGCGGTGGAAGCTGGCGTGGGCAGAGGGTCTGCAGAGGTCAGTTGCTGGCGGTTCTGCAGACACAGTGGTGAACGGCGTGGACTGCAGGCGGTTGTGCGTGTTTGAGCTGAAGGTTGACGGACGTGGGTGCGCTGAAGGTTCTGCAGGTGCGGGAAGGGGTCTGCAGGCGACTTCAGGCGTGTGCGGTGAAGTGAGCGGGTAACTTCAGACGTCTGGGAAATTTCCCAGACGTCTTAAGTTACTGAGAGGGTGGCTGATCAGTAGGTTGGTGACGGTGGTCGGCGATGACGGCGAGGGAGTTGCACGCTAGGGTGCTCACGGTAATGCGGGCGAGCTCCGGATGGCGGTGTGGCCTGTCACACCACACGCCCACGGTGGTGGAGACTCGCCGCCACGGTAGAGGCCGGCAGTTGGAGTGGAAGAGAGAGGATCTCTCTGCACAGTGGTGGGTCGGTGGCGGAGGCCTGCTGCAGCCGGCAGCTTCCGTGCTCCTTTTATAGTGTCTTGAACAATTTTGAAATCAGCCGCCGACCAGATCCACCACATCCGCTCCCCCTTGAATGGCTTCATCACTGCAGCAGCCGGGCGTTGGAGCGGCAGCCAGCCATTCTGAAAGAAGACGAATAAAGAAAATATTATTAAAATATTAGGGTTATTTATGTATAGACCCTCAACTTCTATGTTAATAAAAATAATATACCTAATTGGTTATCTAATTAGATGAATGCTATTCTAAGCTAATTCTAAATGCACTTAAGATATGAATGTAATGTATGGATTATGTAATTAGATTAAAACTATGAATTAATCTATTTACATCCTAATTTATACTAAATAAATGTTAGAATTAACCTAATGTGTAGGCACTTAAATACTTAAATAGCCCACAACTATGGGCTAATCAGTACCCAACGGCTATGGAAGCTTTTTCAAGCCTTCCAAAGCCTTCCTAAGGCCTCTATAAATAGAGGGGAGCATTTGCAACACAAAAACATACCAAGACACAAGATACCAAGAGAAACACACAAACACACACCAAGAGAAACACAAGACACATCTAAGCAACTTTATTCCACTCTTGTGTGTCCAAGAGAAGCCCTTGCTCTCCAAGCTCTAGTTCCATTCATCTTGAGAGCATCAAGCTTCGCGCACCCGCTCTCCCACCGTAGTTCACGAGAGCGAAGTTGCGCCGTCGCGTGGCTCATGCACCGCGTCATCAACTCGACGCACTCCTTGCAAAGGGGAGTTTCCTAATTCCTATAGAAGCTAGGTTTAAAATTACTTTGTTGGCTCTATGGGATTACTTGTTTATTTTATCTTTGTTATTTGGTTGGGTATTCGCTTTGCGAATTCCCGTCTCCTTCACGAGACAAAATCCTTCTCGTGGAGAGAAGGGGTTGAGGTACGCTACCCTCGTTTAAGTAGCGTGGTTGCATTGAGGTTGAATCACCCTCGTTTAAAGTGATTCGATTTAGTGGATTTTGATCAACTTGGTTGATCGGAAAATCCAAACTCGAGAGGGTTAGGTGGTGGTTTTCACCCGATTTGGGTTTCCACCTAAAAATTCTTGTGTACTTTGTGTGATTGTCTATTTTTGAGATTGTTTATATTTATTTCCGCAATTATTACATCACCCCCTCCTAGTAGGGCCGAAACTTTCAGGAATGCCGGGAAGGGAGAATGCAACCAGAGGTTGAGTGGACCAAGCCGCTTCCAATGGTGGCGACGTTGCTACTCGAAATGGATGGAGTCAATGGTGGAGCGGCGACGAGTGGTCGGTGGTGGTTGTTGCTGCTGCTACTGTAGCAGCTCAATGCACGGCTGGAGGCAAGGAGGAGTGCAAGGGGATGCGCACGCGCGGTGCGACGCGCAAGTGGAGCGACTGGAGGGCACGCGGGTTGAGCTACTGGAGGGTGCTCGGGCGAAGGTAGGGACGCACGCAGAGGAGTGCTTGGTGCGTGCTGCAGGCAGAGGTGAGGCGAGGGAGCGGAAGCAGAGGTGCAGACGCACGTAGAGGGGCGGACATGCGAATGGTGCTGCTACAAGAGGTGACTATGCACGGTTGAGCTGAAGGGCGGTGCTGCACGCTATGGAGCTGGAGGGCGATGCTGCGCGTGGTGCATGCGGCAGGAGGTGAGGCACGCCGAGGGGAGGCGTGCGTGGGCTGAAAGTGGAGGGCTGCTGCGGGTGTTATGGAGGCACAGCAAGGGGCACGCACGGTCCTGCTACTACGAGCGTTGCTGCGGGAATGGCAAGGGAGCGCAGCGCTATGCGGCTGAAAGTGTGGGAAATGTTGGGTTTGGTTTTCACATGAAACAGGGGAAGATGAAGATGAAGAAGGTGGTGCGTGGAGGTAGTGATGGTGTTGATGGTGTTGTGGGGTGAAGAAGCACGGTGATGCAAGTGAGCTCCGGATAATGGTGTGGCCTATCACACCACACGCCCACAGTGGTAGAGGCTTGCTGCCACGGTTGAGGTCGATGGTGGTGGAGCGAGAATGTGCTTGATGCACGCACAGTGATGGAATCGGGGTGGAGGCCTCCTCCAGCATGACAACAGCTCCACCTCTCTTGTAGCTGTCTGCATGGATTTGAAATGGAGAGGCGGGAGCAGATCCACAATCTCCGCTCATCGTTGAATGCAAGTTTTAGTGTGGGTAGCTGGTGGCGTTGGAGTGGCAAATTCCTTGTAGAGAAGAGAAAATGAATAATAATAAAAAGATTGGTTTATTTATGTTCAAACCCTCAATAAAATGTTAATGCATATATTGTAACCTAAAGACTAATGCATGTTATTCTGATGCATGGTAAATAATTTATATATGTAATGCATACAAGAAAATATATATAAACTAACTTATTTATATCTTAATACATGCTATATATACACTAATATCAATCTAATTCCTAGGCACTTAAGTAACTAAATAGCCCACAAATATGGGCTCATCAATCTCTAAAGGGTGAGACCAATCTGGGGGTTACAGTATTGGTGCTTTGGTAACCAGATCACCAAGTGTCGTAAATGCACGAACATAATCATCAGAGATCTGAAAGTCTACATCCTTAGAGAGGAGATTGATGAGAGGTCAAGCTATTTTTGAGAAGTTCGCTATAAAGCGGCAATAAAAGCCAACATGCTTGAGAAAAGACCTAATCTGTTTAACCGAGGAAGGTAATGGCAGGTCAGCAGTTAATTTTACGTTCGCATGGTCAACCTCAATTTCTCTCTTTTATATAAGGTGACCTAAAACAAGTCCTTCTGGTACCATGAAATATGATTTTTCCCATGAAAGTACCAGATTCACTTTGATGAATCTTTGCAAGACCTTAGTCAGGTGGTCTATACATGCATCAAATGTGCTCTCAAAGATCGAGAAGTTATCCATGAAGACTTCTAGGAAATCACCTACCAAATCGAAAATGATTACAAACATACACCGCTGAAAAGTAGTGGGTGCATTGCACAATTCAAATAGCATCCTACGAAAAGCAAAGGTTCCATAGGGGTAGGTGAAGGTCATTTCTTCTAGTCATCAGGGTGAATTGCCACCTGATTGTAGCTTGAATAGCCATCTAAAAAGTAGAAAATCTATTCTCTGCCAGTGTTTCCAGTATCTGATCAATCAAAGGCAACAGGAAATGATCTTTCTTCATGGCTTGGTTGAGCTTGCAGTAGTCAATACATACTTGCCATGAGCTTGCAATTCGTGTAAGGATGACTTCTCTAGATTCATTGGTTATAATGGTAAGTCCGGCCTTCTTAGGCACAACCTGAATAGGACTTACCCACTGACTATCAGAGATGAGAAAAATTATTTCGTTGCCTAACCACTTGATCATCTCATTTTTAACCACCTCTTACAGTGTGGGGTTTAGTCTATGCTGCGTCTGATGGGTAGGTCAAGATCCTTCTTCGGTAAAGATTCTATGGGTGCAGTAAGAAGGACTAATGCCAATCAAATCTGCTAAGCTTCATCCTATGGTCTGTCAATGTGCTCTTAGGACAGAAATGAGTCGTGATTCCTGATCAGAAGATAAGTGAGAATTGATAATCACAGGATAAGTTTGTTCTTGTCCTAAGAAGACATACTTTAGAGAATCAGGAAGAGGTTTCAGCTCAACAGGTGTAGAACCCAATGGAGCTAGTGTGGAGATCTCAGAAGATCCTAGAAACACTAAAGGAATTGGAGATAAGTCAAAGGTCTCTCTAATAGGTGTCTCAGGAAGAGTCAGATCAAATGTGAAAGGGAATTGAGGTTCTAGGGTGAGTCAAACAATCAATGTATCCTCGACCAACGTTGAGATTTAAAGATTGCGATTTGATTTGAATCATTGTAGTATAGATGTGATTCTATTTCAAAAAAAATATTTCTAACGAGATGGGGAGTCCCGATCGATCTCAGGGAGGCATGTGTCATGAAGTTGATACCAATTTCTATTGCCATTATTATTTCCTAATAAAGAGAAACAGAATTAAAATAAAGCTTCATAGATAACTGGTTGTTTCTAGATACATACTTCCACTACTATTAAGAATGAAGTAAAAGAACAAGAAATAGAGAGAGAAAGGTAGGGAGATGAGATCAAAAGTGTGGGGACTGATGGTGCTCTGGTGAGGAGTGCTTCGACGATCTTGGATTGCTTTAGAAAGGGTAGCAGAACTAGCCCCTTCGGTGGTAAGGGGGCGATGAGGAGCTTGGAGGAGGAGGGCTCTTTGGAGGAGAATTGGGGAGGAGATGCTCAATGGAGAGTCCTAGATGGTATAAGGGGTCCTTGGCCTCTTAAATAGGCAAAATGAGGGTGGGGAGGGGGGGCGATGGTGGGGGGGAGGGCAAAATGGGTATTTTAGGGCCCCCAACTATGCCATCAAGCTAGAGAAAATGGGTGTCGTCTGATCGCATATCAACAGCTCTGATCACGTTAAGATCGAGCCTCCAGTGCGTACTGCCATCTTACGCTGTGATGTGGCTCACCTGTGGCCATTCGATTGCCATTGTGCAGTCAAGAGTGCGTCAAGCCTGCAATTGCCTACTCCTCATCATGCACTTAATGCGTGGGCTCGATCATGGCCATTTGATCTTATGATCAACGGTTGTGATCTCGTCAAACGTGTGCCCCTCAGGCACTGAAGGCCTGCATGCACCTGCGATGGCGTGTCATCAACTGCATGCACATCCTCTGGTCATCCGTGGTGCCCCGTGGAGTGCCACCTGCTGCTGATAGCACATCCAACGCTCGAATTTGATGATCATTTCCTCTCAGCACAATTGTGTTGCTCCTTGCGACTTGAACAGGTGTCACCCGCTTCTGATAGTGCATTCGACCAATGCACTACACCACCATTTGTGTCGAGCAGCTACTTTCATGCACGTGCTTCCTCAGTCGTTGGATGAAGATCCAACGGCTGAGATGATCCTTCTCTTAATGAAGTTGGTTGCTCGGCTATGCGGAGCAGGCCCACAAATTCCATAGGAACTCCTTCAGTGGCTAAGGACGTGGTGGAGAACCGTTGGGATGGTGCCACATGGCGTCATCCTGACCGTCCGTCTTCCCGCCTTTGTAGATGGTGCATAGGGCTCCGATTGAGGTGATTTTTGCATTGTTGGACTACGTTCGTCGCCCTGAATCCATCCGTATGGTTGGATTCATCATCCGCTACCTTGAATCATCTACAATTATTATCTATAAACTAGACATAAAAATAGCATTATTCTTTATATGGCTAAATGAATTAATTATGATGCAACTATGCAGCTCATACATGCATTACTCCTAAGTTAAGCTAGGATTTGGCTTAATTTAGGTTGATTAAGCCCTATGATTGATGTGTAATCATACAGTGCCAAAATTTTGCTAGTCACTAGCAAATGCAAAACTAAACGCAAGTGTATGAACTATGTTATTTACAAATTGGTCCTTAAAGGACTACTTTTTATCAAGAGTTTAACTAAAGATTTTTCTTGTTTTCATCCAAAATTCTAGAAAACCAAACAATCGTCAAAGCATAGTGATGTAGGTTGTTTGTCGAAGCGAAATTGGGTTTTAAAATAAAGCGTCGTAGTATAATTGAAATCGCTTTGAAAACAAATAAATTTTATTACTTGAAGTTTAAGTCCAAGGTCGAACACAGGGAGCAAATGGAATTCATACACTAATCTCAATAATATATGCAATTTCAACACATAAAACTACTCAAAATATAATTCAAAATGTCAAGCATGAGTATATGGATAATAAAATGTAGCTAGAAAACATATAAAAGAAAACTTGGGAAGAATTGGACGTCTGATTATAAAATTAGATGTCTTAAAAGTGATGTGCTACAGTGTTTGATTTTCTTGGGTTTTTCTTTCTTCTTCTGCTTCTTTCTTTAGCTAGTTCCTCTCTTTCTTTTCTTTGGCTTCTTTCTTCTTCTGTTCTTTCCTGCCTTGGCTTTCTCTTCTTTCTTCTCTTGCTTCTTCTCTGGCTTTGGCCTTGCGAGCCTCAACTGCTTTCTTCTTCATTTCTTCTTCTTTCCTTAGCTTCTCTACAACTCTTCAGCTCTTCTTCTGCCTTCAGCCCTTCAGCTTCTTCTTTAGCCTCCTCCTCCTTCAGTTCTTGCAGTGCTTTCTGCCTTCAGCTTCCTCCTTCTTTAACTTCACCTTCAGCTTTGCCCTTGGCTTCTTCCTCCTTTCCTTTTCCTACAAGAGCAAAAGCTACCCCTACCCTCCCCTACAAACGCTCTCTCTTTTCTCTCTTTGGCTCGCTCTCCCAGAACCTTCTCGAGTAAACAGGTCAGGTTAGCATGCTCGGGACCAGGCCCACCGGCGTGGGTGGTGGACCAGGAGTGCACAGGTAGTCGAGTCAGAGCCAGATCCGCAGGGGCGTGGGTCATGGACTAGGCTTCATGGGATGAGTGGGACCTCACCCCGTGTCAGGAGGCAATAAGCCCCTAACACTTTTGCAATTTATATCACACCGCTTCGTCCAAAATTTTCAAGATGGGACTAAATGTCCCACCTACTTCTCACACGTGCCCGCAGCAAGTGTCGCACTCAATTGTAGCATATGAGGTGCCCTCCAAAGCCAATCACTTGGCTAAAGTTGTGCATGAGACAAATCCACATCGCCTGGGACCTAGACTCCTGAAGCCTAGATCCTGGAGTGAAGGTTGCGAGCTTCTTCAAGCCTGCTCCAATGGTGACGGAGGTCTGAACCTACATTCATGCAACACGGCCTTACGGCCTCATCAAAACTTGCAGGAAGCTTCATCGTGACACGACGAAGGTGTCTCAGTGGTCAGCGTGGCGTGGGGTGGCTTGAGCGTGAGTGCCTAGGGTCACTCTGTGCCTGTGAAGATGGGTGTGATCGGGAGAAGTGCGTGGAGTGTGTGGCAGTCAATGGAAAGGGGGAAGATGATCAGTGAGATGTGGCGATGCTTTTGAGGTGGCTGGCTAGGTGGATGGTTGTGTGGAATAGTGGAAGCACCTTGCCGGTGGTCTGCTGGAGGTGGAGAAGATGCTGGTGGTCTGTGAACGTCAAGGGATATTTTGGGAAATAAAGAGGGGGAAATAGGAAGAGGAGAGAGGGGCGAAATACCTGACCTAGTTTAAAGATGAAAGGAGAAAGGATGGCGGTCGACTCGTGTCTGCCACCGCTGGAGATGAAGGTCCCAGTAGGAAGGGACGGTGATGACGAGAAGGAGGCAAATGCATGCGCAGGTGTGGCGCGACGCGGACGACAGAGGCAAAGGCAACTCTGCCACTGGTATTATGGCAGAGCGACGAGAGGAGGAGATAGAGGTTGCCAAAGCTTGCTGGGAGTTTGGTCGGAGGAGAAGAGAAGAAATTGGGGGTTATCTCTAGCCAAACCAAGCTGGGGATCTGCGACAGGATTAAGGCAACCTTTTATAACCCCTGGTGGAGGGCCTTGTGCTTGGAAGGCAAGCTTCCAAGCATGGGTAGGTCGTCAGAGTTGGAAGTTTGAAAATACTCAAATCTCTCATGCGTTCTCATGAGAGATTGGATAGGATTTGTAGCTCAAGATTGGGTTCACATGAACGAGAATTCCTCAGAGAATCTCCCTTTCAAATTTGAGAGGGATTCTCAGAGGAATCAAGGAGATATCCCCCTCGAATCCTTGTTAGAGTAGGAGTCCTCCGCTGTAATGGCAGAGAGACCTAATTGCAAAGAACGACAAGGAAGCTAGGGGGTATCCGCAAGAGTTTTCAAAAGCTAGGGGTTGAAATGTAATTGGGTTGGACTATTTTGCAAAGTAGGTCAAGGTGAACTCCCCTTAGGTCCAAATTTTTGTATAAACCTAATTTTGACCTAAGGAATTTAATGGTGAAGTTGGATTTTAGGTTTGACCATATTTGACTGGGCAATTTATACAAAAACCCAATTAAGGGCAAACATTTAACTAGGACTCCTATTTAGGTCAAAATAGGTTCTACAGGACAAATTGAAGGTTCTAAATCCTAGAAGATATTTTTTCATGAATTTTAGAGGGTTTAGGTAAATTTTATCCTAACCTGAACCTTGTTAAATTAAGTGGGTCTATTTTAGGGTTACAAGTCATTTAATTCCCAGATTTCACATTAACGCTTTTCTGTTTGAACCAACCCACTTTTTATCTTGTTAAGACCATTTGACCTATGTTTAGCCCCTGAGAAATCCTGTTGTTTCACTAAAATGGTAAAATTGTAGTTTTACCCTCTATTTCTTACTTTTCTCTCAAACTGGTTATTCCTTGAGTTAGGCCCTTCATTTAGTTATGTAGGAGCTTTTGTTCTCTTTCCTAGGTCAAAATGAGCTAGTTAGGGCTTATGATGGTATTTCCATCATAGATTATGCAATGAATCCAAGTGACAAAACAATCCACATCTAAAGCTCGTACTTGACCCCTAGTAAAATTCTATCAGGATAGGTAAACTCCTCTCAGGGATGGAACAAAATAATCTATATTTTCTACCTCGACTTTTGGCTTAGGTAGAAGATGTCTAAGTCAAATGGTTTTCATAGTTGGTGGCTCACACTCATTTGATGCTATATATAGACTAGTACTACAGACTCTAGATTTCAAGACTCTTAAATAAATCAACTTAGACAAAGGTTCAAAAATTGTGCTCTCTTTGGTTCCTTTGTCTCACTCTCTCTTTTTCTTATCTTTATTTTTCTTTTTTTTCTTTTTCTTTTTGAGCTCACAATCTCACCATATTTTGTAAATGTAGTCACTATTTAGTGGCCTCACATGGTATTAACACTTCAATTAAAGTTCCAATAATCTTACGACTAAGTCAAACTTCTCAGTGAGTATTCGAGTGGTCAGAAATATAGAAAAAGTTGGTTAGGGCCATATTTGGTGGATCACAATAGCAGTGGGTATTGTTGCCTCAATGTAATAAAATAAATACAACTATGAATTCAATACTTTTTTTTCAAACTTCTCTTTTTTTTCTATATATATATTTTTTTTTGTTTCATATCTATCAACACAACTCAATGCAATACGACACACGCAAATTTTATTCAGGAGGCATTATTAGGGATTGATGATGTTCAAGAGGATATCGGGTGACTTATTTGGTGTATGTGCCTACTCTTGGCACTGGGAAATGAATGGATAGGAGAACGTATTCTCTAACCTTTGACACTAACACCATCCTTCAGTCAAGGATTCCGTAAAGGACGGTCGTAACCATCCACCTTAGTCTTAGTTTTATCAGAACTCAATATCTGTGTATTCGCCTTGTTTGGTGGCTCTCAAGAATTCTTACAGAAAATTTGCACATAGGGACTGAGAGAGAAAAACTATGCTTAACTCTTAGTATCATTATCCAATTATCCCGAAACTAAGAGTCCTTGCACTAGACTTAGAGCACCAGTAGACTTTCTACTCTCACCTTACAATTATTTGGTGGATCTGATAAAAGATGATTTGCCTGACTCCTTAACCACTATCCAAGATTTCAGGAAAAGAAGTAATGTCTCTTTTCGACAAACTAAAGATGCCTGTTGGTCTTTATAGTAAATGCATTACAAAATCTACATGCAAGTGTAAAAGTTGTACTAGATTCTAAATTAAGGAATCAACTAAAAAATAAAATCCCTAATAAAACCTTTTGATAAAAATCTTTATTCATGGATGCGATATATATAAATGCTAAGTATAGATAACCTTTCATAGTTGCACTTCAAAATTTTCCCTTATTCGGGTTACATTTAGCTTGGTCCAAAATTTCATAACAAAAGGTGAGTGGATGAGTCAGAAGTAATTGTTGTGGATGATTTCTAGTTTCAATGAGAAGATTAAAGGTGGAGTCAGTTGTTCTTAAATTAGGAACCCTAAAGTGTAATTAACAAGTTGCTCAAAGGTTTTTCTAAGTGTTAGCAGAAAAGTTTTTCAGTTTACATGTACTAACCCCCCTTGCCTAAGTTCTTGCATGTCCTCATGCATGAATATAAGGAAAATAGATTGAAGACAGGGAGTAAGTGGATAGAAATCACTTGGAATCGCTCTTGAATTTTTCATTCAGCATAAGCCAACATTATGAAAGAAAGCACAATATGCAGGAAATATGCCAAAATAAAAGATGCTATGTATAAAAAGGTAGCAAATTCTATTTATAAATGTTGAGTTTAACATCTCCAGCTGCGTGAAAACTCAATTCACGTCCTCGATAAAATAATTTCATCTGCAAGAGAAGGTTCCTGGGCCATAATGGGTTGAGGCATTTACCATTTACCGCAGAAACATGCCTAGATTTTGGGTCCATGATTTGGACCGCCCCATTAGAATAGGGGTGAATCACAAGATACAAGCTAGTCCACTTGGACTTGAGCTTACCCACAAAAATTTGAGGCGAGAATCAAATAAGCAGACTTGTTGGTAAAGTGTGAATTCCTTTCTTCAGATGTGGCGGTCATGAAAAGCCTTCGTCTTATCTTTGTATATCTTTGCATTCTCATAGGCTTCCCACCGAATCTCTTCTAATTTGTTAAGTTGGAGCTTTTTCTCATAACCTACTGCATTGAGGTTAAATTACATTTCTGCATTGCCCAAAAGGTGTGATGCTCCAACTCAACAGGAAGGTGACAAGACTTGCCATACACCATGCGGTATGGCAACATTCCGAGCGGGGCCTTGTGCATGGTCCAATATGCCCAAAGTGCATCAATCAACCGATCTAACCAATCTTTCCTCTCAGGTCTAACTATCTTCTGGAGAATAAGCTTGATCTAATGGTTAGAAACTTCAGCCTGTCCATTGGTCTGCAGATGATACAGGGTGGCAATGCAGTGATGTACCTTGTATTTTTTCAATAATGACCTGATGTGGGCGTGGGTGAAGTGACTACCCCCGTCACTAATCATAGGATGGGGAACACCGAATCCCGCAAATATAAATTCCCAAACAAAGTAGATAACAGTCTTATGATCAGTCCATCTTGTTGGGATGGCTTCAACCCACTTCGAGACATAGTCAACAGCGAGAAGTATGTACTCGAAGCCATGCGAGTTTGGAAAAGGGTGTTTATGTGAAATCATCGTTGTTTAAGATATACATCGTAGTATAATTGACAAAATCACACAAAACACTTAAAATTTATAAAACTCAGAATCAGTAGTCCGAGGTCGTTCGCAGGGAGCAATTATGCAATTCAATTCACCAATCACAATTTAACAAGAAATACATATGCAATTGAAATCAATAAAAAGTTCAAAATGATATTTCAATGAAGAATAGAGTATCAGTGCAAAAACATCAGGTTAAAATGATGATTTGAATCACCAATTTAACCTTCAATGTTAAGCTCACAATCTACTTAAATATTTCAACAGTAATCTTCAACTAATAATCTGTGTCAGCTCAAGTAAATGATTCAACAGTAACCAGCAGAATGCCTCAGACAATAGGACAAGGCTTTCAGATGCCTTATTGGAAGAGGCACAGCACCGCAGAATGCACAAGGGGCTTTCTCAAGAGCACAAGGTGTAACGAACGTGTGCCCCAGACGTCTTTTAAGACGTCTGGGAGGTGGCTCAGACGTCGTACAAGACGTCTTGGATCACAACCAGACGTCTTGGATCACAACCAGACGTCTGATAAGACGTCTGGGATCATTTCCAGATGTCTGGAAATCCGTTATTTTCGACACACGCGAGTCGCCTGCGCGCCTGAGCGCGCAGACCGCATATTCCCTCTTTTTTTTCTCTCTGCGGCTACAGGCGGCCTGCCACCTCCTTTCTCCTCCTCGCACGGCCTTAAAAGGGCCACGCCTCCCCTCCCGTCTCCACAGTCTCCTCCTTCTTCTCCTTCCTGTGCGCGAGAGCGAGCGGACGTGAGGGCGGCAGCGACGGCCGCAGTGAGCGCGGAGGTGCGGCGTGCGAGGGTGGAGCTCTGCCGTGAGGCCGAGCTCGCCGGAGCGGCTTGGCCGGCTGGCGGAGGGCGCAGGGGGCGCGGAGCGACGCGGAGAGGGACCTGCTGCGGTCTGAGCAGCAGGAGCGCGAGGTGCGACGCGGGCGGCGTCGCGAGCGGAGGCCGAGCAGGGTTCTGATTCTGGAAAAATTTCCAGAATCAGACGTCTGGGTTGATAGCCAGACGGCACGGTCGACGTCTATAAGATCATACAGATGTCTGAAAGGTGAGTTTTCGCTTTCTTCTTCCTTCTTGTCGACTGACCGTACTAAGGGAGGGGGTTGGCTGTGCGCAGGTTCGCCGATTCGCCATCCTTTGCGAATCAGACGTCTGGAAGTTGTACCAGACGGCGGGAGTGACCTACAGACGTCCGTATGGACCATCGGACGTCTGGGGTATAGGACAGACGTCCCCGCAGACTTCCGGACGTCTGGGAAACCACGCTGAACAGGTAATTCTCTAATCCACGTATAAGACGTCTGGAAGGAGTTCCAGACGTCAGATTTTGCACAGTATCGTCTTTTTCGACCCGTTTAGGGCCCGTTCGGGCTCCGTTTTCCGCGATTCGAGTTGCATTCTTTTCAGAAGTAATTCCTCTACCCGTCTACAGTAGCTATACACTATTTTGAGACACTCCTTGTATTGATCCTTGTGATAGGACCTCGTTCGGTTGCAGTCTTGAGAGTCGCGGAGGCGCGCGGGATTCCCGATCACGCCCCCATTACTCCCGTTGTACCTGGTAGAGTGGCTTTAAGTATTAATAAAATTTGTTAAAGTATGGAACCATAACTAGAACCTAGGACATTGCATGAATCCTAGGAATGAGAAATATATGGAATGATAGTTCCTAGGTGTTGCATGAATCCTAGGGCCGAAAAACTAGATTGTATGATAGACCCTAGGATATGGCATGAATCCTAGGATGGAAAAACTAGTGGAATATATAATAATGCAGTCTTGGAAAAATGGAAAGGAATATATGAAGCTGCCTGTAAATTGAGTTCGCAGCTGCCTGTTATGAATAAAGAAACATGATTGGGATCATGGTTTGTAAGAACGTGAAACTGGAAAGTAAGATATAAGATGTTCTGGAACCCTACGGGGAAGTAGGAGTAGAACTCCTGGAAAGCGAATGGAATAGAATTGGGGAAGTGAGCTGGCCCTTGAGTACGGAGTACCAAGGAGAGCGACTGTCCCCCTGTTTAGTGCAGAGCTGAGCTAGCCACCCCAGGGACCCGGGGGTTAGGACTGGCCACTCTGTACCGACTTGTTGGCCCTCGTGTACGCAGTACCGAGGAGAGCTAGTAGTGTTAGGAGAGTACTAGCTACCCCACAGGCCCCGGGGTTCTGCTAGCCTCCTTCACCGACCTGTTAGGCCCACTAGGGCAAACCAGGGTAGTCAGGCGAGGGTGCGCGGACTGTGGAGGGGCAAGGCCCCGGTTTGGTTACTGTGGAGGGGTTGGACCCCTGTTACTGAGAGGGCTCTGCCCTGGTTCCGTGCTGTGCTTTGGGCGCACCCGTTAACGGAAACGACTGACCGCGTGCCAATGCGGGCTAGCTACCTATGCGTTTATCGCGCGTGCCGAAGTCACCGTTACGTCTGTCAGTGACCTTAGGGTGGTTGACTGAGGGTAGGATCACCACGGGGGACTCTCCCGGCCAGGAGAGCACCACATGCTACTTCTACTTTTGGAAAAGACTGCAATCAAGATCGTTCCCACGAGGACATTCGAGATCAAGTAAAGGATCTGAGAAATAAATGAAATAGTGAGAAAAATTGAAAGATGTGAATAAAGGAAGTAATAGAACATAACAGCTACTGTACACTCTACTGTTGCCTTTAGTTAGTTTGCCACTCTACTCAGCGTTTTGCTGACGTGTTACACTCGTTACCTTTTTCAGGACCAGGTGTTGAGCAGCCAGGGTCGGCGGCTGCAGAGGACGCTGGGCCGAGTAGGGTCCAGTAGAGTTACCACAGCCTTTTGTACCTCTTTTGTTTCTGTTCTAGTGAGTAGTTTTTGTTTCCGCTGTACCTTCTTTACCTGCAGTTCTTGTTATATGATAAATGTTGTTTTACTGTTGTGGTGGTACCTACTGTAGTAGTTTCTTTCCTTACTGCTGTACTTTCTTACTGTTAGTTATATTCATGTTGAATGTGATTTATTTTACTGTCTTTTGGTTGCTTCCTCGTTGGACGACTAGGTCTTGGGATTAGTCGAGTCGGTCCGGTTCTCGTGTCTCGTAGGGACCCGGGAACCGGGTCGTTACAAGATGGTATCAGAGAAAGGTCGTCCCGAGAAGTGAATCAACTGACTGGAAAATAACCAATTCACATGTTTATAGCTAGAGTAGCCAGCACAACATATCTCTTGACATGAGCTCTTAGAAGTTTTGTTAGGTACCGTCTGTTTTGACGTTTCCGTTTTGTTTCGCGTCTCCTTACAGGAGATGCCTCGTCGCGGGACTGGCGAGACTGGCCGCGGGCGCGGCCGAGGGCGAGGTCGGTGAGGTGGACGTGCTGTCGTTGACGTCTCGGTGGACCAGCCACCACTCCCTGGCATCCAGGCCCAGGACCTCGCCAGACTGATACGGGATATTGTACGAGAGGAGCTCCACCCACCGCCCCGAGCACCTCCTCCTGGGGTTGCAGAGGGGGAGTCATCTGTGGGACCACGCGACGGATGCGGCGCTGGACACGAGGGAGGGGATGGGCCCCTGCCACCCCCACCTTCCTCCGACACTTCTGTACACGAGGCACCTTCGCCTGGAGGTGCACCAGCACCTCCCCTACAGTGCCACTTCGAGCTTTTCGGACAGTTCCGGAAGCTGAAGCCCCCCTCCTTCAAGGGGGATGAGGACCCGACTGAGGCAGAGGACTGGCTTGAGCAGCTGGAGAAGATCTTCGACACCCTTCGCCCCCCGGTGGAGTACCGCGTGGCCTTTGCCACGTACCAGCTGGAGAGTGCGGCACACCGGTGGTGGAGGGCGGTCCGGGGACAGGAGAGGGACGAGCCGACGTGGGACCAGTTCGTCACCCTCTTCTGCGAGCAGTACTTTCCCCAGACGTGGCAGGACCAGAGGAGGCGGGAGTTCCACACTCTCCGCCAAGGGACGATGACCGTGAGCGCGTACCGCACGCGTTTCTTGGAGCTGTCCCGCTTTGCAGCGACAGCGGTAGCCACTGAGGAGGAGCGCCTTTGGAGGTTCACCGAGGGGCTCCGGCCTGCGATCCGGGGGTATGTGAAACCCCTGAAGCTGCCGACGTTTTCGAGGGTGGTAGAGGCAGCTATGACTTACGAGGAGACCAACCCGTCTGCGCGAGAGACCGACGGCGGGCGGAAGAGGCCCTTTCAGCCAGACTTCTCACAGGGCCAGCGAGAACGGAGACATGTGGCGTCCGCAGGAGAGCCGTCACGTTGTGCAGGGCCATCAGTGGCCTTTGGGGGCCCTCGACAGGGGCCAGTCGCCAGCACCGGACCCCCGCCTAGCCGACAGCAGGGACTCACTGAGGGCGGGAGTCGGGTTCCCCTCTGCTACCAGTGTGGCCAGCCGGGCACGTCAGGAGGGACTGCCCATCTAGGGCAGGAGGTCAGCAGATACTTCCCGCGCAGAGCACGGGAGGGCACGCAGGAGGCCGCGGTTCCCAGGCGCGAGGAGGAGGACCGCAGTCGCGAGGAGGGTACCGGCCAGCACCTACCCGTCCGACGCAGAGTGTGGCCGCTTCGTCCGCACCTAAAGCTGAGGGGCGTATCAACGCCCTAACACACAGGGACGCCAGAGCTTCGGGATCCGTGGTAGCAGGTATGGTTTCAGTTTCTGGCAGACTCGTTTACACACTTTTCGATTCCAGCGCTACGCACTCGTTTGTCACAGCCAGTTTCGCAGTTAGTTTGGACCAGGATTATACACTGTTAGAGAATTCGTTCGTAATCAGAGGTCCAAGTGGTCAGCTGTTTGTAGCTGAGGAGGTGTACACGGGTTGCGAGGTCAGCATCGGGGGACATAGCCTGCCAGCTGACCTGATTATGATACAGATGGAGGACTTTGGAGTGATTCTGGGGATGGATTGGCTGTCCGCTTACCACGCCTTGGTAGACTGTTTTGAGAGGAAGATTGTCTTCTCCATTCCGGAGTTGCCTTCTTTCGAGTTTCACGGGCAGCCAGTGGACGGAGGTTTCAGGTGCATTTCGGCACTTCGGGCGGCGAGACTTTTGAGCCAGGGGTGTGAGGGCTTCCTAGCTTGTGTGGTGGCAGAGCACAGCCCCGTGGCAGACTTCCAGAGCATCCCGGTGGTCAGAGAGTACCCCGACGTGTTTCCAGACGAGTTACCAGGACTACCGCCCGAGCGTGAGATCGAGTTTGAGATCTCACTAGTACCAGGGACCAGCCCCATCTCCACCGCGCCATACAGAATGGCACCGCTTGAGCTGCGAGAGCTCAAGTCCCAGTTGCAGGACCTTTTGGAGAAAGGTTTCGTGAGGCCCAGTGCGTCTCCCTGGGGAGCCCCGGTACTGTTTGTGAAGAAGAAGGATGGGACCCTACGCCTTTGTGTGGACTACCGACAGCTGAATAGGGTCACCATCAAGAACAGATATCCGCTGCCGAGGATCGACGATTTGTTTGACCAGTTGCGGGGTGCCACGGTGTTTTCCAAGATCGACTTGAGGTCTGGATACCACCAGTTGAGGATCAGGGAGACCGACGTCTCCAAGACAGCTTTCCGCACCCGGTACGGACACTACGAGTTTTTGGTCATGCCGTTTGGGCTGACCAATGCCCCCGCTGCTTTCATGGACCTGATGAACCGGGTGTTTAGACCGTATTTGGACCAGTTTGTGGTGGTTTTCATAGATGATGTACTCATCTATTCTAGAGATCGGACGCAGCACGGACAGCACTTGCGGATGGTTCTGGACACTCTGAGACGACGCAGGCTGTACGCCAAATACAGCAAGTGCGAGTTCTGGTTGAGGGAGGTGACCTTTTTGGGTCATGTGATCTCCGGAGACGGCCTGGAGGTGGATCCCGCCAAGGTCGAGGCAGTGCTCAGGTGGGAGAGACCGCGTTCAGTCACTGAGATTCGCAGTTTCCTGGGACTGGCAGGTTACTACAGACGGTTCATCAGAGGATTTTCACAGATTGCGCGTCCTATGACACAGTTGACCCGGAAGGACGTGCCTTTCGCTTGGACAGACGCCTGTGAGGCGTGTTTTCTGGAGCTGAAGGAGAGGTTGACCTCGGCTCCCGTGCTCACCATCCCTGACAGTAGTGGCGGGTTCGTTGTGTACACGGACGCTTCCTTGCAGGGGTTAGGAGGTGTGCTCATGCAGAGGGGTCACGTGGTCGCTTACGCTTCGCGGCAACTGAAGCCCCATGAGCATACCTACCCTACCCACGATCTAGAGTTGGCAGCTGTTGTCTTCGCGCTGAAGACATGGAGGCACTACTTGTACGGTGAGACCTTCGAGATTTTTACAGATCACAAGAGCCTCAGATATCTTTTTGACCAGAAGGAGCTCAACATGAGACAGAGACGTTGGTTGGAGCTCCTGAAGGACTACGACTGCAGCATCTCCTACCACCTAGGAAAGGCCAATGTGGTGGCTGACGCCTTGAGCCGTAAGGCGCCCGCACGCTTGGCCAGTCTACAGTTACAGAGTTGGAGCCTTTTGGAGGAGGTGGGCAGTTGGCGACCTCTAGAGTTACGAGGGTACTGTGGGGCAGTGACGGTGACACGGTAGACCAGGCCAGAGTTGATAGACAGCATCATCACGGGACAGATGGCCGATCCGTACTTGCAGTCTTTGCACGACAGAGTACTATCAGGGGACCCAGGGGACTTCTCTTTCACAGACCAGGTGTTACGCTTGAGGGGACGGTTGTGCGTCCCCAGAGACGAGGAGCTGTTGAGAGAGCTCCTGACTGAGGCACACGGTTCCAGATTCACCATACATCCCGGAAACACGAAAATGTACCATGACTTGAGACGCGAGTTCTGGTGGAGAGGGATGAAGCGGGATGTGGGTGAGTTCGTGCAGCAGTGCTTACTGTGCCAGCAGGTGAAAGCCGAGCATCAGAGGCCTGCAGGGCCGCTTCAGCCGCTTCCAGTGCCAGAGTGGAAGTGGGAGAGCATCACCATGGACTTGGTGGTGGGCTTACCTGTTACCCAGCGAGGACACGACGCAGTCTGGGTAATAGTGGATAGATTGACGAAGACGGCACGATTCTTGCCGATCCGAGTCACTTTGGGACCAGCACAGTTGGCAGAGAGGTATATCCGTGATGTGGTGCGACTACACGGAGTTCCGCGGGAGATCGTATCCGACCGGGATACCCGCTTTACGTCCCAGTTTTGGGCTGAGTTTCAGCAGGCTTTGGGGACGAGGTTGAGGTTTAGCACGGCTTACCACCCCCAGACGGACGGACAGTCGGAACGCACGATACAGACACTTGAGGACCTTTTGCGTGCCTGTGTACTAGACTGAAGGGGCTCTTGGGAGGAGCACCTGCCCCTGGCGGAGTTTGCATACAATAACAGTTATCACTCGAGCATCGGCATGGCTCCCTACGAGGCTTTGTACGGACGGAAATGCACGACACCCTTGAGTTGGGTTGAGATGGGGACCAAGTGGGAGGTTGGCCCCAGGTTGATCCGGCAGAGTCAGGAGGTAGTTGAGCAGATCCACAGACGACTCCGCACTGTCAGGAGCAGACAGAAGAGCTACGCAGATCGCAGACGCAGAGAGGTGTAGTTCGAGGTTGGGGACCACGTCTTCCTTCGTGTTTCGCCCATGAAGGGCTTACAGCGGTTTGGGGTGAGAGGGAAGCTCGCGCCGAGGTTCGTGGGGCCCTTTGAGGTCCTGGAGCGGGTTGGACCCGTTGCTTACAGACTTGCCCTTCCCCCGCAGCTTTCTGGTGTGCACGACGTGTTCCACGTGTCCAACCTCAGGAAGTACGTAGCCGATCCCAGCCACGTACTGAGTCACGAGAGCGTCGAGGTGAGCGACGACCTGACCTACCCCGAGCGGCCAGTGCAGATCCTAGACCGAGCCATCCGCAGGTTGAGACGAAAGCAAGTACCCCTGGTAAAGGTTTTGTGGACGAGCCAGCGGTACGAGGAGGCTACCTGGGAGCCTGAGGCGGCAATGCGGGAGCGGTACCCGGAGCTTTTCGCGGGTACGTCTTTTCAGACCGGCTTCGGTCCTCTTTGAGTTTGTTATGGTTATTTGGACATCTTTTTCCCGCACCCTAGTTGGTGCAAGTTTCGGGGATGAAACTTCCTTTGAGTTTGTTATATTGTAACGAATGTGTGCCCCAGACGTCTTTTAAGATGTCTGGGAGGTGGCTCAGACGTCGTACAAGACGTCTTGGATCACAACCAGACGTCTGATAAGACGTCTGGGATCGTTTCCAGACGTCTGGAAATCCGTTATTTTCGACACACGCGAGTCGCCTGCGCGCCTGAGCGCGCAGGCCGCATATTCCCTCTTTTTTTTTCTCTCTGCGGCTGCAGGTGGCCTGCCACCTCCTCTCTCCTCCTCGCGCGGCCTTAAAAGGGCCACGCCTCCCCTCCCGTCTCCACAGTCTCTTCCTTCTTCTCCTTCCTGTGCGCGAGAGCGAGCAGACGCGAGGGCAGCAGCGACGGCCGCAGTGAGCGCGGAGGTGCGGCGTGCGAGGGCGGAGCTCTGCCGTGAGGGCGAGCTCGCCGGAGCGGCTTGGTCGGCTGGCGGAGGGCGTAGGGGGCGCGGAGTGACGCGGAGAGGGACCTGCTACGGTCTGAGCAGCAGGAGCGCGAGGTGCGACGCGGGCGGCGTCGCGAGCGGAGGCCGAGCAGGGTTCTGATTCTGGAAAAATTTCCAGAATCAGACGTCTGGGTTGATAGCCAGATGGCAAGGTCGACGTCTGTAAGATCATACAGACGACTGAAAGGTGAGTTTCCGCTTTCTTCTTCCTTCTTGTCGACTGACCGTACTGAGGGAGGGGGGTTGGCTGTGCGCAGGTTCGCCGATTCGCCATCCTTTGCGAATCAAACGTCTAGAAGTTGTACCAGACGGCGGGAGTGACCTACAGACGTCCGTATGGACCATCGGACGTCTGGGGTATAGGACAGATGTCCCCGCAGACTTCCGGACGTCTGGGAAACCACGCTGAACAGGTAATTCTCTGATCCACCGTATAAGACATCTGGAAGGAGTTCCAGACGTCTGATTTTGCACAATATCGTCTTTTTCGACCCGTTTAGGGCCCGTTCGGGCTCCGTTTTCCGCGATTCGAGTTGCGTTCTTTTCAGAAGTAATTCCTCTACCCGTCTACAGTAGCTATACACTTTTTTGAGACACTCCTTGTGTTGATCCTTGTGATAGGACCTCGTTCGGTTGCAGTCTTGAGAGTCGCGGAGGCGTGCGGGATTCCCGATCACGCCCCCATTACTCCCGTTGTACCTGGTAGAGTGGCTTTAAGTATTAATAAAATTTGTTAAAGTATGGAACCATAACTAGAACCTAGGACATTGCATGAATCCTAGGAATGAGAAATATATGGAATGATAGTTCCTAGGTGTTGCATGAATCCTAGGGCCGAAAAACTAGATTGTATGATAGACCCTAGGATATGGCATGAATCCTAGGATGGAAAAACTAGTGGAATATATAATAATGCAGTCTTGGAAAAATGGAAAGGAATATATGAAGCTGCCTATAAATTGAGTTCACAGCTGCCTGTTATGAATAAAGAAACATGATTGGGATCATGGTTTGTAAGAACGTGAAACTGGAAAGTAAGATATAAGATGTTCTGGAACCCTACGGGGAAGTAGGAGTAGAACTCCTGGAAAGCGAATGGAATAGAATTGGGGAAGTGAGCTGGCCCTTGAGTACGGAGTACCAAGGAGAGCGACTGTCCCCCTGTTTAGTGCAGAGCTGAGCTAGCCACCCCAGGGACCTGGGGGTTAGGACTGGCCACTCTGTACCGACTTGTTGGCCCTCGTGTACGTAGTACCGAGGAGAGCTAGTAGTGTTAGGAGAGTACTAGCTACCCCACGGCCCCGGGGTTCTGCTAGCCTCCTTCACCGACTTGTTAGGCCCACTAGGGCAAACCAGGGTAGTCAGGCGAGGGTGCGCGGACTGTGGAGGGGCAAGGCCCCGGTTTGGTTACTGTGGAGGGGTTGGACCCCTGTTACTGAGAGGGCTCTGCCCTGGTTCCGTGCTGTGCTTTGGGCGCACCCGTTAACGGAAACGACTGACCGCGTGCCAGTGCGGGCTAGCTACCTGTGCGTTTATCGCGCGTGCCGTAGTCACCGTTACGTCTGTCAGTGACCTTGGGGTGGTTGACTGAGGGTAGGATCACCACGGGGGACTCTCCCGGCCAGGAGAGCACCACGTGCTACTTCTACTTTTGGAAAATACTGCAATCAAGATCGTTCCCACGAGGACATTCGAGATCAAGTAAAGGATCTGAGAAATAAATGAAATAGTGAGAAAAATTGAAAGATGTGAATAAAGGAAGTAATAGAACATAACAGCTACTGTACACTCTACTGTTGCCTTTAGTTAGTTTGCCACTCTACTCAGCGTTTTGCTGATGTGTTACACTCGTTACCTTTTTCAGGACCAGGTGTTGAGCAGCCAGGGTCGGCGGCTGCAGAGGACGCTGGGCCGAGTAGGGTCCAGTAGAGTTACCACAGCCTTTTGTACCTCTTTTGTTTCTGTTCTAGTGAGTAGTTTTTGTTTCTGTTGTACCTTCTTTACCTGCAGTTCTTGTTATATGATAAATGTTGTTTTACTGTTGTGGTGGTACCTACTGTAGTAGTTTCTTTCCTTACTGCTGTACTTTCTTACTGTTAGTTATATTCATGCTGAATGTGATTTATTTTACTGTCTTTTGGTTACTTCCTCGTTGGACGACTAGGTCTTGGGATTAGTTGAGTCGGTCCGGTTCTCGTGTCTCGTAGGGACCCGGGAACCGGGTCGTTACACAAGGCTCTCTTAAGAGCTTCAGGAGCTAAGGCACGACAAAGCAGAGACCTAACAGAGGCTCAAGGGCCTCCTTAGATGAGGGGGGCACAAATCCCGAGGCAAAGCAAAACCCATCCCTTCCTCCCTCTCTAGTTCTCTTTCTCTCCAGCTCAATCCAAACCCATGTAATCGGATCCAAAGCCCAGACCCACCTCCGTGTATGGCGAGCAAGGGAGTGTATGCACATGTGCAAGGAGGGACCTCACCCCATGCTTACTGAGACAATGAGGATGAGGCACGAAATCTAAATATGTGCGTCTTCATGGTTACCCACGAATGATGTGGCACTATCTGCAAGCTGGTTCTTCATGCGAGATGGTAGCTGGGCATTGCTTCTAATTGTGCTCAAAGTTTACATGCTCTTTGGCTATTGGATGCCTAGAGCATTTCAGGAACTGGAGCTGCATCACCTGGAGGTGGAATTGAAGATGAACACGGTCGGAGAACTGTAGCTGTAGTTGGAGAAGGTGGTGGCAGCGGAGGTTGTTCGGCAAAATACCTGAAACCACGAATACAGCCTTGCAGCCACGTCAAAACAGCTCAAAAGCTTCACCGTGAAGCGAGGAGTGTGTTGGTGGTGGTTTGAAGGTGTTGGGTGGTCGGTGGAGCTTTGATGGTGATGAAGAAGGAAAATGGAGAAGGTGGTGTCTAGGGAGAAGTTTTAGTGGGCGAAAAGTGAAATTTGTTGAGGGCTTTTAAAGAGGGTGACGAGACAAAGGTGGTGGAGGTGATGGCGTTGTGGTTGGTGGTCTGTAGTGTGAGGGAGGCCTCGCCAGAGGATTGGCTAGAGTGGAAGAAGACGATGGGGGAGGTGGTGGATAGTCAATCGAACAAGGGAGGGAGGAGCTGAACCTAATTTAGAAAGGGACAGGAGGAGGTTGAGGTAACTAATGGACAACGGGGAAGGAGATCTGCGCTAGCTTTGATTGGCCGGCGCCGAAGGGGACAAAGGCTCCATTGAGGTAGACGGTGAGCAAGAAAGGGAGAGGCAGCTCCTGAGTTGATTGTCGAGGAGCGGACAAAGTCGTGGAAGATTGTGGCATTCCCAATTTCTCCATTGGGATGCCATAGGAGAACAGGGGAGGAGGCACACCGAAGTAAGTCAAAGCAGGTCGGAGAGAGGAGAAGACGAGGCATTTTGGCCTTAAACCTTGCTATGGAGCATGGTATGATGAGAGGAACATATTTAAAGGCCTCAACATGTCTTCCAAACAAGGTAGGAATCTCAACGAGCTCGAAAACTCAGGGAAGAGGATCCCTAAGATTGTGTGCATTTGCATGAACTTTCTAGAGCAAATCAAGGTCAAGACCTGGTCCAATAGATAGAGGATCTCTCAAGGACTCGCTCTTTCAATTTTAGGAGGATTTGACTGAGAATCGAGTGAGAAAACCTCACTTGAATCTCGACAGAGGAGTTCCGTTCACACTAATGGCGGTAGGGGTCTCTTTAAAACCATGATGATAAAGTTAGGGACTTGATTGCAAATATTTTTGAAAGTTAGGAGCTTGTCTATATGAAATAGAGACATAATGGACCAAAATTCAAACTAGGTCAAGATAGACTCTAATTGAGCCCAAATTTTATTACAAATCTAATTTGAATCCAAAAAATCTGATGGTGAAGTTAGATTTGAGTTTTGACCAAGTTTGACTAGGCAATTTGCATAGAAACTCAAATTACAGTAGAATTCCATTTGAGACTCTATTTAAGGTCAAAATAGGTTCAAATGGTCAAACCAAGGGTATCAAACCTCTCAGAATATTTTTCTATGAATTTTAGGGGGTTTAGATGAATTTTATCTTGACTAGAACCTCTATAATTCAAGCAGATTTGAAATTAGGGTTTTAGGTGCTAATGCGATTCTTAAAATGCATGAAATCCTATTTCTGTCTGTATGGGCTCTCTTGTTAGACTTCAATGCTTATTAGACCTTCAATTAACCCCTGAAAAGCCACGTGGTTACTTGGCATTCATGTTATGATGTTAAAATGGCAGAATTAACATTATTTTAATGTTCTCTCAAAACGAATATGCATGGAATTACGGCTCTCAGGCGACTTATGTAGGAGCATTTGCCAATTAATCTTGAATAAATAAAGCTAGTTATGGCTCATGATGATGTTATCATCATTCCCCCATTCCTAACTTTTGCTAGTCCCTAGCAAAATCTTAAGGAAGGAACTAGATCTCTGGACCATGCTTTGATGTTCAGATGCTTGATTTGTGCCTCTCTAGAAATTAGATCAGGATGATAGCAATAGGCCTAGAGGTGCTCAAGTATCAATCAAAATCCATACCTGACCAGCTTCAGTCTGAGTCTTCCGTGAAGGTTTCTAAGGCCCTCAAAAATTTCCTAGAGGTTCATTGACCCCAGCGGTTCAAGCACCCGTACGTAGACGTAACATGTCCAGGTTCAATTTGCCAATGCATTTTTAGTAAAAGAGAGATAGAAGGATTTTTCATTTGGAGAGTTTTCTCTCTTTTATTTTATTTTTCCCTAAATCTAGCCTCAGATTGGCCCCAAACACAGTCAGTATCAGATTCCTTGTCCCTATCATCAATCCTCAAAGGGTCCCTGCCTTTCTATGCTTCAGGATAGCACCGCCCATGGAAACCCCTAGAACCCTAGCTTTTGACACTTCAAGATAATGCCATCCATGGCATTTTGTAGCTAAATTTAGGCCCTGGCAATCGACATTTCGGGATAAACCCACCCATGGCACCTGAATTAGCACAAGGTGCTTACATGCCCCCGGTAAGATATTTAGATGTCCTAAGAGACAAGTACCGAGGAGACGATCTGTTATTATGCATCTTCGAGGGAAATTTCCCACCTCTCTGCCCTAGGAACTCATCCAATCAACTTATGTTGTTGAGTTTCTCCTAAGCTAGATCTTTGAGATGGCCTTTCATAACAGAATAATTTTGGCATGATTTTCTTTATTAAGCTCACTGAACCAAACTAGTGTGTGATTTTAGGTGCTTAGGTTACCAAGTACCACAAACCAAAGGGCAGGCAACGAAACCGAATAATCCCTAAGCCTTAGACCTACTACATCAACTTCGTACTTTCTCAACCTCTTGAGGACTAATCCAGATCTCAGTGAATACATGAGTGTTTAAGCCCTAAAATAAGCCCAAGAGGCCTAGGATCAACACTCATACTAATCTCCTTATCTTTATCATTTCAGGACTTAATCTTTCTTTTGATTAGGTCTAGAGTTTAAGTAAATCCCATAATCAATTGCTATGACTATCCTTTTTGTTCTTGATTTTGCTCCTTTTTGACATTTGAATTTCCTCCTCTTCTCCTCAAGAAATATTTTCAATCAATTCTCAAAATTTCCTCCCCTTTCTTCATTTTTTTCTTTTTCATTTTTTTAATTTTTTATTATTTTTTGAATATGTATTTTTTTTGTGAGAACCCCTTAGAGAATTGAATTTCCAAATGTTTGCACTTTAACACCCCCCCATGCTTAAGTTTTGCAATGTCCTCATTGTAAACTAGGAGAGTACAAATTCAGTTTGGTTCAAAGTTTAGAACAGGGTCAAAGGGTGGGTGAACAGGTCGGGTTGACTATTGCAAATGATTTCAAGCTTTGATACAAGTACCAAAAGTGGAGTCGGTTGTTCTAAAGTTGAACTCAAAAGTGCAGGAGTGTAGCTCAAAAGGATGATCAAAAGGGTCTCAGGTTTTTGGAATGAGGGGTTGCCTCCCATTAAGCACTAAATTCAATGCCTTCAACCGAGCAGAAGGTGGTCAAGGAGAAGGGGTGGTCAAATCATAGGAATTTTGTAGAACAAGTACCTTGATAAGTAGCTTGGTTTGTCCAACCAGGTGCTTGTTCAAATCAATAGGATGATGATGCAAACCAAACCCAATCAGTCTAGTGGGCTGATGGATATGAATAAGTAGGTGTGGAGACCACCAGATACTTTGTGGCTCAAAAAGATGTGGAAATGAAAATTATAAGTTTGGCTAAATCGGTTCAGCCTGATCAGAGTAGGGGTTTTCAAAAGAAAATGGATCTATGGTGGATGTAGGAACCCTATTGATAGGATCAAAAAAAGATAAGAAGTGATTAACGGTTTGATCAATGTTCGATACCAATCAAAAGATGGAGGTGAATCATACGTAATCGGATCAGAGAGAGGTGAATCAGAATAGAAGTTCATTTCGATGGCAGGTCGAGGTTGGGATCGAATTTTGGAAGGCTCTAGCTTTGTGATGGAAGATGTGGCTTTTTCAAAATCTAGATGCAGAGAGGGCTCTTCTAGAAATGATTCAAAGATAGGTTCATCTAGAGAGTTTTCTTGATGCTCATTCAAATCAAATGTAAATGCCTGGAGAGTGCTTATAGGATCATGGAATTCTGAGTCAGTGAAAGATTCGAACTCTGGATTGTGGACACTCTTGGCACTTACTATTTATGATTTCTGCAGATCATAAAAGAATGATTCCAACTAAATGGAACATGATTTTGAATCAATGATCTCGGGATTAGGGACCTCAAAGTCAAAATCAAAGAACAGGTCATGAATGCTGAGGTCGTAAACTGGCTCGTAATCATCAGGAAACAAAGGTTCTCTGAAATTAGAGTATGATTCGAAATCATCAAAGAATCTACAAAAATCAATTTCTGAACCTGATTCCAAATCAAGATTTCCATCATAAAATAAATCATGATGCATAGAATCAACAACCTAACTTGGATCTCATCTAATCTCAAATTTCAATCTCAAAGAGGTGTCCTTATTAAGCATAGGCTCAGGTTTGTAGCTACTAGGGTAGACCCAATCGAATCCCAACTCTTCCAACTCCTCTATTTCTATGTTGTAAATCAGTGTAACTTTCAAAAAATCAATACGTTCTTCTAAGGAGTTTGGAGAGGTGTAATCATCAAATATAGGCCCAGAATCATAGTCCAGATCTAAATCTTATTCATTATATTGGGCCTCTTGATCATCCCAAATAGGTTCAGATCAAGATTCTAGGTTAAAGTTAGGAATCGGGTCACTAGAATCTGGACTTGGTTCTATTGGGAGGTCAAAATCACTCTCGAGGATTACCTTAACACAATAAGGTTCGAGAATTACATCCTCGAGAGGTTCTGATTCAAGCTTAGTACAAGTGTTTGGGAAATCAAGGCATGATGGATGATGTTCGCGGATGCATTTGCGTAAAATCATTCACTGTAGTGTGCTTACGATGTTAATTTTAAATAAAGAATCGAAGGTGAGTCTAAGTGTCGAACACAGGGAGGCAATAATTAGATCAAATACTCACTTTTGTGTCACATAAATATGTCATTTGTGCACTTGAAAATCGATTTCAGAAATAAGAGAGAAAGAGAGATAGAGATAGAGAGAGAAAAGAGTTAGAGAACCATATCATAAGATCAATGTGCCAACAATTTCTTATCAAATGTGTAATCAAACATAATGTAGATGAATTCTTTAACAAAATCAAGACATGAACTACACTACAAAATAAAATAACACTAAGAGAAGGAAGAAGAATGCATCGAGACAGCCACAGCAGTGGAGGGGCTTCCATCGGCGACTCGATGGCTTCGAGACCTTGCTTGGAACTCTAGAAGGTGGTGGTATCTCATGGGTGGAAGCTTGGTACAAATGGGAGGGATAAGACCCTTTTTATAGTTGAAGAAAGGGCTCACATTCGTCATTGGTCTTTAATGACAGCTGCAAGTGTCACTAAAGACCCCTGCAGCAGTTGCTGAAGGTGTGCCCCTACTACTCGCGCCCTTGCTAGTACGCGCCTCACTCGCCTGTGCTCCCCACGCCTTGCCAAGCGCATGCACTGTGCTGTGCCTGCTACTCCCCTCGCGCGCACGTGCCTTGCTGCACTGCCGCTGCTACCCTTGCTGCATGCTGCTTCAATTGCTAATTGAGGAGGGTTGCGAGGATTCGAACCTGCACCCCTCTCTTGAGATCTCCTCTCATGATCAATGCGCCACGTCCGCGAGATTATTGAGAGGAGAGGCTAAGGGCATGCGGTGGAGATGGCTTCTCAACCGTTGGATCAAGATCCAACGGCTGCGAATGGATGATGCGTTGATGTAGGGTGCGTTGGTGGATGCTGGCTAGTGTTGGGCGATCGAGATGGCACCACATGGTGCCATCTGGGCCATCCATCTTTCTGTTGCAAAGGGTGCCACAGTTCTCGAATCACGATGATTCCCATGCTCGTGGACTGTGATCGTTGCTCTGGATCCATCTGTATGGTAGGATTTTTTATCCGAAGCCCATAAGGATGTCACATTGCCCCCTGGCCATTGATCTTTCTCAGGCTTGTTGTGGGAGCTACGGAGGTCAGATTGAAGTGATTTTGAGTCCATTGGACTCCATTCGTCGATCTGGATCCATCCATACGGTCTGATCGCTCATCTGTGACCTATTTTAAAATGAACTTGTGCACATGGTCATTAAACATTGATTCTAAGCGATTAAAATGTAAAGATTACTCAATATGCATGCAATGCTCCCAAGCCCATTATAATATGTCATTATCGCACAAGTACCCTCAAAATTGACTCTAATTTTTGTTATTAACACTAATAATTGTAAAGTCATCAATGGACTAGCCTTCTGTCTCTCTAAGTCTAGTTTAGAATCAAGAACATCTACAATTGGATCCACCCAACCAACATCAAGATCAGGTATGTCAATCTGCATAAAGTTTGAATCTGATTCCATTTGGGTTGGGGGTCCACAACAACTTCTACTTTCAAACCTAGGTTCAATGTTGTTCCAAGATGTCTCATTAGTTTCTGATATATAAGGAATATATGGGTATTTTTTATTGATGGCTTCATACATCATATTCAGCAATCTTCCACATTTCTCCATGAGACATTTGTGTTTTTCCAAAAGTGGAGGATTTGACCAACATTGTAGATACTCATTTCTATGTAATTTCCCCAATTCAATATATTCTAATAAGAGATCATCCCAGGTTGAACCATGTATCATTTGTGTCAATATCATTGCAACACGGTTCATAATGTGGGTTATTGTTTTGAAACATTAACCTAAATATGGCTAGATGGGTTAGAGGTTTTGTAATACTCATCATGATATTTAAGAGCAGCCTCGATCATCTTCTCTTTCATGCTCATTTGGGATTCAGGTTTCCTAAATATTCTTCTTAAATTATCAGGTTGCATTTTCAAATTAGGTGGTGGATCAAGATGTAGAATCAAATTTAGGTTCAGATTGAATCGATCGGATCAGATCAGAAATCCCCAAGAAGATCAACTCGAATGAGGCCTCTTGGTCAACAACCTAGGGACCTTTCCTGTGTATGTGCTCTAAAGAATAGATGAGGGACTGGATATGAATTGGACCCAATCAAGGCACCCAAAGATTTTTAGATGACTAAGGCTATTTCGAGGCGAATGATACCTCTAAATCAAAAATCCACACACCCGAGAAGTACTTAGGTAGCCAGGAAGGGAGAGCCCCGCAAAGACCCCTACACGATAGAGCGTCCCCAACAGGTTACAGGGTTTCCCCTACCCAACCTTCCTTGTCACTATAATTCCAAGTAGATCGGAATGTATGAATTGAGACCTTAAGTCTACCAATTTTAGTCCTAATTTGTGCCTTGTATTCCACTTGATTAGAAGTTGATTCAATTTGTGACCTAATTTGGATGTTGATTGACCCACAAAGTAGACCAACTTCACCTGACCTGCCCCAAAGATGGAGGATGAATTGGGTAATGAACCCAAAATCACCCTGAGTGGTTTGCAAGCATGTTATTAAGTCCCAAGTTTTAAGGATTCAAGTGAATGTTAGAGCCTTCTTTTTAAGGCCTTCTTAATTAGATCAATTCAATCAAGGCTTGGGTGGCACACAATGCAGGAAATCAATTCTCTTTTAATTCAGGCAAGTGTGTTTTCCTCAATCTTAGAATAGAAACCCTAATTTGGCTCTTTTCCAAGTCCAATTCTTTCCAAGTTTGGCACCTAAGGCTCAATCAAGAAGGTGAATAGCCCTAAGCACCTTAAGTCCCTAGTAGGTTTAGAAATATGGAGGGGGATGTCTAAATAAATCAAATCAGGCAACTCAAGTGATTAAGTTTAAGAAAGAATGCGAGTTGATCCTAATTGATTCTTCTTTTTAATTCCTTCCAGAAATAGCGGCTTAAGAAGAAGGAAACAAGACTACCAGCCCCTGGAGTGGCTATCGTGCAACTAATCTTCTCAATGAGTATCTCGCTATTTTGGAGCTTTTTGTCGAGTTTAGGAAATGCGTTGTAGTATAGTTGAAAAATCACTCTCAAATAGATAAAATTTATAACTCGAAATCTAGAAATGAAGTCTGAGGTCGAACATAAGGAGCAAATGTAGAATTCACGCGCTGATCTTTAATCAAAATATAAATGAGCACAATAAATGAATCCAAATACATCATATTCAATGAATAATATCTACTCAATTTGATATTCAATGACAAACATGAGTACTTCAAGAGTTTGATATGACAAAAAGAATTCTAAGACAAAATAATGGCGATTTAGATCACCAATTATTAGCCTAAGCATATATGTATCAATTACTCAAATGCATCAAATAAATGAACAGTGGGTTGAATCACTTAAGCTTTAATTCCACGCAGGCAAATGTCAAGCTAAATCAGCCTCATCAGACGTCGGAATATTCCATCAAACGACTTAAATGTCGCCTTGCTACAGTGTTTAAGCTCTTTTCTTCTTCCTTTCTTCTTCGGACCTTCTGCACGAGCCTTCTCTTCTCTTCTTATTCTTTTTTTCCTTTCCCTCTCTTCTTCTTCTTCTTCTTCTGCTTCAGACCTTCTCTTCTCAATCCTTCTCCTTCTTCTTTCCTTCTTTCAGAAAGCACAAGGGCTCTCTCTTACGACTAAGTGTTGGACAAGCTTAAACATTAGAGAGCAAAACCCTCCCTCCCCCGCTCTCTCTCTATTTCCTCTCCTCAGATAATTGGGTAGCCAATCGAGTATTCAGGTTAAGCAATATCGAGTCCAGGGCTACCGACGTGGGTAGTAGCAGAGGAGTGAGGGCTTAGGTGGGTACGGGTGAGCAGGTAAGGGGACTCAATCCCCGTGTTCTTGGGCAATAAGCCTAAAGCACAAAAACAACTTAAGCACTCTTCCACGATCGATGTGGCACTAATGTGCCTACTCCTCTTCATGTGCGTGCAACTGCTGGAGGTCGATGCAATTGAAGGTACTTGCTGCTGTTGGGAAGCCAATTGGAGATGTAGATGATGTTGTGAAGTGAAATCACATCTCCTGATGCTAGAGGTAGATGGTTTGGCCACCGGAGGATTGAGAACGAAGGCGGAGATGGAGGTGGCAACAGAGCACGACGGCGAGAACCTGAAATCGTGAATAAGGCCTCACGACCACATTATAATGCCTCAGGATGATCGCTGGAGGACGGCGAAGGTGGTGGTGGTGATAACGAATTTTACACGATTTGTAAAAATACGTTGTTGTAATGCGTAAAATCGATCAACTCTTAAATTTATAACCTAGATAGTGGGGTATCTAGGGTCGTCCAAGGAGGCAAGTTTGCAAAAATTAAATCTCTTGCTTTGAAAATAAATCTCAACTTTCTTTTTGGTCTTTTTCAATATATCATTTTTATGTTTTTGAAATAATGACGAATATGCGAGTTGTTGGCGAGAAAGTGACTAACACCTAACTCAATACACTACTCCTAAAGTGGCAAGCAGAGCCTCTCCCTAAGCTCACTCTAGGCAAGTGGAGGCCTAGAATAATTAGGGAGAGGGAATGAAGAATGCTAGAAACAAAGCAATTAAGAATGCAACTAAAGGAAACTTGATTAATGAGAAAGTGTTGTACAAAAACCCTAGTAGAGGAAAGCTTCTATAACTAGAATTATAAGTAAAAAGTAAAGAAACACTAATCCTCTAAAAATTGATGAAGAGGGGAGGCTCCTTGCTCCAAGTCTAGTAGCTCTTGGGCTTGAAAAGAAGTGCTCCAACTCTTTGTCTTTGAAAGCTCCACCAAATTGATGTCCTCCAAAGCAAGCCCTAAGGGGGCGTGCCATAAGCTTTTCTCCAAGGGTGGACGTCCACCCTAGGTCCTTCTCCTTTTCCTGGTCGTCCTCCTTGAGATGGGAAGGTCCTCCTCCTTGGCATGGCACAAGTTGAAGAGAGTGGGGAGAAGAAGGCACCAAAGGGGCGGGTGATGTGCCCCCTTAATCTTCTTCTCTACTCCTC
This sequence comes from Thalassia testudinum, assembly GCA_037157565.1. Classification (NCBI taxonomy): domain Eukaryota; kingdom Viridiplantae; phylum Streptophyta; class Magnoliopsida; order Alismatales; family Hydrocharitaceae; genus Thalassia; species Thalassia testudinum. Next base: position 103,431,679 of record JAZHRO010000063.1, read on the forward strand.
CTTCTTGGTAGTAGGTGTAGGTGGGTATAGGTAGAATAATACGCTAATGGAGGATGAAGAAAATGGTGGTAGGTGATGGGTTTATATAGAGTCGGATGGGGGGTAAGGTTGGTGTGAATAGCTGGAGGTCTAGGATGTGTTTAGGTGGTGGTTATGGGTAGTTAGAAGGATCCTAAGGCTAGGGTTACTTGGCACCAACTAATGGGGTGCCATGGGGTGGTTATGGTGGTGAAAGGGCACCTATATTTGGTGCCAACTATAGGGTTTCTAGAAGAGGTCTTAGGTGGATGGTGGAGATGGGTTTAAGGCTTAGGTATAGGGTGGAGATTGATGGGTTTTTGGAGAGAAAGTTGGCACCAAAAGGGAAGGGTTCTAGAAGGTTATTTTGGAGGGAAAATAGGTGGCTTTTGGTGGTGATGATGGGGTGAAGGGGTTGTTGGTGCTAGAGCACCACGATCGTTTATTTTGATGATAACAAAACACATGCCTTTTAACATCTACTTTTGAGTCCTAGTTTTCAGGTCAAATTGCAAATGGAGACAGGTGTTTAGACGGAGTTCGAGCTCGCATCCATGCCAAATTGGAGGAGCTTGACAAAGGTGGAGGAGCTTCAAGAGAAGAGAAAGCTTGAAGATGGAAAGACAAGAAGAATAGGATAGAATTTTTTTATTTTGTTCTATGTACTGTTGTCCTTTTATTCTTGCTCTTTTATTTCTTAGAATATCTGTTAAAGATCCTCAAAGAACCCTTATAGTAGTCCTAGGAACACTTGCACAAACCCTAGGATACTTAGATTTTCTGTAAAAAACTTAGAAAACCAAAATAGGGTTCAGATAGCCTTATCAGACGTCCAATCTGGAAATCAGACGTCTGATAATGACTTTTAAGATGTCTGACTGTTTGATCAGACGTCCAAAATATCTAGGTTGGACTTAATAGGATTTGTCTATCAGAATCAGTCGTCTAGACCTTAATCCAGACATCTTAAGAGACGTCTGATGCCTTTGCCAGACATCCAATCAATGGAACATTGGCTGCCTACGCAGACGTTGAGGGAAATGACCGTTAGCCTTATATCAGACGTCTATAGAGGACCCTAGACGTCTAATATGTGACTATTTTGCCTCAACTGACCCAAAATCTCCTTTGAGAGATTTTCTAACCGTTACCTTCCTTGGGAATCCATTTCCGCAGAACAAATAGGTTTCCAGACGTCCAGACCCAATACCAGACATCCTGTATGTCGTCTGATGGCCATACACTAGAACCCTGTTTAGTTCTGATTTAAGTCAGGAAGGAAACCCGCTTAGAATAAGACATCTAACTTAGTTCCCAGACGTCTTAAATAGGTTTTCCATACGTCTGATGCCTGGACCAGACGTCTGATAACACTATTAGAGTCATGATTCTGACTTGATTTGCCTTGGATTTGCTCCCAACGGCTATGGAAGCCTTCTAAAGCCTTCCAAAGCCTTCCTAGGCCCTCTATAAATAGAGGAGGACCCCTTGGCTTGCAAAAAACACCCAGGACACACTTAGCAACACACTTTCCACATATTTTGTGTCCAAGAGAAGTAGTAGAAGCTCTAGCTCTCCAAGCATCTGCTCCACATCTAGAGAGCTTCAACTAAGTTGTGCACCCGCTCTCCCTCCACGTTTACGAGAGCTTCGTTGTGCCAAAGCGTGGTTCACGCACCCGCATCGTTACATCGACGCACTTCCACCAAACGAAAGTTTCCTAATTCCTATAGAAGCTAGGTTTAAATATTTGTGGCTCTATAGGATTGTTGTACATTTTATTATCTTTGGTTGGGTATCCACTTTGCGAATTCCCGTCTCCTTCGCGAGACAAAATCCTTCTTGTGAAGAGAAGGGGTTTTGAGGTACACTACCCTCGGTCTAAGTAGTGTTGTTGTAATTGAGGTTCAGTCACCTTCGTTCAAGTGACTGGGTTTAGTGGATTTGATCGACTAAGTTGATCGGGAAATCCTAACTCGAGAGGGTTAGGTGGTGGTTTTTCACCCGGTTTGGGTTTCCACCTAAAAATACTTGTGTACATTGTGTGATTGCTCATTTTGTGAGATTGTCTATTTTAATTCCGCATTTTATATTACGTCACTCATATCTCACCCCCTCCAAGTAGGGAATTACAATTGGTATTAGAGTAGGTTCTTGCAAGATTGGAGTAACTCCCAGCAAGAAGATCATGGAGGGAAGCAGCTTTGTGACGAGGATTCTTGAGGGGTAGTCTACGACCCATCCGTTGTTCTTTGACTGGAGCAATTACCCATACTGGAAGCTACGAATGAAGACATGGCTTCAAGCCAATGACTTCACAATATGGGACCGATGCGTGACCCCCTTCGACATCCTAGAGAGACCCGCCATAGGATATTCGCAACAGCAGATCTGGGAACTCTCGCTCAATGCAAAAATGATGAACGCGTTGTATTATGTGCTCAGCCCGGAGGAGTTCAACAGAATCTTGCAATGAGCCACCACATACGAGATCTGGCACACACTCGAGATAACTCACGAGGGTACCTCTAAGGTAAAAACTTTTAAAATCAAATTACTTTCTCAAGAATTTGAGTCTTTTTCAATGAAGTCTAACAAATCTCTAAGTGTGATGAACACTAGGTTCACTCTCATTGCAAATAGTTTAAAAGCTTTAGGTAAGACCTTCATCAAGGGAGTGCTTCAAGGAAAGCTACTCCGTTCCCTTGGACTAGAATGGGAACAGAAGGTTACCACCATCGAGGAGGCAAACGAGGTGGAGGAACTCAACATGGAGGATCTCCTAGGAAATCTGATGACCTACAAGACGAAGCTAAAGTAGAAGAAGGATACACCGGAGTCAAAGCCAAAGAAGACCCTCGCTTTCAGAGCCGCATCGAATAGCGAGGTAAGTTCTGACAATGAGGACCTTAAATTTTTACTTAAAAAGTTTTCCAAGTATTGTAGGGAATCAAGGAAGGAAAAGGAGAAGGAAAAGGAGAGCCTAAGACGTTGCTACCACTGCAACAAGAAAGGACATCTACGACCCAAGTGCCCTCTTCTCAAGAAGGAGAAGAAGAAGAAGAAGAAAGAGAAGTATAAGAAGAAGGCATTCCAACTGACTTGGGACAACTCGAGCTTGGAGGAAGAAGAAGAAAATCCCGAAAAGAAGAAAGAAATCACCTGCATGGGCTTCATGGCGACAACAGGCGACAGTGAAAGCGACTCTGATGATGAGGTAAACTCGGATTTACAAGAAGCTTTTAATGAACTATTTGATGTTAGTCGATCATTAAAAGTAGGAAACAAAAGAATGAAAAAGAAACTTAGCATGTTAAAATCTGAAAATGATAGGTTAGAGAAGCTACTTAAGGACCTAGAAACTAGTCCTAAAAATGATGACTTATTGTTAGAAAATCATAACCTAATCTTTGAAAATAATAAGTTGATTGAGGAAAATACTAGTTTAAAAATAGAAATTTCTGAGTTAAAAACTAAGATGCACATTATAGAAGAGAAAATTGCATGTCTTAGGGAAAACTCTAACTTAATCAACAAGGTAGATAAATTGTATAGCCCTAAGATTGAGAAAGGATTTCCGTCAAGGAGACCCTCTAACAGATCTGGATCCAAGTTCATTGGGATACCGAAGAAAGAATTGGAATCCTGTTTTGTAGGTTTCAAAGAAAATATGTACGTAAAGGACTAGACCTACAAGCTCAAGGATGGTCAACTCGAGTTGGGAGGACCAAGGAGTAGACCAAGGAGGAAAACAAGGAGACCAACGAGATGACAAATAACCGACCGACCCGTCGCACGTTGACCACCCAATTGGAGACCGATGCCAATGCCCGGACCTCTAAGCTACGGATGGGAACCCCATCCAATATGGCATCCACCACCTCCATTTGGGCCATTCTATTAGCCATGGTAGGTGAGGTAATCTCTAACCCTATCCTTTTTATCATTAGCATATAGATAGGGGGAGTTGAATTTAACAAGCTACCTGTCAAGGGGGAGTTTCAAAAGTAAGTTAGCTATATTTCCTTTAGAAAGGGGGAGAAAAATATATAGCTATCTGGTTATTACAAAAAGGGGGAGAACATTACTCTTGATTAAAAGAAATTTAACCCAAAAACTAGAAGAGCGTGTTTTAAGGGGGAGTTTAGGAGAATTGAAATCATAACATCTTTTTGATAATGTCAAAAAGGGGGAGAATGTTTATGCATTATTATGGTTTTGTCATCATCAAAAAGGGGGAGATTGTTGGTGCTAGAGCACCACGATCATTTATTTTGATGATAACAAAACATGTGCCTTTTAACATCTGCTTTTGAGTCCTAGTTTTCAGGTCAAATTGCAAATGGAGACAGCTGTTTAGATGGAGTTCGAGCTCGCATCCATGGCGGATTAGAAGAACTTGACAGAGGTGGAGGAGCTTCATGAGAATTGAAAGCTTGAAGATGGAAAGACAAGAAGAATAGGATAGAATTCTTTTTATTTTATTCTATGTACTTTTGTCCTTTTATTCTTGCTCTTTTATTTCTTAAAATATCTGTTAAAGAGCCTCAAAGAACTCTTACAGTAGTCGTAGGAACACTTGCACAAACCTTAGGATACTTAGGTTTTCTGTAAAGAACTTAGAAAACCAAAATAGGGTTCAGATAGCCTTATCAAATGTCCAATCTAGAAATCAGACGACTGATAATGACTTTTAAGACATCTAACTATTTGATCAGACGTCCAAAACATCTAGGTTGGACTTAATAGGATCTGTCTATCAGAATCAGTCGTTCAGACCTTATTCTAGATGTCTTAGGAGACGTCAGATGCCTTTGCCAGACATCCAATTAATGGAACGTTGGCTGCCTACATAGACGTTGAGGGAAATGACTGTTAGCCTTATATCAGATGTCCGTAGAGGACCCCAGATGTCTGATATGTGACCGTTTTGCCTTGACTGACACAAAATCTCCTTTAAGAGATTTTCTAGCCTTTACCTTCCTTGGGAATCTATTTCCGCAGAACAAATAGGTTTCCAGATGTCCAGACCCAATGCCAGACGTTCTGTATGTCGTCTGATGGCCATACACTAGAACCCTGTTTAGTTTTGATTTAAGTTAGGAAGGAAACCTACTTAGAATAAAATGTCTGACTTAGTTCTCAGACGTCTTAAACAGGTTTTCCATACGTCTGATGCCCGGACCAGACGTCTAATAACACTATCAGAGTCATGATTCTGACTTGATTTGCCTTGGATTTGCTCCCAACGGCTATGGAAGCCTTCTAAAGCCTTCCAAAGACTTCCTAGGCCCTCAATAAATAGAGGAGGACCCCTTGGCTTGCAAAAAACACCCAAGACACACTTAGCAACACACTTTCCACATATTTTGTGTCCAAGAGAAGTAGTAGAAGCTCTAGCTCTACAAGCATCTATTCCACATCTAGAGAGCTTCAACTAAGTTGTGCACCCGCTCTCCCTCCACGTTTACGAGAGCATCTTTGTGCCAAAGCATGGTTCACGCACCCGCGTCATCACATCGATGCACTTCCACCAAAGGGAAGTTTCTTAATTCCTATAGAAGCTAGGTTTAAATATTTGTGGCTCTATAGGATTGTTGTACATTTTATTGTCTTTGGTTGGGTATCCGCTTTGCGAATTCCCGTCTCCTTCGCGAGACAAAATCCTTCTTATGAAGAGAAGGGGCTTTGAGGTACACTACCCTCGGTCTAAGTAGTGTTGTTGTAATTGAGGTTCAGTCACCCTCATTCAAGTAACTGGATTTAGTGGATTTGATCGACTAGGTCGATCGGGAAATCCTAACTCGAGAAGGTTAGGTGGTGGTTTTTCACCCAGTTTGGGTTTCCACCTAAAAATGCTTGTGTACATTGTGTGATTGCTCATTTTGTGAGATTTTCTATTTTAATTTCGCATTTTATATTATGTCACGCATATCTCACCTCCTCCAAATAGGGAATTACAGGCGTGTGATGGTGGTGGCGCCAACTTGGAGTAGGAATTAGGTGGACTAGTTGGTGGAGCTAGCTAAGGTTGAGTTAAAGGTGGTGGATGGCCAAGGGAGCTGGAGTCTAGCTAAGCTAAGCTAAGCTAAGCTAGCTTAGCTAGTAGTGAAGTAGAAGAGTAGGCAATGTGAACCAGGGTTTGAAGAGAGAAGCTGAGGAGGAGAAGTCTGGAGCTTGAGCTAGAGCTGGCAGCTGCTGAAGAGGGTGGCATGGAACTACTCTAGCGGGCTTAGCTTGCTAGCTCTTTGCTAGATGCTAAGACAAGCTAAAGTGAGCTGGCTTCTACCAAAATGAGCTGAGGTGAACTGGGTCTGGTGGTCCCGGGGAGGATCAAGCTGGTTGGGGTGGCTAAGGTAGCTTAGCTCAGCTAAGTTGAGCTAAGTTGAATCCCTGGGAGCTAGACTTGAGCTTCCTGAGTTGAAATGAAGTCATCTTTAGCTGGCTTGAGTTGAGTAGAGCTGGATGTAGCTGGACTTGAGCTGGGGTGAACTCCAGTCAACTCAGCTGAGCTAGCTAGAGCTCCATATGGACTAATGGGAGCTGAGATGAGCTAGACTCATCTAAGTTGAGCTGGATCTGAGTTGACCTGAGCTAGGGTGAGTTAAGATGAGCTCTCTAGAGCTACCATTCAGCTGAGATGAGCTGAATGGAGCTAGGATTAGCTAACCCTAGTTCAGGTGAGCCGAATTCCAGCTATGATGAGTTGGATTAAGCTGAATTCCAACTAGTTAGAGCTTCTCCTCCACCAGTTGCTTTCCTAAATGCTAGGGTTCTAGGGATCTGACAACCTATATATCCCTAACACTCACAAAAACACATTAAAAAGATAACAAAAATTGCAATGCATGCCTAACCTAATTAATGCCTAAATGCAGCCCAAAAACCCATTTTCAAAGCAAAATCCTAAGTGCTAGGTTTGTTTTAATGCATAAGAATGATGATAAGCTGATGTTTATCAGGTGGTGGTCTCGTGGCTTGTGAGTGTGTGTATTGGTGTGTCGAAGTCGAAGGAGGAGCGTGAAGGTGGGTGAGTTCGGTAGGTGGTTTGGGTGGGCGAAAGGGCAAAATAGGAGAGGGCTTTTGGTTGTTGTGGTGTGGCGGAGGTTGTGGACTTGGTGGCGAGTTGTTTGGTGGGTTGTGGAGGTGAGGTGGACTTGCCAGAGGTGCGGGTGGAGATGGAGACGAAGGTGGTGTGCGGTGGCAGCGTGGGTTGAATTTGGGTTTTAAATAGAGGAAAAGAGAGTAAAGAGGGAGATAAACCTAACTAACCTAATTCTAACGAATGAAATGGGAGATAGGTGCCAGTTGTGGTATGGCAACGTCAGAGACGAGAAGACCTCCAGTGGGGGAGAACAGCGAGGAGGACGAGGAAGAAGACCCTTGATGGAGGTGAGGAAGAAGAATTCGTCGACTATTATCTATGACGGTAGACAAGGAAGGTGGACGGAGGAGCTCGCTAGAGCTTGCGGAGGAATTGGCCTTACAGAGGACAAGAAGGAGGCATTTCGGTCCAAACCAAGCTAAGGGGGACGGTTTGTCCTCAGGGGTCTTTTATAGAGCTTAGAAGGGCATTCCAAGCTTGGAAACCAAGCTTGGAGCTTTCATGAAAGAGGAAACCCTTGATTTCAAAGGGATTGCATGAAGATTTTGGCAAGAATTAGAGCCCAAGATGCGGCTCAAATTGTAGGGAAATCTCTTAGGAGTCTCCCTTCCAATTTTTGAAGGGATTGAGTGTGAAATCAAGGAGAAATCCTTGATTGAAGTTCGTTGGAGTAGGTGGTTCCTCTGCGATAATGGTAGAGGGACTTATTTGTGAACATGATGACAAACTTAGGGCCCTATTTGCAAGGATTTCAAAAAGCTAGGGGTGCGTGTGTGAGACAAAGAATCAGACTAGACTAAAATGCAAACTAGGTCAAGATAATCTCTGATTGCGCCCAAATTTTGGTACAAACCTAATTTTGACACAAGGAATCTGATGGTGAAGTCAGATTTTGGGTTTGATCAAGTTTGACTAGGTCATTTATGCAGAAATCTAAATTAGGACAACTGTCCGTCTGAGACTGTTTTAGGTCAAAATGGGCTCCAATGGTCAAATCAAAGGTACCAAATCTTATAGAATATTTTTCTATGATTTTTAGAAGGTTTAGATGAATTTTATCCTGACCAGAACCTCAGTTAATTAAGCGGGTCTGAAATTAAGGTTTCAAGTGTCCATTAATTCTTGAAATGCACGAAAAACCCATTTTTGTCTATACGGACCCTCTTATTAGAAATTTATGACCATTTGACCTTTAATTAACCCCTGGAAAAACCCATGGTTACTCTGCATTTAGGATATTATGTTAAAACTACAATTCTACCCTTGTTTTAATGCATTTCTCTCAGAAAGGATATGCAATGAATTATGACTCTCGGGTGGTTATGTAGGAGCATTTGTCAATTGATTATGACTAATTAAAGTTAGTTATGGCTGACTTTCGCTAGGCCCTTAGCAAAATCTTATGAAAAGAACTAAAGTTCGAGACCATGCTTTGAAGTTCAGAGTCCTGATTTATTCTTCTCTTTAGAAATTAGGTCAGAATGCTAATAGTAGGCCTAGAGGTACTCAAGTACCAATCAAGATCCATACCTGACCAGCTTTAGCCTCAGTCTGCCACGAAGATTTCTAAGGCCGCAAAAACTATCCAAAGGTTCGTTGAATCCAGCGGTTAAAGCACCTGTGCTTTTAACATGGTTAGTCTAGGTTCAGTTTGCAATGTGTTTTTGTAAGAAAGAGGGATAGAAGAATTTCTTTGCATTTTTGGAGAGCTTTCTCTCTCTTTTACTTGATTATTTTTCTAGCCTTGGATTGGCCCTAAACACAATTAGTATCTGACTCCTTATTCCCACCATCAATCCTCGCAGGGTCCCTGGCAATCGATGCTTCGAGATAGCACCACCCATGGCAACCCCCAGAACCCTGGCTTTCAACACTTCATGATAATGCTGCCCATGGCGTTCTATAGCTAAATTCAAGCCCTGGTGATCAACATTTCAAGATAATCCCACCCATGACACCTGAATCAGCACAAGGTGCTTACATGCACCCGATAGGATATTTAGATATCCTAAGAGACAAGCACTGAGGAGACGATATGTTATGGCGCATCTTCTAGGGGAATTTCCCACCTCTCCCCATCGGGAACTCGTCTAAATCAACTTGTGTTTTTAAGTCGCTCCTAATCTAGGTATCTTTTTTCATAACAGAATAAATGCTTTTGCGTGATTTTTATTATTAAGCGCACTGAACCAGACTAGTGTGTGATTTTTGGGTGCTTAGGTTACCAAGTCCCGCAACCAAAAGGCAGGCAATGGGGCCGAATAATCCTAAGCCTCAGACCTAATACATCAGTCTCGCACTTTCCTCAACCTCTTGAGGTCTATTCAGATCTTAACAAATACTTGAATATTTAAGTCCTAAAACAAGCCCAAGAGGCCTAAGATCAGCACTCGTACTAATCTCCATGTCTCTCTGTTATTTCAGGACTTATTTTTTTTCTTTTCATTTGGTCTAGAACTTAAGTAATTTCCATGATCAAGTGCTAATGACTATCATTTTTATTCTTGAATGTTGCTCCTTTTTAACATTTTAACTCTCTCCTCTCTTCCTCCTCAAGAATTATTTTCAATTAAGTTCACAAAATTTTCTTCCCCATTCCATTTTTTTGTTCTTTTTCAATTTTTTATTTTTTGTTTTTTTTGAATATGTATTTTTTTATGAGAACCCCTCAGAAACTTGAATGTTTATGTATTTGCACTTTAACACCCCCCCATACCTAACTTTTGCAATGTCCTCATTGTAAATCGAAGGGTATGAAATCATCTTTGTTCATGGGTTAGAACAGGGTAAAAAGGGTGGGTGAACAGGTCGGGATGACTGTTGCAGATGATTTCAAGCTTTGATACAAGTACCAAAGGTAGAGTCAGCTATTCTAAAACTGAACTCTAAGTGTAGTAGGAGTGTAGCTCAAAAGGATGATTAGAAGGGTCTCAATTTTTGGAATGACGGGTTGCCTCCCGTTAAGCACTAAATTCTATGCTTCAACTGAGTAGAAGGGGGTCAAATCAGATGAGTGTTGTAGAACAAGCACCTTGATCAATAGCTTGGGTGGTCCAACTAAGTGCTTATTTAGATCTATAGGCTGATGATGCAACCCAAACCCAATCAATCTGGTGGGTTGATGGATGTGAATCAATAGATGTGGAGCCCACCAGATATTTTGTTGTTCAAACAGATATGGCAGTGAGAATTACGGGTTTGGCTGAGTCCAATCAACATGGTCAGAGTAGGCATCCTCAAATGAAAATGGCTCTGTGGAGGATGTAGGAACCCTACTTATCATATCAGAAGAGGATAAGGCGTGATTGTCAATTTGCTCGAAATCTGAATCCCGATCAAAATATGGAGAAGAATCATGTGCGATCGGATCATAGAGAGAAGAATCAAAGTAGAAATTGATTTCGGTGGCAGGTCAGGGTTGAGAATGGGTTTTGGATGGCTCTGTATGCGGATCAGAAGGTGTGGAAGATAAGGCTTCTATGAGAATTGTGTATGTTGAGGGCTCCTCTAGAAAGGATTCAAAGGTGGGTTCGTCTAGAGAGTCTTCATGAAGCACATCAAAATCAAAAGTAAATGCTTGGATAGTGCTTATAGGATCATGGAAATCTGAGTCAATAAAAGGTTCGAATTCTGGATTGCAGACACTCTTGGCACTTACCATTTCTAATTCCTGAAGATCAAAAAGGAATAATTCCATCTCAATGGAACCTAATTTTGAATCAATGATCTCGGGATCAGGGACCTCAGAGTCAGAGTTGAAGAATGAGTTATGGATGCTGAGGTCTAAACTGGTTCATAGATGTCAGAAAACAAAGGTTCTTCGAAATCAGAGCATGATTCGAAATCATCAGAGAATTTGCGAGAATAACTTTTTGAATCTAATTCTGGATCGGGAGTTCCACCATAGAGAGAATCAAGAAGTGTAGAATCAGTAACCTTACTTGGATCTAACCTAATTTCAAATTCTGAGCTTAAAAAGGTGTCGTTATTAGGCATAGGTTTGGGTTCTTGGCTCTTAGGGTAGACCCAATCGATTCCCAACCCTTCCAACTCCTCGATTTCTATATCAAAAATTAGCGTGACTTTCGAAAAATCAATATGTATTTCTAAGGAGGTTGGAGAGGTGTAATCATCAAATATAGGCCCACAATCATAATCGAGATTCAAAATCTGATTTCCATCACATTGTGCCTCATAATTATCCCAAATAGGCTTAAATCCATATTCTAGGTTCATGGTAAGGGTTGGAGCACTAGAATCTAGGTTGGGCTCTATTGGGATGTCAGAGTCACTCTCGACAGTTACCTTAGCAGGATAAGGCTCGAGATTTACACTCTCGAGAGGTTCTGTTTTAAGCTCATCATTACAGGTGTCCGGGAAATCTAGGCTTGGTGAGCCAGCTTCATGGTTTTCTAGGGCTGGTTTGGAATTGTGAACACCTACAATTAGATCCTCCCAACCCTCATCAAGATCAGGTATGTCAGTTATTATGAAGTTTGAATCTGAATTCCTTTGGGTTGGGGGTCCACAACAATTCTGAGTGTCTAACCCAGGCTCTGGAGAAGCTTTAGAATCACTCCAAGATGTCTCATAAATGGCTTCTCGTAAAACAAGTTAGAATCAAATCAAAATTGTAATCAGTGAAATGAAACTGCGCGTTGCTACCCGGCAACAACACCAAAATGTTTACTTGAAATCGTCGTTATTTAAGATATACATCGTAGTATTGTTGAGAAAATTGCGTAAAACACTTAAATTTATAAAACTCAAAATCAAAAGTGAGTCTGAGATCGTTCGTAGGGAGCAATTGTGCAATTCAACCAATCACAATTTAGCAAGAAATATATATGCGATTGAAATCAATAAAATGATCAGAATGATATTTCAATGAAGAATAGAGTATCGGTGCAAAAACATTAGGTTAAAATGATGATTTAAATCACCAATTTAACCTTCAATGTTAAGCTCATAATCTACTTAAATATTTCAATGGTAATCTTCAACTAATAATCCACGTCAACTCAAGTAAATGTTTCAAGAGTAACCAGTAGAATGCCTCAGACGACGGGACAAGGCTTTCAGATGCCTTATTAGAAGAGGCACAACACCACAGAAGGTACAAGGTCCTTTCTCAAGAGCACAAGGCTCTCTTAAGAGCTTCAGGAGCTAAGGCACGGCATAGTAGAGACCCAATAGAGCCTTAAGGGCCTCCTCAGAAGCTAAGCATGGAGAGCTGGGGGGGCACGAATCCTAAGGCAGAGCAAAACCCGCCCCTTCCTTTCTCTCTGATTCTCTTTTTCTTCAGCTCAATCCAAAACTGGGTAATCGGATCTAAAGCCCAAACCCGCCTGTGTGTATGGAGAACGAGGGAGTGTGCGTACATGCAAGGAGGGACCTCACCTCATGCTTACTAAGGCAATGGGGATGAGGCACAAAATCTAAATATGTGTGTCTTCATGGCTGTCCACAAATGATGTGGCACTATCCGCAAGCTGGTTCTTTGCTCGAGCTAGCAGCTGGGCATTGCTTCTGATTGCACTCAAAGTCTACACGCACTGTGGCAATTGGATGCCTAGAGCATTTTAGGAACTGGAGTCGTGTCACCTGGAGGTGGAATTGAAGATGAACTCGACCAGAGAACTGCAGCTAGAGTTGTAGAAGGTCGTGGCGGTAGCGCTCGTCTGATGGAATACCTAAAACCATGATACAGCCTTGCAGCCATGTCAAAACAGCTCAAAAGTTTCGCCGTGAAGCAACGAGGTGTTGGTGGTGGTTTAAAGGTGTTAGGTGGTCGGTGGAGCTCTGATGGTGGTGAAGAAGGTGAACAGAGATTGTGGTGTTCGAGGAGGAGTTTCAGTGGGCGGAAAGTAAAATTTTTTGAGGACTTTTGAATAAAGTGGTGAGACAAAGGTGGTGGAGGTGATGGCATTGTGGTTGGTGGTCTGTAGCATGAGGGAGGCCTCACCGAAGGCTTAGCCAGAGCGGAAGAAGATAATGGGCGAGGCGGTGGATAGTCGATCAAACAGGGGAGGGAGGAGCTAAACCTAATCTAGTGAGGGAGAGAAAGAGGTTGAGCTAACTAATGGACAACGGGGAAAGAGATTTGCACCAACTTTTATTGGCCGGCATTGGAGGGGACGAAGGCTCCGTTGAGGGAGACAGCGAGGAAGAAAGGGAGAGGTAGCTCCTGAGTTGGTAGTCGAGGAGCGAACGAAGTTAGGGAAGATTATAGCATTCCCAATTTGGCTGTTGGGAGGCCTTAGGAGGATGGGGGAGGATGCCTATCAAAGCGAGTCAGAGCGGGCTGGAGAGAGGAGAAGACGAGGTATTTTGGCCCTAAACCTTGCTAAGGAGCACAGAATGATGAAAGGAACCTTTTTAAAGGCCTCAGGGTGTCCTCCAAATAAGGTAGGAAGCTCAGCAAGCTTGAAAACTTAGGGAAGAGGATCCCTTAGATTGCGAGTGTTCACATGAACTTTCTGGAGCAAATCAAGGTCCAAAGCCTGGTCCAATCGATAGAGGATCTCTTAAGGGTTCTCCCTTTCAATTTTGGGAGGATTTGGCTAAGAATCGAGCAAGAAAACCTCGCTCGAATCTCGGTGGAGGAGCTCTATTCACACAAATGGTGGTTGGGACCTCTTTGCAAGAGTAATGATAAAGTTAGGGACCTAATTGCAAATATTTTTGAAAGTTAGGGCTTGTCTATATGAAATAGAGACTTAATGGACCAAAATGCAAACTAGGTCAAGATAGACTCGATTGTTCCTAAATTTTGGTACAAATCTAATTTGGACCCATGAATCTAATGGTGAAGTCAGATTTGATTTTTGACCAAATTTGACTTGGTAATTTGCATAGAAACCCAAATTAGGGTAGAATTCCATTTGAGACTCTATTCAAGGTCAAAATAGGTTCAGATGGTCAAACCAAGGGTACCAAACCTCTCAAAATATTTTTAGATGATGAATTTTATTTTGAGAAAAACCTCTATAATTCAAGTGGGTCTAAAATTAGGGTTTTAGGTGCTGATGCGACTCTCGAAACGCATGAAACCCTATGGACCCTCTTATTGGACTTCAATGCTTATTAAACCTTCAATAAACCCCTAGAAAGCCCCGTGGTTACTCTGCATTCATGGTATGATGTTAAAATGACAGAATTAACATTGTTTTAATGTTCTCTCAAAATGGATATGCGTGGAATTACGGCTCTCAAGCCATTTATGTAGGAGCATTTGCCAATTAATCATGACTAAATAAAGCTAGTTATGGCTCATGATGATGTTATCATCAAAGGGCCCATAAAATTGATGCCCCAAACATCAAATACTTCTACAACCAAAATGGGTTGGAGAGGCATCATGTCTCTCCGAGCCATAGAACCGACTGTCTGATGTCGCTTGCAGCATTTGGCAAACTCGTGTGTATCTTTGAAAATGGTCGGCTAGAAAAAACGCAACTACAAAATCTTCGCAATGATTTTCCTAACCAAAAAACCACCACCACAAGCATCACTGTAGCAAAAAGATAGCACACTAGAAATTTCAGAGTCAGGAATGCACCTCCAGATGATCTCATTAGCCCCAATACGGAAGTGCAAGGGGTCGTCCCAAAAATAAAATTTGGCTTCTAATAAAAGCTTGAGTTTCTAGTCCTTGGATAAACTCATGGGAATCTTGCTTGCGACAAGATAATTTACAATATCCGCATACCAAGGAAACTCCAAAGAATTAATAGCCAAAAGAGATTCATCTAAAAATTGATCTAAGATGGGTAAGGAATAAAGAATGTGGGCTGGGTCTAGCTAATCAGTGATCCGCCACTACATTATGAGCTCCAGCTTTGTCACGAATCTCAACATCAAATTCTTACAAGAGAAGGATCCATCTAATAAGATGGGGTTTGGCATCCTTCTTTGCCAACAAATGCTGGAGGGTAGAATGATCTATGAAAATAATCACTTTGGACCCAAGTAAATAAGATCTAAACTTCTCCAACCCAAATACTATGGCTAGCAGTTCCTTCTCGGTAATTGTATAATTATGCTGAGTGTCATTCAGCACCTTGCTAAGGTAGTAAATGATGAACGAGTGGCGCTCCTAATGTTGGACTAGAATGGCTCCGACAGTGAAATCAGAGGCATCACACATTATCTCGAAATCGAGAGACTAGTCGGGTGGTTGGAGTATTGGAGAATCAGATGCAGCGCTTCGCAAGGTCTCAAAAGTGCTGAGACCGGAGGAATCAAAATTAAATGGGGAGTCGACTACCAGAAGATTTGTCAAAGGATGGATGATTTTCGAGAAATCATGAATGAACCTTCGGTAAAATCCCACGTGACGAAAGAATGAATGAATCTGTTTAATCAAGCTAGGTGGAGGTAATCAGGAAATAACTTCACAATTAGCTCGGTCAACCTTGAGTCCATTATAAGATATCCTGTGACCTAGTACAATGCGATCCCTCACCATGAAATGGCATTCCTCCCTTGAAAGTACCAGGTTAACTTCTATGCACCTCCTCAGGATCTTAGTGAGGTTATCAAGACAAAATGAGAAATCATCTCTGAAAATGGAGAAGTCGTCCATAAATACTTCCATATAGTCCCCAATCATATCAGAGAAGATAGCCATCATACAATGCTAAAATGTCGTTGGTGCGTTGTAGAGGCCGAAGGGTGTTCACTTAAAAGTAAATGTTCCAAAGGGACATGTAAAAGTAGTCTTGTCCTGATCTTCTAGGTTAATCATAACTTGATTATACCCGGAGTATCCATCCAGAAAGCAAAAGAAGCTACACCCAGCTAACCTTTCTAAAATCTGATCAATGAAAGGTAAAGGAAAATGATCCTTCTTAGTAGCTATGTTCAGTTTCCTATAGTCAATGTAGACCTGCCACGATGTCGCGATGCGGGTCGGGATGGATTCGCCCTTATCATTCTTTATGACAGTGAGTCCCGCTTTCTTAGGCACAATTTTGATAGGACTCACTCATTAGCTGATGGAAATGGGATATACAATGCCCGCATCCAACCATTTAATGATCTCCTTCTTTACAGCCTCTAGCATATTTGGATTTAGCCATCTCTAAGGTTGTCTAGATTGTTTCACCTCCTCATCCATGTAAATATGATGAGTGCAATATGAGGGCTATGGAGATCAACAATGCTCCACCCGATAGCAGCCCTATGTGCTTGTAAAACAAAAATCAATTGATGCTCCTATTCTGAGGTCAAGTAAGTACTAATAATCATGAGGTATGTCTCATTATCACCCAAAAACACATACTTCAGTGAATCAGGTAAGGGCTTCAACTCATTCACAGGTGGGTGGGAATTAGATTCGTGAGTGAGAAGAGAAGAATCAACAACTGAAATCTGATAATCCTGATACTCATGAATTCCCGCTGATTCCACACCTGCAAAGAGGTCGATCGTGACTGCATTAACGGGAAACTCTCTTGTCACACTCACATCATTTTTCATCGACAGGGTCAATTCAGTAAATGACGGCTCAGGATAATCAGAATCAGGGGTGTCATGATCAGATGAACACCCAAGACAGTCAGATCCGCAGGATGAAATGTGCTTCGCACTAGTCTCAGTCCCGTACAGATCAAGATCCAAAACCCCTGATAGAGAATGAGACATTGGGTCATTACAGAGGAGCCCAATGTTCCCACAAAAAGTCGAGTCTTCATCATCACCGTCCTCTATCAAATCACAATTGAAGTTCTATGATGCCCTGAATATGTCCAGTCTAAGTCTTTCGTTTCCTAGGGCTATGTCCATATACCCAGATGCACAGTTGATGTTTGCAAGGGCTATCACCAAAAACAGGTGACCCAAAATAATCGGTGCATCACGGAGATTTGGAGGAACCTCCATATCAAGAACGAAAATGTCCACCTGAAAGCAGAATCCACAAGCTTGTACAATCACGTTCTCAACCACCACCCTCGGTGTTTTTACCAATCAGTCGGCCAGCTGAATGGTAACCAAGGTGGGTTTCAAACTGTAGTGGGAGTTAGGTTGATGGACAAACCCAAATTAAGAAGGGCCTGATCAAATGGAGAATCCTGCAAAAGGTAGGAAATGAGTGGGGTACCAGGGTCTTTCTTTTTAGGTAGTAAGTAGACTAGAATCACGGCACTAGCCTTCTTCGACAATATCGCCTGTCGTCCGATTTTCTGTTGTCGCTTCGGGGTACAGTGGTCCTTAAGGAACCTAGCGACAGCAGGGATGTGATCTATCGCATCGAGGAGGACTTGAATGTGAACCTCTTTGAACAAAGTTCTCATGTCCTTGAAATTCTATGTACCCTTTCTCCATGCTAAATCTCACATCAGAGCCTCAAGAAAAGGGATGGGAATCTCAGGGTTAATGTTGTTAGGGTTTCAGCGAGTGTTAAGAAATATATGCGTTGTAGTATAATCGACAAAATGTCACAACAAGCATTTAAATTTATAAACTCAGATTCTAAAGGAGTTCGAGATCATTCACAGGGAGCAAAGATGCAATTTAAATTCACCAATCTCAAGAAATATAAGCAATTGAAAGCAATGATTAATCAAAATGATATTTCAATAAGATCATAATAATAGTGCAACAAAGATCAGGTCAAAATGGTGATTTGAATCACCAAATTAACCCTTAAGTTTAAAGCTCACAACCACTTAAATATTTGAACAGTAACAGCAATCAAATATCTCAGCAATTATAAGAACCAAGCATAGGAGCAGTGATGTCACGGGTTTCACATGTTTGAAATTAGGGTTAAGAGTAACCCATCGTCGTAGCCGCAAAACGCGTAATCAAATACAATTTATACCAAAACTCCAAGGGAGCCCCAGGTCGAATACAGGGAGGTGGCGTTTACTTTGTATGAAAACCACTCTTCAATTTGTTTCTTTTTAGTGTTTTGTGGTTTTGTTATTTTTTTTGTTTCTGAAATAAAATGACAAGCAATCACAAGAGAGAGATGGAATCAAATGTGATTTATTGCATAAATGTCAATTACAATAAACTATGAAAACATAAAAGAGGGGGAACTGAGAAGAAATATCTCGAATCGGTTATTCGGCGAGATGACGACACCTAGCAGAAGCTCGGACGAAGGAGTTGGGAAGTAGGACAATAGAGGTGAGATGTGGGAGGACATCGGGTAAAGGAAAGCTTTAGCGTGGCTCCGGAATGGAGGTGAGAAGGCGAAGATGATCTGCTACCAGAATGGAGGTGGAAGGACGACTCTAAGGCGACCTATGAATGGGGATGGGAAGATGGAGGAGTATTTGGTGGGGCAGAGTTTCATTACACTAATAGGCACCTTGGGAGTTTGAGAGTAAGCTCTAACAAAGCATTGGTAGGCTTGCTAGAGCTTATAAGTAGGTGGGAGTAGAGTAGGTAGAGATGGCTTGGAAGGGAGGGGGTGTAGGTCCTTAAATAGTGGATGAGAAGAGGCTATAATAGGCATAAGACCAATAGCGACCTCCAGAACGTCGCTATAAGTGTCGTTGTAGCCATCTCATGCCCAATTACGCACGTAGCTGGCCTTGCTCCTGTGAACAATTAGCAATGGCTGTAAGCGTCACTAAATGTCCTCCAGGCTGGCACCAACCAAGCACACGCCCGCTTACACACGCAGCTGGTCCGCACAGCATGTGCCCCTGGTCATGCGTGCACGCTCGCGCGCTAGCGTGCATTGGTTGCTGCTATGTGCAACTATGCTGTCGTGCGCTGCTGCTTTACTACGCTCCCACACGCACGCATGCGTGCATGCTTTGCTGCTGCGCCACGCCTCAAGCGTCCAATTAAGGAGGCAGCAGGTTTCGAACCCGCACCCTCTCTTTGTGAGGTGCCTTCACAACCAATGCACTGCGGCCAAGAGTTGTTGTGAAGATGTTTTAAGGGCGCACAGTGGAGATGAATCCTCAACCGTTGGATCTTGATCCAACGGCTAAGAATGGGTGATGCCTTGATGAAGAGTGGGTGTTGGCTGGTGTTGGGCGGCCTGGATGGCGCCACGTGGTGCCATTTGGGCTGTCCATCTTCTTTCTATTGTAGAGGGTGCATTGGTGCTCAAATCGAGATGATTTTTCGCATTGCCGGACTGCGATCGTCGCTCCAGATCCATCCATATAGTTGGATTTTCCATCCGAAACCAGTATGGATGTCACATTGCCCTCCTAGCCGTTGATCTTCCTCGGACTTTGTGTGATGCTACGGGACTCCGATCTAGACAATTTCGGAGGCATCAGACTTCGATCATCGTCCTGATCATATTTGTATAGACCGATCATCCATCCGAGGCCTTGAAATAAATCCTCTTCTCTCCTAACCATAAAAATAACCTAATTAACCTAAAATATATACAACTACTCTAAATGCAGAATGATGCATGCTATGCAATATTTATAACATGAAATACAAATTTAAGCCTAGGAACATGAATGAATAGCCATTTTATCTTCAATAATTGTGTCTACATCATAACCCCATGCCTATCATTTGCTAGTCCCTAGCAAAATTAAACTACATGCTATGTATAAAAATAGAATTAAGATTAGATCGCTTAGGCCTAAGTCGTTTATTAATAATAGAAAATTTCAACTAAGGTGCTAAACAACGAAAACTCAACAGTACCCAGGTGTCCGCCAGGATGCAGACCGCCCAAGTCCTCGCCTTATTTGCAAAGGGAAGATACATTTTTTTTGTTTTTCTTCTTTTCTTTTTTTTTTGGACTTTTTGGAGTTTGAGTGTCGGGATAACTTTTTACGGCTACCCAACCCACCCAAGACTCGAAAAGGACTCTAAGTGCTAATCATCTTATGAAAATAGTGAAAGACTCACTAGGTGGCCGTTAAAATGGACTTCGGGTTTCTACGACCCTATGTGACCTTGCCTAGAGGTTTATCTTTTCAAATGGTAACTTTCTCCCTACTTATTTTATTTATGGAGTCAACACAAGGGCGAATCCAGTATATATCTCCCCGGTTTATTCTACTTCCCTACTTCTTCCCTAAGTGTTTTGGGAATTATTATGCATTTTGTGAGCTGGGCTCTAGACAACTGGCCAATGGACTGTTACCCACGATAACTTGCTAGCTATACTCGTGCGATGAAGTGTGGTTTTATTTTTTTATTTTCTCCTTTTCCTATATTTTTTTCCTTCTTTTTTTTTTAAGTAGGTGGCCTCCCTGATCTAAGATTTACCTAAAGGCAGTATGACGAAAATGGTCTTGTGGCTAGGCTCTGGACAACCAGCCAATGAGTTGTTACCACCGACAACTTGCTTACTTAAACTTCTTCAGGATGGGAGAACTCTCCTCAACACCTAAGACTTGATTCCCTTGCCTACACCTCATATTCTCCAAGTATAGCTAGGCTTACCTCGAATCCCACATGAATCTTTGGATATCAAGGATCTTTACAACCTTAAAAGACACTCTCCATGCAGGACCAACACTTGATTAGCATGACCAACTATCTTGATCGATTCAGCCAAACTCGTCTCTCCCTGGATCAGGGATATGCCTCAGAATCCCAATACCTAGAATATCAATCCTATCCTCAAAATCACTTTGCAAATTATACCAATTCCACCCAAACAACTTCACCTTCTTATTGGGATAACCCTACACCACCCAACCAAGGATATGATTCTTACCCTAGGTATTCAAATGATAGATATTTTGATTTGACTGAGGTTAGAAATTTTGAAAATTATTATCCTCAACTCGCTCAAATCCCTAACCATGGTGGTGATCCTGAGATCACCCAATTACTCCAAGTAGTCCACGGGATGAGAGAAGCTAATAAAAGAAATACAAATAACCTGACAAAACAACTCAATAGAATTTGGAAAGCACAAGGTGATAAACCTGGTCCGAGTATGCCACAAGTTGGTGGTAAGCCACTCAAGATTGAGGATCCAACCTTAAGTATGACATCTTATCCAATCCCAACCTCTACATGCATCGAGCCCACCCACCAACCCTGTGATTATGCAGAATAGATCCTACCTAGGCCTGTAGCTGAATTAATAAATAATTTTGATATCCCAAAAACTACCTTTGAGGAGGAAGGCTCACTTGAGGAATTATATCTTGACTTAGGCCTTGAATTGCAACCATTCTATTTTGAGGAGCCAATCCATGGTGGGTTGGAGTATGAGTCTTTTAGGTTTAAAGACACACAATTGGACTACATGGATGATTTGGGAGGATCAAAGCAAGATCAAGAAGATAGAAAGATTGGGGACAGTGACACTCCAAGCCAAGCACGGTTTGATGGCTTTGTTGTGATCTTGTCTGAGGATTACCATGATCAAATGTGCTTAAATGATTTGATATATGGATTTGGCGATACTAATCATTCTAAGATATCCTATATAGAAGCCGAATCTACTTTCACTTCTGTTTCAACTAATTCGCACCCTTCTCTTCCCATCCACCAAAGTCCTGAGGAAAATCTGACCCTTATCCCCAACATCTCGAGATTGAACAAAACAGACAATCCCTTATGAAAAAGATGTTCAAGAAATTGCATAATTACTGGGGATGACTTATGAAGATCTTTCTAAGGAAGCAAAGAATTTAGCTGAATCATGGAATTTTGAAGAACTTGACTTGATTGATGAGAAACAAGAAGACATTCCCTCAGAAGATATAGTCCAAGAGAAAGACAAGTGGGATCAAAGTTATAGACCTACCCAGAAATTCACAAAACAAAAAGGATTTGAGGTGTTGACCAATCTAAACCTCGATCTTACTCCCCTTGGGGTTGTGATTCTAAGGAATAATGAAATTCCATCCATTCCATTTGAAGACTTGCATCATGATTTAGGTGACTCAAATAAGATTTGTGATCACCCCAGGGATAAGATTGAGGATTCTGATAGGTCCAGAACTATTGAGATGGACCAGTGGATCTTATTTGACTCACCTACCCGACATCCATCCATACCTAACATGACTTGCGAAGTGGTTTCCTTTATCATTTCATACTACACCACTCAGGTTTCTCCTTTCATTTCCCATCACTTTCAGGACCCATATGATTTATTCCCCATGAACCATCCTATATCCACCTCATTTGCCTTCCTCATGCATCACTTCTTAAGGTTGCCACTATCTACTTTCCACTCTGGCACCCGCACTAATGCTTCTCTCTTTTGTAGCATCTGGCTACAAATAGTTTCAAGCCCATTCACTTCATTTTTCTGACCTTTTGGGCTTGGTATTCACCATCAGCTGATCCACATTTGTGGATCACTGATCCTTGCATTGCATGATCATATCTTCATTTTAATCCTAACTCAACCCATTAATCTGATCATTCATTTTGGGGTTTAAGTTCGGCTAATGTCGTTAAACTTAGTGCTGGCTGGGAGGCAACCCAGTATTGATTACAGGTAGTTTTGCATCCATGCTGACCTGGATTATCAAGCATTGTCAGGTGATATCCCCTCCTCTTGCTTATTATATTTTGATTTTCCTACATACATTTCAATGAGGACACTGTAATGAATAGGCATGGAAGGGTGGATATTGCATGTCTTTATTTTTATGTCAGAAAAAAAAAATCGCATGTAGGCATAAATATTTTTTATTAAAGTTTTATTAGGGATTTATTCTTAAGTTAATTCATGAGTTTAGAATCCAGTATAATTTCATACTTACATATGGAATTTGCAATGGATCCTCTGTAAAGACTGATAAACATCTTTAGTTTGTTGAGAAGAAGCAATGCTTCTTCTCCTGATCCTTTGAACAATAATTAGGGAGTTAGGCAAACTATCTTCTATAGATCCACCAAACAAGTGTGAGGTGAGAGTAGAAAGTCTACTAGTACTCTAAGGCTAGTATAAGGAATCTTAACTTCTGGATAATTAGATAATAATACTCGGAGTGAGGCATAGTTTTTGCTCTCGATTTCTACGTACAAATTCTTAGTACGAATATTTTAAGAGCCACCAAATAAGGCAAAATACACAGAGAGCGGGTTCTAATAAAACTAGGACTAAGGTGGATGGTCACGACCATCCTTTATGGAATCATCGACTGAAGGAGGGTATTAATATCAAGGTTAGAAATGCACTATCCTATCCATTCCTTTCCCGGTGCCAAGAATAGGCACTTCCACCAAATAAGCCACCCGATATCCTCTTGAACACCCCTAATCCCAAATAATGCCTCGTGAATAAAAGTTCGTATGCTATACTATGTTGCGTTAATAGATATTTGGATGCGAAGAAAAAAAAGAAAAAAGAGAGAAAAGAAAAATATATATATGTATAGAAAAAAAGAAAGGAAAAAGAAAAAGAAAAAAATATATATACATAGAAAAAAAATTAGAAAGAAAAAGAGAAAGCAGAAAAAAATGAGTTTATGAGTTTAGAATTTATTTCAAGTGTATTGAGGCAATAACACCTACCACCCTCATGATCCACCAAATACAGCATTGACCTACTTTTCTGTATTTTTGGTAGCCTGAATATGGGCTGAGGAATTCTGACTTAGTCATAGGGTTATCAGAACCTAATCAAAGTATTAATACCAGGAGAGACCACCAAATATACTGACAAATCTGGTGAGGTTGTGAGCTCTAAAAGAAAGAAAAGAAAAGAGAAGAAAGAAGGAAAAGAAAAAAAGAAAGAAAGAGAAAGAGAGAATAAGTACAAAGGAACTAAAGAGAGCATAGTTTCTCCGCCTCTCTTTGAGTTAAATTATTTAATAGTCTGGACATCTAGGTTCTAAAATATTAGTCTATATGCAGCACCAGATGAGTGTGAGCCACCAAATACAAATCTACTTGACTCAGTTATCTTCTACCTAAGCCAAAAATCGGGGTTGAATTTACATATTACTTTATAACCCCGAGGGAAGAAGTTGCCTATCTCAATGGGATTTTACTAAAGGTCAAGTACGAGCTGTAGATGAGGATTGACTTTTCACTTGGATTCGTTGCA
The DNA here is from genome assembly GCA_037157565.1 of Thalassia testudinum. Taxonomy (NCBI): domain Eukaryota; kingdom Viridiplantae; phylum Streptophyta; class Magnoliopsida; order Alismatales; family Hydrocharitaceae; genus Thalassia; species Thalassia testudinum. The sequence goes on from JAZHRO010000063.1 coordinate 103,455,768, forward strand.
TAGGCTACAACAATCCACTTTCACAATTATCTGGGTTTCTAAAGTTTTGGATGAAAACAAAAGAAATAAATCTCTAGTTAAACTCTTGATAAAAATCAGTCATATAGGACCACTTTGCATTTAATCTTGTATTTGCTAGGGATTAGCAAGATTTAGGCATGGGGGTGTGATTGCACAATAATCATGCAACCTAAATCACTTGAATTAAGTTAGATTCTAGCATAACTTAGGAATAATGCATGCATAAGCACCATAATTTGCATAATAGTTAGTTTGATTAGCTGCATAGATAATATTGTCATTTTATGTACTAAAAGAGAGATGAAATTAATCACAGATGATTCAAAGCCATGGATGATAGATTAGACCATACAAAACTGATCAGAATGACGATGGGAGTCCAATGCTTCCGAAATCATCTCGATCAGACAACTAGGGCATCTTGTGCAGTCCATAGAAGAATAGAGGCCACAAAGCCAAAGGACAAAGATTCAATCCTTAGATGAAAAATCCAATTGCACGAATGGATCCGAATCAACAATCGCAGTCCAACGACGCAAAAATCAACCTAATCAGAGGTCTACATCACCAAATACAAAGAAAAGAAGATGGACGACCATGATGGCGCCACATGGGGCCATCAAACTACCCTTCACCGTCGCCCCATCTCTGAAGATCATACATTGCTCACTCTAGGCCATTAGATGGACATCCAACGGTCCACGAGCTGCCATGTCCCCACTCCATCCGCGCCTCATCAAAGAAGGAGAAGATCTCGATCGTTGGATCTTCATCCAACGGTCGAGAGCGAAGTTGCCTTAAAACAAAAACGAAAACACAACAAAACAAAGGAGTAGCGCAGCGATTCGCACCTTCACTCACAAGCAAGCGATGCGCGCTCAATCCACGTCGTGCAAGAAATCAGGAGAACGTTAGGCGTGGGTGCAATTGGACCGTTGGATGGCAAGCGGAGCATGCGGATGCGACCACGTGGCACGATTTGAGCACACCGCAACTGGACGAGGGAACCCATGCGCGATCTCACGTGCTTGCTTCGACGTAAAGGCAGCAGGCATGATCATTAAGCCATCTGATCGTGAGATCGGATGGTTGAGGATCAAGTGTTCATTTTGAGCGAGCTGGTGCGTGAAGAAGAGAAGCGGGTGTGCATGGAGGAGTGGGAGTCATGTGACCTTGGATCAAGGGCTCTGGGCATGCCACGTGTCAGCATCTGATTAGCCCATAGTTGTGGGCTATTTAAGTATTTAAGTGCCTAGACATTAGGTTAATTCTAACATTTATTTAGCATAAATTAGGATGTAAATAGATTAATTCATATTTCTAATTCAATTACATAATTCATGCATCTTATTCATATTTAAATGCATTTAGAATTAACTTAGAATTGCATTAGTTAACTAATTAGGTACATTGCATGCATTAATTTAGGTTAACATAAAAGTTGAGGGTCTATATATAAATAACCATAATATTTTAACATTATTTTCTTTATTCTTCTTCTTGCAGGAACGGCTGGCTGCCGCTCCAACGCCACCAGCTGCCGTAGTGAAGAACCCATTCAAGGAGGAGCGGATGTGTTGGATCTGGTCGGGCAGCTAATTTCAAATTTGTGCAGGCCACTACAAAAGGAGAGAGGATGCTGAGCGAGGCAGGCCTCCACCACCGACCCACCACTGTACAGAGAGATATTCTCTCTTCCATTCCATACCATCGGCCTCAACCGTGGCGGCGAGCCTCCACCACCGTAGGCGTGTGGTGTGACAGGCCACACTGCCATCCGGAGCTTGTCCGCATTACCGTGAGCACCTTAGCGTGCATCTCCCTTGCCATCGTCACCAACAACCACCGCCGCAGCCACCGTGCAATCACCTTCTTAGTCAGTTAAGACGTCCGGGAAATTTCTCGGACGTCAGAAGCCACCCGCTCACCTTCCGCCTGCAACCACATCGCGACCACCCGCCTGCGCACCCCCTCCTGCAGCCGCACCTGCACAACCACATCCGCCCACTTCACCTCCAGCTCCATCTCCACGCCCTCCAACCTGCGCACACGTCTGAAGCCACCCGCTCACCTTCAGCCTGCACCTCATCGCTACCACCCGCCTGTAGCTGCACCCGCACAACCACATCCGCCCACTTCACTTCCAGCGCCATCTCCACGCCCTTGAACCTGTGCACACGTCTGAAGCCACCCGCTCACCTTCAGCCTGCACCTCATCACTCACCCGCGTGCACCCGCCTGCAGTGCACCCGCGACACCTTCAGCCTGCAACACCTCATCGCTAGTGCCCTCCCGCCAGCAGTCCCGCGTGCGCCTCACCGCGCACGCCCTCCTCCCGTGCCTGTAGCACTCGCTCTCACCGCCAACAGAGCGTGCACCGGCTGCAGTGCACGCCCACGCCTCCAACCAGCGCGCGCACCGCCCGCCAACAGCAGCTGCAGCACCGGCTGCAGCCTCCTCCGCCGGAGCTCGTCCGGCCGCCTCCGGCCGCCGCACGACATGCTGCCACCACCACTTCGAAGCCCTCGGTCCAAGGGACTTCCTCCGAGCTTCCCGCATCTGGCAGTCCACTCCTCGTCGCGCACGGCAAAGGGGTAAAATTCCCCTATTTTGCTACAGTAACCAGGCCATTAAAAATTACATTTTCTGCCATTGTCAATTTTTAATAATATTTTATTGATTCTGCATTGCGACAAATATCCTCTAGTTCTCAGAATTGCTATTTCAGCATTGTTTCTTGCTTCAACCTTAATCTGAAGGCAATTTTGGCTTGATTCTTGTCCAAACTAACTACGAACAAACGTTTTTAACTGGTGTGAATTTAAATACGTCATTGCCTCCCTGTGGATACGACCCGCTCCTCTGCGAGTGGTTATTTCTTTTTAAATATTGATTAGTCGATTTTTCCGCCACAAAAAAAACTGCAAATGACTTTAAAGCGAACAATCAACTCGTCAGCATCTTGTGCGCCCAGTGCATAGAAGGCGATTTTGAAGGAGTTTGAAGGCCAAATCAGGTCCGTTGATCTCCTGATCGATGGATCTGATAAACCTAAGGTTGTTCCATGAGTTGGAGGGCCAAAATACTCCCTTTGCCCTCCATCAAAGCTATAAAAGAAGACCTAGGGCCCTCCTATTGGGGGCTATCTCTCTCTTCCACCTTCTTCCATGATCTTCCACCTTTCTCTCTACAACTCTGACCTTCGTCCTGGCGCTCAACTCTGACCGGATTTTATAAATTTATTTGTTCTGTCACGATTCGCACTGCAACGATAAGATTGAATCTTTCTAACGCATCTCGCATCGACGAAACAAGTATCAGATCAGAAATTGAAATCAGTTAAATCAAACTACGTGTTGCTCCCCAACAACGGCACCAAAATGTTGTTAGGGTTTCGTTGAGTGTTAAGAAATATATGCGTTGTAGTATAATCGACAAAATCTCACAACAAGCATTTAAATTTATAAACTCAGATTCTAAAGGAGTCTGAGATCATTCACAAGGAGCAAAGATGCAATTTAAATTCACCAATCTCAAGAAATATAAGCAATTGAAAGCAATGATTAATCAAAATGATATTTCAATAAGATCAGAATAAAAGTGCAAAAAAGATCAAGTCAAAATGGTGATTTGAATCACCAAATTAACCCTTAAGTTTAAAGCTCACAACCTCTTAAATATTTGAACAGTAACAGCAATCAAGTATCTCAGCAATTATCAGAACCAAGCATAGGAGCAGCTAATCAGTCAACAAAGCTAAGGCACAAATGCCTTAAACCTTCATGCCCTAGAGGACCAAGGCATAGTAGCAGCAGAGAAGCACAAGGCTCACAAGAGCAAGGCACAAGGGCATCACTAAGCCTTCAACGGTTAAGTCTTGAGAGGAGATGAGGGCACACGAGCAAAACCCTCGCCCCCTCTTTCTCTCTCTGATTCTCTTTCTTCTTTGTCAGTTTAAATCTGGGTGAACAGTATTGGGTAATCAAGTATACGGTCAGAGGTCCAAACTCACTTATGAGGTGTAGCGGGTGAGGAGTGAGAGCATGTGCGGTGAGTGGGACCTCACCCCATGTGCTGAGGCGAATAGCCAAGAGTGGAAATTCCACTTATGCATTGTTGACGCTCCTGTCTTCTACGATGTGGGGCTATGTTCCCACCGTTCTTTGCAATGCAACAGCAGGAGATGAAGCTTTGAATTGGAGGCGAAGGTGTGGCTGCGGTGTCCAATTGAGGTCCTGGAAGAGCACCTGTGAGTCGTCCGCAGCACTTGGAGGTGGATTCACATGTGAGTGGGGCCAAAGAACTACAGTCAAGGTCGGAGATGTCGAGGCGACGGCAGAGGTCCGACTGTCACTAGAGTGGTTGTTGATGAAGGAGATGCGAAGATGGCACCAGCTATGATTGGTTGGTGCTGGAGATGAGGGTTGCTCCGAGAGGAAGGACGGCGATGCCTGAAAGGGGAAGGAGCTTCTCGTAGGTATGGCGAGATGCGAACGAGGTTGGGGAAGGCAAACCTGCTGCCTATATTATGTGGCAGTAGGCGAGGAGACCGGAGGGAGAAGGCCACTGGAGCAGTCTTTGGTGCAGGCCGGAGGTAGAGAAGATGGAGGATTTCTGGGCCTAGAACTCGCTAAGGAGTTCGACTTTGCGATGGAGGTGCTTTTATAGAGCTTCAGGCAAGCTTCTAAGCTTGGAAACAAGCTTGAGAATCTCAGATTTTCACGGAAAGATATACCTGAAATCCAAGAGTTCACACGAGCTTCATGAGGAGAATTGGAGCCCAAGACAAGGTTTAGGTGATTGGGGATTCTCTCAAGATCCTCCCTTCCAAATTTGGAAGGGATTGGTCGAGAAATCAGCGAGAAATCCCAGTTTGAAGGTCGGTGTTGATGGATTCACACTGGTAATGGTGATAGGGATCTTTTTGAATAAAATGATGTGAAGTTAGGGGGCTAAATGAAAATATTTCGAAAGCTAGGGGCTTAAGTGTGAGAAATAAAGTTTAAATGGACTAAAATGCAAACTAGGTCAAGATGAACTTTGATTGGGTCCAAATTTTGTTCTGAATCTAATTTGGACTCAAGGAATTTGATGGTGAAGTCGCATTTTAGTTTTAACCAAGTTTGACTAAATAATTTGCATAGAAATCCAAATTAGGGTAGAATTGTGTCTGTGACTCTATTTAAGGTTGAAATAGGTTCCAGTGGTCAACACAAGGGTACCAAACCTCATGAAATATTTTTCTATGAATTTTAGAAGGTTTAGATGGATTTTATTCTGACTAGAACCTCAGTAAATTAAGCAGGTCTGAAATTAAGGTTTTGGGTGTTGTATTGGTTCTCGAAATACGTGAAATCCTGTTTCAGTCTGTGTGGACCCACTTATTTTAATCCTCATTTGACCTTTATTTCACCCCTGTAAAGCCCCTTGGTTATTCTATGTTCATGATATACTATTAAAATTACAGAATTAACCCTACTTTCCTGTTCTCTTCTCAAAGCAACCTGAAGTGGAGTTATAACCCTAAGAAGGTTATGTAGGAGCATTTATCTTTTAAACCTGACTAAGAGTGGCCAGTTAGAGCCTATGATGGTGTTCCCATTAGTTAACTGGTCTTTTACCCTTGTTTACGGTTAGTTTCCTGAGCGGAAGAAGGAGACAAGCCATCCTGCTGTAGAGGGTGTGAAAAATCATGACTTGCCTGCCTAAATGGTGGATCTTGTGTGGTCTTCCCACTCCTCAATGTGACAACCTTCGCGTCGACGTACTATCCATGAGGTGGCGGAGGTACGAAAGGGGCAGAATAAGAGGGATTTTGCAGCAAAGGTGGCTGACCCTGTACATAACCAGGTGGTGTAGGAGGTGCTTGTAATACAGCATGCGCCTATCCCTAGGGTGCCTAAAACTTAACCAAGGTGCCCTAGTTCTGCACATATTTCGGGTTAGGGATAGGTTGGGAGGGCAAGGTTCCCTGCGATCTATGCTCCTGCAGCAATTGATTCCACGCGTTCTGTATGCTCTGAGTCTGATCAGCCATGGCCTTCATAATCTGCAAGCTGTCATGAGTAGATTTTCGCATAACTCTTGCAGTTCCTCTTTTAGTGCCTCCAAAGGGTCGGCCCGCTTTAGAGTGTGGTTGGGATCTTGGTGCAATGGTTGATAAATAGAATGAGATTGCTACTGAGATGGGAATGGTGACTGCCTAGGCTATGTGTTTTGCACATTTCCATATTGTCTGGTTTGGTAGTGTGGATCTTGATTTGGTCTTTATGAATTACCAAACCAGGAAAAGTTAGGATCATGGCACCAACTAGGATTATATGTTTCTGAATATGGGTTATTACACTTGTAATATTGGATAGCATTGACATCTTCTTACACTACTAAATGGATTAGGTTTGGTCATGATTTCTAAAACTGTAACCAAAAGTACTTATGGTCATAATTTCACCCAAAATCGTAACCAAAAAGATTGATTAGATTTGTTTTTTGTCAAGGCCTTTTGTCACGATTTAAAAACCATGACCAATGAATTTAGTCATCGTTCCACCCAAAACTGTGACCAACGCCTTTTATCACGATTTTCAAAACCGTGACGAAAGGACTTTTCCATTTATAACAAAAAAGCTCCCTCCAAAACCTTTTCCCCTTTCCCACTTCCCCCCATCACCCTACGAAGGTGGTAACCTTCCCCATCCTCGCCTCGGCGCGCTTGCCCTCTACGGCATCCACTCCTCCATGACGATCTACTTTGTCTCTGCCTTGCGTTCCTCCAGCCACCTCCAAACCTTCTCCTCGAGCGCCCTCTCCTCCCTCTCAAGTCGCTTGCGCTTTACAACCTTGTCTCGCTTCGCCTTCGAATCTGCCCCCTCCACATTGTCCCCGTCCGAAAGCCTCCTCTCGCCCTTCCATTGGAAACCCTAACCCCCACTCCACCGCCATTTCTATCTACACCCTCACACCACTCTCCTCCTGCCCCTCCTCCTCCTCCTCCTCTTCCAACTTGACATCGAATCATCTGGAAATGGGGCGCGGAAAGATTGAGGTCAAGAGGATCGAGAACTCGGCGAACAGGCAGGTGACGTACTCGAGGAGGAAGAACAGGATCCTGAAAAAGGCGAAAGGGATCAGCGTCCTCTGAAACGCCGACGTCTCCCTCGTCATCTTCTCCAGTTCCGAAAAGATGTCCGAGTTCTATACCCCTAAGAACACGTTCGTCCTCCTCTCGATCCGTGTGTATCGTTTCCTTTTTCCTTTCTTTTTTTCTTCTCGTGATTTGGGATGTGGTTGGTTTGTGGGCAGGTTGTCGAAGATGCTAGAGAGGTAACAGTGGAACTCGGGGAAGAGGATCTGGGATGCCAAGCTCAAGGTATAAAGATCCGATTTTTCTTTCTTCTTTTCTTTGTGGCTTTAGAGACATTTGGGTGCTCTTGATTCTTGATCTAATGGAGGAAAGTTAAACTAAAGACTTGTGAATTTCAAAAAATTAAAATTCAGTTAATATTCGGATCTCCTATCTTATCCCATCTCATATTCTATATATGCATCCTCTGATGTGATCTCCTCTTGCTGCATCTTATGGCCTTGCTCTGCTATTGCTGTGATCACTCCACACACTTGTCACTGTCGTCATTCTCGTCCCTTCTCAGGTAATCCCAATCTCTATTCTTACCTAGGGTTTCTGATGTGAATAAGATTTCTGATGTGTATTTGATCGGACATCTTTCATGCAACAAATAGGAATACAAGAAAATAGTTCATGTTTCAAAATCAAGTGATTGCACTTATCTGAAAGGGAAAAGCAACTGTGCTTCTTACTAAAGTTATGGCATGTAACTGTGATTTCCTTTTTTTTTGTCCTTTTGGCTAATCTCGTCCTAGATTGAACATTCTATAAGCACCCACTTTCCTGCAAACTATGCCCTCTTTGATACTTGAAGCTACAGGGATGAAAAAAAATGGATGATGGAAAGAAAAGAAATCTGTATCCTCAATTTTGTTCTCCTGAAAATATCTGGATTTAAGATCTATCAATGTGATTGGTCTCTGACCTTTTATTGCTCAAGAGGTTGGGTGAAGAGATCAAGTAATGGTTGATATTGCAAGGTGCTTTTTCAAATGGAAGTGGTTGTTCTCCAGTGGTGGACCCATGAATTTAGGATAGGAGGGCGCATAAACACTGTCCTTGATTTAGTGTCTCAATACTAACATGTGTTATGAGTATAGCAAGTGGAGGGAATGCAAAACAGATTTCCTTTTTGTCCTTTTCTGTGGTAGTCTTAAGAACCTTGAGCTTTGCTTAATTTGTTCTCTCATAAGTAATGAATAAATTCCAAAACCATGTCCAATATCTTTGACCCACAAATATGTTAATCCTTGAAGCCATTGAGAACTAATCAACTAGTATCACAAATCAAAATCTAATTGTTTAATGAAATCAAAACACCAGCACAGCAACGTCTCCCCAACTGCAAGTCTTCAAACCCCCACGGAAATGAGAGGAATCAGCAAATTAACAAAAATGTAAGTGAACAACAAAGAATCAGCCAAATCAAAATCAAACAATAAATTTTTAATATATCCCTCAAGTTGAATGAGAATTATTAGGAACAAGTGGATGTGTGATTAACAATGTGTAAGGAACATGATGAGGATGAAGAGTGGGGTCAATAGGGAGCAAGATCAATGGGGCTGAAGGTTCAAGTCTCAGCCATGATAAGGAGCCATGGATGCTTGCTGCTTGAAGGTTCAAGTCTTTGGAGAATTGAATGGGGCTGAAGGTTCAAGTCTCAGCCATGATAAGGAGCCATGGATGCTTGCTACTTGAAGGTTCAAGTCTCTAGAGGACTGAATGTGCTTGGAGATGGTGAAGGTTGAAATGAAGTATGGTGTGATGATTGAAGATGATACTGCAAAAATTTCCAGCACAAAAGAATCTTCAATGGCTGATGATATCTACACATCAGAGGCCCAGAGAATTGAAGGTGCACCAAATAAGGATAACTTGCACATGGATAACTAAATCATGTAACTCCAGCCGTAAACATTATGAAAAACTGCAAGTTTTGCTTTGGTTTGAACTGCAATTATAGTTTGTATAGAAAAAGAAATATTATCTACTTGAATATTTTTACTGCGATATATATATATATATATATATATATATATATATATATTATTTCACTTGGCAAAGTATCTCCTTTTTTACAGGTTGCAGAACCTCAGGTTAATCAACTCTACCTCGAGGCCCAAGACTGTATGATCATGGGAAGATAGTTGGACTTAGCCCCCCTTATGCTTACCCGTATTGATTTGGTCTTTTTTAGTATTTCTGTGAAAGGTATGTCATGTCCTTTTCCATTTTCCCATAAAAATCACTTGTTTCCATTTTTCTTCTAAAGGAATGGATGACCACTAACAAAGGTCATGCCTTTATTACCCTATAAACACTTACACAATAAAAGATATCCTACTTACATATGCACTTTTTCTATTAATTTTGTAGTGCTTTAGGTCCTCTGTCCATTATCATAGAAATTCTTTGGGATCGTGAAAATCTGATGTTTCAATAACATTATACATTACTCATATGGTGACATCAAAAAGGCCTAGCCATTACAAATTTTAATAAGCTCCTCTTTTCATCTAGAAGTGATGCAAAAAGATTTGATATGATAGTAGTGCTTATCATCCAGAAATGAGCACACCTTATGAATTGTTGAATTAGGCAACACTTCAATTATTTGAAGTTTGAACTCTACTTTTTCTTGTCTTCATTGTGTTTTCAATTTTAGTTGTTATGACCTAGGCAAAGAACTCTGAAGGGATTGTTAGCAGTACAAGAGAAGTATAAAGTACATGGGGGTATATAAATGGAATCTTTTTTTTTTAATTTGAAAAGGTAAAGCAGCAGCAGTAAATTCTTCATTAGCATATTCTTCAACAGCAGCAGCAGTGGCAAGTTCAGCAATAGCAGTAGTAGGTTTAGGAGCAGCTATTGCCCTGTTGCTGCTAAAAAAAAACTTCTGAATGGTCGTTGACCACATGTAGAGTAGTAAATGTAATTAAGCCAGCATCTTGCATTAATAAGCTCAATTTGATGTGCATTATTGGATTGCCCTGGCAATATGATTTGATGCATGGAAAAAAAAAGATTGATGGGGCTGAAGCGGGGGAGGGAATGGTGGAGTTACATCAAACTTGAAAGGAGTGCTCAGGGTGGGGAAGTTGGAGAGGTTGTGCGAGGGAATTAGGAATTTGGGAGGACAAAGCTGCACATAGGAATCAAGAATCTATTTTGGGAAACTTTTATTTTGTTTAAAAGATGACCAATGGCATCATGCCAAAATGAGAGAGAGGGACTTGTGAAAATTTTCCCATCCACTATGTGATGTATGCGATGTTCACACCCCTAGGACATACTTGGCAAGCCTATATTTCTGCAAGTTAATGTAGTAGTTAAGTGTGGATTCCAACACAAGATAAATTAAACAACTGATCTACCTTTCCTGACGTATTAAGCAATGTCAACTACATGGATTCTTTGCCTCCCTTTAGAATTATTCTACATCGTTTCCAAAACTCATTCAATCTCCCTTAAGTCCTCATGTAAGGCTACTCTAGAATAGAGTTGATAGATTAAGATGCTAGCAAACTAATTAGAGATTGTAGTGGTATTTAGATATTTGAGGATGTCTTTTCTACATAGAGCACAGGTATACCTTATGAGACAAACCAGCTCAGAACAACACAAAGGAACACCTTTACAACATGGGAGTTATACATAAATATCTGGGTATGTAGGACATGCTTAGTGCTTACTGCCAGAGAAACTACCTTAGAACTTAGATTCACATCATTGCTCATCATTGTTAAAGTAAGATTCACAAATCCAAGGATTTTGACATTGTTAACCATCCAAGACAAGAAGAAAAAATGTAGCATTTGTCTAAGCTTGTGCAAATAATGCTACTACTTGGAATTACCTTGGCTGACAAATCACAAGTTATAACTCTCTTCCAACAAGGCAACATTTTTTATCACTTTCTACCAATGGAGAAATGTGCATGTGTTTTTCATGCAAGGGAAGAAAGAAATCAGGCATCAACTTTTTCTGCACTACTGTATATCTTGCTTTTTGTGGGATAAAGCTTCTCGTGAAGATATATGCTTGGGTTGGGTGGGTACGTGCTCATGGCCTTATGGGATGCTTGTCGCAAGCTATTGTTTGAAAACAAGAGCTCTACTCTTAGGCTTCAAAAAATAGAACCTATTTATTATGTGTACCTTTGTCTCCTCGATACATTTTATTTCCCATTACATGATTATTTTATTTAGAGCTTGAAACTTAATCATAAATGATATGTACAGGCTTTGAGAGCTTAATGGATTTTATCTGGCTGTACAGGTTGACCTTTAGGATGCTCTTCAAAGAATATATAGCACAAGATTCTATGGCAATACTTGGGAGGATTTGGGATAGGTGGCATAGAAGTTATTAGATACCTAATTCTTTTTTTTTCATAGCATTTGTAATCTCCATGTGTACACATTTTTTCCTCGTATAATTCACGTTCTCTTATTTAACAATTTTGCAAATCATGTGTATGTGCTATTTATTTGTAAATTATTCTATATCTATTTTTTTGATAAATGGGTATTACGTATGTGGTGAATGATAGTCTTGTGATACATGAATGTGGGAAAAATTATATAAAATATGTTTGCATTTGTGTGTTGAATACAAATGATAGGTTATATAGGTTCCTTGTCGAAATATACAAAAAGTGGGTAAATGTTTTTTGTTTCATAAAAAGTTTTTTGGTCACGGTTTAAAAATCGTCCCGAAAGACTCCTTGGTGATGGTTCCTAAACGATGACCAAAGATTCCTTGGTGACTGTTCACGAACTATGACTAGACTCTTTAGTGACAGTTTTTGAATCGTGATTAGAACTCTTTGGTTATGGCTCACGAATTGTCACTAAAACTCTTTGGTGATGATTTTTTAATTGTAAGAAAAGCTTTCTTTAGTCACGGTTTTAAAATCATGATCAAAAGTCTTTGGTCACGATTTATAATCATGACCACAGCCTCTTGAACACGACCAAAGTGGAATCGCGTGCCTCATCGCATTTATTTGACCAATCGGGAAAAACTTTTGGAGGAATTCACGACGTATTCCAACCACATTCCAATCAGCCTTCCGATGGTCTTGAACCAATATGAAGCTTTATCCTTAAGAGAGAATGGGAAAATCTTCATGAGAACAATCCCCAAATCTACATTTGTAGGTCGAATCATTTTCGCGATTCAACTCAGATCCTCAATATGTTGGAAGGGGTCATTTGACTTTCCATAAAAATAAGTCTGAATTAAACTTATTACATTCGGCTTAAGCTCGAATGTGTCTCCACCTATGGGAATCTGGACTTGGGGTGCTAAAACCATGGTCACCAGATCATAAAAGTCTCGCAGCTATTCTCCATGTGGTGGATGTTGCAACAAGTCCAGTCTGTTGAGAATCCTGTCAATATTCTGTTGATATCGTTGTTCTGATCAACGACCTTGGCTTCCAGACGAGCCATCCGATCTAGATTTTCTGGATCCTAACCAAGACCAAGATTAGCCATCTCAGCTAATCGGGTAGAAGAAGAGGGTAGAGAAGAAGGACAGGGTGATTTAATAGGTCGCGTTTGCCACCTTGGGTTTGGTTCCCAAGGTCCCACCAATGTAGGTCTAAGCGACCTCCTCCTTGCATACACCAGCCAACCCTGATTAGTGTAGCCAAGCCAAACAAGGCTAAGGCCTTGTTAATCAAGTTGGTCCTTTAGAATCAGATGACCAGATATTTCATTAAGATTTTAATTCTTAAAGAAATTCGTCAAGAGACCGATTGAAAATGATTTCCACCTTTTAAGATAACCAAGCCAGTCTACGACGGGGGGAGTAAGAGGAAGGCTCTTCCTTTGGCTTGCGCCTCCGGGTCCTTATTACCCCTTAGCCACAGTTGTTTAGCACTACCTTGTAGGCTAGACACTAGGTTTTGCTAAAGACATTGAGACCACCCAATGGGTAAATGATGAATGCTGGTTAATTGATGTATTCTTTACGAATTGTTAACCCTTTTTTTCCTTCAAATTGGGGTGTTTGGTCAGTGGTCAACAAAGTGACTTGACTCACTGACCAGTAAATGAACTCAATTGAGTCCAAGCTAGTCTATGTGGTCTCTAAAATGTAAACCTTAATTGTTGACCTTAGGGTTCATGCAAATCTAACTAATTTAGCTAGCAGACCAAGTATTCATATCAAAAAAATACTCTCTATGATTCAAATGGAATCCAATTAAGAGGAAATTTCGTAGCACGATTCCTTTACAAATAAGCTTTCCAAAGAATATTTTTATGAATTTTTTTTCTGAGTGATTTAACATGAATTTTTAACTAACAAGGGTCAGATAAGGCAGATTGACCTCTTATTCTCTTTTCTCTTTGAAACAAAATTAAACCAGATTCAAAATTCGTAAAAAATATGTAAATTCAACCTTGATTAGCTTTCAAACCCCATCGATTTTAGGTCAATCAAATTTGTGTGTCATTCGTAATTGATTTTTGAAAATAAGAAAAATTCAGATCTCAATCTGTTTGAACCCTGTGCACTTTACGAATTTTTTAAAATTCTAAAAATAATTTTTTTTCAAGAAGATGGTGGCGTTAGAAAGATAATTTGAAAATCTAACTTCTACCTAAATTTCAAGAATTTTGGATCAATAAATCCTCACAAAATGATTTTTAAATATGGTAAAAAGTTTTGGCCAAATTTTAGAAAACCAAGGAAAGGCTTTTGAAAGAATTTTCAAGAGAAAATAAGCCTTTTTGAAAAATATATTTTTTTCTTTTTTGAATTTGCTTTTTTTTTTCAGATTTTTTTCTTTATTTTTTTTTCAAAAGAAAATCTAACGTAAGATTCAAGGCAAACCCTAAAACTTAAGATTTGGTGCATACTTGATTTCTTCACCTATGCTAGGTGCATGCGTAGAATCTGCGGTTCTATGTACCTGCATACCACAAACGAGTAAAGAAAATATGTCAGATTTAAATGCGAGAATCAACAATAAAAAATTGTGTTGCCTCCTTGACAACGGTGCCATTTGTTGAGATCGAAAAATCATGATTTGATTTGAATCATCATAGTATAGACGTGATTTCGTTTCAACAAAAATATTTCTAATGAGACGGTGAGTCCTGGTCGATCTCGGGGGCGTGTGTCACAAAGTTGATTCCAATTTCTATTGCCATTATTATTTCCTAATGAAGAGAAACATAATTAAAATAAAGCTTCATAGATATTTGGTTGTTTCTAGATACATGCTTCCACTACTATGAAGAATGTAGTAAAAGAACAAGAAATAGAGAGAAAAAGGCAGGGAGATGAGATCAAAAGCGAGGGCGCTGATAGTGCTTCAGCAAGGAGTGCTTCGGTGGCCTTGGAATACTTTAGAAAGGGCAGCAGAACTAACCCCTTTGGTGGTAAGGGGGCAGTGAGGAGTTTAGAGGAGGAGAGCTCTTTAGAGGAGAATTAGGGAGCAGGTGCTCGATGGAGATTCCTAGATGGTATGGGGGTTCCTTGGCCTCTTAAATAAGAAAATTGGGGGTGAGGGGTCAAGATGGGTAATTTAGGGCCCTCAAACGTGACATCAAGCTGGAGAAAATGAGGGTCGTTTGATCGCAGATCAACGGCTCTAATTACATCAAGATCACACCCTGATCATGCCTTCAACGTGCACAGGCATCTGAGACTGCCATGTGGCACACCTGCAGCCGTCCGATCACCATTGTACGGTCAAGAGCATGTCAAGCCTATAGTTGCCTTCTCCTCATTGCGCGATTAACGCACGTGCTTGATCACAGCCGTTTGATCTGATGATCAACGGCTACGATCTTGTCTAACATGCCCCTTGGGTGCTGAAGACCTACATGTGCATGTGATGGCACGTCATCAATCATGTGCACATCCTTCGGTCGTCTATGGTGCCACATGGAGTGCCACTTGCCGCTGATAGCGCATCCAACGCTTGAATTTGATGTGTGCTTCCTCTCAGCACAATTGCATTGCTCCTTGTGACTCGAACGGGCATCACCCACTTCTGATAGCATGCTTGACCAACGCACTACACCAGCGTTTGTGTTGAGCTGCTACTTTCATGCGTGTGCTTCCTCAGCCGTTGGATGATGATCCAACAGCTAAGTTGAGCCATCTTTAAATGAAGTGGGTTGCACGGCTACATGGAGCATCCGTGGCCATTGGATGATGATCCAAATGGCCCACAGATTGTGTGAGAACTCCTTCAGCGGCTGAGGACGTGGTGGAGAACCGTTGGGATGGCGCCACATCGTACCATCTTGACCGTCTGCCTTCCCGTATTTGCAGATGGTGCTACAGGTCTCCAATTGAGGTGATTTTTACATCGTTGGATTACATTCGTCACCCTAAATCCATCCATATGGTTGGATTTATCATCCACTACCCTTAATCATCGACAATTATTATCTATCAATTAGACATAAAAATGGCATTATCTTTATATGGCTAAATTAATCAATAATGATGCAACTATGACGCTCATGCATGCATTACTCCTAAGTTAAGATAGTACCTAACTTAATTTAGGTTGATTAGGCCCTATGATCGTTGCTCAATCAAACAACTTGCCCAAAGAATCCTGAGAACAAATCTCCTCAATTAAGCTACAAGATGGTCCCTTCTATTCCTTAAAAATGTCTAACTTCAACTTTTGATCTCCAAATTTTAATTTTAATAGGCCCTCCTCATAGTCTATGTTCTCCTTGGCAGTCGCTAAGAACCATCTCCTTAATATGACGGGTGTGTTTTGTATATTCTCAGGTACTTCCATGTCAAGGACAATAAAATCCACAGGAAAATAGAAGTCCTTGACCCACACTATAACATCCTCCAACTCTCCTTGAGGTGTCTTAACTGATCGATCAGCTAATTGCAGGGACACCTCGGTTGGCTACAGATTTCCAACCTTGAAATGAGTTAGGAGGGAGGTTGGGATAAGATTGATGGAAGAACCTAAGTCTAATAAGGCTCTATTGAATGTAATGTTTCCTATCATACAGGAGAAAAGAGGGGTGCTTGGGTCTTTCTTCTTAACCGGGATGTTAGAAATGATGGAACTCACTTGTTTGGATAGGATAATTGGACTACTCCCTTTCTGATTTCTCGCCTTACGCTTAGGTGTACATAGGTCTTTCAAAAACTTAGTGTAAGGTGGGATTTGGCAAATCACAGGCAACAAGGGGATGTTTATGTGGACTTGCTAAAAGAGTTTAAGCAAGTCATCCTCAGGAGCCACAACAGATTTCTTCTTTTCATCAATCTTCTTCTTTAAAGCCTCAGGAAAAAGTACAAAAGTAGAATTAGGAGGATCAATCACAGGATCAATAGAGTTAGGATCAGGCAGATTTGAATCAAAAGGAGAGACAGAAGGTCCAGGTTGAGATGTAGAAGTTGGAAAAGGTGGATCAACTGTACTTCTACTACTCCTAGTCGTGATAGCATTTAAATCAGCTTGTGGCGTAGACATTGAATCAGAATTAGGCACAATAGGTGTTTAAAGTTCAGAATAGGAAGGAGTAGAATCAAGAAGTTTAGGTTCGTGCAAGGTTTGTGTAATGAAATGTGCTTGACCTTACATAGGAGGTCTGGGTTATGCTTGAGATGGGGGTAAATGTTATTGATGTGGTGTAGCTAAGTGTGCTAGCTGTGCTCTCATCTCAGCTATGGCCGCATCCTGTCTCTACTGCATAACGATGTTTTGCTGCTGCATATCAATAAGAGCTTTCATGATTGACCCCAACTGGTCATCTCGTGTAGGCCCAAGTTGAGAGTACTGGGTGAACCTTGGTTGGAGTTGTTGGGAGGCACGCTGTGGATACTCGTGTTGTTGTGGAGGTGGTGCACGGATCGGGTTTTGTAGTGGTGCTGTAGAAGGTTGTTGGAAATTTTATGTTTGTGAATTTCCCGACCATGAGAAATTTGGATGATTACGCCATCCAGGGTTATAGGTTTGTGAATATGGGTTGTTGTGAATGGCATGAAGCTCCTCCAAAGCTCCAAGAGGTGCAGGGAATTCAGTGTATGGAGGAACAAAGGTTCCTCTGACCGGTGAAGGATATGAAAATGAATAATCAGAAAGTGGTGGTGGTGGTGCATAGATAGATTATTCATAGTTTCCCCCCCTACAGGAAACTGAGAAGAAGTATGTGGTGCAGGTGACTGAGAAGAAGAAGATGAAGGTTTAGATAGGAGCCTCCATACTTCATCTACCTTCTCTATTAAGCTTACTCTATCCAGCTGATTGACCACTATCTCCAAATCTCGCATGCTGGATTGGGCTTCGTGTACCCCTGAATGTGTATGGGAATGTAAGGATTTTATATTAAACACGCTCATCGAAGCATTGTTAATGGAGTTTTCAGCCAAGCCTTCAAAGAGTTAGAAGGTAGAATCCTCCCCAACATAAGAAGTTGCCTCGACATGCGGCATCTACGAAGTTCCTAGTGTCATCATGGAGCCCATGATAGAAGATCTGGACTTGTTACCAGCGTGGGACACCATGGTGGGGACATTTTCTTAATAGCTTATGGAATCACTCCCAAGCCTTATGCATTTGTTCTGCTGAATTTTATGCAAAAGTAGTGATAGCATGCCTTAGAGCCTTTATGCGACCTACAGGAAAGTACTTCTTTAGGAACTCATGTTCCAAAGAAGGCCAGGTCTCTATAGGTGTAGTCCGTGCAAGAGTTCTATACCAGAAGGTGGCTTTGTCCTTAAGTGAAAAGGAGAACATTTTCATCAACAATGTATGCTGATCATGGCCTTGTGGACCCAAAATTTGGGCGAGATTTTTCAGCTCCTCTAGATGCTGAAAAGGGTCCTTAGAAGTAAGACCATGGAAGTGAGGGATTAAGGCAATCATGTTCGGCTTCAGTTTAGCAACACGACCCCTATTGGGATATTGAATTGCAGGATAGGATAGGCTACTGCGGGATTATAGTAATCCCGTAGCTGAGGTCTACGACCCTAGGGATGGGGTTTGCTAAAAGATTAACAGCTTGTGTAAACTGTTGCACCTGTGTGTAAGGGTATTTATTTGTAGTTGTGTATTATACAGGTGTTGCAGGTTAGGTTGTGCACCTCTCTCTATTTGAGGTTGGTTATGAAAGTTAGGATAAGGAGGAGGTTGGAACCTATGATTTGGTGGAGGTGGAGGTTGTGGTGGATGATGATAGTGAGGAGGAAGTTCTTCAAAATCCTTGTACCATGCAGAATCGTGATCATCCTCTAGATAAGTGGGGTAATGGATGTGAGTTTGAGGCTCTAGAGGTATTGGACTTGATGTGAAAGGCATAGAAGTAGATGTCAAAGCTTAAGCATTAGCACCCAAGGGAGGTACAAGTGACGGGTTCTGGGATCTCCCACTGTCCATGAGTCAATTTTTTTTTTTTTGAAAATAATTTACGAAGCAGTCGCAACTCAAAGAAGGCAATCTGAAACAATCTCAAAACTAGAAATCCCAATATCAATCTCAATTGCAATCAAGACCAATCAAGTAAGAAAATATGTGTGCTTTTCCTATGAGTCTGCTACGCAAAAATATATGTAGTACGCAAACAAATAGTATATCAATGCAATTGTACACGTCCTATAGAAAACCTAAAGTAATGCAGACCTCTAAAATCCACCTGGAATCTGGATAGGACCGACGTGCAAATCCGGATCCCTGTGGTTGCACAAGGAGACGAGATAGAAACCATGTGTTTGTGTTCTTAAGTCATTGTGTAGTGTGTACACGATAGTCAATCAACATATAGCAATGAAAACACAATAGGGTTTCAAGCAGATTAGTATGTCTCTTTTTTGATTTAGTTCTTCTTAAGATGTGAATTGCAAGAAGAAGATCTCGCTTTTTAATCTTTTCCAAACAACAGATGGTCTTTTTCGATTAAGCATCAAATGCAAGATGGCAGGAGCTAAGGAAGATAGAAATGTGTACCTGTCTCCAGCACTCTACAGTTTGATGCAATTTGACAAGTAAATCTAGTAGGAAATGTGCAACCTAAGTATGGATGGCTATGAGATGCTGCTGCAAGATAAAAGATGAAATCTTTTTGGTACTTTTGTTTTTCTAATGCAACAATACAAAATCAAATCGAAAAGAATTGATACGGAAAACCACTTCAATGAAAGATGAGTAGAGAGGAAAATCACAAAGACTCCACAGTCTACAGTCCAAGTTATTACAATCAATGTGTGAGAATAGGCTCTCACAACTTATGACTAACAAAATAATCCTAAGTATAATCCTAAGCCTAAACTACTATCTAAACTACACTAAGAAAAGTGGGAAAGTCTATAGCTCGTCGAGAAAAACTCCTGTTGGAAGTTGGGTAAGGAGTGCAGCGAATCCTCTAGGAAGACGACTCCTCTAGGAAGGCGACACTCTCCTCCTACTCCTCAAGTGCTACAAAAAATAAACAATGATTAGTAAGACAATTATATACAACACAAATCAAATAATATAATGAATCAAAGAATGAATATACAACAATGGATAAAAGAATCAAAGCAAAAATATATACAAAAATGAAGAATAAAAGATAACTTTTGGCGTATAGAGAGTTGCTAATGTAAACACGTTTATATCACATAAACTATCTATTTATGCATGTTCTTAGGCATATAGTTGCATCATACATTATAAATATTGCATAACATGCATCATCATGTATTTAGATTAGGTTGTATAAATTTTAGATTAATTTTCTCTTTTTGTGGTCAGGAAATAGGGAAATATCTTATCGAGGCTTCGGATTGAAGATCCAACCGTATGGATCTGATCATGGCAACGATCGGAGTTCAACGACTCCAAGATTGTCCCGATCAGACTTCCGTAGCATCAAATGCAATTCGAGAAAGATTAGAGGTCAAGGGACCAAGATGGTGTAAATTTGTATATCAGATGACAAATCCAACCTTACGGATGGGTTTGGATCGATGCTCACAGCTCAACGGTGCAAACATCAGTCTAATCCGACATCCGTGTCACCATCTACAACTCATAGAAGATGGACGGTTAAGATGGCGCCACATGGCACCATCCTAGCCGCCCAACACACGCCAAGGCCTCCCGCTCCACCTCTCTAAGCGAACATCAACGCTTGATCTTGACCGTTGGATGAAGATCCAACGGTTGAGATCGACTGTGCACAAAAGCTTCCATGCGCCTCAAATGCATGCGTAGCGTAGCGATTAAGGCACTGCGTGAGCGGAGAGCGCACGTTCGATTTGTGGTGCTATGCCCTCCTTGCGCACGATTACGAAATCTAGTCGCTCAATCAGACGCCAATTACTCAGATCTTCAGATTAGACGAATGCGTGATTCGACGCTCGATGCTCACGCTCGATCTCACACGTGGGCGTGCGTCGAAGGAGCAGGTGAGATTGATTTTAAGCCGTCTGATCTCGCGATTGGATGGCTAATATTGCGTGTTCATGCGCAGGCATTTTGTGTGCACAAGGAGAGGAGGCAGGGGTGTGTGCATGTCCTTCAGCAACGTGGGGTCTTTAGTGACGTTTACATTTGTCACTAAAGACCTCTCATTTAATGTTTTAAGTTGAAATGACCTTTGTGGCCCCTTCAATCTTCACCTATACAAGGCCCTACAACCCCCACACTTTCTTCATCCCTTCCTCTCTTCTCTCACCCCCTCCAAAGCTCTAAGAGCTTGTCCCAAACCCGGGATGATCCTCTAAAGTTAAAAATATAATTTTTCCACCTTCTCATCCCGTTCGTGGAGCATTGTGCGGTTGTCTTCTCGCCTTCGTTTGGGAAGCGGATCCTGCTGTGACATCACCCTGCCCCGTTCTCCGTCATCTGTTGTTTTCTCCTTCGTCCCACATCTCACCACCTTCATCCAGGCACTCTGTCAATGTAGCTTGTCCTCCAAGCAGTTGTCAAGGAGAATAACTTCTCTCCACCTTCTCTTTACCACTTTCTAGAGTAGTTTTACTGCTTTCTAGTGGAGATTTCTTACTTTCTAGTGTAACAAGTACTTGTAATAATTAGTTGTAATGAACATCACTTGATGATTGTGCAATCCATGTGTATTCTATCTCTATTTTGTCTTTATTTGTAATATTCTCTCTCTCTCTTCTATTCATTATTCTTTAAGTAAATAGCTAGTTTAGATTTAATTCAACCAGTAAATTTGCTTCATGACAATAAAACAAATGCGATTTTTAATCAAACGTCTGCCTCCCTGTGTTTGACCCGGAATTCCTTTCGAGTTTCGGTTAAATTTATTTGTTGATGGTTTTCCTCGCAAAGTGCACTATAACGATGGGTTTTCAAAACTCAAACCTTTTTGCATAGATTTTTTCCGCCTCAACAGTTGCCTTCCTGACAACGATGCCAAAAATTGATCGATGCCAATCCGGATTGCTTGTTAATTATGTGTCATTAAATAATCGCATTGTAGTATAGTGTCACAATTGATGTTCAATCATTTCTTTAATTACATAATTTTTACTGCTTTATTCCAAGTCATTCACTATGAGATAGTTATTGATATATATCACTCTTTGATATCCAAGAATACTCTTTTATTCAAAAAATGTTAAGTCTATTTACAAATGAATTGAAGAATGAAATAATGAATGAATCAGGTTAATTATATACAAAAAGAATCAATTAAAGTTAATTACAATGCCTCAAACATAGTTACAATTAAATAGGCATCAAAAACTAGTTAGAACTACTCTACGTTGGTTATATAAACTATCCTAAATAATACCTAACTGTAGGTGCAAAAATAACTACTAATATATACTATACTAGGTTATTCTAACATATACTAACGTCTATAGTAACGTATACTCTATATAGTGACATATGTAAGCGTCGCTAGAGTCTTAAACATATATACAAATAAGGCTTAAACACATTATGTATACTTGAACTATAATAATTATGTAGACATGCATACGTATGTAATCTCTACTTATTATATATACTAACTACTTATTATATAATACATTCACTCTACACTCAACACGCACGCACATAACACCCTTAATTATTTACACTCACACATACAACACTTAGAATAACTTAGCTCTTAACTCATGCAACACGTACAACACACTACCTCACAACACTTATCAAATTATTAGGTTGGCGGACTCGGCTCGGTTCACAAGATCAACAGCCCCTCTCAAGGCTAGATCAAACCACTACTATGTGCCGGCTCCTAAGTTATTAGGAGGTATATTTTTGTACATTTTCTAGGCTCATTCAGGCCCACAAATGGCTCCCAACCCATGCCCACGTCGGGGCACAAACGTACATGCACACGCCTGCAGGTGTGCGCACACATGGGCATCAATCAATGCTCAAAGGGGATATATATGCTTAGGTTATTCTCATTTCAGCATGCTATGCCATCGCACATAAATCCTTTTATGCAGTAGCTGAGGCTCCTCAGCCACTGATGTGGTGCTAAAGACAGTGCCATTTAGGCGCACCAAAACGTGGTCTGAAGCATAATTGGTCCTCGAATTGAGAGCCCATTTGTTGTCCAATTTTACAATAAATTTTATGGATTGAAAGCCCTTCCATAGGACTACGTAATTATGTAGTTAATTTACAATAATAACTTATCTAATTATAATTAAGAAATGCTTAAAGTTAATGATTTGTACATATTTAATTAGAGTTTAATTACTTAATTAATGTACAAATTATTAAATTAATTACTCAATTGACCTCTAAATTAGTTAATAAACATAATCAGGTATTTATTACATATTTTTAATTTATCTTTTAGCTATTTATTTTAATTTATATACATTTATGTACACATTTTTACTAGATATATGCATAATTTAGGTATAAATACTATTATATAATATAACTATATTATATATAGGTTGAAAATATTTAAAATTATTATATACAAGTGTACAATATAATTTACTTCACTAATAACTTAAATTACTAATTTATTTTATTTTAACTTAATAACTTAAATGTGTACAATAAATACTTAATTAAATAAATGTGCAGATATAGTATAGTATATAATAATTACTTATATATGTATATACAGTTATAGATACTATTATAAAAGTTTACATATTTATTTAAAATTATATAAATATATGTACATATAATCTATTATAAATTAATAGATAGTTATATAATAAAGATATTTATATTATAAATAAACATACATATTTATCTACATATATATAGTACATATATAAGTTAGTTATGTACATTATATGCATATATTTTATTAGTTACATTTAACTTATTAATTAATTGGTATTTACAAGTATAAATACTATATACATGGTATTTTTGAGTATTTTTGGGTATTTTCAAATTTTTATGATGTTTTTGTATTTTATAGAAGTATGGGAAGAGAGAGAAGGTGAAAAGAGAGAAGAAACATTTCTTTTTGTGTTTTTCAATTGATTTCATTTATTTAGTTTGAGTAGAATGAACCGTCTACTAGTATATTCTACCAGCTAAAGGGTTCAGAATACTTTGAAACTTTGCATACACCTAAAGAAATACCTAATCCTACTCAAGACATATTTATTTATTTTTTAATAATTTTTTAATGATTTTTTATATTATTTGATTTTCACACAAAGAAGGCTCAAAGAGATGTGAACTATATGAAACCTAAGCCTCAAAGTACTTTCTAGTGGCTGGAAATGTATCTTAAACATTCAAATATGTCTAGCACAACACATAGAAAGTGATTGAGTCAATAAACAAAATTTTGTCATTTAATTTCACTGAAATTTCATTTTGAACAGTTAAACACTTTAAATGAGTTGACAAAAAATTGAATCATGAATTCAAGTCATTTCAAATCATATTTTAAACTTCAACAATACAAGAATGCTTGTTACATGAGATTCTAACAGTGTACAACATGTAAGCCCTTTTAACACTTCAAATTCAACTCAAAACCCACTTTGAATTCCTACTTCAGACCTTTTGTCAAAGTTCAGCAGTTCTATTTCTGTTGTTGAAATTTCAGATTAGGAGCTGAATTCAGTTGCTGTTGTTGTGATGATTCAGCAACTGGGTACTGCCACTGTTCAAATTGAACATTTCACCTCCTGCTACTTAGAACAACAACCGATGTTGCTGCTACTGTATTGTAGCCTGTTGTATGTACTGTAGTTAAGTAATGCTGCAAATTAGCTAGATCCGACCTTGCTCAGGTCTGATTTTGCTGCCTAAAACTCTGGAGATCTTTCCACAAAACTCTTAAAATTTAGGAATTTAATTCCATTGAAAAACCACTTGAAATTCTTGTTTAAAACTATTCATTCAAATCAATGTTGGACTGATACAGGTCAGATCAATCCTTTTAATTTGTTCTTCTTTAAGTTTAGATCTGAAAAACCATAACTCATGTGAAACTCTGGAAATTTGAGTTTAAGATCAAATTCCTCTAGATAAAGACTAACCATTGAAAGTTCTATCTCCATCATTGCAATCATTCATTAAGACGTCTCAAACTCGTTCAAAATTAGATTGAAACTCGAGAACACATTCAAAAACCTAACTTAATCCTTGTTAGAGCCTCAAATCAGTACAACTGATTTTCCTTGGTTCTAGCTTTCAATCAAGAACCAAAATTTATCAAAACACATTAGAATCCTTGCAAAACACCCAATTAAGCAATTCAAACCTCGAATCACTTGATTAAATCCATTTAAACCCAAATGAACTCCTAATCATGTGTTTGGGTGTGAAATCTAAATATAATAGAATCGAGCTAATTGATGCAATCAAATTGAGATTGGGGGCCTTTGTAAACATATGAAGTGAATGGAGAGACCCCAAGTTGGATTTGAGCTCTATCTAGATTACGAAGTCTGAGAACTTTGGATCTAGACATGCTCGGATGGATGGGGTGGATTGCGAATTAAAAACATGAGGAAACTAGTGAAAATGGTTTGTGAGGCATAAAGGAAGATCAAAGAATCGATACGAATGAGATAAAACACCTCTCTGATCTAAATTAATCAAGGAGGGTGAATTCAGATCTAAGCTAATCTACTCCTAATCTACACTAAATCGAAACAAATCAACTAGTAATTGCTACTCTAACTGATCTAAACTAAGCTAAAAAGCAGTAAACCTAAGCTAGAAAGAAGTAAACTACACTAGAAAATGATTAAATTTACTCTATAGATGAAGGTGATGTCCAAGAGCCAACAGTCATCAGCCAATGGCGAAGAAATGGGAGGAGCCCTTAGTCCAAGAGCCAACTATCCACGAGCCACCAGCTGTCAGCCAAAGACGATTGAAGGAGGTAAGGAAGCCTACTCTGTCACCGCAGGAGAGGAAGGAAGGAGGAGAATTGAGGGAGTGGAGTGAAGGGACCAACTTGAAGGGGAGGGAGCTGATGGCTAGCGCAGGGTTCCAAGGTAGATGTTTTATAGGTTGAGGGAGTGATCTTGTGACTGCAATGTGAGATTAGGCGAGGTTAGGGCGTAAGGTTGATATGGGTTTAAGACATGCACGGGAAGTATTTGAGACAAATCCTACCATAGGATGATATCTGAGGGAGTTGGTGAGGTTTCGCGCTGATGCGTGCGATGAATGGAGATGAATCCACTATTGGATCGGTTAAGGAAGCAATCAATGGATGCTGTAAGCTTCGCTCCTCATGAGTGAATAATGATTTCAAAGAGAAGTGTTGTTGTAGGTGTATTGGTGCAATTGCGCCGATGCCCTTATATGTAAAATGGTGTGAGGATTGCAGCAAGCCCATAAGTAGGTAGAATCATAACCAAAGGGACCCTAGTGGCTTGCAAATATGCCCCTATGATTTTTTTATGCTTGAGAAATGTTATGAGTGAAGGGCCTAATTGTAATGTGATGAATGCAAGGTCCTAATGATGTCCAAATGCAATGAAATTTTTATTGGAGCTTAATTGAACATATAAAACATGATTTCACCCTTGATTTGTACTTTTGAGCTCAGAAATGTGTTCAATTTACATTTGGATTATTAATATGTATTTTTAAATAGAATATCTCATAAGTTAACCTAATTATGCATTTTTAACACCAATTTAATGTTTTAGGTCATCCGACACTTAACCCATTTACTATGTTAATTAGATAGTATTTAACCTAGTTTTAGCTATGATGAGTCACACCTCATCAATGCTTCATGATCATTATTAGGAATATATCCTAACCCAAATTTTGTGGTGGTTTGGGTTGGTGTGCATAATAGCTTTTCTAAGTTTGCTCTTCCTTTGGCAAACATAGCCAGGTCATTTACAAGCATAATAGATTTTTTGTTTTAACTTTCCTAATTCTATTTGAAGTGTGTCAACATTAGCATTAAGTGTAGTGATTTCTTTAGATAGTTGTCGATTTAGAGATTCAGCACTACTTCTTAAATCAATTTCTTCATCTAGATCTTTTGTCAATTTCTTATTAGCTATTCTAAGTGCTTTAGATAAATCATGCAGCTCATAAAATGCTTCTAATAATTCGTCAAAAGTAAAAGATGACGCCTCATCTTCGATCTCCATAAGACCACAGAGTGCATCTTCACTTGAAGTGTCTTCACTCTCTTCTTTAGAACTTGTGTCACTATCATCCCAAGTAACTTGTGGAGCCTTCTTCTTTGCGTTGTGCTTGAAAGGTTTTTTGACCTTTCTCTTTTCGACTTCTTTCCTAAGTTGAAGGCATTCTTTTCTCATGTACCCTTTCTTCTTGCAGTTGTAGCTGATCACTTGGTTTTCTTGTGGTTCTTCCTTTTTCTTCTTCCAGCTCTTCTTGTTCTTCAAGAATCTTTTGAACTTTCTATAGAGTAAGGCTATGTCTTCCTTGTCTTCATTTTTTGAGTCTTCGGAGTTAGTATCAACTTTCAAAGCAAGGTCTTTCTTCTTCTTGCCTTCTCCTTCATGTTCTTTCATGTGCTCGAGCTGAACCTCATAGGCCATTAAGCTACCTATAAGATCATCCAACTTTATGTTGTGACTCGTAAAGTGCATTTTTGATTAGAAAAAGCATTGTAGTATAGTGCGCAATACGATCAAACAGAAAATATTTCTAAGGATAACGAGACTTGAGTCCCGGTCATTCGTCTCTGGGAGGCATTTATGGAAATGCAGATTTGAAATCGATCTCTTTCGCTCTACTTGCTTAAAATCTCATGTCAGTTTATGGTGATTTATGTATTGATGTACGACATGCTAGTTGCTAAAAGATAGTAATTAAAACATGCAACTTCAATCACACCAAAAGATGATAACTAGGCACATGGTGATTTTCAACATATATATTTATATATATAAAATATGATGATGATATTAGAGTTGTAGAGAACAGGTAGAGGAATGCTTGTATAGGGAAATAAAACTACTCGCTACCAGAAAACGATTGCATACATGAATCTATGGGGGGGATTTTGCATGCATCATTAGGGGAGAAGTAAGGAACTGCACTATTAAGCAGTAAATAAAGCATGTAAATCTAAGAAGAACTATAATATATTCTAGCAGAAATAAGGGCATTCAGAGGTGGCTCTGATGGCCTTTGAGTTGGTTGAGAGGAGGAGGGGCGGCCAATGGTGCTTAGGCTGGCCCTTGGAGAGAGGTTGGAGAGGTGATCCAACATCTTGGTGTGGAGGTGGTAGTGGCCATGGTGAAGCTACTCATGGACATGGAGGTGGTGTGGATGTGGAATGAAACTAAGCTAAATGGAACCAAGAGTGGATGGGTGCAAATGGCCACCCCTTAAGTCTTTTTATAGACCTAAGGGAAGCTCTCTAGAGAATTATGGAATTCTCTAGGGAGGCCTATGGTAGGAGCTCGTGGGAGAGTGAGAAAAAGAGGGTGGATGGTGGTTTTTAGATCCACCAAATGTGGATCTAAAAATTGAATGGCTCTTGGTTGCTAATTTTAGCAACCAAGGCAACAACACATGGTAGAGAGTTCTAGAGAACTCTAGGCTAGGTATTTTCATGTGTATGGTGTGTGTGGGTCAAAACTTAGGTGGCTAGGTTAATTAGGTTTGGTTCTAGTGGGTTTAGGTCAAGGTAGGTCTCAAATTAGGGTTGTAAACCCTAATTCACTAAGGTAAAGTGCAATTAAACTTAATGCAAGTTTAATTGGGTGTGTAAAAACTTAATTGAGAGTAAAATAACTCAATTAAATTAGGTCTAGGTCAATTGGACTCTCACTGAGTCTAATTGGATAGTGTGTGCTGAGATTATGGCTCAATTGGACTCAATGAGTCCAATTGAATAAGCTGATGGAATTGACTAAGATCCAAGTCAATTAGGTTTAGTGAGGACCTAATTAGGTCCTTAAGGAGGTCTAGAGGTGATATACTAGGGTTAAGGCACATTAATTTAGGTAGCTATGGGGTTAGAATTGGGTTTAGGGGGCTAGAGATCCAAGATTAAGGCTTGAATTCCAAAACAGGAACTGGAGGACAGTATCAGACGTCTAATAAAGTTGTCAGATGTCTTATAGTGAAAAATCAGATGTCCAGACTTGTTGTTTGGACGTCCAATCAAAGTCAGGAGGGATTTTGGGTATTTTGCAGAAATTAGACGTCTGACCAAGTGTTTAGACGTCTAATAACACTGCAGAAGTGGGTTTAAGGTGTGCGGGAGTTGGCTAAGGGTTCTGGACGTCCTATAACTCATATGGACATTTAGATAGAGGCTAGAATTAGGGTTTTAAGGTTTCCTAGGGTGCGGTGACCTAATCTAAGGGTGGCTAAGGCTTGGGGAGGCTTCTAGGCTGTCCTAGGGCTAGGATGGACCTAAGTTCTTCACAATTTATTGCTTTATTCCTACTTAATAGAATAGCATACCTTAACTCCCTTACATTATTATCTACTGTATCTAATCTAGGTCTTCCGCTCCAGCTCTGTTACAACACCAGTTATTCATTATTCTTCAGATCCAGGTTTAGATCCAACTTTTGATCTAGCTTTTGATCAGCTTATTACCTGCAATTGACATAATGCACCTAATCAGTACATTATAGCATTATTTTATGCATAGCTAAAAGAAAGCAGTAAAGGTGCTAGTAATTCTTATGCATGCATGAATTACCCTAACTTATGCTAACTCCTAGCCTAATTTAGGTCAATTAAGACCTATGATTGCTGCGCAATCACTTTAGCATAAAAAGATCCTTAGACTCTTTAATAGCTATTATCTTGGTTTCCTAATCACTAGTTAGAGATTGAAGAATCTTTTGAACCAATGCCTCATTTGTGATCTTCTGATCTAGATTTCTTAAGGAGTTGACGATATTGGTGAATCTGGTATACTTCTTCATGGTTTCTCCATTCTTCATATGAAAGAGCTCACATTTCTAGGTAAGGAGGTTGATCCGAGCTTCCTTGACTTTTGAAGTTCCTTCATGAATAACTTCAAGAGTATTCCAAATTTTGTATGCTGCTTTACATGTAGAGACTTGATTGAACTCATCCTTGGATAGACCAAAGAAGATAGCGTTCATAGCTTTGGCATTGTGTGTGGCACTCTTCTTCTGGTTTGCTATAATCTCAACACCTTCCTTCTTTCTGGGCACGTGTATTTTGAAGCTATTACATCCAAGACTTCATAATCCATTAATTCCAAAATATCTGCATTATGGTCTTCTAGAATCCATAGTTGGTGCCATTGAACAAAGGTGGTCTGACAGCAGATTGACCCTCGACGTATACTTCAGACTTTGACATCCTGACTGGAGTAAAACTCAGCTCCGATACCAGATGTGGGTGCGAGTACAGCCTAAGGGATCAAGTATACACTAGAGGGGAGGTGAATAGTGTAATATCTATTTAAAAATTGGAACTTTAAAACATTCACCACAGATCAAAAAGTATAAGCACAAACCAAAAAAAGAACATCTGATTTTAGAGTGGAAACCCTTCTGGGTGAAAACCACTACCTAAGCCTCCCAACTTAGGATTTTCTCGACTAGTCGATGCTAGTCAAACCACTAACATGTACCACTTGAACGAGAGTGGCACAACCTTTTACAAACATCTTCTCTTACACTTGACAAAGAGAAGAACAACGAGACTTCCAATACAACTTGGATTTCTAGATCAAGAACAATGGAATAAAGGAATATAATAGTATTCTTATGGAACCTCAGCAATATTGAAAACAAATTGAGTTTTCTTGAATCTCAAGGGAGTGTGCTTTGAATCGTAGTAATTGTAGGCGTAGAAGTACCAAAGCACAAGAAAGTAGGCATTTTTCTTGTAGAAAGCTCTTGAGGTGTATTTTTGAGAGGGAGGTTGTCGCTCATATTTATAGGCACTTTTCGACATTTCTGGAAATACGATTTTGATTGATCAAAATAAAGTTTGGTCAATCAAAAATGTTTTTGGTCAATTAAATAAAATTATTGATCAATTCAATGTTTATCAATTAAAGAGATAATTTGATCGAATTTAAGATTTCAAATGAAATCCAACCATTGGAATAAACTTAATTGATTAAATAAAATAGGTTGATCGATAAAAAAGGAATATGACCGTTAGAGACATTTGATCGATTAGAACCATTACTTGGCCGATCAAGGTTTGGTTGATCAAAAGGATATGTTGGTCGATCAAATGTAGAATTGACAAGGGTTAAGGGAAAAAATGATTTTGTGAAAATCGAAAGCTTATGCTTGTTTTTCTTATTGAGGTTTCGTACATAATTCTAGAGTCAATAAAATTTAAAAAGTCTTCAAGTCCTTTTCTTCCTTGATGTATTTTAAAAATGTTGATGAGGACACATCCATGCTACAATTTTGACTTAACCTATAATGGTTAGTCCACAAAAAAAATATAATTTTGTTTTATCAAAATAAGGGTATTAACAAAAGAGACCTATGAGTCCCTAATTGGACCTACACCTTGCTTGATTAATACCATCAAATAATCTCGCAGAGAGGTAACTCCAGGATGAAAATTTGGGATGCCAGTAGGGTGAACCCTTTCTTTGATACGATGCTTTCACGATGCCCCTTAACTACCTGTCGTTCCTTTAAGGGGTGTCCCCTTCCTTGAATTACCAAGAAGCTAGATTAAAGGATGATATTATCAACTCAAAGTGGAATAGGTGGGTTTGCATCGATAAAGAAATCAATGCCTAAAGCCTTAAGGTTCCGAGCCTTAGTGCAATGCCTAATTTATGTACAATCACAAGAGATATAGAACTTATGCATAGATAGATAAAAATTTCTTTAGGCACACTGTGAGTTGATTTTAAGATTAGACCTTTAATTAACAAGTTGTATGCAATTGTTGTCCACTTATTTAACCAATTCAAACAATTTTGATGGCCTTGAAATTAAGTCCAAATCAAATTGCAATGCACGTGGTCAGTAGTTTATAAAGATAAAAATGCATACCTCAATCCAACTGTCTACCATGCAATATGTTGACAAAAATTAAATTCTAGAGGCAGAGATCCTAGAATGGGTGTTCCTAAATATGCTGCTCCTAACAGAAAATTTCTGTATGGTGTTTTGTTTTATTTTTTTTCTAGTAATGTAAACAAATAATTAATGTAACTAATATATATGGAGAGAATAAATAGAGTCCAAGTCCAAAATTATTACATGCCAAATAACCTCACTAATCCTAAACATCAAGTCTATGAAATAAAATTACATTCTTAAACACTTACAACCTATAATCTAAAAACCAAAAAAAAAAATGGTGATGATGCATGCCTCTATCTCCACCCCACCGTGTGCAGCTCCTTCGTGTCACTCGGACTCCTACGGAACAATGTACCTGAGACAAAGAAACAAACATGTCAAAAATTGAGGATGAAAATGGATAGCATGCAAATAACAATCCGTTGATTCCCAGACAATGGTGCCACAATATGATAACGTGATTTCGTGTTATAAAATTAACGATGTTGTTGCATGAAAAATCATGATCAAATTTAAAATCCTATCTTGCTAATAAATGAAGAACAAGGTAGAGGGAGTAGGGTCGATCCAATAGGGAGGCAACATCATTATAATCGTGCTATCTAAAATGAAAGTGAAAATGCTAAGAGGTGGTTTAGGCTAGGTTCGGGTTTTCCAAATTGATGGTTAGGGGGTGTTGAGGCAATGAATTAAGTGGTGGAAGGGTGATCTAATGAGATGGTTGACATGTACTATAGAAGGAATAAAGAGAAATCATTCACATCAACAAACCACTAAAATCATCGTCATGCAAAAAATAATCAAAAGAAAAAAAACACATGAACATGACTAACAAGTTCTAACAAACACATCTATCTAATAAAGCATTAAAACTCAAGAAGAAGAGATGGGAGAAGAAAGGAATGCTTAGAAGTGGAGAAGAAATATCCATGCCTAGGGGTGCTTTGGTAGCAGCGGTCGTGGACGAAGGTGGAGAGTTTCACGAAAGTCGTCCACTTTGAAAAACTGCAAGCCTATGTAAGATTCATGTTGGAGGAGAGCCTAGGATGTTGGAATTTGGTAGATGGTGGGATTCCGTGGATGGAATTTGTTGCAATGGAGTGGCGTGGGAGGGTGTTGTGCATTGGGTTGAGAAAGAGTGGTGGGAGGGGTATCGGTGGTAAAAGGGAGTGAGAGGTCATGAGGTGGTAGATGGGGGGAGTGTTTGTGCACGAGATTTTATGTGGGAGGGGGGAGTGTTTGTGCATTGCAATGGGATGGGAAAGGATGCACGTTGGGAGGGGGCTAATGGTGGGTTAGATCCTTAATTTGTGGGTCTAATTAAATGGGTACTTAATTGGGTTATTAAAGCAAGGTATGGTAGGCATTAGGTTCCCCATAAGACTAGGTTAGTGAGGGAACAACCTAAGGGTAGATGGGGGTTTAGGATAAGGGTGAACCAAATTGTAAGTAGGTGGACCTAATTGGGATGAGTGAGCCTAAATAAAATGGTTAGGTCTAATTGACTAACCAACTAAAATCCAAAGGATCAATTCAAGGTGGAAATAGGAAATTGGGTTAGTAGATAGGCCAATTGGGATGGAATCAAGGGTGGCTATGCCAAGGCTTATGGGAATTAGGTTAACGATAGAGATATCTAGGTTTGGATTTGTCTTGGGTTAAGGTTTTGGATTTGGGTGTGGTTCTCCTCTCTCATCTCTTCTTTTATTTGCTTGTGGACCTACATTGCAAAATACACAACATTATATTATAATTATGCCCACAAGATATTATTTTATGTATAACTTAAATTAATGCAAATGCATGAAATACATGATATGAATGCAATATATACACAATGCTAACTAGGTTCCTACCCCAATTTAGGCATTTTAGGACTTATGATTGTTGTGCCATGGAGTCTACTTGGTGGGCTCTATATATGGTAGGGAGAGGGGACGGCCATGGACCTAAGGTGCTAATGAGTGTGTTGGTGGTAAGGGGATTAGGAAATGGTCTTCTAGGTGGTGGTGCTAAGGAGTACGTGTGAGTGAGTGAGCTAGAGTGATTGTCAGAGTGTGTGATGGTGGGCGTGAGTGGTGAAGGTATTGGGAATGGTGTGAGCATGCATGTGAAAGTGAGATGGGGTGTGCAGAGTGGTGATGGTGAAAATGTAGAGGAGCTTGTGGGCATGTGAGTGTGAGTGTGTGGGAGAGTGGGTGAGTGATTAATACTACTAAAGTAAATAAAGAAAGCAAAAAGTGCAAGTATTGAAATTGATTGAAATGGAAATCTATACTACTAAACAAGTAAAAAGCAAGTTATTGAAATTGCGAGTAAAGGAAATAGCTAATATACTAATAAAGTAAAAATAGAATGGGATGAAGAAGTAGGTGTCCTCTCCAGTGTGGGCACTAGGTCTATTGGGAGGTGAGGAAGATCCTTGGCTTGAAGCCTACTTCCTTTTCACCTAGAACACCAATACTAAGGAGGCACATGGGAAGCCATTGGTCTTAGAGGAGGAGCTCTTAAGGTTGAAGCTCATGGGAATAATGTTGGAGAAGAGAGTGGAATATGTAGAGAGTGGGAGGGGAGAGGGGTGGGCGGCGCCCATGGGGGGCTTCTTTTATAGGGTGCCCTCCATGGTGTGGTGCTCTGAGTGTAGGTTGATGGGAACACCATCATGAGCCATAACTAGCTCAATTTGGTCTGATAATGTTGATAAAAGCTCTTACATAACCTCAAGGGGTCCTGAGGGCTTGATATTCTATTTTAAGAAGAAAATATGAAAACATAGTTAGTTCTGCAATTTTTCATCTTATCACAAATACAGAATAACCACGGAGTATTTCAAGGGTTGATTAAAGGTCATATTGTTATTAATGTCTAATAAGTGGGTTTTCATGCATTTCAGGAATTAATGGACATCTGAAATCCTAAAAATAGACTCGCTTAATTAACTGAGGTTCTGGCTAGAATAAAACTCACCTAAACCCTCTAAAAATCATAGAAAAATATTCTTTAGGGTTTGACATCCTTGATTTGACCATTTGAACCCATTTTGACCTAAAATAGAGTCTCAGACAGACAGGTGCCCTAATTTAGGTTTCTGCATAATTTACCCAGTTAAACTTGGTCAAAACCTAAATTCGGATTCACCATTAGATTCCTTAGGTTCAAATTAGATTTGTACCAAAATTTGGGCTTAATCAGAGATCATCATGAAGTTTGCATTTTAGTCCAGTCTGACTCTTTTCTCTCACACATATGCCCCTAACTTTTTTAATCATTGCAAATTGCTCCCTAACTTCTTCATCTTCTTTGCAAAATGGTTCTTGCTGCCATTGGAGGTCAACCGACCTCCAGGCGAGCTTTGACCAGACCAAATCCTACTCTAATGGCAATCAAATCCCACCAAACTTGGTGGGATTGATGTTCACACCTAGACAAACCTATTGGGACAAATCCTAACTCCTAAAACTCATTGATTCGTGCATGCGAACACATTGAATCAATGGGTGTTTCTTGATTCCTAAATGAGCACATCCGAGCTCTTTCCTGATCTAAAGCCCTCTTTGGATCTCTATTTAAACCTTGGAACCCCTACCTTACCTCCTTAGCAAATTTTGGTCAGTGAAAACCTTCTCTCTTCCCTCTCCGGCCACCTCCGCAGTTTGCTCCGGTGACATCCTCCATCTTGCTTCTCTGCACCTCCAACCATCAAATTGGAGGTGCACCGTCTTCCTTTCTTCTTTGCACACCTCTCCGGTCAAAGGGAGGGTGTTCCTCTGCCTCATTTGTTGTTGCCGCTTCGCCGTCCCTACCATCTTCTCCAGCTCTGGTCAGCCACAACCAAAGCCCTCCACCTATCTCCTCAACTCTAAGTCTCTCTATTCCTTCTTCTCTCCCTCTACTTTCTTTTCGCCTACACACAAGTCACTGACGACCACCGCACTGCCCTCCTGCACTTCATCTTCTCCACAGCCGATAGAACTCTAGCGAGTTCGCTCGGCCTCTATAGTCCACCAAATCACCCTGTGCCACCTCCACAAGCTCTGCCACACCTCTCTCGTCAAAAGCCCTCTTCTAATTTAGACTTTCATCCACCAATGCACTCCATTGAACTCCACCTCCTTCGCACACCTTCTTCCACTCCATCAACCCTCCATACACATGCATTCACCACACAACCACCACCGATGCACTTGCCTTCGCATGGCGACCCTTTTGAGCTTATCTAACAAGGCCGAGAGGCCGTGCTTTCTTTTTTAGATGTTCATCAGACTTCCATGACCACGACCTTCTTCTCCGACCTCCACTACAGTACTCCAGCTATGTTCTTCATTGCTATCACCTCCAGGCACTGCAGGCTATCTCCAGGAGTCTCCCCAGGCAGCCAATTGAGGTCACTAGCATCATCCTCTGCCTCAA
Organism: Thalassia testudinum; assembly: GCA_037157565.1. Classification (NCBI taxonomy): domain Eukaryota; kingdom Viridiplantae; phylum Streptophyta; class Magnoliopsida; order Alismatales; family Hydrocharitaceae; genus Thalassia; species Thalassia testudinum. Next base: position 103,491,745 of record JAZHRO010000063.1, read on the forward strand.
TTGAAAGCTAAACCTACTGCTGCTACGCAAGCGACGAAGGCAGGTGGGATAGTCCCACATCGTGGAACACACAAGTGCACGTAGCATATAAATTGTTTTTGTGTTTACAACTATTTGCCTCAACATGAACACAAGGTGAGATCCCACTCACGCACACGCATACGCATGCCCTCGCCCGCAGTTCACGTTACGTGGGTTTGGGCCTTTGTCCGTTTACTCGGTTACCCTGGTCTAGTTTGATTCGCTCGATCTTGAGAGAGAAAGAAGTGAAAGAGAGAGGAAGGGGGTTTGCCGTCTATTGCTCTCTACACTTAGCAAAATTTGAGAGGCCTTCGCCTCTGAAGCTGCTGTGCTTGTGCCTCTCCTTTGAGGCTTGAAGGAAAAAGAGAGGCCTTTGCCTCTGCTACTCATTCTGAGTCACTGTTGCATTATTGAAAGACTTAAGTTGATGTGGAATATTTGGTTGGATTCATTGTTCATTTATTTGAGATACTTGAGCTTAATTAAAAGGGGTTAATTGGTGATTCAAATCACCATTTTAACTCATCATTTTTTGCACATTGATATTTGAATCTTGATATATCATTCTTGAATCAATTCTAATTGCAATTGTTTATATCTCTTATTTAGAATTGTGATCTTGAGTTTGATTGACTGATTGCTCCCTGCATTCGACCTCGGATTCTTTTCGAGCTATAAATTGTATTTGTTTTTCATGATTTATCTGACATACTACAGCGCATTCGTTTTAAACACTGATTCAGAGCGATTAACATTTTGGCACCATTGCTAGGGAGCAACATGCAATTTGATCTCTTGCTTACAATTCCTAACTTGACACTAACTTGATTTATCTCTTTTGATTGAGATTGTGCAGGGATTTAACCAAGGAGCAAGATCAACTTCACAACAGCCACTTTAGGGGCAGGTAATCTCATTTTCCATCCTCATTAAGCCCCTGATTCTGAAAAGAAAAAAAAATCAATTAGGACCAACTTGCATTCTATATTTAGATTCAATCACAACACGTTTCCTGATTTGATTCATTTTTAGAAATATCCCAAACCTGATTTCTATACCTATTAAGGGGTTTAAGACACCTAGGGCTACCACTTTCTTGATTGAGCCCTAGGTGCCAGATTTGGAATTAATTGATTGACCAATTAGAGCCATTTAGGGTTTCCATTCTAGGGTTTTAGGGACACACTTGCTTAGAAAAGATTCAATCTTCCCAAATTGTGTGTGTCCTAAGCCTTGATTGAACTTACCTAAACAAGCAAACTCTAAGAATCAAGCTCTAAATCTCACTTGAACCCTAAAAGTGGGACCTAATAAGCAAGGACAAATCAGGTGAAGTTGACCCACCCTGCGGGGTCAACCAATCTTCAAATTAGGTGACCACTCACAAAAACATCTTAAAGTTGAAGTGAAATCCTAAGCACCCACACTCTAAACTTAAAATTGGTAGACTTAAGAGGTCAAGTTATCCATTCTGGTCTACTTGGACCCTCAGTGACAAGGAAGGTCAGGTGGGGGAAACCCTGTAACTCGTGGGGATGCTCTACCATGTAGAGGTCTTTGCGGGACTCTCCCTTCCTGGCTGCTTAGGTAATTCTCAGGTGGATGACTTTCTGATCTAGAGGTATCATCTGCCCTGAACCTCTATAGTCATCCAAAGATATTTGGGTGTCTTGATTGGGTCCATCACACCTATCCCTCATTATCTCCATTAGTGCATGTTTGGGAGGAGGTCCCTAAGACCACCCTTGAGGCCTCCATTAGCTATTCACTCTCGTCGAGGTTAAGCCTCGACTTCTCTGTTTGTGCAACCAGATGACCAGATTGACATATCTTCTGATTCATCTGAGCCTAGATCTCCTTCATCCATACTCATGGAACAACTAGCAGAAGAAGAAAATAATCTCCAGAATCAGCTTCAGTGCCTCAATGATCTATTCCGAGCCTTTATGAATCCACCGCAACGTCCTATGATGCAAGATCATTACAATCCCGTTGCGGTGGCGATTGAACCTCGAGTCCAAATCCCAGCTGGAGGTCTTGATAATGAACTCAAGCCCAACATGATTCATGTTATTCCTAAATTTCATGGGCTTAATTTCGAAGATCCTTTCCAGCATATCAAGCAACTCAAGCATCTAGCCTAGACCTCCAGGTCAGAAGCTCAAAATTGGGATATCTTGCTCATGAAAATGTTCTCCTTCTCTCTCTTAGACAAGGTCGCTCAGTGGTACCAAATCCTAACTCATCCAATCAACATGTGGTCTGAACTGCAATATGAGTTTTTGAAAAAATTCTTCCCTGTTGGTTAGACAAATGCTCTGGGACACTAGATCAAACATTTCATGCAGCAAGCAGGAGAACCGCTTCATGAGGCATGGGATCACTTTCTGGATCTCATGCGAAAGTGCCCCCACCATGGAGTTCCTAAATGGAAACAAGTCTAGTCTTTTTACTAGGGACTCCATGAGGATAATCGATTATTTATCAATGCGACCTGTAGAGGAAGCAGCATGGGTCAACACGAAGACACCGTGTCGGAGATTCTTGAGAAAATGTGCGAGAACTCCATCAATAATGAATCTATGGGCATGTTCGACCGAACGAATGCCGGTGCATTGACGAATCTGTGGGAGCACATGAGACGTAGGTCCTATCCTCTTCCGTCGACTTGGAGTTAATGGCCAGTCGCCTGGACAAGGTCTCGATCATTGAGAAGAAGGTGGATGAGCTGACTCGACATTTGTAGCGAGCCACCTTTGCGCAAAACCCGTTTGCACAACCACCCTCTAGGAGGGAGGCTGTGCATAACATTTGCCACCAATCTTCTCAAGGGATGGATCCATACCCACTCCTGTCTGATCTAGGGTTCAAAGGAAACTCTGGATCCGCTTACTCTAGTTAGGGAACTCTGAACCCTTGTCTTCTGATTTCTCCGAGGTTCCTCAAGCCTGTGAGGACCTCAACGCCATCCAAAACGATCCTTTCTCAAACACTTACAACCCTGGATGGCGTAATCATCTTAATTTTACATGGTCAGGGAACAATCAAAATTAGAGACCTTAATATCAGCCAAGTTTCTCGTCCATATCAGCCGCCTCAACCTTGGCCCAACTTGACTGACCAAACTGGGTCAACTCGAGAAGATCAAATGACTCTTATCCTTTAGACTCTGGCTGACATTCAGAAGACGAATGTGGCTATGCAAAAATAGCACAAAGATGAGATAATAGAGGTTCACAATCAACTTTCCCAGATGGCAAATCCCCGCCAACCTTGTGCACTCCCTTTGCAACCTTTGCCCAATCCAAATAACGTGTTGAACCAGAGGCACATTATGAACCTGACTTAGGGCTAGGCTCACTATGTCTATTAGGCCCCTTCTACCCCATCACATGATGGGATGGGGGTTTCGACATCATACGTTGGTTATCAGCAGCAACCACCTCTTTTGCCTACCCCAACCCAGAACCAGGTAGGACTAAATTTTGTTACCACCCGTAGTGGCAAAACAACTCATGACCCACCTTGCCCGAGCCACTCTCAACCTGGTAGTTCAAACCCAAACCCTAGGTTGGTCATCTAGGATACCCCTGTCCTAGATCAAGAACCTGGACTAATTTTAGAGGAACTTGCAGAGGTTCCATTTCTAGAGACCTTGTCCAAAGGAAAGAGGAAACCCAAACCCGTGGCTCTTGAGGAGGACTTGGTCAAGCTCTTTGAGTTGGTCCAAATAAACATCCCGTTGATGGATGCAATTCTCCACGTGCCGGCTTATGCAAGATTTCTGAAGGATGTATGTACACCTAAGCATAAGCCGCAAACCAAAGGTGGGAATACAATTGTATTATTGAAGCAAGTCAGCACCATCATTTTGAGCAGACTCCTGCCTAAGGCAAAAGACCCTGGTACCCCTCTAATTTCATGCAAAATCGGTGATTTAGAATTCGACAGAGCCCTTTTAGACTTAGGAGCTTCCATTAATTTGATCCCTACGTCCCTACTAGATCATTTCGAGGAGACTGAGCTAAAATCAATTGAGGTGACTTTACAGTTAGTTGATTGATCAATCAAGTCACTTAGAGGAGTTCTTGAGGATGTTCTAGTTCAGATCTGCGATTTCTACTTTCTTGTGGACTTCATTGTATTTGATATGGACACTCCTGAGAATCTGAAGAATACACCGATTATATTAGGTAGTTCGCTCTTAGAGACAGCTAGGGTGAACATTAATTGCGAAGAGGGCCAGATTGAATTGAAATTCGGGAATAAGACACTAAAAATTGATATATTTAAGGCCCAAAAAGGAATTGACTACAGGGCAGTGGAACAAGTATGTGACATCAGTTCTGTGGTTGAGGACACATTTCTCGAGGACAACCTGATTATCCCTGATCCTTAGCCCCAAGCAGATCATACCCCACAGATAGAGGAGCCTAGCACCGATCTAGACCCACACACAGCTCCTACCTTTTCTTTTGAGGCCCATCCCGACCTGCCTGCTTTGCTGATAACCCCGTTATGGAACTAAAGCCTCTTCCCGATCATCTAAAATACGTCTTTTTGGGTTCTAATCAGACATTTCTTGTGATTATCAATTCCCACCTTACCTCTGATTAGGAAACATGTCTGATTTCTATCCTTCAGTAGCATCGGAGAGCCATTGGTTGGACTATCGATGATCTGACTGGCATTATCCCTTCATATTGCACACACCGCATTTATACCGAAGTGGGTGCATGACCATCCCTTGAAATGCAAAGACGTCTGAATCCTAATTTGCAGGAGGTCATGAAAAAGGAGATCATCAAGTGGTTAGATGCAGGGATCATCTACCTGATCTTCGAGAGTAGGTGGGTGAGTCCAATCCAGGTTGTGCCTAAGAAAGCAGGACTCACCAGGATTACGACTGAAACCGGAGAAACCATACCGATCCATATAGAAAGCTCATGGAGAGTCTGCATTTATTACAGAAGACTGAATGCCTCTACGAAGAAGGATCATTTCCACTTCCGTTCATTAATCAGATGCTCAAGAAATTAGCGGGAAATCGTTTCTTCTACTTTTTGGATGGGTACTTTGGTTATAATCAAGTGGCAATCCATCCTAAGGACCAAGAGAAGACCACCTTCAAATGCCCCTACGGGACATACACATTCCGTAGGATGCCTTTCGATCTCTGCAATGCACCCACTACCTTCCAGCAGTGCATACTTGCCATATTCTCAGATATGGTAGGTGAATATCTTGATGTCTTCATGGATGACTTCTTAGTATTTGGGGAATCTTTTGATGATTGCCTCCTGCACTTTTTCCAAATCCTCAGGTGTTGCATCGAAGTGAATTTGGTTCTTTCTTGTGACAAGAGCCATTTCATGGTTCTTGAGGGAATTGTCCTAGGACATCTCATCTCTAAAAAAGGCATTCAGATTGACTGAGCCAAGGTGAATTTGATTTCTAAGCTCCCTATGCCCAGCACGATCAAGGACATCCACTCTTTTTTGGGGCACGTCGATTTTTATCGTTGTTTCATTCCTAATTTCTCAAAAATCACATGCCCCTTGACTAATTTTCTCTCAAAGGATGTCCCTTTCGAGATCACCGATGAGTGCATTCACGCGTTTGAATGCCTACATGATCTAGTTACTCAAGCACCAATCCTACAATCCCCTGACTAGTCTCTACCCTTTGAAATCATGTGTGATGTGTCTGACTACGCATTGGCGATGGTGCTTGGGCAGAAAGTTGACAGGAAACCTGTGGTCATCTACTATGCCAGCAAGATGCTAGATGAGGCTCAATGTAACTACATGGTTACTGAGAAAGAGCTGTTAGCAATAGTATTTGGCATGGAGAAATTCAGATCTTATCTTCTGGGTTCCCGTGTCATCATTTACTCAGATCACACCGCTGTGAAGCACTTACTCACGAAGAAGGATGCGAAACCTCGATTAATCTGTTGGATCTTGATGTTGCAAGAATTTGATCTCGAGATTCGCAACAAAGTGGGAAAATAGAATGTGGTAGTTGACCATTTGTCCCATCTTCCTTCTTTAGTCATCGACCCGTCTGGTTCGATCACCGAGCATTTTCTGAACAAACATTTACTAGCTATTCATGATCTCCCCTGGTTTGCTGATATAGTAAACTACTTGGTTATGGGGAAAGTCTCGCCAGATTGGGTGACTTCCAGGTAGGACAAGCTGATTTCCGAGGCCAAGTACAATATTTGGGAGGAACCGTATCTCTTCCACATTGGCAATGATTAAGTGATTTGGAGATGCATTCCTGACGACGAGGTCAATGACGTGATCTCATTTTGTCACGACCAGGCCTGCGGTGGCCATTTCTCTCGGCGTAAAACCATAACGAAAATTCTCCAGTGTGGGTTCTTCTGGCTCACAATGTTCAAAGTGCACAAATGTATTGTAGGACATGCACTCATTGTCAGACCCTAGGCAACATGGGCCCACGGGATATGATGCCCTTGAACCTGATAATTGTGTGGAAATCTTTGACATATGGGGAATCGATTTCATGGGACCCTTTCTCGGATCTAACGGCTTCGAATATATCTTGCTTGCTATTGATTACATCTCTAAATGGATCGAAGTTGTCCCCACAAGAACTAGCGATCATAAAGTTATTCTCCGATTCATCCAGGAGAACATCTTCTCCAGATTTAGGGTTCCTAAGGCCATCATTAGCGATGGCGGGTCTCATTTCAACAATGTTCACTTCCAGTCCCTGATGAAAAATTACGGGGTGTCGCATTGTATCTAGACTCCTTACCACCCCCAGACTAATGGACTGGCAGAACTGTCGAATCGAGAGATCAAGAAGATCCTTCAGGTCACTATTTGGCCTGATAGGAAGGACTGGTCTACTCGCCTTCCAGAAGCTTTGTGGGCCTATAGGACCTCCCACAAGACCCAATTAGGCATGTCTTCCTTCATATTAGTGTACGAAAAGGCATGTCACCTTCCCATAGAGATGGAGCATAAGGGCTATTTGGCAATATGGAAGTGCAATTTGGATCTAATGAATGCTGGAATACACCACCGATTTCAAATGTGAGAGATCGAGGAACTATGCAATGATGCATACGAGAACTCACGTATCTACAAAGAGTGGGTCAAAGCCTTCCATGACAGGTATATTGTGCGAAAATCTTCCTACCATAGTCAAAAAGTCCTACTCTTTGATGCCAAGCTCAAACTCTTCCCAAGAAAACTCAGATCTAAGTGGATTGGAACTTTCTTGGTAAGAAAATTCTTTGGAAATGGAGCCGTTGAAATTAGTAAACTTAGCCATGATTCTGAACCTTTTGTCGTGAACGGTCAAAGACTTAAACCGTTCATTGAACTCACCAACCTGAACATGGCTGAGTTATCTTTTAATCTCCATTCTCCCTGAGCTTATTGCACCTAGTTGATTGTGTTAAACTTAGCACTTAATGGGAGGCAACCCATCATCTCTTTGAAAAACCCGAAATCCTTTTGACATATCTCTTCGCTGAAATCAAATTGCACCTTAGGGTTCGTCCATTAGAACAGCTAACTCCACCTCTGGTACACCTACCAGAGCTTGAAATTGTTCGCAACAGTCACCCCGATCTGTCCACCCACCCTTTTCGAACCTGTTCTAATGTACCATCTAAGCTGAATTTGAACCCATCTAATTTACAATGAGGACATTGCAAATCATAGGCATGAGGGGGTACTAAAGTACAAAATGTCGTGAAAATCAACTCTCACAAAAGGTTTCACACAAAAAAAAAGAAGATTAAGGAAAGAGAAGGTCCATTTGAGAGAAAAATGAGAAAAAGGAGGGAGGAAAAATTGAAAGAAAAGAAAGGAGCAAAAAGATAAAGAAAAAAAATGGAGTCCCATGAAAATGATATGGAACTTACCTAACTTTTAGGTTGGATCGAATGATGAATTAAGACCTGGAAGGTTAAAACTTAAGGGATTAGTGGTGAATACCAACCTTAGGCCTCTTGGATATGTTCTGAGATTTAAATACTCATGTACTTGTCAAGATTAGGATTAGTCCTCAAGAGGTTGAGGAAAGTGCAAAGCTTGTGTATTAGGTCTAAGGCTTAGGTAGTAGTCGGCCTCGTTAATTGACCTCTGGTTTGCGGGACTTGGTAACTTAAGCACCCAAAAATCACACACAGTCAGTTCAGTGCGCTTAAATATGAAATTATGCCTAAGCATTTATGTTGTTCTGTAAGTGGTCCTAAGATGTAGATTAGGAGCGGCTTGAAAACACAAGTTGATTTGGACGAGTTCCCAGCGTGGAGAGGTGGGAAATTCCCCTCGAAGATGCCAAATAACATACCATCTCCTCGGTGCTTGTCTCCTAGGATATCTAAATATCCTATTGGGGGCACGTAAGCACCTTATGCTGGTTCAGATGTCATGGCTGGCATTATCACGAAATGTCGATTGCCAGGGTTTGGATTTAGCTACAGAATGCCATGAGCGGCACTATCTCGAAGTGTCGAAATCCAGGGTTCTAGGGGTTACATAGGCGGTGCTATCTCGAAGCATCACTTTCTAGGGATCCTGCGAGGATTGATGGTAGGGACCAGGAATCTAATACAGAATGTGTTTAGGGCCAATTTGAGGATTGATCTAAGGAAAAATATAATAAAAAAAAGAGAGAGAAAGCTCTCCACAAATAAAAAAATCTTCTTCTATCCCTCTCTCTCTTACAAAAATGCATTGGCAAACCGAACCTGGGCTAACCATGTTACAAGCATGGGTGCTTTAACCATTGGGTTCAACGAACCTTAGGTTAGTTCCTGTGAGCCTTAGAAACCTTCGCGGTAGACTGAGGTGAAAGCTAGTCAGGTCTGGATCTGGGCTGGTACTTGAGTACCTTTAGGCCTATTGTTGGTATTAAGATATGATTCCTAGAGGTGTGGCTTGTAGGGCATCCTGACGATTACATCCGACCAAGATAACTGGTTTGGTCCATAAAGTTTTGTTAAGGGACTAGCAAAAGTTAGGCATTGGGGTATGATGGGAACACCATCATGATCCATAACTAGCTAAATTTGGTCTGATAAAGTTGGTAAAAGCTCCTAGATAACCTTAGGGGGTCCTAAGTGCTTGATATTCTATTTTGAGAAGAAAATATGAAAACATGGTTATTTCTGTAATTTTACCATCTTATCACAAATATAGGTTAACCACAGGATATTTTAGGGGTTTATTAAAGGTCATATAGTCATTAATGTCTAATAAGTGGGTCCATACAGATAGAAACAGGTTTTCACGCATTTTAAGAATTAATGGACATCTAAAACCCTAAAAATAGACCCACTTAATTAACTAAGGATTTGGTCAGGATAAAATTCACCTGAACCCTCTAAAAATCATAGAAAAATATTCTCTAAGGTTTGGCATCCTTGATTTTACCATCTGAACCCATTTTGACCTAAAATAGTCTCAGATAGACAGTTGCCCTAATTTAGATTTCTACGTAATTTATCCAGTCAAACTTGGTCAAAACCTAAATCCGACTTTACCATTAGATTCCTTGGGTCCAAATTAGATTTGTACCAAAATTTAGGCCAAATCAGAGATCATCTTGACCAAGTTTGCATTTTGGTTCAGTTTGACTCTTTTCTCTCACACACATGCCCCTAACTTTTGAATTCGTTGCAAATTACCCCATAATTTCTTCATCTTCTTTGCAGAATAGTCCTTTCCGCCAATGAAGGTCAACTGAACTTCAGGCGAACTTTGACCAGACCAAATCCTACTCTAATGGCAATCAAATCCCACCAAACTTTGTGGGATTGATGTTCACACCTAGACAAACCTATTGGGACAGATCCTAACTCCTAAAATCCATTGATTCGTGCGTGCCAACTCATTGAATCAATGGGTGTTTCTTGATTCCTAAAATAGCACATCCGAGCTCTTTCCTAATCTAGAGCCCTCTTTGCAGCTCTATTTAAACCCTGGTACCCCTGCCTTACCTCCTTAGCAAATTTTGGTCAGAAAAAACCTTCTCTCTTCCCTCTTTGGCCACCTTTGCAGTTTGCTTTGGCGACATCCTCCATCCTGCTTCTCCACACCTCCAACTATCAAATTGGAGGTGCTACCATCTTCCTTTCTTCTTCATGCACCTCTCCAATCAAAGGGAGGGCGTTCCTCTGCCTCAATCGCCATCACCGCTTCACCGTCCCTACCATCTTCTCTGGCTCCAGTCAGCCACAACCGGAGCCCTCCACCTATCTCCTCCCCTCTAAGTCTCTCTATTCCTTCTTTTCTCCCTCTACTTTCTTTTCACCTACACACAAGTCACTGACGACCACCGCACCGCCCTCCCGCACTTCATCTTCTCCATGGCTGGCAAAACTCTGGCAAGTTTGGTCGGCCTCCATAGTCCACCAAATCACCCCGCACCACCTCCACAAGCTCTGTCGCACCTCTCTTGTCAAAATCCCTCTTCTAATTTGGACTTTCATCCACCAACGCACTCCATCGAACTCCACCTCCTTCTCACACCTTCTCTGACTCCGTCAACCCTCCAAACGCACACATTCACCACACAACCACCATCGACGCACTTGCCTTCTCATGGCGACCCTTCTGAGATTATCTGACAAGGCCGAGAGGCCGTGCTTTCCTTTTCAGGTGTTCATCAGACGTCTGCCGCCGTGACCTTCTCTGACCTCCACTACAGTACTCTGGCTGTGTTCTTCATTACTACCACCTCCAGGCACTGTGGGCTATCTCCAGGAGTCTCCCCAGGCATCCAATTACGGTCGGCAGTGTCATTCTCTACCTCAATTGAAAGCTAAACCTACTGCTGCTACGCATGCGACGAAGGTGAGTGGGATTGTCCCACATCGTGGAACACAGAAGCATGCGTAGCATATAAATTATTTTTGTGTTTATAGCTATTCACCTCAGCATGCACACGGGGTGAGATCCCACTCACGCACGCGCATATGCACACCCTCACCTGTTGTTCATGCCACGTGGGTCTGGGCCTTGGTCCATTTATTCGATTACCTGAGTTTGGTCTGGTTTGTCCGATCCTGAGAGAGAAAGAAGAGAAAGATAGAGAGGAGGGGGGTTTTGCCCTCTGCTACTCTCTACACTTAACGAAATTTGAGAGGCCTTCATCTCTGAAGCTATTGTGGTTGTGCCTCTCCTCTTTGGCCTGAAGGAAATAGAGAAGCCTTTGCCTCTGCTGCTGGTTTTGAGTCACTGTTGCATTATTGAAAAACTTAAGTTGACCTGGAATATTTGGTTGGATTCACTATTCATTTATTTGAGATACTTGAGCTTAATTAAAAGGGGTTAATTGGTGATTCAAATCACCATTTTAACTCATCAGTTTTTGCACATTGATATTTAAATCTTGATATATCATTCTTGAATCAATTCTGATTGCAATTGTTTATATCTCTTACTTAGAATTGTGATCTTGAGATTAATTGATTGATTGCTCCCTATGTTCGACCTTAGATTCTTTTCAAGCTATAAATTGTATTTGTTTTTTGTGATTTATCGGATATACTACAGTGCATCAATTTTAAACACCGATTCAGAGCGATTAACATAGGTTAGGGCCTCTAATTTAGGGTACATCCTAAGGGTAGAAGGCTCTAGGTTGGTGCACAACCTAAGTTGAGGGTTCAAGTCAAGGTGGGTCAAATGGGGGGTGGATAAGGGAAAGTGTGCGTTAGCTATGGGGGGATTTAGGTTGGGCTTAGGTGGGTTGTCTTAGGTTGGAGTGGGGCTAAGTGGAGATTAGGTTATGTGGAGGGTCATTAGTAGGGGTGTTGGGCTTGTGTAGGTGGGCTAGTGTGGTGTATATGTGGGCCTAGAGAAAATATGTAATAATACAATGTTTTAACTACTACTAGGTCCATATGTACGTAAATAAAAATAAGGAGAATATAAATATAGGTATTATAAATGTGCACCAATAGTATTTATGTATGTAATGTGTATAGAAAGTGATATGTATACATGAGATATTAATTTATGTGAATGTGCACATGTGTATGCGTATATGTGAGGTGCATGGGTGTGTGCATGGGTGTGTATGGGTTGGTGAAATTGGACTTGAACACTAGCTTGCATGGGTCTACATGGGATTGTCTGATCTGTTAGGGTTTGTCCTCAAACTGCATGCTCTTGTCTCCATCTTCCTTCTTGGATGCTTCTCCTTATTCTGCATCATTTAGGTCCTAATGTTGCTCCAAGTTTATGGCCCTACATAGATAAATTGGCATTGTCACTAAGGATACCATAAAATGGTAAAATTTGGTTTTAGGATATACAAATGCAATTATGCATGCTATATATGTAATGAATGCAATATTCACATAATGTATGCTAGGTTTAAGTTTAATTTAGTCAAACTAGGCCCAATGATTGATATGCAATCATGGGCCCTAGGATATTATTTCATGTTTTAATATTTTCTATTTTCACTCATAGGTTATCTAGTGACGTGTATACATCTGAGTAGCCTAAAATGTTTATTTATGCATGTTCTTAGTACCATAGAAGCATCATGCATTATAAATAGTGCATAACATGCATCATCATGCATTTAGGTCAATTTGTATAAATTGTATAGTAATTTGCCTCCTTTTGTGGCCATGGATAGGGCAATATTTATCGGGGCCTCAGATTGAAGATCCAACCATATGGATCTGATCAAGGTGACGATCAGAGTTCAATGACTTTGAGATCGCCTTGATCGAATTTTCGTAGCATCAGATGCAGTCTGAGGAATATCAGAGGTCAAGGAACTTGGTGGTGTAAATCCATAACTTAGATGAAAAATCCAACCGCATGAATGGGTTTGGATTGACGATCGCAGCCTAAAGAAGCGAAAATCGATCCAATTTGACATCCATGGCACCACCTACGAGCATATGAAGATAGATGGCCAGGATGGTGCCACGAGGAACCATTCCAACCATCCAAACCCACTCACACCCCTCCGCTCAACTTTTGAAGGCTCAAGCAACCAAGGATCTCAACTGTTGGATGAAGATCCAACGGCCATGAACGGCTAAGCACAAAAGCCTCCACGTGGCACAGTTGGAGGCTTGGCGCAGTAGTCGAGCACGCATCCACAAAGAGGGAGGTGCGGGTTCAAACCCTACCTCGCCTCAAATCAGCTGAAGGAGTGCGCGTGGCTAAATTTAGCCGTTGGATGAAGCACGAATGGATGATTGAACGGTGATGTGGCATGCGGAGAGGCATTCATCACGCACGTGCGCGATGACGTGCGATCAGACGCACCATCGCATATGGGTGCACTTAACGTTTGAAGAGGAAGCAATGCTTAAGGCTTTTAAGCTGTTTGATCTCTTGATCGAACTGCTGAGATCTTGAGATCGTGGGAGCACGCCTCAATGGTTGAAGAGTAGTGGCCAGTGACGTGGCGCGTTGTGGTGCTTTCGATCCGAAGCGAGCGACAGTGATGAGGCACACCGCTATAGCAACGGCCGTCTATAGTGACACTCATAAACGTCACTAAAGGTTTTGATATTAATGTTAAAGCTTGTAAAAGGTCCTTTTTGCCCCCATGACTACACCTACGAAAGGCCCTACACCCTCCACATATTCTTCATCCCTTCCATCATCTTTATCTCTCTAAGAGCTAAGAACTCAAGTTCTAAAGCTCGCTCTAGTGCTCCCAAGCTACGGGAAGCTCCATTAGAGTTAAAAACAAAATTTTGCACCTCTCATTCCCTTCGCAGAGCTCTTGCCAGCTGTCTTCTAGTCCCTGCTCTGGAAGTGGATCCTACGACGCTAACGCCCTGCCTCACCCCTGGTTCTTCCTGATCCGTCCTTCGTCATCCGTCTTCGCTCTCCTTCCAAGTGACGTCTGTCCAGCTCATCCTTCAAGCAGCCCTCGAGGAGGATAACTTCTCTCCCCCTTCTCTTTATCACTTTCTAGATTAGATTTCCCGCTTTTTAGTTGTAGTTGTAATGACATTATTTTGAGTAAAAATGTTGTTTCTCTCTCTCTCTCTCGCTTTCTCTCTCTCTTTAGTTGTAGTGTTTATATTGCAAATAGAATAGAAATCATTGTGAATGTCTCATTTATAAACAAAAATTACAAAAAAAAAAAAAACTACAGATTTCAAATCAACGTAACCACCTTGTATTTGATTGATAGATTTTCTTGCGAGCTGCACTACAACGATGAATTTTCTAAACTCAAATCTTTTCGCAACGAATTCCTGTACATCATTTTGGCACCATTGCCTAGGAGGCAATGGATCTTGATTTTTCTTCCGCATTCTTCGCACATATTTGCTTTCTAACTATCTTGCATTCCTTTTCTATTGTCTTGTAGGTACCTCAACCAGGAATCTTCAAGCAGTAGAAAGGAGAGTAAAGTGCGGTTAAAGATAATTGTAAGTGCTCCCCCATTCTTTCCCCCTTAATAGATTTCATTCCATCATCCTAATTCAAACCTTAATTAACCTAGGTGTTCTCAAAAACCCTTAGATTAGTTTGGTTGCTTTGATTTCCACTTTCACCCACCTCACACCTGCTTTAAAAAAAAAAAATCTAAAAGAAAACCACAGAGGTACATAACCTCTTTTGATTCTTCATACTCAACCGACGTCCCGATCTTTGGAACTAGTACACACAATCAAACACATAATTGAGTAGAAATCAGATTAGGTAACCACTTATGTGCCTAACTCAGTGGTGCATCAAGGCCAATTGTTTGAGTTGTTTGGGCTGCACCACTTCATATAAAAACAACTCATCAAGTAGCTTGCTCATTAGGGTTAACAATTAGGGTCAATACTAGGCACTCCACTTTATTTTGATTTTTAAGGAAAACATCTTCACTCGTGTTTGCAAATCTTGGTGTGCCTCTTGAATTTGATGGAAATCACCCTCATTCAAACCCTAAAAGCTACCTAAGCAAGATTTGAACTCTAAAAGCCACTCATCCAAATAATCTTGCTTGAAAACCTTGGTTGTGCACGCACTCACACTTATTCAATCAATCATTAAGGGCACAACCCATTTTAAGAGCCCACCACATTCCAAAAGCACTACTATCCCAGGCCTAATCTAAAATCAAGTAGACGTTGCCCCTAGGGCTCATCAGTCTGTTTCAAGATATTTCTTATATTGTGGTGTGAATTTGTGACATTTGCATTCTCCAAAAGGTGCTAAGTTGGGTGGCTTGATTATCAAGCTACATAAGTAGGCAGGGGTTTGTCATAATTAGTGGCCATCAAGACACGCTCCCCTTGTCTTGCCATCTCAACTTAACCAGCTTTTGGATTAAGGACAACACAAAATTCGTGTTGTGGTTTGAGTTTATTTTGGAGCATAGGTCCTTAGGCTACCCAACTTAAGGACAGGCTTGTATTATTATGTTGCAGGGTTCATATCCCCAGTCCTTCCGATGTGTTCTTAGTTTTTGTTTGGAAGGAGGTCATTGAATTTCCGCTTGGAATTAGACCATTCAAGGAGGCATAGGTTGAATTTTAATCCAATTGATCCCATGGCTGATCAACCACCTCCTTTGCCTTAGAATCTGCAAGAGATGTTGCAAAGGCAGCAAATGTAAGAATAGTTCTAGCGAATGCTTGGTCAAGGCATTCAACCCTTGAAAAATTTTTATGATCCTTCTAATTACAGGGATCGTCTCTGTGTCTAGATTCCAGTCGGTGACGTAGAAATCAAGCTCCAGGTGTTAAGCCTGATCAAACATTTCCATGGACTTGGCTCTGAAGACCTGTTTCAGCATTTGGAGAGCTTGACCACTTTGGTCCAAACCACCAAAGCACGAAATGTGGGAGAGGAGCAAATGATCATGAGGCTTTTCCCCCACTCTCTTAGGGATAAGGCTATACATTGGTATCAGACTATTGGAAGGCCGATCGCAACTTGGAATGATCTTAAATCAACTTTCCTAAAGAAATTCTTCCCAGTTGGGCATACTAATGCTTTGTGACGAGCAATTACTACTTTCGTCCAGCGGCCAAGGGAACCGCTTCATGGTGCCTGGGAGCGATTCTAGGATCTATTATGGGAGTGTCCACACCATGAGGTGCCGAAATGGCAACTCATGTAGATCTTTTATCACGGGTTGACTGAGCAACTCCATAACCATGTGGATGCTTCTTGCGGAGGCAATTTCCTCAAGAAGGATGCATTATGTCGGATTCGCACAAGGTTCCGAGTTTGGAAAACCCATTGTCATAGTTCGATTCCCAAGAAAATCCATCGATCAGGTAGAATTTATAATCGAAACTCAAAAAGTTAGTCCTGGGTCGAACACGGGGAGGTGAATGTTTGGTTTTGAAAAATACATGTTTCGCTTTATTTCTTTTTTGTCATTTTTTTATATTTTATAATTTCTTTCTTGTATTTTTAATAGGGCAAGAGATCAGGTTGATGAAATTTTATCTAGCTAATCTACTTGCAAAATATAAAAGAAAGTGGGAGAGAAATAGTCATATATTTCAAAACGAATGTTTGTTACAACTAGGAAAGCAAGAAAACTACGCTAGTAAGCGGAAAAGATAGATAGAGATGAGAAGAATCACCCTCGATGGTCATTTGGAGGATGACTTGCTCTGACGCCGCCTGGAGGAAGGTGGTGAGGAGAGGGACGAACGAGGATAGAGCAAGAGGACGGAGGGTGAGACAAGATGGCATCGCGGCGAGGATCTTCTTCCCGAAGGGAGGTGAGAAGATGGCCACGGGATGCTCCACGAAGGGGGATGAGAGGTGGGAACAAATATTTATTTTCTACTTTAGACAAGCATCCCGGGCTTGGGACAAGCTTTCTCTAGAGCCTTGGAGGTGGCGAGAGGAAGAAAGGAAGAGATGAAGAAAAATAGGAGGGGTAGGGGTCCTTTTATTGTGGAGGAAAGAATCAAATTCGTATACAGGACATTTAGTGACGGTCATAAATGTCGCTGAAGATTCGTCGTAAATGTCACTGAAGACAGCCTTACACCCACATTGTCGCTGCGCTGGTGCGCACTCCGCACACTTGTGTCGCACACCTTTACGTACTACGTGCCTGCGTGTGTTGCCACTGCTACGCGTGTGTGCCTCAGCACATGTGCATGTGCCCGCGCTGCTATGTGCATGCGGTGGTGCATGCGTGTGCATGGACGGCCTGGGTTGAGCCACGTGGCGCGATCTGGGTCGTCCATCTTCTTTCCGTTGTAGCAGCTGCTACAGAGGTCAGATTGAGTCGATTTTTGCATCGTTAGACTGCAATTGTCAACCCAAATCTATTTGCATGGTTGAATTTGTTGTTTGAAGCTCCGAATTACATCACCTAGTCCTTTGACTTTTGATCTTCCTCGAACTTTATATAGTGCTACGAGACTCAGATCAAGGCGATTTCGGAGGCGTTGGACTCTAGTCGTCGTCCTGATCAGATCCGTATGGTCGGATCATCAATCTGAGGCTCTAAAATAAATCTCCTCTCTTGATCGCAGAAAGGATGCAATTAACCTAAAATATACACAACTACCCTAAATGTAGAATGATGCATGTAATGCAATATTTATAATATGGAATGCAAATCTAAGCCTAGGAACATGCATAAATAGTCATTTCAACCTAAATGGATGTGTCTACATCATACCCCCATGCCTATCTCTTACTATTCCCTAGAAAAATTAAACTACATGCTATGTATAAAAATAGAATTTGGACTCAATCGCTTAGGCTTAAGTTGTTTATTAACAATTGAAAATTTCAACTAAGGTCCTAAACTATGAAAACTCAATAGTACCCAGGTGTTTGCCAAAATGCAGACTGCTCAAGTCCTCGCCTTATTTGAAAAGGGAAGATACATTTTTTTACTTTTCTTCTTTTCTAATTTTTTTGGACTTTTGGAGTTTGAGAGTTTCGGGATAACTTTTTATGGCTACCCAACCTGCCTAAGACTCGAGAAGGATTCTAAGTGCTAAGCATCTTCTAAAAGGGTGATAGACTCACTAAGCGACCGTTAAAATGGACTTCGGGTTTCTACGACCCTAGGTGACCTTAAAGATTTCTACCTAGAGGTTTATCTTTTCGAATGGTATCTTTCTCCCTAACTTTAAATTTTTTATGGGGTCAACACAAGGGTGAACCCAGTGTATATCTCCCTAGTTTATTCTACTTCCCTGCTTTTTCCCTAAGCGTTTTGGGAATTATTTATGCATTTTTGTGAGCTGGTCTCTGGACAATCAGCCAATGGGCTGTTACCCACGCCAAATTGCCAGCCATACTCGTGCGGTGAAGTGTGGTTTATTTTTTTATTTTTTCTTCTTTTTTTTTAGTACCATTTTTCTTCTTTTTCTAAGTAGGTGGCTTCTCTAATCTAAGATTTACTTAAAAGTAGTAGAATAAGTGTGGTCAAGTAGCTAGGCTCTGGACAACTGGCTAATGGGTTGTTACCCATGACAACTTGCCAACCATACAACTCTAGAAAGTTCATTAGCTACCCAATTTTCGAAGAAACCGCCGAAAAGTGAGTTAGTGCAAATAGTGTTAGATGCTTAGACTTAAAATCCCCTCAAATAGAGGGCAGGTTGATAAGTTGTGTACTTATCATCCCAATTTATTTACCAAATTAAAGTAAAATTACTTGACGAGGATTCAAGACTAAGTCCACATTCGAGTGAACACTTGAGCTAATTAAATTTGAAGACCTAAAGAGTTGAAGTGTTTAGGTCCTCTCATATCATTTCCTAAAGTTAATAACACCTAATGCCTTGTTCTCTTCCCCTAATTCTATTTTTTTTCCTTTTTTTGTCTTTTTGAATATTCAATTTTTTAAAAAGAAAATAAAGAAATTCTATAGAGCTAACGAAATAATTTCAGGATTAAGTATTCACCCCCCATTCCTAAATGATGTAATGTCGTCATTGTAGAAATAAAGACATGAAAGGGTTGGAATAACATAATATCACCTGAGTTTCATGACAATCTGGTCAGCTCCGCAGAGAACGTGGAATATACACACGTGCCAAATTTACATTCAGCTAGGCATAAAGTACATACAAGGAAGAAATGGAGAATTCACAAGTGTGGTTCAGAATCAAAATCAAAAGATTAATCCTTAAACCCGCCAACAGAAGATGTCCGCAGATGTGCACCAAGTTGTGGTGTAGACCCATGCCCCAAAGTCAAGTGGTTTTAAGGTTCTGGATGAAAATCACCCAGAATCGAAGATTGTTGTATTTACGGGGCTAGGCCTGCAGTTTGGTGGTTTTCAACCCAAGACTAAAATGTCGGACAAAAGGTAGATTTGGTTAACTAGGTTCAGATGTCCAGTTAATGTTCAACTCAAAGAAATAATTAGTTATTCCAGGCTTGGGTCGCACATCCAAGGTATCGTAAGGGTCGTGGTAAAAAGTAGGTGGTTTTAGGTCAACAGGAACCCTTAAATCCAAACTCTTGCTTTCCCTGAAGTAAACTTCCCAGATCCTCACTTCCAAATTCCTATCCTCCAACATCA
Source organism: Thalassia testudinum (assembly GCA_037157565.1). Classification (NCBI taxonomy): domain Eukaryota; kingdom Viridiplantae; phylum Streptophyta; class Magnoliopsida; order Alismatales; family Hydrocharitaceae; genus Thalassia; species Thalassia testudinum. The sequence continues at coordinate 103,511,263 of JAZHRO010000063.1, forward strand.
AGTGTTCGGTCTCTGGGACCTCTAGCATATCATTCACCCCAAATGATTTACCCAAGTCCATAAATTGTGGCTGACTCAGAATTGACTTGGGTATAATGATTTCCAAATCAAAATCAATCCCTTCGAGGTGTGGTTGAGGAATGGGGCTACTGATTGAATCTTCTAGTAAATGAGGATTCGAATCCTCCAAGTTAGCCCAAACCAAATCCAAATCTTCAATGAACGGGCTATCGAATGGTTCATCATGCTCCTTGAGCTCTGTTGCAATGGTTTGTCGGGCTTTTTAAGTCAGTCACGTTATAGTATAGGTGACTAAGAATTGACAACAAATAAGAATTTATTACTCGAAAACCTAAGTATCCGAGGTCGAATACAAGGAGCAAATGGAATTTATTCACTAATCTCAATAATGTAATTGAACACTTAGAGTTACTCAAAGCTTAATGCAGAATATAAATGCAAGAATTTAAGAGTCAATGGTTGATTGCGCAGCAATCATAAGTCTTAATTGGCCTAGATTAAGCTAGGACTTAGCATAAGTTAGGGTTATTCATGCATGCATATGCATTATCTGCATCTTTACTGCTTTCCTTTAGCTATGCATAAAATAATGTTATAATGTGCTGATTAAGTGCATTATGTCGATTGCAGGGAATAAGCTGATCAGGAGCTGGATCTGAAGCTGGATCAGGAATAATAGGAGTTGTAGCAGAGCTGGAGAAGAAGGCCTAGTTTAGATGTAGGAATAATAATGTAAGGGGGTTAAAAGTTTGTTATTCTATTAAGTAGGAATAAAGCAGTAAAATGTGAAGAGCTTAGGTCCATCCTAGCCCTAGGATAGCCTAGAGACTTCCCCAAGCCTTAGCCACCCTTAGATTAGGTCACAACACCCTAGGAAGCCCTAAAACCCTAGTTCCAACCCTTCTCTGGATGTCCAGATAAGTTTTAAGATGTCCAGGACCCTTAGCCAACTCCCGCACACTTCAAACCCACTTCTGCAGTGTTATTGGACGTCCAGACACTTTGTCAGACGTCCAATTTCTGCAGAATACCCAAAACAGAACCCGAAATCCTTCCTGACTCTGATTGGACGTCCAGACAACAAGTATGGACTTCTGAGTTTTGAGTATAAGACGTCTGATTCTATAATTAGACATCTGATACTGCTCTCCAATTCCTGTTTTGAGATTTAAGCCTTGATCTTGGATCTCTAGGTCCCTAAACCCAATTCCAACCCCATAGGAACCTAAATTAAGGTGCCCTAACCCTAGTACATCACCTCTAAACCTCCCTAAGGACCTAATTAGGTTCTCACTAAACCTAATTGACTTGGATCTTAGTCAATTCCATCAGCCTGTTCAATTGGACTCATTGAGTCCAATTGAGCCCTGATCTCAGCAGACACTGTCTAATTGGACTCAGTGAGAGTCTAATTGACCTAGACCTGACTTAATTGAGTTGTTTTACTCTCAATTAAGTTTTCACACACCCAATTAAACTTGTATTAAGTTTAATTTCACTTTACCTTAGTGAATTAGGGTTTATAACCCTAATTTGAGACATATCTTGACCTATACCCACTAGAACCTAACCTAATCAACCTAGCCACCTAAGTTTCGATCCACACACACCCACACACACCCACACACACCATCCACACGAAAATACCTAGCCTAGAGTTCTCTAGAACTCTCTACCATGTGTGGTTGCCTTGGTTGCCAAAAATAGCAACCAAGAGCCATTCAATTTTTAGATCCACATTTGGTGGATCTAAAAACCACCATCCACCCTCTCTCTCTCACTCTCCCATGAGCTCCCACCATAGGCCTCTCTAGAGAATTCTATAATTCTCTAGAGAGCTTCCCTTAGGTCTATAAAAAGACCCCTTGGGTGGCCATTGGACCCATTCACTTCCTTGGCAATTGCTCTCCATTGGTGCCATTCACGCCACCTCCACTTAGCCACTCACTCCACCTCCACGAGCTCACTACCACCACCATGGAGGACACCATGTCGGGATGCTGGATCAACCCTACTTCTCTCCAAGGGCCGGCCTAAGTTCCATTAGCCGCCCCTCATTCTCCTCTCGACCACTCCAAGGCCATCGGGGACCACCCCTGAATGCCCTCTATTCTTCTAGCTCTAGATCATGCTCTTCATAATTTTTATTGCTTTCATTTACTGCTTAGTAGAGTAGTCTTACTTCTCCCCCAATGATGCATGCGAAATCCCCCCGCTGATTCTTGTATGCAATCATTTTCTGGTAGTTAGATTTAATTTTAGATTTAATTTTAAGCATTCATGTATAAGCTTTCCTCTAGATTTCCTTGTGTAACAACTCTCCCACGATGAATGAAATTTCATTTTATATATATATATCTCTTATGTGTTTGAAATCACCTTGAGCTAAATGATTATCATATTTGCATGATTTAAGTGCCTGTTCTTTAACAGCCTATATATTACGCACCAACATGTCATTTAAATAAAGTAGAGCAGCTTTAAGATCGATTTCAAAAACAAAAACAATGCCTCCCAGAGACGAACGACCATGACTCAAAGTCTCGTTATTTTTACAAAACAATATCTTTGTTGGATCGTATTTCGCAACTATACTACGACGCTTTTATCAAAAATGCAATCTACGATCTCCCAACAATGGTAGCAAAAATAGAGAAATTGGACGTTAGATTCCATGATCAGACGTCTTAGAAAGATATCTCTCTCTTTTAACTCTCTTATTTCCTTCTCCTTTCTGTTTTCTCTTCTTTCTTTCTTTCTCTGATTTTCCTCTTTCCTTAACTCTTTTTCTTCTTTGACTTTGGCCATCTGCTTCTTCTTCCTTGTCTCTTCTTTGTAGCTCCTTTCTTTGCTCTAGCCTTGCCTTTCTTTTTCCTTCTTCTTCCTTCTTCTTATTTTCCTTTGTCTTCTGCATTTGACTTTCTTCCTTCTCTTTCTGTCTGCACTAAGTGTCAGCTTCACCTTGCCTTTGTGTCCTTCAGCCTTAGCTCTCCTGTGACTTTCTCTTCTCTTTGGTCTTCCTTCATTCTTCTTCCTTTTGCAGCTAAGTCTTTCCTTCCCTGTTTAGCCTCGCTTCGCCGTGCCTTAGCTTCAGCTGCGCCTTCCTCTCCATTCTTCTTCCCTGCACTCACTGAAGAGCAAAACCTACCCTACCCTCCCCATGTCTCTCTCTCTATTTCTCTCTTCGGTATGCTTTCCCAGAGTCGGGTAATCAGGTCGGGTGCGCTTCTGGGTCCAGGTGCATTGGTGTGGATGTGGTGCGTGAGGAGTGCTCGAATAGGTAATCGGGTCGAGTGCCAGGTGATGAGTGGCTACTCATCATGGCTAAAAAGCTGAAGTTAAGCTAGACACTAAGTAAACCAACATCAAATTAACAGATGAAAAGGGTTAAGTGTGGGAATTAAAGAAAAAGACCTAAAACCTTTACTCTGTGTTAAAACTTCATAATTAGGTCACAAAATGAGATATTCTGAAAGTAAAGTACAAATGATGATCCATGCATCAATTGAACACATAAATAAGTTTGAAAGGCCAAATCAGAAGTATAATCAATGTCTTAAATGTTCAATTAAGCACATATAAAAATTTGAAGGCAATTGGACATCATTTAGGTTATGAAATAGGTAGTTTACACTTAGGTCCTTCATGCATTACACTCTCACCCTTAAAAACTCCTCTTTGGACCTACTTGTAAGCCATAGGGACCCTTTTGAAAGGCTGCAGGGCCCTTCCTGTTGTAGTTCTTTTCACTTATGGGCCTGCACGCAATTCTTCTACCCCTTCGTACAAGGGTCTATCTGCAATTTTTCGTTATTTCAGAGAATGGCCTGCTGCTCTTTGCATGCACTGTAGCGCGCGAAGAACACGACCAATCCCAGCCATCCATCGCTCTTCATGATCCTGATCTACGGTTAGATTTGAATGGAAGCTTCGCGCGATTCGGCGCGTGCGATCACCCCTTTCCCCAGATCTCATCTGACGGTCAGATTTTGAGTATAACTCATCATGCGCTTCGCTCCTCTCATCCTCTCTGCCGGTTGCATCTTGATTATTCTCACCTGCGCGGTGATCTCAGCCACTGAGTGAGCTACTTAAGCACCTCAGTGGTGTCGCGTGCAAGGGATTGCTCCCACCTACACCACTTAGCGATCATTCGTCCACTCTAGTTCCTCCTCCCCATCCAGCCTCTGATTTCACAGCCATCGGCTGTGAAATCATCACCTTCTATCGACCTCCTCGTCGCTAAGGACTTCGTAGACCTGAGGACGACCCTGGAGCCTCACTAGCAGACTCTTCCCTCCGCTGGAGTCATCTTCCTCCCTTCTTCCTCTTTAGCCACCGGCTAAGGGCCCATAGGTCCCATTCTTCCAGTTAGAATAGGTTTATAACTATGCAGATTAGTTTTATCTGTAGTTAAGTAGTTTAGAGTAGAATTAATGTAATTGTTAATGTTCAATTTCGCTGTAGGATAAAGTAGCTGTAGTAGTAGAATTAGGCTTAAATTCCCCCCCCGCCCTTCACCTCCTCTGATCATTCCAGATCAGAGGGGAAGATTTCATATAGCCATGTTTTCAAATTCCCTACCTCTCCATACTGTCATTTCCAGTTCTGATTTTCCACGACCAGTTTCTCGCTTTCCACCCATGCACTCTGACCCAATTTCAGATCTGATTGGTTTTCAACCTCAGATCTGAAATTGGCGTCATAAAACACTTAAGGGGCTTCCCATTCACCTCACTCTTGATCACAAAAGCCCCTGGATTTAATTGAAATTTTAAGTTTGTCAGATTTCTCCTCAAGTTGGATTTCAAGGATTTTTCCTTCAATTTGGTTTTACTGTTTGATCTGACAAATTGAATGAAGTCTGCTTTGAATTCATTGTTGGCAAGGAATCTGAGAGGTTTTCTGGTGACAGAAATCAACTCAGAAGAGTCATATGTAGATTTGATTTGATAAAGTTTTGAATGCAATGAATGCAAGTCAGATCTAAGGATAATCACTATAGTGATTTGAAGTCTGATCTTGCATTCATGAGTGTGTTTTGAATGGCTGTTTGGTGATTTCCTATCCTAAGGAGTTCTCAATACTCCTTAAGGTTTTAGAAACTGGGATTTGAACTAAGGACTTGAATTGACTGAATTAACTCTTTCTTCATGCTGTCTATAGCATTAGGAAGAGTTAAATCAGTGATGTTTGTTGATTTAATCTGAAGTGAAGTTTTTGATAAGGGTTTTTTGCCTTGAATTGGGGCATTTAGTGATTTTAGTGAGAAATGGAACCCTTGTCAGATTGGGGATTGAGAGAGATTTTCTTTTTCAGTTTGGATTTTTGATTCTAATCCCAGTGGACACAGCAAAGTGTTGCATCTTGCAGCTACATTTTTCTTCTCTCCAACTCACATTTCATCTCAAATGGACTAACTGTAGCAGCAGTTAGACCATTTGGAATTTGATCTGAGCTGCTGCAGGGTCTGAAATGTCCAATTTGCTGCGATTGTCTGATTGCTCTAAGTTGCAGCAGATAGATTCTACTGTAAAACCCTGTAGATTATGGTTTGACATCTGATTGTATTTCATTCCCTGTGTATACAAACCTTCTTGTTTAATAACTGACTTTTAATTTTTGTATATGCATGTCTTATCTTTCTCAATTGTTGTCATCTAGTTTATTTTAGAATAATCATCCAAACATGGTTTAAAATTGGAAACTTAACTGAGGACTGTATTAAGGTGGGTAAACACATCCTAAATTTCATGCTATATAGAAAGAAGGCAATCATAAACATGATAAAAAGGGTTAAAAACTTTAAAAGAAAGTAAAACAAGACTTTCTCTCCTCAGTCAACTCTCCCCTTCTCTCCTAATTCTGTCAGATCTGTAACACAGTAAAAAAAAAAAATTAAAATGAAACACCCAAAAGGACTAAAAATAAATAAATAAATAAATATATATATATATACATATATATATTACTTTGTATATTAGGTATATTCATACAGACATAAGATATATACTAAGCTACATTTGTAAATAGGTAGTAGATATATATATATATACTGTATAACTAACTATGTACATATATAGTATACTGTAAATTAGGTTTTTGATTTAGTTTAGACGGTAAATACAATAATTATATAACTATATATAAATTGAACTAATTTATATGTATTATTAAACTAACTAGATCAGTAGATAGCATAATTAAGAAAGTTAAATTATAAAACTGTATATATATCTATGTATATGTAGATTATAAGTAAATAAAATCTTTTACCTTAATTTAATCCTTTATACATAATAAATAATGAATTTATTAAGTTTATAGCTAAGTTGTTAAATTAAATTAGTTAACTTAGTAATTTAGAATTATAATTAAGTTAATTGAACCTGTATACTAAGACTAATATACTTTAAGTGATTTAAGCTAATTTAAGTATATTTATACTTGATTATATGAAGTTTAACTTAATTTATAAGCAAAACTATTAAAACTGCTATTTAAATGTAAATAACACATACATTAATTCGGAAAAATATAATAAAATACTTATATATGTATTCTAACTCTGTTTGAGGTCATTTAGACCATTTAGTAACTAATTTATAAGCAATTAACCAATAAAACACCAAAATCAGTGTGTAAAAATAATCTACTTTAGTGAATTTATTTATATAGTAAATTTAATTAAAAATTCAAATTAATTGAACAATTGTATAGTATTATGTAAAAACTTTATTTTCCATAATTTATTTTTATTTTTAAATAAATTATGGCCCTCACATTGAGGGCCAAAATCTCCTTCAGCTCGCAGTTGCATGCATTTTTTAGCACAGATGTGGCGCTCGAATAGTGCCACATCGTGCGTTGCAAAACGCGCGCAGCAATATAAATTGAATTCGTGCATAGACAGTGCAGTCGTCACGGGCGCCAGGCGCCCGAAACAACCACACCATTATACATACACTGAGCATACCATTGAGCATTCTGAGCATGATGTGTGGGGCCGGGGGCCTGGAGAGAGAGGTGTGTGTGCGTAGGCTGAGAAGGCTCTGAGTTGAGTTATCAAAGATGTAATTAAGCGGCCTAATGAGAATTAGGGCACGCTTAGTAGAGGTTTGGTCCCACCCTCTGGGTGTTGTGTATCCCTCGAAAAGCACGCTCGCAAATTAAACACATTTTTAACTAATTAAGGAGAGCTAATGACGATAGTAAGTACCTCTCAGCTACAGCGTGTTAAATTCACTAAGGCAGAATGAAAACACAGAAGAAGAAGAACATCTAATGAAGATTAGTGTGAAGGAGAAAAGAGAGAGAGAAGATGTACATACGTAAGTAAATACACATACAAGAGAAATATAAATATATATATATGTATACGTAGTATAGCCAATTACTTTTATGTAAATAAACTCATAGTTTACTAATAGAATAAGACGTCACCATAATCGTCGTTACATACCCCAGTTTCCCTCCGTAAGTTTGTGTATAGTGTTTTCTGGGATCTAGTGATGCTGACATCTGTCACTATAACTATTGTATGTGTTGCTGTAGGTATCAGACTAGTAAGTTAAGTTAATATACTATGTAATCTTAGTCGATTATGTACTTTCATGTAAATATTAATATTATAACTTGTAAAGACATAGTTTAAAGTTTAGTGATGAATTGTTTGGTGCTTGTTTATAGTTAGTTTTTGCAAGTATTACAATTAATTCTTTGTGAGTAGACAAACCATGTCTGCATTCATTCATTCTTTATTAAATGTAAAATTTCTTTTTGGAATTAGAGGATAATTTTGAGATCAATGAGCGATGTAATTCAATAATTGCCTCCCAGTGAACGACCTGGAATAAAACCAGTAAAAATTAGATAAGTAAATAATAATGGTTGTAATGACTGGTATCCCATACAACTCACTACAATGACACTAATGGTGTTTCAAATCACAACATATCTCAACAACATCATTAACAATTACTACAACACATTACCATATCATTCATCATCATTACCAACCTATTATTATTATTTTTGGCGCTGTTGCCGGGGAGGCAACACTCTTTATGCCAAAATTACCCTTTAATTCTTTTGTATATAGAAATTCTTCATTTCATTCAAATTCATTGATTGTAATTGCTTTCTTCCATTGATTTATTTGTTATTGTGTTTACATTCTTTTATTCTTTTACTAATCATTTGTTATTTTTCCACAGCACTTGAGGAGGAGGAGAAGCAGTATCATCGTCGAGGTAGAGGCCGTCTTCCTAGTGGAGTCGCTGCGCTCCTGACCCAACATCCAGGCAGAGTTTTCCCTCAGAGTAGCTGTAGGATTAGTAATAATAGTAGTATAGTTTAGATAGATTTAGGTATATTAACTAGGATGAATTGTTAGTCATAAGTTGTGAGAGCCTGTTCTCACACATTCATTGTAATAACTGTGGACTGTCTGGACTTTATTTTCTACTTCTCCCTCATCGATACGATTTTTCCATTGCGATTTTCTGAATCGATTTCTTTCCTTGTTTTTGCTTGTTGCATATAAAAAAAATAAAAAATCAAAAAGATCTCATCCTTATCTAGCAGCAGCATAATCATAGGCATCCATATTAGGTTGCATACTTCTCTGCTAGATTTCAATTCAAGTCAAATCTGCATATAGAAGATTGCTGGAGTCAGGTACGCATTCTTTACCTTACTCTAACTCCTGTCATCATTGCATTTGACTTAAAATTAAAGAAGACTATCTCTTGTATTGAACTGAGTAAAAAGCGAGACAAGCAGCATAGAAATCATATCATAATCACTTGAATTAAGTCAAAAAGAAGATATTAACTTTGGGTGAAACCTTGATTGAGATTTTCATCGCCTTGTGTTGATTGCTATCGTGCACACAGCACGATCACTTAAGGTCACAACACACGGGTTTCTACTTCATCTCTTTCTGCAACCACAGGATTTGGATTCGCACGCTAAGTCTTATCCAGCTTCCCAGTGGATTTTAGAGGTTTGCACATCGCTAGGTTTATCTTAAGACACGTATAATTGTTTGAAACAATTGCTTCCGTACAACATAATTTTGCGTAACAGTCTCTATGAAAAAATTTTTCGATTTATCTCGCTTGATTGGTCTTCTGAGTGAATTGAGATTTAATTGGGATTTTTCCGCTTTTTGTGAACTTGGTTAAAATTTTCCCATTGAGTTGGAATGAATTGTAGTAAACGTGATTTCAAAAAAAAAACCCAACTCAATGGAAGGTAGGAGATCCCAAAACCCAGAACTTGTACTCCCCTTGGGTACTGGTACCCAAGCTACTGCATCTTTCTCTTTGCCCTCCACTTCTAATCCCTTACCTCCCGAGTCTCAAAATCCTATTCACAATCCCATTCACCAAGAGGATGATCTTGAGTCGTCACAATTCGAGGATTTTGAAGAACTTCCTCTAGACTTAGTTGCACATCCTCCACCACAGCAACCACCTATCCCTAGGTTACAACCTCCACCTTATCCTAATTTTCCTAATCCGCCCCCGGAGAGAGGACCTATGCCTCATCTTCAGCACCTTTTCAATACACAACTACAAATGAATACCCTAACCCAACAGGTGCAACAGCTTGCTCAAGCTGTTAATCTTTTAGCTAACCCCCAACCACAACCACTTCAACCTAGAAATCCCCAGGCACCACCCCAACACCGTATACCTCAACTATGGGATTATTATAATCCTGCAGTTGCCCAACCAATGCCTGTGGTACGTTATCCCAATGGGGGTCGTGCTGCTGAACTGAAGCCAAACATTATAGCACTCATTCCTCGCTTCCATGGACTTGCTTCTGAGGACCCTTTTCAGCATTTAGAGGAGCTGAAGAATCTTGCCCAAACTTTGGGTTCGTAAGGACATGATCAGCACATGCTTTTAATGAAAATGTTCTCCTTTTCATTGAAAGATAAGGCAGCCTTTTGGTTTCGAACACTTCCACAGACTACAAAATTAGATTCTTGGTCTTCTTTAGAACATGAGTTCTTAAAGAAGTACTTTCCTGTAGGCCGCACTAATGCCTTAAGGCGTGCCATCACTACATTCACTCAGAATTCAGGAGAACCAATGCACGAGGCTTGGGAGAGATTCCACGAGCTTCTGAGAAAATGTCCCCACCATGGTGTCCCACGCTGGCAACAGGTCCAAATCTTCTACCATGGGCTCCATGATGACACACGGAATTTTGTAGATGCCGCTTGTGGAGGCAATTTCCTGTGTCGGGATGAGGACTCAGCGTTTGAGCTCTTTGAAGGCATGGTCGAAAACTCTATTAATAATGCTTCAATGAGCATGTTTAATAGAAAGTCCTCACATTCCCACTCACATACTGGGGGTACACGAAGCCTAATCCAGTAGCAAAGACTTAGAGATAGTGGCTAGTCAACTGGATAAAGTGGGCTTAATCGAGAAGAAAGTAGATGAAGTATGGAAATTTCTCTCAAAACCCTCATCTTCTTCTCAGTCACCAGCACAAAACACTTCTCAGTTTCCCACAGGGAGGGAAACTGTGAATAACCTTTCTGTGACACAAACTGCATTACCGGATTTTCCATTTCCATATCCTTCACCGGTTGGAGGAACCTTTGTTCCTCCCTACACTGACTTCCCTACACCTTCTGGAGTTTCAGAGGAGCTCCATGTCATTCATAATGACCCTTTCGCACAAACCTACAACCCTGGATGGCACAATCATCCAAATTTCTTGTGGTCAGGAAATTCACAGAGACCTCCTTTTCAACAACCTTCTGCACCACCATTGCACAACCCGATCCGAGCACCACCTCCACAATCACACGGATATCCACCGCGTGCCTACCAGCAACCCCAACCCAGGCCCACCCAATACTCTCAATCTGGGCCTACACGAGATGACCAGTTGGGATCTATCATGAAAGCTCTTGCTGATATGCAACAACAGAATATTGCTATGCAGCAGAGATAGGATGCAGCCTTAGTTGAGATGAGAGCCCAGCTATCACACTTGATGGAGTCTCGTCAACCACATTCACTCCCATCTCAAGCACAAACCAACCCTAGGAACATACCTGCTCAGAGTATGTCCAACCTAGACCAGCAATGCAAGACCAAGCACATGTCATTTCACAACCATTGCACAACACTGAATTCTTCACTGACTCAAGTTCTACTCTTGCACAAACACAACCACCTCTCTTACCTAACACTAATTTACCATCTACCTCTAGGGCTGAACTAAATGCCATAGTCACTAGGAGTGGTAAAAGCACACTAGATCCATCTCTTCCAACACCTACCACTTCTAGTTCTGCTCCTCCACTTCCTACTTCTCCTCTACCTAGGACTGAACCTCTTTTCACCAATCCTGTACCTTTTCCTGAAGCTTTAAAGAAGAAGGAGAAAGGAAAGAAAAAGACCTGTGTGGCACCTGAGGAGGATTTGCTTAAGCTCTTTGAGCAAGTCCACATAAACATCCCCTTGTTGGATGCAATCCGCCACATTCCTCTTTATGCTAAGTTTTTAAAAGACCTATGCACACCTAAGCATAAAGAAAGAATTCAAAAAGGGAGTAGTCCAATCATCCTCTCGGAACAAGCTAGTTCCATCATCTCTAGTACCCTCCCAACTAAGATGAAAGACCTAGGCACCCCTCTCTTATCCTGCATGATAGGTAACACCACATTTAATAGAGCACTACTTGACCTAGGTGCTTCCATCAATCTTATCCCAACCTCTCTACTGACACATTTTGAGGTTGGCAATCTGAAGCCAACCGAGGTGTCCCTGCAATTAGCTGACAGATCAGTTAAGACACCTCAGGGAGTGTTGGAAGATGTCATAGTGCAGGTCAAGGATTTTTACTTTCCTGTAGACTTTATAGTCCTTGACATGGAAGTGCCTGAAGATATCTAGAACACACCTATCAGTTTAGGAAGACCTTTCTTGGCTACGGCCAAGGAAAACATCAATTGTGAGGAGGCCTTATAGAATTGATGTTCGGAGATCAGAAAATAAAAATTGATATTTTTCAGGCCCAAAGAGGACTGACCTGTAATTTAATTGAAGAAATCTTTTCTCTGGATTCTTTGGACCGGTTGGTTGAGGATACCTTAATAAATTCATTAAATTTAAAACCTCAACACTCTTTAGACTCTGACTTGACTTCCACTGAGATACCAAATTTAGCAACTGAGGACCTACCTCCTATTCCTTTAGTATCTCTAGGATCTCCTGAAACTTTCACACCTGCTCCTTCTGATCCTGTGCCTGTTGAAATCAAACCTCTTCCTGACTCTCTCAAATATGTTTTCTTAGGACCTGATCAGACCTATCCGGTGATTGTTAACTCTTCCTTATCATCTGATCAAGAATCACGACTCTTATCTGTCCTAAGAGCACATAGACAGGCTATAGGATGGAACCTTTCTGACCTAACCGGCATCAGTCCTTCTTATTGCACACATAGTATTTTCACTGAAGGAGGATCTAGACCTACTAGATAGCCCCGGCATAGATTGAACCCTACATTACAAGAGGTGGTAAAAAGTGAAATGATTAAGTGGTTGGACAATGGAATTATCTTCCCAATTTCTGACAGTAGATGGGTAAGTCCTGTTCAGGTTGTGCCAAAGAAGGCCGAACTTACCATCATCACCACTAATTCTGGAGAAGTCATCCCTACACGCATTGCTAGTTCATGGTGAGTATGTATAGATTACCGAAAACTCAACCAAGCCACGAAGAAAGATCATTTCCCTTTGCCCTTCACTGATCAGATACTGGAAAGACTGGCGGGGAATAGATTTTTCTGCTTTTTGGATGGCTATTCAGGATATAATCAGGTGGCAATTCACCCCGACGATCAGGAAAAAATGACATTCACCTGCCCCTACGGAACCTTTGCATTCCGTAGGATGCCTTTTGTATTGTGCAACGCACCTGCTACATTTCAGCAGTGTATGTTTGCAATCTTTTCCGACTTAGTAGGTGATTGCTTAGAAGTCTTCATGGATGACTTCTCGATCTTCGGGAGCACATTTGATGCATGCTTAGACCACCTGACTAAGGTCCTACAAAGATGCATAAATGTGAATCTGGTACTTTCCTGGGAGAAATCTCATTTCATGGTAACGGAAGGACTAGTATTAGGTTACCTTATCTCTGAGAGAGGAATTGAGCTTGACCGTGCGAAGGTAAAGTTGATTTCTGAATTACCACTACCTTCGTTGGTTAAACAGATTCGATCTTTTCTCGAGCATGTTGGTTTTTATCGCTGCTTTAGAGCGGATTTCTCGAAAATAGCCCGACCTCTCACTACTCTCCTCTCTAAAGATGTAGACTTCCAGATCTCCGACGAATGTGTTTGTGCCTATATGACACTTCATGATCTGGTTACCAAGGCCCCCATACTGCAACCCTCGAATTGGTCTCACCCTTTTGAGATCATGTGTGATGCCTCTAATTATGCAGTAGGAGCTGTCCTTGGTCAAAAATTGAACGGGAAACCCACAGTCATCTATTACTCTAGCAAGACCTTAGATGAAGCCCAGAGGAATTACACCGTCACAGAAAAGGAATTGCTAGCTGTAGTATTTGCACTGGAGAAATTCAGACCTTATCTTTTAGGTTCCCACATTATAGTCTACACTGACCATACAACAGTTCGACATCTTCTCGCCAAGAAGGACGCGAAATCTCATCTGATTAGATGGATCCTACTTTTACAGGAACTTGATTTAGAGATTCGTGATAAGGCTGGAAAGCAGAATGTGGTAGCTGACCACTTATCCCGCCCTCCTCCTGAAGCGATTTCTCCTTCTTCACCCACTTCTGACCACTTCCTTGACGAGCACTTGCTGGTCATTCATTCTGATCTTCCCTGGTATGCTGACATTGTCAACTACCTGGCTTCTGGAATCCTCCCCACTGATTGGGTTCGACATCAAAAAGACAGACTTAGATCCGAGGCCAAGCACTATTACTGGGAAGAACCCTGGCTTTTCAAGCACTGCAAAGACCAGATCTTAAGGAAGTGTGTTCTAGATAAGGAGATTAGAAACATCTTATCGTTCTGCCATGACCAGGCGTGCGGTGGTCACTTCTCTGGCAAAAAGACTACTACAAAGATTTTGTAGAGAGATTTTTATTGGCCCACAATCTTTAAAGATGCACACAAATATAGCAGGGCATGTTCACGCTGTCAGTCTCTCGGCAGTATTGGCTGTCGAGACATGATGCCCTTGAATCCGATCATGGTGTGCAAAATCTTTGACATTTGGGGCATTGACTTCATGGGACCTTTTCCTAAATCTTATGGCTTCGAGTACATATTGTTGGCAGTTGAGTATGTTTTAAAATGGATTGAAGCCATCCCCTCGAGGACTAATGATCATAGAGTTGTGACACAATTCGTTCAAGACTTCATCTTCTCTAGATTTGGGGTACCAAAAGCCATCATTAGTGATGGAGGGTCTCATTTTAGAAACACACATTTTCAGTCCCTACTTCAAAAGTATGGGGTGTCACATAGGATAGCTACACCATATCACCCTCAAACCAATGGACTTGCTGAATTATCCAATCGGGAGATCAAGAAGATTTTACAGACTACCATCCGACCAGATTGAAAGGATTGGTCTTCCCGCCTTTCTGATGGGTTGTGGGCATATAGGACAGCCCACAAAACCCCTTTAGGCATGTCTCCTTTTAGACTTGTGTACGGGAAACACTGTCATCTTCCCATAGAACTAGAGCACAAAGCCTATTGGGCCATCAGAAAGTGTAACTTGGACCTAGAGAAGGCTGGTGATCTTAGGAAATTGCAAATTTCTGAGCTCGATGAATTAAGGAATAAATCTTATGAAAGCTCAAGGATTTATAAGGATAAACTTAAGGCCTTCCATGACCGTCACATTCTTAGGAAATCTTTTCACCCTGGTCAAAAAGTCCTTCTCTTTGACTCTAGACTAAAACTCTTTCCTGGGAAACTAAGATCAAAATGGACTGGACCTTTCAAAATCTTAAGAATATTTGACAATGGAGCCATTGAGATCACTGAAATTGACAAATCTAAACCTTTTACTGTAAATGGTCAAAGACTGAAACCTTTCATTGAGTCGCATGATCTCAGACTTGTCATTCCACCATTTCGCTCCTACATTTTGAATTACCATACAAGTTTTCGCCTAGCTGAAGGTGTTAAACTTAGCAAAAACCTATCCTTGTATATAGCTGTTTTTCACCTTTCTTACTTTAGCTTTCATTTGCATTAGGTGTCTACCCTTGCATTTTGAGCATACTTTCATTGACACACATGTCATGCATTTCACTTCCTAGCCCGACTGTTCACTCTGATCCTAGATTAGACTTAAAATCATCCACACAGAGATTTTATCTCCTCATTCTGACTTCCTTCCATCACCCAGTCTAGGATAGTGAAAAGTAGAGCATGCATTTGCGTCTACCCTATCCATTCAATGAGGACATTGCAACAATTAAGCATGGGGGGGTGTAAATGGTGAGCCATTTAAACTAAAATGAAATTGTAGACACAACTATAGTACATATAGTATTATCAAAAAAATATACTTAAAAAAAAAATAATAATAAATAAATACTTAAAAAAATTGAAAATTTTTGAAAATTTTTTTGAAAAAAATTACAAAGCTAAAAATACAAAAAAATAACAAATCACAAAAAAAATCCAAAAATACAATAAGGGACATGCACTTTATTGTCAAGGGAGGACATTAATTTTAAGGAGAAAGGGAGAAAAGGATAAAAGATAAGTGTTTAACTATGATCTTCTAGCTGAAAACAAAATTAGAATAAGTGTCTATGGACATTCAATCGTTACTGGTTTGACTTGCCGGGCCATAATAGCTTGATACAAGCTTGGGCTTAATACACTTCGAGCCTTGACAAGATAGACCACAGTCTCTCCTAACTTTAGGACATATTCTTGTACCTGAGTCACCAGTACAGGATTCGTTGGTTTGCTTTGACTTAGGAGTCTAAGTAACCTTGGCTTACACTACACAATATCAGGAAAGACCACTTGAACCTAAACTTCAACCCTTGTGTTCATTAAGGAAGGTGGAGTCGTTACCTGTGCGTGCAGGTAGACTCTTTGTCCTAATCTTTAGTCTTATGTCTAGGAGAAACTCTTTCCACAAAAAAAATTCACCCACCAAATACAGTGCGCTCTACCAAATAAGTTTCTGAGACATACTGATAAAAAAAAAAAAAGAGCCAAGTATGTTCTCCAAATTCTGGAAACACAATTGTTCCGCCAAAATTGTTTTCAGGGTTCAAAACAAATACCCTGTTTGTCCACCAAAAAAAAAATTCTTTGAGCCACAAACACAATAAAAGTTGGGTTTGAATAGTCATCAATTCTTGAGAGTCATCTAAAAACATGAGCTGAAGTTAGGACCAACCTGGACTTAAAAAGAAGTGAAACCCCGGGAGTGAACTTTAGAATTCACTTGGTTAGTCCTGACTTATCACAAAGCACAGCCATAACCTCATAGCATTCTGAGTCTCTGTAAAACCCCCTGAGTCCTGGAATTCGACTTAAGGTTTAAATATCAAGAGACCTTGTTGGTTGAGAGATGGTCTATGTCATTTAAGCCTCGAGTTCTGGTAGGTTATCCTCAGTAATAAGGTTCTCACAATGTCCAAAGAACAGTTGGTTTATTGAAAAAATCTTTCAGCCTGAAGATCATCATCAAACACTTAAAACTTTTGAAAGAAGAAAAAGATATCTCTTCACACTTACCTTGCTGATACTCAAATTGCCTTACACTTCAATAAATTGTTTGCTAAGGGACTAGCAAAACGTAAGCATGGTGTATGATGAGTGGCTACTCATCATGGCTAAAAAGCTGAAGTTAAGCTAGACACTAAGTAAAACAACATCAAATTAACAGATAAAAAGGGTTAAGTGTTGGAATTAAAGAAAAAGACCTAAAACCTTTACTCTGTGTTAAAACTTCATAATTAGGTCACAAAATGAGATATTCTGAAAGTAAAGTACAAATGATGATCCATGCATCAATTGAACACATAAATAAGTATAATCAATGTCTTAAATGTTCAATTAAGCACATATAAAAATTTAAAGGCAATTGGACATCATTTAGGTTATGAAATAGGTAGTTTACACTTAGGTCCTTCATGCACTACACTCTCGCCCTTAAAAACTCCTCTTTGGACCTACTTGTAAGCTGCAAGGAACCTTTTGAAAGGCTGCAGGGTCCTTCCTGTTGTAGTTCTTTTCACTTATGGGCTTGCACGTAATTCTTCTACCCCTTCGTACAAGGGTCTGTCTGCAATTTTTCGTTATTTCAGAGAATGGCCTGCTGCTCTTCGCACGCACTGTAGCGCGCGAAGAACACGGCCAATCTCAGCCATCCGTTACTCTTCATGATCCTGGTCTGCGGTTAGATTTGAATGGAAGCTTCGCGCGATTCGACGCGTGCGATCACCCCTTTCCCCAGATCTCATCTGACGGTCAGATTTTGAGTATAACTCACCGTGCGCTTCGCTCCTCTCATCCTCGCTACCGGTTGCATCTTGATTATCCTCACCTGCGCGGTGATCTCAGCCACTGAGTGTGCTACTTAAGCACCTCAGTGGTGTCGCGTGCAAGGGATCGCTCCCTCCTACACCTCTTAGCGATCATTCGTCCACTCCAATTCCTCCTCCCCATCCAGCGATGGCTGTGAAATCATCACCTTCTATCGACCTCCTCGTCACTAAGGACTTCGTAGACCTGAGGACGACCCTGGAGCCTCACTAGCAAACTCTTCCCTCCGCTTGAGTCATCTTCCTCCCTTCTTCCTCCTTAGCCATCGGCTAAGGACCCATAGGTCCCATTCTTCCAGTTAGAATAGGTTTATAATTATGCAGATTAGTTTTAGCTGTAGTTAAGTAGTTTAGAGTAGAATTGATGTAATTATTAATGTTCAATTTTGCTGTAGGATAAAGTAGCTGTAGTAGTAGAATTAGGCTTAAATTCCCCCCCCCTCACCTCCTCTGATCATTCCAGATCAGAGGGGAAGATTTCATATAGCCATGTTTTCAAATTCCCTACCTCTGCATACTGTCATTTCCAGTTCTGATTTTCCATGACCTGTTTCTCGTTTTCCACCCATGCACTCTGACCCAATTTCAGATCTGATTGGTTTTCAACCTCAGATCTGAAATTGGCATCAAAAAACACTTAAGGGGCTTCCCATTCACCTCACTCTTGATCATAAAGGCCCCTGGATTTAATTGAAATTTTAAGTTTGTCAAATTTCTCCTCAAGTTGGATTTCAAGGATTTTTTCTTCAATTTGGTTTTACTGTTTGATCTGACAAATTGAATGAAGTCTGCTTTGAATTCATTGTTGGCAAGGAATCTGAGAGGTTTTCTGGTGACAGAAATCATCTCAGAAGAGCCATATGTAGATCTGATTTGATAAAGTTTTGAATGCAATGAATGCAAGTCATATCTAAGGATAATCACTGTAGTGATTTGAAGTCTGATCTTGCATTCATGAGTGTGTTTTGAATGGCTGTTTGGTGATTTCTTAACCTAAGGAGTTCTCAATACTCCTTAAGGTTTCAGAAACTGGGATTTGAACTAAGGACTTGAATTGACTGAATTAACTCTTTCTTCATGCTGTCTATAGCATTAGGAAGAGTTAAATCAGTGATGTTTGTTGATTTAATCTGAAGTGAAGTTTTTGATAAGGGTTTTTTGCCTTGAATTAGGGTATTTAGTGATTTTAGTGAGAAATGAAACCCTTATCAGATTGGGGATTGAGAGAGATTTTCTTTTTCAGTTTAGATTTTTGATTCTAATCCCAGTGGACACAGCAAAGTGCTGCATCTTGCAGCTACATTTTTCTCCTCTCCAACTCACATTTCATCTCAAATGGACTAACTGTAGCAACAGTTAGACCATTTGGAATTTGATCTGAGCTGCTGCAGGGTCTGAAATGTCCAATTTCCTGCGACTGTCTGATTGCTCTAAGTTGCAGCAGATAGATTCTACTGTAAAATCCTGTAGATTATGTTTTGACATCTGATTGTATTTCATTCCCTGTGTATACAAACCTTCTTGTTTAATAACTGAATTTTAATTTCTGTATATGCATGTCATATCTTTCTCAATTGTTGCCAGCTAGTTTATTTGAGAATAATCATCCAAACATGGTTTAAAATTGGAAACTTAACTGAGGACTGTATTAAGGTGGGTAAACACGTTCTAAATTTCATGCTCTATAGAAAGAAGGCAATCATAAACATGATAAAAAGGGTTAAAAACTTTAAAAGACAGTAAAACAAGCCTCTTTCTCTCCTTAGTCAACTCTCCCCTTCTCTCCTAATTCTGTCAGATCTGTAACATAGTAAAAAAAAAAAATTAAAATGAAACACCCAAAAGGACCATAAATAAATAAATAAATAAATAAATATATATATACATATATATATATATATTACTTTGTATATTATGTATATTCATATAGACATAAGATATATACTAGGCTACATTTGTAAATAGGTAGTAGATATATATATATACTGTATAACTAACTATGTACATATATAGTATACTGTAAATTAGGTTTTTGATTTAGTTTAGACAGTAAATACAATAATTATATAACTATATATAAATTGAACTAATTTATATGTATTATTAAACTAACTAGATCAGTAGATAGCATAATTAAGAAAGTTAAATTATGAAACTGTATATATATCTACGTATATGTAGATTATAAGTAAATAAAATCTTTTACCTTAATTTAATCCTTTATACATAATAAATAATGAATTTATTAAGTTTATAGCTAAGTTGTTAAATTAAATTAGTTAAATTAGTAATTTAGAATTATAATTAAGTTAATTGAACCTGTATACTAAGACTAATATACTTTAAGTAATTTAAGCTAATTTAAGTATATTTATACCTGATTATATGAAGTTTAACTTAATTTATAAGCAAAATAATTAAAAATGCTATTTAAATGTAAATAACACATACATTAATTTGGAAAAATATAATAAAATACTTATATATATATTCTAACTCTGTATGAGGTCAATTAGACAATTTAGTAACTAATTTATAAGCAATTAACCAATAAAACACCAAAATCAGTGTGTAAAAATAGTCTACTTTAGTGAATTTATTTATATAGTAAATTTAATTAAAATTTCAAATTAATTGAACAATTGTATAGTATTATGTAAATACTTTATTTTCCATAATTTATTTTTATTTTTAAATAAATTATGGCCCTCGAATTGAGGGTCAAAATCTCCTTCAGTCCGCAATTGCACGCATTTTTCAGCGCCGATGTGGCGCTCGAATAGCGCCACGTCATGCGCTGCAAAACGCACGCTGCAATATAAATTGAATTCGTGTATAGACAGTGCAGTTGTCATGGGTGCCGAGCACCCGAAACAACCACACCATTATACATACACTGAGCATACCATTGAGCATTCTGAGCATGATGTGTGGGGTCGGGGGCCCGAAGAGAGAGGTGTGTGTGCATGGGCTAAGAAGGCTCTGAGCTGAGTTATCAAAGACGTAATTAAGTGGCCTAATGAGAATTAGGGCGTGCTTAGTAGAGGTTTGGTCCCACCCTCTGGGTGCTGTGTATCCCTCGAAAAGTGCACCCGCAAATTAAACACATTTTTAACTTATTAAGGAGAGCTAATGACGATAGTAAGTGCCTCTCAGCGTGTTAAATTCACTAAGGCAGAATGAAAACACAGAAGAAGAAGAACATCTGATGAAGATTAGTGTGAAGGAGAAAAGAGAAAGAGATGTACATATGTAAGTAAATACACATACAAGAGAAATATAAATATATATATATATATATATGTATACGTAGTATAGCCAATTACTTTTATGTAAATAAACTCAAGCATTTACTAATAGAATAAGACGTCACCATAATCGTCGCTACAGATCCCAGTTTCCCTCAAGTTTGTATATAGTGTTTTCTGGGATCTAGCGACGCTTACATTTGTCACTATAACTATTGTATGTGTTGCTGTAGTTATCAGACTAGTAAGTTAAGTTAATATACTATGTAATCTTAGTCGATTATGTACTGTCATGTAAATATTAATATTATAACTTGTAAAGACAGTTTAAAGTTTAGTGACGAATTGTTTGGTGCTTGTTTATAGTTAGTTTTTTAAAGTATTACAATTAATTCTTTGTGAGTAGACAAACCATGTCTACATTCATTCATTCTTTATTAAATGTAAAGTTTCTTTTTGGAATTAGAGGATAATTTTGAGATCAAAGAGCGATGTAATTCAATAATTGCCTCCCAGTGAATGACCTGGAATAAAACCAGTAAAAATTAGATAAGTAAATAATAATGGTTGTAATGACTGGTATCCCATACAACTCACTACAGTGACACTAATGGTGTTTCAAATCACAACATATCTCAACAACATCATTAACAATTACTACAACACATTACCACATCATTCATCATCATTACCAACTTATTATTATTACTAGGTCCGTGGGGGAATGTCGCGGACGAGGCGTGAGGGGGCGAGGGACCTCACCCTTGTGTATTGGAGGCCAACAGCATAAAACTCAAATTCAATTTATCCTACGCACTGCACTCTTGCATTCACGAGGTGGGACTAAATGTCCCACCCGCTTCTGTGCTCGCGCCCGTAGGAACTCCTTCTTCAATTGCTGCTACTAGGTTGCTTGCCAAACCAATTGCACGACTGTATGGGTTTGCACACTCATCTACTTCCTCTGGGACTCTGACGCCTGGAGCGCGTGGCCTGGGATGAAGCTTGCGACCTTCTCACTGTGTTCTTCAATGGTGGTAGGTGGTGAGATTTGACATACAAAAACACGGCCTTGTGGCCCCATTAAGACACATGGGAAGCTTCGCTGTGTCAAGGAGAAGGCGGGACGGTAGGTGGCAGGCCGTGGGGCAGCTTAGGCGTGCGTGCCTAGGTCACCCTGTGGCCATGCTTATAGGTTAGGTCGATGGGTGTTTAGGGCGGTGATGGTGGTCAGTGGGTGGGAGGAAGGTGATTGGTGGACTGTGGCAGAGGTGGTGAGGTGTTTGGTGAGGCATGTGGAGGTGTGGAGTGGTGGAGGCACCATGCCAATAGGTGGCCGGAGATGGAGAAGATGACGATGGACAATGGCGGTGAGGGATCGAAAAGGGAAAATAGATAGAGGGGAATTGAAGAGGGGATAGAGGGGAGTAAGTCTAACCTAACTAAGTGGACGAAGGAGGAGAGTTGGTGGCTGGCTGTACTTGCTGTCGCTGGAGAAGAAGGTGTCCAGTGGAGGGAGACAGCGATGACAAAGAGTCTAGAGGTGCAAGCGTGGGTGTTGCTCGACGCGGAGGAAGATGGTGAGGGCAACTTTGCCACTGGTATTATGGCAGAGAGATGAGAAAGAGGAGGGAGGCTCACCGGAGCTCACTGGACTTCTTGATCGGAGGAGAAGAAGATGAAATTGGGGTGGATCTCTGGTCAAGTCGAGCTAAAGAGATGCGGCCAGAGGTGGTGGTGCTTTTATAGTCGCTGGCAGGGACTCTTATGCTTGGAAGACAAACCTCCAAGCACAAGAGACCTCACCGGAGATGGAAAATGTTGGAGACCCAAATCACTCTTACGTTCGCACGAGAGATTGGGTGCGAATCAGAGATTAGGACCACCTCAGATGGAAGGGAATTCCTCAGAGAATCTCCCTTCCAAATCTGGGAGGAGATCTCTGAGGGAACGGGGAGTACTCCCCCTCCATTCCTTTTTGGAGTAGGATTTCTCCCCATTAATGGTGGAGGGACTTGTTTGTAAGAGTGGCGAGGAAGTTAGGGGGGTCTGTGTAATGGTTTTCAAAAGATAGGGGCTAAAATGTAATTAGGTGTATTATTTTGCAAAGTAGGTCAAGATGACCTTCCCTTAGGTCTAAATTTTGGTACAAACTTAATTTGTACCTAAGGAATCCTATGGTGAAGTTGGATTTTAGGTTTGACCACGTTTGGCTAGACATTTTGCTTAGAAACCCAAATTAGGTCAATTAATGAGCTAGGACCCCAATCTAGATCAAAAGAGGTTCCCAAGGCTGAATTGAAGGTTCTAAACCCTAGGGAATATTTTTCCATAAATTTTAGAAGGTTTACTTGATTTTTATCCTGACCAGAACCTTGTTGAATTGAGAAGGTCTGTTTTAGGGTTACAGAATGTCATTTAATCCTTGGATTGCATAATAACCCATTTCTGACTGAACCAACCCACTTTTTATCTTATTCAGACCATTTGACCTATGTTTTGCCTCTGAGAAATCCCATTTACGTACTGCAATGGTAAAATTACAGTTTTAACCTTTTTTTCATGTTTTCTTCTCAGAACACTTATTCCTTGAATTAAGACCTTCTCTAGGTTATGTAGGTGCTCTTATTCTCTTTCTTGGGTCAAAATGAGGTAGTTAGGGCTCATGATGAGGCTCTCATCATACCCCCGTGCCTAGCCTTTGCTAGTCCCTTAGCAAAATTTTAAGGTTTTAACTTCTGTTTTAGACCCTGAGTGTCTGTCACCAATTATGATAAGTGCTTTTCTTCTTCTGACTAGGTTAAGAATGCTAACAGTAGGCCTAGAGGTACTCAAGTATCAACCAAAATCTGGACCTGACTCGCTTTAGCCTCAATCCTCTGCAAAGGTTTTTAAGGCTTGCAGGAACTATCCTACGGTTCGTTGGACTCTGCGGTTAAAGCACCTGTGCTTAAGACATTTTTATCCTAGGTTTAGTTTGTAGTGCGCTCTTGTAAGAGAGAGACAGAGGATTTATTTGTTTGGAGAGTTTTCTCTCTCTTTTCTTTTTATTTCTAGCTTCGGATTGGCTTCTCAACATGGTCTGTATCAGATTCCTTATTCTATCATCAATCCTCAAAGGTCCCTGGCAATCGATGCTTCGTGATAGCATCGCCCATGGCAACCCCTAGAACTCTGGCTTTCGAGATTTCGAGATAATCCCTCCCATGGCGTTCCGTGGCCGAATCCAGACCCTAGCAATCGACATTTCATGATAATGATGCTCATGGTATCTGAACCAGCAGAGTGCTTACATGCTCTCGGTAGGATATTTAAATATCCTAAGAGACAAGCACCGAGGAGACGATATGTTGTTACGCATCTTCGAGGGGACTTTCCCACCTCTCTGCGCTGAGGACTCGTCCAAATCAATTTGTGTTGATCGGCCGCTCCTAATCTAGGCAACTTTTTCAGAGCATTAAAATGATTTTTGCATGATTTTGATAGTTAGAGCACTAAACCAGACTGTGTGTGGATTGGGGTGCTTAGGTTACTGAATCTCGCAAAGCGAAGGTTAGTTAACGAGGCCGAATACTTCCTAAGCATTAAACCTAATACTTAAGCTTCGCATTTTCCCCAACCTCTTGAGGATTATCCAGATCTTAGTGGGTACATGAATTTTTAAGCCTAAGAGTCTAGCCCAGAAGGCCTAAGATCAGCGTTCCTGCTAATCTCTTTTGGTGTCTCCTTAGCACTTTTCTTTCATTTTTCTCTTTTCTTGATGTGGTCTAGAACTTCGGTTAATTCCTTAATCTCTTACTAATGACTATCACTTTTCCTTTTTCATTTTGTGCTCCTTTTTGTCATTTTGCTCTTTTTCTCCTCCTTATGATTGTGTGGCTCACAAAATTTCCTCCCTCCATTTTTTTGTTCTTTTTCATAATTTTTCAATTTTTTTGTGTTTTTTGCATGTGATTTTTTTTTGTGAGAATCCTTCTGACTTTTTCTTGGTTCTATATGTATGCACTTTATCATCCCCCCATGCCTAAGTTTTGCAATGTACTCATTGTAAATGGAGGGTGTGAAATAGTGTTGAGGTCAGGGACTTAGAATAGGATACATCAGGTGGGTGAATGAGTCGGAAGTGACTGATGTGGACGATTTTAAGCTTTGGTACATGTACCAAAGGTGGGATCAACTATCTAAGGCTAACTCAAGGTGCAATGGACGTGGAGTACAGACGGATAATCAGATAGGTCTCTGTTTTTGGAATGACGGGTTGCCTCCCGTTAAGTGCTAAATTCAACGCCTTCAGCTGAGCGGAACATGGGGTAGAGAGGGAGTGGTCAACTTAGCGAAATTTTGTAAAACAAGCACCTTGATTAAGAGCCTGGTTGGTCCAACCAGGTGCTTGTTAAGATCAGTGGGCTGATGATGTAGCCCAAACCCAATCAGTCTGCTGGGTTGATAGATGTAGATCAACAGATGTGGAACCCACCATATGCAATGTGGCTCGGATGGATATGGAAGAGAAAACTCGGGAGAGTAGGGTTCCGAAAAATAATCAGTGCATGGAGTGGAAACCCTACAAGGGTGATCAGAGAATGATGGATCATGTTTTTCAGTCTGATCGATACCTGATGCCCGGTGTAGATGTGGAGTTGAATCATTTGCAAACGGCTTAGTGAGAGGTGAATCAGAATAGAAATTGAGTTCGGTTGCAGGTCGGGGTAGAGAACGGGTTTTGATCAGTTCTGTATGTGTGGAAGAGGTGGCTTCAATGAGAATTGTGTATGAGGGCTCTTCTAGGAAGGAATGACAGGTGGTCTCATGTAGAGGGTCCTCATAGTAACTTTCAAAATCAAAAGCGAATGCCTGGAGAGTGTCTATGGGATACTGGAAATTGGAGTCGAGAAAAGATTCGTATTCTGGGTCACAATCACTCTTGGCATTTGCTGGTTCTCATTCCTGAGGATCGAAAAGAAATGATTCCATGTTACTTGAACTTGAATTGAAATCAGTGATCTCGAGAACTAGGGCCTCAGAATCAAAGTTAGAGCATGAGTCATGTGAGCTGAGGTCGTAGATTAGCTTATTATAATCAAGAAGCAAATTTTCTCTGATGTTATGGTTAGATTTGAAATCTTCGGAGAGTTTGTGAAAATCAAAATCTGAATGAGATTCAAGATCATGAGTTCCACCATAGAATAAATCATATGCTGTAGATTCAGTAGCCTGACTGGTGTCTAGCCTAGATGTCAATTCTGAGCTTAAAAAGGTGTTCTTATCTGGTAGAGGCCCAGGTTCCAAGCTGGTAGGACAGACCCAATTGAAACCCCACTTGTCCAACTCCTTGGTTTCTGTATCGTAAATTGGCATGACTTCCGAAAAATCGATTGGTTTCTCTGAGGATGTTGGCGAGGGATATTCATCAAATAGAGGCCTAAAATCATATTCTTTATTGAAAAATTGATCTTCCTCATGTGGGACCTTGAAATCTTCCCAATAGGTTTCAGATCTAG
This sequence comes from Thalassia testudinum, assembly GCA_037157565.1. Lineage (NCBI taxonomy): Eukaryota > Viridiplantae > Streptophyta > Magnoliopsida > Alismatales > Hydrocharitaceae > Thalassia > Thalassia testudinum. The sequence goes on from JAZHRO010000063.1 coordinate 103,537,639, forward strand.
ATTCTAGGCTTGGGATGTGGGTTGAATCACTAGAATTTAGGTCCGAATAACCTTCAAGGGTCACCTTATCAGAATAAGGGGCGAAATTTATGCCCTCGAGAGGTTCAGTTCTACTCTCATTATTGCCGGAGTTTTGGGATTCTAAGCCTGGTGATTCATGGTCTAGAGTTGGCTCAACATTATGTTCTCCTACAATTGGAACTTCCCAACCTTCTTCAATATCAGGCACATTGTACTCAATCTGGGTTGGGAATCCACAATCATTTTGTGCCTCAAACCCGAGATTAGATTGATCCTCGATGTTGTCCCAAAGATGGTTCATCCTCTGTTTGTGGCATATACGGGTATTTATGGTCGATAATTTATTTTAATAATCTTAATATCTCTTCCCATTTTTCAAGATCATCTTGTTGTTGCTCCCAAAGTATAGGATTTGTCATGCATTGAAGGTATTCAAGATTGTGTAATTTTTCTATCTTAATGTATCCTGTGATGAGCATGTCTCGGGTTGATCCTTTTGTGTCTTCTGCCAATAGCATTTGGGCACAAGTTACGATGAAGGTTGTGGTTGTTGGGACATCAACCTGAATGTTTTCTACTGGTGTTGAGGTTTTGTCTTCTTTTTCATAGAATTTCAAGGCATCCTCAATCATCCTATCTCTCATGGATCTCCGATATTCAGGTTTCTTGAATAGTAGTCCTAAGTGGTTTGGCTGCATATTTGGATTAGGTGGTGGAATCAAGGTGTAGAATCGGAATTTGAATCAAGATGTAGAATCAAGTTAGGAAGCGATTAAATATGAATAAAGAGCCCCACCAAAAATGTACGTGTGTGCTCTAAAGAGAAAAGATGAGGGACTGGAGATGTTTTTGACCCAATTGAGGCACCTAAAAATGTTGGATGACTATGGAGGTTCGGGGCTGATGATACCCCTGGATTAGAAGGTCATCCACCTGAGAATTACCTGGGCAGCCAGAGAGGGAGAGTCCCGCAAAGACCCCTACACGGTAGAGTGTCCCCACGGGTTACAAGGTTTCCCCCACTTGACCTCTCTTGTCATTGAGATTCCAGGTAGACCAGAATGGGGACCTTGACCTCTTAAGTCTACCACTTTTATTTGAAAGGTGCTTTAGGGTTCTCACTTGAACTTTAGATGTTTTGATGTTGTGACCTAATTTGGAGGTTGGTTGACCCAAGGGGTCAACTTCACCTGACCTGTCCTAAAGATGGCAGAATGATTCTAGGCTTAGGACCTAGAGACCACCTTGATTTGACTCCCAGTTTATTAAGTCCAAGATTTTAAGATTCAAGTGATTTTAAAGCTCAATTTTTTAGGGTTTGTCTTTTTAGATCTCTTCAATCAAGGGCTTGGGTTGCACATTGATGCGGGAGGGTTCATTTTCTTTTAAACAGGCACGTGTGAACTAGCACTCCAAAAACCCTACTGTAGAAACCCTAATTTGGTTCCATTTCCAATCCTCTTTTTCACAAAAATTCTCTTTGGACTCAAAATCAAGTGTGTTGTCCGTAGAGATTAAGCGTGATTTTTATTAGGCATAGGAATTTTGTGGGATAGGATCTAAGAAATTGCTTTCACTTCAATAAGTTTTTAAAAATTTTCGTAAAATCAGGAAATGCTCACCTTAAAGATGGTGATTACTATAGAAAGAAGGCAATCGATTCCTAAATTGGTTGCTTCCTTTTGTCTTTCAAGGATTAGGGGATGGTTTAAGGAAGAAAAGAGATTACCTGCCCTGGAGTAGTTGACTTGAGGGAGGGATCTTCTCATGAAATACCTTGTAAGATCACAATAAAGCAAAGTAGGACAAGTTAGTGTTCAATATGATCAAAAAAGAATGCAGAGATTAGTGATAAATTGCGCATTGCTCCCCGGCAACGGCGCCAAAATGTTGCAATGTTTTGTTGGGCTTTTTAAGTCATTCGCGTTGTAGTATAGGTGACTAAGTGTTGACAACAAATAAGAATTTATTACTCGAAAACCTAAGTATCCGAGGTCGAACACAGGGAGCAAATGAAATTTATTCACTAATCTCAATAATGTAATTGAACACTTAGAGTTACTCAAAGCTTAATCCAGAATATAAATGCAAGAATTTAAGAGTCAATGGTAGCAAAAATAGAGAAATTGGACGTCTGATTCCATGATCAGACATCTTAAAAAGATATCTCTCTCTTTTAACTCTCTCTTATTTCCTTCTCCTTTCTGCTTTCTCTTCTTCTTCTTTCTTTCTTTGATTTTCCTCTTTCCTTAACTCTTTTTCTTCTTTGACTTTGGCCGTCTACTTCTTCTTCCTTGTCTCTTCTTTGCAGCTCCTTTCTTTGCTCTAGCCTTGCCTTTCTTCTTCCTTCTTCTTCCTTCTTCTTATTTTCCTCAGTCTTTTGCCTTTGACTTTCTTCCTTCTCTTTCTGTCTGCGACTAAGTGTCAGCTTCACCTTGCCTTTGTGTCCTTCAGCCTTAGCTCTCCTGTGACTTTCTCTTCTCTTTGGCCTTCCTTCTTCTTCCTTTTGCAACTAAGTCTTTCCTTCCCTGCTTAGCCTCGCTTCACAGTGCCTTAGCTTCAACTATGCCTTCCTCTCCCTTCTTCTTCCCTGCACTCACTGAAGAGCAAAACCTACCCTACCCTCCCTACGTCTCTCTCTATATTTCTCTCTTCAGTACACTCTCCTAGAGCTGGGTAAGCGGGTTGGGTGTGCGCCCGGGTCTAGGCACACTGGCATGGGTGTGGTGCGCGAGGAGTGCTCGGATAGGTAATCGGGTCTGGTGCTAGGTCCACGGGGGAATGTCGCAAACAAGGCGTGAGGGGGCGAGGGACCTTAACCCTGTGTATTGGAGGCGAACAACATAAAACACAAATTCAATTTATCCTACGCACCACACTCTTGTGTTCACGAGGTGGGACTAAATGTCCCACCCGCTTTTGCACTCGCGCCTACAGGAACTCCTTCAATTGCTGCTACTAGGTTTCTTGCCAAACCAATTGCGTGGCTGTATGAGTTCGCGCACTCATTTGCTTCTGTTGGGACTCTGACGCTTGGAGCACGCAGCCTGGGATGAAGCTCGTGACTTTCTCGCTGTGTGCTTCAATGGCGGCAGGTGGTGAGATCTGACACACACAAACACGGCCTTGAGGCCCCATTAAGACACATGGGAAGCTTCGCCGTGTCAAGGCGAAGGCGGGATGGTAGGTGGTAGGTCGTGGGGCGGCCTAGGCGTGCGTGCCTAGGTCACCCTGTGGCCATGCTTATGGGTTAGGTCGATGGGCGTTTAGGGCGGTGATGGTGGTCAGTGGATGGACGGAAGGTGATCAGTGGACTGTGGCAGAGGTGGTGAGGTGTTTGGTGAGGCGTGTGGAGGTGTGGAGTGGTGGAGGCACCTTGCTGGTGGGTGGCTGGAGATGGAGAAGATGGTGGTGGACAGTGCTGCGAGGGGTCGAAAAGGGAAAATAGATAGAGGGGAATTGAAGAGGGGATAGAGGGAAGTAAGTCTAACCTAACTAAGTGGATGAAGGAGGAGAGTTGGCAGCTGGCTATACCTACTGTCGCTGGAGAAGAAGGTGGCCAGTGGAGGAGACGGTGACAACGAAGGGTCTAGAGGTGCGCGTGCGAGTGTTGCGCGACGCGGAGGAAGATGGTGAGGGCAACTTTGCCACTGGTATTATGGCAGAGAGACGAGAAAGTGGAGGGAGGGTCACTGGAGCTCGCTGGACTTCTTGACCGGAGGAGAAGAAGATGAAATTGGGGTGGATCTCTAGCCAAGTTGAGCTAAAGAGATGCGACTGGAGGTGGTGGTGCTTTTATAGTCGCTGGTAGGGAATCTTATGCTTGGAAGACAAACCTCCAAGCACAAGAGACCTCGCCGGAGATGGAAACTATTGGAGACCCAAATCTCTCGTGTTTTCGCACGAGAGATTGGGTGCGAATCAGAGAGTTGGACCACACTCAGATGGAAGGGAATTCCTCAGAGAATCTCCCTTCCAAATCTGGGAGGAGATCTCTGAGGGAACGGGGAGTACTCCCCCTCCATTCCTTTTTGGAGTAGGATTTCTCCCCATTAATGGTGGAGGGACTTATTTGTAAGAGTGGCGAGGAAGTTAGGGGGTCTGTGTAATGGTTTTCAAAAGATAGGGGCCAAAATGTAATTAGGTGTATTATTTTGTAAAGTAGGTCAAGATGACCTCCCCTTAGGTCTAAATTTTGGTACAAACTTAATTTGTACCTAAGGAATCCTATGGTGAAGTTGGATTTTAGGTTTGACTACGTTTGGCTAGACATTTTGCTTAGAAACCCAAATTAGGTCAATTAATGAGCTAGGACCCCAATCTAGATCAAAAGAGGTTCCCAAGGTCGAATTGAAGGTTCTAAACCATAGGGGATATTTTTTAATGAATTTTATAGGGTTTACTTGATTTTTATCCTGGCCAGAACCTTATTGAATTGAGCGGGTCTGTTTTAGGGTTACAGAATGTCATTTAATTCTTAGATTGCATAATAACCCATTTCTGATTGAACCAACCCACTTTTATCTTATTCAGACCATTTGACCTATGTTTTTCCTCTGAGAAATCCCATTTATGTACTGCAATGGTAAAATTACAGTTTTAACCTTTTTTTCATGTTTTCTTCTCAGAACACTTATTCCTTGAAATAAGCCCTTCTCCACGTTATGTAGGAGCTCTTATTCTCTTTCTTAGGTCAAAATGAGCTAGTTAGGGCTCATAATGAGGCTCTCATCAATCTCGTTTGTCTCACTAAACTCATCTTACTTACGCTCAAGTGAGACTTCACTAAGAAATTCTTCACCCTCAGAGTCAAAGAATTCATGATCCTCATTTATATACGCATAAAAATCTATTGTCATTCCTGGTTCAAAGAGACATATTTTTCCTCACTCCTTGGCTCGGGGATATTGGGTGAATCAATCGGTTCATCCTCAATGGGTTGCTCTAGCCCAACCTGGTCATGGGAACACCATCATGAGCCATAACTAGCTCATTTTAACCTAATTAAGTCAGTAAATGCTCCTACATAATCGCCAGAGAGTCATAAGTCATTGCATAATCATTCTGAGGGAAAAATAAGAAACTAAGGTTAAAACAGTAATTTTACCAGCTTATCATGAATGCAATGCAACCACGGGTTTTCTCAGGGGTTGAATGAAGGTCAATTGGTCTTAAAAAGACAAGTGGGTTAAAACAATCATAAAAGGGTTTGCACGTGTTTTGAGAATTACATGACTTTTAAAACCCTAAAAACAGACCTGCTTAATGAACTGAGGTTCTGATCAGGATAAAATTCACCTAAATCATCTAAAATTCATATAAAAATATTCTCTCGGGTTTTTGAACCTTAAATTTGGCCATCAGAACCCGTTTTGACCCAAAACAGAGTCATAGACAAATATTTGCCTTAATTTAGGTTTTTGCATAAATTACCCAGTCAAACATGATCAAAACCAAAATCCAACTTCACCATTGGATTCCTTAGGTCAAAATTAGGTTTGTACCAAAATTTGGATCCAAGATGAATTTCTCTTGACCTAGTTTGCAAATTGGTCCTAGCTAATTACATTTCTACCCTTAACTTTCAAAAAAATTTCAAATAGGCCCCTAACTTTGTCATTGTTCTCACAAAATGGTCCCCACTGCATAGAGCTCCTAATCCTACAACTCCGGTGACAATCAATCGAGAATTTCTCCTTGATTGATTGATGAAACCTCCACAAAATTGAATCGGAGATTCCTCTTGAAATTCTCTTTCAATCAGACCGATTCTTGTGCTTCAAAACTTTCCCAATTTCTCATGCGAACGCATGAGAAATTTGAGTTTCCAACTCCAGCGACCTTCCAAGTTTGAAAGCTTGGCTTCCAAGCTCTAATCGACCCCTTGATACCTATATAAAGACTCCCAAGGCCTGCCCGATCCTCCAAGCTTGAATTCGACTAGAGAAACCCCCAATTTTCATCCCTCCTCCTTCGGCCGAATTGCTCTTCAAGCTTCGGCGACTCTCCTTGCCTCACCTCATTGTCTGACTACAATACTAGCGACAGACTCTTCCTCCTTGCTTTCTTCCACATCGAGCAAGCACCTGCTAACGCTCCTACCTCCTTCATCCTCGCCGTCCACCTCTTATCAGAGCAGCTTCGTCTCCAGCGCTGACCATAGCTCAACCAGTGCCAACTCTGCTCCCTTTTGTCTGCCTCCTCTCCTAAACAACTCCCTATTTTCCACTCTTCATTTTCAGACACTCGCCACTCCATTTCAACCGCTGATTCGCCCCACCATCCTCCATCTTCCACCTCACCGGCATACCTCCGGTGAGCTTGCACGGCCACTACGCTCCATCAATCCAGCCGCCGTTCTTCCCTACACCTCCGCCATGTCCCAGAGAGCAAAAGCCCTCGTATTCGAGCCTATTAGTCTCTGTAACGCCCCATCGAACACACCCACTCTCACGCACACAGTCTGACTCCGCCATGCACGCACGGACCTCGCCACGCACTCGACCTCCATCATTGCTCTTGCTGTGGTCCAACGAAGGTCTTAAGCAAGTTTAATTAGGCCGCAAGGCCGTTTGCTTTGTTTCAGGTGTTCTAGCCTCCTTCGCCATTGTCGCAGCAGCTGCAAGCTTGCTTGAAGCTTTAATCAGGCTTGCGGTTTCAGGACTTCGACTCCAGACAGAGTGGACTACCTCCAGGAGCATCCTCGTGCAGTCAATTGGATCCTTTGACCGCTCCTTACGTGTGAATTGAGTGAAGGAAGCAGTTGCAGGCGCACTCAAAGAAGGAGGGACATTTAGTCCCACATCATTCGTGGAAGGGCTGAGGTGTACACATAAATTGAATTTCTACTTTAGGCTTATTGCCTTAGACACAAGGGGTGAGGTCCCTCACACCCCTCATGTGCCTCGTCCACAACCTCTCCTCCACGGACCTGGTACACCTGACCCGCCTAAAACCCACACCTTGGCTACCACTCACGCCAGTAGCCCTGGTCCTGGGTGCGCTCTAGGTCCGAACCTGATTAATTGGTATTGTGGAAGGCTCTGGGAGAGCGTGACCCAGAGAGACAAAGAGAGCTTGCGTGGGGGTAGGGGGTTTTGCTGCAGAGAGTATTGGCGGTACTTAGCAAATTCTAGAAGCCCCCCTCCCTGTGTGAAGAGGTTGAACAGAGAAGAAGGAGAGGATCCGTAGCAGCAGAGGAAGAAGAAAAGAAGAGAAGAGGGTGCCGCAGTTGAAGAAGAAAAGAAGAAGAAGAAGCCACAGAAGAGAAGCAGAAGAAAAGAGAAGAGAAGGAAAAGAAGAAAAATCTTAGCACTATAGCATAGGGCTACTTAAGACGTCTAATATTTTCATTACATATATTTGAGACATTAATTTAAGTGTTGCTTATGAGGAGTAATTGGTGATTTAAATCATCATTTTACTCCATTCTTTTTGCATATTGATTCTGACATTACTCTTATTGCAATATTTATTCTTAATTTAAATTGTGATCTTGAGCTTTAAATTCCATATTGCTCCCTGTGTTCGACCTCGGAACCTTTTTGAGTAATAAAATTTATTTGTTTAAGTGCTATTTTGGCTATACTACAACATGACAATTTTAAACACCGATTTAGCACGTAAACATTTTGGCGCTGTTGCCGGGGAGCAACGAGCAATTTAGAACTCTTGATTGCAATTCTTGATTCAGATTCTAACTTGCTATATCTCTTTTGCTGTGGTTGTTTTAGGAGAGATACAATGAAGAAAGATCAGCTGCACAGTAAACAAGCCAGGGGCAGGTAAGTTCTAACTACTCTCTCTCTTAAGCCCCTCATTCTGAAAATGTTAAAAGGAAAACAAATCAATTAGGGCTACTTGCATTCTATCCGTAGATAATTCATCAAGTTGCTTGATTTGATACATTTTATTTGGACAACAAATCCTGATTTGTGCACCTACTTAAAGCTTAAGGTATCTAGGGCTATCACATTCTTGTTTGAGCCCTAGGTACCACATTTGGACAAATTAAAGTGGACCAAATTAGAGCCAATTAAGGATTCCAGTTTAGGATTTTTAGAGACACTTAATCAAGAAATCATCTTCCCAAACAATGTGTGCCTAAACCTTGGTTGAACTGATCTATTCAAGGAAAACCCTAAAATCAGGCTCTTAAAGTCATTTGAACACTAAAAGAGGGACCTAAGATTCTCAAGAGGACAATATAGGTGAAGTTGACCCACCTTGTTGGGTCAACCAATCTTCAACTTAGGTCACTTTTGCACTCAACACATCTTAAAGTTCAAGTGAAATTCTAAAGCACCCTTGCTCTTAATTAAAACTGGTAGACTTAAGAGGTCAAGTCCCCATTCTGGCCTACCGGGAACATTAGTGACAAGAGAGGTCAGGTGGGGGAAACCCTGTAACCCGTGGGGATGCTCTACTGCATAGGGGTCTTTGCGAGACTCTCCTTCTCTGGCTGCCCAGGTAATTCTTAGGTGGATGGCTTTCTGACAAAGGGTTATCATCCACCCCGAACCTCTATAGTCATCCAAAATTTTTTGGGTGTCTTGATTGGGTCCATCACATTCTACCTCTCATCTACTCCATCGGTGCATGTTCAAGAGGAGGTCTCTAAGACCATCCTTGAGGCCTCCTTTAGTCACTCATTCACGTCGAGGCTAAGCCTCGACCTCTTTGTTTGTGCAACAACCCAATTCTATTGATATCTCTTCTGATTTATCTGAACCTGATTCTCCTTCTTCCATCATCATGGCACAACCTGTAGAAAAAAATAATCTCAAAAATCAACTTTGGTGCCTCAATAATCTATTCCAAGCCTTTGCGAACCCACCGTAGCATCCAATGATGCGAGATCATGACAATCCCGCTGTGGTGGCAATCGAACCTTGAGTACAAATCCCCGTTGGAGGTCCTGACACTGAACTCAAGCCCAACATGATTCATGCCATTCCCAAATTCCATGGGCATAATTTTGAAGATCCTTTCCAGCATATCAAACAACTCAAGCATCTAGCCTAGACCTTCGGGTCAGAAGCTCAAAATTGGGATATTCTACTCATTAAAATGTTCTCCTTCTCTCTCATGGATAAAGCTGCTCATTGGTACCAAACAAACACATCCGATCAACACCTGGGTAGAACTTCAATCCAAGTTTCTGAAAAAGTTCTTCCCCGTTGGTTAGACAAATGCTTTACGGCACTAGATCACACATTTCACACAATAAACAGGAGAACCGTTCATGAAGCATGGGATCGTTTTCTGGATCTCATGCAAAAGTGCCCCCATCACGGAGTTCCTAAATGGGAACAAGTCCAGTCTTTTTACCAGGGACTCCATGAGGATATTAGATTATTCGTTAATGTGATCTGCAGAGGAAACATCATGGGTCAACACGAAGACATCGTGTGGGAGATTCTTGAGACTATGTTCGAGAACTCCATCAATAATGAATCCATGGGCATGTTTGACTGGACGAATGCCCATGCATTGATGAATCCAAAGGGAGCACATGAGACATAGGGCCTATCCTCTTCCGTCGATTTGTAACTGATGGTCAGTCATCTGGACAAGGTCTCTATTATTGAGAAGAAGGTGGATGAGCTAACTCAACATTTACAGTGAGCCACCTCTACGCAAAACCCGTTCACACCACCACCCTCTGGCAGGGAGGCCGTGCACAACATCTATCACCGACCTTCTCAGGGGATGGACCCATATCCGCCCTCGTCTGATTCTAGCTATGGAGGAAACTCTGGATCCACCTACTCTAGTTAGGGGAACTCTGAACCCTCATATTCTGATTTTCCTGAGGTTACTCAGACCTGCGAGGACCTCAATGCCATTCAGAATGATCCATTCTCAAACACCTACAACCCTGGTTGGTGCAATCATCCCAACTTCTCGTGGCCAGGCAATAATCAAAATCAGAGATCTTAATATCCGCCCCAACCATAAGCTCCCCGTCCATATCAGCCACCTCAGCCTCAGCCTAACCCAACTTATCAATCTGGGCCGACTCAGACAAATCAAATGACTCTTACCCTTCAGATTCTGGCTGAAAATCAGAAGATGAGCGTGGCTATGCAAAAATAGCACAGAGGTCAGATCACAGAGGTTCGCAATCAACTTGCCCGGATGGCAAATCCTCTCCAACCTGGTACACTTCATTCACAATCTCTACCTAATCCGAATAACGTGCCGAACCAGAGGAGCGTTATGAACCCAAATCTGGGCCAAGCGCACTGTTTATTAGGCTCCTTCTACTCCATCACCCAATGGGATGGAGGCTTCGACATCATATACGAGTTACCAGCAGCAAGCACCTCTTCTACCCACTCCAAACCAAAACTAGGCAGGATTAAATTCTGTCACTACCCGCATTGGCAAAACAACACAGGACCCACCTTATCCAAGCTAAACCCAACCTGGTAATACAAACCCTAACCCAAGGATAGTCATCCAGGACACCTCTATCCCAGATTGAGAACCTGGACCCATTCTAGAAGAACCATCTAAAGTTCCATTTCCTGAGGCCTTGACCAAAGGAAAAAGGATAACCAAAAACTGTGGCACCTGAGGAGGACCTAGTTAAGCTTTTTGAGCAGGTCCATATAAACATCCCCTTGATGGATGTGATACGCTATGTACCAGCTTATGCATGATTTCTGAAAGACGTATGTACACCTAAGTGTAAGCCGCGAACCAAAGACGGGAATCCGATTGTATTGTCAGAGCAAGCCAGCTCTGTCATTTTGAGAAGACTCCCGCCTAAGGTAAAAGACCCAGGAACCCCTTTGATCTCCTGTGAAATAGGTGATATACGATTTGACTGATCTTTATTAGACTTAGGAGCCTCCATAAATTTGATACCCACATCCCTGCTAGATTACTTCAAGGAATTTGAGCTTAAACCGACTGAAATGACTTTACAACTAGTAGACCGATCAATTAAGTCACCAAAAGGAATTCTCGAGGATGTCATAGTTAGGGTGCATGATTTCTATTTCCCAGTGGATTTCATCGTTTTAGACATGGACGCTCCTAAGAATGTGAAGAATACACCGATCATACTAGGGAGATCCTTTTTGGCCACTGCCAGGGCCAATATCAATTGTGAGGGGGGCCAAATTGAATTGAAATTTGGGAGCAAGACACTAAAGATCGACATCTTTAAGGCCCAACAAGGAATTAATTGTGGAGTCATAGAACAAATTTGCGATATTGAAGAAGTGGTTGACGACTTCATCGAGAACCCGACTATTTCTGATCAACCACAAGAGGATCAAAACCTGCAATTAGAGGAGCCTGAACTCAACCTAGACACACCCATATCTCCTTCCTTTGCTCCTAACACCAATCTTGAACTACCCGCTATTGGTGAAACTCGGTTTTGGAATTAAATCCTCTTCTTGATAATCTCAAGTACGTCTTTTTGGGTTCCAATTGGACGTTTCCTGTGATTATCAACTCCCGACTCACACCTGATTAGGAAACACGCCTGATTTCTGTTCTCCAGCAACATCGAAGAGCCATTGGATGGACTCTCGACGATCTCACTGGTATCAGGCCCTCATACTGCACACACCACATCTACACTGAAGAGGGCTCATGACCATCCCGTGAAATGCATAGACGCTTGAATCCCAATCTATAGGATGTCGTGAAAAAGGAGATTATCAAGTTGTTAGATGCAGGGATCATATACCCGATCTCCGATAGTCGGTGGGTGAGCCCAATCCAAGTTGTGCCTAAAAAGGCAGGGCTCACCGTCATCACGACTGAAACAGGAGAAGCCATACCGACCCGTATAGCAAACTCGTGGAGAGTCTGCATTGATTACAGAAGACTCAATTCCTCCATGAAGAAGGATCATTTCCCACTACCGTTCATTGATCAGATTCTCGAAAAATAAGCAGGAAATTGATTCTTCTACTTTTTGGACGGGTACTCCAGTTATAACCAGGTCGCAATCCATCTCAAGAACCAAGAAAAGACCACCTTCACCTACCCCTTCAGAACTTACGCATTCTAAAGGATGCCATTCGGTCTTTGCAATGCACCTGCTAGTTTTCAGCGTTGCATGCTTGCCATATTTTCAGATATGGTAGGTGAGTACCTTGAGGTCTTCATGGATGACTTCTCAGTATTTGGTGAATCATTTGACGATTTCCTCCTGCACTTGGTCTAGATCCTCAGGTGGTGCATCGATGTGAACTTAGTTCTTTCCTGGGAAAAGAGCCACTTCATGGTACCTGAGGGAATAGTCCTAGGACATTGTATCTCTGAAAAGGGCATCCAAGTTGATCGAGCCAAGGTGAATTTGACTTCCAAACTACCTATGCCTAGTTCGGTCAGAGACATCCGATCCTTCCTGGGGCACGTCGATTTTTATCGTCGATTCATTCCCGATTTCTCAAAAATCGCATGCTCCTTGACTAATCTTCTATCTAAGGATGGCCCTTTTGAAATCACCAAGGAGTGTACTCAGGCATTTGAGATCCTGCATGATCGAGTTACCCAAGCACCTATCCTGTGGTCCTCTGATTGGTCTCAACCCTTTGAGATCATGTGCAATGCATTTGATTATGTTGTGGGGGCAGTGCTTGGGTAGAAAAGAGATGAGAAACCTGTGGTCATTTACTATGCTAGCAAGACACTTGATGAGGCTCAGCGTAACTATATAGTTATTGAGAAAGAGCTGCTAGCCGTAGTATTTGCCCTAGAGAAATTTAGATCATATCTTTTGGGTGCCCGTGTTATCATTTACCCAGATCACACTGCTGTGAGGCATCTCCTTGCGAAGAAGGATGCAAAACCTCGACTAATCCGTTGGATCTTACTGTTGCAAGAATTTGATCTCGAGATTTGCGACAAGGTGGGGAAACAAAATGTGGTAGCTGATAACTTATCCCGCCTTCCTTCTAATATTATCAACCCTTCCAGACCCATTATTGAACATTTCCCCGATGAGCACCTCCTGACTATCAGTACAGGACTTCCATGGTTTGCTGATCTAGTAAACTACTTTGCATCACATCAGATACCGTCCGATTGACCAAAGCCAAGAAGGAAAAATTACTTTCCGATGCCAAGTACTACTTTTGGGAAGACCTGTATCTTTTCCGCATTGGTGCTGATCAGATCATTCGACAATGTGTTCCTGAAGCAAAAATTCAGGACATTCTGTCCTTCTGCCATGACTAGGCCTGCGATGGACACTTCTTTGATCATAAAACTGCAGCAAAAGTTCTTCAGTGCGGATTCTATTGGCCCACGATTTTCAAAAATGCATACAATCATTGTAAGGCATGCACTTGTTGCCAGACCTTAGGCAGCATGAGCCGCTGTGATATGATGCCCTTACAGCTGATTCTTGTATGTGAAATCTTTGATATCTGGGGGATTGATTTTATGGGACCCTTCCCTAGTTCAGATGGCTTCGAATACATTCTTCTTACTGTTGACTATGTGTCCAAATGGATTGAAGCCATTCCGACCCGAACCAACGATCATAAGGTGGTTATCAGATTCATTCATCAGAACATCTTTTCTCGGTTCGGGATTCCATGTGCCATAATCTTTGATGGAGGGACCCATTTCATGAATGCTCAGTTCAGATCACTGATGACCAAATATGAGGTGTCTTACTGAATCTCTATTCCTTATCACCCCCAAACCAATGATTTAGCTGAGCTATCAAATCAGGAGATCAAGAAAATCCTCCAGATCACTATTCGACCTGACAGGAAAGATTGGTCATCCTGACTTCCGGAAGCTTTGTGGGCTTATAAGACCACCCACAAAACCCAATTAGGCATGTCTCCCTTCATATTAGTGTACGAGAAGGCATGTCATGTCCCCATCAAATTGGAGCACAAAGCCTATTGGGCAGTACGGAACTGCAATCTCGATCTTTCTAAGGCAGGAACCCACAGAAAGCTTCAAATGAGCGAGATCGATGAATTACACCATGATGCGTATGAGAACTCGCGAATTTACAAAGAGCGGGTTAAGGCCTTTCACGACAAACACATATCCAGAAAGATCTTTTTCCCTGGTCAAAAAGTTCTACTCTTTGATGCTAAACTCAAATTGTTCCTAGGAAAACTCAGATCAAAATGGATTGGACCATACCCTGTCTGACGAATCTTTGGAAATGGAGCTGTCGAAATCAGTCAACTTAGCCACGATTCAAAACCTTTTGTCATGAACTATCAGAGACTCAAACTGTTCATTGAACTCACCGATACAAACTTGGCTGAGGTATCTTTTACCCTTCATTCTCTCTGAGCTCATTGCACTTGGCTGATGGCGTTAAACTCAGTGCTTAATGAGAGGCAATCCGTCATTTTGAAAAACCCAAAACCCTTCCTGACACATCTTATGCTGAACTCATATTGCACTTTAGGGTTCATCCATTAGAATGGCCAACTCTACCTCTGGTACCTGTACCTGAGCTTGAAATTGTCCACAACAGTCACCCCGACCATTCACCCACCCAACACCTGTTCTAATGAATGATCTAAGTTGAACTCTAACCCACCTAATTTACAATGAGGACATTGCAAATCATAGGCATGGGGGGGTATTAACGTGTAAAATGCCGTGAAAATCACTTCACAAGAAAATGTTTCATAAAAAAAATCACATATTCCAAAAATACAAAAAAAAATAATTTTTTTTTGAAAAAGAACAAAAAAATTAGAGGGGAGGAAATTTTGATGGCATATCAGATTTTGAGGAGAAAAAATGAGGAGATAAAAATGTCAAAAAGGGGCACAGTTTGAAAAGAAAAGAAAAAGAGATAGTCATTAGTAAAAGATTAAGGAATTGACGTAATTTTAGATCAAATCAAAAGAAAGAAAATGAAAGGAAAAAAGTGCTAATAAAACAAAGAAGAGATTAGTAGGAATGTTGATTTTAGGCCTCTTGGATTGTAATCCTAGGCTTAAAAATTCAAGTACCCGCTAAGATTTGGATAGTCCTCAAGAGGTTGGGGAAACTGTGAAGCTTAAGTATTAGGTCTAAGACATAGGGATTATTCGGCCTCGTTAACTGACCTCTGGTTTGCGGGACTCGGCAACCTAAGCACCCCAATCCACACACAATCTGGTTCAGTGCGCCTAAGTATCAAAATCATGCAAATGCGTTAAACTTGTTCTGAAAAAGTTACCTAGATTAGGAGCGACTGATCAACACAAGTTGATTTGGACGAGTTCCTGCCGTGAAGAGGCGGGAAATTCCCCTCGAAGATGCGCAATAACATATCATCTCCTCGGTGCTTGTCTCCTAGGATATCTACATATCTTACCATGGGCATGTAAGCACCTTGTGCTGGTTCAGATGCCATGGGCGGCATTATCTCAAAATGTCGATTGCCAGGGCCTAGATTTAGCTACAGAATGCCATGGGTAGGATTATCTAGAAATCTTGAAAGCTAGGGTTCGAGGGGTTGCCATGGACGGTGCTATCTCGAAGCATCGATTGCCAGGGACCCTGCAAGGATTGATGGTGGGAACTAGGAATCCGATACAGATCGTGTTGTAAAGCTAATCTGAAGCTAGAAATAAAAAGAAAAGAGAGAGAAAACTCTCCAAAAATAAAGAAAAATTCCTCTATCTCTCTCTGACAAAAATGCACTGCAAACTGAACCTAGGCTAAAACATGTTACAGGCACAGGTGCTTTAACTGCGGAGTTCAACAAACCTTAGGTTAGTTCCAGTGGGACTTACAAACCTTCGCGACAGACTGAGGCTAGAGCTGGTCAGGTCCAGATCTTGGTTGGTACTTGAGTACCTTTAGGCCTACTATCAGCATTCTAACCCAATCTACAAATGAAAGCACACATAAAAGTTTTAAGCATCAAAAGTTTTTATGGTCTAGAATTAAAGATAATACCTTGAAATTTTGCTAAAGGACTAGCAAAATCTTGGCATGGAGGTATGATGGGAACACCATCATGAGCCATAACTGGTTCATTTTGACCCAATTAAGTCAGTAAATGCTTCTGCATAACCGCCAGAGAGTCACAAGTCATTGCATAATCATTCGGAGGGAAAAATAAGAAACTAGGGTTAAAACTACAATTTTACTAGCTTATCATGAATGCAATGCAACCACGAGTTTTCTCAGAGGTTGAATGAAGGTCAATTGGTCTTAAAAAGATAACAAGTGGGTTAGAACAATCAGAAAAGGGTTTGCACGTGTTTTGAGAATTAAATGACTTTTGAAACCCAAAAAATAGACCTACTTAATGAACTGAGGTTTTGATCAGGATAAAATTCACTTAAAGCCTCTAAAATTAATAGAAAATATTCTCTAGGGTTTCGAACCTTCAATTTGACCATCAGAACCCGTTTTGACCCAAAATAGAGTCAGATAGACATTTACCCTAATTTAGGTTTTTCCATAAATTACCCAGTCAAACATGGTCAAAACCAAAATCCAACTTCACCATTGGATTCCTTAGGTCTAAATTAGGTTTGTACCAAAATTTGGATCCAAGATGAATTTGTCTTGAGCTAGTTTGCAAATTGGTCCTATCTAATTACATTTCTACCCTTCACTTTCAAAAAAACTTTTCAAATAGGACCCTAACTTTGTTGTCGTTCTCACAAAAAGGTCCCCACCACATAGAAATCCTAATCCTACAACTTCGGCGACAATCAATCGAGGATTTCTCCTTGATTGTTTGACGAAACCTCCTCAAAATTGAACAGGAGATTCCTCTTGAAATTCTCTTTCAATCAGACCGATTCTTGTGCTTTAAATCTTTCCCAAATTCTCATGCGAATGCATGAGAAATTTGGGTTTCCAACTCCGATGACCTTCCAAGCTCTAATCGACCTACTGATACCTATATAAAGACTCCCAAGGCCTGCCCGATCCACCAAGCTTGAATTTGACTAGAGAAACCCCCAATTTTTGTCCCTCCTCCGGCCAAATTGCTCTTCAAGCTCTGGTGACTCTCCCTGCCTCACCTTGTCGTCTGGCCACAATACCAGTGGCAAACTCTTCCTCCTTGCTTTCTTTCACGTTGAGCAAGCACCTGCTAGCGCTCCTACCTCCATCCTCGCCGTCCACCTCTTATTAGAGCAGCTTCGTCTCCGGTGTCGGCCATACCTCAACCGACGCCAACTCCGCTCCCCTTCATCTGCCTCCTCTCCTAAACAACTCCTCGCCTTCCACTCTTCATTTTTAGACACTTGCCACTCCATTTAGACCGCAGACTTGCCCCACCGTCCTCCATCTTCCACCTCACCAGCGTACCTCTGGCAAGCTCGTACGGCCACTACGCTCCATCAATCCGACCGCTGTTCATCCCTACACCTCTGCCGTGTTTCAGAGAGCAAACACCCTCTGGTATTCGAGGCTATTAGTCTCTCTAACGCCCCACCGAACACACCCAGTCTCACGCACACAGTCTGACTCCGCCACACACGCACGGACCTCGCCATGACACTCGACCTCCACCATTGCACTCGCCGTGGTCCAGCGAGGGTCCTGAGTAAGTTTAATTGGGCTGCGAGGCCGTTTGCTTGGTTTTAGGTGTCCTAGCCTCCTTCGCCATTGTCGCAGTAGCTACGAGCTTGCTTGAAGCTCTAATCAAGCCTACAGTTCCAGGACTTTGACTCTAGACAGAGTGGACTACCTCTAGGAGCATCCTCGTGCAGTCAATTGGAGCCTTTGACTGCTCCTTACGTGTCAATTGAGCGAAGGAAGCAGCTACAGGCACACACAAAGAAGGAGGGACATTTAGTCCCACATCGTTCGTGGAAGAGCTAAGGCATACACATAAATTGAATTTTTGCTTTAGGCTTATTGCCTCAGACACAAGGGGTGAGGTCCCTCACACCCCTTACGTGCCTTGTCTATGACCTCTCCTCCGCGGGCTTGGTACACCCAACTCGCTTAAAACCCACACCTCGACTACCACCCACGTCGGTAGCCCTGGTCCTAGGTGCGCTCTAGGTCCAAACTTGATTACTTGGTACTGTGGAAGGCTCTAGGAGAGTGTAACCCAGAGAGAGAAAGAGAGCTTGCATGGGGGTAGGGGGGTTTTGCTACAGAGAGTATTGGAGACACTTAGCCAATTCTAGAAGCCCCCCTCCCTGTGCGAAGAGGCTGAACAGAGAAGAAGGAGAGGACCCGCAGCAGCAGCAGAGGAAGAAGAAAAGAAGAAGAGAAGAGAGAGTCGCAGCAAAAGAAGAAAAGAAGAAGAAGCCACAGAAGAGAAGCAGAAGAAAAGAGAAGAGAAGTGAAAGAAGAAGAAAAATCTTAGCACTGTAGCATAGGGCTACTTAAGACGTCTGATATTTTCATTGCATATATTTGAGACATTGATTTAAGTGTTATTTGTGAGGAGTAATTGTTGATTTAAATCACCATTTTACTCCATTCTTTTTTCATATTGATTCTGACATTACTCTTATTGCAATATTTATTCTTGATTTAAATTATGATCTTGAGCTTTAAATTCCATATTGCTCCCTGTGTTCGACCTCAGAACCTTTTCGAGCAATAAAATTTATTTGTTTAAGCACTGTTTTGGCTATACTACAACACGACAATCTTAAACACCGATTTAGCGCGTAAACACCGGTCTCAGAAAATGTAACCCCTCCTATAGCCGCCTGAGCAGGTTTAGACATTGGCTCTCCTAAAGGGGGGTTCATCTTGAGAATCATCCCAAGATTGGACTAGGGCAACCACAAATTTCATCCTCAACCTCAACAATTCTCAAGTAGAAACTCACCCTGACCCCTATCCCTAACATGTTGTAGTAGATCCAATAAAGAGCTATTCCGCTCATTAATCATTTTTACCTTAGGCTCCAATGCTTCAGTGCATGTTGGCTAGGCTTCTAAAGATTGTATGGTGTTCCTCAAGTTAGCCAACACCCTGTCTTGGATCTGGTTCACCTGAATCGAATGGTTCGCTTCAGGTTTGAGTGGGTTTGGGTTAAATCTAGGGGAGTCAAGATATTGAGGTTCTTGGGTCCCTCCCTGGTAGTAGGTCATTTCAGGTTGTTTAAAGAATGGTGGCTACCTATATTCAGTGGAATACTGGGGAGGATAGGTGTTATAATTAGCATATCCTTCATGGTTGTAGATCTGATTAGGTTGATCATCAATGGGTGGAGATCTATAATCTTTGTAGCTTTGGGATGGATAGTAATCATGGTCTTGTTGTTCAGGGTTAGACCCTGGACACTGAGGTCTAGATTCATATCCCCAATCAAAGTTGTCCCGGCTAGGAGATGGCTAGTCATAAGTCAAGTCGGGATAGTAATCATCTTGGGGATAAGTGTTGGTAGGAGGGTAGGATGGGAAATGCGTGTAAGATGTGGAAGGATACATGGTAGAATAAGAGGGAAATTAGAAGAGAGAAAGGAGCCTTGCAATACAAGTAATCAATCCTGTGCTTAAGTGGGTTAGCCTAAAGACCTACAGACTCCCAAGACCCGTCTTGAGATTATAACCGATTTGGTCTACTTTTATCCGGTCAATCCAACCAGTTAGAAGGAGGGACTGGGGAGAAGGTTCTTTCTTTTGCTAGTGCCTCCGATTCCTAGTGTAGTCCCCAGCCGCGGTCGTTTGATGATACTCCCCTAGCTAGACATCAGATGGACAATAGAAGCAGATTAATCGGAAAAAATCTCAGTCTGAGCCTCGAAGAGAAAATTAATCCTTAAGGCTAACATCTACTCAGTTTTAATTAGGCTCGGGATGATTGTGCTCTTGGAATGTGATGGGCCCTTTAGATGGGTTGTGCCCTTAATGATCAATTCAAATGTGTGTGCGTGCACAACCAGGATTTGCAAACAAGGTTATTTGATGATGTGTCTTTTAGGGTTTAACCTTGTTTAGTAGCTTTTAGGGTTTAATATTAGGTGTATTCAATCAAGTTAAAGAGAACACTCTAAGTTTTGAAAGCACTGGTAATGATATATTCCTTTAGAAATCAAAAAATAATGTGGAGTGCCTGGTTCAACCCTAAAGATTAATCCTAAGTGGCAAGCTACTGATGAATGACTTTTATCTTCAGTGGTACAGCCTAAACAGCTCAATCAATTGGCCAGTTGCACCACTTAGTTAAGGCACACAGATGCTTAACTGATAAACGCTAGTTTATCATCACTCTTATGCACTAAAATAAACCTAGCTCTTAGGATTTTACTTTGCAAATGGGTTTTTTGGCTGCATTTAGGCATTCACTAGGTTAGGCATGCATTGCATTTTCTTTTGTTATTTTAATGTGTTTTTGTGAGTGTTAGGGATGAACAGATATACAGATCCCTAAAACCCTAGCACTCAAGAAGGCAATTGGTGAAGGAGTTTAGACTAGCTGGAACTCAGCTTGATCCTGCTCACTACAGTTGGAACCTAGCTCAGTTGCGCTAGGTTAGCTCATCCCAACTCCATTCAGCTAATCTCAGCTGAATGGCAGCTCAAGAGAGTTCATCTTAGCTCACCCTAGCTCAAGTCAGCTCAGATCAAGCTCAACTTAGCTGAGTCTAGCTCATCTTAGCTCCCACTAGCCCACAGGGAGCTCTAGCTAGCTCAGCTAAGTTGACAGGAGTTCACCCCAGCTCAGACCCAGCTACATCCAGCTCCACTCAACTCCAGCCAGCTAAAGAAGAACTCATCCCATCTCAGGAAGCTCAAGTCCAGCTCCCGGGGACCCAGCTTAGCTCAAGCAAATTGAGCTAAGCTACCTTAGCTGTCTCAACCAGCTAAATCCTCTCCAGGAGCACCAAACCTAGCTCACCTCAGCTCCATTCAACAGAAGCCAGCTCACTTTAGCTTGGCTTAGTAGCTAGCAAAGAACTAGCAAGCTAAGCCAGCTAGAGTAGCCCCATGTTGACCTCTTCAGCAACTGCCTGCTCCACTTCAGCTCCAGATTCTTCAGAACCAACTCCTCCGTCCAAACCCTAGCTACAACACCTCCTCCTCTACTCCTCCATTAGCTAAGCTAGCTTAGCTTAGCTTAGCTATGCTCCAACTTCCTTGGCTTGTACCACCCCAAAAACCCACCTAACAACTCCACCTAACTAGCTCCACCTAAGCTCCACATAAGCTAACCTACTTGGCGCCAACCTAGCCTACCCACCAGCTCCAAAAGACACCTAAAAGTGGCACCAAAACCACCCTAACTACCCCCTTGTTGGTGCCACCTTTCCCTCCAAAAATCCCCTTCATCTCCACCACACATCTCCCCTTAAACACATCTGCACCCTCCACATAACCCCTCCTTCTAGAACCTTTCTTGGCGCCACCTAAGACCCCCTTCTAGAAGCTATTTTGGCACCAACTTCAAGTGGTGTCACCACCCATAACCACCCCCTAGGAGTCCCTTGGGTTGGCGCCAAATGCCCTTGGCCATAGGATCCCCAACCACCTCCATCCTTCCATCTTATCCCTCCATTTCAAGAGGCACCTTAACCCCCCATCCTACCCTATAAAAAGACCACTACCCACCACCATTCAAAGAATCCTTGGCTAGCAAATTCACTCTCATATTCTACCTAGAATCCCACGCCCAAGAGAGAAGAAGAAGAAGAATATTAAGGGGATATTCTATTCCCTTGGTGCCTTCCCCTCTTCCCTTCTCTCTTGTGCCCATGCCAGCCAAAGGAGAAGCCAGGCAAGGAAGATCCTTGGAGGAGATCTTGAAGGTGGTCCATGCCACCTTGGAGTAGCTTTTGAGGGTGGTGCACGCCCACCCCTTGGAGGAGGGCATTGAAGGTGGTAGCTTCCACCTTGGAGGAGCTCTCAAGGAAGGAGAAGAAGGAGGCCCTCTTTTCAAGCCAAGGAGCAGCTAGGCTTGGAGCAAGAAGACTCCCTTCTTCACCAATTTTTGCAAGAGGATTTGTGTTTCTTTTATTGCCTTTAAATTTTTTTTATTTCTAGTAGAAGCATTCCTCTACTTTTCCTTGAAAAGAACACAAATTCTAGTTAATCAAATTGCCTTCTTTTTAGCTTTCTGTTGAAATTGTTACTGTTGTTCTAGCACTTATTCTACTTCCACTCCCTAATTACTCTAGGTCTCCACCTGCCTAGAGTGAGCTTAGGTAGTGGACTTTTTAATCTCTTAAGTTTCAGCTTAGCATTTTAGGTGTTAGCACTCTTTTGTCACAATTCGCACTTTGCCCGTATTATTTCAAAACAAAAAATATATATATATTTAAAATACCGAAAAGAAAGTTGAGATGTGTTTTTAGCAAGAGAATTGAATTGTAATTTTTTCCTCCTTGGACGACCCTAGATACTCCCCTATCTAGGATATAAATTTAAAAGCGTATGCGAATTCGCGTGTTACAACGACATTAAAAACCCGCTTTTACAAATCACGTAATATTTCGCATCACTTTTTTGGCACCGTTGCCGGGGTGGCACGGCTTTGCTATTCTTTCTCCTCTTGCTTGAAGTAGATCTCATCCCCTTCTCTTTCTTCTCTTTCGTGTGTGCATGAACTATTGCAGGAAGAAAGCGGGAATCTAGAAGCGAGAGCTCAAAGTTCCTTTTCTTCCTGCGAAATTCAGGTTGGTTCCTATTTCTGGTCACATAATTAATTAAAAACTACCAAAATAAAATAACCTTGGCTTTCAGGATCCTAAACAACTTGATTAAGTGGAGTGGTGCATTTTAAAATCCATTGTTTGCTTGAATGCTTCTTTAACACCACTCCATTGCAAGTATTGGTGTTCTATTTTTCAGGTCCAGATTTCTGTCCGGACTTGAAAAATCGATTCCTAACACCACAGGCCTCCTAAAATCATAAAATTTCATATGGTGATTCCAAATTGAGTTAGGAACATCTTTGCTACATATTAGATCAATTGGCTTTGTATTTAATTTTTAAAAATTCGTGGACTATAGAGGGGTCACACCCTCTAATCTTCCTATTTTACTACTATCCGTAAATTTTTAGAATTTTTATACTCATCTAATTTTTGTGAAATTTAGCTTTCTAGAATTCTTGTGAAAATTTACACATCATACAAAATCATTAAAATTTGCTGAGGTCTGTGGTAATACTGAAAAGTCCAAAATACCCACAGGTATCATTTCTGGACGTTGACACTAGTACAATTAAAAATTCAAAATAAATATCAAAAAATTTCCTAAAATCCTATAAAAATATTTTCTGGAATCCTTGTTTGATTTCACATATGGTACTGGTGTTGGTTGCATTGTTTGGACCACTACCTATTCAGGAAGCCTAAAAAAAATTCATTGGTAGTCATTTTCTGTATTAGGATTCAACTCCAATTAGGGTTTCTTTCTTGTTTTTCTAGTCCCACAATTTAAAGGAAATATACAATCACCCATATAACTTGTTTTTCCTTTGATTTTGGATTTTCAAACTTGTTTGAAAATTTAACAAGAGAAACCCTAAAACACATTCAATTAAATTGAATCCTAAAAGACATAAATAAAAAAAAATTGTGTGACAACTTGATTTTCATTGGAGCCACTCTCCAATTTCAGCACACACACAAAAAAATCGAAATAACAGGCCAACAACCCAATTAACGCCCGTCACAATCCGTGTGCACTGTAGTATCCTAGACCTAATTAAAACTTGTAGCAACTTGACTCGTAAGGCTTCATCAACTTAGGCTTGCTATCTAGGTCTTAGGTTTTCTTTAGTTCGTACCAATTCCGTCATCTATATCTGGTGTTCAGGCTGAGGGGCCGTGTCAAACGACCAGGCACGGGTTTGTACAAGCACCTGGGATTTTCCCTAGGAAACGTTTGGGCCCAAACCTCCCCTTAAGCAACTTGGCTAGATTTGTTGATAGAACGGGTATTCACTATTGACTACTTATTTCCTACATAGACCAAGTCTTAGGTTTATTATTAGGGAGTTGCATTTAAGTTAGGTCTAGTTTTATTTGTTTGAATTGCACACTTTCTCTCATCTCTTTCTCTTCTCCTCCCCTCCAATTCTTCCCAAGTAGTGCATGCACGGGCGACGGTCCCAAAAACCACACCTTAAGGGACCATCTGATTTCGCCCCCCGCAGCAGAAAATCATTGTTTTCTTCCCCCTCCTCTTCTAAAAAAGTGGAAAACCCAGGAAGCGGTCAAAAAAATTCTGCTTCCACTTCTAACCTGTCAGCCAACCCATAAGCTGACTTCACCCTCCCTCACCTCCCTAACCTGGATCAACCAGAAATACCAGCAGTGCCAGGTGGCCCTCCAATTATAACCCAAAATCCAAATCCCTTTGCATTAATGGTCGACCATTTGGTTCAACTACAACAAAATCAAGAAGATCTAGCTAGGACTGTCACGAACCTAGCTAATTAAGGACAAAATCCACCACCCCGCCAACAACCTGTCATTCCTCTTAAGGATTTCTATGATCCTTCCAATTATGAGGAAAGACAAGGGGTGGTCATACTACAAGGGGATTTCGAGATCAAACCAGCCATTCTAAACCTTATCAAGCATTTTCATGGTCTTCCAAGAGAGGACCCTTTTTGTCATCTCGAGGAATTAACTGTCCTCGCTCAAACCACTTGTTCCCACAATGTGCAGGAAGACGTGTGGTTAATGAGACTTTTTCCTCTCTCTCTTAAAGACAAAGCATCTCATTGGTTTAGAATGGTTGGATGCCCTATTACCACCTGGCCCCAATTAAAAAGAGCTTTTCTTAAAAAAATTTTTCCGATCGGTTGAACAAATGCGTTAAGAAGATCCATAACGACCTTTCAACAGAAAATTGGTGAACCCCTCCACGAAGTCTGGGAAAGATTTCAGGAACTTCTAAGAAGTTGTCCCCACCATGAAATTCCACAATGGCAGTTAGTGCAGATCTTCTATCATGGATTAGAAGATCAATTGAAACGATTTGTGGATACCTCATGTGGGGGCAATTTTCTTAACAAAGACACCGAAAGTTCCTATCTTCTCTTTGAAGAAATGAGTGAAAACTCATTTAACATGACTTCAATGGACACTTTTGGCAGATCATAAAACCCCAGACACAGAGTCCATGAAATTGACTCCAAATCCACCTCTGTTCTAGTCACTCAAGATGATCTATATATGTTAGCTCAACGACTGGACCAGATGCAAATTCACCAAAAGAAAATGGAAGAAAAGCTCATAAACAAACAAGCTCCACACGTCCACTCTCCATACACTAACCCCCCACACATTCTCCGAAGAGAAAATCTACACAACATTGATGCCACATCTGCTGGCCAGCAATTTCTGGCTGATTTCCCGCAAGATTTGACCAAGAATTTTGATGAAAATATTTTTGATCCCACCTTGGAAAATATTTATGCACTCCAAGAGCAATTTAGAAACCCCTCCAATCAAAACTGGAGGACTAACTGGAATCACTCCTGGAAAAACCCTAACCCGATTCCTTTTCCCAAACAAAACTATTTTGGGAATTATGGGCAACCTATGTATCAACCTGGACCATCCCAGGATGATATTAATAATTAGGTCATGAAAACTCTGCAAGGAATGCAGACTCAAATGACAGAAGTAACCTGCATGATTACCAACTTGCAACACCAAGTTAAGGTTACTCCTGATCATCGACCTATTGGGAATTTACCTTCCCAACCCATGCCCAACCCAAATAATCAAAGGAATCAGTTCCAAGGTGGATATCCCAGTCAACCCATTCAACCAGCACCTCAGCATCCACCAGGTTTCAATAATAGCCAGGCTTCTCGTCCTCATCCTAGAAACAACCAGACTGCAAGTGCAGTTACCTTGAGGAATGGGAAAACCACTTACAATCCCCTGACTAATAAAGAAACCTGCTCTAACGAAACACAGATTAACTCTTCCCCTCTTATTGTTCAGGAACCAATTCATGCAAAATAGGGAAACCCTGCCCCATTTCCACAAGCCCTCCACTCTTCAAATAAAAAAAAGAAGAAATCCGAGCCCACTGAGAAGGAATTAATGGATTTATTTGGGCAAGTAGAAATTAAAATCCCTCTCCTAGATGCCATTAAATATATCCCTGCCTATGCAAAATTCCTAAAAGATCTATGTACTCCAAAAAGGCAGCCCAGAAACTTAGGAAAGGTGATTCTTCCAGAGATAGTCAGCTCAGTTGTGCAGAGCCGACTACCTCTTAAGAGAAAAGATCCTGGCACCCCCCTAATTCAAGTTATCATTAATGATACCTCATTTGATCGTGCGTTGTTGGATCTTGGTGCCTCAATTAATCTTATCCCCATAGTTGTTTTTGAGGAATTCAAGATCGGTGAATTGAAACCTGTTGAGGTTACTCTCTAATTAGCTGACCGATCTACAATTAAACCAAGGGGAATTGTTGAGGATGTTCTTGTCCGAGTCAAAAATTGTCTATTCACAGTAGACTTTTTAGTCCTGGACATAGAGGTACCAGAAGCACTAAAGTTTGCCCCCATTATTCTTGGAAGACCATTCTTAGCCACCGCCCACGCCAATATTGATTGTGATTCTGGAAAGATGAAGATCATGTGTGGCGGTGAATCTGTAACCCTAGACATTTTTCAAGCTTCTAGGCAGTTCCAAGAACTAGATTTCTTTGATGATTCGGATTCAGAAATAGAAAACATTATGGAGGAAACTTTGTAGATTTCCCATTTAGGTTCCTGTTTTGCTATCAATACGGTTCCTGAACAATTCACTTTTTCTCACCCTTCCACCCCAACCACACGTCCAGCTAACATTCTAGCTGACCCGTTCACTCTCACCTCACCATTAACCCACAAAGCAGAAATTCTTTCGGAGCCGGGCCCACAATTGGAATTAAAACCTTTGCCCGACTCCCTTAAATATGTCTTCCTGGGTCCTAATTAGACCCTGCCCCTGATTATAAATTTTGGACTTACCGGGGCACAAGAGCACAAACTCCTCTAGGTTTTGAGTAAATATCGGAAAGCTATTGGCTGGACCCTTTCTGATCTTAAGGGTATTCATCTTTCCTATTGTCTGCATCGTATATATTTAGAGGACAATTCTCGCCCCTCCTGCCAACCACAAAGGCACTTGAATCCTATTATGTAGGAGGTGGTAAAAAAGGAGATTATTAAGTGGCTGGATGCTGATATCATCTACCCCATTTTTGACAGCTCTTGGGTTAGTCCAACACAAGTTGTACCCAAAAAGGCTAGACTAACAGTTGTCACTAATGATAATGGGGAAAATGTAGCCACTCGAACCGCTTCTTCTTGGTGCATGTGTATCGATTATCGAAAATTGAACACCGCCACCAAGAAGGACCATTTCCCGCTCCCCTTTATTGATCAAATCTTGGAGCGGTTAGCCGGATGGGATTTTTACTATTTTCTGGACGGTTATTCCGGCTATAATCAGGTAGCGGTTCATCTTGAGGAACAGGACAAAACAACTTTCACCTGCCCCTTCGGGACCTTTGCTTTCCGAAGGATGCCCTTCGGTTTTTGCAATGCACCTGCGACTTTTCAAAGGTGCATGCTTACAATTGTTTCAGACCTGGTAGGTGAATGTTTAGAAGTCTTTATGGATGACTTCTCTATTTTTGGAGATTCTTTTGACCATTGTCTCAAAAACCTTGAAAGAACTCTCCAAAAATGCGTAGAAGTTAATCTTGTCCTCAGCTACGAAAAAAGTCATTTCATGGTCCAAGAAGGTATTGTCTTGGGACATGTTATTTCAAAACAAGGAATCACAGTAGATAAAGCAAAAATAGATGCTATATCTAAGCTCCCACTGCCCACTACTGTCAAACAGATCAGATCCTTTTTGGGTCATGTGGGTTTCTATTGTAGATTTATACAAAATTTTTCCCAAATCTCCAAGCCCTTAAGTCAACTTCTCACTAAAGACCAGCCATTTGATTTTAATGATAAGTGTCTGGAGAGTTTTTTGAGGTTGAAGAAAGAGGTTACCGAGGCACCAATATTACAGGGACCTAATTGGAATAGTCCCTTTGAATTAATGACAGATGCCTTAGATTTTGCTGTAGGGGCCGTTCTAGGGCAAACAATTGGCAAGGAGCCCGTTGTGATCTATTATGCTAGCAAAACCCTTGATGATGCACAACAAAATTACATGGTTACTGAAAAGTAACTTCTTGCCATTGTATTTGCCTTAGAAAAATTTAGATCTTATCTGTTGGGGTCACATGTCACTGTATATACCAACCACTCAGCAATTAAATATTTGCTGACGAAGAAAGATGCGAAACCCCGCCTTATCCATTGGATTCTGCTGCTCTAGGAATTTGACCTGGAAATCAAGGATAAGGCGGGATTGCACAATGTAGTGGCCGACCATCTCTCTTGTCTTATGATGAATGACATAATGACCCCGCCAGATCAGTTCCCCGATGAAAGCATTTTAGCTGCTACAACCCTCCCTTGGTTGCGCCCATCACAAATTACTTAGCAACAGAACGAATCCCCGCTGATTAGGCAAAAACAAAACGGGATAAGTTCTTTGCTGATATTTAATATTATTTTTGGGAGGAGCCTGACCTTTTCCACATTTGTGCCGATCAGGTCATTCGACGATGTGTCCCCGATTCTGAAATCCATGATATTTTGACACATTGTCACTCAATGGCCTATGGCGGACATTTTTCGGGCAAGAAAACTGCAGCTAAAATCCTTAATGCGGGATTTTATTGGCCCAGCTTGCACAAAGATGCTCATGACTTTGTTCGGTCCTATGTGCATTGCCAAAGCATCGGCAACATGACTCGGAAGGATATGATGTCCCTTAATCCTATTTTAGAGGTTGGAATTTTTGATGTTTGGGGCATCGACGTCATGGGACCGTTCATCAACTCTGGTGGGTATTTATATATATTAGTCGCAGTCGACTATGTTTCAAAATGGATAGAAGCAATACCCACCTACACTAGTGATCACCATGTGGTTGTCGAATTTCTCAAGAAAAATATTTTCTCAAGATTCGTCATACCAAAGGCCATTATTAGTGACGGAGGCTCACATTTCACCCACTCACAATTCCGTCACCTTCTTTCTAAATATGGGATCAATCATAAAATTTCCACACCTTATCACCCCTAAACAAATGGCCAGGCTGAAGTTTCTAACCAGGAAATTAAAAATATTTTACAAAAGACGGTTAGGCCCGACCGTAAAGATTGATCCACCAAATTGGACGATGCTGTATGGGCCTATCGTACCACTTTTAAAACCCCGCTTGGCATGTCTCCCTTCCATCTGATTTTTGGGAAGGCATGCCATCTCCCGGTAGAATTAGAACATAGGGCTTTTTGGGCAATAAAACAACTCAACATGGATTTATCTGATGCCGATATCCATAGAAAATTACAATTAACTAAATTGGAAGAATTACATAATTTTTCCTATGAAAATGCAAGGATTTATAAAGATTGAACAAAGAAATTTCACGATAAATATATTGTTCGGAAACACTTTGACGTTAATCAACGCATTTGGCTTTTCGATGCGAGATCACGTCTTTTTCCTGGCAAATTAAAATCTAAATGGACCGGCCCCTTTATTGTCCATAAAATATATCCATACGGCACTGTTGATCTTTTTGATCCGAAAAGTAATTCGACCTTTCAACTCAATGGCCAACGTTTAAAGCCCTATTTTGATCATACGCCTAACCTTCCATCTGAATCTTTTAATTTTACTGAGCCTACCACCCTTGATCACTAATGCACACAACGCCTGGCTGAATGGTGTAAAAGATAGCACTGGATGGGAGGTAACCCATCATTTTTTCCCGCTTTCCATTTTTCCTTCTTTTTCCAGGTTTTCATCATCCTAAACATGACCGTTCTTCACTAAGGTGATCCCTTTTCCCTCCTAATGCATGAGGACATGGCATATCTTAAGCATGGGGGGTGTTTTTAAAATTTGATGATCGATTTAGGATGTTCAAAACCTAAAAACATGCATTTTTCTTTAATTAATTTCCTGCTTTCATACCCAAAAAAATAAAAATGTTGGAAATCTTTTGAGGAAAAATTTTGAAATCGGGACTAAGGTTGAAAATTTCACTTTTGGTACAATGGGATTTAATCTTTAACAAACTAGAGAAGAGGATGTGGATCAGATCATTAGAATTTCAGGGTCTATTTTAGACTAGATCAGATATCCTTCTCTAAAAATTCTACCTGAACTCATGATAGTTTAGGTGACTTGATCCTATTTTGTAATGTGGAAAGTATTTGGCTTAGTTTCTGATTTAAAAACTTGCATGTCTTGAGAAACTTCTTGTGTCAATTTTCACACACAAGCCAACACTTAAAATAACTAAAAATTTGAAAAACTCCCGTGTTTGGACTTAGTAAAAGTATGAAGCAGATCATTGGTTTGAGTTCCCACCGTTAAGGAGGAAAATGCCTCCTTTGAGGATGCGTTGTCAACATGCTACCGCCTCGGCGCTGCTCCATATCTATGTTTCATATCTTTAGATGGAGCATTAAAAGCGCATTTTAGCAGCTCAAGTGTCTTGGATGGTGCTCTACCTATAGTGTCGGAGCAAGAGCTTGAGTTTGCTTGGAGCACCCCTTTACACCTCATTGTGTTTTGGGGTTGTGAGCTCCTGGGTGGTGTCATGGACAGTGCTATCCTGAAGTACTGGCGCCAGAACCCCCTTGAGGATTGGTAACGAGAATGATGATCCCGACACATTTGTTGTAAGACTAAGCTAAAAATAAGCATGGGGGAGAAAAAAAAGAAATAATAAATAAATTAACACGCCCTTATAAATGTTGGCTTTTCACTAGCATAGACACAAGGTTTTAAGGGATTTTTGCAAGTTACGAATTAGATTCATGAGCCAGAAAAATCCTAAAAATAAAAATTTCAAGTCATCTGAATTAACAAGGGGTTAATTTGTGAATTTTCTGGAGGATATATTGATCCCATTTTATCTAATGGTCGGATCCAAAAACAAATCCTGATGTTTATCTTTAACAAATCCCGTACCTCCTGTGTTTAGAACAACCAAGGTCCCTTAATCTTTTTCTCCTAAAAAGTCAAAAAAAAATTAGATTTCCCAAAAATTCCATTTTCCAAAAAAATTTTGAAGTTTTGCTAAGAGACTAGCAAAAGAAAAGCATGGGGGTGTGATAAACGCCATTTTATCATCATTCTTATGCACTAAAATAAACCTACCTCTTAGGATTTTACTCTGCAAACGGGTTTTTGGGCTGCATTTAGGCATTCACTAGGTTAGGCATGCATTGCATTTTCTTTTGTTATTTTAATGTGTTTTTGTGACTGTTAGGGATGAACAGATATACAGATCCCTAAAACCCTAGCACTCAAGAAGGCAATTGGTGAAGGAGTTCAGACTAGCTGGAACTCAGCTTGATCCTGCTCACTACAGTTGGAACCTAGCTCAGTTGAGCTAGGTTAGCTCATCCCAACTCCATTCAGCTAATCTCAGCTGAATGGAAGCTCAAGAGAGTTCATCTTAGCTCACCCTAGCTCAAGTAAGCTCAGATCAAGATCAACTTAGCTAAGTCTAGCTCATCTTAGCTCCCACTAGTCCACAGGGAGCTCTAGCTAGCTCAGCTAAGTTGACAAGAGTTCACCCCAGCTTAGACCCAGCTACATCCAGCTCCACTCAACTCCAGCCAGCTAAAGAAGAACTCATCCCATCTCAGGAAGCTCAAGTCCAGCTCCCGGGGACCCAGCTTAGCTCAAGCAAATTGAGCTAAGCTACCTTAGCTGTCTCAACCAGCTAAATCCTCTCCGGGAGCACCAAACCCAGCTCACCTCATCTCCATTCAACAGAAGCCAGCTCACTTTAGCTTGGCTTAGTAGCTAGCAAAGAACTAGCAAGCTAAGCCAGCTAGAGTAGCCCCATGTTGACCTCTTCAGCAACTGCCTGCTCCACTTCAGCTCCAGATTCTTCAGAACCAACTCCTCCGTCCAAACCCTAGCTACAACACCTCCTCCTCTACTCCTCCATTAGCTAAGCTAGCTTAGCTTAGCTTAGCTATGCTCCAACTTCCTTGGCTTGTACCACCCCAAAAACCCACCTAACAACTCCACCCAACTAGCTCCACCTAAGCTCCACATAAGCTAACCTACTTGGCGCCAACCTAGCCTACCCACCAGCTCCAAAAGACACCTAAAAGTGGCACCAAAACCACCCTAACTACCCCCTTGTTGGTGCCACCTTTCCCTCCAAAAATCCCCTTCATCTCCACCACACATCTCCCCTTAAACACATCTGCACCCTCCACATAACCCCTCCTTCTAGAACCTTTCTTGGCGCCACCTAAGACCCCCTTCTAGAAGCTATTTTGGCGC
Source organism: Thalassia testudinum (assembly GCA_037157565.1). NCBI lineage: Eukaryota > Viridiplantae > Streptophyta > Magnoliopsida > Alismatales > Hydrocharitaceae > Thalassia > Thalassia testudinum. Next base: position 103,569,946 of record JAZHRO010000063.1, read on the forward strand.
CAACTTCAAGTGGTGTAACCACCCATAACCACCCCCTAGGAGTCCCTTGGGTTGGCGCCAAATGCCCTTGGCCATAGGATCCCCAACCACCTCCATCCTTCCATCTTATCCCTCCATTTCAAGAGGCACCTTAACCCCCCATCCTACCCTATAAAGAGACCACTACCCACCACCATTCAAAGAATCCTTGGCTAGCAAATTCACTCTCATATTCTACCTAGAATCCCACGCCCAAGAGAGAAGAAGAAGAAGAATATTAAGGGGATATTCTATTCCCTTGGTGCCTTCCCCTCTTCCCTTCTCTCTTGTGCCCATGCCAGCCAAAGGAGAAGCCAGGCAAGGAAGATCCTTGGAGGAGATCTTGAAGGTGGTCCATGCCACCTTGGAGGAGCTTTTGAGGGTGGTGCACGTCCACCCCTTGGAGGAGGGCATTGAAGGTGGTAGCTTCCACCTTGGAGGAGCTCTCAAGGAAGGAGAAGAAGGAGGCCCTCTTTTCAAGCCAAGGAGCAGCTAGGCTTGGAGCAAGAAGACTCCCTTCTTCACAAATTTTTGCAAGAGGATTTGTGTTTCTTTTATTGCCTTTAAATTTTTTTTATTTCTAGTAGAAGCATTCCTCTACTTATCCTTGAAAAGAACACAAATTCTAGTTAATCAAATTGCCTTCTTTTTAGCTTTCTGTTGCAATTGTTACTGTTGTTCTAGCACTTATTCTACTTCCACTCCCTAATTACTCTAGGTCTCCACTTGCCTAGAGTGAGCTTAGGTAGTGGACTTTTTAATCTCTTAAGTTTCAGCTTAGCATTTTAGGTGTTAGCACTCTTTTGTCACAATTCGCACTTTGCCCGTATTATTTCAAAACAAAAAATATATATATTTAAAATACCAAAAAGAAAGTTGAGATGTGTTTTTAGCAAGAGAATTGAATTGCAATTTTTTCCTCCTTGGACGACCCTAGATACTCCCCTATCTAGGATATAAATTTAAAAGCGTATGCGAATTCGCGTGTTACAACAACATTAAAAACCAGCTTTTACAAATCAAGCAATATTTCGCATCATTAACCTATTTAGTTTTCTACTCACTTATGTGTATTGAGTTGAAGTGTACTGGGTCCACAGGTCAAATCTCGGTTAGGTGGTAGAATCAAAGTGGAACGGTGCGCTTTAAGTCAAAAGTTGTGGGTGTTTAATGTGTGTCACTTTCATTAAATCCTACAAGGGAAGAGTATTTTTTTTTATAATATATGCCGGTGAGTGAGGTGAGGCAAAATGACAATCAAACAATCAAATCTATCCTAGGGTTTATAAAAGCACCTAGGTTGATTTGAGTTTGAGTTATTAGCGTAGTGAAATGGAAACTAGGGTGGGGTTGGTGGGGGATAAACTTACAAATGTCTCTACCAGCACTTTACACCAATCTACTGCCTTCGACTCCTCGATCGAGTTCTTACAAGACAATAAATCGAAGAAGAAAGATAGGTTAGAAAAATATGTAAGTAATACGGGAAAACGTGAGAAAACCAAAAAGAGTTGCCTCCTCGCCAACGGCGCCAAAATGATTACGTCGGATTCGCATGCAGAAAAGTTCAAAGTTTGGAAAACCCGTTGTCGTAGTTCAATTCATGAGAAAATCTGTCGATTAGATAGAATTTATAATCGAAACTCGAAAAGTGAGTCCCGAGTCGAACATAGGGAGGCGAACGTTTGGTTTTGAAGAATACGTATTTTGCTTTATTTCTTTTTTATCATTTTGTTATCTTTTATAATTTTTTTTATATTTTTAATAGGGCAAGAGATCAGGTCGATGGAATTTAATCTAGCTAATCTACTTACAAAATATAAAAGAGAGAGAAAGAGAGAGGCAGTCATATATTTCAAAACAAATGTTTGTTACAACTAGGAAATCAAGAAAACTACACTAGAAAGCGGAAAAGATAGATAGAAATGAGAAGAATCCCCTTCGACGGTTGTTTGGAGGATGACTTGCTCTGACATCGCCTGGAGGAAGGTGGTGAGGAGTGGGATGAACGAAGGCGGAGCAGGAAGATGAAGGGCGGGGCAGGACGGCGTCGCGGCAAGGATCTTCTTCCGAAGGGAGGTGAGAAGATGGCCACAGGATGCTCCGCGAAGGGGATGAGAGGTGGGAACAAATATTTATTTTCTACTCTAGAGGATCATCCCAGACTTGGGACAAGCTCTCTCTAGAGCCTTGGAGGTGGTGAAAGGAAGAAAGAAAGATATGAAGAAAAATGGGAGGGGTAGGGGTCCTTTTATAGTGGAGGAAAGAATCAAATTCGTATATAGGACATTTAGTGACGGTCATAAATGCCACTGAAGATCTCCTGTAAGCATCGCTGAAGATAGCCCTGCGCCCACGCTGCCGTTGTGCTGGCATGCGGGCACGTTTACGCACGCTCAGTGCCTGCGTGTGCTATCGCTGCTGCGAGTATGTGCCTCCGCACGTGCACCAGCGTTGCTGTGCGTGTGCGGTGGCGCGTGTGTGCACATGGGTGGCCTGGGTTGTGCCACATGGAGTGATCTGGGCCGTCTAGCTTCTTTTAGTTGTAGGGGTTGCTACAGAGGTCGAGTTAAGTCGATTTTCATGCCGTTAGGTTGCGATCGTTAACTCGAATCCATCCGTGTGGTCAGATTTATCATTTAAAGCTCTGAATTACATCACCTATTCCCTTGGCCATTGATCTTTCTCGGACTGCATATGGTGCTACAGGACTCCGATCGTCATCCTAATCATATCTGTATGGTCGAATCATGAATTCGAGGTTCCAAAATAAATCTCCTTCTCGCCTGACCACAAAAAGGACACAATTAACCTAAAATATACACAACTACTCTAAATGCAGAATGATGCATGCTTTGCAATATTTATAATATGGAATGGAAATCTAAGCCTAGGAACATGCATAAATAGGCATTTCAGCCTAAATGTATGTTTCTACATCAGTGCATGAATTGTTTGAGGAAATGAGTGAAAATTCCATCAATCATGCCTCCATGGATACTTTTAACCGGTCCCAACAACCCAGATCGAATGTTAATGAGGTCCATGACTCTCATTCATTCGATATGGAACTGATTTGCAATAAACTTGATAAGCTGGACGTGGTTACCAAAATAATGGAAGAGTGGATGGCTAGAAATTCTGGAAATACTTCTTGATCCACTCAATCCCAGAACTCAAGATTCCATTCTTCACGAGCTCCTACTAGATGGGAGTTCGTAAATCAATTGGAAGCGGCTGAACCTATAAGCTAGCATTACTCGAAACCCCATGGGTTCCAAACTAGGGCATTTGATCCCAATTTCTTTGATCCTTCTCCTTCTTTCCCACCATCCTCGCCCTATGAGGATGTGTATGCTATATAGGAGAACGTTAGGTCCAACCAATATTCTAACTCTTATAATCTGGGTTGGAGGAACCACCTTAACTTTTCCTGGAAAAATCCAGGGCAACAAACCAAAATCTAACCCAGCAACTATGCACCACAAAGACTAATGGGTCAAGGTCATGTATACACTCAGCTGCCCCCTAATCAGGTCAATCAGCCAACTCGGAATAACCGTCAACCTGTAGGGCAGGCTGATTTGAATCGGCAGATGGTAGAGATGCAAGTATCCATGCTCCAGCTCATGCAACAAATGAAAACCTCGCTGGACAACTTGCAATTTGAGCTCATTGCTAATTCTCGTTAGCCTGGATCTCTGCCATCTCAACCTGTACCTAACCCTCTCAACATATAGAATCAGGACAATTGAGCCTAATGGTACAAGAATCAGAGGGACCCACACACACATGCTCAAGTGGTTGAGCAGGGTCCTACTTCTTCATCTAATCCAGGTTATTTGGAGAATCAAGCCCCTCTGATCTTTCCTAACCCTCCTCAAGGCCCAAACTCGTACACTTTTGCAAATTTTGTTACCTCGAGGAGTGGACGTCAAACCCAAGACCCAAAATTACCTTCTTATAGTCAATCACACCCTGGTGAGCCTGAGGAAGAGATTAAGGCTCAGGAACTTGATTCCAAAGATCTGACTCATATTCCATTCCCTGAAGCCTTATTTAAACCTAGAAAGAAGAAGTCTATTGATAGTGACGAGGAGCTCTTGAATATATTCAAAAGTGTTGAAATCAATATCTCATTCCTCAATGCTATTAAACAAATTCTGGCTTATGCTAAATTCTTAAAGGATTTATGCACTTAGAAGCATAAGCTAAGGGAATCTACCTCGAGGAAGGTGATACTCTTCGAGTAGGCTAGTTCTGTTACCTACATCACCTTCCTTAGAAAAAGATAGATCCAGGTGCCTGATCGCGAAAATACGCGGTTTGTTAATTAGGCAATTTATTGTTGTTGTAATGCGTAATTCTGCTTTCGCTTTTAAAATTTATAAGACCTAGATAGTGGGGTATCTAGGGTCATCTAAGGAGGCAAGTTTGCAGAAATTAAATCTCTTGCTTGGAAAATAAATCTCAACTTTCTTTTTGGTGTTTTAAAATATTTAAATTTTGGTTTGAAATAACTAAAGCAACATAAAATTGATGGTAGGAAGATGGCTAACACCTAAATTTACTAAATTAGAACCTAAGTGACAAGTAATTCCTTTCTCTAAGCTCACCTAGGTAGGTGGGAACCTAGAGTAATTAGAGAGAGGGTGTGATTACACTAAGGTAAAAGTAAAAGAAAACAATTAAGAAAAGTCAACTTTACTCAAAGAGAAAAAATGTTTTACAAACCCTAGTAGAGGAATGCTTCTACTACTAGATAATTGCAACAAATAAAATAAAACACAAATCCTCCTAAAATGTTGGTGAAGAGGGGAAGCTCCTTGCTCCAAGCCTGGTAGCTCCTAGGCTTGAAAAGAGTCCTCCAACTCCTTCCTTGCTATGCTCCTCCAAGATGGTGTCCTCCAAGGTGGAAGCTACAACCTTCAATTCTCCTTTTCCAAGGGTGGACATCCACCCTAGGTCCTTCTCCTTTGCCTGGCCGTCCTCCTTGAAGTAGAATGGCTCTCCTCCTTGGCATGGCACAAGTTGAAGAGAGTGGGGAGAAGGCACCAAAGGGGCAGGTGATGTGCCCCCTTAATCTTCTTCTCTACTCCTTCTTCTTGGCCATAGGTGTAGGTGGGTATAGGTAGAATAAAACACTAATGGAGGATGAAGAAAATGGTGGTAGGTGATGGGTTTTTATAGAGTGGGATGGGGGTAGGGTTGGCGTGAATAGGTGGAGGGCTAGGATGGAGTTTGGTGGTGGTTATGTGTGGTTAAGTTAATCCTAAGGTGGAGATCAGTTGGCACCACCATAAAGGGTGCAAGGGGGGTAGTTATAGGTTGAATCTACCCCTTCATGGACGTCCATGGTGGAGGGGGTGCCTCCATTTTGGCACCAAAATGGTGTTCTAGAAGGGGGGCAATTTTGGAGGGAAAATGGAAGGTGGAGATGGGCTTTAGGCTTAGGTGTAGGGTGGAGATTAGGGCATTTTTGGAGGGAAAAGTTGGTGCCAAAAAGGGGGTAGTTAGGGTGGTTTTGGTGCCAACTTCTTGGTGCCCTTTGGTGGTGGTTGAGGGGTGAAAGGTGGTGATGGTGGTGACGCCAACTTGGAGTGGATGGAGCTAGCTTAGGTGAGCTTTAGGTAGTGCTTAGTTGGTGGAGATAGTTAGGAGAGTTTTAGGGTGGTAAATGCCAAAGGAGCTGGAACCTAGCTAAGGTAAGCTAAGCTAAGCTAGCTTAACTATTAATGGAGTAGAGGAGTAGACAATGGGAGCAAGGGTTTTTGAAGAGGAGCTGGACAGAAGGAGTCTGGAGCTGAAATGGAGTTGGCAGCTGCTGAAGGGGGTGGCATGGAGCTACTAAGCCAAGCTAAAGTAAGCTGGCTTCTACCATAATGAGCTGAGGTGAGCTGGGTCTGGTGCTCCCGGGGAGGATCAAGTTGGTTGAGGCAGCTAAGGTAGCTTAGCTCAACTGAGTTGAGCTAGGCTGAGTCACCGGGAGCTGGACTTGAGCTTCCTGAGCTGAAATGAAGTCATCTTCAGTTGGCTAGAGTTGAGTGGAGCTGGATGTAGCTGGACCTGAGTTGGGGTGAACTCCAGTCAACTCAGCTGAGCTAGCTAGAGCTCCCTGTGAACTAATGGGACCTGAGATGAGCTAAACTCAGCTAAGTTGAGCTGGATCTGAGCTGACTTGAGCTAAGGTGAGCTAAGATGAGCTCTCTTGAGCAGCCATTCAGCTGAGATGAGTTGCATGGAGCTAGGATGAGCTAACCCTAGTTCAGGTGAGCTGAATTCCAGCTATGGTGAGCTGGAACAAGCTAAGTTCCAGCTGGTGACAGCTTCTCCTTAACCAGTTGCCTTCCTGAGTGCTAGGGTTCTAGGGATCTGGCAATCTGTATATCCCTAACACACACAAAAACACATTAAAAAGACAATAAAAAGTGCAATGCATCCCTAACCTAGTTAATGCCTAAATGTAGCCCAAAAACCCGTTTGCGGAGCAAAATCCTAAGAGCTAGGTTTGTTTTAATGCATAAGAATGATGATAAACTGACGTTTATTAGTGCCCCTTTGATTTCATGTGTTAAAAGAGATTACACTTTTGATAGGGAACTTTTGGATCTAGGTGCATCCATTAATCTAATTTTGACTTCTCTTTAAAAAAAGTTTGGATTAGGTGAACTTAGGTTGACCTCAGTAATGCTGCAGTTAGTGGATTGTTCGGTCACAAACTCGAAAGGCATTATTGAGGATGTTGTCGTTAAGGTTAAGGACTTCTACTTTCCTATAGGTTTCCTTGTCCTTGACATGGACGCGCCTGAAGATTTAAGGAACATGCCCATCATTCTGGGGTGTCCGTTCCTGGCTACCGCTAAGGCCAATATTAACTGTGAAAGTGATAGTATGGAAATCGCCTTTGGGGATAGAAAAATGAAACTTGATTTTTTCAAGGCGATTAACAAATTTGAGGATTGTGGATATATTAAGGAGCTTGAGGATGATGATTTGAATGTTGAGACTTGTATGGCTTTTACCGTCCTTGAGAATTCCTCCTGCACCAATGAACCCTCTGTGGCAGACCTGCCACACCCTGAAGAGGTTGCTGATTTTGTTCATTTCCTACCTCTTCCATTAGACCATCTTGATGAATCTTCATCAGCATCCTTGATGAGACCGCATTTGTGGGCTAATTGAACACATAAATACCTAGATATTAGAAGGATTTCTACTTGTACATAGCATACTTAGATTTATAAATAGATTAGTTTATAAATATGATGGCATGCTTGTTTTATACATTACATTCACATGTAATAGAAGGTAATATAACTTATAGTGACATGTATGCATTACATGCATCATTTTGGAATATCTCTATAAATAACCCATTTTCTTTTTATTTTTTTTCCCTTGCAACAGAACGCACCCTCGCCGCGAGACTTCAACACAATGCCCCCAACAGTTGAGATTAACTCACCGGGTGAGTCGCTGGTCGAGATTCACGGCGAGAGAAACAAATGGGAGAGGCATTTGGGCGTAGCGCCCCGCTGGATAGAGGAGCATCTCTCCCCCTTGTGGGGACTCCTCCATTTACTCCACCGTGAAGGAGGCATGCACCGTGGAACCAACGAGCACTGTGGTGTAAGCGTTCTCCACTGCCATCAACCTCCATCACCGCAGTGGTGCACGGTGACAATGTGCATCACCACCTTTGCAACCACATCTGCAACCCACCACCATCCGGGACTTAGCCCCCTTAGCCGTAGACCACCAACAAACACTGCCAGCCTCACGCGACCGCTCCCCCCTCAGAAAGTCACCCTCTGCCTACGCAAGCGGAGCATCTTCGCCCACGCTCTAGCATGCATGTGTGCGTAGCAGACCTCGTGCTCCATCCCATGTGCGTGCGCAGCAGACCAGGTGCTCCAGCCTACGTGAGCGTGCAGCAGACCTCGCTCTCCAGCCCGCTTACGCGCTCCTCCTCTTCTTCATCTTCTTCCCGTGCCTCCACTGTTTGCAGCAAAGAAGCCAAAATGCAGGTTCCTTCTCCCATGCCATCCACCCTCTTCCAACCTCCTCAACTCACGCCGGCATTACCTACGCACTCACCACGCCCTCACCGTTGAAGCCTCCACCTCCATGAAAGGCTGCAGCCGCCCACGAGAGATCACCGTCACTCGCAGGACCTCCACGCTGCCGAAGACCATTCCTCCAGCTGACCGCCACCAACCACCTTTGGGCATGCCTCCACCATCATCACGTAGCTGTCGTCGAGAAGTGTCTTCCCCTAGAGCAGCTCCAGCCGCTGTCCTCTTACCCATGCGCCAGGAGGAGAGAGGGAAAAAGCTCTGTTTCCTCTCGCATTATTAATTACAGGTTGTGCCATTGCAAAAAATACTATGCATTTATTTAATTAGTTAGATTATTGAGGTGAAATTGCATAGGCATCCTTCTACTTAATCAAAATTGCTTACTGATGAATATTTCTCATGAGTGATATAATGCATGGATTATCGTGAACAATCCATATTTTAGAAATTAGTATTTATGGTGTTTACCATTACCAAGATCATTATTTAATAGAATATTATATTATGGTAATTTTGCATATAAACACCTAAAATCTTAATCAATTGCTTAGAATAAGATTCACGAGGCTAACAAGTTGCACTAAAGAATAGTCGCACCCATTAAGATTCTCAAATTAACGAGTCACCACTCACTAATTCAATAGGTTAATTCTTCCCTGTGGAGACGACCTAACTCTTCGTGGTTAGTTTTGAATTATTAAATATTTTTGAAAAGCGATTTTCTATCATGTAACAAACTGCAACGACACGTCATCTTATGTCAAAATTTTTATCGAAAATGAAGATCGCTCTTTCAAATGGCGCCGTTGCCGGGGAAGAAACACGCCTATTAATTTGTTCAGGAATTTTATGTTATTTTTATGCTATTTTGAAAGCTTTTCTGAATTTTTAACTGTGGATCCTCTTCTGTGCAAAGACATGCAACGAATGCGGCAGGTACGTACGACGGAGGTGATATTTTTGGTGGACCTTGATGCCACCTGGAGACTAGCAACGGGTGCTTGTGGACCTTGATCCCATGCACGTAGGCGTACGGAGGAGCTTTTGTTTGATTTAGTCATTAGATCTTAGTTTAGATTTAGTTTAGATAGACATTAGAACTTAATTTCTGTCTTTTGGACCCTTGTCGGGCATTTTTAGGAACGTGTTCTCAGTGTTTCTTTATTTCTTATTACTCTTGTATGCGGGAGCATATTTTTGAGAGTGTGTTCCCATTTTATTTAGATTATAGGATTATTCTAATTGTTTGAACTTCATGTTGATTAGTTAGTTAGATTAGGTTTGTTTGCTTATTATTATTAAAAATATATATATTTGAACTGCCTACTAGTAGCTACATATCTATAGGGCGACCATCTAGGATTGAATGAGCAGCATCTAGTTTTTCTTTTTGCATTGAAGAAAGCTACAGTAAGGTACGCCTTTTTCTTGAGCATCAATTACCAGTCATGCATCTGCATTAAACCTAAATCTAAGATCACTAAAATGCTTGAATCGAATTAATTCAGTGCTCATTTTAAAAATTGGGATTGCTAAGAGGTTGGACCTTAAAATCTATGACTTAAAATTGTGTGTGTAAAAGGATCTTGTTTGCGAGATTTCAAAACTCAAAACACAAACGTATAATTGCACACCTGAGACACTGTGCACCTCACACATAAGGTCACTAGATAAATTTCTACCTCTCCTATTTGCACCACAAGGGAAGTTAGTCGGAAATCAACAAGCCTATCCACCAAGTTACTTCGGTTCCTCGTGCGTGGGCTCGATTCGAGATTTCCATCCCTTGCGAGTAGGTTGTAGGCACCAACGAAGGTCGGCTTAGGAAGTGTAATTCTTGCAAAACTTGTTTGGCCACCAACTAAACACCTAAGACCTAGAATCTACTAAAAACAGATCCCACTGTCTTTGCGTTTATTTTGACAGTGGTAGAACTCTCTAGGAAGTTTCTGATTTCTTTTAAATCCTAAGAGAGTTTAACCTATTTAATTGAAAGAAATGGACTATCCTTACTCCTATCATTTTAACCAGGATCCCATGCCCCAAGCATACCCATCATTTGATGGGTACATTGACAATTCATGGGATCATTCATATTCCTATCCTGGGAGTATTGGCCTGATAGCTCCTACTTTTGAGCAGAGCCTAGGAGCGGGACTTTCCAACCTTGGAATCCCTACTACTATGCAAACACCCAACCCTCCCACCCTTCATGATTTTCCGTATCGAGGTTGGACAAATACCCCTAGGCAACTAGAGCCTGAGATTGACTATCCTCCCCAATTTGATAGTAGTAGCCTCACCTCTTTTATGATAGAAATGCAAAACAACAAAAAGAAATGACGGAGTCTATGGGAGAGATGTTGAGGAATAGTCAACAATTGAATAAGGAAATTAGATAGCTTAGCTACGCTCTTACTAATGATTCTTATCCCTACCCGTATAACCATGATCATCAAAATAATTCTGAGGAAACCAATGACAATAGGGATCCTATTTTAAGTAGCTACCACTTAGACTCTCCCCATGAGACAGGGCCACTAGAGGAGAACAATCCTAGTGATTATCCACCAGAGCTATATTGGAGTCAAAAGAAAGGGAAGATGGTACCTCTTGAGGACCTTGACCCTAATGACGGTATTTTCCTTACCTCTGATAACCCGGGTCAAGGTCATATTGTCCATATCACTTCCCCTATTAGTTATCTGGTGGAATCCCATTCTACCCTTAGTTGGCCTAATCCTGACCCTCCACTTAGGGAATCAACACCTACCATCCAGCATTCTGTAGATTTAAATGCACCCAATAAAGGTGACCCTAAGGGAATGGAGGATGAATTGGATCAATTTTGGCCCCAGGGGTACAAAGAGTCTATTTTAGAGGAGGATGATAACCTGATGGAGGAACTCGACCTTAGAATCTGGAGTGAATCTCAGGGTGATTATGTGTTATTCGAGGACTTACCCCCTAAGGATATAAATAATATGATGAAATCCGGAGTCCTCCCTACTTTTGATTTTGAGAGTCATCCTCTACATAACCAGGAGTTGATATTAGAAGAGGACAAACACAATAGTGAGAAGCCTAGGGGAGACTCTTAGGGACAAAACATGTCAATTGAGGATTTATGCCCCAAGAAGAACAAAGAATTGAGTGATGTAGGCTTACTCCAAAACATTAAGACAGATCCTCCGTTAGAAATAATTGATGATACTGAAGCAACTCCTTTCTTTACTAATGAATCACATATACACCTCGACAAAAATTTGAGTGAACCAAAAGAATTCGGGGATGAGATTAATGATAATGATTCAGTTGCTTCGACCCTGCCATCAAAGAAATTTAATATGGAGTCCACCATTGATTCACATATACTGGAAGGTGAAAATATGACTCCGATCATTAATGATAGGCAGGGTGACTTGAATTTTTCTGCAATAATTGTTAGGGAGAATATACAATCTGAATCATTGTTGGAGTTAGACTTGACACCAACTAAGCCCTCCTTAGACTTAACCATTACCACCCAACACCACAAACAACCCTTACACTCCCTAACCGATCCTTGGCTCAGATCTCTGCTCATGTACATTCTTTTTGGAGAACATATCAAGCCAGTACATCCTCAGGTAGAATGGCGAGTGTGGATTGATGCTTGTACTTTTAGTCTCGCCATTCAAGGGTGTGAAATAATAATGTTTATATCTTTTAAAACCCATCCTACTTTGGAGGATCCTTGTTATCCTCCACTTATTCCATTTCGGGAGGTCCCTTTTCATATTCCTTTTGTTATTCCTAGACCTCCCGAGGTAGCCTACGAGGTTCTCTATTTTTATATCTTCTGGCGAGCATTTGGAATCACATAGCATCATCAGCTCACCAACATCTGTGGCTATTTGTTTTCTAGGCCTACTCTGTTACACATATTTTTAGGGCCTAGCTATAAGTCTAGTTCCAAATAGAAAATGCAGCGCTTGTTGGGAGGCAACCCAGCATTCTGAATAACACCATCATCAGGTGATTTCCTTCCTTTCTCCCCCTGTTTTAATTTTACAATGAGGGCATTGTAGGATTTAGGCATGGGGGGTGCACTTTGCATTTTAGGAAGTATTCATGCATTTAGGTTAGCATATAAAAAAAAGAATTCTTTTCTTGAGCTGAATTGGTTAGTCCCTAGCAAAACATCTTTGTCAAGTGAAGTACATTTACTTCACTTGCACATAGACTGGGTAATGGATATTTGAAGAAAACCAATAAGCATTTTTAGTCTACTGAACCCTTTGACAGTTAATAAGGAGTTAGGCATATTATCTTTTAGTAAATCTACCTCATATTTGTGAGAAGAAAGTAGAGAGATTACTGGTGCGCTAAGTCTAGTGCAAGGACTCTTAAGTTTTGGACAATTAGATATGATACCTCAGAGTTAGGCATAGTTTTCACTCTCTGTTCCTGTGTGCGTAGATTGTGTGAATTCCTGAGAGTCACCAAATAAGGCAGATACATAGAGATTATGTCTTAATAAAGTTATGACTATGGTGGTGATTGCACTGCAAAAATACACCAGCAATTGTGCCGTCTTGTGCTATTTCCTAGCATTACCAGTGCATATTAGGTATCCATAGTCGCATTTGTAAAAATACACGCATGCATGCATTTAATTGAGAGGGGAGAAGAGTGAATAAAATGGCCTTACAATTAACAAACTCCTTAAGTGCTGCCTTGCAAAATCTCCATCTTTATTTTTTACTTCTATTTGACTTTGAATTCTTCCTGTGTCTGCAAGACATGGCCTCTTCTTCCTTACGCCATGCTCTACACAGCAACTTGCCCTGCCAGCCATGCATAGCCGTGCATAGCCAGGGCATGGCTGTGCATGCCTTCTTCCTCTATAAAGAAAGGCATGGCTTCTTCTTTGCAAGGAGAGCCTGGTCCAAGCCAAAAAAACACCATAGCACCTTCCTTCCTCCTTCCAGGCCGTCTCCTCCCTTATCCCTTCATACGTAGCCTCTCCTCCTCTAAGGACCCACTCTGCGGGCAGGAGTACCTCACTGTGGTGCACAACCACCACCGTGAGTCCACTACCACCCAGCTCATCAAAGAGCAGGTGGGCGTGGTGGTTCTCATCCCTGTTTCATCGTTCCAAGCAAACCCCGCCATTGCCACAGGAGCTTCAAGCTTTGAAGCTCAATCGGCCACTGCTCGTCTGCAGCAGCAGCAGTGCAGGCCACCGCGCACCCGCACGCAAGCCAGCGCGCGCGCCTGGAGGCCGCCCTAGCCCCTCTCCGCGTGCCTTATCGCGAACCGCCTCTCCGCAAGCCAACAGCTCGCGCAGCTTCTCCGCGCGTGCACCAGCCGCTCACGCCTCCCGCACTCACAGAACCGGACACGGTCGGTCGCGTGGCTCAGCCATGCACTGTAGCCACTGTTCACACTAGTCAGCGGAACATTGTGGCTACAGTGCGGTGACTGGTAAGTTTCTCACTTATCCGGTCACCCGACACGCCGCAACCGATCCTAGCCCGTGCCCGCATCCAGCCCCGCGCCCGCTCCAGCGCCTGCCCGCGCATCTGCGTGCGCCCGCATCTGCCAACGCCCGCACCCGCCCACATGTTCAGCCGCTCCCAGCGCCTGCGTCTGCCCACACCAACCTCTCCGCGTAGTACTGTGCGTTGCGGTCACTCCCCTACGCTCACTCCCTCCCAGCGCGTGCCTTTTCGCGTGCCTACATGCCTGCGTGTGCGCGTGGACACCAGACGTCGGCCCTGAAGCATCAGACGGATTAACCCACCGTTTCTTCACTCCAGCAGAATCGAGCGCCCTCTCTCTCTCTCACAGCACTCTCTCACACTCTCTGCACACACATACACACACACTCACACTCTCGCACACACACCCACTCACCTATACACTCTTATATACTTATATATATATAGATATACATATATATATTGATATATATACATATATTTATATACCTATATATACATATAGATATATATATACATATATCTATACATATACTAGTACTTATATAACTATGCATTAGTCTATATACATACATACATATATATACATCTATATACTTATATATATATACACATATATATTTACATATATACATATATATACACATATACTTATACATATATATATATACATATCTATGTACATATATCTATATACATATATTACTATATATATATATATACATATATATATACATCAATATAGTTATAAATACATACATATACATATATATATATCTATACATCTATCTATCTATACATATATTTACATATCTATATATATATACATATAACTACATATATGCCTATTTATTTATAACCATATATATATTTACAGATATACATATATATATATATTTTCATATCACTTACCACACGTTGTATCGCGGGAATATCCGCACCAGTTGCTGATATTCCCCGATACACGCGTACAGAAAGTGTGTTCGCACTCATCTTCCACTCATCCACCTTACATTCCATGTGGCACTTCGTCATGTTGGTTGCATCTTCCTAGATGATGACCAACTTAACACCGTGCTACACGCCATATCCACCTCCACCCGCACCCCTTTATACATATATAATATATACCTATAGATATATATACTATATTTACTTTATTTCTGCTTCTCTTTCCTGCCAGTAAAATGATAAAAAAATATATAAAAGAGAAAAGATAATCCTTGACTTGCAAGTACTCAGTCTTGTGAATAGCAAGATCAGTTTTGAAACCCTGATTTGGCTCAAAGCCCAGAACCTGATTTTGAGGGTGTGCCTCAAGGACAAGAATTATCAGAAAAAATCTTAAATAGAAAAACACCAAAAACACAATAAATGAACAGAAGAGATTCATTGTAGGAAAGGCATAGAAACTTCTTCTAACCCCACTTCCCTGAGTTCGACCCTGGGCCTAAAAGTGACCAAGATAAAATCAAGTAGGCCAGGATAAAAATTTTGTAAAGAGATGGTTAGGCTCGAATTAGGTTACCCACTATACGCATTTCAACGATAAAATCACCGTATTAACACAACCTGTCTGGGTCTACACCACCATCTTTCATGGTGCCGTTGCCGGGGAAGTGCGCATTCAAGTTTCTACTCCATTCCTTTAATTTTTCTCTTCTCACACCCTTCTCTTCACGGGTGTTTTTGTTTGTTGCTGTACAGGTGAACCTATTGCAAGAAGACAGGGAGATGAAGTTGGAGATGTGGGTAGACCCAAGGCGGGAACGAGAGCATGAAGACGCCGGCATCGCACTGGAGTTTCACACACATTGCTGAACAAGTAGGTCTTTCTTTCTTAGCAACTTAGGTTAACTTGTCACCATAATAAAAAAAGAAAAGCTAAAAACACTTCTTGGGATGTCTTGGGGCAAGTGGATTAAAAATCACTTGTCTGATTGTTTGCCTTCACTCCCACCGCCCTAGGATTTCCCGCCAAACTTCGCATAGCGAAGATCCAAGAATCTTGATTCTTGAATCTTTCGCCATGTGAAGTATTCCTTGAGGCAAATAAAAAAGATTGACTGCCACCCCTCTTTGCCTCATTTGTCTACAAATTCGGGATCACATTTTTGGTGGGGAGACTTGGAATTGAGTTGATTCCAACCCCATCACGACCTTTCACGTGCCTAAGATTCGATCCTGAATACTTCAACCCCAACAATTTGATTTTCTTTATCTTTTGGTTGAGCCTTGTGTGTGGAAATCATTTTGATGATTGGGAGCACTTGAATTGAAGTGCTTTGGCTCCCTTTCACATTAATCTAAAATTGACTCGTGCATCCACACATAGAAATCTCCATTTAGGGAAGCCCATTGCATTTTAGCATGCATTAACCAATTGACATTGAAGAAGGGTTTGTTGGCCTTAGAAGAAAACTTGTATTCTCTCAAAACCCAGAGATTGGTTTAATTGGTAATTCAGCGAAATCCTAAAATCCATACTACTTAAGGCTGAATTCTAAAAATCGTTCACCAATTAAAACTTCAATTCGGGGAGATTTCTCCATTGCATGCTTGGTTTACACACTCTAAAAATTAATCACTTGGGCATTACCCGTAAATAACGCCATTCACATTCCAGAAGCACTTGATCCTAAGCCTCTAACTAAAATTGGTAGCAACTTGACCCTTATTAAGGATTGGAGGTCTAACTACATGCGTGTAGCGCCTACGTGCTGGTGAGGGTTCCCGCGTGCTATTGGGTGTCTAAGACTGGGGCAAACAGCCTTTCAATCTAGCCCGGTGGTTCCGCGGTGCTCGCATTCGGTTCTGCAGGTCGTGATAGTAGGTAACTTAGATCTTTAGGTCTAAGGGCAAACTATAGAGGTTAGGAATTTGATTGAATTGATTTGTCATCAAGTGTACCTTTGCGGTGTCATTCCTCTCATCTCTTTTCCCTTCATATCCCCCCAATTCTTCCTGTGGTAGTGCATGTTTGGGAGGAGGTCACAAAACCCTGAACTGTGTGAATTGTCTGATAATTTTAGAAAAGAAGCTGAATCGTCGTCCCCCTCCACAAACATGGCTGCACGCCCACCCCCAAATCCCGAGGGAGGAAACTGCCCTCAAAATCCACCAGGTGGTGGAGCCTTGGATCCCATAACCCGCCTCCAAGCCCAAATGAAAATGTATAATGAACAAATTGAAGCCATTAGGGAAACATTGGAGGAAATGCAGAGCCCTCCCGAATGGGAGGAGCCTAGGTCTCTTAGCTCCTATCAGAATCCCGTTGCTATAGAGACCATAGGACAAATTTGGGTCCCCATGGGTGGGGACGACTTTGAAATGAAACCTAACATAATTGGCCTAATAAATTTTCACTTCCATGGTCTTGCAAGTGAAGATCCTTTTCTCCACTTGGAAGACCTAACTCGATTGGCTGAAACTGTTAAACCAAGAAATATTGGGTTACCTATAGTCCTCATGAAAATGTTCTTGTTTTCATTGCGGGATAAAGCATCGCAGTGGTTACGCACCCTTGGGAGAACCATCCACTCCTGGGAAGAGATGCGAACAGCATTTCTCAAGAAGTTCTTCCTAATCGGGCGAACCAATGCGTTTTGCCGTGCTATCACTTCATTTACGCAACAAAACGAGGAATAGTTTCATGAGGCATGGGAGAGGTATAATGACCTCCTCAGGAAGTGTCCGCACCACGGTCTGCCTAAGTGGCATATAGCCCAGATTTTCTACTATGGGCTAAATGAGACTTTGAAGCAGATTGCAGATGCTTCCTGTGGAGGGAATTTCATGAATAAAGACGAGAATGGAGCATTCGAATTATTTTAAAATATGAGCGAAAACTCAATGAACAATGCCTCCATTGTCGCCTTTAATTGTACCAGCCTGCCCCGTAATGTCCACGAAGTTGACACGGGACCCTCCCATTCATCCACTGATCTTAACCTTATCGCACAGAAATTGGATGAAATCTCCGTTGTGCACAAGAAGCTGGACGAGCTTCTGGCCAACCCCGCCCGTTCTATGGCAAACACCCCCACCTCACCACTTCGTGACAATTCCAATTCTTCCAACACTAGGCTTATCCCAATAAACCCTGTAAGACCTTCCTTACCGAGTGTCGCGTAGAGTGATTCGGTAAGTCATGTGGATCTGGCTTCTGCAAGCCAGTATTTTGACATGGAGGACCAAGCCTCTGTGTGCTCGGACGCATATTTACATGCGGACGTGTCTTCTGGCATAGAAGATGCTTGCACCCTGGGGAACAACTCGTTCTCTACCACTTATAACCCAGGGTGACGAAATCATCCGAACTTCGCATGGTCCAACAACCCGCAGTGCAAAAACCCTACAGGTGGACCAATGCGACCGTCCACACCCATCATCCCAAGGGCCCAGTCTAATCCTATGGAGAATTCGCCATTGGGTCCTTGCTTATTGGAAACCGAACACACATCAAGTCCTCTTGATAAATTGATGCGAATGATGACGGAAATGTCGAAGCGCCATGAAGAGAACATGACCTCTCTTCCGCACTAATTGGCGCAGTAGAATGCTGAGATCAGTCAACTACGCATGGCAACTCGATCCCAGGGCACTCTTCCCGCCCAACCTGTTCCTAACCTGCGAAATTTCGTACCCCGTGGTCCCCAACCACAGGTACGACCTTCTCAGGGGCACGTTCATCAGATTCTGTAGGCTCCGAGCATTCCACTAGGATTTCAGGTCAATCCCACTGCAGCACTACACTCTTATGTCCCTATTGCAAACCCTCCTCCACCGTATGATCCCACTGGACCCACATCGTCCAATGTGATCACTACGAGGAGCGGTAAGCAGACCGTCGATCCGCCTCAACCTGATCCTGGCCCGTCTTCTTCATCACCCTCTCATTTGGGATGCGCACCGCATTCACGAGAGGACGATACACCCAAATTAGTGCCAGAATTAGTCCCATTCCCTGAGGCTCTACTGAGGGAGCCAAAAGGCAAGAAGAAAGATACGCAGGCCTTTGATAACCTGCGTAATTTGTTCAGGGATGTAGAAATCAAGGTACCCCTGCTCGAGGCTATCGATCACATACCTACTGGTGCTTGTTTTTCACTCAACTCAGTAATTAAGTTAAATTCACTTAATTAAGAGTAGAAGAAATCACTTAGGTTAACTTGAAGCTGTGTCGGTTATGTAGTATAGGGTTGAATTAACCTAACATTTTAGAAATTTTTACTGGTTGAGTCCAGGTCGTTCACTGAGAGGCATAATAATTTTCCTCCAAATTCACCAATTTCCTTTTATCTCTTTAAGTTTAGGAGGTAAAACTAGTTTTACTTTTCAAAACATGAATTTTGTCAAATATTTAAACTATGAAGAACATACAAAATTCCATATGCAAACATATTTACTCAAAATGTTGTACGTTATTAACAAGTAAACATGCTAATTTTTCTCACTTTATTTCATTCTAAGAAATTAAGGCAAAAAGTTATCTAATTAAAGCATGCCTTTTACAATTTAGAACAAAGAGATACTGATGCAAGAGAAATTTATTTATTTTCATCAACAAAGTATTGATTCCTTTTTATTCTCAGCCTCTAATCTTCTTCTTTCTTTCTTTTCTTCTTTCTCTCTTTTATTTTCTTCTCTGTCGAGCTCTCTTTCTTCTTATGTTGTTCCTTGCGTTATTTCTGCCTTTACCTACCTTCTCTTCTTCCCTTAGTTTTTCTCCTTTGTTCCTTAGTTTTTCCTTAACACTTCTTAGTGTCTGCACTCCTTTCTTCCTTAGCCTTTGCATCCTTCAACACTTAGCATATCCTTCAGCGGCTTCTCTTTCATTAAGCTTTCAGCTGAACTGGGTTTTTTTTACTTTTTAAACCAAAAGTTTTTGTATTTACGGTGAGGTCCTTTTGAGGATACACAGCACCCTGGGATCAGGGTGGGACCAGACCCTACTCGACCCTCGCCTAATCTCAGTTAGGTTGGTTTTGGTTCATTCATTAATCGGTTCACAGTCTTGAGCTGCATCGGCTCAACCCGGCCTCCCAGGCCAGACTCGCCCTCCCAGGGCTCATTCACATCCGCACGCCACCAAGGGCGCACACACCCGCAGGCTAATGCCTACACACTCAGATACAATGCTCAGATCAGATCAGAATCAGAACCGGTGCACCGAGCGCTGACGACTGCATAGCCATAGGAACAAAATAGTTTTATACCCAGGCGCGTGCTCGTGGATATCCGAGCTGGGACAAACATAACCCTTCCAGTCCCGAATTCAACCGATCATAACTTTCTACCTAGAGCTCCAAATTGGATGATTTAAAGTTCGTTGGAAAGCTCTAAGGGTAATCTACACAATTTTAGGGTCAATTTAATGTTTTAACGATTTTTGGCTCTTCAATTTAAGGGATGAAATCAGAAGTTTCTACGAGTTTTATAAAAGCCTAGAAATGTTTTTAACTCAGGGAAGTCCTCAGATGAACTTCTCTCATCTCTTTAAAGATCTGTATATATTATATAAGAATTTTTATTTTGTTTGAGTGGATTTTAAGTTCTTAAGACCTATAGAACCTGCAGAGAAACTTTTCTCTTCTCTGAAAACTTCAGAGATTGATTTTTAGATTTCAATTTGTGCAACAGACACTTTAAAGTGTTCCTAATCTATTTAGATTAATTCTAAGGGTTTTAACTAATCAATCTGGGTAGGTTTTAGGTTTGAATTTCAACAGAACTGTGCTTCTGCAAGTTTGGGTTCGAGAGTAACCCAAATTAGTAGGAACAAAATCTTCACACATTACATTATCTGAGCTTACTTAAATTGATTTCAGATCATCAAATAAGATTCCAGAAACAACTTGCGCATCTCAATTCCTCAATTCAAGCTCAGAACACCATTATCAGACTTAGGTTTGACTGTAGAAGCTCGAAAATTGACTTTTTGTTTAAAGCTTATTCCTAAGAAATTAATGCATCAATCAGAGTCTCTTCATCATCTGGAACTTACTCAGATCTACAGATTTGAGTTTCAACCTTAATTCCTAGGGATTCAGGCTTACCACCTGAACTAAAATAGGTATGTGTTCGACAGAGTTGATTAGTGGTAGTTACAGTGTTTTGAGTGTTAAAATAGCTTCAGTGCATCGCACTAAAGCTTCTGAGCTCCTTAAGTGTTTCCTAATTCCTTCATATCAGACTTCTCCAACTCACCGGAGTTGGGGAAGATGAAGTTACATCTTTAGCTCCAATGGTTGAAACCTCAAACAAATTTCTTTAAAATGATCGGTAATCCTTATAATAACATTTTGGAGCCAGTTAACAATTTCTAGAGGCTGCAACTCAACTTTGACTCGTCGGAGCTCGCCGGAGCTCCAGTGAGTCCAAAAAATATAAAATGTTTGTACAGATTAACAAAATTAACTATTTGTGATCCAAAAACGATCCTGAGGTTACAAGGAACCTCAGTATCACTTTAAATTCTTCATTTGTTCATTGAAATATAAGATTTGACAGTAAGTTCGTTTCTTAAAAGATTTAAGTGGTTTAAGCTCAGGACTTGATTTAACTACTCGATTGAGAAGTTAAATCAAGTCAACAGATGTTATTAATCATAAATATATATTTAATTTATAGTTTGAAATGTTCTTGAGCCACCATGGATAGCAAACTCAGAAACTTAAATTAAATTTGGGTGTTTAATTATAGATGATAGTAATAGGTAATATAATGTCGATTAGGGTTCATTAGTGATGATAGGTGATGAAACAACCCAGTGAAGGTGGAATTAGGCCGACTTCTGTCACCATGGACAGTGAAGTAGTCGGTGAAAGTGAGATATGAATTAGGCGTTTAGGTGATTCAATCAATCGTTAAGGTGAATTAGAAGTGAACATGAAAGATATAAGAAGGTGAACAATGAGTTAAAAGACAAAATTAAGGTCTCTGGTGAGCTCAAGGAACTCACCGGAGCTGGAAGAGATGAAGCTAAATTCTACAATTACTCTAAACTAACTAAACTAACTAACTAAGCTAGCCTACTCCTACTCCTACTCGTAGTCTACTGTTACCTGGACGAAGGGGTCAATAGGGTTCCGCCGAAGTTTCATAGCGGACGACGAAATCAGAGGGTTGAAGAAAGAGCTCCGGCAGGCGGATTTGAGGTGGAGCGAAGGAATCCTAGGGTCGGCACCTTTATCAGAGGTGCAGAAGACCATGGCGAATTTCCTCGGCTACTTAAGATGGATAGAGGAAGTCGAAAGATGAAATGGGAGATCGTTGGAGGTTTGGAAGAATAGCCTATCGAAGTCGGTTACGGTGTTAGAAGAGGGAAGGGAGCCAACTTGCTAAAATCAGAGGTGTGAGGGGGTATTTATAGTAGTTTGCGGCGAAGAGAGGGGTGGGGTCTGGTCGAAGAAGAAGCTCGAGGAGCTTAACCTCCGTCGTCATCTTCGACGACAGTGAGGTTAACTCCCACTGAAAAATAGGATTTTCGGTTAATCCAGACCGAAGGATCAAATGGAGGTGGTGAGTGCAAGCTGCAAGAGCTTGGGCAAAGAGGAATGATGTCGGTAGGGCGGTGATCGCGTGGTGGGATGACTCTCTGCCGCCAGCCATTCGTTTGGCTGGAGAAGAAGAAGAAGAAGACGAAGAGGGACTTAGAAGTAATAAAACCTAAGGACCTATGTGAGGAATAAGGACTCGACTATAATGAATATTAAGGACTAAAATGTAAATGCAAGTTTTGAAGGTTTATTTTAATTTAGATCTTTTTCAACTTTTTATATATATTAGTAAATAAGGTAAATATTATGTTTACTCCTTGAATTTACATTTTTGACCTTTTTAGATTAATTTATTAGATTAAGTAAAATCACTTAAGTTATTACATACTTAGGTATACATTATATTTAAGTTACTTATCTTATTAATTAAGAGAATGATTAGTATGATTTCGAGTCCAATTATTATTTATTATTAATAATGTTAATTGAATGATAAAATGTCATTTTTAACTTACTTTAAGGTCCTTAACTAAATATCCCTTATTCTATAATTAACCCTTATATATTCATAACCCTAGCTAATTGACTAGGAAGACTAGTTAAGTAGGGGTAATTAGAGATAATGATGAGTGTCTCATCACCTACTGTCGCTCAATTTTTCAAGGACTACACAACACCTAGGTGATAGTCAAAGAAAACTAAGAATCCGGTGGTTCTCTCGCCTCATGCGAGTTGTGCTATACTGTCAAATCTACCATCAAAGTAGAAAGATCTGGGCACACCGCTTATTTCCTGTAGCATCCAAGGCTACAATTTTAACCATGCCCTGCTTGATCTAGGATCTTCCATAAATCTTTTACCAACCATCATGCTCAAAAAATTTTCCTTGGGAAATCTGAAACCCACCCCTGTCACATTATAGTTGGCAGATCGTTCTGTCAAAATTCCAAAGGGTGTGGTGGAAGACGTGGTGGTTAGGGTCAACAGTCTCTGTTTTCCTGTTGACTTTCTTGTTTTAGATATGGAAGTTCCTAGCTCACTTTCTGATTATCTGATCATCCTTGGTCGACCTTTCTTGGCCACAGCTCGCGCCCATATCGACTGCGAGTCGGGCTGTATTGAGATTATCGTTGGATCTGAAAAGCTCAAGCTTAACATCTTCAAGACAGCCAAGAACTTTGATTGCGATTGTATCGAGGATGACACATCTGACGAGGACATGGCCGTCAGTGCGTGTATCGAACTAATTGGGACCTATTCTGATTGCTGCAGATTACCTGTAAACATTGACGATTGCCTGACCGACACATATTGTGACGTTCCCCCATCCCTCCCTATTCCTGTACGTTCTCCTAACCAAACTTATGACAAGGTTTTCTCCGCTTCCCATACCTCGTGGTCTGAGTCATATCCAGGCTACTCACCGTCGGTCCACACTCTTGAAGACCAGATTGCCCTTTCTTTCCCGCCAAATCAAGTGGATTTGCAACTCCACACTGGGACCTTGAGCCCACATCCTACTCACTGGGGCTATTCCCTTTTGGATCCATATATCCAAGAAGCCCCTCTTCTTGGCCAATCTAAGGGCCAACTTCTTCCTCCTGACTTGTTCTTCGATCCGCCTGGGACACTCTTGTCCAAGGAAATGCCAGATCTTTCACCATCCAACATCACTTTTCACACCACTGTCACTATCACTTCACTTTTCACTTCACCACCCATGATCCACCCACCCTACCACCCTGCTGTATACCCTGCACCTCAACTCTCGTTACCCAATCTTTCGTCCTTCCTCTACCCTACCCTGCATGCATATGAGGACATAGCATCATTTGGCATGGGGGGTGGATAGGCATCCATAGGATCTGGGTTTTTTATGGTATCATGCAGTTTCCACCTATATATATATAAATAAAATGGTGTTTAGTAATGATCTGAAGGCTGAAACAAAAATACAGTAAGTGTTTATGGATATTCAACCACTGTTTTGAAGACTTTCCAGGCCACAGAAGGTTGATTCGCTCAGGCTCAGCTTAATTCACTTGAGCATTACAAGATAGATCGGAATCTCTCCTAACTAAGGACGTATTCTTGTATCTGAGACACCAGTACAGGATCCGTTGGTTTGCTTCTACTTGAGAGCCTAACTAATCTTGGTTCACACTACACATATTAAGAAAGATCAGGTGAACATAAGATCCAACCCTAGTGTTCATTAGGGAAGGTGGAGTCCTTACCTGTGCGCGTAGGTAGACTTTTTATCCCAAGCTTTAGTCTTGTGTTTAGGAAAGACTCTTTCCACCAAGAAGGAACTCTCCTACCAAAAAGAAAAGTGTGCTCCTCCAAATAATGTTATAAGAGATATACTGACACGTGTTTCAAAAAAAAAAAAGAAAAAAGAAAGATGCAAATAAGTCAGTATATATCACAAAAGCCTGTAAAATCTTCCTACAAAAAAGTTCTTCAGGGCAAATACCTTATTTTCTTTGAGCCACAAATATTAGAAAATGGGAGTTGAGTTTTTCCGTCATCTTTTTAAGGGTAAATCCAAAGACACGAGCTGAAACTGGGACCAACCTTTACTTAAAAATTTGTGAAACCCTGAGCTTGAGTCTTAATGTTCATCTGGTCAGCCTTGTTCCTTCACTAAGCACAAGCTATAATCTCTTGAGCTCTCGAGTACGGCAAAAACCTCCTGGGTCCTGGAAATCGTACTTAAGGTTTAAAATATCAAGAGTCCTGGTTAGTCGAGAGATGATCTATGTCATGTGAGACTTAAAGTACTGGTAGTCTTCTCTACAATTGGTTCTCACAATATCCAACAATAAAAACACCTATATCGCCTCAGAAGAAAATCTTCAATTGAAGATCATTTCTAAATGCTGTTTTGCTAGGGACTAGCAAAAGATAGGCATGGGGGTATGATTGCACCGCAAAAATACACCTGCAATTGTGCCGTCTTGTGCTATTTCCTAGCATTACCAGTGCATATTAGGTATCCATAGTCGCATTTGTAAAAATACACGCATGCATGCATTTAATTGAGAGGGGAGGAGAGTGAATAAAATGGCCTTGCAATTAACAAATTCCTCAAGTGCTGCCTTGCAAAATCTCCATCTTTATTTTTTACTTCTATTTGACTTTGAATTCTTCCCGCAGCTACAAGACATGGCCTCTTCTTCCTTACGCCATGCTCTACACAGCAACTTGCCCTGCCAGCCATGCACAGCCATAGATAGCCAGGGCATGGCTGTGCATGCCTTCTTCCTCTATAAAAAAGGCATGGCTTCTTCTTTGCAAGGAGAGCCTGGTCCAAGCCAAAAAAACACCATAGCACCTTCCTTCCTCCTTCCAGGCAGTCTCCTCCCCTATCCCTCCATACGCAGCCTCTCCTCCTCTGAGGACCCACTCTGCGGGCAGGAGTACCTCACTGTGGTGCACAACCACCACTGTGAGTCCACCACCGCCCAGCTCATCAAAGAGCAGGTGGGCGTGGTGGTTCTCTTCCCTGTTTCATCGTTCCAAGCCAACCCCACCATTGCCACAGGAGCTTCAAGCTTTGAAGCTCAACCAGCCACCGCTCGTTCGCAGCAGCAGCAAGGCAGGCCACCGCGAGCCAGCACATAGGCCAGCGCGCGCGCCTGCAGGCCACCCTCGCCCCTCTTCGCGTGCCCTGTCGCGAACCGCCTCTCCGCAAGCCAACAGCCCGTGCAGCTTCTCCGCACGCGTGCCAGCCGCTCACGCCTCCTGCACTCACAGAACCGGACACAGCCAGTTGCGTGGCTCGGCCATGCACTGTAGCCACTGTTCACTCTAGTCAGCGGAACACTGTGGCTACAGTGCGGTGACTGGTAAGTTTCTCACTTATCCGGTCACCCGGCACGCTGCAATCGGTCCCAGCCCGTGCCCGCGTCCAGCCATGCACCCGCTCCAGCGCTTGCCCGTGCGTCTGCATGCACCCGCGTCTGCTAGCGCCCGCACCCGCTTGTGTGTTCACCCGCTCCCAGCGCCTGCGTTTGCCCACACCAGCCTCTCCGCGCAGCGCTGTGCGCTGTGGTAACTCCCCCACGCTCACTCCCTCCCAGTGCACGCCTCTTCGCGCGCCTACGTGCCTACACGTGCACGTGGACACCAGACGTCGGCCCTGAAGCATCAGACGGCTTAACCTGCCTTTTCTTCACTCCAGTAGAACCGAGCGCCCTCTCTCTCTCTCACAGCACTCTCTCACACTCTCTGCACATACATACACACACACACTCACACTCTCGCACACACACCCACTCACCTATACACTATTATATACTTATATATATATACATATACATATATATATTGATATATAATACATATATTTATATACATATATATACATATATATATATATATATACATATATCTATACATATACTAGTACTTATATAACTATGTATTAGTCTATATACATACATACATATATATATATATATATATATACACATCTATATACTTATATATATATATACACATATATATTTACATAAATACATATATATACACATATACTTGTACATATATATATATAAATATACATACATATATACATATATATCTATAACTATATATACATATATATATATACATATCTATCTACATATATCTATATACATATATTACTATATATATATATATACATCTATATAGTTATAAATACATACATATAAATATATATATATATCTATACATCTATCTATCTATACATATATTTACATATCTATATATTTGCATATATATATATATACATATAACTACATATATACCTATATATTTATAACCATATATATATATTTACATATTGATATATATTTACAGATATACATATTTATATATATATTTTCATATCACTTACCACACGTATCGCGGGAATATCGCACCAGTTGCTGATATTCCCCGATACACGCATATAGAAAGCGTGTTCGCACTCATCTTCCACCCATCCACCTTACATTCCATGCGGCACTTCGTCATGTTGGTTGCGTCTTCCTAGACGACGATCGACTTGACACCGTGCTACACTCCATATCCACCTCCACCCCCACCCCTTATACATATATAATATATACCTATATATATACTATATTTACTTTATTTCTACTTCTCTTTCCTGCCAGTAAAAAGATAAAAAAATATATAAAAGAGAAAAGATAATCCTTGACTTGCAGGTACTTAGTCTTGCGAATAGCAAGACCAGTTTTGAAACCCTGATTTGGCTCAAAGCCAAGAACCTGATTTTGAGGGTGTGCCTCAAGGACAAGAATTATTAGAAAAAAATCTTAAATAGAAAAACACCAAAAACACAATAAACGAACGGAAGAGAATCGTTGTAGGAAAGGAGTAGAAACTTCTTCTAACCCCACTTCCTTGAGTTTGACCTTGGGCCTAAAAGTGACCAAGATAAAATCAAGTAGGCCAGGATAAAATTTTGTAAAGAGATAGGCTCAAATTAGGTTAACTACTATATGCATTTCAACGATAAAATCACCGTATTAACACAACCTATCCGGCTCGACCACATCAATCTTTCAGGTGGATGGTTACGACTGTCCTTCAGAGTCCTCAGCTGAAGGAGGATAATAGTGTCAAAGGTCAGAAATATGCTTGTCCTATCCATTCCTTCCCGGTGCCGAGAGTAGGCACTTCAGCCAAATAAGCCACACAATATCCTCTTGACCATCATCATCCCTAATAATGCCTCATAAATAAAAGTCTGCGTGATGTTATGTTGATTTATAAAGAAAGAAAAAGAAGAAAAAAAAGGAAATAATTATATTAAAAAAAAAGAAAGAAAAGAGAGAGAGAAAAGAAAAAGAAAAGAGTCCAAGTTTATCTTTGTGATGTTATTTCTGAGGCAACAAAAACACCCACACGATCCACCAAATATGACCCATACATATCTTTCAGTATTTCTGATCGCTTGAATACTGGCTGAGGACTCTAACTTAGTTGTAGAGTTATTAGGACTTTAGTTGAAGTGTGAATGCCATGTGAGGCCACCAAATAGTGAGTACATTTACTAAATCTGGTGAGATTTGTGATCTCAGAAAGAAAAGAAGAAAAATAGTGAGCACAAAGGAATATCAAGAGAGTACAGTTTTTTAGCCTCTCTCCGAGTTGACTTGTTTAATAGTCTAGAGATCGAGAGTCTGTAGTACTAGATTACATGTAACACCAGATGAGTGTTCGCCACCAAATACAAATCCATTCAACTCGATATCTCCTAGCTAAGCCAAAAGGCCGGGGTCAAATTACAGATTATCTTCTGCTTTATCCCCGAGGGAAGTAGTTGCCTATCACGATAGAAATATTTACAAAGGGATAAGTATGAACTACAAATGTAAGTTGGTTATTTCACTTGGATTCATTACCTAGGCTATTATTATTATCACTTCACATTTGTCTGGATCTCTAAATTTGTGGAATAAAGAAAGAAGAATTCCCTTGATTACTTTCATTATTTTCACTTTTGCTCAGGACTAGCAAAAACTAGACATGAGGGCATTTGATGAGACCGCATTTGTGGGCTAATCGAACGCATAAATACCTAGATATTAGAAGGATTTCTACTTGTACATAGCATACTTAGATTTATAAATAGATTAGTTTATAAATATGATGGATGCTTGTTTTATACATTACATTCACATGTAATAGAAGGTAATAAAATTATGGTGACATGTATGCATTACATGCATCATTTTGGAATATCTCTATAAATAACCCATTTTCTTTTTATTTTTTTCCCTTGCAACAGAACGCACCCTCGCTACGAGACTTCAACATAATGCCCCCAACAGTTGAGATTAACTTGCCGGGTGAGTCGCTGGTCAAGATTCGCGGTGAGAGAAACAAATGGGAGAGGCATTTAGGCACAGCCCCCCGCTGGATTGTGGAGCATCTCTCCCCCTGGTAGGGACTCCTTCTCCATCTTCTCCACCATGAAGGAGGTGTGCATCGTGGAACCAGCAAGCACTGTGGCGTAAGCGTTCTCCATTGCCATCAACCTCCATCACTGCAGTGGTGCACAGTGACAGCGTGCATCACCACCTCCGTAACCACATCTGCAACCCACCACCTCCGCAACCACATCTGCAACCCACCACCATCCGCGACTTGGCCCCCTTAGCCGTAGACCACTAACAAACACCGCCAGCCTCATGCGACCGCTCCCCCTTTAGAAAGTCGCCCGCTGCCTGTGCAAGCGGTGCATCTTCTCCTGCACTCTAGCCCGCGTGCATGCATAGCTGACCCTACTCTCCAGCCCGAGTATGTGCACAGAAGACCACACGCTCTAGCTCGCGTGTGCATGCAGTAGACCCTGCTCTCCAGCCTACTTGTGCACTCCTCTTCTTCATCTTCTTCCCATGCCTCCCCTGTTTGCAGCAAAGAACCCAAAATGTAGGTTCCTTCTCCCATGCCATCCACCCTCTTCCAACCTCCTCGACTCACGCCAGCATTACCTACGCACTCACCACGCCCTCACTGTTGAAGCCTCCACCTCCACGCAAGGTTGCAGCCACCCATGAGAGATCACCGTAGCTCGCAGGACCTCCACACCGCCAAAGACTATTCCTTCGGCTGATCGCCACCGGCCACCTCCAGCCGTGCCTCCACCATCATAACACAGCCATCGTCTAGAAGTGTCTTCCCCCAGAGCAGCTCCGGCCGCCGTCCTCCTTCCCATGCGTGAGGAGGAGAGAGGGAAAAACCTTTATTTCCTCTCGTATTATTAATTACAGGTTGTGCCATTGGAAAAGATACTATACATTTATTTAATTAGTTAAATTATTGAGGTGAAATTACGTAGGCATCCTTCTACTTAATCAAAATTGCTTACAAATGAATATTTCTCATGAGTGATATAATGCATGGATTATGGTGAACAAGTCATATTTTAGAAATTAGTATTTACGGTGTTAACCATTACCAAGATCATTATTTAATAGAATATTATATTGTGGTAATTTTGCATATAAACACCTGCAATCTTAATTAATTGCTTAGAATGAGATTCATGAGGCTAACAAGTTGCACTAAAGAATAGACGCAACCATTGAGATTCTTGAATTAACGAGTCACCACTCACTAATTCAATAGGTTAATTCCTCCCTGTGGAGACAACCTAACTCTTCGTGGTTAGTTTTGAATTATTAAATATTTTTGAAAAGCGATTTTCTACCACGTAATGAACTGCAACGACACGTCATCTTATGTTAATTTTTTTGTCGAAAACGAAGATTGCTCTTTCAATCCTCCTTACCCTCCATCTTAAACTTGCCCTAGCTCTAACTGAAACCATTGCCTAAGTGTCTTAAATATGAATTTTTAGGACCTAAGGATATGCTCCCTGTGATTATAAGTGCAAAACTAACTAAGGAGCAAGAGATGAAATTGATCAAGGTCCTAAAAGCACATAAGGAGGTAATTAGTTGGACCATCCATGGCCTTTGGTGGATTGAGCCATCTTATTGCAATCATCGAATTTTTATTGAAGATGGATCCCACCCTTCTCGCCAGATGCAGAGAAGATTGAACCCTAATATGCGAGAAGTGGTCAAGAAGGAAATCATTATGTTGCTCGATATAGGAATCATTTATCTAATCTCGGATAGTCCCTGGGTTAGTCCCATGCAAATTATTCCTAAGAAAGCCGAGATTACTATTGTGACTAACGAGAAAGGAGAATCTGTCATAATTCATTCAACTTCCTCTTGGAGAGTTTGTATCAATTATAGGAAGCTGAACACAGCCACGAAAAAGGATGATTTCCCTCTGCCTTTCATTGACCAAATCCTTGAAAGGTTAGCCAGGCAAAAGTATTTTTGTTTCCTGGATGGTTACTCGGGATACAACCAAGTCCCTATTGGTAAGACGATTTTCGCTTTCAAATAATATGATTAAGATGATTTGTCATTTTAGTATCAAAGTGGTGGAAAATCGCTTAACAAAATAATTAAAATGAACCACTCGAGAGAGTGGGTCGTATCCGCAGGGAGGCAATGGCCTATTTAAACTCACACAGATTATAGACAAATGTTCATTAGTTATTTCCCCTGAAAAATCAAGTTCAAATCCCCTTTAGATTAGGTTAATCTATGACATGATATGATGAAATAATAATAATGCAAAAGAGGAGGGCCTTTCCTATAAAATGACTACCATTATAATAACAATAACCTAAAATTTATTGAATTCATAATGGCATTGCAATGTAAAAACAAATATGAGGCAAAACAGGGGAAAATGTGTCCTTGCCGTGAGCGTACACAAGGGGTGATGGCTGGAGGGGAGGAGCTAGCTGGAGGGAGAAGGAGCCATGCCGCTTTCAATGGTGGTGGTCTCGTGGAAAATGGTGGTCGAAGCCGACGGTGGGGCGACGAGGAGTGGTCGGAGGTGGTTGTTGTTGCTAATGGTGCAGCAGTTCAACGCACGACTGGAGGCGAGGTGGAGCGCAGGGGGTTGCGCGGGCGTGGTATGGAGCG
The DNA here is from genome assembly GCA_037157565.1 of Thalassia testudinum. NCBI lineage: Eukaryota > Viridiplantae > Streptophyta > Magnoliopsida > Alismatales > Hydrocharitaceae > Thalassia > Thalassia testudinum. The sequence goes on from JAZHRO010000063.1 coordinate 103,601,544, forward strand.
CTCTACTTGTGAGCGGAGCGGTTGGAGGGTCCGCGGGCTGAGCTACTGTAGGGTGTTCGGGCAGAGGTGCAGACACGCACAGGGAGCGCTTGGTGCATGCTGCAGGCAGAGGTGCAGCGAGGGAGGTGTAGGCAGAGGTACATATGCACACAGGGAGGTGTGCGTGGGCTGGAAGTGGGGAGCGCTCTGCATGCAGGCGGAGCGGCTAGAGGGCACATGGGCGGAGGTATGGGAGGACGTGCGTTGAGCTACTAGTGGGCACGCACCTGCCGCGGTGGAGGTGCAGCGCGAGCGGGCAGGTTGCTATAAGGGGCAGGCATGCGGAAATGGCGCTGTTGCAGGAGGTGAAACACACCAAGGGTGCTGGAGGGTGGTGCCTACGCTTGGTGAGGGACGTGCACCGAGATGGTGCTGGTGGTTGAGGAGCTAATGAAGAAAAAGCATGGTGATGTAGGGACTCTGATTGGTGGTGTGGGCTGTCACACCACACACCCATGGTGGTGGAGTCACGCTGCCGCAGTTGAGGCCAGTGGTAAGAAGCGGATGAGAAACTAGGTTCTCTGCACAGTGAGGAAAGGGGTGGTGGCCTCCTTTGAACGGCAGCCATTCTTCCTCCTTTGTAGCCACAGCTACAAAGATTTTGAAATTCAAATAGGCCACCGTCGAGTGAAATGAATGCGCAGGAGGAGGAGGCAGAGATGGAGCGGTTACCTGCAAAAAGGAGGACAAGAATAATAAAATAATTAGGATTATTTATACATAACTCCTTAACTTCTATGTTAATTAAAATAATGTATGTAATGCACCTAATTAATTAACTAATCAAATGTATGCAATCCTAGGTTAATTTTAAATGCATTTAGATATGGATGCCACACATGAATTATGCACTTAAGCTAAAAATATGAATTAATTTAATTACATCCTAATGTTTGCTATCTAAATGTTAAAATTAACTTAATGTCGAGGCACTTAAATACTTAAATAGCCTGCAAGTATGGGCTAATCAAATATCCCCATTCCTAGTTTTTGCTAGTCCCTAGCAAATCTAAGCAATAACCTAGCACTCCAAGTAGACTAGCCAACCCAATCGATCTTCCTTTAGAAACATGTTAAGTTCAGACTTTAGACCTAAGGTTCCCAAGTAGCTGCTAAGTTACAGACTAGGTCGGCTAAAGACGAGTTGCAGGCACAAGTTTCCTTGATTTCTAACTTTACCCTAGGGTTTATTGATCCCCGAGATTAAAGCATCCGTGCAAGTGCATTGGTTTGAGTTATTTGAGGTTGGTATGATTGCCAATCTAGAGAGGAAAAAGGATTTTTTTTCTAATATATATATCTATTTTGTTGTTTGATTCCTCTAAGTCTAACCTTGGATCAGTTATCAACACGGTCAGTGTCGGATTCATTGTCCCCATCACCGTACCTCGAAGGGTGCTTGGCTTCCGATGCTTCGAGATAGCACCACCCATAGCGACCCCAAGAACTCATAGCAATCGACACTTCGAGATAGTATCACCCATGGATTTCTTAAGCGAATTTAGGCCTGTGGCAATCGGCACTTCGAGATAGGGCCGCCCATATTACTTGAGCTGCACAGTGCACTTACTTGCCCCTAGTAGGATGGATATCCTAAGAGATAAGCGCCGAGGAGGTAACATGTTATCATCGCATCCTCAAGGTGAGTATATACTCCACCTCTCCTGCGGTAGGAACTCTTCCAATTAAATTATGTTTTCAAGCTTCTCCTAAGTCAAAACTAAGAGAACCAACTTTTCTTAAAGAAATGAATTAGGGTGATCACTTACTTACACAAGACCAAGTGTGTGTGAAATTTAGATGCTTAGGTTACAAGGACTCATAAACCAAAAGGTAGAACAAGACTCCAGGTACTACCTAGCTTTTAACTCAATCCCTAGCTTTCCTTCCTCAACCTCTTAAGGAATGGTCCGCAACTTAACTCCTACTTAAGTTTTTAAGTCCACAAAGGAACCTAAAGGTCTAAAGCTAGTAGCTCACTTAGCTTCTAAAGTTCGACACCTAGTATCAACTTAGTCTGACCTAAAGTTTTGGTCTGCTTAAGAATGCAGGGCCCAGCTAGTTAAGCTCAATAATACAATTTTTTTTTTTGTGTGCAATATGCATGAATGAATGCAAAATGTAGACATGCTATAAACAGATGCCTTAGGTCCTCTCCCCCATACCTGGTTCAAACAATGTCCTCATTGGAAACAAAATAGTTAAGGAAGATATTTCCTGAGGCCGAAATGGCAGGAGCTAAGGCACCTCAAGAGTGACCTCATCAACTAGATGGCCATCCAAAGTAATGTATGGTTTTAATAGTTGACCATTGACAATAAAGGGAGTTGTTGAAGAGGAAGGGCTTTTAATCTCCACAGCTTCATGTGGAAACACTTTAGTGATTATATAAGGCCCATCCCAACGAGATTTTAATTTCCCTAGAAAAAGCTTAAGCCTGGAATTGAAAAGCCAGACTTGTTGGTTGGGCTCAAAGGTCTTTCTAAGGATATACTTATCATGCAAGACCTTAGTTCTCTCTTTATAAGCTTGAGAGGTGTCATAAGCATCATTCCTCAGCTCCTCAAGCTCACTTAATTCCAGAAGTCATGCCTTACTTGCCTTTTCTAAATCCATGTTAACACTTCGAATAGCCTAAAGTGCCCTATGTTCTAACTCAATGGGTAAATGACATGCTTTCCCATACACAATCCGTAATGGAGATGTACCCAAAGGGGTCTTATAGGCTGTTCAATACGGCCACAAAGCATCATCGAGCTTTTGGGACCAATCTTTCCTATCAGGTCTAACGGTCTTTTCTAAAATATTCTTTATCTCCCTATTTGACACTTCAACCTGGCCACTCGTCTAAGGATGGTAAGGGGTAGCGACCTTGTGAGTCACTCCCAAACTCCTGAGTAGCCGATTGAAGTGGTGGTTTCGGAAATAAGGTCCCCCATCACTTACAATGATCTTGGGGTAGCCAAAACGAGATATGATATTGGCCTTCACAAATTTCAAAACCACAGAGTGGTCATTTGTGCATGTAGGAATGGCCTCTATCCATTTAGAGGCATACCACCAAGATATATTCATAACCATGGGATGAAGGGAAGGGGCCCATAAAGTCAATTCCCCACACATCAAAAATTTCAATAGATTGAATAGGGTGCTGAGGCATCCCATTCCTCTTCCAATCGTTCCAGTCCATTGACATCTAATACAGGCCTTAACAAAATTATGAGAATCCTTAAATAACAAAGGCCACCAAAAATCAAACTAGAGAACATTAAAAGCAGTTTTCTTAGCACCAAAGTGTCCTCCACAATGAAGTTCATGGCAGAAACTCAGCACTCTTTGTTGTTCCTCTTCAGGTACACATCGTCTCAATACTTGGTCTTGTCCAATTCTAAATAATTCAGGCTCTTCCCAATGAAAGTATCTAGCTTGGAAAGTGAATCTCTTTCTTTTCTGCTCATCCCAAGAGCCAGGAGTTTCTCCAGTGATCAAGTAATTTACGGTATCAGCATACCAAGGTGAAGTTTGTGTTACCGCCATAAGGGTTTCATCAGGAAATGTCTCATGGATGTCTCCAGATAGAAAGTCATTAAGTGGAAGGCAAGACAGGTGGTCAGCCACAACATTTTCTACTCCTTTCTTTTCACGTATCTCCAAGTCAAATTCTTGAAGGAGTAGGATCCACCTAATCAAATGTGGCTTAGAATCTTTCTTAGCAATGAGATGTTTCACTGCTGCATGATCAGTGAAAATAACCACCTTAGACCCAAGAAGATAAGACCTAAACTTCTCCAGAGCAAAAACTACGGTAAGTAATTCCTTTTCAGTAACGGTGTAGTTTTGTTGTGGTTCGGTTAAAGTCTTGCTGGCATATGCAGCATATGAGGTCTTCCCTCAATCCTTTGTCCAAGGATTGTTCCCACTACATAATCAGAAGCATCACACATCAGCTCAAATGGGAGTGTCCAATCAGGAGCTCGGAGAATAGGCATAGAGATCAAGGCCTCCTTCAGAGTTTGAAAGGCCTCGGCACATTTTGAATCAAAATTGAAGGAAGATTCCTTCGCCAACAGGTCATAATGTGGCCTAGAAATTTTACTAAAATTTTTAATAAAGTGCCTATAAAAGCCGGCATGGCCCAGCAAGGATCTAATCAGTTTGACATTTGTGGGCAATGGGAGTTTAGAAATAGAATCAATCTTGGCTTTATCTACTTCCAATCCTCGCTCAGACACAACATGCCCAAGTACAATTCCTTTCTGTACCATGAAGTGGCTTTTCTCCCAGCTGAGGACTAAACCAGTCTCCTTACATCGCTTCAACACATTCTCCAGATGCAGGAGACATTGGTCGAAAGATGAGCCATAAATGGAGAAGTCATCCGTAAACACTTCAACACACTCGTCAATCATGTCAAAAAAAATGGACATCATACACCGTTGGAAGGTTGCAGGGGCATTACATAATCCAAGCGGCATACGCCTGAATGCAAAGGTACCGTAAGGACTCGTCAACGTCATCTTCTCCTGGTCATCAAGGAAGACTGCAACCTGGTTGTACCCATAATATCCATCGAGAAAGCAATAGTACTTATTACCCGCCAATTTCTCGAGAATCTGATCAATAAAAGGTAAGGGAAAGTGATCCTTCTGGGTAGCGGTGTTCAGCTTGCGGTAATCAATACAGACCCTCCATCCAGTTGAGGGTCTAGTCATAACTTGTTCACCTTGGTCATTAAATTCCACAGTAAAGCCTGCTTTCTTTGGCACCACATGAATAGGACTTACCCATTTACTATCTGCAATGGGATATATGATCCTAGCATCCAACCACTTTAGGATTTCCTTTTTAACCGCCTCCCTCATATTAGGGTTCAGACATCTCTGCATGTCCCTAAATGGCTTGATGGAATCATCAGTATAAATGTGGTGCATGCAGAGTGTAGAGTCTATACCCTTAATGTCAGCAATGCTCCAAGCAATAGCTTCCTTGTGCCTAGATAAGCATTCAATCAGGGCTCCCTCCTGTGCCTCAGACATCACAGCCAAAATGATAACGGGGAGCATATCATTAGCACCCAAAATGATGTACTTGAGAGTGTTAGAGAGGGGTTTCAACTCAAGGTCGGGGACTTGTATGGTTGAGGGTTTCATAATAGATGTCCCCATCTCAGGTAATAGATCTACCTTGGGCAGAGATGATGGGGAAAGAGACTCAGCAAAAACACCCAGCAACTCCTCAAGTTCTAGTATATCCCCTTCACATTCCTCCAAGAGATGGGAATGCTCATTTAGCAGGACATGCTGAAGGGGGTCATCACATGACATTGCAGGGGTTGTCTCTTCAATTAGGTCATCTATCACCTCAACTTGAGAATAATCCTCAAGCCTGTCTTGTTTGTAAGCATCAAACACAATAAGTCAGATTTTCCTGTTCCCAAAGCCCATTTTCAATGCCCTAGTATTGCAATTGATTGAAGCATGCGAAGTTGCAAGGAAGGGACGACCCAAAATGATGGAGGGTTTAGTTGGCTCATTGGTATGGTCAGTGTCCAAAACTAAGAAGTCGATGAGGAAGAAGAAATCCTCCACTCTCATGAGGACATCTTCCAAAATTCCCCGTGGTGTCTTAAGTGATCAATTAGCAACTTGGAGGATTACCGGGCTTGGCTTCAGATTACCTCCCCCAAGTTGTTCATACACATAGCTTGGAAGGATGTTCACCCCCACACCTAGATCAAGTAGATCCTCATCAATCTATAAGTCACCAATAACCACTGAGATGTACGGGGCTCATGGGTCCTTAAGTTTCGGGGGTGTGCCATGTTGAACAATTGAGCTAACAGAATTAGGCAGGACAACTTTTGATTGGACCTGTTTCCTAGATTGCCACTTTTTCGTGCATAGATCCTTTAAGAAGCAGGCATAAGACGGAATCTACCTGATAGCTTCAAGCAAAGGCAGTTTAATTTGCACTTGCTTGAAAGTTTCCATGATCTCATCTGTCTTATCTTTGGCTCCAGATGAGCCAGCAGAAGTCTACCCAGAGGTGGATAAGCGCTATGGAAAGGGCACTCTTGATCTCTGGGTGGAAGGGTTGTCGTGTTGAGTAAGGGGTGGAACGGGAGCAACTTCTTCCGGTGAGGTGATTTCAAGCGGAGGAGATTTAGGCAAGTCTTCTCCAGTGGGGGTGAAAGTCGGGGTGGATGGTTTTTCAGAGGGTGAGACTATAGGAGCATCGGGTTTGGAAATTTCTTTCCCACTCCTTAGAATAGTCACCACCTGAGCCTGCTCCCTAAAGACAATCCCTTTTCCTTTAGGATTCTCCTCAGCAGCACTGGGAAGCTTCCCAGTTTTCCTCTGTCTAACGGCCTCAACAAGATGTCCTATCTGCAATTTCATTTCATGTATAGCCTTGTCATGAGATTGGATGATGGCACTTTGACTTTCTTGCATAGTTCTCAACATTGCCTTCAATTCATCCATCTCAGAGGTCTTAGGTTGGGCAAAGGTTTGAGGTTGGTTCATTTGCTGATTTTGAAAGGGTTGTGGTTTATAATTCCCTGAATTTGAAACATTCCCTTGTCTCTAGGAAAAGTTTGTGTGATTCCTCAATCCCTCATTATAAGTGTTGGAAAAAGGGTCATTACGGGGTCTAGGATAGAACCCTTGAGAGACATTCAGATCTACCTATACAAGCTTAGGGAATTGGGAGTCCAAGTGGCAATCCACAGTGGCATGTGTATTACCTTGGCAAATGGAGCATTCAGAAGCTTAGGATGTGGAGGTGTTAGATACAAATTGGCTCAGGCTCGACATAAGCCTTTCCATGTTTTGATTCAACAATTGAATCTGATAGGCTAAATTCTAGGTGTCCCTTGCCTCATTCACCTCTGACTTTCTTTGCATGAGAGTGGGTTTTCTATCCATGTAGGCAGAATTCAAGTGAATAGAATTCTCACTCAAAGTATCAAAAAGGTTCCAAGCTTCATCCTCAGTCTTAGATAGAAAGGTTCCTACACAGGGACCATCCACAGTTCGCCTGTGCGAATCATTAAGTCTGGTGTAGGACCTTTCAACCAATTGCCACTTAGGCACCTGCTGATGTGGGCAAAGTCTCAACAGGTCATTAAAGTGCTCCCACGCATCATGGAAAGCTTTCCCATCCTTTTGAACAAAACTCATAATTTCCCTCCTAAAGTGATTTGTTTTGCTCATGCTGAAGTACTTCTTTAAGAACTCCTTCTTTAGGGCATCCCAAGTGTTAATATCATCAAGGGTATGATACCAATACTTGGCTTTGTCCTTGAAGAAGAAAGGAAAGAGGGTCTGCATTTGAGTGTCATCAGTAACGCCCTACAGCTTCATCATGGAACAGACCTCGGTGAATTCCTCTATATAACTGTAAGGGTCTTCCCTAGCAGTACCATAAAAGGAGGGCGGCAAGGATATGGTACTGCTTTTGATCTCATAAGGATTGTCCCCTCCAGGTCTACATAGTGCAAGGCCAGCTTGGTTGGTTGGAATGAAATATTCCTTAAGGCTCCTTTGACCAGCCATTACTTCCCTTAGGAGGATCCTTCTTAAGATTCTTTCAGGTTCATGATCAAACACAAGCTGTCTCCTAAGAGATCGCCTACCAAGCATGCACTACAAACACAATTCAAAAGGACTTGTTCGATTTTTACAAATTTAGTCTTTTGACTTTAGTTCAAATTGTAGGTGACAAAGCAAGTTTCCCAATCAATTACGGGCCTATTGTTGACCTTCGAAATGCCTAAAAAGACCTAGTTGGAGCTTAGGTGTTCTTTCCTAAATCTCAAATGGTAGAGCAACTCCAAAGATGGAAGATCGAGGGATGCAAGTAGGCCTAAGCCTTCCTTTGAAGCTGTGCTTTCGCAGTGCTTCTTAACTGCCCCCAAAAATCCATGACAAGGTATCCTCCTCTCTGGATTTACAAAACCTTGGATCTCAAGTTCCAAACACTTCAGAATCCAACGGTAGGAGGGCTCTTGTCCTATTATTTCCAAGACCTAGGAGTGTCTAAATGCGTGCCGTGGTGCAAGAGATACAATTGTGCATACACCGTAAAATTTTGAGTTTTGAATTTTGAACTGTAGCACAATGTCTCAATTCAAGTCCTTGGTTTCTAGTGTTCCTCCTTAACTTAAAGTCCCTTTTTAAGAAAATATGTGACCACTTGTTAGATCTTTTCAATTCAATTAGGTGGTTTTACAATTAAATCCAAATGCACATGCGTGAACAATATAGAATGCAAAGAAACAAGACATACCTTTCCCTCCGCAATCAGCAATGCAAGATGCACACAAATGCAAATAAAATAAATCTAGAGGCTACTTATTCACACCTAAATGGTCGTCCTAAGGCAGGCAGCTTCTGGCAGGTAGCTCGTTTCTTTTTTTTTTGTTTAGCTACTTATGCACAAGTAAAGAAAATGATAAACAACCACAAAATAAAATAAAAACCTAGATCTAAAGAAAAGGGAACAGGCTCTCGAAAATTATCCACCCAACACAGGCCTAAAACAAAATCGGGGAACAAACCCCTAAAAATGTACCCCAGAACAAGGGTCTCAAACCAAATGTGCAAGAAAAATTAAGTCTAAAGTCTTAATCCTACTCTAATCAAATCATCAACTAAATGTGTGGAGACGATCGTCACGCCCTTGTCCTTCCCCTTCTGGCAATCTGGTTCCTTGCAAGGTGGCTCGAACAATTTCTCCTCTGGTGACGTCAATGGTCACCTCTCATGATGGCTGGTGTGATTGTGAGTCGTAGAATGTGTGTCACAGATCGTTGCACTCACACCAGAATAAAAAAAAATCCAGAGTTAAATATGATTCAAAATTTAAATCAATGTGAACAAATGAATTAATGCGATCTAATTAAGCTTGTTGCCTCCTCAGCAATGATGCCATTTGGTAAGACGGTTTCGCTTTTGAATAATATGATTAAGATGATTTGTCATTTTAGTATCAAAGTGGTGGAAAATCGCTTAACAAAACAATTAAAATAAACCACTTGAGAGAGCGAGTCGTATCCACAGGGAGGCAATAGCCTATTTAAACTCGCACAGGTTATAGACAAATGTTCACTATTTATTTCCCCCAAAAAATCAAGTTCAAATCCCCTTTAGATCAGGTTAATCTATGACATGATATACTGAAATAATAATAATGCAAAAGAGGAGGGCCTTCTTTATAAAATGACTACCATTATAATAACAATAACCTAAAATTTATTGAATCCACAGTGGCATTGCAATGTAAAAACAAATACGAGGCAAAATAGGGGAAAACGTTTCCTTCCCGTGAGCGCGCACAAGGGGTGATGGCTGGAGGGGAGGAGCTCGCCGGTGGGAGAAGGAGTCATGCCGCTTCCAATGGTGGTGGTCTCATGGAAAATGCTGGTCGAAGCTGACGGCAGGGCAACGAGGTGTGGTCGGCGGTGGTTGTTGCTGCTAATGGTGTAGCAGTTCAACGCACGGCTAGAGACGAGGAGGAGCGTAGGGGGTTGAGTGCGTGCGGTGCAGCGTGCTCTACGTGTGGGCGAAGCGGTTGGAGGGCACGCGAGCTAAGCTGTTGGAGGGCACTCGGGCGGAGGTGCAGACGCGTGAAGGGAGCGCTTGGTGCGTGCTGTAGGCAGAGGTGCTGCGAGGGAGGTGCGGACGGAGGTGCAGGAGTGCATGCGCTGAGCTGCTGGTGGGCACACGCCTGTCGCGGTGGAGGTGCTGCGTGCGCGGGCGGGTTACTATGAGTGGTAGGCACGCGGGAATGCTGCTGCTGCAGGAGGTGAAGCACGCCAAGGGTGCTGGAGGGCAATGCCTGCGCTTGGTGCGTGCACTTGGTGAGAGACGTGCGCGGGGATGGTGCTGGTGGTTGAGGAGCTGATGAAGAAGAAGCACGGTGATGTAGGGACTCTAATTAGCGGTGTAGGCTGTCACACCACACACCCACGGTGGTGGAGTCCTACTGCCGCAGTTGAGGCTGATGGTGAGGAGTGGATGAGAAACTAGGTTCTCTGCACAGTGAGGAAAGGGGTGGTGGCCTCCTTTGAATGGCAGCCATTCCTCCTTTGTAGCCACAGCTACAAAGATTTTGAAATTCAAACAGGCCACTGTCGAGTGAAGTGAATGCACAGGAGGAGGAGGCAGAGACGGAGCAGTTACCTGCAAAAAGGAGAAGAAGAAGAATAATAAAATAATTAGGATTATTTATACATAACTCCTTAACTTCTATGTTAATTAAAATAATGTATGTAATGCACCTAATTAATTAACTAATCAAATGTATGCAATCCCAGGTTAATTCTAAATGCATTTAGATATGGATGCCACACATGAATTATGCACTTAAGCTAAAAATATGAATTAATTTAATTACATCCAAATTTATGCTATCTAAATGTTAAAATTAACTTAATGTCGAGGCACTTAAATACTTAAATAGCCCATAAATATAGGCTAATCACCTATCCATCTAGAGGATCAGGAAACGAAGACTTTCACCTGTCCCTATGGAACCTTTGTATTCCATAGAATGTCATTTGGGCTTTGCAATGCACCTGTGACTTTTCAAAAGTGTATGCTAGCCATCTTCTTAGACATGGTGGGAGAGTTTATTGAAGTTTTCATGGAAGATTTCTCCATTTTCGAAGATTCATTTGATTCTTGCCTGGCTAACCTAAAATTGATCCTTAAGAGATGTATCAAAACACGGTTGGTCCTTAGTTGGGAAAAGTGTCACTTCATGACACAAGAAGGCATCGTCTTTGGTCATGTAGTCTCTGAGCGGGGAATTGAAGTTGATAAAGATAAGGTGAATGCTATCTCCAATCTTCCTCCTCCCACATCTATTAAACAAATCCTATCATTCCTTGGTCATGTGGGATTTATAGGAGGTTCATCAAAGAATAAAGATAAGGTGGATGCTATCTCCAAACTTCCTCCTCCCACATCTATTAAACAAATCCTAGCATTCCTTGGTCATGTGGGATTTTATAGGAGGTTCATCAAGGACTTTTCTAAGGTTGCTCAACCTTTGAGCAACCTCCTGGCCAAAGATACGCCGTTCGATTTTGATGAATCATGCCACAACACATTTTATTTTCTTAAAACGACAGTCACTTGCGCTTCGGTGCTGCAACAACCGGCTTGGACAACCCCATTTGAGATCATGACTGACGCTTCTGATTACACAGTCAGGGTTGTTTTGGGTTAGAAGATAGAAAGAGGCCCTTTGTCATTTACTACACTAGCAAAACTCTGGACGAGGCCCAAAAAAACTACACTATTACCAAAAAGGAAGTGATAGCTGTAGTACTTGCATTGGAAAAATTCAAAGCTTATCTCTTAGGATCTCATGTTATAATCTACACTGACCACTCAGCCTTGAGACATCTCTTGGCTAAAAAGGATGCCAAAACCTGGCTCATCCGATGGATTCTTTTACTTCAAGAATTCGATCTTGAAATTAAAGACAAATCTGGGGCACAAAATGTGGCGGTGGATCATCTTTCGAGACTTCTAAGTGATTCTTCTCGTTTGAATATTCTGATTACTGATACTTTTCCGAATGAGACTATTCTTGCAGTTTCAAGTGTTCGAACCCCTTGGTTTGTGAACATGGTAAATTATTTGGTCGTTAGTCAAATACCCCAAGATTGGACCAAGAAACAAAGAGATAGACTTATATCTGAGGCTAAATATTACTTCTGGGATGACCCTGAACTATACCGCATTAGCTCTGATTAGGTTATTCACCGATGTGTTCCGGAGAATGAGTTCCAAAGTATACTTGAGTTCTGCCATGCATCTATGTGTGGTGGACATTTCTTTGGAAAAAGACGACTGCAAATATTTTGTAATCTGGATTTTATTAGCCATTTTTATTCAAGGATGCCCAGGAATTCTCAAGGTCGTGTTCCCGATGCCAGGCACTTGGGAGCATAGGCAAGAGAGACATGATGCTTTTAAACCCTATTCTTCCTGTTGAAATCTTCGACATTTGGGGCATCGATTTCATGGGACCCTTTCTCCCTTCATTTGGACACCAGTACATTCTTGTAGCTATCGACTATGTGTCCAAATGGATTGAGGCTATTCCCACCCGAACCAATTTCGACAAGGTGGTCATCGATTTTGTCAAGAAAAACATCTTCAGTTGGTTCGAGATTCCAAGGGTCTTAAGTGCTCTCTAACCCTTGGCCAAAGGCTACTCGTGCCCACTTGTCACTTGGTCTTGGTGTTTTCTGGGTGGAAAGAAGGTAGACTATATGCCAAGGATCCTTCTTCCCTCCCAATAGGCCAAGTGCCCACATTGGAGAGGCCACCTGTCTTCTTCCCCATTCTCATTTTCCTTTTTGTTAGTAGAATAGTTTCCTTATTTGCTTTTTGTTTATTCATGTGCTTAGTAGAGTAATATTTCATTTCTAGCATTTCAATCTCTACTTGCTTTCCATTTTGCTTATCTTGCTTTTTAGTTGTTTGTCTCACTCACACACTCACAAACACACCCACATGCCACTTTATTTTCATCACCAACACCACCATCTTCACCCTTATTTCACATGCCACCATCTCCACCACTTGTGTGCACACTCACCTCACCCATCGCCTTCTCCTACATTACATTCACACTGCCACCATGCCTCACTTCACACTCTTTGCTCATCACATTAGCACACTCCTTGTTAGCACACACACACTAGGCAGAACCACCCATTAGAACCCCAACTTAGTTCCTATCACCACCACCACTTCCCTTAGAACCTAGGTTATGGCCGTCCCTTCCCCACGATTCATAAAGGATATTTCCAAGATAGCCTAACCTCTGACCAGACTTCTTTCAAATTTGTGTGAAACAAGCGTCTTTGGAAAGCTCATGACAAGAAGAATCCAATGATACCCCACATGGTACCCTTTTGATGAGATTTGACCAATTATTGATCGAAAGTACACGTTTCTTCACATTTTACGAGCCATTCATACTTATGTCGAACCCAATGTGTGCCCACAGGTTTAAACCGACCCAAACCACTCTGAAGAAAGATCCCAACAACTTAGGGCCTTTTGTGGTAGACAAAATGCCAAGATGGAGGAGATCATGGAAACCTTCAAATAAGTTCATATCAACTTGCCTCTTTTAGAAACCTAAAAACAAATTCCATCCTATGCAAAATTCCTTAAAGACTTATACACTCAAAAGAGAAGATCTAAGAAACAAGTCCCAACTAAAGTGATACTTCCTGATCTTGTTTGCTTAATTATTTAGCATGGAACCCTAACTACACTGAAGGACCGAAGAGCCCCATATTTCATAGTTGTGATTGGAAACCATGATATAAATGATTCTCTCCTGGGGTAAACATCTTGCTGAGTTCTGTTTATGAACTACTTGAAGGTGGAGAGTTGAAAACAAACCTTGTAATACTCCAAGTTGTGTAAGGAAGCCCAAGGGTATATTGGGGGATGTCTTAATTAAGGTAGGATAAATTTTGCTCCCTGTTGATTTCTTTATTTTGGATGCAGATCCTTCTAATCAACCTTTCAAACCATCTATCATCTTAGGATAACCCTTCCTTGCTATAGCAAATGCCTCTGTTGAATGCGATTTCTATGCTAAAAGTTTTGAGTTAAAAACCCTATCATTGTAGTCGCATAAAAATCTGTCAAACATATAATTTAACCTAAACTCTAGTGAGTCCCAGGTCGAACACGGGGAGGCGAACGTTTAATTAAAAATTACATTGGGATTATTGTCACAAAGCAGATTAGCTGGTTGAAATTAATCTACTAGCTATTCTACTTAAAAAACAATTAATAGCAAAGAGAGAGAGAATAATACAAAGAAAGAGACAGAGAGGGAGTGAATCAAGATTTCATAGATAAATGTTCATTATAACTATGTGCTACACTAGAAAGTAGGAAATCTACACTAGAAAGTGATAAAAGAGAAGGGGATGAGAAGTTATCCTCCTCGACGGCTGCTTAGAGGACAAGTCGCGTTGACGGGGCACCCTAACGAGGGTGGTGAGGTCCTAGATGAAAGAAGACAAAGACGGAGGACGGAGAATGGAACAGGGTGACGTCATAGCAGGATCCGCTTCCTGAATGGCGATGGGAGGACAACAGTGGGCGCTTCACGAACGGGGGTGAGAAGATGGAAAATTTATATTTTTAACTCTAATGGAGCATCCCGAGTTTGGGACAATCTCGTAGAGCTTTAGAGGAGGTGAGAGAAGGGATGAAAAATGAGGTGGTAGGGATAGTCTTTTATAGTTGTAGGAATGGGACATAGATGTCTTTTTACAAAGCTTAAAAAATAAATGCTGGGGTCTTTAGTGACGGATATAAACATCACTAAAGACCCACGTTGTTAAAAAGTGCATGCCTCTTCTTCTTTAGTCGTTCCATGCGTGTCCACGTCATGCAATCTTAGCTGTCTGATCAATGGGTTGGACGGCTTAAAAGCCCTTAGCGTCGCTTCTTCGATTGTTAAGCACCCTCACGTGCGATGGCATGTTCAATCAAGCAACATCACACGCATGCAGCGTGCACTCATCTGGAGCACAAGGAAACACCACATAGCTGCACCGTGCCCATTCATCCTTAATCTAGTGGTTGAATTGAGCGTAGTGCACTCGCCTCTTCGATTTGAGGCACGACAAGGCTCGAACAGACACCCTCCTTTTCGTGAAGGGGAGCGCAACCAACATGCTACACCCTGCCTTGTGTCGCGTTTATGGTTTAAGGCGCAAATGCTCATGATCGTTGGATCTCGATTTAACGATCGAAATTGAGTGCCCTTAATTTTCAGTAGATGAGAGCCGAACTGAGGAGCGACGTGGCATGTTCTCAGCTGTTGGATCGATGATCCAACGACAAAGATGCGTTGATCATCGCTTGAAGAGGTGGAGTGAGAGGATTGGGCCGACGATGGGTGGCTGGGATGGCACCACGTGGTGCCATCCTAGCCGTCCATCTCCTTTGACTTGTAGATGGTGCCATGGATGTCGGATTGGATCAATTTTCGCACCGTTGGGATGCGATCGTCGATCCGAACCCATTCGTGCAGTTAGATTTGTCATCCGAGGTACGGATTTACACCACCTTGGCCCTTGATCTCTGATCTTCCTTGGACTACATCTAATGCTATGGAGGTCCGATCAGGGCGTGTTGAACGATTACGAACCTACGCTAACGTGTTCGGTCTTGGAAAACCTGTCGTTGTAGTTCGAAAGCGAAGAATTCGTGTTCAACAAATAAAATTTATACCGAAATTAAAATTCTGGGTCGAACACAGGGAGGCGGACGTTTGATTTAAAAACTTCGCGTTTCGTTTTTATTTTGTCACGAAGAAATTCAATTTAAACTAAGTATCTACAACAAATAGAAGAGAGAGAGAGAGAATACTACACATGGAAATCAAAATGAGATGTATAATAGACAAGGAATTTATCATAAAAGAGATCGTTCGTTACAACTAGAAAGCATAAAGCGATTACTCTAGAAAGCAGTAAATCTATATTAGAAAGCAGTAAAAAGAGTAGCGAGAGAGAATCCTCCTTGACGGTCGCTTGGAGGATGAGCCGGACGGGACGATGCCTGGATGAAGGAGGACGAAGCGGGACGAAGGAGGATGAAGAAGAAGAACGAGAACGGAGCAGCACACCGTCGTCGTCGCGGGATCCACTTCCGAAGGGGGACGAAAATTTGGACTTTATCTCGCGAGAAGCATCCCGGGTGTGGGACAAGCTTCTCTTGAGCTTTGGAGAGGTAGAGAGGAGAAGGAAGGGATGAAAATTTCGTATGGAGGGGGTCTCCTTTTATAGTTGCAAGGAGTGGGGGCAAAATAGACATTACATCTTCAAAATAATAAATAAGGGGTCTTTAGTGACGGATAAATCCGTCACTAAAGCCCCGACGTGGCCGTTGCCGCCGCGCCCGCTCGGCTGCCCGCGCACGTAACGCCTACTCACGTCCGCGAAGTCTCAGCCGTGCAATCGCGAGATCGGACGGCTTAAATCGCGTCCGCGCCTGCTGTGTAGCGAGCCCGCCCGCGTGCGATCGCGCGTTACGCCCGGCGTCCAATCGCGCATCGTCCTGATTGAGCGTGCACAGCCGTTGGATCTTCATCTGACGCTCGTCCACGCCCGCTCACCCGCGCCCTTCACCCCCTCACCGCGGCTTGAATCCGCGACCTCTACTTCGCCCGCAGCTGCGTCGCCGCTGCGCTACGCGGACGAAATGGTCGCGTGGACGCTTTTAAGCGCGAGCGACCACAGCCGTTGGATCTCCATCTGACGGCGGAGAGCGATCGGGCGGGGGCCTTCACAAAGTGCAAGCGGCCGTTTGGGCGGCTGAGATGGCACCACGTGGCGCCATCTTGGCCGTCCATCTTCTGGAAGTTGTAGATGGTGCCACGGATGTCGGATTGACTCGATTTTTGTGTCGTTGGACTGCGATCATCGATCCGAATTCATCCGTGTGGTCGGATTTGTCATCTGAAGTATGGATTTACACCATCCTGGCCCTTGATCTTCTAGGGTTCCCCGGTCTATATCTGATGCTACGGATGCCTGATTAGGGCGATCTTGGAGTCGTTGAACTCCAATCGTCACCCTAATCACATCCATACGGTTGGATCTTTGATCCGAGGCCCCGATAAAATGTTTGCCCTGTCCAAGCACATAAAAGGAGACAATTAACCTCCATTTTATTCAAACTACTCTAAATACAAGATGATGCATGTTATGCAATATTTATATCATGAAATGCAATCCTATGCTTAAGAACATGCATAAATAGACATTTTAAGTAGTGTAAATGTGTTTACATCATACCCCCATGCCTATCTTTTGCTAGTCCCTAGCAAAAACTATATGCTATTTATAAAAGAATTAGGTTGAATTATTTAGACCTGAGTCACTTTCAATCAATAAGAAATTTTCTACATAGGAACTGAACTTTCAAAGACACAACAGTGCCCGGGTATCAGCCAAAATGAAGACCGCCTCATGCCCTCGCCTTATTCAAAGAAAAATTTCTTTTTCTCTTTTTACTCTTTTCTAATTGTTTTGGATTTTCAAATTTTAGGGTTTAAGAGTGGCTTTCTACGACCATTCAACTCACCCAAGATTTGATGAGAACCCTAAGTTTTAAGCATCTTATTATGATTGTGATAGACTCGTTGACCGGCAATTAGAACGGACTTCGGATTTCTACGCCTCTAGGTGACCTCAAAAAGAATTCTGCCTAAAGGTGTATCTTTACAACCGGTAGGTTTCTCCCTACTTTTATTTTTTAACGAGGTCAACACAAGGGTGAATCCAGTGTATATCTCCCCGATTTATTCTACTTCTCCGCTTCTTCCTAAGTGTTTTGGGAATTTTTAGTGCATTTTCTGAGCTGGGTTCTGGACAACCGGTCGATGAGCTGTTACCACCGACAACTTGCCAGCCATACTCGTGCGGCGAAGTGTGGCTTATTTCTTTTTGTTCTTTTCTCCTTTTTGATTTTTTTTTTCTCTTTTTTTTTTAAGTAGGGGGCTTCCCTGGTCTAAGATTTACCAAAAGGCAGCAAAAAGAGAAAGGTCCAGTGACTGGGCTCTGGACAACCTACCTATGGGCTGTTACCCACGATAACTTGCCAGCCATATCACCCTAGATGGTTCATTAGCTATCCAATTTTCGTAAAAATCGCCGAACAACGAGTCAGTGCAAAGAAAGTGTGTAGATGCTTAAGACTCGAAATTCCCTCAAATTAGAGGGCGGGTTAATAAGTCGTGTACTTATCACCCAAACTTATTTATTCCAATTATAATAGAATTAAGATGGCGAGGACTCAAAGACAAATCCACATTTTAGTGGATACACAGGCTAATTAAGTCCAAAGACCTGAGGGGTCTTTGTGTTCAGATCCTAATGTAGTATTTCCTAAGATTGAAAATTTTCTTAAGCCCAAATTCTCTTTCCTAATTCCGAAATTTTTATTTTTATTTTTATTATTTTTTTTTATAAAAGAAAATAAATAAATCTACGGAGCTGACGAATGAATTCAGAGATGAATATCCACCCCCCCATGCCTATCTAATGCAATGTCCTCATTGTATTAAAAAGACATAAAATAGAGTGGAAAAGTGTAGAAAGCACCTGAATTGAGTGAATATCAGGTCCGCTCCAAGATGAAAACGAAAAAGAACTGTATAAGTGCTGAGTTTAGTGCCTTCAGCTAGGCACACTATACAAAGAAAAGAAATGAAGAATTCACATGTGTAGGTCAGAATTAGAATGAACAGAAGAATCCTCTGACCTGTCAGCAGAGGTCCACAGATGTGGACCAGATTGTGGTGCAGACCCACACCCCATAATTGAGAATATCTTAGGTTCTGGATAAAAATTACCCAAAACCTAAAATCAGAATGTAAGTGGGATCGGGCCTGCGATTTCTGAGGATGCAACCCAAGACCAAAAAGTCGGGTTACAGAAAATTGAAGCTCAAAAGGATAATCGTTGAATGTGTGCTTGAGTTGAACATCCTCGAAACAAATGTCGTAAGGGTTCTGATTTGATGGTTTCAGCTTAAAAGGAACCCTTCGACTCAATCTTCCATTTCCTCCAAAATTAACTTCCCAAATCAGAACTTCCCCGCTCCTATCCTCCTCATTCAGCATATCAAATTCCAGGACCTCTTGTACATTTATCACCCCGTCTGAAATCTTCAAGTCTAAATGATGTGGCAGAATCAAAATTGACTTGGGTCTAATTATCTCAGAATTAGAATCATCAATAAGCTCAACAGGGTGTAACTGATAATCAGGGCATTGAATTGATTCCTCCAGAAAATGTGATTCTGGATCCTTAATGTGTGCCCTAATAAGATCAGTTTCCTCAGTTATTGGGCTATTAAATGATCTATCAGATTCCTCAGGCCCAATTGTCTCACAGAAATTGTGTTCAGAAAAATCGCGTGAGACTTCGCAACTTGAATCTTCACCATCAGGATCCGTATCAATGTATGTCCCAAAATCAGTTGTTACTTTCTGTTCCAAGGAGACATATGTTTCCTCGTAACCCGGCTTAGGGATCTCAGGTGAAGAAATCAAATCATCCTTAATTGGTTGTTTTAATTCAATCTGGTTAGCCTCGTAACACGTGTCCCCCCAACAGGTGCTTGAGCGGGTTCTGTCATTGGCTTTCCTGAAGAGAGTTCATCCTGGGAATTATTCCAAGATTGAATCAAAGCAACCACGAATCTCATCCTCAATTTCGCTAATTTCCCAAGTAGAAACTCACCCAGGTTCTTATCCTTAACATCCTGGAGCCAATCCAACAAAGACTTGTTTAAATCATCAATCATTTCAATCAGGGGCTCCAATCTCTCAATGCAAGGTATTGGCTAAACTTCTAAAGATTGAATGATATTCCTCAAGTTAGCCAGAACCTTATCTTGAACCTGATTAACCTGAACCAAATGAGTTGGTTCAGGGTTGGGCGGGTTTGACATCAATGTAGAGGAATTAACGAATTGAGATTCGTTATACCCATCCTGATAATAGGTCATTTCAGATTGTTCAAAAGATGGTGATGACCTAAAGGCAGTGAAATCAGAGGATGGGTAAGGATCAGTGTATCCTTCTTGATTGTAGATCGCATTAGGTTGTTCATGAAAGGAGGACGATCTATAATCGATGTAACTCTGAGAAGGATAGAAATCAGAATCAAAGTGTTCAGGGTTAGACCCTAAACACGGGGGTCCGGAATTGTATACCCAATCCGAATTATCCCAATTAACTGATGGTTGATTACAATACAAGTTGGGATAATCGTTATGTTGAGGATAATTTACAACAGGAGGGAAAGAGCGGGAATGCGTGAAATATGTGGAAGGATTCATGATACACGGGAGGAAGAAAGGTGCCCTGCAATACAAACAATCAAACTTGTCCTTAAATATGTTAGCCTAAAGACCTACAGACTCTCAAAACCCGTCTTGAGATAAAGGAATGATTTGATCTACTTCCGTCTGTTCAATCCAACCAGTTAGAAGGAGGGACTGGGGAGAAGGTTCTTCCTTCGGCTTGCGCCTCCGGTTCCTAGTGTACCCCGCAGCTGCGATCGTTTGACTCTACTCCCCTAGCTAGACATCAGATTGAACAGTAGAAACAGACTAATCGAAAATAATCTCGTTCTGGGTTCTGAAGAGCGAGTCCAATCCTTAAGGCCAACGTCTACTTTGTTTTATTTAGGGCTAGGTTTGAATGTGCTTTGGAATGTGATGGGCCCTTTAAATGGGTTGTGCCCTTAATGATTGATTGATTTGTATGTGAGTGCACAACCAGTGGTTTTCAAGCAAGATTGTTTTTGATGTGGTGAATTTTAAGATTCAAATCTTGCTTAGTAGCTTTTAGGATTCAACTTTAGGTGTTTTCAATCAAGTTTCGTTGGCACACCAAGTTTTACAAGCACAGGTGAAGATGTTTTCCTTTAAAGTTTAAAAAGAATGTGGAGTGCCTGGTAAATCCCTAAGAGTTGAACCTAATTGGCAGCTACTTGATGAGTTAATTTTATTTGAAGTGGTGCGGCCCAATCAACTCAAACAATTGGCCTCAAATGCACCACTAAGTTAGGCACACAAAGATGGTTAACTTAGAATGATTTCTACTCTTTTATGTGTTGCTTTATGTGTACCGGTCCCACAAATCAGAACCCGGTTGAGTAGAAACAAATCAATTCGGTTAAGTGCCTTTAAATGTGGGTGTACGTTGTGTATTTGTTGAAAATTACCCCACAAGATTATCTTTTTGTTATTATTTTTTTTTTATGAACGAAGGTGGAATGAATCTGAGTGGAAATCCAAACAACTAAATTATTCCTAGGATTTATGCAAACACCTAGGTTAATTGGAATTTGGATTTAATGTGGCAAATGAAATCTATGGAGGGGGAAAGAATGGGGGATAACTTACAAAACCTTCCACAGCACTTTACTCCAATCTACCGCTTTTGCTTGCCTCAAAAGAGTACCTGCAATTACAATAAGAAATGTGAGGTAAATGATTTGTAAGTTACAAAACGCGAAGAGAAATCAAAGATCGTTGCCTCCCCGGCAACGGCGCCAAAATGTTGAACGTTTACGAATCTACGCTAACGTGTTTGGTTTTGGAAAACCCTGTCGTTGTAGTTCGAAAGCGAAGAATTCGTGTTCAACAAATAAAATTTATACCGAAATTAAAATTCCGGGTCGAACATAGGGAGGCGGACGTTTGATTTAAAAACTTCGCGTTTCGTTTTTATTTTGTCACGAAGAAATTCAATTTAAACTAAGTATCTACAACAAATAGAAGAGAGAGAGAGAGTAAGAGAGAGAGAGAGAATACTACACATGGAAATCAAAATGAGATGTAGAATAGACAAGGAATTTATCACAAAAGAGATCGTTCATTACAACTAGAAAGCATAAAGCGATTACTCTAGAAAGCAGTAAATCTATATTAGAAAGCAGTAAAAAGAGTAGGGAGAGAGAATCCTCCTCGACGGTCGCTTGGAGGATGAGCCGGACGGGACGACGCCTGGACGAAGGAGGATGAAGCGGGATGAAGGAGGACGAAGCAGAAGAACGGGAACGGAGCAGCACGCCGTTGTCGTCGCGGGATCCACTTCCGAAGGGGGACGAAAATTTGGACTTTATCTCGCGAGAAGCATCCCGGGTGTGGGACAAGCTTCTCTTGAGCTTTGGAGAGGTAGAGAGGAGAAGGAAGGGATGAAAATTTCGTATGGAGGGGGTCTCCTTTTATAGTTGCAAGGAGTGGGGGTAAAATAGACATTACATCTTCAAAATAATAAATAAGGGGTCTTTAGTGACGGATAAATCCGTCACTAAAGCCCCGACGTGGCCGTCGCCGCCGCGCCCACGCGCACCCGCTCGGCTGCCCGCGCGCGTAACGCCTACGCACGTCCGCGAAGTCTCAGCCGTCCGATCGCGAGATCGGACAACTTAAATCGCATCCACGCCCGCTGCGTAGCGCGCCCGCCCGCGTGCGATCGCGCGTTACGCCTGGCATCCAATCGCGCGTCGTCCTGATTGAGCGCGCACAGCCGTTGGATCTTCATCTGACGCTCATCCGCGCCCGCTCGCCCGCGCCCTTCACCCCCTCACCGCGGCTCGAACCCGCGACCTCTACTTCGCCCGCAGCTGCGTCGCCGCTGCGCTACGCGGACGAAATGGTCGCGCAGACGCTTTTAAGCGCGAGCGACCACAGCCGTTGGATCTCCATCTGACGGCGGAGAGCGATCGGGCGGGGACCTTCAAAAAGTGCAAGCGGCCGTTTGGGTGGCTGAGATGGCACCACGTGGCGCCATCTTGGCCGTCCATCTTCTGGAAGTTGTAGATGGTGCCACGGATGTCGGATTGACTCGATTTTTGTGTCGTTGGACTGCGATCGTCGATCCGAATTCATCCGTGCGGTCGGATTTGTCATCTGAAGTACGGATTTACACCATCCTAGCCCTTGATCTTCTAGGGTTCCCGGTCTATATCTGATGCTACGGATGCCTGATTAGGGCGATCTTGGAGTCATTGAACTCCAATCGTCACCCTGATCACATCCATACGGTTGCATCTTTGATCCGAGGCCCCGATAAAATGTTTGCCCTGTCCAAGCACATAAAAGGAGACAATTAACTTCCATTTTATTCAAACTACTCTAAATGCAAGATGATGCATGTTATGCAATATTTATATCATGAAATGCAATCCTATGCTTAAGAACATGCATAAATAGACATTTTAAGTAGTGTAAATGTGTTTACATCAGGGCGATTGATGTAGACATGTTTATCTCACATAAACCGTCTATTTTTGCGCAATCTTAGGCATATAGTTGCATTATACATTATAAATATTGCATAGCATGCATCATCTTGCATTTTGGTTAGGTTGTATAAATTTTAGGTTAATTTTCTCTTTTTGTGGTCGGGAAATAGGGAAATATCTTATCGGGGCCTCAGATTGAAGCTCCAACCATATGGATCTAATCAAGGCAATGATTGGAGTTCAACGACTCCAAGATCGCTCCGATTGGACTTCTGTAGCATTAGATGCAGTCCGAGAAAGATCAGAGGTCAAGGGGCCAAGATGGTGTAAATCTGTACATCAGATGAGAAATCTGACTGCATAGATGGGTTCGAATCGACTATCGCAGACCAACGACGTAAAAATCGATCCAATCCGACATCTGTGGCACCATCTACAACTCACAGAAGATGGATGGCCAGGATGGTGCCACGTGGCGCCATCCCAATTGCCCAATGCATGCCAAGGCCTCCCGCTCCACCTCTCTAAGCAAACATCAATGCTTGATCTTGACCGTTGGATGAAGATCCAACAGCTGAGATCGGCTATGTGCAAAAGCTTCTGTGCACCTCAAATGCACGCTTAGTGTAGCAGTTAAGGTGCTGCGTAAGTAGAGATCACGCGTTCGATTCATGGCGTTGCACTCTCCCTCTCGTGCACGGGCGTGAAATCTAGCTGCTTGATCAGATGCCAACAACCCAGATCTTCAGATCAGACGAACCCATAATTCGACGCTCAACACTCACGCCTGATCTCACACGCGAGCGTGGGACGAAGGTGCAAGCACACGACGAAGGCGCAGGCAAGATTGATTTTAAGCCGTTCAATCTGGCGATTGGATGGCTAATATTCCGTGTTCGTGCGTAGGTGTTTTATGCGCAGAAGGGGAGGAGGCGGGGGTGTGTGCACCTCCTTCAGCAACATGGGGTCTTTAGTGAAGCTTAAATCCATCACTAAAGACCCCCATTTAATGCTTTAAGATAAAATGACCTATTTGCCAATTCAAACTTCACCTATAAATAGCCCTACGACACCCACACTTCATCCCTTCCTCTCTTCTCTTACCCCCTCCAAAGCTCTAAGAGCTTGTCCCAAACCCGGGATGCTCCTCTAGAGTTAAAAATAGAATTTTTCCACCTTCTCATCCCGTTCGTGGAGCATTCCGCGGTGGTCCTCTCATCGCCGTTCGGGAAGCGGATCCTGCTGCGATGTCACCTTGCCCAGTTCTCTATCGTCTGTTGTTGTTCTCCTTCGTCCCGCATCTCACCACCTTCGTCCGGGCGCTCCGTCAACATGGCTCGTCCTCCAAGCAGCTGTCGAGGAGGATAATTTCTTTCCACCTTCTTTTTACCACTTTTTAGAGTAGATTTACCGCTTTCTAGTGTAATGATTAGTTGTAATGAACATCACTTGATGATTGTGAAATACATGTTTATTCTATCTCTATTTTGTCTTTATTTGTAATATTCTCTCTCTCTCTTCTATTCATTATTATTTAAGTAGATAGCTAGTTTAGATTCATTTCAACCAGCTATTCTGCTTCGTGACAAATAAAATAAACGTGATTTTTAATCAAACGTCCACCTCCTTGTGTTCGACCTGGAATTCCTTTCGAGTTTCAGTTAAATTTATTTGTTGATGGTTTTTCTCGCAAATCTCACTACAACAACGAGTTTTCAAAACTCAAATCTATTTACAATGATTTTCCACTCCAACATTTTGGCGTCGTTGCCGGGGAGGCGACGATCTTTGATTTTTTGCATTTTCCCGCCTTACTTATCTTTTACCTCACTTCTCTCCTTTCTTATTGTGATTGTAGGTACTCTCTCGAGGTGGGAAAAAGTGGTAGATTGGAGTAAAGTGCTGTTGAAGGGTCTGTAAGTTTACTCACACCTCCCCACCCACTAGATTTCATTCGATCACCTAATAACGCAAACCCTAATTAACCTAGGAGCTTGCATAAACTCTAAGGGTAGTTTTGATTGTTTGTTTGTCACCTCCACCCACCTCACCCTCCGCAAATAAAGAAAAAATTTTAAAAAAAATCTTACAAAGGTACACAACCTCTTCTAATTTTTCATACTCAATTGGTAACCTGATCTTTAGGACCAATACACCCACCAACACATAATTGAGTAGAAATCAGATTAGGTAATCACTTGTGTGCCTAATTAAATGGTGCATTGATTGCACAGCAATCATAGGTCTTAATTGTCCAGAATTTGGCTAGGACTTTGCATAAGTTAGGGTAGTTCATGCATGCATAAGCATTATTTGCATCTTTATTTCTCCTCCTATAGCTATCCATAGAATAATGCTATAATATACTAATTAGGTGCATTATATAAATTGCATGAAATAAGAAGCTCAGGAGTTAGATCTGAGACTGGATCTGAAGTTGGACCTGAAGCCAGAGTTGCAACAGAGCTGGAGCAAAAGACCAAGAATAAGATTAATAGACAATAATGTAAGGGGTTGAGGTATGCTATTCTGTTAAGTAGGAATAAAGCACTAAATTACAAAGAACTTAGGTCCATCCTAGCCCTAGGACAGCCTAGAAGCTTCCCCAAGCCTTAGCCACCATTAGATTAGGTCACTGTACCCTAGGAAGCCTTAAAACCCTACTTCCAGCCTATATCTGGATGTCCAGATGAGTTACAGGACGCCCAGAACCCTTAGTCACAACCTGCACACCTCAAACCCACTTCTTTAGCATTATAAGATGTCCAGACACTTGGTCAGACGTCCAATTTCTGCAGACAAAACCTTGATTGTTCCATAACTCTGATTGGACATCCAGACAACAAGTCCGGACTTTTTATTTTTCACTATAAGATGTCAGACAACTTTATTAGATGTTTGATACTGTCCTCCAATTCCTATTTTGGAATTCAAGCCTTGATCTTGGATTTCTAGGTCCCTAAACCCAATTCTATCCCTCTAAGAACCTAAATTAAGGTGCCCTAACCCTAGTACATCACCTCTCGACCTCCCTAAGGACCTAATTAGGTCCTCACTAGACCTAATTGACTTGGATCATAGTCAATTTCATATGCTTGTTCAATTGGACTCATTGAGTCCAATTGAGCCTTGATCTCAGCATACACTATCCAATTGGACTCAGTGAGAGCCCAATTGACCTAGACCTAACTTAATTGAGTTGTTTTACTCTCAATTAGAGTTTCAAACATCAAATTAAACTTGTATCAAGTTTAATTGCATTTTACCTTAATGAATTAGGGTTTACAACCCTAATTTGAGACCTACATTGACTTAAATCCACTAGAACCTAACCTAATCAACCTAGCCACCTAGGTTTCGACCTACACACACCCACACACACCATTTACGTGAAAATACCTAGCCTAGAGTTTTCTAGAACTCTCTACCATGTGTTGTTGCCTTGGTTGCTAAAAATAGCAACCAAGATGCATTCAATTTTTAGATCCACCAAATGTGGATCTAAAAACCACCATCCATCCTCTCTCTCACTCTCCCATGAGCTCCCAGCATAGGCCTCTCTATAGAATTCCATAATTCTCTAGAGAGCTTCCCTTAGGTCTATAAAATGACCTAAGGGTTGGCCATTTGGTCCATCTTGGTCTTTTAGCATAGCTCCACCTTCCATAAGCCATCACCACCTCCACCTCCATGTTCACGAGCTCCACCATGATGCCACCACCTCCATGCCAAGCCTAGAACAAGATCAACTTCTCCAACCTCTCCAAGGGCTGGCCTAAGCACCATTGGCCGCCCCTTCTTCTCTTCTCACCCATTCAAAGGCCATCGGAGCCCACATCTGAATGCCCTTAGTTCTGCTAGACTAGATTATAGTTCTTCATAGATTTAATGCTTTATTTACTACTTAGTAGTGTAGCTTCGTATTCTCCCCCAATGATGCATGTATAATCCCCCCCATAGATTCATGTATGCAGTCATTTTCTACTAGCTAAATTTAAATTTCCCTGTACAAGCATTCCGCTACTTGTGCTGCAACCACCATCATGCCTCAATGAAAATATTTATATATATTTATATGTTGAAAATCACCATGTGCCTGATTATCATCTTTTGGTGTGATTATAGTTGCATGCTTTCAATTTATGATATTCTGACAATAGCATGTTGTGTATCAATACGTATTTAGTATAAATCAACATGCGATTTTGAACGAGTAGAGCGAGTGAGATCAAATTTGAATTTGCATTTCCAAAATGCCTTCCAGAGATGAACGATTGGGACTCAAGTTTCGTTATCTTAGAAATTATTTTTGTTGATCGTATTTCGTAACTGTACTACGATGCATTTCTGATCAAATTTGCACTCTACGAACCCAACATGCATCAGGCAAATTGTTTGAGTTGTTTGGGCTGCATCACTTCAACTAAAAATAACTCATCAAGTAGCTACCACATAGGCTTAACTTTTAGGGATTTACCAGGCACTCCACATTCTTTTAAGCTTTAAAGGAAAACATCTTTACCTGTGCTTTCAAAACGTAGTGTATCAACTGAACTTGATTGAATATACCTAAAGTTGAATCCTAAAAGCTACTAAGTAAGATTTAAACCTTAAAATTCACCACATCCAAAAAAATAATCTTGCTTGAAAACCATTGGTTGTGCACACACATATCAATCAATCATTAAAGGCACAACCCAGATAAAGGGTCCATCACATTCCAAAGCACATTCAAACCTAACCCTAATTAAAATAGAGTAGACGTTGGCCTTAAGGATTGGACTTGCTTTTCGGAGCCCAAATCAAGATTATTTTCAATTAGTCTATTTCTACCATTTAATTTGATGTCTAGCTAGGGGAGCAAAATCAAACGATCACGGCTAGAGGGTACACTAGGAACCAGAGGTGCAAGCCAAATGAAGAACCTTCTCCCCAGCCCCTCCCTCTAACTGGTTGGATTGACTGGAAAGAAGTAAATCAAATCGTTACTTTATCTCGAGATGGGTTCTGGGAGTCTGTAGGTCATTAAGCTAGCCCACTTAAGGATAGGTTTGTTTGTTTGTATTATAGGGTGCCTTTCTTCCTCCTATTCTGTCATGGATCCTTCCACATCCTATTTTCACTTCCATTCCTACCCTCCTACCACTACTTATTCCAAAAATGATTATTATTGCAACCATACTTATTCTCATCCATCTTCTAGTTGGGATAATCCTGATTGGGAATATAGTTTTGGACCTCCATGTTCAGGGTCTAACCTTGGACACCATAATCTTGATTCTTATCCTTCTCTGAGCTACACCGATTATAGATCACCGTCCTCATTTGGACAACCTAATGTTTGGGAATCGTAGATCGCGTTTGTGATAGAAAAAAGTGTCGTAGTATAGTCACGAAGTACGATCCAACAAAGATATTATTTTACAAAAATTATGAGACTTGAGTCCCGGTCGTTCGTCTCTGGGAGGCATTGCTTTTACTTTTGAAATCGAACTTTTTTTTTCTCTCTACTTCGTTTAGAGACGCACACCAATTTCTAGTCTCCTAACTAAAACTTCACCACTTCTGTTATTAACTCGGATTACGTGTACGTGCGTCAAATAAATTACGAAGGTGAACATGTGAGTTTCTGTGCGCACGATTCTGGTGAGGTGGTGACTAGTTATGGAGAAAGCATCTATCGTTAGATTTTCAATATCCTCGGGAAACGACATGCTGGTGTGTAATAGATAGACAGTTAAAGAGCAGGCACTTAAATCACGCAAATATGACAATTATTAAGCTCATGGTGATTTCAAACATATAGAGACAAATATATATAAAAGCATTTTTCATTCATTCAGCAAGAGAGTTGTGTGCAACATGAAATGTAGAGGAAAGGTTGTACATAAATGCTTGAAAATTAAACCTAGCTACCAGAAAATGATTGCATAAAAGAATCAATTGGGGGATTTCGCATGCATTATTGGGGGAGAAGTAAGACTACACTATTAAGTAGTAATAAAAGCAATAAAATTATGAAGAGCATGAATTAAATATAGAAGAATAAAAGGGCATTCATGGGTGGTCCCCGATGGCCTTGGAGTGGTCGAGAGAAGAATGAGGGGCGGCCAATGTAGCTTAGGCCGACCCTTGGAGAGAGGTAGGGTTGATCCAGCATCCCAGCATGATGTCCTCCATGATGGTGGTGAGCTCGTGGAGGTGGAGTAGCTAACCTAAGTGAAGGTGGGCGTGTATGGAGCTAATGAGGTGAGTGGTGCCAATGAAGCCAAGGGATGTGAATGGGTGCACTTGACCGCCCATGGGGTCTTTTTATAGACCCAATGGCTTCTCTCTAGAGAGGTGTGGAACTCTCCAAAGAGAGTACAAGAGTGGCCGGCCACATGTGGGTGGAGGTGGTCTTTGAGATCCAAAAATTGTGGATCTCAATTTGAATGCCTCTTGGTTGCTAAATTTGGCAACCAAGAGGTGGCGCCATCTCAAGAGAGCTCTAGAGAATTCTAGAGAAGTGTGTGCATGAATGGGTGTGTGTGTGTGTGTGTGTGGTCGTGCTCTATGTGGCTAGGTGGCTTAGGATAGGTCCTAAGGGGTTTGTGTAGGTGTAGGTCTTGATTTTAGGGTTACAAACCCTAATTACTAAGGTGAAAATGCAATTAAACTTAACCTAAGTTTAATTGAATGAGTGTGAGCCTAATTGAGGGTGACATAACTCAATCAGGTTGGGTTTAGGTCAATTGGACTCTCACTAAGTCCAATTGAACTTGTGTGAGTTGAGATCTAAGCTCAATTGGACTCAATGAGTCCAATTGACTTAGGTGAAGGTAATTGACTTTGATCTAAGTCAATTGGGTTTGGTGATGACCTAATTAGGTCCTTAGGTAAGTTTAGGGGTGATGTGCTAGGGTTAGGACACCTTAATTTAGGTCCCTATGGGGTTGGGATTAGGTCTAGAGAGCTAGAGATCAAAGATCAAGACTTGAATCTCAAAATAGGGACTGGAGACCAGTATCAGACGTCCAATAATAGGATCAGATGACTTATACTAAAAAATCAGAAGTCCAAACTTCAGTTCTGGACGTCCAATTTGACTCAGGGGGAAATCAAGGTTCTATTTTGGGTACTCTGCAGAAATTGGACGTCTGACAAAGTGTCTGGATGTCTAATAACACTGCAGAAGTAGATTTGAGGTGTGCGGAAGATGGCTAAGGGTCATGGACGTCCTATAACTTTTCTGGACATCCAGATAAGGGTTGAAACTAGGGTTTTAGGTCTTCTTAGGGTGTTGTGACCTAATCTAAGGGTGGCTAAGGCTTGGGGAAGTCTCTAGGCTATCGTAGGGCTAGGATGGACCTAAGCTCTTCACATTTTACTGCTTTATTCTACTTAATAGAATATCAAACTTTTAACCCCCTTACATTATTGTTCCTATATCTAAACTAAGCCTTCTGCTCCAGCTCTGTTGCAACTCCCGTTATTCCTAATACAGCTTCCGATCCTTCTCCAAATCTGCTTATTGCCTGCAATTGACATAATGCACTTAATCAACACATTATAACATTATTTTATGTATAGCTAATGAAGAGCAGTAAAGATGCAGATAATGCGTATGCATGCATGAATAACCCTAACTTATGCTAAGTCCTAGCTTAATCTAGGTCAATTAAGACCTATGATTGCTGTGCAATCAAACCCCCATGCCTTAATCTTGTTAGTCCCTAGCAAATGCAAGACTAAATTATTTACAGCAAGGGTCCCTATGGGACTGATTATTTTATCAAGTGTATGCATAGAGATTTTTCTCCTTTTTGTTTTCATCCTATGCTCTAGAAATCCAGACAATCGTGAAAGTGCAGCTATGTAGCTTTTGCAACGGATTCGAGTGAAAAACTGATTCACCTCTAAAGCCTGTACTTGACCCCTAGTAAAACTTCTAGCGGGATAGGCGGACTTCTTCCCTCAGGGTATTCAAGATGTTCTATGAATTCCACCCCGACTTTAGGTTTAGGTAGAGAATCTCTGAGGGAAAGGATTATATATTTGGTGGCTCATTCTCACTTGGTGCTACATAGAGACTAGTACTACAGAATCTAGATTCTCGGACTACGAAGTAACTCAACTCAGAGAAAGACGAGAAAAACTATGCTCCCTTTTGATTCCTTTGTATCTATTCTCTCTTACTCTTTTTCTTTTCCTTTACTTTTCTTTCGCAGAGCTCACAACTTCACCAGATTCATGTGGATGATCTGTATTTGGTGGTCTCATTAGGCATCAACACTTTAATTGAGTTCTCATAACCCTAACACTAAGTCAAAATTCCTCAGCCAGTATTTGGGCAGTTAGAAACACAAGAAAAATAGGCTAGGGCCATATTTGGTGGTATTTCCTCAATGAAATAAACACTAAATATTCATTCTTTTCTCTTTGCTTTTTCTTTTTTTTTTCAATTTTTCTTTCTTTTCATCATCATTTTTTTTTTCGACATAACACAACTAGCATACATCAATGAACTTTCTTGAGGAGGCATGTTTAGGGATTGGTGGTACTCAAGAGACATTGGGTGGCTTATTTGGTGGAAGTGCCTACTCATGGCATCGGGAAAGATGGATAGGACGGTGTATTTTTGACCTTGACATCAATACCCTCCTTCAGCTGAGGATTCCATAGACAATGGTTGTAACCATCCACCTTAGCCCTAGTTTTATAAAAACTCGCTCTCCGCGTATTTGCCTTATTTGGTGGCTCTCAAAATTTTGCACAAAAATGTGTATGTGGGAACCGAGAGTGAAAACTATGTCTAATCTCAGAGTATCAACACCTAATTATCTAGGATTCCAGATTCCTCGCACTAATCTTAGAGCACCAGTACACTCTACTCTCATCTCACACTATTTGGTGGATTTTTGGAAGAAAATCTGCTTGACTCCCAAAACACTGTCCAGGGGTTCAGGAAAAGAAGCACTGCTTCTTCTCGACAGATTGAAGATGTTTATCAGCCTTCACCATGAATCCATTGCAAATTTTACGTGTGTGTGAAAAGTTGTACTGGATTCCAGATTATAGGAATCAACTAGAGGATAAAATCCCTAATGCATTCTCTTAATAAAATAATCTTATTCATGAATATAGTATGTATATATGCTATAGACAAGTAACCTTATATATGCTATAATTTGTACTTCGCGAATTTCCCGTATCGGGTTACAATCAGCTTGACCCT
Organism: Thalassia testudinum; assembly: GCA_037157565.1. Lineage (NCBI taxonomy): Eukaryota > Viridiplantae > Streptophyta > Magnoliopsida > Alismatales > Hydrocharitaceae > Thalassia > Thalassia testudinum. Next base: position 103,633,628 of record JAZHRO010000063.1, read on the forward strand.
AAATTTAGAACAAAAGGTGAGCGGGTGAGTCGGAAGTGGCTGTTGCAAATGATTTCTAGCTCCAATGCGAGCATTGGAGGTGGAGTCGGTTGTTCTTTTATTTAGGGTCCTAAAGTACCTTTTACATGTAGCTCTAAGGTTTTCCTAAGTGTTGGCATAAAAATTTTTTTCAGTTTTTGCTATATTTACCCCCCTATGCCTAAGTTCTTGCCTGTCCTCATGCATGAATGTAAAAGAAAATAAATACTGCAGGGGGAGAGTGGGTAGAAATCACCTATAATTGCTCATAAAATTATATTCAGCCCCGACCAACTTGTTAACATGCAATATACAAAAGGGGCATATGCTAAAACAAAAATATGCTATGTATAAAAATGGTTATACATAAATGATGGTGGAATGTGGAGTGAATGGTATTTATACGTGCTGAGTTTAACGCCTCCAGCTGGGCAAGCACTCAATCACACGTCCTCACTAAGATGAACAGTATCGTTAGGTGGAGGAGGTTCCTGGGCCAAAAATGGCTTGAGGCGCTGGCCATTCACCTTGAATATATGCCTAGATTTTAGGTCCTTGATCTGGACTGCCACGTTAGGATATGGCTATATCACAACATACGGGCCAGTCCACTTGGACTTGAGCTTCCCCACGAACAGTTTCAGCTGTGAATCAAACAACCAGACTCGCTGGTTGGGCGTGAATACTTTCCTCCAGATGTGGCGGTCATGAAAGGCCTTGGTCTTGTCCTTGTATATTAATGGATTCTCATAGGCATCCCACCGGATTTCTTCTAATTTGCTGAGCTGGAGTTTCCGCTATCAACCTCCTGCATCGAGGTCAAGGTTACATTTTCTCACCGCCCAAAAGGTGAGGTGTTCCAACTCTACAGGAAGGTGACAGGCCTTGCCATATACCATGCGATATGGTGACATTGCAAGTGGGGCCTTGTATGCGATCCGATATGCCCAGAGTGCATTGATTAATTTGTCAGACCAGTCCTTCCTGTCTGGTCTAACCGTCTTCTGGAGAATCAGCTTGATTTGACGGTTAGACACTTCAGCCTACCCATTGGTCTGCAGGTGATACAGGGTGGCTATGCGGTGATGTACCCCGTATTTCTTTAATAACGACCTGAAATGGGCGTGGATGAAGTGGCTTCCCCCGTCGCTAATTAGAGCACGGAGTATTCCGAATCTCGCGAAAATATTTTGCCGTGCAAAAGAAATGACGGTCTTGTGGTCAACCCGTCTCGTCGGGATGGCCTCGACCCACTTCGAGACATAATCAATGGCTAGCAATATGTACTCGAAGCCATGCGAGTTCGGAAAAGGGCCCATAAAATTGATACCCCAGACGTCGAACACTTCTACGACCATGATGGGTTGGAGTGGCATCATGTCTCTCCTAGTCATAGAACCGACCGACTGACATCGTTTGCAGTGTTGGGCGTAATTGTGTGTATCTCTGAAGATGGTTGGCTAGAAAAATCCTGACTGCAAAATTTTTGCAGCGGTTTTCCATCCTGAGAAATGGCCACCACACACATCATTGTGGCAGAAAGATAACACATTGGGGATCTCAGAGTCTGGGATGCATCTACGAATAATCTGATCTGCTCCAATGCAAAAGAGCAATGGGTCATCCTAGAGGTAGTATTTGGCCTCTGCAATGAATTTGAGTTTCTGGTCCTTGGATAAGTTCGCGGGAATTTTGCCTGCGGCAAGGTAGTTCGCGAAATCCGCATACTAGGGGAACTCAGCAGAATGAATTGCCAAAAGTGATTCATCTGGAAATTGTTCATGGATAGGCAGGGAATAAGGAATGTGGTCTGGGTCCAATCTGGATAGGTGATCTGCCACAACATTTTGTTTTCCGGCTTTGTCGTGGATTTCGATATCAAATTCTTGCAATAGAAGGATCCATCTAATGAGCCATGGTTTGGCATCCTTCTTTGCCAACAAATGCCGGAGGGCAGAGTGGTCAGTGAAGATGATGACCTTGGACCCTAATAAATATGATCTAAATTTCTCCAACCCGAATACTACTGCTAGCAGTTCTTTTTCAGTGCCAGTGTAATTACGTTGAGCCTCATACAGCGTCTTGCTAGCATAGTATATGACAAAGGGTTGTTTCTCCCAACGCTGGCCTAAAACAGCACCGATGGCAAAATCAGAAGCGTCGCACATCATTTCGAAATAAAGCAACCTGTAGGGTGGTTGGAGAATCGGGGAGTCAGAAACAACACTTCGTAAAGTCTTGAAGGAGCTGAGACACGAGGTATCAAATTCAAATGGGACATCGGTAACCAAGAGATTCGTCAAAGTCCACGCAATTTTTGAGAAATCGCATATAAATCTCCGATAGAAGTCGACGTGACCCAAGAATGATTTGATCTGCTTGACTGAGCTAGGTGGCGGTAAGTGGGAGATAATCTTTGATTTATCCCGGTCGACCTCGAGTCCATTTCTGGAGCTCCTGTGCCCTAGTACTATGCCATCCCTTACCATGAAATGGGTTTTCTCCTAGGATAGTACTAGGTTTAACTCAATACACCGTTTTAGGATCTTGGTGAGGTTATCAAGACAAGACACGAAATCATCTCCGAAAATAGAGAAGTCATCCATGAATACCTCCACATAATCCCCAATCATGTCAGAGAAGATAGCCATCATACAACGCTGAAATGTCGCTGGTGCATTACAGAGGCCAAAGGGCATCCGCTTGAAGGCGAATGTTCCAAAGGGGCATGTGAATGTGGTCTTGTCCTGATCTTCCGGACTAATCGCTACCTGATTATACCTAGAGTATCCATCCAGAAAGCAGAAGAAACTTCATCCGGCTAACCATTCCAAGATCTGGTCGATGAACGGCAAGGGAAAGTGATCCTTCTGGGTAGTCGTGTCCAGTTTCCTATAGTCAGTGTTGACCTGCCAAGATGTCGTAGTGCGGGTCAGGATGGATTCGCCCTTATCATTCTTCATGACAGTGAGTCCTGCTTTGTTAAGCACTATCTGAATCGGATTCACCCACTGGCTATCTGAGATTGGATATTCAATGCCTGCATCCAGCCATTTGATGATCTCCTTCTTAACAACCTCTAGCATATTCGGGTTAAGTCGTCTTTGAGGTTGTCTCGAAGGTTTCACCCCCTCATCCGTGTAAATGTGATGAGTGCAATACAAGGGGCGAATATCGCAGAGATCAGCAATACTCCACCCGATAGCAGCACTATGGTCTTGAAGCGTAGAAATCAATTGATGCTCCTATTCTTGGGTTAAGTGGGCATTGATAATGACTGGATATGTCTCACTTTTTCCCAAGAACATGTACTTAAGTAAGTCAGGTAAGGGCTTCAATTCAATCACTGGTGGGTCAGAATCAGATATGAGAGTGGGAGGAGCAGAATCGAGGGTGGGAATCTGCTGATCCACGTGCATCTGAATTCCCACTGAGTCGCTCCCTGTAAAATTGGTTGTAACTGAGTTAACGGGAAACCCGTTAGCTGTGGTCACATCTTTCTGCAATAACAGGGGTGATTCAGTAATATATGGATCAGGATAGTTGGATTCAAGGGTGCTGTGGTTAGAAGCACACCTTAAACAGTTAGATCCTCGGGGAGATATGTGTAATGCAGTGGTTTCAGTCCCATGTGGATTGAGGTCCGAGAACCCTGATAGTGTAGACGAATGAGACATTGGGTCGTCACAAAGGAGCCCAATGTTACCACAGTAAGCCGAATCTTCATCTTCACCATCCTCTATTCGATCACAGTCGAAGTTCTTTGCTACCCTGAATATGTCTAGTCGAAGTCGCTCATTTCCTAAGGCAATCTCCATACACCCAGATGCACAATCGATGTTCGCTCGGGCTGTCGCCAGAAATGGGCGACCCAAAATAATTGGTGCATCTCAGAGATTAGGAGGAACTTCCATATCGAGAACAAAAAAATCTGCGGGAAAGCAGAACCCGCGAACTTTCACGATCACGTTCTCAACCACCCCCCTCGGTGTTTTGACTGATCTGTCCGCCAGCTGAATCGTAACCGAGGTGGGTTTCAACTCCCCAAATCGAAATCGATGAAATACGGCGGTGGGAGTTAAGTTGAAGGATGAACCCAAATCTAGAAGGGCCCAATCAAATGGAGAATCCTGCAAGAAGCAGGATATGAGTGGGGTACCAGGGTCTTTCTTCTTTGGTGGTAGGTTAGCTACAATCACGATGCTAGCTTCTTTCGACAGTACCGCCTGTTGTCCCATTCTCGACTATCGCTTCGAGGTACAATAGTCCTTGAAGAACCTAGCGACAGCGAGAATGTGATCGATAGCCTCGAGGAGGGGGACCTAAATATGTACTTCCTTAAACATTGATTTCAGGTCCTCGAAATTTCGCTTGTCCTATTTCCGTATTGCATTTCATGTCAGAGCCTCAGGAAAAGGGACGGTAATCTCAGAGTTAAATGGTCTCTTACCCTTATCTACCGCAGGTGGCTCCTAAGATGATGGAGTCGAACTCGCCTACGGCAAAGGGTGGGAAAAATCAGGACCCACCTGCCTAGGTGGTGGGTCGAATGTCTTCCTTCCGCTTCGCAAAGAAACAACATGTGCATCGGCTTGCTATCCATGAGGTGGTGGGGGAGCGGAAGGGGTAGAATAAGCGGGATTCTGCAAAGGCGGCTGGCCTTGCACGTAACCGAGTGGTGTAAGAGGCACCTGTAGTATGGCGTGTGCCTGTCTCTGCGGTGCCTGAAACCTTGGCGAGGCACCCTGGTTCTGCACATATCGAGGATTCGGGACGGGTTGGGAGGGCAAGGCTCCCTGAGTCCTATGCTCCTGCAGCAGCTGGTTCTACGTGTTCTGTATGGTCTGAATCTGATTAGCCATCATCTTCATAATCTACAAGCTATCTTGTGTAGACTTCCTCATTGATTCCTGCAGTTCCTCTTTCAGCTCCTCCAAAGGGTCAGCCCTCTTTGGAGGGTGGTTGGCACTTGGTGCAGCGGCTGGTATAACGAGCAGGGTTGCTGCTGCTGAGGCGGGAATGGCTGCTGCCTAGGATACGTGTTTTGTGCATTCCCGTATTGCCTGGTCTAGTAGTGTGGATCTTGATGTGGTCTCTGTGAATTACCAGACCAGGAGAAGTTTGGATGCTGGCGCCAACCAGGGTTATACATCTCTGAATATGGGTTATTACGCCCATATCCTTTAATAGCGCTAACATCCTCGTAAGCCGAAGATGTCTGAGACATATATCCGTCAAGGGGATATGCATTATAATCTGCGGGTGGTGCGTAACCCTGGTCGTAAGGTGCCAGATCTAGACTATTTATGGGATCCTAATATGCGGGATCTCATAAATACGAAGAAGATGCATCCCGAGTGATGTGGTCTCTTGCGGCGGCAGAGCTCGAGTCAGATTGACCTTGACTGATCTGGTCAATCTTCTTCTCAATTAGGTTTACTCTATCCAGCTGCTTGACGATGATATCCATGTTGGCTCGAATAGATTCGGTGTGAGGTTCATAGATGCGGCATTCATCGAGTTCTCCGCTAATGATTTGAACAGCTCAAATGTGCTGTTCTCGTCTTTTGCGAGAAAATCCCCACTGCTAGATGCATCAGCCAGATACCGATGTGTGTCATCCAGCCCAAGGTAAAAAATCTGAGCTAAGTGCCATCTGGGTATACCATGATGCGGGCATTTTCGGAGAAGGTAATGAAATATGTCCCATGCTTCATGTAATTTCTCCCCAGCTCCCTGGGAGAAAGTCATGATTGCGTGCTGCATTGCGTTTGTTCGACCGATTGGGAAGAACTTTTGTAGGAATTCACGTCTTAATTCCAGCCAAGTTCCAATTGGCTTCCCAATAGTCTTGAACCAGTATGAGGCTTTGTCCCTCAGCGAGAACGAGAAAAGCTTCATCAGAACAATCTCGAGATCAACATTCCTGGGTCAGATCATTTCAGCGGGTCGACTTAGGTCCTCAAGGTGCTGGAACAGATCTATACTTGAGTTCCCATAGAAATGAGTGCTGATCAACTTAATTACATTGGGCTTGAGCTCAAACGCATCTCCACCTACGGGAATTTTGACAAGAGGTGCGACGATTTGTGCGGCTGGGTCATAGAAATCATGCAATTGTTCTCCTCGCGACGGGTGCTGCATCCTATCAAGTGCCATCAGAATGCGATCCATTCTCTGCTGATGCTGCTCCTCAGATTTAGTGACTTGGGATTCCAGACGAGCCATCGGGTCCAGATTCTCGATGTCCTGACCCAGTCTAGGTCCAGGTCCAGGATTTGCCATGGTGGCTCTTGTAGTAGAAGAAATGGGGGGAGAACATGGTATGGGCGAGGTGACTCGCATCCTTGGGAATGGTTCCCAAGGTCCAACCAAGCGAGGTCGAAGTGACCTCCTTCCATGCATACATCGCCCAACCCCTGGGTTGGTGTAGCCATGTAGGACAAGGCTAAGGCCCTGTCAATCAAATGGTCCTTATAGATCAGGTGACCAGATTTTTCGTTAGAAGTTTGAATTCTTGAAGATAAGTTCGTTGTTCAACTGATTGAAGGTGATTCCCACCTCTCATGTTAACCTAGCCAGTCTGGTTACGAGGGGAATAAGGGGAAGGTTCTTCCTTTGGCTTACGCCTCCGATTCCGTTGACTCCCGAGCCACGGTCGTTTGACACTACCCCACAGACTTAGTCACCAGGTTTGGCAAGAGAGATTAAAAACATTCAATAGTACGACAACGAACTCGGGTCGATTTCGTGTTTTAAAATTAGTTTTAACCCATTTTCTTCAGTGGGGTTTGTGGTGAGTGGCCCACAAGGTGACCAAGCTCACTGGCTAACTAGACTTGATTAAGTCTAGGTTAACCCATAGTGTGGTCTTTAGTTGTAACCCTAAAGATTCGACCTAAGTTGCACGCACTTCTAGGGTTTTTTTTCTATTTCAGTAGACCACAAAGGTAATGTTGGTTCTCTGATAATAATTGGAATCCAATTAATTTGAAATTTTTTGAGTAGATTCCTTTTCAGTTAGGCTTTTAGAGAATATTTTTTTGGAATTTTTACTGTTTCAGTTGAATTTTTAGAGAATTTTGAATATCATGGGATCAGATTTGGAATTTTGACCCCTGGTTGGTTTTTTGCTTTGAAACAGTATCAAATGAACTTCAAAAATTCAGGAAAAATATGGAAAATAAGGCCAATGAGATCAGCTTTCAAATCCCACCATTTTTAGTCAAAATAAATTCGCGGATTGCTCGAAATCACTTTTTGAAATTTGAAAAATTTTGAATTTGGGTCAGTCTGACCCTCCTGCACTTCGTGAATTTTTAAAAATTGTATTCTTGGAAATTTTTAAAATAACAGTGGTGTTTGAAAGATGGTTTGAAAATGAAGGTTTAACCCAAATTTCAGAATTTTTCGCTTACTAGTTTTTCGGTGATCGAATTTTTAAGTTAGACTTGAAATCTGATCGAAAATCAGAAGATGGTAGAAAAGCTTTCAAAGATGTTTAAACTTAAAATCAAAGGTTTTCAACAAAAAGATTTTTTTAAAAAAACTTTTGCATGTTTTTTTTTTTCAAAAAGAAGTTTTTCAAAAGATTCAAAGAGGATATCTATTTTTTTTTTTCAAATTAACCTAAGATTCGAAAGGAACCTTAATCTAGATTTTTTTGAATTTTTTATATTTTTTTTTTTGATTTTTGATTTTTTTTTCGCGACAATGAGTAAAAAAAATTCAAAGGAAATTGCAGAAAGTAAAACCTAATCTAAAAATACGATGATGTGCACCTGGATTTGTTTTCTGCGCTCGTTGTATGCGCAGATCCTGTTCCTTTTCATTTTTCCTACACATCAAAAACAAAGTAGAGAGGGATTTGTCAACGATAGTTTCAAAAGATCGAAATCACAGAAAATGACGTTGCCTCCCCGGCAACGGCGCCATTTGTTTGGGAATCGTAGATCGCATTTGTGATAGAAAAAAGTGTCGTAGTATAGTCATGAAGTATGATCCAACAAAGATGTTGTTTTACAAAAATTACGAGACTTGAGTTCCAATCATTCGTCTTTGGGAGGCGTTGCTTTTACTTTTGAAATCGATCTTTTTTTTTTGCTCTACTTTGTTTAAAGACGCACGTCGGTTTCCAGTCTCCTAACTAAAACTTCACCACTTCTGTTATTAACTCGGATTACGAAGGTGAACGTGTGAGTTTCTGTGCGCACGATTCTGGTGAGGTGGTGACTAGTATGGAGAAAGCATCTATCGTTAGATTTTCAATATCCTCAGGAAACAACATGCTGGTGCGTAATAGATAGACAGTTAAAGATCAGGCACTTAAATCATGCAAATACGACAATTATTAAGCTCATGGTGATTTCAAACATATAGAGACAAATATATATATAAAAGCATTTTTCATTCATTCAGTGGGAGAGTCGTTTGCAACATAAAACTATAGATGAATGCTTATACATAAATGCTTGAAACGAAAATCTAGCTACCAGAAAATGACTGCATACAAGAATCAATGGGGGGATTTCACATGCATCATTGGGGGAGAAGTTAAGACTGCGCTACTAAGCAGTAATAAAAGCAGTAAATATACAAAAAGCTAAGCTACTAATCTAGCAGAAGGAAGGGCATTCGGAGGTGGTCTCCGATGGCCTTTGAGTGGCTAAGAGAAGAAGGAGGGGCGGCCAATGGAGCTTAGGCCGGCCCTTGGAGAGAGGTTGGGGAGCTGATCCAGCTTCCTGGCATGGAGATGGTGGCCTCCATGGTGGTGCTCAACTCGTGGAGGTGGAGTGGAGATGGAAGTGGCTAGCCTAAGTGGAATGAATGCCAAGGAAGTGAATGGGTGCAAATGGCCACCCATTGGGTCATTTTATAGACCTAAGGGAAGCTCTCTAGAGAATTATGGAATTCTCTAGAGAGGCCTATGGTGGGAGCTCGTGGGAGAGTGAGAGAGAGAGGGTGGATGGTGGTTTTTAGATCCACCAAATGTGGCTCTAAAAATTGAATGGCTCTTGGTTGCTATTTTTGGCAAACAAGGCAACCACACATGGTAGAGAGTTCTGGAGAACTCTAGGCTAGGTATTTTCGTGTGGATGGTGTGTGTGGGTCGAAACATAGGTGGCTAGGTTGATTAGGTTAGGTTCTAGTGGGTTTAGGTCAAGGTATGTCTCAAATTAGGGTTATAAACCCTAATTCACTAAGGTAAAGTGCAATTAAACTTAATACAAGTTTAATTGGGTGTGTGGAAACTTAATTGAGAGTAAAACAACTCAATTAATTTAGGTCTAGGTCAATTGGACTCTCACTGAGTCCAATTGGACAGTGTGTGCTGAGATCAGGGCACAATTGGACTCAATGAGTCCAATTGAATAGGTTGATGGAATTGACTAAGATCCAAGTCAATTAGGTTTAGTGAGGACCTAATTAGGTCCTTAGGGAGGTCTAGAGGTGATGTACTAGGGTTAGGGAACCTTAATTTAGGTTCCTATGGGGTTGGAATTGGGTTTAGGGACCTAGAGATCCAAGATCAAGGCTTAAATCTCAAAACAGGAATTGGAGAGTAGTAGCAAATGTCTAATAATAGAATAAGACGTCTTATACTCAAAAATCAGAAGTCCAGACTTGTTGTCTGGACATCCAATTAGAGTCATGAAGGATTTCAGGTTCTGTTTTAGGTATTATGCAGAAATTGGACGTCTGACAAAGTGTCTGGACGTCCAATAACACTGCAGAAGTGGGTTTGAAGTGTGCGGGAATTGGCTAAGGGTCCTGGACGTCCTAAAACTTATCTGAACGTCTAGAGAAGGGTTGGAACTAGGGTTTTAGGGCTTCCTAGGGTGCGGTGACGTAATCTAAGGGTGGCTAAGGCTTGGGAAAGTTTCTAGGCTATCCTAGGGCTAGGATGGACCTAAGCTCTTCACATTATACTACTTTATTTCTACTTAATAGAATAGAAACCTTTAGCCCCCTTACATTATTATTCCTACATCTAAACTAGGCCTTCTGCTCCAACTCTGCTACAACTCCCATTATTCCTGATCCAACTTTAGATCCAGCTCCTGATCAGCTTATTCCCTACAATTGACATAATATACTTAATTAGCACATTATAACATTATTTTATGCATAGCTAAAGTAAAGCAGTAAAGATGCAGATAATGTGTATGCGTGCATGAATTTCCCTAACTTATGCTAAGTCCTAGCTTAATCTAAGTCAATTGAGACCTATGATTGCTGCGCAATCACCATCTCAAGAGAGCTCTAGAGAATTCTAGAGAAGTGTGTGCATGAATGGGTGTGTGTGTGTGTGTGTGTGGTCATGCTCTATGTGGCTAGGTGGCTTAGGATAGGTCCTAGGGGGTTTGTGTAGGTGTAGGTCATGATTTTAGGGTTATAAACCCTAATTGCTAAGGTGAAAATGCAATTAAACTTGACCTAAGTTTAATTGAATGAGTGTGAGCCTAATTGAGGGTGAAATAACTCAATCAGGTTGGGTTTAGGTCAATTGGACTCTCACTAAGTCCAACTGAACTTGTGTGGGTTGAGATCTAAGCTCAATTGGACTCAATGAGTCCAATTGACTTAGGTGAAGGTAATTGACTTTGATCTAAGTCAATTGGGTTTGGTAAGGACCTAATTAGGTCCTTAGGTAGGCCTAGAGGTGATGAACTAGGGTTAGGACACCTTAATTTAGGTTCCTATGGGGTTGGGATTAGGTCTAGGGAGCTAGAGATCCAAGATCAAGACTTGAATCTCAAAACAGGGACTAGAGACCAGTATCAGACGTCCAATAATAGGATCAGATGACTTATACTCAAAAATCAGAAGTCCATACTTCAGTTCTGGACATCCAATTTGAGTCAGGGGGAAATCAAGGTTCTGTTTTAGGTACTCTGCAGAAATTGGATGTCTGACAAAGTGTCTGGATGTCCAATAACACTGCAGAAGTGGGTTTGAGGTGTGCGGGAGATGGCTAAGGGTCTTGGATGTCCTATAACTTATCTGGATGTCTAGATAAGGGTTGGAACTAGGGTTTTAGGGCTTCCTAGGGTGTTGTGACCTAATCTAAGGGTGGCTAAGGCTTGGGGAAGTCTTTAGGCTATCCTAGGACTAGGATGGACCTAAGCTCTTCACATTTTACTGCTTTATTTCTACTTAATAGAATAGAAATCTTTTAACCCCCTTACATTATTGTTCCTATATCTAAACTAAGCATTCTGCTCCAGCTCTGCTGCAACTTCCGTTATTCCTGATCCAGCTTCAGATCCTGCTCCAGATCTGCTTATTGCCTGCAATCGACATAATGCACTTAATTAGCACATTATAACATTATTTTATGCATAGCTAAAGAAGAGCAATAAAGATGCAGATAATGCATATGCATGCGTGAATAACCCTAACTTATGCTCAGTCCTAGCTTAATCTAGGTCAATTAAGACCTATGATTGCTGCGGAATCACCTAACATATTCTACAATCAAGAAGGATATGCTGATCCTTATCCTTCCTCAGATTACACTGCTTATAGGTCATCACTTCCTTATGGACAACCTGAAATGACCTATTATCAAGGAGGGTATCAAGAACCTCAATTCATTTACTCCCCTACAGTGAACCCAAACCCACCCAACCCTGAACCAAACCATTTGGTTCAGGTTAACCAGTTCCAAGATAAGGTGTTGGCTAGCTTAAGGAATACCATATAATCTTTAGAAGCTCAGCAAACACCTTTCACTGAAGAATTGGAGCCCCTGATTAAAATGATTGACGATCTTAACAAGTATTTGTTGGATTGGCTCCAGGATGTTAAGGATAAAGGCCCAGGTAAGTTTTTACTTGGGAAGTTATCGAAATTGAGGATGAGATTTGTGATTGCTCTAGTCTAATCTTGGGAGGATTCCCAGGATGAACCCATGACAAGAGAGCCAATGTCAGAATCCGCTCAGGAACCTGTAGGGGGACACATTTTACGAGACCAGAGTTGACCAAGTTATTTTAGAGCAATCAAATAAGGTTGAATTGATTACTTCACCTAAGATCCCTGAGCCGGGGTACGAGGAAATGTATGTCCCCATGGAACAGAAAGTGATTGATGATTTTGAGACATACATTATTGTTGATTTAGAATTCTTTGATTCTAACGATGAAGAATCATTATACGAAGTCTCACATGAGTTTACAGAACACGATTTTAGTGAGACAACTGGGCATGAGGAATTTGATAAATATTTGATGGCCCTAAAATTGAGGAATTTGATCCTGTTGGGGCTCGCATGGCAGAGTCAGGTCCTGTTATTAAGGATTCAATTCAAAGCCCCATTCCTTAATCACACTCCATTGAGCATGTTGATGATTTTGATTTTGAGATCACTAGACCCAAGTCAATTTTGATTCAGCCATCAATCTTGAACTTGAAAATTTTAGATGGGGTGATTAACATGAAAGAGATTCCGGAATCTGAAATCCTGACTGTGAAGGATAGGAATTGGGAAATGATGATTTGGGAAGCCAATTCTGGAGGAAGTAAAAGATCGAGTCTAAGGGTGCCTATTTGTATGAAACCACCAACCTTCTACCAGGACCCTTATGACATCTTTGACTCAAAGGATGTCGAACCCAAGACAAATTCATTGATTATCCTTTTGAGCTTAATCTCTCTGTTATCCGACTTTTTGGACTTGGGTTGCATCCTCACAAATCGCTAGTCCAAGCCCGCTTACATACTGATCTCAGGTTTTGGAAAATTTTTATCCAAAACCTTAAATATACTTGACCATGGGGTATGGGTCTGCACCACAATCTGGTCCACATTTGTGGACATCTGCTAGCAGGTCTTGAGGTGAATCTTTTTATTCTGATTCTGACCTGCACCTGTGAATTCTTTATTTCTTCTTCTTTGAATAGTGTGCCTAGCTAAAGGCACTAAATTCAGCACATATATAGTTTCTTTTCATCTCGAAGCCAACCTGTTATTCACACAATTCAAGTGCTTTCTACTTTACTCTACTAGTTTCATGTCTTTTTAAAATAATGAGGACATTGCATTAGATAGGCATGGGGGGGGTGGATATTTATCTCTGAATTACTTCATTAGCTCCATAAATTCTTTTTGTTTTCTTTTTATTTATGAAAAAAAATTGTGGAATTAGGAAAGAGAACTTCGGCTTTAGAAAATTTTCAATCTTAGAGAATAAAACTATATGATTTGAACACTAAGATCCTTCAGGTCTTCAAGCTTAATCAGCCCAGGTGTCCACTAAAATGTGGATTTGTTTATCGACTCGCCATTCTGAATTTACTTTAATTTGGTTAAATAAGTTACGATGATAAGTACACGACTTATTAGCCCACCCTCTGATTTGAGGAGATTTTAAGTTTAAGCATCTACACACTATTTGCACTGACTCGCTTTTCGGTGATTTTAACGGAAATTGGGTAGCTAATGAACCTTCTAAGGTGGTATAGCTAGCAAGTTATCGTGGGTAACACCTGATGTGCATACATCTAATTAACCTAACATGTCTGTTAATGCATGTTCTTAGTGTCACATTAGCATTATACATTGTAAATAGTGCATAACATGCATAATCATGCATTTAGATCAAGTTGTATAAATTGTATAGTAATTTTCCTTTTTATGGTCAGGGATAGGACGACTTTTGATCGGAACCTCGGATCGAAGATCCAACCGTACTGATCCAACCGTACCGATCTGATCAGGGCAACTATTGGAGTTCAACAACTTTAAGATTGCCCTAATTAGACATCCGAAGCACCAGATAGAGATCGAGCAACCCTAAAGAGCAAGGGCCAAGAGGGTGTTAATTTGCACCTCAGACGACAAATCCAATCGCATGGATGGGTTCGGATAGATGATAGTAGCTGAATGACGTAAAAATCGGTCCAATCCGACACCCATGGCACCATCTACAACACTCAGAAGATGGACGGACTAGATGGCGACATGTGGCGCCATCATAATCGTCCAGCACCGGTCGCAGCTCTTCTTCTTCACCCGCTCGACAAATCTCAACCGTTGGATGCCCATCCAACGGTCAAGAGCACACCACGCCATCGCTAATCCAGCGCTCTCCTCATCTAAAGGCACAAGTAACACTTGATCTCGACCGTCGGATGAAGATCCAATGACCGACATCGACCGTGTGCAAAACTCTCCGCATGACATAAACTCACACTCAGCGCAGCGGTCGAGCGCGCTATGCGAGAGTGCGACGCGTGTTTGAGCCCGCATTCGCTACGAGTGGGCGCGCGATTGGAGCCGCATGATGTGCATCCAATGGTAGAGATCGACCGATAGCACCCACTCTTGATCAGACACGCGGCGCTTATGCGTGATCGTACGCGGGTGCGCGGTGTGGGCGTAGGCAGTTTAAGCCATCCAATCTCTTGATCGGACGGCTGAGCACGCGCTAACATGCGCGAGCGTTGAAAAAGCACGGAGGGGAGGGGCACGGGAGCGACGTGTATGTCGGCCACGTTCAGGCCTTTAGTGATACATAGATTCATCACTAAAGGTCCTAAATTAATGTTTTTCATTTTGAAATGTCTAAAATGCCCCCAGTCCTTGCAACTATAAAAGGAGACCCCTACCTAATAACACTGCACAAGGGAGTGATAATTATGTTGAATATGGCCCATCTTAAGAATAAAAGGTACAACATAAGTAGAATGGGAGCATTGCATGCATCATGTACCAAGATTGCTTATAAAACTGTATTAATGGCCATTTGTGTAAGAATTTGTCAAAGCAGGCCTCAGATGAGCAATTGGACTGCACGGATGGATTCAGAATGACGAACGGAGTCCAACGGACTCAAGATCGGCCAAATCCGACATCCGGAGCTCCTACAATGGGCCCAAGAAGTTTTGACCGTTGATCTGGAGATCAATGGCCCATATTGCGCCATGTCACCCCCTCTCCACTGCATGCCACCTCTTCATCCAGCCGAGATCAAATCTTGGTCGTCGATCTTCGATCGAACGGCCGAGAATTGCGCGCCCGCCCGCAGTCGCCGCGACAAAGCGCGGGTGTGGTGCAACGGTTAGCGTGCACGCCCGCACACATGCGACACTAGTTCGAGCCGCGCGGAGCCTGAAATTAAAGATGGAGGTTGCGTGCGGCGAAATTGGGCTACCCGATCAGCAGCGAGCGGCCGAGATTTCATCACGTGGCGTGGCCACAGCTCACGGGCGTCCACGCGTGCGCGCATGCCGGGCGATGACGCCCGCACACACGTGTGCCCGAGGCGCGATCCAAGCGCAGCCGAGGGAGATCTCAGCCATCCGATCTTCGATCGGATGGCTCTCATGCAGCGGCCGCGGATGGCACAAGAAGAAGAAACAAAGCGGACGGCTGATCGACGGGTTGGAGGGCTTCACTGACACTTTTGGGAGTGGTTTTAGCGATGCTCTGGAAGTCGCTAAAACCCCTTCTTCTTTTAGGAAGCCCTTAACCCCATTTAAATCCCCTCCAACCACTCATTCAAGGATTCACTCCCCTTGCAACTACTCCACCCCTCTCTTAGCTAGCTTTTGGCCCTCTTGTAATCGCCGGAGACTACGAGCGGCCGACGGCGCCTCCTCCACCGTCGTGGCTGCCTCGTCGCTCTCCATCCTCTCTCTCTATCTCTTTTAAGCTTTCCATTACTTTTGTTTGAAGCATGTATTTAATGTTGTAAGCTATGAACTAAAAGTGCATGATTAATGAAGTTATTTTCTATTCAGTTGTCACTTTAATTTCTGCTTAAGTTGCATGATCAAACAAGGAACGCTCTAACCCTAATCTCTCTCTCGCTTTTCAAAACCGTATCTTTCGCAAGCAAAACTCCACACATTCCGTGACAACAAGTGAGAAGAAAAATCTGATTTTCATGCCTCCCTGAGACCGACACTTGGACTCACCTCCGTTTACTTATTTTAAAACCGTCATTGCAAGTGCGACTATAACGACACTTCTTAACACCCACGCACAACAGCACGTCAGTTTTTGGCGCCGTTGCCGGGGAGGCAACGGATTTGTTTTATCACCTCCATTCCACATTCATCCTCACATCGTCTAATGCCCTATTTTCCTTTTTACTTGATGGTTGTAGGAATTCGGCGCGTGGACGGCAAAGCGACGCATCCCACGACGGTAGCAAGTGAGTAGGCACTACGAGGACCGATGGTGAGTAATCTTTCTCTCATTGCTTGCGTGAAAAAAAAACTAAAAAAATTGTAAAAACTGAAAAAAATTGGCGTGGTGTATGATTGCTTGACCCACATCCTTAACACATCACCCCACAAAAAAATGTACACTCTAACATTCTGAATAAATTCTTGGAGTGTTCTTTTCTTTTTCTTGAGTGGTGTTTGCGAAGTCACCGTGAGTTGACTTGGGCCGCACCACTCAACCTTAAAATTGACTCATGTAATAGAAGCTGCATGATCATTAGGATGAGTACATTAGGGTTTTAGAGCCTCGACAGAATAAAAGAAAATCTACTTTCACCAAGTTATGTGCAGAACTTGACGTGCCCACTGAAATTTGTTTGAAAACATTAAGACACGTCAACCCTAAAAAGTACTAAAGTAAGGATGAAACACTAAAAGACACCACATCTTAAAAGAAATCCTTGCTTGAAAACCATGCTTTGCTAGAAGCACACACCTTGAATGTGGAAAATTAAGAGGCACCACCCCAATCAACGCCTCATCACATAACCCTAAGCACAAGCACTATCCTAACCCTTTAAAACTGAGTGGACGTGCCCTAGGCAGGACTGAGTTAAGTCTCGAAAGGTGAGGTTTTGTTCGCTAGGCACTTGGCTTTCATTCCCTTGGTAGAATCTGGTGACTAGGCTGCGGGGCAATGTCAAATGACCGCGGTTGTGGGGTCTACGAAACCGGAGGCGAAAGCCAAAGGAAGAACCTTCCCTGCAATCCCCTCGTAATCAACCTGGCCAGATTAGCCTTAGGAAGGGGGGTCCAGTGTTTACGGACTTAATCACCCTTTGTGAGATTTCTAGGTCTCCTAAGGAATACACCATAAGGACTAGGCTTGTGTGCTTGATTGAAACACATTTCTCGCATCTGTCGCCCCCCGCATCCCCTCCTATTCTTCTCTAGTGTATGCACGGGAGATGCGCACTGCATCTCGAGTTGTGTGTTTTGAGGCAGGAATCTAGGCGACGTAATTCTGTTGGAAACATGGCTGAACCTAGGGTAGATGAGGCTGAAGATCAACCCCCACCAGACGCTATGGCTATCATCCAAGCTCAAATCAATGCTAACCATCGACTTCAGCAACAACAAATCCACACCATCATGTAAGCCATACAACGGTTACAGAACCCACAAGAACAATCACCACCACCTTTCCAAGACATACCAGGGCAACCACCACTTGATTTACCGCCATTTCAGGATCAGCCGAGGCCCCTCCACGATTTCTATAATCCCTCTGCTATTAGAGTTGAGCCACACCTTAGGATCCCCGAGGGGGGAGATGATTTTGAGCTGAAACCGAATGTCTTAAGTTTGATCCCGAGCCACTTTCATGGAAGCTCAAATGAGGATCCCTTTCAGCACCTAGAGGATCTCGACCGCATAGCGCGAACTGTGAAACCTAGGAACATTAGCCTTGACATTGTTTTAATCAAGATGTTTCCCTTCTCATTAAGAGACAAGGCTTCTCATTGGCTTAGAACCCTAGGTAGACCCATCACCACCTAGGAAGAACTGAGGCATGCATTTTTAAAGAAATTCTTCCCCATAGGAAAGACCAATGCCCTCAGAAGAGCTATCACTACCTTTACACTCCAGGGCGGGGAACAATTTCATGAGGCATGGGAAAGATTCAATGAACTTTTGAGGAAATGCCCACACCACGAAGTTCAAGGTGGCAATTAGCCCAGATCTTCTACCACGGTCTGGACAGCAACCTACGGAACTTCGTCGATGCCTCATGTGGGGGAAACTTCCTAAACAAAGACGAGGAGAGCGCATTTGAGCTCTTTGAGTCTATGAGCGAGAATTCGCTCAACAATGTCTCCATGAACTAGTTTAACAGGTCCAGTCAACCCCGTGGCGGGATTTATGAGGTACAAGCAAATTCTGGAATGGTTGACATGGACATCATTGCCAAGAAGTTGGATCGAGTGGAATTGGTGGACAAAAAGATTGATGAGCTACTAAACCAGATCAAGAACCCCTTATAGACTTTCTCCTTAGCAAAGGGAGTGCATAATATTGACTTGGTCTAGCCCTTAACCCAACTGAACCTGGAACAACCCCTGACCACATTCCAGGGAGGGACCTTTGCTCCCTCAACCCTTGATTATTCCCTTCCCTCTCCATCAACATCGGCTATCCTTGAAGATGTGCAAGCTGTCTAAGGTTATGTGAAACCTGACCCTTTCTCCAACACTTACAACACTGGCTGGCGTAACCACCCCAACTTTGGTTGGACAAACCAGAAACCACCGCAATTCCAAAACCAGCCTAGGCCAAACAAGCAGCCACACTTGCCCCCCTATCAGCATGGACCACCAATTAGACCCCAATATAATCAGAATAGGGCAGCCCCTCCCCCACAAAACCAAATGGATACCCTAATAAAGATGATGGCTGACATGAACTAGAAACATCAGGAGGAAATGGCCTTGGTAAAGGGACAGTTAAGCCAACTCTTGGACTGTAAACAACAAGGATCCCTACCTTCCCAACCACAACCAAACCCGCGAAACATAATTAACAGAGGCCCCAATTTGCAAGGGTTCCAAAGCAACCCCGGGCAGCCTCACATGGTCCAGCCAGCCCCGCAAACACCTCCTGGGTTTGGTGCTTCTTCGTCCTCGTCTTCTCAAGGATCAACCCATGGCCCCAATGCCTCTGCGAATGCGGTGACCTTGAGAAGCGGCACCAAAACCCAGGATCCCAAATGGCCGACTCTCCCCGAAACCTCACCCACTGAAATACCCAACTCAGAAGAGGCACCAACCAAGGACCCAGACATGGAACCAATCCACATTCAGACACCCTACCCTGAGGCCTTGGAAACAAACAAGAAAAAGAAGAATGTTGTGGAAACTAAGGAGCTGTTGGAAATCTTTAAGCAAGTACAGATCAATATTCCACTCCTTGAAGCCGTCAAACACATCCCTACTTACGCCAAATTTTTAAAGGATGCCTGTACACCCAAGCGTAAGCCAAGACCTCAAGCACCTAGGAAGGTTGTGCTCTCTGAACAAGCAAGTTCCGTAATATCAAGCAACCTTCCACTCAAGCGAACTGACCCAGGAGCGCCCCTGATTTCCTGCAATATTGGGGACATGACATTTGATAGAGCGCTCCTGGCCTAGGTGCTTCTATCAATTTGATTCCAACAACCCTGTACCACCAATTTGGTTTTGGAGAGCTGACACCAACCCCTGTCACCATCCAGCTGGCTGATAGATCAGTAAAAACCCTGAAGGGGGTTGTCGAGGACGTGATTGTACGGGTCAAGGACTTCTATTTCCCGGTCGACTTTTTGGTGCTCGACATGGAAGTCCCTGGAAAATTACAGAACGCACCCATAATCTTAGGCAGACCTTTCTTAGCTATGGCTAAAGCAAACATTGATTGCGACACGGGATGTATGGAAATTGCCTTCGGGGACAGGAAAATGCAATTGGATATCTTCCGGGCGACAAAGTCTTTTGATTGCGATTGCATTGAGGAACATGATCCCGTGGAAAGTCTAATCGAGGAATGCCTCACCCTTAGTTTTGTATCAGACCACCAAACCTGTAGTGACTGTTCTGACCCGTCACCATCATTACCTGTGGACCTCTGTAAGGCTGAGTACCATCACACAACACCATTTGAAGAGATCGATGTTGATCAACTCCCGCCCTTTCTCTTCCCATCGACTGTGGTTCCACCCGCACCTGAACTTAAACCATTGCCCGCGAATCTCAAGTACGTATTCTTGGGACCTGACCAGGCCTTCCCAATGATTATTAATTCTCATCTAACCAAGGATAAGGAACTTAGGTTGACTGCGACCCTTTCAGAACATCGGGCCGCCATTGGTTGGACCATTTCGAATTTAAGAGGATTTAGCCCCACCTATTGCACCCATAAAATTTACCTGGAAGATGGGGCCTGACCTTCCCGCCAGATGCCGAGACGTTTAAACCCAAACATGTGGGAGGTCGTTAAAAAAGAAATTATCAAGTGGCTTGACGCCGACATCATCTACCCTATCTCCGATAGCCCTTGGGTGAGCCCCACTCAAGTGGTTCCCAAGAAAGCTGGGCTCATCGTTGTCGCCAATGATTGTGGCGAATCCATCCCCACCCACACCACCACCGCATGGCATGTGTGCATTAATTATAGGAAGCTCAATGAAGCCACTAAGAAGGATCATTTCCCCTTGCCATTCATTGACCAAATCCTTGAAAGATTGGCAGGGCAGAAGTATTTTTTCTTCCTAGATGGATATTCAGGATACAACCAAGTCGCAATTGCTTCGGAAGATCAGGAAAAGACCACATTCACTTGCCCGTATGGCACGTTTGCATTCCGTCGAATGCCGTTCGAGTTATGTAACGCACCTGCGACCTTCCAGCATTGCATGCTAGCCATTTTTTCAAAAATGGTGGGTGAATACTTAGAGGTCTTTATGGATGATTTCTCAGTGTTTGGGAATTCATTCGACCATTGTCTGAGCAACTTGGAGAAAATCCTGAAACAATGTATCGAGGTTAACCTAGTGTTAAGTTGGGAAAAGAGCCATTTTATGATTTAAGAAGGAATTGTCCTCGGTCACATCGTATCGCATAGGGGCATCGAGGTAAATCGAGCTAAGGTTGATTTAATTTCCAAACTTCCTCCACCTAGCTCGATTTGATAGATTCACTCCTTCCTAGGACATGTTGGCTTCTACCGAAGGTTCTTTAAAGACTTTTCCAAGCTTTCCAAACCCTTGACCGACCTTCTAGCCAATGACGCCATCTTCCACATGTCTTCTGATTGCATCCAGGCTTATCACACCCTCCGGGACTTAGTCTCCACTGCACCTATACTTCAACCCCCAGACTGGTCCCAAGACTTTGAGATTATGTGTGATGCATTAGATTTTGCCATAGGCGCTGTCCTGGGACAAAGGCAAGACAAGAAGCCCGTGGTGATCTACTACGCAAGCAAAACATTGGACGAGGCCCAACGTAATTATACGGTCACAGAGAAAGAGTTGCTCGCTGTAGTCTTTGGACTTGAAAAGTTCCAATCATACTTGCTGGGATCCCATGTGACTATTTACACTGACCATTCAGCCATCCGGCACCTGTTGGCCAAAAAGGATGCAAAGCCCAGGCTCATCAGATGGATCCTGCTTTTGCAGGAATTTGACCTGGAAATTCGAGACAAGGCCAGATCGAAGAATGTGGTGGCTGACCACTTGTCTAGACTTCATCCAGACCACATTGGACCCTCCCTACCTCTATCTGACGCCTTCCCTGATGAACACATCCTGGCCGTACAAGATAAGAAAATGCCGTGGTATGCTGACTATGTCAACTACTTGGTTGTAGGACAAACCCCGCACAACTGGTCTAGACAGCAACGGGACAGGTTCTTGGCTGAGGCCAAGCACTATTTCTAGGATGATCCCATGCTGTTTCGCCTCTGTGTTGACCAGATCATCAGGAGGTGTATCCCCGAAGATGAAGTTTAGAGTGTTCTTTCCTTTTGTCATGACCAGGCTTGTGGCGGCCACTTCTCTGGAAAGAAAACAGCTGCAAAAGTTTTGCAATCTGGATTTTACTGGTCGTCCCTATTTAAGGATGCACACAACTTTGCCAAGACTTGCTCACACTGCCAAACGCTGGGGACCATGACCAAGAGAGATATGATGCCCCTTCAGCCTATTTTGATTGTCGAAATCTTCGACGTTTGGGGTATCGATTTTATGGGCCACTTTCCACCATCCAATGGCTTCAAGTACATCCTGGTCTCAGTTGATTATGTTTCCAAATGGATTGAAGCCGTCGCCACCCGCCGATGCGATCACAAGACTGTCATGGACTTTGTTAAGAAGAACATCTTTTCCCAGTTTGGAATACCCAAGGCCATGATCAGTGATGGTGGAAGCCATTTTATCCATTCCCAATTCCGTGCCCTACTTAGAAAATACGAGGTGAACCACCGCATTGCTACCCCATATCATCCACAAATAAATGGGCAGACTGAGGTCTCAAATAGACAAATCAAGAACATTTTACAGAAGACTGTGAGACCTGACAAGAAAGACTGGTCTACATGACTTGATGATGCCCTGTGGGCATATAGGACTGCTTTCAAGACCTCGATAGGCATGTTGCCTTATTGCCTGGTCTTTGGCAAAGCCTGCCATCTTCCTGTCGAATTGGAACACCGGGCTTACTGGGCTGTCAAGCAATGTAACATGGATCCCCAGTTAGCTGGTGCGCAGAGGACGCTCCAATTATCTGAGCTCGAAGAAATTCATCAGGATGCCTTTGACAATAGTCGACTGTATAAGGAAAAAATGAAAGCCGTCCACGACTGACTCATTCATAGAAAAACCTTTGAGCCTAACCAGCAAGTCTGGCTATTTGACGCCCACCTAAAACTCTTCCCAGGGAAACTTAGGTCCAAATGGATAGGACCATTTCAGGTGGTGAAGCCCTACTCTAATGGGGTAGTTGAAATTGCTGATCCTAACACTGGGCACACTTTTAAAGTCAATGGTCAACGATTGAAGTATTTTCTGGCCCAGGTTCCCCCAAAGGAGAGTGTCACCCTCGTTGAGGGCTGACACGGAGCACCGCCCAGCTGGAGGCGTTAAACTCAGCGCTTCCTAGGAGGCAACCCAGAGGATTCAAACTGATCCAGTAGTTTACGTTACTCAGGTACTATCCTTTTGAACCCTTATGCATCCATGTACTTGCCAATGAGGACATTGTCCAACTTAATCATGGGGGGGGTGGTAAATTGCATAATCCTGAGCTCATTTAATCAGTCTAAATAAATAAATAAATAAAAAAAATTGAATTTAGGAAGAAAACTTAGGCATTAGAAACTTGTCAATAGTGGGAAATAATACAAAAAAAACTTAAACACTTAGAGTTTTCAAGACTTCAGGCTCAATCAGCCCTAGTGTCCGTTAAAATATGGATTTAGCTTCGAGTCCTTGCAACCTTAAGCTATTCTAATCCACCTACTAAATAAGGTGATAAGTATACGACTTATTAACTCATCCTTTAACTCAGAAAAACTTTGAGTCTAAGCATCTGCACACATTCTTGCACAGACTCACTTCTCGGAGATTTTGACAGAAATTGGGTAGCTAATGAACTCTCTAGGGTGGTATGGCTGGTAAGTTGTCGTGGGTAATAGCCCATTGGCAGGTTGTCCAGAACCCAGCCACAGACCATTTCTTCTTCATTGCCTCTAGGTACATTTGAGATCAGGGAAGCCACCTACGAAAAAAAAAGGGGGAGAAGAAAAGAAAATAAACCACACTTCACCGCACAAGTATGGCTGGAAAGTGATCATGGGTAACAGCCCATTGGTCGGTTGTCCAAAGCCCAGCTTAATAACTGCATAAAAAGACCAAAACACATAAGGAAGAAGCGGGGAAGTAGTACAAGCCGTGGAGATATACACTGGAAAAATCCTTGTGTTGACCCCAATTAAAACAAACATAGGGAGAAAGCTACCAATCGAACAAATACACCTTCAGGAAAATTTATTTCCTTTTTCGGTCACCTAAGGGCGTAGAAACCCGAAGTCTATCTCAATTACCGTTAAGTGAGTCTATCACAACATTCACACCAAGATGCTTAGCTCTTAGGGTTTTGATAGAGTTTTGGGTGGGTTGGGTAGCCATAAAAAGTTACCAACCCACACTGAATTTCAAAAAAATTCTAAAATATATATATATATATACTTATACATATTTGATGTAAACACATTTACACTACTTAAGATGTTTATTTATGCATGTTCTTAAGCATAGGATTGCATTTCATGATATAAATATTGCATTACATGCATCATCTTGCATTTAGAATACTTTGAATAAAATGGAGGTTAATTGTCTCCTTTTATGTGCTTGGACAGGGCAAATATTTTATCAGGGCCTCGGATCAAAGATCCAATCATATGGATGTGATCAGGGTGACGATTGGAGTTCAACGACTCCAAGATCGCCCTAATCAGGCATCCGTAGCATCAGATAGTGACCCGGGAACCCTAGAAGATCAAGGGCTAGGATGGTGTAAATATGCACTTCAGATGATAAATCTGATAGCACGGATGAATTCGGATCGACGATCGCAGCCCAACGACACAAAAATCGAGTCAATCCGACATCCGTGGCACCATCTACAACTTCCAGAAGATGGACGGCCAAGATAGCACCACGTGGCGCCATCTCAGCCGCCCAAATGGCCGCTTGCGTCTTGTGAAAGCCCCGCACCCAATCGCTCTCTGCCGTTGGATCTTAATCCAACAGCTGTGGGCGCTCGCATTTAAAAACGCCCGCTCGACCATCCGTGCCCCATAGCGCAGTGGTTGAGCATGCTATCGCGAGCGCGGGGAGCGGGTTCGATCCGCGACGAGGAGCGGCGGGCGCGAGCGATTAGCGCGTGGGTGGAGCGTCGGATGGACATCGGACGGCCGCGCGCACCTGACAGAGTCGACGCGCAATTGGACGTGCGATTGAACGCACAATCAGACGCGCGCAGCGCGCGGGCGCGGACGCATCTTAAGCCGTCCGATCTCACGATCGGATGGCTGGAAATCAATGGACATGCGCAGGCATTGCGTGCACGAGCAGTCGAGCAGGCGCACACAAGCCGCCCACGTCACCCATGAAGGGAGCTTTAGTGACGGATTTATCCGTCACTAAAGACCCCTCATTTACTATTTTGAAGTTATAATGTCCATTTTTCCCCCACTCCTTGCAACTATAAAAGGAGACCCCCTCCATACGAAATTCTCATCCCTTCTTTCTCCTCTCTACCCCTCCAAAGCTCAAAAGAAGCTTGTCCCACAGCCAATATGCTTCTTGCGAGATAAAGTCCAATTTTCGTTCCCCTTCGGAAGTGGATCCCACGACGACGATGGCGTGCTGCTCCGTTCCCGTTCTTCTACTTCATCCTCCTTCGTCCTGCTTTATTCTCCTTCGTCCAGGCATCGTCCCGTCCGGCTCGTCCTCCAAGCAATCGTCGAGGAGGATAACTTCTCTCTCCCATTCCTATTTACATCTTTTCTAGCGTAAAATTTTCCTGCTTTATAGTGTAATTGATTTTCCGCTTTCTAGTGTAACTTTTATAATCAGTTGAAATATTGAATGAATGTTCTCTTTCTCTCTCTCTCTCTTTTAGTCTGATAGCTCCATTGTAATTATATAGCCTTGCTTAACAAAAATCCTAAAAAAATATAATTGCGAATATAGATCAACGTAGCCTCCCTATGTTCGACCCAGAATTATTTTCGGTATAAATTTTATTTGTTGAACACGAATTCTTCGCTTTTTGAACTACAACGACAGGTTTTCCAAAACCAATCTCGTAAGCGTAGCGATTCGAAAAATACCGTTCAACATTTTGGCGCCGTTGCTGGGGAGGCAACGATTTCCGATCTTTTCTTCGCATTTCTTGCACTTTATTTGTTTTCTAACTAGCTTTCTCTTGTGTCTATTGTTTTGCAGAGACCTCCATCAAGGAATCAACAAGCGGTAGACTGGAGTAAAGTGCAGTTGAAGACAACTGTAAGTGCTCCCCCATTCTTTCCCCCTCCATAGATTTCATTCGCCACATTAAATCCAAATCCCAATTAACCTAGGTGTTTGCATAAATCCTAGGAATAGTTTGGTTGTTTGGATTTTCACTCACATTCATTCCACCCTCATCCATAAAAAAAATAAAAAAATAAAAAGATAATCTTGTGGGGTAATATTCAACAAACACATAGCACACACCCACATTCTAAGCACTTGATTTGTTTTCTATTCAACTGGGTTCTGATCTGTGGAACTGGTACACACAAAGCAACACATAACAGAGTAGAAATCATTCTAGGTTAATCATCTTTGAGTGCCTAACTTAGTGGTGCATTTGTGGCCAGTTGTTTGAGTTGTTTGGGCCGCACCACTTTATTTTAAAACCAACTCATCAAGTAGCTCCTCCTTAGGGTTTTCAATTTAGGTATATTCCAGGCACTCCACTTTCTTTCTGATTTTAAAGGAAAACAATCTTCACCTGTGTTTTACAACTTGGTTTGCCTAGAAACTTGATTGCAATTCACCTAATTTGAAACCCTAAAAGCTACTTAAGCAAGATTTGAACATTAAAATTCACGCATTATCAATAATCCTGCTTGAAAACCTTGGTTGTGCACGCACTTACATAAATCTCAATCAATCATTAAAGGCACAACCCATTGTAAGGGCCCATCACATTCCATAAGCGCCACAATCCCAGGCCTTAATAAAATTGAGTAGACGTTGGCCTTAAGGTTTGATTCGCTCTTCAGGGCCTAGTCTGAGATTATTTTTGATTAACCTACTTGTACTGATTAATCTGATGTCTAGCTAGGGGAGCAGAGTCAAACGATCGTGGCTGGGGGGTAACTAGGAACTGGAGGCGAAAGCCAAAGGAAGAACCTTCTCCCCAGTCCCTCCTTCTAACTAGTTGGATTAAACAGATGCAAGTAGAGTAAATCACTTATAGTCTTAAGGCTGGTTTTGGGAGTCAGTAGATCCTTAGGCTACCCCACTTAAGGACAGCCTTGTTTTGTTGTGCTACAGGGTCCCTATCCCCAGTCCTTTCGACCTTCTCCTAGTTTATGCTGGGAAGACGGTCATTGAATCCCCGATTGGAAGACCGTTAGAACATTCTAGGAGGCACAAGTTAGATTTTAGTCAATTTGATCCCATGGCCGAACAACAGCCTCCTCTGCTTGAAAATCCATAGGAAGAATTTAGAAGGCAGCTGGAATAAATGCAGAGAATGCAAGAATGATTCCAGAGAATGCAGGGCGCTCAGCGCTTGAAGGATTTTTATGATCCTTCGAATTACGGGGAACGTCCCGGCGTCCAGATTCCAGCCGGTGACGTAGAAATCAAGCCCCAGGTGTTAAGCCTGATTAAACATTATCATGGGCTTGGCTCTGAAGATCCGTTTCAGCACTTGGAGGATTTGACCACTTTGGTCCAGACCACCAGGACTCGAAACGTTAACGAGGAGTAAATGATCATGAGGTTCTTCCCCCACTCTCTTAGGGATAAAGCCGGGCATTGGTATAGGACAATAGGAAGACCAATTACAACTTGGAATGAGTTGAAATTGGCCTTTCTGAGGAAATTCTTCCCAGTCGGTCGTACCAATGCTTTGAGACGGGCAATCACTACCTTTACCCAGCGGCCGGGGGAGCAGTTTCATGTGGCCTGGGAGCGATTCCAGGACTTATTGCGGAGGTGTCCACACCACGAGGTGCCGAAATGGCAACTCGTGCAGATCTTCTATCATGGGTTGAATGAGCAACTCAGAAACCATGTGGATGCTTCTTGCGGAGGCAATTTCCTCAATAAAGATGCAGATAGTGCACATGATTTATTTGAGGAAATGAGTGAGAATTCAATTAATCATACCTCCATGGATACTTTTAACCGGTCCCAGCAACCCAGATCAAATGTCAATGAAGTCCATGACTCTCATTCATTTGATATGGAATTGATTTGTAATAAACTTGATAAGGTGGACTTGGTTGCTAAAAGAATGGAAGAGTGGATGGCTGGCAATTCTATGAACAACTCTCAATTCACTCAATCCCAAAATTCGGGATTCCATTCCTCACGAGCTCCTTCTGGACGGGAGTTTGTGAATCAACTCGATGCGACTCAACCTATGAGTCAGCATTTCTCGGAACCCCATGGGTTCCCAACTGGGACCTTTGATCCCAGTTTTTCTGATCCTTCCCTTTCTTTCTCTCCATCCTCACCCTACGAGGATGTCTGCACTGTACAAGAGAATGTTAGATCCAATCCCTACTCGAATGCCTATAATCCAGGTTGGAGAAACCACCCTAACTTCTCTTGGAAAAATCCGAGGCAACAGACCCAATTCCGACCCAGCAACTATGCTCCGCAACGTCCAATGGGTCAGGGTCAAGTATATACTCAGTTGCCTCCGAATCAGGTCAATCAGCCAGCTTGGAATGCCCGTCAACTAGCAGGGCAGGTTGATTTGAACCGTCAAATGGTAGAGATGCAAGGATCTATGCTCTAGCTTATGCAGCAAATGAAAAACTCGTTGGACAACTTGCAATTCGGGCTCATTGCTAACTCTCGTCAACCCAGATCTCTACCATCCTGATGAGAACCTCATCATGAGCCATAACTAGCTCATTTTGACCTAATACAAAGGATAAAAGCTCCTACATATCTCAAGGAAAGGCTTAACTCAGAGAATTCTGAGTTTGAGAAGAAAACAAGTCATAAGGGATAAAAATGCAATTTTACCAGTATAATCTGCATACAGGGTAATTCAGGGCCCAAACATAGGTCAAAGCAGCTTAATAAGAATAAAAGTGGGATGAGATGATCTAGCAAGGGCTACAGCACTTCCAAGAAACTAAATGATAATCTGTAACCCTAAAACAACCCACTTCAATCCACGAGGTTCGAGGCAAAGTAAAAATAGAATAAACCCTCTAAAATTCATAGAAAAATAATCTCTAGGGTTTAGAACCTTCAATTTGGCCTTCAGAACCCATTTTGACCTACATTGAGAACCATGCCCAATTAATAACTTAATTTGGGTTTTTGCATAAATTGACCGGTCAAACAAGGTTTAATATAGAAATGAAATTCACCATCAGATTCCTTAGGTCCTAATTAATCATGTATAAAAACTTGAGCCTGAGAAGAAACCTCCTTGACCGACTTCACACTTTGGTCCTCATATATTTACTTTTTGGCCCTCAACTTTTGAACCATCGCATTTTGGCCCCTAACTCTCCTTCGTTCTTCGCATTCAGGTCCCCCTGCAAAACCTACCAGCACCATGCTCCGGCGACCTTGCGCGGAGCATGGCGCCGCGCAGGGTGAGGGGGGAAGCCTGGCAAGTAAACCGGGGGTGCCCTGCGTCGTCAGCCGTCGCAGGGACACCCCCCTGGTCGCTGTAGCCCACCATACCGGCCGTGCGAACGCACGGACGGTATGGGTTTTTGTTTCCGGCCATCCTCCGGCGAGGGAGACACGTCGTCTCCCTCCGCCTTCCTCCCTGTCTTGATCCCTATAAATACCCCCCGTTGCTCCACCAACCGGGGCAGCTCGGGTCTGACGGAGAAAACCCCCAACTTTCCTCTCTTCTCTCTCCGGCAGACGCTCACCAGCTCCGGCGGTTCCTCCCCCTTCTCCTCTTCGCTCTGCCGCAATACCAGCAGCAGAGACTTCCTCCCCTGCTCTTCCCGCGCCACGCCGCACCCAGCTGGCGCCTCTCCGGCTCTCTGCTCGCCGCCGCCCCTTTCCCTGAGCATCATCTTCTCTGGCGACAGTCGATACGACTGTCGCCCTGCTGCTCCCCCTTCGTCCCTGCAAGTAAGCTAGAACTACTTCCCTTCTTCTCCTCTTTCTTTCCCTGCTTTCAATTTGTTCAATTAAGCCCTCGACCGACCCTGACCATCGTCACCCCCTTCGTCTCCAGCCATCCTCCGGCGAGATGCTCCCATCGCTCCACAGCCTCACACACCTCGCCGACCCTCACCGAACCTCCGCCTCATCACACTGAGCACCCCCCACCCCTCCACTGCCACTCCACACCTCCGTAACGCTCCCCCGAACAAACCCATTCCTCCGGTTGCAGTCCAACCTAGGGCTGCCGCCAGACACCACCTTGCGGCTTGCCGCACAGCTCCACACCTTCGCCGTGCCACGGCGAAGGTTCCCCAGTGGTTTGATCAGGCCGAGAGGCCATATTCGTGTCCGACAGGTTTTGAGGTTCGACCGCCATTAACGCACATTGAAGCAGCTTCTCCCGCGCTCCAGGCTTGAGGACTCCAGGTCTCCAGCTGCTGCGGATTGCGGGGAGTCTTGCGAAGGTAGCCAGCCAGCAACCGACGCAAATCGAAGCCGCAGCTGCAGAAGCTAGGCCGCGGTCTCCCAGCAGGCGCACGCGAGGAAAGGCCTCCGTTTAGTTCCACATCGGTAAGCCTCACAACCTCTGCACCGTTTAAATTGATTTTGTGCATTAGCTTTACTGCCTCAGCACACGGGGTGAGGTCCCCTTCACCCGCCCGGTTACCCGGTCTCGTCCGCGCTCACGCCCCGCGGACCTGACCCGACCCGACTTGAGACTGACCTGCACTCCTCGCCCACCACGCACGCCGGTGGGCCTGGACCCGGACCTGACCCGTACCCAACTACCCGGCAGCTCTGGGAGAGCTTTCCCAAGAGTGGTTTCAGAGAGAGAGAGACGCGGGGGGAGAGGGTAGAGTAGGTTTTGTCCTCTGACGTAAGCTCTGGAGTGAGCAGGCACAGGTGAAGAAGAAGGACCGCGGAAGAAGAAGGAAGCTGAGGGAGACACTGTAGCAACAGGCAATTTAAGTCGTCTGATTTCGAAATCAGATGACGTCCTGAAGGGAAAAGAAGAAAGAAGGAGGGGCGACGTCCTGACTGGAAAAAGAAAAGAAGAAAGAAGGAGATCTGAAGAACAACAGAGGAAGGCAAGGCAGAGAAGAACACAAAAGAACAAGGGAAGAACTGAAAGAAGAAAAACAAAGAAGAAAGAAGAAGATCTGAAGAAAGACAGAAGAAAAAGAAGAAGAGCATCACCACTGCAGAAGAAGAAGATCACCTCTGCAGACAAAGAAGAAGAAGATCACCTCTGCAGACAAAGAAGAAGAAGATCTGAGACGAGGAGAAACAAAGAGAAAACAACAAATCCTTTCTCTCTTTATTTTTGTAAAAGAAACATGTATATCTCTAGAATACAACTTGCTCCCTGAGTTCGACCTCGGGAACTCTTTTCCAAGTAAAAAAATTTTATATATTTGAAATGATGGCAACAACTGGCTATATTACAACGACATAATAATAAAACCCTGTTATCTCTCGAAGCCATCGTTATCACATCCCAACCCGTACCCAACCCGCGAAACATTATAAATTCGGGCAATCAAGCCCAAGGGTATGGAAATCAGAGGGACCCGTACACACATGCTTAGGTGGTTGAGCAGGGTTCCTCATCTTCTTCTTCTACTAATCAACAATTCATGGTCAGTCAAGCCCCTTCAATCTTTCCTAACCCTCCCCAAGACCCAAATTCTTATGCTTCTGCAAATTCTGTCACTTTGAGGAGTGGTAAGAAGACTCAAGATCCACAACCACACTATTCTGATCTTTTGAATCCTGAAGAATCTAAGGAGAGAGAGGAGAATTCTAGAGGAGAAATCAAGGCTCAGGAACCTGATTCCAAAGATCTGACTCATGTTCCTTTTCCTGAAGCCTTAGCCAAAGCAAAGAAGAAGTTTGTTGATAGCAATGAGGAGCTTCTGAATTTATTTAAGAATGTTGAGATCAATATTCCGCTCCTTGATGCTATCAAGCACATACCGGCTTACGCAAAATTTTTAAAGGAATTATGTACACAAAAGCGTAACTCGAGAGAATCTGTTCCAAGGAAGGTGGTACTCTCTGAGCAGGCTAGCTCTGTTATCCTGCACTACCTCCCTCAGAAAAAGAGTGATCCTGGTGCTCCTTTGATTTCTTGCGTTATCGGAGATTACACATTTGATAGAGCACTTTTGGATCTCGGTGCATCCATCAACCTAATTCCTACTTCTCTCTAGGAGAAATTTGGGTTAGGTGAACTTCGGCCAACTTCAGTAACGCTACAGTTAGCGGACCGTTTGGTCACAAACCCGCGAGGCGTTATTGAAGATGTTATAGTTAAGGTCAAGGATTTCTATTTTCCTGTAGATTTCCTTATCCTTGGCATGGATGTACCAGATAATCTGAGGAACACGCCCATCATTCTGGGGCATCCGTTCCTGGCTACCGCAAAGGCCAACATTAATTGTGAAAGCGGTAGCATGGAAATCGCCTTTGGGGACCAACGAATGAAATTGGATATTTTTAAGGCGATCAACAAATTTGAGGATTGTGGATTTATTGAGGAACTTGATGAGGATTATGTTAATATTGAAACTTGTTTGACAGTTTCTTCAATTGAAAGTTCCTCTTTGGTTGATGAATTTGACCCGCAACCCTCTGACCTGACATCTTCGGAAGAGGTTACTGATTTTGCTCACTTAAAACCTCTTCCTATTGTTGAATCTTCAGCATCTACCATACCATCAATCATTACCCCACCCCAGCTTGAATTGAAACCATTGCCCGAGAATTTAAAATATCAATTCTTAGGACCGCAAAATACGCTCCCTGTGATTATTAGCGCTAAATTGACAAAGGAGAAAGAGATTAAATTGATTAAGGTCCTAAAGGAACATAAGGAGGCAATTGGTTGGACCATTCATGACCTCAGGGGGATCGAGCCATCTTACTGTAATCATAGAATATTATTGGAAGATGGATCCTGCCCTTCTCACCAGATGTAGAGGAGATTGAATCCAAATATGCGAGAAGTGGTCAAAAAGGAAATCATCAAGTGGCTCAATGCAGAAATTATTTATCCAATCTCTGACAGTCCCTGGGTAAGTCCTATTTAGATTGTTCCAAAGAAAGCTGGGATTACTGTTGTGACTAATGAGAGAGGTGAATCTGTCACAACTCGTTCAGCTTCCTCTTGGAGAGTTTGTATTGATTACAGGAAGCTGAACACAGCCACTAAAAAGGATCATTTTCCCTTGCCCTTCATTGATCAAATCTTGGAAAAATTAGCTGGGCAGAAGTACTTCTATTTTTTTGATGGCTATTCGGGATATAACCAAGTTCCCATCCATCCCGAGGATCAGGAAAAAACTACTTTCACCTGTCCCTACGGAACCTTTGCTTTTCGTAGGATGCCTTTTGGATTATGTAATGCACCTGCGACTTTTCAAAGGTGTATGCTAGCCATATTTTCTGACATGGTGGGAGAGTTTATGGAAGTCTTCATGGATGATTTCTCTGTTTTCGGAGAATCGTTTGACTCATGTTTGGCTAATTTGGAAATGATTCTTAAGCGATGTATCAAAACACGACTGGTCCTTAACTGGGAAAAGAGTCATTTCATGACCCAAGAGGGCATCATTTTGGGTCATGTAATCTCTGAACGGGGAATTGAAGTGGACAAAGCTAAGGTTGATGCTATCGCTAAACTTCCTCATCCCACATCTGTTAAACAAATCAGATCATTTCTTGGCCATGTGGGATTTTATCGAAGATTCATCAAGGATTTCTCGAAGGTTGCTCGTCCTTTGAGTAATCTTCTTGCCAAAGAAACGCCGTTTGTTTTTGACGAATCATGTCGAAAGGCATTTGATTTTCTGAAAACGGCAGTCACCTGTGCTCCAATTTTGCAACCACCAATTTGGGCAGCCCCTTTTGAGATCATGACCGACGCTTCTGAATACGCGGTCGGGGCTGTCCTGGGTTAGAAAATTGATCGAAAGCCCTCTGTCATTTACTACGCTAGTAAAACTCTGGATGAAGCCCAGAGGAATTACACTGTTACTAAGAAGGAATTACTAGCTGTAGTATTTGCTTTGGAAAAATTCAGTGCTTATCTCTTGGGGTCTCATGTTATTGTTTATACCGACCACTCGGCCTTGAAACATCTCTTGGCTAAAAAGGATGCTAAACCCCGACTTATTCGTTGGATTCTTCTTCTTCAAGAATTTGATCTTGAAATCAAGGATAAAGCTGGGGTGCAAAATGTGGTAGCGGATCATTTGTCGAGACTCCTAGGTGATTCTTCTTGTCTGGACATTTCGATTGCTGACACTTTTCCGGATGAAACCATTCTTACAGTTTTAGGTGTTCACTCCCCATGGTTTGCTGATATTGTTAACTATTTGGCCGTTGGTCAAATCCCTCAGGATTGGACCAAGCAACAACGAGATAGACTCAAATCTGAGGCCAAATACTACTTTTGGGAGGACCCTGAACTGTATCGCATCAGCTCTGATCAGATTATTCGCCGATGCATACCCGAGAATGAATTTAACAGTATACTCGAGTTCTGCCATGCATCTGGGTGTGGTGGACATTTCTCCGGGAGAAAGACGGCTGCAAAAATCTTGCAATCTGGCTTCTATTGGCCGTCTTTATTCAAGGATGCCCAGGACTTCTCAAGGTCATGTTCTCGATGTTAGTCACTCGGGAACATAACTAAGAGAGACATGATGCCCCTAAACCCTATTCTTCCTGTAGAAATTTTTGATGTTTGGGGCATCGATTTCATGGGACCCTTTATCCCTTCATTTGGACATCAGTACATTCTTGTTGTTGTTGATTATGTGTCCAAATGGATTGAGGCAATTCCCACCCGAACCAATGACCACAAGGTGGTCATCAATTTTGTCAAGAAAAATATCTTTAGTAGGTTTGGGATTCCGAGGGCTATCATCAGTGATGGTGGCACTCATTTTACTAATGCCCAATTCTGAAATTTATTGGCCAAATACGAGGTTAATTATCGAATTTCCACACCTTACCATCCCCAAACGAATGGACAAGCTGAGATCTCCAATCGAGAGATCAAGAACATTCTGCAAAAAACAGTTAGGCCAGATCGTAAGGATTGGACTCAAAAGCTTGAGGATGCTCTTTGGGCCTACTGTACGACATATAAAATGCCCATCGGCATGTCTCCATTCCGTTTGGTGTATGGAAAGGTGTGCCATCTACCCGTAGAGATTGAACACAGGGCATTCTAGGCAATCAAACAATGTAATTTAGATCTGAATCTAGCTGGAAAGACCAGGAAACTCCAACTATCTGAGTTGGAGGAGCTTAGAAATGATTCTTATGAGAATGCCAAGATCTACAAGGCTCAGACCAAAGCTCGACATGATCAATTGATTTCCCACAAGAGCTTTGAGACAAACCAGAAGGTCTGGTTATTTGATTCTAAACTTAAGCTCTTTCCTGGTAAACTTAGATCTAAATGGAATGACCCATTCATAATTGATTAGATTTTTCCTAATGGTGCCGTTCAGATTTCTGACCCAAAGATGGGTAACACCTTTAAAGTCAACGGTCAACGTTTAAAGCCTGTTGTTGACCGTAATCTTTCAGAACCCGTCTCAGACTCTGTTGCTCTAGCCATTCTGTGACTTCTTTGGCTGGACTTCGCCTAGCTGACGGCATTAAACTCAGCAAATGTACATATGACACAAGGCTGATACGAGCTTCATATCCATGTGACATCTTTCATATTCTACCCTTTCTTTCATGTCTCTTTTTCAATGGGGACATTACATCAGCTAAGCATGGGGGGGTGGATTCATTCTTGAATTATTTGGTCAGCCTTGTGAAATCCATGTAAATTGTCTCTCTTCTTATTTAGAAAAATTTTTAAAAAAAATTAGGAAGGATTAGTTGGACATTAGGACTTTTCAATCCTAAGAAATTTTACATTAGGATCTGAACACAAAGACCCTTCAGGTCTTTGGACTTAATTAGCCTATGTATCCACTAAAATGTGGATTTGTTTTTGAGTCCTCGCCATCTTAATTCTTTCGTAATTGGAGTAAATAAGTTTGGGTAATAAGTACACGACTTATCAACTCGCCCTCTGATTTGAGGGAATTTTAAGTCTTAGGCATCTATACACTTTCTTTGCACTGACTCATTGTTCGGTGATTTTAACAGAAATTGGGTAGCTAATGAACCTTCTAGGGTGATATGGCTGGCAAGTTATCGTGGGTAACAGCCCATAGGTAGGTTGTCCAGAGCCCAGTCACTGGACCTTTCTTAGTTTGCTGCCTTTAGGTAAATCTTAGACTAGGGAAGCCACCTACTTAAAAAAAAAAAAGAGAAAAGAACAAAAAGAAATAAGCCACACTTCGCCGCACGAGTATGGCTGGCAAGTTGTCGGTGGTAACAGCTCATCGACCGGTTGTCCAAAACCCAGCTCAAAAATGCACCAAAAATTCCCAAAACACTTAGGAAGAAGCGGAGAAGTAGAATAAACCAGGGAGATATACACTGGATTCACCCTTGTGTTGACCCCGTAAAAAAAAAAAAAAAGTAGGGAGAAAGCTACTGGTTGTAAAGATACACTTTTAGGTAGAATTCTGGTTAGGTCACCTAGAGGCATAGAAATCTAAAGTCCGTTCTAATTGCTGGTCAACGAGTCTATCACAATCACAATAAGATGCTTAAAGCTTAAGGTTCTCATCAAATTTTGGGTGAGTTGAATGGCCGTAGAAAGCCACTCTTAAACCCAAAAATTTGAAAATCAAAAAAATTAGAAAAGAGAAAAAGAGAAAAGGAAAATTTTCTTTTAATAAGGCGAGGGCTTGAAGCGGTCTGCATTTTGGCTGATACCCGGGCACTGTTGTGTCTTTGAAGGTTCAGTTCCTAAGTAGACAATTTCTTAATGATTGAAAAATAACTCAAGTCCAAATAATCTAACCTAATTCTTTTACAAATAGCATATAGTTTTTGCTAGGGACTAGTAAAAGATAGGCATGGGGGTATGATGTAAACACATTTACACTACTTAAGATGTCTATTTATGCATGCTCTTAAGCATAGGATTGCATTTCATGATATAAATATTGCATTACATGCATCATCTTGCATTTAGAATACTTTGAATAAAATTGAGGTTAATTGTCTCCTTTTATGTGCTTGGATAGGGCAAATATTTTATCAGGGCCTCGGATCAAAGATCCAACAATGTGAATGTGATCAGGGCGACGATTGGAGTTCAACGACTCCAAGATTGCCCTAATCAGGCATCCATAGCATCAGATAGTGACCTAGGAACCCTAGAAGATCAAGGGCTAGGATGGTGTAAATTCGCACTTCAGATGATAAATCCGACCGCACGGATGAATTCGGATCGACGATCGCAGCCCAACGACACAAAAATCAAGTCAATCCGACATCCGTGGCACCATTTACAACTTCCAGAAGATGGACGGCCAAGATAGCACCATGTGGCGCCATCTCAGCCGCCCAAACGGCCGCTTGCGTCTTGTGAAAGCCCCGCACCCAATCGCTCTCCGCCGTTGGATCTTAATCCAACGGCTGTGGGAGCTCGCATTTAAAAACGCCCGCTCGACCATCCGCGCCCCATAGCGCTGCGGTCGAGTGCGCTATCGCGAGCGCGGGGTGCGGGTTCGATCCACGATGAGGAGCGGCGGGTGTGAGCGATTAGCACGCGGGTGGAGCGTTGGATGGACATCGGACGGCCGCGCGCGCCCGATAGAGTCGACATGCAATTGGACGCGCGATTGAACGCACAATCAGACGCGTGCAGCGCGCCGGCGCGGACGCATCTTAAGCCGTCCGATCTCGCGATCGGACGGCTGGAAATCAATGGACGTGAGTGGGCGTTGCGTGCGCGAGCAGCCGAGCAGGCGCGCACGAGCCGCCCACGTCGCCCACGAAGGGAGCTTTAGTGACGGATATTTATCCGTCACTGAAGACCCCTCATTTACTATTTTAAAGTTATAATGTCCATTTTGCCCCCACTCCTTGCAACTATAAAAGGAGACCCCCTCCATATGAAATTCTCATCCCTTCTTTCTCCTCTCTACCCCTCCAAAGCTCAAAAGAAGCTTGTCCCACACCCAGGATGCTTCCTGCGAGATAAAGTCCAATTTTCATTCCCCTTCGGAAGTGGATCCCGCGACGACGATGGCGTGCTGCTCCGTTCCCGTTCTTCTGCTTCATCCTCCTTCGTCCTGCTTCGTTCTCCTTCGTCTAGGTGTCGTCCTGTCTGGCTTGTCCTCCAAGCAATCGTCGAGGAGGATAACTTCTCTCTCACATTCCTATTTACAACTTTTCTAGTGTAGAATTTTCCTGCTTTATAATGTAATTGATTTTCCGCTTTCTAGTGTAACTTTTATAAACAGTTGAAATATTGAATGAATGTTCTCTTTCTCTCTCTCTCTCTCTCTTTCTCTCTCTCTCTCTTTTAGTCTGATAGCTCCATTGTAATTATATCGCCTTGCTTAACAAAAATCCTAAAAAATTATAATTGCGAATATAGATCAACGTAGCCTCCCTGTGTTCGACCCGGAATTATTTTCAGTATAAATTTTATTTGTTGAACACTAATTCTTCGCTTTTTGAACTACAACGACAGGTTTTCCAAAACCAATCTCGTAAGCATAGCGATTCGAAAAGTACCGTTCAACAATATTAAAGCAAGGATTCGGGAAATTCATCTTTTGGCAGACACCCGGGCACTGCTTAGTCTTTGTAGATTAAGATCTTCGTATATTTCCTCCTATTGACAAGTGACGAAGTGTCTAAGCAATTACTTCTTAAATTCTGAAAGGAAATAAAGGCTAGAATAAACCTTGCTAGGGACTAGCAAGGAGTAAGCATGGGGGTATGATAACACTGCACAAGGGGGTGATAATTCCGTTGAATATGGCCCATCTTAAGAATAAAAGGCACAACATAAGTAGAATGGGAGCATTGCATGCATCATGTACCAAGATTGCTTATAAAATTATATTAATGGCTATTTGTGTAAGCATTTGTCAAAGCAGGCCTCAGATGAGCAATTGGACCACACGGATGGATTCAGAACGACGAACGGAGTCCAACGGACTCAAGATCCGCCAAATCCGACATCCGGAGCTCCTACAATGGGCCTAAGAAGTTCTAACCGTTGATCTGGAGATCAACGGCCCATATTGCGCCACGTCACCCCCGCTCCATCGCACGCCGCCTCTTCATCCAGCCGAGACTCGCACGCCCGCCCGCAGTCGCCACGACAAAGCGCAGGCGTGGCGCAACGGTTAGCGCGCACACCCGCTCGCATGCAACGCGGGTTCGAGTCGTGCGGAGCCTGGAATTGAAGACGGAGGTTGCGCGCGGTAAAATTGGGCCGCCCGATTAGCAGCGGACGGCCGAGATTTCGCCATGCGGCGCAGCCACAGCTCACTGGTGCCCACGAGCGCGCGTATGCCGGGCGATGACGCCCGCGCACACGCGCGCCCGAGGTGCGATCCAAGTGCAGCCAAGGAGAGATCTCAGCCATCCGATCTTCGATCGAACGGCTCTCACGCAGCGGTCGCAGATCACACGAGAAGAAGAAACAAAGCGGACGGCTAACCGATGGGCTGGAGGGCTTCACCGACGCTTTTGGGAGTGGTTTTAGCGACACTCTGGATGTCGCTAAAGCCCCTTCTTCTTTTAGGAAGCCCTTAAGCCTATTTAAACCCCCTCCAACCACTCATTCAAGGATTCACTTCCCTTGCAACTACTCCACCCCTCTCTTAGCTAGCTTTAGGCCCTCTTGTAATCGCCGGAGACGACGAGCCGCCGACGGAGCCTCCTCCACCGCCGCGGCTGCCTCGTCACTCTCCATCCTCTCTCTCTCTATCTCTTTTAAGCTTTCCATTACTTTTGTTTGAAGCATGTATTTAATGTTGTAAGCTATGAACTAAAAGTGCATGATTAATGAAGTTATTTTCTGTTCAGTTGTCACTTTAATTTCTGCTTTAGTTGCATGATCAAGCAAGGAACGCTCTAACCCTAATCTCTCTCATTTTTCAAAATCTCATCTTTCGCAAGCAAAACTCCGCGCTTTTCGTGACAACAAGTGATAAGCAAAATCCGATTTTCATGCCTCCCTGAGACTGACACTCGGACTCACCTCCGTTTACTTATTTTAAAATCGACATTGCAAGTGCAACTATAACGACACTTCTTAACACACACGCACAACAGCACATCACTACCATACGGATTTATCATCCCTTCCTTCTTCTCTCTCCTTCTCCAATGCTTAAGAGAAGCTTGTCTCACACCTAGGATGCTCCTCAAGAGCTAAAACCAAGTTTTCGCCCCCATTCCAGAAGCGGATCCCACGACGATGATGACGTGCTGCCTCATTCCCGTTCCTCCTACTTCATCCTCCTTCCCTCTCCGTTCCTCGTCTTCCAAGCGTTGTCCCGTCCAGCTCGTCCTCCAAGTGATCATCAAGGAGGATAACTTCTCTCTCCCATTCTTTTTACTGCTTTCTAAAGTAGAATTTTCCTACTTTCTAGTTGTAATAATTTCTTGCTTTCTAGTATAATCATTTCTTGTTTTCTTAGTTGTAAAAGCTTTTTGCAATATCAAGTGAATGTTTTCACTCTCTCTCTTATTGTCTACATTGATTCCATTCCATTACGATTATTCCGCCCTTTAAACAAAAGCACAAAAATATAATTGCGACTTTTGATTGACGTAGCCTCCCTGAGTTCAACCTGGGATTTCTTTACAGATTTTTCGGTATAAATTTTATTTGTTGAACGGATTTCTTCACTACCTAAACTACAATGGTAGGTTTTCAAAATCAATTTCGATAGCGTAGTCATCCGCTATTCAACATTTTGGCACCGTTGCTGGGGAGGCAACGATTTTCCGATCTTCTTTTCTTATTTCATGAACTTTACTGTCTTCTTACTTGCTTTCTCTCGTGTCTATTGTTTTGCAAATACCTCTATCAGGGAATCGTCAAGCAGTAGATCAGAGTAAAGTGTAGTTGACCTCTATCAGGGAATCGTCAAGCAGTAGATCAGAGTAAAGTGTAGTTGAAGATGACTGTAAGTGCTCCCCATTCTTCCCCCTCCATAGATTTCATTTCGTCACATTAAATTCAAGTTCCAATTAAATTAGGTGTTTGCATAAATCCAAAGATTAGTTTGGTTGTTTGGATTTTCACTCACATTCATTTCACCCTCGCATATATATAAAAAAAATAAAAAGATATTTTTGTGGGGGTAATTCAACATACACACAACATACACCCATATTCAAGGCACTTAACCTAATTGATTTTTTCTACTCAACTGGATTCTGATCTATGGAACCGGTATGCACAAATCAACACATAAAAGAGTAGAAATCATTCTAGGTTAATCATTTTTGTGTGCCTAATTCAGTGGTGCAATTGTGGCCAATTGTTTGAGTTGTTTGGGCCACACCACTCAACATAAAATCAACTCACCAAGTAGCTTCCTCTTAGGGTTTT
Organism: Thalassia testudinum; assembly: GCA_037157565.1. Lineage (NCBI taxonomy): Eukaryota > Viridiplantae > Streptophyta > Magnoliopsida > Alismatales > Hydrocharitaceae > Thalassia > Thalassia testudinum. The sequence continues at coordinate 103,674,813 of JAZHRO010000063.1, forward strand.
CAATCTCGGTTCATACTAGGCACTCCACTTTATTTTTGATTTCAAAAGGAAGGCAATCTTTACTCGTGCTTGAAAACCTGGTTTGCCTTAAACTTGATTGAATTCAACCTAATTCTAAACCCTAAAAGCTACTTAAGCAAGATTTAAACATTAAAAAATTACTCATCATAAATAATCTTGCTCAAAAACCCCGGTTGTGTACATACTTACACATACTCAATTGATCATTAAGGGCACAACCCATTTTAAGGACCCACCACATTCCATAAGCACCACAATCCCAGGCCTCAATAAAATTGAGTAGACGTTGGCCTTAAGGATTGATTCGCTCTGTGGGGCCTAGTCTGAGATTGTTTACAATTAACCTGCTTGTATTGATCAATCTGATGTCTAGCTAGGGGAGTAGCATTAAACGACCGCAGCTAGGGGGTACACTAGGAACCGGAGGCACAAGCCGAAGGAAGAACCTTCTCCCCAGTCCCTCCTTCTAACTGGTTGGATTGAGCAGACACAAGTAGAGTAAATCGTTTATAATCTTAAGGCGAGTTCTAAGAGTCTGTAGATCCTTAGGCTACCCCACTTAAGGACAGGCTTATTTTGTTGTGTTGTAGGTTTCTTATCCCCAGTCCTTCCAACCTTTTCCTAGTTTATGCTGGGAAGAAGGTCATTGAATCCTTGATTGGAAGGACCACTAGAGTATTCTAGGAGTAGATTGGATTTTGGCCAAATTGATCCCATGGCCGATCAACAGCCTCCTCTGCCGCAGGATCCACAGGAGGTATTTCGAAGGTAGCTGGAACAAATGTAGAGAATGCAAGAATTATTCCAGAGAATGCAGGGTGCTAGCCCTTGAGGGATTTTTATGATCCCTCAAATTACGGGGAACTTCCCGACGTCCAAATTCCTGCCGGAGACGTAGAAATCAAGCCCCAGGTGTTAAGCCTGATCAAGCTTTTCCATGGGCTTGGCTCTGAAGACCCATTTCAGCACTTGGAGGACTTGACCACTTTGGTCCAGACCACCAAGGTGCGAAACGTGAATGAGGAGCAAGTGATCATGAGGCTCTTTCCCCACTCTCTTAAGGATAAAGCCGCTCATTGGTACAGGACTATAGGAAGACCAATTGCAACTTGGAATGAGTTGAAATCGACTTTTCTAAAGAAATTCTTCCCTGTTGGGCATACCAATGCTTTGAGACGGGCAATTACTACCTTTACCCAGCGGCCAGGGGAGCAATTTCATGTTTCCTGGGAGCGATTCCAGGACCTATTGCGGAGGTGTCCACACCACGAGGTGCCGAAATGGCAACTCATGCAGATTTTCTACCACGGGTTGGCTGAGCAACTCAGAAATCACATGGATGCTTCTTGCATAGGCAATTTCCTCAACAAAGACGTAGAGAGTGCGCACAATTTTGTTTGAGGAGATGAATGATAATTTGATCAATCATGCCTCCATAGATACTTTAACCGGTCCCAGCAGCTCAGATCGAATGTTAATGAAGTCCACGACTCTCATTCATTCGATATGGAATTGATTTGTAATAAACTTGATAAGGTGGACTTGGTTGCTAAGAGAATGGAGGAGTGGATGGTTGGAAACTCAATGAACAACTCTCGACCCACTCAATCCCAGAATTTGGGATTCCATTCATTGCGAGCTCCTTTTGGACGGGAGTTCGTTAATCAACTTGATGTGGCTCAACCTGCGAACCAGCATTATTCGGAACCCACGGGTTCCAAACTGAGGCCTTTGATCCCGGTTTCTCTGATCCTTCCCTTTCTTTCTTTCCATCCTCACCCTATGAGGATGTTTCTGCTATATAGGAGAATGGTAGATCCAATGCTTACTCCAATGCTTATAATCTGGGTTGGAGAAACCACCCTAACTTCTCCCCGAAAAACCCAGGGCAACAGACCCAATTTCGACCCAACAACTATGCTCCGCAATGACCAATGGGTCAGAGTCATGTTTAGACTCAGTTGCCCTCGAATCAAGTCAATCAGCCAGCTTAGAATGCCCGTCAACTCGTAGGACAGGCTGATTTGAACCGATAAATGGTAGAGATGCAAAGATCTATGCTCCAGCTCATGCAGCAAATGAAAACCTCGCTGGACAACTTGCAAACTGGGCTCATAGCTAATTCTTGTCAACCCAGATCTCTACCTCTCAACCCGTACCCAACCCATGTAATATCTTGAATCCGGGCAATCAAGCCTATGGGTACGGGAATCAAAGGGATCTACATGCACATGCTCAGGTGGTTGAGCAGGGTCCTTCCTCTTCTTCTTCTTCCATAAATCAACAGTTCTTGGCTAATGAAGCCCCTCCAGTCTTTCCTAACCCTCCCCAAGATCCAAAATTGTATGCATCTGCAAATTCTGTTACCTTGAGGAGTGGCAAACAAACTCAGGATCCACAACCACACTGTTCTAATTTACCGAATTCTAAAGAACCTGAGGAGAGAAAGGAGAATTCTGGAGAAGAAATCAAGGCTTAGGAACCTGATTCCGAAGATCCAACTCATGTTCCTTTTCCTGAGGCCTTGATCAGATCAAAGAAGAAGTCTGTTGATAGCAATGAGGAGCTTCTGAATATTTTCAAGAATGTCGAGATCAATATCCCACTCCTCGACGCTATCAAACATATATCGGCTTACGCAAAATTTTTAAAGGATTTATGCACACAGAAGCATAAGTCGAGAGAATCTATTCTGAGGAAGGTGGTACTCTCCGAGTAGGCTAGTTCTGTTATCCTACACCACCTCCCTCAGAAAAAGAGAGATCTAGGTGCTCCTTTGATTTCTTGTGTCATCGGAGATTACACTTTTGATAGAGCACTACTGGATCTGGGTGCATCTATCAACCTAACTCCGACTTCTCTTTACGAGAAGTTTGGATTAGGTGAACTTTGGCTGACTTCAGTAATGTTGCAGTTAGCAGACTGTTCGATCACAGATCCATGAGACGTTATTGAAGATGTTATAGTTAAGGTTAAGAATTTCTATTTTCCTGTAGATTTCCTTATCCTTGACTTGGATGTACCTGAAAATCTGAGGAACACGCCCATCATTCTGGGGCGTCCGTTCCTGGCTACCACCAAGGCAACATTAACTGTGAAAGCGGTAGCATGGAAATCACCTTTGGGGATCAAAGAATGAAATTGAATATTTTTAAGGTGATTAATAAATTCGAGGATTGTGGATTTATTGAGGAACTTGAGGACAATAATATGAATATTGAGACTTGTATGATGGTTTCTGCATTTGAAAGTTCCTCCTCTGACGATGAATTGGACCCACAACCCTCTATGGCAGACCTGACATCTTCTGAAAAGGTTATTGATTTTGTTCACTCTCAACCTCTTCATCTTAATGAGTCTTCATAAGTATCTTCCTTACCTTCAATCATCAACCCGCCCCAGCTTGAACTGAAACCATTGTCTGAGAATCTGAAATATCAGTTTTTAGGACCACATAAGACACTCCCTATGATTATTAGTGCTAAATTAACAAAGGAGTAGGAGATTAAACTGATTAAGGTCCTGAAGGAACACAAGGAGGTAATTGGTTGGATCATTCATGACCTTAAGGGGATCGAGCCATCTTATTCCAATTACAGAATATTTTTGGAAGATGGATCCCGCCCTCCTCGCCAGATGTAGAGGAGATTAAATCCAAATATGTGAGAAGTGGTCAAGAAGGAGATTATTAAGTGGCTCGATGCAAGAATCATTTATCCGATCTCTGATAGTCCTTGGGTAAGTCCCGTGCAAATTATTCCCAAGAAAGCTGGGATTACTGTTGTGACTAACAAGAAAGGAGAATCTGTCACAACTCATTTAGCTTCCTTATGGAGGGTTTGTATCGATTACAGGAAGTTGAACATAGCCATGAAAAAGGATCATTTCCCTCTGCCTTTCATTGATTAAATCTTGGAAAAATTAGCCGGGCAGAAGTACTTCTATTTTCTTGATGGCTACTCGGGATACAACCAAATTCCTATCCATCCTGAGGATCAAGAAAAAACCTTTGCTTTCCGTAGGATGCCATTCGCCTTATGCAATGCACTTGTGACTTTTCAAAGGTGTATGCTAGCCATATTATTAGACATGGTGGGAGAGTTTATGGAAGTCTTCGTGGACAATTTCTCTATTTTTGGAGAATTGTTTGACTCTTGTCTAGCTAATCTTGAAATGATTCTTAAACAATGCATCAAAACAAGACTGGTCCTTAGCTGGGAAAAGAGTCATTTCATGACACAAGAAGGCATCATCTTTGGTCATGTAATCTTTGAACGGGGAATCGAAGTGGATAAAGCTAAGGTTGATGCTATCGCTAAACTTCCTCCTCCCACATCTGTTAAATAAATTTGATCATTTCTTGGTCATGTGGGATTCTACAGGAGATTCATCAAGGACTTTTCGAAGGTTTCTCATCCTCTGAGCAATCTTCTCATCAAAGAAACACCGTTTGATTTCGACGAATCATGCCATAAGGCATTTGATTTTCTTAAAATGGCGATCACTTGTGCTCCGGTGTTGCAACCACTAGTTTTGACAGCCCCTTTTGAGATCATGATCGACGCTTCTGATTACGTGGTCAGGGCTATTTTAGGTCAGAAAGTTGATAAGAAGCCCTCTGTTATCTACTATGCTAGTAAAACTCTAGACGAGGCCCGGAGGAATTATACTGTTATTGAGAAGGAATTACTAGCCGTAGTATTTGCTTTGGAGAAATTCAGGGCTTATCTCTTAGGGTCTCACGTCATTATATATACCGACCACTCGACCTTGAGACATCTCTTGGCCCAAAAGGATGCCAAACCCCAGCTTATTCGTTGGATTCTTCTGCTTCAAGAATTTGATCTTGAAATCAAGGATAAATCCGAGGTATAGAATGTGGTGGCGGATCATCTATCGAGACTTCTGAGTGATTCTTATCGTCCGGACATTCCGATGTTGATACTTTTCCAGACGAAACCATCCTTACAGTTTCAAGTGTCCAAACCCCATGGTTTACTGACATCATTAATTATTTGGCCATTGGTCAAATCCCCCAGGATTGGACCAAGCAACAACGGGATAGACTCAAATCTGAGGCCAAATATTACTTCTGGGAGGACCTTGAACTATACCGCATCGGCTCTGATCAGATTATTCATCGATGCATTCCGGAGAACGAATTCAAGAGTATACTTCAGCTCTGCCATGCATCTGTGTGTGGTGGACACTTCTCCAGGAAAAGACGGCTGCAAAAATTTTGCAATCTGGATTCTATTGGCCTTCTTTATTCAAGGATGCCCAGGAATTCTCGAGGTTATGTTCCCGATGCCAAGCACTTGGGAGCATAACTAAGAGAGATATGATGCCCCTAAACTCGATTCTTCCTGTCGAAATCTTCAATGTTTGGGGCATCGACTTCATGGGACCCTTCCCCCCTTCATTTGGACATCAATACCTTCTCATCGCTATTGATTACGTGTCCAAATGGATCAAGGCGATTCCCACCCGAACCAATGATCACAAGGTGGTCATCAATTTTGTCAAGAAGAACATGTTCAGTAGGTTCGAGATTCCGAGGGCCATCATTAGCGATGGTGGCACTCATTTCACTAATGTCCAGTTCCATAATTTGCTGGCAAAATACAGGGTTAATCACTGAATCTCCATACCTTACCATCCCCAGACGAATGGATAGGCCGAGATCTCCAATCGGGAGATCAAAAATATTCTGCAGAAAATGGTTAGGCCTGATCGCAAAGACTGGACTCAAAAGCTTAAGAACACTCTTTGGGCCTACCATACGGCATATAAAACACCCATCAGCATGTCTCTGTTTCATCTGGTGTATGGAAAGGCATGCCATTTACTTGTAGAAATTGAACATAGGGCATTCTTGGCAATCAAGTAGTGCAATCTAAATCTGAGTTTAGCCAAGAAGACCAGGAAACTCTAACTATCTGAGTTGGAGGAGCTTAGAAATGATGCGTATGAGAATGCCAAGATCTACAAGGCTTGGACCAAAGCTCTACATGACCAATTGACTTCCCGCAAGAGCTTTGTGCGGAACCAGAAGGTCTGGCTATTCGATTCTCGACTTAAGCTCTTTCCTGACAAACTTAGGTTGAAATGGAATGACCCATTCATTATCGACCAGATATTTCCAAATGAAGCTATTCAGATCTCTGACTCGAAGACGGGTAATTCATTCAAAGTCAATGGTCAACATCTGAAGCCTGTTATTGACCGTACTATTCTAGAACCCGTCTCAGACACAGTTACTCTAGCCATATTGTGACTTCTTTGGCTGGACTTCGCCTAGCCGATGGAATTAAACTTAGCAGTTGTACAGTTTGACTCAGAGCTGACCCGAGCTTCATATTCAGGTGATATCTTCCATACTCTACCCTTCCTTTCATGCCTTTTATTCTCAATGTGGACATTGCATCAGCTAAACATGGGGGGTGGATTTATTTCTGAATCATTTTGTCAGCTCTGTGAAATTATTGTAAATTCTATTTCTCTTCTTATATATACATAAAAAAAAAATTGAATTAGGAAGGAATACTTGGACATTAGGACTTTTCAATCTTAGGAAATATTACAATAGGATCTGAACACTAAGATCCTTCAGGTTTTTGGGCTTAATCAACCCGGGTATCTACTAAAATGTGGATTTATTTTTCAAGTCATCACCATCCTGAATTCTATTTTAATTTAACTAAATAAGTTTAGGTGATAAGTACACAACTTATCAACTCGCCCTCTGATTTGAGGGAACTTTAAGTCTAAACATCTACACACTATGTCGCCACTGACTCGTTGTTCGGCGGTTTTAACGAAAATTAGGTAGCTAATGAACCTTCTAGGGTAACAACCCATAGGTAGGTTGTCCAGAGCCCAGTCACTGGACCACTCTCTTCTTGCTGCCTTTAGGTAAATCTTAGACCAGGGAAGTCACCTACTTAAAAAGAAAAAGAAAGCCAAAAAGAAAAGAAAAAGAAAAAGAAAAAGGAGAAAAGAAAGAAAAAAAGAAAACAAAAGAAATAAGCCACACTTCACTGCATGAGTATGGCTGGCAAGTTGTCGGTGATAACAGCTCATCGACTGGTTGTCCAGAACCCAGCTCAAGAAATGTACTAAAAATTTCCAAAACACTTAGGAAGAAGCAAAAAAGTAGAATAAGCCGGGGAGATATACACTGGACCCACCCTTGTATTGACCCCATAAAAATAAAAGTAGGGAGAAAGCTACCAGTAGTAAAGATACACCTTTAGCCAGAACTCTCTTTTTAAGGTCACCCAGAGTCATAGAAACTTGAAGTCCATTCTAATTATCGATTAATAAGTCTATCACATTCACAATAAGATGATTAGAACTTAGGGTTCTCATCAAATCTTGGGTAGGTCGAGTGGCCATAGAAAATCACTCTATAACCCTAAACTCAAAAATCCAAAAAAAAAAAGAAAAGAAGAAAAAGAGATTTTTCCTTGAATAAGGTGAGGGATGAGGTGCTCTGCATTTTGGCAAATACCCGGGTGCTGTTGTGTCCTTGAAAGTTCAGATCCTGAGTAAAAATTTCTTAATGTTGAAAATGATTTATGCCTAAGTAATCCAACCTAATTCTTTTATAAATAGCATGTAGTTTTGCTAGGGACTAGCAAATGATAAGCATGGGGGTGTGATGTGCATACATCTGATTAACCTAAAATGTCTATTAATATATGTTCTTATTGTCACATTAGCATTATACATTGTAAATAGTGCATAACATGCATAATCATGCATTTATATCAAGTTGTATAAATTGTATAGTAATTGTCTCCTTTTTATGGTCAGGGATAGGGCAACTTTTTATCAGGGTCTCGGATTGAAGATCCAATCATACGAATCTGATCAAGGCGACGATTGGAGTTCAACGACTCCAAGATCGCCCTAATCGAACATCTGTAGAACTAGATAGAGACCGAGGAACCATAAAGAGTAAGGGTCAAGATGATGTTAATCCGCACCTCAGACGACAAATCCGACTGCACGGATGGGTCCGGATCGACAATTATAGCCTAACGACGTGAAAATCGATCCAATCCGACACCCGTGGCACCATCTACAACACTCAGAAGATGGACAGCCTAGATAGCGCCATGTGGCACCATCATAGCCACCTAGCACCGGCCGCAACTCTTCTTCTTCACCTGATCGACAAATCTCAGCCGTTGGATGCCCATCCAACGGCCGAGAACGTGCCATGCCACCGCTCATCCAACGCTCTCCTCATTTGAAGGTGTAAGCAACGCTTGATCTCGACCGTCAGATGAAGATCCAATGGTTGAGATCGGCCGTGTGCAAAACTCTCCACGCAACACAAACTCACGCTCAACGCAGCAGTCGAGCGCGCTACTCGAGTGCGTGACGCGCGTTTGAGCTCGCATTTGCTGCGAGTGGGCGCGCGATTGGAGCCGCACGATGTGCATCCAGCGGTGGAGATCGACCGATAGCGCCCATGCACGATCAGATGCGCAACGCTTACATGTAATCGTACGTGGGCACGCGGTGCGGGTGTAGGTAGTTTAAGCCGTCTGATCTCTTGATCAGATGGCTGAGCACGTGCGAACATGCGGGAGCATTGAAGAGCACGGAGGCAAGGGGGCACGCGAGTGGCGTGCACGTCGACCACATTCAGGCCTTTAGTGATGGATAAATCTGTCACTAAAGGTCCTGAATTAATGTTTTGAATGTTGAAATGTTTAAAATGCCGCCACTCCTTACAACTATAAAAGGAGACCCCTACAATATGGATTTCTTATCCCTTCCTTCTTCTCTCTCCCTCTCCAAAGCTCAAGAAAAGCTTGTCCCACACCCGGGATGCTCCTCAAGAGCTAAAACCAAGTTTTCACCCCCGTTCCGAAAGTGCATCTCGTGACGACGATGACGTGCTGCCTCATTCCCATTCCTTTTGGTTTGTCCTCCTTCTTCCTGTTCCATTCCTCGTCTTCCAGGCATTGTACCGTCCGACTCGTTCTCTAGGCAATCGTCGAGGAGGATAACTTCTCTCTCTCATTCTTTTTACTGCTTTCTAGAGTAGAATTTTCCTGCTTTCTAGTTGTAATAATTTCTCACTTTCTAGTATAGTCATTTCTTATTTTCTTAGTTGTAAAAATATTTTGCAATATCAAGTGAATGTTTTCTCTCTCTCTCTCTTATTGTCTATATTGATTCCATTCCATTGTGATTATTCCGCCCTTTAAACAAAAACATAAAAATATAATTGCGAATTTTGATCGACGTAGCCTCCCTGAGTTCAACCAAGGATTTCTTTACAAATTTTTTGATATAAATTTTATTTGTTGAACGGATTTCTTCACGACTCAAACTACGGCAAGTTTTTAAAACTAATTTCGATATCGTAGTCATTTGCCTTTCAACATAGCCCATTGGTAGCCTGTCCAGAGCCTAGTCACACGACCATTCTTTTCCTGCTACCTTTAAGTAAATCTTAGAACGGGGAAGCCACCTACTTAGAAAAAAAAGAAAAGAAAGAAAAGGTGAAAAGGAAAGAAAAAAATAAATAAGTCACACTTCACCGCACGAGTATGGCTGGTAAGTTATCATGGGTAACAGCCCATTGGTAGGTTGTCCAGAACCCAGCTTAAGAAATGCATATATAATTCCAAAGCACTTAAGTAGAAGTGGAGAAGTAGAATAAGTCGGGGAAATATACACTGGGTTCGCATTTGTGTTGACCGCATAAAAATAAAAGTAGGGAAAAATCTATCGGTCGAATAGATATACCTTTAGGCAGAATTTCTTTTTAATGTCACCTAGGGGAGTAGAAACCTGAAGTCCATTTTAATAGCCGATCAGTGAGTCTTTCACATTTTACACAAAGATGCTTAGAATTAGGGTTCTCTTCGAGTCTTAGGTGGGTTGAGTGACCGTAGAAAGCTACTCTGAAACCCTGAACTCAAAAATTCAAAAAGAATTAGAAAAGAAGAAAAGAAGAAAAAGATCCTTCTTTGAATAAGGTGAGGGCTTAAGGCAGTCTGCATTTTGGCAGACACCCAGGTGCTGTGGTGTCTTTGTAGTTTAAGTCTTAGTTGAAATCTTTAAGTGTTGAAAAATAACTATTGCCCAAGAAATCCAACCTAATTCTCTTATAAATAGCATTAGTTTTGCTAGGGACTAGCAAAAGATAGGAATTGGGGTGTGATGTAAACATGTTTATATCACATAAACCGTCTACTTTTGCACGTTCTTAGGCATATAGATGCATTATACATTATAAATGTGCATAACATGTATCATCTTGTATTTATGTTATGTTGTATAAATTTTAGGTTAATTTTCTCTTTTTGTGGTCAGGAAATAGAGTAATATCTTATCGGGGCCTTGGATTGAAGATCCAATCGTATGGATCTAATCAGGGTAACGATCGGAGCTCAACGACTCTAAGATCGCCTCGATTGGACTTCCGTAGCATCAGATGCAGTCTGAGAAAGATCAGAGGTCAAGGGACCAAGATGGTGTAAATCCATACATTAGATGACAAATCTGACTGCACGGATGGGGTCAGATCAATGATCGCAGCCCAATGATGTGAAAATCGGTCCAATCCGACATCTGTGTCACCATTTACAACTTACAGAAGATGGACGGCCAAGATGGTACCACGTGGCACCATCCTAGCCACCCAACGCATGCCAAGGCCTCCCACTCTACCTCTCCAAGTGAACATCAATGCTTAATCTCGACCATTGGATGAAGATCCAACGATCGAGATCTGGTGTGCACAAAAGCTTTCGCGTGCCTTAAACACACGCGTAGTGCAACAGTTAAGGTGCTGTGTGAGTAGAGATTGCGCGCTCGATTCACGGCGCTGCACTCTCCTTCTCGTGCGCGGGCGTGAAATCCAGCCGCTCGATCAGACGCCATTGACCCAGATCTTCAGATTAGACGAACGTGTGATTCGATGCTCAACACTCACACCCGATCTCATGCGTAGGAGCGCGACGAAGGCACGGGCGAGATTGATTTTAAGCCATCCAATCTCTCGATCGGACGGCTAATATTGCATGTTTGTGTGTAGGCATTTTGTGCGCAGAAGGAGAGGAGGTGGAGGTGTGCACACGTTCTTCAACAACATGGGGTCTTTAGTGACGCTTAAATCTGTCTCCGTCACTAAAGACCCCCCATTTAATGTTTTAAGAATGACCTATTTGCCCATTCAAACTTCACCTATAAATAGCCCTACGACCCCTACACTTTCATCATCCCTTCCACTCTTCTTTCACCCCCTCCAAAGCTCTAAGAGCTTATCCCAAACCTGGGATGCTCCTCTAGAGTTAAAAATATAATTTTTCCACCTTCTCATCTCGTTCGTGGAGCATTCCGCGATGGTCCTCTCACCGTCGTTAGGGAAGCAGATCCCGCTGCGACGTTGCCTTGCCCCATTCTCTGTCATTTGCTGTCATTCTCCTTCGTCCCGCATCTCACCACCTTCGTCCGGGCACTCCGTCAATGCGGCTCGTCCTCCAACCAGCCGTCGAGGACGATAACTTCTCTCCACCTTCTTTGTACCGCTTTCTAGAGTAGATTTACCACTTTCTAGTTGTAATCTTTCCAGCTTTCTAGTGTAATGATTAGTTGTAATGAACATCACTTAATGATTGTGAAATCCATGTTTATTCTATCTCTATTTTATCTTTATTTGTAATATTCTCTCTCTCTTCTATTCATTATTATTTAAGTAGATAGCTAATTTAGATTCATTTCAACCAGTTATTCTACTTTGTGACAAATAAAATGAACATGATTTTTAATCAAACGCTTGCCTCCCTGTGTTCGACCTGGAATTCCTTTCAAGTTTCGGTTAAATTTATTTGTTGACGGCTTTTCTCGTAAATCACACTACAATGACGAGTTTTCAAAACTCAAATCTATTTGCGACGATTTTCCACTCCAACAGTTATCTCGGAGTTGTTGAACTCCGATCGTCTTCCTGATCAGATCCGTATGGTTGGATCTTAAATTCGAGGCCTCGAAATGATATTACCCTGTTCCCTAACCACAAAAAAGGAAAATTAACCTATAATTTGTATAATCTATCTTAAACACATTATAATGCATGTTATATAATATCTATAATAATGAATGTTTCTATGACACTAGACACATGTATAAATAGATATTTTAGGTCAATTAGATGTATGCACATCAGCCTCCATGAATTGTAAATCTGAAGCACATGAATAATATTCCCGAATTCATGTGATAGAGAAAATCATAAAAGAGATCACCCCCAATATGCTTCAAAGAGACTCATTGTAACTTTTATTTCATAATTTTGTTTATTTTAATGATGATGCTATAGAAGCCCTCATCATTTCAAACATTGGAATTTCATTCTTTTTAAAGATGATGCTAGAAAAGCCCTCATCATTTTAGGATAATAAGTTTGAGCACTCATGGATGATGGAGAGTTACTTTATTTTCTTCAAAAGTTGAGTCTTGATAGAATCATTGATGAGATTAATTAAAGCATACTAAAGTTCATAGACTTCCAATGTAGAATAATTTATAAAGAAAGGAGACCATTGGAAGGACTTTTTTTAACCTCCATTGACCTAAGTGTGCATATTCATTGGATTATATAGAAAATTTAGATAATGCGATAATGTAGAAAATAAAAACAAAGAAGGCAAATTGTGTCAAGCATCTTAGAGTAAAAGTTAATATTTAATACAAGATTGTTTCAAATGTAAAATAAAATATGAAAAAGTACAGTTAAGCATATTTTTCTCGCGCGGTAAAGCTTGGACTAATAAACTAGTTATTATCAAAAACAAAGGACATATGAAACGGTAAGAGAGGGTTCTATAAAGTATTCCCACGCGTCCATCCCATAAGATTCACGAGAAGAGTCGCCGTTGACGCCGCCAGGCACCGACATCAGCGTCGGCATCAGCACCTCAGCCATCCTATTACGGCCCTTTTGGAAAATACTCAATTTAGTTATTCAGTACCCTTCTCAATTATTTGTTTTAACTTTTTAGTCCCTAATGCTGAAGATGCAATACAATTCTTTTAAACTTACGGGTCAGTTTAGAAGGTAGAAATAAAAAGTAGCAATAAGGATGGAAAAAAAAAATATGTTGCCGGATGTGGGATCATAAAATGCTTCCCACCATGGAGCAAAAATGTTAACTAAGAAATAAACTTAAAATTGTTTTTAGTTTAATATAACGGAGATAATTCGGGTAACGGTACTAGAAATGTATGGCATATTTGAATCATGGAAAGAGCAGATAGTGCAACTTATGGACGGGATTTGGGATTTGAGAGAAGCTAAACCTGGAGGGAAGGACCTAAATTGTGAGAAATATAAGTCAATATTTCTGGGTTAGCGATTCTATGCGGAACATCCTTCACGGATAGGGTTCGTCTGGAAAAGTTCCAAGCTTAATTTCCGCACATCCTGGGGATCCTCTTGCACCTTATTGTCCAGATTCGTCTAGAATTGCAAAGTTTCCTCAAGATATCATTTAAATACAACGTTAAAAGCTATGCACAAAGAAAGAGTATGCTAACGGATCATCCTCGGCCCTCTTCCTTTCTGAAAGCTTGTGTCCAACGAAAGAAAGGTACGGAAAACACCACCGGGGAATAATGCACGAACGAAGAATATGACCAATGACATGCACATGTCCATATCATCTTGGCCGGCACAGATGCCATATCCTTCCAAAAAGGAGTCCCCAAACAATAACATGATTTATGGAGATACTTTATTTTTTCTTAAGAGAGGAGCAAACCCTAGATAATTTATTCTATTCCAGAGGTGGGATAAAAACCAACTGTATAATAAGAACAAAATCAAACCGGAAATGTCCCACCAAACACGAAGGTTGAAAATATTGCATGCAGCACCCTCCAAAGAAAGATTATACACCCTTAACTTCATCTCTCACCATTTGCAAATTTTCTTACTATCAGGTAGTGCCCTAACTTCTAGGCTTTAGCAAGTTTCTCGCGCTCACTCCTCTCCACAACGGTGACAATGCCCTCAACTCTCCTTGGCTACGACAACTTCCTCTATTAACCACTCTTTAGGTTACCGTTAACCTCACTACTAGAAAAATAGGTTTTTACGATGCTTTAGAAGCAATGATTTTTGTTAAAAGTATCTTCTATATTGACATTCACCGACTCCATTCGATCATGAGCGGATCATATAAACGACGGTTTTCAAACACCACATGTCAATTTTCAAACTGTCTGCTTAATACTATAAATAGCAATTTTACGAAAAATCATCCTCATAAGTAAATTTGAAAATTGCTCCTCACATTTTGTAAGTCATCTTCTAATTCGTTATTTAGATGAAATGGATCATAAAGTAATAGATGACACTTGAATTGGAGCTTGGTAGCTAAGAAAATAGGAAAACCTAAAAACATGAATGAATATATCTCTATAACTAAGATTAAACAAGTACACGAGTGATCAGTGTTAAAGCATAAAATAGGATTGTTTTTCATAGAATGTGAGAGTTAGAGGTGAAAATAGGTAGTTAACTTGAAAATAATCATAGTTAAACCAACGAATAGGTAGTTAATAAGTCAACTTGAGAAAAAAGCCAAGGTGCATTAGATATGAAAAGAGTTAAGAAATTAAATGACTAGAAGATGAAAAAAAAAATATACAACATAAGTTATGAATAGAGTTATGTGTTTTATAGACCATATGATTCAAGTGCTCTACTTTTTCACTTTTAATTATGTGCATTACATATGTAGGCTATGCCTAAGGTTTAGTTTTTTTATGTCTATACATAAGAAGTGCGGTGTGCCCACGATTTTGTTTTTAAAATTTAAGTTGATTTTTTTTGTATACAGGATTTGGAAAAATATCCATAATATAAGGAAAACTCTACCAAATTTTTTTTACTTTATATTATGTTTATTTGTTTTCAAGTATTTGTATAAGTACCAATCATTTTTCTTTTAAATGCATGTGTAGATGAAATACAAGAAGTTTGCGTTTAGGGGTAACAAAGGTGACCACGCCACCTCGGAGGGGTAGGAATGATACCCAACCACCTTCCGCCAAGAGCTAATAGTTTACGTCCCTAATCGAGCATTTACGAGCTCTCGTAGATATTTTCAGCCTAGTGATCTTACCCGACAGAACCATAACAAGGTTAAGAGGGTGGTCACCCCTGTAGAGCTAGAGCTAGAGGTTGCCACCCACTACCCTAATGGCAATGACAACGAGGATGATGATGAAGACAAGGGTGGCAACGACAACAAGGATGAGGGTGGGGGGGAGGGTGAGGACGACTATGTTGAGGTACAACAATCATGATGGCATCACCATCATTCACTGTATCTAACCTAATTTAGCTAAGTCTTAAGAGTAAATTCACCTAAATCATACAAACAAAAAGTATAATTCAACCAAGAGGATAAGAATCATCAAATAATCCCAAAAGGTAGCTAAATAGGCTGAAAATAGTCTATCTAGGGTTTTTCTCTGAAAAATAGGCTATAAAAATAATAATTAAACCCTAATTTTGTCCAGACCCAAATTAAAATAGTTTTGAGAGAAATAAATATAGTCTAAACCTTCTAAAAATCATTTAAAATTATCTTATATGGTTTGATACAGTCAATTTGATAATCGGAACCCGTTTTGACATAACACAGAATTGTAAATGGGAATTTGATACGATTTGGGTCAATTTGTAAATTGATCATACAAACAACATCAAAATACAAAATCGAGGTTACCATTAGATTTCCTATGTTCTAATTAAGCTACCATAAAAAGTTGGACTGATTTGGACCTCATTTGCACCTACTTTGCATTTTAGTCCTCAACTTTCAAATCTTTTCAATATGGTCCAAAACCATTACTCTTAGGTCCTTTTCTCTTACACTTGGGTCCCTTGGCACCTTCTTCTTCAACTGATTGAAGCACCTGATGACTGCCATTGACGCTGAGAGTCAAGCTCGGTTGGCGGCCGCCTCGAGCCTCAAACGCCTTCAACTCCTAAAGCAAAGTCGTGCCTCATGTCGTTCCGCATCCATTGGTGGTGGTTTCACAGCTAGAGATCACGTCAACCGCCCACAATAGATGGTCAAAGCCGGTGCACTTGTTGCGAGCTCTCTGAGCATTTCTCACAGCCTCATGCCTTCGGTCGCTCCAGCGTAGGGCTATAAAGACTCATGAGCCCCTTCCGATTTCCCTCGTCCAGAAATCACACTCATTTCCTCTCTTCTTCTTCCCCGAGTGTAGCCATTAATGGACCTTGGAGCTTCTTCCTCCCCGTTGATCCGCTGCCCCTCACCACCAACTGAGGACATAGCCGCCTTCCCTTCTTCCTCGTCGTGCTCCCCATCAAAGGGCACAGTCGCTTAACCACTTCCTCAACTCCAAACTTCCTCGCCGAACTTCTTCTTCTCCTCCACATCCGGCATTTTTCTCCCCTACCCTCTGACCTCCTCTCCTCCTCTCATGTACTCTCTTATCTTCTCCTCTCCCTGTAGGGTAGTTTGCCCCCTTTAGATCTAGGATCCACCACCACACACCCACTATCCGCATCATGCCTCATCGACCACCCCACGAGCATTGCCTCAACGAGAGGAGCAAAAGCCCTCTCTCAATTGAAGGGATCGGCCACCCATGAGCTCCACCAGACACCCACGTCCACCACTGCCTTCGTCGCATCCACCCGACCTCCATCCTCGTCACACGAAATCGACCACGCCATCACCTTCAGCAAGGTCCAGTGGAGCTTCTCGATCATTTAGTTAAGGCTAGAACTCCCTCCCACAACTGATCCATCAACGTCAGTCGACCTATCAATGTCGACCTCCACCGGTCCTCTCCAACCATCTATGTGTAGGCAAACTTCGCAGGAAGACTCCATGAAGCCACGTAAAGCTTTTGGGATCTCCAGCAGGGACTCTGAAGCCTTGAAGCCACACGGCCAACTTCCCTTGCGACTGCATTAAGGAGAAGGAGCTTAAGCTCCTGACTGCACATAGGGAGCCATATGCAATAGAAGAAAGAGATTCAGGGACCTTTCTGCAACACATTAGAGACCTGATTGCAAATATCAAGGATTGATTTGAAAATTAATTATTAGTCCTTATTATTGACTGTTGGGGATATGAATTAACATATTAAGCTCCAAACATTAGTGAATTGACATTTCAATGCTTAATCCTATCATTTCCTAATTATTCTTAAGTTGAGCATTAAGTAAATAAGATTTCTTCGTTTGCATTATTGAGAGATTTACCTACATGTTTTCGAACTAAACTTCACGTGTAGGCAATCAAATTAATTGTAGCTAGTTCTTGGGCCTCAATTCTTGTAAATAATTAGTGGTATTTGAGCACCAGCTTGTTCTTAGCGAATGACCTTGGAATACTTTTATTTCGAGAATTATAAATCTAAATGTTCAATTCTCTTTAATCAACTGTACTACAATGTGCAATTTTTATACAACGATCGAAGCGAATAAATAAGTCACCTCAGAAGACCCTCAAGCTGAGGCAGGACTAGTTGTGGTAAGAATTGAGCGAATAGCTTATATTTATTGCTAGCATTTAATTTATGTACATTTGTTTGTAATGTTCTAATTTTTTGTTATATTTTTCTTCTCAGGTAATAAAAAAAATGTAAGACGTTTGACAAGAAATACATATTTAGATGCACTTCCAGAGGGGATGAGGATCAAAGTGCATCTCAACAAAGAAGGAAAAGATCTAGACTACCCCCCATTCACTAGTAGACTCTCTAGGATGGTAAAGGAGCCTGTCCCCTTTTCTTATTTTTATTGGAGGAGGGTCTCGAAGATGGTAAAGAGGCACCTTATTCATAATATGGAGGTAATAATTCTTAACATCTATACATACATATGTAGGTGTTAGTTCAATCATTTCTAATCCATTTATATTATTGTTTAATACAGGCAATTTTTTGATTCAGATGTTGATTCAAATGTCACCAAGTATATCCTCCATCATGCCGCATCGTGACATCGTGATTGGAGGATGACGATGAAGACTCAGGTAAAATACGTAATATTATCAATCTTTCCATTATTTACTTAATGAAGTTCTTCTGACATTTTATTTTTATAAGTTAGTTTTATAAGAAAATGTCGTCACATGTGGAGGAATTGAGGAATCAGCCTCCTACAATATTAGTAAATATTTGGAGAGAATGTTGTGAGCATTGGAAGAAGCCTGAAATGGCCAAGATAGATATAAATACTTGCAAAGGTATTTTGTAATAAATGATTTAATTATTTTCTCATTACAATATGTAATTCGTATAGGATCAAAAGAAGTAGAACAAGGCCAATAGGACTAAAGCTTAACCACAGAACCACTATTTGGGTTGAATGAGTATAGATAGAGTGAAGGCAAAATATATAAGGAATTTCTGATTATTTCAATTCTACTGTTTTAATTGGTAGTTAACCTAGGTTGTAGTTATTATTAGTTACAATTTGAAATATATTTACAAGCACATTCACATAACGGTGCCACACTCGATCGAATTGGTGTCTATGAGATAACTCATAGCAAGGCCACCACCGACGGTGGGCGAACATGGATACATGAGACATACTAGATGAAGCACGTAAGTTACATTTAATTATCATGCATTTTAAAATTTCTACTTATTTTAATATGACATTATATTAATCATCATAATTTAAATTATAATTTATAGGGAGAAATGATGAACTTAATCAATTCCCTTGCTCTGGATGCCTCCTTTGGGACTTAGCAACGGCTTCCTATGACACCTAAGGAGGCTTTTAGGAGTGTCATGCCTCCAAAGCATGGAGGCTTCGTTCGTAGTGGTGGGAGGAATCAAATGATCTCCAATTGGTATGAGTGAAAGGGGTCATCATTGTCAGTTGTCGTCAAGCAGCTATAGACACAAGTTCAAACATTATAGTAGGAAAATCAGCAAACACAACAGCAGCTCCAAAATGTCACCTCACAGCTACAGTAACAAATTCAAGCCTAAGATGCCAAACAATTCTTGGAGCAATAGAGGTAGGTGATGGAGCAGCAGAGAGTTGAGATGCAGGAGATGATGGCATTTTTATGAGGTAGCGATCGAGATCCCACTTCCTATCACTTTCAGCCTTGTAGATACGACAATGACTTTGGTGGTACTGGAGCGAGTCACGTGATAGGAGTTGAGGCATGACTTTACATTTCTTTTGTATTTTCCTTAGCTAGGTTACTATGTATTTTCTTTAGTTAGGTTTACATTTCTGTATTATTTACATGTATATTTTGACATTACAACATAACTTTTTTGATTGGTGACACTATTTTCTGTTGTTATATATTGTATAGTGTCAATTAGTTCCCACCAGCATTTATAGGTAAACATATCTATAATACTTAGATTTGTATTATTTAAAAAAATATATATACCATAATTTAGGATGATTTAAACTTAAAACCGTCGTTTATGTATTGCTACAACGGTTATTAAACCATTGTAAAAGGCCTATAACCAACACCTAATACCCAACTGGGGTCCATTCAAAAATGCCACAAACGATGGTTATGGACTTGACATTTATTGTTATACACGACGATTGTGAATAAAACCAACATATCTATATTTTACACAATGGTTAGTTGAATCGTCCTCTATATATGGCAGTTATAACATATAATCGTCGCAAATACCATATCATGACACACTATTTTGCAACGACTTAATACGATGGTGTGGTCTGTTTAAGCGACAATTTTTAATTGTCCTGAAAAGTGGTCTTTCCTATAGTGCCTCTCGCTCTCCCTTAGCCTGCCACCTCCACTCAACGACCCACCACTTGACTTGCCCCTCTCTCCCTTAAGGCCTTACTACCATCACCATCTGACCGACTACTTATTTACATATGATTCTAGACTTATTATGGTTATGAAGGATTTTTTAAAGTTTACAATTACCTATAAACAAGTTTATTTATATTGAAATAAGTCTATTTACTTATTTACCTTGTTAATTTTAACATTCTACATATTTATATTGAAATATCTATATTTGTCTTGCAGGGTATTTTTTGTCAGTTATCGGCATAGACTTAAATTTTTCTGTGCATTTATAAAGTTTGTTATCAAGTATATATCTTTATCTTTTCCCATTACTTTTAAATCATATCTTTCTTATTTTCTTTGAAGTTCTTTTTGGTTTTTACATATTTTATTCATATTTTTATAAGATACAGGTTGTTTAGAAGTTTAAAATTTTTTTGTGATTAAGTATGAAAGACATATAGAAAGCATGTAAGATATAAACATAAAGTTTGACTAGTCAACAATCTACTCAACTTGATCTAACCCAATCTGATTTTATGGATTGGGTTACATTTAATAGCGATGAGATTGGATTGAAAAGAATCACAACCCACAAATTATAAGTTGGATTTGAGTTGAGTCTTAATCTGACCTCTTTGCATCTTACTTATCACAAAGTAGCATCGACCGTAAGTATTCTATTAAATTCTGAGCATTTTGGGCTTCAATTTCTAGATCATGAAAGGAATCATTGGAGTTGTTTTGGCTTTGCAAGATGATAGCATGCATGACTTAAACCTATTTTTGATAGTATTATCCTATTTTAGGCAATTTATAGTTATCATGCCTCCCCATTAAGATTAAATTAGCACATGATGTTTCAACACAATATAATTCTGAAATAAAATTCAGTCCTTATTAAAAGTGAAATATACAAATTATAATTTTCACTTCCTTATATACTTACAACACAACTCATTTCACACATTTTATATTAATATCATTTATCTCCCTACAAATAAAGATAACAATATAATCTGATGACTGAGCATAATTATATGATAACATACTTTTGTTGGTTTGGGGTATTAGTTATATTAGAATTAGGTCATTTTTGAATATTAGAAGTAAGGCTAAGAATTTGCGTCTATTTTGTGCTAATATGAAATTTTGCTATGCACAGGAATACTTTACCAAGGCTCAACAGGAGGAGAAGCAAGGATCCATGACATCAGAGCTTAATTTGAGAGTAGAAGAGCCCATTCTAGCGATAGAAACATGAATCCTAATCATATTTAGAACCTACCTAATTTATCCCATATCCTAAGCCTTAGTCCTGATCTTTGACCTAAACTTTAAACCACCATTTTGATATTCCTAAACCCTAGCCTTAATCCTAACCTACATGCTAAACCTATTCCTAAAAATTCATCTCACACTTCTATTGACACTATCTTAATCCTAGTCCTAATCCTATCTTCTAGAAGCCTCCACCTTATCCACTTGCCATATATTATTTTCTACATCTAAAATGTACTAAATATTCTTTGGAATTACTTAATAAGATATGGCATTCAATCAATTTAATTAGCTACCAATCACATCACTTGATTATCTATCAATCAAATCCAATATGAACACAAGTCAACGTGTGAACATGCCTTCATTTCTAGAACATTGCTTAAACCAAAACCCAACACCTTAGCCTCTAAGCAACCACCATCCAACACCCGTGGACATCTCCCTTGGTCTATGAAAACCCCAAGCCTCCATTGTTGCCTTACACCTTCTCCTCCCTTGCAACTCCTTCCTCTCCAAGCTTCTTCCTTCGCTCTTCTTCCTTCTGCTCCTACCTCCATCTGCTTCCACCATAGACGTCCCCCTCCCTCTACCATCCTCTACCTTCTAGCATCCTCCTTAGGTCATCCCTTCTCTAGTTAGGTTTTCCCTTATCTCCTTTCTCTACTCAAAATTCTTATTCTCTGGGGTCTTCTTCAACTATACCAACCCTCCTGCAGGCATAGACCTAAAATCCTTATACCAACCCTCCTGCACCCACTTAATCTAATCTATTGGAGACTTCGATTAAGATGATGGGTGAGGTGTTGAAGACACAGCAAGAGCAGATCAATCAACAATCTCAGAAAACCAAGGAAGAAATGAGAGAAATAATGGGGCAATTGAGCCCATTTGTGGATGGTAGACAATATGGTTCCCTGCTATCCTAACCTATCCCGAACTTGAGGAATGTGTTGTTTGTGATGCTAGATTGGGTTTTAAGAGTATTGCGTTGTAATATAGCCAAAAAAGTGTTCAAAACAAATACAATTTTATTACTCGAATTTGAAGTCCGAGGTCGAACACAGGGAGCAAATTGGTGTTTAGAAATTAAGATCACAATTCAGAATTTAAAGGAATATGCAATAATATCAGTCTCTACGTGAAAAAATATGGGAGTAAATGTAGAGCACAAAATACTAAAGAACTCAATGTATATGAATTAAACTCAAATTGGAGCCTTAAACAGATGCTATAGTGCTTCTTCTGATTTCTTCATTCTCTGACTTTTGCCTTCTGTGGCTCTTCTTTCTTCCTTCTTCTGCTTCTACTCCTCTTCTTTCTCTTTACCTTTGGCTTCTGTCTTCTTTTTGTTAGTTCAACTACTCATATATAATATTTTGATGATTTTACAAAATGAAGAAAATGAAATAAAAAATAAGCGTAGCATATTATTTCTCTCTGTAATAACATAATTGCAGGTTTTATGAAGTTTTCCAAGACGAGAGATTAAAAGCGTGAAGACAAGTAGCATATGTATTAGGTTATAGCCTTTTTCATGTAAAATTTCAAAGGTTGTAATTTTTATTTTATTTGAGTTTAGAAATGTTGTAAAGAGCCCCCAACATAACCTATAAATAGCTAACTTAGGCTCTCTACACTTAGGATAAATTAGAAACAAAAACCTAATGCTAAGACTCTTATTAGATGTCTAGAACAATTGTCAGACGTCTAATTTTCCACTTTAAGACATCTGACAAGTGTCTCAGACGTCTAACTTCCTATAGTTCTACCTTTAGTCTCTGCCTTCATAAACATCAGTCGAAGCACTCCTCTATTAGACGTCTATAACCTCATCTAGACGTCTGATGCTTTACCTGGATGTCTTCAGACTAACCGTTAGACTAAGCACTTATCTTCGTTCTATAGAGAAGGGGCAAAAATGTATTTTCAGATGTTTGGACATGCTTCCAGACATCTACCTTTGGACCGTTGCCCATGTATTTCTGTGCGTATCTCATTAAGAACACAAGATCTTTTGTCAGAAATCGTAGGGAAGACTTTTTTGGTTTCCAGACGTCTGGTGATTCCTTCAGACGTCCATAACTACATCTGATTCTTTAAATCTAGAACTGTAACGACCCGGTTCCCGAGTCCCTACGAGACACGAGAACCGGACCGACTCGACTAATCCCAAGACCCAGTCGTCCAACGAGGAAGTAACCAAAAGACAGTAAAATAAACCACATTCAGCATGAATATAACTAACAGTAAGAAAGTACAGCAGTAAGGAAAGAAACTACTACAGTAGGTACCACCACAACAGTAAAACAACATTTATCATATAACAAAAACTGCAGGTAATGAAGGTACAGCGGAAATAAAAACTACTCACTAGAACAGAAACAAAAGGGGTACAAAGCTGTGGTAACTCTACTGGACCCTACTCGGCCCAGCGTCCTCTGCAGCCGCCGACCCTGGCTGCTCAACACCTGGTCCTGAAAAAGGTAACGAGTGTGACACGTCAGCAAAACGCTGAGTAGAGTGGCAAACTAACTAAAGGCAACAGTAGAGTGTACAGTAGCTGTTATGTTCTATTACTTCCTTTATTCACATCTTTCAATTTTTCTTACTATTTCATTTATTTCTTAGATCCTTTACTTGATCTCGAATGTCCTCGTGGGAACGATCTTGATTACAGTCTTTTCCAAAGGTAGAAGTAGCACGTGGTGCTCTCCTGGCCGGGAGAGTCCCCCGTGGTGATCCTACCCTCAGTCAACCACCCCAAGGTCACTGACAGACGTAACGGTGACTACGGCACGCGCGATAAACGCACAGGTAGCTAGCCCGCACTGGCACGCGGTCAGTCGTTTCCGTTAACGGGTGCGCCCAAAGCACAGCACGGAACCAGGGCAGAGCCCTCTCAGTAACAGGGGTCCAACCCCTCCACAGTAACCAAACCGGGGCCTTGCCCCTCCACAGTCCGCGCACCCTCGCCTGACTACCCTGGTTTGCCCTAGTGGGCCTAACAAGTCGGTGAAGGAGGCTAGCAGAACCCCGGGGCCCGTGGGGTAGCTAGTACTCTCCTAACACTACTAGCTCTCCTCGGTACTACGTACACGAGGGCCAACAAGTCGGTACAGAGCGGCCAATCCTAACCCCGGGTCCCTGGGGCGGCTGGCCCCACTCTGCACTAAACAGGTACAGGTACTTCCCTTGGTACTGCGTACCCAAGAGACAGTACAAACTACATCTCAGTTCCATTCCTTTTTCTTTCCAGGAGTTCCACTCCTAATTCCCCGTAGGGTTCCAGCTCTTTATCTCAGAACATCATATGTTTCACTTTCCAGATTCACGCTCTCAAATTCCATGATCTCAAACATGTTTCTTTATTCATAACAGGCAGCTGTTAATTAAATTTACAGGCAGCTTTATATATTCCTTTCCCTTTTTCCCAGACTGCAGTAATATACATTCCACTAGTTTTTCCATCCTAGGATTCATGCCATATCCTCAGATCTATCATACAATCTAGTTTTCCGGCCCTAGGATTCATGCAACACCTAGGAGCTATCATTCCATATATTTCTCATTCCTAGGATTCATGCAATGCCCTAGGTTCTAGTTATGGTTCCATACTTTTACAGATTTTATTAATACTTAAAGCCACTCTACCAGGTACAACAGGAGTAATGGGGGCGTGATCGGGAATCCCGCGTGCCTCCGCGACTCTCAAGACTGCAACCGAACGAGGTCCTATCACAAGGATCAAACACAAGGAGTGTCTCAAAACAGTGTATAGCTACTGTAGGCGGGTAGAGGAATTAATTCTGAAACGAATGCAACTCGAATCGCGGAAAACGGAGCCCAAACGGGCCCTAAACGGGTCGAGAAAGACAATACTGTGCAAAATCAGACGTCTGGAACTCCTTCGAGACGTCTTAAACGGTGGATCAGAGAATTACCTGTTCAGCTTGGTTCCCCGGACGTCCAGAAGTCTGCAGGGACGTCTGCCCTAGATCCCAGACGTCCGATGGTCCCTCAGGACGTCTGGAGGTCACTCCCGCCGTCTGGTACGACTTCCAGACGTCTGATTCGCAAAGGATGACGAATCAGCGAACCTGCGCACAGCCAACCCCCCTCCCTCAGTACGGTCAGTCGACAAGAAGGAAGAAGAAAGCGGAAACTCACCTTTCAGACGTCTATATGATCTTACAGACGTCGACCTTGCCGTCTGGCTATCAATCCAGACGTCTGATTCTGGAAAATTTTCTAGAATCAGAACCCTGCTCGGCCTCCGCTCGCGACGCCGCCTGCGTCGCACCTCGCGCGTCTGCTGCTCAGCCCGCAGTAGGTCCCTCTCCGCGTCGCTCCGCGCCCCCTGCGCCCTCCGCCGGCCGGCCAAGCCGCTCCGGCGAGCTCGCCCTCACGGCAGAGCCTCGCCCTCGCACGCCGCACCTCCTCCGCGCTCACTGCGGTTGCCGCTGCCGCTGCGCCCTCGCGTCCGCTCGCTCTCGCGCACAGGCAGGAGAAGAAGGAAGAAGATGGTGGAGACGGGAGGGGAGGCGCGCCCTTTTAAGGCCGCGCGAGGAGGAGAGGCGGTCGTAGCCGCCTGCAGCCGCAGAGAAAGAGGGGAGAATCGCAGGTCTGCGCGCACAGGCGCGCAGACGAATCTCCCGTGCGAACATAACTGTTCTCCAGACGTCTGTAAACTATCCCGGACGTCTGGTCAGACGGCTGGATGTGATCCCAGACGTCTGGTCCGACGTCTGGGCCACCTCCCAGACGTCTTAAAAGGCGTCTGGGGCACGCGCTCGTTACAATATAACAAACTCAAAGGAAGTTTCGTCCCCGAAACTTGCGCCAACTAGGGTGCGGGAAAAAGATGTCCAAATAACCATAACAAACTCAAAGAGGACCGAAGCCGGTCCGAAAAGACGTACCCGCGAAAAGCTCCGGGTACCGCTCCCGCATTGCCGCCTCAGGCTCCCAGGTAGCCTCCTCGTACCGCTGGCTCCTCCATAAAACCTTTACCAGGGGTACTTGCTTTCGTCTCAACCTGCGGACGGCTCGGTCTAGGATCTGCACTGGCCGCTCGGGGTAGGTCAGGTCGTCGCTCACCTCGACGCTCTCGTGACTCAGTACGTGGCTGGGATCGGCTACGTACTTCCTGAGGTTGGACACGTGGAACACGTCGTGCACACCAGAAAGCTGCGGGGGAAGGGCAAGTCTGTAAGCATCGGGTCCAACCCGCTCCAGGACCTCAAAGGGCCCCACGAACCTCGGCGCGAGCTTCCCTCTCACCCCAAACCGCTGTAAGCCCTTCATGGGCGAAACACGAAGAAAGACGTGGTCCCCAACCTCGAACTGCACCTCTCTGCGTCTGCGATCTGCGTAGCTCTTCTGTCTGCTCCTGACAGTGCGGAGTCGTCTGTGGATCTGCTCAACTACCTCCTGACTCTGTCGGATCAACCTGGGGCCAACCTCCCACTTGGTCCCCACCTCAACCCAACTCAAGGGTGCCGTGCATTTCCGTCCATACAGAGCCTCGTAGGGAGCCATGCCGATGCTCGAGTGATAACTGTTGTTGTATGCAAACTCCGCCAGGGGCAGGTGCTCCTCCCAAGAGCCCCTCCAGTCTAGTACACAGGCCCGCAAAAGGTCCTCAAGTGTCTGTATTGTGCGTTCCGACTGTCCGTCCGTCTGGGGGTGGTAAGCCGTGCTAAACCTCAACCTCGTCCCCAAAGCCTGCTGAAACTCAGCCCAAAACTGGGACGTAAAGCGGGTATCCCGGTCGGATACGATCTCCCGCGGAACTCCGTGTAGTCGCACCACATCACGGATATACCTCTCTGCCAACTGTGCTGGTCCCAAAGTGACTCGGATCGGCAAGAATCGTGCCGTCTTCGTCAATCTATCCACTATTACCCAGACTGCGTCGTGTCCTCACTGGGTAACAGGTAAGCCCACCACCAAGTCCATGGTGATGCTCTCCCACTTCCACTCTGGCACTGGAAGCGGCTGAAGCGGCCCTGCAGGCCTCTGATGCTCGGCTTTCACCTGCTGGCACACTAAGCACTGCTGCACGAACTCACCCACATCCCGCTTCATCCCTCTCCACCAGAACTCGCGTCTCAAGTCATGATACATTTTCGTGTTTCCGGGATGTATGGTGAATCTGGAACCGTGTGCCTCAGTCAGGAGTTCTCTCAACAGCTCCTCGTCTCTGGGGACGCACAACCGTCCCCTCAAGCGTAACACCTGGTCTGTGAAAGAAAAGTCCCCTGGGTCCCCTGATAGTACTCTGTCGCGCAAAGACTGCAAGTACGGATCGGCCATCTGTCCCGTGATGATGCGGTCTATCAACTCTGGCCTGGTCTGCCGTGTCACCGTCACTGCCCCACAGTACCCTCGTAACTCTAGAGGTCGCCAACTGCCCACCTCCTCCAAAAGGCTCCAACTCTGTAACTGTAGACTGGCCAAGCGTGCGGGCGCCTTACGGCTCAAGGCGTCAGCCACCACATTGGCCTTTCCCGGGTGGTAGGAGATGCTGCAGTCGTAGTCCTTCAGGAGCTCCAACCAACGTCTCTGTCTCATGTTGAGCTCCTTCTGGTCAAAAAGATATCTGAGGCTCTTGTGATCTGTAAAAATCTCGAAGGTCTCACCGTACAAGTAGTGCCTCCATGTCTTCAGCGCGAAGACAACAGCTGCCAACTCTAGATCGTGGGTAGGGTAGGTATGCTCATGGGGCTTCAGTTGCCGCGAAGCGTAAGCGACCACGTGACCCCTCTGCATGAGCACACCTCCTAACCCCTGCAAGGAAGCGTCCGTGTACACAACGAACCCGCCACTACTGTCAGGGATGGTGAGCACGGGAGCCGAGGTCAACCTCTCCTTCAGCTCCAGAAAACACGCCTCACAGGCGTCTGTCCAAGCGAAAGGCACATCCTTCCAGGTCAACTGTGTCATAGGACGTGCAATCTGCGAAAACCCTCTGATGAACCGTCTGTAGTAACCTGCCAGTCCCAGGAAACTGCGAATCTCAGTGACTGAACGCGGTCTCTCCCACCTGAGCACTGCCTCGACCTTGGCGGGATCCACCGCCAGGCCGTCTCCAGAGATCACATGACCCAAAAAGGTCACCTCCCTCAACCAGAACTCGCACTTGCTGTATTTGGCGTACAGCCTGCGTCGTCTCAGAGTGTCCAGAACCATCCGCAAGTGCTGTCCGTGCTGCGTCCGATCTCTAGAATAGATGAGTACATCATCTATGAAAACCACCACAAACTGGTCCAAGTACGGTCTGAACACCCGGTTCATCAGGTCCATGAAAGCAGCGGGGGCATTGGTCAGCCCAAACGGCATGACCAAAAACTCGTAGCGTCCGTACCGGGTGCGGAAAGCTGTCTTGGAGACGTCGGTCTCCCTGATCCTCAACTGGTGGTATCCAGACCTCAAGTCGATCTTGGAAAACACCGTGGCACCCCACAACTGGTCAAACAAATAGTCAATCCTCGGCAGCGGATATCTGTTCTTGATGGTGACCCTATTCAGCTGTCGGTATTCCACACAAAGGCGTAGGGTCCCATCCTTCTTCTTCACAAACAGTACCGGGGCTCCCCAGGGAGATGCACTGGGCCTCTCGAAACCTTTCTCCAAAAGGTCCTGCAACTGAGACTTGAGCTCTCGCAGCTCAAGCGGTGCCATCCTGTATGGCGCGGTGGAGATGGGGCTGGTCCCTGGTACTAGTGAGATCTCAAACTCGATCTCACGCTCGGGCGGTAGTCCGGGTAACTCGTCTGGAAACACGTCGGGGTACTCTCTGACCACCGGGATGCTCTGGAAGTCTGCCACGGGGCTGTGCTCTGCCACCACACAAGCTAGGAAGCCCTCACACCCCTGGCTCAAAAGTCTCGCCACCCGAAGTGCCGAAATGCACCTGAAACCTCCGTCCACTGGCTGCCCGTGAAACTCGAAGGAAGGCAACTCCGGAATGGAGAAGACAATCTTCCTCTCAAAGCAGTCTACCAAGGCGTGGTAAGCGGACAGCCAATCCATCCCCAGAATCACTCCAATGTCCTCTATCTGTATCATGATCAGGTCAGCTGGCAGGCTGTGTCCCCCGATGCTGACCCCGCAACCCGTGTACACCTCCTCAGCTACAAACAGCTGACCACTCGGACCTCTGATTACGAACGGATTCTCTAACAGTGTATAATCCTGGTCCAAACTAATTGCGAAACTGGCTGCGACAAACGAGTGCGTAGCGCCGGAATCGAAAAGCGTGTAAACGAGCCTGCCAGAAACTGAAACCATACCTGCTACCACGGATCCCGATGCTCTGGCGTCCCTGTGTGTTAGGGCGTTGATACGCCCCTCAGCTCTAGGTGCGGACGAAGCAGCCACACTCTGCGTCGGACGGGTAGGTGCTGGCCGGTACCCTCCTCGCGACTGCGGTCCTCCTCCTCGCGCCTGGAAACCGCGGCCTCCTGCGCGCCCTCCAGTGCTCTGTGCGGGAAGTATCTGCTGACCTCCTGCCCTAGATGGGCAGTCCCTCCTGACGTGGCCCGGCTGGCCACACTGGTAGCAGAGGGGAACCCGACTCCCGCCCTCAGTGAGTCCCTGCTGTCGGCTAGGCGGGGGTCCGGTGCTGGCGACTGGCCCCTGTCGAGGGCCCCCAAAGGCCACTGGTGGCCCTGCACTGCGTGACGGCTCTCCTGCGGACGCCACGTGTCTCCGTTCTCGCCGGTCCTGTGAGAAGTCTGGCTGAAAGGGCCTCTTCCGCCCGCCGTCGGTCTCTCGCGCGGACGGGTTGGTCTCCTCGTAAGTCATAGCTGCCTCTACCACCCTCGAAAACGTCGGCAGCTTCAGGGGTTTGACATACCCCCGGATCGCAGGCCGGAGCCCCTCGGTGAACCTCCAAAGGCTCTCCTCCTCAGTGGCTACCGCTGTTGCTGCAAAGCGGGACAGCTCCAAGAAACGTGTGCGGTACTTGCTCACGGTCATCGTCCCTTGGCGGAGAGTGTGGAACTCCCGCCTCCTCTGGTCCTGCCACGTCTGGGGAAAGTACTGCTCGCAGAAGAGGGTGACGAACTGGTCCTACGTCGGCTCGTCCCTCTCCTGACCCCGGACCGCCCTCCACCACCGGTGTGCCGCACTCTCCAGCTGGTACGTGGCAAAGGCCACGCGGCACTCCACCGGGGGGCGAAGGGTGTCGAAGATCTTCTCCAGCTGCTCAAGCCAGTCCTCTGCCTCGGTCGGGTCCTCATCCCCCTTGAAGGAGGGGGGCTTCAGCTTCCGGAACTGTCCGAAAAGCTCGAAGTGGCGCTGTAGGGGAGGTGCTGGTGCACCTCCAGGCGAAGGTGCCTCGTGTACAGAAGTGTCGGAGGAAGGTGGGGGCGGCAGGGGCCCATCCCCTCCCTCGTATCCAGCGCCGTGTCTGTCGCGTGGTCCCACAGAGGACTGCCCCTCTGCAACCCCAGGAGGAGGTGCTCGGGGCGGTGGGTGGAGCTCCTCTCGTACAATATTCCGTATCAGTCTGGCGAGGTCCTGGGCCTGGATGCCAGGGAGTGGTGGCTGGTCCACCGAGACGTCAATGACAGCACGTCCACCTCGCCGACCTCGCCCTCGGCCGCGCCCGCGGCCAGTCTCGCCAGTCCCACGATGAGGCATCTCCTGCAAGGAGACGCGAAACAAAACGGAAACGTCAAAACAGACGGTACCTAACAACACTTCTAAGAGCTCATGTCAAGAGATATGTTGTGGTGGCTACTCTAGCTATAAACATGTGAATTGGTTATTTTCCAGTCAGTTGATTCACTTCTCGGGACAACCTTGCTCTGATACCATCTTGTAACGACCCGGTTCCCGAGTCCCTACGAGACACGAGAACCGGACCGACTCGACTAATCCCAAGACCCAGTCGTCCAACGAGGAAGTAACCAAAAGACAGTAAAATAAACCACATTCAGCATGAATATAACTAACAGTAAGAAAGTACAGCAGTAAGGAAGGAAACTACTACAGTAGGTACCACCACAACAGTAAAACAACATTTATCATATAACAAAAACTGCAGGTAAAGAAGGTACAGCGGAAACAAAAACTACTCACTAGAACAGAAACAAAAGGGGTACAAAGCTGTGGTAACTCTACTGGACCCTACTCGGCCCAGCGTCCTCTGCAGCCGCCGACCCTGGCTGCTCAACACCTGGTCCTGAAAAAGGTAACGAGTGTGACACGTCAGCAAAACGCTGAGTAGAGTGGCAAACTAACTAAAGGCAACAATAGAGTGTACAGTAGCTGTTATGTTCTATTACTTCCTTTATTCACATCTTTCAATTTTTCTTACTATTTCATTTATTTCTCAGATCCTTTACTTGATCTCGAATGTCCTCGTGGGAACGATCTTGATTGCAGTCTTTTCCAAAGGTAGAAGTAGCACGTGGTGCTCTCCTGGCCGGGAGAGTCCCCCGTGGTGATCCTACCCTCAGTCAACCACCCCAAGGTCACTGACAGACGTAACGGTGACTACGGCACGCGCGATAAACGCACAGGTAGCTAGCCCGCACTGGCACGCGGTCAGTCGTTTCCGTTAACGGGTGCGCCCAAAGCACAGCACGGAACCAGGGCAGAGCCCTCTCAGTAACAGGGGTCCAACCCCTCCACAGTAACCAAACCGGGGCCTTGCCCCTCCACAGTCCGCGCACCCTCGCCTGACTACCCTGGTTTGCCCTAGTGGGCCTAACAAGTCGGTGAAGGAGGCTAGCAGAACCCCGGGGCCCGTGGGGTAGCTAGTACTCTCCTAACACTACTAGCTCTCCTCGGTACTACGTACACGAGGGCCAACAAGTCGGTACAGAGCGGCCAATCCTAACCCCGGGTCCCTGGGGCGGCTGGCCCCACTCTGCACTAAACAGGTACAGGTACTTCCCTTGGTACTGCGTACCCAAGAGACAGTACAAACTACATCTCAGTTCCATTCCTTTTTCTTTCCAGGAGTTCCACTCCTAATTCCCCGTAGGGTTCCAGCTCTTTATCTCAGAACATCATATGTTTCACTTTCCAGATTCACGCTCTCAAATTCCATGATCTCAAACATGTTTCTTTATTCATAACAGGCAGCTGTTAATTAAATTTACAGGCAGCTTTATATATTCCTTTCCCTTTTTCCCAGACTGCAGTAATATACATTCCACTAGTTTTTCCATCCTAGGATTCATGCCATATCCTAGGATCTATCATACAATCTAGTTTTCCGGCCCTAGGATTCATGCAACACCTAGGAGCTATCATTCCATATATTTCTCATTCCTAGGATTCATGCAATGCCCTAGGTTCTAGTTATGGTTCCATACTTTTACAGATTTTATTAATACTTAAAGCCACTCTACCAGGTACAACGGGAGTAATGGGGGCGTGATCGGGAATCCCGCGTGCCTCCGCGACTCTCAAGACTGCAACCGAACGAGGTCCTATCACAAGGATCAAACACAAGGAGTGTCTCAAAACAGTGTATAGCTACTGTAGGCGGGTAGAGGAATTAATTCTGAAACGAACGCAACTCGAATCGCGGAAAACGGAGCCCAAACGGGCCCTAAACGGGTCGAGAAAGACAATACTGTGCAAAATCAGACGTCTGGAACTCCTTCCAGACGTCTTAAACGGTGGATCAGAGAATTACTTGTTCAGCTTGGTTCCTCGGATGTCCAGAAGTTTGCAGGGACGTCTGCCCTAGATCCCAGACGTCCGATGGTCCCTCAGGACGTCTGGAGGTCACTCCCGCCGTCTGGTACGACTTCCAGACGCCTGATTCGCAAAGGATGACGAATCAGCGAACCTGCGCACAGCCAACCCCCCTCCCTCAGTACGGTCAGTCGACAAGAAGGAAGAAGAAAGCGGAAACTCACCTTTCAGACGTCTGTATGATCTTACAGACGTCGACCTTGCCGTCTGGCTATCAATCCAGACGTCTGATTCTGGAAATTTTTCTAGAATCAGAACCCTGCTCGGCCTCCGCTCGCGACGCCGCCCGCGTCGCACCTCGCGCGTCTGCTGCTCAGCCCGCAGCAGGTCCTTCTCCTCGTCGCTCCGCGCCCCCTGCGCCCTCCGCCGGCCGGCCAAGCCGCTCCGGCGAGCTCACCCTCACTCCAGAGCCCCGCCCTCGCACGCCGCACCTCCTCCGCGCTCACTGCGGCTGCCGCTGCCGCTGCGCCCTCGCGTCCGCTCGCTCTCGCGCACAGGCAGGAGAATAAGGAAGAAGATGGTGGAGACGGGAGGGGAGGCGCGCCCTTTTAAGGCCGCGCGAGGAGGAGAGGCGGTCGCAGCCGCCTGCAGCCGCAGAGAAAGAGGGGAGAATCGCAGGTCTGCGCGCACAGGCGCGCAGACGAATCTCCCGTGCGAACATAACTGTTCTCCAGACGTCTGTAAACTATCCCGGACGTCTGGTCAGACGTCTGGATGTGATCCCAGACGTCTGGTCCGACGTCTGGGCCACCTCCCAGACGTCTTAAAAGGCGTCTGGAGCACGCGCTCGTTACAATATAACAAACTCAAAGGAAGTTTCATCCCCGAAACTTGCGCCAACTAGGGTGTGGGAAAAAGATGTCCAAATAACCATAACAAACTCAAAGAGGACCGAAGCCGGTCCGAAAAGACGTACCCGCGAAAAGCTCCGGGTACCGCTCCCGCATTGCCGCCTCAGGCTCCCAGGTAGCCTCCTCGTACCGCTGGCTCCTCCATAAAACCTTTACCAGGGGTACTTGCTTTCGTCTCAACCTGCGGACGGCTCGGTCTAGGATCTGCACTGGCCGCTCGGGGTAGGTCAGGTCGTCGCTCACCTCGACGCTCTCGTGACTCAGTACGTGGCTGGGATCGGCTACGTACTTCCTGAGGTTGGACACGTGGAACACGTCGTGCACACCAGAAAGCTGCGGGGGAAGGGAAAGTCTGTAAGCATCGGGTCCAACCCGCTCCAGGACCTCAAAGGGCCCCACGAACCTCGGCGCGAGCTTCCCTCTCACCCCAAACCGCTGTAAGCCCTTCATGGGCGAAACACGAAGAAAGACGTGGTCCCCAACCTCGAACTGCACCTCTCTGCGTCTGCGATCTGCGTAGCTCTTCTGTCTGCTCCTGACAGTGCGGAGTCGTCTGTGGATCTGCTCAACTACCTCCTGACTCTGCCGGATCAACCTGGGGCCAACCTCCCACTTGGTCCCCACCTCAACCCAACTCAAGGGTGCCGTGCATTTCCGTCCGTACAGAGCCTCGTAGGGAGCCATGCCGATGCTCGAGTGATAACTGTTGTTGTATGCAAACTCCGCCAGGGGCAGGTGCTCCTCCCAAGAGCCCCTCCAGTCTAGTACACAGGCCCACAAAAGGTCCTCAAGTGTCTGTATCGTGCGTTCCGACTGTCCGTCCGTCTGGGGGTGGTAAGCCGTGCTAAACCTCAACCTCGTCCCCAAAGCCTGCTGAAACTCAGCCCAAAACTGGGACGTAAAGCGGGTATCCCGGTCGGATACGATCTCCCGCGGAACTCCGTGTAGTCGCACCACATCACGGATATACCTCTCTGCCAACTGTGCTGGTCCCAAAGTGACTCGGATCGGCAAGAATCGTGCCATCTTCGTCAATCTATCCACTATTACCCATACTGCGTCGTGTCCTCGCTGGGTAACAGGTAAGCCCACCACCAAGTCCATGGTGATGCTCTCCCACTTCCACTCTGGCACTGGAAGCGGCTGAAGCGGCCCTGCAGGCCTCTGATGCTCGGCTTTCACCTGCTGGCACACTAAGCACTGCTGCACGAACTCACCCACATCCCGCTTCATCCCTCTCCACCAGAACTCGCGTCTCAAGTCATGGTACATTTTCGTGTTTCCGGGATGTATGGTGAATCTGGAACCGTGTGCCTCAGTCAGGAGTTCTCTCAACAGCTCCTCGTCTCTGGGGACGCACAACCGTCCCCTCAAGCGTAACACCTGGTCTGTGAAAGAAAAGTCCCCTGGGTCCCCTGATAGTACTCTGTCGCGCAAAGACTGCAAGTACGGATCGGCCATCTGTCCCGTGATGATGCGGTCTATCAACTCTGGCCTGGTCTGCCGTGTCACCGTCACTGCCCCACAGTACCCTCGTAACTCTAGAGGTCGCCAACTGCCCACCTCCTCCAAAAGGCTCCAACTCTGTAACTGTAGACTGGCCAAGCGTGCGGGCGCCTTACGGCTCAAGGCGTCAGCCACCACATTGGCCTTTCCCGGGTGGTAGGAGATGCTGCAGTCGTAGTCCTTCAGGAGCTCCAACCAACGTCTCTGTCTCATGTTGAGCTCCTTCTGGTCAAAAAGATATCTGAGGCTCTTGTGATCTGTAAAAATCTCGAAGGTCTCACCGTACAAGTAGTGCCTCCATGTCTTCAGCGCGAAGACAACAGCTGCCAACTCTAGATCGTGGGTAGGGTAGGTATGCTCATGGGGCTTCAGTTGCCGCGAAGCGTAAGCGACCACGTGACCCCTCTGCATGAGCACACCTCCTAACCCCTGCAAGGAAGCGTCCGTGTACACAACGAACCCGCCACTACTGTCAGGGATGGTGAGCACGGGAGCCGAGGTCAACCTCTCCTTCAGCTCCAGAAAACACGCCTCACAGGCGTCTGTCCAAGCGAAAGGCACATCCTTCCAGGTCAACTGTGTCATAGGACGTGCAATCTGCGAAAACCCTCTGATGAACCGTCTGTAGTAACCTGCCAGTCCCAGGAAACTGCGAATCTCAGTGACTGAACGCGGTCTCTCCCACCTGAGCACTGCCTCGACCTTGGCGGGATCCACCGCCAGGCCGTCTCCAGAGATCACATGACCCAAAAAGGTCACCTCCCTCAACCAGAACTCGCACTTGCTGTATTTGGCGTACAGCCTGCGTCGTCTCAGAGTGTCCAGAACCATCCGCAAGTGCTGTCCATGCTGCGTCCGATCTCTAGAATAGATGAGTACATCATCTATGAAAACCACCACAAACTGGTCCAAGTACGGTCTGAACACCCGGTTCATCAGGTCCATGAAAGCAGCGGGGGCATTGGTCAGCCCAAACGGCATGACCAAAAACTCGTAGTGTCCGTACCGGGTGCGGAAAGCTGTCTTGGAGACGTCGGTCTCCCTGATCCTCAACTGGTGGTATCCAGACCTCAAGTCGATCTTGGAAAACACCGTGGCACCCCACAACTGGTCAAACAAATCGTCAATCCTCGGCAGCGGATATCTGTTCTTGATGGTGACCCTATTCAGCTGTCGGTAGTCCACACAAAGGCGTAGGGTCCCATCCTTCTTCTTCACAAACAGTACCGGGGCTCCCCAGGGAGACGCACTGGGCCTCACGAAACCTTTCTCCAAAAGGTCCTGCAACTGAGACTTGAGCTCTCGCAGCTCAAGCGGTGCCATCCTGTATGGCGCGGTGGAGATGGGGCTGGTCCCTGGTACTAGTGAGATCTCAAACTCGATCTCACGCTCGGGCAGTAGTCCGGGTAACTTGTCTGGAAACACGTCGGGGTACTCTCTGACCACCGGGATGCTCTGGAAGTCTGCCACGGGGCTGTGCTCTGCCACCACACAAGCTAGGAAGCCCTCACACCCCTAGCTCAAAAGTCTCGCCACCCGAAGTGCCGAAATGCACCTGAAACCTCCGTCCACTGGCTGCCCGTGAAACTCGAAGGAAGGCAACTCCGGAATGGAGAAGACAATCTTCCTCTCAAAGCAGTCTACCAAGGCGTGGTAAGCGGACAACCAATCCATCCCCAGAATCACTCCAAAGTCCTCTATCTGTATCATGATCAGGTCAGCTGGCAGGCTGTGTCCCCCGATGCTGACCCCGCAACCCGTGTACACCTCCTCAGCTACAAACAGCTGACCACTCGGACCTCTGATTACGAACGGATTCTCTAACAGTGTATAATCCTAGTCCAAACTAATTGCGAAACTGGCTGCGACAAACGAGTGCGTAGCGCCGGAATCGAAAAGCGTGTAAACGAGCCTGCCAGAAACTGAAACCATACCTGCTACCACGGATCCCGATGCTCTGGCGTCCCTGTGTGTTAGGGCGTTGATACGCCCCTCAGCTCTAGGTGCGGACGAAGCAGCCACACTCTGCATCGGATGGGTAGGTGCTGGCCGGTACCCTCCTCGCGACTGCGGTCCTCCTCCTCGCGCCTGGAAACCGCGGCCTCCTGCGCCCCTCCAGTGCTCTGCGCGGGAAGTATCTGCTGACCTCCTGCCCTAGATGGGCAGTCCCTCCTGACGTGGCCTGGCTGGCCACATTGGTAGCAGAGGGGAACCCGACTCCCACCCTCAGTGAGTCCCTGCTGTCGGCTAGGCGGGGGTCCGATGCTGGCGACTGGCCCCTGTCGAGGGCCCCCAAAGGCCACTGGTGGCCCTGCACAGCGTGACGGCTCTCCTGCGGACGCCACGTGTCTCCGTTCTCGCCGGCCCTGTGAGAAGTCTGGGTGAAAGGGCCTCTTCCGCCCGCCGTCGGTCTCTCGCGCGGACGGGTTGGTCTCCTCGTAAGTCATAGCTGCCTCTACCACCCTCGAAAACGTCGGCAGCTTCAGGGGTTTGACATACCCCCGGATCGCAGGCCGGAGCCCCTCGGTGAGCCTCCAAAGGTGCTCCTCCTCAGTGGCTACCGCTGTCGCTGCAAAGCGGGACAGCTCCAAGAAACGCGTGCGGTACGTGCTCGCGGTCATCATCCCTTGGTGGAGAGTGTGGAACTCCCGCCTCCTCTGGTCCTGCCACGTCTGGGGAAAGTACTGCTCGCAGAAGAGGGTGACGAACTGGTCCTACGTCGGCTCGTCCCTCTCCTGACCCCGGACCGCCCTCCACCACCGGTGTGCCGCACTCTCCAGCTGGTACGTGGCAAAGGCCACGCGGCACTCCACCGGGGGGCGAAGGGTGTCGAAGATCTTCTCCAGCTGCTCAAGCCAGTCCTCTGCCTCGGTCGGGTCCTCATCCCCCTTGAAGGAGGGGGGCTTCAGCTTCCGGAACTGTCCGAAAAGCTCGAAGTGACGCTGTAGGGGAGGTGCTGGTGCACCTCCAGGCGAAGGTGCCTCGTGTACAGAAGTGTCGGAGGAAGGTGGGGGCGGCAGGGGCCCATCCCCTCCCTCGTGTCCAGCGCCGCGTCTCTCGCGTGGTCCCACAGAGGACTCCCCCTCTGCAACCCCAGGAGGAGGTGCTCGGGGCGGTGGGTGGAGCTCCTCTCGTACAATATTCCGTATCAGTCTGGCGAGGTCCTGGGCCTGGATGCCAGGGAGTGGTGGCTGGTCCACCGAGATGTCAACGACAGCACGTCCACCTCGCCGACCTCGCCCTCGGCCGCGCCCGCGGCCAGCCTCGCCAGTCCCACGACGAGGCATCTCCTGCAAGGAGACGCGAAACAAAACGGAAACGTCAAAACAGACGGTACCTAACAACACTTCTAAGAGCTCATGTCAAGAGATATGTTGTGGTGGCTACTCTAGCTATAAACATGTGAATTGGTTATTTTCCAGTCAGTTGATTCACTTCTCGGGACAACCTTGCTCTGATACCATCTTGTAACGACCCGGTTCCCGAGTCCCTACGAGACACGAGAACCGGACCGACTCGACTAATCCCAAGACCCAGTCGTCCAACGAGGAAGTAACCAAAAGACAGTAAAATAAACCACATTCAGCATGAATATAACTAACAGTAAGAAAGTACAGTAGTAAGGAAAGAAACTACTACAGTAGGTACCACCACAACAGTAAAACAACATTTATCATATAACAAAAACTGCAGGTAAAGAAGGTACAGCGGAAACAAAAACTACTCACTAGAACAGAAACAAAAGGGGTACAAAGCTGTGGTAACTCTACTGGACCCTACTCGGCCCAGCGTCCTCTGCAGCCGCCGACCCTGGCTGCTCAACACCTGGTCCTGAAAAAGGTAACGAGTGTGACACGTCAGCAAAACGCTGAGTAGAGTGGCAAACTAACTAAAGGCAACAGTAGAGTGTACAGTAGCTGTTATGTTCTATTACTTCCTTTATTCATATCTTTCAATTTTTCTTACTATTTCATTTATTTCTCAGATCCTTTACTTGATCTCGAATGTCCTCGTGGGAACGATCTTGATTGCAGTCTTTTCCAAAGGTAGAAGTAGCACGTGGTGCTCTCCTGGCCGGGAGAGTCCCCCGTGGTGATCCTACCCTCAGTCAACCACCCCAAGGTCACTGACAGACGTAACGGTGACTACGGCACGCGCGATAAACGCACAGGTAGCTAGCCCGCACTGGCACGCGGTCAGTCGTTTCCGTTAACGGGTGCGCCCAAAGCACAGCACGGAACCAGGGCAGAGCCCTCTCAGTAACAGGGGTCCAACCCCTCCACAGTAACCAAACCGGGGCCTTGCCCCTCCACAGTCCGCGCACCCTCGCCTGACTACCCTGGTTTGCCCTAGTGGGCCTAACAAGTCGGTGAAGGAGGCTAGCAGAACCTCGGGGCCCGTGGGGTAGCTAGTACTCTCCTAACACTACTCGCTCTCCTCGGTACTATGTACACGAGGGCCAACAAGTCGGTACAGAGCGGCCAATCCTAACCCCGGGTCCCTGGGGCGGCTGGCCCCACTCTGCACTAAACAGGTACAGGTACTTCCCTTGGTACTGCGTACCCAAGAGACAGTACAAACTACATCTCAGTTCCATTCCTTTTTCTTTCCAGGAGTTCCACTCCTAATTCCCCGTAGGGTTCCAGCTCTTTATCTCAGAACATCATATGTTTCACTTTCCAGATTCACGCTCTCAAATTCCATGATCTCAAACATGTTTCTTTATTCATAACAGGCAGCTGTTAATTAAATTTACAGGCAGCTTTATATATTCCTTTCCCTTTTTCCCAGACTGCAGTAATATACATTCCACTAGTTTTTCCATCCTAGGATTCATGCCATATCCTAGGATCTATCATACAATCTAGTTTTCCGGCCCTAGGATTCATGCAACACCTAGGAGCTATCATTCCATATATTTCTCATTCCTAGGATTCATGCAATGCCCTAGGTTCTAGTTATGGTTCCATACTTTAACAGATTTTATTAATACTTAAAGCCACTCTACCAGGTACAACGGGAGTAATGGGGGCGTGATCGGGAATCCCGCGTGCCTCCGCGACTCTCAAGACTGCAACCGAACGAGGTCCTATCACAAGGATCAAACACAAGGAGTGTCTCAAAACAGTGTATAGCTACTGTAGGCGGGTAGAGGAATTAATTCTGAAACGAACGCAACTCGAATCGCGGAAAACGGAGCCCAAACGGGCCCTAAACGGGTCGAGAAAGACAATACTGTGCAAAATCAGACGTCTGGAACTCCTTCCAGACGTCTTAAACGGTGGATCAGAGAATTACCTGTTCAGCTTGGTTCCCCGGACGTCCAGAAGTCTACAGGGACGTCTGCCCTAGATCCCAGACGTCCGATGGTCCCTCAGGACGTCTGGAGGTCACTCCCGCCGTCTGGTACGACTTCCAGACGTCTGATTCGCAAAGGATGACGAATCAGCGAACCTGCGCACAGCCAACCCCCTCCCTCAGTACGGTCAGTCGACAAGAAGGAAGAAGAAAGCAGAAACTCACCTTTCAGACGTCTGTATGATCTTACAGACATCGACCTTGCCGTCTGGCTATCAATCCAGACGTCTGATTCTGGAAATTTTTCCAGAATCAGAACCCTGCTCGGCCTCCGCTCGCGACGCCGCCCGCGTCGCACCTCGCGCGTCTGCTGCTCAGCCCGCAGCAGGTCCCTTTCCGCATCGCTCCGCGCCCCCTGCGCCCTCCGCCGGCCGACCAAGCCGCTCCGGCGAGCTCGCCCTCACGGCAGAGCCCCGCCCTCGCACGCCGTACCTCCTCCGCGCTCACTGCAGCTGCCGCTGCCGCTGCGCCCTCACGTCCGCTCGCTCTCGCGCACAGGCAGGAGAAGAAGGAAGAAGATGGTGGAGACGGGAGGGGAGGCGTGCCCTTTTAAGGCCGCGCGAGGAGGAGAGAGAAGGCGGTCGCAGCCGCCTGCAGCCGCAGAGAAAGAGGGGAGAATCGCTGGTCTGCGCGCACAGGCGCGTAGACGAATCTCCCGTGCGAACATAGCTGTTCTCCAGACGTCTGTAAACTATCCCGGACATCTGGTCAGACGTCTGGATGTGATCCCAGACGTCTGGTCCGACGTCTGGGCCACCTCCCAGACATCTTAAAAGGCGTCTGGGGCACGCGCTCGTTACAAGAACCCTGTTTGGATCTGATCAAAATAGGAACCAATTCACCCTTTATTAGATGTCTAATAAACTAATCAGACGTCTTATGTGAAAATATCAGACATCCTTCTTTCAATCCAATGAAGTCAGTTCAAGATTGCCTATAGTATTAGATGACTAAAATGATAATCAGACATCCTATAAGACGTCTGATCCTAAAATTAGACGTCTGATATTGCTGTCAGACTCATCATTATCCT
Organism: Thalassia testudinum; assembly: GCA_037157565.1. Lineage (NCBI taxonomy): Eukaryota > Viridiplantae > Streptophyta > Magnoliopsida > Alismatales > Hydrocharitaceae > Thalassia > Thalassia testudinum. The sequence goes on from JAZHRO010000063.1 coordinate 103,716,428, forward strand.
GATTTGTGGTGGATTTCATCCTAATCTCTTGGGATTTGTCTCCAACGACTAAGAGAACTCTCCTAAGTGTTCTTGAAGCTTCCAAACTTTCCTATAAATATGCTACAACTCCTCTTAGGCAAAACACACCTCTTGAGATACAATTCCATTAGAAAAATCACTTGCCCACTACTCTAAGCTTCATCTTGCCCTTGTGCTGTGCCAACACTCTAATCAAAGGGTAAATCCATACTCCCGGCTCACTCCATTCTGTAAATCCTCAGGGAGTTCTTTTTATGATTAGTAGATAAGAAAGTAATTAAAGTATTAGGGTGCTCTATAAGTGTTGTTTTACTTCTTATTTTTATACTTTGGGTATCCGGCCTGTCAGGTCCCCGTCTCTTCATTTTGAAGGGAGAAACCTCCATTTAGGGATCGGAGGTGGGATTTGTAATTGAGGTAGACTACCCTCATTTAAGTAGTGTGGTTAGTGGATTGATCACCTTGTGATCGAAAATCCTAAGTCAAGGGATTGGCTTGGGTGGTGGTTTTCACCCATCTTGAGTTTCCACCTAAAAATCTGGTGCCATCTTTTGTGATTGAATTTTTGGAATTACAATATAATATAATTTCATTATTCACCCCCATCTAATGCAATTTCCTTTGGTATCAGAGCAGATTTTTCCCCTACAAGAGTAACATCTATGGAAAGATCACATAGAAGGGAAGGTCATTTCCACGGGCAGATTGGAGGGGCAATCCACCACTCGACCACCACTCTTCGAAGGGACAAATTACACTTACTGGAAGCTGAGAATGAAGATGTGGCTTCAAGCCAACGATTTCTCCATTTGGGAGAAATGCAAATCCGAATACATCATTCCTGAGAAACCAGAAACAGGATACATAGTGGAGCAAATTCATCACCTTGGACTGAATGCTAAAGCAATGAACTCACTTTACTGCACACTTAGCTTGGAGGAATTCAACCGCATCAGCCAATGTAAAACTGCCCACGAGATCTGGAGAACCTTGGAGGTAACTCACGAAGGTACATCTAGAGTTAAATCCTCAATGATAAATTTGTTATCGTAGGAATTAGAAGCCTTTTCTATCAAGGAGAATGAAAGACTTGGGGACATGTACACCCGATTCATGTTAATCGTGAATAGCCTCAAGTCACTAGGAAAGACATTTATAAAGGGGGAGCTTCAAGGGAAGCTCCTTCGCTCCCTTGGACCTGAGTGGGAGCAAAAGGTAACGGCAGTAGAAGAAGCCAACCAAGTAGAGGATCTAGACATGGAAAATCTACTTGGGAATCTCATGGCTTATGAATAAAAAATGGAGCAAAAGAAGAAATCAATCTCATCGGAGCCAAGGATGAAGACTTTAGCCTTCAAAGCTACTTCGGATGATGAGGTAAGTACCGATGATGAAGAATTCATTTTATTAGCTAAAATGTTTAAAAAGTTTCTAAGAAATAAGGAAAGAGAGGAAAAACCTCTAATTTGCTATAATTGCAAAAAGAGAGGTCAAATAAGGAAAGATTGTCTCTTACTCAAAAAGGATGATGAGAAGAAACCCAAGAAGCCTTCTGACTACAAGAAGATCTCTAAGTCGAAGGGATTCAAGAAGAATGCATTTCAAGCAACGTGGGATGACTCCACCTCCGAAGAAGAGGAGGAGGAGGAAACAAATGAAGAAACGGCATTCTTGGGATTAATGGCAACAAATGATGCTTCTGAATCTGAATCTGAGGAACCTGAGGTAAACTCCTATTCTTTAGATGATTACAAGATGCCTTTGATTCACTATATGTAGATCTTAAGAAAGCAAAAATCCAAAGAAAGGTTTTAAAAGAAGAAAACATAGAAAATAAGAAATTAATCAATGTTCTTGAAGACAAGAATCTAATCCTTACAAAAGAAACCACTGCCTTAAATATGCAAATATGAAATCTAATGATTGAGAAAGAGTCATTAACAAATGATTTGTATACGGCAATGAGTGAACAAAAATTTCTAGATAGAGAAGAGTTACTCGACAAAATCCATGTGCTTGAAAAATCAAACTCCTTTAAAAAGGATGAAAATAGCTTACTTACAGTAGAGATTAGGGCACTAGAAGATAAACTAGACATAATGAAAATAGAGATAAATCACCTCAAAGAAAAATCAAATCAACTTCTTGAGGACCTAGCCAAATTTACAAAGGGGAAAGATAACTTGGACAAGCTCATTGCTCATCAAAAGCCTTCCTCAAGTAAATTTGGACTAGGCTTTTATGAACCTAGTCAAAGTGAGCTGAAAAAAGACCCTCTTCTAAAGGAGACCACTAGTAAATACGGAACCACATTACAATGGATACTGAAAAAATAACTCACTTTGTTTTGTAGGGATGAAAGGACATTATAATGTCAAAAATTGGATATACAAAATGAAGGATGGACAACTCAAATTAGAAAGACCTATAGAAACACCAAGTCACCAACGAAGATCTTTTGTAAGAGGAAGGAGGTCTACAAGAAAGAAGACAAGGAGACCACCGCCACCAAGGAGGCCGATGGGTAATGGACTCTGGATGCTCCAAGCATATGACGGGAGACAAGCACCTATTTTTGGACCTCCAACCTACGGATGGAGGAACGGTTACATTTGGCAACAACCACAAGGACCATATTATTGGCCTCGGTAAAATAGGTAACCCTCTCTCTCCCATCTTAAATGTTTCTCTAGTTAAAGGACTAAAACATAATCTTTTAAGTGTCAGTCAAATATGTGATAAGGGCTTTGAAGTAGTGTTTACTTCAAAAATGTTTGAAATTATGCATGCATTAACCAATGAAACCCTTCTTAAGGGAATTAGATTTGAAGACATTTATGTCATAGAATTTGATAAAAATGTCACTTATCAATGTCTTATAGAAAATGATGAGTTAAGTATATGACATAGAAGACTAGGACATGTTCATATGAAGCTGGTTCAAAAACTAGCTAAACATGAACTAGTCTGAGGTCTTCCTAAAGGAAAATTTTTAAATGAGCGTATCTGTGATTCATGTAAATTAGGTAAAATTATGAAATCTATCTTTAAAAGCAAAGAAGTTATATCCACATCAAGACCTTTAGAACTACTTTACCTAGATCTGTTTGGACCTACAAGATATGAGAGCCTTAGTGGATGCAAATATTGCCTTGTAATTATAGATGATTTCTCGAGGTTTTCATGGGTCTCCTTCTTGAGATCCAAAGGAGTGTTTTCCGTCTTTTCTATTTTTTGTAGGAAAGTTCAAACTGAAAAAGGCTACCAAATCACTCGTATTCGTAGTGATCATGGGGGCAAATTTGAAAATTCCTTGTTTGATGATTTTTTGTCAAGAGCATGCTATTGCTCATGAGTTTTCTTTTCCCTGAACACCTCAACAAAATGGGGTAGTTGAGAGAAAGAACTGTACTCTTCAAGAGTGTGATCGAACATTGCTCATAGACTCGGGGTTACCGAAGTACTTTTGGGCTGAGGCAGTGAACACGGCTTGTTACGTGTTAAATCACACCTTAATTCGATCTGGGTTGCGAAAAACTTGTTTTGAACTATACTATGGGAAAATACCCAAATTAGTTATTTTAAAGTTTTTGGATGTCGATGTTTTGTTTTGAATACCTGCTCTAATTTAGATAAATTTGATGCCAAAGGTGAAGAAGCCATCTTTATTGGTTATTCCTCACATAGTAAGGCATATCGGGTCTTTAACAACCCTCCATGTTTCCTTCGATGAATCTCCACACTCTTCCTCCATTGACCGAGTCAATATGGAAGATGAAGATGATTTTACTATTGATGTGTCTAACATTCGAAACTCCAATATCCATAATCTTCCAAAAGATTGGATATATCAAAGGGATCATCCCGAAAGCCAAGTCATTGGAAGTATTTCCGATGGCGTTAAAACCCGATCTCATTTTAGTTGCTCTTTTGGTCTCTCCGCCTTCGTATCTCAAGTTGAACCCAAGAGTGTCGAAGAAGTGCACTCCGAAGAACCTTGGATGATGGCCATGCAGGAGGAACTCAACCAATTCCAAAGGAATGAAATCTGGGATCTAGTACATAAGCCTGAAGGGCAAATGGTAATAGGTACCAAATGGGTATTTCGGAACAAGTTGAATGAATCTGGTATAGTCATTCAGAACAAGGCTCGACTGGTAGCACAAGGGTACAACCAAGAAAAAGGAATTGATTTTGATGAGACCTATGCTCTCGTAGCTCGAATCGAATCGATTCGCATGCTTCTTGCTTATTCCTCCTTTCTTGGCTTTAAACTCTTTCAAATGGACGTTAAGAGCACGTTTCTTAACGGATTCATTGAGGAAGTTTTGTAAAACAACCTCCTGGTTTTGAGTCTCATGATAAGCCTTATTTTGTTTATAAATTAAACAGGGCACTATATGGTCTAAAGCAAGCTCCTAGAGCTTGGTATGAAAGGCTTAAAGACTACTTGTTAAATGCAAAATTCTCTATAGGGGAAGCTGATTCCACATTATTCATTAAAAGAAAAGGAAAAGACATTTTATTAGTTCAAATATATGTAGATGATATTATATTTGGTGCTACTAATGAATCTATGTGTAGAAAGTTTTTAGAAATTATGCAGGAAGAATTCGAAATGAGTTTGATGGGTGAACTCAAGTTTTTCTTGGGTTTGCAAATCACTCAACTTGAAATTGGAACCTTTGTGTGTCAATTAAAATACACAAAGGAGATGTTGAAAAAATTTGAAATGAGAAAAAGTAAATGGAAGAACACTCCTATGAGTGTCACAACTTCCTTAGACTTGGATAAATCAGGTACGCCCATAGATCAAAAGCTCTATCGTAGCATGATTGGATCTTTACTGTATGTAACTTCCAGTAGACCTGATATTTTATTTAGTACCTGCTTATGCACTAGGTTTCAATCAAACCCTAAATAATCACACCTAAATGCTGTAAAATGAATATTTAGATATCTAGTTAACACATCTGATTATGTCTTATTCTACCCTAGGAGTCCACAATTCAACCTAGTTACATATAGCGATGCGTACTACGCAGGTAGCTACACTGATAGGAAGAGTACTAGTGGGACATGCCAATTCTTGGGCGAATCACTAATCTCTTGGTTCTGAAAGAAGCAATCTAGTGTAGCCCTATCAACTACAGAAGCTAAATACATAGCAGCTGCACTAGCATGTTCCTAAGTGCTTTGGATGAAAAATACTTTGAAGGATTTTAACTTGATATTTAATAAGATAAAAATATTATGTGACAATACTAGTGCTATCAACCTCTCAAAAAATCTCATACATCACTCTCGCACAAAACATATTGATGCTCGACATCACTTTTTGAGAGATAATGTACTTAAGGGAGAAATCGAGGTTGAATTTATTTGTACTGAATTGCAATTGGCTGATATTTTCACTAAACCTTTGAATTATGACCGTTTTAATTATATACATAGGAAACTAGGCATATGTAAGCTAAGTGATTTTTGAAGAATTTAGTGACTTAATGGAACTTCCTTTGTCATAAGCATAGATGGAACCTTGACTTTACTAAGTTAAAAGCCTTCATTCTCAATTCAAACATCAAAATGCACATTTTGTGCAATATCAAACGTTTGATTAAACTATCAGACGTCTTATACATAAAAATTCGTCGTCTGAAGATTTGAGACAGATGACGATTTTATATCTTAAAAGTGCTGATAAAAGAGCTATTTCAAATGTCCATCATCATCAATAGATGTCTGGGCCGTCGTCCAGATGTGTTGACAGACGTCTATCTGTGAGTCAGAACATGTATTATGAGTCGAACGTCTGCTGCTATGGTTAGACGTCGTATAGGTCGTCTGACAATGAAATCAGACGACCCTGTAACTTTAGAGTAAAATCCAAGAAGGTCTGTCTGCAGAAATCTGACGTCTAATTTTAGATTTAGACGTCTTGTATGTTGTTTGATACAGAAATCAGACCACAACCTAGAGAATAAATCATTTTCTAGGAAGGGATGCCTGCAGAAATCAGACGTCTAATTTTTAAATCAGTCGTCTTGTGTATCGTCTGATGGTTAAAAAAGACGATGCCATCAAAAGGGTTAAAATCCCAAAAGTCCAATCCTGACGTCTGACAACGTCTCCAGACGTCTGATCTGGGAAAAATATGTAGTTTGCATCTATTCTTTGGATGGTTTGGAATGCAAATCTCCCCAACTTCAGGGGGAGACTTGCTCCAAGACCTTGGGATAAAACATCCCCTTCACAAGGTCCCACTCTCCTCTCTCAAATCCCTATAGCTTTCCCTCCCACCTGACGGCCCACAACTGTAGTTGGCGACCTTCCTTTCGCCACCAGACGACCTTCGTGCCTCCTCGACGACTAGCGGAGCTGCTGCTCCCCTGCACGCATCCTCTTGGCTTCTCGATTGCACATCTGGAGGTCTCCCCCCTCCCATGGGTATACTCTCTCCACTTTTAGGGCATCTCCACATTTTTTTTGCCCACGATTACCTTTGCCCTAGCTGCATCTTGTTATCCTTCTTGATCCACTCGGCCTACTTGCGTATTTCATGGAATTGTTAGCCCTAGAACCTAAACCCTCGGTCAAACCCTCTTGGAGCATAAAAGTCCTATGTTTTTGGCAAGGGTATTACCTCACGAGATTCAAGCTGACATTTTAGTGGCTTGAATCCAAAGGTATATTGCCACAACTTCATGGCAGGTTATATTGCCTCAAGGCATACTACCACATGTTTTTATCAATGATGATTGCATATCTATTGATTGAATCTGTGTTGATTAAGCCTATTGGTTGAATGTTTTTGTATGGATGTTTTTACAGGTATTCTATCCTCAAAACACCACCCTTTTCTTCCAAAACCTAACCACCCATTCCACCAAATATGCCTCCCCGTAGGAAGCAAGCTGAGGGCTCTTCCACTTCCTCTTCCACCTATTTGGCAGATTAACTACGAGGCGACATCACTAGGCAGCGATTTCGTCGCTTCGCGAATGCCAAAGTTAAATGCCCTCGTTTTATTGTTTGAAATGATTTTGCTCATTTAAATCTTCGGGAACACTTCAAAACTCTCCATCTCTTCCAATATTTTGACCGTCAGTTCCACTCTGGCATTGGAACTATTAGCATGTTCCCTGATCTTTGTTGTCTCTTTTACGCCAACATCAATGAGGACTATAGCAACGATGAACTTGAACTCCATACCCACTTATTTGGTCGCGAAATCCACATCACATCCGAATCTATTTCCGACCTTCTAACCATCCCCAATGAGGGAAATGACTTCAATGACATTATGAGGCAATACGACTCAGAAGGTATTAATCAAGAGTTAGTCGTCCCTAAAAAATATGTTGAAAATCTTGGCACCCTACCTTGCGAAAACCTCAAACCCCTTCCACGTCTACTCTCTCGCATTTTTGGGTGGGACCTCCTAAACAAATTGGGAGGTTTTGATTACATCTCGCGCCAACACAAGGTGCTCCTTTTTGCGGCCGTCCATCATATTCCTTCAATTATTGCTGCCTCATTGTTCGCGTTATGAATGAGGACCATGGGGCATCACTTCTGTTTGGGTCTATCCTATCCAAAAATTTTTCAACCCATCGGATTTCCACAACTGACTAGGCCGTTGACAAGAAGATTGAGCCTTACAACCGGGCCACCGCCACCAAGATGCATATACTTAGGGAGCATCTTGAGCCCACCGACAAGCCCATTGAAGAAGAGCCCCTTCCACCCTTTCATGATTTCCATGAAGTACGACCCCTTCAAATAGAAGCTCTCCGCTCGAGCTTTGAAGAAGCATGGGATCCGGCCACAGATTCCCTCTCCTTCAGTATCTCCCTCCTGCTGCGTCGAACTGGCGAGATGTACACCTACATTGGAAGCATGCGCCGCGACATCGACGAACTTAGATCAGACGTTCAAAATTTGCAGATGCGACACGGACCTACTCGTCGCCACCGTCGCCAAGATCAAGAAGAATAGTTTAGTTCTATTTTTCTTTCTTTTTTTTCTTCCAAGTTTCTATTAAGGGGCCTTGACCCCATACTAAATAATTTTGGGAACGACAGCTAGTCCGTGCTTAAATGTTTCTATTCCTAGTCAATTTTCTTTAATGCTTTGTCATCTTTTAAGCATGCAATTTTATTAATGCACTCCATTTTGTAGATGTCACTCTTGTAGTTTGGGTTTCAACTCCCTTTCAGTATCCTTCATGATGATATTCAAAAAGGGGGAGAAGAACGTAGGTAAGAAGCTAGGGAATAACATAAAAACAAAAAAACTTCTCAAATAGATATAGACTACTAAGTGCAACTTTAAGGGGGAGAAAATAAGAACCTACAGCTATATTTTGAAAATCATCAAAAAGGGGGAGATTGTTAGTTCAACTACTCATATATAATATTTTGATGATTTTACAAAATGAAGAAAATGAAATAAAAAATAAGTGTTGCATATTGTTTCTCTTTGTAATAACATAATTGCAGGTTTCATAAAGTTTTCCAAGATGGGAGATTAAAAGCGTGAAGACAAGTAGCATATGTATTAGGTCATAGGCTTTTTCATGTAAACTTTCAAAGGTTGTAATTTTCATTTTATTTGAGTTTAGAAATGTTGTAAAGAGCACCAAAACATAACTTATAAATAGCTAGCTTAGGCTCTCTACACTTAGGATAAATTAGAAATAAAAACCTAACGCTAAGACTCTTATCAGACTTCTGATTTCCACTTTAAGACGTCTAACAAGTGTCTCAGATGTCTAACTTCCTATAGTTCTGCCTTTAATCATTGCCTTCATAAACATCAGTCGAAGCACTCCTCTATTAGACGTCTATAACCTCATCCAGATGTCTGATGCTTTACCTGGACGTCTTCAGACTAACCGTTAGACTAAGCACCTATCTTTGTTCTACAGATAAGGGGCAAAAATGTATTTTCAAGCATCTACCTTTGGACCGTTGCCCATGTATTTCTGTGCGTATCTCATTACGAACACAAGATCTTTTGTCAGAAATTGTAGGGAAGTCTTTTTTGGTTTCCAGACGTCTGGTGATTCCTTCAGACGTCCATAACGATGTCAGATTCTTTAAATCTAGAACCCTATTTAGATCTGATCAAAACAGGAACCAATTCACCCCTTATTAGACGTCCAATAAACTAATTAGACGTCTTATGTGAAAATATCAGATGTCCTTCTTTCGATCCAATGAAGTCAGTTCAGGATGGCCTATAGTATTAGATGACCAAAATGATAATCAGACGTCCTATAAGACGACTGATCCTAAAATTAGACGTCTGATATTGCTATTAGACTCATCATTACCCTGATTTGTGGTGGATTTCGTCTTAATCTCTTGGGATTTGTCTCCAACGGCTAGGAGAACTCTTCCAAGTGTTCTTGAAGGTTCCAAACTTGCCTATAAATAGACTACAACTCCTTTTAGGAAAAACACACCTCTTGAGATGCAATTCCCTTAGAAAAATCACTTGCTCACTACTCTAAGCTTCATCTTACCCTTGTGCCGTGCCAACACTCTGATCAAAGGGCAAATCCATACTCCCGGCTCACTTCGTTCTGCAAATCCTCAGGGAGTTATTCTTATGCTTAGTAGATAAGAAAGTAATAAAAGTATTGGGGTGTTCTATAGGTATTGTTTTACTTCTTATTTTTGTACTTTGAGTATCCGGCCTGTCGGGTCCCTGTCTCTTCATTATGAAGGGAGAAACCTCCATTTAGGTATCGGAGGTGGGATTTGTAATTGAGGTACACTACCCTCTTTTAAGTAGTGTGGTTAGTGGATTGATCACCTTGTGATCAAAAATCCTAAGTCACGGGATTGGCTTGGGTGGTGGTTTTCACCCATCTTGGGTTTCCACCTAAAAATCTGGTGCCATCTTTTGTGATTGAATTTTTTGAATTACAATATAATATAATTTCACTATTCACCCCCCCTCTAGTGCAATTTCACTTTTCTTTCTCTTTGCCTTCTCTCTTCCTTTCTTCTTCTTCTTGCTCTGACTTCTACTTTTTGCTTTCCTTCTTAGCTTCTCCTTCTTCCTTCTCTACATTTCTTTGCCGTAGCCCTTCCCTTAGCTTCTCTTTGTCCTTACCTTCTTCTTCTTTAGCTTCGCTTCTCCTCCTCTTCAGCCTGTAGCAAAACCTACTCCCTACCCACATGCACTCTCCTCTCTTTCTCTCTTAGGTTTCACTCTCCCAGAGCCACACGTATTCAGGTGATGTAAACACATTTACACTACTTAAAATGTCTATTTATGCATGTTCTTAAGCATAGGATTGCATTTCATGATATAAATATTGCAACATGCATCATCTTTCATTTAGAGTAGTTTGAATAAAATGGAGGTTAATTGTCTCCTTTTATGTGCTTGGACAGGGAAAACATTTTATCGGGGCCTCGGATCAAAGATCCAACCGTATGGATGTGATCAGGGCAACGATTGGAGTTCAACGACTCCAAGATCGCCCTAATCAGGCATCCGTAGCATCAGATAGTGACCGGGGAACCCTAGAAGATCAAGGGCTAGGATGGTGAAGATCCACACTTCAGATGACAAATCCGATCGCACGGATGAATTCGGATCGACGATCGCAGCCCAACGACACAAAAATCAAGTCAATCCGACATCCGTGGCACCATCTACAACTTCCAGAAGATGGCGCCACGTGGCGCCATCTCAGCCGCCCAAACGGCCGCACGCATTCTACGAAGGCCCCGTACCTGTTCGCTCTCCGCCGTTGGATCTTGATCCAACGGCTGTGGTCGACCGTGCTTAAATGGATCCGCTCGACCATTCGCACCCCATAGCGCAGATGTCGAGCGCGCTTACGCGACTGACGGGTGCGGGTTCGAGCTGCAGCAGAGGGCTAGAGGTGCGGGCGTTGGATTGCGATCGGATGGTCGCACACGCCCAATAGCGTTCACGCGCAATTGAACGTGCAGCGTCACGCGCGATCGCACGCGCCAGGTGGGCGCAGCGCAGCGGGTGGAGATGCGTCTTAAGCCGTCCGATCGCTGAGAATCAAAGTGCGTGCGATGGAGTTGAGCGCGCGTGGGTGCGGAAGCTATGCCTACGTTAGGGGCTTTAGTGACGGATTTATCCGTCACTAAAGACCCCTCATTTATTATTTTGAAGTTGTAATGTCCATTTTTCCCCCACTCCTTGCAACTATAAAAGGAGACCGCCTCCATACGAAATTCTCATCCCTTCCTTCTCCTCTCTACCCCTCCAAAGCTCAAGAGAAGCTTGTCCCACACCCGGGATGCTTCTCGCGAGATAAAGTCCAAATTTTCGTTCCCCTTCGGAAGTGGATCCCGCGACGACGATGGCGTGCTGCTTCGTTCCCGTTCTTTTGCTTCGTCCTCTTTCATCCTGCTTCGTTCCCCTTCGTCCAGGCGTCGTCCCATCCGGCTCGTCCTCCAAGCAACCGTCAAGGAGGATTTCTCTCTCCCTATTCTTTTTACTGCTTTCTAGTATAGATTTACTGCTTTCTAGTGTAGTTTTGTTCATCCTCCAAGCAATCGTCGAGGAGGATATTTCTCCCTCCATTCTTTTAATGCTTTCTAGAGTAAATTTATTGCTTTCTAGTGTAATTGTTTTATGCTTTCTAGTTGTAATGAACAATCTCCTCAATGATAAATTCCTTGTTTATTCCACATCTCATTTTGATTTCTCTGTGTAATATTCTCTTTCTCTCTTACTCTCTCTCTCTCTTCTATTTATTGTAAATAATTAGATAGTTTTAAATTGAATTATTCCGTGACAAATAAAAAGAAATGCATAGTTTCTAAATCAAACTTCCACCTCCCTGTGTTCGACCCGGAATTTTAATTTCGGTATAAATTTTATTTGTTGAACACGAATTCTTCGCTTTCAAGCTACAACGATAGGTTTTCTAAAACCAAACATGTTAGCGAAGCTATTCGTATACGTTCAACATCAGGTAATCGGGTCGGGTACATACCTGGGACTAGGCTCACCAGCGTGCAGTGGTGGGTGAGGACTGCAGTCGGGTCGGGTCGGACCTGGTTCACGAGGCGTTAGCGCGGAGGAGATCGGGTTGGTCGGGTGAGAGGGACCTCACCCCATGATTCAGAGGTGAACAGCTACTAGCAAGAATTCAAGTTATGCGGGTTCGGTCAGTTCGTAGCCACCGATGTGGGACTAAACGTGCGGCCTTCTTCTCGATCGCCCGCAGCAGAGGTGGTCCTCCAATTGCCTTAACTGCTACGACCTTTGACTGGAATTGAGTGCTTGGAGTCGTGCGCGAGTGTCTTCCGCGTAGCCTGGGATAGGGCTTAGAGCTGGCAAGGCCTGGAGCTTGCTTCAAGCTTTGTGCCAATGGCGAATGACGCCTGCTACCTGAAATCTCCAAGACAGCCTCGTGGCCATGTTAAATTGCTCAGGAAGCTTCGCCGAGTCATGGAAAGTGTGTTACCGTGGTTGGCGTGTTGTGGGGACGCTTGTGCGAACATGCCTAGGGCACACTATGTGCGTATGTGTGGGTGTGTTCGAGGGTGCATTTGGGTGAGTGGAGTGGTGGTATGAGTGAGGGGAAATGTTCAGTGAAGTGAGGGGGTGCTTATGGATTTGTCGGCGAGGGATGGGATGGTCTGTGGTGGTGGGGCGGTCTCGCCGGAGTTGGTGGCCGGAGATGAAGGAGATGAGGGTGTTGGAGGTCGGCAGTGGTCGATTTAGGGAAATAGAGAGTGGAGAAGAAAGTACAGAGTGAAGGGGACTTATCTAGGGTGTTAGGAGATGAAGGGGAGATGGAGATGGCGTCGGGCGCGTACTACCGACGTCGAAGATGAAGGTGCTTAGAGAGAGACGGCCAACGAGGATGAAGGGGAGACAAGGGCGTCGGTGGGTGCTGCGCGACGCGGACAAACGCAAGGAGGAAGAGCCTGCCACTGGTATTGTGGTCAGGCAATGAGGGAGAGTAGGGAAAGTCATCAGAGCTTGAAGAGCGGATCGGCCAGAAAAGGAGAGAAGAATTTGAGGGGGATTCTAGTCTAATTCAAGCTTAAAGGAGTCGAGGTGAACTGGACTCCCTTAAATAGATCCCTGGAGGTCGATTAGGCCTTGGGAAGTAAGCTTCCCAGGCAAGGAAGGCTTGCCAGAGTTGAAATCTGTTGGGGTACCCATGTCTCTCATGAGTTCGCATGAGAGATTGGAAAAGAATCTTGGATCATGGATGGGTTCAGATTGGAGGGATTTTCTCAAAGAATCTCCCTTCCATTTTTGGAGGAGATCCTTTGAACAATCAGGGAGAAACCACCTTCCAAAGCTTGCCGAAGTAGAATTCCTCCGATATAATGGTGGAGGGACCTAATTGCAAAAATGGTGAATAAGTTAGGGGGCAATTTGTAAGGGTTTTTGAAAGATAGGGGCACAAATGTAATCAGGCTAGACCATTTTGCAAACTAGGTCAAGGAAAATTCATCTTATGTCCAAATTTTGGTACAAACCTAATTTGGACCTAGGGAATTCAATGGTGAAGTTGGATTTTGGGTTTGACCATTTTTGACTGGGAAATTTATGTAAAAACCTAATTTAGGGCAAATATTTGTCTGAGACCCCATTCTAGGTCAAGATGGGTTCCAATGGCCAAATTGAAAGTTCTAAACCCTAGAGAATATTTTTATATGATTTTTAGAGGGTTTATGTGAATTTTATCCTGACCAGAACCTTGGTTAATCAAGTGGGTCTGTTTTAGGATTTTAAGAAGTCATTTGATTCACAAGGTACACACAAGCCCTTTTCTGTCAAATCCAACCCACTTTTTATCCTGTTAAGACTTTTTGACCTTTGTTTAACCCTTGAGAAAATCCATTGTTGTACTGCATTGCTAAAATTGTAGTTTTACCCCTTGTTTCTTGCTTTTCTCTCATAATGGTTATGCAGTGAATTAAGACCTTCAGTTTGTTATCTAGGAGCTTTTATTCTCTTCATTGGGTCAAAATGCGTTAGTTAGGACTTATGATGGTGTTTCCATCATACCCCCTTGCCTAGCTTTTGCTAGTCCCTTAGCAAAATTTTAAGGTTTTAGCTTTGATTCTAGACCATGTTATCTTTTTGATGCTCAAAATTGTGATGTGTGCTTTCTTCTGTGGATTATGTTAGAATGCCGATGGTAGGCTTAGAGGTATTCAAGTACCAACCAAGATCTGGACCTAACCGACTCTAGCCTCAATCTGTTGCAGAGGTTTTTAAGGCCCACAAAAACTACCCTAAGGTTCGTTGGACTCCGTAGTTAAAGCACCCGTGCTTGTAACATATTTTAGCTTTGGTTCAGTTTGCAGTGCATTTTTGTAAGAGAGAGATAGAGGAATTTTCTTTGTTTGGAGAGTTTTCTCTCTCTTTTCTTTTTATTTCTAGTTTCGGATTGGCTTCACAACACGATTTGTATCGGATTCCTAGTCCCCATCATCAATCCTTGAAGGGTCCCTGGCAATCGATGCTTTGGGATAGCACCACCCATGGCAACCCCCAGAACCTTGGCTTTCAAGATTTTGAGATAATCCCGCCCATGGCGTTCTATACCTAAATCCAGACCCTGGCAATCGACATTTCGTGATAATGCCGCCAATGGCATCTAAACCAGCACAGGGTGTTTACATGCCCCCAGTAGGATATGTAGATATCCCAAGAGACAAGCACCATGGAGATGATATGTTATTGCTCATCTTCGAGGGAAATTTCTCACCTCTCCGCGCTGGGAACTCATTTAAATCAACTTGTGTTGTTTGGCTGCTCCTAATCTAGGCGACTTTTTCATAACAATTTAAACGTATTTATGTGATTTTGATACCTATGCGCACTGAACCAGACTGTGTGTGGATTGGGGTGCTTAGGTTACTGAGTCCCGCAAACCAGAGGACAGTTAACGAGAATGAATACTCCCTAAGCCTTAGACCTAATACTTAAGCATCGCATTTTCCTCAACCTCTTGAAGACTATCTAGATCTTAGTGAGTACTTGAATTTTTAAGCCTAGGAGTCTAGCCCAAGAGGCCTAAGATCAATGTTCCTATTAATCTCTTCTATGTTTCATTAGCACTTCTTTCATTTTCTTTTTCTTGATATGGTCTAGAACTTAGTTAATCCCTTAATTTCTTACTAATGACTATCTCTTTTCTTTTTCTTTTCAACTTGTGCTACTTTTTGACATTTTTCACTTTTTCCCTTTTTCTCCTCAAGATTTGTATGGCCTCAAAATTTTCTCTCCTCTTAGAATTTTTTTGTTCTTTTTCAAGAATTTTTTTTTGGTATTTTTGGAATATGTGATTTTTTTGATGAAACTTTTTCGTATGCGATGATTTTCACAGCATTTTGCACTTTCATACCCCCCCATGCCTACGATTTGCAATGTCCCCATTGTAAATTAGGTGGGTTCGAGTTCAGCTTAGATCATTCATTAGAATAGGTTCTTGGTGGGCGAACAGGTCGAGGTGACTGTTGCGGATGATTTCAAGCTCGAGTATGGGTACCTGAGGTGGGGTCAGCTGTTCTAATGGATGAACCCTAAAGTGCAATATGAATTTAGCATAGGAATGCCAAGAAAGGTTTCAGGTTTTTCAAAAATGACGAGTTGCCTCCCATTAAGCACTTAGTTTTATGCCATCTGCTGGGCGCAATGAGCTCAGGGAGAATGGAGGGTAAAGGATGCCTCAGCCGAATTTGTATTGGTAAGGTCAATGAATGGTTTGAGTCTCTGACTATTCACGATGAAAGGTTCTGAATCATGGCTGAGTGGACTGATCTCGATGACTCCATTTCCAAAGATTCGTCAGGCGAGGTAAGGTCCGATCCATTTCGATCTGAGTTTACCTGGGACTAGTTTGAGCTTGGCATCGAAGAGTAGGACTTTTTAACCAGGGTGAAAGACCTTTCTGGATATGTGCTTGTCGTGAAAGGCCTTAACCTGCTCTTTCGATCTCACTCATTTGAAGCTTTCTGTGGGCTCCTGCCTTAGAAAGATCTAGGTTGCAGGTCCGTACACCTAATAGGCTTTGTGCTCCAACTCGACGGGGAGGTGACATGCCTTCCCGTATACTAATCGAAAGGGAGACATACCTAGTTGGGTTTTGTGGGTGGTCCTATAAGCCCACATAGCTTCCGAAAGTTGGGATGACCAATCTTTCCTGTTAGGTCGAACAGTAACCTGGAGGATTTTCTTGATCTCCCGATTTGATAGCTCAGCTAAATCATTAGTTTAGGGGTGATAAGGAGTAGAGATTCGGTGTGATACCCCGTATTTGGTCATCAGTGACCTGAACTGAGCATTAGTGAAATGGGTCCCTCCATCAGAGATTATTGCACATGGAATCCCGAATCACGAAAAGATGTTTTGATGAATGAATTTGATAACCACCTTATGATCATTGGTTCCGGTCGGAATAGCTTCGATCCATTTGGACACGTAGTAACAGTGAGTAGAATGTACTCGAAGCCATCCGAAATAAGAAAGGGTCCCATAAAATCAATCTCCCAGACGTCAAAGATTTCGCATATGAGAATCAGCTGTAAGGGCATCATATCACGATGGTTCATGTTGCCTAAGGTTTGGCAATGAGTGCATGCCCTATAGTGATTGTATGAATCTTTGAAAATCATGGGCTAGTAGAAGCCACACTGGAGGACTTTCGCTGTGGTTTTATGACCTGAGAAGTGTCCACCGCGTGCCTGGTCATGGTAGAAGGACAAGATGTCCTGAATTTTCTATCCCGAGATACATCGTCGAATGATTTGATCAGCACCGATGTGGAAAGCAATTTGTCCTTCTTGGCCTTCAGCCAATCGGACGAGACCTAATGTGATGCCAGGTAGTTTACTAGATTAGCAAACCATGGAGCCCTGTACTGATAATCAGGAGGTGCTCATCAGGAAAATATTCCGTAATGGACTTGGAAGGGTCGATAATATTAGAAGGAAGGTGGGACAAGTGATTAGCTACCATGTTTTGTTTTCCCACTTTGTCGTGAATCTTGAGGTCAAACTCTTGCAACAGCAAGATCCATCGGATTAATTGAGGTTTCGGATACTTCTTCGCAAGGAGATGCCTCACAACTGTGTGACCAGAGTAAATGATAACACAGGAACCCAGAAGATTTGATCTGAATTTCTCTAGGGCAAATACTATGGCTAGCAGCTCTTTCTCCGTAGCTGTGTAGTTATGCTAAGCCTCGTCAGGTGTCTTGCTAGCGTAGTAGATGACCACGGGTTTCCTGTCAATTTTCTGCCCAAGTATTGCTCCTACAGCGAAATCAGATGCATCGCACATGATCTCAAAGGGTTGAGACCAATCAGGGGATTGTAGGATCGGAGCTTGGGTAACTCGATCACGTAGGGTTTCAAATGCTTGAGTGCATTCCTTGGAGATTTAGAAAGGTACATCCTTAGATAGTAGAGTGGTCAGGGGGCACGCGATCTTTGAGAAATCAGGAATGAATCGACGGTAAAAACCAACATGCCCCAGAAAAGATTGGATGTCCTTGAATGAGCTAGGCATAGGGAGTTTGGAAATCAGATTCACCTTGGCTCGATCAACCTGGATGCCTTTTTCTGATACAAGATGTCCCAGGACAATTCCTTCAGGCACCATGAAATGGCTCTTTTCCCAAGAAAGAACCAGATTCACGTCAATGCACCACCTAAGGATCTGGACCAAGTGCAAGAGGCAATCGTCAAATGATTCTCCAAATACTGAAAAGTCATCCATGAAGACTTCCAGATAATCACCTGCCATATCTGAGAATATGGCAAGCATGCATCACTGAAAGTAGTGAGTGCATTGTAGAGATTGAACAGCATCCTTCGGAATGCATACATCCCGAAGGGGCTGGTGAAAGTGGTCTTTTCTTGGTCCTCAGGATGGATTGCAACCTAGTTATAATTGGAGTGCTTGTCCAAAAAGTAGAAGAAACTATTTCCCGCTAGTTTCTCGAGGATCTGATCAATAAACGGTAGTGGGAAATGATCCTTCTTTGTGGAGGTATTGAGTCTTCTGTAATCAATGCAGACTCTCCACAAATTTACCACACGGGTTAGTATGATTTCTTCAATTTTAGTCGTGATCACGGTGAGTCCTGACTTTTTAGGCACAATGTGGATTGCACTCACCCATCGACTGTCGGAGTTCGGGTAGATGATTCCAGCATCTAACCACTTGATCTCCTTTTTCATGACCTCCTACAGATTAGGATTCAGACGTCTCTGCATTTCACTAGAAGGTCGTGTGCCCTCTTCAGTATAGATATGGTGTGTGCAATAAGAGAGTCTGATAACATTCAAATCATCAAGAGTCCATCCAATGGCTCTTCGATGTTGCTAGAGAACAGTAATCAGACGGGATTCCTGATCAGGTGTGAGTCTGGAATTGATAATCATAGGAAACGTCAGATTAGAACCCAAAAAGATGTACTTAAGATGATCAGGAAGAGGCTTAGATTCTAGAACAAGGTTATCAGCAGCAGCAGGTGGTTCAGGGTGGGTGTCAGGAGCAAGGGAAGGAGTTATGGGTGTGTCTAGGTCAAGTTCGGACTCCTTTGATTGTCGATTTTGATCCTCTTGTTGCTGATAAAAAATAGTCAGGTTTTCCTCAATATACGAATTGTCAACCATAGCCTTGATGTCACATATCTATTTTATAACTCTGCAGTTAATCCCTCGTCGGGCCTTAAAGATGTCAATCTTTAATGTTTGGTTCCCAAATTTCAGTTCAATTTGGCCCTCATCACAATTTATGTTGGCCCTAGCATTGGCTAGAAAGGGTTTTCCTAGTATAATTGGTGTACTCCTTGGGTTCTCTGGAGTATCCATATCTAAGACTACGAAGTCCACCGAGAAATAGAAATCCCGAACCATAACAATGACATCCTCAAGAACTCCTTTAGGTGACTTAATAGATCGATCAGCCAACTGTAATGTCACCTCTGTTAGTTTTAGCTCAGATTCCTCAAGATGGTCAAGTAGGGATGTAGGTATTAGGTTTATGGAGGCTCGTAGATCTAATAAAGCTCTATCAAATTGGGTATCACCAATTGTACAGGAAATTAGGGGAGTATTTGGGTCTTTTGCCTTAGGTGGGAGTTTGCTCAAAATTACAGAGCTGGCTTACTCTGACAATATGATTGGGTTCCCACTTTTGGTTCACGGCTTATGCTTATGTGTACACATGTCTTTCAAAAATCGTGCATAAGTCAGTACGTGGTGGATTGCATCCATCAAGGGGATGTTTATCTGGACCTGTCCAAAGAGCTTGACAAGATCCTTCTCAGGTGCCACGAGTTTGTTTGTCCTCTTTCCCTTGGTCAAGGCCTCAGGAAATGGAACCTTGGATGGTTCCTCTAGAATAGGTCCAGGTTCTTGATTAGGGATAGGGGTATCCTAGATAACTATCCTAGGGTTTGGGTTACTACTACATTGAAAGTGGCTTGGGTAAGGTGGGTCTTGTGTTGCTTTGCCACTACGGGTTGTTACTGAATTTAGTCCTGCCTGGTTCTGGTTCGGGGTGGGTAAAATAGGTGGCTGCTGCTGAAATCTCGAATATGATGTCGAAGCTTTCATCCCGTTAGGTGATGGAACAGAAGGGGCCTGATAAATCATATGGGCTTGGCCCAGATTCGGGTTCATAATGCGCCTTTAGTTCAGCACGTTATTAGGATTCTGTAGAGGTTGGGAAGGGAGTGTGCTAGGTTGGCGGGAATTTGCCATCTGGGTGAGTTGATTGAGAACCTCTATGATCTCATTTTTGTGCTGTTTTTGCATAGCCGCATTCGTCTTTTGAATGTCAGCCAAAGTCTGAAGGATGAGAGTCATTTGATCTATTTGAGTTGGCCCAGATTGATAGGTGGGGTTGGGCTGAGGCTGAGGGGGATGAAGTGGACGAGGAGCTTGTGGACGTGGTTGACATGGTGGTTTCTGATTATTTCCCGCCCACAGGAAATTGGGATGATTCCGCCATCCAGGGTTATGGGTATTAGAGAATGGGTCATTCTGGATGGCGTTGAGGTCCTCGCAAGTCAGAGGAACCTCAGAGAAATCAGAGTACGAGGGTTCAGAGTTCCCCCAACTAGAGTAGGTAGGATCAGAGTTTCCTCCGGTCCTAGAGTCAGATAGGGGTGGATACGGGTCCATCCCCTGAGAAGATCGGTGCTTGATGTTATGCACAGCTTCCCTCCCAGAGGGCGGCTATGCGAATGGGTTTTGCGCAGAGGTGGCTCACTGCAGATGTTGAGTTAGCTCATCCACCTTCTTCTCAATGATAGAGACCTTGTCTAAATGACTGGCCATTAATTCCAAGTCGATGGATGTGGACAAGCCCTGCATCTCATGTGCTCCCCTTGGATTCGTCGATGTGTGGGCATTCGTCTGGTCGAATAAGCCCATAGAGTCATTATTGATGGAGTTCTTGCACATGTTCTCGAGAATCTCCCACATAGTGTCTTCATGTTGACCCATGATATTTCCTCCGCAAGTTACATTGACGAATAAGGAGATATCTTCACGGAGTCTTTGGTAAAAAGACTGGACTTGTTCCCATTTAGGAACTCCGTGATGGGGGCACTTTCACATGAGATCCAGAAAATGGTCCCATGCTTCATGAAGTTGTTCTCTAGGCTGCTGGGTGAAGTGTGTGATCTGGTGTCGTAAGGCATTTGTCCGACCAACTGGGAATAACTTGTTCAAGAACTCAGATTGTAGTTCAACCCATGTGTTGATAGGACACGTTTGTGTTTGATACCAGTGAGCTACTTTGTCCATGAGAGAGAAGGAGAACATCTTCATGAGAAGAATGTCCCAATTTTGGACATCTGACCTGAAGGTCTGGGCAAGATGCTTGAGTTGTTTGATGTGCTAGAAAGGATCCTTGAAATTGAGTCCATGGAATTTTGGAATAGCATGAATCATGTTGGGCTTGAGTTCAGAATCAGAACCTTCAACTGGGATTTGGACTCGAGGTTCGATCACCATCGCAGTGGGATTGTAGTGATCTTGCATCATAGGGGGCTGCGGTGGGTTCACAAAGGCTTGGAATAAATCATTAAGGCGCTGAATTTGGTTCTCAAGGTTATTCTCTTCTTCTACGGGTTGTGCCATGATGATGGAAGGAGAATTGGGTTCAGATGAATCAGAGGAGATGTCTATGTGGTGGGGTTGCTACACAAACACGGAAGTCGAGGCTTGGCCTCGACGGGAGTGAATAACTAAAGGAGGCCTCAAGGATGGTCTTAAGGACCTCCTACCAAACATGCACCTATGGTCTGGATGAGAGTAGGATGTGATGGACCCAATCAAGACACCCAAAAATTTGGATGACTATAGAGGTTTGGGGCAGATGATACCCCTTAGTCAGAAAGCCATCCACCTGAGAAATACCTGGGCAGCCAGAGAGGGAGAGTCCCGCAAAGACTCCTACACAGTAGAGCGCCCCCACAAGTTACAGGGTTTCCCCCACCCGACCTCTCGTCACTGATGTTCCAGGTAGACCAGAGTGGGGACTTGACCTCTTAAGTCTACCAGTTTTATTAAAGAGCAAGGGTGCTTAAGATTTCACTTCAACTTTAGATGTATTGAGTGCAAAAAGTGACCTAATTTCAAGGTTGGTTGACCCAACAAGGTGAGTCAACTTCACCTATTTGTCCTTTGAGAAGTTTTAGGTCCCTTCTTTTAGGATTCAAGTGAGATTAAGAGCCTGAATTTTAGGATTTTCTTGAATAAATCACTTCAACCAAGGCTTAGGCACACATCTTTTTGGAGAATTGATTCTTACTTATGAAAGTGTGTCTCTAAAGCCCTAAATTGAAATCCTTAATTTGGCTCTAATCTTGGTCCAATTTAGTTTGTCAAATGTGGTATCTAGGGCTCAAACAAGAAAGTGGTAGCCCTAGTTACCTTAAATGGGTGCACAAATCAATTTTTTTGTTGAAATCAAATCAGGCAACTTGATGAATTAGCTAAGAATGTAAAGCAAGTAGCTCTAATTGATTTTATCCTTTTTTTCCTTTTCAAAATGAGGGGCTTAAAAGAAAGTACTTAGAAATTACCTGCCCTTGGCATGTTTGATGTGCAGCTGTCTTTCTTTGAATCTTCTCCCCTTTAACAATCACAACAAAGAGATATAGCAAGTTAGTTCCAAATCAAAAATTGTAATCAAGAATTCTAAATCGCTTGTCGCTCCCCGGCAATGGCGCCAAAATGTTTATTGCACTAGATCGGGTTTGAAGAGTATCGCATTGTAATATAGCCAAAAAAGCATTCAAAATAAATACAATTTTATTACTCGAATTTGAAGTCCAAGGTCGAACACAGGGAGCAAATTGGTGTTCAGAAATCAAGATCACAATTTAGAATTTAAAGGAATATGCAATAATATCAGTTTCTAAGTGCAAAAATATGGGAGTAAATGTAGAGCACAAAATACTAAATAACTCATATGAATTAAACTCAAATTGGAGCCTTAAACAGATTCTACAGTGCTTCTTCTGATTTCTTCTTTCTCTGACTTCTGCCTACTGTGGCTCTTCTTCTTTCTTCCTTCTGCTTCTACTCCTCTTCTTTCTCTTTACCTTTGGCTTCTATCGTCTTTTCTTTCTCTTTTCCTTTCTCTGCCTTTTGCCTTCTCTCTTCCTTTCTTCTTCTTCTTGCTCTGACTTCTACTTTTTTCTTTCCTTCTTAGCTTCTCCTTCTACTTCCTTCTCTGCCTTTCTTTGCCGTGGCCCTTCCTTTAGCTTCTCTTTGTCCTTAGCTTCTCCTTCTTCTTCAGCTTCGCTTCTCCTCCTCTTCATCCTGCAGCAAAACCTACCCCCTACCCGCGCGCACTCTCCTCTCTTTCTCTCCTAGGTTCCTCTCTCCTAGAGGCACACGTATTCGGGTAATCGGGTCGGGTACATACTTGAGACTAGGGCCACCAGCGTGCAGTGGTGGACAAGGAGTGTAGTCGGGTTGGGTTAGGCCAGGTCCGCGAGACGTGAGCGCAGACGAGATCGGGTTGGTCGGGTGAGAGGGACCTCACCCCATGATTTGGAGGCGAACAACTACTGGCAATAATTCAACTTATGCAAGTTCGGTCTCTTCGTAGCCACCGATGTGGGACTAAACGTGTGCCCTTCTTCTTGTGCGCCTGCAGTAGAGGTGGTCCTCCAATTGCCTCAACTACTACGGCCTTCGACTGGAATTGAGCACTTGGAGTCGTGTGCGAGTGTCTTCCGCACAACCTACGATAGGGACTTGGAGCTGGCAAGGCCTGGAGCTTGCTTCAAGCTCTACGCCAATGGTGTATGACGCTTGCTACCTGAAATCACTAAAACGACCTCGCGGCCATGTTAAATTACTCAAGAAGCTTCATCAAGGCATGTCGAGCGTGCTGCGGTGGTTGGCGTGTCGTGGGGATGCCTGTGTAATCTTCCTAGGGCACACTGTGTGCGTATGTGTGGGTGTGTTTGGGTGAGTGGAGTGGTGGTATGAGTGAGGGGAAATGTTCAGTGGAGTGAAGGGGTGCTTATGGACTTGTCGGCGAGGGGTGGGATGGTCTATGGTGGTGGAGCGGTCTCGCCGGAGTTGGTGGCCGGAGATGAAGGAGATGAGGGTGTTGGAGGTCGGCAGTGGTCGATTTAGGGAAATAAAGAGTGGAGAAGAAAGTAGAGAGTGAAGAGGACTTATCTAGGGTGTTAGGAGACGAAGGGGAGACTGAGATGGAGTTGGGCGCGTACTGCCGATGCCGGAGACGAAGGCGCTCAGAGAGAGACGGTTGGCGAGGATGAGGGGAGACAAGGGCTTCGACGAGTGCTGCACGACGCGGACGAACGTAAGGAGGAAGAGACTGCATTGGTATTGTGGTCAGGCGATGAAGGAGAGCAGGGAAGGTCACCGAAGCTTGAAGAGTGGATCTACCAAAGGAGGAGAGAAGAATTTGAGGGGGATTCCGGTCGAATTCAAGCTTAGAGGAGTCGGGGCGAACTGGACTCCCTTAAATAGAGCCCTAGAGGTCGATTAGGGCTTGGAAGGGTCATCGGAGTTGGAATCCGTTGGGATACCCATGTCTCTCATGTGTTCGCATGAGAGATTAGGAAAGAATCTTAGATCATGGATGGGTTCAGATTGGAGGGATTTTCTCAGGGAATCTCCCTTCCATTTTTAAAGGAGATCCTCTGAGCAATCAGGGAGAAACGACCTTCCAAAGCTCATCGGAGTAGGATTCCTCTGCTATAATGGCAGAGGAACCTAACTGCAAAAATGATGAAGTTAAGGGGCAGTTTGTGAGGGTTTTTGAAAGATAGGGGTACAAATGTAATCAGGCTGGACCTTTTTGCAAACTAGGTCAAGGAAAATTCATCTTGTGTCCAAATTTTGGTACAAACCTAATTTGGACCTAGGGGATCTAATGGTGAAGTTGGATTTTGGGTTTGACCATGTTTGACTGGGAAATTTATGTAAAAACCTAATTTAGGGTAAATATTTGTCTGAGACCCCATTCTATATTAAGATGGGTTCCAATGGCCAAATTGAAAGTTCTAAACCCTAGAGAATATTTTTATATTATTTTTAGAGGGTTTAGGTGAATTTTATCCTGAACAAAACCTTGGTTAATCAAGTGGGTTTGTTTTAAGGTTTCAAGAAGTCATTTAATTCACAGGGTACACACAAACCCTTTTCTGTCAGATCCAACTCACTTTTTATCCTGTTAAGACATTTTGACCTTTGTTTAGCCCTTGAGAAAATCCATTGTTGTACTGCATTGGTAAAATTGTAGTTTTACCCCTTGTTTCTTACTTTTCTCTCAGAAAGGTTATGTAGTGAATTAGGACCTCCAGGTGGTTATGTAGGAGCTTTTATTCTCTTCATTGGGTCAAAATGAGCTAGTTAGGGCTCATGATGGTATTCCCATCATGTGCTAAATCGAGTCAATATTCCCCCAGGGTTCAATCAAAACA
Source organism: Thalassia testudinum (assembly GCA_037157565.1). Taxonomy (NCBI): domain Eukaryota; kingdom Viridiplantae; phylum Streptophyta; class Magnoliopsida; order Alismatales; family Hydrocharitaceae; genus Thalassia; species Thalassia testudinum. The sequence continues at coordinate 103,741,416 of JAZHRO010000063.1, forward strand.
GGAAACCACAAAATCAGGCTCATATGATTTACTAAAACCCCCTATGATTTATCAAAACCCCCCTAAACCTAATTCCAATTAGGCTCTGCCTATTTTTCCTAGTCCACCTCCGGGTCCCACTAACCTGCATGTAGCTACAAATGCCATCACCTTGAGGAGTAGTACCAAAACCTAGGACCCCACTTGGCCTTTTGATAACAATCGTAAGGATCTTGGTAAGCATGAAGTGATTAATGAATTTGAGGAAGAAATAAAAGAAGAAAAGGCTTAGGAACCTGAAACTTAGGACACTATTCACTTACCTTTCCCTGAAGCCTTAGAGAAAGTTAAGAAAAAGAGAGACCCGACTAGAAATGAGGAGCTCCTTGATATGCTTAACCAAGTGCAGATTAACATCCCGCTCCTTGATGCTATTAAACACATACCGGCCTACATGAAATTTTTGAAAGAACTCTGCACTTCGAAGCGTAAGGCCAAGACCAAGTCCCGGAGGAAAGTAGTTTTGTCAAAACATGTAAGCTTGGTGATTTTGAATAAGCTACCCTTAAGAACGAAGACCCTGGAGTCCCTCTAATCTCTTGTGTTATTGGAGTTATGATAGGGCTCTTCTAAATCTTGGTGCTTCCATCAACCTAATTTCAACATTGATGTATGAGAAATTCAGACTCAATGATTTGAAACTAACCTCTATCCCACTTCAGTTAGCCAACCAATCAATTAAAACTTTGAGGGGAATGCTGGAAGACCTGATAGTTAAGATCAAGGACTTTTATTATCATGTTGATTTTCTAGTCCTTGACAAGGAAGTATTATAACAATTAAGCAACACTCCAATCATGTTAGGTCATCCCTTTCTAGCTACTTCAAAGGCTCATATTGATTGTGAGACTGGGGACATGCAGTTTTCCTTTAGGGATCAAAGGATGCAACTTAACATTTTCTAGGTATCTCAAAAGTTAAAAGCCCATAAATCAATCGAGAAGCTTGGAAAAATTGAGGTAGTGCTTGAGAAAGTTGACTATATAATCAATATAAGAAACCACACTAATGGTAACACCATCATGAGTCATAATTAGCTTTAATTAGTCAAAATCAAGTGACAAATGCTCTTATATAATCACTTGAGAGACATAATTCTATACAAATCCATTCTGAGAGAAGAACACTAAATCAAGGTTAATTCTACAGTTTTAACATCACTTATTGTATGCAGAGTAACCACAAGGTTTTCCAGGGGTTAATCTAAGGTCTAATGAGCATTAAAGACTAATAACTGGGTCCATGCAGACAAAAATGGGGTTTCACGCATTCTAAGAACCAATACAGCACCTAGAACACTAATTTTAGACCCGCTTGAATTACAGAGGTTCTGGTCAGGATAAAATTCATCTAAACCTTCTAAAATTCATAGAAAAGTATTCCTTGAGGTTTGGTATCCTTGATTTGACCATTTGAACCTATTTTGACCTTAAACAAAGATATACAGATTTCTACCTTAATTTGGGTTTCTACACAAATTACCCCATCAAACTTGGTCAAAACTAAAATCCAAATTCACCATAAAATTCCTTGGTTCAAAATTAGGTTTGTATCAAAATTTGAGCTCAATCAGAGTCCATCTTGACCTAGTTTGCATTTCAGTCCTTTAAACTCTATTCTTCACATCCAAGCCTTTAGTGTTCGAAATTTCTTGCGCTTAGCCCACCAAGTTTGTTGTCTTCTTCACGAAAAGCCCCCTGCCACCATTAGTAGTGTGAACCCAAAGCACTGACCTTCAATTTGGATTTTCTCCCTGATTTCTCGACCAATTCCTTCCAAAATTGGAAGGGAGGATCTTAAGGAAATCCCCAATCATCTAAATCTCATCTTGAACCTTGATTTGATCCACAGAGCTCATGCGAAATCCTCAAGATCAGGGATCCTCTTACCTAAAAATGGATTCCCCTTCGTTTCCAGTGTCGGCCAATGAAAGTCAGTGCTAAATCCTCCCCCCTTCATCCCTAATTTAGGTCCAACCTACTCCTCTTCCTCTGGAGATCTTTCAAACCCTTTCCTCTCTCATTTCAATCGACACTCACCTTGCTCCCCTACCATCTTCTCCACTGCTGGTGAAGCTCTGGCAAGCTTGCATGACCAACACACACCACCAAGCACCCCACCACTTCCACCCACCTTCCCCACGATCTAGAGATCAAAAGCCCCAAGCTTATTGGAGCCCTTGACCTCTGAAATCACCGATCGGACTCACCCACTCACAGCCACCTCCACCGTCATCGTCCGGCCACCTTACACTCTCTTGCACCAAATTGAAGCCACCATTACCTTTGCCACACCATGGTGAAGGTCACCGGCTATCTAATTGGGCCCTAGGCCATGTTTCTCTTGCAGGTCAACTCTGTCATCACTGTTGTCTTCTTCGGTAACGACCACTGCCATATGACCACTTCTCCATCCCACTTCCAACTCCGAGAGTTGCGGAATCCTTCAATGAAACTATGTGCAACATCAATCAAAGAGAAGAGTGCTAGTTGTTGCTTCAATTGGAGACACGACCTCACCTACTGTTGCGCGAAGGGAGGTGGAGAACATAGTCCCACCTTGTAGGACAAAAGGCTCACGACAAGGCATAAATTGGATTTGTGTCTGCTGCTATTTGCCCAAGACATCGGGGAGTCGACTTCCCCGCTCACGAGCCACTTCACGCCTCACCTGCAATCATGGTCGCGGGTCTGGCCACTATTCAGGATCCGATTACCAGCATTCTCACCTGAACATATACTCGGTTATTTGAGAGAGAAGAGAAGAGGAGAGATCTATGAGTAGGAGGGGGGAGGGTTTTGCTTTGTCTTGGAATTTCTTGGGCGCATCCTGAAGAAAGAGAGGCTTTGTACTTAGCCTTTGTGAAGAGAAAAGCCCTCTTGTGTTCTTGTGAAGGCTTGAAGAAGAAAAGGCCTTGAGAGGCCATTACCCTTGTGCCTTCTGTGGGATTGTGCTGGAAGGTTAAGTCATCTGATACACCTGGGCGAGGTCTGATTTGACTCTAAAAAGGCACCGTGACATTATTTAAGTACCTAAGTTGATTAATTGAAAATATTGTTGAATGATTTGAATGCTTGGGATATGTGCTTGATTAAGAAGAATAATTGGTGATTTAAATCGCCATTATTTTATCTTTCTAATTCTTTTTATCCCTGATCTTTTGAGATACATTGAATATCAATCTGACAAGTTTTATTCATTGCATATCCGTTATTGTGCTTAATTTACTGTGCTCATTTATTCTGAATTGAGATTAATGCGTGAATTTCATATTTGCTCCCTGTGAATGACCTTCGAATCCAATTAGATTGTGAGTTTACAAATTTAAGTGTTTGTGTGATTTTGTCAATTATATTACGACTCATATTTCTTAACACTCGACGATTTCGTTGCAACATTTTGGTACCATTGCCGAGAAGAAATGCATAATTCACCATTAGTCTTATCTTTCTTGATTGATTTGAGCACTAACTTGCCCTATTTACTTTGCTTGTGATTTTGCAAGGTTCATCACGAAGAGATCTTCCATGCAATTAGCCACTCTTGGGGCAGGTAAAATTTCTCTTCCCTAATCAACCTCCTAATCTTGGGAAAGAGAAAAGGAAACAAAATCAATTAGGATCCACCTGCCTTATTATCTTAGTAATTATCATTTAAAGGCAAAGTTTCCTAATTTGAAAACTTAACTTGATACCTGATTGAAGTGAGATGATTTGATTAGAGATTCCCTATCCTGATTTCCTGTACCTACTAGGGATTTGCGCTTAAATTTTAAACATCTTGGACTACTCACTTTCTTATTTGAGTCCAAGGTGTTACCCTTGAGATTAAATTGGACTTCAAATAGAGCCAATTAGGGTTTCTACATTAGGGTTTTGAAGTGCTAGTACACACTTGCATACATTAAAGAAAATTGGCATTCCTGCACTTTGTGTGCTACCCAAGCCCTATTTTGAAAAGTCTATTCAAGTAAAACCCTAAAAGCAGGCTCTAAATTCACTTGAATGTGAAAATCTTTGGACCTAATAACCTGAGAGTCAATTTAGGGTGATTTTAGGTCTTGGTCCAGATTTCATCCTCCATCTATTAGGGCAGGTCAAGTGAAGTTGGCCTACTTTGTGGGCCAATTAACCTCCAAATTAGGTCACAAATTGAATCAACTTCTAAATCAAGTGAAATCCAAGGCACAAGTTAGGACTAAAATTGGCAAACGTAAGGTCTCAATTCATACATTTTGATCTACTTGGAACTACAATGACAAGGAAGGTTAGATAGGGGAAACCTTATAACCCATGGGGACACTCTACCATGTTGGGGTCTTTGCGGGGCTCTCTCTTTCTGGAAGCCCAAGTACTTCTCAGGTGTGTGGATTTTTGATTTAGAGGTATCATCCACCTCGAAATAGCCTTAGTGATCCAAAAATCTTTAGGTGCCTTGATTGGGTCCAATTCATATCCAATTCCTCATCTATTCTTTAGAGCACATGCTTAGGAAAGGTCCCTAGGTTGTTGACCTAGAGACCTCATTAGAGTTGATCTTCTGTGGGATTTCTAATATGATCTAATCAATTCAATCTGAACCTGAATTTGATTCTACATCTTGATCCACCACTTGATTTGAAAATGTAACCTGACAATTTAGGAAGAATATTTAGGAAACTTTAATCCCAGATGAGCATAAAAGAAAAGTGATTGAGGATGCTCTTAGACATCATGATAAATATTATAAAACCTCTAATCCATCTAGGCACATTCAGGTTAATGTTTCAAAAACAACAACCCACATTATGAACCGTGTTGAAATGATTTTGACCCAAATGACACATGGTTCAATTAGGGATGATCTCTTATTAGAATATATTGAATTAAGGAAATTACATAGCAATGAATATCTACAATGTTGCTCAATCCCCTAGTGATGGAAAAACACCAAGGTCCCATGGAGAAACATGAAAAATTACTGAATATGGTGTATGAAGCTATCAATAAAAAATACCCATATATCCCCTCAGAAACCGATGAGACACCTTGGATCAACATTGAGGATCAACATGATTTCCCAGAACCCGGGTTAGAAAATCGAGGTTGTTGTGAGCCCCCAACCCAAAAGGAATCAGATTCAAACTTTGTGTAGATGGACATACCTGATCTTGATGTTGGTTGAGTGGATCCAATTGCAGGTGTTCCTAATTCTGAACCTGCCTTAGAGAACCATGAAGCTGATCCAACATGCCTTGATTTCCCAAACACTTGTAGTAAGCTTGAATCAGAACATCTTAGGGATGTAATTCCTAAACCTTATCCTATTAAGGTGACCCTCGAGAGTGATTCTGACATCCTAATAGAACCTAGCCCAGATTCTAGTGACCAAATTCCTACCTTTAACCTAAAATCTAGATCTGAACCTATGTGGGATGATTAAGGGGCCAAATTTAAGAAGAATCAGATTTTAGATCTGGACTATGATTCTAGGCCTATATTTGATGATTACACCTCTCCAAACTCCTCAAAATTACAAATTGATTTTTTAGAAGTCACATCGATTTATGATACAGAAACAGAGGAGTTGGAAGAGTTAGGATTTGATTGGGTCTACCCTATGGGCCAAGAACCTGATCCTATGCCTAATAGGGACACCTCCTTGAGCTCAGAATTTGAGATTAGGTTAGATTCAAGTCAGGTTGTCGATTCTACGCATCATGATTCATTCTATGGTGGAAATCCTAATATGGAATCAAGTTCAGAAACTAATTTTCACAAATTCTCTGATGATTTCGAATCACACTCTGATTTCGGAGAACCTTTATTTCCTGACGATTACGAGCTAGTTTACGACCTCAGCATCCATGATCCATTCTTTGATTTTGATGCTGAGGTCGATGATTTGGACCTTAAAGAAGCCATGCCTTCTGATCCACATATAGAGCCTTCCAAAATCCGATCCCAACCCTGACTTGCCATTGGAATCAACTTCTACTCTGACTCACCTCTCTCCGATTCGGTTGCATATGATTGACCTCCATCTTTTGATCAGGTATCAGACATTGATCAGACTATTAATCACTCCTTATCCTTCTCTAATCTCACCCATAGGATTCCTATATCTTCTACATATCCATTTTATTTTGAGGATCCCTACTCTAATCATGTTGAGCTGATTTAGCTAAACCCCAGATTTTCATTTCTACATCTCTTTGAGCCTAAAAAATATCTAGTGGGCTCCACATATACTGATTCACATCCATCAACCCACCAAACTGATTGGGTTTGGTCTACATCATCATCCTGTTGATCTGAACAAGCACTTGATTAGACCAACCAGGCTACTTATCAAGGTGCTTGTTCTACAAAAATCCTCTGATTTAACCACCCCTTCTTCTTGACCAACTTCTGCTTGGCTGAAGGCAATGAATTTAGTGCTTAACGGGAGGCAACCTGTCATTTCAAAAACTCGAGACCCTTCTGATCATTCTTTTGAGCTACACTCCTACTGCACTTTCGAGTTCAACTTTAGAATAGCTGACTCCACCTTTGGTACTTGTATCAAAGCTTGAAATCATTCGCAACAGTCATCGTGACCCATTCAGCCACCCTTTGACCTTGTTCTAAACTGTGAACCAAACTGAATTTATACCCTCCTAGTTCACAATGAGGACATTGCAAAACATAGGCATGGGGGGGTGTTAAAGTGCAAACATATGGAAATTCAATTCTTTGACGGGTTCTCACAAAAAAAATACATATTCAAAAATGATAAAAAAATAAAAAAATTGAAAAAGAAAAAAAATGGAGAAAGGGGAGGAAATTTTAAGAATTGATTGCAAATCTTTCTTGAGGAGGAAAAGGGGAGGAAATTCAAATGACAAAAAGGAGCAAAATCAAAAATAAAAATTGATAGTCATAGTAATTGATTATTGAATCTACTTAAGTTCTAAACCTAATCAAAAGAAAAATTAAGTCCTGAAATAATAGAGACAAGGAGATTAGTATGAGTGCTAATCTTAGGCCTCTTGGACCTGTTTTAGGGCTTAAACATTCACGTATTTATTAAGATCTAGATTAGTCCTCAAGAGGTTGGGGAAAGTGTGAAGCCAATGTAGTAGCTGTAAGGCATAGGGATTATTCGCTCCTGTTGCCTGCCCTTTGGTTTATGGGACTTGGTAACCTAAGTACCCAAAATCACACACTAAGTCTGGTTCAGTGTGCTTAACAAAGAAAATCACGTCAAAAGACTTCTATTTTGAAAAATAATCATTTCAAAGATCTAGCTTAGGAGCTGCTCAATGACACAAGTTGATTAGATGAGTTCCCAATGCAGAGAGGTGGGAAATTCCCTTCGAAGATGTGTAATAACATATCGTCTCCTCGGTGCTTGTCTCCTAGGATATCTAAATATCCTACTGAGGGCATGTAAGCACCTTGTGCTGGTTCAAGTGCCATGGGCATGATTATCTCGAAATGTCAATTGCCAAGGCTTGAATTTAGCTACAGAATGCCATGGGCAACACTATCTTGAAGTGTCGAACGCCAAGAGTTCTAGGGGTTGCCATGGATGGTGTTATCCTAAAGCATCGAAAGCTAGGGACCCTTCAAGGATTGATGATGGGGATAAGGAATCCGATACAGGCCATGTTTAAGGCCAATTTGAGGATAGATTTAGGGAAAAATAAAAAGAAAAGAGATAAAACTCTCCAAATGAAAAAATCCTTCTATCTCTCTCATATAAATGTACTAGCAAAATGAACCTCGACATGTTACATTCTATGCACGAGTGCTTTAACCGCTAGGTTCAACAAACCTCTGGCCAGTTTTTGCGGGCCTTAGAAACCTTTGCTATAGACCCAAGCTGAAGCTGGTCAGGTCTATATCTTGATTGATACTTGAGTACCTCGAGGCCTATTATTGGCATTTTAACCTAATTTCTAGAGAGTGGAACAAATCAGGCATCTGAACATTAATGCATGGTATAGAGATCTAGTTCCTTCCATAAGAATTTGCTAAGGTATTGGCAAAAGTTTGGCATGGGTGTATGATGGTAACAACATCATGAGCCATAACTAGCTTAATTAGTCAAAATCAAGTGACAAATGCTCCTACATAATCACCTGAGAGCCATAATTCCATACAAATATATTCTGAGAGAACACTAAATCAAGGTTAATTTTGCAGTTTTAACATCACATCTTGTATGCAGAGTAACCACGGGGTTTGCCAGAGGTTAATCTAAGGTCAAATGAGCATTAAAGACTAATCAATGGGTCAATGCAGATAGAAACAGGGTTTTACGCATTTTAAGAACTAATACAACACCTAAAATCCTAATTTCAGCCCTACTTGAATTACAAAGGTTCTACTCAAAATAAAATTTATTTAAACCGTCTAAAATTCGTATAAAAAAATTCCTTGAGGTTTGGTATCCTTAATTTTACCATTTGAACCTATTTTGACCTTAAATAGAGTCACTCAGATTTTTACCCTAATTTGGGTTTTTATGCAACTTGGCCAAAACTAAAATCTAACTTGACCATTAGATTCCTTGGGTCCAAAGTAGGTTTGTACCAAAATTGGGCCCAATCAGAGTCCATCTTGACCTAGTTTGCATTTCAGTCCCTTAAAACTCTATTCTTCACATCTAAGCCTCTAGCTTTTGCAATTTCTTAAGTTTAGCCCTCCAAGTTTGTTGTCTTCTTCATGAAAAGCCCCCTGCCACCATTAGTACTGTGAACCCAAAGCACCGAACTTCAATTTGAATTTTCTCCCTGAGTTCTCGACTAATTCCTTCCAAAATTGGAAGGGAGGATCTTGAGGAAGTCCTCAATCATCTAAATCACATCTTGAACCTTGATTTGATCCATAGAGCTCATGCAAACTCCTCAAGATCAAGGATCCTCTTCCCTAAAAATCTGAGCTTCTCGAGCTTGTTTCCTTGTCTAGATCTTGCTTAGAAGCTCTATTGCAAGCTTTAGAACTCGAAGCCTTGACCCTTAGTCGAGTTTAGGCCTTAAAGCCTCTAGTTCTTCCCTTCTCCGGATGCCCTCCGACTCGACTCCGGCGACCCTCCATGATAGCTTCTTCAGGCCAACCAACAACCAAATTGGCCTAGCCCCAACCTTCCTCTCCTTCCTTCGCCTCTCACCGAACAAAGTAGAGGCCATCTACCCCTTCACTATCTCCACTTCCCTTCAATGGAGTCCCCTTCCTCTCCGGTGTTGGCCAATACTCGTCATCCTTAATTTAGGTCCAACCTATTCCTCTTCCTCTCCAAATCTTTCCTAACCCTTTCCCCGCTCATTTGAACTGATGCTCACCTCGCTCCCCCATTGTCTTCTGCACTACCGGTGAAGCTCCAATGAGCTCACTCGGCCAACACACACCACCAAACACCCCACCACTTCCACCCACACCTTCCCCACCATCCAAAGATCAAAAGCCCCAAGGTTATTGGAGCTCTTGACCTCTGGAATCATCGGTCGGACTCACCCACTCACAGCCACCTCCACCGTCATCGTTCGGCCACATCACACTTTCTCGCACCAAATTGCACCCACCATTACCTTTGCCACACCACAGTGAAGGTCATCGGCTATCTAATTGGGCCCTAGGCAGTGTTTTTCTTGCAAGTCAACTCTGCCACCACCATTGTCTTCTCCAGTGACGACTACTGCCATACAGTCACTACTCCATCCCACTTCCAACTTTGAGAGCTGCGGAATCCTTCAACGAAACTATGTGCAACATCAATCGAGGAGAAGAGCACCAGTAGCTGCTTCAATTGGAGACGCGACCTCACCTGTTGTTGCACGAAGGGAGATGGGGAACATAGTCCCACCTCTTAAGACTCGCGACCGGGCATAAATTGGATTTGTGTCGGTTGCCGTTTGCCCAAGACATCGGGGGGTTGGGTCCCCCTCTCACGTGCATCTTCATGCCTCGCCCGTGATCACGCCTGCATGTCTGGCCACTATTTAGGATCCGATTGCCTGTGTTCTCACTCGAACATATACCCGGTTATTTGAGAGAGAAGAGAAGAGGAGAGATCTAAAAGGAGGAGGGGGAGGGTTTTGGTTCGTCTTGGAATTTCTTGGGCGCATCCTGAAGAAAGAGAGGCTTTGTACTTAACCTTTGTGAAGAGAAAAGCCCTCTTGTGTTCTTGTGAAGGCTTGAAGAAGAAAAGGCCTTGAGAGGCCATTACCCTTGTGCCTTCTGTGGGATTGTGCTGGGAAGGTTAAGTCGTCTGATACACCTGGGCGAGGTCTGATTTGACTCTAAAAAGGCACCGTGACATTATTTAAGTACCTAAGTTGATTAATTGAAAATATTGTTGAATGATTTGAATGCTTGGGATATGTGCTTGATTAAGAAGAATAATTGGTGATTTAAATCACCATTATTTTATCTTTCTAATTCCTTTTATCCCTGATCTTTTGAGATACATTGAATATCAATTTGACAAGTTTTCTTCATTGCATATCTGTTATTGTGTTTAATTTACTGTGCTCATTTATTCTGAATTGAGATTAATCCGTGAATACCATATTTACTCCCTGCGAACGACCTCAGACTCCAATTAGATTCTGAGTTTACAAATTTAAGTGTTTGTGTGATTTTGTCGATTATACTACAACACAGATATTTCTTTACACTCGACGAAAGCACCACAACACACACCCAAAGTTATAGAAAATGATAGAATATGCTAGTTACCAACAACAATGCAAAGAGTATATTCATGAGCTAGAGAGATTATTGGTGGTGAAAGTGAAGGAATTGCCTACCACTACACCTCGTGAGGAATTAAACTTTGAATCACTTGATTTAATCCTTGATGATCATAAGGGTCAGGTTGATGGACACATGGTTATTTGTGAAGATTCTAGGCTTGACTCAATATCCATGGATAGGCAATTAGATTATGAAGTAATTGCAAGATTTGTTTGGAAAGATATTGAAGAACTGGAAAAGTTGTTGAGAATAGAGTCTAAATAAATTGAACTTGAGTTGGATCTGATTATGACCTAGCAACAAGTGAATGAATTAGACTCCTTAGTAGATAGTTGGTCAAACCAACCTTAAGACAATATTAGAATTGAATCTGACCACTCAAGGGAGAAAGCTAAAAATGAACAAGCCTCCTACTTTATGAATGATTTCTTGAAACCATTTAAGGGAAATATTCATGAAATAGATGCCTTGTTAGGAGTCATTTATGACCAACCCCCCTGAGTCTAAAGATGAATTTGAGCTATGTCCTGAGATTAAAATCATAGAATTTGATGATACATATGTCGTAATACATGATAATTTTCATCGTCAGAAGTTGGATGATTGAGAATTTGATACCACTAATGTTTTAAGGATGGATCCGATATCACTAACTGGGAGGTATGGTAGAGACAACAATTGGTGGGAGGTATGGACTTGGACTCGCATAAAGCCAAGAAGGTTTATGGGCGAAGCTAATCGGGAGGTAGGACGGATATTACACAATTATCTTAGAATTTGGAATGATTTTGAGGATCCTTGTTATCCTCATTTATATGATTTTCGAGAAGATGCTACTCATGATTCCTTATGTATTAAACCTCTTAGAAGAGTCCAAAAATTTCCCTGCTTTAATCCTTTTTAACGAGCATCTAGTATGATGCCCCATCATCAACTTGTCAAGATCCTCAACTACTCTTACAAGTTGATCTTAATGTCCTCATTTTTAATGCATATGTCTATTCTATTTTGTACTAGTCACTATGGTCCAGTTGAAGATGTAAAACTTAGCACTTGTTGGGAGGCAACCCAATACAATTTTGCTTGTAAATATTTAGGCTCTTTCTTTTCAAGTCTAGCTAGTCAATCGCCATTGTTTCAACTCAAAGTTCTGTAGGTGATATCCTCCCTTTCTTATTTTTTCATGTACTTTTTAGCATACAATGAGGACATTGCATGAAATAGGCACGGGCAGTGGGTAATATTTTCTAACTTTAGTTTATCTAGTTCCACATGCTTCTTATATGTGTATTTTAAAAAAATAAAAAAATAATCGTGAGTTGAGTTAGGATTTTGGATAAATTTTAGGTATTTAGGAGTCATCAACCTTAAGAGTATGTATCGAGAATTTGTCACTTAGACTCTTCAGGTTGTAGTCAACTTAATCAGCTAGGGTACTTCCTTAAATACAAATTTATTTTTGAGTCCTTGAGGATACCTGTTGATTTAGGTTCAAAGTTGATAGAGATGGCACACAGGTTTTCCATCCACCTTTTGGTTTGAAATTCTTTGATGTTTAAGTATCTCACATTTATAATTACACCTTGATTTTGCTTGTGGCAACTACACATTAAGAAGTTAATTTTCCGAGTATGGTTGTTACGTTGCACTAGGTATGCTCCCTAGATGTAAGGTATTTAGAGACCAACCTAACATCTAGATTCCCATGTAACTCCACTAAGGTGATGTTCTAAAACAAGTTCTTGGATGAGTCACATAATTATATATACTTATATACATAAACAAAAGCAAAAGAAAAGGAAAAGAAAAAAAATTCTAGTATACATAGATGTGCATATTCAAATATGAATTGTAGAATGAGGTCAGGTTCCTCTTATGGCATCATCCCAAGATGTCAAAGTGTAGGGCCTAGCCAAGAACGTGCCTCTTATGGTTTCACCCCAAGGCGTTGGAGTGTAGAGCATTCCTCGTATTTATATATATAGTATATACATAAGGGCGATGATTCCATTTTTGTAGTAAGGTTGATTTAAAGTGGAGGGAGTGGGATGATAGGTGAACTAAATCTTTAATGAAGAAAACCTTTAAATACAGTTATCCACTTGTCAAGTCAGTTTCACGATCACAGGAACTTGAATTTTTAGTTTCTCATAATCCTTGGGTGGACCTTTAAGTTGTAGATTCTGCTCTAAAAGTCGATGACTGTGAGATATAAGAATTTGATGGGATTTGGCGGTTCGTATTTAAGGCGGTAGTCCAGAGTTGTTGAGTCTGCATGTATGAATTTTTCCACATGTTTCTATGGTTTGTGATGACTATTACCTCCATTATTAAAAATCCTAACAAGAGCTTTGGTTTTATTTGTAGTTTTGCTTGGGACTAGAAAACCTAGGCATCAAGGTGTGATGAGTGAGCATAATTATATCATAACATGCTTAGTTTTGTTGTTTTTAGGGTTTTAAGTTGCATTAGAATCAGGACATTTTGTATATAATTGCATCTTTGAATATTAGAATTAAAATTGGGAATTTAAGCTTGTTTTGTGCTAATATGAAATTTTGCTATGTGCAGGAATACTTTACCCAGGATTAAAAGGAGGAGATGCAAGGATCCAAGTCATTAGAGCTCAATTTGACAGGAGAAGAACCCATTCTGACAATAAAAATCCCAACCCTAATCACAGTTGAAACCTACCTAATTTAGCTCAGACCTAAAACCCTAATCCTAATCCTTGACCTAAGCCCTAAACCCACCATTTTGAGCTTCTAAACCCTAGTCATAATCCTAAACCTCATCTCAAACCTATTCCTAAAAATTCAACTCACACTCTTAGTGACACTACCTTAATCCTAGTCTTAATCCTATCTTCTAGAAGTCCCTACATTATCCACTTTCCACATAATATTTCCTACTTATAAAAATGCACTAAATATTTGTTGGAATCAACTAATAAGATGTGGCATTCAATCACTTTAATTAGGTACCAATCACATCCCTTGATTATATATCAATCAAATCCAATATTGACACAAATCAAGGTTTGAACATGCCTCCACTTCTAGAACCTTTCTTAAACTAAAACCCAACACCTTGGCCTCCAGGAAACCACCATCAAACACCCTTGGATGCCCCCCTTGGTCTATAAAAACCCCATGCCTCCATTGTTGCCTTACACCTTCTCCTCCCTTGTAATTCCTTCCTCTCCAAGCTTCTTCCTTCTTCGTCCCTCTCCTCCTACCGCCATCCACTTCCACCATAGATGTCCCCCTCCCTCTACCTTCCTCCACCTTCTAGCATCCTTCTTAGGTCCCTTATCCTCTTAGGCAATCCCTTCTCTAGTTAGGTTTTCCCTTTTCTCCTTCCTCCACTAAAACTCTTCTTCTCCGGGATCTTCAACTTCTTCTCCAACTACTCTCTAGGCTACTTCTCAAAGTTTCCTCTACTTCTCGGGACTTGAGGCAAGCTCTCCATCAAGTGTCTCAAGATTTGACTTCATCTACATTCCTATGATTGCTTCTATCCCTTCTTCCCTCCTATTTTATCTCTTACTCTACCTCTTCTTCTTCTTCTTTTTCTTCTTTTTCTCTATTCTCCTTACTTGTAGCTTTGAAGTCAATATTATTAACAATAAATTCATGTTTATGTTTGCATCTCTCTATCTAGTCTCCATGCTTTCTAGTTACTTATTTACTTGGTTTATTATCTTAAAAACCAAAAAAACAAAGTGTGTGCTGAGTTGTGTTTCTGCAAATTCACATCTACCTTATTTTCACGCAGACTCGCACAACAAGAAAAATGGGCTTTCGCGATGCTTTTATAGCGACGGTTTTTGTTAAAACCATCTTCTATAGTAGAATATATAAGCAACATTTTTTAAACCGTCTTATTGATGAAATAGACGACGATTTTCATTAAACCCGTCGTGTCTCATGATGTGTTATAAACAACGGTTATTAATATAAGCATCGTATATAGGGAATAATATACACGACAGTTTTTAAATCGTAGTATAAATCACCAAAATGATGGTTTCACACAAACCATCATATATATATTTCATGAATTTTTTTTGGGCGAGAGAAGTGGCACCCTAATGTGACATTAAATGATAGTTTTATACAAAATCATCGTTAAATGTGCACTATTAACCCACGACACCCGATCATCTAACCCTCCCCTTCCTTTCCCTCTCTTCTTCCCCGAGGCCAGCCAAACATCCTCTAGCCGCATCGCCCCTCCTTGTCGGTAAGCACCCCTCCTCATCCCATGGCCATCCTTCTCCTCCAGTCCCCTCCCCTCGTCGTCCTCCTCCTCCACGTGCATAGTCGCCGCCCTCCTCCTCCACGTGCGTAGCCCCCGGTCCTATCCGTCCCCTCCCAGGACATCTCCTCCTCCTCCAGCCCCCTCCCCTTGTCGTCATCCTCCTCCATGCGTGCTGCCGCCACCCTCCTCCGACTACACCCTCCATCCTCCTCCACCTTGCCATCTCCTCCTCCCTTTGTCATCTCCGCCCCCTCTCACCTCCTCTAGCCGACCCGCCCTCCCCCTCCTCCTCCCAGCTGACCCCCCTCCTCGTGCCACCAGCATCTGTCCCCTCCCGTTGCCACTAGCATCTACCCCCCCTCCTCCTCCCACTACAAATATTAAATTTTTAGGTTAATAAAAATATATAGTACATTAATTAAATGTAAAATGTGTTTAAATTTATGTAATTTTTTTAATTTTTTGCTTATAAATTTTTGCAATTTGATTTAGGTATCTCATGTCATCGGACACCTTCCTTCGATTCACACGCTTCATTGAGGTACCAAATAAGTTGTCATAATTAATTTGTGAATGAATGTGGGGTGTGCCCACTTAATTAGGTTTAGAATGTGGGGTGTACCCACTTAGGTTTGTAATGTGGGGTGTACCCACTTGATTAATTTATGATTTGTGAATGAATTATTTTTATGAATGTGGGGTGTGCCCACTTAATTTAGTAAATTGAATTTTTTTGATTGATTGTGAGGTGTACCTACTTTCTTCTGAATTCTTATTTGATTGTATTTCTATGTTAATTTATTATGGTTAGAAGCTTATATTATAGGGAAAATTCAGTGAAAATTTTTATGAATTTAAGTTAGAAAGAAGTAATGAGAGAAGAGAGGGAAAGTAAAAGGAGATGGAGTAGGAGAGGAAGAAGAGGGAAAGAGTAAAGAAGAATATGAATTAATGAAGGGAATAAGGAGAGGAAGGATAGGGAGAAGAGAGGGAAAGAGAGGATAAATAATTAGATAGGAGGAAGAAGAGGGAGAGAGATGCATAAAGAACATAAAGGAAGGATGAGAGAAAGGCTATGGAGAAGAGAGAAAGAGAGTAGATAAGAAGTGGTAAGACAGGGAGGTAGTAGAGAAGGGAGAGGAGGGAAAGGGAGGAAGAATCTATTTTTATTTTGTATATATAGCTAATTTTTTTATTATTTTAATGAATTTATAGATACACGCACTTGCACAAATCTAGATGCACTTGAGGCCAAACAATAGTCATTCTAACCCCAAAGTTATAGGTTTTGGGAGGGGATAATCATGTCAAAATACTTATCTGTCGACACTTATATGTTAGTGGCACAAGAAGGGGGGGTTGAATTGTGCAATAAAATTTTTAAACAATCGTAACAAAGTAGGAATTGTATTTAAAGAGGAAACCCTTGCAGGAAAAACCTCTACCTAAATCTCTCAATCTAGGATTTTACCCCTACCCAAGTAAGAATTACTAACAACAAGTAATCTTACAATTCCCCTCTTCCTGGACAAACCCCAAGAAGTGTTTTGCCCCTCTACTAAGAGGAAATGGGAAACCCACAAACTAGGTACCCAAACAAACTGTCAAAAATAATATATTCCTATAAGCCTTGAATGAAATATGAAATAAAAGGATTAGAATACTGGTTACACGAAGTGAAATCTGGGTTAAAGTAAGCATCATAGTATAGTTGAAATCACTTTGAAAACAAATAAAATTTATTACTCGAATTTTAAGTCTGAGGTCGAACACAGGGAACAAATAGAGTTCATACACTAATCTCAATAATAGATGCAATTTGAACACATAAAATTACTCAAAACTTAATTCAAAATGTAAAGTAGGAGTTTATGGTTAATCAAATGTAGCAAGAAAAAATATAAGAGAAATTTTAGAAAGAATTGGATGATTAGACATCTTAAAATTGTTTTGATTTGTCTTTCTTCTGTTGCTTCTTCTCCTTGGCTCATTCTTCTTTTTCTTCTTCGCTCTTCTTTCCTTGCCTTTCTCTGGCTTTGGCTTCTCTGCCTTGGCTTCTGATCTCCTTCTTTGGCTTTGCCTTTGCCTTTTCCTCAGCCATGCCTTCTCCTTCCTTCTTCTTCTTCTCTGCAACTTCTTTTGCCTTGAGCCCTCAGCTCCTTCTTCTTCTTTCTTCAACTTTGCCTTCAGATCCTCAGCTTCCTCTGCAGCTCCTCCTGCCCTTAGCTTTTCCTTCTTCAGCTTCCACCTTCAGCTTCCTCTTCCTTCTTCCTTTCCTTGCACACAAGTGCAAAACCTACCCCTACCCTCCCCCGTGAACTCTCTCTCTTTTCTCTCTTAGGCTCGCTCTCCCAGAGCCTTTCTCGGGTAAATGGGTCAGGTCAGCGTGTCCGGGTCCAGGTGCACCGGCATGGGTGATGCGCAAGGAGTGCTGGGTAATCGGGTCAGGTAGCCAGGTCCACACAATTACAATTTATCCCACACTCCCCGCTCTAAACTTATCGAGGTGGGTTTAAAAGTCCCACCTACTTCCCACGTGCACCCGCAGGAGCTCACCCTCAATTGCAGCGATTGCAGTGGTCTGGGAAGTCAAGTGTTAGGCATGAGGGGTTCGTGTGACAATTTCGCGCCTCCTGGAACTGGGAACCTGATGCTTGGCGCTTGGAGTGGAGGATGCGAGCAAGCCTCACAGCTGCTTCAATGGCGGCTGGAGTCAGAACCTGCTCTCAAGGAAAACAGCCTTGCGGCCTCATTAAATCACACAGGGGGCTTCGCCGTGACACGGTGAAGGTGTCTAGGTGGGTGGCGTGGCATGGGGCGGCCTAAGCGGGCATGCCTAGGTCAATCTGTGGCTGTGGTGATGGGTTTGATTGGGGGAAGATTGTGGAGCATGTGGCAGTCGATGGAGAGGGGGAGGATGATCAGTGAAAGTTGGCGGAGCTTCTGAGGTAGTTGGCGAGGCATGTGGGTGTGTGGAGTGATGGAGGGCACCTCGCCGGTGGTCTACCGGAGGTGGAGACGATGGTGGTGATCTGTGGTTACCGAGGGGTGGAAACAGAAATAGAGAGAGGGAAAATGAAGAGAAGAGAGAGGGGAATATATCTAAACTAATTTAAGGACGAAAGAAGAGAGGATGGTGGATGGTGCGTACTTGCCACCGCCGGAGATGAAGGTCCAGTGGAGGGGATGGCGACGATGAAGAGGGTAGTTGGTGCGTGTGCAGGTATGGCGCGATGCGGATGACGAAGGCGAAGATGACTCTGCCACTAGTATTGTGGCAGAGTGACGAGAAGAGGGAGGAGGGGTCGCTAGAGCTCGCTAGATGTCTGGCCAGAGAAGAGATGAAATTGGAGGGTTGTCTCCGGCCAAACCAAGTTGCCAATGATCGATCGGGTCAGGGGGACCTTAAATAGCCTCCGGCAGAGGGCCTTGTGCTTGGAAAGCAAGCTTCCAAGCATGGGTATCCTTGCTGAGGTAGGATTGCGAGAGATACCCAAATCTCTCATGCGTTCGCATGAGAGATTGGGTGACAATCAGGGCTTAGGATTATGTTCAGATGATCGGGAATTCCTCAGAGAATCTCCCTTTCCATTTTGAGAGGGAATCTCTGAGGAATCAAGGAGAACTTCTCCCTTGAATTCTCATCGGAGTAGGACTCCGTTGTAATGGCTGAGGGACCTAATTGCAAAGAATGGCGAGGAAGCTAGGGGGTCTTTGCAATGGTTTTCAAAAGCTAGGGGTCTAAATGTGATTAGGTTGGATTGCTTTGCAAAGTAGGTCAAGGTGAACTCACCTTAGGTCCAAATTTTGGTACAAACCTAATTTGGACATAAAGAATCCAATGGTGAAGTTGGATTTTAGGTTTGGCCATGTTTTACTGGGCATTTTACACAAAAACCAAATTTAGGGCAAATAATTGACTAGGACCCCTATTTAGGTCAAAATAGGTTTCGTAGGCCAAATTGAAGGTTCTAAACCCTAGAGGATATTTTTTCATGAATTTTAGAGGGTTTAGGTGAATTTTATCCTGACCATAATCTTGTTGAATTAAGTGGGTCAGTTTTAGGGTTAGAAGAAGTCATTTAATTTCTAGATTACACATTAACCATTTTCTGAACGAACTAACCCACTTTTTATCTTGTTAAGATCATTTGACCTATGTTTAGCCCCTGAGAAATCCCGTTGCTGTATTGTAATGATAAAACTATAGTTTTACCCTTTGTTTCTTGCTTTTCTCTCAAAATAGTTATTCCTTGAATTAGGCCCTTCATTTGGTTATGTAGGAGCTTTTGTTCTCTTTTCTAGGTCAAAATGAGCTAGTTAGGGCTCATAATGGTGTTCCCATCAAATACTCCCTTATCACGCCTATGAGTAGTAAGAAGAAAATTTGCTCTCAAGAAGCAACAACACAAGTGTAGCACAAAAGAACACACAAGAGAGCACAAAGGAGATTAAGAGCTTTTCAAATGAGGAGAAAGTATTTTTCTTTGTTGTGTTTGCTTAAGACTACCTATGGGGGTATATATAGGTGTATAGGGTCTGATTCAAGTCTAGGAAGTGATTAGAATTTGAATTGAAATGGACTAAATTAAGGTAGAACAACTACAATGCATTTACTCAAAGTCTGACTATATCAAATGTCTGAAAAACCATGACAGAAGTCTGAAAAGACTATTTTGGACGTCTGAGAATAAACCAAGACATTTGAAAAAGCTCTAGAGGAGTAGTTGTTATTGGATTTCACAAGATCAAATATAGGGACGTTTGAACAAAAAAAATAGACATCTGAATAATTAGTTTTAGGCATCTGAAAATAAAAATAGACGTCTAAAAAAGTATCAAATTCAAAGTGATCCTTACTGGAATGAAGTTGGATCCAAACAGGGATCTAAAGACATATGATCAGACGTCTTAATGGATGACTTAAAATGAATGATTAGACATCCAACAAAATTTGAAGACGTCTGAGGGTCGACAACGTTCCAAAATCAAAGTATAACGGAAATAATCAATTGCGATCAATTTTAACGTTAGATAGAAGGTGAACGTTGGTCATTTTTAGATCTCTCAAGAAGATGACAGACGTCTGAACAACAACTAAAGTTATGATCGTTGTTCTATTGAAGTTAAAGAGATATCAAAAACTTGAGGAGGCATCTGAAAGACACTATTAGATGTCTTAGAAACCTAGGTGACTGGCTATGAATCTAGGCTCTGGACAAGATCTTAGACATTTGGTGAAGTATAAATCATAATCAGATGTCTAAAGGGAAAAGGAGATGTCTGAACAACCAATAGAAGTAAATCTTTACAAATTTAAGAATACGAATATGAATAGGAAGATTCTAAAGACATCCTACAGATAATTCAAGGCTTTTTTACATTCTAAACAAATAAAATAAACTATGAAAGAAGTTCTTTTGCCCTTTCTTTTCCTTGATCATTTTCTTTAAATCCTTCTTGCAATATGTTAGTCTTTCCAAGGAAATAGCTCATTTGTCATTATCAAAAATATAATTATAAACATTTTAACAATATTATGATCATGTTATACGGACAATGCAAAATGTTCGTATACCTCACGTACATTTATGAAGATGTCTTTATATCATGTCATAAGAGTCATCGTCCTTTGTTTAGAGAAGTTATGAACAAAGGGGGGTCCTTGAAGATTTGATCTTAACTTAGGGTTACTTGTTACATGGAACCGATGTCTGAAGGAATTTCGGTAGTATCTTTTCGCTCTTCTCTGATATACCAATTGATTTTATCTACGTTCCTAATTCACCCTTAAATGGGAGTTATTGGGAATGTAGTTAAGGTTAGCCTTGGGAGGTATACTGGAGAAGTGCGAGGAGATGCTACCAAAATTTCTCCAAACAATGGTTATATGTGATAAGTAATGTTGTGATCAAATCTTCAAGGATGGGCTATTGAGTGAAAATCCTAATCAAAATACATACACTATTATAAAATCAGATTATAATTATTAGGTGGTTTTATTTCATTTTTGTAGATTATCATGGATAAGTCTTGAATTAGTTTGAGGAACTTAGATTACTCTTGATATAAGAATGGAGTGAGAGAGTTCCTTGATTAGGCATTTCATGATGATAGGAAGTCATTCAGACGAGGAGTCAATTTCGACAGGATATTTTGCCCATGTAGGAGGTGCTTGAATGGATATTCACATGATAGGAACACTATATATGAGCACATGATTTGCGATGGTTGGTGGTATCATTATACTAAGTGGATTTCTCATGGAAAGGATCATACAGAGGAAGTTATACGATCTACGATAAATTTCGATGAGATAGCTGTTGATATTGAAGCTGACGACATCGATGAAATGCTTGATGAGATGAGAGCAGAAGTTGAAGATCCGGCTAGTGGGAAAAATTGTAATCAGCTTTATGATGCTATTAGGGTAGCAGATGAACCTATTGCTCCTGGTATCACGTCCATTTCTAAGTTGTCATTTCTTTTGAAGTTATTTCGGATAAAGGTTATGAATAGAGTGACCTCTAAATTGATGTTCGAGGTGCTTGAATTCATTGGAGAGCTTTTAAATGATCCGAAAGTTTATCCAATGACATGGTATGAAGCAAAGAAACAAATTTGTGGACTTAGTTTAAATTGTGAGAAAATTGACACTTGTCCAAATGATTGTGTGTTATACAGAAATGAATATGCAAAGTTGTCTAGTTGTCCACAACATGATGTTGAGAGATTTAAAGTGGGAAATTCATTAAATACAAGGGCCAAAAAATAACCAGAGAAGGTTCTACGTTACTTTCCATTGATTCCTAGGCTTCAATGCCTTTTTATTTCAAGTAGAACTGCAAATTTGATGACATGGAATAAGGATAACTTGTCATGAGATGGTCGCATTCATCATCCTATAGATTCAGAAGAGTGGAAAATGTTTGACAGCACTCATTTGGCATTTGCAGAGGATGCAAGAAATGTCAAATTGGGTATTGCAAGCGATGAGTTTAATCCTTTCAAGAACATGTACCCATCCTATTCAATTTAGGCAGTCGTGATGGTAACTTACAACTTATCTGCATGGCTTTGTATGCGATCGTCGTTTATGATGTTGACCCTCCTCATCCCTGGTCTAAAGTAGCTAGGAAATGTAATTGATGTTTATCTTCAACCGTTGATAGATGAACTGAAACTGTTGTGGTGTAATGGCATTCGTACATATGATACACACAGAAAAGAATTCTTTAATATGTATGCTGCATAATTGTGGACCATTAATGACTTCCCCGAATATGCAAATTTGTCGGGATGTACAAAGGGAAAGTCTGCTTATCCAATATGTATGGATGACACTCATCATCTTCAATTGCCTAAAAGCAACAAGTTTTGTTATTTAGGACATTGTAGATTCTTTCCAGTTGAGCATATATGATGAACAACAATGTTTAAAGACAAGTTCGACGGTAAAACTTGTCGATATTCTTCCAAGAATCCAAGGAATAAGCTAAGTACAAATTCAAAAAGGTTGTCAGGCTTTCAAATAATAGAGAAATTACAACTTGGCAATATACGATTAGGTCGTTTGTTCAAGAAAGATCAAATAGCTTTGAAACATACGAGTTTTAAAAAGAAGAGCATTTTCTTCATGGAACTCCCGTATTGGAAAGATCTAACTATTCGACATAATCATGATGTGATGCATATTGAGAAGATTGTTATAGACAACATTTCGGATGTGTTCAACTTAATTGATAGTCCAAAGGATACAGTGAAAATGAGAAAACACATGATAACTTTAGCCATTTGTCCAGAGTTACATGTTATTGAAAAAGAAAATGGCAGTTTTGACTTTCCGAAAGTCATTTACATCCTAAATAATGATCAACGAGAGAAAGTTTTCACCTTCTTGAAAGAAGTACGGGTGCCTGATTAGTAGTGGATTCGCATGCGAAAAGGTTTGGATTTGAAAAACCCATCGTTGTAGTTTGGTTCGCAAGAAAATTCGTCAATCAGTTAAAATTTATAACCGAAACTCGAAAAGTGAGTCCCAAGTCGAACACAGGGAGGCAAACATTTGGTTATGAAAATTATGCGTTTCACTTTTATTTATTTTTGTCATTTTTGTCTATTATAATTTTCTTGTATTTTTAATACGGCAAGAGATTAGGTCGATGAAATTTTATCTAGCTAATCTACTTAGAAAATATAAAAGAAAGAGAGAGAAACAATCACATATATTTTGAACAAGTGTTTCTACAACTATGAAAGCGGGAAAAACTACACTAGAAAGTAGTAAAGATAGATGGGGATGAGAAGAATCCCCCTCGATGGTTGCTTGGAGGACGACTCGCTCTGACGGTGCCCGAACGAAGATGGTGAGGAGCAGGATGACGGAGAATGGTGGCGGAGAAAGGAGGACAGGACGGGATGTCGTCGCAGTGAGGATCTACTTCCCGAAGTAGGTGAGAAGATGGGCATGGGATGCTCCACGAAAGGGGATGAGGGGAGGGAAAAATATTTGGTTTTCTACTCTAGAGGAGCATCCAGGCTTAGGACAAGCTCTCTCTAGAGTCTTGGAGGTGGTGAGGGGAAGAAAGGAAGAGATGAAGAAAAATGGGAGGGGTAGGAGTCCTTTTATAGTGGAGGAAAGAATCAAATTTGTATACAAGACATTTAGTGACGGTCATAAACGTCGTTGAAGATCCCACTCACGCGGCATTGCCGCACCGCTGGCACGTGATGTATGCGCCCTTGTCACAGGCGCACACACGATACATGCTACTACTGCCACTGCCTCTGTGAGTGCACGTGTGCCTACGCTACTATGCGCTTGCGGTGGAGTGTGCGTGTGCATGGGTAGCCTGGGTTGTGCCACGTGGCACAATCTGGGTCGTCCATCTTCTTTCCTTTGTAGGGGATGCTACAGAGGTTGGATTGAGTCGATTTTCAGGCCGTTGGGCTGCGATTGTCGACCTGAATCCATCCGTGTGGTCGATTTGTCGTTTGATGCTTCGGATTGTGTCACATAGTCCCTCGGCCATTGATCTTCCTTAGATTACATATGATGCTACGAGACTCCGATTGAGGTGATTTCAGAGGCGTTGGACTTTGATCATCGTCTTGATCAGATCCGTATGGTCGGATGTCAATCCAAGGTTTTGAAATAAATATCCTTCTCTCTTGACCACAAAAAGGATGCAATTAACCTAAATTATATACTACTCTAAATGCAGAATGATGCATGATATGCAATATTTATAACATGAAATGTAAATCTAAGCCTAGGAACATACATGAATAGGCATTTTACCCTTAATAATTGTGTCTACAAAAATGCCCCATACCTATCTTTTGCTAGTTCCTAGTAAAATTAAAGTACATTCTATGTATAAAAATATAATTAGGATTCGATCGCTTAGGCCTAAGTCATTTATTAACAATAGAAAATTTCAACTAAGGTCCTAAAC
This sequence comes from Thalassia testudinum, assembly GCA_037157565.1. Classification (NCBI taxonomy): domain Eukaryota; kingdom Viridiplantae; phylum Streptophyta; class Magnoliopsida; order Alismatales; family Hydrocharitaceae; genus Thalassia; species Thalassia testudinum. The sequence goes on from JAZHRO010000063.1 coordinate 103,765,897, forward strand.
TACAAAAACTCAATAGTACCTAGGTGTCTGCCAGAATGCAGACGACCCAAGTCCTTGCCTTATTTGAAAAGGGAAGATACATTTTTTTTTTGTTTTTCTTCTTTTCTAATTTTTTTGGACTTTTGGAGTTTGAGAGTTTCGAGATAACTTTTTATGGCTACTCGACCTACTAAAGACTCAATAAGGACTCTAAGTGCTAAGCATCTTGTGAAAAGAGTGAAAGACTCACTAGGCGGTCGTTAAAACGGACTTCAGGTTTCTACGACCCTAGGTGACCTTGCCTAAATGTTTATCTGTTCAAACGGTAGCTTTCTGCCTACTTCTTTTATTTATGGGATCAACACAAGGGCGAACCCAGTGTATATCTCCTTGGGTTATTCTACTTTCCCGCTTCTTCCCTAAGTGTTTTGGGAATTATTGTGCATTTTTGTGAGTTGGGCTCTGGACAACTGGCCAATGGGCTATTACCCACGGCAACTTACCAGGCATACTCGTGCGATGAAGTGCGATTTTGTTTATTTTTTTATTTTCTCCTTTTTCTATTTTTTTCTATTTTTTTTACTTTTCTTTTTCATAAGTAGGTGGCTTCCCTGATCTAAGATTCACCTAAAGGTAGTACGAAGAAAATGGTCTTATGGCTAAGCTCTGGACAGCCAACCAATGGGTTGTTACCCATGATAACTTGCCAGCCATACCACCCTAGATAGTTCATTAGCTACCCAATTTTCATAAAAACTACCGGAAAGTGAGTCAGTGCGAATAGTGAGTAGATGCTTAGACTTAAAATCCCCTCAAATCAGAGAGCGAGTTAATAAGTCGTGTACTTATCATCCTAATTTATTTACTAAATTAAAGATGAATTTGAATTGGCGAGGACTCGAGACTAAGTCCACATTCGAGTGGACACTGGGGCTAATGAAGTCCGAAGACCTGAAGAGTCTAAGTATTCAGGTCCTATCGTATCATTTCCTAAAGTTAATAACTTCCAAATGCCTAAGTTCTCTTCTATTAATTCTTTTTTTTAATCTTTTTTAATTTTCATTTTTTTTAAAGGGACTAAAATAAATTCTACGGAGTTAACAAAATGATTTTAAGATAAAGTATCCACCCCCCCATGCCTAAATGATGCAATGTCCTCATTGTAAAAACAAAGACATGAAAAGGGTGGAGTAAACAGAATATCACCTGAATTTCATGAAAATCCGGTTAGCTCCATAGAGAATGTGGAATACACACGTGCTAAGTTTAATGCCTTCAGCTAGGCATAATATACAAACAAGGAAGAAACTGAGAATTCATAAGTGCAGGTCAAAATCAAAATCAAAAGATTAATCCTTAGACCCATTAGCAGAAGATGTCCACAAATGTGGGCCAAATTATGATGGAGACCCATGCCCAAGGGTTGAGTGGTTCTCAGGTTCTAGACAAAAATCACCCAGAATCGAAGGTTGTTAAGCTTGTGGGGCCGGGCCTATGGTTTTGTGGTGTGCAACTGTTCACCCCATAAGAGTTACCTAAATCCAAAAATCGTGGCTGAATCAAGATTAGCTTGGGCATAATGATCTCAAAAGTCAGCTCTTTGGAGTGCAGTTGAGGAATGGGACTACTGATTGAATCATCAGGATTCGGATCGCCAAGTTAGTCCCAACCAAATCAGAATCTTCAATAGTCGGGCTATCAAATGGTTTATCAGATTCCTCAAGCCCATTTGTCTCACTAAAATCATTCTCCTTAAGCTCAAGTGAGACTTTACTAAAAGATTCCTCACCCTCAAAATCAAGGAATTCATGATCCTCATTTATATACGTCTCAAAATCATTTGTCATTTCATGGTCCATGGAGACATTTTTCGTCATTCTTTAGCTCTGGGATCTCAGGTGAGAAACTCAGTTCATCCTCAATGGGTTGCTCTAGACCAACCTGGTCATCTCTAATCTTAGAATATGTATTCCTCCCGACAGGCACTTGAGTAGGTTCTTACATTGGCTCTCCTGAAGGGGGTTCATCTTGAGAATCATCCCAAGATTTGACTAGGGCAACCAAAAATTTCATCCTCAACCTTGATAATTTCCCAAGAAGAAACTCACCCAAGTCCCAATCCCTAACATTTTGGAGCAAATCCAATAGAGAAATATTAAGTTCATCAATGATTTCGATCATAGGCTCCAATGCTTCAGTTCATGGTGTTGGCTAAGCTTCTAAAGATTGTATAGTGTTTCTCAAATTAGTCAACACCCTATCATAGATCTGGTTCATCTGAACCGACTGGTTCGATTCGGGGTTGGGTGGGTTCAGGCTACATTTAGGGGAGTCAAGATATTGAGGTTCTCGGGTCCCTCCCTGATAGTAGGTCATCTCAGGTTGTTCAAAAAATGGAGGTGACCCATATTCAGTGGAATACTGGGGAGGGTAGATGTTATAATCATCATATCCTTCTTGATTGTAGATCAAGTTGGTTTGATCATCAAAGGATCGAGATCTATAATCATTGTAGCTTTGGGAAGGATAGTAATCATAGTCTTGTTGTCCAAGGTTAGGCCTTGGACACTGAGGTCCGGTATCGTATCCCCAATCAAAGTTATCCTGACTAGGAGATGGGTAGTCATAAGTCGTGTTAGGATAGTAATCATTTTGAGGATAGGTAGTGGTAGGAGGGAAGGATGGGAAATGCATGTAGGATGTAGAAGGGTACATGGTAGAGTAAGAGGGGAAATCAGAAGAAAGAAAGGAGCCTTACAATACAAACAATCAACCTTGTCCTTAGGTGGGTTAGCCTAAAGACCTATAGACTCCCAGGACCCGTCTTGAGATTATAACCGATTTGGTCTACTTTTATTCCGTCAATCCAACCAGTTAGAAGGAGGGGCTGGGGAGAAGGTTCTTCCTTTGGCTTGTGCCTCCGGTTCCTAGCGTACCCCTAAGCCATGGTCGTTTGACACTACTCCCCTAGCTAGACATAAGATGGACCAACAGAAGCAGATTAATCAAAAAAAATCTCAGTCTAAGCCCCGAAGATAGAATCAATCCTTAAGGCCAACATCTACTCAGTTTTAATTAGGCTTGGGATGATTGTGCTCTTGGAATGTGATGGGCCCTTTAGATTGGTTGTGCCCTTAATGATCAATTCAAATGTGTGTGTGTGCACAACCAGGGTTTGCAAACAAGGTTATTTGATGATGTGTCTTTTAGGATTTAACTTTGTTTAGTAGCTTTTAGGGTTTAATCCTTAGGTTGGTTCAATCAGGGTTCAGTAGAACACTCCAGGTTTTACAAGCATTGGTAATGATGTATTCCTTTAGAAATCACAAACAAAATGTGGAGTGCCTGGTTCAGCCCTAAAAATCAACCCTAAGTGGCAAGCTACTGATGAATCACTTTTATCTTAATTGGTGCAGCCCAAACAGTTTAATTAATTGGCCTGTTGCAACACTTAGTTAAGGCACACAAAAATGCTTGACCTATTCAGATTTCTACTCACTTATTGGTGTGTTGAGTTAGGGTGTACTGGATCCACAGGTCAGATTCCGGTTAAGTGGTAGAATCGATGTGAAGTGGTGCACCTTAAGGTGAAAGTTGTGGGTGTTTAATGTGTGTCACTTTCAGTAAATCCCACAAGAGAAGAGTTTTTCTTTATATGTATATGGGGATGAGATGGGTGGAGGTGGAAAACAAACAACTAGATCTATCCTAGGGTTCATAAAAAGCACCTAAGTTGATTTGGGCTTGAGTTATTAGTGTGGTGAAATGAAATCTAGGGTGGGGGTGGTGGAGGAAAAGTTACAAATGTCTTTACCCGCACTTTACTCCAATCTACGGCCTTCGGCTCCTCGATCAGGTTCCTGCAAGATAATAAATCGAAGAAGAAAGATATGTTAGAAAAATATGTAAGTAATGTGAGAGAACGCGAAAAAAAACCTAAGAGTGTTGCCTCCTCGGCAACGGTGCTAAAATGATTAGCGGCGGATTCGCATGCGGAAAGGTTCGAATTTGGAAAACCCATCGTCGTAGTTTGATTCGCGAGAAAATCCATCGATCAGATAAAATTTATAATCGAAACTCGAAAAGTGAGTCCCAGGTCGAACACAGGGAGGCGAATGTTTGGTTTTGAAAATTACGCGCTTCGCTTTTATTTGTTTTTGTCATTTTTGTCTTTTATAAATTTTTTTGTATTTTTAATAGGGCAAGAGATCAGGTCAATGAAATTTTATCTAGCTAATCTACTTGCAAAATATGAAAGAAAGAGAGAGAGAAACGATCACATATATTCTGAACAAGTGTTTCTACAACTATGAAAGTGAGAAAAACTACACTAGAAAGCAGTAAAGATAGATGGAGATGAGAAGAATCCCCCTCGATGATTTCTTGGAGGAAGACTCGCTTTGATGGTGCCTGGATGAAGATGGTGAGGAGCGGGATGAAGGAGAATGACGGCGGAGGAAGGAGGATGGGATGGGACGTCGTCGCGGCAAGGATCTACTTCCCGAAGTAGGTTAGAAGATGACCATGGGATGCTCCACGAATGGGGATGAGGGGAGGGAAAAACATTTGGTTTTCTACTCTAGAGGAGAATTCCGGACTTGGGACAAGCTTTTTCTAGAGTCTTGGAGGTGGTGAGAGGAAGAAAGGAAGAGATGAAGAAAAATGGGAGGGGTAGGGGACCTTTTATAATGGAGGAAAGAATCAAATTAGTATATAGGACATTTAGTGATAGCCATAAATGTCGCTGAAGATCCACTACAAATGTCGCTAAAGACCCTCCACAAATGTCGCTGAAGATCTCGCTCATGCGCCCCTACTACCACACCGGTGGCTCGTGCTGTACGCACCCTTGTCGCACGCGCACGCGAGATACGCGCTGTTGCTGTTGCACGCATGTTGCACTTGTGCATGCGTGCCTCCACACGTGCATGCACGCTCGAGATGCTGTGCACATGCGATGGCACGTGCATGCGTTGGGCGGCTTGGGTTTTGCTACATGGCGTAATCTGGGTTGTCCATCTTCTTGTGTCGATTTTTGTACCATTGGGCTGCCATCATCGTCCCAAATCTATTTGTGCGGTCGGATTTGTTGTTTGACACTCCAGATTACGTCATGTGGTCCCTCGGCCATTGATCTTCCTTGGATTGCATATGGTGCTTTGGGACTCTAATCGAGGTGATTTTGGAGTCATTGGACTCTGATCGTCATCTTGATCAGATCATCAATCTGAGGCTTCAAAATAAATATCCTTCTCTTCTGACCACAAAAAAGATGTAATTAACCTAAATTATATACAACTACTCTAAATGAAAAATGATGCATGCTTTGCAATATTTATAACATGATATGCAAATCTAAGCCTAGGAACATGCATGAATAGGCATTTTACCCTCAATAATTATGTCTACATCAGTGCCAGATGGCTATTCTTCACAACTTTCTCGATGTGTAAACAAGGCTGAAAAGAAAATTAGTGGGTTAAAGACTCACGACAGTCACGTTTACATGCAAGTCTTATTCCTACTAGCTATTCGTGGAGTGTACCTGATCCAGTTGTGGGTTCATTTACAGAGATGAGCTGATATTTCAAAGGTATTTATTCAAAAATTGTAGATTTGGATTTATTACAGTACTAGGAGAAGCACATAGTCGTCACATTATGTAAAATGGAGCATATATTTCCTCTGGCGTTCTTTGATGTCATGGTGCATTTAACTCTGCATCTTGCAAATGAAACGAAAGTTGCTGGGCCTATGCAATACAGATGGATGTATTCAGTTGAACGATTTTTGAAGAATCTTAAAGATTATGTGTTAAATAAGGCTAAGCTTGAAGGATCTATTATGGAAGGATATCATGTAGAAGAGTTCATTAGCTTCTATACCATGTATATGGATGAGACAGACAATTGATTTAATTGATTACAGAGAAATTATGGAGGGTACAATGAGAATGATGAAGATTGTCTTTCCCTATTTGATATTCCAGGAAGGTTTATCCACCACACAGAGTATAAATCAATCTCTGAAATCGATCGGCGTCAAGCTCACTTGTACATTCTTAAGTAGATTCATGAAGTTGATGAATTTTATAATGAATTTAACGAGTGCTCACATCCAAAAACACACGAGGTTGACTTTCTTCAGTGGTTTAAACAACGTGTTATTCAAATGAAAGAAGAGAACGACCCACAATAGTTGGACTTTGATATAATATCAGATCAACTGTTGAGTTATCGACATTACCATTCAGGTTTCATTATAAATGGATTCAGATTCAGGACAAAATCCATAGATGATATGAAGGACACGTAGAATGTTGGTGTTGTTGTCAGTTACGATTTGAACACTAGATGTGATGGATACTACGAACATATCGAAAAAATTGTTGAGATGAGCTTCAGATATGATCGTAGAGTTATCCTTTTCAAGTGCAATTAATTCAACATGTTTAAAGAAGGCATTGGCTTCAAATTTGACAAGAAGCATGGTTTTCTAACTTTGAATAAGAATCGTCTAATTCTTCATTCTTCAGAATTGTTTGGTTTAGCATGTCAAGTATCTCAAGTGTTCTATGTGTTAGTGGCACAAGAAGGGGGTTGAATTGTGCAAACAAAAATTCAAAACAATTGCAACAACACACAAGTATTTAGAGAGGAAACCCTTGCGGGAAAAACCTCTACCTAGATCTCTCAATCTAGGATTTTGCCCCTAACCAAGTAGGAATTACTAACAACAAGTAATATTACAAATCCCCTCTTCCTGGACAAACCCCAAGAAGAGTTTTGCTCCTCTACTAAGAGGAAACATGAAACCTACAAACCAGGTACCCAAATAAACTATCAAAACGTAATATAAAACTATAAGCCTTAAAAAAGAATAAGAATACTCCCTTATCAAACCTATAAGTAGTTGAGAGATTGGCTCTCAAATGAACAGCAGCACAAAGGGCCAAGAGAGCAAAAAGAGCACAACAAGATCAAGAGATTTGTATATTTCCTTTGTATATGTTTTTGTGAGTGTGTGTCAAATTAAGGCAACCTATATGGGACTATATATAGGTATAGGAGGTCAGATATAGTCGTTGGAGTTTGAATTGGATTGAATTGAATTGAGCAAGAATGGCTATAAAGCATTAACTCAAATTATGTTCATATCTAACATCCGAAGAATAATGACAGACGTTTGAAAGGACTATTTCAGATGTCTGAGAATAAAACAGGACGTCTATCAAGTCTCCAGAAAAAATCAAGTGGTTACTAGAAAAAATACAAGGACGTCTGAAAAAAGAAATAGACATCTAATCATAAAGGTTCAGACGTCTGATTATTAAATGGGACATCTAAAAAGATAACAGGAAAAGAATGCTCGTTACTGGAATGAGATTAGACCCAAATAGGGATTTAGACAAATGTGGTCAGTCATCTTAAAAGAGACCATAAGATGTTTGAAACAAATTAAGGATGTCTGAAGTCCTTCAACGTTGAAAACATTAAAGTGAAACAAAAGTACTTTAATTGGGGTCAAAGTGAACGTTGAGAGAAAATGAACGTTGGAGGGATATGGATGTCTAAAGACAGAGTTGGATGTCTGAATGACATAAAAAAAATGACCGTTGCTCAAAAACTCAAGATGGCTTCTGAAAAATCAAGGAGGTGTCTAAAACACTAAAACTGATGTCTAATCTAAGTAGTAGATGTCTGAAAAAATCAAATGACAAAAGGTTCAAGATCTGGTGAAGAGATTAGGTTTTGGATGAGATCTTGGATGTTTGGAAATATAATTAGATGTCTTAAAAATCATCTTCAGACGTTTGCAAGAAAAGAAAGATGTTTGAAAAATCTGACAGAATTAAAAGAAAACCTAGAGGCATCCTAAGGAAATCTAAGGAAAATTCAAGGGTTTTACACTCTAATAAAGTAAGCTAAGTAAGAAATAAAATGAAGCTTTTTCCCTTCCTTTTCCTTGATTGTTTTTGTTAAACCCTTCCTGCATCGTGTTAGTATCTTCCAAGCATCCTTTTCCTTGATCCTTTTCATTAAACCCTTCTTGCATCATGTTAGTCTCTTCCAAGAAATAACATATTTGTCATTATCAAAAAATACAATAATATCAACAATCTCCCCCTTTTTTGAAATGACAAAAAAAAGTTATATGAAAATACTCCCCCTACATAAAAGCTTATGTCTCCCCCTTTTGTTTTGGCATTAGCAAAAAAATAGAACAAGCATTATAAAAAAAAAATACAATGTTTAACATAACAAAAAGTTTTGATAACATAATCAAAAAGTCAATAGGCGCAAAGTAGCCATCTAAAGACACTAATCAAATTTTCTTCTACCCTTTGGAGTATGCAGACTCTAGATTCTTCATGCGATCTTTCAAACGAGATAGTTGCATTGCAGATTGATTGGTGAAGCTCCAGAGATAGTCATGATGTTCATTTTGTCTTTTTAGCTGGAGGTTCATCCCATCAAACATGGCTTTTTGAAAAGCCTCTTGATTTCCCTGTACATTCTCCCAAGAGTAGTCCCAAGAAGTGGAATAGAAAGAATTGGAACTTAAGAGTTAGTTGGAGAAGATTGAGAAGGTTGAGAATGAGGAATTTCTTCCTCGACTTTTTCTTCTTCAGTTCCTTAAGACCCATAAGAAGTAAAGTAGTGCGATCAAACTTTTTAATGGATTCATCTACAAACTGGCATTTCAAATCAAGGTTAAAGAAGATGAGCATGTTGGAAATAAAGGCACCTAAAGGAAGGTTCCTACGGTGTGTGCTACATAAGCTATCCATGATCAAATCACACCAATTCAATTTTGTTCAATTTAATAAAGCATATAGGATATAGGCAATCTCCTTAGAAATGTGATCAAAAGATCCTGACTTTCCATGTAAATTCCATGAAACAAGTCTAGCTAAAATGTGAGGTATAATCTTAAGATGACATGATTCAAGTTTCATTCCTTCAAAGTAAACATCATCTTTGACTAAAGTTTTTGTAACAATGGAGAAAGTAACTTCTTTCCTAATGTCCAGCCAATGAACTCCTGAGTCGGCGGTGCAAGCAATTGAAGAAATTACTTCATTTGTAATGGTAAAGGATACATTCAAAACACTAGACTTTAGGATAGAGCTAGTGGGTGTGGAGTCATTTACTAAATTTGCATTGAATAATTTCACAACCTCAGGAAATATAGCAAGAATTTTTCCACCAGGAAAAAATTCCTCATCAAAGAAGTGTTGAATTTCTTGAGCTTGAAATAAGGCTAGGAGACCATAATCCTTAAAATCATCCCATAAAATTGGTCTACCACACCTAACCTTAAACTTCTCAAAATTGTTAAGCGTTTGGGAGGCCTTTTTGGTAAGGCAAAATTGTTTCATGACATTAGGTAATTCTTCTTCAGGTGGAGGGTTACTAGGTCCAGCACTCCTTTGCTTCCTACGAGGCATAATAAGGAAAAGAGAAGAACAAATCTTAAAGACACAGAAAAAGACTTCAGTCAGACATCCGAAGTGAATGTCAAACGTCTGAAAAATCTGAAAAATTTAGATGATCGAAAGTTTTAGAGATAGAATTGATAACAGGAGACATTCGAAACCAATAAAAAAGAAAAGAAAGGAGATGTTACAACGCTTTGTCAAGGTTTTAGTAGCAAGTCGTTACATTGTAGTATGGTCGAACAAACGTTGGAAACAAATAAGAAGTTTTTATTATTGAAAAACCTAAGTATCCGAGGTTGAACATAGGGAGCAAATGGAATTTACTCACTAATCTCAATAATGTAATTTGAACACTTAAAGTCACTCAAAACCTAATTCAGAATATAATGCATGAGTTTATGAATTGAAATGTAGCAAAATAGAATGGAGAAATTGAATCAGAGGTAAAAATATTTGATTCTTCTCCTTTGGATCTTCTATTTCTCTTTTTCTTCTTCTCTGCCTTAGCTTTTCTTTCTCGTCTCTTGCCTTGGCCTTGCCTTCTCTTCCTTTCTTCCTTTTCCTTCTTCTTCCTCTGCAGTCATCTTCCTTTCCTTCTTATTCTTCCTTTCCTCTGCCTTATGCTTCTGCCTTTGCCTTCAGCCGCTATAGTGCTTTCTCTTTCCCTTGACTTCCTTCCTTTCTCTTCTTTGCTTGCGGCTGCACCTTCCTCTTTCCTTCTTCCTCTTTCTTTGCACAACGAAGAGAAAAACCTACCCCTACCCTCCCCCACGTCACTCTCTCTATTTCTCTCTTGGGTTCGCTCTCCCAGAGCTGGGTAATCGGGTCGAGTTTCACGTGCCCGGGTCCAGGCGCACCGACGTGGGTGTGGTGCACGAGGAGTGTGAGGGTTAATCGGGTCGGTCATGCCAGGTCTGCGAAGGCATAGGTCGAGGATGAGGCGGGTGCACATGGGCGAGGGACCTCACCTTGTGTCACTTAAGGCAAATAGCAGAGAACACAAATTCACTTTATACTACACACCTGCACTGAGAACTTTCGAGGTGGGACTAAAGTGTCCCACCCGCTTCTTCGCATTTGCAGGTGAGGTGTTCTATTCAATTGGGGTAGTAGGGCTCCTCACAGAGCCGCTCACTTGGCTAGATACATGCGCGCACTCATCGCATGTCACCTGGGCTAGTTCTCCTGGAGCACAGCAACCTGAAGCGAAGCTTGCAAGCAAGCTTGCTTGCACGTCAATGGTGACAGGGTGGTCTGAGCTGAAACACACAAGTATGTTCTTGTGGCCCTGTTAAACCATGTAGGGAGCTTCGCCTTGTCACGGCGAAGGTGAGGCGATGGGTGGTTAGCCGTGGGGTGGCATAAGCGTGCGTGCCTAGGTCGCTCTGTGGCTGTGAATATGGGTTTGTTCGGTGGTCGAGTGTGCAGGTGCTGGCGAATATTGGAAAGGCGGATGATGCTCAGTGGGTGATGGCGTCGACGATGAGGGGTCTGGCTAGGTGTGTGGAAGTGTGGAGCAATGGAAGCGCCTTCGTCGGTGGTCTACTGGAGGTGGAGAAGGTGGTGGTGGTCTGTGGTGGTTGGGGCATGAAAGTAGAAATAAAAGTAGGGGAAATAAAGAAGAGAGAGAGGGGAAGTGTTCTAACCTAAGTACGTGGACGAAGGGAGAGAGGAGGTGGGTGACTCGTACCTGCCACCGCCGGAGAAGAAAGTACCAGAGGAGGGAGAACGACAACGACGATGGGGCTGGAGACGCGCGTGCAGGTATGGTGCAATGCGGAGGAAGGAGACGAAGATGTCTCTGCCACTGGTATTATGGCAGAGCGAAGAGAAGGAGGAGAAGAGGTCACCGGAGCCCGCTGGTCACCTGGCCAGAGGAGAAGGGACGAAATTGGGGTGAATCTCCAGCCAAGTCAAGCTAGGAATGTGCGGCCGGAGATGGTGATCATTTTATAGGCATTGGTAGGGGCTCTTGCACTTGGAAGGCAAGCTTCCAAGCACAAGAGTCCTCACCGGAGTTGGAAATAGTTGGAGACCCAAATATTTTGAGCTTTTGCACGAGAGATTGGGTGTGAATCAGTGATTGTGATTACGCTCAAATGGAAGGGAATTTGTCAGAGAATCTCCCTTTCAAATCTGACAGGAGATCTCTGAGGAATCAGGGAGCAATCCTCCTTGGATCCTCGCCAGAGTAGGATTCCTCCACGTTAATGGCAGAGGGATCTAATTGTAAGAGTGGAGAGGAAGTTAGGGGGGTCTGCGCAATGAATTTCAAAAGCTAGGGGCCAGAATGTAATTAGGTGGACTGTTTTGCATAGTAGGTCAAGGTGACCTTCCCTTAGGTCCAAATTTTGGTACAACCCTAATTTGGACCTAAGGAATCCAATGGTGAAGTTGGATTTTAGGTTTGACCATGTTTGACTAGACATTTTACACAAAAATCCAAATTAGGTCAAATAATGAGCTAGGAACCCAATCTAGGTCAAAATAGGTTCCAAAGGCCAATTTGAAGGTTCTCAAACCTAGGGAATATTTTTCCATGAATTTTAGAGGGTTCAGATGATTTTTATCCTGACCATAACCTTGTGAAATTAGGTGGATTTGTTTTAAGGTCACAAGATGTCATTTAATTCTCAGATCTCACCCTAACCCATTTCTGACTGAATCAACCCACTTTTTATCTTGTTTAGACCATTTGACCTATGTTTAGCTTCTGAGAAATCCCGTTGATGTACTGCAATGATAAAGTTGTAGTTTTACCCTTTATTTCATGTTTTCTTCTCAGAACATTAATTCCTTGAACTAAGCCCTTCTCCAGGTTATGTAGGAGCTTTTATTCTCTTTCTTAGGTCAAAATGAGCTAGTTATGGCTCATGATGATATTTTCATCATACCCCCATGCCTAGATTTTGCTAGTCCCTTAGCAAAATTTCAAGGTTTTAACTTTCGTTCTAGACCATGAGTTTCTTTCACAGTTTATAATAAGTGCTTTTGTCTTTTTCTTTTGATTAGGTTGGAATGCCGACAATAGGCCTAGAGGTACTCAAGTACTAGCCAAAATTCAGACCTGACCAGCTTTAGCCTCGATCCTCTGCGAAGGTTTTTACGGCCCGCAGGAACTATCCTAGGGTTCGTTGGACTCCGTGATTAAAGCATCCATGCTTGAGACTTATTTTAGCCTAGGTTCAGTTTGCAGTGCATTTTTGTAAGAGGGAGACAGAGGATTTATTTGTTTGGAGAGTTTTCTCTCTCTTTTCTTTTTATTTCTAGCTTCAGATTGGCTTCTCAACATGGTCTGTATCAGATTCCTTGTCCCCATCATCAATCCTCAAAGGTCCCTGGCAATCGATGCTTCGTGATAGCACCACCCATGGCAATCCCTAGAACCTTGGCTTTCGAGATTTCAAGATAATCCTGCCCATGACATTCCGTGGTCGAATCCAGACCTTGATAATCGACATTTCGTGATAATGCCATCCATGGTATATGAACCAGCAGAGTGCTTACATGCCCTCGATAGGATATGTAAATATCTAAGAGACAAGAACCAAGGAGACGATATGTTGTTACGCATCTTTAAGGGGAATTTCTCGCCTCTCCACACTGAGAACTCGTCCAAATCAACTTGTGTTGATCGGCCACTGCAAATCTAGGTTACTTTTTTAGAACATTAAAATGCTTTTGCGTGATTTTGATAGTTATGCGCACTGAACCAGACTGTGTGTGGATTGGGGTGCTTAGGTTACTGAATCCCGCAAATCGAAGGTTAGTTAACGAGGCCGAATACTCCCTATGCCTTAGACCTAATACTTAAGCTTCGCATTTTCCCCAACCTCTTGAGGATTATCCAGATCTTAGCGGATATGTAAATTTTTAAGCCTAAGAGTCTAGCCCAAAAGGCCTAAGATTAGCATTCCTACTAATCTCTTTTATGTCTCATTAGCACTTTTTTTCATTTTTTATCTTCTTGATGTGGTCTAGAACTTTGGTTATTACCTTAATCTCTTACTAATGGCTATCTCTTTTTCCTTTTCATTTTGTGCTCCTTTTTATCATTTTGCTCTTTTCCTCCTCATGCTTATGTGGCTTCAAAATTTTCTTCCCTCCTCCATTCTTTGTTCTTTTTTGACAATTTTTTATCTTTTTTGTGTTTTTGACATATGTGAATCTTTTTTTATGAGAATCCTTCTGACTTTACTTGGTTTTGTATGTTTGCACTTTACCACCCCCCATGCCTAAGTTTTGCAATGTCCTCATTGTTAACGGAGGGTGTGAAACAGTGTAGGGTTCAGGGACTCAGAACAGGATATATCGAATGGATGAATGGGTCGGAAATGACTTTTGTAGATGATTTTAAGCTTTGGTACATGTACTAGAGGTGGGATCGGCTGCCTAAGACTAAACTCAAGGTGTAATAGATGTGAAGTACAGATGGATAATCAAATGGATCTTGGGTTTTTAGAAAGACGGGTTGCCTCCCGTTAAGCGCTAAATTTAATGCCTTCAGTCGAGCGAGAAATGGGATGGAGAGGGAGTGGTCAAATCAGTAGAGTTTTGTAAAACAAGAACCTTGATTAAGAGCCTGGTTGGTCCAACCAGGTGCTTGTTTAGATTAGTAGGCTGATGATGCAGCCTAAACCCTATTAATCTCATGGGTTGATAAATATAGATCAGGAGATGTGGAGCCTGCCATATGCTATGAGGCTCTGATGGATGAGGAATTGTAAATTCGGGGTTTGGCTGAGTCGGATCAGCCTGGTCAGAGTAGGGCTCCGAAAAATGATCAGTGAATGGTGCGAAAACCCTACAAGGGTGATTAGAAAATGATGGATCATGTTTTTCAGTCTGATCAATGCCCGAAACCTGGTATAGATGTGGAGTTGAATCATCTGCAATCGACTTAATGAGAGGGGAATCAGAATAGAAATTGAGTCCGATTGTGGGTCGGGGTTGGAAATGGGTTTTGCTTGGTTCTGTATGTGAGCTGAGGTCGTTGATTGGCTTGTTGTAATCAAGAAGCAGATTTTCTCCGATATTACAGTTAGATTCGAAATCGTCGGAGAGTTTACGAAAATCAAGTTTTGAATACGATTCAAGATCATGAGTTCCACCATAGAATAAATCATATGATGTAGATTCAGCAGCCTGACTAGGGTCTAGCCTATATGTAAATTCTGAGCTCAAAAAGGTGTCCTTATCTGGTCTAAGCTCAAGTTCTAGGCTTATGGGAAAGACCCAATTGAAACCCCACTCGTCCAACTCCTCGGTTTCTGTATCATAGATTAGCATGACTTTCGAAAAATCAATTTGATTCTCTGTGGATGTTGGAGAGGGATCTTCATCAAATAGAGGCCCAAAATCATACTCTTTATTGAAAATTTGATCTTCTTCATATGGGGCCTCGTATTCTTCCCAATATGTTTCCGATCTAGATTCTAGGCTTAGGATGTGGGTTGAATCACTAGAATCTAGGTCTGAATAACCTTCGAGGGTTACCTTATCAGAATAAGGGGCAGGTTTTACACCGTCGAGAGGTTCAGTTCTAATCTTATTGTTGCAGGAGTCTTGGAATTCTAGGCTTAGTGATTCATGGTATAGGGGTGGCTCAACATTATGTTCTCCTACAATTTCCCAACCTAATTCAATATCAGGCATGTTGTATTCTATCTGGGTTGGGAATCCACAACCATTCTGTGCCTCAAACCCGAGATCTAGGAAATCGGATTGATCCTCAATACTACCCCAAGATGGCTCATCCTCTATTTGTGGCATATACGGGTATTTCTGATCGATAATTTGTTTCAACAATCTCATCATCTCTTCCCATTTTTCAAGATTATCTTGGTGTTGTTCCCAAAGTACAGGATTTGTTATGCATTGAAGGTATTCAAGATTGTGTAATTTTTCTATCTCAATGTATCCTGTGATGAGCATGTCTCAGGTTGATCATTTTGTGGTTTCTGTTAATAATATGTAGGCACAGTTTATGATGAAAGTTGTGGTTGTTGGTACATTAACCTGAATGTCTTCTACTGGTGTTGAGGTTTTGTCTTCATTTTCATAGAATTTAAGGGCATCCTCAATCATTCTATCTTTCATGGTTCTTCAGGATTCAGGTTTCTTGAAAGGTAGTCCTAAGTAATTTGGCTGCATATTTGGATCAAATGGTTGAATCAAGATGTAGAATCAAGTTGTGAAGCGATTAAATCTGAATAAAGAGTCCCATTGAAATTGTTTGTGTGTGCTCTAAAGAGAAGAGATGAGGGACTGGAGGTGTTTTTGACCCAATCGAGGCACCTAAAGATGTTTGGATGACTATGGAGGTTCGAGGTGGATGATACCCCTAGATCAGAAAGTCGTCCACCTGAGAATTAACTAGGCAGGCAGAGAGGGAGAGTCCCGCAAAGACCCCTACACTATAGAGCATCCCCACGAGTTACAGGGTTTCCCCCACCCGACCTCTCTTGTCACTGAGATTCTAGGTAGACCAGAATGGGGACCTTGACCTCTTAAGTCTACCACTTTTATTTCAAAGGTGCCTTAGGGCTTTTGCTTGAACTTTAAATGTTTTGATTTGTGACCTAATTTCAAGGTTGGTTGACCCAAGGGGTCAACTTCACCTGACCTACCCTAAAGATGGTAGAATGAGTCTAGGTTAAGACCTAGAGATCACCCTGATTTGACTCCCAGGTTTATTAGGTCCAATATTTTTAAGATTCATGTGATTTTAGGGTTCAATTTTAGGGTTTATCTTGTTTAGATCTTTTCAACCAAGGGCTTGGGTATCACACTGATGCGGGAGGGTTTATTTCCTTTTAAACAGGCACGTGTGAACTAGCACTCCAAAACCCTACTGTAGAAACCCTAATTCAATTCTATTTCCAATCCTCTTGCTTCTCAAAAGTTCTCCTTGGACTTCAAAATAAGAAGTGTGTAGTCCACGGAGATTAAGTATGATTTCTAGTAGGCACAGGAATTTGTGGGATAGGATCTAAAAAATTGCTCCAAGTTCAAGAAGATTTCAAAAATTTCGCAAAATCAGGAAATGTTTGCCTTAAAGATGGCAATTACTATGAAAAGAAGGCAAGTGATTCCTAATTTAATTACTTCCTTTTGTCTTCCCAGGATTAGGAGGTCGATTAGGGAAGAAAAGAGATTACCTGCCCTGGAGTGCTTGACTTGCGTGGGAGATCTTCTCGTGAAATACCTAGCAAGATCACGACAAAATACAATAGGGCAAGTTAGTGTTCAAATATAATCAAAAATAGTGTAGACACTAGTGATAAATTGCACGTTACTCCCCGGCAACGTTGCCAAAATGTTACAACGCTTTGTCGTGGTTTTAGTAGCAAGTTGTTATGCTGTAGTATAGTTGAACAAGCTTTGGAAACAAATAAGAAGTTTTTATTACTCGAAAACCTAAGTATCTGAAGTCGAACACAGGGAGCAAATGGAATTTACTCACTAATCTCAATAATGTAATTTGAACACTTAAAGTTACTCAAAACCTAATTCAGAATATAATGCATGAGTCTATGAATTGAAATGTAGCAAAATAGAATAGAGAAATTGAATCAGAGGTAAAAATATTTGATTCTTCTCCTTTGGATCTTCTATTTCTCTTTTTCTTCTTCTTCTCTACCTTAGCTTTTCTTTCTCTTCTCTTTCCTTGGCCTTGCCTTCTATTCCTTTCTTCTTCTTTTGCCTTTTTCTTCCTCTGCAGTCATCTTCCTTTCCTTCTTATTCTTCCTTTCCTCTGCCTTATGCTTCTGCCTTTGCCTTTAGCAGCTATAGTGCTTTCTCTTTCCCTTGGCTTCCTTCCTTTCTCTTCTTTTCTTGCAGCTACACCTTCCTCTTCCTTCCTTCTTCTTCTTTCCCTGCACACCGAAGAGCAAAGCCTACCCCTACCCTCCCTAGTGTCACTCTCTCTATTTCTTGGGTTCGCTCTCCCAGAGTCAGGTAATCGGGTCGGGTTTCGCGTGCCCGAGTCCAGGCGCACCTATGTGGGTGTGGTGTGCGAGGAGCGCAAGGGTTAATTAGGTCGGTCACGCCAGTTCCACGGGGGCATAGATCACGGATGAGGCAGGTGTACGTGGGCGAGGGACCTCACCCCTTGCCACTTGAGGCAAATAGTAGAGAACACAAATTCACTTTATACTACGCACCTACGCTGAGAACTTCCGAGGTGGGACTAAAGTGTCCCACCCGCTTCTTCATGCTCGCAAGTGAGGTGTTCTACTCAATTAGGGTAGCAGGGCTCCTCAAAGAGCCACTCACTTGGTTGGATACATGCGCGCACTCATCGCGTGTCACTTGGGCTAGTTTTCCTGGAGCACAGCAACCTGGGGCGAAGCTTGCAAGTAAGCTTGCTCACGCGTCAATGGCGACAGGTTGGTCTGACCTGAAACACACAAGTATGGCCTTGCGACCCTGTTAAACCATGTGGGCAGCTTCTCCTTGTCACAATGAAGGTGAGGCGGTGGGTGGCTGGCTGCGGGGTGGCCTAGGCGTGCGTGCCTAGGTGACTCTGTGGCTGTGAATATGGGTTTATTCGGTGGGCGAGTGTGGAAGTGTTGGCGGATATTGGAGGGGAGGATGGTGCTCAGTGGGTGATGGTGGAGGTGATGAGGGGTCTGACAAGGCATGTGGAAGTGCGGAGCAGTAGAAGCGCCATCGCTGGTGGTCTGCCGGAGGTGGAGAAGGTGGTGGTGGTCTATGGTGGTTGGTGCGTGAAAGTAGAAATAAAAGTAGGGAAAACAAAGAAGAGAGAGAGGGGAAGTTTTCTAACCTAACTATGTGTACGAAGGGAGAGAGGAGGCGGGTGGCTCATACCTACTGCCGTCGGAGAAGAAAGTACTAGAGGAGGGAGAACGGCGACGACAACGGGGCTGGAGACGTACGCGTAGGTATGGTGCAACACGGAGGAACAAGACAAAGATGTCTCTGCCACTGGTATTGTGGCAGAGCGATGAGAAGGAGGAGAAGAGGCCGTCGGAGCTCGCTGGTCACCTAGCTGGAGGAGAAGGACAAAATTGGGGTGAATCTCCAGCCAAGCCAAGTTGAGAATGTGCGGCCAGAGATGGTGATCATTTTATAGGCACTGGCAGGGGCTCTTGTGCTTGGAAGGCAAGCTTCCAAGCGTAAGAGTCCTCGTCGGAGTAGGAAATAGTTGGAGACCCAAATCTCTTGAGCTTTCGCACGAGAGATTAGGAGCGAATCAATGATTGTGATTGCGCTCAAATGGAAGGGAATTCCTCAGATAATCTCCCTTTCAAATCTGAGAGGAGATCTCTGAGGAATCAAGGAGAAATCCTCCTTGGATCCTCACTGGAGTAGGATTCTTTCACGTTAATGGTGGAGGGACCTAATTGTAAGAGTGGAGAGGAAGTTAGGAGGGTCTGGGCAATGAATTTCAAAATCTAGGGGTCAGAATGTAATTGAGTAGACTATTTTGCAAAGTAGGTCAAGGTGACCTTCCCTTAGGTCCAAATTTTGGTAAAAACCTAATTTTGACCTAAGGAATCCAATGGTGAAGTTTAATTTTATGTTTGACCACGCTTGACTGGACATTTTGCAGAAAAACCCAAATTAGGTCAAATAATGAGCTAGGACCCCAATCTAGGTCAAAATAGATTCCAAAGGCCAATTTGAAGGTTCTAAACCCTAGGGAATATTTTCCCATGAATTTTAGAGGATTCATTTGATTTTTTTATTGACCATAACCTTGTGAAATTAAGTAGGTTTGTTTTAGGGTTACAAGATGTCATTTAATTCTCATATCTCACCCTAACCCATTTCTGATTGAATCAACCCACTTTTTATCTTGTTTAGACCATTTTACCTATGTTTAGCCTCTGAGAAATCTCGTTGATGTACTGTAATGGTAAAGTTGCAGTTTTACCCTTTATTTCATGTTTCCTTCTCAGAGCATTAATTCCTTGAATTAGGCCCTTCTTCAGGTTATGTAGGAGCTTTTATTCTCTTTCTTAGGTCAAAATGAGCTAGTTATAGCTCATGATGATGTCATCATCAAGAGATTCCCACCAAATGAAAAAAAATTACACAAAGGTATAAATGTTAGTGGTATACAAGAAAGAGGATGTAATAAATATCAAATGAATAATGTATGCGCTACCTCAGGAGTTGACAGACGTTTGGTGAGAATGGGAGACATTTTTTGAGAACAAGAGATGTCTATTGAGAACAAGAGACGTACGAAGATCTGGAGGAGTTCGAAAGCTCTCAAGTGTTCTTCAACAAATGGAGAAGATGAAGACTAGTGGATGAGTTTTTTTTTTGAGAAGTGCAAGAGGAGTCTGATGAAGAGTATGCATTGCACTATAAAGGGAGCATATGGGAGAGAGGATTGTGTCATAAAGAGGTCAAATGACCATTGGGTAAAAGAGAAAGGTAGTTTCAAATTTTGAATCAATACATATTAAAAAATTAGACGTCTTTAGATAGGTATAGATGTCTAAAAGTAGAGATTCAGACGTCTATAATGTGTCAAAGACGTCTGAAAGACCGTTTGAATTTGAATTCAAACTACTTCATTTGAAATTCAAAAAATTGAACATTGAATGACCATTGAAAGAATTTTAACTTACAAACGGATAGAAACACAGACATCTGAGAGGCATACTAGACATCTGAAATTCCTAGAAAGCTTTCCTAGGAAAGCTGCAAGCAAGAAAAAGATAAGACGTCTGATATGGATTTTTAGACAGCTAAAAAACTAGTTTTCTAACTCCTTCAACTTGCAAAGTCCAAGATGCCTTCTAATGTGACAATATCTTTCAATACTATGTGATTTTGTCAATATATCTGCAAGTTGGTCTTCAATGTTCACAAAATCTAACTTAATTTCTCCTTTTAATACATTATCCCTAAAAAGTGATGTTTTACATCTATATGTTTAGTTCTAGAATGATTTACAGGATTTTTGGATAAATTTATAACACTTGTTTTATCACAGCATATTATAGTTTGTTTAAAAACTAATCCTAGGTTAGATAGAGTTTGTTTCATCCAAAGTACTTGAGAACATGCCAAAGTAGCTGAAATATATTTAGATTTAGTGGTGGATAATGCAACACAATTTTGTTTCTTAGAAAACCAAGAAATAAGTGCATTACCTAGAAAATGGCAAGTACCACTAGTACTTTTCTATCAGTTCTACTACCAACATAATTGGCATCACTATATGCTAGTAAGTCCAAAGAATGAGTTTTTGGATAGAACAAACCAAAATTACTAGAGTGTTTTAAGTACTTAAAGATTCTTTTTAACGTAGACATATGAGATTCCTTTGGTGAATTTTGAAAGTGAGCACAAAGACAAGTAGCAAATATTATATCAGGTCTACTTGCAGTAAGATAGAGTAATGATCCTATCATACCTCTGTATACCTTTTCATCAACTTGCTTTCCATTCTCATCCAAGTTTAGGTTTATGTTTGTAGCCATTGGTGTGGTTTTTCCCTTCACAATTTCCATTCCATATTTCTTCAATGTGTCGTTTGCATACTTTGTTTGACATATGAAGATTCCTCCATCCATTTGAGTAATTTGTAGTCCGAGGAAGAAGTTTAATTCTCTCATGAGACTCATTTCAAATTCATCCTGCATAATCTTTGAAAATTCTCTACATAAATTCTCATTAGTAGAGGCAAAAGTAATATCATGTACATAAATTTGAATAACTATTAAATCATTAAGTTGATTCTTGATGAAAAGAGTTGGATCTACTTTTCCCATTTTAAAATATGATTTAATGAGAAAATTTCTTAATCTCTCATACCATGCCCTAGGTGCTTGCTTGAGACTATAAAGAGCCTTTTTAAGCTTATATACATGATTAGGAAATTCAGAATTTATAAACCCAGGGGTTTGGGTTACATATACTTCTTTTATGAATCCATTTAGAAAGGCTAATTTTACATCCATTTGATATAATTTTATGCCTAGATGTGATGCAAATGAAAGAAGCATTCGAATTGATTCAAGCCTAGCCACTGAAGCATAAGTTTCTTGATAATCTATTCGATCTTGTTGATTATAATCTTGTGCAACAAGTCTTGCCTTATTTCTTACTACTTGACCATCTTCATTAGTTTTATTTCTAAAAATCCATTTGGTTCCTATAATAGAATTATCACTTGATCTGGGAGCTAATTCTCATACTTGATTTCTTTGAAACTGATTTAGTTCTTGCATAGCAAGTATCCATGAAGAATCTAAACAAGCTTAATCAATAGTTTTAGGTTCAAGTTGTGATACAAAAGCATTTAGAATAAAATTAATTTGTGATCTAGTTTTGACTTTATCATTAATTTATCCTATTATTTGTTCTTTTGGATGATCTTTATGAAAGCTCCATTCTTTAGGAAGATTATGTGTATTATGATTTTTAATGTGAGATACATCTATAAAGGTTGTGTCCTCATCATCACTATCTATTACTTCACTTTATTTAATATCTATAGAAGAATTTTCATCAAACTTGATATGAAGAGATTCTTATACCGTTAAAGTTCTCTTATTGAATACATGATAAGCTTTACTTCATGATGAATATCCTATAAATATACATTCATCTCCTTTAGCATCAAACTTATCAAGATTTTCTTTAGTAATAAGCATATAGCACTTACTTCCAAAAATTTTGAAATAACTAATTTTAGGAATTCTATTGTAATAAAGTTCATAACTTGTTTTATTAAGTATAGGCCTAATTAAGACTCTGTTAAGTACATAGCAAGCTGTGTTAGTGGCTTCGGCCCAAAAATATTTTGGAAGACCAGATTCTATAAGTGTGCGAGCACATTCTTCAAGAGTCCAATTTTTCCGTTCCACTACACCATTTTGTTGTGGAGCTTTAGGAAATGAAAACTCATGTTTTATTCCTGGTTCTTCACAAAAATGAGAAAAATCTTGATTTTCAAATTCTCCTCCATGATCAGATCGAATTTGAGAAATCATATATTATTTCTCATTTTGAACAAGTTTTAAAAACTTGCTAAAAGTTTCTAAGGTTTGGTCATTAAGTTTAAGAAAATATACCCATGTAAATCTTAAATAATCATCTACAATTACAAAACAATATCTACTATCATTTAGAATATTAGTTCTAATTGGTCCAAACAAATCTAAATGTAAAAGTTCTAAAGGTCTAGATGAAGAGACAATGTTTTTACTCTTGAAAGAATTTTTATTCATTTTTCCAAGTGTACATGCATCACAAAAAATATTTGAATTAAACTTTTTCTTAGGCAATCCTTTAACTAATTCATATTTGATTAATTTATTTAAGTTTTTGAAGTGCAAATGACCTAATCATTTATGGCAAGTAAACATTTCATCATTTGAAGCTACCAAACAATCATATGTTCCATTTTTATCTATTTCAACAATATATATGTCCTTATATCTTTTTCCAATAAGAAGAATTTCATTTGTTATACTATCAAATATCTTGAAAAACTTGGCACTAAATAGAATATCATATCCTTTGTCACAAATTTGGCTTACACACATGACTAAAAGATGCATTACCTTTACCAATAATACCTATACCAATAATTTATCCTTTGTGGTTGTTCCTGAATGTAACAGAACCTCCTTCCTAGTAAGTTACTTCCGTAAAGAGTTCCTTACCGCCCGTCATATGCTTGGAACATCAGCTATCCATAATCGAAGTTCCTTGTCTTTTGTCCTCTTCTTCTAAAGCCATAAGTCCAAGACACGCGGCTTCTTCCTCAATTGAATCAGTCTCAAATTCACTTTCGTTTGAATCTGAATCATCCTATGTAGCTTGCATAGTTTTCTTTTTCTTGTACTTGTTGAAAGACCTCTTTGAATCCTTCTCTTGTTTCTTTTTGCTCCTTTCTCCATCCTTGTAACGAACGCGTGCCCCAGACGTCTTTTAAGACGTCTGGGAGGTGGTCCAGACGTCTGACCAGACGTCTGGGATCTCTTCCAGGTGTCTGGAAATCCGTTAATTTCGACACGCGCGAGTTGTTTACGCTCCTGAGCGCGCAGACCGGATATTCGCTTATTCCCTCTTTCCCTGCGGCTGCAGACGCCTGTCGCGTCCTCTCTCTCCTCCTCGCGCGGCCTTAAAAGGCCACGCGCTCCCTCCCATCGTCTCCACCGTCTCCTCCCTCTTCTCCTTCAGCCAGTGAGCATGAGCGCGAGCGCGAGGGAGGCAGCGGCGGCCGCAGTGAGCGCGGAGGAGGTGATGCATTCGAGAGCGGAGCTCTGCCGTGAGGGCGAGCTCGCCGGGGCTGCTAGGGTCGGCCGGCGGAGGGCATAGGGGGCGCGGAGCGACGCGGAGGGGGGACTGCTGTGGTCTGAGCAGCAGGCACGCGAGGTACGACGCGGGCGGCGTCGCGAGTGGAAGCCGGGTGGTGCCCTGTTCTGGAAAAATTTCCAGAATTAGACGTCTAGGTTGATAGCCAGACGGTGAGGGCGACGTCTGGTAGATCTTCCAGTCGTCTGAAAGGTGAGTTTTCCATCTTCTTCTTCCTTCCTGTCGACTGACCATTCTGAGGGAGGGAGATGGGTGTGCGCAGGCTCGGTGATTCGCCATCCAATGCGAATCAGACGTCTGGCTGTTGTACCAGACGGCGAGAGCGACCTCCAGACGTCCGGGGTGACCATCGGACGTCTGGGAGCTAGGCCAGATGTCCCCGCAAACTTCTGGATGTCTGGGAAACCACGCTGAAGAGGTAATTCTCTGATCCACTTTTTAAGATGTCTGGAAGAAGTTCCAGACGTTTGATTTTGCACAGTGTCATCGTTTTTGACCCGTTTAGGGCCCGTTCGGGTTCCGTTTTCCGCGATTCGAGTTGCGTTCTTTTCAGAATTAATTCCTCTACCCGTCTACAGTAGCTATACACTGTTTTGAGACTCTCCTTGTGTTTGATCCTTGTGATAGGACCTCGTTCAGTTGCAATCTTGGGAGTCGCGGAGGCACGTGGGATTCCCGATCACGACCCGATTACTCCCGTTGTACCTCGTAGAGTGGCTTTAAGTTATTAATAAAATTTGTTAAATTATGGAACCATAAATAGAACCTAGGACATTGCATGAATCCTAGGAATGAGAAATAGATGGAATGATAGCTCCTAGGTGTTGCATGAATCCTAGGACTGGAAAACTAGATTGTATGATAGATCCTAGGATATGGCATGAATCCTAGGATGGGAAAACTAGTGGAATGTATAATACTGCAGTCATGGAAAATGGAAAGATATATAAAGCTGCCTGTAATTTGAATTAACAACTGCCTGTTGTGAATAAATAACGTGGTTGAGAACATGGATTGTAAGAATGTGAAACTGGAAAGTGAGACCTGGATGTTTGAGTAAAAAGGATGGAACCCTACGGGGAAGTAGGAGTAGAACTCCTGGAAAGTGAATGGAATAGTATTGGGGAAGTGAGCTGGCCCTTGAGTACGGAGTACCAAGGAGAGCGACTGTCCCCCTGTTTAGTGCAGAGTGGAGCCAGCCGCCCCAGGGACCTGGGGTTAGGACTGGCCACTCTGTACCGACTTGTTGGCCCTCGCGTACGTAGTACCGAGGAGAGCTACTAGTGTAGGGAGGTACTAGCTACCCCACAGGCCCCAGGGTTCTGCTAGCCTCCCACACCGACTTGTTAGGCCCGCTGGGGCAAACCAGGGTAGTCAGGAGAGGGTGCATGGACTGTGGAGGGGCAAGGCCCCGGTTTGGTTACTGTGGAGGGGTTGGACCCCTGTTACTGAGAGGGCTCTGCCCTGGACTAGTTCCGTGCTGTGCTTTTGGCGCACCCGTTAACAGAAACGACTGACCGCGTGCCAGTACGGGTTAGCTACCTGTGCGTTTATCGCGCGTGCCGTAGTCACCGTTACGTCTGTCAGTGACCTTGGGGTGGTTGACTGAGGGTAGGATCACCATGGGGGACTCTCCCGGCCAGGAGAGCACCACGTGCTACTTCTACTTTTTGGAAAAGACTGCAATCAAGATCGTTCCCACGAGGAACATTCGAGATCAAGTAAAAGATCTGAGGAATAAATGAAATAGTGAGACAATTGAAAGATGTGAATAAAGAAAGTAATAGAACATAACAGCTACTGTACACTCTACTGTTGTCTTTAGTTTTAGTTGCCACTCTACTCAGCGTTTTGCTGACGTGTTACACTCGTTACCTTTTTCAGGACCAAGTGTTGAGCAGCCAGGGCCAGCGGCTGCAGAGGACGCTGGGCCGAGTAGGGTCCAGTAGAGTTACCACTGTCTTTTGTACCTCTTTGTTTCCGTTATAGTGAGTAGTTCTTGTTTCCGCTGTACTTTTCTTTACCTGCAGTTCATGTTATATGATAAATGTTGTTCTACTGTTGTCGTGGTATATACTGTAGTAGTTTCTTTCCTTACTGCTGTACTTTCTTACTGTTAGTTATATTCATGCTGAATGTGGTTTATTTTACTGCTCTTTTGGTTACTTCCTCGTTGGACGACTAGGTCTTGGGATTAGTATAGTCGGTCTGGTTCTCGTGTCTCGTAGGGACTCGGGAACCGGGTCGTTACAAGATGGTATCAGAGCAAGGTCATCCCGAGAAGTGAATCAACTGGCTGGAAAATAACCAATTCACATGTTTATAGCTAGAGTAGCCACCACAACATATCTCTTGACATGAGCTCTTAGAAGTTTCGTTAGGTACCGTCTGTTTTGACGTTTTCGTTGTGTTTCGCATCTCCTTGCAGGAGATGCCTCGTCGCGGGACTGGCGAGACTGGCCGTGGGCACGGCCGAGGGCGAGGTCGGCGAGGTGGACGTGCTGTTGTTGACGTCTCGGTGGACCAGCCACCACTCCCGGGCATCCAGGCCCAGGACCTCGCCAGACTGATACGAGATATTGTACGAGAGGAGCTCCACCCACCGCCCCGAGCACCTCCTCCTGGGGCTGTAGAGGGGGAGTCCTCTGTGGGACCACGCGACGGACACGGCACTGGACACGAGGGAGGGGATGGGCCGTTGCCGCCCCCACCTTCCTCTGACACTTCTGTACACGAGGCACCTTCGCCTGGAGGTGCACCAGCACCTCCCCTACAGTGCCACTTCGAGCTTTTCGGGCAGTTCTAGAAGCTGAAGCCCCCCTCCTTCAAGGGGGATGAGGACCCAGCCGAGGCAGAGGACTGGCTTGAGCAGCTGGAGAAGATCTTCGACACCCTTCGCCCCCCGGTGGAGTGCCGCGTGGTCTTTGCCACGTACCAGCTGGAGAGTGCGGCACACCGGTGGTGGAGGGCAGTCCGGGGACAGGAGAGGGACGAGCTGACGTGGGACCAATTCGTCACCCTCTTCTGCGAGCAATACTTTCCCCAGACATGGCAGGACCAGAGGAGGCGGGAGTTCCACACTCTCCGCCAAGGGACGATGACTGTGAGCGTCTACCGCACGCGTTTCTTGGAGCTGTCCCGCTTTGCAGCGACAGCGGTAGCCACTGAGGAGGAGCGCCTTTGGAGGTTCACCGAGGGGCTCCGGCTTGCGATCCGGGGGTATGTCAAACCCCTGAAGCTGCCTACGTTTTCGAGGGTGGTAGAGGCAGCTATGACTTACGAGGAGACCAACCCGTCAGCACGAGACACCGACGGCAGGTGGAAGAGGCCCTTTCAGCCAGACTTCTCACAGGGCCGGCGAGAAAGGAGACACGTGGTGTCCGCAGGAGAGCCGTCACGTTGTGCAGGGCCATCAGTGGCCTTTGGGGGCCCTCGACAGGGGCCAGTCACCAGCATCGGACCCCCGCCTAGTCGACAGCAGGGACCCATTGAGGGCGGGAGTCGGGTTCCCCTCTACTACCAGTGTGGCCAGCCGGGCCACGTCAGGAGGGAATGCCCATCTAGGGCAGGAGGTCAGCAGATACTCCCCGCGCAGAGCACTGGAGGGCGCGCAGGAGGCCGCGGTCCCCAGGCGCGAGAAGGAGGACAGTAGTCGCGAGGAGGGTACCAGCCAGCACCTACCCGTCCGACGCAGAGTGTGGCTGCTTCGTCCGCACCTAGAGCTGAGGGGCGTATCAACGCCCTAACACACAGGGATGCCAGAGCTTCGGGATCGGTGGTAGCAGGTATGGTTTCAGTTTCTGGCAGACTCGTTTACACGCTTTTCGATTCCAGCGCTACGCACTCATTTGTCGCAGCCAGTTTCGCAGTTAGTTTGGACCAGGATTATACACTGTTAGAGAATCCGTTCGTAATCAGAGGTCCGAGTGGTCAGCTGTTTGTAGCTAAGGAGGTGTACACAGATTGCAAGGTCAACGTCGGAGGACATAGCCTGCCAGCTGACCTGATTATGATCCAGATGGAGGACTTTGGAGTGATTCTGGGGATGGATTGGCTGTCCTCTTACCACGCCTCTGTGGACTGTTTTGAGAGGAAGATTGTCTTCTCCATTCCAGAGTTGCCTTCTTTCGAGTTTCACGGACAGCCAGTGGACAGAGGTTTCAGGTGCATTTCGGCACTTCGGGCGGTGAGACTTTTGAGCCAGGGGTGTGAGGGCTTCCTAGCTTGTGTGGTGGCAGACCCCAGCCCTGTGGCAGACTTCCAGAGCATCCCGATGGTCAGAGAGTACCCTGACGTGTTTCCAGATGAGTTACCAGGACTACCGCCCGAGCGTGAGATCGAGTTTGAGATCTCACTAGTACCAGGGACCAGCCCCATCTCCACCGCGCCATACAGGATGGCACCGCTTGAGCTGCGAGAGCTCAAGTCTCAGCTGCAGGACCTTCTGGAGAAAGGTTTCATGAGGCCCAGTGCGTCTCCCTGGGGAGCCCCAGTACTGTTTATGAAGAAGAAGGATGGGACCCTACGTCTTTGTGTGGACTACCGACAGCTGAACAGGGTCACCATCAAGAACAGATATCCACTGCCGAGGATCGACGATTTGTTTGACCCGTTGCGGGGTGCCACGGTGTTTCCCAAGATAGACTTGAGGTCTGGATACCACCAGTTGAGGATCAGGGAGACCGACGTCTCCAAGATAGCTTTCCGCACCCGGTACGGACACTACGAGTTTTTGGTCATGCCGTTTGGGCTGACCAATGCCCCCACTGCTTTCATGGACCTGATGAACCGGGTGTTTAGACCGTACTTGGACTAGTTCGTGGTGGTTTTCATAGATGATGTACTCATCTATTCTAGAGATCGGACACAGCACGGACAGCACTTGCGGATGGTTTTGGACACTCTGAGGCGACGCAAGCTGTACGCCAAATACAACAAGTGCGAGTTCTGGTTGAGGGAGGTGACCTTCTTGGGTCATGTGATCTCTGGAGATGGCCTGGCGGTGGACCCAGCCAAGGTCGAGGCAGTGCTCAGGTGGGAGAGACCGCGTTCAGTCACTGAGATCTGCAGTTTCCTGGGACTAGCTGGCTACTACAGACGGTTCATCAGAGGATTTTCACAGATTGCGCGTCCTATGACACAGTTGACCCGGAAGGACGTGCCTTTCGTTTGCACAAATGCCTGTGAGGCGTGTTTTCTGGAGCTGAAGGAGAGGTTGACCTCGGCTCCCGTGCTCACCATTCCTGACAGTAGTGGCGGGTTCGTTGTGTACACGGACGCTTCCTTGTAGGGGTTAGGAGGTGTGCTCATGCAGAGGGGTCACGTTGTCACTTACGCTTCGCGGCAACTGAAGCTCCATGAGCATACCTACCCTACTCACGACCTAGAGTTGGCAGCTGTTGTCTTCGCGCTGAAGACCTGGAGGCACTACTTGTACGGTGAGACCTTCGAGATTTTTACAGATCACAATAGCCTCAAATACCTTTTTGATCAGAAAGAGCTCAACATGAGACAAAGATGTTGGTTGGAGCTCCTAAAGGACTACGACTGCAGCATCTCCTACCACCCGGGAAAGGCCAATGTGGTGGCTGACGCCTTGAGCCATAAGGCGCCCGCACGCTTGGCCAGTCTATAGTTACAGAGTTGGAGCCTTTTGGAGGAGGTGGGCAATTGGCGACCTCTAGAGTTACGAGGGTACGGTGGGGCAGTGACGGTGACACGGCAGACTAGGCCAGAGTTGATGGACCGCATCATCATAGGACAGATGGCCGATCCGTATTTGCAGTCTTTGCGCGACAGAGTACTGTCAGGAGATCCAGGTGACTTCTCTTTCACAGACCAGGTGCTACGTTTGAGGGGACGGTTGTGCGTTCCCAGAGACGAGGAGCTGTTGAGAGAGCTCCTGACTGAGGCACACGGTTCCAGATTCACCATACATCCCGGGAACACAAAAATGTACCATTACTTGAGATGCGAGTTTTGGTGGAGAGGGATGAAGCGGGATGTGGGTGAGTTCGTGCAACAGTGCTTAGTGTGCCAGCAGGTGAAAGCCGAGCATCAGAGGCCTGCAGGGCCGCTTCAGCCGCTTCCAGTGCCAGAGTGGAAGTGGGAGAGCATCACCATGGACTTGGTGGTGGGCTTACCTGTTACCCAGTGGGGACACAACGCAGTCTAGGTAATAGTAGATAGACTGACGAGGACGGTGCGTTTCTTGCCTATCCGAGTCACTTTGGGACCAGCACAGTTGGCAGAGAGGTATATCTGTGATGTGGTACGACTACACGGAGTTCCGCTGGAGATCGTATCCAACCGGGATACCCGCTTTACGTCCCAGTTTTGGGCTGAGTTTCAGCAGGCCTTGGGGACGAGGTTGAGGTTTAGCACGGCTTACCACCCCCAGACGGACGGACAGTCTGAGCGCACGATACAGACACTTGAGGACCTTTTGTGTGCCTGCGTACTAGACTGGAGGGGCTCTTGGGAGGAGCACCTGCCCCTGGCAGAGTTTGCATACAACAACAGTTATCACTCGAGCATCGGCATGGCTCCCTACGAGGCTCTGTACGGACGGAAGTGTACGGCACCCTTGAGTTGGGTTGAGGTGGGGACCAAGTGGGAGGTTGGCCCTAGGTTGATCCGGCAGAGTCAGGAGATAGTTGAGCAGATCCACCGACGACTCCGCACTGTCAGGAGTAGACAGAAGAGCTACGCGGATCGGAGACGCAGAGAGGTGCAGTTTGAGGTTGGGGACCACGTCTTCCTTCGTGTTTCACCCATGAAGGGCTTACAGCGGTTTGGGGTGAGAGGGAAGCTCGCGCCGAGGTTCATGGGGCCCTTTGAGGTCCTGGAGCGGGTTGGACCCGTTGCTTACAGACTTGCCCTTCCCCCGTAGCTTTCTGGTATGCACGACGTATTCCACGTGTCCAACCTCAGGAAGTACGTAGCCGATTCCAGTCAGGTACTGAGTCACGAGAGCGTCGAGGTGAGCGACGACCTGACCTACCCAGAGTGGCCAGTGCAGATTCTAGACTGAGTCGTCCATAGTTTGAGACGAAAGCAAGTACCCCTGGTAAAGGTTTTGTGGAGGAGCCAGCGGTACGAGGAGGCTACCTGGGAGCCTGAGGCGGCAATGCGGGAGCGGTACCCGGAGCTTTTCGCGGGTACGTCTTTTCGGACCAGCTTCGGTCCTCTTTGAGTTTGTTATGGTTATTTGGACGTCTTTTCCCGCACCCTAGTTGGCGCAAGTTTCAGGGATGAAACTTCCTTTGAGTTTGTTATATTGTAACGAACGCGTGCCCCAGACGTCTTTTAAGACGTCTGGGAGGTGGTCTAGACGTCTGACCAGATGTCTGGGATCGCTCCCAGACATCTGGAAATCCGTTAATTTCGACACGCGCGAGTCGTCTGCGCGCCTGAGCGTGCAGACCGGATATTCGCTTATTCCCTCTTTCCCTGCGGCTGCAGACGCCTGCTGCGTCCTCTCTCCTCCTCGTGCGGCCTTAAAAGGCCACGCGCTCCCTCCCGTCGTCTCCACCATCTCCTCCCTCTTCTCCTTCAGCCAGTGAGCGTGAGCGTGAGCGCGAGGGCGGCAGCGGCGGCCGCAGTGAGTACGGAGGAGGTGCTGCGTGCGAGAGCGGAGCTCTGCCGTGAGGGTGAGCTCGCCGGGGCTGCTAGGGCCGGCCGGCGGAGGGCTCAGGGGGCGCGGAGCGACACGGAGGGGGGACTACTGTGGTCTGAGCAGCAGGCGCGCGAGGTGCGACGCGGCCGGCGTCGCGAGCGGAAGCCGGGTGGTGCCCTGTTCAGGAAAAATTTCCAGAATCAGACGTCTGGGTTGATAGCCAGATGGCGAGGGTGACGTCTGGTAGATCTTCCAGTCGTCTGAAAGGTGAGTTTTCCGTCTTATTCTTCCTTCCTGTCGACTGACCGTACTGAGGGAGGGAGATGGGTGTGCGCAGGCTCGGTGATTCGCCATCCAACGCGAATCAGACGTCTGGCTGTTGTACCAGACGGCGAGAGCGACCTCCAGACGTCTGGGGTGACCATCGAACGTCTGGGAGCTAGGCCAGACGTCCCCGCAGACTTCTGGATGTCTAGGAAACCACGCTGAAGAGGTAATTCTCTGATCCACTTTTTAAGATGTCTGGAAGAAGTTCCAGACGTTTGATTTTGCACAGTGTCGTCGTTTTTGACCCGTTTAGGGCCCGTTCGGGTTCCGTTTTCCACGATTCGAGTTGTGTTCTTTTCAGAATTAATTCCTCTACCCGTCTACAGTAGCTATACACTATTTTGAGACTCTCCTTGTGTTTGATCCTTGTGATAGGACCTCGTTCAGTTGCAGTCTTAGGAGTCGTGGAGGCACGCTGGATTCCAGATCACGCCCCCATACTCCCGTTGTACCTGGTAGAGTGGCTTTAAGTTATTAATAAAATCTGTTAAATTATGGAACCATAAATAGAACCTAGGACAATGCATGAATCCTAGGAATGAGAAATAGATGGAATGATAGCTCCTAGGTGTTGCATGAATCCTAGGACTGGAAAACTAAATTGTATGATAGATCCTAGGATATGGCATGAATCCTAGGATGGGAAAACTAGTGGAATGTATAATACTACAGTCTTGGAAAATGGAAAGAGATATAAAGCTGCCTGTAAATTGAATTAACAGCTGCCTGTTGTGAATAAATAACGTGGTTGAGAACATGGATTGTAAGAATGTGAAACTGAAAAGTGAAACCTGGATGTTTGAGTAAAAAGGATGGAACCCTGCGGGGAAGTAGGAGTAGAACTCCTGGAAAGTGAATGGAATAGTATTGGGGAAGTGAGCTGGCCCTTGAGTACGGAGTACCAAGGAGAGCGACTGTCCCGCTGTTTAGTGCAGAGCGGAGCCAGCCGCCCCAGGGACCTGGGGTTAGGACTGGCCACTCTGTACCGACTTGTTGGCCCTCGCGTACATAGTACCGAGGAGAGCTACTAGTGTAGGGAGGTACTAGCTACCCCACGGGCCCTGGGGTTCTGCTAGCCTCCCACACCGACTTGTTAGGCCCGCTGGGGCAAACCAGGGTAGTCAGGAGAGGGTGCGCGGACTGTGGAGATGCAAGGCCCCGGTTTGGTTACTGTGGAGGGGTTGGACCCCTGTTACTGAGAGGGCTCTGCCCTGGACTGGTTCCGTGCTGTGCTTTGGGCGCACCCGTTAACGGAAACAACTGATCGCATGCCAGTACGGGTTAGCTACCTGTGCGTTTATCGCGCGTGCCGTAGTCACCGTTACGTCTGTCAGTGACTTTGGGGTGGTTGACTGAGGGTAGGATCACCACGGGGGACTCTCCCGGCCAGGAGAGCACCACGTGCTACTTCTACTTTTTGGAAAAGACTGCAATCAAGATCGTTCCCACGAGGAACATTCGAGATCAAGTAAAAGATCTGAGGAATAAATGAAATAGTGAGACAATTGAAAGATGTGAATAAAGAAAGTAATAGAACATAACAGCTACTGTACACTCTACTGTTGTCTTTAGTTTTAGTTGCCACTCTACTCAGCGTTTTGCTGACGTGTTACACTCGTTACCTTTTTCAGGACCAAGTGTTGAGCAGCCAGGGCCAGCGGCTGCAGAGGACGCTGGGCCGAGTAGGGTCTAGTAGAGTTACCACTGTCTTTTGTACCTCTTTGTTTCCGTTATAGTGAGTAGTTCTTGTTTCCGCTGTACTTTTCTTTACCTGCAGTTCATGTTATATGATAAATGTTGTTCTACTGTTGTGGTGGTATATACTGTAGTAGTTTCTTTCCTTACTGCTGTACTTTCTTACTATTAGTTATATTCATGCTGAATGTGGTTTATTTTACTGCTCTTTTGGTTATTTCCTCATTGGACGACTAGGTCTTGGGATTAGTCGAGTCGGTCCGGTTCTCGTGTCTCGTAGGGACTCGGGAACTGGGTCGTTACAATCCTTCTTATGAAGTGGACAATCCTTTCGAATATGTCCCTTATTTTTGCTTTGATAGCAAATAATTGGATCAACCTTTGAATCTTCTCTTGTCCCCTTTTTCTTGAAATTCTTGTTATATCTTAAAAATTTTCTAAACTTACGAGTAAGTATGGGGAGACCTTCATATTCTTCATCACTCTCTTCAAATTCTGAAAATGCTTTGAAGGCTAGTTGCTTTTTCTTCCCTTCCTCTGTCCCTTTCTTCTTTTGGTTGAGCTTGGTCTCATAAGCCATGAGATTTCCAAGAAGTTGGTCCATATTCAAGTTTTCAACTTCATTGGCTTCTTCTATAACTGTCACTTTAGGCTCAAAAATATTTGTTAGAGAACGTAAAATCTTACCTTCAAGCTCACCTCTTATGAAAGTTTTTCCAAGTGCCTTTAGATTTTTGACTGTGAAAGTGAAACAGGTGTACATATCCTTCACACTTCATTTTCCTGCATTTCAAATTTCTCGAATTCTTGAGTTAGTAAAACAACTTGGAATTCTTTACCTTATTTGTTCCCTCATGAGTCACCTCAAGAGTTTTCCAGATTTCATATGCACTTGTGCATTGTGAAATCAGATTAAACTCATCAGCACTGAGTGCACAGTACAAGGCATTCATAGCCTTGGAATTAAGTGAAAGTTTCTTCTTGTTGTCATCCATCAAGACTCCATCTTCAAATTTCATTGGACTTTCAAATGGTGTTTCCACCATTTCCCAAATAGTGCATTCTCCAAACTGTAGGAACACTTCCATTTTCTGCTTCCAATACAAATAGTTCGTACCATCGAAATAAGGAGTCTTTGATGTAGAAAATCCACAGTTGTTGCTTGTTGCAAACACCCTTGATGCCATCAGATCTTCTTGATTAGGTTTTGACACCTACACACAAGAGTAAACCAATGCTCTGATACCAAATATTAGTGGCACAAGAAGGGGGGTTGAATTGTG
Source organism: Thalassia testudinum (assembly GCA_037157565.1). NCBI lineage: Eukaryota > Viridiplantae > Streptophyta > Magnoliopsida > Alismatales > Hydrocharitaceae > Thalassia > Thalassia testudinum. The sequence goes on from JAZHRO010000063.1 coordinate 103,800,551, forward strand.
CAAACAAAAATTGAAAACAATCGAACAACACACAAGTATTTAGAGAGGAAACCCTTGTGGGGAAAACCTCTACCTAGATCTCTCAATCTAGGATTTTGCCCCTACTCAAGTAGGAATTACTAACAACAAATAATATTACAGATCCCCTCTTTTTGGACAAACCCCAAGAAGAGTTTTGCCCCTCTACTAAGAGGAAATGGGAAATCCACAAATCGGGTACCCAAATAAACTATCAAAAAACAAAATAAAACTATAAGCCTTGAAAAAGAATAAGAATACTCCCTTATCAAACCTATAAGCAGTTGGGAGATTGGCTCTCAAATGGATAGTTTCACAAAGGAGCAAGAGAGTAAAAAGAGCACAACAAGATCAAGAGATTTGTATATTTCCTTTGTATATGTTTTTGTGAGTGTGTGTCAAACTAAGGCAACCTATATGGGACTATATATAGGTATAGGAGGTTAGATATAGTCGTTGGAGTTTGAATTAGATTGAATTGAATTGAGCAAGAATGGTCATAAAGCATTAACTCAAATTTTGTTCATATCAGACATCCGAAGATAAAACAAGACGTCTATCAAGTCTCCGGAAAAATCAAGTGGTTATTGGACAAAATACAGGGACATCTGGGAAAAGAAATAGACATCTGATCATAAAGGTTCAGACATTTGATTATTAAATGGGACATCTACAGGAAAAGAATGCTCGTTATTGGAATGAGATTAGACCCAAACAGGGATCTAGACAAATGTGGTCAGTCGTCTTAAAAGAGACCATAAGACATCTAAAACAAATTAAGGATGTCTGAAGTCCTTCAACATTCAAAACATTAAACTGAAATAGAAGCACTTTAATTGGGGTCAAAGTGAACGTTGGAAGAAAATGAACGTTGGAGGGATATGGACTTCTAAAGATAGAGTCAGACGTATGAATGACTTAAAAAAATGACCGTTGCTTAAAATCTGAAGATGGCTTCTGAAAAATCAAGGAGTCATCCAAAACACTAAAACTGACGTCTGATCTAAGTAGTAGACGTCTAAAAAAATCAAATGACAAAAGGTTCAAGATCCGATGAAGAGAATAGGTTCTGGATGAGATCCTGGATGTCTGGAAATATAATTAGGCATCTTAAAAATCATCTTAGATGTCTGCAAGAAAAGAAATATGTTTGAAAAATCCAACTGAATTAGAAGAAAACCTAGAGACATCCTAAGGAAATCTAAGGAAAATTCAAGGCTTTTACACTCTAATAAATAAGCTAAATAAGAAATAAAATGAAGCTTTTGCCCTTCCTTTTCCTTGATTGTTTTCGTTAAATCCTTCTTGCATCATGTTAGTATCTTCCAAGCATCATTTTCCTTGATCGTTTTCGTTAAACCCTTCTTGCATCATGTTAGTCTCTTCCAAGCAATAACATATTTGTCATTATCAAAAAATACAATAATATCAACACTACGTCCCTGAGAACAGTAGAAATTAATGGATTATACTTGTAGGACAATTTCACATGAATATTTTGACATGCAAAAAGATGTCAAACAAGAAGTAGAAGCAGATGCGTATCAGGAACACATATAAGAAGTTGGTGCAGGTGCAATGGATATTGATATGTAAGGTATAATCATCTTTTATACCATTTTTCTTGTCTACCTTGCTTTATTATTTCAGCTTGCAATGAATTGTCACATATATCTCATAGTAGCAAAGTTGAAGCCTTGAAGTATTTTTTTTTCAGTTTAAGAGGCATAAATGTAAACAAACATAGTTCAAGGAATATCATGTAAAAAACTTAGTCAAGTTGTTCATTATGTTTTTTAGTTTGTTTAAACTCTCACATGGTTAGATTAGGAAGAGATAACAAGCTAAGGAAAAATTTTTGATTGCTCCATGAATTTTTTAATCCATAAAAGTTGAAAATTTGACTACTCCTTAATTTCATTTCTCCTTCCAAATAGCTACGGCCATTATTTTTGTAAATGGCTTCAAAATTGAGATTTTTCTTTTTTGTTCTTGTGAAGATATCTCACATTCCTTATGTTTATGTTGCTGTTTATGTTTTCAAGATTTCATTATGTTTATATTTGTGTTTTACTATAGGATGTGTGATTTTCTACCATGTAGAATGTGTCATTTCCTTTTTACAAGAGTTTGGAAAATATCCGTAATATAGGGGAAACTCTACCGAATTTTTTTTCTGATTTTTTATTTTTATTTATTTATTTCTTAATATTTATAAAATAGTAATTTGTTTAATGTATACTGATGAGAACCTCATCATGAGCCCTAAACTAGCACCATTTAACCCTGATATGCAAGAGAAAGCTCCTACATAACTCTAGAAAGGCTTGGCTCAGAGAGATTCTGAGTTTGCAAAGAAAATAGAAACTAAGGGGTAAAAATGTAATTTCACCAATCCGATCTGAAAATAGGGTAACTCAGGGTCCAAACATAGGTCAAAACAACCTAATAAGAAGAAAAGTGGGATGAGATGACTTAATAAGGGCTACAGCAACTCCAAGGAATTAAATGACATCCTGTAACCCTAAAAACAAACCCACTTCAATTCACGTGGTTCGAGGCAAGGTAAAAATCAACTAAACCCTCTAAAATTTATAGAAAAATAATCTCTAGGGTTTAGGACTTTCAATTTGGCCTTAGGAACCCATTTTGACCTACATTGAGAACCATCCCCAATTAACAACTTAATTTGGGTTTTTACGTAAATTGACCTGTCAAACAAGGTTTAATCTAGAAATATAATTCACCATCATAATATTTAGGTCCTAATTAGTCATGTATAAAAACTTGGGCCTAAGAAGAAACCTTCTTGACCAACTTTACACTTTGGTCCTCATATATTTACTTTTTGGCCCTCAACTTTTGAACCCTCACATTCTGGCCCCTAACTCTCCTTCGTTCTTTGCGTTTGGGTCCCTCCTACAAAACCTGAGCAGCGCCATGCTCCGGCGACCTTGCGCGGAGCATGGCGCCGCGCAGGGTGAGGGAGGGGCCCTGGCAAGTCAATGGGGGGTACCCTGCGTCGTCAGCCACCACAGGGACACCCCCCTGAGCGCTGCACCCACCCATACCGGTCGTGCGAACGCACGAACGGTATGGGTCTCCTTGCTCCGGCGACCTCCGGCGAGGGAGACACGTCGTCTCCCTCCGCCCTCCTCTCTGGTTCTACCCCTATAAATACCCCCGTCACTCCGCCGTTCTTCCCAGCTCGGATCTGACGGAGACACCCCCTCAATTCCTCCCTTCCCACTCCTACAGACGCCCCCTTGCTCCGGCGGCCTCTCCTCCTCCTCCTCGTCACCCTGCCGCACTACCAGCAGCAGGGTTACCTTCCCTCGATCTTTCCGCGTCACGCCGCACCCAGCTGGCGCCTCTCCGGCCCTCTCCTCGCCGCCGCCCCTTCCTTTGGGCAATTTCTTCTCCGGCGACAGTCAATACGACTCTCGCCTGCGCCAACCCCTCTTCGTCCAGCTTAGTAGGTAAAACTTCTCCTCTTCCTCCCCTCTTTCTTTTCCATACTGAAAGCCCTTACTGTCGCCACCGATTTCCCACCGATCACCCTCACCTTCTCCACCTCCGGCCAAACTCTGGCGAACGGCTCCCATCGCTCCAGCACCCCACACGGCTCGCCGACCTGTGCATAACTCTGCCTCCTCACCCTGATCCTCTTCCGCCCCTCCACTTCCCAACAAATGCCCTCTGCAGATCCACCGAACACACCCACTTCTCCGCCCGCAGTTTGACCTAGGGCGACCCTTTTGCTCCACCACACCCCCTGTAGACCCTCCGACCACCTTCGCCGTGCCACGGCGAAGGTCCTCCGCATATCTGATTAGGCCGAGAGGCCGTGTTGTTGTAAACAGGGTCTGTGCTCGCCGCCGCCATTGACGAGTGAAGAAGCTCCGCCTACCTGCTGCTCCAGGCACGCCACTCCTAGATCAGGTTCCCAGGCTACGTGGGGTGACTTCGCGATATGCCAGGCTGCAGCTGAGGCAAAGTCCTCGCGCGAAGTCCTCGCATTGGCCCTCGACTGCTCGCTGCCTTCTCCGCACGGGCGCTCACATTGGGGTGGGACATTTAGTCCTACCTCGGAAGATTGTGAGCGAGCGCCGTGAGATAAATTGGAAAAGTGTTGTAGGCTTATCGCCTCAGCACACGGGGTGAGGTCCCTCTCACACCGCTTCACCCGGCCCGTCTGCGAGCTCATCACGCGGATCCGGCCGACCCGACTAAGCGCGACCTGCACTCCTCGCCCACCACCGCACGCCGGTGGGCCTGGACCCGGGCGCGACCCGCGTACTCGATTACCCGGTTGCTCTGGGAGAGCTGTCCTAAGAGCGAATTCTGAGAGAGAGAGAGAGACGTGGGGGGGGGTGGATAGAGTAGGTTTTTGCCCTCTGATGCTGAACTCTTGAGGTGCAGGCACAGCTGAAGAAGAAGAAGGACTGCGGAAGAAGAAGAACTGAAGCGACACTGTAGCTTCCGCGGGTTAAGTCGTCTGATTGGAAGATCAGACGACGTCCTGAAGACAGGTGAAGACAAAGAAGAAGAAGAAAAGAAGAGAGAAGGAGCAGCCAAGTGAAGAAACAGAAAGCAGAAGAAGAAGAGAAGCAAGAAGCAAGAAAAGAAGAAGAAGAAGAACAGGAAGAACAAAAGCCAAAGAGGAGAGAAGACAAAGAAGAAGAAGAAGAACAGGAAGAACAAAAGCCAAAGAGGAAGAAAGAAGAGAAGAAGAAGCCAAACTTTCATCTCTCTCTCTCTGTCTCTCTCTCTTTATTTTTGTAATAGAACATGTAATCTCTAGAATACGACTTGCTCCCTGAGTTCGACCTCGGGAGAATTGTTATTCCCGAGTAAAAAAAATATATATATTTGAAATGATGGCAATAACTAGCTATACTACAACGCTATAGCAAAACCTAGTCATAGTTGTCGCCGACTGTTTCATCTTTGGCGCCGTTGCCGGGGAGCAACGGCTATTCTAGAGGTAGACATTTCTATTTCTTTTTAGTTCTAATAATCTCCTCTCTTTTGTGTAGCTACAGGAAATCAAGAAGACAAGCAACCGCACGACAATCACTCCGAGGACAGGTAATTTTTTCCTCTCGCTATTAACCCCTAAACTCTAAAGAGGAAGAAAAGAAAAGAATAAGCAATATAGGGCTAACCTGTCTTCTATACTTAGTAAACCATAAGAAGTTGCATGTTTTCAACCCATTATTCCTGCACACTATTAAGGGTATTTAGGGGCTAACACATTCTTGCTTGAGCCCTAATTACCCACCAAAGAACTAACTGGACCAAGTAGAGCCAACATAAGATTCAACATTAGGGTTTTAGAGACACACTACTTAAATCAAGAATGGAGAAAATCCAAAAGAAGTGTGCCTAAACCATTGATTGAACACACTTATTCAGAGAAACCCTAAACAATTGGCTCTCTAAACACTTGAACCCAAAAAGAAAGGACCCAAAAGCTCTCAAAGGAACAAGAGGTAAAGTTGACCCCTTGGGTCAACCAACCTTAAAATTAGGTCACTTTCTCACTCAAAATACCTAAGAGTTCAAGTGTAACTTTAAGCACCCTGATCTTAAACTAAAATTGGTAGACTTAAGAGGTCAAGATCCCCATTCTGGTCTACCTGGAACCGCAATGACAAGAGAGGTCGGGTGGGGGAAACCCTGTAACCCGTGGGGACGCTCTACCATGTAAGGGTCTTCGCGGGACTCACCCTCTCTGGCTGCCCAGATAATTCTCAGGTGGACGATCTTTCTGATCAAGGGGTCCATCTACCCCGCACCTCTATAGTCACCCAACACATTTTTGGGTGTCTCGATTGGGTCCGGCACCTTCTAACCTCTTCTACTTCAACAATGTATGAACGGTAGGAGATCCTTAAGACCACCCTTAAGATCTCCTTTAAAATTTCACTCTCGTCAAGGCCCAGCCTTGACTCCTGTGTTTGAGCAGCAACCTAACCCCATCATTCTCTCTTCCGATTCCGAATCAAACTCTTCTTCTATCATGGCTCAGCCAGTTGAGAAAGAAAACAATCTGGAGCACCAGCTCCAGCGACTCAACGACCTCTTCCAAAACTTTGTGCACCCACCGCAGCGTCCCATGATGCGGGACTATTATAATCCTGCTGCGGTGGCCATCGAGTCTCGAGTCAGAATCCCGACTGGGGGACCTGACTCTGAATTAAAGCCCAATATGATTCACGCTATACCTAAATTCCATGGGCTTAATTCTGAAGATCCCTTCCAGCACATCAAACAACTGAAGCATCTGGCCCAAACTTTTGGGTCAGACGCGCAAAATCGGGATATTCTTCTCATGAAGATGTTCTTCTTTTCTCTTATGGACAAGGTCGCCCATTGGTATCAAACTCAGACCCGGCCGATCAACAATTGGGAAGAACTTCAGTCCGAGTTCCTGAAAAAGTTCTTCCCTGTTGGACGGACCAACGCCTTGCGCCATCAGATTACACATTTCACCCAACAAACAGGGGAACCTCTCCATGAGGCATGGGATCGTTTTCAGGACCTCATGAGAAAGTGCCCCCATCACGGAGTTCCTAAATGGGAACAGGTCCAATCTTTTTACCAGGGACTCCGTGAGGACATTCGTCTTTTCGTCGATGCAACCTGCGGAGGAAATATCATGGGTCAACATGAAGACACCGTGTGGGAGATTCTCGAAAACATGTGCGAGAACTCCATCAACAATGACTCCATGGGATTATTCGACAGGACAAATACCCACGCAGCGACGAATCTCAGGGTAGCACACGAGATGCAGGGCCTGTCCGCATCAGTCGACTTGGAGTTAATGGCCAGTCGATTGGACAAGGTCTCAATTATCGAAAAGAAGGTGGATGAGCTAACTCAGCATCTGCAGCGAGCCACCTCTGCGCATAACCCTTTCGCACAGCCTCCTTCCACAAGGGAAACTGTGCAAAACATTCTCCATCGATCTTCTCCTAGGATGGACCCATCATTCGAATCTTTGCCCGGAGCTCCTTCCGATTCCTTCTACACTTGCCAGGGGAATTCCATTCCCTCGTTCTCTAACCCTCTGGAGGTTCCTCAGACCTGCAAGGACCTCAACGCCATCCAGAACGACCCGTTCTCCAACACCTATAATCCTGGATGGCGAAACCATCCTAACTTTCAGTGGGCGGGAAATTCCCAAACCCAAAGACCATCCTTCCAACCCCGCCCACAACCTCCTCGTCCTTACCAGCCGCCTCAGCCTCGGCCCAACCATACTTACCCATCTGGGCCGAATCAAGATCAAATGTCCCTTATCCTTCAGACCCTGGCTGACATTCAAAGAACGAATGTGGCTATCCAAAAACAACATAAGGACGAACTTACAGAGGTCCGAAACCAATTGACCTAGTTGGCAAACTCTCGCCAGCCAGGTACTCTTCCTTCCCAACCTCTGCCTAATCCTAATAACGTGCCAACCCAGTGGCGCGTTATGAACCCAAACCCGGGCCATGTCCATATGATTTATCAGGCCCCCTCTGTTCCTTCACCCGACGGGATAGAGGCCTCCACTTCCTTTGCAGGTTACCAGCAGCAAGCTATCTTACCTAATCCCAATCAAAACCAGGCAGGACTTAATTCTGTAACAACTCATAGTGGCAAGGAAACCCAAGACCCACCTCATCCAAACCACTCCAAGTCTGGTAGTGATCCCAAGCCTAGGACAGTAATCCAAGACATCCCCACCCCTATCCCAGATCCACAACCTGGACCTATCCTAGAAGAACCAACCAAGATCCCGTTTCCCAAGGCCTTGACCAAAGGAAAGAAGACCACCAAGCCCGTGGCACCTGAGGAGGACCTGGTCAAGCTCTTTGAGCAAGTCCACATAAACATCCCCTTGATGGATGCAATCCACCACGTCCCAGCTTACGCACGATTTTTAAAGAATGTGTGTACACCCCAGCGTAAGCCGCGAACCAAGGGTGGGAACCCAATTGTTCTATCAGAGCAAGCTAGCTCTGTAATCCTCAGTAAACTCCCACCTAAGGCAAAAGATCCTGGTACTCTCTTGATTTCCTGCAAGATAGATGATACCCAATTTGATAGAGCTTTGCTAGACTTAGGTGCATCCATAAACCTGATACCCACATCCTTACTTAACCATCTAGAAGAATCTGAGCTAAAACCAACCGAGGTGACATTACAATTAGCAGATCGATCTATAAAGTCACCAAAAGGGATTCTTGAGGATGTTATCGTAAGAGTGCGGGATTTCTATTTCCCAGTGGACCTTATAGTCTTAGATATGGATGCACCTAAAAACCCTAGGGATACACCAATCATTCTAGGAAGACCTTTCTTGGCTACTGCTAGAGCCAACATCAGCTGTGAGGAGGGCCAAATAGAGCTTAAATTTGGAGATCAAACCTTAAAAATTGATATATTTAAGGCCCAACAAGGAATTAATTGCGGTGTCATCGAACAGATTTGTGACGTTAGGATTTTGGTTGATGAATCACACCTCCAGAATGACTCAATTATGCCTCATCAACCACAGAAGGATCTTGACCCGCAAACGGAGGAGTTGAATCCAGATAGAAACAACCCAGTAACTCCTACCCTTGAACCTCACATCTACACTGAACCACAAGCTGCTGCTAATAATCCTATCCTCGAGTTAAAGCCTCTTCCTGCTCACTTGAAATACATCTTTTTGGGTTCCAATCAGACCCTCCCTGTGATTATCAATTCCAACCTCAATCCCAAACAGGAATCCCGTCTGATTGCTGTCCTCCAACAACATCGCAGAGCCATCGGGTGGACTCTCGATGATTTGACTGGAATAAGCCCCTCTTATTATACTCATCATATCTATTCAGAAGAGGGCGCACGACCTTCTCGTGAAATGCAGAGACGTTTAAACCCTAATCTGTAGGAGGTCGTGAAAAAGGAGATCATCAAGTGGTTAGATGCCGGAATCATCTACCCGATCTCCGATAGTCGTTGGGTGAGCCCAATTCAGGTTGTGCCTAAGAAGGCAGGACTCACCACCATAACGACTGAAACCGGAGAAATCATTCCTACTCGATTAGCCAATGAGTGGAGAGTCTGTATAGATTACCGCCGACTCAATTCCTCTACGAAGAAGGATCATTTCCCACTACCCTTCATTGATCAAATTCTCGAGAAACTAGCGGGAAATAGGTTCTTCTGCTTTCTTGACGGGTACTCCGGTTATAACCAGGTGGCAATCCATCCTGAGGACCAAGAAAAGACCACGTTCACCTGCCCCTTCGGAACGTACGCTTTCCGAAGGATGCCTTTCGGTCTTTGCAATGCACCTGCTACCTTTCAGCGGTGCATGCTTGCCATATTCTCAGATATGGTAGGTGATTTCCTGGAAGTCTTCATGGATGACTTTTCAGTCTTTGGAGAATCTTTTGATTATTGCCTCCAACACTTGGTCCAGATACTCAGGCGATGCATTGAGGTGAACTTGGTTCTTTCCTGGGAAAAGAGCCATTTCATGGTGCCTGAGGGAATTATCCTGGGACACTCAATTTCGGAAAAAGGCATCTAGGTGGATCAAGCTAAGGTTGATCTAATTTCTCGCCTTCCTGTACCTAGCTCGATCAGGGACATCCGTTCCTTTTTAGGGAACGTCGATTTTTACCGCCGTTTCATTCCAGATTTCTCGAAAATCGTGCGCCCCTTGACTTCTCTTCTCTCTAAGGATGTACCCTTTGAAATCTCCAAGGAATGCACACTAGCCTTTGAAAACCTACGTGACCGAGTCACCCAGGCACCTATCCTACAATCCCCTGATTGGTCTCAACCCTTTGAGATCATGTGCGATGCATCTGATTTCGCTGTAGGAGCAGTCCTGGGGCAGAAAGCTGACGGGAAACCCGTGGTTATATACTACGCTAGCAAGACACTTGACGAGGCTCAGCGTAACTATACGGTTATGGAAAAAGAGTTGCTAGCCGTAGTATTTGCCCTTGAAAAATTTCGATCATATCTTCTGGGATCCCATGTCATCATTTACTCAGATCACATGGCTGTAAGGCATCTCCTTGCCAATAAGGACGTGAAGCCCCGACTAATCCGTTGGATCTTGCTGTTGCAAGAATTCGATCTTGAGATTCGCGACAAGGCGGGAAGGCAGAATGTGGTAGCCGACCATCTGTCCCGTCTTCCTTCTGAGATCATCGACCCTTCCGGACCCATCACGGAACATTTTCCTGATGAGCACCTGCCTTCTGTTGGTACTAAACTTCCATGGTTTGCTGATATAGTAAACTACTTGGCATCTCATCAGACACCGTCTGATTGGTCGAAGGCCAAGAAAGACAAATTGCGTTCTGATTCCAAGTATTACATTTGGGAAGACCCGTACCTTTTCCGCATAGGTGCTGATCAAATTATTCGGAGATGCATCCCGGAAGAGGAAATCAGCAATATCCTATCTTTCTGCCATGACCAGGCATGCGGTGGTCATTTCTCAGGGCATAAAACCGCATCCAAAGTCCTCCAGTGTGGCTTCTACTGGCCTACACTTTTCAAAGACGCATACAGTCACTGCAAGGCATGCAGTCGTTGCTAGACTTTGGACAACATGAACCATCGCGACATGATGCCTTTGCAGCCGATTCTCGTATGCGAAATCTTCGATGTATGGGGGATTGATTTTATGGGCCCCTTTCTTGTTTCGGATGGTTTCGAGTACATTCTGCTTGCGGTGGACTACGTGTCCAAATGGGTCGAAGCCATACCGACTCGAACCTGCGATCACAAGATTGTTCTTAAGTTCATACATCAAAATATTTTCTCGAGGTTAGGGATTCCCCGTGCTATAATCTCTGATGGGGGGACCCATTTTACAAATGCTCAGTTTAGGTCACTGATGGCCAAATTTGGGGTGTCTCACCGAATCTCTACTCCTTACCACCCCCAACCAAATGGCCTAGCTGAGCTGTCAAATTGGGAGATCAAGAAAATCCTGCAAGTCATTGTTCGGCCTGACAGGAAGGACTGGTCGTCCTGACTTCCGGAAGCATTGTGGGCCTATAGGACCGCCCACAAGACCCAATTGGGCATGTCTCCCTTTAGACTGGTGTACGGAAAGGCATGTCACCTTCCCGTAGAACTGGAGCATAAAGCCTATTGGGCAGTACGGAACTGTAATCTAGATCTTTCCAAGGCTGGAACCCACAGAAAACTCCAAATCAGCGAGATCGATGAATTACGCCTAGACGCGTACGAGAACTCGCGAATCTACAAGGAGCAGGTTAAAGCCTTCCACGACAAGCACATCTCGAGAAAGATCTTTCATCCTGGTCAAAAGGTCCTACTCTTTGATGCCCGACTTAAACTTTTCCCGGGGAAACTGAGGTCCAAGTGGGTCGGACCATATCTAGTCCGACAGGTTTTTGGAAATGGAGCAATTGAAATCAGTCCACTCAGCCACGATTCCGAACCTTTCATCGTGAACGGTCAGAGACTCAAACCGTTCATTGATGTGACTTCTACTAATTTGGCTGAGTCATCTCTCATCCTCCATTCTCCGTGAGCTTACTGCGCCCAGCCGATGGCATAAAACTCAACGCTTAACGGGAGGCAGGCTGTCATTTCTTGAAAATCTAAAACCTTTTTCTGACACCATTGTGCACTTAAGGTTCACCCTTTAAGACAGCCGACTCCACCTCAGGTGCTTGCATCTGAGATTAGAAATCGTCCACAGAATTCATCCCGACCCATTCACTCACAAAAATATCTGTCTTAAGGAATAAATTAAGTAAATAAAAACCCCTAAATCACAATGAGGACATTGAAGTCTTAGGCATGGGGGGGTATAAGTGCAAAACTTGTAGAAAAAAAGGTTTTAAACAAAAAATTCACATATGCCAAAAACACCATAAAAATTAAAAATTTTTCAAAATAAAAAGAATAAGAGGAGAAAGGAAATTTTGTGGAGAAGGAAAAGAAACAAAATGAAAAGGAGCACAAAAAGATGAAAGAAAAGAGTAATAGTCATTAGTAAGAAGCTAAGAAATTAACCTTAGTCTAGACCATTTTTCAAGAAAAGAAATGAAAAGTGCTTGGTAAGATTAGTAAGAATGCAAACCTTAGGCATTCTTGATAGACTCTTAGTACCCATTAAGATCTAGACAATCCTCAAGAGGTTGAGGAAAATGAAAAGCTTAAGTACTAGGTCCAAGGCTTAGGGAGTATTTGACCTTGCTAACTAACTTCTGGTTTACGGGACTCAATAACCTAAGCACCCCAACCCCACACACTGCCTGGTTCAGTAAGCATAAAAAATTCAAAATCACGCAGGAGCGTCGCAAAAATTCTGAAAATACACCTAGAATAGGAACGGCCAATCAACATAAGTTGATTTGGACGAGTTCCCAGCGCAGAGAGGCGGGAAATCCCCTCAAAGATGTGTAACAAAATATCATCTCCTCGGTGCTTGTCTCTTAGGATATTCACATATCCTACTGGGGGCATGTAAGCACCCTGCTGATTCAGATTCCATGGATGGCATTATCACGAAGTGTCAACTGCCAGGGTCTGAACTCGGCCACGGAACACCATGGATGGGATTATCTCGAAATCTCAATAGCCAGGGTTCTGGGGGTTGCCATGGGTGGTGTTATCTCGAAGCATCGATCGCCAGGAACCCTTGAGGATTGATGATGGGAGCAATGAATCTGATACAGACCGTGTTGAAAAAGCCAATCCTAGGCTAGAACTAAAAAGAAAAAGAGAGAGAAAACTCTCCAAACAGAAAAACTTTCTATCTCTCTCTCTTGCAAAATGCACTACGAACTGAACCAGGGCTAAAATCATTTCAAGCACGGGTGCTTTAACCATAAAGTACAATAGACCTTAGGTTAGTTCTTGTGGGCCTTAAAAACCTTTGCTAAGGACTGAGGCTGAGGCTAGACAGATTTGGATCTTGATTGGTACTAGAGTACCTTTTAAGCCTATGGTCAGCATTCTAACCTAATCTAGGTTCAAAAGAAAAGGCACTTACGTGAAGTTGTTAAGAATATCATGGTCTAGAACAAAGGTTAAAACCTTAGGTTTTTGCTAAGGGACTAGCAAAAGCTAGGCATGGGGGTATGATGAGAACCTCATCATGAGCCCTAAACTAGCACCATTTAACCCTGATATGCAAGAAAAAGCACCTACATAACTCTAGAAAGGCTTGGCTCAGAGAGATTCTGAGTTTGCAAAGAAAATAGAAACTAAGGGGTAAAAATGCAATTTCACCAATCCGATCTGAAAATACAGTAACTCAGGGTCCAAACATAGGTCAAAATAACCTAATAAGAAGAAAAGTGGGATGAGATGACTCAATAAGGGCTACAGCAACTCCAAGGAATTAAATGACATCCTGTAACCCTAAAAACAAATCCACTTCAATTCACGTGGTTCGAGGTAAGGTAAAAATCAACTGAACCTTCTAAAATTCATATAAAAATAATCTCTAGGGTTTAGGACTTTCAATTTGGCCTTAGGAACCCATTTTGACCTACATTGAGAACCATGGCCAATTAACAACTTAATTTGAGTTTTTACGTAAATTGATCGGTCAAACAATGTTTAATCTAGAAATAAAATTTACCATCGGAATCCTTAGGTTCTAATTAGTCATGTATAAAAACTTGGGCCTAAGAAGAAACCTTCTTGACCAACTTTACACTTTGGTCCTCATATATTTACTTTTTGGCCATCCACTTTTGAACCCTCACATTCTGGCCCCTAACTCTCCTTCGTTCTTTGCATTCGGGTCCCTCCTGCAAAACCTGAGCAGTGCCATGCTCTGGCGACCTTGCGCGGAGCATGGTGCCGCGCAGGGTGAGGGAGGGGCCCTGGCAAGTCAATGGAGGGTACCCTACCTCGTCAGCCACCGCAGGGACACCCCCCTGAGCGCAGCACCCACCCATACCGGCCGTGCGAACGCACGGATGGTATGGGTCTCCTTCCTCCGGCGTCCTCCAGCGAGGGAGACACGTCGTCTCCCTCTGCCCTCCTCTCTGGTTCTGCCCCTATAAATACCCCCGTCACTTCGCCGTTCTTCCCAGCTCGGATCTGACGGAGACACCCCCTCAATTCCTCCCTTCCCACTCCGACAGACGCCCCCTTGCTCTGGGGGCCTCTTCACCTCCTCCTCGTCACCCTGCCGCACTACCAGCAGCAGGGTTACCATCCCTCGATCTTTCCGCGTCACGCCGCACCCAGCTGGCGCCTCTCCGGCCCTCTCCTCGCCGCCGCCCCTTCCTCTGGGAAATCTCTTCTCCGGCGACAGTCGATACGACTGTCGCCTGCGCCAACCCCTCTTCATCCAGCTTAGTAGGTAAAACTTCTCTTCTTCCTCCCCTCTTTCTTTTCCATACTGAAAGCCCTTACTGTCGCCACAGATTTCCCACCGATCACCCTCACCTTCTCCACCTCCGGCCAAACTCCAGCGAACTGCTCCCATCGCTCCAGCACCCCACACAGCTCGCCGACCTGTGCATAACCTCTGCCTCCTCACCCTGATCCTCTTCTGCCCCTCCACTTCCCACCAAACGCCCTCTGCAGATCCACCGAACACACCCACTTCTCCGCCCGCAGTTTGACCTAGGGCGACCCTTTTGCTCCACCACACCCCCTGTAGACCCTCCGACCACCTTCGCCGTGCCACGGCGAAGGTCCTCCGCATATCTGATTAGGCCGAGAGGCCGTGTTGTTGTAAACAGGGTCTGTGCTCGCCGCCGCCATTGACGAGTGAAGAAGCTCTGCCTACCTGCTGCTCCAGGCACGCCACGCCTAGATCAGGTTCCCCAGCTACGTGGGGTGACTTCGCGACGTGCCAGGCTGCAGCTGAGGCGAAGTCCTCGCGCGAAGCCCTCGCATTGGCCCTCGACTGCTCACTGCCTTCTCCGCACGTGCGCTCACATTGGGTTGGGACATTTAGTCCCACCTCGGAAGATTGTGAGCGAGCGCCGTGAGATAAATTGGAAAAGTGTTGTAGGCTTATCGCCTCAGCACATGGGGTGAGGTCCCTCTCACACCACTTCACCCGGCCCGTCCGCGAGCTCATCACATGGATCCGACCGACCCGACTAAGCCCGACCTGCACTCCTCGCCCACCACCGCACGCCGGTGGGCCTGGACCCGGGCGTGACCCGCGTACCCGATTACCCGGTTGCTCTGGGAGAGCTATCCTAAGAGCAAATTCTGAGAGAGAGAGATGCGGGGGGGGGGGGTGGATAGAGTAGGTTTTTTCCCTCTGATGCTGAACTCTTGAGCGTGCAGGCACAGGTGAAGAAGAAGAAGGACTGCGGAAGAAGAAGAACTGAAGCGACACTGTAGCTTCCGCGGGTTAAGTCGTCTGATTGGAAAATCAGATGACGTCCTGAAGACAGGTGAAGACAAAGAAGAAGAAGAAAAGAAGAGAGAAGGAGCAGTCAAGTGAAGAAACAGAAAGCAGAAGAAGAAGAAGAAGAAGAAGAAGAAGAGAAGCAAGAAGCAAGAAAAGAAGAAGAAGAACAGGAAGAACAAAAGCCAAAGAGGAGAGAAGACAAAGAAGAAGAAGAAGAACAGGAAGAACAAAAGCCAAAGTGGAAGAAAGAAGAGAAGAAGCAGAAGCCAAACTTTCATCTCTCTCTCTCTCTCTCTTTATTTTTGTAATAGAACATGTATATCTCTAGAATACGACTTGCTCCCTGAGTTCGACCTCGGGAGAATTGTTATTCCCGAGTAAAAAAAATATATATATTTGAAATGATGGCAATAAGTAGCTATACTACAACGCTATAGCAAAACCTAGTCATAGTTGTCGCCGACCGTTTCATATACGCAAATAAAATTCAAGAAATTTTCTAATAGGGTTAAGGATGACCAAGGCACCTTAGCGGCTAGGGATGAGATGCAGCCTCGTTCCACTCAGCCCACCTAGCCATCTCGCACCTGGCCACCCTGCATGCATCCCACCCAGCCCCCCCACTCCCAGCCACCCCACACCCAGACTCCTTCGTCTGTTCCTGAGTACATCCGTCTACGTACTCCCACGCACACCTAGTTGTCATGGTACCTAATCTTGCATTTACAAGGTAGAGTGAGTATGTCCAGCTTGTGATCTTGCCTAACAGTACCAGAATAAGGGCAAAAGGGTGGTTACCAATGTAGTACGAGAGCTAGAGCTAGAGGGTTGTACCTACTACCCTAATGACGATGAGGATGAGGACGAGGGTGACAGCGGCTGCAAGGATGAGGACAAGGAGGGCAAGGATGATGCTAAGGTACAAAGTCCACCTCGGCAGGACCCTCAGGCTAAGGTAGGGACTAGTTCTGCTAGTAAGAATTGTTGGTAATATCTTATTAAAATTTACTTCTAATGTTTTAATTTTTAATTATATTTTTCTTATTAGGTAATAAAAAAAGGAAGGGGTCTGACAAGAAATGCACATCTAGATGCACTTTCAGGGGAGATGAGAATCTAAGTGTATATCAACGAAGCTGGAGAAGATCCAAATTATCCTCCTTTCACTAGTAGACTATCTAGGATGGTCAAGGAGCTCGTCCCCCTTTGTTTTTTTAATTGGAGGAGGGTCTCTAGGGAGATCAAGAGGCAAATTATTCGTAATATGGAGGTAAATAATTATATATTAATGTATATATATAAGTTTAGTTTAATAATATTTAATTCATTTATACAATTTGTAATATTACAAGCGATCTTTGATTGGGATGACGATTTGAATGTCACTAAGTACATTCTCAATCATGCCATGAGACGACATCATGATTGGAGGATGACAATGAAGAGAAAGGTGAAATTTGTAATATTTCTCATTTTTTATTATTTACTTAATTAATTTCTTTTGACAATTTATTTGTATAATTTAGTATTATAATACAATGTCATCTAATGAGGAGGCATTGAGGAACGTGCCTCCTACAATAACAGTAGATGTGTGGAAAGAATGTTGTAAGCATTGGAATAGGCTAGACACGGAGGTAATTGCAAATACTTTTAAGAGCATTTAGAGATAAATAGTTTAATTATTTCCCATTACAATATGTTATATGTATAGGATCAAGCGAAGAGGAACAAGGCCAATAGGGCCAAAGCTCCACCACAGACCCACTGTTTGGGTCAAACTAGTATAAATAGAGTTAAGGCTAAATATGTAAGTAATTCCTTATGATTATGTCACTTTTATGTTTCTAATTAAAGTTTTAATTATAACTATTACCTGCAAATCTCTAAAATATATTTACAGGCACATTCACAAGATGGTGCTATGTTGATCGAGTTGGTGCGTATGAGGTTACTCGTAGCAAGGCCACCACTGACGGTGGGCGAACATGGATACATGAGACATACCAGACAATGCATGTAAGTAACATTTATTTATCAACTACTTTAATTTTTATACTTACTTTAATATGACATTAAATTATTGTAATTTGTAGGGAGAAATGATGAACTTAATCAACCCCCTTATAGACGTCGCTTTTGGCACTCAGCAGCACCCTCCTATGACACCTGAGGAGGCTTTTAGGAGTGTCATGACTCCGGATCATGGAGGCTTTGCTTGTAGTTGGGGGAGGAGTCAGACGATCTCTAGCTAGTATGGGCAGAAGGGGTCAATGATAGCAACCGTCATCCAGCAGATGTAGGCATAACTCCATGATGTCACCACATAGCTCTATGTTGTTACCTTACAGTTCCACCAGCAAACTCAAGCTTGGAAAGATGACAAGAAATTCATGGAGTAGAGGAAGGAGATGGAGCAGCAGAGAGTGGAGATGAGAGCGACGATGTCATTATTACGGGGTAGCGGTCAGGATCACACTTCCTATCACTACCTGCTTTGCAAAGTTGACGACGACCTCGGAGGTGGTGGAGCAAGACAGGGGGTAGGAGCTGAGGCATAGGTTTAGATTATTTATCTTTTCTTTAGTTAGGTTTTGTATTTTTCTTATGTATATTTTGACATTATGACATAGTCTTTTCATTAAGTTTATATATATTTGTTGTATGTTATATGTTGTATGTTGATAAAATTTTTATATTGTGTATGTTTTTTATGTTTCATATGTTTATGGTTTATAAGATTTATATTGGTTTATATATAAACCTAAATCCTAAACCTACATTATATAGGGAAAAAGAAATAAACATATATACACAATGGTTATATTTATAATCGTTGTTTTTATATACACGATGGTTATATGAAAATGGTCATTTATCGCATTACACGACTGTTTTTGCAACTGTCATCTATGGTTCAGGTGTATCATAGACGACAATCATTAAACTATCGTTTAATGGTACTTAACGACAATTTGTAGTAGAATAGTCTTTTATAAATGTATATGATGGTTTCTATAATCTTCATTTAAAATATGACGGTTTGAATACAAAACCATCGTGTATATACTAATGCGACACACACTTTCGCGACGATAGAATACAATAGTTTTGACTGAATAAGCAACGATTTTCAACCGTCGTGAAAAGCATTTGTCCTAGTGATGGTAACACCATCATTAGCAATAACTAGCTTTAATTAGTCAAAATCAAGAGACAAATGCTCCTACATAATCGCTTGAGAGTCGTCATTCCATGAAAATCCATTATGAGAAGAAAATATTAAAACATGTTTAATTCTACAATTTTAGCATCACATAATGAATGTAAAGTAACCACAGGGTTTGCCAAGGGTTAATGGAAGGTCAATTGAGCATTCAAGTCCTAAGAGTGGGTCCACATAGATAGAAACAGGGTTTCATGCATTTTGAGAACTAAATTAGAAACCAAAACCCTAATTTCAAACCTACTTAAATTAAAGAGGTTCTGGTCAGGATAAAATTTCTTTAAACCTCCTAAAATTCATAAAAGAATATTATGAGAGGTTTGGTACCCTTGGTTTGATCATATGAACCTATTTTGACCTTGAATAATGTCGTAAATGGAATTCTACCTTAATTTGGATTTTTGTGCAAATTTTCCAGTCAAACGTGGTCAAAACTCAAATTTAATTTCACCATTAGATTCCTTGAGTCCAAATTAGGGTTTGTACCAAAATTTAGGCCCAATCAGAATCATCTTGACCTAGTTTGCATTTTAGTCCATTAAAACTCTATTCCTCTCACTCAAGCCCCTAGCTTTCGAAAATATTCGCAGAAAGGCCCCTAACTTTGTCATCTTCTTCACGACTAGGGCCCTTCCGCCATTGGAGGTCAGTTGACCTCAGCACTGACCTTTGACCACCTCAAAACCTCATCAAACTAACACCAAATCCCACTAAATTTGTTGGGATTGGTGTTCACATTACATAAAATGATCTGAAGGTGATTTGGGATTCCAATTCACGATGATGTGCCCTAGTGAATCAACTAAATTCGTGGGTTCCTTTAAACCTAATTCCCAAGCAAATCAAGCTTCTTTCCTAAATCAGAGCTCGAGTAGGAGCTCTATAAAAGCTCCTGGAGCTTCAGGCCGTGCTCCTTAGTCATTTCTAGGCTGGAAAACCTCCTCTTCCCTTCTCTCCAGCCACAAACTCCACCAACTCCGGTGACCCCTCTACTATGGCTTCTTCACCCTCTGCCACATGCTATAGGCAGAGGGAAACTTCTTCCCTCCATCTGCTTCTTGCCATACCAGCGAGGAGCTCCTAGACCCTCTCATCATCACTGCTTGTCCCACCGAAGATTTCATCCCCTTTGACGTCGGCCAATCCAAGCCGACGTGGATTTCCTTTCCCGACATCCATTAGTTAGTTCAAACTCCTCTCCTTCTCTAGATTAGGATTAACTTCTTATCTCCTCATTTCGACTGACAACTGCCTCTCTTCCCCGTCATCTTCTCCATGTTTGGCATACCTCCGACTTGGTCGCACGCACTCCATAGCTCACCAAATGTCACGCCACCACTCCCACTAGCACCGGCTCACCTCCACCTTCAAAAGGTCTTTACCTATTTCATCATCCACTTGCTCCTTTGCCCCACTGGACAACCCATCCTTCGTTCACCCTCTTTGACTCCATCCGACCATTAGATGCCATCATTCACCGAATAAACCCCACCGTGCTTCGGTGATGCTCCTGAATGTACTAATTGGGGCTTAAGGCCTGTGTTCTTGAATTTCAGGTATTGCTGTAGCTGCCCATCTTTTCCATCACCGTCATACCTTCTCTGGCCCTTAAACGTCCTGCTGCTACCCTCACCTGACACAGTTCCAGGTCCTGACGCGATTCCAGATTACAATCGAAGCAGCATACACCTCTAGCTGCCTTGATTTGGCACAAGTTTCAGCTACAGCTCACGCAGATCTTCGTGAAGGGGACTTTAGTCCTACATTGGAAGATTTGAAGTGCCCAGCAACACATAAAAGTAAAAGCTCTCAAAGGTTGTTCGCCTCAGTGAGCATGGGAGTGAGGTCCCCATACGCACGCCCATTGCATGCACTTCACACGTGATAGTCCACATGCCTTCACCCACATTCACACCTCGTGGATCTGGGCGATGGATCCGGTTACCTGAGTTTGACTTGATCTGAGAAAGAAAGAAGCTGAGGAGGGGGGAGGTTTTGCCTGAAGTTCCTCTCCCTTAGGGTACGTGCTAAAGAAAGCTTTGACACTTAGTTTATGAGGAAGAAGGCTTCCTTTGTGGATGCCCATATGCCTTGAGAAGGAGCCTTGTGCCTTGACTATGCTCTGAAGAGTTAAGTCATCTGACCTTAGGGTCTGACAACTAATTGATGTCATTGTGAGTTATTTGATATTTGTTGGGCATGGCTGCTTAAGAATTTAGTGGTTGAAGAACCACTATTGAGAGATTGATGCTTGGGATGTATGCTTAAATTGAAGGATTTAAGTGGTGGTTCACATCACCATTGTTTTGATTCCTCCATTTTTTTTATCGTACTAATCTTTAGAGATACAAATTAGCTTATCATTGCATATATTTTTGAGTAGATCATTCATTGCATATCTTTCTTACACTTAATTAATTGTGCACATTATTTCTGAATACGATTAGTATTGTGAATTCCATATTTACTCCCTACGAACGACCTCAGACTCATTTCCTATTTTCGAGCACTTTTATAAATGTAAATGTTGTTGCATTTTCGTTGACTATACTACAACGTATACATTACTTGATGAATATGCATGCAACACTTAGTAGTGTCGCTTATCCATTTCCAAAATTTTCCCATCGAAATCCGCACCACCAAAAATCACCAAAATTTATCAAGGGTTTAAGATACTAGTAGGGCATACTTTTGCAAAATTTTAATGTAAAAATTATTCTCTAGTATTTTATAAAATTTGATGATCAACAGGGGGTCTACTCGTCTTCCAATCTGATTTGCTAATTATAGTTAATTAGGTCGTCATTATTATTGTAGTATAGTCGCAATCCAGATGGAGAGTCACATTTTATTTATTTACATAATTTTTACTGGTTTATTCAAGATCATTCATTAGGAGGTAATTATTGATATATATCACTCTCTATGTTCCAAAAATGCTCTTTTATTCCAAAAATGAACACTTTATTTACAAATGAATCAAAGAATCAAATAATGAATGAATTGGGTTAATTATATACAAAATGAATCAATCAATGCTAACTACAATTCCTTAAACATATTTACAATCAAACAGGTATTAAAAACTACTTAATCTATTCTATGTTAGTTATATACAATTTTCCTAATTAATACCTAAGTCTAGATACAAAAATAACGAAACAAATATACTTACGTATACTATACTAACATATATACAAGCCTACTAACAAACATTAAACCTCAGATAAACCATATACAACCTAAGGTAAACAAATACTCTAACTGTATGCACTAACTATATATATATACATATGTACATATATATACTACAATATATACACATTTATAATATATCTATTTACAAATATACCACCAATACTTAAGTATATACACTATATATATAGTGTTTATGACATATTACACATATATACATACACCTATGTGCCCTATAGATAACATACATAACTCTAACACTAAATTAATATAAAAGGCTATACTGACATAATTAAATGTTACTAAAGCCTTCAAAAACATCATTAAAAACTTATATACATAAAAGGTTAAAACACATATTACTCTTATATACTCACATACCGTACAACACTCACATATACACTACATACATCCATTTTATTTATTATACATATACTTTTATATTATATACTTATACTATACTGATATATATATACCTATATGTATATTTATACACTATTTACATACAGTACACTATATACACTTACAAACAACTCACTGAGTACATGCATCCAACACTCAGTCGCATTGGCCTCATTTTCACCCTCAACACCTCTTTACTTAATAAAAATTAGATTTTAATGGGCAGGGTTGATTCATGTTGTGGGATACATAGCACCCCTAAGGGTGGGACTAGACCACTACTACAATTGGCCCCTAGTTGCTATTTAGGTGGCTTTCTGTGCATTATTTCGACCCAAACCCAGCTCAACCAAACTGGGCCAGGCATTATTCAGATTGGGCTCCCAGCCCCACACTAAATATGCTCAATATACAGAATGCTCGTATATGCTCAGATAGTATAAGTGTTTCTTTGTGTGCCCAGCACTGACGACTGAGCAGCTACTGGGTGCAAATCTTATATGGTTGACGATGCTCGTGATCTCATGATGTAGCACTAACAATTGTGGCTGAAATGGCGTGTGTAGCATTCTGAATTCAAGATTTTGGACCTCGATTTGAGTGCCATAATTAACTCCAAATTCCAAATAAATTATAGGGGTGGAGAGCCCTTATAAAAGGCTACATAATTGCACAATTAATTTATAAAATAAACTTATTGAATTATATTTAAAAATTACTTAAAGTTAGTGCTGAGTACACATTGATTTATGGTTTAAATTCTTAATTAATGTATGAATTAATGATTAAATGATTCAATTGACCTTATAAATAGTTAATTTACATAATAAGGTATTTATTATACATTTCTAATTTATTTTAGAACTTTTATTTTAATTTATGTACATTTAATTACATGTTATAAATAGTTATACACATAATTTAGTTATAAATATTATTATATAGCATAAATATATTATGAATAGGTTGAAAATAATTAAAATTAATATATACAAATGTACAATATAAATTACTTTAGTATTAAGTTAAGTTACTAATTTATTTTATTTTAACTTAATAATTTACCTAATTAACTTAATAATCTAATTATCTATAATAAATATATAATAAATCAATGTATAGGTATGGTACAGTATATAATAAATACTTAAATACATTTTTACAGTTATAGATACAAATATACACATTTACATATTTATTTATAATTATATGATTTTATATACATATAATCTACTTTAAATTAATAGATAATTATATAATTAAGTTATATATATATTTAAATATATATAATACATATATAAGTCAATCATGTACATTAGATACATATATGCTTGTTGAAAGCAAGTTATCGAGGAGTTTAAATATGCTTTGTTATAGTAAAATCTCCTAAATAGCTCTCTCAATAAATATAATTTATAAACTCAGATATCTAAATAAAGTCCGAGGTCAAACACAAGAAGTATTATATTCACGCACTAATATCAATCAAAATATAAATGAGCACAATGAATGAAGCCAATAATGATATTCAGGGAATAATTTCTACTCAAAATTGATATTTAATAAGAACTTGAGTATTGTAAGAGTTAAATATGGCAAAAAGAAACTAAAAACAAAATAATGGTGATTTAGATCACCAATTATTAATCTAAGCACATATATACCAATTACTTAAATATATGAAATAAATGAACAGTGGCCTGAACCACTTTAAGCTTCAATTCCACATGCTTAGAAGGTTATCAGATGTTGGGCTCTCAAGTCAGATGACTTAAATGCCGTTGCTATAGTGATCTTTGAGAGCCTTCTTCTTTTCTTCTTCTTTTCTTCTTCTTTTTGTCTTCAGCCACTTTTCTTTCTTTCTAGCATGGCCTCTCTTCTTCTTCTCTTTCTTTGCTCCTTCCTTCTTCTTCCACTCATCCACAAGCTTCTTCTTCTTTTCTCCTTTTCACAGCCAGTGCCTTATTTTCCTTCTCAACGACTAAGTGTCGCACGGTACCTATAAGAGCAAAACCCCTGCTCTCTCTCTCTTTCCTTCCCCTCCTCAGATAAGGTCAGCAATTAAGTATTCGGATCATGTACAGTAACCGGGTCCAGGGCTGCCTGCGTGGTGTCATCGCCGAGGAGTGAATAGGTTAAGCAGGTCAGGTGAGTGCGGGTGAAGGGGACCTTACCCCCAAGTGTTTGAGGCGATAAGGCACATTGACAAAAATAATTTATTTGCTGCAGAGTGTTCTTCTCCCATCGATGTGGGACTAAACCCATGCCTTCTTTGCGTGCATAGCTGCGAAGGGTTCTTCCTTCAATTATAGTAGCCACTGAAGTTGGTGCCCTCAATCAAGGACCTGGGAGGGGTCCTGAAGTGTATCTATGACTCCTAGGCATAGCACTAGGTCCCTTCGACATCGGAGGACTGAAGATGAGGCTGGAGATGATGGCGGCAGCAACGGTGGACGGAGAGACTTGCAAGACATCAACACGGCCTCTCAGCCACATTAAAATAGCTCATGAGCTTTGCGGGAGGGTGTGGAGTGTGATGGTGGTGGTTGCGTGATGTATGAAGATGCGTGGTGGCCAGACGGAGTTGGAGTAGGTCGCTTGAAGGTGGGTTGTTTGGTGGGCTATTGGGATGTATGATAGGGTGAAATAGGAGAGGGGTTTTGTGAGGAGATGTACAGTGGATCTTTTGGAGTAGGTGGTGAGTTGTTTTGTGGGTTGTGGAGGTGAAGCAGACTCGCCGAAGGTGTGGTCGGAGGTGGAGACGAAGGTGGTTGTTAGCGGCATCGAGGGTTGATTTTGGGTTTTGAATAGAAGGAATTAACCTAAGGATCTAAGGAAACCTAACTAACCCTAAACTAACAATTGAAAGGGAAGGATTGGTGCTGGTTTTGATTGGCCGATGTTGGAGAAGGGGAACTCTCTGTTAAGGGAGACGATGGTGAGGAAAGGGGAAGATGGCCCTCACTGTGAATGGCGAGGTGTCGAGGAAGTTGATGAAGATGATAGATGAGCCAATTTGGTTGTTGGCCATCCCTAGGAAGGTAGGGAAGAAGGGTCGCTGGAGCTAGGTCGGAGAAGGGCTAGAGGTAGAGATTTGAAGAAGGTTTTGACCATAAACCAAGCTAAGGAGGACGATTAGTCCTTAGGGGTCCTTATAT
Organism: Thalassia testudinum; assembly: GCA_037157565.1. Taxonomy (NCBI): domain Eukaryota; kingdom Viridiplantae; phylum Streptophyta; class Magnoliopsida; order Alismatales; family Hydrocharitaceae; genus Thalassia; species Thalassia testudinum. The sequence continues at coordinate 103,825,929 of JAZHRO010000063.1, forward strand.
AGGCCTCAAGGGACCTTTCCAAGCTTGGAAGCTTTGAAGCTTCGTGAAATAGGAGACATAATCCTTTAAAAAATTCACATGATCCTTTAAGAAGGAAATAGAGCCCAATGTGCGGCTCAGATGGAAGAGGGTTTCGTAAGGAATTCTCCTTCCAAGTTTGGAAGGGATTCGTCAAGCAATCAAAGAGAAATCTCTGATTGAAGGTCGTCGTAGTAGAAGTTCCTCCACGATAATGGCAGAGGGATGTGATTGAAAAGAAGATGACAAACTTAGGGACCTATTTGTAAGGAATTCAAAAAGCTAGGGATATGTATGTGAGAAAAGGGTCAGATGGATTGAAATGCAAACTAGGTCAAGATGATCTTTGATTGGGCCCAAATTTTGGTACAAACCTAATTTAGATCCAAGGAATTTGATGGTGAAATTGGATTTTGGTTTTGACTAAGTTTGACTAGTTAATTTGCATAGAAATCCAAATTAGGGCAACTATCTTTCTGAGGCTCTATTTTAGGTCAAAATGGGTTCCAATAGTCAAATCAAAGGTGCCAAACCTTATAAAAATTTTTTATATGATTTTTAAAAGGTTTAGATGAATTTTATCCTAACCAGAACCTCAGTTAATTAAGCGGGTCTGTTTTTAGGATTTTAGATGTCCATTAATTCTCGTAACACGTGAAAGCCCATTTCTGCCTACATGGACCCTCTTATTAGACATTTATGATCATTTGATCTTTAATTAACCCTAGGAAACCATGTGATTGCTCTGCATTTAGGTTATGTTGTTAAAACTACATATTTAACCCTGTTATAATGCATTTCTCTCAGAATGAATATGCAGTGAGTTATGGCTCTTTAGCAGTTTTGTAGGAGCATTTAACAATGGATTATGACTAATTAAAGCTAGATATGGCGGATGATGACGTTATCATCATACCCCCATGCCTAACATTTTCTAGTCCCTTAGCAAAATCTTATGGAATTTATCTCGAATTCTAGACCATGCCTTTGATGCTCAGATCTTTGATGTGTGCTTTTTCTCTAGAGGCTAGATCAAAATGCCAATAATAGGTCTAGAGGTACTCAAGTACCAACCAAGATCCAGAATTGACCAGCTTTCGCCTTAGTTTGCTACGAAGGTTTCTAAGGCCCACAAAAACTATCCTAAGATTCGTTGAACCCAGCGGTTAAAGCACTCGTGCTTGTAACATGGTTAGTCCAGGTTCAGTTTGCAGTGCATTTTTGTAAGAGAGAGAGATAGAAGAATTTCTTTGCATTTTCAGAGAGCTTTCTCTCTCTTTTCCTTTTCTTTATTTCTAGCTTTGGATTGGCTCAAAAACACGGTTTGTATCAAATTCCTAGTCCCCACCATCAACTCTCGTAGGGCCCCTGGCAATCGATTTTTCGGGATAGCACTGCCTATGGCAACCCCCAGAACCTTGTCTTTCGACACTTCGAGATAGTGTTGTCCATTGCGTTCTGTAGCTAAATTCAGGTCTTGGAAATCGACATTTTGGGATGATCCCTACCATGGCACCTGAATCGACACAAGGTGCTTACATGCCCCCGGTAGGATATTTAGATATCTTAAGAGACAAGCATCAAGGAGACGGTATGTTATTGCGCATCTTTGAGGGGAATTTCCCGCCTCTCTACGTCAGGAACTGGTCTAAATCAACTTGCGTTTATAAGGTGCTCCTAATATAGGTTGCTTTTTCTTTAGAACATAATAAATGCTTTTACATGATTTTGATTGATTAAGCGCACTGAACCAGACTGTGTGTGAATTAGGGTTCTTAGGTTACCAAGTCCCATAAACTAGAGGTCAGTTAATGAGGTCAAATAATCCCTAAGCCTTAGACCTAATATATAAGCTTCACATTTTCCTCAACCTCTTGAGGACTATCCAAATCTTAACGGATACGTGAATTTTTAAGCCTAAAAATAGCCCAAGAGGCCTATGATCATCACTCAAACTAATCTCTTTATCTCTCAATCATTTTAGGACTTAATTTTTTCTTTTGATTTGGTCTAGAACTTTAAGTAAATTCCATAATCATTTACTAAGACTAACACTTTTTGTTTCAAATTGTGGCTCCTTTTCGACATTTTGAATGACCTCCTTTTCTTCTCCTCAAAATGATATGCAATTAAGCTCACAAAATTTTCTCCTCTTTCAATTTTTTGTTCTTTCAAATTTTTTATTTTTTTACTTTTATTTTATTTTATTTTTATTTTTCTATTTTTTTGGATATATATTTTTTTTATGAGAACCCTTCAGAGAATTGAATTTTTATGTGTTTGCACTTTAACAACCCCCATGCCTAAGTTTTGCAATGTCCTTATTGTAAACCGGAGGGTATGAAATTAGTTGGGTTCATGGGTTAGAACATGGTAAAAAGGGTGGGTGAATGAGTTGAGATGACTCTTGCAGACGATTTCAAGCTTTGGTACGAATACCAAAGGTGAGATTGACTATTTTAACACTGAACTCTAAGTGCAGTAGACGTGAAGCTCAAAAGGATAATCAGAAGGATCTCGGGCGTTTGGAATGATGGGTTACCTCTCGTTAAGTGCTAAATTCAATGCCTTCAGCCAAGCATAAGATGGTTATGGAGGAGTGGTCAAATCAGTAGAATTCTGTAGAACAAGCACCTTTATCAATAGCCTGGTTGGTCCAACCAGGTGCTTGTTTAGATTAACATGCTGATGATGCATCCCAAACCTAATCAATCTGGTGGGTTGATGGATGTGAATCAGTAGATGTGAAGCCCACCAAGTATTTTGTAGCTCAGAAAGGTATGGCAGTGTGAATTGTAGGTTTGGCTGATTCTAATCAGCCTAGTCAGAGTAGGGATCCTCGAGAGAAAAAAGGTCAGTGGAGGATGTAGGAACCCTACAAGAATGATTAGAGAAGGATGGGACGTGCTTATTGGTCTGATCAATGTTCGAAACCCAATCAACATGTGGAGAAGAATCATGTGCAACTGGATTATAGAGAGGAGAATTAGAATAGAAATTGATTCCGGTGGTAGGTCGAGGTTGGGATCGAATTTGAGAAGGCTCTGAATGTGGTTTAGAATAGGTGGTTTCAAGGAGAACTATGTGTGTTGATGGCTCCTTTAGAAAGGATTCAAAAGTAGGTTCATTTAGAGAGTCCTCATAATACTCATCAAAATCAAAGGTAAATGCCTAAAGAGTGCTTATCGGATAATGAAAATTTGAGTCAAGAAAAGATTCGAACTCTAGATTGCAGACACTCTCGTCACTTACAGTTTTTGATTTCTGAAGATCAAAAAGGAATGATTCCATCTCAATGGAACTTGATTTTGAATCAATGATCTCGGGATTAAGGACCTCAGAGTCAGAGTCGAAGAACAGATCATGGATGCTGAGGTTGTAGATTAGTTCATAATCGTTAGGAAACAAAGGTTCTCCGAAATCAGAGTTGGATTCGAAATCATCAGAGAATTTGCGAGAATGAGTTTCTGACTCTAATTCTGGATCAGGAGCTCCACCACAGAAAGAATCAAGATGTGTAGAATCAACAACCTGACTTGGATCTAACTTAATTTCAGATTCCGAGCTTAAAAGGTGTCCTTATTAGGCATGGACTCTGGTTCTTGGCTCCTAGGGTAGACCCAATAGATTCTCAACTCTTCCAACTCCTTGGTTTCTGTATCATAAATCGACGTGACTTCTGAGAAATCAAGTTGTGTCTCAGAGGAGGTTGGAGAGGTGTATTCATCAAATACAGGCCCAGAATCATAATTCAGATTCGAAATCTATATTTCATCACATGGGGCCTCATAATCATCCCAATTAGGCTCAAATCTAGATTCTAGGTCAAAGGTAGGCGTTGGGTCACTAGAATCTATGTTGGGTTCTACAGGGATGTCAAAATTACTCTCGAGAGTCACCTTATCAAAATAAGGAGCGGAATTTACACCCTCGATAGGTTTTTCTTTAAGCTCATCATTACAAGTGTCAGGGAAATTTAAACTTGATGGACTAGCTTCCTAGTTTCCTAGGGTTAGTTCAGAATCGAGAACACCTGCAATTGGATCCTCCCAACCCATCTCAAGATCAGGCATATCAATCTGTATGTAATTTGGATCAAATTCCATTTGGGTTGGGGGTCCACAACAACCTCGATTCTTGACCTCAGGATTTAGGAAATTATGTTGATCACTAGAATTACTCTAATACATAACCTCTGACGGGTATTTTTAATCAATGTCTTTATATATTGTATTCAGCAATTTTCCCTGTTTCTCCATGAGAACTTGGTTTTTTTCCACAAGTGAAGGATTTTACCAACATTGCAGACACTCATTGCTATGTAATTTCATTAATTCAATGTATTCTACTAAGAGATCATCTCAGGCTGAACCGTGTTTCATTCGTGTCCATATTATTTCGATACGGTTCAGAATGTGGTTTGTTGTTTTTATAAATTTATCCTGAATGTCCCTATCTAAGGCTTTATAATACTCTTCATGGTGTCTACAGGCAGCCTCAATCATCTTATCTTTGATAGTCATTTGGGACATAGGTTTTCTAATCACTTGTCCTAACATGTCAGGTTGCATTCTCAAAGCAAGTGATGGAATCAAGATGTAGAATCAAACTCAGGTTTAGATTGGAGTTGATCAGATTAGATTAGAAATACTTGAGAAATCTAATGAGGTCTCTTAGGTTAAAAACCTAATGACCTTCCTATGTGTGTACTCTTGAGAAAGGATGGGGGACTAGATATTAATTAGACCCAATCAAGGCACCCAAATAGTTTTAGATGACTAAGGATGCTTCGAGGTAGATGCCCAATCAAGGCACCCAAAGATTTTTTTATGACTAAGGCTGCTTCGAGGTAGATGATACCTCTAAATCAGAAATTCACACACCCGAGAATTATCTAGGCAGCAAGGAAGGGAGAGCCTTGCAAAGACCCCTACATGGTAGAGCGTCCCCATGGGTTATAGGGTTTCCCCCACCCGACCTTCCTTGTCACTGTGATTCCAAGTAGACCAGAATGTACGAATTGAGACCTTAAGTCTATCAATTTTAGCCTAATTAGTGCCTTCAATTTCACTTGATTAGAAGTTGATTTGACTTGTGACCTAATTTGGAGGTTAGTTGGCCCACAAAGTAGACCAACTTCACCTGACCTACCCTAGAAGATGGAAAATGAAATCTAGATCAAGACCCAAAGACCACCCTGATTTGACTCTCTGGTTATTAAGTCTAGGATTTTTAAGGTTCAAGTGAATCTTAGAGCCTGATTTTAGATTTCTTCTTGAATAGATCTTTTCAAATAGGGGCTTGGGTAGCACACAAATGCGGGAGGGTTAATTTCCTTTTATGTAGGTAAAATGTGAGCTAACACTTCAAATCCCTAATGTTGAAACCCTAATTTGCTCTATTCCAAGTCCAATTTGATCTTAACATGCTTACCTTGGGCTTCAAGCAAGAAATGTGTTAGCCCAAGGTGATTAAAAATCAAGCATAGTCCCTAATAGGTACAGGAAATTAAGGTGGGGAATATCTAATCAGAATCATCTTAGGCTTCAATTAGATATTATTTTTTCGCAAATCAAGAAACTTGCCTTAAATGAAAATTACTATGAAAATAAGGCATGTGATTCCTAATTAGTTTTGTTTCCTTATCTCTCTTCCAAGGATTAAGAGATTAAGGAAGAAGAGAGACTAACTACCTTGGGAATGGTTGATTTATGTGAAAGATCGCCTTGTGATGTACCTCACAGAATCACAAGAAAATAGATAGGGCAAGTTAGTGCTCAAATATAATAAAAAATAGCATAGAGAATAACGATTAATTGCGCGTTGCTCCTCGGCAACGGCACCAAAATGTTGATAGTGAGTTATCCAGGAGTTAAATGTGCTTCGTTGTAGTAAAATCTCCTAAATAGTTCTCTCAATAGATACAATTTACAAACTCAGATATCTAAATGAAATTTGAGGTCGAACACAAGGAGCAAGTATTGCATCCATGCACTAATCTCAATCAAAATATAAATGAGCACAATGAATGAAGCCAATAATGATATTCAATGAATAATGTCTACTCAAAATTTATATTCAATATGAACATGAGTATTGTAAGAGTTAAATATGGCAAAAAGAAACCTAGAACAAAATAATGGTGATTTAGATCACCAGTTATTTGCCTAAGAACATATATATCAATTACTCAAATATATGAAAAAAATGAACAGTGGCCTGACCCACTTTAAGCTTTAATTCCACATGCTCAGAAGGTTACCAGACGTCGGGCTCTCAAGTCAGACAACTTAAATGTCGTTGCTACAATGCTCTTTGAGAGCCTTCTTCTTTTCTTCTTCTTTCTGTCTTCAACCTCTTTTCTTTCTTTCAAGCACGACCTCTCTTCTGCTCTTTCTTTCCTCCTTCCTTCTTCTTTCACTCATTCATAGGCTTCTTTACTTCTTTTCACAGCCAGTGCCTTCTTTTCCTTCTCTGCAACTAAGTGTTGCATGGTACCTGCAAGAGAAAACCCCCCCTCCTCGCTCTCTCTCTTTTTCCTTCCTCTCCTCAGATATACTCAGCCAATCTGGTATTCGTACCATGTACAGTAACCGGAGGAGGGCTTCGTGGCGGTGCCAGTGGCAGGTTACGAGGTGGCCGGAGTCTGCCAGACAAAGCTTTGGTGAAGGGTGGTTTTTGGCGGTGGCTGTAGCAACTAAAGACGGTGGTGCGGTGCTGCTCGCGTGGGCAGGCACAGGCGCTGTAGAAGGAGGCACGAAGGTCTAGTGGGGCATGCATTTGCAGGTTCTGGAGCTGCGAGGGTCGGCGAGGTGTTGAAGGGGTAGGTGCATGGAGGTGCTTGTGGGGCGCTCGAGGCGATGCGCACGCGGAGGAGAAGGCGCGCCTGCTGCTGTGCATGTGGATGGGTGCGTGAGCTGGGTGCGTCGGAGGTGCTGGTGCGATGTACGGACACTGGTGGTGCACTGGAGGAGGTGGTGCAGCATGGAGGTTGCTGTTGCGGGTGATGAGGCTGCATGCACTGCTGGAAGCGTGTGCGGGAAGGGCGGTGTGCATGGAGGCGCAGCGAGTATGGCGAGGCGTGGAGGCGATGTGCTGTTGGTGTTTGGGTTATTTTTGGTGGAGGAAAAATAGAGAAAGGAAAAACAAAGAGGAAGGTGGAGGTCAGACGTCTGGGATCATTCCCAGACGTCTTAACTGTCATGGGGGCGAGGAACTGGAGGTGGTCGCTGGTGATGGCGGTGAGGGTGGTGCTGCACACTGTTGTTGCAGCGTGGAGGGGTGCACACTGAGGTGCTTACAGTAACGCAGTTGCTCCGATTTGGCGGAGCATCCTGTCACAACACACGCCTACGGTGGTGGAGCCAACTGCTGCAGTCGAGTCCGGTGGTGGTGAAATGGAGAAGTTCAAGGGCTTTTGCATAGTGGTGGGTCAGGATGGTGGTGGCCTCAGTTCTGATGATGCGGCTATCGTCTTTTATGCTGCAGGAGGAGGCACACAGGCGGACGTTGGTGAAGCGACGATATCGTGGGGCGCAGAGATCCACAATTGTCGTTGGCATTAACTCTCTTGCATGCATCCATTGGAGAAAAGAAAGAAATAAATAAAATAAAGAAATGAGGGGTTATTTATGTACAAACCCTTAACTTCTATGTTACACACTAATTATAATCCTATTTCAATGCATGATATTCTAAATGATGTTGTCAATGAATGTAATGCATGAAATGCATGAGATGTAATGTTATCCTATTTATATATTAATGTATGCTATATAAATGTACATATTAACTTAATGTCTAGGCATTAAAATACATACTTAGCCCAGAAATATGGGCTCATCAAATGCCCCCATGCCTAGTTTTTGCTAGTCCCTAGCAAATTCAAGCAACAACCTAACTCTTCAATTGGACTAGCCAACCCAAACGGTCTTCATTTAGAACATGTTAAGTTCAGACTTTAGACCTAAGGTTCCCAAGAAATTGCTAAGTTACAGACTAGGTCAGCTAAAGATGAGTTGCAGGCATAGGTTTCTCTGATTTCCAACTCTACCCTAAGGTTTATTGGTCCTAGAGATTAAAGCATCTGTGCATGTGCATTGGTATGAGTTATTTAAGGTTGGTTTGATTGCCAAGTAGGAAAGAGAGTAAGAAAGTGACTTTTTGTTTAATATATAATTTTTTTTGTTTGGTTTCTCTAAGTCTAACCTTGGATAAGCTATTAGCACGGTCTATGTCGGATTCATTATCCCCATCAGCAAACCTCAAAGGGTGCCTGGCTTTTGATGCTTCAAGATAGCACTACCCATAGCAACCCCAAGAACTCCTGCCAATCGACACTTCGAGATAGTATCGCCCATGGATTTCTAAAGCGAATTCAGGCCTATGGCAATCGGCTTTTTGAGATAGGGCTGCCCATGGTACCTGAACAGCACAATGCGCTTACATGCCCTCAGTAGGATGGATATCCTAAGAGACAAGCACCAAGGAGATGACATGTTATCATCGCATCCTCAAGGTGAGTATGTACTCCACCTCTCCTGCGGTAGGAACTCTTCCAATCGACTTGTGCTTTCAAGCTCTCCTATGTCAGAACTAAGAGAACCAAATTTTTTCTCCAAGAAAGGAATTAAGGTGATCACTATTTACACAAGACCAAGTGTGTGTGAATTGTGGATGCTTTGGTTACGAGGACCCGTAAACCAAAAGGTAGAAAAAGACATCAGATACTACCCAAACTTAACTCAATCCCTAGCTTTCCTTCCTCAACCTCTCGAGGAATGATCTGCAACTTAACTCCTACTTGAGTTTTTAAGTCCACAAAGGACCCTAAAGGTCTAGAGCTAGTACTTCAACTTAGCTTCTAAAGTCAGACACCTAGAGTTAACATAGTCTAACCTAAAGTTCTGGTCTGCCTAAGAATGCAGGGCTCAACCAGTTAAGCTCAATGATGTAAAATGTTTTTCTTTTTTAACAAATGTATGCAATGCAGAATATTTAAGCTAAATGCATGAATGCACTAGGTATAAATGCTATGTACAAATGCCTTAGGTCTTATCCCCCCATGCCTTGTTCAAACAATGTCCTCATTGAAAGTAGAATGATTAAGGGAAGATATTACCTGAGTCGGAAGAGAAAGGAGCTAAGGCTCCTCGAGAGTGACCTCGTCAACCAGCTGGCCATCCAAAGTTACATAAGGTTTTAATCGTTGGCCATTGACAATGAAGGGTGGTGATGAAGAGGAAGGATTCTTGATCTCCACAGCCCCATGCGGAAATACTTTGGTGACAATATAAGGCCCATCCCAACGTGATTTCAATTTTCCAGGAAATAAGTTAAGTCTGGAATTGAAAAGCTAGACTTGTTGGTTGGGCTCAAAGGTCTTTCTAAGGATGTACTTGTCATGCAAGACCTTAGTTCTCTCTTTATAAGCTTGGGAGGTGTCATAAGCATCATTCCTCAGCTCCTCAAGCTCAGTCAACTCCAGCAAACGTGCTTTACTAGCTTGCTCTAAATCCATGTTAACACTTCAGATAGCCCAAAGTGCCCTATGTTGAAGTTCAACGGGTAAGTGGCACACTTTCCCTTACACAGTCCAAAAGGGAGACATACCTAAAGGGGTTTTGTAGGCCGTTCGATAAGCCCATAAAGTGTCATTGACCTTTTGGAACCAGTCCTTTCTATCTGGCCTAACAGTCTTTTCTAAAATATTCTTGAGCTCCCTATTTGAGACTTTAACCTGGCCACTTGTCTGAGGGTGATAAGGGGTAGCAATCTTGTGAGTTACTCCCAGACTCCTAAGTAGCCGATTGAAATGATGGCTCCGGAAATGAGGTCCCCAATCACTTATAATTGTCTTGGGGCAGCCAAAGCGAGATATGATATTGGCCTTCACAAATTTCAAAACCATAGAGTGGTCATTTATGCACGTAGGAATGGCCTCTATCCACTTGGAGACGTAATCTACTGCTACTAAGATATATTCAAATCCATGGGACAAAGGGAAGGGACCAATAAACCCTATCCCCCAAACATCAAAAGTTTCCACAGGTTGGATAGGGTGTTGGGGCATCTCATTCCGCTTCCCAATCGTTTCAGTCCGTTGACATCTGAGACAGGCCTTAACAAAGTAATGGGAATCCTTAAATAAAGAAGGCCACCAAAAATCAGACTGGAGAACCTTAAAAGCTATTTTCTTAACACCAAAGTGTCCTCCACAATGAAGCTTATGGCAAAATCTCAACACACTCTATTGCCTTCTTCAGGCACACATCGTCTCCAAACTTAGTCTTGTCCAATATGAAATAATTCTGGCTCTTCCCAATGAAAGAATCTAGCATGGGAAATGAATTGCTTCCATTTTTGCGCATCCCAAGAGCCAAGGGTTTCTCTAGTGACCAAGTAGTTAACTGTATCCGCATACCAGGGTGAAGTCGGTGTTATTGCCATAAGGGTTTCATCGGGAAATGTCTCGCGGATGTCTCCAGACTGAGAGTCATCAAGGGGAAGGCGAGACAGGTGGTCAGCCACTACATTTTCCACTCCTTTCTTTTCATGAATCTCCAAGTCAAACTCTTGAAGGAGTAGAATCCATCTAATTAAACGTGGCTTAGAGTCTTTCTTGGGAATGAGATGTTTCACTACCGCATGATCAGTAAAAATGACCACCTTGGATCCAAGAAGATAAGACCTAAACTTCTCCAAAGCAAAAACTATGGCAAGTAATTCCTTTCAGTGACTGTGTAGTTTTGCTATGGTTCAGTTAAAGTCTTGCTAGCATAATGCAGCACATGTGGTTTTCCCTCAACCCTCTGTCCAAGAACAGCTCCCACTGCATAATCCGAAGCATCACACATCAACTCAAATGGGAGTGTCCAATCAGGAGCTCGGAGAGTAGGCATAGAGGTCAAGGCCTCCTTTAGTGTATGAAAAGCCTCGGCACATTTTGAATCAAAATCGAAGGAAGATTCCTTCGCCAATAAGTTGCAAAGTGGCCTAGAAATTTTGCTGAAATTCTTAAAGAATCGCCTATAAAAACTTGCATGGCCCAGAAAGGATCTAATCTGTTTGACATTCGTGGGCAATGGAAGTTTGGAAATAGAGTCAACTTTAGCCTTATCTACTTCCAAGCCCCTTTTAGACACAACATGCCCAAGTATAATGCCTTTCTGTACCATGAAGTAGCTTTTCTCCCAGTTGAGGACTAAACCAGTCTCCTTACATCTCTTCAGCACATTCTTTAAATACAGGAGACATTAGTCGAAAGTCGAGCCGTAAATGGAGAAGTCATCCATAAAAACCTCAACGCACTCGTCAATCATGTCCGAGAAAATGGACATCATACATCGCTGGAAAGTTGCAGGTGCATTAGATAATCCAAACGGCATACGTTTGAAGGAAAAAGTGTTATAAGGACTAGTGAAAGTTGTCTTATCTTGATCATCAGGGAAGACTGCAACCTGGTTGTACCCAGAATAGCCATCTAAAAAGCAGAAATACTTGTTCCCTGCCAATCTCTCAAGGATCTAATCAATAAAAGGCAAGGGAAAGTGATCCTTCTAGGTAGCGGTGTTCAATTTGCGGTAGTCAATGTAGACCCTCCAACCTATTCAGGGTCTGGTCACCACTTGTTCACCCTAGTCATTTGTTTCTACCGTGAAGCCTACCTTCTTTGGAACCACATGTATTGGACTAACCCATTTGCTATCTGCGATGGGATAAATGATCCCAGCGTCCAACCACTTCAGAATCTCCTTTTTAACCACTTCCCTAATGTTGGGGTTAAGATGCCTCTACATGTCTCGAAAGGGTTAGATGGAATCATCAGTATAAATGTGATGCATGCAGAGCGTAGAGTCTATACCCTTAATATCAGCAATCGTCCAAGCTATGGCTTCCTTGTGCCTTGATAAGCAGTCTAACAAGGCTCCCTCTTGTACTTTAGATAGTGTAAATGAGATGATTACAAGGAGCGTATCATTTGGCCCGAGGAATACATGAGAGAGTCAGGGAGGGGTTTCAGTTCAAGGTTAGGGGCTTGTATGGTTGAGGGTTTCATAATAGAAGTCCCCATCTCAGGTAGCAGATCTACCTGAGGCAGACATGATGGGGAAAGAGACTCAATAGAAACTCCAAGCAATTCCTCAAGTTCTAGCACATCCCCTTCACATTCCTCTAAGAGATGGGAATGCTCATTTAACTTGACATGTTGAAGGGGGTCATCACATAAAATTGTAGGAGTTGTCTCTTCAATCAGATCATCTACCACCTCAACTTAGGAACAATCCTCAAATCCAGCTTGTTTATAAGCATCAAACACATTCAGCCGAATTTTCCTATTCCCAAAGCCCATTTTTAATGCCCCAGTGTGATAATTAATTGAAACATTAGAAGTCGCAAGAAAAGGGTGGCCCAAGATGATAGAGGGCTTGTTTGGTTTGTTGGTAGGGTTAGTGTCTAATACTAGAAAGTCAACGGGGAAAAAGAAATCCTCCACTCTCACAAGGACATCTTCCAACAGGCCCTGTGGTGTCTTCAAAGAATGGTTTGCAACTTAGAGGATTACAGGGGAAGGCTTCAAATTGCCTCCTCTAAGTTGTTCATATACATAGCTCAGAAGGATGTTCACCCCCGCACCCAGATCAAGTAGAGCCTCGTCTATTTGTAGGTCGCCAACAACCACTGAGATGTATGGGGCTCCTGGGTCCTTAAGTTTCAGGGGTGTCCCATGTTGTATAATTAAGCTAACAGAATCAGGAAAGACAACCTTTGATTGGACTTGTTTCCTTGATTGTCGCTTTTTCGTGCATAGGTCCTTAAGAAAGAGGGCATAGGACGAAATCTGCCTGATAGCTTCAAGCAAGGGCAGGTTAATTTGCACTTGTTTAAAAGTCTCCATTATTTCATCCATCCTATCTTTGACTCTAGATGATCCAGCAGAAGTCTGCCCAGAGTCAGATAAGTGCTCTGGAAAGGGCACCCTCGGTCTCTGGGTAGAAGGGTTGTCATGTCGGGTAAGAGGGGGAATGGGGACAACCTCTTCTGGTGAGGTGATTTCAAACAAAGAAGAGTTGGGCTTCTCTTCTCCAATGAGGTCAAAAGTCGGGGTGGATGGTTTTTTAGAAGGTGGAACTATAGGAGCATCAGGTTTGGAAATTTCTTTCCCACTCCTCAGAATAGTCACCGCCTGAGCTTGCTCCCTAAAAACAATCCCTTTCCCTTTAGGGTTCTCCTCAGATGAACTGGGAAGCTTCCCAGTCTCTCTTTTACTCATGGCCTCAACAAGGTGTCCAATTTCTGCTTTCATCTCATTGATTGCCTTGTCATGAGATTGGATTATCATACTTTGATTTTCCTGCATGGCTTTTAGCATGGCTTTAAGCTCATCCATCTTAGAAGTCTTGGATGGTTGGGAGGGCATAGGAGGTTGATTATACTGTTGAGTCTGAAAGGGTTGGGGTCTGTAATTCCCTGTATTAGAGACATTCCCCTATCTCTATGTAAAACTGGGGTGGTTCCTCCATCCCTCGTTATAAGTGTTGGAAAATGGGTCATTACGAGGTCTGGGTCGAAACCCTTGGGCGGCATTCAGGTTCACCTGTACAAGGTCAGGGAATTGGGAGGCCAAATGACAATCCACAATAGCGTGCGTATTGCCATTGCAAATGGAACAATTAGAAGCTTGGGAAGTAGAGGCATTTGGCGTGAGTTGGCTAGGGTTTGTCATAAGCATTTCCATGTTTTGGTTCAACAATCGAATCTGAAAGGCTAAATTCTAGGTATCCCTAGCCTCATTTGCTTCCATCTTTTGCTGCATAAGAGTGTGTTTCCTATCCAAATAGGCAGAATTTAAATGGATAGAATTCTCACTCAAGGTCTCAAAAAGATCCCAAGCCTCATTTTCAATTTTTGTAAGAAAGGTTCCTGCACAGGCTCCATCCACTATTTGCCTATGCATGTCATTTAATCCAGTGTAGAAACTTTCTACAAGTTGCCATCTTGGCACTTGATGATGGGGACATAAGCATAACAAATCTTTGAAGCACTCCCATGCATCACGAAATTGTTCTCCATCTTGTTGAGCAAAACTTATGATTTCCCTCCTATAGTGATTAGTCTTGCTCATGGGAAAGTATTTCTTCAAAAATTCTCCCTTCAAGGCATCCTAAGTATCCACTCTACCATCAAGAGTGTGATACCAATGCTTCGCCTTATCTTTAAGGGAGAAAGCAAAGAGGATTTGCATTTGGGCATCATCAGTAACACCCTGCAATCTCACCGTGGAACAAAGCTCAGTGAATTCCTCCAAATGCCTGTAGGGGTCCTCCCGAGAAGCACCATAGAATGAGGGCAACAGAGTTATGGTACTACTCTTGATTTCATATGGATTATCCCCCCCAGGTCTTCTCAGTGTATGGCCAGGTTAATTGATAGGGATAAAATAATCTCTCAAAGATCATTGGTTTTCCACAATTCTATTCTCTCCTTCCTCGGCCATCTCTTTTCTCTCTTGGTTGGCTCTCCTAAGGATCCTTTCAGGTTCTGAATTAGACACAAGTTGTCTCCTCAAAGATCGCCTACCAAGCATACACAAACAAACACAATTCAAAAGGACTTTTATGTCTTTAATCAATTAAGGCCTTTGAGATTTTAGTCCAGTTGTAGATGACAATACAAATTGCCCAAATAATTACGTGCCTATTGTCAACCTACGAAATGCCTTATTGAAGACCTAATTGGAACTTAGGTGCTCTGCCCTAAAGTTCAAATGGTAAAGTACTCCAAGGACAGAAGATCAAGGGATGCAAGTAGGTCTAAGCCTTCCTTTGCAGCTGTACTTTCACGGTGCATCTTAACTACTCTCAAAAATCCATAACAAGGTATCCCCCTCCTTGGAGTTACAAAACCTTTGAGCTTAAGTTTCAAGCACTTTAGTATCCAATGATAGGAGAGTTCTTTCCTAGTAGCTCAAAAACCTAGGAGTGTTTAAATGTGTGCTTAGTGCACAGTCATGCACGTGTGCATTCACCGTAAAAGTTTGAATATTTTTTTTTTGAACCGTAGCACAATGTCTTAAATCAACTCCTTGGGTTTTATACGTTCCTCCTTTAATTAGTCCTTTTTCAAAGAATGTGACCACTTGTTAAATCGTTTCAAGACAACTTATGTGGTCTTGTAATTAAGTCCAAAATACAATGCGTGATCAGAATATGGATGCAAAGTAAGAGAATGCATACCTTACTTCCAGCAATCAACGATATGAGAATGCACGCAATGCAGAGAAAAAAATCTAGAGGTTGCTCATACAATCCTGAATGGTTAGTCCTAAGGGCAGGCAGCTTCTAGCAGGTAGCTCATTTTTTTTTTTTTAAACTACTTATGCACAATCAAAATAAAATCAATCCACAAAAGAAAATAAAAACCTAAATCTAAAGAAAAAGGGAACAGACTCTCAAAAATTACCCAATACGGGCCTAACAAAATCGGGGAACAAACCCTAAAATTGTACCCCAGAACAAGGGTCCCAAACCAAATGTATGTGAAGCCTAAACTAAATCTAAACTAATCCAATATACTATCTATTCTATCTATTTGGAATGGATGAGTTGATGCTTCTAACTTCCTCAAAATGTTCTCTTCTGAATTGTGGCTCAAGGTCCACCTCAGTTGTGCGCACGGCAGCTATGTTGCTCCTAATGTGTGGCCAACGAAGGGTGTCGATGGTCGCCTGATCTTTGAGGCTGGTGCGGTAAGATGTAGAAGATATGTGTACCTCGCACCAAAAGGATCAGAATTAAAAATGCCTCAAAAATAATGTGTGAAAAAATAAATAGATAAATGCAAGTCTAACAAGCCTATTGCCTCCTCGGCAACGGTGTCATTTGACGTGTTGACTTCCCGCTTTCGATTAAGTTTCGCAAATGAAATAACACATTGTTGTAGTATGCAACTGGTGGAAAAATCAACTAACCAACAATTAAAATAACCACTCAATTAGGAGCGGGTTGTATCCACAGGGAGGCAATAGCCTATTTAAACTCACAAGGGTTAAAAGCAAATGTCCACGATTAATTTCCCTAAGAAATCGAATCAAACCGCCTTTAGATCAATGTAACAATGATTAGATGAGTTGATTTTGCATTTACGAGAAATACGAAGGTTCTTTGCATAAAATCATCATAATAAAATAATGATAAATCAAAAATCATTTTTGTGGCAATGTCATTAAATATAAACACTAATTCAACAAGAAACAAAGGTTTCTACCTCTCTCCTCCTCACGCATGGGAGAGAGGTTCATTAGAGGAGCCCTACTGGGATTAGGTTGGCCTAAGCGAGGGCTTCACGGCAGTGGTGGCAGCAAGTTGCGAGGTGGCCAGAGTCGGCCGGACAGATGATTGCACAGCAATCATAGGTCTTAATTGACCTAAATTAAGCTAAGACTTAGCATAAGTTAGGGTTATTCATGCATGCATACGCATTATCTGCATCTTTACTGCTTTCCTTTAGCTATGCATAAAATAATGTTATAATGTGCTGATTAAGTGTATTATGTCGATTGCAGGCAATAAGCAGATCTGGAGCTGGATATGGAGCAGGATTTGAAGCTGGATCTGAAATAACGGGAGTTGTGGCAGAGCTGGAGCAGAAGGCCTAGTTTAGATGTAGGAATAATAATGTAAGGGGGTTAAAGGTTTTCTATTCTATTAAGTAGAAATAAAGCAGTAAAATGTTAAGAGCTTAGGTCCATCCTAGCCCTAGGATAGCCTAGAGACTTCCCCAAGCCTTAGCCACCCTTAAATTAGGTCACAACACCCTAGGAAGCCCTAAAACCCTAGTTCCAACCCTTCTCTGGACGTCCAGATAAGTTTTAAGATGTCCAGGACCCTTAGCCAACTCCCGCACACTTCAAACCCACTTCTGCAGTGTTATTGGACATCTAGACACTTTGTCAGACGTCCAATTTCTGCAGAATACCCAAACCAGAACTCGAAATCCTTCCTGACCCTGATTGGACGTCCAGACAACAAGTCTGGACTTCTGATTTTTGAGTATAAGACATTTGATTCTATAATTAGACGTCTGATACTGCTCTCCAATTCCTATTTTGTGATTTAAGCCTTGACCTTGGATCTCTAGGTCCCTAAACCCAATTCCAACCCCATAGGAACCTAAATTAAGGTCCCCTAACCCTAGTACATCACCTCTAGACCTCCCTAAGGACCTAATTAGGTCCTCACTAAACCTAATTGACTTGGATCTTAGTCACTTCCATCAGCCTATTCAATTGAACTCATTGAGTCCAATTGAGCCCTGATCTCAGCACACACTGTCCAATTGGACTCAGTGAGAGTCCAATTGACCTAGACCTGACTTAATTGAGTTTTTTTACTCTCAATTAAGTTTCCACACACCCAATTAAACTTGTATTAAGTTTAATTGAACTTTACCTTAGTGAATTAGGGTTTATAACCCTAATTTGAGACCTACCTTGACCTAAACC
The DNA here is from genome assembly GCA_037157565.1 of Thalassia testudinum. Lineage (NCBI taxonomy): Eukaryota > Viridiplantae > Streptophyta > Magnoliopsida > Alismatales > Hydrocharitaceae > Thalassia > Thalassia testudinum. The sequence goes on from JAZHRO010000063.1 coordinate 103,843,450, forward strand.
CACTAGAACCCAACCTAATCAACCTAGCCACCAAAGTTTCGACCCACACACACCCACACACACCATCCACAAGAAAATATCTAGCCTAGAGTTCTCTATAACTCTCTACCATGTGTGGTTGCCTTAGTTGCCAAAAATAGCAACCAAGAGCCATTCAAGTTTTAGATCCACATTTGGTGGATCTAAAAACCACCATCCACCCTCTCTCCCTCTCTCCCAAGAGCTCCCACCATAGGCCTCTCTAGAGAATTCTATAATTCTCTAGAGATCTTCCATTGGGTCTATAAAAAGACCCCATGGGTGGCCATTGGCACCCATTCACTCCCTTGGTAATTACTCTCCATTGGTGCCATTCACGCCACCTCCACTTAGCCACTCACTCCACCTCCACGAGCTCACTACCACCACCATGGAGGACACCATGCCGGGATGCTGGATCAACCCTACCTCTCTCCAAGGGTCGGCCTAAGCTACATTGGCCGCCCCTCATTCTCTTCTCAACCACTCCAAGGCCATTGGGGACCACCCCTGAATGCCCTCTGTTCTTCTAGCTTTAAATCATGCTCTTCATAATCTTTATTGCTTTCATTTACTGCTTAGTAGTGTAGTCTTACTTCTCCCCTAATGATGCATGCGAAATCCCCCCGTCGATTCTTGTATGCAATCATTTTCTAGTAGCTAGGTTTAATTTCAAGCATTCTTATATAAGCTTTCCACTATATTTCCTGTACAAACAACTCTCCCCCAATGAATGAATGAAAATGCATTTATATATATATATATATATCTCTTTATGTGTTTGAAATCACCATGAGCTGAATGATTATTTTATTTGCGTGATTTAAGTGCCTGTTCTTTAATCGCCTATATATTGCACACCAGAATATTAAGTAGAGAGGCTTTAAGATCGATTTCAAAAATAGAAACACGCCTCCCAGAGACGAATGACCAGGACTCAAAGTCTCGTTATTTTCAAAATAATATTTTTGACGAACGTTTTTGCGCGACTATACTACGACTTTCGACGACTTTCAAATGCGCGAAAAAGTCTTTCTGTCAACGGAGCTTCGGCCAAGGGTGGTTTTCGGCGGTGGCTGCAGCTGCTGAAGACGGTGGTGCGGCGCTGCTCGCGTGGGAACGCACAGGTACTGCAGGCATGCGTGGGCGCTGCAGAAGGAGGTGCGGAGGTCTAGTGGGGTGTGCGGCTGCAGGTGCTGGAGCTACGGGGGTTGGCGAGGCGCTGAAGGGGCAAGCGCGTGAAGGTGCTGGCGGGGCGGTGGAGGCGACGCACGTGTGGAGGAGAAGGTGCGCCTGCTGCTGTGCGTGCGGAGGGGTGTACGAGCTAGGTGCGCCAGAGGTGCTGGTGCAGCATGCGGACACTGGTGGTGCGCTGGAGTAGGGCAGCTGCTGTTGCTGTGCACTAGAGGAGGTGGTGCAACGTGGAGGCTGCTGCTGCGGGTGATGTGGCTGCACGCACAGCTGGAAGCGTGTGCGGGAAGGGCAGTGCACGTGGAGGCACAACGAGGGTGGCAAGGTGCAGAGGCGATGTGCTGTTGGTGTTTGGGTTATTTTTGGTGGAGGAAAAACAGAGAAAGGAAAAACGAAGAGGAAGGTGGAGGTCAGATGATCACGTGGTTTTTCCCTTGTAGAAATAATGTCAAAAAAATATGTCATCGCAATATGTAATGTGGTAGAAAAAACCTCGATCAAAGTTACTAAAATACTGAAATAATACCACACTTCAGGTCATATCATAGGGAGACATAGAACCAATAAGATGACCAATAATCATGTTCAAGAAAAATAAATTGCCATTACCATTGATATCAATGCATCATGGGAGGAAAGAAAACAAAACACATTAACTAATAATTCCAATCCTTTAATATTGTCACAAATAACCAAGAACAGAAGGGCCTCCCACAAATTTCTTGTAATAAAATAATCAATATCAAAATCCCATTCTTTGGCAAGGGCAATTAATGTAATTTTTAATTTAACCAAAAATAGAGGATTCGCTACCGTGGAGGAGAGGATGGTTGACCTTGTCGTGTTCAAAGGAGGTTGGCATTGTCGAGAGCTTCGCGTCGGAGGTCACACCAAGGAAAACGATGACCGGTGGCGGCCGGCCAATGGGAAGGTTGGCCGGCGGTGGTGCGTGGCCACGGGGGTGTTGTTGGGCGCGGTGAGGTCGCAGAGCTGCTGTCGAGGGAGAGGGTGTTGCTTCGATGACGTTGGCAGAGAAGATGGTGGCCGGGAGGGGTAGCTGTGAGTAGGAGGTGACCAGCCGGTTGATGGGTTCTTCTTCCCTGTTGGCGGTGAAGAAGGAGCATGGAGGTACTGTAGCCACACGTGTGTGGGGTGGTTGGCAGCGACGGCTGATTGAACACACGCGCGTACCTATGCATGGCAGATGGGCGGTGCCAGTGGGTCGTCGATGCCGAGGAGAGGACTGCTGCGAGGAGAAGAGGTTGGAGGTGCAGTGGGGAGATCGGTCGTGCTCTGGTCTTGGGCGTCGACGTCAAGCGGTGGTGCGGTGTCTGCGCGATCTCGTGTGAGAGAGAGAGAGGGACGTGGTCAGGCCTGAGACCATTGGGTCTCTTCTTCAGTAGTGAGGGAAAGCGTGGAGGAGGGGCCGGTGGATGTGGCCTTTACGCATGCAGAGAGGTAGAGGGAAGAAGAACGAAGGTTAGGGGGTGACTCACGGTGGTGGTTACGGTGCAAGGTGAGGGTGTTGGCGGTTGATAAATGTCAGTTTATCATCATTCTTATGCATCAAAACAAACCTAGCTCTTAGGATTTTACTCCGCAAATGGGTTTTTGGGCTACATTTAGGCATAAAATAGGTTAGGCATGCATTGCATTTTTTATTGTCTTTTTGATATGTTTTTGCGAGTGTTAGGGATGAACAGATATACAGATCCCTAAAACCCTAGCACTCAAGAAGGCAAATGGTGAAGGAGAAGCTCAAACTAGTTGGACTTATCTTGATCCAGCTCACCACAGTTGGAACCTAGCTCACTTGAACTACGGTTAGCTCATCCCAGCTCCATTCAGCTAATCTTAGCTGAATGGCAGCTCAAGAGAGTTCATCTTAGCTCACCTTAGCTCAAGACAGCTCAGATCCAGCTCAACTTAGCTGAGTCAAGCTCATCTCAGCTCCCACTAGTCCACAGGGAGCTCTAGCTAGCTCAACTGAGTTGACAGGAGTTCACCCCAGCTCAAATCCAGCTACATCCAGCTCCACTCAACTCCAGCCAGCTGAAGAAGAACTCATCCCAGCTCAGGAAGCTCAAGTCCAGCTCCCAGGGACTCAGCTTAGCTCAACTCAGTTGAGCTAAGCTACCTTAGTTGCCTCAACTAGCTTGATCCTCCCCGGGAGCACCAGACCTAGCTCACCTCAGCTCATTATGGTAGAAACTAGCTCACTTTAGCTTGGCTTAGCAGCTAGCAAAGAACTAGCAAGCTAAGCTACCTAGAGTAGCTCCATGCCAGCCTCTGCAGCAGTAGCCAGCTCCAGTTTCAGCTCCAGACTTCTCCTCCTTAGCTCCTCCCTCCAAACCCTAGCTCCAACACCTTCTCCTCTACTCCTCCATTAGCTAAGCTAGCTTAGCTTAGCTATGCTCCAACTACCTTGGCTTGTACCACCCCAAAAACCCACCTAACAACTCTACCCAACTAGCTCCACCTAAGCTCCACATAAGCTAACCTACTTGGCACCAACCTAGCCTACCCACCACATCCAAAAGACACCTAAAAGTGGCGCCAAAACCACCCTAACCACCCCCATGATGGTGCCACTTTTCCCTCCAAAAACCCCCATCATCTCCACCATACACCTCTCCTTAAATCCATCTCCACCATCCACCTAACCCCCCTTCTAGAAGACCCTAGGTTGGTGCCAAAATGGTGGTGTCTCTCCACCACCAAAAGCCACCAACACCACCATAACCACCCCCTTTAACACCCCTTGGGTTGGGGCCAAATGCCCTTGGCCATAGGATCACCAACCACCTCCATCCTTCCATCCTAGCCCTCCATTTCAAGGGGCACCTTAACCCCCCATCCTATCCTATAGAAAGACCACTACCCACCACCATTCAAGGCATCCTTGGCTAGCAAATTCACTCTCATATTCCACCTAGAAGCCTACGTCCATGAGAGAAGAAGAAGAAGATTAAGGGGATATTCTGTCCCCTTGGTGCCTTCCCCTCTTCCCTTCTCTCTTGAGTCACGCCAGCCAAAGGAGAAGCCAGGCAAGGAAGATCTTTGGAGGAGATCTTGAAGGTGGTCCATGCCACCTTGGAGGAGTTTTTGAGGGTGGTGCACACCCACCCCTTTGGAGAGAGAATTGAAGGTGGTAGCTTCCACCTTGGAGGAGCTCTCAAGGAAGGAGAAGAAGGAAGCCCTCTTTTCAAGCCAAAGGAGCAGCTAGGCTTGGAGCAAGAAGACTCCCTTCACCAAATTTTGCAAGAGTATTAGTGTTTCTTTTATTTGCTCTTAAATTTGTTTAGTTCTAGTAGAAGCATTCCTCTACTTGTTCTTGGAAAGAACACTAATTCTAGTTAATTAAATTACCTTCTTTTAGCTTTTTATTGCAATTGTTACTTTTGGTTCTAGCACTTGTTTCACCTCTTCTTCCTAATTACTCTAGGCCTCCACTTTCCTAGAGTGAGCTTAGGAAGAAGATATATCTATCTTTTAATTTTTAGTTAAGCAATTGTAGGTGTTAGTACTTTCCGTTACAATTCGCATTTTGCCCTCGTCTTTTCAAAATAAAAAAAAATTACATATTTAAAATGCCAAAAAGAAAGTTGAGCTCTATTTGTAAGTAAGAGGATTAATTTTGCAAACATTTGGCCTCCTTGGATGACCCTAGATACTTCCTTTATCTAGGATATAAATTTAAAAGCGAAAGCGAATTCGCGTGTTACAACGACGTTAAAAACCTGCTTTTACAAATCACGCATATTTCGCTATCACTTTTTGGCGCCGTTGCTGGGGAGGCACAGCTTTGCTATTCTTTCTCCTCTTTCTTGAAGTAGATCTCATCCTCTTCTCTTTCTTCTTTTTCGTGTGTGCAGGAACTATTACAGGAAGAAAGCAGGAATCTGGAAGCGAGAGCTCAAAGTTCCTTTTCTTCCCGCGAAATTCAGGTTGGTTCCTCTTTTTAGTCACATAATTAATTAAAACTACCAAAAGCATATTAAATTTGGCTTTTAAGATCCTAGACAACTTGATTAAGTGGAGTGGTGCATTTTAAAATCCATTGTTTGCTTGAATGCTTCTTTAGCACCACTCCATTGTAAGTATTGGTGTTCTATTTTTCGGGTCCAGATTTCTGTCCAGACTTGAAAAATCAATTCCTAACACCACAGACCTCCAAAAATCATACAATTTCATACAGTGATTCCCAATTAAGTTAGGAACAAATGTTCCAAATTTCAGATCAATTGGATTTGTATTTAATTTTTAAAAATTCATGGATTGCAGAGGGGTCACACCCTCTAATCTTCCTGTTTTGCTACTATTCGTGAATTTTTACAATTTTTATACTCATCCAATTTTTCTGAAATTTTGCTTGGTAGAATCATTCTGAAATTTTACACATCACATAAAATCACAAAAATTTTTTAAGGTCGGTGGTAATACTGAAAAGTCCACAATACCCACGTGTATCATTTATTTATTTTGACACCAGTACAATTAAAAGTTCAAAACAATTATCAACAAATTCTTAAAATCTTACAAAAATCTTTTCTGGAATCCTTGTTTGATTTCACTCAAGGTTGTGGTGTTGGTTGTATTGATTGGACCACTATCTATTCAGAAAGCCTAAAAATAACTCATTGGTAGTTAAATTTCTGTCTTAGGGACAATTGGCTTAGGGGTTCTTTCTTTCTTTTTAGAGACTCAATTTAAAGAAAATATACAATCACCCATGCAACTTGTTTTCCTTTGATTGTGGATTTTCAAACTTGTTTGAAAATTTAACTAGAGAAACCCTAAAACACATTCAATTAAATTGAATCCTAAAAGACATAAATACCAAAAAAATTGTGTGACAACTTGATTTTCATTGGAACTACTCTCCAATTCCTGCACACACATAAAAAAAAATCAAAATAGCAGGGCAACAACCCAATTAACGCCCTCCACTTTTCGTGTGCACTGTAGTATCCTAGACCTAATTAAAACTTGTAGTAACTTGACCCCTAAGGCTTCATCAACTTAGTCTTGCTATCTAGGTCTTAAGTTTTCTTTAGTTAGTACCAATTTTGTCATCTATATCTGGTGTTCAGGCTGAGGGGCCGTGTCAAATGACCAGGCGCAGGTTTGTACAAGCACCTGGGGTTTTCCCTGGGAAACGTTTGGGCCCAAACCTCCCCTTAAGCAACTTGGCTAGATTTGTTGACAGAATGGGTATTCACTATTGACTACTTATTTCCTACATAGACCAAGTCTTAAGTTTATTATTAGGGAGTCGCATTTAAGTTACGTCTAGTTTTGTTTGTTTGAATTGCACACTTTCTCTCATCTCTTTCTCTTCTCCTCCCCTCCAATTCTTCCAAGTAGTGCATGCACGGGCGACGGTCCCAAAAACCACACCTCGAGGGACCATCTGATTTCACCCCCCGCAGCAAGAAATCATTATTTTCTTCCCCCTCCTCTTCTAAAAAAATGGAAAACCCAGGAAGCTGTCAAAAAATTCTGCTTCCACTTCTAACCCGTCAGCCGACCCACAAGCTAACTTCACCCTCCCTCACCTTCCTAACTTGGAGCAACCAGAAATACCAGCAGGGTCAAGTGGACCTCCAATTATAACAAAAAATACAAATCCCTTTGCATTAATGGTCGACCATTTGGCTCGACTACAACAAAATCAAGAAGATCTAGCTAGGACTGTCACGAACCTAGGTAATCAAGGACAAAATCCACCACCCCGCCAACAGCCTGTCGTTCCTCTTAAGAATTTCTATGATCCTTCCAATTATGAGGAAAGACCAGGGGTGGTCATACCACAAGGGGATTTCGAGATCAAACCAGCCATTCTAAACCTTATCAAGCATTTTCATGGTCTTCCAAGAGAGGATCCTTTTTGTCATCTCGAGGAATTAACTATCCTCGCTCAAACCACTCATTCATGCAATGTGCAGGAAGACGTGTGGTTAATGAGACTCTTTCCTCTCTCTCTTAAAGACAAAGCATCGCATTGGTTTAGAACGGTTGGGCACCCTATTACCACCTGGCCCCAATTAAAAAGTGCTTTTCTTAAAAAAAAATTTTCGATCGGTCGAACGAATGCATTAAGAAGATCCATAACGACCTTTCAACAAAAAATTGGTGAACCCCTCCACGAAGCCTGGGAAGGATTTCAGGAACTTCTAAGAAGTTGTCCCCACCATGAAATTCCACAATGGCAGTTAGTGCAGATCTTCTATCATGGATTAGAAGATCAATTGAAACAATTTGTGGATGCCTCATGTGGGGGCAATTTTCTTAACAAAGATGCCTAAAGTGCCTATCTTCTCTTTGAAGAAATGAGTGAAAACTCATTTAACATGACTTCAATGGAGACTTTTGGTAGATCACAAAACCCCAGACACGGAGTTCATGAAATTGACTCCAAATCCACCTCCGTTCTAGTCACGCAAGATGATTTATATATGTTAGCTCAGCAACTGGACCAGATGCAAATTCACCAAAAGAAATGGAAGAAAAGCTCATAAACAAACAAGCTCCACACGTCCACTCTCCACACACTAACCCCCCACACATTCTCCGAAGAGAAAATCTGCACAATATTGATGCCACATCTGCTGGCCAGCAATTTCCAGCTGATTTCTCTCAAGATTTGATCGAGAATTTTGATCAAAATATTTTTTATCCCACCTTAGAAAATATTTATGCCCTCCAGGAGCAATTTAGAAACCCCTCCAACACTTCCAATCAAAACTGGAGGACTAACCCGAATCACTCTTGGAAAAACCCGAATCCGATTCCTTTTCCTAAACAAAACTATTTTCAGAATTATGGGCAACCTTTGTATCAACCTGGACCATCCCAGGATGATATTAATAATCAGGTCATGAAAACTCTGCAAGGAATGCAGACTCAAATGACAGAAGTAACCCGCATAATTACCAATTTGCAACACCATGTTAAGGTTACTCCTGATCATCGACCTATTGGGAATTTACCTTCCCAACCCATGACCAACCCAAATAATCAAAGGAATCAATTCCAAGGTGGATATCCCAGTCAACCCATTCAGCCAGCACCTCAACATCCGTCAGGTTTCAATAACAGCCAAGCCCCCTGTCCTCATCCTAGAAACAACCAGACTGCAAATGCAATTACCTTGAGGAATGGGAAAACCACTCACAATACCCTTCCTGTTAATGAAACCCTCTCTAATGACACACAGATTAACGCTTCCCCTCCTATTGTTCAGGAACCAATTCATGCAAAATAGGGCAACCCTGCCCCATTTCCACAAGCCCTCCACTCTTCAAAAAAGAAAAAGACAAAATCCGAGCCCACTGAGAAGGAACTAATGGATTTATTTGGGCAAGTAGAAATTAATATCCCTATCCTAGATGCCATTAAGTATATCCCTGCCTATGCAAAATTCTTAAAAGATTTATGTACTCCAAAAAGGTAGCCCAAAAATTTAGGAAAGGTAATTCTTCCAAAGACAGTCAGCTCAGTTGTGCAGAGCCGACTGCCTCTTAAGAGAAAAGATCCTGGCGCCCCCCTAATCCAAGTTATCATTAATGATACCTCATTTGATTGCACTCTGTTGGATCTTGGTGCCTCAATTAATCTTATCCCCACAGTTGTTTTTGAGGAATTTAAGATCGGTGAATTGAAGCCTGTTGAGGTTACTCTCCAATTAGCCGACCGATCTACAATTAAACCAAGGGGAATTGTTGAAGATGTTCTTGTCCAGGTCAACAATTATCTATTCGCAGTAGACTTTTTAGTCCTGGACATAGAGGTATCTGAAGCACCTAAGTTTGCCCCCATTATTCTTGGAAGACCATTCTTAGCCACCGCCCGTGCCAATATTGATTGTGATTCTGGAAAGATGAAGATCATGTGTGGCGGTGAATCTGTAACCCTATACATTTTTCGAGCTTCTAGGTGGTTCCAAGAACCAGATTTCTTTAAGGATTCGGATTCAGAAATAGAAAACATTATGGAGGAAACTTTGTAGATTTCCCATTTAGGTTTCTGTTTTGCTGTAAATACTGTTCCTGAACAATCTACTTTTTCTCACCCTTCCACCCCAACCACATGTCCAGCTAACATTCCAGCTGACCCTTTCACTCTCACCTCGCCTCTAACCCACAAAGCAGAAACTCTTTCGGAGCCGGGCCCACAATTGGAATTAAAACCTTTGCCCGACTCCCTTAAATACGTCTTCCTAGGTCCAAATCAGACCTTGCCCCTGATTATAAATGCTGGACTCACCAGGGCACAAGAGCACAAACTCCTCCAGATTTTGAGTAAATATCGGAAAGCTATTGGCTGGACCCTTTCTGATCTTGAAGGCATTCATCCATCCTATTGTACACATCGTATATATTTAGAGGACGATTCTCACCCCTCCCGCCAACCATAAAGGTGCTTGAATCCTATTATGCATGAGGTGGTAAAAAAGGAGATTATTAAGTGGCTGGATGCTGATATCATGTACCCCATTTCTGACAGCTCCTGGGTTAGTCCAACTCAAGTTGTCCCCAAAAAGGCTGGACTAACAGTTGTCACTAATGAAAATGGGGAAAATGTAGCCACTCGAACCGCTTCTTCTTGGCACGTGTGTATCGATTACCGAAAATTAAACACCGCCACCAAGAAGGATCATTTTCCGCTCCCTTTTATTGATCAAATCTTGGAGTGGTTAGCCGGACGGGACTTTCACTATTTTTTGGATGGTTATTCCAGCTATAATCAAGTAGCGATTCATCCTGAGGACCAAGACAAAACAACTTTCACCTGTCCCTTCGAAACCTTTGCTTTCCGAAGAATGCCCTTCAGTCTTTGCAACACACTTGCGACTTTTCAAAGGTGCATGCTTGCAATTTTTTCAGACCTGGTAGGTGAATGTTTAGAAGTCTTTATGGATGACTTCTCTGTTTTTCAAGATTCTTTTGACCATTGTCTTAAAAATCTTGAAAGAATTCTCCAAAAGTGCATAGAAGTTAATCTGGTCCTCAGCTGGGAAAAAAGTCATTTCATGGTCCAAGAAGGTATTGTCTTGGGCCATGTTATTTCAAAACAAGGAATCACGGTAGATAAAGCAAAAATAGATGCTATATCTAAGCTCCCACCGCCCACTACTATCAAACAGATCAGATCCTTTTTGGGTCATGTGGGTTTCTACCGTCGATTCATACAAAATTTTTCCCAAATCTCCAAGCCCTTAAGTCAGCTTCTCACTAAAGACTAGCCATTCGATTTTAATAATAAGTGCCTGGAGAGTTTTTTGAGGTTGAAGAAAGAGGTTACTGAGGCACCAATATTGTAGGGACCTGATTGGAATAGTCCCTTTGAATTAATGACAGATGCCTCAGATTTTGCTATAGGGGCCGTTTTAGGGCAAAGAATTGGCAAGAAGCCCGTTGTGATCTATTATGTTAGCAAAACCCATGATGATGCACAACGGAATTACACGGTTACTGAAAAGGAACTTCTTGCCATTGTATTTGCCTTAGAAAAATTTAGATCTTATCTGTTGGGGTCACATGTCACTGTTTATACTGACCACTCAGCAATTAAATATTTGCTAACAAAGTAAGATGAGAAACCCTGCCTTATCCGTTGGATTCTGCAGCTCCAGGAATTTGACCTGGAAATCAAGATAAGGCGGGATTGCACAATGTAGTGGCCGACCATCTCTCTCGTCTTATGATGAATGACATAATGACCCTGCTAGATCAGTTCCCCGATGAAAGCATTTTAGCTGCTACAACCCTCCCTTGGTTTGCACGCATCGCAAACTGCTTAGCAACAGAACAAATCCCCGCTGATTGGCCAAAAACAAAATGGGATAAGTTCTTTGTTGATATTAAATATTATTTTTGGAGGAGCCCGACCTTTTCCGCATTTATACCGATCAGGTCATTCGACGATGTGTCCCCGATTTTGAAATCCATGATATCTTGACACATTGTTACTCAATGGCCTGTGGTGGACATTTTTCGGGCAAGAAAACTGCAGCTAAAATCCTTAATGCAGGATTTTATTGGCCGAGCTTCCACAAAGATGCTCATGACTTTGTTCGGTCCTATGTGCGTTGCCAGAGCATCGGCAACATGACTCGGAAGGATATGATGCCCCTTAATCCTATTTTAGAGGTTGAAATTTTTGATGTTTGGGGCATCGACTTCATGGGACCATTCATCAACTCTGGTGGGCATTTATATATATTAGTCGCAGTCGACCATGTTTCTAAATGGATAGAAGCAATACCCACCTGCACTAGTGATCACTCTGTGGTTGTCGAATTTCTTAAGAAAAATATTTTCTCAAGATTTGGCATACCAAAAGCCATTATCAGTGACGGAGGCTCACATTTCACCCACTCACAATTCCGTCACCTTCTTTCTAAATATGGGGTTAATCATAAAATTTTCACACCTTATCACCCCCGAACAAATGGCCAGGCTGAAGTTTCTAACCGAGAAATTAAAAATATTTTACAAAAGACGGTTAGGCCCGATCGTAAAGATTGGTCCACCAAATTGGACGATGCTTTATGGGCCTACTGTACCGCTTTTAAAACTCCGCTTGGCATGTCTCCCTTCCATCTGATTTTTGGGAAGGCATGCCATCTCCCAGTAGAATTAGAACATAGGGCTTTTTGGGCAATAAAATAACTCAATATGGATTTATCTGATGCCAGTAACCATAGAAAATTACAATTAACTGAATTGGAAGAATTACGTAATTTTTCCTATGAAAATGCGAGGATTTATAAAGATCAAACAAAGAAATTTCATGATAAATATATTGTTCGGAAACACTTTGACGTTAATCAACGCGTTTGGCTTTTCGATGCGAGATTACATCTTTTTCCTGGCAAATTAAAATCTAAATGGACCGGCCCCTTTATTGTCCATAAAACATATCCATACGACGCTGTTGACCTTTTTGATCCAAAAACTAATTCGACATTTCAAGTCAATGGCCAACGTTTAAAGCCCTATTTTGACCATACGCTTAAAATTCCGTCTGAATCTTTTAATTTTACTGAGCCAGCCACCCTTGATCACTAATGCACATCATGCCCGGTTGAATGGCATAAAAGATAGCATTGGATGGGAGGTAACCCATCATTTTTTCCTGCTTTCTTTTTTTTCTTCTTTTGCCAGGTTTTGATCATCCTAAACCCGACCATTCTTCACTAAGGTGATCAGTTTTCCCTCCTAATGCATGAGGACATGGCATACTTTAAGCATGGGCGGGGGTGTTTTTAATTTTAATGATCGATTTAGGATGTTAAAAACCTAAAAACATTCATTTTTCTTTAATTTATTTTCTACTTGCATACCCAAAAAAAAAAATGATGAAAAACTTTTTGAGGAAAAAAATTTGTTCGGGACTAAGGTTGAAAAACTCACTTTTGGTACAATGGGATTTAATCTTTAACAAACTAAGGATGAGGATGTGGATCTGATCATTAGAATTTCAGGGTCTATTTTAGACTAGATCAGATATCCTTCTTTAAAATTCCACCTGAACTCATGATAGTTCAGGTGACTTGATCCTATTTTGTAATGTGGAAAGTATTTGACTTAGCTTCTGATTCAAAAACTTGCATGTTTAGAGAAACTTCTTGTGTCACTCTTCACACACAAGCCAACACTTAAAAATAACTAAAAATTTGAAAAACTCCCTTATTTGGACTTAGTAAAAGTCTGAAGCAGATCATTGGTTTGAGTTCCCACTGCCAAGAAGGAGGAAAATGCCTCCTTTGAGGATGCGATGTCAACATGTTACCGCCTCGGCTCTACTCCATATCTATATTTCATATCTTTAGATGGAGCATTAAAGCGCATTTTAGCAGCTCAAGTGTCTTGGACGGTGCTCTACCTATAGTGTCGGAGTAAGAGCTTGAGTTTGCTTGGAGTGCCCCTTTACACCGCATCGTGTTTTGGGGTTGTGAGCTCCTGGGTGGTGTCATGGACAGTGCTATCCTGAAGTACTGGTGCCAGAGCCCCCTCGAGGAATGGTAATGGGAATGATGATCCCGACACATCTATTGTAAGACTAAGCTAAAAATAAGCATGGGGCAGAAAAAAAAAATAAATAAATAAATTAACATGCCCTTATAAATGTTGGCTTTTCACAAGCACAGACACAAGGTTTTAAAGGATTTTGCAAGTTGCAAATCAGATTCATGAGCCAGAAAAATCCTAAAAACAAACATTTCAAGTCATCTAAATTAACAAGGGGTTAATTTGTGAATGTTCTGGAGGATATATTGATCCCGTTCTGTCTAATGGTTGAATTAAAAAACAAATCCCGATGTTTATCTTTAACAAATCCCGTACCTCCTGTGTTTTAATCTACCAAGGTCCCTTAATCTCTTTTTCTCCTCAAAAGTCAAAAAAATTAGATTTCGCAAAAATTCCATTTTCCAAAAAAATTAAAGTTTTGCTAAGAGACTAGCAAAAGATAAGCATGGGGGTGTGATAAACGCCAATTTATCATCATTCTTGTGCATTAAAACAAACCTAGCTCTTATGATTTTACTCCGCAAATGGGTTTTCGGGCTACATTTAGGCATAAAATAGGTTAGGCATGCATTGCATTTTTTATTGTCTTTTTTATATGCTTTTGTGAGTGTTAGGGATGATCAGATATATTGATCCCTAAAACCCTAGCACTCAAGAAGGCAAATGGTGAAGGAGAAGCTCAGACTAGCTGGAACTAACCTTGATCTAGCTCACCACAGTTGGAACCTAGCTCACTTGAACTAGGGTTAGCTCATCCCAGCTCCATTCAGCTAATCTTAGTTGAATGGCAGCTCAAGAGAGTTCATCTTAGCTCACCTTAGCTCAAGACAGCTCAGATCCAGCTCAACTTAGTTGAGTCAAGCTCATCTCAGCTCCTACTAGTCCACAGGGAGCTCTAGCTTGCTAAACTGAGTTGATAGGAGTTCACCCCAGCTTAGATCCAGCTACATCCAGCTCCACTCAACTCCATCCAGCTAAAGAAGAACTCATCCCAGCTCAGGAAGCTCAAGTCCAGCTCCCAGGGACTCAGCTTAGCTCAACTCAGTTGAGCTAAGCTACCTTAGCTGCCTCAACCTGCTTGATCCTCCCCAGGAGCACCAGACCTAGCTCACCTCAGCTCATTATGGTAGAAGCTAGCTCACTTTAGCTTGGCTTAGCAGCTAGCAAATAACTAGCAAGCTAAGCCAACTAGAGTAGCTCCATGCCAGCCTCTTCAGCAGCAGCCAGCTCCAGTTTCAGCTCCAGACTTCTCCTCCTCAGCTCCTCCCTCCAAACCCTAGCTCCAGCACCTTCTCCTCTACTCCTCCATTAGCTAAGCTAGCTTATCTATGCTCCAACTTCCTTGGCTTGTACCACCCCAAAAACCCACCTAACAACTCCACCCAACTAGCTCCACCTAAGCTCCACATAAGCTAACCTACTTGGCACCAACCTAGCCTACCCACCACCTCCAAAAGACACCTAAAAGTGGCGCCAAAACCACCCTAACCACCCCCTTGATGGCGCCACTTTTCCCTCCAAAAACCCCCTTCATCTCCACCATACACCTCTCCTTAAATCCATCTCCACCATCCACCTAACCCCCCTTCTAGAAGACCCTAGGTTGGTGCCAAAATGGTGGTGTCTCTCCACCATCAAAAGCCACCAACACCACCATAACCACCCCCTTTAACACCCCTTGGGTTGGGGCCAAATGCCCTTGGCCATAGGATCACCAACCACCTCCATCCTTCCATCCTAGCCCTCCATTTCAAGGGGCACCTTAACCCCCCATCCTATCCTATAAAAAGACCACTACCCACCACCATTCAAGGCATCCTTGGCTAGCAAATTCACTCTCATATTCCACCTAGAATCCCACGTCCAAAAGAGAAGAAGAAGAAGAAGATTAAGGGGATATTCTGTCCCCTTGGTGCCTTCCCCTCTTCCCTTCTCTCTTGAGTCACGCCAGCCAAAGGAGAAGCTAGGCAAGGAAGATCTTTAGAGGAGATCTTGAAGGTGGTCCATGCCACCTTGGAGGATTTTTTGAGGGTGGTGCACGCCCACCCCTTTGGAGAGAGCATTGAAGGTGGTAGCTTCCACCTTGGAGGAGCTCTCAAGGAAGGTGAAGAAGGAAGCCCTCTTTTCAAGGCAAAGGAGCAGCTAGGCTTGGAGCAAGAAGACTCCCTTCTTCACCAAATTTTGCAAGAGGATTAGTGTTTATTTTATTTGCTCTTAAATTTGTTTAGTTCTAGTAGAAGCATTCCTCTACTTGTCCTTGAAAAGAACACTAATTCTAGTTAATTAAATTGCCTTCTTTTAGCTTTTTATTGCAATTGTTACTTTTGGTTCTAGCACTTGTTTCACCTCTTCTTCCTAATTACTCTAGGCCTTCACTTTCCTAGAGTGAGCTTAGGAAGAAGATATATCTATATTTTAAGTTTTAGTTAAGCAATTGTAGGTGTTAGTACTTTCCATTACAATTCGCATTTTGCCCTCGTCTTTTCAAAACGAAAAAAAATTATATATTTAAAATACCAAAAAGAAAGCTGAGCTCCATTTGTAAGCAAGAGGATTAATTTTGCAAACATTTGGCCTCCTTGGACAACCCTAGATACTTCCCCTATCTAGGATATAAATTTAAAAGCGAAAGCAGATTCGTGTGTTACAACGACGTTAAAAACCTGCTTTTACAAATCACGTGTATTTCACTATCAACGATGTCGACGGAGCCTCATGGTCGTGGATGTGGTGCTCGCAGAGGAGGAGGTACACGGTTGTAGTGAGGAGGACGTGGTGTCGAGGAGCGCACTGTAACCATGCTTGTCGAGAGGAAGCATGGTGTTGACGGAGGCTCACGGTGGCGGAGTCGTGGGCACACGGTAAAGGTATTGGTGGTGGCTCGCAGAGATGGAGTTGGGGACGCGATCGTGGTGGCTCGCAAAGGAGGAGGCACATGGTGGAGGGGAAGGGAGTCTCCTCCAGAGGAAGTTGATGTTGGAGAGGGGGACCTCTCCTAAGAGAGGTGATGGCTTCTTCCCCGTGGATGGGAGATGGGATCCGCTACGCCTTTTTTTGCCTGTTATATAAAGAAAATGAGAGAGACAATTAGAGAGGGAGTTAGAGAAGGAAAGAGTCAAAGAGAGAAGGAGAGTATTTTATGTTACCAAATAGAGAGGAGAGAATTGAGGGAGAGAGATAGATTCGTGAGAGAGATATTTAAGTAAAAGCAAATAAGGGAATGTGCTTGAATAATTGAGAGACATATAAGGATGCCTTTAAAATTTATTCTCTTACTATATTTTGCTAAGGCAAAATCCCACATATCTCAAATCAAGCTTTGATTTGATGCCCTTTCCTTTTAAAGTGAATAATTAATCCTCCCATATAAAGATTAATGCAATTAATACATGAAATGATAAATCTAAAACTCACATCATTTTATCAATACTAAACATGCTTTAGATTAAATTCTCGTCCCAATAATACTGTACTTAAGCACTAAATTAGTCCATTAAAATGGACCTATCATCAGATGTCTGGGATCATTCCTAGACGTCTTAACAGGCGCAGAGGCGAGGAACTGGAGGTGGTTGCTGGTGATGGTGGTGAGGGTGGTGCTGCACGCTGTTGTTGCAGCATGGAGGGGTGCACACTGAGGTGCTCACAGTAACGTAGTTGCTTTGATTTGGCAGAGCATCCTGTCACGACGCACACCTACGGTGGTGGAGCAAACTACTGTAGTCGAGGCCGGTGGTGGTGAAATGGAGAAGCTCAAGGGCTTTGCACAGTGGTGACTCGGGATGGTGGGGGCATCACTTTTGATTATGCAGCTATCTTCTTTTATGCTGCAGGAGGAGTCACATAGGCGGATGTTGGTGAAGCGACAATATCGTGGGGCATAGGGATCCACAATTATCGCTGGCGCTAACTCTCCTGCATGCATCTGTTGGAGAAGAATAAAGAAATAAATAAAATAAAGAAATGAGGGGTTATTTATGTACAAACCCTTAACTTCTATGTTAAACACTAATTATAATCCTATTTCAATGAATGATATTATCAATGCATGTAATGCATGAAATGCATGAGATTTAATGTTATCCTATTTATATATTAATGTATGCTATACAAATGTACATATTAACTTAATGTCTAAGCATTAAAATACATACTTACCCCACAAATATGGGCTTATCACATAGCACCAGGTTCTTTTGATGTCGGAGGACTGAAGATGAGGCCAGAGATGATGGTGGTGATGACGGTGGACTATGAGACTTGCAAGTCACCACCACGGCCTCTCAGCCACATTAAAATAGCTAATGAGCTTTGCGAGAGGGTGTGGAGTGTGATGGCAGTGGTTGCATGGTGTATGAAGGTGCGTGGTAGTCGGATGAAGTCAGAGTAGGTCGCGTGGAGGTGGGTTGTTTGGTGGGCAATTTGGATGGACGATAGGGCGAAATAGGAGAGGGGTTTTGTGCAGAGGCGTACGATGAATCTTTTGGAGTAGGTGGCAAGTTGTTTAGTGGGTTGTGGAGGTGAGGCGAACTTGCTGGAGGTGTGGTTGGAGGTGGAGACAAATGTGGTTGGCGGCGGTGTCGAGGGTTATTTTTGGGTTTTGAATAGAAGGAATTAACCTAAGGATCTAAGGGAACCTAACTAACCCTAAACTAACGATTGAAAGGGAAGGATTGGCGCCAGCTTTGATTGGCCGGCATCGGAGAAGGGGAACTCTCCATTGAGGGAGACGACAGTGAGGAAAGGGGAAGATGGCCCTCGTTGTGACTAGCGAGGCACAGAGGAGGATGATGAAGATGATAGATGGGTCAATTTGGCCTTTGGCCATCCCTAGGAAGATGGGGAAGAAGGGCTGCTAGAGCTAGGTCGGAGAAGGGCTGGAGGTAGGGATTTGAAGAGGGTTTTGGTCCTAAACAAAGCTGAGGACAATTTTTCCTAAAGGGTCCTTATATAGGTCTCAAGGGAGCTTTCCAAGCTTAGAAACCAAGCTTGGAAGCTTCGAAGCTTCATGAAATAGGAGACTCAATCCTTCAAATGATTCACATGATCCTTTGAGTAGGGAATAGAGCCTAATGTGCGGCTCAGATGGAAGAGGATTTCGCAAGGAATTCTCCTTCCAATTTTGGAAGGGATTCGTTAAGAAATTAAAGAGAAATCACTGATGGTAGAGGGATCTGATTGTAAAGAATATAACAAACTTAGGGACCCATTTGTAAGGAATTCAAAAAGTTAGGGGTTCGTATGTGAGAAAAAGAGTCAAACTGGATTGAAATGCAAACTAGGTCAAGATGATCTTTAATTGAGCCCAAATTTTGCTAAAAACCTAATTTGGATCCAAGGAATTTGATGGTGAAGTCAGATTTTGTCTTTGACCAAGTTTGAAGGGTTAATTTGCATAGAAACCCAAATTAGGGTAATTATCTGTCTAAGACTCTATTTTAGGTCAAAATGGGTTCCAATGGTGAAATCAAAGGTACCAACACTTATATAATATTTTTATATGATTTTTAAGAGGTTTAGGTGAATTTTATCCTATCTAGAATCGTAGTTAATTAAGCAGGTCTATTTTTAGGGTTTAAGATGTAGATTAATTCTCGTAACACGTGAAAACCCATTTTTGTCTGCACGAACCCTCTTATTAGACCTTTATGATCATTTGACCTTTAATTAACCCATGGGAAACCCTGTTATTGCTCTGCATTTAGGTTATGTTGTTAAAACTACTGATTTAACCCTATTTTAATGCATTTCTCTCAGAATGAATATGTAGTGAGCTATGGCTCTTTGGTGGTTATGTAGGAGCATTTATCAATGGATTATGACTAATTAAATCTAGATATGGTAGATGATGATGTTATCATCAATGCTATGATTTACATATAGCTTATTAATTAATTGATATTTACAAGTATAAATACTCTATACAAGGTATTTTTATGTATTTTTGGGTATTTTTGAGTTTTTATGGTATTTATATATTTAATAGAGGTAGGAGAAGAGAGAGAAAAGGTGAGATGATGGAAGAATCATTTCTTTTTGTATTATTGAATGTGATTCTTTTATTGAATTTCAGAGTAGACCGAATCGTCGATTGGTATGTTCTACCAGCCTGAGGGTTCAAAATACTTTAAAACTTGGCATACACTTGAAAAAATATCTAATCCTCCTCAAGACATGTTTGTTTTATTTATTTACAATTTTTTTATATTCTTTAATGTTTTTACAAATTCGTCCAAATCAGGCCTTAATAGAGTTAAAACACATGAACCTAAGGCCTCTAAGGGTGTTTCTAGGGCTGAACAATTGGTTTAGGCATTAACAAACATTCAACACAGTTTATGGAAAATGTATAAGTATCTAAACATGATTTACACTTTGAATTTCAATAAAATGTTGGAATGGACAGTTAATCCCAGTTCATGATGCTGACAGAGGTTTCAAGCAATAATTACAAGCTATTCCTAATTAGATTTGAATTCATTTTGGAAAATGAATGGTTGTTCTATGTTATACTATCAATACATGACACCATCAATCCAGTTAATTCCCAAATTCAACTCCAATTTCCTTTGAATTCTGTCATCCAGAACTTGCAACTGCCACTGCCTAATCCAGCAGTTGAAGGTACTGTTGTTTCCTGATCTGCTGTAACCTAAAATTAGATCAGGCGGTTTAGATCAGACCTTCTCAAGTTTGATCCAAACCAACTCCAAATGGTTCACATGCTCAAAACCTCAGTTGCTACCAGAGCTTAGTAGCTGATTTATTGCTACTCTTTAGAAATCCAATAGCTGAAACTGCTATAAAACTAAGCCATGAAAATCCATTTAAAGCTCTAAAATATCATCCTTAGAAGATATGAGGAGCGTTGAATCTCAGAAACTCAATTCATCAAAAATTTCTTTGAAAATCCGTCCAAACAGATAAGAGATCTATTCCAGTAGTCAATATGCTGCTGCAATATTCAACGTCTAAATCCAAGGACTAAATTCAAGGAACTTACCTTAACAATCATAAATATTCTCTATAAGGTTTGAATCCGCATTAAAACTAGATCAAAGATTAAAAACCCTAGAAATCCTAATTGACTCCCCTTTAAAGCCATAGATAGCATAAAAGAAGAAAATAAAAAAGGGCATCTAAACTCACTCAACATATCACTCCATACCTTTATTAAACCCTTTCATATCTCAATCAGAACCCAAAAACACAAATTAAACTCTTTGAGATCAGATCTAAATGTTGCCTACTTAGGTCTCTTAATCTTTCTCTCCAAGATGATTTAATCATCTTGAGATCTTGCACACCATTGATTGGTGTACAGGAGCCCTAGGTGATCCTTTGAAATCAATTGGATCTTTGCTCAAGCCTCGAATCAGTGCAACTGATTCTAATGCGCTTAAGCTACCAGACACTGCTATAAATCTGAGACTGAGTTTAAAATTGGGCATAAGCACATTAAATGATAAAAATCAAATCCAAATAGCTTAAGCCCATTGCAATCAAACCAATTTCAAGCAAAAAAACTCAATTCAGTCAATTAAACTCGATTAAAACTCAATTACTCAAGAAATTCTCCAATCAGCTTCATCAATCAAATCCAGCTCAATTGACCAAATTGGTTCAATTCAAAATACATAGAGGGTGATTGTGATCTAATGGAGTGAATGGGATATCACTCTCAAGTGGGCTTGAATGCACGGTGGATCTAGAAGCTATAGAACTTTAGATCCATAGTGGTTTTGATGGATGGAGTGGTATGATGATCAAAATAATGAGGAAAGTAAGTGAACATGAAAGTGAAGTGGTGAGGGAGTTGTATGATCACTAAGAATGAATGAAATCATCTCTTCTGATTTGAATTGATAAAAGACAGATCAGAGGAGGCATGATGGCATTACACTATCCTATGCCTAATTAACTACCAATTCCATGGTTAAGCTAATTCTACTCCTAAATGAACTATACTACACTAACAAACACTATAATTATCCTAGAAAGCAGTAAATTCTACTCTAATTGGACGAATGGGTTGCCTAGATCCATAGTGGGTTGCTGTGGCGACGAAGGGGGATGATAGGATCTTCAACTGAGGAATGAGGTCCCTGGGCTACAGCTGGTCGCTACAACGACGAATCGGAGGGGGAGACACTGCTCCTGTCATAGATGGTTGACAAAGGAGGAAAAAGAGATGAAGATGTAGATGAAAGGACCAACTTAAATAGGGAAGGAGCTGGTGGCGAGCGCAGTGGTTTGAGGGGCTGCATATATAGGCACTTCAGTGAATCTGGGCACCGCAATGGTGAGATTAGGTGAATTTAGGGCGATTGATGGATTTGAAGAAGATGGGTGCATGGGAAGCTTTAACTCAACAATGCACTATTGGATCAGATCTGGGGGAAGTGGTGATGCTATGTGCAATGGTGCATGGAGATTGGAGCGGGATCCATTATCAGATGGATGGATCAACGAATCAATGACACCTTTAGCTCATGTTCTTCACGAGCTACAATCCATGCATGAAGCACAGGTGAATTGTTGAATTTATGGAGAGGACCTTAATTAAAGTGAAATGGTGGACATTTTGTGATAAGGCCCATTAGTGGCAAAAAAGAGTAACTAGAAGTTCCATGAATGCTTACAAAGAGGCCCTTATGGTTTTTAAATAGGTCCCTAGAAGTTTTAGCTTAAGGAAAATATGAATGAATGACCTATATGTAATGTGAAGATTTCAAGGTTCTATTGATGTCCAAATGCAATGGAATTTTTATGATAGCTTAATTTGACATATTAGAAGTTAATTCAACCCTTGATTTGTACTTTTGAGCTTAGAAATATGTTTAATTAGAAATTAGATTATCAATCTATATTTATGAATAGAATATCTCATAAATTGACCTAATTATGCATTTTTAACCTAAACTTGATGCTTTGGATAATTTTTGTTAATTGCCACACTTAACCTATTTATCGTGTTAATTAGATAGTGTTTAATCTAGTTTCTAGCTTAACTTAGGCATTTTAGTTGTGATGAGCCACACCTCATTAGGGTCAAAGCCGAAATAGAACCTGATTTTTTGGTCTTGTTTGAATTTTAGGAATTGTTATACACTTAGATTAACATGAAATAAATTTTAGTTATTCCCTTATTTATTAAAAAATCTTATGAAAAATCAATAAAAATTTAGGACACTTTTGCTTCTATATTACTCAAGCATCTTGCACCAAGGGTTAAATATGCCAAATTGCCCTAACCATAAAGAAAAATCCCTCTAAACATCCTGAAAAAAATTCTCGCATACTTAGTATTAGTTAGAAAGTAATCCAAACAAAAGTCTCTTTTTGATATGACCTAGACTCCATTTATTATGATTTTTACTCAATATTAGTTAAAAACCTTGATTTTTGAGTGATCACGTAGCTTATGCTACAACAACATATTAATCCTTCGTAGGTTTCGCGTATCATAATCAAATTAAAATAAAAAAAATCCAATTTTTAATTTATCTATTTACAGGATGTTGATTTATCTTGCACTATCAATGAAAATACTTTCTTTCCCAAAAGATAATTTATATAAATACTTAATTCACTACTAATTAAACATAATGTTATGATTTGGCTTTTAAATATGGACATATACTTGAGGTTAGGTTTAAGCATTGCTAAATTACCAAAGCTTCCTTTTTTAAAATATTGTCTACTATTTTCACTTTTGTGACATCTAAAATTAAGGTATTCGTCCTGGCATCATGTTAATTTATTTTGAGCTATATATACATGTATTCTTTCTTGTTCATATGACATTTGAGGATGTATTGTAGAATGAAGCTAGTCACATCTAGAATCTTATAACGTAGGCATGAGAAGAGAAAATGTTTTATTGTCATTGATAGGAAGGGTTGGGTGTATAATAGTGTAAGGCTTTGCTCTCTTGTGACAATTATGTAATGCCCTACTGTGAAATATTTCATTTCTTCCTTACGATTCTTATACATATAAATGTATTCACTATTGATTCTAGTAGGCTATGTGTGTCAATTAGGGTGCATATATATGGTGATGACATGAGGAATTCATGTTGAAATCAAAGAGAAATCGGTGGAAACTTTAATGCCACATTGGAAGTGGGCAAAACCCAAGTAGGGTCGATAAGGAGTTTAGTTCTCATGGCTCATGTAGAAAAGGACTAAAGGAGGGGCCAGGGACCACAATTGTGTGTGCATGCCCTGCATAGGCCCGACATGGGCCAGGATTAATTAAGAATCAATTTGGAACTTGGATATTTTTGCTACAAAACTATCTTTAATTTTTGGGCTTAATTTAATCAGTTTAGTCATTTAGTTTGAGTCATTGGATTTCTCCAAATCTTACAACTCCTTGAATCGTACATGTTCACATCAATTTCCACCCACATTGCGTGGACTATTTAAGTCACATAAGCATTTTCGCATTAGTGCTCTCTCTCCCTCTCTCATTAAACATCATATCTAACATGGCTAATATTTTAGATTTACGCAATAGCTTCTCTAAGAATGTTGCAATATATGTAGACAATATGCACATGAGTCAGATATATTCAAAGACAAAATTTGAATAGATTTTATTAGAATTAGTTTAATCAATAATAGGATACACACAAAGGCTATGCATTTCCAACATAATAGTGTCGATCAAATATATTAGGCCAAGCAATTTAATCTAGGCAGGCATAAAATGGATAGATTGAGAATAAAACATCAAGAAAACAACATGCATCAGCACATGAAATGAAAATAAAATAATTTTAGAATTTACTTTAATCAAAGCCTCCCTAAAGGACTCCTTTTAGAGAAGCTATTGGTTCCAACAATACTGATGAGATGAGGTCTAGCATACTCCCCCCAAGATACAACAATCCACCTCCCTTAGCCCTTGATGCACACCCTTTGCATAGGAATGGAGATTCGATGTTGTCATGCAAGTTGAGTCAAGGGATTGACTCGATGAGATAGAGATATGAGAGGTCCTTCTCTTATCACTATGATGTAGAAGGTGTATCCTTTGAATTTAGACAGATATGTGTCTTTGTATTTGAATATACACATTTGGTGAACTGATAGTCAGCATTCACCATTTTGTTAAAATTGGAAAGCTAGTGTATATATGAGAACACAGGAGACGTATGATTTCTTAAAGGGATTACACAAATCCACTATTGTAGGTATATATAGTGGTTCGAAAGACATGCATGGGATCACTCGACATATTTTAGGATATGTATAAAATTCTATGTATAGCTGTATGAGTCTTGATTAAACTCATATATGAAAGAGAAAATGATAATCCTTTTGGAAATGAATTGGTCTTCATTCTTATCCCAATGATATAAGGAGAACATAAATATATGTAACCCTTAGTAGAGAGGACAATTTGGGAATTAATCCTCAGGGTTACATAAGTCTTTCAGTGTGAAGAATTCATGAGTATTTGGAATACCTAAGGGAGGTATAGTACTGTAAATCCTAAATGCTTCATTATAGATATAATAAAACCAATAATGATTTTAGTAGGTTCTTAATTATAGATAAATCAAATATTATTTAAGGAGTTGAATAGCATTTTATTTGGCATTTAATTGGGTAAAAAATGTTTGGTCAGCATCCAAAAGGGTTTGGAGAGAAATTAAATGCATTTTAGGTACTAAAACCCAATTGGCTAAATTGCTTAAACAGCTAATTATTCAAATAAAAAGAAGGATTTAATTCAAACCACCATATTAGGATTATTGAGATTTCCTATAAATATCTCCCAGAAGCAAGGCCAAAATACCTAATCAACATCCCCATTCACGTCCAAGAGAGAGCCACCATCTCTAGAAAGAGATGAAGAGAAGAGGATCCGCATAACTTTTGCCTCCCTTCTCTTCTTTGTCAGCCAAAAATCGAGTCAGAAGACCAAAGACCAACACTTTCGTGGGAAGGCCAACATAGTTATTGGTTGACCAATGCCATGATTGGTCGACTAGTAAGTACTGGGATCCCTTATTTATGATCTTGTTGGTGTGTCTCTGGTTTTGCATGTGGAGGATCGAGGTGAGGGTCATCTTGTAAAGACTCAGACCCTACCATATCTAGATTGACTGGGTGGAATCTTAGTCGAGTACAAAAAGCAAGCTCGAACAAGATTTGGGCCTCTCAACACATAATCATAAAACATAAATGTAGCCAAACAAATCATTCATAAAACATTAAAATAAATAATGCAAATAATGTTGTCTATAGTAATCAAGTCAACAAATCTAAAAGAGAAATTAAAAGGGTATTGTCTAACTATCAAAGTACATTAACAAAAAATAGAAAATGAAACTAAATGACTAAATGAAACTCCTGAGATCACAGACCATCTGTTGATTTTGGGCTAGTGAAAGGGAAATTTTCACTTGCAAGAAAAATATGTCATCGCAGTAATGTAAAGCATGGTGGAAGAAATCTGAACAAAAATATTTATTAGTGAAAACTAACCATGAACAGCTAGGTTGTATCCACAAAGAGGAACAATTGCAATAAATTCACGAATATTTTTCCCTTATATTCACCCAATTAAGTGCGGGATCAGTGCCCAAATCTGATGTGAAATGCGACAAAAAGAAGACACACAATAACTAAAGAATGTCAGGTTATGTGTGTAATTTTTCCTCAATAAACGAATCCAATAAAGATGGATCAGTAGTGGCATCTCATGTAATTTCCAATTGCACACATACTAAAGAGGCATCCAATGTGGAATGATGTGCACAACAAGAGCCAAGCAAATACGAGAAAGTGTAAGGACACCATTGCAAATTCACCTCAATATAATAATCAAAAATAAAAAATTCAAAAGTTGGCAATGCCGTTCGATGTAATTTTTAATTGATGCCAAAATAAAGGATTTCATCCTCTTGAGCGTGCATGAAGAGGAGGCGATGGTGGGCAGTAGGAAGCTTAGAGCAGGTTGGCATGGTCAAGAGCTACGCGTAGGCTATGACAGCATCGACAGAGGTGGTTGAAGTTGGCCAGACGACATGGAGGTGCTCACCGACGATGGTTGGTTCACGCACGAGCGTGGACTGCCGTTGGCTTGGTTGAGGGCATAATCGGTCTCGGAACGGCGTGGTGAGTGTGGGTAAGTTGATGGTGCGAAGAATCACTGCCCGTGATGGCAGTTGCATTTTGGTGGTGTTGGGTTCCTTCATTTTTGTCAGTGGAGAAAAGGAAGAAGAAGAGGAGCCGATGGTTGGGCCATGCACAGTGAGGGGGAAGACACCGACTGCTTGCATGAATGTATGGGCATGCGGGCAGTGGTGCGTGCATTGTTGTGGTTGAGCCAAGGAGGGTAAACGTGCGAGGGGGCATCAAGGTTGGTGGCACAACGGGTAGTGGGTGTGCGCTGTGGGCATCAAGGATGGTGGCACTGGCTGTGTAAGGTGAATGCATGCAAAGGTGCGGAGGTGGCTAGCCACACGCGTGGTGGCTGGTGGCAATGCGAGGTCTATGGGTTGCAGAGTTTGAAGGGAGAAGACTATCACAGAGGAGGAGGATGCAGTGGCTCTGGATGTCTAGGAAGATTCCCAGACATCTTAAGTGAAAGGGAGAGGGGACGTGCACTCCCTGTTGGTTAGCGGACACAGTCGAGGATGAGGTGAAGCACGGTGGTGATGAACTCATGGTGTTGGAGTTGTAGTCACGGTGATGATGTCGGTGCTGCCATCTGATAAACGCCAGTTTATCATCATTCTTATGCATTAAAACAAACCTAGCTCTTAGGATTTTACTCCGCAAACGGGTTTTTGGGCTGCATTTAGGCATAAAATAGGTTAGGCATGCATTGCATTTTTTATTGTCTTTTTAATATGTTTTTGTGAGTGTTAGGGATGTACAGATATATAGATCCCTAAAACCCTAACACTCAAGAAGTCAAATGGTGAAGGAGAAGCCCAAACTAGCTGGAACTTAGCCTAATCCAGCTCACCTCAGCTTGATCCAGCTCACCGCAGCTGGAACCTAGCTTACTTGAACTAGGGTTAGCTCATCCCAGCTCTATTCAGCTAATCTCAGCTGGATGGCAGCTCAAGAGAGTTCACCTTAGCTCACCCTAGCTCAAGTTAGCTCAGATCCAGCTCAACTTAGCTGAGTCTAGCTCATCTTAGCTCCCACTAGTCCACAAGGAGCTCTAGCTAGCTCAGCTAAGTTGACAGCTAACCCAATATCATAGCACCAACCCAGTTTCTATCAAAATCAGCCCCCCCCATCTCCTCCCAGTGACCACCAAGCTGCGTATGCAGAGACTTTGAGGAGTGAGGAAACCAACATGGATTTAAGGCCTTCACATTCAAATGATGAAACTGATTCTCAACCAATGCAGATTGACTCCCCTAACCTCAATAAGGAAGAAGAAAAAGAAATCCCAAAAACACCTGATTCAAACCCTATTTCCCACTCTCAAAAACTGCAATCCAACAATCCAAAATCAAAGCCCTCTGACCACAATCCTTTGGACTTATTTGAGCAAGTCAAGAGGAATATTCCCCTCCTAGATTCTCCCCATGCCTCTAAAAAATTTACTTCAAAAAGTCATGATCAGAATCTAGAAAGGTTTGTCCTTTCTAAGACAGCCAGCTCAGTTTTTCAGAGCATGCTGCCTTTCACAAAAAAGGACCAGGGCACATCGCTCATCTCAGTTGTCATAATTGACACCATTTTTTTTCGCGCCCCTCTCAACTTAGGTACCTCTAGTAATCTCACCCCCCAGTCTTATTTGAGGAATTTCGATTCAGTGATTTAAAACCTCCTAAGGTTCAATTTCAATTGGAAGATCGATCTACCATTCAACCGCGGGGAGTTGTTGAGGATAGTATTATCAAGGTCCGAAATTGTCTATTTCCGGTAAATTTGCTGGTCCTTGACATAGAGGTACCTAACTCGCTCATTAATACCATTCTTGGAAGACCCCTTTTGATTACCGCAACATCTAATATCCATTCTCATTCTGGGAAAATGAATATAAGTTGTAGTAACCTGACCTTCTTATTAGATTTATTTCTAGCTTCCAAGAGGTCCAGTGATCATAAAATTTTTGAGGATACTGATAATAAAATGGAAGCAGTATTTGAAAAGTATATGTTGATCCAATCTCATTCAGCTTTGACCACTATTGATCTAGATTTTATTGATTCTTATTCTAAGGATAATTATGTGGTCTAAGACTTTCTAGATCAACTAGGGTTTGACTTTCCCCCTTTTCATCTTCCTGATTTTTCACCAAAAATATCCACACTAACTTCACCCATCTTGCATATCACTAACTCCTTTCCCCTCCCTTTTCTATTGGACCTACCACCTGATCCACCTGAGTTTGGCCTTCATCATCAATTCAAACCATGGCCAAACCGGGGTCCTTTTTCCATTTCTCTATTTTATTTTGATCCCTTTATCTTTACCACTCATCTTTTTAGGGATCTTGAGGAAGACACTTTTATTAAAGACATTCAAGTGTCCAATTAT
Source organism: Thalassia testudinum (assembly GCA_037157565.1). Lineage (NCBI taxonomy): Eukaryota > Viridiplantae > Streptophyta > Magnoliopsida > Alismatales > Hydrocharitaceae > Thalassia > Thalassia testudinum. The sequence goes on from JAZHRO010000063.1 coordinate 103,872,221, forward strand.
TTACATGATTTTCCATCTTCCGTGCATACCTTCATGCCCGGCTGAATGGCGTAAAAGATAGCACTGGATGGGAGGTAACCCATCAATTTTTCTTGCTTTCCTTTTTTTTTTTTTCCTCTTTTTCCAGGTTTTGTTCCTCCTAAACCCGACCGTTCTTCACTAAGGTGATCCCTTTTCCCTCCTAATGCATGAGGACATGGCATATCTTAAGCATGGGGGGGTGTTTTTAAATTTGACGATGGATTTAGGATGTTCAAAACCTAAAAACATGCATTTTTGTTTAATTTATTTCCTGCTTGCATACCTAAAAAAAAATGCAATTTTCTTTAATTTATTTCCTGCTTGCATACCCAAAAAAATAAAAATGTTGAAAACTTTTTGAGGAAAAAATTTTGAAATCAGGACTAAGGTAGAAAATTTTACTTCTGGTACAATGGGATTTAACCTTTAACAAACTAAGGATGAGGATATGGATCTGATCATTAGAATTCCAAGGTCTATTTTAGACTAGATCAGATATCCTTCTCTAAAATTCCACCTGAACTCATGATAGTTCAGGTGACTTGATCCTATTTTGTAATATGGAAAGTATTTGACTTAGTTTCTGATTCAAAAACTTGCGGGTCTCAAGAAACTTCTTGTGTCAATTTTCACACATAAGCCAACACTTAAAAACAACTAAAAATTTGAAAAGCTCCCTTGTTTGGATTTAGTAAAAGTCTGAAGCAGATCATTGGTTTGATTTCTCACAGCCGAGAAGAAGGAAAATACCTTCTTTGAGGATGCGATGTCAACATGTTACCACCTCGGCGCTGCTCTACATCTATATTTCATATCTTTAGACAGAGCATTAAAGCGCATTTTAGCAGCTCAAGTGTCTTGGACGGTGCTCTACCTATAGCATCGGAGCAAGAGCTTGAGTTTGCTTGGAGAGCCCCTTTTCACCGCATCGTGTTTTGGGGTTGTGAGCTCCTGGGTGGTGTCATGGACAGTGCTATCCCGAAGTACTGGTGCCAGAGCCCCCTCGAGGAATGGTAACGGGAATGATGATCCCAACACATCTGTTGTAAGACTAAGCTAAAAATAAGCATGGTGGAGAAAAAAAATTAAAAAAAATAAAAAAATATATATAATAATAATAACACGTCCTTATAAATGTTGGCTTTTCACAAGCACAGACATAAGGTTTTAAAGGATTTTGCAAGTTTCGAATATGATTCACGAGACAGAAAAATCCTAAAAACAAACATTTCAAGTCATTTGAATTAACAAGGGGTTAATTTGTGAATTTTCTGGAAGATATATTGATCCCATTCTGTCTAATGGTTGGATCCAAAAACAAATCCTGATGTTTATCTTCAACAAATCCCATACCTCCAGTGTTTTAATCTACCAAGGTCCATTAATCTCTTTTTCTCCTCAAAAGTTGCAAAAATTAGATTTCCCAAAAATTTCGTTTTAAGTTTTGCTAAGAGACTAGCAAAAGATAAGCATGGGGGTGTGATAAACGCCAGTTTATCATCATTCTTATGCATTAAAACAAACCTAGCTCTTAGGATTTTACTCCGCAAACGGGTTTTTGGGCTGCATTTAGGCATAAAATAGGTTAGGCATGCATTGCATTTTTTATTGTCTTTTTAATATGTTCTTGTGAGTGTTAGGGATGTACAGATATATAGATCCCTAAAACCCTAGCACTCAAGAAGGCAAATGGTGAAGGAGAAGCCCAGACTAGCTGGAACTTAGCCTAATCCAGCTCACCGCAGCTGGAACCTAGCTTACTTGAACTAGGGTTAGCTCAGCCCAGCTCTATTCAGCTAATCTCAGCTGGATGGCAGCTCAAGAGAGTTCACCTTAGCTCACCCTAGCTCAAGTTAGCTCAGATCCATCTCAACTTAGCTGAGTCTAGCTCATCTCAGCTCCCACTAGTCCACAAGGAGCTCTAGCTAGCTCAGATAAGTTGACAGGAGTTCACCCCAGCTTAGATCCAGCTACATCCAACTCCACTCAGCTCCAACCAGCTGAAGAAGAACTCATCCCAGCTCAGGAAGCTCAAGTCCAGCTCCCGGGGACTCAGCTTAGCTCAACTCAGTTGAGCTAAGCTACCTTAGCTGCCTCAACCAGCTTGATTCTCCCCGGGAGCACCAGACCTAGCTCACCTCAGCTCATTTTGTTAGAAGCTAGCTTACTTTAGCTTGTCTTAGCAACTAGCAAAGAACTAGCAAGCTAAGCCAGCTAGAGTAGCCCCATGCCAGCCTCTCAGCAGCAGCCAGCTCCAGCTCCAGCTCTAGACTTCTTCTCCTCAGCTCCTTCCTCCAAAACCTAGCTCCAACACCTTCTCCTCTACTCCTCCATTAGCTAAGCTAGCTTATCTTAGCTTAACTATGCTCCAACTTCCTTGGCTTGTACCACCCCAGAAACCCACCTACCAACTCCACCCAACTAGCTCCACCTAAGCTCCACATAAGCTAACCTACTTGGAACCAACCTAACCTACCCACCACCTCCAAAAGACACCTAAAAGTGGCACCAAAAACTACCCATAACCACCCCTTAATGGCGCCACTTTTCCCTCCAAAATCCCCCCTCATCTCCACCACACAATCCCCCTTGAATCCATCTCCACCATCCACCTAACTCCCCTTCTAGAAGACCCCATGTTGGCGCCAACATGGGGGTGTCTCTCCACCACCAAAAGACACCAACACCACCATAAACACCCCCTTTAACACCCCTTGGGTTGGCGCCAACTCACCCTAGCCATAGGATCACCAACCACCCTCATCCTTCCATCCTAGCCCTCCATTTCAAGGGGCACCTTAACCCCCCATCCTATTCTATAAAAAGCCACCACCTACCACCATTTTGGGGCATCCTCCCTTAGTATATTTTTCTACCTAAACCACCTATACCTACGGCCAAGAAGAAGGAGTAGAGAAGGAGATTAAAGGGGCACATTACCAGCCCCTTTGGTGCTTTCTTCTCCCCACTCTCTTCAACTTGAGCCACGCCAAGGAGGAGGACTCTTCCACTTCAAGAAGGATGGCCAGGCAAGGGAGAAGGACCTAGGGTGGACGTCCACCTGTGGAGAGAAGCTTAGGGCACGCCCCCTTAGGGCTTGCCTTGGAGGACATCACCTTGGCGGAGCACTGCAAGGAAGGAGTTGAAGGACTCTTTTCAAGATTGGGAGCCACCAACCTTGGAGCAAGAAGCCCTCTTCTTCACCATCTATCTAGAGGATTTGTGTTTTCCTTTTTTTATGTCAATTTTCTAGTAGTAGAAGCATTCCTCTACTAGGCATTTTTGTTAAACACTTTTTTTTTAATTATCTAGTTGCCTTCTTTGCAATTTCTTGTTTGCATTTCTATTAGCTTATTTTCAGCATTCTTCACTCCCTCTCCCTAATTATTCTAGGCCTCCACTTGCCTAGAGTGAGCTTAGGGAGAGGCTCTACTTGCCACATAGAAGTAGTATTTAAATTGAAGTGTAAATCACTTTTCCCGCCATCAGTTCGCATGTTGCCTTAGCTTAAAAAAAAAATGATATATTGAAAAAAAATATACCAAAAAGAAAGTTGAGATTTATATTCCTAGCAAGAGAATCAATTTTGCAACCATATTGCCTCCTTGGACGACCCTAGATACTTCCCTATCTAGGATTATAAATTTAAGAGCGAAAGCGGATTTACGCGTTACAACGACCTAATTAACAAACCGCGTAAAATCGCTATCATCATCTTTGACCGCGGTGATGGGAACATCATGGGCGAGATGCGGTGGTGATCGTGGTCATAGTTGTGGCACTCGCGGTGATGGATCGAGTCTGTCTTGGAGGGATGGCCCTCCTCATCATGATGAGGGAGATGGTCCTGGAGAGGGAGTTTCCTCCCCGTGGAGTGGGAGATGCTATTACGCAGACGTCGTATGCCCAGCTATATAGAGAGAAAAGAGAGAAAGAATCAGAGAGAAATTTGAGGGAAAGAGAGAGAGTATGAAGAATAAGGAAATTAGAGATGTGGTCATGGCCTTGGTTGGATTTTGTCCAATATGAGACTACTCATTTCTGTTTTTAAATAAATTTGTTAAGAATCACTAAAAGGAAACAAGCTTCCATAGACAATCCATGTTGATTTTCTTGGGAATTTAAATGTCATGATGTCAATCTAATTGATATGATGCTAATAAAATTGGACTCTCAAAACTAATCCAACATCAAAAATAATTAATCAATTAATATAAATGAAATGCAGGAAATCCAAGGCTAAATCAATTTAATCAACATATTGCATGCTCTAAATTAAAGGCATGCCCAAATAATAATGCACTTAGGCACTAAATTAGTCCACTAAAGTGGACCTATCAAATTCCCTAATGCCTATGTTTTGCTAGTCCCGAGCAAAATCATTTGGATCAGACCAGGTCTCTAGGCTAGATTTTACTGTCAGGATGCCTTATCGTGTTACACCTCTAGAGATTAGATCAAAATACCAACTATAGGCCTAAAGGTACTCAATTACCAGCCAAGATACGGACCTAACCAGCCTCAGCCTTGGGTCCGCCGTGAAGGTTTCTAAGGCCCATAAAAACTACCCAGAGGTTCGTTGACTCCAGCAGTTAAAGCACCCGTGCGTATGTGTAACAAGTCTAGGTTTAGTTTGCCAGTGCATTTTTAGATAAGGGAAAGATACATATTTATTTTGAGAGTTTTCTCTCTTTTTCTTTTTAACTTCCACTAAATCCAACATTGGATTGGCCCTTAACATGATCTGTATTGGATTCCTTGTTCCCACCATCAATCCTCGCAGGATCCCTGGCAATTGATGCTTCGAGATAGCACCGCCCATGGCAACCCTCAGAACCCTGGCTATCGACACTCCACGATAGTGCCGCCCATGGCATTCTGTAGCCAAATTCAGACCCTGGCAATCGACATTTTGGGATAATACCGCCCATGGCACTTGAACAAGCACAAGGTGCTTCCGTGCCATCGGTAGGATATTTAGATATCCTAGGAAACAAGTACTGAGGAGACGGTATGCTATAACGCATCTTCGAGGTGAGTATTTTTCATTCCTCCTCTCCACGTCAAGAACTCATCCAATCAACCTATGTATTCAAGCCGCTCCTAAGCCAACCTTTCAGGAAAACATTTTCAGAATAGAAACCTTTGGCATTATTTTTCATTATGCGAATTGAACCAGACCGGTGTGTGATTTTTGGGTGCCTAGGTTACCAAGTCTCGCAAACTAAAGGGTAGGTAACGGGTCGAATACTCCCTAAGCCTTAGACTTAATACATCAGCCTCGCAACTCCCTCAACCTCTTGAGGAAAAGTCCAGATCTTAACAAATACATGAATGTTCAAGCCCTAAAACAAACCTAGGAGGCCTAAAGTCAGTATCCCTCTCTTATCTCCTTTTCTCTAGCACTTCAAGAGTTAATCATTCATTCTAGCCCAGAACTTAGGTAACTCTTCCATAATCAAATGCTAGGACTAGCACAATTTTTCACATTTTCTTCTTTGTGTCTCTTTCTTCTTCTCTCCCTCTTTCTCCTCAATATATTTGCAATTCAGCTCACAAAGATTCCATCTCCTTCTTTCTCTCTCGTCTTTCTTTTTTTTTTGCAATATGGATGCCCTAACTGCATGCAAAATATGTATAAATGCTATGAAAAGCCTCAGGTTATACCCCCCCATGCCTAAATCTAACAATGTTCACATTGGGAAGCAAAAGCAAGGAAAGATATTACCTAAGGTGGAGTTGGGATGTCTCCCAAGGGTGATTCCTACAAATCAGGCTCTAGAAGGAAAGTAGAAGGAGACCTAAAGAAGATACGTAACAAACCTAGCCTAGCAACTAAGTAACCCAAGATGTTGGCAAGCTGGTGATGGAGAGTGATGCCAAAAGCTCACCAGATGCAGGTGAAAATAGGGTACTCTTGCTCTCTTGTTGGAGGTTTCACATAATACACATGAGCAGTGACTACTAGGGGTGTGCGGTGTGGAGGCAAAGGCTCCTTAAGTGGATATGTGTGGGAAAAAGAGGGTGAGAAGGACACCCTAAGGATGATGGGCTGACATGGACAAGTGTCGATCCATACTCGCCACTCTACCATAGGTTGTATCCCCCCCGTAAAGTAGGAATGTGAGCAAAGATTTTAGCAAGCTGTTTTTGTAGGAGTGTAAGTCTCTCAGTTGCGGGGTGGGGAAGAGGGTCAAAGAGGGCTTGAGAGGTTCAACATTCATCCTCGACAACCATTCTAGTCCCTGAATGTCATCAGAAGCAGTCTTAGTTACTGATTGACTTTCATCTTGCCTATCATTGACGTGCACATCTTGGAATGGGCTCAAATGTTCATCTTCCAAATTGAACCGATCAAGGATGTCGCCCATTTCATTATCATGTAAAGGTGGGTTGGAAACAATAGGAGTGTGAGTGTCCTCAATAAGGACATCCCCAGGTTTTTATTCAATGTTGAGATCCTACTCCTGGGGTGTATAGATTCCTTCATCAAGAGTATTAATTGCTTCCATTTCTTCCCAATGTTTGAAAGGATGATCTTTGTAGTCAAAGGTATGTAAGAATCTAAATTTGGCTAAATTAGTAATATACTCAGGGGTAAGTCCTCAAACAAAACATATTCCCCCTAGAGTCACTTAATACTCTATGTTCGGGCCTCTCGAAGTATCATCATCCTTTCTACGTTTTGTCCCTCTTACCCCTGAGACTCAGGAAAATCTTCCATGCTAGGATCAAGTGTTTCAAGTGTTCCCTTGTCCTCCTCAAAAATCAACTCTTAATGTCCCTCAGACCAATATTGATCCAAGTCTTTCAATTTGGTATCAATTCCCTCAGGGTCACTTGTGTTGGGTACCTGTAAATCCTGAAAATGTTCAATGACAAGTGTTGGTCCCCTAAGGAGAGGATAGTGGTTGTTATCACTTCCTTCCAAAATGATTTTGTCTGGCATCCAAGACTTCTGGAATTTGTTAACTTCAGAATCACAATCCTCAGGTAGATCTAACTGAGGTGCAAGGTCCTCAGAGGTGTAAAGTATAGGTTCGACATCCCTAGGATGGGGTCCAGATTCTACCTCAAAATCCAGAATGGGAGTTGGGTTGACTTTTTGACTGTGACTCATTTCATCAAATGTAAAAAAAATACTATCATTCAGGTTGAGTTCATCTAATGGGACCATCTTTCCCTTCTTTTGACTCCAATTAGGATCAGGTGGATAATCACTAGGATTATCTTCTGGTGGGCATATCTCATGGGGGATGTCTAAGTGATAGCTACTCCTCAAAACAAGATCCCTGTTGTCACTGTTTTCCTTGAAATTATCTTGGTAATTGGGGGTATAGAGGTAGGGATCAGAATGGACTATAGGAGGGTCGCTAAGCTTGCTAATCTCTTCAGTTAATCTTTGACTATTCCTCAAAATCTCTCTCATAGAATCCATCATTTCTTTTTGTTGTTTTTGCATTTCTATTATAAAAGAGGAGAGGCTACAATCAAATTGGGGAGGATAGTCAATCTTAGGTTCAACTTGCCTAGGAGTATCGGTCCAACCTTGATAAGCAATCATGGGAGAGCTAAAGCTAGGATATGCTTTGACAGAATCCGTTTTCGTGCGTTTTGAAAGTCGTTGGAAATCGTAGTATAGTTGCACAAAAACATTCGTCAAAAATAAGTTTGTAAAAATTATGAGACTTGAGTCCCGGTCGTTCGTCTCTGGGAGGCATTTGTTTTAGTTTTGCAATCAATCTTTTTGCCGCTCTACTTTGTTTAAAACTACACGTTGGTTTATGATTATTACGTATTGAACTACAACATGCTTAGTTGCAAGTATATCAAGAATTAAAAGTAGGCAACATTAATCACATAAAAGATATTGCAATGAGTTCATGGTGATTCTCAACACATAGACATATATATATAGAAAAGCATTTTTCATTCATTCAGTGGGAGAGTTGTTTGCACAGGAAATTTAGAGGAAAGCTTATACATGAATGCTTGAAATGGAAATCTAAGTACCAGAAAATGACTGCATACAAGAATCAATGGGGGGATTTTGCATGCATCAATGGGGGAGAATTTAAGACTATGCTATTAAGCAGTAATAAAAGCAGTAAAAATCATGGAGAGAATAAACTAATTCTAGTAGAATAGAGGGCATTCAGGGGTGGTCCCCAATGGCCTTGGAGTGGTTGGGAGAAGAATGAGGGGCGGCCAATGTAGCTTAGGCTGACCCTTGGAGATAGGGAGGATTGATCCAGCATCCCGGCATGATGTCCTCCATGATGGTGGTGAGCTCGTGGAGGCGGAGTAGCTAACCTAAGTGATGGTGGGCATGTATGGACCTAATGAGGTGAGTGGTGCTAACGTGCTGTTGTGCGTGTGTTAAGGAGTGTCGTTATAGTCGCACTTGCAACGTCGGTTTTAAAATAAGTAAATGGAGGTGAGTCCGAGTGTCGATCTCAGGGAGGCGTGAAAATTGGATTTTTGCTTATCACTTGTCACGGAAAGTGCCGAGTTTTGCTTGCGAAGGATGCGATTTTGAAAAGCGAGAGAGAGATAGAGAGAGATTAGGGTTAGAATGTTCCTTGTTTGATCATGCAACTTGAATGGAAATTAAAGTGACAATTGAATAGAAAATAAATTCATTAATCATGCACTTGTAGTTCATAGCTTACAACTTTAAATACATGCTTCAAAAAAAAATAATGGAAAGCTTAAAAGAGAGAGAGAGAGAGGGTGGAGAGCGACGAGGCAGCCACGACGATGGAGGAGGCTTCGTCGATGGCTCGTCGTCTCCGGCGATTACAAGAGGGCCTAAAGCTAGCTAAGAGAGGGGTGGAGTAGTTGTAAGGGGAGTGAATGCCTTGAGTGAGTGGTTGGAGGGGGTTTAAATAGGGTTAAGGGCTTCCTAAAAGAAGAAGGGGCTTTAGCAATGTCTAGAGCGTCGCTAAAACCACTCCCAAAAGCATCGGTGAAGCCCTCCAGCCGTTGGTTAGCCGCCCGCCTTGTTTCTTCTTCTTGTGCGATCCATGGCTGCTGCGCGAGAGTCGTCCAATCGAAGATTGGACGGCTGAGATCCCTCCTCGGCTACGTTGGGATCGTGCCTCAGGCGTGCGTGTGCGCTGGCATCATCGCCCGGCGTGCGTGCGCACGTGGGTGCCTGTGAGCTACGGTTGCGTCGCGTGGCGAAATCTTGGCCGGCCGCTGCTGATCGGGCGGCCCAATTTCGCCACGCGCTACCACTGTCTTCAATTTCGGCTCTGTGCAGCTCGAACCAGCGTCACGTGCATGCAGGCATGCGCGCTAACCGTTGCTCCACGCCCGCGCTTTGTCGTGGTGACTGCGGGCAGGCGCGTGAGTCTCGGCTATTCGATTGAAGATCGACGGCCGAGATCTGATCTCGGCTAGATGAAGGGTGGCGTGCGGTGGAGCAAGGGACTGACATGGAGCAATATGGGCCGTTGATCTCCAGATCAATGGTCAGAACTTCTTGGGCCCATTGTAGGAGCTTCGGATGTCGGATTTGGCCGATCTTGGTCCGTTGGACTTCGTTCGTCGTTCTGAATCCATCCGTGCGGTCCGATTTCTCATCTGAGGCCTGCTTTGATAAATTCTTACACAAATGGCCATTAATATAGTTTTATAAGCAATCTTGGTACATGATGCATGCAATGCTCCCATTCTACTTATGTTGTGCCTTTTATTCTTAAGATGGGCCATATTCAACATAATTATCACCCCCATGTGCAGTGTTATCATACCCCCATGCTTACTCCTTGCTAGTCCCTAGCAAGGTTTATTCTAGCCTTTATTTCCTTTCAGAATTTAAGAAGTAATTGCTTGGACACTTCGTTACTTGTCAATAAGAGGAAATATATGAAGATCTTAATCTACAAAGACTAAGCAGTGCCCGGGTGTCTGCCAAAATAAGAATCGCCTGAATCCTTGCTTTAATGTATATAACTATACATATGCATATATGTATATATATATTTTTTAGAATTTTTTCGGAATTCAGTGTGGGTTGGTAACTTTTTACGGCTACCCAACCCACCCAAAACTCGGTTAAAACCCTAAGTGCTAAGCATCTTGGTGTGAATGATGTGATAGACTTACTTAACGGTAATTGAGACAGACTTCGGGTTTCTACGCCTCTAGGTGACCGGAAAAGGAAATAAAATTGCCTGAAGGTGTATTTGCTCAATTGGTAGCTTTCTCTCTACGTTTGTTTTAATTGGGGTCAACACAAGGATTTTTCCAGTGTATATCTCCCCAGCTTGTACTACTTCCCCACTTCTTCCTTAAGTGTTTTGGTCTTTTTTTGTGCAGTTATTGAGCTGGGCTCTGGACAACCGATCAATGGGCTGTTACCGACGATCACTTGCCAGCCATACTTGTGCAGTGAAGTGTGATTTATTTTCTTTTCTTCTTCTTCCCTTTTTTTTTATTCGTAGGTGGCTTCCTTGATCTCAAATGTACCTAGAGGCAATGAAGAAGAAATGGCCTGTGGCTGGGTTCTGGACAACCTGCCAATGGGCTGTTACCCACGACAACTTGCCAGCCATACCACCCTAGAGAGTTGATTAGCTACCCAATTTCTGTCAAAATCTCCGAGAAGTGAGTCTATGCAAAAATGTGTGCAGATGCTTAGACTCAAGGTTTTTCTGAGTTAGAGGGTGAGTTGATAAGTCGTATACTTATCACCTTAGGTTGATTAGAATAGCTTAAGGTTGCAAGGATTCGAAGTTAAATCCATATTTTAACGGACACCAGGGCTGATTAAGCCTGAAGGCCTGAAAAGTCTAAGTGTTTAAGTTCTTTTTGTATTATTTCCCACTATTGACAAGTTTCTAATGCCTAAGTTTTCTTCCTAAATTTAGATTTTTATTTATTTATTTATTTATTCAGACTGATTAAATGAGCTCAGGATTATGTAATTTACTACCCCCATGCTTAAGTTGGACAATGTCCTCATTGGCAAGTACATGGATGCAAAAAGGGTTCAGAAAGATAGTACCTGAGTGACGTAAACTACCAGATCAGTCTGAATTCTCTGGGTTGCCTCCCAGGGAGCACTGAGTTTAACGCCTCCAGCTGGGCGGTGCTCGGTGTCAGCCCTCAACGAGGGTGACACTTTCCTTTGGGGGAACTTGGGCCAGGAAATGCGTCAATCTTTAACCATTAACTGTAAAAGTGTGCCCAGTGTTAGGATTAACGATTTCAACCACCCCATTAGAGTAGGGTTGAACCACCTGAAATGGTCCTGTCCATTTGGACCTGAGTTTCCCTGGGAAGAGTTTTAGGTGGGCGTCAAACAGCCAGACTTGTTGGTTCAGCTCAAAGGTTTTTCTATGAATGAGTTGGTCGTGGACGGCTTTCATTTTCTCCTTATACAGTTGACTATTGTCAAAGTCGTCCCGACGAATTTCTTCGAGCTCAGATAATTGAAGCATCCTCTGCACACCGGGTAACTGGGGATCCATGTTACATTGCTTGATAGCCCAGTAAGCCTGGTGTTCCAATTCTACAGGAAGATGGCAGGCCTTGCCAAAGACCAGGCGATAAGGCGACATGCCTATCAGGGTCTTGAAAGTGGTCCTGTATGCCCACAGGGCATCATCAAGTCGTGTGGACTAGTCTTTCCTGTCAGGTCTCATAGTCTTCTGTAAAATGTTCTTGATTTGTCTATTTGAGACCTCGGTCTATCCATTTGTTTGCTGATGATACGGGGTAGCAATGCGGTGGTTCACCCCGTATTTTCTAAGTAGGGCACGAAATTGGGAATGGATAAAATGGCCTCCACCATCACTGATCATGGCTTTGGGTATTCCAAACCGGGAAAAGATGTTCTTCTTAACAAAGTCCATGACAGTCCTATGATTACATAGTCGGGTGGCGACGGCTTCAATGCATTTGGAAACATAGTCTACCGAGACCAGGATGTACTTGAAGCCGTTGGATGGTGGAAAGGGGCCCATAAAATCGATACCCCAAATGTCGAAGATTTTGATAATCAAAATGGGCTGAAGGGGCATCATATCTTTCTTGGTCATGGTCCCCAGCGTTTGGCAGCGTGAGCAAGTCTTGGCAAAGATGTGTGCATCCTTAAATAGGGACGGCCAGTAAAATCCAGACTGCAAAACTTTTGCAGCTGTTTTCTGTCCAGAGAAGTGGCCGCCACACGCTTGGTCATGACAAAAGGGAAGCACACTTTGAACTTTGTCTTCGGGAATACACCTCCTGATGATCTGATCAGCACAGAGGCGAAACAGCATGGGATCATCCCAGAAATAGTGCTTGGCCTCAGCCAAGAACCTGCCCCATTGCTGTCTGGACCAACTGTGCGGGGTTTGTCCTACAACCAGGTAATTGACATAGTCAGCATACCATGGCATTTCTTGTCTTGCACGGCTAGGATGTGTTCATCAGGGAAGGCATCAGATAGAGGTAGGGAGGGTCCGGATGAAGTCTCGACAAGTGGTTAGCCACCACATTCTTCGATCCAGCCTTGTCTCGGATTTCCAAGTCAAATTCCTGCAAAAGCAGGATCCATCTGATGAGCCTGGGCTTTGCGTCCTTTTTGGCCAACAGGTGCCGGATGGCTGAATGGTCAGTGTAAATAGTCACGTGGGATCCCAACAAGTATGATCGAAACTTTTCAAGTCCAAAGACTATAGCGAGCAACTCTTTCTCTGTGACTGTATAATTACGTTGGGCCTTGTCCAACATTTTGCTCACGTAGTAGATCACCACGGGCTTCTTGTCTTGCCTTTGTCCCAGGACAGCGCCTATGGCAAAATCTGATGCATCACACATAATCTCAAAGTCCTGGGACCAGTCTGGGGGTTGAAGTACAGGTGCGATGGAGACTAAGTCCCGGAGGGTGTGATAAGCCTGGATGCAATCAGGAGACATGTGGAATATGGCGTCGTTGGCTAGAAGGTCAGTCAAGGGTTTTGAAAGCTTGGAAAGGTCTTTAATGATCCTTCGGTTGAAGCCAACATGTCTTAGGAAGGAGCGAATCTGTCGGACCGAACTAGGTGGAGGAAGTTTGGAAATTAAATCAACCTTAGCTCGATCTACCTCGATGCCCCTATGTGATACGATGTGACCGAGGACAATTCCTTCTTGAACCATAAAATGGCTCTTTTCCCAACTTAACACCAGGTTAACCTCGATACATCGTTTCAGGATTTTCTCCAAGTTGCTCAAACAATGGTCAAATGAATTCCGGAATACAGAGAAATCATCCATAAAGACCTCCAAGTATTCACCCACCATTTCTGAAAAAATGGCTAGCATGCAACGCTGGAAGGTCGCAGGTGCATTGCATAACCCGAACGGCATTCGACGGAATGCAAACATGCCATATGAGCAAGTGAATGTGGTCTTTTCCTGATCTTCCGGAGCAATTGCGACTTGGTTATATCCTGAATATCCATCCAGGAAGCAAAAATACTTCTGCCCTTCCAATCTTTCAAGGATTTGGTCAATGAATGGCAAGGGGAAGTGGTCCTTCTTAGTGGCTTCATTAAGCTTCCTATAATCAATACACATCGGCCATGCAGTGGTGGTGTGGGTGGGGATGGATTTGCCATGATCATTGGTGACAACAGTGAGCCTAGCTTTCTTTGGAACCACTTGAGTGGGGCTCACCCAGGGGCTATCGGAGATAGGGTAGATGATGTTGGCATCAAGCCACTTGATAATTTCTTTTTTAACGACCTCCCGCATGTTTGGGTTTAAACGTCTCTGCATCTGGTGGGAAGGTCGAGCCCCATCTTCCAAGTAAATCTTATGGGTGCAATAGGTGGGGCTAATTCCTTTTAAATTCGAAATGGTCCAACCAATGGCGGCCTGATGTTCTGAAAGGGTCGTAGTCAACCTGAGTTCCTAATCCTTGGTTAGATGAGAATTAATAATCACTGGGAAGGTCTGGTCAGGTCCCAAGAAGACGTACTTGAGATTCTCGGGCAATGGTTTAAGTTCAGGTGTGGGTGGAACCACAGTCGATGGGAAGGGAAAGGGCGGGAGTTGATCAACATCGATCTCTTCAAATGGTGTTGCGTGATGGTAATCAGCCTTACAGAGGTCCACGGGTAATGATGGTGACGGGTCAGAACAGTCACTACAGGTTTGGTGGTCTGATACAGAACTGAGGGTGAGGCATTCCTCGATTAGAGTTTCCATGGGATCATGTTCCTTAATGCAATCTAAATCAAAATACTTTGTCGCTCGAAAGATATCCAATTGCATTTTCCTGTCCCTGAAGGCGATTTCCATACATCCTGTGTCGCAATCAATGTGTGCTTTAGCCATAGCTAAGAAAGGTCTGCCTAAGATTATGGGTGCATTCTGTAATTTTTCAGGGACTTCCATGTCGAGCACCAAAAATTCGACCGGGAAATAGAAGTCCTTGACCCGTACAATCACGTCCTCGACAACCCCCTTCAGGGTATTCACTGATCTATCAGCCAGCTGGATGGTGACAGGGGTTGGTGTCAGTTCCCCAAAACCAAATTGGTGGTACAGGGTTGTTGGAATCAGATTGATAGAAGCACCAAGGTCCAGGAGCGCTCTATCAAACGTCATGTCCCCGATATTGCAGGAAATCAGGGGCTCTCCTGGGTCAGTTCGCTTGAGTGGAAGGTTGCTTGATATTACAGAACTTGCTTGCTCAGAGAGTACAACCTTCCTAGGTGCTTGAGGTCTCAGCCTACGCTTGGGTGTACAGGCATCCTTTAGAAACTTGGCATAAGCAGGGATGTGTTTGACGGCTTCAAGGAGCGGGATATTAATCTATACTTGCTTAAAAATTTCCAACAACGCCTCAGTTTCCACAGTATTCTTCTTTTTCTTGATTATTTCCAAGGCCTCAGGGTAGGGTGTCGGAATGTGGATTGTTCCATGTCTGGGTCCTTGGTTGGTTCTTCTTCTGAGTTGAGTATTTCAGCGGGTGAAGTCTCGGGGAGAGTCGGCCATTTGGGATCCTGGGTTTTGGTGCCGCTTCTCAAGGTCACCGCATTCGCAAAGGCATTGGGGCCATGGGTTGATCCTTGAGAAGACGAGGACGAAGAAGCACCAAACCCAGGAGGTGTTTGCGGGGCTGGCTGGATCATGTGAACCTGCCTGGGGTTGCTTTGGAACCCTTGCGAATTGGGGCCTCTATTAATTATGTTTTGCGGGTTTGGTTGTGGTTGGGAAGGTAGGGATCCTTGTTGTTTACGGTCCAAGAGTTGGCTTAACTGTCCCTTTACCAAGGCCATTTCCTCCTGATGTTTCTGGTTCATGTCAGCCATCATCTTTATTAAGGTATCCATTTGGTTTTGTGGCGGAGGGGCCGCCCTATTCTGATTATATTGGGGTCTAACTGGTGGTCCTTGCTGATAGGGGGCAAGTGTGGCTGCTGGTTTGGCCTAGGCTGGTTTTGGAATTGCAGTTGTCTCTGGTTTGTCCAACCAAAGTTGGGGTGGTTACGCCAGCCAGTGTTGTAAGTGTTGGAGAAAGGGTCAGGTTTCGCATAACCTTGGACAGCTTGCACATCATCTAGGATAGCCGATGTTGATGAAGAGGGGAGGGAGTAATCAAGGGTCGAGGGAGCAAAGGTCCTTGCCTGGAACGTTGTTAGGGGTTGTTCCAGGTTCAATTGGGTAAAGGGCTGGACCAGGTCAACATTATGTGCTCCCTTTGCTAGGGAGAAAGTCTGCAAGGGGTTCCTGGTTTGGTTCAGTAGCTCATCAATCCTTTTGTCCACCAATTCCACTCGATCAAACTTCTTGGCAATGATGTCCATGTCAACCATTCTAGAATTTGCTTGCACCTCATAAATCCCACCACGGGGTTGACTGGACCTGTTAAACTGGTTCATGGAGGCATTGTTGAGCGAATTCTCACTCATAGACTCAAAGAGCTCAAACGCACTCTCCTCATCTTTGTTCAGGAAGTTTCCCTCGCATGAGGCATCGACGAAGTTTCGTAGGTTGCTGTCCAGACCATGGTAGAATATCTGGGCCAATTGCCACCTTGATACTTCATGGTGTGGGCATTTCCTCAAAAGTTCGTTTAATCTTTCCCACGCCTCATGAAATTGTTCCCCACCCTAGAGTGTAAAGGTAGTGATAGCTCTTCTGAGGGCATTGGCCTTTCCTATGGGGAAGAATTTCTTTAAAAATGCATGCCTCAGTTCTTCCCAGGTGGTGATGGGTCTACCTAGGGTTCTAAGCCAATGAGAAGCCTTGTCTCTTAATGAGAAGGGGAGCATCTTGATTAGAACAATGTCAAGGCTAATGTTCCTAGGTTTCACAATTTGTGCTATGAGGTCGAGATCCTCTAGGTGCTGAAAGGGGTCCTCATTTGAGCTTCCATGAAAGTGGCTCTGGATCAGACTTAAGACATTCGGTTTTAGCTCAAAATCATCTCCCCCCTCGGGGATCCTAAGGTGTGGCTCGACTCTAATAGCAGAGGGATTATAGAAATCGTGGAGGGGCCTCGGCTGATCCTGAAATGGCGGTAAATCAAGTGGTGGTTGCCTTGGTATGTCTTGGAAAGGTGGTGGTGGTTGTTCTTGTGGGTTCTGTAACCGTTGTATGGCTTGCATGATGGTGTGGATTTGTTGTTGCTGAAGCCAGTGGTTAGCATTGATTTGAGCTTGGATGATGGCCATAGCGTCTGGTGGGGGTTGATCCTCAGCCTCATCTACCCTAGGTTCAGCCATGTTTCCAACAGAATTACGTCGCCTAGATTCCTACCTCAAAACACACAACTTAGGATGTAGTAAGCGTCTCCCATGCATACACTAGAGAGGAACAGGAGGGGATGCGGAGGGCGATAGATGCGAGAAATGTGTTTCAATCAAGCACATAAGCCTAGTCCATATGGTTTATTCCTTAGGAGACCTAGAAATCTCACAAAGGGTGATTAAGTCCGTAAGCACTAGACTCCTCTTCCCGAGGCTAATCTGGCCAGGTTGAATACGAGGGGATTTCAGGGAAGGTTCTTCCTTTGGCTTGCGCCTCTAGTTCCATAGACGCGACAACCGCGGTCGTTTGACACTGCCCCGTAGCCTAGTCACCACATTCTACCAAGGGAATGAAAGTCAAGTGCTTAGCGAACAAAACCTCACCTTTTGAGACTTAACTCAGTCCTGCCTAGGGCACGTCTACTCAGTTTTAAAGGACTAGGATAGTGCTTGTGCTTAGGGTTATGTGATGAGGTGTTGATTGGGGTGGTGCCTCTTAATTTTCCACTTTCAAGGTGTGTGCTTCTAGCAAAACATGATTTTCAAGCAAGGATTTGTTAAGATGTGGTGTCTTTAAGTGTTTCATCCTTACTTTAGTACTTTTTAGGGTTGACATGTCTTAATGTTTTCAAACAAGTTTCAGTGGGCACGTCAAGTTTTGCACACAACTCAGTGAAAGTAGATTTCCTTTTTATTCTGTAGAGGCTCTAAAACCCTAATGTACTCATCCTAATGATCATGCAGCTTCTATTAGATGAGTCGATTTTAGGGTTGAGTGGTGCGGCCCAAGTCAACTCATGGTGGCTTCGCAAACACCACTCAAGAAAAAGAAAAGAACACTCCAAGAATTTATTCAGAATGTTAGAGTGTACATTTTTTTTTTGTGGGGTGATGTGTTAATGATGTGCGTCAAGCAATCGTACACCACGCCAATTTTTTTCAATCTTTACAATTTTTTTTAGCTTTTTCACGCAAGCAAACAATCATGAGAGAAAGATTACTCACTATCCGTCCTCGTAGCGCCTACTCCCTAGCTACCGTCGTGGGATGCATCGCTTCACCGTCCACGCGCCGAATTCCTGCAACCATCAAGTAAAAAGGAAAATAGGGCATTAGACGATGTGAGGATGAATGTGGAATGGAGGTGATAAAAAAAATCCGTTGCCTCCCCAGCAACGGCACCAAAAACTGACATGCTGTTGTGCGTGTGTGTTAAGGAGTGTCGTTATAGTTGCACTTGCAACGTCAGTTTTAAAATAAGTAAACGGAGGTGAGTCCGAGTTTCGGTCTCAGGGAGGTGTAAAAATCGGATTTTTGCTTATCACTTGTTGTCATGGAAAGTGCAGAGTTTTGTTTGCGAAGGATGCGGTTTTGAAAAGCGAGAGAGAGATAGAGAGAGAGAGATTAAGGTTAGAATGTTCCTTGTTTGATCATGCAAATTGAACGGAAATTAAAGTGACAATTGAATGGAAAATAACTTCATTAATCATGCACTTGTAGTTCATAGCTTACAACTTTAAATACATGCTTCAAACAAAAATAATGGAAAGCTTAAAAGAGAGAGAGAGAGGGTGGAGAGCGATGAGGCAGCCACGGCGGTGGAGGACGCTCCGTCGGAGGCTCGTCGTCTCGAGCGATTACAAGAGGGCTTAAAGCTAGCTAAGAGAGGGGTGGAGTAGTTGCAAGGGGAGTGAATGCCTTGAGTGAGTGGTTGGAGGGGGTTTAAATAGGGTTAAGGGGTTCCTAAAAGAAGAAGGGGCTTTAGCGACATCCAGAGCATCGCTAAAACCACTCCCAAAAGTGTCGGTGAAGCCCTCTAGCCATTGGTTAGCCGCCCACCTATTTTCTTCTTCTCGTGCGATCCGCGGCTGCTGTGCGAGAGCCGTCCGATCTTCGAGATCCCTCCTTAGCTGCGCTGGGATCGTGCCTCAGGTGCACGTGTGCGCAGGCGTCATCGCCTGGCGTGCGCGTGCGCGTGGGTGCCCATGAGCTACGGTTGCACCGCGTGGTGAAATCTTAGCTGGCCCTACTGATCGGGCAACCCAATTTCGCCATGCGCTACCTCCGTCTTCAATTTTGGCTTCGCGCGGCTCGAACCCGCGTCGCGTGCGTGCGGGCATGCGCTCTAACTGTTGCGTCACGCCCGTGCTTTGTTGCGGCGACTGCGAGCGGGCACGTGAGTCTCAGCCATTCGATCGAAGATCGATGGCTGAGATCTGATCTCGGCTGGATGAAGGGCGGCGTGTGATGGAGCGGGGGGCTGACGTGGCACAATATGGGCCGTTGATCTCCAGATCAACGGTCAAAACTTCTTGGGCCCATTGTAGGTGCTCTGGATGTCGGATTTGGCCGATCTTGAGTCCGTTGGACTTCGTTCGTCGTTCTGAATCCATCCGTGCGGTCCGATTGCTCATCTGAGGCCTGCTTTGTCAAATGCTTACACAAATGGCCATTAATACAGTTTTATAAGCAATCTTGGTACATGATGCATGCAATGCTGCCATTCTACTTATGTTGTGCCTTTTATTCTTAAGATGGGCCACATTCAACATAATTATCACCCCCTTGTGCAGTGTTATCAGGTGCCAATGAAGCCAAGGGATGTGAATGGGTGTGTTTGGCTGCCCATGGGTTCTTTTTATAGACCCAATGGCTTCTCTCTAGAGAGAGTCCAAGAGTGGTCGGCCACATGTGGGTGGAGGTGGTCTTTGAGATCCAAAAATTGTGGATCTCAATTTGAATGCCTCTTGGTTGCTAAATTTGGCAACAAAGAGGTGGCACCATCTCAAGAGAACTCTAGAGAATTCTAGAGAAGTGTGTGCGTGAGATGGCTAAGGGTGTTGGACGTCCCATAACTTATCTGGACATCCAGATAAGGGTTGGAACTAGGGTTTTAAGGCTTCCTAGGGTGTTGTGACCTAATCTAAGGGTGGCTAAGGCTTGGGGAAGTCTCTAGGCTATCCTAGGGCTAGGATGGACCTAAGCTCTTCACATTTTACTGCTTTATTCCTACTTAATAGAATAGCAAACCTTTAACCCCCTTACATTATTGTTCCTATATCTAAACTAAGCTTTCTACTCCAGCTTTGCTACACTCCTGTTATTTCTGATCCAGCTCCAAATCAAGCTCCTGATCAGCTTATTCCCTACAATCGACATAATTCACTTAATCAGCACATTATAACATTATTTTATGCATAGCTAAAGGAAAGCAGTAAAGATGCAGATAATGCGTATGCATGCATGAATTTCCCTAACTTATGCTAAGTTCTAGCTTAATCTAGGTCAATTAAGACCTATGATTGCTGCGCAGTCACCCTTCTCCTAGGTTCTACTCTTAATCCCCAAGTTGGAGATTAATAAGACTAATGCTTATATAGTAGGAGTAAGAAAGATCCCATTGTTCATCAGATGATGGATAATTGCAAGTCATGGGATTGGGATTCAATGTTCAGGGGTGAAAGTAAGAAGTGCAGTAGCTACTATAATCCATGACTTGAAAAGCACACCCCAGTCAAATGCAAGGCAATGGGACTCTCATTTTTCATAGAGTAGATTTATGCCAACCTCCAACCTACGCCTTAAAGTTGTCAAATGGGGTCAAGTTTGCACCCATCCATTCCCACTTTAGTGGTATAAGAGGGGTTGTGACTGAGATCCCTGATAAGCTCTTTGGAGAAGAATAAAGGCTGGTTAGGTTCTTTTTTTTTTATTTTTTGGTGGCCAAAGAAGTTGCACAATCAATTATGACCCTATGTCGACCTTTACATGCCCTAGGACCTATACCTTGCTTCAATGATACTCTTAGGTGATCTAGTAAGGAGTTAATCTAAGGATGGAGCTAAGGGATGCAAGTAGGGTGAACCCTTCCCTGATAAACACCAGTTTATCATCATTCTTATGCATTAAAACAAACCTAACTCTTAGGATTTTAACTTCGCAAATGGGTTTTTGGGTTGCATTTAGGCATCACATAGGTTAGGCATGCATTGCATTATTTTATTATTTTTAACATGTTTACTTAAGTGTTAGGGTTCAAATAGATAAGCAGAACCTTAGAATCCTTACACTCATGAAGGCAATTGATGAAGAAGTTCAATTCAGCTGGAACTCAGCTAGATCTAGATCCTCTTGGCTGGACACCTGCCTGTTTGGTTAGGCTTGGCTCCATTTACCTCCATTCAGCTCATCTTGGCTAGATGACAGCTCAGGGTAGCTCATTCTAGCTAAACCTAGCTTAAGTCAGCTCAGACCCAGCTCAACTTGATTGAGTCTCGTTCATCCCAACTCCATTCAGTTCACCGGAAGCTCTAACTAGCTCAACTAAGTTGACATTAGCTTCAGTTAGCTCAGATCCAGCTCAACTTGGTTGACTCTAGTTCATTTCAACTCCAGCCAATTCACTGAGAGCTCCAACTAGCTCAACTAAGTTGACTTCAGCTCAAGACCAGCTCTCTTTAGCTCCACTTAGCTCATTGCAGCTCAACTCCTCCTATCTTAGCTACTACTTGTCAACTAGTAGCTAAGCTAGCTCAAGAGTCTCCATCAGAGGCAGATCTAGCTCAACCTAGCTCCAGTTAAGTTGAAGTCAGCTTACATCATCTCAACTATCCTAGCTTAGATACTAACCTGAGAAGTAGCTAGCTAAGCTAGTAGTTGAGTCTTCATGAAGACTCCCTCAGCTCCCTCAACTCCAGTGCAGCATTAGTCCAGCTCTAGAATCTTTTTCCCAACTCCTTCTTCCTCAAAACCCTAGCTCCACCATCCTCTACTCTACTAGTTAAGCTAGCTTACCTAGCTTAGCTAAGCTCCCAACCTACTCCAACTCCATGGCCATCCACCTTTCCCCCTTAACCCTAACTAACCCTAACCTAACCCATCTATTTTGGCGCCAACCCACACTAACCACCACCACTCACACCCCTTCATGTTGGAGCCAAAACACCCTAGGCACCCCTTCATATTGGCGCCAACATGTGCCTAATTCCTAGCCCTACACATCACCACCTAAAGCCATCCCTACCACCCACCTAACTCCTTCTAGAAACCCTCCTTTGGCGCCAACCTTAACCCCCCTTAACTACCCTAAACCACACCCTAGTTGGCACCAAAAACCACCTCCCACAACACTTCATTTGGCACCAACACCACCTCCAATCTACACCCTACACACCACCCTCCAACCTATCCTAACCCTTCATCTAGTGGCACCACCTAACCCTCTCCCTTAACCAACATAAAGTGGCGCCAACTTCACTTAAACCCACACCAACCACCACCTTATATCTACCGTCCATTCACCAACCACCACCCTACAACACCATCCTAACCCTACACATAGCCTATACGCCACCTAACCCTACCATCATAAAACCTTAACCCTAGTTCCTACCTAGGGTTGGTGCCAACCATCAAGCACCCTCCCATGTAGGCACCATCCCTCTCAACCCTTGGATCCTATAACTACCCTTTACAACCCATCCTAGCCCTCCATCCATTAACCACCCCTTTAACCCTTACCACTCCTATATATACCCCTACCTACTACCATTAACAAGTAACCTTGGCTACATTTTTTTCTAACCTACTTCCACCTTTATAGTTGGCCAAGAGTAGAAGAAGAAGAAGAAGATTAAGGGGACACTCTATCCCCTTGGTGCCTTCCCCTCTTCTCTTCTCTCTTGAGCCCACGCCAGCTAAGGGAAGAAGCCAGGCAAAGGAAGGAGACCTAGGGTACACACCTACCCTAGGTGGAAGATTTGAGGGTGGTACACAACCACCCTTGGAGGAGAATTTAAAGGTGGTCCACACCACCTTTGGAGGAGTTTTTGAAGGTGGAATTCCATCCACCTTGGAAGAGACTAGGCACGCCCCCTATTGGGCTTGCCAGGAGGAGCATACTTAGAGGAGCTGTTCAAGAAGAAGGAGCCCTTTCTGACTGCGGGAGCAGCTGCAGTTGGAGCAAGAGCCTCCTCTTTTCCACCATAACATTAGAAGGATATTGTGTTTTAATATTTTGTAGTTTAACTTTTAAGTAGAAGCATTCCTCTACTTGTAAAAACATATCTTCCTTTAGTTAAAAAGTTGCCTTAATTTCTTGTCGTAATTTTTTGCCTTAATTTGCTTTGTCTTTAGTGTATTGTCACTCCCTCTTTCTAATTATCCTAGGCCTCCATGTGCCTAGGGTGAGCTTAGAAAGAGGCTTTTGTCACTTAGATTTTAGCCTATTTTGTGCAGTTTTCTTTTCCGCCAACAACTTCGTATATTTCCCCATCATTTCAGAACCTATAAAATTTATATATTTAAAAACACATAAAGAAAGGTGATTTTCAGTTTCCAAGTAAGAGATGTATTTTGCAAACATTTGGCCTCCTTGGACAACCTTAGATACATCCCTATCTAGGTTTACAAATTTTAAAAGCAAATCGATTTTTGTGCATTGCAACGATCTTAAAAACCCTAATTACAAATCACATAAAAACCCGATCATTCCTCTGAGGCAATGCGAATGCGGTGCCTCTTAACTACCTTTTTGTTCCTTTAAGGGGTGTCCCCCGCCTTGAAGTATCAAAACACTTGATCACAGGATAGTACCACCACCACAAAGTGAAATAGGAGGGTCTACATTAATGGAGAGGTTGGTGCCTATATCCTTAAGGGATTGAGACCTAGTGCAGTGCCTAGTGTGCATGCTTAGTGCAAGAATTGTGCATCACACCACAAATCGGTTTGATTTTGAGAAGAATCACACGCAAGTCCCTTTTGATCAAATCAAATGTGATTTTGATTTTAAGGTCGAATCTGATTAGCAATCCCAATTCTAGTTAGGCAACCACTGAATTAGATAATTTCAATAAGTTTGGTGGTCATGAAATTTAATCCACATGCAATGCGTAAATAGGAACTGGATGCAAAGATAGAATGATATAACTGACTCTAGGAATCTCCATGAAGATATGTATGCAATGCAAAAATGAAATCTAACATTCTCCTTAATCACCCCTAAATGCGCGCACCTAAGGGTATGCAACTCCTAAATAGGCAACTCGATATTTTTTCTTTTCCTTTTAGAGCAAGCAGGCAGATCACCACAGATAAATTGCCCTAGTTGCTAAAGAACGTAGGGATAGGCCCCTGAAAATCAGCCCCGATGCTACGAGGGCGAGAAAATAGAAATGAAATAAAATTCGCGATGAAGGAGAATCCCCTGTGAAAGTGGGATCCAAGTCTCCTTCTCTTCACATCCTCCTTGCATGTGTGGGCATCGCTCAAGGTCGACGTCGTCACTCCACTACGCTTGTCATCTCATCAAATTCCTCGCACAGAAAAATAGAGAATGGTCAGATAAATGCGCACCTCAGAATGATAAAAAATAAAATCAGGTGAATCTATTGTGTTTGTTGTCTCCCTGGCAATGATGCCATTTGAACAGGAAATTTTTGCTTGCAAGAAAAATACGTCATCGCAGTAATTGAAATCATGGTGCAAGAAATCCTAAACAAAAAAATTTATCAGTGAAAACTAACCATGAAGAGTTAGGTCGTATTCACAGGGAGGAACAACTATAATAAATTCACAAATGCCTTTCCCTTATATTTGCCTAATTGAGTGTAGGATCCATGCCCAAATTTGATGCACAACGAGGCAAAAAGAAGATGACACAATAACTCAAGAATGTAAGGTTATGTGCGTAATTTTCCCTCAATAAAAGAATCCAATAGAGATGTGATCAACAGTGGCATCTCATGTAATTTCCAATTGCAAGCATTCTAACGAGGAATTGTGTAAATCCGAATCCAAATCCAATATGGAATGATGTGCACAACAAGAATCAAGCAAATACGAGAAAGCGTAAGCACACCGTTACAAATTCACCTCAATATCATAATCAAAAATCAAAAATTCAGAAGTTGGCAATGGCATTAGATGTAATTTTAATTGATGCCAAAATAGAAGATTTTGTCTTCTTGAGCGTGTGTGAAGAGGAGGTGATGCGAGTTGCGGGAAGCTCGGAGGAGGTTGGCTTGGTCAAGAGCACGTGTGGGCAGTGACGGCATCAATGGAGGTGACTAGACAGCATCGAGATGCTAGCCGGTGGTGGTTGGTGCACGCACATGCCTGGACTGCCGTTGGCTCAACTAAGGGCATGGTTAGTCTCTGAATGGCATGGCGAGCGTGGGGAAGTCGATGGTGCAAGAATCGCGGCTTGTGATGGCAGCTACATTTTGGTGGTGTTCGGTTCCTTCATCTCTATCGATGGAGAAAAGGAAGAAGAAGAGAAGCTGGTGGTCAGGCTATGCGCGGTGAGGGGGAAGACATCGGCTGCTTGTGCACATGTGAGGGCACATAGGCGGTGGTGCCTACACTACTGTGGTTGCACCGAGGAGGGTAAGTGTGTGAGGGGGCGCCATGGCTAGTGATGTAACGGGCAGTGGGTGAGCGCTGTGGGTGCCGAGGCTGGTGGCACTGGCCATGTTAGGTGGATGCGTGCGAGGGTGCAGAGGTAGTTGAGGTGGCTGGCCACGCACGCGGTGGTTGGTGGCTACGCAAAGCCTATGGGTTGCAGAGTTTGAAGGAAGAAGATGATTGTGGAGGAGGAGGATGCAGTGGCTCTGGACATTTAGGAAGGTTTCTCAGATGTCTTAAGTGAAAGGGAGAGGGGATGTGCGCTCCCTGTTGGTCGGCGGATGCAGTCGAGGATGAGGTGAAGAATGGTGGTGATGAACTCACAATGTTGGATACATAGTCACAGTGATGATGTTGGTGCTGTCACCACCGACCGCATTGATGGGAATGTCGTGGGCGAGACACAGTGGTGATCGTGGCTGTGGTTATGGCACTCGCGATGATGGAGTCAGGTTTGTCTTGGAGGGATGGTCGCCTTGTGAGGAGGGAGATGGTCCTGGAGGAGTTTCCTCCCCATGGAGAGGGAGATGCTATTGCACAGCCATTCTATGCCCTGTTATATAGAGAGGAAAGAGAGAAAGAATTAGAGAGAAATTTGAGGGAAAGAGAGAGTGTGAAGAATAAGGAAATTAGAGACGTGGTAATGGCCTTGATTGGATTTTGCCCAATATGAGACTACTCATTTCCTTTTTTAAATAAATTTGTTAAGAACCACTAAAATGAAACAAGCTTCCACAGACAATCCATGTTGATTTTCTGATGAATTTAAATATCATGATGGCAATCTAATTGATATGATGCGAATAAAATTGGACTCCCAAAATTAATCCTGCATCAAAAGTAATTAATCAATTAACATAAATGAAATGTAGGAAATCCAAGACTTAATCAGTTTGATCAACATAATGTGTGCTATAAATTAAATTCATGTCCAAATAATAATGCACTTAGGCACTAAATTAGTCCACTAAAGTGGACCTATCAGCTAGGTCCACCAATCACTTTGTGCGTAGTTGCACCTGACTGCTTACCTGTATCTAAGCAGTAGTTGTCCAAAGAGCATGTCAACAAATGCTAATTAGTAGAGTAGTACAAGTGGAAAGCAAGAAAAGGAACTAAAGAAGAGGACATTAACTTATCCGTATAATTATTCTTTATCGATTCATTAATTAATTAATTCTAATTTATTCTAACAAGTGTACCCCTTCAGTATTACAGTCATATTTTATCACATATCAATTTCTCGGAAGACACGAGGAGATCTCACTGTAATATCCTAAGTATGATAAGTACATATGTAGCATCCTTGTGGCTAGGAAGAAACCCTACACTCGCCCTATGCCTCCTTCCATTACCCTGAAGTCCTAGTGTAGGTAGTGTGGCAGCTGCATACTACGAACTATACAAGTAGATGAGACCTATGCTAACTTGTCGATGACCCTCTTCATGACTTGGGTGATGGTAACACCATCATGGGCCCTAACTAACTGTAATTACTCAAGTTTAAATGGTAAATGCTCCTACTTAATCATCTGAGGGTTACAACTCCGCAATGTTCCAATTTGAGAAGAAAATAAGGAAACATGGTTAATTTTGTTGTTTAACAACACATCACAAATGCAGATTAACCACGAGGTTACTCAGGGGTTAATTGAAGGTCAAATGAGCATAAAAGACTAAAAACTGGGTTCACATCGATTGAATCAGGGTTTTACGCATTTCAAGGGCGAAAATAGGACTAAAAACCCTAATTATCAATCGTACTTAAATTGGAAAGGTTTTGGTCAAGATAAAATTAATATAAACCTCTTAAAATTCATAGAAAATTATTATAAGAGGTTTCGTACCTTTGGTTTGACAATCTAAACCCATTTTGACCTAGAACAAAGTTTTGGATGGGAATTTGCCCTAATTTGGGCTTCTCCACAATTTACCCAATCAAACATAGTCAAAACCCAAATCCAAGTTCACCATTAGATTCCTTGGGTCCAAATTAGGTTAAGACCAAAACTTGGCCCCAATCAGAGTCAATCTTGACCTAGTTTGCATTTTAGCCCTTAAAAACTCTATTTCTCACATTCATACCCCTAGGTTTCAAGATCCTTTCAATTAGATCCCTAACTTTTCATTATTCTCAAAAAATGGTCCCTGGCACCATGACCGTCTAAATAGGATCTTCCAATCCTCGTTGCCGACATTTAAGCGAGGAATTAATTGAAGAAACCTCAATCTAAAATTGCCAAACTTGCTAGAATTCTTCCCCAAATCTTGGCAAATCGACCAAGCTTGGTTTCAAGCTCATTCTTGTCCGATTTCACCACCGAAAAACCTAAAAATTTTGAGCTCAAAAGCTAAGTCGAAGCTTGATGGAATTGGCTCTTTGAGGGGCTAAAGAGGTTCTATTTAAACCCCTCGAAGTCCCGTGATCTAGGGCAGCCAAGTTTCAACCAGAATTACCTCCCTCTCCTCCTCCAGCCATCGAAACTTGATTGCGCTATAATCATAGGTCTTAGTTGACCTAAATTAGGCTAGGACTTAGCATAAGTTAGGGTAATTCATTCATGCATAAGCATTATTTGCATCCTTACTGCTTTCCTTTAGCTATGCATAAAATACTGTTATAATATGCCGATTAGGTGCATTATGCCAATTACAGGTAATAAGCTGATCAAAAGTTAGATCTGAAGCTAGATCAGAAGAATAAAGGATAACTCGTGTTGCAATAGAGCTGGAGTGGAAGACTTAGATTAGATATAGTAGACAATAATGTAAGGGGTTGAGGTATGCTATTCTATTTAAATAGGAATAATGCAATAAATTGTGAAGAACTTAGGTCCATCCTAACCCTAGGACAGCCTAGAAGCTTCCCCAAGCCTTAGCCACCCTTAGATTAGGTCACTGCACCCTAGGAAACCTTAAAACCCTAATTCTAGACTCTATCTTGATGTCCAAATGAGTTATAGGATGTCCAGAACCCTTAGCCAACTTTCGCACACCTTAAACCCACTTCTGCAGTGTTATTGGACGTCCAGACACTTGGTCATACATCCAATTTCTGCAGAATACCCATGACAGAACCTAGAATCCCTCCTGACTCTAATTGGACGTCCAGACAATAAGTCTGGACTTCTGATTTTTCATGATAAGATGTCTGACACTATTAGTAGATGTCTGATACTGTCCTTTAGTTCTTATTTTGGAATTCAAGCCTTGATCTTGGATCCGTAGCCCACTAAACCCAACTATAACCCCATAGGAACCTAAATTAAGGTGCCCTAACCCTAGTACATCACCTTTACACCTCCCTAAAGACCTAATTAGGTCCTCAGTAAACCTAATTGATCTCATCACACTCTGTCCAATTAGACTCAGTGAGAGCCTAATTGACCTAGGCCTAACTAAATTGAGTTATTTTACTCTCAATTAAGTTTTCACACACTCAATTAAACTTTTATTAAGTTTAATTGCACTTTACCTTAGTGAATTAGGATTTACAACCCTAATTTGAGACCTACCTTGACCTAAACCCACTAGAACCTAGCCTAATCAACATAGCCACCTAAGTTTGGACCCACACACACCCACACACACCATCCACATGAAAATACCTAGCCTAGAGTTCTTTAGAACTCTCTACCATGTGTTGTTGCCTTGGTTGCTAAAATTAGCAACCAGGAGTCATTCAATTTTTAGATCAACATTTGGTGGATCTAAGAATGACCATCCAACCTCTCTCTCACTCTCCCACGAGCTCCCACAATAGCCTCTCTAGAGAATTCCATAATTATCTAGAGAGCTTTCCTTAGGTCTATAAAAAGACCTAAGAGGTGGTCATTTGCACCCATTCACTCTTGGCTTTCATTTAGTTTAGCTACATCCACCTCCACTCCATCTCCTTGAGTAGCATCACCATGGCCACCACCATCTCCATGGCAAGATGTTGGATCACCTCCTCAACCTCTCTCCAAGGGCTGGCCTAAGCACCATTGGCCACCCCTCCTCCTCTCGACCAACTCAAAGGCCATCGGAGCCACCTCCAAATGCCCTTATTTCTGCTAAATTAGATTATAGTTTTTCTTAGATTTACATGCTTTATTTACTGCTTAATAGTGTAGTTACTTACTTCTCCCCCAATGATGCATGCATAATCCCCCCTTAGATTCATGTATGCGATCGTTTTCTACTAGCTAGATTTGTATTTCCAAGCATTCCTCTATAAGCTTTCCACAAGTTTAATGCTATAGCCACCATCATGAATTGATTGAATGAAAATCTTTTTCTCTATATATATCTATGTGTTGAGAATCACCATGAGCTTATTGCAATATATTTTGTATGATTAAAGTTGCCTGGTTTTAATTATTATCTATTGCAACTAGCATGTCGTACATCAACATGTAAATCACCATAAATCGACAAGAGATTTTAAGCAAGTAGAGTGAAAGAGATCGATTTCAAATCTACATTTCCATAAACGTCTCCCATAGATGAACAACCGAGACTACAAGTCCCGTTATCTTTATAAATTATTTTTTACGAGCATTTTCTCACACTATACTATGACGAAATCTTTATTTTCAAAACACGCTCGAGAAAAGCCCTTTGTCAAATGGCGCCATTGCCGGGGAGGCAACGTCATTTTTTATTTCTATCTCTTGAATTATCACAAATAAATCTTCCTCTGCTTGTCTTTTGATGTGCAGGAAAATAGGAAAAAAATGGGATCTACCCACATGACGAGCACGGAAAAAAATTTTAGGGGCACATCATATCTTCCTTAGTCTAGGTTTTTTTTAAACCCTACGTTAGATTTCCTTCTAGCAATTTCATTTGAGAAAAAAAAGAAAAAAAAAGCCTATTTATTTTCGTGAAAAAAATCAAAGAAAAAAAATCTAGGTAGTTAGATTAGGTTTCTTTTTGAATCCTAGGTTAGTTTTGAAAAAAGCAAAAAAAAAAAATTGAAAACCCTTTTAAAAAAAAATCCTTCTTGAAAAAAATTTTAAAAGTTTTTGAAAAAAAAAAATATTTTGGTGGAAAGTTTGAATTTCAAATTCAAACACCCTTTCAAAAGCTTCTCCACCACCCTTTGATTTTTGACTAGATTTCAAGTTCCAAATTAAAAATTCAATTAACAAAAAAATAGTGAAAGAAAAATTTTGAAATTCGAGCTAGATCTTCACTTTCAAACCATCTTTCAAACAACACCGTTCATTTAAAAAAATTCCAAGTACAAAATTTTTGGAAATTCGTGAAGTGCAAGGGGGTCAAATTGACCCAGATTTGAAAATTTTCAAAATTCAAAAAGTAATTCTAAGCAATCAGTGAATCTGTTTTAACTAAAAATGGTGTGGTTTGAAATCTGATCTCATTGGCTTTAAGTTTCATATTTTTTCTGAAATTTTGAAAGTCATTTGATACTATTTCAGAGCAGAAAATCGACTTGGAGTTAAAATTCCAAATCTGACCCCTTGATATTTAAAAATCTGTAGAAATTCGATTGAAATAGTAAAAATTACAAAAAAATTATTTTCTAGAAAGATAATTGAAAAAGGAATCTACTTGAAAAATTTTAGCTGATTCCATTTTTTATCAGAGAATTGGCCTTAATTTCATTGGTCTGCTAAAGAAGAAAGAACAAGAAAAAAACCCTAGAATTTCATGAACCCTAGGTTACATCTTTAGGGTTACAATCTAGAGACCATGTTTGGGCTAACCTAGACTTAGTCAATTCTAGTGTTTAGCCGGTGAGCTTGGTCACCTTGTGGGCCACTCACCACAAACCCCAACTAAAGAAAAATGGGCTCAAATTAATTTTAAAACACGAAATCAACCCGAATTCATTGTCATACTACTGGGTGTTTTCAACCTCTCTTGCCAAACCTGGTGACTAAGTCTACGGGGTAGTGTCAAATGACTGTGGCTCGGGGGCCAACGGAACTGGAGGCGTAAGTCAAAGGAAGAACCTTCCCCTTAGTTCCCTCGTAACTAGATTGGTTGGGTTAGCTTGAGAGGCGGGAATCACTTTCAGTTGGTTGCACGATGAATATTTTCTTCAGGAATTAGAACTTAAAATGAAAAATCTGGTCATCCGATCATAAGGACCATCTGATTGACAAGGCCTTAGCCTTGTCTAGCTTGGCTACACCAACCTAGGGGTTGGGTGGTGTATGCAAGGAAGGAGGTCACTTAGACCTCAACTAGTTGGACCTTAGGACCCTCTCCAAAGGAGGCGAGTCACCTCGCCAAGGCCATCTTCTGCCCCCACTTCTTCTACTCCCTTAGCCGCAATGGCTAATCCTGGACCTGGACATAGAATAGGTCAGGACGCTGGTAATCTGTGTTGGAACCTTATTCCACATCTTGTTTTGGTGTTAACAAAATTATTATGGATTAATGTTTGCATTGAGTGCTTTTTAGATTTAGGTGAAGGAGCAAGGCAAACATGAAGTGATGGAGGCTTGATGATAAGGAGAAGATGATGAGGAGGGAAGATGACAAGGATGGATCGAGAAGAAGAAGATCTTCGATCCTTTGCTTTTTTCTAGTTTAGATTTTATTTTCATAGATTGTATGCCTCTTAACAAGAGAACTTAATTTAGATCGTAAAAATCATTTAGAGCTAAATTAGGATTTATATTGCGATTGTTTTTGAAGTATGTAATTGATTAAAACACTTAAAACAGGTACTTGTAAGCAAGTACCTGTACTGTTCATCAGTACGGGTATTTGCAAGACATAGGTTTGAGAATTCATCTCAAACTGTGAACAAGTACCGGTACTAATAATGAGTACCAGTACAAGTTGGCCACAGGTTGAAGGCTTTATTCTGGCCTGAACCTTACAAGTACTGGTACCCATGATGAGTGCCGGTACTGGTAGGTTACCCTGCTCATGTAATCTCAAACCTGGGAGTCACAAGTACCGATACCTATGATGAGTACCGATACTGGGACTTAGGTACTGACAGCAGTGAGCTGCTAGTACCGGTATAGGTACTTTAGTATCAGTACCAGGTAGCCATTGGCTCATTTCTGAACAGCTAGAAAATTAATTCTAACAATGTGAACGTTGGGAATTAATTCCCAACGTCTAGTAGACAAATCTTTGAGGTCCTAAACTCTATATAAAGACCCTAGGACTCTTTGTTTGGACACAAGAAAGATTAGAAATACAAGGAAAATTCCTAGAGCTATATTTTCCAAATTTCCACCATATTCACAAGAGAGAAAGAAGCTTGTCATACACTCTCTACATTCTTGCAAGCTCAACGACGTGATTTTTCTCACACATTGTCAAAGTGATTCACGTCCTTTCTAGTTTCTCAAATTGGTAATATTATTCTATATATTGTTGAGAGGCTTAGGTTCTATGTTGTAAGATTTTTCTTTCTTACACCAGTTTTCACTTGTATTTTGAGCATTTGCTCGTTGGGTTGTAACAAACCTGCTCTTGTAATTAGGTTGAGGTAATCCGTTAATTACCTCGTTTAGTAAATTGATTCTCTTAGGGTTGAGACGGGTTAAAAACCCTAAGCTGGGAGGCTTAGGTAGTAGAGTACCCAAGAAAGGGGAACCACTATATATCTTGTGCCTTTATTTTTGTGGTTTGTTTTGTGCAAATTCATTTTTGTTATTACTAATTTGTTTGCTTAAGTATTTGCGCATAGCCATATCTTTTTAAATCCTACAATCTGGACCCGATGGCTCGTCTGGAGGACTAGGTTGTTGAATATGAGGAGCGGCATTAACAGAGCATGGACCGTATCTTGACGATGCTTGACAGAATGTAGCATCCACCACAAGGAGAACAACTTCGGGATTTCTATGATCCAGCTACACCGATCGTCGTACCCTTATTCAGGATTCTTGTAGGTAGGGACGCGTTTGAGCTCAAGCCCAATGTGATCGGTTTGATCAGTAGTCATTTTTATGGAAACTCAAGCGAAGATCTGTTCCAGCACTTAGAGGACCTGAGTCGACTCGCAGAAACGATTCGACCAAGGAATGTTGATCTTGGGATTGTTCAGATGAAGCTTTTCCCATTTTCTCTGAGGGACAAAGATTCATACTGGCTCAAGACCATTGGGAAGCCAATTGGAACCTGGCCAGAATTGCGACGTGAATTCCTACAAAAGTTCTTCCCAGTAGGTCAAACGAATGCGATGAGGCGTGCGATCACGACTTTCTCCCAAGGAGCTAGGGAGAAGTTGCATGACGCCTGGGATTGATTCACGACCTTCTTCAGAAATGCCCACACCATGGTATGCCCAAATGGCACCTAGCTTAGATCTTTTACCATGGGCTGGATGACACACATCGGTATCTGGTTGATGCATCTAGTGGTGGGAATTTCCTCGCGAAAGATGAGAACAGCGCATTTGAGTTGTTCGAATATTTGGTGGAGAACTCGGTGAATGCCGCGTCCATGAACCAGTTCCAGCAGCCTGGCCAGCAATGGGTTGGTGTCCATGAGGCTCACACCGAGTCTATTCGAGCTGACATGGATATCATCATCAAGCAGCTGGATAGAATAAACCTGATCAAGAGAAAGATTGACCAAATCAGTTAGGGTCAATCTGACCTGAACTCTGCTGCTCCAAGACCCTCCTATGCACCTCAAGCCCCCCTACTCGAGTTAATCTACTCACTCGAGATGCATTTTCTCCTTATTTACGAGATCTTGCATATTAGGATCCCATAAACAATCCTAATCTGGCACCATATCGCCAGGGTTATGAACCACCTGCAGACTATAATACGTATCCCCTTGATGGATATACGTCTTAGATGTCTTCGGCCTACGAGGACGTCAGTGCTATTCAATGATACAGACGTAATAACCCGTATTCAGAGACATAACCCTGGTTGGCGCCAGCATCAGAACTTCTCCTGATCTGGTAACTCACAAAGACCACATCAAGATCCATACTGCCAAACCAGGCAATACCGGAATGCGCAAAACACATACCCTAGGTAGCAGCCATTCCCGTATTAGCAGCAGCAACCTCGTTCTATATACCAACCGCTGCACCAAGCTGCCAGTCACCCTCCAAAGCGGGCTGATCCTCTGGAGGCATTGAAAGAGTAGCTGCAAGAATCGATGAGGAAATCCACACAGGATAGCTTGCAGATAATGAAGGCCATGGCTGACCAGATACAGACTATACAGAACATGCAAAACTAGCTGTTGCAGGAGCATAGGACTCAGGGAGCCTTGCCCTCCCAACCCATCCTAAACCCTCGGTATGTGCAAAGCCAAGGTGCCCCACGTAGGTTTCAGGCACCACAGGGATAGGCACACGCCATATTACAGGTGCCTCCTGCACCACCTGGTTATGCTCAAGCCCAGCCGCCTTTGATGCAGAACCCCGCATACTCTGCCCCTTCTGCTCCCCCACCACCTCATGGACAGCAAGCCGATGCAAATGCTGTCTCAATGAGGAGTGGAAGGAAGATATTCGACCCACCACATAGGCAGGCGGGTCCTGATTTTTATCACCCTTTGCCGCAAGCGGGATCGGCTCCTTCTTCATCTCAGAAGCCACCTACAGTAGATAAGGGTAAGAGGCCACTTGACCCAGAGATTCCCATCCCTTTTCTTGAGGCTCTGACATGAAATGTAGTATGGAAGAAGGACACGTGGAATTTTGAGGACCTGAAGTCAATGTTCAAGGAAGTACATATTCAGGCCCCCATCCTCGAGGCAATTGATCACATCCCAGCTGTCGCTAGGTTCTTCAAGGACTATTATACCCCGAAGCGACAGCCTAGAATTGGACGATAGGTGGTACTGTCAAAAGAAGCTAGTGCCGTGATTCTAGCTGACTTGCCATCTAAAAAGAAAGACCTTGGTACCCCACTCATAACCTGCTTCTTGCAGGATTCTCCATTTGATCGGGCCCTTCTAGATCTAGGTTCATCCATCAACCTAACTCCCACTGCCGTATTTGATCGATTTCGATTTGAGGAGTTAAAGCCTATCTCAGTCATGATT
Source organism: Thalassia testudinum (assembly GCA_037157565.1). NCBI lineage: Eukaryota > Viridiplantae > Streptophyta > Magnoliopsida > Alismatales > Hydrocharitaceae > Thalassia > Thalassia testudinum. The sequence goes on from JAZHRO010000063.1 coordinate 103,907,376, forward strand.
CAGCTGGCTGATAGATCAGTAAAAACATCGAGGGGGGTGGTTAAGAACATGATCATAAAAGTCCAAGGATTCTGCTTTCCCATAGACTCTTTTGTTCTCGATATGGAGGTTCCTCTTAATCTCCGAGATGAAACAATCATTTTGGGTCGCCCATTTCTAGCGACAGCCCGAGCAAACATTGATTGTGCATCCAGGTGTATGGAAATAGCCCTTGGTAATGAGTGACTTCGACTTGACATATTCAAGGCATCAAGGAATTTTGGCTGTGATCGCATAGAGGAGGATGGTGAAGGCAAAGATTCGGCATACTGTGGTAACATTGGGCTCCTTTATGATGACCCAATGTCTCATTTGTCTGCACTATCAACGTTCTTAGACCTCGATCCACATGGGACTGAGACCACTGCACTGCACATATCTCCCCGAGGATCCAACTATTTAGGGTGTGTTTCTAACCACAGCACCCCTGAATCAAGCTATCCTGATCGTACAGTACTGGATCGCCCTTGTTGTTACAATAAGACGTGACCATAGCTAACAGGTTTCCCATTAACGCAGACACAACTAATTATCTCATAGGTAGCAAATTAGCAAGAATTAACATGCATATGGATCATCAGGTTCCCACCTTCGAGTTTGCTCCTCCTATTCCCATTTCTGACTCTGACCCACCTGTGATTGAATTGAAGCCCTTACCTGACTCACTTAAGTATGTGTTCTTGGGCGAAACTGAGACATACCCGATCATTATTAGTGACCACTTAACCCAAGAACAGGAGCATCAGTTGATTTCTACACTACAAGACCATAGGGCTGCTATAGGGTGGAGCATTGTTGATCTCCGTGGTATTCGCCCCTCGTATTGCACTCATCACATTTACACGGAAGAGGGGGTGAAACCTTCGAGACAACCTCAAAGAAGGCTAAACCCAAATATGCTAGAGGTTGTTAAGAAGGAGATCATCAAATGGCTAGATGCAGGTATTGTATACCCAATCTCTGACAGCTAATGGGTGAGTCCGATCCAGATAGTGCCCAAGAAAGCAAGACTTACTGTAGTGAAAAATAATAAAGGCGAATCCATCTCGACCCGCACTATGACATCATGCCGATCTACATCGACTATAGGAAACTAAACATGGCTACCCAGAAGGATCAGTTTCCTTTGCCTTTCATTGATCAGATCTTGGAACGGTTAGCCGGACGTAGTTTCTTTTGCTTTCTAGATGGATACTCCGGGTATAATCAAGTAGCGATTATCTCGGAAGATCAAGAGAAGACGACATTCACATGCCCCTTTGGAACATTCACTTTCAAGCAGATGCCCTTTGGCCTCTGCAATGCACCAGCAACATTTCAGCGTTGTATGATGGCCATCTTCTCTGACATGATTGGGGACTATGTGGAGGTGTTCATGGATTACTTCTTCATTTTCGGAGATGATTTCGCATCTTGTCTTGATAACCTCACCAAAATCCTGAAATGGTGTATTGAGGTAAACCTAGTACTATCCTAGGAGAAAAGCCATTTCATGGTGAGGGATGACATAGTAGTAGGGCATAGGATCTCTAAAAATGGACTTGAGGTCGGTCGAGCTAAATCTGAGATTATTTCCCACTTACCGCCACCTAGCTCGGTCAAGCAGATCAAATCATTCTTGGGTCACGTCAGCTTCTATCGGAGATTTATACGTGATTTCTCAAAAATTGCACAACCTTTGACGAATCTCCTTGTTGCCGATGCCCCATTCGAATTCGACAACTCATGTCTCAGCACCTTCGAGACTTTACGAAGCGCTGCCTCTTATTCCCCGATTCTCCAACCACCCGACTGGTCACTTGATTTCGTGATGATGTGCAATGCTTCTGATTTTGGCGTCGGTGTTGTTTTAGGCTAGCATCGGGAAAAACAACCTTTTGACATATACTATGCTAGTACGACACTGAATGAGGCTCAACGCAATTATACTGTCACTGAACGAGAACTGCTAGCAATAGTATTCGGGTTGGAGAAATTCAGATCTTATTTATTAGGGTCTAAAGTCATCATCTTCACTAACCACTCCGCCCTCCGGCATTTGTTGGCAAAGAAGGATGCCAAACCCTGGCTCATCAGATGGATCCTTCTATTGCAGGAATTTGATATTGAAATCCACGACAAAGTCGGAAAGCAGAATGTTGTGGCAGATCACCTATCCAGACTCGACCTAGCCCACATTCCTTATTCCCTACCTATCCACGACCAATTTCCAGATGAATCCCTTTTGGTAGTTGACTCAGTTGAATTCCCCTGGTACGCAGATATCACGAACTATCTTGCCGCAGGTAAGATTCTCGTGAACCTATCCAAGGACCCGAAACTCAAATTTACTGCAGAAACCAAATTCTACCTGTAGGATGACCCACTGCTCTTCTGCATTGGAGCAGATCAGATTATTTGAAGATGCATCCTAGATTCTGAGTTCCCCAGTGTGTTATCTTTTTGCCACAATGATGCTTGCAGTGGTCATTTCTCAGGACGAAAAACCACTGCAAAAATTTTGTAGTTGGGATTTTTCTGGCCAACTATTTTCAGAGATACACACAAATATGCCCAACACTGCAAACGATGCCAGTTGGTCGGTTCTATGACCTGGAGAGACATGATGCCACTTGAGCCCATCATGGTTGTAGAAGTGTTCGATGTGTGTGGCATCGATTTTATGGGCCCTATTTCGAACTCGCATGGCTTTGAATATATATTAGTAGCCATTGACTATGTCTCAAAGTGGGTCGAGGCCATCCTGGCAAGATGGGCTAATCGTACGACCATCGTTTCTTTTGTACAGTAATACATCTTCGCGAGTTTTGGAATACCCCACACTCTGATTAGTGATGGGGGAAGCCACTTCATCCATGCCTACTTTAGGACATTATTAAAGAAATACAGGGTAGATCACCGTATAGCCACCCCATATCACCCGTAGACCAATGGGCAGGCTGAAGTGTCAAACCGTCAGATCAAGCTAATTCTCCAGAAGACGGCTAGACTAGACAAGAAGGATTGGTCCAATAAATTAGTTGATGCACTCTGGGCATATCGGACCGCGTACAAGGCCCCACTCGAAATGTCATCATATCGAATGGTATATGACAAGGCCTGTCACCTTCCTGTAGAGTTAGAACACCGCGCCTTTTGGGCGGTGCAAAAATGTAACCTTGACCTCGATGCAAGAGGTCAAGAACGGAAACTCTAACTCAGTGAATTAGAAGAGATCCGGCGAGAGGCCTATCAGAACACATTGATATACAAGGACAAGACCAAGGCCTTTCATGACTGCCACATCCGGAGAAAAACATTCATGCCCAACTAGCAAGTCTGGTTGTGTGATTTGTGACTGAAACTTTTTTCAGGGAAGCTCAAGTCCAAGTGGACTGGCCCATATGTTGTGATTCACCCATATCCTATTGGGGCGGTCCAAATCAGGGACCCAAAATCTGGGCATACATCTACGGTAAATGGCCAGCACCTCAAACCATTTTTGGCCTAGGAACTTCCTCTAGCTGACAAAATCGTTCATCTTTTTGAGGACGTGTGATTGTGTTTTCTTCTAGCTGGAGGCATTAAACTCAGCATCTACTCTGCATCCATCACCCTATACATATTCATTTTTATGTATAGCATATTTTTCTTTTAGCATATTTTCTTTCTGCATATTGCATACTATTTGTTTGGTCGGTGCTGAATGTATAATTTCAAGAGCAATTACAAGTGATTTCTACCCATTTACTCCCTGCAGTATTTATTTTCTTTTATATTCATGCATGAGGACATCCAAGAACTTAGGCATGGGAGGGTAGATATAGTAAAATTGAAAAATTTTTATGCCAACCCTTAGGAAAACCTCGGAGCTTCATGTTACACGTACATTAGGATCCTAAATAAAAGAACAACCAACTCCACCTCCAATGCTCGCATTGGAGCTAGAAATAGTTCTCAACAGCCATTTCTGACTCACCACTCATCCTTTTTGTTCTAAATTTAGGGTCAAGCTGAATGTAAAACGAAAGGGAAAATTTCATGAAGTATGAATATAAGAGGTTATTTGTTTATAGCATATATACTTAGTGCATCCATGAATAAGATTATCTTATTAAGAGAATGCATTAGGGATTTTATCCTCTAGTTGATTCCTGTAATCTGGAATCCGATACAACTTTTCACACACATGTAGAATTTGCAATGGATTCACAGTGAAGGCTGATAAACGTCGTTAGTCAGTCGAGAAGAAGCAGTGCTTCTTTTCCTAAGCCCTTGGATAGTGTTTTGGGAGCTAGGCAGATTTTCTTCCAAAAATCCACCAAATAGTGTGAGATGAGATAGAGTGTATTGGTGCTCTAAGATTAGTGTAAGGAATCTAGAATCCTAGATAATTAGGTGATGATACTTAGAGATTAGACATAGTTTTCACTCTCGGTTCCTGCATATACATTTTGTGTGAATTTTGAAAGCCACCAAGTAAGGCAAATACGTGGAGAGAGAGTCTTCATAAAACTAGTTCTAGGGTGGATGGTTACGGCCATTCTTTACAGAATCCTCGGCTGAAGGAGGGTATTGATGTCAAGGTCAAAAATACACCATCCTATCCATCTCTCTCGATGCCGTGAGTAGGCACTTCCACCAAATAAGCCACCCAATGTCTCTTGACTATCGCCAATACCTAATAATGCCTCATCAATAAAGTTTATGGTTGTGTGCTAGTTGTGTTATGAAAAAAAAAATAAAAAAGAGAAGAAAAAAAAGAAGAAAGAGAAAAAAAAAGAAAAAAAAGAAAGTTTGAAAAAAATTAGAAAAGGAAGAAAAAGCAAAGTAAAAAAGACTGAATATTTAGTGTTTATTTCAGTTGCATTGAGGCAATACCACCAAATAAATTTGAGATCCACCAAATATGGCCTTAACCCACCTTTCTTGTGTTTCTGATCGCTCGAATACTGGCTGAGGAATTCTGACTTAGTGTTAGAGTTATGGGAACTCAATTAAAGTGTTAATGCCAAGTAAGACCACCAAATATAGGTCATATATGTGAATCTGGTAAGATTGTGAGCTTTAAGAAAAAGAAAGAAAAGAAAAGAAAAAGAAAAAGAGAGAGAGAATAAATACAAAGGAACCAGAAGGTGCATCTTTACTACTTTCTTTTAGCTATGCATAAAAAAATGCTATAATATGCTGATTAGGTGCATTATGCTAATTACAGGTAATAACCTGACCAAAAGGTAGATCTGAAGCTGGATCAGAAGAATAAAGGATAATTGGTGTTGCAGCAGAAATGGAGCAGAAGACTTAAATTAGATATAGTAGACAATAATGTAAAGGGTTGAGGTATGCTATTCTATTTAAGTAGGAATAAAACAATAAATTGTGAAGAACTTAGGTCCATCTGAGCCCTAGGACAGCCTAGAAGCTTCCCCAAGCCTTAGCCACCCTTAGATTAAGTCACCACACCATAGGAAACCTTAAAACCCTAATTCTAGCCTCTATCTGGACGTCTAGATGAGTTATAGGATGTCCAGAACCCTTAGCCAACTGCCGTACACCTTAAACCAACTTCTGCAGTGTTATTGGACGTCCAGACACTTGGTCAGACGTCCAATTTCTGTAGAATACCCAAGACAGAACCTAGAATCCCTCCTGACTCTGATTGGATGTCCAGTCAATAAGTCTGGACTTCTGATTTTTCATCATAAGATGTCTGACACTATTATTAGACGTCTGATACTACCCTCCAGTTCCTATTTTGGAATTCAAGCCTTGATCTTGGATCTCTAGCCCCCTAAATCCAATTCTAACCCCATAGGAACCTAAATTAAGGTGCCCTAACCCTAGTACATCACCTCTCGACCTCCCTAAGGACCTAATTAGGTCTTCACTAAACCTAATTGACTTGGATCTTAGTCAATTCCATCAGCCTATTCAATTGGACTCATTGAGTTCAATTGAGCCCTGGTCTCAACACACACTATCAACTGGACTCAGTGAGAGTCCAATTGACCTAGACCTAACTTAATTGAGTTATTTTACTCTCAATTAAGTTTTCACACACCCAATTAAACTTATATTAAGTTTAATTGCACTTTACCTTAGTGAATTAGGGTTTACAACACTAATTTGAGACCTACCTTGACCTATACCCACTAGAACATAACCTAATTAACCCAGCCACCTACGTTTTGACCCACACACACCCACACACACCATCCACATGAAAATACCTAGCCTAGAGTTCTCTAGAACTCTCTACCGTGTGTTGTTGCCTTGGTTGCTAAAATTAGCAACCAACAGCCATTCAATTTTTAGATCCACATTTGGTGGATCTAGAAACCACCATCCATCCTCTCTCTGTCACTTTCCCACGTGCTCCCACCAAAGGCCTCTCTAGAGAATTCCATAATTCTCCAAAGAGCTTCCCTTAGGTCTATAAAAAGACCTAAGGTGTGGCCATTTGCACCTATTCACTCTTGGCTTCCATTTAGTTTAGCTACATCCACCTCCACTCCATCTCCACGAGTAGCATAATCATGGCCACCACCATCTCCATGCCAAGATGTTGGATCACCTCCTCAACCTCTCTCTAAGGACCTGCCTAAGCACCATTGGCCACCCCTCCTCCTCTCAACCAACTCAAAAGCCATCGGAGCCACCTTCGAATGCCCTTATTTCTGCTAGATTAGATTATAGTTCTTCTCAGATTTACATGCTTTATTTACTACTTAATAGTGTAGTTCCTTACTTCTCCCCCAATGATGCATGCATAATCCCCCCTTAGATTCATGTATGTGATCGTTTTCTGTTAGCTAGATTTGTATTTCCAAGCATTCATCTATAAGCTTTCCACGAGCTTAATGCTGTAGACACCATCATGAATTGAATGAATGAAAATCTTTTTCTATATATATATATCTATGTGTTGAGAATCACCATGAGCATTACAATATATTTTTTATGATTAAAGTTGCCTGCTTTTAATTATTATCTATTGCAGCTAGCATGTCGTACATCAATACGTAAATCACCATAAACCGACATGAGATTTTAAGCAAGTAGAGCGAAAGAGATCGATTTCAAATCTACATTTCCATAAATGCCTCCCAGAGACGAACGACTGGAACTCCAAGTCTCGTTATCTTTATAAATTATTTTTGACGAGCATTTTCGTGCACTATACTACGACAAAATCTCTATTTTCAAAGCATGCGCGAGAAGCACCCTTTGTCAGAGCTTCAGCTCCGACAAGCCTCTCTGACCACCTCATCCGGCTGGCCAACGATCAAATTGACCAGCCCATCCTCTTCCTCTCTTCTTCGCGACTAAGTCCAGCCAAAGTTCGGCCGCTCCGAGCCCCTCCTTCCTCGCCACCACCTCGCCATACTCTGCCACCTTCTTCGCATCTGGCTACCAACGCTGCATGCCTCCACACCTCTACTTTCTCCCTAAGATTCTTCTCCCACTTTCTCTACCTCTCTAGAACACTTCTAGCCCCCTAGCTTCTAAGATTGACCACTGTGTCACGCAGTTCCTCTCTATCTTCCTTGTCACCGGCATGAGCTTCGATGAGCTCGAGCTAGTACCATAGATTGCCAAATCCCTCGCCACCAAGCCTTCAAGCATCACCTCACCTCCCTTACCAAAACCCCTCAACCAATTTCGCGAAACACACACTCAACCTCTCAACCGAACAACCCACTACAACACCTCCTTCTTCAACTTTGCTACACCACCACACACATGCTCTCACCAAATTTCCACCACCAGCACCTTCACCTCCACATGGTGAAGCTTCTGAGCACATTTAATCGGGTCGCAAGGCCTTACTTTGTTTCTCAGGTACAAGCCGAAGCTCTGTCACAGCCTTCATCTTCCTCGACACCGACCACCTCTCTCCAGCCACCATCCGACCCGCTAGCACACTCAACAGTCGCAAACTCAACTCTTGAATCCTTGAATGTCCTCAATTGAAGTAGTAAGTAGCAAGGCAGAGCTCTAATTTGATGAAGCAATCACTTGCAGTTGCACGCGACGAAATGCCACTAGCTTAGGCCCACATCATGGGCTGCAAAATCGGAAACACGTATTTAGCACATTTGTCACTGTGGCTGTTCACCTTAGCATGCATGGGGGTGAGGTCCCCGCTCACTCATGTGCCTACGCATGCTCTTGCCTATGATTTCACACACGCAGGTCTGCGCTCTGACTTGATTACCTATTACTGTTCACCCGATTAGCCAGAACCGGGTCTAGAAGAGAGACAAGGGAAGAAATCTGAGGGAGGGGGAGGTTTTGCCTCAAGGCGTGTCCACCCGTGCCTCGAGATTCATACCCCCCCTCACTCAACACTTAGCCATTTTGCAAGCTTTTTCATTGAGCTACTGAGGCCTTGTGCTTGACCTTGGTTTTTATCACTATGGAAATATTTAAGCTCTTGGGTCTGACGTGGATATTCTGGTCTAATGTGGATTCGTGGTTAAGAAGTACTGTTGGAAATTTGATTGGGATTAGTGCTTAAATTCTAGGGTTAAATTCATAGTTTCAACCACTATTTTTAGTCCCTATTTTTACATTTTTATCCTTGACATTTGAGATACATTATTTCTTTTATATTGAATATCATTTTGTTTAATTAATTCACTTGCGTTACTTTCTATTGAATATTGTGATTAGTGGATTGATTTGTCATATTTGCTCCCTGCGAACGACCTCAGAACTCACGTTTGTTTTCTTGAGCATTATAATTGAAATGTCACAGTGATTTTCGTCACTATACTACAATGCTATATTTTTACGACAATTTTCAATGCAACGCTGGGCACGTATTTGATTGCGTAGCAATCATAGGCTTAATTGACCTAAATTAGGTTAGAACTTAGCATAAGCTAGTGTAATTCATACATGCATAAGCATTACTTGCATCATTGCTACTTTCCTTTAGCTATGCATGAAATAATGATATAATGTACTAATTAAGTGTATTATATAAATTGTAGGTAATAAGAAGCTCTGGAGCTGGATCTAAAGCTGAACCTGAAGCTAGTGCTGCATCAGGGCTGGAGCGGAAGACTTTAGAATAAATGTAGTACAGAAATAATGTAAGGGTTTAGGTATGTTATTCTATTAAGTAAGAATAAGTCAGAGTTAAATTATGAAGAACTTAAGTTTATTCCTAGCCCTAGGATAGCCCTAGAAGTCTTCCTAAGCCTCAACCACCCTTAGATTAGTTCACCATAGCCTAAGAAACCCCAAAACCCTAGTTCCAACCCCTATCTGGACGGCCAGACACTTGGTCAGACGTCCAATTTCTGTAGAATACCCATGACAGAACCTTGATTCCCTTCTGACTCAAACTGGATGTCCAGACAAGAGATCTGAACTTTTGATTTTTGAGTATAAGTCATCTGATACTCTTATTAGACGTCTGGAACTGCTCTCCAGTTCCAATTTCGGAATTCAAGCTTGGATCTTGAGTTCCTAGGTCTCTAAACCCAATTCCAACCCTTGGGAATCTAAATTAAGGTACCCTAACCCTAGCACACCACCTTGATTGCGCAGCAATCATAGGTCTTAATTGACCTAGATTAAGCTACGACTTAGCATAAGTTAGGGTTATTCATGCATGCAGACACATTAAGTACATCTTTACTACTTTCCTTTAGCTATGCATAAAATAATGTTATAATGTGTTGATTAAGTGCATTATGTCGATTGCAGGAAATAAGTTAATCAGGAGTTGGATCTGAAGCTGGATCAGGAATAATGGGAGTTGCAGCAGAGTGGGAGCAGAAGGCTTAGTTTAGATATAGGAACAATAATGCAAGGGAGTTAAAGGTTTGCTATGATATTAAGTAGGAATAAAGCAGTAAAATGTGAAGAGCTTAGGTCCATCCTAGCCCTAGGATAGCCTAGAGACTTCCCCAAGCCTTTTCCACCCTTAGATTAGGTCACAACACCCTAGGAAGCCCTAAAACCCTAGCTCCAACCCTTATCTGGATGTCCAAATAAGTTATAGGACATCCAGGACCCTTAGCCATGTCCCGCACACCTCAAACCCACTTCTACAGTGTTATTGGACGTCCAGACACTTTGTCAGCCATCCAATTTCTGCAGAATACCCAAAACAGAACCCAAAATCCCTCCTAACTCTGATTGGACGTCCAGACAACAAGTCTGGACTTCTGATTTTTTAGTATAAGACGTCTGATACTGCTCTCCAATTACTATTTTGAGATTTAAGCCTTGATCTTGGATCCCTAAGTCCCTAAACCCAATTCCAACCCCATAGGAACCTAAATTAAGGTGCCCTAACCCTAGTACTTCACCTTTAGACATCCCTAAGGACCTAATTAGGTCCTCACTAAACATAATTGACTTGGATCTTAGTCAATTCCATCATCCTATTCAATTGGATTCACTGAGTCCAATTGAGCCCTAATCTCAGCACACACTATCCAATTGGACTCAGTGAGAGTCCAGTTGACCTAGACCTGACTTAATTGAGTTGTTTTACTCTCAACTTAGTTTTCACACACCCAATTAAACTTGAATTAAGTTTAATTGCACTTTACATTAGTGAATTAGGATTTACAACCCTAATTTGAGACCTACCTTGACCTAAACCCACTAGAACCTAACCTAATCAACCTAGCCACCTAGGTTTTGACCCACACACACACACACACACCATCCACACGAAAATATCAAGACTAGAGTTCTCTAGAACTCTCTACCATGTGTTGTTGCCTTGGTTGCCAAAATTAGCAACCAAGAGCCATTCAATTTTTAGATCCACATTTGGTGGATCTAAAAACCACAATCAACCCTCTCTCGCTCACTCTCCCACGAGCTCCCACCATAGGACTCTCTAGAGAATTCCATAATTCTCTAGAGAGCTTCCCTTAGGTCTATAAAAAGACCTAAGGGGTGGACATTTGCACCCATTCACATCCCTTGGCTTCATTGGCACCACTCACCTCCTTAGCTCCATACATGCCCACCTTAACTTAGGTTTGCTACTCCACCTCCACGAGCTCACCACCATCATGGAGGACACCATGCCACGATGCTGGATCAACCCAACCTCTCTCCAAGGGTTGGCCTAAGCTACATTAGCCTCCCCTCATTCTTCTCCCAACCACTCCAAGGCCATCAGGGACCACCCATGAATGCCCTTTTATTCTTCTAGATTTAATTCATCCTCTTTATAATTTTATTGCTTTTATTTACTGCTTAGTAGTGTAGTTTTACTTCTCCCCCAATGATGCATGCGAAATCCCCCCATCGATTCTTGTATGCGATCATTTTCTGGTAGCTAGGTTTAATTTTCAAGCATTTATGTATAAGCTTTCCTCTACGTTTCATGTTGCAAACAACTCTCCCGCTAAATGAATGAAAAATACTTTTATATATATATTTGTATCTATATGTTTGAAATCACCATGAGCTTAATAATTGTCATTCTTTTTGTGTGATTCAAGTTGCCTGTTTCCAATTCCTAATATTCTTGCAACTAAGCATGTCATACCTAAATACATAATAATCACGAATCGGCTTGCGATTCTAAACAAAGTAGAGTAAGATTGATTTCAAAAGTAAAAGCAACGCCTTCCAGAGACGAACAACTGGGACTCAAGTCTTGTTATTTTTAGAAACTTAATTTTTGACAAACGTTTTTGCGTGACTATACTACTATTCCGACGACTTTTAAAATGCATGAAAACGGATTCTGTCAAATGACGCCATTGCCGAGGAGGCAACATCATTTTTCTTGATTTTGATCTTTTAATCTATCACTGACGAATCTGCATCTACTTTGTTTTTGATGTGTAGGACAACACAGAAGGAAAACGGGATCTGTGCACATATCGAGTGCGGCGAAAAAAAATTAGGTGCACATCATCTCTCTCTTGATTAGGTTTCTTTTTTCTGAACCCTAAGAGTAGATTTACTTTCTGCAATTTCCTTTGAAAAATTCTTTGAAAAAAAAAGAGAATTCTATTATTTTTGTGAAAAAAAAGTCAAAATCTGAAAAATTTTGGAAAAATATCTAGATTAGGTTTCCTTTCGAATCTAGGCTAGTTTGAAAAAAAAAAGGATATTTTCTTTGAATCTTTTGAAAAATTCTTTGCGAAAAAAAAACATGCAAAAGTTTTGAAACAGAAAAAAACATTTTTGGTGGAAAGCTTGGATTTCAAATTCAAACCTCTTTAAAAAGCTTTTCCACCATCTCCTAATTTTCATCCAAATTTCAAGCTTGATTTAAAAATTTGATTGCCAAAAAATTAGTAAGCAAAAAATTCTGAAATTTAGGCCAAATCTTCATTTTCAAACCACCTTTCAAACGCCACCATTCTTTTGAAAAAATTCCAAGTATACAATTTTTAAAAATTCACGAAGTGCACAGGGGTTAGACTAACCCAGATTCAAAATTTTTCAAATTTCAAAAGAGCGATTTCGAGCAATCCGTGAATCTGTTTTGACTGAAAAGGATAGGGTTTGAAAGCTGATCTCATTGGCTTTATTTTCTATATTTTTTCCTGAATTTTTGAAGGTCATTTGATATTATTTCAAAGTGATAAACCGATCAGGGGTCAAAATTCCAAATCTAACCCCCTGATATTCAAAATTCCCTAAAAATTCAGTTGAAACAATAAAAATTCCAAAAAAATATTCTATGAAAAAGTAATTGAAAAAGGAATCTACTCACAAAATTTCAAATTAATTGGATTCTAATTATTATCAGAGAACCAACATTACTTTTGTGGTCTGCTGAAACAGAAAAAAAAACCTAGAAGTACATGCAACATAGGTTGAATCTTTAGGGTTACAACTAGAGACCACACCTTGGACTAGCCTAGACTTAATCAAGTCTAGTTACCCAGTGAGCTTGGTCACCTTGTGGGCCACTCACTGTTGGTGCTAGAGCACAACGATCATTGGTTTTGATGATAACAAAACACGTGTCATTTAACATTTGCACTTGGAGTCTTAGATTTCAGGTCAATTGCAAATGGAGACATGATTAGACGGAGTTCGAGCTCGCATCCAGGATGGATTAGAGGAGCTTGATGGAGAACAGAGGAGATTCGCGAGGAGTGATAGATTGAAGATGGAAGGACAAGAAGAATAGGATAGAATTCTGTTTATTTCTTTCATGTACTTTTGTCTTTATTTCCTTACTCTTTTTGTTCCTTAGAAAATCATGTTAAAGAGGCTCAAAGTACCCTAATAGTAGCCCTAGGAACACCTGCACAACCCTAGGACACTTAGGTTTTCTGTAGAATACTTAGAAAGCCAATATAGGATTCAAACAACCTTTCTAGACGTCTAATTCCAAAATCAGACGTCTGATAATATGTTTTAAGATATCTGACTATTGATTCAGACGTCTGATAACAATTAGGGTGGACTTAGTTCTGTCTGATGAAGTCAGACTTCCAGACCTTAGTACAGACGTCTGATGATTTTGCCAGACGTCCAATTAGTGGACCGTTGGCTGACTCAGCAAACACTGTAGGGTATGACCGTTAGAGCCTTATCAGACGTCCTTAAGACTTTCCAGACGTTTGATAACTGATCGTTTTGCCTCGGCTGACCCAAAATCTCTTCTCAGAGATTTTCTAGCCGTTGCAACCCTTGGAAATCCATTCCCACAGAAAAAGTAGGTTTCCAGATGTCCAGACATAGTGCCAGACGTCCTGTATGTCGTCTGATGGACTTGCACTAGAACCCTGTTTAGATCTGATTCAAGTCAGGAAGAAACCCGCCTAAAATCAGACATCTGACTTTGGAATTAGACATCTTAAGCTGATCTTCTAAACATCTGATGCCAGGATCAGACATCTGATAACCCTGTCAGTGCAATCATTGTTCCTGATTTCGGCCTGATTCTCTTGGGCTTTGCTCCCAACGACTATGGAAGCTTTCCTAAGCCTTCCAAAGCTTTCCTAAGGCCTCTATATATTGAGAGGAACCTCTTACACACTAAGACACACCTAGACACACCAAGAACAAGCATTTCCACTCTTTTGTGTCCTAGAAAAGCTCTTGCTTTCCAAGTTCAAGTTCTACATCTTGAGAGCATCAAGACTTTGCATACCCGCTCTCCCACCGTAGTTCACGAGAGCAACGTTGCGTCGTCGCGTGGCTCAAGCACCCACGTCATTGATTCGACGCTCTCCTTGCAAAGGGTGTTCCCTAATTCCTATAGAAGCTAGGTTTAAATCGTTGTTGGCTCTATAGGACTATATTTGTTATTTTACTTTGTTATTTGGTTGGGTATTCGCTTTGCAAATTCCCGTCTCCTTCGTGGGGCAAAATCCTTCTCGTGAAGAGAAGGGGTTGAGGAACGCTACCCTCGCACTTGTACCGTGGTTGTAATTGAGGTTGAATCACCCTTGTTTAAGTGATTCGTTTAGTAGATTTGATCAACTTGGTTGATCGGAAAATCCTAACTCGAGAGGGTTAGGTGGTGGTTTTCACTCGGTTTGGGTTTCCACCTAAAAATAATTGTGTACCTTGTGTGATTGTTAATTTTGTGAGATTGCTTTATATTTTATTTTCGTAATTTATTACGTCACCCCCTCCTAGTAGAGGAATCTACAATTGGTATCAGAGTAGGTTCTTGCTATTCGGAGTAACACCCAGCAAGAAGATCATGGAGGGGAGCAGTTCCGCGAGTAGGATTTCTGAGGGCCAGTCTATGACTCGTCTGCTATTCTTCGATGGGAGCAACTACCCTTACTGGAAGCTGCTGATGAAGACATGGCCTCAAGTCACCGATTTCACAATTTGGGCTAGGTGCGAGACCCCCTTCGACATCCCAGAAAAATCCACCGCAGGATACTTGCAGCAGCAGATCCAGGAACTCTCGCTCAACGCGAAAACAATGAACGTGTTGTACTACACGCTCAGCCCGGAGGAGTTCAACAGAATCTCGCAATGCGCCACCGCATACAAGATTTGGCACACACTTGAGGTAACTCACGAAGGGACCTCTATGGTAAAAACTTCTAAAATAAATTTACTTTCTCAAGAATTTGAATCTTTTTCTATGAAATCTAACGAAACTTTAAGTGAGATGAACACTAGGTTCACTCTCATAGTAAACAATTTGAAAGCTTTAGGGAAGACTTTCATCAAGGGGGAGCTTCAAGGGAAGCTTCTTCGTTCCCTTGGACCGGAGTAGGAACAGAAAGTCACTGCCATCGAGGAGGCGAACGAAGTGGAGGAGCTCAACATGGAAGATCTCCTAGGCAATCTAATGGCCTGCGAGACTAAGTTGAAGCAGATGAAGAAGGATACACCGGAGCCTAAATCGGAGAAGACTCTCGCCTTTAAATCTACGTTGGATAGCGAGGTAAGTTCCGACGACGAAGACTTTAAAATTTTACTTAAAATGTTTTCCAAGTTGTGTAGGGAATCAAAGAAGGAGAAGAAGGAGAACCCTAGACATTGCTACCACTGCAACGAGAAAGGGCATCTATGACCAAAGTGCCCTCTTCTCAAAAAGGAGAAGGAAAAGGAGAAGAAATCTAAGAAGAAGGTGTTCCAAGCCACTTGGGACAATTCGAGCTTGGAGGAAGAAGAAGAAGAAAAGTATATAGAAGAAGAAACCACTTGCTGTGGTTTCATGGCCAGAGGAAGTGATAGCGACAGCGAAAGCGGAAGCGACTCAGACAACGAGGTAAATTTTGATTTACAAGAAGCTTTTAATGAATTATTTGATGTTAGTAAATCATTAAGAATAGAAAACAAAAGCATTAAAAAGAACCTTAGTTTTCTTAAAAATGAAAATGATATGTTAGAAAAATAACTTAAGGACATATAAGCTAGTCCTAAAATTGATAACCTTTTATTAGAAAATCATAACCTCAACAATGAAAATAATAAATTGATTGAGGAAAATGATAGTTTAAAGTTAGAAATCTATGATTTAAAGACTAAGATGCATACTATAGAAAAAGAAATCGCATGTCTTAGGGAAAACTCTAACAAATTAATCAACAAAGTAGATAATCTTTATAGCCCTAAGGTTGAGAAAGGATCTCCGTCAAGGAGACCCGCTAATAGATCCGGATCCAAGCTCACTTGGATACCGAAGAAAGAATTAGAATCTTGTTTTGTAGGTTTCAGGGATAACTACAACACGAAGGACTAGACCTACAAGCTCAAGGCTGGTCAACTCGAGTTGGGAGAACCGAGTAGACCAAGGAGGAGAATAAGAAGACTGATGAGATGGCGAACAAACAATGAACCCACCGCACGATGACCGCCAGACTGGAGATCGGCGCCAATGCCCGGGCCTCCAAGCTATGATGGGAGCCCCATCCGATGTGGCATCACCACCACCATTTGGACCATTTTATTGGCCATGGTAGGTGAGGTAAAAATTCTTTACCCTATCTTTTTATCATAAGCATTTAGATAGGGGGAGTTAAAAAATATTTTGAGCTAATTATCAATTTTTAAGGGGGAGATGTAAGTTAGCTAAATTTGCTTTAGTAAAGGGGAGAAAGTAACAGCTATCTTATTGTTACAAAAAGGGGGAGGACATTACTTTTGTTAAAAGAAATTCATAGAAGTTCATGTTTTAAGGAGGAGTTATAGGAAATTTAAAATCATTCAAACCTTTTTCATAATATCAAAAAGGGGGAGGATTTTTTTTGCATTATTATTTGTGGTTTTTTCATCATCAAAAAGGGAGAGATTGTTGGTGCTAGAGCACCACGATCATTGGTTTTGATGATAACAAAACACGTGTCATTTAACATTTGCACTTGGAGTCTTAGATTTCAGGTCAATTGCAAATGGAGATGTGATTAGACGGAGTTCGAGCTCGCATCTAGGATGGATTGGAGGAGCTTGATGGAGAACAGAGGAGATTCGAGATGAGCGATAGATTGAAGATGGAAGGAAAAGAAGAATAGGATAGAATTCTATTTATTTCTTTCGTGTACTTTTGTCTTTATTTCCTTGCTCTTTTTGTTCCTTAGAAAATCATGTTAAAGAGCCTTAAAGTACCCTAACAGTAGTCCTAGGAACACCTGCACAACCCTAGGACACAAAGGTTTTCTGTAGAATACTTAGAAAACCAATATAGGATTCAAACAGCATTTTCAGACGTCTAATTCCAAAATTAGACGTCTGATAATATGTTTTAAGATGTCTGACTGTTGATTCAGACATCTGATAACAATTAGGGTGGACTTAGTTAGTTCTATCTGATGAAATCAGACGTCCAGACCTTAGTCCAGACATCTTAAAAGACGTCTGATGATTTTTCCAGACGTCCAATTAGTGGACCATTGGCTGGCTCAACAAACACTGTAGGGTATGACCGTTAGAGCCTTATCAGATGTCCTTAAGACTTTCCAGACGTCTGATAAATGACCGTTTTGCCTCGGCTGACCCAAAATCTCTTCTCAGAAATTTCTAGCCATTGCAACCCTTGAAAATCCATTCCTGTAGAAAAATTAAGTTTCCAGACATCCAGACATAGTGCCAGACGTCCTGTATGTTGTCTGATGGAGTTGCACTAGAACCTTGTTTAGATATGATTCAAGTCAGGAGGAAACCTGCCTAAAATCAAACGTCTGACTTTGGAATTAGATGTCTTAAACTGATCTTCCAGACGTTTGATGCCAGGATCAGACGTCTAGTAACCCTGTCAGTGCAATCGTTATTCCTGATTTCAGCCTGATTCTCTTGGGCTTTGCTTTCAACGACTATGAAAGCTTTCCTAAGCCTTCCAAAGCTTTCCTAAGGCCTCTATATATAGAGAGGGACCTCTTGCACACTAAGACACACCTAGACACACCAAGAATAAGCATTTCCACTCTTTTGTGTCTTAGAAAAGCTCTTGCTCTCCAAGCTCAAGTTCTACATCTTGAGAGCATCAAGCTTTACGCACCCGCTCTCTCGCCGTAGTTCACGAGAGCGACATTGTGCCATCGCGTGGCTCACGCACCCACATCATCTATTCGACTCACTCCTTGCAAAGGGGAGTTTCCTAATTCCTATAGAAGCTGGGTTTAAATCTTTGTTGGCTCTATAGGACTATATTTGTTATTTTACTTTGTTATTTGGTTGGGTATCACTTTGCAAATTCCCATCTCCTTCGTGGGACAAAATCCTTCTCGTGAAGAGAAGGGGTTGAGGAATGCTACCCTCGCACTTATAGCATGGTTGTAATTGAGGTTGAATCACCCTCGTTTAAGTGATTCGTTTAGTGGATTTGATCAACTTGGTTGATCGGAAAATCCTAACTCGAGAGGGTTAGGTGATGGTTTTCACCCGATTTGGGTTTTCACCTAAACATAATTGTGTACCTTGTTTGATTGAATTTTGTGAGATTGCTTTATATTTTATTTTCGCAATTTATTATGTCACCCCCTCCTAGTAGGGAGAATCTACACTCACCACAAACCCCACTGAAGAAAATGGGTTAAAAATTAACTTTAAAACTCGAAATCAACCCGAGTTTGTTGTCGTACTACTGGGTGTTTTTAATCTCTCTTGCCAAACCTGGTGACTAAGTCTGCTCGGTAGTGTCAAACGACCGTGGCTTGAGGGTCAACGGAACTGGAGGCGTAAGCTAAATGAAGAACCTTCCCCTTAGTCCCCCTGTAACCAGACTGGATGAGTTAGCTTGAGAGGTGGGAATCACTTTCAGTCGGTTGAACGATGAACTTATCTTCAGGAATTCAAATTTCTAACGAAAAATATGGTCACCTGATCTATAAGGGTCATTTGATTGACAGGGCCTTAGCCTTGTCCTGTTTGGCTACACCTACCTAGGGGTTGGGTAGTGTATGCAAGGAAGGAGGTCACTCAGACCTCGACTGATTTGACCTTAGGAGTTGTTTCCAAGGAGGTGAGTCACTTCTTCTATCTCCTGAGCCGCGATGGCTAACACTGGATCTGGGCCTAATCAGAATCCAGAAGAGCTGGACCCTCGAGCTTATCTGAGAGCCTAGGTCACTAAATCAGCTCAACCTTGGGATCAGAACCCAAGGTGGCGAAGATGACTTTTCCTCGGGTTACCAAAATGGTTAACCCATATCCTAACCCTGGATATTATGACCCATACCAGTTGGTCCCTCAAAGGATCGCATCTTATAACCCAGGATATGGATTTCATACTCCTGCTTCTCACCCATGGAACATGGGTAGACCTGATTCACCCCCTGGAACCCCTGAAGAGCTACCGGTGCATATGCGGCAGCATTATAGAATACGGAGAGCTATAGAAAACGCTAAGGAAAAGGTCGCATCCTATCTACACAAAATCTAGGCTATCATTGAGTCGAACCAAAGACAAAGCTGGATTCCACATCAACAAGCTGTGATGGAGCTTCTTTGGGAAACAACAGAGATAACAAGGCTAATGAGACAAAATCAGGAAACTCAAGAACTACTACTTTTCAGATATCAAGTGGAAAATAGCCTTGAAGACCTCGAGGAATCCGAAATGATTACGTCGGAAGGACACATAGAAGATTCTCGGGAGCAGATACTGGAAGATTACTTAGGGGAAAAAGAATCTAGCACGGATATGAGACAGGAGCAGGAAGTATGCCGAATGGGTTCATCTGAAATTGAGAAGGAAAGGATTGATATCTCCAGGATTGAGCCGCAATCAGATTATCCTGAATCCTGGGAGACACCTCTCGGGTTAGATAACCCAATCGAGACAAGGGAAGTAGATCCAATTGAGGATATGGATCTTGAGGCAAGCATTACATGTGACACTACTGATCAGCCTAAGCCACTTCCCATTGTAGGTGAACCTGTACTGGAGCCAACATCTTTTGATCTGCACTCTTCTTCTTTCACCTACATCCCTAATTTGGATGCTAGAGATTTTGTGATGACACTTTCTATCCCTGAGCATGACATCCAAAGACTAGAATAGCTATGGATGCCAGAATTACTGAGGAACCCAATGCATATGAGGGTGAAGCTTTGAGCAGAAGGAGCTGGGGATGCACCTATCATCCTAGTCAATCTAATAGATGGCTCGTCTCTGAGCTTGAAGAGTCAGCCTCCGATGAATCAGAAATGAATACTAATGAGGATGAAGTAATTTCTGATGAGGATTTTAGTGACCTCCCCACAGATTTTCTACTTTCATGAATACCCCTGTATGACCCAAAGCCTGGAGAGTGAATGATCTTTGATGTCAATTATCATTATGAGGATCCCTATGACTCAGATTCTAGTTCTGAGTACATTTTGATCTACTCCCTTAGCAACTTCCTGCTGAATTGTGGGACATGATAAATCAGCTGAATCAACATGATCCCCCCTCTGATTATCCTCTATTTTCCACCACCACTCCACACTTTCTTACAGCTAGACTTTTTGGAGTAGGGGTGCACAATCAGCTGGTTCATATCTCTGGACCACTGATTCTGGGAGCATACGAGCATATCTTTCTCTTAATCTTAGCTGGCTCCTATGCTAGAAATGACACATCTGATTGAGTTTTCACCCAACTGGAGGCGTTAAACTTAGCACATATAGATAGCATATATCCCACATTTCACCATCATCTATACATAACCATTTTCATACATAGCATATTTTTCTTTTAGCATATTTCCCTTTTGTATATTGCATGTTAACAGGTTGGCCAGTGCTGAATATAATTTCAGGAGCAATTATAGGTGATTTCTACCCATTCTCCTCCTGCAGTATTTATTTTGTTTTACATTCATGCATGAGGACATGCAAGAACTTAGGCATGGGGGGGCAGATACAGAAAAAATGAAAAATTTTTTTGCCAACACTTAGGAAAACCTCGGAGCTGCATGGAAAACGTACTTTAGGACCTTAAATAAAAGAACAATCGACTCCACCTCCAATGCTCGCATTGGAGCTAGAAATCGTTCTCAACAGCCACTTCCGACTTACCCACTCACCTTTTGTTCTAAATTTAGGGTCAAGCTGATTGTAACCCGATACGGGAAATTCTTGAAGTACAAATTATGTGAGGTTACATGTTTATAGCATATATACATATTGCATTCATGAATAAGATTATTTTATTAAGAGAATGCACTAGGGATTTTATCCTCTAGTTGATTCCTGTAACCTGGAATCTAGTATAACTTTTCACACACACGTAGAATTTGCAATGGATTCATGGTGAAGGTTGATAAATGTCTTTAGTCTATCAAGAAGAAGCAGTGCTTCTTTTCCTAAACCCCTGGACAGTGTTTTGGAAGTCAAGTTGATTTTCTTCCAAAAATCCACCAGATAGTGTGAGAAGAAGAGTAGAGTGTACTGGTGCTCTAAGATTAGTGCAAGGAATTTGGAATCCTAGATAATTAGGTGATGATACTTTAAGTTTAGACATAGTTTTCGCTCTCGGTTCCCGCGTATATATTTTTGTGTGAAATTGTGAGAGCCACTGAATAAGGCAAATACGCAGAGAGTAAGTTTTCATAAAACTAGGGCTAAGGTGGATGGTTACGACCATTCTTTATGGAATCCTCGGCTGAAGGAGGGTATTGATGTCAAGGTCAGAAATACATCACCCTATCCATCTTTCCCAGTGCCATGAGTAGGCACTTCCACCAAATAAGCCACCCAATGTCTCTTGAGTACCACCAATCCCTGATAATGGCTCCTGAATAAAGTTCATGGATGTATGCCAGTTGCGTTATGTTGAAAAAAAATGATGAAAAGAAAGAAAAACTGAAAAAAAAAATTAAAATTAGAAAAGGAAGAAAAAGCAAAGAAAAGAATGAATATTTAGTGTTTATTTCATCGAGGCAATACCACCAAATAAAATTGAGATCCACCAAATATGGCCCTAACCTATTTTTCTTGTGTTTCTGACCGCCCAAATACTGGATGAGGAATTCTGACTTAGTGTTAGGGTTGTGAGAACTCAATTAAAGTGTTAATGCCTAGTGAGACCACCAAACACAAGTCATATATGTGAATCTAGTGAGATAGCTCTAAGAAAAAGAAAAAGAGAGAATGAATGCAAAGGAATCAAAAGGGAGCGTAGTTTTTCTCATCTTTCTCTGAGTTGAGTTACTTAGTAATCTGGGAATCTGGATTCTGTAGTACTAGTCTCTATGTAGCACCAAGTGAGAATGAGCCACCAAATTTATAATCCTTTCCCTCAGAGACTCTCTACCTAAGCCTAAAGCTGGGGTGGAATTCATATAATATCTTGAATACCCTGAGGGAAGAAGTCTGCCTATCCTGCTAGAATTTTTACTAGTGGTCAAGTACAGGCTTTAGAGGTGAATCAATTTTTCACTCGAATCCATTGCAAAAGCTACATAATTGCACTTTCAAGATTGTCTAGATTTCTAGAGCATAGGATGAAAACAAAAAGGTGAAAAATCTCTACGCATACAATTGGTAAAATAATGAGTCCCTTAAGGACCTTTGATGTAAATAATTTAGTCTTGCATTTGCTAGGGACTAGCAAGATTTTGGCATGGGGGTATGATTGCGCAGCAATCATAGGTCTTAATTGACCTAGATTAAGCTAGGTCTTAGCATAAGTTAGGGTTATTCATGCATGGATATGCATTATCTACATCTTTACTGCTTTCCTTTAGGTATGCATAAAATAATGTTATAATGTGCTGATTAAGTGCATTATGTCGATCGCAGGGAATAAGTTGATCAGGAGCTGGATCTGAAGCTGGATCAAGAATAATGGGAGTTGCAGCAGAGCGGGAGTAGAAGGCTTAGTTTAGATATAGGAACAATAATGTAAGGGAGTTAAAGGTTTGTTATGATATTAAGTAGGAATAAAGCAGTAAAATGTGAAGAGCTTAGGTCCATCCTAGCCCTAGGATAGCCTAGAGACTTCCCCAAGCATTAGCCACCCTTAGATTAGGTCACAACACCCTAGGAAGCCTTAAAACCCTAGTTCCAACCCTTATCTGGACGTCCAAATAAGTTATAGGACGTCCAGGACCCTTAGTGTATGGTCGGGCCTAGATAGGTTGTTAATATGGTGATTTTATCGTTGAAATGTGTATAGTGGTTAACCTAAATTGGACCTAACCATCTCTTTAAAAAAATTTTTTACCTGGCCTACTTGATTTTATCTTGTCACTTTTAGGCCTAGGGTCAAACTCAGGGAAGTGGGGTTGCAAGTCGAGTTTCTACGTCTTTCCTACAACAGGTCTCTTCCGTTCGTTTATTATGTTTTTGGTGTTTTCCTTATTTAGATTTTTTTCTGGTAATCTTTGTCCTTGAGGCACACCCTCAAAATTGGGTTCTTGGCTTTGAGCCAAAACAAGGTTCCAAAATGGGTCTTGCTATTCGCAAGATGGGATACCTACAAGTTAAAGATTATCTTTTCTCTTTTATATATATATATATTTTTTATCTTTTTAATAACAGGAAAGCGAAACAGAAATAAAGTAAATACAGTATATATATATAGGTATATGTTATGTATATAAAGGGGTGGGGGTAGAGGCGGAGAGGGAGTGTAGCATGGTGTCGAGTAGGTCGTCGTCTAGAGAGACGCAACCAATAGGACTAGGTACCGCGTGGAGTGTGGGATGAATGGTGAAGATGTATGTAACCATGCTTTTTGTACGCGTGTATCGGGGAATGTCAGCAACTGGTGCAGATATTCCCGCGATACAGTGTATGGTAAAGAATGTGAAAAAATATATATATGTATATATGTAAATATATCTATATGTATATATATATATGGTTATAAATATATAGGTATATATATATGTAGATAAATATGTATATATAAGTGTATATGTATATATATATGTGTGTGTATGTATATATAACTATATAGAGGTATATATATATGTATGTATAAGTATATAGTAATATATGGATATATAGATATATGTAGCTAAATATATATATATATATATATATATATATATATATATATATATATATATATATATATATATATATATATGTATGTATGTATGTATATAATACTATATAGATGTATATATATATATATAATAATAATATATGTATATAGGTATATGTATCTAGATATGTATATATATGTATATATGTATATATAGTTATATAGATATATATATGTATATATGTATGTATGTATAAGTAGGTGTGTAAATATGTATATATATATATATGGATCTATACTTATAATAATATATATATAGATATATGTATATTTATATATATATATGTATATAAATATATGTATATATATATCAGAATATATATGTGTATATATATATATAAGTAGATATATATATATATATTTATGTATATGTATAGACTAATACATAGTTATATAAGTACTAATATATGTATAGATACATGTATAAATATATATATATATATAAGTATATAGATATATGAATATATATGTATACATAAATGTATATAAATAAGTATATAGGTACTACTATATGTATAAATATAAGTATATATATATATTTGTATATATATATGTATATAAATATATGTATATATATATCAATATATATAAGTCTACGTATATATATATATATACGTTTATAATAGTGTTTATGTGTGTGTGGGTGTGTGGAAGTGTTGGTGTAGGTGTGTGTGTGCATCTGTGTAAAGAGAGAGTGAGTGCTGTGAGAGAGAGAGAGAGAGCAGGAGAGGAAAGAGCGCAGCCGCATTGCTGGAGAGAGTTAAGTTAGGTCGTCTGTAGCTAGCGGGCATCGTCTGGAGACTTCAGGCTCACGCGCAGGAGCGTAAGCACGCAGAGAGGAGCACGCGAGAGTGGGGAGCGGAGAGGAAACACAGCGCACAGTGCTGCGCGAAGGCTAGAGCGGGCGAAGGCAGCGGGTGACGCGGGCGCATGCGGACGAGTGGGGCGGGCTGGCAGATGCACGGGAGAGTGCGGGCAGAGATGCGCAGGCGGGCGCGCGCACGGGCGAGGCCCGGTTGCGGCACGCTGGGTGACCGGGAAAGTGAGAAGCTTTCTGATCACCCCACTGTAGCCACAGTGTCGTGATGACTCGCGTGAACAGTGGCTACAGTGGACGTCCGCGCCGTGCAACCGGCAGTGGGCAGTGCTGTGAGAGAGGTCGGCTCGCGGCTGGCACGCGCGGGCTGGCACGCGAGGAAGAAGACCTGCTCTGGTCGATTGCGAGCGTGGAGAGCTCGCGACAGCGTGCGCAGAGATGGAGGCGAGGTGTATGCAGGTGTGCGCGGAAGCTTGCAGAGGCTGGCCGGGGGGCGGGAAGCGCTTGGCTGGCTACTGCAGAGGCGCGCAGTGGCCAGTTGCGGGCGGAAGAGGGCTTGCCACAAAGCGGAGAAAGAGGAGGTGGAGAGGACCTGCAGGCGCGCGTGGAGGGTGAGGGTGCCTGCAGGGGCACGCGGAAATGGCTGGGGATGCTGCTGCTACTGCTGCTGCCAAGTTGTGAAGCTTTTGAGCTTCAGACCTTGAAGCTGCTCCAATGGCTGGAAGTCTGGAACGGGAAAAAAAAATGGAAAAAGATCCACCATGCCCAACGACTCTTTGAAGAGCTGAGCGATGGTGGTCTCACTGTGATGGTGTGCACCACAATGAGAGCTCCTACCCACTAGGTTTCTCTGAGGAGGGCCGGCGTATGGAGGGGAATGGAGGAGAGGACGGTGGTGGTCGGGAGATGGAGCTGCCGGTGAGAGTTTTTGGCTGGGACCAGGCTTGTTTCCTTGAGAAGGAACCGTGGCTTTTTATAGGAGGAGAAAGCCACGCACGGCCATGCTGTGCATGGCTCATGCATGGCCAAGGCAGGGAATGGCAACTGCAGGGAAGGGCTTGGTAGGGAGAGGGCATTGCAGGGAAGCATGGCGCACGGAGAAGAAGAAGATGCAGCCGTGGGAAGGAGTCAAAGTCAAAAAGAAAAAAAAAATAGAGAAGGGAATATTGCAAAGATGCACTTAAGGAAAAAAGTAAAATGCAAGGCCACTTATTTCATTCTCCTTTCCTCTCAATTAAATGCATGTTTACATGTATTTTACAAATGCGATTATGGCACCCTAATATGCATAGGTAGTGCTAGGAAATAGCACAAGAACGCACTATTGTAGGTGTATGATTGCAGTGCAATCATACCCCCATGCCTATCTTTTGCTATTCCCTAGCAAAACATTTTTTGTAGTATTTATAAATGATCTTAAGCTGAAGATTTTCTTCTGAGGCGATATAGGTGTGTTTATTGTTGGATATTGTGAGAATCAATTGTAGAGAAGACTACCAGTAGTTTAAGTCTCACATGACGTAGATCATCTCTCAACTAATCAGGACTCTTGATATTTAAACCTTAAGTACGATTTCCAGGATCCAGGAGGTTTTTGCCGTACTTGAGAGCTCAAGAGATTATGGCTTGTGCTTAGTGAAGGATCAAGACTGACCAGATGAACATTAAGACTCAAGCCCAGGGTTTCATGAATCTTTAAGTACAGGTTGGTTCCAGTTTCAGCTCGTGTTTTCGGATTAACCCCTAAGAAGATGACGAAAAACTCAACTCCCATTTTCTGATTTTTGTGGCTCAAAGGAAAACAAGGTATTTGTAACCTGCCCTGAAAAACTTCTTGTAGGGCGAAGACTTTACAGACATTTGTGAGATATACTGACTTATTTGCAACTTTTTTTTTTTTTTTGAAACACATGTTAGTATATCTCTTACAACATTTTTTTGAAGTAGCACACTTTTTTCTTTTTGTGGGAGAGTTTCTTTTTGGTGGAAAGAGTCGCTCCTAAACACAAGACTAAAGCCTGAGATAAAAAATCTACCTGCGCGCAGAAGTAAGGACTCCACCTTCCCTACTGAACACTAGGGTTGGATCTTATGTTCACCTGGTCTTTCTTGATATGTGTAGTGTGAACCAAGTTTACTTAAGCTCTCAAGTAAAAGCAAACCAATGGATCCTGTACTGGTGTCTCAGGTACAAGAATACATCGTTAGCTAGGAGAGATTCCAATCTATCTTGTCAATGCTCAAGTGAATTAAGCCGAGCCTGAGCGAATCAAGCTTCTGTGGCCTGGAAAGTCTTCAAAACAGAGGTTGAATATCCATAAACACTTATTGTATTTTTGTTTCAGTTTTCAGATCATTACTAAACACCTTTTGTTATTAAATATATATTTTTTTCTTTTTCTTGCATATTTATAAATAGGTGGGAACTGTACGATACCATAAAATACCCAGATCCTATGGATGCCTATCCACCCCCCCATGCCAAATAATGCTATGTCCTCATATGCATGCAAGGAAGGGTAGAGAAAGGACGAAAGATTGGGTAACGAGAGCTGCGGTTCAGGGCATACAGCAGGGTGGTAGGGTGGGTGGATGGTTGGTGGTGAAAGATCTGGCATTTTCTGGGACGAGAGTGTCCCAGGCGGAACAGAAAATAGGTCAGGAAGAAGAAGTTGGCCCTCAGATTGGCCAAGAAGAGGGGCTCTTTGGGTAGATGGATCCAAAAGGGAATAGCCCCAGTGAGTAAGATGTGGGCTCAAGGTCCCAGTGTGGAGTTGCAAATTCGCCTGATTTGGCAGGAAAGAAAGGGCAATCCGGTCTTCCAGGGTGTGGATCGACGGTGAGCAGCCCGGTGATGACTCAGACCACGAGGTATGGGAAGCGGAGAAAACCTCATCAGAAGTCTGGTCAGGAGAAGGTACGAGATAAGGGAGGGATGGGGGAACGTCACAGTATGTGTTGATCAGGCGGTTGTCAGGTAATTCGCAACAGTCTGAATCGGTCCCAATTAGTCCGATACACGCACTGACGGTCATGTCCTCATCAGACGTGTCATCCTTGATGCAATCGCAATCATAAGAGTGCGATGCTGCAGCCTAAAATCCTGGTGGAATGCTCGGAGCTTGCAGAATTTGATGAACCTATCCCTGAGAAGGTTGTACCTGTGGTTGCGGACCACAGGGTACGAAGTTTCACGGGTTTGGAACAGGTTGGGCGGGAAGAGTGCCCTGAGATCGAGTTGCCATGTGTAGCTGACTGATCTCAGCATTCTGCTACGCCAAATGGTGCTGAAGAGAGGTCATGTTCTCTTTATGACGCTTTGACATTTCCGTCATCATTCGCATTAGTTTATCAAGAGATCTTGATGCGTGTTCGGTTTGTGGTACGCAAGGGCCTAATGGTGGATTCGCCATAGGATTAGACTGGGCCCTTGGGATGACGGGTGTGGACGGTCGCATTGGTCCCCCCGCGGGATTTTGGCGCTACGGGTTGTTGGACCACGCGAAGTTTGGATGATTACGCCACCTTGGGTTATAGGTGGCAGAGAACGGGTTGTTCCCCAGGGCGCAAGCATCTTCTATGCCAGAAGACGTGTCCGCATGTAAAATGCGTCCGAGCACACGGAGGCTTAGTCCTCCGTGTCGAAATACTGGCTCGCAGAAGCCAGTTCCACATGACTTACCTTGTTGCTTGGCGCGACACTCGGTAAGGAAGATCTTACAGGGTTTCTCAGGATAAGCCTAGTGTTGGAAGAATTGGAATTGTGACGAAGTGGTGATGAGGTGTTTGCCATGTTTGTGGAGGAGGAGGATGATTCTACTCTTTTCTAGATTATCAGACAATTCACATAGTTCTGGATTTTGTGACCTCCTCCCAAACATGCACTACCGCAGGAAGAATTGGGGAGATGAGAAGGGGAAAGGAGATGAGAGAAATGATGCCGCAAAGGTACACTTGATGACAAATCAATTCAATCAGATTCCTAACCTCTACAGTGTGCCCTTAGACCTAAAGATCTAATTTACCTACTATCACGAACTACGGAACCGAATGCGAGTACCGCGGAACCACCGGGCCAGATTGAAAGGCCGTTTGCCCCAGTCTTAGACACCTGATAGCACGCAGGAACTCTCACCAGCACGTAGCCGCTACACGTAGGTAGTTAGACCTCCAATCCTTAAGAAGGGTCAAGTTACTACCAGTTTTAGTTAGAGGTTTAGGGTCAAGTGCTTTTGGAATGTGAAGGGCGTTGTTTACGGGTAATGCCCAGTGATTGATTTTCGGAGTGTGTAAAACAAGCATGCAATAGGGAAATCTCCCCGAATTGAAGTTCTTAATTGGTGAATGGTTTTCAGAGTTTAGCCTTAAGTAGTATGGATTTTAGGATTTCGCTAAATTACCAATTCAACCAATCTCCAGGTTTTTGTGAGAATATAAGTTTTCTAAGTCCAACAAACCCTTCTTCAATATCAGTTAGTTAATGCATGCTAAAATGCAATGGGCTGCCCTAAAT
The DNA here is from genome assembly GCA_037157565.1 of Thalassia testudinum. Lineage (NCBI taxonomy): Eukaryota > Viridiplantae > Streptophyta > Magnoliopsida > Alismatales > Hydrocharitaceae > Thalassia > Thalassia testudinum. The sequence continues at coordinate 103,936,623 of JAZHRO010000063.1, forward strand.
GGAGATTTCTATGTGTGGATGCACGAATCAGTTTTATATTAATGTGAAAGGGAGCCAAAGCACTTCAATTCAAGTGCTCCCAATCACCAAAAGGATGTCCACACAAGGCTCAACCAACAGATAAAGAAACTCAAATTGTTGGTGTTGAAATATTTGGGATCAAACCTGAGGCAAGTTGAAAAGTCATGGTGGGGTTGGAATCAACTCAATTCCAAGTCTCCCCACCAAAAATGTGATCCTGAATTTGCAGGTAAATGAGGCAAAGAGGGGTGCAACCAATCTTTTTATTTGCCTCAAAGAATACTTCCCACGGCGAAAAATTCAAGAATCAAGATTCTCGGATTTTCGCTATGCGAAGTAGGGTGGGAAATCTCAGGGCGGTGGGAGTGAAGACAATCAATCAAACAAGTGAATTTTAATCCACTTGCCCCAAGAGATCCCAAGAAGTTTTTCTAGTTTTTAGTTTTTAATTTTTTTTTTTAGTCTTTTTTTTAATTAAGGAGACAAGTTAACCCTAGTTACTAAGAAAAGAAGACCTACTTGTTTGGCAACGTGTGCGAAGCTCCAATGCGGTGTCGGCATCTTCACGCTCTCGTTCCCACCTTGGATTTGCTCGCGTCTTTGACTTCGTTTTCCTACCTTTTCCTTGCAACCGGTTCACCTGCACACAAAAAACAAAGATACCCGTGAAGAGAGAAGAGAAAAATTGAAAGGAATTGAATAGAAACTTACTTGAAGGCGCACTTCCCCGGCAACGGTGCCAGAAAAGATGTATGGTCGGGCCCGAATAGGTTGTTAATATGGTGATTTTATCATTGAAATGTGTATAGTGGTTAACCTAAATTAGACCTAACCATCTCTTTACAAATTTTTTTTACCTGGCTTACTTGATTTTATCTTGTCACTTTTAGGCCCAGGGTCGAACTCAGGGAAGTGGGGTTACAAGTTGAGTTTCTACGCCTTTCCTACAACGGGTCTCTTCCATTCATTTATTGTGTTTTTGGTGTTTTTCTTATTTAGATTTTTTTTCTAGTAATCTTTGTCCTTGAGGCACACCCTCAAAATTGGGTTCTTGGCTTTGAGCCAAAACAAGGTTCCAAAAAGGGTCTTGCTATTTGCAAGACGGGGTACTTGCAAGTCAAAGATTATCTTTTCTCTTTTATATATATATATTTTTTTATCTTTTTAATAACAGGGAAGAGAAACAGAAATAAAGTAAATACAGTATATATATATTGGTATATATTATGTATATAAAGGGGTGGGGGTGGAGGCGGAGAGGGAGTGTAGCACAGTGTCGAGTCGGTCGTCGTCTAGAGAGACGCAACCAACAGGATTGGGTGTTGCGTGGAGTGTGGGATGAATGGTGAAGATGTATGTAACCACCCTTTTTGTACACGTGTATCGGGGAATGTCAGCAAATGGTGCAGATATTCCCGCGATACAGCGTATGGTAAATAATGTGAAAAAATATATATATATGTATATATGTAAATATATCTATATGTATATATATATATATATATATATATGTAGATATATATGTATATATATAAGTGTATATACATATATATATATATATATGTGTATGTATATATAACTATATAGAGGTATATATATATGTATGCATAAGTATATAGTAATATATGTATATATAGATATATGTAGCTAAGTATATATATATATATGTATGTATGTATATAATACTATATCGATGTATATATATATATAATAATAATATATGTATATAGGTATATGTATCTAGATATGTATATATATGTATATATGTATATATAGTTATATAGATATATATATGTATATATGTATGTATATATAAGTAGGTGTGAAAATATGTATATATATATATATATATATATATATATATGGATCTATACTTATAATAGTATATATATAGATATATGTATATTTATATTTATATATGTATATAAATATATGTATATGTATAATCAGAATATATATGTGTATATATATCAGAATATATACAGTGGTCATCCGCATCGAGCAACCGGTAGTGGGCGGTGCTGTGAGGGAGGTCGGCTCGCGGCTGGTGTGTGCTGGCTGGCACGCGAGGGAGAAGACCTGCGCCGGTCAGTTGCGAGCGCGGAGAGCTTGGGACAGCGTGCACGGAGAGGGAGGCGAGGTGTCTGCAGGCGCACGCGGAAGCTTGCAAAGGCTGGCAGGGGGCGGGAAGCGCTTGGCTAGCCGCTGCAGAGGCGCGCAGTAGCCAGTTGCGGGCGGAAGAGGGCTTGCAACAGAGCGGAGAAAGCGGAGGCGGAGAGGACTTGCAGGCACGCGCGGAGGGTGAGGGTGCCTGCAGGGGCACGTTGAAATGGCTGGGGATGCTGCTGCTGCCGCCACTTAGCTGCTGTTGTTGCCAAGCTGCGAAGCTTTTGAGCTTCAGAGCTTGAAGCTGCTCCAATGGCTGGAAGTCTGGAACGGGAAGAAAATGGAAAAAGAGCCACCACACCCACCGGCTCTTTGAAGAGCTGGGCGGTGGTGGTCTCACTATGGTGGTGTGCACCACAGTGAGAGCTCCTGCCCGCCGGGTTTCTCTGAGGAGGCCGACGTATGGAGGGGAATGGAGGAGAGGACGGTGGTGGCCTGGAGAGGGAGCTGCCAGTGAGAGTTTTTGGCTGGGACCAGGCTTGTTTCCTTGAGAAGGAAACGTGGCTTTTTATAGGAGGAGAAAGCCATGCACGGCCATGCTGTGCATGGCTCATGCATGGCCAAGGTAGGGAATGGCAGCTGCAGGGAAGGGCTTGGCAGGGAGAGGGCGTTGCAGGGAAGCATGGAGAGTAGAGAAGAAGAAGATGCAGCCGTGGGAAGGAGTCAAAGTCAAAAAGAAAAAAAAAATGGAGAAGGGAATATTTCAAAGATGCACTTAAGGAAAAAAGTAAAATGCAAGGCCACTTATTTCATTCTCCTTTCCTCTTAATTAGATGCATGTATACATGTATTTTACAAATGCGATTATGGCACCCTAATATGCATAGGTAGTGCTAGGAAATAGCACAAGAAGGTACTATTTCAGGTGTATGATTGCAGTGCAATCACTTAGCCATCTCCCGCACACCTCAAACCCACTTCTGCAATGTTATTGGACATCCAGACACTTTGTCAGACGTCCAATTTCTACAGAATACCCAAAACAGAACCAAAAATCCCTCCTGACTCTGATTGGACATCCAAACAACAAGTCTGGACTTCTGATTTTTGAGTATAAGACGTTTGATATTGCTCTCCAATTCCTGTTTTCATATTTAAACCTTGATCTTGGATCTTTAGGTCCCTAAACCCAATTCCAACCCCATAGGAACCTAAATTAAGGTGCCCTAACCCTAGTACATCACCTCTAGACCTCCCTAAGGACCTAATTAGGTCCTCACTAAACCTAATTGACTTGGATCTTAGTCAATTCCATCAGCCTATTCAATTGGACTCATTGAGTCCAATTGAGCCCTTATCTCAGCACACACTATCCAATTGGACTCAGTGAGAGTCCAATTGACCTAGACTTGACTTAATTGAGTTGTTTCACTCTCAATTAAGTTTTCACACACCCAATTAAACTTTTATTAAGTTTAATTGCACTTTACCTTTGTTAATTAGGGTTTACAACCCTAATTTGAGACCTACCTTGACTTAAACCCACTAGATCCTAACCTAATCAACCTAGCGACCTAGGTTTCGACCCACACACACCCACACACACCATCCACACGAAAATATCAAGACTAGAGTTCTCTAGAACTCTACCATGTGTTGTTGCCTTGGTTGCCAAAATTAGCAACCAAGAGCCATTCAATTTTTAGATCCACATTTGCTGGATCTAAAAACCACCATCCACCCTCTCTCACTCTCCCACGAGCTCCCACCGTAGGCCTCTCTTGAGAATTCCATAATTCTCTAGAGAGCTTCCCTTAGGTCTATAAAAAGACCTAAGGGGTGGACATTTGCACCCATTCACATCCCTTGGCTTCATTGGCACCACTCACCTCCTTAGCTCCATACACGCCCACCTTCACTTAGGTTTGCTACTCCACCTCCACGAGCTCACCACCATCATGGAGGACACCATGCCGGGATGCTGGATCAATCCTACCTCTCTCCAAGGGTTGGCCTAAGCAACATTGACCGCCCCTCATTCTTCTCCTGACCACTCCAAGGCCATCGGGGACCACCCCTGAATGCCCTTTTATTCTTATAGATTTAATTCATCCTCTTTATAATTTTATTGCTTTTATTTACTGCTTAGTAGTGTAGTCTTACTTCTCCCCCAATGATGCATGCGAAATCCCCCCATCGATTCTTGTATGCGATCATTTTCTGGTAGCTAGGTTTAATTTTCAAGCACTTATGTACAAGCTTTCCTCTACGTTTCATGTTGCAAACAACTCTCCTGCTGAATGAATGAAAAATGCTTTTATATATATATTTGTCTTTATATGTTTGAAATCACCATGAGCTTAATAATTGTCTTTCTTTTTGTGTGATTCAAGTTGCCTGTTTCCAATTCCTAATATTCTTGCAACTAAGCATGTCATACCTAAATACATAATAATCACGAATCGGCATGTGATTCTAAACAAAGTAGAGTAAGATCAATTTCAAAAGTAAAAGCAACGCCTTCCAGAGATGAACAACTGGGACTCAAGTCTCGTTATTTTTACAAACTTAATTTTTGACGAACGTTTTTGCGTGACTATACTACAATTCTGACGACTTTCAAAATGCGTGAAATCGGATTCTGTCACACCTTTAAACCTTTCTAAGAACCTAATTAGGTTCTCACTAAGCCTAATTGACTTGGATTATAGTCAATTACATTTGCCTAATCAATTGGACTCATAAAGTCCAATTGAGCTCAGATCTCAACCCACACAAGTTCAATTAGACTCAGTGAGAGTCCAATTGATCTAAGCCCAATTTAATTGAGTTATTTCACTCTCAATTAAGTTCACACTCACTTAATTAAACTTATGTCAAGTTTAATTTCACTTTCTCAGCAAATTAGGGTTTGCAACCCTAATTTGAGACCTACCCTAAACCAAACCCCTTAGGACCTAACCTAGACCACTTAGCCACCTAGGTCACACCCACACACACACACACATACACACACCCATTCATGCACCCCACACAACCTAGAGCCTTCTAGGCTCTTCCAAAGGTGGTGCCACCTTAGTTGCTAAAAGTAGCACCAAAGAAGGGTCACCTCTTAAATCCACTTTTTGTGGATCTAATAACCACCTCTCACCTCCCCTGGATGGCCACACATAGGGTTCTCTCCAGAGAGTTCTACACCTCTCTAGAGAGAATGTCAAGGGTCTATAAAAAGACCTCATAGGTGGCCTTTTGCACCCATCTTGGACACATCTTGGCAATTGGCTTCATTCCACCTTCATTTAGCATAAGTCCACCTCCACTCTACCTCCATCTCCATGAGCTCCACCACCATGACTCCACCACCTTCACGCCAAGCCAAGGCCACCTCTCCCTCCTTCCTCCAAGTGCCAGCCTAAGCAACATTGGCCGCCCCTCGTTCTTCTCCCTACCTCCACTCAAAGGCCCTTCCTTCTGCTAGCTAGTAGATTGTAGTTCTTCATAATTTTTATCTGCCTTATTGATGCTTAGTAGTGTAGTTCCATATTCCTCCCCAATGATGCATGTGTAATCCCCCCATAGATTCACACATGCAGTCGTTTCTACTAGATAGTTTTCTATTTTCAAGAATTCATGCATAAGTTTTCCTCTAGCTTTGCTCTATAACCCTGATCTGGATTCAATGAAAATCATCTTTATATATATATATGTCTATTATGAAATCACATGAGGTTGCTTGCAATATCTTTCTTTTGATAATAAGTTGTCTGTGCTCATTTTATATTTTTTGCAACTAGCATGTCGGTGCCTGAAAACATCGAGGATTTGACCATTAATGCATTCTCTGTCAAGGGCCATCTTCTAGGATCATGCGTACTGAAACTCATACATTCACATTTGTCACTTACTTAATGCATAAGCATGTAATTAGGGTTAATCATGCAAATGGCAAAACATTGATTCGTAGGTTAGAAACCGGTGTGCGATTTTAAGCAAGTAGAGTGAGTGAGATCGAAATCATTTTTGCATTTCCATAATTCCTCCGAGAGACGAACGACCAGGACTCAAAGTCTCATTAATCGAGAAATATTTTTGTTGATCGGATTTCGCAACTATATTGTGAACAACGACAAACGATTTCAAAACATGTGATTTCCACCTCCTAACAAATGGCGTCATTGCTGGGGAGGCAACGCGATTGATTTTCTATCTTAGGACTTTTAGTGACAAATCCACCTTTACTTGTTTTTGGATGTGCAGGAAATCAGGAAAAACAAAATCGGCGCACACATCAAGTGTAGAGAAAAAATGCAAGGGCACATCTTCTCTCAGCTTAGGATTTTTTTCTCGAACCTTTGTTTAGATTAGATTTTTTTTAAGCTAGAAATTTCTTTCTAAAAAAAAATTGCATATTTCAAAAAAAAAAAGTTATTAGACTAGATCGGTTTTTGAATCTTAGGTTAATTAGGTGAGTTTTTGATAAAAAAACATTTGAAAAACAAAAGAAAAAAAATTTTCGCTGGTGGAAAGTGAATTTGAATTTAAAACACCTTTTAAAAGCTTTCCCACCATTATCTGAAATTCAGCCAGACTTCATTTTCCAAATTAAAAATTCATTTTTAGAATAATTAGTGAGTGAAAAATTTTGAAATTCGAGCAAATACTTTATTTTCAAACCATCTTGAAAATGGCATTGTTTATTTAAGAAATTCAAAGTACAAAATTTTTAAAAATTCAAGAAGTACAAGGGGGTCAAACTGACTCAGATTTGAAAGTTTTCAAACTTCAAAAATCAATTCCGAACAATCCTTAAATTGGATTTGACCAAAATTAGTGGGGTTTGAAAGCAGATCAAATCAACTTTAATTTCCATATTTTTTCTATATTTTTGAAAATCATTTAATACTATGTCAAACTAGAAGATCTACCAATGGTCAAAAATTCCAAATTTGATTCCTTGACAGTTAAAAATTCATATTAATTTGGTTGAAGTAGTAAAAATCATAAAAAAATAATCTCTGAAAAGATAATTGAAAAAGGAATCTACTTATCAAATTTCACTTTATTTGGATTTCAAATATGTTCAGAGAATTATTTTTATTTCGTTGGTCTACTGAAAAACCCTAGAACTGCATGAACCCTAGGTTAAACCTTTAAGGTCAAATCTCTAATGACCATATTTGGGCTAACCTAGACTAAAGCAAGTCTAGTGGCTAGCTGGTGAACCTGGTCACCTTGTGGGCCACTCACCACAAATCCTAGTGAAGAAAAAAAAGGGTTAAAATAAATTCTAAAACACGAAATCAACCCGAATTCGTTGTCATACTACTGGGTGATTGCAGCCTCTTCGGCCAAACCTGGTGACTAGGTCTATAGGGTAGTGTTAAATGACAGTGCCTAAGGGGTACAAAGGAACCAGAGGCGAAAGTTGAAGGAAGAACCTTCCTCTTAGTCCCCTCATACACAGACTTGCTAGGTTAGCTTGAGTGGCGAGGATTACTTTTAGTCGGTTCTTGATGAATTTTTCTTCAGGAATTCAAATTTAAAATTACAAATCTGGTCACCTGATCACAAGGACCATCTAATTGACAGGGCTTTAGCCTTGTCTGGCTGGCTATACCAACCCAGGGGTTGGTTGGTGTATGCATGAGAGGTCATTTAGACCTCAACTGGTTGGATCTTGGGAGCTAATCCCAAGGAGACGAAGGCAATTCGTCGCATCACCCGAACCATCTTCTCACACTTCTCCAACTCTCTTAACCGAGATGGCTAACCCTAGACCTAGACCTAATCAGGATCTAGAGAATCTGGACCCAAGGGCTCATCTGGGAGCCTAGGTCACTGAATCAGAACAGCCTTGGGAACCAAACCCAAGGCTGCGAAGATGACTTTTCACTTCATCTGATCCTTCTTCTCAAGTTTCTGAAATGATCAACCTATATCCTAACCTTGGATACTATAACCCATACCACTTGGCCCTACAACGGACCCAACATTATAACCCCTATTTCCATTCTACTCCATCTTAGCCATGGAATATGGGTAGACCTAATTCACCCCTGGGAGCCCCTGAAGAACTACCACTATATATGCGACCATATTACAGAACACAGTGACCGATAGCTAAGATCAAAGACAAAGTTGCATTCTATCTATATGAAATCCAGGCAATTACGGATCCAGAACAAAGACGAGCCTGGATTCCATATCAAGAACTTTTGAGGGAGGCCCTTCAGGAAGCAGCAGATATGACAAGGCTAATTGGAAAAAATTGAGAACTTCAAGAAATATTGCTTTTGAGAAATCAAGTGGAAAATAGCCTTGAGGACCTCGAAGAACAGGAAGTGACCATGTCTGAAGGAGACACAGGAGATTCTCGAGAGTAGACACTCGAAATTGATTCAGGAGAAGAACCCAGTGATGGGAACATCATTATGAGCCATAACTGGCTCAATTTAGTTATTATCAAGGAATAAATGCTCCTACATAACCGCCAAAGAACCCTAAGTCACTGCAAATTCATTCTGAGGGAAAGATAAGAAAACAGGGTTAAAAATGCAGTTTTACCATCATATCATGAATACAGTACAATCATAGGTTTTCTCAAGGGGCAATTAAGGGTCAAATGGCCCTAAAAGTCTAACAAGTGGGTTAGAACAAACAGAAAAGGGTTTGCACATGTTTTGAGAATTAAATGACTTTTGAAACCCTAAAAATAGACCTGCTCAATTAACTGAGGTTCTGGTCAGGATAAAATTCACCTAAACCTTCTAAAATTCATATAAAAATATTCTCAAGGGTTTGGAACCTTAAATTTGACCATCAGAACCCATCTTAACCCAAAACAGTGTCTCAGACTGACATTTGACCTAAATGGATCCCGATCAGACCCCAAACGGGTCAAAAATGTGTCTACTATCCAAAATTAGACGTCTGGGAATAAGTCCAAATGTCTTAAAAGATACAAGAGCCTTACCTCAAGCCCTTGCGGTGTCCTCAGACGTCCAGGCCTCCTCTACGATCGTCTGAAGGCAGTTCCAGACATCGGACCACGCCTCCGATCGTCTGGAAGCACCTCTGGATGTGTGGTGATCTGATCTGACATCCGAAAGTGCGTGGGAGAGTGTTCCACGCTCCTTCCCAAGGCTTCTTCTACGTACGACAGTCGCAGCCACCAAATCAGGTCCAACAACCACTTCTGCCGTGAGGCCTGCATGGCCGTAACTGCGAAAAGAATGTACCTTCGTGATAAATGAGCTTTTAGACGTCTGGTCTTAACCTCAGATGTCTAGATGCTCCTCGAGCCATTTGGACTCCACTCCAGATGTCAGATACTAGAAAATTTCCAGTACCAAAACCCGCTCCCATCTCTCTCCACCGCGCTCCTCCTCACTCCACCATAGCTCTAGCTGCTGTAGATGGTCGAGGCAGCCTCCCCAGGATCTCTCCTCCTCCCGCACGCGCCTGTGGTGGCCGTGCCAGCTCCGCCGAGGTTCCACCGGAGCTCTCCGACCTCAGCCTCCTCCTCCTCTTCCCACACTCTCCTCCTTCTTGCCCTCTCGCTCTCCCTCACTCACCTCCTCTCGCGGCTCTGAAGGTGGGGGTGGTGGTGTGTGGAGTGGAGAGGAGAGGAGGGGAGGGGTTTAAATAGGTGGAGTGGGGGCTTAGGGTTTGGGGGAAAGGAGGAAAAAGGAGAGAGAGGAGAAGGTCCTACCCGCCGCGTGCGCATAGGGTGCAGTACGCGTACAGAAATTTCATTTTCAGACTTCTAGGAAAGGGTCCAGACGTCTGATTGAGACTCCAGACGTCTTAAAAGGCTAAAAGTGGCATGGGTCTTTACATCATAACAAACTTAAAGGAAGTTTCATCCCCGAAACTTGAACTTGCTAGAGTGCGGAAAAGGAACATGAAACGCATAACAAACTTAAAGAGGATCAAAGTAGGTCCAAAAAGGTGTACCCTCAAAAAGCTCCAGGTACCGCTCTCGCATCGTCGCCTCAGGCTCCTAGGTAGCCTCCTTATACCGCTGGCTTCTCCATAGGACCTTCACCAGTGGTACCTACTTCTGTCTCAGGCTCCGAACGGCTCTATCTAGTATCTGCACTGGTCTCTCGGGGTAGGTCAGGTTGTTACCCACCTCGACGCTCTCGCGACTCAGAACGTGACTAGGATCGGCGACGTACATCCTGAGTTTGGACACGTGGAACACATCATTCACTCTAGAAAGCTGGGGAGGAAGGGCAAGCCGGTAAGTAACGGGTCCTACCCACTCCAGGACCTCAAAGGGCCCCACAAACCTCGGTGCAAGCTTCCCTTTCACCCCAAAATGTTGCAAGCTCTTCATGGGTGAAACGTAGAGAAAGACGTGATCCCCAACCTCGAACTGCACCTCTCTATGTTTCTAGTCAGCATAACTCTTCTACCTGCTCCTGACAGTGCGGAGTCTTCTGTGAATCTGCTCTATCACCTCCTGACTCTGCCGGATCAGCCTGGGGCCAACCTCCCACTTGGTCCCCACCTCGACCCAACACAAGGGTGTAGTACACCTCCTTCTGTATAAAGCCTCATAAGGTGCCATGCCGATGCTCGAGTGGTAACTGTTATTATATGCAAACTCTGCCAGGGGTAAATGCTCCTCCCAAGAGCCTCTCTAGTCTAGTAAACAGGCGTGCAAAAGGTCCTCAAGTGTCTGTATGGTGCGCTCTGACTGTCCGTCTATCTGGGGGTGGTACAAGGTGCTGAACCTCAACTGTGTCCCCAAAGCTTGCTGAAACTCATCCCAGAATTGGGAAGTAAATTGGGTATCCCTGTCAGATACAATCTCACGCGGAACTCTGTGTAGGCGTACCACATCACGAATGTACCTCTCTGCCAACTGTGTTGGTCCCAACGTGACTCGAATCGGCAAGAAATGTGCCGTCTTCATCAACCTATCCACTATCACCCAGACTATATTGTGTCCACACTAGGTAACAGGTAGGCCCACCACTAAGTCCATGGTGATGCTCTCCCATTTCCACTCTAGCACAGGAAGTGGCTGCAACGGCCCAGCAGGCCTCTGCTGCTCAGCCTTCACCTGTTGGCATACTAGACACTGCTGCATAAACTCACCAACATCTTGCTTCATCCCTCTCCACCAAAAGTCACGTCTTAGATCATGATACATCTTTGTGTTCCCAAGATGCATGGTGAACCTGGACTCGTGCACCTTAGCCAGGAGCTCTCTCAACAACTCCTCATCCCTGGGAGCACACAAGCGTCCCCCCACACGCAGCACCTCATTCATAAAGGAAAAGTCTCCTGGGTCTCCTGACAGCACTTTGTGCCGTAGCATCTATAAGTATGGATCTATCATCTGCCCTACGGTGATGCAGTCTATCAGCTCTGGTCGCATCTGCCGTGTCACTGTCACTGCCCCACAATACCCCTGTGACTCCTGGGGTCGCCAACTACCCAATCCTCCATAAGCCTCCAACTCTGCGCCTGTAGATTGGCCAAGTGGGTGGGCACTTTCTGGCTCAAGGTGTCAGCCACAACATTGGCCTTCCTTGGATGGTAGGAGATGCTACAGTCATAGTCCCTCAGGAGCTCTAACTAACGTCTCTATCTTATGTTAAGCTCTTTCTGGTCAAACAAGTACCGAAGGCTCTTATGATTTGTGAAAATCTCAAAAGTCTCATTGTAAAGGTAGTGCCTCCATGTCTTCAACGCGAAGACAACAGTTGCCAGCACTAAGTCATGGGTAGGGTAGCTATGCTCATGGGGCTTCAGTTGACGCGAAGCGTAAGCTACAACGTGACCCTGCTGCATGACCACACCCCTTAACCCCTACAACGAAGAGTCTGTGTACACCACAAAACCGCCACTACTGTCCGGGATGGTAAGCACAGGAGCTGAAGTCAGTCTCTCCTTCAACTCCTAAAAACATGCCTCACACTCATCTGTCCAGGCAAAGGGCACGTCCTTCCGATTCAGCTGGGTCATAAGACGTGCAATCTGAGAGAATCCCCTGATGAACCGCCGATAGTAACCTGCCAGTCCCAAAAAGCTGTGTATCTCTATCACTGTACGTGGCCTCTCCCACCTGAGTACGGCCTCAACCTTGGCTGGGTCCATAGCCAAACCATCTCCTAAGATCACGTGGCCTAAGAAAGTCACCTATCTCAACCAAAACACACACTTGTTGTACTTGGCATACAGCCTGCGTCGCCTCAAAGTGTCCAGAATCATCCGTAGATGCTGTCCGTGCTGCGCCTGGTCCTGCGAGTAAACAAGTACGTCGTCGATGAATATTGCCATAAACTGGTCCAAGTACGGCCTGAAAACCCAGTTCATCAAATCTATAAAAGCAGCGGGGGCGTTGGTCAACCCAAACGGCACGACCAAGAACTCGTAGTGCTTGTACCAGGTACGGAAAGCTATCTTGGAGACATTGGTCTCCCTGATCCTCAATTGGTGGTAGCCTGACCTCAGATCTATCTTGGAGAACACTGTGGCATCTCACAACTGGTCAAAAAGGTCGTCAATCCTCAGCAGCGGATACTTGTTCTTGATGGTGACCCTATTTAGCTATCGGTAGTCAACACAAAGTCGCAGGGTACCATCCTTCTTCTTCACAAAAAACATAGGGGCTCCCCACGGGGATGCACTGGGCCTCACAAAGCCCTTCTCCAACAGGTCCTGTAGTTGTGACTTGGGCTCTTGCAGCTCAAGTGGTGCCATCCGGTACGGTGCAGTAAAAATGGTGCTAGTCCCCGATACCAGTGAGGTCTCAAACTCGATCTCATGCTTGGGCAGTAGTCCTAGCAGCTCCTCTGGAAATACGTCGGGGTACTCACAAACCACCGAAATACTCTGAAAGTTAGCCACGAGGCTAGGCTCTACCACTACACAAGCTAAAAAGCCCTCAAACCCCTGGCTCAAAAGCCTCGCTGCCTGAAGTGCAAAGATGCATCTGAAACCTTCGTCCACCGGATGTCCGTGAAACTCAAAGGAAGGCAACTCCGGTATGGAGAAGACCATCTTCCTCCTGAAACAGTCCACCAAGGCGTGGTAGGTGGACAACTAGTCCATCCCTAAAATCACGCCAAAATCCTCCATCGGTATCACAATCAGGTCAGCAGGGATCCTGTGTCCCCCTATACTGACCTCGTAGTCCATGTAGACCTCTTCAACTACAAACAACTGGCCATCTGGACCTCTGATCACAAATGGATTCTCTAACAGTACACTATCCCATCCCAACCTGACAACAAAACTCGCAGCAATAAAAGAGTGTGTGGTGCCGGAATCAAAAAGTACGTACACTAATCTACCAGAAACGGTAACCATACCTGCCACCACTGAACCGGAAGCCCTGGTGTCTCTGTGTATCAGGGCGTTAATATGCCCCTTAGTCCTCGGTGAAGACGAAGCAGCTACACTCTGGGTTGGGCGAGCAACCGCTGGTCGGTACCCTCCCCGTGCCTGCTACCTTCCCCTATACGCTTGGGGACCACGACCACCAGCTCGGCCTCCAATGCTCGATGCGTGGAGCATCTGTTGTGCCCTAGATGGGCAGTCCCTCCTGATGTGACCCGGTTGGCCACACTGGTAGCAGAGGGGAACATGACCTCATCTCTAGGTAGGTCCCTGCTGATGGGGGGCAGGGGTCCAGTGCTGGTAGTTGGCCCCTATCTGGGGCCCCAAAAGGGCAGTAATGGCCCTGCAAAATGAGACGGCTCTCCTACGTGTGCCGCATGCATCCTCTCTCGACGGCCCTGAGAGTACTCTGGCTGCTAGGGCCTCTTCTGTCCGCTGTCGGTGTCTCGTGTGGCCGGGTTGGTCTCCTCGTAGGTCATCGCTACCTCAACCACTCGTGAGAAGGTGGACAGCTTCAAGGATTTGACATACCCCTGAATAGCAGGTCGTAGCTTCTCAGTGAACCTCCACAGACCCTCCTCCTCTATAGCCACAGCTGTGAAGGCAAAACGTGACAGCTCCAGGAAGCGCGTGCAACATGCACTAACAGTCATTGTCCCCTAGCAGAGAGTGTGGAACTCCCACCTCCTCTGGTCCTGGCAGGTCTGCGAAAAGTACTACTCGAAGAAGAGGCTCACGAACTGGTTCCATGTCGGGTCTCCCCTCTCCTGGCCTCTGATTGCCCTCCACCACCTGTGTGCCGTGCTCTCTAACTGATACATGGCAAAGGCCATGCGACACTCCGCAGGAGGGCGAAGGGTGTCGAACACATTCTCTATCTGCTCCAGCTAGTCCTCTGCCTCAGACGGGTCCTCATCCCCCTTAAAGAAGGGGGCTTCAGCTTCCGAAACTGTCCGAAAAGCTCATGGTGCAGCTGCAGTGGGGGAACGGGCACGCCTCCAAGCAAGGAGGGCTCGTGCTCAGAAGTGTCTGAGTGCGATGGGGGTGGTGGAGAACCACCCCTTCCCCTCCTGCTCATCCAGCGCTGCGACTATCTCTCTGTCCCATCGAGGACTCCCCCTCCACGTCCTCCGGGAGAGGTGCTCATGGGGGCTGGTGGAGCTCCTCTCGCACAATATCTCTGACCAGCTGGGCGAGATCCTGGGCCTGAATGCTTAGGAGAAGAGGTGGGTCAGCCGGTACCTCAAGCCCAGCACGTCCACCCCTCCGACCTCGTCCGCGGTCGCGACCACGGCCCGCCTCAAGAACTCCCCGACGAGGCATCTCCTGCAAGGAGACGCAAAAGACAGACAAAAGGGTCAGCAATACCGAATTTCTTTGAAAAAGGAATCAGAATGGATATCAAAGTGATATGTTGTGGTGGATACCCTAGTTACATGCATGTGAACAATTATTCTCAAGCCAATTGGTTCATTTCTTGGGACAACCTTGCTCTGATACCATCTTGTTATGACGCGATTCCCAGATCCTTACAGGACCTAAGGCTAGCTCACCTCGACTAATCCCAAGATTCAGTCGTCCAACAGGAAATAACCAAAAAGTAGGAAAGTAAACCACATTCACATATGCAATATAACTATGCAGCAAAAATGTACAAGCAGTAAAGGAAACTAAAGCTGCTATTCCATTACATACCACCACAACAACAGAACAACCGAAACGAAAGTAAATAATAGAGACAGCAATAACTAAAAGTCTGATACTTACTACAATAGTAAGGGTACAATAAGAAAGTGCAGAAAACTACGGCTGAGCTCGACTGGGCCTATCACCCTCCGTAGTCGAAAGCTCGGGCTACTCAACTCCTGGTCCTGAACAGTGTTGTGAAAAAGACAGAGTCAGCGAACGCTGAGTAGAGTGGTATCTATACTATCTAAAACAGTAAAAGCAACAGGTTTAATTCTCTTTTCTACTTATTGTGTTTTATGTGTATTTCCTTTTTACCCATTTTTCTCAAACATCCAGATATTCTTGATCTTACATGTTCCTTGTGGGAACGATCTTGATTGCAGTCTTTTCCAAAGAGTAGAAGGTACATGTGGTGCTCTCCTGGCTGGGAGAGTCCCCTGTGGTATTTCTACACCCAGTCAACCACCCCGAGGTCACTGTCAGGATGTAGTGGTGACTACGGCACGCGTGATAAGTGCATGGGTAGCTACCCCACACTAACACGCGGTCAGTCATTTCCACTAGCGGGTACACCCAAAGTACAGCACAGAACAGTATAGGGCCTTGCCCTCTCAGAAAAGGGGTCTCGCCCCTCAAAACCAAATAGGGGTCTCGCCCCTCCACAGTCCGTACACCCTCGTCTGACTATCCCGGTTTGCCAAGAGGGCCTAACAAGTCGGTGTAGGGTGGCTAGCTAAACTGCGAGCCCCGTGGGGGGGCTAGCTCTCTCCCTACACTAGTAGCTCACCTCGGTATCGTATACATGAGGGCCAACGGGAGTCGGTGTAGAGTGGCCAATCCTAACCCCGGGTCTCAATCCAAGGGCAGCTAGCTCCGCTCTACACGAAAAGGGGACAGTCGCTCTCCTTGGTACCACGTACTTAAGGGGAGCACACTTCCCGTCTACCTTCCAAGTTTCCAACTAACCATAGGAGTTCTACTCATAAATCCCCGTAGGGTTCATGCTCGTATTCACCACATTTATTCTGATCCAGATTCCACCATTCCAATTCAATTCTCATTTATTTGCAGGCAGCTCGTGTTTCCATAATTCAATACATGCCACTGGTGATTTCACAAGCAATTGGCTATAAAATACATGCAGCTCGTATTCTAACAGGCAATCCACAATTATTTTATAGGCAATTGCTAGTAGTTTATCCAAATTTTGCATATAAGTACCAAACGTTGCATTCATTTCTCTACCCTAGGGTTCATGCCACATCCTAGGGTTCCAGTCAGTTAATTCTACAACACATGCCTATTTGAATATCATTAAAAGCATTAAACCACTCTACCAGACAATTCGGGAGTACTGGGGACTCGAACCGTAGACCTAGGTGTCTCTTTGAGCCCCAAACACTCAGTAGGCTGAAACCCTATACTAGGGAATACATCACAAAAGGAAGGTTCAGAAAAATGTACAAAGGTTTCTGGTACGTAGAGAAACAAGGAAACTATAGGTACTTCGTTTGCGTAAATCGGATCCCGATCAGACCCCAAATGGGTCAAAAATGTGTCTACTATCCAAAATTAGACGTCTGGGAATAAGTCCAGATGTCTTAAAAGATACAAGAACCTTACCTCAAGTCCCTACAGTGTCCTCAGACGTCTAGGCCTCCTCTACGATCGTCTGAAGGCAGTTCCAGACGTCAGACCATGCCTCCGGTCGTCTGGAAGCACCTCTGGATGTATGGTGATTTGATCAGATGTCCGAAAGTGCATGGGAGAGCATTCCGCACTCCTTCCCAATGCTACTCCTACGTACGACAGTCGCAGCCACCAAATCAGGTCCGACAACCACTTCTGTGGTGAAGCCTGCATGGCCATAACTGCGAAAAGAATGTACCTTCGTGATAAATGAGCTTTCAGACGTTTGGTCTTAACTCTAGATGTCTAGATGCTCTGCTAGCCATTTGGACTCTGCTCTAGACATCTAATACTGGAAAATTTCCAATACCAGAACCTGCTCCCAACACTCTCCGCCGTGCTCCTCCTCACTCTACCGCAACTCCAACCGCTGCAGATGGTCGAGGTAGCCTCCCTGGGATCTCTCCTCTTCCCGCACATGCCCACGGTGGCCGTGCGAGCTCCACCGAGGTTCCACCAGAGCTCTCCGAACTCAGCCTCCTCCTCCTGCGCTATCCACCTTCTCGCCCTCTCTCTCTCCCTCGCTCAGCTCCTCTTACAGCTCTGAAAGTGGGGGTGGTGGTGTGTGGAGTGGAGAGGAGAGGAGGGGAGGGGTTTAAATAGGTGGAGTGGGTGCTTAAGGTTTGGGGGAAAGGAGGAAAAAGGAGAGAGGAGAAGGTCCTGCATGCCGCACGCGTGTGGGGTGCAGTACGCGTATAGAAATTTCATTTTCAAACGTCTGGGAAAGGGTATAAACATCTTGACAGACATCTGACTGAGATTCCAGACGTCTTAAAAGGTTAAAAGTGGGACGGGTCTTTACACTGATCTAGATGATTTTGGAGGCGTTAGACTCCGACCGTCGTCCTGATCAGATCCTTTCGGTCAGATGGTCCATCCGAGTCCTTGAAATAAATCCTCTTCTCTCCTGACCATAAAAATGACCTAATTAACCTAAAATATATAGAACCACTCTAAATGCAGAATGATGCATGCTATGCAATATTTATAACATGAGATGCAAATCTAAGCCTAGAAACATGCATGATTAGGCATTTTAACCTAAATAGATGTGTCTACATCAAAAATTCGGACAAAAGTCTAGACCCAAAAATCAGAACACCAACACTTGAAGTGAAGTGGTGTTTAATGAAGCACACTAGCAAACAATGGATTTTTAAATTGCACCACTCCACTTAACTAAGATATTTAAGATCCTGAAAGCCAAGTTTAATATTTTTTTGGTAGTCTTTAAGAATAAATGAGACAAGAAAGGGAGAACCAACCTGAAATCGTGGGAAGAAAAGGAACTTTTGAGCTCTTGCTTCCAAATTCCCACTTCCTTCCTGCAATACCTGCACACATAAGAGAAGAAAGAGAAGAGGATGAGATCCACTTCAACAAGAGAAAAATTGATTAAGAAAAGTCATACCTTCCCGACAACAGCACCAAAAAGTGCTGTGAAATTTAGCGTGATTTGTAATTAGGGTTTTTAGAGTTGTAACACGTGAAATTACATACACTTTTAAAATTTATAACCTAAATAGGGGAGAATCTAGGGTCGTCGAAGGAGGCCAAATGTTTGCAAAATTATGTCTCTTGCTTGGAAATCGAACTCAACTTTCTTTTTGGTGTTATATATATATGATTTTTATAGGTTTTGAAATAACGGGAACAATGCGGGTTTGTTGATAGCAAGAAAATCGTCTACACTAATCCACTACACTACTACTAAAGTGACAAGTAGAACCTCTCCCTAAGCTCACTCTAGGCACATGAGGCCTAGAGTAATTAAGGAGGGGGAGTGAAAAAATGCTAGACAAAAAAATTCTACAAAACTATGCAACATAAACATAAAAGAAGGCAACTTGAATTAACGGAAATCTGTTTTACAAAAAGCACATGTAGAGGAATGCTTCTATTCTAACTTGAAACTACAAGAAAGTAAAACACAAATCCTCTTAAATATTGGTGTAGAAGAGGAGATTCTTACTCCAAGCCTAATAACTCCCAGACTTTAAAAGAAATCTTCAAACTCCTTCTCTTTGAAAGCTTCGCCAAGACGATGTCCTCCAAGGCAAGCCCTAAGGGGGCGTACCCCAAGCTTCTCCTCAAGGGTGGATGTCTACCCTAGGTGCTTCTCCCTTGCCTAGCCATCCTCCTTGATGAAGAATTTCTCCTCCTCCTTGGCATGGCACAAGAAGAAGAGTAAGAAGGAAGAAGGCACCAATGGGGCAGGTGATGTGCTCCCTTAATCTTCTTCCTCCCTGCTTCTCTTGGCCATAGGGTGTAGGTGAATTTATGGTAGACTTATGCTAATGGAAGGATGGGGAAAATGGTGGTATGTGATGAGTTTTTATAGAGTGGGATGCGGGTAGGGTTGGTGTGAATAGGTGGAGGGTTAGGATGGAGTTTGGTGGTGGTTATGGGTGGTTAAGTTAATCCTAAGGCTAGGGTTAAGTGGCGCCACCTAAGGGGTGCTAAGGGGGGTAGTTAGGGTTGGCCATGGAGCACCTAAAAGTGGCACCAACCATGGAAGGGTCCCACGGGTTGGCACCAACTTGAAGGCTTCTAGAAGGAGGGTGAGGTGTAGGGTGGATAGGGCTTGGAAGGGGTAGGTGTAGGGTGTAGATGGGAGGTCATTTTGGCGCCAAAAGGAGGGGGTTCTAGAAGGGTTAGTTGGCACCAAAATAGGTGCCTCTTGGAAGGAGGTGAGGGGTTAAAAGGTGGCTAGGGTTAGCGCCAACTTAGGGGTGGACCATGTTAGCTAGGTGGACTTAGGGTTAGCGTTGATTGGTGGAGCTAGTTAGGTGGGGTTTTAAGGTGGTAAATGCTAAGGGAGCTGGAGCATAGCTAAGCTAAGCTAAGCTAGCTTAGCTAGTAATGGAGTAGAGGAGTAGGCAATGGGAGCTAGGGTTTGAGGAGAGGAGCTGGATAGAAGTCTGGAGTTGAAATGGAGCTGGCAGCTGCTGAAGAGGGTAGCATGGAGCTACTCTAGCTGGCTTAGCTTGCTAGTTCTTTGCTAGCTGCTAAGCCAATCTAAAGTAAGCTAGCTTCTACCATAAGGAGCAGAGGTGAGTAGGGTCTGGTGCTCCCGGGGAGGATCAAGCTAGTTGAGGCAACTAAGGTAGCTTAGCTCAACTTAGTTGAGCTAAGCTGAGTCCCTGGGAGCTGGACTTGAGCTTCCTAAATTGAAATGAAGTCATCTTCAACTGGATGGAGTTGAGTGGAGCTGGATCAAGCTGGTCTTGAGCTGAGGTGAACTCCAGTCAACTCAGCTGAGCTAGCTAGAGCTCCCTATGAACTAATGGGAGCTGAGATGAGCACGACTCAACTAAGTTGGGTTGGATCTGAGCTGACTTGAGGTAGGGTGATTTAAGAAGAGCTCTCTTGAGCTACCATTCAACTAAGATGAGCTGAATGCAACTAGGATGAGCTAACCCTAATTTAGATGAGCTAGATTCCAGCTATGGTGAGCTGGATCTGGCTGAGTTCCAGCTGGTTTGGGCTTCTCCTTCACCAGTTACCTTCCTGAGTGCTAGGGTTCTAGGGATCTAGCAATCTGCTTATCCCTAACACTCACAAAAACATATCAAAAAGATAATAAAAAAGTAAAATGCATACCTAACCTAATTGATACCTAAATGCAGCCCAAAAACCCATTTGCGGAGCAAAATCCTAAGAGCTAGGTTTGTTTTAACACATAAGAATGATGATAAACTGGCGTTTATCACCTCCCTGTGTTCGACCCAGGGTTTACCTAAAGCTTTGGTTATAAATTTTATCTAGTAGCAATTTTTTAAGCACTACAACGATAGGCTTTCTATTACTCCAAATTTTATCACAAAAATTACGCTCGCCAGCAATGTATTCAGCTTCAGTTGTGGATAGCGAAACACAATTCTGCTTCTTACTGACCCAAGAGACTAATGAATTCCTAAGAAATTAACATGTTCCACTAGTACTCTTGCAATTTGTCTGACTTCCTGCATAAGCAGCATCACAATAAGAGAATAAGTCAAGTGTGGCTCACTTGGGATAGAAGAAACCAAGATCTACAGTGTTTTACAAATATTTAAGTATTCTTTTTCTAGCATTGTGATGTGATTCCTTAGGGTTTACTTGAAACCTAGCACATAGACAAGTACTAAACAGGATGTCTAGTTTACTAGTTGTTAAGTAAGGAACCTATCATGCTTTTGTAAAGTTTTTTATCTGCACTCTTACCTGTGTAGTCATCTTTCAATTGGATCATTGTCGCCATTGGTCTTCTCATTTTGTATTTTCCGTGCCAAACTTCTTCAGTATTTCCTTCACATACTTTATTTGCGAGATGAAAATGTCGTTGGACAATTGATCAATTTGCAACCCTAGGAAGAACTTCAATTTTCTCATTAGGCTCATCTTGAACTGATCCCACATTACTTTCGCAAACTCTTAGCATAGAAGATTATTAGTAGTACCGAATACAATATCATCAACATAAATTTGAATTAGACTAAGTTCATTATCCTTTCTTTTGTTGAATAGACTTGGTTCAACTTGTCCAATTTTAAAGTCATTGTCTAAAAGATAGTTCTTTAATCTTTCATACCAACCTCTAAGAGCTTGTTTTAGTCCATATAGTGGTTTATTTAGCTTAAAAAAATGATAAGGTTTTTCAAAATTTTCAAATCCAGGTGGTTGTTTCACATAAACTTCTTTAATGAACACATTAAGAAATGCACTTTGGATGTTTATTTGGAATAATTTAAATCTCATATGGGCAGCAAAAACTAACATCACCCAAATGGATTCTAGTTAAGCCACCGGTGCATATGTTTTGTCAAAATCAATTCCTTCTTGTTTATAGGCTTATTTCCTATAAACTTTCTTGATTCATCAAGCTTATCTCTAAACACTCACTTGGTTCCGATTAAAGATTGAGATTTAGGTCTAGGAACTAATTCTCAAACATTATTTCTTTCAAACTAATTCAATTCTGCAATCCAACAATCATCAGTAAAAGCTTGTTTGACAAATTTAGGCTCTAATTGGGATACAAAGACACTTAGTGTAATATTGTTTACTGATGATCTAGCTTGGACACCTTTATTAACTTCATCAGTCATAAGATCCTTGTGATGATCCTTAGAATATGTTAGATCTTTGGGTAAGTCACTAGCTATGTTATTCTTTGGGACATTTGATGGATCCTCTAACATCAGTTCAGCATCTTTACTTGAAGATTTTTCCTTGTGATTTGATTCATCAAATGAGACATGTAGGGTTTCCTCAATAGTAGAGTTTTTCTTATTATATACTCGATAAGCTTTGCTTCTAAATGAATACCCTAAGAATATCCCTTCATCACTTTTGAAATCGAACTTATCCAGATTTTCCTTTGTATTCAGTATAAAACACTCACAGGCAAATACTTTAAAATAGGAAATCTTTGGTGATATATCATAGTATAACTCAAATGGTGTCTTCTTAAGGATTGGTAGCCCTATTTTGATTGTATCAAGCAGCATTTATTGCCTCAGCCCAAAAATACCGAGGTAACTTTGACTTGCACAACAATGTGTGGGCAAACTCCTGTAAAGTTCTATTCTTCCTTTCTATAGCATCATTCTGAGGAGATGCTCTAAAAAAAGCAAATTCTTGTTTGATCCCATAATTTAGGCAAAAATCTTGAAAATTTTGGTTCTCAAATTTTCCTCCATGATCACTTCTGATTCTAGTGATGGAATATTGTTGGGAATCATAGAGTGCATGTTTGATAAGGAAAAGCATCGTAGTATAGTGCGCAATACGATCAACAAAAATATTTATAAAGATAACGAGACTTGGAGTCCCGGTCATTCGTCTCTGGGAGGCATTTATGGAAATGCAAATTTGAAATCAATCTCTTTCGCTCTACTTGCTTAAAATCTCATGCTAGTTTATAGTGATTTACGTATTGATGTACAACATGCTAGTTGCCAAAAGATAGTAATTAAAACATGCAACTTCAATTGCACCAAAAGATGATAACTAGGGACACGGTGATTTTCAACATATATATTTATATATATAAAAGATGATGATGATATCAGAGTTGCAGAGCTCAAGTAGAGGAATGCTTGTACAGGGAAATAAAACTACTCGCTACTAGAACACCATTGCATACATGAATCTATGGGGGGATTTTCCATGCATCATTGGGGGAGAAGTACGGAACTACACTATTAAGCTGTAAATAAAGCATGTAAATCTAAGAAGAACTATAATCTAATCTAGCAGAAATAAGGGCATTCGGAGGTGGCTCCAATGGCCTTTGAGTTGGTTGAGAGGAGGAGGGGCGGCCAATGGTGCTTAGGCCAACCCTTGGAGAGAGGTTGGAGAGGTGATCCAGCTTCTTGGCATGGAGGTGGTGGTGGATATGGTGAAGCTACTCGTGGACATGGAGGTGGAGTGGATGTGGAATGAAGCTAAGCTAAATGGAACCAAGAGTGGATGGGTGCAAATGGCCACCCCTTAGGTCTTTTTATAGACCTAAGGGAAGCTCTCTAGAGAATTATGGAATTCTCTAGAGAGGCCTATGGTGGGAGCTCATGGGAGAATGAGAGAGAGAGGATGGATGGTGGTTTTTAGATCCACCAAATGTGCATCTAAAAATTGAATGGCTCTTGGTTGCTAATTCTAGCAACCAAGGTAACAACACATGGTAGAGAGTTCTAGAGAACTCTAGGCTAGGTATTTTCATGTGGATGGTGTGTATGGGTGTCTGTGGGTGTGTGTGGGTGGAAACTTAGGTGGCTAGGTTGATTAGGTTAGGTTCTAGTGGGTTTAGGTCAAGGTAGGTCTCAAATTAGGGTTGTAAACCCTAATTCACTAAGGTAAATTGCAATTAAACCTAATACAAGTTTAGTTGGGTTTGTGGAAACCTAGTTGAGAGTAAAATAACTCAATTAAGTTAGGTATAGGTCAATTGGACTCTCACTGAGTCCAATTCGACAGTGTATGCTGAGATTAGGGCTCAATTAGACTCAATGAGTCCAATTGGATAGGTTGATGGAATTGACTAAGATCCAAGTCAATTAGGTTCAGTGAGGACCTAATTATTTCATTAGGGAGGTCTAGAGGTGATGTACTAGGGTTAGGGAACCTTAATTTAGGTTCCTATAGGGTTAGAATTGGGTTTAGGGGGCTAGAGATCCAAGATTAAGGCTTGAATTCCAAAACAGAAACTGGAGGACAGTATCAGACGTCTAATAAAGTTGTCAGATGTCTTATAGTGAAAAATCAAAAGTCCAGACTTGTTGGCTGGATGTCCAATCAGAGTCAGGAGGGTTTCTAGGTTCTGTCTTGGATATTCTGCAGAAATTGGACGTCTGACCAAGTGTCTGGACGTCCAATAACACTGCAGAAGTGGGTTTAAGGTGTGCAGGAGTTGGCTAAGGGTTCTAGATGTCCTATAACTCATCTGGATGTCTAGATAGAGGCTAGAATTAGTGTTTTAGGGTTTCCTAGGGTGAGGTGACCTAATCTAAGGGTGGCTAAGGCTTGGGGAGGCTCCTAGGCTATCCTAGGGCTAGGGTGGACCAAAGTTCTTCACAATTTATTGCTTTATTCCTACTTAATAGAATATCATACATTAACTCCCCTACATTATTATCTACTACATCTAATCTAGGTCTTCCACTCCATCTCTGCTGCAACACCAATTATTCTAACTTTAGATCCAGCTTCAGATCTAGCTTCTGATCACTTATTACCTGCAATTGACATAGTGCACCTAATTAGTACATTATAGCATTATTTCAGTAAAGGTGCTAGTAATGCTTATGCATGCATGAATTACCCTAACTTATGCTAAGTCCTTGCCTAATTTAGGTCAATTAAGACCTATGATTACTGCACAATCAAATATCCTTTCTCAATTTGAATTCTTTTAGCAATCTTACTAAATTCCCAAAATGTAAAATCTTTGGTTTTTGAAAATAATACCTAAGTAAATTGAGAAAATAATCAATAATGACTAGACAGTATCTGCACCCACTAAGGCTCTCAAACTTGGTTGGTCTGAAGAGGTCTAGATGAATCAATTCAAGTGGTTTTGAAGTGCTGGCTATATTTTTAGGTTTAAATGAAGTTTTATGAAGTTTACCAAGTTCACAAAATTCACAAATATTTTTCTTCTTAAAAGGAAATTTGGGTAAACCTTATACTAAGTCATGTTTCGCATGCTTGTTTATATTTCTCATGTGAACATGCCCTAGTCAACGATGCCACAATATTGACTCGTCATCTGATGCAACTAAGAAGTTTAAGCTACTGCAGTTGTCAAAGTCAATAGTATAAATATCTTTGAATCTATTTCCAGTTAAGAGAATTTCTTTGGTCTTTCTATCTTTAATTTTAAAACCTTTTGAGGAAAAATTAACTTTGTAACCTTTATCACAAATTTGGCTTACACCAGGTAAATTATGCTTTAAACCTTTAACTAGATGAACATTATCAAAAGAAGTTTGAGAATAACCAACTGATTGAACAATAATCATAGGACTTACATGACCTAAATTAAGTTAGAACTTAGCATAACTATAGTGTAATACATTGCATCTTTCCACTTTTACTTAGATATGGATGAATAACATCATAATGTATTGATTAGTGCATTATTTGGATTGTAGGCAATAACAAGCTCAGGAGATGGCTTGAAGCTAGAGAAAAAGAAGGGAAGAAGCCAGAGCTGGAGTACAAGCCCTAGAATAAAAAGGAAGGAAATAAAATTAGGATGAGGTATACTACTTTGCTAGGTAGAATCTTAATGTAGAATTAAATTATGAAGAACATAGGACCCTTCCTAGCCCTAGGGTAACCTTAGAGATCTTCCTAAACCCTAGGCACCCTTAGATTAGGTTACCTTAGCTTAGGATACCTCAAAACCCTTATTCTAGCCCATATCTAGACGTCCAGGTAGGTTGACTGGACGTCCAGAACCCTTAGACACCACCCATAGACTTAGAACCCAATTCAACTAGAATATTGGACATCTAGACAAGGTGTCAAATGTCCAATTTCTACAGAATTCCAAGACAGAACCTTAAATTCACCCTGATTCCACTTTGGACGTCCAGACCAAAGTTTTAGACTTTTGATTTTGAAGTATAAGTCATCTGATTACTAAATCAGATGTCTGGAACCCTTCTCTAATCACTATTTTTGAAATCAAGCCTAGATCTTGATTTCCTAAGCCCCTAAACCTAATTCTACATGCTAGGGAACCTAAATTAAGGTGCCCTAAGCTTAGTACACTATCTTAAGACCTTGCTAAGAACCTAATTAGGTTCTTACTAAACCCAATTGACTTGGATCTAAGTCAATTGCACTTTGTTGGAACCTTATTCCACATCTTATTTTGGTGTTAACAAAATTATTATGGATTAATGTTTGCAATTGAGTGTTTTTTAGATTTAGGTGAAGATCAAGGCGAACAATGAACTATGGCAAGGAGATTATGACATGGAGGAAAGATGATGAGGAGGAGAAGATCATCTATGATATTTAGCTTTTTAGATTAGGTTTCTATTTCATAGAATGTATGCCTCTTAACAAAGGAATATAACTTAGATCATAAAAATAATTAGAGATACAGTAGGATTAATATATCGATCATTTTCAAAGAACGTAATTAATTAATTAAATCTCTTAAAAAAGGTACTTGTAAGTAAGTACTGGTACTATTCATCAGTACCGGTATATGCAAGGAACAGGTTCGAGCTTATGTCTCAAATTGTGAACAACAAGTACCAGTACTAACCATGAGTACCAGTATCTCATGGTCACAGTTTCAAGCCTCAATTTTGGCCTGAACCTTACAAGTATCGGTACCCATGATGAGTACCGGTACAGGTAGGTCATAGTGCCTAGTGAGTATCAAACCTGGGAGTCACAAGTAACAATACCCATGATGAGTATCGCTTCTAGGACCCTTGTGTACTGGCTACAAAAAAAACTGTGAGCAGTTAGTACTGGTACCAGTTAGCCGCTGGCTCAAAACTGAACGGCTAGAAAATTAATTTTGGTAATATGAACGTTTGGATTTAAACCCCAACATCTAGTAGACGTACCACTAAGGTCCTATATCTATAAATAAACCCTTGGACCCTTAGTTTGCACACATGAAATATAAGAGAAAATTCTAGAGCCTAATTTTCATATTTCCACCATATTTTGAAGAGAAGATATAGTTTGCAGCTGACAAATTTTTCTATGCTTTTACAAACTTTTCGACGTGTTTCTATCACGCATTCACAAGGTGATTCACGTCTTTACTAGGCTCTAAAATCAGTAATATCATTTATATTCTTATTGAGAGGCTTAGGTATTCTATTGTAAGATTTCTCTTTCTTACACTCATGCTTATTTTGTTCTTGAGCTCTTGCTCATTGAATTGTAACAAACCCATTGTTGTACATGGGTTCAGGCAACCCGTTAATTACCTCGTTTAGTAAATTGATTCCCTCAGGTTGAGGGAATCGAGTTAAAAATCCTAAGCTGGGAGGCTTAGGTAGTGGAGTACCCAAGTGAGTGGGGAACCACTATACATCTTGTGTCAATTTTTGTGATTGTTATTTGTACAAATCTTTCTTGTTATTATTAATACTTTGCTTGAGTGCCTGTGCACATAGAATTGTAGCCATCTATCTATAGATCATATAGGTGGTATCAGAGAGAGTTGCGAGAAGACATAACAAATCTTGCTCACGATGGCATCAACCTCAAGGCACACCAAAGGATAGTCATCCACCCATCCTCCCGATTTCCATGGGACAAACTATGGGTATTGGAAGTGGAGGATGCAAGTCTTCCTCAAGGCGATGGATGAGGAGTCGTGGACCCTCATTCAAGAGAGATACTCAAATCCGGAGCCGCAAGGAGTAGAATGGATGGCAGATCAAAAGAAGATTGTCAGCAATGCAAAGGTGATGAACACACTTTATTGGAGTGAAGTTCACGTAAGAGCAACTTGTAAGGAAGATCCTAAGATGTCTTACAAGTGATTGGGCTCCAAAGACCACAACCATCCAAGAGGCAAAGGACCTCTCCACTCTCCCCTTGGATGATCTAGTTGGTAGCCTTATCCCCTTGGACCTCTCCACTCTCCACTTGGATGATCTAGTTGGCCATGGATCCCCATCTAGCCTTAGCTTCCATTCATGTGCACACCATCTCACGAGCTCCATCACCTCCATCACTTGCACCTTCACGTTCAAGGCTAGAGCATACCTCCACCACCATCTCAAGAGGCCGGCCAACCACCTTGGTAGTCCCTCTCCTCTTTCCTACCACCTCAGTCACACGGCCATTGGAGACCACCTCCAATACTCTAAGTTCTATTAGCTAGCTAGATGTTCTTCGTAGTTAATTTCTGCATTCATTTTTTTATTAGTAGCATAGTAATCCTCTGCCTGAATGATGCATGCATAATCTTTCTTAGATCCATGCATGCATCCATTTTTTGATAGCTAGATTTGCTTTTTAAGCTTTCATGTACAAGCTTTCCTCTACCTGTGATTGTAATGACAATATCATTGCAGTAATGAAATCACCACTTGTTTGATTTATTCGTGACTATTGCAATCATCAATTGCTTGACTTATATTCTTATTATATTGCAACAAAATGTCGGTTCTTGAAGATATCAATGACCTTACGAGTGAAGCATTTTCCATTAATAGCCATCGTGAAGTTAGAATGGTGTGCACTGGTACTCACATTCACGTTTATTATTATCTTAGACATGCACATGTAGTTAGGGTTAACAATGTGACGGGCAAAACTTACATTCGCAGGCTTGAAACTGACGTCCAATTTTAAGCAAGTAAAAGAATCAAAATCAATCTCCTATCTTAAAGCCTTCCTAAAATGGACCAAGACTCACCGTCTCATTATTTAAATTTTTGTTTGAGTCATAATTCACACTATACTATGACAAGTTTTTAATCAAATACGCATTCTACGACCACAACACCAACTTAACCAATACGATAATATGACCCTTATAGTTGTCATCAAAGGTGATTGTGCCACCTTCCTTGTAGTTGAACTTGAGAAAGAAATCTCCTCCTATCATGTGCTTGGAGCATCTGTTGGCCTTGACCCATCTTTTGTTTTGTTTCTGTCATTGATTTAGTATTGTGAAGTCCATAAATCCATCTAACGACTAGAAGATTTCCATCAATTTCTTTGTATAGCCATTCTATGTACCTTGTGAGCCCTTCATTAAGACCTAGAAAACAAGTTTGTAAAGTTTTCTTTGGTACCCATATTTTCCTTTTGGGTCCACTCTTCTTAGTAGGTGTCAGTTTAGGGATGAACCAATTATTGCCCTTATGGCTAGAAATTTTATGTATGTTGGTTTGTAAACTAGATGCTTCATGATCATTTGGGAGTGTAACCTAACCCAAATTTGGGTGTGGTTTAGGTGTGTGTCCTCAATAATTTTCCAGAATATCTTTACCCTTAGTGAATTTAGCTAGATCATTTATAGGAGTAACTAACTTATGCTTGAGCTTTTGTAGTTCTATTTGAAGTGAATCCATGTGTTTTTCTAAAGAGGTGATTTCTTGGGCCCAACCCTCCTATTAACCTGTCTAGCCAAATTAGTTGATGGAACAGCTATCAGCTACCAATTTCCTATTTCCTAAATAACCAAGTCTTAGGAAAATTCAGGGAGTCACCCTTAAGTTAGGTATAGAAATTTTGTTTGCTTGGTTACACACTTCTTATCTTTCCTTCCTCTCCTCCCTATTCTTCCATTGCATGCGCGAAAGGTGGTCCCAGAATCCACACTTGGAGGGACCCCTTGATTCTGCCCCCCACACAAAAAGATCCTCTTCCTCTCATTTGCATTCATCAACAAAAATTGAAAACCCCCAAAATAGGTCCAATACTGCATCCACCTCTCATCCACAAGCCACCTCTAATCCCGCCTCTAACTGTTCTAGCAAAAATCTACAATCTAACCCACTCTTTAACATCCCCATCCCTAACATTCCAGGCTTAGAATTACCTGAGATGCCTCAAGATCGAAGCCAAGGCCCCCCACCCAATCCTTTAGCTATGATGGTTGAACAATTGGCTTAACTTCAAGCAAACCAACAATAGTTTTCTAGGACTATCGTGAACCTGGTCAACCAAGGGCAAAACCCGCCACCCCCTCAGTAGCCTGTCATTCCTCTTAAGGATTTCTATGATCCTTCTAATTACGAGGACAAACCGAGGGTGGTCATACCAGAGGGGGATGTTGAACATGGATTCATCGTTGTTTAAGAAATGCGTAGTAGTATAGGATAAATGCACTCAAACAAACAAATTTATTACTCGAAATCTAAAAATGAAGTCTGAGGTCAAACACTGGGAGCAAGTATTGTAATTTACGTGCTAATCTCAATCAAAATATAAATGTACACAATGAATGAAACTAATAATGATATTCAATGAATAATTTCTACTCAAAATTGATATTCAATAAGAACATGAATATTTCAAGAGTTTAATGAGGCAAAAGATATCTAAGACAAAATAATGGTGATTTAGATCACCAATTATTAGTCTAAGCACATATATCAATTACTCAATAATATCAAATAAATGAATAGTGGTCTGAACCACCTATGCTTTTAATTCCACGCCAGCAGTTCACAATGTCAAAGCCTCATTAGACTTTGGGCTCATAAGTCATACGACTTAAATGTCATTGCTACAGTGCTCTGTAAAGAGCTTTCTGCTTTAGCTCCTTCTCTTCTTTCTCTCTTCTTCAAGTCTTCTCCTTCTTCGTCTCTTTTCTTTCCTTCTTCAAACACGGCCTCTTCTTCCTTTCCTCCTCTTCCTTTCTTCTTCAGAAACCTTCTTCTGTTCTCTTCTCATGTACAATGGTCTCTAAATATCTGTAGCGACAAAGCGTCGCACAATGCACAGATCAAAACCCTCCCCTCCCCTGCTTTCGCTTTCCTTCTTTCCTCTCTTTAGATAATCAAGTTTACTATCAAGTAATCAAAGCTGGGTGACCAGGGCTACCGGTAGTGGGTAGTAGCCAAGGTGTGAGTAGGCATAGGTGGGTTGGGTGCATGGGTGAAGGTGGGGACCTCACCCCCAGTGTTCTCGAGGTGATAAGCCAAAAGCAGAAAAACACTTTATGTGGCTGCAGATGCTCTTCCACGCCAGATGTGGGGCTAAATGTCCCTCTTCCTTTGCGCCTATAGCAGAGATGAAGCTGCGTCTGATTGGGATGCTGCTGCTGAGGTCCTCAATTTAGGACTTGGCGATCTTCCTAGGATGAATCCGTGTTTCCTGGAGGTCTTACCTGGAGCTGTAGTGGCATGAACACAGCTCCAAGCTTGCTTGAAGCTTCTTCGTTAATGGCGGCGAAGGGAGAACACCTGAAACAATGAAAATGGCCTAAGGGTTTTTGTCCTTGAGGTGCACCCTCAAAATCAGGTTCTTGGCTTTGAGCCAAATTAGGGTTCCGAAACTGGTCTTACTATTCGCAAGACTGAGTACCTGCAAGTCAAGGACTATCTTTTCTCTTTTGTATATTTTTTTTATCTTTTTAATGGCAAGAAAGAGAAATAGAAATAAGGTAAATATAGTATATATATATGTATATATTATATATGTATATAGCGGTGGGGGCGGAGGTGGAAATGGCATGTAGCACGATGTCGAGTTGATCGTCGTCTAGGAAGACGCAACCAATAGGACGAAGTGCCGCGTGGAGTGTAAGGTGGATGGGTGGAAGATGTGTGCGAAGACGCTTTCTATAAGCGTGTATCGAGGAATATCAGCAACGGGTGTAGATATTCTCGTGATACAATGCGTGGTATCTGATATGAAAATATATATATATATGTATATATGTAAATATATATCTATTTGTATATATATATTTATATATGTATATATATATAGATATGTAAATATATGTATAGATAGATGTATGTATATATATATGTATATATATAGTAATATATGTATATAGTTATATATATGTGTATATGTATATATATATATTAGTATAAGTATCTATGTATATAGATATATTGATTGCGCAGCAATCATAGGTCTTAATTGACCTAGATTAAGCTAGAACATAGCATAAGTTAGGGTTATACATGCATGCATTCGCATTATCTGCATCTTTACTACTTTCCTTTAGCTATGCATAAAATAATGTTATAATGTGCTGATTAAGTGCATTATGTCGATTACGAGGAATAAGCTGATCAGGAGCTGGATCTAAAGCTGGATCAGGAATAACGGGAGTTGTAGCAGGGCTGGAGCAGAAGGCCTAGTTTAGATGTAGGAATAACAATGTAAGGGGGTTAAAGGTTTTCTTTTCTATTAAGTAGAAATAAAGCAGTAAAATGTGAAGAGCATAGGTCCATCCTAGCCCTAGGATAGCCTAGAGACTTCCCCAAGCCTTAGCCACCCTTAGATTAGGTCACAACACCTTAGGAAGCCCTAAAACCCTAGTTCCAACCCTTCTCTAGACATCCAGATAAGTTTTAAGATGTCCAGGACCCTTAGCCAACTCCCGCACACTTCAAACCCACTTCTGCAGTGTTATTGGACGTCCAGACACTTTGTCAGACGTCCAATTTCTGCAGAATACCCAAAATAGAACCTGAAATCCTTCCTGACTCTGATTGGACGTCCAGACAATAAGTCTGGACTTCTGATTTTTTAGTATAAGACGTATGATTATATAATTAGACGTCTGATACTGCTCTCCATTTCCTGTTTTGAGATTTAAGCCTTGATCTTGGATCTCTAGGTCCCTAAACCCAATTCCAACCCCATAGGAACCTAAATTAAGGTTCCCTAACCCTAGTACATCACCTCTAGACCTCCCTAAGGACCTAATGAGGTCCTCACTAAACCTAATTGACTTGGATCTTAGTCAAATCCATCAGCCTATTCAATTGGACTCATTGAGTCCAATTGAGCCCTGATCTCAGCACACACTGTCCAATTGGACTCAGTGAGAGTCCAATTGACCTAGACCTGACTTAATTGAGTTGTTTTACTCTCAATTAAGTTTCCACACACCCAATTAAACTTGTATTAAGTTTAATTGCACTTTACCTTAGTGAATTAGGGTTTATAACCCTAATTTTAGACCTACCTTGACCTAAACCCACTAGAACCCAACCTAATCAACCTAGCCACCTAAGTTTCGACCCACACACACCCACACACACCCACACACACCATCGACACGAAAATATCTAGCCTATAGTTCTCTAGAACTCTCTACCATGTGTGGTTGCCTTGGTTGCCAAAAATAGCAACCAAGAGCCATTCAATTTTTAGATCCACATTTGGTGGATCTAAAAACCACCATCCACCCTCTCTCTCTCACTCTCTCACGAGCTCCCACCATAGGCCTCTCTAGAGAATTCCATAATTCTCTAGAGAGCTTCCATTGGGTCTATAAAAAGACCCCATGGGTGGCCATTTGCACCCATTCACTCCCTTGGCAATTGCTCTCCATTGGTGACATTCACTCCACCTCCACTTAGCCACTCACTCCACCTCCACGAGCTCACTACCACCACCATGGAGGACACCATGCCGGGATGTTGTATCAACCCTACTTCTCTCCAAGGGTCGGCCTAAGCTACATTGGCCACCCCTCATTCTCTTCTCGACCACTCCAAGGCCATCGGGGACCACCCCTGAATGCCCTCTATTCTTTTAGCTCTAGATCATGCTCTTCATAATTTTTATTGCTTTCATTTACTGCTTAGTAGAGTAGTCTTACTTCTCCCCCAATGATGCATGCGAAATGCCCCCATTGATTCTTGTATGCAATCGTTTTCTGATAGTTAGATTTAATTTTAAGCATTCATGTATAAGCTTTCCTCTAGATTTCCTTGTGCAACAACTCTCCCATGATGAATGAAATTTCATTTTATATATATATATATATCTCTTATGTGTTTGAAATCAACTTGAGCTAAATGATTATCATATTTGAGTGATTTAAGTGCCTGCTCTTTAACCGCCTATATATTACGCATAAGCATGTCGTTTAAATAAAGTAGAGCGACTTTAAGATCGATTTCAAAAACAAAAACAACGCCTCCCAGAGATGAACGACCGGGACTCAAGTCTCGTTATCTTTAAAAATCAAATCTTTGATGAACGTTTTTGCGCAACTATACTACGATTTTCGACGACTTTCAAATGCGCGAAAACGGCTTTCTGTCATATATATAGATAGATATACATATATATATGTACTTATAGTTATAGATATATGTATGTATATGTGTATGTATATTTATATATATATATATGTATAAATATATGTGTATATATATGTATATATATATATATATATATGTATATATACTTATACTTAGTTATATAGGTACTAATATTTGTATAGATATGTATATAAATATATATGTATATAAATATATATATATATGTAAATATATATATGTATATATATAAATATAAGTATATAGTAGTGTATAAGTGAGTGGGTGTGTGTACGAGAGTGTGTGTGTATGTGTCTGCGGAGAGAGTGAGAGAGTGATGTGAGAGAGAGAGAGAGAGAGATCGTCTGCTGGACGAAGAGGTGCGGGCCCGTTAAGCCGTCCTGAGGCAACAGGCGACGTCTGATGGCATGCGCAGGCGCAGGCGTGTAGGCTCACGAAGACGCACGTGCACGCAGGAGGGAGTGAGTGTGAGAGGAAGGTGTAGCGCAGCGCACTGCAGACTGCAATGCACTGCGCTGCACGCTAATGTGGGTGCGGATGCAAAGAAGTGGGCGCTGAGAGCGAGCAGGTGTAGATGGGTGCGGGCGTATGCGGGAGCAGGCGCGCGAATGGGCTGGCGACGGTTGCGGCGCTGTGAGAGAGCGCTTGGTGACCGGATAACTGAGAAACTTTCCGGTCACCACACTATAGCCACAGTGTCGCACTCTCTAGCGTGATCAGTGGCTACAGTGCGCGCGCGGCTGGTGCTACCGCCTGTGCCCAGTTCTGCGTGTGCGGGCACCGCTGAGTGAGCCTAGAAAAACATTTTTTTTTGTATTGTATTTAGAAATGATCTTAAGCTGAAGATTTTCTTCTGAGGTGACATAAGTGTGTTTATTTGTTGGATATTGTGAGAACCAATTGCAGAGAAGACTACCAGTACTTTAAGTCTTATGTGACATAGACCATCTCTCGACAGACCAGAACTCTTGATATTTAAATCTTAAGTACGATTTCCATGATCCAGGAGGTTTTTGCCGTACTCGAGAGCTCAAGAGATTATGGCTTGTGCATAGTGAAGGATCAAGAGTAACCAGATGAACATTAAGACTCAAGCCCACGGTTTCACGAATTTTTAAGTGCAGGTTGGTCCCAGTTTCAGCTCATGTCTTCGGATTGACCCTTAAAAGGATGATGGAAAACTCGACTCCCATTTTATGACATTTATCGCTCAAAGAAAACAGGGTATTTGCCCTGAAGAACTTTATTGTAGGAAGATTTTACAGACATTTGTGAGGCATACTGACTTATTTGTAACCTTTTTTTTTTTTCTTGAAACACGTGTCAGTATATCTCTTACAACATTATTTGGAGCAGCACACTTTTCTTTCGGTGGGGGAGTTCCTTTTTGGTGGAAAGAGTCTCTCCTAAACACAAGACTAAAGCCTGGGATAAAAAGCCTACCTACACACACAGGTAAGGACTCCACCTTCCCTAATGAACACTAGGGGATCTTATGTTCACCTGGTCTTTCTTGATATGTGTAGTGTAAACCAAGATTACTTAGGCTCTCGAGTAGAAGCAAACCAACGGATCTTGTACTGATGTCTCAGGTACAAGAATACATCCTTAGTTAGGAGGGATTTCGATCTATCTTGTCAATGCTCAAGTGAATTAAGTCGAGCCTGAGCAAATCAGGCTTCTGTGGCCTGGAAAGTCTTCAAAACAGTGGTTGAATATCCATAAACACTTATTGTATTTTTGTTTCAGCCTTCAGATCATTACTAAACACCATTTTTTTTTTACATATTTATAGATCGGTGGAAATTGCATGATACCCTAAAATACCTAGATCCTAAGGATGCCTATCCACCCCCCCATGCCAAACGATGCTATGTCCTCATATGCATGCAGGGTAGGGTAGAGGAAGGACGAAAGATCGGATAATGAGAGTAGGGTGGCAGGGTGGGTGGATGGTGGGTGGTGAGGTGAAAAGTGAAGTGAGCGTGACAGTGGCGGAGTATTGTTGGGGTGCCTCCCAACGAGCACTAAATTTAACGTCCCCAGCTGGACTCAGAATGAGGCACAAAATTAGTTACCCTCCAGCAGGGCAACAATTTCCCCAACGGGGGCAGGTTCATGAGTAAGATAGCATTTCAAATGCTTCCCATTGACTGTAAATTTACTCCCAGATTTAGGATCTTTATTCTCAACGGCCCCGTTGGGAAATGGCCTCGAGACCAGAAAAGGACCAGTCCATTTGGACTCCAGTTTTCCAGGAAAGAATTTGAGTTGGGCATTGTAGAGCCAAACTTGCTGAGATGGCTCAAATTCCTTCTGTCGAATACGGCTGTCATGAAAAGCCTTAGTGCATTGCTTGAAAGTTAAGGCAGAATCATAGGCTTCACGATGGAGCTCTTCCAGCTCCAAGAGTTGGAGTTTCCTTTCTCGACCACACAGGTCTGGGTCGAGGTTACATTGGCGAACCGCCTAATAAGCACGGTGTTCCAACTCCATGGGGAAATGATAAGGCTTCCCGTAAATGATTCTATAAGGAGACATACCAAGGGGAGCCTTGTAGGCGGTCTGATACACCCAAAGTGCATCAACCAGCTTGTCAGACCAATCCTTACAGTCAGGCCGAACCATTTTTTGGAGAATTTGCTTGATTTTCTGGTTCGACACCTCTGCCTGGCCGTTCGTCTGAGGATGATATGGGGATGCGATATGATGGTGAACTCCGTATTTCCTCAGAAGTGCTCGAAAAGAAGCATGGGTAAAGTGGCTTCCTCCATCCGAGATAATGGCTCGAGGGATCCTAAAGCGTGCAAAAATGTGGTCTTTGACAAATCGAGTGGATATAAAATGGTTAGCATGGCGCATGGGAATAGCCTCTATCCATTTCGAAACATAATCAACAGCCATGAGAATGAATTCAAAGCCGTTGGAAGGAGGAAAGGGACCCATGAAATCAATTTCCCAAATGTTGAAGATTTCTACAGCTAGGATGGGTTGTAAGGGCATCATGTCATGACGTGACATTGACCCTAACGACTGGCACCTAGTGCAATGTTTGGCATAATTGTGTGCATCCTGGTGAAGGGAGGGATAAAAGAAACTGCAATGCAACACCTTGGCTGCAGTTTTCCTCCCAGAGAAATGGCCTCCGCAGGCCTGATCGTGGCAAAAGGATAGCACACTGGGGAATTCGCTGTCTGGAATACAGCGATGAATAATTTGATCAGCACCTATTTGAAAAAGAAGTGGATTATCCCAGAAATAATACTTTGCATCTGCCATGAGATGCTCACGCTGGTTTTTAGGCCAGCCATGTGGAAGGGATCCAGAAGCAAGGTAATTGGCAATGTCGGCATACCAAGGTCCACTTGCCACATTAATTGCCAATAGGTGCTCATCAGGAAAAATCTCATTAATCGGTAGAGTAAGTGCAATATGGTCAGGGTTCAGTCTAGAAAGATGATAGGCCACAACATTCTGGGCTCTGGCCTTATCGCAGATCTCAATGTCAAATTCTTGGAGCAGAAGGATCCAACGAATCAGTCTGGGCTTGGCATCCTTCTTGTGCATGAGATGGCGAATGGTCGTGTGATCAGTGAAACTAATAACATGTGAGCCCAGAAGGTAAGAGCGGAATTTCTCCAGCCCAAAGACGACAGCCAGTAGTTCTTTCTTAGTGGTAGTATAATTACATTGGGCCTCGTCCAACGTCTTATTGGCGTAGTACACCACGAAGGGGTGTCTATCGCGTCTTTGTCCTAGGATGGCTCCGACTGCAAGGTTGGAAGCGTCACACATGAGTTCAAAGTCGAGGGACCAATCAAGTGGCTGGAGAACAGGGGCCTTGGTGACAACATTACGCAGCTGCGTGAATGCTCATATGCAATCGGGGCCCATATCAAAGGGTACATCGGTCGATAGGAGATGAGTTAAAGGTCGAGAAATCTTGGAAAAATCTTTGATAAATCTCCAATAGAAACCGACGTGTCCCAGGAAGGAGTGGATTTGTTTGACAGAGCCAAGCACAGGTAAATTAGCAATTACATCAAGCATAGCTCTGTCAACCTCGATACCCCTATCGGAGATGATATGTCCGAGAATAATTCCCTCGTGTACCATAAAATGACTTTTTTCCCAGGAAAGCATGAGGTTTACATAAATACATCTCCTAAGGATACGGGTCAGGTTGGCAAGACAGTCATCCATGAAGACTTCGAGAAAGTCACCCACCATGTCATGAAATATCGCTAGCATACATCTCTGGAAAGTTGCTGGCGCGTTACAAAGTCTGAATGGCATCGTTCTAAATGCAAAGGTGCCGAAGGGGCAGGTAAAGGTGGTTTTCTCTTGGTCCCGGGGGTCAATTGCCACCTAGTTATATCCTGAGAATCCATCCAAGAAACAGAAAAATTTATTTCCTGCTAACTGCTCCAGGATTTGGTCAATGAAAGGTAGTGGAAAGTGCTCTTTCTTGGTTGCAGCATTGAGTTTCTTATAATCTACACACACTCTCCAGGATGTAGGAGTGCGTGTAGGGATGGATTCGCCCCTGTCATTGACACGGATGGTGAGTCCCACCTTTTTTGGCACAACGTGAATCGGACTCACCCAGGGGCTATCGTTGATCGGGTAGATTATACCTGCATCTAGCCACTTAATAATTTCCTTCTTAATGACCTCTCGCATGTTAGGGTTGAGATGTCGCTGCATCTCACGGGAAGGTCGAGCCTCCTCCTCCGTATATATACAGTGAGTGCAGTAGGAGGGGCTAATGCCAGATAAGTCTGATAAAGACCATCCAATGGCTGCCTTGTGTTCCATAAGGACCTTTGTTAGTTTGCACTCTTGCTCCCTGGTCAATTTTGAACTGATGATTACAGGGAGCATTTCATTTGGTCCCAAGAAAACATACTTAAGTGTACTAGGAAGCTCTTTCAGCTCGGGAGTGGATGGTGAAAGATCTGGCATTTCTTGGGAGGAGAGTGTCCCAGGCGGATCGTAGAACAAGTCAAGAGGAAGAAGTTGGCCCTCAGATTGGCCAAGAAGTGGGGCTTCTTGGATAGATGGATCCAAAAAGGAATAGCCCCAGTGAGTAGTATATGGGCTCAAGGTCCCAGTGTGGAGTTGCAAATCCACTTGATTTGGTGGGAAAGGAAGGGCAATCCGATCTTCAAGAGTGTGGACTGGCGGTGAGTAGCCCGGATATGACTCAGACCACAAGGTATGGGAAGCAGAGAAAACCTCGTCAGAAGTCTAGTCAGGAGAAGGTACGGGAATAGGGAGGGATGGGGGAACGTCACAATATGTGTCGGTCAGGCAATCGTCAGTGTTTATAGGTAATCCACAGCAATCAGAATAGGTCCCAATTAGTCCGATACACGCGCTGACGGCCATGTCATCGTCAGACGTGTCATACTTGATGCAATCGCAATCAAAGTTCTTGGCTGCCTTGAAGATGTTAAGCTTGAGCTTCTCAGATCCAACGACAATCTCAATACAGCTCGACTCGTAATTGATATGGGGGCGGGCTGTGGCCAAGAAAGGTCGACCAAGGATGATCGGACAATCAGAAAGTGAGCTAGGAACTTCCATATCTAAAACAAGAAAGTCAACAGGAAAACAGAGACTGTTGACCCTAACCACCACGTCTTCCACCACACCCTTCAGAATTTTGACAGAATGATCTGCCAACTGTAACGTGACAGGGGTGGGTTTTAGATTTCCCAAAGAAAAATTTTTGAGCATGATGGTTGGTATAAGATTAATGGAAGATCCTACATCAAGCAGGGCACTATTAAAATTGTAGCCTTGGATGCTACAGGAAATAAGCGGTGTGCCTAGATCTTTCTGCTTCGGTGGTAGATTTGATAGTATAGCACAACTTGCATGAGGCAAGAGAACCACCGGATTCTTAGTTTTCTTTGTCTGTCGCCTAGGTGTTGTGTAGTCTTTGAAAAATCGGGCGACAGTAGGTATGTGGTCAATAGCCACTAGCAGGGGTACCCTGATTTCAACATCCCTGAACAAATTACGCAGGTTATCAAAGGCTTGCGTATCCTTCTTCTTGCCTTTTGGCTCCCTCAGTAGAGCCTCAGGGAATGGGACTGATTGTGGCACCAATTTGAGTGTATCGTCCCCTCGCAAATGCGGTGCGCATCCCAAATGAGAGGGCGATGAAGAAGACAGGCCAGGATCAGGTCGAGGCAGATTGACGATTTGCTTACCGCTCCTCGTAGTGATTGCATTGGACGATGCGGGTCTAGTGGGATCATAAGGTGGAGGAGGGTTCGTAATGGGGACATAAGAGTGAGGTGTTGTAGCGGGATTAGCCTGAAATCCCAGTGGAATGCTCGGAGCCTACAGAATCTGGTGAACCTGCCCCTGAGAAGGTCGTACCTGTGGTTGAGGATCACGGGGTACGAAATTTCGCGGGTTTGGAACAGGTTGGGCTAGAAGGGTGCCCTGAGATCGAGTAGCCATGCGTAGTTGACTGATCTCAGTATTCTGCTGCGCCAATTGGTGTTGAAGAGAGGTCATGGTCTCTTCATGGCGCTTTGACATTTTCGTCATCATTCGCATCAATTTGTCAAGAGGACTTGATGCATGTTCTGCTTACGGTACGCAAGGACCCGATGGCGGATTCACCATAGGATTAGACTGGGCCCTTGGGATGACGGGTGCGGACGGTCACATTGGTCCACTCGCGAGGTTTCGGCGCTACGGGTTGTTGGACCATGCGAAGTTCGGATGATTTCGCCACCCTGGGTTATAAGTGGCAGAGAATGGGTTATTCCCCAGGGCGCAAGCGTCTTCTATGCCAGAAGACGCGTCCGCATGTAAATATGCTTCCACGCACACGGAGGCTTGGTCCTCCATGTCAAAATACTGGCTTGCAGAAGCCAGATCCACATGACTTACCGAATCGCTCGGCGCGACACTTGGTAAGAAAGGTCTTACGGGGTTTCTCGGGATAAGCCTAGTGTTGGAAAAATTGGAATTGTGACGAAGTGGTGAGGTAGGGGAGTTTGCCATAGAACGGGTGGGGTTGGCCAAAAGCTCGTCCAGCTTCTTATGCACGATGGAGACTTCATCCAATTTCTGTGCGATAAGGCTGAGATCAGTGGATGAATGGGAGGGTCTCGTGTCAACTTCGTGGACATTACGGGGTAGGCTGGTATGATTAAAGGCGATAATGGAAGCATTGTTCATTGAGTTTTCGCTCATATTTTCAAATAATTCGAATGCTCCATTCTCGTCTTTATTCATGAAATTCCCTCAGTAGGAAGTGTCTGCAATCTGCTTCAAAGTCTCATTTAGCCCATAGTAGAAAATCTGGGCTATATGCCACTTACGCAGATCGTGGTGGGAACACTTCCTGAGGAGGTCATTATATCTCTCCCATGCCTCATGAAACTGTTCGCTGTTTTGTTGCGTAAATGAAGTGATAGCACGGTGAAGCGCATTGGTTCCCCTGATTGGGAAGAACTTCTTGAGAAACACTGTTCGCATGTCTTCCCAAGAGTGGATTGTTCTCCCAAGGGTGCGTAACCACTGCGACACTTTATCCCGCAATGAAAATGGGAACATTTTCATGAGGACTATAGGTAACCTGATATTTCTTGGTTTAACTGTTTCAGCCAATCAGGTTAAGTCTTCCAAGTTGAGAAAAGGATCTTCACTTGCAAGACCATGGAAGTGAAAATTTATTAGGCCAATTATGTTAGGTTTCAATTCAAAGTCGTCCCCGCCCATGGGGATCCGAATTTGTCCTATGGTCTCTATAGCAGCGGGATTCTGATAGGAGCTAAGAGACCTAAGCTCCTCCCATTTGGCAGGGTTCTGCATTTCCTCCAATGTTTCCGTAATGGCCTCAATTTGTTCATTATACATTTCCATTTGGGCTTGGAGGCGGGTTATGGGATTTAAGTCTCCACCAACTGGTGGGTTTTAAGGGTGGTTTCCTCCCTCGGAATTTGGGGGTGGGCGTGCAGCCATGTTTGTGGAGGAGGAGGACGATTCGGCTTCTTTTCTAAAATTATTAGGCAATTCACACAGTTCAGGATTTTGTGACCTCCTCCCAAACATGCCCTACCGCAGGAAGAATTGGGGGGATACAAAGGGAAAAGAGATGAGAGAAATGATGCCGCAAAGGTACACTTGATAATAAATCAATACAATCAAATTCCTAACCTCTATAGTGTGCCCTTAGACCTAAAGATCTAAGTTACCTACTATCACGACCTACGGAACTGAATGCGAGCACCGCGGAACCACCAGGCCAGATTGAAAGGCCGTTTACCCCAGTCTTAGACACCCGATAGCATGAGAGAACCCTCACCAGCACGTAGGCGCTACACGCAGGTAGTTAGACCTCCAATCCTTAATAAGGGTCAAGTTGCTGCCAGTTTTAGTTAGAGGCTTAGGATCAAGTGCTTCTGGAATGTGAAGGGCATTATTTATGGGTAATGCCCAAGTGATTGATTTTACAAAGTGTGTAAACCAAGCATGCAATAGGGAAATCTCCCCGAATTGAAGTTTTAATTGGTGAATGGTTTTTAGAATTCAGCCTTAAGTAGTATGGATTTTAGGATTTCGCCGAATTACCAATTCAACCAATCTTCGGGTTTTGAGAATACAAGTTTTCTTCTAAGCCCAACAAACCCTTCTTCAATGTCAATTGGTTAATGAATGCTAAAATGCAATGAGCTTCCCTAGATGGAGATTTCTATGTGTGGATGCACGAGTCAATTTTAGATTTGTGTGAAAGGGAGCCAAAGCACTTCAATTCAAGTGCTCCCAATCACCAAAATGATTTCCACACACAAGGCTCAACCATAAGATAAAGAGAATCAAATTGTTGGGGTTGAAGT
Organism: Thalassia testudinum; assembly: GCA_037157565.1. Taxonomy (NCBI): domain Eukaryota; kingdom Viridiplantae; phylum Streptophyta; class Magnoliopsida; order Alismatales; family Hydrocharitaceae; genus Thalassia; species Thalassia testudinum. Next base: position 103,979,593 of record JAZHRO010000063.1, read on the forward strand.
ATTCGGGATCGAATCTTAGGCACGTGAAAGGTCGTGGTGGGGTTGGAATCAACTCAATTCCAAGTCTCCCCACCAAACAGGTGATCCCGAATTGCAGATAAATGAGGCAAAGAGGGATGGCAATTAATCTTTTTATTTTTGCCTCAAAGACTACTTCACACGGCGAAAGATTCAAGAATCAAGATTCTTGGATCTTTGCTATGCGAAGTTTGGCGGGAAATCCTGGGGCGGTGGGAATGATGACAAACAATCAAATAAGTGATTTTTAATCCACTTGACCCAAGAGATCCCAAGAAGTGTTTTTTTGTTTTTTGTTTTTATTATTAACGTGACAAGTTAACCTAAGTTGCTAAGAAAAAAAGACCTACTTGTTCAGCAATGTGCGCGAAGCTCCAGTGCGGTGCTGGCAACTTCATGCTCTTGTTCCCGCCTTGGATCTGCCCATGTCTCCGACTTCGTCTGCCTGCCTTCTCCTTGCAACTGGTTCACTTGCACACCAACAAACAGAAACACCCGTGAAGAGAAGGGCGTGAGAAGAGAAAAATTAAAGGAATGGAATAGAAACTTACTTGAATGCGCACTTCCCCGGCAATGGCGCCAGAAAAGAGTGTGGTCGAACCCGGATAGGTTGTGTTAATATGGTGATTTAATCGTTGAAATGAGTATAGTGGTTAACCTAAATCGAGCCTAACCATCTCTTTAGAAATTTTTTTTTTTTTACCTGGCCTACTTGATTTTATCTTGGTCACTTTTACGCCCAGGGTCGAACTTAGGGAAGTGGGATTAAAGGTGAATAAGTTTCTACACCTTTCCTACAACGAATCTCTTCCGTTCGTTTATTATGCTTTTGGTATTTTTCTATTTAATATTTTTTTCTGATAATTTTTGTCCTTGAGGTACACCCTCAAAATCAGGTTCTTGGCTTTGAGCCAAATTAGGGTTCCAAAATTGGTCTTGCTATTCGGAAGACTGAGTACTTGCAAGTCAAGGATTATCTTTTCTCTTTTGTATATTTTTCTTATCTTTTTAATGGCAGGAAAGAGAAATAGAAATAAGGTAAATATAGTATATATATATGTATATAGGGGTGGGGGCGGAGGTGGAAATGGCGTGTAGCACGGTGTTGAGTTGGTCGTCATGTAGGAAGACACAACCAATAGGACGAAGTGCCTCGTGGAGTGTAAGGTGGATGGGTGGAAGATGTCTGTGAAGACACTTTCTATATGCGTGTATCGGAGAATATCAGCAACGGGTGCAGATATTCCCGCAATACAACATGTGGTATCTGATATGAAAAACAATATATATATATATGTATATATGTAAATATATAGATATGGTTATAATTATCTAGGTGTATATGTAGTTATATATGTATATATATATTTATATATGTATATATATAGATATGTAAATATATGTATAGATAGATGTATGTATATGTATATATATATGTATATATATATATATATTTTTATATATATAGTAATAAATGTATATAGTTATATATATGTGTATATGTATATATATATATTAGTATAAGTATCTATGTATATAGATATATGTAGATAGATATACATATATATATACATATGTATTTATAGTTATAGATATATGTATGTATATAAATATATATATATATATGTAAATATATATGTATATATATATATATAAGTATATAGTAGTGCATAAGTGAGTGGGTGTGTGTACGAGAGTGTGTGTGTGTTTGTGTCTGCGGAGAGAGTGAGAGAGTGCTATGAGAGAGAGAGAGAGATCGTCTGCTGGAGGAAGAGGCGCAGGCACGTTAAGTCGTCCTGAGGCAGCAGGCGACGTCTGATGGCGCACGCAGGCGCAGGCACGAAGGCGCACGAAGACGCACGCGCACGCAGGAGGGAGTGAGTGCAAGAGGAAGGTGTAGTGCAGCACGCTGTGGACCGCAGCGCACCACGCTACATGCTGAGGCAGGTGCAGACGCAAAGAAGCGAGCGCTGAGAGCGGGCGAGTGCAGACGGGTGCAGGCGAGGGCGTACACGGGAGTGGGTGCGGGCGTACGTGGGAGCGGGCGCGTGGACGGGCAGGCGACGGTTGCGGCACGAAGAGAGAGCGCCTGGTGATCGGATAAGTGAGAAACTTTCCGGTCACCGCACTGTAGCCACAGTGTCGCGCTCTCTAGCGTGAACAGTGGCTACAGTGTGCGCTAGGCTCGCACGACCACCTACTCTCGATTCTGCGTGTGCAAGCGCCGCTGAGCGAGCTAGCACACGCGTGGAAGGACTGCGCCGACTGTTGGGAAGCAGGTTGAGGGGCAAGGGCGACCTGCTGGCGCGCGCGGAAAGAGCTGTGCCGGCTGCTGGCGTGCGCGGTGGCCTGCGTCTGGGCGAGAGGTGGCTGACGCCATGCTGCAGCGGCGGTTGAGCTTCAAAGGTTGACTCTGTGGCAATGGTGGATGTGGATGGAATGACAAAAATAGAGCGGTGAACCACCACACCTGCCGGCTCTTTGATGAGCTGGGCGGTGGTGGGACTCACAGTGGTGGTTGTGCACCACTGTGAGCTGCTCCTGCCCACATCGTGGCTCTTCAAGAAGAAGGGAGGCTGCGTATGGAGGGGAGAGGGGAGGGGAGGCCTGGTAGGGAAGTTGCTGTGTTGGGTTCTTTTCTGTGTGGACCAGGCTTCCTTCAAAGAAGATAGCTGTGCCCTTTTTAAAGAGGAAGAAGGCAAGCACAGCCATGCCCTGGCTGTGCATGACTGTGCATGTGGCTGGCAGGGCAAGCTAAGTAGGGCATGGCGAGAGGAAGAGGCTGCCATGCATTGCAGCCGCGGAGAAGAAATTCAAAGTCAAATGAAAATAAAAATAAAGATGGTGAATTTGCGAGGCAGCACTTGAGGAATGCATTAATTTCAAGGCCATTTTATTCACTCTCCTCCCCTCTCAAATAAATGCATGCATGTGTTTATTTTTACAAATGCGACTATGTCTACCTAATATACACTGGCAATGCTTGGAAATAGCACAAGATGGCACAATTGCTGGTGCATTTTTGCTATACAAATAGGGAGATGACGGTGAACGACATGTCGAGGGGTTGTTTTTGGGTTTTAAATAGAGGGCCAGAACCTAAGGAGGAGAGACCTAACTAACCTACTGTAATTGGACGAAAGGGATGGAGAGGTGCCAGCTTTGATTGGCCAGTGCTGTGGAAGGTAAATTCTCCAGTGAAAGAACGGCAGCGAAGAAAGGGTTGGAGATGCCAGGGCTTTGGCTGGCCACCATCGGAGGAAGATGTGGAAGATTGCTGCACTTCCAATTTGGCTGTTGAAGGTGTGAATGAGAGAGATCGAGAGGGCTGTCGAAGCATAGGTCGGAACCGACTGTGGGAGAGGAAGAAGAGGGATTTGTGGCCTTAAACCTAGCTAAGGAGGACAGTGATGTAATGGGCTTGCTTTTATAGGTGCTAGATGGTCGTTCCAAGATTGGAATCCAAGCTTGAAACCATGGCAACTCGATGAAGAAGGAAACCCAAACCTTTGAAAGGTTCGCATGAGCTTTTGGGAAGGATTTCAAGCCCAATGTGCGGTTCAAATTATAGGGAAATCTCTCAGGAGTCTCCCTTCCAATTTTAGAAGGGATCCGCCAATCAATCAAGGAGCCTAGTTGAGGGTCTCTAGAGTAGGAGTTCCTCCGTGATAGTGGTGGAAGGACTAATTTATGAAGATGATGACAAACTTAACGGCCACTTTGTAAGGATTTCAAAAAGCTAGGTGTGCATGTATGAGAAAAAGAATCAGACTGGATTGAATTGCAAACTAGGTCAAGAAGATCTTTGATTGGGCCCAAATTTTGGTACAAACCCAATTTGGACCCAAGAAATCTGATAGTAAAGTCAGATTTAGATTTTGATCATGTTACTAGGTAATTCGTGTAGAAACCCAAATTAGGACAACTATCTGTCTAAGACTCTATTTTAGGTCAAAATGAGTTCCAATGGTCAAATCAAAGGTATGAAACCTTATAGAATATTTTTCTATGATTTTTAGAAGGTTTAGATGAATTTTATTCTAATCAGAACCTCTGTTAACTAAGCTGGTCTATTTTTAGGATTTCAGATGTCTATTAATTCTTGAAACATGCGAAAATCCATTTTATTCTGCATGAACCCACTTATTAGACATTAATGACCATTTGACCTTTAATAAACCCCTAAAATACCCCGTGGTTACTCTGTATTTAGGTTATACCATCAAAATTGCATATTTAACCCTATTTTAATGCATTTCTCTCAGAAAGGATATGCAGTGAGTTATGGCTTTGGCGGTTATGTAGGAGCATTTATCAATAGATTATGACTAATTAAAGCTAGATATGGCTAATGATGACGTTATCATCAGGGGATTTTGAGATCAAACTTGCAATTCTAAACTTATTAAAGCATTTAGATGGCCTTCCTAGGGAAGGCACGTTCTACCACCTTAAGGAACTCACGCTCCTCCCACAAACGACCCATTCTCTCAATGTGCAAGAAGATTTATAGCTGATGTAGTTAGTCCCTCTTTCCCTTAAAGATAAGACCACTTACTAGTTCAGAACCATAGGCAAACCTATTACCACTTGGCCTCAACGTAAAAGTGCTTTCCTAAAAAAATTCTTCCCCATTGGTCATACTAATCCTTGAGAAGATATATTACGACCTTCCAACAAAAACCTAGAGAGACTTTACATGATGCATGAGAACAATTCTAGGAACTTTTAAGAAGTTGCCCACACCACGAGGTTCCTTCATGATATCTAATGTAGATCTTCTATCATGGATTAGAAGATCAACTCTGAAGTTTCTTCAACACCTCATGTGATGGCAACCTCCTTAACAAAGATGCTAAGAGTGTCTATGAGCTATATGAAGAAATGAGTGAAATCTCATTTAACCACTCTTCCATGAACACCTTTGGTAGAATTACCAACCCACAGTTTGGTGTTCATAAGATAGGCACTCAACCCATCCCCATTACCCAAGATGATCTTCAAATGATCGCCTGCAGACTTGACCAGATGCAATTGAATCAAAAGAAGATTGAGGAAGGACTTACCACACCTAACTAGGCTCCTGATGAGCCAATATTTGTAGGCTAATTAGTTACTTAAACATTTAGACATTAGATTAATATTGACATATAAATAGTATACAATAAGATGTAAATACATTAGTCTAATTATTCACTTATTTGCATATTTCATGCATTGCATTCATATCTAAATACATTTAGAATTCATTTAGAATAACATGCATTGAAATAATTAGTCTTTGGGTTGCATTACATGCATGCATTAGAATTAACATTTTATATGAGGGTTTGTAGATAAATAAGCCATCATTTCTTTTCCTATTTTATTAATCCATTTTTGTTTCCTCTCCTCAACGGTTGTAGTGATGACACCCATTACTTGCTGCTTTGATGGCCGTGAATAAGGATCTGGATGAGGCAGCCGCGGTTACAAGAGAGAGGAGGAGGCAACCATGATCGACAGGCCTTCATCCCTTTCCCTACTGTGCAGAGAACTCAGCTTCTCATATGCTCCACCACCACCTGCCTCAACTGCAGTGGAGCTTCGCCACCGTGGGTGTGCAGAGTGACAACCCACACCACCATCGCAAAGCTCCGCATTACAACCTCACTAGCCACCGCCACGGACCTCCGTTGAACATGCCTCGACCCCACGATACCAGCCATACCCTCAATCGCACCATCTGCAACCTTACGCTAGCACGAAGCCACTCCCACCATCGGCAACATCCTTCTCTCTGGCGACCGCTGATCGCATTTTTGCACGGTTTGTTAAATTAGGGTTTTAAGTCATTGCAATGCACAGAAACAGATTCACTTTTAAAATTTATAAGACCTAGATAGTAGGGTATCTAGGGTCGTTCAAGGAGGCAAGTTTATAAATCAAAATCCCTTACTTTAAAGATGGAACTCAACTTTCTTTTTGGTGTTTTATATATGATTTTTTTGGTTTGGAAATGACGGCTACATGCGAGTTTTTGTTGACAGCGAGAAAATAACTAAAACCTATTTCAATAAAGCTAACCCTAAGGTGACAGGTAGAGCCTCTCCCTAAGCTCACCCTAGGCACGTGGAGGCCAAGAATAATTAGGGAGAGGGAGTGAAACAAATGCTAGGCAAAAATTGTAAAAAACTATGCAACAAAAATTGAAAGAAGGCAACTTGAATTAAAATGAAATTGTTCTACACAAAATTCATAGAGGAAAGCTTCTAATCTACTTGAAATGCAAGAAGATAAAAACACAAATCCTCTAAATGAAATGGTGAAGAAGATGATGGCTTCTTGCTCCAAGCCTGGTAGCTCCCGAGCTTGAAAAGAGTCCTCCAACTCCATCCTTGCTATGCTCCTCCAAGATGGTGTCCTCCAAGGTGGAAGCTACTACCTTCAATTCTCCTCCTCCAAGGGTGGACGTCCACCCTAGGTCCTTCTCCTTTGCCTGGCCATCCTCCTTGGTGTGGCACAGGTTGAAGAGAGTGGGGAGAAGAAGGCACCAAAGGGGCGGGTGCCCCCTTAATCTTCTTCTCTACTCCTTCTTCTTGGCCGTAGGTGTAGGTGGGTATAGGTAGAATAAAAAACTAATGGAGGATGATTTTTATGTGGTGATATGGTGTGTTTATATAGAGGTGGAGAGGGGGGTAGTTGGAGTGAATAGGTGGAGGGCTAGGATGTAGTTTGGTGGTTGTTATGGGTGGTTAGAATGATCCTAGGGCTAGGGTTAGTTGGCGCCAACTAAAGGGGTGCCATGGAGTGGTTATGGTGGTGAAAGGGCACCTATATTTGGGGCCAACTATGGGGCTTCTAGAAAGTAGGTGAGGTGGATGGTGGAGATGATTTTAAGGAGAGGTGTATGGTGGAGATGAAGGGAATTTTGGAGGGAAAGTTGGTGCCAAAAGGGAAGGGTTCTAGAAGGTTATTTTGGAGGGAAAATAGGTGGCTTTTGGTAGTGGTGATGGGGTGAAGGGGTGTGATGGTGGTGGCGCCAACTTGGAGTAGGATAGCTAGCTTAGGTGAGCTTAGTTGTTGGAGCTAGCTAGGGTTGAGTTGAAGGTGGTGGATGGCCAAGGGCTAGATGCTAGCTAAGCTAAGCTAAGCTAAGTTAGCTTAGCTAGTTATGGAGTGGAGGAGTAGGTAATGTGAGCTAAGGTTTGAAGAGAGGAGCTGAGGAGGAGTAGTTTGGAGCTTGAACTAGAGCTGGCAGCTGCTGAAGAGGGTGGCATGGAGCTATTCTAGCTAACTTAGCTTGCTAGTTCTTTGCTAGCTGCTAAGCCAAGCTAAAGTGAGCTAGCTTCTACCATAATGAGCTAAGGTGAGCTGGGTTTGGTGCTCCTAAGGAGGATCAAGCTAGTTGAGGTAGCTAAGGTAGCTTAGCTCAACTGAGTTGAGCTAAGCTAAGTCCCCGGAGCTGGACTTGAGCTTCCTAAGCTGGAATGAAGTCATCTTCAGTAGTCTGGAGTTGTGTGGAGCAGGATGTAGCTAGACCCAAGCTGGGGTGAACTCCAGTCAACTCAATTGAGCTAGCTAGAGCTCCCTATGACTAATGAGAGTTGAGATGAGCTAGACCCAACTAAGTTGAGTTGGATCTGAGCTGACCTGAGCTACGGTGAGCTAAGATGAGCTCTCTTGAGCTTCCATTCAGCTGAGATGAGCTAAATGGAGCTAGGATGAGCTGACCCTAATCCAAGTGAGCTGGATCAAGCTGAGTTCCAACTAGTTTGAGCTTCTCCTTCACCTGTTGCCTTCTTGAGTGCTAGGGTTCTAGGGATCTGACAATTTGTTTATCCCTAACACTAACAAAAACACATTAAAAACACAATAAAAAATGCAATGCTTGCCTAACCTAATTTATGCCTAAATGTAACCCAATAGCTTGTTTGCGGAGCATAATCCTAAGAGTTAAGTTTGTTTTAATGCATAAGAATAATGATAAACTGGCATTTATCACACCCCCATGCTTATCTTTTGCTAGTCTCTTAGCAAAACTTTAATTTTTTGGAAAATGGAATTTTTGTGAAATCTAATTTTTTTGACTTTTGAGGAGAAAAAGATTGGGACCTTGGTTGATCTAAACACAGGAGGCATGGGATTTGTTAAGGATAAACATCGGGATTTGTTTTTGGATCCAAAAATTAGACAAAACGGGATCCATATGTCCTCCAAAAAATTCACAAATTATCCCCTTGTTATTTCAGATGACTTGAAATTTCTGTTTTTAGGATTTTTCTAGCTCTTGAATCTGATTCACAACTTGCAATATCCTTGAAAACCTTGTGTCCATGCTTGTGAAAAGCCAACATTTATAAGGGCGTGTTTTTTGGTTTAAAACTTTTTTTTTCTCCCCCATGCTTATTTTTAGCTTAGTCTTACAACAGATGTGTCGAGATCATCATTCCCATTATCAATCCTCGAGGGGGCTCTGGCACCAGTACTTCGGGATAGCACTGTCCATGACACCACCCAGGAGCTCACAACCCCAAAACACAATGCAGTGTAAAGGGGCGCACTCCAATCACACTCAAGCTCTTGCTTCGACACTATAGGTAGAGCATCGTCCAAGACACTTGACCTGCTAAAATGTGCTTTAATGCTCTATCTAAAGATATGAAATATAGATATGGAGTACTGCCAAGGCAATAACATGTTGACGTCGCATCCTCAAAGGAGGCATTTTTCTCCTTCTCGGTGGTGGGAACTCAAACCAATGATCTGCTTCAGACTTTTACTAAGTCCAAACAAGAGAGTTTTTCTAATTTTTAGTTATTTTTAAGTGTTTGCTTATGTGTGAAATTTAACACAGGAAGTTCCGCAAGAAATACAAGTTTTTGAATGAGAAACTAAGCCAAATACTTTCCATATTACAAAAGAGGATCAAGTCACCTGAACTATCATGAGTTCAGGCAAAATTTTAGAGATGGATATCTGATCTAGTCTAAAAATAAACCCTGAAATTCTAATGATTAAATCTGTATCCTCATCCCTAATTTGGTAAAGATTAAATCCCATTGTACCCAAAATAAGTTTTCAACTTTAGTCCCTATTTCAAGATTTTTCCTAAAAAAGTTTTCAACATTTTTATTTTTTTGGGTATGCAAGCAGGAAAATAAAATGACTAAAGAAAAATGCATGTTCTTAGGTTTTGAAAATCCTAAATCAATCATCAAATTTTAAAAACACCCCCCATGCTTAAGATATGCAATGTCTTCATGTATTAGGAGGGAAAAGGGATCACCTTAATGAAGAGCAGTCGGGTTTAGGATGGTCAAAACCTGGAGAAGGAAAGGAAAAATGAAAGCAAGAAAAATGATGGGTTACCTCCCATCCAGTGCTATCTTTTACGCCATTCAGCCGGGTGTGAAGGTATGCACGGAAGATGGAAAATCATGTAAATAATTGGACACTTGGATGCCAACATAAAATGTGTCTTCTTCTAGATCCCTAGAAAATTGATTAGAAGCAATATTGGGGTAAAAGTTGGATGGAAAATGATAAGTGTAGCCCGAGTCTGGCCATGGTTTTAAATCAGGTTGGATGCCAAACTCGGGCGGGTCTGGTGGTAGGTCCATGGGAAAGGGGTTGGGGAAGGGATGGGGAGGATTTGGTGAAGTTAGTGTGGATGGGTGGGGGATGGAAGAGTGGGAGGGTCAAGGTAATCAGGGGGTTCATCAGGAAGGGTTTTTTGGTCAAGACAAGTTTCCATATCATAGATGTCACCGACCACTGATTCTGAATCGGAGTCCTCAAAAAGATTGTGGTCGGTAAGGGTATCTATCAACATTGTCTCCTCCACTATATTGGAAATTTCCGTATTTGAGTCCTCAAAAAAGTTATCATCATGGAATCTCTTTGAGGATTTGAAAATATCTAAAGTGATAGTTTGGCCGACGCAAGTGATATCCATTTTGCCTGTGTCGTAATTGATATTTGCCTTTGCAGTGACCAAAAAAGGTCGTCCAAGGATTATTGGGGCATCCAGTAATGATTCAGGTACCTCAATGTCAAGGATCAGAAAGTCTGCAGGAAAGACACAATTCTAGACCTTGACCAAAACATCCTCGACAATCCCACGAGGTTTGATTGTAGTCGGTCGGCTAATTACAGGGTAACCTCAACGGGTTTTAATTCACTGATCTGAAACTCTTCAAATAAAATCATGGGAATGATATTAACTGAAGCACCAAGATCAAGGAGGGCGTGATCAAAGGTAGTATCATCAATAATCACTAATATTAATGGTGCCCTTGGATCTTTCATCTTAGGAGGCAGTTTGCTCTGTATGACAGAGCTTACTGTCTCCGAAAGATGTACCTGTCTTAGATTTTTGGCCTGCCTTTAAGGAGTATAGATCTCCTTCAAAAATTTGGTGTAGGCAGGTATATATTTGATGGCATCTAGGAGAGGAATATTGATTTGAACTTGCCCAAATAGATCCATGAGTTCTTTTGTGGTGGGCTCAGATTTCTTTTTTCTATTGGTGGTGGGGTGGAGAGTGTGTGGAAAAGGGATAGGAATCATGTCTTGAGATTTTTGTATTTCTTTTTCTTCCTGATGGGGAAGTGGGTAGTCTATTTTCATAGTGATGGGGATTTCACCAGGTTTGTGTGAAGACTCGGGATCAGTGGTGGTTTTCCCACTTCTCAACGTAACTGCATGTGAAGTCAGATTATTATTTGGAGGAAGTCGGGGGGCCTGTGGTTGTGGAAACCTGGGAGGCTACTGAGGTGGTGGATTAGTAGGAGGGTGATTCGGGTAGTGTGGATTTCTGCCCAGATATTGGTTCCTTTGGTGATTAGGGTTGGGCATGGGTTGGGAGGGAAGATGTCCTGCAAGTCTTTGAGTGGCAGTAACCCCAATCTGATTGTTTAGATTTGTGATGGTGCGAGTTACTTCCGACATTTTTGTTTGCATGTCCTGCAGGGTTCTCATCATCTGGGCATTGATATCTTATTAGGATGGCCTAGGATGAAAGGTTGGATTCGACCCATACCCATTAAAATGATTTGGTTGGGAAGGAACCTGATTATTCCAGGAGTAGTTCGGATAATTTTTCCAATTGAAGGAATTTTTAAAGGGCTCCTGAATGGCAGAAATATTTTGGGTGGGGTTAAAATCTGGATAGTTGTAATTCCTCAAAGAATCATAGACAGTCTCTGAATATTGGTAATAATCAGCAGGGGTAGCGGTGAGATTGTGCAAATTTTCTCTTCTTGGAAGGTTAGGTTGGGTTAGATGTGGATTGTGTGGAGCTTGGGTTGATGTGGCAAGTCTTTCCTCAATTTTCTTTTGATTAATATGCATCAGGTCGAGTTTTTGAGCGATCATTTGAAGATCGTCTTGGGTGATAGGGATAGATTGAGTGCCTACTTCATGAACACCGAACTGTAGGTTTTGAGTTCTGCCAAATGTGTTCATGGAAGCTTGATTAAATGAGTTTTTACTCATTTCTTCAAAAAGATCATAAGCACTCTCAGCATCCTTATTCAAGAGGTTTCCACCACATGAGGCATCGACAAAGTGTCGAAGTTGATCTTCTAAACCATTATAGAAGACCTGCACGAGCTGCCATAAAGGAATCTCATGGTGCAGGCAACTTCTTAAAAGATCTTGGAATCTCTCCCAAGAGTCATGGAAACTTTTGCCAGATTTTTGTTGGAAGGTCGTAATGGATCTTCGTAATGAATTAGTACGACCTATGGGAAAGAATTTCTTGAGGAAGGTGCTCTTGAGCTAAGGCCAAGTTGTGATGGGTCAGCCAATGGTCTTGAACCAATAAGCGGCCTTATCTTTAAGAGATAATGGAAATAGCCACATCAGCTATAGGTCTTCTTGCACATTTCGGGAATGGGTTGTTTGTGCAAGAAGAGTTAGCTCTTCAAGGTGGTTGAAAGGGTCTTCCCTTGGAAGGCCATGGAAGTGCTTAATCAGGTTCAGGACTGTTGGCTTGATCTCAAAGTCCCCCTTTGCTATGACCACCCCTGGTCATTCCTCATAATAAGACGGATCATAAAAATCTTTTAGAGGAATAACAGGTTGCTGATGGGGTGGTGGGTTTGGCCTTTGATTGGTTAGGTTTTGGATGTTCCTAGTCAATGTTTGTTGATTGGAATTTAATTTAGCAATCTACTCAGCCATCATTGTTAAGAGATCAGGCAGGGGGTCTTGATGTTGTGATTAAGGCAAATCAATATTACGGAGCTCCAAGTGTAGGAAGTCAAAGGTGGGGGGGTTGTGGGTGGAAGGGTCAGAAGTAGGGTTATTTGTGGGGTTAGAGGTGGGATTAGAGGTGGAAGTGGAAGGGTTAGTGGACCTATTTTGTTGATATTCCATAATTTTAGAAGAAGATAGAAAAAGTGGCCTTTTTGTGCAAGGGGCGAAATCAAATGGTCCTTGCAAGTGCGGATTTTGAGACTGTCACCCATGCATAAAATGGAAGAATGGGAGGGGAGGAGAAGAGATGGAGATGAGAGAACTATGCACACAAGCAATCAAATTCTAGACCTAACTTAATTGTGACTCCCTATAAATTAACCTGAGACTTGGTCTACCTAGGAAATAAGTAATCAACAGTGAATACCTATTCTATCAACAAATCTAGCCAAGTTGCTTAACGGAGGTTTGGGCCCAAGCATTTCCCAGGAAAATCCCCAGGTGCTTGTACAAACTCGCGCCTGGTCATTTGACATGGCCCCTCAGCCTAAACACCAGATATAGATGATAGAATTGGTATTAACTAGAGAAAACTTAAGTCCTATATAACAAGTCTAAATTGATGAAACCTTAGGGGTCAAATTGCTACAAATTTTGGTTAGGGCTAGGATACTAAAGTGCACACGGAATGTGGAGGGTGTTGATTGGGTTTTTGCCCTGTTATTTCAATTTTTACTGTGTGTGGAGGAATTGGAAAGTGATTCCAATTAAAAACAAGTTGTCACACAATTTTTTGTATTTTTGTCTTTTAGGATTGGATTTAACTCAATGTGTTTTAGGGTTTCTCCTTTTTAATTTTCAAACAAGTTTTGCAACTCCACAATCAAAGGAAAAATAAGTTTTATTGGTGATGGTTAATTTCATTTAATGTGAGTCTCTAAAAGGAAAGAAAGAAACTCTAAGCCAATTGTCCTTAAGACAGAAAATTACTACCAATGAATTCTTTTTAAGATTTCTGTATTAAGTAGTGGTCAAAATAGGTCAAACAACACTACTACTTTGAAGAAAATCAAACAAGGATTCCAGAGAAGATTTTTTCAAGATTTTACGAATTTGTTTGATAATTGTTTTGAATTTTTATTTGTACTGGTGTCAAAGTCGAAAAATGATACCCGTGGGTATTTTGACTTTTCAGTATTACCACCATCCTCAGAAAATTTTGGTGATTTAATATGATGTGTAAAATTTCACAAGGATTCTAAAAAGCTAAATTTCACAAAAATTGTGTGAGTATATAAATTCTAAAAATTCACAGATAGTAGTAAAATAGGAAGATTAGAGGGTGTGACCCTTTGACAGTCTATGAATTTTTAAAAATTAAATACAAATCCAATTATTCTAAAATTTAGAAATTTGTTTCCAACTTGATTTGGAATCTCTGTGTAAAATTCCAAGATTTTAAAAGTCCTATGGTGATCGAAATTGATTTTTCAATTCTAGACAGAAGTTTGGATCCGAAAAAGTAGAACACCAATACTAGAAATGAAGTGATGTTAATGGTGCAAACAAGTAATCACTGAGATTTAAAATGCACCACTCCACTTAACTAAATTGTTTAAGGTATGGAAAGCCAAGTTTAGTATATTTTGGTAGTATTTTAGTTTAGGTGTGACAAGTAAGAAGAACTAACATGAATGTTTGGGGGATGACAACTTTGAGCTTTCACTTCCAAATTCCCGCTTTCCTCCTGTAGTTCCTGCACACACTAGAGAAAAGAAAGAGAAGGGGATGAGATCCACTTCAAGCAAGAGAAAAAATGATCAAGTAAAGCCGTGCCTCCCTGGCAACGACGTCAAAAAGCGATTGCATTTTTGCGTGATTTGTTAAATTAGGGTTTTAAGTCATTGCAATGCACAAAAATGGATTCGCTTTTAAAATTTATAAGACCTAGATAGTGGGGTATCTAGGGTCATCCAAGGAGGCAAGTTTGAAAATCAAAATCCCTTGCTTTAAAGATGGAACTCAACTTTCTTTTTGGTGTTTTATATATGATTTTTTTGGTTTTGAAATAATGGCTACACATGAGTTTTTGTTGATAGCGAGAAAACAACTAAAACCTATTCCAATAAAGCTAACCCTAAGGTGACAGGTAGAGCCTCTCCCTATGCTCACCCTAGGCACGTGGAGGCTTAGAATAATTAGGGAGAGGGAGTGAAACAAATGCTAGGCAAAAATTGTAAAAAGCTATGCAACAAAAGTTGAAAGAAGGCAACTTGAATTAAAATGAAATTGTTCTACACAAAACACATAGAGGAAAGCTTCTAATCTACTTGAAATGCAAGAAGATAAAAACACAAATCTTCTAAATGAAATGGTGAAGAAGATGATGGCTTCTTGCTCCAAGCCTGGTAGCTCCCAAGCCTGAATAGAGTCCTCCAACTCCTTCCTTGCTATGCTCCTCCAAGATGGTGTCCTCCAAGGTGGAAGCTACTGCCTTCAATTCTCCTCCTCCAAGGGTGGACATCCACCCTAGGTCCTTCTCCTCATCCGGCCATCAGAACTTGATTGCGCAGCAATCATAGGTCTTAATTGACCTAAATTAGGATAGGACTTAGCATAAGTTGGGGTAATTCATGCATGCAAAAGCATTATTTGCATCTTTACTGCTTTCTTTTAGCTATGCATAAAATAATGCTATAATATGCTGATTAGGTGCATTATGCCAATTACAGGTAATAAGCAGATCAGAAGGTAGATCTGAAGCTGGATCAGAAGAATAAAGGATAACTGGTGTTGCAGCAGAGCTGGAGTGGAAGACTTAGATTAGATATAGTAGACAATAATGTAAGGGGTTGAGGTATGCTATTCGATTTAAGTAGGAATAAAGTAATAAATTCTGAAGAACTTAGGTTCATCCTAGCCCTAGGACAGCCTAAAAGCTTCCCCAAGCCTTAGTCACCCCTAGATTAGGTCACCGCACCCTAAGAAACCTTAAAACCCTAATTCTAGCCTCTATTTGGACATCTAGATGAGTTATAGGATGTCCAAAACCCTTAGCCAACTCCCGCACACCTTAAACCCACTTCTGCAGTGTTATTGGACATCTAGACACTTGGTCAGACGTCCAATTTCTACAGAATACCCAAGACAGAACATAGAATCCCTCATGACTCTGATTAGACATCCAGAAAATAAGTTTGGACTTCTGATTTTTCATTATAAGACGTCTGACACTATTATTAGACATCTGATAGTATCCTCCAGTTCCTATTTTGGAATTCAAGCCTTGATCTTGGATCTCTAGCCCCTAAATCCAATTCAAACCCCATAGGAACCTAAATTAAGGTGCCCTAACCATAGTACATCACCTCTAGACCTCCCTAAGGACCTAATTAGGTCCTCACTAAACCTAATTGACTTGGATCTTAGTCAATTCCATCAGCCTATTCAATTGGACTTATTGAGTCCAATTGAGCCCTGATCTCAGCACACACTGCCCAATTATACTCAGTGAGAGTCCAATTGGCCTTTACGTAACTTAATTGAGTTATTTTACTCTCAATTTAGTTTTCACACACCCAGTTAAGCTTGTATTAAGTTTAATTGCACTTTACCTCAGTGAATTAGGGTTTACAACCCTAATTTGAGACCTACCTTGACCTAAACCCACTAGAACCTAACCTAATCAACCTAGCCACCTAAGTTTCGACCCACACACACCCACACACACCATCCACATGAAAATACCTACCCTAGAGTTCTCTAGAACTCTCCACCATGTGTTGTTGCCTTGGTTGCTAAAATTAGAAACCAAGAGTCATCAATTTTTAGATCCACATTTGGTGGATCTAAAAACCGCCATCCATCCTCTCTCTCTCACTCTCCCACAAGCTCCCACTATAGCCCTCTCTAGAGAATTCCATAATTCTCTATGGAGCTTCCCTTAGGTCTATAAAAAGACCTAAGGGGTGGTCATTTGCACCCATTCACTCTTGCCTTCCATTTAGTTTAGCTACATCCACCTCCACTCCATCTCCTCAAGTAGCATCACCATGGCCACCACCGTCTCCACGGCAAGATGTTGGATCACCTCCTCAACCTCTCTCCAAGGGCTGACCTAAGCACCATTGGCTACCCTTCCTTCTCGTCTCAACCAACTCAAAAGCCATCGGAGCCACCTCCGAATGCCTTTATTTCTGCTAGATTAGATTATAGTTCTTAGATTTACATGATTTATTTATTGCTTAATAGTGTAGTTCCTTACTTCTCCCCTAATGATGCATGCATAATCCCTCCTTAGATTCATGTATGCGATCGTTTTCTGCTAGCTAGATTTGTATTTCCAAGCATTCCTCTATAAGCTTTCCACGAGCTTAATGTTGTAGCCACCATCATGAATTGAATGAATAAAAATATTTTTCTATATATATATCTCTGTGTTGAGAATCACCATGAGCTTATTGCAATATTTTTTGTGTGATTAAAGTTGTCTGCTTTTAACTATTATCTGTTGCAACTAGCACATCATACGTCAATACGTAAATCACCATAAACCAACATGAGATTTTAAGCAAGTAGAGCAAAAGAGATCGATTTCAAATTTGCATTTCCATAAATGCCTCCCAGAGACGAACGATCGAGACTCCAAGTCTCGTTATCTTTATAAATTATTTTTGATGAGCATTTTCGTGAACTATACTATGATGAAATCTCTGTTTTCAAAACACGTGCGCGAAACACCCTCTGTCAAATGGCGTCGTTGCCGTGGAGGCAACGTCATTTTTGATTTCGATCTCTTGAATTATCACTGATAAATCTTCCTTTGCGTGTCTTTTGATGTGTAGGAAAACAGGAAAAAAATGGGATCTGCGCACATGACAAGTGCGGAAAAAAATTTTAGGTGCACATCATATCTTCCTTAGTCTAGGTTTTTTTTAAACCCTAGGTTAGATTTCCTTCTAGCAATTTCATTTCAAAAAAAAAGAAAAAAAAGCCTATTTATTTCGTGAAAAAAAAAATCAAAGGAAAACAAATCTTGGCAGTAAGATTTGGTTTCTTTTTGAATCCTAGGTTAGTTTTGAAAAAAGCAAAAAAAAAAAACTTTTGAAATCCCTTTGAAAAAAATTTCAAAAGTTTTTGAAAAAAGAAATTTATTTTGGTGGAAAGTTTGAATTTCAAATTCAAACACCCTTTCAAAAGCTTCTCCACCACCCTTTGATTTTCAACTAGATTTCAAGTTTCGATTTAAAAATTTAATTGCTGAAAAAATAGTGAACAAAAAATTCTAAAATTAGGGGTAGTCTTCATTTTCAAACCATCTTTCAAATGACATTGTTCATTTAAATAAATTCTAAGTACAAAATTTTTAAAAATTCACGAAGTGCAAGGGGGTCAAACTAACCTAGATTTGAAAATTTTCAAAATTCAAAAAGCAATTTCGAGTAATTCGCGAATCTGTTTTAACTAAAAATGGTGGGGTTTGAAAGATGATATCATTGTCTTTAAGTTCCATATTTATTCTGAATTTTTGAAAGTCATTTGGTACTATTTCTAAGCAGAAAATCGACCAGGGGTCAAAATTCCAAATCTGACCTTTTGAAATTTAAAAATCTATAGAAATTCGATTGAAATAGTAAATATTACAAAAAAATATTTTATAAAAATATAATTGAAAAAGGAATCTACTTGCAAAATTTTGAGTTATTCTGATTCCAATTTTTATCAAAGAATTGATCTTAATTTCATTTGTCTGCTGAAGAAGAAAGAAAAAAAAAACCCTAGAATTGCATGAACCCTAGGTTACATCTTTACTGTTACAATCTGGAGACCACATTTGGGCTAACCTAAACTTAGTCAAGTCTAGTGTTTAGCCGGTGAGCTTGGTCACCTTGTGGGCCACTCACCACAAACCCCAACTGAAGAAAAATGGGCTCAAATTAATTTTAAAACATGAAATCAACCTGAATTCGTTGTCATACTATTGGGTATTTTCAACCTCTCTTGCCAAACCTAGTGACTAAGTTTGCAGGGTAGTATCAAACAACCACGAGTCAGGGGTCAACGGAACTGGAGGTGTAAGTCGAAGGAAGAACCTTCCCCTTAGTCCCCTCGTAACTAGACTGGCTGGGTTAGCTTAAGAGGCGGGAATCACTTTTAGTCGGTTGCACGATGAATTTTTTCTTCAGGAATTAGAACTTAAAATGAAAAATCTAGTCATCCGATCATAAGGACCATCTCATTGACAGGGCCTTAGCCTTGTCTGGCTTGGCTACACCAACCTAGATGTTGGGTGGTGTATGAAAGGAAGGAGGTCATTTTGACCTCAACTGGTTGGACCTTAGGAGCCGCTCCCAAGGAGGCGAGTCACCTCACCAAGACCATCTTCTACCCCCACTTCTTCTACTCCCTTAGTCGCAATGACTAATCTGGGACCTAGACCTAGACTGAGTCAGGACGCTGGTAATCTGGACCCGATGTCTCGTTTGGAGGCCCAGGTTGTTGAATCTAAGGAGCGGCATCAGTAGAGCATGGACCATATCTTGACGACCCTTGACAGAATGCAGCATCCACCATGAGAACAACTTTGGGAATTCTATGATCCAGCTGCACCGATCGTCGCACCCTTAGTCGGGATTCCCATAGGTGGAGAAGCATTTGAGCTCAAGCCTAATGTAATCGATTTGATCAGCAGTCATTTTTATGGAAACTCAAGCGAAGATCCATTCTAGCACTTAGAGGACTTGAGTCGACTCGCAAAAATGATTCGACCCAGGAATGTTGACATTGGGATTGTTCTGATGAAGCTTTTCCCATTTTCTCTGAGGGACAAAGCTTCATACTGGTTCAAGACCATTGGGAAGCCAATTGGAACCTAGCTGGAATTACGACGTGAATTCTTGCAAGAGTTCTTCCCGATCGGTCGAATGAACGCGATGAGGCGTGAGATCATGACTTTCTCCCAAGGAGCTGGGGAGAAGTTGCATGATGCCTGGGATCGATTTCATGACCTTCTTCGGAAATGCTCGCACCATGGTATACCCAGATGGCACCTAGCTCAGATCTTTTACCATGGGTTGGATGACACACATCGGTATCTGGCTAATGCATCTAGTGGCGGGAATTTCCTCACGAAAGATGAGAACAGCGCATTTGAGTTGTTTGAATCTTTGGTAGAGAACTCGATGAATGCCGCATCCATGAACCAGTTCCAGTGGCCTGGTCAGCAGTGGGTTGGTGTCCATGAGGCTCACACCGAGTCTATTCGAGTCGACATGGATATCATCGTCATGCAGCTGGATAGAATCAACCTGATCGAGAAAAAGATTGACCAAATTAGTCAGGGTCAATCTGACCTGAGCTCTGCTGCTCGAAGACCCTCCTATGCACCCTGAGCCCCCATACTCGAGTTAATCTACTCACTCGGGATGCATTTTCTCCTTATTTTTGAGATCCTGCATATTAGGATCCCATAAACAATCCCAATCTGGCACCATATGACCAAGGTTACGCACCACCCGCAGACTATAATACGTATCCCCTTGATGGATATACGTCTTAGATATCTTTGACTTACAAGGATGTCAATGCTATTCAAGGATATGAACGTAATAACCCGTATTCAGAGACGTATAACCCTGGTTGGCGCCAGCATCCTAACTTCTCCTAGTCTGGTAACTCACAAAGACCACATCAAGATCCACACTACCAGACCAGGAAATACGGGAATGCGCAAAACACATACCCTAGGTAGCAGCCATTCCCGTATCAGCAGCAGCAACCCCATTCTATATACTAGCCACTGCACCAAGCTGCCAGTCACCCTCCAAAGTGGGTTGATCCTCTAGAGGCACTGAAAGAGGAGCTGCAAGAATCGATGAGGAAATCTGCACAGGATAGCTACAGATAACAAAGGCGATGGCTAACTAGATACAGACTATATAGAACACACAAAACCAGTTGTTGTAGGAGCATAGGACTCAGGGAGCCTTGCCCTCCCAACCCGTCCTGAACCCTCGGTATGTGCAAAGCCAAGGCACCCTACCTAGGTTTCAAGCACCACAGGGACAAGCACACGCCATATTATAGGCACCTCCTGCACCACCTGGTTATGCTCAAGGCCAGCCGCCTTTGATGCAGAACCCCGCATACTCTGCCCCTTCCGCTCCCCTACCACCTCATGGACAACAAGCTGATGCAAATGCTGTCTCATTGAGGGGTGGAAGGAAGATATTCGACCAACCACATAGGAAGGCGGGTCCTGATTTTGCTCACCCTTCGCCATAATCGGGTTCAACTCCTTCATCTCAGGAGCCAGCTACGGTAGATAAGGGTAAGAGGCCACTTGACCTTGAGATTCCCGTCCCTTTTCCTGAGGCTTTGACGCAAAATGTAGTATGGAAGAAGGACACGCGAAATTTTGAGGACCTGAAGTCAATGTTCAAGGAAGTATGTATTCAAGTCCCCTTCCTCAAGGCAATTGATCACATCCTTGTTGTCGCTAGGTTCTTCAAGGACTATTGTACCTCGAAGTGATAGCCTAGAATTGGACGACAGGTAGTATTGTCGAAAGAAGCTAGCACCGTGATTCTAGCCGACTTGCCGTCGAAAAAGAAAGACC
The DNA here is from genome assembly GCA_037157565.1 of Thalassia testudinum. NCBI lineage: Eukaryota > Viridiplantae > Streptophyta > Magnoliopsida > Alismatales > Hydrocharitaceae > Thalassia > Thalassia testudinum. The sequence goes on from JAZHRO010000063.1 coordinate 104,000,411, forward strand.
ATGGTACCGTACTCATATCCTGCTTCTTGCAGGATTCTCCATTTGATCGGGCCCTTCTAGATCTGGGTTTATCCATCAACCTAAGTCCCACTACCTTATTTGATTGATTTCGATTTAGGGAGTTAAAGCCTACCTTGGTCACGATTCAACTGGCTGATAGATTAGTAAAAACACTGAGGGGGGTGGTTGAGAACATGATCATAAAAGTCCACGGATTCTGCTTTCTCGCAGACTTTTTTGTTCTCGATATGGAGGTTCCTCCTAATCTCTGAGATGCAGCAATCATTTTGGGTTGCCCATTTCTAGTGACAGCCCGAGTAAACATTGATTGTACATCTGGGTGTATGGAAATAGCCCTAGGTAATGAGTGACTTTGACTTGACAAATTCAGGGCATCAAGGAATTTTGACTGTGATCGCATAGAGGAGGATGGTGAAGACGAAGATTCGGCATACTGTGGTAACATTGGGCTCCTTTGTGACGCCCCAATGTCTCATTCATCTGCATTATCAGGTTCTTGGACCTCGATGCACACGGGACTAAGACCACTGCATTGCACATATCTCCTCGAGGATCTGACTGTTTAGGGTGTGTTTCTGACAACAACACCCCTGAATCAAGCTATCCTGATCCATACACTACTGGATCGCCCTTGTCGTTAAAAGAAGACGTGACCACAGCTAACGGGTTTCCCATTAACGCAGTCACAACCGATTATCTCGTAGGTAGCGAATCAGCAGGAATTCACATGCATACGGATCAATAGATTCCCACCTTCGAGTTTGCTCCTCCTATTCCCATTTCTAACTCTGACCCATCCATGATTGAAATGAAGCCCTTACCTGACTCACTTAAGTATGTGTTCTTAGGCGAAAGTGAGACATACCCGGTCATTATTAGTGCCCACTTAACCCAAGAACAGGAGCATCAGTTAATTTCTACGCTACAAGACCATAGGGCTGCTATAGGGTGGAGCACTGCTGATCTCCGTGGCATTCGCCCCTCGTATTGCACTCATCACATTTACATGGATGAGTGGGTGAAACCTTCGACACAACCTCAAAGAAGGCTAAACCCGAATATGCTAGAGGTTGTTAAGAAGGAGATCATCTAATGGCTAGATGTAGGTATTGTATACCCTATCTTTGACAGCCAATGGGTGAGTCCGATCCAAATAGTGCCCAAGAAAGCAGGACTCACTGTAGTGAAAAATAATAAAGATGAATCCATCCCGACCCGCACTGCGACATCATGGCGGGTCTGCATCGACTATAGGAAACTGAAAATGGCTACCCAGGAGGATCACTTTCCTTTGCCTTTCATTGATCAGATCTTGGAACGGTTAGCCGGACGTAGTTTCTTTCACTTTCTAGCTGGATACTCCGGATATAATCAAGTAGTGATTATCTTGGAAGATCAAGACAAGACCACATTCACATGCCCCTTTGGAACCTTCACTTTCAAGCGAATGCCCTTTGGCCTCTGCAACGCACCAGCAACATTTCAGCATTGTATGATTACCATCTTCTATAACATGATTGGGGACTATGTGGAGGTGTTCATGGATGACTTCTCCATTTTCGGAGATGATTTCGCATCTTGTCTTGATAACCTCACCAAAATCCTGAAACGGTGTATTGAGGTAAACCTAGTACTATCCTGGGAGAAAAGCCATTTCATGGTGAGGGATGGCATAGTACTAGGGCACAGGATCTTTGAAAATGGACTCGAGGTCGATTGAGCTAAATCTTAGATTATTTCCCACTTACCACCACCTAGCTTGGTTAAGTAGATCAGATCATTCTTGGGTCACGTCGGCTTCTATCGAAGATGTATACGTGATTTCTCGAAAATTGCACGACCTTTGACGAATCTCCTTGTTGCCGATGCCCAATTCGAATTTGACACCTTGTGTCTCAGTGCCTTCGAGACTTTATGAAGCGCTATCTCTGATTCCCTGATTCTCTGACTGGTCGCTTGATTTCGAGATGATGTGTGACGCTTCTGATTTTGCCGTCAATGCTGTTTTAGGCCAGCGTCGGGAAAAACAACCATTTGTCATATACTATGCTAGCACGACGCTGAATGAGGCTCAGCACAATTATACTGTCACCGAAAAAGAACTGCTAGCAATAGTATTCGGGTTGGAGAAATTTAGATCTTATTTATTAGGGTCCAAAGTCATCATCTTCACTAACCACTCCGCCCTCCAGCATTTGTTGGCAAAGAAGGATGTCAAACCCTCGCTCATCAGATGGATCCTTCTATTGGATGAATTTGATATTGAAATCCGTGACAAAGCTGGAAAGCAGAATGTTGTGGCGGATCACCTATCTAGACTGAACCCAGCCCACATTCCTTATTCCCTGCCTATCCACGACCAATTTCCGAATGAATCCCTTTTGGCAATCACTCTATTGAATTACCCTGGTATGTGGATATTGCGAACTATGTTGTCGCAGGCAAGATTCACGCGAACCTATCCAAGGACCAGAAACTGAAATTTACTGAGGAAACCAAATTCTACCTCTAGGATGACCCACTGCTCTTCCGCATTGGAGCGAATTAGATTATTCAAAGATGCATCCCAGATTCTGAGATCACCAGTGTGTTATCTTTTTGCCACAATGATGCTTGTGGTGGTCATTTCTCGGGATGGAAAACCACTGCAAAAATTTTGTAGTCGGGATTTTTCTTTCCAACTATTTTCAAAGATACACACGAATATGCCCAACACTACAAACGATGCCAGTCGGTCTGTTCTATGACCAGGAGAGACATGATGCCACTCCAGCCCATCATGGTTGTAGAAGTGTTCAACGTCTGTGGCATCGATTTTATGGGCCCTTCTTTGAACTCGCATGGCTTCGAGTATATATTACTAGCCGTTGACTATGTCTCGAAGTGGGTCGAGGCCATCCCGGCGAGACGGGCTGATCATAAGACCGTCATTTCTTTCATACGACAATACATCTTCACAAGATTCGGAATACCCCACACTCTGATAGCCACTTCATCGATGCCCACTTCAGGACATTATTAAAGAAATATGGGCTACATCACCGTATAGCCACCCCGTATCACCCGCAGACCAATGGGCAGGATGAAGTGTCTAACCGTCAGATCAAGCTGATTCTCCAGAAGATGGTTAGACCAGACAGGGAGGACTGGTCCAATAAATTAGTTGATGCACTCTGGGCATATCGGACCACGTACAAGGCCTAGTGTCGGACCCGAATAGGTTGTTAATATGATGATTTTATCATTGAAGTGTGTATAGTGGTTAACCTAAATCGGACCTAACCATCTCTTTACAAAATTTTTAACCTAGCCTAGTTGATTTTATCTTGGTCACTTTTAGGCCCAGGGTCGAACTTAGGGAAGTGGGGTTACAAGTCGAGTTTCTACGCCTTTCCTACAACAAATCTCTTCCGTTCGTTTATTGTGTTTTTGGTGTTTTTCTATTTATATTTTTTCTGGTAATCTTTGTCCTTGAGGCACACCCTCAAAATTGGGTTCCTGGCTTTGAGCCAAAACAGGGTTCCAAAATGGTCCTTGCTATTCGCAAGACGGAGTACCTGTAAGTCGAAGATTATCTTTTCTCCTTTATATATTTTTTTTATCTTTTTACTAGTAGGAAAGCAAACCAGAAATGAAGTAAATATAATTTATATATATATAGGTATATATTATGTATGTATAAAGGGCTGCGGGTGGAGGCAGAGATGGAGTGTAGCACGGTGTCGAGTCGGTCGTCGTCTAGAAAGACGCAACCAACAGGACGAGGTGCCGCGTGTAAGGTGTAGGATGGATGGTGGAAGATGAATGCGAACACACTTTTTGTACGCGTGTATCGGGGAATATCAGCAACTGGTGCAGATATTCCTGCAATACCACGTATGGTAAATAATGTGAAAATATATCTATATATGTATATATGTAAATATATCTATATATATATACGGTTATAAATATAGGTATATATATGTAGTTATATATATATATGTATATGTATAGATATATATATATATATATGTATGTATGTATATAATACTATATAGAGATATATATATGTATATATATAGGTATATGTAGCTAGATATGCATATAGGTATATATGTATATATAGTTGTATAGATATTGTAACGACCCGGTTCCCGAGTCCCTACGAGACACGAGAACTGGACCGACTCAACTAATCCCAAGACCTAGTCGTCCAATGAGGAAGTACCCAAAAGAGCAGTAAAATAAACCACATTCAGCATGAATATAACTAACAGTAAGAAAGTACAATAGTAAGGAAAGAAACTACCACAGTATGTACCACCACAACAGTAGAACAACATTCATAATATAATTTGAACTGCAGGTAAAGAAAGTACAGCGGAAACAAGAACTACTCACTACAATGTAACAAAAAGAGGTACAAGAGACAGTGGTAACTCTACTGGACCCTACTCAGCCCAGCGTCCTTTGCAGCCGCTGACCCTGGCTGCTCAACACCTGGTCCTGAAAAAGGTAACGAGTGTAACACGTTAGCAAAACGCTGAGTAGAGTGGCAACTAAAACTAAAAGCAACACTAGAGTGTACAGTAGGTGTTATGTTCTATTACTTTCTTTATTCACATCTTTTAAATGTCTCACTATTTCATTTATTCCTCAGATCTTTTCTTGATCTCGAATGTTCCTCGTGGGAACGATCTTGATTGCAGTCCTTTCCAAAAAGTAGAAGTAGCACGTGGTGCTCTCCTGGTCGGGAGAGTCCCCCGTGGTGATCCTACCCTCAGTCAACCACCCCAAGGTCACTGACAGACGTAACGGTGACAATGGCACGCGCGATAAACGCACAGGTAGCTAACCCATACTGGCACGCGGTCAGTCGTTTCCGTTAACGGGTGCACCCAAAGCACAGCACAGAACCAGTCCAGGGCAGAGCCCTCTCAGTAACAGGGGTCCAACCCCTCCACAGTAACCAAACTGGGGCCTTTCCCCTCCACAGTCCGCGCACCCTCGCCTGACTACCCTAGTTTGCCCCAGCGGGCCTAACAAGTCGGTGTGGGAGGCTAGCAGAACCCTGGGGCTCGTGGGGTAGCTAGTACCTCCCTACACTAGTAGCTCTCCTCGGTACTACGTATGCGAGGGCCAGCAAGTCGGTACAGAGTGGCCAGTCCTAACCCCGGGTCCCTGGGGTGGCTGGCTCCGCTCTACACTAAACAGAGGGACAATTGCTCTCCTTGGTACTCCGTACTCAAGGGCCAGCTCACTTCCCCAATACTATTCCATTCACTTTCCAGGAGTTCTACTCCTACTTCCCCGTAGGGTTCCATCCTTTTTACTCAAACATCCAGCTTTCACTTTCCAGTTTCACATTCTTACAATCCATGTTCTCAACCACGTTATTTATTCACAACAGGCAGCTATTAATTCAAATTATAGGCAGCTTTATATCTCTTTCCATTTTCCAAGACTGCAGTATTATACATTCCACTAGTTTTCCCATCCTAGGATTCATGCCATATCCTAGGATCTATCACACAATCTAGTCTCCAGCCCTAGGATTCATGCAACACCCAGGAGCTATCATTCCATCTATTTCTCATTCCTAGGATTCATGCAATGTCCTAGGTTCTATTTATGGTTCCATAATTTAACAGATTTTATTGATAACTTAAAGCCACTCTACTAGGTACAACGGGAGAAATGGGGGCGTGGTCGGGAATCCCGCGTGCCTCCGCCACCCCCGAGACTGCAATAGAACGGGGTCCTATCACAAGGATCAAACACAAGGAGTGTCTCAAAACAGTATATAGCTACTGTAGACAGGTAGAGGAATTGATTCTGAAAAGAACGCAACTCGAATCGCGGAAAACGGAACCCGAACGGGCCCTAAACGGGTCAAAAACGAGGACACTGTGCAAAATCAGACGTCTGGAACTTCTTCCAGACGTCTTAAAAAGTGGATCAGAGAATTACCTTGTTCAGCGTGGTTTCCCAGACGTCCAAAAGTCTGCAGGGACGTCTGGCCTAGCTACCAGACGTCCGATGGTCACCCCGGACGTCTGGAGGTCGCTTCCGCCGTCTGGTACTACTGCCAGACGTCTGATTCGTGATGGATGGCGAATCACCGAGCCTGCACACACCCATCTCCCTCCCTCAGTACGGTCAGTCGACAGGAAGGAAGAAGGAGACGGAAAACTCACCTTTCTGACATCTGGATGGTCTTCCAGACGTTGCCATCGCCGTCTGGCTATCAACCCAGACGTCTGATTCTGGAAATTTTTCCAGAATCAGGGCGCCACTCGGCCTTCGCTCACGAAGCCGCCAGCGTCGCACCTCGCGCGCCTGCTGCTCAGACCGCAGCAGTCCCCCCTCCGCGTCACTCCGCGCCCCCTGCGCCCTCCGCCGGCCGGCCCTAGCAGCCTCGGTGAGCTCACCCTCATGGCAAAGCTCCGCTCTCGCACGCAGCACCTTCTCTACGCTCACTGCGGCAGCGACTACCGCCTCGCGCTCGCGCTCACGCTCACTGGCTGAAGGAGAAGAGGGAGGAGACGGTGGTGAAGGAAGTGAGGGGAGGCGTGGCCTTTTAAGGCTGTGCGAGGAGGAGAGAGGACGCGACAAGGCGTCTGCAGCCGCAGGGAATAAACGAATATGCGGGTCTGCACGCTCAGGCGCGCAGACGACCCACGCGTGTGGAAGATAACGGATTTGCAGACGTCTGGAAACGATCCCAGACGTCTGGTCCGACGTGTAGGCCACCTCCCAGACGTCTTAAAAGACGTCTGGGGCACGCGTTCGTTACAATATAACAAACTCAAAGGAAGTTTCATCCCCGAAACTTGCGCTAACTAGGGTGCGAGAAAGGATGTCCAATTAACCATAACTAACTCAAAGAGGACCGAAGCCGGTCTGAAAAGACGTACCCGCGAAAAGCTCCGGGTACCTCTCCCGCATTGCCGCCTCAGGCTCCCAGGTAGCCTCCTCGTACCGCTGGCTCCTCCACAAAACCTTTACCAGGGGTACTTGCTTTCGTCTTAAACTGCGGATGGCTCGGTCTAGGATCTGCACTGGCCGCTTGGGGTAGGTCAAGTCGTCGCCCACCTTGACGCTCTCGTGACTCAGTACGTGACTGGAGTCGACTACGTACTTCCTGAGGTTGGACACGTGGAACACGTCGTGCACACCAGAAAGCTGCGGGGGAAGGGCAAGACGATAAGCAGCGGGTCCAACCCGCTCCAGGACCTCAAAGGGCCCCACAATCCTCAACGCGAGCTTCCCTCTCACCCCAAACCGTTGTAATCCCTTCATGGGCGAAACACGAAGGAAAACGTGGTCCCCAACCTCAAACTGCACCTCTCTGCGTCTCCGATCCGCGTAGCTATTCTGTCTGCTCCTGATAGTGCGGAGTCATCTGTGGATCTGCTCAACTACCTCCTGACTCTGCCGGATCAACCTGGGGCCAACCTCCCACTTGGTCCCCACCTCAACCCAACTCAAGGGTGCCGTACACTTCCGTCCGTACAGAGCCTCGTAGGGAGCCATGCCGATGCTCGAGTGATAACTGTTGTTGTATGCAAACTCTGCCAGGGGCAGGTGCTCCTCCCAAGAGAACCTCCAGTCCAGTACACAGGCACGCAAAAGGTTCTCAAGTGTCTGTATCGTGCGCTCAGACTGTCTGTCCGTCTGGGGGTGGTAAGCCGTGCTAAACCTCAACCTCATCCCCAAGGCCTGCTGAAACTCAGCCCAAAACTGGGATGTAAAGCGGGTATCCCGGTCGGATACGATCTCTCGTGGAACTCCGTGTAGTCGTACCACATCACGGATATACCTCTCTACCAACTGTGCTGGTCCCAAAGTAACTCGGATCGGCAAGAAACGCGCCATCTTTGTCAGTTTATCCACTATTACCCAGACTATGTCGTGTCCCCGCTAGGTAACAGGTAAGCCCACCACCAAGTCCATGGTGATGCTCTCCCACTTCCACTCTGGCACTGGAAGTGGCTGAAGCGGCCCTGCAGGCCTCTGGTGTTCGGCTTTCACCTGCTAGCACACTAAACACTGCTGCACGAACTCACCCACATCCCGCTTCATCCCTCTCCACCAAAACTCGTGTCTCAAGTCGTGGTACATTTTTGTGTTTCCGGGATGTATGGTGAATCTGGAACCGTGTGCCTTAGTCAAGAGCTCTCTCAACAGCTCCTCGTCTCTGGGAACGCACAACCGTCCCCTCAAGTGTAGCACCTGGTCTGTGAAAGAGAAGTCCCCAGGGTCTCCTGGCAGTACTCTGTCGCGCAAAGACTGGAAGTACGGATCGGCCATCTGCCCTGTGATGATGCGGTCTATCAGCTCTGGCCTGGTCTGCCGTGTCACCGTCACTGCCCCACAGTACCCTCGTAACTCTAGAGGTCGCCAACTGCCCACCTCCTCCAAAAGGCTCCAACTCTGTAATAGTAGACTAGCCAAGCGTGCGGGAGCCTTATGGCTCAAGGCGTCAGCCACCACATTGGCCTTTCCCGGGTGGTAGGAGATGCTGCAGTCGTAGTCCTTCAGGAGCTCCAACCAATGTCTCTGTCTCATGTTGAGCTCCTTCTGATCAAAAAGGTATCTGAGGCTCTTGTGATCAGTAAAAATCTCGAAGGTCTCACCGTACAAGTAGTGCCTCCAGGTCTTCAGCGCGAAGACAACAGCTGCCAACTCTAGGTCGTGGGTAGGGTAGGTATGCTCATGGGGCTTCAGTTGCCACGAAGCGTAAGAGACAACGTGACCCCTCTGCATCAGTACACCTCCTAACCCCTGCAAGGAGGCATCCGTGTACACAACGAACCTGCCACTACTATCAGGGATGGTGAGCACGGGAGTCGAGGTCAACCTCTCCTTCAGCTCCAGAAAACACGCCTCACAGGCGTCTGTCCAAGCGAAAGGCACATCCTTCCGGGTCAACTGTGTCATAGGACGCGCAATCTGCGAAAATCCTCTGATGAATCGTCTGTAGTAGCCTGCCAGTCCCAGAAAACTGCGAATCTCAGTGACTGAACGCGGTCTCTCCCACCTGAGCACTGCCTCGACCTTGGCTGGGTCCACCGCCAAGCTGTCTCCAGAGATCACATGACCTAGGAAGGTCACCTCCCTCAACCAGAACTCGCACTTGCTGTATTTGGCGTACAGCCGGCGTCGTCTCAGAGTGTCCAGAACCATCCTCAAGTGCTGTCCGTGCTGCGTCCGATCTCTAGAATAGATGAGTACATCATCTATGAAAACCACCACGAGCTGGTCCAAGTACGGTCTAAACACCCGGTTCATCAGGTCCATGAAAGCAGCGGGGGCATTGGTCAGCCCAAACGGCATGACCAAAAACTCGTAGTGTCCGTACCGGGTGCGGAAAGCTGTCTTGGAGACGTCGGTCTCCCTGATCCTCAACTGGTGGTATCCAGACCTCAAGTCTATCTTGGAAAACACCGTGGCACCCCGCAACTGTCGATCCTCGGCAGTGGATATCTGTTCTTGATGGTGACCCTGTTCAGCTGTCAGTAGTCCACACAAAGGCATAGGGTCCCATCCTTCTTCACAAACAGTACCGGGGCTCCCCAGGGGGATGCACTGGGCCTCATGAAGCCTTTCTCCAAAAGGTCCTACAACTGGGACTTGAGCTCTCGTAGCTCAAGCGGTGCCATTCTGTATGGCGCGATGGAGATGGGGTTGGTCCCTGGTACTAGTGATATCTCAAACTCAATCTCACGCTCAGGCGGTAGTCCTGGTAACTCGTCTGGAAACACGTCGGGGTACTCTCCGACCACCGGGATGCTCTGGAAGTCTGCCACAGGGCTGGGCTCTGCGACCACACAAGCTAGGAAGCCCTCACACCCTTGGCTCAAAAGTCTCGCCGCCCGAAGTGTCGAAATGCACCTGAAACCTCCGTCCACTAGCTGTCTGTGAAACTCGAAAGAAGGCAACTCCGGAATGGAGAAGACAATCTTCCTCTAAAAATAGTCCACCAAGGCGTGGTAAGCGGACAGCAAATCCATCCCCAGAATCACTCCAAAGTCCTCAATCTGGATCATAATCAGGTCAGCTGGTAGGCTATGTCCTCCGATGCTGACCTCGCAATCCGTGTACACCTCCTCAGCTACAAACAGCTGGCCACTCGGACCTCTGATTACGAACGGATTCTCTAACAGTGTATAATCCTGGTCCAAACTAACTGCGAAATTGGCTGCGACAAACGAGTGCGTAGTGCCGGAATCGAAAGGCGTGTAAACGAGTCTGCCAGAAACTAAAACCATACCTGCTACCACCGATCCCGAAGCTCTGGCGTCCCTGTGTGTGAGGGCATTGACACGCCCCTCAGTCTAGGTGCAGACGAAGTAGCCACACTCTGCGTCGGACGGGTAGGTGCTGGCCGGTACCCTCCTCGCGACTGCTGTCCTCCTCCTCGCGCCTGGGAACCGCAGCCTCCTGCGTGCCCTCCAGTGCTCTACACGGGGAGTATCTACTGACCCCCTGCCCTAGATGGGCAGTCCCTCCTAACGTGGCCCGGCTGGCCACACTGGTAGCAGAGGGGAACCCGACTCCCGCCCTCAGAGGGTCCCTACTGTCGGCTAGGCGGGGTCCGGTGCTGGTGACTGGCCCCTGTCGAGGGCCCCCAAAGGCCACTGACGGCCCTGCACAACGTGACGGCTCTCCTACGGACGCCACGTGTCTCCGTTCTCGCCGGCCCTGTGAAAAGTCTAGCTGGAAGGGCCTCTTCCGCCCGCCGTCGGTGTCTCGTGCGGACGGGTTGGTCTCCTTGTAAGTCATAGCTGCCTCTACCACCCTCGAAAACGTAGGCAGCTTCAGGGGTTTGACATACCCCCGGATCGCAGGCCGGAGCCCCTCGGTGAACCTCCAAAGGCGCTCCTCCTCAGTGGCTATCGCTGTCGCTGCAAAGCGGGACAGCTCTAAGAAACGCATGCAGTACGTGCTCACAGTCATCGTCCCTTGGCGGAGAGTGTGGAACTCCCTCCTCCTCTGGTCCTGCCACATCTGGGGAAAGTACTGCTCGCAGAAGAGGGTGACAAACTGGTCCCACGTCGGCTCGTCCCTCTCCTGTCCCCGGACCGCCCTCCACCACCTGTGTGCCACACTCTCCAGCTGGTACGTGGCAAAGGCCACACGGCACTCCACCGGGGGGCGAAGGGTGTCGAAGACCTTCTCCAGCTGCTCAAGCCAGTGCTTTGCCTCGGTCGGGTCCTCATCCCCCTTGAAGGAGGGGGGGCTTCAGCTTCCGGAACTGTCCGAAAAGCTCAAAGTGGCGCTGTAGGGGAGGTGCTGGTGCACCTCCATGCGAAGGTGCCTTGTGTATAGAAGTGTCGGAGGAAGGTGGGGGTGGCAGCGGCCCATCCCCTCCCTCGTGTCCAGCGCCGTGTCCGTCGCGTGGTCCCACAAAGGACTCCCCCTCTGCAGCCCCAGGAGGAGGTGCTCAGGGCGGTGGGTGGAGCTCCTCTCGTACAATGTCCCGTATTAGTCTGGCGAGGTCCTGGGCATGGATGCCTGGGAGTGGTGGCTAGTCCACCGAGACGTCAACAACAGCATGTCCACCTCGCCTCACTAGTCTCGCGACGAGGCATCTCCTCTAAGGAGACGCGAAACAAAACGGAACACGTCACTACAGAACGATACCGAACGGAAACGTCTAAGAACTCATGTCAAGAGATAGGTTGTGGTGGCTACTCTAGTTATAAACATGTGAATTGGTTATTTTCCAGTCAATTGATTCACTTCTCGGGATGACCTTACTCTGATACCATCTTGTAACGACCCGGTTCCCGAGTCCCTACGAGACACGAGAATCGGACCGACTCAACTAATCTCAAGACCTACTCGTCCAACGAGGAAGTAACCAAAATAGCAGTAAAATAAATCACATTTAGCATGAATATAACTAACAGTAAGAAAGTACAGCAGTAAGGAAAGAAACTACCACAGTATGTACCACCACAACAGTAGAACAACATTCATAATATAATTTGAACTGCAGGTAAAGAAAGTACTGCGGAAACAAGAACTACTCACTACAATGTAACAAAAAGAGGTACAAGAGACAGTGGTAACTCTACTGGACCCTACTCGGCCCAGCGTCCTCTGCAGCCGCTGACCCTGGCTGCTCAACACCTAGTCTTGAAAAAGGTAACGAGTGTAACATGTCAGCAAAATGCTGAGTAGAGTGGCAACTAAAACTAAAAGCAACAGTAGAGTGTACAGTAGCTGTTATGTTCGATTACTTTCTTTATTCACATCTTTCAAATGTCTCACTATTTCATTTATTCCTCAGATCTTTTTCTTGATCTCGAATGTTCCTCGTGGGAATGATCTTGATTGCAGTCTTTTCCAAAAAGTAGAAGTAGCACGTGGTGCTCTCCTGGCCGAGAGAGTCCCCCGTGGTGATCCTACCCTCAGTCAACCACCCCAAGGTCACTGACAGACGTAACGGTGACTACGGCACGCGCGATAAATGCACAGGTAGCTAACCCGTACTAGCACACGGTCAGTCGTTTCCGTTAACGGGTGCGCCCAAAGCATAGCACGGAACCAGTCCAGGGCAGAGCCCTCTCAGTAACAGGGGTCCAACCCCTCCACAGTAACCAAACCGGGGCCTTGCCCCTCCACAGTCCGCGCACCCTCGCCTGACTACCCTGGTTTGCCCCAGTGGGCCTAACAAGTCGGTGTGGGAGGCTAGTAGAACCCCGGGACCCGTGGGGTAGCTAGTACCTCCCTACACTAGTAGCTCTCCTCGGTACTACGTACGCGAGGGCCAACAAGTCAGTACAGAGTGGCCAGTCCTAACCCCAGGTCCCTGGGGCAGCTAGCTCTGCTCTACACTAAACAGGGGGACAGTCGCTCTCCTTGGTACTCTGTACTCAAGGGCCAGCTCACTTCCCCAATACTATTCCATTCACTTTCCAGGAGTTCTACTCCTACTTCCCCGTAGGGTTCCATCCTTTTTACTCAAACATCCAGCTTTCACTTTCCAGATTCACATTCTTACAATCCATGTTCTCAACCATGTTATTTATTCACAACAGGCAGCTGTTAATTCAAATTACAGGCAACTTTATATCTCTTTCCATTTTCCAAGACTGCAGTATTATACATTCCACTAGTTTTCCCATCCTAGGATTCATGCCATATCCTAGGATCTATCATACAATCTAGTTTTCCAGCCCTAGGATTCATGCAACACCTAGGAGCTATCATTCCATCTATTTCTCATTCCTAGGATTCATGCAATGTCCTAGGTTCTATTTATGGTTCCATAATTTAACAGATTTTATTGATAACTTAAAGCCACTCTACCAGGTACAACGGGAGAAATGGGGGCGTGGTCGGGAATCCCGTGTGCCTCCGCGACCCTCGAGACTGCAACAGAACAGGGTCCTATCACAAGGATCAAACACAAGGAGTGTCTCAAAATAGTGTATAGCTACTGTAGACGGGTAGAGGAATTAATTCTGAAAAGAACGCAACTCGAATCGCGGAAAACGGAACCCGAACGGGCCCTAAACGGGTCAAAAACGACGACACTGTGCAAAATCAGACGTCTGGAACTTCTTCCAGACGTCTTAAAAAGTGGATCAGAGAATTACCTTGTTCAGCGTGGTTTCCCAGACGTCCAGAAGTCTGCGGGGACGTCTGGCCTAGCTACCAGACGTCCGATGGTCACCCCGGACGTCTGGAGGTCGCTTCCGCCGTCTGGTACTACTGCCAGATGTCTGATTCGCGATGGATGGCGAATCACTGAGCCTGCGCACACCCATCTCCCTCCCTTAGTATGGTCAGTCGACAGGAAGGAAGAAGGAGACGGAAAACTCACCTTTCAGACGTCTGGATGGTCTTCCAGACGTCGCCATCGCCGTCTGGCTATCAACCCAGATGTCTGATTCTGGAAATTTTTCCAGAATCAGGGCGCACTCGGCCTCCGCTCGCGACGCCTCCCGCGTCGCACCTCGCGCGCCTGCTGCTCAGACCGCAGCAGTCCCCCCTCCGCATCGCTCCGCGCCCCCTGCGACCTCCGCCGGCCGACCCTAGCAGCCCCGGGGAGCTCGCCCTCACGGCAGAGCTCCGCTCTCGCATGCAACACCTCCTCCGCGCTCACTGCGACCGCCGTTACCGCCCTCGCGCTCGCGCTCACGCTCACTGGTTGAAGGAGAAGAGGGAGGAGACGGTGGTGACGGAAGTGAGGGGAGGCGTGGCCTTTTAAGGCCGTACGAGGAGGAGAGAGGACGCGGCAGGGCATCTGCAGCCGCAGGGAATAAATGAATATGCGGGTCTGCGCGCTCAAGCGCGTAGACGACCCGCGCGTGTGGAAGATAACGGATTTCCAGACGTCTGGAAACGATCCCAGACGTCTGGTCCGACGTCTGGGCCCCCTCCCAGACGTCTTAAAAGACGTCTGGGGCACGTGTTCGTTACAGATATATATATACATATGTATGTATAAGTATATGTATGTATAAGTTTATGTATATATATATATGTATATATATATATATAAGTATATGGATGTATATATATATATGTGTATGTATATAGACTAATGCATATTTATATAAGTACTAATATATGTATAAATATATGTATATATGTATATATATAAGTATATAGATATATATATATGTATGTATGTATACTAATACATAAGTATATAGGTACTACTTTATGTATAAATATAACTATACATATATTTATATGTATATAAATATATGTATATATATATCAATATATACGTATAAATATATATATATATGTATATAATAGTGTATAGGTGTGTGTGTGTGTGTGCGGAAGTGTGAGTGTATGTGTGTCTGAGCGTCAGTAAAGAGAGAGTGAGAGAGTGTTGTGAGAGAGAGGGAGAGAAAGAGAGCGCTGCTGGAGGTGAGGGCTAGAACGGTTAAGGCCTCTGAGCTTCAGGGCCATCGTCTGATCCACGCACGCTTGCGTAGGAGCGTATCCACAGAGAGGAGCGCACTGGAGGGAGTGGGCACACGGAGAGGAGGCCGTAGCGCACCGTGCTACATGAAGGGCAGGTGCTTGCACTCGCAAGCGCACGTGGGAGAGGAGAGAGGGTGATGCAGGTGTACATGGGCTGGCAGATGCGTGGGCGGGCGCGTGCACAGGCAAATGGCGGTAGCGGCACGCCGGGTGACTGGTTAAGTGAGAAGCTCACCGGTCACCCCATTGTAGCCACAGTGTCACGCAAACTCGCGTGAACAGTGGCTACAGTGTAAGGCCGCGCCGTGTGACCCGGATCTACCAGTGCCGTGAGTGCGGCCGGCTCGCGGCTGGCACGCGCGGGCTGGCGTGCAAGGAAGAGGGTCTGTGCCGGCCGGTTGCGGGCATGGAGAAGCTCACGACAGAGCGCGCGGAGAGGGAGTTGGCATGCACGGGAGAGGGCGAGGGCGATGCGAACACTGCTGGGGTGCTTGGCCGGCCGCTGCAGTGACGTGCGGTGGTCGGTTGCGGGAGGAAGAGAGAGCGCGATAAAGCGAAGAAGTGGGAGGCGGAGAGGCATACAGGTGCACGCGGAGGCGAGGGCGCCCTGCAGGCTTGTGCAGAATGGGCTGGGGTTGCTGCTGCTACTATGCTGCTGCTGCTGTCGAGCTTCAGACCTTGAAGCTTGCGACAATGGTTGAAGGTGCTGGTAACATAAAAAATGAGAGAAGAGCCACCACGCCCACTGGCTCTTTAAAGAGCTAGGCGGTGGTGGTCTCACTATGGTGGGTGTTCACCATAGTGAGGGCTCCTATCTGCCGGGTGTCTCCGTGGAGGGCCAGCGTATGGAGGGAGAGGGAGGAGATGGTGGCCTGGAAGGGGAAGAAGCTACGTGGGTTTTCTCTGTGGGGGACCAGGCTACCGATGAAGGAGAAGTCGTGGTCTTTTTATAGGAGAAGAAAGCCATGCACAGCCATGCCCTGGCTGTGCATGGCTTGCGCATGGAGTGGCTGGGAGAGGGCTGCTGCAGGGAAGCTTGGCGCGAAGAGAAGAAGATGCATGCAGCCGCGGGAAAGATTTTAAAAATCAACTGAAATAAAAAATAAAAAGATGGTGAATTAGCAGAGATGCACTTGAGGAAAAATGTTAATTGCAAGGCCACTTATTTATTCTCCTCTCCTCTCAATTAAATGCATGCATGCATGTATTTTTACAAATGCGATTATGTCTACCTAATATGCATTGATAATGCTAGGAAATAGCACAAGACGACACAATTGTAGGTGTATTTTTGCGGTGCAATCATACCCCCATGCCTATCTTTTGCTAGTCCCTAGCAAAACATTTCTTTTAGTATTTAGAAATGATCTTAAGCTGAAGATTTTCTTCTGAGGCAACATAGGTGTGTTTATTATTGATATTGTGAGAACCAATTGTAGAGAAGACTACGAGTACTTTAGGTCTCACATGACATAGATCATCTCTTGACTAACCAGGACTCTTAATATTTAAACCTTAAGTATGATTTCCAGCATCCAGGAGGTTTTTGCTGTACTCGAGAGCTCAAGAGATTATGGCTTGTGCATAGTGAAGGATTAATACTGACCAGATGAACATTAAGACTCAAGCCCAAGGTTTCATGAATTTTTAAGTAAAGGTTGGTCCCAGTTTCTACTCGTGTTTTTGGATTGACCCTTAAAGAGGAAACTCAACTCCCATTTTTTGATATTTGTGGCTCAAAGAGAACAGGATAGAACCTTTTTTAGGGTAGCGACTTTGCGAGATATACTGACTTATTTGCATCTTCTTTTTTTTTTTTTGAAACACGTGTCAGTATATCTCTTACAACTTTATTTGGAGGAGCACACTTTTCTTTTTGGAGGAAAGAGTCGCTCCTAAACACAAGACTAAAACCTGGGATAAAAAGTCTACCTACACACACAGGTAAGGACTCCACCTTCCCTAATGAACACTAGGGTTGGATCTTATGTTCACCTGGTCTTTCTTGATATGTGTAGTGTGAACTAAGTTTACTTAAGCTCTCAAGTAGAAGCAAATCAAATCCTGTACTAGTGTCTCAGGTACAAGAATACATCCTTTGTTAGGAGAGATTCCTATCTATCTTGCCAATGCTCAAGTGAATTAAGCCGAGCCTGAGTGAATTAAGCTTTTGTAGACTGGAAAGTCTTCAAAATAGAGGTTGAATATCCATAAACACTTATTGTATTTTTAATTCAGCATTTAGATCATTACTAAACACCATTTATTATTATTATTATATTTTTTTTTCTTTTTTATTTTTCTTGCATATTTATAAATGGGTGGAAACTGCATGATACCATAAAATACCTAGATCCTATGGATGCCTATCCACCCCCCCATGCCAAACAATGCTATGTCCTCATATGCATGTAGGGAAGGGTAGAGAAAGGATGAAAGATCGGGTAACGAGAGTTGAAGTGCAGGGTATACAGCGAGGTGGTAGGGTGGGTGGAGGGTGGGTGGTGAAAGATCTGGCATTTTCTGGGACGAGAGTGTCCCAGGAGGAACAGAAAATAGGTCAGGAGGAAGCAGTTGGCCCTCAGATTGGCCACGAAGAGGGGCTTCTTGGATAGATGGATCCAAAAGGGAATAGCCCTAGTGAGTAAGATGTGGTCTCAAGGTCCTAGTGTGGAGTTGCAAATCCGCCTGATTTGGCGGGAAAGAAAGGGAAATTCGGTCTTCAAGAGTGTGGACCGGTGGTGAGTAGCTCGGATATGACTCAAACCACGAGGTATGGGAAGCGGAGAAAACCTCGTCAGAAGTCTGGTCAGGAGAAGGTGCGAGGCAAGGGAGGGATGGGGGAACATCACAATATGTGTTGGTCAGGAAGTCATCAGTGTTTATAGGTAATCTGCAGCAGTGTGAATAGGTCCCAATTAGTCCGATACACGCGCTGACAGTCATGTCCTCGTTAAACATGTCATCCTCGATACAATCACAATTAAAGTTCTTGGCTGCCTTGAAGATGTTCAGCTTGATCTTTTCAGATCCAACGGCAATCTTGATACAGCCCGACTCACAGTCGATAAGGGTACCGGATATGGCCAAGAAAGGTCGACCAAGGATGATGGAATAATTAGAAAGTGAGCTAGGAACTTCCATATCTAAAATATGAAAGTCAACAGGAAAACAGAGACTATTGACCCTAACCACCATGTCTTCCACCACACCCTTCGGGATTTTGACATAATGATTTGGCAACTGTAACGTGACAGGGGTGGGTTTCAGATTTCCCAAGGAAAATTTTTCGAGCATGATGGTCGGTATAAGATTTATGGAAGATCCTAGATCAAGCAGGGCACGGTTAAAACTGTAGCCTTGGATGCTACAGGAAATCAGTGGTGTGCCTGGATCTTTCTACTTCAGTGGTAGGTTTGACAGTATAGTACAACTCGCATGAGGCGAGAGAACTACCAAATCTTTAGTTTTCTTTGACTATCACCTAGGTGTTGTGTAGTCTTTGAAAAATCTGGCAACAGTAGGTATGTGATCGATAGCCTCGAGTAGGGGTGCTTTGATTTCTACATCCCTGAACAAACTACACAGGTTATCAAAGGCCTGTGTGTCTTTCTTCCTACCTTTTGGCTCCCTCAGTAGAGCCTCAGGGAATGGGATTGATTCTGGCAACAATTTGGGTGTATCATCCTCTCGTGAATGCGGTGCGCATCCTGAATGAGAGGGCGATGAAGAAGAAGACGGGCCAGGATCGGGTCGAGGTAGATCGACGGTCTACTTACCGCTCCTCATAGTGATAGCATTGGATGATGTGGGTCCAATGGGATCATACGGTGGAGGAGGGCTCGCAATGGGGACATAAGAGTGCGGTGTTGCAATGGGATTAGCCTGAAATCCTGGTGGAATGGTCAAAGCTTGCAGAATTTGATGAACCAGTCCCTGAGAAGGTTGTACCTGTGGTTGCGGACCACAGGGTATGAAATTTCACGGGTTTGGAATAGGTTGGGCGGGAAGAGTGCCCTGAGATCGAGTCACCATGTGTAGTTGACTAATCTCAGTATTCTGCTGCGCCAATTGGTGCTGAAGAGAGGTCATGTTCTCTTCATGGCGCTTTGACATATCCGTCATCATTCGCATCAATTTATCAAGAGGACTTGATGCGTGTTCGGTTTGCGGTACGCAAGGGCCTGATGGTGGATTCGCCATAGGATTAGACTTGGCCCTTGGGATGACGGGTGCGGACGGTCGCATTGGTCCATCCACGAGGTTTTGGCGCTGCAGGTTGTTGGACCATGAGAAGTTCGGATGATTGCGCCACCCTGGGTTATACATGGCAGAGAACGGGTTGTTCCCTAGAGCGCAAGCGTCTTCTATGCCAGAAGACGTGTCTGCATGTAAATATGCGTCCAAGCACACGGAGGCTTGCTCCTCTGTGTCAAAATACTGGCTCACAGAAGCCAGTTCCACATGACTTACCGAGTCGCTTGGTGCGACACTCGGTAAGGAAGGTCTAACGGGGTTTCTCGGGATAAGCCTAGTGTTGGAAGAATTGGAATTATGACGAAGTGGTGAGGTGGTGGTGTTTGCCATAGAACGGGCGGGGTTGGCCAGAAGCTCGTCCAGCTTCTTGTGCACGACAGAGACTTCATCCAATTTTTGTGCGATAAGGTTGAGATCAGTGGATGAATGGGAGGGTCCCATGTCAACTTCGTTGACATTTCGGGGCTGGCTGGTACGTTTAAAGGCGACAATGGAAGCATTGTTCATCGAGTTTTCGCTCATATTTTCAAACAATTCAAATGCTCCATTCTCGTCTTTATTCATAAAGTTCCCTCCGCAGGAAGCGTCTGCAATCTGCTTCAAAGTCTCATTTAGCCCATAGTAGAAGATCTAGGCTATATGCCACTTAGGCAGACCGTGGTGCGGACACTTCCTGAGGAGGTCATTATAGCCCTCCCATGCCTCATGAAATTGTTCGCCGTTTTGTTGCGTAAATGAAGTGATGGCACAGCGAAGCACATTGGTTCGCCCGATTGGGAAGAACTTCTTGAGAAACGCTGTTCGCATCTCTTCCCAAGAGTGGATGGTTCTCCCAAGGGTAAGTAGCCACGGCGACGCTTTATCCTGCAATGAAAATGGGAACATTTTCATGAGGACTATAGGTAACCCGATATTTCTAGGTTTAACAGTTTCAGGCAGTCGAGTTAGGTCTTCCAAGTGGAGAAAAGGATCTTCACTTGCAAGACCATGGAAGTGAAAATTTATTAGGCCAATTATGTTCGATTTTAGTTCAAAGTCGTCCCCACCCATGGGGACCCGAATTCGTCCTATGGTCTCTGTAGCAGCAGGATTCTGATAGGAGCTAGGAGACCTAGGCTCCTCCCGTTCGGGAGACCTAGGCTCCTCCCATTCGGGAGGGTTCTACATTTCCTCCAATATTTCCTGAATGGCTTCCATTTGCTCATTATACATTTCCATTTGGGCTTGGAGGCAGGTTATGGGATCTAAGGCTCCACCACCTGGTGGGTTCTGAGGCCGATTTCCTCCTTCGGGATTTGGGGGTGGGCATGCAGCCATGTTTGTGGAGGAGGAGACGATTCAGCTTCTTTTCTAGATTTATCAGGCAATTCAATCAGTTCAGGGTTTTGTGACCTCCTCCCAAACATGCACTACAGTAGGAAGAATTGGGGAGATGAGAAGGGAAAAGAGATGAGAGAAATGACGCCCCAAAGGTACACTTAATGACAAATCAATTCAATCAAATTCCTAACCTCTACAGTGTGCCCTTAGACCTAAAGATCTAAGTTACCTGCTATCACGAACTACGGAACCGAATGCGAGCACCGTGGAACCACCGTGCCAGATTGAAAGGCCGTTTGCCCCAGTCTTAGACACCCGATAGCACGCAGGAACGCTCACCAGCACGTAGCCGCTACACGTAGGTAGTTAGGCCTCCAATCTTTAATAAGGGTCAAGTTACTGCCAATTTTAGTTAGAGGCTTAGGGTCAAGTGCTTTTGGAATGTGAAGGGTGTTGTTTACGGATAATGCCCAAGTGATTGATTTTTCAAAGTGTGTAAAACAAGCATGCAACGGGGAAATCTCCCCGAATTGAAGTTTTAATTGGTGAATGGCTTTTAGAGTTTCAGCCTTAAGTAGTATGAATTTTAGGATTTCTATGAATTACCAATTCAACCAATCTCCAGGTTTTTGAGAGAATACAGGTTTTCTTCTAAGCCCAACAAACCCTTCTTCAATATCAGTTGGTTAATGCATGCTAAAATGCAATGGGCTACCCTAAATGGAGATTTCTATGTGTGGATGCACGAATCAGTTTTAGAGTTTATGTGAAAGGGAGCCAAATCACTTCAATTCAAGTGCTTCCCATCACCAGAAAGATTTTCACACACAAGGCTCAATCAACAGATAAAGAAACTAAAATTGTTGGTGTTGAAATATTCAGGATTGAATCTTAGGCAAGTTGAAAAGTCGTGGTGGGGTTGGAATCAACTCAATTCCAAATCTCCCCACCAAAAAGGTGATCCCGAATTGTAGATAAGTGAGGCAAAAGAGGGGTGCAATCAATCTTTTTGTGTTTGCCTCAAAGAATACTTCACATGGTGAAAAATTCAAGAATCAAGATTCTTGGATTTTAGCTATGTGAAGTAAGGCAGGAAATCACGGGGGGTGGGAGTAAAGACAATCAAACAAGTGAATTTTAGTCCACTTGCCCCAAAAG
Source organism: Thalassia testudinum (assembly GCA_037157565.1). Taxonomy (NCBI): domain Eukaryota; kingdom Viridiplantae; phylum Streptophyta; class Magnoliopsida; order Alismatales; family Hydrocharitaceae; genus Thalassia; species Thalassia testudinum. Next base: position 104,022,107 of record JAZHRO010000063.1, read on the forward strand.
ATCCCAAGAAGTTTTCCTAGTTTTTTTTTTAACGATTTTTTTTTATTAAGGTTACAAATTAACCTAGGTTGCTAAGAAGAGAAGACCTACTTGTTCAGCAACGCGTGCGAAGCTCCAATGCGGTGTCGATGTCTTTACGCTCTCGTTCCTGCCTTGGATCTGCCCACGTTTCCAACTTCGTCTACCTATCTTCTCCTTGCAACAGGTTCACCTGCACAGCAAAAACAAAAACACCCGTGAAGAGAAGGGTGTGAGAAGAGAAAAATTACAGGAATGGAGTAAAAACTTACTTGAAGGCGCACTTCCCCGGCAACGACGCCAGAAAAGGTGTGGTGTCAGACTCGAATAGGTTGTTAATATGATGATTTTATCATTGAAGTGTGTATAGTGGTTAACCTAAATCGGACCTAACCATCTCTTTACAAAATTTTTAACCTGGCCTACTTGATTTTATCTTAGTCACTTTTAGGCCCAGGGTCGAACTCAGGGAAGTGGGGTTCCAAGTCGAGTTTCTACGCCTTTCCTACAACGAATCTCTTCCTTTCGTTTATTGTGTTTTTGGTATTTTTCTATTTAGATTTTTTCTGGTAATCTTTGTCCTTGAGGCACACCCTCAAAATTGGGTTCTCGGCTTTGAGCCAAAACAGGGTTCCAAAACGGGTCTTGCTATTCGCAAGACGGAGTACCTGTAACTCGAAGACTATCTTTTCTCTTTTATATATATTTTTTATCTTTTTACTAGCAGGAAAGCGAAACAGAAATGAAATAAATATAATACATATATATAGGTATATATTATGTATGTATAAAGGGGTGGGGGTGGAGGCGGAGATGGAGTGTAGCACGGTGTCGAGTCGGTCGTCGTCTAAAAAGATGCAACCAATAGGACGAGGTGCCGCGTGTAAGGTGTAGGATGGATGGTGGAAGATGAATGCGAACACGCTTTCTGTACGCGTGTATCGTGGAATATCAGCAACTGGTGCAGATATTCCCGCAATACCACGTATGGTAAATAATGTGAAAATATATCTATATATGTATATATGTAAATATATCTATATATATATATATGGTTATAAATATAGGTATATATATGTAGTTATATATATATATATGTATATGTATACATATATATATATATATATGTATGTATGTATGTATATAATACTATATAGATGTATATATACATATTTATATAAGTACTAATATATGTATAGATATATGTATAAATATATATATATATGTATATAAGTATATGTATATATGTATATATATGTATATATATAAGTATGTAGATATATATCTATGTATGTATACTAATACATAAGTATATAGGTACTACTATATGTATAAATATAAGTATATATATGTATACATACATATATATAGATATATGTGTATATAATAGTGTATAGGTGTGTGTGTGTGTGTGTGTGTGGAAGTGTGAGTGTATGTGTGTGTGAGCATCGGTAAAGAGAGAGTGAGAGAGTGTTGTGAGAGAGAGGGAGAGAAAGAGAGCGCTGCTGGAGGTGAGGGTTGGAGCGGTTAAGGCGTCTGAGCTTCAGGGCCGTCGTTTGATCCACGCATGCTTGCGCAAGCGCATATGCGCAGAAAGGAGCACGCTGGAGGGAGTGGGTGCACGCAGAGGAGGCCGCAGCACACCGCGCTGCATGAAGGGCAGGCGCTTGCGCTCGCAGGCACGCGTGGGCGAGGAGAGCAGGCGACGCAGGCGTACGCGAGCTAGCAGACGCTCGGCGGGCGCGCGCATGGGCGAACAGCGGTAGCGCCGTGCCAGGTGACCGGTTAAGTGAGAAGCTCACCGGTCACCCCACTGTAGCCACAGTGTCACGCAGACTCGCGTGAACAGTGGCTACAGTGTAAGGCCGCGCCGCATGACCGGGAGCTGCAGGTGCCATGAGTGCGGCTGGCTTGCGGCTGGCGTGCGCGGGCTGGCGCGCGAGGAAGTGGGTCTGCACTAGCCGGTTGCGGGTGCAGAGAAGCTCACGATAGAGCACGTGGAGAGGGAGTTGGCGTGCACGGGAGAGGGCGAGGGCGATGCGGGCACTGCTGGGGTGCACTGGGGTGCTTGGCTGGCCGCTGCAGTGGCGCGCGGTGGCCGGTTGCAGGCGAAAGAGAGAGCGCGACAGAGCGAAGAAGCGGGAGGCGGAGAGGCCTATAGGCACGTGCGGAGGCGAGGGCAGCCTACAGGCTTGTGCGGAATGGGCTGAGGCAGCTGCTTCTGCTGCCGCCGAGCTTCGAGCATCAGACCTTGAAGCTTGCAGCAATGGCTGAAGGTGCTAGAAATGTTAAAAACGAGAGAAGAGCCACCACGCCCACCAGCTCTTTGAAGAGCGGGGTGGTGGTGATATCACTGTGGTGGGTGTTCACCACAGTGAGGGCTCCTGTCCGCTGGGTGTCTCCGAGGAGGGCCGGCGTATGGAGGGAGAGGGAGGAGATGGTGGCCTAGAAGGGCAAGAAGCTGCGTGGGTTTTCTCTGTGGGGGACCAGGCTGCCGATGAAGGAGAAGTCGTGCTCTTTTTATAGGAGAAGAAAGCCATGCACAGCCATGCCCTGGCTGTGCATGGCTTGCGCATGGAGTGGCAGGGAGTGGGCTGCTGTGGTTGGCAGGGAGAGGGCTGCTGTAGGGAAGCATGCGCGAAGAGAAGAAGATGCATGCAGCCGCGGGAAAGATTTTAAAAATCAACTGAAATAAAAAATAAAAAGATGGTGAATTAGCAGAGATGCACTTGAGGAAAAATGTTAATTACAAGGCCACTTATTTATTCTCCTCTCCTCTCAATTAAATGCATGCATGCATGTATTTTTACAAATGCGATTATGTATACCTAATATGCACTGATAATGCTAGGAAATAGCATAAGACGGCACAATTGTAGGTGTATTTTTGTGGTGCAATCAAGGCCCCACTCAGAATGTCATCATATCATATGGTATACGGCAAGGCCTGTCACCTTCCTGTAGAGTTAGAACACCACGCCTTTTGGGCGGTGCAAAAATGTAACGTTGACCTTGATGCAAGAGGTCAAGAATGAAAACTCCAGCTCAGTGAATTAGAAGAGATCCGGCGGGAGGCCTATGAGAATGCATTGATATACAAGGACAAGACCAAGGACTTTCATGACTGCCATATCCGGAGAAAAACATTCACGCCTAACCAACAAGTCTGGTTGTTTCATTTGCAACTGAAACTTTTTTCAGGGAAGCTCAAGTCCAAGTGGACTAGCCCATATGTTGTGATTCACCCATATCCTAATGGGGCGGTCCAGATCTGGGACCCAAAATCTGGGCATATATCTACGGTAAATGGCCAGTGCCTTAAGCCATTTTTGGCCCAGGAACCTCCTCCAGCTAACGAGACCGTTCATCTTATTGAGGATGTGTGATTGAGTTTTCACCCAGCTTGAGGCATTATACTCAGCATCTACTCCGCATCCATCACCCTATACACATTCATTTTTATATATAGCATATTTTTCTTTAAGCATATTTTCTTTCTACATATTGCATATTGTCAGGTTGGCTGGTACTGAATGTATAATTTCAGGAGAAATTACAGGTGATTTCTACCCATTTACTCCCTGCTGTATTTATTTTCTTTTATATTCATGCATGAGGACATGCAAGAACTTAGGCATGGGGTGTAGATATAGTAAAACTGAAAAATTTTTATGCCAACCCTTAGGAAAACCTCGGAGCTTCATGTTACACGTACTTTAGGATCCTAAATAAAAGAACAACTGACTCCACCTCCAATGCTCGCATTGGAGTTAGAAATCGTCTGCAACAGCCATTTCCAACTCACCCGCTCACCCTTTTTGTTCTAAATTTAGGGTCAAGTTGAATGTAACCCGAAAGGGAAAATTTCATGAAGTACGAATATAAGAGGTTATTTGTTTATAGCTGATAGCGATAATACACGGTTTGTTAAATACGTCGTTGTAACGCGCAAAATCGATCAACTCTTAAATTTATATTCCCAGATAGGGGAGTATCTAGGGTCGTCCAAGGAGGCAATATGGTTGCAAAATTGATTCTCTTGCTTGGAATATATCTCAACTTTCTTTTTGGTAATTTTCAATATACCATTTTTCTTTATTTTTGAACTAAGGCAACATGCGAACTGATGGCGGGAAAAGTGTTTACACTTCCAATTAAGTAAACAACTCTAAAGTAGCAAGTAGCGCCTCTCCCTAAGCTCACTCTAGGCAAGTGGAGACCTAGAATAATTAGGGAGAGGAAGTGAAGAATGCTGAAAATAAGCAAAAAGAAATGCAAACAAGATATGCGAAGAAGGCAACAAGATAAGTGATAAAGTGTTTAACAAAAATGCCTAGTAGAGGAATGCTTCTACTACTTGATAATTGAAGTAAAAGAAAACACAAATCCTCTAAATAGATGGTGAAGAAGAGGGCTTCTTGCTCCAAGGTTGGTGGCTCCCAAGCTTGAAAAGAATCCTTCAACTCCTTCCTTGCAGAACTTCGCCAAGGTGATGACCTCCAAGGCAAGCCCTAAGGGGGCGTGCCCTAAGTTTCTCTCCAAGGGTGGACGTCCACCCTAAGTCCTTCTCCCTTGCCTGGCCGTCCTCCTTGAAGTGGAAGAGTCCTCCTCCTTGGCGTGGCCCAAGTTGAAGAGAGTGGGGAGAAGAAGGCACCAAAAGGGCTGGTGGTGTGCCCCTTTAATCTCCTTCTCTACTCCTTCTCCTTGGGCGTAGGTATAGGTGGATGTAGGTAGAAAATACACTAAGGGAGGATGCCCCAAAATGGTGGTAGGTGGTGGCTTTTTATAGAATAGGAAGGGGGCTATGGTGACCTTTGAAATGGATGGCCAAGATGAGTTGATGGAGGTGGTTGGAGATCCCATGGCCAAGGAGAGTTGGCGCCACCTTAAAGGGCACCAAGGGGTAGTTATGGGTGTTGACACCCTTTGGTGTTGGCGCCAAAATGGACATTCTAGAAGGTTATTAGGTGGCGCCACCTTAAGGTTCTAGAAGGGGGGGTATGTGGATGGCTAGGATGGCTTATGCGGGTAGGTGTAGGGTGGATTTAAGGGGCTGAAAGTGGTGCCAATATAGAGGTGGTTAGGGGTGGTTTTTGGCGCCAACTTGAAGTGTCTTTTGGTGGAGATAATGGGGTGAAGGGATGGCAAGGAGGTGGCACCAACTTGAGTAGAGTAGCTAGCTTAGGTAGGCTTGAGTTGGTGGAGCTAGCTAGGGTTGATTTTGGAGGTAATGAATGGCCAAGGAGCTGGTTGTTAGCTAAGCTAAGCTAAGCTAAGATTAGCTTAGCTAAAGGTGGAGTGGAGGAGAAGGTGTTGGAGCTAGGGTTTGGAGGAAGGAGCTGAGGAGAAGAAGTCTGGAGTTGGAGCTGGAGCTGGCTGCAGCTGAAGAAGCTGGCATGGGGCTACTCTAGCTGGCTTAGCTTGCTAGTTCTTTGCTAGTTGCTAAGCCAAGCTAAAGTGAGCTAGCTTCTACCAAAATGAGCTGAGGTGAGCTAGGTCTGGTGCTCCCAGGGAGAATCAAGCTAGTTGAGGCAGCTAAGGTAGCTTAGCTCAACTGAGTTGAGCTAAGCTGAGTCCCCGAGAGCTGGACTTGAGCTTCCTGAGCTGAGATGAATTCTTCTTCAGCTGGCTGGAGTTGAGTGGAGCTAAATGTAGCTGGATCTGAGCTGGGGTGAACTCCTGTCAACTCAGCTGAGCTAGCTAGAGCTCCCTGTGAACTAGTGGGAGCTGAGATGAGCTAGACTCAGCTAAGTTGAGCTGGATCTGAGCTGACTTGAGCTAAGGTGAGCTAAGATGAACTCTCTTGAGCTGCCATCCAGCTGAGATTAGCTGAATGGAGCTGGGATGAGCTAACCCTAGTTCAAGTAAGCTAGGTTCTAGCTACGGTGAGCTGGATCAAGCTGAGGTGAGCTGGATCAAGCTGAGGTGAGCTGGATTTGGCTGAGTTCCAGCTAGTCTGGGCTTCTTCTTCACCATTTGCCTTCTTGAGTGCTAGGGTTTTAGGGATCTGTGCATCTGTACATCCCTAACACTCACAAAAACTCATTAAAACGACAATAAAAAATGCAATGCATGCCTATCCTAATTTATGCCTAAATGCAGCCCAAAAACCCGTTTGCGGAGTAAAATCCTAAGAGCTAGGCTTGTTTTAATGCATAAGAATGATGATAAACTGGTGTTTATCACACCCCCATGCTTATCTTTTGCTAGTCTCTTAGCAAAACTTAAAACGGAATTTTTGGGAAATCTAATTTTTTTGACTTTGGAGGAGAAAAAGAGATCAATGGACCTTGGCAGATTAAAAACACTGGAGGTACGGGATTTGTTGAAGATAAACATCAGGATTTGTTTTTGGATTCAGCCATTAGATAGAACGGGATCAATATATCTTCCAAAAAATTCTCAAATTAACCCCTTGTTAATTCAGATGACTTGAAATGTTTGTTTTTAGGAATTTTTTTGGCTCATGAATCTGATTCTCAACTTGCAAAATCCTTTAAAACCTTGTGGCTGTGCTTGTAAAAAGCCAACATTTATAAGGGCGTGTTAATTTATATATATATTTTTTTTTTCCTCCCCCATGCTTATTTTTAGCTTAGTCTTACAACAGATGTGTTGGGATCATCATTCCCGTTACCATTCCTCGAGGGGGCTCTAGCGCCAGTACTTCGAGATAGCACTGTCCATGACACCACCCAGGAGCTCACAACCCCAGAACACGATGCGGTGAAAAGGGGCGCTCCAAACAAACTCAAGCTCTTGCTCCGACACTATAGGTAGAGCACCGTCCAAGACACTTGAGCTGCTAAAATGCGCTTTAATGCTCCGTCTAAAGATATGAAATATAGATATGGAGCAACGTCGAGGCGGTAACATGTTGACATCGCGTCCTTAAAGGAGGCATTTTCCTCCTTCTCGGCGGTGGGAACTCAAACCAATGATCTGCTTCAGACTTTCACTAAGTCCAAACAAGGGAGTTTTTCAAATTTTTAGTTATTTTTAAGTGTTGGCTTGTGTGTGAAGAGCGACACAAGAAGTTTCTCAAAACATGCAAGTTTTTGAATCAGAAGCTAAGTCAAATAATTTCCATATTGCAAAATAGGATCAAGTCACCTGAACTATTATGAGTTCAGGTGGAATTTTATAGAAAGATATCTGATCTTGTCTAAAATAGACCCTGGAATTCTAATGATCAGATCCATATCCTCATCCTTAGTTTGTTAAAGATTAAATCCATTGTACCAAAAGTGAATTTTTCGACCTTAGTCCCGATTTCAAAATTTTTCCTCAAAAAGTTTTGAACATTTTTTTTATTTTTTATTTTTTTGGGTATGCAAGCAGGAAATAACTTAAACAAAAATGCATGTTTTTAGGTTTTGAAAATCCTGAATCGATCGTAAAAATTTAAAAACACCCCCCCATGCTTAAGATATGCCATGTCCTCATGCATTAGGAGGGAAAAGGGATCACCTTAGTGATGACGGTCAAGTTTAGGATGAACAAAACCTGGAAAAAGAAGAAAAAAGGAAAGCAAGAAAATGGTGGGTTACCTCCCACCCAGTGCTATCTTTTACGCCATTCAGTCGGGCGTGAAGGTATGCACGGAAGACGTAAGATCATGTAAATAATTGGACACTTGGATCCCCGCAAAAAAGGTGTCGTCTTCTAGATCCCTAAAAAATTGATTAGAAATAATATTGGGATCAAAGTTGGATGGAAAATGATAAGTGTAGCCCAAGTCTGGCCATGGGTTTAAATTAGGTTGGGTGCCAAACTCAGGCGGGGTTGGTGGCAGGTCCGTTAGAAAGGGGTCGGGGAAGGAATGGTGAGGATTGGGTGAAGTTAGTGTGGAAAAGTTAGGTGCGTGAATAGTGGGTGGGTTAGGGGGGGTATCAGGAATAAATTTGGGGTCAAGACAAGTTTTCGGATCACAGATTTCACCGACCACTGATTCTGAATCAGAGTCCTCAAAAAAATTGTGGTCGGTAAGGGTATCTATTAACATTGTCTCCTCCACCATATTGGAAATTTCAGTATCTGAGTCCTCAAAGAAGTTATCATTATGGAATCTCCTGGAGGATTTAAAAATATCTAAAGTGATGGTTTGGCCTGCACAGTTGATATCCATTTTGCCTGTGTGGCAATTGATATTTGCCTTTGCAGTGGCCAAAAAGGGGCGTCCAAGGATTATTGGGGAGTCCAGTAATGATTCAGGTGCCTCAATGTCAAGAACCAGAAAGTCTGCAGGGAAGACACAATTCTGGACCTTGACTAAAACATCCTCGATAATCCCACGAGGTTTGATTGTAGATCGGTCGGCTAATTGCAGGGTAACCTCGACGGGCTTTAATTCACCGATCTGAAATTCTTCGAATAAACTCGTGGGAATAATATTCACTGAGGCACCAAGATCAAGGAGGGCGCGATTAAATGTAGTGTCATCAATAATTACAGAAATTAAAGGCGCCCCGGGATCTTTCATCTTAGGAGGCAGCTTACTCTGTATGACAGAGCTTACTGTCTCCGAAAGATGCACCTGTCCTAGATTTCTGGCCTGCCTTTTAGGAGTACAAATCTCCTTCAAAAATTTAGCATAGGCAGGTATATATTTGATGGCATCTAGGAGAGGAATATTGATATGAACTTGCCCAAATAGCTCCATGAGTTCTTCTGTAGTGGGCTCAGATTTCTTTTTTTTGTTGGTGGTGGGGTAGAGAGCTTGTGGGAAAGGGACAGGAATCTTGTCTTGAGATTTTTGTTTTTCTCTTTCTTCTTGATGGGGAGGTGGGGAGTCAATTTGCACAGGTATCTTACCAGGTTCGTGTGAAGGCCCAGGGTCAGTGGTGGTTTTCCCACTCCTCAAAGTAACTGCATGTGCAGTCGGATTATTATTTAGAGGAGGTGGGGGGGCCTGTGATTGCAGAAACCTGGGCGGCTGCTGAGGTGGTGGATTAGGAGGAGGCTGATGTGGATAATGTGGATTTCTGCCCATATAATGGTTTCCTTGGTGATTAGGGTTGGGTATGGGTTGGGACGGAAGATGTCCTACAGGTCTTTGCATGGGAGTAACCCCAATCTGATTGTTCAGATTTGTGATGTTGCGGGTTACTTCCGTCATTTTTGTTTGCATATCCTGCAAGGTTCGCAGCATCTGGGCATTGATATCTTGTTGGGAAGGCCCAGGATGGAAGTTTGGATTCGACCCATACCCATTAAAATGATATGGTTGGGAGGAAACTTGATTATTCCAGGAGTAGTTCGGGTAATTTTTCCAATTGGAAGAATTTTTAAAGGGCTCCTGGATGGCAGAAATATTTTGAGTGGGGTTAAGATCTGGATAGTTGTAGTTCCCCAGTGAATCATGGGCAACCTCAGAATAATCAGCAGGAGTAGTGTTGAGATTGTGCAAATTTTCTCTTCGTGGAAAGTTAGGTTGGGTTAGATGTGGGTGTGGAGCTTGAGTTGATGTGGCGAGTCTTTCCTCAATTTTCTTCTGATTAATATGCATCTGGTCGAGTTTCTGAGCGATCAATTGAAGATCGTCTTGGGTGACTGGGATAGATTGAGTGCTTATTTCATGAACACCGAACTGCGGGTTTTGGGTTCTGCAAAATGTGTTCATGGAAGCTTGATTAAATGAGTTTTCACTCATTTCTTCAAACAGGTCATAGGCACTTTCAGCATCTTTATTTAAGAAGTTGCCGCCACACGAGGCGTCGACAAACTGTCGGATTTGATCTTCTAATCCATGATAGAAGATTTGCACGAGCTGCCATAAAGGAATCTCGTGGTGCGGGCAACTTCTTAAAAGGTCTTGAAATCTTTCCCAAGAATCATGGAAAGTTTCACCAGATTTTTGGTGAAAGGTCGTAATAGATCTTCGTAAGGAATTGGTACGACCTATGGGAAAGAATTTCTTGAGGAAGGCACTCTTGAGTTGAGGCCATGTTGTAATGGGTCGGCCAATGGTCCTGAACCAATAAGCGGCCTTATCTTTGAGAGATAATGGAAAAAGCCGCATCAGCCATATGTCTTCTTGCACATTTCGGGAACGGGTTGTCTGTGCAAGAAGAGTTAGTTCTTCAAGGTGGCTGAAAGGGTCTTCCCTAGGAAGGCCATGAAAGTGTTTAATCAGGTTCAGGACGGCTGGCTTGATCTCAAAGTCCCCCTCCGGTATGACCACCCCTGGTCGTTCCTCATAATAAGACGGATCATAGAAATCTTTTAGAGGAACAACAGGCTGCTGACAAGGTGGTGGGTTTGGCCTTGGATTGGCTAGGTTTTGGATGTTCCTAGTCAATGTTTGTTGATTGAAATTTAATTTATTAATCTGATCGGCCATCAATTTTAAAAGATCAGGTAGGGGGTCTTGATGTTGTGTGTGGGGCAACTCAAGATTAGGGAGCTCCAAGTGTGGGAAGTTACTGGTGGTTGGGTTTTGGGTGGAAGGGTTAGAATTAGGGTTAGTGGTGGGGTTAGTGGTGGACGTGGAAGGGTCAGTGGACCTATTTTGTTGTGTTTCCATTTTTTCAGGAGAAGAAGACAGAAAAGGTGGTCTTTTTGCGTGGGGGCAAAATCAAATGGTCCTTCCAAGTGCGGATTTTGAGACCGTCGCCCGTGCATAAAATGGAAGAACAGGAGGGGAGGAGAAGAGAAAGAGATGAGAGAAAGTGTGCAATTCAAACAAACAAAAACTAGACCTAACTTAATTGTGACTCCCTAATAATAACCTAAGACTTGGTCTATATAGGAAATAAGTAGTCAATAGTGAATACCCGTTCTATCAACAAATCTAGCCAAGTTGCTTAAGGGGAGGTTTGGGCCCAAACATTTCCTAGGGAAAACCCCAGGTGCTTGTACAAACCCGCGCCTGGTCGTTTGACACGGCCCCTCAGCCTGAACACCAGATATAGATGACAGAATTGGTACTAACTAAAGAAAACTTAAGACCTAAATAGCAAGCCTAAGTTGATAAAGCCTTAGGGGTCAAGTTGCTACAAATTTTAATTAGGTCTAAGATTCTATAGTGCACACGGAATGTGGAGGGCATTTATTGGGTTGTTGCCCTGCTATTTGATTTTTTTGTGTGTGTGCAGGAATTGGAGAGTGGCTCCAATGAAAATCAAGTTGTCACACAAATTTTTTTTTGTATTTTTGTCTTTTAGGATTTGATTTAATTGAATGTATTTTAGGGTTTCTTTAGTTAAATTTTCAAACAATTTTGAAAAACCACAATCAAAGGAAAACAAGTTGTATGGGTGATTGTATATTTCCTTTGAATTAATCCTCAAAAGAGAAAGAAAGAAACCCTAAGCAAATTATCCCTAAGACAGAAATTTAACTACCAATGAGTTATTTTTTAGGCTTTCAGAATTAAGTAGTGGTCCAAACTGTTGGTGCTAGAGCACCACGATCATTTGTTTTGATGATAACAAAACACGTGTTATTTAACATTTGCAATTTGAGTCCTAGATTTCAGGTCAATTGCAAATGAAGACGTGTTTAGACGGAACTCGAGCTCGCATCCAGGACGGATTGGAGGAGCTTGACGGAAAATAGAGGAGGTTCGCGTGGAGCGAAAGATTGGAGATGGAAGACAAGAAGAATAGGATAGATTCTTTTTTACCCTTTCATGTATCTCTTGTATTTATTTTCTTGCTCTTTATTTTCCTTAGACATTATGTTAAAGAGCCTCAAAGAACCCTAACAGTAGTCCTAGGAACACCTGCACAACCCTAGGATACGTAGGTTTTCTGTAGAACACTTAGAAAACCAATATAGGGTTAAAACTGACTTTCCAGACGTCTAATTCACTAATCAGACGTCTGATAAAGGATTTTAAGACGTCTGACTGTTGTTTCAGACGTCTGATAACTGTTAGGCTGGACATAGTTAGTTCTGTCTGATGAATTCGGACGTCCAGACCTTATACCAGACGTCTTAGGAGACGTCTGATGACTTTGCCAGACGTCCAGTCAGTGGACCGTTGGCTGGCTTATAAGACACTCAAGAATATGACCGTTAGAGCCTTATCAGACGTCCATAGGACTTCACAGACGTCTGATAAATGACCGTTTTGCCTCGGCTGACCCAAAATCTCTTCTCAGAGATTTTCTAGCCGTTGCAACGTTTGGAAATCAATTCCCACGGTAAAAGTAGGTTTCCAGACGTCCAGACATAGTGTCAGACGTCCTGTATGTCGTCTGATGGACGTGCGTAAAAACCCTGTTTAGATCTGATTCGAGTCAGGGAGAAACCCGCATAGAATCAGACGTCTGACCTTGAAATCAGACGTCTTAAAGTGGCCTTCCAGACGTCTGATGCCAGAGTTAGACGTCTGATAACCCTGTGAAGTGTAATCATTGTCCTGATTTCGGCCTGATTCTCTTGGGCTTTGCACCCAACGGCTATGGAAGCTTTTCCAAGCCTTCCAAAGCCTTCCTAAGGCCTCTATAAATAGAGGGGAGCCTTTGCAACACAAAAACACAAGATATACACTAAGAAAGACACAAGACACACTTAGCCATACACTCTCACACTCTTGTGTCCAAGAAGCTCTTGCTCTCTAAGCTCAAGTTCTACATCTTGAGAGCATCCAGCCGTTGCGCACCCGCTCTCCCGCCGTTGTCTACGAGAGCGAAGTTGCGCCGTCGCGTGGCTCACGCACCCGCGTCATCGTCGACGCACTCCTTGCAAGGGGGAGTTTCCTATTTCCTATAGAAGCTAGGTTTAATTATTTTGTTGGCTCTATAGGACTATTGTTTCTTTTATCTTTGTCTCTTGGTTGGGTATTCGCTTTGCGAATTCCCGTCTCCTTCGTGGGACAAAATCCTTCTCGTGGAGAGAAGGGGTTGAGGTACGCTACCCTCGTTTAAGTAGCGTGGTTGTATTGAGGTTGAATCACCCTCGTTCAAAGTGATTCGGTTAGTGGATTTGATCAACTAGGTTGATCGGAAAATCCTAACTCGAGAGGGTTAGGTGGTGGTTTTTACCCGGTTTGGGTTTCCACCTAAAAATTACTTGTGTACATTTTGTGATTGCTTAATTTCTTGTGATATTGCTTTATATTTTTATTTCCGCAATTTTATTACGTCACCCCTCCTGGTAGGGACGAACCTTCAATTGGTATCAGAGCAGGTTTTCCGCCGACAGGAGTAACATCCGCGGAAAGATCACATGGAGGGAAGCTGTTCCACAAGCAGGATTTCCGAGGGGCAGTCCACAACCCGTCCGCCGTTCTTCGACGGGAGCAACTACCCCTACTGGAAGCTGCGGATGAAGACGTGGCTTCAAGCCACCGACTTCACGGTCTGGGCTAGATGCGAGACGCCATTCGACATCCCAGAAAAACCCGCGGGAGGATACTCGCAGCAGCAGATTCGGGAACTCTCTCTCAATGCAAAAACAATGAACGCATTGTATTGCGCGCTCAGCTCAGAGGAGTTCAATAGAATCTCGCAATGCGCCACCGCATACGAGATCTGGCACACACTCGAGGTAACTCATGAAGGTACCTCTAAGGTAAAAAGTTCCAAACTCAATTTACTTTCACAAGAATTTGAGGCTTTTTCTATGAAATCTGACGAAACTTTAAGTGAGATGAACACTAGGTTCACTCTCATAGTGAATAACTTGAAAGCTTTAGGAAAGACTTTCATCAAGGGGGAGCTTCAAGGGAAGCTTCTTCGTTCCCTTGGACCGGAATGGGAACAGAAAGTCACCGCCATCGAAGAGGCGAACGAAATGGAGGAGCTCAACATGGAAGATCTCCTAGGCAATCTGATGGCCTACGAGACTAAGTTGAAGCAAAAGAAGAAGGATACATCGGAGCCTAAACTAAAGAAGACTCTCGCCTTCAAAGCCGCGTCGGATAGCGAGGTAAGTTCCGACGACGAAGACTTTAGGATTTTACTTAAAAATTTTTCCAAGTTTTGTAGGGAATTAAAGAAAGAGAAAAAGGAGAAGAAAGAAAGCCCGAGACGTTGCTACCACTGCAACGGGAAAGGGCATCTGCGACCAGAATGCCCTCTTCTCAAAAAGGAGAAGAAGAAGGAAAAGGAGAAGAAATCCAAGAAGAAGGCGTTCCAAGCCACTTGGGACGATTCTAGCTCGGAGGAAGAAGAAGAAAAGACCATAGAAGAAGAAACCGCTTGCTTCGGTTTCATGGCCAGAGGAAGCGACAGCGAAAGCGAAAGCGACTCAGACAACGAGGTAAATCTCGATCTTCAAGAAGCATTTAATGAACTTTTTGAGATTAGTAAATCACTTAGGGTAGAAAATAAAGGCATTAAAAAGAACCTTAGTTTTCTTAGAAATGAAAATGATAGGTTAGAAAAACAACTCAAGGACATAGAAACTAGTCCTAAGGATAATAACCTATTATTAGAAAATCAAGACCTCATCAATGAAAATAATAAATTGATTAAGGAAAATGATAGTCTAAAAATAGAAATTTCTGATTTAAAGACTAAGATGGATATTATAGAAAAAGAAATCACATGTCTTAGGGAAAATTCTAACAAATTAATCAACAAAGTTGATAATTTTTATAGCCCTAAGGTTGAGAAAGGATCTCCATCAAGGAGACCTTCTAACAAATCCGGATCCAAGCTCACTTGGATACCGAAGAAAGAATTAGAATCTTGTTTTGTAGGGTTCAGGGATGACTACAACATAAAGGACTGGACCTACAAGCTCAAGGCTGGTCAACTTAAGTTGGGAGAACCAATGAGTAGACCAAGGAGGAGAACAAGAAGACCGACGAGACGGCGAACAAATGACGGACCCGCCGCACGTCGACCACCAGATTGGAGACCGGCGCCTATGCCCGGGCCTCCAAGCTACGGATGGGAGCCCCATCCAATGTGGCATCCACCACCACCATTCGGGCCATTTTATTGGCCATGGTAGGTGAGGTAAAATTCTTAACCCTATCCTTTTTATAAGCATTTAGATAGGGGGAGTTAAAAATGATGAGCTTATTGTCAATTTTTAAGGGGGAGATACAAGTTAGCTAAATTTCCTTTAGTAAGGGGGAGAAAAATAATAGCTATCTTGTTGTTATAAAAAGGGGGAGGACATTACCGTTGTTAAAAATAAATAGAAGAGCATGTTTTAAGGGGGAGTAATAGGAAATATAAAATCAATCAAACCTTTTTGATAATGTCAAAAAGGGGGAGGAGTTTTATGCATTATTATTTACGGTTTTGTCATCATCAAAAAGGGGGAGATTGTTGGTGCTAGAGCACCACGATCATTTGTTTTGATGATAACAAAACACGTGTTATTTAACATTTGCAATTTGAGTCCTAGATTTCAGGTCAATTGCAAATGAAGACGTGTTTAGACGGAACTCGAGCTCGCATCCAGGACGGATTGGAGGAGCTTGACGGAAAATAGAGGAGGTTCGCGTGGAGCGAAAGATTGGAGATGGAAGACAAGAAGAATAGGATAGATTCTTTTTTACCCTTTCATGTATCTCTTGTATTTATTTTCTTGCTCTTTATTTTCCTTAGACATTATGTTAAAGAGCCTCAAAGAACCCTAACAGTAGTCCTAGGAACACCTGCACAACCCTAGGATACGTAGGTTTTCTGTAGAACACTTAGAAAACCAATATAGGGTTAAAACTGACTTTCCAGACGTCTAATTCACTAATCAGACGTCTGATAAAGGATTTTAAGACGTCTGACTGTTGTTTCAGACGTCTGATAACTGTTAGGCTGGACATAGTTAGTTCTGTCTGATGAATTCGGACGTCCAGACCTTATACCAGACGTCTTAGGAGACGTCTGATGACTTTGCCAGACGTCCAGTCAGTGGACCGTTGGCTGGCTTATAAGACACTCAAGAATATGACCGTTAGAGCCTTATCAGACGTCCATAGGACTTCACAGACGTCTGATAAATGACCGTTTTGCCTCGGCTGACCCAAAATCTCTTCTCAGAGATTTTCTAGCCGTTGCAACGTTTGGAAATCAATTCCCACGGTAAAAGTAGGTTTCCAGACGTCCAGACATAGTGTCAGACGTCCTGTATGTCGTCTGATGGACGTGCGTAAAAACCCTGTTTAGATCTGATTCGAGTCAGGGAGAAACCCGCATAGAATCAGACGTCTGACCTTGAAATCAGACGTCTTAAAGTGGCCTTCCAGACGTCTGATGCCAGAGTTAGACGTCTGATAACCCTGTGAAGTGTAATCATTGTCCTGATTTCGGCCTGATTCTCTTGGGCTTTGCACCCAACGGCTATGGAAGCTTTTCCAAGCCTTCCAAAGCCTTCCTAAGGCCTCTATAAATAGAGGGGAGCCTTTGCAACACAAAAACACAAGATATACACTAAGAAAGACACAAGACACACTTAGCCATACACTCTCACACTCTTGTGTCCAAGAAGCTCTTGCTCTCTAAGCTCAAGTTCTACATCTTGAGAGCATCCAGCCGTTGCGCACCCGCTCTCCCGCCGTTGTCTACGAGAGCGAAGTTGCGCCGTCGCGTGGCTCACGCACCCGCGTCATCGTCGACGCACTCCTTGCAAGGGGGAGTTTCCTATTTCCTATAGAAGCTAGGTTTAATTATTTTGTTGGCTCTATAGGACTATTGTTTCTTTTATCTTTGTCTCTTGGTTGGGTATTCGCTTTGCGAATTCCCGTCTCCTTCGTGGGACAAAATCCTTCTCGTGGAGAGAAGGGGTTGAGGTACGCTACCCTCGTTTAAGTAGCGTGGTTGTATTGAGGTTGAATCACCCTCGTTCAAAGTGATTCGGTTAGTGGATTTGATCAACTAGGTTGATCGGAAAATCCTAACTCGAGAGGGTTAGGTGGTGGTTTTTACCCGGTTTGGGTTTCCACCTAAAAATTACTTGTGTACATTTTGTGATTGCTTAATTTCTTGTGATATTGCTTTATATTTTTATTTCCGCAATTTTATTACGTCACCCCTCCTGGTAGGGACGAACCTTCACAAACAAGTCAAACAACACCACTACTTTGAATAAAATCAAACAAGGATTCCAGAAAAGATTTTTGTAAGATTTTAGGAACTCTTTTGATAATTGTTTTGAATTTTTAATTGTACTGGTGTCAAAGTCCAGAAATAATACCTATGGGTATTATGAACTTTTTAGTACTACCACCTACCTCAGAAAATTTTTATAATTTTATATGATATATAAAATTTCACAAGGATTCGAACAGGCTCAATTTCCCAAAAATTGGATGAGTATAAAAATTCTGAAAATTCACGGACAGTAGCAAAATAGGAAGATAAGAGGGTATGACCTCTCTGCAATCCATGAATTTTTAAAAATTAAATACAAATCTAATTGATTTGAAATTTGGAACAGATGTTCCTAACTTAATTGGGAATCACTCTATGAAATTTTATGATTTTAGGAGGCCTGGGGTGTTAGGAATCGATTTTTCAAGTCCGGATAGAAATCTGGACCCGAAAAATAGAACACCAATACTTGTAATGGAGTGGTGTTAAAGAAGCATACAAGCAAACAATGGATTTTATAATGCACCACTCCACTTAATTAAGTTTTTTGGGATCCTGAAAGCCAAGTTTAATATATTTTTGGTAGTTTTAATTAATTATGTGACCAGAAAGAGGAACCAACTTGAATTTCGCAGGAAGAAAAGGAACTTTGAGCTCTCGCTTCCGGATTCCTGCCTTCCCGCTGTAGTTCCTGCACACACAAAAGAAAGAAAGAGAAGGGGATGAGATCCACTTCAAGCAAGAGAAAATTAATTAATGCAAAGCCGTGCCTCCCCGGCAACGGCGCCAAAAAGTGATAGCGATAATACGCGGTTTGTTAAATACGTCGTTGTAACGCGCAAAATCGATCAACTCTTAAATTTATATTCCTAGATAGGGGAGTATCTAGGGTCGTCCAAGGAGGCAATATGGTTGCAAAATTGATTCTCTTGCTTGGAATATATCTCAACTTTCTTTTTGGTAATTTTCAATATACCATTTTTCTTTATTTTTGAACTAAGGCAACATGCGAACTGATGGCGGGAAAAGTGTTTACACTTCCAATTAAGTAAACAACTCTAAAGTAGTAAGTAACGCCTCTCCCTAAGCTCACTCTAGGCAAGTGGAGACCTAGAATAATTAGGGAGAGGAAGTGAAGAATGCTGAAAATAAGCAAAAAGAAATGCAAACAAGATATGCGAAGAAGGCAACTAGATAAGTGATAAAGTGTTTAACAAAAATGCCTAGTAGAGGAATGCTTCTACTACTTGATAATTGAAGTAAAAGAAAACACAAATCCTCTAAATAGATGGTGAAGAAGAGGGCTTCTTGCTCCAAGGTTGGTGGCTCCCAAGCTTGAAAAGAATCCTTCAACTCCTTCCTTGCAGAACTCCGCCAAGGTGATGACCTCCAAGGCAAGCCCTAAGGGGGCATGCCCTAAGTTTCTCTCCAAGGGTGGACGTCCACCCTAAGTCCTTCTCCCTTTCCTGGCCGTCCTCCTTGAAGTGGAAGAGTCCTCCTCCTTGGCGTGGCCCAAGTTGAAGAGAGTGGGGAGAAGAAGGCACCAAAAGGGCTGGTGGTGTGCCCCTTTAATCTCCTTCTCTACTCCTTCTCCTTGGGCGTAGGTATAGGTGGATGTAGGTAGAAAATACACTAAGGGAGGATGCCCCAAAATGGTGGTAGGTGGTGGCTTTTTATAGAATAGGAAGGGGGCTATGGTGACCTTTGAAATGGATGGCCAAGATGAGTTGATGGAGGTGGTTGGAGATCCCATGGCCAAGGAGAGTTGGCACCACCTTAAAGGGCACCAAGGGGTAGTTATGGGTGTTGACACCCTTTGGTGTTGGCGCCAAAATGGACATTCTAGAAGGTTATTAGGTGGCGCCACCTTAAGGTTCTAGAAGGGGGGGTATGTGGATGGCTAGGAGGTGGCGCCAACTTGAGTAGAGTAGCTAGCTTAGGTAGGCTTGAGTTGGTGGAGCTAGCTAGGGTTGATTTTGGAGGTAATGAATGGCCAAGGAGCTGGTTGTTAGCTAAGCTAAGCTAAGCTAAGATTAGCTTAGCTAAAGGTGGAGTGGAGGAGAAGGTGTTGGAGCTAAGGTTTGGAGGAAGGAGCTGAGGAGAAGAAGTCTGGAGTTGGAGCTGGAGCTGGCTGCTGCTGAAGAGGCTGGCATGGGGCTACTCTAGCTGGCTTAGCTTGCTAGTTCTTTGCTAGTTGCTAAGCCAAGCTAAAGTGAGCTAGCTTCTACCAAAATGAGCTGAGGTGAGCTAGGTCTGGTGCTCCCAGGGAGAATCAAGCTAGTTGAGGCAGCTAAGCTAGCTTAGCTCAACTGAGTTGATCTAAGCTGAGTCCCCGGGAGCTGGACTTGAGCTTCCTGAGCTGAGATGAATTCTTCTTCAGCTGGCTGGAGTTGAGTGGAGCTGAATGTAGCTGGATCTGAGCTGGGGTGAACTCCTGTCAACTCAGCTGAGCTAGCTAGAGCTCCCTGTGAACTAGTGGGAGCTAAGATGAGCTAGACTCAGCTAAGTTGAGCTAGATCTGAGCTGACTTGAGCTAGGGTGAGCTAAGATGAACTCTCTTGAGCTGCCATCCAGCTGAGATTAGCTGAATGGAGCTGGGATGAGCTAACCCTAGTTCAAGTAAGCTAGGTTCCAGCTGCGGTGAGCTGGATCAAGCTGAGGTGAGCTGGATCAAGCTGAGGTGAGCTGGATTAGGCTGAGTTCCAGCTAGTCTGGGCTTCTTCTTCACCATTTTCCTTCTTGAGTGCTAGCGTTTTAGGGATCTGTGCATCTGTACATCCCTAACACTCACAAAAACTCATTAAAACGACAATAAAAAATGCAATGCATGCCTATCCTAATTTATGCCTAAATGCAGCCCAAAAACCCGTTTGCGGAGTAAAATCCTAAGAGCTAGGTTTGTTTTAATGCATAAGAATGATGATAAACTGGTGTTTATCAATAGCATATATACTTAGTGCATCCATGAATAAGATTATCTTATTAAGAGAATGCGTTAGGGATTTTATCCTCTAGTTGATTCCTATAATCTGGAATCCAATAGAACTTTTCACACACACGTAGAATTTGCAATGGATTCACAGTGAAGGCTGATAAACGTCTTTAGTCTGTCGAGAAGAAGCAGTGCTTCTTTTCCTAAACCCTTAGACAATGTTTTGGGAGCTAGGCAGATTTTCTTCCAAAAATCCACCAAATAGTGTGAGATGAGAGTATAGTGTACTGGTGCTCTAAGATTAGTGCAAGGAATCTGGAATCCTAGATAATTAGGTGATGATACTTAGAGATTAGGCATAGCTTTCGCTCTTGGTTCCTGCGTATACATTTTGTGTGAATTTTGAGAGCCACCAAATAAGGCAAATACGTAGAGAGCGAGTCTTCATAAAACTAGGTCTATTGTGGATGGTTAAGACCATTCTTTACGGAATCCTCGGTTGAAGGAGGGTATTGATGTCAAGGTCAGAAATACACCATCTTATCCGTCTCTCCCGATGCCGTGAGTAGGCACTTCCACCAAATAAGCCACCCAATGTCTCTTGAGTACCACCAATACCTAATAATGCCTCCTCAATAAAGTTCATGATTGTGTGCTAGTTGTGTTATGAAAAAAAAATAAAAAAGAGAAGAAGAAGAAGAAAGAGAAAAAAATGAAAAAAAAAGAAAAATTGAAAAAAATTAGAAAATGAAGAAAAAGCAAAGAAAAAAAGAGTGAATATTTAGTGTTTATTTCAGTTGCATTGAGGCAATATCATCAAATAAATTTGAGATCCACCAAATATGACCTTAACTCACCTTTCTTGTATTTCTTACCACCCGAATACTGGCTGAGGAATTCTGACTTAGTGTTAGAGTTATGGGAACTCAATTAAAGTGTTAATGCCAAGTGAGACCACCAAATACAGGTCATATATGTGAATCTGGTAAGATTATGAGCTCCAAGAAAAAGAAAGAAAAGAAAAGAAAAAGAAAAAGAGAAAGAGAATGAATACAAAGGAACCAGAAGAGAGCATAGTTTTTCTCGTCTTTCTCTGAGTTGAGTTACTTGATAGTCCAGGAATCTAGATTCTGAAATACTAATCTCTATGTAGCACCAAGTGAGAGTGAGCCACTAAATAAATACCCATATCCCTCAGACATCCTCTACCCAAGCTTAAAGTCGGGGTGGAATTCATAGAATATTTTGAATACCTCGAGGGAAGAAGTCCGCCTATCCCGCTAGAGTTTTTACTAGGGGTCAAGTATAGGCTTTAGAGGTGAATTAGATTTTCACTCGAATCTGTTGCAAAAGCTACATAGCTACACTTTCACGATTGTCTGGATTTCTAGAGCATAGGATGAAAACAAAAAGGAGAAAAATATCTAGGCATACACTTGATAAAATAATCAGTCCGTTAAGGACCCTTCTGTGTATAATTTAGTCTCGCATTTGCTAGGGACTAGCAAGATTTAGGCATGGAGGGTATGATTGTGCAGCAAACATAGGTCTTAATTGACCTAAATTAGGCTAGGACTTAGCATAAGTTAAGGTAATTCATACATGCATAAGCATTATTTGCATCTTTACTGCTTTTTTTAGCTATGCATAAAATAATGCTCTAATATGCTGATTAGGTACATTACGCCAATTACAGGTAATAAGCTGATCAGAAGGTAGTTTTGAAGCTGGATGAGAAGAACAAAGGATAACTGGTGTTGCAGTAGAGCTGGAGCAAAAGACTTAGATTAGATATAGTAGACAATAATATAATGGGTTGAGGTTTGTCATTCTATTTAAGTAGGAATAAAGCAATAAATTGTGAAGAACTTAGGTCCATCCTAGCCCTAGGACAGACTAGAAGCTTCCCTAAGCCTTAGTTACCCTTAGATTAGGTCACCGCACCCTAGGAAACCTTAAAATCCTAATTCTAGCCTCAATCTGGATGTCTAGATGAGTTATAGGACGTCCAGAAGCCTTAGCCAACTCCCGCACACCTTAAACCCACTTCTGCAGTATTATTGGACGTCTAGACACTTGGTCAGAGGTCCAATTTCTGCAGAATACCCAAGACAAAACTTAGAATCCCTCCTGACTTTGATTGGATGTCCAGACAATAAGTCTGGACTTCTGATTTTTCATTATAAGACATCTGACACTATTATTAAGACGTCTGATACTATCCTCCAGTTCCTGTTTTGGAATTCAAGCCTTCATCTTGGATCTCTAGCCCCCTAAACCCAATTCTAACCCCATAGGAACCTAAATTAAGGTGCCATAACCCTAATACATCACCTCTAAACCACCCTAAGGACTTAATTAGGTCGTCACTAAACCTAATTGACTTGGATCTTAGTCAATTCCATCATCCTATTCAATTGGACTTATTGAGTCCAATTGAGCCCTGATCTCAGCACACACTGTCCAATTAGACTCAGTGAGAGTCCAATTGGCCTATACCTAACTTAATTGAGTTATTTTACTCTCAATTTAGTTTTCACACACCTAGTTAAGCTTGTATTAAGTTTAATTGCACTTTACCTTAGTGAATTAGGGTTTACAACCATAATTTGAGACCTACCTTGACCTAAACCCACTAGAACCTAACCTAATCAACCTAGCCACCTAAGTTTCGACCCACACACACCATCCACATGAAAATACCTTGTATAGAGTTCTCTAGAACTCTCTACCATGTGTTGTTGCCTTGGTTGCAAAAATTAGCAACCAAGAACCATTCAATTTTTAGATCCACATTTGGTGGCTCTAAAAACCACCATCCATCCTCTCTCTTTCACTCTCCCATGAGCTCCCACCATAGGACTCTCTAGAGAATTCCATAATTCTCTAGAGATCTTCCCTTAGGTCTATAAAAAGACCTAAGGGGTGGCCATTTGCACCCATCCACTCTTGGTTCCATTTAGCTTAGTTTCATTCCACATCCACTCCACCTCCATGTCCACGAGTAGCTTCACCATGGCCACCACCACCTCCACGCCAAGATGCTGGATCACCTCTCCAACCTCTCTCCAAGGGCCGGCCTAAGCACCATTGGCTGCCCCTCCTTCTCCTCTCAACCAACTCAAAGGCCATCGGAGCCACCTCCGAATGCCTTTATTTCTGCTAGATTAGATTATAGTTCTTCTTAGATTTACATGCTTTATTTACTGCTTAATAGTGTAGTTCCTTACTTCTCTTCCAATGATGCATGCATAATCCCCCCTTAGATTCATGTATACGATCGTTTTCTGCTAGCTAGATTTGTATTTCCAAGCATTCCTTTATAAGCTTTCCACGAGATTAATGTTGTAGCCACCATCATGAATTGAATGAATGAAAATCTTTTTCTATATATATATATATTTGTGTTTTGAGAATCACCATGGGCTTATTGTAACTTATTTTGTGTGATTAAAGTTGCCTACTTTTAATTATTATATGTTGCAACTAGCATGTCGTACATCAATACGTAAATCACCATAAACCGACATGAGATTTTAAGCAAGTAGAGCGAAAGAGATTGATTTCAAATCTACATTTCCATAAATGCCTCCCAAAGATGAATGACCGGGACTCCAAGTCTCGTTATCTTTATAAATTATTTTTGACGAGCATTTTCGCACACTATACTATGACAAAATCTCTATTTTCAAAACACGCACGAGAAATGCCCTCTGTCAGAACTTCAGCTTTGGCAAGCCTCTCTGACCACCTCATCCTACTGGCCAATGATCAAATTGACTAGCCCATCCTCTTCCTCTCTTCTTCGCAACTGAGACCAGCCAAAGTTCAGCCGCTCCGGGCCCCTCCTTCCTCGCCACCACCTTACCATACTCCGCCACCTTCTTTGCATCTGGCCACCAACGCTAGATGCCTCCACCCTCTCCTATCTCCTTAAGCTTCTCCCTCTTCCTCTCCCTCTCTAGAACACTTCTAGCCCCCTAGCTTCTAAGATTGACCACCGTATCATGCAATTCCTCTCTATCTTCCTCATCATCGGCATGAGCTTCGATGAGCTCATGCTAACACCATAGATTGCCAAATCCCTCACCACCTGTGCCAACTCCTAAAGCCTTGAAAGTCCTCAATTGAAGCAGCAAGTAGCGAGGCTGAGCTCTAATTCGACGAAGCAATCACCTGCAGTTGCACACGACGAAACGCCACCAGCTTAGGCCCACATCATGGGCTACAAAATCGGAAACACGTATTTAACGCATTTGACATTGTGGCTGTTCACCTTAGCATGGATGGGGGTGAGGTCCCCGCTCACGGATGTGCCTACGCATGCTCTTGCCTATGATTTCACACAGGTAGGTTTGTGCTCTGACTCGATTACCAGGTACTATTCACCTGCTTAGCCATGATCGGGTCTGGAAGAGAGAAAAGGGAAGAAATTTGAGGGAGGGGGAGGTTTTGCATCAAGGTGCATCCACCTGTGCCTCGAGATTCATGTGCCCCCCCTCGCTCAACACTTAGCCATTTCGCATGCTTTTTCCTTGAGCTGCTGAGGCCTTGTGCTTGACCTTGGTTTTGATCACTGTGGAAATATTTAAGCTCTTGGGTCTGACATGGATATCCTTGTCTAACATGGATTCATGGTTAAGAAGTATTGTTGGAAATTTGATTGGAATTAGTGTTTAAATTCTAGAGTTAAATTCATAGTTTCAACCACTATTTTTAGTCCCTATTTTTACATTTTTATCCCTGACATTTGAGATACATTATTGCTTGTATATTGAATATCATTTTGTTTAATTAATTCACTTGCGTTACTTTCTATTGAATATTGTGATTAGTGGATTGATTTGTCATATTTGCTCCCTGCGAACGACCTCAGAACTCACGTTTATTTTCTCGAGCATTATAAATTTAAATGTCGCATTGATTTTCGTCACTATACTACAATGCTATATTTTTACGACGATTTTCAATGCAAGACTGGGCACGTATCTGATTGCGTAGCAACCATAGGCTTAATTGACCTAAATTAGGCTAGAACTTAGCATAAGCTAGTGTAATTCATGCATGCATAAGCATTACTTGCATCTTTATTGCTTTCCTTTAGCTATGCATGAAATAATGATATAATATACTAATTAAGTGCATTATATAAATTGCAGGTAATAAGAAACTTTGGAGCTGGATCTGAAGCTAGACCTAAAGCTAGTCTGCATTAGAGCTGGAGCGGAAGACCTTAGAATAAATGTAGTACAGAAATAATGTAAGGGTTGAGGTATGTTATTCTATTAAGTAAGAATAAGGCAAAGTTAAATTAGAAAGAACTTAAGTTCATTCCTAGCCCTATGATAGCCCTAGAAGCCTTTCTAAGACACAGCCACCCTTAGATTCTGTCACCATAGCCTAGGAAACCCCAAAACCCAAGTTCCAACCCTTATCTGGATGTCCAGGACCCTTAGCCACAACCCGCACACCTTAAACCCATATCTGTAGTGTTATTGGACATCTAGACACTTGGTCAGACGTCCAATTTCTATAGAATACCCTTGATAGAACCCTGATTCCCTTCTGACTCAAATTGGACATCCAGACAAGAGGTCTGGACTTTTGATTTTTGAGTATAAGTCATCTGATACTCTTATTAGACGTCTAGAACTACTCTCCAGTTCCTATTTTGGAATTCAAGCTTGTATCTTAAGTTCCTAAGTCCCTAAACCCAATTCCAACCCCCTGGGAATCTAAATTAAGGTACCCTAGCCCTAGTACACCACCTTTAGACCTTTCTAAGAACCTAATTAGGTTCTCACTAAGCCTAATTGACTTGGATCATAGTGAATTACAATTGCCTAGCCAATTGGACTCATAAAGTACAATTAAGCTCAAATCTCAACCCACACAAGTTCAATTAGACTCAATGAAAGTCCAATTGATCTAAGCCCAATTTAATTGAGTTATTTCACTCTCAATTAAGTTCGTACTCACTCAATTAAACTTATGTCAAGTTTAATTGCACTTTCTTAGCAAATTAGGGTTTGCAACCCTAATTTGAGACCTACCCTAACCCAAACCCCTTAGGACCTAACCTAGACCACTTAGCCACCTAGGTCATACCCACACACACACACACACACACACACCCATTCATGCACCCCACACAACCTAGAGCCTTCTAGGCTCTTCCAAAGGTGGCTCCACCTTTGTTGCTAAAAGTAGCAACCAAAGAAGGGTCATCTCATAGATCCACTTTTTGTGGATCTAAGAACCACCTCTCACCTCCCTTGGATGGCCACACATAGGGCTCTCTCTAGAGAGTTCTACACCTCTCTAGAGAAAATGTCAAGGGTCTATAAAAGGACCTCATAGGTGGCCTTTTGCACCCATCTTGGACACATCTTGGCAATTGGCTTCATTCCACCTTTATTTACCATAAGTCCACTTCCACTCTACCTCCATCTCCATGAGCTCCACCACCATGACTCCACCACCTTCACACCAAGCCAAGGCCACCTCTCCCTCCTTCCTCCAAGGGCCAGTCTAAGCACCATTGTCCACCCCTCTTTCCTCTCCCTACCTCCACTCAAAGGCCATTGGAGACCACCTCCGAATGCCCTTCCTTCTGCTAGCTAGTAGATCATAGTTCTTCCTAATTTTTATCTGCCTTATTGATGCTTAGTAGTGTAGCTCCATATTCCTCCCCAATGATGCATATGTAATCCCCCCATAGATTCACACATGCAGTCATTTTCTGCTAGATAGTTTTCTATTTTCAAGAATTCATGTATAAGCTTTCCTCTAGCTTTGCTCTATAACCCTGATCTTGATTCAATGAAAATCATCTTTTTATATATATATGTCTGTTATGAAATCACAAGAGCTTGCTTGTAATATCTTTCTTGTGATAATAAGTTGCCTGTGCTCATTTTATATTTTTTGCAACTAGCATGTCGGTGCCTGAAAACATCGAGGATCTGACCATTAATGCATTCTCTATCAATGGCCATCATATAACTAGGATCATGCGTACTGAAACCCATACACTCACATTTGTCACTTAACGCATGTGCATCTAATTAGGGTTAATCATGCAAATGGCAAAACATTGATCCGTAGTTTAGAAATCAGTGTGTGATTTTAAGCAAGTAGAGCGAGCGAGATCGAAATCATTTTTGCATTTCCATAATGCCTCCTAGAGACGAACGACCAGGACTTAAAGTCTCGTTAATTTAGAAATATTTTTGTTGATCGAATTTCGCGACTATACTATGAACAACGACAAACAATTTCAAGACACGTGATTTCCACCTCCTAACAAATGGCGTCGTTCCTAGGGATGCAACGCAATTAATTTTCGATCTTAGGACTTTTAGTGACAAATCCACATCTACTTGTTTTTGGATGTGCAAGAAATTAGGAAAAACAAAATCAGCACACACATCGAGTGCAGAGAAAAAATGTAGGTGCACATCTTCTCTCTCTTTGCTTAGGATTTTTCTCTCGAACCTTAAGATAGATTAGATTTTTTTTTTAAGCAAGAAATTTCTTTCTGAAAAAAAATTACATATTTCAAAAAAAAAAGGTTATTAAACAAGATTGCTTTTGAATCTTAGGTTAATTAGGTTAGTTTTTGAAAAGAAATTTGAAAAAAAAGACATTTGAAAAATAAAAGAAAAAAAAATTTCGCTGGTGGAAAGTGAATTTGAATTTAAAACACCTTTTAAAAGCTTCCCCACCATTATCTGAAATTCAGCCAAACTTCATTTTCCAAATTAAAAATTCATTTTCAGAATAATTAGTGAGTGAAAAATTCTAAAATTCGAGCAAGTACTTTATTTTTAAACCATTTTTCAAATGACATCATTTATTTGAATAAATTTGAAGTACAAAATTTTTAAAAATTCATGAAGTACAAGGGGGCCAAACTGACCCAGATTTGAAAGTTTTCAAAATTCAAAAATCAATTTTGAATAATCCTCGAATGGGATTTGACCAAAATTGGTCGGGTTTGAAAGCTGATCAAATCAACTTTAATTTCCATATTTTCCCTATATTTTCAAAAATCATTTAATACTGTTTCAAAGGAGAAAATCTACTAGGGGTCAAAAATTCTAGATTTGACCCCTCAATAGTTAAAAATTCATATTAATTCAGTTGAAGTAGTAAAAATCATAAAAAAATAATCTCTGAAAAGATAATTGAAAAAGAAATCTACTTATCAAATTTCATATTATTTGGATTTCAAATATGTTCAGAGAATTATTTTTATTTTGTTGGTCTACTGAAAAACCCTATAAATGCATGAACCCTAGGTTAAACCTTTAAGGTCAAATCTCTAGAGACCATATTTGGGCTACCCTAGACTAAAGCAAGTCTAGTGGCTAGCTGGTGAGCCTGGTCACCTTGTGGGTCACTCACCACAAACCCCAGTGAAGAAAAAAAAGGGTTAAAATAAATTCTAAAACACGAAATCAACCCGAATTCATTGCCATAATACTGGGTGATTGCAACCTCTTTGACCAAACCTTATGATTAGGTCTATAGGGTGGTGTTAAATGACAACGCCTAAGGGGTACAAGGAACTAGAGGCAAAAGCTGAAGGAAGAACCTTCATCTTAGTCCCCTCGTACACAAACTTGCTGGGTTAGCTTGAGAGGCGGGGGTTACTTTCAGTCGGTTCTCAACGAATTTTTCTTTAGGAATTCGATTTAAAATGAAAAATCTGGTCACCTGATCACAAGGACCATCTAATTGACAGGGCTTTAGCCTTGTCTGGCTGGCTACACCAACTCGGGGGTTGGTTGGTGTATGCATGGGAGGAGGTCATTTAGACCTCAACTGGTTGGATCTTGGGAGCCAATCCCAAGGCAACGAAGGCAATTTGTCGCATCGCCCGAACCATCTTGTCACACTTCTCCTACTCTCTTAGCCAAGATGGCTAACCCTGGACCTAGACCTAATTAGGATCTAGAGAATCTGGACCCAAGGGCTCATCTGGGAGCCTAGGTCACTGAATAAGAATAGCCTTGGGAACCAAACCCAAGGCTGCAAAGATTATTTTTCGCTTCGTCTAATCCTTCTTCTCGAGTTTCCGAAATGATCAACCTATATCTTGACCCTGGATACTATAACCCATACCACTTGGCCCCACAACGGACCCAATCTTATGACCCTGGAAACAATTTCCATACTACTCCATCTTACCCATGGAATATGGGTAGACTTGATTCACCCCCAGGAACCCTTGAAGAACTACCACTGTATATGCGACCATATTACAGAATATAGCGAGCGATAACTAAGATCAAAGACAAAGTCGCATTCTATATGTATGAAATCCAGGCAATTACGGATCCGGAACAAAGACGAGCCTAGATTCCATATCAAGAACTTTTGATGGAGGCCCTTCAGGAAGTAGCAGAAATGACAAGGCTAATTAGACAAAATTGAGAACTTCAAGAAATATTGCTTTTGTGAAATCAAGTGGAAAATAGCCTTGTGGACCTCGAAGAATCGGAAGTGACCACGCCTGAAGGTGACACAGGAGATTCTCGAGAGTAGACACTCAAAATTGATTTAGGAGAAGAAGAACCCAGTGATGGGAACACCATCATGAGCCATAAATAGCTCAATTTAGTTATTATCAAGGAATAAATGCTCCCACATAACTGCCAAAGAACCCTAAGTCACTGCAAATTCATTCCGAGGGAAAGACAAGAAAATAGGGTTAAAATTGATGTTTTACCATCATATCATGAATGCAGTACAATCATGGGTTTCCTCAAGGGGTAATTAAGGGTCAAATGGTCTTAAAAGTCTAACAAGTTGGTTAGAACAAATAGAAAAGGGTTTGCACGTGTTTTGATAATTAAATGACTTTTGAAACCTTAAAAACAAACCTGCTCAATTAACTGAGGTTCTGGTCAGGATAAATTCACCTAAACCTTCTAAAATTCATATAAAAATATTCTCTAGGGTTTGGAACCTTTAATTTGACCATAGAACCCGTCTTGACCCAAAATAGAGTCTTAGACTGACATTTGACCTAATTTAGGTTTTTGCATAAATTACCAAGTCAAACGAGGTCAAAACCTAAATCTAACTTCACCATTGGATTCCCTGGGCCCAAATTAGCTTTCTACAAAAATTTGGACCCAATCTGAGATCATCTTGACCAAGTTTGCATCTTGGTCCAGTTAGACTCTTTCTATCTCATTCAGACCCCTAACTTTCGAATTCATTACAAAAAGGCCCCTATCTTTGTCATCACTCTTCGAAAATAGGTCCCTCTGCCATTAGCGTGGAGGAATCCTTCTCCAGTGACCTTTGATTAAAGAGAACTCCTTCACTATTCAATCAATCCCTTCCAAAATTGGAAGGGAGATTCTTTGAGGAGTCCTCTTCCTTCTAAATCTATCCATGAGCTTCATAGCATTCCTAATGTCTCATGCGAATGCATGAGAGATTTGGGTTTCCTACTCCAGCAACAATTCCTAGCTTGGAAGCTTGGCTTCCAAGCTCAAAACCCCCTCCTGAGCCTTATAAAAAGATCCTGAGGGCATGATTATGCTCTTTAGCTAGGATTTGGCCACAAAACCCTCTTCCTAACCCTACCTCCAGCCTCCTCTGACCTAGCTTCGACAAGCATCTCCCTCCATCATCCTTTGACCTCCGAACAGCCAAATTGGGAGCATCCCCTTCCTCCCCGACTTCCTCCGCTTCTTGATAGCCAACTCAGAGGCATCCTAGCCCCTTCATCCTCGCCATCTCTCTCATAGAAAAACCTTTCGTCCATGGCACCAGCCAACCACAGCCAACGTCGCCCTACCTCTTTCATCCCTAATACTAGGTCCTATAACTCCTCCTTCCCCTCTACTTCCTCTTCCTTTCTTCTACCATTCAATTCGACCCTCGACGCCGCCATTCACCCTCACCTTCTCCATTTTCGGCCAATCCTTTGGTGAGGTGTTTCCACAGCCACGCACCTCCATCAACCTCACCGACAAGCCCACAACCTTCACCTCTCCACCTTCTTCAAAACCCCTCCATTCGCTTTATCATCCACTCAAACCCGCCATCGAACAACCCACCTTTCCATCATCGACCGGCCACCACAGACCACCATCTTCCATGAGACCACCTCTGCCACACTCGCCATGGTCCAGCGAAGCTCCTAAATTATTCTAATGTGGCCACGAGGCCTTATTTCATGTTTTAGGTAATACATCCCATCATCTCCATTGCTGAGGTTCTCCACGAGCTTCAGGCCTTGTTTGTGCAAGGATCCGTCCAGGCGAAGCTCCAAGCGTAGTGGAACATCTCCAGGAGCGCAACTAAGGAGCCAATTTGGCTCGTTGATTGAGCCTTTGACCACAATCACGTGAAGGAGTAGCTGCAGCTGCACGTAGAGAAAAGCGGTGGGATTTAGTCCGACATCATGGACTGAGGAGCACTTGAAGCTGCATAAGTTGTTTTTGTCACATGAGCTTATCGCCTCAAGTGACACACAGGGGGTGAGGCCCCCACACCCTCACGTGCCTCGTCCATGACATATCCCCTGTGGTCCTAGTACACTCGACCTGCCTAAGCCTTCACTCCTCGCTTACCACCCACTGCTAGTAAGCCTGGACCCGGGTGTGCGCCTAACCGATTACCCGACTACCCTGAGTGGCCCTGGGAGGGCGAAACCTAAGAGGAGAGAATGAGAGAGAGATCACGGGGCAGAGGAGGGTTTTGCCTTGTGCGACACTTAGCCAAAATCTGAGTGGCTGCCCTCTCTATGTGAAAAAAGAAAGAAGAAGAAAGAAAGGAAGGAAGCTCATGCATGAAGAGAAGGCAGAGAAGGAAAGAAGAAGAGAAGAGCTGTAGAAAAGAAGAGAAGAAGGCTTGAAGATAAGAAGGAAAAGAAAGAAGAGAAGAGCCGCAGAAAAGAAAAGAAGAAAGTAGAAGCAGAAGAAGAGAAGGAGAAGGAAAAAGTGAGAGAAGAGAAAGAAGGAGAAACCAAGAAGAAGGTCATTTAAGCCATCTGATCTCCAAAGGAGATGTTTGATTATTGTAGCATTGAAGCTACTGTGCAGATGTTTGGATGATTTGGTCCTGATTGTTGTGACATTATTGATTACCTTAGTTTACATATAACTATACTAAATAATTGATGATCTAAATCACCATTATTTTGTTATAGATCTCTTTTTATCATGTTGAATTCTTGTTATACTCATGTTCTACATTGATTATCATTTTTGAGTAGTTTATTTGGTCAAAATTCTTATGCTCATTTATAGTATTTGAGATTACTATGTGTATTCCTATTTGCTCCCTGTGTTCGATCTCGGACTTAAAATTCGAGAAATAAATATTATTTATTTTTAAAGCGATTTCGGTTATACTACAACGAAGCAATTTTAAAATACTGATTTATCGCTCCAATGCCCAGTATGGATATGGGATATGAGCAGGGAATATTCCGAATGGACTCATTTGAGAGCCCCATTCAGAAAAGTGATGAGGAGAGGGTTAGTATCTCCATGGTTGATTTGCAATCTGGATACCCTGAATCTTGGGAGATACCTCACGGGTTAGACACCCCAGCTGAGATAAAGGAAGTGGATCCACTTGAGGATATGGATCTTGAGGCAAGCATCACATGTGACACCATTGATCAATTTAGTTCACTTCCCATGGTAGTTGAATCTGTTTTCGACCCAGCACCATTTGATTTGCATTCTTCTCCTTTCACCTACATCCCTGATTCTGATGTGGGTGATTCTGAGACAACACTTTCTATCCTTGATCCTGATATCCAAAGACCAGGAATAGCTATGGATGCTTTGACCGAAGAAATGGATATGATAGCTGTGACAGGAAGCAATGAGGAACCTACTACATATGAGGGGGAAATATTAAGTAGAATGAATTGGGGACTTACCCACAATCCTCGTTAGTCTAATGGATGGCTCGACTCGGAGACTGAGTTAGCTTCCAAGGAATCGGAGATGAATTCCGATGAGGATGAAGTGATTTCGGATGAGGATTTTAGTGACCTCCCCACTAAACATTTACTTTCACGCATACCCCCAGATAACCCGAATCCTTGAGAGGGCATGATCTTTGACATTAATTACCATTATGAAGACCCCTATGATCCATACTCTGATGCTAACACACTCTGGGATGATATCAATCCACTCCCTCAGGAATTTCCTATTGAATTCTACAACATTTTAGATAAGCATAATCATCAGTAGGATCCTCCCCCTGATTATCCTCTGTTTTGTGTCCTCACTCGACATCTTGTTATAGCTAGACTTTTTGGAGCAGGGGTACATAATCAGCTGATTAGCATTTGTAGACCACTAATTTTGGGAGCACATGAGCATATCTTTCCATTGATCTTGACCTGCTCTAATGCAATCAATGATCCAGCTGATTGAGTTTTCGCCCAGTTGGAGGTGTTAAACTTAGCATTTATAAATAACATTTGATATCTTACTATACATAGCATATTTTTATTTAGCATATTTTTCTGTATATTGCATATCGTCAGGTTGGCCGATGTTGAATGAAAATTCAGGTGCAACTCTAGGAGATTTCTACCCACTCACTCGCTGTCATGCTTTATTTCTTTTATATTCATGCATGACGACATGCCAGAACTTAGGCATGGGTGGGTGGATATACATCAAAACTGAAAAATTTTTATGCCAACACCTAGAAAACCTCATAGCAACAAGTCAAACATACTTTAGGATCCTAAATATAAGAACAACCGACTCCACCTTCAATGCTCGCATTGGAACTAGAAATCGTCCACAACAGCCACTTCCGACTCATTGGCTCACCTTTTTGTTCGAAAATTTAGGACCAAGCTTAATGTAGCCTGATAAGGGAATTTATGAAGTACAAATGAAAGAGGTTACTTGTTTATAACATATATACATAATGCATTCATGAATAAAATTATTTTATTAAGAGAATGCAGTAGAGATTTTATTCTTTAGTTGATTCCTATAATCTGGAATCTAGTATAATTTTCATACCTATGTACCCCCACCCCACTGCCTGGTTGGCCAATAGTCTTGTCATAGCTTTGTAAGGGGGCTAGCCCACTCCCTAATCCACCAACCAAGCTCAGTCAGACCGGCTTATCAAGACCATCCAATTATCCATATTTGTTTTGATATTCCATCATATCAAGTTTATTCATTTACCAATTCTGGATAATTGATCATCTAACTTGCCATATACAAGTCATCCATAGACTATTATTGATCAGTAAGCTAATTTACATAAAAGCATACTTAGTTTTGTTAGTTTTGGATGTTAGTTGCATTAGATATAGGTCATATTGTACATAATTGCATATTTGCATGCTAGGGGTAAAATGGTAATTTTAAGATTAATTTTGTGTTTTTTTATGTGTATGAAGCAAGTACTTAGGATCAAGAGAGAAGTAGGAAAATAGAGCTATAAAGCTACACGTAAAAGGAAGAAAATCAATTTTGGCCATTTAAACCCAAAATCCTAACCCTAGCCCAACCTGCCTATTTTAGCCCTTACCCAAAACCTAATCCTTATACCCAATCCCAATGCTAAACCATCTCTACTTAGCTCCCTAAGCCGTTTCCTGAATCCTAGGATCACTCCTAAACCTAGTCCTAAAACCAAGCACATACTAGTGACACTTGCTCACTGGTTATCCTATCCTATCCTGTGGAGCCCTATAAGTTATTCACATGTGCCACTTAATTCTTCTACACAAAAATGCCCTAAATATTCTTGAAATCAATTATTAATAAGTGGTCTTGATTGTACCTAATTAGGTCTCCAAAGAAATCCTTTAAATCTCTCTAATTAAGATCCCAATCCTGAAATTCAAGATAGCCTAACACACCTTCAGTCTTTTGATCATTACCTTCTCAATTTAAATCAAATTGACTGATTCAAGTCGTATTTAAAATATGATTTCAAGGGCTGCAATGTGCAGGTTGAAATTTAAAGAATAAAGAGGTCGAAAATTGAAGGCAATTAGGCTCCACTTTCCTATTTTGATAAATCCTAAACCTAACCTTACCTCCCAATCCATCTTGGATGTCCACCCTCTCTCTTAGGTTTATATAACACCACCATGACCTCCATTTTAAGGGGACACCTCTTCCCCTTCCATAGAAAATTCTTCTTCCTCCATTAATGAACTACTTCTTCAATCTCCATCCTCCATCTTCTTCCTTGGACGTGTGCCTTCCCACATCTTCAAGGAACTCCACGCCAACCACTCTCTCTGTCGGGTGTGCCATCGCATTCGCTTCACCACCATTCTCTGCCAAGCTACGCCTTCATGGCCATCCATGGCTATTGTTCTACTTTCTATTTACTTTAGTTGTTTTAGTTGTAGCAAGCATTCCTCTAGTCTTATTTTGCTTTATTATAATTTTCTTTTATTATTAATAAAGTTTTGTTCTATTTACTTCCTTGCCTCCTGCATTTACTTCAGTAGTTGATAGTTTTATTTCCTTGCATTTTGCTTCCATAGTTATTAGTGTAGCTAGTTCGCTCTAATCTTATCTCTTATAGAAAAATACAACAAAAATCACAAAAACAAAAATACAAAAAAAAATCTCTTTTAGAAAGTGCGACTATCAAGTTGCCTTCTTGTGAGATGACCTAGACTCTGGTTTTCAAATTCAATTTTACAAGTATTTTGCAAGGTATCTTCGCAATTTTAAACCACAACGTACATCTTTTTATAAACTCGATTTCATGATGCGATGATCACTTTTTCTCGCCATTGCCAATGAGGCATAGCGTATATTCACTCGTTCAATGTGGACTTGATCTCTAGTTCTAACCTACTTTCTCTTGTTTGTTGTTTTGTGTGGAGGATACTTCAAGAGAAGCATAGGATTATATCACGATACAATAAACGAGAGCAAAGTGTCGGTGAAGAAATTTAGGTAACCCTATTCTCTTAGGATTAGATCACTTCTTGAAAAAAGAGAAACTCTCTTTGGTGGTGCGATTTCAACATTTCATAATTACGTTATCGTTTAGGTAAATTTGAAAAGTAGTTTTAAAAAAATTATTCTAGGAACTCTATTATTCCAAAAATCATACCATTTGGCCTAGATTTGTGTCTTGAAGGTAGGAACAATCCTTGAAAATTTTGTGTTCTAACACCAAGTAGAAAAAATTCAACAATTCATAGATCAAACCTATATCCAGTACTAATTTTCTTCCTAATTTCACACATTGTTTGAATTTTCATATTTTTTTTACTTATCCAAATTAAGTGAAATTACTTGCTTTGGATTCCTAGTCAAATTGCCATTCTCTGAAAAAAAAACATTGGAATTTTTTGGACAACTTACACAAATTGATTCATGGAAATTACTGATTGGGCGTCATTGTGATCTTTGGACCCCAATACATAATAAATTGAGGGAAAAATATTTCTTGGGTTTAAAAAATCATAGAAAAATATTTTTTGTGTGCCTAATTGAGTGGTTCTCAATATCCATTTATTTGTTTATTTGGGCCACACCACCGACTTGATTAAAACTGATCAACTTGTAGAAGTTGCCCGAAATTAGGACCAATTTCTAGTGTTTCGGAATAGGCACTCATACTTTTGAACTTCAAAGGAAAATTACCATCACTCGCCATTGTACAACTTTGTGTGCGAACATGAACTTGATTCAGCTCATCTAATTCCAAACCCTAAAAGTTGGCCTAACAAGACTTGAACGTTAAAGCTACTCATTTAATTAAGCCATATTTGCAAATGAATTGTTTGACATGCAGACACTTTCTAAATTGGTTTAATTGGGTAGCTAACAGCCTCACACCCATCATATAACCCTATGCACTATAGAGCCTAAGCCTTAATTAATCTGATAGACGTGCCAACTAGGTTTGAACTTCTTTCCAAGTTAGGCTAGACATGATTGATTTGTCTGAAACCTTATTTATTTAGACCAACCGGTGACAAGAAAGGTTGGTGCAGTAATCGTGTTAACATTTAGGGTGTCTTGCCATGTGGGGTGTCCTAGAGGTGCTACCCTTCTGGTTAGCCAAGTAATTTAAAGGTTGGGCTAATTTTATCAGGGCTAGTTGGGCTTACATTAGGTCCAATAGATGCAACCAAATATGGCTAGACTTGTTTGCTTGTACTATGCACACACTTTCTCTTGTCTATTCGCTTCACATCCCCTCCATTTGTTCTGATAGTGTGCACAGGAGGAGATCCCAAAAACTTTGCTTGTTTAGTCCACTCGAACCCAAATCCATAAAATGGCTTGATTTTGGGACATCTAGATCTGAATCTGACTTTGTGGAGAACCAACTTAATGACCCTAATGTTGAACTTACAAAATAATTGGAGCAACTGCAAGAACTTCAAGACTGGATTGTAGAACATCTAGTCCACACTAGGGCGGGTAAGCCCAAACTCTGTGATTTCTACGATCCATCCAATCATCAAGCTAGGGCAAGGGTTAGAATTCCAGATGGAGACTATGAGGTTAAGCTACAAGTTTTTGGGTTGATTAAACATTTTTACGGAAACAATAACGAGGATCCATTCCAGCACCTGGAAAATCTGAACCCTAGCCAAGACCACCAAACACAACACAAATTCTGAGGATATGATGATGAAGTTACTTCCTCATTCCCTCATGGATAAGGCTCCATACTAGTATAGGACTATAGGAAGGACAATTTAACACCTGGGCTGAAGTCAAAAGTGTCTTCATAAAGAAATTCTTCTCAATAGGTAGAACCAATGCCATCAGGAGGGTCATTACCACTTTTCCACAAAAATTTGAGGAATAACTTCACAAATCCTGGGAGAGATTTATGGAGCTATTAGGTGTCCACATTAAGAGGTAGCTAAATGGCAATTAGTCCAAATTTTCTATCATGGCCTAACAACATGGAATAAGTAGTATGCGGATGCTGCTTATGGAGGCAATTTCTTGATTAAGGGTGCGGTTAGTGCATATCAATTGTTTGAGGAATTAAGTGAAAATTCTTTGAATCATGCCTCCATAGATACTTTTGACAGGTCTATACAACCTAGGGTGAGATTTTGTTCTACTCGCAAAAGTATATGTAAAAAATTTGCATTCATTGTAGTAAATGAGTATAGAAACTCTTAAATTTGTATTCAAAACAAACTCAAGAATAATGAAATCGCAGTTCAAAAGTTGGAATCCGAGTTGTTCGTAGGGAGACTAAAAGATTAGATCACTTTCCTAAATTCTACAAAGTAGATGAGTAGATAAAAATATAAGATAAAGTTAAACTAGAATGACTATAACTAATAGCAGAAATAACTAGAATTATAATAAAAGCAACTAGAACTACTAATAGAACTAGAATAGGCAACTTGAAATAAAGAACAAAATAACTAGAACTTTATATTACAACTTAATGTTTGAATACAACTAGAACTTGGCTGTAGATGAAATTCTACTACAACTAAAATAAAGAAAAATTAAACTAGATCTATCTAAAGCCTCAAAGGCAAGGCATGGATGGTGACGAGAAAGTCGAGGCTGGATCCGATGCGAACACACACTCATGGAGACTTCTTGAAGTAGAGAGAGAGGGAAAGACATCTTATATGTATGAGAGAAAAATAGGAGGGGGTTCTTCGCAGCCGACTATGTATGGGGAAAATAGATCCCTCTCGTAGAGGCCGTGTATTAAGAAGGAGAGGGGCCAAATGTTTGGAGATCGGCTGTTGGGAAATTCGGCTGGAGGGGGAATTAAAACAAATAATAATAATAATAAGGCCCGTGGAGGTTTGTTCTCAAAAAAAAAAAAGCGAAAGAGGAGAGCCGCCGGCCATCTAATGCAGAGGGAGCGTTCTCCTTTCAATGAGGATCGGCTGGGGGATACAGATCGATTGAGTGGAGGAGGATGGACGTTGCATGGGGATTTGTTGGTGGAAGGAGTACGTGGAGTTTGGTTGGAGGGGAATTTTGTTGGCTTTGGATGGATGGTTTGTACGGGAAAGTCGGTGGACGTGGATTTCACGTGGGGTGCTTTGTTGGGTTACATTGCATGAACAAAATAAATGAGGGAAATGGGTAGAGTAATCGAGGGGTGTTGGGTGGGAAGAGAGAGATCGGGAGATTGCATGGGTTGTGCAGGGGATAAGTTTACGTGATCGAGGTGGAGAAATTCGCGAGGGGTGGGATGGTTGCATGGGATAAGGGATAAGGTGAATATTTTCGGTGGCTGTGTGAGTGGGAAATGCATGGGAACGTAAGGTGGGATTGGGAGGGTTATGTAGGAAGGCAAAAATGTGCATGGATGTGCGAATAAGGAGGGTTTAAGTATTGATGTGGGAGAGTCTTGCATGCATGACTTAAATGAAGTGGTGCATGTAGTGTGCGTGTATATGTGTTTTGTATGGGTAGATAAAAATAGGAATAGGTTGATGGCTAAAGCTGGAAAATCATTCAAGTAAATGGCCAATCAAATAGGTTAGGATCTAATGTTCATGGCTGGCCAAGCCTAGGTTAATTAGGATAAGTTAGGTAGGGTTTTGGGTGTAGGAAATTGGGCTTTTAAATAAGCTAGGGCTAAAGTCTAATTGGGTTAGGGTGTAGGTAGCTAGGAAAGTAGCTCAACCTCTCTGTACAATTAAGCTTAATCTGATTTCTCTTCTTTGCCAAGCTCCAATCAGACTTATACCTAGCACTTGCACACATATAAACAATGACACAAGGGTACTAGATATAGCTAAGGAAAATATTCCATACAAACCCAAACTTATACATTATTTACAAAATATAGTAAATAACTAATCTAACCTATATAAATGCATTCTAACATAATTTACCCTCAGAGTAGCATAAGTTAAGCATAAATTACTATAAATAAATATGCAATTATCTAATTGTATGAAATCCAGGATAATACCATCAAGGTTGATATGGATGCTCTATGTGAAAAGATGGAAAGTATGGTCTCCAAAAAGCTAGACACTACAGGGATGTATGCTTTTCACGACGATTAAAAACCATCACTTATTCAATCGAAACCATTGTATTCTGTCATCGAGAAAGTGTGTCACGTTAGTATATACATGACAGTTTTGATTTCAAACCATCGTATTTTACACGATGGTTCTAGAAACCATCGCCTATATTTATAAACAATAGTTCTATTAAAAACTGTCGTTAGTACCATTAAATGATGGTTTTGATAACTGTCGTCTATGATACACATGAACCATAGACCATCGTGTTTAATCGTCGTGTAATGCTCTAAACGATTATTTGCACATAACCGTCGTGTATACAAAAACAACGGTTCTAAAAATAACCGTCGTGTATATATGTGTATTTTTTTTTCATTATATAATGTAAGTATTATAGAATCTTATAAGACCTTAAAACATATGCAACATACAAAACATACACAATATAAAAATTTTATCAACATACAATGTGCAATATAAAACATTCAACATACAACAAATATATACAAACCTAATGAAAAGAGTATGCCATAATGTCAAAATATACATAAGCAAAATACAAAACCAAACTAACGAAATGATGAGTAATCTAAACCTATGCCTCAGCTCCTACCCCCTATCCTACTCCACCACCTCCGAGGTCATCGTCGTTGCTGCGAGGCGGGTAGTGATAAGAAGTATGATCTCGACCACTGCCATGTCATCAAATTTGTAGTTCTACTTGAAATAAAAAGGCATTGAAGCCTTGGAATCAATGGAAAGTAACATAGAACCTTCTCCGGCTATTTTTGGCTCTTGTATTTAGTGAATTTCCCACTTTAAATATTTCAACACCACACTGTGGACAACTAATCAACTTTACCTATTCATTTCAAAATATTATGTCAAACCATCATTTTGGTGAATTATACAATGGCTTAAAAACTATCGTGTATATCATTCCCTATAGACAATGATTTTACTAATAATCGTATAACACATCATGAGAAATGATGGTTTTAATTAAAACCATCGTCTATATCATCAATAAGACAGTTTAGAAAATGTCGTCTATATATTCTACTATAGAAGATGATTTTAACAAGAGCAGTCGCTACAAAAACATCGCGAAAGTCCATTTTTCTAGTAGAGAGATCAGTACCTATCCCAAAATTGAACTTCTACAAGGTCCAATGATCAAGGAGCAAAATCTGATTTTCCAACCCCTTTACAACTTACCTATACTAGGCTGTTTGTGAACAATCTTGATTCGGCTCCACCTACGAGCCTTACTGGAACCTTTGATCCTAAGTAGTCTGACTCCTACTCTATCCTCGACCTGCAAGGATGTCCAGTCTATCCAGACCAACCCATGGAATAACTGATATGAAATAATGCATGATTTATAAATGCAAGTTTTTTCTTTTGTTGTAACATGCAAATTCGCACAACTTTTAAAATTCATAACCTAGATAGGGTGAATATCTAGGGTCGCCCAAGGAGGAAAATAATAATTATAAGTAGTCTTTCTCTCACTCTCTCAAATCCTTTTTTCTTTTTAGGGCTTTTTGTGAATTGCAATTTTTTTGGGTTTTGAAATCAGGGCAACAAAAGTATTGAAGATGGTAATTGAAACTTGAAAAAATAAAGATGAAAACCCCACCTTCCTAAGCTCACCCTAGGCACATGTGGCCTAGGGTAATTAGGAAGGAAGTGTGTGTGCTCAAGAAACTAAAGAAGTATAAAATTGTGAAAGTGAAAATTGAAAGGAAAACAAACTTTTCTATAATAGTGAAGAAGTTGCACAAAAGTTGCACTTGAGAATCTCACTTGTGTGAAGAGATCACACCAAAGTAATCCTCAAGTGTAGGGGAAAGCTTAAAAATCACAAAAAAAATGCAACTGAGAAGAAGGTAGCTATATGCACATAAATAATTAAAGATGCCCTTGCTCCAAGTATGATTGCTTTAAGCTTGAAGAGGGTTTCTCCTTTACTTCTATGCTCCAAGATGATGATGTCTTCCCCAAGCTCTCCAATGGTGCACGTCCACCACCCTTCTCCTCCTTGCTTGTCATCCTCCTTTAAAGTTGATCCTTAGCTTCTTCCCTTGGAAGATGGAAGTAGAAGTAGGGCACCAAAGGGGGGTAGAGCTTCCCTTTGATCCTACGCCTACTCTCCTTCTCCAAGGATGATTGTAAGTAGATAATGAAGGAAATTTAATGAAGTCAAAGATGGGAAACGATGGTGGTATATATAGAATAGGGGGGGTGGTGGTTATGTGGTTGAGGGGGCACCATAGGTGGTGCTACCATTGAATGGATGCCATCGTTTTGGTGCCAAAATTGGGTTCTACAAGGTGGAGGTTTTGGTGCCAAAATTGAAGGGCTAGGATGAAGTCTTGCGGTGGATGAATGGGGGATATGGTGGTGGTTTTGAAGGGATAGTTGGCATCGACTTTGGTGGGGATTCTATGGTGGTTGGCACCACTTGTGAAGGTGGTTATAGGTGGTGGTTGTGCATAGAAGCAATGCCTTATGTGAAGCCATTGTGAAAGGGTGTGAGGGAGGTGGCAGTTACGCTTATTTTGGTGCCAAAAAGGAGAGGAGAAGGTGCTGATTTTGCATTTTTTTGGACCATGGTAGCTATCCACTTTAGGAGGAGGGGCAGAGTAGGAGCTAGCTTAGCTAACTTAGCTAGTAGCTAGTAGGAGCTAGAACGAGCTGGCTTTGAGTTACCTTGAGCTTGATAAGAGCTAAGAAAAGCTAAGTTGAAGCATCCTGTGGTCTCAGCAGATATCTCAGCCAGCTTGCTTGTTGCTAGTAGCTAAGTTGAGCTGGGTTTAGTTGAAAGGAGTTGGCTTGAGCTTGATTGGAGCTGAGATGAGCTAGTGATGAGCTACTTGTAGATTATTCAGCTAGCTTAGCTAGCTAGTTCAAAATTAGTAGCTAACCTCAATGTAGTTGAGCTACTAAGAACTAGGGAGAGCTAAAGTTGAGCTGATGTGAGCTTCATGAGCTGAAGAGGAGCTAGAATGAGCTAACATTTAGCTAACTAGAGCTTCTATCTTCTTCTTCTTGAGTTAATGCCGTTCAATGTGCCAGGGTTTAGCTGATATTCAATGGATCCACATTCCCTAGCAAGCAAATGATATAAATAAATACAAAAACTACAAGAGAACATAGCAATGCATGCACTAAACCTAAATGCATGTGGATGCCTAAATGAAACCCTAATACTGCAATGCAGATGCAAAATACCTAGGAACTAAGTGAAAAAATTGCTTAAGAATGATGATAAACTAGAGTTTATCAATGACCCTTACTCTAGTACCATAATCTGGGTTGGAGGAATCACCCAAATTTCTCCTAAAAGCCTCAAGGGCAGGGTTGGACTTAGTTGACCCAACCTGAACCCTACTATCAACAGAACCATCAAAGAATTATGGGTCAAGGTCAATCTAACCCTACCATGCCCTCTAATCAGTTCACTCTACCCATTCAAAGTAGTCCAAATCAAAGAAGCCAAGTTGAGTTGAGTAAGAAAATAGTTGAGATGCAGCCAACTACATTGCAATTGATGCAATAGATGGATGTCTTTATTGATAATATCTTTAATCGACCCAGGCACAGTGATAGAAAACTTGGTGCTCTGCTTGCACAACCTATCTTGAACCCTAGGAACATCCCTAATCAAGGATACAATCCCTAAGGATTCACTTAAAATAGGGAGCACCAAGCACATGTGATTCACCTAGCTCCCCTGACTCCCCTAGTTGTAATGCACCTCAAGTTGCACACCCATGTGTTCTTCCTACTCTTCCTCAAGGTATGAATCCCAATGCCACTACTAATGCCATTACCCTAAGAAGTGGAAAAACCACCCAGGACTCTGCTAGACCAATCCACTCAAATCTTGTGAATCTTGGTGCATCTAATTTGATTAAGAAGGCAAAGAATAAAATAGATAAGGAAGAACAAACCCAGGCTCCTAACCCTCTAATTCAAGACATCCTTGTTCCCTTCCCGAAGGCCCTGAATAGGCCTAGGAAGAAGAGGCCTGAGCCTACTAATGAGACCTGGTTGGATGCGTTCAAACAAGTTCATATCAATATTTCACTTTTAGAAACAATTGAATACATCCCAGCTTGTGCCAAGATTTTAAAGGAATTAACCACAACCAAGCGCAAACTAAAATCAAGTAATCATGAGAAGGTGATTGATGCAAAAAATATGTAATTTGTAAAAGTGGGTTTTTAATGTCGTTGTAACACACAAATCTGATCAACTTTTAAATTTATAAAACCTAGGTAGTGGGAATATCGAGGGTTGTCCAAGAAGGCTAATTTGTTAGTTATCAAAGTAATTGTCTCTTTCACTTTCTTAAATCTCCTTCTTTGGTGTTTTTAGGGTTTTGTGAATTTTTAGGGTTTAAAAAGTAATCCTCATCTTCTTCCATTAGTGCACTACTTCTTCTCCATCCTCCATCTTCTTCCACCATCATCCTCCATC
Organism: Thalassia testudinum; assembly: GCA_037157565.1. Taxonomy (NCBI): domain Eukaryota; kingdom Viridiplantae; phylum Streptophyta; class Magnoliopsida; order Alismatales; family Hydrocharitaceae; genus Thalassia; species Thalassia testudinum. The sequence goes on from JAZHRO010000063.1 coordinate 104,066,523, forward strand.
TTCTTCCTTGAACATGGGCCTTCCCACATCTTTAAGGAACTCCACACCAACCACTCTCACCACTAGTTGCACCTTCGCGTCTGCTTCGCCTTCGTTCTCTGCCAGGCTACACCCTTCTGGTCATCTGTAACTACCATTCTACTTTTGCTTACTTTAGTTGTTTTAGTTGTAAAAAGCATTCCTCTAGTATTATTTTTTTGTATTAGAAACTTTTTATATTATTAATAAAGTTTTCTTCTATTTACTTGTCTCCCGCATTTAGTTTGGTAGTTGATAGTTTTATTTCCTCACATTTTGCTTTTGTAGTTTTTAGCATAGTTAGTTCACTTTAATCTTATCTCTTATAGAAAAATATAAAAACGAATCATAAAAATAAAAATACAAAAAAATATATCGCTTTTAGGAAGTTCAAATATCAAGGTGCTTCCCCATGAAACGACCTGAACTCTGGTTTTCAAATTCAATTTTATGAGTTCGATTATGAGCATTTTGCAAAGTATCTTCACGATTTTGAACTACAACACATATCTTTTTACAAACTTGATTTCACGATGATTAATTATTTAACACAATAATGCGGGTTTAGCACATCATTTCTTTAATCCATAAGGTTTGACCTATTAGTCATTTCTTAGACATTATCAATTTAGTTTTCAAATTTCTTTTGCTCAAAAGCCAATTATGACAGAAGGGCATAAATTTACTAATTAAGTAAAAAAAGAAATAAATCAATTCAATGGTCTCATCATCCAATTCAGGCATCAATTTTAAGTGTTATTAGTACCCAAATAGGAATAAGCATTTACCATAATTTTCCTTAATTTGGGAACTTAGCAAATTAAAAGGGAATGCACATGAAACAACAATTGTTGCGAAGGATGGCATAGGACAATTTTCATTGAGAAGAAAATATGACTATGTTACCTGATATCACTAAGGGGTCACAGTGACTTGTAAATGCATGCCCAAAGTCCCTTGCTACTCCTCTAGAGATTAGCACACTCCAGGAATCAATTCTAGATAACCACACATGAGGAATAGGTCAAAATCACAATAGGTGCTTTTTCATAATATTTATGTGCAACAAGGTTTTCAAAATTGGGTTTAGGATTTACTACAGCATAGTATGTGTCAAGATGATTTTGATGGTACTGAGAATGTGAAAATTAGATGTTGTTTGACCCCTAAATGGAATCGAATGTGAAACAGAGCACAAAAATGCCCATACGCATGCATGCCTCACGATTTACACCTACGCACCTTGACCTCTGAATCCACATGAAACCTAGGTGTTTTCCATGCTTGAAATTTGGTTATATGTACAAAATGATGGTTTCTAGGAGTTAGAAATGAGTATATGTAGGTTGGTAAATCAAAAATTACATTTCAGAACCTGGGAATGGTCCTAAAATGTAGATTAGACATTTGAAAGTGCTATTTGATGTCTGATCAGGGAAATCTAGACTTCTAACATAAATTATGGATGCCTCCTATAGCATTCCTCATGCTCTAAGGGTGAAGAAATAGGGTCAGTGAATGGCCGACCACTTGGACAGACGTCTAAGATGATCTTTGGATGTCCAGCCATAAGCATGGACACTTGATGCTTGGATAGGAAGGGGTCCTTGAGAACACCTCTCCAAAAGATATATGGGGCTTGGCCAGAAGTCTTATTTTTGCATTTTTGATGTTTGACACTAAGGCCAAACATCTTATAACACATGTGGTTCCATTTTACTCAGAAATTCCTCACAAGGATTAAAATCCAGATCTAATTGGCCAAGTCTAAGTAAAATGCTAACAGAGGGATGAATTTGACTCTTTTAAGAGTCTGGGATTTGATCTTAGGGTCCTAAATGGGACCCCAAGTAATCCATGTAAATCCACAATGTCAGGACCCGTTCCCGGCTCCCTACAGAACCCAAGAACAGCTCGCCTCAACTAACCCCAAGACCTAGTCATCCAACAAGAAACAACCAAATGCATACTATTCCACAACCACACGTGCAATGTACCTAAGCAGAAAGGACATGGCAGACAGTAAAGGAAATAGAACAGGATATCTCAAACTATTACAGGTCACCAACAGAAAGCACTAGTACAAAACATAGCCATCACAACAGAAACTAATAGAAATATAACAAAATAGTCACTATATGCTACAAGTACTCACTAGTAGCGAAACTCTGCAGCAGAAAAGAAAGGACTACGGTTGGGGTTGACTGGGCCTAGCGCCCTCAACAACCAGTGGAGCTTGATAAGATGATTTTTGCTTTCAAATAATGTATTAAGATGATTTCTCGTTGTAGGATCAAAGTGGTGGAAAATCACTTAACAAAATAATTAAAACAAAAATTAAACCACTCATAGAAGAGTGGGTCGTCTCCACAGGGAGGCAATGATGCAATAAAATCATGAATATTTTTTTCTCATATTCGTTCAATCAAGTGCGAAATCCATAGTCAAATCTAACATGAAATGCGACGAAAAGAAGATACACAACAACTCGAAAATGTAAGGGTATATGTGCAATTTTTCCTCACTGAAATATTCAATAAATATGTGATGAATCCATGTAATTTCCAATTGACATGCATTAGAGAAAATTTATGCACATCTTAATCCAAAACCAATGTCAAAAGATGTGAATAACAAAAGACATGCAATTATAAGAAAGCATGAGTATGAAGTCGCAATTTCACAACAATAAAATAATCATAAATCAAAATTCATTTTTTATGGCAATGGCATGAAATGTAATTATTAATTGAGGTTGAAACAAAGGATTCTACCTCTCCTCCTCGCGCATGGGAGAAAGGATTATTCGAAGAACTCTTCTAGACATAGATTGGCTGGAGCAAGGGCTCCGCAATGGTGGCGGCGACAAGTTGCGAGATAGCTAGAGCCAGCTTGCTGGAGGAAAGAAGTGGCGACGGTGGAGGAGGCTTCTACTGGCCATGCATGCTGCAGGGGCAAGGAGGGCAGCGCGCTGGCACTCCAGGCATTGCAAACGTGTGCGGAGCATGGGCGCGTGGGTGCGCAGACACTCTGCAGGCCACTTGGGCACGTAGGGTCTTGTGGCCGTGCTGTTGCAGGTGCTGCAGTGGGCGACGCGCGGGCACTGCAGCGGGGGAAGGTGGAAGTCCAGGCACGTGGACTACAGGCGTGTAGCGAGGGCACGCTAGGCAAGGGCGCGTGGTGGAGTATGATGGCGTCGGCTACAGGTGCTGCAAGGAGGCGTGAGGAGGTCTGAAGCGGGGGCGCTGGGGTGTTGTAGGTGCTACTAGAGGGCGCTCTACAGGCCGCAAGGGTGCATAGGCGTGGTTTGATGGAGCAGGGAGCTGTTCGGGTAAAGGCACGCTGGGGGTCTGATGGAGCGCGGGGCTACTGGCGCGCGGGTGAAGGTGTGCAGGTGATGGCGTGTGCGCTGGATAAGGTGAGGGTGCACGGAGGGCAGGCACGCTTGGCAGGGTTGAGGTGCGGGTAGGAGGAGTTGCAGCTCTTTGTGCTACAGCGGGTGTGGCAAGGTTTTTGGGTTCTTTTTGGTGGAGTGGAGGAAAAATAGAGAATGGGGAAGAAGATGGAGATGGATGCTGGTAATGGTTGATGACGGTGGTAACAAGTCGTGCATCAGTAGATGCACTCATAGTAGGCGAGCTTCAAGGAGCTCGTGCACGGTGGTGGTCAAGTCCATCCTCTTGGCACGGCGGTCTGTCACCCTGCCGGCCCACAGTATGACAGAGCTTGGCCATGGAGGTCAACGGTGGTGGAATGCTGCACGATGGTGGAATGGGTGGTGGCCTCCCCCTCAACGACAACTCTTCCTTCTCTTTTGTAGCCATGGCTACAAAGATTTGAAATTCAAAACACCGTAGAATCAATGTGATGAATAAGAGGAGGAGGCGTTGACGGAGGAGTTACCTGCAAAGGAGAAGAAGAATAAAAGAATAAAATAATTAGGTTTATTTATACATAACTCCTTAACTTCTATGTTAATTAAAATAGTGCACCTAAGTAATTAACTAATTAAATGTATGCAACCCTAGGTTAATTCTAAATGCATGAATTATGCACTTAGGCTAAAAATATGAATTAATTTATTTACATCCTAATGTATGATATCTAAATGTTAAAATTAACTTAATGTTTAGACATTTAGATACTTAAATAGCCCACAAATATGTGCTAATCAAATACCCTCATGCCTAGTTTTTGCTAGTCCCTAGCAAATCCAAGCAAAACCTAGCACTCCAAGTAGACTGGCCAACCCAATCAGTCTTCCTTTAGAAACATATTAAGTTCAGAGTTTAGACCAAAGGTTCCCAAGTAGTTGCTAAGTTACAGACTAGGTCGGCTAAAGACGAGTTGCAGGCACAGGTTTCCCTGATTTCTATGTCTACTCTAGGGTTTATTGATCCCTAAGATTAAAGCATCCATGCATGTGCATTGATCTGAGTTATTTGAGGTTGGTATGATTGCCAACCTAGGAAGGAAAAAGGATTTTTTTTTTGAATAATATATATATATATTTTATTCCTCTAAGTCTAACCTCGGATCAGCATCAACACGGTCTATGTCGGATTCATTGTCCCCATCACCATACCTTGAAGGGTGCCTGGCTTTCGATGCTTCGAGATAGCACCACCCATAGCGACCCCAAGAACTCCTGGCAATCGACACTTTGAGATAGTATCACCCATGGATTTCTTAAGCGAATTCAGGCTTGTAGCAATCGGCACTTCCAGATAGGGTCGCCCATGGTACTTGAACCACATAATGCGCTTGCATGCCCCCAGTAGGATGGATATCCTAAGAGACAAGCATCGAAGAGGTAATATGTTATCATCGCATCCTCAAGGTGAGCATTTACTCCACCTATCCTGCGGCAGGAACTCTTCCAATCAAATTGTGTTTTCAAGCCTTTCTTAAGTCAAAACTAAGAGAACCAAATTTTCTTTAAGAAATGAATTAGGGTGATCACTATTTACACAAGACCAAATGTGTGTGAAATGTGGATGCTTAGGTTACGAGGACCCGTAAACCAAAAGGTAGAACAAGACTCCAGGTACTACCCCACCTTTTAACTCAATCCCTAGCTTTCTTTCCTCAACCTCTTGAGGAATGGTCCGCAACTTAACTCCTACTTAAGTTTTTAAGTCCACAAAGGACCCTAAAGGTCTAAAGCTAGTAGCTCACTTAGCTTCTAAATTTCGACCCTAGAATAAACTTAGTCTCACCTAGAGTTCTGATTTGCTTAAGAATGCAGGGCCTAGCCAATTAGGCTCAATTTTTTTTTTTAAATGCAAATGTATGCAATGCGGAATGCTTTAACTAAATGCTTGAATGCACTATGTATAAATGCTATGTATAACCCCAAGTACACCCCCCCATGCCTAAAATCTACAATATCCCCATTGCATAGAAGGATATTACCTGGGTTAGAGATGGGCTACTGTTAATTTGCTAGCAGCTGAGTAGCCAAAGAACCTACAAATCAGATTCAAGGATCACAGAAATAGGCCCTAAAAATGAGCAAAGTAATGCCGACCTAGAAAATAGGTAACCTAGGATGTTGGCAAGCTGATGATGAATCCCGATAGCAAATGCTCGCCCAACTATGATGGGAATGAAATCTTCTCAGGTCACCAGAGGAGGTTCTAAAGGATTAATTGGCATAACAACCTCCAAAGGGGTAGGGGTAGGATGACAAGGATCCTCAAAAAGAAATGGGGAAGGAATGATGCAGAGATAAACCCCCAGGGTAATGGACTGACTAAAGAAATCATCAATCCATACCCGATACTCCATTACAGGAAATATTGGTTTATTAAGCCCCATAGTCAGAACAAAAGTGAGCATATCTCTAAGCCAAGGATCATCGAAGGTGTCCAAGTTTCGAGGTTGCGGGATGGCCATAAGATCTAGGTTGGGTTTAATCAACTCAGTGTCTATCCCTAACAATATTTCCAAATCCTCAATTGCATCCCTAGCATTCCTTGCACTATCACAAGTATCTTCCTATACTTCATCAGTAGTTAAAATTTCACCTTCAGACATAAGATAATTAGAGGGTGACTTCGAATCAAATGAAGGCAGGTTGGAAGCAACAAATTTGGCGATTATCCTATCAACGTCATCCCTAGGTTCTATATGTGAATCCACATAAATCTTAGAAGTTGCTTCCAAATTTTCCATCATTTCATCGTGAGGAGAAATATCATCGATGGGTGTGCTAAGGAAACCTAATTTGGTCAAATTTGTGACATTGATAACGATGGCTTCGAGAGATAACCGGGTTTTATTGTTATGTCGTTGTAATATAGCCAGTTGTTGCCATCATTTCAAATATATAAATTTTTTACTCGGAAAAGAGTTCCCGAGGTCGAACTTAGGGAGCAAGTTGTATTCTAGAGATATACATGTTTCTTTTACAAAAATAAACAAAGAGAGAGAAAGAATTTGGTGTCTTTTTTTCTCTTTGTTTCTCCTCGTCTCAGATCTTCTTCTTCTTTGTCTGCAGAGGTGATGTTCTTCTTCTGCAGTGGTGATGCTCTTCTTGTTCCAGCTGTTCCTGCTCTTCCTTTTTCTTCTGTCTTTCTTCAGATCTTCTTCTTTCTTCTTTGTTTTTCTTCTTTCAGTTCTTCCCTTGTTCTTTTGTGTTCTCCTCTGCCTCGCCTTCTTCTGATGTTCTTCAGATTTTCTTTTTCCAGTCAGGACGTTGCCCCTCCTTCTTTCTCTTTTTTTTTTCTTCAGGACGTCGTCTGATTTCCAAATCAGACGACTTAAACTGCCTGTTGCTACAGTGTCTCCCTCAGCTTCCTTCTTCTTCCGCGGTCCTTCTTCTTCACCTGTGCCTGCACACTTCAGAGTTTTACGTCAGAGGAAAAACCTACTCTACCCTCTCCCCCCGCGTCTCTCTCTCTCTGAAACCACTCTTAGGAAAGCTCTCCCAGAGCTACCGGGTAGTCGGGTACGGGTCGCGCCCGGGTCCAGGCCCACCGGCGTGCGTGGTGGGCGAGGAGTGCAGGTCAGTCTAAGTCGGGTCGGGTCGGGTCAGGTCCGTGGGGCGTGAGCGCGGACGAGACCGGGTAACCGGGCGGGTGAAGGGGACCTCACCCCGTGTGCTGAGGCAGTAAGCCTCCAGCACTTTTGCGTCTTATATCGCTGCGCCTCTTCAGACTTTTCCGAGGTGGGACTAAATGTCCCACCTCAATTGCGCGCCCGCAGCTGGGAAAGCAGCGGGCGATCGCGGCGTCACGCGAAGCCTTCTGCCTTAGCTGCGAGCCTGGTGTTTTGTCGAAACGCCTCGCAAGGCCTGGGAGTCGAATCTGGCCGTGGCGCTGAGCGTGGCGCGCCTGTAGCTGCAGGCGGAAGCAGCTCCTTCTGCACGGCAATGGCGGCGGAGGTCGGGTGGCCTGTTCACAGAAAAACGGCCTCTCAGCCTAATCAGAAGGTGCCGGGAGCTTCGCCAGGGTGCGGCGAAGCTCGTGTGGGTGGTGGCGAGGCGTGGGGCGGCGTGCAAGGGCTGCCCTAGGTCGGACTGTGGGTCGGAGGATGGGTTTGTTGGGGGAAGCGTTACGGAGGTGTGGAGTGGCAGTGAAGGGGTGGGGGGTGCTCAGTGTGATGAGGCGGAGGTTCGGTGAGGGTCGGCGAGGTGTGTGAGATGCTAGGGTGATGGGAGCGGCTCGCCGGAGGATGGCCGGAGATGAAGGGGGTGACGGTGGATAGGAGCGGTCGAGGGTTTAATCAAATAAAAGACAGTGAGGAAAAGAAAGAGGGGGAGATGGGGAGGAGTTCTGACCTAGCTACGGAGACGAAAGGGGCCGGGGCAGGGCGACAGTCGTATCGACTGTCGCCGAAGAAGAAGATGCCCAGGGGAAGGGGCGGCGGCGAGCAGAGGGCCGGAGATGCGCCAGCTGGGTACGGCGTGGCGCGGGAAGAGCAGGGGAAGAAGTCTCTGCTACTGGTATTGCGGCAGAGCGAAGAGGAGGGGGAGGAGGAACCGCCGGAGCTGGTGGGCGTCTGCCGGAGTGAGAGGAGAGGAAAGTTGGGGGTTTTCTCCGTCAGATCCCAGCTACCCCGGTCGGTGGAGCAACGGGGGGTATTTATAGGGATCAAAACAGGGAGGAAGGCGGAGGGAGACGACGTGTCTCCCTCGCCGGAGGATGCCGGAGATGGAGACCCATACCGTCCGTGCGTTCGCACGGCCGGTATGGTGGGTTACAACGACCAAGGGGGTGTCCCTGCGACGGCTGACGACGTAGGGCACCCCCGGTTTACTTGCCAGGTTCTCCCCCTCACCCTGCGCGGCGCCATGCTCCGCGCGAGGTCGCCGGAGCATGGTGCTGGCAGGTTTTGCAGGGGGGACCTGATTGCAAAGAATGAAGGAGAGTTAGGGGTCAAAATGCGAGGGTTCAAAAGTTGAGGGCCAAAATGTAAATATATGAGGACCAAAGTGTAAAGTTGGTCAAGGAGGTCTCTTCTTAGGCTCAAGTTTTTATACATGACTGATTAGGACCTAAGGAATTTGATGGTGAATTTCATTTCTATATTAAACCTTGTTTGACCGGTCAATTTATGCGAAAACCCAAATTAAGCTATTAATTGGGCATGGTTCTCAATGTAGGTCAAAATGGGTTCTGAAGGCCAAATTGAAGGTTCTAAACCCCAGAGATTATTTTTCTATGAATTTTAGAGGGTTTATTCTATTTTTACTTTGCCTCGAACCTTGTGAATTGAAGTGGGTTGTTTTAGGGTTATAGATTATCATTTAGTTTCTTGGAAGTGCTGTAGCCCTTGCTAGATCATCTCATCCCACTTTTATTCTTATTAAGCTGCTTTGACCTATGTTTGGGCCCTGAATTACCCTGTATGCAGATTATACTGGTAAAATTGCTTTTTTACCCCTTATGACTTATTTTCTTCTCAAACTCAGAATTCTCTGAGTTAAGCCTTTCCTTGAGATATGTAGGAGCTTTTATCCTTTGTATTAGGTCAAAATGAGCTAGTTATGGCTCATGATGAGGTTCTCATCAGACATCCTTAGGGTCTAACTCTTCAAATAAGACATAATTGCCCTTAGTGTCACTCCAAATCTTTAATGTAGGTTCCTCATATAATTTATCCTTCTCCTCATCATACGATTCATCATATACCCAAGGTCTAGAATCATCTAAAATCTTAGCAGATCCCCTAGGGTACTCTATCTGAGGTAAATGGTTTACACTGGTAACATCAGACTCCTCAGATAGGTAAATTTCTTCAGGGTTAGGTTCCCTAAGGGTGGGTTTGAGTTCCATCTCGTGATCAGAAGGGAGAGTAGGATTAACAACTTGACTTCAACCCACTTCATCAAATGTCACGAAAATACTATCATCTGGGTCGAGGTCTTCCAATGGTACCATCATTCCCTTCTTTTGACTCCAATATAATTCAGGTGGATACTCAACCTTATCATCATCTTCCTCGGCTTGCCACCTTTCTTCATCCAATGCATAGCTACTTTCATATGTATCTTCCTCCCACTTATGGTGTGAATCTCTCAAGGAAGTGTCATCTAACGGGGAGGTTTCAAAATCGATTCTCGAAAAGTAGCTATTCTCCCTTACATAATCCCCAAAATTTTCCTCCAAGTTAAAGTGTAACTCTCCCACGGGAGATGCATCAATTGTAGAGGGGTGTGCGTCATCCTCAATGGGGTAGATTGGGTGGCTAATTTCATCTCTTTCTTGTTGGCCTGCTTGCGAAGATTCTCCTAACAATTCAATCATTTTGTCTTGCATTTTCTATATTTCTATCTTCAAGGAGGAGAGGTCATTTCTATTAGGAGAAAAGTCAGGCTCAAGCTTATAGTACCCAGGAGTGTCTGTCCAACAATTATAATTATTTAGGGAGGGTGGGTTGGGTATTTCTTTGGTGTGTGGAATATTGGGCAAAGCAAATCCTGCTCCTAGGATCTGTTCACTGATTTAGGGCTTAACCAGGCCAATACTCCTATAATAGAAGTAAAATGGATCCCAATGATTGTCATTATGTCCATCAAAGGGTAGACCATCTCGGTGTATGGGATCGAAGAGTGCAAAGTGGGGGTAAGGATGTGGGCAAGATGTGAAAGGATGAAAATCAATGTGGTCCATTCTAACTCACACCTCAATCAAAATTCCCTAAGCAAAACACAATTCAAAAAGGACTTTTTATTCTTTTATCAATTAGGCTTCTGAGATTTTAAGTCCACTTGTAGGTGACAAATCAAGTTATCAAAATAGTTATGTGCCTACTTGTTGACCTACGATACACCTAAAAAGACCTAGTTGGAGCTTAGGTGCTCTTCCCTAAAGCTCAAATGGTATAGCAACTCTAAAGACAAAAGATCAAGGGATGTAAGTAGACCTAAGCCTTCCTTTGAAGCTGTGCTTTCGCGGTGCTTCTTAACTACCCCCAAAAATCCGTGACAAGGTATCCCCCTCTTTGGAGTTACAAAACCTTTGATCTCAAGTTCTAAACACTTCATAATCTAATGGTAGGAGAGCTCTTGTCCTAGTCGTTCCAAGACTTAGGAGTGTCTAAATGCGTGCTGTGGTGCAAAAGATATAAGTGTGCATACACCGCAAAAAAATTTGAATTTTGAATCACACGCCAAGTTTGAAAATCAAGTCCTTGGTTTTTAAATGTCCCTCCATTAATTAGTCCTTTTTCCAGAAAATATGTGACCACTTGTTAGATCGCTTCAAGATAGATTATGTGGTCTAAAAATTAATCCAAATGGATTTGCATGATAGGTAGAAATGTGAAGTTAGAAGTGCATACCTGATTATAGCATTCTTCATGCAATATGCAAGACAAGAATTAGATCTATATGCTGCTCATTTAGTCCTAAATAATTCGACTGCAGGCAGCTTCTACCAGGTAGCTAGTGTTTTTTTTCTTTGTTTTAGCTACTTATTCACAAGAAAATTATGGGTAAACAATCCACAAAATAAATTAAAAACCTAAATCTAAAGAAAAGGGAACAGGCTCCCAAAAATCAGGCCTAATTACTACAAGGGTGAGAAAACAGAAATAAAACTTATGAAATAGAGAATCTCCTATGGAGGTGGAATCCAGGTCTCCTTCGTCTTTCCTATGTGTAAGCATCGCTCAAGGTCAACGTCTTCTCTCAGATGTGCCTGTCACCTCTCTCAATTTCCTCGCTCAAATTCCTCACACAGATTCCTCGCACAGAAAAAATAATAAATGGTTAGATCACTGTGCAATGAGAAATAATCAGAAATAAAAATCAGGTGAAATTATTGCATCTGTTGCCTCTTTGGCAACGACGCCATTTGATAAGATGGTTTTCTCTTTCAAATAATGTATTAAGATGATTTCTTGTTGTAGGATCAAAGTGGACGAAAACCGCTTAATAAAACAATTAAAATAAAAATTAAACCACTCACAGAAGAATGGGTCGTGTCCACAAGGAGGCAATGATGCTTTAAAATCACGAATATTTTTTTCTCGTATTCGTTCAATCAAGTGCGAAATCCATAGTCAAATCTGACATGTAATGCGACGAAAAGAAGATACACAATAACTCAAAAATGTAAGGGTATATATTGCAATTTTTCCTCACTGAAATATTCGATAAATATGTGATGAATCTATGTAATTTCCAATTGACATGCAATAGAGAAAATTTGTGCACATCTTAATCCAAAACCAATGTCAAAAGATGTGAATAACAAAGGCCACATAATTATAAGAAAGCATGAGTATGAAGTCTCAATTTCACCATAATAAAATAATCATAAATCAAAATTCATTTTTTATGTCAATGGCATGAAATGTAATTATTAATTGAGGTTGAAAAAGAGGATTCTACCTCTCTCCTCCTCGCGCATGGGAGAGAGGATTGTTCGAAGAACTCTTCTGGATGTAGATTGGCTGGAGTGAGGGCTCTGCAACGGTGATGGAGGCAAGTTGCGAGACGGCCGGAGTTGGCTTGCCGGAGGAAAGAAGTGGCGACGGTGGAGGAGGTTGCTACTGGCCGCGCGTGCTACAAGCGCAAGGAGGGCAACGCGCGGGCACTGCAAACACTGCAGATGCGTGCAGAGCGTGGGCACGTGGGCACGCGGGTGCTCTGCAGGCCGCTTGGGCACGCGGGGTCTTGTGGCCTTACGGTTGCAGGTACTGCAGTGTGAGACGTGAGGATGCTGCAGCGGGGGTGGGTGGAAGTGCAGGCGCAAGGCGAGGGCACGCTGGAGAATGCACGCTAGGCAAGGGCGTGCGGTGGAGTATGATGGCGCCGGCTACAGGTGCTGCAGGGAGGCACAACGAGGTCTGAGGCAGGGGTGCTGGGGGGTTGCAGGCGCTGCTAGAGGGCACTCTGCAGGCCATAAGGGCAAGCGGGTGTGGTCTGATGGAGCGGGGAGCTGCTGGGGTGAAGGCACGCAGGGTGGTCTGATGGAGTGGGGGGCTACTGGCGCGCGGGCGAGGGTGTGCAGGTGCTGGAAAGTGCGCCGGCTGAGGTGAGGGTGCGCAGTGGCAGATGGCATTGGCGTGGGCTGCTGGCTGAGGTGAGGGTGCGCGGAGGGCATGCGTGCTTGGTAGGGTTGAGGTGCGGCCAGGAGGAGTTGCAGCTCTTTGTGCTACAACGGGTGTGGAGAGGTTTTTGGGTTCTTTTTGGTGGAGTGGAGGAAAAACAGAGAATGGGGAAGAAGATGGAGGTGGATGCTAGTGATGGTTGATGACGGTGGTAACAAGTCGTGCATCAGTAGATGCACTCACAGTAGGCGAGCTTCAAGTAGTTCGTGCACGGTGGTGGTCAAGTCCATCCTCTTGGCACGGCGGTCTGTCACCCAGCCGGCACATAGTATGACAGAGCTTGGCCATGGAGGTCCATGGTGGTGGAATGCTGCACGGTGGTTGAATGGGTGGTGGCCTCCCCCTCAACGGCAACTCTTCCTTCTCTTTTGTAGCCATGGCTGCAAAGATTTGAAATTCAAAATACCGTAGAATCAATGTGATGTGCAGGAGGAGGAGGCGGAGATGGAGGAGTTACCTGCAAAGGAGAAGAAGAATAAAAGAATAAGATAATTAGGGTTATTTATACATAACTCCTTAACTTAATGTTAATTAAAATAGTGCACCTAATTAAATATATGCAACCCTAGGTTAATTCTAAATGCATGAATTATGCACTTAAGCTAAAAATATGAATTAATTTATTTATATCCTAATGTATGCTACCTAAATGTTAAAATTAACTTAATATCTAGACATTTATATACTTAAATAGCCCACAAATATGGGCTAATCAGCGCTGGCTGCTCAAATTCCTGACTTGAACATGGTTACAAAATCTGGGGTCTGCTAACGCTGAGTAAAGTGGTGGTTAAGTCATTTACATGAAACATAATTAAACAGTAACCAACTAAACATACAATTGTCAATTATTTATTATCATTTATTTTTGTTTATCTCATTTATAAGTTTCTGAGTGGAGCATTCTAATCAGGATTTATAACATTGCTAAATCTTCTTGTTCCCTAAGGGAACGATCTCAATTAAGATCTCACTTGTAGTTTTCCCGCGATGTAGGATGTACACGTGACACTCTCCTGGCCGAGAGAGTCCCCTATGGTAGTCCTAGACCCAGTCTACCACCCCAAGGTCACGGTCGTGGTGTGCGGTGACTACGGTGCAAGCGATAAGCGCACGGGTAGCTACACCGCACTGGCACGCGGTTAGTCATTTCCGCTATTGGGTACGCCTAGAGGTACAACATTGAACAACACACGGCCTTGCCCTCTCAGAATAGGGCTCTCGCCCCTCCACAGTCCGCATACCCTCGTCCAACTATCCTGGTTCGCCCAGTGGGGGTAACAAGAGTCAGTGTAGGGTGGCTAGTCCTAACCCCAGGTCTCGTGGGGTGGCTAGCTCCCTCCCTACACTAATTAGCTCACCTCGGTACCACGTATGCGAGGGCCAAACAGGAGTCGGTGTAGAGTGTCTAGTCCTAACCCCAGGTCTCAACCCAAGGGGCAGCTAGCTCTCCTCGGTATATGAGGGCCAACGCACTTCCCTTAACCAAGTCCGAACAGGTTTTTCATACTACAGTATTCTTGGTTTCTTTCTAAAATTCTCCGTAGGGTTTGTACATGGACTTTCTTATTTCCATGCCTAGTTCGTTACATGTAGAATAAGCAACTCAAATTTCACCATCGATTACTCAGTATGGGCATGTATTTCCATTCATGACATGGCTCATTACAGGTAGTACACGCATCTCATGATTTATTTCTTTTTAGGAAGCATCACGGTAACTCATTCATTCAATAACTACACATGCATTTCTTCCAGCCCTAGTGTTCATTTCACAACCTAGGATTCAATCGAATATATTCTAAGTAGCATGCATTTGTCTCTTATCAGTCCTAGGGTTCATTTCACATCCTAGAGTTCAATCAAATTATTCTGAGCATGCACTTTACTTATTTAAATCCTAACATTAAAGTAAACCACTCTACCGGAAAACACGGGAGGAATGGGAGGTAGAACCGCAGATCATGTCATCTCCACGGGCCTCGAGCACACTACAGGCTGGAAACCTATTCCAGTGACTAAATCACATCAGACAAGTTTAGAATAGTATATAACTGTTACTAACACATAGAAAACTCGAATGAAAAATAATGGTACTTTGTTTGAATAAATCTGACTCCATTTGGGCCTCAAATGGGCCAAAAACAAGCACACAGACCAAATCAGACATCTGGGAGAAGGCCTAGACGTCTTAAACGACGTCAGTAACTTACCTTGTGTTCTTCCATTGCTAGCGGATGTCTAGAACCCCTTTATAGTCGTCCTGGGATCTTTCTAGACATCTGTCAGTGTGTCCGGATGTCTGATAAGTCTATCAGATGACTGTGGAGACATCCATATGTCCTAAAGCACCTCGAAGAGCGTGCTTACATGCCTTTCCAAGGCCTAAACCTGCGCATGCAATCATCGCTCAAAATTTCAACGAAGAGCAGCTTACGTACATCACATATGCGCATGCAGAGCATACAGAACTCATACCTCAGCACTCCACGTGATTTCGGACATCCGGCTTTCCGCTCCGAACATCCTACCGCTGCTCCAGACGTCCGGTAGATGCTCCAGACGTCTGATACTGGAAAAATCCAGTACATAGAACTCTTCGCAATGCTCGTCTTCTTGCAGTCCTCCTTTCGCAGCACAACAACAGTTGCTCCAACAGTTGCAGGAGGTCGAGAGGCTCTTCTCCATGGGCTCCTCTTCCTTGTGTGCATCCTCTTGAGCTCCCACTGGTGCTCGTGGCTCCTTCGGCTGTGCCTCCTCCCTCTCGTCTCTCACGCCCTCACTCTCCCTCTCCCATGGCTATAACTCCGGCCGCGGCAAGGGTAGTCCCCACGTGTGCGAGCTCTCCTGCTCGAGCTCCTTCGGCCATGCATGCTCGAGCTTCCTTGAGCTTCTCTCCTCTCTCCCATGCTCTCCCTCTCTCCCTCTCCTCCGCACTCCACCCTTCTCCTTCCTCTTCATGGTTGTTGTTTAACGGGAGAGATCAATGTTTTAAAATCGAAGCGTCGTAGTATAGTTGAAATCGCTCGAAAACAAATAGATTTTATTACTCGAAGTTTGAAGTCCGACGTCGAACACAGGGAGCAAATTGGGATTTAAAAATCAAGAGCACAACTTTAAAATTGAATATAATAAGCAATGAAAATCAAAGTTATAATGCAAAAATGTAAATATAAACATTGAATATCAATGGATATAAAGAAAGCACAAAAAATGTACGTCTGATTTTGTGAATCAGACATCTTAAATATGGCTGCTGCAATGCTGCTTCTCCTCTTTTTCTCTGATCTCTGTCTCTGGCTGCTTCCTTCTTCTTCTTCTCTTTTCTTCTGCTCTCGCACCTGTGCCTTTTCCTTCCTTTCCTTTGCTTCTTCTCTTTCTTCTTCTTCTCTTTCTCTATGGCTCCTCTTTGCTCTGCCTTCAGTTCCTTCTCCTTCTCTTTCTCTTTCTTCAGCCCTTCAGCCTCTTCCTCTTCAGTCCTTGCCTTCTCCTTCCTTAGCTTCTCTAGCTTCCACCCTCTTCCTCCTTGGCTTTTTCTTTCCTACGAGAGCAAAACCTACCTCTCTACCCACCCGCACTCCTTTTTGTCTTTCTCTCTTAGGCTCACTCTTGCAAAGCTGCTTCTCAGGTAATCGGGTCGGGTGCACGCCCGGGACCAGGCCCACTGGCGTGCGGTGGTGGGCGAGGAGTGCAGGTCGGGTATACGGGTCAAGCTAGGTCTGCAAGGATCGGGTCACGGACGAGGCCGTGATAGGTGAGTGGGACCTCACCCCATGGTCAGGATGCGAAGAGCCTTATTCACTTTTTCACTTTATTTCACTGTGCCCGCTCAACAGCTTTCGAGGTGAGACTAAACGTCCCACCTTCCTTCGCGAGCATCTGCAGCAAGAGGCTTCCCTTGATTGCAGTTGCTACTAGGGCCTTCAGTGCCAATTGCCTACTTGGAGCCGTGCACGAGGAGAGTCCACGCAACCTAGGGTCATGCACCTGGAGCGAGGAGACCTGGAACGAGCTTTGCAAGCTAGCTACTTGCTTGCTTCAATGGCGGCAGGCCTCCAACACCTATCAACAGGAAAATAGCCTCGCGGCCCTATCAGAAAACTCAGGGAGCTTCTCCAAGACATGGCGAACATAGTGCAGGGGTCGACGTGGCGTGGGGTGGTCAGAGCGTGCGTGCCTAGGGCACCCTATGTGCGTGAGAGTGGGTGTGTTCGAGGGGTGTTCTGGGGGTGTGGCACGGTGAGTGGTGTAAGGATTTAGGATCAGTGAGGTGTTGCGGTGCTTATGGGGTGGTTGGCGAGGCAGATGGAGGTGTGGAGTGGCGGGGACGCCTCGCCGGAGGTCTGGCCGGAGATGAAGAAGGTGATGGTGGTTGCGTGCATCAATGCTTGTTTTTAAGAAATAAAGAGAGAAAAATGATTAGAGCAGAGAGAGGACTTAGTTGGATGTAGAGAGATGAAGGGGGAGACAGAGATGGTAGCCAAGTCTTATTGCCATCGCCGGAGACGAAACACTCAGTGGGGGGAGGATGACGATGATGAAGGGGCTGTAGGGGCGTCGGCGGGCGAGGCGTGACGGGGATGAACAGGAGGAAGGGAACCTTACCACTGGTATTGTGGCTAGGCAACGAGGGAAAGAGTGGGATGTCACTGGAGCTTGCTTAGCCACTGGCCGGAGGGGGAAGAGACGAAATAGAGGGATTCTCAGGCCAATTTCAAGCTTGGAAGATGCGAAGGGATTTGGGTATGCTTTTATAGGCCCTAGAGGAAGGATTTGTGCTTGGAAGCCAAGCTTCCAAGCACGGCAAGCACGCCGGAGATGGAAGGTTGAAGTAGACCCAAATCTCTCATGCATTCACATGAGAGATTGGGTACCAAATAGAGCCTCAGATTGTGTTCAAACTAGAGGAGATTTCTCAAAGAATCTCCCTTTCAATTTTGAAGGGGATTCTCTGAAAAATCAGAGAGATCTTTCCCTCGAAACCTCACCAGAGTAGGATTCCCTCCGCTATAATGGTGGAGGGACCTAATTGCAAAGAATAAAGACAAAGATTGGGGGGTCTCTGTAGAAGTTTTCAAAAGATAGGGGTAGAAATGTAATTGGGCTGGACCTATTTGCAAAGTAGGTCAAGATGAACTCCCCTTACTTCCAAATTTTGGTACAAACCTAATTTGGACCTAAGGAATCCAATGGTGAAGTTGGATTTTAGGCTCAACCACGTTTGACTGGAAAATTTACATAAAAACCCAATTTAGGGTAAATATTTGACTAAGGCACCAATTTAGATCAAAATAGGTTCTAAGGGCCAAATTGAAGGTTCTAAACCCTAGAGAGTATTTTTTCATGATTTTTAGATGGTTTAGGTGAATTTTATCTTGACCAGAACCTTGGTAAATTAAGTGTGTCTATTTTAAGGTTACAAGAAGTCATTTAATTCCTTGAATTTACATGAACCCTTTTCTGCTTGAACCAACCCACTTTTTATCTTGTTAAGACCATTTGACTTGTGTTTAGCCCATGAAAGATCTCGTTTTACTACAATGGTAAAATTACAGTTTTACCCCTTGTTTCTTACTTTTCTCTCGGAATGGTTATTCATGGAATTAGGACATCCAGTTGGTTATGTAGGAGCTTTTGTTCACTTTTCTTGGTCAAAATGAGCTATTTAGGGCTCATGATGGTGTTCCCATCAGTTGCGAGGGGATGGGAAGGGGCTGGTGGCTCACTGACAGAAAGGGAAGGAGATGGAGGTGGTGGTGATGCAGAGGGTGGCGTGGGGTTTTTAGTAGAAGGAGGTTAGGGTTAGGGTTTGGAGGGAGAGGGGGTGGAGTGTGTGCGTAGGTGTGGGAGGAGAGAGAGAGAGTAAAATTGTGGAATTTCACTCGTAAACCTTTCTCCTCCCTGTAAAACCCACAAACTAATCCTAGGGGGTTTTAAGATTGTGCTCGCGCCCCTAACTTTCTGGAAAAACTCCGAATGGTCCTTGGAAAGGGTCATTTCAACATAACAAACTTAAAGGAAGTTTCGTCCCAGAAACTTGAAGAGGACCAAAGTAGGTCAAAAGTGACGTACCCTGAAAAGTGCATAACAAACTTAAAGAGGACCAAAGTAGGTCAAAAGAGACATACCCTGAAAAAGCTCTGGCTACTGCTCTCGCATCGTCACCTCAAGCTCCCAAATTGCCTCCTCGTACCGTTGGCTTCTCCATAAGACCTTCACTAGTGGTACCTGCTTCCGTCTCAGACTCCGGACGACTTTGTCTAGTGTCTGCACTGGCCTCTTAGGATAGGTTAGGTCAGGTCATCTCCCAGCTCGACGCTCTCATGGCTCAAAACGTGGCTGAGATCAGTGATCACACGTGGAACACATCGTGCACTCTAAAGAGCTGGGGAGGAAGGGCAAGTTGGTAAGCAACGGGTCCTACCTGCTCCAAGACCTCAAAAGGTCCTATAAACCTCGGCACAAGCTTCCCTTTCACCCCGAATCGCTACAAGCCATTCATGGGTGAAACACGGAGGAAGACATGATCCCCAACCTCAAACTATACCTCTCTACACTTCAGGTCAACGTAGCTCTTCTGCCTACTCCTGACAATATGGAGTCATCTGTGGATCTACTCGATCACCTCCTAACTTTGGCGTATCAACCTGGGACCAACTTCTCACTTAGCCCCCACCTCAACCCAACTCAGGGGTGTCGTACACCTCCTCCCATACAGAGCCTTATATGGTGCCATGCTGATGCTCAAGTGGTAGCTGTTGTTGTATGCAAACTCAGCCAAAGGTAAATGCTCCTCCTAAGAGCCTCTTCAGTCCAGCACGCAAGAGAGTTGGAGATCCTCAAGAGTCTAATATAATATCACGAGGGACTCCGTGAAGGTGCACCACATCTATATTGTAGCGCTCTACCAACTGTGATGGTCCAAAAGTGACTCGAATCGGCAAGAACCATGTCATTTTTGTCAATCTATCCACTATTACCCAGACTGCATCATGTCATCGCTATCACAAATAACCCCACTACTAGGTCTACAGTGACACTCTTCCACTTCCACTTCAGCACGGGAAGTGGCCGTAGCAACCTTGCAAGCCTCTGGTGCTCAGCCTTCACCTGCTGGCATACCAGACACAGCTGAACAAATCTACCAACATCACACTTCATCCCCCTCCACCAGAAATTGTGTCGTAGGTCGTGGTCATCTTCGTGTTCCCGAGATGTATTGGTGAGTCTGGACCCGTGTGTCTCAATTAGGAGCTCTCTTAATAGCTCCTCGTCTCTAGGAACTCACAAGCATCCCCTCATACGCAGGGCCCCGTCATTGAAAGAGAACTCTCCTGGGTTCCCTGTCAATACCTGGTCTTGTAGTGTCTGCAGGTACAGACCAGTCATTCGTGTAGTAATGATACAATTTATTAGCTCTGGTCATGCCCACCTCATCATTGCCACTGCCCCGTAGTACCCTTGTGACTCCAGGAGTCGCCAACTGCCCACCTCCTCCATGAGTCTCCAACTCTGTGCCTACAGGCTGGCTAAGTGGGCTAGCGCCTTCCAACTCAAGGCATCGTCCACCACATTAGCCTTCCATGGGTGGTAAGAGATGTTGTAGTTGTAGTCCTTCAAGAGCTCTAACCAACGTCTTTGTCTCATGTTGAGCTCCTTCGATCAAACAGGTATCTGAGGCTTTTATGATTAGTAAAGATTTCGAATGTCTCTTTGTATAAGTAGTGCCTCCATGTTTTCAGTGTGATGACAACAGCTACCAGCTCCAAGTTATGGGTGGGGTAGTTATGCTCATGGGGCTTTAGTTGCCGTGAAGCGTAAGCGACAACGTGGCCCCGCTGCATGAGCACACCACCCAATCCCTGCAATGAGGTGTCAGTGTAGACCACGAATCCACCACTGTTGTCTGGGATGGTGAGTACAGGAGCTGAAATCAGCCTCTCCTTTAGCTCTTGAAAGCATGACTCACACTCGTCTGTCCAGGCAAAGGGCACATCTTTCCAGGTCAACTGAGTCATAGCACGTGTGATCTGTGAGAAACCTCGGATAAACCACCTGTAGTAGCCTACCAACCCCAGGAAACTGCGTATCTCTATCACTGTACGCGACCTATCCCACCTAAGGACGACCTCAGCCTTGGCTAGATCCACCACCAACCCGTCTCCTGACATTACAAGACCTAAGAAGGTAACCTGTCTCAACCAGAACTCGCACTTGCTATACTTGGCTTATAGCCAGTGCCGCCTCAAAGTGTCCTGGACCATGCAGAAATGCTGTCCATGCTGTGCCTGATCCCAAGAGTAGACAAGCACGTCGTCAATGAATACTACCACACACTGATCTAGGTACGGCCAGAAGGCATGGTTCGTCAGATCCATGAAAGCGGCGGGGGTGTTGGTCAGCCCAAATGGCATAGCCAAGAACTCGTAGTGACCATACCGCATGCGGAAGGCTATCTTGGAGGCATCGGTCTCCTTGATCCTCAAATGATGGTAACACGACCTCAGATCTATCTTGTAGAACATGCGGCATCTCTCAACTGGTCGAAGAGGTCATCAATACGAAGCAGCAGGTACTTGTTCTTGACAGTGACCCAGTTTAGCTGTCTGTAGTCGACATAAAGCCGAAGGGTATCGTCCTTCTTTTCCACAAATAGGATAGGAGCTCCCCACAGGGAAGCACTGACCCTCACAAAGTCCTTCTCCAATAAGTCATGTAGCTGAGACTTGAGCTCTTATAGCTCAAGTGGGGTCATCTAGTATGGTGCAGTAGAGATGGGGTCGATCCCCAGTACCAGTAAGATCTCGAACTTGATCTCACACTCCAGTGGTAGTCCTAGCAGCTCCTCTGGAAAGACGTCAAGGTACTCGCAGACCACCGAGACACTCTGTAAGTCGACCACGGGGCTAGGCTCTGCTATGACACATGCTAGGATGCCCTCACACCCCTGGATCAGTAGCTTCACTGCTTGAAGCACGGAGATGCACCCAAATCCTCCATCTACTAGCTGGCCGTGGAACTTAAAGGGGGGCAACTCTGATATGGGAAAGACGATCTTCCTCCTGAAACAGTCCACTAGGGCATGATAAATAGCCAGCCAATTCATCCCTAGGATTCTGCTAAAGTCCTCCATCGGGATCACGATCAGGTCAACCAGAAGGTCGTGTCCCCCTATAGCGACCTTACAATCGGTGAAGACCTCCTTGGTAACAAATAACTGTCCGCCTAGGCCTCTAATCTAGAATGAATCTTCTAACAGTATACTATTTAGCCCCAACTAATTGCAAAACTCAAGACAAAAGGTTCCGTGGTACCCAAAATCACAAAGCACGTAAACAAATCTGTCGGAAACTGTAACCATACCTACCATCACAGAACCCATCGCTCTAGCATCTCTGTGAGTCAGGGCGTTGACATGCCTCTCAGGCTCAGGTGTGGAAGAGACAGCCATGCTCTAGGCCAGGCTAGTAGTAGCCAACCGGTACCCTCCTTGTGATTGCTGTCCTCCCCCTCGGGTCAAGTAACCGTGGCCGCCAGATCGGCCTCCAGTACTCGGTGATTGTAGCATCTGGTTTGCTCTAGCCCTAAATGGGTAGTCCCTCCTCATGTCACCCGGTTGGCCACACTGGTAGCAGAGAGGGCAACGACCTCCTCCCTCTATATGTCCCTGCTGGTAACTGGGCAAAAGGTGTCGCCTCCCCTGGCAGCTCCAGGAGTAGCCAGGTTGGTAGGGCCTCTTCTGTCCTCCTCTAGCTCATTTAACACTACGGTGACTCATGCCAAACAAAAGGTTCCCCCTCCGCATCCTCTGAAGGGACATGAGGAGATGGTAGAGGTGGTAGATGCTAAACCTCCTCCCGTACGATCTCCTGAATCAGCTGGACGAGGTCCTGAGCCTGGATGCTCAGGAAGAGGGGTGAATCAACTGTTGCCTCGAGTCCGGCACGTCCGCCCCCTCGTCCATGCCCATGGCCACATCCGTGGCCTGCTATACGAGCTCCTCGATGAGGCATCTCCTACAAGGTGATCAAATGAAAAAACAGAGACTGTCAATGATTCTAAATTACATAAAGAAATAAGACTCGGAAGCGAAGATCAAAGCGATACATTGTGATGGCTATCCTAGTTACATGCACGTGAGTGGTTACTTCCACGCCATTTGGTTTATTTCTTAGGACGACCTTACTCTGATACCATCTTGTCAGGACCCATTCCTAGCTCCCTACAAAACCCAAGAATGGCTCGCCTCGACTAACCCCAAGACCCGCCGTCCAACGAGAAACAACCAAATACATACTATTCCACAACTAGACGTGCAATGTAACTAAGTAGAAAGTACATGGTAGATAGTAAAGGAAATAGAATGGCATATCTCAAGCTATTACAGGTCACTAGCGAAAAGTACTAGTACAAAACATAGGCATCACAATAAAAATTGGTAGAAATATAACAGAACAGTCACTATATGTTACACGTACTCACTAGTAACAAAACTCTACAGCAGAAAAGAAGGAAGGACTACAGTTGGGCTCAATTGGGCACAGCACCCTCAGAATAGGTGGCGCTGGCTGCTCAAATTCCTGACCTGAACATGGCTACAAAATCCGGGGTCAGCTAATGCTGAGTAGAGTGGTGGTTAAGTCATTTACATGCAACATAATTAAACACTAACCAGCTAAACATGCAATTGTTGGTTATTTATTATCATTCGTTTTCATTTATCTCATTTCTGCATTTCTGAGTCAAGCATTATAATCAGGATCTATAACATTGCTAAGTCTTCTTATTCCAGAAGGGAACGATCTAAATTAAGATCTCACTTGTAGTTTTCCCACGATGCAAGATATACACGTGGCATTCTCCTGCCCGAGAGAGTCCCCTGTGGTAATCCTAGACTCAGTCTACTACCCCGAGGTCATGGTCGCGATGTAGTGATGACTACGACACACACGATAAGCGCACGGGTAGCTACCCTACACTAGCATGCGGTTAGTCATTTCCGCTAATGGGTAAGCCCAAAGGTATAGTACAGAATAGCACAGGGCCTTGCCCTCTAAGAACATGGGTCTCTCCCCTTAGAACAAAATAGGGGTCTCACCCCTCCACAATCCATGTACCCTTGTCCGACTATCCTGGTTCACCCAATGGGCCTAACAAGAGTTGGTGTAGGGTGGCTAGTCCTAACCCTGGGCCCCGTGGGGCACTAGCTCCCTCCCTACACTAAGTAGCTCACCTCGGTACCACCTACTTGAGGGCCAAATAGGAGTCGGTGCAGAGTGACTAGTCCTAACCTTGGGTCTCAACCCAAGGGGCGGCTAGCTCCCCTCTCCACTAAAGGGATAATGGCTCCCTTGGTACAGCGTACGCAAGATAGTCGCTCTCCTCGGTACACAAGGGCCAGCTCACTAAAGGGACAGTTGCTTTCCTCAGTATACAAGGGCTAGCGCACTTCCCTTAACCAAGTCCGAACAACTGCTCATAGGCAACATGTTCTGAAACCATCAGGTTTTTCGAACTACAGTATTCTTGGTTTCTTTCTAAAATTCCCCATAGGGTTCGTACATGGACTTTCTTATTTCCATATCTAGTTCATTACATGTAGGATAGGCAATTCAAATTTCACCATCGATTACTTAGTACAGGCTTGTATTTCCATTCATGACATGGTTCATTACAGGTAGTACATGCAACTCATGATTTATATCTTTTCAGGAAACATCAAGGTAACTCATTCATTCATTAACTACACATGCATTTCTTCCAACCCTAGTGTTCATTTCACAACCTAGGGTTCAATCAAATATATTCTAAGTAGCATGGATTTGTCTCTTATCAATCCTAAAGTTCATTCCACATCCTACAGTTCAATAAAATTATTCTAAGTGTGCACTTTACTAATTTAAATCTTAACATTAAAGTAAACCACTCTACCAGAAAACACGGGAGGAATAGGGGGTAGAATCGTAGATCCTGGCGTCACCACGGGCCCCAAACACACTACAGGCTGGAGACCTATACCAGTGACAATCACATCAGATGAGTTCAGAATAGTATATAACTATTACTAACACGTAGAAAACTCGAACGGAAAACAACGGTACTTTACGTAAATCCGACTCCGTCTGGGCCCCAAACGGACCAAAAACATTCACACAAACCAAAATCAAACGTTTGGGAGTAGGCCCAGACATCTTAAATGACGTCAGTAACTCACCTTGTGTTTCTGCATTGCTGGCGGATGTCTGGAACCCCTTTATAGTCATCCGAGGGTCTTCCTAGATTCTGTCAGTGCATCCGAACATCTTATAAGTCTATCAGACGGTTGTGGAGACATCTAGACGTCCTAAAGCACCTCAAAAAGTGTGCTTACATGACTTTCCAAGGCGTGAACTTGCGCATGCAACTGCCGCTCAAAATTTCAATGGTAGAGTAGCTTACGTACATCACGTACATGCATGTAGAGCATATAGAACTCATACCTCGACACTCCACATGATTTCAAACGTCCGACTTCCGCTCCGAATGTCCTACCGCTGCTCCAGACGTCCGATAGATGCTCCAAATGTCTGATACTAGAAAAATCTAGTACGTAGAACTCATCACGATGCTCATCTTCTTGAGGGCCTCCTCCCACAGCACAGCAGCAGTTGCTCCAACAGTTGTAGGTGGTCGAGAGGCTCTCCTCCATGAGCTCCTCCTCCTCATGCGCGTCCTCTCGAGCTCCTATGGGTGCTCGCAACTCCTCCAGCCGTGCCTCCTCCCTCTCGTACGAGAGAGCTCTCTCCTCTCTCACTCCCTCGCTCTCCCTCTCCCACGACTGCAACTTCGGCCGTGGCAAGGGCAGTCCCCACACATGCGACCTCTCCTTCTCGAGCTCCTTTGGCCGTGCACGCTTGGGCTTCCCCGAGGTTCTCTCCTCTCTCCCACACTCTCCCTCTCTCCCTCTCCTCTACGCTCCACCCTTCTCTTTCCTCTTCGTGGCTGCGAGGGGACAGGAAGGGGTTGGTGGCTCACCGGTAGCAAGGGAAGGAGATGGAGGTGGTGGTGATGGAGAAGGTGGCATGGGGTTTCAAATAGAAGGAGGTTAGGGTTACAGTTTGGAGGGAGAGGGGGTGGAGTGTGTGCATGGGTGTGGGAGGAGAGAGAGAGAGTAAAATTGCAAAATTTCCCCCGCAAACCTTTCTTCTTCCCGCAAAACCCACAAACTAACCCAAGGGGTTTTAAGATTGTGCTCATGCCCCAAATTTTTCGGAAAAACTCCAAACGGTCCTTGGAAAGGGTCATTTCACACAAAGATAAGCAAATCCAAATAATTTGAATCAAAAACTAAAATAAATAAGATGAGTTAAGTCTTAATAGGTGGATCCGTAAGGTTAGACACCTTGACCTTGTGAGCTATGGCCTTATTGTTGTGGGTTGAAGACCTAAGAATTTAAGGTAGTTGGTAGCTACCAATGATCAAGCTTGGAACTCAGGTAGTTTTCAATTGTGATGATGAGCTATGTGCTATCACCAAAATGAGGTACCTGTACGTACTTGAATTCGACTGGGCATGAGGTATTCATAGCAAGAAGCTCAAAAGATGCCCACAAGAGCAAATGACACTAGGATACCTAGTACTCCTAGCGTAAGCTCAAAAAGGTGCCCATAGGAGAGGATGATGCCAAAGTACCATAGGGGATGGTAATGTCCTCATCTAGTGGCGATTTGTGATGACACATCCGGAGGGTGAGCTCCTGCAAGAGCGTTGATGTGACTCGACAACATCTAACCACACTTGAAACCAATGATCAGGAATGATTAATGACTGAACTTCGTATGACCGAAAGTGAGCTTGCACTTTGCGTCCACGAGATATTTGGCTAGGGTAGTACCCTCGTAAACCATAAAATGACTTTTCTTCCTACTCAAGACTAAGTTAACCTCAATAATTTTCTCCAAATTTGAGAGACAAGAATCAAAGAAATCTCCAAATACAGAAAAGTCATCCATAAAGATTTCTAAATAATCACCAATTGTTATAATCAAAGCTTCTACCCTAGTAGAAACTTAAGTCAATTTACCAATTACCCAAGATCTGGCCATCCAACATATAAACATAAAGCAATAAAATTCATTCACAGTGCATCACATCAGAGAAATAATTTGAAACAAAAGGCAAAGCTAAACTCGAAGATATCACTAGAATAATCGTAGCCATCATATGTATTGTTCATAATTGAAGAAAGCAGAACAAAAGTATTGGAAGAAGTTGAAATAGAGTACTGAAGAAAATTAATAGGAAAAATCATGAAAACTAAGAAAATATGACTACAACTACCAGACTACAATGCTACACTCGGATTACCACCGTCAGCTCCTACAATTGAAAAGTTTGGCTATATCTCACCAAGGCCTAAGTACAGAGCCCACAGAAAATGTCAGCATATGCTGAGTAGAGTAGCAATGTAAAAAGTGAAGAGCACACTAAGCAAGTGCAGGAAATAAAGAAAAAAAATGGGTACTAATCTTAATTATTCAAGTTTCTTTCATTTATTCTCATTATCTTTCCTTTACATATTTCAATTGTTATATGCCCAAATCGATCTTGCTACATTATCCTAGATGGTAGATTGAATATGGTACATCTCCTTGACTTAGGAGATGGCCTGCACCTACTCTATCACTTGGTTAACCACCCTAAGGTCTTAGCTAACAAAGTAAAGTGGTGACTACAATCCATGTGATATGCATGCGAGGAGCTACCCTATGTTGGCATACGACCAATCGTTTCCACTATAGGGTACGAAACAAACAGCTCCAACCCCTCATATTAGTAATGCGTGCCAAAGCACCTTGCTACTCGGTTGGCCAAAATACCCTAACAAAGAAATCATAGGGAGGTGGGAGGCTAGCTCACTCATTGAGACATTCTTTGCCCTAAATAGGTAGAGCCGACCATGTCATTGATATCGGCCTTGGGACTAAGTTTCAAACTATCCTCAAAGGTTTTTCATTTACCAACCAATATCCATTAATAAGTTACCAAATTTAGTAACTTCCATTCATAATTCTGTCATTTGTTCTATCCCAAGTATGGTAGATATTTCTATTTCTTTTTCTTTCTTTCATTTTAGCCTCTTCAAAAATTCCCATCATTTATGTATTCCATTAATTACAACAAATTCTTTTATTAATCGAGAGATTATTTAATTTAATAAGCTAGACAAAGATTGACATCTCATTATACATGGGTTTATAGGCATTGAATTACCATCCCAATTATGCATATGAGTATAAACAGATTGTCTGACCATTCACAACATTAACAATTACAAATTCATCATTAAATCAAGCAACTCCACTTTTTAATCTTATCAATCAAGTACCCAAAGTACTCAACAAGTGAAATATAGGATTAAAAATAATCTTACTCAAGCATTTAATCATGCATCGTAAACTACGAGAAAAGAACAATAGGGATATGATGCGAAATTTTATATGGTTTGTAAAATACGTCGTTGTAATGGGCAAAATCGATCAACTCTTAAATTTATATTCCTAGATAGGGGAGTATCTAGGGTTGTCCAAGTAGGCTAAATGTTTGCAAAATTAAATCCCTTGCTTGAAAATCGAGCTCAACTTTCTATTTGGTATTTTAAATATATATATATTAGTTTTGAAATAATGAGGGCAAAGTGCAAATTGTGACGGAAAAGTGCTAACACCTAAAATGCTAAGCTAAAACTTAAGAGATGAAAATGTCCACTACCTAAGCTCACTCTAGGCAAGTGGAGGCCTAGAGTAATTAGGAAGTGGAAGTAGAATAAGTGCTAGAACAAAAGTAAAAATTGCAACAAGAAATTAAAAAGAAGGCAATTTAATTAAGCAGAATTTATGTTCTCTTACAAAGACAAGTAGAGGAATGCTTCTACTAGAAATGTAAAATATAAAAGCAATAGAAGAAACACAAATCCTCCTGTAGAATCTAGTGAAGAAGGGAGTCTTCTTGCTCCAAGCCTAGCTGCTCCTTGTCTTGAAAAGAGGGTCTCCTTCTTCTCCTTCCTTGAAAGCTCATCCAAGGTAGATGCTCTCCACCTTCAAGACCTCCTCCAAGGGTGGATGTGCACCATGCCCAACCTCAAGTTCTCCTCCAAGGTGGCATGGACCACCTTCAAGACCTCCTCCAAAGGTCTTCCTTGCCTGGCTCCTGCTTTGGCTAGCATGGGCTCAAGAGAGAAGGGAAGAGGGGAAGGCACCAAAGGGACAGAATATCCCCTTAATCTTCTTCTTCTTCTTCTCTCTTAGGCGTGGGCTCTAGGTAGAGTATGAGAGGAAATTTGCTAGCCAAGGATGGTTTGAATGGTGGTGGGTAGTGGTCTATTTATAGGGTAGGATGAGGAGTTAAGGTGACTCTTGAAATGGAGGGCTAAGATGGGAGGATGGAGGTGGCTAGGTGATCCAAGGGTTAAGGATGGTTGGCACTGTGGATTCCTCCCTACCAGGAGGGGTGACGTAATAATTGCGGAAATAAAATATAAACAATCTCACAAAATACAATCACACAAAGTACACAAAGATTTTTAGGTGGAAACCCAAACCGGGTGAAAACCACCACCTAACCCTCTCGAGTTAGGATTTTCCGATCAACCAAGTTGATCAAAATCCACTAAATGAATCACTTTAAACGAGGGTGATTCAACCTCAATTACAACCATGCTACAAGTGCGAGGGTAGCATTCCTCAACCCCTTCTCTTCACGAGAAAGATTTTGTCAGACGAAGGAGACGGGAATTCGCAAAGCGAATACCCAACCAAATAACAAAGACAAAATAACAAATAGTCCTATAGAGCCACCAAAGTAATTTTAAACCTAAGCTTCTATAGGAATTAAGAAACTCCCCTTTGCAAGGAGTGCGTCGAGTCGATGACACGGGTGCGTGAGCCACGCGATGGCGCAACGTCGCTCTCGTGAACTATGGCGGGAGAGCAGGTGCGCAAAGGCTTGATGCTCTCTAGATGAAGAATTAGAGCTTGGAGAGCAAGAGAGACACAAAATGATTTGAAAGTGTATTGCAAGGTGTGTGTCTTGTGTTTCTAGGTGTGTGTTGGTGTGCAAGAGGTTCCCCTCTATTTATAGAGGCCTTAGGAAGGCTTTGGATGGCTTAGGAAAGGCTCCATAGCTGTTGGGTGCAAAGCCCAAGTGAATCAACCCGAAATCAGGAACAATCATTGCATTGACAGGGTAATCAGACGTCTAATTCTGGCATCAGATGTCTGGAAGACCACTTTAAGACGTCTGATTTCAAGGTCAGACGTCTGATTTCGTGCGGGTTCTTTCCTAACTTGAATCAGATCTAAACAGGGTTCTTGTGCAAGTCCATCAGACGACATATAGGACTTCTAGCACTATGTCTGGACGTCTAGAAACCTACTTTTTCTGTGGGAATGGATTTCCAAACGTTGCAACGGCTAGAAAGTCTCTGAGAATCGATTTTGGGTCAGTCAAGGCAAAACGGTCAATTATCAGACGTCTGGAAAGGCCTATGGACGTCTGATAAGGCTCAATTATCAGACTTCTAGAAAGGCCTATGGACGTCTGATAAGGCTCTAACGGTCATATTCTTGAGTGTTCGCTAAGCCAGCCAACAGTCCACTAATTGGATGTTTGGTAAATTCATCAGACGTCTCCTAAGACGTCTGGTCTAAGGTCTAGACATCTGATTTCATCAGACAGAACTACCAGGTCCGGCCTAAATGTTTATCAGACATCTGAATCAATAGTCAGATGTCTTAAAACATATTATCAGACGTCTGGAAATGCTATTTGAACCCTATATTGGTTTTCTAAGTTCTCTACAGAAAACCTAAGTATCCTAGGGTTGTGCCGGTGTTCCTAGGACTACTATTAGGGTACTTTGAGGCTCTTTAACATGAATCTAAGTAACAAAAATAAAGAGCAACAGAAGAAACGAAAAATACAAGGAGTACAAGAGAAGGAAATCTATCATATTCTTCATCTCCTTCCTTCTTCAATCTATCGCTCCTCGCGAATCTCCTCTATTTTCCATCAAGCTCCTCCAATCCATCCTGGATGCGAGCTCGAACTCCGTCTGGTCACGTCTACATTTGCAATTGACCTGAAATCTAAGACTCCAAGTGCAAATGTTAAATAACATGTGTTTTGTTATCATCAAAACAAATGATCGTGGTGCTCTAGCACCAACAATCTCCCCCTTTTTGATGATGACAAAGCCATAAATAATAATGCAAAAAATCCTCCTCCTTTTTGACATTATCAAAAAGGTTTGATTGATTTTAAAATTTATATAACTCCCCCTTAAAACATGCTCTTCTATAAATTTCTTTTAACAAAGGTAATGTCCTCCCCTTTTTTTATAACAACAAGATAGCTATTATTTTTCTCCCCCTTTCTAAAGGAAATTTAGCTACCTTATATCTCCCCCTTAAAAATTGACAATTAGCTTATAAATTTTTTTGCTCCCCCTATCTAAATGCTTATGATAAAAAGATACGGTAAATGGTTTTTACCTCACCTACCATGGCCAATAAAATTGCCCGAATGGTGGTGGTGGATGCCACATCGGATGGGGCTCCCATCCGTAGCTTGGAGGCTCAGGCATTGGCGTCGGTCTCCAGTCTGGTGGTCGACGTGCAGCGGATCCGTCATTTGTTTGCCGTCTCGTCGGTCTTCTTGTTCTCCTCCTTGGTCTACTCCTTGGTTCTCCCAACTCGAGTTGACCAGCCTTGAGCTTGTAGGTCCAGTCCTTCGTGTTGTAGCTATCTCTGAAACCTACAAAACAGGATTCTAAATCTTCCTTCGGTATCCAAGTCAGCTTGGATCTGGATCTGTTAGCGGGTTTCCTTGATGGAGATCCTTTCTCAACCTTAGGGCTATATAGGTTATCTACCCTATTTATCAATTTATTTGATTTTTCCCTAAGACATGCAAGTTCATTTTCTATAATATTCATCTTAGTCTTTAAATCAGAAATTTCTATTTTTAGATTAACATTTTCCTCAATCAATTTATTATTTTCATTGATGAGGTTTTGATTTTCTAATAATAGGTTATCATTTTTAGGACTAGCTTCTAGATCCTTAAGTTTTATTTCTAACCTATCATTTTCAGATTTAAGAAAAATAAGATTCTTTTTCATGCTTTTGTTTTCTATTTTTAGTGATTTACTAAGCTCATACAACTCATTAAAAGCATCTTGTAAATCCGAGTTTACCTCATTGTCGCTATCGTCGCTGTCGTTGTCACTTTCTCCGATTGCCATGAAACCAAGGCACGCGGTTTCCTTCTCCCTGAGATCTTCTTCCGAGCTTGTCTCCTCATGAGTGCCTTCCAACCTCCTCCATATCTCGTGGGCAGTGGTGCACTCTTGGATTTGTTCGAATTCCTTCGGACTCAACGTGCAATACAAGGCATTCATTGCCTTTGCGTTGACTGAAAGCTCTCGAATCTGTAGTTGCGAGTAGCCTCCTTAGGGTCGCTTCGGGATCTCGTATGGGGTTTCGCAACATCCCCATATCTCAAACTCAGTGGCTTAGAGCCATGTCTTCATCTTCAACTTCCAATATTCGAAGTCCCTCCCGTCAAAATAGGGTGGTCGGACGGTGGACTACCCTTCGAAGATTCTGATTACGGCTATGCTCCCCTCCATGATCTTCATGCCGGGTGCTACTCCGATCTCGTAAGAACCTGCTCTGATATTAATTGTGGATTCTTCCCTACCAGGAGGGGGGACGTAATAATTGTGGAAATAAAATATAAACAATCTCACAAAATACAATCACACAAAGTACATAAAGATTTTTAGGTGGAAACCCAAACCGGGTGAAAACCACCACCTAACCCTCTCGAGTTAGGATTTTCCGATCAACCAAGTTGATCAAAATCCACTAAACGAATCACTTTAAACGAGGGTGATTCAACCTCAATTACAACCACGCTACAAGTGCGAGGGTAGCGTTCCTCAACACCTTCTCTTCACGAGAAGAATTTTGTCCCACGAAGGAGAAGGGAATTCACAAAGAGAATACCCAACCAAATAACAAAGATAAAATAACAAATAGTCCTATAGAGCCAACAAAGTAATTTTAAACCTAAGCTTCTATAGGAATTAAGAAACTCCCCTTTGCAAGGAGTGCTTCGAGTCGATGACGCGGGTGCATGAGCCACGCGACGGCGCAACGTTGCTCTCGTGAACTATGGTGGGAGAGTGGGTGCGCGAAGGCTTGATGCTCTCTAGATGAAGAATTAGAGCTTGGAGAGCAAGAGAGACACAAAATGGTTTGAAAGTGTATTGCAAGGTGTGTGTCTTGTGTTTCTAGGTGTGTGTTGGTGTGCGAGAGGTTCCCCTCTATTTATAGAGGCCTTAGGAAGGCATTGGATGGCTTAGGAAATGCTCCATAGCCGTTGGGTGCAAAGCCCAAGTGAATCAACCCGAAATCAGGAACAATCATTGCACTGACAGGGTAATCAGACTTCTGGAAGACCACTTTAAGAGGTCAGACGTCTGATTTCATGCGGGTTCCTTCCTGACTTGAATCAGATCTAAACAGGGTTCTTGTGTAAGTCCATCAGACAACATATAGGACGTCTGACACTATGTCTGGACGTATGGAAACCTACTTTTTCTGTCGGAATGGATTTCCAAATGTTGCAACGGCTAGAAAATCTCTGAGAAGAGATTTTGTGTCAGTCAAGGCAAAACGGTCAATTATCAGACGTCTGGAAAGGCCTATGGACATCCGATAAGGCTCAATTATCAGACGTCTGGAAAGGCCTATGGACGTCTGATAAGGCTCTAACGGTCATATCTTGAGTGTTTGCTAAGCCAGCCAACGGTCCACTAATTGGACGTCTGGCAAATTCATCAGACATCTCCTAAGACGTCTGGTCTAAGGTCTAGAGTCTGATTTTATCAGAAAGAACTACCAGGTCCAGCCTAAATGTTTATCAGACGTCTGAATCAATAGTCAGACGTCTTAAAACACATTATCAGACGTCTGATCTTGGAATTAGACGTCTGGAAATGTTGTTTGAACCCTATATTGGTTTTCTAAGTTCTCTACAGAAAACCTAAGTATCCTAGGATTGTGCTGGTGTTCGTAGGACTACTGTTAGGGTACTTTTAGGCTCCTTAACATGAATCTAAGTAACAAAAATAAAGAGCAACAGAAGAAACGAAAAATACAAGGAGTATAAGAGAAGGAAATCTATCATATTCTTCATCTCCTTCCTTCTTCAATCTATCGCTCCTCGCGAATCTCCTCTGTTTTCCATCAAGCTCCTCCAATCCATCCTGGATGCGAGCTCGAACTCCGTCTGGTCACGTCTACATTTGCAATTGACCTGAAATCTAAGACTCCAAGTGCAAATGTTAAATAACACGTGTTTTGTTATAATCAAAACAAATGATCGTGGTACTTTAGCACCAACAGGCACCACCTAAGGAGTGTAAGGGGGGTAGTTATGGGTGGCCAAGGGACACCTAAAAGTGGCACCAACCGTGGAGAGATGCCATGGGTTGGCACCAACTTCTAGGCTTCTAGAAGGGGGGATTATGTGGATGGTGGAGATGGGTTTAAGGGAAGATGTGTGGTGGAGATGAAGGGGGTTTTTGGAGGGAAAAAGTGGCGCCAACGAGGTAGTTAGGGTGGTTTTGGCACCACTTTATGGTGTCTTTTGGAGGTAGTGGGTTGGCTAGGTTGGCGCTAGGGTGAGGTGGAAGTAGGGTTAGCTTATGTGGAGCTAGTTGGTGGAGTTGTTAGGTAGGGTTTTTAGGTGGTAAAAGCCAAGGGAGCTAGAGAATAGCTAAGCTAGCTTAACTAATGATGGAGTAAAGGAAGTGGTGTTGGAGCTAGGGTTTGGAGGGAGGACTTGGATCTGAAGAATCTGGAGCTGAAGTGGAGCTGGTAGCTACTGAAGAGGTCAACATGGGGCTACTCTAGCTGGCTTAGCTTGTTAGTTCTTTGCTAGCTTCTAAGCCAAGCTAAAGTGAGCTGGCTTCTGTTGAATGAAGCTGAGGTGGGCTAGGCCTGGTGCTCTCAGGGAGGATTGAGCTGGTTGGGACAACTAAGGTAGCTTAGCTCAACCAAGTTGAGCTAAGCTGAGTCCTCGGGAGCTGGACTTGAGCTTCCTGAGCTGGGATAATTTCTTCTTCAGCTGGCTGGAGATGACTGGAGTTGGATCTAGCTGGATCTGAGCTGGATGAACTCCAGTCAACTCAGCTAAGCTAGCTAGAGCTCCCTATGGACTAGTGGGAGCTGAGATGAGCTAGACTCAACTGAGTTGAGCTGGATCTGAGCTAACCTGAGCTAGGGTGAGCTAAGATGAGCTCTCTTGAGCTACCATTCAGCTGAGATTAACTGAATCAAGTTAGGATGAGCTAACCCTAGTACAAGTGAGCTAGATTCCAGCTGTGGTGAGCTGGATCAAGCTGAGTTCCAGCTAGTCTGAGCTCCTCCTTCACCATTTGCCTTCTTGAGTGCTAGGGTTTTAGGGATCTACATACCTGTTCATCCCTAACACTTACAAACACGCATTAAAACAACAAGAAAATATGCAATGCATGCCTATCCTAGTTAATGCCTAAATGCAGCCCAAAAACCCATTTGCGGAGAAAAATCCTAAGAGCTAGGTTTGTTTTAATGCATAAGAATGATAATAAACTAGCATTTATCACACAGCCATGCTTATCTTTTGCTAGTCTCTTAGCTAAACTTTAAAAAATTTTTGGAAAATTGAATTTTTGGGAAATCTAATTTTTTCGACATTTGAGGAGAAAAAGATTAAGGGACCTTGGTTGATCTAAACACAGGAGGCACGGGATTTGTTAAGGATAAACATCGAGATTTGTTTTTGGATCAAAACTTAAATAAAACAGGATCAATATATCCCCCAGAAAATTCACAAATTAACCCCTTGTTAATTCAGATGACTTGAAATTTTTGTTTTTAGGATTTTTCTGGCTCTTGAATCTGATTCGCAACTTGCAAAATCCTTTAAAACCTTATATCCGTGCTTGTGAAAAGCCAACATTTATAGGGGCATGTTTTAGGTTAATTTTTTTTTTCTCTCCCACATGCTTATTTTTAGCTTAGTCTTACAACAGATGTGTTGGGATCATCATTCCCGTTACCAATCCTCGAGGGGGCTCTAGCACTAGTACTTCAAGATAGCACTATCCATGACACCACCTAGGAGCTCACAACCCTAAAACACAATGCGGTGTAAAGGGGCGCTCCAAGCAAACTCAAGCTCTTGCTTCGACACTATGGGTAGAGCACCGTCCAAGACACTTGAGCTGCTAAAATGCGCTTTAATGCTTTGTCTAAAGATATGAAATATAGATATATAGCAGCACCGAGGTGGTAACATGTTCACATCACGTCCTCAAAGGAGGTATTGTCCTCCTCCTCAGCGGTGGGAACTCAAACCAATGATTTGCTTCAGACTTTTACTAAATCCAAACACGGGAGTTTTTCTAATTTTTAGTTATTTTTAAGTGTTGGCTTGTGTGTGAAAATTGACACAAGAAGTTTCTCAAGACATGCAAGTTTTTGAATCAGAAACTAAGTCAAATACTTTCCACATTACAAAATAGGATCAAGTCACCTGAACTACCATGTGTTTAGGTGAAATTTTTAGAGAAGGATATCTGATCTAGTCTAAAATAGACCCTGAAATTCTAATGATCAGATCCACATCCTCATCCTTAGTTTGTTAAATATTAAATCCCATTGTACCAACAGTGAGTTTTTCGACTTTAGTCCCGATTTCAAAATTTTTCCTCAAAAAGTTTTCAACATTTTTATTTTTTTGGGTATGCAAGCAGGAAAATAAACTAAAGAAAAATGCTTGTTTTTAGGTTTTTAAAATCCTAAATCGATCGTCAGATTTTAAAAACACCCCCCATGCTTAAGATATGCAATGTCCTCATGCATTAGGAGGGAAAAGGGATCACCTTAATGAAGAGCGGTAGGGTTTAGGATGGTTAAAACCTGGAAAAAGAAAGAAAAGGGAAAGCAAGAAAAAATGATTGGTTACCTCCCATCCAGTACTATCTTTTATGCCATTCAGCCGAACATAGTGTGCATCAGTGATCAAAGGTGGCTGGCTCAGTGAAATTGAAAGATTCAGATGGAAGATTCGGCGTATGATCAAAATATGACTTTAAACGTTGGCTGTTGACTTGAAATATCGAATTAGTTTTTGGATCAAAAAGATCAACAGCACCGTAGGGATATGTTTTATGGACAATAAAAGGGTCGGTCCATTTAGATTTTAATTTTCCAGGAAAAAGACGTAATCTCACATCAAAAAGCCAAATGCATTAATTAATGTCAAAGTGTTTCCAAACAATGTATTTATTGTGAAATTTCTTTGTTCGATCTTTATAAATCCTCGCATTTTCATAGAAAAAATTACGTAATTCTTTCAATTCAGTTAATTATAATTTTCTATGGATACCAGCATCCGATAAATCCATGTTGAGTCGTTTTATTGCCCAAAAAGCACTATGTTCTAGTTCTACCGGGAGATGGCATGCCTTCCCAAAAATCAGACAGAAGGGAGACATGCCGATCAGAGTTTTAAAAGCGGTTCGATAGGCCCATAAAGCATTGTCCAATTTGGTGGACCAATCTTTACGGTTGGACTTAACCATCTTTTGTAAAATATTTTTAATTTCCCGGTTAGAAACTTTTGCCTGGCCATTTGTTTGGGGGTGATAAGGTGTGAAAATTTTATGATTAACCCCATATTTAGAAAGAAGGTGATGGAATTGTGAGTGAGTGAAATGTGAGTCTCCATCACTGATAATGGCTTTTGGAATGCCGAATCTTGAGAAAATATTTTTCTTAAGAAATTCGACAACCACGCAATGATCACTAGTGTGGGTGGGTATTGCTTCTATCCATTTTGAAACATAGTCGACTATGACTAGTATATATAAATACCCACCAAAGTTGATGAACGGTCCCATGAAGTCGATGCCCCAAACATCAAAAATTTCAACCTCTAAAATAGGATTAAGGGGCATCATATTCTTTTGAGTCATGTTGCCGATGCTCTGGCAATGCACACAGGACCGAACAAAGTCATGAGCATCTTTGTGCAAGCTAGGCCAATAGAATCTCGCATTAAGGATTTTAGCTGCTGTTTTTTTGCCCAAAAAATGTCCGCCACAGGCCATTGAGTGACAATGTATCAAAATATCATGGATTTCAGAATCAGGTACACATCGTCGAATGACCTGATCGACACATGCGGAAAAGGTCGGGCTCCTCCCAAAAATAGTATTTAATATCAGCAAAGAACTTATCCCATTTTGTTTTTGGCCAATCAACAGTGATTTGTTCTATTGCTAAATAGTTTGTGATGGGTGCAAACCAAGGGAGTGTTGCAGCAGCTAAAATGCTTTCATCGGGGAACTGATCAGGTGGGGTCATTATGTCATTCGTCATAAGACGAGAGAGATGGTTGGCCACTACATTATGCAATCCTGCCTTATCCTTGATTTCCAGGTCAAATTCCTGGAGCAGAAAAATCCAACGAATAAGGTGGGGTTTCGCATCTTTCTTTGTCAGCAAATATTTAATTGCTAAGTGGTCAGTATATACAGTGACATGTGACCCTAAAAGATAAGATCTAAATTTTTCTAAGGCAAATGCAATGGCAAGAAGTTCCTTTTCAGTAATCGTGTAATTCCGTTGTGCATCATCAAGATTTTTGCTAGCATAATAGATCACAACAGGTTTCTTGCCAATTCTTTGCCCTAGAATGACCCTTACAACAAAATATGAGGCATCTGTCATAATTCAAAGGGACTATTCCAATCAGGTCCCTGCAAAATTGGTGCCTCAGTAACCTCTTTCTTCAACCTCAAGAAACTCTCCAGGCACTTATCATTAAAATCAAATGGCTGGTCTTTAGTGAGTAGCTGACTTAAGGGCTTGGAGATTTGGGAAAAATTTTGTATAAATAGACAGTAGAAACCCACATGACCCAAAAAGGATCTGATCTGCTTGACAGTAGTGGGCGGTGGGAGCTTAGATATGGCATCTATTTTTGCTTTATCTACCGTGATTCCTTATTTTGAAATAACATGGCCCAAGACAATACCTTCCTAGACCATGAAATGACTTTTTTCCCAACTGAGGACCAGATTGACTTCTATGCATTTTTGGAGAGTTCTTTCAAGATTTTTGAGACAATGGTCAAAGGAATCTCCAAAAACAGAGAAGTCATCCACAAAGACTTCTAAGCATTCACCTACCAGGTTTGAAAAAATTGCAAGCATATACCTTTGAAAAGTCATAGGTGCATTGCAACGACCGAAGGGCATCCTTCGAAAAGCAAAGGTTCTGAAGGGGCAGGTGAAAGTTGTCTTGTCCTGGTCCTCAGGATGAACCGCTACCTGATTATAGCCGAAATAACCATCCAGAAACAGTAAAAATCTCGTCCGGCTAATCACTCCAAGATTTAATAAAGGGGAGCAGGAAATGGTCCTTCTTGGTGGCGGTGTTTAATTTTCTGTAATCGATACACACACGCCAAGAAGAGGCGGTTCGAGTGGTTACATTCTCCCCATTATCATTAGTGACAATTGTTAGTCCAGCCTTTTTGGGCACAACTTGTGTTGGACTAACCCAAGAGTTGCTAGAAATGGGGTAGATGATATCAGCATCAAGCCACTTAATAATTTCCTTTTATACCACCTCCTGCATAATAGGGTTCAAGCGCCTTTGTGGTTGGCGAGAGGGGCGAGAATCATCCTCTAAATATAGACAATGTGTGTAATAGGACGGATGATTACCCTTAAGATCAGAAAGGGTCCAGCCAATAGCTTTTCAATATTTACTCAAAACCTGAAGAAGTTTGTGCTCTTGTGCATCGGTAAGTCCAGAATTTATAATCAGGGGCAGGGTCTAATTAGGACCCAGGAAGACATATTTAAGGGAGTCAGGCAAAGGTTTTAATTCCAATTGTGGGCCCAACTCCGAAAGAATTTCTGCTTTATGAGTTAGTGGGTAGGTGAGAGTGAAAGGGTCAGCTGGAGGGTTAGCTGAATGTGTGGTTAGGGTGGAAGGGTGAGAAGAAGTGGATTGTTCAGGAACCGTATTCATGGTAAACCAAGAGCCTAATTGGGAAATTTGCAAAGTTTCCTCCACAATATTTTCTATTTCTGAATCCGAATCATCAAAGAAATTTGGTTCTTGGAACCGACTAGAAGCTTGGAAAATGTCTAGGGCTACAGATTCACTGCCACACATGATCTTCATCTTTCCAGAATCGCAATCAATATTTGCGCGGGCGGTGGCTAAGAATGGTCTTCCAAGAATAATTGGGGCAAACTTTAGTGCTTTCGGTACCTCTATGTCCAGGACTAAAAAGTCTACTGCAAATAGACAATTTTTGACCCGGACAAGAACATCCTCAACAATTCCCCTTGGTTTAATTGTAGATCGATTTGCTAATGGAGAGTAACCTCGACAGGCTTTAATTCACCGATCTTAAATTCCTCAAAAACAATTGTGGGGATAAGATTAATTGAGGCACCAAGATCCAACAAAGCGAGACTAAAAGAAGTATCATTAATGATAACTTGAATCAGGGGGCACCAGAATCTTTTCTCTTGAGAGGCAATTGACTTTGCACAACTGAGCTGACTATCTTAGGAAGGATCACCTTTCCTAAATTTTGGGGTTGCCTTTTCGGAGTACACGTATCTTTTAGGAATTTTGCATAGGTAGGGATGTATTTTATGGCATCTAGGAGAGGGATATTAATTTCAACTTGCCCAAATAAATCCATTAATTCCTTCTCAGTGGGCTCGGATTTTTTCTTTTTCTTATTTGTTGAAGAGTGGAGGGCTTGTGGAAATGGAGCTGGGTTTCCCTATTTTGCATTAATTGGTTCTTGAACAATATAAGAGAGAGATAGGGAAAAGTTAATCTGTGTTTCATTAAAATGGGTTTCTTTAACAAGCATGGGATTGTGAGTGGTTTTCCCATTCCTCAAAGTAATTGCATTTACAGTCTGGTTGTTTCTAGGATGAGGACAAGAAGCCTAACTATTATTGAAACCCGGTGGATGCTAAGGTGCTGGTTGAATGGATTGACTGGGATATCCACCTTGGAACTGATTCCTTTGATTATTTGGGTTGGGCATGGGTTGGGAAGGTAAATTCCCAATAGGTCGATGATCAGGAGTAACCTTAACTTGGTGTTGCAAGTTGGTAATCATGCGGGTTACTTCTATCATTTGAGTCAACATTCCTTGCAGAGCTTTCATGACTTGATTGTTAATATCATCCTGGGATGGTCCAGGTTGATACATAGGTTGCCCATAATTCCTAAAATAGTTTTGTTTGGGAAAAGGAATCGGGTTCGGGTTTTTCCAGGAGTGATTCGGGTTAGTCCTCTAGTTTTGATTGAAAGTGTTGGAGGGGTTTCTAAATTGTTCTTGGTAAGCATAAATATTTTCCGTAGTTAGATCAAAATTCCTAGTCAAATCCTACAGGAAATCAGCTGGAAATTGCCGACCAACAGATGTGGCATCAATGTTGTGCAGATTTTCTCTTCGGAGAAGTTGTGGAGGGTTAATATGTGGAGAGTTAATGTGTGGAGCTTGTTTATTTGTAAGCTTTTCTTCCATTTTCTTTTGGTGAATTTGCATCTGGTCCAGTCGTTGAGCTAACATATATAGATCATGTTGAGTGACTGAAATAGAGGTGGATTTGGAGTCAATTTCATGGACTCCATGTCTGGGGTTTTGTGTTCTACCAAAAGTGTCCATTGAAGTCATATTAAATGAGTTTTCACTCATTTCTTCAAAGAGGCGATAGGCACTTTTGACATCCTTGTTAAGGAAATCGCCCCCACATGAGGCATCCACAAATCGTTTCAATTGATATTCTAATCCATGATAGAAGATCTGCACTAACTGCCATTGTGGAATTTCATGGTGGGGATAACTTCTTAGAAGTTCTTGAAATCTTTCCCAGGCTTCGTGGAGGGGTTCACCGATTTTTTGTTGAAAGGTCGTTATGGATCTTCTTAACGCATTAGTTCGACCAATCGAAAAATTTTTTTTGAGAAAAGTGCCTTTTAATTGGGGCCAGGTGGTAATAGGGTGCCCAACCATTCTAAACCAATGAGACGCTTTGTCTTTAAGAGAGAGAGGAAAAAGTCTCATTAACCACATGCCTTCTTGCACATTGCGGGAACGAGTGGTCTGAGTGAGGATAGTTAATTCCTCAAGATGACAAAAAGGGTCCTCTCTTGGAAGACCATGAAAATGCTTGATGAGGTTTAGAATGGCTGGTTTGATTTCAAAATCCCCTTATGGTATGACCACCCTAGGTCTTTCCTCATAATTGGAAGGATCATAGAAATCCTTCAGAGGAACGACAGGCTGTTGGCAGGTGACGTGCCTTCGTGCGTGTGTGTTAAGAGGTGTCGTTATAGTTGCACTTGATACGTCGGTTTTAAAAGAAGTAAACGGAGGTGAGTTCGAGTGTCGATCTCAGGGAGGCATGGAAATCGGATTTTGTTTACCACTTGTTGTCACGAAAAAGGCGGAGTTTTGCTTGCGAAAGAGACGGTTTTGAAAAGCGAGAGATAGAGAGAGAGTTTTAGGGTTAGAAAGCTCTTGGTTTTGATCATGCACTTTAAACAGAAAGTAAAATGGCAACTAAATGGAAAATAATTTCATTAAACATGCATTCATAGTTCATGGTTTACAATATTAAATACATGCTTCAACAAAAGTAAATGAAAGCTCAAAAGAGAGAGAGAGAGAGGTAGAGAGAGAGTGGAGAGCGACGAGGCAGCCACGGCGGTGGAGGAGGCTCCGTCGACGGCTCGTCATCTCCGGCGATTACAAGAGTGCCTAAGACTAGCTAGGAGAGGAGTGGAGTAGTTGCAAGTGGGAGAGGATGCCTTGAATGGTGGTAGAAGGGCGTTTAAATAGAGTTAAGGGCTTCCTAAAAGAAATATGTGCTTTAGTGACATCCAGAACGTCGCTAAAATCGCTTCCAGATACGTCGGTGAAGGCCTTCTGCCGCCGATCAACCGCCCGCCCCCTCTCTCTCTCCAAGCGCGATCCGTGGATGATGAATTCGATCGGACGGTTGAGATCCTCCCGCGCCCGTGCTGAGATCGCGCTTCGGGCGCGCATGCGCGCGCGCGTTTGCGCCCGGCGTGCGCGCACGCGTGGGCGCTCGGGCACTGTCGTCGCACCGCGTGGCGCAATCCTGACCGCCTGCTGCTGATCGGGCGGCTCAATTTCGCCGCGCCCTTCGCTCGCGCTTGATTTGCGCTCCGCGCGATTTGAACGGGCGTCACTGCGACGCGGGCGTGCGCGCTAACCGTTGCGCCACGCCCGCGCTTTGTCGCGGCGACCGCAGGCGAGCGCGCGGATCTCGGCCGTTCGATCGAAGATCAACGGCCAAGATTCGTTCTGGGCTGGCTTGAGGGCGAGAGAGCGGCGAGGGCGGGGCGACGTGGCGCGTTCTGGGTCGTTGATCCCAGATCAACGGTCATGATTTCTTAGGCCTATTGTGGGAGCTCCGGATGTCGGATTTGGCTGATCTTGAGTCCGTTGGACTTCGTTCGTCGTCCTGAATCCATCCGTGCGGTCCGATTGCTCATCTGAGGCCTGCTTTGACAAATACTTTACACAAATGGCCATTAATATGGTTTATAAGCAATCCTGGTACTTGATGCATGCAACGCTCCTATTCTACTTTATGTAGTGCCTTTTATTCTAAAGATGGGCCATATTCAACCTAATTACTACCCCCTTACGTGGTGTTATCATACCCCCATGCTTACTCCTTGCTAGTCCCTAGCAAGGTTTATTCTAGCCTTTATTTCTTTGGCGAATTCAAGAAGTAATTGCTTAGGCACTTCGTTAC
Source organism: Thalassia testudinum (assembly GCA_037157565.1). Lineage (NCBI taxonomy): Eukaryota > Viridiplantae > Streptophyta > Magnoliopsida > Alismatales > Hydrocharitaceae > Thalassia > Thalassia testudinum. The sequence continues at coordinate 104,110,040 of JAZHRO010000063.1, forward strand.
TTGTCAATAAGAGGAACTATACGAAGATCTTAATCTACAAAGACTAAGCAGCGCCCGGGTGTCTGCCAAAATACGAATCGCCCGAATCCTTGCTTTGTATATATAACTATACTTATGTATACGTATATATCTATATATGTCTTTTTATAATTTTTAGAATTCAGTGTGGGTTGGTAACTTTTTACGGCTACCCACCCCACCCAAAACTCGGTCAAAACCCTAAGTGCTAAGCATCTTGGTGTGAATGTTGTGATAGACTTAACGGTAATTGAGACAGACTTCGAGTTTCTACGCCTCTAGGTGACCGGAAAAGAAAATAAATTTTTTTTACCTGAAGGTGTATTTGTTCGATTGGTAGCTTTCTCCCTACGTTCATTTTACTTGGGGTCAACACAAGGATTTTCCAGTGTATATCTCCCCGGCTTGTACTACTTCCCCGCTTCTTCCTTAGGTGTTTTTGGTCTTCTTTTTTTTTGTGCAATTATTGAGCTGGGCTCTGGACAACCGACCAATGGGCTGTTACCAACGATCACTTGCCAGCCATACTTGTGCGGTGAAGTGTGGTTTATTTTCTTTTCTTCTTTTTCCTTTTTTTTTTAATAATTTTTTTTTTTTACGTAGGTGGCTTCCCTAATCTCAAATGTACCTAGAGGCAGCGAAAAAGAAAATGGCATGTGGCTGGGTTCTGGACAACCTGCCAATGGGCTGTTACCTACGACAACTTGCCAGCCATACCACCCTAGAGAGTTCATTAGCTACCCAATTTCTGTCAAAATCTCCAAGAAGTGAGTCTGTGCAAAAATGTGTGTAGATGCTTAGACTCAAAGTTTTCCTGAGTTAGAGGGTGAGTTGATAAGTCATATACTTATTACCTTATTTATTAGGTGGATTAGAATAGCTTAAAGTTGCAAGGATTCGTCGCTAAATCCATATTTTAATGGACACTAGGGCTGATTAAGCTTGAAGGCCTGAAAAGTCTAAGCGTTTAAGTTCTTTTTGTATTATTTCCCACTATTGACAAGTTTCTAATGCCTAAGTTTTTCTTCCTAAATTCAATTTTTTTTTTTAATCAATTAATTTATTCATTCAGACTGATTAATTAAGCTCAGGATTATGCAATTTACCATCCCCCCATGCTTAAGTTGGACAATGTCCTCATTGGCAGATGCATGGATGCAGAAGGGTTCAAAAAGATAGTACCTGAGTGACATAAACTACCAGATCAGTCTGAATCCGCTGGGTTGCCTCCCAGGAAGTGCTGAGTTTAATGCCTCCAGCTGGGCGGTGCTTGGTGTCAGCCCTCAACAAGGGTGACACTTTCCTTGGGGGGTACCTGGGCCAGGAAATGCTTCAATCTTTGACCATTGACTGTAAAGGTGTTCTCGGTAGTAAGATCGGCGATTTCGACTGCCCCATTGGAATAGGGCTTGACCACCCGAAATGGTCCTGTCCATTTGGACCTAAGTTTCCCTGGGAAGAGTTTCAGGCGTGCATCAAATAGCCAGACTTGTTGGTTTGGCTCAAAGGTTTTCCTATGAATGAGTCGGTCGTGGACGGCTTTCATTTTCTCCTTATATAGCCGACTATTGTCAAAGGCGTCCCGACGAATTTCTTCAAGCTCAGATAATTGAAGAGTCCTTTGCGCACCAGCTAACTGGGGATCCATGTTACATTGCTTAACAGCCTAGTAAGCCCGGTGTTCCAATTCGACAAGGAGATGGCAAGCTTTGCCAAAGACCAAGTGGTAAGGTGACATGCCTATCGGGGTCTTAAAAGCGGTCCTGTATGCCCACAGGGCATCATCAAGTCGTGTGGACCAGTCTTTCCTGTCAGGTCTCACAGTCTTCTGTAAAATGTTCTTGATTTGTCTGTTTGAGACCTCAGTCTGCCCATTTGTTTGTGGATGATACGGGGTGGCAATGCGGTGGTTTACCCCGTATTTTCTAAGTAGGGCACGGAACTGGGAATGGATAAAATGGCTTCCACCATCACTGATCATGGCCTTGGGTATTCTAAACCGGGAAAAGATGTTCTTCTTTACAAAGTCCATGACCGTCTTGTGATCGCATCGTCGGGTGGCGACGGCTTCAATCCATTTGGAAACATAGTCTACCGAGACCAGGATATACTCGAAGCCGTTGGATGGTGGAAAGGGGCCCATAAAATCGATACCCCAAACGTCGAAAATTTCGACAATCAAAATGGGCTGAAGGGGCATCATATCTTTTTTGGTCATTGTCCCTAGTGTTTGGCATCGTGAGCAAGTCTTGGCAAAGATGTGTGCATCCTTGAATAGGGACGGCCAATAAAATCCAGACTGCAAAACTTTTGCAGCTGTTTTCTTGCCAGAGAAATGGCCGCCACACGCTTGGTCATGACAAAAGGAAAGCACACTCTGAACTTCGTCTTCGGGGAGGCACCTCCTGATGATCTGATCAGCACAGAGGCGAAATAGCATGGGATCATCCCAGAAATAGTGCTTGGCCTCAGCCAAGAACCTGTCCCGTTGCTGTCTGGACCAGCTGTGCGGGGTTTGTCCTATAACCAGGTAGTTGACATAGTCAGCATACCATGGCATTTTCTTGTCTTGCACGGCTAGGATGTGTTCATCAGGGAAGGTATCAGATAGAGGTAGGGAGGGTCCAATGTGGTCTGGATGAAGTCTTGACAGGTGGTCAGCCACCACATTTTTCGATCCGGCCTTGTCTCGGATTTCCAGGTCAAATTCCTGCAAAAGCAGGATCCATCTGATGAGCCTGGGTTTTGCATCCTTTTTGGCCAACAGGTGCCGGATGGCTGAATGGTCAGTGTAGATAGTCACGTGGGATCCTAGCAAGTATGATCGGAATTTTTCCAGTCCAAAGACTACAGCAAGCAACTCTTTTTCTGTGACCGTATAATTACGTTGGGCCTCGTCCAACGTTTTGCTCACGTAGTAGATCACCACGGGCTTCTTGTCTTGCCTTTGTCCTAGGACAGCGCCTATGGCAAAATCTGATGCGTCACACATAATCTCAAAATCTTGGGACCAGTCTGGGGGTTGAAGTACAGGTGCGGTGGAGACTAAGTCCCGGAGGGTATGATAAGCCTGGGTGCAATCAGGAGACATGTGGAAAGTGGCGTCATTGGCTAGAAGGTCGGTCAAGGGTTTGGAAAGTTTGGAAAAGTCTTTGATGAACCTTCGGTAGAAGCCAACATGTCCTAGGAAAGAGCGAATCTGTCGGACCGAACTAGGTGGAGGAAGTTTGGAAATTAAATCAACCTTAGCTCGATCTACCTCGATGCCCCTATGCGAAACGATGTGTCCGAGGACAATTCCTTCTTGACCCATAAAATGGCTCTTTTCCCAACTTAACACCAAGTTAACCTCGATACATCGTTTCAGGATTTTCTCCAAGTTGCTCAAACAATGGTCGAATGAATTCCCGAATACAGAGAAATCATCCATAAAGACCTCCAAGTATTCACCCACCATTTCTGAAAAAATGGCTAGCATGCAACGCTGGAAGGTCGCGGGTGCGTTGCATAACCCGAACGGCATTCGATGGAATGCAAACGTGCCATACGGGCAAGTGAATGTGGTCTTTTCCTGATCTTCCGGAGCAATTGCGACTTGGTTATATCCTGAATATCCATCCAGGAAGCAAAAATACTTCTGCCATGCCAATCTTTCAAGGATTTGGTCAATGAATGGCAAGGGGAAGTGGTCCTTCTTAGTGGCTTCATTAAGCTTCCTATAATCAATACACACCCGCCATGTGGTGGTGGTGCGGGTGGGAATGGATTCGCCATGATCATTAGTGACAACGGTGAGCCCAGCCTTCTTTGGAACCACTTGAGTGGGGCTCACCCAGGGGCTATCAGAGATAGGGTAGATGATGTCGACGTCGAGCCACTTGATAATTTCTTTTTTAACGACCTCCCACATGTTAGGGTTTAACCGTCTCTGCATCTGGCGGGAAGGTTGGGCCCCGTCTTCCAGGTAAATCTTGTGGGTGCAATAGGTGGGGCTAATTCCTCTTAGATCTGAGATGGTCCAACCAATGGCGGCCCGATGTTCTGAAAGAGTTGCAGTCAACCTTAGTTCCTGATCCTTGGTTAGATGGGAATTAAGAATCACTGGGAAGGTCTGGCCAGGTCCCAAGAAGACGTACTTGAGATTCTCGGGCAATGGTTTAAGTTCAGGTGCGGGTGGGACCACAGTCGATGGGAATGGAAAGGGCGGTAGTTGATCAACATCGATTTCTTCAAATGGTGTCATGTGATGATACTCAGCCTTACAGAGGTCCATAGGTAATGATGGTGACGAGTCAGAACTACGGGTTTGGTGGTATGAGACAGAACTGAGGGTAAGGCATTCCTCGATTAAAGTTTCCACGGGATCATGTTCCTCAATGTAATCACAATCAAAAGACTTTGTTGCCCGGAAGATATCCAATTGCATTTTCCTGTCTCCGAAGGCGATTTCCATACATCCCGTGTCGCAATCGATGTTTGCTTTAGCCGTAGCTAAGAAAGGTCTGCCTAAGATTATGGGTGCATTCTGTAATTTTTCAGGGACTTCCATGTCGAGCACCAAAAAGTCGACTGGGAAATAGAAGTCCTTGACCCGTACAATCACGTCCTCGACAACCCCCTTCGGGGTTTTCACTGATCTATCTGCCAGCTGGATGGTGACAGGGGTTGGTGCCAGCTCCCCAAAACCAAATTGGTGGTACAAGGTTGTGGGAATTAGGTTGATAGAAGCACCTAGGTCCAGGAGCGCTCTATCAAATGTCATGTCCCCGATGTTGCAGGAAATCAGGGGTGCTCCTGGGTCAGTTCGTTTGAGTGGAAGGTTGCTTGATATCACGGAACTAGCTTGCTCAGAGAGTACAACCTTCCTAGGTGCTTGAGGTCTCGGCTTACGCTTGGGTGTACAGGCATCCTTTAAGAACTTGGCGTAAGCAGGGATGTGTTTGACAGCTTCTAGAAGCGGAATATTAATCTATACTTGTTTAAAAATTTCCATCAGCTCCTCAGTTTCCACAGTATTCTTTTTTCTCTTGATTGTTTCCAAGGCCTCAGGATAGGGTGTCTGAATTGGTTCCATGTTTGGGTCCTTGGTTGGTGTTTCTTCTAAGTCGGGTAAAGTCTCGGGGAGAGTCGGCCATTTGGGATCCTGGGTTTTGGTGCCGCTTCTCAAGGTCACCGCATTCGCAGAGGCATTGGGGCCATGGGGTGATCCTTGAGGAGACGAGGATGAAGAAGCGCCAAACCCAGGAGGTGTTTGTGGGGCCGGTTGGACCATATGAGCCTGCCCGGGGTTGCCTTGGAACCCTTGCGAATTGGGGCCTCTGTTAATTATGTTTCGCGGGTTTGGTTGCGGTTGGGAAGGTAGAGATCCTTGCTGTTTACAGTCCAAGAGTTTTCTTAACTGTCCCTTTACCAAGGCCATTTCTTCCTGATGTTTTTGGTTCATGTCAGCCATCATCTTTATTAGGGTGTCCATTTGGTTTTGTGGGGGAGGGGCCGCCCTATTTTGGTTATATTGGGGTCTAACTGGTGGTCCTTGCTAATAGGGGGCAAGTGTGGCTGTTGGTTTGGCCTGGGCTGGTTTTGGAATTGTAGTAGTTTCTGGTTTGTCCAACCAAAGTTGGGGTGATTACGCGAGCCGGTGTTGTAAGTGTTGGAGAAAGGGTCAGGTTTTGCATATCCTTGGACGGCTTGCACATCTTCTAGAATAGCCGATGTTGATGAAGAAGGAAGGGAGTAATCAAGGGTCGAGGGAGCAAAGGTCCCTCCTTGGAACATGGTTGGGGGTTGTTCCAGGTTTAGTTGGGTGAAGGGTTGGACCAGGTCAACATTATGTGCTCCCTTTGCTAGGGTGAAAGTCTGCAAGGGGTTCCTGGTCTGGTTTAGAGGCTCATCAATCTTCTTGTCCACCAATTCCACTCGATCCAACTTTTTGGCAATGATGTCCATGTCAACCATTCCAGAATTTGCTTGCACCTCATAAATCCCACCCCGGGGTTGACTGGACCTGTTAAACTGGTTCATGGAGGCATTGTTGAGCGAATTCTCGCTCATAGACTCAAAGAGCTCAAACGCGCTCTCCTCGTCTTTGTTTAGGAAGTTTCCCCCGCATGAGGCATCGACGAAGTTCCGTAGGTTGCTATCCAGACCGTGGTAGAAGATCTGGGCCAATTGCCACCTTGGAACTTCGTGGTGTGGGCATTTCCTCAAAAGTTCATTGAATCTTTCCCACGCCTCATGAAATTGTTCCCCACCCTGGAGTGTGAAGGTAGTGATAGCTCTTCTGAGGGCATTGGTCTTTCCTATGGGGAAGAATTTCTTTAAAAATGCATGCCTCAGTTCCTCCCAGGTGGTGATGGGTCTACCTAGGGTTCTAAGCCAATGAGAAGCCTTGTCTCTTAATGAGAAAGGGAACATCTTGATTAGAACAATGTCAAGGCTAATGTTCCTAGGTTTTACTGTTCTTGCTATGCGGTCGAGATCTTCTAGGTGCTGAAAGGGGTCTTCATTTGAGCTTCCATGAAAGTGGCTCTGGATTAGACTTAATACATTAGGTTTTAGCTCAAAATCGTCTCCCCCTTCGGGGATCCTAAGGTGTGGCTCGACTCTAATGGCAGAAGGGTTATAGAAATCACGGAGGGGTCTTGGCTGGTCCTGAAATGGTGGTAAATCAAGTGGTGGTTGTCCTGGTATGTCATTGAAAGGTGGTGGTTGTTCTTGCGGGTTCTGTAACCGTTGTATGGCTTGCATGATGGTGTGGATTTGTTGTTGCTGAAGCCGATGGTTAGCATTGATTTGAGCCTGGACGACAGCCATAGCATCTGGTGGGTGTTGATCTTCAGCCTCATCTACCCTAGGTTCAGCCATGTTTTCAACAGAATTACGTCGCCTAGATTCCTGCCCCAAAACACACAATTCGGGATGCAGTGAGCGCCTCCCGTGCATACACTAGAGAATAACAGGAGGGGATGCGGAGGGCGACAGATGCGAGAAATGTGTTTCAATCAAGCACGCAAGCCTAATCCTTATGGTGTATTCCTTAGGAGACCTAGAAATCTCACAAAGGGTGATTAAGTCCGTAAGCACTGGACTCCCCTTCTCAAGGCTAATCTGGCCAGGTTGATTACGAGGGGATTGCAGGGAAGGTTCTTCCTTTGGCTTGCGCCTCCGGTTCCATAGACCCCACAACCACGGTCGTTTGACACTGCCCCGCAGCCTAGTCACCAGATTCTACCAAGGGAATGAAAGCCAAGTGCCTAGCAGACAAAACCTCACCTTTTGAGACTTAACTCAGTCCTACCTAGGGCACGTCTACTCAGTTTTAAATGGCTAGGATAGTGCTTGTGCTTAGGGTGATGTGATGAGGCATTGATTGGGGTGGTGCCTCTTAATGTTCCACTTTCAGAGTGTGTGCTTCTAGCAAAACATGATTTTCAAGCAAGGATTTGTTAAGATATAGTGTCTTTTAGTGTTTCATCCTTACTTAAGTACTTTTTAGGGTTGACGTGTCTTAATATTTTCAAACAAGTTTCAGTGGGCACGTCAAGTTCTGCACACAACTTAGTGAAAGTAGATTTCCTTTTATTTTGTAGAGGCTCTAAAACCCTAGCGTACTCATCCTGATAATCGTGTAGCTTCTATTAGATGAGTTAGTTTTAGGGTTGAGTGGTGCGGCCCAGGTCAACTCACGGTGGCTTCGCAAACACCACTCAAGAGAAAGAGAAAAGAACACTCCAAGAATTTATCCAGCATATTAGAGTGTACATTTTTTTGTAGGGTGATGTGTTAAGAATGTGGGTCAAGCAATCATTCACCACGCCAATTTTTTTAGTTTTTACGATTTTTTTAGCCTTTTCACGCAAGCAAACAAGGAGAGAGAGGGTACTCACTATCGGTCCTCGAGGCGCCTACTCCCTTGCTACCATCGTGGAATGCGTTGCTTCGCCGTCCATGCGCCGAATTCCTGCAACCGTCAAGTAAAAGAAAAATAGGGCATTAGATGATGTGAGAATGAGTGTGGAATGGAGGTGATAAAATAAATCCGTTGCCTCCCCGGCAACGGCGCTAAAAACTGACGTGCCTTCGTGCGTGTGTGTTAAGAGGTGTCGTTATAGTTGCACTTGATACGTCGGTTTTAAAAGAAGTAAACGGAGGTGAGTTCGAGTGTCGATCTCAGGGAGGCGTGGAAATCGGATTTTGTTTACCACTTGTCACGAAAAAGGTAGAGTTTTGCTTGCGAAAGAGACGGTTTTGAAAAGCGAGAGATAGAGAGAGAGTTTTAGGGTTAGAAAGCTCTTGGTTTTGGTCATGCACTTTAAACAGAAAGTAAAATGGCAACTAAATGGAAAATAATTTCATTAAACATGCATTCATAGTTCATGGTTTACAATATTAAATACATGCTTCAACAAAAGTAAATGAAAGCTCAAAAGAGAGAGAGAGAGAGGTAGAGAGAGAGTGGAGAGCGACGAGGCAGCCACGGCGGTGGAGGAGGCTCCGTCGGCGGCTCGTCGTCTCCGGCGATTACAAGAGTGCCTAAGACTAGCTAGGAGAGGAGTGGAGTAGTTGCAACTGGGAGAGGATGCCTTGAATGGTGGTAGAAGGGGGTTTAAATAGAGTTAAGGGCTTCCTAAAAGAAGAATGTGCTTTAGCAACATCCAGAACGTCGCTAAAACCGCTTCCAGATACGTCGGTGAAGGCCTTCTGCCGCCGGTCAGCCGCCCGCCCCCTCTCTCTCTCCAAGCGCGATCCGTGGATGATGAACGAGAGCCGTCCGATCGAAGATCGGACGGCTGAGATCCTCCCGCGCCTGTGCTGAGATCGCGCTTCGGGCGCGCATGCGCGCGCGCGTGGGCGCTCGGGCGCTGTCGTCGCGCCGCGTGGCGCAATCCTGACCGCCTGCTGCTGATCGGGTGGCTCAATTTCGCCGCGCCCTTCGCTCGCGCTTGATTTGCACTCCGCGCGATTCGAATGGGCATCGCTGCGACGCGGGCGTGCGCGCTAACCGTTGCGCCACGCCCGCGCTTTGTCACGGCGACCGAGGGCGAGCGCGCGGATCTCGGCCGTTCGATCGAAGATCAACGGCCGAGATTCGTTCTGGGCTGGCTTAAGGGCGAGAGAGCGGCGGGGGTGGGGCGACGTGGCGCGTTCTGGGCCGTTGATCTCCAGATCAACAGTCATGATTTCTTGGGCCCATTGTGGGAGCTCCGGATGTCGGATTTGGCTGATCTTGAGTCCGTTGGACTCCGTTCGTCGTCCTGAATCCATCCGTGCGATCCGATTGCTCATCTGAGGCCTGCTTTGACAAATACTTTACACAAATGGCCATTAATACGGTTTATAAGCAATCTTGGTACTTGATGCATGCAACGCTCCTATTCTACTTTATGTAGTGCCTTTTATTCTAAAGATGGGCCATATTCAACCTAATTACTACCCCCTTACGTGGTGTTATCAACAGGGTGGTGGATTTTGCCCTTCGTTAGCTAGGTTTGTGACAATCTTAGCCAAATCTTCTTGATTTTGTTGTATTCGAACCAAATGGTCGACCATCAAGGCAAAGGGGTTTGGATTTTGAGATAGAATTGGAGGGCCACCTGGCCCTGCTGGAATTTCTAGTTGCTCCAAATTAGGGAGGAGAGGGAGGGGGAAGTTAGCTTATGGGTCGGCTGACGGGTTAGAAGTGGAAGCAGAATTTTTTTGTCGGCTTCCTGGGTTTTCCATTTTTTTAGAAGAGAAGGGAGAAGAAAACAACGATTTTCTGCTGTAGGGGGCGAAATTAGATGGTCCCTCAAGGTGTGGTTTTTGGGACCATCACCCGTGCATGCACTATTATGAAAGAATTGGAGGGGAGGAGAAGAGAAAGAGATGAGAGAAAGTCTGCAATTCAAACAATCAAAGCTAGACCTAACTTAAGTGCGACTCCCTAAAAATAAACCTAAGACTTGGTCTACGTAGGAAATAAGTAATCAATAGTGAATACCCATTCTGTCAACAAATCTAGCCAAGTTGCTTAAGAGGAGGTTTGGGCCCAAACGTTTCCCAGGGAAAACCCCAGGTGCTTGTACAAACATACACCTAGTCGTTTGACACGGCCTCTCAGCTTGAACACCAGATATAGATGACAGAATTGGTATTAACTAAAGAAAACTTAAAACCTATATAGCAAGCCTAAGTTGATGAAGCCTTAGGGGTCAAGTTGCTATAGATTTTAGTTAGGTCTAGGATACTATGGTGCACATGGAATGTGAAGGGCATTAATTTGGGTTATTTCCCTGTTATTACGATTTTTTGTGTGTGTGCAAGAATTGGAAAGTGGTTCCAATGCAAATCAAGTTGTCACACAATTTTTGTATTTTTGTCTTTTAGGATTCAATTTAATTGAATGTGTTTTAGGATTTTTCTTTTTAAATGTTCAAACAAGTTTGAAACTCCACAATCAAAGGAAAAACAAGTTGTATTAGTGATGGTGTATTTCCTTTATGTTGTGGGACTAAAAAGCAAGAAAGAAACCCTAATTGGATTTGAACCCTAATATAGAAAATTACTATCAATGAATTTTTTTTTAGGCTTTCTAAATAAGTAGTGGTCTAAACAATTCAAAAAATACCACTACCTTAAAGAAAATCAAACAAGGATTCCAGAAAAGATTTTTTTAAGATTTTAGTAATTCGTTTGATAATTGTTTTGAATTTTTATTTGTACTAGTGTCAAAGTCTAGAAATGATACCTGTGGGTATTTTGGACTTTTCAATATTACCACTAAGTTCAAAAAATTTTGGTGATTTTATATGATGTGTAAAATTTCACAAGGATTACAGAAAGATAAATTTTACAAAAATTGGATGAGTATAAAAATTCTAAAAATTTACAGATAGTAGCAAAATAGGAAGATTAGAGGGTGTGACCACTCTGCAGTCCATGAATTTTTAAAAATTAAATACAATGGTAATTGATCTAAAATTTGGAACAAATGTTCCTAACTTAATTTGGAATCACTATATAAAGCTTTATGATTTTAGGAGGCTTGTGGTATTGGAAATTGATTTTTCAAGTCTGGACAAAAATCTGGACCCAAAAAATAGAACACCAATACTTGAAATGGAGTAGTGTTAATGAAACATTCAAGCAAGAAATGAATTTTAATGGCCACCACTCCACTTAATTAAGATGTTTGGGATCCTGAAATCCAAGTTTAATATTTTTTTTTGTAGTTTTAATTAACTATGTGACCAGAAAAGGGAACCAACATGAAAATCCACAGGAAGAAAAGGAACTTTGAGCTTTTACTTCCCAATTCCTGCTTTCCCGCTGTAGTTCCTACACACACTAGAGAAAAGAAAGAGAAGGGGACGAGATCCACTTCAAACAAGAGGAAAAATGATTAAGCAAAGCCGTGCCACCCCAGCAACGACGCTAAAAAGTGATGCAAAATTTTACACGGTTTGTAAAATACGTCGTAACATGCAAAATCGATCAACTCTTAAATTTATATTCCTAGATAGGGGAGTATCTAGGGTCATCCAAGGAGGCCAAATGTTTGCAAAATTAAATCCCTTGATTGGAAATCGAGCTCAACTTTCTATTTGGTATTTTAAATATATATATATTAGTTTTGAAATAATAAGGGCAAAGTGCAAATTGTGACGGAAAAGTGCTAACACCTAAAATGCTAAGCTAAAACTTAAGAGATGAAAATGTCCACTACCTAAGCTCACTCTAGGCAAGTGGAGGCCTAGAGTAATTAGGGAGTGGAAGTAGAACAAGTGCTAGAACAAAAGTAACAATTGCAACAAGAAATTAAAAAGAAGGTAATTTAATTAAGTAGAATTTATGTTCTCTTACAAAGACAAGTAGAGGAATGCTTCTACTAGAAATGTAAAATATAAAAGCAATAGAAGAAACACAAATCCTCTTGTAGAATCTAGTGAAGAAGGGAGTCTTCTTACTCCAAGCCTAGCTACTCCTTGGCTTGAAAAGAGGGTCTCCTTCTTCTCCTTCCTTGAAAGCTCCTCCAAGGTAGATGCTCTCCACCTTCAAGACCTCCTCCAAGGGTGGGCGTGCACCATGCCCACCCTCAAGTTCTCCTCCAAGGTGGCGTGGACCACCTTCAAGACCTCCTCCAAAGGTCTTCCTTGCCTGGCTCCTCCTTTGGCTAGCATGGGCTCAAGAGAGAAGGGAAGAGGGGAAAGCACCAAAGGGACAGAATACCCCCTTAATCTTCTTCTTCTTCTTCTCTCTTAGGCGTGGGCTCTAGGTAGAGTATGAGAGGAAATTTCCTAGCCAAGGATGGTTTGAATGGTGGTGGGTAGTGGTCTTTTTATAGGTTAGGATGAGGGGTTAAGGTGACTCTTGAAATGGAACGTTAAGATGGGAGGATGGAGGTGGTTAGGTGATCCTAGGGTTAAGGATGGTTGGCGCCACCTAAGGGGTGTAAGGGGGGTAGTTATGGGTGGCCAAGGGACACCTAAAAGTGGCGCCAACCATGGAGAGATGCCATGGGTTGGTGCCAACTTCTAGTTTTCTAGAAGGGGGGATTATGTGGATGGTGGAGATGGGTTTAAGGGAAGATGTGTGGTGGGGATGAAGGGGGTTTTTGGAGGGAAATAGTGGCGCCAACAAGGAGGTAGTTAGGGTGGTTTTGGCACCACTTTATGGTGTCTTTTGGAGGTAGTGGATAGGCTAGGTTGGCGCCAAGGTGAGGTGGAAGTAGGGTTAGCTTATGTGGAGCTTAGGTGGAGCTAGTTGGTGGAGTTGTTAGGTAGGGTTTTTAGGTGGTAAAAGCCAAGGGAGCTGGAGCATAGCTAAGCTAAGCTAAGCTAGCATAGCTATTGGTGGAGTAGAGGAGGAGGTGTTGGAGCTAGGGTTTGGAGGGAGGAGCTGGATTTGAAGAATCTAGAGCTAAAGTGGAGCTGGTAGCTACTGAAGAGGTCAACATGGGGCTACTCTAGCTAACTTAGCTTGCTAGTTCTTTGCTAGCTACTAAGCCAAGTTAAAGTGAGCTGGCTTCTGCTGAATGGAGCTGAGGTGAGCTGGGTCTGGTGCTCCTAGGGAGGATTGAGTTGGTTGGGATAGCTAAGGTAGCTTAGCTCAACCAAGTTGAGCTAAGCTGAGTCCCTTGGAGCTGGACTTGAGCTTCTTGAGCTGGGATAAGTTTTGCTTTAGCTGGCTGGAGCTGAGTGGAGCTAGATGTAGCTGGATCTGAGATGGGATGAACTCCAGTCAACTCAGATGAGCTAGCTAGAGCTCCCTGTGGACTAGTGGCAGCTGAGATGAGCTAGACTCAACTGAGTTGAGCTGGATCTGAGCTGACCTGAGCTAGGGTGAGCTAAGATGAGCTCTCTTGAGTAGCCATTCAGCTGAGATTAGCTGAATGGAGTTAGGATGATCTAACACTAGTCAAAGTGAGCTAGATTCCAATTGTGGTGAGCTGGATCAAGCTAAGTTCCAGCTAGTCTGAGCTTCTCCTTCACCATTTGCTTTCTTGAGTGCTAGGGTTTTAGGGAACTGTATACCTGTTCATCCCTAATACTTACAAACACACATTAAAACAACAAGAAAAAATGAATGCATGCCTATCCTAGTTAATGCCAAAATGCAGCCCAAAAACCCATTTGCAGAGAAAAATCCTAAGAGCTAGGTTTGTTTGAATGCATAAGAATGATGATAAACTGGCATTTATCAGGCTACTCTACCTAAGGCCATCGGGGAGTCATGATGACTCTGAAGTGATAAGTCAGAGACTCCCAGTACTGTATGTGCCTCCTTGGGTCTCGCATATGATTCAGGGTTCTGAACACATCGAAGTTTGTCTCGAGACGATTCCAACAGTGGGTTACTCGTCGAAATCAGAGTAAAACAACCCAGTAAACTAAAATGACAAGTTATGAGTCAACAAACTAAGAAGAATTATTTGAGTTTCTCACATCAAAACCATGGTCAAAATAAACTTTGAAGGGTACAAAAACTTACATTACAAAAAAACAAACCCAACAATACTTTATTTGTCAAAATTCGAGGTGTGGAAGACCTCAAGCCGGTCAGAAAACATGAAGGGCATCTCTTGGGCTAGCCACGAACTAGCCTTGGACCTCCAGTCAACATGAATCAGTTACTGTGTCAACCCCATGCACTTCAACACAAGTCACGTTTTCATCACCATCGAAGCAATCACAACCATCAACGTTGTTCCACATGCATGGTGACATGCTACAATTGTACTTTACATGAGAAGGTTCATGCTTGCACATTGTGCATGTTGCCTTGCATGCCTATGCACCGACTTGCTTGCCCAAGGAATGATCGATTGACCCATATGCCAAGTTGCACTCTTGTATAGCAAGTCATGTGCTCATGCGAAGTCTCATGGCTCTGATGTGTCTCTTTCCCATCACACATGGCTCCACGTTGAACGTGCGCCCAATGTGTCTCCCTTGCACGTGACAGCATGTGCTAATGCATGCAAGGATCTCTTCTCTCCCTCCTTTTTCCTTAATATGGCTACCATTAGAGCATTTGGGATGGCTCAAGAAACCCTAGGTGGGGTATTTATGACCATCGAGAACCCTAATAGGTTTAAGGATAAAAATCGACTTCCCAAAATACCCTTACCTGGTTTAGTTATCCCATGATCCTATGTAATGTAATTTGCACGTAACTTTTTCAATGAAGCTCTGATTTTGGCAAAATTGGTCTCGTTGGAAAGCTCTCAACAAGGGGAATCTAAAGATAACACATAAGCTCCCCTTTAGGAAGCTTTGACAAAGGGTTGATCATAATTATGCATTTTTCACATTTTACAAGGCATCTTGACTTGACCCAGCCTCGAGATGCACCAACAAGTCCAATGCAATGAAAACATCTCTGAAATGATTTGGGACCCACATTTCGACAATGATGGCCCCTAGGACTCCCAGTTTTGATTTATGTGGTCCTACGACCTTGTTAAATGTACTTTTAGCATAACTTAAGCGACACAACTCGAATTTTCACGAATTAGGAGACGTTGGAAAGCTAATGATTAAAGGAATCCAATGGTGCCCAATATGACAGCTTTTGTGCAAAATTTCTCCAAAATTTGACCAAAGTTGACCAAAAGCCACATTTTTTTATTTTTTAAGCTATGCTAACCTGATTCACACCTGATAAGCATCAACGGGCATGTCTTGCCATGCTTAGTCTATATTTGGGATTGGGTTCAAATTTTGGGTCGTAACAAATATAACAATCTTAAATCGAGTTTCACCCTTGAAACTCGAGTACGGTTATACGTGTGGAAAGGTAAATGACAAGGTGGGCATAACAACCTTAAAAGGATATAAAAACATTAAAGAGGACAAAAGTAGGGTCTCAGAGCTCGCCAACGAGTAGCTTTGGATATCGTTTACTCATATCCACTTCTAGTTCCTAGGTTGCCTCTTCCTATTTCTAGCTCACCTCGAATATCTTGACTAAAGGGACTCCATTCTTCCTTAACCTCTTGACCATCCAGTCCAAAATTTGTATTGGCTGCACTCGGTAGGTCAAATTTTCCTCTATCCCCACGTTGTCGTAACTCATAACATGGCTTGTGTCTAGAATGTACTTCCTTAGGTTGGAGATATAAAATATGTCATGAGCACCTACTAACTATGGTGATAGGGAAAGCTGGTATGCAACAAGTCCAACCCATTCCAAGATTTCGAACAGGACTACGAATTTCAACATTAACTTGCCCTTCACCCCAAACCGCTCTATGCCCTTCATGGGTGAGACTCTGAGGAAGACATGATCACATGTCTTGAGCTGTAACTCCCTGCATCTATGATCTATATAACTTTTCTGGCAGCCTTTCATTGCAAGGAGTTTCTTGTGGATCTATTCTATCACCACCTGACTTTGGCAAATCAACCTCGGCCCGACCTCCTATGAGCCTCTCCATTACATAACATATCTTCAAGGGTCTAAATCATGCACTTAGACTGCCCGTCCATCTAAGGTTGGTAGGCTATACTGAACATCAATTGAGTCCTTAAGGCCTGTTGTAATTCTCCCAAGAACTGGGAGGTAAACCTAAAATCTCTATTTGAATCCTCGATCATATAGATCAGCCAAATGTGCAGGACCGTGAGTAACTCGAATCGGAAAGAATCATGTGGCCTTCATTAATCTGTCAATGATCACCTATATGGCATCATGACCTCTCCGAGTAAGTGGCTGTTCAACCACCAGGTCCATCGTGATACTCTCCCACTTCCATTCGGGCACAAAAAAGGGGTTGGAGTGGACCTGCAGACCCCTAATGCTCAACCTTCATCTGTGGACAAATCAGGAACTGTTTAATGTATTCTCTAATTTCTTCCTTTATCCCACTCCACCAAAAATCTCTCCTCAAATCATGATACATCTTATTGTTCCCCGAATCTCCAGCTAAGACCTGATCACAAAAGCTCCTTAAGTCTGGATCTATCATTTGTCCCACCATAATTTGATCAATAAGCTCAAGATGTAACCACCTTATCAGCATAACCTCTCCTACATGTCAACCTACCATTTAAGGTCCCCAACTGCTGACCTCTAGCATTTGACTCCATCTCTATTCCTACAGACTTGCCAATCTGCTTGGTGGCTTCCTACTTAATGCGTCAGCCACTACATTTTCTCACCCCTGAATAGTACATAATAGTGAAGTCATAATCCTTCAAGAACTCCATCCAGCGTCGTCGTCTCAAGTTTAGCTCCCTAAAATTAAAAAGGTACTTTAAGCTTGCATGATCAGTGTGGATCTCAAACATCTCTCCATATACATGCTACCAATTCCAAATCATGCATAGGGTACTCATGCTCAGGAGGCTTCAACTACCTAAAGGCATAGGTGACTACATGTCCTTACAACATCAACACATAAGCCAAACTCTAATGTAAGACATTTGTATATACAAGGAATCCACCATCACGATCTGGTACTAATTATGAAAGCCATGGTCAGTCTCTTCTTTAATGTTTAGAAGTTGGCCTCACATTCCTTTGTCCAACAAATGGAATGTCCTAGCTAACTGAGTCATCGATAGAGAAATTTGTAGAACACCAGGTGAAGCGTTGACAATCACTGGCCAATCCTAGAAAACTGCAAATCTCAGATACTGATTTTAGTCGCTCCCACTTCAGCACCACCTATACCTTTGTAGGATCCATAAAAATGCCTTCTCTAGAGATCACATGTCCTAAAAAGATAGCCTACCTCAAAGCATCCAAAATCATGCAGAGATGCTGATCGTACTGAGACGTGTCGTAGGAATATATGGGAACATCATATATATAGGCCATTGCAAACTGGTCTAAGTTTGGATGAAATGCCCTATTCATTAGGTTTATGAAGGCTACATGAGCATTTATCATCTCAAATGGCATGACAAGAAATTCATAGTGTCTGTACTATGTCTGGGAGTTGTCTTAGGAACATCTGGATCCTTGATCCTCCTCTAATGGTACCCAGATCGTAAGTCAATATTTGAGAAGACGATTGCGCCTTGATACATATTTTTGATCTGGGATTTTTTCACTACGCGATTTTACTACAATGACATTTTCTGACATATCTGATTAAAGCAAAAATTTCCCGATCAGGCACCCCAAGGGGAGTTTCTAAGCCCAATGAACCCCTTTTCCAATAATTCCTAAAAGTAGGACTTGAGCTCTCTATGCTCGGTAGGTGCCATTTGATATGGCATGATGAAGATTAGATTTGTGCCAAGGATCAATAATATCTCAAACTCAATCTCATAGTTTGGTGGAAGCCTGGGAAGGTCATCTAGAAACACATTCAGGTACTCTCACACTACAACACTATGTACATCGGGCTTGTTCTCAAGGTTTTTGCCACGAAGGCTAGGTATCCAGTGGAGACTCCATCAAGTAGTCCCATTGCCTGTAGTGCAAAATTGCATTGGCAGGAGCCATCCACTGTTCTACCTATACATTCAAACTACAGGATTTCTACGATAGAGAAAATCATGTGCTTCTCAAAGTAGTCCATAAGTGCATGATACATGGAAAACCAGTCCATGCCCAAGGTGACTTCAAGGTCCTCCATTTTGAGTACTATCAAATCTACAGAAACCTCATTTCCACCTATCCGGATTGTTTGCCCCTGATGAACTATCTCAGCCACAAAAAGCTACTCTCTTAAGCCCTTCATCAAAATGGATTGTCCAAGATAATGCCGGGCTAACTTAGGAAAGGCACAAGCTTGGAATCAAGTAGACCATCTCTTCACAATAGAAGTTTGTAAGTGCAAACTGTGTAAGTAGTAAATTCACATCCAGAATGGTGTTGGAGTCCAATTCTTGATAGTTGCCACCTTCATTAGCTACTTATATTTGTTTAGGCTACACTATCTGTTGGAACTTTGTTCCACATCTTATTTTGGTGTTAATAAAATTATTATAAATTAATGTTTGCAAGTGAGGTCTTTTCAGATTTAGGTGAAGATTAAGGCAAACAGGAAATGATGGAGGCTTGATGAAAAGGAGAAGATCATGATCAGAAGGAGGCAAGATGACAAGGAAGAATTAAGGAGGAGAAGATCATCTTCAACCTTTAGTGTTTCTAGTTTAGAATTTTTATTTATAGATTGTATATGCCTCTTAACAAAGGAATATAACTTATATCGTAAAAATAATTAGAGATAAATTAGGATTAATATTGCGATCATTTTCAAAAAATGTAATTGATTAAATTACTTAAAAAAGGTACTTGTTAACCCACAAGTACCGGTACTAAAGTTTAGTACCGATACATGTGAGTTAAAAGTTTGGTTTTCTCAAGAAACAAACCTGTACCCCGCGAGTACTGGTACTCATGATTAATACCGGTACTAGAGGTAACGAGTACCGGTACAAGTGGGTACAAATTTGTGTTAAGAGTTTGAAACCTAAATCTGGAAGCAACAAGTACCAGTACCCACACTTTAGTACCGATACCAGTTAGCCGTTAGCTAAATTCTGAATGGCTAGAAAATTTATTTAGGCTTTGTGAACGTTGGGAATTAAATCCCAACGTTTAGTAGACGAATCCTTGAGGTCCTAAACTCTATAAATAAACCCTTGGACCCTTAGTTTGCATATGAGAAATAGAGAAGAAAAATTCTAGAGCTATATTTCATATTCTCACAATATTTTGAAGAAGAAGGAATAGTTTGCTGCTATCAATCTCTCTACGGTTTTGCAAGCACATCAACGTGATTTCTTTACACATTATCAAGGCATTCACTTTCATTCTAGGCTCTCAAATTGGTAACATTATATTTACATTTGTTGAGAGGCTTAGGTTCTAGTTGTAAGATTTATTTTTCTGTCTTACACCTGTATTTCATTTCTTCTTGAGCATTTGCTCGTTGGGTTGTAACAAACCCATTTTTGTACTTGGGTTGAGGTAATCCATTAATTATCTCGGTTAGTAAATTGATTCTTTCAGGGTTGAGGGAATTGGGTTAAAAACCCTAAGCTGAGAGGCTTAGGTAGTGGAGTACCCAAGGGAGGGGAACCACTATACATATTGTGCCTATTTCTGTGGTTTGATTGATTGTGCAAATTTTCTTACTATTATTGATTTTGTCTTTGAGTTTTTGTGTGCATAGCCATATATCCTATCTTTAGATCCTACACTATCCTCAAATCGTTGTCACAAAGAGGATTTATCTTTCCCTTTGACAAGGAGATTAGGATGCCTTAAAATAATATCAAAGTTTTAACCAAATTTCCACAATCACTGATATTATTCCTATGGCAAGAACCATCCCTTGATACTCTCATCATGTGATTACTGTTAGTGAGATGCAAGGTTAGGGGGTAGGGGATATGCTAGACACATCCACACATTGTTCTAACTATCCACATCAGCCTTTGTCAATTTCATCTCCTGTCAACTAGGGAGGATGAGTAAATTAATGACCATCTCTATCACTTAGAGTTTGTATTAATTAGTTCATTCACAATTTTAAGAGATTGCGTGCTCTCGATCCTTAAACTTAGAATCCCTAAACATGTTATAGTTGAGGGTGAGGGGCTCTACAGTTTATCTTACCTCAGATAGATAACAAGGAGACTTAATGTAGAAATAGGAACTAAGATAATAGAAGTTAGCATAATGTTCACCTCAAAACTTGGAACCTGAATGGGTTAGCCTTGTCTAACAAGGAAGTTGATAGAACCCTTAAGTAGAATTCGAAGGAGACGTCGATAGACTACTCATTGACACATTAAGAGTTATAGATGAGGTGAATAGTTCTCATGGTGAGTAGGACGGAAAATAGTACCAACTCTAGCATAAATAAGATAAAGATGCGGTAACAAACATTTACTAGGACTACTCAGGGTTTCTTGACAAAAGAGTGTAACTCTCCAAGTCTATCATACGGGACCTAAGAAATGAGACAATTCTCAAGATAGATTTGATGGCTATGAATCATGATGTATCATTGATGTCCTAAAGTCATTTAGGCAGTTCTATGTCTATACGAGATGACCTTTGATTGGTTCACTCATGGTTGCAACGTCATGATACAAACAAATACAAGAAATCAATCATCAAACCACAAGTATAGTGGTTAGGTCATTGTTGGAAAATCGTGTCAAGCATTTTGATATGAAAACGTCATACTATAGTTGCGAAATACGATCAAACAAAAATATTTACAGAAAAAGATAACGAGACTTGAGTCCTGGTTGTTCGTCTCTGGGAGGCGTTTGTTTTACTTTTGAAATCGATCCTATCCCACTCTACTTTGTTTAAAAACGCACACCGGTTTCCAATCTCCTGATTAAGATTTCACCACTTCTATTATGAACTCGGATTACATGTGCGTGCGTTAAATAAATCACAAAGGTGAACATGTGAGTTTCTGTGCACACGACTCTAGTGAGGTAGTAACTATTTACGGAGAATGCATCTATCATCAGATTCTCTATATTCTCAGGAAATGACATGCTTGTTGCGAATAGATAAACAATTGAAAAGCAGGCAACTTGAATCACGCAAAAGGAATGGCAATTATTAAGCTCATGGTGATTTCAAACATATAGAGAGATATATATCTATAAAAATGCATTTTCATTCATTTCATTAGAGAGTTGTTTGCAACAAGAACTGTAGAGGAAAGCTTGTACATAAATGCTTAGAATGTAAATCTAGCTACTAGAAAATGATTACATACAAGAATCTCTGGGGGGATTTTGCATGCATCATTAGGGGAGAATTAGAACTATGCTACTAAGCAGTAATAAAATGCAGTAAAACTATGAAGACCATAAGCTAAATCTAGCAGAATAAAAGGGCATTTAGGGGTGGTCCCTGATGGCATTGGAATGGTTGGGAGGAGAAGGAGGGGTAGCCAATGGAGCTTAGGCCGACCCTTTGAGAGAAAGAGGAGTGATCTAGCATCCCGACATGGTGTCCTTCATGGTGGTGATGTGCTCGTGGAGGTGGAGTGGTAACCTAAGTGGAGGTGGGCGTGCATGGAACCAATGGAGTCAGTGGTGCCAAGAATGTGAATGGAAACCAAGGGATGTGAATGGGTGCACTTGGCCGCCCATTGGGTCTTTTTATAGACTCAAGGGCTTCTCTCTAGAGAGGTGTGGAACTCTCTAGAGAGAGTCCCAGAGTGGCCAGCCATATGGTTATGAGATCCACACTGTAACCCTAATTCAGGACATACACCTACCTAAACCCCTTAGGACCTAACCTAGGCCACCTAGCCACATAGAGCATGACCACACACACACACACCCATTCATGCACACACACTTCTCTAGAGTTCTCTAGAACTCTCTTGAAGTGGCGCCACCTCTTGGTTGCTAAATTTGGCAACCAAGAGGTGGCGCCACTTCAAGAGAGTTCTAGAGAACTCTAGAGAAGTGTGTGTGCATGAATGGGTGTGTGTGTGTGTGGTCATGCTCTATGTGGCTAGGTGGCCTAGGTTAGGTCCTAAGGGGTTTAGGTAGGTGTATGTCTTGAATTAGGGTTACAAACCCTAATTGCTAAGGAGAAAATGCAATTAAACTTAACCTAAGTTTAATTGGATGAGTGTGAACCTAATTGAGAGTGAAATAACTCAATTAGGTTGGATTTAGGTCAATTGGACTTTCACTAAGTCCAATTGAACTTGTGTGGGTTGAGATCTAAGCTCAATTGGGCTCAATGAGTCCAATTGACTTAGGTGAAGGTACTCGACTTTGATCTAAGTCAATTGGGTTTGTTGAGGACCTAATTAGGTCCTTAGGTAGGTCTAGAGGTGATGTACTAGGGTTAGGATACCTTAATTTAGGT
The DNA here is from genome assembly GCA_037157565.1 of Thalassia testudinum. Lineage (NCBI taxonomy): Eukaryota > Viridiplantae > Streptophyta > Magnoliopsida > Alismatales > Hydrocharitaceae > Thalassia > Thalassia testudinum. Next base: position 104,132,357 of record JAZHRO010000063.1, read on the forward strand.
TCCTATGGGGTTGGTATTAGGTCTAGGGAGCTAGAGATCGAAGATCAAGGCTTGAATCTCAAAATAGGGACTGGAGACCAGTACCAGATGTCCAAAAATGTGATTAGATGACTTATACTCAAAAATCAGAAGTCCAGACTTCAGTTCTGGACGACCAATCTGAGTTAGGGGGAATTAAAGTTCTGTTTTGGGTATTCTGCAGACATTGGACGTCTGACAAAGTGTCTAGATGTCCAATAACACTGCAGAATGGGTTTGAGGTGTGCGGGAGATGGCTAAGGGTCTTGGACATCCTATAGCTTATTTGGACATCCAGATAAGGGTTGAACTAGGGTTTTAGGGCTTTCTAGGGTGTTGTGACCTAATCTAAGGGTGGCTAAGGCTTGGGGAAGTCTCTAGGTTATCGTAGGGCTAGGGTAGACCTAAGCTCTTCACATTTTACTACTTTATTCCTACTTAATAGAATATCAAACCTTTAACTCCGTTACATTATTATTCCTACATCTAAACTAAGCCTTCTGCTCCAGCTTTGCTACAACTCCCATTATTCCTGATCCAGCTTTAGATCCTACTCCAGATCCAGCTCCTGATCAGCTTATTGCCTGCAATTGACATAATGCACTTAATCGGCACATTATAACATTATTTCATGCATAGTTAAAGGAAAGCAGTAAAGATGCAAATAATGCTTATGCATGCATGAATTACCCTAACTTATGCTAAGTTCTAGCTTAATCTAGGTCAATTAAGACCTATTATTGCTGCGTAATCATACCCCCATGCCTAAATCTTGCTACTTCCTAGCAAATGCAAGACTAAATTATTTACAACAAGGGTCCCTAAGGGACTTATTATTTTATCAAGTGTATGCATAGAGATTTTTCTCCTTTTTGTTTTCATCCTATGCTCTAGAAATCCGGACAATCGTGAAAGTGCAGCTATGTAGCTTTTGCAATGGATTCGAGTGAAAAACTAATTCACTTCTAAAGCCTGTACTTGACCCCTAGTAAAAATTCTAGCAGGATAGGCGGACTTCTTCCCTCGAGGTATTCAAAATATTCTATGAATTCCACCCTGACCTTAGGCTTAGGTAGAGAATTTCTGAGGGAAAAGATTATATATTTGATGGCTCACTCTCATTTGGTGCTACATAAAGATTAGTACTACAGAATCTAGATTCTCGGATTACCAAGTGACTCAACTCAGAGAAAGACGAGAAAAACTATGCTCCCTTTTGATTCCTTTGTATTCATTCTCTCTTTCTCTCTTTTTCTTTTTCTTTTTTTTCTCTCATAAAGCTCACAATCTCACCAAATTCACACATATGATCTATATTTGGTGGTCTCACTAGGCATTAACACTTTAATTGAGTTCTCATAGCCCTAACACTAAGTCAGAATTCCTCAGCCAGTATTCGAGTGGTCAGAAACACAAGAAAAATAGGTTAAGGCTATATTTGGTGGTTCTCAAATTTATTTAATGGTATTGCCTCAATGCAACTGAACTAAATATTCACTCTTTTTTTTCTTTTCTTTCTCTTCTTTTTCTATTTTTTTTAATTTTTCTTTCTTTTCATCATTTTTTTTCTCTTTCTTTCTTTCTTTATTTTTTTTTTTCAACATAACACATCCATGAACTTTATTGAGGAGGCATTATTAGGGATTGGTGGTACTCAAGAGACATTGGGTGGCTTATTTGGTGGAAGTGCCTACTCACGGCACTGGGAGAGACAGATAGGACGGTGTATTTCTAACATTGGCATCAATACCCTCCTTCAGCCGAGGATTCCGTAAAGAATGGTCGTAACCATCCACCTTAGCCCTAGTTTTATGAAAACTCGCTCTCCACGTATTTGCCTCATTTGGTGGCTCTCAAAATTCGCTCAAAAATGTATACGCAGGAATCGAGAGCAGAAACTATGCCTAATCTCTGAGTATCATCACCTAATTATCTAGGATTCCGAATTCCTTGCACTAATCTTAGAGCACCAGTACACTCTACTCTCATCTTACACTATTTGGTGGATTTTTGGAAGAAAATTTCCCTGACTCCCAAAACACTGTCTAGGGGTTCAGGAAAAGAAGCACTGCTTCTTCTCGACAGACTAAAGATGCTTATCAGCCTTCACCGTGAATCCATTGCAAATTCTACGTGTGTATGAAAAGTTGTAGTAGATTCCAGGTTATAGGAATCAACTAGAGGATAGAATCCCTAATGCATTCTCTTAATAAAACAATCTTATTCGTGAATGCAATATGTATATATGCTATGAACAATTAACCTCGTCTAATTTGTACTTCGTGAAATTCCCATATCGGGTTACATTCAGCTTGACCCTAAATTTAGAACAAGACGTGAGCGAGTGAGTCAGAAGTGGCTGTTGTGGACGTTTTCTAGCTCCTATGAGAGCATTGGAGGTGGAGTTGGTTGTTCTTTTATTTAGGGTCCTAAAGTATGTTTTATATGTAGCTTCGAGGTTTTTCCTAAGTGTTGGCATAAAAATTTTCAGCTTTGTTGATCTACCCCCCCATGCCTAAGTTCTTGCATGTCCTCATGCATGAATATAAAAGAAAATAAATACTTCAGGAAGAGAATGGGTAGAAATCACCTGAAATTACTCCTGAAATTATATTCAGCACCGGCCAACCTGTTAGCATGCAATATACACAAAGGAAATATGCTAAAAGAAAAATATGCTATGTATAAAGCGAGTATGTATAAGGTGATGGATGAATGTGGGGTAGATGCTGAGTTTAACACCTCCAGTTGGGCGAAAACTCAATCAGATGTATCAGTTCTTGCATAGGAGTCGATCAAGATTAAGAGAAAGATGTGCTCGTATGCTCCTCGAATTAGTGGTCCAGAGATGCGGACCAGCTGATTGTGCACCCCTACTCCAAAAAGTCTAGCTATAAGAAAGTGTGGAGTGGGTAAGGGCTTCAATTTGATCACGGGTGGGTCTGAGTCAAAAATGGGAGTGGGAGGAGCAAACTCGAAGGTGGGAATCTGCTGATCCATGTGCACGTGAATTCCCACTGATTCGCTCCCTATGAAATAATCGGTTGTGACTACGTTAACGGGAAACCCATTAGCTGTGGTCATGTCTTCCTACAACAACAGGGGCGGTTCAGCACTGTGTGGATCAGGATAGCTAGATTCAGGGGTGCTGTGGTCAAGAGAACACCTTAAACAGTCAGATCCTCAGGGAGATATGTGTAGTGCAGTGGTTTCAGTCCCGTGTGGATCGAGGTCCAAGAACCCTGATAGTGTAGACGAATGAGACATTGGGTCGTCACAAAGGAGCCCAATGTTACCATAGTTTGCCGAATCTTCGTCTTCACCATCCTCCTTTATTCGATCACAGTCGAAGTTCTTTGCTGCCCTGAATATGTCCAGTCGAAGTCGCTCGTTGCCTAGGGCTATCTCCATACACCTGGATGCACAATCAATGTTTGCTAGGGCTATCGCTAGAAAAGGGCGACCCAAAATAGTTGGTGCAACTTAGAGATTAGGAGGAACTTCCATATCGAGAATAAAAAAATCTGCAGGAAAGCAGAACTCGCAGACTTTCATGATTACATTCTCAACCACCCCCTCGGTGTTTTGACTGATCTGTTAGCTAGCTGAATCGTGACCGAGGTGGGCTTCAACTCCCCAAATCGAAATCGATTAAATACGGTAGTGGGAGTTAGGTTGATGGACGAACCCATATCTTGAAGGGCCCGATCAAATGGAGAATCCTGCAAGAAGCAGGATATAAGTGGGGTACCAGGGTCATTCTTCTTTGGCGGTAGGTCAGCTAGAATCACGGCGCTAGCCTCTTTCGACAGTACCGCCTGTCGTCTAATTCTCGGCTATCGCTTTGAGGTACAATAGTCCTTGAACATCGATTGCCTCGAGGAGGGGGACCTGAATATGTACTTCCTTGAACATCGATTTCAGGTTCTCAAAATTCCCCTTGTCCTTTTTCCGTATTGCATTTCGTGTCCGAGCCCAGGAAAAGGAACGGGAATCTCAGGGTTGAGTGGCCTCTTACCCTTATCTACCGCAGGTGGCTCCTGAGATGATGAAGGAGTCGATCTCGCCTGTGGCAAAGGGTGGGAAAAATTAGGACCCGCTTGCCTAAGTGGTGGGTCGAATGTCTTTCTTCCGCTCCTCAAAGAGATAGCATGTGCATCGGCTTGCTGTCCATGAGGTGGTGGGGGAGCGGAAGGGGTAGAATACGCGAGGTTCTGCAAAGGCGGCTAGCCTTGCGCATAATTGGGTGGTGCAGGAGGCGCCTGTAGTATGATGTGTGCCTGCCCTGCAGTGCCTGAAACCTAGGCGGGGCTCCCTGGTTCTGCACATATCGCGAGTTTGGGATGGGTTGGGAGGGAAAGGCTCCCTGAGTCCTATGCTCCTGCAATAGCTGGTTCTGCGTGTTCTGTATGGTCTATATCTGATTAGCCATCGCCTTCATAATCTGCAAGCTATCTTGTGTTGATTTCCTCATTGATTCTTGCAGCTCCTCTTTCAATGCCTCCAAAGGGTCAGCCCGCTTTGGAGGGGGTTGGCAACTTGGTGTAGCAGCTGGTAGAAAGAGTGGGGTTGCTGCTGATGCGGGAATGGCTGCTGCTTATGGTATGTGTTTTGCACATTCCCGTATTGCCTGGTTTGGTAGTGTGGATCTTGATGTGGTCTCTGTGAATTACCAGACCAGGAGAAGTTCGGATGCTGGCACAAACCAAGGTTATACGTCTCTGAATATGGGTTATTACGCCTGTATCCTTGGATGGCACTGACGTCCTTGTAGGCCGAAGATGTCTGAGACGTATATCTGTCAAGGGGATACGCATTATAATCTGCGGGTGGTGCGTAACCCTAGTCGTAGGGTGCCAGATCTGGATTATTTACGGGATCCTGATATGCCGGATCTCATAAATATGAAGAAGATGCATCCCGAGTGAGTATATTAACTCGAGCAGGAGGGGCTCGGGGTGCATAGGAGGGCCTTGAGGCGGCAAAGCTCAAGTTAGATTGACCCTGACTAATTTGGTCAATCTTTTTCTTGATTAAGTTTATTCTATCAAGCTGCTTGACGATGATATCCATGTCGGCTCGAATAGACTTGGTGTGAGCCTCGTGGACACCAACCCGCTGCTGACCAGGTTGCTGGAACTAGTTCATAGATGCGGCATTCATCGAGTTCTCCGCTAATGATTCGAACAGCTCAAATGAGCTATTTTCATCTTTTGCGAGGAAATTCTCGCTGCTAGATGCATCGGCCAGATACCGATGTGTGTCATCCAGCCCATGGTAAAAGATCTGAGCCATGTGCCATCTGGGTATACCATGATGCGGGCATTTTCAGAGAAGGTCATGAAATCTTTCCCAAGCTTCATGTAACTTCTCCCCAGCTCCTTCGGAGAAAGTCGTGATTGTGCGGCGCATTGCATTTGTTCGACCGATTGGGAAGAACTTTTGCGGGAATTCACGTCATAATTCCGACCAGGTTCTAATTGGCTTCCCGATAGTCTTGAACCAGTATGAAGCTTTATCCCTCAGAGAGAATGGGAAGAGCTTCTTTAGAACAAGCTCAAGATCAATATTCCTGGGTCGAATCGTTTCAGCGAGTCGACTTAGGTCCTCAAGGTGCTGGAACGGATCTTCGCTTGAGTTCCCATAGAAATGAGTGCTGATCAACCCAATCACGTTGGGCTTGAGCTCAAACGCGTCTCCGCCTACGGGAATTCTGACTAAAGGTGCGACGATTTGTGAGGCTGGGTCGTAGAAATCCCGCAGTTGTTCTCGCGACGGGTGCTGCATCCTGTCAAGTGCCGTCAAGATGCGATCCATGCTCTGCTGATGCCGCTCCTCGTATTCGGCTACCTGGGTTTCCAGATGAGCCATCAGGTCCAGATTCTCGATATCCTGACCCGGTCTAGGTCCAGGTCTAGGATTTGCCATGGTGGCTCGGGGAGTAGAAGAAATGGGAGAAGATGGTCTGGGCGAGGTGGCTCGCCTCCTTGGGAGTGGCTCCCAAGGTCCAACCAAGTGAGGTCTAAGTGACCTCCTTCCTTGCATACACCACCCAACCCCTGAGTTGGTGTAGCCAAGCAGGACAAGGCTAGGCCCTGTCAATCAAATGGTCCTTATGGATCAGGCGACCAGATTTTTCGTTAGAGTTTTGAATTCCTGAAGAAAAATTTGTCGTTCAACTGACTGAAAGTGATTCCAGCCTCTCAGGCTAATCAGCTAGTCTGGTTACGAGGGGACTAAGGGGAAGGTTCTTCCTTTGGCTTACGCCTCCGGTTCCGTTAACCCTCGAGCTGTGATCGTTTGACATTGCCTCGCAGACTTAGTCACCAGGTTTGGTAAGAGAGGTTAAAAACACCCAGTAGTATGACAACGAATTCAGGTTGATTTCGTGTTTTAAAATTAATTTTAACCCATTTTCTTCAGTGGGGTTTGTGGTGAGTGGCCCACAAGGTGACCAAGCTCACCGGCTACCTAGACTTGATTAAGTCTAGGTTAGCCCAAAATGTAGTCTGTAAGTTGTAATCCTAAAGATTCAACCTAAGGTTCATGCACTTCTAGGGTTTTTTTCTATTTCAGCAGACCACAAAAGTAATGTTCATTTTCTAGCAATAATTGGAATCTAATTAACTTGAAATTTTGTGAGTAGATTCCTTTTTCAATTAGCTTTCCAGAGAATATTTTTTTGAAATTTTTTATTATTTCAATCCTATTTTTAGAGATTTTTGAACATCAGAGGGTTAGATCTAGAATTTTGACCCCTGGTCGATTTTTCATTTTGAAACAGTATCAATTGACCTTCAAAAAGTCAAAAAAAAAATGAAAACAAATCCAAAGAGATCAGCTTTCAAACCCCACCATTTTTAGTCAAAACAAATTCGCAGATTGCTCGGAATTGCTTTTTGAAATTTGAAAAATCTTGAATCTGGGTTAGTTTGACCCTTGCGCACTTCAAGAATTTTTAAAAATTGTATACTTAGAATTTTTTAAAAGAATAGTGGAGTTTGAAAGATGGTTTGAAAATGAAAATTAAGCCTGAATTTTAGAATTTTTCGCTTACTAATTTTTTGTCAATAGAATTTTTAAATTAGACTAGAAATCTGGCTGAAAATCAGAAGATGGTGGAAAATCTTTTTAAAGAGGTTTGAGTTTGAAATCTAAGCTTTCCACCAAAAATATTTTTTTTTTCAAAACTTTTGCACGCTTTTTTTTTCAAAAAGAATTTTTTAAAGGATTCAAAGAAAATATCTTTTTTTTTCATTTTTTTTTCAAACTAACCTAGATTCGAAAGGAAACATAATCTAGATTTTTTAAAGAAATTTTTCTTTTTGGTTTTTCTTTCTTTTTCATGAAAATGAGTAAAATCTTTATTTTTTCTTTTTTTTCAAAGGAAGTTGTAGAAAGTAAATCTACACCTAGGGTAAAAAAAAATTCTACTCTAAGAGAATGTGATGTGCACCTAATTCATTTTCCACGCTCGCTATGTGTGCAGATCCGGTTCTTCTTCTGTGTTGTCCTGCACATCAAAAACAAAGTATAGACAGATTTTTCAGTGATAGTTTAAAAGATCGAAATCAAAGAAAATGACATTGCCTCCCCGGCAACGGCGCCATTTGTTGAGAGTGCGTAGATCATGCGTTTTGATATGAAAACGTCATAGTATAGTTGCGAAATACGATTCAAAAAAAATATTTATAGAAAAAGATAACGAGACTTGAGTCCCGATCGTTCGTCTCTGGGAAGCATTTGTTTTACTTTTGAAATTGATCCTATCCCGCTCTACCTTGTTTAAAATCGCACTCCTGTTTCCAATCTCCTGATTAAGATTTCACCACTTCTGTTATGAACTCGAATTACGTGCGCATGTGTTAAATAAATCACAAAGGTGAACATGTGAGTTTCTGTGCGCACGACTCTAGTGAGGTGGTGACTATTTACGGAGACTGCATCTATCATCAGATTCTCTATATTCTCTGGAAATGACATGCCTGTTGCGAATAGATAAACAATTGAAAAGCAGGCAACTTGAATCATGCAAAAAGAATGGCAATTATTAAGCTCATGGTGATTTCAAACATATAGAGAGATATATATCTAGAAAAATGCATTTTCATTCATTTCATTGGAGAGTTGTTTGCAACAAGAACTGTAGAGGAAAGCTTGTACATAAATGCTTAGAATGTAAATCTAGCTACTAGAAAATGATTACATACAAGAATCTCTGGGGGGATTTTACATGCATAATTGGGGGAGAATCAGAACTGCGCTACTAAGCAGTAATAAAATGCAGTAAAACTATGAAGACCATAAGCTAAATCTTGCAGAACAAAAAGGCATTTAGGGGTGGTCCCTGATGGCCTTGGAATGGTTGGGAAGAGAAGGAGGGGTAACCAATGGAGCTCAGGCCGGCCCTTGGAGAGAAAGAGGAGCGATCTAGCATCCCGACATGGTGTCCTTCATGGTGGTGATGAGCTCGTGGAGGTGGAGTGGCTAACCTAAGTGGAGGTGGGCGTGCATGGAACCAATGGAGTCAGTGGTGCCAAGAATGTGAATGGAAACCAAGGGATGTGAATGGGTGCACTTGGCTGCCCATTGGGTCTTTATATAGACTCAAGGGCTTCTCTCTAGAGATGTGTGGAACTCTCTAGAGAGAGTCCAAGAGTGGCCGGCCATATGGTTATCTGATCCACAAAATGTGGATAACATTTTGAATGCCTCTCGGTTGCTAAATTTGGCAACCAAGAGGTGGTGCCACTTCAAGAGAGTTCTAGAGAACTCTAGAGAAGTGTGTGTGCATGAATGGGTGTGTGTGTGGTCATGCTCTATGTGGCTAGGTGGCCTAGGTTAGGTCCTAAGTGGTTTAGGTAGGTGTATGTCTTGAATTAGGGTTACAAACCCTAATTGCTAAGGGGAAAATGCAATTAAACTTAACCTCAGTTTAATTAGATGAGTGTGAACCTAATTGAGAGTGAAATAACTCAATTAGGTTGGGTTTAGGTCAATTGGACTTTCACTAAGTCCAATTGAACTTGTGTGGGTTGAGATCTAAGCTCAATTGGACTCAATGAGTCCAATTGACTTAGGTGAAGGTACTTGACTTTGATCTAAGTCAATTGGGTTTGGTGAGGACCTAATTAGGTCCTTAGATAGGTCTAGAGGTGATGTAGTAGGGTTAGGATACCTTAATTTAGGTTCCTATTGACGAGTCGATCGTTCGCTTTAAAGTTGTTTGCAGTTTTATGTGGTGGAAAAATCGACTAATTAATATTTAAAAAGAAATAACCACTCGCAGAAGAGCAGGTCGTATCCACAGGGAGGCAATGACGTATTTAAATTCACACCAGTTAAAAACGTTCGTTCGTAGTTAGTTTGGATAAGAATCAAGCCAAAATTGCCTTCAGATTAAGGTTGAATCAAGAAATCATGCTGAAATAGCAATTTTGAATAACTAGAGGATATTTGTCACAATGCAGAATCAATAAAATATCATTAAAAATTGACAATGGCAGAAAATGTAATTATTAATGGTCATGTTACTGTAGCAAAATAGGGGATTTTTTCCCCTTTGCCATGCGCCACGAGGAGTGGACGGCCGAACGCAGGAAGCTCGGAGGAAGTTCCTTGGACCAAGGGAATCGAAGCGGTGGTGGTGGCATGTCGTGCGGTGGCCGGAGCCGGCTGAACGAAGCTCCGGTGGAGGTGGCTGCAACCAGTGCTGCAACTGCTGTTGGCGGGAAGTGCATGCGCTGCAGGCGGGTATGTGCTCTGTTGGCGGAAGCGTTGCAGCCGGTGCTGGCGAGCGCACGCTGGAAGTGGCAGTGAGACACAATAGGGGTGCACGCAGGCGGAAGGTATGGCACGGGGGAATGCTGCAGCTGGAGCGGCTTGTTAGTGGTGAGCGCGGGTGAGGTTGCGGGCGTGGGTGCGTAGGCGGGTAGTCGCGAAGGCTGGAGGGCGCGGGTGAAGTACTGTAGGCATGCAGGTGAGCGAGCGAGTGTGGTTGTGCGGGTGCAGCTGCAGGCGGAAGGTGAGCGGGTGTGAGCGGTGGGGCGCTGCAGGCTGTGCACGCCTTGTGTGCGGCTAGAGGCGATGCGCGGCCTAGAGTGGATGCGGGAGTGAGCGGGTGAGGTTGCGGTTCAGGTGCTGGAGGTGAAGTGGGCGGACGGTGGTTGCTGTTGGAGTGGGGAGGTGGCTTCAAACAATCGGGAAATTTCCCGGACATCTTAACTGACTGAGAAGGTGATTGCAGCGACGGTGGTTGTTGATGACGACGGCGAGGGAGGTGCAAGGTGAGGTGCTCACGGTAATGCGAACGACCTCTAGATGGCAGTGTGGCCTGTCACACCACACGCCCACGGAGGTGGAGGGTCGTCGCCGCGGTTGAGGCCGGCGGTGTGGAATGGAAGAGAAAAGATCTCTCTGCATAGTGGTGGGTCGGTGGTGGAGGCCTTCCTAGCTCGGCTGCCTCCCTCCTCCTTTTGTAGCTGCTTGCATAGATTTGAACAGAGAGGCGGGAGCAGATCCACATTCTCCACTCGTCCTTGAATGCAAGCTTCAGTGCGGCAGCTGGTGGTGTTGGAGCAGTAGCCGAAGGAAATGCAGCCATTCCTGCAAGAAGAAGAATAAATAAAATAATTTTATAATATTATGGTTATTTATATATAGACCCTCAACTTTTATGTTAACTTAAATTAATGCATGCAATGTACCTAATTGGTTAACTAATTAAATGAATGCAATTCTAAGTTAATTCTAAATGCATTTAAAGATGAATGCGATGCATGAATTATGTAATTAAATTAGAAATATGAATTAATCTATTTACATCCTAATTTATGCTAAATAAATGTTATAATTAACTTAATGTCTAAGCACTTAAATAGCCCACAAATATGGGCTAATCAAATACCCCCATGCCTAGTTTCTGCGAGTCCCTAGCAAAATTAAGCAAAACCTAGCACTCCAAGTAGACTAGTCAACTCACTTAGTCTTCCTTCAGAAGCATATTAAGTTTAGACTCTAGACCCAAGGTTCCTAAGTAGTTGCTATGTTACAGACTAGGTCGGCTAAAGACGAGTTGCAGGCATAAGTTTCCCTAATTTCTGACTCTACCCTAAAGTTTATTGATCCCTGAGATTAAAGCATCCATGCCTGTGCATTGGTTTGAGTTATTTGAGTTAAAGGAAATTTATATATATATGTATATATATATATTTTGTTTGATTCTTCTAAGTCTAACCTCAGATTAGCTATCAACACGGTCTGTGTCGGATTCATTGTCCCCATTACCATACCTCGAAGGGTGCCTGGCTTTCGATGCTTTGAGATAGCACTGCCCATAACAACCTTAAGAACTCCTGGCAATCGACACTTCGAGATAATATCTCCCATGGATTTCTTAAGCGAATTCAGGCCTATGGCAATCGGCACTTCGAGATAGGGCCGCCCATGGTACCTGAACCGCGCAATGCGCTTACATGGCCCCAGTAGGATGGATATCCTAAGAGACAAGCACCAAGGAGGTAATATGCTATCATCACATCCTCAAGGTGAGTATATACTCCACCTCTCCTGCGGTGGGAACTCTTCCAATCAAAATGTGTTTTCAAGCCTCTCCTAAGTCAAAACTAAGAGAACCAAATCTCTTTTCAGAAAGAAAGAAATTAAGTTAATTACCAGACCAAGTATGTGAAATTTGGATGCTTAGGTTACAAGGACCCGTAAACCAAAAGGTAGAACAAGACTCCAGGTACTACCCCACCTTTTAACTCAAACCCTAGCTTCCCTTCCTCAACCTCTTGAGGAATGGTCCGCAACTTAACTCCTACTTAAGTTTTTAAGTCCACAAAGGACCCTAAAGGTCTAAAGCTAGCAGCTCATTTAGCTTCTAAAGTTTGACCCTAGAATTAATTTAGTCTACCCTAGAGTTCTGATTTGCTTAAGAATGAAGGACTTAGCCAGTTAAGCTCAAAATTTTTTTTTATTTTGTTTTATTTATTTATTTATCGATTTATTTTTTTATATGCAAATGTATGAATGCACTATGCTATGTATATCCCCAAGTACACCCCCCCATGCCTAAATTCTGCAATGTCCTCATTTCAAAGAAAGATATTACCTGGGTCAGAGCTAGGCTGAATAGCCAAAGAACCTGCAAATCAGGTTCAAGAATTACAAAAATAGGCCCTAAAAATAAGCAAAGCAATGTTGGCCTAGAAAATAGGTAACCTAGGATGTTAGCGAGCTGATGATGAATCCCGATAGCAAATGCTCTCCCAACTAAGATGAGAATGAAATCTTCTCAGGTCACCAAAGGAGGTTCTAAAGGATAAATAGGTATAACAACCTCCAAAGGGGTAGGGGGAGGATGACAAGGATCCTCCAAAAGGTATGGGGAAGGAATGGTGCAAAGATAAACCCCCAGGGTAATGGACTGACTAAAGAAATCATCAATCCATACCCGATACTCCATTACGGGAAATATTGGTCTGTTAAGCCCCCTGGTCAGAACAAAAGTGAGCAATTTTCTAAGGCAAGGATCGTCTAGGGTGTCCAAGTTACGAGGTTGCGGGATGGCCATAAGATCTAGGTTGGGTTTAATCAGCTCGGTGTCCATCCCAAACACTCTTTCTAAATCCTCAATTTCATCCCTATAGCATTCCTTGCACCATCACATGTATCTTCCTGCTCTTCATCAGGAGTCATAATTTCACTTTCAGATATAAGCGAATTAGAGGGTGACTTCGAAATGAATGAAGGCAGGTTGGAAGCAACAGATCTAGGGATTATCCTATCAATGTCATCCCCGGGTTTTTGTTCTTTACTCAAATCTTCCCCGGAGTCTATATGTGAATCCACATAAATCTTAGAAATTGCTTCAAAATTTTCCATCATTTCATCATGAGGAGAAATATCATCAATGGGTGTGCTAAGGAAACCTAGTTTGGTCAAATTTGTGACATCCTCAGGGGCTAACTCTTTAAATAAGACATAATCACCCTTAGTGTCACTCCAAATCTTGAATGTAGGTTCCTCATATAATTCGTCTTCCTCCTCATCACACAATTCACCATATACCCGAGGTCTAGAGTCATTTAATATCTCAGCAGATCCCCTAGGGTGCTCTATCTGAGGTAAATGGTTTACACTAGTAACATCAGACTCCTCAAATAGGTCAATTTCTTTAGGGTTAGGTTCCCTAAGGGTGGGCTTGAGTTCCATATCGTGATCAGAAGGGAGGGTAGGATTAACAACTTGACTTTGACCCACTTCATCAAATGTCATGAAAATACTATCATCTGGGTCGAGGTCTTCCAATGGTACCATCATTCCCTTCTTTTGACTCCAATATAATTCAGGTGGATACTCAACCTTATCATCATCTTCCTCGGGTTGCCACCTTTGTTCATCCAATGCATAGCTACTTTCATGTGTATCTTCCTCCCACCTAAGGTGCGGATCTCTCAAGGAAGTGTCATCTAATGGGGAGGTTTCAAAATCGATCCTCGAAAAGTAACTATTCTCCCTAGAATTTCCCTCCAACTTAAAGTGTAGCTCTCCCACGGAAGATGCATCTATTGTAGAGGGGTGTACATCATCCTCAATGGGGTAGATTGGGTGGCTAATTTCATCTCTTTCTTGTTGGCCTGCTCTCGAAGATTCTCCTAACAATTCAATCATTTCGTTTTGCATTTTCTGTATTTCCATCTTCAAAGAGGAGAGGTCATTTCTATCATGAGAGAAGTCAGGCTCAGGCTTATAGTACCCAGGAGTGTCTGTCCAACCATAATAATTTTTTGGGGAGGGTGGGTTGGGTATTTCTATGGTATGTGGGATATTGGGCAAAGCAAATCCCGCTCCTAGGTTCTGCTCACTGATTTGGGGCTTAACCAGGCCAATACTCCTATAATAGGAGTAAAATGGATCCCAATGATTGTCATTATGTCCATCAAGGGATGGACCATCTCGGCGTCTGGGATTGAAGGATGCAGAGTGGGTGTGAGGGTGTGGGCAAGATGTGAAAGGATGAAAATCAATGTGGTCCATTCTAACTCACACCTCAATCAAAATTTCCCAAGCAAAACACAATTCAAAAAAGGACCTTTTAGGTCTTTCCCAATTTAGGCTTTTGATTTTAAGTCAGATTGTAGGTGGCTCACCTAAGAAGACCTAGTTAGAGCTTAGGTGTTCTTCCCTAAATCTCAAATGGTCAAGTAAATCCAAAGACGGAAGATCGAGGGATGCAAGTAGGCCTAAGCCTTCCTTTGAAGTTGTGCTTTCGCGGTGCTTCTCAACTACCCCCAAAAATCCGTGACAGGGTATCCCCCTCTTTGGATTTACAAAACCTTTGATCTCAAGTTCCAAACACTTCAAAATCCAACGATAGGAGGGCACTTGTCCTAGTATTTCAAAACCTAAGGAGTGTCTAGAAGCGTACCGTGATGCAAGTGAAATAAGTGTGCATACACCGCAAAAGATTTTGAATTTTGAATCGCATGCCAAGTTTGAAAATCAAATCCTTGGTTTTTAAAATGTCCCTCCATTAATTAGTCCTTTTTCTAGAAAATATGTGACCACTTGTTAGATTTATTCAATACAGATTAGGTGGTCTTCGCATTAACTCCTAATGCAATGCGTGATCAAGAATAGGATGCAAAGTAAGAAAATGTGTACCTTGCTTCCAGCAATCAACGATGCGAGAATGCACGCAATGCAGATAAATAAATCTAGAGGCTACTCATACAGACCTAAATGGTTCATCCAAGGGCAGGCAGCTCATTTTTTTTTTATTTTATTATTTTTTTAAACTACTTATACACAAGCAAATAAAAGTAATCAGTAAACTAAAAACCTAAATCTAAATAAAAGGGAACAGGCTCCCAAAAATTACCCAACACGGGCCTAAAACAAAATCGGGGAACAAACCCCTCAAAATATACCCCAGAACAAGGGTTTTAGAAAAATTAAATCTAAAGTCTTAATTCTATTCTAATCAAACTAGCGATTAAATATACAATGATGTCCATTACGTCCTCATCCTTCTCCTCCTTTCCAAAATAGCTCGTCCAATTCTCCTCTGGCGACGTCAAGGGTTGCCTCTCACACTGGTTGATTCTTGCACAGATTTCTTGCAGAGAAGAGAAAATAATAAATGGTCAAATCACTGTGCAATTGATAAATAATCAAAATAAAATCAGGTGAAATTATTGCGTCTGTTGCCTCCTCGGCAACGGCGCCATTTGACGAGTTGATCGTTCGCTTTAAAGTCGTTTGCAGTTTTATGTGGTGGAAAAAACAACTAATCAATATTTAAAAATAACCACTCGCAGAAGAGCGGGTCGTATCCACAGGGAGGCAATGACGTATTTAAATTCGCACCAGTTAAAAACATTCGTTCGTAGTTAGTTTGGACAAGAATCAAGCCAAATTACCTTCAGATTAAGGTTGAATCAAGAAATCATGCTGAAATAGCAATTTTGAATAACTAGAGGATATTTGTCGCAATGCAAAATCAATAAAATATCATTAAAAATTGACAATGGCAGAAAATGTAATTATTAATGGTCATGTTACTATAGCAAAACAGGGGATTTTTTCCCCTTTGCCGTGCACGACGAGGAGTGGACGGCCAGACGCGGGAAGCTCGGAGGAAGTTCATTGGACCGAGGGCTTCGAAGCGGTGGTGGTCGTGTGTCACGCGGTGGCCGAAGCCAGCCGGACGAAGCTCCAACGGAGGTGGCTGCAGCCGGTACTGCAGCTGCTGTTGGCGGGAAGTGCGTGTGCTGTAGGTGGGTACGCGCTCTGTTGGCAGAAGCATTGTAGCCGGTGCTAGAGAGCGCACGCTGGAAGTGGTGGTGAGACGCAGCAGGGGCGCGTGTAGGCGAAAGGCGTGGCCCAGGGGAATGCTGCAGCTTGCGTGGCCTATTGGCGGTGAGCGCAGGTGAGGTTGGAGGTGTGGGTGCGCAGGCAGGTGGTCGCGAAGGCTAGAGGCGCGGGTGAAGTACTGCAGGCGTGCGGGTGAGCAGGCGAGTGTGGTTGTGGGGGTGCGGCTGCAGGAGGAAGGTGAGCGAGCGTGAGTGGTGAGGTGCTGCAGGCTGTGCACGCCTTGCATGCAGCTGGAGGCGATGCGCGGCCTGGAGTGGATGCGGGAGTGAGTGGGTGAAGTTGCGGTTCAGGTGCTGGAGGTGAAGTGGGCGGACGGTGGTTGCTGGTGGAGTGGGGAGGTGGCTTCAGACATTCGGGAAATTTCCCGGATGTCTTAATTGACTAAGGTGATTGCAACGATGGTGGTTGTTGATGACAATGGCAAGGGAGGTGCATGGCAAGGTGCTCACAGTAATGCGAACGACCTCCGGATGGCGGTGTGGCCTGTCACACCACATGCCCACGGTGGTGGAGGGTCGTCGCCCCGGTTGAGGCTGGCGGTGTGGAATGGAAGAGAAAAGATCTCTCTGCACAGTGGTGGGTCGGTGGTGGAGGCCTTCCGAGCTCGGCTGCCTCCCTCCTCCTTTTGTAGCCGCTTGCATAGATTTGAACAGAGAGGCGGGAGCAGATCCACATTCTCCGCTCGTCCTTGAATGCAGGCTTCAGTGCGGCAACTGGTGGCGTTGGAGCGGTAGCCGAAGGAAATGCAGCCATTCCTGCAAGAAGAAGAATAAAGAAAATAATGTTAAAATATTATGGTTATTTATATATACACCCTCAACTTTTATGTTAACTTAAATTAATGCATGCAATGTACCTAATTGGTTAACTAATTAAATGAATGCAATTTAAAGATGAATGCGATGCATGAATTATGTAATTAAATTAGAAATATGAATTAATCTATTTTCATCCTAATTTATGCTAAATAAATGTTAGAATTAACTTAATGTCTAAGCACTTAAATACTTAAATAGCCCACAAATATGGGCTAATCAATTATGGGGTTGGGATTAGGTCTAGGGAGCTAGAGATCCAAGATCAAGGCTTGAATCTCAAAACAGGGATTGGAGACCAGTACCAGATGTCCAAAAATGTGATCAAATGACTTATACTAAAAAATCAGAAGTCCAGACTTCAGTTTTGGATGACCAATCTGAGTCAGGGGGAATCAAGGTTCTGTTTTGGGTATTTTGCAAACATTGGATGTCTGACAAAGTGTCTGGATGTCCAATAACACTGCAGAAGTGGGCTTGAGGTGTGCAGGAGATGGCTAAGGGTCTTGGATGTCCTATAACTTATCTGGACATCCAGATAAGGGTTGGAACTAGGGTTTTAGGGCTTCTTAGGGTGTTGTGACCTAATCTAAGGGTGGCTAAGGCTTGGGGAAGTCACTAGGCTAGGGTGGCTAAGGCTAGGGTGGACCTAAGCTCTTCACATTTTACTACTTTATTCCTACTTAATAGAATAGCAAACCTTTAACTCCCTTACATTATTATTCCTACATCTAAACTAAGCCTTCTACTCCAGCTTTACTGCAACTCCCATTATTCCTGATCCAGCTTCAGATCCTACTCCAGATCCAGCTCCTGATTAGCTTATTGCCTGCAATTGACATAATTCACTTAATCAGCACATTATAACATTATTTCATGCATAGCTAAAAGAAAGCAGTAAAGATGCAGATAATGCTTATGCATGCATGAATTACCATAACTTATGCTAAGTTCTAGCTTAATCTAGGTCAATTAAGACCTATAATTACTGTGCAATCAGTCATCCACAGGGAAGGTCAAACACACGTATCTTTTTATTTAATCTCAGAAGTATGTGCACAAGACGTACCTATAGGAACTTGTAGGTCTACATTAGAGGAGGCTGAATAATGTACCAAAGAAAATAATATAAAATTAAAAATACAATCCACAAAATTTAGACAGATCACACCTTAATTTTATAGTGAAAACCCTTCTGGGTAAAAACCACTACCTAAGGCTCCAAACTTGGGATTTTTCGACTAGTTGAAGTTAGTCAATCCACTAACGCACCACTTAACAACGAGGGTGATACAACCTCTTACAAAACCTTCTTCTCTTTTACACTTGACAAGAGAAGAACAATGGGACTCCCAACAACTTGGGTCTCAAATCAAAGCAATAGGATAAAGAAATATACAAAATATCCTATGGAACCTCAGAAAATATGCAAACCATGGATTTTGAAGCCTTAGAGAGTCATGCTTTAGAAAGCATTGAGAATAGGCATAGAGGTGCGAAAGCACGAAGAAAAATGAGCACATTTTGCTTTAGAGAGGCTCTGAGAGGTGTGTTTTGAAATGGGGGTCGAGGGGTCCTATTTATAAGTGTTTTCTGGATAATTTAGAAAGTTTATGCAAATTGTGTTGGTCAATCAAAAAAAGTTGTTTAGTCTATCAAAATGAACTTTGGTTGATTAAAGTAATATTTTGATTGATTTCATGTTGATCGATTAAAGTATGAATTTGATCAAGTTGAGGCACAAAATTAGGATTTGATTGTTAGGTGATTTTGATCAATTAAAAAGATGGGTTTGGTTGATCAATAGTATTGAAAACTTAGTTTTCAACCTTAGTTCATTATCTATCGAAGGTCAAAACAAAATGGTTTATATTTTTGAGGTTTGTTACATATTTCTAGACTCAATAAGAGTAAAAATACCAACTCTAGAAACATAAATGAATTCTTGAATCTAGTCTTAGTTCGTAATCATTACACCAAGAATTCATCATGATATAACCTAAAATGATTAGTCCACAATAAAACATAATTTTGTTACATTAAAACATGGGTATCAACATTCTCCCCCTTTTGATAATAAAAAAATTCTAATAATATATGCTTGAAATGAATTACTGAAAAATATCAGTTTATCATCACTCTTATGCCCTAAAATAGATCTAGCTCTTAGGGTTTTTACTATGCAAATAGGTTTTCAGGATGCATTTAGGCATTTACTGAGGTTAGGCATGCATTGCATCTTATTATCTTTTTGATACATTTACTTGAGTGTCATGGATAGATAGAAAGTCAGATCTCTCATATCTTAGCACTCAGGAAGGTAGGAGATGAAAAAGTTCCTATTAGCTGGATCCCAGCTCATTCTAACTGGATCAACTCATCTTTAGCCCCATTCAGCTCATCTCAGCTAAATGGCAGCTTAAGCTAGTTCACCTCAGCTCCATTCAGCTCACCTCAGTTAGATGGCAACTCAAACTTGCTTGAGATAGTTGATCTCAGCTCCTCCAGCTCAGAATAGTTCATTGGAAGCTCAACCTGACTAAGACTAGCTACTGCCATCAACTAGCTAGACTTAGTTAGCTGAAGATGACCTCAACCAGCTCAGGCCAGCTCAAGTCCAGCTCTCGAAGACTTAACTCAGCTCAACTTGGTTCAGCTAAGCTACTTCACCCAAGCTAGCCACTCCAGCTAGCTAGGTAATCTCCGGGAAGACTAGACCTAGCTCACCTCAGCTCATATTAGTGGAAGCCAACTCATCTTAGCTTGGCTTAGTAGCTAGCAAAGAACTAGCAAGCTAAGCCAGCTTCGGTAGTTCCTTGCAGTTCTCTTCAACAGCCACCAGCTCCAATGCAACTCAACATAGCTCCCTCTAGCTCCTCACCTCCAAAACCCTAGCTTCTTCTGCCTCCTATTCCATTCACCTACTAGCTAAGGTGGCTTAGCTAGTCCACCTCCATGGCACCCGAACCTAACCCTAAAACTCCACCTAACTAGCTCTACCAAATACACCTAACCCTAAGTCCACCTAAGCTACCTAGTCCACCCTCCTTTTGGTGCCAACCATAGGCACCCTTCCACCCCTCTCCACCACCAAAAGCCTCTACCATTTTGGTGCCAAAACCACCCCATAACCACCATGGTCTTTAGCACCAACTAACCTTCCATCTCAACCCTCCATCCAACACTTAAACCCATCCTAACCATCCAAACTTGGTGCCACCTAGGACTCCTAGAAGACCATTTTGGTGCCAACTAGTGGTGTCTATATACCACCAAAAGACACCAACCACAACTTTAACTACCCCCCTCCCAACCTTTCATTTGGCGCCAACTAACCTAGGCCTTAGGATCAACTAACTACTCCCATCTAGCCAACCAACCCTCTCCCTTCCTATATATACCCCACCTAACCACCACCTAAAAATCATCTTCTCTATTAGTTTAGTTGCACCCATAGCCACCTACATCATACGCCAAGGAAGAAGAAGAAAAGAAGATCAAGGGGGCAACCTACCCACCCCCTTGGTGCCTTCTTTCTCTATCTTCCTCTCCTTTGTGCCACTCCAAGGAGGATGTCTTCACACTTGAAGGGATGGCTAGGTAAGAGGAGGAGCAAGGTGGTTGATGCCCACCTTGGAGGACTACTTGGAGGAGGAGTATTTGAAGAAGAAGTCAAGGAAAACCCTTTTCAAGTGTGGGGCAATTGTACTTGGAGCAAGGGCTATCCAGAACATCTACAGAGGATCCCCCTTCTTCTATCTTTATTTTATCTTTATATTAGCTAGTGGTTCACTATTTTCTTGTTAAGAAGCATTCCTCTACAGGTACTCTACTTGCTAGTAATACAAAGTTTTCAATTGCCTTCCAATTTTCATTTTCTAGTTAGTGTGCTTTTCATGTTCTAAGTAGTCTTAGTGCACACACCCCTTCTCTTCTAATTACCCTAGGTGCACTTGTTTAGGGTGAGCTTAGAAGAGAGGGCTTTATTCTTGTCACTTAGACATTGGTTTAGTGTAGCTCATCTTAGCTTTTCAAATATCTGATTATTTCCAAAACCTAAAAGCAACAAAAATGAAAATCACAAAAATATGTGTGTTGATTTGAGAGGCAAGAGAGAGAATCCTTTTTGTGACTAACAATTTGGCCTCCTTAGACGATCCTAGATACTCATCCAATATAGGTTTTATAAATTTAAGAGTTGATCGGTTTTACTCATACAATGGTACTATTTCGCATAATTAACAAACCGCGTAAAATCCTTATTACTTTCTAGCACTGTTGCTAGAGAGGCATGGCTTAATCACATTATTTATCTCTCTCTTCCTTTATTAGGTCTTTATGAATTTTGTATTTTGTTTTTTTTATGTGCAAATCAAGAGCAAGAGCAAGATTCAGATTCACTTGGAGCGGAAAACTTCAAGTGAACTTGTCTTCCCGCATACTTCAGGTTAGTACCCCTGGCCATCTCTTTCATCATCACAAAAATCTCTTAAAAAAACTTTAAATTATTAAAAAAAATCAAAAACAAGAAAAATTAAAAGTGGTGGAACCCCAAAATTCATTGTGTTACTTGTTTGCCTCACTTTTCCACCACCTTTGCCTTATTGGTGTTTGATTTATGAAAATCTTGACTTCTATCTTGATTTTCAAAAACCAAGTTCAGGCACTTGGGAGCTTCCTAAAATTACCAAATTTCACCCAAGGATACCCTTTTGACTCATGAAACTTGAGTCCAATTTTCAAGTAAGTTGACCAAATAGAAAAAATTAAAGAATTCACAGACTGAACAGGAGTTAGACCTTGTTTCTTTACTATTTTCTCACTATCCATGAGTTTTATTAATTTTTATACTCATCAGATTTGAGAAAACTTCATATTTCTAGAAACCCTAGGAAATTATCTACACTATATAAAATTCTCAAAAATGTTTGAGGTCATTTGAGGTTTCTTCATAATCAACTTCCCGAATCTATCAATTCTGACTCTTGACACTAGTATGAAGAAAAATTCCAAAAAAATTTCAAACAATTTCCTAATCAAACTAAAAATTTATGAGGTTGGGAACATTCACTTTTACAAAATGAACCCATTTTGACAAAAAATAGAGACCAAGGTAGGAAATTAATACATTTTAGGTTAAAGTGTAAATTGCCTAGTCAATTAGATTCCTTAGGTCCAAATTCCATTACCCCTAAATTTTGAGCCCAATTAGAGTCCATCTTAACCAAGTTTAAATTTAACCCTACTAGTCTCTTTTTACTGCATAAACCCCCCTACATTTTGAATATCTTTCCATCTAGGTCCTTGGCTGATGTCATGATTGAAAAGCAATCATAGGACCTAGTTGACTTAAATTAAGTTAGATTTTAGCATAATTGTAGAATAACTCACACATTAGCTACATACTTTGCATCTTTACTACTTTACTTGCATATTTCTGCAATAATGTCAATTTTATATACTGATTAGTGTATTAGCTGGTTTTCAGGTAATAAGAAGCTCAGAGATGATTTGAAGCAGGATAGAGGCCAGACATACAGCACAGCTGAAGCAGAGGCACTGGAATAAAGTACAAATAAGATAGTGAAGGAGAGGTATACTATGTTACTTAGAAGATTTTAATGTTAGAATTAAAATATGAAGAACAATAGGACATCCGTACACTTATCCCTATCCTAAGATAGCCTTATTTGCCTTCCCAAACCTTAGCCACCTTCCTATTAAGTCACCTTAGCCTAGAGCACATCAAAACCTACATTCCAGCCCACCTTTGGACATCTAGATAATAGGTCAGACGTCTAATTTCTATAGAAACCCAAGACAGAACCTAGAGCCCAAACTGACTCAATATTGGATGTCCAGACTAAGACTTTAGACTTCTAATTTTGAAGTATAAGTTGTCTGATCTTAAAATCAGACATCTGAAAGTAGCCTCTAGATGTTGTTTTTGGATTTAAGGCTAGACCTTAATTCTTAAGGCCTTGAAACCCCATCCTACACCCTAGGAAACCTAATTTAAGGTATATTAAGCCTAGTACACTGCCCTAAGACCCTCCTAAGAACCTAGGTAGGTTCTCACTAAGCTCAATTGACTCAAATCAAGTCAATTACATTCTACCTAGTCAAATGGAATCATAGAGTCCAATTAAGCTCAATTCTCAACCCAACTCTAATTGGGCTCAGTAGAGTCCAATTGACTCACATCTAATTTAATTGGGAACTCTCTCGCCCAATTACACACATATTGACCCAATTAAACTTGGTTAAGTTTAATTGGATCAATCACCTTAGCCATAGGTTGTGTAAACCTATTTTTAGAAACCTAATTAGACCTACCACTTTGACCTACCTAGACCTAGTTTAGACGTGGACCTAAGTGGTCCACTTGATCAGTTGGTGGATGCACACACACACACCTACACACACTTGGCACCAACCTAAAGACCTACGCCTAAGCATCATCTAGTCCATTCTTAGATCCACAAATTGTGGCTCTAAGACCCACTCTCTACCTAAAATAACCACCACCTATGTGGTTCTCTAGAGAAGCCACTTGAAGGCCCTCCAAGTCTATAGAAAGACTAGCTTGGATGGCCATGCATTGATCTTGGACCTCCACTCTAGATGCCATCATCATCTTCATCCACGAGCTCCACTCCTCGAAGCACACGTTTACGTCCAAGGTCTAAGTGAAGTTCCTCCACCACCTTCATCAAGAGGCTAGCCACCGACCATGGCCGTCCCTTCTTCCCTCCTATCACCTCTGGTGCCCTATTTTCAACTTAGTAGTAATCATTCTTCTCATTTTATTTTGCATTAATCTCTTACTAGTAGCACAATAATATCTACCCCTGAGATGCATGCATATTCTCCTCGAGATCCACGTGTGTATCTGTCTTTCTGTTATCGTAGATCTAGTATTTTCAATTCGATGTACAAGCATTCCCCTTTAGATGGTTGTAATGACTTAATCAATTGATGGAATAAAATATCCTGTTAGCATCATCTCATATTCTGTTATAATAAATATGTCGATTCCAGAAACTATTAACGATTTAGTGATAGACTCATTTTCTACTAATCGCCATCACGTAATAGAAGTTGTGTGGACTAAAACTCACACTTTCACATTTGTGATTTATCTGACTCATGCTCATGTTTTACATGTGAACAATGTAGCCGATGCATCTTATACTTGCACTCTCGAATCTGGAATCCAACTTTAGACGAGGAGAGAAAAGAAATCAAAATCAAAGTCGCAACACTACACCTCCCTAAGATCGACCAAGATCGACATCTTGGTAAAAAGAATGTTTTGTTGAATCAAAATTGTGAGTATACTACAACCTTAATCAAATCAAATCCACAATTTCGCATACCACATGTCACAACTGACCTTCTTTGTCCCAAATTCAGCAATCGAGCAGTAGAAATCAACCTAAATCTTGCAAGTTTTGCGCGAGCTTTTGATCAATCAAACCTTAATCAATTCCCACCAAACTTGGTGGGATTGATCACGAGATCAAGCCCTATCAAGCAGCCCAGATCTTAAGCTCCCATTTGGAGAAATTCTCCTTCGGATGGTCAAAATCCATGGGACCCAAATAGACCAAACTCGCAAGCAAATCTTACGAATTTAGGATCAATTAGTGTGAACTCTCCTCTATATAAAGGCATTGACCTTTCCAGACCCAATGCATGCTCAATTTTGACCAGAATCCCCTCTTTCATCTTCTCCTTGCTAGTGAGTTGATGCACCTTGGAGGTCTGTCGTCCAACTTCCTCACCCTCTGCCATGTATAATAGGTAGAGGGTTTTCCTTCTCCTTCCGCCCATGGAGCTTCTTGCGAAGCTTCGTGGTCCAATTCACCTTCCTCCTCTCCAATGACCCCATCTTCTTCCTCCTCTCTGGTATACCTCCAGCGAGCTCCTCCCCTCTTCCTTTTCTTCAATTAGCTTAGGGCTTTTACTCCTTTCCTTTCCAACTAGGTTTTTGGAGCTCTAGACTCCATTCATTGACTCTACCACCTCGTTCAACTTCCACCTTCGATGACCACCACCACCACATCATCTCATCTCCTCCGCCTTCCCCTCACCCAATTGACTTGGGCAAAAGCTTCCCCTCATCTTCACCAAGATTTTGCCTAAGCCAATTAGATCCCATATCATCGCCATCACCACTGGTGAGCTTCTTTGAAGCTTCACCACCACCGCCCTCCATTCATGTTCGTGCCCAATAGAGTTAGGGCTTTACTCTAGCATGCTCTATTAGAGCATGTGGTGACTTTAATTGGGGTCAAGAGGCCATATTTCGTGCACACAGGTAGCGACAGGAGTTGCATCCCTCTCTGACGCCAAACAACATGTTCGGCAACTCAATTAGGCGAACTCCACCTCCATCAGCTATGGATTCAATGTGGCAATCCATCCTAGCCTTGGATTAAAGATCCCTTGGCCAATTCATCATCCAATTCACCAATAGCTCTCACATGGAAGCAATGAAGAAGAAGGTGGGACATTTAGTCCCACCTCGTCCAAGACAAGCTCCTCGATCAGCCATATAAAGGAACTTGACCCATGCCATTCGCTCAATATCAGGGGGTCAGGTCCCCATCTCACACACACGCACACACGCACATGCCCACACACACGTGGGCGGGTCTGGGTCAGGGTCAGTTTTGGATCCGCTTAGTAGTGGCTTTGGCTAAGGTGTTTGGCCCAAGGAGTGTTGGGTCGATGTTTGGCTGAGGATTGGGTCGATTTTTGGGCTAAGAATTAGTGATTCAAAAACACATTTTTTGCCTTAGCTTTTATTTCATTTTGAGTTTTATTGTGACATTAATTGAATAATTACTCTATTTTTGCATCAAACACATTTTTTGCCTTAGTTTTTATTTCATTTTGAGTTTTATTGTGACATTAATTGAATAATTACTTTCTTTTTGCATCAAACTTCTATGTTTCATATTTTCTTCAATTGATTAGTGGTAATTGTGACTTTCTTGCTCCCTGAGATGACCTTGGAACTCACATTTAGAGGTTATAAATTTTTAATGTTTCTATCACTCAAGTCACTATACAACGTGTATTTCCAACTCATCGAAAGTGAATGAACATTTTGGCACCATTGCTAGAGAGCAATGCACATTTACCACTATTCATTTCATCTCTTCTTACTTGATTTCTAACTTGTATTTGTTTTGATTGTTTTGAGGTGAACCAAGCATGAGGTAACACTCAAGACCATCGGCTCAGATCAACCACACCAAAGGTAGGTTAGCTTTTTTCCTTTCTTCCTTAATCCCCTCTTTCTGGTGAAGACAAAAATAAAAAATAAAAAAAACTTAGGAAGCCAACCTAGCCTTACTTTTCTAGAACTATCATTTAAGGCAAGAAATTCTTGATTTGATTGTCATCAGATTTGATTGGATTAGATACACCTAACCTTTGCTTCCTATGCCTATTAGGGACTTTCACTAAAATCTCTCAACACCTTGGACTAATCATCTTCTTGTTTGAGTCCAAGGTGCCATATTTGGAATCAAATTAGACCTAGAATAGAGCCAATTAGGGTTTGAAGTGTTAGCATACACTTGCTAATTATAAAGGAAAAAATCTTCCTGCATTTGTGTGCTACCTAAGCCCTTGGTTGAATTGATCTAATCATCAAACCCTAAAATCAAGGCTCTAAGATCATCTGAATCATAAAAATTGAGACCTAATAACCTGTTTGAGAACCAAAACAGGATGGTTTGGGTGACTTGACCTAGATTTCATCCTCAACTTTAGGGTAGGTTAGGTGAAGTTGGTTCACTTTGTAAATCAACCAACCTAAAATTAGGACACAATTTGAATCAACTTCTTAATCAAGTGATAATTCAAGGCACAAGTAGGCTTAAAATTGGTAGACTTAGGGCTCAATTCACACATTCTGGTCTACTTGGAATTGTAGTGTTTGCGAAAATGTGTAATTTGTAAAAATAGAGAATTAAGTCATTGCAACATGCTCTTTTGACCGCTTTTGAATTTATGAAAGACCGAGTACTCGATGAGTATTCGGGTCATCCCAAGGGATGTAGGAATGCTATTTGAAATCACTTGCATGAAATTTAGCAGTCAACTTTCTTCTTTTTTTGCATTTTGAAATATATATTTCTACCATTTTTAAATAAGGTCAAAATGAATGTAGAGAGAAAGCAAATTACAACTATGAAAAATCAAAGCAACAAGTGCCTTGATTCTCCAACTTACTCCAAGAAAGGCATGCTTGGAATAATGGAGAAACAAGTCACAATAGAGAAATCACAAGCTAACTAAGAAAATTGTAGAGGAAAGCTTTTCTTGATAAAGAAGTGTTTTACAAAAAAGGATGGAGAACTCACAAGTGAGAGGGGTTCTCACTTGTAATCCCCAAGAGCTAACACTACAAAGCAATAAAAAAATTGACAAAAGTAGAAGAAGGCTTAGTGATGGTGAAGATGCTACTGCCTAGAATTCCTACTCTAGTTCTAGTTGCCCCAGAACAAAAAGAAATTCCTCTCTCATGGACGTGCTCCTTGTGGCAAACCCTAGGTGGGTATGCCTCCTCCTAGCAAGCCTAGATGGCCTGCTTCCTGGCTTCTCCTTGGGTGGGCGTGAACCACCCTTGGTTATCCTCCTCTTTGGCTGTCTCCTACCTGGCTTGATCCCTTGACTTGGCGTGGACACAAGGTAGAAGAAGGGAAGAAGTTGAAGGCACCAAGAGGGCAAGAGCAACCCCTTAATCTTCTTTTTCTCCTCCTCTTCTCCTTGGTTGTTGGGATGGTGGAATGAAGGTGGAATATGCACTAGAATGATGTAGTCAAGGGTGGCTGTAAATGGGTGGTTAGAGGTCTTTTTATAGAGTGGAAGGGAGTGGAGTTAGGATGAGATTCAGTGGATGGTTATGATGGGATCTTGCAGGGTGGTTATTGATCTTAGGGTTAGGGTTCTTTGGCGCCAAGTGAGGAGGTATGTAGGTGGTGGTTATGATGGTGGAGAGGCACCAAAAATGCCGCCAACTATAGGAGGGTTAAGGGGGTTGGTGGTTGGCATGGAGCATGGAGGGCTAGGATCAGCTTATGAGGTAGTGGTTAATGGATGAAAGGTGGATGATGAATGGCACCAATGGAAGAGGTGTGTGAAGGTGGAGTTAATGAAGGGTTGGCGCCAATTTTAGGTGTGGCTAAGGGTTAGTTTTGGCGTGGGATGGATGGAGGGCGCAAATGATTTGGATGGTGAGTGTTTGGTGGTGTGTAGGGTAGTGATCTAAAGTAGGGTTGGCGCCAATTTGAATGGGTGTGGATAGGTTATTTTTAGCGCTTGTTGGAACTTTGTTCCACATCTTGTTTTGGTGTTAACAAAATTATTGCATATTAATGTTTGCAATTGAGTGTTTTTCAGATTTAGGTGAAGATCAAGGCAAACATTGAACTATGGCAAGGAGGAATGATGATGAGGAGAAGATCATGACATGGAGGAAAGATGATCAGGAGGAGAAGATCATCTCCAATCTTTAAATTTTTTAGATTAGATTTTTACTTTATTAGAATGTATGCCTCTTAACAAAGAATTAAGAGTTAGATAGTAAAATTAATTAGAGATAAATTAGGATTAACATTACGATCATTTTGAAAGAACGTACTCAATAGTAAATCTTTGTAAAATCTTTAAATAAAGGTACTTAAAAGCAAATACTGGTATTGTTCATCAATACCAGTATATGCAAGGCATAGGTTTGAGCTATGTCTCAAACAGTGAACAACAAGTACCAATACTAATAAAGAGTACCGGTATTTGATAGTCACAGTTTGAAGACTCAATTTTGGCCTGGACCTTACAAGTACCGGTACCCATGATGAGTACCGGTATAGGTAGGTCACAGTGTCTAGTTAGTCTCAAACCTGGGAGTCATAAGTACCAGTACCCATGATGAGTATTGGTACTAGGACTCTTGTTTAATGGCTGTAGAAAAACTGTAAGTAGCTAGTACTGGTACTTGTACTTTAATACCGGTACCAGTTATAGCTGTTGGCTCAAATTTAAATGGCTAGAAAGTTTATTTGGCAATATGAATGTTGGGATTTAAACCCCAACATCTAGTAGACAAATCCCTGAGGTCCTATCTCTGTAAATAAACCCTTGGACCCTTAGTTTGCACATTAAAAAGGCAAGAGAAAATTCAAGAGCTATAATTTCATATTTCCATCATATATTGAAGAAAAAGAAGCTTGCCATTCACTCTATATCTTTGCAAGCACAACGATGTGTTGTTCTCACATATCTATGAAGCGATTCACGTCCATCCTAGGCTCTTACGCATAGGAATTCTTGTAGTAAGTCTTTTTTTTCTTACACCAATTCTTATTTGTATTTTTGAGCTTTTTGCTCATTGGGTTGTAACAAATCCATTCTTGTACTTGGGTTGAGGTAACCCATTAATTACCTCATTTAGTAAATTAATTCCCTCGGGGTTGAGGGAATTGGGTTAAAAATCCTAAGTTGGGAGGCTTACGTAGTGAAATACCCAAGTAAGTGGGGAGCAACTATATATCTTGTGTCTATTTTTGTGGTTTGATTTTTGTATAAATCTTTCTTGTTATAACTAATATTTTGTATAAGTGTTTGTGCGCATAGCCTTTAGCATAGTGTGTTTCAAGATCCTACAGTGCCAACTAAGGGTTTCTAGAAGGGGGGTAGGTGTAGGGTTAGGATAGCTTATGGGCTTAGGTGTATGGTGGTGATGAAGGGGTTTTTGGAGGAAAAATTGTGGCACTAACTATGGGTAGTTATAGGGTGGTTAGTGCAACTTTAGGTGGTGTCTTTTGGTGGTTAGTGGGGTGAAGGGATGTGATAAATGCCAGTTTATCATCATTCTTGTGCCTTAAAAGAAACCTGGCTCTTAAGATTTTAACTCCACAAATGAATTTTTGGGTTGCATTTAGGCATCAATTAGGTTAGGCATGCATTGCATGTTTTGTTGTGTTTTTGACACATTTATTTGAGTGTTAGGGATGAATAGATAAGCAGATCCCTAAAACCTTGACACTCAAGAAGGCAACTGGTGAAGAGGAAGATCAATCCAACTGGGATTCAGCCAGATCCAGCTCACCATAGCTGGATGCCACCTCACTTGGGTTAGGGTTAGTGTTGGGAAATCGTAGATCGCATTTTTGATATAAAAGGAATGCGTCATAGTATAGTCACGAAGTACGATACAACAAAGATATTATTTTGTAAAAATAATGAGACTTGAGTCCCGGTCGTTCATCTCTGGGAGGCATTTTCGCTTTTGAAATCAATCTTTTTTTACTACTCTACTTCGTTTAAAGACACACGCCAGTTTCTAATCTCCTAACTAAGACTTCACCACTCCTGTTATTAACTCGGATCACATGCGCATGTGTCAAGTAAATCACGAAAGTGAACGTGTGAGTTTCTGTGCGCACGATTCTAGTGAGGTGGTGACTAGTTATAGAGAAAGCATCTATTGTTAGATTTTCAATATCCTCAGGAAATGACATGTTGGTGCATAATATATAGACAGTTAATGAGCAAGCACTTAAATCACTCAAATACGATAATTATTAAGCTTGCGGTGATTTCAAACACATAAAGAGACATATATATATAAATGCAATTTCATTCATTCATTGGAGAGTTGTTGCACAAGGAAATCTAGAGGAAAGCTTATACATAACTACTTCAAAATTAAACCTAGCTACCAGAAAACGATTGCATACAAGAATCAACAGGGGGATTTCGCATGCATCATTGGGGGAGAAGTAAGACTACACTACTAAGCAGTAAATAAAAGCAGTAAATATACGAAGAGCTAAGCTACTAATCTAGCAGAAGGAAGGGCATTCGGAGGTGGTCTCCGATGGCCTTTGAGTGGCTGAGAGAAGGAGGGGCGCCCAATGGAGCTTAGGCCGACCCTTGGAGAGAGGTTGGGAGGCTGATCCAGCTTCTTGGCATGAATATGGTGGCCTCCATGGTGGTGCTCAACTCGTGGAGGTGGAGTGGAGATGGAAGTGGCTAGCCTAAGTGGAATGAATGCCAAGGAAGTGAATGGGGGTGTTTGGCCACCCAAGGGGTCTTTTTATAGACCCAATGGCTTCTCTCTAGAGAGGTGTAGAACTCTCTAGAGAGAGTCCAAGAGTGGCCGGCCACATGTGGGTGGATGTGGTCTTTGAGATCCAAGAATTGTGGATCTCAATTTGAATTCCTCTTGGTTGCTAAATTTGGCAACCAAGAGGTGGCACCATCTCAAGAGGTCTCTAGAGAATTCTAGAGAAGTGTGTGTGCGTGAATGGGGGTGTGTGTGTATGTATGGTCATGCTCTATGTGGCTAGGTGGCTTAGGTTAGGTCCTAAGGGGTTTGGGTAGGTGTAGGTCTTGAATTAGGGTTACAAACCCTAATTGCTAAGGGGAAAATGCAATTAAACTAAACCTAAGTTTAATTGAATGAGTGTGAACCTAATTGAGAGTAGAATAACTCAATTAGGTTGGGTTTAGGTCAATTGGACTCTCATCAAGTCCAATTAAACTTGTGTGAGTTGAGATCTAAGCTCAGTTGGACTCAATGAGTCCAATTGACTTAGGTGAAGGTAATTGACTTGATCTAAGTCAGTTGGGTTTGGTGAGGACCTAATTAGGTCCTTAGGTAGGTCTAGAGGTGATGTACTAGGGTTACGACACCTTAATTTAGGTCCCTATGGGGTTGGAATTTGGTCTAGGGAGCTAGAGATCTAAGATCAAGACTGAAATCTCAAAATAGGGATTGGAGACCAGCATTAGACGTCCAATAATAGAATCAGACGACTTATACTCAAAAATCAGAAGTCCAGACTTTAGTTCTGGATGTCCAATTTGAGTCAGGCGGAAATCAGGGTTCTGTTTTGGGTACTCTACAGAAATTGGACGTCTGACAAAGTGTATGGATGTCCAATAACACTGCAGAAGTGCGTTTGAGGTGTGCAGGAGATGGCTAAGGGTCCTGGACGTCCTATAACTTATCTAGACATCCAAATAAGGGCTGGAACTAGGGTTTTAGGGCTTCCTAGGGTGTTGTGACCTAATCTAAGGGTGGCTACAGCTTGGGGAAGTCTCTAGGCTATCCTAGGGTTAGGATGGACCTAAGCTCTTCACATTTTACTGCTTTATTCCTACTTAATAGAATAGAAAACTTTAACTCCCTTACATTATTGTTCCTATATCTAGACTAATCCTTCTGCTCCAGCTCTGCTACAACTTCTGTTATTTCAGATCCAGCTTCAGATCCAACTCCAGATCCAGCTCCATATTTGCTTATTGCCTGCAATCAACATAATGCACTTAATCAGCACATTATAACATTATTTTATGCATATCTAAAGGAAAGCAGCAAAGATGCAGATAATGCTTATGCGTACATGAATTTCCCTCACTTATGCTAAGTTCTAGCTTAATCTAGGTCAATTAACACCTATGATTGCTGCGCAATCAGTTAGCTCCAATTAGCTCCATTCAGCTAATGGCAGCTCAGGGTAGCTCATCTTAGCTCAACCTAGCTCAAGTTAGCTCAGATCTAGCTCAACTTAGTTGAGTCTACCATATCTCAGCTCCAATCAGTTCACTAGGAGCTCTAGCTAGCTCAACTAAGTTGACAAGAGTCCACTTCAGCTCAGGTCCAGCTTTCCCCAGCACTAATCAGCTCATGGTAGTTGAACTCCCTCCAGCTTAGCTACTACTTGTCAACTAGTAGCTAAGTTAGCTTGGGAGTTCCCATCAGAGGTAGTTCCAACCCAACCTAGCTTCTGTTAGGTTGAAACCAGCTCAACTAAGCTTAACTACCCAAGCTTAGCTACTAGCATAAGGACTAGCTAGCTAAGCTGAGTAGTTGACTCTTAATAAAGGCCTCTTCAGCATTCCAACTCCAATTCAATTTCATTCCAGCTCCAGACAATTTTTCCTCAGATCCTCAACCCTAATCCCTAGCTCCATTTTACTCATCCTCTACTCTACTAGCTAAGCTCGAAACCAACTCCACCTTCATGGACGTCCACCACCCACCTAAAACCCTAACCTAGCTCCACCTCAACTTAGCTACTAGCTCCATTTAAATACCTCCTCCTTTCTTTTTTGGCTCCAACCACCAACTCCACACCTCTTCACACCAAAACCTCCAAAAGCCACCAAGAAGTTGGCACCAACATCTTCCCTCCAAAAATCCCCCTTATCTCCATCTTAAACCTAACCTACCTAGCCATCCTAACCCTACACCTAACCCCCTTCTAGAACCCTAGACTTGGCGCCAACTCAACACCACCCTAACCACCCCATAACCACCACATAAGTGGCACCAAAACCCCCACCAACACCCCTTCATTTTGGCACCACTTAACATCTACCCTTGATCTCACAACCACCACCACATGGAATCATCCTAGCCCTACACAAATCCCACGCCACTTAACCCTCCTAAACCCACCTTAAGTTGGCGCCAAAATCCTAATTAACCTACATCTAAGTGGCGTCAGCTAACACCAACATATCCACCCTCCATCAACTTCACAACTACAAGCTAACCCTCTATTCTCCAAACCAACCACCAATACCTTAACCCTCCTATGGTTGGCACCATTAATGGTGCCTTTCCACCAACATAACTGAAATTTCACTAGAGGGGTGTGAATAGTGAATTTATAAAATATTGTAAGACAAAAAAAATACAATCACAAAAAGAGGCACCAGATTTTTTGGTGGAAACCCAAGATGGGTGAAAACCACCACCTAAGCT
Source organism: Thalassia testudinum (assembly GCA_037157565.1). NCBI lineage: Eukaryota > Viridiplantae > Streptophyta > Magnoliopsida > Alismatales > Hydrocharitaceae > Thalassia > Thalassia testudinum. The sequence continues at coordinate 104,165,870 of JAZHRO010000063.1, forward strand.
AATCCCTTGACTTAGGATTTTCTATCACAAAGTGATCAATTCACTAACCACACCACTTCAATGAGGGTAGTTACCTCAATTACAAATCCCACCTCCGATCCCTAAACGCAGGTTTCTCCCTTCACAATGAAGAGACGGGGACCTAATAAGCCGGATACCCAAACAACAAAAGTAAGAATGAAACAACACCTATAGAGCACCCCAATAATTTGATGACTTCCTTATCTATTAAGCATAAAGAGAACTCCCTGAGAATTTGCAAAATGAAGTGCACCGGGAGTGTGGGTTTGCACTTTAATCTGAGTGTTGGCACAGCACAAGGGCAAAAGGAAGGTAAGAGTAGTGAGCAAGTGATTGTCTAAGGGAATTAAATCTCAAGAGGTGTATCTTTCCTAAGAGGGATTTGTAGTCTATTTATAAGCAAGTTTGGAACCTTCAGGAATGCTTGAGAGAGGTCTCCTAGCCGTTGGAGGCAAATCCCAAGAGATTGGGATGAAATCCAACACAAATCAGGGTAATGATGAATCTGACAGCAATATTAGACATCTGATTTTAGGATCAGATGTCTTGTAAGACGTCGGATTACAACTATTGTCGTCTGATACTATTAGCCAAACTTTACTGGTTTCATTGGATCGAAACAGGGATGTCTGATATTTTCACATAAGACGTCTGATAAAAATATTGGACATCTAATTATATGTGGATTCGTTCCTGTTTTGACCAGATCCAAATAGGGTTCTAGATTTTAAGGAATAGACGTCAGTATGGATGTCAGTAGGATTCCCTAGACATGTGGAAACATCAAAAGGACTTGTCTTGGAAATTTAACAGTAGATCTTTGGTTCCTAATGAGATTCGCATAGAATAAATGAGCAACGATCAAAAGATAGACGTCTAGAGACATGTCCAGATGTCTAAAAATGTATTTTTCCCATTATTTCCAGAAAGAAGATGGGGCTTGAGTCTAACGGTTGTTTTAAGGATGTCCAGGCAAACTATTAGACATCTGGATAAGGCTATGGACGTATGATAGAAGGTTGCTTCAACTGATGCTTAAGAAGTCAAAATGCAAAGGCAATGCTATAGGTAATTAGACGTCAGAAACAATGATCAGACATCTTAAAGTTGAAAATCAGATGTCTGATTTGAGTCTTAGTGTTAGATTTTTGTTTCTAATTTATCCTAAGTGTAGAGAGCCTAAGTTAGCTATTTATAAGTTATGTTTGGGGGCTCTTTACAACATCTCTAGACTCAAATAAAATAAAGATTACAACCTTTGAAAGTTTACATAAAAGCCTATGATCTATGACAATACTCATGCTACCTAGTCTTCACGCTTTTAATACTTTGACTTGGAAAACTCCATGAAACCTGAAATTGTGTTATTACAGAGAAAAATATGCTATACTTATGTTTTATCTCTTTTTCTTTACTTTGTAAAATCATCAAAATATTATATATGGGGGGTTGAACTAACAATAACTACCACCCACACACCTCCCTTGGCACCAAATAACCCTATCTCTAGGATCATCTAACCACCCTCATAAGCCCATCCTAGCCCTACACATCACCTACACCTACATCCCCATCAGCACTCCTATATATGCCCCCTACCTACCATCATTAACCCCGACCTTTGGCTCCATTAGTGTCACATATTTCCACCTTCATCCTACCATATCCACGACCAAGAGAAGAAGGAGAAGAAGATTAAGGGGACACTCTGTCCCCTTGGTGCCATCCCCTCTTCCCTTCTCTCTTGTGCCCACGCCAGCCAAAGGGACTAGCCAGGCAAGGAGGACCTTGGGAGGAGGTCTTCAAGGTGGTGCATGACCACCTTAGGAGGACTTTTATGGCTGTAATTCTTCCACCCTTGGAGGAGTAAGGGCATGCCCATCTAGGGCTTGCCAAGGAGGACACCAACTTGGAAGAGCTTTTCAAGGAAGGAAGGAGAAGGAAAGATCCTTTTCAAGCCCAGGAGCAGCTAGGCTTGGAGCAAGGACTCTCTCCTCTTCACCACCATCACTAGGAGGACCTTTGTTTTACAAGTTTTTTTTGTCTTTAATTTTGTAGTAGAAGCATTCCTCTACAAGCATTCTTGTAAAACAAGTTTCTCTTTATATCAAGTTGCCTTTTTTTATTTTGTGAATCTTTATTTATTGTCTTTTCTGGCACTTTTCACTCCCTCTCTCCAATTACCTTAGTTCTTCACATACCTAGGGTGAGCCTAGAGACAGGATTATCATGTCACTTTAGTGTTAGCATTAGCAATTTAGGTGTAGTCATTTTCCCGCTCACAATTGCGTAATTGCTCATTATTTAAAAATCCAAAAAAATCTTATATTCAAAAATTAAAAAGCGAAAGTTGATTTCCTTATTATCAAGTAAGAGTTTTAAAGTGCATTCCTACCTCCTTGGATGACCCTAGATACCACCGCTATCTAGGTTTATAAATTTAAAAGCGATTGCAAACTTACGTGTTGCAATGACTCAAAACCCTAGTTTTAATAAATCACATAGTTTTTGCATCACATTTTGGCGCTGTTGCCGAGGAGGCACAGCTTTGCATTTAGTAATTCTCTTTCTTGGTAAGTGGATCTCATCCCCTTCTTTCTCTTTTCTCTTATGTGTGCAAGCATTGCAGGAAGAAAGCAGGATTTTGGAAGTGAGAGCTTAAAGTTCCTTTCCTTCTAGCAGATTTCAGGTTAGTTCCTTCTTCCTTGTCACATTAACCCTAAAAGGCTATCACAAAAATACTAAACCAGGCTTTCACAATCATAAACATTTAATTCAAGTGGAGTGGTGTCTTTAAGAATTCATTAGTTGCTTGTTTGCATGATTTAACACCACTCTACCTTAAGTGTTGGTGTTCTAATTTTCAGGTCCAGACTTCTATCTGGACTTAAAAAATCTATTCCCAACACCATAGGCCTCCTCAAATCTTGAAATTTGACCCAAACATTCCAAATCAAATCAAAAACATTTGTTCCAAATTTTAGAGCAATTGGAGTTGTAGTGAATTTTTAAAAATTCGTCGACCATAGGGGTGTCATCTCATCTGATTTCAATATTTATTACTGTCTACGAATTTTAGAAATTTTTATACTTATCCCTTTTTTTGTGAAATTCTACACATCACATAAAATTACAAAATTTTTTGGTGGCTGGTGGTGGTACTGAAAAGTCGAAAATACCCACACGAATCATTTCTTGACTTTGACATCAGCACAAAAAAAAATCTTAAAAAAATATCAAACAAATTCCTAAAATCATAAAAAAATATTTTATGGAATCCTTGTTTGATTTTCCTTCTAGTAGTAGTGTTGTTTGCTTAGTTTAGATCGCTACTTAAAAAAAAAGCTTGAAATAAATTCACTAGTAGTAAATTTCTGCTTAAGGATTGAATTAATTAGGGTTTCTTTTCACTTTCTAGTCTCACTTTCTAAAATGAAATCTACTCTCACCAATACAACTTGATTTCTTTTTGTTTGTGGATCTTAAACTCGTTTGAAAACTTAAAAACAAAACTCTAATTAAATCCTGAAAGTAGAAAAACAACAAAAATTGTGTAACAACTTGATTGCCATTGGAATCACTCTTTCCAATTTTTGCACACACTAAAAAAAAATTTTGAAATAACAAGGCATTCCCCCAATGAATGCCCTCCACATTCCCATGCACATTTAGATACCCAAGTCTAAACTAAAAGAAATGGTAGTCACTTGACCACTTAAGGACTTCACCCAATTAAGGCTCGATATCCGATATCGAAGAATTACTAAGAGTTCCTAGTTTCTTTTGAAAATGCAATGGTAGATTTAGAGGGAAGTCAAATGACGGGTGCGGGTTTACACAAGCCCCTGGTGATTTTTTCAAGACATGCTTGGGCCTAATCCACCTCTTTTAGTCTAGCCGGGTTATCTTAAGAAAGTAGTTTCACTTATTGATTTCTTCTATATCGGGTTCCCAAGTCTTAGGTTTTATTAAGGAGTCAACCTTAGGATAGTTTAGGCTTGGTTGTTTGAATTACACACTTTCTTTTATCTCTCTCTCTTCTCCTACCCTCCTTTTCTTCCATTTTATGCATAGCTAACAGTCCCAAATTGCACACTTGGAGGGATCATTTGATTTTTCTCCCTACACCAAAAGATCGCTTTTTCCGCATTCTTCTTCTTATTCGCATAAAAAAATGGAAAACTACAAAAATAGATCCACTAACCCATCCACATCCACCTCTAATCCCACTTTCAACCCTTCTACCCAAAACACACAAACTAACCCCCCTCCACCTTTGACTTTCCACTCCCTCAACTACCAAACCTGGAGCTTCCTAATGCTGAGATGCCACAACCACAACAACAATCCCCTGCCTAATCCTTATTCTTTGATAGCTGAGCAGATTGCTCATCTTCAAGCCAATCAACAACTGTTGACTAGGAATATAACAAACCTAGCCAACCAAAGGCAAAACCCACTACCCTGTCAACAACCTGTCGTTCCTCTAAAGGATTTGTATGATCCTTCTTACTATGAGGACAGACCGGGGGTAGTAATTCCAAAAGGGGATTTCGAGATCAAACTGATAGTTTTGAACATGATTAAGCACTTCCATGGCCTTCCTAGGGAAGACCCATTCATCCACCTTGAAGAATTGACTCTCCTTGCACAAACAACTCATTCCCACAATGTGTAAGAAGATCTTTGGCTAATGCAATTATTCCCATTATCTCTCAAAGGTAAGGCTGCTTATTGGTTTAGAATCATCGGCCGACCTATTACTACATGGCCTCAGCTCAAAAGTGCTATCCTTAAGAAGTTCGTTCCCATAGGTTGTACTAACTCCCTATGAAGATCTATTACGACCTTTCAACAAAAATCTGGTGAGATTCTTCATGATGCTTCGGAACGATTCCAAGATCTCTTAAGACATTTCCCTCACCACGAGATTCCCTAATGGTAGCTCGTGCAGATCTTCTATTATGGATTAGAGGATCAAATTTGACATTTTGTCGATGCCTCGTGTGGTGGCAACTTCTTAAATAAGGACGCTAAAAGTGCCTATGATTTATTCAAGGAAATGAGTAAAAACTCCTTTAATTAGGCATCCATGAACGCCTTTGGCAGAACTTCAAACCCACAGTTCGGTGTTCATGAAATAGGCACTCAATCCATTCCTGTCACCCAAGACGACCTACAAATGATTGCCCATCGACTAAACCAAATGCAAATAAATCAAAAGAAAATTGGGGAAAGACTGACCACACCCATCCAAGCTCCACAGGTTCCACATCTAACCCCTCCTAACATTCCATGGAGAGAAAATTTGCACAATTTAAACACTACCCCTGCTGAATATAATCAATATTCTGAGGCTTTCTCTGATTCACTGGGGAATTACACATATAAAAATCCCAACCCCACTAAAACTATCTCTGCCCTAGAGGAGCAATTTAGAAATTCCTCCAATTGGAAGAACTACCCGAACCACTCTTGGAATAACCTGTTTCCTCCCCAAAAACCAAATCAATTTGGAGGGTATGGGTCGAATTAGACTTTTTATCAACTTGGGCCATCTCAAGAAGACATCAATGCCAGATGATGAAAACCATGCAGGAAATTCAGAGCAAAATGACGGAAGTAACTTGCACTATTATAGATCTGAATAGTCAAATTGGGGTTAGACCAACTCAAAGACCTGCAGGACATATACCGTCCCAACCCATGCCCAACCCTAATAATCAACAGAACCATTATTAGGGCAAAAAATCAAAACCACTATAATCAGCCTCCCATTAATCCTACACCTTAGCAGCTAGCCAAGTTTTCACAACAATAGGCCCCCCCACCTCCTTCAAATAATAATCTGACTGCACATGCAGTTACATTGAGGAGTGGGAAAACCACCACTGATCCTGGGCCTTCACAGCAACCTGGTTCAACCCCTATCATTCCTATGCAAATTGACTCTCAACTCCCAACTCAGGAAGAAAAGGAAACGCAAAAATCACATGACATGACTCCAGTCTCTTTTCCCCAATCTCTCTACTCCACCGCCAACCAAAAAAAGAAATTTGAGCCCACGACTAAAGAACTCATGGATTTATTCGGGCAAGTTCAGATCAATATCCCTCTCCTAGACGCAATCAAGTAATACCTACCTATGCAAAATTTTTAAAAGATATCTGTACTCCCAAAAGGTAGACTAAAAACCTAGGATAGGTGCATCTTTCGGAGACAGTAAGCTTTCTTGTAAAGAGCAAACTACCTCCTAAGATGAATGACCAGGGCGAGCCTTTGATTTCAGTAATTATTGATGATACTACTTTCAATCGCACCCTTCTCGATCTTGGTGCCTCAGTTAATATCATCTCCATGGTTTTATTCGAAGAATTTTAGATCGGTGATTTAAAACCTGTTGAGGTTACCCTACAATTAACCGACTGATCTACAATCAAACCCCGTGGGATTGTCGAGGAAGTCCTTGTCAAAGTCAAGAATTGTGTCTTCCCCGTAGACTTTCTGTTCTTTGACATTGAGGTACCTAAATCTTTGATTAATGTCCCAATAATTCTTGGACGACCTTTTTTGGCCATTGCAAAAGCGAATATAAATTGCCATGCAGGAAAAATGGATATCACTTGTGCAGGCCAAACCATCACTCTTGATATTTTCAAATCCTCCAAGAGATTCCATGACAATGATAATTTTTTCGAGAACTCAGATACAGAAATATCCAATTTGGTGGAGACAATGTTAATAGATACCCTTCCCGACCATAATTTTTTTGAGGACTTTGACTCTGAATCATTTGTCGGTGAAATCTATGACTTGAAGCCTTGTCTTCCATTAAAATCTCTTCCTAATTATCCACAAGACCCACCCACTCTTCTTTCACCCCACCCTTGCACACTAACCTTACCCAACCCTCATCATTTCTCTCTCACTCCCCTTCCATTGGACCTACCACCAGACCCACCCAAGTTTGGCATTCATCATGAACTAAAATAATGGCCAAACTTGGGTTATCCTTCCATTTCTCCATCCAATTTTGATCCCCATATTTTTACCACTCATCTTTTAAGGGATCCAGAGGAAGACCTTTTTCATGTAGGCATTCAAGTGTCCAATTATTTACACGATGAATAATCTTCTGTGCATAAATTCACGCCCAATTGAATGGAGTAAAAGATAACACTGGATGGGAGGTAACCTGATGAGCTCATATTTGTGGACTAATTAGTTACTTAAGTGCTTAGGCATTAGATTAATATTAGCGTATACATAGCATGCATTAAGATATAAATAATTTAGTTTATACATATTTGCTTGTATGCATTACATTCATATATAAATTATTTAGCATGCATTAGAATAACATGCATTAGTCTTTAGGCTGCATTATATGCATGTATTAGAATTAACATTTTATATGAGGGTTTGTAGATAAATAAACCATCATTTCTTTTCTTATTTTATTAATCCATCTTTTTCCCTCTCCTTAACGGCTGTAGTGATGATGCCTTTACTCGCTGCTTTGATGGCTGGGAAATAGGGATATGGTTGGGGTAGTCGCGACTACAAGGGAGAGGAGGAGGCAACCATGTGACAAGAGACTCCTCCCCGATGCCATCACCGTGAAGAGCTTCAAGCTCATCTCCATTCCATCACTGTGTGTCTCCAAGGTCAAGCTCCACCAACCGTAGGCCGGTGGGGTGACAGGCTGCCATGCTAATCCGACAAGCTCAGCCACTACCGTGCACGAGCTCCTTGCAGCTCACTTATCACCGTGCATCCTCATCTTCATCCCCTTTGCTTCATCTCCAACAACACCATCCACTCTCCATCATAAACATCACCCAACATCGATCTCCTTCTCCTGGTCATCCTTCTCCCTTGTTTTCACCCTCTACGTGAACCAACACCCTACCTCCATCACCATCACCATCACCAACACCAGCAACCACCACCAGTAGCCATCCACGTGTGGTTAAGTCATCTAGGAAGTTTCCTGGAGGTCTGAGGCCCCTCCCCATCTCCATGCCTCATCACCTTCCTGTTCATTTTCTTCTCCTTTATTCTTCTCCTTCTCTACTATTCATCTTCTCCATGAAGGACCCAACATTCCCAACCCCATAGCCACACACACCGCCTAGTCCCACACCCACTCCACAAGCGACCACCGACCAGCATTCCCGCGTGCCACCAGCTTCTCATGCACGTCCTTGTGCATGCCCTCGCGGCACGACTAGTGCGCGCGTACTCCACCAACCACTCTTGGCCAACAGCTTGGCCCACCATGCCTTCCTGTGCTCCATGCGCAGCCAGCAGAAACTCCAGCACACAGCAACAGCCACGCCTTCTATTCTATGCACACGTGACCTCTAAAGCGAGCTCCTCATAGTAGCAACATCGCCTCCCTTTGGTCGTGTGTGGAGCAACTCCTCACAACAATAATAGACCCATCGCTGCCGCACCTCTCCGCTCCGTCCCGCCGACTCCGGCCACCATCTGCCATACCATTGCCACCGCCGGATGTGTGTCAGCCCCGCCTAGCTTCGGTGAGCTTCATGCCTCTGACCACTACCTCCTCTATGCGTAAGCTCAAGGCAAAGGAAATCCCTCGTTTCTTGTTTAATTAAATTTTACAAAACATGCCATTGCCAAGTTCACATTTTATCATTTAAAGATTACTTTATTATGTTGAATTTATCAGAACAATTCTTGCCTTTCAATGAAAATACAATTTCAACATGATCATACCTTGTTATCTTAATTTAAAGTTGGATTTGGCTCGATTTCTTGATGAAATTAATAGTGAACATTAGTTTTTGACCCTTGTGAGTTTGTAATAGCCATTGCCTCCCTATGGATATGACCCACTCCTTCGTGAGTGGTTTATTTAATTTGTTTTGATTTGTGTTGTTTGCCACTCGATTTCCCTACTGCAACGATCTTGATTTATATTTTCGAAAACTAAAATAATGCAGTCAAAAATGGCACCGTTGCCGAGGAGGCAACGGGCCTAATAAACTAGCATTCATTCATTTGTTCAAACTAATTTAAATTGAGGATTGGTGCGAGGTATGCATATCTACTTAACGAGTTATCGCACAAGCCTCAGCTACATCGAGGTGGACCTTGTTTCCACCGCTTGGATGACACGGGGAGCTCCATTTCTGAAGGTAGGAGCTCGATGTGCTGTGGTGGACCTTGTTTCCACCACTGGAGAAGGACATCTAGAGTGATTATCATCTTCATCTCCACTAATCTTCAATAGTTGGATTTTGAACACTTTTCTGTACATTCATTGGAAGGCCCTTATTCCGGGTCACGCGTACATTTTAGGGGCTTGTTCTCTGCCATTGTTTTAGGCCCCTGTGTGGGTAACTTTTTGGGAAACTGTTCGCATTTCTTTAGACTTAGGTTTTTCTTCTTTTTCATGGATTGATTTTATTTTTTCCTTTATTTGTGCATAAGTAGGTAAATATATATATATAATTTAAGACACGAATTGACTGCTAGAAGCTGCATGTCCAAAGACGACCATTTAAGATTGTATGAGCAGCCTCTAGATTTCATTTTCTGCATTGCGTGCATATCATTGCTGTTCGCAGGAGGAAAGGTACGTTTTCCTGACTTTGCATCCATATTTGTTCACACATTGCATGTGGACTTTAATTTCAAAGACCACCTAATTGAATTGAAAAGATCTAACAAGTGGTCACATATTTTTCTTGAAAAAGGACTTTATGTTAAGGAACACTAAAAACTAAGAACTTGAGCTGAGAAATTATCGTGCGTTTCAAAACTCAAACTCAAAATTTTACGGTGAATGCACACGTGTATGATTGTTCACCAACGCACACATTTAGACATTGCTAGGTTTTTGAGTTGCTAGGAAAGAACCCTCCTACCATTGGTTTCAAAGTGCTTGAAACTCAAGATCAAAGGTTTTGTAACTCCAAGGAGGGGGATACCCTATCACAAATTTTTGAGGGTAGTTAAGAAGCACCACGAAAGCACAGCTTCAAAGGAAGGCTTAGGCCTACTTGCATCCTTCGATCTTTCGTCCTTGGAGTACTCTACCATTTGAACTTTAGGGAAGAGCACCTTAGTTCAAACTAGGTCTTCTTAGGCATACCATAGGTCGACAAGTAGGCACGTAACTATTTAGATAACTTATTTTGTCACCTACAAAATGGAACTAAACTCAAGTGCCTAAATCTGTAAAGACCTAAAAAGTTCTTTTGAATTGTGTTTGCTCGGGAAGAATCTGATTGTGGTGTGAGACGGAATGGACCACATTGACTTTCATCCTTTCACATCTTGCCCACACCTTTATGCCCACTTTGCAATCTTCAATCCCATACGCCAAGATGGTCCATTCTTTGATGGACATAATGGCAATCACTGGGATCCTTTTTACTCCTACTATAGGAGTATTGGTGTAATTAAGCCCCAAATCAATGAGCAGAACCTATGGGCGGGATTTGCCTTGCCCAATATCCTACATACTGAAGACATACCCAACCCACCCTCCCTGAATAAATTTAACGGTTGGAAAGAAACTCTTAGGTACTATAAGCCTAAGCCTGATTACTCTCCTGATAGTAATGATGACCTCTCCTCCTTGAAGATGGAAATACAGAAAATGCAAGACAAAATGATTGAATTATTAGGAGAATCTTCGAGAGCAACCCAACAAGAAAAAGAAGAAATTAGCCATCCAATCTACCCCATTGAGGATGACGTGCACCCCTCTACGCTAGATGCATCTTCCATGGGAGAGCCACACCCTAAGTTGGAGGGGAATTTTGGGGATTATGTAAGGGAGAATAGTTACTTTTCAAGGATTGATTTCGAAACCTCCCTGCTAGATGATACTTCCTTGAGAGGTCCATGTCTTAAGTGGGAGGAGGATATGAATGAAAGTAGCTATGCATTGGATGAAGAAAGGTGGCAACCTGAGGAAGATGATGATCAAGTTGAGTATCCACCCGAATTCTATTGGAGTCAAAAGAAGAAAATGATGGTACCATTGGAAGACCTCGACCCAGATGACAGTATTTTTGTGACATTTGATGATGTGGGTCAAAGTCAAGTTGTTAATTGATGACTCTACAATGTTTAGTGTTATATTATCAATTAGAGTCAATTTTAGGGATACTTGTGTGATAATGTCAGATTATAATGGCTTGGGAGCATTGAATGCATATTGCATGATCTTTACATTTTAATCGCTTAGAATCAATGTTTAATGACCATGTGCACAAGTCCATTTTGAAATAGGTCTCAGATGAGCGATCGAACCGTACGAATGGATTTGGATCGACGAACAAAGTCCAACGGACTTGAAATCACTTCGATCCGACCTCCATAGCTCCCACAACAAGCTTGAGAAAGATGAATGGCTAGCAGGTAATGCGACATCCTTATGGGCCTCGGATGAAAAATCCAACCGTATGGATGGATTCGGAGCAACAATTGTAGTTCGACAACATGGGAATCATCTCAATCCGAGCACCGTGGCATCCTCTACAACTGAAAAGATGGATGGTCCAGATGGTGCCACGTAGTGCCATCTAAGCCACCCAACACTAGCCCTTCATCACCGCATCATCCGTGCCCTCTATTTTCAGTCGTTGGATCTTGATCCAACAGCTAAGGTGTGCGGGTGCCAAACGCAAAGGCAAGACCAATGCATGGTCTTAGCACATTGGTTAGGACTTCACGCCTCCACCACACGACACGGGTTCGAATCCCACTACACCTCAATTTCGCAATTGAGGCACAGTATAGTAGGAGTAGCGGCAGTGCAAGCAAGCACGCCCCCATGTGTGGGCAGCAGTGTGCGCAAGGTAGGATGAGGAGACCAGCGTGCGCCAGCAGGTGCACACGACATGACATGCAAGGCACGTGGCACAGTGCGACACATTGCAGAGCGTTGAAGGTGCGAGGGTGAGGGTAGGGGCTGTGGAGACGCTTGCAGTGGGTCTTTAGCGATGTCTTTGAATGTTGCTGTTGACCCAAGGACAAATTTGAGCCTTCTCCTCAACTATAAAAAGGGACCTATGCCTCCCATCTGCACCCATCATCTACCTAAGCTTCCACCCACGAGATACCACCACCTTCAGTTCCAAGTAAGGTCCCAAAGCTGCCGAGCCGCCAACGGAAGCTCTTCAACCACCGTGGCTATCTCGATGTGTTCTTCTTCCTTGTCTTAGTGTTATTTTATTTCATAGTGTAGTTCATGTCTTGATTTTGTTAAAGCATTCATCTACATTATGTTTGATTACACATTTGATAGGAAATTGTTGGCACATTGATCTTATGATTTGGTTCGCTAACCCTTCTCTCTCTCTCAATATATCTATCTCTATCTCTCTTTATCTAGTTTGTTTTCTCAAATAGATTTTCAAATGCACAAATGACATATTTACGTGACACAAAAGCAAGTATTTGATGTAATTATTGCCTTCCTGTGTTCGACACTTGGACTCACCTCCAATTCTTTATTTAAAATCGATGTCGTAAGCGCACTGCAATGAATGAAATTTACACAAATGTGCCAGCAGACGATCATTTATCCCACACTCTTCTAATCACAAGATGGAACTCAAGCCCACCCTTAGGGAACCTACCCCTGAAGAAATTCACCTATCTGAGGAGTTTGATGTTACCAATGTGAACTATTTACCCCAAATAGAGTGCCCTAGGGGACTTGTCAAGATTTTAGATGATTCTAGATGTCGGGTACATGATGAATTATATAAGGAACCTACATTCAAGATTTGGAGTGACACTAAGGGTGATTATGTCTCATTTGATGAATTAGCCCCAGAGGATGTCACAAATTTGATCAACTTATGTTTCCTCTATGCTCCTACTGATGATATCCCTCCTGATGATGAAATAATGGAAAATGTGGAAGCAACTTTTGAGATTTATGTGGATTCAAATATAGACTCCAGGGAGGATTTGAGAAAAGAATAAGAACCTGGGGATGAGATTGATAGGGTAATCCCTAAATCTGTTGCTTCCAACCTGCCTTCATTTGATTTGGAGTCACCCTCTGATTCGCCTATGTCTGAAGGCGAAATTTTGACTCCATACCTTGAAATGATCACTAATGAAGTGCAGGTAGATACTTGTGATAGTACAAGGAATGCTAGGGATGAGATTGAGGAATTAGGAAGGCAGTTAGGAATGGACACTAGGCCGATTAGACCCAACCTAGATCTTATGGCTGTCCTGTAGCCTCGAAACTTGGACACCTTAGACAATCCCTGGATTAGAGATCTACTCACTTCTATTATGACCAGGGGCTTAGCGAACCGATATCTCTTGTAATGGGGTACTGGGTATGGATTGATGCTTTCTATGGTTAGTCCATCATCTTGGGGGTTTATCTCTGCACCATTCCTTTCCCATCTCTTTTGGAGGGTCCTTGTCATCCTCCTCCTACCCATTTAGAGGTTGTTATTCCTGTATATCCATTAGAACCTCCTTCGGTGACCTGGGAAAATTTCATTCCCATCCTCGTTGGCCATGCTTTTACCATTGGTATTCATCATCAGCTTGCCAACATCCTAGGTTACCTGTTTTCTAGGCCAGCATTACTTTGCTGATTTTTAGGGCCTATTTCTTCAATTTTGGAACTTGAGTTGCAGGTTCTTTGGCTACTCTGTTTCCAACAAAATAATAGTATCCCAACTCTGACCCAAGTAATATCCTTCTATGCAATGGGGACATTACAGATTTTAGGCATGGGGGGGTGTACTTGGGGATATACATAGCATTTATACATAGTGCATTCATGCATTTAGTTAAAACATTCTGCATTGCATATACTTGCATTAATAAAAAAAGGAAAAAAAAGAAGAAAAAAAATTGTGTTTAGGCCTATAATTACATTGAGCTTAACTGGCTGGGCCCTGCATTCTTAGGCATAATACCAGAATTTAGGTTAGACTAAGTTGACTCTAGTTGTCTGACTTTAGAAGCTAAACTGAGCTACTAGCTTTAGACCCTTAGAGTCCTTTGTGGACTTAAAAACTTAAGTAGGAGTTAAGTTGCAAACTATTCCTTAAGAGGTTGAGGAAGGAAAGCTAGGGATTAAGTTAAAGGTGGGGTAGTACCTGGTATCTTTTTCTACCTTTTGGTTTATGGGTCCTCATAACCTAAGAATCCACATTTCACACACACTTAGTCTTGTGTAAATAGTGATCACCTTAATTTCTTTCTTAAAGAAAATTTGGTTGTCTTAGTTCTGACTTAGGAGAAGCTTGAAATCACAACTTGATTGCATGAGTTCCTGCTACAGGAGAGGTGGAGTGTATACTCACCTTGATGATGCGATGATAACATGTCACCTCCTTGGCACTTTTCTCTTAGGATATCCATCCTATTGGGGGCATGTAAGCGCATTGTGCAGTTCAGGTACCATAGGCATCCCTATCTCAAAGAGCTGATTGCCACAAGACTGAATTCGCTTAAGAAATCATGTACGATACTATCTTGAAGTGTCAATTGCCAGGAGTTCTTGAGGTTGCTATGGGCGATGCTATCTCGAAGCATCGAAAGCCAGACACCTTTCGAGGTTCGGTGATGGGGACAATGAATCTGACATAGACTGTGCTGATAGCTGATCCAAGGTTAGACTTAGAGGAATCTAACAAAAATATATATATTAAAAAAAAAATCCTTCTTACTCTCTTTCTAGGTTGGCAATCATACCAACCTCAAATAACTCAGACCAATACACATGCATGGATGCTTTAATCTCTGGGACCAATAAACCCTAAGGTAGAGCTAGAAATCAAGGAAACCTGTGCCTGCAACTCATCCTTAGCTGACCTAGTTTGTAACTTACCAACTACTTGGAAACCTTAGGTCTAAAGTCTGAACTTAACATGTTTCTAAAGGAAGACTAATTGAGTTGGCTAGTCCACTTGAAGAGCTAGGTTATTACTTGAATTTACTAGGGACTAGCAAAATCTAGGCATGGGGGCATTTGATGAGCCCATATTTGTGGGATAATTAGTTACTTAAGTGCCTAGGCATTAGATTAATATTAGCATATACTTAGCATGCATTTAGATATAAATAATTTAGTTTATATATATTTTCTTGTATGCATTACATTCATATATAAATTATTGTTAAGACCCTATCCCAGATCCCTACAGGACCCGAGATCGGCCCACCTCGACTAATCCTAAGACCAAGTCGTCCAACGAGAAATAACCAAAAGCAGAAAATAATTCACACCCACACATGCAATGTAACTAAGCAGAAAGAAAACAAGTGACAGTAAAAGAAACAGAGTGAAAAGTCTATCAATATTACAGGCCATCACAACTATGACAAAGAGAAGTACAATAAAAAAGTAACTGAAACAGTATTATATAGAATAAAAATACTCACTACTACAACAGAAACTACGGAAAAGGGTAAGAAACGTAGCTAAGGCTGGGCTCGACTGACCTAACTCCCTCTGCAGCCGGTGGGCCCAGCTGGTGGCTAGCTCCGTCCCTACACTAAGTAGCTCACCTTGGTACCATGTAAATGAGGGCCAAACAGAGTCGGTGTAGAGTGTCTAGGCCTGACCCCGAGGCTCAACCCAACGGGCGGCTAGTACCCCTCTATAGAAAAGGGACAGTGGCTCTCCTTGGTACTGCGTACACAAGGTCCAGCTCACTTCCCATTTACAGGAGTTTCCCTCCTAATTCCCCATAGGGTTCATGCTAGTATTGCTTTCATTTCATATTCCAATGTTTCAGATCTCTCTATTTACATTTCCGGTTCCATTTTTAAAACAGGCAGTTCGTGATTCTCTAACAGACAATGCATCACCTTAAAATAACCAATACATTTACTACCATTTAATGTTTTACATGCATCTCAAGTAAACAGTGTAGCTCAACCCTACTCATTTGTTCCTGCCCTAGGGTTCATTCTCATCCAAGGGTTCTACATGTATCTCAAGTATAAAACATAGCCCAAACCATACTCATATGCTACTGCCCTAGGGTTCATTCTCATCCTAGGGTTCATTCAAGTTATTATAAACATGTAGTTCATTTATTTAAATCATAATATTAATGTAAACCACTCTACCGGCAAACACAGGAGGAATGGGGGCTCGGATCGCAGATCCTGTCGCCTTTGCAGCTCCTGCGTACTCAACTGGCTAAAGGCCTATACAATTAACCAACCACATCAAATGAGTCCAAAACCATATACAAGTGACACTAACTCATAGAGGAACTCAAGCGAAAAGAATAGTAGTTCGTTTGCGGAAATTCGATTCCATTTGGGCCCTAAACGGGCCAAAAACACGCATACTATCCAAAATCAGATGTCTGGGACTAGCCCCAGACGTCTTAAAAGACGACAGTACTCACCCTAGGTTTCCTGCGGCTACCTTGGATGTCCGAACCCTTCTGCGATCATTTAAGCTAAGTTCAAACGTTGGATTCTCCTTCTAATAGTCTGAAGGTACGGTCAAATGTCTAGTGACATGTCCAGACGTCCAAAAGCACCTCGAAGGGTGCACCCCACTCCTTGCCAATGCCTTGGCCCCTACGTACGTCTGTGCAGACCTCAAAATGGCTGGATAAGTCTCTGCGGTGAGGCCTGCATGGCTGTAAACCATACAGAAGCAGGTACTTAGCACTGAGCGTGCTTTTAGACGTCCAACCTCAGCTCCGGACGTCCTTTTGCTATTCTAGACATCTGGGATGTGCTCCAGGAATTTGATACTAAAAAAATATCCAGTATTAGAACTTCCGCAAGCTTTCTTCTACGCGTGGAACCCCTCCACACCACCCGCAGCTGCGATGCTGGCAACTTCAGGAGGTTGTGAAACCTACCTTCGTGAGCTCCTCCGAGCTCTTCCCCTCGAGCTCCTTCCACTCTCTCGCGGCTCCCTCACGAGCTCCTCCTTTCGAGCTCCCCTCTCCTCCTCCTCCGTGTGCCGTCCCTCTCTCTCACTTCTTCCTTGCCACACACCACGCTGGTGACTAGAAGGAAGGTGGTAGCCGACTGGAGGGAAGGATGAAGGTGGTGTTCAGTGGGGATGGAAGGAGTGGCGTGGGGGTGGGGATTTAAATAGGTAAAGGGGTAGGGTTTGGGGTGAGGGGAGAGAGGGATACGCGTGTAGCGCACGCGAGGAAAAGAAAGAAGCTATAGTTCTTTTTACTTTCAGACATCCGACCCTCCATCCAGACGTCTGGACAGACGTCTGACGGCTAATCCAGACGTCTTAAACAACCCAAAAGGTTAGTAGGTCATTTCAATTATTTAGCATGCGTTAGAGTAATATGCATTTGTCTTTAGGTTGGATTATATGCATGTATTAGAATTAACATTTTATGTGAGGGTTTGTAGATAAATAAACCATCATTTCTTTTCTTATTTTATTAATCCATTTTTATTCCTCTCCTCAATGGTTGTAGTGATGGTGCCTTTACTTGCTACTTTGATGGCCGCGAAATAGGGATATGGTTGGGGCAGCCGCGACTACAAGGGAGAGGAGGAGGCAACCATGTGATAGGAGACTCTGCCCCGATGCCACCATTGTGAAGAACTTCGTGCTCACCTCCATTCCACCACCGTGTGTCTCCAAGGTCAAGCTTCGCCAACCTTGGGTTGGCGGGGTGACAGGCCGCCACACCAATCCAGCAAGCTCGACCACTACCGTGCACGAGCTCCTTGCAGCTTATTTATCACCGTACATCCTCATCTTCATCCCCTTCGCTTCATCTCCAACAGCACCATCCACTCTCCATCACAAACATCACCCAATTCCCATCTCCTTCTCCTGGTCATCCTTCTCCCTTGTTTTCACCCTCTGCATGAACAAACACCCCACCTCCATACCAACACCAACACCAGCAACCACCACCATCACCAACAGCGCAACCACCACTAGCAGCATCCACTCACGGTTAAGTCATCCAGGAAGTTTCCCGGACGTCTGAGGCCCCTCCCCATCTCCATGCCTCAACACTTTCCTCTTCATTTTCTTCTCCTTTATTCTTTTCCTTCTCCACTGTTCATCTTCTCCACGAAGGACCCAACATTCCCAACCCCACAGCCACACACATCGCCCACTCACACACCTATGCCATATGCGACCACCGACTAGCACTCCCACATGCCCCCAGCTTCTCACACTCGTCCTTGTGTGCGCCCTTGCGGCATGACTAGTGCGCATGCTCTCCACCAGCCACACGCAGCCAACAGCTCGACGCACCACGCCTTCCCACGCTCCACACGCGACCAGTAGAAACTCCAGTGCACAATAGCAAGCACGCCTTCTCCTCCGCACACGCATGACCTCCACGAGCGATCTCCTTACATCAGCAACATTGCCTCCCTTTGGTTGTGTGTGGAGCAACTCCTCACAGTAGCAACGAACCTACCACCGTCGCACCTCTCCACTCCATCCCACAGACTCCGGTCACCATCTGTCATGCTACCACCACTGCCAGATGAGCATTGGCCCCGCCTAGCTCAGGTGAGCTTCACGCCTCCGACCGCTACCTCCTCCGTGTGTGAGCTCACTTCAAAAGAAATCCCATGTTTCTTGTTTAATTAAATTTTACAAAACATGCCAATGCCAAGTTCACATTTTATCATTTAAAGATTAGTTTATTATGTTGAATTTATCAAAACACCATTGCCTTTCAATGAAAATACAATTTTAGCATGATCATACCTTGTTATCTTAATTTAACGACAGATTTGGCTCGATTTCCTGACGAAATTAATAGTGAACACAGATTTTTGACTCTTGTGAGTTTGTAATAGTCATTGCCTCCATATGGATATGACCCACTCCTTCGTGAGTGGTTTATTTACTTTGTTTTGATTTGCATTGCTCGCAACTCGATTTCTGTACTGCAACGATCTTGATTTATATTTTCGAAAACTAAAATAACGCAGTCATAACCTATCATTTTTTTCCCTGCTTTTCGTTTTTCTTTTCTTTAGAGGTTTTGACTATCCATATTTTGACCACCTTCACCAAGGTAATCTCTTTTCCCTTCTTATTGCATGCGGACATGCCATATCATAGGCATAGGTGGGTGTTTTTAAATTTTGACGATTAAATCAGGATTTTCAAAACCCAAAAACATTCAATTTTCTTGTTTCATTTTCTGTATGCATACCCAAAAAAATAAAAATGATTGAAGACTTTTTCAGGAAATTTTTAAATCAAGACTAAGGTTGAAGATTCACTTTTTGGTATAATGTGATTTGATCTTTAACAAACTAGGGATAAGGATACATATCTAATTATTAGAATTTCTAGGTCTACCTTTAGACTAGATCAAGTATCCTTCTTTAAAATTCCACCAGAACTCATGATAGTTCAGGTGACTTGACCTCCCTATGTGACCTGGAAAGTATCTGGCTTAGCTTCTGATTCAAAAACTTGTACATCTTGCAAAATTTCTTGTGTCAAAATTCACACACAAGCCAACACCAAAAAAACAATTAGAAATTAGAAAGACCCTTTGTTTGGCCTTAGTAAAGTCTGAAGCAGATCATTGGTTTGAGTTCCCACCGCCGAGAAGGAGGAAAATGACTCTTTTAAGGATGCAATGTCAACATGTTACCACCTCAACGCTGCTCTTTATCTATATTCTATATCTTTAGACAGAGCATTAAGGTGCAATTTTGTAGCTCAAGTGTTTTGGATGGTGCTCTACCCATAGTGTCGAAGCAAGAGCTTGAGTTTGCTTGGAGCACCCCTTTACACTGCATTATGTTATGGGGTTATGAGCTCCCGAGTGGTGTCTTGGACAGTACAATCTTGAAGTGCTGGCGCCAGAGCCCCCTTGAGGATTAGTAATGGGAATGATGATCCCGACATATCTGTTGTAGGATTAAGCTAAGAATAAGCATGGGGGAGTTAAAAAGAAAAAAAGTTTTAAGCCAAAAACACGACTGATAAATGCCAATTTATCATCATTCTTATACATTAAAACAAACCTAGCTCTTAGGATTTTACTCTGCAAATAGGTTTTTGGGCTGCATTTTGGCATAAAGTATGTTAGGCATGCATTACATTTTTTATTGTGTTTTTAATGTGTTTTTGTGAGTGTTAGGGATAAACAGATTGCCAGATCCTTAGTACCCTAGCACTCAGGAAGGCAACTGATGAAGGAGAAGCTCTCACCAGCTGGAGCTCAGCTTGATCTAGCTCACCATAGCTGGAATTCACCTCACCTGAATTAGGGTTAGCTCATCCTAGCTCCATTCAGCTCATCTTAGCTGAATGGTAGCTCAAGTGAGCTCATCTTAGCTCACCCTAGCCCAGGTCAGCTCAGATCTAGCTCAACTTAGTTGAGTCTAGCTCATCTCAGCTCCCATTAGTCCACATGGAGCTCTAGCTAGCTCAGCTGAGTTGACTGGAGTTCACCCCAGCTCAGGTCCAGCTACATCCAACTCCACTCAACTCCAACCAACTGAAGATGACTTCATTCCAGCTCAGGAAGCTCAAGTTCAACTCCCGGGGACTCAGCTTAGCTCAACTCAATTGAGCTAAGCTACCTTAGCTGCCTCAACCAGCTTGATCCTCCCCGGGGGCACCAGACCCAGCTCACCTCAGCTCATTATGGTAGAAGCCAGCTCACTTTAGCTTGGCTTAGTAGCTAGCAAAGAACTAGTAAGCTAAGCCAACTAGAGTAGCTCCATGCCACCCTCTTTAGCAGCTGCCAACTCCAGTTCAAGCTCCAGACTTCTCCTCAGCTCCTCTCTTCAAACCTTACCTCACATTAGCTACTCCTCTACTCCATAGCTAGCTAAGCTAGCTTAGCTTAGCTAAGCTAAGCTAAGCTAAGCTAGCTTAGCTAGCATCCAACTCCATGGCCATCCACCACCTTCAACTCAACCCTAGCTAGCTACGTCAACTAAGCTCACCTAAGCTAGCTATCCTACTCCAAGTTGGCACCACCACCATCACACCCCTTCACCCCATCACCACTACCAAAAGCCACCTATTTTCCCTCCAAAATAACCTCTGGAACCCTTCCCTTTTGGCACCAACTTTCCCTCCAAAATTCCCTTCATCTCCACCATACACCTCTCCTTAAATCCATCTCCACCATCCACCTAACCCCCTTCTAGAAGACCCTAGGTTGGCGCCAAAATGGTGGTGTCTCTCCACCACCAAAAGCCACCAACACCACCATAACCACCCCCTTAACACCCCTTGAGTTGGTGCCAATTACCCTTAGCCATAGGATCCCAAACAACCTCCATCTTCCCATCTTAGCCCTCCATTTCAAGAGTCACCTTAGCCCCCTTCCTACTCTATATAAACCCACCACCTACAACCATTTTAGAGCATCTGCCACTAGTGTGTACTTCCACCCACATCCACCTATACCTACGGCCAAGAAGAAGGAGTAGAGAAGAAGATTAAGGGGGTACATCACCCGCCCCCTTGGTGCCTTCTCCCCATTTCTTCTCCCTTGTGCCACGCCAAGGAGGAGGAGCACTCCACCACTAGGAGGATGGCCAGGCAAGGAGGAGCAAGGGTGGTGCACACTGACGTGGTTTCACTCAACTCAGTAATTAAGTTAATTTCACTTAATTAAGAGTAGAAGAAGTCACTTAGGTTAACTCGAAGTTGTGTCGATTGTGTAGTATAGGGTCTAATTAACCTAACATTTTAGAAATTTTTACTAATTGAGTCCAAGTCATTCACTAGGAGGTGTTGGTGCTAGAGCACCACGATCATTTGTTTTGATGATAACAAAACACGTGTTATTTAACATTTGCAATTTGATCCTAGATTTCAGGTCAATTGCAAATGAAGATGTGTTTAGACGGAACTCGAGCTCGCATCCAGGACGGATTGGAGGAGCCTGACGGAAAATAGAGGAGGTTCGCGTGGAGCGAAAGATTGGAGATGGAAGACAAGAAGAATAGGATAGATTCTTTTTTATCCTTTCATGTATCTCTTGTATTTATTTTCTTGCTCTTTATTTTCCTTAGACATTATGTTAAAGAGCCTCAAAGAACCCTAACAGTAGTCCTAGGAACACCTGCACAACCCTAGGATACGTAGGTTTTCTGTAGAACACTTAGAAAACCAATATAGGGTTAAAACTGACTTTACAGACGTCTAATTCACGAATCAGACGTCTGATAAAGGATTTTAAGACGTCTGACTGTTGTTTCAGACGTCTGATAACTGTTAGGCTGGACATAGTTAGTT
Organism: Thalassia testudinum; assembly: GCA_037157565.1. Classification (NCBI taxonomy): domain Eukaryota; kingdom Viridiplantae; phylum Streptophyta; class Magnoliopsida; order Alismatales; family Hydrocharitaceae; genus Thalassia; species Thalassia testudinum. The sequence continues at coordinate 104,188,113 of JAZHRO010000063.1, forward strand.
CTGTCTGATGAATTCAGACGTCCAGACCTTATACCAGACGTCTTAGGAGACGTCTGATGACTTTGCCAGACGTCCAGTTAGTGGACCGTTGGCTGGCTTAGAAGACACTCAAGAATATGACCGTTAGAGCCTTATCAGACGTCCATAAGACTTCACAGACGTCTGATAAATGACCGTTTTGCCTCGGCTGACCCAAAATCTCTTCTCAGAGATTTTCTAGCCGTTGCAACGTTTGGAAATCAATTCCCACGGTAAAAGTAGGTTTCCAGACGTCCAGACATAGTGCCAGACGTCCTGTATGTCGTCTGATGGACTTGCGCAAAAACCCTGTTTAGATCTGATTCAAGTCAGGGAGAAACCCGCATAGAATCAGACGTCTGACCTTGGAATCAGACGTCTTAAAGTGGCCTTCCAGACGTCTGATGCCAGAGTTAGACGTCTGATAACCCTGTCAAATGTAATCATTGTCCTGATTTCGGCCTGATTCTCTTGGGCTTTGCACCCAACGGCTATGGAAGCTTTTCCAAGCCTTCCAAAGCCTTCCTAAGGCCTCTATAAATAGAGGGGAACCTTTGTAACACAAAAACACCTAGAGAGACATATACACACTAAGACAAACACTTTGCAATACACTAAGATCAAGTATTTCCACTCTCTTGTGTCCAAGAAGCACTTGCTCTCCAAGCTCAAGCTCTACATCTTGAGAGCATCAAACAGTTTACGCGCCCGCTCTCCCGCTGTTGATAACGAGAGCGACGTAGCGCCATCGCGTGGCACACGCACCGCGTCATCGTCGACGCACTCCTTGCAAAGGGGAGTTTCCTATTTCCTATAGAAGCTAGGTTTAATTTTGTTGGCTCTATAGGACTGTTATTTTATTTTATCTTTGTATTTTGGTTGGGTATTCGCTTTGCGAATTCCCGTCTCCTTCGTGGGACAAAATCCTTCTCGTGGAGAGAAGGGGTTGAGGAACGCTACCCTCGTACTTGTAGCGTGGTTGTACTGAGGTTGAATCACCCTCGTTTAAAGTGATTCGTTTAGTGGATTTTGATCAACTAGGTTGATCGGAAAATCCTAACTCGAGAGGGTTAGGTGGTGGTTTTCACCCGGTTTGGGTTTCCACCTAAAAATTCCTGTGTACATTTTGTGATTGATTTTTGTGAGATTGCTTTATATTTTATTTCCGCATATTTTTACGTCACCCCTCCTAGTAGGGACAAACCTTCAATTGGTATCAGAGCAGGTCTCGCATTTTCGGCGTTACAAACCGGCGAGGATCTAAACATGGAGGGAAGCTGTTCCACAAGCAGGATTTCCGAGGGGCAGTCCACAACCCGTCCGCCCTACTTTGATGGGAACAACTACACCTACTGGAAGTTGCGGATGAAGACGTGGCTTCAAGCCACCGACTTCACAGTCTGGGCCAGGTGCAAGACCCCCTTCGACATCCCAGAGAAACCCGCCGGAGGATACTCGCAGCAGCAGATCCGGGAGCTCTCTCTCAACACGAAAACAATGAACGCGTTGTATTGCGTGCTCAGCCCGGAGGAGTTCAACAGAATCTCGCAATGCGCCACCGCATACGAGATCTGGCACACACTCGAGGTAACTCATGAAGGTACCTCTAAGGTAAAAACTTCTAAACTCAATTTACTTTCACAAGAATTTGAGGCTTTTTCTATGAAATCTAACGAAACTTTAAGTGAGATGAACACTAGGTTCACTCTCATAGTAAATAACTTGAAAGCTTTAGGGAAGACTTTCATCAACGGGGAGCTTCAAGGGAAGCTTCTTCGTTCCCTTGGACCGGAATGGGAACAGAAAGTCACCGCCATCGAAGAGGCGAACGAAATGGAGGAGCTCAACATGGAAGATCTCCTAGGCAATCTGATGGCCTACGAGACTAAGTTGAAGCAGAAGAAGAAGGATACACCGGAGCCTAAACTAAAGAAGACTCTCGCCTTTAGAGCCACGTCGGATAGCGAGGTAAGTTCCGACGACGAAGACTTTAGAATTTTACTTAAAAATTTTTCCAAGTTTTGTAGGGAATTAAAGAAAGAGAAAAAGGAGAAGAAGGAAAGCCCGAGACGTTGCTACCACTGCAACGGGAAAGGGCATCTGCGACCAGAATGCCCTCTTCTCAAAAAGGAGAAGAAGAAGGAAAAGGAGAAGAAATCTAAGAAGAAGGCGTTCCAAGCCACTTGGGACGATTCTAGCTCTGAGGAAGAAGAAGAAGAAAAGACCATAGAAGAAGAAACCGCTTGCTTCGGTTTCATGGCCAGAGGAAGCGACAGCGAAAGCGAAAGCGACTCAGACAACGAGGTAAATCTCAATCTTCAAGAAGCATTTAATGAACTTTTTGAGATTAGTAAATCACTTAGGGTAGAAAATAAAGGCATTAAAAAGAACCTTAGTTTTCTTAGAAATGAAAATGATAGGTTAGAAAAACAACTCAAGGACATAGAAACTAGTCCTAAGGATAATAACCTATTATTAGAAAATCAAGACCTCATCAATGAAAATAATAAATTGATTGAGGAAAATGATAGTCTAAAAATAGAAATTTCTGATTTAAAGACTAAGATGAATACTATAGAAAGAGAAATTGCATGTCTTAGGGAAAGCTCTAACAAACTAATCAACAAAGTAGATGATTTATATAGCCCTAAGATTGAGAAAGGATCTCCATCAAGGAGACCCGCTAACAGATCCGGATCCAAGCCCACTTGGATACCAAAAAAAGAATTAGAATCTTGTTTTGTAGGGTTCAGGGATAATTACAACATAAGGGACTGGACCTACAAGCTCAAGGCTGGTCAACTCAAATTGGGAGAACCAAGGAGTAGACCAAGGAGGAGAACAAGAAGACCGACGAGACGGCGAACAAACGACGGACCCGCCGCACGTCGACCACCAGATTGGAGACCGGCGCCGATGCCTGGGCCTCCAAGCTACGGATGGGAGCCCCATCCGATGTGGCATCCACCACCACCATTCGGGCCATTTTATTGGCCATGGTAGGTGAGGTAAAATTCTTAACCCTATCCTTTTTATAAGCATTTAGATAGGGGGAGTTAAAAATGATGAGCTTATTGTCAATTTTTAAGGGGGAGATACAAGTTAGCTAAATTTCCTTTAGTAAGGGGGAGAAAAATAATAGCTATCTCGTTGTTATAAAAAGGGGGAGGACATTACCTTTGTTAAAAATAAATAGAAGAGCATGTTTTAAGGGGGAGTAATAGGAAATATAAAATCAATCAAACCTTTTTGATAATGTCAAAAAGGGGGAGGATTTTTATGCATTATTATTTACGGTTTTGTCATCATCAAAAAGGGGGAGATTGTTGGTGCTAGAGCACCACGATCATTTGTTTTGATGATAACAAAACACGTGTTATTTAACATTTGCAATTTGAGTCCTAGATTTCAGGTCAATTGCAAATGAAGATGTGTTTAGACGGAACTCGAGCTCGCATCCAGGATGGATTGGAGGAGCTTGACGGAAAATAGAGGAGGTTCGCGTGGAGCGAAAGATTGGAGATGGAAGACAAGAAGAATAGGATAGATTCTTTTTTATCCTTTCATGTATCTCTTGTATTTATTTTCTTGCTCTTTATTTTCCTTAGACATTATGTTAAAGAGCCTCAAAGAACCCTAACAGTAGTCCTAGGAACACCTGCACAACCCTAGGATACGTAGGTTTTCTGTAGAACACTTAGAAAACCAATATAGGGTTAAAACTGACTTTACAGACGTCTAATGCACGAATCAGACGTCTGATAAAGGATTTTAAGACGTCTGACTGTTGTTTCAGACGTCTGATAACTGTTAGGCTGGACATAGTTAGTTCTGTCTGATGAATTCAGACGTCCAGACCTTATACCAGACGTCTTAGGAGACGTCTGATGACTTTGCCAGACGTCCAGTTAGTGGACCGTTGGCTGGCTTAGAAGACACTCAAGAATATGACCGTTAGAGCCTTATCAGACGTCCATAAGACTTCACAGACGTCTGATAAATGACCGTTTTGCCTCGGCTGACCCAAAATCTCTTCTCAGAGATTTTCTAGCCGTTGCAACGTTTGGAAATCAATTCCCATGGTAAAAGTAGGTTTCCAGACGTCCAGACATAGTGCCAGACGTCCTGTATGTCGTCTGATGGACTTGCGCAAAAACCCTGTTTAGATCTGATTCAAGTCAGGGAGAAACCCGCATAGAATCAGACGTCTGACCTTGGAATCAGACGTCTTAAAGTGGCCTTCCAGACGTCTGATGCCAGAGTTAGACGTCTGATAACCCTGTCAAATGTAATCATTGTCCTGATTTCGGCCTGATTCTCTTGGGCTTTGCACCCAACGGCTATGGAAGCTTTTCCAAGCCTTCCAAAGCCTTCCTAAGGCCTCTATAAATAGAGGGGAACCTTTGTAACACAAAAACACCTAGAGAGACATATACACACTAAGACAAACACTTTGCAATACACTAAGATCAAGTATTTCCACTCTCTTGTGTCCAAGAAGCACTTGCTCTCCAAGCTCAAGCTCTACATCTTGAGAGCATCAAACAGTTTACGCGCCCGCTCTCCCGCTGTTGATAACGAGAGCGACGTAGCGCCATCGCGTGGCACACGCACCGCGTCATCGTCGACGCACTCCTTGCAAAGGGGAGTTTCCTATTTCCTATAGAAGCTAGGTTTAATTTTGTTGGCTCTATAGGACTGTTATTTTATTTTATCTTTGTATTTTGGTTGGGTATTCGCTTTGCGAATTCCCGTCTCCTTCGTGGGACAAAATCCTTCTCGTGGAGAGAAGGGGTTGAGGAACGCTACCCTCGTACTTGTAGCGTGGTTGTACTGAGGTTGAATCACCCTCGTTTAAAGTGATTCGTTTAGTGGATTTTGATCAACTAGGTTGATCGGAAAATCCTAACTCGAGAGGGTTAGGTGGTGGTTTTCACCCGGTTTGGGTTTCCACCTAAAAATTCCTGTGTACATTTTGTGATTGATTTTTGTGAGATTGCTTTATATTTTATTTCCGCATATTTTTACGTCACCCCTCCTAGTAGGGACAAACCTTCAGGAGGTATATAATTTTCTCCAAATTCACCAATTCTCTTTTATTTCTCTATAAGTTTAGGAGGTATAACTAAGTTAATTTTTAAAACATGAATTTTGACAAATTATTTAAACTATAAAGAATATACAAAATTCCATATGAAAAACATATTTACTCAAAATGATGTTTGTTTTTCAATTTTATTTCAAAAGAAATTAAGGCAATTAAAAGTTATTCTATTAAAACATGCCTTTTTACAATTAAGAACAAAAAGTAATGATGCAAGAAAAATAATATCCTTCATTTATTTTCTTCAGCCTCTCTCTTCTTCTTTCTTTCTTTTATTTTCTTCTCTCTCTCGAGCTCTCTTTCTTACCTTTCTTCTGTTCTGTTCCTATCTTCTCCTGCCTTCTTTTCTTCCCTTAGTCTTCTCCTTTTGTTCCTTAATCTCTTTTCCTTAGTGCCTGTGCTCCTTTGTTTACTTAGCCTTCAGCTTCAACACTTCTCCTTCAATTCCATTAGACTTTCAGCTGAATTGGGTTTTTTTTACTTTTTTAGCCAAAATTTATTTTATTTGCGGTGAGGTCCTTTCGAGGATACACAGCACCCTGAGACCAAGGTGGGACCAGACCCTACTCGGTCCTCACCTAATCTAAATTAGGTTCATTTTCAATTTATTTCATATCGGTTCATAGTCTCGAGCCAATTAGGCTCAACCCGGCCTCCCAGGCCTCTCGCCCTCCCAGGGCACATTCACTAACGCCCCCAAGGATGCACACCTGCAGGCATACAAGCCTGCACACACACACATGCACATGCTCTGATCAGATCGATAACCAGTGCACCAAGCGCAGATGACTGAAGAGGCCATGCAACAAATTACTTTTATTACCATGCGTGCACTCAGAATCCGACGATGTGGGACTAACAAAACCCCTTCTGGACCCAACTTCAAATGAACATAACTTTCTACCCAGAGCTCCAAATCGAGTGATTTTAAGTTTGTTAGAAAGCTCTGAGATAGATCTATACAATTGCAGGGTCAATTTAAGGTTTTGAAGATGTTTTCCTCTTCAATTTAAAAGATAAAATCAAGGGTTCCTAAGGGTTATTTTTAGCTTGGAAAGTGAAATTATATCTACAGAGTCCTCAAATGGACTTTTCTTTCTTATTTGAAGGTCTGTACAAGTTCTACAATTAATTTCGCATCAGTTAGAGTATGTTTTAAGTTCTTAAGACCTTCAGGAACAACAAAGAAGCTCTTCACTTCTCTGAAAAGCTTCAGAGTTCAGATCTTCAGACTTCATTATGTGCAACAGACTCTTAAGAATGCTTCTAATCAATTTAAACTAATTCTACGGGTTATAATTAACTCATCTGGGTAGGATTCATGTTAAAATTTCAACAAAATGCTTCTCCTGTTAGTTTGGGTTCGAAAGTAACCCAAATTGACAGGATTCAAATTCTCACTAAATAAATCATCTGAGATCACTTTATTCTCTCTCAAACCATTCAACAAATTCTCAGAAACAGTTTAAACTCAATACCTCAATTCGAGCACAGAACTCCACTAGCAGACTCAGTTTGAATGTGGAAGCACAAAAAGTTGACTTTCTGTTCAAAACCTTCTCCCAAGAAATTAAAGCCTCAATTAGGGTCTCCTCAACATTAGAAACTTATTCAGATCTTCAGGTAGGTGTTTTGACATTAATTTCTAGGGTTTCAGGCTCACCGCCTGAGATTCAAAATGTGTTTGTTCGACAGAGCCAATGGAAGGTTGTTATAGCATTCCAAGAGTTTAAACAGCTTTAGTGCATTGCACTAAAGCTTCTGAGTTCCTTAAATGCTTCTTATGTCCCTTTATCAGACTTCTCCAACTCTGTCGGAGTTGGAGAAGATGAAGTCAATCTTTGGCTCCAGACATTAAATCTTCAAACAAATATCCCCAAATTAATCAGTGATCCATATTTTATCATTCTAGAGCTTCTCAACAGATTCTAGAGGCTGAAACACAAATTTGGCACGCCGAAGCTCCGGTGAGTCCAAAAAATGTAAAAAGTGTGTACAAATTGATTAAACTTACCATCTTTGATTTAGAAAGGATCCTGACGTTGCAAGGAACCTTAGTATCACATTTAATTCTTCATTATTTCTTTAAATGTAAGATTTGATAGTGAAATCATTTCTTTAAAAATTTGATTTGAGATAAGCTCAGGATTTGTTTAACCACTCGATTGAGAGGTTAAAACAAGTCAGCAAGTAATAGTAGTTATAATTATATAGCTAATTAATAGTTTGAACTGTTCCTAAGCCGCCATGGACAGTGAGCTCAGGCACTTAATTAAGATTTGGGCGTTTAATTTATATGTGGTATTTATAGGTATTATAGTGTCGATTAGGGTTCATAAGTGGTGAATAGATGATGAAGAACCCTATGAAGGTGGAATTAGGTCAATTACCGTCACCATGGACAGTGATAGTAGTCGGTGAAGGTGGAATATGAATTAGGCGATTAGGTGATCAGTTAAACAATTAAATGTGATAGAAGTGATTATGGAAGTTAAAGGAAGATGGATAGTGATTAAAAAGACAAGATTGAAGCTCTGGTGAGCTCAAGGAACTCGCTAGAGTCAGAGAAGAGGAAACTAAAATCTGACATTAACTCTAATCTAAACTAACTAACTAAGCTAGCCTACTCCTACTCCTACTCCTAATCTACTGTTACCTGGACGAAGGGGTCATTAGGGTTTCGTCGAAGTCTCATGGCGGACGACGAAATTAGAGGTTGGAAGAAAGATCTCCGGCGGGTGGATTTGAGGTGGAGCAGAGGATTCCTTGGGTCGGCCCCTGTGTCAGAGACGCGGAAGACCACGGTGGATCTCCTCAGCTAATCAGAATGGATGGAGGAAGTCCAAAATTGGAGTGGAAAGTCACTGGAGTTTTGGACGAATAGCCTATTGGGTCGACTGTAGTGTTAGAAGAGAGAAGGGAGCCAACTTGAATAAAATCAGAGGTGTGAGGGGGTATTTATAGCAGTTGTCGACGAAGAGAATGGCGGGGTCTGGTCGAAGAAGGAGCTTGAGGAGCTTAACCTCTGTCGTCGTCTCCGACGATGGTGAGGTTATCTCCCACTGAAAAATAGGATTCCTGGTTAATCTAGACTGGTGGATGAAGTGGAGGTGGTGAGTGTAAGCTGTAAGAGCTTGGACAAAGAAGGATGATGTCGGCAGGGTGGTAATCGCACGGTGGCGTGACTCTCTGCCGCCAGATGTTCATTCGGCTGAAGAAGAACAAGACGAAGAGGGACTTAAATGAAATAAAACTTAAGGATCTGTGTGGGAAATAAGGACCCGATCGTAATGAATTTTAAGGACCAAAATGTAAACTCAGTTTGTGAAGGTTTATTTTAATTTAGATCTTTTTCAACATTTTATATATGTTATTAAATAAGGTAAATATTATGTTTACACCTTGAATTTACATTTTTGACCTTTTTAGGTTAATTTATTAGATTAAGTAAAATCACTTAAGTTATTATATACTTAGGTATACATTATATTTAAGTTACTTAACTTATTAATTAATGGAATGATTAATAGGATTTCGAGTCCAATTATTATCTAAATTATTAATAATGTTAATTGAATGATAAAATGTCATTTTAAACTTATTTTAAGGTCCTTGACTAAATATCCCTTATTTTATAATTAACCCGTATATATTCACAACCTTAGCTAATTAACTAGGAAGACTAGTTAATTAGGGGTAATTACAGATCATGATGAGTGTCTCATCATACCCCCAAGCCAAAGTTTTGCTAGTCCCTAGCAAAATTAACTAAGACTATGATGATTTAAAGCACTTGGGTTTAAATTATTATAAATAGTAACTATGTAGAGGAAAGCTTAGGTCAGAAATTTTTAAGTTTAATATAAATGATTAATGTATAGAGCATATGTGAAAATTTTCTTACTTATACTTATACTTATAACATTTTCAAAACAAACTTAAAATAATTTGTAAACAAGAATTTTACTCTAAATTAGAATTCTTCAAAAATCTCTTAATCTTTGTAACTATTCTTAACTCAAATTAGAATACAAAGTGTTTTACGAAAACAAAACTTAAGGATTGAGAATTAAATTTTAACTCAAAAACTCAAATAGATTTAAGTTAATCCCTTGTTTATGATATTTGACTTTTATCAATATAAGTTTAAGCAAATTAACTAGATACTCATTATTAATCAAACTTAGAGTAGTAAAACTCTAATTTACTAGCCTACCACATTAAAGATTAACTTCTAGACCTAGGATTCTATCAATTCTTCTCCTTTAGGTCTCAACTTAAAATCTTCAAAACCCAATTTCTTAGGCTTCATTGCCCAATACAGAGGTTCAGTAGCTATGATTTTAAAACATCTGTGCTTAGTGAAGGGAATTGTCCTAAAGACATCCAAAGTTGCAAAAATGTAGATCTTAAGACATCATTTTCCAATCCCAATTATTCCAATTCAAGCCTTTGGCTTGGCCTTACTCATGTTTGGTTGCTTTCTCCTCACCAATTTTTTATCCTGAGGTCAACACTTTTTGTGTATATCTCCCCGGTGGACCACTGGGTCACTTATTCCTAATATTCTTTTCGCCATATTTTTTTTCTCTTTTTCTATAGTTTAGAACACCCATTTGTAGCGAGGTGTTCTTTTTATTTGATGGAAGGAAGGGTAGCATCCATTTGTAACGAGATGCTTTTATTTATTATGAAAAAACTGCATAAGTACCCATTTTTAACAACGCACTTAACTGCAGGGTGTTTTATTTTATTTTTCTTCTTTTTTTTTCTTTTCCCCCCTTCTCATTTTTCTTACTAACATTATTCTCCAAATCCTTTTTCTAGGTAAGTGGCACATCCTTCACCCTTTCAATAACCGTCCCGCAGAAATCCTTGGACTAAAGAGGATTCAGAATTGATCTCTTAACCTTTATTTTTTCGCGGTCTCATATGTCAACAAGACAATTCTATGTGAGTGAATTTAGATTTTTAGGTTACTTAGCTCTCAAATCAGAGCTTGGACAACAAAGTCCTTTACTCTCAGGTTCTTCAAATTCTTAGTTTCCTCCTATAGGATCTGTCAAGACAAAATTTACCAAGTCTAGTTATTTGTCTCTAGCTTGTAAGTTTTGTAAACTAAAATTCTACCAACTCTCTTTTTAATTAGCTTTGAATATCTGGCCTTTTACTTAACTTTATGATAAAAACAAATTTTCAAAAAGTAAAAGGATTACATAATTTAATTGACTAAAAAGTTATAATTCAATTCCAAAACTTAAGTTTAAACCTTAACACACTTAGTTTCTTCATTCAAGTAAGAATAGAAAAACAAATCTTAAAAGATTTGAAAGATTCCTAATTCAAATAAAATCTTATTTTTAAAAATTTTAAACACAAAAGTGTGTTTTTACAAAATGTTTAAAGTAAAATCTAATTAAGAATTGAATGCTCTTAAATACTTTAAATATATTCTATATACATTTTAAATTTCTGACCTAAAAGAAAATTAAGCACTTAATTATTATATATATATACATTCTTCTTCTTTTCTTCTTTATTAATAATGAATATTCCCCTCTTATTATTTTCATGAATTTTCTTTTTTTCAAATTTTTGTATTTATATATTTTTATTTTTATGTATATAAGATTTTCCTATTTTTTTATGAATTTTTCAAAAAAATTTCAAATTTTTATGAAATTTTTGAATTTTTAAGATTTTTTAAAATTTTTATCATTTTTTGATTTTCAATCTTTTTAAATTTCATGGATATTTAATTTTTATGTGTTTTTATTTTTTAACCCACACTTAAAGTGAAAATTTCACTTCAACACCCCCCAAAGCCAAAATTTTACAATATCCTCATTGTAAGAAGGGTGAAAAAGATATTACACTTCATTTAGTATAGAGTGATGGAAGGAGTCGAATAGAGGAGATTAAAAATCTCTATGCGGATGATTTCATTTCTGACCAAAGGTCAGAGTGGTCAGTCGGACTAAATGAAGGTAATCAATATGATATGAAGTGAAATTTTAAAGTGTATACGAAAATCAAAAAGGGTAGAAATAGGAAATAGCTATATACAAGTGCTAAGTTTACACCTTCAGCTAGGTGTAAACCTTAGTAAAGAACTCCTAAAAAGAATAGGTATATGGTAAAAAATAGAGGAGTTATGAAAGAATTAGATCAAAAAATAAAAAAATAGATTAAACCACCCAATCAAAACTCGTCCTGAAATTGCCTAAAATAGATCTCGCAGATCCTAAAATTAGATTCTCGTGAAAAATCTCAGAAAGATTAGAGTGAAAATCATGTGATGATTTGATCTGATTTAGGTTGAGATGTAGAATGTTAAAGATTAAGGCAATTTAAAAGATGATTCCACCAAGTTCAGAAGATCAACAAAGTCAGTTTTGATTCTCAATAATAGGTGGGTCATTTTGACACAAAATAGGTTGCTGATGCGGGTTTGATGAGTTATTTTCAGATAATACAGAGGATGGGTTATGATTAGAATCAAAGGCCTGATTAATGAAATGGACTTGGCCTTGATTTTGCCTAGGATTTGGCAGATTCCTAGGATTCGGAATTGGCTAAGATGGAAGAGTACCTGGCTGACGAGATTCAGCCAAAAGCATGATTTGACCCCTAAGGTCAGCCAATTCTACCCAAACATTGTCGTTGGACTTCAGCAAGAGCCTCAGCATTTTATCGCTGGCTCTCAGCCATAGCTCTTAAAATCTGGTCTAGCTGTGTATCTCTAATAGGCCTAGAGTAATTCTATATACTCATCGGGCTAGGCCTTAAATTTGATTGCTAAGAAGGCAAAGGAGGTGGGTTAAAATGGGCCTGATTTGGATAATTTGGTCTTTGATTTTGATTTGGATCAGTCCAAGAAAAATTTGGGTGGCTTCTCCATCCAGGATTATAGGTATTTGAATAAAGGTTTGGTCTTGGAATATTTTCTTGGATGGCGTGTAATCCTAAAAGATATGGCGTGTTTTCTGCAACAGTAAAGGGTGGGGAAAAGGGTGGGTAAGATTGTGGGACAAAGGTCCCTCCTTGGGTTGGTGAAGGAGTAGATAGAAAACCCAAGGGAGATGGATCTCTAGAATCCAGATTATTCACAAATTCCCTCCTCGTGGGAATTTGCAAAATAGGTGAATACGCGGGATTCGTAGCAAGTAGAGGCGTAAGAGTCTTCATTGTATTTCTAACCTCATCGAGATGCTTTGCTACGATATCAACTTTGTCTAGTTTTTCTGCAATAATCTCTAAATCTTTTGAACTGGATGGATTACTGATCTCGTGAATGCCCTTATACGGATTTTGATGATTCGTATTCGTACCCCACGTGAATTGCGACATTGATGCATTATTGATCGAGTTTTCCGCCATCCCTTCAAATAATTCTGAAGCGGATTCTGCGTCGCGATTTACAAAATCCCTCCACAAGAGGAATCGACTAGAGTGCAAATGCCCTCTTGTAAACCATAATAAAAGATATGAATGAGTTACTAACAAGGGATGTCTTGATTGGGCATTTCCTTTGCAATTCATGAAAATGTTCCCACGCTTCATGAATTGGTTCTCCTTGGTTTTGATTGAAAGTAGTAATAGCTCGCCTTAAAGCATTGGTTCAACCAATAAGAAAGAATTTCTTCAAAAATGCGGATTCAAGTTCAGCCCAAGTTGAGATTGGTCTTGCTATAGTTCTATACCAATAAGCTACTTTATCTTTAAGGCTAAAAAAGAACATTTTCATTAGTAGGATTTCCCTATTTTGATTTGGAGGATCAAGAGTTTGAGATAGATTTTTAAGATCTTCAATATGTTGAAATGGATCTTCGGATGTAAATCCGTGAAAGTGGGGGATTAAACCTATAATGTTTGGCTTTAATTCTGGATCATTCTCCCTAATAGGAATCCTAACATTAGGCTCTACTTGTGCATTGGATGGGTTATAATAATCTCGAAGTAAAGGCCTTGGATGATTGATCGATAAATCAAGATTTTCAAAACCCGCCTCAGGTCGAGGTGAAGAACGGGTTTGCAGAGTCTGTAAATTATTTAAGGTTGTTGTTAATAAATTGATTTGTCTTGTTTGCTCTAGCATCCTAAGGTTCTGGTTCAGGAGCACCTCATGAACATCAAAAGGTGGCATCTCCCCCTGACCAGAAGAAGAAGGGATCTCGGGATTAAGATTCTGCATTGGATCGATAGAAGGAGATGGATCATACAGGAAAATCATTAGTTGCTTATCTGCACCTGGCCGAGGATCACCTGTCAATGGTGGTGCAAGAGGCAGATGCAAGGTTTGCCTCCCATCCATAAATGGAAAATAATGTGTAAAGCCACACGCACACCACCGATAAGAAAACAGCAGGACAAAAAACCCACAAAACAGCGCAAAAGACATGGGTTTTGCTCTTCTTTCAAAGGAAAGAAGAAATTCCTAAGGTACGCAAAATAATTTGACGCAAACAAATAAAGTAACAGTATCAAAATATGTGTTCTAATTCATTTCTACGTAGGTGCGTACCTTAAAGCTCAAAGGTCTAAGGTCTAGGATCGAGACTGTTCACTACTGGCTCCCAGGAGCTTTAGTAGTGAGACAAACTTGTTGATCTTCAGCCAAAGCCCTAAGAGGTGCAAAGAGGAGAGATAGAAAAATAGACTCGTGTGACTCTAGTGATCGTGTTGTGTGCGCGATAGCATGCAACAGACGATAGCGATATAAAAACCCGCATGCATTTCTGCAATCAAATTTAAGTCACAAATTTTACTTCCTCTTTTTAATTCATCTTTTTCAAAAATATATCAATCTAAACTACAATGGCTGCTTTCTATATCGTTTTAAACAAAAATATGTGGTCTTTTTTAATTCTCAGAGGACAGGGATCTACACGGGTTTTCTTGTGCTTTCCCGCTGATGCGAGAAAAACAGTTTAAAAAAATTCTCAAGTTAGATCGCTCTAATTACTAGCAGGATAATACACTCCTAAGAGTCTATGCCTATGTTATGCTACTGCTAGTCAGATAAAATGTATTCTTTTATATTTTTTTATATTTTTAAATGCAACAATACAAAAGATTAAGAAATACTCAAAACAAAAATCGTAAAAACTGATTCCCGCCTTCTCTTGAGATCACCCATGAAAGTAAACCTGAAAAGAAGACAGAAAACAAAGACAAAAAACAAAAACAAAAACAAAACAAAACACACTAATTAGAACAAAAGTTAGTAAAAACAAAAATATATTTACAAAATACCTCCTAATTAAACAATTAATCCTTTTAAATTTTAGTGAATCAAAATATTACCTCCCCGGCAACGGCTCCATTAAAATGGCACCTAGACAAAGCAATGCTAGGGAATATTTTGATGAGTGGATCAAAATATTACCTCCCCAGCAACGGTGCCATTAAAATGATAATTAGACGAAGTAATGCCAGGGAATATTTTGATGAGTGGATCAAAATATCACCTCCCCGGAACGACGCCATTAAAATGGTGGCATGGTTTTACTCAACTCAGTAATTAAGTTAATTTCACTTAATTAAGAGTAGAAGAAGTCACTTAGGTTAACTCGAAGTTGTGTCAGTTGTGTAGTATAGGGTCCAATTAACCTAACATTTTAAAAAATTTTACTGGTTGAGTCCAGGTCATTCATTATGAGGTATAATAATTTTCTCCAAATTCACCAATTCTCTTTTATTTCTCTATAAGTTTAGGAGGTATAACTAAGTTGATTTTTAAAACATGAATTTTGCCAAAATATTTAAACTATAAAGAATATACAAAATTCCATATGAAGAACATATTTACTCAAAATGATGTTTGTTTTCCAATTTTATTTCAAAAGAAATTAAGGCAATTAGAAGTTATTCTATTAAAACATGCCTTTTTACAATTAAGAACAAAAAGTAATGATGCAAGAAAAATAATATCCTTCATTTATTTTCTTCAGTCTCTCTCTTCTTCTTTCTTTCTTTTATTTTCTTCTCTCTCTCGAGCTCTCTTTCTTACCTTTCTTCTGTTCTGTTCCTATCTTCTCCTGCCTTCTTTTCTTCCCTTAGTCTTCTCCTTTTGTTCCTTAATCTCTTTTCCTTCCTTAATGCCTGTGCTCCTTTGTTTACTTAGCCTTCAGCTTCAACACTTCTCTTTCAATTCCCTTAGACTTTCAGCTGAATCGAGTTTTTTTTACTTTTTTAACTAAAATTTATTTTATTTGCGGCGAGGTCCTTTCGAGGATACACAGCACCCTGAGACCAGGGTGGGACCAGACCCTACTCGGTCCTCACCTAATCTCAATTAGGTTCGTTTTCGATTTATTTCATATCAGTTCATAGTCTCAAGCCAATTAGGCTCAACCTGACCTCCTAGGCCTCTCGCCCTCTCAGGGCACATTCGCTCATGCCCCCAAGGACGCACACCTGCAGGCACACAAGCTCGCACACACACACATGCACATGCTCAGATCAGATCAGTAACCGGTGCACTGAGCGCTGATGACTGAAGAGGCCATGCAACAAATTGCTTTTATTACCATGCATGCACTTAGAATCCGACGATGTGGGACTAACATAACCCCTTCCAGACACAACTTCAAATGATCATAACTTTCTACCCAGAGCTCCAAATCGAGTGATTTCAAGTTTGTTAGAAAGCTCTAAGATAGATCTATACAATTGCAGGGTCAATTTAAGGTTTTGAAGATGTTTTCTTCTTCAATTTAAAAGATAAAATCAGGGGTTCCTACAGGTTATTTTTAGCCTGGAAAGTGAAATTATATCTATAGAGTCCTCAGATGGACTTTTCTTTCTTATTTGAAGGTCTATATAATTTCTATAATTAATTCTGCATTTGTTAGAGTAAGTTTTAAGTTCTTAAGACCTTCAGGAACAGTAGAGAAGCTCTTCACTTCTCTAAAAGCTTCAGAGTTCAGATCTTCAGACTTCATTATGTGCAACAGACAGTTAAGAATGCTCTGACCTTGATTTCTTGGGTTTTAGGCTCGTCGCGTGAGGTTCAAAATGTGTTTGTTCGACAGAGCCAATGGAAGGTTGTTACAGCATTCCAAGAGTTTAAACAGCTTCAGTGCATTGCACTGAAGCTTCTAAGTTCCTTAAATGCTTCTTATGTCCCTTTATCAGACTTCTCCAACGCTGTCGGAGTTGGAGAAGATGAAGTCAATCTTTGGCTCCAGACATTAAATCTTCAAACAAATATCCTCAAATTAATCAGTGATCCATATTTTATCATTCTAGAGCTTCTCAACAGATTCTAGACGTTGAAACACAAATTTGGCTCGCCGGAGCTCTGGTGAGTCCAGAAAATGTAAAAAGTGTGTACAGATTGATTAAACTTACCATCTTTGATTTAGAAAGGATCCTGACGTTGCAAGGAACCTCAGTATCACATTTAATTCTTCATTATTTCTTTAAATGTAAGATTTGACAGTGAAATCATTTCTTTAAAAATTTGATTTGAGATAAGCTCAGGACTTGTTTAACCACTCGATTGAGAGGTTAAAACAAGTCAACAAGTAATAGTACTTATAATTATATAGTTAATTAATAGTTTAAACTGTTCCTGAGCCACCATGGACAGTGAGCTCAAGAACTTAATTAAGATTTGGGTGTTTAATTTATATGTGGTATTTATTGGTATTATAGTGTCGATTAGGGTTCATAAGTGGTGAATAGATGATGAAGAACCCTATGAAGGTGAAATTAGGTCGATTACTGTCACCATGGACAATGATAGTAGTCGGTGAAGGTGGAATATGAATTAGGCGATTAGGTGATCAATTAAACAATTAAATGTGCTAGAACTGATTATGGAAGTTAAAGGAAGATGGATAGTGATTAAAAAGACAAGATTGAAGCTCTGGCGAGCTCAAGGAACTTGCCGAAGTTGGAGAAGATGAAACTAAAATCTGACATTAACTCTAATCTAAACTAACTAAGCTAGCCTACTCCTACTCCTACTCCTAATCTACTGTTACCTGGACAAAGGGGT
Organism: Thalassia testudinum; assembly: GCA_037157565.1. Taxonomy (NCBI): domain Eukaryota; kingdom Viridiplantae; phylum Streptophyta; class Magnoliopsida; order Alismatales; family Hydrocharitaceae; genus Thalassia; species Thalassia testudinum. The sequence goes on from JAZHRO010000063.1 coordinate 104,205,242, forward strand.
TAATAGGGTTCCGCCGAAGTCTCATGGCGGACGACGAAATCAAGGGTGGAAGAAAGATCTCCGGCAGGTGGATTTGAGGTGGAGCGGAGGATTCCTTGGGTCGGCGCCTATGTCAGAGATGCGGAAGACGATGGTGGATCTCCTCGGCTGATCAGAATGGATGGACGAAGTCGGAAATTGGAATGGAAAGTCACCGGAGTTTTGGACGAATAGCCTATTGAGTCGGCTACAGTGTTACAAGAGAGAAGGGAGACAACTTGAATAAAATCAGAGGTGTGAGGGGGTATTTATAGCAGTTGGCGGCGAAGAGAATGGCGGGGTCTAGCCGAAGAAGGAGCTTAACCTCTGTCATCTTCTCTAACGACGGTGAGGTTATCTCCCACTGAAAAATAGGATTCTTGGTTAATCCAGACCGGTGGATGAAGTGGAGGTGGTGAGCGCAAGCTACAAGAGCTTGGACAAAGAAGGATGATGTCGGCAGGGCGGTAATCACGCGGTGGCGTGACTCTCTGTCGCCAGCCGTTCATTCGGCTAAAGAAGAAGAAGAAGAAGACGAAGAGGGACTTAAATGAAATAAAACTTAAGGACCTGTGTGATAAATAAGGATCCGATTGTAATGAATTTTAAGGACCAAAATGTAAACTCAGGTTTTGAAAGTTTATTCTAATTTAGATCTTTTTCAACTTTTTATATATATTAGTAAATAAGGTAAATATTATGTTTACAACTTGAATTTACATTTTTTACCTTTTTAGGTTAATTTATTAGATTAAGTAAAATCACTTAAGTTATTGTATACTTAGGTATACATTATATTTAAGTTACTTAACTTATTAATTAAGGGAATGATTAATAGGATTTCGAGTCCAATTATTATCTAAATTATTAATAATGTTAATTGAATGATAAAATGTCATTTTAAACTTATTTTAAGGTCCTTGACTAAATATCCCTTATTTTATAATTAACCCTTATATATTCATAACCTTAGCTAATTAACTAGGAAGACTAGTTAATTAGGGGTAATTACAGATCATGATGAGTGTCTCGTCACACGCCCACCCTTGAAGGAGAGCATTGAAGGTGGTAGCTTCCACCTTGGTGGAGCATCTCAAGGAAGGAGAAGGAGGAGCCCTTTTCAAGTCTATGAGCCCTTAAGCTTGGAGCAAGGAGCTTCCCCTCTTCACCAACAATTCAGGAGGACTTGTGTTTTATTTTATTTATTGCAATTCTCTAGTAGTAGAAGCATTCATCTACTTGGTTTTTCTGTACAACACTTTCTCATTAATCTAGTTGCCTTCTTTGAAATTTCTTTTAGTTGCATTTTGATTGCTGTGATTCTAGCACTCTTCCCTCCCTCTCCCTAATTACTCTAGGCCTCCACGTGCCTAGAGTGAGCTTAGGAAGAGGAATTACTTGTCACTTAGGTGTTAGCTTAGTGATTGTAGCTGTTATTTACTTTTTCGCCAACAACTCGTGTTTTCCCTCGTTATTTCAAAACCCTAAAAAAATGATATAGTTGAAAAGACGAAAAAGAAAGGTGATTTCTATTTCCAAGCAAGAGACCTGAATTTTGCAAACATATTGCCTCCTTGGACGACCCTAGATACCCCACTATCTAGGTCTTATAAATTTAAAGGCGAAAGCGGATTTACGCATTGCAACGACACTAAATTTCCTAATTAACAAACAGCATATTTTCGCGATCAATGACCTAATAAATGTTGCCATTTCACAAGCACAGACACAAGGTTTTAAAGAATTATGCAAGTTCTGAATTGGATTCAAGAACCAGAGAAATCCTAACTACAAAAATTTCTAGTCATCTGAATTAACATTGAGTTAATTTGTAAATTTTTGGAGGATACATTGATCCTGATTCATCTAATTTTTGGATCTGAAAATAAATCTTGATGATTGCCTATAAGAAATCCCGTACCTCTTGTGTTTTAACCAACCAAGGTCCCTTGATCTCCTCCTCAAAAAGTTGAAAAAATTAGTCTTCCCAAAGAATCTATTTTGTGAAAATTTGTTTTGCTAAGAGATTAGCAAAAGATAAGAATGGGGGTGTGATAAACGCTAGTTTATCATCATTCTTATGCCCTAAACCAAACCTAGCTCTTAAGATTTTAACTCCGTAAATGGGCTTTTGGGATGCATTTAAGCATCAATTAGGTTAGGCATGCATTGCATGTTTTCTTATGTTTTTGACACATTTATTTGAGTTAGGAATGAACAGATAGACAGATCTCTAAAACCCTAACACTCAAGAAGGCAACTAGTGAAGTGGAAGCTTAATCCAATTGGGATTCAGCCAGATCTAGCTCATCATAGCTGGATGCCATCTCACTTGGGTTAGGGTTAGCTCCATTTACCTCCATTTAGCTCATCTTCGCTGAATGGTAGCTCAGGGCAGCTAATCTTAGCTCAATGTAGCTCAAAGTCAGCTCAGATCCAGCTCAACTTAGTTGAGTCTAGCTCATCTCAGTTCCAATCAGTTCATTGGGAGGTCTAGCTAGCTCAACTAAGTTGACAAGAGTCCACCTTATCTTAGGTCCAGCTCTCCCCAGCTCCACTCAGCTCATGGTAGCTAAACTCCCACCTACTGAGCTACTACTTGTCAACTAGTAGCTAAGCTAGCCCGGGAGTTCCCATCAGAGGCAGTTCCAACCCAACCTAGCTTTAGTTAGGTTGAAACCAGCTCAACTTAGCTCAACTACCCAAGCTTAGATACTAGCATAAGAATTAGCTAGCTAAGCTGAGTAGTTGGCTCTTCATGAAGGCCTCTTCAGCATTCCAGCTCCAGACAATTTTTCCTCAGCTCCGCTTCCCTAAACCCTAGCTCCATTCTACTCATCCTCTACTCTACTAGCTAAGGTAGCTTAGCTAAGCTCAAAACTAGCTCCACCTCCATGGCCATCCACCACCCACCTAAAACCCTAACCTAGCTCCACCTCAACTTAGCTACTACCTCCACTTAAAAGCACCTCCACCTCCTTTCCTTTTTGGTGCCAACCACCAACCTCTACACCTCTTCACACGACCACCGCCAAAAGCTAGCAAGAAGTTGGTGCCAACATCTTCGCACCAAAAATCCCGCTTATCTCCATCTTACACCTAAGCTACCTAGCCATCCTAACCCAACACCTAACCCCATTCTAGAACCCTAGACATAGCGCCAACTCAACAACACCCTGGCCACCCCATAACCACCACATAAGTGGTGCCAAAACAACCACCAACACCCCTTCATTTTGGTGCCACTTAACATGTACCCTTGATCCCACAACCACCACCACATGGAATCATCCTAGCCCTTCACAAATCCCATGCCACTTAACCCTCCTAAACCCACCTTAAGTTGGCACCAAAAGCCTAATTAACCTATGTCTAAGTGGCGCTAGCTAACACCAACATATCCACCCTCCATCCACTTCACAACTACATCCTAACCCTCCATTCTCCAAACCAACCAACAATACCTTAACCCTCCTATGTTTGGCACCATTAATGGTGCCTCTCCACCAACATAACTACCACCCACACACCTCCTCCCTTGGCGCCAAAATACCCTAGCCCTAGGATCATCTAACCACCCTCATAAGCCCATCCTAACCCTACACATCACCTACACCTACACCCCCATCATCACTCCTATATATACCCCCTACCTACCACCATTAGCCTTGACCTTTGGCTCCATTATTATCACATATTTCCACCTTCATCCCACCATATCCATGACCAAGAGAAGAAGGAGAAGACTAAGGGGACACTCTATCCCCTTGGTGCCTTCCCCTCTTCCCTTCTCTCTTGTGCTCATGCCAGCCAAAGGGACTAGCCAGGCAAGGAGGACCTTGGGAGGAGGTATTGAGGGTGGTGCACGCCCACCCTATAAGGAGTCTTGTGTGTGGAATTCTTCCACCCTTGGAGGAGCAAGGGCAAGCCCATCTATGGCTAGCCAAGGAGGACACCAACTTGGAAGAGCTTTTCAAGGAAGGAAGGAGAAGGAAAGATCCTTTTCAAGCCTAGCAGAAGCTGAGCTTGGAGCAAGGACTCTCTCCTCTTCAACACCATCACCAGGAGGACCTTTATTTTACTAGTTCTTTTATCTTTAATTTTGTAGTAGAAGCATTCCTCTACAAGCATTCTTGTAAAACAAGTTTCTCTTTATATCAAGTTGCCTTTTTCTTTATTTTGTGCATCTTTATTGATTGTCTTTTCTGAAACTTTTCACTCCCTCTCTCCAATTACACTAGGTCTTCATGTACCTAGGGTGAACTTAGGGAGAGGATTATCTTGTCACTTTAGTGTTAGCATTAGCAATTTAGATGTAGTCATTTTCCCACTCACAATTGCATAATTATTCGTTATTTGAAAATCCAAAAAAATCTTATATTCAAAAATTAAAAAAGGAAAGTTGATTTCCTTATTGTCAAGCAAGACTTTTAAAGTGCATTCCTACCTCCTTGAACGACCCTAGATACCACTGCTATCTAGGTTTACAAATTTAAAAGCGATTGCCAACTTGTGTGTTGCATCGACTCAAAACCCTAGTTTTAACAAATCATGCATTAATCGCATTAGGATGTGTCATGTGGTTGGCACCAAGGTAGATTAGGAGTAGGTTAGCTAGGTGAACTAGGTTTACGTCTTTTTTGTGGAGTTAGCTAGGTAGGTTGGAAGGCCATGTAGGTGGATCTAGGTAGAGCTTAGCCAAGATAGCTAAGCTAGCTTAGCTAGTAGGGTAGTAATGGATGAGCTAAGGTTTAGCTGAGAGGAGGTGACTAGGAGTTGCCTGAAGTAGATCTGGAGTTGAAATAATTCTCCCATAGCTGATGATAGTTGAAGAGGTCTTCTTATGAGCTCAACTACTTAGCTTAGCTAGCTAGTTCTTATGCTAATAGCTAAGCTTGGGTAGTTGAGCTAATTTGAGTTGGTTTTAGTCTGACTGAAGCTAGGTTGTGTTGGAACTACCTTTGATGAGAACTCCCAAGCTAGCTTAGCTACTAAGTAGACAAATAGTAGCTAAGCTGGAGGGAGTTCAGTTGTGAGCAGAGTGGAGCTGGGTAGAGCTGGACTTGAGCTGAGGTGAACTTTTGTCAACTAAGTTGAGCTAGCTAGAGCTCCCAATGAACTGTTTGGAGCTTAGATGAGCTAGACTTAACTAAGCTGAGCTAGATCTGAGTTGAGTTGAGGTGGGTTCAGCTTAGTTGAGCTACCTTGAGCTACCATCCAGCTAAGATGAGCTTAATAGAGCTTGAGGGAGCTAAACCTAACTCATGTGGGCTGATAACCAGCTGAAATGAGCTGGATCCAGCTAGCGTTCAGCCGAAATGATCTTTTTTGTCACTTTTCGCCTTCCTGAGTGCTAGGGTTTTAAAGGTCTGATCATCTACTTATCCTTAACACTCAAGTAAACATGTTAAAAACACAAAAAGAATGCAATGCATGCCTAACCTAGGTTATGCCCAAATGCAACCCGAAAACCCATTTGCGTAGTTAAAAACCTAAGAGCTAGATCTATTTTAGGTTATAAAAATGATGATAAACTAACGTTTATGACGTAGTGACAAGAAAGGTCGAGTGCGGCAAACCCTGTAGCCCATGGGATGCTCTACCTTGTAGGGATCTTTATCGGGCTCTCCCTTCCTGGTTGCCCAAGTAATTCTTGGGTGGGTGAATTTTTGATCTAAAGGTCTATTTGCCTTGAGCATGCCATAGTCATCCAATTATTTTGGGTGCCTTGATTGGGTCCAGAACATCTCTAGTCCCTCATCTGATTCTATAGTGCATGTATTAGAGGAGATCTTTAAGACCTCCATTAGCAAGTCACACTTGTCAGGATCAAACCCTGATTCGCTTGTTTGGGTTCTCTCTGATCCACTTAATATCTCTTCTTAACCATCTGCATCTGAACCTGGTTCTCCATCCTCTGATTCTATGGAGAACCCAGATCAAGAAGGAGGTGATATTCAAAACTTGCAGGACCAATTGTAGACTCTAACTGACTTGATTCTTGCACTGGTCAACCCTCGATCGCATCCACAAATGCATATCACTATAATCCCACATCTATGGCTATCAAGCCTAGGGTGCAAATTTCGACTATGGGGCCTGATACAGAGTTAAAATCGAACATTATTGACTTGATCCCCCACTTTCATGGATTGGGTTCTGATGACCCTTTCCAATATATTCAAGAATTGAAACATCTGGCCCAGACTCTTGGACAAAATGTTCTGAATCGGAACACCCTGCTTATGAAAATGTTCCCCTTCTCATCAAAGGATAAGGTTGCCCATTGGTATCGATCTCTGACTCGAACAATTAATAGTTGGGAGGAGTTGCAAGCTGAATTTCTCAAGAAATTCTTCCCAATAGGGTGCACTAATGCCATGAGTCACCAAATCATGCATTTCACACAAAATGTCTAGGAACCTCTTCATGAGGCATGGGATCTCTTTCTTGATCTCTTGTGGAAATGCCCTTATCATGGAGTTACTAAATGGCAATAGGTCTAGTCTTTTTACTGAGAACTCCGTGAAGATATCAGACCCTTTGTCAATGCGACCTGTGGAGGTAACTTCATAGGTAAAGGTGAAGACACCATTTGGGAAATTCTTGAGAATATGTGCGAGAACTCCATAAACAATGAGTCTCTAGGTATGTTTGACTGGATGACTACTCGTGCATTGACAAACATACAAGGGACACACAAAACAGGAGACCTATCTACTTCCATTGATCTGGAGTTAGTAGCCAGTCGATTAGATAAGGTCTCTATCATCAAGTAGAAGTTGGATGATTTGACCTGCCAACTTCAAAGGGCCACTTCTCAGTAAAGCACGTATGCACGTCCACCCATAGGGAGGGAGGCCATGCATAATATTCACCACCACCACTCTTATACTGGGATGAATGGTATCTCTGAACACTCGTATCGAGTGCGGCAAACCCTGTAGCCCATGGGATGCTCTACCTAGTAGGGATCTTTATCGGGCTCTCCCTTCCTGGTTGCCCAAGTAATTCTTGGGTGGGTGAATTTTTGATCTAAAGGTCTATTTGCCTTGAGCATGCCATAGTCATCCAATTATTTTGGGTGCCTTGATTGGGTCCAGAGCATCTCTAGTCCCTCATCTGATTCTATAGTGCATGTATGAGAGGAGATCTTTAAGACCTCCATTAGCAAGTCACACTTGTCAGGATCAAACCCCGATTCGCTTGTTTGGGTTCTCTCTGATCCACTTAATATCTCTTCTTAACCATCTGCATCTGAACCTGGTTCTCCATCCTCTGATTCTATGGAGAACCCAGATCAAGAAGGAGGTGATATTCAAAACTTGCAGGACCAATTGTAGACTCTAACTGACTTGATTCTTGCACTGGTCAACCCTCGATCGCATCCGCAAATGCATATCACTATAATCCCACATCTATGGCTATCAAGCCTAGGGTGCAAATTTCGACTATGGGGCTTGATACAGAGTTAAAATCGAACATTATTGACTTGATCCCCCACTTTCATGGATTGGGTTCTGATGACCCTTTCCAATATATTCAAGAATTGAAACATCTGGCCCAGACTCTTAGACTAAATGTTCTGAATCGGAACACCCTGCTTATGAAAATGTTCCCCTTCTCATCAAAGGATAAGGTTGCCCATTGGTATCGGTCTCTGACTCGAATAATTAATTATTGGGAGGAGTTGCAAGCTGAATTTCTCAAGAAATTCTTCCCAATAGGGTGCACTAATGCCATGAGTCACCAAATCATGCATTTCACACAAAATGTCGAGGAACCTCTTCATGAGGCATGGGATCGCTTTCTTGATCTCTTGTGGAAATGCCCTTATCATGGAGTTACTAAATGGCAATAGGTCTAGTCTTTTTACCGAGAACTCCGTGAACATATCAGACTCTTTGTCAATGAGACCTGTGGAGGTAACTTCATAGGTAAAGGTGAAGACACCATTTGGGAAATTCTTGAGAATATGTGCGAGAACTCCATAAACAATGAGTCTCTAGGTATGTTCGACTGGATGACTACCCGTGCATTGACAAACATACAAGGGACACACAAAACAGGAGACCTATCTACTTCCGTTGATCTGGAGTTAGTAGCCAGTCGATTAGATAAGGTCTCTATCATCAAGTAGAAGTTGGATGATTTGACCTGCCAACTTCAAAGGGCCACTTCTCAGTAAAGCACGTATGCACGTCCACCCATAGGGAGGGAGGCCATGCATAATATTCACCACCACCACTCTTATACTGGGATGAATGGTATCTCTGAACACTCGTATCCTGTATGCACGTCCACCCATAGGGAGGGAGGCCATGCATAATATTCACCACCACCACTCTTATACTGGGATGAATGGTATCTCTGAACACTCGTATCCTGATTACTCCGAAGCTACTCAACCCTGTAAGGAGCTTCACATCATCGAGAATAATCCTTTCTTTAACTCCTACAACCCTAGATGGTGTAATCATCCTAATTGCTCCTGGTCAGGAAATACTCAGAACTCCTAACCCCAATTCCAACCCCAACCAGAAAATTTGGGCTCATATCAGCTTGCTTATCCTAGGCCTAACCCGAGTTTTCAAAGTAGGCCTAACAAGGAAGATTAGATGAGCCTAATTCTATAGATCCTAGCTGATATGCAGAAGACCAATGCTACCATGTATATGCAGCGTAATGCAAAGATTATAGAGGTTCGTAATCACCTCACATAGATGGCTAGGACTCACCAACCTGGTGCACTTCCTTCCTAACCTCTGTCGAACCCGAACAATGTGCCAAACCAGAGGCACATTGGGAACCCAAATCAGGCACAAGGATGTTATATTTATTAGGCCCCTTCTGTACCTCCACCTGATGGGTCAGAGGCTTCTACTTCATACACAGAATATTAGTAGCAACCTCCTATCCCGCCAACTCCAAACCCAAACTAGGTAGGGCTAAATTCCATCACTACTGGTAATGGCAAAACTACTTAGAACCCACCTCATCCTAGTCAACCTAATTCGAGTAGTTCAAAACTCAAAGGCAGGATGAATATCAAAGACAAACCCACTCCAGACCCAGAACCTGAACCAATCCTGGAGAAGCCTAGAGATGTTCTATTTCTCGAGGCCTTGACAAAAGGAACTAAGAAATCCAAACCTGTGGCACCCGAGGAGGACTTGGTCAAGCTCTTTGAGCAAGTCCAGATAAGCATTCCCTTAATGGATGTGATTCACCACACACTGGCTTATGCATGATTTTTGAAGGATTTATGTACACTAAAGTGTAAGTCGCCAAAGGAACTAAGAAATCCAAACCTGTGTCACCCGAGGAGGACTTGGTCAAGCTCTTTGAGCAAGTCCAGATAAGCATTCCCTTAATGGATGTGATTCACCACACACTGGCTTATGCATGATTTTTGAAGGATTTATGTACACCAAAGTGTAAGTCGCGATATAAAGATGGGAGTCCAATTGTATTGTCAGAGCAAGCTAGCTGTATAATTTTGAGTAAACTCACACAGAAAGTGAAGGATCCTGGCACTCCTTTGATCTCCTGTAAGATAGGAAGTCTAGAGTTCGATCATGCTTTATTGGACTTAAGAGCATCCATAAACTTGATATCCACCCCCTTCCTAGACCACTTTGAGGAAACTGAGCTTAAACCAACCAAGGTGACACTGCAATTGGTTGATAGATCGATTAAGTCCCCAAGAGGAATTCTCGAGGATGTATTGGTGATGGTGCAAGATTTCTATTTCCCAGTGGATTTCATTGTTTTGGACATGGATACTCCTGAAAAATCTAAAGGATGCATTGATCATCTTAGGGAGACCATTCCTAGAGACCATTAGGGAGAATATTAATTGTAAAGAGGGCCAGATAGAATGGAAATTTGGGGTTAAAACATTAAGGATTGATATTTTTAAGGCCCAAAAAGGAACAAACTGTAGGTTTATATAGGTTCTTTGTTTGAGGACTCGATTCCTAAGGTGAACCAAATTTCCAGGGACCTCAATCACAAGAAGAACTTGACCCATAGACTAGGTAGCCTAAATCTGATTTTGACCCATCCCTAGCTTCCACCCTATCCTCTGAGGCCAACTCCAAACCTCCACCCACTGCTGATAACCCAGTCCTGGAGTTGAAACCACTCCCGGACCATCTGAAGTATGTATTTTTGGGTTCAAATCAAATGTTTCCGATGATTATTAATTCTCGACTCACTATTGATCAAGAAATGAAACTGATTTCTATCCTCCAGCAACATCGTAGAGCCAATGGTTGGACTCTAGATGATTTGACTAGAATAAGTCCCTCATATTGTACTCATCAAATTTATGTCAAAGCGGGCACACGACCTTCTCGTGAGATGTAGAGAAGACTTAACCCGAATCTCCAGGAGGTCGTGAAAAAGGAGATCATCAAGTGGCTCGACGCGGGTATCATCTACCCCATCTCTGATAGCCTCTAGGGAGTCCCATTCAGGTTGTGCCTAAGAAAGTGAGACTCACTGTTTCACTACTGAATCTAGGGAAACAGTCCCGACTCGGATTGCAAACTCATGGAGAGTCTGTATAGACTATCAGAAACTAAATACCTCCACGAAGAAAGACCATTTCCCTCTCCCATTTATTAACCGAATTCTTGAGAAGCTAGTTGGGAATTGATTTTTCAGCTTTTTAGATGGGTACTCCAGATATAACCAAGTGGCAATTCATCTTGAAGATCAAGAGAAGACCACCTTTACCTACCCCTATGGGACTTATGTGTTCTGTAGGATGCCATTTGGGCTATGCAATGTGCCTGCCACTTTTCAGCAATGCATGCTCACAATTTTCTCCAATATGTTGGATAAGTACCTTGAAGTCTTCATGGATGACTTCTCGATATTTGGTCAAACATTTGATGACTACCTTCTACACTTGGTTCAGATCCTCCGACGATACATTGAAGTAAACTTAGTTCTTTCCTGAGAAAAGAGCCACTTCATGGTTCCTGAAGGCATCGTACTTAGACACCTGGTATCTAAGAAGGGCATCCAAGTCAATCGAGCAAAGGTGAATTTGATTTCCAAACTTCCGTTACCTTCTTCAATCAAAGATATTCGATATTTTTTAGGGCACATCGATTTTTATTGACATTTTATATCTAACTTCTCTAAGGTTGAACACCCCTTGACTAATCTTCTCTCAAAGGACACTCCCTTTGAGATGACAAGTGAGTGTGTTTGCACATTTGAAATCCTGCGTGATCAAGTAACCCAATCTCCCATCCTACAATCTCCTGACTGGTCTCAGCCATTCAAGATCATGTGCGACACATCTGACTATGCGGTAGGAGCAATACTTGGGCAAAAGATTGATAGGAAACCTGTGCTAATATATTATGCCAACAAGACACTGGATGAGGCACAATGTAATTATATAATTATGGAGAAAGGGCTACTGACCGTAGCATTGGGTCCGGAGAAATTCATATCATACCTCTTGGGATCCCATGTCATTATCTACTTAGATTACACTACTATAAGGCACTCACTTGATAAGAAGAACGCTAAACCAAGATTAATTCGATGGATCTTGCTCTTGCAAGAATTTGACCTCGAGATACGTCATAAGGCAAGAAAACAAAATGTGGTTGCTGACCATTTATCCTATCTTCCTTATTCGATCATTAACCTTTTGAACCTATTACTGATCATTTTCCAGATGAACATCTTCTGAGCATTCATGTTGGATTTCCTTGGTATGCCGATATCGTTAATTATTTAGCATCAACCAGATCCCATCTGATTGGCCAAAAGCTAAGAAAGACAAATTGATTTCTGATGATAACTATTATGTATGGGAAGTGGTTGCACCGCAAAAATACACCTGCAATTGTGCCGTCCTGTGTTATTTCCTAGCATTACCAATGCATATTAGGTCTCCATAGTCGCATTGTAAAATACACGCATGCATGCATTTAATTGAGAGGGGAGGAGAGTAAATAAATGGCCTTGCATTTAACATTTTTCTTCAAGTGCTGCTTTGCAAAATTCCCATCTTTATATTTTTTATTTCACTTGATTTTGAAATCTTCCCCGAGGCTACATGGAGCAACTTCTCCTCGCGCCATTCCCAGCTCAGGCCCTTCCCTGTGCCAACCTCTCCCTACCATGAGGCATGCACAGCCAGGGCATGGCTGTGCATGGCTTCCACTTCTTTAAAAAGACCACGGTTTCTTTTTCTTAAAACAGCCTAGCCCCAGCCAATAAAACCCAATGCAACTCACTTCCAGGCCACCGCCTCCTCCCCCTCTCCCTCCATACGCAGGACCTCCTCCTCAGAGGAGACACTCTGCGGGCAGGAGTCATCACTGTGGTGCACACCCACCACCGTGAAACCACCACCGCCCAGTTCTTCAAAGAGTCGGTGGGCGTGGTGGCCTTCGGTCCCTGTTTCAAGTTCCAGCCATTCCCGCCATTGGAGCGGAGCTTCAAGCTTAGAAGCTCAAAGCTCCACACGCAGTAGCAACACTAGTAAGGCACGCAGCAGCTGCTCTAGCCCTTTCCATGCACGCCTGCAGGCCACCCTCGCCTCCAGCGCGAGCCTGCAGGCACCATCGCCTCCAGCTTCTCCACGCACCCTGTCGCGCTCTCTCTTCTGCAACTAGCCACCGTGCGCCACTGCAGTGGCCGGCCACGCTTCACCGCACCCCTTCCAGCACCCGCAAGCCACCGCGCAAGCAGCAAGTGGCCCTTGCCCTCCACCGTGCATGCCGGCAGCTCTCTTCGCGTGCTCTACCGCGACATCCCGCCCGCAAGACACCAGCCACTCGACCGCGCGTGTCGAGCCATCCGCACTCACAGCACCTGCAGCAGGAGGTGGCCTGGCTCGCCCGACCACTGTAGCCACTGTCCACGCATTTCTGCCGAACACTGCGGCTACAGTGGGGTGACCGGTGAGTTTCTCACTTAACTGGTCACCCAGCGCGCCGCTACCGCCGTTTTCCTGTGCACGCGTTCAGTCCCGCGTCTCCTGCACCTACTCGCTTCAGCATTTGCAAGTGTCCGCTTCCTTCCCCCGCGCGCGCCTGCCTCTCCCAGCGCCTGCCTTCGCTCACCCCACTCGCCCGCGTGCGCCTCTCCGCGCAGTGCTGTCCGCTGTGGCCTCTCCTCTCCTTGTGCTCACTCCCATCTGCGTGTTGCGGCCTCTTCTCTCCAAGCGCATACGCACCTGCGCGTGCCCGTGGAAACCTTCAAACAACGCTCCACGGCCTCAGATGACTTAACCCGCCTCTTCTTCACAGCAGCGCCCTCTCTCTCTCTCGCTCTCTCTCTCTCTCACAGCAGTCTCTTTACCGACGCTTACACACGCATACACTCACACTTCCATACACACACACACCTATACACTATTATATACATACGTATACATATATATATCGATATATATACATATATTTATATACATATATATATATATAGTATTTATATATCTAAGTATTAGTAGACATATATATATATACATATATCTATATACTTATATATAAATATATATACATATATATTTACATATATACATATACTTATATACATATATCTATATATATATTTATACATATATCTATACGTATATTAGTACTTATATAAATATGTATTAGTCTATATACATACACATATATATATATATACATCTATATACCTATATATATATATATATATACACATATATATACCAATATACTTATACATACATATATATACATATATTTATATATATATATATATATATATATACAAATATACATACATATATACATATATATCTATAACTATATATACATTTATATATACGTATCAACCTACATATATCTATATACATATATTACTATATATATATACATATATATACATCTATATAGTATTATATACATACATATACATATATGTATATCTATCTATATATATCTATCTATACATATATACATATATAACTACATATAGACCTACATATTTATAACCATATATACATATAGATATATTTACATATATACATATATATTTATTTTCACATTATTTACCATACGTGGTATCGCGGGAATATCTGCACCAGTTGCTGATATTCCCCGATACACGTGTACAAAAAGTGTGTTCACACACATCTTCCACCATCCACCTTACACTCCACGTGGCACCCATCCTGTTGGTTGCGTCTTTCTAGACGACGATCAACTCAACACCGTGCTACACTCCATCTCCGCCTCCACCCCCACCCCTTTATACATATATGATATATACATATATATATACACTATATTTACTTTATTTTTGTTTCGCTTTCCTATTAGTAAAAAGAGAAAAATATATATATAAAAGAGAAAAGATAATCCTTGACTTGCAAGTACCCCGTCTTGCGAATGCAAGACCTATTTTGGAACCTTGTTTTGGCTCAAAGCCAAGAACCTAATTTTGAGGGTGTGCCTCAAGGACCAAGATTATCAGAAAAAAATCTAAATAGAAAAACACCAAAAACACAATAAACGAACGGAAGATACTCGTTGTAGGAAAGGCGTAGAAACTTGACTTGTACCCCACTTCCCTGAGTTCGACCCTGGGCCTAAAAGTGACCAAGATAAAATCAAGTAGGCCAGGTTAAAAATTTTGTAAAGGGATGGTTAGGTCCGATTTAGGTTAACCACTATACACACCTCAGCGATAAAATCACAATATTAACAACCTAACCAGGGAAGTGCACCTGCGGGTAAGTTTCTATTCCATTCCTTTCATTTTTCTCTTCTCTCTTCACGGGTGTTTTTGTTTTTTGTTGTGCAGGTGAACCTGTTGCAAGGAGAAGGTAGGCAGACGAAGTCGGAGACGTGGGTAGATCCAAGGTGGGAACGAGAGCGTGAAGACACCAACACCTCACTAGAGCTCCGCACACGTTGCTGCACAAGTAGGTCTTCTTTTCTTAGCAACTTAGGTTAACTTGTCCCCCTAATAAAAAAAAAAACTAAAAACTAAAAAAAACTAGAAAAACTTCTTGGGATCTCTTGGGGCAAGTGGATTAAAATTCACTTGTTTGATTGATTGCCTTTACTCCCACCGCCCCGGGATTTCCCGCAAAACTTCGCATAGCAAAAATCCAAGAATCTTGATTCTTGAATTTTTCGCCGTGTGAAGTATTCATTGAGGCAAATAAAAAGATTGATTGCACCCCTCTTTTGCCTCACTATCTGCAAATTCGGGATCACCTTTTTGGTGGGGAGACTTGGAATTGAATTGATTCCAACCCCACCACGACTTTTCAACTTGCCTAAGATTCGATCCCGAATAATTCAACCCCAATAATTTGATTTTCTTGATTGTTTGGTTGAGCCTTGTGTGGACATCTTTTTGGTGATTGGGAGCACTTGAATTGAAGTGCTTTGGCTCCCTTTCACATAAACTCTAAAACTGATTCGTGCATCCACACATAGAAATCTCCATTTAGGGTAGCCCATTGCATTTTAGCATGCATTAACCAACTGATATTGAAGAAGGGTTTGTTGGGCTTTGAAGAAAACCTGTATTCTCTCAAAAACCTGGAGATTGGTTGAATTGATAATTTTGCGAAATCCTAAAATCCATACTACTAAAGGCTGAACTCTAAAAACCATTCACCAATTAAAAACTTCAATTCGGAGAGATTTCCCTGTTGCATGCTTGTTTTACACATTCTGAAAATCAATCACTTGGGCATTACCCATAAACAATGCCCTTCACATTCTAGAAGCACTTGACCCTAAGCCTCTAACGAAAATTGGTAGTAACTTGACCCTTATTAGGATTGGAGGTCTAACTACCTGCGTGTAGCATCTACATGCTGGTGAGAGTTCCCGCGTGCTATCGGGTGTCTAAGACTGGGCAAACGGCCTTTCAATCTGGCCCGGTGGTTCCGCGGTGCTCACATTCGGTTCCGTAGTTTGTGATAGTAGGTAAATTAGATCTTTAGGTCTAAGGGCACACTATAGAGGATAGGAATTTGATTTAATTGATTTGTCATCAAGTGTACCTTTGCGACGTCATTTCTCTCATCTCTTTTCCCTTCTCATCTCCCCAATTCTTCCTGCAGTGGTGCATGTTTGGGAGGAGGTCACAAAACCCTGAACTGTTTGAATTGCCTGATAAATTTAGAAAAGAAGCCAAATCATCCTCCTCCTCCACAAACATGGCTGCACTCCCACTCCCGAATCCTGAGGGAGGAAACTACCCTCAGAATACACCAGGTGGTGAAGCCTTAGATCCCATAACTCGCCTCCAAGCCCAAATGGAAATGTATAATGAACAAATGGAAGCCATTCGGGAAACATTAGAGGAAATGCAGAACCCTCCCGAACGGGAGGAGCCTAGGTCTCTTAGCTCTTATCAGAATCCCGCTGCTACAGAGACTATAGGACAAATTCGGGTCCCCATGGGCGGGGAAAAATTTGAACTGAAACCGAACATAATTGGCCTAATAAATTTTCACTTTCATGGTCTTGCAAGTGAAGACCCTTTTCTCCACTTGGAAGACTTAACTTGATTGGTTGAAACTGTTAAACCTAGAAATATCGGGTTACCTATAGTCCTCATGAAAATGTTCCCGTTTTCATTGCGGGATAAAGCGTCACAGTGGTTACGCACCCTTGGAAGAACCATCCACTCTTGGGAAGAGATGCGAACAGCATTTCTCAAGAAGTTCTTCCCAATCGGGCGGACCAATGCGCTTCGCCATGCTATCACTTCATTTACGCAACAAAATGACAAACAATTTCAAGAGGCTTGGGAGAGGTATAATGACCTCCTCAGGAAGTGTCCGCACCACGGTCTGCCTAAGTGGCATATAGCCCAGATTTTCTACTATGGGCTAAATGAGACTTTGAAGTAGATTGTAGACGCTTCCTACGAAGGAAACTTTATGAATAAAGACAAGAATGGAGCATTTGAATTGTTTGGAAATATGAGTGAAAACTCAATGAACAATGCCTCCATTGTCGCCTTTAATCATACCAACCAGCCCCGAAATGTCCACGAAGTTGACACGGGACCCTCCCATTCATCCACTGATCTCAGCCTTATAGCATAGAAATTGGATGAAGTCTCCATCGTGCATAAGAAGCTGGATGAGCTTCTGGCCAACCTCGCTCGTTCTATGGCAAACACCACCTCTTCACCACTTCGTCACAATCCAAATTCTTCCAACACCAGGCTTATCCCGAGTAACCCCGTAAGACCTTCCTTACCGAGTGTCACGCTGAGCGACTTGATAAGTCATGTGGAACTGGCTTCTGCGAGCTAGTATTTTGACACAGAGGACCAAGCCTCCATGCGCTCGGAAGCATATTTACATGTAGATGCGTCTTCTGGCATAGAAGACGCTTGCGCCCTGGGGAATAACCCGTTCTCTGCCACTTATAATCCAGGGTGGCGTAATCATTTGAATTTTGCATGGTCCAACAACCCACAATGCCAAAATCCCGCTGGTGGACTAATGCGACCATCCGCACCCATTATCCCAAGGGCCCAGTCTAATCCTATGGCGAATCCGCCATCAGGCCCTTGCATACCACAAACCGAACATGCATCAAGTCCTCTTGACAAATTGATGCGAATGATGATGGATATGTCAAAGAGCCATGAAGAGAACATGACCTCTCTTCAGCACCAACTAGCATAGCAGAATGCTGAGATCAGTCAACTATGCATGGTGACTCGATCTTAGGGCACTCTTCCCACCCAACCTGTTCCAAACCCGTGAAACTTCGTACCCCGTGGTCCTCAACCACAGGTACAACCTTCTCAGGGATAGGTTCATCAAATTCTGCAGGCTCCGAGCATTCCACCGGGATTTCAGGCTAATCTCGTTGCAGCACTGCACTCTTATGTCCCCATTGTAAGCCCTCCTCCACCATATGATCCCACTGGACCCGCATCGTCCAATGCGATCACTACGAGGAGTGGTAAGCAGACCATCGATCTGCCTCGACCTGATCCTGGCCCTTCTTCTTCAGCGTCCTCTCATTTGGGATGCACACCGCATTCGCAAGAGGACGATACACCCAAATTGGTGCCAGAATCAGTTCCATTCCCTGAGGCTCTACTGAGGGAGCCAAAAGGCAAAAAGAAGGATATGCAGGCCTTTGATAACCTGCGTAATTTGTTCAGGGATGTAGAAATCAAGGTACCCTACACGAGGCTATCGATCACATACCTACTGTCGCCCGATTTTTCAAAGACTACACAACACCCAGGCGACAGTTAAAGAAAACCAAGAATCCGGTGGTTCTCTCGCCTCATGCGAGTTGTGCTATACTGTCAAACCTACCACCAAAGCAGAAAGACCCAGGCACATCGCTTATTTCCTGTAGCATCCAAGGCTGCAGTTTTAACCGTGCCCTGCTTGATCTAGGATCTTCCATAAATCTTATTTCGACCATCATGCTCGAAAAATTTTCCTTGGGAAATCTGAAACCCACCCCAATCACGTTATAGTTGGCAGATCGTTCTGTCAAAATCCCAAAGGATGTGGTGGAAGACGTGGTGGTTAGGGTCAACAGTCTTTGTTTTCCTGTTGACTTTCATGTTTTAGATATGGAAGTTCCTAGCTCACTTTCTGATTGTCCGATCATCCTTGGTCGACCTTTCTTGGCCACAGCCCACGCCGATATCGACTACGAGATGGGCTGTATTGAGGTTGCCATTGGATCTGAGAAGCTCAGGCTTAACATCTTCAAGGCAACCAAGAACTTTGATTGCGATTGCATCGAGGATGACACGTCTGACTAGGGCATGGCTGTCAGCGCGTGTATTGGACCAATTAGGACCTTCTCTGACTGCTTCGGATTACCTGAGAACATTGACAATTGCCTGACTGACACAAATTGTGACGTTCCCCCATCCCTCCCTATTCCCGTACCTCCTCCTGACCAGACTTCTGACGAGGTTTTCTCCGCTTCCCATACCTCATGGTCTGAGTCATATCAGGGCTACTCACCGCCGGTCCACACTCCTGAAGACCGGATTGCCCTTTCTTTCCTGCCAAATCAGGTGAATTTACAACTCCACACTGGGACCTTGAGCCTACATCCTACTTACTAAGGTTATTCCCTTTTTTATCCATATATCCAAGAAGCCCCTATTCTTGGCCAATCTGAGGGCCAACTTCTTCTTCCCGACTTATTCTTCGATCTGCCTAGGACACTCTTGTCCCAAGAAATGCTAGACCTCTCACTATCCACCATCACTTTTCACTTCACTATCATGATCACTTCACCACCCACCATCCACCCACCCTACCACCCTGCTGTATACCTTGCACCTCAGCTCTCGTTACCCGATCTTTCGTCCTTTCTCTACCTTTCCCTGCATGCATATGAGGACATAGCATTGTTTGGCATGGGGGGGTGGATAGGCATCCATAGGATCTGGGTATTTTATGGTATCATGCAGTTTCCACCTATTTATAAATATGTAAGAAAAAGAAAAAGAAAAAAAAATAATATATATATAATAATAATAAATGGTGTTTAGTAATGATCTAAAGTTGAAACAAAAATACAATAAGTGTTTATGGATATTCAACCTCTGTTTTGAAGACTTTCCAGGCCACAGAAGCTTGATTCACTCAGGCTCGGCTTAATTCACTTGAGCATTGACAAAATAGATCGGAATCTCTCCTAACTAAGGATGTATTCTTATACTTGAGACACCAGTACAGGATCCGTTGGTTTGCTTCTACTTGAGAGAGTAAGTAATCTTGGTTCGCACTACACATATCAGGAAAGACCAGGTGAACATAAGATCCAACCCTAGTATTCATTAGGGAAGGTGGAGTCCTTACCTATGCGCATAGGTAGACTTTTTATCCTAGGCTTTAGTCTTGTGTTTGGGAGTGACTCTTTCCACCAAGAAAGAACTCTCCCGCCAAAAAGAAAAGTGTGCTCCTCCAAATAATGTTGTAAGAGATATACTGACATGTGTTTCAATTAAACAAAAAAAAAGATGCAAATAAGTCAGTATATCTCGCAAATATCTGTACACTCTCTACCCTAAAAAGTGCTTCAGGGCAAGTTGCAAATACCCTATTTTCCTATGAGCCACAAATGTCAGAAAATGGGAGTTGAGTTTTCCGTCATCTTCTTAAGGGTCAATCCAAAAACATGAGCTGAAACTGGGACCTTTACTTAAAAATTTGTGAAACCCTGGGCTTGAGTCTTAATGTTCATCTGGTCAGTCTTGATCCTTCACTATGCACAAGCCATAATCTCTTGAGCTCTCGAGTATGGCAAAAACCTCCTGGATCCTGGAAATTATACTTAAGGTTTAAATATCAAGAGTCCCGGTTAGTCAAGAGATGATCTATGTCATGTGAGACTTAAAGTACTGGTAGTCTTCTCTACAATTGGTTCACACAATATCCAACAATAAACACACCTATGTTGCCTTGGAAGAAAATCTTCAGCTTAAGATCATTTCTAAATACAACAAAAAATGTTTTTCTAGGGACTAGAAAAAGGTAGGCATGGGGGTATGATTGCACCGCAAAAATACACCTGCAATTGTGCCTCTTGTACTATTTCCTAGTATTACCAATGCATATTAGGTCTCCATAGTTGCATTGTAAAAATACACGCATGCATGCATTTAATTGAGAGGGGTGGAGAGTAAATAAATGGCCATGCATTTAACATTTTTCTTCAAGTGTTGCTTCACAAAATTCCCATCTTTATATTTTTTATTTCAGTTGATATTGAAATCTTCCCCACGGCTGCATGGAGCAACTTCTTCTCCTCGCGCCATTCCCAGCTCAGGCCCTTCCCTGCACCAACCTCTTGTTGGGAGGTCGTAGATCGTATTTTTGATAAAAGTGTCATAGTATAGTTGCGAAACAAGATCCAACAAAGATATTGTTTTGTAAAAAAAAATAGCGAGACTTTGACTCCCAGTCGTTCGTCTCTGGGAGGCGTTGTTTTTGCTTTTGAAATCGATCTTAAAGCCGCTCTACTTTATTTAAACGATATCCTGGTGCGTAATATATAGGCAATTAAAGAACAGGCACTTAAATCACTCAAATATGATAATCATTCAGCTCGTGGTGATTTCGAACACATAAGAGATATATATATATAAAGTGAAATTTCATTCATCATTGGAGAGTTGTTGCACAAGGAAATCTAGTGGAAAGCTTATACATGAATGCTTAAAAATTAAACCTAACTACCAGAAAATGATTGCATACAAGAATCAACCGGGGGATTTCGCATGCATCATTAGGGGAGAAGACTACACTACTAAGCAGTAAATGAAAGCAATAAAGATTATGAAGAGCATGATTTAAAGCTAGAATAATAGAGGGCATTCAGGGGTGGTCCCTGATGTCCTTGGAGTGGTCGAGAGAAGGAGGGGCAGCCAATGGAACTTAAGCCGGCCCTTGGAGAGAGGTAGGGTTGATCCAACATCCCGGCATGGTGTCCTCCATGGTGGTGGTAGTGAGCTCATGGAGGTGGAGTGACTATGGAGGTGGCGTGAATGGCACCAATGGAGTGCAATTGCCAAAGAAGTGAATGGTTGCAAATGGCCACCCAAGGGGTCTTTTTATAGACCTAAGGGAAGCTCTCTAGAGAATTATGGAATTCTCTAGAGAGGCCTATGGTGGGAGCTCGTGGGAGAGTGAGAGAGAGAGGGTGGATGGTGGTTTTTAGATCCACCAAATGTGGATCTAAAAATTGAATGGCTCTTGGTTGCTATTTTTGGCAACCAAGGCAACCACACATGGTTGAGAGTTATAGAGAACTCTAGGCTAGATATTTTCGTGTGGATGGTGTGTGTGGGTGTGTGTGGGTCGAAACTTAGGTGGCTAGGTTGATTAGGTTGGGTTCTAGTGGGGTTAGGTCAAGGTAGGTCTCAAATTAGGGTTATAAACACTAATTCACTAAGGTAAAGTGCAATTAAACTTAATACAAGTTTAATTGGGTGTGTGGAAACTTAATTGAGAGTAAAACAACTCAATTAAGTCAGGTCTAGGTCAATTGGACTCTCACTGAGTCCAATTGGACAGTGTGTGTTGAGATCAGGGCTCAATTGGACTCAATGAGTCCAATTCAATAGGCTGATGGAATTGACTAAGATCCAAGTAAATTAGGTTTAGTGAGGACCTAATTAGGTCCTTAGGGAGATCTATAGGTGATGTACTAGGGTTAGGGCACCTTAATTTATGTTCCTATGGGGTTGGAATTGGGTTTAGGGACCTAGAGATCAAAGATCAAGGCTTAAAACTCAAAACAGGAATTGGAGAGCAGTATCAGACGTCTAATAATAGAATCAGATGTCTTATGCTCAAAAATTAGAAGTCCAGACTTGTTGTCTGGATGTCCAATCAGAGTCAGGAAGGATTTCGGGTTCTGTTTTGGGTATCCTGCAGAAATTGGATGTCTGACAATGTGTCTGGACGTCCAATAACACTGCAGAAGTGGGTCTGAAGTGTGCGGGAGTTGGCTAAGGGTCCTCAACATCCAGATAAGTTATAGGATGTCCAGGGGTTGGAACTAGGGTTTTAGGGCTTCCTAAGGTGTTGTGACCTAATCTAAGGGTGGCTAAGGCTTGGGGAAGTCTCTACGCTATCCTAGGGCTAGGATGGACCTAAGCTCTTCACATTTTACTGCTTTATTTTTACTTAATAGAATAGAAAACCTTTAACCCCCTTACATTATTATTCCTACATCTAAACTCGGCCTTCTGCTCCAACTCTGTTGCAACTCTTGTTATTCTAGATCCAACTTCAGATCCTGCTCCAAATCCAGCTCCAGATCTGCTTATTGCCTGCAATCAACATAATGCACTTAATCAGCACATTATAACATTATTTTATGCATAGCTAAAGGAAAGCAGTAAAGATGCAGACAATGCAAATGCATGCGTGAATAACCCTAACTTATGCTAAGTTCTAGCTTAATCTAGGTCAATTAAGACCTATGATTTCTGTGCAATCATACCCCGATGCCTAAATCCTGCTAGTCCCTAGCAAATGCAAGACTAAATTATTTACAGCAAGGGTCCCTAAGGGACTGGTTATTTTATCAAGTGTTTGCATAGAGATTTTTCTCCTTTTTGTTTTCATCCTATGCTCTAGAAATCCAGACAATCGTGAAGGTGCAGCTATGTAGCTTTTGCAACGGATTCGAGTGAAAACTAATACACCTCTAAAGCCTGCACTTGACCCCTAGTAAAAGTTCTAGCGGGATAGGCAGACTTCTTCCCTCGGGGTATTCAAGATATTCTATGAATTTCACCCCTACTTTGGGCTTAGGTAGAGAATCTCTGAGAGAAAGGATTATATATTTGGTGGCTCATTCTCACTTGGTGCTACATAAAGACTAGTACTACAGAATCCAGTTTCCTGAATTACTAAGTAACTTAACTTAGAGAAAGATGAGAAAAACTATGCTCTCTTTGATTCCTTTGTATTCATTCTCTCTTGCTCTTTTTCTTTCTTTTTCTTAGAGCTCACAACCTCACCAGATTCACACATAGGATTTGTATTTGGTGGTCTCACTAGGCATTAACACTTTAATTGAGTTCTCATAACCCTAACACTAAGTCGGGATTCCTCAGCCAGTATTCGGGAGGTCAGAAACATAAGAAAAATAGGTTAATGCCATATTTGGTGGAGCTCAATTTTATTTGGTGGTATTGCCTTGATAAACACTAAATATTCATTCTTTTCTTCTTTTTTCTTCTTTTTCTAATTTTTTTTTCAATTTTTATTTTTCTTTTTCACTTTTTTTTTATTTTTTATTTTTTCAGCATAACATAACTGGCATACATCCATGAACTTTATTAAGGAGGCATTATTGGGGATTGGTGGTACTCAAGAGACATTGGGTGGCTTATTTGGTGGAAGTACCTACTCACGGCACCGGGAGAGACGGATAGGACGGTGTATTTCTGACCTTGACATCAATACCCTCCTTCAGCTGAGGATTCCGTAAAGAATGGTGGTAACCATCCACCTTAGCCCTAGTTTTATGAAAACTCACTCTTCGCATATTTGCCTTATTCGATGGCTCTCACAATTTCGCACAAAATGCATACGCAGGAACCGAGAGCGAAAACTATGTCTCATCTCAGAGCATCATTACCTAATTATCTAGGATTCCAGATTCCTTGCACTAATCTTAGAGCACCAATACACTCTACTCTATCACACTATTTGGTGGATTTTTTGAAGAAAATTAGCCTGACTCCTAAAACATTGTCCAAGTGAAACGCAGAGGCGGCAACCGGGTTTGAGGGTTTTGTTATAACGTTGTAGTAAAGCCGGTTATTACCAACATTTCATATATAAATTTTTTTACTCGGAAAATGAAAGAGTTCCCGAGGTCGAACTCAGGGAGCAAGTCGTATTCTAGAGATATACATGTTTCTTTTACAAAAAGAGAGAGGGAAAGAATTCGTTGTTTTCTCTTTGTTTTGCAGAGGGGGATGCTCTTCTTTCTCTCTCCTGCGGAGGTGATATTCTTCTTTTGCAATGGTGATGCTCTTCTTCTTCAGAGCTCCTTGTTCTTCTTCTTCTTTGGTTTTCTGCCTTGACCTCTCTTCTTCTTCTTCTGCAATCGTGGTGACCCTTTCTCTTTTCCCTTCTTTTTTTTCTTTATGGCTGCAGAGCTTCTGCCTTCAGCTACTAAGTCTTTCTTTCTTCTTCTTCTGCTTCGGCCGTTGCTCTTCCTTCTTCTTCAGCCTGCCTTCTTTCCTGCTCTGGCTGCTGACTTTCCGTCGTCTGACCCGGTGCTTCGACGACTTAACTGAGCATTTGCTACAGTGCAGCTCCTTCTTCGCCTGCACTTCTTCTTCTTTGGCCTGCACACTTCAGAGTTTTTTGTCAAGAGGCAAAACCTACTCTACCCTCCCCCCCCCCGCGTCTCTCTTTCTCTCTGAAATCACTCTTCGGAAGCTCTCCCAGAGCTACCGGGTAATCGGGTTCGGGTCAGGCCCGGGTCCAGGCCCACCGGCGTGCGTGGTGGGCGAGGAGTGCAGGTCAGTCGGGTCGGGTCGGGTCAGGTCCGCGGGGCGTGAGCGCGGACGAGACCGGGTAACCGGGCGGGTGAAGGGGACCTCACCCCGTGGTCAGGAGGCAGACAGCATAAGGCACTTTTTGCCTTTATGCGTTCGCGCGCCTCGGAGAAGTTCCGAGGTGGGACTAAATGTCCCACCCCAATTGAGCGCCCGTCGCGGAGGGAGTAGTGGGCGATTGTGGCTTCACGCGCGGCCTTCGCCCCATCTGCGAGCCTGGGACGTTTCGCGGAGACTCCCTGCGCAACCTGGGAGTCGAACCTGGGCGAAGGCGTGCCTGCACCTGCAGGTGAAGGAGCTCTACCTGCTCAGTAATGGCGACGGCGGGCGAGTCACCTGGTCACAGAAGAACGGCCTCTCGGCCAAATCAGACAGGCGGGGGACCTTCGCCGTGGCACGGCGAAGGTGGTCAGGGGGTCTGCAGGGGGCGTGATGGAGCCAACAGGTCGTCCTAAGTCAAACTGTGAGCAAAGAAGTGGGTGTGTTCGGTGGATCTGCAGAGGGCGTTTGGTGGGAAGTGGAGGGGCGGAAGAGGATCAGGGTGAGGAGGCGGAGGTTCTGCGGTGGTCGGCGAGCCGTGTAGGTCGCTGAGGTGATGGGCGCGGCTCGCCGGAGGGTGGTCGGAGGCGGAGAGGGTGAGGGTGAACAGGAGCGGTCGAGGGTTTAATTGACTAAATTGAAAGCGGGGAAAGAAAGAGGAGAAGAAGGGGAGTAGTTCTAACTTACTTACAGGGACGAAGGGGGAGGAACAGGGCGACAGTCGTATCGACTGTCGCCGGAGAAGACGATGCTCAGGGAGAGGGGCGGCGGCGAGCAGAGAGCCGGAGAGGCGCCAGCTGGGTGCGGCGTGGCGCGGGAAGAGCAGGGGAGGAAGTCTCTGCTGCTGGTATTGCGGCAAAGCGAAGAGGTGGAGGGGGAGGAAGCCGCCGGAGCTGGTGAGCGTCTGCCGGAGGAAGAAGAGAAGAAAGCTGGGGGTTTTCTCCGTCAGATCCAGGCTGCTCTGGTCGGCGGAGCAGCAGGGGGTATTTATAGGGATGAAACAGGGAGGAAGGCGGAGGGAGACGACGTGTCTCCCTCGCCGGAGAATGGTCGGAACACGAACCCATACCGTCCGTGCGTTCGCACGGCCGGTATGGTGGGCTACAATGACCAGGGGGGTGCCCCTGCGACGGCTGACGACGCAGGGCACCCCCGGTTTACTTGCCAGGTCCCCCACCTCACCCTGCGCGGCGCCATGCTCCGCGCAAGGTCGCCGGAGCATGGTGCTGGCAGGGTTTTGCAGGAGGGACCTGATTGCAAAGAACGAAGGAGAGTTAGGGGCCAAAATGCGAGGGTTCAAAAGTTGAGGGCCAAAGAGTAAATATATGAGGACCAAAGTGTGAAGTCGGTCAAGGAGGTTTCTTCTTAGGCTCAAGTTTTTATACATGACTAATTAGGACCTAAGGAATCTGATGGTGAATTTCATTTTCATATTAAACCTTGTTTGACCGGTCAATTTGCGCAAAAACCCAAATTAAGTTATTAATTGGGCATGGTTCTCAATGTAGGTCAAAATGGGTTCTAAAGGCCAAATTGAAGGTTCTAAACCCTAGAGATTATTTTTCTATGAATTTTAGAGGGTTTATTCTATTTTTACTTTGCCCCGAACCTTGTGAATTGAAGCGGGTTGTTTTAGGGTTACAGGTTATCATTTGGTTCCTTGGAAGTGCTGTAGCCCTTGCTAGATCATCTCATCCCACTTTTATTCTTATTAAGCTGTTTTGACCTGTGTTTGGGCCCTGAATTACCCTGTATGCAGATTATACTGGTAAAATTGCACTTTTACCCCTTATGACTGGTTTTCTTCTCAAACTCAGAATTCTCTGAGTTAAGCCTTTCCTTGAGATATGTAGGAGCTTTTATCCTTTGTATTGGGTCAAAATGAGCTAGTTATGGCTCATGATGAGGTTCTCATCATACCCCCATGCCTAACTTTTGCTAGTCCCTTAGCAAAAACTTAAGGTTTCAACCCTTGTTCTAGACCATGAAGTTTTTAATGGTTTTAGATAAGTGCCTTTTTTATTTGAGCATAGATTAGGTTAGAATGCTGACCATAGGCCTAAAAGGTACTCTAGTACCAATCAAGATCCAAATCTGTCTAGCCTTAGCCTCAGTCTTTTAGCAAAGGTTTTTAAGGCCCGCAAGAACTAACCTAAGGTTTATTGGACTTCGTGGTTAAAGCACCCGTGCTTGAAATGGTTTTAGCCCTGGCTCAGTTCGCAGTGCGTTTTGTAAGAGAGAGATAGAAAGTTTTTCTGTTTGGAGAGTTTTCTCTCTCTTTTTCTTTTTAGTTCTAGCCTAGGATTGGCTTTTCAACACGGTCTGTATCAGATTCCTTGCTCCCATCATCAATCCTCAAGGGTTCCTGGCGATCGATGCTTCGAGATAGCACCGCCCATGGCAACCCCCGAAACCCTGGCTATTGAGATTTCGAGATAATCCCATCCATGGTATTCCGTGGCCGAATCCAGACCCTGGCAATTGACACTTCGAGATAATGCCATCCATGGAATCTGAACCAGCAGAGTGCTTACATGCCCCCCGTAGGATATGTAAATATCCTAAGAGACAAGCACCGAGGAGATGATATTTTGTTACGCATCTTCGAGGGGATTTCCCGCCTCTCCGCGCTGGGAACTCGTCCAAATCAACTTGTGTTGATCGGCCGTTCCTATTCTAGGTGTTCTTTTCAGATTTTTGCGACGCTTCTGCGTGATTCTGATTTTTACGCTTACTGAACCAGGCTGTGTGTGAGATTAGGGTGCTTAGGTTACTGAGTCCCGTAAACCAAAAATTAGTTAACGAGGCCGAATACTTCCTAAGCCTTAGACCTAATACTTCAGCTTTTCATTTTCCTCAACCTCTTGAGGAGTGTCCAGATCTTAATGGGTACTAAGAGTCTATTCAAGAATGCCTAAGGTTTGCATTCTTACTAATCTTATTGTGCACTTTTCAGTTATTTTCTTGAATGAGGTCTAGAACTTAGGTTAATTCCTTAGTTCCTTACTAATGACTATCACTTTTTCTCATAATTTTGTGCTCCTTTTTCATTTTGTTTCTTTTCTCCTTCACAAAATTTTCCTTCTCCTCTTCTCCTCTTATTCTTTTTCGAAGAATTTTTTAATTTTTATGGTATTTTTTGGCATATGTGAATTTTTTGTTTGAAACCTTTTCTTACACGTTTTTGCACTTTCCTACCCCCCATGCCTAAGATTTGCAATGTCCTCATTGTAACCTAGGGGGTCTTAGTTCATTCCTTAAGACAGAAATTTGGATGAGTGAATGGGTCGGGTTGAATTTTTGCGGACGATTTCAAATCCCAGATGCAAACATCTGAGTTGGGGTCGGCTGTCTACAAGGGTGAACTTCGAGTGCTGAAAGGTGTCAGAACAAGTTTCAGGTTTTCAAAGAGAATGACGGGCTGCCTCCCGTTAAGCGCTGAGTTTTACGCCATCGGCTGGGCGCAATAAGCTCAAGGGGAAAGGAGGATATAAGATGCCTCAGCCAAATCAGTAGAAGTTACATCAATGAACGGCTTGAGTCTTTGACCATTCACGATGAAAGGTTCAGAATCGTGGCTGAGTGGACTGATTTCGATTGCTCCATTTCCAAAAACCTGTCGGACCAAATATGGTCCGACCCACTTAGATCTCATTTTTCCTGGGAAGAGTTTGAGTCGGGCATCAAAGAGTAGGACCTTTTGACCAGGATGAAAGATCTTTCTCGAGATGTGTTTGTCGTGGAAGGCTTTAACCCGCTCCTTGTAGATTTGCGAGTTCTCGTACGCGTCTATGCGTAATTCATCGATCTCGCTGATTTGGAGTTTTCTGTGGGTCCCAGCCTTAGAAAGATCTAGATTACAGTTCCGTACTGCCCAATAGGCTTTATGCTCCAGTTCGACGGGAAGGTGGCATGCCTTTCCGTACACCAGTCTAAAGGGAGACATGCCTAATTGGGTC
Organism: Thalassia testudinum; assembly: GCA_037157565.1. Taxonomy (NCBI): domain Eukaryota; kingdom Viridiplantae; phylum Streptophyta; class Magnoliopsida; order Alismatales; family Hydrocharitaceae; genus Thalassia; species Thalassia testudinum. The sequence goes on from JAZHRO010000063.1 coordinate 104,234,323, forward strand.
TTGTGGGCGGTCCTATAGGCCCACAATGCTTCCGGAAGTCGGGACGACCAGTCCTTCCTGTCAGGTCGAACAGTGACTTGCAGGATTTTCTTGATCTCCCGATTAGACAGCTCAGCTAGACCATTAGTTTGGGGGTGGTAAGGAGTAGAGATTCGGTGAGACACCCCATATTTGGTCATCAGTGACCTAAACTGAGCATTTGTGAAATGGGTTCCCCCATCAGAGATTATTGCACGAGGAATCCCGAACCTTGAGAAAATGTGTTGATGAATGAATTTGAGAACGATTTTGTGATCACAGGTTCGGGTCGGTATGGCTTCGATCCATTTGGACACGTAGTCCACAGCCAACAGAATGTATTCGAAACCATCCGAAACAGGAAAGGGGCCCATAAAATCAATCCCCCAAACATCAAAGATTTCGCATACTAGAATCGGTTGCATAGGCATCATGTCGCGATGGCTCATGTTGCCCAAAGTCTGGCAACGACTGCATGCCTTGCAATGACTGTATGCGTCTTTGAACAGTGTGGGCCAGTAAAAGCCGCACTGGAGGACTTTTGATGCGGTTTTATGCCCGGCAAAATGGCCACCGCATGCCTGGTCATGGCAGAAAGAGAGGATATTGTTGACTTCCCCTTCCGGGACACATCTCCGGATGATCTGATCGGCACCTATGCGGAAGAGGTACGGGTCTTCCCAAATGTAATACTTGGCATCGGAGCGTAATTTGTCTTTCTTGGCCTTCGGCCAATCGGACGGGGTCTGATGAGATGCCAAGTAATTTACAATATTAGCAAACCATGGAAGGCTAGTACCAATAGTCAGCAGGTGCTCATCGGGAAAATGCTCAGTGATGGGTCCGGAAGGGTCTATCATTTTAGAAGGAAGACGGGACAAGTGATCAGCTACCACGTTTTGTTTTCCCGCTTTATCGCGAATCTCGAGGTCAAATTCTTGCAACAGCAAGATCCATCGGATCAATCGAGGTTTCGCGTCCTTCTTTGCAAGGAGATGCCTCACAGCCGTGTGATCCGAGTATATGATGACATGGGAACCCAGAAGGTACAATCTGAACTTCTCTAGGGCAAATACTACAGCTAGCAGCTCTTTCTCAGTAACTGTATAGTTACGCTGAGCCTCATCGAGTGTTTTGCTGGCGTAGTAAATGACCACAGGTTTCTTGTCATTTTTCTGCCCCAAAACCGCTCCTACAGCGAAGTCGGATGCATCACACATGATCTCAAAGGGTTGAGACCAATCAGGGGACTGTAGGATCGGGGCTTGGGTGACTCGGTCACGCAGGATTTCAAATGCTTGAGTGCATTCCTTGGAGATTTCGAAGGGAACATCCTTGGAGAGAAGAGTGGTCAGGGGGCGTGCGATTTTTGAAAAATCAGGGATAAATCGTCGATAAAAACCGACATGCCCTAAAAAGGATCGGATGTCCCTGATCGAGCTAGGCATAGGAAGGTGAGAAATCAGATTAACCTTAGCTCGATCCACTTGGATACCTTTCTCCGAAATTGAGTGTCCCAGGACAATTCCCTCAGGCACCATGAAATGGCTCTTTTCCCAGGAAAGAACCAAATTCACGTCGATGCACCGCCTGAGTATCTGGACCAAGTGTTGGAGGCAATCGTCGAATGATGCTCCGAAAACTGAAAAGTCATCCATGAAGACTTCCAGATAATCACCTACCATATCTGAGAATATGGCAAGCATGCATCGCTGAAAAGTAGCGGGTGCATTGCAAAGACCGAAAGGCATCCTTCGGAAAGCGTATGTTCCGAAGGGGCAGGTGAATGTGGTCTTTTCTTGGTCCTCAGGATGGATTGCCACCTGGTTATAACCGGAGTACCCGTCAAGAAAGCAGAAGAACCTATTTCCCGCTAGTTTTTCGAGAATTTGATCAATGAAGGGTAGTGGGAAATGATCCTTCTTCGTGGAGGAATTGAGTCGACGGTAATCTATACAGACTCTCCACGAGTTGGCTAATCGGGTAGGAATGATTTCTCCGGTCTCAGTCGTTATAGTGGTGAGTCCTGCCTTCTTAGGCACGACCTGAATTGGGCTCACCCAACGACTATCGGAGATCGGGTAGATGATCCCGGCATCTAACCACTTGATGATCTCCTTTTTCACGACCTCCTGCAGATTGGGGTTTAAGCGTCTCTGCATTTCACGAGAAGGTCGCGTGCCCTCTTCTGAATAGATATGATGAGTACAATAAGAGGGACTTATTCCAGTCAAATCATCGAGAGTCCATCCGATGGCTCTTCGATGTTGCTGGAGGACAACAATCAGACTAGTTTCCTGTTCAGGACTGAGGTTGGAATTGATGATCACAGGAAGGGTCTGATTAGAACCCAAAAAGATGTATTTCAAATGAGCAGGAAGGGGTTTCAGTTCGAGGATGGGGTTTTCAGCAGCAGCGGGTGGTTCAGTATAGATGTGAGGTTCAAGGGTGGGAGTTACTGGGTTGTTCACATCTGGATTTGACTCCTCTGTTTGCGGGTCAAGATCCTTCTGTGGTTGATGAGGCATACTCAAGTCATTCTGGAGGTGTGATTCATCAACCAAAGTCTTGATGTCACAAATTTGCTCGATGACGCCGCAATTAATTCCTTGTTGGGCCTTAAATATATCAATTTTCAGTGTTTGATCTCCAAACTTAAGCTCTATTTGGCCCTCCTCACAGCTGATGTTGGCTCTAGCAGTAGCCAAGAAAGGTCTCCCTAGAATGATTGGTGTATCCCTAGGGTTCTCAGGTGCATCCATGTCTAAGACTATAAAGTCCACTGGAAAATAGAAATCCCGCACTCTCACGATAACATCCTCGAGAATCCCTTTTGGTGACTTTATAGATCGATCTGCTAATTGTAATGTCACCTCGGTTGGTTTCAGCTCAGATTCTTCCAGATGGTCAAGTAAGGATGTGGGTATCAGATTTATAGATGCACCTAAGTCTAACAATGCTCTATCAAATTGGGTACCACCTATCTTACAGGAGATCAGGGGAGTTCCAGGATCTTTTGCCTTGGGTGGGAGTCTACTAAGGATTACAGAGCTGGCTTGCTCTGACAGAACAATTGGGCTCCCTCCCTTGGTTCGCGGCTTACGCTGGGGTGTACATATATTCTTTAGAAATCGTGCGTAAGCTGGTACGTGGTGGATTGCATCCATCAAGGGGATGTTTATGTGGACCTGCTCAAAGAGCTTGACCAGGTCCTCCTCAGGGGCCACGGGTTTGGTGGTCTTCTTTCCCTTGGTCAGGGCCTCGGGAAACGGGATCTTGGTTGGTTCCTCTAGGATAGGTCCAGGTTGTGGGTCTGGAACAGCGGTACCTTGGCTAACTATCCTAGGGTCATGGTTATCAGGCTGGGAGTGGTTTGGATAATGCGGGTCCTGAGTTGTCTTACCACTACGTGTTGTTACAGAATTTAATCCGGCCTGATTTTGGTTTGGGTTTGGTAGGAGGGGTGGCTGCTGCTGAAATCTCGCACTAGAAGTTGAGGCATCCATCTCGTCTGGAGATGGAGCAGTGGGGGCCTGATAAATCCATTGAGCGTGGCCTAAATTTGGATTCATAACGCGCTTCTGGGTTGGCACGTTATTTGGGTTAGGAAGGGGTTGGGAAGGGAGTGTGCCTGGCTGGCGAGAATTTGCCAACTGGGCCAGTTGAGTTTTAACTTCAGTAAGCTCGTCCTTGTGCTATTTTTGAATGGCCGCATTCGATTTTTGAATGTCAGCCAGAGTCTGAAGGATTAAGGACATTTGATCTTGATTTGGCCCTGATGGATAAGTAGGGTTGGGCCGAGGCTGAGGCGGCTGGTAGTGATGAGAGGGCTGTGGGCGGGACTGAAAAGGTGGTCTTTGGGTTTGGGGATTTCCCGCCCACTGAAAATTGGGATGGTTTCGCCATCCAGGGTTGTAAGTGTTGGAGAATGGGTCGTTCTGGATGGCGTTGAGGTCCTCGCAGGTCTGAGGAACCTCCTGAGAATCAGGGAAAGGAGGAATGGAGTTCCCCCGGCTGGTGAAGAAAGGATCGGATGATCTTCCAGTCCAAGAATCAGATGGGGATGGATATGGATCCATCCCAGGGGAGGATCGGTGGAGGATGTTTTGCACAGTCTCCTGTGTGGAAGGAGGTTGTGCAAAGGAGTTACGCGCAGAGGTGGCTCGGTGCAAGTGCTGAGTCAGCTCATCCACCTTCTTTTCAATGATTGAGACCTTGTCCAATCTACTGGCCATTAATTCCAGGTCGACTGATGCGGACAGGTCCTGCGTCTCATGTGCTCCCTTAAGATTCGTCGCTGCGCGGGTATTCGTCCTGTCGAATAATCCCATGGAGTCATTGTTGATGGAGTTCTCGCACATGTTTTCGAGAATCTCCCATACGGTGTCTTCATGTTGACCCATGATGTTTCCTCCGCAGGTTGCATTGACGAAAAGGCGGATGTCCTCACGGAGTCCCTGGTAAAAAGATTGGACTTGTTCCCATTTAGGAACTCCGTGATGGGGGCACTTCCTCATGAGATCCTGAAAACGATCCCATGCCTCATGGAGAGGTTCTCCTGATTGTTGAGTGAAGTGTGTAATCTAATGGAGCAAGGCGTTGGTCCGACCAACGGGAAAGAACTTTTTCAAAAACTCGGATTGAAGTTCTTCCCAAGTGTTGATCGGCCGGGTCTGAGTTTGATACCAATGGGCGGCCTTGTCCATAAGAGAAAAGGAGAACATCTTCATGAGAAGAATATCCCGATTTTACGCATCTGATCCAAAAGTGTGGGCCAGATGCTTTAGCTGTTTGATGTGCTGGAAGGGATCTTCAGAATTAAGCCCATGGAATTTAGGTATAGCATGAATCATGTTGGGCTTTAGTTCGGAATCAGGTCCTCCAATCGGGATTCTGACTCGAGGCTCAATGGCCACCGCAGCAGGATTGTAGTGGTCCCGCATCATAGGACGCTGTGGTGGGTGCACGAAGTTTTGGAAGAGGTCATTGAGTCGCTGGAGCTGGTGTTCCAGATTATTTTCTTCCTCAACTGGCTGAGCCATGATGGGGGAAGAAGAAGAACTTGGTTCTGAATCAGAAGAGAGAATAATGTGAGGGTGTTGCTGCACAAATACGGGCGTCGAGGCTTGGCCTTGACGAGAGCGAATTTCTAATGGAGGTCTTAAGGGTGGTCTTAGAGACCTCCTTCCGTACATGCACAGTTGGGAGAGGTAAGTTTAGAAGGTGCTGGACCCAATCAAGACACCCAAAAATGTGTTGGGTGACTATAGAGGTGCGGGGCAGATGGACCCCTTGATCAGAAAGATCGTCCACCTGAGAATTACCTGGGCAGCCAGAGAGGGAGAGTCCCGCGAAGACCCCTACACGGTAGAGCGTCCCCACGGGTTACAGGGTTTCCCCCACCCGACCTCTCTTGTCACTGCGGTTCCAGGTAGACCAGAATGGGGATCTTGACCTCTTAAGTCTACCAATTTTAAGATCAGGGTGCTTAAGGTTTCACTTGAACTTTAGTCTTTTTAAGTGCAAAGAGTGACCTAATTTAAGGTTGGTTAACCCAAAGGGGTCAACTTTACCTCTTGTTTTCTTTGAGAGCTTTTTGGGTCCTTTCTTTTAGGGTTCAAGTGTTTAGAGAGAGCCAATTGTTTAGGATTTTTCTTGTTAATTATTTTCAATCAATGGCTTGGGCACACCTCTTTTGGATTTCCTCAATTCTTGATTAAGGGGTGTGTCTCTACTGAAATCCTAATGTTTGACCTTATGTTGGCTCTACTTGGTCCATTTAACTCTTTGTTGGGCAATTAGGGCTCAAGCAAGAATGTGTTAGCCCTTAAATACCCTTAATAGTGTGCAGGAGTGATGAGTTGAAAACATGCAACTTTTTATGGTTACTAAGTATGGAAGACAGGTTAGCCCTATATTGCTTGTTCTTTTCTTTTCTTCCTCTTTAGAGTGTAGGGGTTAATAATGAGAGAAAAGATTTACCTGTCTTCGGAGTGGTTGTGTGGTTGCTTGTCTTCCTGTAGCTGCACAAAAGAGAGGAGATTATCAGAACTTAAAAGAAACAGGAATGTTTACCTCTTGAATAGCCGTTGCTCCCCAGCAGCGGCGCCAAAATGAAACGCAGAGGCGGCAACCGGGTTTGAGGGTTTTGTTATAACGTTGTAGTAAAGCCGGTTATTACCAACATTTCATATATAAATTTTTTTACTCGGAAAATGAAAGAGTTCCCGAGGTCGAACTCAGGGAGCAAGTCGTATTCTAGAGATATACATGTTTCTTTTACAAAAAGAGAGAGGGAAAGAATTCGTTGTTTTCTCTTTGTTTTGCAGAGGGGGATGCTCTTCTTTCTCTCTCCTGCAGAGGTGATATTCTTCTTCTGCAATGGTGATGCTCTTCTTCTTCAGAGCTCCTTGTTCTTCTTCTTCTTTGGTTTTCTACCTTGACCTCTCTTCTTCTTCTTCTGCAATCGTGGTGACCCTTTCTCTTTTCCCTTCTTTTTTTTCTTTATGGCTGCAGAGCTTCTGCCTTCAGCTACTAAGTCTTTCTTTCTTCTTCTTCTGCTTCGGCCGTTGCTCTTCCTTCTTCTTCAGCCTGCCTTCTTTCCTGCTCTGGCTGCTGACTTTCCGTCGTCTGACCCGGTGCTTCGACGACTTAACTGAGCATTTGCTACAGTGCAGCTCCTTCTTCTTCGCCTGCACTTCTTCTTCTTTGGCCTGCACACTTCAGAGTTTTTTGTCAAGAGGCAAAACCTACTCTACCCTCCCCCCCCCCCGCGTCTCTCTTTCTCTCTGAAATCACTCTTCGGAAGCTCTCCCAGAGCTACCAGGTAATCGGGTTCGGGTCAGGCCCGGGTCCAGGCCCACCGGCGTGCGTGGTGGGCGAGGAGTGCAGGTCAGTCGGGTCGGGTCGGGTCAGGTCCGCGGGGCGTGAGTGCGGACGAGACCGGGTAACCGGGCGGGTGAAGGGGACCTCACCCCGTGGTCAGGAGGCAGACAGCATAAGGCACTTTTTGCCTTTATGCGTTCGCGCGCCTCCGAGAAGTTCCGAGGTGGGACTAAATGTCCCACCCCAATTGAGCGTCCATCGCGGAGGGAGTAGTGGGCGATCGTGGCTTCACGCGCGGCCTTCGCCCCATCTGCGAGCCTGGGACATTTCGCGGAGACTCCCTGCGCAACCTGGGAGTCGAACCTGGGCGAAGGCGTGCCTGCACCTGCAGGTGAAGGAGCTCTGCCTGCTCAGTAATGGCGACGGCGGGCGAGTCACCTGGTCACAGAAGAACGGCCTCTCGGCCAAATCAGACAGGCGGGGGACCTTCGCCGTGGCACGGCGAAGGTGGTCAGGGGGTCTGCAGGGGGCGTGATGGAGCCAACAGGTCGTCCTAAGTCAAACTGTGAGCAAAGAAGTGGGTGTGTTCGGTGGATCTGCAGAGGACGTTTGGTGGGAAGTGGAGGGGCGGAAGAGGATCAGGGTAAGGAGGCGGAGGTTCTGCGGTGGTCGGCGAGCCGTGTAGGTCGCTGAGGTGATGGGCGCGGCTCGCCGGAGGGTGGTCGGAGGCGGAGAGGGTGAGGGTGAACAGGAGCGGTCGAGGGTTTAATTGACTAAATTGAAAGCGGGGAAAGAAAGAGGAGAAGAAGGGGAGTAGTTCTAACTTACTTGCAGGGACGAAGGGGGAGGAACAGGGCGACAGTCGTATCGACTGTCGCCGGAGAAGACGATGCTCAGGGAGAGGGGCGGCGGCGAGCAGAGAGCCGGAGAGGCGCCAGCTGGGTGCGGCGTGGCGCGGGAAGAGCAGGGGAGGAAGTCTCTGCTGCTGGTATTGCGGCAGAGCGAAGAGGTGGAGGGGGAGGAAGTCGCCGGAGCTGGTGAGCGTCTGCCGGAGGAAGAAGAGATGAAAGCTGGGGGTTTTCTCCGTCAGATCCAGGCTGCTCTGGTCGGCGGAGCAGCAGGGGGTATTTATAGGGATGAAACAGGGAGGAAGGCGGAGGGAGACGACGTGTCTCCCTCGCCGGAGAATGGTCGGAACACGAACCCATACCGTCCGTGCGTTCGCACGGCCGGTATGGTGGGCTACAATGACCAGGGGGTGCCCCTGCGACGGCTGACGACGCAGGGCACCCCCGGTTTACTTGCCAGGTCCCCCACCTCACCCTGCGCGGCGCCATGCTCCGCGCAAGGTCGCCGGAGCATGGTGCTGGCAGGGCTTTGCAGGAGGGACCTGATTGCAAAGAACGAAGGAGAGTTGGGGGCCAAAATGCGAGGGTTCAAAAGTTGAGGGCCAAAGAGTAAATATATGAGGACCAAAGTGTGAAGTCGGTCAAGGAGGTTTCTTCTTAGGCTCAAGTTTTTATACATGACTAATTAGGACCTAAGGAATCTGATGGTGAATTTCATTTTCATATTAAACCTTGTTTGACCGGTCAATTTGCGCAAAAACCCAAATTAAGTTATTAATTGGGCATGGTTCTCAATGTAGGTCAAAATGGGTTCTAAAGGCCAAATTGAAGGTTCTAAACCCTAGAGATTATTTTTCTATGAATTTTAGAGGGTTTATTCTATTTTTACTTTGCCCCGAACCTTGTGAATTGAAGCGGGTTGTTTTAGGGTTACAGGTTATCATTTGGTTCCTTGGAAGTGCTGTAGCCCTTGCTAGATCATCTCATCCCACTTTTATTCTTATTAAGCTGTTTTGACCTGTGTTTGGGCCCTGAATTACCCTGTATGCAGATTATACTGGTAAAATTGCACTTTTACCCCTTATGACTGGTTTTCTTCTCAAACTCAGAATTCTCTGAGTTAAGCCTTTCCTTGAGATATGTAGGAGCTTTTATCCTTTGTATTGGGTCAAAATGAGCTAGTTATGGCTCATGATGAGGTTCTCATCACCAAGGGTTCAGGAAAAGAAGCACTGCTGTTTCTCGACAAACTGAAGACGTTTATCAGCCTTCACCATGAATCCATTGCAAATTCTACGTGTGTGTGAAAAGTTGTACTAGATTCCAAATTACAGGAATCAACTAAAGGATAAAATCCCTAATGCATTCTCTTAATAAAATAATCTTATTCAAGAATGCAATATCTATATATGCTATAAACATGTAACCTCATATAATTTGTACTTCGTGAATTTCCCGTATCGGGTTACAATAAGCTTGACCCTAAATTTAGAACAAAAGGTGAGCGGGTGAGTCGGAATTGGTTGTTGCGAACGATTTCTAGCTCCAATGAGAGCATTGGAGGTGGAGTCGGTTGTTCTTTTATTTAAGGTCCTAAAGTACGTTTTGCATGCAGCTCCGAGGTTTTCCTAAGTGTTGGCATAAAATTTTTTTCTATTTTTCTATATCTACCCCCCATGCCTAAGTTCTTGCATGTCCTCATGCATGAATGTAAAAGAAAATAAATGTTGCAGGGAGAGAATGGGTAGAAATCACCTGTAATTGCTCCTGAAATTATATTCAGCACCGGCCAACCTGTTAATATGCAATATAAAAGGGAAATATGCTAAAACAAAAATATGCTATGTATAAAAATGGTTATATATAAATGATGGTGGAATGTGGGGCGAATGGTATCTATATGTGCTAAGTTTAACGCCTCCAGCTGGGCGAAAGCTCAATGAGATGTGTCATTTCTAGCATAGGAGCCGGTTAAGATTAACAGAAAGATGTGCTCATATGCTTCTAAGATCAATGGTTCAGAGATGTGAACCAACTGATTGTGCACCCCTACTCTAAAAAGTCTAGCTATAAGAAAGTGTGGAGTGGGTACGGGCTTCAATTTGATCACAGGTGGGTTTGAATCAAAAATGGCAGTGAGAGGAGCAAACTCGAAGGTGGGAATCTACTGATCAGTGTGCACGTGAATTCCCATTGAGTCGCTCCCTGTGAAATTGATTGTGACTGCATTAACAGGAAACCCGTTAGCTATAGTCACGTCTTCCTGCAACAACAGGGGCGATTCAGTAATATATGGATCAAGATAGCTGGATTCAAGGGTGCTGTGGTCAGAAGCGCACCCCAAATAGTCAGATCCTTGGGGAGATATGTGTAATGCAGTGGTTTTAGTCCCGTGTGGATCGAGGTCTGAGAACCCTGATAGTGTAGACGAATGAGACATTGGGTCGTCACAAAGGAGCCCAATGTTACCACAGTATGCCGAATCTTCGTCTTCACCATCCTCCTCTATTCGATCACAAACGAAGTTCTTTGTTACCTTGAATATATCTAGTCGAAGTCGCTCATTGCCTAGGGCAATCTCCATACACCTGGATGCACAATCGATGTTCGCTCGGGCTGTCGCCAGAAATGAGCGACCCAAAATAATTGGTGCATCTCGGAGATTAGGAGGAACTTCCATATCGAGAACGAAAAAATCTGCGAGAAAGCAGAACCCACGGACTTTTACGATCATGTTCTCAACCACCCCCTCAGTGTTTTGACTGATTTGTCAGCCAACTGAATTGTAATCGAGGTGGGTTTCAACTCCCCAAATTGAAATTGATCAAATACGGCGGTGGGAATTAGGTTGATGGACGAACACAAATCTAGAAGGGCTAGATCAAATGGAGAATCCTGCAAAAAGCAAGATATGAGTGGGGTGCCAGGGTCTTTCTTCTTTAGCGGTAAGTCAGCTAGAATCACGGCACTAGCTTCTTTCGACAGTATCGCCTGTCGTCCAATTCTCGGCTGTCGCTTCGGGGTACAGTAGTCCTTGAAGAACCTAGCGACAGCGGGAATGTGATCGATAGCCTCGAGGAGAGGGACCTGAATATGTACTTCTTTAAACATCGATTTCAGGTCCTCGAAATTCCACGTGTCCTTTTTCCATACTATATTTCGTGTTAGAGACTTAGGAAAAGGGATGGGAATATCAGGGTTAAGTGGCCTCTTACCCTTATCTACCACAGGTGGCTCCTGAGATGCTGGAGTCGAATCTGCCTACAGCGAAGGGTTGGAAAAATCAGAACTCGCCTGCCTAGGTGGTGGGTTGAATGTCTTCCTTCCGCTCCGCAATGAGACAGTGTGTGCATCGGCTTGCTGTCCATGAGGTGGTGGGAGAGCGGATGGGGCAGAATAGACGGGATTCTGCAAAGGTGACTGGCCTTGCGTGTAACAGGGTGGTGCAGGAGGCGCCTGTAGTATGGCATGTGCCTGTCCCTGCGGTGCCTGAAACCTAGGCGGGGCACCCTGGTGCTGCACATATCGAGGATTTGGTACAGCTTGGGAGGGCAAGGCTCCCTGAGTCCTATGCTCCTACAACAGCTGGTATTACGTATTTTGTATGGTCTGAATCTGATCAGCCATCGCCTTCATTATCTGCAAGCTATCTTGTGTAGACTTCCTCATCGATTCTTGCAGCTCCTCTTTCAGCGCCTCCAAAGGGTCAGCTCGCGTTGGATCGTGGTTGGCAGCTTGGTGTAGCGGCTGGTATAATGAGCGGGGTTGCTGCTACTGAGGTAGGAATGGCTTCTACCTAGGATACGTGTTTTGCGCATTCCTGTATTGCCTGGTCTGGTAGTGTGGATCTTGATGTGGTCTCTGTGAATTACCAGACCAGGAGAAGTTCAGATGCTGGTGCCAACCAGGGTTATATGTCTCTGAATATGGGTTATTACGCCCGTATCCTTAGATAGCACTGACGTCCTCGTAGGCCGAAGATGTCTGAGATGTATATCCGTCAAAGGGATATGCATTATAATCTGTGGGTGGTGCGTAACCCTGGTCGTAGGGTGCCAGATCTGGATTATCCACGGGATCCTAATATGTGGGATCTCGTAAATATGGAGAAGGTGCATCTCGAGTGAGTAGATTAACTCGAGCAGGTGGAGCTCGGGGTGCATAAGAGGATCTTGCGACGACAGAGCTCAAGTCGGATTGACCTTGACTGATCTGGTCAATCTTCTTCTCAATAAGGTTCATTCTATCCAGTTGCTTGACGATGATATCCATGTCGGCTCCAATAGAATCGGTGTGAGCCTCGTGGACACCAACCCGCTGCTGACCAGGCCGCTGGAACTAGTTCATAGATGCGGCATTCATTGAGTTCTCCGCTAATGATTTGAATAGCTCAAATGCACTGTTCTCATCATTTGCAAGAAAATTCCCGCTGCTAGATGCATCAGCCAGATACCGATGTGTGTCATCTAGCCCATGGTAAAAAATCTAAGCTAAGTGCCATCTAGGTATACCATGATGCGGGCATTTTCGGAGAAGGTCATGAAATCTATCCCATGCCTCATGTAATTTCTCCCCAGCTCCCTGGGAGAAAGTCGTGATTACGCGTCGCATTGCATTTGTTCGACCGATTGGGAAGAACTTTTGCAGGAATTCACGTTGTAATTCTGGCCAGGTTCCAATTGGCTTCCCAATAGTCTTGAACTAGTATGAAGCTTTGTCCCTTAGAGAGAACGGGAAGAGCTTCATCAGAACGATCCCGAGATCAATATTCCTGGGTCGTATCGTTTCAACGAGTCGACTCAGGTCCTCAAGGTGGTGGAACGGATCTTCGCTTGAGTTCCCATAGAAATGAGTGCTGATCAACCCAATTACATTGGGCTTGAGCTCAAACGCGTCTCTGCCTGTAGGAATTCTGACTAGCGATGCGACGATAGGTGCAGCTAGGTCATAAAAATCCCGCAGTTGTTCTCCTCATGGCGGGTGCTGCATCCTTTCAAGCGTCGTCATAATACGATCCATGCTCTACTGATGCCGTTCCTCAGATTCAGTGACCTAGGCTTCCAGACGAGCCATTGGGTCCAGATTCTCAATGTCCTAACCTGGTCTAGGTCCAGGTCCAAGATTTGCCATGGTGGCTCTTGGAGTAGAAGAAATGTGGGGAGAAGATGGTCCGAGCAAGGTGACTCGCCTCCTTGGGAGTGGCTCCCAAGGTCCAACCAAGTGAGGTCGAAGTGACCTCCTTCCGTGCATACACCGCCCAACCCCTGGGTTGGTGTAGCCACGCAGGACAAGGCTAAGGCCCTGTCAATCAACTGGTCCTTATATATCAGGTGACCAGATTTTTCGTTAGGGATTTGAATTCCAAAAGATTAGTTCGTCGTACAACCGACTGAAAGTGAATTCCGCCTCTCAAGCTAACCCAGCCAGTCTGGTTATGAGGGGACTAAGGGGAAGGTTCTTCCTTTGGCTTACGCCTCCGGTTCCGTTAACCCCCGAGCCGCGGTCGTTTGACACTACCCCGCAGACTTAGTCACCAGGTTTGGCAAGAGAGATTAAACTCATCCAGTAGTACGACAACGAACTTGGGTTGATTTCATGTTTTAAAATTAGATTTTAACCTGTTTTCTTCAGTGGGGTTTGTGGTGAGTGGCCCACAAGGTGACCAAGCTCACCAGCTAACTAGACTTGATTAAGTCTAGGTTAGCCAAAAGTGTGGTCTCTATTTTTGACCCTAAAGGTTCAACCTAAGTTGCATGCACTTCTACGGTTTTTTCTATTTCAACAGACCACAGAAATAATGTTGATTCTGTAATAATAATTGGAATCCAATTAATTTGAAATTTTGCGAGTAGATTCCTTTTTCAATTAGTTTTTCAGAGAATATTTTTTTGGAATTTTTTACTCTTTCAACCGAATTTTTAGGGAATTTTAAATATCAAGGGGTTAGAATTGGAACTTTGACCCCTGGATGGTTTTTTGCTTTGAAAGAGTATCAAATGATCTTTAAAAATTCGGGAAAAATATGGAAAATAAATCCAATTAGATCAGCTTTCAAACCCCACCATTTTTAGTTAAAACAAATTTGCAGATTGCTCGAAATTGCTTTTGGAAATTTGAAAATTTTTGAATCTGGGTCAATTTGACCCCTGTGCACTTCGCGAATTTTTAAAACTTTTATACTTGAAGTTTTTTCAAAGTAATGGTGGCATTTGAAATATGGTTTGAAAATGAATGTTAAGCCTGAATTTTAGAATTTTTTGCTGACGAAATTTTCGGCAATCGAATTTTTAAGTGAGATTTGAAATCTGACCGAAAATCAGAAGGTGGTGGAAAAGCTTTTAAAGAGGTTTGAATTTGAAATTCAAGCCTTCCACCAAAAATGCTTTTTTTAAAAAAAAATATTTTGCACTCTTTTTTTTTTCAAAAAGAATTTTTTTCAAAAGATTCAACGAAAATATCTCTTTTTTTTTCCTTTTTTTTTTAACCTAGATTCAAAAGGGAACCTACTGTAGATTTTTTTCAAAATTTTTCTCCTCTTTTTTTTATATGTTTTTTTACGAAAATGAGAAAAATCTTCCTTTTCTTTTTCAGAAGAAATTGCAGGAAGTAGATCTAGTCCTAGGGTTCGGAAAATAAACCTAATCTAAGAGAATGTGATGTGCACCTGATTTCTTTTCCGCACTCGTTGTGTGCACAGATCTCGTTTTTCTTCCGTGTTATCCTGCACATCAAGAACAAAGTAGAGGCCAATTCGTTAGTGATAGTTCCAAAATCGAAATCAAAGAAAATGACGTTGCCTCCCCAGCAACGACGCCATTTGTTGGAAGGTCGTAGATCGCATTTTTGATAAAAGTGTGGTAGTATAGTTGCGAAATACGATCCAACAAAGATATTGTTTTGTAAAAAAAATAACGAGACTTTGACTCCTGGTCGTTCGTCTCTGGGAGGCGTTGTTTTTGCTTTTGAAATCGATCTTAAAGCCGCTCTACTTTATTTAAACGACATGCTGGTGCGTAATATATAGGCAATTAAAGAACAGGCACTTAAATCACGCAAATATGATAATCATTCAGCTCATGGTGATTTCGAACACATAAGATATATATATATATATATAAAGTGAAATTTCATTCATCATTGGAGAGTTGTTGCACAAGAAAATCTAGAGGAAAGCTTATACATGAATGCTTAAAAATTAAACCTAACTACCAGAAAACGATTGCATACAAGAATCAATGAGGGGATTTCGCATGCATAATTGGGGGAGAAGTAAGACTACACTACTAAGCAGTAAATGAAAGCAATAAAGATCACGAAGAGAATGATTTAAAGCTAGAAGAATAGAGGGTATTCAGGGGTGGTCCCCGATGGCCTTGGAGTGGTCGAGAGAAGAAGGAGGGGCGGCCAATGGAACTTAGGCCGGCCCTTGGAGAGAGGTAGGGTTGATCCGACATCCCGGCATGGTGTTCTCCATGGTGGTGGTAGTGAGCTCGTGGAGGTGGAGTGACTATGGAGGTGGCGTGAATGGCACCAATGGAGTGCAATTGCCAAAGAAGTGAATGGTTGCAAATGGCCACCCAAGGGGTCTTTTTATAGACCTAAGGGAAGCTCTCTAGAGAATTATGGAATTCTCTAGAGAGGGTGGATGGTGGTTTTTAGATCCACCAAATGTGGATCTAAAAATTGAATGGCTCTTGGTTGCTATTTTTGGCAACCAAGGCAACCACACATGGTTGAGAGTTATAGAGAACTCTAGGCTAGATATTTTCATATAGATGGTGTGTGTGGGTGTGTGTGGGTCGAAACTTAGGTGGCTAGGTTGATTAGGTTGGGTTCTAGTGGGGTTAGGTCAAGGTAGGTCTCAAATTAGGGTTATAAACCCTAATTCACTAAGGTAAAGTGAAATTAAACTTAATACAAGTTTAATTGGGTGCGTGGAAACTTAATTGAGAGTAAAACAACTCAATTAAGTCAGGTCTAGGTCAATTGGACTCTCACTGAGTCCAATTGGACAGTGTGTGCTGAGATCAAGGCTCAATTGGACTCAATGAGTCTAATTCAATAGGCTGATGGAATTGACTAAGATCCAAGTAAATTAGGTTTAGTGAGGACCTAATTAGGTCCTTAAGGAGGTCTATAGGTGATGTACTAGGGTTAGGGCACCTTAATTTATGTTCCTATGGGGTTGGAATTGGGTTTAGGGACCTAGAGATCCAAGATCAAGGCTTAAATCTCAAAATAGGAATTGGAGAGCAGTATCAGACGTCTAATAATGGAATCAGATGTCTTATGCTAAAAAATCAGAAGTCCAGACTTGTTGTCTGGACGTCCAATCAGAGTCAGGAAGGATTTCGGGTTCTGTTTTGGGTATCCTGCAGAAATTGGATGTCTGACAATGTGTCTGGACGTCCAATAACACTGCAGAAGTGGGTTTGAAGTGTGTGGGAGTTGGCTAAGGGTCCTGGACGTCCTATAACTTATCTGGACGTCCAGATAAGGGTTGGAACTAGGGTTTTAGGGCTTCCTAGGGTGTTGTGACCTAATCTAAGGGTGGCTAAGGCTTGGGGAAGTCTCTACGCTATCCTAGGGCTAGGATGGACCTAAGCTCTTAACATTTTACTGCTTTATTTTTACTTAATAGAGTAGAAAACCTTTAACCCCCTTACATTATTATTCCTACATGTAAACTAGGCCTTCTGCTCCAACTCTGTTGCAACTCTTGTTATTCTAGATCCAACTTCAGATCCTGCTCCAAATCCTGCTCCAGATCTGCTTATTGCCTGCGATCAACATAATTCACTTAATCAGCACATTATAACATTATTTTATGCATAGCTAAAGGAAAGCAGTAAAGATGCAGACAATGCATATGTATGCGTGAATAACCCTAACTTATGCTAAGTTCTAACTTAATCTAGGTCAATTAAGACCTATGATTGCTGCGTAATCACCTCTCCCTGCCATGAGCTATGCATGGCTTCCTCTTCTTTAAAAAGACCACGGTTTCTTCTTCTCAAAATAGCCTGGTCCCCAGCCAATAAAACCCAATGCAGCTTACTTCCAAGCCACCACCTCCTCCCCCTCTCCCTCCATACGCAGGACCTCCTCCTCAGAGGAGACACTCTGCGGGTAGGAGTCTTCAATGTGGTGCACACCCACCACCATGAAACCACCACCGCCCAGCTCTTCAAAGAGCCGGTGGCCATGGTGGCCTTTGGTCCCTGTTTCAAGTTCCAACCATTCCCAGCATTGGAGCTGAGCTTCAAGCTTAGAAGCTCAAAGCTCCGCACGCAGCAGCAGCAGCAAGGTGGCAGCAGCAAGGCACACAGCAGCTGCTCCAGCCCCTTCCGCGCATGCCTGTAGGCTGCCCTCACCTCCAGCGCGCGTCGGCTGGCACCATCGCCTCCAGCTTCTCCGCGCGCCCTGTCGCGCTCTCTCTTCTGCAACCGGCCACCGCACGCCACTGCAGCAGCCGACCATGCTTCACCGCACCCCTGCCAGCACCCGCAAGCCTCTGCGCAAGTAGCAGGCCGCCCTCGCCCTCCACCTCGCACGCCAGCTGCTCTCTCCGCACACTCTACCGTGACATCCTGCCCGCAAGCCACCAGCCGAAGCCACTCCACTGCACACGTCGAGCCATCTGCACTCACAGCACCTACAGTAGGCGGTGGCGCGGCTCGCCCGACCATTGTAGCCATTGTTCATGCGTTTCTGCAGAACACTGTGGCTACAGTGGGGTGACCGATGAGTTTCTCACTTAACCGGTCACCTGACGTGCTGCTACCGCCGTTCGCCCGCGCACGCGTTCAGTTCCACGTCGCCTGCACCCGCCCGCTTCAGCATCTGCGAGCGCCTGCTTCCTTCGCCCACGTGCGCCCGCCTCTCCCAGCGCCTGCCTTCGCCTGCCGCACTAGCCCACGTGTGCC
Organism: Thalassia testudinum; assembly: GCA_037157565.1. NCBI lineage: Eukaryota > Viridiplantae > Streptophyta > Magnoliopsida > Alismatales > Hydrocharitaceae > Thalassia > Thalassia testudinum. The sequence continues at coordinate 104,251,940 of JAZHRO010000063.1, forward strand.
TCTTTGCGTAGCGCTGTGCGCTACGACCTCTCCTCTCCTCTCCCCCACTCCCGTCTGCGTGCTGCGGCCTCTTCTCTCCGTGCGCATACATGCCTGCACGCGTGCGTGGAAACCTTCAGACGATGCTCCACGGCCTCAAACGGCTTAACTCACCTCTTCTTCACAGCAGCACCCTCTCTCTCACAGCACTCTCTTGACCGACGCTTACACACACATACACTCACACTTCCATACACACACACACCTATACACTATTATATACATACGTATACATATACATATTGATATATATACATATACTTATATACATACATATATATATAAATATATACTTATATCTATATAAATATATATATAGTATTTATATATCTAAGTATTAGTATACATATATATATATACATATATCTATATACTTATATATATACATATATATTTACATATATACATATACTTATATACATATATCTATATATATATATTTATACATATATCTATACATATATTAGTACTTATATAAATATGTATTAGTCTATATACATACACACACACACACATATATATATATATATACATCTATATACCTATATATATATTTACATATATATACACATATACTTATACATACATTTATATACATATATATATATATATACACAAATATACATACATATATACATATATATATACATATCTATCTACATATATCTATATACATATATTACTATATGTATATACATATATATACATCTATATAGTATTATATACATACATATACATATACATATATATATATATCTATACATATACTTATATATATATATACATATACATATATATATATATATAACTACATATAGACCTACATATTTATAACCATATATACATATATATTTATTTTCACATTATTTACCATACGTGGTATCGCGGGAATATCTGCACCAGTTGCTGATATTCCCCGATACACGCATACAAAAAGCATGTTCACACACATCTTCCACCATCCACCTTACACTCCACGTGGCACCTCATCCTGTCGGTGACGTCTTTCTAGACGACGACCGACTCGACACCGTGCTACACTCCATCTCCGCCTCCACCCCCACCCCTTTATACATATATAATATATACATATATATATATACACTATATTTACTTTATTTCTATTTCGCTTTCCTGTTAGTGAAAAGATAAAAAAATATATATAAAAGAGAAAAGATAATCCTTGACTTGCAGGTACCCCGTCTTGCAAATAGCAAGACCTGTTTTGGAACCTTGTTTTGGCTCAAAGCCAAGAACCTAATTTTGAGGGTGTGCCTCAAGGACCAAGATTATTAGAAAAAAATCTAAATAGAAAAACACCAAAAACACAATAAACGAACGGAAGATACTCATTGTAGGAAAGGCGTAGAAACTTGACTTGTACCCCACTTCCCTGAATTCGACCCTGGGCCTAAAAGTGACCAAGATAAAATCAAGTAGGCTAGGTTAAAAATTTTGTAAAGGGATGGTTAGGTCCGATTTAGGTTAACCACTATACACACCTCAACGATAAAATCACAATATTAACAACCTAACCGGCTTCGACACCAGTAAGATCCATATATCTTCAGCATCAGTGCTAACCAAATCATCTGGAGATGTATTCCTGATACCGAGGTCAATGATATAACCTTTTTCTGGCATTACCAAGCCTACGGTGGCCATTTTTCTGGGCACAAAACCACAATGAAAATCCTCCAGTGCAGCTTTTATTAGCCTACACTCTTCAAGAACACATACAATTACCATAGGGCATGCGCTCATTGCCAAACCTTAGGCAACATGAGCCATTGCGATATGATGCCCTTGACATATGGGGATTGATTTCATGGGTCCATTCCAAAATTCAAACAGTTCCAAATATATCCTTCTAGCTGTGGACTACGTGTCTAAATGGATAGAAGTCATTCCGACCTAAACCAATAATCATAAAGTGGTGATCAAATTTATTCATGAGAACATCTTTCCCCAATACAGTGTCCCACGAGCAATCATCTCTAATGAGGGGACCCATCTCATGAATGTGCACTTCCAATCCCTGTTGAAGAAATATGGGGTGTCGCATCAGATTTCAATTGCATATCATCCCAAACTAATAGACTAGTTGAGCTCTCCAAGTGGGAGATCAAGAAAATTCCTCAGGTCATTGTCCGACTTGATAGAAAAGATTGGTCAAATCGACTTCCAGAAGCATTGTAGGCCTATAGGACCTCCCATAAAATCTAGCTAGGAATATCTTCATTCAGACTAGTTTATGGGAAGGCATGTCAACTTCCTATAGAAATGGAGCACAAGGCCTATCAGGCAATACAAAAGAGCAATTTGGATCTCGGGAAGGCTAGAATCCACCGCTGATTGCAAATGAATGAGATTGACGAACTACGCAATGATGCATGCGAGAACTCACATATCTACAAGGAGTGGATTAAGTTTCTTCATGATAAGCACATTTCACGAAAGACTTTTTATCCTGGTCAAAAAATGCTTCTTTTTAATGTCGAACTCAAGCTTTTCCTAGGCAAACTAATTTCGAAGTGGACCGAACCTTTTCTAGTCTAGAGAATCTTTGGAAATGGAGCTATTGAAATTAGTGAACTCAATCAAGATTCGAACCCTTTTGTAATGAATGGTCAAAGACTAAAACCATTCCTTGAGCTGATCGATTCGAACTTGGCTGAAGAATCTTTTAATCTCCATTCCTCTTGAGCAGCATTACGCCCAGCTGATGGCGATAAACTTAGTGCTTAACAGGAGGCAACCCGTCATTTGAAAACATAAGACCTTTCTTATCCTTCTTAAACTGCATTCCAATTACACTTTAGGGATCATACTTTAAAACAACTGACTCCACCTCTAATATTCGTATTGGAGCTTGAAATCATTCACAACAGCCATTTTGACCTGACCACCCACCCATGTAAACCTATTCTAAAATATGAACTAAGTTGAATTCTGATGAACGGGATCGTACACAAAAAGATTTTGTTTGAAACATGTTGTTGCAATTGCGTAAAAATTCGTCAATCAGATAAACTTTAACTGAAACTCTAGTGAGTCCTGGCTCGAGCACGGCGAGGCAAACATTTGATCAAAATTCACGTTTATAATTATTGTCACGAAGTAGATTAGCTGGTCAAATTAGATCTACACTAGCTATTCTACTTAAAGAATAAACAATAGAAGAAAGAAAAAGAATAATACAAAGAAAGAGAAAATAGGGAGAGAATGAACAAGTATTTCACAACCATAGCATTATGTCCATTACATCTACTTGCTACACTAGAAAGCTAAAAATCTACACTAGAAAGTGATAAAAAGAGAGGGATGAGAAAATCCTCGTCGACTGCATAGAGGGCGAGTCACATCGATGGAGCACCCAAGCGATGGGGATGAGATGTTGGACGAGAGAGAATGGAGCTAGAAGATGGAGGATGAAATAGGGCAGCATCGCAATGGGATCCGCTTCCAGAATGGCGATGAGAGGACAACCGTGGGCACTCCACGAACAGGGATGAAAAAATGGAAAAATTATGTCTAAGACTCTAGTAGAGCATCCTAGGTATGGGACTAGCTCTTTAGAGCTTTGGAGTGGGTGAGAGGAGAAGAGAAGGGATGAAGAAAAACTGGAGGGTGTAAGGGCTTTATATAGTTGAATATATGAGGGTAAAAGAGGCATTTTAACTTTCAAAAATTAAATCTATTGCCTTTAGTGATGGATACGTGCGTCACTATAGACACACGTCACTGAAGCATCGCCGATCGCATGATCCACATGCTGCCACGTCGCCATTCGCTCACTTTCAACCGTTTAAGCCTTCATCGTGCTCAATCGACGTCAGCCGTTCGATCGAATAGATCGCACGAGGTCAATTCCTCTTCAACAGTTACATGTGCTCACGTGTGATGGCAGGTCAAATGGTGTGTCATCTCGCATGTGCACGCTGCGCTTCCTTCTAGCGCCCATAGTTGCACCACATGGCTGCACCCCACCTGCACATTGCCGATCCAACAGTTGTATTTTGATTGGCATGGGTGCTCTGATCGAGGCATGTTTAGCGAATTAAAATTAGGGTTTGGAGGACCCATCGTCGTAGCTCGCAAAACACGTCTATCAAATAAAATTTATTATCGAAACTCGAAAAGTGAGTCCCGAGTCGAACATAGGGAGGCAAACGTTTGGTTTTGAAAATCTGCGTCTCTTTTATTTCTTTTTGTCATTTTTTATCTTTTCTAATTTTTCAATTTTTAGAAAACAAGAGATCAGGTCAATGAATTCTAGCTAATCTACTTGCAACAATATAAGAGAGAGAGGGAGAGAGAGCGAGAGAAACAATCATCTATTTATCAAGAATTGTTTGTTACAACTACGAAAGTAGAAAATCTACACTATGAAAGTGTAAAAGGATAGAGAGAGGTGACAGAAATCCCCCTCGACAGTCGCTCGGAAGACGACTCGCTCTAACGTCGCCTGGAGGAAGGTGGTGAGGAGTGGGATGAACGGGGATGGAGTTGAAGGACAGAGGGTGGCGTAGGATGGTGTCGTGGTGAGGATCTTCTTCCCGAAAGATGGTGAGAGGATGGCCACAGGATGCTTCATGTATGGGGATGAGAGGAGGGAAAACTATTTGATTTTCTACTCTAGAGGAGCATCCCGGGCTTGGGACAAGCTCTCTCTGGAGCCTTGGAGGTGGTAAGAGGAAGAAAGGAAGAGATGAAGAAAAATGGGAGGGGTGGGGGTCCTTTTATAGTGGAGGAAAGAATCAAATTCGTATACAAGATATTTAGTGAGTCATAAACGTCGCTGAAGATTCATCGCAAACGTCGCTGAAGATTCATCGCAAACGTCGCTGAAGATAGCCTATGCACCCACCCACTGCTACGCTGGAGCGTGCTCTGCGTGCGTGCGCACCCACATTGCTGTGCTCATGCGGTGGCGTGTGCCGTTGAATGGGCGGCTTGGGTTGTAGCAAGTTGCACGATCTGGGCCATCCATCTTCTTTCTATTGTCGGGGCTGCTACAAAGGTCGGATTAAGTTGATTTTCATGTCGTTGAGCTGTAATCGTCAATCCGAATCCATCCGTATGGTTGGATTTGTCGTTTTATGCTCCAGATTACGTCACCTTGTCCCTCGACGGTTGATCTTGCTTGGATTGCATATGGTGTTACGGGACTCCGATCGAGGTGATTTCAGAGGCGTTGGACTCCGATCGTCGTCTTGATTAGATCTGTATAGTCAGATTGTCGATTTGAGGCTCTGAAATAAATATCCTTCTCTCCTGACCATAAAAAGGACATAATTAACCTAAATTATATACAACTACTCCAAATGCAGAATGATGCATGCTATGCAATATTTATAATATGGAACGCAAATCTAAGCCTAGGAACATGCATAAATAGGCATTTTAACCTAAATAGATGTGTCTATATCATACCCGCATGCTGATCTTTTTCTAGTCCCTAGCAAAATTAAACTACATGCTATGTATAAAAATAAAATTAAGATTAGATTGCTTAAGCCTAAGTCTTTTTTTTTTTTTTTTTGAAACAGAAAGGAGAGCTATCGTCCTACGATAGTAGTCCAGAGCAATATATTATGTTCAAAGCAAGGGAGATTACAAAAAGGATCCCCAAGAATGTATGAGGGACCAGCACTCTCTTACAATATTCTCACAACATACCGGCCTCACCTGAAAAAGTCTCTCATTCTTTGCCTTCCATACACACCAAAAGGTATCAACCATGTGGACATGTGGTTTCCCTCTCACCTCAAAACCATGCCAAATAGAATCCCACTCTGGTAATGGTTCCTGACAAATTTTTCTCCAGATGACATCAGTGACAAGGCAAGAAGAGAAGAGGTGATTTACATCATCAGTGCCCATCTCACATAAAAATCACACAAGATGATCAGTACCCAATCTTCTGTAGCGTAGATCACTTGTGATTAACCCATCTCTCCTGCACAACCAATGGAAAATTTGTACCTTGAGAGGAATTTTTAGCAACCATATCTTCTTGTCAATGGAATCATGTCTCCATCCCTCTTCAAAATTTAAAATTCTATTATATCCAGTTTGGACACTATAGATCCCCTCCTACAGATATCTGTCCTCCAATCCAGGCCTAGGTCTGAAACTTTCAAGGTCTGATAAAAGCCTTCTCTTTTCTTCCCATTACCGGGTAGCTCTTTTGCTGCTGCTGGACTCCACATCATCCAGATTCCAACTGCTGCTGCTGCTGCAGGACCAGATCTTGCTGACCGTAGCATCCTTGTTAGCTGCTGCAGCAAAAGCTCTCGGATAGAGCTCCTTCAAGACCCCCATTTCAGACCATTCCTCCTTCCAGAATCTGAAAGACCTACCATCTCCAAGTGATGGTTGTAGTAGATGGAAGTGATCAGCCAAAGCCTTAGTTACAGATTTCTAGAAAGGTGATGGACAGTTGGGTTGAAGTCTGGATAACCTGCTATTGGAAGCTCCATACCTATCTTTGATCAGAGTAGACCACGGTTTTAGATCACCTTGCAGCAGCTTAACAGCCCATTTGAGCAGTAAGGCATCATTAAAATGCTGCAAGGACTTGATCCCAAGACCACCCATCTCCTTAGGATAGCAGATTTGATCCCATTTGAGAGGCTGAAGGAAGCTGTCCTTATGTCTAGCTCCCTTCCAAAATAATCTCTTCCTCATCACATCTAATCTTTTCCAAATGGATCTCGGTGCTTTGAAAATGGAGAAGTAGAAGACAGGGATGGAGGTGATCATCGAATTGAGCAAGATAAGCCTTCCACCTTTGGATGAAAACCTGCTATGCCAACCATCAAGTTTCATAGAGATCTTGTCAAAAAGGCAATTCCAATCACCTCTCTTCAACCTGGAAAACGTCAAAGGCAGCCCAAGATATCTAATAAGAAGACTAATGCAGGGAGTCATTAGGATGGCTGCTAAGGCTTCTTGCTCCTCCTCAGATAAACCAAAGCAGACCAAACTAGATTTGTCCCTTTTTAACCTCAGTCCAAAAAGCTCACCAAAGATATCAACCAGATGATGCAGAGCCAACGCTCCATCCATGGATCCTTCAACAAAAAAGACAGTATCATCTGCATACTGAAGAATGGGAGCCAGACTGTTCCTACAAGATAGTGAATATCCTCTGACAAGACCCGCTTCAGAAAGCTTACAAGCAAACCAAGCTAAACTGTCAACTACCAAATTAAAGATCAAAGGGGCCAGGGGACATCCTTGCCTAATGCCACATTGAGGCTAGATCCATGCACCACAGGGTTTCCCATTTATTAGAGGGGTAAAGGAGGCAGTGGTAATACATCTCTTAACCCAAGTTATCCAAGTAGAGGGAAAGCCCCTTCTTTTAAGCACATCCCATAGATAATGCCAACTGATTGAATCATAAGCCTTATGAAAGTCAACCTTCCCCAGGAAGGCCTTGCATCTTCTTTTATGCCAGCCACAAACCATCTCTTGGGCCAAGATAAAAGATTCTTGTAGGGATCTACCCGGGAGGAGAGCAGACTGAGCAGGATGGATCAAATCTTGCAATACAGGCCTCAACCTATTTGCCAGGACCTTGCCAATCACCAAATACAGGGAGTTAGAAAAAGCAATGGGTCTAAATTCCTGGAAGGATTCAGTACCCGAGGTTTTTGGCAAAAGAAACAGATAAAATCTATTAATTCTTTCAAAGCCAAAATTGCCACTTTGGAATTCTCTAATTACTCCATAACCTCTGAGCCCACAATGTCCCACAGTTCTTTGTAGAAGAACACCTGGATTCCATAAGGACCAGGCAATCCTTCGCAGTTGAGGTCTTTAATAGCCTTCAAAACTTCAGCTTCAGCTATAGGTTCAATCAGGCTGGACCCCTGAGACTCATTAATCATGGGTAGATCATTTGCTGTCATTCTCCAGTTGCCCCTACCTGCAGCTCTTGAAGATTCCTTGAAGTATCTGACGACCTCAGCTCTGATATCAGATAAGGAGGTAATTCTCTACCCCTCTATAACCATCGACGAGATCAGATTTGTTCTCCTCCTAGAGCTAGCAGCCAAATGAAAGAATTTGGTGTTTGCATCCCCCTCACTTAGCCATAGCTGCCTAGATCGCTCCCTCCAATCCATCTCCAATTTCAGGTCCTCTTCAATTACCACCCCCTGCCATCTTCTTCTATCAGCAAGATCCAGTTCAGACAAATGATCCACAGCTTCCTTGGTATCCAGTTCTTGAATTTTCAGCAAGGCCTCCTGATGCTTCTGATGTCTGAGAACTGAGACAATATCTCCATATTCCTTCAGCATGCCTTTCAAAGCCATAAACTTAGAAGCCAGTCTGGAGGTGGCTGTGCCTTTACCTTGCTGTGACCTCCACCAACTGGCAAGCATGCCTCTGAACCCTAGTTCCCTCAGTCAAGATCTCCTAAATTTAAAGTAGGATCCAGCCACCACTTGCTCAGCATTGTCCCACACCAAAGGTGTATGGTCAGAAAATGGACGTTCAAGACCACACACAAATGACATCTGGAAGAGATCCAACAACTCAACATTCCCAAAAAATCTATCAATCTTGGACATGAGCCCATTGCCATTCCTCCAAGTGAACTCAGCCTCTGATGAGGGAAATTCACACATCCCCAAGGCCTGAACCACCAACTGAAATCCTGTGGAGGAACTGTCGACCACCCCATTGGGTCTGTCACTCCCCACTAAAGTACAATTAAAGTCACCTCCAACAAGCCAAGCCTCCCCACCTACAAATTCTGTAGCCAGATTCCAGTCCTCCCACAGTTCCTGCCACCTGTTAGGATCGTTTGGCCCATACACACCTGTCACATAGAAGACACTGTCCCCCTGGCCTCTTGTGAATCTACATGTTAGAAGGTGCCTAGCCACAGAAACCTCCTATAAGAACAGCATCTGCTTCTTCCACCAAATGGCAATTCCCCCAGATTTGCCATTAGAATTGACCACCACAAGGTCATTTGCAGATCCTGCCCTCATCTCTTCCCATGCCCTATCAGACGCACAATCAATGTGTGTCTCCTGAAGGATGGAACAATCAATTTCCCATTCACGCAGATATCTAAGTAGAGACCCCCTCCTGCTTCTATCATGCAGCCCACGCACATTCCAGCTCAGGACCTTCGTTTGGGAATCATGTCTATCCCCTTCCTAGCTACAGAAGTCCTGCTAACCTTCATCACAGCTGCAACGACTGATTCATCAACCTTTTGTGTGGGAGTGTGCCTTCTAAGCCTCAGCTTATAGGGAGGTTTCCCACTCCTAGCAGTAGAAGGAGTCTTTGACTTCGAGTGCATGACTTCAGCCATAGGAGAACAGATCTGCAAGTTCAAGGAACTCACAGTGGGGTCCACCATATCAGAAACAACAGGCTCATTAATCACAGTCATAGTCATCCCTTCATCAGGCTCACCCAGATGGGTTTTCAGATCCTCAACCACAACTTAATTAGACATAATCGTTTCCTTCCCATTAGCATCCACCATTGCGGCTGCGTCTTGGATCAGGGGTACATCAGCTACATTATCCCTAGCTTCAAATCTCATCTCCTCAATTCCCAGGCTCCCCACCTCATCTACCAATTCCCTCTTTTTCGAGCATTCTACCACCACCTCCTGACAGTCACCATGTGGTTGCAAGGAAGGTGTTTTGTACTTTTGCACCTCAACATAGGAGGGGAGGTCTTGGATCAGAGATACTTCAGCCACACCTGCCAGAGCTTCAGTCCTCGTCTCCACAACCCCCAGGTTCCCTACCTCATCCACCAATTCCCTATCTTTAGAGCATTCTGCCACTGTATCCTGATTAACACAATTTGGTTGCAAGGGAGGAGTTTTAGTTTTCAGCACCACAGCATAAGAGGGGGGGCGATGTCTAGGCACGACCTCTCGATCTGCCACAATAAAATTCAGAAGGAGCATCCAAGAACTGCCCCCACATCTGAGGATCAGTTTATCAGGAATGGCACCAACCCTGAAGACCTTCACCCTTACATTCAGAACACTGGCATCTCCTTCAGTCAGACCAACAACAGCATCCACGGCCACAGATGCAAACCCAGCTATCATGTTTTCCACCACCTTCCTAGATCTCAAATGCAGAGGCAGACCTCTGATCTCAAGAACACCAGACCTGGGGGCTATTTTTTGAGGGGGATGTTCAGGTAGAGATCCATCAAAAGGGGATACCAGCTGCCAGATCACTGATAGGTCACTCAAGATGCTAGTATGAAAATAATATCTTTCAACATCTCCCGCACCCACATCAAACAGCACAAATTGCGATGAAGAAATAATCGCAATCTTCCAAGCATCAGTTGATAGAGGAAGAGATCTCACCAATTGCCAAATTTTGTCCATCAATATGGTGCCCATCATGACTACTCCAATCAATGCACTACGTAGAGCCAGCTCTGCCACCTTGACATCCTCAGTCAGGGGAACCTCCACATCCATAGCGCATCCCCCGAGCATTACGGGGGGAAGGGCATCTGCAACTCACCCCTAAGCCACGAAGGTGTATTGCAATCCCTGCCCCTAGAACCATCACAGGTCGCCAGGCAAGCGTCCCGTTTGTGACCAGACCCTCCAAACGCCAAACACAGCAATGGACGCCGGCAGGTCGCCGCCAGGTGCCCCCGAAGCTGACATCTATAGCAAGTCACCTCCCTTCGACTTCTGCCCCAACCATCTCGAAAGTCCCTCGTGCCCAGGTTCCTAACTCCACCAGGGACATGGACGCCATACGCCTTCCTGCACCAAGATCGCGGATGCCATACCGCCCATCCATCAGAATCATCGACACCGGCACCGGGCCCCCTCAGGCGGCCGGCCATCCAATTCGGACTTTCCCGCCCAAAGGGGAATTCAAAATTTCTCCCAATCTTTTCCCCTCAGACTTCAATTGGTTGCGACCGAAAAAAGGCCTAAGTCGTTTATTAACAATAGAAAATTTCAACTAAGGTCCTAAGCTACAAAGACTCAACAGTACCCGGGTGTCTACTAGAATGGAGACCGCCCAAGTCCTCGCCTTATTAGAAAAGGGAAGATACATTTTTTATTTTACTTCTTTTCTAAATTTTTTGTACTTTTGGAGTTTGAGAGTTCCAGGATAACTTTTTACGGCTACCCGACCCGCCCAAGACTCGAGAAGGACTTTAAGTGCTAAGCATCTAGTTAAAAGAGTGAAAGACTCACTAGGTGGCCGTTAAAACAAACTTCGGGTTTCTACGACCTAAGGTGACCCTGCTTAGAGGTTTATCTTTTCAAATGGTAGCTTTCTCCCTACTTTTATTTATGGGGTCAACACAAGGGAGAACCCAGTGTATATCTCCTCAGTTTATTCTACTTCCCCGCTTCTTCCCTAAGTGTTTTGGGAATTATTGTGCATTTTTATAAGCTGGGCACTGGACAACCAGCCAATGGGCAGTTACCCATGGCAACTTGCAAGCCATACTTGTGCGGTGAAGTGTAGTTTTATTTGTTTATTTTTTTTTTATTTTCTCCTTTTTTTATTTTTTTCTATATTTTTTTCTAAGTAGGTGACTTCCCTGATCTAAGATTTACCTAAAGGTAGTACGACGAAAATGGTCTTGTTGTTGGACTCTAGACAATTGGCTGATGAGTTGTTACCACCGACAACTTGCCAGCCATACCACCCTAGATAGTTTATTAGCTACCCAATTTTCGAAGAAACCACCAAAAAGTGAGTCAGCGTAAAAAGTGTATAGATGCATAGGCTTAAAGTCCCCTCAAATCAGAGGGTGGGTTAATAAGTTGTATACTTATTACCCAAATTTATTGACCAATTTAAAGTAGAATTACTTGGCATGGGCTCGAGACTAAGTTCACATTCCAGTGGACGCCTAGGCTAATTAAGCCTGAAGACTTGACTAGTCTAAGTGTTTAGGTCCTATTATATCATTTCCTAAAGTTAATAACTTCCAAAAGCCTAAGTTATCGTCTCTTAATTCTTCTTTTTTTGTCTTTTTGAATTTTCAAATTTTTTTTAAAGAAACTAAAATAAATTCTACGGAGTTAACAAAATGATTTCAGGATAAAGTATCTACCCCCCCATGCCTAATTGATGCAATGTCTACATTGTAAAAGCAAAGGCATGAAAAGGGTGGAGTAAACAGAATATCACCTGAATTTCGTGAAAATTCGGTTAGCTCCGTAGAGAGAAGAGAGTATACAGACGTGCTAAGTTTAATGCCTTTAGCTAGGCATAATATACATACAAAGAAGAAATTAAGAATTCATAAGTGCAAGTCAAAATCAAAATAAAAATATTGATACTCAAACCCTCCAGCAGAAGATGTCCACAGATGTGGACCAGATTATGGTGCAGACCCATGCCCCAGGGTTGAGTGGTTCTAAGGTTTTAGATGAAAATCACCCAGAACCTAAGATTATTGTGTTTGTAGGGTCGGGCCTACGGTTTAGTGGTGTGCAACCCAAAACCAAAGTGTCGGACAACGGGTAAAGATGGTTCAATAGGTTTGGATGTCCACTTGACGTCCAGCTCAGAAAAATAATCAATTATTTCGAGCTTAGGTTGCACGTGAGAGATATCATAAGGGTCTTGGTAGAAAGTAGGTGGTTTCAGGTTCATAGGTACCCTTAGATCCAAAATCAAAGTTCCCTCAGAATTAACCTCCCAAATATTTATTTCAACAATTCTATCCTTCAACATCAAGGTTTCTAGGACCTCCAGATCGTTGTACACCCCATCTAAAATACCCAAGTCCAATAATTGTGGCTCAATTAGGATTGACTTGGGTTTGGTGATCTCAAGAATATCATAATTCAGCTCTTTAGGGTGTAGTTGAGGAATGGGGCAACTGATTGAATCATGAAGATTTGAATCGTCCAAGTTAGCCCCAACATGATCATAATCTTCAATGATAAGGCTATCAAATAGTTCGCCATGCTTATCGAGTCCGATTGTCTCACTAAAATCCTCTTCCTTAAGTTCAAGTCAGACTTCACCAAAAGACTCTTCACCCTCAGAGTCAAAGAATTCATGATCCTCATTTATATAAGTCTCAAAATCGCATGACATTTCCTGATCAAAAGAGACATATTTTTCCTCGCTCCCTGGCTCAGGGATCTCAGGTGAGAAACTCGATTCATCCTCAAAGGGTTGCTCTAGACCAACCTAGTCATCTCCAATCTCAGAATATGTATCCCCCCGATAGGTGCCTGATGAGAACCTCATCATGAGCCATAACTAGCTCATTTTGACCTAATACAGAGAATAAAAGCTCCTACATAACCTTAGAAAGGCTTGGCTCAGAGAGATTCTGAGTTTGCAAAGAAAACATAAACTGAGGGGTAAAAATGCAATTTCACCAATCCGATCTGAAAATAGGGTAACACAGGGTCCAAACATAGGTCAAAACAACCTAATAAGAAGAAAAGTGGGATGAAATGACTCAATAAGGGCTACAGCAACTCCAAGGAATTAAATAACAGCCTGTAACCCTAAAAACAAACCCACTTCAATTCACGTGGTTCAAGTAAGGTAAAAATCAAATAAACCCTCTAAAATTCATATAAAAAATAATCTCTAGGGTTTAGGACTTTCAATTTGGCCTTAGGAACCCATTTTGACCTACATTGAGAACCATGCCCAATTAACAACTTAATTTGGGTTTTTGCATAAATTGACCAGTCAAACAAGGTTTAATCTAGAAATAAAATTCACCATTAGAATCCTTAGGTCCTAATTAGTCATGTATAAAAACTTGGGCCTAGGAAGAAACCTTCTTGACGAACTTTTCATTTTGGTCCTCATCCATTACTTTTTGACCCTCAACTTTTGAAACCCTCGCATTTTGGCCCCTAATTCTTCATCATTTTTTGCATTTTGGTCCTCCCTTCAAAACCCTACGCAGTGCCATACTCCGGCGAGGCATGGCGCCGCGCAGGGTGAGGGCGACCCCCTGCCTAGACAACGGGGTGTTCCCTGCGACGTCTGCTGTCGCAGGGACACCTCCACGATCTCTCCCATCGCCCACACCTTCCGTACGAACGCGTGGAAGGTATGGGTCGCGATCCGGCCATCCTCCGGCGAGGGAGGCACATCATCTCCCTCCGCCCTCCTCTCTGATTTCACCTCTATAAAAGCCACCACCATCTGCCGCTTTCGGCAGCTCGGATCTGACGGAGACACTCCCCTAAATTCCTCCCTTCCCACTCTGACAGACGCCCCCTTGCTCCGGCGGCCATCTACTCCTCCTCATCGCCCTGCCGCACTACCAGCAGCAGGGTTACCTTCCCTCGATCCTTCTGCGTCACACCGCACCCAGCTGGCGCCTCTTCGGTCCCTTCCTCGCCGCCGCCCTTCCTCTGGGCAATTTCTTCTCCGGGGACAGTTGATACGACTGTCGCCTGCGCCAACCCCTCCTCGTCCAGCTTAGCAGGTAGAACTTCTCCTCTTCCTCCCCTCTTTCTTTTCCATACTGAAACCCTTACTGTTGGCCCCGATTTCCCACCGATCACCCTCACCTTCTCCACCTCCGGCAAAACTCCGGCGAACCGCTCCCATCGCTCCAGCACCCCACATGGCTCACCGACCTGTGCATAACCTCCACCTCGTCACCCTGATCCTCTTCCACCCCTCCTCTTCCCACCAAACGCCCTCTGCAGATCCACCAAACACACCCACTTCTCCGCCCGCAGTTTGACCTAGGGCGATCCGTTGGCTCCACCACGCCCATTGCAAACCATCAAACCACCTTCGCCGTGCCACGGCGAAGGTCCCCCGCCTGTCTGATTAGGCCAAGAGGCCATTCTTCTGTGACCAGGTGACTCGCCCGCCGTCGCCATTACTGAGCAGGCGGAGCTCCTTCGCCTGCAGGTGCAGGCACGCCTTCGTCCAGATTTGACTCCCAGGTTGCGCGGGGCGTCCGCGAAACGTCCCAGGCTCGCAGTTGGGGCGAAGGCCGCGCGTGAAGCCACGATCGCCCACTGCTCCCTCCGCGACGGGCGCTCAATTGGGGTGGGACATTTAGTCCCACCTCGGAACTTCTCAGAGGTGCGCAGACGCATAAAGGCAAAAAGTGCCTTATGCTGTCTGCCTCCTGACCACGGGGTGAGGTCCCTCTCACCCGACCCGACCTCGTCCGTGACCACGCTTCGCGGACCTGGCCTGACCCGATTAAACTGACCTGCACTCCTCGCCCACCACCGCACGCCGGTGGGCCTAGACCCGGGCGCGACTCGTACCCGATTAGCCGGTTGCTCTGGGAGAGCTGTCCTAAGAGTGAACTTAGAGAGAAAGAGACGCGCGGGGGAGGGGGTTAGAGTAGGTTTTGCCCTCTGACTCTGAATTCTTGAGTGTGCAGGCATAGGTGAAGAAGGAAGCTAAGGGAGACACTGTAGCAACAAGCGGTTTAAGTCGTCTGATTTAGAAATCAGAAGACGTCCTAAAGACAGGTGAAGGCAAAGAAGAAGAAGGAAGGTGAAGCAGAGGAAAGGGAGGAACACAGAGCCGCCAAGTGCAGAAACAAAAAGCAAAAGAAGAAGAGAAGCAAGAAGAAAAGAAGAAGAAGAGCACGGGAGGAAGATCTGAGGCAAGAAAAGAAGAAACAAAGAAAATAAAAAGAAGAAAAAGACAGGATCATCCAACCAAGAAATAGAGGAAGGACACGAAGAACAAAAGCCAAAGAGGAGAGAAGACAAAGAGGAAGAAAGAAAAAAAGAAGAAGAAGAGCCAAACTTTCATCTCTCTCTCTCTTTATTTTTGTAATAGAACATGTATATCTCTAGAATACAACTTGCTCCCTGAGTTCGACCTCGGGAACTCTTTTATTTTCCGAGTAAAAAATATCTGTAATGATGGCAATAACTAGCTGTACTACAACGTAATTTCTACAACAAAACCTAGTTATCGGTCGATCGTCACTTTGGCACCGTTGCCGGGGAGCAATAGCTATTCTAGAGGTAAACATTTCTATTTCTTTTTAGTTCTAATAATCTCCTCTCTTTTGTGCAGCTACAGGAAATAAAGAAGACAAGCAACCGCACGACAACCACTCCGAGGACAGGTAATTTTTTCTTTCCTCTCGCCATTAACCCCTAAACTCTAAAGAGGAAGAAGAAAAGAAAAGAACAAGCAATATAGGGCTAACCTGTCTTCTATACTTAGTAAACCATAAAAAGTTGCATGTTTTCAACCCATTATTCCTGCACACTATTAAGGGTATTTAAGGGCTAACACATTCTTGCTTGAACCCTAATTACCCAACAAAGAACTAACTGGACCAAATAGAGCCAACATAAGATTCAACATTAGGGTTTTAGAGACACACTACTTAAATCAAGAATGGAGAAAATCCAAAAGAAGTGTGCCTAAACCATTGATTGAAAATACCTATCCAAAGAAACCCTAAAATAAGTTTGGCTCTTTAAACACTTGAACCCTAAAAAGACAAAGACCTAATAAGCAAAACTAGCAAGTAAAGTTGACCATTTGGGTCAACTAACCTTCAAATTAGGTCATTGTTTGCACTTAAAAGACTAAAGTTCAAGTGGAACCCTAAGCACCTTGCTCTTGAACTAAAATTGGTAGACTTAAGAGGTCAAGATCCCCATTCTGGTCTACCTGGAACCGCAGTGACAAGAGAGGTCGGGTGGGGGAAACCCTGTAACCCGTGGGGCGCTCCACCGTGTAGGGGTCTTCGCGAGACTCACCCTCTCTGGCTGCCTAGGTAATTCTCAGGTGGTCGATCTTTCTGATCAAGGGGTCCATCTGGCCCGCACCTCTATAGTCACCCAACACATTTTTTGGGTGTCTTGATTGGGTCCAGCACCTTCTAAACTCATCTCTTCCAACAGTGCATGTACGGTAGGAGGTCCTTAAGACCACCCTTAAGACCTCCTTTAGAAATTCACTCTCGTCAAGGCCAAGCCTCGACGCCCGTGTTTGTGCAGCAACCCCCTCACATTATTCTCTCTTCTGATTCAGAACCATTTCTTCTTCTTCCCCCATCATGGCTCAGCTAGTTGAGGAAGAAAACAATCTAGAGCACCAGCTCCAGCGACTCAACGACCTCTTCCAAACTTTGTACACCCACCGCAGCGTCCCATGATGCGGGACCATTATAATCCTGCTGTGGTGGCCATCGAGCCTCGAGTCAGAATCCCGATTGGAGGACCTGATTCTGAATTGAAGCCCAATATGATTCATGCTATACCTAAATTCCATGGGCTTAATTCTGAAGATCCCTTCCAGCACATCAAACAGCTAAAGCATCTGGCCCAAACTTTTGGGTCAGACGCACAAAATCGGGATATTCTTCTCATGAAGATGTTCTCCTTTTCTCTTATGGACAAGGCCGCCCACTGGTACCAAACTCAGACCCGGCCGATCAACAATTGGGAAGAACTTCAGTCCGAGTTCCTGAAAAAGTTCTTTCCTGTTGGACGGACCAACGCCTTGCGCCATCAGATTACACACTTGATGGGTCGGCCTGGATAGGTTGTTAATATGATGTTTTTATCATTGAAATATGTATAGTGGTTAACCTAATTCAGACCTAACCATCTCTTTACAAAATTTTTAACCTGGCCTAATTGATTTTATCTTGTCACTTTTAGGCCCAGGGTCGAACTCAAGGAAGTGGGGTTAAAGTCGAGTTTCTACGTTTTCCTTAAAACGCGTCTCTTCCGTTCGTTTATTGTGTTTTTGGTGTTTTTTCTTATTTAGGTTTTTTATGGTAATCCTTGTTCTTGAGGCACACCCTCAAAATTGTGTCCTTGGCTTTTAGCCAAACAGAGTCCCAAAACAAGTCTTGCTACTCGCTAGACGGGGTACCTGCAAATCAAAGATTATCTTTTCACTTTTATACCTTTTTTTATCTTTTTACTAAGAAGGAAGCTAACAGATAGAAAGTAAATATAGTAGCTATAGATATATATTTATATGTAGTATATATATAAAGGGGTGGGGGTGGAGGTGACGATGGAGTGTAGCACTATGTCGAGTCAGTTGACGTCTAGAGAGACGCAACCAACACGACTATGTGCCGCGTGGAGTGTGGATGGAGGATGGATGATGTATGGGACCACGCTTTTTTTTGTACGCGTGTATCAGGGAATATCAGCAACTGGTGCAGATATCCCCGTGATACAGCGTATAGTAAATAACGTGAAAATATATGTACATATGTATGTATATAAGTAAATATATCTATATGTATATAAATGTATAAGTATATATGTATAGATATATATAGATATATATGTATTATATATATATATATATAGGTGTATATGTATATATATATATGTATGTATATATGTATATAGCTATGTATATATGTATATAAGTATATATATATAATACTATATAGATGTATATATATATATGTATATAGGTATATATGTATCTAGATATATATATATATATGTGTGTATATATATATGTATATAGATATGTATATATATATATATGTGTATAAGTATATATGTATATATATATAAGTATATGTATAAGTATATAGATATATATAAGTAGATATATATATATATATATTATATATATATATGTATATATATTATATATATATGTATGTATACATAACTATAGATATTACTATGTATATAAGTGTATATATATATATATATATATATATATGTATGTATATATTATATATAGATGTATATAAGTATATATATGTTACTATATATAACTATACGTATAGTGTAAGTGTGTGTGTGGGTGTGTGTGTGTGTCGGTGAAGATGTGTGTGTGTTGGTGTAGTGTGTGTCTGTGAGTGAGTGCAAAAGAGAGAGAATACGTGAGAGAGAGAGAGCGGGAGAGAGAGATCAGCAGAGAGAGAGAGCGGGCTGGAGAGATCGAGAGCGCGGACAATGGCAGCGAGTTAAGTCGTCTGCTCGCGGCGGCGGACGTCTGACGCCGAGTCGTCTCAAGGCGGAGGCGGACGTCTGAAGACGGCGGGTGCGGGCGCGCCTTCGCGCAGGGTTCTGCAGGCCTGCGCGAAGTCGATGAGCGGGCGATGGCGCGGAGGAGCGAGCGTGGAGGAGGTCTGCAGGTGGTCGCGGAGGGTCGCGGAGGGGGCAGGGGTCGGCGTGAGGCCGTAGCCAGCCGCTGCAGTGCTCGCGGCGGCGGGCTACGGGTGCAACTGCGAGGCGGACAGAACGGAGACGGAGGCGGGGAACGCCCTGCAGACGCGTGCGGAGGCGGTGAGCGACTGCGGGGACGGTCGCGGAGGGGCGGGAGGACTTGCTGCTGCTGCTGCTGGGCTGCTGCTGCCGTGGCTTCAAGCTTCGAAGCTTGGAGCGGCGGCAATGGCGTTAAAGAGAAAAAACGAAGCGAGGGAATGCACCACGCCCACCGGCTCGTCGAAGAGCTGGGCGGTGGTGCTCCCACTGTGGTGGTGTGCACCACAGTGGGTTCTCCTGCTCGCCGGGTGCCTCCTCGACGGAGGGCCGACGTATGGGAGGGGAAAGCGGTGGAGAAGATGGCTGCGGGTTTTTTCAGCAGCTGCAGCCGCTACGTCGCGAGGATGAAGCTGCAGCTACTTATAGAGGAGGGGAGAGGGGCGTGTTGGCTGCAGCAGGGAGAGGGCGTGCGAGTTGCAGCTATAGGGAGCGGCGTTGGCAGGGAGACGTGACGGGAAGAGGTGCTGCGTGGCTGCTGCATGCAGCTGCGGGAAGAGTGCAGCCGCGGGAAGGACGCAGCCGCGGGAAGGAGAGAAAAGAAGAAATCAAGAGGAAAAATAAAAAGAGGGTGATTTTGCAAGGAGGCACTTGAAAAAAAATGTAACTATGTAGGCGATTGTTTCACTCCTCTTCCTCTCTTGATTAAATGCATGCATGCAAGTGTTTTTACAAATGCGATTACAGGATCCTATTATGCAATGTTAATGCTAGAAAATAGCACAAGAAGACGTTATTACAGGCGTGTTTTGAGGTGCAAACATATACCCCCATGCCTATCTTTTGCTAGTCCCTAGCAAAATAGTATTTAGAAATGATCTTAAGCTGAAGATTTTCTTCTGAGGTGATACAGGTGTGTTTATTATGGAATATTGTGAGAACCAATTGTAAAGAAGACTACCAGTACTTTAAGTCTCACATGACATAGATCATCTCTCAACTAACCAGGACTCTTGATATTTAAACCTTAAGTACGATTTCCAGGACCCAGGAGGTTTTTGCCGTACTCGAGAGCTCAAGAGGTTATGGTTGTGCATAGTGAAGGATCAAGACTGACCAGATGAACCTTAAGACTCACTCCCAGGGTTTCACGAATTTTTAAGTACAAGTTGGTCCCAGTTTCAGCTCGTGTTTTTGGATTGACCCTTAAGATGATTACGGAAAACTCAACTCCCATTTTCTGATTTTTTTTTTGTGGCTCACCGAAAAATAAAGTATGCAGACATTTATGAGATATACTGACACTTTTAAAACATCTCTCTTTTTTTTTTCTTTTTTTTTCTTTTTTTCTTTTTTTTTTTTTTTTTTTTGAAACACGTGTCAGTATATCTCTTACAACACATTTTGAAGGAGCACACTTATTTTTCTTTTTGGTGGGAGAGTTTCTTTTTGGTGGAAAGAGTCATTCCTAAACACAAGACTAAATGCTGGGATAAAAAGTCTACATGCACGCACAGGTAAGGACTCCACCTTCCCTAATGAACACTAGGGTTGGATCTTATGTTCACCTGGTCTTTCTTGATATGTGTAGTGTGAACCAAATTTACTTACGCTCTCAAGAAAAAGCAAACCAACGGATCCTGTACTGGTGTCTCAGGTACAAGAATACGTCCTTAGTTAAGAGAGACTTTGATCTATTTCGTCAATACTTTAAGTGAATTAAGCCGAGCCTGAGCGAATCAAGCTTCTGTGGCCTGGAAATTCTTCAAAACAGAGGTTGAATATCCATAAACACTTATTGAATTTTTTGTTTCAGCTTTCAAATCATTACTAAACACCATTTATTATTAATATATATATATATTTTTTTTTTTTTTTTTTTTTGCATATTTATAAATAGGTGGGAACTGTATAATACCATAACATACCCGGATCCTATGGATGCCTATCCACCCCCCCATGCCAAACAATGCTATGTCCTCATATGCATGCAGGGAAAGGCAGAGGAAGGATGGAAGATCGGGTAACAAGAGCTGAGGTTCAGGGTATAGATCAGGGTGGAAGGGTGGGTGGATGGTGGGTGGTGAAGAGAAAAGTGAAGTGATTGCGATAGAGGTGTGAAAAGTGATGGTGGATGGTGAGTGCTGTTAGGGTGCCTCCCAACAAGCGCTGAATTTAATGTCCCCAGCTGGACTCAGAATGAGGCAAAGAATTAGTTACCCTCCAGCAGGGCAACGGTTTCTCCAACGGGGGCAGGTTCATGAGTCAGATAGGGTTTCAAACGCTGCCCGTTGACCGTAAATTTACGCCCAGATTTGGGATCTTCAATTTCGATGGCCCCATTGGGGAATGGTCTTGAGACAAGAAAAGGACCAGTCCATTTGGACTTTAATTTCCCAGGAAAGAATTTGAGTCGGGCATTATAGAGCCAAACTTGCTGAGATGGCTCAAATTCCTTCCGCCGAACATGGCTGTCGTGAAAAGCCTTAGTGCGTTGTTTAAAGGTTAGAGCAGAATCATAGGCTTCACGACGGAGCTCTTCCAGCTCTTGGAGTTGGAGTTTCCTTTCTCGTTCACACAAGTCTGGGTCGAGGTTACATTGGCGAACCGCCCAATAAGCGCGGTGCTCCAACTCTACAGGCAAATGACAAGGCTTCCCGTAAACGATTCTATATGGAGACATACCAAGGGGAGCCTTGAAGGCGGTCCGATACGCCCAAAGTGCGTCAGTCAGCTTGTCGGACCAATCCTTACGGTCAGGCCGAACCGTTTTCTGGAGAATCTGCTTGATTTGCCGGTTCGACACTTCCGCCTGGCCGTTCGTCTGAGGATGATACGGGGATGCGATACGATGGTGGACTCCGTACCTCCTCAGAAGTGCTCGAAAAGAAGCATGGGTAAAGTGGCTTCCTCCATCCGAGATAATGGCCCGAGGGATCCCAAAACGCGCAAAGATATGGTCTTTGACGAATCGGGTGGAGATAACATGGTCAGCACGGTGCGCGGGAATAGCCTCGATCCATTTTGAAACATAGTCGACGGCCACGAGGATGAATTCGAAGCCGTTGGATGGAGGAAAGGGACCCATGAAGTCAATTCCCCAGATGTCGAAGATTTCCGCAGCTAGGATGTGTTGCAAGGGCATCATGTCACGACGTGCCATTGACCCTAATGACTGGCACCTAGTGCAATGTTTGGCATAAGTGTGCGCGTCCTGGTGAAGGGAGGGCCAAAAGAAACCGCACTGCAACACCTTGGCTGCAGTTTTCCTCCCAGAGAAATGGCCTCCACAGGCCTGATCGTGGCAGAAGGATAGCACACTGGGGAACTCACTGTCAGGAATACAGCGACGGATGATTTGATCAGCACCTATCCGAAAAAGAAGTGGATTATCCCAGAAATAATACTTTGCTTCTGCCATGAGACGCTCGTGCTGGTTTTTAGGCCAGCCACGTGGAAGAGATCCAGAAGCAAGGTAATTGGCAATGTCGGCATACCATGGTCCACTTGCCACATTTATTGCCAATAGGTGCTCATCAGGAAAAACTTCATTAATTGGCAGAGTAAGTCCAATATGGTCAGGGTCCAGTCTGGAAAGGTGATCAGCCACAACATTCTGGGCTCCGACCTTATCACGAATCTCAATGTCAAATTCCTAGAGCAGAAGGATCCAACGAATCAGTCTAGGCTTGGCATCCTTCTTGTGCATGAGATGGCAAATGGCCGCGTGATCAGTGAAAACAATAACGTGAGAGCCCAGAAGGTAAGAACGGAATTTTTCCAGCCAAAAGACGACTGCCAGTAGTTCCTTTTCAGTGGTAGTATAATTACGCTGGGCCTCGTCCAACGTCTTACTGGCGTAGTATACCACGAAGGGGTGTCTATCGCGTCTTTGTCCCAGGATGGCTCCGACTGCAAGGTCTGAAGCGTCACACATAAGTTCAAAGTTGAGGGACCAATCAGGCGGCTGGAGAACAGGGGCCTTGGTGACAGCATTATGCAGCTGCGTGAATGCTTGTATACAGTCAGGGCCCATGTCGAAGGGCACGTCGGTTGATAGGAGATGAGTTAAGGGTCAAGAAATTTTGGAGAAGTCTTTGATGAATCTCCTATAGAAACCGACGTGTCCCAAGAAGGAGCGGATTTGTTTGACAGAACCAGGCACAGGTAAATCAGCAATGATATCGAGCTTAGCTCTGTCAACCTCGATACCCCTATCGGAGATGATATGTCCAAGAACAATTCCCTCGTGCACCATAAAATGACTTTTTTCCCAGGAAAGCACGAGGTTTACATCAATACATCTCCTAAGGATGCGAGTCAGGTTGGCAAGACATTCGTCGAAAGATGGTCCAAAGACTGAAAAGTCATCCATGAAGACCTCGAGAAAGTCACCCACCATGTCATGAAATATCGCCAGCATGCATCTCTGGAAAGTTGCTGGCGCGTTACAAAGTCCGAACGGCATCCTTCTAAAGGTGAAGGTGCCGAAAGGGCAGGTAAAAATGGTTTTCTCTTGGTCTCGGGGGTCTATTGCCACCTGGTTATATCCTGAGAATCCATCCAGGAAGCAGAAAAATTTATTTCCTGCTAACTGCTCTAGGATTTGGTCAATAAATGGTAGCGGGAAGTGATCTTTCTTGGTTGCAGCATTGAGTTTCCTATAATCTACACACACTCTCCAAGATGTAGGAGTGCGTGTAGGGATGGATTCGCCCCTGTCATTGACACGGATGGTGAGTCCTGCCTTTTTGGGCACAACGTGAATCGGACTCACCCAGGGGCTATCGCTGATCAGGTAGATTATACCCGCATCCAGCCACTTAATGATTTCATTCTTAACGACCTCCCGCATGTTAGGGTTGAGACGTCGCTGCATCTCGCGAGAAGGTCGAGCCTCCTCCTCCGTATATATACGATGAGTGCAGTAGGAGGGACTAATACCAGATAAGTCTGATAAGGACCATCCAATAGCTGCCTTGTGTTCTAGGAGGACCTTAGTTAGTTTGCACTCCTGCTCCATGGTTAATTTTGAACTGATGATTACAGGGAGCGTTTCATTTGGTCCCAGGAAAACATACTTGAGTGTATTAGGCAGCACTTTTAGCTCGGGAGTGGATGGGGAAGGATATGGCATTTCTTGGGACGAGAGTGTCCCAGACGGGTAGGAGAACAAGTTAGGAGGAAGAAACTGGCCTTCAGATTGGCCAAGAAGAGGGGCTTCTTGGATAGATGGATCCAAAAATGAATAGCCCCAGTGAGAAGTATATGGGCTCAAGGTCCCAGTGTGGATTTGTAAATCCGCCTGATTTGGCGGGGAAGAAAGGGCAATTCGGTCTTCATGAGTATGGACCGACAGTGAGTAGCCCGGATATGACTCAGACCACGAGGTATGGGAAGTGGAGAAAACCTCGTCAGAAGTCTGGCCAGGAGAAGGTACTGGACAAGGGAGGGATTGGGGAACGTCACAGTATGCGTTGGTCAGGCAGTTATCAGTGTTTATAGGTAATCCGCAGCAGTCCGAATAGGTCCCAATTAGTCCGATACACGCGCTGACGGCCATGTCCTCGTCAGACGTGTCATGCTCAATGCAATCGCAATCAAAGTTCTTGGCTGCCTTGAATATGTTAAGCTTGAGCTTCTCAGATCCAACGGCAATCTCAATACAGCCTGACTCGCAGTCGATGTGGGCGCGGGCTGTGGCCAAGAAAGGTCGACCGAGGATGATCGGACAATCAGAAAGTGAACTAGGAACTTCCATATCTAAAACAAGAAAGTCAATAGGAAAACAGAGACTGTTGACCCTAACCACCACGTCTTCCACCACACCCTTCGGGATTTTGACAGAACGATCTGCCAACTGTAACGTGACAGGGGTGGGTTTCAGATTTCCCAAGGAAAATTTTTTTAGCATGATGGTCGGTATGAGATTGATGGAAGATCCTAGATCAAGCAAGGCACGGTTAAAACTGCAGCCTTGGATGCTACAGGAAATCAGTGGTGTGCCTGGATCTTTCTGCTTCGGTGGTAAGTTTGACAGTATAGCACAACTCGCATGAGGCGAGAGAACCACCGGATTCTTAGTCCTCTTTGACTGTCGTCTGGGTGTTGTGTAGTCTTTGAAAAATCGAGCGACAGTAGGTATGTGGTCGATTGCCTCGAGCAGGGGTACCTTGATTTCTACATCCCTGAACAAATTACGTAGGTTGTCAAAGGCCTGCGTATTTTTCTTTTTGCCTTTTGGCTCCCTTAGTAGAGCCTCAGGGAATGGGACTGATTCTGGCACAAGTTTTGGTGCATCATCCTCTCGCGAATGCGGTATGCATCCCGAATGAGAGGGTGATGAAGAAGATGGGCCAGGATCAGGTCGAGGCGGATCGACGGTCTGCTTACCGCTCCTCGTAGTGATAGCATTGGACGATGCGGGTCCAGTGGGATCATACGGTGGAGGAGGGTTTGCAATGGGGATATAAGAGTGTGGTGCTGCAGCAGGATTAGTCTGAAATCCTGGTGGAATGCTCGGAGCTTGCAGAACTTGATTAACCTGTCCCTGAGAAGGTCGTACCTGTGGTTGAGAACCACGGGGCACGAAATTTCGCGGGTTTGGAACAGGTTGGGCGGGAAGAGTGCCCTGAGATTGAGTCGCCATGCGTAGTTGACTGATCTCGGCATTCTGCTGCGCCAATTGGTGCTGAAGAGAGGTCATGTTCTCTTCATGGCACTTTGACATTTCCGTCATCATTCGCATCAATTTGTCAAGAGGGCTTGATGCGTGTTCAGTTTGTGGTACGCAAGGGCCTGATGGCGGATTTGCCATAGGATTAAACTGGACCCTTGGGATGACGGGTGCGGACGGTCGCATTGGTCCACCCGCGGGGTTTTGGCGCTGTGGGTTGTTGGACCATGCAAAGTTCGGATGATTACGCCACCCCGGGTTATAAGTGGTAGAGAACGGGTTGTTCCCCAGGGCGCAAGCATCTTCTATGCCAGTAGATGCGTCCGCATGTAGATATGCGTCCGAGCCCACGGAGGCTTGGTCCTCCGTGTCGAAATACTGGCTCGCCGAAGCCAGTTCCACATGACTTACCGAGTCGCTTGGTGCGACACTCGGTAAGGAAGGTCTAACGGGGTTTCTCGGGATAAGCCTGGTATTAGAAGAACTTGGATTGTGACGAAGTGGTGAAGAGGTGGTGTTTGCCATAGATCGGGCGGGGTTGGCTAGAAGCTCGTCCAGCTTCTTGTGCACGACGGAGACTTCATCCAGTTTTTGTGCAATAAGGCTTAGATCAGTGGATGAATGGGAGGGTCCCATGTCAACTTCGTGGACATTTCGGGGCTGGCTGGTACGATTAAAGGCGACAATGGAAGCATTGTTCATCGAGTTTTCACTCATATTTTCAAACAGCTCGAATGCTCCATTCTCGTCTTTATTCATAAAGTTCCCTCCGCAGGAAGCGTCTGCAATCTGCTTCAAAGTCTCATTTAGCCCATAGTAGAAAATCTGGGCTATATGCCACTTAGGCAGACCGTGGTGCGGACACTTCCTGAGGAGGTCGTTATACCTCTCCCATGCCTCATGAAATTGTTCGCCGTTTTGTTGCGTAAATGAAGTGATAGCACGGCGAAGCGCATTGGTCCGCCCGATTGGGAAGAACTTCTTGAGAAACGCTGTTCGCATCTCTTCCCAAGAGTGGATGGTTCTCCCAAGGGTGCGTAACCATTGCGACGCTTTATCCCGTAATGAAAACGGGAACATCTTCATGAGGACTATAGATAACCCGACATTTCTTGGTTTAACGGTTTCAGCAAGTCGGGTTAGGTCTTCCAAGTGGAGAAATGGGTCTTCACTTGCAAGACCATGAAAGTGAAAATTGATTAGGCCAATTATATTTGGTTTTAATTCAAAGTCGTCCCCGCCCATGGGGACCCGAATTTGTCCTATGGTCTCTGTAACAGCGGGATTCTGATAAGAGCTAAGAGACCTAGGCTCCTCCCGTTCGGGAGGGTTCTGCATTTCCTCCAATGTTTCCCAAATGGCTTCGATTTGCTCATTATACATTTCCATTTGGGCTTGGAGGCGGGTTATGGGATCTAAGGCTCCACCACCTGGTGGGTTCTGAGGGCGGTTTCCTCCCTCGGGATTTGGGGGTGGGTGTGCAGCCATGTTTGTGGAGGAGGAGGACGATTCGACTTGTTTTCTAGATTTATCAGTCAATTCAAATAGTTCAGGGTTTTGTGACCTCCTCCCAAACATGCACTACCGCAGGAAGAATTGGGGAGATGAGAAGGGAATAGGGATGAGAGAAATGACGCCGCAAAGGTACACTTGATTACAAATCAATACAGTCAAGTTCCTAACCTCTACAGTGTGCCCTTAGACCTAAAGATCTAAGTTACCTACTATCACGAATTACGGAACCGAATGCGAGCACCGCGGAACCACCGGGCCAGATTGAAAGGCCGTTTGCCCCAGTCTTAGACACCCGATAGCACGCGGGAACTCTCACCAGCACGTAGTCGCTACACACAGGTAGTTAGACCTCCAATCCTCAGTAAGGGTCAAGTTACTACCAGTTTTAATTAGAGGCTTAGGGTCAAGTGCTTTTGGAATGTGAAGGGCGTTGTTTACGGGTAATGCCCAAGTGATTGATTTTAAGAGTGTGTAAGAACAAGCATGCAACGGGGAAATCTCCCCGAATTGAAGTTTTTATTGGCGAATGGTTTTTAGAGTTCAGCCTTAAGTAGTATGAATTTTAGGGTTTTGCTGAATTACCAATTCAACCAATCTCCGGGTTTTTGCAAAAATACAAGTTTTCCTTCTAAAACCCAAGAAACCTTTCTTCAATTATCAGTTAGTTAATGCATGCTAAAATGCAATGGGCTACCCTAAATGGAGATTTCTAAGTGTGGATGCACGAATCAGTTTTATATCAATGTGACAGGGAGCCAAAGCACTTCAATTCAAGTGCTCCCAATCACCAGAAATGATTTCCACACACAAGGCTTCAACCAAAAGATAAAGAAAATAAAATTGTTGGGGTTGAAGTATTCAGGATCAAATCACAGGCAAGTTTGAAAAGTCGTGGTGGGGTTGGAATCAACTCAATTCCAAGTCTCCCCACCAAAAATGTGATCCTGAATTAAAGATAAGTGAGGCAAAAGAGGGATACAAGCAATCTTTTTCTTTGCCTCAAAGAATACTTCCCACGGCGAAAAATCTAAGAATCAAGATTCTCGGATTTTCGCTATGCGAAGTAAGGCGGGAAATCCCGGGGCAGTGGGAGTGAAGACAACCAATCAATCAAGTTAATTTTAATCCACTTGCCCTCAAGAAATCCCAAGAAGTTTTTCTAGTTTTTAGTTTTTAAATTTTTTTTTTTTTTTTTTTTATTGTGGTGGCAAGTTAACCCTAATTTGATGAGAAAAGAAAACCTACTTGTTCGGCAATGTGTGCGAAGCTCCAATGTGATGTCGGCGTCTTCACGCTCTCATTCCCGCCTTGGATCTGCTCTCGTTCCCGACTTCGTCTGCTTTCCTTCTCCTTCCACCAAGTTCACCTGCACACCAAAAAACAACAATACCCGTGAAGAGAGAAGAGACAAATTTAAAGGAATTGGATAGAAACTTACTCGAAAGTGCACCTCCCCGGCAGCGGCGCCAGAAAAGTCATGATGGGTCGGCCTGGATAGGTTGTTAATATGATGTTTTTATCGTTGAAATATGTATAGTGGTTAACCTAATTCAGACCTAACCATCTCTTTACAAAATTTTTAACCTGGCCTAATTGATTTTATCTTGTCACTTTTAGGCCCAGGGTCGAACTCAGGGAAGTGGGGTTAAGGTCGAGTTTCTACGTTTTCCTTAAAATGCGTCTCTTCCGTTCGTTTATTGTGTTTTTGGTGTTTTTTCTTATTTAGGTTTTTTATGGTAATCCTTGTTCTTGAGGCACACCCTCAAAATTGTGTCCTTGGCTTTTAGCCAAACAGAGTCCCAAAACAAGTCTTGCTACTCGCTAGACGGGGTACCTGCAAATCAAAGATTATCTTTTCACTTTTATACCTTTTTTTATCTTTTTACTAAGAAGGAAGCTAACAGATAGAAAGTAAATATAGTAGCTATAGATATATATTTATATGTAGTATATATATAAAGGGGTGGGGGTGGAGGTGACGATGGAGTGTAGCACTATGTCGAGTCAGTTGACGTCTAGAGAGACGCAACCAACACGACTATGTGCCGCGTGGAGTGTGGATGGAGGATGGATGATGTATGGGACCACGCTTTTTTTTGTACGCGTGTATCAGGGAATATCAGCAACTGGTGCAGATATCCCCGTGATACAGCGTATAGTAAATAACGTGAAAATATATGTACATATGTATGTATATAAGTAAATATATCTATATGTATATAAATGTATAAGTATATATGTATAGATATATATAGATATATATGTATTATATATATATATATATATATAGGTGTATATGTATATATATATATGTATGTATATATGTATATAGCTATGTATATATGTATATAAGTATATATATATAATACTATATAGATGTATATATATATATGTATATAAGTATATATGTATCTAGATATATATATATATATGTGTGTATATATATATGTATATAGATATGTATATATATATATATGTGTATAAGTATATATGTATATATATATAAGTATATGTATAAGTATATAGATATATATAAGTAGATATATATATATATATATATTATATATATATGTATATATATTATATATATATGTATGTATACATAACTATAGATATTACTATGTATATAAGTGTATATATATATATATATATATGTATGTATATATTATATATAGATGTATATAAGTATATATATGTTACTATATATAACTATACGTATAGTGTAAGTGTGTGTGTGGGTGTGTGTGTGTGTCGGTGAAGATGTGTGTGTGTTGGTGTAGTGTGTGTCTGTGAGTGAGTGCAAAAGAGAGAGAATACGTGAGAGAGAGAGAGCGGGAGAGAGAGATCAGCAGAGGGAGAGAGAGCGGGCTGGAGAGATCGAGAGCGCGGACAATGGCAGCGAGTTAAGTCGTCTGCTCGCGGTGGCGGACGTCTGACGCCGCGTCGTCTGAAGGCGGAGGCGGACGTCTGAAGACGGCGGGTGCGGGCGCGCCTTCGCGCAGGGTTCTGCAGGCCTGCGCGAAGTCGACGAGCGGGCGATGGCGCGGAGGAGCGAGCGTGGAGGAGGTCTGCAGGTGGTCGCGGAGGGTCGCGGAGGGGGGCAGGGGTCCGCGTGAGGCCGTAGCCGGCCGCTGCAGTGCGCGCGGCGGCGGGCTACGGGTGCAACTGCGAGGCAGACAGAACGGAGAAGGAGGCGGGGAACGCCCTGCAGACGCGCACGGAGGCGATGAGCGACTGCGGGGACGGTCACGGAGGGGCGGGAGGACTTGCTGCTGCTGCTGC
Source organism: Thalassia testudinum (assembly GCA_037157565.1). Classification (NCBI taxonomy): domain Eukaryota; kingdom Viridiplantae; phylum Streptophyta; class Magnoliopsida; order Alismatales; family Hydrocharitaceae; genus Thalassia; species Thalassia testudinum. The sequence continues at coordinate 104,282,614 of JAZHRO010000063.1, forward strand.
TGCCGTGGCTTCAAGCTTCGAAGCTTGGAGCGGCGGCAATGGCGTTAAAGAGAAAAAACGAAGCGAGGGAATGCACCACGCCCACCGGCTCGTCGAAGAGCTGGGCGGTGGTGCTCCCACTGTGGTGGTGTGCACCACAGTGGGTTCTCCTGCTCGTCGGGTGCCTCCTCGACGGAGGGCCGACGTATGGGAGGGGAAAGCGGTGGAGAAGATGGCTGCGGGTTTTTTCAGCAGCTGCAGCCGCTACGTCGCGAGGATGAAGCTGCAGCTACTTATAGAGGAGGGGAGAGGGGCGTGTTGGCTGCAGCAGGGAGAGGGCGTGCGAGTTGCAGCTATAGGGAGCGGCGTTGGCAGGGAGACGTGACGGGAAGAGGTGCTGCGTGGCTGCTGCATGCAGCTGCGGGAAGAGTGCAGCCGCGGGAAGGACGCAGCCACGGGAAGGAGAGAAAAGAAGAAATCAAGAGGAAAAATAAAAAGAGGGTGATTTTGCAAGGAGGCACTTGAAAAAAAATGTAACTATGTAGGCGATTGTTTCACTCCTCTTCCTCTCTTGATTAAATGCATGCATGCAAGTGTTTTTACAAATGCGATTACAGGATCCTATTATGCAATGTTAATGCTAGAAAATAGCACAAGAAGGCGTTATTACAGGCGTGTTTTGAGGTGCAAACAACACTTCACCCAACAAACAGGGGAACCTCTCCATGAGGCATGGGATCGTTTTCAGGATCTCATGAGAAAGTGCCCCCATCACGGAGTTCCTAAATGGGAACAAGTCCAATCTTTTTACCAGGGACTCCACGAGGACATCCGTCTTTTCGTCAATGCAACCTGCGGAGGAAATATCATGGGTCAACATGAAGACACCGTGTGCGAGATTCTCGAAAACATGTGCGAGAACTCCATCAACAATGACTCCATGTGATTATTCGACTGGACGAATACCCGCGCAGCGACGAATCTCAGGGGAGCACACGAGACGCAGTGCCTATCCGCATCAGTTGACTTGGAGTTAATGGCCAGTCGATTGGACAAGGTCTCGATTATCGAAAAGAAGGTGGATGAGCTGACTCAGCATCTGCAGCGAGCCACCTCTGTGCATAACCCTTTCGCACAGCCTCCTTCCACAAGGGAAACTGTGCAAAACATTCTCCATCGATCTTCTCCTAGGATGGACCCATCATCCGAATCTTTGCCCGGAGATCCCTCCGATTCCTTCTTCACTTGCCAGGGAAATTCCATTCCCTCTTTCTCTAACTTTCTGGAGGTTCCTCAGACCTACGAGGACCTCAACGCCATCCAGAACGACCCGTTCTCCAACACCTATAATCCTGGATGGCGTAACCATCCTAACTTTCAGTGGGCGGGAAATTCCCAAACCCAAAGACCATCCTTCCAACCCCGCCCACAACCTCCTCGTCCTTACCAGCAGCCTCAGCCTCGGCCCAACCCTACGTATCCATCTGGGCCAAATCAAGATCAAATGTCCCTTATCCTTCAGACCCTGGCTGACATTCAAAGAACGAATGCGGCTATTCAGAAACAACACAAGGACGAACTTACAGAGGTCCGAAACCAATTGACCCAGTTAGCAAATTTCGCCAGCCAGGTACTCTTCCTTCCCAACCTCTGCCTAATCCTAATAACGTGCCAACCCAGCGGCGCGTTATGAACCCAAACCCGGGCCATGCCCATATGATTTATCAGGCCCCCTCTGTTCCTTCACTTGACGGGATAGAGGCCTCCACTTCTTTTGCAGGTTACCAGCAGCAAGCTATCTTACCCAATCCCAACCAAAACCAGGCAGAACTTAATTCCGTAACGACACGTAGTGGTAAGGAAACCCAAGACCCACCTCATCCGAACCACTCCAAGTCGGGTATTGATCCCAAGCCTAGGACAGTAATCCAGGACGTCCCCACCCCTGTCCCAGATCCACAACCTGGACCTATCCTAGAAGATCCAACCAAGATCCCGTTTCCCGAGGCCTTGACCAAGGGAAAGAAGACCACCAAGCCCGTGGCACCTGAGGAGGACCTGGTCAAGCTCTTTGAGCAGGTCCACTTAAACATCCCCTTGATGGATGCAATCCGCCATGTACCAGCTTACGCACGATTTTTAAAGAATGTGTGTACACCTCAGCGTAAGCCGCGAACCAAGGGTGGGAGCCCAATTGTTCTGTCAGAGCAAGCCAGCTCTGTAATCCTCAGTAAACTCCCACCCAAGGCAAAAGATCCTGGTACTCCCCTGATCTCTTGCAAGATAGGTGCTACCCAATTTGATAGAGCTTTGCTAGACTTAGGTGCATCCATAAACCTGATACCCACATCCTTACTTGACCATCTAGAAGAATCTGAGCTAAAACCAACCGAGGTGACATTACAATTAGCAGATCGATCTATAAAGTCACCAAAAGGGATTCTCGAGGATGTTATCGTAAGAGTGCGGGATTTCTATTTCCCAGTGGACTTTATAGTCTTAGATATGGACGCACCTAAAAACCCTAGGGATACACCAATCATTCTAGGGAGACCTTTCTTGGCTACTGCTAGAGCCAACATCAGCTGTGAGGAGGGCCAAATAGAGCTTAAATTTCGAGATCAAACCTTAAAAATTGATATATTTAAGGCCCAACAAGGAATTAATTGCGGTGTCATCGAACAGATTTGTGACGTCAGGACTTTGGTTGATGAATCACACTTCCAGAATGACTCGATTTTGTCTCATCAATCGCAGAAAGATCTTGACCTGCAAACAGAGGAGTCGAATCCAGACATACACAACCCAGTAACTCCTACCCTTAAACCTCACATCTACACTGAACCACCCGCTGCTGCTGATAACCCTATCCTCGAGTTAAAGCCTCTTCCTGCTCACTTGAAATACATCTTTTTGGGTTCCAATCAGACCCTTCCTGTGATTATCAATTCCAACCTCAATCCCGAACAGGAATCCCGTCTGATTGCTGTCCTCCAGCAACATCGCAGAGCCATCGGGTGGACTCTCGATGATTTGACTGGAATAAGCCCCTCCTTTTGTACTCATCATATCTATTCAGAAGAGGGCGCACGACCTTCTCGTGAAATGCAGAGACGTTTGAACCCTAATCTGCAGGAGGTCGTTAAAAAGGAGATCATTAAGTGGTTAGATGCCGGGATCATCTACCCGATCTTCGATAGTCGTTGGGTGAGCCCAATTAAGGTTGTGCCTAAGAAGGCAGGACTCACCACCATAACGACTGAAATCGAAGAAATCATTCCTGCCCAATTAGCCAATGCGTGGAGAGTCTGTATAGATTACCGCCGACTCAATTCCTCCACGAAGAAGGATCATTTCCCACTACCCTTCATTGATCAAATTCTAGAGAAACTAGCGGGAAATAGGTTCTTCTGCTTTCTTGACGGGTACTCTGGTTATAACCAGGTGGCAATCCATCCTGAGGACCAAGAAAAGACCACATTTACCTGCCCCTTCGGAACGTATGCTTTCCGAAGGATGCCTTTCGGTCTTTGCAATGCACCCGCTGATTAGCCCATAGTTGTGGGCTATTTAAGTATTTAAGTGCCTACACATTAGGTTAATTCTAACATTTATTTAGTATAAATGAGGATGTAAATAGATTAATTCATAGTTTTAATCTAATTACATAATCCATACATTGCATTCATATCTTAAGTGCATTTAGAATTAGCTTAGAATAGCATTCATCTAATTAGATAACCAATTAGGTATATTGTTTTTATTAACATAGAAGTTGAGGGTCTATACATAAATAACCCTAATATTTTAATAATATTTGCTTTATTCGTCTTCTTTCAGAACGGCTGGCTGCCGCTCCAACGCCCGGCTGCTGCAGTGATGAAGCCATTCAAGGGGGAGCGGATATGGTGGATCTGGTCGGCGGCTGATTTCAAAATTGTTCAAGACACTATAAAAGGAGCATGGAGGCAGCCGAGCTCATGAGGCCTTCGCCACCGACCCACCACTGTGCAGAGAGAACCTCTCTCTTCCACTCCACACTGCCGGCCTCTACCGTGGCGGCGAGTCTCCACCACCGTGGGCGTGTGGTGTGACAGGCCACACCACCATCCGGAGCTCGCCCGCATTACCGTGAGCACATCAGCGTGCATCTCCCTCGCCGTCGTCACCAACCACCACCGCCGAGCCACTGTGCAATCACCCTTTCAGTCACTTAAGACGTCCGGGAAATTTCCCGGACGTCTGAAGTCCACCCCCACTCCAGCAGCAATCTCCGTCCTCTCACTTCACTTCCACCACCCACGCCGCAGCAGCCCGCTCATCTCCAACCGCATGCAAGGCATGCACAACCTCCAGCCCTCACGCCCGCTCACGCCACCTTCCCTGCGCCTGCAGCCTTCGCCATCTCCACGCGCAACCACCGGCGCATCCGTCTGAAGTCCACCCCCACTCCAGCAGCAATCTCCGTCCTCTCACTTCACTTCCACCACCCACGCCGCAGCAGCCCGCTCATCTCCAACCGCATGCAAGGCGTGCACAACCTCCAGCCCTCACGCCCGCTCACGCCACCTTCCCTGCGCCTGCAGCCTTCGCCATCTCCACGCGCAACCACCGGCGCACCCGTCTGAAGTCCACCCGCAGCACCTTCCCGCACCGACTGTAGTGCGCGCCCCACCATCTGCTACAGCACCTGCAGAACCACCCCCCTACGCCCTCTCGCCAGCAGTCCCGCGCACGCCTCACTACACACGCCCTCTTCCCCGCGCCTGCAGACCACCGCAGCCACGCCTCCGCGCGCCAGCGCCCTCAGCAGACCCTCCACGCGCCCACGCACAGCCATCTGCAGACCGCCCAACCAACCACCGCTCACTTCACCGCACACACCAGCCGCAGCAGCCACCCCTGCAGCAGCAGCAGGCGGCGGACTTCATGCCAACCGGCTGTGCAAGCTGCCGGCTGCAGCACCTCCGCCGAAGCTCGTCCGGCCACCTCCGACCGCCGCGCGACTCGCCGCCACCACCGATTCGAAGCCCTTGATCCAAGGGACCTCCTCCGAGCTTCCCGCGCCCAGCCATCGGCTCCTCGTCGCGCAAGACAACAGGGAAAAATTCCCCTGTTTTGCTACAGTAAAACGTTGATTAAAATTTACATTTTCTGCCATTGCCACATTTTATTCATATTCTATTCACTCTGCATTGCGGAAAATATCCTGTAGTTTCTCATAATTGCCATTTCAGCATTATTTCTTGCTTAAACCTTAATCTAAAGGCAATCTTGGCTTGGTTCTTGTCCAAATTGACTCCGAACAAACATTTTTAAGTGGCGCGAACTTTAATACGTTATTGTCTCCCTGTGGATACAACCTGCTCCTCTGCGAGTGGTTATTTCTTGTTAAAAATTGATTAGTCGATTTTTCCACCACATTAAACTACAAACGACTTAAAAGCAAAAGATCGACTTGGTCACCCGCTACTTTTCAGCGATGCATGCTTGCCATATTCTCAGATATGGTAGGTGATTTCCTGGAAGTCTTCATGGATGACTTTTCAGTCTTTGGAGTATCTTTTGATGATTGCCTCCAACACTTGGTCCAGATACTCAGGAGATGCATTGAGGTGAACTTGGTTCTTTCCTAGGAAAAGAGCCATTTCATGGTGCCTGAGGGAATTGTCCTGGGACACTCAATTTCGGAAAAAGGCATCCAGGTGGATCGAGCTAAGGTTGATTTGATTTCTCGCCTTCCTGTACCTAGCTCGATCAGGGACATCCGTTCCTTTTTAGGGCACGTCAGTTTTTACCGCTGTTTCATTCCAGATTTCTCGAAAATCGTGCGCCCCTTGACTTCTCTTCTCTCTAAGGATGTACCTTTTGAAATCTCCAAGGAATGCACGCTAGCCTTTGAAAACCTGCGTGACCGAGTCACCCAGGCACCTATCCTACAATCCCCTGACTGGTCTCAACCCTTTGAGATCATGTGCGATGCGTCTGACTTCGCTGTAGGAGCGGTCCTGGGGCAGAAAGCTGACGGGAAACCCGTGGTCATCTACTACGCTAGCAAGACACTTGACGAGGCTCAGCGTAACTATACGGTTACGGAGAAAGAGCTGCTAGCCGTAGTATTTGCCCTTGAAAAATTCTGATCGTATCTTTTGGGTTCCCATGTCATCATCTACTCGGATCACACGGCTGTAAGGCATCTCCTTGCCAAGAAGGATGTGAAGCCACGACTAATCCGTTGGATCTTGCTGTTGCAAGAATTCGATCTTGAGATTCGCGACAAGGCGGGAAGGCAGAATGTGGTAGCCGACCATCTGTCCTGTCTTCCTTCTGAGATCATCAGCCCTTTCGGACCCATCACGGAACATTTTCCTGATGAGCACCTGCTTTCTGTTGGTACTAGACTTCCATGGTTTGCTGATATAGTAAACTACTTGGCATCTCATCAGACACCGTCTGGTTGGCCAAAGGCCAAGAAAGACAAATTACGTTCTGATTCCAAGTATTACATTTGGGAAGACCCGTACCTTTTCCGCATAGGTGCTGATCAAATTATTCGGAGATGCATCCCGGAAGAGGAAATCAGCAATATCATATCTTTCTGCCCTGACCAGGCATGCAGTGGCCATTTCTCAGGCCATAAAACCGCATCCAAAGTCCTCTAGTGTGGCTTCTACTGGCCTACACTTTTCAAAGACGCATACAGTCACTGCAAGGCATGCAGTCGTTGCCAGACTTTGGGCAACATGAACCATCGTGACATGATGCCTTTGCAGCCGATTCTCGTATGCGAAATCTTCGATGTATGGGGGATTGATTTTATGGGCCCCTTTCCTGTTTCGGATGGTTTCGAGTACATTCTGCTTGCGGTGGACTACGTGTCCAAATGGATCGAAGCCATACCGACCCGAACCTGCAACCACAAGATTGTCCTTAAGTTCATACATCAAAACATTTTCTCAACGTTCGGGATTCCCTGTGCTATTATCTCTGATGGGGGGACCCATTTTACAAATGCTCAGTTTAGGTCACTGATGGCCAAATTTGGGGTGTCTCATCGAATCTCTACTCCTTACCACCCCCAAACAAATGGTCTAGCTGAGCTATCAAATCGGGAGATCAAGAAAATCCTGCAAGTCACTGTTCGGCCTGATAGGAAGGACTAGTCGTCCTGACTTCCGGAAGCATTGTGGGCCTATAGGATCGCCCACAAGACCCAATTGGGCATGTCTCCCTTTAGACTGGTGTACGGAAAGGCATGCCACCTTCTCGTAGAACTGGAGCATAAAGCCTATTGGGCAGTACGGAACTGTAATCTAGATCTTTCCAAGGCTGGAACCCATAGAAAACTCCAAATCAGCGAGATCGATGAATTACGCCTAGACGCGTACGAGAACTCGCGAATCTACAAGGAGCGGGTTAAAGCCTTCCACGACAAACACATCTCGAGAAAGATCTTTCATCCTGGTCAAAAGGTCCTACTCTTTGATGCCCGACTCAAACTTTTCCCAGGAAAACTGAGGTCCAAGTGGGTTGAACCGTATTTAGTCCGACAGGTTTTTGGAAATGGAGCCATTGAAATTAGTCTACTCAGCCATGATTCCGAACCTTTCATCGTGAACGGTCAGAGACTCAAACCGTTCATTGATGTGACTTCTACTGATTCTGCTGAATCATCCCTCATCCTCCATTCCCCTTGACCTTACTGCGCCCGGCCGATGGTGTAAAACTTAGTGCTTAACGGGAGGCAGCCCGTCATTTCTTGAAAATCTAAAACTTTTTTTTCTGACACCATTGTGCACTTAAGGTTCACCCTTTAAGACAGCCGACTCCACCTCAGATGCATGCATCTGAGATTAGAAATCGTCCGCAGAATTCATCCCGACCCAGTCACTCACAAAAATATCTGTCTTAAGGAATAAATTAACTAAATAAAAACCCCTAAATCACAATGAGGACATTGCAAATCTTAGGCATGGGGGGGTATGAAAGTGCAAAACGTGTAAGAAAAGGTTTCAAACAAGAAATTCACATATGCCAAAAATACCATAAAAATTAAAAATTTTTTGAAAAAGAATAAGAAAATAAGAGGAGAAAGGAAATTTTGTGAAGGAGAAGGAAAAAAAAGAAACAAAAGAAAAAAGGAGCACAAAATATGAGAAACAAGTGATAGTCATTAGTAAGGAACTAAGGAATTAACCTAAGTTCTAGACCTCATTCAAGAAAATAACTGAAAAGTGCACAAAGGGATTAGTAAGAACGCAAACCGTAGGCATTCTTGATAGACTCTTAGTACCCATTAAGATCTAGACAATCCTCAAGAGGTTGAGGAAAATGAAAGGCTTGAGTACTAGGTCCAAGGCTTAGGGAGTATTTGACCTTGCTAACTAACTTCTGGTTTACGGGACTCAGTAACCTAAGCACCCTAACCTCACACACAGCCTAGTTCAGCAAGCGTAAAAATCAAAATCACGCAGAAGCGTCAAAAAAAAAATTTCTGAAAAGTACACCTAGAATAGAAGCGGCCGATTAACACAAGTTGATTTGGACGAGTTCCCAGCGCAGAGGGGCGGGAAATCCCCTCAAAGATGCGTAACAAAATATCATCTCCTCGGTGCTTGTCTCTTAGGATATTCACATATCCTACTGGGGGCATGTAAGCACCCTGCTGGTTCAGATTCCATGGATGGCATTATCACGAAGTGTCAATTGCCAGGGTCTGAACGCGGCCACGGAACACCATGGATGGGATTATCTCGAAATCTCAATAGCCAGGGTTCTGGGGGTTGCCATGGGCAGTGCTATCTCGAAGCATCGATCGCCAGGAATCCTTGAGGATTGATGATGGGGGCATGGAATCTGATACAGACCGTGTTAAAAAGCCAATCCTAAGCTAGAATTAAAAAGAAAAAGAGAGAGAAAACTCTCCAAAACAGAAAAATTTTCTACCTCTCTCTCTTACAAAACGCATTGCGAACTGAACCAGGGCTAAAATCATTTCAAGCACGGGTGCTTTAACTACAAAGTCCAATAAACCTTGGGTTAGTTCTTGTGGGTCTTAAAAACCTTTGTTAAGGACTGAGGCTGAGGCTAGACAGATTTGGATCTTGATTGGTACTAGAGTACCATTTAAGCCTATGGTCAGCATTCTAACCTAACCCAAGTTTAAATGAAAAAGCACTTATCTGAACCTATTAAAGAACTTCTTGGTCTAGAACAAGGGTTGAAACCTTAAGTTTTTGCTAAGGGACTAGCAAAAGCTAGGCATGGGGGTATGATGAGAACCTCATCATGAGCCATAACTAGCTCATTTTGACCTAATACAGAGAATAAAAGCTCGTACATAACCTTAGAAAGGCTTGGCTCAGAGAGATTCTGAGTTTGCAAAGAAAACATAAATTGAGGGGTAAAAATGCAATTTCACCAATCCGATCTGAAAATAGGGTAACTCAGGGTCCAAACATAGGTCAAAACAACCTAATAAGAAGAAAAGTGGGATGAAATGACTCAATAAGGGCTACAGCAACTCCAAGGAATTAAATAACAGCCTGTAACCCTAAAAACAAACCCACTTCAATTCACGTGGTTCAAGGTAAGGTAAAAATCAAATAAACCCTCTAAAATTCATATAAAAAATAATCTCTAGGGTTTAGGACTTTCAATTTGGCCTTAGGAACCCATTTTGACCAACATTGAGAACCATGCCCAATTAACAACTCAATTTGGGTTTTTGCGTAAATTGACCGGTCAAACAAGGTTTAATCTAGAAATAAAATTCACCATCAGAATCCTTAGGTCCTAATTAGTCATGTATAAAAACTTGGGCCTAAGAAGAAACCTTCTTGATGAACTTTTCATTTTGGTCCTCATCCATTACTTTTTGACCCTCAACTTCTGAAACCCTCGCATTTTGGCCCCTAATTCTTCATCGTTTTTTGCATTTTAGTCCTCCCTGCAAAACCCTACGCAGCGCCATACTCCGGCGAGGCATGGCGCCGTGCAGGGTGAGGGCGACCCCCTGCCTAGACAACGGGGTGTTCCCTGCGACGTCTGCTGTCGTAGGGACACCTCCACGATCTCTGCCATCGCCCACACCTTCCGTGCGAACGCGCGGAAGGTATGGGTCGCGATTCGGCCATCCTCCGGCGAGGGAGGCACATCGTCTCCCTCCGCCCTCCTCTCTGATTTTGCCTCTACAAAAGCCACCACCGTCTGCCGCTTTCGGCAGCTCGGATCTGACGGAGACACTCCCCTAAATTCCTCCCTTCCCACTCCGACAGACGCCCCCTTACTCTGGTGGCCATCTCCTCCTCCTCCTCGTCGCCCTGCCACACTACCAGCAGCAGGGTTACCTTCCCTCGATCCTTCCGCGTCACGCCGCACCCAGCTGGCGCCTCTCCGGTCCCTTCCTCGCTGCCGCCCCTTCCTCTGGGCAGTTTCTTCTCCGGCGACAGTCGATACGACTGTCGCCTGCGCCAACCCCTCCTCATCCAGCTTAGCAGGTAGAACTTCTCCTCTTCCTCCCCTCTTTCTTTTCCATACTGAAACCCTTACTGTTGGCCCCGATTTCCCACCGATCACCCTCACCTTCTCCACCTCTGGCCAAACTCCGGCGAACCGCTCCCATCGCTCCAGCACCCCACACGGCTCGCCGACCTGTGCATAACCTCCACCTCGTCACCCTGATCCTCTTCCACCCCTCCTCTTCCCACCAAACGCCCTCTGCAGATCCACCAAACACACCCACTTCTCCGCCCACAGTTTGACCTAGGGCGATCCGTTGGCTCCACCACGCCCACTGCAAACCATCCAACCACCTTCGCCGTGCCACGGCGAAGGTCCCCCGCCTGTCTGATTAGGCTGAGAGGGCGTTCTTCTGTGACCAGGTGACTCGCCCGCCGTCGCCATTACTGAGCAGGCGGAGCTCCTTCGCCTGCAGGTGCAGGCACGCCTTCGTCCAGATTCGACTCCCAGGTTGTGCGAGGCGTCTCCGTGAAACGTCCCAGGCTCGCAGTTGGGGCGAAGGCCGCGCGTGAAGCCATGATCGCCCACTGCTCCCTTCGCGACGGGCGCTCAATTGGGGTGGGACATTTAGTCCCACCTCGGAACTTCTCAGAGGCGCGCGGACGCATAAAGGCAAAAAGTGCCTTATGCTGTCTGCCTCCTAACCACGGGGTGAGGTCCCTCTCACCCGACCCAGCCTCGTCCGTGACCACGCTCCGCGGACCTGGCCCGACCCGATTAAATCGACCTGCACTCCTTGCCCACCACCGCACGCCGGTGGGCCTGGACCCGGGTGCGACTCGTACCCGATTAGCCGGTTGCTCTGGGAGAGCTGTCCTAAGAGCGAACTTAGAGAGAAAGAGACGCGCGGGGGAGGGGGGTAGGGTAGGTTTTGCCCTCTGACTCTGAATTCTTGAGCGTGCAGGCACAGGTGAAGAAGGAAGCTAAGGGAGACACTGTAGCAACAAGCGGTTTAAGTCGTCTGATTTAGAAATCAGACGACGTCCTGAAGACAGTGAAGGCAAAGAAGAAGAAGGAAGGCGAAGCAGAGGAAAGGGAGGAACACGGAGCCGCCAAGTGCAGAAACAAAAAGCAAAAGAAGAAGAGAAGCAAGAAGAAAAGAAGAAGAAGTGCACGAGAGGAAGATCTGAGGCAAGAAAAGAAGAAACAAAGAAAATAAAAAGAAGAAAAAGACAGGATCGTCCAACCAAGAAATAGAGGAAGGACACGAAGAACAAAAGCCAAAGAGGAGAGAAGACAAAGAGGAAGAAAGAAGAAAAGAAGAAGAAGAGCCAAACTTTCATCTCTCTCTCTCTTTATTTTTGTAATAGAACATGTATATCTCTAGAATACAACTTGCTCCCTGAGTTCGACCTCGGGAACTCTTTTATTTTTCGAGTAAAAAATATCTGTAATGATGGCAATAACTAGCTGTACTACAATGTAATTTCTACAACAAAACCTAGTTATCGGCCGATCGTCAGCGCCTGAGTGGGTTCAGACACTGGCTCTCCTGAAGGGTGTTCATCTTGAGAATTGACGTGCCTTCGTGCGTGTGTGTTAAGAGGTGTCGTTATAGTTGCACTTGATACGCCGGTTTTAAAAGAAGTGAACGGAGGTGAGTCCGAGTGTCGATCTCAGGGAGGCGTGGAAATCGGATTTTGTTTACCACTTGTTGTCACGAAAAAGGCGGAGTTTTGCTTGCGAAAGGGATGGTTTTGAAAAGCGAGAGATAGAGAGAGTTTAGGGTTAGAAAGCTCTTGGTTTTGATCATGCACTTTAAACAGAAATTAAAAAGGCAACTAAATGGAAAATAATTTCATTAAACATGCATTCATAGTTCATGGTTTACAATATTAAATACATGCTTCAACAAAAGTAAATGAAAGCTTAAAAGGGAGAGAGAGAGGTAGAGAGAGAGTGGAGAGCGACGAGGCAGCCACGGCGGTGGAGGAGGCTCCGTCGGCGGCTCGTCGTCTCCGGCGATTACAAGAGTGCCTAAGACTAGCTAGGAGAGGAGTGGAGTAGTTGCAAGTGGGAGAGGATGCCTTGAATGGTGGTAGAAGGGGGTTTAAATAGAGTTAAGGGCTTCCTAAAAGAAGAATGTGCTTTAGCGACATCCAGAACGTCGCTAAAACCGCTTCCATATACGTCGGTGAAGGTCTGCTACCGCCGGTCAGCCGCCCGCCCCTTTCTCTCTTCAGGCGCGATCCGTGGACGTCGAACGAGAGCCGTTCGATTGATGATCGGACGGCTGAGATCCTCCCGCGCCTGCGCTAGGATCGCGCTTCGGGCGTGCGTGCGCACGCGCGTTTCCGCCCGGCGTGCGCGCGCGCGTGGGAGGTGGGGCGCTGTCGTCGCGCCGCGTGGCGTGATCCTAGCCGCTCGCTTCTGATCGCGCGGCTCAATTTTGCCGCGCCCCTTCGCCCGCAGACGATTTTTGCTCCGCGCGACTCGAACGCGCGTCGCCACAACGCGGGCGTGCGCGCTAACCGTTGCGCCACGCCCGCGCTTTGTCGCGGCGACCGCGGGCGAGCGTGCGGATATCGGCCGTTCGATCGAAGATCAACGGCCGAGATGCGTCCTTGGCTGGCTTGGGGGCGTGCGGGCGGCGGGGGCGGGGCGACGTGGCGCGTTCTAGGCCGTTGATCTCCAGATCAACGATCAGGATTTCTTGGGCCCATTGTGGGAGCTCCGGATGTCGGATTTGGCCGATTTTGAGTCCGTTAGACTCCGTTTGTCGTCCTGAATCCATCCGTGCGGTCCGATTGCTCATCTGAGGCCTGCTTTGACAAATGCTTTACACAAATGGCCATTAATACAGTTTATAAGCAATCTTGGTACTTGATGCATGCAATGCTCCTATTCTACTTTATGTTGTGCCTTTTATTCTAAAGATGGGCCATATTCAACCTAATTACTACCCCCTTGCATGGTGTTATCATACCCCCATGCTTACTCCTTGCTAGTCCCTAGCAAGGTTTATTCTAGCCTTTATTTCTTTGGCGAATTCAAGAAGTAATTGCTTAGGCACTTCGTTACTTGTTAATAAGAGGAACTATACGAAGATCTTAATCCACAAAGACTAAGCAGCGCCCGGGTGTCTGCCAAAATACGAATCGCCCGAATCCTTGCTTTGTATATATAACTATACTTATGTATACGTATATATCTATATATGTCTTTTTAGAATTTTTAGAATTCAGTGTGGGTTGGTAACTTTTTACGGCTACCCAACCCACCCAAAACTCGGTCAAAACCCTAAGTGCTAAGCATCTTGGTGTGAATGTTGTGATAGACTTACTTAACGGTAATTGAGACAGACTTCGAGTTTCTACGCCTCTAGGTGACCGGAAAAGAAAATAAATTTTTGCCTGAAGGTGTATTTGTTCGATTGGTAGCTTTCTCCCTGCGTTCATTTTACTTGGGGTCAACACAAGGATTTTCCAGTGTATATCTCCCCGGCTTGTACTACTTCCCCGCTTCTTCCTTAGGTGTTTTTGGTCTTCTTTTTTTTGTGCAATTATTGAGCTGGGCTCTGGACAACCGACCAATGGGCTGTTACCCACGATCACTTGCCAGCCATACTTGTGCGGTGAAGTGTGGTTTATTTTCTTTTTTTTTTTTTTTTTTACGTAGGTGGCTTCCCTAATCTCAAATGTACCTAGAGGCAGTGAAAAAGAAATGGCCTGTGGCTGGGTTCTGGACAACCTGCCAATGGGCTGTTACCCACGACAACTTGCCAGCCATACCACCCTAGAGAGTTCAGTAGCTACCCAATTTCTGTCAAAATCTCCGAGAAGTGAGTATGTGCAGAAATGTGTGCAGATGCTTAGACTCAAAGTTTTCCTGAGTTAGAGGATGAGTTGATAAGTCGTATACTTATCACCTTATTTATTAGGTGGATTAGAATAGCTTAAAGTTGCAAGGATTCGCCGCTAAATCCATATTTTAATGGACACTAGGGCTGATTAAGCCTGAAGGCCTGAAAAGTCTAAGTGTTTAAGTTCTTTTTGTATTATTTCCCACTATTGACAAGTTTCTAATGCCTAAGTTTTTCTTCCTAAATTCAAAATTTTTTTTTTTTTTTTTCAATTAATTTATTCATTCAGACTGATTAATTAAACTCAGGATTATGCAATTTACCATCCCCCCATGCTTAAGTTGGACAATGTCCTCATTAGCAGATGCATGGATGCAGAAGGGTTCAAAAAGATAGTAGCTGAGTGACGTAAACTTACCAGATCAGTCTGAATCCGCTGGGTTGCCTCCCAGGAAGCGCTGAGTTTAACGCCTCCAGCTGGGCGGTGCCTGGTGTCAGCCCTCAACAAGGGTGACACTCTCCTTGGGGGGTACCTGGGCCAGGAAATGCTTCAATCTTTGACCATTGACTGTAAAGGTGTGCCCGGTATTAAGATCGGCGATTTCGACTGCCCCGTTGGAATAAGGCTTGACCACCCGAAATGGTCCTGTCCATTTGGACCTAAGTTTCCCTGGAAAGAGTTTCAGGCGTGCATCAAATAGCCAGACTTGTTGGTTTGGCTCAAAGGTTTTCCTATGAATGAGTCGGTCGTGGATGGCTTTCATTTTCTCCTTATATAGCCGACTATTGTCAAAGGCGTCCCGACGAATTTCTTCAAGCTCAGATAATTGAAGAGTCCTTTGCGCACCAGCTAACTGGGGATCCATGTTACATTGCTTAACAGCCCAGTAAGCCCGGTGTTCCAATTCGACAGGGAGATGGCAAGCTTTGCCAAAGACCAAGCGGTAAGGTGACATGCCTATCGGGGTCTTAAAAGCGGTCCTGTATGCCCACAGGGCATCATCAAGTCGTGTGGACCAGTCTTTCCTGTCAGGTCTCACAGTCTTCTGTAAAATGTTCTTGATTTGTCTGTTTGAGACCTCAGTCTGCCCATTTGTTTGTGGATGATACGGGGTGGCAATGCGGTGGTTTACCCCGTATTTTCTAAGTAGGGCACGGAACTGGGAATGGATAAAATGGCTTCCACCATCACTGATCATGGCCTTGGGTATTCCAAAATGGGAAAAGATGTTCTTCTTTACAAAGTCCATGACCGTCTTGTGATCGCATCGTCGGGTGGCAACGGATTCAATCCATTTGGAAACATAGTCTACCGAGACCAAGATATACTCGAAGCCGTTGGATGGTGGAAAGGGGCCCATAAAATCGATACCCCAAACGTCGAAAATGTCGACAATCAAAATGGGCTGAAGGGGCATCATATCTTTTTTGGTCATTGTCCCTAGTGTTTGGCATCGTGAGCAAGTCTTGGCAAAGATGTGTGCATCCTTGAATAGGGACGGCCAATAAAATCCAGACTGCAAAACTTTTGCAGCTGTTTTCTTGCCAGAGAAATGGCCGCCACATGCTTGGTCATGACAAAAGGAAAGCACACTCTGAACCTCGTCTTCGGGGAGGCACCTCCTGATGATCTGATCAGCACAGAGGCGAAACAGCATGGGATCATCCCAGAAATAGTACTTGGCCTCAGCCAAGAACCTGTCCCGTTGCTGTTTGGACCAGCTGTGCGGGGTTTGTCCTATAACCAGGTAGTTGACATAGTCAGCATACCATGGCATTTTCTTGTCTTGCACGGCTAGGATGTGTTCATCAGGGAAGGTATCAGATAGAGGTAGGGAGGGTCCAATGTGGTCTGGATGAAGTCTTGACAGGTGGTCAGCCACCACATTTTTCGATCCAGCCTTGTCTTGGATTTCCAGGTCAAATTCCTGCAAAAGCAGGATCCATCTGATGAGCCTGGGTTTTGCATCCTTTTTGGCCAACAGGTGCCGGATGGCTGAATGGTCGGTGTAGATAGTCACGTGGGATCCCAGCAAGTATGATCGGAATTTTTCCAGTCCAAAGACTATAGCAAGCAACTCTTTTTCTGTGACCGTATAATTACGCTGGGCCTCGTCCAACGTTTTGCTCGCGTAGTAGATCACCACGGGCTTCTTGTCTTGCCTTTGTCCCAGGACAGCGCCTATGGCAAAATCTGATGCGTCACACATAATCTCAAAACCCTGGGACCAGTCTGGGGGTTGAAGTACAGGTGCGGTGGAGACTAAGTCCCGGAGGGTATGATAAGCCTGGGTGCAATCAGGAGACATGTGGAAAGTTGCGTCGTTGGCTAGAAGGTCGGTCAAGGGTTTGGAAAGTTTGGAAAAGTCTTTGATGAACCTTCGGTAGAAGCCAACATGTCCTAGAAAAGAGCGAATCTGTCGGACCGAACTAGGTGGAGGAAGTTTGGAAATTAAATCAACCTTAGCTCGATCTACCTCGATGCCCTTATGCGAAACGATGTGTCCGAGGACAATTCCTTCTTGAACCATAAAATGGCTCTTTTCCCAACTTAACACCAAGTTAACCTCGATACATCGTTTCAGGATTTTCTCCAAGTTGCTCAAACAATGGTCGAATGAATTCCCGAATACAGAGAAATCATCCATAAAGACCTCCAAGTATTCACCCACCATTTCTGAAAAAATGGCTAGCATGCAACGCTGGAAGGTTGCGGGTGCGTTGCATAACCCGAACGACCTTCGACGGAATGCAAACGTGCCATACGGGCAAGTGAATGTGGTCTTTTCCTGATCTTCTGGAGCAATTGCGACTTGGTTATATCCTGAATATCCATCCAGGAAGCAAAAATACTTCTGCCCTGCCAATCTTTCAAGGATTTGGTCAATGAATGGCAAGGGGAAGTGGTCCTTCTTAGTGGCTTCGTTAAGCTTCCTATAATCAATACACACCCGCCATGCGGTGGTGGTGCGGGTGGGAATGGATTCGCCATGATCATTAGTGACAACGGTGAGCCCAGCCTTCTTTGGAACCACTTGAGTGGGGCTCACCCAGGGGCTATCAGAGATAGGGTAGATGATGTCGGCGTCGAGCCACTTGATAATTTCTTTTTTAACGACCTCCCGCATGTTAGGGTTTAACCGTCTCTGCATCTGGCGGGAAGGTCGGGCCCCGTCTTCCAGGTAAATCTTGTGGGTGCAATAGGTGGGGCTAATTCCTCTTAGATCTGAGATGGTCCAACCAATGGCGGCCCGATGTTCTGAAAGAGTTGCAGTCAACCTTAGTTCCTGATCCTTGGTTAGATGGGAATTAATAATCACTGGGAAGGTCTGGCCAGGTCCCAAGAAGACGTACTTGAGATTCTCGGGCAATGGTTTAAGTTCAGGTGCGGGTGGGACCACAGTCGATGGGAATGGAAAGGGCGGTAGTTGATCAACATTGATTTCTTCAAATGGTGTCATGTGATGATACTCAGCCTTACAGAGGTCCATAGGTAATGATGGTGGCGAGTCAGAACTACGGGTTTGGTGGTCTGAGACAGAGTTGAGGGTAAGGCATTCCTCGATTAAAGTTTCCACCGGATCATGTTCCTCAATGTAATCACAATCAAAAGACTTTGTTGCCCGGAAGATATCTAATTGCATTTTCCTGTCTCCGAAGGCGATTTCCATACATCCCGTGTCGCAATCGATGTTTGCTTTAGCCGTGGCTAAGAAAGGTCTGCCTAAGATTATGGGTGCGTTCTGTAATTTTTCAGGGACTTCCATGTCGAGCACCAAAAAGTCGACTGGGAAATAGAAGTCCTTGACCCGTACAATCACGTCCTCGACAACCCCCTTCGGGGTTTTCACTGATCTATCCGCCAGCTGGATGGTGACAGGGGTTGGTGCCAGCTCCCCAAAACCAAATTGGTGGTACAAGGTTGTGGGAATTAGGTTGATAGAAGCACCTAGGTCCAGGAGTGCTCTATCAAATGTCATGTCCCCGATGTTGCAGGAAATCAGGGGTGCTCCTGGGTCAGTTCGTTTGAGTGGAAGGTTGCTTGATATCACGGAACTGGCTTGCTCAGAGAGTACAACCTTCCTAGGTGCTTGAGGTCTCGTCTTACGCTTGGGTGTACAGCCATCCTTTAAGAACTTGGCGTAAGCGGGGATGTGTTTGACAGCTTCTAGAAGCGGAATATTAATCTGTACTTGTTTAAAAATTTCCATCAGCTCCTCAGTTTCCACAGTATTCTTTTTTCTCTTGATTGTTTCCAAGGCCTCAGGATAGGGTGTCTGGATTGGTTCCATGTTTGGGTCCTTGGTTGGTGCTTCTTCTAAGTCGGGTAAAGTCTCGGGGAGAGTCGGCCATTTGGGATCCTGGGTTTTGGTGCCGCTTCTCAAGGTCACCGCATTCGCAGAGGCATTGGGGCCATGGGGTGATCCTTGAGAAGATGAGGATGAAGAGGCGCCAAACCCAGGAGGTGTTTGTGGAGCCGGTTGGACCATATGAGCCTGCCCGGGGTTGCCTTGGAACCCTTGCGAATTGGGGCCTCTGTTAATTATGTTTCGCGGGTTTGGTTGTGGTTGGGAAGGTAGAGATCCTTGCTGTTTACAGTCCAAGAGTTGGCTTAACTGTCCCTTTACCAAGGCCATTTCTTCCTGATGTTTTTGGTTCATGTCAGCCATCATCTTTATTAGGGTGTCCATTTGGTTTTGTGGGGGAGGGGCCGCCCTATTTTGGTTATATTGGGGTCTAACTGGTGGTCCTTGATGATAGGGGGGCAAGTGTGGCTGTTGGTTTGGCCTGGGCTGGTTTTGGAATTGCGGTAGTTTCTGGTTTGTCCAACCAAAGTTGGGGTGATTACGCCAGCCGGTGTTGTAAGTGTTGGAGAAAGGGTCAGGTTTTGCATATCCTTGGACGGCTTGCACATCTTCTAGAATAGCCGATGTTGATGAAGAAGGAAGGGAGTAATCAAGGGTCGAGGGAGCAAAGGTCCCTCCTTGGAACATGGTTGGGGGTTGTTCCAGGTTTAGTTGGGTGAAGGGTTGGACCAGGTCAACATTATGTGCTCCTTTTGCTAGGGTGAAAGTCTGCAAGGGGTTCCTGGTCTGGTTTAGAAGCTCATCAATCTTCTTGTCCACCAATTCCACTCGATCCAACTTTTTGGCAATAATGTCCATGTCAACCATTCCAGAATTTGCTTGTACCTCATAAATCCCACCACGGGGTTGACTGGATCTGTTAAACTGGTTCATGGAGGCATTGTTGAGCGAATTCTCGCTCATAGACTCAAAGAGCTCAAACGCGCTCTCCTCGTCTTTGTTTAGGAAGTTTCCCCCGCATGAGGCATCGACGAAGTTCCGTAGGTTGCTATCCAGACCGTGGTAGAAGATCTGGGCTAATTGCCACCTTGGAACTTCGTGGTGTGGGCATTTCCTCAGAAGTTCATTGAATCTTTCCCACGCCTCATGAAATTGTTCCCCACCCTGGAGTGTGAAGGTAGTGATAGCTCTTCTGAGGGCATTGGTCTTTCCTATGGGGAAGAATTTCTTTAAAAATGCATGCCTCAGTTCCTCCCAGGTGGTGATGGGTCTACCTAGGGTTCTAAGCCAATGAGAAGCCTTGTCTCTTAATGAGAAAGGGAACATCTTGATTAGAACAATATCAAGGCTAATGTTCCTAGGTTTTACTGTTCTTGCTATGCGGTCGAGATCTTCTAGGTGCTGAAAGGGGTCTTCATTTGAGCTTCCATGAAAGTGGCTCTGGATTAGACTTAATACATTAGGTTTTAGCTCAAAATCGTCTCCCCCTTCGGGGATCCTAAGGTGTGGCTCGACTCTAATGGCAGAAGGGTTATAGAAATCACGGAGGGGTCTTGGCTGGTTCTGAAACGGTGGTAAATCAAGTGGTGGTTGTCCTGGTATGTCATTGAAAGGTGGTGGTTGTTCTTGCGGGTTCTGTAACCGTTGTATGGCTTGCATGATGGTGTGGATTTGTCGTTGCTGAAGCCGATGGTTAGCATTGATTTGAGCCTGGACGATAGCCATAGCATCTGGTGGGGGTTGATCTTCAGCCTCATCTACCCTAGGTTCAGCCATGTTTTCAACAGAGTTACGTCGCCTAGATTCCTGCCCCAAAACACACAATTCGGGATGCAGTGAGCGCCTCCCGTGCATACACTAGAGAAGAACTGGAGGGGATGCGGAGGGCGACAGATGCGAGAAATGTGTTTCAATCAAGCACGCAAGCCTAATCCTTATGGTGTATCCCTTAGGAGACCTAGAAATCTCACAAAGGGTGATTAAGTCCGTAAGCACTGGACTTCCCTTCTCAAGGCTAATCTGGCCAGGTTGATTACGAGGGGATTGCAGGGAAGGTTCTTCCTTTGGCTTACGCCTCCGGTTCCATAGACCCCACAACCGCGGTCGTTTGACACTGCCCCGCAGCCTAGCCACCAGATTCTACCAAGGGAATGAAAGCCAAGTGCCTAGCGAACAAAACCTCACCTTTTGAGACTTAACTCAGTCCTGCCTAGGGCACGTCTACTCAGTTTTAATGGGTTAGGATAGTGCTTGTGCTTAGGGTAATGTGATGAGGCGTTGATTGGGGTGGTGCCTCTTAATTTTCCACTTTTCAAGGTGTGTGCTTCTACAAAACAGGGTTTTAAAGCAAGAATTTTTAGGGTGTGGTGTCTTTTAATGTTTCATCCTTACTTTAGTGTTTTTTAGGGTTGACGTGTCTTAATGCTTTCAGACAAGTTTCAATGGGCACGTCAAGTTCTACACACAACTTGGTGAAAGTAGATTTCCTTTTTATCTTGTAGAGGCTCTAAAAACCCTAGTGTACTCATCCTAAAGATCGTGCAGCTACTATTAGATGAGTCAGTTTTTAGGGTTGAGTGATGCGGCCCAGGTCAACTCACGGTGGCTTCGCAAACACCACTCAAGAGAAAAAGAAAAGAACACTCCAAGAATTTGTCCAGTATATTAGAGTGTACATTTTTTTGTAGGGTGGTGTGTTAAGAATGTGGGTCAAGCAATCATTCACCACGCCAATTTTTTTAGTTTTTATGATTTTTTTAGCTTTTTCACGCAAGCAAACAATGAGAGAGAGAGTACTTACTATCGGTCCTCGAGGCGCCTACTTCCTTGCTACCATAGTGGAATGCGTCGCTTCGCCGTCCATGCGCCGAATTCCTGCAACCATCAAGTAAAAAGGAAAATAGGGCATTAGACGATATGAGAATGAAGGTGGAATGGAGGTGATAAAACAAATCCGTTGCCTCCCCGGCAACGGCGCCAAAAACTGACGTGCCTTCGTGCATGTGTGTTAAGAGGTGTCGTTATAGTTGCACTTGATACGCCGGTTTTAAAAGAAGTGAACGGAGGTGAGTCCGAGTGTCGATCTCAGGGAGGCGTGGAAATCGGATTTTGTTTACCACTTGTTGTCACGAAAAAGGCGGAGTTTTGCTTGCGAAAGGGATGGTTTTGAAAAGCGAGAGATAGAGAGAGTTTAGGGTTAGAAAGCTCTTGGTTTTGATCATGCACTTTAAACAGAAATTAAAAAGGCAACTAAATGGAAAATAATTTCATTAAACATGCATTCATAGTTCATGGTTTACAATATTAAATACATGCTTCAACAAAAGTAAATGAAAGCTTAAAAGGGAGAGAGAGAGGTAGAGAGAGAGTGGAGAGCGACGAGGCAGCCACAGCGGTGGAGGAGGCTCCGTCGGCGGCTCGTCGTCTCCGGCGATTACAAGAGTGCCTAAGACTAGCTAGGAGAGGAGTGGAGTAGTTGCAAGTGGGAGAGGATGCCTTGAATGGTGGTAGAAGGGGGTTTAAATAGAGTTAAGGGCTTCCTAAAAGAAGAATGTGCTTTAGCGACATCCAGAACGTCGCTAA
Source organism: Thalassia testudinum (assembly GCA_037157565.1). NCBI lineage: Eukaryota > Viridiplantae > Streptophyta > Magnoliopsida > Alismatales > Hydrocharitaceae > Thalassia > Thalassia testudinum. Next base: position 104,304,805 of record JAZHRO010000063.1, read on the forward strand.
AACCGCTTCCATATATGTCGGTGAAGGTCTGCTGCCGCCGGTCAGCCGCCCGCCCCTTTCTCTCTTCAGGCGCGATCCGTGGACGTCGAACGAGAGCCGTCCGATTGATGATCGGATGGCTGAGATCCTCCCGCGCCTGCGCTAAGATCGCGCTTCGGGCGTGCGTGCGCGCGCGCGTTTCCGCCCGGCGTGCGCGCGCGCGTGGGAGGTGGGGCACTGTCGTCGCGCCGCGTGGCGCGATCCTAGCCGCTCGCTTCTGATCACGCGGCTCAATTTTGCCGCGCCCCTTCGCCCGCAGACGATTTTTGCTCCGCGCGACTCGAACGCGCGTCGCCGCAACGCGGGCGTGCGCGCTAACCGTTGCGCCACGCCCGCGCTTTGTCGCGGCGACCGCGGGCGAGCGCGCGGATATCGGCCGTTCGATCGAAGATCAACGGCCGAGATGCGTCCTTGGCTGGCTTGGGGGCGTGCGGGCGGCGGGGGCGGGGCGACGTGGCGCGTTCTAGGCCGTTGATCTCCAGATCAACGATCAGGATTTCTTGGGCCCATTGTGGGAGCTCCGGATGTCGGATTTGGCCGATTTTGAGTCCGTTAGACTCCGTTTGTCGTCCTGAATCCATCCGTGTGGTCCGATTGCTCATCTGAGGCCTGCTTTGACAAATGCTTTACACAAATGGCCATTAATACAGTTTATAAGCAATCTTGGTACTTGATGCATGCAATGCTCCTATTCTACTTTATGTTGTGCCTTTTATTCTAAAGATGGGCCATATTCAACCTAATTACTACCCCCTTGCGTGGTGTTATCAAGAATCATCCCAAGATTTGTCTAGGGTAACCACAAATTTCATCCTCAACCTTGACAACTTCCCAAGAAGAAACTCACCCAGGTCTCTATCCCTAACATTTTGGAACAAATCCAATAAAGAGCTATTCTGCTCATCAATCATTTTTATCTTCGGCTCCAATGCTTCAGTGAATGGTGTTGACTGAGCTTCTAAAGATTGTATAGTGTTCCTCAAATTATCCAACACCCTATCCTAGATCTAGTTCACTTGAACCAACTGGTTCGATTTAGGTTTGGGTGGGTTTGGGTTAGATCTAGGGGAGTCAAGAAGTCAAGGTTCTCAGGTCCCTCCCTGAAAGTAGGTCATCCTAGGTTGTTCAAAGGATGGTGGCGACCTATATTCAGTGGAATACTGGGGAGGGTAGGTGTTATAATCATTATATCCTTCCTGATTGTAGATCGGATTGGCTTGGTCATCAGAGGATGGAGATCCATAATCATTGTAGGTTTGGGAAGGATAATAATCATAGTCTTGTTGTCCAGGGTTAGGCTCTGGACACTAAGGTCCTTATTCATATCCCTACTCAAAGTCATCCTGGCTAGTGGATGGTAATTACAAGTCAAGTTAGAATAGCAATCATCTTGGGGACAAGTGGTAGTAGGAGGAGAGGATGGGAAATGCGTGTAAGAAGTGGAAGGATACATGGTAGAATAGGAGGGAAAACAGAAGAGAGAAAGGTGCCCTACAGTACAATCAATCAACCCTATCCTTAGGTTGGTTATCCTAAAGACCTACAGACTCCCAGGACCCATCTTGAGATTATAAATGATTTGGTCTACTTTTATCTGGTCAATCCAACTAGTTAGGAGGGACTGGAGAGAAGGTTCTTCCTTTGGCTTACTCCTCTGGTTCTTAGTGTACCCCCTAGCCACGGTCATTTGATGCTACTCCCCTAGCTAGACATTAGATGGACTAGCAGAAGTAGATTAATCGAAAAAAATCTTAGTCTGAGCCCCAAAGAGTGAATTAATCCTTAAGGCCAACGTCTACTTGGTTTTAATTAGGCTTGGGATGATTATGCTCTTGGAATGTGATGGACCCTTTAGATGGGTTGTACCCTTAATGATTGATTCTAATGTGTGTGCGTGCACAACCAGGGTTTGCAAACAAAGTTATTTGATGATGTGCCTTTTAGGGTTTAACCTTATTTAGTAGCTTTTAGGATTTAATTCTTAGGTTGGTTCAATCAAGGTTTAGTAGAACACTCCAAGTTTTGAAAACACAGGTGATGATATGTTCCTTTAAAATCAAAAATAATGTGGAGTGCCTGGTTCATCCTTAAGAATCAACCTAAGTCACAAGCTACTTGATGGATCAATTTTAGATTGAGTGGTGCGACCCAAATAGTTCAAGCAATTGTCCTATTGCAAGACTTATTAAGGCACACAAAAAGTCTTAACCTAATCAGATTTCTACTCACTTATGTGTGTGTTGAGTTAAGGTGTACCGGATCCATAGGTCAGATCATGGTTAAGTGGTAGAATCAAAGTGGAGTGGTGCACCTTAAGTTGAGAGTTGTGGGTGTTAATGTGTATATTTTTTAGAAAATCCCACAAGTGAAGAGTATTTTTTTTTAATATATGCGAGGGTGAGATGAGTGGAGGTGACAAACAAACAACCAGATCTATCCTAGGGTTTATAAAAAGCACCTAAGTTGATTTTGGTTTGAGCTATTAGTGTGGTGAAATGAACTAGTGGGTGGGGAAGTGGGGGGAAACTTACAAAATTCTCTACCCGCACTTTACTCCAATCTACCACCCTCGGCTCCATGATCGGGTTCCTACAAGACAATAAATTGAAGAACAAAGATAGGTTAAAGAAAAAGGTAAGTAATGCAGGCAAATGTGATAAAAACCAAAGAGCGTTGCCTCCCTGGCAACAGTGCCAAAATGATCGAGGCGTGTTTAGCAAATTAAAATTAGGGTTTGGAGCACCCGTCGTCGTAGCTCACAAAACACGTCTATCAAATAAAATTTATAACCGAAACTTGAAAAGTGAGTCCCAGGTCGAACACGGGGAGGCAAACGTTTGGTTTTGAAAATCCACGTTTCTCTTTTATTTCTTTTTGTCATTTTTTATCTTTTTTAGTTTTTTAGTTTTTAGCAAACAAGAGATCAGGTCGATGAATTCTAGCTAATCTACTTGCAACAATATAAGAGAAAGAGGGAGGGAGAGAGAAAGAAATAATCATCTATTTATCAAGAATTGTTTGTTACAACTACGAAAGTGGAAATCTATACTACGAAAGCGTAAAACGATAGAAAGAGGTGAGAGAAAACCCCCTCGACGGTCGCTCAGAGGACGACTCACTCTGACATCGCCTGGAGGAAGGTGGTGAGGAGCGGGACAAATGGAGACAAAGCCGAAGGACGGAGGGCAAGGCAAGACAACATCACGGTGAGAATCTTCTTCCCAAAGGGCAGTTAGAGGATAGCCATGGGATGCTCCACAAATGGGGATGAGGGGAGGGAAAACTATTTATTTTTTACTCTATAGGAGCATCCCGGGCTTGAGACAAGCTCTCTCTAGAGACAAGCTCTCTCTAGAGACTTGGAGGTCGTGAGTGGAAGAAAGGAAGAGATGAAGAAAAATGGGATAGGAAGGGGTCCTTTTATAGTGGTGGAAAGAATCAAATTTGTATACAGGACATTTAGTGATGGTCATAAATGTCGTTGAAGATCCACCGCAAACGCCGCTGAAGATAGCCCATGTGCCCACGTGCGTTGCCGCTGCACGTGAGCACCCACGCTGCTATAAACCAGTGGTGGCGCTTGCGTGCACATGGGTGGCCTGGGTTGCACCAAGTGGCGCGATGTGGGCTGTCCATCTTCGTTCAGTTTTAGGGGTTGCTACAGAGGTTGGATTGAGTCAATTTTCACGCTGTTGGGCTACGATTGTAGACTTGAAGCCATCCGTGTGATCGAATTTGTCGTTTGACACTCCAGATTGTGTTACCTAGTCCCTCAGCTGTTGATCTTCCTTGGATTGCATATGGTGCTATGGGACTCCAATCAAGGCGATTTCAGAGACCTTCTGATCATCGTCTTGATCAGATCTGTACAGTCAGATCGTCAATCCAAGGCTCGAAAATAACTATCCTTCTCTCCTAGCCACAAAAAGGACACAATTAACCTAAATTATATACAACTACTCTAAATGCAGAATGATGCATGCTATTCAATATTTATAATATGGAATGCAAATCTAAGCCTAAGAACATGCATAAATAGGCATTTTAATCGAAATAGATGTGTCTATATCATGCTTGCAAATGAAGACGCTTGGCCAGATTCAAACATGCACCTCCTCCTCACGGTTTAACGTCAAAACCATCGCACTACGATCGCCTCTTTGTCATGTTTTTGAATTAAGGCCGTGACACTCTTAGCCATTGGATATCCAATGGTCGAGATCGTGCGACCTTTATGAGGAGGGAGAGCATTGGAGGTGTTAGGTGGCTGTGATGGTGCCACATGGCACCATCATGGCCATCCACCTTCCTTGACTTGTAGATGGTGCCACAGATGCTAGATTGGACTGATTTTCCAACTGTTGGGCTGCGATCGTCGATCTGAACCCATCTGTGCTGTTAGATTTGTTGTCTAAGATATGGATTTTACACCACTTTTCCCCATGGCCTCTTATCTTTCTTGAACTACATCTAATGCTACGAAAGTTCGATTGGGGTGATCTCGGAGGCGTTGGACTTCGATAGTTACCCTGATCAGATCCGCATGGTTGGATCTTCAATCCAAGGTCTTGGAATGATATCGCCCTATCCCCTAGCCACAAAAAGGGAAAATTAACCTATAATTTGTACAAACTAATCTAAATGCATGATGATGCATGTTATGCAATATTTATAATGCATGTTGCTTCTATAGACCTAGGAACATGCGTAAATAGGCATTTTAGGCCAATTAGATGTGTGCACATCACACCCCATGCCTATCTTTTGCTAGTCCCTAGCAAAACTACATGCTATTTATAAATGGAGTTAGGATCAAATTACTTGGGCAACATTTATTTCTCAGCACTAAGAAATTTCTACTAAAGACCTGAACTTACCTAGACACAATAGCACTCTGGTGTCCACCAAAATGCAGATCGCCCATGCCCTCGCCTTATTCAAAAGCAAGTACATCATTTTCTTTTTCTTCTTTTCTATTTTTTTTATTTTTGAGTTAAGAGTTTCGAGGTAACTTTCTATGGCTACCCAACCCACCTAAGCCTCAACAAGAACTCTAAGTGCTAAGAATCTTTTTGTTTTAATGTGATTGACTCACTAATCGGCAATCAGAATGAACTTCGGGTTTTTAATCACCTAGGTGACCTTGCAAATAAATTTTACCTAAAGGTATATCTATCTAACTGGTAGCTTTCTCCCTACTTTTTATTTTTATGGGGTCAACACAAGGGTGAACCCAGTGTATATCACCCAACCCTATTTTACTTCCTCGCTTCTTCCTAAGTATTTAGGACTTATACGTGCATTTCGTGAGCTAGGTTCTGGACAACCGGCTAATGGGTTGTTACCCACGATAACTTGCTAGCCATACTCGTGCGATGAAGTATGGCTTATTTATTTATTTCTACTTTTCTTTTTCTTTTTCTTTTTTTTCTTTTCTTTTTGGGTATTTCTCTATTTTTTTCCTTTTTTTTTGCTTAAGTTTATGGCTTCCCTAATATAAGATTTACCAAAAGGCAACAAAAAGAGAATGGTCATGTGACTGGGCTCTGGACAACCAGTCAATGGGCTGTTACCCACGACAACTTGCTAGCCATGCCACCGTAGAAGATTCATTAGGTACCCAATTTTTGTTAAAATCACCAAAAAGTGAGTCAGTGCAAATAGTGTGTAGATGCTTAGACTATAAGTCTCCTCAAATTAGAGGGCAGGTTGATAAGTCGTGTACTTATTACCCAACTTATTTAACCAATTAGAAACAAGTTAAAGATGGCGAGGACTTAAGAAACAAATGCGCATTTCAGTGGATAGCCTAGTTGATTAAGTCTAAAGACCTGAAGAATCTAAGTGTTCAAGTCCTATGGTATCATTCCCTAAAGTTGACAAATTTCTAATGCCCATGTTCTCTTTTCCTAATTCAATTTTTTTAATAAATAAAGAGAAAATAATAAAGAGAAAATAAAAAGAATCTAAGAAGCTAACAAGATGATTCAAAGAATAATATCCACCCCCCATGCCTATCTAATGCAATGTCATTGTATTAAATGACATGAAAAAGAGTAGAGTAGAGAAGAAAGCACCTAAATTTTGTGATTAACAAGTCAGCTCTGAGATGAAAAAGAGACTATACACGTGCTAAATTTATTGCCTTCATCTAGGCACACTATACAAAGAAAGAGGAAATAAAGAATTCACAAATGCAGGTTAGAATTAAAATAAAAAGACTAACCTCAAGACCTGCTAGCAGAGATTGTCACAGATGTGGTCCAGATTGTGGTGCTGATCCATGCCCCAGGGTTGAGTGTATCTATGGTTCTAAATTAAAATTACCCAGAACTTGAGATTAGTATGCAAGCAGGGCCGGCCCTGTGATTTATGAGGATGCAACCCAAGTCCAAAATGTCGGACAACAAGTAGATCTAAATCAATGGGCTCATTTGTCCAATTAACCATTTGCTAAAAAAGGTAATCCATTAATCTACACTTAAGTTGCACACCCTCTGAGTCACAAATATCATAAGGGTCCTGATAAAAGGTTGGTGGCTTGAAACATAATGGAACCCTTAGATCTAAATATCTATCTCTCCCAGAATTAGCTTCCCAAATCGTCATTTCCTTATTCCTATCCTCCAAAATCAATGCTTCCAAGACCTCACAAATGTCATCATCCTTGTATAAAATATCGAAGTCCAAAATTTGTGGCTGAATCAGAATTGACTTGGGTTTTGTAATCTCAAGAAGATAATCATCATTATGCTCAACGGGGTGTAATTGAGGAATGGGGCTATGAATTGAATCACCCATGAAATGAGAATCTGAATCCACCATGCTAGTCCCAACATGATCAATTTCCTCAATTATAAGGCCATCAAATGATTCATTGAATTTCTCAGGTCCAGTCGTCTCACTCAAATCATTTTCCTCAAACTCAGGTGAGACTTCACATAAAAGTTCTTCACCTTTAGAATCAAAGAATTTTAGATCCACATTTATATGTCTCAAAATCATCAATCATTTCCTAGTCCATGGAGACATACTTTTCCTTGTACCCTAGTTCAGGGATCTCAGGTGAAGAAATCAATTCATCCTCAATTGATTGCTCTAAAACAACCTAGTCATCCCTGGTCTCGTAAAACATGTCCCCCCTACAGGTGCCTGAGCGAGTTCTAACATTGGCTCTCCTGAAGGGGGTTCATCCTAGAAATCATCCCAAGATTGCACTAGAGAAACCACAAATCTCATCCTTAATTTTGATAATTTCTCAAGTAAAAACTCACCCAGGTCCTTATCCTTAACATCTTTTTCTTTTAACCTAAAAGGAAAGCTATTGAGTCATTGATAGCTATCCATGAGAGCTTTTATTTTCTATAAATAAATTAAAAGTTACAGGGTCAATCACCACATATGTATGAGAGATGACACACGCAGAATGCGTTTGTTTAATTATGCCATTGTAGTACACATTCGCCACATCGATTTTAATTTAAGATGTGAAATTTGGTGAGTCCAAGTGTCGAACACGAGGAGGCGTGAAATTAGATTAGTTTATTACTTTAGTTGTCACAGGAATGTTTGGTTTGCTTGCTTGCGAGAAAACGAGAGAGAGAGAGAGTAGGGCTAGAGATCATGTTTAAAACTTGACAATAATTCTAAGAGGATGTGAGCTATGATATATGAAACATCATCAACATATAGCATACGATTAGAGTTTGTTTACAACTATAACAATAGATGAAAGCTTAAACAAGTGCAACATAAAACTAAAGTAAAGAGAGTGCGAGGAGGAGGCAAGGCGGCCACGGTGGTGGAGGGAGGCTCCATCGATGGCTTGACAAACTTCGGGGTGGGTATGAAGTGTTTGGTGGAGCTAGGAGAAGGCTAGTGTTGCATGGAGAGTGTGTGTGAATTTAATGTCCTTGAATGGGGTGGTTGAGGAGGTTTATATAGAGAAGGGGTTTCCAAACTAAGGGTTTTAGCGATGTCTGGGATGTCGCTGAACCCATTCCAGAAACGTCGGTGAAGCCCCTTGCCCGTCGATCCAAGTGCACGTGCGTGCTTCCTTCCCCCGCACGATCCGTGTGCGCCATGTGGGCCGTTCGATGGATGATCGGACCGTTGAGAGTTCGCGTGGGCGTGCGCTATGGATTGTGTGCATCTTTGCTTAGGCGCGTAGTATGGGCCTTCTGATGGAAGAACGGATGGCTGGAATCGCACCTTGAGTGCTGCCTTGAATCACTCCTTGAGTGTGCGTGGGTGATGGTGCGCATCTAGAGCACCACGTAGCTGCCATCCGCACCATCCGCACTATCATCTATGGCCGAATTTCCTTCGTGCGCTCCTCCACTGCCGATTTGAGCCTTGCCTCGGCTCGAACGTGCGCCTGTGTGCGTGGATTTGAGGCACTAACCATTATGCTATGCTCGCGCTTTGTCGCGATTTTGTGCGAATGCTCAGCCGTTTGATGGATGATCGGATGGCCGAGATGCATCTTATGAGATGAGCGTGGCTGCAGCATGGGTGCGGGTGTGACAGATGGCGCTACGTGGTTGCTTGTGGGTTGTTGATCTAATGATTAATGGCCAGAACTTCTTAGGCTGGTCAAGGGAGCTCCAGATGTCGGATTTAAGTGATTTCAAGTCTGTTGGACTCCATTCATCGATCTAAATCAATCTGTGCGGTCCAATTACTCATCTGAGGCCTGTTTCAACATGCACATGTACATATGGTCATTAAACATTGATTTATAAGCAATCTTAATTCGTGATGCATGTAGCGCTCCCATGCCCATTATGGTGTGTTATTAGTGCACATATATACTCAAGATAAACCTTGGTTGATGGAATTATCATCATGGAATGAAGAGTTATCAAGAGACCAGCAACTACTTACAATATGTTCCACACACACCGGCCACTCCTGAAATAACCACTCATTTCTCACTCTCCACACACACCATAGCACTGCCACCACTGACACATGTGGGTTATTACATAGTAAGAAATAATCCCATAAACATTCCCAAGTAAGGATCGATTCCCTACAGACTGCTCTCCACACATAATCTGTCACCCTACATGAAGAAAAGATGTGTCGGCTACTATCATTATGCAATCCACATAGATGACAGAACTAGGCAGGAGTTCCCATCCTCCTATGGCGCAAGTCACCCATTATCAAGCGATCTCTTCTACATAGCCACAAGAAAATTTGGACCTTCAGGGGGACCTTCAGATTCCATAGTTTCCTTCCTATCACATCAATTTCCACTGACTAAGATAATATTGTGAGCTTTTCATATGCTACTGCCAGAGTAAAAATCCCCTTCCACTTATATGTATCTCGCTCCTCTGGTGTGGGCCTAAAAGCATTCAGCTACTACAATAGCCATTCATTATCATCCCAGGTTCTTGTTCCATAATAGTAGGCTTCAGCATTATTGATTTTCCACTGGCCGAATTCCACCTCCCAATAATCCTTCACCACTACCTATTTGCCAAGAGCAGATGAATATGCAAGTGGGTGTTTGCCTTTTATCACCCCAACTGGGGCCCATTTCTCATGCCAAAACCAGAAGCTCTTCCTATCTCCCAACGTCAGAATGAACATGTTCCAATTCTCAGCCAACGCACATACCACTGAAGCCTAAAAGGGAGATGGTTTGATAGGGTGCAACCAATTCATCTCATCATTTGAAGTCCCATAGCTCTCTCTGCTAAGGCTTCTGCTCCCCTTATAACAACCTGATCGCCCATTTTAGTAGTAAAGCTTCATTGAACTTTTTGAGTGACCGAATCCCCATGCCACCAGATTCTTTTGGAGAGCACAATAGGTCCCATTTGATAGGTTGAAAAAATTGACCTTGATGAGAGGCTCCCTTCTAGAAAAACCTCTTATGCATTACATCGAGTCTCTTCCAAATAGACTTTGACGCCTTGAAGACAGAGAAAAAGAAGACCGGGATTGATGTAATCATCGAGTTCAATAAAATAAGACTTCCCCTTTTCGATAAATAGCGGTTGCTCCAACCTTCTAATTTAACAGATACCTTCTGAAAAAGTATGTTCCAACCAGTTTTCTTCAGTTTAGTGCATTTCAAAGGTAGGTCCAAGCATTCGATTGGAAGAGAGATCAAGGGGGTACCTAAAATAGGTGAAATATCATTCTGTTCGATCCCATTCATACTAAAGCATACTAGGGATGACTTTCCTCCATTTAGCTTTAAGCTAGAGATTTCTCCAAAAATGTTGACCATATGATATGATAAAGAGCTTGGGATTCCCTTACGCTTCCTTCCACAAAAAATGCAGTATCATTGGCATATAGGAGAGCAGGTGCCAAAGCCCTTCGATTGGAAATCGAGTAGCCCTTTATCAAACCATCCTCTACAAGTTTACAAGCATATCTGGCTTATCCTTAACATCTTGGAGCCAATCTAATAAATATTTGTTAAGATCATCAATCATTTCAACCAAAGGCTCTAGTTCTTTAATACAGGGTGTTGGCTAAGCTTCTAAAAATTGTATGGTATTCCTTAAGTTAGCCAACACCTTATCTTCGACCTGGTTCACCTAAACCAAATGGTTTGATTCAGGGTTGGGTGGGTTCAGGTTCAGTCTAGGGGAGTCAAGGAATTGAGGTTCTTGGTGTCGTCCCTGATAATAGGTCACTTTAGGTTGTTTAAAGAGGGGTGGTGACCTATATGCAGTGTAGTCCTGGGGAGGGTAGGGATTATATTCAACATATCCTTCTTGATTGTAGATCGTATTAGGTTGTCCATAGGAGGGTGATGATCTATAATCGTTGTAACTCAGAAAAGGATAAATATCAAAATCATGGTGTCTAGGGTTAGACCCTAAACACAGAGGTTCGGAATTGTATCCCCAATTAGGATTATCCCAACTAGTAGATGGGTGAGAATAAGTCTGGTTGGGATAATAATAATCTTGGGAATAAGTAGTGGTAGGAGGGTAAGAGTGAAAATGCGAATAGGATGTGGAAGGATCCATGACGAAATGGGAGGAAAAGAAAGGTGCCCTGCAATACAAACAATAAAACCTATCCTTAGGTGGGGTAGCCTAAAGACCTACTGACTCTCAAAACCCATCTTAAGATGAAAGAAACGATTTGGTCTACTTCTTTTCAGACAATCCAACCAATTAGAGGGAGGGATTGGGGGAAGGTTCTTCCCTTGGCTTTCACCTCAGGTTCCTTTAATAACCCCCAACCACGATCGTTTAACACTGCTCCCCTAGCTAGAGATCAAATGGATCGGTAGAAGTAAATTAATCAAAAATAATCTTGATCTAGGCCTTGAAGAGAGAGTCCAATCCTTAAGACCAACGTCTACTCTATTTTAATTAGGCTTAGTTTTGATTGTTCTCTAAAATGTAATGGGCCCTCTATATAGGTTGTGCCCTTAAAGGTCAGTTTCAATGTGTGTACGTGCACAACTAATGGTTTTCAAGCAAGATTATTTTTAGATGCAGTGAATTTTAGAGTTTAAATCTTGCTTAGTAGCTTTTAGGATTCAACTTTCAGGTATATTCATACAAGGTTTCAATTGGCACACCAGGTTTTGAAAGCATAGGTGAAGATATCTCCCTTTAAAACTCAAAAAGAATGTGGAGTGCTTGGTTAGTTCCTAAAAGTGGAATCCTATGTGCCAAGCTACTGTTGATCACTTTTATCTTAAGTGGTGTTGCCCAAACAATTCAATCAATTGGCCTCTTGCACCACTTGATTAAGGCACACAAGATGGTTAGTGTAATCAGATTTTTAATCACTTATTTGTATAAGTCGTGCAGGTGTACTAGGTCCTTAAGTTGGATTCCCGATTAAGTGATTGAAATTAGAAGAGGTCGTGTATCTCTATGGGTGTATGTGATGTGTAAGTTCAAATAAATCCCACAATCAGATTTTTTTTTTAAATATATATATGCAAGGGTGAGGTGGGTGGGACAGACAAACAAACAACCAAGACTAACTTTAGGGTTTATGCAAGCTCCTGGGTTAAATAGCATTTGTGTTATTAGATGATGGAATGAAATCTAAGGGGTAAGTGGTAGGGATATAATTACAAACCCTTCAACTGCACTTTGCTCCAATCTATAGCTTTCGCCCTCCTCGAGAGAGACCACCTGCAATCACAACAAGAATGGAGACAAGTGAGGTAAAAGATAAGTAAGGTGGAAAACACGAGAAATCAAAGAGCGTCACCTCCCCGACAATAATGCCAAAATGATGAACAAGATTTCAAATTTCATATGCAAAAAGATTTGGTTTGAAACACATTGTTGCAGTTGCGTAAAAATCCATCAATCGGATAAAATTTATAACCAAAACTCTGGTGAGTCCCGGGTCGAACATGGGGAGGCGAACGTTTGATCAAAAATCACGTTTATAATTATTATCACGAAGTAGATTAGCTGGTCGAATTAGATCTACACGAACTATTCTACTTAAAGAATAAACAATAGAAGAAAGAGAAAGAATAATACAAAGAAAGAGAAAATAGGGAGAAAATGAACAAATATTTCATAACCATATCATTATGTCCATTACATCTACTTGTTACACTAGAAAGTTGGAAATCTACACAAAAAATCAATAAAATGAGAGGGATGAGAAAATCCTCCTCGTCAGTTGCTTGGAAGATGAGTCATGTTGATGGAGCACCTGGACGATGGGAATGAGATGTTGGATGAGAGAAAATGGAGCTGGAGTACCGAACAGGCTGGCGTCGTAGCGGGATCTGCTTCCCGAATGGCGGTGAGAGGACAACTGCGGAGGCTTCATGAACGAGGATGAGAAGATGGAAAAATTATATTTAACACTCTAGTGGAGCATCCCGGGTATGGGACTAGCTCTTTAGATCTTTGGATAGGGTGAGAGGAGAAGATAAGGGATGAAGAAAAAGTGGAGGGTGTAGGTGCTTTATAAAGTTGAAGATATGAGGGTAAAAGGGGTATTTTAACCTTTAAAAATTAACTCTGCTACATTTAGTGACGGATACATGCATCATTATAGACGCACGTTGCTAAAGCTCATGTTTCACATGAGCCATCCATCGCCAATCACATGGTCCATGCACTGCCACGTTGCCATCCGCTCACCTTCAACCATTTAAGCCTTCATCGCGCTCAATCGCCCTCAGTCGGCCGATCATTCGATCAGATGACTTAGATCACACGAAGCTGATTCCTCTTCAGCTGTTACGTGTACACGCGTGTGATGGCGCATCATCTCGTGCGTGAGCGCTGCACTTCCATCTAGCGCCCCAAGCCGCACCACGTGGCCGCATCGCCCCTGCTTATCACCGATCCAGCAGTTGCATTCTGATTGGCATGGATGCTTGCAGATGAAAATGCTAAGGGAAATTCAAATGTGTGCCTCCTTGATGGTCGACGGAAATCGTGGGTTTTGAAAATACGACTATCGTTCATTGTAGTATAGTTGCGAAATTCGTTCATCAACAAAAATAATTTATAAAATAATGAGACTTGGAGTCCTGGTCGTTCGTCTCTAGGAGGCATTATGGAATTGCAAAATGAATTCAATCTCTTTTCCTCTCTACTTGCTTAAAATTGCACACCGATTTCTAATCTTCGAATCAATGTTTAGCCACTTGCATTATTAACCCTAATTACTTGCGCATGTGTTAAGTAGATGACAAACGTGAAAGTGTGAGTTTCAGTATGCACGATCCTAGTTATGTGGTGGCTATTATGGAAAATGGGTTAATAGTTAGATCATCAACATCCTTAGGTACCGACATGCTAGTTGCAATAGATAGCAATTAAAAGCATACAACTTTAATCACACAAAAAATATTGCAACAAGGCTCATTGTGATTTTCACACATAGATATTTATATATAAAAAAAGATTTTCATTGATTGCATCAGGGTTACAGAGTAGAACTAGTGGAAGGCTTGTAGAGGAATGCTTGAAATAACTACTGGCTACAAGAAAATGATTGCATACATGAATCTATGGGGGGATTACGCATGCACCATTGGGGGAGAATATGCTGCTACACTACTAAGCAGTAATAAAGTAGTAACTCTACGAAGAACTATCTACTTAGCTAGTAGAAATAAAGGCATTCAGATGTGAGCTCCGATGGCCTTTGAGTTCATTGAGAGGAGGAGGTGATCCAAGCTTTTGGCATGGAGCTACTGCTGGCCATGGTGAGAGCTCGTGGAGGTGAAGGTGTGGAGGTGGAGCTATGTTATGGAAGGTGGAATAATGGAGCCAAGCTTGAATGTAGCATGGATTAGTGCAAATAGACACCCCTTAAGTCTTTTATATACCCAAGGGAGACTCTTTAGAGAAGTGTGGAACTCTCTAGAGAGAGCTCCAAGTGTGGCCATCCAAGGTGGGTTTTAGATCCACCATTTGTGGATCTTAAAAATTGAATGGCTCCTGGTTGCTAATTTTAGCAACCAAGAGTGGCACCACCTTGAAGAGAGTTCTAAAGAGTTCTAGGTGGGTATGTGTGCGTGAATGGGTGTGTGTGTGTGTGGTCCTGCCCTAGGTGGCTAAGTGAGCTAGGTTAGGTCCTAATAGGTTTAGATTATGGTAGGTCTCAAACTAGGACCCTAATTTGCTAAGGAGAAAGTCCAATTAAACTTGGCATAAGGCATAAGTTTAATTGGGTGGTGTGAACTTAATTGAGAGTGTAATAACTCAATTAAGTTGAGCTTAGGTCAATTGAACTCACACTAAGTCCAATTGGACTTGTGTGGGTTGAGGTATGAGCTTAATTGGACTCTTTGAGTCCAATTGAGTAGGAAATGGTAATTGACTATGATCTAAGTCAATTGGGCTTAGTGAGAACCTAACTAGGTTCTTAAGAGGGTCTAGAGGTGGTTTACTAGGATTAGGGTACCTTAATTTAGGTTCCTAAGGGGTTAGAATTGGGTTTAGGGACCTAGGAACTCAAGATCAAGGCTTGAATTCCAAAATAGTAACTGGAGAGCAGTTTCGGACATCTAGTAATAGTATCAGATGACTTATACTCAAAATTTAGAAGTCTAGACTTGTTGTTTGGATGCCCAATCAGAGTCAAGAGGGATTCAGGATTCTATCTTGGGTATTCTGCAGAAATTGGGCATTTGACCAAGTGTCTGAACATCCAATAACACTGCAAACTTGGGTTTGAGGTGTGCAGGTTGTGGCTAAGGGTCTTAGACGTCTAATAACTTATTTGGACGTCCAAATAAAGGTTGTAACTAGGGTTTCAAGGCTTCCTAGGCTATGGTGACCAAATCTAAGGGTGGCTAAGGCTTAGGGAAGGCTTCTAAGGCTATCCTACAACTAGGATTGAAACTAAGTTCTTCATAATTTAACTACTTTACTTCTACTTAATAGGATAGCATACCTCAACCCTTTACATTATTTCTCTACTAAATTTTATTCAAATCTTCCACTCCAGCTCTGATGTAGCACTAGCTTCAGGTCCAGCTTTAGATCTAGCTTCAGATCCAGCTCCTGAGCTTCTTATTACCTACAATTTATATAATGCACTTAATTAGTACCTTATATCATTATTTCATGCACAGCTAAAGGAAATTAGTAAGGATGCAAATATTGCTTATGTATGCATGAATTACACTAGCTTATGCTAAGTTCTAGCCTAACTTAGGTCAATTAACACCTATGATTGCTGCGCAATCACTCCTTGCGATTTGACGTCGCAACCAGCGCGCTACGGCTGCCTCTTTGCCACATTTTTGAATTAAGGTCGTGACGCTCTCAACCATTGGATCTCAATCCAATGATCGAGATCTCGTGACCTTTATGAGGAGGTAGAGCATCGGAGGTGTTGGGTAGCTATGATGGTGCCACATGGTGCCACCATGGCCGTCCATCTTCTTTGACTTGTAAGTAGTGCCACAGTTGTTGGATTGGACCAATTTTTGCACCGTTAGGCTGCGATCATCAATCCGAACCCATTCGTGTAGTTGGATTTGTCGTCTGTGGTAGAAATTTTACACCACCTTGCCCCTTGGCCTCTGATCTTCCTCGGACTACATCTGATACTACGGAAGTCTGATCGAGGCGATCTCAAATGAGTTGGACTCCAATCGTCACCCTAATCAAATCTGTATGGTTGGATCTTCAATCCGAGGCCCTGTAATGATATCGCCCTATCCCCTAGCCATAAAAAGGAAAAATTAAGTTATAATTTGTACAAACTAATCTAAATGCATGATGATGCATGTTATGCAATATCTATAATGTATGATGCTTCTATAGACTTAGGAACATGCGTAAATAGGCATTTTAAGCCAATTAGATGTGTGCACATCAAATTTGGACCCATCTTGTTTTCAATAGGGCATTGTAAAACTTAGGCATGGGGGGTATTAAAGTGCAAATGACTGGAAATTCAATTATTTGGAAGGATTATCTCTAAAAAAAATAGAGAGAGAGAGAAAGAGAAAAGAAATCTAATGAAAGAGAAGGAAATCTTTTGAGTTGAATTGCAAATCTTGAAGGAGGAAGAAGAAAGAGACATAGAAAGGAAAAGGAGCAAAGATTGTGTTAGTCCCAGCATTTGATTATGGAATACTTTACCTAAGTTCTAGGTTGAAAAGAATAACGAATTAAGACCAGAAGTGTTAAACTTTAGGAGATATGTGGGAGATACTGATTATAGGCCTCTAAGGCTTGTTTGGCTCAAAAATTCAAGTATTTGTTAAGATATGGATTATTCCACAAAAGGTTGAGGAAGTTGAGAAACTGATGTATTAAGTCTAAGGCCTAGGGAGTATCTGGCCTCTTTGTCTACCCTTTGGTTTGCAGGTCTTGGTAACTTAACCATCCACATCTCACATACTAGTCTAGTTTAGTGAACTTAATGAAGAATAATGCCAAAAAGTCCTTTATTCTAAAAAAATGATTTCTCAAAAATCTGACTTAGGAACAGCTCAAAAACACAAGTTGATTAGAAGAGTTCCCGTCGCATGAGAGGAGTAAATACTCTCCTTGAAGATGCATTATAACATATTATCTCCTCGACGCTTGTCACTTAGGATATTTAAATATCCTACAGGGGGCATGTAAGCACATTGTGCTGTTTCAGGTGCCATGGGCAGCTTTATCTCGAAATGTCAATTACTAGGGCCTGGATTAGCTACAAAATGGCATGGGAAACACTATCCTGAAGTATCTATTACTAGGGTTCTGGGGGCTGCCATGGGCAGTGCTATCCCGAAACATCGATTGCCATGGACCCTCTGAGGATTGATGATGGGAACAAGGATTCTGACACAGATCGTGTTGAGGGCTAATCCGAGGTTGGATTTATGGGAGTCACAAAACAATTACGAAAAGAGAATAATCTCAAAAATATTTCCCTATCTATTTTAAAATATGCACTGGCAAGTTGAACCTAGACCTTTTACACGAACGCATGGGTATTTTAACTGCTGCAGTCAACGAACCCTTGGGCAGGCTCTAGGGCCTCAGAAACCTTTGTTGAAGACCCAAGGCTAAAGTCGATCAGGTATGTATCTTGGCTGGCACTTGACTACCTTAAGGCCTAAGGTTGGTATTTCAAACTAGCCTCTAGAGGTGTGGCACGATAAGGCATCCTAATGACAAATTCTGGTCTATAGATCTGGTTCTGTTCCATGTGATTTTACTCAAGAATAGAAAAAGTTATACATGGGGGTATGATGGTAACACCATCATCTTCCATAACTAGCCTAATTTAGCTAATTTCCAAGGATATATGCTCTTTATTAAACATCTAAAGGGCATAATTCAATTCTATCCTGAATTTGAGAAAGAAAGGGAAATTAACATAATTCTACTATTTTAACAAGTAATTGCAAATGAATATTAACTAAGGAGTGAGCCTATACCTAATGAAAGATCAAATGAACTTAAATTCCTAAAAAGTAGGCTTAAACTGATTGATTCAAGATTTTCTGAGAATTAAAGATTAATTTATGAATGAAAACTATATTTAGGGTTTTAGTAGAAATAAATGTAATCTAAAATTTCTAAAAATGATTGAAAAATATTTTATGAGATTTGTAGCATTCACTTTTACAAAATGAACCCATTTTGATCAAAAAGAGAGACCAAGGTGGAAAATTGATACATTTTGGATTAAAGTATAAATTTCCCAGTCAAACTTCATCCAAACCTAAATTTGCGGTCACCATTCAATTCCATGGGTCCAAATTAGGTTACCCCTAAATTTTGAGCCTAATCAAGGTCCATATTGACCATGTTTGCATTTAACCCCGCTAGTCTCTGATTACTACATAAACCCCCCTATGTTTTGAATATCTTTACATCTAGGTCTTTGGATGATGTCACAGCATCATCATCCAACCTTCTTCCCAAATCCAGCAGCTGAGCAACAAAAATCAACCCAAAGCTTACGAGTTTTGCATAATCTTTTGATCAATCAAACCTCAATCAAATCCCACCAAACTTGGTAGGATTGATCACGAGATCTAGCCCTATTAGGCAACCCAGATCTTGAGCTTCAATTTAAAGCAATTCTCCTCCGATCGACCGAAATTTGTAGGACCCAAATAGACCAAATTCACAAGAAAATGGTGCAAATTTAGGATCAATTAGTGCGGAACTCTACTATATATAAAGGCATCGACCTTTCCAAGCCTAATTCATGCTCAATTTTGACCAGAATCCCCTCTTTCTTCTCCTCGCTGGCAAGTTGATACACCTTGGAGCTTCATTGTCCTACTTCCTCGCCTTCTACCACATACAATAGGCAGAGGGTTTTCCTTCTCCTTCCTCCCACGGAGCTTCTCACGAAGCTTCATGGTCTAATTCACCTTCGTCCGCTACGATGGCCTCGTCTTCTTCCTCCTATCTAGCATAGCTCTAGTGACCTCCTCCCCTCTTCCTTTCCTTCAATTAGCATAGGGCTTTTACTCTCCCCTCCAATTAGGTTTCTGGAGCTCTAGAGGTCCGTTCATAGACTCTACCACCTTGTCCGACATCCACCTTTGACAACCGCCACCACCACAACGTCTCATCTCCTCTGCCTTCCCTACACCCAATTGATTTAGGCAAAAGCTTCCCCTCACCTTCGCCGAGCTTTTTCCCAAGCCAATTATATTCCATATCTCCTCCATCACCATCCAGCATTGTTGCCAATGAGCTTCTTTGAATTTCCATCGCCATCACCCTCCATTCACGTACGTGCCCAATAGAGTTAGGGTTTACTCTGACGTGCTCTGCCAGAGCTTGTAGTGACTTTAATTGGGGCCATGAGGCCATATTTCCTGCACGTAGGTAGCGACCAGAGTTGCCTCCTTCTCTGTTGCCGAATGATGTGTCTAGTGACTCAATCAGGCGAACTCCACCTCCATCGGCTACGAATTCATTGTGGCAAGCCATCCTTGCATGGATTAAAGATCCCACGACCAATTCATCGTCCAACTCACCAGCAGCTCTCACATGGAAGCAGCAAAAAAGAAGGCTGGACATTTAGTCCCACCTTATCCAAGACAAGCTCCTTGATTGGTCATATAAAGGAACCCGCCCCATACCATTCGCTCAATATCAAGGGGTGTTCATCACGAAACACGTAAAAAGATTTCTATATCATTGTAGTTGCAAATCACGTCGAAACAAATAAACTTATAAGTTAGAAAAGGTGAGTCCTGAGTCATTCACAAGGAGGCAAAACATGATTCTCAAAGAGTTTTATACTGACTACTCTAATCTAATGAAAGCATAGAATGATAAAGAGGATATTCAGAGAATCAACTTTTTATTGCTACTTGCAAACAGTTCTAAACTAGGAATCAAAACAAATATACTAAAGAGTATAGAGAGAAAAATAAATGAAGAACTAAGCCACTTGAAGGATGTTTTTGTGAAGTGCGGCAGCAGTTCAGATCTAAGGTGTCGGGAAGAAGATCAGAGAAAGATGCTATAGAAAGAGAAGCCAGAGATGTGTCTAGTTGGAGTTGCCCCTCAAATGGGGGCTATGGAGCTCTTTTTATAGCTAAAATGAGAGACAAAGTAGGTATTTTAGCCCCCAAAATCGTGCAATACCATAGGATTGATCAGATTCGTCGATCGGGAGATCAACGGATTAGATCGCACCTCAAAATAACCTTCCTAGCACCTTCTTCGCGTGGACGCATGCGATTGTACCTTGTGGAAAATGCACGGATGCCCTCAGCCACCGCCTCGTGTCCTCAGCGTGCACTCTTGAGCTTGTTTGGTTTCAGCTATTCGATCTTACGATTAAAATGATCACAGCACTGCCTCTCCTCGCACGCTTTCATCAAGGTGTCTGGTTGCGCGTCAACCACCCGTGCATCGCACTGCCACATTTGACAATCCACCTCATGCCCCATGGCCACCTCCACATTGCTCGATCTCATCTGATGGTCCAACTGCATCTGTGTTCCACTGCCTCTTCAGTTTCCCACTCCACGCATCTCAACCCCTCATCTCATGCTTGTGCATGAGGTCGTTGACCAACACGCTACGTGCACATTTGTGTTGCCATTTAGGTTTAGTGTGTGGCTGCTCTTAGCCGTTGGATGAAAATCCAATGGCTGAGATGGATTCCTCCACTGATGAAGTGCGGAGAGGAACGACATGGTGCAACGGTGGCCATTGGATGTCGATCCAACGACCCTGCTTGGCTCTTCAGTGTTTAAGCACATAAGGTTGTTGGGATGGCACCACATGGAACGATCCTGAACGTCCATCTTCCTGCCTTTGTAGTTGGTGCTATAGGGCTCCGATTGAGTTGATTTTTGAGCCGTTGGGTTGCGATCATTGATCTAGATCCATCCATGAGGTTAGATTTATCATCGACAGCCTCGAATCATCTGCACTTAATTTTGCCTCTCTTAGAACATAAAATAGCATTATTATCTATAAAGCTAACAAATCAACTATGATGCAAATTATGATGCTCATGCATGCATTGTTCCTAAGTTAAGATAAAATCTAACTTAATTTAGGTAGATTAGGTCCTATGATTTCTGTGCAATCACACCCCTATGCCTAAATCTTGCTAATCCCTAACAAATGCAAGACTAAATGCAAAGTGGTCCTAAATGACTAATTTCTACCAAGAGTTTGACTAGAGATTTATTTCTTTTGTTTTCATCCAAAATTTTAGGAATCCAGATAGTTGTGAAAGTGTAGTGTTGTAACCTACGCAATGTACCCAAGCAAAAAGCCAATCCACATCTAAAGCTCGTACTTGACCATTAGTAAAATTTTATTGGGATAGGCAAACTTCTCCCCTCGGGGTTATAAAATAATCTATAATTTTAGCCCTGGTTTTTTGCTTAGATAGAAGATGTCTGAGTCAAATGGATTTATATTTGGTGGCTCACACTCCTCTGGTGCTACATATAAACTAGTATTACTGAACCTAGATTTCCAAACTATCAAATAAATCAACTTAAAGAAAGGCAGAGAAATTGTGCTCTCATTAGTCCCTTTGCACTCATTCTCTCTCTTTTTTTTCTCTCTTTTCTTTTCTTTTTCTTTCTTTTTCTTTCTGAGCTAACAATCTCACCAGATTTGTAAACATATTTGATGGTCTCTCATGGCATTAACACTTTAATTAAATACCGATAACCCTACGACTAAGTCAGCAATCCTCAGCCAATGTTTGGGCGGTTAAAAATACAAAAAAGTAGGTTAAGATTGTATTTGGTGGATTGTAAATGAAGTAGGTACTGTTACGTCAATGAAATTGAATCATACACAATTATGAAGTCAAACAATTTTTTTCTTTTTCTTTTGTAATTTTTTTTTCTTTTTTTTCTATTTCTTTCTTTTTCTAATTTTTTTCTATATATTTTTTCTTTGTTTTTCTATTTTTTTTTATAACTACCAACACAACATAACATAATGCAACACAACTTTTATTTATGAGGCATTATTGGGACATGATGGTGTTCAAGAGGATATTATGTGACTTATTTAGTGGAAGTGCCTACTCTCAGCACCGGGAAAGAAATGGATAGGAAAGCATATTTCTGACCTTGATATTAATACCCTTCTTCAACTGAGGATTTTACAAAGGATAGTCATAACCATCCACCTTAGTCCTAGTTTTATTAGAACCCGCTCTTTGTGTATTTTCCTTATTTGGTGGCTCTCAAAAATTCATACACTAAAAATTTGTACGCAGGAACCAAAAGCGAAAACTATGCCTAACTCCGAGTATCATTATCCAATTACCTAGAAACTAAGATTACTTATACTAGACTTAGAGCACTAGTAGACTCTCTACTCTCACCTCGCAGTTGTTTGGTGGATCTACTAGAAGATGGTTTTCCTGCTCCCTAATTACTATCCAAGGGTTTAGGAGAAGTAGTGCTTCTTCTTGATAAACTAAAGATGTCTATCAGTCTTCACAAAGGATCCATTGTAAATTCTACGTGCAAGTTTGAAATTGTACTGGATTCTAAATTTAGGAATCAACTCAAGAATAAATCCCTAATAAAACCTTCTTGATAAAAATTCTTTATGCATGAATGCAAAAAAGAAAAAAAATTCTGACATAAGACATGCAATGTCCACTCCCTCATGCCTATTCATTACAATGAAATCATTGAAATGTATGCAGGAAAAGTAAAATGTAATAAGTGAGAGGAGTGGATATCACTTGACTGATCTTGTTAATCTAGGTCAACTTGGATAAGAAAATACCTATATAGAATACTGGGTTGCCTCCCAGCGAGCGCTAAGTTTAACATCATTTGCCAGACCTAAACCCAAAAGACATATGCATTTCAATATTGTGGGTCAAGAGGAGTAATAATTATTGTTGAGAGATGCAAGATTAATATGAAGATATGATCATGTGGTCCAATAATCAGTGATCCAAAAATGCGAACCAACTGATGATGTAGCCCCACTCCAGAGAGCTTTTCTAATCTAAAATGTAAATTAGGGTCAGATAGATGAGGTTCATGATGCAGAGCCTATTCATTAATCCAATTCCATAATTCAAGAAGAGGTGGTGAAGGATTTGGATTGAAATCATGATTGAAATCTAAATCTGGTTCTGATTTAGAATCATAAGGATCCTCATAATAGTGATTGATGTCAAAAATCATGAATTCTCCAAGCTTCGAGTCATACGAGGATAAAGGTAGAGCTGTGTTGAATTTCTCAAAATCCTCATTAGAAATTACCTCACAAATCATTTCTTCCTCAGAATCAAGCCATCTAATTAAACTAGTTGGATTATAATTTCTTCTCTAGCCTATCATGACTTGAGCTTCTTTTTCTGAGGTTGTTTCTTCCTTTTCCTCATATATTGAGTCATGGTTTATGTCCTTTGGTTGTCCAATTTCTCGAACCCCCTCAAAATCCAACAATTCTTGAATTTCAGGGTGGATATATTGAGGATTCTTTATGTCATCATCTAATTCATCATAAGATACTCCCAATAGTTCCTCGATATCACAAATGCCTTTTTCAATTTGATTATCTATGGGAGGTGTAAATCAAAATAATTCTTAGGTAATTTGTTCTCCATATCACATTCTTGCCTCTCGTATTGTTCTTGAGACTTGGCAGAATTCAGATTATCCTTAGTGTGAATTGCCAAAGCCTCTTCAATTGTTCCTATGACCTCAATAGAACCACAATTCAATTTATTCTTTTGGGTAGCTTTAAAGATATTAAGTTGACAAGTTTTCCTTCCAAAAGTGATTTTCATATTCCCCTTCTCACAGTTGATCAGAGCCTTGGCTATGGCCAAGAAAGGTCTTCCAAAGATTATTGGGGTGTCATTTTCTGATGCCTCCATATCTAAAACTGAAAAGTCCACAGGGTACTGAAAATCCCTTACTTTTATAATCACATTTTGTAAGAGTCCCTTTGGAATCTTGGTTGTCCTATCAACAAGCTGAAGGGTAACATCAGTGTGTTGCAAGGGACCTAAATCCAACTCTTCATATAATTCCATAGCGATTAAATTGGAGGCACTAAGGTCTAGTGAGGCTCACTCCAGCATAAAACAATCTATCTCACATGAAATTAAGGGGATCCCTGGATCTTTCTTTTTAGGAGAGAGCTTATTTAAGATGATGGCACTTGCTTGCTCAGAAATTATGACCCATTTTTATGATTTGGCCTGGTGTTTTGGTGTGCACATTTCCTTAAGAAATTTCACACAAGCTGGGATATTCTCAATAACTTCAAGGAGTGGAATATTCACTTGGACTTGCTTTCAAATATCAAGCCACTCCTTAGATTGATTGGTTTTCTTTTCCTTGGATTTGTTCAAGGCTTCAAAAAAGGGTGCTTGAGAGAAATCATGAGTGTTTATATCCTAAGCCTTGTCTTCTAGATTAGCTTGGTCTCCCAGGTTAGATTCGGGCTCCTCAAGATCTTAGTAAGATTTGGATGTAGAAGAATAAGGATCTTGGATTTGTTTCCCACTTCTCAAGGTGACAGCATAGGCATGAGCATTAGGGTTAGAAGGGTGAGGTGGGTTTTGCAAAATGGGTTGAGCTTGAGTTGAGTTAGGGTTAACAAAGATAGGTGGGTGTTGGGGAGTAGGTTGAATTATATGTGCTTGTTGCTCCCGTGTGTTGTTTTGGTTAACCCTATTAAATTTTCTAGGGTTGGGGATGGGTTGGGTTGGCAACATCCCATGTTGTCAAGCATCTACTAATTGGTCCAATCATCTCATCAATTCTGTCCTCAATTAATTCATTTCCCGCATTTCCTTGAGGACTAAACTAAGATCAAAAGGTTGGGTTTCCAAAGTAGGATGCTGTGGATAAGTGTAAGGTTGTGTGTACCTACTGGGTTGCCCATAATTATTTTGCCTAGTCAAGTTAGAACCCTAGGTGGGTTTCTAACTTGTCCAGGAAAAATTAGGATGGTTACACCATCCAGGGTTGAAGATGCTTGAATATGGGTCATTTCTAGTGTATCCTTGGATTGCATTAACATCCTCAAAATAATTAGGCACCAGGATGCTTAACTCAGAATTTGAGGGCATCAAGGTCCCTCCTTGGTACCCAGAAAGGGATGGGTCCAAGTAAAGTTGGCTCATGGGTGGAGCCATAGTCAGGTCATTAATATTGTGCACTACTTCCTGACCTAGAGGGTTGGGGAGTTGGGTGCGGGTTAACATTGAAATTCCTTGGGTAGGCATAGGGTTGGGAAGTTGCCATAGGAATTCCTGCCCTTCAGAAGGTTATCCAATTTTTTGTCCAAATTCTCTATATTTTTTCCAACAAGTTCCACCTTATCCAATTATTGTGCAATCAGTTCTAAATCAACCGAATTTAAATTATCCTTAATTTCATAAACTTCGCTCCTTGGTTGATTTCATCTATTGAAGGCAAACATTGAGGCATTGTTGAGGAAATTTTCACTCATATTCTTGAATAATTGAAAGGCTCCCTCAACAACTTTGCTTAAGGAATTGCCCCCACATGCTGCATCAACAAAATTCCTCAAATTGTCACTTAACCCATAATAGAAAATCTAGGCCAAGTGCTACTTGGGAATCCCATGATGAGGGCATTTCCAAGCTAAGTCATTAAATCTCTCCCAAGCCTCATGCAATTGTTCCCTAGGGTTTTGCTTGAAGGTTGTAATGGCACATCTAAGGGCATTTGTCTTTCCTATGAGAAAGAATTCTTTTAGAAAAGTGCTTGTCAAAACTTCCAAAGTTAGGATTGGTCTACCAATAGTCCTCAACCATTGAGCAGCTTTATCTTTTAAGGAAAAGGGGAACATTTTCATTATTAAGGTATCCTCATTCATGTTCCTAGGGCCAAAGGTCCTTCCTATGTGTAGAAGTTCTTCAAGGTGTTGCAAGGAATCATTGGAATTGTGGCCATGGAAGTGGGGAATCAGATTGATGATTTTTCATTTAAGTTCAAAATCATCCTCATCCTGAGGTAACCTGAAATAAGTTCAAGTTGGGATTTAGGAGGATTATAGAAATCTCTGAGAGGTTAGTTTGCTCTCCCATTTTGTAGTGGGTAATGGCTTGTACTATGACCTGCATCTATCTATCATGATGCCAGCCCTGCCTATCAATTTGCTTTTGTAAAAGAGCCATTGGATCCAGATTTCGTTCCTCCTCCTCAACAACATCTTCCTCATAGTGACTAATGACTCTACAGTTAGTAGTGTTAATATTATCAATTAGAGCCAATTTTGAGGGCACATGTGCACTAATGTCATATTATAGTGCATTTGGGGGCATTGCATGCATTCTGCATTACTTTATGTTAAGATTGCTTAGAATCAATGTTTAATGACCTTGTGTAGAAGTCCATATCGAAACAGATCTCAAATGAGCAATTAGATCGTATGGATGGATTCAGATCGATGAACGGAGTCCAATGGATTCAAAAATCACCTCAATCTGACCTCCGTAGCTCCCACAAGTTCGAGGAAGATCAATGGCCAAGGGGTAATGCGACATCCTTACGGGCTTCGGATGAAAAATCCAACTATACAAATGGATCCAAAGTGACGATCGTAGTCCAACAATGCAGAAATCATCTCGATCCGAGCACCATGGCATCCTCTACAACAGAAAGAAGATGGACGACCGAGATGGCACCACGTGGTTCCATCTAGGTCGCTCAACACTGACACAGCACAGCGGTAGTGGCAATAGCGTGTGTGAGCATGCCCACAGCAGCGCGTGTGCTCAGAGTGGGTTGAGCCAACGCAGCGCCAGCGCATGCGTGCAGCACAGTGTGCGCGACACAACACAGGGTGCGTGGGACAACAGGTGTGTGAGCTAGGCTTCAGTGATATTTGAGGCAAACTTTTAGCGACGTCTTTGATGTTGCTGTTGACCCAAAGATGATTTTTGTCCTTTTTCCTCCATTATAAAAGGACCCATCCTCCTCCACTTTTGGGGCATGTTCTACCAAGAAAGTCCACCACTCCATAGAGCATCCAAGCTAGGTCTCAGAGACACTGAGCTGTCGACAGAGGCCTCTCCACCGTCGTGGCTACCTCGCCTCTCCCTTTAGCTGTTAGTTTCTTTAGTTTAATATATTTGTTGTTTTAGGGTTTAATCTATCATTATAGTTGTAAAAGTATTCCACTTATGCAATATATTATATTCTATCTTCATGTATGTGTTTCTTTCATAGCTCGCCACAATCGCATCATCATCACAAATTTCTAACCCTACTCTCTCTCTCTCTCCCTATAGATGGGAACACCATCATGATCCATAACTAGCTCAATTTAAATATTATCAAGGAATAAATGCTCCTACATAACCGCCAGAGGACTGCAATTCACTGCAAATCCATTCTGAGGGAAAGATAAGAAAATAAGGTTAAAACTACAATTTTACCATCATATCATGAATGCAATACAATCATGGGTTTTCTCAAGGGGCAATTAAGAATCAAATGATTTTAAATATCCAACAAGTAGGTTCATACAGACAGAAAAGGGTTTTCATGTGTTTTGAGAATTAAATGACTTCTAAAATCCTAAAAACAGACCTGCTTAATTAACTGATGTTATGGTCAGGATAAAATTCACCTAAACCCTCTAAAATTCATAGAAAAATATTCTCTAGGGTTTGGTACCTTCAATTTGACCATCAAAACCCATCTTAACCAAAAATAGAGTCTCAGCCTGACATTTACCCTAATTTGTGTTTTTACATAAATTACCCAGTCAAACTAGGTCAAAATCTAAATCTAAATTCACCATTGGATTACTTGAGTCTAAATTAGATTTTTACCAAAATTTGGACCCAATCTGAGATCATCTTGACCAAGTTTTCCTTTTGGTCTAGTCAGACTCTTTTTATCTCATTCAGACCCTTAACTTTTAAATTCCTTACAAATAGCCCACCAACTTCTTTGTCTTCTTCACAGAAAGGTCCCTGCCGCCAAGAATCCTATTCCTGCAACTCTGGCGACCTTTGATTGAAGAGAACTCCTTCTCTGATCAATCAATCCCTTCCAAAATTGGAAGGAAGATTCCTTGAGGAGTCCTCTTCCCAATGAATCTGTCCATGTGCCCTTAAACTTTCCCAATCTCTCATGCGAACGCATGAGAGATTTGGGTATCTTAAAACTTCCATCATCAGTGACATTTCCTATCTTCCAAGCTCAAAATCCCCTCCTAAGCCCTATATAAGGTCCTCCAGATCAACCCGAACTTCCTAAGCTTGATTTTGGTCGTGAAACCCTCCTTTCCTCCTTCCTTTTCTGACCGCGAAGCTTCACACGCTCTAGCGACTCCGTCTGACCTCCTTTGTCATCCATCCACAAAACTAGTGGTCGGATACTCTTTCTCTCTCTCGTCCGCTCTTGGCTGTACCAGCAGGAGCCCCTCTACCTCCGTCGTCGTTGTCGTCCCCATCATCGAAGCACCTTCTTCCCCAGCGTCGACCTACCAATGCCAGTGATGTTCTCCCCCGTTCATCTATTTAGATTAGGTTAGATTATTTAGCTTACCTCTTAGGTTTAGTTTTATACCCAAAAACCTATAAAATAGCCCTCGACGCTGCTACTTACCTCCTTCTTCCCCATCTCCAACCACTCCTCCGACGAGGCGTATATGCCATTACACTCCTCCATCTACCTCGCCAACCACCTCATGACCTCCACTGTATCCCACTCTTCAAAACCCCTCTCTCCATTCACTTTATCATCCACTCAAACCCGTCGTCGAACAACCCACCTTTCTGTCGTCATTTCCAACTCCGACCGACCACCACAGCCACCTTCACGCCACGCCGCACACACCACCACATCTGTCGTGCTATGGCAAAGCCTGTTGAACTATTTGACAAGGCCGAGAGGCCGTTTTGTTTGTTTCAGGTCTTTGCTTCGCTCCACCATTAACAAGCGAGTTCAAGCTCTCTTGAAGCTTCCTTCAAGTCTCGCATTCCCCAATTGTTTGCTATAGGCTCAGTGGAATCCATCTAGGAGCACAACCAAGGAGCCAATTAGGCCCTTTGACCTGGCCTTAGACCACAATTGCAAGAAGTAGAAGCTACAGCTCCATGCAGAAAAAGGCAGTGGGATTGAGTCCCACATCTTGGACTAAGGAGCAAACGAAGCCGAATAAATTGAATTTGTCTTTTTGGCTTATCGCCTCAAGTGACACACAAGGGGTGAGGTCCCTGCGCCTTCATGTTCCTCTCCTCCAACACTTCACCCGAGGGCCTGGTGCACCTGACTACCTACCTAAGCCTGTCCACACCTCTTTCACCACCCAAGTCAGTGAGCCTAGTCCCGAGTGCGTGCCTACCCGATAACCTGACTACCCTGAATGTGGCCCTAGGAGGGCAGAACCTAATAGAAGAGAAAGAGAGAGAGTGCATGGAGCAAATGAGGGTTTTGCCTTGTGCAACACTTAGCAATTCTGAGATGGCTACCCTCTGTGTGTAAAGAAAGAAAGAAGAAGAGAAGGAAGTCTTCGCAGAAGAGGAGGAAAGAAAGAAGGCCTGCTTAGAAGAAGGGAGAAGAGGATGAAGACATAAGGAAAAGAAGAAGGCATAATAGAAGGAGAAGAACTTGCTCATGCATAAAGAAGTGAGAAGAGCATGAAGACAAAAGAAGAAGAGAGAAGGCATAGCTGAAGAAGAAGAAAGAGGGTTGAGAAGAAGAGGAAGCACTTAAGCCGTCTGATTATCAAATCAAATGTTCGAGGCACTGTTCATTTATTTAATTACTTAAGTGGTCCTGGATGTTGTTGGTTTATTTGGCATACCTGCTTAACTATTATATGATTATCTAGATGAAGTAATTGGTGATCTAAATCACCACTATTTTTATTCTAGATTTCTTTTTGATATGCCAAACTCTTGTTAGACTTATATTCTATATTGATGATCAATTTTGAGTAATTAATATTCATTGCTTAGCATTATTTGGCTCATATTCTTGCGCTCATTTACATTATTGAGATTAGTGTGTGGATTCCTATTTGCTCCTTGTGTTTGACCTCGGACTTCTTTTGAGTAATAAATATTGTTTATTTTTCACGCTGATTCGATCTATACTATAACGCGACAATTTTAAAACCAATTTCAGAGCGACTAACACCTATCTCTCTCTCTTTCACTCTATTTTCGCAAGTGAATCAAAAGACATATTTTTGTGACACCTTTAAGTGATAAAACAATCTGATTTCACACCTCCTTGAGATCGGCACTCAAACTCACATCCGATTATTTCATTTAAAATTGATGTCGTAAAATGTGCTACAATGAACCAATTAAACTAATGCATTTCCTGACATCTGTGACTAGCCATTAAAGGTTTAGATTCAGATCTTGGAAAATCAGGTCTTCTCCTAAGATTTCTCTCTAAAGGTGGTAGCAAATCAGGGTTTAGAGATCTTCTACCTTGCATGCACCAAAAGAATGTCTATAGATGAGAGAGAGAAGGCAGATATGAGAATACCCACCCTCATAGTGTAAGCAATCAAGCTAATCCTTAAAGTGTAAACCCTAATCAGACCTAATATTGTCTCCCCAAATACAACTAGGTTAGATCAACCCTTCAATCACTTGGCTGGCCAGAAGGGTGGGACCCCCTAGGGCATCCTGCACGGTGAGACACCACTAAGGGTTAACATGGTTACCTCACCAACCTTTCTTAGCACTAATGGGTCCAAGTAGACAAGGCCTTGACCTTAGCCCAATCTAATTTCAAGTTACCAAGTAGATTAGTCCTACCTAGGGCACGTTTACTCAATTTTAGGCTTAGGCTTGAAGTGCTTTTGGAATATGATGGGTGTTAGGGCAGTGTTGCCCTTAAAATTGATTTTAAAAAGTGAAGTCCTAAATCAAGGGGTTTGCAATACAAGATTAGTTGATGTGGTTGCTTTAAAGGTTCAAGTGCTTGTATTAGTGAATTTTAGGGTTCATTGAGTTAAATATTTTCAAACAATAGTTTTGATGAGGCACACAAGAGGTTTTGTAAGTCCCAATTGTTTGATAGATTTCTTTTAAGTATGGAAATGCAAGTGTGCTCTATCTTAATGTGAAACCCTAAGAGTAGATAGTGTTAAATGATTGAATTTAAGTCCAAACAAGTAAGGTAGTGCAACCCAATCAATGCAATCAATTGGTCTTATTACACCACCAACTAGGCACTTAGAAAATATTTTTCAGGAATTTTAATGCATGTTTTCTATTTTTTTCAGATAAAAGTGTACTGGGGATTCTGTAGTGTATTTTGACCCATAGTTGGTGATTGAATATTCTGTATAACCAAACATGCACCAAATATTTTTTTTCAAAATTTTTTGAGATTCTATATTATCATAGAAATCTAACGCATCAAATATCAGATAAATCAGATTGTATAAAAATTCACGTGATTTTTTGAAGTCAAAAAACTCATGAGTAACAATAGACTTGATAATAGTTTAGCATACAAATTTTTAAATTTTCTTTGTAAATCAGAATGGTGTGAAATTTGGATATTGTTCTTGACTTCAATACCCATGTTCAATAGAAGTTTCATAATTTTTGGACATGAAAAATTTCAAGACTTGAAGTTTGAAAATAAAAGTTTGTTGGAACTTGAAAATGTAGAAGGTGGCTTTGTTGATTTTCAAAAGATAATATTAGAGATTTTTTCTTTCTTATTTTGAAAAGCAAGCAAATACTATCCTAAGGATCAAGCAAAGCATCTTTCTTTTTCGAAAGAAAATCTAACCTAATCTAAGATACGAGTACTTACCTGAGATTAAAAATCTACAATTTTTCCGTTGTTGCGTTTCTTCTCGAATTCTCATGCTTCTTGCACACATGAAATCAATAGAAATAAAGAAGTTAGAAATCTTAAATACGCATTAGGAAGAAAAGAGTCAAGAATAACTCCGTTGCCTCCCAGCAACGACGCCAATTTGTTTATCGCGAAATGCATAAAATGATTTCTATATCAATGTAGTTGCGAATCACGCCAAAACAAATAACTTTATAAGTCAGAAACAGTGAGTCTTGAGTCATTTGTGGGGAGGAAAAATGAGATTCTCCAAGCATTTTATACTAACTACTATAATCTAATGAAAGCATAGAATGATAAACAAGATATTCATAGAATCAACTTTTTATTGCTATTTACAAACAGTTCTAATCTAGGAATCAAAAGAAATATAGTAAAGAGTAGAGAGAGAGAAAAATAGATGAAGAACGGAGTCACTTGAGGGATGCTTGTGTGAAATGCGACAGCACTTCAGATCTAGGGCGTCGGGAAGAAGACCAGAGAGAGATGCTGCAGATAGAGAAGCCAGAGATGTGTCTAGTTGGAGTTGCCCCTCAAATGGGGGCTCTAGGGCTCTTTAGTATTTTGGCCCCCAAAATCGTGCAACACCTTAGGATTGATCAGATTTATCTATCGAAAGATCAACGTATCAGATTGCACATCAAAATAATTTTCCTAACACCTTCTTTGCATAGACACATGCAATTGCACCACGTGGCACATGCATGGATGCCCTCAACCATTGCCTTATGCCCTCAGCGTGCGCACTCGCACTTGCTTGATTTCAATTATCCAATCTTACGATTAGACAGCTTGAAATGATCGTAGCATTGCCTCTCCTTGCTCACATTCATCAGGGCATCTGGTTGCACATCTAACTGCACATGCATCTCACTGCCACATCTGACGATCCTGCTCGTGCCATGCAGTTGCCTCCACACCAGTCGATCTCATCTGACGATCCAATTGCATCTGCATTCCACCGCCTCTTCAATTTCCCTCTCTGCACACCTCATCCCCGCATCTCACGCTTATGCGATAGGTCGGTGACCAACGTGGTATGCATGCATTTGTGTTATTGTTTAGGTTTAGCATGCAACCACTATCAGCCGTTGGATGAAGATCCAACGGCTAAGATGGATTCCTCCTCTGATGAAGCGCGAAAAGGGGCAACATAGTGTAACGGTGGCCGTTGGATTAGGCCCTGCTTCACTATTCAGTGTTTGGGCATGTAGGTGGGCCGTTGGGATGGTGCCACGTGGTGCCATCCTAACTGTCCATCTTCCTGCCTTTGTAGTTGGTGCTACAGGGCTCCGATTGAGTTAATTCTTGCACCATTGGACTACGATCGTTGATCCAGATCCATCCGTGAGGTCGGATTTATCATCTGCAGTCTTGAATCATTTGCAATTAATTTTTCCTCTCTCTTAGGGCATAAAATAGCATTATTATTTATAAAGTTAACAAATCAACTATGATGCAAATTATGATGCTCATGCATGCATTATTCCTAAGTTAAGATAAAATCTAACTTAATTCAAGTAGATTAAGTCCTATGATTGCTATGAAATCAGGGGGTCGGGTCCCCATCTCACACATGCAAGCACAAGCCCACACACATGCAGGTAGGTTCGAGTCTGGCTCGATTTTGGATCCGTTTAGCAGAGGCTTTGGCTGAGGTGTTTGGCCCAAGGAGAGTTGGGCCAATGTTTAGCTGAGGATTGGGTCAATTTTTGGGCTAAGGCTCAGTGATTCAAAAACACTTTCTTTTTCTTAGCTTTTATTTCATTTTGAATTTGATTGAGACATTAATTGAATAATTACTTTCTTTTTGCATTAAACTCCTGTGCTTCATATTTTGCTCAATTGATTTGTGGTAATTGCAACTTTCTTGCTCCCTGGGATGACCTCAGAACTCACATTTCAAGATTATAAATTTTTAATATTTCTGTCACTCCAGTCGCTATATTACAACACATATTTCCAACTCGATGAAAGTGAACGAACAACATATAAAGCCACAAGCATCGGACCGTGATAGTTTTTGAAGAAGGTGGACTTCAACATAAAATTCCATAAAAGGACATTGTAGAGATATCGTAGGAGAGGACAGAAACAGGGTGACTTGGCAAGCTTGCCCAAGTCATAATATTTAGGAGTGAACAATGTCTCCCGAGCGGTGTCAACGGAGGTGTCATGGGGAAGCTCAAGATATGTGGGACCTAAGGAGGGACAACCAAGGACCTACATCAAGACATCGGCATCGACCAAGAATTCAATGCCATAGACATTCAAGGTGAGCTAGATGTCAAATCCTATGTCAATATTACGAAGGTTGGAGTAGAAAAGATGACATGCAATGGGATCAATGCCCTTGATACAACTACCACAAGTGCCCATTGTTGGTGCACTTCTACCATTTTTTAGAAAAGAGAAGTGTCGTAGTAAATGGGATAAAAGTGTAACAACAATTAAATTTGAAAAACTCAAAAATTGTGAGTTCTGAGGTCGTTCACAAGGAGCAAGTATTGCAATTCAATCAACTAATCAAATGATATGACAATGAGCACAATAATCAATCAAAACTCAATATGAAATATATTCAATGTATGCCAAGAGTTATAGAACAAAAATAATATAGATAGAGAGAAAAAAAAACAAAAGGAGTGGTTGAAACCACCAATGTATCACTCAAGTTCAACTCTTCTCAACTCAACTCTGATATCAACCCAAGCTCTCAAATTAAACAATTAATTTAAGTGACCCAGACAGCCTAAGCAATTAATTCCAAAGCCACAGATGTCTCATCAAAGCCTCTCAAATTTGCCAAAGTGTTTAGGCATGGATCTCGAGGGCAACTCCCCCCCAATCCTCTCAAAATACCGAGACCTTTTCCTCTTCTTTATCGGACCCTAATCGGATCCGAACCAGGGACCAAACCCGCAGGGCGTGAGCGTGGTTGAGGAGTGCATGAGGTGTGAAATGGACCCAACCCCTCATGATCTTGGGCAGTCGAATAGCAAGCACAATTTGATAAGTAGCAAAATTTTTTTCAAAATCCCACGATGTGGGACTACCTTTGGTAGCTCCTGCTTCACTATAACTACATGAAGATCTGATCGATTAGTGTTGTTACTACGATGGGTTTGCTCAATTGAGGGCCCAGATGAGTTGATGGAGGGATTTTGCACTTGAGGAGGTTGGTAGCAAGGTGGATTGATGGCCGGAGGTCGTCAGATGGCATCAGGGAAGAGGAGCTCACCAGCAATCACCTAAAAGCATGAAAATGGGCTTAATGCCCCAATTAAATAGTTCAGGACCTTCGTCGAGGTGCGTGGAATGCAACGGTGGTGGTCTGAGGTGTTTGGTGTACGATGGTGGTTGGACGGCGAATGTGTGTGGTGATGTGGGTGGGTGCGTTCAGCTGATGGTTCTGGAGGTCAAAAGCTCCAATAACCTTGGGGCTTTTGATCTCTAAGATGAGTGGAAGGTGTGCATGGTGGTGGCTTGTGGTTTGGTGGTGTGGAGCTCCAGTGCGAGCTCACCAAAGCTTACTTCGGAGGCAGAGAAGATAGAGGTGGATCGGTGTTGGTAGTGGGTGAAGCTAAGAGCCAAGGGTGGAGAAAGAATCTAGAGGAGAGGAAGAGGTTAGGGAGCTTAGGGGAGTAAAGGGAGGCGAGATGCATCCGGCATTGACCATCCAAATGCAAGGAAGATGAGAAACTCTAGTGGGGTAGACGACGAGGAAGAAGAGGAGATGGGAGCCCTTGTTGTGGGTGGTGACATCGTTGAAACGTGTTAAATTAAATCCGTCATTATAGCATGCAATTGCGACATCAATTTTAAATGAAGATTTGGATTAGGTGAGTCCAAGTGTCGAACACGAGTGAAATCAGATTAGTTTGTCGCTTTAGGGTGTCACAAAAATCTTTTCTTTGTTTGCTTGCAAGACAATGAGAGAGAGAGTAGGGTTAGTGATATAGACATCTATTTAGGTTAAAATGCCAAATCATGCATGTTCCTAGGCTTACATTTGCATTTCATGTTATAAATATTGCATAGCATGCATCATTCTGTATTTAGAGTAGTTGTATATAATTTAGGTTAATTGCATCCTTTTTGTAGTCAGGAGAGAAGGATATTTATTTCAAAGCCTCAAATTGACGATCCGACCGTACGGATCTAATCAAGATGACGATCGGAGTCCAACACCTCCGAAATTGCCTTGATCGAAGTTCCGTACCACCATATGCAGTCCGAGGAAGATCAACGGCCAATGGATTAGGTGACGTAATTTAGAGCTTCAAACAACAAATTCGACCACGTGGATGGATTTGGGTCGATAATCGCAACCCAATGATGTGAAAATCAACTCAATCCAACCTCTGTAGCAGTCCCTATAATGAAAAGAAGATGGATGGCTCAGATCGTTCCACATGGCGCAACCCAGGCTGCCCATGCACATGCACGCACCATCGCACGCGCACAACAGTGCGAGCACGCTCGCGTGCAGTGGCAGCACACGTAGGTGCGTAGTGTGCGGAGGCACGCGAAGCGCATGCCAGCGTAGCGGCAGCGTAGATGCGTAAGCTGTCTTCAGCAACGTTTGTGACGGATCTTCAGCGACATTTATGACCGTCACTAAATGTCCTGTATACGAATTTGATTCTTTCCTCCACTATAAAAGGACCCCTACCCCTCCCATTTTTCTTCATCTCTTCCTTTCTTTCTCTCACCACCTCCAAGGCTCTAGAGAAAGCTTGTCCCAAGCTCAGGATTCTCCTCTAGAGTAGAAAACCAAATAGTTTTCCTTTCCCTCATCCACATTCGTGGAGCATCCCGTGGCTATCCTCTCACCGCCCTTTGGGAAGAAGATCCTTATTGCGACACCATTTTGCCCAACCCTCCCTCCTCCAGCTATGTCCTCCTTCGTCCCTCTCCTTACCACCTTCCTCCAGGTGATGTCAGAGCGAGTCATCCTCTAAGCAACCGTCGAGGGGGATTTCTCTCACCTCATTCTATCTTGTTATGCTTTCGTAGTGTAACAAACATTCTTTTATAAATAGATGATTGTTTCTTTCTCTTTCTCTCTCCCGCTCTTATAGTGTTGCAAGTAGATTAGTTAGAAGTCATCGACATGATCTCTTGCTTGCTAAAAATACCAAAAAAATTAGAAAAGATAACGACCAAAAACAAATAAAAGAGAAACGTGAATTTTCAAAACCAAACATTCTCCTCCCCATGTTCGACCTGAGACTCACTTTTTGACTTTTGGTTATAAATTTTATCTGATAGATGCATTTTGTGAGCTACTACGACGGGTCCTCTGAACCTCGATTTTAATTCGTGAAGTGCGCCCACATCAGTTAGAGACTTGAGATTATGGCATGGTGATTACTTGTGCATGCATGAAACATGATATGATGAAACAAATGGAAATATATTGCATATATAAAATCGTTTCACAAGTACAATACTAGATGAAAGCTTTAAAACACATAAGCATTAAACTAGGGTAGAGAGGCACGAAATGGAGAGGCAGGGCAGTTACAATGGTGGATGGGCTTCTATCGATGGCTCTGCAACTCCGGAAGAGTGTGAAAGGCATGCTTGGTAGAGCTAAGGAGAAGCTGGGAAGGGATGCTCATAAATGGAGTGGGTGTGGGGGTTTTTAAAAAGAAGGAAGGGTTTCTAAATCAGGAAAGGGTTTTAGCGATGTCCAGGATGTCACTAAACCCATTCCAAAAGTATCAGTGAAGGCCTCCTCCCACTGGTCCATCATGCGTAAGTGTGCCTCTTTTCTCGCGCGATCTGTGTGCATGCAACGTAGGTCGTCCGATTAAAGATCGAACGGCTCAGATATTTCCTCTACGCTGGCTTGGACCCACCTCATGCACTTTGGGCGCACGTCAAATACAGCGTTATCGCGCGGACATATCGGGCATGTGAAACCGCACCGCATAGCTGGCCTCAAGGCCGTTAGATGGCGATCTGATGGTTCTAATCGATTGCGGTGCGGCTAGAGCATGATTTAGGGTGCAGCAGGTGATCGAACGTGTTTTGCATGTTTAAAATTGGGGTTAGGAGTAACCTGTGATTGTAGTCGCAAAACTCGTTATCAAATAAAATTTTACTGAAACTCCAAGGGAGTCCCAGGTTGAACACAGGGAGGCGACGTTTACTTAGCTTGAAAACTGTGCTTCGTTTTGTTTGTTTTCGGTGTTTTAGTTTTTGTTATTTTTGTGTTTTTGAAATAAGAATACAAGTAGAGTAAATTCACAAGAGAGATGGAACAAATATGATATATACCACTCCAATGTCAATTACAATGAGCTATGAAAACATAAAAGAGAAATGGGTGAGAAGGAATCTCTCGAATCGGCTATCCGGCGAGATGACGGCACCTGGTGGAAGCTTGGATAAAGGAGGTGAGGAGCGAGACAACGGAGGTGAGATGCAGGAGGATGTTGGGTAGAGGAAAGCTTTAGCGTGGCTTCGGAATGGAGGTGAGGAGGCAGATATGATCTGCTACTAGAATGGAGGTGAGAGGAGGGCTCCAAGGTGACCTATGAATGGGAATGGGAAGATGGAGGAATATTTGATGGGGCAGAGGTTCACTACACTAATAGGAGCCTTTGAAGCTTGAGAGTAAGCTCCAACGGAGCATTGGTAGGCTTGCTAGAGCTTAGGAGTAGGTGGGAGTAGAGTAGGTAGACATGAAGAGGAATAGGGGGTGTAGGGGTGTTTATATAGTGGAGGGAAGAAGAAGAAATTCATATAGAGGATTGTAGTGATAGCTGCAAGCATCACTAAAGACCACATGCAGCTGTCACTGAAGATCGTGCCCCAACTACTCCCAACCGCAGCTGGCCTTGCACCTACGAGCAATTAGTGACAGTTGTAAGCAACACTAAAGTCCATCAAGGTTGTCGTTGAAAGTCTGCGCCAACCCACGCCTACTGCTGCTGTGCTTGTGTGCCCATCACGCATCGGGTCACGCACGTATGTGCTGGCATTGCGCTGCTATGTGCTGTTGCACTAGCGCTGCAGAGTGAGCACGTGGGCTAGTGCACGTGCATCCGCGTGGGTGTGTTGGCCGGTGCGTTAGCGGTGCCTCAGTTGAACAATTGGGGGGCTTAGCAAGTTTCAAACCTACGCCCCTCCTTTGAGAGGTGAGCGCCTCACCGTTGCACCAAAGCGGTGGATGGTCGAGTGGAAAGTGCAGTGGCGTCTGTTGATCGCGCAATCATGGCCGTTGGATTCTCATCCAACGGTCACGATATAATCTTGAGCTCTTCTCTTGCAAAGGTGAGGCGACGTGGAGCACCCCTCAGCCGTTGGATTGAGATCCAATGGCTAAGATCTCTCCATGCGTGAGGCTGTGGCGGCTGTGGTTAATGTTGAGCGGTCTGGATGTTGCCACGTGGCACCATCTAGACTGTCCATCTTCTT
Source organism: Thalassia testudinum (assembly GCA_037157565.1). Classification (NCBI taxonomy): domain Eukaryota; kingdom Viridiplantae; phylum Streptophyta; class Magnoliopsida; order Alismatales; family Hydrocharitaceae; genus Thalassia; species Thalassia testudinum. The sequence continues at coordinate 104,344,013 of JAZHRO010000063.1, forward strand.
TTTATTGCAGAGGGTGCCACAGAGCTCGGATCGAGATGATTCTCGCGTTGCCGGATTGCAATCGCCACTCCTAATCCATCCATGTGGTCATATTTTTCATCTGAAGCCTGTATGGATGTCACATTGCCCCCTAGTTGTTGATCTTCCTCAGACTTCATATGATGCTATGGGACCCCGATCTAGATGATTTCGGAGTCGTTAGACTCCAACCGTCGTCCTAATCAGATTTGTATGTTCCGATGGTTTATCCGAGGCCTTGAAATAAATCCTCTTCTCTCCTGACCATAAAAAGGACCTAATTAACCTAAAATATATACAACTATTCTAAATGCAGAATGATGCATGTTATGTAATATTTATAACATGAAATGCAAATCTAAGCCTAGGAACATGCATGAGTAGGCATTTTAACCTAAATGGATGTGTCTATATCATACCCCTATGCCTATCTTTTGCTAGTCCCTAGCAAAATTCAACTACATGCTATGTATAAAAAAAACATAATTAGGATTCGATTGCTTATGCCTAAGTCATTTATTAACAATAGAAAATTTCAACTAAGGTCCTAAACAATGAAAACTCAATAGTATCCAGGTGTAAGCCAGAATGCAGATCGCCCAAGTCCTTGCCTTATTTGAAAAGGGAAGATACTTTTTTTTGTTTTTCTTCTTTTCTTATTTTTTTGGACTTTTGGAGTTTGAGAGTGTCGGGATAACCTTTTACGGCTACCCGACCTGCCCAAGACTTGAAAAGGACTCTAAATGCTAAGCATCTAGTGAAAAGAGTGAAAGACTCACTAGGCGGCCGTTAAAATAGACTTCGGGTTTCTACGACCCTAGGTGACCTTGCCTAAAGGTTTATCTTTTCAAACGGTAGCATTCTCCCTACTTTTATTTATGGGGTCAACACAAGGGTGAACCCAGTGTATATCTCCCCGGTTTATTCTACTTCCCCGCTTCTTCCCTAAGTGTTTTGGGAATTATTGTGCATTTTTGTGAGCTGGGCTCTGGACAACCGGCAAATGGGCTGTTACCCATGGCAACTTGCCAGCCATACTCGTGCGGTGAAGTGTGGTTTTGTTTATTTTTTTATTTTCTCCTTTTTCTATTTTTTTCTATTTTTTTCTATTTTTTTCTAAGTAGGTGGCTTCCCTGATCTAAGATTTACCTAAAGGTAGTACGACGAAAATGGTCTTGTGGTTGGGCTTTGGACAACCAGCCAATGGGTTGTTACCCACGATAACTTGCCAGCCATACCACCCTAGATAGTTCATTAGCTACCTAATTTTCGAAGAAATCACTGAAAAGTGAGTCAGTGCAAATAGTGTGTAGATGCTTAAACTTAAAATCCCCTCAAATCAGAGGGTGAGTTGATAAGTTGTATACTTATCATCCCAATTTATTTACTAGATTAAAGATGAATTTGAATTGGCGAGAACTCGAGACTAAGTCCACATTCGAGTGGACACCCAGGCTAATTAAGCCCGAAGACCTGAAGAGTCTAAGTATTCAGGTCCTATCATATCATTTCCTAAAGTTAATAACTTTCAAATGCCTAAGTTCTCTTCTCCTAATTCTTTTTTTTCTTAATAAAATAATAAGAAATTACTGTTACAGCTGACAAAAAGATTATTTCATAAGATATCCACCCTCCAATGCTTAGCTAATGCAATGTCCTCATTGTTAAAAATGAAAGCATGCAGGAGAGTAGAAGTGGAAGAATAGCATCTGGTTTCTGTGAGATTCAAGTCAGCTCAGAACAGTCTTTACAAGTGCTGAGTTTAGTGCCTTCAGCTAGGCAAGGTCCCCAATCAAAGATAACTAACATTGAGGCTGCAATAACACAATTTCTGAGCCTTTAGATATGGGTCCCGGAGAGTAAAAATGGGCTTGTCAAAGAGATGATCAATGAAAGTGGCAAGCTGGTGGTGTAGGGAGAGCCCAAATGGTCTCCAATAGGAGTTTTGTTGATTTAGTGTAGAGGAGGTGTGGGTGGATATAGAATTTGTGCAATGGTTGGGTGAAAAAGGATGATGAGGGTTTGGTGATGAGTTGGGGGTTTGTGGGTACTCTAGGATATCTAACATTTCAAGAGTTTCTCCCCAAAGTTCAATTTCATCCTCACAATTTGGGTGCTTAATCCAACCATCCTGATCTTCATGATTCCCACCCAAAAGTTGAACCTCAAACTCTAAAAATTCAAGATGAGGACATTGTTGGGTTTTAACTTGATCATGTGAATCGTTCAACAAATTTCCAAATTTATAAATATCTTCCTCATCCTGGGTTGCCACAGTTTGTTGTATGTCTTTATTGCCTGCAATTATCCTTACAACCGTGTAATTTTCTTCCTGAGTTTGGGTTGAGTTAGTCCTTAAAAGGTTGTCTAAGGTATGTATTACCATTACCTCCTCTATTTTGCCAAGCTCCTCCATCAAACCACACTTAATTTTATCCTTCTTTGAGACCTCAAAAATATTAAATCGATTTGTTTTATTCCCAGAGGCCATTTCTATATTTCCCAATTCACAATCAATCCTTGCCTTGGCGGTAGCCAAGAAAGGTCTTCCCAAAATAATCAGAGTGTGGTTGAGCTGCTTTGGTGCTTCCATGTCCAGGACCATAAAATCAGCAAGGTAATGCAAATCATTAACCTTGACTAAAACATTCTCCAAAATACCCGTTGGTTTTGTAATGGATCTATCGGCTAACTGCAAAGTTATGTCAATGTGTTTCAGGTAGCCTAGACGCAATTCCATGTGCAGTGAGGTGGGGATCACATTAATGGAAGTGCCCAAGTTGAGAAGGGCTCGGTCAGAAGTGATGTTTCCTATTGTGTAGGAAAGCAGTGGGGTTAATGGGTCCTACTTCTTAGGAGGTAGCTTGTTTAAGATCAGAGTGCTTGTGTTATCAGACAAGACTACTCTCCTAATGTTTTCAGATTCTGCTCTATGCTTTGCTTTATATGAATTCAGTAAACCTATGGCATAGGCGGGGATTGATTCGATAGTCGCAAGGAGTAAAATGATTGTCAATTTGGAAGCCTGAAGTAAGGACATCCTTTCCTCTAATTTCTCCTCTGACTTTTTTTGTTTGCCCATACAACAACATACTCCTAAATCAGACACTGATGTTTTGTTGATCACATTCATAGTTGGGAGTCTGGAATTCTTGCTACGAGGCCTAATGGTGTTGACATGGGGTTGGGTAGGTCCCTTGTGTCTACTACCACTCCTCAAGGAGATGGTATTTGCAGTGGCAAAATGCTGTTGGTTAGTGTTTGCACCTCAAAACACGCCTATAAGAACGCCTTCTTATGCTATTTTCTAGCATTAACTATGTATATTATAATCCTGTAGTTGCATTTGTAAAAACGCTTGCATGCATGCATTTAATTGAGAGGAGAAGAGAATGGAATAAATGGCTTGCATTTTTACATTTTTCTTCAAGTGTCTCTTTGCAAAAAGTCCCCTCTCCATATTTTATTTTCATCTTTCTTTCTTCTTCCCACGGCTTTTCTCTTCTTCCCGCGGCTGCGTCCTTCCCGCGGCTGCACTCTTCCCGCAGCTGCATGCAGCAGCCACGCAGCACCTCTTCCCGTCACGTCTCCCTGCCAACGCCGCTCCCTACAGCTGCAACTAGCACGCCCTCTCCCTGCTGCAGCCAACACGCCCCTCTCCCCTCCTCTATAAGTAGCTGCAGCTTCATCCTCGCGAGGCAGAGGTTGCAGCTACTGAAAAAAACCCGTAGCCACCTTCCTCGCCCGTTCTCCCCTCCCATACGTCGGCCCTCCGTCGAGGAGGCACCCGACGAGCAGGAGAACCCACTGTGGTGCTCACCACCACAGTGGGAACACCACCGCCCAGCTCTTCAACGAGCAGGTGGGCGTGGTGTTTTCTTTTCTCTTCGTTTTCATCTCCACGCCATTGCTGCCGCTTCAAGCTCCGAAGCTTGAAGCAGCAGCAGCAGCAGCTAAACCGCGGCGACAGCAGCAGCAGCAGCACCCCCCGCCTCCTCCGCGACCTTCCCCACAGGCGCGCAACCCTCCGCGCGCGTCTGCAGGCCCGTTCTCCGCCTCCGTCTCCGTTCTGTCCGCCTCGCAGTTGCACCCGTAGCCCGCCGCCGCGCGCACTGCAGCGGCCGGCTACGGCCTCACGCCGACCCCTGCCCCCCTCCGCGACCCTCCGCGACCACCTGCAAACCTCCTCCACGCTCGCTCCTCCGCGCCATCGCCCGCTCGTCGACTTTGCGCAGGCCTGCAGGACCCTGCGCGAAGGCACGCCCGCACCCGCCGTCTTCAGACGTCCGCCTCCGCCTTCAGACGACGCGGCGTCAGACGTCCGCCGCCGCGAGCAGACGTCTTAACTCGCTGCCATCGTCCGCGCTCGCGATCTCTCCCACCCGCTCTTTCTCTCTCTGGCGCTCTCTCTCTCTTCGCGATCTCTCCCGCCCGCTCCCTCTCTGTCTCCCGCTCTCTCTCTCACGTATTCTCTATCTCTCTCTCTCTCTCTCTCTCTCTCTTTTTTTCACTTATAGCAACACACACACACCCATTCACCGACACACCCACACACACACTTACACTATACGTATAGTTATATATAGTAACATATATATACTTATATACATCTATATATAATATATACATACATATATATATATACACTTATATACATAGTAATATCTATAGTTATGTATACATACATATATATATAATATATATACATATATATATAATATATATATATATATATATATATATATCTACTTATCTATATCTATATACTTATACTTATATATATATATATATATATATATATACTTATATACATAGTATATCTATATATTTATGTATACACACACATATATATAATATATCTATATATAGATAAATATACACGTATATATATATATCTATATACTTATACATATACTTATATATATATACATATATACTCATATACATATATATATATATACATATCTATATACTTATATATATACACACATATATATATATATCTAGATACATATATACTTATATACATATATATATATATACATCTATATAGTATTATATATATATATACTTATATACATATATATATAGCTATATACATATATACATACATATATATATATACATATACACCTATATATATATATATATAATACATATATATCTATATATATCTATACATATATACTTATACATTTATATACATATAGATATATTTACTCATATACATACATATGTACATATATTTTCACGTTATTTACTATACGCTGTATCACGGGGATATCTGCACCAGTTGCTGATATTCCCTGATACACGCGTACAAAAAAAGCGTGGTCCCATACATCATCCATCCTTCATCCACACTCCACGCGGCACCTAGTCGTGTTGGTTGCGTCTCTCTAGACGTCGGCTGACTCGACATAGTGCTATACTCCATCGTCACCTCCACCCCCACCCCTTTATATATATACTACATATAAATATTTATCTATAGCTACTATATTTACTTTCTATCTGTTAGCTTCCTTCTTAGTAAAAAGATAAAAAAAAAAGGTATAAAAGTGAAAAGATAATCTTTGATTTGCAGGTACCCCGTCTTGCGAGTAGCAAGGCGTGTTTTGGAACTCTGTTTTGGCTAAAAGCCAAGGACACAATTTTTGAGGGTGTGCCTCAAGAACAAGGATTACCAGAAAAAAACCTAAATAAGAAAAATACCAAAAACAGAATAAACGAACGGAAGAGACGCGTTTTAAGGAAAACGTAGAAACTCGACTTGAACCCCACTTCCCTGAGTTCGACCCTGGGCCTAAAAGTGACAAGATAAAATCAATTAGGCCAGGTTAAAAATTTTGTAAAGAGATGGTTAGGTTTGAATTAGGTTAACCACTATACATATTTCAACAATAAAAACATCATATTAACAACCTATCCAAGCCGACCCATCATGACTTTTCTGGCGCCGTTGCCGGGGAAGATGCGCTTTCGAGTAAGTTTCTATCCAATTCCTTTAAATTTGTCTCTTCTCTCTTCACGGGTATTGTTGTTTTTGGTGTGCAGGTGAACCTGGTGGAAGGAGAAGAAGGCTGACGAAGTCGAAGACGTGAGCAGATCCAAGGCGGGAACGAGAGCGTCAAGACGCCGACATTGCATTGGAGCTTCGCACACGTTGCCAAACAAGTAGGTTTTCTTTTCTCATCAAATTAGTGTTAACTTGCCACCACAAAAAAATAAAATAAAATAAAATAAAAAAAAATTTTTAAAACTAAAAACTAGAAAAACTTTTTGGGATTTCTTGAGGGCAAGTGGATTAAAATTCACTTGATTGATTGGTTGTCTTCACTCCCACTGCCCCGGATTTCCCGCCTTACTTCGCATAGCGAAAATTCTAGAATCTTGATTCTTAGATTTTTCGCCAAGGGAAGTATTCTTTGAGGCAAAGAAAAAGATTGCTTGTATCCCTCTTTTGCCTCAATTATCTTTAATTCAGGATCACATTTTTGGTGGGGAGATTTGGAATTGAGTTGATTCCAACCCCACCACGACTTTTCAAACTTGCCTGTGATTCGATCCTGAATACTTCAACCCCAACAGTTTTAGTTTCTTTATCTGTTGGTTGAAGCCTTGTGTGTGGATATCTTTCTGGTGATTGGGAGCACTTGAATTGAAGTGCTTTGGCTCCCTTTCACATTGGTATAAAATTGATTCACGCATCCACACATAGAAATCTCCATTTAGGGTAGCCCATTGCATTTTAGCATGCATTAACTAACTGATAATTGAAGAAGGGTTTCTTGGGCTTTAGAAGGAAAACCTGTATTTTTGCAAAAACCCGGAGATTGGTTGAATTGGTAATTCAGCAAAACCCTAAAATTCATACTACTTAAGGCTGAACTCTAAAAACCATTCGCCAATAAAAACTTCAATTCGGGGAGATTTCCCCGTTGCATGCTTGCTCTTACACACTCTTAAAATCAATCACTTGGGCATTACCCGTAAACAACGCCCTTCACATTCCAAAAGCACTTGACCCTAAGCCTCTAATTAAAACTGGTAGTAACTTGACCCTTTTAAGGATTAGAGGTCTAACTACCTACGTGTAGCGGCTACGTGCTGGTGAGAGTTCCCGCGTGCTATCGGGTGTCTAAGACTGGGGCAAACGGCCTTTCAATCTGGCCCGGTGGTTCCGTGGTGCTCACATTCGGTTCCGTAGTTCGTGATAGTAGGTAACTTAGATCTTTAGGTCTAAGGGCACACTGTAGAGGTTAGGAACTTGACTGTATTGATTTGTAATCAAGTGTACCTTTGCGGCGTCATTTCTCTCATCCCTTTTCTCTTCTCATCTCCCCAATTCTTCTTGCGGTAGTGCATGTTTGGGAGGAGGTCACAAAACCCTGAATTGTTTGAATTGACTGATAAATCTAGAAAAAGAGCCGAATCATCCTCCTCCTCCACAAACATGGCACACACCCCCGCCTCACCACTTCGTCACAATTTCAATTCTTTCAACACCAGGCTTATCCCTGGAAACCCTGCAAGACCTTCCTTATCGAGTGTCGCGCCAAGCGACTCGGTAAGTCATGTGGAACTGGCTTCTGTGAGCCAGTATTTCAACACGGAGGACCAAGCCTCCGTGTACTCGGACACATATGCGGACACGTCTTCTGGCATAGAAGATGCCTGCACCCTGGGGAATAACCCATTTTCTGCCACGTATAACCCAGGGTGGCACAATCATCCCAATTTTGCATGGTCCAACAACCCGCAGCGTCGAAACCCCGCTGGTGGACCAATGCGATCGTCCGCACCCGTCATCCCAAGGGCCCAGTCTAATCCTATGGCAAATCTGCCATCAGGCCCTTGTGTACAGAAAACCAAACACGCATCAAAACCTCTTGATAAATTGATGCGAATGATGACGGAAATGTCAAAGCGCCATAAAGAAAACATGACCTCTCTTCAGCATTTGGCGCAGCAGAATGCTGAGATCAATCAACTAAGCATGGCGACTCGATCTCAGGGCACTTTTCCCGCCCAACCTGTTCCAAACCCGCAAAACTTTGTACCCTGTGGTCCGCAACCACAGGTACAACCTTCTCAGGAACAGGTTCATCAAATTCTGCAAGCTCCGAGTATTCCTTCGGGATTTCAGGTTAATCCCGCTGCAGCACCGCACTCTTATGATGATAGTAATGACATCAAGGATGACACGTCTGACGAGGACGTGACTGTCAGTACGTGTATCGAACTAATTGGAGCCGATTCTGACTGCTGCGAATTACCTGACGACTGCCTGACCAACACAAACTGTGACGTTCCCCAATCCCTCCCTATTCCTGTACCTTCTCCTGACCAGACTTCTGACGAGGTTTTCTCCACTTCCCATACCTCGTGGTCAGAGTCATTGCTGGGCTGCTCACCGCCGGTCCACACTATGGAAGACCGGATTGCCCTTTCTTTCCCGCTAAATCAGGCGGATTTGCAAACCCACACTGGGACCTTGAGCCCACATCTTACTCACCGGGGCTATTCCCTTTTGGATCCATCTATCCAAAAAGCCCCCCTTCTTGGCCAATCTAAGGGCCAACTTCCTCTTCCTGATCTGTTTTCTGATCCGCCTGGGACACTCTCGTCCCAGAAAATGCCAAATCTCTCACCATCCACCATTACTTTTCACGCCTCTATCATGATTACTTCGCTTTTCTCTTCACCACCCACCATCCACCCACCCTTCCACCCTGATTTATACCCTGAACCTCAGCTCCTGTTACCCGATCTGTCGTCCGTTCTCTGCCTTTCCCTGCATGCATATGAGGACATAGCATTGTTTGGCATGGGGGGGTGGATAGGCATCCATAGGATCCGGGTATTTTATGGTATCAGACAATTACCACCTATTTATAAATATGCAAGAAAAAGAAAAAAGAAAAGAAAAAAAAATATATATATATATATTAGTAATAAATGGTGTTTAGTAATGATCTAAAAGCTGAAACAAAAAATACAATAAGTGTTTATGGATATTCAACCTCTGTTTTGAAGAATTTCCAGGCCACAGAAGCTTGATTCGCTCAGGCTCGGCTTAATTCACTTAAAGCATTGACAAAATAGATCAAGATCTCTCCTAACTAAGGATGTATTCTTGTACCTGAGACACCAGTACAGGGTCCGTTGGTTTGCTTTTTCTTGAGAGCTTAAGTAAACTTGGTTCACACTACACATATCAGGAAAGACCAGGTGAACATAAGATCCAACCCTAGTGTTCATTAGGGAAGGTGGAGTCCTTACCTGTGTGCGCAGGTAGACTTTTCATCCCAGGCTTTAGTCTTGTGTTTAGGAGCGACTCTTTCCACCAAAAAGAAACTCTCCCACCAAAAAAAAAAAAATATGTGTGTTTCAAAATGTGTTGTAAGAGATATACTGACACGTGTTTCAAAAAAAAAAAAAAATCAGAAAATGGGAGTTGAGTTTTCCGTCATCATCTTAAGGGTCAATTCGAAGACATGAGCTGAAACTGGGACCAACCTGTACTTAAAAATTCGTGAAACCCTGGGATTGAGTCTTAATGTTCATCTGGTCAGTCTTGATCCTTCACTATGCACAAACCATAATTTCTTGAGCTCTCGAGTATGGCAAAAACCTCCTGGGTCCTGGAAATCGTACTTAAGGTTTAAATATCAAGAGTCCTGGTTAGTTGAGAGATGATCTATGTCATGTGAGACTTAAAGTACTGGTAGTCTTCTTTACAATTGGTTCTCACAATATTCGATAATAAACACACCTATATCACCTCAGAAGAAAATTTTCAGCTTAAGATCATTTCTAAATACGGTTTTGTTAGGGACTAGCAAAAGATAGGCATGGGGGTATATGTTTGCACCTCAAAACATGCCTATAAGAACGCCTTCTTATGCTATTTTCTAGCATTAACTATGTATATTATAATCCTGTAGTTGCATTTGTAAAAACGCTTGCATGCATGCATTTAATTGAGAGGAGAAGAGAATGGAATAAATGGCTTGCATTTTTACATTTTTCTTCAAGTGTCTCTTTGCAAAAAGTCCCCTCTCCATATTTTATTTTCATCTTTCTTTCTTCTTCCCACGGCTTTTCTCTTCTTCCCGCGGCTGCGTCCTTCCCGCGGCTGCACTCTTCCCGCAGCTGCATGCAGCAGCCACGCAGCACCTCTTCCCGTCACGTCTCCCTGCCAACGCCGCTCCCTACAGCTGCAACTAGCACGCCCTCTCCCTGCTGCAGCCAACACGCCCCTCTCCCCTCCTCTATAAGTAGCTGCAGCTTCATCCTCGCGAGGCAGAGGTTGCAGCTACTGAAAAAAACCCGCAGCCACCTTCCTCGCCCGTTCTCCCCTCCCATACGTCGGCCCTCCGTCGAGGAGGCACCCGACGAGCAGGAGAACCCACTGTGGTGCTCACCACCACAGTGGGAACACCACCGCCCAGCTCTTCAACGAGCAGGTGGGCGTGGTGTTTTCTTTTCTCTTCGTTTTCATCTCCACGCCATTGCTGCCGCTTCAAGCTCCGAAGCTTGAAGCAGCAGCAGCAGCAGCTAAACCGCGGCGACAGCAGCAGCAGCAGCACCCCCCGCCTCCTCCGCGACCTTCCCCGCAGGCGCGCAACCCTCCGCGCGCGTCTGCAGGCCCGTTCTCCGCCTCCGTCTCCGTTCTGTCCGCCTCGCAGTTGCACCCGTAGCCCGCCGCCGCGCGCACTGCAGCGGCCGGCTACGGCCTCACGCCGACCCCTGCCCCCCTCCGCGACCCTCCGCGACCACCTGCAAACCTCCTCCACGCTCGCTCCTCCGCGCCATCGCTCGCTCGTCGACTTCGCGCAGGCCTGCAAGACCCTACGCGAAGGCGCGCCCGCACCCGCCGTCTTCAGACGTCCGCCTCCGCCTTCAGACGACGCGGCGTCAGACGTCCGCCGCCGCGAGCAGACGTCTTAACTCGCTGCCATCGTCCGCGCTCGCGATCTTTCCCGCCCGCTCTTTCTCTCTCTGGCGCTCTCTCTCTCTTCGCGATCTCTCCCGCCCGCTCCCTCTCTGTCTCCCGCTCTCTCTCTCACGTATTCTCTATCTCTCTCTCTCTCTCTTTTTTTTTCACTTACAGCAACACACACACACCCATTCACCGACACACCCACACACACACTTACACTATACGTATAGTTATATATAGTAACATATATATACTTATATACATCTATATATAATATATACATATATATATATATATATATATACACTTATATACATAGTAATATCTATAGTTATGTATACATACATATATATATAATATATATACATATATATATAATATATATATATATATATATATATCTACTTATCTATATCTATATACTTATACTTATATATATATATATATATATATATATATACTTATATACATAGTATATCTATATATTTATGTATACACACACATATATATAATATATCTATATATAGATAAATATACACGTATATATATATCTATATACTTATACATATACTTATATATATATACATATATACTCATATACATATATATATATATACATATCTATATACTTATATATATACACACATATATATATATATATATCTGGATACATATATACTTATATACATATATATATATATACATCTATATAGTATTATATATATATATACTTATATACATATATATATAGCTATATACATATATACATACATATATATATATACATATACACCTATATATATATATATATATAATACATATATATCTATATATATCTATACATATATACTTATACATTTATATACATATAGATATATTTACTCATATACATACATATGTACATATATTTTCACGTTATTTACTATACGCTGTATCACGGGGATATCTGCACCAGTTGCTGATATTCCCTGATACACGCGTACAAAAAAAGCGTGGTCCCATACATCATCCATCCTTCATCCACACTCCACGCGGCACCTAGTCGTGTTGGTTGCGTCTCTCTAGACGTCGGCTGACTCGACATAGTGCTATACTCCATCGTCACCTCCACCCCCACCCCTTTATATATATACTACATATAAATATTTATCTATAGCTACTATATTTACTTTCTATCTGTTAGCTTCCTTCTTAGTAAAAAGATAAAAAAAAAGGTATAAAAGTGAAAAGATAATCTTTGATTTGCAGGTACCCCGTCTTGCGAGTAGCAAGGCGTGTTTTGGAACTCTGTTTTGGCTAAAAGCCAAGGACACAATTTTTGAGGGTGTGCCTCAAGAACAAGGATTACCAGAAAAAAACCTAAATAAGAAAAATACCAAAAATAGAATAAACGAACGGAAGCGACGCGTTTTAAGGAAAACGTAGAAACTCGACTTGAACCCCACTTCCCTGAGTTCGACCCTGGGCCTAAAAGTGACAAGATAAAATCAATTAGGCCAGGTTAAAAATTTTGTAAAGAGATGGTTAGGTTTGAATTAGGTTAACCACTATGCATATTTCAACAATAAAAACATCATATTAACAACCTATCCAAGCCGACCCATCAGTTAGTGCCTTGGGGAGGGTTGAGAAAAATAGGAGGCTCCCGGTTGTTTATGGTAGGAACTTGGTTCGCTTTAGGAGTGGCTGGGGTAGCCTGATAGATAGAATGAGCTTGAGCATATGAGTCCCCATTATTACCAAACCCTTGAGGCTCAGTGCCTCGGTTCTACACATTCCTTGGGTTTGGTATAGGTTGTGATGGTAGAGATCCAGGCTGTCGGTTATTTGCACAAAGTTCGGATTACAAGGTATCCAGCGAAGTTTTCATTTGTTGCATGAGCTGGAGCATTGACCCTTGCATATCTACCATCTTCAGGTTTAAATAAGCTTGCTCGGTGGGTTGTTGAGCATTCCACATGGACTGATTAACCTGATTCGAGGGAAATTGAGTATATACATGACCCTGACCCATTGGTTTTTGTGGTACATAGTTGGTGGGTCGATATTGGGCCTGCTGCCTTTGATCTTTCCAAGAGAAGTTAGGGCGATTTTTCCAACCAGAATTATAGGAATTCAAGTAAGGGTTGGCCCTAACTTTCTCCTGCACAGCATGAACATCCTCATAAGATGAGGATGAAGAAGGATAAGAAAAACTGGGATCAAAGGCCCCAATTTGGAAGCCATAAGGTTCCGAGAAGAGCTAGCCCGAAGGTTGAGCCAACTCCAGCTGGTTCACAAACTCCCATCCTGTAGGAGCTTGCGAAGAATGAAATCCCAATCCCTGGGATTGAGTGGATCTAGAAAAATTAGAGTTTCTGGACATCCACTCTTCCATTCGTTTAGCAACCAAATCCATCTTACCTAATCTATTGTAGATCAGTTCCATATCAGATGCATGAGAATCTTGGACCTCATTGGCATTTGATCTAGTTTGCAGGGATCGGTTGAAGGTTTCCATGGAGGCATGGTTTAAAGAGTTTTCACTCATTTCCTCAAACAAATCATACTCTCTATCTGTGTCTTTGTTGAGGAAATTGCCTCTTCAAGAAGCATCCACATGATTACGGAGTTGATCATTCAACCTGTGATAAAAAATCTACACAAGTTGCCATTTAGGCACCTCGTGGTGTGGACACTTCCGCAACAGATCTTGGAATCTCTCCCAGGGTCCATGAAATGGTTCCCCCAGCCGCTAAGCAAAAGTAGTAATTGCCCATCGCAATGCATTGGTTCACCCAATTGGGAAGAATTTCATCAAGAAGGTCGATTTCAACGCTGTCCAAGTAGCAATCGATCTTCCAATGGTATGATATCAATGTGCAGCCTTATCCCTGAGTGAATGGAGGAAAAGCCTCATGAGCATCTGTTCTTCATCCACATTCCGCAGTTTGGTGGTCTGAACTTGAGTGATCAAATCCACCAAATGTTGGAATGGGTCCTCTGAGCCAAGCCCGTGAAAGTGTTTAATTAGACTTAAAACCTGGGGCTTGATCTCAACATCACCGGTAGGGATCACAATGCCGAGATGATCCTCATAATTTGAAGGATCATAAAAATCCTTCAAGGGTAGAGCACCCTAACCATTCATTCATTGGAACCATTGCTGCATCTGCTGCAATTCCTCCAACTGCCTCTGAATCAGCTCCTATTAGTTCGGGAGTGGGGGAGGTGGTTGTTAATCAACCATGGGATCTACTTGGCTAAAACTCAACCTTCGCCTCTGGGAATGGGCAATAGGTCCTTCCAAACGAGGGTTCAATGACCTCCTTCCAAGAATACACTAGAATGAAGTCGGAAGGACAGGGAAGAGAAGGGACCCTACAGCACAAAAAATACAAGCTTGTCCTTAGGTTGGGTAGTGTAAAGGTCTATAGACTCTTAGAATCCATCCTAAGATTATGGACGATTTACTCTAATTATATCCAGGCAATCCAACCAATTAGAAGGAGGGACTGGGGAGAAAATTCTTCCTTTGGCTTACGCCTCTGGTTCCTAGTGTACCCCCCAGCCGCAGTCGTTTGACGCTACTCCCTTATCTAGACATCAGATTGACTAGTATAAGCAGGTTAATCATAAACAATCTCAATCTGGGCCCCAAAGAGCGAATCAGTCCTTATAGCCAATGTCTAATCAATTTTAGTTAGGCTTGGGGTATTGGTGCTTCTGGAATGTGATGGGCCCTTAATGATATGTTTGAGAATGTGTGTATGTGCACAACCAAGAAGTTTTCAAGCAAGATTATTAAGAATGAAGTGAGTTTTAAGATTCCAATCTTGCTTAGTAGCTTTTAGGATTCAAATATTAGGTATATTCAACAAAGTTTTGTGAGGCAAACCAAGTTTTGAAAGCACGAGTTCAAGTGTTTTTCCTTTATAAATCAAGAAAATATGGAGTGGCTGGCTTGACCTAAGTATTGAATCCTATGGGGCATCTACAAAATGAATCTCTTTTAAATTAGGTGGTGTGGCCCAAACAATTCAATCAATCGGACCAAATGCACCACCGATTAAGGCACACAGAGATGATTAATCTAATATGATTTCTACACTTTTATGTGTTGAGTTGGTGTATTGGGTCCACAGGTCGAAATCCCAGTTGAGTAGATGAAAATCAAGTCAGGTTATGTGCCTCCGATGTGGGTGTATAAAGTGTGGAAATTGATTTGTCCCACAGAAAGTATCTTTTTGTTTTTGTTTTTATAAAATGCGGGGGTGAGATGGGTGAAGTTGTCAAACAAGATGCACAAAGTCTATCCTAGGGTTTATGCAAACACCTAAGTAGATTAAGTCTTGGTTATGATTGTGGTGAAATGAAACTAGTGGGGGGATTTGGGGGACACTGACAAAGTACTCTACCCACACTTTACTCCAGTCTACCGCACTTGGATCTCCATGCTAGCGTACTTGCAAGACAATAGAATAGAGATAAGAGGGGTTAGTGCTATGTAAATGGAAAGAAGTGCAGAAAATAATAAAGTAAATTCCGTTGCCTCCATGGCGACAGTGCCAAAATGATTGAATGTGTTTCACGTGTTTAAAATCAGGGTTAAGAGTAACCCATCGTTGTAGTCACAAAAATCATTATCAAATAAAATTTTACTAAAACTCCAACGGAGTCCCGAGTCAAACACAGGGAGGTGACGTTTACTTAGCTTGAAAATCACGCTTCGTTTTGTTTGTTTTTGGTGTTTTAGTTTTATTTTTTGTGTTTTTCAAATAAGAAGACAAGCAGAGTAAATTCACAAGAGAGATGGAACAAATATGATATATATCACTCCAATGTCAATTACAATGATCCATGAAAGCATAAAAGAGAAAGGGGTGAGAAGGAATCTATTGAATCGGCTGTTCGACGAGACAACGGTGCCTGGTAGAAGCTTAGACAAAGGAGTTGAGGAGCGGGACGATGGAGGTGAGATATAGGAGGACGTCGGGTAGAGGAAAGCTTCAGCGTGGCTTCGGAATGGAGGTAAGGAGGCAGAGATGATCTTCTACCAGAATGGAGGTGAGAGGATGACTCCAAGGCAACCTATGAATGGGGATGGGAAGATGGAGGAATATTTGATGGGGCAGAGGTTTGTTACACTAATAGGAGCCTTGGAAGCTTGAAAGCAAGCTCTAACGGAGCATTGGTAGGCTTGCTATAGCTTAAGAGTAGGTGGGAGTAGAGTAGGTAGACATGAAGAGGAATGGGGGGTGTAGGGGTGTTGATATAGTGGAGCGAAGAAGAATAAATTTGTGTAGAGGGCTATAGTGATAGCTGCAAGCATCGCTAATGAACCCATGCAGCTGTCGCTGAAGATCACACCTCCACCGCTCATGCCCACAATTGAATTTGTGCCTATGAGCAATTAGTAATGACTGTAAGTGTCACTAAATATTCACCCAGGATGTCGTCGAAAGTCCGCGCCAACCTACGCCCACTGTTGTTGTGCTTATGCACCCATCACGTGCCATGTTGCGCACGTGTGTGCTGGCGTTGTGTTACTGTGCTGGTGCTGCGGTGCGGGCATGCGAGCTTCGAACCTGCGCCCCTCCTTTGAGAAGCAGGCACCTCACTATTGCGCCAAAGCGATGGATGGTCGAGTGGAGAGTGCGGTGGCATTCGCTGATCATGCGATCATGGCCATTGGATTGCCATCCAACGGTCATGATATAATCTTGAGCTCTTCTCTTGTGAACGTGAGGTGATTGCATAGCAATCCTGGGTCCTAATCAGCCTAAATAATGTCTGAACCTAGCTTAAATTGTGGATATTGCACTCATATCCTTCATATCATGCATTACATCAGGCTATCTAGAATGAGATATCCTGCTAGTTAATGGTTTTTATTGCTATTTGCAGATAATAAAGTGATCCAGGATGGAGATAGTGGAATAAAGCAATAAAGCAAGAAGAAGACTGATTCAGATAAGAGTGAGGAGGATAGCCTTATCCCTACCCTTAGAAACCCTAGGACAACCTTCCCAAACCCAAAACGACCTCTGTTAGGGCACCTTAGCCTCAAAACCCAAACATGGATAGCACTATCCATGTTCTTATCCACCCTATCCCTCTCCCAAACACCTAGGAACCAAAAACCACCTTAGAAAACCTAAAACCCACCCTCCAACACATTTTAGGACATCCACACATTTGGCTGGACGTCTGATTTCTGCAGAATAACAATCCAAGAAGCCAAAACTCTTACTGACACAAAACTAGATGTCTAATTTATTGTTCAGACATCCAATTTTGTAGTATAAGACAACTGACCACTATCCTGGACATCTGATACTGCTGTCTGGTTCCTAATTTTGGTGTTGGAAGCCCTAGCTTGCCTATTTTGACCTAGGAACCCCACTGGACACCCTAGGAAACCTACGTAGAGACCTCATAAGCGTAGTCCACTATCCATAGCCCTACTTGTCCTATCCCTAACCCAATTGAACCATCCCATACCTAATTGGTGCATCTACAGTTGATTGGGTGCACCTGAGCCCAATTAGATCCACCCAGGATCTAATTAACTCATACCTATTTGGGTTACCCTAGCCTAATCACATGCACACATCAATTAGACTTGACCTAGACCTAATTAGGTTCACTCCTACCCAATTAGACTTTCCTAAGCCTAATTAGGTCCACACCTACTTAATCTAGATTGACCCAAACTATTTAGCACCTAATCCTACCAAAACCCACAACCTAGTCCTACGAAAAATACACACCCACACACACACGCACACCTTCCCATTTTACTCCCACCAAACCCATGCACACTCTCTTGGAAACCCTAAAAACTTGTGTCAAACCTAGATCCAAAAAATGTGGCATTAGCTATTTTTGGAACCACCAAAACTGGCAACCAAATGGAGCCTTCCATAAGGGCAAAGAGAGAGCCACGAAATTGGACCATCTCCATACACTCTCCCATCCATACTCTCCACTCTAAACTTGCGATCACCCTCCAAAACCTTAAGGCTATCCTCCTCATCCTCCTCCAAGGCTCCATGGACGACTAGCTAGCGAAGCTTGTCTCCAAAGCTTCAAGGACGACCATTGGTAGAGAAAGGGTGCAACACCCTCCACTCTCCACTTGGGTGCACTCGTCCCCATCTTGTTCTCTTCTTGGACAACCATGAAGGCTCACCCATAGCCTCTTATGGCTGGCCATCTCTTTTTGTAGGCGTGTAGATGGGTTTGCATAGCCAAGGTCTAGCCTACACCCTCACGTAAGGCTGATGGCCCTAGCAGCAACTTTCCGGTGTGAGGGATTTTCTTCTATTTATTTTCTTTCTAGTGTAGATGATATGTGATAATTTTTTATGCATAAATAATTTCATGATGTTTCTATGATTGATTGTCCTCATGTTTGCTTGCCTATATGATACTTAGGTTTAATCACACCATGCACGACCACCATGGCCTCATTTAGATGCACATAGTCACTTAGGTTTTTGCTAATTTATCTAGATCTAGGTTTCAATTCGCTTTCAAAATAAAAAAATCAAAAACACAAAAAGACAAAAATAGTAGCTTAGGTTAGATTTAGGTTAGATTAGGCCGATCCAAATCTCGACTTGTTTTCACACCTCCAAGAGACGAATAACCGGGACTCAAGTTCTAAAAAGAATAAAAATCTACGCTAGTTTTGTTATCACAAATATCTTTGATGAGTGGTTTTTGTGACTATTATACTACGATTTCCAACGATTTCAAAATGCGCGATTTCAACGCACTTGTCAAATGGTGTCGTTGCCGAGGAGGCAACACGCGAGTTTACAATTGGATTTGCTTAACTTCTATTCATTTTGATTGTAGGGTGTCAAGATGAGGATCTACGCACACATCGACCCGTGGTGAAGACCGTAGTTATTTTCTTCATCCTGTAGTTTATTGCTTTCTTAGGTTAGAAAAAAAAACAAAAAATAATATATATATATATATATAAATTCATATTTAAATTTTTGGATTTGAATTTTTTTTTAATAAAAAATTTCTTTGATGTGTGTTTTAACTTGGAAACCATTTAAACACACCAAAGTCAGATTTGGAAATCCAGCCAGCAAATACTGACAATTTTCAAAAATTTATTGTCATTAAATTAGGAGTCCAAAAATCTTGGGATTTGGTCTGATATTCGATTTTCAAACCAGCTTTGTAGCACCACCTTTTATTTGGAAAAATTTGCACTGTACGAATTTTAAAAATTTGTACAGTGGAAGGGTTTAAAACAGTCTGCACTCTGATTTTATATAACTTTAAACATTAATTTGGACCTCTACATAAATCAGATCTCTTATAAATTTGTGGGGATAGAAAGCCACTGAAACTTGGTATTTTCCATAAATTTTCAAGAATTTTTGGATTTCTTTTGATACTGTTTCAAACTGCATTTCTCGCAGGGGGTCCATCTGGTCTATTTGACTCCCTGGAACATAAAAGTTTGTGAAAAATTATATGAAATAGTAAAATTCTTAAAAAAATATCCCTGAAAAACTTATTGAAAAAGAAAGATCTCTACCAAATTTCATATTATTTTTCTTCAGTTACTAATTTAGGGAGTGATTTCAAGTTAGACTAAGGTCTGACTGTAGATTTTAGAAGAAGCACAAACCCTAGGTAATTCACATTAGTGTTTAAATTTAGAGACCTAAAACAAACCTGTTTAAGCCTGATTTGGGTGTGATTGCATGAGAAGGGATTTTCTATGATTGGTTGTCTTCCCCTCACCGACTTGAATTGAAATTGATCTACATTTCAACTTAGGCAACCAATTAGGACTATTTCACTTAGTAGTGGTGCATTAGGACCATTGTTTTCCTTGATTGGGTCGCACCACTTCTACCTTATTGGACTTAAAAGCATCATATAGACCTATCTGATATTAAGGTTTTCACACTAAGGTAGAGCACATTTTTATGCCATACTTAAAGGAAATTCATATAACAATTGGGACTTGCAAAAACTATTGCGTGCTCCACCACAACCTTGTTTGAATTGACTTAAACTAGGAAACCCTAAAAGAAGAAAAAAATTAATACACACACTTGAACCATAAAAGCCACTACACCAATTAAAGCTTGTATTGCAAACTCTTTGTCTATGCACTTCACACTTTAAATCCAATTTTAAGGGAAACACCCCCAATCGCTCAATCACATTCCAAGAGCACTCTAAGCCCAAGCCTAAAACTAAGTAGACATGCCCTAAGCAAGACTAAATTACTTGGTAAATGAAATTTAATTGGGTAAAATTCAAGGCCTTATCTATTTGGACCAACTGGTGATAAGAAAGGTTTGTGCGGTAACCGCGTTAACTTTTAGTGGTGTCCTGTTGTGCGGGGTGTCCTAGGAGGTCCCACCAATCTGGCCAGCCAAGTAATTCAAGGGTTGGTTTAACCCAGTTCCATCTTAGGATACCAGCTTTGGATCCAATTAGGGTATACAATTTAAGGCTAGCTTGTTTGCTTGATTTGGGGCTCTCTCATCTTTCTTCCTAAGCCTTTACCTTAATTCCACCAACCCCTTGTAGCTGGTTGTGTCTTCCTAAGGAAGACTATCTCTTATCTCTATTCTCATCTTCTCTCAAATATCCATGAACCCATATCATTCTTTTGAACCTCGGGGTCCTCCATCTCCCAACCCAACCATGATTTCGACTCCTCCTGGTTGGGAGACTCATCCTAACCAGCTAGGATATGATCATCCTTATCCCCCAACTTATTTAGAGCCTGAACCTCATGGATCCAACCTTTATCTAGATTAGAACCAATTGAAAGCCATAGTTGCTGAATTCCGGGACTATAACAAGGACTATATGATGCGTGGGTTCACTCAACTCAGTAATTAAGTTAATTTCACTTATTTAAGAGTAGAAGAAATCACTTAAGTTAACTCCAAGTTGTGTCAATTTGTAGTATAGGGTCGAATTAACCTAACATTTTAGAAATTTTTACTGGTTGAGTCCAGGTCGTTCACTGGGAGGCATAATAATTTTTCTCCAAATTCACCAATTTTCTTTTATCTCTTTAAGTTTAGGAGGTAAGACTAGTTTAATTTTCAAAACATGAATTTTGTCAAAATATTTAAACTATGAAGGATATACAAAATTCCATATGCAAACATATTTACTCAAAATGTTTTACTTTATTAACAAGTAAACATGCTAGTTTTTTTTTTTCAATTCTATTTCATTCCAAGAAATTAAGGCAATTAAAAAGTTATTCAAGTAAAGCATGCCTTTTACAATTAAGAACAAAAAGTAATTATGCAAGAGAAAATTCATTTAATTTTTCATCTCTCTACAGCCTCTAATCTTCTTCTTTCTCTCTTTTATTTGCTTCTCTCGAGCTCTCTTTCTTCTTTCCTTCCTTTTGTTGTTCCTGCCTTCTTATCTTCTCTTCTTTTTTTTTTTTCTTTAATCTTCTCCTACCTTCTCTTCTTCCCTTAGTTTTTCTCCTTTGTTCCTTAGTCTGTTTCCTTAACACTTCTTAGCGTCTGCGCTCCTTTCTTCCTTAGCCTTTGCATCCTTCAGCAGCTTCTCTTTTCCTTAGGCTTTCAGTCGAGCCGGGTTTTTTTTTTACTTTTTAAACCAAAAGCTTTTTTATTTGCGGCGAGGTCCTTTCGAGGATACATAGCACCCTGAGACCAGGGTGGGACCAAACCCTACTCGACCCTCGCCTAATCTCGGTTAGGTTTGTTTTGGTTTACTTCTTAATCGGTTCACAGTATCAAGCCGCATCGGCTCAACCTGGCCTCCCAGGCCAAACTCGCCCTCCCAGGGCTCATTCACATCCGCACGCCCCCAAGGGAGCACACACCCGCAGGCTTATGCCCACACACTCAGAAGAATGCTCAGATTAGAAGGAATTGGAATTGGTGCATCGAGCGCTAATGACTGCATAGCCATAGGAACAAAATAGTTTTATACCCAGGCGTGTGCTCGTGGATATCCGAGGTGGGACAAAGCTACCCCTTCCAGACCCGAATTCAATCGATCGTAACTTTCTACCCAGAGGTCCAAATTGGATGATTTAAAGTTCGTTGGAAAGCTCTAAGGGTAATCTACACAATTTTAGGGTCAATTTAATGTTTTAATGATGTTTGGCTCTTCAATTTAAGAGATGACATCAAGGGTTCTACGGGTTTTAAAAAGCCTAGAAAGTTAAATTAAAGTCAGGGATGTCCTCAGATGGACTTCTCTCTCTTATTATAAGGTCTGTATATGCTATATAAGCAATTCCGCTTCTGTTTGAGTGGATTTTAAGCTCTCAAGACCTACAGAACCTACAGAGAAGCTTTTCTCTTCTCTAAAAACTTCAGAGGTTGATTTTTAGATTTCAACAAGTGCAACAGACACTTTAAAGTGTTCCTAATCTATTTAGATTAATTCTAAGGGTTTTAACTAATCAATCTGGGCAGGTTTTAGATTTGAATTTCATCAAAATAGTGCTTCTGTTGGTTTGGGTTCGAGAGTAAACCAAATTGGCAGGAACAAAATCTTTACTAAATACATCATCTGAGCTAACTTTATTCTTTCTAAAAACATCAAACAGAATCTCAGAAACAATTTCCACATCTCAATTCTTCAATTCGAGCTCAGAACACCATTATTAGACTCAGGTTTGACTATGGAAGCTCGAAGATTGACTTTTTGTTTAAAGCTTCCTCCTAAGAAATTAATGCATCAGTCAGAGTCTCTTCATCATCTGGAACTCACTCAGATCTTCAGATTTGAGTTTCAACCTTAATTCCTAGGGATTCAGGCTCACAGCCTGAACTAAAATAGGTATGTGTTCGACAGAGTTGTTCAAAGGTAGTTACAGTGTTTTGAGAGTTAAAATAGCTTCAGTGCATCACACTAAAGCTTCTGAGCTCCTTAAGTGTTTCTTAAATCCTTCATAACCGATTTCTCCAACTCACCGGAGTTGGGGAAGATGAAGTTACTTCTTTAGCTCCAGTGATTGAAACCTCAAGCAAATATCTTTAAAATAATCAATAATCCTTATAATAACATTCTAGAGCTTCGCAGCAAGTTCTAGAGGCTGCAACACATCTTTGGCTCGCCGGAGCTCCAGTGAGTCCAGAAAATATAAATTGCATGTACAGATTAACAAAATTAACCATTTTTGATCTGAAAATGATCCTGAGGTTACAAGGAACCTCAGTATCACTCTAAATTCTTCATTTGTTCATTGAAATAAAAGATTTGACAGTAAGTTTGTTTCTTAAAAGATTTGAATGGTTTAAGCTTAGGACTTGATTTAACTATTCGATTGAGAGATTAAATCAAGTCAACAGATGTTATTAATCATAAATATGTATTTAATTTATAGTTTGAAATGTTCCTGAGCCGCTATGGACAGCGAGCTCAGGAGCTAAATTAAGAATTAGGCATTTAATTATAGATGATAATAATAGGTAATATAATGTCGATTAGGGTTCATTAGTGGTGATATGTGATGAAAGAACCCAGTGAAGGTGGAATTAGGCCGACTACTGTCACCATGGACAGTGAAGTAGTCAGTGAAGGTGAGATATGAATTAGGCATTTAGGTGATTTAATTAATCGCTAAAGTGAATTAGAAGTGAACATGAAAGATATAAGAAGGTGTACAACTAGTTAAAAGACAAAATTAAGGTCTCTGGCAAGCTCAAGGAACTCGCCGGAGTCGGAGGAGATAAAGCTAAATTCTAAAATTACTCTAACCTAACTAACTAAACTAACTAACTAAGCTAGCCTACTCCTACTCTTACTCCTACTCCTAGTCTACTGTTACCTGGACGAAGGGGTCAATAGGGTTCCGTCGAAGTCTCATGGCGGACGACGAAATCAGAGGGTTGAAGAAAGATCTCTGGCGGGCGAATTTGAGGTGGAGCAGAGGAATCCTAGGGTCGGCGCCTTTGTCAGAGGTGCGGAAGACCACGGCGAATCTCCTTGACTACTTAAGATGGACGGAGGAAGTTAGAAGATGGAATGGGGGTTCGTCGGAGGTTTGGAAGAATAGCCTATTGGGTCGGCTACAGTGTTAGAAGAGGGAAGGGAGCTAACTTGCTAAAATCGGAGGTGTGAGGGGGTATTTATAGTAGTTTGCAGTGAAGAGAGAGGCGGGGTCTGGTTGAAGAAGAAGCTTGAGGAGCTTTACCTCCGTCGTCGTCTCCAACGATGGTGAGGTTATCTCCCACTGAAAAATAGGATTTTCAGTTAATCCAGACTGATGGATCAAGTGGAGGTGGTGAGTGCAAGCTGCAAGAGCTTCGGCAAAGAGGAATGATGTCGGCAGGGCGGTGATCGCGCGATGGGATGACTCTCTGCCGCCAGCCGTTCGTTTGGCTAGAGAAGAAGAAGAAGACGAAGAGGGACCTAGAAGTAATAAAACTTAAAGACCTATGTGAGAAATAAGGACTCGACTGTAATGAATAATAAGGACTAAAATGTAAATCCAGGTTTTGAAGGTTTATTTTAATTTAGATCTTTTTCAACTTTTTATATATGTTAGTAAATAAGGTAAATATTATGTTTCCACCTTGAATTTACATTTTTTACCTTTTTAGGTTAATTTATTAGATTAAGTAAAATCAATTAAGTTATTATATACTTAGCTATACATTATATTTAAGTTACTTATCTTATTAATTAAGGAAATGATTAATAGGATTTCGAGTCCAATTATTACCTAAATTATTAATAATGTTAATTGAATGATAAAATGTCATTTCTAACTTATTTTAAGGTCCTTAACTAAGTATCCCTTATTCTATAATTAACCCTTATATATTCATAACCTTAGCTAATTAACTAGGAAGATTAATTAATTAGGGGTAATTAGAGATCATGATGAGTGTCTCATCACTATACAGATCAATGTGCTAAGCTTCTGGAGCAAATTAGATGATCTCAAGAACAATCTCAATCTTATCACTCCTCCCAGGAACAAGAGACTTGGAACAACCAGCCTAGTGGGTCTAGTGACCCATATTTTGGATCCACTAGCTACTCTACTGATTCTTGCCACCATGGGGAGGCATCCTGGACTCAGCCAACGCAAAAGGTACCTTTGGACCTAATCTGTGATTTGGTTAGATCAATTGAGGAATGCACTATTTCCGATACACCTGTACCTGATGAGATATCTCTAAGGAATTGAAATAATGGATCACAAGTACAAGACCACATAACAGATTCTCAATCAACTCCCTCTATAGTCAGCCCCACTCAGGGTGATACACATATTAATTCATATCCAAATTCGTATAACCCTGATTGGAGAAATAATCCTGATCTTTCATGGCCACTACAGAGACCGACTCAGACTGAACATCAATCTAGGCCAGCCCAATACTCCACTCAATCCACTTTAGGGCAACCATCTAGTCCAGCCCAACCTGCAACCACCCTTGAAGATATCATGAACATTTTGTTGGACTTTGACAAGAAAAATGAAGAAAGGCTGACTAAGTTGGAAAATCAAGTGAAATCTCAAGGGAATCAAATCAAGAGACTTCAAGAATCACTTTATCCCTAGATGCAAATGCCTTTTCACTCCTATTCTCCACCTATTCTTCCGACCCCTCCTCCAATCTATCATACATGCCATTGTGCGGGGGCCAAATCTGTGGCCTCTAAAAGGAAGAGAAAAGCTAAGAGCCCACCCAAATGACCTGATTCAGG
Source organism: Thalassia testudinum (assembly GCA_037157565.1). Classification (NCBI taxonomy): domain Eukaryota; kingdom Viridiplantae; phylum Streptophyta; class Magnoliopsida; order Alismatales; family Hydrocharitaceae; genus Thalassia; species Thalassia testudinum. Next base: position 104,369,676 of record JAZHRO010000063.1, read on the forward strand.
CTCAACCAAAAATCATCAGACCAAACCTACATCCAGCTCTGACTCAAACTTAAGGGACAAAAAGAAGAAAAAGGCTTTTGAAGTTGATTTGACCTATTTACCCTTTCCTGAGGCCTTAAAGAAAGAGTCACAAAAGAAGAAAAAGACTTGCACACCTAAAGAGGTGGTTTTATCAGCTAACATAAGTGCATTTGTTTCTGGCACTCTACCACCCAAAATGATTAACCCTGGAAAACCCTTCATATCTTGTGCCATAAAGGGATTCACCTTCAACAAAGCCCTTATCAATCTAGGGTCTTCCATTAGCTTGATTCCTACCACCCTTTTTGACTGCACCAGACTTGGAGATCTGCACCACACACCTGTCACCATTAGAATGGCAGATGGCTCCATCAAACTACCTAAGGGGGTAGTTCAGGATGTGATTATTAAAGTGCAAGGTCTTAGCTTTCTAGTCAATTTTATTGTTTTGGACATGGATATACTAGAAAAGCTAAGTAATTCAGCCATCATTCTAGGTCGACCTTTCTTGGCTACAACCAATGCACGAATTGACTATTACTCAAGATGTATGGAGATGAGTAGTAGCAATGAGAAGATTCACTTTGATATTTATGCAGCTACTAAGAAAACAAAGTTAGGGTATTTTCTGGATGACATGGAAAGTGATTCGGAGGGCAATTCGGAAGAAACTATGGCAATTGACACCTGGGTAGAACCACTTGACCCGAATCGACAATCCACTAGATCACATAAATCACCCTCAATACCAGATCAAATCATTGATAGTATGGTTGACTATCTTGATTGACCTAGCCCAATTCAAACCCCTACCCCTTGCAATGAATCCCGGATTACTCAATTTATCAAAATGATTCATGAAATAAAAGACACTAGTGCAAGAGAATATGATGATATAAAGAAAGAGCTTCATAAAATCCAGGATGAGCAAAAAAAAAAAAGAAATGTTTGAATTTGGGTCAGGTGTGTCACAACCGATTTGTGATTCGGTGGTGGTCATGCAGGATTCTGTTGATCAAACACTCGAGGTGGATGATATTGATAATCTTATTAAAGTCGACAATGGAGATTTATTCGAGAATCTTGATCTTGATTTAGGGCCTGAGCACTAATCATTTCATATTGAGGAACCAAGTATTAAGGGACTTAAATATGATTTTGTTGTATTTGAGAATACCCATGGAGACATTGATGAATTAATTGAAATGATCTCATACACGGAGCAACAAAATCAAAAGGACTGTAACAACTCCTCAATCAATGATTCAACCCATTCCACTTTCACGGAGGGACTCACTACTAAATTTAATGACCAATTTCATCTAAGTGAGAAGGAAATATCCCCTTATGAAAAAGATATTCAAGAGATTGAAATACTATTGTGGATAACATATGATGAGTTATCTGGAGAAGCTAAAAATTTTGGGGAATCATGTGATAATTGGGAATTGGCAATGGCAAATTTGGAAGAGATAAAAGAAGATGAGACCCAAACATCTTTGGTAGAGACAAAGACTGATCACTGGACCTTGATATCCAGATTAGACCACACTACTTGGGTCATGCCTTCCATTCATCACCATTATCAGGAACCATGTGATTTCACCCCACACGACTCCACCCATACCCCTACCACCCACATTCTCCATCACCTCTTCAGGATGCCTTCATATTCATTTCTTCCAGGCACCCGTATTTATTTATCTTTCTTCTATAGCATCTGGCTGTAGATAATCCTAAGCCCCATCTACATATTTTTCTGATTATTTGGACTTGGAATTCATGGACAGCTGGTTCACATTTGCGGTCCATTGTTGTCAAATGAGACTAAAATTCATATCATTTTACTCGCCATTCTCAATACTGTATTGGTATATCCTTTTTTAGTGTATGCCCAACTGGAGGCGTTAATCTCAGCACTTATATATAGCATATTTTATTTGTCATATTTTTCCTACATATTCAATTTCAGGTGTTGGAATAAGTGGAACGTCAAAATTCAGGAGCCATTCCATGTGAATTCTACCCATTTACTCCTTGTCTTTATTTTTCGTTATATTCATGCATGAGGACATGTAAGAAAGTAGGCATGGGGGGGGGGGGGGTAGTAATTGTAAACTGAAAATTTTTCTGCCAACACCTAGGAAAAACCTTTCGTACATCTTGCTAATTGCACTCTAGGGTCCTTAAATTAAGAACAACCGACTCCACCTCCAATGTTCGCATTGGAGCTAAAAATCATCCGCAACAGTCACTTTCGACTCATCCATTCACCTTTTTGTTTTAAATTTAGGGCCAAGCTGAATGTAACCTTTATTAGGAAAATCCTTGAAGTGCAACTTTGAAAGGTTACAAATAGCATTTATATATATTGCATTCATGAATAAGATTTTTATCAAGAGAATGTATTAGGGATATTATCCTCTAGTTGATTCCTGTAATCTGGAATCCAGTACAATTTTCACTTACATGTAGATTTTGCAATGGATTCATAGTGAAGACTGATGAACGTCTTCAGTTTGTCGAGAAGAAGCAGTGCTTCTTTTCCTGAACCCCTGGATAGTGTTTTGGGAGTCAGGTAGATTTTCTTCCAAAAATCCACCAAATAGTGTGAGATGAGAGTAGAGTGTACTGGTGCTCTAAGATTAGTGCAAGGAATCTAGAATCCTAGATAATTAGATGATGATACTCAGAAATTAGGCATAGTTTTCGCTTTCGATTCTTGTGTATACATTTTGTGTGAAATTTTGAGAGCCACCGAACAAGGCAATTACGTGGAGAGTGAGTTTTCATAAAACTGGGACTAAGGTGAACGATTACAACCATTCTTTACGGAATCCTCGGCTGATGGAGGGTATTGATGTCAAGGTCAGAAATACACCATCCTATCTGTCTCTCCCTATGCCGTGAGTAGGCACTTACACCAAATAAGCCACTCAATATCTCTTGAGTACCACCAATCTTTAACAATGGCTCTTGAATAAAAAGTCACGCATGTCATGTGTTGTTTTGTGTAGTACTGATTTGTAAAAGAAAATGATGAAAAAAAAGAGATATATAAAAAAAAAGCAGAAAAATTAGAAAAAGAAAAAAAATAGAGAAAAAAATTTTAGAAAAAGAAAAATACAGAAATAGAGTTAGTAGTATTTAGTGTTTACTTCTGTTACATTGAGGCAATACACCAAATAAAAATGAAATCCACCAAATATGGCCTTAACCTATCTTTCTATGTTTCTGATCGCTCGAATACTGGCTGAGGAATTCCGAGTTAATGTTAAGGTTATGAGAACTCAATTAAAGTGCTGTTGCCAAGTGCGACCACCAAATACAGATCATACGTGAGAATCTGGTGAGATTGTGAGCTCTAAGAAAAAGAAAGAAAAGAAAGAGAGAGAAAAAGAGAGAATGAATACAAAGGAACCAAAAGAGAGCATAGTTTTTCTCGTTTTTCTCTGAGTTGAGTTACTTAATAATTTGGGAATCTAGATTCTTTAGTACTAATCTCTATGTAGCACCAGTCGAGAGTGAGCCACCAAATATATAATCTTTTCCCTCTAAGATTCTCTACCTAAGCCTAAAGCTAGGTGTAATCCATAGAATATATTGAATACCCTGAGGGAAGAAGTCCGCCTATCCCGCTAGAATTTTTATTACGGGTCAAGTACAGGCTCTAGAGGTGAATCAGGTCTTTCACTCGAATCCATTGCAAAAGCTGCATAGCTACACCTTCACAATTGTCTAGATTTCTAGAACATAGGATGAAAACAAAAAGGAGAAAAATCTCTAGGCATACACATGATAAAATAATCAATCCCTTAGGTATCCTTATGTGAATAATTTAGTCTTGCATTTGCTAGGGACTAGCAAAGTTTAGGCATGGGGTACGATTGTACAGCAATCATGGGTCCAAATCAACCTAAATAATGTCAGTACCTAGCTTAAATTGTGGATATTGCACTCATATCTTGCATATCATGCATTGCATCAGTCTATTTAGAATAAGATGAGATATCCTGGTAGTTAATGGTTTTTACTGCTATTTGCAGATAATAAAGTGATCCAGGATGGAGATAGTGGAATAAAGCAATAAAGGAAGAAGACTGATTCAAATAAGAGGAGTGAGGAGGATAGCCTTATCCCTACCCTTAGAAACCCTAGGACAGCCTTCCCAAACCCAAAATGACCTCCATTAGGGCACCTTAGCCTCAAAACCCAAACACGGATAGCACTATCCATGTTCTTATCCACCCTATCCCTCTCCCAAACACTTAGGAACTAAAACCCACCTTAGAAAACCTAAAACCCACCATCCAGCACATTTTAGGACGTGCACACATCTAGCTGGACGTCTAATTTCTGCAAAATGACAATCCAGGAAGCCAAAACTCGTACTGACACAGAACTAGACATCTAATTTAATGTCCAGACGTCCAATTTTGTAGTATAAGACGTCTGACCACTATCCTAGACGTCTGATACTATTGTCTAGTTCCTGATTTTGGTGTTGGAAGCCCTAGTTTGCTTATTTTGACCTAGGAACCCCACCGGACACCCTAGGAACCTAAGTAGAGACCTCCTAAGCCTAGTCCACTATCCATAGCCCAACTTGTCCTATCCCTAACCCAATTTAACCATCCCATACCTAATTAGGTGCATCTATAGTTGATTGGGTGCACCTGAGCCCAATTAGATCCACCCAGGATTTAATTAACTCATACCTATTAGGGTTACCCTAGCCTAATCGCATGCACACATCTAATTAGACTTGACCTAGACCTAATTAGGTTCACTCCTACCCAATTAGACTTTCCTAAGCCTAATTAGGTCCACACTCACTTAATCTAGATTGACCCAACCTATTTACCACCTAATCCTACCAAAACCCACAACCTAGTCCTACGTAAAATACACACCCACACACACATGCACACCTTCCCATTTTACTCCCACCAAACCCATGCACACGCTCTTGGAAACCCTAAAAAAGTTGTGTCAAACCTAGATCCAAAAAATGTGGCATTGGCTATTTTTGGAGCCACCAAAAGTGGCAACCAAATGGAGCCTTCCATAAGGGCAAAGAGAGAGCCACGAAATTGGACCATCTCCATACACTCTCCCATCCATACTCTCCACTCTAAACTTGCGACCACCCTCCATAACCTTAGGGCCATCCTCATCCTCCTCCAAGGCTCCATGGACAACTAGCTAGAGAAACTTCTCTCCAAAGATTCAAGGATGGCCATTGGTAGAGAAAGGTTGCAACACCCTCCTCTCTCCACTTGGGTGCACTCACCCCCATCTTCTTCTCTTCTTGGACGACCATGAAGGCTCACCCATAGCCTCTTGTGGCCGGCCATCTCTTTTGGTAGATGTGTAGACAGGTTTGCATACCCAAGGTCTATCCTACACCCTCACACAAGGCCGATGGCCCTAGTGGCAACTTTCTGGCGTGAGGGATTTTCTTCTATTTATTTGTTTTCTAGTGTAGATGATATGTGATAATTTTTTATGCATAAATAATTTCATGATGTTTCTATGATTGATTGTCCTCATGTTTGCTTGCCTATATGATACTTAGGTTTGATCACACCATGCATGGCCACCATGGCCTCATTTAGATGCACATAGTCACTTAGGTTTTTGCTAGTTCATCTAGATCTAGGTTTCAATTCACTTTTCAAAATAAAAAAAATCAAAAACACAAAAAGACAAAAATAGTAGCTTAGGTTAGATTTAGGTTAGATTAGGCTGATCCAAATCTTGACTTGTTTTCATGCCTCCCAGAGACGAACAACCGGGACTCAAGTTCTAAAAAGAATAAAAATCTACACGAGTTTCGTTATCACAAATATCTTTGACGAGTGGTTTTTGCGACTATACTACGATTTCCAACAATTTCAAAATACGTGATTTCAACGCACTTGTCATGAGGCGACATGGAGCACCCCTCTGCTATTAGATTAAGATCCAACAGCTGAGATCCCTCCATGCATGAGGCTGGGGCGGCCGTGGCTCATGTTGGGCAGTCTACATCGCACCACGTGGTGCCATCTGGACCATCCATCTTCTTTCTGTTGCAAAGGGTGCCACTGCGCTCAGAACGAGATGATTCTCGCATTGTCGGACTACGATCGTCATTCCTGATCCATCCATACAGTCAGATTTTTCATCCAAAGCCTGTATGGATGTCGCATTGCCCCTTGGCCGTTGTTCTACCTCAGACTTCATATGATGCTACGGGACTCCGATTGTTACGACCCTGTTCCTGGATCCCTACAGGACTCGAGATTGGCTCGCCTCGACTAATCCCAAGACCTAGTCATCCAACAAGAAATAACCAAAAAGCAGGAAAGTAAACCACATTCACAAATGCAATATAATTGAGCAGTAAAAATGTGCAAGAAGTAAAGTAAAGTAAAGCTGTTGTTCCATTACATACCACCATAACAACAGAACAACCGAAATGAAAGTAAATAGTAGAGACAACAGTAACTAAAAGTTTGATACTTACTACAACAGTAAGGGTACAACAAGAAAGTGTAGAAAACTACGGCTAGGCTCGATTGGGCCCAGCACCCTCCGCAGCCGGAAGCTTGAGCTACTTAACTCCTGGTCCTGAATAGTGTTGTGAAAAAGATAGAGTCAGCGAATGTTGAGTAGAGTGGTATCTGTACTATCTAAAACAATAAAAGCAACAGGTTTAATTCTCTTTTCTATTTATTGTGTTTTATGTGTATTTCCTTTTTACCTATTTTTCTCAAAGAACCAGGTATTCTTGATCTTACATCTTCCTCATGGGAACGATCTTGATTGCAATCTTTTCTGAAGAATAGACGGCACACGTGGTGCTCTCCTGTCTAGGAGAGTCCCTCGTGGTAACTGGTTGAGGCAACTAAGGTAGCTTAGCTCAATTGAGTTGAGCTAAGTTGAGTCCTTGGGAGCTAGACTTGAGCTTCCTGAGCTGAAATGAAGTCATCTTTAGCTGGATGGAGTTGAGTGGAGCTGGATCAAGCAGGTCCTGAGCTGAGGTGAACTCCAGTCAACTCAGCTGAGTAAGCTAGAGCTCCCTGTGAACTAATGGGAACTGAGATGAGCACGACTCAACTAAGTTGGGTTGGATCTGAGCTAGGGTGATTTAAGAAGAGCTCTCTTGAGCTACCATTCAACTGAGATGAGCTAAATGCAACTAGGATGAGCTAACCCTAATTTAGGTGAGCTAGATTCCAGCTATGGTGAGCTGGATCTAGCTGAGCACTAGCTGGTTTGGGCTTCTCCTTCACCAGTTGCCTTCCTGTGTGCTTCGGTTCTAGGGATCTGCAATCTACTTATCCCTAACACCCACAAAAACATATCAAAAAGATAATAAAAAAAGTAAAATGCATACCTAACCTAATTGATGCCTAAATGCAGCTCAAAAACTCGTTTGCGGAGCAAAATCCTAAGAGCTAGGTTTTTTTTAATGCATAAGAATGATGATAAATTGGTGTTTATCACCTCCCTGTGTTCGACCCAGGGCTTACCTCAAGCTTTGGTTATAAATTTTATCTAGTAGTAATTTTTTACGCACTACAATGATGGGCTTTCTATTACTCTAAATTTTATCACAAAATTTACGCTCACCAAAAAGTATTCAGCTTCAGTTATGGGTAGCGAAACACAATTATTCTTCTTACTGACCTAAGAGACTAATGAATTCCTAAGAAATTAACATGTTCCACTAGTACTCTTGCAATTTGTCTGACTTCCTACATAATCAGCATCACAATAAGAGAATAAGTCAAGTGTGGCTCACTTAGGATAGAATAAAATAAGATCTACAATGTTCTACAAATATCTAAGTATTCTTTTTCTAGCATTGTGATGTGATTCCTTAGGGTTTACTTGAAACCTAGTACACAGACAAGTACTAAACAGGATGTCTAGTTTACTAGTTGTTAAGTAAGGAACCTATCAAGCTTTTGTAAAGTTTTTTATCTACACTCTTACCTATGTAGTCTTCATTCAATTGGATCATTGTCGCCATTGGTGTTCTCATTTTGTATTTTCCGTGCCAAACTTCTTCAGTATTTCCTTCACATACTTTATTTGCGAGATGAAAATGTCATTGGACAGTTGATCAATCTGCAACCCTAAGAAGAACTTCAATTCTCTCATTAGGCTCATCTTGAACTGATCCCACATTACTTTCGCAAACTCTTAGCATAGAAGATTGTTAGTAGTATCGAATATAATATCATCAACATAAATTTGAATCAGAATAAGTTAATTATCCTTTTTTTTGTTGAATAGACTTGGTTCAACTTGTCCAATTTTAAAGTCATTATCTAAAAGATAGTTCTTTAATCTTTCATACCAAGCTTTAAGAGCTTGTTTTAGTCCATATAGTGGTTTATTTAGCTTAAAAACATGATCAGGTTTTTCAAAATTTTCAAATCCAGGTGGTTGTTTCACATAAACTTCTTTAATGAACACATTAAGAAATGCACTTTGGATGTTCATTTGGAACAATTTAAATCTCATATGGGTAGCAAAAACTAACATCACCCGAATGGATTCTAATTAAGCCACCGGTGCATATGTTTTGTCAAAATTAATTCCTTCTTCTTGATTATAGGCTTATTTCCTATAACCTTTCCTGATTCATAAAGCTTATTTCTAAACACTCACTTGGTTCCGATTAAAGATTGGGATTTAGGTTTAGGAACTAATTCTCAAACATTATTTCTTTCAAACTGATTCAATTCTACAATCCAGAAATCATCAGTAAAAGCTTGTTTGACAGATTTAGGCTCTAATTGGGATAGAAAGACACTTAGTGTAATATTGTTTACTGATGATCTAGCTTGGACACCTTTATTAACTTCATCAATCATAAGATCCTTGGGATGATCCTTAGAATATGTTAGATCTTTGGGTAAGTCACTAGCTATGTTATTCTCTGGGACATTTGATGGATCCTCTAACATCAGTTCAGCATCTTTACTTGAAGATTTTTCCTTGTGATTTGATTCATCAAATGAGACATGTAGGGTTTCCTCAATAGTAGAGTTTTTCTTATTATATACTCAATAAGCTTTTCTTCTAAATGAATACCCTAAGAATATCCCTTCATCACTTTTGAAATCGAACTTATCCAGATTTTCCTTTGTATTTAGTATAAAACACTCATAGACAAATACTTTAAAATAGGAAATCTTTGGTGATCTATCATAGTATAACTCAAATGGTGTCTTCTTAAGGATTGGTAGCCCTATTTTGATTGTATCAAGCAGCATTTATTGCCTTACCCCAAAAATACCGAGGTAACTTTGACTTGCACAGCAATGTGCAGGCAAACTCCTGCAAAGTTCTATTCTTCCTTTCTACAACATCATTCTGAGGAGATGCTAAAAAAAAGGTAAATTCTTGTTTGATCCCAAAATTTAGGCAAAAATCTTGAAAATTTTGGTTCTCAAATTTTCCTCCATGATCACTTCTGATTCTAGTGATGGAATATTGTTTGGAATCGTAGAGCGCGTGTTTGATAAGGAAAAGTGTCATAGTATAGTGCGCAATACGATCAACAAAAATATTTATAAAGATAATGAGACTTGGAGTCCTGGTCGTTCGTCTCTGGGAGACATTTATGGAAATGCAGATTTGAAATCGATCTCTTTCACTCTACTTGCTAAAAATCTCATGTCGGTTTATGGTGATTTACATATTGATGTACGACATGCTAGTTGCCAAAAGATAGTAATTAAAACATGCAACTTCAATCACACCAAAAGATGATAACTAGGCACATGGTGATTTTCAGCATATATATTTATATATATAAAAGATGATGATGATATCAGAGTTGCAGAGCACAAGTAGAGGAATGCTTGTACAGGGAAATAAAATTACTCGCTACCAGAAAACAACTGCATACATGAATCTATGGGGGGATTTTGCATGCATCATTGGGGGGGAAGTAAGGAACTACACTATTAATAAAGCATGTAAATCTAAGAAGAACTATAATCTAATCTAGCAAAAATAAGGGCATTCGGAGGTGGCTCCAATGGACTTTGAGTTGGTTGAGAGGAGAAGGAGGGGCAGCCAATGGTACTTAGGCCAACACTTGGAGAGAGGTTGGAGAGGTGATCCAGCATCTTGGCATGGAGGTGGTGGTGGCCATGGTGAAGCTACTTGTGGACATGGAGGTGGAGTGGATGTGGAATGAAACTAAGCTAAATGGAACCAAGAGTGGATGGGTGCAAATGGCCACCCCTTAGGTCTTTCTATAGACTTAATGGAAGCTCTTTAGAGAATTATGGAATTATCTAGAGAGGTCTATGGTGGGAGCTCATGGGAGAGTGAGAGAGAGAGGATGGATGGTGGTTTTTAGATCCACCAAATGCGTATCTAAAAATTGAATGGCTATTGTGATTAGCCCATAGTTGTGGGCTATTTAAGTATTTAAGTGCCTACACATTAGGTTAATTCTAACATTTATTTAGTATAAATGAGGATGTAAATAGATTAATTCATAGTTTTAATCTAATTACATAATCCATACATTGCATTCATATCTTAAGTGCATTTAGAATTAGCTTAGAATAGCATTCATCTAATTAGATAACCAATTAGGTATATTGTTTTTATTAACATAGAAGTTGAGGGTCTATACATAAATAACCCTAATATTTTAATAATATTTGCTTTATTCGTCTTCTTTCAGAACGGCTGGCTGCCGCTCCAACGCCCGGCTGCTGCAGTGATGAAGCCATTCAAGGGGGAGCGGATATGGTGGATCTGGCCGGCGGCTGATTTCAAAATTGTTCAAGACACTATAAAAGGAGCACGGAGGCATCCGAGCTCAGGAGGCCTCCGCCACCGACCCACCACTGTGCAGAGAGAACCTCTCTCTTCCACTCCACACTGCCGGCCTCTACCGTGGCGGCGAGTCTCCACCACCGTGGGCGTGTGGTGTGACAGGCCACACCGCCATCCGGAGCTCGCCCGCATTACCGTGAGCACATCAGCGTGCATCTCCCTCGTCGTCGTCACCAACCACCACCGCCGAGCCACTGTGCAATCACCCTTTCAGTCACTTAAGACGTCCGGGAAATTTCCCGGACGTCTGAAGTCCACCCCCACTCCAGCAGCAATCTCCGTCCTCTCACTTCACTTCCACCACCCACGCCGCAGCAGCCCGCTCATCTCCAACCGCATGCAAGGCATGCACAACCTCCAACCCTCACGCCCGCTCACGCCACCTTCCCTGCGCCTGCAGCCTTCGCCATCTCCACGCGCAACCACCGGCGCACCCGTCTGAAGTCCACCCGCAGCACCTTCCCGCACCGACTGCAGTGCGCGCCCCACCATCTGCAACAGCACCTGCAGAACCACCCCCCTACGCCCTCTCGCCAGCAGTCCCGCGCACGCCTCACTACACACGCCCTCTTCCCCGCGCCTGCAGACCACCGCAGCCACGCCTCCGCGCGCCAGCGCCCTCAGCAGACCCTCCGCGCGCCCACGCACAGCCATCAGCAGACCGCCCAACCGACCACCGCTCACTTCACCGCACACGCCAGCCGCAGCAGCCACCCCTGCAGCAGCAGTAGGCGGCGGACTTCACGCCAACCGGCTGCGCAAGCTGCCGGCTGCAGCACCTCCGCCGGAGCTCGTCCGGCCACCTCCGACCGCCGCGCGACTCGCCGCCACCACCGATTCGAAGCCCTTGATCCAAGGGACCTCCTCCGAGCTTCCCGCGCCCAGCCATCGGCTCCTCGTCGCGCAAGACAACGGGGAAAAATTCCCCTGTTTTGCTACAGTAAAACGTTGATTAAAATTTACATTTTCTGCCATTGCCACATTTTATTCATATTCTATTCACTCTGCATTGCGGAAAATATCCTGTAGTTTCTCATAATTGCCATTTCAGCATTATTTCTTGCTTAAACCTTAATCTAAAGGCAATCTTGGCTTGGTTCTTGTCCAAATTGACTCCGAACAAACATTTTTAAGTGGCGCGAATTTTAATACGTTATTGTCTCCCTGTGGATACGACCCGCTCCTCTGCGAGTGGTTATTTCTTGTTAAAAATTGATTAGTCGATTTTTCCACCACATTAAACTACAAACGACTTAAAAGTGAAAGATCGACTCGGTCAAATGGCGATGGCGCCGTTGCCGGGGAGGCAACAGACGTAATAATTTCGCCTAATTTTAGTTTGATTATTTGTCAATTGCACAGAGATTTTACCATCTATTATTTTCTTTTCTGTGCGAGAAATTTTGTGCAAGAATCAGCCACTGTGAGAGGCGACCCTTGACGTCGCCGGACGAGAAGTGGACAAGCAATTTTGAAAGGAGGAGAAGGACGAGGACGCGACGGACACCACTGTATTTAATCGCTAATTTAATTAGAATAGAATTAAGACTGAAGACTTAATTTTTCATTACAGTTAGTTTGAAACCCTTGTTCTGGGGCAAATTTTGAGGGGTTTGTTCCCTGATTTTGTTTTGGACCCGTGTTGGGTAATTTTTGGGAGCCTGTTCCCTTTTCTTTAGATTTAGGTTTATTTTTTTTATTATTATTATTTCTTTTATTTGCTTGTGCATAAGTAGTTCTAAAAAAAATAGAAAAAGAAAAAAAAAATGAGCTGCCTGCTAGAAGCTGCCTGCCCTAGGACGAACCATTTAGGTCTGTATGAGCAGCCTCTAGATTTGCTTTTCTGCATTGCGTGCATTTTTGCATCGAAGATCGCTGGAGGCAAGGTACGCATTCTCTTACTTTGCATCCTATTTTTGATCACGCATTGCATTTGGGATTTAATGCGAAGACCACCTAATCTGTACTGAATAAATCTAACAAGTGGTCACATATTTTCTTTAGAAAAAGGACTAATTAAAGGAAGGACATTTTAAAAACCAAGGATTTGATTTTCAAACTTGGCGTGCGATTCAAAGTTCAAAATCTTTGACGGTGTATGCACACTTATTTCACTTGCACCACGGCACGTTTCTAGACACTCCTTAGGTTTGGAAATACTAGGACAAGAGCCCTCCTTTCGTTGGATTTTGAAGTGTTCGGAACTTGAGATCAAAGGTTTTGTAAATCCAAAGAGGGGGATACCCTGTCACGGATTTTTGGGGGTAGTTGAGGAGCACCGCGAAAGCACAGCTTCAAAGGAAGGCTTAGGCCTACTTGCATCCCTCGATCTTCCGTCTTTGGATTTACTTGACCATTTGAGATTTAGGGAAGAACACCTAAGCTCCAACTAGGTCTTTTTAGGTGAGCCGTAGGTCGACAATAGGTGCGTAAATTGATTGAACAAATTGTATTGTCACCTGCAATCTGACTTAAAATCAAAAGCCTAAATTAGGAAAGACCTAAAAGGTCCTTTTTGAATTATGTCTTGTTTGGGGAATTCTGATTGAAGTGTGAGTTAGAATGGACCACATTGATTTTCATCCTTTCACTTCTTGCCCACACCCTCACCCCCACTCTGCATCCTTCGATCCCAGACGCCGAGATGGTCCATTCCTTGATGGACATAATGACAATCATTGGGATCTGTTTTACTCCTATTATAGGAGTATTGGCCTAGTTAAGCCCCAAATTAGTGAGCAGAACTCAGGAGCGGGATTTGCTTTGCCCAATATCTCACATACCAAAGAAATACCCAACCCACCCTCCCTGAAAACTTATAATGGTTGGACAAACACTCCTGGGTACTATAAGCCTGAGCCTGACTTCTCTTATGATAGAAATGACCTCTCCTCTTTGAAGATGGAATACAGAAAATGCAAAATGAAATGAGTGAATTGTTAGGAAAATCATTGAGAGCAGGCCAACAAGAAAGAGATGAAATTAGCCACCCAATCTGCCCCATTGACGATGACGTACACCCCTCTACAATAGATGCATCTCCCGTGGGAAAGCTACACTTTAAGTTCAAGGGAAATTCTAGGGAGAATAGCTACTTTTCGAGGATCGATTTTGAAACCTCCCCATTAGATGACACTTCCTTGAGAGATCTACACTTTAGGTGGGAGGAAAATACACATGAAAGTAGCTATGCATTGGATGAAGAAAGGTGGCAACCCGAGGAAGATGATGATAAGGTTGAGTATCCACCTGAATTATATTGGAGTCAAAAGAAGGGAATGATGGTGCCATTGGAAGACCTCGACCCAGATGATAGTATTTTCGTGACATTTGATGAAGTGGGTCAAAGTCAAGTTGTTAATCCTACCCTCCCTTCTGATCACGATATGGAACTCAAACCCACCCTTAGGGAACCTAACCCTAAAGAAATTGACCTATCTGAGGAGTTTGATGTAACCAATGTAAATAATTTACCTCAGATAGAGCACCCTAGGGGATCTGCTGAGATATTAAATGATTCTAGACCTCGGGTACATGATGAATTGTGTGATGAGGAGGAAGACGAATTATATGAGGAACCTACATTCAAGATTTGGAGTGACACTAAGGGTGATTATGTCTTATTTGAAGAGTTAGCCCCTGAGGATGTCACAAATTTGACCAAATTAGGTTTCCTTGGCACACCCATTGATGATATTTCTCCTCATGATAAAATGATGGAAAATTTGGAAGCAATTTCTAAGATTTATGTGGATTCACATATAGACTCCGGGGAAGATTTGAGTAAAGAACAAAAACCCGGGGATGACATTGATAGGATAATCCCTAGATCTGTTACTTCCAACCTGCCTTCATTCACTTCGAAGTCACCCTCTGATTCGCTTATATCTGAAAGCGAAATTGTGACTCCTGATGAAGAGCAGGAAGATCCACGTGATGGTGCAAGGAATGCTAGGGATGAAATTGAGGATTTAGAAAGAGTGTTTAGGATGGACACCAAGCTGATTAAACCCAACCTAGATCTTATGGCCATCCCACAACCTCGTAACTTGGACACCCTAGACGATCCTTGCCTTAGAGAATTGCTCATTTTTGTTCTGACTAGGGGGCTTAACAGACCAATATTTTCTGTAATGGAGTATCGGGTATGGATTGATGATTTCTTTAGTCAGTCCATTACCCTGGGGGTTTATCTCTATACCATTCCTTCCCCATTCTTTTTGGAGGATCCTTGTCATCCTACCCCTACCCCTTTGGAGGTTATTTTAACTGTTTATCCTTTAGAACCTCTTCTGGTGACCTGGGAAGATTTCATTCCCATTTTAGTTGGGCGAGCATTTGCTATCGGGATTCATCATCAGCTCGCCAACATCCTAGGTTACCTATTTTCTAGGCCAACTTTGCTTTTCTCATTTTTAGGGCCTATTTCTGCAATTCTTGAACCTGATTTGCAGGTTCTTCGGCTATTCAGCCCAGCTTTGACCCAGGTAATATCCTTCTATGCAATGTGGACATTGCAGATTTTAGGCATGGGGGGGTGTACTTGGGGATATACATAGCATAATTGCATACATTTGTACATATAAAAAAAAAAAAAAAGTTTTGAGCTTAACTGGCTAAGTCCTGCATTCTTAAGCAAATCAGAACTCTAGCGTAGACTAAATTAATTCTAGGGTCAAACTTTAGAAGCTAAATAAGCTACTAGCTTTAGACCTTTAGGGTCCTTTGTGGACTTAAAAACTTAAGTAGGAGTTAAGTTGCGAACCATTCTTCAAGAGGTTGAGGAAGGGAAGCTAGGGTTTGAGTTAAAAGGTGGGGTAGTACCTGGAGTCTTATTCTACCTTTTGGTTTACGGGTCCTGGTAACCCAAGCATCCAAATTTTTCACACTTGGTCTGGTAATTAACTTAATTTCTGAAAAGAGATTTGGTTCTCTTAGTTTTGACTTAAGAGAGGCTTGAAAACACATTTTGATTGGAAGAGTTCCCGCCGGAGGAGAGGTCGAGTATATACTCACCTTGAGGATGCGATGGTAACATATTACCTCCTCGGCACTTGTCTCTTAGGATATCCATCCTACTGGGGGCATGTAAGCGCATTGCGCAGTTCAGGTACCATGGGCGGCCCTATCTCGAAGTGCCAATTGCCATAGGCCTGAATTCGCTTAAGAAATCCATGGGTGATACTATCTCGAAGTGTCGATTGCCAGGAGTTCTTGGGGTCGTTATGGGCGGTGCTATCTCGAAGTATCGAAAGCCAGGCACCCTTCGAGGAAAGGTAATGGGGACAATGAATCCGACACAGACCGTGTTGATAGCTGATCTGGGGTTAGACTTAGAAGAATCAAACAAAAAAAAAAAGTATATATATTAAAAAAAAAAAAAAAAAATCCTTTAACTCAAATAACTCGGACCAATGCAAAAGCACAGATGCTTTAATCTCAGGGATTAATAAACTTTAGGGTAGAGTCAGAAATCAGGGAAACTTGTGCCTGCAACTTGTCATTAGCCGACCTAGTCTGTAACTTAGCAACTACTTAGGAACCTTGGGTTTAGAACCTGAACTTAATATGCTTCCGAAGGAAGACTAAGTGAGTTGACTAGTCTACTTTGAGTGCTAGGTTTCGCTTAATTTTGCTAGGGACTAGCAAAAACTAGGCATGGGGGTATTTGATTAGCCCATAGTTGTGGGCTATTTAAGTATTTAAGTGCCTACACATTAGGTTAATTCTAACATTTATTTAGTATAAATGAGGATGTAAATAGATTAATTCATAGTTTTAATCTAATTACATAATCCATACATTGCATTCATATCTTAAGTGCATTTAGAATTAGCTTAGAATAGCATTCATCTAATTAGATAACCAATTAGGTATATTGTTTTTATTAACATAGAAGTTGAGGGTCTATACATAAATAACCCTAATATTTTAATAATATTTGCTTTATTCGTCTTCTTTCAGAACGGCTGGCTGCCGCTCCAACGCTCGGCTGCTGCAGTGATGAAGCCATTCAAGGGGGAGCGGATATGGTGGATCTGGTCGGCGGCTGATTTCAAAATTGTTCAAGACACTATAAAAGGAGCACGGAGGCATCCGAGCTCAGGAGGCCTCCGCCACCGACCCACCACTGTGCAGAGAGAACCTCTCTCTTCCACTCCACACTGCCGGCCTCTACCGTGGCGGCGAGTCTCCACCACCGTGGGCATGTGGTGTGACAGGCCACACCGCCATCCGGAGCTCGCCCGCATTACCGTGAGCACATCAGCGTGCATCTCCCTCGCCGTCGTCACCAACCACCACCGCCGAGCCACTGTGCAATCACCCTTTCAGTCACTTAAGACGTCCGGGAAATTTCCCGGACGTCTGAAGTCCACCCCCACTCCAGCAGCAATCTCCGTCCTCTCACTTCACTTCCACCACCCACGCCGCAGCAGCCCGCTCATCTCCAACCGCATGCAAGGCATGCACAACCTCCAACCCTCACGCCCGCTCACGCCACCTTCCCTGCGCCTGCAGCCTTCGCCATCTCCACGCGCAACCACCGGCGCACCCGTCTGAAGTCCACCCGCAGCACCTTCCCGCACCGACTGCAGTGCGCACCCCACCATCTGCAACAGCACCTGCAGAACCACCCCCCTACGCCCTCTCGCCAGCAGTCCCGCGCACGCCTCACTACACATGCCCTCTTCCCCGCGCCTGCAGACCACCGCAGCCACGCCTCCGCGCGCCAGCGCCCTCAGCAGACCCTCCGCGCGCCCACGCACAGCCATATGCAGACCGCCCAACCGACCACCGCTCACTTCACCGCACACGCCAGTCGCAGCAGCCACCCCTGCAGCAGCAGCAGGCAGCGGACTTCACGCCAACCGGCTGCGCAAGCTGCCGGCTGCAGCACCTCCGCCGGAGCTCGTCCGGCCACCTCCGACCGCCGCGCGACTCGCCGCCACCACCGATTCGAAGCCCTTGATCCAAGGGACCTCCTTCGAGCTTCCTGCGCCCAGCCATCGGCTCCTCGTCGCGCAAGACAACGGGGAAAAATTCCCCTGTTTTGCTACAGTAAAACGTTGATTAAAATATACATTTTCTGCCATTGCCACATTTTATTCATATTCTATTCACTCTGCATTGCGGAAAATATCCTGTAGTTTCTCATAATTGCCATTTCAGCATTATTTCTTGCTTAAACCTTAATCTAAAGGCAATCTTGGCTTGGTTCTTGTCCAAATTGACTCCGAACAAACATTTTTAAGTGGCGCGAATTTTAATACGTTATTGTCTCCCTGTGGATACGACCCGCTCCTCTGCGAGTGGTTATTTCTTGTTAAAAATTGATTAGTCGATTTTTCCACCACATTAAGCTACAAACGACTTAAAAGCGAAAGATCGACTCGGTCATCTTGGTTGCTAATTTTAGCAACCAAGGCAACAACACATGGTAGAGACTTCTAGAGAACTCTAGGCTAGGTATTTTCGTGTGGATGTTGTGTATGGGTGTGTGTGGATGTGTGTGGGTTGAAACTTAGGTGGCTAGGTTGATTAGGTTAGGTTCTAGTGGGTTTAGGTCAAGGTAGGTCACAAATTAGGGTTGTAAACCCTAATTCACTAACGTAAAGTGTAATTAAACTTAATACAAGTTTAGTTGGGTGTGTGGAAACCTAATTGAGAGTAAAATAACTCAATTAAGTTAGGTCTAGGTCAATTTGACTCTCACTGAGTCCAATTGGACAGTTTTGCTGAGATCAGGGCTCAAATGGACTCAATGAGTCCAATTGAATAGGTTGATGGAATTGACTAAGATCCAAGTCAATTATGTATAGTGATGACCTAATTAGGTCCTTAGGGAGGTCTAGAGGTGATGTACTAGGGTTAGGGCACCTTAATTTAGGTTCCTATGGGGTTAGAATTAGGTTTAAGGGGCTAGAGATCCAAGATCAAGGCTTGAATTCCAAAATAGGAACTGGAGGACTGTATCAGACGTCAAATAAAGTTGTCAGACATCTTATAGTCAAACATCAAAAGTCCAAACTTATTTTCTGGACATCCAATCAGAGTCAAGAGTGCTTCTAGGTTCTGTCTTGGGTATTCTATAGAAATTGGATGTCTGACCAAGTGTTTGGACATCCAATAACACTGCAGAAGTGGGTTTAAGGTGTGAGGGAATTGGCTAAGAGTTATGGATGTCTTATAACTCATCTGGACATCTAGATAGAGGCTAGAATTAGAGTTTTAGTGTTTCTTAGGGTGCAGTGACCTAATCTAAGGGTGGCTAAGGCTTGGGGAGGCTTCTAGGCTATCCTAGTGCTAGGATGGACCTAAGTTCTTCACAATTTATTACTTTATTCCTACTTAATAGAATGGCATACATTAACTCCCCTACATTATTATCTACTACATCTAATATAGGTCTTCCACTCCAACTCTATTGCAACACCAATTATTCTTTATTCTTCAGATCCAGCTTTAGATCCAACTTTAGATCTAGCTTTTGATCAGCTTATTACCTGCAATTGACATAATGCACCTAATTAGTACATTATAGCATTATTTCATGCATAGCTAAAAGAAAGCAGTAAAAGTGCTAGTAATGCTTATGCATGCATGAATTACCCTAACTTATGCTAAGACCAAACCTAATTTAGGTCAATTAAGACCTATGATTGCTATGCAATCAAATATCCTTTCTCGATTTGAATTCTTTTAGCAATCTTGCTAAATTCCTAAAAGGTAAAATCTTTGGTTTTTGAAAATAATACCCAAGTAAATTGAGAAAAAAATCAATAACGACTAGACAATATCTGCACCCACTAAGGCTCTCAAACTTGGTTGGTCTGAAGAGGTCTAGATGAATAAATTTAAGTGGTTTTGAAGTGCTGGCTATATTTTTAGGTTGAAATGAAGTTTTATGAAGTTTACCAAGTTCACAAAATTCACAAATATTTTTCTTCTTAAAAGAAAATTTGGGTAAACTTATACTAAGTCATGTTTCACAAGCTTGTTTATATTTCTCATGTGAACATGCCCTAGTCAACAATGCCACAATATTGACTTGTCATCCGATGCAACTAAGAAGTTTAAGCTACTGCAGTTGTCAAAGTCAGCAGTGTAAATATCTTTGAATCTATTTCTTGTTAAGAGAATTTCTTTGGTCTTTTTGTCTTTAATTTTAAAACCTTTTGAGGAAAAATTAACTTTGTAACCTTTATCACAAATTTGGCTTACACTAGGTAAATTATGCTTTAAACCTTTAACTAGATGAAAATTATCAAAAGAAGTTTGAGAATTACCAGCTGATTGAACAGCAATCATAGGACTTATTTGACCTAAATTAAGTTAGAACTTAGCATAACTGTAGTGTAATACATTTCATCTTTCCAGTTTTACTTAGATATGCCTGAAATAATGTCATAATGTATTGATTAGTGCATTATTTGGATTGTAGGTAATAACAAGCTTAGGAGATGGCTTGAAGCTAGAGAAAAAGAAGGGAAGAAGCCAAAGCTGGAGTAGAAGCCCTAGAATAAAAATGAAGGAAATAAAATTAGGATGAGGCATACTACTTTGCTAAGTAGAATCTTAATGTAGAATTAAATTATGAAGAACATAGGACCCTTCCTAGCCCTAGGGTAACCTTAGAGATCTTCCTAAACCCTTGACACCCTTAGATTAGGTCACCTTAGCCTAGGATACCTCAAAACCCTTATTCCAGCCCATATCTGGACGTCCAGGTAGGTTGACTGGATGTCCAGAACCCTTAGACACCACCTGCAGACTTAGAACCCAATTCAACTAGAATATTGACATCTAGACAAGGTGTCAAATGTCCAATTTCTACAGAATTCCAAGATAGAACCTTCAATTCACCCTGATTCAACTTTGGACATTCAGACCAAAGTTTTAGACTTCTAATTTTGAAGTATAAGTCATCTGATTACTAAATAAGACATCTGGAACCCTTCTCCAATCACTATTTTTGAAATCAAGCCTAGATCTTGATTTCCTAAGCCCCTAAACCCAATTCTACACCCTAGGGAACCTAAATTAAGGTGCCCTAATCCTAGTACACTACCTTAAGACCTTCCTAAGAACCTAATTAGGTTCTCACTAAACCCAATTGACTTGGATCTAAGTCAATTGCAGTTTGTTGGAACCTTGTTCCACACCTTATTTTGGTGTTAACAAAATTATTATGGATTAATGTTTGCAATTGAGTGTTTTTTAGATTTAGGTGAAGATCAAGGCAAACAATGAACTATTGCAAGGAGATTATGACATGGAGGAAAGATGATGAGGAGGAGAAGATCATCTCTGATATTTAGCTTTTTAGATTAGGTTTTTATTTCATAGAATGTATGTTTCTTAGCAATGGAATATAACTTAGATCATAAAAATAATTAGAGATACAGCAGGATTAATATATTGATCATTTTCAAAGAACGTAATTAATTGATTAAATCTCTTAAAACAGGTACTTGTAAGCAAGTACCGGTACTGTTAATCAGTACCGGTATATGCAAGCCACAGGTTCGAGCTTATGTCTCAAATTGTGAACAACAAGTACCAGTACTAACCATGAGTACCGGTATCTCATGGTCACAGTTTCAAGCCTCAATTCTGGCCTGAACCTTACAAGTACTGGCACCCATGATGAGTACCGGTATAGGTAGGTCATAGTGCCTAGTGAGTGTCAAACCTGGGAGTCACAAGTACCGATACCCATGATGAGTACCGGTGCTAGGACTCTTGTGTACTGGCTGCAGAAAAAGCTGTGAGCAGGTAGTACCGGTACCAGTTAGCTGCTGGCTCAAAACTAAATGGCTAGAAAATTAATTTTGGCAATATGAACATTGCGATTTAAACCCCAACGTCTAGTAGACATACCACTAAGGTCATATATCTATAAATAAACCCTTGGACCCTTAGTTTGCACACATGAAATATAAGAGAAAATTCTAGAGCCTAATTTTCATATTTCCACCATATTTTGAAGAGAAGATATAGTTTGCAGCTGTCAAATCTTTCTATGCTTTTGCAAACTTTTCGATGTGTTTCTATCATGCATTCACAAGGTGATTCACGTCTTTACTAGGCTCTAAAATCGGCAATATCATTTATATACTTATTGAGAGGCTTAGGTATTCTATTGTAAGATTTCTTTTCTTACACTCATGCTTATTTTGTTCTTGAGCTCTTTTTCATTGAATTGTAACAAACCCGTTGTACTTAGGTTGAGGCAACCCGTTAATTACCTCGTTTAGTAAATTGATTCCCTCAGGTTGAGGGAATCAAGTTAAAAATCCTAAGCTGGGAGGCTTAGGTAGTGGAGTACCCAAGTGAGTGGGGAACCACTATACATCTTGTGTCAATTTCTGTGATTCTTATTTGTACAAATCTTTCTTATTATTACTAATAGCTTGCTTGAGTGCTTGTGCACATAGAATAGTAGCCATCTATCTATAGATCCTATAGGTGGTATTAGAGCGAGTTGCGAGAAGACAACAAATCTTACTCGCGATGGCATCAACCTCAAGGCACACCGAAGGATAGTCATCCACCCATCCTCCCTATTTCCATGGGATAGACTATGGGTATTGGAAGTGGAGGATGCAAGTCATCCTCAAGGCGATGGACGAAGAGTCATGGACCCTCATTCAAGAGAGATACTCAAATCTGCAGCCGTAAGGAGTAGCAAGGATGGCGGATCCAAAGAAGAAGATTGTCAGCAATGCAAAGGTGATGAACACACTTTATTGTGCATCGTCAGGTGAGGAATTCAACCGTATCTCAGTGTGCGAGTCAATATTTGAGATATGGAATACACTTCAAATCACCTACGAAGGGACAAACAAGGTAAAGGAAACTCGTATCTCAATTTTAATCGAAAATTATGAGTGTTTCAGGATGACAAAAGGAGAAAAGATCAAAGACATGTACACAAGGTTTGGGGAAATAGTTAACCCCCTAAAGAACCTTGGAGTGAAGTTCACGGAAGAGTAACTTGTAAGGAAGATCCTAAGATGTCTTACAAGTGATTGGGCTCCAAAGACCACAAACATCCAAGAGGCAAAGGACCTCTCCACTCTCCCCTTGGATGATATAGTTGGTAGCCTTATCCCCTTGGACTTCTCCACTCTCCACTTGGATGATCTAGTTGTTCATGGATCCCCATCTAGGCTTAGCTTCCATTCATGTGCACACCGTCTCACGAGCTCCATCACCTCCATCACTTCCACCTTCATGTTCAAGGCTAGCATATACCTCCACCACCATCTCAAGAGGTCAGCCAACCACCTTGGCAGTCCCTCTCCTCCCTCCTACCACCTCAGTCACACGGCCATTGGAGACCATCTCCAATACCCTAAGTTCTATTAGCTAGCTAGACGTTCTTCGTAGTTAATTTCTGCATTAATTTTTTGATTAGTAGCATAGTAATCCTTTGCCTGAAGGATGCATGAATAATCTTTCTTAGATCCATGCATGCATCCATCTTTTGATTGCTGGAATTGCTTTTTAAGCTTTCATGTACAAGCTTTCCTCTACGTATGATTGTAATGACAATATCATTGCAGTAATGAAATCACCACTTGTTTGATTTATTCGTATCTATTGCAATCATCAATTGCTTGAGTTATATTCTTATTATTTTGTAACAAAATGTCGGTTCTTGAAGATATCAATGACCTTACGATTGACACATTTTCCATTAATAGCCATCGCGAAGTTAGAATGGTGCGCAATGGTACTCACATTCACATTTATTATTTATCTGAGACATGCACATGTAGTTAGGGTTAACAATGCGACGGGCAAAACTTACATTCGTAGGCTTGAAACTGACATCCAATTTTAAGCAAGTAAAAGAGTCAAAATCAATCTCGTATCTTAACGCCTCCCTAAAATGGACCGAGACTCACCATCTCATTATTTAAATTTTTGTTTGAGTCATAATTCACACTATACTACTACAAGTTTTTAATCAAATACGCATTCTACAACCACAACACCAACTTAACCAATACGAATAATATGACCCTTGTAGTTGTCGTCAAAGGTGACTGTGCCACCTTCCTTGTAGTCGAACTTGAGAAAGAAATCTCCTTCTCCTGTCATGTGCTTGGAGGATCCGTTGGCCATGACCCATCTTTTGTTTTGTACCTGTCATTGATTTAGTATTGTGAAGTCCATAAATTCATCTAACGGCTAGAAGATTTCCATCAATTTCTTTGTATAGCCATTCTATGTACTTTGTGAGCCCTTCATGAAGACCTAGAAAACAAGTTTGCAAAGTTTTCTTTGGTACCCATATTTTCCTTTTGGGTCCATTCTTGTTAGTAGGCGTCTGTTTAAGGATGAACCTATTATTGCCCTTACGGCTAGAAATTTTATGTATGTTGGTTTGTAAACTAGATGCTTCATGATCATTTAGGAGTGTAACCTAACCCAAATTTGGGTGTGGTTTAGGTGTGCATCCCTAATAATTTTTCCAGAATATCTTTACCCTTAGTGAATTTAGCTAGATCATTTATAAGAGTAACTAACTTATGCTTGAGCTTCTGTAGTTCTATTTGAAGTGAATCCATGTGTTTGTCTAAAGAGGTGATTTCTTGGGCCCAACCCTCCTATTAATCTGTCTAGCCAAATTAGTTGAGGGAACAGCTATCAGCTACCAATTTCTTATTTCCTAAATAACAAGTCTTAGGTAAATTTAGGGAGTCACCCTTAAGTTAGGTTTAGAAATTTTGTTTGCTTGGTTGCACACTTCTCATCCTTCCTCTCCTCCCTATTCTTCCATTGCATGCATGGGAGGCGGTCCCAGAATCCACACTTGGAGGGACCCCTTGATTCTGCCACCCACACAAAAAGACCCTCTTCCTCTCATTTGCATTCATCAACAAAAATTGAAAACCCCCAAAATAGGTCTAATATCGCATCCACCTCTCACCCACAAGCCACCTCTAATCCCGCCTCTAACTCTTCCAGCAAAAATCTACAATCTAACCCACTCTTTAACATCCCCATCCCTAACCTTCCAGGCCTAGAATTACCTAAGATGCCTCAAGATCAAAACCAAGGCCCCCCACCCAATCCTTTTGCTATGATGATTGAACAACTGGCTTAACTTCAAGCAAACCAACAACAGTTTTCTAGGACTATCGTGAACCTGATCAACTAGGGGAAAAACCCGCCACCCCCTCAGTAGCTTGTCATTCCTCTTAAGGATTTCTATGATCCTTCTAATTACGAGGACAGACTGGGGGTGGTCATACCAGAGGGGGATGTTGAACGTGGATTCGTCGTTGTTTAAGAAATGTGTAGTAGTATACGACAAATGTGCTCAAACAAATAAATTTATTACTCGAAATCTAAAAATGAAGTCCGAGGTAAAACACAGGGAGCAAGTATTGTACTTTATGTGCTAATCTCAATCAAAATATAAATGTGCATAATGAATGAAGCTAATAATGATATTCAATGAATAATTTCTACTCAAAATTGATATTCAATAAGAACGTGAGTATTTTAAGAGTTTAATGAGGTAAAAAGATATCTAAGACAAAATAATGGTGATTTAGATCACCAATTATTAGTCTAAGCACATATATCAATTACTCAATAATATCAAATAAATGAATAGTGGCCTGAACCACTTATGCTTTTAATTCCACACCAGTAGTGCACAATGTCAAAGCCTCATCAGACGTTGGGCTCTTAAGTCATACGACTTAAATGTCGTTGCTATAGTGCTCTGTAAAGAGCTTTCTACTTTAGCTCCTCTTGTTTCTCTCTTCTTTAGGTCATCTCCTTCTTCATCTCTTTTCTCTTCTTCTTCAAACATGGCCTCTTCTTCCTTTCCTCCTCTTCTTTTCTTCTTCAGAAACCTTCTCCTTCTCTTCTCTTCTCACACACAAGGGTCTCTAAATATCTGCAATGACTAAGCAGCACACAATGCACAGAGCAAAACCCTCCCCTCCCCCTCTCTCTCTTTCCTTCTTTCCTCTCCTTAGATAATCAAGTTGCTTATCAGGTAATTGAATCTAGGTGACCAGGGCTACCGATAATGGGTAGTAGCCAAGGTGTGAGTAGGCATAGGTGGGTCGGGTGTGTGGGTGAAGGCGAGGACCTCAACCCCAATGTTGTTGAGGCGATAAGCCAAAAGTAGAAAAACACTTTATGTGGCTGCAGATGCTCTTCCACGCCCGATGTGGGAGTAAATGTCCCTGTTCCTTCGTGCCTGCAGCAGAGATGAAGTTGCGTCTGATTGGGATGCTGTTGCTGAGGTCCTCAATTGAGGACTTGGCAGTCTTCCTAGGATGAATCCATGTTGCCTGGAGGTCTCACCTAGAGCTGTTGTGGCATGAACACAACTCCAAGCTTGCTTGAAGCTTCTTCGTTAATGGCGGTGAAGGGAGAACACCTGCAATAATGGAAATGGCCTAAGGACCACGTCAGAAGTGCTCAGGAGCTTCATGCGAATGCAGCGAAAGTGTTGGTGGCAGTGGCATGCTGCGAGGGTGGTCGGAGATGACTGGCGAAGGCAAAATAGGTCAGAGTGTATGGAGGTGTTCGGTGGGGCTTTTAGGTGGCAAATAGCCCTAAATAGGAGAGAGCTTTTGTGAGAGAATGAGTGGCAGAGGTTGTGAGGGTATTGACGAGGTGTTTGGAGGTGTGAGGTGACAGGTAGACCTTACTGGAGGGGTGGCCGAAGGTGAGGGAGATGATGATGAACGGTGTGTCGAGGGGTTATTTTTGGGTTTTAAGTAGAGGGCTAGAACCTAGGGAGAAAGAGGGACCTAACTAACCTACTATAATTGGATGAAAGGGCAGAGAGGTGCCCACTTTGATTGGCTGGTGCCATGGAAGATAAATACTTTGGTGAAAGAACGGTGGTGAAGAAAGGGTTGGAGATGCCGGGCTTTGGCTGGCCACCATTGGAGGAAGATGTGGAAGATTGCTGCGCTTCCAATTTGATTGTTGAAGGTGTGAATGAGAGAGATCGAGAGGGCCGCCGAAGCATAGGTCGGAGCTGACTGTGGGAGAGGAAGAAGAGGGATTTGTGGCCTTAAACCTAGCTATGGAGGATAGTGATGCAATGGGCTTGCTTTTATAGGTGCTAGATGGTCGTTCCAAGCTTGGAATCCAATCTTGAAACCATGTCAACTCGGTGAAGAAGGAAACCCAAACCTTTGAAAGGTTCGCATGAGCTTTTGGGAATGATTTCAAGACCAATGTGTGGTTCAAATTGTAGGGAAATTTCTCAGGAGTCTCCCTTCTAATTTTAGAAGGGATCCACCAATCAATCAGGGAGAAAACCCTAGTTGAAGGTCGCTAGAGTAGGAGTTACCCCGCGATAGTGGTGGAAGGACTAATTTGTGAAGATGGTGACAAACTTAGGGGCCACTTTGTAAGGATTTCAAAAAGCTAGGGGTGCATGTGTGAGAAAAGGAATCAGACTGGACTGAATTGCAAACTAGGTCAATATGATCTTTGATTGGGCCCAAATTTTGGTACAGACCTAATTTGGACCCAAGAAATCTGATGGTAAAGTGAGATTTAGATTTTGACCATGTTACTGGGTAATTTGCATAGAAACCCAAATTAAGACAATTGTCTGTCTGAGACTCTATTTTAGGTCAAAATGGGTTCCAATGGTCAAATCAAAGGTACCAAACATTATATAATATTTTCTATGAATTTTAGAAGGTTTAAATGAATTTTATTCTAATCAAAACCTCTGTTAATTAAGCTGGTCTATTTTTAGGGTTTTAGATGTCCATTAATTCTTGAAACACGCAAAAATCCATTTCATTCTACATGAACCCACTTATTAGACATTAATGATCATTTGACCTTTAATAAACCCTTAAAATACCCTGTGGTTACACTGCATTTAGGTTATACTATTAAAACTGTAGATTCAACCCTATTTTAATGCATTTCTCTCAGAAAGGATATGCAGTGAGTTATGGCTCTTTGGCAGTTATGTAGGAGCATTTATCAATAGATTATGACTAATTAAAGCTAGATATGGCTAATGATGACAATATCATCAGGGGATTTTGAGATCAAACTTGCAATTCTAAACCTATTAAAGCATTTCCATGGCCTTCCTAGGGAAGACACGTTCTGCCACCTTAAGGAACTCATGCTCCTCCCACAAATGACCCATTCTCGCAATGTGCAAGAAGATTTCTATCTGATGTAGTTATTCCCTCTTTCCCTTAAAGATAAGACTGCTTACTAGTTCAGAACAATAGGCAAACTATTACCACTTGGTCCCAACTTAAAAGTGCTTTCCTAGAAAAATTCTTCCCCATTGGTCATACTAATCCTTGAGAAGATCTATTATGACCTTCCAACAAAAACCTAGCAAGACTTTACATGATGCATGGGAACGATTCTAGGAACTTTTAAGAAGCTGCCCACACCATGAGGTTCCTTTATGATATCTCATGCAGATCTTCTATCATGGATTAGAAGATCAACTCTGAAGTTTCTTCAACACCTCATGTGACGGCAACCTCCTTAACAAAGATGCTAAGAGTGACTATGAGCTATTTGAAGAAATGAGTGAAAACTCATTTAACCACTCTTCCATGAACACCTTTGGTAGAACTACCAACCCACAGTTCGGTGTTCATAAGATAGGCACTCAATCCATCCCCATTACCCAAGATGATCTTCAAATGATCACCTACAGACTCAACCAGATGCAATTGAATCAAAATAAGATTTAGGAAGGACTTATCACACCTAAGTAGGCTCCTGATGAGCCAATATTTATAGGCTAATTAGTTACTTAAACATTTAGACATTATATTAATATTGACATATAAATAGCATACAATAAGATGTAAATAGATTAGTCTAATTATTCACTTATTTGCATATTCCATGCATTGCATTCATATCTAAATACATTTAGAATTCATTTAGAATAACATGCATTGAAATAATTAGTCTTTGGGTTGCATTACATGCATGTATTAGAATTAACATTTTATATGAGGGTTTGTAGATAAATAAGCCATCATTTCTTTTCCTATTTTATTAATCCATTTTTGTTTCCTCTCCTCAATGGCTATAGTGACGACACCCTTTACTTGCTGCTTTGATGGCCGTGAATAAGGATCTGGCCGAGGTAGCTGCGGTTACAAGAGAGAGGACGAGGCAACCATGCTCGACAGGCCTTCATCCCTTTCCCTACTGTGTAGAGAACTCAGCTTCTCGTCCGCTCCACCACCACCTGCCTCAACCGTGGTGGAGCTTCGCCACCATGGGTGTGCAGAGTGACAGCCCGCACCACCTTCGTAGAGCTTCACATTACAACCTCCCCAACCATCGCCACGGACCTCCGTTGAACCTACCTCGACCCCACGAGACTAGCCATACCCTCAATCGCACCATCTGCAACCCTGCACAAGCACGGAGCCACTCCCACCACCGATGGCATCCTTCTCTCCGGCGACCGCTGATCGCATTTTTGCATGGTTTGTTAAATTAGGGTTTTAAGTCGTTGCAATGCACAAAAATGGATTCGCTTTTAAAATTTATAAGACCTAGATAATGGGGTATCTAGGGTCGTCCAAGGAGGCAAGTTTGTAAATCAAAATCCTTTGCTTTAAAGATGGAACTCAACTTTCTTTTTTGTGTTTTATATATGATTTTTTTGGTTTTGAAATAACGGCTACATGCAAGTTTTGTTGATAGCGAGAAAATAACTAAAACCTATTTCAATAAAGCTAACGGTTAACGCAGCTTGATCATGCTTTGACAGTCAGTTGTGTCGTAGTATAGGTGATCAAGCGTTGTCAACAAATAAAAATTTATCACTCGAAAACCTAAGTATCCGAGGTCGAACACAGAGAGCAATTGGAATTCATTACTAATCTTAATAATGTAATTGAACACTTAATTACTCGAAACTTAATTGAAAATATATATATGCATGAGTTTAAAAGTTAATTGTGGAAAAAATAGAGAAATTGGACGTCTGATCATGGGATCAGATGTCTTAAAAATATGTTTTCTCTATTTGCTTCTTGTTCTTCTTCTTCTGACTTCTGATTTTCCTCTGTTCTTCTTTTCTTCTTTGGCCATGTGTTTCTTCTTCCTTGTTTCTTCTCTGCAGCTCCTTTCTCTGCTCTTGCCTTTCCTTCTCTTTTTCCTCTACTTTCTGCCTTGCCTCTCTTCTGTAGTTTCTTTCTCCTTTTCTCTGCAGGTTTTCTTCTTCTTCCTTCCTTGGCTCTGCTTCCCTTGGCTTCAGCTTTTCTTCTTCTTCTGCTTGTCTTTCCCTTTCTTTATTTCTTCTTCCTTCTTCAGTTCCTCTTCTCTTTGCCTTGCCTTTCCTTCTCTTTTTCCTCTGCGAAGCTTCCTTCCTTCTTCTTCTTCTCCTTCGCTTACAGCGGTTAAGTCCCTGCTTCCTTCTCTTCCTCCTTCCCTGCATAAATCGAAGAGAGCAAAACCTACCCCTCTACCCATACCCGCGTCTCTCTCTCTATATATCACTCTTCAGCACGCTCTCCCAGAGATGGGTAATCGGGTCGGGTCGCGTGCCCAGGTCCAGGCACACCTGCATGGGTGTGGTGCGCGAGGAGTGCTCAGGAGGGTAGTCGGGTTGGGTCACTAGGTCTGCGGGATGAAGTCACGGACGAGGTGCTGTGTATAGGTGAGGAGGGACCTCACTCTAGTGTATTGGAGGCAACCAAATGATAACACGAATTCAATTTAAACTACTCAAGTGCCGTATGACTTACCGAGGTAGGACTAATGTTCCACTGCTTTTTCTCGTGCGCCGGTAGGAGAGCTTTCGTCCAATCGCAGCAGCTGCAGGCCTCGCAGCACCAATTGTTGGGACAGCTGACTATGCGAGGCCTCCCCCGAATCTGCTGAACCTGGAATCCTGAAGTCCTTCAGCCTGGAGCGAGTTTGCAACCTCCTTGAGCCATCGCTAATGGCGGCTGGAGCTCGGACCCTGCATGACACAAAAAGGGCCATACGGCTCTATCAGACCATAGGAGCACCTTTGCCGTGTCACGGCAAAGATGAGGCAGTAGGTGGTAGGCAACGGGGTGGCCTAGGCGTGCATGCCTAGGTTGCTCTGTGGTCGGATTGATGGGTTAGGTCGGGGGGCAGTTGTAGTGGGGTAGAGGGTCTGTGGATGAGTGGAGGATGTTCAGTGGAGTGTAGCAGAGGTTGTGAGGTGGGTGGCGAGATGTGTGGGGTTGCGGAGTGACAGAAGCATCTCGTCGGAGGGTGGCCGGAGATGGGGAAGATGCGGGTAGATAGTGGCGGTTGAGGGGTGTTGTGTGAAACAGAATGAGGAAAATGAAAGAGTGGAAGATGGGGAGCTTATCTGGATTGTTGGGAGTGAAGGGGGGCAGCGGAGACAGACGGCTCGTTTGTGCCATCGTCAGAGAAGACGGCCCTGAGGGAGATAACGGCGACGAGGAGGAGGTCAGGAAGGTGTGCACTTGGTGCGGCGCAACGCGGGAAGACGAGGCGGAGTGAACCCTGTTGCTGGTATGGCATTAGAATGATGAGAGGGAGGAGGAAGAATCTTCGGAGCTTGCAGGCTACTTGGCCGGAGAGAGGGGAGATGAAATTTGGAGGATTCTTCGGCCAAAACAAGTCCAAGAGATTCGCAGAGGGTCGGGGGTCCTTTTATAAGTGCTGACCGAGCTTCTGGTGTGTGGAGGGCAAGCCTTCTTCCACCGACATCTTGATGGAGAAGGAAGGTAGTTGGGATTCCAAATCTCTCGTGCGTTCACACAAAAGATTGGATAGAAATCAAAGATTGTGATTGGGCTCAGATGGAAGGGGATTCCTCAGGGAATCACCCTTCCAAATCTGGGAGATCTCTGAGGGATCAGGGAGTATTCCCCCTCTCTTCCTTGCCGGAGAAGGATTCCCCCCCATTAATGGTAGAGGGACCTATTTGTAAGAGTGGCGAGGAAGTTAGGGGGGTTTGTGTAATGGTTTTGAAAAGATAGGGGCCAAAATGTAATTGGGTGTACTAATTTGCAAAGTAGGTCAAGATGACCCCCCTTAGGTCCAAATTTTGGCACAAACATAATTTGGACCTAAGGAATCCAAAGGTGAAGTTGGATTTTAGGTTTGACCATGTTTGATTAGGAATTTTGCATAAAAACCAAATTAGGTCAATTGATGAGCTAGGACCCCAATCTAGGTCAAACTAGGTTCCAAAGGCCAAATTGAATGTTCTAAACCCTATTTTTCCATGAATTTGAGAGGGTTTGCTTGATTTTTATCCTGACCGGAACCTTGTTGAATTAAGCGGGTCTGTTTTAGGGTTACAAGATGTCATTTAATTCCTGGATTGCACATGAACCCATTTTTGATTGAATCAACCCACTTTTTATCTTATTCAGACCATTTGACCTATGTTTTGTCTCTGAGAAATCCTGTTTATGTACTACAATGGTAAAATTGTAATTTTACCCTTTATTTCATGTTTTCTTCTCAGAACACTTATTCCTTCAATTAAGCCCTTCTCAAGGTTATGTAGGAGCTTTTATTCTCTTTCTTGGGTTAAAAAATGCTAGTTAGGGCTCATGATGTGGTTCTCATCATACCCCTATGCCTAGCTTTTGCTAGTCCCTTAGCAAAATTTCAAGGTTTTAACTTCTGTTCTAGACCCTAAATGTCTGTCATTAGTTATGATAAGTGCTTTTCTTTTGTGATTAGGTTAGAATGCCGACAATAGGCCTAGAGGTACTCAAGTACCAACCAAAATCCGGACCTGACTTGCTTTAGCCTTAGTCTTCTGCAAAGGTTTTTAAGGCCTGCAGAAACTATCCTAGGGTTTGTTGGACTCTGCAGTTAAAGCACCCGTGCTTGAGATATTTTTATCCTAGGTTCAGTTTGCAGTGCCTTTTTTGTAAGAGAGAGACAGAAGATTTATTTGTTTGGAGAGTTTTCTCTCTCTTTTCTTTTTATTTCTAGCTTCGGATTGGCTTCTCAACATAGTCTATATCGGATTCCTCGTCCCCATCACCAATCCTCAAGGGTCCCTAGCAATCGATGCTTTGAGATAGCACTGCCCATAGAAACCCCTAAAACCCTAGCTTTCGAGATTTCGAGATAATCTCGCCCATGGCATTCCATGATCGAATTCAAACCCTGGCAATCGACATTTCATGATAATGCTGCCTATAGTATCTGAACTAGCAGAGTGCTTACATGCCCCCAGTAGGATATTTAAATATCCTAAGAGACAATCACCAAGGAGATGATATGTTGTTACGCATCTTCGAGGGGAATTTCCCACCTCTTCGCACCGGGAACTTGTCCAAATCAACTTGTGTTGATCGGGCACTCCTAATCTAGGTGACTTTTTTTAGAACATTGAAATGCTTTTTGCTTGATTTTGATATTTATGCGCACTGAACCAGACTGTGTGTGAATTGAGGTGCTTAGGTTATCGAATCCCACAAATCGAAGGTCAGTTAACGAGGTTGAATACTTCTTAAGCCTTAGACCTAATACTTAAGCTTCGTATTTTCCCCAACCACTTGAGGATTATCCAGATCTTAGCGGATATGTGAATTTTTAAGCCTAAGAATCTAGCCGAAGAGGCCAAAGATCAGTGTTCCTGCTAATCTCTTTTTATGTCTCCTTAGCACTTTTCTTTCATTTTTCTTTTCCCTTGATCTGGTCTAGAACTTCAGTTAATCCCTTAATCTCTTACTAATCACTATTTTGTTTTTCTTTTTCATTTTGTGTTCCTTTTTTAGCATTTTGCTCTTTTCCTCCTCTCATTTTGTATGGCCCGAATTGTTTCTCCCCCCTCCTTATTTCTTTTTTTTTTCTTTTCCAAGATTTTTTTTTGTTGAAACCTTTTCTTGATATGAATTTTCTGGTCATTTTGCACTTTCAACCCCCCCATGTCTAAGATTTGCAATGTCCCCATTGTAAATTAGGTGAGTTCGATTTCAGCTTAGTTCATGCATTAGGATAGGTGTTGGATGGGCGAACGGGTTGAAGTGACTATTGTGAACGATTTCTAATCTCAGGTAGGGATACCTGAGGTGAAGTCGGCTATTCTAATGGATGAACCCTAAAGTGCAGTATGAATTCCGTGTAGAAATGTCAGAAAAGGTTTTAAGTTTTTCAAATAATGACAGGTTGCCTCCCGTTAAGCGTTGAGTTTTACGCCATCGACTGGGCGCAATGAGCTCAAGGAGAATGGAGGGTAAAGGATGACTCAACCAAATTTGTATCAGTCATGTCAATGAACAGTTTGAGTCTCTGACTGTTCACAAAAAAGGGTTCGGAATCATGGCTGAGTGGGCTAATTTCAATGGCTCTATTTCCAAAGATTTGTCAGACTAAGTAGGGTCCGAACCACTTAGATCGTAGCTTTCCTGGGAATAATTTGAGTCGGGCATCAAAGAGTAAAACCTTTTGACCAGGATTAAAGATCTTTCTAGAAATGTGTTTTTCATGAAAAGCTTTAACCCGTTCTTTGTAAATTCGTGAGTTCTCATACGCGTCATGGCATAATTCATCGATCTCGCTTATTTGAAGCCTTCTGTTGGTTCCAGCCTTAGAAAGATCTAAATAGCAATTCCGTACAGCCCAATAGGCTTTATGCTCCAATTCGACGGGGAGGTGACATGCCTTCCCGTACACCAGTCGGAAGGGAGACATACCTAATTGGGTCATGTGGGCAGTCCTATAGGCCCACAATGCTTCCGAAAGTCGAGAAGACCAATCTTTTTTGTCAGGTCGAACAGTAACCTGAAGGATTTTCTTGATCTCTCGGTTTGATAGCTCAACTAGACCATTAGTTTTGGGTGGTAGGGAGTAGAGATTCAATGCGACACCCTGTATTTGGTCATCAGCGACCTGAACTGAGCATTTGTAAAATGGGTCCCTCCGTCGGAAATTATTGCTTGTGGAATCCCGAACCTTGAGAAGATGTTTTTATGAATGAATTTGATAACAACCTTATGATTATTGGTTTGGGTCGGAATGGCTTCTATCCACTTGGACACGTAGTCAACGGCGAGTAAGATGTATTCGAAGCCATCAAAGATAGGGAAGGGTCCCATGAAATCGATCCCCTAGATGTCAAAAATTTTGCATACCAGGATCGGCTGTAGGGGCATCATCTCTCACTGGCTCATGTTGCCCAAGGTCTGGCAACGGGTACATGCCTTACAGTGATCGTATGCATCCTTGAAAATTGTGGGCCAGTAAAAGCCACACTGGAGGACTTTTGATGCTATTTTGTTTCCTGAGAAATGTCCACCGCATGCCTGGTCATGGCAAAAGGAGAGTATGTCTTTGATTTCTACTTCCGCAACACACCGTCGAATTATCTGATCAGCACCAATGCGGAATAGATAAGGGTATTCCCATAGGTAATACTTGGCATCGGAATGCAATTAATCCTTCTTGGCCTTCGGCTAATCGGACGGGATCTGATGTGATGCTAGGTAATTCACGATATCTGCGAACCATGGAAGGCCTGTATTGATAGTCAGGAGGTGCTCTTCAGGAAAGTGTTCTGTGATGGGTCTGGAAGGGTCAATTATTTCAGAAGGAAGGCGGGACAAGTGATCAACTACCACATTTTGCTTTCCTGCTTTGTTGCGAATCTTAAGGTCAAATTCTTGCAACAGCAAGATCCATTGGATTAAGTGGTTTCGCATCCTTCTTTGTAAGGAGATGCCTCACAGCTGTGTGATTCGAGCATATGATAACACGAAAACCCAGAAGGTATGATCTAAATTTTTCTAGGGCAAATACTACAGCTAGCAGCTCTTTCTCAGTAACGTGTAGTTACGCTGAGCCTCGTCCAGTGTTTTGGTAGCGTAGTAAATGACCACGGGTTTCTAGTCAATTTTCTGCCCCAGAACCACTCCTACAGTGAAGTCAGATGTATCGCACATGATCTCAAAGGGTTGAGACCAATCAGGGGACTGTAGGATTGGGGCTTGGGTGACTCAGTCATGAAGGATCTCAAATGCTTAGGTGCATTCCTTGGAAATTTTGAAAGGCACATCCTTGGAGAGAAGAGTAGTCAGGTGGTGCGTGATTT
The DNA here is from genome assembly GCA_037157565.1 of Thalassia testudinum. Lineage (NCBI taxonomy): Eukaryota > Viridiplantae > Streptophyta > Magnoliopsida > Alismatales > Hydrocharitaceae > Thalassia > Thalassia testudinum. The sequence goes on from JAZHRO010000063.1 coordinate 104,405,623, forward strand.
TTGAAAAATCAGGGATAAATCAACGGTAAAAATCGACGTGCCTCAAAAAAGATCTGATGTCCTTAATCGAGCTAGGCGTAGAGAGCTTAGAAATCAGGTTAACCTTAGCTTGATCGACTTGGATGCCTTTCTTCGATATTAGATGTCCCAGGATAATTCCCTCAGGAACCATGAAATGGCTCTTTTCCTAGGAAAGAACCAAATTCACTTCGATGCATCGCCTGAGTATTTGGATCAAGTGTTGGAGGCAATCATCAAATGATGCTCCAAGAACTAAAAAGTCATCCATTAAGACTTCCAGATAATCACATACCATATCGGAGAATATGACAAACATGCACCGCTGAAAGGTTGTAGGTGCATGGCAGAGACCGAAAGGCATCCTTCGAAACGTTGTATGAGTCGGCCCGTATAAGTTGTTAATATGATGTTTTTATCGTTAAAATATGTATAGTGGTTAACCTAATTTGGACCTAACTATCTCTTTACAAATTTTTTTTTTACCTGGCATATTTGATTTTATCTTGTCACTTTTAGGCCCAGGGTCGAACTCAGAGAAGTGGGGTTCAAGTCGAGTTTCTACGTTTTTCCTAAAACGCGTCTCTTCCATTCGTTTATTATGTTTTTGGTGTTTTTCTTATTTAGATTTTTTTCTGGTAATCCTTGTCCTTGAGGCACACCTTCAAAATTACATCCTTGGCTTCTAGCCAAAACAGAGTTCCAAAACGAGTCTTGCTACTCGCAAGACGGGATACCTGCAAGTCAAAAATTATCTTTTCTCTTTTATATACTTTTTTTATCTTTTTACTAGGAGAGAAGCGAACAGACAGAAAGTAAATATAGTATGTATATATATATATATTATATATATAAAGGGGTAGGGGTGGAGGCGGCGATGGAGTGTAGCACTGTGTCGGGTCAGTCGTCATCTAGAGAGACGCAACCAACATAACTAGGTGCCACGTGGAGTGTGGATGGATGATGGATGATGTATGTAACCACGCTTCTTGTACGCGTGTATCAGGGAATATCAGCAACTGATGCAGATATTCCCGTGATACAACGTATGGTAAATAATGTGAAAATATATGTACATGTATGTATATAAGTAAATATATCTATATGTATATAAATGTATAAGTATATATGTATAGATATATATACATATATATATGTATAAGTATATATATATATAAGTATATGTATAAGTATATATATATATATAAATATATAGATACTACTATATATATATATATATAGATATATGTATGTATATATATATATGTATATATATATTACTATATATAAGTATATGCATGTGTGTGTGTGCGTAAGTGTGAGTGTAGATGTGTGTGTGCATCGGTGTAGTTAGTTGAGAGTGAGTGAAAAAGAGAGAGAGAGAGAGAGCGAAGAGAGAGTGCAGAAGAGAGCGGGGAGCGAGCAGGTGACGGCGCGCTCGGAGAGAGCGGCGGGGAGTCTGTAGGCGGTCGCGGAGGGTTGCAGAGGCTGGCAGGAGAGCGGGAAGATGGTTGGCCGGCCGCTGCAGTGTGCGCGGCGACTGGTTGCGGGCGCGACAGAGCGGAAGACAAAGGTCAGGACGGCCCTGCAGGCACGCGCGGAGGGCTGAGCGCCTGCGGGGAAGGTCGCGGAGGAGGCGGGGGTTGCTACTGCTGCTGCCGCCACCGCGGTTTGGCTGCTGCTGCTGCTGGTTCAAGCTTCGGACCTTGAAGCGACAGCAATGGCGTGGAGACAAAAACGAAAAGAAACGAAAACACCACACCCACCTGCTCGTTGAATAGCTGGGTGGTGGTGTTCCCACTGTGGTGGTGTGCACCACAGTGGGCTCTCCTACTCGCCGGGTGTCTCCTCGAAGGAGGGCCGGCGTATGGGAGGGGAGAACGGTGGAGAGGAATGTCGTGGCTGCGGGATTGCTTGGTGTAGCAGCCTATTTTTTTTTTGCGAGGAAGAAGCCGTGGCTTCTTATAGATGAGGAGAGGATGGCGTGCAAGCATGGCTGCAGTAGGGGGGAAGGGCAAGGGAATGGCAGCCGCAGGGAGTGGCGTTGGCAGGACTTGCAGCTGCAGCATGGCGTGGAGTGCATGCAGCCGCGGGAAGAAGAAGAACCGCGGGAAGAGAAAAGAAAGAAAGATGAGATAAAAAAATAGAGAGGGGACTTTTTGCAAAGCGGCACTTGAGAAAAAATGTAAATTATGAAGCCATTTATTTCAATCTTGTCTCTTAATTAAATTCATGAATGCAAGTGTTTTTACAAATGCGACTATAGGATCCTAATATGCATAGCTAATGCTAGGAAATAGCATAAGAAGGCATTATTGCAGGCGTATTTTGAGGTGCAAACAAACGTGTATGTCCCGAAGGGGTAGGTGAACGTGGTCTTTTCTTGGTCTTCTAGATGGATTGTCACCTAGTTGTAACCGGAGTACCCATCAAGAAAGCAGAAGAACCTATTTCCTGCTAGTTTCTCGAGGATCTGATCAATAAACGGTACTGGGAAATGGTCATTCGTGGAGAAATTGAGTCTTCTATAATCAATGCAGAATCTCCACGAGTTAGCTATTCGGGTAGGAATGACCTCTCCAGTTTCAGTCGTGATGATGGTAAGTTCGGCCTTGTTAGGCACCACCTGTATTGGACTCACCCAACGATTGTCGGAGATCGGGTAGATTATCCCTACATCTAACCACTTTATGATCTCCTTTTTCACGACCTCCTATAGGTTAGGGTTTAAATGTCTCTGCATTTCTCTTGAAGGTCGTGCACCCTCTTCTGTGTAGATTCGATGTGTGCAGTACGAAGGGCTTATGCCAGTCAAATCATCGAGAGTCCATTCAATGGCTCTACGATGTTGCTGGAGAACAGTAATCAGACGGGATTCCTGATCAGGTGTGAGTCATAAGTTGATAATCATAGGAAACATCTGATTGGAACCCAAAAAGACGTACTTCAGATGCTTGGGAAGGGGCTTGAGTTCCATGACGGGATTGTCAGCAGCAACGGGTGGTACGGGGTTTGTATCAGGAACAAGGGTCGGAGTTATGGGTGTGTCTAGATCATGTTCGCACTCCTCTGTTTGCGGGTTTTGATCTTCTAGTGGTTGATCAGGGATAATCAGGTTGTCCTCTGTATGTGATTCATCAACCATGGCTCTGATATCACATATTTGCTCTATAACCCCATAATTAATCCCTTGTTGGGCCTTAAAGATGTCAATCTTCAGAGTTTGAGTCCCAAATTTTAATTCTATTTGGCCCTCTTCGCAGTTTATGTTGGCCCTAACAGTGGCCAAAAAGGGTCTCCCTAATATGATTGGTGTGTCCCTTGGGTTCTCAGGTGCGTCCATGTCCAGAACTATGAAGTCGGCCGGGAAGTAGAAATCCTGTACCCTAACAATGACATCCTCAAGTATTCCTTTAGGTGACTTGATGGATCGATCGACTAACTGCAACATCACCTTAGTCGGTTTAAGTTTAGACTCTTCAAGCTGGTCGAGGAGGGATGTAGGTATTAGGTTTATTGAGGCACCTAGATCTAGTAAGGCTCTGTCAAATTGGGTTTCACCAATTTTACAAGAAATCAGGGGAGTTCCTAGGTCTTTAGCCTTTGGTGGGAGTTTACTCAAGATGATAGAGCTGACTTGCTCTGACAGTATGATCAGATTCCCATCCTTGGTTTGCGTCTTACGTTTAGGTGTACATACGTCTTTCAAGAATCTTGCGTAAGCCAGTACGTGGCGAATTGCATCCATCAAGGGGATGTTTATCTAGACCTATTCAAAGAGCTTAACTAGATCCTCCTCGGGAGCCACAGGTTTGGTTATCCTTTTTCCTTTGGTCAAGACCTCAGGAAATGGAATCCTAGTTGGTTCCTCTAGAATAGGTCTGTTTGTACCTCAAAACACGCCTGTAATAACGCCTTATTGTGCTATTTTCTAGCATTAACATTGCATAATAGGATCCTGTAATCGCATTTGTAAAAACACTTGCATGCATGCATTTAATCAAGAGAGGAAGAGGAGTGAAACAATCGCCTACATAGTTACATTTTTCTTCAAGTGCCTCCTTGCAAAATCACCCTCTTTTTATTTTTCCTCTTGATTTCTTCTTTTCTCTCCTTCCCGCGGCTGCATCCTTCCCGCGGCTGCACTCTTCCCGCAGCTGCATGCAGCAGCCACGCAGCACTTCTTCCCGTCACATCTCCCTGCCAATGCCGCTCCCTATAGCTGCAACTCACACACCCTCTCCCTGCTGCAGCCGGCACGCCACTCTCCCCTCCTCTATAAGTAGCTGCAGCTTCATCCTCGCGACGCAGCTGCTGCAGCAACAAAAACTCGCAGACATCTTCTCCACCGCTTTCCCCTCCCATACGTCGGCCCTCCGTCGAGGAAGCACCCGGCGAGCAGGAGAACCCACTGTGGTGCACACCACCACAGTGGGAGCACCACCGCCCAGCTCTTCGACGAGCCGGTGGGCGTGGTGCATTCCCTCGCTTCGTCTTTTCTCTTTAACGCCATTGCCGCCGCTCCAAGCTTCGAAGCTTGAAGCCACGGCAGCAGCAGCCCAGCAGCAGCAGCAGCAGCAGCAGCAGGTCCTCCCGCTCCTCCACGACCGTCCCCGCAGTCGCTCACCGCCTCCGCGCGCGTCTGCAGGGCGTTCCCCGCCTCCGTCTCCGTTCTGTCCGCCTCGCAGTTGCACCTGTAGCCGTCCGCCGCGCGCACTGCAGCGGCCGGCTACGGCCTCGCGCCTGCACCCGCCGTCTTCAGACGTCCGCCTCTGCCTTCAGATGACGCGGCGTCAGACGTCCGCCGCCGCGAGCAGACGTCTTAACTCGCTGCCATCGTCCGCGCTCGCGATCTCTCCCGCCCGCTCTTTCTCTCTCTGGCGCTCTCTATCTCTCTCTCTCTCTCTCCCGCTCTCTCTCTCTCTCTCTCTCTTTTTCACTCACTCACAGACACACACTACACCAACACACACACATCTTCACCGACACACACACACACCCACACACACACTTACACTATAAGTATAGTTATATAAAGTAACATATATATACATACATATATATATATATACATACATATATATATATATACATACATATATCTATTATATATATATACTTATATACATAGTATATCTATATAGTTATGTATACATACATATATATATAATATATCTCTATATATATATATACACACGTATATATATATCTATATACTTATACATATACTTATATATATATACATATATACTTATATACATATATATATATACATATCTATATACTTATATATATACACACATATATATATATATCTAGATACATATATACTTGTATACATATATATATATACATATATATAGTAATATATATATATACTTATATACATATATATACACATATATATATCTATATATACATATATATCTATACATATATAACTATACATTTATATATATATATAGATATATTTACTTATATACATACATATGTACATATACTTTCATGTTATTTATTATACGCTGTATCGCGGGGATATCTGCACCAGTTGCTGATATTCCCTGATACACGCGTACAAAAAAGGCGTGGTCCCATACATCATCCATCCTCCATCCACACTCCACGCGGCACATAGTCGTGTTGGTTGCGTCTCTCTAGACGTCAACTGACTCGACATAGTGCTACACTCCATCGTCACCTCCACCCCCACCCCTTTATATATATACTACATATAAATATATATCTATAGCTACTATATTTACTTTCTATCTGTTAGCTTCCTTCTTAGTAAAAAGATAAAAAAAAGGTATAAAAGTGAAAAGATAATCTTTGATTTGCAGGTACCCCCGTCTTGCAAGTAGCAAGACGTGTTTTGAAACTCTGTTTTGGCTAAAAGCCAAGGACACAATTTTGAGGGTGTGCCTCAAGAACAAGGATTACCAGAAAAAAAACCTAAATAAGAAAAATACCAAAAACAGAATAAACGAACGGAAGAGACGCGTTTTAAGGAAAACGTAGAAACTCGACTTGAACCCCACTTCCCTGAGTTCGACCCTGGGCCTAAAAGTGACAAGATAAAATCAATTAGGCCAGGTTAAAAATTTTGTAAAGAGATGGTTAGGTCTGAATTAGGTTAACCACTATACACATTTCAACGATAAAAATATCATATTAACAACCTATCCGGGCCGACCATCATAACTTTTCTGGTGCCGCTGCCGGGGAGGTGCGCCTTCGAGTAAGTTTCTATCCAAATCCTTTCAATTTTTCTCTTCCCTCTTCACGGGTATTGTTGTTTTTGGTGTGCAGGTGAACCTGGTGGAAGGAGAAGAAGGCTGACGAAGTCGAGGACGTGAGCAGATCCAAGGCGGGAATGAGAGCGTGAAGACGTCGACATCGCATTGGAGCTTCGCACACGTTGTCGAACAAGTAGGTTTTCTTTTCTCATCAAATTAGGGTTAACTTGCCACCACAATAAAAAAAAAAAAAAAAAATTTAAAACTAAAAACTAGAAAAACTTCTTGGGATTTCTGGAGGGCAAGTGGATTAAAATTCACTTGATTGATTGGTTATCTTCACTCCCACTGCCCTGGGATTTCCCGCCTTACTTCGCATAGCGAAAATCCGAGAATCTTGATTCTTAGATTTTTCGCCGTGGGAAGTATTCTTTGAGGCAAAGAAAAAGATTGCTTGTATCCCTCTTTTGCCTCACTTATCTTTAATTCAGGATCACATTTTTGGTGGGGAGACTTGGAATTGAGTTGATTCCAACCCCACCACGACTTTTCAAACTTGCCTGTGATTCGATCCTGAATACTTCAACCCCAACAATTTTATTTTCTTTATCTTTTGGTTGAAGCCTTGTGTGTGGAAATCATTTCTGGTGATTGGGAGCACTTGAATTGAAGTGCTTTGGCTCCCTGTCACATTGATATAAAACTGATTCGTGCATCCACACTTAGAAATCTCCATTTAGGGTAGCCCATTGCATTTTAGCATGCATTAACTAACTGATAATTGAAGAAGGGTTTCTTGGGTTTTAGAAGGAAAACCTGTATTTTTGCAAAAACCCGGAGATTGGTTGAATTGGTAATTCAGCAAAACCCTAAAATTCATACTACTTAAGGCTGAACTCTAAAAACCATTTGCCAATAAAAACTTCAATTCGGGGAGATTTCCCCGTTGCATGCTTGTTCTTACACACTCTTAAAATCAATCACTTGGGCATTACCCGTAAACAACGCCCTTCACATTCCAAAAGCACTTGACCCTAAGCCTCTAATTAAAACTGGTAGTAACTTGACCCTTACTAAGGATTGGAGGTCTAACTACCTGTGTGTAGCGACTACGTGCTGGTGAGAGTTCCCGCGTGCTATCGGGTGTCTAAGACTGGGGCAAACGACCTTTCAATCTGGCCCGGTGGTTCCGCGGTGCTCGCATTCGGTTCCGTAATTCGTGATAGTAGGTAACTTAGATCTTTAGGTCTAAGGGCACACTGTAGAGGTTAGGAACTTGACTGTATTGATTTGTAATCAAGTGTACCTTTGCGGCGTCATTTCCCTCATCCCTTTTCCCTTCTCATCTCCCCAATTCTTCCTGCGGTAGTGCATGTTTGGGAGGAGGTCACAAAACCCTGAACTATTTGAATTGACTGATAAATCTAGAAAACAAGTCGAATCATCCTCCTCCTCCACAAACATGGCTGCACGCCCACCCCCAAATCCCGAGGGAGGAAACCGCCCTCAGAACCCACCAGGTGGTGGAGCCTTAGATCCCATAACCCGCCTCCAAGCCCAAATGGAAATGTATAATGAGCAAATCGAAGCCATTCGGGAAACATTGGAGGAAATGCTGAACCCTCCCGAACGGGAGGAGCCTAGGTCTCTTAGCTCTTATCAGAATCCCGCTGCTACAGAGACCATAGGACAAATTTGGGTCCCCATGGGCGGGGACGACTTTGAATTAAAACCAAACATAATTGGCCTAATCAATTTTCACTTTCATGGTCTTGCAAGTGAAGACCCATTTCTCCACTTGGAAGACCTAACCTGACTTGCTGAAACCGTTAAACGAAGAAATGTCGGGTTATCTATAGTCCTCATGAAGATGTTCCCGTTTTCATTACGGGATAAAGCGTCACAATGGTTACGCACCCTTGGGAGAACCATCCACTCTTGGGAAGAGATGCGAACAGCGTTTCTCAAGAAGTTCTTCCCAATCGGGCGGACCAATGCGCTTCGCCGTGCTATCACTTCATTTACGCAACAAAATGGCGAACAATTTCATGAGGCATGGGAGAGGTATAACGACCTCCTCAGGAAGTGTCCGCACCACGGTCTGCCTAAGTGGCATATAGCCCAGATTTTCTACTATGGGCTAAATGAGACTTTGAAGCAGATTGCAGACGCTTCCTGCGGAGGGAACTTTATGAATAAAGACGAGAATGGAGCATTCGAGCTGTTTGAAAATATGAGTGAAAACTCGATGAACAATGCTTCCATTGTCGCCTTTAATCGTACCAGCCAGCCCCGAAATGTCCACGAAGTTGACACGGGACCCTCCCATTCATCCACTGATCTAAGCCTTATTGCACAAAAACTGGATGAAGTCTCCGTCGTGCACAAGAAGCTGGACGAGCTTCTGGCCAACCCCGCCCGATCTATGGCAAACACCACCTCTTCACCACTTCGTCACAATCCAAGTTCTTCTAATACCAGGCTTATCCCGAGAAACCCCGTTAGACCTTCCTTACCGAGTGTCGCGCCAAGCGACTCGGTAAGTCATGTGGAACTGGCTTCTGCGAGCCAGTATTTCGACACGGAGGACCAAGCCTCCGTGTGCTCGGACGCATATCTACATGCGAACGCGTCTTCTGGCATAGAAGATGCTTGCGCCCTGGGGAACAACCCGTTCTCTGCCACTTATAACCCGGGGTGTCGTAATCATCCGAACTTTGCATGGTCCAACAACCCGCAGCGCCAAAACCCCGCGGGTGGACCAATGCGACCGTCCGCACCCGTCATCCCAAGGGTCCAGTTTAATCCTATGGCAAATCCGCCATCAGGCCCTTGCGTACCACAAACTGAACACGCATCAAGCCCTCTTGACAAATTGATGCGAATGATGATGGAAATGTCAAAGCGCCATGAAGAGAACATGACCTCTCTTCAGCACCAATTGGCGCAGCAGAATGCCGAGATCAGTCAACTACGCATGGCGACTCGATCTCAGGGCACTCTTCCCGCCCAACCTGTTCCAAACTCGCGAAATTTCATGCCCCATGGTTCTCAACCACAGGTACGACCTTCTCAGGGACAGGTTAATCAAGTTCTGCAAGGTCCGAGCATTCCACCGGGATTTCAAGCTAATCCTGCTGCAGCACCACACTCTTATATCCCCATTGCAAACCCTCCTCCATCGTATGATCCCACTGGACCCGCATCGTCCAATGCTATCACTACGAGGAGCGGTAAGCAGACCGTCGATCCGCCTCGACCTGATCCTAGCCCATCTTCTTCTTCGCCCTCTCATTCGGGATGCATACCGCATTCGCGAGAGGATGATGCACCAAAACTTGTGCCAGAATCAGTCCCATTCCCTGAGGCTCTACTAAGGGAGCCAAAAGGCAAAAAGAAAAATACGCAGGCCTTTGACAACCTACGTAATTTGTTCAGGGATGTAGAAATCAAGGTACCCCTGCTCGAGGCAATCGACCACATACCTACTGTCGCTCGATTTTTCAAAGACTACACAACACCCAGGCGACAGTCAAAGAAGACTAAGAATCCGGTGGTTCTCTCACCTCATGCGAGTTGTGCTATACTGTCAAACTTACCACCGAAGCAGAAAGATCCGGGCACACCACTGATTTCCTATAGCATCCAAGGCTGCAGTTTTAACCGTGCCTTGCTTGATCTAGGATCTTCCATCAATCTCATACCGACCATCATGCTCAAAAAATTTTCCTTGGGAAATCTGAAACCCACCCCTGTCACGTTACAGTTGGCAGATCGTTCTGTCAAAATCCCGAAGGGTGTGGTGGAAGACGTGGTGGTTAGGGTCAACAGTCTCTGTTTTCCTGTTGACTTTCTTGTTTTAGATATGGAAGTTCCTAGTTCACTTTCTGATTGTCCGATCATCCTCGGTCGACCTTTCTTGGCCACAGCCCGCGCCCACATCGACTGCGAGTCGGGCTGTATTGAGATTGCCGTTGGATCTGAGAAGCTCAAGCTTAACATATTCAAGGCAGCCAAGAACTTTGATTGCGATTGCATTGAGGATGACACGTCTGACGAGGACATGGCCGTCAGCGCGTGTATCGGACTAATTGGGACCTATTCGGACTGCTGCGGATTACCTATAAACACTGATAACTGCCTGACCAACGCATACTGTGACGTTCCCCAATCCCTCCCTTGTCCAGTACCTTCTCCTGGCCAGACTTCTGACGAGGTTTTCTCCGCTTCCCATACCTCGTGGTCTGAGTCATATCCGGGCTACTCACTATCGGTCCACACTCATGAAGACCGAATTGCCCTTTCTTCCCCGCCAAATCAGGCGGATTTACAAATCCACACTGGGACCTTGAGCCCATATACTTCTCACTGGGGCTATTCATTTTTGGATCCATCTATCCAAGAAGCCCCTCTTCTTGGCCAATCTGAAGGCCAGTTTCTTCCTCCTAACTTGTTCTCCTACCCGTCTGGGACACTCTCGTCCCAAGAAATGCCAGATCCTTCCCCATCCACTCCCGAGCTAAAAGTGCTGCCTAATACACTCAAGTATGTTTTCCTGGGACCAAATGAAACGCTCCCTGTAATCATCAGTTCAAAATTAACCATGGAGCAGGAGTGCAAACTAACTAAGGTCCTCCTAGAACACAAGGCAGCTATTGGATGGTCTTTATCAGACTTATCTGGTATTAGTCCCTCCTACTGCACTCATCGTATAATACGGAGGAGGAGGCTCGACCTTCTCGCGAGATGCAGCAACGTCTCAACCCTAACATGCGGGAGGTCGTTAAGAATGAAATCATTAAGTGGCTAGATGCGGGTATAATCTACCCGATCAGCGATAGCCCCTGGGTGAGTCCGATTCACGTTGTGCCCAAAAAGGCAGGACTCACCATCCGTGTCAATGACAGGGGCGAATCCATCCCTACACGCACTCCTACATCTTGGAGAGTGTGTGTAGATTATAGGAAACTCAATGCTGCAACCAAGAAAGATCACTTCCCGCTACCATTTATTGACCAAATCCTGGAGCGGTTAGCGGGAAATAAATTTTTCTGCTTCCTGGATGGATTCTCAGGATATAACCAGGTGGCAATAGACCCCCGAGACCAAGAGAAAACCACTTTTACCTGCCCTTTCGGCACCTTCACCTTTAGAAGGATGCCGTTCGGACTTTGTAACGCGCCAGCAACTTTCTAGAGATGCATGCTGGCGATATTTCATGACATGGTGGGTGACTTTCTCGAGGTCTTCATGGATGACTTTTCAGTCTTTGGACCATCTTTCGACGAATGTCTTGCCAACCTGACTCGCATCCTTAGGAGATGTATTGATGTAAACCTCATGCTTTCCTGGGAAAAAAGTCATTTTATGGTGCACGAGGGAATTGTTCTTGGACATATCATCTCCGATAGGGGTATCGAGGTTGACAGAGCTAAGCTCGATATCATTGCTGATTTACCTGTGCCTGGTTCTGTCAAACAAATCCGCTCCTTCTTGGGACACGTCAGTTTCTATAGGAGATTCATCAAAGACTTCTCCAAAATTTCTCGACCCTTAACTCATCTCCTATCAACCGACGTGCCCTTCGACATGGGCCCTGACTGTATACAAGCATTCACGCAGCTGCGTAATGCTGTCACCAAGGCCCCTGTTCTCCAGCCGCCTGATTGGTCCCTCAACTTTGAACTTATGTGTGACGCTTCAGACCTTGCAGTCGGAGCCATCCTGGGACAAAGACGCGATAGACACCCCTTCGTGGTATACTACGCCAGTAAGACATTGGACGAGGCCCAGCGTAATTATACTACCACTAAAAAGGAACTACTGGCAGTCGTCTTTGGGCTGGAAAAATTCCATTCTTACCTTCTGGGCTCTCACGTTATTGTTTTCACTGATCACGCGGCCATTCGCCATCTCATGCACAAGAAGGATGCCAAGCCTAGACTGATTCGTTGGATCCTTCTGCTCCAGGAATTTGACATTGAGATTCGTGATAAGGTCGGAGCCCAGAATGTTGTGGCTGATCACCTTTCCAGACTGGACCCTGACCATATTGGACTTACTCTGCCAATTAATGAAGTTTTTCCTGATGAGCACCTATTGTCAATAAATGTGGCAAGTGGACCGTGGTATGCCGACATTGCCAATTACCTTGCTTCTGGATCTCTTCCACGTGGCTGGCCTAAAAACCAGCGCGAGCGTCTCATGGCAGAAGCAAAGTATTATTTCTGGGATAATCCACTTCTTTTTCGGATAGGTGCTGATCAAATCATCCGTCGCTGTATTCCTGACAGTGAGTTCCCCAGTGTGCTATCCTTTTGCCACGATCAGGCCTGTGGAGGCCATTTCTCTGGGAGGAAAACTGCAGCCAAGGTGTTGCAGTGCGGTTTCTTTTGGCCCTCCCTTCACCAGGACGCGCACACTTATGCCAAACATTGCACTAGGTGCCAGTCATTAGGGTCAATGGCACGTCGTGACATGATGCCCTTGCAACACATCCTAGCTGCGGAAATCTTCGACATCTGGGGAATTGACTTCATGGGTCCCTTTCCTCCATCCAACGGCTTCGAATTCATCCTCGTGGCCGTCGACTATGTTTCAAAATGGATCGAGGCTATTCCCGCGCGCCGTGCTGACCATGTTATCTCCACCCGATTCGTCAAAGACCATATCTTTGCGCGTTTTGGGATCCCTCGGGCCATTATCTCGGATGGAGGAAGCCACTTTACCCATGCTTCTTTTCAGGCACTTCTGAGGAGGTACGGAGTCCACCATCGTATCGCATCCCCGTATCATCCTCAGACGAACGGCCAGGCGGAAGTGTCGAACCGGCAAATCAAGCAGATTCTCCAGAAAACGGTTCGGCCAGACCGTAAGGATTGGTCCGACAAGCTGACTGACGCACTTTGGGCGTATCGGACCGCCTTCAAGGCTCCCCTTGGTATGTCTCCATATAGAATCGTTTACGGGAAGCCTTGTCATTTGCCTGTGGAGTTGGAGCACCGCGCTTATTGGGCGGTTCGCCAATGTAACCTCGACCCAGACTTGTGTGAACGAGAAAGGAAACTCCAACTCCAAGAGCTGGAAGAGCTCCGTCGTGAAGCCTATGATTCTGCTCTAACCTTTAAACAACGCACTAAGGCTTTTCACGACAGCCATGTTCGGCGGAAGGAATTTGAGCCATCTCAGCAAGTTTGGCTCTATAATGCCCGACTCAAATTCTTTCCTGGGAAATTAAAGTCCAAATGGACTAGTCCTTTTCTGGTCTCAAGACCATTCCCCAATGGGGCCGTCGAAATCGAAGATCCCAAATCTGGGCGTAAATTTACGGTCAACGGGCAGCGTTTGAAACCCTATCTGACTCATGAACCTGCCCCCGTTGGAGAAACCGTTGCCCTACTGGAGGGTAACTAATTCTTTGCCTCATTCTGAGTCCAGCTGGGGACATTAAATTCAGCGCTTGTTGGGAGGCACCCTAACAGCACTCACCATCCACCATCACTTTTCATACCTCTATCGCAATCACTTCACTTTTCTCTTCACCACCCACCATCCACCCACCCTTCCACCCTGATCTATACCCTGAACCTCAGCTCTTGTTACCCGATCTTCCATCCTTCCTCTGCCTTTCCCTGCATGCATATGAGGACATAGCATTGTTTGGCATGGGGGGGTGGATAGGCATCCATAGGATCCGGGTATGTTATGGTATTATACAGTTCCCACCTATTTATAAATATGCAAAAAAAAAAAGAAAAAAAAAAGAAAAAAATATATATATATATATTAATAATAAATGGTGTTTAGTAATGATTTGAAAGCTGAAACAAAAAAATTCAATAAGTGTTTATGGATATTCAACCTCTGTTTTGAAGAATTTCCAGGCCACAGAAGCTTGATTCGCTCAGGCTCGGCTTAATTCACTTAAAGTATTGACGAAATAGATCAAAATCTCTCTTAACTAAGGACGTATTCTTGTACCTGAGACACCAGTACAGGATCCGTTGGTTTGCTTTTTCTTGAGAGCTTAAGTAAATTTGGTTCACACTACACATATCAAGAAAGACCAGGTGAACATAAGATCCAACCCTAGTGTTGATTAGGGAAGGTGGAGTCCTTACCTGTGCGTGCAGGTAGACTTTTTATCCCAGCATTTAGTCTTGTGTTTAGGAATGACTCTTTCCACCAAAAAGAAACTCTCCCACCAAAAAGAAAAATAAGTGTTCTCCTTCAAAATGTGTTGTAAGAGATATACTGACACGTGTTTCAAAAAAAAAAAAAAAAGAGTTGTTAAGAAAAAAGAAAAGAAAAAAAAAGAAAAAAAGAAAAAAGAAAAAAAAAGAGAGATGTTTTAAAAGAGTCAGTATATCTCATAAATGTCTGCATACTTTGTTTTTCGGTGAGCCACAAAAAAATATCAGAAAATGGGAGTTGAGTTTTCCGCAATCATCTTAAGGATCAATCCAAAAACACGAGCTGAAACTGGGACCAACTTGTACTTAAAAATTCGTGAAACCCTGGGAGTGAGTCTTAAGGTTCATCTGGTCAGTCTTGATCCTTCACTATGCACAACCATAACCTCTTGAGCTCTCGAGTACGGCAAAAACCTCCTGGGTCCTGGAAATCGTACTTAAGGTTTAAATATCAAGAGTCCTGGTTAGTTGAGAGATGATCTATGTCATGTGAGACTTAAAGTACTGGTAGTCTTCTTTACAATTGGTTCTCACAATATTCCATAATAAACACACCTGTATCACCTCGAAAGAAAATCTTCAGCTTAAGATCATTTCTAAATACTATTTTGCTAGGGACTAGCAAAAGATAGGCATGGGGGTATATGTTTGCACCTCAAAACACGCCTGTAATAACGCCTTCTTGTGCTATTTTCTAGCATTAACATTGCATAATAGGATCCTGTAATCGCATTTGTAAAAACACTTGCATGCATGCATTTAATCAAGAGAGGAAGAGGAGTGAAACAATCGCCTACATAGTTACATTTTTCTTCAAGTGCCTCCTTGCAAAATCACCCTCTTTTTATTTTTCCTCTTGATTTCTTCTTTTCTCTCCTTCCCGCGGCTGCATCCTTCCCGCGGCTGCACTCTTCCCGCAGCTGCATGCAGCAGCCACGCAACACTTCTTCCCGTCACGTCTCCCTGCCAACGCCGCTCCCTATAGCTGCAACTCGCACACCCTCTCCCTGCTGCAGCCGGCACGCCACTCTCCCCTCCTCTATAAGTAGCTGCAGCTTCATCCTCGCGACGCAGCTGCTGCAGCAACAAAAACCCGCAGCCATCTTCTCCACCTCTTTCCCCTCCCATACGTCGGCCCTCCGTCGAGGAAGCACCCGGCGAGCAGGAGAACCCACTGTGGTGCACACCACCACAGTGGGAGCACCACCGCCCAGCTCTTCGACGAGCCGGTGGGCGTGGTGCATTCCCTCGCTTCGTTTTTTTCTCTTTAACGCCATTGCCGCCGCTCCAAGCTTCGAAGCTTGAAGCCACGGCAGCAGCAGCCCAGCAGCAGCAGCAGGTCCTCCCGCTCCTCCGCGACCGTCCCCGCAGTCGCTCACCGCCTCCGCGCGCGTCTGCAGGGCGTTCCCCGCCTCCGTCTCCGTTCTGTCCGCCTCGCAGTTGCACCTGTAGCCGTCCGCCGCGCGCACTGCAGCGGCCAGCTACGGCCTCGCGCCCGCACCCGCCGTCTTCAGACGTCCGCCTCCGCCTTCAGACGATGCGGCGTCAGACGTCCGCCGCCGCGAGCAGACGTCTTAACTCGCTGCCATCGTCCGAGCTCGCGATCTCTCCCGCCCACTCTTTCTCTCTCTGGCGCTCTCTATCTCTCTCTCTCTCTCTCCCGCTCTCTCTCTCTCTCTCTCTCTTTTTCACTCACTCACAGACACACACTACACCAACACACACACATCTTCACCGACACACACACACACCCACACACACACTTACACTATAAGTATAGTTATATATAGTAACATATATATACATACATATATATATATATACATACATATATATATATATACATACATATATCTATTATATATATATACTTATATACATAGTATATCTATATAGTTATGTATACATACATATATATATAATATATCTCTATATATATATATATACACGTATATATATATCTATATACTTATACATATACTTGTATATATATACATATATACTTATATACATATATATATATACATATCTATATACTTATATATATACACACATATATATATATCTAGATACATATATACTTGTATACATATTTATATATATACATATATATAGTAATATATATATATACTTATATACATATATATACACATATATATATCTATATATATATATATATATATATCTATACATATATAACTATACATTTATATATATATATAGATATATTTACTTATATACATACATATGTACATATACTTTCATGTTATTTATTATACGCTGTATCGCGGGGATATCTGCACCAGTTGCTGATATTCCCTGATACACGCGTACAAAAAAAGCGTGGTCCCATACATCATCCATCCTCCATCCACACTCCACGCGGCACATAGTCGTGTTGGTTGCGTCTCTCTAGACGTCAACTGACTCGACATAGTGCTACACTCCATCGTCACCTCCACCCCCACCCCTTTATATATATACTACATATAAATATATATCTATAGCTACTATATTTACTTTCTATCTGTTAGCTTCCTTCTTAGTAAAAAGATAAAAAAAAGGTATAAAAGTGAAAAGATAATCTTTGATTTGCAGGTACCCCCGTCTTGCAAGTAGCAAGACGTGGTTTGAAACTCTGTTTTGGCTAAAAGCCAAGGACACAATTTTGAGGGTGTGCCTCAAGAACAAGGATTACCAGAAAAAAAACCTAAATAAGAAAAATACCAAAAACAGAATAAACGAACGGAAGAGACGCGTTTTAAGGAAAACGTAGAAACTCGACTTGAACCCCACTTCCCTGAGTTCGACCCTGGGCCTAAAAGTGACAAGATAAAATCAATTAGGCCAGGTTAAAAATTTTGTAAAGAGATGGTTAGGTCTGAATTAGGTTAACCACTATACACATTTCAACGATAAAAATATCATATTAACAACCTATCCGGGCCGACCATCAAGGTCCAGGTTCTTGATCTAGGACAGGGGTATCTTGGATAACTATCCTAGGGTTTTGGGTATTACTAGGCTTGGGGTAGTTTAGATAATGTGGGTCTTGGGTTGTTTTACCACTACATGTCATTACAGAGTTTAATCCAGCCTAGTTTTGGTTTGGGTTTGGTAAGAGGGGTGGCTGCTGCTAAAATCCCGCATAAGATGTTGAAGCTTCCATCCCATCTGGTGATGGAGCAGTAGGGGCCTGATAAATCAAAAGTGCGTGGCCTAAATTTGAGTTCATAACGCGCCTCTAGGTCGTCACGTTATTTGGGTTTGGCAGAGGTTGTGAAGAAAGGGTGCCAGGTTGGCGAGAATTTGCCATCTGGGCCAGTTGGTTACGAACCTCTGTGATCTCATCCTTGTGCTGTTTTTGCATTGCCACATTCATCTTTTGAACGTCAGCTAGTGCTTGAAGGATAAGAGTCATTTGATCCTGATTTGGCCCGGTTTGATATGTGGGATTGGGCCGAGGCTGAGGCAACTGATATGGACGAGGGGCTTGTGGACATGGCTAATACGGTGGTCTTTGAGTCTGAGAATTTCCCATCCAATGAAAGTTGGGATGATTTCGCCATCCAGGGTTGTAGGTATTGGAGAATGGGTCATTCTGGATGGCGTTGAGATCCTCGCAAGTCTAAGGAACCTCAGGAAGGTCAAAATACGAGGGTTCAGAGTTCCCCCAACTCGAGTAGAATGGATCGGAGGTCACTCCAATCCAAGAGTCAGACAGGGGTGGATACGGGTCCATCCCCTGAGAAGATTGGTGGTAGATGTTTTGCACAGCTTCCCTCGCTAGAGGTGGTCATGCAAAAGAGTTCTACGCAGAGGTGGCTCGCTGCAGATGCCGAGTTAGCTCGTCCACCTTCTTCTCTATGATAGAAACCTTGTCCAACCGACTTGTCATCAGTTCCAAGTCGACGGATGTGGACAAGTCCTACGTCTCATGTGCCCCTCTCAGATTCGTCGATGCGTAGGCATTTGTCCTGTCGAATAAGCCCATGGAGTCATTATTAATGGAGTTCTCGCACATGTTTTTGAGAATCTCCCACACCGTGTCCTCATGTTGACCCATGATGTTTCCTCTACACGTTGCATTGATGAATAATCGAATGTCTTCACGGAGTCCCTGGTAAAAAGACTGGACTTGTTCCCACTTAGGAACTTCGTGATGGGGGCACTGTCGCATGAGATCTAAGAATCGGTCCCATGCATCGTGAAGAGGTTCTCCCGTTTGTTGAGTGAAATGGGTGATCTGGTGATGCAAGGCATTCGTCCGGCAAACAAGAAAGAACCTTTTCAAGAATTCAGATTGAAGTTCCTCCCATGCGTTGATCGGGCGGGTCTGAGTTTGATACCAATGGGCGGCCTTGTCCAGGAGGGAGAAAGAAAACATTTTCATGAGTAGGATATCCCGATTTTGTGGATCTAACCCGAAGGTCTGGGCCAGACGCTTGAGTTGTTTAATGTGTTGGAATGGATCCTCGGAGTTAAGTCCATGAAACTTTGGTATGGCATGAATCATATTGGGCTTAAGTTCAGAATCAGGACCTCCAATCGGGATTCGGACTTGAGGCTCGATCGCCACCGTAGTAGGATTATAGTGATCTCTCATCATTGGTCGCTGCGGTGGGTTTACAAAGTTTTGGAAGAGATCATTCCGGCGTTGAAGCTGGTGCTCAAGGTTGTTCTCTTCTTCATTGGATTGTGCCATGATGGAAGAAGGAGAACTTGGTTCTGAATCGGATGAAAGATTTACGTGGTGAGGTTGCTACACAAACAAGGGCGTCAAGGCTTGGCTTCGGCGAGAGTGAATTTCTAAAGGAGGTCTTAAGGACCTCCTACCGAACATGCACCGAAGGATGTGATGAGATTAGAAGGTGCTGGGCCCAATCGAGACACCCAAAAATTGTTGGGTGACTATAGAGGTTCAGGGTGGATGATACCCGTTAGTCAGAAAGGTCGTCCACTTGAGAAGTACCTAGGTAGCTAGAGAGGGAGAGTCCCGCAAAGACCCCTACACGGTAGAGCGTCCCCACGAGTTACAGGGTTTCCCCCACCCGACCTCCCTTGTCATTGAGATTCCAGGTAGACCAGAATGGGGACCTTGACCTCTTAAGTCTACCATTTTTACTTTAAGATCAAGGTGCTTAAGGTTCCACTTGAACTTTTAGGTCTTTTGAGTGAAAAAGTGACCTGATTTTAAGGTTGGTCGACCCAAAGGATCAACTTCACCTCTTGTTCCTTTGAGAGCTTTTGGGTCGTTTCTTTTAGGGTTCAAATGGATTTAAAAGCCTGATTTGCTTAGGGTTTCTCTTGTATAGATCTTTTCAAACAAGGTTTAGGCACACCTTTTTTGGAAAAACTTTTTTCTTTGTTTAAGAGAAGATGTGTCTCTAAAAGCCCTAGCTTTGCAATCCTTAGGTTGGCTCTTGTTGGTCCAATTTAGTTGCCTTAAAATTTGGTATCTAGGGCTTAATCAAGAAAGTTTAGCCCTAGTTACCTTAGTTGTATGAGCAGTTCAAGATGTGTTGAAATAAAAATTAGGCAACTTTGATGAATTACTAAGTATAGAAACAGGTAGCTCTAAGTTGATTTTTCTTTGTTTTTTTCTTTTTCAGACTTTGAGGGGGTTAAGAGAGAGGGCTAATGAGAGTTACCTATTCCTTGGTGTGGCTGTTGTGCAACTACTCTTCTTTTCTCTGCTTTCCTTTCTTAGACAAGCACAACAAAAGAGAGCAATTAAGTCAGTATTGGATCAGAAGTTGTGATCAAAAGCTTTAGAAGTGCCCGTTGCTCCCTGGCAACGGTGCCAAAATGTTCACGCAGCTTGATCATGTTTTGACAATCAGTTGTGTCGTAGTATAGGTGATCAAGCGTTGTCAACAAATAAAAATTTATTACTCGAAAACCTAAGTATCCAAGGTTGAACACAGGGAGCAATTGGCATTCATTGCTAATCTCCAGAATGTAATTGAGCACTTAATTACTCAAAACTTAATTCAGAATATATATATGCATGAGTTTAAAATTTAATTGTGGCAAAAATAGAGAAATTGGATGTCCGATCATGGGATTAGACGTCTTAAAAACATGTTTTCTCCTATCTGCTTCTTGTTCTTCTTCTTCTGACTTCTGATTTTCCTCTGTTCTTCCTTTCTTCTTTAGCCATGTGCTTCTTCTTCCTTGTTTCTTCTCTACAGCTCCTTTCTCTACTCTTGCCTTTCCTTATCTTTTTCCTCTGCCTTCTGCCTTGCCTCTCTTCTGCAGTTTCTTTCTCCTGTTCTCTGCGGGTCTTCTTCTTCTTCCTTCCCTGGCTCTGCTTCCCTTGGCTTCAACTTTTCTTCTTCTTCTGCTTGTCTTTCCCTTTCATTATTTCTTCTTCCTTCTTCAATTCTCCTTCTCTTTGCCATGCCTTTCCTTCTCTTTTTCCTCTGCGAAGCTTCCTTCCTTCTTCTTCTTCTCCTTCGCTTGCAGTGGCTAAGTCCCTGCTTCCTTCTCTTCCTCCTTCCCTACACAAACTGAAGAGAGCAAAACCTACCCCCTACCCACACCCATGTCTCTCTTTCTCTATATATCACTCTTCAGCACGCTCTCCGAGAGCCAGGTAATCGGGTCGAGTCGCGTGCCCGGGTCCAGGCGCATCGACATGGGTGTGGTGTGTGTGGAGTGCTCAGCAGGGTACTTAGTTCGGGTCACCAGGTCCGTGGGATGAAGTCACGGACGAGGTGTTGTGTATAGGTGAGGAGGGACCTCACCCTAATGTATTGGAGGCAACCAGATGATAGCTTGAATTCAATTTAAGCTACTCAAGCGCCTCACAACTTACCGAGGTGGGACTAATGTTCCACTGCTTTTGCTCGTGTGCCCGTAGGAGAGCTTTCGTCCAATCGCAGCAGCTGCAGGCCTCGCAGCACCAATTGTTGGGACAGCTAACTATGCGAGGCCTCCTCGAATCTGCTAAACTTGGAATCCTGAAGTCCTTCAGTCTGGAGCAAGTTTGCAACCTCCTTGAGTCGTCACTAATGGTGGCTGGAGCTCGGAACCTACATGACACAAAAAGGGCTTTATGGCTCTATCAGACCACAGGAGCACCTTCGTTGTGTCATGAGAAAGGTGAGGCGGTAGGTGGCAGGCCGCGGGGTAGCCTAGGGTTGCGTGCCTAGGTCGCTCTGTGGCTGGATTGATGGGTTAGGTCGGGGGGTGGTTGTAGTGGTGTAGAGGGTCTGTGGATGAGTGGAGGATGTTCAGTGGAGTGTGGCGGAGGTTGTGAGGTGGGTGGCAAGATGAGTGGTGTTGTGGAGTGACGGAAGCGTCGCGCTGGAGGGTGGCCGGAGATGGGGAAGATGCAGGCGGACAGTGGCGGTCGAGGGGTGTTGTTTGAAATAGAATGAGGAAAATGAAAGAGTGGAAGACGAGGAGCTTATCTAGATTGTTGGGAGTGAAGGGGGGCAACGGAGACGGACGGCTCATTTGTGCCATCGTCGGAGAAGACGGCCCTGAGGGAGATAACGGCGACAAGGAGGAGGTCAAGAAGGTGTGTGCTTGGTGCAGCGCAACGTGGGAAGACGAGGCAGAGTGAACCCCGCTGCAGGTATGGCAGCAGAGCGACAAGAGGTAGGAGGAAGAATCGCCGGAGCTTACGGGCTACTTGGCTGGAGAGAGGGGAGATGAAATTTGGAGGATTCTTCAGCCAAAACAAGTCTAAGAGATTCGTAGAGGGTCGGGGGTCCTTTTATAAGTGCTGACTGAGCTTCTGGTGTGTGGAGGGCAAGCCTTCTACCACCGACATCTCGCTAGAGAAGGAAGGTAGTTGGGATTCCAAATCTCTCGTGCGTTCGCACGAGAGATTAGATAGAAATCAAAGATTGTGATTGGGCTCAGATGGAAGGGGATTCCTCAGAGAATCTCCTTTCCAAATCTGAGAGGAGATCTCTGAGGGATTAGGGAGTATTCCCCCTCTCTTCCTCGCCAGAGAAGGATTCCTCCCCATTAATCTTAGAGGGACCTATTTGTAAGAGTGGCGACGAGTTTAGGGGGGTTTGTGTAATGGTTTTGAAAAGATAGGGGCCAAAATGTAATTGGGTGTACTAATTTACAAAGTAGGTCAAGATGACCTCCCCTTAGGTCCAAATTTTGGTACAAACTTAATTTTTACCTAAGGAATACAATGGCGAAGTTTTATTTTAGTTTTGACCACGTTTGACTGGATATTTTGCATAAAAACCCAAATTAGGTCAATTGATGAGCTAGGACCCCAATCTAGGTCAAACTAGGTTCCAAAGGCCAAATTGAATGTTCTAAATCATAGGGGATATTTTTATATGAATTTTAAAGGGTTTACTTGATTTTTATCCTGATCAAAACCTTATTGAATTAGGTAGGTCTGTTTTAGGGTTATAAGATGTCATTTAATTCCTAGATTGCACATGAACCCATTTCTGATTGAATCAACCACTTTTTATCTTATTCAGATCATTTGACCAATGTTTTGTCTTTGAGAAATCCCGTTCATGTACTGCAATGGTAAAATTATAATTTTACCCTTTATTTCATGTTTTCTTCTTAGAACACTTATTCCTTTAATTAAGCCCTTCTGAAGGTTATGTAGGAGCTTTTATTATCTTTCTTGGGTCAAAATGTGCTAGTTAGGGCTCATGATGAGGCTCTCATCACTAACCCTAAGGTGACAGGTAGAGCCTCTCCCTAAGCTCACCCTAGGCACATGGAGGCCTAGAATAATTAGGGAGAAGGAATGAAATAAATGCTAGGCAAAAATTATAAAAAGCTATGCAACAAAAATTGAAAGAAGGCAACTTGAATTAAAATGAACTTGTTCTACACAAGTCTCATAGAAGAAAGCTTCTAATCTACTTGAAATGCAAGAAGATAAAAACACAAATCCTCTAAATGAAATGGTGAAGAAGATGATGGCTTCTTGCTCCATGCTTGGTAGCTCCCGGGCTTGAAAAGAGTCCACCAACTCCTTGCTATGCTCCTCCAAGATGGTGTCCTCCAAGGTGGAAGCTACCACCTTCAATTCTCCTCCTCCAAGGGTGGACGTCCACCCTAGGTCCTTCTCCTTTTCCTGGCCATCCTCCTTGAAGTAGAATGGCTCTCCTCCTTGGCGTGGCACAAGTTGAAGAGAGTGGGGAGAAGAAGGCACCAAAGGGGCGGGTGATGTGCCCCCTTAATCTTTTTCTCTACTCCTTCTTCTTGGCCGTAGGTGTAGGTGGGTATAGGTAAAATAAAAAACTAATGGAGGATGATTTTTATGTGGTGATATGGTTTGTTTATATAGTGGTGGAGAGGGGGGTAGTTGGCGTGAATAGGTGGAGGGCTAGGATGGAGTTTGGTGGTGGTTATGGGTGGTTAGAATGATCCTAGGGCTAGGGTTAGTTGGCGCCTGACGAGTCGATTGTTCGCTTTAAAGTCGTTTGCAGTTTTATGTGGTGGAAAAATCGACTAATCAATATTTAAAAAGAAATAACCACTCGCAGAAGAGCAGGTCGTATCCACAGGGAGGCAATGACGTATTTAAATTTGCAACGGTTAAAAACGTTTGTTCGTAGTTAGTTTGGACAAGAATCAAGCCAAAATTGCCTTTAGAATAAGGTTGAATCAAGAAATCATGCTGAAATAGCAATTTTGAATAACTAGAGGATATTTGTCGCAATGCAGAATCAATAAAATATCATCAAAAATTGACAATGGCAGAAAATGTAATTATTAATGGCCATGTTACTGTAGCAAAATAGGGGATTTATTCCCCTTGGCCGTGCGTGACGAAGAGTGGATGGCCGGACGCAGGAAGCTCGGAGGAAGTTCCTTGGACCAAGGGCTACGAAGCGGTGGTGGCGGTGTGTCACGCGGTGACCGGAGCCGGTTGGACAGAGCTCCGGTGGAGATGGCTACAAACGATGCTGCAGCTGCTGTTGGCGGGAGGTGTGCACGCTATAGGTGGGTGCGCACTGGCTGGAGCGCATGGGAGGACTGCTGCGGCGTGGGTGCGCGTTGCAGCCGGTGCTGCACGCTAGCTAGAGGCATGGGCGCACACTGTTGGAGGTGAGCGCAGTTGCTGCAGGCGTGGGTGCGTGCTCTGTTCATGGAAGCACTGCAGGTGGAAGGTGAGCGGGCGTGAGCGGTGAGGCGTTGCAGGTGCGGGAGTCGCGGGTGCACTGGAGGCTGTGCGCAGCCTGGAGTTGATGCGGGAGTGAGTGGGTGAAGTTACAGGTGGAAGGTGAGCGGGCGTGAGCGGTAAGGCGCTGCAGGTTGTGCCCGCCTTGCGTGCGGCTAGAGGGCATGCAGGCGACGTGGAGTGAGCGGGCAAGGGCTGCGGTTCAGGTGCTGGAAGTGAAGTGGGCGGACGGTGGTTGCTACTGGAGTGGGGTGTGGCTTCAGACATCCAGGAAATTTCCTGGACGACTTAACTGACTGAGAAGATGATTGCAGCGCCGGTGGTTGTTGATGACGACGGCGAGGACGGTGCACGGCGAGGTGCTCACGGTAATGCGAATGAGTTCCAGATGGCGGTGTGGCCTGTCACGCCACACGCCCACAGTGGTGGAGACTCATCGCCACAGTTGAGGCCGGCGGTGTGGAATGGAAGAGAAGATCTCTCTGCACAGTGGTGGGTCGGTGGTGGAGGCCTCTCCCACTCAGCAGCCACTCTCCTCCTTTTGTAGCTGCCTGCACAAATTTGAATGGAGAGGCGGGAGCAGATCCACCTTCTCCGCTGATCCATGAATGTGCTTTTAGTGCGGCTGGAGGCATTGCAGCGGCAGCTGAGCCGTTGCTGAGAAGATGAAGAATAAAGGACATTATTAAAATATTATGGTTATTTATATACAAACCCTCAACTTTTATATTAACTAAAATAATGTACCTAATTGGTTAACTAATTAGATGAATGCCATTCTAAGCTAATTCTAAATGCACTTAAAATATGAATGCAATGCATGGATTATGTAATTAAATTAAAAATATGAATTAATCTATTTACATCCTAATTTAAGCTAAATAAATGTTAGAATTAACCTAATGTCTAGGCACTTAAATACTTAAATAGCCCACAACTATGGGCTAATCAAATACCCCCATGCCTAGTTTTTGCTAGTCCCTAGCAAAATTAAGCGAAACCTAGCACTCCAAGTAGACTAGTCAACTCACTTAGTCTTCCTTCAGAAGCATATTAAGTTCAGACCCTAGACCCAAGGTTCCTAAGTAGTTGCTAAGTTACAGAATAGATCAACTAAAGATGAGTTGCAGGCACAAGTTTCCCTGATTTCTGACTCTACCCTAAAGTTTATTGATCCCTGAGATTAAAGCATCCGTGCCTGTGCATTGGTCTGAGTTAAATGAGTTAAAGGAAATTATATATATATATATATATATTTTTTTTTTTATTCTTCTAAGTCTAACCTCAGATCAGCTATCAACATGGTCTGTGT
Organism: Thalassia testudinum; assembly: GCA_037157565.1. Classification (NCBI taxonomy): domain Eukaryota; kingdom Viridiplantae; phylum Streptophyta; class Magnoliopsida; order Alismatales; family Hydrocharitaceae; genus Thalassia; species Thalassia testudinum. The sequence goes on from JAZHRO010000063.1 coordinate 104,431,510, forward strand.
CGGATTCATTGTCCCCATTACCATACCTCGAAGGGTGCCTAGCTTTCGATGCTTCAAGATAGCACCGCCCATAATGACCCCAAGAACTCCTGGCAATTGACACTTCGAGATAGTATCACCCATGGATTTCTTAAGTGAATTCAGGCCTATGGCAATCGGCACTTCGAGATTGGGCCGCCCATGGTACCTGAACCACACAACGTGCTTACATGCCCCCAGTAGGATGGATATCCTAAGAGACAAGCACCAAGGAGGTAATATGTTATCATCGCATCCTCAAGGTGAGTATATACTCCACCTCTCCTGCGGCGGGAACTCTTCCAATCAAAATGTGTTTTCAAGCCTCTCCTAAGTCAAAACTAAGAGAACCAAATCTCTTTTCAGAAAGAAAGAAATTAAGTTAATTACCAGACCAAGTGTGTGAAATTTGGATGCTTGGGTTGCAAGGACCCGTAAACCAAAAGGTACAACAAGACTTCAGGTACTATCCCACCTTTTAACTCAAACCCTAGCTTCCCTTCCTCAACCTCTTGAGGAATGGTCCGCAACTTAACTCCTACTTAAGTTTTTAAGTCCACAAAGGACCCTAAAGGTCTGAAGCTAGTAGCTCATTTAGCTTCTAAAGTTTGACCCTAGGATTAACTTAGTCTACCCTAGAGTTCTGATTTGCTTAAGACTGCAAGATCTAGCCAGTTAAGCTCAAAACTCTTTTTTTATTTTGTTTTATTTTGTTTTTTATGCAAATGTATGCAATGAATGCACTATGCTAAGTATATCCCCAAGTACACCCCCCCATGCCTAAATTCTTCAATGCCCTCATTGCATAGAAGGATATTACCTGGGTCAGAGCTGGGCTGAATAGCCAAAGAACCTGCAAATCAGGTTCAAGAATTACAGAAATAGGCCCTAAAAATGGACAAAGCAATGTTGGCATAGAAAATAGGTAACCTAGGATGTTGGCGAGCTGATGATGAATCCCGATAGCAAATGCTCACCCAACTAAAATGGGAATGAAATCTTCCCTAGTCACCAGAAGAGATTCTAAAGTATAAACAGGTATAATAACCTCCAAAGGGGTTGGGGGAGGATAAGATGGATCCTCCAAAAAGAATGGGGAGGGAATGGTGCAGAGATAAACCCCCAAGGTAATGGACTGATTAAAGAAATCATCAATCCATACCCGATACTCCATTACGGGAAATATTGGTCTCTTAAGCCCCCTGGTCAGAACAAAAGTGAGCAATTCTCTAAAGCAAGGATCGTCTAGGGTGTCCAAGTTATGAGGTTGTGGGATGGCCATAAGATCTAGGTTGGGTTTAATCATCTTGGTGTCCATCCCAAACACTCTTTCTAAATCCTCAATTTCATCCCTTGCATTCCTTGCACCATCACATGTATCTTCCTACACTTCATCAGGAGTCACAATTTCACTTTTAGATGTAAGCGAATCAGAGGGTGACTTCGAAATGAATGAAGGCAGGTTGGAAGCAACAGATCTAGGGATTATCCTATCAATGTCATCCCTGGGTTTGTGTTCTTTACTCAAATCTTCCCTGGAGTCTATATGTGAATCCACATAAATCTTAGAAATTGCTCCCAAATTTTCCATCATTTCATCATGAGGAGAAATATCATCAATGGGTGTGCTAAGGAAACCTAATTTGGTCAAATTTGTGACATCCTCAGGGACTAACTCTTCAAATAAGACATAATCACCCTTAGTGTCACTCCAAATCTTGAATGTAGGTTCCTTATATAATTTGTCTTCCTCCTCATCACACAATTCACCATATACCCGAGGTCTAGAATCATTTAATATCTCAGCAGATCCCCTAGGGTGCTCTATCTGAGGTAAATGGTTTACACTGGTAACAACAGACTCCTCAGATAGGTCAATTTCTTTAGGGTTAGGTTCCCTAAGGGTGGGCTTGAGTTCCATATTGTGATCAGAAGGGAGTGTAGGATTAACAACTTGACTTTGAGCCACTTCATCAAATGTCATGAAAATACTATCATCTGGGTCGAGGTCTTCCAATGGTACCATCATTTCCTTCTTTTGACTCCAATATAATTCAGGTGGATACTCAACCTTATCATCATTTTCCTCGGTTTGCCACCTTTATTCATCCAATGCATAGCTACTTTCATGAGTATCTTCCTCCCACCTAAGGTGTGGATCTCTCAAGGAAGTGTCATCTAATGGGGAGGTTTCAAAATTGATCTCGAAAAGTAGCTATTCTCCTCAGAATTTCCCTCCAACTTAAAGTGTAGCTCTCCCACGGGAGATGCATCTATTGTAGAGGGGTGTACGTCATCCTCAATGGGGTAGATTGGGTGGCTAATTTCATCTCTTTCTTGTTGGCCTGCTCTCGAAGATTCTCCTAACAATTCAATCATTTCGTTTTGCATTTTCTGTATTTCCATCTTCAAAGAGGAGAGGTCATTTCTATCATGAGAGAAGTCAGGCTCAGGTTTATAGTACCCAGGAGTGTTTGTCCAACCATAATAATTTTTCAGGGAGGGTGGGTTGGGTATTTCTATGGTGTGTGGGATATTGGGCAAAGCAAATCCAGCTCCTAGGTTCTGCTCACTGATTTGGGGCTTAACCAGGCCAATGCTCCTATAATAGGAGTAAAAGGGATCCCAATGATTGTCATTATGTCCATCAAGGGATGGACCATCTCGACATCTGGGATCGAAGGATGTAGAGTGGGGGTAAGGGTGTGGGCAAGATGTGAAAGGATGAAAATCAATGTTTTCCATTCTAACTCACACCTCAATCAGAATTCCCCAAGCAAAACACAATTCAAAAAGGACCTTTTAGGTCTTTCCCAATTTAGGCTTTTGATTTTAAGTCAGATTGCAGGTGACAATACGATTTGTTTAATCAATTTACATGCCTATTGTCGACCTATGGCTCACCTAAGAAGACCTAGTTGGAACTTAGGTATTCTTTCCTAAATCTCAAATGGTCAAGTAAATCCAAAGAAGGAAGATCGAGGGATGCAAGTAGGCCTAAGCCTTCCTTTGAAGCTGTGCTTTTGTGGTGCTTCTCAACTACCCCCAAAAATCCGTGACAAGGTATCCCCCTCTTTGGATTTACAAAACCTTTGATCTCAAGTTCCGAACACTTCAAAATCCAACGATAGGAAGGCTCTTGTCCTAGTATTTCCAAACCTATGGAGTGTTTAGAAGCGTGCCATGGTGCAAGTGAAATAAGTGTGCATACACCGCAAAAGATTTTGAATTTTGAATCACACGCCAAGTTTGAAAATCAAATCTTTGGTTTTTAAAATGTCCCTCCTTTAATTAGTCATTTTTCTAGAAAATATGTGACCACTTGTTAGATTTATTCAGTACAGATTAGGTGGTCTTCGCATTAAGTCCTAATGCAATGCGTGATCAAGAATAGGACGCAAAGTAAGAAAATGCGTACCTTGCTTCCAGCAATCAACAATGCAAGAATGCACTCAATGCAGAGAAATAAATCTAGAGGCTGCTCATACAGACCTAAATGGTTCATCCTAGGGCAAGCAGCTTGTTTATTTTTATTTTATTTTTTTTTAAACTGCCTATGCACAAGAAAATAAAAGTAATCAATAAACTAAAAACCTAAATCTAAATAAAAGGGAACAGGCTCCCAAAAATTACCCAACATAGGCCCAAAACAAAATCGGGGAACAAACCCCTCAAGATATACCCCAGAACAAGGGTTTCAAACAAAATGCAATGAAAAATTAAATCTAAAGTCTTAATTCTATTCTAATCAAACTAGCAACTAAATATACAATGATGTCTGTCACGTCCTCGTCCTTCTCCTCCATTCCAAAATAGCTCATCCAATTCTCCTCTGGCGACGTCAAGGGTCGTCTCTCACAATGGCTGATTCTTGCACAAATTTTCTCACACAGAAAATAAAATAATAAATGGTCAAATCACTGTGCAATTGACAAATAATCAAAATAAAATTAGGTGAAATTATTGCGTCTGTTGCCTCCCGGGCAACAGCGCCATTTGACGAGTCGATTGTTCGCTTTAAAGTCGTTTGTAGTTTTATGCGGTGGAAAAATCGACTAATCAATATTTAAAAAGAAATAACCACTCGCAGAAGAGCAGGTCATATCCATAGGGAGGCAATGACGTATTTAAATTTGCATCGATTAAAAATGTTTGTTCGTAGTTAGTTTTGACAAGAATCAAGCCAAAATTTCCTTCAGATTAAGGTTGAATCAAGAAATCATGCTGAAATAGCAATTCTGAATAACTAGAGGATATTTGTCGCAATGTAGAATCAATAAAATATCATTAAAAATTGACAATGGCAGAAAATGTAATTATTAATGGCCATGTTACTGTAGCAAAACAGGGGATTTATTCCCCTTGGCCGTGCGAGACGAGGAGTGGATGGTCGGACGTGGGAAGCTCAGAGGAAGTTCCTTGGATCGAGGGCTTCGAAGTGGTGGTGGCGGCGTGTCGCGCGACGGCTGGACCTGGCCGGACGAAGCTCCGGTGGAGATGGTTGCAAGCGGTGCTACAGCTGCTGTTGGCGAGCGGTGCGCGCGCTGCAGGCGGGTGCGCACTGGCTAGAGGGTGCGGGAGGACTGCTGCGGTGTGGGTGCGCACTGTAGCCGGTGCTGCACGCTGGCTGGAGGCATGGGCGCACACTGTTGGTGGTGAGCGCGGTTGCTGCAGGTGTAGGTGCACGCTCTGTTCGCGGAAGCGCTGCAGGCGGAAGGTGAGCAAGCGTGAGTGGTGAGGCGCTGCAGGAGTGGGAGTGGCGGGTGTGCTGGAGGCTGTGCGTGGCCTGGAGTGGATGCGGGAGTGAGCGGGTGAGGTTGCAGGCGGAAGGTGAGCGTGCGTGAGCAGTGAGGCGCTGCAAGCTGTGCCCGCCTTGCGTGCAGCTGGAGGGAGTGCGGGCGGTGTGGAGTGACCGGGCAAGGGCTGCGGTTCAGGTGCTGGAGGTGAAGTGGGCAGACGGTGGTTGCTGCTAGAGTGGGGTGTGGCTTCAGACGTCCGGGAAATTTCCCGGACGTCTTAACTGACTGAGAAGATGATTGCAGCGATGGTGGTTGTTGATGACGACGGCGAGGTGCTCACGGTAATGCGGACAAGTTCCGGATGGCGGTGTGGCTTGTCACACCACACGCACAAGGTGGTGGAGACTCGTCGCCACGGTTGAGGCCGGCGGTGTGAAATGGAAGAGAGAAGATCTCTCTGCACAGTGGTGGGTCGGTGGTGGAGGCCTCTCCCGCTCAGCAGCCTCTCTCCTCCGTTTGTAGTTGCCTGCACAAATTTGAATGGAGAGGCGGGAGCAGATCCACCTTCTCCGCTGATCCATAAATGTGCTTTTAGTGCGGCCGGAGGCGTTGCAGCGGCAGCCAAGCCGTTGCTGAGAAGATGACGAATATAGGATATTATTAAAATATTATGATTATTTATATACAATCCCTCAACTTTTATATTAACTAAAACAATGTCCCTAATTGGTTAACTAATTAGATGAATGACATTCTAAGCTAATTCTAAATGCACTTGAAATATGAATGTAATGCATGGATTATGTAATTAAATTAAAAATATAAATTAATCTATTTACATCCTAATTTATGCTAAATAAATGTTAGAATTAAGCTAATGTCTATGCACTTAAATACTTAAATAGCCCACAACTATGGGCTAATCAGTGCCAACTAAAGGGGTGCCATGGGGTGGTTATGGTGGTGAAAGGGCACCTATATTTGGTGCCAACTATGGGGCTTTTAGAAAGTAGGTGAGGTGGATGGTGGAGATGATATTAAGGAGAGGTGTATGGTGGAGATGAAGGGAATTTTGGAGGGAAAGTTGGCGCCAAAAGGGAAGGATTCTAGAAGGTTTTTTTGGAGGGAAAATAGGTGGCTTTTGGTAGTGGTGATGGGGTGAAGGGGTGTGATGGTGGTGGCGCCAACTTGGAGTAGGATAGCTAGTTTAGGTGAGCTTAGTTGATGGAGCTAGCTAGGGTTGAGTTGAAGGTGGCGGATGGCCAAGGAGGTAGATGCTAGCTAAGCTAAGCTAGCTTAGCTAGATATGGAGTAGAGGAGTAGGTAATGTGAGCTAAGGTTTGAAGAGAGGAGATGAGGAGGAGAAGTCTGGAGCTTGAACTGGAGTTGGCAGCTGCTGAAGAGGGTGGCATGGAGCTACTCTAGCTGGCTTAGCTTGCCAGTTCTTTGCTAGCTACTAAGCCAAGCTAAAGTGAGCTGACTTCTACCATAATGAGCTGAGGTGAGCTGGGTCTGGTGCTCCCTGGGAGGATCAAGCTGGTTAAGGTAGCTAAGGTAGCTTAGCTCAACTGAGTTGAGCTAGGCTGAGTCCCCAGGAGCTGGACTTGAGCTTCCTATGCTGGAATGAAGTCATCTTCAGTGGTCTGGAGTTGAGTGGAGCTAGATGTAGCTGAACCTGAGTTGGCTGAACTCCAGTCAACTCAGTTGAGCTAGCTAGAGCTCCCTATGGACTAGTGGGAGCTGAGATGAGCTAGACTCAGCTAAGTTGAGCTAGATCTGAGCTTACCTAAGCTAGGGTGAGCTAAGATGAGCTCTCTTGAGCTGCCATTTAGCTGAGATGAGCCAAATGGAGCTAGGATGAGCTGACCCTAATCCAAGTGAGCTAGATTCCAACTATGGTGAGCTGGATCAAGCTGAGTTCCAACTAGTTTGAGCTTCTCCTTCACCTGTTTCCTTCCTGAGTGCTAGGGTTCTAGGGATCTGGCAATCTGTTTATCCCTAACACTCACAAAAACACATTAAAAACACAATAAAAAATGCAATGTATGCCTAAACTAATTTATGCCTAAATGCAACCCAAAAGCCCATTTTTGGAGCATAATCCAAAGAGCTAGATTTGTTTTAATGCATAAGAATAATGATAAACTGGCATTTATCAACCACCACCAACCACTATTTGACAAGTCGTCACCGCCCACGCATAGCCCTTATCGCGGCCAACCTTCTTCAAGCTTCCTACTGTCCACTATCGCCTCTCCTTCAAGCACGCATGAAGGGAAGAAAAGCTCTATTTTGGATTTGATTTTTATTTACATTTGCATACCATTGATGAGATGTGGGATTTTTGAGTTAATAATATTCTAATCTGGTGATTTTGTGAGAACACCCTCCATCTTTCATGAAAATACAATATCAGTTGATTCATGTCTTATTATCTTAATTGAAAGGCGATTTTGATTCAGTTTCTTTGCGAATTAATTAGGAACGTCGATTTTTGACTAGTGCGAGTTTTAATAGGCCATTGCCTTCCTGTGGACACAAACCACTCCCTTCGTGAGTGGTTTATTTAATTTTTTTTGATTCATGTTGTTTGTCACTCGATTTCTGCACTGTAACAATCTTGATTTATATTTTCGAAAACTAAAATAATGTTGTCAAAAATGGCACCATTGCCGCGGAGGAAACGCGCCTATTAAATTTGCATTTATTTATTTATTGTTCACATTCTATTTGAGGCACATTTCAATTTGATTATCTGTTTGGTGCAATGTATGCATATTTGGAGACATCTCATTGCACCTACCTCATCATCTACAGCACTGTAGACCTTGACCCACACATTAGGAGAAGAAGCACCATAGCCACTGCGCTCGCGACTGAGGTGGACCTTGATTCCACCGTCGAAGAACTTTTCGAGGGTGCTGCAATCATCATCTTCATTCTGAATAGATAGAATAGATAGTATATTAAATTAGCTTAGAATTAGTTTAGACTTCTTTTATTCTTTTCATTTCAATTTGAGACCCTTGTTTTGGGATATATTCGAGTGGTTTGTTCCCCACCATTATTTTGAGCTGCTATGCAGGTAATTTTTTGGGAGTATGTTCCCATTTCTTTAACTTTAGGTTTTTGTTTTTCTTTTGTGGAGTTTATCCTTTCTTGCTTGTCCATAAGTAGGTTAGATATAAAACATAGAAAAAAATTCAAAACACGAGCTGCATGCTAAAAGTTACATGCCCCTAGGTCAAACCATATAGGTGTGTATGTCAGCATCTAGATGTTTCTTTGATTGCATTGTGTGCATCTTGCATTGCTGAAAGCTAGAGGCAAGGTATATTTCTCTATATCCTTGCATATCTTCCTGATCACGCATTTGCACTTAAACCTAATTTGTAAGACCACATAATTTTACTTGAAGAGAATAACAAGTGGTCACATTAAATTTTTGAAAAAGGACTTTAACTAAAGGAGGAACATTAAAAAATCAAGGACTTGAATTGAGAACTTGTTGTGCGATTCACAAAATTCAAACTCAAAATTTTACAGTGTATGCACACGTGAATGATTGTGCACCAAAGCACGCATTTAGACACTCTTAGGTTTTGAGCTGCTAGGTAAGAACCCTCCTATAGTTGAATTTTGAAGTGTTCAAAACTCGAGATCAAAGGTTTTGTAACCAAGGAGGGGGATGCCTTGTCACGGATTTTTGAGGGTAGTTAAGAAGCACCACAAAAGCATAACTTCAAAGAAAGGCTTAGGCCTACTTTCATCCCTTGATCTTCCGTCCTTGGAGTACTCTACCATTTGAATCTTAAGGAAGAGCACCTAAGTTCCAACTAGGTCTTCTTAGGAATACCGTATGTCAACAAGTAGGCACATAACTATTTGGATAACTTGTTCTGTCACCTACAAAATGAAACTAAACTCAAGTGCCTAAATCTGTAAAGACCTAAAAAGTTCTTTTGAATTGTGTTTGCTTGGGAAGAATTTAACTTGGTGTGAGTTAGAATGGACCAATTTGACGACCACCCTTTCACCTCTTGCCCACACCCTTACCCCCACTTTACAATCTTCGATCCCATATGCCATGATGGTCCATCCTTTGATAGACATAATGACAGTCATTAGGATGCTTTTTACTCCTACTATAGGAGTATTGGCCTGGTTAAGCCCCAAATCAGTGAGCATAACCTAGGAGCAGGATTTGCCTTGCCCAATATCCCACACACCATAGAAATACCCAACCCACCCTCCCTAAATGATTTTAATGGTTGGATCGAAACTCCTAGGAACTATAAGCCTGAGCCTAACTTCTCTCTGAAGATGGAAATACAGAAAATGCAAGACGAAATGATTGAATTATTAGGAGAATCTTCAAGAGCAGGCCAACAAGAAAAAGAAGAAATTAGCCACCCAACCTACCTCACTGAGGATGACGCCCACCCCTCTATGCTAGATGCACCTCTCGTGGGAGAGCCACACCCTAAGTTGGAGGGGAATTTTGAGGATTATGTAAGGGAGAATAGCTACTTTTTGAGGATTGATTTTGAAACCTTCCCGCTAGATGATACTTCCTTGAGAGGTCCATGCCTTAAGTGGGAGGAGAATATGAATGAAAGTAGCTATGTATTGGATGAAGAAAGGTTGTAACTCGAGGAAGATGATGATCAAGTTGAGTATCCACCTAAAGTATATTGGAATCGAAAGAAGGGAATGATGGTACCATTGCAAAACCTCGACCCAGATGATAGTATTTTCGTGACATTTGATGAAGTGGGTCGAAATCAAGTTATTAATCCTACCCTCCCTTCTGATCATGAGATGGAACTCAAGCCCACCCTTAAGGAACCTAACCCTAAAGAAATTCACCTATCTGAAGAGTCTGATGTTACCAGTGTGAACCATTTACCCCAGATAGAGAGCCCTAGGGGACCTGCCAAGATTTTAGATGATTCTAGATCTCGGGTACATGATGAATTGTATGATGAGGAGAAGGATAAATTATATGAGGAACCTACATTCAAGATTTGGAGTGACATTAAGGGTGATTATGTCTTATTTGAAGAATTATCCCCTAAGGATGTCACAAATTTGACCAAATTAGGCTTCCTTAGCACATCTATTTATGATATCTCTACTCATGATGAAATACTAGAAAACGTGGAAGCAACTTCTGATATTTATGCGGATTCACATATAGACTCAGGGGAGGAATTGAGTAAGGAACAAGAACCTAGGGATGAGATTGATAAGGTAATCCCTAAATATGTTGCTTCTGACCTGCCTTCATTTGATTGGGAGTCACTCTCTGATTAACCTATATCTGAATGTGAAATTGTGATTCCATACTTTGAACTGATCATTAATGAAGAGCAAGTAGATACTTGTGATATTACAATGGATGCTAGGGATGCGATTGAAGAAATGGAAAGGTTGTTAGGCATGGACATTGAGCTGACTAGACCTAACTTAGATCTTATGACCATCCTGCAACCTTTAAACTTGGACACCCTAGACAATCCTTGGATTAAAGACATGCTCACTACTATTTTGACCAGGGGACTTAACATACCAATATCTCTTGTAATAGGGTATCGGGTATGGATTGATGCTTTCTATGTTCAGTCCATCACCCTGGGGGTATATCTTTGCACTATCCCTTCCCCATTCCTTTTGGAGGATCCTTGTCATCCTCCCCCTAACCCTATGGAGGTTGTCATTCCTGCCTATCATTTAGAACCTCCTCCGGTGACCTGGGACGATTTCATCCCCATCATGGTTGGGTGAGCATTTGCCATTAGTATCCATCATCAACTCACCAACATCCTAGGTTATCTATTTTCTAGGCCTATGTTACTTTGCTCATTTTTATGGCCTGTTTCCTTGATTTTTGAATCTGGTTTGCAGATTCTTTGGTTACTCGGTTGCCAACAAAATAACGGCGACGCAACTCTGACCCAGGTAGTACCCTTCTATGCAATGGAGACATTGTAGATTTTAGGCATGGGGGGTGTACTTAGGGGATATAGATATCATTTATACACAATGCATTCATGCACTTAGTTAAAACATTTTGCATTGCATACATTTACATTTATTAAAGAACGAAAAAAAATTGAATTAAGCTTAACTGGCTGGGTCCTGCATTCTTAGGCATAAGACCGAAACTTTAGGCTAGACTAAGTTGACTCTAGGTGTCTAATTTTAGAAGCTAAGTTGAGCTACTAGCTTTAGACCCCTAGGGTCCTTTGTGGACTTAAAAGCCTAAGTAGGAGTTAAGTTGTGGACCATTCCTCAAGAGGTTGAGGAAGGAAAGTTAGGAATTGAGTTAAAGGCTAGGTAGTACCTGGTGTCCTTTTCTACCTTTTGGTTTATGGGTCCTCGTAACTTAAGCATCCACATCTCACATACATTTGGTCTTGTGTAATTAATGATCACCTTAATTCCTTGAAGAAAATTTGGTTCTCTTAGTTCTTACTTAGGAGAAGCTTCAAAACACAATTTGATTGGATGAGTTCCTGCCACATGAGAGGTGGAATATATACTCACCTTGACACGATGATAACATGTCACCTCCTTGGCTCTTGTCTCTTAGGATATCCATCCTATTGAGGGCATGTAAGTGCATTGTGTGGTTCAGGTACCATGGGCGGCCCTATCTCGAAGTGCCGATTGCCACAGGCTTGAATTCGCTTAAGAAATCCATGGGCGATACTATCTTGAAGTGTTGATTGCCAAGAGTTCTTAGGGTTGCTATGGGCAGTGCTATCATGAAGCATCGAAAGCCAGGCACCCTTCGAGGTTCGGTGATGGGGGATAATGAATCCGACACAGACCGTGTTGATAGCTGATACAAGGTTAGACTTAGAGGAATCAAACAAATATATATATATATATTACAAAAAAAAAAAACCCTCTTACTCTCTTTCTAGGTTGGTAATCATACCAACCTCAAATAAATCAGACCAATGCACATGCACAGATGCTTTAATCACTGGGACCAATAAACCCTAGGGTAAAGCTAGAAATCAAGGAAACCTATGCCTACAACTCGTCCTTAGCCGACTTGGTTTGCAACTTAGCAACTACTTGGGAACCTTAGGTTTAAAGTCTATAACTTAACATGTTTCTAGGGAAGACCAATTGGGTTGGCTAATCTATTTGGAGAGTTAGTCTATTGCTTGAGTTTGCTAGGGACTAGCAAAAATTAGGCAAGGAGGCATCTAATGAGCCCATATTTGTAGGCTAATTAGTTTCCTAAAAGCCTAGACATTAGATTAATATTGACATATAAATAGCATACAATAAGATGTAAATAGATTAGTCTAATTATTCACTTATTTGCATATTTCATGCATTGCATTTATATCTAAATACATTTAGAATTCATTTAGAATAACATGCATTGAAATAATTAGTCTTTAGGTTGTATTACATGCATGTATTAGAATTAACATTTTATGAGGGTTTGTAGATAAATAAGCCATCATTTCTTTTCTTATTTTATTAATCCATTTTTGTTTCCTCTCCTCAACGGCTGCAGTGATGATGCCCTTTACTCGCTACTTTGATGGCCATGAAATAAGGATCTGGCAGAGGTAGCCGTGGTTATGAGAGAGAGGAGGAGGCAACCATGCTTGACAGGCCTTCATCCCTTTCCCTATTGTGCCAAGAACTTAGCTTCTCGTCTGCTCCACCACCACTTGCCTCAACCATGGCGGAGCTTCGCCACCATGGGTGTGCAGAGTGACAGCCCACACCACCATCGTAGAGCTCCGCATTACAACCTCACCAGCCACCGCCATGGACCTCCATTCTCCACATTGTTGCCTCCATTGTGCTCGCCTTGACTCCACAAGATCAACCATACCCTCAATCGTGCCATCTACAACCCCATGTAAGCATGGAGTCATTCCCACCATCGATGACATCCAACTCTCCGGCGACTACCGCCGGCCACCATTCGACATGCCGTCACTGCCCACACATAGCCCTCGTCGCGGCCAACCTTCTCCAAGCTTCCCGCGATCCACCATCGCCTCTCCTCCATGCATGCATGAAGGGAAGAAAAGCTCTGTTCTGGGTTTGATTTATTTACATTTGCATGCCATTGATGAGACGTGGGATTTTTGAGTTAATAATATTCTAATCTGGTGATTTTGTGAGAACTCCCTCCATCTTTCACGAAAATACAATATCAGCTGATTCATGTCTTATTATTTTAGTTGAAAGGCAATTTTGATTAGTTTCTTTGTGAAATTAATTACGAACATCGATTTTTGACTAGTGAGAGTTTTAATAGGCCATTTCCTCCCTGTGGACATGACCCGCTCCCTTCTTGAGTGGTTTATTTAATTTGTTTTGATTCACGTTGTTCACCACTCGATTTTTGTACTGCAATGATCTTTATTTATACTTTCGAAAACTAAAATAATGTGATCAGCTCCAGAACTAACCCCACCTAACATTCTAAAGAGAAAACTTGCATAATACCAATGTTGTCCCTGCTTGTATAATTATTTTTCTGAGGCTTCATATGGTTCTGCGAGGACATACAATTATCCACATTCCAACCCAACCACTGAGAATATTTTCACCCTCCAGGAGCACTTTGTAAATCCCTCCAACTCAAATTGGAGGAACTACCCAGCTCACTCCTGGACCAATCCGATTCCCTCCCAGAAATAAAACCAATTTGGAGGCTATGGGTAGAATCAGTCTTTTTACCAACCTAGTCCATCTAAAGAAGACATCAATGCCCAGGTTATGAAAACCCTGCAAAGAATGCAAAGCCAAATGTCGGAAGTAACATGTGTTGTTACAAATCTCCACAATCAGATTAAGGTTACTCCGACTCAGAGACCTGCAAGACATTTGCCTTCCCAACCCATACCCAACCCTACCAATTAGACAAACTACTATTAGGGCAGAAATCTGAATCACAACCATTAGCCTCCCATCAACCCAGCACTACAGCACCCACCGAGTTTCCATCAACAACAAGCCCCCCAACCTCCTCCCAGGAACAACCAACTGCCAATGCAGTTACTTTGAAGAATGGGAAAACAACCACCGATCCTGGGCCTTCTCACCAACCTGATGAAACCCACATTACACCAGTGCAAATTAACTCTCCTAACACCATCACTCAGGAAGAAAAAGAAACTGATTTTTAAGACACGACTTCTATCCCTTTTCCCCAAGCACTCCACTCCACCACCAATAGAAGAAACAAATCTAAGCCCACAAATGAGGAACTCATGGAATTATTTGGGCAAGTTTAGATCAACATTCCTCTCCTAGATACAATCAAATATATACCTACCTATGCCAAGTTTTTGAAAGATAATTGCACTCCAAAAAGGAAGACCAAAAACCTAGGAAAAGTACATCTTTCAAAGACAGTAAGCTCTATCATACAGAGCAAGCTACCTCCCAAGATGAAAGACCCAGACATGCCTCTAATTTCTGTAATTATTGATGATACTACTTTCAGCCATGCCTTTCTCAATCTCGATGCCTCAGTCAATATCATCCCCACTATTCTTTTTTAGGAATTTAAGATCGGTGATCTCAAACTTGTTGAGGTTACCCTACAATTAGCGAACCGATCTTCAATCAAACCCAAAGGGATTGTCAAGGATGTCCTTGTCAAGGTCCAAAACTGTGTCTTCCCAGTTGACTTTCTGGTCCTTGACATTAAGGTACCTGAATCTCTTATCAATGCCCCTATCATTCTTGGTCTACCCTTTCTGGCCACCACAAAAGCAAATATAAATTGCCATACTGGTAAATGGATATCACTTATGCATGCCAAACAATTACTCTAGAGATTTTCAATTTCTCTAGGAGATACCTTGATGATTGATAAATGCTAATTTATCATCATTCTTATGCACTAAAACAAACCTAGCTCTTAGGATTTTACTCTACAAACGGGTTTTTGGGTTGCATTTAGGCATAAATTAGGTTAGGCAAGCATTTTATTTTTTATTGTCTTTTCGAAGTGTTTTTGTGAGTGTTAGGGATTTACAGATTGGTAGATCTCTAAAACCGTAGCACTTGGGATGGCAACTGGTGAAGGAGAAGCCCAAACCAGCTAGAACTCAACTTTATCCAGCTCACCATAGTTGGAATCCAGCTCACTTGAACTAGGGTTAGCTCATCCTAACTCCATTCAGCCCATCTCAGCTGAATGGCAACTCAAGAGAGCTCATCTTAGCACACCTTAGCTCAAGTCAACTGAGATCCAGCTTAACTTAACTGAGTCTAGCTCATCTCAGCTCCCATTAGTTCACTCGGAGCTTTAGCTAGCTCAGCTGAGTTGACCGGAGTTCACCTCAACTCACGACTAGCTGCATCCAGCTCCACTCAACTCTAGCCATCTGAAGATGACTTCACCTTATCTCAGGAAGCTCAAGTCTAGCTCCTGAGGACTCAACTTAGCTCAACTTAGTTGAGCTAAGCTACCTTAGCTACTCCAACTAGATAGGTCATCCATGGGAGCATCAGACCTAGCTCACCTCAGCTCCTTTCAGCAGAAGCCAGCTTGCTTTAGCTTGGCTTAGCAGCTAGCAAAGAACTAGCAATCTAAGCCAACTAAAGTAGCTCCATGCAATCCTCTTCAGCAGCTATCAACTCCAATTTAGCTCCAAACTTCTTCTCTTCAGCTCCTCTCCTCTAACTCTAGCTCCAATTGCCTCCTCCTCTACTCTACTATTAACTAAGCTAATTTAGCTAGCTTAGCTTAGCTAAGCTCCAGTTCCCTTGGCCAACCAACAACCCAACCTAACCCTAACTCCACCTACATAAGCTCCCACTTCAAGTCCAACTAGCTACCTAATCCTAATCCAATTTGGTGCCACCATCATAGCCATCCTTTCACCCCTCAACTTCCTCCAAAAGACAATTAAGGTTGGCACCAAAACAACCCTTCTAAAATCCTTCCTTTTGGCTCCAACCTAAGTCCCCATCATGGCCATTGTTGAACTTATTTACGAAGCTACGCCAACGTGTTCGGTTTTGGAAAACCCGTCGTTGTAGTTCGAAAGCGAAGGATTCGTGTTCAACAAATAAAATTTATACCGAAATTAAAATTCCGGGTCGAACACAGGGAGGCGAACGTTTGATTTAAAAACTTCGCGTTTCTTTTTATTTTGTCACGAAGAAATTCAATTTAAACTATCTAAGTATCTACAACAAATAAAAGAGAGAGAGGGAGTAAGAGAGAGAGAAAGAATACTACACATGGAAATCAAAATGAGATGTAGAATAGACAGGGAATTTATCATAAAAGAGTTCGTTCGTTACAACTAGAAAACATAAAACAATTACTCTAGAAAGCATTAAAAGAATGGAGGGAGAAATGTCCTCCTCGACGATCGCTCGGAGGACGAATAGACTACTCTAGAAAGCACTAAATCTATACTAGAAAGCAGTAAAAAGAATAGAGAGAGAGAATCCTCCTCGACGGTCGCTTGGAGGATGAGCCGGACGGGACGACGCCTGGACGAAGGAGAACGAAGCGGGACGAAGGAGGACGAAGCAGAAGAACGGGAACGAAGCAGCACGCCGTCGTCGTCGCGGGATCCACTTCCGAAGGGGGACGAAAATTTGGACTTTATCTCGCGAGAAGCATCCCGGGTGTGGGACAAGCTTCTCTTGAGCTTTGGAGAGGTAGAGAGGAGAAGGAAGGGATGAAAATTTCGTATGGAGGGGGTCTCCTTTTATAGTTGCAAGGAGTGGGGGCAAAATGGACATTACATCTTCAAAATAATAAATAAGGGGTCTTTAGTGACGGATAAAACCGTCGCTAAAGCCCCGACGTCGCCGTCGCCGCCGCGCCCACGCGCGCCCGCTCGGCTGCCCGCGCGCGTAATGCCTACGCACGTCCACGTCGTCTCAGCCGTCCGATCGCGAGATCGGACGGCTTAGAACGCGTCCGCGCCCGCTGCGTAGCGCACCGCCCGCGTGTGATCGCGCGTTCACCAGAGCGTCCAATTGCGCATCGGCGCTATCGGGCGCGCGCGGCCGCTGGATCTTCATCTGACGCTCGTGCGCGCCCGCTCGCCCGCGCCTTTCACCCCCTCACCGCGGCTCGAACCCGCGACCTCCACTTCGCCCGCAGCTGCGTCGCCGCTGTGCTACGCGTGCGAAATGGTCGCGCGGACGCTTTTAAGCGCGAGCGACCGCAGCCGTTGGATCGAGATCCAACGGCGGAGAGGAGACGGTGCGCGGTCTTCACAAAACTCCTGCGGCCGATTGGGCGGCTGGGATGGCGCCACGTGGCACCATCTTGGCCATCCATCTTCTGGAAGTTGTACATGGTGCCACGGATGTCGGATTGACTCGATTTTTGTGTCGTTGGGCTGCGATCGTCGATCCGAATTCATCCGTGTGGTCGGATTTGCCATCTGAAGTGCGGATTTACACCATCCTGGCCCTTGATCTTCTAGGGTTCCCCGGTCTCTATCTGATGCTACGGATGCCTGATTAGGGCGATCTTGGAGTCGTTGAACTCCAATCGTCGCCCTGATCACATCCATACGGTTGGATCTTTGATCCGAGGCCCCGATAAAATATTTGCCCTGTCCAAGCACATAAAAGGAGACAATTAACCTCCATTTTATTCAAACTACTCTAAATGCAAGATGATGCATGTAATGCAATATTTATATCATGAAATGCAATCCTATGCTTAAGAACATGCATAAATAGACATTTTAAGTAGTGTAAATGTGTTTACATCATACCCCCATGCCTATCTTTTGCTAGTCCCTAGCAAAAACTATATGCTATTTATAAAAGAATTAGGTTAGATTATTTGGACCTGAGTCACTTTCAATCATTAAGAAATTGTCTACTTAGGAACTGAACTTTCAAAGACACAACAGTGCCCGGGTATCAGCCAAAATGCAGACTGCCTCAAGCCTCGCCTTATTCAAAGAAAATTTTCTTTTTCTGTTTTTACTCTCTTTTTTTTTTTTTGGATTTTCAAATTTTAGGGTTTAAGAGTGGCTTTCTACGGCCATTCAACTCACCCAAGATTTGATGAGAACCCTAAGTTTTAAGCATCTTATTGTGATTGTGATAGACTCGTTGACCGGCAATTAAAACGGACTTCGGATTTCTACGCCTCTAGGTGACCTCAAAAAGAATTCTGCCTAAAGGTGTATCTTTACAACCGGTAGCTTTCTCCCTACTTTTATTTTTTTAACGGGGTCAACACAAGGGTGAATCCAGTGTATATCTCCCCGATTTATTCTACTTCTCCGCTTCTTCCTAAGTGTTTTGGGAATTTTTAGTGCATTTTCTGAGCTGGGTTCTGGACAACCGGTCGATGAGCTGTTACCACCGACAACTTGCCAGCCATACTCGTGCGGCGAAGTGTGGCTTATTTCTTTTTGTTCTTTTCTCCTTTTCGATTTTTTTTTTTTTTTTAAGTAGGTGGCTTCCCTGGTCTAAGATTTACCTAAAGGCAGCAAAAAGAGAAAGGCCCAGTGACTGGGCTCTGGACAACCCACCTATGGGCTGTTACCCACGATAACTTGCCAACCATATCACCCTAGAAGGTTCATTAGCTACCCAATTTCCGTTAAAATCGCCAAACAACGAGTCAGTGCAAAGAAAGTGTGTAGATGCTTAAAACTCAAAATTCCCTTAAATCAGAGGGCGGGTTGACAAGTCGTGTACTTATCACCCAAACTTATTTATTCCAATTATAATAAAATTTAGGTTGGCGAGAACTCGAAAAACAAATCAACATTTTAGTGGATACATAGGCTGATTAAGTCCAAAGACCTGAAGGGTCTTTGTGTTCAAACCATAATATAGTATTTCTTAAGATCGAAAATTTTCTTAAACCCAAATTCTCTTTCCTAATTTTGATTTTTTTTTTTTTTAATAAAACAAATCTACGGAGCTGACGAATGAATTCAAAGATAAATATCCACCCCCCCATGCCTATCTAATGCAATGTCCTCATTGTATTAAAAAGACATAAAACAGAGTGGAAAAGCGTAGAAAGCACCTGAATTGCGTGGATATCGGGTCTGCTCCGAGATGAAAATGAAAAAGAACTGTATATGTGCTGAGTTTAGTGCCTTCAGCTAGGCACACTATACAAAGAAAAGAAATGAAGAATTCAGAAGTGCAGGTCAAAATTAGAATAGACAGAAGAATCCTCCGACCTGTCAACAGAGGTCCACAGATGTGGACCAGATTGTGGTGCAGACCCACACCCCATAATCGAGAATATCTTAGGTTCTGGATAAAAATTACCCAAAACCTAAAATCAGAATGCAAGCGGGGTCGGGCCTGCGATTTGTGAGGATGCAACCCAAGGCCAAAATGTCGGGTTACAGAGAATTGAAGCTCAAAAGGATAATCGTTAAATGTGTGCTTGAGTTTGACATCCTCGAAACAACTGTCGTAAGGGTTCTGATTTGATGGTTTCAGCTTAAAAGGAACCCTTCGACTCAATCTTCCATATCCTCCAAAATTAACTTCCCAAATTAGAACTTCCCCGCTCCTATCCTCCTCATTAAGTGTATCAAATTCCAAGACCTCTTGTATATTCATCACCCCATCTGAAATCTCCAAGTCTAGATGATGTGGCAAAATCAAAATTGACTTGGGTCTAATTATCTCAGAATTAGAATCATCAATAAGCTCAACAGGGTGTAACTGATAATCAGGGCATTGAATTAATTCCTCCAGAAAATGCGATTCTGGATCCGTATCGTGTGCCCTAATAAGATCAGTTTCCTCAGTTATTGGGCTATCAAATGATCTATCAGATTCCTCAGGCCCAATCGTCTCACAAAAATCGTGATCTGAAAACTCGTGTGAGACTTCGCAACTTGAATCTTCACCATCAAAGAAATCAGGATCCGTATCAATGTATGTCCCAAAATCAGTTGTCACTTTGTGTTCCCAGGAGACATACGTTTTCTCGTAACCTGGCTCAGGGATCTCAGGTGAAGAAATCAGATCATCCTTAATTGGTTGCTTTAATTCAATCTGGTCAGCCTCGTAACACATGTTCCCCCCAACAGGTGCCTGAGCGGGTTCTGTCATTGGCTTTCCTGAAGAGGGTTCATCCTGGGAATCATCCCAAGATTGAATCAAAGCAACCACGAATCTCATCCTCAATTTCGCTAATTTCCCAAGTAGAAACTCACCCGGGTTCTTATCATTAACATCCTGGAGCCAATCCAACAAAGACTTGTTTAAATCATCAATCATTTCAATCAGGGGCTCCAATCTCTCAATGCAAGGTATTGGCTGAACTTCTAAAGATTGTATGATATTTCTCAAGTTAGCCAGAACCTTATCTTGAACCTGATTAACCTGAACCAAATGAGTTGGTTCAGGATTGGGCGGGTTTGACGTCAAAGCAGAGGAATTAACGAATTGAGATTCGTTATACCCTTCCTGAAAATAGGTCATTTCAGAATGTTCAAAGGATGGTGATGACCTAAAGGCAGTGAAATCAGAGGATGGGTAAGGATCAGTGTATCCTTCTTGATTGTAGATCGTATTAGGTTGTTCATGAAAGGAGGACGATCTATAATCGATGCAACTCTGAGAAGGATAGAATTGAGAATCAAAGTGTTCAGGGTTAGACCCTAAACACGGGGGTCCGGAATTGTATCCCCAATCCGAATTATCCCAACTAACTGATGGTCGATTACAATACGAGTTGGGATAATCGTCATGTTGAGGATAATTTACAACAGGAGGGAAAGAGCGGGAATGCGTGAAATATGTGGAAGGATTCATGAGACACGGGAGGAAGAAAGGTACCCTGCAATACAAACAATCAAACCTGTCCTTAAATGGGTTAGCCTACTGACCTACAGACTCCCAAAACCCATCTTGAGATAAAGGAACGATTTGATCTACTTCTGTCTGTTCAATCCAACCAGTTAGAAGGAGGGACTGGGGAGAAGGTTCTTCCTTCGGCTTCCGCCTCCGGTTCCTAGTGTACCCCCCAGCCGCGATCGTTTGACTCTGCTCCCCTAGCTAGACATCAGATTGAACAGTAGAAACAGACTAATCGAAAATAATCTCGTTCTGAGTTCTGAAGAGCGAGTCCAACCCTTAAGGCCAACGTCTACTCTGTTTTATTTAGGGCTAGGTTTGAATGTGCTTTGGAATGTGATGGGCCTTTTAAATGGGTTGTGCCCTTAATGATTGATTGCTTTGTGTGTGCGTGCACAACCAGTGGTTTTCAAGCAAGATTATTTTTGATGTGGTGAATTTTAAGGTTCAAATCTTGCTTAGTAGCTTTTAGGATTCATCTTTAGGTGTTTTCAATCAAGTTTCATTGGCACACCAGGTTTTGCAAGCACAGGTGAAGATATTTTCCTTTAAAGTTTAAAAAGAATGTGGAGTGCCTGGTAGATCCCTAAGAGTTGAACCTAATTGGCAGCTACTTGATGAGTTGATTTTATTTGAAGTGGTGCGGCCCAAACAACTCAAACAACTGGCCTGATGCACCACCTAATTAGGCACACAAATGATTACCCAATCTGATTTCTACTCGATTATGTGTTTGGATGTGTGTACCGGCTCCTAAGATTGGTTTACCGGTTGAGTTAGAAAATCAGATGAGGTTGTGTACCTCTGTGAGATTTTTTTTTTATTTTTTTTCTTTTTTTTAATGTGGGGGTTGGAGTGAGTATGGATGTCAAACAACAAACAATCTAACCTTAGAGTTTATAAGAACACCTAGGTTGATTGATGTTTGAATTATTATGTGATGAAATAAAATCTAATGGGTGGGAGGTGGGGGATAACTTACAAAACCTTCCACAGCACTTTACTCCGATCTACCGCTTTTGCCTGTCTCGAAAGAGTACCTGCAATTACAATAAGAAAGGAGAAAAGTGAGGTAAATGATTTGTAAGTTACAAAACGCAAAGAGAAATCAAAGAGCGTTGCCTCCCCGGCAACGGCGCCAAAATGTTGAACTTATTTACGAAGCTACGCCAACGTGTTCGGTTTTGGAAAACCCGTCGTTGTAGTTCGAAAGCGAAGGATTCGTGTTCAACAAATAAAATTTATACCGAAATTAAAATTCCGGGTCGAACACAGGGAGGCGAACGTTTGATTTAAAAACTTCGCGTTTCTTTTTATTTTGTCACGAAGAAATTCAATTTAAACTATCTAAGTATCTACAACAAATAAAAGAGAGAGAGGGAGTAAGAGAGAGAGAAAGAATACTACACATGGAAATCAAAATGAGATGTAGAATAGACAGGGAATTTATCATAAAAGAGTTCGTTCGTTACAACTAGAAAACATAAAACAATTACTCTAGAAAGCATTAAAAGAATGGAGGGAGAAATGTCCTCCTCGACGATCGCTCGGAGGACGAATAGACTACTCTAGAAAGCACTAAATCTATACTAGAAAGCAGTAAAAAGAATAGAGAGAGAGAATCCTCCTCGATGGTCGCTTGGAGGACGAGCCGGACGGGACGACGCCTGGACGAAGGAGAAGGAAGTGGGACGAAGGAGGACGAAGCAGAAGAATGGGAACGAAGCAGCACGCCGTCGTCGTCGCGGGATCCACTTCCGAAGGGGGACGAAAATTTGGACTTTATCTCGCGAGAAGCATCCCGGGTGTGGGACAAGCTTCTCTTGAGCTTTGGAGAGGTAGAGAGGAGAAGGAAGGGATGAAAATTTCGTATGGAGGGGGTCTCCTTTTATAGTTGCAAGGAGTGGGGGCAAAATGGACATTACATCTTCAAAATAATAAATAAGGGGTCTTTAGTGACGGATAAAACCGTCGCTAAAGCCCCGACGTCGCCGTCGCCGCCGCGCCCACGCGCGCCCGCTCGGCTGCCCGCGCGCGTAATGCCTACGCACGTCCACGTCGTCTCAGCCGTCCGATCGCGAGATCGGACGGCTTAGAACGCGTCCGCGCCCGCTGCGTAGCGCACCGCCCGCGTGTGATCGCGCGTTCACCAGAGCGTCCAATTGCGCATCGGCGCTATCGGGCGCGCGTGGCCGCTGGATCTTCATCTGACGCTCGTGCGCGCCCGCTCGCCCGCGCCTTTCACCCCCTCACCGCGGCTCGAACCCGCGACCTCCACTTCGCCCGCAGCTGCGTCGCTGCTGCGCTACGCGTGCGAAATGGTCGCGCGGACGCTTTTAAGCGCGAGCGACCGCAGCCGTTGGATCGAGATCCAACGGCGGAGAGGAGACGGTGCGCGGTCTTCACAAGACTCCTGCGGCCGATTGGGCGGCTGGGATGGCGCCACGTGGCACCATCTTGGCCGTCCATCTTCTGGAAGTTGTACATGGTGCCACGGATGTCGGATTGACTCGATTTTTGTGTCGTTGGGCTGCGATCGTCGATCCGAATTCATCCGTGTGGTCGGATTTGCCATCTGAAGTGCGGATTTACACCATCCTGGCCCTTGATCTTCTAGGGTTCCCCGGTCTCTATCTGATGCTACGGATGCCTGATTAGGGCGATCTTGGAGTCGTTGAACTCCAATCGTCGCCCTGATCACATCCATACGGTTGGATCTTTGATCCGAGGCCCCGATAAAATATTTGCCCTGTCCAAGCACATAAAAGGAGATAATTAACCTCCATTTTATTCAAACTACTCTAAATGCAAGATGATGCATGTAATGCAATATTTATATCATGAAATGCAATCCTATGGTTAAGAACATGCATAAATAGACATTTTAAGTAGTGTAAATGTGTTTACATCATACCCCCATGCCTATCTTTTGCTAGTCCCTAGCAAAAACTATATGCTATTTATAAAAGAATTAGGTTAGATTATTTGGACCTGAGTCACTTTCAATCATTAAGAAATTGTCTACTTAGGAACTGAACTTTCAAAGACACAACAGTGCCCGGGTATCAGCCAAAATGCAGACCGCCTCAAGCCTCGCCTTATTCAAAGAAAATTTTCTTTTTCTGTTTTTACTCTCTTTTTTTTTTTTGGATTTTCAAATTTTAGGGTTTAAGAGTGGCTTTCTACGGCCATTCAACTCACCCAAGATTTGATGAGAACCCTAAGTTTTAAGCATCTTATTGTGATTGTGATAGACTCGTTGACCGGCAATTAAAACGGACTTCGGATTTCTACGCCTCTAGGTGACCTCAAAAAGAATTCTGCCTAAAGGTGTATCTTTACAACCGGTAGCTTTCTCCCTACTTTTATTTTTTTAACGGGGTCAACACAAGGGTGAATCCAGTGTATATCTCCCCGGTTTATTCTACTTCTCCGCTTCTTCCTAAGTGTTTTGGGAATTTTTAGTGCATTTTCTGAGCTGGGTTCTGGACAACCGGTCGATGAGCTGTTACCACCGACAACTTGCCAGCCATACTCGTGCGGCGAAGTGTGGCTTATTTCTTTTTGTTCTTTTCTCCTTTTTGATTTTTTTTTTTTTTTTAAGTAGGTGGCTTCCCTGGTCTAAGATTGACCTAAAGGCAGCAAAAAGAGAAAGGTCCAGTGACTGGGCTCTGGACAACCTACCTATGGGCTGTTACCCACGATAACTTGCCAGCCATATCACCCTAGAAGGTTCATTAGCTACCCAATTTCCGTTAAAATCGCCAAACAACGAGTCAGTGCAAAGAAAGTGTGTAGATGCTTAAAACTCAAAATTCCCTTAAATCAGAGGGCGGGTTGACAAGTCGTGTACTTATCACCCAAACTTATTTATTCCAATTATAATAAAATTTAGGTTGGCGAGAACTCGAAAAACAAATCAACATTTTAGTGGATACATAGGCTGATTAAGTCCAAAGACCTGAAGGGTCTTTGTGCTCAAACCATAATATAGTATTTCTTAAGATCGAAAATTTTCTTAAACCCAAATTCTCTTTCCTAATTTTGATTTTTTTTTTTTTTTAATAAAACAAATATACAGAGCTGACGAATGAATTCAAAGATAAATATCCACCCCCCCATGCCTATCTAATGCAATGTCCTCATTGTATTAAAAAGACATAAAACAGAGTGGAAAAGCGTAGAAAGCACCTGAATTGCGTGGATATCGGGTCTGCTCCGAGATGAAAATGAAAAAGAACTGTATATGTGCTGAGTTTAGTGCCTTCAGCTAGGCACACTATACAAAGAAAAGAAATGAAGAATTCAGAAGTGCAGGTCAAAATTAGAATAGACAGAAGAATCCTCCGACCTGTCAACAGAGGTCCACAGATGTGGACCAGATTGTGGTGCAGACCCACACCCCATAATCGAGAATATCTTAGGTTCTGGATAAAAATTACCCAAAACCTAAAATCAGAATGCAAGCGGGGTCGGGCCTGCGATTTGTGAGGATGCAACCCAAGGCCAAAATGTCGGGTTACAGAGAATTGAAGCTCAAAAGGATAATCGTTAAATGTGTGCTTGAGTTTGACATCCTCGAAACAACTGTCGTAAGGGTTCTGATTTGATGGTTTCAGCTTAAAAGGAACCCTTCGACTCAATCTTCCATATCCTCCAAAATTAACTTCCCAAATTAGAACTTCCCCGCTCCTATCCTCCCCATTAAGTGTATCAAATTCCAAGACCTCTTGTATATTCATCACCCCGTCTGAAATCTCCAAGTCTAGATGATGTGGCAAAATCAAAATTGACTTGGGTCTAATTATCTCAGAATTAGAATCATCAATAAGCTCAACAGGGTGTAACTGATAATCAG
Organism: Thalassia testudinum; assembly: GCA_037157565.1. Taxonomy (NCBI): domain Eukaryota; kingdom Viridiplantae; phylum Streptophyta; class Magnoliopsida; order Alismatales; family Hydrocharitaceae; genus Thalassia; species Thalassia testudinum. The sequence continues at coordinate 104,456,950 of JAZHRO010000063.1, forward strand.
GGCATTGAATTAATTCCTCCAGAAAATGCGATTCTGGATCCGTATCGTGTGCCCTAATAAGATCAGTTTCCTCAGTTATTGGGCTATCAAATGATCTATCAGATTCCTCAGGCCCAATCGTCTCACAAAAATCGTGATCTGAAAACTCGTGTGAGACTTCGCAACTTGAATCTTCACCATCAAAGAAATCAGGATCCGTATCAATGTATGTCCCAAAATCAGTTGTCACTTTGTGTTCCCAGGAGACATACGTTTTCTCGTAACCCGGCTCAGGGATCTCAGGTGAAGAAATCAGATCATCCTTAATTGGTTGCTTTAATTCAATCTGGTCAGCCTCGTAACACATGTTCCCCCCAACAGGTGCCTGAGCGGGTTCTGTCATTGGCTTTCCTGAAGAGGGTTCATCCTGGGAATCATCCCAAGATTGAATCAAAGCAACCACGAATCTCATCCTCAATTTCGCTAATTTCCCAAGTAGAAACTCACCCGGGTTCTTATCATTAACATCCTGGAGCCAATCCAACAAAGACTTGTTTAAATCATCAATCATTTCAATCAGGGGCTCCAATCTCTCAATGCAAGGTATTGGCTGAACTTCTAAAGATTGTATGATATTTCTCAAGTTAGCCAGAACCTTATCTTGAACCTGATTAACCTGAACCAAATGAGTTGGTTCAGGATTGGGTGGGTTTGACGTCAAAGCAGAGGAATTAACGAATTGAGATTCGTTATACCCTTCCTGAAAATAGGTCATTTCAGAATGTTCAAAGGATGGTGATGACCTAAAGGCAGTGAAATCAGAGGATGGGTAAGGATCAGTGTATCCTTCTTGATTGTAGATCGTATTAGGTTGTTCATGAAAGGAGGACGATCTATAATCGATGCAACTCTGAGAAGGATAGAATTGAGAATCAAAGTGTTCAGGGTTAGACCCTAAACACGGGGGTCCGGAATTGTATCCCCAATCCGAATTATCCCAACTAACTGATGGTCGATTACAATACGAGTTGGGATAATCGTCATGTTGAGGATAATTTACAACAGGAGGGAAAGAGCGGGAATGCGTGTAATATGTGGAAGGATTCATGAGACACGGGAGGAAGAAAGGTACCCTGCAATACAAACAATCAAACCTGTCCTTAAATGGGTTAGCCTACTGACCTACAGACTCCCAAAACCCGTCTTGAGATAAAGGAACGATTTGATCTACTTCTGTCTGTTCAATCCAACCAGTTAGAAGGAGGGACTGGGGAGAAGGTTCTTCCTTCGGCTTCCGCCTCCGGTTCCTAGTGTACCCCCCAGCCGCGATCGTTTGACTCTGCTCCCCTAGCTAGACATCAGATTGAACAGTAGAAACAGACTAATCGAAAATAATCTCGTTCTGAGTTCTGAAGAGCGAGTCCAACCCTTAAGGCCAACGTCTACTCTGTTTTATTTAGGGCTAGGTTTGAATGTGCTTTGGAATGTGATGGGCCTTTTAAATGGGTTGTGCCCTTAATGATTGATTGCTTTGTGTGTGCGTGCACAACCAGTGGTTTTCAAGCAAGATTATTTTTGATGTGGTGAATTTTAAGGTTCAAATCTTGCTTAGTAGCTTTTAGGATTCATCTTTAGGTGTTTTCAATCAAGTTTCATTGGCACACCAGGTTTTGCAAGCACAGGTGAAGATATTTTCCTTTAAAGTTTAAAAAGAATGTGGAGTGCCTGGTAGATCCCTAAGAGTTGAACCTAATTGGCAGCTACTTGATGAGTTGATTTTATTTGAAGTGGTGCGGCCCAAACAACTCAAACAACTGGCCTGATGCACCACCTAATTAGGCACACAAATGATTACCCAATCTGATTTCTACTCGATTATGTGTTTGGATGTGTGTACCGGCTCCTAAGATTGGTTTACCGGTTGAGTTAGAAAATCAGATGAGGTTGTGTACCTCTGTGAGATTTTTTTTTTATTTTTTTTCTTTTTTTTAATGTGGGGGTTGGAGTGAGTATGGATGTCAAACAACAAACAATCTAACCTTAGAGTTTATAAGAACACCTAGGTTGATTGATGTTTGAATTATTATGTGATGAAATAAAATCTAATGGGTGGGAGGTGGGGGATAACTTACAAAACCTTCCACAGCACTTTACTCCGATCTACCGCTTTTGCCTGTCTCGAAAGAGTACCTGCAATTACAATAAGAAAGGATAAAAGTGAGGTAAATGATTTGTAAGTTACAAAACGCGAAGAGAAATCAAAGAGCGTTGCCTCCCCGGCAACGGCGCCAAAATGTTGAACTTATTTACGAAGCTACGCCAACGTGTTCGGTTTTGGAAAACCCGTCGTTGTAGTTCGAAAGCGAAGGATTCGTGTTCAACAAATAAAATTTATACCGAAATTAAAATTCCGGGTCGAACACAGGGAGGCGAACGTTTGATTTAAAAACTTCGCGTTTCTTTTTATTTTGTCACGAAGAAATTCAATTTAAACTATCTAAGTATCTACAACAAATAAAAGAGAGAGAGGGAGTAAGAGAGAGAGAAAGAATACTACACATGGAAATCAAAATGAGATGTAGAATAGACAGGGAATTTATCATAAAAGAGTTCGTTCGTTACAACTAGAAAACATAAAACAATTACTCTAGAAAGCATTAAAAGAATGGAGGGAGAAATGTCCTCCTCGACGATCGCTCGGAGGACGAATAGACTACTCTAGAAAGCACTAAATCTATACTAGAAAGCAGTAAAAAGAATAGAGAGAGAGAATCCTCCTCGACGGTCGCTTGGAGGACGAGCCGGACGGGACGACGCCTGGACGAAGGAGAACGAAGCGGGACGAAGGAGGACGAAGCAGAAGAACGGGAACGAAGCAGCACGCCGTCGTCGTCGCGGGATCCACTTCCGAAGGGGGACGAAAATTTGGACTTTATCTCGCGAGAAGCATCCCGGGTGTGGGACAAGCTTCTCTTGAGCTTTGGAGAGGTAGAGAGGAGAAGGAAGGGATGAAAATTTCGTATGGAGGGGGTCTCCTTTTATAGTTGCAAGGAGTGGGGGCAAAATGGACATTACATCTTCAAAATAATAAATAAGGGGTCTTTAGTGACGGATAAAACCGTCGCTAAAGCCCCGACGTCGCCGTCGCCGCCGCGCCCACGCGCGCCCGCTCGGCTGCCCGCGCGCGTAACGCCTACGCACGTCCGCGTCGTCTCAGCCATCCGATCGCGAGATCGGACGGCTTAGAACGCGTCCGCGCCCGCTGCGTAGCGCACCGCCCGCGTGTGATCGCGCGTTCACCAGAGCGTCCAATTGCGCGTCGGCGCTATCGGGCGCGCGCGGCCGTTGGATCTTCATCTGACGCCCGTGCGCGCCCGCTCGCCCGCGCCTTCCACCCCCTCACCGCGGCTCGAACCCGCGACCTCCGCTTCGCCCGCAGCTGCGTCGCCGCTACGCTACGCGGGCGAAATGGTCGCGCGGACGCTTTTAAGCGCGAGCGACCGCAGCCGTTGGATCGAGATCCAACGGTGGAGAGGAGACGGTGCGCGGTCTTCACAAGACTCCTGCGGCCGATTGGGCGGCTGGGATGGCGCCACGTGGCGCCATCTTGGCCGTCCATCTTCTGGAAGTTGTAGATGGTGCCACGGATGTCGGATTGACTCGATTTTTGTGTCGTTGGGCTGCGATCGTCGATCCGAATTCATCCGTGTGGTCGGATTTGCCATCTGAAGTGCGGATTTACACCATCCTGGCCCTTGATCTTCTAGGGTTCCCCGGTCTCTATCTGATGCTACGGATGCCTGATTAGGGCGATCTTGGAGTCGTTGAACTCCAATCGTCGCCCTGATCACAACCATACGGTTGGATCTTTGATCCGAGACCCCGATAAAATATTTGCCCTGTCCAAGCACATAAAAGGAGACAATTAACCTCCATTTTATTCAAACTACTCTAAATGCAAGATGATGCATGTAATGCAATATTTATATCATGAAATGCAATCCTATGCTTAAGAACATGCATAAATAGACATTTTAAGTGGTGTAAATGTGTTTACATCAGCCATCCATCCATCCACCAAATACATCCCAACCCTTCACCTAACCCCCTTCTAGAAGGCCAATTTTTGTGCCAACTGAAGGGGCACCTAGGGTGGTAACCACCACCCTTAAGTTGATACCAAACCCTAGTAGCCCTAGGATCTATTAACTACCTTAGAATCCTATCCTAGCCATCCACTCCAAAAGCCACCAATACCCCCATCCTACTCTATAAAAGGACCCTTAACCACCACCATTTTTTCCATCCTCCATTAGTGTTAACTCTACACTATATCCACCTACAACTTACAGCCAAGAAGAAAGATGAGAGAAGAAGATTAAGGGGGCATCCTACCCGCCCCCTTGGTGCCTTCTTCCCCTTCTCTCTTCATCATGTGCCACGCCAAGAAGGAGGAGAATTCCATCACTAGGAGGATGGCTAGGCAAAGGAGGAGTTTTTACAATGGACGTCCACCCTTGGGAGAAGCAAGTGCATGCCCCCCCTTGGGCTTGCAACTATCTTGCAGGACACCTTCCTAGAGGAGCCTTTCTAGGAAGGAGAAGAAGGAGTCCTCTTTTCAAGTCAAGGAGCTACTAGGCTTGGAGCAAGAAGCCCCCTCTTCTTCACCATTTTATCTAGAGGATTTGTGCTTTTATTTTCTTGTCTTTTCAAGTAGAGTAGAAGCACTCTATAGGTTTTGTGTAAACAATTTCCTTTAACTCAAGCTGCCTTCAGTTATCTTTTTGTTGCATAGTCTTTTAGAATTTTTGTCTAGCATTTTTTTCAATCCCTCTACCTAATTACTCTAGGCCTCCATGTGCCTAAGGTGAGTTCAGGGAGAGGCTCTACTTGTCACCTTAGTAGTAGTGTAGTGATTTAGGTGTAGACTATTTTCTCGCTATCAACAATTTCCGTATTTCCCGTCATTTCAAACCATAAAAATTATATATTCAAAAACACCAAAAAGAAAGTTGATTTCCATTTTGAAGAAGGAGATTCAATTTTGCAAACATAATGCCTCCTTAGACAACCCTAGATACTTCCCTATCTAGGTCTTAGAAATTTAAGAGTTGGTTGGTTTTACGAGTTACAATGACGTATTTTACAAACCGCGTAAAATCCGTACCACTTTTTGGCGTCGTTGCTGGGGAGGCACGGCTTTGCATTCATTTATTTCTCTTACTTGTTAAGTGGATCTCATCCCCTTTTCTCACTTTCTCTTGTGTGTGCAGGAACTACTGGAAGAAGGCAGGATTTTGGAAGCGAGAGCTAAAAGTCCCTTTTCTTCCCTAAGATTTTAGGTTGGTTCCTATTTTATGGTCACATAAATCATTAAAATGCCAAAAAAATATTAAACTTGGCTTTCAGGATCCTAAACAACTTAATTAAGTGGAGTGGTACAATTTAAAACTCATTTGTTGCTTTTTTTGCCACTTAACACCACTCCACTTCAAGTGTTGGTGTTTTGATTTTCGGGTCCAGACTTCTGTTTGGAATTCAAAAACCAATTCCTGACACCATAGGCCTCCTAAAATCTTAAAATTTTACTCAATGATTTTAATTCAAATAAGGAACAACTATTTCAAACTTCATACTAATTAGCTTTGTAATTAATTTTTAAAAATTTGTGGACTGCATAGGGGTCACACCCTCTTATCTTCTTATTTTGCTACTGTCCATGAATTTTAGGAATTTTTATACTCATCTAATTTTTGTGAAATTTATATTTCTAGAATTATTGTGAAATTCTACACATCATATAAAATCACAAAAATTTCCTGAGGTCGGTGGTGGTACCGAAAAGTACAAAATATCTTTGGGTATCATTTCTGGACTTTGACACCAACACAAAGAAAAATGCTAAAACAATATCAAAAAAAATTTTTTAAATCCTAAAAAAATATTTTCTTGAATCCTTGTTTGATTTTACATAAAGTGGTCATGTTGTTTGAGTTTTTTGGATCACTACTTAACACAGAATGACTAAAACAAATTCATTGGTAGTTAATTTTCTGTCTTAGGATCAATTGAATTAGGGTTTTCTTTCCATTTCTAGAAACCCAATTTAAAAAAGAAATATATTTTCACGCATACAACTTAATTTCTTTTTTGTTGTGGATTTCAAAACTTGTTTGAAACCTTAAAAAGGAAACCTTAAAACACATTAACCTAAATCAAATCCTAAAATACAGAAATACATCAAATTGTGTGACAACTTGAATTGCATTGGAATCACCTACCAATTCCTACACACACACAAAAATTGAAATAATAGGGCAATACCCCAATCAATGCCCTCCACATTCCGTGTGCACTATAGTTGCATAGACCTAATTAAAAATTGTAGCAATTTAACCCCTAAGGTTTCATCAACTTAGGCTTTCTAAGTAGGTCTTAAGTTTTCTCTAGTTAATACCAATTCTATCATCTATAGCTGGTGTCAGGCTGAGGGGTCGTGTCAAACGACTAGGAGTGAGTCTACACAAGCCCCTGGGGATTTTCTTGGTAAATGCTTGGGCCCAACCCTCCCCTAATGCAACTTGGCCAGATTTGTTGATAGAACGGCTATTCACTATTGATTTCTTATTTCCTAGGTAGATCAAGTCTTAGGTTAAATTTTTAGGGAGTCACATTTAAGTTAGGTCTAGAATTTTGTTTGATTGATTGCACACGTTCTCTCATCTCCATCTCTTTTCCTCCCATCCCATTCTTCCCTTGTATGCATGGGCGACGGTCTCAAAATCCGCACTTGGAGGGATCATTTGATTTTGCCCTCCGCACAAAAAGACCACTTTTTCCATCTTCTTCTTTTGAAAAAATGGAAAATCAACAAAACAAGTCCACTAACCCTTCCACTTCCACCTCTAATCCCACTTCTAATCACAATTCTGACCCTTCCACCCAAAACCCCCCCAGCTTTGACTTCCCACATTTGGAGCTTCCTAATGCTGATTTGCCTCAATCACAACATCAAGGCCCCTAGCCTGATCTCTACACCTTGATGGATGAGTAGATTGCAAAACTTAATGCCAATCAACAAGTGTTGACTAGGAATATCAAAATCCTAGCCAACCAAAGGCCAAACCCACCACCTCATCAGCAACTTGTCGTTCCTCTAAAAGATTTTTATGATCCTTCCTCTTATGAGGAACAACCAAGGGTGGTCATACCTGAGGGGGACTTCGAGATCAAGCTGGCGATTCTGAATTTAATTAAGCATTTCCATGGCCTTCCTAGGGAAGATCGTTCAACCACCTTGAAGAACTCACTCTCCTTGCACAAACAACTCGATCCGGAAATGTGCAAGGAGACCTTTCCCTGATGCAGCTATTCCCATTATCTCTTAAAGATAAGGCCGCTTATTGGTTCAGGACCATTGGCCCACCAATCACTACATGGCCTCAGCTCAAGAGCGCCTTCCTTAGGAAATTCTTTCCCATAGGTTGTACTAATTCCCTGTGAAGATCTATTACGACCTTTCAACAAAAATCTGGCGAGACATTACATGATTCTTGGGAAAGATTTCAAGATCTCCTAAGAAGTTGCCCACACCACAAGATTCCTTTATGGCAACTCGTGCAGATCTTCTATCACGGATTAGAAGATCAAATCCGATGTTTTCGTCTACTCCTCGTGTGGTGGCAATTTCTTGAATAAGGATGCTGAGAGTGCCTACAACCTATTTGAAGAAATGGGTGAAAACTCATTTAATCAAGCTTCCATGAACACATTTTGCAGAACTTCAAACCCGTAGTTCGGTGTTCATGTAGTATGCACCCAATATATTCCTGTAACCCAAGATGATCTTCAAATGATTGCACAAAAACTCGACCAGATGCATGTTAATCAAAAGAAAATTGAGGAAAGACTTGCCACACCAATCCAAGCTCCACACAGTCCACATCTGACCCAACCTAACATTCCACGAAGAGAAAATTTGCATAATCTCAACACTAGCCCTATTGATTATTACCAATATTCTGAGGCTGTTTAAGATTCACTAGGGAATTATAACTATCCAAACCCTAACCCCGCTCAAAATATTTCTGTCATCTACGAGCTATTTAGAAATTCCTTCAACCAGAAGAATTACCCGAGTCACTCCTGGAATAACCCGGTTCCTCCCCAACCTTCAAATCAATTTAACGGGTATGGGTCGAATCCAACCTTTCATCCTCAGCCATCCCAACAAGACAGTAATGACCAAATGATGAGAACCCTGCAGGAAATGCAGACAAAGATGACGGAAGTAACTCGCACTATCACAAATCTGAATAGTCAGATTGGGGTTACTCCAACTCAAAGACCTACAGGGCATTTGCCCTCCCAACCCATGCCCAACCCTAATCACCAGAGGAACCAGTATCCGAGCAGAAATCAAAACTACACGAATCAGCCTCCTACTAATCCACCACCTCAACAGTCTCCGAGGTTTCCACAATAATAGGCCCCCCCACCTCCTCCAAATAATAATCCAACTACACATGCAGTTACGTTGAGAAGTGGGGAAACCACCACTGATCCCGAGCCTTCACAAAAACCTAGTGAAATCCACATTCCAGTGTAAATTGACTTTGCACTCCCCCATCAGGAAGAAAAAGAAACACAAAAATCTCAGAACACGACTCCTATCCCTTTTGCACAAGCTCTCCACCCCACCACTAATTGAAAAAAGAAATCTAAGCCCACCACAAAAGAACTCATGGATTTATTCAAGCAAGTTCAAATCAATATCCCTCTCCTAGATGCAATCAAGTAAGGACCTGCCTATGCCAAATTTTTGAAGGAGATCTGTACTCTGAAAAGGCAGGACAAAAATCTAGGATAGGTACATCTTTCGGAGACAGTAAGCTCTATCATACAGAGTAAGCTATCGCCTAAGATGAAAGATCTAGGGGCACCATTAATTTCTGTGATTATTGATGATGCTACTTTTGATTGTGCCCTCGTTGATCTTGGTGCCTCATTTAATATCATTTACATGATTTTATTTGAAGAGTTTCAGATCGGTGAACTAAAACCTGTTAAGGTTACCCTGCAATTAGCTGGCCGATCTACAATCAAACCTCGTGGGATTGTCGAGGATGTTTTGGTCAAGGTCCAGAATTGTGTCTTCCCCGCAGACTTCTTAGTCCTTGAAATTGAGGTACCTGAATCTTTAATGAATGCCCCAATAATTCTTGGATGACCCTTGTTGGCCACTGCAAAGGCAAATATAAATTGCCACATAGGCAAGATGGATATCACCTGTGCAGGCCAAACTATCACTCTTGATATTTTCAAATCCTCCAAGAGATTCCAAGATGATAGCTTTTTTAAGGACTCGGATACAGAAATTTCAAATTTGGTGGAGACTATGTTGGTAGATACCCTTCTTGACCACAAATTTTTTGAGGAATCTGACTCAGAATTTGTGGTCGGCAAATCTCTGATTCAGAGACTTGTCTTCAACAACAATCCATTCCTGATGACCACCCTGATCATTTCCCTAACCCACCCATTCTTCTTTCACCCCACCCTTCTACACTAACTTCACCCACCCTTTACCATTCTTCCCCCAAACCCTTTCTAATGGACCTGCCACCTACTTTACCCGAGTATGGCATTCTTTCTGAATTAAAACCTTGGCTAGACTCGGGCCACACTTATTATTTTCCATCAAATTTCGATCGCCATTTTTCTTCCACTCAACTTTCTAGGGATTCGAAAGAAGACACATTTTTTATAGGCATCCAAGTGTCCAACTACTTACACAATTGTCCGTCTTATGTGCATACCTTCACACCCGGCTGAATGACGAGAAAGATAGCACTAGATGGGAGGTAACCCATCATTTTTTCTACTTTCTTTTTCCTTTCTTTTTCCAGGTTTTGACCATCCTAAATCAACCCCCTTTCACTAAAGTGATCCCTTCTTCCTCCTAATGCATGAGGACATTGCATATCATAAGCATGGGGGGTATTTTTAAAATTTGGACGATCGATTTAGGATTTTCAAAACCTAAAAACATGCATTTTTTTTAGTCATTTTTCTTCTATTTTTCTTCTTACATACCCAAAAAAATAAAAATGTTGAAAACTTTTTTACGAAAATTTTGAAATCAGAACTAAGGTTGAAAACTCACTTTTGGTACAATGGGATTTTATCTTTACCTGACTAGGGATAAGGATATAGATTTGATCATTAGAATTTCAGGGTCTATCTTTAGACTAGATCAGATATTTTTCTCCAAAATTTCACTTGAACTCATGATAGTTCAGGTGACTTGATCCTCTTTTGTAATATGAAAAGTATCTGGCTTAGTTTCTTATTCAAAAACTTGCATCTCATGTAAAACTTCTTGTGTCAAATTTCATACACAAGCCAACACCTAAAAACAACTAAAACTTAGAGAAACCCCCTTGTTTGGCCTTAGTAAAAGTCTGAAGCAGATCATTGGTTTGAGTTCCCACCATCGAGGAGGAAAATGCCTCCTTTGAGGACACGATGTCAACAGGTTACCAACTCAGCGTTGCTTTATATATCTATATTTCATATCTTTAGATGGAGCATTAAAGCGCATTTTTGCAGCTAAAGTGTCTTGGACGGTGCTCTACCTATAGTGTCAAAGCAAGAGCTTGTGTTTGCTTAGAGCAGCCCTTGGCACCGCATTGTGTTTTGCGGTTGTGAGCTCCTGGGTAGTGTCATGGATAGTGCTATCTCGAAGTACTGGCATCGAAGCCACCTTGAGGATTGGTAATGGGAATGATGATCCTGACACATCTGTTGTAAGACTAAGCTAAAAAAAAGCAAGGGAGAAAAAAAAAGTTTTCAAACAAAAAACATGCCCTTTTAAATGTTGGCTTTTCACAAGCATAGACACAAGGTCTTAAAGGTTATTGCAAGTTGTGAATCAAATTCAAGAGCTAGAAAAATCCTAAAAATAGAAATTTCAAGTCATATGAATTAATAAGGGGTTAATCTGTGAATTTTTTGGAGGATATATTGATCCTGTTTTTGTCTAATTTTTGGATCCAAAAATAAATCCCGATGTTTAACTTTAACAAATCCTGCACCCCCTGTGTTTAGACCAACCAAGGTCCTGTAATCTTTTTCTCCTCAAAAAGTCAAAAAAATTAGATTTCCCAAAAATTCCATTTTGTAAAAATTAAAGCTTTGCTAAGAGGCTAGAAAAGATAAGCATGGGAGTGTGATAAATGACAATTTATCATCATTCTTATGCACTAAAACAAACCTAGCTCTTAGGATTTTGCTTCGCAAAAGTGTTTTTTGGGTTGCATTTAGGCATAAATTAGGTTAGGCATGCATTTTATTTTTCAATGTCTTTCTGATGTGTTTTTGTGAGTGTTAGGGATTTACAGATTGATAGATCCCTAAATCCCTAGCACTTGGGAAGGCAACTGGTGAAGGAGAAGCCCAAACTAACTGGAACATAACTTTATCCAGCTCACCATAATTGGAATCCAGCTCACTTGAACTAAGGTTAGCTCATCCTAGCTAATTTCATCTCATCTCAGCTGAATGGCAACTCAAGAGAGCTCATCTTAGCTCACCTTAGCTCAAGCTAGCTCAGATCCAGCTCAACTTAGCTGAGTCTAACTCATCTCAGCTCTTATTAGTTCACTGGGAGCTCTTGCTAGCTTAACTGAGTTGATTGGAGTTCACCTTAGCTCGAGACTAGCTATATCCAACTCCACTCAACTCCAGCCATCTGAACATGACTTCATCTTAGCTCAAAAAGCTCAAGTCCAGCTCCTTGGGACTCAGCTTAGCTCAACTTGGTTAAGCTAAGCTACCTTAGTTACTCCAACTAGCTAGGTCATCCCCGGGAGCATCAGACCTAGCTCACCTCAACTTTTTCAGCAGAAGCCAACATGCTTTAGCTTGGCTTATAAGCTAGCAAAGAACTACAAGCTAAGCCAGCTAAAGTAGCTCCATGCTATCCTCTTTAGTAGCTGCCAGCTCCAATTCAGCTCCAGACTTCTTCTCTTCAGCTCCTCTCCTCTAACACTAGCTCCAATTACCTCCTCATCTACTCTACTATTAGCTAAGTGATCGGAACACCATCATGAGCCCTAACTAGCTCATTTTGACCTAGAAAAGAGAACAAAAGCTCCTACATAACCTAGAGAAGTGCCTAATTCAAAGGATTATTGTTCTAAGAAGAAAATAAGAAACAAAGGGTAAAATTGTAATTTTACCATTGCAGTACATCAACGGGATTTCTTAGGGGCTAAACATAGGTCAATTGGACTTAACAAGAGAAAAAGTGAGATGGTTCAATCAGAAAAGGGTTATTGTGAGATCTAAGAATTAAAAGACATTCTATAACCCAAAAACAAATCCACTTAATACAACAAGGTTCTGGTTAAGATAAAAATCAACTAAACCCTCTAAAATTCATGGAAAAATATCCCCTATGGCTTAGAACCTTCAAATTGGCCTTTGAAACCTATTTTGACGTAGATAGGGGTCCTAGTCAAATATTTAACCTAAATTGGAATTTTATATGAAATGTCCAGTCAAACATGGTCAAACCTAAAATCCAAGTTCACCATTGGATTCCTTAAGTCCAAATTAGGTTTGTACCAAAATTTGGATCTAAGGGGAGGTCACCTTGACCTACTTTGCAAAATAGTCCATCCAATTACATTTTGACCCCTAGCTTTTGAAAACCTTTGTGCAGACCCCCCTATCTTCCTCGCCACTATTTGCATTTAGGTCCCTCCACCATTACAGCGGAGGAGTCCTACTCCGACGAGGATTTGAGGAGGATTTCTCCCCAATTCCTCAGAGATCTCCCAGATTTGGAAGGGAGATTCTTTAAGGAATTCCCTATCGTCTGAACATAATCCCTAGATCTGATTCTCACCCAATCTCTTGTGCAAATGCTCGAGAAAAATGGGTATCATCTGCACCTTCCTTCTCTGATGAGATCCTTGCACTTGGAAGCTTGCCTTCCAAGCACAAGGACCTTTGCTAGCAGCTATAAAAGGGCCCCCTGTCCTTGTTGCATCTCTCAAGCTTGTTTGGCTACTAATACCCCTAAATTCGTCCTCCCTCATCTCCAACCAACAGCCCACAATCTCTGGCAATCTCTCCTCCCTCTTCTCATCACTCTGCCACCATACCAGTGGCAGAGTCTTCTCCGCCTTGCTCCTCTGCGTCGTGCCATACTTGCACACGCTTCTCCAACCCCTTCATCGTCACCGTCTTCCTTACCTCAGGGCTTTCTTCTCCGATGACGGTACACACACGTCGCTCATCCTCTGCCTTTCCCCCTTCGTTCAACTACCCTTAGTAAGCCTCTCTCTCTCTACCTTTCATTTTCCCCATCTTAATTTCATAAAAACCCCCTTGACAGCCACCAACCACCTCCGTCTTCCTCATCTCCGGCAAACCACCAGCGAGGCGAATCCGTCGCTCCACCCATCCACACGCCTCTCCACCTACCTCAAAACCTTCACCATCACCCACCGATCATCTTCCACACCTCCATCAACTGCCAACACCTCCCCAAGTGCCCAGTGAACACACGCACTTCCATGGTCACAGTCCGACCTAGGCATGCACTCCTAGGTCGTTCTGCACCACGCCACCCACCGCTTCACCTTCGCTGTGACACGACAAAGCTCCCCAAGTGGTTTGACAGGGCTGTGAGGCCGTATCATTGAGTTTCAGGTCTGACCCCTTTCTGCCATTGGAGCAGTCGTGAAGGAGCTTGCTAGCTCGCTCTAGGTCGCACCGCTCCAGGCTGAGGCATCCCAGGTGTGTGGAATTAGTCCACAAACCTTTTGCACCTGGCAATCAGAGGCTTCATCGACTGCAGCTGCCCCAATTGGATGGGTGTTCCTCCTGCGCATGCGCGAAGAAGCAAGTAGGACTTTAGTCCCACCTCGGAAGTTCTAAGCGCAGGTGCGTAGCATAACTTGATTTTGTGTTTCCATCTATTTGCCTTAGAACATAGGGTGAGGTCCCCTCGCCCACGTCACCTGCCTCGTTCGTGACCCATGCCTACGTGGACCTGGCAGGCCTGTTTTCCCAGCACTCCTCACCCGCCACCCACGCCAGTGCTCCTGGACCCAGCTGTGGGTAACCCGACCCATATACCCGATTGGTTGGCTCTGGGAGATCGAAGAGAGAAATAGAGAGAGCATACGTAGGGGAGGGTAGGGGTAGGTTTTTCACTCTCATGTGTGCAGGGAAGGAAGAATGGAAGAAGGAAGGAAGCCCCTGAGGAAAAGCTAAGGAAAGAAGAGCCAAAGCTCAAGGGTAGGAGCAGCTAAGGAAGGAAGAAGAAGGACTTGAAGGTAGAAGCCGAAGAAGAGAAATCAAAGAAGAAAATAGAAGCCAAGGCAGACAAAGATGAAAAGAAGAAGAGAAGAGTTGCCGCAGAGAGAATAGAAGGCTGAGGACAGAGAAAGAAGCCAAGGAAGAGAAAGAATCAAAGGTAGAGAAAAGAAAGAAGAAATCAATGAAGGAAGAAAAGAGAAGAAGAAAGAAGAAGCCATCAGAGAGAAGAGAAGAAAGAAGAGAGAACATTCTACTTCTTTTTTACATCCCTATTCTTCTCTTTAGCTTTCATATACATTGAATCTCATTCTATTGATTATTGAACATCACATTTGATTAATTTGAGATTGTGATCTTAGCTTTTAAATACCAATTTTCTCCCTGTGTTCGACCTCGGATACTTAGGTTTTCGAGTAATAAAATTCTTGTTTGTTTTCAAGGCGATTTCACTTATACTACAACGCAACATCTTTTAAACACCAATTTCGCCGCGTAAACATTTTTGGCACTGTTGCTGGGGAGCAATGGGCATTTTAGAAACTTTGATCACAACCTCTAATTGAGTACTATCTTACTCTCTTTCTTTTGTTGTGATTGTTTCAGGGGAAGAGAAGAAAAGAAAAACAGCTGCACAACAACCACACCAAGAACCAGGTAAATCTTCATTAGCCCTTTCTCTTAATCCCCTCAAAATCTAAAAGGGAAAACAAAGAAAAATCAATCTAGGGTTACCTGCTTCCATATATAGTAATTCACCAAAGTTGCCTGATTTTTTATTTCAACACATTTTGAATTGCACATCCATTTAAGGTAACTAGGGCTAACTCCTTCTTGATTGAGCCCTAGATACCATCTTTAAGGCAACTAAATTGGACCAAATAGAGCCAACTTAAGGATTTCAAACTAGGGTTTTTAGAGACACATCTTCTCTAAACAAAGAATCAAATTTTTCAATAGGAGGTGTGCCTCATCCTTGTTTGAAGAGATTTATCCAAGAGAAACCCTATGAAAATCAAGCTCTTAATTCACTTGAACCCTAAAAGAAAGGACCTAAAAGCTCTCAAAGGACAAAGAGGTTAAATTGACCCCTTGTGTCAACTAACCTTAAAATTAGGTCACTTTTTGCACTCAAAAAGATCTAAAGTTCAAGTGGAACCCTAAGCACCTTGATCTTAATTAAAAGAGGTAGACTTAAGAGGTCAAGGTCCCCGTTCTGGTTTACTTGGAATCTCAGTGACAAGAGAGGTCGAGTGGGGGAAACCCTGTAACTCATGGGGATGCTCTACCGTGTAGGGGTCTTTGCGGGACTCTCCCACTCTGGCTGCCTAGGTATTTCTTAAGTGGATAGCCTTTTTGACTAAGGGGTATCATCCATCCTGAACCTCTATAGTCACCCAACATTTTTTGAGTGTCTCGATTGGGTCCAGCACATTCTAATCTCATCAAATCCTTCAGTGCATGTTTGGTAGGAGGTCCTTCAGACCATCCTTAAGACCTCCTTTAGAAATCCACTCCCGCCAAGGCCAAGCCTCGACGCCCGTGTTTGTGCAGCAACCCCACCACATAAATCTCTCCTCTGATTCATCAGAACCAAGTTCTCCTTCTTCTTCCATCATGGCGCAACCCATTGAAGAAGAGAACAACCTTGAGCACCAACTTCAGCGCTTAAATGATCTATTCTAAAACTTCGTAAACCCGCTGCAGCGTCCTATGATGCAAGATCACTATAATCCCACTACGGTGGCAATCGAGCCTCGGGTCCAAATCCCAACTGGAGGTCCTAATTCTGAACTCAAGCCCAATATGATTCATGCCATACCAAAATTCCATGGGCTTAACTCCAAGGATCCATTCCAGCACATCAAGCAACTCAAACATCTGGCCTAGACCTTCGAGTCAGATGCACAAAATCAGGATATTCTACTCATGAAGATGTTTTCTTTCTCCCTCATGGACAAGGCTGCTCATTGGTATCAAACTCAAACTCGTCCAATCAACACATCGGTCGAACTCTAGTATGAATTTTTGAAAAAGTTCTTCCCCGTTGGCTGAACGAATGCCTTGCGCCACCAGATCACTCACCTCACTCAACAATCAGGAGAACCTCTTCATGAGGCTTGGGATCGATTCTTGGATCTCATGCAAAAGTGCCCCCATTACGGAGTTCCTAAATGGGAACAAGTCCAGTCTTTTTACCAGGGACTCCATGAATACATTCGATTGTTCATCAATGCAACCTGCGGAGGAAACATCTTGGGTCAACATGAGGACACGGTGCAAGAGATTCTCGAAAATATGTGCAAGAACTCCATCAATAATGACTCCATGGGCTTATTCGACCGGGCGAATGCCCGCGCATCGATGAATCTTAGGGGAGCACATGAGAGGCAGGACCTGTCCGCATTCGTCGACTTGGAATTGATGGCAAGTCGGTTGGACAAGGTCTCTATCACAGAGAAGAAGGTGGACAAGCTGACTCAGCATCTGCAGCAAGCCACCTCTGTGCAAAACTCATTTGCACAGCCACCTGTTGCGAGGGAAACTGTGCTAAACATCTATCACCGATCTTCTCAGGGGATGGATCCGTATCCACCCCCATCTGACTCCAGGACCAGAGGGACCTCCGATCCACTCTATTCTAGTTGGGGGAACTCTGAACCCTCATACTCTGATTTTCCTGAGGCTCCTCAGACCTGCGAGGACCTCAACGCCATCCAGAATGACCCATTCTCCAATACCTACAACCCTGGATGGCAGAATCATCCCAACTTCCTATGGGTAGGAAATTCTCAGAATCAAAGACCACCTTATCAACCCTGTCCACAAGCTCCTCATCCATATCAGCCGCCTCAGCCTTGGCCCAACCCCACCTATCAATCTGGGCCAAACCAAGCAGATCAAATGACTCTTATCCTTCAAACTTTGGCTAACATTCAGAAGACGAATGCAGCAATACAAAAATAGCACAAGGATGAGATCACAGAGGTTCACAATGAACTCTCCCAGATGGTGAATTCCCGCCAACCTGGCATACTTCCTTCGCAACCTCTGTCGAATCCGAGTAACGTGCTGACCCAGAGGCATGTTATGAACCCAAATTCAGGCCACGCACACATGATTTATCAGGCCCCTTCCATTCCATCACCCGATGGGATGGAAGCTTCGACATCTTACTCGGGATTTCAATAGTAGTTGCCTATTTTACCAGCCCCAAACCAAAACTAGGTAGGATTAAACTCCGTAACAACCCGTAGTGGTAAAGCAACTCAAGACCCACCTTATCCAAACCACTCCAAACCCTATAGTAACCCAAGCCCTAGGATAGTTATCTAGGATACCCCTATCCCAAATCAAGAACCTGGATCTATTCTAGAGGAACCAACCAAGGTTCCATTTCCCAAGGCCTTGACCAAGGGAAAGAGGGTAACCAAACCTGTGGCTCTTAAGGAGGATCTGGTAAAGCTCTTTGAATAGGTCCAGATAAACATCCCCTTGATGGATGCAATCCTCTACGTACCAGCTTACACACAATTTTTAAAAGATGTGTGTACACCCAAGTGTAAGCCGCGAACCAAAAGTGGGAGTCCGATCGTACTATCAGAGCAAGTCAGCTCTGTAATCTTGAGCAAACTCCCACCTAAAGCTAATCACCCAGGTACTCCCCTGATTTCATGTAAAATTGGTGATACCCAATTCGACAGAGACTTATTAGACCTAGGAGCCTCCATAAACCTAATACCTACATCCCTCCATGACCACCTTGAAGAATCCGAGCTTAAATCGACAGAGGTGACATTGCAGTTAGCGAATCGATCCATCAAGTCACCTAAAGGAATACTCGAGGATGTCATTGTTAGGGTACAGGATTTCTACTTCCCAGTGGATTTTATAGTTCTAGATATGGATGCCCCTGAAACCCAAGGGATATGCCGATTATACTTGGGAGACCTTTTCTAGCCACTACTAAAGCCAATATAAACTGTGAGGAGGACCAAATAGAACTAAAATTTGGAAACCAAACATTGAAGATTGACATCTTAAAGCCCAACAAGGGATTAATTGTGATGTTATAGAATAAATATGTGATATCAAAGTCGTGATTGATGAACTGCATATAGAGGACAACCTAATTATCCCCGATCAACCACCAGAAGATCAAAACCCACAAAAAGAAAAGTCTGAACCTGATCTAGATACACCCATAACTCCTACCCTTGTCCCTGATACACACCTTGAACCGTCCGCTGCTGCTGATAATCCTATCTTGGAACTCAAGCCCCTTTCGATCATCTGAAGTACGTATTTCTGGGTTCCAATCAGACATTTCCTATAATTATCAACTCCAGACTCACACTTGACCAGGAATCCTGTCTGATTACTATTCTCCAGCAACATTGTAGAGCCATTGGATGGACTCTCGATGACTTGACTGGCATAAGCCCCTCTTATTGCACACATCGAATCTACACCGAAGAGGATGCACGACCTTCGCGAGAAATGCAGAGATGTTTAAACCCTAATTTGTAGGAGGTCATGAAAAAGGAGATCATTAAGTGGTTAGATGCAGGGATCATCTACCCGATCTCCGATAGTCGATGGGTGAGCTCAATCCAAGTTGTGCCTAAGAAGGCAAGACTCACCGTCATTACGACTAAAACTGGAGAGGTCATACCAACCCGTGTAGCTAACTCGTGGAGAGTCTGCATTGATTACAGAAGACTCAATTCCTCCACAAAGAAGGATCATTTCTCACTACCGTTTATTGATCAAATCCTTGAGAAACTAGCGGGAAATAGGTTCTTCTGCTTTCTTAACGGGTACTCCGGTTATAACCAAGTGGCAATCCATCCTGAGGACTAAGAAAAGACCACTTTCACCTGCCCCTTCAGAACATACACATTCCGAAGGATGCCATTCGATCTCTGCAATGCACCCGCGACTTTTCAGCAGTGCACGCTTGCCATATTCTAAGATATGGTAGGTGATTATCTGGAAGTCTTCATAGATTACTTTTCAATATTTGGAGCATCATTTGACGATTGCCTCCAGCACTTGGTCCAAATCCTCGGGCGGTGCATTGACGTGAATCTGGTTCTTTCCTGGGAAAAGAGCCATTTCATGGTGCTTGAGGGAATCGTCCTGGGACATCTGATTTCAAAGAAAGGAATCCAGGTCGATTGAGCCAAGGTTAACTTGATTTCTAAACTCCTTATGCCTAGCTCGATCAAGGACATCCAATCTTTTCTGGGGCACGTCGATTTTTACCATCGATTTATCCCTGATTTTTCAAAAATCACGTGCCCCTTGACCACTCTTCTCTCCAAGGATGTACCTTTTGAAATCTCCAAGGAATGCACTCAAGCATTTGAGATTCTCCGTGACCGAGTTACCGAAGCCCCGATCCTACAGTGCCATGATTGGCTCAACCCTTTGAGATCATGTGCGATGCATCTGATTTCGCTATAGGAGCGATGACGAGTCAATTCTTCACTTTTAAAGTCGTTTGTCACATAAAATGACGCGTCGTTTGTAGTTATATGTGGTGGAAAAATTGACTAATCAACAATTAAAATAACTACTCACAGAAGAGCGGGTCGTATCCATTGGGAGGCAATGACTTATTTAAACTTGCAATTAGGTAGAAATCAAGTTCGTTGAAATATTCGTCAAATCGAACAACGCCTATGTAGCTCTGAATGTAAACCTTAAATTTATGGAGAAGTCAAGGGTTGTTAACGCAATTTTTACGTAAGAAAATTATCCTTGTGTAAGGGTATGCCATCTACTTTTCACTTGCATGCGTACTAAAATGTAATTCAGAATTCAATGTAATGCACATAGAGATGAATCAATAAGGCTTAACAATTCTTTAGAAGCATAAGTATAAAGCCATAAATTCACCATAATTTAATTAATCAGATAAATCAAGAAAATGAAAGTTGAAAATGGCAATTTCCGTAAAAACTAATAGAGGATTTACTGTGCAAAAATAGGGGAGGTTGCTTTGAGCTCCTCCACGCACGGAGGAGGTGGAGGTCGGAGAGGAGCTTCTCGTCGGAGGTAGAAGGAGCCACGCCGCTACCAATGGTGGCGGCGTTGCTACTCGGGATGGACAGAGTCGACGGCGGAGCAGCGAGGAGTGGTTGGTGGTGGTTGTTGCTGCTGCTAGTGTAGCAGCTCAATGCATGACTGGAGGTGCGGAGGAGCGTAGGGGATGCGTGCGAGGTGCGTACACACGTAGAGGGGCGAGCGCGGCGAGGGGCACTGCTGCAGGAGGTGCGTACGCGCACAGCTGAGGAGCTGGTGGTTGCGTGCTAGGGCTGGAGCGTGGAGGATGGTGCACACATCAAGGGCGTGCGTAGGGATGGCAGTGCTGCAGGAGATGAGTGCGTGCGGCGGAGCTGTGGACGATGCTACATGCTAGCAGGTAAGTGCGTGCAGATGCACGGGGAGCCGACGAAAGTACAGCGCGCTCTACGCGTGCAGTTGGAGGGCTGAGGAACACGCGTTGTGCGCGAGCAGAGGTGGCGGGTATGATTTCATTTTGCAAACAGAGAAAGAAGAAGACGAAGAAAAACGAAGAAGATGGTGTAGGTGGTATGTGTATAGGCTAATGAAGAAGAAGCACGGTGATGGCTAAGCCCACTGGATTGGCTTGGCGAGTTGTCACCTCGCTGGCCCACGGTGTGGTGGAGCTTGGCCTTGGAGACCACAGTGACGATTGGGTGCACGGTGATGGGCGAGTGGTGTCTCCACGAGCTCGGCTGCCTCCTCCTCTCCTTTGAAGTCAACTACCCCGACCAGATGCAACACACCCGCTCCTCCATGAATGGAGCCTTGGCTGCAGCAGCTGGAGGAAATGCAGCTGTTGCTGAATGACGAAGAATAAAATAATAATAAAATATTATGATTATTTATATATAAACCCTCAACTTTTATGTTAACTTAAAATAATGCATGCAATGCACCTAATTGGTTAACTAATTAAATGAATGTAATTCTAAGTTAATTCTAAATGCATTTAAATATGAATGCAATGCATGAATTATGTAATTAAATCAGAAATATGAACTAATCTATTTACATCCTAATTTATGCTAAATAAATGTTAGAATTAACTTAATGTCTAGGCACTTAAATACTTAAATAGCCTACAATTATGGGCTAATCAAATACCCTCATGCCTAGTTTTTGCTAGTCCTTATCAAATCTAAGCAAAACCTAGCACTCCAAGTAGACTAGTCAACCCAATCAGTCTTCCTTTAGAAACATATTAAGTTCAAACTCTAGACCTAAGGTTCCCAAGTAGTTACTAAGTTACAGACTAGGTAGGATAAAGATGAGTTGCAAGCACAAGTTTCCTTGATTTCTGACTCTACCCTAAGGTTTACTGATCCTTGAGATTAAAGCATCCGTGCATGTGCATTGGTCTGATTTATTTGAGTTAAAGGAAGAAGGATTTTTTTTTTTAAATAATATATATATATTTTTTTATTCCTCTAAGTCTAACTTCGGATCAGCTATCAACACGATCTATGTCGGATTCATTGTCCCCACTACAGTACCTCGAAGGGTGCCTGGCTTTCAATGCTTCGAGATAGCACCACCCATAACAACCCCACGAACTCCTGGCAATCAACGCATCGAGATAGTACCGCCCATGGATTTCTTAAACGAATTTAGGCCTACGGCAATTGGCACTTCGAGATAGGGCTGCCCATGGTACCTGAACCGCACAATGCACTTACATGCCCTCAGTAGGATGGATATCCTAAGAGACAAGCGCCAAGGAGGTAATATGTTATCATCGCATCCTCAAGGTGAGTATATACTGCACCTCTCCTGCGGCGGGAACTCCTCCAATCAAATTGTGTTTTCAAGCCTCTCCTAAGTCAAAACTAAGAGAACCAAATCTCTTTTAGAAAGGAATTAAGTTGATTACTTACTTACACTAGACCAAGTGTGTGAAATTTGGATGCTTGAGTTACAAGGACCTGTAAACCAAAAGGTAGAACAAGACTCCAGGTACTACCCAACCTTTTAACTGAAACCCTAGCTTTCCTTCCTCAACTTCTTGAGGAATGGTCTGCAACTTAACTCCTACTTAAGTTTTCTTAAGTCCACAAAGGACCTTAAAGGTCTAAACCTAGTAGCTCATTTAGCTTCTAAAGTTTGACCCTAGAACCAACTTAGTCTCACCTAGAGTTCTGATTTGCTTAAGAATGCAGGACCTAGACAGTTAAGCTCAAAAATTTTTTTTTAATTATTTTTTTATTTTTATTTATTTAGATTTTTTTTAATGCAAATGTTTGCAATGAATGCACTATGATATGTATATCCCCAAGTACACCCCCCCATGCCTAAAATCTGCAATGTCCTCATTACATAGAAGGATATTATTTGGGTCAGAGATGGGCTGTCATTCTTTTGTTAGCAGCCGAGTAGCCAAAGAACCTGCAAATCAGGTTCAAGGATTGTAGAAATAGGCCCTAAAAATGAGCAAAGTAATGCTGGCCTAGAAAATAGGTAGCCTAGGATGTTGACGAGCTGATGATGAGTCCCGATAGCAAATGCTTGCCTAACTAAGATGGGAATGAAATCTTCCTAGGTCACCAGTGGAGGTTCTAAAGGATAAATTGGCATAACAACCTCCAAAGGGGTAGGGGGAGGATGACAAGGATCCTCCAAAAAGAATGGGGAAGGAATGGTGCAGAGATAAACCCCCAAGGCAATGGACTGACTAAAGAAATCATCAATCCATACCTGATACTCCATTACGGGAAATATTGGTTTGTTAAGCACCCCGGTCAGAACAAAAGTGAGCAATTCTCTAAGGCAAGGATCGTCTAGGGTGTCCAAGTTTCGAGGTTGCAAGATGTCCATAAGATCTAGGTTGGGTTTAATCAGCTCGATGTCCATCACTAACACTCTTTCCAAGTCCTCAATTGCATCCCTAGCATTCCTTGCACCATCACATGTATCTTCCTGCCCTTCATCAAGAGTCACAATTTCGCCTTCAGACATAAGCGAATTAGAGGGTGACTTTGAAATAAATGAAGGCAGGTTGGAAGCAACAGATCTAGGGATTATCCTATCTATGTCATCCCCGGGTTTTTGTTCTTTACTCAAATCTTCCCCGGAGTCTAAATGTGAATCCACATAAATCTTAGAAGTTGCTTCCAAATTTTCCATCATTTCATCATGAGGAGAAATACCATCAATGGGTGTGCTAAGGAAACCTAATTTGGTCAAATTTGTGACATCCTCAGGGGCTAACTCTTCAAATATGACATAATCACCCTTAGTGTCACTCTAAATCTTGAATGTAGGTTCCTCATATAATTCATCTTTCTCCTCATCATATGATTCATCATATACCTGAGGTCTAGAATCATTTAATATCTCAGCAGATCCCCTAGGGTACTCTATCTGAGGTAAATGGTTTACACTGGTAACATCAGACTCCTCAGATAGGTCAATTTCTTGAGGGTTAGGTTACCTAAGGGTGGGCTAGAGTTTCATCTCGTGATTAGAAGGGAGGGTAGGATTAACAACTTGACTTCGACCCACTTCATCAAATGTCATGAAAATACTATCATCTGGGTCGAGGTCTTCCAATGGTACCATCATTCCCTTCTTTTGACTTCAATATAATTCAAGTGGATACTCAACCTTATCATCTTCCTTGGGTTGCCACCTTTCTTCATCAAATGCATAGCTACTTTCATATGTATCTTCCTCCCATTTAAGGCATGGATCTCTCAAGGAACTGTCATCTAATGGGGAGGTTTCAAAATCGAACCTCGAAAAGTAGCAATTCTCCCTTACATAATCCCCAAAATTTCCCTCCAACTTAAAGTTTAGTTCTCCCACGGGAGATGCATCTATTGTAGAGGGGTGTATGTCATCCTCAATGGGGTAGATTGGGTGGCTAATTTCATCTCTTTCTTGTTGTCCTGCTCTCGAAGATTCTCTTAACAATTCAATCATTTCGTTTTGCATTTTCTGTATTTCCATCTTCAAGGAGGAAAGGTCATTTCTATCATGAGAGAAGTTAGGCTCAGGCTTATAGTACCTAGGAGTGTCTGTCCAACCATTATAATTTTTTAGGGAGGGTGGGTTGGGTATTTCTATGGTGTGTGGGATATTGGGCAAAGCAAATCCCGCTCCTAGGTTCTGCTCACTGATTTGGGGCTTAAGTAGGCCAATACTCCTATAATAGGAGTAAAACAGATCCCAATGATTGTCATTATGTCCATCAAGGGATGGACCATCTCGGCATATGGGATCGAAGAGTGCAGAGTGGGGGTGAGGGTGTGGGAAAGATGTGAAAGGATGAAAATCAATGTGGTCCATTCTAACTCACACCTCAATCAGAATTCCCTAAGCAAAACACAATTCAAAAAGGACTTTTTAGGTCTTTCCCAATTTAGGCTTTTGATTTTAAGTCATATTGTAGGTGACAATACAATTTGTTCAATCAATTTACGCGCTTACTATCAACCTACAGCTCACCTAAGAAGACCTAGTTGGAGCTTAGGTGTTCTTCCCTAAATCTCATACGGTAGAACAACTCCAAAGAAGGAAGATCGAGGGATGCAAGTAGGCCCAAGCTTTCCTTTGAAGCTATGCTTTCGCGATGCTTCTCAACTACCCCCAAAAATCCGTGACAGGGTATCCCCCTCTTTGGATTTACAAAACCTTTGATCTCAAGTTCCAAACACTTCAAAATCCAACGGTAGGAGGGCTCTTGTCCTAGTCATTCCAAGACTTAGGATGTCTAAATGAGTGCCATGGTGCAAAAGATATCAATGTGCATTCACCTCAAAAAGATTTTGAATTTTGAATCTCACACCACATTTGAAAATCAAGTTCTTGAGTTTTAGATGTCTATCCTTTAATTAGTCCTTTTTCACGAATATATGTGACCACTTGTTAGATCTCTTCAAGACAAATTATGTGGTCTTCGAATTAAGTCCAAATGCAATGTGTGATCAAGAATAGGAAGCAAAGTAAGAGAATGCATACCTTTCTTCTAGCAATCAACGATGCGAGAATGCACGCAATGCAGAGAAGTAAATCTAGAGGCTGCTCATACAGACCTAAATGGTTCGTCCTAGGGGCAGGCAGCTTCTAGAAGGTAGCTCATTTTTTTTTATTATTATTTTTTAACTGCTTATGCATAAGCAAATAAAGGTAAACAATCCACAAAATAAATTAAAAATCTAAATCTAAATAAAAGGGAACATGCTCCCAAAAATTACCCAACACAGGCCTAAAATAAAATCAGGGAACAAACCCCTCAAAATATACCCCAGAACAAGGGTTTCAAATCAAATGTGCAATGAAAAATTAAGTCTAAAGTCTTAATCCTACTATAATCAAATTAGCGACTAAATGTACAGAGATGATCGTCGCGTCCTTGTCCTTCCCCACCTTTGCAAGGTAGCTCGATCAATTTCTCCTCTGGCGACGTCAACGGTCGCCTCTCACGATGGCTGGTGTGATTACGAGTCATAGAATATGTGTCACAGATCGTTGCACTTGCCTCTCTCTAATTCCTCGCACAAATTTCTCACACAGAAAAAATAACAAATGGTCAGATCACTGTGCAATGAGAAATAATCAAAAATAAAATCAGGTGAAATTATTATGTCTATTGCCTCCCCGGCAATGGCACCATTTGACAAGTCGATTCTTCGCTTTTAAAGTCGTTTGTCACATAAAATGATACATCGTTTGTAGTTCTATGTGGTGGAAAAATCGACTAATCAACAATTAAAATAACCACTCATAGAAGAGCGGGTTGTATCCACAGAGAGGCAATGACTTATTTAAACTCTCAATTAGGTAGAAATCAAGTTCGCTGAAATATTCATCAAATCGAATGCCTATGTAGCTCTGAATGTAAACCTTAAATTTATGGAGAAGTCAAGGGTTGTTAATGTAATTTTTACGTAAGAAAATTATCCTTGTGCAAGGGTATGCGATCTACTTTTCACTTGCATGCATACTAAAAGGTAATTCAAAATTAAATGTAATGCACATAGAGATGAATCAATAAGGCTTAACAATTCTTTAGAAGCATAAGTATAAAGCCATAAATTCACCATAATTTAATTAATCAAATAAATCAAGAAAATGGAAGTTGACAATGCCAATTTCTGTAAAAACTAATAGAGGATTTACTGTGCAAAAATAGGGGAGGTTGCTTTGAGCTCCTCCACGCACAAAGGAGGTGGAGGTCGGAGAGGAGCTTCTCGTCGGAGGTAGAAGGAGCCACGTCGCTTCCAATGGTGGCGGCGTTGCTGCTCGGGATGGACAGAGTCGACAGCGGGGCGGCGAGGAGTGGTCGGCGGTGGTTGTTGCTGCTGCTAGTGTAGCAGCTCAACGCATGGCTGGAGGTGAGGAGGAGCGTGACGAGGGGCGTACGCACGCAGAGGGTGAGCGTGACGAGGGGCGCTGCTGCAGGAGGTGTATATGCGCGCGGGTGAGGAGCTGGTGGCCGTGCGTTAGGGGCTGGAGCGTGGAGGATGGTGCACGTAGTAAGGGCATGCGCGGGGATGGCGGTGCTGTAGGAGATGAGTGCGTGTGGTGGAGTTGTGGACGATGTTGCACGTTGGTGGGTAAGTGCGTGCAGATGCACGAGGAGCCGGTGGAAGTGCAGCGCGCTCTACGCGCGTGGCTGGAGGGCTAAGGAACACGCACTGTGCGCGAGCGGAGGTGGTGGGTATGATTTTGTTCTGCAAATAGAGAAAGAAGAAGATGAAGAAAAACAAAGAAGATGATGTAGGTGGTATGTGTACAGGCTAATGAAGAAGAAACACAGTGATGGCCAAGCTAACTGGATTGGCGTGGCGAGCTGTCACCTCGCCAGCCCACGGTGTGGTGGAGCTTGGCCTTGGAGACCACAGTGAGGAGCGGGTGTACGGTGATGGGCGGGTGGTGTCTCCACGAGCTCGACTGCCTCCTTCTCTCCTTTGAAGTCAGCTGCCCTAACGAGATCCAACACACCCGCTCCTCCATGAATGGAGCCTTGACTACGGCAGCTGGAGGAAATGCAGCCGTTGCTGAATGAAGAAGAATAAAATAATAATAAAATATTATGGTTATTTATATATAAACCCTCAACTTTTATGTTAACTTAAAATAATGCATGCAATGCACCTAATTGGTTAACTAATTAAATGAATGTAATTCTAAGTTAATTCTAAATGCATTTAAATATGAATGCAATGCATGAATTATGTAATTAAATCAGAAATATGAATTAATCTATTTAGATCCTAATTTATGCTAAATAAATGTTAGAATTAACTTAATGTCTAGGCACTTAAATACTTAAATAGCCCACAAATATGGGCTAATCAAGCGGTATTGGGGCAGAAAATTGATGGGAAACCCGTGGTCATTTACTGCTCTAGCAAAACACATGACGAGGCTTAGCGTAACTATACGGTTACTGAGAGAGAGTTTCTAGTTGTAGTATTTTCCCTATAAAAATTCAGATCTTACCTCCTGGGTTCCCATGTTATCGTCTACTTAGATCACACAGCTGTGAGGCATCTCCTTGCAAAGAAGGACACGAAACCTCAATTAATCCATTGGATCTTGCTGTTGCAAGAATTTGACCTCAAGATTTGCGACAAAGCAGGAAAATGGAATGTGGTAGCTGATCACTTGTCCCGCCTTCCTTCTAAGATCATTGACCCTTCCGGACCCATCACGGAACATTTTCCTAATGAGCACCTCCTGACAATCGATATAGGGCTTCCATGGTTTGCTAACATAGTGAACTACTTGGCATCACATCAAATCCCATCCGATTGGCTGAAGGCCAAGAAGGACAAATTGCATTCCGATGCCAAGTATTACCTTTGGGAAGACCCATATCTATTCCGCATTGGTGCTAATCAAATAATTCGACAATGTGTCGCAGAAGCAAAAATCAAAGACATACTCTCTTTCTGCCATGACCAGGCATGCGGTGGACATTTTTCAGGACATAAAATCGCAGCAAAAGTCCTCTAGTGTAGCTTTTACTGGCCCACAATTTTCAAGGATGCATACAATCACTGTAAGGCATGTACCCGTTGCCAAACCTTGGGCAACATGAGCCATCGAGATATGATGCCTCTACAGTCGATTCTGGTATGCGAAATTTTCGACATTTGGGGGATTGATTTTATGCGACCCTTCCCTATCTCGGACGGCTTTGAGTACATTTTACTCACTGTTGACTATGTGTCCAAATGGATCGAAGCCATTCCAACCCAAACCAATGATCACAAAGTTGTTATCAAGTTCATTCACCAAAACATCTTCTCAAGGTTCAGGATTCCATGTGCAATAATTTTCGATGGAGGGACTCATTTCACAAATGCTCAGTTCAGGTCACTGATGACCAAATACAAGGTGTTGTACCAAATCTCTACTCCTTACCTCCCCCAAACTAATGGTCTAGCTGAGCTATCAAACCAAGAGATCAAGAAAATCCTCCAGGTTACAGTTTGACCTGACAGGAAGGATTGGACATTCTGGCTTCCGGAAGCTTTGTGGGCTTATAGGACCGCCCACAAGACCCAACTAGGATGTCTCCCTTCAGACTTGTGTATGGGAAGGCAAGTCACCTCCTCATCGAATTGGAGCATAAAGCCAATTGGGCAGTACGAAACTGCAACCTAGATCTTTCTAAGGCTGGAACCCATAGAAAGCTTCAAATGAGCGAGATCAATGAATTATGCCACAACGCGTATGAGAACTCGCGAATTTACAAAGAGCAGGTTAAAGCCTTTCACGACAAGCACATATCTAGAAAGATCTTTCATCCTGGTCAAAAGGTCCTACTCTTTAATGCTAGACTCAAATTATTCCGAGGAAAACTATGATCTAAATGGATCGGACCCTACCTAGTCCGACAAATCTTTAGAAATGGAGCCATTGAGATTAGTCCACTCAGCCATGATTCCGAGCCCTTCATCATGAATGGTCAGAGACTCAAACCACTCATTGACATGATCGATATAGATTTGGCTGAGATATTCTTTATCCTCCATTCTCCCTGAGCTCATTGCACCCAGCCGATGGCATAAAACTTAATGCTTAATGGGAGGCAACCCGTCATTCTTTGAAAAACCTGAAACCTTTCTTGACATTTCTATGCTGCATTCATATTGCACTTTAGGGTTCATCCATTAGAATAGCCAACTCAACCTCAAGTGCCCGTACCCGAGTATAGAAATCATTCGCAACAGTCACCTCAACCCGTTCGCCTACCCAACACCTATCCTAAAGAATGAACTAAGCTGAATTCGAACCCACCTAATTTACATTAGAGACATTGCAAATTGTAGGCTTGGGAGGGTATGAAAGTGCAAAACATTATGAAAACTCATATCAAGAAAAGGTTTCAACAAAAAAAATCACATGTCACAAAAAAACACAAAAAATGAAAAAAGATCTTGAAAAAGAACAAAAAAACTGAGGAGGGGGGAGAGAAAATTTTTGAGGCTATTGATTGCACAGCAAAAATACAGCAATAAATATGCCATCTTGTGTTATTTCCTAGCACTGCCATTGCATCTTAGGTAGCTATAGTTGCATTTGTAAATTGACACATGCATGCATTTATTTGAGAGGGGAGGATAATGCGAATAATTGGCCATTTAATTAACATCTTCTTCAAGTGTTGCCTCGCAATTTCACCTTCTTCATTTCTTTATTTGCTCTGAAATCTTCTCCCCCGCACGACAGCAAGGCATGGGGCTTGCGCCTCTTCGCGCCATTCCTCTGCCAGCAACATGGCTGGGCAGGCGAGGCCAGCAGCATGGCTGTGGCAGGCTCCCGCTTCTTTAAAAAGCTTGGCCATCTTCCTTGCGAGGGGGGGAGCCTGAATAGAGAGCACCCTCAGACACAACTCCAGGCCAACCTCTTCCCCTCCACACACAGTATCTCTTCCCATTGAAGAGACACACTGCGAGCAGGAGCAGGCTCACAGTGGTCCCACGACCACCAATGTGAGTTCCACCACTACCCAACTCCTTCTTGAGCAGGGGGCGTGGTGGTTTCACCCTCTGTTTTCACCGCTTAACACCCTCGCTTCCATTGCAAAGCTCCAAGTTCTGAAGCTTCAGCAGCAGCAACGCCGGTCCGCCTGCAGCCGCGCAAGCCACCGTGCGCACGCTAGCAGACATCCGCAAGCTCTTCCCGCTTGCGCAGGCACCTTCCAGCGTGCCTGCGCACGCAGAACCGGTCGCAACCGGTTGCTCACTTCGTGCAGCACTGTAGCTACTGCTCACACCTCTCAGCGTGGAACTGTAGCTATAGGGTGGTGACCTATTTGTTTCTCACTTATCCGGTCACCGCGCTCTCTCTCTCCTCGTTGCAACCCACTCCAGCCGATCGCCCGTGTTAGCGCTAGCACCCGCGCCCACGACTGCGCCCGCATATGTTCCCGCCCGCAGCGCAATGCACTAGGCTACACTCTCTCGCCCGCGCCCGCACTCATCTGCACCTACACGCCCGTGTGTGCCCCTAGCACGTGCACCCTTCAACGTCCGTGTAGCCCTTGTGCACCTACACATGCCTTGGCCACCAGACGGCGGACACTCCAGCCAGACGACTTAACGCGCGCTCTCTCTCTCTCACAATCACCCGCCATCGACAAACCACACTCGTACACACACACACTTGTGCACTCACACGTTCACTTGTACACACCTATACATACTTATATATATACATATAAATATATATATATATATATGCATATTCATACCTATACAACTATATATAAGTATATATACATACATATATATATATTTATTTATTTATACATATATATATATATACATACATATATACATATATATCTACAGATATAATACATATATATATATACACATATACACATACATACATTACTATATATATATATATATATATATATTCATAAATATATATATACAACTACATATATACCTATATAGTTATAACCCTATATATATATTTTCTTTCTTTCATACACATCACCTACCTATATCCATACGTCCTTACACTAGTCACTCCACTACGCATTATATCGTGGGAATATCTGCACTAGTTGCTAATATTCCCTGATACTCGTGTAAAGAAAGTGCCTCCGCACACACTCCCACACATCCGTCATACACTCTACGCGGCACTTCGTCTTGTTGGTTGCGTCTTTCTAGATGTGGACCAACTCAATACTGTGCTACACGCCATTTCCACTTCCACCCCTACCCCTATATATATAATATATACATATCTATATATATAGAGACTGTATTTATTTCTCTACAAGCAACCTACCTTGTTTTTATTTCTCTTTTGTTTCTTGCTATTAAAAAGATAAAGAAAAAAGTAAAAGAAGAAAGATAATCCTTGTCTTGCAGGTACTTGGTCTTACGATCAGCAAGACAAGTTTTTGGAACCCTAATTTGGCTCAAAGCCAAGAATAATTTGGCTTAAAGCCAAGAACTTGATTTTGAGGGTGTGCCTCAAGGACAATATTATCAACAAAAACAAAATCTTAAATAGAAAAGAACCAAAAATATAATAAATGCACAGAAGAGATACGTTTCAGGAAAGACGTAGAAACTCCAACTTTAATCCCTGCCTCCCTGAGATCGACCCTGGGCCTAAAAGTGACCAAGATAAAATTAAGTAGGCCAGGTAAAAAAAAAATTTTAAAAAGATGGTTAGACTTGATTAAGGTTAACCACTATACTCACTTCAACGATAATTTCACCAAATTAACACAACCTATTTGAGTCTCAACACACTTTTTTCTGGCGCCATTGCCGGGGAGGTGCGCATTGGGGTAAGTTTCTACTCCATTCCTTTGATTTTCTCTTCTCACACCATTCTCTTCATGGGTGTTTTTGTTTGCTGGTGTGCAGGTAAACCAGTTGCAAGGAGGAGGCAAGCAGAGGAAGTCGGAGATGTGGGTAGATCCAAGGTGGGAATGAGAGCATGAAGTCACCAGCACCGCACTGGAGCTTTGCCCACATTGCTGAAAAGGTAGGTCTCTCTCTTAGCAACTTAGGTTAACTTGTCACTTAAATAAAGAAAAAGAACCTAAAAACACTTCTTGGGATTTCTTGGGGCAAGTGGATTAAAAATCACTTGTTTGATTGTCTGCTATCACCCCCACCGCCTTGGGATTTCCCGCCAAACTTCGCATAGCGAAGATCCAAGAATCTTGATTCTTGAATCTTTCGTCATGTGAGGTGTTCTTTGAGGCAAGATTAAATAGATTGATTGTCATCCCTCCTTGCCACATTTATCCACAATTCGGGATCACATTTTTGGTGGGAAGACTTGGAATTGAGTTGATTTCAACCCCACCAAGACCTTTCACGTGCCTTAGATTTGATCCCGAATATTTCAACCCCAGCACTTTGATTTTCTTTACATTATCTTGTGGTTGAGCCTTGTGTGTGGAACATCATTTTGGTGATTGGGAGCACTTGAATTGAAGTAGTTTGGCTCCCTTTCACACGAACCTAAAATTGACTCGTGCATCCACACATAGAAATTTCCACCTAGAGAAGCCCATTGCATTTTTAGCATGCATTAACCAACTCACATTGAAGAAGGGTTTGTTGGGCATAGAAGAACTTGTATTTTCTCAAAACCTGGAGATTGGTTGAATTGGTAACACAGCGAAATCTTAAAATCCATACTACTTCAGGCTGAAATTCTAAAAACCATTCACCAACTAAAACATTAATTCGGGGAGATTTCCCCGTTGCATGCTTGGTTTACACACTTTCTAAAATCAACGCACTTGGGCATTACCCGTATACAACACCCTTCACATTCCTGAAGCACTTGATCCTAAGCCTCTGATTAAAACTGGTAGCAACTTGACCCTTATTAAGGATTGGAGGTCTAATTACCTGTGTGTAGCACCTACATGCTGGTGCGGGTTCCCGCGTGCTATCGGGTGTCTAAGACTGGGGCAAACTACCTTTCTATCTGGCCAGGTGGTTCCGCGGTGCTAGCATTTGGTTCCGTAGGTCGTGATAGTAGGTAACTTAGATCTTTATGTCTAAGGGCACACTGTAGTGGTTAGGACTTTGATTGCCTTGATTTGTCATCAAGTGTACCTTTGCGGCGTCATTTCTCTCATCCCCTTTTCCCTTCTTATCTCCCCAATTCTTCCTGCGATAGTGCATGTTTGAGAGGTCACAAAACCCTGAATTGTTTGAATTGTCTGATAATTCTAAAAGGAAAGAAATCGAATCGTCATCCTCCATAAACATGGCTGCACATCCACCCCCAAATCCTGAGGGAGGAAACCGCCCTCAAAACCCACCAGGAGGTGGAGCCATGGATCCCATAACCCGCCTCTAAGCCCAAATGGAAATGTATAATGAGCAGATTGAAGCCATTAGGGAAACCTTGGAGGAAATGCAGAACCCTCCCGAGCGGGAGGAGCCTAGGTCTCTTAGCTCTTATCAAAATCTCGCTGCTACAGAGACCATAGGACAAATTTGGGTCCCCATGGGCAGGGACGATTTTGAACTGAAACCCAATATAATTGGCCTGATAAACTTCCACTTCCATGGTCTTGCAAGTGAAGATCCTTTTCTCCATTTGGAAGACCTAACCCGATTGGCTGAAACGGTTAAACCAAGAAACATCGGGTTATCAATTGTCCTCATGAAAATGTTCCCATTTTCATTGCAGGATAAAGAGTCACAATGGTTACTTACCCTTGGGAGAACCATCCATTCTTGGGAAGAGATGCGAACAGCATTTCTCAAGAAATTCTTCCCAATCAGGCGAACCAATGCGCTTCGCCGTGCTATAACTTCCTTTATGCAACAAAACGGCGAACAGTTTCATGAGGCTTGGGAGAGGTATAATGACCTCCTCCGAAAGTGTCCACACCACGGTCTGCCTAAGTGGCATATAGCCCAGATTTTCTAATATGGGCTAAATGAGACTTTGAAGCAGATTGCAGATGCTTCCTGCGGAGGGAATTTCATGAATAAAGATGAGAATGGAGCATTCGAATTATTTGAAAACATGAGCAAAAACTCAATGAACAATGCCTCCATTGTCGCCTTTAATCGTACCAGCCTGCCCCATAATGTCCACGAAGTTGACACAGACCCTCCCATTCATCCACTGATCTTAACATTATCGCACAAAAATTGGATGAAGTCTCTGTTGTGCACTAGAAGTTGGACGAGCTTCTAGCCAATCCCGCCCATTCTATGGCAAACACCCCCACCTCACCACTTCGTCACAATCCTAATCCTTCCAACACCAGGCTTATCCCCAAAAACCTCGTGAGACCTTCCCTACTGAGCGTTGCGCTAATCGATTCGGTAAGTCATGTGGATCTGGCTTCTGCAAGCCAGTATTTTGACATGGAGGACCAAGCCTCCATGTGCTCGGATGCATACATACATACGGACTCGTCTTCTGGCTTAGAAGATGCTTGCACCCTGGGGAACAACCCGTTCTCTACCACTTATAACCCAGGGTGGCGAAATCATCCAAACTTCTCATGGTCCAGTAACCCACAGGGCCAAAACCCCGCGGGTGGGCCAATGCGACCGTCTGCACCCGTCATCCCAAGGGTCCAGTCTAATCCTAGGGCGAATCCGCCATTGGGTCCTTGCATACCACAAACAGAACACGCATCAAGTCCTCTTGATAAATTAATGTGAATGATAACGGAAATGTCTAAGTGCCATGAAGAGAACATGACCTCTCTTCAGCACCAATTAGTGCAGTAGAATGCTGAGATCAGTCAACTACGTATGGCAACTCGATCTCAAGGCACTCTTCCAGCCCAACCTGTTCCCAACCTGTGAAATTTCGTACCTCGTGGTCCTCAACCACAGGTACGACCTTATCTGGGGTAGGTTCATCAGATTCTGCAAGCACCGAGCATTCCACCAGGATTCTAGGCTAATCTGGCTACAACACCTCACCCTTATGTCCCTATTGTGAACCCTCCTCTGCCTTATGATCCCACTGGACCTGTGACATCCAATGCGATTACTACGAGGAGCGGTAAGCAAACCATCGATCCGCCTCGACCAGATCCTGGCCCATCTTTTTCATTGCCCTCTCATTTGGGATGCACACCGCATTCGCGAGAGGATGATATACCCAAACTAGTGCCAGAATTGGTCCCATTCCCTGAGGCTCTACTGAGGGAGCCAAAAGGCAAGAAAAAGGATACGCAGGTCTTTGATAGCCTGCGTAATTTATTCAGGGATGTTGAAATCAAGGTACCCCTGTTAGAGGCTATCGACCACATACCTACTGTTGCCCGATTTTTCAAAGACTACACTACACCTAGGCGACAGTCAAAGAAAACAAAGAATCCGGTGGTTCTCTCGCCTCATGTGAGTTGTGCTATACTGTCAAATCTACCACTGAAGCAAAAAGATCAGGGCACACCGCTTATTTCTTGTAGCATCCAAGGCTACAATTTTAACCATGCTCTGCTTGATCTAGAATCTTCCATCAATCTTATACCAACTATCATGCTCGAGAAATTTGCCTTAGGAAATCTGAAACCTACCCCTGTCACGTTACAATTGGTAGATCATTTTGTCAAACTACCAAAGGGTGTGGTGGAAGATGTGGTGGTTAGAGTCAACAATCTCTGTTTTCCTGTTGACATTCTTATTTTGGATATGGAAGTTCCTAGCTCACTTTCTGATTGTCCGATCATCCTTGGTCAACCTTTCCTGGCCACAGCCCGTGCCCATATCGACTGCAAGTCAAGCTGTATTGAGTTGTCGTTGGATCTGAGAAGCTCAAGCTTAAGATCTTCAAGGCAGCCAAGAACTTTGATTGCGATTACATCAAGGATGACACGTATGAAGAGGACATGGCCGTCAGCGCATGTATTGGACTAATAAGGACCTATTCTGACTGCTGTGGATTGCCTTTAAACACAAACGATTGCCTGACCGACACATATTGTGACATTCCCCCATCCGTCCCTTTTCCCTACCTTCTCTTAACCAGACTTCTGACGAGGTTTTCTCCACTTCCCATACCTCGTGGTCTGAGTCATATTCGGGCTACTCACCGCCGGTCCACACTCTTGAAGACCGGATTGCCCTTTCTTTCCCGCAAAATCAGGTGGAATTGCAACTCCACACTGGGACCTAGAGCCCAAATACTGCTCACTGGGGCTATCCCTTTTTGGATCCATCTATCCAAGATGCCCCTCTTCTTGGCCAAACTGAGGGCCAACTTCTTCCTCCTGCCTTGTTTTCTTCTGATCCGCTTAGAACGCTCTCGTCCCAAGGAATGCCAGATCTTTCACCATCCTCTCCCAAGCTGAAAGAGCTGCCTAATACACTTAAGTATGTTTTATTGGGACCAAATGAAACGCTCCCCGTAATCATTAGTTCAAAATTGACTAGGGAGCAAGAGTGCAAACTAACAAAGGTCCTTATGGAACACAAGATAGCAATTGGATGGTCCTTATCAAACTTAACTGGCATTAGCCCCTCCTATTGCACTCACCGTATATATACGGAGGAGGAGGCTCGACCTTCCCGCGAGATGCAACGACGTCTCAACCCTAACATGCGGGAGGTCGTTGAAAAGGAAATTATTAAGTGGCTAGATGCGGGTATAATCTACCCGATCAGCGATAGCCCCTGGGTGAGCCCAATTCATGTCGTGCCCAAAAAGGCGGGACTCACCATCTGTGTGAATGACAGGGGCGAATCCATCCCTACACGCACTCCTACATCTTGGAGAGTGTGTGTAGATTATAGGAAACTGAATGTTGCAACTAAGAAATATCACTTTCCGCTACCTTTCATTGACCAAATCCTGGAGTGGTTAGCGGGAAATAAATTTTTCTGTTTCCTGGATGGATTCTCTGGATACAACCAGGTGGCAATTGACCTCAGGGACCAAGAGAAAACCACCTTTACCTGCCCCTTCAGCACCTTTGCATTTAGAAGGATGTCGTTCAGACTTTGTAACACGTTAGCAACTTTCTAGAGATGTATGCTGGCGATATTCCATGACATGGTGGGTGACTTTCTTGAGGTTTTCATGGATGACTTTTTGGTCTTTGGACCCTCTTTTGATGACTGTCTTGCCAACCTGACTCGTATCCTTAGGAGATGTATTGATGTGAACCTCGTGCTTTCCTGGGAAAAAAGTCATTTTATGGTACACGAGGGAATTGTTCTCGGGCATATCATCTACGATAGGGGTATCGAGGTTGACAGAGCTAAGCTTGATGTAATTACTGACTTACCTGTGCATGGCTCTGTCAAACAAATCCGCTCCTTCTTGGGACACGTCGATTTTTATAGGAGATTCATCAAAGACTTCTCTAAGATTTCTAGACCTTTAACTCATCTCCTATCAACCGATGTACCCTTTGATATGGGCCCCGACTGCATACAAGCATTCACGCAGCTTCATGATGCTGTCACCAAGGCCCCTGTTCTCCAGCCACCTGATTGGTCCCTCGACTTTGAACTCATGTGTGACACTTCCGACCTTGCAGTCGGAGCCATCCTAGGACAAAGACGTGATAGACACCCCTTCTTGGTGTACTACGCCAGTAAGATGTTAGACGAGGCCCAGCGTAATTATACTACCACTAAGAAAGAACTACTGGCGGTCGTCTTTGGGCTGGAGAAATTCTGCTCTTACCTTCTGGGCTCGCATGTTATTGTATTCACTGACAATGCAGCCATTCGCCATCTCATGCACAAGAAGGATGCCAAGCCTAGACTGATTTGTAGGATCCTTCTGCTCTAAGAATTTGACATTGAGATCCGTGATAAGGCTGAAGCCCAAAATATTGTGGCTGATCATCTCTCAAGACTGGACCCTGACCACATTGAACTTACCCTGCCGATCAATGAGGTTTTTCCCGATGAGCACCTATTGGCAATTAATGTGGCAAGTGGACCTTGGTATGCCGACATTGCCAATTACCTTGCTTCCGGTTCCCTTCCACATGGCTGGCCCAAAAACCAGCGCAAGCGTCTCATTGTAGAAGCAAAGTATTATTTTTGGGATAATCCACTACTTTTTCGAATAGGTGCAAACCAGATCATCCGTCGCTGTATTCCTGACAGCGAATTCCCCAGTGTGCTATCCTTCTGCCAAGATCAGGCCTGCAGAGGCCACTTCTCTGGGAGGAAAACTGCAGCCAAGGTGTTGCAGTACAGTTTCTTTTGGCCCTCCCTTCACCAGGATGCACACAATTATGCCAAACATTGCACTAGGTGCCTATCGTTAGGGTCAATGTCACGTCGTGATATGATGCCCTTGCAACCCATCCTAGCTGCTGAAATCTTCGACATTTGGGGAATCGATTTCATGGGTCCCTTTCCTCCTTCCAACAGCTTCGAATACATCCTCGTTGCTGTTGATTATGTTTTGAAATGGATTGAGGCTATTCCCACGCGCCATGCTGACCATGTCATATCCACTCGATTTGTCAAAGACCACATTTTTGCATGCTTTGGGATCCCTCGAGCCATTATCTCAGATGGAGGAAGCCATTTTACCCATGATTCTTTTCGGGCACTTCTGAGGAAATATGGAGTCCACCATCGTATCGCATCTCCGTATCATCCTCAGACGAACGGTCAGGCTGAGGTGTTGAATCGGCAAATCAAGCAAATTCTCCAGAAAATGGTTTGGCCTGACTGTAAGGATTGGTCTGACAAGCTGATTGACGCACTTTGGGCATATCGGACCGCCTTCAAGGCTCCCCTAGGTATGTCTCCTTATAGAATCGTTTACGGGAAGCCTTGTCCTTTGCCTGTGGAGCTGGAGCACCACGCTTATTGGGCGATTCGCCAATGTAACCTCGACCCAGACCTGTGCGGTCGAGAAAGGAAAC
Organism: Thalassia testudinum; assembly: GCA_037157565.1. Lineage (NCBI taxonomy): Eukaryota > Viridiplantae > Streptophyta > Magnoliopsida > Alismatales > Hydrocharitaceae > Thalassia > Thalassia testudinum. The sequence continues at coordinate 104,496,155 of JAZHRO010000063.1, forward strand.
TCCAACTCTAAGAGCTGGAAAAGCTTCGTCGTGAAGCCTATGATTCTGCCTTAACTTTCAAGCAATGCACTAAGGCTTTTCATGACAGCTGAATTTGGCGGAAGGAATTTGAGGCATCTCAGCAAGTTTGGCTTTACAATGCCTGGCTCAAATTCTTTCCTAGAAAATTGAAGTCCAAATGGACTGGTCCCTTTCTGGTCTCGAGACCATTTCCCAATGGGGCCGTTGAAATTAAAGATCCCAAATCTGGGCATAAATTTACGGTCAATGGGCAACGTTTAAAACCCTATCTTACTCATGAACCTGCCCCCGTTGGAGAAACTGTTGCCCTACTAGAGGGTAACTAATTTCGTGCCTCATTATGAGTCCAGCTGGGGACGTTAAATTCAGCGCTCGTTGGGAGGCACCCCAGCAACACTCCTCCATTGTCACGTACACTTCACTTTGCACCTTTTCACTTCACCACCCACCATCCACCCACCCTACCACACTGCTATATACCCTGCACCTCAGCTCTCGTTCCCTGATCTTTGGACCTTCATCTACCCTACCCTGCATGCATATGAGGACATAGCATCGTTTGGCATGGGGGGGTGGATAGGCATCCATAGGATCTGGGTATTATATGGTATCATGCAGCTTCCATCCATCTATAAATATGTACATAGCATAAAAATAAAATAAAAAAAAGGGGGTCTTTAGTAATGATTTGAAGGCTGAAACAAAAATACAATAAGTGTTTATAGATATTCAACCACTATTTTGAAGACTTTCCAGGCCACAGAAACTTGATTCGCTCAGGCTCGGCTTAATTCACTTGAGAATTGACAGGATAGATCGGAATCTCTTCTAACTAAGGATGTATTCTTGTACCTAAGACATCAGTACAGGATCCGTTGGTTTGCTTCTACGCAAGAGCCTAAGTAATCTTAGTTCACACTACACATATTAAGAAAGACCAGGTGAACATAAGATCCAACCCTAGTGTTCATTAGGGAAGGTGGAGTCCTTACCTGTGCGTGCAGGTAGACTTTTCATCCCAGGCTTTAGTCTTGTGTCTAGGAGAAACTCTTTCCACCAAAATGGAAACTCTCCCACCAAAAGAAAAGTATGCTCCTCCAAATAAAGTTGTAAGAGATATACTGACACTTGTTTCAAAAAAAAAAAAAAAAGCTATGCAAATAAGTCAGTATATCTCGCAAATATCTGTAAATTCTTCTCCCTAAAAAGTTTTTCAGGGCAAGTTACAAATACCCTGTTTTTACCATATATTCTTTGAGCCACAAATGTAATAAAATGGGAGTTGAGTTTTCCGTCATCTTTTTAAGGGTCAATCCGAAGACACGAGCTGAAACTGGGACCAACCTACACTTAAAGATTTGTGAAACCCTGGGCTTAAGTCTTAATGTTCATTTGGTCAGTCTTGATCCTTCACTATGCACAAGCCATAATCTCTTGAGCTTTCGAGTACAGCAAAAACCTTTTGAGTCCTGGAAATCGTACTTAAGGTTTAAATATCAAGAGTCTAGGTTAGTCGAGAGATGGTCTATGTCACATAAGACTTAAAGTACTGGTAGTCTTCTCTGTAATTGGTTCTCACAATATCCAACAAATAAACACCCCCATGTCACTTCAGAAGAAAATCTTCAGCTTAAGATCATTTCTAAATGCAATACAAAATGTTTTGCTAGGGACTAGCAAAGGATAGGCATGGGGGTATGATTGCATAGCAAAAATACACCAATAAATATTCCATCTTGTGTTATTTCCTAACACTGCCATTGCATCTTAGGTAGCTATAGTTGCATTTGTAAATTGACACATGCATGCATTTATTTGAGAGGGGAGGATAATGAGAATATTTGGCCATTTAATTAACATCTTCTTCAAGTGCTGCCTCGCAATTTCACCTTCTTCATTTCTTTATTTGCTTTGAAATCTTCTCCCCTGTGCGGCTGCAGGGCATGGGGCTTGCGCCTCTTCGCGCCATTCCTCTGCCAGCAACATGGTTGGGCAGGCAAGGCTGGCAGCATGGCTGTGGCAGGCTCCCACTTCTTTAAAAAGCCAAGCCATCTTCCTTGCGAGGGGGGAGCCTGAACAGAGAGCACCCTCAGACACAACTCCAGGCCAACCTCTTCCCCTCCATACGCAGTATCTCTTCCCACTGAAGAGACACACTGCGGGCGGGAGTGGGCTTACAGTGGTCCCATGACCACCACTGTGAGTTCCACCACCACCCAGCTCCTTCATGAACTGGTAGGCGTGGTGGTTTCACCCTCTGTTTTCACCGCTTAACACCCTCACCGCCATTGTCAAAGCTCCAAGGTCTGAAGCTTCAGCAGTAGCAACGCCAGTCCGCCTACAGCCGCACAAGCCACCGCGCATAGGCCAGCAGACGTCCGCAAGCTCTTCCCACGCGCACAGGCACCTCCCAGCGTGCCCGTGCACGTAGAATCGACCGCAACCGGTTGCTCACATCGCACAGAACTGTAGCTACAGTGCGGTGACCAATTTGTTTCTCACTTATCCGGTCACCACACGTTCTCTCTCCTCACCGCAACCTCCTCTAGCCAGTCGCCTGCGTTAGTGCCAGCACCCGCATCTACGCCCATGCCCGCATCTGCGCCCACACCCATTCCCGCCCGCAATGTAGTGCGTTGTGCTATGCAGTGCGTTGCACTGCACTCTCTCGCTCGCGCCTGCACTCATCTGCACCTATGCGCCCCTACCGCGTGCTCCCTTCAGCGCCCGCACAGCCCTTGTGCGCCTGCGCGTGCCTTGGCCACCAGATGGTGGACACTCCAGCCAGATGACTTAACGCGCTCTCTCTCTCTCACAATCACCATCCAGCGACACACCACACTCATACACACACACACTTGTACACTCACACGTTCACTTGTACACACCTATACATACTTATATATATATATACATATATATATAAAAGTATGTATACATATATATATTTATATATATATATACATATTCATACCTATACAACTATATATAAGTATATATACATACATACATACATATATATATATATATACATTTATACATATATACATATATACATACATATATACATATATATCTATAGATATAAATACATATATATATATATATATACACATATACACATACATATATTACTATATATATATTTTACTATATAGTTATAAATATATATATATTCATAAATATATATATACACGTACATATATATATCTATATCTATATATATATATATATACAACTACATATATACCTATATAGTTATAACCCTATATATATATACATATATATATTTTTCTTTTTTTTCATACACATCACCTACCCGTATCCATACATCCTTACACTAGTCACTCCACCATGCATTATATTGCGAGAATATCTGCACCAGTTGCTGATCTTCCCCGATACCCACGTAAAGAAAGCGCCTCCTCACACACTCCCACACATCCGTCATACTCTACACAGCACTTCATCTTGTTGGTTGCGTCTTTCTAGACATGGACCAACTTGATACTGTGCTACAGGTCATTTCCACTTCAACCCCCACCCCTATATATATAATATATACATATCTATAAATATATATACTATATTTATTTCTCTACAAGCAACCTACCTTGTTTTTATTTATCTTTTGTTTCCTGCTATTAAAAAGTTAAAAAAAAAAGTAAAAGAGAAAAGATAATCCTTGTCTTGTAGGTACTCGGTCTTGCGATCAGCAAAACCAATTTTGGTAACCCTAATTTGGCTCAAAGCCAAGAACTTGATTTTGAGGTTGTGACTCAAGGACAATATTATCAACAAAAAAAAAATCTTAAATAGAAAAGAACCAAAAATATAATAAACACACGGAAGAGATACGTGTTAGGAAAGGCATAGAAACTCCTTCACTTTTAATCCCTGCCTCCCTGAGATCGACCCTGGGCCTAAAAGTGACCAAGATAAAATTAAGTAGGCCAGGTAAAAAGATGGCTAAACTCAATTTAGGTTAACCACTATACTCACTTCAACGATAATTTCACCATATTAACACAACCTATTCGAGTCTCAACAGCTATACAAAACATGAGGAAAAAGAGCAAAATGATAAAAACGGAGCACAAAATGAAAAGGAAAACGAATAGTCATTAGTAAGAAATTAAGGGATTAACTGAAGTTCTAGACCACATCAAGAAAAAAAGAGAAAAATGAGAAAAAGTGCTAAGGAGACACAAAAAGAGATTAGTAGGAACGCTAACCTTAGGCCTTTTAGGCTTGACTCTTAGGTTTAAAAATTCAAGTATCCACTAAGATTTGGATAATCCTTAAGAGGTTGGGGAAAATGCAAAGATTAAGTATTAGGTCTAAGACTTAGGGAGTATTCGACCTCGTTAACTGACCTTCGATTTGCGTGACTCGGTAACCTGAGCATCCCAATCCACACACAGTCTGGTTGAGTGCATATAACTATCAAAATCACACAAAAGCATTTAAGTATTCTGAAAAAAGTTGCCTAGATTAGGACCGGCCGATCAACACAAGTTGATTTGGACGAGTTCCGACCGCGGAGAGGTAGGAAATTCCCCTCGAAGATGCATAACAACATATCATCTCCTCGATGCTTGTCTCCTAATATATTTACATATCTTACCGGGGGTACGTAAGCACTCTACTGATTCAGATACCATGGGCGACATTATCATGAAATGTCGATTGCCAAGGTCTGGATTTGGCCACGGAACGCCATGGGTGGGATTATCTCGAAAGCAAGGTTCTGGGGGTTTCCATTGGCGGTGCTATCACGAAGCATCGATTGCTAGGGACCTTTGAGGATTGATGATGGGGACGAGGAATCCAATACAGACCATGTTGAGAAGCCAATCTGAAGCTAGAAATAAAAAGAAAAGAGAGAGAAAACTTTCCAAACAAAAAGATCCTTTGTCCCTCTCTTACAAATATGTACTACAAACTGAACCAAGGCTAAAATATGTCTCAAGCACGAGTGCTTTAACCGCGGAGTCCAACGAACCTTAGGATAGTTCCTACAGGCCGTAAAAACCTCCGCAGAGGACTGAGGCTAAAGCGGGTCAGGTCCGGATCTTGGTTGGTACTTGAGTACCTCTAGGCCTATTAGCGGCATTTCGACCTAGTCACAAACGAAAATGAAAAAAGCACTTATCATAACTGGTGAAAGAAACTCATGGTCTAAAACAGAAGATAAGATCTTAAAATTTTGCTAAGGGACTAGCAAATACTAGGCATGAGGGTATGATGGAAACACCATCATGAGCCCTAACTAGCTCATTTTAACCTAGAAAAGAGAACAAAAGTGCCTACATAACCTAGAGAAGGACCTAATTCAAGGGATTATTGTTCTGAGAAGAAAATAAGAAACAAAGGGTCAAACTATAATTTTACAATTACAGTACATCAACGGGATTTCTCAGGGTCCAAACATAGGTCAATTGGACTTAACAAGAAAAAAAGTGGGATGGTTCAATCAGAAAAGGGTTATTGTGAGATCTAAGAATTAAATTACATTCTGTAACCTTAAAACAAATCCACTTAATACAACAAGGTTTTGGCAAGGATAAAAATAAACTAAACCCTCTACAACTCATGGAAAAATATCCCCTAAGGTTTAGAACCTTCAAATTGAACTTTGGAACCTATTTTGACCTATATAGGGGCCCTACTCAGATATTTGAGCTAAATTCAATTTTTGTATAAAATGTCCAGTAAAACATGGTCAAACCTAAAATCCAACTTCACCATTGGATTCCTTAGGTACAAATTAGGTTTGTACCAAAATTTGGACCTAATGGGGGTCACCTTGACCAACTTTTCAAAATAGTCCACCCAATTACATTTTGACCCTTAACTTTTGAAAACCTTTGTGCAGACCCCCTATCTTCCTCACCACTCTTTGCATTTAGGTCCCTCTGCCATTACAGCGAAGGAGTCCTACTCCGGTGATGATTTGAGCAGGATTTCTCCCTGATTCCTCAGAGATCTCCTCCCAGATTTGGAAGGGAGATTCTCTAAGGAATTCCCTATCGTCTGAATGCAATCCCTAAATTTTATTTGCACCAAATCTCTCGTGTGAACGCTCGAGAAAAATGGGTATCATCCGCACCTTCCTTCATCGGTGAGATTCTTGCGCTTGGAAGCTTGCCTTCCAAGCACAAGGACCTCTGCCAGCAGCTATAAAAGGGCCCCATATATTTGCTGCATCTCTCAAGCTTGTTTTGGCCACTGATACCCCTAAATTCGTCGTCCCTCATCTCCAACCAACAGCCCGCAAGCTCGGGCGATCTCTCCTCCCTCTTCTCGTCGCTCTGCCACCATACCAGTGGCAGAGTCTTCTCCACCTTGCTCCTACATGTCGCGCATACTTGCACGTGCTTCTCCAACCCCTTCATCGTCGTCGTCTTCCTTACCTTAGGGCTTTCTTCTCTTATGATGGCACACATGCGCTGCTCATCCTCCACCTTTCCCCCTTCATCCAACTACCCTCAGAAAGACTCTTTCTCTCTACCTTTCATTTTCCCCATCTTAATTTCATAAAAACCCCCTCGATAGCCACCAACCACCTCCATCTTCCTCATATCCGACAGACCACCGGCGAGGCGAATCTGTCACTCCACCCATCCACACGCCTCGCCACCTACCTCAGAACCTCTGCCATCACCAATTGATCATCATCCACACCTCCATCAACCGCCAACACCTCCCCAAGTGCCCACCAAACACATGCACTTCCACGGTCACAGTCTGACCTAGGCACGCATGCCTAAGCCGTTCTGCGCCACGCCACCCACCGCTTCACCTTCGCTATGACACGATGAAGCTCCCCAAGTGGTTTGACAGGGCTGAGAGGCCGTATCATTGAGTTTCAGGTCCAACCCCTTTCCGCCGTTGGAGTAGGCGTGAAGGAGCTTGCTAGCTCACTCCAGGTCGCACCGCTCCAGGCTGAGGTGTCCCAGGTGCACGAAATTAGTCCACGAACCTTTCGCACCTAACAATCAGAGGCTTCATCGATTGCAGCTGCCCCAATTGGATGGGTGTTCCTCCTACGTGCACGCAAAGAAGCTGGTGGGACTTTAGTCCCACCTCGAAAGTTCACAGTGCAGGTGCATAACATAAATTGATTTTGTGTTTCCATCTATTAGCTTCAAAACACGAGATGAGGTCCCCTAGCCCACGTCACCAGCCTCGTCCGTGACCCACGCCTACGTGGACCTAGCCGACCTATTTACCCAGCACTCGTCGCGCACCACCCATGCCGGTGCGCCTGGACCCAGCTACATGTAACCCAACCCATATACCCGATTGGCTGGCTCTGGGAGAGCAAAGAGGGAAATAGAGAAAGAGCGTACACGGGGGAGGGTAAGGGTAGGTTTTACACTCTCGTGTGTGCAGGGAAGCAAGAAGGGAAGAAGGAAGGAAGCCGTTGAGGAAAAGTTAAGGAAAGAAGAGCCAAAGCTCAAGGGCAGGAGCGGCTAAGGAAGGAAGAAGGACTTGAAGGTAGAAGCTGAAGAAGAGAAATCAAAGAAGAAAATAGAAGCCAAGGCAGACAAAGAAGAAAAGAAGAAGAGAAGAGTAGCTGCAGAGAATAGAAGGCTGAGGATAGAGAAAGAAGCCAAAGAAGAGAAAGAATCAAAGGTAGAGAAAAGAAAGAAGAAATCAGAGAAGGAAGAAAAGAAAAGAAGAAAGAAGAAGCCATCAAAGAGAAGAGAAGAAAGAAGAGAGAACATTCTATTTCTTTCTTACATCCCTATTCTTCTCTTTAGCTTTTGTTGAACGTACGAATTGTTACGCTAACGTGTTTGGTTTTGGAAAACCTGTCATTGTAGTTTGAAAGTGAAGAACTCATGTTCAAGAAATAAAATTTATACCGAAATGAAAATTCTAGGTCGAACATAGGGAGGCAGATGTTTGATTTAAAAACTACGCGTTTATTTTTATTTGTCACCAAGTAATTCAATTTAAAATTATCTAACTATTACAATAAATAGAAAAGAGAGAGTAAGAGAGAGAGAATATTACAAACAGAAATCAAAATAAGATGTAGAATAAACAGGGAATTCATCATTAAGGAGAATGTTTGTTTCACTATTACAACTAGAAAGCAAAAAATAATTACACTAGAAAGCAGTAAATTTACTCTAGAAAGTATTAAAAGAATAGAGAGAGAAATATCCTCCTCGACGGTCACTTGAAGGATGAGCTGAACTTCTCTAGAAAGCAGTAAATCTATTCTAGAAAGCAGTAAAAAGAATGGGGAGAGAGATATCCTCCTTGACGGTCGCTTGGAGGATGAGCTGGATGGGACGACGCCTGGATGAAGGAGGACGAGGCAGGATGAAGGAGGATGAAGCAGAAGAACAGGAATGGGGCAGCACGTCGTCATCATCGTGGGATCCACTTCCGAAGGGGAACGAAAATTTGGACTTTATCTCGCGAGAAGCATCCCGGGTGTGGGATAAGCTTCTCTTGAGCATTGGAGAGGTAGAGAGGAGAAGGAAGGGATGAGAATTTCGTGTAGAGGGGGTCTCATTTTATAGTTGCAAGGAGTGGGGGCAAATTGGTCATTACATCTTTAAAACATTAAATAAGGGGTCTTTAGTGATGGATAAAACCGTTGCTAAAGCGCCAACGTGGGCGTAGTGGGCGTTGGACGTGCGCGCCCGCTCGTCGCACATTCAACGAATCTCAGCCATCCGATCGCGAGATCAGATGGCTTAAGATGCACCTCCGCCTGCCTCGCTGCGCGCCTGCCCACGTGTGATGCCTTGTGAGGCGCAGGCGTGCGATAGCGCGTCGACGCTATTGAGTGCAGACGACCGCCCGATCAAGATCTAACGCTCGCCCACGCCGGCTCGCTTGCTCGCTGCGGCTCAAACTCGCGTCCGCTGCTCGTGATAACTCCCTCACCCACTGTGCTGCGGAGCACAGATGGTCGCGCAGATGAATTCAGGGAACTGTACCCACAGCCGTTGGATCTTGATCCAATGGCGGAGAAGCGGTGCTCTGATTGAACAAGAGAAGGTGCGGCAATGCTAAGGGTCGGTTGGACGGCTGAGATGATGCCACGTGGTGCCATCTTGGCCATCCATCTTCTGGATGTTGTAGATGGTGCAACGGGTGTCGGATTGACTTGATTTCTGCGTCGTTAGGCTATGATCGTCAATCCGAATCCATCCTTGTGGTCAGATTTGTCGTTTGATGTGCAGATTTACACCATCTTGGCCCTTGATCTTCTAGGGTTCCCTAGTCACTATCAGATGCTACAAATGCTTGATTAGGGCGATCTTGGAGTCGTTGAACTCCAATCGTCGCCTTGATCATATCTATACGGTTGGATCTTCGATCCGAGGCCCTGATAAAAAGTTTGCCCTGTCCAAGCACATAAAAGGAAACAATTAACCTCCATTTTATTCAAACTACTCTAAATGCAAGATGATGCATGTTATGCAATATTTATAGCATGCAATGCAATCCTATGCTTAAGAACATGCATAAATAGACATCTTAAGTAGTGTAAACATGTTTACATCATACCCCCATGCCTATCTTTTGCTAGTCCCTAGCAAAAACTATATGCTATTTATAAAAGAATTAGGTTGGATTATTTGGGCATAAGTTATTTTCAATCATTAAGAAATTGTCTACTTAAGATCTGAACTTTCAAAGACACAACAGTGCCCGAGTATCTGCCAAAATGCAGACCGCCTCAAGCCCTCGCCTTATTTAAAGAAAATTTTCTTTTTCTCTTTTTCCTCTTTTCTAATTTTTTTGGATTTTCAAATTTTAGGGTTTAAGAGTGGCTTTCTACGACCATTCAACTCACCCAAGATTTAATGAGAACCCTAAGTTTAAAGCATCTTATTGTTAATGTGATAGACTCATTGACCGGCAATTAAAACGGACTTCAGATTTCTACGCCTCTAGGTGACCTAAAAAGAATTCTGCCTAAAGGTGTATCTTTGCAACCGGTAGCTTTCTCCCCACTTTTACTTTTTTTATGGGGTCAACACAAGGGTGAATCCAGTGTATATCTCCCCGGTTTATTCTACTTCGCTTCTTCGTAAGTGTTTTGGGAATTTTTAGTGCATTTACTGAGTTGGGCTCTGGACAACCAGTCGATGAGCTATTACCACCGACAACTTGCCAGCCATACTCAGCAGGGAAGTGTGGCTTATTCCTTTTTTTCGTTTCTCCTTTTCTTTTTGATTTTTTTTTCTTTTTTTTTTTAAGTAGGTGGCTTCCCTAGTCTAAAATTTACCTAAAGGCAGCAAAAAGAGAAAGGTCCAGTGACTGGGTTCTGGACAACCTACCTATGGGCTGTTACCCACGATAACTTGCCAGCCATATCACCCTTGAAGGTTCATTAGCTACCCAATTTCCGTTAAAATCGTTGAACAATGAGTCAGTGACAAGATAGTGTGTAGATGCTTAAGACTCAAAATTCCCTCAAATCAGAGGGCGAGTTGATAAGTCGTGTACTTATCACCCAAACTTATTCACTCCAATTAAAATAGAATTTAGGTTGGCGAGGACTCGAAAACAAATCCACATTTTAGTGGATACACGGGCTGATTAAGTCCAAAGACCTGAAGAGTCTTTGTGTTCAAATCATAACGTAGTATTTCTAAAGATTGAAAATTTTCTTAAACCCAAGTTCTCTTTCCTAATTCAATTTTTTTTAAATAAAAGAAAATAAAACAAATCTACGGAGCTAACGAATGCATTCAGAGATGAATATCCACCCCCCATGCCTATCTAATGCAATGTCCTCATTGTATTAAAAAGATATAAAACAGAGTGGAATAGTGTAGAAAGCACCTGAATTGCGTGAATGTAAGGTCTGCTCCAAGATAGAAACTAAAAAGAACTGTATAAATGCTGAGTTTAGTTCCTTCAGCTAGGCACACTATACAAAGAAGAGAAATGAAGAATTCACAGGTGCAGGTCTGAATCAGAATAAATAGAAGAATCCTCCAACCTGTCAGTAGAGGTCCACAGATGTGGACCAGATTGTGGTGCAGACCCATACCCCATAATCGAGAATATCTTAGGTTCTGGATAAAAATTACCCAAAACCTAAAATTAGTATGCAAGAGGGGTCGAGCCTACGATTTATGAGGATGCAACCCAAGACCAAAAAGTCGGATTATAGAGAATTGAAGCTCAAAAGGATAATCATTGAATGCGTGCTTGGGTTGGACATCCTCAGAACAGACGTCGTAAAGGTTCTGATTTGATGGTTTCAAATTAAATGGAACCCTTCGACTCAATCTTGTACTTCCTCCAGAACTAGCTTCCTAAATCAGAACTTCCCAACTCCTATCCTCCTCATTCATCATGTCAAATTCCAGGACCTCTTGTATATTAATCACCCCATCTGAAATCTCCAAGTCTAAATGATGTGGCAGAATCATAATTGACTTGGGTCTAATTATCTCAGAAACAGAATCATCGATAAGCTCAACGAGGTGTAACTGACAATCAGGGCATTTTATTGAATCCTCCAGAAAATGCGATTCTGGATCCATAATGTGAGCCCTAAAAAATTAGTTTCCTCAGTTATTGGGGTATCAAATGATCTATCAGATTCCTCAGGCCCAATCGTCTCACAGAAATCGTGTTCAGAAAACTCGCGTGAGACTTTGCAACTCGAATCTTCACCATCAGAATCGAAGAAATCAAGATCCGTATTAATGTATGTCTCAAACTCATCTGTCACTTTCTATTCCAAGGAGACATACATTTCTTCGTACCCCGACTCAGGGATCTTAGGTGAAGAAATCAAATCATCCTTAATTGGTTTCTTTAATTCAATCTGGTCAGCCTCGTAACACGTGTCCCCCCAACAGGTGCATGAGTGGGTTCTGTCATTGGCTTTCCTGAAGGGAGTCCATCCTGGGAATCATCCCATGATTGAATCAAAGCGACCACGAATCTCATCCTCAATTTCACTAATTTTCCAAGTAGAAATTCACCCAGGTTCTTATCCTTAACATCCTGGAGCCAATCCAACAAAGACTTGTTCAAATCATCAATCATTTCAATCAGGAGCTCCAATCTCTCAATGCAAGGTATTGGCTGAACTTCTAAAGATTGAATGATATTCCTCAAGTTAGCCAGAACCTTATCTTGAACCTGGTTACCCTGAATCAAATGAGTTAGTTCAGGGTTGGGCAGGTTTGGGGTCAATGTAGAGGAATTAATGAATTGAGATTCATTATACCCTTCCTAATAATAGGTCATTTCAGATTGTTCAAAAGGTGGTGATGACCTAAAGGCAGTGTAATCAGAGGATGGGTAAGGATCAGTGTATCCTTCTTGATTGTAGATCGTATTAGGTTGTTCATGAAAGGAAGACAATCTATAATCGATGTGGCTCTGAGAAGGATAGAAATCACAATCAAAGTGTTCAGGGTTAGACCCAAAACATGAAGGTCCGGAACTATATCCCCAATCTGAGTTATTCCAACTAACTGATGGTTGATTACAGTATGAGTCGAAATAATCGTCATGTTGAGGATAATTCAAAATAGGAGGGAAAGAGCGGGAGTGCGTGTAATATGTGGAAGGATTCATGAGAAATGGGAGGAAGAAAGGAGCCCTGCAATACAAACAATCAAACATGTCCTTAAGTGGTTTAACCTATCGACCTACAGATTCCCAAAACCCATCTTGAGATAGAGAAACGATTTGATCTACTTCTGTCTGTTCAATCCAACCAGTTAAAAGGAGGGACTAGGGAGAAGGTTCTTCCTTCGACTTTCGCCTCCGGTTCCTAGTGTACCCCCCAGCTACGATCGTTTGATTCTGCTCCCCTAGCTAGACATCAAACTGAATAGTAGAAATAGACTAATCAAAAATAATCTCGTTCTGGGCTCTGAAGAGCAAGTCCAATCCTTAAGGTCAACGTCTACTCTATTTTATTTAGGTCTTGGTTTGAATGTGCTTTGGAATGTGATGGGCCCTTTAAATGGGTTGTGCCCTTAATGATTAATTGATTTGTGTGTGCGTGCACAACCAGTGGTTTTCAAGCAAGATTATTTTTGATGCGGTGAATTTTAAGGTTCAAATCTTGCTTAGTAGCATTTAGGATTCAATTTTAGGTGTTTTCAAATAAGTTTCATTGGCACACCAGGTTTTGCAAGCACAGGTGAAGATGTTTTCCTTTAAAGCTTAAAAAGAATGTGGAGTACCTGGTAAATCCCTAAGAGTTGAACCTAAGTGGAAGCTACTTGATGGGTTGATTTTAATTGGAGTGGTGCGGCCCAAACAATCAAACAATTGGCCTGTTGCACCACTTAATTAGGCACACAAATGATTACCTAATCTGATTTCTACTCAATTATGTATTTGGATGTGTGTACTGGCTCCAAAGATCGATTTACCGGTTGAGTTTGAAAATCAGATGAGGTTGTGTACCTCTGTGAGATTTTTTTTTAACTTTCTTTTTAATGTGGGGGTTGGGGCGGGTGTGGGTGTCAAACAACAAACAATCTAACCTTAGAGTTTATAAGAACACCTAGGTTGATTGACGTTTGTGTTATTATGTGATGAAATAAAATCTAATGGGTGGGAGGTAGGGGATAACTCACAGAACCTTCCACAGCACTTTTCTCCGATCTACCGCTTTTTCCTGTCTCGAAAGAGTACCTGCAATTACAATAAAAAAGGAGAAAAGTGAGGTAAATGATTTGTAAGTTACAAAACGCGAAGAGAAATGAAAGATCGTCACCTCCCCGGCAACGGCGCCAAAGTGTTAAACATACAAATTTCTACGCTAACGTGCTTGGTTTTAAAAAATCTGTCATTGTAGTTTAAAAGCGAAGAACTCGTGTTCAACAAATAAAATTTATACCGAAATGAAAATTCTGGGTTGAACACAGGAAGGCGGACGTTTGATTTAAAAACTACGCGTTTGTTTTTATTTGTCACGAAGTAATTCAATTTAAAACTATCTAACTATTACAATAAATAGAAAAGAGAGAGAGAGTAAGAGGGAGAGAATATTACAAGCAGAAATCAAAATGAGATGTAGAATAAACAGGGAATTCATCATTAAGGAGAATGTTTGTTTCACTATTACAACTAGAAAGCAGAAAACAATTACACTAGAAAGCAGTAAATTTACTCTAGAAAGTATTAAAAGAATAGAGAGAGAAATATCCTCCTCAACGGTCGCTTGGAGGACAAGCTGAACTACTCTAGAAAGTAGTAAATCTATTCTAGAAAGCAATAAAAAGAATGGGGAGAGAGATATCCTCCTCGACGGTCGCTTGGAGGACGAGCCGGACAGGACGACACCTGGATGAAGGAGGGCGAAGCAGGACAAAGGAGGATGAAGCAGAAGAACGGGAATGGGGCAGCACGTCGTTGTCGTTGAGGGATCCACTTCCGAAGGGGAATAAAAATTTGGACTTTATCTCGCGAGAAGCATCCCAGGTGTGGGACAAGCTTCTCTTGAGCTTTGGAGAGGTAGAGAGAAGGAAGGGATGAGAATTTCATGTGGAGGGGGTCTCCTTTTATAGTTGCAAGGAGTGGGGGCAAATTGGTCATTACATCTTTAAAACATTAAATAAGGGGTCCTTACTGATGGATAAAACCGTCGCTAAAGCCCCAATGTGGGCATAGTGGGCGTTGGACACGCGTGCCTGCTCATCTGCTCGCGCCTAACGCTCGCCGCACGTTCAACGAATCTCAGCCGTCTGATCGCGAGATCGGACGACTTAAGATGCACCTCCACCCACCTCACTGCACGCACCCCCGCGTGCGATGCTGTGTGAGGTGCAGGCGTGCGATAGCGCGTCGACGCTATTGAGCCTAGACGACCGCCCAATCAAGATCTGACGCTCGCCCTCGCCCTTCTCTTGCTCGCTGCGGCTCGAACTCGCATCCGCTGCTTGCGATAACTCCCTCGCCTACTGTGCTGCAGAGCGTGGATAGTCGCGCGGATGAATTCAGAGCACCGCATCCACAGCCATTGGATCTTGATCCAACGGTGGAGAAGCGGCACTCTGATTTAACAAGAGAAGGTGCGGCGGTGCTGGGGGCAGGTTAGACGGCTGAGATGGTGACACGTGGTGCTATCTTGACTGCCCATCTTCTGGATGTCGTAGATGGTGCCACGGGTGTCAGATTGACTTGATTTTTGCGTTGTTAGGCTGCGATCGTCGATTTGAATCCATCTGTGTGGTCGGATTTATCGTTTGAAGTGCGGATTTACACCATCTTGGCCCTTGATCTTCTAGGGTTCCCCGATCACTATCAGATGCTACAGATGCCTGATTAGGATGATCTTGGAGTCGTTGAACTCCAATCGTCGCCCTGATCATATCTGTACGGTTGGATCCTCGATCCGAGGCCCCGATAAAAAGTTTGCCCTATCTAAGCAGATAAAAGGAGACAATTAACCTCCATTTTATTCAAACTGCTCTAAATGCAAGATGATGCATGTTATGTAATATTTATAGCATGCAATGCAATCCTATGCTTAAGAACATGCATAAATAGATATCTTAAGTAGTGTAAACGTGTCTACATCAGCTTTCATATACATTGAATCTCATTCGATTGATTGTTGAACATCACATTTGATTAATTTGAGATTGTGATCTTAGTTTTTAAATACCAATTTTCTCCCTGTGTTTGACCTTGGATACTTAGGTTTTCGAGTAATAAAATTCTTATTTCTTTTCAAGGCGATTTCACTTATACTACAATGCAACATCTTTTAAACGCTAATTTCTCCACATAAACACTAAGAATGCATAGCTAGCTTAGCGTAGCTAGGCTTTAGTTCCCTTGGACAACCATCAACCCAACCTAACCCTAACTCCACCAACATAAGCTCCCACTTCAAGTCCACCTAGCTACCTACTCCTAATCCAAGTTGGCACCACCATCATAGCCATCATTTCACCCCTCAACTTCCTCCAAAAGACACTTAAGGTTGGTGCCAAAACCACCCTTCTAGAATCCTTCCTTTTAACGCCAACCTAAGACCCCGTCATGGCCATCCATCCATCCACCAAATACATCCCAACCCTTCACCTAACTCCATTCTATAAGTCCCATTTTGGCATCAACTCAAGGGGCACCTAGGGTGGTAACCACCACCCTTAAGTTGGCACCAAACTCTAGTATCCCTAGGATCTATTAACTACGCTAGAATCCTATCCTAGCCATCCATCCAAAAGCTACCACTACCCCCATCCAACTCTATAAAAAGACCCTTAACCACCACCATTTTTCATCCTTCATTAGTGTTAACTCTACCCCATATCCACTTACAACTCATGACCAAGAAGGAGGAGAGAAGAAGATTAAGGGGGCATCCTACCCGCCCCCTTGGTGCCTTCTTCCCCTTCTCTCTTCTTCCTTTGCCATGCCAAGGAGTAGGAGCATTCCATCACTAGGAGGACAGCCTAGCAAAGGAGGGGTTTTTAGGGTGGACGTCCACCCTTGGGAGAAGCAAGTGCACGCCCCCCTTTTTGCTTGCAACAATCTTGGAGGACACTGGTCACACGGGTTTCGCGAGTTAGAAATCAGGGTTACAAGTAACATGTCGTCATAGTTGCAAAACTCGTGATCAAATAAAATTTATACCGAAACTCCAAGGGAGTCCCAGGTCGAACACAAGGAGGCGACGTTTACTTTAATTGAAAATCGCACCTCGTTTTGTTTGTTTTTAGTATTTTAGGGTTTTGTTATTTTTTTGTGTTTTTGAAAGAAGAAGACAAGCAGAATGACAAGAGATATGGAACAAATATGATATATATATCACTCTAATGTCAATTACAATAAACTATGAAAGCATAAAAAGAGAGGGAGGTGAGAAGAAATCTCCTGAATCGGTTGTTCGACGAGATGATGGCACCTGGCGAAAGCTTGGACAAAGGAGGTGAGGAGCGGGACAATGGAGGTGAGATGTAGGAGGACATCGAGTAGAGGAAAGCTTCGACGTGGCTTCGGAATGGAGGTGAAAAGGCGGAGTTGATCTGCTACCGGAGTGGAGGTGGGATGATGGCTCCAAGGCGACCTATGAATGGGGATGGGAAGATGGATGAA
Organism: Thalassia testudinum; assembly: GCA_037157565.1. Lineage (NCBI taxonomy): Eukaryota > Viridiplantae > Streptophyta > Magnoliopsida > Alismatales > Hydrocharitaceae > Thalassia > Thalassia testudinum. Next base: position 104,513,246 of record JAZHRO010000063.1, read on the forward strand.
TATTTGGTGAGGTAGAGGTTCGCTACACTAATAGGAGCCTTTGGAGCTTGAGAGTAAGCTCTAATGGAGCATTGGTAGGCTTGCTAGAGCTTAGGAGTAGGTGGGAGTAGAGTAGGTAGAGATGAAGATGAATGGGGGTGTAGGGGTGTTTATATAGTGGAGGGAAGAAGAGCATCCCGCGCACAGGCATTCAGCGACAACTGCAAGGGTCAATAAAGGATGCTCAAGCTGTCGCCAAAAGATCCGCGCCTCTTCAATGCCTTGGCTGGCACATGCACTGCACAGGCCATTTAGTGACAGCTGCAAGTGTCACTAAAGGCCCACTCGTCTGTTATTGTAATGCTCGCGCCTAACTTTCACGCCTGCAGCTGTCATAGGCACGGCAATCATTGGTCATTGGATCAGGTGTGGACGACTGTGATTGCGAGAGGAGAGCGTACACCTGCCAGCGTTCAAAATTCGCACCATTGGCGCGTGCACTGGCAACTGTTGGATGATGCATCACACGGTCGAGATGTGCCCACAGACTGTGTGTGCTCTAATTTGAATCACGTGCCTCGCACGATTATGAAGATTAGACGGCGGGCGCTACTCACGGTCGACTTAAATGCACGCCCCAGATGGCATGCGTGTGATTTAGAATGCACCTTCACTTCGGTGGGTGACGTTGGATCACTCGTGGGGAATCTCGACTGCTTAATTGCGATTGGGTGGCCCTATTGTAGCTGGCACTGTAGTGGGGCACAGTGAATCGCAACTCATTCTCGCGCTCGCTCTTTGAGAGCGCTCGACCTCACCGCTGTGCCACATCTGCAGGTGTGTTGCAGAGAAGAATTACGCTCGCGTGGTGAGGGTAGCCTCTCAGCCATTGGATTTTCATCCAACGGCTAAGATCATTCGATAAGCAAACTTTGGAGATGTGGCGGGCGGCTTTGGGCGATCTAGATGGTGCCACGTGGCAATATCTAAACTGTCCACCCTTCATTACTTGCATAGGATGCCACAATGCTCAGATCGAGGTGATTTCTATGTTGTCGGACTGCGATTGTTGCTCCGAATCCATCCGTATGGTCTGAAGTTTATAAGGACGTCGCATTGCCACCTGGCCATATAAAATGAAGGAATTAATATACAAAACATACAACTATCCTAAATTCCATGCAATGGATGTTATGCAAAATTTATATCATGATATGCAATGCTAGGCCTAAAAACTATTATAAATAAGCATTTTACGATGAATTTATATGTGCTTATCATACCCCCAAACTTACTTTTTGCTAGTCCCTAGCAAAATTAACCTAAATGCTATGTATAAACGTAGAATCAGGGTTCGAGTATTTATGCAAAATTCATTGATTGCCTTAGAAAATATCAACCCCAAGACCTAATTACAAAAACTCAACAGTGCCCAGGTGTCTCCCAAAATGTAGATCGTCCAAGCCCTTGCATTATTTGAGAAGAGTAGATACAAATTTTTTTTCTTGTTTTTCTTCTTTTCTATTTTTTTTGTACTTTTGGAGTTTGAGAGTTCCAAGATAACTTTTTATGGCTACCCGACCAACCCAAGACTCGAAAAGGATTATAAGTGCTAAACATTTTGTGAAAATAGTAAGAGACTTACTAGGCGACTGTTAAAACTGACTTCGGGTTTCTACGACCCTAGGTGGCCTTGCCTAGAGGTTTATCCTTTCGAACAGTAGCTTTCTTTCTACTTCTTTTATTTATGGGGTCAACACAAGGGCGAACCAAGTGTATATCTCCCTGGTTTATTCTACTTCCCCGCTTCTTCCCTAAGTGTTTTGGGAATTATTGTGCATTTTTTTGTGAGTCGGGTTCTGGACAACCGGTCGATGAGCTATTACCACCGACAACTTGCCAGCCATACTCATGCGGTGAAGTGTGGTTTTATTTTTTTTCTCCTTTTTCATTTTTTTTATTTTTTTATTTTTATTTTTTTTTCTTTTTCTCTCTATTTTTTCTTAAGTAGGTGGCTTCCCTGCTCTAAGATTTACCTGAAGGCAGTACAATGAAAATGGTCATGTCTGGGCTCTAGACAACCGGCCGATGAGCTATTATCACCGACAACTTGCCAGCTATAACACCTTAGATAGTTCATTAGCTATCCGATTTCCGAAGAAATTGCCGAAAAGTGAGTTAGTGCAAAAAAAAAGTGTGTAGATTCTCAAGCTTAAAGTCCCCTCAAATCAGAGGGCGGTTTGATAAGTCGCATACTTATCATCCCAATTTATTAGCAAAATTAGAAATGAATTTGAATTAGTGAGGAATCGAGACTAAGTCTACTTTCGAGTGGACACTCGGGCTAATTAAGCACGAAGACTTGAAGAGTCTAAGTATTCAGGTCTCAAAGTATCAATTCCTAAAGTTTGCAACTCCTAATGCCTAAGTTCTCGTCTCCTAATTCTAATTTTTTTTATAAAATAATAGAATAAAAAAAAAAGGAAATGACTGTTACAGCTGACAAAAAGATTATAAGATATTTCCACCCCCCATGCTTATCTATTGCAATGTCCTCATTATTCAAAATGAAAGAATGTAGGAGAGTAGAAGTGGAAGAATAGCACCTGGTTTCCGTGAGGCTCTGATCAGCTTGGAACAGTCTTTACATGTGCTGAGTTTAGTGCCTTCAGCTGGGCGATGATCAACCCACGGTAGTTAAGGCAAGGTAAGAGCAACCTTTTCTGAGACAGGTTCAAGGAGCGCATGGTCAACAAAGGGTTTGAGATGCTGTCCGTTGACCTTGAAGATATTACCCATCTTTGGGTCAGAGATTTCGACGACCACGTTAGGGAAAATTCGCTCAATAACGAATGGGTTGTCACACTTAGACCTGAGTTTTCCGGGGAAAAGCTTCAATCGAGAATCGAAAAGCCAGACCTTTTGGCTCGGCTAAAAGCTCTTATGTGAAATCATCTGGTCATGGAGAGCTTTGGTCATTGCCTTATAGATTCTATCATTTTCATAAGCATCATTTCAAACCTCCTCCAACTCAGATAGTTCGAGTTTGGTCCACATTACATTTCCTGATGGCCCAAAATGGCCGGTGTTCAAGTTCTACAGGTAAGTGACACGCCTTACCAAACACCAGACAGAACGGAGGCATATCGATAGCCGTTTTGTATGCTGTACGGTAGGCCAAAAGAGCATCATCTAGCTTTTGGGTCCAATCCTTCCTATTAGGCCTAATGGTTTTCTACAAAATGTTTTTGATCTCCCGATTGGAGACCTCGGCCTATCTGTTCATCTACGGGTGGTAAGGTGTGGAAATCCTATGATTTACCCTGTATTTCCCTAGTAAATTTCAAAACTGGGGATGAGTGAAATGTGTGCCACCATCACTAATAATTGCCCTAGGAACCTCGAACCAACTGAAGATATTTTTCTTCACAAAATCGATGACCACCTTATGGTCATTGGTCCGGGTGGGAATTGCCTCAATCCATTTGGACACATAATCAAGAGCAACCAGAATATACTGGTGTCCAAATGAAGGAGAGAAGGGTCCCATAAAGTGGATGCCCCAAATGTCAAAAATTCCGACGGAAAGAATTAGGTTCAGAGGCATGTTCCTGAGTGTCTGGAATTGGGTGCATGACTTTGAGAATTCCTGGGCATCCTTAAATAATGACGACCAAAAGAATCCAGATTGCAAGATTTTTGCTGTCGTCTTTTTCCCAGAAAAGTGTCCACCACATGCAAATGTGTGGCAGAACTCAAGTATGCTATGGAACTCAATTTCTAGGATGCATCGACGAATAATCTGGTCTGCGCCGATGCGGTACAGCTCGGGATCGTCCCACAAATAATATTTGGCCTCAGACACAAGTCTATCCCATTGTTGTTTGGTCCAATCCTAGGGGAGTTCACCAATGGCCAAATAATTGACAATATCCGTAAACCAGGGGGTTCGGATACCCGAGACTATAAAGATAGTCTCATCCAAGAAAGTATCAGAGATCGGGACATCCGGATGAGGAGAATCAATCAAGATTCTTGAGAGGTGATCTGCCACTACATTTTGTGCCCCGGCTTTATCCCTGATTTCAAGATCTAATTCTTGAACTAGCAAAATCCAGCAAATAAGCTAAGGTTTGGCATCCTTTTTGGCCAAGAGAGGTTTTAAGGCTGAGTGGTCAACATAGATGATGACACGAGAACCTAACAGATAAGCCCTAAATTTTTCTAAAGCAAAAACCATGGCTAACAATTCTTTTTCAATAACGGTGTAGTTCCTTTGGGCCTCGTCGAGAGTCTTGCTAGCATAGTAAATCACAGGGGGCTTTTCCTCAATCTTTTGACCCAAGACAACCCCGATAGCATAATCATGTGCGTTAGCCATAATCTCAAATGACATTGTCCAGACTGGTGGTTGCAACATCGGGGCACAGGTGACTGCCATTTTCAATAAATCAAATGCCTTACGGCATGATTCATCAAACTCGAACAGCGTATCTTTGGCCAGAAGGTTACTCAAGGGCCGAGCAACCTTCGAGAAATCCTTAATGAATCTTCTGTAAAAACCCACATGCCCAAGGAAAGAGCGGATCTGTTTTATGGATGTGGGTGGAGGAAGTTTAGAGATAGCATCCACCTTAGCTTTATCAACTTCAATACCTCGACTAGAGACCACATGACCCAGGACAATGCCTTCCTAAGTCATAAAGTGGCTCTTTTCCCAACTAAGGACCAGTCGTGTTTTGATGCACCTCTGGAGGATCAATTCCAAGTTAGCCAGGCAAGACCTAAAAGAATCTCCAAAAATGGAGAAATCATCCATGAACACCTCAAGACAATCTCCCACCATGTCAGAAAAGATGGCCAACATGCACCTTTTAAAAGTTGCTGGTGCACTGCAAAGCCCAAATGGCATTCTACGGAATGCAAAGGTTCTGCAAGGACATGTGAAAGTTGTCTTTTTTTGGTCGTCGGGATGGATAGGGACTTGGTTATATCCTGAATAACAGTCTAGGAAGCAAAAATATTTTTGCCTAGCTAACCTTTCAAGGATTTGATCGATGAATGACAAGGGAAAGTGGTCCTTTTTAGTGGCTGTGTTCAGTTTCCTATAGTCAATACAAACTCTCCAAGCAGAAGCTGAATGAGTGGTGAAGGTTTCCCCTTTCTCATTAGTCATAACGGTTATTCCTACCTTCTTGGGTACAAACTGAATGGGGCTAACCCGTGGACTATCGGAGATTGGGTAAATAATCCAAGCATCGAGCCACCTGATTATCTCCTTCTTGACCACTTCTCGCATATTCGGGTTTAGTCTCCGTTGCATTTCACGAGAAGGGCGAGATCCATCTACCATGAAAATATGATGATTACAATAAGATGGTTCGATCCCCTTAAGGTCGTGGATGGTCCAACCAATTGCCTCCTTGTTGTTCTTAAGGACCTTAATTAACCTCGATTCTTGCTCCTTAGTCAAATCAGCACTAATAATCATAGGGAGAGTGTTTTCAGGTCCTAAGAACTCATTTCAAATTTTTGGGCAATGGTTTTAATTCCAATTGGGGTGGGTTTGGAATAAAAGATAGGGAGGATGCTGATGAAGATTCATCAGGACATTCTAGTGGAAGAGGCTGGGAATGAACAAAATCAACAGCCTCTTCAGGATGTGGCAGGTCTACCACAGACGATTGTGGGTTGGGTTCGCTAAAGCAGGTGGAGTCCTCGAGTGCACTGATTGTCATACAAGTCTCAAAATCCCGATCCTTAAGCTCCTCATTGAATCCACAATCCTCAAATCCTCTTATCGCCTTAAAAATATCCAAAGTTAATTTCTTATCCCCAAAGGCGATCTTCATACTACCGCTTTCACAGTTTATGTTGGCCTTGGCGATAGCTAAGAACGGACACCCCAGAATGATGGGCATGTTCCTCAAATCATTAGGTACATCCATGTCAAGGACGAGGAAATCTATAGGAAAATAGAAACCCTTGACCTTGATAATTACATCCTCAATAACGCCTCTCGGTGTGGTGACTGATCGGTCCACTAATTGTAGTGTTACTGAGGTTGGCCTGAGTTCACCTAACCCAAACCTCTCATAAAGAGAAGTCGGGATTAGGTTGATGGATGCACCTAGATCCAATAGTGCCCTATCAAAAGTGTATTCCCCAATAATGCATGAGATCAAGGGGGCACCTAGATCTTTCTTCTTTTGAGGAAGGTGATGCAGGATCATAGAACTTGCCTGCTTAGAGAGAATCACATTCCCCGAAGTGGGCTCTCTCGGTTTACACTTTTGGATACATAGTTCTTTCAAAAATTTAGCGTAAGCCAGGATGTGTTTAATAGCATCGAGGAGCAAAATATTGATCGCTACGCTCTTGAATAATTTAGGAGCTCCTCATTGCTATCTAGGGTTTTCTTCTTCTTGGTTTTCAATAGGGCTTCAGGGAATGGGATATGGGTGGAATTTCCAATTTCCAGTCCCTGGGCATTATTGTCTTCTTCAATCTCCTCTTCTTCTCTCTCAAGCTCCCCAGGGTTTTGGCATCTAGAAGGTAATTTAGGGTCCTGGGTCTGCTTTCCACTTCTCAAGGTGACAGAGTTTGTAGAGTGATTGCACAGCAATTATAGGTCTTAATTGACTTAGATTAGGCTAGGACTTAGCATAAGTTAGGGTTATTCATGCATGCATACGCATTATCTACATCTTTGCTGCTTTTCTTTAGCTATGCATAAAATAATGCTATAATGTGCTGATTAAGTGCATTATATCGATTGCAGGGAATAAGCTGATCAGGAGCTGGATCTGAAGCTGGATCAGGAATAACGGGAGTTGCAGCAGAGCTAGAGTAGAAGGCTTAGACTAGATGTAGGAATTATAATGTAATGGAGTTAAAGGTTTGCTATGCTATTAAGTAGTAATAAAGCAGTAAAATATGAAGAGCTTAGGTCCATCCTAGCCCTAGGATAGCCTAGAGACTTCCCCAAGCCTTAGCCACCCTTAGATTAGGTCACAACACCCTAGGAAGCCCTAAAACCCTAGTTCGAACCCTTATCTAGATGTCCAGATAAGTTATAGGACGTCCATGACCCTTAGACATCTCCCACACACCTCAAACCCACTTCTGTAGTGTTATTGGATGTTCAGACACTTTGTCAGACGTCCAATTTCTGCAGAATACCCAAAATAGAACCAAAAATCCCTCCTGACTGTGATTGGATGTCTAGACAACAAGTCTGGAATTTTGATTTTTGAGTATAAGACGTCTAACACTATTATTAGATGTCCGATACTGCTCTCTAGTTCCTGTTTTGAGCTTTAAGCCTCGATCTTGGATCTCTAGGTCCCTAAACCCAATTCCAACCCCATAGGAACCTAAATTAAGGTGCCCTAACCCTAGTACATCACCTCTAGACCTCCCTAATGACCTAATTAGGTCCTCACTAAACCTAAGTAACTTGGATCTTAGTCAATTCCATTAGCCTATTCAATTAGACTCATTGAGTCCAATTGAGCCCTAATCTCAGCACACACTATCCAATTGGACTCAGTGAGAGTCCAATTGACCTAGACCTAAATTAATTGAGTTTTTTTACTCTCAATTAAGTTTCCACATACCCAATTAAGCTTGTATTAAGTTTAATTGCACTTTACCTTAGTGAATTACGGTTTATAACCCTAATTTAAGACATACCTTGACCTAAACCCACTAGAACCTAACCTAATCAACCTAGCCAACTAAGTTTCGACCCACACACACCCACACACACCATCCACACGAAAATACCTAGCCTAGAGTTCTCTAGAACTCTCTACCATGTGTGGTTTCCTTGGTTGCCAAAATTAGCAACTAAGAGCCATTTAATTTTTAGATCCACATTGGTGGATCTAAAAACCAGCATCCATCCTCTCTCTCTCACTCTCCCACGAGCTCCCACCATAGGCCTCTCTAGAGAATTCTATAATTCTCTAGAGAGCTTCCCTTAGGTCTATGAAAAGACCTATTCATAGAGGACATCATGCCGGGAGCTACATTGGCCATTTGCACCCATGGCCATTTGCACCCATTCACTTCTTTGGCTAATTCACTCCATTGGTGCCATTCACGCCCACTTCCACTTAGCTAGCCACTCTTCCACCATGAGCTCACTACCACCACCATGGAGGACATCATGCCAGGATGCTGGATCACTCCTCTCTCTCTCCAAAGGTCGGCCTAAGCTACATTGGCCGCCCCTCATTCTTCTCCCGACCACTCCAAGGCCATCGGGGCCCACACTTGAATGCCCTTTATTATGCTAGATTTAGTTTATGCTCTCCATTATTTTTACAGCTTTTATTACTGCTTAGTAGCATAGTCTTCACTTCTCCCCCAATGATGCATGCGAAATCCCCCCATTGATTCTTGTATGCAGTCATTTTCTGGTAGCTAGATTTCCGTTTTAAGCATTTATGTACAATCTTTCCTCTAAATTTCTTGTGCAAACAACTCCCCAATGAATGAATGAAAATGCATTTATATATATATATATATATCTCTTTATGTGTTTGAAATCACCATAAGCTCAATAATTATCATATTTGAGTGATTTAAGTGCCGGTTCTTTAACTGTCTATCCATTACGCACCAGCATGTCATTTCCCGAGGATATTGAAAATCTAACGATAGACGCTTTCTCCATAAATAGTCACCACCTCACTAGAATCGTGCGCACAGAAACTCACACATTCACCTTCGTAATTTATTTGACGCATGCGCACGTAATCCGAGTTAATAACAGAAGTGGCGAAGTTTTAGTTAGGAGATTGTAAACCGATGTGCACTTTTAAATGAGGTAGAGCAGTAAAAAGATCAATTTCAAAAGTAAAAGCAATGCCTCCCAGAGACGAACGACCAGGACTCAAGGTCTTGTTATTTTTACAAACTTAATTTTTGACGAGCATTTTTGTGCGACTATACTACGATTCCGATGACTTTCAGAACACGAGAGAATGGTTTCTGTCACAGAGGCATATGGGTTTAGGTCTTAAGGTGGGTTAGTGAAGATTGGAGGGCCTTAGTTAGTCATGTAACCAGAAAAAGAAGATGATGAGGGACCCTACTCAACCACCTGAGCATGTACGTGTGAGTCCCTTTGATTCTCATACCCTTGGGATCTATTGCCCTGATTTTGCACATTGCACGGGTTGGGTACAGGTTGGGATAGTAGAGATTCGGGTTGTTGGGTGTTGGCAATTAACCCGGATTGCAAGTTATCCAATAATGTCTTCATTTGCTACATAAGCTGAAGCATGGACCCTTGCATTTTCACCATCTGTTGGTTTAAATCAACCTACCCTACAAATTGTTGGGCATTCCAAGATGGCTGAGTAACCAGTCTCGAGGGCAACTGGGTGTATACTTGACCTTGACCCATAGGTCTTTGAGATGCATAGTTGCTGGGTTGAGTTTGGATCTGTTGCCCTTGATTTTTCTAGGAGAAGTTAGGGTGGTTCCTCCATCCCAAGTTATAAGTGTTGGAATACGAGTTGGACCTAACATTCTCCTACATTGCATACGCATCCTCATAGGACGAGGATGGAGAGAAGAAAGGATAAGAAAAACTAGGATCAAAGTCCCCAGTTTGGAACCCATAAGGTTCCGAGAAATCCTGGCTCACAGACTGAGCCGAATCAAGTTGGTTCATGCATTCCCGCTTCGTGGGAGCTCGTAAGGAATGGAATCCTGAATTCTGGGATTGAGTAGTTATAGAAGTGTTTCCTGAATTCCCAGATATCCATTCTTCCATTCTCTTAGCAACCAAGTCCATTTTATCCAGTTTATTACAAATTAATTCCATGTCAAATGAATGAGAATCCTGGATCTCATTAGCACCTGACCTAGGTTGTTGGGACTAGTTGAATGCATCCATGGAGGTGTGATTAATTGATTTCTCACTCATTTCCTCAAGCACATATACAATATCTACATCCCTGTTGAGGAAATTGCCTCTGCAGGAGGCGTCCACATGATTACGAAGTTGCTCAACCAACTCGTGATAGAAAATCTGCACGAGTTGCCATTTCGGCACCTCATGGTGTGGACACTTCCTCAAAAGTTCCTAGAATCACTCCCAGGCACCATGAAATGGTTCTCCTGGCAAGTGGTAATCGCCCGTCGCAAGGCATTGGTCCTTCCGATAGGGAAGAATTTCTTCAAGAAAGCTGACTTAAGAGCATCCCAAGTTTCAATCGGCATTCCTATGGTTTGGTACCAATGTGCGGCCTTATCCTTGAGAGAGTAGGTGAAAAGCCTCATGATCATTTGCTATTCATTCACATTCCTTGCTCTGGTGGTCTAAACCAAAGTGGTCAGATCCTCCAGGAGCTGGAATGGGTCCTCCGAGCCAAGCCCATGGAAATGCTTAATCAAACTTAAGACATGGGGCTTGATTTCTATGTCTCCGGTGGGAATCATGACGTCGGGACATTCCCCATAGTTTGAAGGATAGTAAAAATCCTTCAAGTGACGAGCACCCTGACCATGCATATGTTGGAACCATTGCTGCATTTGCTGCAATTCTTCCAATTGCCTCTGAATCAGCTCCTACTGGTTCGGGGGTGGGGGAGGTGGTTGTTGATCAGTCATGGGATCTACTTGGCTATAGCTCAACCTACTCCTCCTAGAATGGTCTAAAGGCCCTTCCAATCTAGGATTCAATGACCTCCTTCCAAGCATACACTGGAAGGAAGTCAGAAGGACGGGAAAAAAAAGGGAACCCTACAGCACAAGAATACAAGTTTGTCCTTAGATGGGGTAGCCTAAAGGTCTATTGACTCTCAGAATTCATCCTAAGATTATCGATGATTTACTCTACTTATGTCCTAGCAATCCGACCAGTTAGGAGGGATTGGGGAGAAGGTTCTTCCTTTAGCTTGTGCCTCCGATTCCTAGTGTACCCCCCAGCCACGGTCGTTTGACACTACTCTCCAAGCTAGACATTAGATTGACTAGTATAAGCAGGTTAATCGTGAATAATCTCAATCTGGATCCTGACAAGCGAATGAATCCTTAAGGCCAACGTCTAATTGATTTTAGTTAGGCTTGGGAAATTGGTGCTCTTGAATGTGATGGGCCCTTAATGGGTTGTGCCCTTAATGATTTGTTTGAGAATGTGTGAATGTGCACAACTAAGAGGTTTTCAAGCAAGATTATTAATGATAAGGTGAGTTTTAGAGTTCAAATCTTGTTTAATAGCTTTTAGGATTCAAATATTAGGTGCTTTCAACCAAGTTTTGTGAGGCAAACCAAGTTTGTTTTTAAAAGCACGTGTTCAAGTATTTTCCTTTAGAAATCAAGAAAAATATGGAGTGCCTATCTTGACCTAGTTATTGAATCCTTTGGGTAGCTACAAAATGAACCTTTTTAGATTAGGTGGTGCGGCCCAAACAATTCAATCAACCAGCTCAAATGCACCACCGATTAAGGCACACAAAATGGTGATTAACCTAATATGATTTCTACTCTTTTATGTGTTGAATTCATGTACCAGGTCCATAGGTTGGAATCTCGGATGATTAGATGAAAATGAAGTCAAGTTATGTGCCTTTGATGTGGGTGTATAAAGTGTGTAAATTGATTCATCCCACAGAAAATATCTTTTTGTTTTTTTAAAAAGATGAGGGTGAGATGGGTGAAGGTGGCAAACAACACAAACAAAGACTATCCTAGGGTTTATGCAAACACCTAAGTAGATTAGGTCTTGGTTATGATTTTGGCGAAATGGACTAGTGGGGGGTAATGTGGGGGACACTTACAAAACAATCTACCCGCACTTTACTCCGGTCTACTGCACTTGGATCTCCATGCTAGGGTATCTCAAGATAGTAGATCAAAGACAAGCGGGGTTAGTGCTATGTAAATGCAAAGAAGCGCAGAAAATAATAAAGTAAATTACGTTGCTTCCCTGGCAACGATGCCAAAATGGTCGCACGGGTTTCATGAGTTAGAAATCAGGGTTACAAGTAACATGTCATCGTAGTTGCAAAACTCGTGATGAAATAAAATTTATACCAAAACTCCAAGGGAGTCCTGGGTCGAACAGAGGGAGGCGATGTTTACTTTAATTGAAAAGCGCGCTTCATTTTGTTTTGTTTTAGTATTTTAGGGTTTTATTTTTTTTTTTTGTGTTTTTGAAGGAAGAAGACAAGTAGAATGAATCACAAGAGATATGGAACAAATATGATATATATATCACTCCAATGTCAATTACAATAAACTATGAAAGCATAAAAAGAGAGGGAGGTGAGAAGAAATCTCTCGAATTGGCTATTCAGCGAGACGATGGTGCCTAGTGGAAGTTCGGACAAAGGAGGTGAGGAGTAGGACGATAGAGGTGAGATGCAGGAGGATGTCGGGTATAGGAAAGCTTCGGCGTGGCTCCGAAATGGAGGTGAGAAGGCGGAGATGATCTGCTACCGGAATGGAGGTGGGAGGACGGTTCCAAGGAGACCTATGAATGGGGATGGGAAGATGGATGAATATTTGGTGAGGCAGAGGTTCGCTACACTAATAGGAGCCTTAGGAGTTTAGGAGTAAGCTCTAATGGAGCGTTGGTAGGCTTGCTAGAGCTTAGGAGTAGGTGGGAGTAGAATAGGTAGAGATGAAGAGAAATGGGGGGTGTAGGGGCGTTTATATAGTGGAGGGAAGAAGAGCATCCCACGCACAGGCATTCAGCAATAGCTACAAGCGTCACTAAAGCCTGCTCAAGCTGTCGCTAAAAGATCCACACCTCTTCAATGCCTTGGCTGGCACACGCATTGCGCACGCCATTTAATGGTAGTTGCAAGTGTCACTAAAGGCCCACTCTTCTGTCGTTGTAAAGCCCACGCCCAACGCTCACGCCCGCAGCTATCATAGGCGCAACAATTGTCGGCTGTTGGACCAAGCGTGTACGGCTGTGATTGTGAGAAGAGAGCGTGCGCCTGCCAGCGTTTGAAATTTGCACCGTTGGTGCGTGTGCTGGAAGCCATTGGATGATGCATCGCACGGTCGAGACCTGCCCGTAGATCGCACGCGCTTTGATTTGAATCACACACCTCGTGGGATTGTGAAGATCAGACGGTGAGCGCTGCTCGTAGTCGACTTAAATGCACACCCCAGATGGCATGCGTGTGATCTCGCGTGCGCCATCGCATTGATGGGCAGCGTTGGATCGTGCGTGGGGAATCTCAACCTCACGATTGCGATCAGGCAACCCTATTACAGCTGGCACTGTAGGGGGGCACGGTGAATCGCAGCTCGATCTCACGCTCGCTCTTTGAGAGCGCTCGACCTCACCACTGCGCCACATCTGCGAGTGTGCTGCGGAAAAGAATTGTGCTCGCGTGGTGAGGGCAGCCTCTCAGCCATTGGATTTTCATCCAACGGCTGAGATCACTCGATAGGCAGCCTTTGGAGATGTGGCGGCCGGCTTTGGGCACTCCAGATGGGGCCATGTGGCAACATCTGGACCGTCCACCCTTCATTGCTTGCAAAGGATGCCACGGTGCTTAGAGCGAGGTGATTTTTGTGTTGCCGGACTATGATCGTTGCTCCGAATCCATCAGTACGGTCGGATTTTTCATCCGAAGTTCGTAAGGATATCGCATTGCCTCCTGGCCATATAAAATGAACGAATTTATATACAAAACATACAACTATCCTAAATGCCATGCAATGGATATTATGCAAAATTTATATCATGATATTGAATGCTAGGCCTAGGAACTATTATAAATAAGCATTTTATGATGAATTTATATATGCTTATCAGACACCTTCCTAGAGGAGCCCTTTAAGGAAGGAGAAGAAGGGGCCTTCTTTTCAAGTCAAGGAGCTACTCGGCTTGGAGCAAAGTCCCCTCTTCTTCACCATTTTATCTAAAGGATTTGTGTTTTTCTTTTCTGGTATTTTCAAATAGAGTAGAAGCTTTCCTCTATAGGTTTTGTGTAAACAATTTCCTTTAATTCAAGTTGCCTTCAGATATCTTTTTGTTACATAGTCTTTCATAATTTTTGTCTAGCATTTTTTTCACTCACTTTCCCTAATTACTCTAGGCCTCCACGTGCCTAGGGTGAGTTTAGGGAGAGGCTCTACTTGTCACCTTAGTAGTAGTGTAGTGAATTAGGTGTAGACTGTTTTCTCGCTATCAATTCGCGTGCTTCCCGTCATTTCAAACCATAAAAATTATATATTCAAAAACACCAAAAAGAAAGTAGATTTCCATTTGAAGCAAGAGATTCGATTTTGCAAACATATTGCGTCCTTGGACGACCCTAAATACTTCCCTATCTAGGTCTTAGAAATTTAAGAGTTGGTCAGTTTACACATTACAATGACGTATTTTAGAAATTGCGTAAAATATGTACCAATGATGACTTCTGAGGACTCAGATACTGAAACATCTAATTTGGTGGAAGAAACAATGCTATTGGATTCCCTTCCCGACCATTATTTCTTTGAAGATTCTAACTCTGAATCAATGGTCTATGACATCAATGACCAAAAGACTTGTCCTCAATCCTACTCTCTTCTTGACTCATCACCTCACCCACCCATTCTAACTTCAATTCAACCTCCCACCCTAACTTCACCCACCCTTCATCTCACTAACTTTTCCACCACTCCCTTTCCCCTAGACCTACCATCTGATCCCCTCAAGTATGGCCTTCATTCTGAACTAAAACCTTGGCCAGACTCATGTATTTCTTCCATTTTTCACACTCATTTTAGTCCCCCTACTTCCACCATTTTCTTTTCAGGGGACCAAGAGGAAGATTTCATTTTAAAGGGCATTCAGGTGTCCAACTAACTTCACGATTGACCATCTTCCATGCATCACTTCACTCTTGGCTAAATGGCATTTAAAACAGCATTAGTTGGGAGGTAACCCAATAATATTTTTTCCCACTTTCATTTTCTTTTTCAGGTTCTGCAAAAATTCGTCTCCATCCTAACTTCAATCTCAGGTGACACCTTCTCGTACTCTTTTTCTTTTGCAAGAGGACTTGCAAACTTTAAGCATGGGGGATACTTTTGATTTTGTCAACCATTTTATCATTTTTTAGAACCTAAAAACATCAAAATATTTTGCATTCACATCGCATCATCTGCATTTGCATATGCATTCTTTTTGCATGACCTTCTATATATATATATATATATTGAGGACTGTTAGTAAAAGAAAGGACCAATGGCTGATTCAAATTATGTACATGATGAGTCCATTAAAATGGACTAATATTATGCCTAAGTAACTTTAATTATACATTTTAGGTTTGTTAATAACTACACTAAGTTATAGAATAATTGTATCCATCATGATTTAATTTTATAACATTCTATAATTTAATGTGTAATGATTATGTTCCTTTTATGTGCAGGAAAAATAACTGGCAAAAGAATGAGGGGGAAAGGGTAAATTACCCTTTCAACTAATCGGCGGTTCTCTTCCCATTCCATCTACCATCCTCAATAGCCGTCGGCCTGAAGAACTCTCAAATCCCTTGATTGGTGCACGGGGGGAGAGAGAGAGAAGTTAAAAAGAGAGGAGGCGGGGTACACGGAGAAAAAATCATCTTCCCCCTTGTGGGGAACAACTCCAGCGTGCACTGTGGATTCAGCGTGCACCATGGCTTGAGCAAGCTTCACCATCGTTTTTCCCCTGCCGCGGTGTGTGCAATGACAGTGCACACACAGCTCCGGCCACCGCCGCTGCCACCGCCGCCGGTTGCCTCCGGCCACCTCCGTTGCCGCCGCTGCCACCACCAAAGAGCTCTCGACCTTGCCGTCCTCTTGAGTCTCGCATCAACCCTCGCGGTTCTCTCTCTCTCTCGCGAGGAGGAGAGAGGAAGAAAGCTCTATTTTCCTCTCAATTAAAATTTACATTCAATGCCATTGCCACCTAATTTGATTTTATTATTATTATTATATTGTGGCAGAATTGCATTCAAACAGTTATAGTTCTTTATAATTGCATGGTATTGATATTAACTAGTTTAAAGCTTGATTTTGGACTTAAGTACTAATTGTCTTTAGTACACATCACGTGAAAACTGCATGAATTCATCCTAAATTTATTGAGGATTTCTATGAGGTAAAACTGCAGTTATACCCTTATCTTTTCAAGTTATTGCAAATCTACTTTCCATCACATTTTAAGTCAGATTTGAACAGGGATTTTGCACTACCCGAAATAACATTAAATAATTAAGTATTGATTGCATCATTGCCTCCCTATGGACATGACTCGCTCTTCTACGAGTGGTTATTTTCATTATTTTTGATTAGTCAATTTTTCCACCACTTAAATACTATAACATTAAGCGAAAAGTCGTCTATCAAAATTGGCGCCGTTGTCGGGGAGGAAACAGACACAAAAGATTTACTTTATTGTTTTTAAATATTTTGAGTTGCAAAATTACCTAATCATTTTTATTATTTTGTGAGGAATCTGACACGGTGACGAGGCACAGCAAAGTGACGACTTTGAATGTGAACAACGCACATGGCAGAGACGATCTTTTTAGTGGACCTTGACGCCACCTGGAGGACGACAACAGGAACACGTGGGTCTTGATTCCATGCATATAGGCTTACAGAGAAGCCTATTTCTGATGTAGGCAGTAGGTCTTAGTTAGATTTAGTTAGATAGACATTAGAATTTAAATTACTGTCTTTTGGGCCCTTGTTGGGTATTTTTGGGAACGTGTTCCCAGTGCCATTTTATTTCTGATCACTCTTGTATGCGGGAGCGTATTTTCGGGAGTGTGTTCCCATTTATTTAGATTATAGGATTATTTGAACTATTTTGAATTGCATTTCAGTTAGTTAGTTAAATTAGGTCTGTTTGTTATTCGTATTAAAAAAAAAAAATTTGAACTACCTGCTAGAAGCTGCATATCTATAGGACGACCATCTAGGACTGAATGAGCAGCATCTAGTTTACTTTTATTACACTACATTCATTGCACGAAGAAAGCTGGAGTAAGGTACATCTTCTCTTGAGCATTAATTACTTGTCATGCATATGCATTGATCCTAAATCTAAGACCACTAAAGTGCTTGAATCAAATTAATTCAGTGGTCACTTTTAAAAAAAAAATTGGGACTGTTAAGAGGTTGGACTTTAAAATCTGTGACTGAAAATTATGTGCAAAAGGATCCTGTTTGCGGAATTTCAAAAAAATCAAAACACGATCGTATGCTTGCACACTTGAGACACTGTGCACCTCACACATAAGGTCACTAGATAAATTTCTACCTCTCCTTTTTTGCACTACAAGTGAAGTTAGTCGGAAATCAACAAGCCTATCCACCAAGTTACTTCGGTTCCTCGTGTGTGGGCTCGATTCGAGACTTTCATCCCTTGCGAGTAGGTTATAGGCACCAGCGAAGGTTGGCCTAGGAAGCATAATTTTTGCAAAACTTGTTTGGCCACCAACTAAACATATAACTCTAAGTCCAACAATCTACTAAAAACAGATCCCATTGAATTTGCGTTTGCTTTGACAATAGAACTCTCTAGGAAGTTTTCTGCTTATATTCTGAATTTTGCTGAAGCCTAAGAGAGTTAGAATTGTTTTGCTTAAAGAAATGGATTACTCTTACTCCTATCATTCAGATTATCAGAGTCAATACTTCCCATCTTTTAAGTAGGATCCCATGCTCCGAGCGTATCCATCCTTTGATGGGTACATTGATAATTCATAGGATCATTCTCATTCTTACCCTAGGAGTACTGGCTTGATAACTCCCACTTTTGAGCAGAGCTTAGGAGCGAGATTTTCCAATCCTGAAATCCCTATTTCCATGCAAACACCCAACCCTCCCACCCTTCATGATTTTCCATATCGAGATTGGACTGATACCCCTAGGCAACCAGAGCTTGAACTTGACTATCCTCCCCAACCTAATAATAGTAGCCTCTCCTCTTTTATGATAGAAATGCAAAAACACCAAAAGGAAATAATGGAATCAATGGGAGAGATGTTGAGGAATAGTCAACAATTAAATGAAGAAATAAGACAACTTAGCTACACGATTCCCAATAATCCTGATCCCTACCCATCCGATCATGATCATGAAAATAATTCTGAGGTACTTAATGACAATAGGGATCCAATTTCATGTAGCGATCACTTAGACTCTCCCAATGAGACGCGGCCACTAGAGGACAACAATCATTGTGATTATCCACCTGAACTATATTGGAGTCAAAAGCAAGGGAAGATGGTACCTCTGGATGACCTTGACCCCAATGACGATATTCTCCTTACCCCTACCAACCAGGGTCAAGGTTATATTGTTCCTATCACTTCCCCTCTTGATTAATTGGTGGAATCCCATTCTACTCTTAGTGAGCCTACTCCTGACCCTCCACTTAGGGAATCAACACCTACCATTCAATATTCTGAGGATTCAAATGCACCTAATGAAGGTGACCCTAAGGGAATGGAGGATGATCAATCCTGGTCTCAGGGATATGAAGAGTCTAATTCGGAGGATGAGGATGGCCCAACAGAAGAACCTGGACTGAAAATCTGGAGTGATTCACAGGAGAATTATTTATCATTTTAGGATTTACCTCTAGAGGGTAGAAATAATATGATTAAATCCATATTCCTCCTTTCTTTTAAGAGTCATCCTTCATCAAAATAGGAGTTGATATTAGAGGAGGACGAACAAAATAATGAAAGTCTATGGGAGACTCTTGGGAACAAAACACATCAATTCAGGATTTATACCCTGAGAAGAATAATGAATTCAATGATATAGGCTTCCTCCAAAATATTAAGACTAATCCTCCTTTAGAAATAATTGAGGATACTGATCCAACTCCTAATGAATCACATATACGCCCCGACAAATATTTCAGTGAACCAAACGAATCTGGGGATGAGTTGAATGATAATGATTCTTACATTTCGACCCTGCCATCAAAAAGTTGTAATTTGGAGTCTACCCTTGATTCAAATATGACTCCAATCATTAATGCTAGGCAGGATAACTTGAAGTTGTCTACTACTGTTAGGGAGTGTACACAATCTAAATCATTGTTGGAATTGGACCTAACACCAACTAAGCCCTCATTGGACTTAACCATTACCTTCCAACACTACAAACAACCCTTATACTGCCTAACTGATCCTTGGCTCAAATCTCTGCTCATGCACATTCTTTCTGGAGAATATATCATGCCAATACATCCTAGGGCAGAATGGCGAGTATGGATTGATGCTTATACTTTTACTCTCGCCATTCAAGGGTTTGAACTAATTATGTGCATATCTTTTAAAACCTGTCCTGCTCTGGAGAATCCTTGTTATCCTCCAATTATTCCGTTTCAGGAGGTCCCTTTTCATATTCCGTTTATTATTCCTAGACCTCCCAAGGTAGCCAACGAGATTTTCTGTTTTCATTTCTTCTGGCGAGCATTTGGAATTACATTGCATCATCAGCTCAGCAACATCTGTGGTTACCTGTTTTCTAGGCCTACACTATTACGCATTTTCTTAGGGCCTATCCTTTTCTGTTTGGAACCTGACTTACAGGTTCCTTATAGGTCTAGCTACTGACAGCAAATGCAGCACTTGTTGGGAGGCAACTCGGTAGACCGTGTCAGGTGATTTTTTTCCTTTCTCCTCCTATTTTAATTTTACAATGGGGACATTGTAGGATTTAGGCATGGGGGAGTGCATTTGCATTTTAGGAAGTATTTATGCATTTAGGTTAGTTAAAAAAGAAAATTGAGCTGAATGGGTTAGTTCTTAGCAAAATACCTTTGTTATTGGAGGTTCTTCTTCTGGAATTATTTCTTAAGTTTAGAATCTAGTACATTTATTTCACGTGCACATAGACTTGGTAATGGATCCTTGAGGAAAACCAATGAGCATTTGTAAGTCTATTGAACCCTTGGATAGTTCATAGGGAGTCAGGCATACTATCTTCTAATAGATCCACCTCATATTTGTGAGAAGTAGAGAGATTACTGGTGCGCTAAGTCTAGTGCAAGGACTCTTAAGTTCTGGATAATTAGATGATGATACTTTAGAGTTAGGCGTAGTTTTCACTCTCTGTTCCTGTGTGCATACTTTGAGTGAATTCCTGAGAGTCACCAAATAAGGCAGATACATAGAGATTGAGTCTTAATAAAGCTACAACTATGGTGGATGGTTACGACCGTCCTTCATAGAGTCCTCGGCTGAAAGAGGGTAATAGTGTCAAAGGTCAAAAATATGCCTGTCCTATCCAATTCTTCCCGGTGTCGAGAATAGGCACTTCCACCAAATAAGCCACACAACTTCCTCTTGACCATCATTATCCCTAATAATGCCTCGTAAATAAAGGTCCGTATCGTGTTGTGTTGATTGAAAAAGAAACAAAAACAAGAAGAATATATAAAAAAAAAGGGGGAAGAGAGAAAAGAAGAAGAAAAAGAAGAAATAGAAAGAAGAAAAAGAAGAAATAGTTTTATTAAAAAAAACAAAAAAAAGGTCCAAGTTTCTAATGTTTCTGAGGCAACAGAACACTTTTCGCGTTCCACCAGATTTGACCCATGCCTACCTTTTAGTATTTTTGATCACCCGAATACTGGTTGAGGACTCTAACATAGTTGTAGAGTTATTAGGACTTTAATTGAAGTGTGGATGCCATGTGAGGCCACCAAATAGTGAGTATAATTTCTAAATCTGGCGAGATTCGTGATCTCAGAAAGAAAGAAAAAAAAGAAGAGGGAGTGCCCAGGAACATCAAGAGAGTACAGTTGTGTAGCCTCTCTTTAAGTTGACTTGTCTAATAGTCTAGAGAGCTAGAGTCTGTAGTACTAGACTATATGTAGCATCAGTTGAGTGTGTGCCACCAAATACAAATCCATTCAACTCGATATCTCCTACCTAAGCCAAATGCCGGGGTCAAATTACGGATTATCGTCTGCTTTATCCCCGAGGGAAGTAGTTGCCTATCTCGACAGAAATTTTTGCCAAGGGTGATGTACGAACTTCCAATGCGAATTGGCTCTTTCACTTGGATCTGTTACCTAGGCTATCAACACTTCACATTGGTTTGGATTTCTAAACTTTTGAAGTAAGAAAAGAAGAAATCTTCTAGTTACTTCTATTATTTTTATTTTTTGCTAGGGACTAGCAAATCTTAGGCATGGGGGTATTTGATGAGTCCATTAAAATGGACTAATATTACACCTAAGTAACATTAATTGTACATTTTAGGTTTGTTAATAACTACACTAAGTTATAGAATAATTGTATGCATCATGATTTAATTTTATAACATTCTATAATTTAATGTGTAATGATTATGTTCCTTTTATCTACATGAAAAATAAGTGCCAAAAGAATGAGGGGGAAAGGGTAAATTACCCTTTCAACTAACCGACGACGCTCTTCCCATTCCATCCGCCATCCTCAATAGCCGTCGGCCTGAAGAACTCTCCCCAACAGCCTCCTGCCAAGAATAGAAAAGGGATTTGAAAATCCCTTGATTGGCGCATGCGGGGAGAGAGAGAGAAGTTAAAAAGAGAGGAGGCGGGGTGCACGGAGAAAAAATCATCTTCCCCCTTGTGGGTAACAACTCCAGCGTGCACTGTGGATTCGACGTGCACCATGGCTTGACCAAGCTTCACCGTCGTTTTTCCCCTGCCGCGGTGTGTGCAGTGACAGTGCGCACACCGCCCACAGCCGCTCCACCTTCCTTGCCTATCTGTAGGCACCCCTCTCCAGCGCCAACAGGCACTCGCTGCCACCTTAAGCACTTCCTCCTTCCAGCGCCTACCGCTCTGCCTTCAAGCACCGTAGGCACTCTCATCACCGCACACCCCACACTCAGGCGTGCACCCCTCTCAAGCCCTGTAGGTGCCTGCTCTGCCTTCACCATCACCCGCACAACGCCTCCCTGCAGGCACCCGTAGGCGCTCCACCTCAGCCTGCCCTACAGCACAAGCACCTGCCTGCACACCATCTCCAGCGCCCCCCCGTGCTTCAGGCGCTCTCAACCGCATGCCCTGCTGCAGGCACGCACACCATCTCCAGCGTGCCCCCCCTCCACCCTGCAGGCATCCCAGCCAGTGCCTCAACCTTGTCCACACACCATCAGCCTGCCCGCACACCAGTGCCCCCTGCAAATCAGCGTGCCCTACCGCTCGCCCCCTCCAGCCACTGCAAGCGCTCACGCCCTCTCTGCCCATGCGCCTCTCCCTTCAGCGCCATCTGCAAGTGCACCGCTCCACCTTCCTGCAGACCGCCACCCATTTGCAAGCGCGCCCCTCCAGCAACCTGCAGACCGTAGCCTGCAAGCGCCTGCCCGCACACCAGCGTGCGCGCGCAAGCCCGCACGCCACAGCCGCAGGCAGCACTACAGTAGCTACGCCTTCTTTGTCAACAAGATAGAGCTTCGGCCACCGCCTCTGGCCACCTCTGTTCACGCCGCTGCCACCACTGGAGAGCTCTCGACCTCGCCATCCTCTTGAGCCTCGCATCAACCCCTGCGGTTCTCTCTCTCTCTCGCGAAGAGAGAGGAAGAAAGCTCTATTTTCCTCTCAATTAAAATTTACATTCAATGCCATTGCCACCTAATTTTATTTTTTTTATTATTATTATATTGTGGCAGAATTGCATTCAAACACTCATAGTTCTTTATAATTGCATGGTATTGATATTAACTAGTTTAAAGCTTAATTTTGGACTTAACTTAACTACTAATTGTCTTTAGTACACATACTTGAAAATTGCATGAATTCATCCTAAATTTATTCAGGATTTTTGTGAGGGAAAGCTGCAATTATACCCTTATCTTTTCAAGTTATTGCAAATCTACTTTCCATCACATTTTAAGTCAGATTTGAACAGGGATTTCGCACTACCCGAAATAACATCAAATAATTAAGTATTGATTGCATCATTGCCTCCCTGTGGACACGACCCGCTCTTCTGCGAGTGGTTATTTTCATTATTTTTTATTAGTCAATTTTTCCACTACTTAAATACTATAATGCTAAGCGAAAAGTCGTCTATCAGTACACTTAGGGTTTAATCATTAACAAACTAAGGATGAAGCCATGGATTCATTTTTAGATGTTTTAGGCCTAGAAACTTAGACTAGATTAGGTATCCTATAAAGAATTTCATGCTAACACTTTATGATTCAAGTAACTCAACTTTGTTTAGCGACCTGGATAGTACCTAACTTGGCTCTCAATCCAAAAATTTACTTTTCTTTTGAAAACCTGGTGTCAAACATTACACACACAAAGCCAACACTACCCAAGCCTAACAACATCTAAATAATTAAAAACCTCCTACGAAATCTTAGTAAATGACTAAGACAGATGACTGGTTTGAGTTCCCACTGCCAAGATGGAGGAAAAATGTCTCCTTTAAGGATGCGATGTCAACTTGTTATCACCTCGGCATTGCTCTATATCTATATTTCCTATCTTTAGATGAAGCATTAAAGTGCAATTTACTGCTCAGGTGTCTTGGACGGTGCTCTACCCATAGTGTCAGAGCAAGAGCTTGAATTCACTTGGAGCACCCCTTTACACCGCACTGTGATCTGGGGTTGTGAGAACCTAGGGTGTGTCTTGGACGACACTATCTTGAAGTGCCAACGCCAGAGTCCCCTTAAGAATTGGTAACGGGAATGATATCCCGACACATCCGTAGTAAGACTAAGCTAAGGCTAAGCATAGGGGAAATAAAAAGAAAAAAAACTTCAATAGCTCGACCTTATTCCAATAATATTGGCATATCACAAGGCACTAACACCTGAATTTTCATCTTGGAAGTTGCGGATCGAGTCCATGAGCTGGGGAAATCCTAACAGCAAAAATGATTTTGGGATATTTGAATTAAAAAGGAGTTAAGTAGTGAATTCTCAAGGGATATAGTGGTCTTGATTTGTCTAAATCTTTGAATCCAAAGTTGAGTCCTGATGTTTTATCCTTAATAAACCCTATACCTGCTTTAACCAAAAATCAACCAAAGTCCTATCTTGAGCTTTTTCCTCAAAACATAAAAAGATATTTTCTTAAGAAATAATGTGGTGCAATCACAATTTTGCTAAGGGACTAGCAAAATGATAAGCATGGGGGTGTGACAAATGCCAGTTTATAATCATCCTTAACATCCATTCACATCTAGTTCCTAGGGTTTTGTCAATTACATCGCACTATCTCATTGCATTTAGCATGCATTCACATTTAGGGTTTAGAGCATGCATTAGCATTCATTTCACATTATCGTATATAATTATATTTGATTGACAGTGATGAATGCATTGGAAATCAGAAAAACCCTAGTAGTATGGAAGGCACATGGAATGAGTGGGAAGATAGAAGCTCCAGTAGCTGGACCCTAGCTCAACTCAACTGGACCCAACTCTATTCCAGCTCATCACAGCTCATGGCAGCCCATTTCCACTTAGCATGGGTATTACTCATGGACTAACAAAGCTAAGCCAGCTAAAGAGTTATCATTCAACTTCAGCTAGCTGATCTTAGCTCCAGAAGGGATGTGGCCAGCTCAAGTCAACTCTACTCAGCTCTACTTAGTAGCTCAACTAGCTAAGCTAGTTCCTGAGCTCTCAAACGACTCTTCATTAGCTCCACTAAGCTCTAAGGCAGTGCATGTCAATTCAAGATATCTCCTTCTAACTCATCCTCTACTTAGCTAAGCTACTAGCTAGCTCCTCCACTACCCCAGCTCCTACCCTACTACCTCTCCACTTAATGGTCGTCCACTCTAGCCTACAACCAACCAAAAACACCACCTAAATATCTCCTTGACACCCCTTCAAAATTGGTGCCAAGGCTACACCCTATGGCATCCCTTCACTTGGTGTCAAAAAGATCTCCATGGCACCTGTTCATTTATGGTGCCAAGGAAGCATCCTATATCCACCCAAATAAGATGTCTACACTACACCTTCAACCACCACCTAGGTGCCAACTCTCACCTTCTAGAGATGATGGTAACACCATCATGAGCCTTAACTAGTCACATTTAGTTAGGATTGAATGTTAAAAGCTCCTACCTAACCATCTGAGGGTCACAACTCCATATCCTTTTGATTTGAGAAGAGAACAGGGAATCATGGTTAATACTATAATTTTAATAGCACATCACAAACACAAATTAACCACAGGGTCATTATGGGATTAATTAAGGTCAAATGAGCTCAAAAGTCCAAAAAGTGGGTCAACATTGACAAAAACGGCGTCACACATTTCGATGGTGAAAATAAGCACCAAAAACCTAATTTTCAAGCCACTAAAATTAAAGAGTCTCTAGTTAGTATAAAATTAATCTAAACCTTATAAAATTCATAAAAAAATATTCTAAGAGGTTTACTATCTTTGGTTTGACCATCTGAACCTATTTTGACCTAAAATAGAGTTTCAGACGAGATTTGCCCTCATTTGGGCTCCTGTGCAAATTGCCTAGTTAAACGTGGTAAAACTCAAATCCAAGTTCACCATTAGATTCATTGGGTTTAAATTAGGTTGGCACCAAAATTTGGGCACAAGCAGAGTTCATCTTGACCTAGTTTGCAAGTCCCTAAAATCTCCATTCTTCACATCCAAGCCCTAACTTTTAGATTTATTATGTTTGGGTCCCTAACTTCTCATCATTCTTCTCAGAACGGTCCCTGCCACCATGACAGTTTGAAAAGGATCTGTAGAGCTTCTCCACCAACATTTAATCGAAGATTTGATCCTAGAAATCTCGACAAAAAATCCTCAAACTCTACAGAATTGATCCTCAAAACAATCTGCATCGATCAGGGTCCTTCTTGAGGACAAACATGGCCGAAATTCATGCTAGTAAGCTTGAAAAACTTGAGCTTTTGAGGTGGTGAAAGCGCCTACCCAAAGTGTCCAACTTGCCTTGATTGAAGCTTAGTTTTTATCCTATTTAAAGCCTTGCTCATCGCCCCGTGCTTTCTTGTGCATTCCTCGCCAAATCTCCCCTCAAATTCCTCCTTCTCACAAGCATCGAGGACCACCACCAAAGCTCTTCAAAACCCCATCGTCACCCATTTCCACATATGATAGGAAGAGGGATCCTCTTCCTCCGTTTACGAAGCTTCCCATGAAGCTTCAGCCTCTCTAACCTCCTCTTTCGCTCCAGTTACTTTATCTTCTTCCTCCGCTCCGACGTACCTCCAGCAGCATCTTACTCACCTCCTTCCTCTCAATTATTTTAGGGCTTCAACTCCCCTCTCCCCCAATTTCATATCTGGAGCTTCTCCACTCCGAATTCCCTCTTTACCATCATCTCCAACGCTAGCTGCCTCAGCTTCGACCACCTTCACTGTCGGCATACCTCCACCCATAAAACACCCCATAACCACCACCACCACCAGCATCGCCTCACCTCTATAGACTTTACCAACCCCTCAATTTCACCAATCACTGCCTCCATCACCCTTCTCCATCACTGTCAATCAAAGCTCATTAGAGCTTCTTCACCGCACGTACCCGACCACCCTTACCTCCAATTTCCTTAGGGTTTTTGTCCGACGAGTAGCATTGGACCTTTGTGCATGCTTAATTCCAGCTCTAAGGTCGTATTTCTGTCACAAGTATCTCACCGTCATCAATCATCATCTCTGTCTCCGATCACCATCATCCGGTCATCATCCCAGCCACTTCCACATCTAGGCAATGCAGACTGAACACAAGAGCCCATCTGGGGCTTTAATTGAACGAAGAACAGCCTCACCAGCTCCACTTATGTGGAGCTTACTAGCAGCTAATTGCGTGAAGAAGAAAGCAGTGGGCTAGTCCCACATTGTGGACTCAAGAGGTCGTGACAGTAGATAAGAGGATTCTGTGCCAAGGTCTCATTGCCTTAGCACACACTGGGTGAGGTCCCCACACACGCCCCTACACACGTGCTTACAAGTGCTCACTCATACGCTGTCACCTGCGAACACACCTGTAGCTCTGGGTTGGATCCGTTTACTCGATTACCCAGGTCCAACTTGGTTCTAAGAAAGAGAAATCTAAGGAGGGGGAAGGGTTTTGCATTGTAGCAGCTCAGGATTTGTGCCCTCTCCTCACTCAGTGCTAGGCCCTTATCCTTTGTACCTGAGAGGATTCCCTTGTGCCTCTGTGTGTTGCTGTGCCTTAGCTCCTTTGAGGCCTTAAGGTTAAGGCTTCTATGTGTTGGTTCTGTTGACTGTGGTACTATGCTTTGATATTACTGACATTTGATTACGGTTATTATTCATATACTTGAGATTGATTTAGAACTTGATTGTAGGGTTAATTTGGTGGTTCAAACTACCATTTTAACCCACTCTTTTTTCACTTTGATACCTAACTTCTTGAGATATTCTCCTGATATACATTAAGCATTATTTTGATTCTACTATTCTTCTCGATAATTATGATTATTGATTTAATTGTTTATAATTGCTCCTTACGAACCACCTCGGACTCACATTTCTTATTTTCGAGATTATAATTTTTAAATGTTGTTGAGATTTTCGTCACTATACTACGACGTTATACTTTAAAGACAACTTTTGCATGCAACATTTTCGCGCCATCGTCAGGGAGCAACATGCATTTCATTCACTAATTACAATTATGATTCAATACTTATTTGATTTCTTTGATTTATTGTGATTTTGCAAGGTGAATCACGGTATCGACTGCACAACCACTCCAGGGGTAGGTAATTTCATTCCTTTCTTTCTTAAGCCCCCTCATTTCTGGAAAGGATTAAAAGAAGAATCAATTAGGATCAAGTTGCTTTATTTCATAGAATTAATCATCTGAGTTACCTAATTTGATTTGATTTGAGTAAGAATCTCTATCCTGATACTTGCACCTATTAGGGACTTAAGGTGCCTGGGGCTATTCACCTTTTTGATTGAGCCTCAGGTGCTAATTTTGAAAAGAATTGGACTTGGAAAACAAAGCCAAATTAGGGTTTCCATTTTAAGGTTTCATGAAAACACACCTACCTGATTTAAGAAGAACGGATTTCCCAAATTGTGTGTTACCTAAGCCATGGTTGAATTGACCTAATCAAGGGAACCTTAAAAGCAAGCTTTAACAATCACTTGAATCACTAAAATTTACGATCTAATAACCTCTTTGCAAATCACTCAAGGTGATTTTGGGTTCTTTACCCAACTCATCCTAAACTTTAGGGCAAGTTAGGTGAAGTTGACCCACCTTGTGGGTTAACCAACCTCCAAATTATGTCATAAATCAAAATCAACTCTAAAGTTCAAGTGAAATTCAAGGCACGTACTCAGGATTAAAATTGGTGGACTTAAGAGTCAAGCTTGCTCATTCCAATCTACTTGGATTCTCAGTGACAAGGAAGGTTGGGTGGGGGAAACCCTATAACTCGAGGGGATGCTCTACCATGTAGGGTTCTTTGCGGGACACTTCCTTCCTAGCTACCTAAGTAATTCTCAGGTGAGTGCCTTTCTGATCTAGAGGTATTATCCATCTCGAACTTACTTAGTAATCCAAGGATTTCTTGGGTGCCTCGATTGGGTCCACTACAAATTATGTCTCTCATCTGGTTCCATAGTGCATGTTCGGGAGGAGGTCCTTAAGATCACCCTTAAGACCTCCATTAGTAGTTCACTTTCGTCGAGGACAAGCCTTGACCCACTTGTTTGTGCTACCAACCAACCAGATTGACATCTCTTCTAACTCTTCCATATCTGAGCCCAGATCTCCATAATCTGCATCCATGGAGAACCAAGAAGAACCCAATCTTTAGAATCAATTACAGTGCCTCAATGATTGATTCCAAGCATTCATGAACCAACCGCAGCATCCTCAGATGCGAGATCACTACAATCCCGCTGTAGTGGCGATAGAACCCAGGGTGCAAATCCTAGCTGGAGGACCTAACACTGAACTGAAGTCGAATCTGATTAATGCTATCCTCAAATTTCATGGCTTAAACTATGAAGAACCCTTCAAGCACATCAAGTAGCTGAAACATCTGGCCCAGGCCTTTAAGTCACCTATTCAGAATCGGGACATCCTGCTCATGAAGACGTTATCCTTCTCACTTATGGATAAGGCTACCCACTGGTACCAAACTCTAACCCATTCGATCAACACATGGGAGGAACTCCAATCTGAATTCCTGAAGAAATTCTTCCTAGTTGGTCGCACGAATGCATTGAGGCACCAGATCACGCATTTCACGTAGGATGTGGGAGAAACCACTTCATGAGGTATGGGACTACTTTTTGGATCTCATGCGGAAATGCTCCCATCACGGAGTTCCTAAATGGGAACAAGTCCAGTCCTTTTACCTGGGACTCTGCGACGATATTAGGCTCTTTGTCAATGCAACTTGCAGTGGAAACATCATGGGTCAACATGAAGATACAATTTGGGAGATTCTCGAGAACATGTGAGAGAACTTCATAAAAAATGAATCTATGGGTGTGTTCGACCAGACAACCATGCACGCATTGACAAACACGTGAGGGGCACACGAGACTCAAGGCCTATCCGCATCTGTTGATTTGGAGTTGGTGGCTAGTCACTTGGATAAGGCCTCTATCATTGGAAAGAAGGTGGATGAGTTGACTCGACATCTACAGAGAGCTACAGCTGCACAGCAAAGCACATATGCGCAACCACCCCCGGCTAGGGAGGTTGTGCATAACATTCACCACCACACTTACCAGGGGATGGACCTGTATCCACCCCCGTCTAATCCCAATTTCGGAGGAAACTCCAAACCTACCTACTTTAGTTAGGGGACTCTGAACCCTCGTACTCTGACTTCTCTAGAGTTCCTCAGACCTATGAGGATCTCCACACCATCTAGAATGATCCATTCTCTAACACCTACAACCCTGGATGGTGCAATCATCCCAACTTTGTGTGGTCGGGAAATAAGCAAAACTTGAGACCTTAATTCCAACCCTAACCACAGGCTTCGCACCCATATCAGCCCACTCAGCCTAGGCCCAATCCGAATTACCAATCCAGACCATCGAAGGAAGATCAAATTAATCTAATTCTACTAACCTTGGCTGACATTCAAAAGACCAATGCGGCTACGCAAAAATAGCACAAGGATAAGATCA
This sequence comes from Thalassia testudinum, assembly GCA_037157565.1. Taxonomy (NCBI): domain Eukaryota; kingdom Viridiplantae; phylum Streptophyta; class Magnoliopsida; order Alismatales; family Hydrocharitaceae; genus Thalassia; species Thalassia testudinum. Next base: position 104,543,345 of record JAZHRO010000063.1, read on the forward strand.
TAGCAGTTCGAAATCAGCTTGTACAGATGGTAGGTGCTAGCCTAGTGCACTCCCATCTCAACCTCTGCCGAATCCAAATAATGTGCCAAACCAGAGGCACGTTATGAAACCGGATCAGGGCCAAGCTTACTATGTTTATCAAGCCCCTTCTACTCCATCACCTGACAAGATGGTGGCTTCAACATCGTATTTGGGATATCAGCAACAACCACCTCTTTTGCCGACTCCGAAGCAGAACCAGGCACGCCTTAATGTTACCACCCGTAGTGACAAATTGACTCAGGATCCACCTTATCCTAGCCACTCTAAGTCTGGTAGTTCAGAGCTTAACCATAGGATGGTTATCCAGAACATCCCTATCCCAGATCCAAAGCCTAAAACAATCCTAAAGGAACCTATAGAGGTTCCATTTCTTGAGGCAAAGGAAAGAGGAAATCCAAACCCGTGGCACTTGAGGAAGACCTGGTCAAGCTCTTTGAGCAAGTCCAGATAAACATCCCCTTAATGGATGAGATCTGCCACGTGCCATCTTATGCGTGATTTCTAAAGGATTTATGTACACTGAAGCATAAGCCGTGAAACAAAGATAGGAGTCCGATCGTATTGTCTGACCAAGTCAGCTCAATCATCCTAAGAAAACTCCTACAAAAAGTGAAAGATTTTGGCACCCCTCTATCTCCTGTAAGATCAACGACCTAGAATTTGATCAAGCTTTATTAGATTTAGGAGCCTCCATAAACTAGATCCCTACATCCCTACTGGATCATTTTGAGGAAACTGAGCTCAAACCTACTGAGGTGACCTTGAAGTTAGTAGACAGATCAATTAAGTCACCTAGAGGAGTTCTCGAGGATGTTCTAGTTAGGATTCAAGATTTCTACTTCCAGTGGACTTCATTGTATTGGATATGGACACTCCTAAAAACCTAAGAAACACACCGATCATCTTAGGGAGACCATTCCTAGCCACAGCTAGGGAAAACAACAATTGTGAAGAGGGCCAAACCGAGTTAAAATTTGGGAACAAGACATTACGAATTGATATCTTTATGTCCCAGAAAGGAATAAACTGTAGGGCAATCGAAGAGGAATGCAACATTAGTTCTTTGGTTGAGGACCCGAATACAGAGGAAAACTTGATCATCCCTGATCCTCAACCACAAGATCTTGACCAACAGATAGAGAAGCCCAGAGCTGTTCCAGACCTACCCATGGCTTCAACCCTAGCTTCTGAGACCCATCCCGAACACCCACCTGCTGCTGATAACCCGTACTAGAATTGTAGCCCCTCCCAGATCATCTGAAGTATGTCTTTTTGGGTTCCAATCAAATGTTTCATGTGATTATCAACTCCCGACTCACATCTAATCAAGAAACAAAGCTAATTTCTATCCTCCAGTAACATCGAAGAGCCATTAGATGGACTCTAGATGACCTGACTGGGATAAGCCCCTCTTATTGCACACATCGTATCTACACTGAAGAGGGATCACAACCATCTCGAGAGATGCAGAGATGACTAAATCCGAATCTTCAAGAGGTCGTGAAGAAAGAGATCATCAAGTGGTTAGACGCTGGTATCATCTACCCGATCTCTGACAGCTACTAGGTGAGCCCCATCCAAGTTGTGCCTAAGAAGGCAAGGCTCATGTTGATTACGACCAAATTTGGAGAGACCATCCCAACTTGTATTGCAAATTCGTGGAGAGTCTACTGTTGAAGCGATCTAGAGAGGATTAAGATTAAGTTATCATCATTGTAATGCAAAATCCGTAATTGATCTCTCAACAACTATAATTTATAAACTCAGATATCTAGAAATGAAGTCTGAGGTGGAACATAGGGAGCAAGTAGGAATTCACATGCTAATCTCAATTAAAATATAAATGAGCACAATAAATGAAGCACTATAAAGATATTTCAATGAATATTAATCTGATGAAGCTCAACGTATCTTGCGATAAAAAGAATAGAAAAGCCAAAAGTGGTGATTTAAATCACCAACTAAGCCCTCTATATATGCATTACAAATATCTCAAATAAACCAAATCATCCAATAGTAATCAGACGTCTGACTTTTAAATCAGATGACTTAAATGAAGCTTTACTACAGTATTTTCTTTGAAATTTTCTTCTGCTCTTCTCTTCTTCTTTCTTTGGCTCTTCTTCCTTTTCTGCCTTCCCTCTCTTCTTCTTCATGGCAACCTTCTCTTCTTTTCTTCTTTCTCAACCCTTTCTCTTCTTCTCTTCACGCATAAGGGCTTCATACCCTTCCTCACGGCTAAGTGTTGAGTCTCCTTTCTTCAGAGCAAAACCAACCCCTACCCCGCTCTCTCTCTTTCTTTCTATGCCTTCTCTTTCTCTCAAACCAGTCTTATCAGGTATTCAGATAGGCACATAACTGGGTCCAGGCTCACTGAGGGTGGTGATGAGTGAGGAGTGGTAGTAGGCAGGTTGGGTATGCGGGCAAGGTGAAGGGACCTCACCCCATGTGTTCAAGGCAAACAACCCAGAGTGGAAAAAAAGCTTATGTGGCTTCAGTGTCTCCAAATCCCATGATGTGGGACCATATCCCATGACATCTTTGTGCGTGTGCCTGTAGGTAATGATCTCATCCAATTGAGGCAAGGCAACAGCTGGGTCCTTTGCTCAACTGCCTAGGAAGACTCCTGGGACTATTACGTAGCACTTGGAGGTGTCACCTGGAACTCACGAGGCTTAGAACATGATGAATGACATCGGAGATAAGGCATGGCAGGGGAGCTCCGGTGGCTACCTGAAATGAAGAATATGGGCTAAAAACCCCAATTGAAAGGCTCAGGAGGATCGTCATGGGTCGTGGACTGTGATGGTAGCATCCGTCGGGGAGTAAGAAGGTGGGCTTGTTCGGGGGGTCATTTGGGTCGATGGAATGGCGAAATAGGAGAGGGCTTTTGGTCGTAGTGATGTGGCGGAGGTGTAGAAGGTGTTGGAGAGTTATTTGGTGGGTTGTGGAGGTGGGGTGGACTCGCCGGAGTGGTGGCTGGAGCAGAGGAAGATGAAGGTGATTGGCAACGTCGAGGGATGTTTTTGGATTTAGAATAGAGGGATAAAACCTAGGAAATTAAGGAAACTAATCTATCCCTAAACTAATGGATGAAAGAGAGGAATGACCCACGCCGGTGGTATGCCAGACGTGGGGAAGACGAAGCCTCCGGTGAGGGAGAATGACGAGGAAGAGAGGGGAAGATGGCCCTTGTTGGTATTGCGAGCGACAGAGGAGCTTGAGGAAGGTAGACTGGCTAGCTATGGTCTATGACGATCGGCGAAGAAGGTAGACAAGAATCTCATCAGAGCCTATGAAGATTTTGGCTAGAGAGAGGGGAAGAAGGGAGGAATCTGGTCCAAAACAAGCTAAAGAGCGTGGCCTTGCAATAGGCGTGCTTTTATAGGTGTTAGATGGTCGTTCCAAGCTTGGAATCCAAGATAGGAAGCATGGCAACTTGGCAAAGAAGGAAACATGAACCTTTTAAAGGTTCGCATGAGGTTTTGAGTAGGAATTGGAGCCCAAGATGTGGCTCAGATTGTAGGGAAATCCTTCATGATTCTTCCTTCCAAATTTGGAAGAGTTTGGCCGTGAAATCAGGGAGTAATCCTTGATTGAAGGTCACCGGTGAAGTGGGTTTAGGAGTTGAAGGCAGCTGATGAGAGCCTCATCATGAGCCTTAACTAGCTCATTTTGACCTGAGAAAGTAAACAAAAGCTCCTACATAACCTAAAGGAAGACCTAAGTCAAGGGTTTACTGTTCTGAGAAGGAAAAATGAACTAAGGGGTAGAACTACAATTTTACCATTACAGTGCATCAATGAGATTCCTCAAGGGTTAAACATAGGTCAATTGGACTTAATAAGAGGAAAAGTGGGACGGTTCAGTCAGAAAAGGGTTGTTATGAGATTTAAGAATTAAATGACATTCCATAAACCTAAAATAAACCCGCTTAATTCAACAAGGTTTCGATCTTGATAAAAATCAACTAAATCTTCTAAAATTCATGAAAAAATATCCCCTAGGGTTTATAACCATCAATTTGGCCTTTGGAACCTATTTTGACCTAGAATGGGGTCCTAGCTAAGTATTTAACCTAATTTGGGATTTTATGCAAAATGACTAGTCAAACATGGTCAAACCTAAAATCAAACTTCACCATTGGATTCCATAGGTCCAAATTAGGTTTATACCAAAATTTGGGCTTAAGGGAAGGTCATCTTGACCTACTTTGCAAAATGGTCCACCCAATTACATTCTGGCCCCTAACTTTTGAAAAACCCTTGCGTAGAGCCCCCCAGCTTCCTCGCCACCCTTGCATTCAAGTCCCTCCGCCATTACATCGGAGGAATCCCACTCCGGCGTGGACTCGAGGCTGTTATCTTCTCGAATCCTCAGAGATCCCCTCCTAGATTTGGAAGGGAGATTCTCTAAGGATTTATCCACTGTCTGAACGAGATCTCTAGATCAATTTTACACCCAATCTCTCGTGCAAACGCTCAAGAGATTTGGGTATCCTAAACACCTTCCTTCTTTGGCGAGGAGTTTGCACAGGAAGGCTTGCCCTCCAAGCATAAGAAGCTCAGCCAGTGACTATAAAAGGACCCCCGGTCCTCTACGCATCCCCTAAGCTTGTTTTGGCCGAAGAATCCCCCAGAATTCCTCTTTCCCCCTCCGACCAAGTAGCCCGCAAGATCCGATGACTCTCCCTCCCTCCTCTTGTTGCTCTGCCACCATACTAGTGGTAGGGTTCGCTTTGCCTCATTCCTCCACGTTGCGCCGCACCAGCGCACGCCTCTCTGACCTCCTCCTCGTCGCTATTATCTCCACCTCAGGGCCGTCTTCTTCGACAACGGCACATACGCGTCGTTCATCTCCTCTGCCTCCCCTTCACTCCAATCAACTCAAATAAGTTCATCTTCTCCCGCTCTTTATTTTCCCTCCTTTTATTTCATAAACCACCCCTCGACTGCCACTGTCCACCCTCATCTTTCTCATCTCTGACTGACCTCCGGCGAGATGCATCCACCACTCCACACATCCACATGCCTCGCCAACTACCTCACAAGCTCTACCTCCGTCCACTGTCCATCTTCCCCCACTCCACTAACCACCACACACACCCCACACTTCCACCGAACAACCCCACCTTCACGGCCACAGCACGACCTAGGCACGCACGCCTAGGCCGTTCTGAGCCACGCTGACCCCTGCCTCACCTTTGCCGTGATATGATGAAGGTTTTTTTGTTGTTTGACAGGGATGCAAGGCTGTTCTTGTGTCGTGCAGGGTTGAGCCTCCATCCACCATTAACAAGCAAGCAAGCTTGCTTACTTCCGAGCTCCAGGCTGTGCGCTGCAGGTTTCAGGACCCCAGGCTGTGCGGGTTGAGTTTGCAAGTGCATCCAGCTTGAGAGCAGTCGTTGTGAGGCCTTCAACTGTGCCAATTAAGTGAAGATCTCCTTCTGCAGGCGCCAGCAGAAGCAGGTGGGACATTTAGTTCCACCTCGTAGACTCAGGGGTGAGTGGTGTGATTAAGTTGTTTTTGTGCTTTCAGCTAACTGCCTCCAGTACACAGGGGTGAGGTCCCTCGCCCTCACTCACGCCTCATCTATGACGTACCCCTGCGGATCTAGCACCCGGTCCGATTACCTAGACCCAGCATTCCTCACGTCCTACACCACGCTGATTCATCTGGACCCAGGCACGCAATACCCAACCCGATTACCCAGCTCTGGGAGAGCGTACCGAAGAGAGAAATAGAGAAAGAGGGATGCGGGGGAGGGTAGGGATAGGTTTTATGCATGGTGTTGTGCAGGAAAGGAGGAGGAGCTAAAAAGGAAGAGGCACAGCAAGGAAGAAGAAGGTAGCTGCTGAAGGACTTGGCAAGGAAGAAGGTAGCCATGGCAAGGAAGGAAAAAAGAGAAGAAAAGAGAGGCACTGTAGCAGAGGAGTGGTAGAGGAAGAGAAGAATAAGAAGAAGGTAGCTGGTGAAGAAAGAGTGAAGCAGGGACTTAGTAGAGAAAGAAGAAAGAAGGCAAGGGCAAAAGAAAAAGAGAAGCAGGAGCGGCCAAGCAAAAGAAGAAAGAAGACAAGGAAAGACAATGAAGAAAAGAAGAAGCCAAAAGAAGCACAGTCGCAGAGCAAAGAGAAAGAGAAAGAAGAGAGAGAGAGAAGACATAGAAGGCCAAAATCACAAATGAAAGCACTGTAGCAAGATTTTTTTTAAGACGTCTAATAAAATATCAGATGTCCAATTCTTTTGAGCATTATTTCTACATAACATTGCTCTTCAATTTTGGTTGAATTAGTTATTTCTTTTCATTGAGAGTTGTGTTCTTAAGTTTTGAAATACCCAAGTGCTCCCTGTGTTCGACCTCAGATACTTTAATTTTCGAGTTATAAATTCTTATTTATTTTCGTGGCGATTTCATATATACTACAGCGTGACAACTTTTAAAACACGATTTCGCCTCGTAAACATTTTGGCACCGTTGCCAGGGAGCAATGGGCATTTTAGAAGCTTTTGATCACAACTTCTAATTCAATACTGACTTAATCTCTCTCTTTTGTTGTGTTTATTTCAGGGAAAGACACACAACAACCACACCAAGGAACAGGTAACTTTCATTAGCCTTCTCTCTTAATCCCCTCAAAGTCTGAAAAGGAAAGAACAAAGAAAAATCAACCTAGGGCTACCTGTTTCCATATTTAGTAATTCGTCAAAGTTGCCTGATTTTCATTTCAACACATCTTGAATTGCACATCCAATTAAGGTAACTAGGGCTAAAACCTTCTTGATTGAGCCCTAGATACCAATTTTTGAGGCAACTAAATTGGACCAACTAGAGCCAACCTAAGGATTGCAAAGCTAGGGTTTTTAGAGACACATCTTCTCCTAAACAAAGAAGCAAAAAATTTCAAAAAGAGGTGTGCCTAAGCCTTGTTTGAAAAGATCTATATAAGAGAAACCCTAAGCAAATCAAGCCCTTAATCCATTTGAACCCTAAAAGAAAGGACCCAAAAGCTCTCAAAGGAACAAAGAGGTGAAGTTGATCTTTTGGGTCAACCAACCTTAAAATTAGGTCACTTTTTGCACTCAAAAGGCCTAAAGTTCAAGTGGAACCCTAAGCACCTTGATCTTAATTAAAAAAGGTAGACTTAAGAGGTCAAGGTCCCCATTTTGGTCTACTTGGAATCTCAGTGACAAGAGAGGTCGGGTGGGGGAAACCCCATAACTCGTGGGGACGCTCTATCGTGTAGGGGTCTTTGCGGGACTCTCCCTCTCTAGCTGCCCAGGTACTTCTCAAGTGGACGACCTTTCTGACTAAGGGGTATCATCTGCCCCGAACCTCTATAGTCACCCAACAATTTTTGGGTGTCTCGATTGGGTCCAGCACCTTCTGATCTCATCACATCCTTCAATGCATGTTTGGTAGGAGGTCCTTAAGACCATCCTTAAGACCTTCTTTAGAAACTCATTCTCACCGAGGCCAAGCCTCGACGCCTTTGTTTGTGCAACAACCCCACCACATAGACCTTTCCTCTGATTTAGAACCAAGTTCTCCTTCTTCCATCATGGCACAACCCATTGAAGAAGAGAACAACCTTGAGCACCAGCTTCAGTGCCTAAATGATCTCTTCCAAAACTTTGTAAACCCACCGCAGCGTCCAATGATGTGAGATCACTATAATCCCGCTGCGGTGGCAATCGAGCCTCGAGTCCGAATCCCAGCTGGAGGTCCTGATTCTAAACTCAAGCCCAATATGATTCATGCCATACCAAAATTGCATGGGCTTAACTCCGAGGATCCATTCTAGCACATTAAACAGCTCAAGCATCTGGCCCAGACCTTCGGGTCAGATGCACAAAACTGGGATATTCTGCTCATGAAAATGTTTTCTTTCTCCCTCATGGACAAGGCTGCTCATTGGTATCAAACTCAGACTCGTCCGATCAACACCTGGGGTGAACTTCAGTCTGAATTTTTGAAGAAGTTCTTTCCTGTTGACTAGACAAATGCCTTGCGCCACCAGATCACTCATTTCACCCAACAAACGGGAGAACCTCTTCATGAAGCATGGGACCAATTCTTAGATCTCATGCAAAAGTGCCCCCATCACGGAGTTCCTAAATGGGAACAAGTGCAGTCTTTTTACTAGGGACTCTGTGAAGACATTCGATTATTCGTCAATGTAACCTGTGGAGGAAACATCATGGGTCAACATGAGGACACGGTGTGGGAGATTCTCGAAAATATCTCCGAGAACTCCATCAATAATGACTCCATGGGCTTATTCGACCGGATGAATGCTCGCACAGTGACGAATCTTAGGGGATCACATGAGATGCAAGACTTGTCCACATCTGTCGATTTGAAACTGATGGCCAGTTGGTTGGACAAGGTCTCTATCATAGAGAAGGTGGATGAGCTAACTCGGCACCTGCAGTGAGCCACCTCTACACAGAACTCTTTTGCACTGCCGCCACTTCTGAGGGAATGTGTGCAGAACATCTATCACCAACCTTCTTAAGGGATGGACCCTTATCCACCCCCGTCTGACTCTCGGATCGGAGGGACCTCCGATCCACTCTATTCTAGTTGGGGGAACTCTGAACCCTCGTATTCTGACTTTCCTGAGGCTCCTCGGACCTGCAAGGACCTCAATGCCATCCAGAATGACCCATTCTCCAATACCTACAACCCTGGATGGCGAAATCATCCCAACATCCAGTGGACGGGAAATTCTCAGACTCAAAACCACCTTATCAACCCCATCTACAAGCTTCTCGTCCATATCAGCCACCTTAGCCTCGGCCAAATCCCACCTATCAATCTGGGCCAAACAAGGATCAAATGACTCCTATCCTTCAAGCACTAGCTGACATTCAAAAGATGAATGTGGCAACGCAAAAACAGCATAAGGACGAGATCATAGAGGTTTGCAATCAACTAGCCCATATGGCAAATTCCCGCCAACCTGGCACCCTTCCTTCGCAACCTCTGCCAAACCCAAATAACGTGCTGACCCAGAGGCGCGTTATGAACCCAAATTCATGCCACACACATATGATTTATCAGGCTCCTTTTGTTCCATCACTAGACAAGATTGAAGCCTCGACATCTTATGCGGGATTTCAGCAGCAGCCACCCCTCTTACCAAACCCAAACCAAAACCCGGTAGGATTAAACTCCGTAACAACTCGTAGTGGTAAAGCAATCCAAGACGCACATTATCCAAACCACTCTAAGCCTAGTAATAACTCAAGCCCTAGGATAGTTATCCAGGATACCCCTATCCTAGATCAAGAACCTGGACCTATTCCAAAGGAACCAACTAGGGTTCCATTTCCTGAGGCCTTGACCAAAGGAAAAAGAATAACCAAACCCATGACTCCTGAAGAGGATCTGGTCAAGCTCTTTGAACAGGTCCAGATAAACATCCCCTTGATGGATGCAATCCACCACGTACAGACTTACACAAGATTCCTGAAAGACGTATGTACACCCAAGCATAAGCCACGAACCAAAAGTGGGAATCCTATTGTACTGTCAGAGCAAGCCAGCTCTATAATCTTGAGTGAACTCCCACCCAAGGCTAAAGACCTAGGAACTCCCTTGATTTAATGTAAAATTGGTGAAACCCAATTTGATAGAGCCTTGCTAGACCTAGGTACCTCCATAAATTTAATACCTACATCCCTCCTTGACCACCTTGAAGAGCCGAAACTTAAACCGACTGAGGTGACATTGCAATTAGCCGATCGATCCATCAAGTCACCTAAAGGAATACTCGAGGATGTCATTGTTAGGGTGCGGGATTTCTACTTCCCAGTGGATTTCATAGTTCTAGATATGGATGCACTTGAGAACCCAAGGGCTACACCAATTATATTAGGGAGACCTTTTTTGGCCACTGCTAGGGCCAACATAAACTATGAAGAGGGCCAAACAGAATTAAAATTTAGGAATCAAACTTTGAAGATTGACATCTTTAAGGCCCAACAAGGGATTAATTGTGGGGTTATAGAGCAAATATGTGATATCAAAGTCGTGGTTGATGAATCGCATGTTGAGGACAACCTGATTATCCCCGATCAACCACTAGAAGATCAAAACCCGCAATTAGAGGAGTATGAACCTGATCTAGACACACCAATAACTCCAACCCTTGTTCCTGATACAAACCCCGAATCACCTGCTGCTACTGATAATCCTGTTATGGAACTCAAGCCCCTTCCCGAGCATCTAAAGTATGTCATTTTGGGTTCCAATCAGATGCTTCCTATGATTATCAACTCTTGACTCACACCTGACCAGGAATCCCATCTGATTACTATTCTCTAGCAACATCAGAGAGCCATTGGATGGACTCTCGATGACTTGACTGGCATAAGCCCCTCATATTGCACACATCAAATCTACATAGAAGAAGGAACACGACCTTCACGAGAGATGCCGAGACATTTAAACCCTAACCTGCAGGAGGTCATGAAAAAGGAGATCATCAAGTGGTTAGATGTAGGGATCATCTACCTGATCTCCGACAGTCGCTGGGTGAGTCTAATCCAAGTTGTGCCTAAGAAGGCCAGACTCACCATCATTACGACTGAAATCGGAGAGGTCATACCTACCCGAATAGCTAATTCATGGAGAGTCTGCATTGATTACAGAAGACTCAATTCCTCCACGAAGAAGGACCATTTCCCACTATCGTTTATTGATCAGATCCTCGAGAAACTAGAGGGAAATAGGTTCTTCTGCTTTCTTGACGAGTACTCCGGTTACAACTAGGTGGCAATCCATCTAGAGGACCAAGAAAAGACCACGTTCACCTGCCCCTTCGTGACGTACGCATTTCAAAGGAAGCCTTTCGATCTCTGAATTGCACCTGCGACCTTTTAGCAGTGCATGCTTGGCATATTCTCAGATATGGTAGGTGATTATCTGAAAGTCTTCATGGATGACTTTTCAATTTTTGGAGCATCATTTGACGATTACCTCCAGCACTTGGTCCAAATACTTAGGCAGTGCAACGATGTGAATTTGGTTCTTTCCTGGGAAAAGAACCATTTCATGGTACCTGAGGGAATAGTCCTGGGACATCTAATTTCGGAGAAAGGCATCCAAGTCAATCGAGCCAAGGTTAACTTGATGTCCAAACTCCCTATGCCTAGCTCGATCATTTCTGGGGCACGTCAGTTTTTACCATCGATTTATCCCTCATTTTTCAAAAATCGCGCACCCCCTGACTACTCTTCTCTCCAAGGATGTGCCTTTCAAAATCTCCAAGGAATGCACTCAAGCATTTGAGATCCTTCGTGACCAAGTTACCCAAGCCCCAATCCTATAGTCCCTTGATTGATCTCAACCGTTTCAGATAATGTGTGATGCATCTGACTTCGCTATAGGAGTGGTTTTGGGGCATAAAATTGATGGGCAACCCATGGTCATTTACTGCGCTAGCAAAATACTAGACGAGGCTCAGCATAACTACACGGTTACTAAGAAAGAGCTACTGGCTGTAGTATTTGCCCTAGAAAAATTTAGATCATACCTCCTGGGTTCCTGAGTTATCATCTACTCGGATCACACGGCTGTGAGGTATCTCCTTGCAAAGAAGGACGTGAAACCTCGATTAATCCAATGGATCTTGCTACTACAAGAATTTGACCTCGAGATTCATGACAAAGCGGGAAAACAGAATGTGGTAGCTGATCACTTGTCCCACCTTCTTTCTAAGATCATTGACCCTTCCGGACCCATCACAGAACACTTTCCTAATGAGCACCTCCTAACTATCAATACCGGGCTTCCCTGGTTCACAGACATAGTGAACTACTTGGCATCACATCAGATCCTATCTGATTGGCCGAAGGCCAAGAAGGACAAATTGCGTTCCGATGCCAAGTATTACCTCTGGGAAGACCCATATCTATTCTACATTGGTGTTGATCAAATAATTCGACAATGTGTCGTGGAAGTAGAAATCAAAGACATACTCTCCTTCTGCCATGACCAGGCATGCGGTGGACATTTTTCAAGACACAAAACCACATCAAAAGTCCTCCAGTGTGATTTTTACTGGCCCACAATTTTCAGGGATGCATATGAGCTCTGTAAGGCATGTACCCGTTGCTAGACCCTGGGCAACATGAGTCATCGAGACATGATGCCATTACAGCTGATCCTGGTATGGGAGATTTTTGACATTTGCGGGATTGATTTTATCGGACCCTTCCCTCTCTCGGATGGCTTCGAATACATCTTATTCACCATTGACTACGTGTCCAAGTGGATAGAAGCCATTCCGACCCGAACCAATGATCAGAAAGTTGTTATTATATTCATTCATCAAAACATCTTCTCAAGGTTTGGGATTCCACGAGCAATAATTTCCGACTGAGGGACCCATTTCACAAATGCTTAGTTTAGGTCACTGATGACCAAATATGGGGTGTCGCATCGAATCTCTACTCCTTACCACCCCCAAACTAATGGTCTAGCTGAGCTATCAAACCGGGAGATCAAGAAAATCCTCCAGGTTACTGTTCGACCTAACAAGAAGGATTGGTCATCCTGACTTCCGGAAGCATTGTGGGCCTATAGGACCGCTCACAAGACCCAATTAAGCATGTCTCCCTTTAGATTGGTTTACGGGAAGGCATGTCACCTCCCCATTGAATTGGAGCATAAAGCTTATTGGGTAGTACAGAATTGCAACATAGATCTTTCTAAGGCTTGAACCCATAGAAGGCTTCAAATGAGCAAGATCGATGAATTACGCCACGACGCATATGAGAACTAGCGAATTTACAAAGAATGGGTTAAAGCTTTTCACAAAAAACACATTTCTAGAAAGATCTTTCATCCTGGTCAAAAGGTTCTACTCTTTGATGCCCGACTCAAATTATTCCTAGGAAAGCTATGATCTAAGTGGATCGGACCTCACCTAGTCCGACAAATCTTTGGAAATGGAGCCATTGAGATCAGTCCACTCAGCCACGATTGCGAATGCTTTGTCGTGAATGGTCAAAGACTCAAACCGTTCATTAACATGACCAATACAAATTTGGCTGAGTCATCCTTTATCCTCCATTCTCCCTGAGCTCATTGTGCCCAGCCGATGGCATAAAACTTAGCGCTTAACGAGAGGCAGCCCGTCATTCTTTTAAAAAAACCCGAAACCTTTCCTAACATTTCCATGCTAAATTCATATTGTACTTTAGGGTTCATACATTAGTACATCCAACTTCACCTCAAGTACCCGTACCCGAGTCTAGAAATCATTCGCAACAGTCACCTCGACCCATTCTCTCACCCAACACCTGTCCTAATGAATGAACTAAGCTGAATTCGAACCCACCTAATTTACAATGGGGACATTGCAAATCGTAGGCATGGGGGGGTATGAAAGTGCAAAATGTTAGGAAAACTCATATCAAGAAAAGGTTTCAACAGAAAAAAAATAAAACCTAAGGAGGGGGGAGAGAAAAATCTTATGGGCTATACAAAATATGAGGAAAAGAGCAAAATGACAAAAAGGAGTACAAAATGAAGAATAAATAAAAAGGAAAAAAAAAGGAATAGTCATTAGTAAAAGATTAAGGGATTACTGAAGTTCTAAACCACATCAAGAAAAGAGAAAAATGAGAAAAAAAGTGCTAAGGAGATACAAAAGAGATTAGTAGGAACACTGACTTTAGGCCATTTGGGCTAGACTCTTAAGCTTAAAAATTCAAGTACTCACTAAAATCTGGATACTCCTTAAGAGGTTAAGGAAAATGGGAAGCTTAAGTATTAGGTCTAAGGCTTACGGAGTATTCGGCCTCGTTAACTAACCTTAGGTTTGCAGGATTCGATAAACTAAGCACCCCAATCCACACACAGTCTGGTTCAGTGCACATAAATATCAAAATCATGCAAAAAGCATTTTAATATTCTGAAAAAGTTGCCTAGATTAGGAATGGCCGATCAACACAAGTTGATTTGGATGAGTTCCCGGTGCGGAGATGCAGGAAATTCCCCTCGAAGATGCATAACAACATATCGTCTCCTCGGTGCTTGCCTCTTAGGATATTTAAATATCCTACCAGGGGTATGTAAGCACTCTGCTGGTTTAGATACCATGGGTGGCATTATCACGAAATGTCGATTGCTAGGGTCTGGATTCGACCACGGAACTCCATCGGCAGGATTATCTTGAAATCTCGAAAGTCAGGGTTCTGGGGGTTGCCATGGGCGATGCTATCATGAAGCATCGATTGCTAGGAACCCTTGATGATTTATGATGGGAACGAGGAATCCGATACAGACTGTGTTAAGAAGCCAATCTGAAGCTGGAAATAAAAAGAAAAAGAGAGAGAAAACTCTCCAAACAAATAAATCTTCTATCTCACTCTTACAAAAACACACTACAAACTGAACCTAGGCTAAAAATGTCTCAAGCATGGGTGCTTTAACTGCAGAGTCCAATGAATCCTAGGATAGTTTCTACGAGCTTTAAAAACCTTTGCGGAGGACTGAGGCTAAAGCAAGTCAAGTCTAGATTTTGGTTGGTACTTGAGTACCTCTAGGCCTATTGTCGGCATTCTGACCTAATCACAAAAGAAAAAGAAAATGCACTTATCACTAGTAGAAGAAATTCATGGTCTAGAACAGATGTTAAAATCTTAAAATTTTGCTAAGGAACTAGCCAAAGCTAGGCATGGGGGTATGATGAGAGCCTCATCATGAGCCCTAACTAGCTCATTTTGACCTAATAAAGTAAACAAAAGCTCCTGCATAACCTAAAGGAATACCTAAGTCAAGGGTTTACTGTTCTGAGAAGGAAACATGAAATAAAGGGTAGAACTGCAATTTTACAATTACAGTGCATCAACGGGATTCCTCAAGGGTTAAACATAGGTCAATTAAACTTAATAAGAGGAAAAGTTAGATGGTTCAGTCAGAGAAGGGTTGTTATGAGATTTAAGAATTAAATGGCATTCTATAACCCTAAAATAAACCTGCTTAACTTAACAAGGTTCTGGCCTGGATAAAAATCAAATAAATCCTCTAAAATTGATGTAATAATATCCCTTAGGGCTTAGAACCTTCAATTTGACCTTTGGAACCTATTTTGACCTAGAATGGGGTCCTAGCTCAGTATTTAACCTAATTTGGGTTTTTGTGCAAAATGTCTAGTCAAACGTGGTCAAACCTAAAATCAAATTCACCATTGGATTTCTTAGGTCCAAATTAAGTTTATACCAAAATTTGGTCCTAGGGGAAGGTTATCTTGACCTACTTTGCAAAAAGATCCACCCAATTACATTATGGTCCCTAACTTTTGAAAAACCCTTGCACAGAGCCCCATAGCTTCCTCGCCACCCTTGCACTCAGGTCCCTCCGCCATTACAGGCGAGGAATCCCACTCCAGTGAGGATTCGAGGCTGTTATCTTCTCGAATCCTGAGAGATCTGCTCCCAGATTTGGAAGGGAGATTCTTTCAGGATTTGTCCACCGTCTGAACGAGATCTCTAGATCAATTTTACACCCAATCTCTCATGCAAACGCTCAAGAGATTTAGGTATCCTAAACACCTTCCATCTACGGTAAGGAGTTTGCGCTGGAAGGCTTTCCCTCCAAGCACAAGAAGCTTGGCTAGCGACTATAAAAGGACCCCCGGTCCTCTGCGCATCCCCCAAGCTTGTTTTGGCCGAAGAATCCCCTAGAATTCCTCTTTCCCCCTCCGGCCAAGTAGCCCGCAAGCTCCGACAACTCTCCCTCCCTCCTCTCATCACTCTGCCACCATACTAGTGGCAGGGCTCGCTTTGCCTCGTTCCTCCACGTTGCGCCGCACCAGCGCATGCCTCTCTGACCTCCTCCTCGTCACCGTTATCTCCACCTCAGGGTCATCTTCTCCGACAATGGCACATACAAGCCATTCGTCTCCTCTGCCTCCCCTTCGCTCCAATCACCTCAGATAGTTCCTCTTCTCCCACTCTTTATTTTCCCTCCTTTTATTTCATAAACCACCCCTCGACTGCCACTGTCCACCCTCATCTTCTTCATCTCCGGCTGACCTCCGGCGAGGTGCATCCACTACTCCACACATCCAAATGCCTCGCCAACTACCTCACATGCTCCTCCGTCCACTGTCCATCTTCCCCCTCTCCACTGACCACCACACACGCCCACACTTCCACCGAACAACCCCACCTTCACTACCACAGCACGACCTAGGCTTGCACGCCTAGGCCATTCTGAGCCATGCCAACCCCCACCTCACCTTCTCCATGATACAGCGAAGGTTTTCCTGTTGTTTGACAGGGCTGCAAGGCTGTTCTTGTGTCATGCAAGGTTGAGCCTCCGTCCGCCATTAACAAGCAAGCAAGATTGCTTGCTTCCGAGCTCCAAGCCGCGCGCTCCAGATTTCTGGACCCCAGACTGTGCGGGTTGAGTGTGCGAGTGCATCCAGCCTGAGAGCAGTCATTGCAAGGCCTTCAGCTATGCCAATTAAGTGAAGATCTCCTCCTGCGGGCGCTAGCAGAAGCGGGTGGGACATTTAATTCCACCTCGTAACTCAGGGGTGAGTGGTGTGATATAAGTTATTTTTGTGCTTTCAGCTAATCACCTCCAGTACACAGGGGTGAGGTCCCTCGCCCTCACTCACACCTCGTCCGTGACCTGCCCCTGCGAATCTGGCACCCGACCCGATTACCTAGACCTAGCACTCCTCACTCACTACACCACGCAGGTGCATCTGGACCCAAGCGTGTGATACCCGACCCGATTACCTGGCTATGGGAGAGCGTACCGAAGAGAGAAATAGAGAGAGGGGGATGTGAGGGAGGGTAGGGGATAGGTTTTGCTGCGTGGTGTTGTGCAGGAAAGGAGGAGGAGCTAAGGAAGGAAGAGGCACAGCAGGGAAGAAGAAGGTAGCGGCTAAAGAACTTAGAAAGGAAGAAGGTAGCCACGGCAAGGAAGGAAAAAGGAGAAGAAGAAAAGAGAGGTACTGTAGCAGAGGAGTGGCAGAGGAAGAGAAGAATAAGAAGAAGGTAGTTGGTGAAGAAAGAGTGAAGTAGGGACTTAGTAGAGAAAGAAGAAAGAAGGCAAGGGCAGAAGAAGAAGAGAAGCAGGAGCGACCAAGCAGAAGAAGATAGAAGACAAGGAAAGACAAAGAAGAAAAGAAGATGCCAAAAGAAGCACAGCCACAGAGTAAAGAGAAAGAGAAAGAAGAGAGAGAGAAGACACCGAAGGCCAAAATCACAAATGAAAGCACTGCAGCATGATTTTTTTTATGACGTCTGATAAAATATCATGCGTCCAATTCTTTTGAGCATTATTTCTACCTAACATTACTCTTCAATTTTAGTTGAATTAGTTATTGCTTTTCATTGAGAGTTGTGTTCTTAAGTTTTGAAATACCCAATTGCTCCTTGTGTTCGACCTCGGATACTTTGATTTTCGAGTTATAAATTCTTATTTGTTTTCGTGGCGATTTCATCTATACTACAACGTGACAAATTTTAAAACACAATTTCACCTCGTAAATAGCAGCAGGGACCTGTTGCTGAAGAAGATGATGAAGTTAGGGGTGTTTTTGAAAAGGAATCAAAAGTTAGGGGTATGTGTGTGAGAGAAAAGAGTCAGATAGGACCAAAATGCAAACTTGGTCAAGGTGATCTCTGATTGAGCCCAAATTTTGGTACAAGCCTAATTTACTCCCAAGAAATCTAATGGTGAAGTTGGATTTATGTTTTGACCAAGTTTGATTGGGTAAATTGCATAGAAATCCAAATTAGGGCAATTGTATGTCTGAGACTCTATTTTAGGTCAAATTAGGTTCCAATGGTCAAAGCAAGCATACCAAACCTTAGATGATATTTTTTTATGATTTTAAGAAGGCTTAGGTGAATTTTTCCTGACTAGAACCTCAGTTATTTAAGCAGGTCCATTTTTAAGATTTCAGATGTCATTTAATTCTCAAAACGCGTGAAAACCCATTTTGTTCTGCATTGACCCTCTTATTGGACATTTATGACCATTTGACCTTCAAATAACCCCTGAGAAACCCCGTGATTACTCTGAAATTAAGATATTCTATTAAAACTGTAGTTTTACCCTTATTTTCATGTTTATCTCGCAAAATGGATTTGCAGTGAATTACGGTCTTCTGGCGATTATGTAGGAGCATTTATCTGCTGATTATGACTAATTAAAGCTAGATATGGCTGATGATTACGTTATCATCATCTGCACAGACTATCAGAGCTTGAATGCCTCCACGAAGAAAGATCATTTCCTACTTCTGTTCATTGATCAGATTCTCGAGAAATTGGTGGGAAATAGATTTTTCTGTTTCCTGAATGGGTACTCCGGATATAATTAGGTGGAAATTCATCCTGAAGATCAATAAAAGATCACCTTTACCTACTCCTATGGTACATACTCATTCCGCAGGATGCCATTTGAGTTGTGTAATGCACCCACCACCTTTCAGAAGTGCATGCTAGCCATATTTTCCGATATGGTAGGTAAATACCTTGTGGTCTTCATGGATGACTTCTCAATATTTGGTGAATCTTTTGATGATTGCCTCTTGCATTTGGTCTATATCCTTCCAAGATGCATCGAAGTGAACCTAGTTCTCTCCTGGGAAAAGAGCCACTTCATGGTTCCTGAGGGAATCTTACTTGGATACCTTGTCACTGAGAGAGGTATCCAAGTTGATTGAGCTAAGGTAAATTTGATTTCCAAATTTCCTGTGCCTACCATAGTCAAAGACATCAGATTGTTCTTAAGGCATGTCATATTTTATTGTCGATTCATATCTGATTTCTCCAAGATCGCGTGCCCCATGACGAATCATCTTGCGAAGGACATGCCTTTTGAGATGGTGAGTGAGTGCATTAATGTGTTTGAGATCATGCGTGGCCGAGTCACCCAAGCACCAATCCTACAATCTCCTGACTAGTCTCAACATTTCGAGATCATGTGTGATGCGTCTGACTATGCAATAAGAGTGTTGCTAGGTTAGAAAATCGATGGGAAACCGGTGGTTATATATTACACCAGTAAGACACTAGACGAGGCTCAGCGTAATTACACGATTACGGAGAAAGAGCTGCTGGTCGTAGTATTTGGTTTGGTGAAATTTAGATATACCTCTTAGGATCCCATGCCATCATTTACTCAGATCATACTACAGTATGGCACTTACTTACGAAGAAGGATGCAAAGCCTCGATTAATCTGCTGGATCTTACTATTGTAAGAATTCAATCTTGAGATTCGCGATAAGGTAGGAAAGCAGAACATGGTAGCTAATGATTGCACAGCAATCATAGGCCCTAATTCACCTGAATTAAATCAAAACCTAGCTTAACTTAGGCATTCTGCATGCATATGCATCGTATTTTGCATCTTAGTTGATTTATGAGTTTTATACATAATAATGTGCTATTTGAGAGGTATTAATCATTGCATGTAATTCCGGGTTGCGGATGACCGATCCAACCCTATAGATTAGCTTAGAATGACAACGGGAGTCCAACGCTTCCAAGATTGCATCAATCAGACTCTCGTAGCACCCTATGGAGTCCACAGAAGAACAAAAGCCAAGGGGCAAATGGAAGAAGATCTAGACCTCAGATGATAAATCCAATCGTACGGATGGATCCAGTTCAATGATCACCATCCAACGACATAAAAATAAACCCGATCGGAGGCCTATAACACTGTCTATGAAGAAGAGAAGATGGACAGCCATGATGGTGGCACATGGCACCATCGTAGCCACCCCTCGCCGCGCCCCCAACTTCTGAAGGCATTTTCTTGTGCACTGTGGGCCGTTGGATCATCATCCAATGGGTACAGAGATGCCACGTTACCCTACCTCTCAACCTCATCAAGGAAGATTAAGCCTTAGCCGTTGGATTTCCATCCAACGGTTGAGGGTGGCAACACACAAAATGCAACTTCAACAACTCGTGCACGTAGCGTAGCGGAAAGCATGCTTAACAACCACGTATGATGTGGTTTTGAGTCGCGATGTAGGAGTTGGTCATGCACAGAATAAATTTGATCGTAGGATCTTCATCAGGAGGTAGAGGCACGGACGCGTGGTAGGCGTGGGGACGTAAAATGAATACGTACGTGATGATGCGCAACCAAACACGCATGCACGCGAAGGAGGAATTTCAAAGGCGGTGCGCATGCTATTTTAATCTGTCTGATCAAGAAATCGGAGGACTGAGATGGTGTGAGGAGTTAAGGCGCAATTGATGAGTGTTCGGTGCACGCGAAAGAAAAAATGGTGAGCGGCAAGAGCACGCAGCCATGCGATGGAGATCAGAGGGCAGACAAAGCACCACATGTCAGCACAAGAGAGCATTCATGAATGGAGAAGGATTTGGAGGGTATTTTTAGGCTTAATCAGGTCTGTTGATCTCCAGATCAACGAATCTGATCAACCTAAGGCTTTTGCACAAAATTAAGGGCTCCAATGCCCTAAATACCCTTCACAACAACTATGAAAGAGGCCTAAGGGTCCCCTTTGAAGGCATCAAAGAGTATTTCCTTCTTCTTCCTCCTTCTATAGCTCCTCTACCTTCTTCTTCTTCTCGTCTTCTCTACCTCTGTCTCTGCATCTTCTTCCGAAGCATTCATTGAGCCACCTCGACGAATCATTGCTACTATCCTCAACCTCTCCAGAAGGCCACCACAGACCACCCCTGGTGCCCTTGTTCTGCTACATAGATAGTTTATGTTCATGCTTAGAATTTGTTTAGTTATAATTACATGTATGCAGTTCATGTTTAAACTCTCTGCTTGACATATATATTGTAATTTATTTTCTATGCTATTTAGTAATTAGATTTAGAACAAGAGCATGAAATCGAAAGCATTTTCTTCCTCCCTGAGATCGATCGGGACTCACCAGTTTTGTTAATTTATTTGTTGAGATGTATTTCACACTATACTACAATGCATTTATCTTTTACGCGATCTACACCCCAAACAAATTGGTGCCATTGCCTGGGAGGCACAGCGACTTTTGATTTCATCTCTAACAAACTATTTTTGTGAGTAGGTTGAACCACATGAAGTGGCGAATGAGGCAAAGTGGGCGCTGCGAAAATCAGGTGCACATATTCTTGTTAGAAACTTGACCAGAAATTGATTGCCATCTTTAAAATTCAAAAGTCGTATTTCTAATGTCCAAAAATCTTGAAATTTGGTCTGGAACTAGAGTTTTAAGTATCTTTCCAATGCCACCATTCTCAAAAGAAATTCTATCTGTGAAATTTTTAAAAATTCATGGAGTACATATTGGTCAGATTGATTGAAAATAGAACTTTTATGAACTTTGAAAATCAATTCTGACCAACATACAAATCAGATTTACTCATGATTGGTGGGGTTTGAAAGATAATCAAATTATCGTTCATTATCATATTTTCAAAAAAATTTTAGAGCATATTTGATATATTTTCCAACAGAAAAACCAACACAGGATCTAAATCCTAGATTTAAACCCTTATTAGTTAAAAATTCATAACTACTTGTTCGAAATAGTAAAAATTTTGAAAAAATACTCTCTGAAAAATTTTTTGAAAAAGGAATCTTCCTAAAAGTTTTCAAATCATTTGGATTCCATCTTCGCCGAGAGTTTAGATTTGATTTGTGGTCTTCAAAATTAAAAATAACTTTGAAGTGCATGAGATAATAGGACCACATTGGACTAACTTGGACTCAGTCGAGCCCAGGAGTTAGTCGATGAGGCGAGTCACCTTGTGGACTGCCCATCATTTACTGAATTGAAGAAATAGGTTAAAAAATCATGAAAATATATCAAATAACCTGCATTTGGCTTGAAACTACTGGGTAATTTCAACCTCTCCTGCAAAACCTGGTGTCTAAGCCTACAGGGTAGTGTCAAACGACCATGTCTAAGGGGTATAAAGGAATCGGAGGTGAAAGCCGAAGGAAGAACCTTCCTCTTAGTCCCCTCATACATAGACTGGCTGGGTTAGTTTAAGAGGTGGGGATTATCTTCAGTCGATTTTTCAACAAATTTCTTCAATAATTTAAACTTGAACGAAAAATCTGGTCATCTGATCTTAAGGACCAATCTGATTAATAAGGCCTTTGCCCTATTCTGCTTGATGACACCAACCCTTTGAGTTGGTGTATGCAAGGAAGAAGGTCGTTAGGACTTGAACTTATGGGACCTTGGGAGCCAAACCCAAGGCGACAAAGGCGATTCTCGCCTGAACTTTCTTCCCAACCTTCTTCCACTCAATTAGCTGAGATGGCTAATCCTGATCCTTGAGTTGGTCAGGACCCTGAGAATCAGGACCCAATGGCTTGTCTAGAAGCCAGGGTCGAGGAAACTAAATAGAAATACGAGCAGAGCATCGATAGGATTCTCATAACACTTGATAGGATGCAGCATCCACTACGCAGAGAACAACTGCGGGACTTCTATGATTTGGCGGCAACAATTATAGCACCTTAGGTCCAGATTCTCGCAGGCGAAGATGCATTCGAGTTGAAACAGAATATCATAAGTTTGATTCAGACTCATTTCCATGGAAACTCGAATGAGGATCCCTTCAAGCACATCGAAGATATAAGTCGGATTGCAGAGTCAGTTCAAGCCAGGAATGTAGATATTGGAAATGTTCTCATGAAGCTTTTTCCCTTTTCTCTCAAGGATAAAGCTGCTTATTGGTTCAAGACTATCAAGAGGCCAATTGGAACCTGGGAGGAATTACGTTGGAAATTCCTCCAAAAGTTCTTCCTGATTGGTTGAACAAATGCTATGAGGTGCACGATCACGACCTTTGCCCAAGGCCCTAGAGAGAAGTTGCATGACACCTGGGATAGATTCCACGATCTTCTCAAGAAGTGCCCACACCATGATGTACCCATATGGCACCTCGCTCAAGTCTTTTACCATGGGCTGGATGACACACATCGGTACCTAGCCGATGCATCTAGCGGTGGGAATTTCCTCATGAAGAAGGAGAACAACGTATTTGAACTATTCGAGTCCTTAGCAAAGAACTCAATGAATGTCGCCTCAATGAACCAGTTCTAGCGACCTGGACATCAACGAGTTAGTGGAGTCTGCCCAAGCTGACATGGACATTATAACCAAGAAGCTGGATAAGGTGGAGCTGCTCGACAAGAAGCTCAATGAATTAATCCAAGCAAGATCTGGGTTTCCTAGTAGCACTACTGCATCCTACTCATCTCTCGCATCCTGAGCCCCTCCTGCTCAAGTACATCTACTCGCTTGGGATGTTCCTTCTCCATCTCCGCTAGATCCTACGTATCAAGAACCCATGAATAATCTAGATCTGGCATTATACAATCAGGGTTACACATCACCCGATGATTATAATGCGTATTCCCTTGATGAACATATGTCTCAGACGTCATTGGCTTATGAAGACGTCAGTGCTATTCAAGGATATGGGCATAATAACCCGTGCTCAGAGACGTATAACCCTGGTTGGCATCAGCATCCAAATTTCTCCTAGTCTAGTAACTCATAGAGACCACCTCACGACCCACACTACCAGACCAAACAATACGGGAATGCATAGAACATGTATCCTAGGCAGTAGCCATTCCTATCTCAGCAGCAACAAACCTATTTTATTTATCAGCCGTTGCACCAAGCTGCCAACTATCCTCCAAAGCGGGCTGACCCTTTGGAGTCTTTGAAGGAGGAATTGTAGGAGTCAATTCAGAAATCTACTCATGACAACCTGCAAATTATGAAAGTTATGGCTGAACAAATACAAAACATCCAAAATACACAGAATTAGATAATTCAGGAACATAGATCATAGAGAGACTTGCCCTCCCAACCTGTCCCCAACCCGAGATATGTGCAGAATCAGGGTGCCCCACCTAGATTCCAAGCACCACAAGGATAGGCACATGCTATTCTACAAGCACCTCCTACACCATCTGGTTATGGGCAAGGTCAGCCACCTTTACTGTCAAACCCAGCATATTCTAGCTCAACCACTCCTCTACCACCTCATGGACAGTACGCCAATGCAAAGGCTGTCACTTTAAGGAGAGGAAAGACTACACAAGACCCACTACCTAGGCAAGTGAGTCATGATTTTTCACACCCTTCACCGTAGGATGGCTTGACTCCATCTTCATCTCAGGAGCCATCTACAGTTGCTAAGGGCAAGAGACCACTTAACCCTGAGATTCCCGTTCCATTTCCTGAGGCTTTAACACAAAATATAGTGTAGAAAAAGGATACGCAGAATTTTGAGGACTTGAAGTCAATGTTCCACTGTTGCTAGGTTCTTTAAGGAGTATTGTACCCTGAAGCGACAGTCGAAAAATGGATAGGCGGTACTATCAGAGGAGGCTAGCGCTGTGATTCTAGCCGAATTACTGCCTAAGAAGAAAGACCCTAGCACCCCACTCATTTCCTACTTTTTGCAGGATTCTCCATTTGATCGGGCCGTTCTTGATCTGGGTTCGTCCATCAACTTAACTCCTACTACCATATATGATCAATTTCAATTTGGGGAGTTAAAACCCACCTTGGTTACGATTCAGTTGGCTGATAGATTAGTAAAAACATCGAGGGGGGTGGTTGAGAATGTGATCGTAAAAGTCTACGGATTCTGCTTTCCTGCAGACTTTTTCGTTCTCGAATGGAGGTTCCTGCTAATCTCTGTGATGCACCTATTATTCTTGGTTGCCCATTTCTGGCGACTACCCGTGTAAACATTGACTATGCATCCGACTTTATGGAGATTGCCCTAGGTGATGAAAACTTAGACTTGACATATTCAGGGCATCAAGGAACTTCAATTGTGATCGTATTGAGGAGGATGGTAAAGACGAAGAATCAACTTTTTGTGGAAACATTGGGCTCCTTTGTGACGACCCATTGTCTCATTCGTCTGCACTATCAGGGTTCTTAGATCTTGATCCACACGGGACTGAGGCAAATGACATACACATTTCATCCCACGAAGCTGATTTTCTTGAGTGTTTATCTGATCATAACACCCCTGATCCTAATCATCAGATTTTCACTACCACTTTTACTCCTCCTATTCAGACTCTCACTCCCAACCCTGATTCTGATCCACCTGTAATTGAACTAAAGCCCTTACCAGACTCACTTAAATACGTGTTTATAGGTGAAAGTGAAACATACCCAGTGTTAAAGTGGAAAACTACATGATCGGAGTTGGATTTGAAAACCTGTCGTTGTAGTTCAAATTGTGAAGCAATCCGTCAACTGATAAAATTTAACTGAAATTCGTAAAGAAATTCTAGGTCGAACACAGGGAGGCTATGTAGATCTAAAATCCACGATTATATTTTTTTTGGTATTTTTGTTTAAAAGCAAGATAATCACAATGGAACTGATATTAACACCGAGAGAGAGAGAGAGAGAGAGAGAGAGCAATCACTTGATTTTTGAATAATGTTTTTATAGCTAGAAAGCAAGAAATGATTATAACTAGAAAGCAGGAAATGATTATAACTAGAAAGCAGCAAACGATTACAGCTAGAAAGCAGGAAATTCTATTCTAGAAAGCGATAAAAAGAAGGGAGAGAGATATTATCCTCCTCGACGATTGCTTGGAGGACGAGTCAGACGGAGCGACGTCTGGAAGACGGAGGATGGGGTCGGAAGGAGGACGAAGTAGGAAGAAGTGGGAATGAGGTAGAATGTCATTGTTTTCGTGGGATCCACTTCCGAAACAGGGGCGAGAAAACTTTGGATTTGACTCTAAAGGAGCATCCCAGGTTTGGGACAAGCTTCTTAAAGCTTTGGAGAAGGAGAGAGATGAAAGAAGGGATGAGAATTTCGTAGGGTAGGGGTCTCCTTTTATAGTGCAAGGATTAAAAGTAATTTGGTCATTACCAATTCAAAATATTAAATGAGGGGGTTTTTAGTGACGAAATTAAGCATCACTAAAGACCTGATCGTGGCCTTACGTGTGCACCTGCTAGCGCACCCTTTCCTCTTCAGCGTAACCGTGCCTGCTCATGTTCTCGCAAGATCATCAATCTTCAGCTGTCCGATCGTCAACTCAACGCACAAGCATGCCTCTTCTCAGTTGTCTGATCTCGCATCCAACGACTCAGAATGCGCCATGTCCCCCACGTCTGATCAGGCATTTGAATCTGTGTCTGAACCCACGTGCGTGAACCATGCACATCCGTTGTGACATGTCACCCGCTCCTCGCCTGCATGATCTGCATCGAACAGTTGAATTGAATGTGCCTCGCGCCTTCACCTCAATTTGAGGCTTGTGGGGATTCGATACTGTGGCCTCTGCTTTGCGAGCGTGCCCACGACCAATGTGCTACAGCCTTATTTTTGTCTCACTTAGGAATTAGGCGCATGCAATCGTGGTCATTGGATCAAGATCCAACAACCCAAATCATCCGTGCCTTTGCCTTTAGAAGTGTAGTTAAGGGTCCTTGGCCGATTAGGCGACTGAGATGGCACCACATGGTGCCATCTTGGCCATCCATCTTCTGTGACTTGTAGAAGGTGCCACGGATGTCAAATTGAACCAATTTTTGCATTGTTAGGCTGCGATCATCGATCCGAAGCCATCCATGTAGTTGGATTTGTCATCTGAAGTGCGGATTGACACCATCTTGGCCCTTGATCTTTGACTTTCCTCAGATTATATCTGATGCTACGGAAGTTTGATTAGGGCAATCTTGGAGTCGTTGAACTCCAATAATCACCTTGATCAGATCCATACAGTTGGATTTTTGATCCAAGGCCACAATTAAAAGTCGCTTTGTCCTTGGCCACCAAAAAGAAGAAATTACTATACAATTTATACAATTTGACCTAAATGCATGATGATGCATGTTATGTAATATTTACAATGCATGATGCTAATATGATACTAAGAGCATGCATTAATAAACATTTTTGGCTATTCTGATGTATGCACATCACACCCCCATGCCTATCTTTTGCTAGTCCCTAGCAAAAACTATATGCTATTTATAAAAGAATTAGGTCGAATTTCTTGGGCAAAAGTTATTCTTCAACACTAGGAAATTTTTACTAAGAACCTGGACTATAAAGATACAATAGCGCCCAAGTGTCTGCCAATATGCACACCACCTCAAGCCCTCGCCTTATTCAAAGAAGGATCGCTTTTTCTCATTTTCTTCTTTTCTTTTTTTTTTCTTTGGATTTTTGAGTTTAGGATTTCGGAGCAGCTTTCTACAGCCACTCAACCCACCCAAGACTCGATGAGAACCCTAAGTTGTAAGCATCTTTTTGTGAGTGTGATAGACTCGTTGATTGGCAATCAAAATGGACTTCGGGTTTCTACGCCCCTAGGTGACCTTAAAAAGAATTCTACCTAAAGGTGTATCTATACGACCAGTAGCCTTATCCCTACTTTTATTTTTTTGAGGTCAACACAAGGGTGAACCTAGTGTATATCTCCCCAGCTTATTCTACTTCTCCTCTTCTTCCTAAGTGTTTTAGGAATTAAACGTGCATTTCTTGAGCTAGGATCTAGACAACCTACCAATGGGTTATTACCCATGATAACTTGCTAGCCATACTCGTGCGGTGAAGTGCGGCTTATTTCTTTTGTTTCTTTTTGGACTTTTTTTTCTTTCTTTAAGTAAGTGGCTTCCCTGGTCTAAGATTTACCTAAAGGCAGTAGGAAAAGAATGGTCCTGTGGCTGGGCTCTGGGCAACCTACCAATGGGTTGTTACCCATGATAAGTTGCCAGTCATACCACCCTAGAAGGTTCATTAGCTACCCAATTTCCGTTAAAATCGTCGAACAACGAGTCAGTGTGAATAGTGTGTAGATGCTTAGACTTAAAGTTCCCTCAAATCAGAGGGTGGTTTGATAAGTCATGTACTTATCACCCCAACTTATTTAATCAAATTGAAATAGAATTCAGGATGGCGATGACTCGATAAACAGATCCATATTTTAGTGGATACTAGGGCTGATTAAGCCCAAAGACCTGAAGGGTCTTACTATTCAGATCCTACTGTATTATTTCCTAAGATTGAAAAGTCCTAATGCCCAATTATTCTTTCCTAATTCAATTTTTTTATCATTTATATATATATATATTTTGTAAGAGAACAAAAATAAGTAGAACTTACAAGAATTCCATAGAACTGACAAAATGATTCAAAAATGAATCCACCACCCCATGCCTAGCTGATGTAATGTCCTCATTGAAAATAAAAGGCATGAAAGGAAATGTAGAATGTAGAAGATATCACCTGAATATGATGCTCGAGTTAGCTCTGAGTCAGACTATACGTGTGCTGAGTTTAATGCCATTAGCTAGGTAAAGTCTAGCCAAAGAAGTCATAATGTGATTAGAGCAACCGTGTCTGAGATGGGTTCTGGAACAATACGGTCAATAAAAGGCTTCAGACATTGACCATTGACTTTAAATGAATTACCCATCTTTGGGTCAGAGATCTAAACAACCCCATTTGGAAATATTTGATCGATAATGAACGAGCCATTCCATTTTGACCTAAGTTTGCCGGGAAAGAGCTTAAGTCAAGAATCAAAGAGCCAAACCTTCTGGTTCAGCTCAAAGCTTTTGCGGGATATCAATTGGTCATGAAGAGCTTTGGTCCGAGCCTTGTAGATCTTGGCATTCTCGTATGGGTCATTTCTAAGCTCCTCCAATTCATATAGTTGGAGTTTCCTGGTCTTTCCGGCTAAACTCAAATTCAAATTACATTGCTTGATTACCCAGAATGCCTGATGTTCAATTTCTATGGGTAAAAGGCATGCCTTTCCATGCACCAGACGAAATGGTGACATGCCGATAGGCATTTTGTATGCTGTATGGTAAGCCCAAAGAGCATCCTCAAGCTTTGAGTCCAGTCTTTACGATCATGCCTAACCATTTTCTGAAGAATATTCTTGATCTCCCAATTGGACATCTCTGCCTGTCCATTCGTCTAGGGGTGGTAAGGTGTGGAGATTCTATGATTTACCCTGTATTTTGCTAGCAAACTACATAACTGGGCATTCATGAAATGAGTACCACCATCGCTGATGATGGCCCTCGGAATCCCAAACATACTGAAGATGTTCTTGACGAAATCAATGAGCACCTTGTGGTCATTGGTTAAGATGAGAATAGCCTCAATCCACTTGGACACGTAATCAACAACAACGAGAATATAGAGGTGTCCAAATGAAGGGAGGAAGGGTCCCATGAAATCGATGCCCTAAACATCGAAGATTTCAACAGGAAGAATCGAGTTTAGAGGCATCATATCTCTCTTAGTTATGCTCCAAAGTGTTTGGCATCGGGAACACGACCTCGAGAATTCCTGGGCATCCTTGAATAAAGACGGCCAATAGAAACCAGATTACAAAATTTTTGCAGTCGTCTTTTTCCCGAAGAAATGTCTGTTGGATAAAAAAATATATGTAATATGTATGACTACGCACACACAAATACTTTAGCACAATGTTAGTAATAACAAAAAGATTTGCATGATCAATTCAAACCACAAAGAACACAAAATGTATAGTAGTTCCCCTCCCTTGGGTACTCCACTATCTAAGCCTCCCAGCTTAGGGTTTTTAACCTGATTCTCTCAACCTAGAGAGAATCAATTTCCTAACCGAGGTAATTAACAACTTACCTCAACCCAAGTACAACAACGGGTTTGTTACAACCCAACAAGCAACAAGCTAAAATACAAAAGAAGTACAGGTGTAAGATAAAAAGAATCTTACAACTAGAACCTAAGCCTCTCAACAATAATTAAAAGATGATACCAATTTGAGAGCCTAGAATGAGTGTGAATCACTTCGTAGATGTGTGAGAAAAACACGTCATTGAAGTGTTTGCAAAAGTGTAGAGAGATTGAGAGCAGTAAACTATTTCTTCTCTTGAGTATGTGGTGGAAAAATGTAATATAACTCTAGAATTTTTCTTCTCTATTTCTTGTGTGCAAACAAAGAGTCCTAGGATCATTTTATAGAGTTTAGGACCTAGGATACTCGTCTACTAGATGTTGGGAATTAATTCCCAATGTTCATATTGTTGGAATTAATTTTCTAGACATTCAATTTTGAGCCAACAGCTACCTGGTACCGGTACTCGTTGCTTCCAGTTTTGGGTTTCAAACTCTTAACACAAATCTCTAACCCACTTGTATTGGTACTCATGATTAGTACTGGTACTCGTTACCTCCAGTATCGATACTGATCATGAGTACCGGTACTTGTAGGGTACAGGTTTGTTTCTTGACAAAACCCAAACCTATAACTCACATGTACCGATACTAAACTTTAGTACCGGTACTTGTGGGTTAACAAGTACCTTTTTTAAGTGATTTAATTCATTACATACTTCAAAAATGTTCGTAATATAAATCCTAATTTATCTCTAATTGATTTTACGATATAAGTTATAATTATTTGTTAAGAGGCATATACAATCTATAAAAATAAAATCTAAACTACAGAAACTAAGGTCGAAGAAGATCTTCTCCTCGACACTTCCTTGTCATCTTACCTCCTTCTTATCATGATCTTCTTCTTTTCATCAAGCCTCCATCATTTCCTATTTGCCTTGATCTTCACTTAAATATGAAAAACACTCAATTGCAAACATTAATCCATAATAATTTTATTAACACCAAAATAATATGTGGAACAAGGTTCCAACAATCTCCCCCTTTTTGGTGTTAACAAAACTATCTTGCAAATAGATAATTAAAAAATTTAATAATGTTATATGAAGGAAAAATTTTCATTTTAATCCTCCCCCTCAATATAAGCTCCCCCTAAAAATATTACTATTTGCCCTTTATTTTTCTCCCCCTTTTTGTCAATCACAAAAAAAAAAGAAGAAATATCATACCATAAAGTTTACCAATAGTAAAATGATGAATGTGGGTACCAAGGTTCGTTAGGCCATCGTTCTTGGTCTTCATTCAACCTATAGAAAGGTTGAAATGTTCCGTTGTGTGCCTTGAACACCCACTGATCTCTTTGATCTATTCCTGCAAAACAATGTAAAATATCTTTCCTAGGTACCCATTTTCTTGTGGGTCCTTTAGAGTTAGCACCTTTCAAATCCTGAGATTTATATAACTTTTTAGTGTTGGATCTATAATTCTTGGGATTCTTGACCTTTTGATAAATCCATGCATGTCTAGGTGCATGTGATTTATTTTGTATGTTCTTCTTATTATTGAACTTGGCTTTTAAATTATTACAAAATTTCGTATTCAACGTAGTTGTTGTTTTTAAATTATTCAAAGTGTCCTCAAAGTGTTCATAAATATCTTCTAATTCTACTATTTTTGCATATAATTGATTGTTAGTTTCTTTGGACATATCTAATTCTATTTCTAAACAAGATTTCTCTATTTCTAGAGTTCTATAACTATTATGCAAAACCTTATTTTCTTTTTTAAATGACTTAGCTTTATGATATAGCTCTTTATATGCTTCTAATAATTCTTCAAATGAAAAATCAGGGTTTACCTCTTCTTCTGTATCTTCTGAAGTTACAACAAGACAAAGGTTTGCGACCGTGTCTTCATTCGATTCACTAGAGTCAGTGTCCATGCTAGAGTTGCTATCATCCCATGTCGCTTTAAATGCTTTCTTCTTCTTCTTCTTCTTCTTCTTGAGCTCCTTTATTTCTTTCCTATTGACCTCCTTGTTTAAGGGGCAATCTTTTCGCAAGTGGCCATTTTTCTTGCACTCATAGCAAATAATATTAGTTAAAATTTTATTGACTTGCTTACCTTGTTTCTTGAGAAATTTCTGGAATTTCCTAGTAAGCTTCCCCATTTCTTCATCTCCGGATTCCGAGGTTGTTGAGTCCGAGTCCTCCTTAATTACTCTAAAAGCAATATTCTTTCTTTTGCTAGACATCTTTTCCTCCTCATTCTTCTTCATGTTTTCTAGTTGGACTTCGTAAGCCATAAGGCTTCCAATTAACTCATCTAAGGAGAGAGTAGAAAGATCTTTTGCCTCTTGAATGGTTGTGGTCTTTGGAGATCAATCGCTTATAAGAGATCTCAAGATCTTCCTTACAAGCTGCTCCTCTTTTAGCTTGACTCCTAGGTTCTTCATGGGGTTAACAATTTCCCCAAACCTCGCATACATATCCTTGATTGTTTCGCCTTTCTCCATCCTGAAACACTCATAATTTTCTATTAGAATGGAGATACGAGTTTCCTTTACCTTGTTTGTACCTTTGTAGGTGACCTCGAGAGTGTTCCAAATTTCTTATGTGGATTTGCATGCCAAAATTCGGTTAACAATGCAAAATAAAGTGCGTTCATCACCTTTGCGTTGCCCACGATCCTTTTCTTCTGATCCGTTATCCATGCTACTCCTACTTGTGGCTCCGGATCCGAGTACTTCTCCTAAATGAGGGTCCAAGCCTCCTCATCCATTGCTTTGTGAAAGACTTGCATCCTCCTCTTCCAATATCCGTAGTCTGTCCCATCAAAATAGGGAGGATAGGTCGACGATTGTCCTTCTGTGCGCCTTGAGGTTGATGCCATCGCGAGCAAGAGTTTTTACTTCTTCTCGCTACCCGCTTTGATACCAATTGTTGGATGTAAAAATATATGTAATATGTATGGTTACATGCACACAAATACTTTAGCACAATTTTAGTAATAACAAAAAGATTTGCACGATCAATTCAAACCACAAAGGACACAAAATGTATAGTAGTTCCCCTCCCTTGGGTACTCCACTACCTAAGCCTCCCAGCTTAGGGTTTTTAACCTGATTCTCTCAACCCTGAGAGAATCAATTTACTAACCAAGGTAATTAATGGGTTACCCCAACCCAAGTACAATAACGGGCTTGTTACAACCCAATGAGCAACAAGCTCAAATACAAAAGAAGTACAGGTGTAAGACAAAAAGAATCTTACAACTAGAACCTAAGCCCCTCAACAATAATTAAAAGATGATACCAATTTGAGAGCCTAGAATGAGCATGAATCGCTTCGTAGATGCGTGAGAAAAACACGTCATTGAAGTGTTTGTAAAAGCGTAGAGAGATTGAGAGCAGCAAACTATTCCTTCTCTTGAATATGTGGTGGAAAAATGTAATATAGCTTTAGAATTTTTCTTCTCTATTTCTTGTGTGCAAACAAAGAGTCCTAGGGTCATTTTATAGAGTTTAGAACCTAGGATACTCATCTACTAGATGTTGGGAATTAATTCCCAACGTTCATATTGTTGGAATTCATTTTCTATCTGTTTAGTTTTGAGACAACAACTACCTGGTACCGATACTAAAGTACCTATACCGATACTTGTTGCTTCCAGATTTGGGTTTCAAACTCTTAACACAAATCTGTAACCCACTTGTACCAGTACCAATGATTAGTACCGATACTCGTTACCTCAAGAACCGGTACTGATCATGAGTACCGGTACTTGTAGGGTACAGGTTTGTTTCTTGACAAAACCCAAACCTGTAACTCACATGTACTGGTACTAAACTTTAGTACCAGTACTTGTGGGTTAACAAGTACCTTTTTTAAGTGATTTAATTCATTCCGTACTTTGAAAATGTTCGCAATATAAATCCTAATTTATCTCTAATTGATTTTACGATCCAAGTTATGATTCTTTGTTAAGAGGCATATACAATCTATAAAAATAAAATATAAACTACAGAAACTAAGGTCAAAGATCTTCTCCTCGACTCTTCCTTGTCATCTTGCCTCCTTCTTATCATGATCTTCTCCTTTTCATCAAGCCTCCATCATTTCCTGTTTGCCTTGATCTTCACCTAAATCTGAAAACACTCAATTGCAAACATTAATCCATAATAATTTTGTTAACACCAAAACAAGATATGGAACAAGGTTCCAACAATGTCCACCGCATGCAAACTCATGGTAGAACTCGAGTATACTTTGGCATTCATTCTCTAGAACACATCGGCGAATAATCTAATCAGAGCCGATGCGGTACAGTTCAAGGTCCTCCCAGAAGTATATTTGGCCTCAAATTTGAGTCTATCTCGTTGTTGCTTGGTCCAATCCTGGGGGATTTGACCAACGGCCAAATAAGTTACAAAGTCTGCAAACCATGGGATTTGGAAACCTAATACTGTAAGAATAGTTTCATCTAAAAAAGTATCAGCAATTGGAATATCTAGATGAGAAGAATCACTTAGAAGTCTCGAAAGATGATCCGCCACCACATTCTGTGCCCCGGATTTATCTTTAATTTCAAGATCAAATTCTTGAAGCAAAAGAATCCATCGAATAAGTCAAGGTTTGGTATCCTTTTTGGCCAAGATATGTCTCAAGGCCAAGTGGTAGATGATGAGAGGCTCACCATGGCTTCTAATTACCCCTAATTAACTAGTCTTCCTAGTTGATTAGCGAGGAATATGTATATATAAGGGTTAATTACAGAATAAGGGATAAATCATTAAAGGACCTTAAAATAAGTTAAAAGTGCTAAATTATAAGTCAATTA
Source organism: Thalassia testudinum (assembly GCA_037157565.1). Taxonomy (NCBI): domain Eukaryota; kingdom Viridiplantae; phylum Streptophyta; class Magnoliopsida; order Alismatales; family Hydrocharitaceae; genus Thalassia; species Thalassia testudinum. The sequence continues at coordinate 104,577,882 of JAZHRO010000063.1, forward strand.
ATATTATTAATAATTTAATCAATAAATGGACTCGAAATATCATTAATTATTTACTTAATTAATGTGTTAATTAACTTAGGCAAAATTTATACCTAAGCATGTAATAACTTAAGTAACTTTACTTAATTAAATAAATTAAGCTAAAAAAGTCAAAAACGTAAATTCAAGGTTTATATACAATATTTACCTAATTTATAACCGTATATAAAAAGCTGAAAAAGTTTTAAATTAAAATAAGCCTTGAAAACCTCAGTTTATGTTTTAGTCCTTAAGTTTATTACAATCGAGTCCTTTTTCTTCACTTAGGCCCTTATCTTTCTTTACATATAGGTCCCTATGTACATCTTCTTCTTCATTTCTTCTTCACTCATTTTGACGGCTGACAACAGGCAGTGCTGTCACCCTCCGATCACCATCCATCCTGCGTTCATCCACCCTTACCAAGCTTCTGGAGCTTGTACTCACCGCCACTTTTTCATCCATCGGTCTAGATGAGTCCATAATCCTAATTACGTCACGATGTCAATCTCACCGGTGTTGGAGACAACGCCGGAGGTTAGGCCACACCTAGACACATTTCCATCCAGATTCAACCTCCTTCTCAGCTGCCGCAACCTATAAATACCCCTCCACCTCTCTGATTTCGTGCAGTTAGCTCCCAACCCTCTTCCTCCTATTGAGCTAACAGATAGTCTATCCACTCCAAATCCGATGACTTTCTCTTGCTTCCACCATCTTCCTCCGATCATTTCCACTTGCCTCTGATCTCCGCCATCGTCCGCTGCGTCTTCTGATGAAGTGCTGATGACAAACACCACTTCCGCTTCTAGCAAACACCTGTCGGACTTCTTCCTTCGCCCCTCTGATTTGCACCTCCGTTAGGACCTTCAACGGAGACTTCTTTGCCCCCTTCTTCTAGGTAATAGTAGGATACATAAGATAGAGTAATTAGTGTGGTTAATTAGAAGCTTAGTTAGGTTTAATGTTAGTTCTTTCCGTCATCTTCTTCAGCTCCGACTGAAATCACTGATCACTCTCCAAAATCTTACACCATCATTTCTGACACATTGATTTCTTGATTATATCACTTAAATGCTTAATCCACCTCCACCTTCACCGGTGACTCCACTGTCCATGGTGGAGGTCACCGAGGGCAATTCACATTCACTGGAGCCCTCCATTACCTATTCATCTCTTAAGGGCTCCAATTTTACACCTAATTAGTATAATTAATGCTTATAAAGTAAACGCCCAAATTTCACACAACCTCCTGAGCTTGTTGTTAATGGTGGCTCAGGAGTAGTTCTTCCATCTAATTAGCCACTTGTATACCATCGCCACAACCCATTAACATGTTCCCTCTACTCAATTGAGTGAGAGAACTCGATCTGAGTTCCAGCAAACTTAGATCAGAATCTTTTATTTTAATCTTACAATTAACCTAATTAACAAGTTCTTGAGGTTCCTTGTTATCTCAAGAAACTTTTCATATCTTTAATGGCTTGCTTTAATGAATTTTGTGCACAGTCAGCCGTTGTCTGGACTCATCGAAGCTCCGGCTAGCTTCGACGAGTCAAAAATGGTCTTTAACCCATAGAACTCTGTAAGAAGCTCCAGAATGATTCTAGAGGATCTCAAGATCGCACTGATGTAGTAGATATGATGATTAGTTGTCTGGAGCTCTACATAGGCCTCTGTCTTCTCCAAGTCCGTCGGAATTGGAGATGACTGTTTGTTAGGGTTTAGCTTAATTTAAGAGGTCTAGAAGCATCAGAAAGGTGCTTTGAGGTTAGTCATGTTGATCATTTACTCAGAAAGGCTGTAGTTTGTTCTGTTGAACAAACTCAATTAGGATCTCAGGCGACAGTCCTGAAACCCTAGGATTTCTGGTTAAAATTACCTCGTGAGACCTTCAATCAATTTCTGAGGTGAAATAGAGTTGATCCAAGGTTTTATTTGAATCTGAGATAGACTGGAGTAGAAAGTCAAATTTTGAGGCTTCAACCTCAGGTCTGATCTAATGAATGAATCACCAATTAGGTGAATTGATGATTAAAAATGATTCTTGGGATGTTTTTAAGTGATTTACAATTGATTTAGATAAGTTTAATTTAGGATTTCATGAGAATTCAATTTCTATTAGTTTAGATTCATTTGAACCCAATATTGAAATTCAGTGCATTTTTGGCGAGAATTGGATGCAAATTTTGCCCAGTTAGAATCTTAACAACCTTCAAAGGTTGTTTGATCTGGTGCTGTTGATCTTTAGCTTTTTATCGAGCTGATCAGAACTCAAAATGGAGCTCTAAAGCTCCTGTTAGAAGCTCTTGAGCTTCTTTCTGTTCCTGAAGCCTCTTACCACTCCTATCTTCATCAAATAGGTGCGGAAACATCTCCTGATCCTGTTCAAGACCTCATTTGAGGTCAAAAGCCCTCACTGTAGGTCCTTATACCTGAGATGCACCTCTACAAGCCAAAATGGCTGTGAAAACTATTCACCTTCACCCTTCAAATTGAAGGGTAAGATCTGTTCTAAGCATCAAATTGATGCTAAATTCTTATAGAGCACCTATAGAGCTTTCCAACGAGCCCTTGATTGCTCGATTTGGAGCTCTATGCTGCTAGGAATCACCAGCTGAAGTTCGTCCTGGAGGGGACTTACATAGTCCCACATTGGATATTTATGAACCGTCGACTTAGTATAAAATGAAAAAATTCATAGGGCTTACCAATCGTCAGCGTTGGGCGCACAATGAGAATGTGTGTGTGTGGGTGCATGCGTGAGCATGCCCGAGTGTATGTGTGCACCTGTGGGCACGAGAGTGGGCCCGTGAACGGGCGTGTGTGTGGGCTTGGGCGGCCGTAGACTGTGCATGAATCTGAACTGGAAATAAATCATCTAAAATTAACTAGGCTTGGACCCAGTAGGATCTGGTTCTACCCTAAAAGGGGTGCTGTGTATCCTCAATCGATCCGAGCCACCAATCAGAAAACCAAATTTTTTGTTTCAGTGTGGTTCAATCTGCATAGTTAAAGAATTGAAAGAAAAAGGAAGAGAGCAAGATTAAGAGAAATAACAGAGAAATAAAAGATGGAAATAAAAGAGATTAAGACGTCTGATTTTGTATTTTTACTCCAATAACATGTCTTTTTTAGCTTAATTGATGTAATAAGGTACTTGTATTCATTTGAATAACTATTTCTTGCCTTAATCTTTTGTAAATAAGTTGAAATTAGTGTAATAAACATGTTTACTTGATTCTTAATGAAAAATCATATGTGTAAATATGTTTTTCCGTATGAAATGTTGCATGTTCTTTAAATTGAATATCTTTTATGCAAGATTCATGTACCTAAAGTAATCTAATTATAATTCTAATTGATTAAATAATTAGTAATTTATGTTTAGGAGTTAATGGTGAATTAAGATAAGTTATGCCTCCCAGTGAACGACCTGGACTTAACTAGTTAAAAAAAATTAAAAATCTAAAATGTTAGGTTAACTTGACCTTATACTACAAACTGACATTAATTCGTGTTAACCTAAGTTACTTTCTCTTGCACTTAATTAAGCCTAAATAACTTAATTAACTGTGTTGAGAATTTAAACCATCATTTTAATGGCATCGTTTCCGAGGAGGTAATTGTAATTATATCTGCCATTACTATTTTTGTTTTTTCTTTTTACTAACTTGTTTTGTTTCGTTTTGATTTTTATCTTCCTTTTAGAGTTACCTCTATGGGTATTCTCAAGAGAGGTGGCGGGTTTTCTATTTCTATTTTCTGACCATTATACATACCATTGTGAGTATTTCTTACTTATTCTTTAGTGTAGTTTGTATTTTTGCATTTAGTTAAAAAAAATTAAAAATACAAAAATAGTCATACCTTCTTGACTAGCAGCAGCATGTTTTAAGCATACACTCCTAAGAGTGCACATACCTGTTAGTCTTTCTGCGATTTGACTTGGGAAATTTTCTCTACTTTTTTCTCGCATCAGTAGGAAAACACGCACAAAACCCACGTAGATCCTTGTCTTGGAGTTCATAAACAAGACCACATTTTTGTTGAAATTACCTAAAAAGCGGTCACCATACTTCTGTCTATCATTTTTGTGAAAAAGATTAAGTAAAAAGAGGATAATTAAAATTTGTGACTTAATCTTTTTGCAGAATGCATGCTGGTTTCTATGCTCTCGTCTGTTGCATGCCATCACGCACACAGCACGATCACTAGAGTCACACAAGTCTAATTTTTCTACCTCTTTTCTTTGCACCTCTTAGGGCTTTGGTTGAAGATCAACAAGTTTGTCTCACTACTAGAGCCTCGGGGAGCTAGTAGTGAGCGGTCTCGATCCTAGATCTTAGACCTTTGAGCTTTAAGGATATGCACTTGCATAGACACGGGTTTAGGACGCATATTTTGATACTGATATTATACTTGTTTGCATCCAAATTACTTTGCGTATTCTAGGACTCTCTTCATTCCTTTGAAAGAAGAGAAAACCTACTTTATGTGCTGTTTACGAGTCTTGTTTGCCGCTATTTTCAGTGGTGTGAGTGTGCCTTTGCACATTTTTTTTGGTTTATGCATGGGAGGCGATCCCTGAAACTGCCTCTCCTATCTCCGTTGATAGGTATTCTTAGACCGATTGCACTAAGGCAACCACTAAATTTCCTGTCTGATACATCTACATTTTCTACATTTGATCCTATGGACCAACTGCAGAACCAAAATCCCAAGATCCCTTCTTCTTCTGGTCAAGGGGAGATGCCGCCTTTTGATGTTCATGAGGCGCTCCTGAACCAAAATCTTCAGATGCTCGAGCAGAACCATCAAATCAATCTGTTGACAACTGCTCTACAGAATTTGCAAAATTTGCAAGCCTGTCCTCCACCTCGACTTGAGGTGGGTTTTGATATCCCTGATTTACCGATTCCTCATCCTCGGCCTATACTCCGAGATTATTATAATCCATATAATGCACAAGTAGAGCCCAATGTTAGGATTCCCATTGGGGAAAATGACCCAGCGTTAAAAGCTAAATATTATAGGTCTAATCCCACACTTTCATGGATTTGCATCCGAGGATCCATTTCAAAATATTGAAGATCTAAAGAACTTATCTCAAACTCTTGGACCTCAAAATCAAAGCCGGGAAATCCTAATCATGAAGATGTTCTCCTTTAGCCTTAAGGACAAGGCTGCCTACTGGTATAGAACAATTGCAAGACCAATCTCGACTTGGGCTAAACTCGAATCTGCATTTTTGAAGAAATTTTTCCCTATTGGTCGCACCAATGCATTAAGGTGAGCTATCACGACTTCTAATCAGAATCAAGGAGAACCAATTCATGAAGCGTGGGAGCGCTTTCATGAATTACAAAGGAACTACCCACACCACGACATCCCACGTTGGCAACTAATGCATATCTTCTATTATGGATTGCAAGAGGGCATTCGCAATCTGGTCGATGCCTCTTGTGGAGGGAATTTCCTGAATCGCGACGTAGAATCTGCCTCAGAATTGTTTGAAGGGATGGTAGAAAACTCGATCAACAATGCATCAATGTCGCAATTCACGCAGGGCACCAATACAGCACATCAAAATCAGCAAAAGAGCATTCACGAGATCAGGAATCTATCTAGTTCCAAGGATTTAGAGATTATAGCAGAAAAACTGGACAAAGTCGACATCGTAGCAAAACATCTCAACGAGGTTCGAAACACGATGAAATCTCTTACACCTCTTCTCGCTACATAAAATCCCACGCATTTGCCTGTTTTGCAAATTCCCACAAGGAGGGAATTTGTGAATAATCTGGATTCGAGAGATCCATCTTCCTTGGGTTCTCTATCTACTCCTGCACTGACCCACAGTCTTTCCCACCTCTGCCCCACTCCTTGTTTTTGTAGAAAACACACCTTATCCTTTAGATTTAAATGCCATTCAGGAATACGCACCAAGATCAAACCCATATTCTAATACCTATAATCCTCGATGGCATAATCACCCTAATTTCTCTTGATCTTACCATTCACAAAGACCATCATATCCAACTCAGACCAAACAAAACCCGCCTACGTTGCCGTTTCAGCAACCAAATGCAAGGACATTTTACGTGGGTTCACAGAACCTCGCGGGCCCAAATAGAGATTCGCAGCTCAACTAGATTTTGCGAGCTGTGACTGAGAGCTAGCAATAGAATGCTACGGCTCTTGCTAAAGTACAATGGCAATGTTCTGCAGAACTGGCTAATCTTAGGGGCCAAATCATGTAGTTAGCTAAATCTTGCCAGCTCAAGGCCCTTCCATCCCAGCCAATTCTATACCCTAGGAATATCCAGCAAAGACCACACCCATAAGTTCAAAATCCGAATCAGGGACATGTCCATTTCCTTAACCAAATACCCCAAATCAAAATCTGAATCAGAATCCACCCTTTGCTACTCATGATTACGAGTATCTAAATCAGCAGTAATCTTTTTCAAGTCAAGGCGACCAGCCTCTACTTTTTAATCCTTCTTTCCAGCACCAGCAAGCATCTTCTTCTTCACCAGCTTCTTCTTCGCATGCGGGAATTAACTCTGTTACAACCCGCCATGGAACTTCCACTAAGGATCCAGTATATCCAAGGAACCTATCCCAAGACCCTAGTACATCTAGAATGGCCCCTGTTTCTACACCTGTAAGTGGTGCAGAACCCGATCCCACAATTCCCACTAATTTGCAAGATCTAGGGAATACCTTAGTAGAACAGGAAATCCAAGTCCCATTTCCAGAAGCTTTGAAGAAGACTAGGAAACAAAAGCAACCTGTTACATTAGATGAGGTTTTAGTTAAAATTTTTGAACAAGTACACACTAATATCCCACTCCTAGATGCTATCAAACACATTTCGACTTATGTGAGATTTCTCAAGGAGTTGTGTACTCCTAAGCGTAAGCCAAAGAAAGGAAGCACTGTGGTACTCTCAGAGCATGTGAGCTCTATCATCTCGAGTACGCTTCCTTTGAAGAAGAAAGCTCCAGGTTCTCCATTTATTTCCTGTATAATTGGGGACCAGTGTTTTGATAGAGCTCTCCTAGATTTAGGAGCATCTATTAATCTCATTCCTTCATCCTTGGTAGATCATTTCCAAATAGAAAACCTTAAGTCTACCAATGTGACTTTACAATTAGTTGATAGATCTATTAAGTCACCTAAAGGAATGTTGAAGGATATTATTGTAAGAGTTCAAGACTTTTATTTTCTGATGGATTTTATTGTACTTGATATGGAAGTACCCGAACGCATTATAGATACCCCAATTATTTTAGGGAGACCCTTTTTGGCCACTGCAAAGGCCAACATAGATTGTGAATATGGAAAGATTGAACTAAAATTTTGGGAGAAAACAATAAAATTGGATATATTTAGAGCTTCTCAAGGATTGGATTGCAAATGGATTGAGGAAATTAGATCTATTTCAGTTTTTGAGGATGACCTTAGTTAATTAGAACTAGAGAACACATCTATTGATATCTTATACCCTCAAAACCAAAACCCGCTATCAGAATCTACATTTGATCCTGAATCTGAATCTCATGACTCATTTTCATTCACTTTTTGCAATCGAAAATCCCACCCCAAATCCTGCTGTTGATCCTACTCCTGCATTAGAATTGAAGCCATTGCCTAATAATCTTAAATATGTTTATCTAGAACCTGATCAAACATATCCTATAATCATTAATTCTCTTCTTTCTCGATCACAAGAATCGAAATTGATCAAGGTTTTACTAGATCATAAGAAGGCAATTGGGTGGACATTACACGATCTCACCGGGATTAGCCTCAATTTTTGTACTCACCGCATCTATATTGAAGATGGGGCACGACCTTCAAGAGAAGCTCAAAGATGCCTGAATCCGAATTTAAAAGTGGTCGTAAAGAAAGAAATAATCAAGCGGCTAGATGCTGACATTATTTATCCTATATCCGATAGCCCTTCTTCGACTATCGCAAGCTCAACACGGTTACAAAGAAGGACCACTTTCCTTTGCCATTCATTGATCAGATCCTTGAGAGATTAGCTGGTAATAAGTTCTTCTGCTTTTTGGATGGTTACTCTGGATATAATCAGGTAGCAATTTATCCCGAAGATCAAGAGAAAACAACTTTCACCTGCTCCTTCAGAACCTTTGCTTTCCGAAGAATGCCATTTGGGCTTTGCAACATGCCTACGACTTTTCAGCGTTGCATGTTAGCCATTTTTACCAAAATGGTGGGTGAATATATGGAGGTTTTTATGGATGATTTTTCAGTCTTCAGGGAAACATTTGATATCTGTCTGGATAATTTGTCGAAAATTCTCAAGAGATGTATAGAAGTAAATCTTGTCCTCAATTGGGAGAAGAGCCATTTTATGGTTCTAGAGGGCATTGTACTTGGCCACCTTGTGTCTAAGTGAGGTATCCAAGTAGATCGAGCCAAGATCAATCAAATTTCAAATCTTCCAATTCCTAACTCAATCAAAGGCATCAGATCTTTTCTCGGGCATGTTGGATTCTATAGAAGATTTATACTCAACTTTTCAAAGATTGCCCGACAACTTACAAACCTCCTCACCAAGGATACGAATTTTGAGATGAGTGAGGAGTGTATATCTACATTTGAGACATTGAGAGACAGAGTTACATAGGCTCCAATCTTGCAACCACCTAATTGGGATTTACCATTTGAAATCATGTGTGATGCATCAGATTATGCAATTGGAACTATTTTGGGATAGAAAATCGAGAAGAATCCGGTAGTGATTTACTACGCTAGTAAGACTTTGAATGAGGCACAAAGGAATTACACAGTTACGGAAAATGAATTACTAGCGATAGTATTTGGATTAGAAAAATTCAGATCTTATATACTCGGATCTCGAATCATTGTGTACTCTGATCACTCAACTATTCGACACCTTCTATCTAAAAAGGACACAAAACCTAGGTTGATCAGATGGATCTTGCTTTTGCAAGAATTTGACTTAGAAATTTGTGATAAGGCGGGACAACAGAATGTTGTTGTTGACCATCTTTCCCGCCTTCCTTCTGATAATATTGAATCATCTCCTCCAATCATTGAACACTTTCCTTATGAACATCTTTTGACTATATCGTCAGATCTTCCTTGGTACGCAGACATTGTCAATTATTTGGTTACACATCAATTCCCGCTAGACTTGGATGGGAATCACAAATCTCGACTCATATCGGAAGCCAAATACTATTTCTGGGAAGATCTGTATCTATTTCGACTCTGCAATGATCAAATCATCAGGCGTTTGTTACTTCTTCTGAGATTGATTCTATTCTTTCTTTTTGTCATGACCAGGCTTGTGGTAGTCATTTTTCTAGTCGTAAAACCACTGCAAAAGTTCTGCAATGCAGGTTTTATTGGTCCACTTTATTTGCAGATTCACAGACGTATTGTAAGGCATGTAGCCACTGCCAAACTCTTGGTAGCATGTCCCGAAAAGACATGATGACTCTGAATCCAATTGTCATTTGGGAAATCTTTGATATTTGGGGCATAGATTTTATGGGTCAACTTCCACCCTCTTTTGGCTTCGAGTATATTTTACTTGCTGTTGATAATGTTTCTCATTGGATTGAAGCCATACCCACATGCATAAATGATCATCGAGTTGTCATTCCTTTCATACGGAGTCATATTATCACTCGTTTTGGGATACCTCGCACCATCATTTCTGACGGCAGTTTCCATTTTAATAATGCCCAGTTTAGGAACTTACTTAGAAAATATGGGGTTACACATCGTATCTCTACACCTTATCATCCCCAAACCAATGGGCAAACCGAGGTCTCTAATCGGGAGATCAAAAAGATCCTTCAAATGATAATCCGACCCGATAGGAAGGATTGGTCATCCCATTTAGATAAAGCTTTGTGGGCTTATAGGACTACCCATAAAACACCAATAGGCATGTCACCATACAGACTTATTTATGAGAAACCCTGTCATCTTCCCGTAGAAATTAAACACAAGGCCTATTGGGTAATTAAAGCCTGTAATTTGGACCTCGTGAAGGCTGGTGATCATCGTAGGTTGCAACTTAGTGAACTTAAGGAATTACGTCATGATTCCTATGAGAGTTCAAAGCTGTATAAGGAAAAACTTAAAGCCTTCCACGATCGACACATTTCTCGCAAATCTTTTCCACCTGGTCAGAAGGTGTTGCTCTTTCATGCCTATCTAAAGCTCTTCCATGGGAAACTTAGGTCTAAATGGCAAGGACCATTTATTGTTGTTAGAGTCTTCGATAATGGAGCTGTTGAAATCACTGAACCCAACAAGGATCAACCCTTCAAAGTTAATGGTCAACATTTAAAACCTTTCTTGGATCCACATGTTTTGGGTCTTTTTGGAGACTGTTACATGCTCCATTAGGGTTTGTCATCTATCCATCCACATTTTGTATATAACTGTTTCCTATTTTCTACACTTTTCTCTTCCTATACACTTGAGTATGTATCTGATTTATCACTTCATTCTACACTGATTACCTTCACTTAGTCCGACTGACCACTCTAACCTTTGGTTAGAATAGAAATCGTCCACACAGAGATCTTTGATCTCCTCTATCCAACTCCTTCCATCACCCTACACTAAGTGAAGTGTAATATCTTTTTCACCCTTCTTATAATGAGAACATTATAAAATCTTGGCTTGGGGGCTGTGAAGTGAAATTTTCACTTCAAGTGTATTTGTAGAGAAAATACAACAAAAACACATAAAAATTAAATACCCATGAAATTTTAAAAAAATGGAAATACCAAAAATTAAAAAAATTAGAAGAAAAAAATAAAAAATACCTAAAAATGTGAAAATTTTTGAAAAATTCATAAAAAATTGGAAAATTTTATAAAACATAAAAATAAAATTTTACAAATAAAAAAATTTGAAAATTACAAAATCATAAAAATAATAAAGGGGTTTTATATTTATAATAAAGAAAAGAAGAAAAAAAGAAGATATCAAAAATATATTTATATTTATTTATACTAGTAATTAACAAATTAATTTTGCTTTTAGGCCAGAAACCCAAAAATAAAAATATATATTGTAAATAGTATTTATAAGAGCATTAAATCCTTATTTAGATTTTTACTTATAACATTTTTCAGAACACACATTTGTTTGCGAAATTTTAAACGGGATTTTATTTAAGTTAGAATCTAAAACCCTAAGGATCTATTTTTTCTACTCTTTACCCTAAAATTAAGTAACTAAGGTGTATTAAGTCTAAAATTTAAGTTTTGGAATTAAATTGTAACATTTTAGTCAATTATACTAAGTAATCCTTTTGCTTTTTGAACATCTGTTTTTATCATCAAGTTAAGTAAAAAGGCCAGATATTCAGTGTTAATTAAGTAAAGAGTTGGTAGAATATTAGTCTTAAGGTCTATCAGGCTATAGTTAGCTTAATCAACTAAGGACATTCGGCTAGACTTGGCGAGTTATGTCTTGACAGATCTTGCGTGAGGAAACTAAGAGTTTGAAGGACCTGAGAGTGAATGGCTTTGCTATCCAAGCTCTAGTTTAAGAGCTAAGTAACCTAAGCATCTAAAATTCACACACATAGAGTTATCTTGTTGCCATCTGAGACCACGAAAACACAGAGGTTAAGATATCGATTCTAAATCCTCTTTAGTCCAAGGATTTCCGTAGGGTAGCTCTTGAAAGGGTGGAGGATGTGCCACTGACCTAGAAAAAGGATATGGAGTATTATGATAATAAGAAAAATGAGGAGGAGAAAAAGAAAAGAAAAAAAAAGTAAAATAAAACACCCTACAGTTAAGTACCTTGCTACAAATGGGTACTTATGTAGTTTATCCACCAAATAAACCATCTCAGTACAAATGGACGTTACCTTTCCTTCCATCAAATAAAAGAGCACCTCGCTGCATATGGGTGTTCTATCCTATAGAAAAGAGTTGAAAAAAAAATATGGAGATAAAAATTAGGAATAAGAGACCCAATGGTCCATGGGGGAGATATACCCAAAAAGTGTTGACCTCACGATAGAAAATTGGTAAGGGGAAAGCAACCAAACCTGAGTGAGGCCAAGCCAAAGGCTTGAATTGGAATAACCTGGATTGGAAATTGATGTCTTAAGATCTGGATTTTTGCAACTTTGGATGCCTTTAAGACAATTCTCTTCACAAGCACGGATGCTTTAAAATCATAGCTATTGAACCTTTGTATTGGGTAGTGAAGCCTAAGAAATCTGGTTTTGAGGACTTGCAGTTGAGACCTAAAGGAGAAAGATTGACAAAACCCTAGGTCCAGAAGTCTGTCCTTGGTGCTGTAGGCTGGCAGATTAGGGTTTTACTACTCTAAGTTTGATTAATAATGAGTGTCTGGCTAATTTGTTAAAACTTAGATTGATAAAAATTAGATTTCATAAACTTAAGGATTAACTTAAGTCTATTGAGTTTTTTGAGTAAAAATTTAATTTCCAACTCTTAAGTTTTGTTTTCTTAAAACACTTTGAATTCTGAGCTTCTAGGGTTTAGAGTGATTATAGAGAATACATGGGTTTTTGGGATTCTGATTTTTGATAAAATTCTAGTCAAAAACTCTATTTTTAATAGTGTGTTTTGAGAAGTGTTTTTTGAGTTGTAAGTCTAAGGAGATTCCCACATAATTCTCTATATATTTATGGATACTTATTTATATATACATAAAATCTAAAAAAATTGAATATTCAAAATTCTAACCTAAGCATTCCTCTACTTAGTTTTTATTTATATTAATTTAAACCCAAGTGTTTAAATCATTATATTTTTGGTTAATTTTGCTAGGGACTAGCAAAACTCTGGCTTAGGGGTATGATGAGAGGCTCATCATGGCTCCTAATTACCCCTAATTAAATAGTCTTCCTAGTTAATTAGCTAGGAATATGTATATATAAGGGTTAATTCTAGAATAAGGGATATATCGTTAAAGGACCTTAAAATAAGTTAAAAGTGCTGAATTATAAGTCAATTAATATTATTAATAATTTAATCAATAAATGGACTCGAAATATCATTAATTATTTACTTAATTAATGTGTTAATTAACTTAAGCAAAATTTATACCTAAGATGTAATAACTTAAGGAACTTTACTTAATTTAATAAATTAAGCTAAAAAAGTCGAAAACATAAATCCAAGGTTTATATACAATATTTACCTAATTTATAACCATATATAAAAAGTTGAAAAAGATTTAAATTAAAATAAGCCTTGAAAACCTCAGTTTATGTTTTAGTCCTTAAGTTTATTACAATCGGGTCCTTTTTTTCACTTAGGTCCTTATCTTTCTTTACATATAGGTCCCTATGTACATCTTCATTTCTACTTTAGTCGTTTCGATGGCGGATGACAGGCGATGCTATCACCCTCCGATCACCGTCCATCCTGCGTCCGTCCACCCTTGCCAAGCTTCTGGAGCTTGTACTCACCACCACTTTTTCATCCATCGGTCTGGAGGAGACTGTAATCCTAATTAGGTCACGGTGTTAATCTCACTGGTGTCAGAGACGATGCCTAAGGTTAGGCCACACCTAGACACATTTCCATCCAGATTCAACCTCCTTCTCAGCCACCGCAACCTATAAATACCCCTCCACCTCTCCAATTTTGCGCAATTAGCTCCCTACCCACTTCCCCCTACTGAGCTAACAGATAGGCTATTCACTCCAAATATGGCAACTTTCTCTCACTTCCATCGTCTTCCTCCAATCATTTTCACTCGCCTCTGATCTCCGCCATCATCCACTGCGTCTTCTGACGAAGTGCTGATGACAGACTCCACTTCCGCTTCTCGCAAACACCTGCCAGACTTCTTCCTCCACCCCCTCAAATTTCCTCCTTTGTTACGACCTTCGACGAAGACTTCTTTGCCCCCTTCATCCCGGTAATAGTAGGACATGTAAGATAGAGTAATTAGTGTAGTTAATTAGGTAGTTTAGTTAGGTTTAATGTTAGTTATTTCCATCGCCTTCTTCAGCTCCGACGAGCTCTTTGAGCTTGACTGGAGCATCTTTTTATCTTTCGAAATCACTGATCACTCTCCAAAATCTTACACAATCATTTCTGACACATTGATTTCTTGATTATATCACTTAAATGCTTAATCCACCTCCACCTTCACCGGTGACTCCACTGTCCATGGTGGAGGTCACCGAGGGCAATTCACATTCACTGGAGCCCTCCATTACCTATTCATCTCTTAAGGGCTCCAATTTTACACCTAATTAGTATAATTAATGCTTATAAAGTAAACGCCCAAATTTCACACAACCTCCTGAGCTTGTTGTTAATGGTGGCTCAGGAGTAGTTCTTCCATCTAATTAGCCACTTGTATACCATCGCCACAACCCATTAACATGTTCCCTCTACTCAATTGAGTGAGAGAACTCGATCTGAGTTCCAGCAAACTTAGATCAGAATCTTTTATTTTAATCTTACAATTAACCTAATTAACAAGTTCTTGAGGTTCCTTGTTACCTCAAGAAACTTTTCATATCTTTAATGGCTTGCTTTAATGAATTTTGTGCACAATCAGCCGTTGTCTGGACTCATCGAAGCTCCGGCTAGCTTCGACGAGTCAAAAATGGTCTTTAACCCATAGAACTCTGTAAGAAGCTCCAGAATGATTCTAGAGGATCTCAAGATCACACTGATGTAGTAGATATGATGATTAGTTGTCTGGAGCTCTACATAGGCCTCTGTCTTCTCCAAGTCCGTCGGAATTGGAGATGACTGTTTGTTAGGGTTTAGCTTAATTTAAGAGGTCTAGAAGCATCAGAAAGGTGCTTTGAGGTTAGTCATGTTGATCATTTACTCAGAAAGGCTGTAGTTTGTTCTGTTGAACAAACTCAATTAGGATCTCAGGCGACAGTCCTGAAACCCTAGGATTTCTGGTTAAAATTACCTCGTGAGACCTTCAATCAATTTCTGAGGTGAAATAGAGTTGATCCAAGGTTTTATTTGAATCTGAGATAGACTGGAGTAGAAAGTCAAATTTTGAGGCTTCAACCTCAGGTCTGATCTAATGAATGAATCACCAATTAGGTGAATTGATGATTAAAAATGATTCTTGGGATGTTTTTAAGTGATTTACAATTGATTTAGATAAGTTTAATTTAGGATTTCATGAGAATTCAATTTCTATTAGTTTAGATTCATTTGAACCCAATATTGAAATTCAGTGCATTTTTGGCGAGAATTGGATGCAAATTTTGCCCAGTTAGAATCTTAACAACCTTCAAAGGTTGTTTGATCTGGTGCTGTTGATCTTTAGCTTTTTATCGAGCTGATCAGAACTCAAAATGGAGCTCTAAAGCTCCTGTTAGAAGCTCTTGAGCTTCTTTCTGTTCCTGAAGCCTCTTACCACTCCTATCTTCATCAAATAGGTGCGGAAACATCTCCTGATCCTGTTCAAGACCTCATTTAAGGTCAAAAGCCCTCACTGTAGGTCCTTATACCTGAGATGCACCTCTACAAGCCAAAATGGCTGTGAAAATTATTCACCTTCACCCTTCAAATTGAAGGGTAAGATCTGTTCTAAGCATCAAATTGATGCTAAATTCTTATAGAGCACCTATAGAGCTTTCCAACGAGCCCTTGATTGCTCGATTTGGAGCTCTATGCTGCTAGGAATCACCAGCTGAAGTTCGTCCTAGAGGGGACTTACATAGTCCCACATTGGATATTTATGAACCGTCGACTTAGTATAAAATGAAAAAATTCATAGGGCTTACCAATCGTCAGCGTTGGGCGCACAATGAGAATGTGTGTGTGTGGGTGCGTGCGTGAGCATGCCCGAGTGTATGTGTGCACCTGTAGGCGTGAGCGTGGGCCCATGAGCGAGCGTGTGTGTGGGCCTGGGAGACCAATGACTGTGCATGAATCTGAATTGAAAATAAACCATCTAAAATTAACTAGGCTCGGACCCAGTAGGGTCTGGTCCCACCCTGAGAGGGGTGCTGTGTATCTCCAATCAGTCCGAGCCGCCAATCAGAAAACCAAATTTTTGATTTAAGTGTGGTTCAATCTGCACAGTTAAAGAATTGAAAGAAAAAGGAAGAGAGGAGGATTAAGAGAAATAACAGAAGAAGACCTCGAAGAAGAGATGACAGAGAGGTGAAGAAAGAGTAAAGGAAAAGAGTGAGAGAGAGAGAGAGATGGCGGAGCAGATAAAAGAAGAGAAGAAGAATTGAAGCTGAAGATTAAAGAAGAAAAGATGGAGATAAAAGAGATTAAGACGTCTGATTTTGTATTTTTACTCCAATAACATGTCTTTTTGAGCTTAATTGATGTAATAAGGCACTTGTATTCATTTGAATAACTTTTTCTTGCCTTAATCTTTTGTAAATAAGTTGAAATTAGTGTAATAAACATGTTTACTTGGTTCTTAATGAAAAATCACGTGTAAATATGTTTTTCCTTATGGAATGTTGCATGTTCTTTTAATTGAATATCTTTTATCCAAGATTCTTGTACTTAAAGTAATCTAATTATAATTCTGATTGATTAAATAATTAGTAATTTATGTTTAGGAGTTAATGGTGAATTAAGATAAGTTATGCCTCTCAGTGAATGACCTGGACTCAACCAATTAAAAGAGAATTAAAAATCTAAAATGTTAGGTTAACTTGACCCTATATTACACAAGTAACATTAATTCGAGTTAACTTAAGTTACTTTCTCTTACACTTAATTAAGACTAAATAACTTAATTAACTGTGTTGAGAATTTAAACCATTAGTCGGTGTAAATTATGACGTGAGACCCTAAAAGATAAGCCCTGAATTTCTACAAAGCAAATACTATAGCTAGCAATTCCTTCTCTGTAACAGTGTAATTCCTCCGAGCCTCGTCCAGACTTTTGCTAGCATAGTAGATGACAGAGGTCTTCCTATCGATCTTCTGACCCAAAATGGCCCCGACTGCGTAATGAGAAACATTGGTCATGATCTCAAATCCGGCTATCCAAACCAGTGGTTGCAACACCAGAGCACAACTGACTGTCATTTTAGGAAAATCAAATGCCCTATGGCATGATTCGTTGAAATCAAACAACGTATCTTTGGCGAGAAGGTTGCACAGAGAGCGTGCAACCTTACAGAAGCCCTTGTTGAAACTCCTATAAAATTCCACATGACCAAGAAATTATTGAATTTGTTTGACAGATGTGGGAGGACAAAGTTTAAAGATAGCATCAACCTTAGCATTGTCAACATCAATTCCCCATTTAGAGATTACATGACCCAAGACGATGCCTTCTTGTATCATGAAATGACTCTTATCCTAGCTAAGGACCAATCTTGTTTTGATGCATCTTTTAAGGATCATTTCAAGATTAGGCAAGCAAGAATTGAACGATTCTCCAAAAACAAAGAAATCATCCATGAAGACTTCCACAAACTCTCCCACCATGTCAGAGAATATGGCTAGCGTACACCTTTGAAAGATTGAAGGTGCATTGCATAAGCCGAATGGCATCCTATGGAAAGCAAAGGTTTCGTAGGGATAGGTGAAAGTCATTTTTCCTGATCCTCGAGATGGATAGGGACTTGATTGTATCCTGAGTAACCGTCTAGGAAACAGAAGCACTTCTGCCTAGCTAGTCTTTCCAGGATTTGATCAATAAGGAAAAGGGAAATGATCCTTTTTCGTGACTGTGTTCAGCTTCCTGTAATTGATACAAACCCTCCAAGAGGAAGCTGAATGAGTTGTGATAGATTCTCCTTTCTCATTAGTCACAACGGTAATCCCGACTTTCTTGGGAACAATTTGCACGGGACTTACCCAAGGACTATCTGAGATTGGATAAATGATTCCTACGTCGAGCCACTTAATTATTTCCTTCTTGACCACTTCTCGCATATTAGGGTTTAATCTCCTCTGCATTTGGCGAGAAGGCAGGATCCATCTTCCAAGAATATTCTATGATTGCAGTACGATGGCTCAATCCCCCTAAGGTCATGAATGGTCCAACCAATTGCCTCCTTGTGGTCCTTTAGGACCTTGATTAGTTTAATCTCCTACTCCTTAGTTAATCTAGCACTGATAATCATAGGGAGAATCTTTTGTGGTCCCAAAAATTGATATTTCAAACTCTCAGGCAATGGTTTCAGTTCGAGCTAGGGCGGGTTTAGGATGGAAGGTAAGGATGATGCTGATGAAGATTTATCATTAGGAAGAGGTTGAAAGTGAACAAAATCAATAACCTCTTCAGAATGTGGTGGGTTTTCCATAGAGGGTTGCGGGTTAGATTCATCAAAACGGGAGGAACATTTAAATGCAGAAACTGCCATACATGTTTCACTATTCAAGTTGTTGTCCTCAAGTTCCTCTATAAATCCACAATCCTCGAATTTGTTAATCGCCTTAAAAATATCCAATTTCAATCTCTGATCCCCAAAGGCGATTTCCATGCTACCGCTCTCACAATTGATATTGGCCTTAGCGATAGCCAGGAACGAATGGCACAGAATGATGGGCGTGTTCCTTAAATTCTTAGGTACATCCATGTCAATAACAAGGAAATCTACAAGAAAATAGAAGTCCTTAACCTTGACAATAACATCCTCAATAACACCTCTCGGATTTGTGACCAAACAATCCACTAATTGTAGCATTACTGAAGTCGGCCGAAGTTCACCTAATCCAAATTTCTCGTAAAGAGAAGTCGAAATTAGGTTAATAGTGTTGGTGCTAGAGCACCACGATCATTTGTTTTGATGATAACAAAACATATGTTGTTTAACATTTGCACTTAGAGTCTTAGATTTCAGGTCAATTGCAAATGTAGACGTGTTTAGACGGAATTCGAGCTCGCATCCAGGACAGATTGGAGGAGCTTGATTGAGAACAGAGGAGATTCGCGAGGAGCGATAGATTGAAGATGGAAGGACAAGAAGAATAGGATAGAATTCTTTTTATTCCTTTCATGTACATTTGTCGTTATTTTCTTGCTCTTTATTTCCTTAGAAAATTATGTTAAAGAGCCTCAAAGTACCCTAACAGTAGTCCTAGGAACACCAGCACAACCCTAGGATACTTAGGTTTTTTGTAAAGAACTTAAAAAACCAATATAGGGTTCAAACAGAGTTTCCAAACGTCTAATTCAAAAATCAGACGTCTGATAAAGTGTTTTAAGACGTCTGACTATTGATTCAGACGTCTGATAACATTTAGGCTGGACAAGTTAGTTCTGTCTGATGAAATCAGACGTCTAGACCTTAGACCAGACGTCTTAGGAGACGTTTGATGACTTTGCCAGACGTCCAATTAGTGGACCATTGGCTCTCTTAGCGAACACTCGAGGATATGACCATTAGAGCCTTATCAGACGTCCTTAAGCCCTTCCAGACGTCTGATAATTGACTGTTTTGCCTCGACTGACCCGAAAATCTCTTCTCAGAGATTTTCTAGCCGTTGCAAATCCATTCCCATGAAAAAGTAGGTTTCCAGACGTCCAGACATAGTGCCAGACATACTGTATGTCGTCTGATGGACTTGCACAAGAACCCTGTTTAGATCTGATTCAAGTTAGGAAGGAACCCGCACGAAATCAGATGTCTGACCTTGAAATCAGACGTCTTAAAGTGGACTTCCAGACGTCTGATGCCATAATTAGACGTCTGATTGCCCTGTCAGTGCAATCATTGTTCCTGATTTCGGCCTGATTCTCTTGGACTTCCAACGGCTATGGAAGCTTTTCTAAGCCTTCCAAAGCCTTCCTAGGGCCTCTATAAATAGAGGGGAGCCTTTACACAACAACACACACCAAGACACACCTAGCTACACACTTTCACACTCTTTTGTGTCCAAAAAGACTCTCTTGCTCTCCAAGCTCTAATTCTTCATCTTGAGAGCATCAAGCTTTGCGCACCGGCTCTCTCGCCGTAATTCACGAGAGCGACGTAGCGCCGTCGTGTTGTTCACGCATCCGCATCGCCGATGCACTCCTTTCAAAGGGGAGTTTCCTAATTCCTATAGAAGCTAGGTTTAAAATTACTTTGTTGGCTCTATAGGATTATTGTTCTTTTATCTTTGTTATTTGGTTGGGTATTCGCTTTGCGAATTCCCGTCTCCTTCGAGGGACAAAATCCTTCTCGTGAAGAGAAGGGGTTGAGGAACACTACCCTCGCACTTGTAGTGTGGTTGTATTTGAGGTTGAATCACCCTCGTTTAATGTGATTCATTTAGTGGATTTTGATCAACTTGGTTGATCGGAAAATCCTAACTCGAGAGGGTTAGGTGGTGGTTTTCACCCAGTTTGGGTTTCCACCTAAAAATACTTGTGTACTTGTGTGATTGTCTATTTTGTGAGATTGTTTATATTTATTTCCACAATTATTACGTCACCCCCTCCTAGTAGGGAATTTCAAATAAATGCACCTAGATCCAAAAGTGCCCTATCAAAAGTGTAATCTCCAATGACACGAGAAATCAAAGGAGCACCTGGATCTCTCTTTTTCTGAGGAAGGTGATGCAGGATAAAAAAACTAGGCTGCTCGGAGAGTACCACCTTCTTCGAAGCAGATTCCCTCGACTTACGCTTCTATGTGAACAAATCCTTTAAAAATTTAGCATAAGCATGTATGTGTTTAATAGCATTGAGGAGTGGGATATTGATCTCGACATTCTTGAATATATTCAAGAGCTCCTCGTTACTATCAACAAGCTTCTTCTTCCTAAGCTTAATCAAGGCCTCAGGAAATGGAACATGAGTCAGATCCTTGAAATCAGGTTCCTGAGCCTTGATTTCTTCTTCAGAGTTCTCCTTTCTCTCCTCAGGCTCTCCAAGATTTGGTAGATCAGAATAGAGTAGTTGTGGGTCATGGGTTTGCTTTCCACTCCTCAAGGTAACAGAGTTAGCAGATGCATATGGGTTTGGGTCTTGGGTAGGGCTAGGAAAGATTAGAGGGGCTTCATTAGCCAGAAACCTCGGATTTGATGAAGAAGCAGAAGAGGAAGGACCCTGCTCAACCTCCTGAGCATGTGCGTGTGGGTCCCTCTGATTCCCATACCCTTGGGCTTGATTGGTCGGATTTTGGATATTACACGGGTTGGGTATGGGTTGAGATGGCAGAGAACCGAGTTGATGGGAATTAGCAATGAACCCAGTTTGCAAGTTGTCTAGCGAGGTTTTCATTTGCTGCATGAGTTGGAGCATAGATCCTTGCATTTCTACCATTTGTCGATTCAAACCAGCCTACCATATGGGTTGACGGGCATTCCAAGCTGGCTGATTGATCAGATTTGGGGGCAGCTGAGTGTAAACATGACCGTGATTCATTGGTCTTTGCGGAGCATAGTTGCTGGAGGCATGATTGATTGAATTTTCACTCATCTCCTCAAACAAATTGTGCACACTATCTGCATCTTTGTTGAGGAAATTGCCTCTACATGAAGCATCCAGGTGATTTCTGAGTTTCTCAGTCAACTCGTGGTAGAAGATCTGCACGAGCTACCAATTTGGCACCTCGTGGTGTGCACACTTCTGCAATAAGTCCTAGAATCACTCCTAGGCAACATGAAACTACTCCCCTGACTACTGGGTGAAGGTAGTAATCGCCCGTCTCAAAGCATTGGTATGTCCGACAGGAAAGAATTTCTTCAGGAAAGTCGATTTCATATCAGTCCATGTTGCGATCGGCCTTCCTATGGTCCTGTACCAATGAGCGGCTTTATCCCTAAGAGAGTGGGGAAAGAGCCTCATGATCATCTGCTCTTCATTCACGTTTCGCACCTTGGTGGTTTGGACCAAAGTGGTCAAGTCCTCCAAATACTGAAACGAGTCTTCAGAGCCAAGCCCATGAAAATGTTTGATCAGGCTTAACACTTGGGGCTTGATTTCTACGTCTCCAGCAGGAATCTAGATGCCAGGACGTTCCACGTAATTTGAAGGATCATAAAAATCCTTCAAGGGCTGAGCGCCTTGCATTCTCTAGAACCATTCTTGCATTCTTTACATATGTTCCAGCTGCCTTTGAATCATCTCTTGTGGATTCTGAGGCAAAGGGGGTTGTTGATCAGCCATGGGATCAATTTGGCCAAAATCCAATCTACGCCTCCTAGAATGATCTAATGGTCCTTCCAATCGAAGATTCAATGACCCCCTGATGAGAGCCTCATCATGAGCCATAACTAGCTCATTTTGACCCAATAAAGAAGATAAAAGCTCCTACATAACCTAGAAGAAGGCCTAACTGAAGGAACAAGTGCTCTGAGAAGAAAACATGAAATAAAGGTTAAAACTGCAATTTTACCATTGCAGTAGATAAACGGGATTTCTCAGAGGCAAAACATAGGTCAAATGGTCTAAATGAGATAAAAAGTGGGTTGAGTCAATCAGAAATGGGTTCATGTGCAATCTAAGAACTAAAAGACACTTGGTAACCCTAAAACAGACCCGCTTAAATTAACAAGGTTACGATCAGAACAAAAAGCAAGTAAACCCTCTACAAATCATGGAAAACCATACTCTAGGGTTTAGAACACTTAATTTGGCCTTTGGAACCTAGTTTGACCTAGATTAGGGTCCTAGCTCTTCAATTAACCTAATTTGGGTTTTTACGCAAAATATCCAGTCAAACGAGGTCAAACCTGAAATCTAACTTCTCCATTGGTTTCCTTAGGTCCAAATTAGGTTTATACCAAAATTTGGACCTAAGGAGAGGTCATCTTGACCTACTTTGCAATTTAGTACACCCAAATCACAAATTGGTCCCTATCTTTTGAATACCGTTGCAGAGAACCCCCTAGGTTCTTCGCCTCCTTTGCAAACCGGTCCTGCCACCATTGCTAGGGCAGAACCGAGCTCCGGCGAGGTTCGGAGAGGGATTGCTCTCTAATCCCTCAGAGATTCCCTCCCAGAAATGGAAGGAGAATTCTCTGAAGAATTGCCTTCCATTTAAGACCGATATCGATCCCTGGTGTGAACCCAATCTCTCGTGCGAACGCACGAGAGATTTGGGTATCCTAACTCCTTTCCATCTCCGGCGACCAACCTCAGGCAATTACGTGCCCTTCACGCCCTGCACACCAAGTCCAGCGCCTATATAAGAACCCACAACTCCGGCCGAAGAGGCTGAGCTTGATTTGGCCGAGTTTCCCCCTTCAATTCCTCTCCTCCTGCTCGGCCAAATGCCCCAGCTAGCTCCGGCGAGCCCCCCTCCCCTCCCTCTTCGCTCTGCCACAAAACCAGTGGCAGAGTTAACTTCCTGACCTTCCTCCGCGTCACGCAGTATCAGCGCACGCCACCTCAGCCCCGTCGTCGCCGTCGTCCTCCCCCACTGGGCGTCATCTTCTCCGGCGACAGCAGGTACTGCTGTTCGCCCTCCGTCCCCTTTCGTCCTTACAGTTAGGTTAGAACTCCTCTCCATCCTCTTCTCTCTCTTTTCCCCCTGTTATCTCCCTTGATCGACCTTCGACAGACGCTAACCACCTCCATCATCTTCGCCTCCGACCACACTCCGACGAGCCGCCCACACCACTCCAGCCCTCCACACGGCTCGCCAACCACCTCGAAAGCTCCGCCTCACCTCCAGGAACACACTCCGCCCTACCACTGCCACTCCAGCCCTCCACAATCACCCCCCGACCAACCCACCATCTCCGGCCACAGGTTGACCTAGGCACGCACGCCTAGGCCGACCTGCGGCCTGCTGCACTGCCCACCGCCTTCGCCGTGCCACGGCGAAGGTCTCTAGCTATTCTGATTTGGCCGAGAGGCGCGTTTTGTGTACGACAGGATTTGAGCCGCTGCCGCCATGGACGACCTCTGATGAAGCTCCCACGAAGCTCCAGGCACCCGGTCTTCCAGGCTACAGGTGCTGCATACTAGCGCGAGTGTCGCGAGGTGAACGAGTCCAGCCAAGGAGCGCTAGCAGAGCCAGCAGCTGCGGGGCAATCGCACGACGAGGTTTCTGCAGGCGCGCGTGAAGGCGAGCCCAGATAGTCCCACATCGTGGGATTGCAACCGGCAGGTACCGTATAAGTTGTTTTTACGCTTTACTCTTATCGCCTCAGTAAGCACAGGGGTGAGGTCCCTCACTGACCCCACCCGCCTCGTCCGCGGCCTGACCACGCGGACCTGGAGGATCCGACCCGACCTAGACCTACGCACTCCTCGCGCATCACACACCTGCAGGTGCGCCTGGTCCCGGGTACGATCCGACCCGATTAAGACTGTGGCTCTGGTAGAGCGGTTTGAGTGAATTGCTTGAGAGAGAGAGACGCGCGGGTAGAGGGAGAAGGGTTAGGTTTTGCTCCTGTGCAGGCAGGCTGAACGCAGGAGGAGAAGGACTTGGCCGCGAGAAGGAAAAGAAAGAAAGAAGAAGGAACGGCAGAGAAGAATAGAAGAGCAAAAAACTGCAGCAGAGAAGAAGAAGCAAGAAAGAAGCCTTCGCAGAAGAAGAAAGGAAAGAGCAAGCCAGAAGCAAAGGCACAGAGAAGCCAAGTGAAGACTTTGCAGAGATCAGAAGAAGAAAAGAAAGAGCAAAGACTGCAGCAGAAGAAGAAGAAGAATAATCAAGAAGAAAAGGAGAAATGCTTTTAAGACATCTGATCACAAGATCAGACGTCCAATTTCATATTTTTTTGCCCTAACTCCTTTTAATCGCATACATTCATACCTGAATTGATATTTTGAGTAAATTAGAGTGTTCAATTACATTTTGATTTAGTGGTAAGTTCCATTTGCTCCCTGTGTTCGACCTCGGATACTCCGGTCTTCGAGTAATAAAAACTTTGTATTTGTTCGAACGTTTTGTCGGTTATACTACAACATAATACGCTTTAAATCCGCACGAAACGGCCTTGAACACCCCCTTCCAAGCATAAACTAGAAAGAGGTCGGAAGGACTAGGAATAAGGACCCTGCAGCACAATAAAATAAGCCTATCCTTAAGTTGGGTAGCCTAAGAATCTATAGACTCTCAAAATTCATCTTAAGATTATAGATGATTTACTCTACTTGTATCCAGTCAATCCAACCAGTTAGGAGGGACTGGGAAGAAGGTTCTTCCTTCGGCTTGCGCCTCCGATTCCTAGTGTACCTCCCAGCTACAATCGTTTGATTCTACTCCCTTAGCTAAACATCAGATTGACTAGTACAAGTAAGTTAATCATAAACAATCTCAATCTGGACCTCGAAGAGCGAATCAGTCCTTAAGGCCAACGTCTACTTGATTTTATTTAGGCTTAGGATGTAGTGCTTATGGAATGTGGTGGGCCCTTAAAATGGGTTGTGCCCTTAATGATCAATTGAATATGTGTGAGTGAGTACAAAACTAGGGTTTTCAAGTAATATTATTTGGATGAATGGATTTTAAGGTTCAAATTTTGCTTAAGTAGCTTTTAGGGTTTAGAATTAGGTGTGTTCAATCAAGCTTCAGAGGCAAACCAGATGTTCAAACATGGGTGAAGATCTTTTCCTTTTGAAATCAAAAAGTAAAGTGGAGTGCCTGGTATTTACCTAAATTGCAAACCCTAAGGGAAAGCTACTTGATGAGTTGATTTTAAAATGAAGTGGTGCGGCTTGAACAACTCAAACAATTAGTCGAAATGCACCACTGAGTTAGCCACACAAGATGATTAACCTAGACTGATTTCTACTCTCTTATATGTTGATTTGCATGTACCGGTTCCACAGGTCGAAATCCTGGTTGATTAAATAAAAATCAAGTTAGGTTATGTGCCTTGAATGTGGGTGTATGTAGTGTGTATGTTAATTTATCCCACAAGAAGTATCTTTTTTGTTTTTTTTTAACGAAGGTGAGATGAGTAGAAGTGGAAATGAAAGCATCCAAACTAATCCTACGGTTTATGCGAATACCTAGGTTAATTGGGGTTTGATTAAGGTTGTGGAATGAAATCAATGGAGGGGGGAAGAATGGGGAGCACTTACAGTTGTCTTCAACTGTACTTTACTCCTTTCTACCGCTTGAAGATTCCCTGTTGAGACACCTGCAAAACAATAGAAGAGAAATAAAAGCAACTTAGAAAATAATAGAGTGCGCAAAATGCGGAAAGAAAATCGAGAATCATTGCCTCCCCAGCAACGGCACCAAAATGTTGAAGCGGAAAACTACACGATCAGAGTTGGATTTGAAAACCCATCATTGTAGTTCGATTTATGAAGCAATCCATCAACTAATAAAATTTAACCAAAATTCGTAAAGAAATTTTGGGTTGAACACAGGGAGGCTACGTTGATCTAAAATCCGCGATTATAGTTTTTTGGTATTTTTGTTTAAAAGCTAGATAATTATAATGGAATTGATATTAACACTAAGAGAGAGAGAGAACAATCACTTGATTTATGAATAATGTTTTTATAGCTAGAAAGTGAGAAATGATTACAACTAGAAAGCAGGAAACGATTACAGCTAGAAAGCGAGAAATTCTATTCTAGAAAGTGATAAAAAGAAGGGAGATATCCTCCTCGACGATTGCTTGGAGGACGAATCGGATGAAACGATGCCTAGAAGACAGAGGACAGGGTGGGAAGGAGGACGAAGTAGAAGGAAGTAAGAATGAGGCAGAACGTCGTCGTCGTCGTGGGATCCATTTCTAGAACAAGGGCGAGAAAACTTTGGATTTGACTCTAAAGGAGCATCCCTGGTTTAGGACAAGCTTCTTAGAGCTTTGGAGAGGGAGAGAGGTGAAGGAAGGGATGAGAATTTCATAGGATAGGGGTCACCTTTTATATTTGCAAGGATTGGCGATGATTTGGTCATTACAAATTCAAAATATTAAATGAGGGGGTCATTAGTGACGGAATTAAGTGTCACTAAAGACCCGATCGTGGCCTTACGTGCTTACTCGCCTGCACGCTCTTTCCTCTTCAACACAACTGTGCCTGCTCGTGTTCTCACAAGATCATCGATCTTCAGTCGTCCGATCATCAGCTCAATGCACAAGCATGCCTCTTCTCAGCCATCCGATCTCGCATCCAAAGGCTCAGAATGCACTGCGTCCCCCGCATTTGATCAGGCGTTTGAACCTGCGTCTGATCACACATGCGTGAACCGCACACATTCGTTACGCCACGTCTCCCTCTCCTCACCTACATGATTTACATCGAATGGCTGAATTGAATGTGCCCTGCGCCTTCACCTTAATTTGAGGCTTGCGGGGATTCAATCCTGCGACCTCTGCTTTGCGAGCGCACCCACGACCAGAGCAGTACGGCCTTATTTTGGTCTCACTTAGGAATTAGGCAAGCACGAGATCCAACAGCCTTTGCCTTCAGAAGTGCAGCTGTGGGTCCTTGGGCCGATTTAGCGGCTGAGATGGCGCCACGTGGTGCCATCCTGGCCATCCATCTTCTGTGACTTGTGGAAGGTGCCACGGATGTCGGATTGAGCCAATTTTCATGCCATTAGGCTGCGATCATCGATCCGAACCCATTCGTGTGTTCAGGTTTGGCATCTAAAGTGCTGATTAACACCATCTTGACCCTTGATCTATGACCTTCCTCAGATTATATATGATGCTACGGAAGTCCGATCGGGGTAATCTTGGAGTCGTTGAACTCCAATCATCGCCTTGATCAGATCCGTATGGTTGGATCTTTGATCCAAGGCTCCGATTAAAAGTCGCCTTGTCCCTGGCCATCAAAAAGAAGAAATTACTATGCAATTTGTACAATTTGACCTAAATGCATGATGATGCATGTTATGCAAAATGTACAATGCATGATGAAAATATGATATTAATAGCATGCATTAATAGACATTTTTGGCTATTTGGATGTATGCACATCACCCAGTGATCATTAGTGCTCACTTAACCCAAGAACAGGAACATCAATTGATTTCTGTGTTACAAGACCATAAGGCTGCTATAGGGTGGAGTATTGCCGATCTCCATGGTATTTGCCCCTCATATTGCACTCATCATATCTACATGGATGAGGGGGTGAAACCTTTGAGACAACCTCAGAGGCACCTAAACCCTAATATGCTCAAGGTTGTTAAGAAAGAGATCATCAAATGGTTGGATACAAATATTATCTATCCAATTTCTGACAGCCAGTGGGTAAGTCCGATTCAAATCATGCCCAAAAAGGCAGGACTCACTATAATCAAGAACGAAGCAGGCAAATCCATCCCGACCCAAACCACTACATGGCAGGTTTTCATTGATTACAGGAAACTAAACACAGCTACCAAAAGGGGTCATTTTCCTTTACCTTTTATTGATCAGATCTTAGAAAGGTTAGTCGGGTGCAGTTTCTTCTGCTTTTTGAATGGATACTCCACGTACAACCAAGTTGCGATTAACCTGAAAGATCAAGACAAGACAACGTTTATGTGTCCCTTTGGAACATTCGCTTTCAAGCGAATGCCCTCTGGCCTCTACAACGCACCAGCAGCATTTCAGCATTGTATGATGGCCATCTTCTCTAACATGATCGGGGACTATGTAGAAGTGTTTATGGATGACTTCTCCATTTTCGGAGATAATTTCTCATCTTATCTTGATAACCTCATGAAGATCTTGAGGAGGTGCATAGATGTTAACCTAGTACTTTCATGGGAGAAAAGACATTTTATTGTGAAGGATGGCATTGTACTAGGTCACAGGATCTCTTCTAATGGACTCGAGGTCGACGGAGCTAAGTCCGAAATCATTTCTCAATTACCTCCCCATAGCTTAGAAAAATAAATCAGATCATTCTTAGGGCATGTCGAATTCTATAGGAGATTCATTCAAGACTTCTCAAAAATCTCCTGTCCATTGACAAATCTTTTAGTAGCCGACATCCCCTTTAACTTCGATTCCTCGTGTCTCAGCGCTTTTGAGACTTTACGAAGTGCTATTTTGAATGCACCTATTCTCCAACCTCTTAACTGGTCTCTCAACTTCAAGATGATGTGTGATGCCTCCAACTTCACTGTCGGAGATGTTCTTGGCCAGCGTCGGGAGCACCATCCATTCGTCTTCTCTAACATGATCGGGGACTATGTAGAAGTGTTTATGGACGACTTCTCCATTCTCAGAGATAATTTCTCGTCTTGTCTTGATAACCTCATGAAGATCCTGAGGAGGTGCATAGATGTTAACCTAGTACTTTCATGGGAGAAAAGCCATTTTATGGTGAAGGATGGCATTGTACTAGGTCATAGGATCTCTTTTAATGGACTCGAGGTCGATCAAGCTAAGTCCGAAATCATTTCTCAATTACCTCCCCATGGCTTAGGAAAACAAATCAGATCATTCTTAGGGCATGTCGAATTCTAGAGGAGATTCATTCAAGACTTCTCGAAAATCGCCCGTCCATTGAAAAATCTTTTAGTAGCCGGCATCCCCTTTAACTTCAATTCCTCGTGTCTCAGATCTTTTGAGACTTTACAAAGCACTGTTTCGAACGCACCTATTCTCCAACCTCCTGACTGGCCTCGCAACTTTGAGATGATGTGTGACGCCTCTGACTTCACTGTCGGAGATGTTCTTGGCCAGCGTCGGGAGCGCCATCCATTCGTAAGATCCTACATGAAGAAAAATGTTGAACGAGGCTCAGTGTAACCATACAATTACTGAGAAAGAATTGCTAGTTGTGGTATTCGAGTTGGAGAAATTCAGGTCATACTTACTCGAGTCCAAGGTACTTACCTACACTGATTATTCTACTCTCTGGCATTTGTTGGAAAAGAAGGATGCCAAGCCCCAACTTATTAGATGGATCCTTCTTTTGCAGGAACTTGATGTCAAGATCCGCAACAAAGCCAGAGCTCATAATGTTGTGGCGGATCACCTGTCCCGAATAAACTCTGAACACATCCCATACTCCCACCTATCTCAGATCTATTTTTGGTTGAGTCACTATTGTCTATTAACTCTGTTGAGTTTCCTTGGTATGCCGATATTGCAAACTATCTCATCGTAAGCAAGCTACCTACAGGATTATCTAAGGATCAAAAACTCAGATTTATTTCAGAGGCTAAATTTTATTTCTGGGATGACCCACTGCACTTTTGCATTGGGGTGGATTAGATCATCCAAAGATGCATCCCTGATTCGAAAATCTCGAGTGTGTTATCATTTTGCCACAGTGATGCTTGTGGGGGTCATTTCTCGGGCCAAAAAACTGCTGCAATGATTTTACAGTCTGGATTCTTCTGGCCAACCATTTTCAAAGACACACATGAGTTTTCCAAGTGCTATAAGAGATGTCAATCGGTCGGTTCTATGACCCGAAGAGGCATGATGCCTCTCCAACCTATTCTGGTCGTAGAAGTGTTCAACGTCTGGGGCATCAACTTTATGGGCCCTTTCCCGAACACGCACGGCTTTGAGTACATACTTCTCGCAGTTGACTATGTCTCAAAGTGGGTTGACGCTATCCCAACTAGATGGGTTGATCATAAGACTGTTATATCCTTCATTCGGGAATTTATTTTTGCGAGATTCGGAGTTCCCCGTGCTCTGATTAATGAATGGGGAAGTCACTTCATCCATGCCCATTTCAGATCTCTTTTGAAGAAATACAGGGTACACCACCGCACTGCTACCCCATATCACCCACAAACTAATGGATAGGCTGAAGTATCTAACCATCAAATCAAGCCCATTTTTCAAAAGACAGTTAGACCTGATAGGAAGCACTGGTCCGATAGTTTGATTGACGCACTTTGGGCATATCAAACCGCATACAAGGCCCTACTCGGAATGTCACCATACCACATGGTGTATGGAAAGGCCTGCCACCTTCCAGTAGAGCTAAAGCACCATGCCTTTTGGGCAGTGCAAAAGTGTAATTTTGACCTTGATATAGGAGGTTATGAAACGAGTCTCCAGCTCAGTGAGTTAGAAGAGATTCGGTGGGAAGCCTACGGGAATGCAAAGATTTACAAAGATAAGACTAAGGCTTTCCATGACCAACACACCCGGAGAAAGGAGTTCACACCTGACTAGTAGGTCTAGTTATTTGATTCCTGACTCAAATTCTTTGTGGGAAATCTCAAGTCCAAGTGGACTAGGCCTTATCTAGTGATCCACCCATATCCTAACGGGGCAGTCCAAATTATGGACCCAAAATCTGGGCAAATTTTTACGGTTAATGGCCAGCGCCTCAAACTGTTTTTAGCCCAAGAACCTCCTCCTACTGACGAAACGATACATCTTCTCAAGGTTGTGTGACTAACATGTTGCCTAGATGGAGGTGTTAAACTCAGTAGGTATACATATATACATACCATATATACATAGCATATTTCATTTTCGCATATTGTGTATGGCATTGCAGATTGGCATGAGCTGAACGACAACTCAAGTAGTTCCAAGTGATTTCTATCCACGTACACCCTACCTTATTCCAATTTCTTTTATTCATGCATGAGGACATGCAAGAACTTAAGCATGGGAGGGAGAGGGGGTAGTCCATAAAAACTGAAAATTTTCTACCGACAATTGGGGGATTAGATTGTTTTATCAAGAGGTTTTATTAGAGATTTATTCTTTAGTAGATTCCTAGACTTAGAATCCAGTATAATTTCACACTTGCATGTAGATTTTACAATGGATCCTCTGTGAAAACCAATAGACATCTCTAGTTTGTCGAGAAGAAGCATTGCTTCTTCTCCTAAACCCTTGGACAACAATCAGGGAGTTAGGTAAACCATCTTCTAGTATATCCACCAAAACATATGTAAGGTGAGAGTAGAAAGTCTATTGGTGCTCTACGGTTAGTGTAGGGAATCCTTAATTCTAGATAATTGAATAATGAAACTCGGAGTTGGGCATAGTTTTCGCGCTCAATTCTTGCATACTAACTCTTTGAGAAAATCCCTACGAGAGCCACCAAATAATGCAAAGACACAGAGAGCGGGTTCTGATAAAACTACGATTGAGGTGGATGGTCACGGCCGTCCTCTGCGGAATCCTCGACTGAAGGAGGGTACTGATGTCAAAGTCAGAATTACGTCGTCGTATCTGTTCCCTACCCAATGTCGAAAATAGGCACTTCCACCAAATAAGTCACCCGAGATCCTCTTAGTCATCCCCAAAATCCCAAATAATGCTCGATGAATAAAAGTACGTATGCCGTGTTGCATTGTGCTAGCAAATACAGCGGTATGTAATGTTGCGTTATGTTATGTTGGTAACGACATTGTGCCAGTAGATACAAGAAAAAAGAGAATAAAAGCATACAGAAGAGGTGTTTGCTTAAAAAAAAATAAGTAGAAAGAAAGAAAAAAAAAAGCATTATGTTAAGAAGTTTGCGTTCTGTAAGCCAAGTCAAGTGTTCTGAGGCAACGATGCCTACCACCCCCACGAACCACCTAATACAGCCTTAACCTACTTTTTCTATATTTCTATCTGCCTGAATATGGGCTGAGGGCTTCTGACTTAGTCATAGGGTTATTAGAACCTAATTAAAGTGTAATGCCATGAGAGATCACCAAATACAGTTGCAAATCGGGTGAGATGTGAGCTCAGGAGGAAAAAAAAGAAAAAGAAAACAGAGAGAGAGAAAGAAAGAAAAGAAAAAGTACAAAGGATTAAAGAGAGCATAGTTTTCCAGCCTCTCTCTAAGTTTATTTATTTGATAATCTAGAAATCTAGATTTTGAAATACTAGTCTCTATGTAGCACCAGAAGAGAGTGAGCCACCAAATACAAATCCAATTAACTCAGATGTCTTCTGTTTAAGCCAAAAGCTGGGGTTAAAATTAGAGAATAGTTTATATCCCAAAGAGAAGAGGTTTGCCTATCCCAATAGAATCTTACTAGGGTTCAAGTACAAGCGTTAAATGTATATCGACTCTTTGCTTGGATCCGTTGCAGAAGCTACAACATTACAAGTTCATGGTTATCTGGATTCTGAATTTTTGGATGAAACAAAAAGAA
This sequence comes from Thalassia testudinum, assembly GCA_037157565.1. NCBI lineage: Eukaryota > Viridiplantae > Streptophyta > Magnoliopsida > Alismatales > Hydrocharitaceae > Thalassia > Thalassia testudinum. Next base: position 104,610,802 of record JAZHRO010000063.1, read on the forward strand.
ACAAACCTTTAGTTAAACTCTTGATAAAATGCATTTAGTCTTGCACTTGCTAGGGACTAGCAAGATTTAGGCATGGGGGTATGATTGCACAGAATCATAGGCCCTAATTCGCCTGAATTAAGTCAGAACCTAGCTTAACATAGGCATTCTTCATGCATATGCATCGTATTTTGCATCTTAGTTGATTTACAAGTTTTGTACATAATAATGTGCTATTTAAGAGGCATTAATCATTGCAGGTAATTTCGGGCTACAGATGACTGATCCAACCTTATGGATCTACTCAGAATGACGATGGGAGTCCAATGCTTGCAAGATCGAATCAATCAAACTCCTGTAGCACCTTATGGAGTCCACAGAAGAACAAAAGCCAAGGGACAAATAGAAGAAGATCCGGACCTCAAATGAAAAATCCAACCATATGAATGGATCCAGATCAACGATCACAATCCAACTGCGTAAAAATAAACCTGATCGGAGGCTTATAACACTGTCTATGAAGAAAAGAAGATGAATGCCCACGATGGTGCCACGTGGCGCCATTGCAGCCGCCCCTCACCATGCCCCCAACTTCTGAAGGCATTTTCCCACACACTGTGGGCCATTGGATTGTCATCCAACGGCCACAAAGGCACCACATCGCCCTACCTCTCAGCCTCATCAAGGAAGATTAAGCCTCAGCCATTGGATTTCCATCCAATGGCTGAGGGAGGCTACACACGAAATGGAAACTGCAACAACTCGAGCGCATAGCACAGTGGAAAGCATGCTTAACAACCACGTGCGATGTGGTTTCGAGTCGGGATGTAGGAGTTGGTCATGCGTGGAATAAATTCAACCATAGGATCTTCATCGGGCGGTGGAGGCGTGGACGCATGGCAGGCGCGGGGTCATCAGATGAGTACGCACATGATGACACGCAACCAAATGTGCATGCATGCGAAGTAGGGATTTCAAAGGCAGTGCGCACGCTCTTTTAAGCTGTCTGATCTCTCGTGTAAGGAGTTATGGCGTGATCGATGAGCGTACGGTGCATGCGAAAGAAGAAACGGTGAGCGGAAAGAGTGCGTGGCCATGAGAGGGAGATCAGAGGGCAGACAGAGCACCACATGTCAGCACCAGAGAGCATTCGCGAATGGAAAAGGATTTGGAGGATATTTTTAAGCCTAATCAGGTCTGTTGATCTCTCAATCAATGGATCTGATAAATATAAGGCTATTGCATGAAATTAAGGGCTCCAATGCCCTAAATACCCTTCACAACAACTATAAAAAGAGGCCTAAGGGTCCCCTTTGAAGGCATCAAAGAGAATTTCCTTCTTCTTCCTCCTTCTATAGCTCCTCTACCTTCTTCTTCCCGTCTTCTCTACCTCCGTCTCTGCATCTTCTTCTGAAGCGTCCCTTGAGCCACCTCGGCGGATCGTTGCTATTATCCTCAACCTCTCCAATAGGCCACCACGGACGACCCGTGGTGCCCTTGTTATGCTACATAGATAGTTTATGTTCATGCTTAGAATTTATTTAGTTATAATTACTTGTATGAAATTCATGTTCAAACTCTCTGCTTGATATATAGATTGTGATTTATTGTCTATGCTATTTAGTAATTAGATTTAAAACAAGAGCATGAAATCAAAAGCATTTTCTGCCTCCCTGAGATCGACCGGACTCACCAGTTCTATTAATTTATTTGTTGAGATGTATTTCATGCTATACCACAATGCATTTATCTTTTACGTGATCTACGCCCCGAACAACTAACCATTTGTCCCACTTCCCTTCTTTGATCATGGACCCGTACGAAACTATTACTGAGTATTTTCCAAATGAACACCTCCTGACAGTCAGTACGGGACTTCCTTAGTATGCTGATATGGTGAACTATTTGGCATCACACTAGATTCCATCTGATTGGCCAAAAGCTAAGAAAGACAAATTGATTTTAGATGCCAAATACTAACTCTGGGAAGCTTCATACCTATTCCACATTGGTGCAGATCAAATCATCTAGAGATGCATCCCAGAGTCGGAGATCAATGACATTTTTTCCTTTTGCCTTCCCCAAGCCTGCAGTGGTCACTTCTTTGGACACAAAACCACAGCAAAAATCCTCTAGTGCGGCTTCTATTGGCCCACGATCTTCAAGGATGAACACAATTTTTATAAGGCATGTGCTCGTTGCCAGACCTTAGGCAACATTAGCTACCTTGACATGATACCATTACAACCGATTCTCATGTGCAAGATCTTCAACATCTAGGGGATTGACTTCATGGGTCCCCTCCCGAATTTCGACGGGTTCGAGTACATCCTCCTAGCTATGGATTATGTATCTAAATGGATCAAATCTATCCCAACCCAAAGCAATGATCATAAGGTCATAATCAAATTCATCCATCAGCACATCTTTCCTCATCCAATGTCCCACATTCTATCATCTCTGATGGAGGGACCCACTTCGCAAATGTGCACTTCCAGTCCCTGATGAAAAAGTATGGGGTGTCACATCGTATCTGGACTCCTTATCACCCCCATATTAATGGATTGTCTGAGCTATCTGATACGAACACAATCATGAGCCATAACTAGCTCAATTTGATCTGATTAAGTCATTAAATGCTCTTACATAATCATCTTTGAGCCCTAATTCATTGCATAACCATTCTGAGAGAAAGATAGTAAAATAGAGGTAAAACTGCAGTTTTAACAATATATCTCAATTACAGTACAATCATGGGTTTTCTCAAGGGTTGAACAAGGGTCAAATGCTCTTAATAGTCTAATAAGTGGGTTAATATAGACAGAAATGGGTTTTCACGCATTTCACGAATTAAATGACTTCTAAAATCCTAAAAATAGACCTACTTAATTAACTAAGGTTCTGGTCAGGATAAAATTCACCTAAACCCTCTAAAATTCAAATAAAAGTATTTTCTATGGTTTGGTACCTTCAATTTGACCATCATAACCCTCTAGACCCAAAATAGAGTCCTAGATAGACATTTGCCCTAATTTGGGTTTTTGCATAAATTACCCAGCCACACTAGGTCAAAACCAAAATCCAACTTTACCATTGGATTCTTTAGGTCCAAATTAGATTTTTACCCAAAGTTAGGCCTAATCAAAGATCATCTTGACCTAGTTTACATTTGGTCCTGTCTTACTCTTTTACCTCACACTCATGCCCTTAACTTTTGAATTTCTTACAAATGGCCCCCCAACTTTGTCATCTTCTTCACCAATGGGTCCCTCCACCATTATCGCTCAAGAATCCTACTCCAACGAGATTCATTTGGAGAGTTCTCCTTGATTGATTGATGAAACCTTCCTAAAATCGAACTAGAGACTCTTTAGGAAATCCTTTTACCAATGAGACCAACCTTGGATCCCAACTCCTTCCCAAAACCTCGTGAGAATGTTTTGAAGGAATGGGTATCCTATTTTTGCGTAAGCTCCAAAGTTCCCAAGCATTTTTCCAAGCTTGGAACCCCCTCCTAAGCCCTATTTAAGCTCTCCCAATGCATGGTCGTGCTCCTAAGTTAGGTTTTGGCCCAAAAACCCTCTTCTAAACCCTACCTCTGGCCTCCTCCACCCTAGCTCCAACGAGCATCCTCCCCTGTTGTCCTACGACCTCGCAACAACCAAATTGGGAGCATCTCCTTCCTCCTTGACTTTCTCTGCCTCTCGATGATCACATCAGAGGTGCCCTAGCCCCTTCTTCCTCACTATCTCTCCCTTCGGAAGTTCGTCTTCCCCACATCCGGCCATCACATCGGTGTGGGAATATCTCCCCCTTTCATCTCTAAACTAGGTTCTTTAGCTTCTTGTACTTCCCTCCTTTCTCCTCTTTCTATCTCTCAAAATGACCGCCGACCACACGTCTCCCCCTCCATCTTCTTCCGCTCCGATGAAGCTCCGGTGATGCCCAACCACCGCTCCACCACACGAATTGTACCACTATCACCTCCATCAGCTCTTCCATGCTCCACTCTTCAAAACCCCTCTCTCCATTCACTTTCTCATCCGCCCAATCATGCCACTAAACAAACCCATCACCGACTTCCTCCCCTAACTTCGACTGGCTACCACACACCCCAATCCACCACAGAACCATCGCCACTACATTCGCCATGCCTTGGTGAAGCTCCTGAGCTATTCTAATGTGGCAGTGAAGCCTTATTCAGTGTTTCAAGTTCTCACCATCACGCTTCGCCGCCATCGCCATCTTCAGCCTTGTTCCTCGTGTTCAAGGCCACAATATCCCCAGTTCTCTATCTCAGGTGCTGCGGAACCTTCTCAGCAACACACGCAGTAGGTCAATTGGGAGCATTGATTGCTGCTCTGACCTCAATCGGAGTAACAGACTGCAGCTACTAGCACACGAACAGAGCAGGGACAATAGTCCCACCTCGGAAGCTGACAACCAAGCGACACCGCATAAATTGATTTTGTCGCTCAGGCTTATCGCCTCAACTGCCACAGGGGGTGAGTTCCCCATGCCCCTCACACGCTTCACCCGTGACATCTAACCTACTGATCTAATGCTCACCCGATTACCTGCCTAAGACATGTTTACACCTCACTCACCACCCACTGCCGGTGAACCTGGTCCCAGGTGCGCTCTACCCGATTATCCGATAACCCGAACCTTGGCCTTAGGAAGGCGGGAAAGAAGAAGAGAAATCTCAGAGAGAGAGAGAAAGAGAGCGCGGGGAAGGGGGGCTTTGCCCTGCGCGACACTTAGACAAATCTGAGAGTGCCTCCCTTGTGCGTGAGAAGAAGGAAGAAGAGAGAAGGCATAGAGAAAGGAAGAAGAGGAGAAGAGGTTGAAGACAGGCAGAAAAAGGAGAACTTGAGAAGACAGAAGAAGAAAGAAAGAAGGGTTGAAGACAGGCTGAAATAGAGAAGGCTTGAGAAGAGAAGAAGTTCTGAAGAAGAGGAAAGAACTAAAGATAAGAAGAACTAGGGCTGAGAAGAAGAGAAGCTACAACATACATTGAAGAAGAAGAAGAGGAAACACTTAAGCCATCTGATTATCAAATCAAACGTCTAAGGCACTGTTCATCTATTTAATTGATTAAGTGGTCCTAGATATTGTGGGTTGATAAACACCAGTTTATCATCATTCTTATGCATTAAAACAAACCTAGCTCTTAGGATTTTGCTCCGCAAACTGGTTTTTGGGCTGCATTTAGGCATTAACTAGGTTAGGCATGCATTGCATTTTTTTAATGTGTTTTTGTGAGTGTTAGGGATGAACAGATGTACAGATCCCTAAAACCCTAGCACTCAAGAAAGCAACTAGTGAAGAAGAAGCTCAGACTAACTGGAACTCAGCTTGATTTAGCTCACCACAACTGAAATCTAGCTCACTTGGACAAGGGTTAGTTCATCCTAGCTCCATTCAGCTCATCTCAACTAAATGGTAGCTCAAGAGAGCTCATCCTAGCTCACCCTAGGTCAAATCCAGCTCAACATAACTGAGTCTAGTTCATCTCAGCTCCCACTAGTCGGCAGGGAGCTTTAGCTTGCTCAGCTGAGTTGATTGGAGTTTACACCAACTCAGGTCCAGCTACATCCAGCTCCACTTAATTCTAGCTAGCTGAAGAAGAATTCATCCCAGCTCAGGAAGTTCAAGTCCAACTCTTGGGGACTCAGCTTAACTCAACTTAGTTGAGCTAAGCTACCTTAGCTATCTCAACCAGCTCAATCCTCTCCAGGAGCACCAGACTCAGCTCACCTCAGCTCCATTCAATTGAAGCCAGCTCACTTTAGCTTGGCTTAGCAGCTAGCAAAGAACTAGCAAGCTAAACCAACTAGAGTAGCCCCATGTTGAGCTCTTCAACAGCTGCCAGCTCTAATTTAGCTCCAGACTCTACATATCCAGCTCCACTCCTCAAACCCTAAGCTCCACATGCATACTCCTCTACTCCATAGCTAGCTAAGCTAGCTTAGCTTAGCTTCGCTAACATCTAGCTCCTTGGCCATCCTCCACCTTCAACTTAACCCTAGCTAACTCCACCTAAATAACCTTCCACTCCAAGTCCACCTAAGCCTACTTAAGATAGCTCCACCCAACTCATTTTGGCACCACCTCTTCACCACCTTTCACCCCTCAACTAACCACCAAAAGACACCTAAATTTGGCTCCAAAACTAACCCTAACCACCTCCCTTTTAGCGCCAACTTCAACCCCCATATCCACCCTACACATAACCCCTCCAAGACATCTCCACCATCCACCTCAACCCTCTTCTAGAAGCCTAGAAGTTGGCGCCAACCCATGGCACCTCTCCATGGTTGGCGCCACTTTTAGATGTCCCTTGGCCACCCATAACTACCCCCCTTGCATCCCTTAGGTGGTGCCAACTCTCCTTAGCCCTAGGATCACCTAACCACCTCCATTCTCCCATCTTAGCCATCCATCTCAAGAGCCACCTTAACCCCCTCATCCTACCCTATAAAAAGACCAACACCCACCACCTGACAACCCATCCTTGGTTAGCAAATTACCTCTCATACTCTACCTAAAGCTCACGCCCAAGAGAGTAGAAGAAGAAGATTAAGGGGATATTCTGTCCCCTTGGTGCCTTCCCCTCTTCCCTTCTCTCTTGTGCCCACGCCAGCCAAAGGAGGAGCCAGGAAAGGAAGACCTTTGGAGGAGGTCTTGAAGGTGGTCCATGCCACCTTGGAGGAGAGCTTGAGGGGGGTGCATAATAGTCTAATGGTTGTGATTTGATGTTATTGTAGTAAATGTAGGAAATACAAACCATTATTATGACCATTTTTATTTAATTACCTAATTTTTACTGGTTTATTCCAAGTCGTTCACTGGGAGGCAGTTATTGATTTACGTCACTCTCTAGGTCCAAAATTATTCTTTAATTCCAAAATCGATTAATTTTATATACAATCAATTCTAAATGAATAAATTTATGAAGAATGAATCAAAGTTTCCATTATGTACAAAAAAAAGTCAATGAAAGTGCTTGCAAAAATCTACTTACAAACAAGCATCAAATAATACATAGGTATATTCTATACTATCTATTTATAAGTTATATTACTAATACTTACATAATTATACATTACTAACTCATATTACCTAGCATACTAACTTAACTTACTATATTGACATATACAATAACACATATAATAGCTATAGTGACAGATATAAAAGTCGCTAGACCCCAGAAAAACTATATACAAATTATAAGAAGGAAACCAGGGTCTATAGCAACCGTTAATTTGCCTACAGTGACATTTTATTTTGTTAGTAAAGGTATGAAGTTTTATATAAATGTAAATAGCTATGCTACGTATATATATATATTTTAGTTATCTTATACATATTTATACAGGTCTCTGTATATACATTATACTTATACATACCTTTACTCTTTCTTTCATTCTTTACTTCTCCTCAGCACTTCTTCTTCTTAATTTTACTCTTCTTAAGTTCTCAGCGGCACTAGGTGTTAAATACTTAGGTGTTTAGACAGTGTCATTATGGCTCTTAATTAATCAAAAATTTGTTTAATTTGCAGGCATACTTTTCGAGAGATACACAACACCCAAAGGGTGGGACTAGACCTCTACTAAGCGCGCCCTAATTTCTCATTAGGCCTCTTAATTACACGTTTATGCTCAAATATTTGGGCTTAACAAGCCCGCACACACCCGGGCCCCCGACCCCACACACAATCTCATTTCATGCTCAAGATATGCTCAGATATGCTCATAAGTATTCGGTTGTTCGGGTGCCGAGCGCCCGTGATGACTGAATGGCGTAGATAAAAAAATCAATATAAAGCACAGCACGCGCTCGCCCGCCCACGATGTGGGACTATCTGGGCACTAGCGCAGCGTTGGAAATCCAGCGCAGCCATGTAGAATCCGTGATTTTGGCCCTCGATTTGAGGGCCATAATTTATTAGTTATTAAAAATAAATTCTGTGAAAATGAAGTATTTATGTAGTACTATACAATTGTACAATTAATTTGGAGTTTTAATTATATTTACTGTATAAATAAATTAGCTAAATTATACAGTTTATGCATACTTATTTTTTAGTTTTACTTCTTAATTATGCATAAATTAGTTGTTATATGGTCTAATTGACCTTATACAAAGTTAGTATACATGTCTAAGTATTTTATAAACATTTTTATTATAATTTACAAATTTAATTTATGTTTCATTTACATTTAAATAGCAGCTTTTTGGATTGTTTTATTTGTAAAATAAATTTAATTAGTGTATATATTATAAATATACTTAAATTAGGTTAAATTACTTAAAATATAGTAGTATACATATACAGTATAAGTTAACTTAGTTTTAACTTAATCTACTAATTTATTTTAATTTAATCTAATAACTTAACTATTAAATTAATAAGTTAATTATTTATTCTGTATACATAATTAAATTAAGGTACCAAGTTCAATTTGTTCATTATATACGTATAAATGCATATGTACAGTCTTATGGCTTAATAAGGTTATTTATAGGACTTATTACCTATATGGCTTTATTGTTCATATATATTAATTCAATGAATAATTAGCTGTATAATTAAGATATATATAGTATAAGCTAACTTAAATATTTACTTTACATAATACAATACATACATAAGTTATTTAACATATAGATATGTAGACTTCACATTATAGATAAGTAAGCTTATTATATTGCTTAAATAAATACTTATATACTTTTTTTTTTTTTGAAATAGTGAGGAAAGCTATCGTAAGACGATAGCAATCCGGAGGGTAATATATTTCAAATCAAACAAAACATTACAAAATAGATCCCCAACTATGTATGAGGGACTATCACTCATTTACAATTTTCTCACATCTAACCGGTCTCTTCTGAAAAAACTTTTCATTTCGCACCCTCCACACACACCACAAGGTGGCAGCCATACACCTGTACGGCCGTCCAGGAGTGTCGAACCTCTGCCAAAGGGAGTCCCAAGTAGGTAGAGGTTCTTGGCAAATCATCCTCCAAAGCTTGTCTGTGACCAGGCATGAAGAAAAAATATGCGACACACTGTCAGTGTGTAATCCATAGAGATGGCAGGCGTTCAACGTAGTCCCCATTTTTCTATGTCTAAGATCACTAGTGATCAAGCCTTCCTACCTGCATAGCCACAAGAAAATTTGAACCTTCAATGGGATCTTCAATAGCCATATTTTCTTTCAATTGGATCACTCTCCATATCTGTGTTTGATCTAATGATCCTCTCATAGGCCTGCTGTACTGAAAAGACCCCATTCCACCCATAAGTGTCAGCCACATTCTGTCTAGGATGCATCTGCCGTAGTGCAGCCAACACGTTCTGCCCGTCCTCCCATAACCAAGTGCCTGATCTGCATTGTTCAGAGCCTTCCAGCCTCCAGCAGCCCTCTGCAACAGACCACAAACTGCTGACAGTGGCCTCTTTATCTGCAGTTGCTGCATATGCCCTCGGATATGCATCTTTCAGAATCCCCAAATCTGACCACTGCCCGTTCCACAGACTGAAGTCACAGCCATCTCCAAGCCTAGGCTACAGCAAGTGCCAGTTGTTTTTGATTGCAACGATAATAGATCTCCAAAAAGGGGATGGCTTCACTGGTTGTAGCCTCTTCAGTGCACTATTACAGCCACCATAACAGTCTTTGATTAAGTCGTCATTCTTTCATCTTTTCCCTCCAAAACCTTGATGGCCCATTTGATCAGAAGAGCTTCATTGAACTCCTTAAGCGCCTTAATCCCCATACCACCTATCTCCTTTGGCCTGCATATCTTTTTCTATCTCACAGGCTGCATAAAACCACCCTCATGACCAGCTCCTTTCCAAAAAAATCTTCTCCACATAACATCCAATCGTTTCCAAGTAGATTTCAGGGCCTTAAAGATGCTGAAATAGAAGACCAGGATGGATGTTATGACTGAGTTTAGGAGGATTACTCTCCCACCATTCGATAAGAATTTACTACTCCATCCTTTCAGTTTTCCAGAAACTTTGTCAAACAATATATTCCAATCATTTTTCTTCAGTTTTGCAACTCTTAATGGTAGTCCAAGATACTTCATTGGTAGCTTAGCTCGAGGTGAGCCCAATGTAGTCTCCAGCTCCTTCTGTTCCTGCTCATTCATGCCAAAGCATATCAGAGTAGACTTTTCCTTGTTCAATTTCAGGCCTGAAATGTCCCCAAAGATTTTTACCATAAGCCCCAGAGCATGTGCAGCAGGATTGGTCCCCTCCACAAAGAAGACTGTGTCACCTACATATTGCAAAATGGGATCCAAGGACCCCTTGTTGGACAGTGAGTACCCTCTGATGACCCCCACCTCTGTCAGTCTGCATGCATATCTTGCAAGCCCATCCACTGCAAGGTTAAAGATCAAGGGGGCTAGAGGACACCCTTGTCTAACCCCACGTTGAGGTTGAATCCAAGCAGCACATGGCTTCCCATTGATCAACGAAGAGAAGGAGGCGGTTGTGATACATCTCTTCATCCACTTGATCCAAAGAGGAGGGAACCCTCTCCTTTTAAATACCTCCCAGGTGTAAGGCCAACAAATCGAATCATATGCCTTTTGGAAGTCAACTTTCCACATGAATGCCTTACATTTCCTTCTGTACCATCCACTCACCATTTCTTGGGCCAAAATGAAGGATTCTTGGAGTGATCTATTGGGTAAGAAAGAAGATTACACAGGGTGGATTAGGCTCTGAAGAACAATTCTCAGTCGATTTGCTAATATCTTACTCACCACAAGGTAGACAGAATTTGATAATGAGATTAGCCTGAAGTCTAAGAATTTTTCAGCTCCTAATGTCTTTGGCAGTAGGAAGAAATAGGATTTGTTGATCTTATCAAAGCCTGCATTGCCCTTCTCAAATTCTCTTATGACTTCCATCACCTCATTGCCAACCACACTCCACATTTCTCTATACAAGAATACTTGTATCCCATCAAGACCTGGGGAACCTTCCATATTAAGATCTTTAATTGCCTGCAGGGTCTCCTATTCAGAAATGGTTACTATCAGTTGAGAAGCATGTTCCCTTGTAACTCCTGGTGCATCATTCCCTACCATCCTCTATACCCCTCTCTTAATTGCTGGAGAGGCTCCCTTATAATATTTGTTCGCTTCTAATCTTATTTGATCGCTTCTGACTTATATACATATTATACAAGGGATTTTTACTATTTTTAGAGTTTTTTTTCAATTTTTATGGTTTTTATTTATGTTATGGAGATAGGAGATGCGAATGAAAGAAATGGATGAGGAGGAAATGCTTTTTTTTTTGTGTTTTTAAGGGTGTATTCTTTTATTAAATTCCATGGTATACAGAATCGTCGACGGGCAAATTATACCAAGTCGAGGGTTCTGTATACCATAAAACTTGGTATGCATTTAAGGAACTATCTGATCTTCAATCAAATAGTTTTATTTTATTTTTTAGATAATTTTTATTTAAATCCCAAGTTCACTCATCCTAAGCCTTTAAAGAGGTGTCTAAAATATCCTAAGGGTTTAGGATGAGTCCTAAGTATCTAAAAGGTAGGGAACTACCTTGAATATATTCAATATAGGTTATGGAAAAGATAGAAATAGTTAGGCAAGCAACTCAAGACAAATTTCCATTACTTTCATATAGTGGGCGGTTAAACTCCTTATTTAGCTGACAAAGGATTAAAAGATTTCATTACAAGCATTCAACAGATATTACAAGTCAATTACAATAAAGGAAAGCTTGTATACAATTGATACAACATTTTACATCAGTCAGGGTGATTAAAACTTGGGATTCCTGCTAGAACAGTAGGAAGAAGCTATCAACAGCAACAAATCAGAAACTCCTCTCACTGCCACAGATTAGGTTCTACTTTAGACATCTTAACTTCTGCTGCAGTTAAGACATCTTCCATGGAACCATATCTGCAACAGAGAGCACTCATAACCAGCTACCTATTAACATGAAACAAACAATCAAATTCCAGATTAGGCTATAGACAACCTAATCAGGAATTTTAATTGGTTGTTTCAGGAACTACATAGCTGGGGTAGAGGGGAATGTAGCTACAATTGCAGCACATTGCTCTAAATCTGGGATTGATACACAAAACACACAAGTCAAAAATTTACTCACACAATTTGACAAGGGTCTTAATTCATAGAAAAAACACTCAGGATTACAAATCAAAACCAAAATCCCTTATCAGTAACATCTAATCAAACCAAAGTAAAAAGGGCAACTGATCTGGTTCTTTCGAATGCTATAGATAGCATGTAGAAAGAATCAACTCAGTCCATTGAAACCAAACATTCCAATCCCAGAGTTCTGGAACCTTAAGGAATATGGATAATTCCTTAGGTTAGGAAAATAGATTTCTCCTCAAATCAACTAAAGATGCAAGGTAGAGTCTCAAATCAACTAAGTGATTTTTCATTGACTCATCCATGCATTCAAGACAGTTCAAAACGCATGAAAATTCAGTTAAGATCATGGCTCTTCTGAGGTGAATTTTGACTTCAAAATCACCTCAGATTCCTTGCCAAGCAATGAATCAAAATTAAAAAAAAAACTCAATCTGCTAGATCAAACGTTCAAAACTCAAGTGATTCAAATTCATTGCAATCCAAATTTCGAGATCAATCCAGCAAACCAATTTTCTTTAAAGCTCAGATCAGGGTCTCTTGTGAGCAAAATGGAGTAAGTGAAAAGCCCCTAACATGATCTTTGACAATAATTTTAGATCTGATATCAGAAGACATTCAGATCTAAAATTAGGTCTAATGAGTGGGTGAAAAAGCAAGAAATAAATCGAGGGAATCAGAAGTGGAATGGAAACATGAAGAGGGAAAAAACTCACAATAAATGGCTGTGTGAAACCATCCCCTCTGATCTGGAATGATCAGAGGAGGTGAGGGGGGTGAATCTACTCTAATTCTACTCCTACTACTAAACTAACAGAGCAACAGAATTAATCACTACAAATTACTCTAATTCTACTACTAATATACTTAACTACTACTATAGCTAAATTACAAAATACTAAAACCATTCTAATAGGAAGAATGGAACCTATGGGTCCTTAGCTGGTGGCTAAGGAGAAAGAAAGGAGGGAGGTGACTCCAACGAGGGAAAAGCCTTCTAGTGAGGCTTTAAAGCCATCCTCAAGTGCTATGAGGTCCTTAGCGACGAGGAAGATTGGAGAGAAGTCAGGGATTTCATAGCCGGTGGCTGTGAAATCAGGGATTTGATGGAGAGGGGTAGCTGGAGTAGACGAATGACCACTAAGAAGGTAGGAGAGAGCGATCCTTTACACGTGCAACTACTGAGGTGCTTATGTAGCAATCTTACTGGCTTAAACCACCGCAAAGGTGAAGATATTCGTTGATGGAACCAGTAGCAAGGATGAGAGGAGAAGAGTGCATGGGCTGCCAACTTAAAAACTGACCATCGGATGAGATCTGGGGAAAAGGGTGAGCACACGTGCGCTTCGCGCGAAGCTTCGATTCCGATCAGGCCGCAGATCAAGAACAAAAGAGATTGGATGGATAAGATTTGCCAAGTTCTTCGCGTGCTACAGTGCGTGCGAGGAACTGCAGGTGGCGGTGTTCTTTTGGAAAAATTACAGGGAGAAGCCCTTCACGAAGGGGTAGAAAAATTGTGAACAGGTCCATAAGTGGAGGAAATAGTAACTGGACGAACCCAAAGGGCTTTCAAAGAGGTCCCTACAGGTTACAAATAGGTCCAAAAAAGTTTTCTCAAAAAGAAAATGTGATGCATGAAGGACCTAAATGTAAACTCTAAGTTTCAAGGCCTTAATGATGTCCAAATGCCTTTAAGTTTTTATATGTGCTCAATTAAATATTTAAGAAATTAATTATACTTTTGATTTGGACTTTTAAACTTGATTGTATATTCAATTAACAATTGGATCACCATTTGACCTTTATCTTAACAATATCTCATTTTATGACCTAATTATGCAATTTTAACACAGAATTAAGGTTTTAGGCCTTTTTCTTTGATTCCCACACTTAACCCTTTTTATCTATTAATTTGATATTATTTTACCCAGTGTCTAGATTAACTTTAGCTTTTTAGCTATGATGAGTAGCCACTCATCAGTGCACGTTCACCCTTGGAGGAAAGACTTGAGGTGGAGAGCATCCACCTTGGAGGAGCTTTCAAGGAAGGAGAAGAAGGAGACCCTCTTTTCAAGCCAAGGAGCAGCTAGGCTTGGAGAAAGAAGACTCCCTTCTTCACCAGATTCTGCAAGAGGATTTGTGCTTCTTTTATTACTTTTATATTTTTCATTTCTAGTAGAACCATTCCTTTACATGTCTTTGTAAAAGAACACAAATTCTACTCAATTAATTTGCCTTCTCTCTAATTGTTCATCTTTGTTCTAGCACTTGTTTCACTTCCACTTCCTAATTACTCTAGGCCTCCACTTGCCTCGAGTGAGCTTAGGGAGGAGTGGTATTTATCTCTTAAGTTTTAGCTTAGTAATTATAGGTGTTAGTTACTTTTTCGTCACAATTCACATTTTGCCCTCATTATTTAAAAACTAAAATATATATATATAAAATACCAAAAAGAAAGATTGAGTTTCCCTTTAAAGTAAGAGATTTGAATTGCAAATTTGCCTCATTAGATGACCCTAAATACTCCCCTATCTAGGAATATAAATTTAAAAGTGTATGTGAATTCTCATGTTACAACGACTTTGAAAACCCTAATTACAAATCACGTGATTTTTCGCATCATGGGTTTATTTGGCATTCTTGCTTAACAATTATATGTTTATCTAGATTAAATAATTGGTGATCTAAATCACCACTATTTTTATTCTAAATTTCTCTTTTATATGCAAACTCTTGTTAGACTTATATTCTACATTGATGATCAATTTTGAGTAGTTAATATTCATTGCTTAGCATTATTTGGCTCATTTTCTTGTGCTCATTTACATTATTGAGATTAGTGTGTGAATTCCTATTTGCATCCTGTGTTCAACCTCGGACTTCATTTCTGATATTCGAGTTATAAATTTTATTTATTTTTTACGCTGATTCAACCTATACTACACGCATTGATTTTAAAACCCGATTCAGAGCGACTAACACTATCCAATTAGGAGATCAAGAAAATCCTTCAGGTCATTGTTCAGCCTGATAGGAAAGATTGGTGTACCCACCTTCCAAAAGCCTTGTGGGCCTATAGGACCACCCATATGACCGAGTTAGGAATGTCTCCCTTCAGACTCATGTACGGGAAGGCATGTCACCTCCCCATAGAAATGGAGCACAAAGCCTGCTGGGCAGTAAGGAAGTGCAATCTAGATCTTATGAAGGTTGGAATCCACCACCAATTGCAAATAAGCAAGATCTTGCAATGATGCATATGAAGAAATCGTAAATCTATAAAGAGTGGGTCAAAGCCTTCCATGACAGGCACATTTCACAAAAATCTTTCATTCTGGTCAAAAAGTATTACTCTTTGATACCAAACTCAAACTCTTCCTAGGAAAACTCAGATCGAAGTGGATTGGACCATTCCTCGTGAGTCAAGTGTTTGGAAATGGAGCTGTCGAAATCAGCGAATTTAGCCATGACTCAGAACCATTTGTCATGAATGGTTAGAGACTCAAACCATTTCTTGAACTCACTAACTCAAATTTGGCTGCAGTATCTTTTGATCTCCATTCTCCCTAAGCTACATTGCGCCCAGCTGTTGGTGTTAAACTTAGCTCTTAACGGGAAACAACCTGACATTTTGAAAAACCTGAGACCCTTCTGACCTATCTTTTACTGAAATCATATTGCACTTTAGGGTTCGTTAGAATAGTCAACTCCACCTTTGATACTTGTATCAGAGCTTGAAATCGTCCACAACAGTCATTCTGACCTGTTCACCATGCAGCAAACCTGTTCTAATGTACGATCTAAGCTAAACTCGAACTCACCTAATTTGCAATAGGGACATTGCAAATCTTAGGCATGGGGGGTATTAAAGTGCAAAATGCTGTGAAAATCAATTCATGAAGGGGTTTCTTAAAAAAAATGAAGGAGAAAAGGAGAGGTTAAACTTTGAGCTGAATTGAGAACGATTGTCGAGGAGAAAAGAAAAGAAAGAGAAAAAAGGAGCACTCAAAAGAAAGAAATGAGATAGTCCCTTGTGATTATGGAATTTACCTAACTTCTAGGCTGGATCAAATGATGAATTAAGACTTGGAATTCTCAAACTTAGGAGATTAGTGGCAAGTATCGACCTTAGGCCTCTTGGGCCTATTTTAGGGCTTAGACACTCACGTATTCATTAAGATCCGGATTAGTCCTCAAGAGTTTGAGGAATGTGCGAGGCTAATGTATTAAGTCTAAGGCTTAGGGATTATTCTGCCCCATTGCCTGCCCTTTGGTTTGCGAGACTTGGTAACCTAAACACCCAAAATCCACACATCAATCTGGTTCAGTGCACTTAAAGAAGAAATAATGCCAAAAGTTTTCTGTTCTGAAAAGGATTTTCCAAAGATCTAGCTTAGGAGTGGCTCGAAGACACAAGCTGATTAAATGAGTCCTAGGGCAGAGAAGTGGAATGAAGTACTCCCCTCAAAGATGCATAATAACAAATCATCTCTTCGGTGCTTGTCTCCTAGGAAACATAAATATCCTACCAGGTGAAAGAGAGAATTTTGCTTTCAACAATTAATATTAAGATAATTAGTCGTTGTATCGCAAAAGGTGGTGGAAAATCTCTCGATCAACACAAAATATTTCTAGCCACTAGGATCAGGTCGTATCCACAGGGAGGAACGATTGCAATAATTTCACGAGTGTAGAGCCATGATGTTTGCAGAAGTATTTGCGAAATTAATTTAATGAATATGCTGCTTTGAATGTCTCTTCCAATTTCATGAGAAGTTCAGGACTATTTATATAAATTTCATGTTAGAAATCAAACTCCAAAAATATGTAGATGATGCATGTTTTGTGGCATGTCATATAATTTTTAGTTGCATGCAAATCTGAATCCAATTTCAATGTTAAATGATGTGCATAACATAAGTCAAGCAAATTCAAGAAAATGTAAGTGTACCCTTACAATTTCACTTCAATTTAATATTCCAAAAATAAAAAATCCATCTCTCTTCAATGGCATGAAATGTAAATATTAATTAAACCCAAAATAGAGGAAATCCTCATGTGGGGCGTTGAGTGAAGTAGGAGAACCGGAAGAGGACCATCAAGAAGAAGATGGAGAAGAGGAGCACTGCTGTGTGTGGGGCGTTACATGCTAGGAGGGTGAGCACGGGTGTGGCTACACGTGGTGAAGGGGGCGCCCGCGATCTGCTGTTAGCCGCTAGCAAGAGCACGGAGCGATGTGCGCAGAGCGTGCAAGCATCGCGTGGAAAGGAGATAGAAGGGGATGTGCAGACTGGTGCGTGGTGTTGGCTATGAGAGGGGGGTTGGCTGCAGGGCAGTGCGCTCTCACCGCACCACCGATCGACGAGGAGTTCGGGGTGGCATCCCGATGCACGCTGAGAGGGCCACAGTGTGTGCAGCTTCCACGGTGCAAGCTCTGCTTCACAGAGGAGAGGAAGGGAGAGGATGGATAAAGAAGATCCCCCTTGATAACACTACACAAGGGGGTGATAATTATGTTGAATATGGCCCATCTTGTTAATAAAAGGCACAACATAAGTAGAATAGGAGCATTGCATGCATCATGTACCAAGATTGCTTATAAACTTTATTAATGGCCATTTGTGTAAGCATTTGTCAAAGCAAGACTCAAATGAGCAATCGGACTACATGGATGGATTCAGAACGACGAACGGAGTCCAACGGACTCAAGATTGGCCAAATCCGACATCCGAAGCTCCCACAATGGGCCCAAGAAGTTCTGACCATTGATCTGGAGATCAACGGCCCAGATTGTGCCACATCAGCCCTGCCCCCACGCTCGCCGTGCCTTCAGCCAGCCGAGATCCGCGCGCCCGCCCGCGGTCGCCACGACAAAGCGCGGGTGTGGCGCAACGATTAGCGCGCACGCTCGCACCCACACGACGCGCGTTCGAGCCGCGCGGAGTGGAAATTGAAGACGGGCGACAGGCGCGGAGAAATTGGGTCGCCTGATCAGCAGCGGGCGGCCAAGATCTTTCCATGCGATGCGACAGCAGCTCACGAGCGTCCACGTGTGCACACACACCGGGCGGAGACGCGCGTGCACACGCACGCTCGAGGCGCAATCCCAGCGCAGGCGAGGAAGGCTCTCAGCTGTCTGATCGAGTTCAGCGGCAGCGGATCACGCGAGGAGAAGGAACTAGGCAGGTGACTGACCGGACGCGAGAGGGCTTCACCGACGCTTTTGGAAGCGGTTTTAGCGACGCTCTGGATGTCACTAAAGCCCCTTCTTTTAGGAAGCCCTTAACTCTATTTAAACCCCCTCCAACCACCATTCAAGGCATTCACTTCCCCTTGCAACTACTCTACCCCTCTCTTAGCTAGCCTTAGGAACTCTTGTAATCGCCAGAGACGACAAGCCACCGACCGCCGTGGCTGCCTCGTTGCTCTCCACACACACTCTCTTTCTCTCTCTCTCTCTCTCTCTCTTTTAAGCTTTTTATTATTTTTGTTGAAGCATGCATTTAATGTTGTAAGTCATAAACTACAAGTGCATGTTTAATGAAGTTATTTTCTCGTTCAGTTGCCATTTTAATTTCTGTTCAAGTTGCATGATCAAAACAAAGAGCTTTCTAACCCTAAACCTTCTCTCTCTCTCTATCTCTCTCTCTCGCTTTGCAAAACCGCACCTTTCGTAAGCAAAACTCCGCACTTTTTGTGATAAGTGGTAAAGTAAAAATCTGATTTTCACGCCTCTCTGAGACCGACACTCGGACTCACCTCCGTTTAATTATTTTAAAATCGATGTTGCAAGTGCGACTATAACGACACTCCTTAACACACACGCACAAAAGCAGGTCAGTTTTTGGCGCCGTTGTCGGGGAGGCAACGGATTTGTTTTATCACCTCCATTCTAAAGGTTCCCTACTCGGAGGGGGTGACGTAATAATTGTGGAAATAAATATAAACAATCTCACAAATTAGACAAACACACAAGTACACAAGTATTTTTTAGGTGGAAACCCAAACTGGGTGAAAACCACCACCTAACCCTCTCGAGTTAGGATTTTCCGATCAACCAAGTTGATCAAAATCCACTAAACCGAATCACTTTAAACGAGGGTGATTCAACCTCAATACAACCATGCTACTTAGACGAGGGTAGCGTACCTCAACCCCTTCTCTCCACGAGAAGGATTTTGTCTCGCGAAGGAGACGGGAATTCGCAAAACGAATACCCAACCAAATAACAAAGAGAAAATAAACAAGTAATCCTATAGAGCCAACAAAGTAATTATGAACCTAGCTTCTATAGGAATTAGGAAACTCCCCTTTGCAAGGAGTGCGTCGAGTTGATGACGCGGTGCGTGAGCCATGCGACGGCGCAACTTCGCTCTCGTGAACTACGGCGAGAGAGCGGGTGCGCAACAGCTTGATGCTCTCAAGAGAATGGAGCTTGAGCTTGGAGAGCAAGAGCTAGCTAGGACACAAGAGAGTGGAAAGTGTAATACAAATTGTTTCTTGTGTATCTTGATGTCTCTAGGTGTGTCTTAGTGTGTATATGTGTTGCAAAGGTTCCCCTCTACTTATAGAGGCCTTAGGAAGGCTTTGGAAGGCTTAGGAAAGGTTCTATAGCCGTTGGGAACAAAGCCCAAGAGAATCAGCCCGAAATCAGGAACAATCATTGCTCTAACAGGCTTATCAGACGTCTAATTCTGGCATCAGACGTCTGGAAGTTCACTTTAAGACGTCTGATTCCAAGGTCAGACGTCTGATTTTGGGCAGGTCTCTTCCTGACTTCAATCAGATCTAAACAGGGTTTTTGTGCAAGTCCATCAGACGACATACAGGACGTCTGGCACTATGTCTGGACGTCTGGAAACCTACTTTTACTGTGGGAATGGATTTTCCAAACATTGCAACGGCTAGAAAATCTCTGAGAAGAGATTTTGGGTCAACCGAGGCAAAACGGTCATTTATCAGACGTCTGATAAGGCTCTAACGGTCATAATCTTGAGTGTTTGCTAAGCGAGCTAACGGTCCACTAATTGGACGTCTGGCAAATCCATCAGACGTCTCCTAAGACGTCTGGTCTAAGGTCTGGACGTCTGATTTCATCAGACAAAACTAGCTATGTCCATCCTAACAGTTATCAGACGTCTGAAACAACAGTCAGACGTCTTAAAATACATTATCAAACGTCTGATTTTGGAATTAGACGTCTGGAAACTCTGTTTGAACCTATATTGGTTTTCTAAGTTCTCTACAGAAAACCTATGTATCCTAGGGTTGTGCGGGAGTTCCTAGGACTACTGTTAGGGTACTTTGAGGCTCTTTAACATGAATCTAAGGAAATAAGGAGCAACAAAAGAAACGAAAAATACAACAAGTACAAAAGAAGGAAATCTATCCTATTCTTCATTTCCTTCCATCTTTAATATATTGCTCCTCGCGAATCTCTTCTGTTTTCCATCAAGCTCGTCCAATCCATCCTGGATGCGAGCTCGAACTCCGTCTAATCACGTATCCATTTGCGATTGACCTGAAATCTAGGACTCAAAGCGCAAATATTAAATGACACGTGTTTTTTTTATCATCAAAACAAATGATCGTGGTGATCTAGCACCAACACATTCCACATTCATTCTCACATCGTCTAATGCCCTATTTTCCTTTTTGCTTGACGGGTGCAGGAATTCGGCTCATGGACAGCGAAGCGATGCATCCCACGATGGTAGCAAGGGAGTAGGCACCTCGAGGACCGATAGTGAGTAACCTCTCTCTCATTGTTTGCTTGCGTGAAAAAAAAAACTAAAAAAATTCGTAAAAACTGAAAAAAAAATTGGCGTGGTGTATGATTGCTTGACCCACATCCTTAACACATCACCCCACAAAAAAAAATGTACACTCTAACATTCTGAATAAATTCTTGGAGTGTTCTTTTCTTTTTCTTGAGTGGTGTTTGCGAAGCCACTATGAGTTGACCTGGGTCACACCACTCAACCCTAAAACTGACTTATCTAATAGAGGTTGTATGATCATTAGGATGAGTACACTAGAGTTTTAGAGCCTCTACAAAATAAAAGGAAATCTACTTTCATCAAATTGTGTGCAGAACTTGACGTGCCCCACTAAAACTTGTTTGAAAACATTAAGACACTTCAACCCTAAAAAGTACTAAAGTAAGGATGAAACACTAAAAGACACCACATCTTAACAAATCCTTGCTTGAAAATCATGATTTGCTAGAAGCACACACCTTGAAAGCGGAAAATTAAGAGGCACCACCCCAATCAACGCCTCATCACATCACCCTAAGCACAAGCACTATCCTAGCCCTTTAAAACTGAGTAGACGTACCCTAGGCAGGACTGAGTTAAGTCTCAAAAGGCAAGGTTTTGTTCGCTAGGCACTTGGCTTTCATTCCCTGGTAGAATCTGGTGACTAGGCTGTGGGGCAGTGTCAAACGACCGCGGTTGTGGGGTCTATGGAACCGGAGGCGCAAGCCAAAGGAAGAACCTTCCCTGCAATCCCCTCATAATCAACCTGGCCAGATTAGCCTTGGGAAGGGGAGTCCAGTGCTTACGGACTTAATCACCCTTTGTGAGATTTCTAGGTCTCCTAAGGAATACACCCTAAGGACTAGGCTTGGGTGCTTGATTGAAACACATTTCTCGCATCTGTCGCCCTCCGCATCCCCTCCTGTTCTTCTCTAGTGTATGCACGGGAGGCGCTCACTACATCCCGAGTTGTGTGTTTTGGGGCAGGAATCTAGGTGACGTAATTCTGTTGAAAACATGGCTGAACCTAGGGTAGATGAGGCTAAAGATCAACCCCCACCAGATGCTATGGCCATCATCCAAGCTCAAATCAATGCTAACCATCGGCTTCAGCAACAACAAATCCATACCATCATGCAAGCCATACAACGGTTACAGAACCCACAAGAACAACCACCACCACCTTTCCACGACATACCAGGGCAACCACCACTTGATTTACCGCCATTTCAGGACCAGCCAAGACCCCTCCGTGATTTCTATAACCCTTCTGCTATTAGAATCGAGCCACACCTTAGGATCCCCGAGGGGGGAGATGATTTTGAGCTAAAATCGAATGTCCTAAGCCTGATCCAAAGCCACTTTCATGGAAGCTCAAATGAGGACCCCTTTCAGCACCTAGAGGATCTCGACCGCATAGCACGAATGGTGAAACCTAGGAACATAAGCCTGGACATTGTTCTAATCAAAATGTTCCCTTTCTCATTAAGAGACAAGGCTTCTCATTGGCTTAGAACCCTAGGTAGACCCATCACCACCTGGGAAGAACTGAGGCATGCATTTTTAAAGAAATTCTTCCCCATAGGAAAGACCAATGCCCTCAGAAGAGCTATCACTACCTTCACACTCCAGGGTGGGGAACAATTTCATGAGGCGTGGGAAAGATTTAATGAACTTTTGAGGAAATGCCCACACCACGAAGTTCCAAGGTGGCAATTGGCCCAGATCTTCTACCACGGTTTGGACAGCAACCTATGGAACTTCGTCGATGCCTCATGAGGAGGAAACTTCCTAAACAAAGACGAGGAGAGAGCGTTTGAGCTCTTTGAGTCTATGAGCGAGAATTCGCTCAACAATGCCTCCATGAACCAGTTTAACAGTCCAGTCAACCCCGTGGCTGGATGTATGAGGTGCAAGCAAATTCTGGAATGGTTGACATGGACATCACTGCCAAAAAGTTGGATTGAGTGGAATTGGTGGACAAAAAGATTGATGAGCTACTAAATCAGACCAAGAACCCCTTGCAGACTTTCTCCCTAGCAAAGGGAGCACATAATGTTGACCTGGTCCAGCCCTTCACCCAACTGAACCTGGAACAACCCTTGACCACGTTCCACGGAGGGTCCTTTGCTCCCTCGACCCTTGATTACTCCCTTCCCTCTTCATCAACATCGGCTATCCTAGAAGATGTGCAAGCCGTCCAAGGATATGCGAAACCTGACCCTTTCTCCAACACTTACAACACCGGCTGGTGTAACCACCCCAACTTTGGTTGGACAAACCAGAAACCACCGTAATTCCAAAACCATCCCAGGCCAAACCAGCAGCCACACTTGCCCCCTTATCAGCAAGGACCATGATGGGTCAGCCCGAATAGGTTGTTAATATGATATTTTTACCGTTGAAATGTGTATAGTGGTTAACCTAATTCAGACCTAACCATCTCTTTACAAAATTTTTAACCTGGCCTAATTGATTTTATCTTGTCACTTTTAGGCCCAGGGTCGAACACAGGGAAGTGGGGTTAAAGTCGAGTTTCTACGTTTTCCTTAAAACGCGTCTCTTCCGTTCGTTTATTGTGTTTTTGGTGTTTTTCTTATTTAGGTTTTTTTATGGTAATCCTTGTTCTTGAGGCACACCCGCAAAATTGTGTCCTTGGCTTTTAGCCAAACAGAGTCCCAAAACAAGTCTTGCTACTCGCAAGACGAGGTACCTGCAAGTAAAAGATTATCTTTTCCTTTATATGTATTTTTTTTATCTTTTTGCTAACAGAAAAGTAAATAGACAGAAAGTAAATATAGTATGTATATATATATATGTAGTATATATATAAAGGGGTGGGGGTGGAGGTGGTGATGAAGTGTAGCACTATGTCGAGTCAGTCGACGTCTAGAGAGACGCAACCAACACGACTAGGTGCCGCGTGGAGTGTGGATGGAGGATGGATGATGTATGGGACCACGCTTCTTTTGTACGCGTGTATCAAGGAATATCAACAACTGGTGCAGATATTCTCGCAATACAGCGTATAATAAATAACATGAAAATATATGTACATATGTATGTATATAAGTAAATATATCTATATATATATATAAATGTATAGTTATATATGTATAGATATATATATATAGATATATATGTGTATATATATGTATATAAGTATATATATATATATATTACTATATATATGTATATATATATGTATATAGATATGTATATATATATATGTATATAAGTATATATGTCTATATATATATAAGTATATGTATAAGTATATAGTTGTATATATAAGTAGATATATATATATATTATATATATATGTATATATATTATATATATGAGTATGTATACATAACTATATAGATATACTATGTATATAGATATATATATATATATGTATGTATGTATGTATATATATATATTTATATATATGTTACTATAAGTGTGTGTGTATGTGTTGGTATAGGTGTGTGTGCGTCGGTGAATGTGTGTGTGTGTGCATTGCTGTGAGTGTGTGTTAGTGAGTAAAAGAGAGAGAGAGAGAGAGAGAATACGTGAGAGGGAGAGCGGGAGCGGGCGGGAGAGATCAGTAGAGAGAGAGAGCGGGCGAGCGAGAGATCGCGGACGCACGAGTTAAGACGTCTGCCGCCTCCGGCGGACGTCTGACGCCGCGTCGTCTGAAGGCGGAGGCAGACGTCTGCAGACGGCGGGTGCGGGTGCGGCTTCGCGTAGGGTTCCTGCAGGCGTGTGCGAAGGCGACGGGCGGGCGAAGGCGTGGAGGAGCGAGCGTGGAGGAGGTCTGCAGGTGGTCGTGGAGGGTCGCGGAGGAGGGCAAGGGGTGGCGCGAGGCCGTAGCCGGCCGCTGCAGTGCGCGCGGCGGACGGCTACAGGTGCAACTGCGAGGTGGACAGAACGGAGACGGAGGCGGGGAACGCCCTGCAAATGCGCGCGGACGCGGTGAGCGACTGCGGGGACGGTCGCGGAGGAGCGGGAGTACCTGCTACTGCTGCTGCTGCCGTGGCTTCAAGCTTCGAAGCTTGGAGCGGCGGCAATGGCGTTAAAGAGAAAAAAAACGAAGCGAGGGAATGCACCACGTCCACCGGCTCGTCGAAGAGCTGGGCGGTGGTGCTCCCACTGTGGTGGTGTGCACCACAGTGGGTTCTCCTGCTCGCCGGGTGCCTCCTCGACGGAGGGCTGACGTATGGGAGGGGAAAGCGGTGGAGAAGATGGCTGCGGGTTGTTGTTGCTGCAGCCGCCTTTGTTGCGAGGATGAAGCTGCAGCTACTTATAGAGGAGGAGAGAGTGGCTAGCCGGCTGCAGCAGGGAGAGGGTGTGCGAGTTGCAGCTATAGGGAGCGGCGTTGGCAGGGAGAAGTGACGGGAAGAAGTGCTGCGTGGCTGCTGCATGCAGCTGCGGGAAGAGTGCAGCCGCGGGAAGGAGAGAAAAGAAGAAATAAAGAGGAAAAATAAAAAGAGGGTGATTTTGCAAGGAGGCACTTGAAGAAAAATGTAACTATGCAGGCGATTGTTTCACTCCTCTTCCTCTCTTGATTAAATGCATGCATGCAAGTGTTTTTACAAATGCGATTACAGGATCCTATTATGCAATGTTAATGCTAGAAAATAGCACAAGAAGGCGTTATTACAGGCGTGTTTTGAGGTGCAAACATATACCCCCATGCCTATCTTTTGCTAGTCCCTAGCAAAATAGTATTTAGAAATGATCTTAAGCTGAAGATTTTCTTCTGAGGTGATACAGGTGTGTTTACTATGGAATATTGTGAGAACCAATTGTAAAGAAGACTACCAGTACTTTAAGTCTCACATGACATAGATCATCTCTCAACTAACCAGGACTCTTGATATTTAAACCTTAAGTACGATTTCCAGGACCCAGGAGGTTTTTGCCATACTCGAGAGCTCAAGAGGTTATGGTTTGTGCATAGTGAAGGATTAAGACTGACCAGATGAACATTAAGACTCAATCCCAGGGTTTCACGAATTTTTAAGTACAGGTTGGTCCCAGTTTCAGCTCATGTCTTCGAATTGACCCTTAAGATGATGACGGAAAACTCAACTCCCATTTTCTGATTTTTTTTTTTTTGTGGCTCACCGAAAAACAAAGTATACAAACATTTATGAGATATACTGACTCTTTTAAAACATCTCTTTTTTTTTCTTTTTTTCTTTTTTTTCTTTTTTTTTTTTTTTTTGGTGGGAGAGTTTCTTTTTGGTGGAAAGAGTCGCTCCTAAACACAAGACTAAAGCCTGGGATAAAAAGTCTACCTGCGCGCACAGGTAAGGACTCCACCTTCCCTAATGAACACTAGGGTTGGATCTTATGTTCACCTGGTCTTTCCTGATATGTGTAGTGTGAACCAAGTTTACTTAAGCTCTCAAGAAAAAGCAAACCAACGGATCCTGTACTGGTGTCTCAGGTACAAGAATACATCCTTAGTTAGGAGAGATCTTGATCTATTTTGTCAATGCTTTAAGTGAATTAAGCCGAGCCTGAGCGAATCAAGCTTTTGTGGCCTGGAAAGTCTTCAAAACAGAGGTTGAATATCCATAAACACTTATTGCCTTTTTGTTTCAGCTTCAAGATCATTACTAAACACCATTTATTATAATATATATATATATTTATTTTTCTTTCTTTTTCTTGCATATTTATAAATAGGTGGGAACTGTATGATACCATAACATACCCAGATCCTATGGATGCCTATCCACCCCCCCATGCCAAATAATGCTATGTCCTCATATGCATGCAGGGAAAGGCAGAGGAAGGATGGAAGATCGGGTAACAAGAGCTGAGGTTCAGGGTATTGATCAGGGTGGAAGGGTGGGTGGATGGTGGGTGGTGAAGAGAAAAGTGAAGTGATTGCGATAGAGGTGTGAAAAGTGATGGTGGATGGTGAGTGTTGTTAGGGTGCCTCCCAACAAGCGCTGAATTTAATGTCCCCAGCTGGACTCAGAATGAGGCAAAGAATTAGTTACCCTCCAGCAGGGCAACGGTTTCTCCAACGGGGGCAGGTTCATGAGTCAGATAGGGTTTCAAACGCTACCCGTTGACAGTAAATTTACGCCCAGATTTGGGATCTTCGATTTCGACGGCCCCATTGGGGAATGGTCTTGAGACCAGAAAAGGACCAGTCCATTTGGACTTTAATTTCCCAGGAAAGAATTTGAGTCGGGCATTATAGAGCCAAACTTGCTGAGATGGCTCAAATTCCTTCCGCCGAACATGGCTGTCGTGAAAAGCCTTAGTGCGCTGTTTAAAGGTTAGAGCAGAATCATAGGCTTCACGACGGAGCTCTTCCAGCTCTTGGAGTTGGAGTTTCCTTTCTCGTTCACACAAGTCTGGGTCGAGGTTACATTGGCGAACCGCCCAATAAGCGCGGTGCTCCAACTCCACTGGCAAATGACAAGGCTTCCCGTAAACGATTCTATATGGAGACATACCAAGGGGAGCCTTGAAGGCGGTCCGATACGGCCAAAGTGCGTCAGTCAGCTTGTCGGACTAATCCTTACGGTCAGGCCGAACCATTTTCTGGAGAATCTGCTTGATTTGCCGGTTCGACACTTCTGCCTGGCCGTTCGTCTGAGGATGATATGGGGATGCGATACGATGGTGGACTCCGTACCTCCTCAGAAGTGCCCGAAAAGAAGCATGGGTAAAGTGGCTTCCTCCATCCGAGATAATGGCCTGAGGGATCCCAAAACGCGCAAAGATATGGTCCTTGACGAATCGGGTGGAGATAACATGGTCAGCACGGCGCGCGGGAATAGCCTCGATCCATTTTGAAACATAGTCGACGGCCACGAGGATGAATTTGAAGCCGTTGGATGGAGGAAAGGGACCCATGAAGTCAATTCCCCAGATGTCGAAGATTTCCGCAGCTAGGATGTGTTGCAAGGGCATCATGTCACGACGTGCCATTGACCCTAATGACTGGCACCTAGTGCAATGTTTGGCATAAGTGTGTGCGTCCTGGTGAAGGGTGGGCCAAAAGAAATCGCACTGCAACACCTTGGCTGCAGTTTTCCTCCCAGAGAAATGGCCTCCACAGGCCTGATCGTGGCAGAAGGATAGCACACTGGGGAACTCACTGTCAGGAATACAGCGACGGATGATTTGATCAGCACCTATCCGAAAAAGAAGTGGATTATCCCAGAAATAATACTTTGCTTCTGCCATGAGACGCTCGCGCTGGTTTTTAGGCCAGCCACGTGGAAGAGATCCAGAAGCAAGGTAATTGGCAATGTCGGCATACCACGGTCCACTTGCCACATTTATTGCCAATAGGTGCTCATCAGGAAAAACTTCATTAATTGGCAGAGTAAGTCCAATATGGTCAGGGTCCAGTCTGGAAAGGTGATCAGCCACAACATTCTGGGCTCCGACCTTATCACGAATCTCAATGTCAAATTCCTGGAGCAGAAGGATCCAACAAATCAGTCTATGCTTGGCATCCTTCTTGTGCATGAGATGGCGAATGGCCGCGTAATCAGTGAAAACAATAACGTGAGAGCCCAGAAGGTAAGAACGGAATTTTTCCAGCCCAAAGACGACTGCCCGTAGTTCCTTTTCAGTGGTAGTATAATTACGCTGGGCCTCGTCCAACGTCTTACTGGCGTAGTATACCACGAAGGGGTGTCTATCGCGTCTTTGTCCCAGGATGGCTCCGACTGCAAGGTCTGAAGCGTCACACATAAGTTCAAAGTCGAGGGACCAATCAGGCGGCTGGAGAACAGGGGCCTTGGTGACAGCATTACGTAGCTGCGTGAATGCTTGTATACAGTCAGGGCCCATGTCGAAGGGCACGTCGGTTGATAGGAGATGAGTTAAGGGTCGAGAAATTTTGGAGAAGTCTTTGATGAATCTCCTATAGAAACCGACGTGTCCCAAGAAGGAGCGGATTTGTTTGACAGAACCAGGCACAGGTAAATCAGCAATGACATCGAGCTTAGCTCTGTCAACCTCGATACCCCTATCGGAGATGATATGTCCAAGAACAATTCCCTCGTGCACCATAAAATGGCTTTTTTCCCAGGAAAGCACGAGGTTTACATCAATACATCTCCTAAGGATGCGAGTCAGGTTGGCAAGACATTCGTCGAAAGATGGTCCAAAGACTGAAAAGTCATCCATGAAGACCTCGAGAAAGTCACCCACCATGTCATGAAATATCGCCAGCATGCATCTCTGGAAAGTTGCTGGCGCGTTACAAAGTCCGAACGGCATCCTTCTAAAGGTGAAGGTGCCGAAAGGGCAGGTAAAAGTGGTTTTCTCTTGGTCTCGGGGGTCTATTGCCACCTGGTTATATCCTGAGAATCCATCCAGGAAGCAGAAAAATTTATTTCCCACTAACCGCTCCAGGATTTGGTCAATAAATGGTAGCGGGAAGTGATCTTTCTTGGTTGCAGCATTGAGTTTCCTATAATCTACACACACTCTCCAAGATGTAGGAGTGCGTGTAGGGATGGATTCACCCCTGTCATTGACACGGATGGTGAGTCCTGCCTTTTTGGGCACAACGTGAATCGGACTCACCCAGGGGCTATCGCTGATCGGGTAGATTATACCCGCATCCAGCCACTTAATGATTTCATTCTTAACGACCTCCCGCATGTTAGGGTTGAGACATCGCTGCATCTCGCGAGAAGGTCGAGCCTCCTCCTCCGTATATATACGATGAGTGCAGTAGGAGGGGCTAATACCAGATAAGTCTGATAAAGACCATCCAATAGCTGCCTTGTGTTCTAGGAGGACCTTAGTTAGTTTGCACTCCTGCTCCATGGTTAATTTTGAACTGATGATTATAGGGAGCGTTTCATTTGGTCCCAGGAAAACATACTTGAGTGTATTAGGCAGCACTTTTAGCTCGGGAGTGGATCGGGAAGGATCTGGCATTTCTTGGGACGAGAGTGTCCCAGACGGGTAGGAGAACAAGTTAGGAGGAAGAAACTGGCCTTCAGATTGGCCAAGAAGAGGGGCTTCTTGGATAGATGGATCCAAAAATGAATAGCCCCAGTGAGAAGTATATGGGCTCAAGGTCCCAGTGTGGATTTGTAAATCCGCCTGATTTGGCGGGGAAGAAAGGGCAATTCGGTCTTCATGAGTGTGGACCGACAGTGAGTAGCCCGGATATGACTCAGACCACGAGGTATGGGAAGCGGAGAAAACCTCGTCAGAAGTCTGGCCAGGAGAAGGTACTGGACAAGGGAGGGATTGGGGAACGTCACAGTATGCGTTGGTCAGGCAGTTATCAGTGTTTATAGGTAATCCGCAGCAGTCCGAATAGGTCCCAATTAGTCCGATACACGCGCTGACGGCCATGTCCTCGTCAGACGTGTCATCCTCAATGCAATCGCAATCAAAGTTCTTGGCTACCTTGAATATGTTAAGCTTGAGCTTCTCAGATCCAACGGCAATCTCAATACAGCCCGACTCGCAGTCGATGTGGGCGCGGGCTGTGGCCAAGAAAGGTCGACCGAGGATGATCGGACAATCAGAAAGTGAACTAGGAACTTCCATATCTAAAACAAGAAAGTCAACAGGAAAACAGAGACTGTTGACCCTAACCACCATGTCTTCCACCACACCCTTCGGGATTTTGACAGAACGATCTGCCAACTGTAACGTGACAGGGGTGGGTTTCAGATTTCCCAAGGAAAATTTTTTGAGCATGACGGTCGGTATGAGATTGATGGAAGATCCTAGATCAAGCAAGGCACGGTTAAAACTGCAGCCTTGGATGCTACAGGAAATCAGTGGTGTGCCCGGATCTTTCTGCTTCGGTGGTAAGTTTGACAGTATAGCACAACTCGCATGAGGCGAGAGAACCACCGGATTCTTAGTCTTCTTTGACTGTCGCCTGGGTGTTGTGTAGTCTTTGAAAAATCGAGCGACAGTAGGTATGTGGTCGATTGCCTCGAGCAGGGGTACCTTGATTTCTACATCCCTGAACAAATTACGTAGGTTGTCAAAGGCCTGCGTATTTTTCTTTTTGCCTTTTGGCTCCCTTAGTAGAGCCTCAGGGAATGGGACTGATTCTGGCACAAGTTTTGGTGCATCATCCTCTCGCGAATGCGGTATGCATCCCGAATGAGAGGGCGAAGAAGAAGACGGGCCAGGATCAGGTCGAGGCGGATCGACGGTCTGCTTACCGCTCCTCGTAGTGATAGCATTGGACGATGCGGGTCCAGTGGGATCATACGGTGGAGGAGGGTTTGCAATGGGGATATAAGAGTGTGGTGCTGTAGCAGGATTAGCCTGAAATCCCGGTGGAATGCTCGGAGCTTGCAGAACTTGATTAACCTGTCCCTGAGAAGGTCGTACCTGTGGTTGAGAACCACGGGGCACGAAATTTCACGGGTTTGGAACAGGTTGGGCGGGAAGAGTGCCCTGAGATCGAGTCGCCATGCGTAGTTGACTGATCTCGGCATTCTGCTGCGCCAATTGGTGCTGAAGAGAGGTCATGTTCTCTTCATGGCGCTTTGACATTTCCGTCATCATTCGCATCAATTTGTCAAGAGGGCTTGATGCGTGTTCAGTTTGTGGTACGCAAGGGCCTGATGGCGGATTGGCCATAGGATTAAACTGGACCCTTGGGATGACGGGTGCGGACGGTCGCATTGGTCCACCCGCGGGGTTTTGGCGCTGCGGGTTGTTGGACCATGCGAAGTTCGGATGATTACACCACCCTGGGTTATAAGTGGCGAAGAACGGGTTGTTCCCCAGGGCGCAAGCATCTTCTATGCCAGAAGACGCGTCCGCATGTAGATATGCGTCTGAGCACACGGAGGCTTGGTCCTCCGTGTCGAAATACTGGCTCGCAGAAGCCAGTTCCACATGACTTACCGAGTCGCTTGGTGCGACACTCGGTAAGGAAGGTCTAACGGGGTTTCTCGGGATAAGCCTTGTATTAGAAGAAATTGGATTGTGACGAAGTGGTGAAGAGGTGGTGTTTGCCATAGATCGGGCGGGGTTGGCCAGAAGCTCGTCCAGCTTCTTGTGCACGACGGAGACTTCATCCAGTTTTTGTGCAATAAGGCTTAGATCAGTGGATGAATGGGAGGGTCCCGTGTCAACTTCGTGGACATTTCGGGGCTGGCTGGTACGATTAAAGGCGACAATGGAAGCATTGTTCATCAAGTTTTCACTCATATTTTCAAACAGCTCGAATGCTCCATTCTCGTCTTTATTCATAAAGTTCCCTCCGCAGGAAGCGTCTGCAATCTGCTTCAAAGTCTCATTTAGCACATAGTAGAAAATCTGGGCTATATGCCACTTAGGCAGACCGTGGTGCGGACACTTCCTGAGGAGGTCGTTATACCTCTCCCATGCCTCATGAAATTGTTCGCCGTTTTGTTGCGTAAATGAAGTGATAGCACGGCGAAGCGCATTGGTCTGCCCGATTGGGAAGAACTTCTTGAGAAACGCTGTTCGCATCTCTTCCCAAGAGTGGATGGTTCTCCCAAGGGTGCGTAACCATTGCGACGCTTTATCCCGTAATGAAAACGGGAACATCTTCATGAGGACTATAGATAACCCGACATTTCTTGGTTTAACGGTTTCAGCAAGTCGGGTTAGGTCTTCCAAGTGGAGAAATGGGTCTTCACTTGCAAGACCATGAAAGTGAAAATTGATTAGGCCAATTATGTTTGGTTTTAATTCAAAGTCGTCCCCGCCCATGGGGACCCGAATTTGTCCTATGGTCTCTGTAGCAGCGGGATTCTGATAAGAGCTAGGAGACCTAGGCTCCTCCCGTTCGGGAGGGTTCTGCATTTCCTCCAATGTTTCCCGAATGGCTTCGATTTGCTCATTATACATTTCCATTTGGGCTTGGAGGCAGGTTATGGGATCTAAGGCTCCACCACCTGGTGGGTTCTGAGGGCGGTTTCCTCCCTCGGGATTTGGGGGTGGGCGTGTAGCCATGTTTGTGGAGGAGGAGGACGATTCGACTTATTTTCTAGATTTATCAGTCAATTCAAATAGTTCAGGGTTTTGTGACCTCCTCCCAAACATGCACTACCGCAGGAAGAATTGGGGAGATAAGAAGGGAAAAGGGATGAGAGAAATGACACCGCAAAGGTACACTTGATCAATACAGTCAAGTTCCTAACCTCTACAGTGTGCCCTTAGACCTAAAGATCTAAGTTACCTACTATCACGAACTACGGAACCGAATGCAAGCACCGCGGAACCACCGGGCCAGATTGAAAGGCCGTTTGCCCCAGTCTTAGACACCCGATAGCACCAGGGAACTCTCACCAGCACGTAGTCGCTACACACAGGTAGTTAGACCTCCAATCCTTAGTAAGGGTCAAGTTACTACCAGTTTTAATTAGAGGCTTAGGGTCAAGTGCTTTTGGAATGTGAAGGGCGTTGTTTACGGGTAATGCCCAAGTGATTGATTTTAAGAGTGTGTAAGAACAAGCATGCAACGGGGAAATCTCCCCGAATTGAAGTTTTTATTGGTGAATGGTTTTTAGAGTTCAGCCTTAAGTAGTATGAATTTTAGGGTTTTGCTAAATTACCAATTCAACCAATCTCCGGGTTTTTGCAAAAATACAGGTTTTCCTTCTAAAACCCAAGAAACCCTTCTTCAATTATCAGTTAGGTAATGCATGCTAAAATGCAATGGGCTACCCTAAATGGAGATTTCTAAGTGTGGATGCACGAATCAGTTTTATATCAATGTGACAGGGAGCCAAAGCACTTCAATTCAAGTGCTCCCAATCACCAGAAATGATTTCCACACACAAGGCTTCAACCAAAAGATAAAGAAAATAAAATTGTTGGGGTTGAAGTATTCAGGATCGAATCACAGGCAAGTTTGAAAGGTCGTGGTGGGGTTGGAATCAACTCAATTCCAAGTCTCCCCACCAAAAATGTGATCCTGAATTAAAGATAAGTGAGGCAAAAGAGGGATACAAGCAATCTTTTTCTTTGCCTCAAAGAATACTTCCCACGGCGAAAAATCTAAGAATCAAGATTCTCGGATTTTCGCTATGCGAAGTAAGGCGGGAAATCCTAGGGCAGTGGGAGTGAAGACAACCAATCAATCAAGTGAATTTTAATCCACTTGCCCTCAAGAAATCCCAAGAAGTTTTTCTAGTTTTTAGTTTTAAAATTTTTTTTTTTTTTATTGTGGTGGCAAGTTAACCCTAATTTGATGAGAAAAGAAAACCTACTTATTCGGCAACGTGTGCGAAGCTCCAATGCGATGTCGGCGTCTTCACGCTCTCGTTTCTCGCCTTGGATCTGCTCACGTCCTCGACTTCGTCAGCCTTTTTCTCCTTCCACCAGGTTCACCTGCACACCAAAAACAACAATACCCGTGAAGAGAGAAGAGACAAATTTAAAGGAATTGGATAGAAACTTACTCGAAAGCGCACCTCCCCGGCAACGGCGCCAGAAAAGTTATGATGGGTCAGCCCGAATAGGTTGTTAATATGATATTTTTATCATTGAAATGTGTATAGTGGTTAACCTAATTCAGACCTAACCATCTCTTTACAAATTTTTAACCTGGCCTAATTGATTTTATCTTGTCACTTTTAGGCCCAGGGTCGAACACAGGGAAGTGGGGTTAAAGTCGAGTTTCTACGTTTTCCTTAAAACACGTCTCTTCCGTTCGTTTATTGTGTTTTTGGTGTTTTTCTTATTTAGGTTTTTTTATGGTAATCCTTGTTCTTGAGGCACACCCTCAAAATTGTGTCCTTGGCTTTTAGCCAAACAGAGTCCCAAAACAAGTCTTGCTACTCGCAAGACGAGGTACCTGCAAGTCAAAGATTATCTTTTCTTTTTTATGTAATTTTTTTATCTTTTTGCTAACAGAAAAGTAAATAGACAGAAAGTAAATATAGTATGTATATATATGTAGTATATATATAAAGGGGTGGGGGTGGAGGTGGTGATGGAGTGTAGCACTATGTCGAGTCAGTCGACGTCTAGAGAGACGCAACCAACACGACTAGGTGCCGCGTGGAGTGTGGATGGAGGATGGATGATGTATGGGACCACGCTTTTTTTGTACGCGTGTATCAAGGAATATCAACAACTGGTGCAGATATTCCCGCAATACAGCGTATAATAAATAACATGAAAATATATGTACATATGTATGTATATAAGTAAATATATCTATATATATATATATAAATGTATAGTTATATATGTATAGATATATATATATAGATATATATGTGTATATATATGTATATAAGTATATATATATATATTACTATATATATGTATATATATATGTATATAGATATGTATATATATATATGTATATAAGTATATATGTCTATATATATATAAGTATATGTATAAGTATATAGATGTATATATATGTAGATATATATATATATTATATATATATGTATATATATTATATATATGAGTATGTATACATAACTATATAGATATACTATGTATGTAGATATATATATATATATGTATGTATGTATATATATATATATTTATATATATGTTACTATAAGTGTGTGAGTGTGTGTGTATGTGTTGGTATAGGTGTGTGTGCGTCGGTGAATGTGTGTGTGTGTGCGTTGCTGTGAGTGTGTGTTAGTGAGTAAAAAAGAGAGAGAGAGAGAGAGAGAGAATACATGAGAGGGAGAGCGGGAGCGGGCGGGAGAGATCAGCAGAGAGAGAGAGAGCGGGCAAGCGAGAGATTGCGGACGCGCGAGTTAAGACGTCTGCCGCCTCCGGCGGACGTCTGACGTCGCGTCGTCTGAAGGCGGAGGCAGACGTCTGCAGACGGCGGGTGCGGGCGCGGCTTCGCGTAGGGTTCCTGCAGGCGTGCGCGAAGGCGACGGGCGGGCGAAGGCGTGGAGGAGCGAGCGTGGAGGAGGTCTGCAGGTGGTCGCGGAGGGTCGCGGAGGAGGGCAGGGGGCGGCGCGAGGCCGTAGCCGGCTGCTGCAGTGCGCGCGGCGGACGACTACAGGTGCAACTGCGAGGTGGACAGAACGGAGACGGAGGCGGGGAACGCCCTGCAGACGCGCGCGAACGCGGTGAACGACTGCGGGGACGGTCGCGAAGGAGCGGGAGGACCTGCTGCTGCTGCTGCTGCCGTGGCTTCAAGCTTCGAAGCTTGGAGCGGCGGCAATGGCGTTAAAGAGAAAAAAAACGAAGCGAGGGAATGCACCACGCCCACCGGCTCGTCGAAGAGCTGGGCGGTGGTGCTCCCACTGTGGTGGTGTGCACCACAGTGGGTTCTCCTGCTCGCCGGGTGCCGCCTCGACGGAGGGCCGACGTATGGGAGGGGAAAGCGGTGGAGAAGATGGCTGCGGGTTGTTGCTGCAGCCGCCTCTGTTGCGAGGATGAAGCTGCAGCTACTTATAGAGGAGGAGAGAGTGGCGTGCCGGCTGCAGTAGGGAGAGGGTGTGCGAGTTGCAGCTATAGGGAGCAGCGTTGGCAGGGAGAAGTGACGGGAAGAAGTGCTGCGTGGCTGCTGCATGCAGCTGCGGGAAGAGTGCAGCCGCGGGAAGGAGAGAAAAGAAGAAATCAAGAGGAAAAATAAAAAGAGGGTGATTTTGCAAGGAGGCACTTGAAGAAAAATGTAACTATGCAGGCGATTGTTTCACTCCTCTTCCTCTCTTGATTAAATGCATGCATGGAAGTGTTTTTACAAATGCTATTACAGGATCCTATTATGCAATGTTAATGCTAGAAAATAGCACAAGAAGGCGTTATTACAGGCGTGTTTTGAGGTGCAAACAGACCACCAGTTAGACCCCAATATAACCAGAATAGGGCGGCCCCTCCCCCACAAAACCAAATGGATACCCTAATAAAGATGATGGCTGACATGAACCAGAAACATCAGGAGGAAATGGCCTTGGTAAAGGGATAATTAAGCCAACTCTTGGACTGTAAACAACAAGGATCCCTACCTTCCAAACAACAACCAAACCCGCGAAACATAATTAACAGAGGCCCCAATTCTCAAGGGTTCCAAAGCAACCCCAGGCAGGCTCACATGGTCCATCCAGCCCCGCAAACACCTCCTGGGTTTAGCGCTTCTTCGTCCTCGTCTTCTCAAGGATCACCCCATGGCCCCAATGCCTCTGCGAATGCGGTGACCTTGAGAAGCGGCACCAAAACCCAGGATCCCAAATGGTCAACTCTCCCCGAGACTTTACCTATTGAAATACCCAACTCAGAAGAGGCACCAACCGAGGACCCAGACATGGAACCAATCCACATTCAAACACCCTACCCTGAGGCCTTGGAAACAATCAAGAAAAAGAAGAATACTGTGGAAACTGAGGAGCTGTTGGAAATTTTTAAGCAAGTACAGATTAATATTCCGCTCCTAGAAGCCGTCAAACACATCCCTACTTATGCCAAGTTTTTAAAGGATGCCTGTACACCCAAGCATAAGCCGAGACCTCAAGTACCTAGGAAGGTTGTACTTTCTGAGCAAGCAAGTTCCGTGATATCAAGCAACCTTCCACTCAAACGAACTGACCCAGGAGCGCCCCTGATTTCCTACAATATCGGGGACATGACGTTTGATAGAGCTCTCCTGGACCTAGGTGCTTCTATCAATCTAATTCCAACAACCCTGTACCACCAATTTGGTTTTGGGGAGCTAACACCAACCCCTATCACCATCCAGCTGGCTGATAGATCAGTGAAAACCCCGAAGGGGCTTGTCGAGGATGCAATTGTAAGGGTCAAGGACATCTATTTCCCGGTCGACTTTTGGGTGCTTGACATGGAAGTCCCTGAAAAATTACAGAACGCACCCATAATCTTAGGCAAACCTTTCTTAGCTACGACTAAAGCAAACATTGATTGTGACACGGGATGTATGGAAATCGCCTTCGGGGACAGGAAAATGCAATTGGATATCTTCCGGGCGACAAAGTCTTTTGATTGCGATTACATTGAGGAACATGATCCCGTGGAAACTTTAATCGAGGAATGCCTCACCCTCAGTTCTATCTCAGACCACCAAACCCGTAGTGACTGTTCTGACCCGTCACCATCATTACCCGTGGACCTTTGTAAGGCTGAGTATCATCACATGACACCATTTGAAGAGATCGATGTTGATCAACTCCCCCCCTTTCCCTTCCCATCGACTGTGGTCCCACCCGCACCTGAACTTAAACCATTGCCCGAGAATCTCAAGTGCGTCTTCTTGGGACCTGACCAGACCTTCCCAGTAATTATTAATTCTCATCTAACCAAGGATCAGGAACTCAGGTTGACTGCGACCCTTTCAGAACATCGGGCTGCCATTGGTTGGACCATTTCGGATTTAAGAGGAATTAGCCCCACCTATTGCACCCACAAGATTTACCTGGAAGACGGGACCCGACCTTCCTGCCAGATGCAGAGACGTTTAAACCCAAACATGCGGGAGGTCATTAAAAAAGAAATCATCAAGTGGCTCGATGCCGACATCATCTACCCTATCTCCGGTAGCCCCTGGGTGAGCCCCACTCAAGTGGTTCCAAAGAAAGCTGGGCTCACCGTTGTCACCAATGATCATGGCGAATCCATCCCCACCTGCACCACCACAGCATGGTGGGTGTGTATTGATTATAGGAAGCTTAATGAACCCACTAAGAAGGACCACTTCCCCTTGCCATTCATTGACCAAATCCTTGAAAGATTGGCAGGGCAGAAGTATTTTTGCTTCCTGGATGGATATTCAGGATATAACCAAGTCGCAATTGCTCTGGAAGATCAGGAAAAGACCACATTCACTTGCCCGTATGGCACGTTTGCATTCCGTCGAATGCCGTTCGGGTTATGCAACGCACCCGCGACCTTCCAGCGTTGCATGCTAGCCATTTTTTCAGAAATGGTGGGTAAATACTTAGAGGTCTTTATGGATGATTTCTCTGTGTTAGGGAATTCATTCGACCATTGTTTGAGCAACTTGGAGAAAATCCTGAAACGATGTATCGAGGTTAACTTGGTGTTAAGTTGGGAAAAGAGCCATTTTATGGTTCAAGAAGGAATTGTCCTCGGTCGCATCATTTCGCATAGGGGCATTGAGGTAGATCAAGCTAAGGTTGATTTAATTTCCAAACTTCCTCCACCTAGTTCGGTCCGGCAGATTCGCTCCTTCCTAGGACATGTTGGCTTCTATCGAAGGTTCATCCAAGACTTTTCCAAGCTTTCCAAACCCTTGACCGACCTTCTAGCCAACGACGCCATATTCCACATGTCTCCTGATTGCATCCAGGCTTATCACACCCTCTGGGACTTAGTCTCCACCGCACTTGTACTTCAACCCCCAGACAGGTCCCAAGACTTTGAGATTATGTGTGATGCATCAGATTTTGCCATAGGCGCTATCCTGGGACAAAGGCAAGACAAGAAGCCCATGGTGATCTACTACACGAGCAAAACGTTGGACGAGGCCCAACGTAATTATACCATCACAGAGAAAGTGTTGCTCGCTGTAGTATTTGGACTTGAAAAATTCCGCTCATACTTGCTGGGATCCCACATGACTATTTACACTGACCATTCAGCCATTCTGCACCTATTGGCCAAAAAGGATGCAAAGCCCAGGCTCATCAGATGGATCCTGCTTTTGCAAGAATTTGACCTGGAAATACGAGACAGGGCCGGATAGAAAAATGTGGTGGCTGACCACTTGTCGAGACTTCATCCAGACCACATTGGACCCTCCCTACCTCTATCTGATACCTTCCCTGATGAACACATCCTAGCCGTGCAAGACAAGAAAATGCCATGGTATGCTGACTACGTCAATTACCTGGTTATAGGACAAACCCCACACAGCTGGTCTAGACAGCAACGGGACAGGTTCTTGGCTGAGGCCAAGCACTATTTCTGGATGATCCCATGCTGTTTCGCCTCTGTGCTGATCAGATCATTAGAAGGTGTATCCCTGAAGATGAAGTTCAAAGTGTGCTTTCCTTTTGTCATGACAAAGCATGTGGCGGCCACTTCTCTGGAAAGAAAACAGCTGTAAAAGTTTTACAGTCTGGATTTTACTGGCCGTCCCTATTTAAGGATGCACACATCTTTGCCAAGACTTGCTCACGCTGCCAAACACTAGGGACTATGACCAAGAAAGATATGATGCCCCTTCAGCCCATTTTGATTGTCGAAATCTTCAACACTTGGGGTATCGATTTTATGGGCCCCTTTCCACCATCCAACGGCTTCTTGTACATCCTGGTCTCAGTAGACTATGTTTCCAAATGGATTGAAGCCGTCGCCACCCGACGATGCGATCATAAGACTGTCATGGACTTTGTGAAGAAGAACATCTTTTCCCGATTTCGAATACCCAAGGCCATGATCAGTGATGGTGGAAGCCATTTTATCCATTCCCAATTCCGTGCCCTACTTAGAAAATACAGGGTAAACCACCGCATTGCCACCCTGTATCATCCACAAACAAATGGGCAGACTGAGGTCTCCAATAGACAAATCAAGAACATTTTACAGAAGACTGTGAGACCTGACAGGAAAGACTGGTCCACACGACTTGATGATGCCCTGTGGGCATACAGGACCGCTTTCAAGACCCCGATAGGCATGTCGCCTTATCGCCTGGTCTTCGACAAGGCCTGCCATCTTCCTGTCGAATTGGAACACTACGCTTACTGGGTTGTCAAGCAGTGTAACATGGATCCCCAGTTAGCCGGTGCGCAGAGGACGCTGCAATTATCTGAGCTCGAAGAAATCCGTTGGGACGCCTTTGACAATAGTCGACTGTGTAAGGAGAAAATGAAAGTCGTCCACGATCGACTCATTCATATAAAAACCTTTGAGCCTAACCAGCAAGTTTGGCTGTTTGATGCACGCCTAAAACTCTTCCCAGGGAAACTCAGGTCCAAATGGACAGGACCATTTCGGGTGGTTAAGCCCTATTCTAATGAGGCGGTTGAAATCGCTGATCTTAACACGGGGCACACTTTTACAATTAATGGTCAAAGATTGAAGCATTTCCTGGCCCAGGTACCCCCCAAGGAAAGTGTCACCCTTGTTGAGGGCTGACACCGAGCACCGCCCAGCTGGAGGCGTTAAACTCAACGCTTCCTGGGAGGCAACCCAGAGGATTCAGACTGATCTGGTAGTTTATGTCACTCAGGTATTATCTTTTTGAACCCTTTTGCATCCATTAATCTGCCAATGAGGACATTGTTCAACTTAAGCATGGGGGGGTGGTAAATTGCAAAATCCTGAGCTCAATTAATCAGTCTAAATGAATTAATTAATTAAAAAAAAAATTAAATTTAGGAAGAAAACTTAGGCATTAGAAACTTGTCAATAGTGGGAAATAATACAGAAAGAACTTAAACACTTAGACTTTTCAGGCCTTCAGGCTTAATCATCCCTAGTGTCCGTTAAAATATGGAATTAGTGGCGAATCCTTGCAACCTTAAGCTATTCTAATCCACCTACTAAATAAGGTAATAAGTATACGACTTATCAACTCACCCTCTAACTCATGAAAACTTTGAGTCTAAGCATCTGCACACATTTTTGCACAGACTCACTTCTCGGAGATTTTGACAGAAATTGGGTAGCTAATGAACTCTCTAGGATGCTATGGCTGGCAAGTTGTCGTGGGTAACAGCCCATTGGCAGGTTGTCCAGAACCTAGCCATAGGCCATTTCTTTTTCGTTGCCTCTAGGTACATTTGAGATCAGGGAAGCCACCTACAAAAAAAAAAAAAAAAGGAAGAAGAAGAAAAGAAAATAAACCACACTTCACTGCACAAGTATGGCTGGCAAGTGATCGTGGGTAACAGTCCATTGATCGGTTGTCCAGAGCCCAACTCAATAATTGCACAAAAAAGATCAAAACAACTAAGGAAGAAGCGGGGAAGTAGTACAAGCCGGGGAGATATACATTGGAAAAATCCTTGTGTTGACCCTAATTAAAACAAATGTAGGGAGAAAGCTACCAATCGTACAAATACACCTTCAGGCAAATTTGTTTCCTTTTCCGGTCACCTAGAGGCATAGAAACTCGAAGTCTGTCTCGATTATCGTTAAGTGAGTCTATCACAACATTCACACCAAGATGCTTAGCACTTAGGATTTTGACTGAGTTTTGGGTGGGTTGGGTAGCCGTAGAAAGTTACCAACCCACACTAAATTCCGAAAAAAATTCTATAAAAATATATATATATACATATACATATGTATAGCTATATATACATTAAAGCAAGGATTCGGACGATTCGTATTTTGGTAGACACCCGGGCGCTGCTTAGTCTTTGTAGATTAAGATCTGCATATATTTCCTCTTATTGATAAGTAACGAAGTGCCTAAGCAATTACTTCTTGAATTCTGCAAGGAAATAAAGACTAGAATAAACCTTGCTAGGGACTAGTAAGGAGTAAGTATGGGGGTATGATAACACTATACATGGGGGTGATAATTATGTTGAATATGGCCCATCTTTAGAATAAAAGGCACAACATAAGTAGAATAGGAGCATTGCGTGCATCATGTACCAAGATTGCTTATAAACTACATTAATGGCCATTTGTGTAAGCATTTGTCAAAGCAGGCCTCAGATGAGCAATCGGATCGCACTAATGGATTCAGAACGACGAACGGAGTCCAACGGACTCAAGATCGGCCAAATCCGACATCCGAAGCTCCCACAATGGACCCAAGAAGTTCTGACCGTTGATCTGGAGATCAAAGGCCCAGATTGCGCCACGTCAGCCACGCCCCCGCGCTCGCCTCGCCTTTAGGCAACCGAGATCTGAGCTCCCGCCCGCGGTCGCCGTGGCACGGGCGTGGCGCAACTGTCAGCGCGCACGCCCGCACCAATGCGACACGCGTTCGAGCCACGTGGGGTTGAAATTGAAGACGGGAGACGGGCGCGGAGAAATTGGACTGCCCGATCAGCAGCGGGCGGCCAGGATCTTGCCACGTGGCGCGGCCGTAGCTCACGAGCATCCATGCACGCGCGCACGCTGGGCAGAGATGCGTGCGCACACGCTCGCCCAAGGCGCGATCCCAGCAAAGGCGAGGAAGGCTGATCGGACGGCTCTCGTTCAGCGGCCGCGGATCGCGCGAGGAGAAGGAACGAGGCGGGCGGCTGACCGGAGGCGAGAAGGCTTCACCGACGTTTTTGGAAGCGGTTTTAGCGACGCTCTGGATGTCACTAAATTCCCTTCTTCTTTTCGGAAGCCTTTAACTCTATTTAAACCCCCTCCAACCACCATTCAAGGTATTCACTCTCCCTTGCAACTACTCTACCCCTCTCTTAGCTAGCCTTAGGCACTCTTGTAATCGTCGGAGATGACAAGCTGCTGACGGAGCCTCCTCCACCACCGTGGTTGCCTCGTCGCTCTCCACACACACTCTCTTTCTCTCTCTCTCTCTCTTTTAAGCTTTTTATTATTTTTGTTGAAGCATGTATTTAATGTTGTAAGTCATGAACTACAAGTGCATGTTTAATGAAGTTATTTTCTCATTCAGTTGCCATTTTAATTTCTGTTCAAGTTGCATGATCAAAACAAAGAGCTTTCTAACCCTAAACCTTCTCTCTTTCTCTATCTCGCTTTTCAAAACCGCA
Organism: Thalassia testudinum; assembly: GCA_037157565.1. NCBI lineage: Eukaryota > Viridiplantae > Streptophyta > Magnoliopsida > Alismatales > Hydrocharitaceae > Thalassia > Thalassia testudinum. The sequence goes on from JAZHRO010000063.1 coordinate 104,654,306, forward strand.
CCTTTCGCAAGCAAAACTCTGCACTTTCCGTGACAACAAGTGGTAAAGTAAAAATCTGATTTTCACGCCTCCCTGAGACCGACACTCAGACTCACCTCTGTTTAATTATTTTAAAATCGACGTTGCAAGTGCGACTATAATGACACTCCTTAACACACATGCACAAAAGCACGTTACCCTCCTCTGGCCATCCTCCTCTTTTTAAATGCCGAGAACGTCTTTTTGTTTCCTCCCCGAGATCGTCTCCAACAATATTGGCGATGATGCAGTGCCACAAGTCATTGCGTGAGATTATGCTGATTTGGGTGACCGATCCGTTGTGGCCAGCGAGAAGGAAGCCAACGAGAGCCAACGCACTGCTGGAGATGGAGATGATGGTTAAATTTTGGATATTTGCATACATGACCTTGCAAAAATATATATGTATGAACTTTTTAACAACATATCTTCTAATTAAGATAGACTATTACTTGATTCTTTTTGCAATCTAATGATGCATGATTTAAATGTACTTAAGCCTATTAAGTGTCCAATAAATTGGACTCATCAAATACCCCCATGTCTAAGTTTTGATAGTCCCTAGCAAAAGTGAAAAATAATAGAAGTAACCAAAAGATTTCTTCTTTCCTTATTCCAAAAATTTAGAGATCCAGACAAATGTGAAGTGATAGTAGCCTAAGTAACGGATGCAAGTGAAAATAACCAACTTACATTTGCAGTTCGTACTTATCCCTCGGTAAATATTTCTATCGAGGTAGGCAACTACTTCCCTCAGGGATAAAGCAGAAAATAATCTGTAATTTGACCCCAGCTTTTTGGCTTAGGTAGGTGATATTGAGTTAAATGGATTCGTATTTGGTGGCACAGACTCATCTGGTGCTACATGTAGTCTAGTACTGCAGACTCTAACTCTCTAGACTAACAAATTAGTCAGCCCAGAGAGAGGCTAAACAATTGTGCTCTCTTGATGTTCCTTTGTGCTCACTCTTTTCCTCATTTTCCTTCTTTTCTGAGATCACATATCTTGCCAGATTTTGTAACTGTACTCACTGTTTGGTGGGCTTACGTGCATTCACACTTCAATTAAAATCCTAATAACCCTACAACTAACTTAGAAGTCCTCAGCCAATATTTGGGCAATCAGAAATATTGAAAAGTAGGTATGGGTCATATTTGATGGATCCCGATAGGTGTTTTTGTTGCCTCAGAAACATCGTCACATAATAAAAATGATACGAAGATAAAACTACAAACTTGAACTCTTTACTTTTTCTTCTCTCTCTCTCTCTCTTTCATATTTTTCTAAATATAAATGTTTCTTCTTTTTTCTTTTTATTTATTTTTTATTTTTTTAATTCAACTACTAAGCACAAAATGAGGCATACTTTTATTTATGAGGCATTATTAGGAATGATGATGGCCAAGAGAATATTGTGTGGCTTATTTGGTGAGAGTGCCTACTCTCGGCACCAGGAAAAGATGGATAGGACAATCGTATTTCTGACCTTTGACATTACTACCCTCCTTCAGCCGAGGACTCTATGAAGGATGATCGTAACCATCCACCATAGTCATAGTTTTATTAAGATACAATCTCTGTGTATCTGCCTTATTTGGTGACTCTCAGGAATTCACACAATGTTTGCACGTAGGAACAGAGAGCAAAAACTATGCCTAACTCTAAGGTATCATCATCTAATTACCCAGAACTTAAGAGTCCTTGCACTAGACTTAGCGCACAAGAAATCTCTCTATTTTCTTCTCACAGATATTAGGTGGATCTAATAGAAAATAGTATGCCTGACTCCTTATTAACTATCCAAGGGTTCAGTAGACTAAAAATGCTTATTAGTTTTCTACAAAGATCCATTACCCAGTCTATGTGCAAGTGAACCAACTGTACTGGATTCTAAATTTAAGAAACAATTTAAAAAGAAAATCTTCAATAAAACCGCCTTGATAAAAACTTCTACTAGGAACTAACCAATTTAGCTCAAGAAAACAAGAGTTTCTTTTTTTATGCACCCATCCTAAATGCATGCAAATATTTATAAATGCTAAATGCACCCCCCCATGCCTAAATCCTACAATGTTCCTATTGTAAAATTAAAACAAGGGCGAGAAAGGAAGGATATCACCTGGTGAGGCATTATTCTGGACATTGGGTTGCCTCCCAATAAGCGCTACATTTTCTGTCGGCAGCCAAGCTTATAGGGAAACTGTAAGTCTGGTTTCAGACAGAAAGAGCTAGGCCCAAAAAATATGCATAACAGTGCAGGCCCAGAAAATAGGTAGCCACATATGTTGGCAAGCTAATTATGCAACGTGATTCCAAATGCTCGCCAGAAGATATGAAAACAGAGAACCTTGTAAGCTACCTGGGGAGGTCTAGGAATAATAAAAGGAACATGAAAAGGGACCTCCCAAAATAGAATAAGTGGAGGATCACAAGGGTCCTCCAAAGCAGGAAGGGTTTTAAAAGATATAAACATAATTATTTCAAACCCTTGAATGGAGAGAATAAAAGTACAAGCATCAATCCAAGCTCACCATTCTACTCGAGGATGTACTGGCCTGATATGCTCCCCAAAAAGAATGTATGTGAGTATAGACCTAAGCCAAGGATCGATTAAGGAGTGTAAGGGTTGTTTGTGGTGTTGGGATGTAATGATTAAGTCCAATGAGGGCTTAGTCGGTGTCGAGTCCAATTCCAACAACGATTCAGATTGTGTATTCTCCCTAATAATTATTGCATAAAAATTCACGTCACCCTACCTATCATTAATGATCGGAGTCATATTTTCACCTTCCAATATATGTGAATTAATGGTGGACTCCAAATTAAATTCATTTGATGGCAGGGTCGAAGCAACAGAATCATTATCATTAATTTCATCCTTGGATTCTTCTGGTTCACTTGAGTTTTTGTCAGGGTGTATATATGATTCACCAGTAAAGAGAGGAGTTGGATCAGTATCCTCAACTATTTCTAAAGGAGGATCAGTCTTAATGTTTTGGAGTAAGCCTATATCACTCAATTCTTTATTCTTCTTAGGGCATAAATCCTCAATTGATGTGTATTATCCACGAGCGTCTCTCCTAGGCTTCTCACTATTGTATTCATCCTCATCCAATATCAACTCCTGGTTTTGTGGAGGATGACTCAAAATCAAAAGTCGGGAGGAATCCAGATTTCACTAGATTATTTATATCCTCATGGGGTAAGTCCTCGAATAACACATAATCCTCCTGTGATTCACTCCAAACTCTAAGGTCAGGTTCCTCCGTCAGGTTATCATCCTCCTCTAAAATAGACTCTTTGTACCCCTGAAACCAAAATTGATCCAATTCATCCTCCATTCCCTTAGGGTCACCATCATTGGGTGCATTTAAATCCTCAGAATGTTGGATGGTAGGCATTGATTCCCTAAGTTGAGGGTCAAGATTAGGCTCACTAAGGTTAGAATGGGGTTCCACCAGATAAATAATAGGGGAAGTGATATGAACAATATGACCTTGACCCAGGTTATCAAAGGTAAGGAAAATACTGTCATTAGGGTTAAGGTTCTTAAGAGGTACCATCTTCCCTTTCTTTTGACTCCAATATAGCTCGGGTGGATAATCACTAGGATCGTTCTCCTCTAGTGGTCGTGTCTCATGGGAAGAGTCTAAGTGATAGCTACTCAAAACGGGATCCCTATTGTCATTGGTTTCCTCAGAATTATTTTGATGATCACGGTTATATGGGTAGGGATCAGAATCATTAGTAAGGGCGTAGCTAAGCTATCTAATTTCCTTATTCAATTGTTGACTATTCCTCAACATCTCTCCCATAGACTCCATCATTTCCTTTTGTTGTTTTTGCATTTCTATCATAAAAGAGGAGAGGCTACTACTATCAAATTGGGGAGGATAGTCAATCTCAGGCTCTAGTTTCCTAAGGGTATCGGTCCAACCTCGATAAGGAAAATCATGAAGGGTGGGAGGGTTGGGTGTTTACATAGTAGTGGGGATTCCATGGATGGAAAATCTTGCTCCTAGGCTCTGCTCAAAAGTGGGAGCTATCGGGCCAGTACTCCGAGGATAGGAATATGAATGATCCCATGAATTGTCAATATACCCATCAAAGGATGGATACACTCGGGGCATGGGATCCTGGTTAAAATGATAGGAGTAAGGATAGTCAATTTCTTTCAATTACATGGTTTAACTCTCTTAGGACTTAGATTTAAAAGAGAAACTTCCTAGAGAGCTCTGTTACGCACACACCAAGCAAACACAAGGCAAGAGGTCCTTTGTTGATTTAAAATTCTTTAAGTCCTCTTCCAACTCTTCAGCTTGGCCAAATATAGTCAAGGCAATGTTTCTCCATTCCCACATAAGTGGTATAAGAGAAAAGAGGCACTTGAAATTTTTTGTCAATGACTGTTAAGAAGGTTGAGGTTACTCTTAGTCCTTTTTGGGTGATCATCAAGTTGTCAAGCAATTACGCACACTAAATTAACCTTCAAGTGCCCTAAAGATGTACACTTTGTTACGATGATATTCTCTCATGCTCAAGTAAAAAGGTACTCCATGGATGGAACCAAGGGATGCAAGTAGGGCAAACCCTTCCTTTGAGGTGTTGCATTAACGATGGCTCTTAACTACCCTTGAATTCCTTTAAGGGGTGTCCCCCTCCTTAAAGTATCAAGTCACTCGGGAAAAAGTTAATATCACCGTTTCAAAGCGAGATAGGAGGGTTTGCACTGATAAAGAGATCGATGCCTATAGCCTTAAGGGTCCAAGTCCTAGTGCAGTGCCTCTAGTGAGTGCTCAGTGCAGGAAATGTGCATTCACTATGAAAAGTAATTTTTTTTTTGAAAATCGCAATCAATTTATTCGAGTACTTCCTGTATATTTTCCTCTCTTTTCAAGAAATAATGTGACCACTTGATTAATCTTTTCAAATCAGTTTAAGTGGTCTTCTTTAATTATGTTCAGATGCAATGCATGTGCAGATAACTAATGCAGTAAGATAAGAAATGCATACCTTGCTCCAGCACTCTTCTATGCAAAAATGCACGCAATGCAGTAAGAAAATCTAGATGCTGCTCAAGCAATCCTAGATGGTCGTCCTATGGATATGTAGCTTCTAGCAAGCAGTTCGAATTTATTTTCTCTTTGTTTTTTGTAAAAATAAACGCGCAAACAAAAGATCTAACTACCACAGAAGGATCCTAAAATCTAAAGAATTAGGGACACTCCCCCACAAACTAGCCCCAAAGTACAAGGGCGAGAAAACAAATAACTAGGCTAATCCTAAAGAGTCTATTCTAAAATTCTAAATTAGAAGTCTAAGAGGAAGACTCCTCTTAGATGGTCCTCTGTGCATCTCCACGCATGTAGGATCAAGGCCCACATGCTCCTGTGATTATCACTGAGGTGTGTTGCTCAAGGTCGACATTATTTCTCCGCTACGCTAATCTCTTTGTCAAATTCCTCTCACAAAAAGATAAAAAAATGATCAGATAAATGCACAATTTAGAGTAATTAGAAATAAAGTCTAGTGAATTTATTGCGTCGATTGCCTCCCCAGCAACGATGCCATTTGAAAGAGAGAAATTCGCTTTCAACAATTAATATTAAGATAATTAGTCGTTGTATCACAAAAGGTGGTGGAAAATCTCTCGATCAACACAAAATATTTCTAACCACTAGGATCCGGTCGTATCCACAGAGAGGAACGATTGCAATAAATTCACGAGTGTAGAGCCATCATGTTTGCAGAAGTATTTGCTAAATTAATTTAATGAATATGTTGCCTTGAATGTCTCTTCCAATTTCATGAGAAGTTCAGGACTATTTATATAAATTTCATGTTACAAATCAAACTCCAAAAATATGTAGATGATGCATGTTTTGTGGCAAGTCATATAATTTTTAGTTGCATGCAAATCTGAATCCAATTTCAATTTTAAATGATGTGCATAACATAAGTCAAGCAAATTCAAGAAAACGTAAGTGTATCCTTGCAATTTCACTTCAATTTAATATTACAAAAATAAAAAATCCATCTCTCATCAATGGCATGCAATGTAAATATTAATTAAACCCAAAATAGAGTAAATCTTCCTCTCGTGCGTGTGCGAAGAGGAGGCGATGGTGGGCCACGGGAATCTCAGAGGAGAATAAGCACGACGAGAGCTTTTTGATGGAGGTGGTGGCACTCCGAACGGTGGCCGACAGTCTCGTTGGTGACATGGAGGATGGTCGACGAAGGTGGCAACTCGCCGGCGTGTGCGGGCTGCTTCCAACCTTCTGACGGGGTGGCCGAGCTCGTGAGGGTGCAGCGAGTCTGTTGGAGTCGTGATAAACACCAGTTTATCATCATTCTTATGCATTAAAACAAACCTAGCTCTTAGGATTTTACTCTGCAAATGGGTTTTTGGGTTGCATTTAGGCATTAACTAGGTTAGGCATGCATTGCATTTTCTTTTGTTGTTTTAATGTGTTTTTGTGAGTGTTAGGGATGAACAGATATACAGATCCCTAAAATCCTAGCACTCAAGAAGGCAAATGGTGAAGGAGGAGCTCAGACAAGTTGGAACTCAGCTTGATCCACCTCACCATAGCTGGAACCAAGCTCACTTGAACTAGGGTTAGCTCATCCCAGCTCCATTCAGCTAATCTCAGCTGAATGGCAGCTCAAGAGAGTTCATCTTAGCTCACCCTAGCTCAAGTCAGCTCAAATCCAGCTCAACCTTGTTTAGTCTAGCTCATTTTAGCTCCCACTAGTCCACAGGGAGCTCTAGCTAGCTCAGCTGAGTTGACTAGAGTTCACCCCAGCTCAGATCCAGCTGCATCTAGCTCCACTCAACTCCAGCCAGCTGAAGAACTCATCCTAGCTCAAGAAGCTCAAGTCTAGCTCTCGGGGACCCAGCTTAGCTCAAGCTAATTGAGCTAAGCTACCTTAGCTATCTCAACCAGCTCAATCCTCCCCGGGAGCACCAGACCCAGCTCACCTCAGCTCCATTCAACAGAAGCCAGCTCACTTTAGCTTGGCTTAGTAGCTAGCAAAGAACTAGCAAGCTAACCAGCTGGAGTAGCCCCATGTTGACCTCTTCAGCAATTGCCAGCTCCACTTCAGCTCCGGACTCTTCAGAACCAGCTCCTCCCTCCAAACCCTAGCTCCAACACCTCCTCCTCTACTCCACCATTAGCTAAGCTAGCTTAGCTTAGCTATGCTCCAGCTTCCTTGGCTTGTACCACCCAGAAACCCTACCTAACTCCACCAACTAGCTCCACCTAAGCTCCACATAAGCTAACCCTACTTGGTGCCAACCTAGCCTACCCACAACCACCAAAAGACACCTAAAAGTGGCGCCAAAACCACCCTAACTACCCCCCTGTTGGCGCCACTTTTCCCTCCAAAAATCCCCTTCATCTCCACCACACATCTCCCCTTAAACCCATTTCCACCCTCCACATAATCCCTCCTTCTAGAAACCTCAAAGTTAATGCAAACCCATGGCACCTCTCCATGGTTGGCGCCACTTTTAGGTGCCTCCTGACAAACCCTAACTACCCCCCTTACACCCCTTAGGTGGCGCCAACCATCCTTAACCCAAGGATCATCTAACCACCACCATCATCCCATCTTAGCCCTCCATTTCAAGATGCACCTTAACCCCTCATCCTACCCTATAAAAAGACCACTACCCACCACCATTCAAACCATCCTTGGCTAGCAAATTCACTCTCATATTCTACCTAGAGCCCACGCCCAAGAGAGAAGAAGAAGAAGAAGGTTAAGGGGATATTCTGCCCCTTTGGTGCCTTCCCCTCTTCCCTTCTCTCTTGAGCCACGCCATCCAAAGGAGAAGCCAGGAAAGGAAGATCTTTGGAGGAGATCTTGAAGGTGGTCCACACCACCTTGGAGGAGCTTTTTAGGGTGGTGCATGCCCACCCCTTGGAGGAGAGCATTGAAGGTGGTAGCATCCACCTTGGAGGAGCTCTCAAGGAAGGAGAAGAAGGAGGCCCTCTTTTCAAGCCAAGGAGAAGATAGGCTTGGAGCAAGAAGACTCCCTTCTTCACCAAATTTTGCAAGAGGATTTGTGTTTCTTTTGTTGCTTTTAGATTTTTTCATTTCTAGTAGAAGCATTCCTCTACTTGTCTTGGAAAAGAACACAAATTCTAGTTAATCAAATTGCCTTCTTTTTACTTTCTGTTGCAATTGTTGTTTTTGTTCTAGCACTTGTTTTACATCTTCTTCCTAATTACTCTAGGCCTCCACTTGCCTAGAGTGAGCTTAGGAAGAGGATATATCTATCTCTTAAGTTTTAGTTAAGTAATTATAGGTGTTAGTACTTTCTGCCACAATTCGCATTTTTCCTCGTCTTTTCAAAACAAAAAAAAATTACATATTTAAAATACCAAAAAGAAAGTTGAGATCTATTTTGTACACAAGAGAATTAATTTTGCAAACATTTAGCCTCCTTGGACGACCCTAGATACTCCCCTATCTAGGATATAAATTTAAAAGCGTATGCGAATTCGTGTGTTACAATGACATTAAAAACCCACTTTTATAAATCACGCAACTTTTCGCATCAAGTCGACGGCACGTCGAACAATGAACAGAGGGGCCAGCTGCATATGGGGATCTCCTGCCGATGATGGGTTCTTCTTTGTTGAGTGAAGTAGGAGAAGAGGAAGAGGACCATGAAGAAGAAGATGGAGAAGAGGAGGACTACTGCATGCGGGGCATTGCATGCTAGGAGGGTGCGTGTGAGCGTGGCTGCATGCGGGCATGGCTGCACGCGGTGAGGGGGGCGTGCGTGGTCTACTACTGGCTGCTGGCAGGAGCACGGAGTGGCGTGCGCAAAGCATGTCGACAGTGCATGGAAAGGAGATAGAAGGGGATGTGCAGACTGGTGCACAGTGTTGGCTGCATGAGGGGGGTTGGCTGTGGGGCAATTCACTGTCAGCGCACTGCCGATCAACAAGGAATTCGCGGTGGCATCCCGGTGCACGCTCAAAGGGCAACAGTGCACGCGGCTTCCACGGTGGAGAGGAAGGGAGAGGATGGATAAAGAAGATCCCCCCTTCTTGCCATCCTTTTCTTTTTAAATGCTGAGAACGTCTTTTTATTTCCTCCCCAAGATCGTCTCCAACAATATTGGCAATGACGCAGTGGCACAAGTTATTGCGTGCGATTATGCTGATTTGGGTGACCGATCCATTGAGGCCAGCGAGAAGGAAGCCAGTGAGAGCCAGTGCATTGCTGGCAATGGAGATGATGGTTGTTTTTTGGATATTTGCATACATGACCCTGCAAAAATATATATGTATGAACTTTTTAAAAACATTTCTTCTAATTAAGATAAACTATTACTTGATTCCTTTTGCAATCTAATGATGCATAATTTAAATTTACTTAAGCCTATTAAGTGTCCAATAAATTAGACTCATCACCAGGGGCATGTAAGCACCATGTGTTGATTCCGATGCCATGGGCGAGATTATCTCGAAATGTCGATTGCCAGGGCCTAAATTTAGCAACAGAATGCTATGGGTGGCACTATTTCAAATTGTCGAAAGCCAAGGTTCTAGGGGTTTCCATGGGCGGTGCTATCCTGAAGCATCAAAAGTTAGGGACCCTTCGAGGATTGATGGTGGAGACAAGGAATCCAATATAGACTGTGTTTAGGGACAATCTGATGCTGGATTTAGGGCAATATAAAAAGAAAAGAGAAACTCTCAAAATGAAAGATCCCTCTCTATCTCTCTCTTATCAAAATACACTACCAAACTAAACCTAGACTCGCTACAAATACGCACGGGTGCTTTAACTGCTGAGGTCAACAAACTTCTAGTAGTTTTTGCAGGCCTTAAAAACCTTCGCGGCAGACCCAAAGCTGAAGTTGGTCAGGTCTGGAACTTGGCTGGTACTTGAGTACCTCTAGGCCTATTATTGGTGTTTTGATCTGATTTCTAGGGATACGACTTAGTAAGGCATCCTGACTGTTACATCCAGCTTAGAGATCTAGTTTCATCCATAGGATTTTGCTAGGGATTAGAAAAATCTAGGCAGGGGGTATAATGGTAACACCAACATGAGCCTTAACTAGTCACATTTAGTTAGGATTGAATGTAAAAGCTCTTACCTAATCATCTGAGGGTCATAACTCCGTATCATTCTAATTTGAGAAGATAACAGGGAATCAGGGTTAATTCTATAATTTTAACAACACATTACAAACAAAGATAAACCACAGGTCCATTCAGAGGTTAATTGAAGGTCAAATGAGCTCAAAAGTCCAAAAAGTGGATCAACATTGACAGAAAAGGGGTTTCACACATTTCGAGGGTGAAAACAAGCACCAAAACCCTAATTACCAACCTACTTAAATTAAAGAGGTTCTGATCAGGATAAAATTAGTATAAACCTCCTAAAATTCATGAAAAAATATTCTGAGAGGTTTGGTATCTTTGGTTTGACCATCTAAACATATTTTGACATAAATAGAGTTTCAAACGAGATTTTACCTTGGTTTTTGCTCCTGCGCAAATTTTCCAGTCAAACTTGGTCAAAACACAAATCCAAGTTCACCATTAGATTTCTTGGGTCCAAATTAGGCTATCACCAAACTTTAGGCCCAATCAGAGTCCATCTTAACCTAGTTTGCAATTTCATCCCTGAAATACTTATTCCTCACATCCAATCCCCTAACTTTCGGATTTACTGCATTTGGATCCCTAACTTCTGATCATTCTTCTTAGAACAATCCTTGCTGCCATGATAATCTTAAAAGGATCTGTAGAGCTTCCCTGCTGACATTTAATCAAAGATTTGATTCTAGAAATCTCGATGAAAAATCCTCAAACTCTATAGAATTTATCCTCAGATCAATCCACGTCGATCAGGATCCTTCTTGAGGCCAATCATGGCTAGAATTTGTGCCAACAAGCTTGACAAACTTGATCTTTTCAAACGGCGAAAGCACCTGCCCAAAGTATCCAACTTGCCTTGATTGAAGATCGGTCCTGGTCCTATTTAAAGCCCTGCTGATCACCCTATTTTCTTGTGCATACCTCGTCGGATCTCCCCTTAAATTCCTCCTTCTCACCAGCATCGAGGACCACCACTGGAGCTCTTCAAAACCCCATCGTCGCCCTCTACCATGTATGATAGGCAGAGGGATCCTCTTCCTCCTTCGTCTGCAAAGCTTCTCTTGAAGCTTCAGCCTCTCCAACCTCCTCTTTCGCTCCGATTACTTCGTCTTCTTCCTCCACTTCTGCGTACCTCCAGCAGCATCTTCCTTACCTCCTTCCTCTCAATTAGTTTGAGGCTTCAACTCCCCTCTTCCCCAATTTCATATCTGGAGCTTCTCCACTCCTAATTACCTCTCTACCATCATCTCTGACACTGGCTACCTCGCCTCCGACTACCTTCACCGCTAGCATACCTCCGCCCATCACACACCCCATAACCACAACCACCAGCATTGCCACACCTCCGCGAAGCTTCCTAACTCCTCAATTTCACTACTCACGGCCTCCATCACCCTTCTCCATCACCATCAATCGAACTCATCAAAGCATCTTCGTCGCACGCACCCGACCACCCGCACCTCCAATTTCCTTAGGGTTTTTGTGCAGTGAGTAGCATCAGACATTTGTGCATGCTTAATTCTATCTCTAGGGTTGTATTTCTATCACAAGTATCTCGCCGTCGCTGGTCATCATCTCCATCTCCGGCCACCATCATCCGTTTATCATCCCAACAACTTCCATATCCAGGCAGTGCGGACTAAACATAGGAGCCCATCTGGGGCTTCAATTGAATGAAGAATAGCCTCAGTAGCTCCAATTACATGGAGCTTACCAGCAGCTAATTGCCCGAAGAAGAAAGTAGTGGGTTAGTCCCACATCATGGACTTAAGAGGTTCTGACAGCAAATAAAAGGATTTTGTGCCAAGGCCTCATTGCCTCAACACACACAGGGTGAAGTCCCCACGCACACCCCTACGCATGTACTTACACACGCTCACTCACAAGCCCTCACCCGCGAATATGCCCACGGGTCTGGGTTGGATCCATTTACCCGGTTACCTGGGTCTGACTTGGTTCTGAGAAAGAGAAATCTGAGGAGGGAGGAGGGTTTTGCACTGTAGCACCTCAGGATTCGTACCCTCCCCTCACTCAGTACTAGGCCCTTGTCCATTGTACTTGAGAGGCTTCCCTTATGCCTTTATATGCTGTTGTGCCTTAGCTCCTCTGAGGCCTTGAGGTTAAGGCATCTATGCCTTAGTTCTGTCAACTGTGGTGCTGTGCTTTGATGTTACTGACATTTGGTTACGGTTATTGCTCATATATTTAAGATTGAATTAGAACTTTATTGTAGGGTAAATTTGGTAGTTCAAACCACCATTTTAACCCAATCTTTTTGCACTTTGATACCTAACTTTTTGAGATATTCTTCTGATATACATTGAGCATTATTTTGATTCTACTATTCTTCTCGATAATTGTGATTAGTGATTTAATTGCTTATAATTGCTCCCAGCAAACGACCTCGGACTCACATTTCATGTTTTCGAGATTATAAACTTTAAATGTTGTTGCAATTTTCGTCACTATACTTCAATGCTATACTTTAACGACGACTTTCACATGCAACCATCCATCTTGGCACCAAAAGTGCATGGAACCCCTTCATGGTGGATGTCCACCAAGTGGTTCCATGCACCCCTTAACTTCCATCATTTTTAGTGCCAAGATATCCAAGCCATCTCAACCCTACACCACATCCAATGTGCCATCACAACCACCCATTTAGGAGGCAATCACCCCAACTTCTAGAACCCACACTTGATGCCAAGATTGAAGACACCTCTTCATGGTGGATGTCCACCAAGAGGTGTCTTGCACCCATTAACTTCCATCCACACTTGGCACCAATTATTCTCATTCCTTGGATCCTACAACCACCACCAAGAGGCCATCTTAGCCGTTCATCGAAAGGGCACAACTACCCTCCTCTCCACTCCTATAAAATGACCCCCATCCTACCATTCCAAATCACCCTTGGCAAGCATCAATTCTTCCTATCATTCCACCTATAGGCACCATATCCCATGGCCAAGAAAGGAGGAGAAGAGAAGATTAAGGGGGCAACCTACCTGCTCCCTTGGTGCCTTCATCTTCTTCTCTCTTCTTTCTTTTGCCACACCAAGGAGCAAGCACTTCATAGGAAATGGCAGGAAGGAGGAAAGAAAGGGTAGTAGACGTCCACCCTAGAGAGAAGCAAATGCAAGGAGCTATAAGGAAGTCTTTTTCAAGTCTAGGAGCTAACATTCTTGGAGTGAAAGCTACCTCACCTACTCGAGAGACTTTCTATTCTTTACTTACTACTCGAGAGACTTTCTATTCTTTACTTAGTTGCTTTTAATTCTTGTTAGTCAAAGCTTTCATCTACCTAGGGATTAATTAAGTAGAACCTCTACTTAATTGAGCTCCCTAGGTACTTTGTAAACATTTCTTCTTAATAGCAAAGTACCTTTCTTCATTCTTGAGTTTTCTATTTTCAAGTAGCATCTTTATTATTTTTTGTGCACCACTTCTCCTTTCTAATTGCCCTAGGCCACTTGCCTAGGGTGAGCTTAGAAAGGTAGACTTTATCTCATTCACTTAGGCATAGTTGAACTAGCTTTCCATATCCCAATTATTGAAAAATCGTAAAAATCCTCAAAACCAAAACACAAAATGAAGTGCAGATTTGAGTAGGCGAGAGAGAGAATCAGCTACTTGACTAACAAATTAGCCTCCTTGGATGACCCTAGATACCACCACTATCTAGGAATATAAATTTAAAAGCTGATTAGTTTTACGTGTCTCAATGACATTATTTACTTCAATTAACAAATTACATAAATCTCACATCAGTGTCATCCCAGGTAGCTTGTAAGGCTTTCTCCTTCCATTCCCTTCTAGGTTGTCTCCTGGCCTTTTTTTTGTATGATTCCTTGCTTAGTAAGGGTCATTCTTTCCTCATATGACCCTTCTTCTTGCAATTGTAGCAAATGACTTGATCTTCCTTTGGTTCGTCTTCATTCTTGCACTAATTCTTCTTATTCCTCAAGAATTTTCTTCAAAGTAGGACAATATCATCCTCATCCTCTTCTTCCTCTAATTCTTCTGTATCAATATAAGCCTTTAGAGCAATATCTTTTTTCTTCTTTCCTTCACCTTTATGATCTTTCATGTGCTCTATCTGGACTTCATATGCCATTAAGCTTCCTATGAGATCATCCAACTGAAGTTGAGAAAGACCTTTGATTCCTGAATCATTGTTGTCTTTGTTTCCCAATCACTTGTACATGATCAAAGAATCTTTCGTACTGGACCTTTGTTCTTGATTTCTTGATCGAGATTCCTTAAGAAGTTTACAATATATGTAAATCTTGTGTACATCTCCTTGATCCTCTCTCCCTTCTTCATCCTAAACAACTCGTATTTATGTGTCAGAAGGTGGATTCAAGTTTCCTTGACTTTTGAAGTTCCCTCATGTGAACTTCCAGTGTGTTCCATATTTCAAAAGTTGTTTTGCATGCCAATACTCTATTAAACTCTTCTTTTGATAGCCCATAGAAAATAGCATTCATTGCCTTAGCATTGTGAGTAGCCATCTTTTTCTGATCAAATGTAATTGCTACTCCTTTCTTCTTTTTTGGATGCATGTATTTCGATGCGATGACATACTATACTTCGTAGTCCATGGATTTCAGGAAGATCTACATCCTAGTTTTCCAATAACCATAGTTAGTGCCATAAAATAAGGGTGGTCTTATACCCAACTGCCCTTCAACATAGACTTCAGAAGAACACTTTGACATCATTCTACACTTTAAAAAAACTTTGCACTGATACCAAATGTGAGTACAAGACGTACCTGTAGGATCTTATAGGTTTACACTTGAGGGGGTGAATAGTGTACCAAGGCAAATAATATGAAATTAAAAATGCATTCCACAAATTTAGACAGATCACACCTTGATTTTATAGTGGAAACCTATTGAATGTGATTTCTACGTTAAAAGTTTGAGTTTGAAAATACTGTCGTTGCAGTCGTGTAAAAATCCATCAAACAGATAATTTAACCGAAACTCTAGTGAGTCCCGAGTCGAACACGAGCAGGCGAACATTTGATCAAAAATCACGTTGGAATTTATTGTCACAAAAGTAGAGTAGTTGGTTGAAATTACTCTACTAGCTATTCTACTTAAAGAATAATTAATAGAAGAGAGAAAGATTAATACAAATAAAGAGAAAATAGGGAGAGAATAAACAAGAATTTGATAACAATAGGTGCATGTTCATTACAACTACTTGCTACACTAGAAAGCGATAAAGGAGAAGGGGATGAGAAATTATCCTCCTTGACGGTTGCTTGGAGGACAAGCCACATTGATGGAGCACTCAGAAGAGGGTAGTGAGATGCTGGACGAAGGAGGACAAAGACGGAGGATGGAGGATGGAGGATGGAACAAGGCGACGTCGTAGTGGGATTCGCTTCTCGAACAATAGTAAGAGGACAACCACCGACGCTCGACGAACGGGGGTGAGTGACGCAGGCGGAATGCGTTGGTTTAATTATGTCATTGTAGCATGTGCTCGCATCGTCGATTTTATATTAAGATATGCATTTGTGAGTCCAAGTGTCGATCTTCGGGAGGCATAAAATTAGATTAGTTTTAGTCGCTTTGGGTGTCATAAAATGGTATCATGGTTTGCTTGCGAAAACTAGAGCGAAAGACTGAGAGAGAGTAGGGTTAGAGCATGCATTTAAAACATGACAATCACTTAAGGAGATGTGAACTATGATATAAGAAGTAACATCAACATATAGCATGCAATTAGAGATCGTTTACAACTATGACAATAGATGAAAGCTTAAAATAGTGCAACATAAAACTAGAGTAAAAGAGAGTGCAGGGAGGAGGCGAGGCGGGCACGGCGATGGAGGGGGGCTCCGTCAGCGGCTCAACAACTCTGAGGGCGGATATGGAGTGTTTGGTGGAGCTAGGAGAGGGCTAGTGTTACATGGAGAATGAATGAGAATTTAATGCCTTTGAATGGAGTGGTTGAGGGGGTTTATATAGTAGAAGAGGGCTTCCAAAAGAGGTAAGCGCCTTTAGCGATGTCCAGGATGTCACTAAATCCCTTCCAAAAGTGTTGCTAAATCCCCATGCCCACCAATCCTTAGGCGTGCCCGTTCTTCTTCTTCTCAAGCCATGCCTACACATCCTCAACCGTCGGATCCGAGGTGCGGATTGCCATCGGATAGCTGAGGGCGTGCCACGTCGCCCCCCCACTGCACCCGAGGTGCTGCCTTCGTGTGATCCGTGTGCTCACAACATAGGCCATCCGATCGCGCATCAACGACTGGGATTGCACACGACCGGGTGTGCTGGATCGCACCTCCCATGCAATGAGCGTGTGTCATCACATGCGTTTACGTTGAACGCTTGAGATAGCGCCGCATGCCTCCATTTGATCCATCCGCGCACACATTAGCAACTGAATTTCAACTGTGCACGGGGACACAGCCGGTGCGAATTGAACGTGCATCGTGCATTCATGCGATCAGTGCTGACCGCTGTGCTGCCTCCGTGCTTTGTCTCAGTTGTACGTGAACGCTCAGCCGTTCAATGGTGATTGAATGACCGAGAATGAATCTTGGCGTGATGAAGAGCACGTTGGTGAGGCCCGCGTGCTTGTGACTCCTCAGCCATCTAATCCTTGGATCTGACGGCTTATGATGCTTCTGTGTGATGAAGCGGGGGTGCTGCATCAATGGGAGCGCGGCTGATGGTGCCACATGGCCATTTGTGGGCCGTTGATCATTAGATCAATGACCATAACTTCTTGAGCTTGTTAGGGGAGCTCTGAATGTTGGATTTAAGCAATTTCGAGTCCGTTGGACTCCATTCGTCGATCTGGATCCATTCGTGCAGTCTGATTGCTTATCTGAGGCCTGCTTCAACATGCACTTGTACACATAGCCATTAAACATTGATTATAAGCAATCTTAATTCGTCATGCAAGCAATGCTCCCATGCCCATTATGGTATGTCATTAATGCACATATGTTCTCAAAACTAACTTTACTTGATGGAATTATCACCATTGGATGTAGAGTTATCAGTGAGAAGGTGGAGAATTTGTATTTAAGACTTTAATGGATAATCTCAGGTTTGGGACAAGCTCATGGAGGTTTGTAGGGGGTGAGAGAAGAAGAGAAGGGATGAAGAAAATGTGGAGGGCATAAGGCCTTTACATAGTTGCATACATAGGGGAAAAAGAGGCATTTTAACTTTCAACATTAAACTCTGCTGCCTTTAGTGATGGATACGTGCATCACTGTAGATGCACATCGCTGTAACCGTGTGCCTCATCACCGTTGCCCGCTTCTGATCCAAGCATCCACAACACTCCACATCGACCGGCTTTTCTCCTTCATGCATTAAGTGCTCGATTGTGCCTCATCACGTTTAAGAGATCTCAGCCATCTAATCAAGAGATCGGATGGCTTAGATGCCCTCAAGCCTCTTTGTCGTCAACTCAACGTGCACCCAAGTCAGGTTGGGCATGCATTGGCACGTCATCACCCATGTGCGATGCTATGCTTCCATCCGGTCACCATGTAGCCGCTGTCGATGTCATTTGATCACTATCCAACAGGCAAATTTCACCTGTGCTCGCTCGCCACTTCAATTTGGGGTGCGTTACGCTTCGAACCGACACCCTCTTCTCTACGTAAAGGCACGCAACCAACGTGCTACACGATTGTTTGAGTCACATCTTGGATTTAACATTCGTGCACTCAGCCGTTGGATCTCAATCCAATGGCTAAGATTGCATCTTTATCACTCCTTAAGAGGTGGAGTGTGAGGCTTGGTCAGTGTTGGGTGATTGGGATGGTACCATGTGGCGCCATCCTAGCCGTCCATCTTCTCTAACTTGTAGATGGTGCCACAGATGTCGGATTGGGTCGATTTTCACATCGTTGGGTTGCGATCGTCAATTCAAACCCATCCATGCAATTGGATTTGTCGTCTGAGGTACGGATTTACACCACCTTGGCCCTTGACATCTGATCTTTCTCAAACTACATCTAATGCTACAGAGGTCTGATCGGGGTGATTTTGGAATCGTTAAACTCTTATCATCACCCTGATCAAATTCATATGGTTGGATCTTCAATCCGAGGCCCCGATAAATGTTGCCATGTTCCCTGACCACAAAAAGAGAGAATTAACCTAAAATTTCTACAATCTAACCTAAATGCATGATAATGCATGTTATGCAATATTTATAATGATGAATGCTTCTATGACACTAGAAACATGCATAAATAGGCATTTTAGGTCAATTGGATGTATGCACATCACACCCCCATGCTTATCTTTTGCTAGTCCCTAGCAAAACTATATGTTATTTATAAAAGAATTGGGATCAGATTTCTTAGGAAAAAGTTATTTTTCAACATTAGGAAATTTTTACTAAGGACCTGAGCTACAGAAACACAACAGTGCCTGGGTGTCTGCCAAAATGTAGACCACCCAAGCCCTCACCTTATTCCAAAGCAAAAGCATCTTTTTCTTTTTCTTCTTTTTCTTTTTTTTTTTGGATTTTTGAGTTTAAGGTTTCGAGGGAGCTTTCTACAGCTACCCAACCCACCCAAGACTCAAAGAGAACTCTAAGTACTAAGCATCTTTTTATGTTAAGTGATAGACTCACTAATTGGCAATCAGAATGGACTTCGGGTTTCTACAGCCCTAAGTGACCTTAAAAAGTTCTGCCTAAAGGTTTATCTATCCGACTGGTAGCTTTCTCCCTACTTTTTATTTTTATGGGGTCAACACAAGGGCGAACCTAGTGTATATCTCCTAGGCTTATTCTATTTCTCCGCTTCTTCCTAAGTATTTGGAATTAAACATGCATTTTTGTGAGCTAGGTTCTGGACAACCGGCAACGAGCTGTTACCACCAACAACTTACCATCCATACTCATGCGATGAAGTGTGGCTTATTTCTTTTTCATCTTCTTTTCTATTTCTTTTTCTTTTCTTTTTGGATGTTTTTCTATTTTTTTTTTTAAGTAGGTGGCTTCCCTAATCTAAGATTTACTTAAAGGCAACAGGAAGATAATGGTCATATGGCTGGGCTCTGGACAACCAGCCAATGAGCCGTTACCACTGACAACTTGCCTACCATAGTACCCTAGAAGGTTCATTAGCTACCCAATTTCCGCTAAAACTGCCAAAAAGTGAGTTAGTGCAAAGAGTGTGTAGATGCTTAGGCATAAAGTTACCTCAAATCAGAGGGTGGGTTGATAAGTCATGTGCTTATCACCCCAACTTATTTAACCAATTAGAAAAGAATTTAGAATGGCAAGGACTTAAGAAACAAGTCCACATTTTAGTGAACACCTGGGCAGATTAAGCCCGAAGACCTGAAGAATCTAAGTATTCAGGTCGTATGGTATCCTTCCCTAAAGTTGAAAAACTCTAATACCCAAATTCTCTTTTCCTAATTCAATTTTTTTTAAAATAAAGTGAAAATAAAAAGAATCTATGGAGCTAACAAGACGATTCAGATAATGATAGCAACGATGCCAAAATGTTGAATGCGATTTCTATGCTAAAAGCTTGAGTTTGAAAACCCTCTTGTTGCAGTCGTGTAAAAATTCGTCAAACATATAATTTAATCGAAACTCTAGTGAGTCCCAGGTTAAATACAATGAGGTGAACGTTTGATAAAAAATCACGTTGGAATTTATTGTCACGAAAGCAGAGTAGTTGGTTGAAATTACTCTACTAGGTATTCTACTTAAAGAATAATTAATAGAAGAGAGAGAAAGAATAATACAAATAAAGAGAAAATAGGGAGAGAATAAACAATAATTTTATAATAATAGGTGCATGTCCATTACAACTACTTGTTACAGTAGAAAGTAGGAAATCTACATTAAAAAGCGATAAAAGAGAGGGGGATGTGAAATTATCCTCCTCGACGACTGCTTGGAGGACGAGCCACGTTGATGGAGCGCTCAGACGAAGGTGGTGAAATGCTGGATGAAGGAGGATGAAGATAGAGTATAGAGGACAGAACAGGGAGATGTCGCAGCGGGATCCACTTCCCGAATGGTGGTGAGATGACAACCGCGGGCACTCCACGACCGAGGGTGAGAAGGTGGAAAATTTGTATTTAAGACTCTAATAGAGCATCTCGGGTTCAGGACAAGCTCTTAGAGCTTTGGAGGGGATGAGAGAAGAAGAGAAGGGATGAAGAAAATGTGGAGGGCGTAAGGACTTTATATAGTTGCATACATAGAAGCAAAAAAGGCATTTTAACTTTCAACATTAAACTCTACCACCTTTAGTGACGGATACGTGTTCCACTGTAGACACACGTCATTGTAACTGTGTGCCTCATCATCGCCACTCGCTCCTAATCCAAGTGTCCACAACATGCCATGTCGACTGGCTTTTCTCCTTCATGTGTTAAACACTCGATCGTGCCTCATCATGTTCAAGAGGTCTCAGCCATTCAATCAAGAGATTGGATAGCTTAGATGTGCTCAAGCATGTTCGCCTTCAGCTTAATGTGTGCCCTCGTCAAATTGGTTGTGAGTTGGCGCGTCATCGTACGTGTGCGGCGTTGCGCTTCCATCCAGCCACCACGTAGCCGCTATCGATGCCATCTAATCATGATCCAACAAGCGAATTTTGCCCGCGCCCACTCGCCACCTCAATTTGAGGGGCACCATGCTTTGAACCAGTGCCTTCTTGTACACGTGAAGGAGTGCAACCAACGCACTACATGGCTATTTGAGGCATGTTTTGGATTTAATGTTCGCACGCTCTCAGCCGTTGGATCTCGATCCAACGGCTAAGATCGCATCTTGATCAAGCCTTCAGAGGTGGAGTAGGAGGCTTAGCCAGTGTTGGGTAGCTAGGATGGCACCACGTGGCACCATCTTGGCTGTCCATCTTCTCTAACTTGTAGATGGTGCCACGGATGTTGAATTGGATCAATTTTCGCACCCTTGGGCAGCTATCATCGATCCGAACCCATCCGTGTGGTTGGATTTGTCGTCTGAGGTACGAATTTACACCACCTTGGCCCTTGACCTTTGATCTTTCTCAGACTGCATCTGATGCTACAGAGGGCCGATCGAGGTGATCTTGGAGTCGTTAAACTCCGATCGTCACCCTGATCAAATCCATACGGTTCAATCTTCAATCCGAGGCCCTGATAAATGTTGCCCTGTTCCCTAACAAAAAAAAGGGAGAATTAACCTAAAATTTTTACAATCTAACCTAAATGCATGATGATGCATGTTATGCAATATTTATAATGATGAATGCTTCTCTGACACTAGAAACATACATAAATAAAAATTTTAGGTCAACTAGATGTATGCACATCAAAACCCTTCCAAGTAAAAACCACTATCTAAGCATCCTAACTTAGGATTTTTTGTCTAGTCGAAGCTAGTCAATCCACTAACGCACCACTTAACAATGAGGGTGGTACAACCTCTAACAAAACCTTCTTTTCTTTTACTGTTGACAAGAGAAATTAGGTCTCAAATCAAAGCAATAGAAATATGAAGAAATATACAGAATATCTTATGAAACCTTAGAAAATATTCAAACAATGGATTTTGATGCATTAGAGACTCGTGCTCTAGAAAGCATTGAGAATAGGTGTAGGGGTGTGAAAGCAAAAGAAAAAAATGAGCACTTTTTAATTTAGAGAGGATTTAAGAGGTGTGTTTTGAAATAAGGGTCTAGGCGCCCTATTTATAGGTATTTTCTAGCTGATTTAGAAAGTTTATGAAAATGGTGTTGGTCGATCAAAAAAGTTCTTTTGTCGATTAAAATGGACTTTGCTCAATTAAAATAATATTTTGATTGATTTCATGTTGATTGATTAAAGTATGAATTTGATCAACTTGAGGTGCAAAATCAAGATTTGACCATTGGGTGACTTTGATTGATTAAAAAGTAGGTTTGGTCAATCAATGTTAATTGGTTGGTCAATCAACTATATTGAAAACTTAGTTTTTAACCTAAGTTTATTATCTATCGAAGGTCAAAATGAAATGGTTTTTATTTTTGAGGTTTCTTAAATGTTTGTAGACTCAATAAAAGTAAAAATAAAAACTCTAGAAATATAAATGATTTCTTGAATCTAGTCTTCCTTAGTTCATAATCATTTCACTAAGAATTCATCATGATATAACTGATAATTCCATAATTTTACATCCTAATATGTGATAAATGCTAGTTTATCATCATTCTTATACCCTAAGAAAAACCTAGTTCTTAGGATTTTAACTTCGCAAATGAGTTTCTGGGTTGCATTTAGGCATCACTTAGGTTAAGCATGCATTACTTAATTTTTCTATTTTTAACACATTTATTTGAGTGTTAGGGATGAACAGATAGTCAAATCCTTAAAACCCTAGCATTCATGAAGGCAACAGGTGAAGAGGAAGCTCAATTCAGTTGAACCACAGCTAACTCTAGCTCATCATAGCTAGATACAATATCACTTGGGTTAGGGTTAAGCTCCATTCAGCTCATCTTAGTTGGATGGTAGCTTAGGGTAGCTCAACTTAGCTCAAGTCAAGTCAGACCCAACTCAACTTAATTGAGAATAGCTCATCTTAGCTCCAATCAGTTCACTAGGAGCTCTAGCTAACTCAACTAAGTTGACAAGAGTCTACCTCAGCTCAAGTCCAGCTACTTCTAGCTCCACTCAAGTCAAGTCAACTGAAGATGACCACAACTAGCTCAGGTCAGCTCTAGTCCAGTTCCCGGAGATTCCACCCAGCTCAACCTAGTTAAGCTAAGCTATGTAACCAAAGCTAGCTAGGTTATCTCTGGGAAGATTAGACTCAGCTCACATCAGCACGATTTAGTAGAAGCCAACTTACTTTAGCTTGGCTTAGTAGCTAGCAAAGAACTAGCAAGCTAAGCCATCTAAGGTAGCTCCTTGCTGTTCTCTTCAGCAATCACCAGCTCCAGACAACTCTTCCTCAGCTCCTCTTCCCTAAACCCTAGTCCCTCCTACCTCCTCCTCTACTCACCTACTAGCTAAGCTAGCTTAGCTAGCTTAGCTAAGCTCTCCACTCCATGGCCGTCCACCATCCACCATAACCCCAACCTAAACCCTAAACAAACTCCACCCTAACACTACTCTAAGTCCACCACCTATCCTACCTACCTCCACTCTAACTTGGCGCCAACACACCCATATCCCTTCACACCACCACCTCTAAAAGCCACCAAAAACCTACGCCAACTACCCCCATGACCACCCATATTTGGTGCCAAAAAGCCCTTCTAAATCCTAACCATCCACATACCCATAAAGCCTATCTTAGCCCTTCCTTCTTTGGCACCAACAACCCATTCTATAAGACCTCCCCCTTGGCTCCAACATTAGTAACCCTTCACCCCACAACCACCACCTAAGCATCCCTTCCTTTAGGTGCCAAATGATAACCACCATAGTATCACATAACCAACCCCCATAATTCATCTCCACCATCCACAAATCCAATGCCAAGAATGCTCCCTTCTAGAATCCAACTTTGGCACCAACCTTAACCCTTATCTACACCCTCCATCTACACCATAAATTCATCTCCACCCTACACCTCAACCCCTTCTAGAACCAACCACAATTGGCACCAAAACAAGGTGGCACCACTACCTTGAATGGCTACCAAATATCACCCTCATGTCCCTTGGTTTGGTGCCAACCAACCCTAGCCTTAGGATCCTCTAACCACCCCCATAAACCCATCCTAACCCTACACATCATCCACGCCAACCCCCCCCCCTCAACCACTCCTATATAAAGACCTACCCTACCACTAAAAAGAGGTATCTTTGGCTCCATTTTTGTCACACATTCCCACCTTCATTCCACCATATCCATGACCAAGAGAAGAAGGAGAAGAAGATTAAGGGGACACTCTGTCCTCTTCGTGCCTTCCCCTCTTCCCTTTTCTCTTGTGCCCATGCTAGCCAGAGGTCTAACCAAGCAAGGAGTACGTCCAGGAGGAGGATTTTAGGGTGGTTCATGCCCACCCTTGGAGGAGAATCTAAGGTTGAATTCTTCAACTTTGGAAGAGCTAGGGCATGCCCTATTTAGGGTTTACCAGGAAGGAGTGTCTTCATCTACTGGAGGAGCACTCTAAGGAAGGACTTGGAAGGTTCTTTACAAGGCCAGGAGCAGCTAAGCTTAGAGGAAAAATCCTTCCATCTTCACCATCATCTTTGGGATAAATTTTGTTTTGCTTGCTTTTCTTAATTTTTGTAGTAGAAGCATTCCTCTACCATTCTTGTAAAACAACATTTCTTCCTTTATAAAAGTTGCCATTCCATAATTTGGTTGCATCTTATTTAATTGTCTTTTCTAGCACTTTTCACTCCCTCTCTCTAATTACCCTAGGTCTCCACGTACCTAGGGTGAGCTTAGAGAGAGGTTACTTTTGTCACTTAGGTGTTAGCTTTAGCAATTTAGGTGTAGTCTTTTCCCACTCACTATTTTGTTGTTTCCTGTTATTTCAAAATCCTAAAAAAAAATCATATTCAAAAATTATAAAAAGAAAGTTGATTTCCCGATATCAAGCGAGTCTTTAAATTATACTTTTCCCTCCCTTGGGACGACCAAAATACTTTCCCAAGTACTTGATGGGAATACCATCATGATCCCTAACTAGCTCATTTTGACCTAAAAAAAGAGAACAAAAGCTCTTACGTAACCAACTGGAGGTCATAACTCAATGAATAACCAGTCTGAGAGAAAAGCAAGAAACAAGGGGTAAAACTATAATTTTACCATTGCAATGCAACAAGGGGATTTCTTAAGGACTAAACACAGGTCAAATGGTCTTAACAAGATAAAAAGTGGGTTGGTTCAAACAGAAAAAGGTTTCAGGTGAAATCTCGGAATTAAATAACTTCTTGTAACCCTAAAATAGACCCACTTAATTTAACAAGGTTTTGGTCAGGATAAAATTCACCTAAACCCTCTAAAATTAATGAAAAAATATCCTCTAGGGCTTAGAACCTTCAATTTGGCATTTAGAACCTAGTTTGACCTAAATAGGGGTCATATCCAAATGTTTGCCCTAAATTGGATTTTTATGTAAATTTCCCAGTCAAACGTGGTCAAACCTAAAATCCAACTTCACCATTGGATTTCTTAGGTCCAAATTAAGTTTTTACCAAAATTTGAACCTAAGGGGAATTCACCTTGACCTACTTTGCAAAATAGTCCAACCCAATTACATTTATACCCCTAACTTTTGAAAACTCTTGCAGACACCCCCATAGCTTCCTTGTCATTCTTTGCAATTAGGTCCCTCCACCATTACAGCAGAGGAAATCCTACTCCAGCGAGGATTCAAGGGAAACAACTCCCTGATTCCTCAAAGAATCCCTCTCAAATTTGAAATGGAGATTCTCTGAGATATCCCCGTTCATGTGAACCCAATTTGGAGCTCCAATTTCCACCCTATCTCTCATGCGAACACATGAGAGATTTAGGTCTTTTCCGACCTTCCATCTCGAGCAAGGTTGCCGTGCTTGGAAGCTTGCCTTCCAAGTACAAGGCCCTCTGCCAAGAGCTATAGAAAGGCCCCTAGATCCTTCCGCTCCTCTCAAGCTTGATTTGGCTTGAGAAAACCCCCAATTTTCCTCTCTTCCCCTCCATCCAAAATCCTAGCAAGCTCTGGCGACTCCTATCTCCTCCTCTCGTCGCTCTACCACAATACTAGTGGCAGAGTTGCCTTGGCCTCTTTCGTCTGCATCGTGCCACACCTGTGCACGTGCCTGCCTCCTCGTCGTTGCCATCCTCCTCTCACTAGGCCTTAGTCTCCGACGACGGCACATACAAGCCGTCCGCCTCCTCCGTTCCCCCCTTCATCTAACTACCCTTAGATAAGTCCTCTCTCTCTGCTCATTATTTTTCCCTCATTTAATTCTGCTGTCATGCCTCGACCTTCACAAATCGCCTCCATCTTCTCCACCTTCGACAGACCACCGGCAAGGTGCTTCCGCCATTCCATGCATCCACCCACCTCACCAGCCACCTCACAAGCTCTGCCATGACTCACTGATCATAACCCCTCTTCCCATTCACCGCCACATGCTCCCAACACATCCCCCGAACACACCTATCTTCATAGCCACAGGGTGACCTAGGCACGCACGCCCAGGCCGCCCCGGGCCACACCAACCACCGTGTTACCTTTGCCGTGTCAAGGCAAAGCTTCCTGTGTATTTTGACGAGGCCTTAAGGATGTTTTCTTGTGGACAGGGTATAGGTGCTCCACCGCCATTGAAGTAGGCTCGAAGAAGCTTGAGAGCTTCATCCGAGACCCCAGGCTTCAAGCTTCAGGTTCCAGACGGTGCGGACCTCCTTTACGCACGCTTCCATCCCAATAATTGGAGTCCAAGCCCCTGCAGCCTCTGCAATTCGCGAGATACTTGCTATGCGAGTGCCTATGAGGAAGGTGGAACATTGAGTCCTACCTTGGAAGTTTGAGAGCGGGCGCGGTGATATAAAAGGAAAAAGTGTCAGGGGATTATCGCCTCCTGACACGGGGTGAGGTCCCACTCATCCCCTCGCCTCGTCCGCGACCCCACGCCATGCGGACCTAGTTCTGACCTGACTACTCGTGCACTCCTCGCCCACCACCCACGCTGGTGGGCCTAGTCCCAGGCGTGCTGACCTGACCCGTTAACCCGAGAAGGCTCTGGGAGAGCAAGCCTAAGAGAGAAGAAAGAAGAGAGATTGCGGGGAGGGTAGTGGGTAGGTTTTGCTCTTAGGGAAAAAGAGGAAGAAAAAGCTAAGGGTGAAGCCAAAAGAAGAGGAAGGAGGAAGCCGCAGAGGAAGCCAAAGGAAGAAGGAGAGGCAGAAGTCTGAGCAGCTAAGGAAGAGAAGGCTCGGCTGAAGAGAAGAAGCAAGGTTGAAGAAGAGCTGAAGTCAGAGACAGAAGAAGGAAGAAGAAGCTAAGGCCAGAGCAACCAAGGACAAGAGAAGAGAGAAGAAATCAAAGAAGAAGAAAGAAGCCAAAGAAGAAGAAAGAAACTAAAGACAGAGAACAAAAGAAAGAAGAGAGAGATCAGAAGCACTATAGCACTTAGCATTTAAGACATCTGATTTTTACATCAGACGTCCATATTTTGTTTTGAGCATCTATATACATTGAGATTATCTTACTTTCTTTATAACTTTGATTCGTCATTGCATATTATAGATTTGAAAATTGTGTTCTTGATTTTTGAATCCCAATTTACTCCTTGTGTTCGACCTCGGATTTATATTTTTCAAGTAATAAAATTCATTTCTTTTCAAAGTGATTTTGGCTATACTATGATGCAATTATTTTAAACCCGATTTCGCTTCAACAAACATTTTAGCGTCGTTGCCGGGGAGCAACGGGCAATTTAGAAATCTTGATCACAACTTCTGATTCCATACTAACTTGATCGATCTCTTTTGTTGTGATTGTTTCAGGGGAGGAAGATTCAAAAAGAAGACAGCCGCACAACAACCACACCCGGGGCAGGTAATCTCTCATTAGCCCTTTCTCCTAATCCCCTCAATTCTGAAAAGGAAAAACAAAGAAAAAAATCAATTTAGGGCTACCTACTTTCCTAAAAATCAAGCTCTTAAGTTCACTTGAACCCTAAAAGAAAGGACCTAAAGCTCTCAAAGGACAAATAGGTAAAGTTGACCCCTTAGGTCAACCAACCTTGAAATTAGGTCACTTTTGCACTCAAAATATCTAAAGTTCAAGTGGAACCCTAAGCACCTTTGATCTTAATTAAAAGTGGTAGACTTAAGAGGTCAAGGTCCCCATTCTGGTCTACCTGGAATCTCAGTGACAAGAGACGTCGGGTGGGGGAAACCCTGTAACTTGTGGGGATGCTCTACCATGTAGGGGTCTTTGCGGGACTCTCCCTCTCTGGCTGCCCAGGTATTTCTCAGGTGGACGGCTTTTTTGACTAAGGGGTATCATCTGCCCCAAACCTCTATAGTCATCTAAATTTTTTGGGTGTCTAGATTGGGTCCAGCACATTCTAATCTCGTCTAATCCATCAGTGCATGTTTGGTAGGAGGTCCTTGAGACCATCCTTAAGACCTCCTTTAGAAATCCACTCCTGCCAAGGCCAAGCCTCAACGTCCGTGTTTGTGCAGCAACCCCACCACATATACCTCTCCTCTGATTCATCAGAACCAAATTCTCCTTCTTCCATCATGGCACAACCAATCAAAGAAGAGAACAACCTTGAACACCAACTCCAGCGCCTGAATGATCTATTCCAAAACTTTGTAAACCCACCGCAGCGTCCTATGATGCGAGATCACTATAATCCTGCTGCAGTGGAGATCGAGCCTCGAGTCCAAATCCCGGCAGGAGGTCCTGATTCTAAACTCAAGGCCAACATGATTCATGCTATCCCAAAGTTCCATGGGCTTAACTCTGAGGATCCCTTCCAGCACATCGAACAACTCAAACATCTGGCCCAGATCTTCAGATCAGATGTACAAAATTGGGATATTCTACTTATGAAGATGTTTTCCTTCTCCCTCATGGACAAGGCAGCTCATTGGTATCAGACTTAGACGCATCCGATCAACACATGGGTTGAACTCCAGTCTGAATTTTTGAAAAAGTTCTTCCCCGTTGGTCGGACGAATGCCTTGTGCCACCAGATCACTCACTTCACTCAGCAATCTGGAGAACCTCTCCATGAGGCATGGGGCCGATTCTTGGATCTCATGCGGAAGTGCCCCCACCATGGAGTTCCTAAATGGGAACAAGTCCAGTCTTTTTACCAGGGACTCCGTGAAGACATTCGATTATTCATCAATGCAACCTACGGAGGAAATATCATGGGTCAACACGAAGACACTGTGTGGGAGATGCTCGAGAATATGTGGGAGACTCCATCAATAAAGACTCCATGGGCTTATTCAACCGAACGAATGCTCGCGCATCAACAAATCCTAGGGGAGCGCACGAGACGTAGGGCCTGTCCGCATCCGTCGACTTGGAACTGATGGCTAGTCGGTTGGATAACGTCTCTATCATCAAAAAGAAGGTGGTCGAGTTAACTCAATATCTACAGCGAGCCACCTCTGCACAAAACCCGTTTGCACAGCCACCTCTTGGGAGGGAAACTGTGCAGAACATCTATCACCGATCTTCTTAGGGGATGGACTTGTATCCACCCCCGTCTGACTCCAGGATCGAAGGAAACTTCGATTCGATCTACTCTAGTTGAGGGAACTCTGAACCCTCATACTCTAATTTTCCCAAGGTTCCTGAGCCCTGCGAGGACCTCAATGCCATCCAGAATGACCCATTCTCCAATACATATAACCCTGGATGGCAGAATCATCCCAACTTCCTTTGGACGAGAAATACTCAGAATCAAAGACCACCTTATCAACACTGTCCACAAGCTCCTCGTCCATATCAGCCACCTCAGCCTTGACCCAACCCCACCTATCAATCTGGGCCAAACCAAGCAGATCAAATGATCTTATCCTTCAAACTCTGGCTAACATTCAAAAGACAAATGTAGCAATGCAAAAACAGCACAAGGACGAGTTCACAGAGGTTCGTAATCAACTCACCCAGATGGCAAGTTCCCGCCAACCTGGCACAGTCCCTTCGCAACCTCTGCCAAATCCAAATAACGTGCTAACCCAGTGGCACGTTATGAACCGAAATCCGGGCCACGCCCACATGATTTACCAGGCCCCTTCTATTCCATCACCCGATGGGATGGAAGTTTCGACATCTTATGCAGGATTTCAATAGCAGCCACCTATTTACCAACCCCAAACCAAAACCAAGCAGGACTAAACTCTGTAACAACCCGTAGTGGTAAAGCAACTCAAGACCCACCTTATCCAAGCCACTCTAAGCCTAGTAGTAACCCAAGCCCTAGGATAGTTATCCAGGACACCCCTGTCCCAGATCAAGAACCTGGACCTATTCTAGAGGAACCAACCAAGGTTCCATTTCCTGAGGCCTTGACCAAGGGAAAGAGGATAACCAAACCCGTGGCTCCTAAGGAGAATCTAGTCAAGCTCTTTGAACAGGTCCATATAAACATCCCCTTGATGGATGCAATCTGCTACGTACCGGCTTACGCACGATTTCTGAAAGATGTGTGTATAGCCAAGTGTAAGCCACGAACCAAAAATGGGAGTCCGATCATACTGTTAGAGCAAGCCAGCTCTGTAATTTTGAGCAAACTCCCACCTAAGGCTAAAGACCTAGGTACTCCCCTGATTTCATGTACTATTGGTGATACCCAATTCGACAGAGCCTTATTAGATTTAGGTGCCTCCATAAACCTAATACCTACATCCCTCCTTGACCACCTTGAAGAATCTGAGCTTAAACTGACAGAGGTGACATTACAGTTAGCTGATCGATCCATTAAGTCACCTAAAGGAGTACTCAAGGATGTCATCGTTAGGGTATGGGATTTCCATTTCCCGGTGGATTTTATAGTCTTGGATATGGATGCACCTGAAAACCCAAGGGATACACCAATTATACTGGGGAGACCCTTTCTGGCCACTGCTAGGGCCAATATAAACTGTGAGGAGGGCCAAATAGAATTGAAATTTGGGAACCAAACACTGAAAATTGACATCTTTAAGGCCCAACAAGGGATTAATTGCGGAGTCATAGAACAAATATGTGATAGCAAGGCCGTGGTTGATGAACCGTATATTGAGGACAACCTGATTACTCCTGATCAACCACAAGAAGATCAAAACCCGCAATCAAAGGAGTCTAACCCTGATCTAGATACACCCATAACTCCTTCCCTTACTCCTAACACACACCCTGAACTGCCCACTACTGCTGATAACCCCATTCTGGAACTGAAGACTCTTCCTGATCATCTGAAATACGTCGTTTTGGGTTCCAATCAGACGTTTCCTGTGATTATGAACTCCAGATTCACACCTGACCAGGAATCCCGTCTGATTACTGTTCTCCAGCAACATCGTAGAGCCATTGGATGGACTCTCGATGACTTGACTGGTATCAGCCCCTCTTACTGCACACACCATATCTACACCGAAGAGGGCACACAACCTTCTCAAGAAATGCGGAGACGTTTGAATCCTAATCTGCAGGAGGTCGTGAAAAAGGAGATCATTAAGTGGTTAGATGCAGAGATCATCTACCCGATCTCCGACAGTCGGTGAGTGAGTCCAATCCAGGTTGTGCCTAAGAAGGCAGGACTCACCGTTATCATGACTGAAATTGGAGAAGTCATACCAACCTGTATTGCTAACTCGTGGAGAGTCTGCATTGATTATAGAAGACTCAATTCCTTCACGAAGAAGGATCATTTCCCACTACCGTTTATTGATCATATCCTTGAGAAACTTGTGGAAAATAGGTTCTTCTGCTTTTTGGGCGGGTACTTCGGTTATAACCAGGTGGCAATCCATCCTGAGGACCAAGAAAAGACCACTTTCACCTACCCCTTCAGGACATACGCATTCCAAAGGATGCCATTCGGTCTCTGCAATGCACCCACGACTTTTCAGCGATGCATGCTTGCCATATTCTCAGATATGGTAGGTGATTATCTGGAAGTCTTCATGGATGACTTTTCAATTTTTGGAGCATCATTTGACGATTGTCTCCTGCACTTGGCCCAAATCCTCAAGCGGTGCATTGGCGTGAATCTAGTTCTTTCTTGGGAAAAGAGCCATTTCATGGTGCCTGAAGGAATTGTCCTGGGACATCTTATTTCAGAAAAACGTATCCAAGTCGATCGAACCAAGATGAACTTGATTTCCAAACTCCCTATGCCTAGCTCGACTAAGGACATCCGATTTTTTCTGGGGCACGTCGGTTTCTACCATAGATTTATTCCTGATTTCTCGAAAATCATGCGCCCCCTGGCCACTCTTCTCTCTAAGGATGTACCTTTCAAAATCTCTAAGGAATGCACTCAAGCATTTGAAATCCTCCATGACTGAGTTACCCAAGCTCGATCCTACAGTCCCCTAATTGATCTCAACCCTTTGAGATCATGTGCGATGCATATGATTTCGCTGTAAGAGCGATACTGGGGTAGAAATTGATGGGAAACCCGTGGTCATCTACTATACTAGCAAGACACTTGACGAGGCTCAGCATAACTACACAGTTACTGAGAAAGAGATGCTAACCGTAGTATTTGCCTTGCAAAAATTTAGATCTTATCTCCTGGGTTCCTATGTTATCATTTACTCAGATCACACAGCTGTAAGGCATCTCCTTGCAAAGAAGGATGCAAAACCACGATTAATCCACTAGATCTTCCTGTTGCAAGAGTTTGACCTCGAGATTCGTGACAAAGCAGGAAAACAAATTGTGGTAGCTTATCACTTGTCCTGCCTTCCTTCTGAGATCATCGACCCTTCCGGACCCATCATGGAACATTTTCCTAATGAGCACCTTCTGACTATCAATATAGGGCTACCATGGTTTGCTGATATAGTAAACTACCTAGCATCACATCAAATCCCGTCTGATTGGCCGAAGGCCTAGAAGGACAAATTACTTTCCGATGCTAAGTATTACTTCTAGGAAGACCCATATTTTTCCACATCGATGCTGATCAAATAATTCGATGATGTGTCGCGGGAGTGAAAATTCAAGACATACTATCTTTCTGACATGACCAAGCGTGTGGTGGACATTTTTCAGGTCACAAGACCGCAGCAAAAGTCCTCCAGTGTGGCTTCTATTGGCCCACAATTTTCAAAGATACATACAATCACTGTAAGGCATGTACTTGTTGCTAGACCTTGGGCAACATGAGCCATGGTGATATGATGCCTTTATAGCCGATTCTGGTATGTGAAATTTTTGACATTTGGGGGATTGATTTATGGGACCCTTCCCTATCTCGGACGGCTTCGAGTACATTTTACTCGCTGTTGACTACATGTCCAAATGGATCGAAGCCATTCCAACCTGAACTAATGATCATAAAGTTATCAAATTCATTCATCAGAACATCTTGCGGTTTGGGATTCCACGTGATATAATTTCTGACGGAGGGACCCATTTAACCAATGCTCAATTCAGGTCACTGATAACCTAATATGGGGTGTCTCACCGAATCTCTACTCCTTACCACCCCCAAACTAATGGTCTAACTGAGCTATCAAATCGGGAGAGCAAGAAAATCCTCCAGGTTACTGTTTGACCTGACAAGAAGGACTGGTCATCCCGACTTTTGGAAGCATTGTGGGCTTATAAAACCGCCTACAAAACCCAATTAGGTATGTCTCCCTTTAGATTGGTGTATTGGAAGGCATGTCACCTCCCCGTCAAGTTGGAGCACAAAGCCTATTGGGTAGTACAGAACTACAACCTAGATCTTTCTAAGGCAGGAACCCATAGAAAGCTTCAAATGAGTGAGATCGATGAATTACGCCACGATGCGTATGAGAACTCGTGAAGGCCTTTCATGACAAACACATATCTAGAAAGATCTTCCATCCTAGTCAAAAGGTCCTACTCTTCGATGCCAAGCTTAAACTATTCCCAAGAAAACTACGATCAAAATGGATCAGACCCTACCTAGTCCGCCGAATCTTTGGAAATTGAGCCATTGAGATCAGTCCACTCAGCCACGATTCGGAACCTTTCATCGTGAATGGTCAAAGACTCAAATCATTCATTGACTTGACCGATACAAATTTGGCTGAGATATCCTTTACCCTTCATTCTCCCTGAGCTCATTGCACCCAGCCAATGGCGTAAAACTCAACGCTTAATGAGAGGCAACCCGTCATTCTTGAAAAACCTGGAACCTTTCTTGACATTCCTATGTTGAATTCATATTGCACTTTAGGGTTCATCCATTAGAACAGCCGACTCCACCTCAGGTACCCGTACCCGAGTCTAAAAATCGTTTGCAACAGCCACCTCGACCCGTTTGCCCACCCAAAGCTTGTTCTAATGAATGAACTAAGTTGAATTTGAACCCACCTAATTTATAATGGGAACATTACAAATCGTAGGCCTGGGGGAGTATGAAAGTGCAAAATATCATGAAAACTCATCTCACAAGAAAAGATTTCAACAAAAAAATCACATATCACAAAAAATAACAAAAAAATGAAAAAACCTTGAAAAAGAATAAAAAACTGAGGGGAGAGAAAATTTTGAGGCCATACAAATCATGAGGAGAAAATGAGGAGGAAAAGAGAAAAATGTCAAAAAAAGGAACACAAAATGAAAAATAAAAAGAGATAGTCATTAGTAAGAAATTAAGGGATTAACCGAAGTTCTAGACCATATCAAGAAAAAGAAAAATGAAGAGAACTGCTAATGAGACACAAAAGAGATTAGTAGGAACGCTGATCTTAGGCCTCTTACGCTAGACTCTTAGGCTTAAAAATTCAAGTATCTGCTAAGATCTGGATAGTCCTCAAGAGGTTGGGGAAAATGCGAAGCGTAAGTATTAGATATAAGGCTTAGGGAGTATTCGGCCTGATTAACTGACCTTTGGTTTGCGGGACTCAATAACCTAAGCACCCCAATCCACATACAGTCTGGTTTAGTGTGCATAACTATCAAAACCATGCAAAAGCGTTTAAATGTTCTAAAAAAAGTTTCCTAGATCAGGAGCGGCCGATTAACACAAGTTGATTTGGATGAGTTCCCAACATGGAGAGGCAGGAAATTCCCTTCGAAGATGCGTAATAACATATCATCTCCTCGGTGCTTGTCTCCTAGGATATTTACATATCCTACTAGGAGCATGTAAGCACCATGCTGGTTTAAATGCCATGGGCAGCATTATCACGAAATTTCGATTGCCAGGGTCTGGATTTAGCTACAAAATGCCATGGGCAGGATTATCACGAAATCTCGAAAGCCAGGGTTTTACGTGTTGCCATGGGCAGTGCTATCACAAAGCATCGATTGCTAGGGACCTTTTGAGGACTGATGATGGGGATGAGGAATCCGATACAAATCATGTTGAGAAGCCAATCTGAAGCTAGAAATAAAAATGAAAAGAGAGAGAAAACTCTCCAAATAAATAAATCCTCTGTCACTCTCTTACAAAAAAAATGCACTGCAAATTGAACTGAGGCTAAAATATGTCTCAAGCATGGGTGCTTTAACCGTGAAGTCCAGCGAACCTTAGGATAGTTCCTGCAGGCCTTAAAAACCTTCGCGGAGGACCGAGGCTAGGGCTAGTCAGGTCTGGAACTTGGTTGGTACTTGAGTACCTTAGGCCTACTGTTGACATTCTAACCTAATCAAAAAGAAAAGAGCACTCATCATAATTTACGAACATCAAAGGAATTAATAGTCTAGAACATAAGTTAAAACCTTAAAATTTTGCTAAAGGACTAGCAAAATCTAGGCATGGGGGTATGATGGGAACACCATCATGAGCCCTAACTAGCTCATTTTGACCTAAAAAAAGAGAACAAAAGCTCCTACATAACCAACTGAAAGTCCTAACTCAATGAATAACCAGTCTAAGAGAAAAGTAAGAAACAAGGGGTAAAACTGTAATTTTACCATTACAATGCAACAATGGGATTTCTTAGGGACTAAACACAGGTTAAATGGTCTTAACAAGATAAAAAGTGGGTTGGTTCAAACAGAAAAAGGTTTCAAGTGAAATCTAGGAATTAAATGACTTCTTGTAATCCTAAAATAGACCCACTTAATTTAACAAGGTTCTAGTCAAGATAAAATTCACCTAAATCCTCTAAAATTCATGAAAAATATCCTCTAGGGTTTATAACCTTCAATTTGGCCTTTAGAACCTATTTTGACCTAAATAGGGGTCACAGTCAAATGTTTGCCCTAAATTGGTTTTTGTGTAAATTTCCCAGTCAAACATGGTCAAACCTAAACTCCAACTTCACCATTAGATTTCCTAGGTCCAAATTAGGTTTTTTCCAAAATTTGGACCTAAGGGGATTTCACCTTGACCTACTTTGCAAAATAGTCCAGCTTAATTACATTTAAACCCCTAACTTTTGAAAACTATTGCAGACACTCCCCTAGCTTCCTCGTCATTCATTGCAATTAGGTCCCTCCACCATTATAGCGGAGGAAATCCTACTCTGGTGAGGATTCAAGGGAAACAACTCCCTGATTCCTCAAAGAATCCCTCTCAAATTAGAAAGGGAGATTCTCTGAGAAATCCACATTCATGTGAACCCAATTTGGAGCTCCAATTTCCACCCTATCTCTCATGCGAACGCATGAGAGATTTGGGTCTTTTCCAACCTTCCAACTCCGGCGAGGTTGCCGTGCTTGGAGGCTTGCATTCCAAGTACAGGGCCCTCTACCAGGAGCTATAAAAAGGCCCCCAGATACTTCCGCTCCTCTCAAGCTTGACTTGGCCTAAGAAAACCCCCAATTTTCCTCTCTTCCCCTCCGGCCAAAATCCCAGCAAGCTTCGGAGACTCCTATCTCCTCCTCTCGTCTCTCTGCCACAATACCAGTGGTAGAGTTTCCTTGGCCTAATAAACGACAGTTTATCATCATTCTTATGCATTAAAACAAACCTAGCACTTAGAGTTTTGCTCCACAAATGGGTTTTTGGGCTGCATTTAGGCATTAACTAGGTTAGGCATGCATTGCATTTTCTTTTGTTGTTTTAATGTATTTTTGTGAGTTTTAGGGATGAGCAGATATACAGATCCCTAAAACCCTAGCACTCAAGAAGGCAAATGGTGAAGGAGGAGCTCAGACTAACTGGAATTGATCTTGATCCAGCTCACCTCAGCTGGAACCTAGCTCACTTGGACTAGGGTTAGCTCATCCCAGCTCCATTTAGCTAATCTCAACTGAATGGTAGCTCAAGAGAGCTCATCTTAGCTCATCTTAGCTCACCCTAGCTCAGGTCAGCTCAGATCGAACTCAACCTAGTTGAGTCTAGCTCATCTTAGCTCCCACTAGTCCACAGGGAGCTCTGGCTAGCTCAGCTGAGTTGACTGGAGTTCACCCTAGCTCAGATCCAGCTACATCTAGCTCCACACAACTCTAGCCAGCTCAAGAAGAACTCATCCCAACTCAAGAAGCTTAAGTCCAGCTCCTAGGGAATCAGCTTAGCTCAACTTGGGTGAGCTAAGCTACCTTAGCTGTCTCAACCCGCTCAATCCTCCCCGAGAGCACCAGACCCAACTCACCTCAGCTCCATTCAATAGAAGCCAGCTCACTTTAGCTTGGCGTAGTAGCTAGTAAAGAACTAGCAAGCTAAGCCAGCTAGAGTAGTCCCATGTTGACCTCTTCAGTAGCTGCCAGCTCCACTTCAGCTCCAGATTCTTCAGATCTAGCTCCTCCCTCCAAACCCTAGCTCCAACACCTCCTCCTCTACTCCACCATTAGCTAAGCTAGCTTAGCATAGCTTAGCTTAGCTATGCTCCAGCTCCCTTGGCTTTTACCACCTAAAAATCCTACCTAACAACTCCACCAACTAGCTCCACCTAAGCTCCACATAAGCTAACCCTACTTGGTGCCAACCTAGCCTACCCACTACCTCCAAAAGATACCATAAAGTGGCTCCAAAACCACCCTAACTACCTCCTTGTTGGCACCACTTTTTCCCTCCAAAAACCCCCTTCATCTCCACCACACATCTTCCCTTAAACCCATCTCCACCATCCACATAATCCCCCCTTCTAGAAGCCTAGAAGTTGGCGCCAACCCATGGCACCTCTCCATGGTTGGCACCACTTTTAGGTGTCCCTTGGCCACCCATAACTACCCCCCTTACACCCCTTAGGTGGCACCAACCATCCTTAACCCTAGGATCACCTAACCACCTCCATCCTCCCATCTTAGCCCTCCATTTCAAGAGTCACCTTAACCCCTCATCCTACCCTATAAAAAGACCACTACCCACCATCATTCAAATCATCCTTGGCTAGCAAATTTCCTCTCATACTCTACCTAGAGCCCATGCCCAAGAGAGAAGAAGAAGAAGAAGATTAAGGGGATAGTCTGTCCCTTTGGTGCCTTCCCCTCTTCCTTTCTCTCTTGTGCCCAAGCCAGCCAAAGGAGGAGCCAGGCAAGGAAGACCTTTGGAGGTCTTGAAGGTGGTCCACTCCACCTTAGAGGAGAGCTTGAGGGTGGTGCACACCCACCCTTGGAGGAAAGACTTGAGGTTGAGAGCATCCACCTTGGAGGAGCTTTCCAGGAAGGAGAAGGAGACCCTCTTTTCAAGCCAAGGAGTAGCTAGGCTTGGAGCAAGAAGACTCCCTTCTTCACCAGATTTTGCAAGAGGATTTTTATTTCTTTTATTGCTTTTATATTTTCCATTTCTAGTAGAAGCATTCCTCTACTTATCTTTGTAGAGAACACAAATTCGAATTAATTGAATTGCCTTCTTTTTTAATTTCTTATTGCAATTGTTACATTTGTTCTAGCACTTGTTTCACTTCCACTCAATTACTCTAAGCCTCCACTTTCCTAGAGGGAGCTTAGGTAGTGGACATTTTCTATCTCTTAAGTTTTAGCTAAGTAATTATAGGTGTTAGTACTTCCCACCACAATTCGCATGGTTCTCAATTAATCATTAATTGGGCATGGTTCTCAATGTAGGTCAAAATGGGTTCCTAAGGCCAAATTGAAGGTTCTAAACCCTAGAGATTATTTTTCTATGAATTTTAGAGGGTTTAGTAGATTTTTGCTTTTCCTCGAACCTCGTGAATTGAAGTGGGTTTATTTTAGGGTTACAGATTGTCATTTAATTCCTTGGAGTTGCTGCAGCACTTATCAGATCAGATCATCCCACTTTCCTTCTTATTAGGTTAGTTTGACCTATGTTTGGACCCTGAGTTACCTTGTTTGCAGATTGTGCTGGTAAAATTGCATTTTTACCCCTTATGACTTATTTTCTTCTTAAACTCAGAATTCTCTGAGTTAAGCCTTTCCTTGAGTTATGTAGGAGCTTTTATCCTCTGTATTAGGTCAAAATGAGCTAGTTATGGCTCATGATGAGGTTCTCATCATACCATAATATTTTATTCTTTTATTCTTTTTTTCTCCTTTGCACAGGTAACTCCTCCTACTACGACTCCACCTCCTCCTCCTGCGCATCACATTTATGCTATGACATTTCGAATTTGAAATCATTGCCGTGGCTACAAAAGGAGAAGGGAGAGCTGCCGTTGAGAGTAAGCCACCATCCTCGACCCACCACTGTGCAGAGCATTGAGCTTCTCCATTCCACCACCACTGGTGTCCTACCGCGAGCACAGGTCCATACCACTGCAGGCAAGTGAGGTGACAGACTG
The DNA here is from genome assembly GCA_037157565.1 of Thalassia testudinum. Taxonomy (NCBI): domain Eukaryota; kingdom Viridiplantae; phylum Streptophyta; class Magnoliopsida; order Alismatales; family Hydrocharitaceae; genus Thalassia; species Thalassia testudinum. Next base: position 104,693,704 of record JAZHRO010000063.1, read on the forward strand.
CTGCGCCACCATTTGGCTTGCGCAGATTACTGCGAGCACCTCAGCGTGCACTATCAACCTCACCGCCGTCACCAGAAACCAACATCGCAACCGTGTACCTTCATCTTTCCAGTCGGTTAAGACGTCTGGGAATGATCCCAGACGTCTAAGCTCCCAACAGTACCACCTCCATTTTCTTCCTCTTACGATACCTGTTTCCTTTCCACCAAAAAGAAACCAACATCACCTCCAACGCCAACAACCCACCAGTCGTCATCCTCTCCTCGCACTGTGCCTTCGCCACTCCTCTCCGTGTGCACAGCAAGCAGCCCCGGCCTTCACCCTCAGCTCACACAGCCTGCGCTACACCTCCAACCCACGCGCGTAGCCACTATGCACAACAGCTTCCCCGCAAGTCCTCACAATCTGCAGCCGCGTGGGTTACAGCGTGCAGCTAGCAGCTTCTAGCAACAGCTGCTGCATCCTTCAGTGCCTCCCCGCGTGCGGCTTGCAGCGTGCAGCAAAAGTAGCTGCGGCTGAGCTTAGCAGCACCGACGCACGCCCGCACCGCCTGCACGTCCACCGCCTCCATTCGCGTGAAGCCTTCAGCGCACACACCTCATCTCCATCTCCAGCAGCAACAGAGAGCTACAACCACCGCCGATCCTCTCCTCGCCACCGCCGCCTCCAACCACCGTTGGCCACGAGACCACCACCGTCGAATAGTCCTCGGCTCACTCAACCTCCGGTGAGCTTCTCACCTTCACTCGCGGCCTCTTCCTCGCACACGAACAAGGGGAAGAATTTCCCCTATTTTGCTACAGTAAAGCTACTATTAATATTTACATTCAGTGCCATTGTGAACTTTTATTATTATTTTATTAAGTTGCATTGCAAAATATATCCTTTATTTGTGTAAAATTGCTATTTCAGCATTAGCACTTATTGTTTACCTAATCTGAAAGTGATTTTGATTCGGTTTCTTGACTAAATTAATAGTGAACATCAGTTTTTAACCCTTGTGAGTTTAGATAGGCCATTGCCTTCCTGTGGACATGACCCGCTCTTAATTGAGTTGTTATATTAATTGTTGATTAGTCAATTTTTCCACCACATAGAACTACAAACGACACATCATTTTATGTGACAAACGACTTTAAAAGTGAAGAATTGACTCGTCAAATGGAGCCATTGCATGGGAGGTAACAAGCTTAATTAATTTGCAATTATTCATTTGTTCAAATTGATTTTTAATTGAGGCATATTTAACATGTTTTATCTGATTTGGTGCAAGGTACACATATTACGCACGATTGTCGCATCAGCCTCAGAAACGCCATGGTGGACCTTGTTCCACAACTTTGGAGGAGGAATTGAGTTCCACATGAATGAGGAAGAGCTTGAACATTAGTGAACTTTGTTGTCACCAACTGGGAGGACATCTGGAGTGATCATCTTCATCTCCGTCAATTTGTCAAGTAGATAGAATTTAGGTCTTAGAACTTTACTTTTCTTTATTTTCTTGCACTTACATTTGGTTTGAGACCCTTGTTCTGGGGTATATTTTTAGGGGTTTGTTCCCCGATTTTGTTTTAGGCCCATGTTGGGTAGTTTTTTGGAGTCTGTTCCCTCTTTTCTTTAGATCTAGGTTTTCTTTTGTGGGTTGTTTTTCTTCTACTTGTTTGTGCACAAGTAGGTAAAAAAAAAAAAAAAGTTACCTGCCCCTAGGACGAACCATTTAGGTCTGTATGAGCAGCCTCTAGATTTATTTCTCTGCATTGCATGCATTCTCACATCGTTGATTGCTGGAAGCAAGGTACGCATTCTCTTACTTTGCATCCTATTCTTGATCAAGCGTTGCATTTGGACTTAATTCGAAGATCACATAATTTGTCTTGAAGCAATCTAACAAGTGGTCACATATATTCTTGAAAAAAGGACTAATTAAAGGAGGAACATCTAAAAATCAAGGACTTGATTTTCAAATGTGGTGTGTGATTCAAAATTCAAAATCTTTTTGTGGTGTATGCACACTTATATCTTTTGCACCATGGCACGCATTTAAACACTCCTAAGTCTTGGAATGACTAGGACAAGAACCCTCCTACCGTTGGATTCTGAAGTGTTCAGAACTTGAGATCAAAGGTTTTGTAAATCCAAAGAGGGGGATACCCTGTCATGGATTTTTGGGGGTAGTTGAGAAGCACCGCAAAAGCACAGCTTCAAAGGAAGGCTTAGGCCTATTTGCATCCCTCGATCTTCTGTCTTTGGATTTGCTTTACCATTTGAGATTTAGGGAAGAACACCTAAACTCCAACTAGGTCTTTTTAGGCATTTTGAAGGTTGACAATAGGTGCGTAATTGATTGGGCAACTTGCTTTGTCACCTACAATTTGAACTAAAGTCAAAAGCCTAAATTTGTAAAGACCGAACAAGTCCTTTTGAATTGTGTTTGTAGTGCATGCTTGGTAGGCGTTCTCTTAGGAGACAACTTGTGTCTGATCCTAAACCTGAAACAATCTTAAGAAGAAACCTTCCAAGGGTAGAAATGGCCGGTCAAAGGAGCCTTAAGTAATATTTCATTCCAACCAATCAAACTGGCCCTGCACTAAGTAGACCTGGAGGGGACAATCCTTATGAGATCAAAAGCAGTACCATATCCTTGCTACCCTCCTTTTATGGTACTGCTAGGGAAAAATCTTACAAGCATATAGAGGAATTCACTGAGGTCTGTTTCACGATGAAGCTGCAGGGTGTTACTGATGATGCTCAAATGCGGACCCTCTTTCCCTTCTCCCTTAAGGACAAAGCCAAGTATTGGTATCACACCCTTGATGATATTAACACTTGGGATGCCCTGAAGAAGGAGTTTTTGAAGAAGTACTTCCCCATGAGCAAAACCAATCACTTTAGGAGGGAAATTATGAGTTTTCTTCAAAAGGATGGGGAAGCTTTCCATGTTGTGTGGGAGCGCTTTAATGACTTGCTGAGACTTTTCCCACATCACCAGGTACCTAAATGGCAACTGGTTGAAAGGTTCTACACCGAACTTAATGATTCGCATAGGCAAAATGTGGATGGTGCCTGTGCAGGAACCTTTCTATCTAAGACCAAGGATGAATCTTGGAACCTTTTTGATACCTTGAGTGAGAATTCTATTCACTTGAATTCTGCCTACATAGATAGAAAGCCCACTCTCATGCAAAGAAAGTTGGAGGCAAATAAGGCAAGGGACACCAGAATTTAGCCTATCAAATTCAATTATTGAATCAAAACATGGAAAGGCTTATGTCGAACCCGAGTCCATTCATATCTAACACCTCCACATCCCAAGCTTTCGAATGCTCAATTTGCCAAGGCAATACACACACCACTATGGATTGCCACTTGGCCTCCCAATTCCCTGAGCTTGTACAAGCTGATCTGAATGCCGCTCAAGGGTTCTGTCCTAGACCTCGTAATGACCATTTTTCCAACACTTATAATGAGGGATGGAGGAACCACCCAAAATTTTCATGGAGACAAGGTAATGTCTCAAATTTAGGGAATTATAAATCACAATCCTTTCAAAACCATCAAATGAACCAACCTATGACCTCTAAGATGGATGAATTGAAGGCAATGTTGAAAACTATGCAAGAAAGTCAAAGTGCCATCATTCAATCTCATGACAAGGCTATACATGAGATGAAATCACAAGTAGGACACCTTGTTGAGGCCGTTAGACAGAGAGAAACTGGGAAGCTCCCCAGTGCTGCTGATGAAAATCCTAAAGGAAAAGGGATTGTCTTTAGGGAGCATGCTCAAGTGGTGACTATTCTGAGGAGTGGGAAAGAAATTTCCAAACCCGATGCTCCTATAGTCTTACCCCTTAAAAAACCATCCACCTCAACTTTCACCCCCACCGGAGAAGACTTGCCCAAATCTTCTCTGCTTGAAATCACCTCACCGAAAGAAGTTGCCCCCATTCCACCCCTTACTCGACATGACAACCCTTCCACCTAGAGATCAAGAGTGCCCTTTCTAGAGCGCTTATCCACCTCTGGGCAGACTTCTGCTAGATCATCTAGAGCCAAAGATAAGACGAATGAGATCATGGAAACTTTCAAGCAAGTGCAAATTAACCTGCCTTTGCTTGAAGCTATTAGGCAGATTCCATCTTATGCCCGCTTCTTAAAGGACCTATGCATGAAAAAGCGGCAATCTAGGAAACGTGTCCAATCAAAAGTTGTCCTGCCTAATTCTGTTAGCTCAATTGTTCAACATGGCACACCTCCAAAACTTAAGGACCCAGGAGCCCCATACATCTCAGTAGTTATTGGTGACTTACAAATTGATGAGGCTCTACTTGATCTGGGTGCAGGGGTGAACATCCTTCCAAGCTACGTGTATGAACAACTTGGGGGAGGCAATCTGATGCCTAGCCCTATAATCCTTCAAGTTGCAGATCGATCACTTAAGACACCTCGGGGAATTTTGGAAGATGTTCTCGTAAGAGTGGAGGATTTCTTCTTTCCCATTGACTTCTTAGTTTTGGACACTGACCCTACCAACAAGCCAACCAAACCCTCCATCATTTTGGGCTTCCCCTTCTTTGCAACTTCGCATGCTTCAATCAATTGCAATACTGGGGCATTGAAAATGGGCTTTGGGAATAGGAAAATCCGACTTAATGTGCTTGATGCTTACAAACAAGCCGGACTTGAGGATTGTTCTCAAGTTGAGGTGATAGATGACCTGATTGAAGAGGCAACCCCTGCAATGTTATGTGATGACCCCCTTCAGCATGTCATGCTAAATGAGCATTCCCATCTCTTGGAGGAATGTGAAGGGGATATACTAGAACTTGAGGAATTACTGGGTGTTTCTACTGAATCTCTTCCCCCATCATCTCTACCTAAGGTAAATCTGCTACCTGAGATGGGGACATCTATTATGAAACCCTCAACCATACAAGCCCCCGACATTGAGTTGAAACCCCTCCCTGACACTCTCAAGTACGTCTTCCTAGGTGCCAATGATACTCTCCCCGTTATCATTTCGACTGTGCTATCTGAGGCACAGGAGGGAGCCCTGATTGAATGCTTGTCTAGGCACAAGGAAGCTATTACTTGGAGCATTGCTGACATTAAGGGTATAGACTCTACACTCTGCATGCACCACATTTATACTGATGATTCCATCAAGCCATTTAGGGACATGCAGAGACGTCTGAACCCTAATATGAGGGAGGTGGTCAAAAAGGAAATCCTGAAGTGGTTGGATGCTGGGATCATATATCCTATTGCAGATAGTAAATGGCTAAGTCCTATTCATGTGGTGCCAAAGAAGTCAGGCTTTACTGTGGAATTCAACGACCAAGGTGAGCAAGTTGTCACTAGACCCTCAACTAGATGAAGGGTCTGTATTGATTACCGCAAGCTGAACACCGCTACCCAGAAGGATCACTTTCTCTTGCCTTTTATTGATCAAATTCTCGAGAAATTGGCAGGGAATAAGTACTATTGCTTTCTCGATGGATATTCTGGGTACAACCAGGTTGCAGTCTTCCCTGATGACCAGGAGAAGATGACATTCACGAGTCCTTATGGTACTTTTCCATTCAGGCGTATGCCATTTGGATTATGTAATGCCCCTGCAACCTTCCAGCGGTGTATGATGTCTATATTTTTCGGACATGATTGATGAGTGTGTTGAAGTGTTTATGGATGACTTCTCCATTTATGGCTCGTCTTTCGACCAGTGTCTCCTGCACTTGGAGAATGTGTTGAAGCGATGTAAGGAGACTGGTTTAGTCCTCAATTGGGAGAAAAGTCATTTCATGGTACAGAAAGGAATTGTACTTGGGCATATTGCATCCGAGAGAGGTTTGGAAGTAGATAAAGCCAAGATTGATTCTATTTCCAAACTCCCATTGCCCACGAATGTCAAATAGATTAGATCCTTTCTGGGTCATGTTGGCTTTCATAGGCACTTTATTAAAAATTTTAGTAAAATTTCTAGGCCACTTTGTGACTTGTTAGCAAAGGAATCTTCCTTCAATTTTGATTCAAAGTGTGCCAAGGCCTTTCAAACTCTGAAAGAGGCCTTGATCTCTGCGCCTATTCTCCAAGCTCCTGATTGGACACTCCAATTTGAGCTAATGTGTGATGCTTCAGATTATGCAGTGGGAGCAGTCCTTGGACAAAGGGTTGAGGGAAGACCTCATGTGCTGCATTATGCCAGCGAGACTTTAACTGAACATCAGCAAAACTACACAGTCACTAAAAAGGAATTACTTGCTATAGTTTTTGCTCTGGAGAAGTTTAGGTCTTATCCGCTTGGGTCTAAGGTGGTTATTTTTACTGATCATGCGATAGTGAAACATCTCATTGCTAAGAAAGATTCTAAGCCACGTCTGATTAGGTGGATCCTACTCCTTCAAGAATTTGACTTGGAGATACGTGAAAAGAAAGGAATAGAAAATGTTGTGGCTGACCACCTGTCTCGCCTTCCACTTAATGACTCTCTTTCTAGAGACATTCGTGAGACATTTCCCGATGAAACTCTGATGGCGGTAACACCAACTTTACCTTGGTATGCAGATACCGTAAATTACTTGGTCACTAGACAAACTCCTGGCTCTTGGATGAGCAGAAAAGAAAGAGATTCATTTCCCAAGCAAGATATTTTCATTGGGAAGAACCAGAATTATTTAGAATTGGACAAGATCAAGTATTGAGACATTGTGTACCTGAAGAGGAACAACAAAGTGTGCTGAGTTTTTGCCATGAGCTTCATTCGTTGTGGACACTTTGGTGCTAAGAAAACTGCTTTTAAGGTTCTCCAGTCCAGTTTTTGGTGGCCTTTCTTATTTAAGGATTCTCATAATTTTGTTAAGGCCTGTATTAGATGTCAACGGACTGGAACGATTGGGAAGAGGAATGAAATGCCTCAACACCCTATTCAATCTGTTGAAATTTTTTATGTGTGGGGAATTGACTTTATGGGCCCCTTCCCGTCGTCCCATGGTTATGAATATATATTGGTGGCAGTTGATTATGTCTCTAAATGGATAAAGGTCATTCCTACGCATACAAATGACCACTCTATGGTTTTGAAATTTGTGAAGGCCAATATCATATCTCATTTTGGCTACCCCAAGACCATTATAAGTGATGGGGGACCTCATTTCCGAAACCACCACTTCAATCGGCTAATCAGGAGTCTAGGAGTGACTCATAAGGTCGCTACCCCTTACCATCCTCAGACGAGTGGCCAGGTTGAAGAGTCAAATAGGGAGATAAAAAATATTTTGGAAAAGACCGTTAGACCTGATAGGAAAGACTAGTCCCAAAAGCTCGATGATGCTTTGTGGGCATATCGAACAGCTTATAAGACCCCTTTGGGTACTTCTCCCTTTCGGATTGTGTATGGGAAAGCGTGCCATTTACCTGTTGAGTTGGAATATAAGGAACTTTGGGCTATTCGAAGTGTTAACATGGATTTATAGAAGGCAAGTAAGGCATGACTTCTAGAATTAAGTAAGCTTGAGGAGTTGAGGAATGATGCTTATGACACCTCTCAAGCTTATAAAGAAAGAACTAAGGTCTTTCCTGATAAGTATATACTTCGAAAGACCTTTGAGCCCAACCAACAAGTCTAGCTTTTCAATTCCAGACTTAAGCTTTTTCCTGGGAAGTTAAATCTTGTTGGGATGGGCCTTACATAATCACTAAAGTGTTTTCGCATGGAGCTGTGGAGATTAAAAGCTCTTCCTCCTCAGCAACTCCCTTTGTCATCAACGGTCAACAGTTAAAACCATACATTACTTTGGATGGCCATCTGGTTGACGAGGTCACTCTTGAGGAGCCTTAGCTCCTACCATTCTCCGCCTCAAGTAATATCTTCCTTTAACTATATTTGTTTTCAATGAGGACATTGTTTGAACCAGGCATGGGGGAGAGGACCTGAGGCATTTTGTTTATAGCATGTCTACATTTTGCATTCATTCATGCATTTTGCATTTAAAAAAATAAAATAAAATAAAGAGTTTTGAGCTTAACTGGCTAGGTCCTGCATTCTTAAGCAAATCAGAACTCTAGGTTAGACTAGTTGATTCTAGGGTCGAACTTCAGAAGCTAAGTGAGCTACTCGTTTTAGACCTTTAGGGTCCTTTTTGGACTTAGAAACTTAAGTAGGAGTTAAGTTGCGGTCCTCAAGAGGTTGAGGAAGGAAAGCTAGGGTTGAGTTAAAAGGTGGGGTGGTACCTGGAGTCTTGTTCTACCTTTTGGTTTACGGGTACTTGTAACCCAAGCATCCAAATTTCACACACTTGGTCCGGTGTAAGTAATCAACTTAATTCCTTTCTTAAAAGAGATTTGGTTCTCTTAGTTTTGACTTAGGAGAGGCTTGAAAACACAATTGATTGGAAGAGTTCCTACTGCAGGAGAGGTGGAGTATATACTCACCTTGAGGATGCGATGATAACATATTACCTCCTCGACACTTGTCTCTTAGGATATCCATCCTACTAGGGGCACGTAAGCACATTGTGTGGTTCAGGTACCATGGGTGGCCCTATCTCGAAGTGCCGATTACCATAGGCCTGAATTCGCTTTAGAAATCCATGGGCGATACTATCTTGAAGTGTCAATTGCCAGGAGTTCTTGGGGTCGCTATGGGCGATGCTATCTCCAAACATCGAAAGCCAGGCACCCTTCGAGGTACGGTGATGGGAACAATGAATCCGACACAGACAGTGTTGATAGCTTATTTGAAGTTAGACTTAGAGGAATCAAACAAAAAAATATGTATAAATATTATTAAAAAAAAATAAAATCCTTTTTCCGCTAACTCAAATAACTCAGACCAATGCACATGCACGGATTCTTTAATCTCAGGGATCAATAAACCTTAGGGTAGAATCAGAAATCAAGGAAACTTGTGCCTACAACTCGTCTTTAGCCGACCTAGTCTATAACTTAACAACTACCTGGGAACCTTAGGTCTAAAGTCTGAACTTAATATGTTTCTAAAGGAAGACCGATTAGGCTGGCTAGTCTGCTTGGAGTGCTAGGTTTTGCTTGATTTTGCTAGGGACTAGCAAAAACTAGGCATGGGGGTATTTGATTAGCCCATATTCGTGGGCTATTTAAGTATCTAAATGTCTAGACATTAAATTAATTTTAACATTTAGGTAGCATACATTAGGATGTAAATAAATTAATTCATATTTTTGGCATAATTGCATAATTCATTCATTGCATGCATTTGATTAGTTAATCAATTAGGTGAATTACTTGCATTGTTTTAAATTAACATAGAAAAGTTAAGGGTTTATGCATAAATAACCATAATATTATATTCTTTTTTTATTTTTTTCTCCTTTGCACAGGTAACTCCTCCGGCTCCAGCTCCGTCTCCTCCTCCTGCGCATCACATTTATGCTACGGCATTTTGAATTTGAAATCATGGCCGTGGCTACAAAAGGAGAAGGGAGAGCTACCGTTGAGAGTAGGCCACCATCCCCGACCTACCACTATGTAGAGCTTTGAGCTTCTCCATTCCACCACCACCGGCCTCCTACCACAAGCACAAGTCCATACCACTGTAGGCAAGTAGGGTGACAGACTGCTGCACCACCATTTGGCTTGTGCAGATTACTGCGAGCACCTCAGCGTGCACTACCACCCTCACCGCCGTCACCAACAACCAACACCACAATCGTGTACCTTCATCTTTCCAGTCGATTAAGACGTCTAGGAATGATCCCAGACATCTGAGCTCCCAACAGTACCACCTCCATTTTCTTCCAATTACGATACTTGTTTCCTTTCCACCAAAAAGAAACCAACATCACCTCCAACGCCAACAACCCAAGCTGTCACCCTCTCCTCGCACTGTGCCTCTACCACACCTCTCCGTGTGCACAGCAAGCAGCCCCGGCCTTCGCCCTCAGCGCACACAGCCTGCGCTACACCTCCAGCCCACCCGTGCAGCCACTGTGCACAACAGCTTCCCCCCAAGTCCACGCAATCTGCAGCACGCAGGTTGCAGCGTGCGGCCAACAACATCCAACAATAGTAGCTGCGTCCTTCAACACCTCCCCGCATGCGACCTACAGCGCACAGCAACAGTAGCTGCGGTCGAGCTCAGCAACACCCACACGGCCTGCGCGTCCACCTCCTCCATCCGCGTGAAGCCCTTCAGCGCACACACCTCATCTCCGTCTCCAGCAGCAACAGAGAGCTACAACCACCGCCGATCCTCTCCTCACCGCCGCCGCCTCCAACCACCGTTGGCCACGAGACCACCACCGTCGAATAGTCCTTGGCTCACTCAACCTCCGGTGAGCTTCTCACCTTCACTCGCGGCCTCTTCCTCGCACACGGACAAGGGGAAGAATTTCCCCTATTTTGCTACAGTAAAGCTACTATTAATATTTACATTCAGTGCCATTGTGAACTTTTATTATTATTTTATTAAGTTGCATTGCAAAATATATCCTTTATTTGTGTAAAATTGCTATTTCAGCATTAGCACTTATTGTTTACCTAATCTGAAAGTGATTTTGATTCGGTTTCTTGACTAAATTAATAGTGAACATCAGTTTTTAACCCTTGTGAGTTTAGATAGGCCATTGCCTTCTTGTGGACACAACCCGCTCCTAATTGAGTGGTTATATTAATTGTTGATTAGTCGATTTTTCCACCACATAGAACTACAAATGATGCATCATTTTATGTGACAAACAACTTTAAAAGTGAAGAATTGACTCGTCAACGATCTTCAAATGATCACTCAAAATCTCAACCAGATGCATAACAATCAAAAGAAAATTGAGGAAAGACTGGCCACATTAACCCAAGCTCCACACAGTCCACATCTAACCCAACCTAGCTTTCCACGAAGAGAAAATTTGCACAATCTCAACACTACTCCTGCTAATTATTACCAGTATTCTATGGTTGCCCATGATTCACTGGGGAATTACAACAATCCATATCTTAACCCCACTGAAAATATTTCTACCATCTAGGAGCCCTTTAAAAATTCTTCCAATGGGAAATATTACCCGAACTACTCCTGGAATAATCAGGTTCCTTCCCAACCAGATCATTTTAATGGGTATGGGTCGAATCCAACCTTTCATCCTAGGCCAACCGAATAAGACATCAATGCCCAGATGATGCGAACCCTGCAGGAAATGCAAACAAAAATGACAGAAGTAACATGCACCATCACAAATTTGAACAATCAGATTGGGGTTACTCCCACGCAAAGACCTACAGGACATCTTCCATCCCAACCCATGCCCAACCCTAATCACCAAAGGAACCAATATCCAGGCAGAAACCACACTACTCGAATCAGCCTCCTACTAATCCACCACCTCAGCAGCCTCCCAGGTTTCCGCAACCACAGGCCCCCCCACCTCCTTCAAATAATAATCTGACTACACATGAAATTACATTGAGGAGTGGGAAAACCACCACTGATCCCGGGACTTCACACAAACCTGGTGAAATCCCCATCACTGTGCAAATTGACTCCCCACCTCCCCATCGGGAATAAAAAGAAATACAAAAAATCTCAAGACACAATTCCTATCCCTTTCCCACAAGCTCTCCACCCCACCACCAACAGAAAAAAGAAATCTGAGCCCACCACAGAAGAACTCATGGATCTATTTGGGCAAGTTCAAATCAATATTCCTCTCCTAGATGCCATCAAATATATACCTGCCTATGCCAAAGGAGATCTGTACTTCTAAAAGGCAGGCCAAAAATCTAGGATAGGTGCATCTTTCGGAGACAGTAAGCTCTGTCATACAGAGCAAGCTGCCTCCTAAGATGAAAGATCCAGGGGTGTCTTTAATTTCAGTAATTATTGATGATACTACCTTTAATCATGCCCTCCTTGATCTTGGTGCCTCAGTTAATATTATTCCCATGATTTTATTTAAAGAATTTCATATCGGCAAATTAAAACCCGTTGAGGTTACCCTGCAATTAGCCGACCGATCTACAATCAAACCTCGTGGGATTGTCGAGGATGTTTTGGTCAAGGTCTAGAATTATGTCTTTTCTGCAAACTTTCTGGTCCGTGACATTGAGGTACCCGAATCCTTACTAGACTCCCCAATAATCCTTGGATGCCCCTTTTTGGCTACTGCAAAGGCAAATATCAATTGCGACACAGGAAAAATGGATATCACTTGCGCTGGCCAAACTATCACTTTAGATATTTTCAAATCCTCCAAGAGATTTTATGATGATAACTTTTTTTAAGACTCAAATACGGAAATTTCCAATATGGTCGAGGAGACAATGTTGATAGATACCCTTATCGACCACAATTTTTTTGAGGACTCTGATTTAGAATCAGTGGTCGACGAAATCTATGATCTGGAGACTTGTCTTGACCCCAAATCCATTTCTGATGCACCCCCTGATCACCCTAACCCACCCACTATTCCCGCACCCCACTTTTCAACACTAACTTCACCTAATCCTCACCACCCCTTCCCCGACTCCTTTCTTTTGGACCTACCACCAGCCTCGCCTGAGTTTGGCATCCAACCTGATTTGAGACCATGGCCAGACTCGAGCTACACTTATCATTTTCCATCCAACTTTGATCCCAGTATTGCTTCTAATCAATTTTTTAGGGATCTAGAAGAAGACACATTTTTTGCAGGCATCCAAGTGTCCAACTATTTACATGATTTTCCGTCTTCCATGCATACCTTCACGCCTGGTTGAATGGCGTAAAAGATAGCACTGGATGGGAGGTAACCCATCATTTTTTTTCCTGCTTTCCTTTTTCCTTTCATTTTCCAGGTTTTGACCATCCCAAACCCGACCGTTCTTCATTAAGGTGATCCCTTTTTCCTCCTAATGTATGAGGACATTGCATATCTTAAGCATGGCGGGGTGTTTTTAAAAATTTAATGATCGATTTAGGATTTTCAAAACCTAAAAGCATGCATTTTTCTTTAGTTTATTTCCTGCTTGCATACCCAAAAAAATAAAAATGTTGAAAACCTTTTAAGGAAAAATTTTGAAATTGGGATTAAGGTCGAAAAACTCACTTTTGGTACAATGGGATTTAATCTTTAACAAACTAGGAATGAGGATGTGGATCTGATCATTAGAATTTCAGGGTCTATTTTAGACTAGATCAGATATCCTTCTCTAAAAATTTCACCTGAACTATGATAGTTCAGGTGACTTGATCCTATTTTGCAATGTGGAAAGTATTTGGCTTAGTTTCTGATTCAAAAATTGCATGTCTTGAGGAGCTTCTTGTATCAATTTTCACACACAAGCCAACACTTAAAAACAACTAAAAATTTGAAAAACTCCCTTGTTTGGACTTAGTAAAAGTCTGAAGCAGATCATTGGTCTGAGTTCCCACCGCTGAGGAGGAAAATGCCTCCTTTGAGGATGCGATGTCAACATGTTATCGCCTTGGCACTGCTCCATATCTATATCTTTAGATGGAGCATTAAAGCGCATTTTAGTAGCTCAAGTGTCTTGGACGGTGCTCTACTTATAGTGTCGGAGCAAGAGCTTGAGTTTACTTGGAGTGCCCCTTTACACCGCATTGTGTTTTGGGGTTGTGAGCTCCTGGGTGGTGTCATGGACAGTGCTATCCCAAAGTACTAGTGCTAGAGCCCCCTCGAGGATTAGTAACGGGAATGATGATCCCGTCACATCTGTTGTAAGACTAAGCTAAAAATGAGCATGGGAAAATAAATAAATAAATAAATAAATTAACACACCCTTAAAAATGTTGACTTTTCACAAGCACGGACACAAGGTTTTAAAGGATTTTTCAAGTTGCAAATTAGATTCATGAGCCAGAAAAATCCTAGAAACAAAAATTTCAAGTCATCTAAATTAACAAGGGGTAAATTGTAAATTTTCTAGAGGATATATTGATCCCCTTTTGTCTAATGGTTGGATCCAAAAATAAATCCTGATGATTATCCTTAACAAATCCTGTGCCTCCTGTGTTTAGATCAACCAAGGTCCCTTAATCTTTTTCTCCTCAAAAGTCAAAAAAATTAGATTTAACAAAAATTCTATTTTCCAAAAAATTAAAGTTTTGCTAAGAAACTAGCAAAAGATAAACATGGGGGTGTGATAAACGATAGTTTATCATCATTCTTATGTATTAAAACAAACCTAGCTATTACAGTTTTGCTCCGCAAATAGGCTTTTGGGCTACATTTAGGCATTAACTAGGTTAGGCATGCATTGCATTTTCTTTTGTTGTTTTAATGTATTTTTGTGAGTGTTAGGGATGAACAGATACATAGATCCCTAAAACCCTAGCACTCAAGAAGGCAAATGGTGAAGGAGGAGCTCAGACTAACTGGAACTCAGCTTGATCCAGCTCACCTTAGCTGGAACCTAGCTCACTTGGACAAGGCATAGCTCATCCCAGCTCCATTTAGCTAATCTCAGCTGAAAGGCAGCTCAAGAGAGCTCATCTTAGCTCACCCTAGCTCAGGTCCACTCAGATCCAGCTCAACCAAGTTGAGTCTAGCTCATCGCAGCTCCCATTAGTCAACAGGGAGCTCTAGCTAGCTTAGCTGAGTTGACTGGAGTTCACCCCAGCTCAGATCTAGCTACATCCAGCTCCACTCAACTCCAACCAACTGAAGAAGAACTCATCACAGCTTAGGAAGCTCAAGTCCAGCTCCCGGGGACTCAGCTTAGCTCAACTTGGTTGAGCTAAGCTACCTTAGCTGTCTCAACCAGCTCAATCCTCCCAGGGGGCACCAGACCCAGGTCACCTCAGCTCCATTCAACAGAAGCTGACTCACTTTAGCTTGGCTTAGTAGCTAGCAAAGAACTAGCAAGCTAAGCCAGCTAGAGTAGCCCCATGTTGACCTCTTCAGTAGCTGCCAGCTCCACTTCAGCTCCAGATTCTTCAGATCTAGCTCCTCCCTCCAAACCCTAGCTCCAACACCTCCTCCTCTACTCCACCATTAGCTAAGATAGCTTAGCATAGCTTAGCTTAGCTATGCTCTAGCTCCCTTGGCTTTTACCACCTAAAAACCCTACCTAACAACTCCACCAACTAGCTCCACCAAAGCTCCACATAAGCTAACCCTACTTGGCGCCAACCTAGCCTACCCACTACCTCCAAAAGATACCATAAAGTGGCTCCAAAACCACCCTAACTACCTCCTTGTTGGCGCCACTTTTTCCCTCCAAAAACCCCCTTCATCTCCACCACACATCTTCCCTTAAACCCATCTCCACCATCCACATAATCCCCCCTTCTAGAAGCCTAGAAGTTGGCGCCAACCCATGGCACCTCTCCATGGTTGGCACCACTCTTAGGTGTCCCTTGGCCACCCATAACTACCCCCCTTACACCCCTTAGGTGGCACCAACCATCCTTAACCCTAGGATCACCTAACCACCTCCATCCTCCCATCTTAGCCCTCCATTTCAAGAGTCACCTTAACCCCTCATCCTACCCTATAAAAAGACCACTACCCACCACCATTCAAATCATCCTTGGCTAGCAAATTTCCTCTCATACTCTACCTAGAGCCCATGCCCAAGAGAGAAGAAGAAGAAGAAGATTAAGGGGATAGTCTGTCCCTTTGGTGCCTTCCCCTCTTCCTTTCTCTCTTATGCCCAAGCCAGCCAAAGGAGGAGCCAGGCAAGGAAGACCTTTGGAGGTCTTGAAGGTGGTCCACTCCACCTTAGAGGAGAGCTTGAGGGTGGTGCACACCCACCCTTGGAGGAAAGACTTGAGGTGGAGAGCATCCACCTTGGAGGAGCTTTCCAGGAAGGAGAAGGAGACCCTCTTTTCAAGCCAAGGAGTAGCTAGGCTTGGAGCAAGAAGCTCCCTTCTTCAACAGATTTTGCAAGAGGATTTGTGTTTCTTTTATTGCTTTTATATTTTCCATTTCTACTAGAATCATTCCTCTACTTGTCTTTGTAGAGAACACAAATTCTGATTAATTGAATTGCCTTCTTTTTTAATTTCTTATTGCAATTGTTACCTTTGTTCTAGCACTTGTTTAACTTTCACTCCCTAATTACTCTAGGCCTCCAATTGCCTAGAGGGAGCTTAGGTAGTGGACATTTTTTATGTCTTAAGTTTTAGCTAAGTAATTATAGGTGTTAGTACTTCCCGTCACAATTCACATTTTTCCCTCATCATTTCAAAACAAAAAAATTACATATTTAAAATACCAAAAAGAAAGTTGAGCTTTATTTTCTAAGCAAGAGAGTTCATTGGCAAGCAACCCGCCTCCTTGGACGAACCTAGATACTTCCCTATCTAGGAATATAAATTTAAAAGCGTATGCGAATTCATGTGTTACAACAACATTAAAAACTCATTTTTACAAATCACATGATTTTTCGCACCACTTTTCCTCTCTTCCTCTCCTGTCAAAATCCCAGCAAGCTTTGGCAACTCCTATCTCCTCCTCTCGTCGCTCTGCCACAATACCAGTGGTAGAGTTGCCTTGGCCTCTTTCATCCGCGTCGCGCCACACCTGTGCACGTGCCTGGCTCCTTCTCATCGTCGTCGTCCTCCTCTCACTAGGCCTTCATCTCCGGCGACGGCACATACAAGCTGTCTGCCTCCTCCGTTCCCCCTTTTGTCTAACTACCCTTAGATAAGTCCTCTCTCTCTCTGCTCATTATTTTTCCCTCATTTAATTCTGCTATCATGCCTCGACCTTTGCAAATTGCCTCCATCTTCTCCACCTCCGGCAGACCACCGGCAAGGTTCTCCCGCCATTCCACACATCCACCCACCTCCCCAACCACCTCACAAGCTCCGCCACAACTCACTGATCATAACCCCTCTTCCCATTCACCGCCACATGCTCCCAACACATCCCCCACGCACACCCATCTTCACAGCCACAGGGTAACCTAGGCATGCATGCCCAGGCCACCCTGCACCACGCCAACCACCGTGCCTCCTTCGCCGTGTCAAGGAGAAGCTTCCTGTGTATTTTGATGAGGCCGTAAGGCCATTTTCTTGTGGACAGGGTTTAGGTGCTCCGCTGCCATTGAAGTAGGCTCGAAGAAGCTTGAGAGCTTCATCCCAGACCCCAAACTTTAGGCTTCAGGTTCCAAACGGTGCGGACCTCCTTCACGCATGCTTCCATCCTAGCAATTGGAGCCCCCGCAGCCTCTGTAATTCGTGAGATACCTGCTGTGCAAGCATCTGCGAGGAAGGTGGGACATTTAGTCTCACCTCGGAAGTTTGAGAGCGGGCACGGTGATATAAAAGGAAAAAGTGTCAGGGGCTTATCGCCTCCTGACATGAGGTAAGGTCCCACTCATCCCCTCGCCTCGTCCACGACCTCACGCCACGCAGACCTGGTTCTGACTTGACTACCCGTGCACTCCTTGCCCACCACCCACGTCAGTGAGCCTGGTCCCGAGCACGTTGACCTGACTGGTTAACCAGAGAAGGCTCTGGGAGAGTGAGCCTAAGAGAGAAGAAAGAAAAGAGATCATAGGGAGGGTAGGGGGTAGGTTTTGCTCTCAGGGAAAAAGAGGAAGAAAAAGCTAAGGGTGAAGCCAAAGGAAGAGGAAGGAGGAAGCCGCAGAGGAAGCCAAAGGAAGAAGGAGAGGCAGAAGTCTGAGCAGCTAAGGAAGAGAAGGCTCAGCTGAAGAGAAGAAGAAAGGTTGAAGAAGAGCTGAAGTCAGAGACAGAAGAAGTAAGAAGAAGCTAAGGCCAAAGCAACTAAGGGCCAGAGAAGAGAGAAGAAATCAAAGAAGAAGAAAGAAGCCAAAGAAGAAGAAAGAAACTGAAGACAGAGAACAAAAGAAAGAAGAGAGAGATCAGAAGCACTATAGCACTTAGCATTTGAGACGTCTGATTTTTACATCAGACGTCCATATTTTATTTTGTGCTTCTATATACATTGAGATTATCTTTCTTGCTTTATAACTTTGATTCGTCATTGCATATTATAGATTTGAAAGTTGTGTTCTTGATTTTTGAATCCCAATTTGCTCTCGGTGTTCGTCCTCGAATTTATATTTTTCAAGTAATAAAATTCATTTGTTTTCAAAGCGATTTTGGCTATACTATGATGCAATTATTTTAAACCCAATTTCGCTTCGACAAACAGTACTCGATTTTTATAAATTTTAAAAGTGATCGAAACTATGCATTACAATGATAAAAACCCTAATTTCAAATCGCACATTTTTTGCTATCAATATGCTTATTTAATTATTAGTTCCTAAGAAATATGGCACATGTAGATTATAAATATTGTATTTTAATCTTTCTAAGAATATTAAGAGCATGCATACATTTATAAGTAATCTATACATATTATAATAGTTTTAATTTACACAAGAATAAATGGAAACCAAAGCATTTATGTTTTAACACGAGGAGCCAAAAGAAAAAGGAAATTGATTTCCCTAACATCTAAATTCCCCCTCTTTATACTTAAGTTGGCCCTATATCCCAATTTAATTCCACCTTACCTTGGAGTACTCCCCCCACAAGTTTCCAATGTGGGCACCACAACCCCTCTCTCTCTCTTGGTGTGCACCAACTTCTCACCTCACGTCCTTTTTTACTCCCCCTCAAAGTCAGCCATCTCTCCCAATTAATCCTCCAGCACAATCCAATCGACGTCCCATTTAAGCCCATTGCTGAAGCGGAAGATGTACACAAAAAGGATTGGATTTTGAAAAACCCTGTCGTCGTAGTATGATTTGCGAAGAAATCCATCAACAGATAAATTTACCGAAATTCATAAAGAAATTTCAAGCCGAACATCGGGAGGCTACGTCGATCTAAAATCCGCGATTATATATATTTTTTTGGTATTTTTGTTTTAGAAGCAGGATAATCACAATGATTTGATATTAACACCAAGAGAGTGAAAGAGACAACAATCACTTTGCAACTGAATATTGTTTTTACAACTAGAAAGAAAGAAATGATTACAGCTAGAAAGAAGGAAATTCTATTCTAGAAGGCAGTAAAGAAGGGAGAGAGATGTTATCCTTCTCGACGGTTGCTTGGAGGACAAACCGAATGGGGCGACGTTGGAAGACGGAGGACGAAGATGGGAGACAAAGAACAGAGTAGGAAGAATCGGGGGTGAGGTAGGGCATCGTCGTCATCTCAAGAACCACTTCCAGAACGGGGGGAGAAAACTTTGATTTTGGCTCTAGAGGAGCATCCCGGGTTTGGGACAAGCTTCTTTAGAGCTTCAGAGAGGGAGAGAGGTGAAGGAAGGGATGAATGAAATGTGGGGGGCATAGGCCTTTTTATAGGTGTAGGGGTTGGGGGCAAAAAGGTCATTTTAAGTTCAAAACAATAAATTAAGGGTCTTTAGTGATGGATTTATTCATCACTAAAGCCCAATCATGGCTAAAGTGCGTACGCCCCTCGCCTCCTTGTGCACAACGCTTAACCACATTCTTTGATTCTCAACCATCCAATCTCAAGATCAGACAGCTTAAAAGATTCCCTGCCTGCTTCAGCTTCGTGCGTTAAGCACGTGTGATCACACATGCATAACCGCGTTCGATTGCGCGTCTGGCTGATTGGAAGATCTTGGCCATTCGTAGCTGATCTCACGGTCGAGATAAAACGTGCGCGCGCCTCTAATTACGAGTCGAACGCGCATCCATTGAAGTATGATGCGCATTCAACCACTACACTATCTTCATGGATTGACGTAGGGATGTTTTGATCGCTACGCCCCCTCAGCTGTTGGATAAAGATCCAACGGCTAAGAGCTTTCTCGCCTACTCCTTAAGAAACTGGGAACGTCGGTTGGAGAGAGAAAAGGGTGATGTGGCATGCTCTCAGCCGTTGGATGGCCATCCAATGATTAAGATTCATCAAGAGGGCGAAGAAGAAAGGCTGCGGCCTGTATTGGGCGGTTGTGATGGTGCCACATGGTGCCATCATGGTCATCCATCTTCATTGAGTTGTAGATGGTGGCACGGATGTCGGATTGGATCGATTTTCATGTTGTTAGGCTGCGATCATCGATCCGAACCCATCCATGCAGTCAGATTTATCATCTAAAGTGTGGATTTACACCATCTTGGCCCTTGATCTCTAACCTTCCTTATATTATATCTAATGCTATAGAAGCCCGATCGAGGTAATTTTGGAGTCGTTGAACTCTAATCGTTGCCCTGATCAGATCCGTATGGTTGGATCTTCGATCTGAGGTCCCTGATTAAAAGTCCCTATCCCTGGCCACAATTTGTACAATTTGACCTAAATGCATGATGATGGATGTTATGCAATATTTATAGTGCATGATGCTAATATGATACTAAGAACATGCATTAATAGGCATTTTTGGCTGTTCAGATGTATGCACATCACACCCCCATGCCTTTCTTTTGCTAGTCCCTAGCAAAAGCTATATACTATTTATAAAAAAATTAAGTCAGATTTCTTAGGCAAAAGTTGTTCTTCAACACTAGGAAATTTTTACTAAGAACTTGAACTACAAAGATACAATAATGCCCGGGTGTCTACCAAAATGCAAACCACCTCGAGCCCTCGCCTTATTCAAAGGAGGATCTTTTTCTTCTTTTCTTCTTTTCTTTTCTTTTTTTGGATTTTTGAGTTTGGAGTTTCGGAGCAGCTTTCTACGGCCACTCAACCCACCTAAGACTCAAAGAGAACCCTAAGTTCTAAGCATCTTTATGTGAAATGTGATTGACTCACAGATTGGCGATTAGAACGGACTTCGGGTTTCTATACCCCTAAGTGACCCTGAAAAGAAATTCTGCCGAAAAATATATATATTCAACCAGTAGCTTTCTCCCTACTTTTCTTTTTATGGGGTCAACACAAAGGTGAACCTAGTGTATATCTCCCTGACTTATTCTACTTCTCTGCTTCTTCCTAAGTGTTTTGGAATTTAACGTGCATTTCTTGAGCTGGGTTCTCGACAACCTACCAATGGGTTGTTACCCATGATAACTTGCCAGCCATACTCATGCGATGAAGTGTGGCTTATCCCTTTTTCTTTTCTTTTCTCCTTTTCTCTTTTTTTTTCTTTTCTTTTTGGATTTTTTTTTTAAGTAGGTGGCTTTCTTGATCTAAGATTTACCTAAAGGCAGCAGGAAAAGAATAGTCGTATGACTAGGCTCTGGACAACTTACCTATGGACTGTTACCCATGATAACTTGTCAGCCATACCACCCTAGAAGGTTAATTAGCTACCCATTTCCGTAAAAATCACCAAAAAGTGAGTCAGTGCAAATAGTGTGTAGATGCTTAGACTTAAAATCCCCTTAAATCAAAGGGTGGGTTGATAAGTCGTGTACTTATCACCCAACTTATTTAACCAATTTGAAGTAAATTCATAATGACGATGACTCGATAAGCAAATACACATTTTAGTGGACACCCGAGCTGATTATGCCCGAAGACCTGAAGGGTCTAAGTGTTCAGATCCTACTGCTCAATTATTCTTTCCTAATTCAAATTTTTTCTTTTTCATTTTTTTTTTGAGAGAGAACAAAAATAAGTAGAATTTACAAGAATTCCACAAAACTGACAAAATGATTCAGAAATGAATCCACCCGCCCATGCCTACCTAATGCAATGTCCTCATTGAAAATAAAAGGCATGAAAGGAAAGATAGAATGTAGAAGATATCACCTGAATATGATGCTTGGGTCAGCTCTGAGTCAGATGTACATGTGCTAAGTTTAATGCCATCAGCTAAGCAAAGTTCAGCCAAAGAAATCACGATATAAGTAGAGCAACCGTGTCTGAGATGGGTTTTGGAACAATATGATCAACAAAAGGCTTCAAACGTTGACTGTTGACTTTAAAAGATTTTCTCTTCTTTGGGTCAAAGATGTGACAGCTCCGTTTGGAAATATCTGATCGATGATGAATGGGTCATTCCATTTTGACCTAAGTTTGCTAAGATAGAGCTTAAGTCGAGAATCAAAGAGCCAGACCTTCTGGTTCGGCTCAAAGCTCTTTCGAGATATCAATTGGTCATGAAGAGCTTTGGTCTGAGCCTTATAGATTTTGGCGTTCTCGTATGCGTCGTTTCTAAGCTCCTCCAACTCAGATAGTTGGAGTTTCCTGGTCTTTCCGACTAAAGTAAATCCAAATTATATTGCTTGATTGCCCAGAATGCCCTATGTTCAATCTCTATGGGTAAATGGCATGCCTTTCCATACATTAGAAGAAATGGTTACATGCCGATAGGCATTTTGTACGCCATACGATAGGCCCAAAGAGCGTCCTCAAGCTTGTGAGTCCAATCTTTACGATCAAGTCTAACCATTTTCTACAGAATTTTCTTGATCTCCCCAATGGAGATCTCGACCTGTCCATTTGTCAAAGGGTGGTAAGGTGTGGAGATTCTGTGATTTATCTTGTATTTTGCCAGTAAACTAGGAACTGAGCATTAGTGAAATAAGTACCACCATTACTGATGATGGCCCTCGGAATCCCGAACCGACTGAAGATGTTCTTCTTGACAAAATTGATGACCACATTGTGGTCATTGGTTCAGGTAAGAATAGCCTAAATCCACTTGGACACGTAATCAACAGCGACGAGATTATATTGGTGTCCAAATGATGGGAGGAAGGGTCCCATGAAGTTGATGCCCTAAACATCGAAGATTTCAACGATAAGAATAGGGTTTAGAGGCATATATCTCTCTTAGTTATGCTCCCAAGTGCCTGGCATCAGGAACATGACCTCAAGAATTTCTAAGCATCCATGAATAAAGACGGGAAATAGAATCCAGATTGCAAAATTTTTGTAACCGTCTTTTTCCCAGAGAAATGTCCACCACACACAGATGCATGGTAGAACTCGAGTATACTTTGGAATTCCTTCTTCGAAACACATCGGCGAATAATCTGATCAAAGCCGATGCGGTACAGTTTAGGGTCCTCCCAAAATAAATATTTGGCCTCAGATTTGAGTCTATCTCATTGTTGCTTGGTCTAATCCTGGGGGATTTGACCAATGGCCAAATAATTTACAATGTCTACAAACCACAGAGTTTGGACACCTGATACTGTAAGAATAGTTTCGTCCAAAAAAGAATCAGCAATCGGAATATCCAGACTAGAAGAATCACTTAGAAGTCTCGAAAGATGATCCGCCACCACATTCTATGCCCCAGATTTATATTTGATTTCAAGATTGAATTCTTGAAGTAGAAGAATCCATTGGATAAGTCTAGGTTCGTGAAGACGTCGGGTTTTACCGGGTTTGTTATAACGTTGTAGTAAAGCCGGTTATTACCAACATTTCAAATATAATTTTGTTACTCGGAAAATGAAAGAGTTCCCGAGGTCGAACTCAGGGAGCAAGTCGTATTCTAGAGATATACATGCTTCTTTTACAAAATAAAGAGAGAGGGAAAGAATTTGTTGTGATGTTCTTCTTTCTTTCTCTTTCTTCAGATCTCCTTCTTCTTCTTCCTTGGTTTCTGCTATGGTGATAATCTTCTTCTGCAATGGTGATGCTCTTCTTCTTCTTCCTGCTGTTCCTGCGTTGGTGATGTTTTTCTTTCTTCAGAGCTCCTTGTTCTTCTTCTTCTTTGGTTTTCTGCCTTGACCTCTCTTCTTCTTCTTCTGCAATCGTGGTGACCCTTTCTCTTCCCCCTTTTTTTTTTATGGCTGCAGAGCTTCTGCCTTCAGCTACTAAGTCTTCCTTCCTTCTTCTTCTGCTTTGGCCGTTGCTCTTCCTTCTTCTTCAGCCTGCCTTCTGTGTTGCTCTGGCTGCTGACTTTCCGTCGTCTGACCCGGTGCTTCGACGACTTAACTGAGCATTTGCTACAGTGCAGCTCCTTCTTCTTCGCCTGCACTTCTTCTTCCGCGGGTCTTCTTCTTCTTCTTTGGCCTGCACACTTCAGAGTTTTTCGTCAAGAGGCAAAACCTACTCTACCCCCCTCCCCCGCGTTTCTCTTTCTCTCTGAAATCACTCTTCGGAAGCTCTCCCAGAGCGCTACCGGGTAATCGGGTTCGGGTCAGGCCCGGGTCCAGGCCCACCGGCGTGCGTGGTGGGCGAGGAGTGCAGGTCAGTCTAATCGGGTCGGGCCAGGTCCGCGGAGCGTTGTCACGGACGAGGCCGGGTCGGGTCGGGTGAGAGGGACCTCACCCCGTGGTCAGGAGGCAGACAGCATAAGGCACTTTTTGCCTTTATGCGTCCGCACGCCTCCGAGAGGTTCCGAGGTGGGACTAAATGTCCCACCCCAATTGAGCGCGCGTCGCGGATGGAGCAGTGGGTGATCGTGGCTTCCCGCGCGGCCTTCGCCCCGTCTGTGAACCAGGGACGTTTCGCGGAGAGTCCCTGCGCAACCTGGGAGTCAACCCTGGGCGAAGGCGTGCCTGCACCTGCAGGTGAAGCAGCTCTGCCTGCGCAGTAATGGCGACGGCGGGCGAGTTACCTGGTCACAGAAGAACGGCCTCTCGGCCAAATCAGACAGGCGGGGGGCCTTCGCCGTGGCACGGCGAAGCTGGTCAGGGGGTCTGCAGGGGGCGAGATGGAGCTAACAGGTCGTCCTAGGTCAAACTGTGAGCGAGGAAGTGGGTGTGTTCGGTGGATCTGCAGAGGATGTTTGGTGGGAAGTGGAGGGGCGGAAGAGGATCAGGGTGAGGAGGCGGAGGTTCTGCGGTGGTCGGCGAGCTGTGTGGGTCGCTGAGGTGATGGGAGCGGCTCGCCGGAGGGTGGTCGGAGGCGGAAAGGGTGAGGGTGAACAGGAGCGGTCGAGGGTTTAATCAAATAAAAGACAGTGAAGAAAAGAAAGAGGGGGAGATGGGGAGGAGTTCTAACTTACTTGCAGGGACGAAGGGGGAGGAACAGGGCGACAGTCGTATCGACTGTCGCCGGAGAAGACGATGCCCAGTGGGGGGAGGACGGCGGTGACGACGGGGCAGAGGCAGCGCGCGCCGGTATTGCGCGACGCGGGAAGAGCAGGGGAAGAAGTCTCTGCTGCTGGTATTGCGGCAGAGCGAAGAGGAGGAGGAGGAAGAACCGCCGGAGCTGGTGGGCGTCTGCCGGAGGGAGAGGAGAGGAAAGTTGGGGGTTTTCTCCATCAGATCCAAGCTGCCCTCGTCGGTAGAGCGGCGAGGGGTATTTATAGGGATGAAGCAGGGAGGAAGGCGGAGGGAGACGACGTGTCTCCCTCGCCGGAGAATGGTCGGAACATGAACCCATACCGTCCGTGCGTTCGCACGGCCGGTATGGTGGCCTACAATGACCAGGGGGGTGCTCCTGCGACGGCTGACGACGCAGGGCACCCCCGGTTTACTTGCCAGGTCCCCTACCTCACCCTGCGCGGCGCCATGCTCCGCGCAAGGTCGC
This sequence comes from Thalassia testudinum, assembly GCA_037157565.1. Taxonomy (NCBI): domain Eukaryota; kingdom Viridiplantae; phylum Streptophyta; class Magnoliopsida; order Alismatales; family Hydrocharitaceae; genus Thalassia; species Thalassia testudinum. The sequence continues at coordinate 104,719,012 of JAZHRO010000063.1, forward strand.
CGGAGCATGGTGCTGGCAGGGTTTTGCAGGAGGGACCTGATTGCAAAGAACGAAGGAGAGTTAGGGGCCAAAATGCGAGGGTTCAAAAGTTGAGGGCCAAAGAGTAAATATATGAGGACCAAAGTGTAAAGTCGGTCAAGGAGGTTTCTTCTTAGGCTCAAGTTTTTATACATGACTAATTAGGACCTAAGGAATCTGATGGTGAATTTTATTTTCATCTTAAACCTTGTTCGACCGGTCAATTTACGCAAAAACCCAAATTAAGTTATTAATTGGGCATGGTTCTCAATGTAGGTCAAAATGGGTTCTAAAGGCCAAATTGAAGGTTCTAAACCCTAGAGATTATTTTTCTATGAATTTTAGAGGGTTTATTCTATTTTTACTTTGCCTCGAACCTTGTGAATTGAAGTGGGTTGTTTTAGGGTTACAGATTTAGTCTCTTGGAATTGCTGTAGCCCTTGCTAGATCATTTCATCCCACTTTTATTCTTATTAAGCTGTTTTGACCTATGTTTGGGCCCTGAATTACCCTGTATGCAGATTATACTGGTAAAATTGCACTTTTACCCCTTATGACTTGTTTTCTTCTCAAACTCAGAATTCTCTGAGTTACGCCTTTCCTTGAGATATGTAGGAGCTTTTATCCTTTGTATTGGGTCAAAATGAGCTAGTTATGGCTCATGATGAGGTTCTCATCATACCCCCATGCCTAGCTTTTGCTAGTCCCTTAGCAAAAACTTAAGGTTTCAACCCTTGTTCTAGACCATGAAGTTTTTAATGGTTTTAGATAAGTGCCTTTTTTATTTGAGCATAGATTAGGTTAGAATGCTGACCATAGGCCTAAAAGATACTCTAGTACCAATCAAGATCCAAATCTGTCTAGCCTTAGCCTCAGTCTTTTAGCAAAGGTTTTTAAGGCCCGCAAGAACTAACCTAAGGTTTATTGGACTTCGTGGTTAAAGCACCCGTGCTTGAAATGATTTTAGCCCTGGCCCAGTTCGCAGTGCGTTTTGTAAGAGAGAGATAGAAAGTTTTTTCTGTTTGGAGAGTTTTCTCTCTCTTTTTCTTTTTAGTTCTAGCCTAGGATTAGCTTTTCAACACGGTCTGTATCAGATTCCTTGCTCCCATCATCAATCCTCAAGGGTTCCTGGCGATCGATGCTTCGAGATAGCACCGCCCATGGCAACCCCCGGAACCCTGGCTATTGAGATTTCGAGATAATCCCATCCATGGTATTCCGTGGCCGAATCCAGACCCTGGCAATTGACACTTCGAGATAATGCCATCCATGGAATCTGAACCAGCAGAGTGCTTACATGCCCCCCGTAGGATATGTAAATATCCTAAGAGACAAGCACCGAGGAGATGATATTTTGTTACGCATCTTCGAGGGGATTTCCCGCCTCTCTGCGCTGGGAACTCGTCCAAATCAACTTGTGTTGATCGGCCGCTCCTATTCTAGGTGTTCTTTTCAGATGTTTGCGACGCTTCTGCGTGATTCTGATTTTTACGCTTACTGAACCAGGCTGTGTGTGAGATTAGGGTGCTTAGGTTATTGAGTCCCGTAAACCAAAAATTAGTTAACGAGGCCGAATACTCCCTAAGCCTTAGACCTAATACTTCAGCTTTTCATTTTCCTCAACCTCTTGAGGAGTGTCCAGATCTTAATGGGTACTAAGAGTCTATTCAAGAATGCCTAAGGTTTGCATTCTTACTAATCTCATTGTGCACTTTTCAGTTATTTTCTTGAATGAGGTCTAGAACTTAGGTTAATTCCTTAGTTCCTTACTAATGACTATCACTTTTTCTCATAATTTTGTGCTCCTTTTTCATTTTGTTTCTTTTCTCCTTCACAAAATTTTCCTTCTCCTCTTTTCCTCTTATTCTTTTTCGAAAATTTTTTAATTTTTATGGTGTTTTTGGCATATGTGAATTTTTTGTTTGAAACCTTTTCTTACAAGTTTTTGTACTTTCATACCCCCCCATGCCTAAGATTTGCAATGTCCTCATTGTAACCTAGGGGGTCTTAGTTCATTCCTTAAGACAGAAATTTGGATGAGTGAATGGGTCGGGTTGATTTTTTTTTTTTTTTTTTTTTTTTTTTTTTTTTTTGCGGACGATTTCAAATCCCAGATGCAAACATCTGAGTTGGAGTCGGCTGTCCTAAAGTGTGAACTTCAAGTGCAAAAAGCTGTCAGAACAAGTTTCAGGTTTTCAAAGAGAATGACGGGCTGCCTCCCGTTGAGCGCTAAATTTGATGCCTTCAGCCAAGCGGGAAATGCGATGGAGAGGGGATGGTCAACTCAGCAGAGTTTTGTAAGACAAGCACCTTGATTAAGAGCCTGGTTGGTCCAACCAGGTGCTTGTTCAGATCAACAGGCTGATGATGCAGCCCAAACCCAATCAATCTGGTGGGTTGATAGATGTGGATAAAAAGGTGTGGAGCCCACCAGAAATTATGAAGCTCAGATGGATGTGGAAGTGTAAATGCAGGGTTTGGCTGTGCCGAATCAGCCTGGTCAGAGTAGGGACCCGTAGGATAATCAGTGGTTGATGCAGGAACCCTACAGGGGTGATCAGAGAATGATAGAGCATGGTATGTAGTCTGATCAATGTTCGAAACCCGATGTGGAAATGCAATCGGCTCGGTGAGAGGTGAATCAGCATAGAAATTGAGTCCGGTTGCGGGTCGGGGTTTGGGAGAGGTTTTGATCCGTTCTGTGTGTGCGGATGAGGTGGCCATTGTGTACGAGGGCTCTTCTAGAAAGAGATGATAGGTGATTTTCTGTAGAGAGTCCTCTGGGTAACTATCAAATGCCTGAAGAGTGTTTGTAGGGTGAAAGAAATCGGATTCGAGAAAAAATTTGGATTCTTGGTTGCAATTACTCTTGGCATTTTCTGTTTTTGGTTCCTGAGGATCGAAAAGGAATGATTCTGTGTTATCGGTGATCTCGGGAATCAGGACCTCAGAGTCAGAGTCAGAGTCAGAATCATGTGAACTGAGGTCGTAGATAGGCCTGGCGTGTTCAGGAAGGGGAATCTCTCCGCAATTATAGTCAGATCTGAAATTGTCGGAGAGTTGGCGAAAATGATCATGAATTCCACCACAGCAGAAATCATCAGATGTGGAATCAGCAGCCTGACTGGGTTCTAGCCTATATGTCAATTCTGGGCTCAAAAAGGTGTTCTGTTCAAGCTCGAAGCTGGTAGAATAGACCCCATTAAAACCTTGCTCATCCAACTCCTCAGTTTCTGTATCATAAATTGGCATGTTTTCTGAAAAATCGATCAGATTTCCTGAGGATGTTGGAGAGGGATATTCATCAAATAGAGGCCCGGAATCATACTCTGTAAAAATTTGATCTTTCTCATAAGGGGCCTCATAATCTTTCCAATAAGTTTCAGATCTAGGTTCTAGGCTTAGGATGTGGGTAGAGTTACTAGAACCTAAGTCTGAATAACCTTCGAGGGCCACCTTATCAAAATAAGGGGCGAAATTTATACCCTCAAAAGGTTCAGTTCTGATCTCATTATTGCAGGAGTTTTGGAATTCTAGGCTTGGCAATTCATGGTCTACATTTGGCTCATCATTGTGTTCTCCTGCAATATTCCAACCTAATTCAACATTGTCTTCTATCTGGGTTGGGATTCCACAACCACTTTGTGCCTCAGTCCCGAGATCTGGGAAACTGGATTGTTCCTCACTATTGTTCCAAGATGGTTCATCCTCTGTTTCTGGTATATACGGGTATTTTTGGTTGATAATTTGTTCTACTGATTTCATCATTTCTACCCGTTTTGTAAGGGCATCTTGGTGTTGTTCCCAAAGTACAGGATTTGTCAAGCATTGAAGGTATTCAGATTGGTGTAATTTTTCTATCTCAATGTATCCTGTCATGAGCATATCTCGGGTTGATCCTTTTGTAACTTCTGTCAAAAGAATTTGGGCACAGTTTATGATGAAAGCTGTGGTTGTTGGGACATCAACCTGAATGTTTTCTATTGGTGTTGAGGGTTTATATTTGATTTCATAGAATTCAAGGGCATCCTCAATCATCTTATCTTTCATGGATCTCAGATATTCAGGTTTTTTACATGGTAGTCTTGCTAGGTAATTAGGCTGCATCTTCGAATCAGGTGGTGGAATCAAGATATAGAATCAGAAGTTTGAATTAATGGAAGAAGGGGACTTTGTTCAGAATCAGAGGAAAGAGGGGCTATGCGAATGATTTCTACAAAAACAAGGGAGCCTAGGCTTAGCCTCGGGGAGAGTTAATTTCTATAGGAGGTTTCAAGGACCTCCTGCAAAATACTGAAGGACTGGATGAGATAAGCACGTGCTGGACCCAATCAAGACACCCAAAAAATGTTGGGTAACTATAGAGGTTCAGGGCAGATGGACCCCTTGATCAGAAAGATCGTCCACCTGAGAATTACCTGGGCAGCCAGAGAGGGAGAGTCCCGCAAAGACCCCTACACGGTAGAGCGTCCCCACGGGTTACAGGGTTTCCCCCACCCGACCTCTCTTGTCACTGCGGTTCCAGGTAGACCAGAATGGGGATCTTGACCTCTTAAGTCTACCAATTTTAGTTTAAGATTGGGGTGCTTAAAGTTACACTTGAACTCTTAGGTATTTTGAGTGAGAAAGTGACCTAATTTTAAGGTTGGTTGACCCAAGGGGTCAACTTTACCTCTTGTTCCTTTGAGAGCTTTTGGGTCCTTTCTTTTTGGGTTCAAGTGTTTAGAGAGCCAATTGTTTAGGGTTTCTCTGAATAAGTGTTTTCAGACAAGGGCTTGGGCACATTTCATTTGGTTTTCTCAATTCTTGCTTAAAGAGTGTGTCTCTAAATCCCTAGTGTTGGATCCTAAGTTGGCTCTACTTGGTCCAATTAGCTCTTTGTTGGGTAATTAGGGCTCAAGCAAGAATGTGTTAGCCCTTAAATACCCTTAATAGTGTGCAGGAATAATGGGTTGAAAACATGCAACTTTTTATGGTTACTAAGTATGGAAGACAGGTTAGCCCTATATTGCTTGTTCCTTTCTTTTCTTCCTCTTTAGAGTTTAGGGGTTAATAGCGAGAGGAAAAGAAAAAAAAAAATTACCTATCCTCGGAGTAGTTGTTGTGTGGTTGCTTGTCTTCTTGATTTCCTGTAGCTGCACAAAAGAGAGGAGATTATCAGAAACTAAAAAGAAACAGGAATGTTTACCTCTAGAATAGCCGTTGCTCCCCGGCAACGGTGCCAAGAAATGACGTGGCGACAACTAGGTTTTGTTCTAGCGTTGTAGTATAGCCAGTTATTGCCATCATTTCAAATATATAATTTTTTTTACTCGCAAAATAAAAGAGTTCCCGAGGTCGAACTCAGGGAGCAAGTTGTATTCTAGGGGTACAAATTCTTATTACAAAAATAAAGAGAGAGAGAGAGAGAGAGATGAAAATTTGGCTTCTTCTTCTTCTCTTCTCTTCTTCCTCTTTGGCTTTTGGTTTCTTTATCTCCTTGTGGTCTTTTTCTTCTGCCTTCTGTTCTTCAGATCTTCTTCTCGTGCTCTCTTCTTCTGCTTTTGTTGTCAAGGTGTCGTCTCTCCTTTCTTCTTTTTCTTTCTGTCTTCTTTATCTGCAGCAGTGGGTGATGTTCTTCTTCTTCTTTCAGCTCTTGTTTCTGCTTGTCTCTTTCTTTTTCTTTTCCCTTGCGGTCCTGTTCTTCTTCCTCTTTTCTCCCTTCAGAGCGTCGTCTGATTTTCCAATCAGACGACTTAAACCGCCGCTGCTACAGTGCTCCTTCTTCCTTCAGCTTTCGTCGTCCTTCTTCTCTGCCTCGCTCGTCTTCTTCTTCTTCGCCTGTGCCTGCACACTTCAAAGCTCTCGTCAGCGGGCAAAAACCTACTCTACCCTCCCCCCCCCCACGTTTCTCTCTCACAGAAGCCGCTCTTAGGAAAGCTCTCCCAGAGCTGCCGGGTAGTCGGGTACAGGTCGCGCCCGGGTCCAGGCCCACCGGCGTGCGTGGTGGGCGACGAGTGCAGGTCAGGCTAAGTCGGGTCGGGCCAGGTCCGCGAGGCGTGCGTGCGGACGAGGCCGGGTAGTCGGGCGGGTGAAGGGGACCTCACCCCGTGAACTGAGGCGAACAGCTTAAGGCACTTTTTGCCTTTAAGCGCCCGTTCGCCTCAGTGGCTTTCCGAGGTGGGACTAAATGTCCCACCCCAATTTGGATGCCTGTGCGGAGGAAGCAGAGGCAGTCGAGGTGAAGCGTGGGGGCTTCGCGCGAGAGCTTCGACTCGACTGCAGCCTAGTACTTCGCGAAGATGCCTCGCACTGCCTGGGAGCGTGACCTGGGCGTGGCGCACCTGGGGCAGCAGGTGAAGAAGCTGCTTCGCTTCAACAATGGCAGCGGCGAGCGCAGGTACCTGCCCACAGAGAAACGGCCTCTCGGCCCAATCAGAAACGCGGAGGACCTTCGCCGTGGTACGGCGAAGGTGGTCAGGGGGTGTGCAGGCGGCGAGGCGGAGCCTAAGGGCCGCCCTAGGTCAAACTGCAGGTTGGGAGATGGGTTTGTTCGGTGGAGTTGCAGAGGGTGATTTGGGGGAAGTGGAAGGGCGGAGGTTGATCAGGGTGAGGAGGCGGAGGTTCTGCGGTGGTCGGCAAGCCGTGTGGGTTGCTGGAGTGATTGGAGCGGGTCGCCAGAGCAGGGGCCGGAGGTGGAGAAGGTGAGGGCGATTGGTCGGATCGGGGCAACAGTAAAGATGTAAAGTGAGGAAAAGGAAGAGGGGAGGAAGAGGAGGAGTTCTACCTACTTAGCAGGACGAGGAGGGGCCGGAGCAGGCGACAGTCGTATCGACTGTCGCCGGAGAAGAAGCTGCCCAGAGGAAGGAGCGACAGCGAGGAGAGGGCTGGAAAGGCGCGCGCTGGGTGCGGCGCGACTCGGGAAGAGCGGGGGAAGGCAGCCCTGCTGCTGGTAGTGCGGCAGAACGACGAGGAGGAGGAGGAGAGACCGCCGGAGCTGGAGGGCTTCCTGTCGGAGTGGGAAGAGAGTGAAAAGAGGGTGTTTCTCCGTCAGGACCGAGCTGCTGAGAACGGCGGAGTGACGGGGGTATTTATAGGGGCGGAATCAGAGATGAGGGCGGAGGGAGACGACGTGTCTCCCTCGCCGGAGGACGTCGGAGATGGAGACCCATACCGTCCGTGCGTTCGCACGGCCGGTATGGTGGGTTGCAGCGACCAGGGGGGTGTTCCTGCGACGGCTGACGACGCAGGGCACCCCCGGTTGTCTCGCCAGACCCTCCCCCTTACCCTGCGCGGCGCCATGCTCCGCGCAAGGTCGCCGGAGCATGGTGCTGGTCAGGTTTTGGCAGGAGGGACCTGGATGCAAAGAACGAAGGAGAGTTAAGGGCAGAAATGTGAGGGTTCAAAAGTTGAGAGCCAAAAAGTAAATAAATGAGGACCAAAGTGTAAAGTTGGTCAAGAAGGTTTCCTCTTAGGCTCAAGTTTTTATACATGACTAATTGGGACCTAAGGATTATGATGGTGAATTTTATTTCCAGATTAAACCTTGCTTGATCGGTCAATTTACGCAAAAACCCAAATTAAGTTGTTAATTTGGGCATGGTTCTCAATGTAGGTCAAAATGGGTTCCTAAGGCCAAATTGAAGGTTCTAAACCCTAGAGATTATTTTTCTATGAATTTTAGAGGGTTTATTCTATTTTTAATTTGCCTCGAACCTCATAAATTGAAGTGGGTTTGTTTTAAGGTTACAGATTATTATTTAGTTCCTTGGAATTGCTGTAGCCCTTATTGAATCATCTCATCCCACTTTTATTCTTATTAGGTTGCTTTGACCTATGTTTGGACCCTGAGTTACTCTATTTTTAGATTGGATTGGTGAAATTGCATTTTTACCCCTTAGTTTCTGTTTTCTTTGCGAACTCAGAATCTCTCTGAGTTAAGCCTTTCCTTGAGTTATGTAGGAGCTTTTATCCTTTGTATTAGGTCAAAATGAGCTAGTTATGGCTCATGATGAGGTTCTCATCACATCCTCATAGGGTGAGGATGGAGAGAAAGAAAGGGAGGGATCAGAGAAATTGCAATCAAAGGCCCCAGTTTGGAACCCATGGGGTTCCGAATAATGCTACCTCTCAGGTTGAGCCGCATATAGTTGATTCACAAACTCCCGTCCAAAAGGAGCTCACGAAGAATGGAATGCCAAATTCTGGGATTGAGTGGATCGAGAATTGTTTGCAGAGTTTTCCACCATCCACTCCTCAATCCTTTTGGTAACCAAGTTCACCTTATCTAGTTTATTACAAATCAGTTCCATATTGAATGAATGAGAGTCGTGAGCCTCATTAACATTTGATATGGGTTGTTGGGACCGGTTAAAAGTATCTATGGTGGCATGATTGATTGAATTTTCACTCATTTCCTCAAACAAATCATTTGCGCTATCTGCATCATTATTGAGGAAATTTTCTCCGCAAGAAGCATCCTCGTGATTTCTAAGTTTCTCAGTCAACCTGTGGTAAAAGATCTGCATGAGCTGCCATTTCAGCATCTCATGGTGTGGACACTTCCTCAATAAGCCCTGGAATAGCTCCCAGGCAACATGAAACTGCTCCCCCAGCCACTGGGTGAAGGTAGTGATCACCCGTCTCAGAGTAATGGTACGTCCGACAAGGAAGAATTTCTTCAGGAAAGCCGATTTCAGATCATTCCATGTCGCGATTGGCCTTCCTATGGTCCTGTACCAATGAGCGGCTTTATCCCTAAGAGAGTGGGGAAAGAGCTTCATGATCATTTGCTCTTCATTCACATTTCGTGCTTTAGTGGTCTGGACCAAAGTGGTCAAGTCCTCCAAATGCTGAAACAGGTCTTCAGAGCCAAGCCCATGGAAATGTTTGATCAGGCTTAACACCTGGGGCTTGATTTCTACGTCTCCGATAAGAATCTAGGCATTGGGTCATTCCCCGTAATTTGAAGGATCATAAAAATCCTTCAAGGGCTAAGCGCCCTGCATTCTCTGGAACCATTCTTGCATTCTCTGCATTTGTTCCAGCTACCTTTGAAACATCTCCTGTGGATTCTGAGGCAGAGGTGGTTGTTGATTGGCCATGGGATCAATTTGGCCAAAATTCAATCTACGCCTCCTAGAATGATCTAATGGTCCTTCCAATTGGGGATTCAATGACCTCCTTCCAAGCATAAACTAGTAAGAGGTCGGAAGGATTGAGGATAAGAACCCTACAGCACAACAAAACAAGCCTGTCCTTAAGTTGGGTAGCCTAAGAATCTACAGACTCGTAGAATCCATCTTAAGATTATAGATGATTTACTCTGCTTGTATCCAGTCAATCCAACTAGTAAGAATGAGGGACTGGGAAGAAGGTCCTTCCTTCGGCTTGCGCCTCCGATTCCTAGTGTACCCCCCAACTACAATTGTTTGATTCTACTCCCCTAGCTAGACATCAGATTGACTAATACAAGCAGGTTGATCGTAAACAATCTCAATCTGGGCCCCGAAGAATGAATCAGTCCTTAAGGCCAACATCTACTTGATTTTACTTAGGCTTAGGATTGTAGTGCTTATGGAATGTGGCGGACCCGTAAAATGGGTTGTGCCCTTAATGATCAATTGAATATGTGTGAGTGCGTGCACAACTAGTGTTTTCAAGCAAGATTATTTGGATGAATGGATTTTAAGGTTCAAATCTTGCTTAAATAGCTTTTAGGGTTTAGAATTAGGTGAGTTCAATCAAGCTTCAGAGGCAAACCAAATGTTCAAACACGGGTGAAGGTCTTTTCCTTTTGAAATCAAAAAGTAAAGTGGAGTGCCTGGTATTGACCTAAATTGTAAACCCTAAGGGGAAGCTACTTGATGAGTTAATTTTAAAATGAAGTGGTGTGGCCCAAACAACTCAAACAATTGGCCAAAATGCACTACTAAGTTAGGCACACAAGATGATTAACCTAGAATGATTTCTAGTCTCTTATGTATTGATTTACGTGTACCGATTCCACAGGTCGGAATCCTGGTTGAGTAGATAAAAATCAAGTTAGGTTATGTGCCTTGAATGTGGGTGTATGTATTGTGTATATTGATTTATCCCATAAGAAGTACCTTTTTATTTTTCTTTTCTTTACAAAGGTGAGATAGTGGGGGTGGAAATCAAAGCATCCAAACTAATCCTAGGGTTTATGCGAACACCTAGGTTAATTGGGGTTTGATTTAAGATTGTGGAATGAAATCTATGGAGGGGGGAAGAATGGGGAGCACTTACAGTTGTCTTCAATTGCACTTTACTCCTTTCTACTACTTGAAGATTCCCTGTTGAGGTACCTACAAAATAATAGAAGAGAAATAAAAGTAGGTTAGAAAATAATAAAGTGCACGAAATGTGGAAAGAAAATCAAGAATCGTTGCCTCCCTGGCAATAGTGCCAAAATGCTGAAGCGGAAGATGTACACAAAAATGATTGGATTTTAAAAAAACCCATCATCATAGTATGATTTGCGAAGAAATCCGTCAACAGATAAATTTACCGAAATTCATAAGGAAATTCCAGGTCAAACACAGGGAGGCTATGTTGATAAAATTCAGGATTATAATTTTTTTTTGGTATTTTTGTTTTGGAAGTAGGATAATCATAATGGATTTGATATTAACACTAAGAGAGAGAGAGAACAATCACTTTGCAACTGAATATTATTTTTACAACTAGAAAGCAAGAAATGATTACAGCTAGAAAGTGAGAAATTATATTCTAGAAAGCGGTAAATAAGGGAGAGAGATGTTATCCTCCTCGACGGTTGCTTGGAGAACGAGCTGGACGAGATGACACCTGGAAGACGGAGGACGAAGATGGGAGACGAAAAACAAAGCAGGAAGAACCGGGGGCGAGGTAGGGCGTCGTCGTCGTTGCAAGATCCACTTCTGGAACAGGGGAAGAAAACTTTGATTCTGGCTCTAAAGGAGCATCCCGAGTTTGGGACAAGCTTCTTTAGAGATTTGGAGAGGGTGAGAGGTGAAGGAAGGGATGAATGAAATGTGGGGGGCATAGGCCTTTTTATAGGTGTAGGTGTTGGGGGCAAAAAGGTCACTTTAAGTTCAAAACAATAAATTAGGGGTATTTAGTGATGGATTTATTCATCACTAAAGCTCGATCATGGCTGAAGTGCGCATGCCCCCTCGCCTCCTTGTGCCCAATGCTCAACCACGTTCTTTGATTCTTAGCCATCCGATGTTAACATCAGATGGCTTAAAACTCTTCTTGCCCTCTTCAGCTTCATGCGTTAAGCACGTGTGATCATGCATGCATAACCACATCTGATTGCGCGTCTGCCTGATTGGAAGATCTTGGTCGTTCGTAGCTGATCGCACGATCAAGATAAAACGCGCACGTGCCTCTGATTGCAAGTCGAACGCACGTTCGTCGATGTGTGATGCGCGTTCAACTGCTGCTCTATCTTTATGGATTGACACGAGGATGTTTTGATCGCTATGCCCTCTCAACCGTTCGATCAAGATCCAACGACTCAGAGCTTTCTCGCCTGCACCTTAAGAAACTAGGAATGCCAGTTGGAGAGAGAAAAGGGCGACGTGGCGTGTTCTCAGCTATTGGATGGGCATCCAACGGCTGAGATTCATCAAGAGGGCGAAGAAGAAAGGTTGTGGCCGATGCTGGGCGGTTGTGATGGCACCACATGGCACCATCATGGCCGTCCATCTTCATTGAGTTGTAGATGGTGCCACGAATGTCGGATTGGACAGATTTTCATGCTATTAGGCTGTGATCATCGATCCGAACCCATCCGTGCGGTCGGATTTATCATCTGAAGTGTGGATTTACACCATATTGGCCCTTGATCTCTGACCTTCCTCAGATTATATCTAATGCTATGGAAGTCCGATCGAGGCGATTTTGGAGTCATTGAACTCCAAATGTTGCCCTGATTAGATCCGTACGGTTGGATCTTTGATCTGAGTTCCCTGATTAAAAGTCACCTGTCCCTGGCCACCAAAAAGAAGAAATTACTATACAATTTGTACAATTTGACCTAAATGCATGATGATGCATGGTATGCAATATTTACAATGTATGATGCTAATATGATACTAAGAACATGCATTAATAGACGTTTTTGGCTGTTCAGATGTATGCACATCACCCATAGACCCCTCCCCCACCCCCACCCTTTCTTCAATCTCACATAAATTCCATGCAGCAAAAAAAATGCCCTCAATTTCCCCTCCATAGCTAACCCATTTCCAATGCCTTCTCGACAAATTTCTCTCTGCTGTTGATTGCACAACAATCATGCAACCTAAATTACTTAAATTAAGCTAGATTCTAGCATAACTTAGGAATAATGCATTCATAGGCATCGTAATTTGCACAATAGCTAGTTTATTAGTCATATAAATAATATCGTCATTTTATTACCTAAAATCATCTCGATTCTAATTGCAAATGATTCAAAGCAGCGGATGTCAAATCATACCGGACAAATCTAATTAGAATGACAATGGGAGTCCAATGCTTCCGAAGTCATCTCAATTAGACAACTAGGGCACCTTGTGCAGTCCATAAAAGAACAGAGATAATAAAGCCAAAGGACAAAGATCCAAGCCTCAAATGAAGAATCTAGTCACACGGATGAATCCGGATCAATGATTGTAGTCCAACATTGCAAAAATCAACTCGATCGGAGGTCAACATCACTAGATACAAGGAAAAGAGGATGAACGGCCATGATGGCACCACGTGGAGCCATCACAACCATTCCCTCACCACCTCCCATCTAGGAAGGCCACACCGCATGCTGTGGGCCGTTGGATCTTCATCCAACTGCCACGAGTGCACCACATCGCTCGTCCAGCCAGATAAGTATAAATAGAAACAAACAAGGAAGTATAATAAAATGTTCACACAGAGCGTTGGCCGACGCGCTCGCATGTAAGAGCCGAGCGTTGCATGAAATAGAAGCAGCGTTCCGAGCTGGTGCAAGAGCAATTACGCGATCGGAGGGCGGAGGCGCGACCACGTGGCGCGATCAAAGTGCGCCATGGCTGGACATGTGATCTCACGCGTTTTGCGAAATCGAGAAGTTGCACGCGCACGTGAGCCATCCGATCGTGAGATCGAACGGTTGAAGATTAAGTGCGAAAAAGAGGCAAGCGGGCGCATGAGAAAATGAGAGGAACTATTGGGCGCACACGAGGAGAAAGCGGGAACATCTGATCCTAATCTGCCGCATGAGAGTACGCCACGTGTCACCACCAGGTTGAATCCATGCATAAAGGGCGATTTGAAGGTGTTTTGAGGATAAATCTGATCCGTTGATCTCCCGATCAACGAATCTGATCAAACGAGAATTGTTGCATGAGATAAAGGGGTTAAATACCCTTTTTCCCTCCATAAAAGCTATAAAAGAAGGCCCATGGCCCCCCCAGTTGAAGCATCTCTCTCTTCCATCAACTCCAAACATCTTCCACTTTCTCTGCAACTCTCTGTCCCTTAGCAACTCCGCTCCGACCTTCGTCCTAATGCTCTGGATCTGAGGTGCTACCGCATCTTGCACAAGCATCCCACAAGTGATGTCATTTCTTTGCCACTTTCTTCTCTCTCTCTCTCTATCTCTCTTTCTCTCTTTCTCTCTTTCTATCTATCTGCTTCTATTTAGCATAGCAATTTCTACTATGAAAAACTCTTTATCAATGTAATGAAATTTGATCTCATGAATATCTAATGCCTCTTTATACACATACACGTAATAAATAACTGTTAGAACTAGTTTTATTGAAAAGCTTTTGTTAAAATCAAGATTGCCTCCCTGCGAATGACCTGGTACTCACTGGAGTTTTATAAATTCATTTGTCATCGTGTTTTCCCACTATACTACAACTAATTAACTTTTAAAACACAAATTACGCATCGAACAAGTTGGAATAGGAAGGACATGATGCCCCTAAACCCAGTCCTTGAAGTCAAAATCTTTGATGTTTGGGGCATTGATTTTATGGGATCCTTTACCAATTCATTTGGGTACCTATACATTCTGGTGGCAATTTATTATGTATCCAAATGGATTGAGGCCATCCCAACCTGAACCAATGATCATAAAGTGGTCATGGATTTTGTAAGGAAGAACATCTTTAGTCAGTTCGATGTGCCAAAGCTCTGATTAGTGATGGCGGGTCCCATTTTACTCACAACCAATTCAGGACTTTACTAGCCAAGTATGGAGTCACTCATAGAATCTCTACCCCATACCATCCGCAGACCAACAGACAAGCTGAAATCTCCAATTGAGAAATTCAAAAGATCCTCAAAAAACAGTCCACCCAGATTGGAAGGATTGGTCTACCAAATTGGATGATGCTCTCTAGGCCTACCGGACTGCATATAAAACTTAAATTGGAATGTCTCCATTCAATTTGGTCTACAGAAAATTTTGCCATCTGCCTGTTGAGCTTGAACATAAAGCTTATTGGGCAATCAAAACATTTAACTTGGATCTCAATCGATCTGGACGACAAAGGAAACTCCAATTGACTAAATTGGATGAAATTCGAAATGATGCTTATGAGAGCATGAGAATCTATAAGAATAGGACAAAAGCTTTACATGTTAAGTACATCTCTAGAAAAAGCTTTGTCCCTAATCAAAAGGTTTGGTTATTTGATGCACGCTTGAAGCCCTTTCAAGGAAAATTAAGATCAAAGTGGACAGGTCCCTTCATTATAAGAAAAGTCTACCCTCATGGAGTTGTGCTTATCCTGGATCCCAAGACTGGCAATGAGACAAAGGTGAATGGTCAAAGATTGAAGCCTTTTATCATGCAGAACTGTGATCCTATTCCCGATGGTCACATCAACCTTCTAGAATCTTCTTAAAGCTGAACTGAGTCCGACAAATGACGTTAAACTTAGCACTAGTTGGGAGGCAACCCAGTACTATATACAGGTAGCTCTGCATCCTTTGTATTCATGCTGACCTTGATTAACAAGCATAGTCAATTGATATCCCCTCCTCTTGATTATTATATTTTGATTTTCATGCATACATTTCAATGAGGACATTGTAATGAATAGTCATGGGGGTGTGGACATTGCATGTCATATTTTTATGTCAAAAAAAAATTGCATTTAGGCATAAAGAATTTTTATTAAGGTTTTATTAGGGATTTACTCTTAAGTTGATTCCTGAGTTTAGAATCCGATATAATTTCACACTTACACATAGAATTTGCAATAGATCCTCTGTGAAGACCAATAAACATCTTTAGTTTGTCGAAAAGAAGCAATGCTTCTTCTCCTAGACCCTTGGACAATAATTAGGGAGTCAAGCAAACTATCTTCTAACAGATCCACCAAACAAGTGTGAGGTGAGAGTAGAAAGTCTACTAGTGCTCTAAGGCTAGTTTCAGGAATCTTAAACTCTGGATAATGAGATAATGATACTCAGAGTTGGCATAGTTTTCGCTCTCGATTTCTGCATACAAGTTCTTAGTCGAATCTCTTGAGAGCCACCAAATAAGGCAAATACGTAGAGAGCAGGTTCTGATAAAACTAGGACTTAGGTGGTGGTCATGATCGTCTTTTATGGAATCCTTAGCTGAAGGAGGATACTAATGTCAAGGTCAGAAATACATTGTCCTATCCATCCCTTCCCGATGCCGAGAATAGGCACTTCCACCAAATAAGCCACCCGATATCCTTTTGAACACCCATAATCCCGAATAATGCCTTGTAAATAAAAGTTCGTATGTTGCGTTGCATTAGTAGATATTTGATTCTCTGGATTAAAAAAAAGAAGAAGAAAAAATATATATATATACATAGAAAAAATTTAGAAAGAAAGAAAAAGCACAAAAGAAAAAAAAGAGTTTATAAGTGTTTTTAGAATTTATTTCAAATGTAATGAGGCAACAACACCTAGCACCCTCACGATCCACCAAATATAGCCTTGACCTACTTTTCTGTATTTCTGGCCACCTGAATATGGGTTGAGGAATTCTGACTTAGTTTTAGAGTTATCAGAACCTAATCAAAGTGTTAATGCCAGGAGAGACCACCAAATATACTAATAAATCTGGTGAGATTATGAGCTCAAAAAGAAAGAAAAGATAAGATATGATAAGAAAAAGAAAAAGGAAGAGAAAGAGAAAGAGAGAGAGAATGAGTACAAAGGTACTAAAGAGAGCATAGTTTCTCATCTCTCTCTAAGTTGAATTATTTCATAATCTGGAAATCTAGGTTCTAAAGTACTAGCCTACATGTAGCACCAGATGAGTGTAAGTGACCAAATACAAATCTACTAGACTCAGAAATCTCCTACCTAAGCCAGAAGCTGGGGCTAAATATACAGGTTACTTTATAACCCAGAGGGAAGTAGTTTGCCTATCCCAATAGATTTTTACTAAGGGTCAAGTATGAGCTTTAGATGAGGATTGGCTTTCACTTGGATACATTGCATAGGCTACAACAAAACACATTCACGATTATCTGGATTACTAAAACTTCAAATGTAAACAAATGACATAAACCTCTACTCAAACTCTTGATAAAAATTACTCATGTAGGACCACTTTGCATTTAGTCATGCATTTGCTAGGGACCAGCAAGATTTAGGCATGGGGGTGTGATTGCACAGCAATCATGCAACCTAAATCACCTGAATTAAGCTAGATTCTAGCATAACTTACGAATAATGCATTCATAGGCATCGTAATTTGCACAATAACTACTTTATTAGTCATATAAATAATATCATCATTTTATTACCTAAAATCGTCTCGATTCTAATCGCAGTTGATTTGAAGCCACGGATGTCAAATTAGATCGGACATATCTAATCAGAACGACGAGGGAGTCCAACGCTTCCGAAATTGTCTCGATCAGACAACCAGGGCACCTTGTGCATCCATAAAAGAACGAAGATCATAAAGCCAAAGGACAAAGATTTGAGCCTCAGATGAAGAATCTAGCCACACAGATGAATTCGGATCAACGATTACAGTCCAACGACGCAAAAATCAACTTGATCGGTGATCTACATCACCATATACACGGAAAAGAAGATGGACGATCATGATGATGCCACGTGGTGCCATCACAGTCGCTCCCTCACCACCACCCCATCTAGGAAGGCCACATCGCACATTATGGGCTGTTGGATCTTCATCCAACGGCCATGAGTGATCCACATCTCCCGTCCAGCCGAATAAGTATAAATAGAAACAAACAAGGAAGTATAACAGAATGTTCACGTAGCACGTTGGCTGATGCGCTCACGCGTAATCTCGTGATGCACATTCGAGCCGGGAATTGCGCGAAATTGAAGCGGCATTGGGCGCAGGAGTGGGCACAATTATGCGATTGGAGGGCAGACGCATGACCACGTGGCACGATCGAAGTGCACCGCGGCCGGACGCGTGATTTCACATGTTTTGCGAAATCGGGAAGTTGCGCGTGTGTGTGAGCAGTCCACTCGTAAGATCGGATGGCTGACGATTAGGCGCAGAAAAGGGGTGAGCTGGCGCACGAGGAAAAGAGAGGAACTGTTGGGTGCATGCGAGGAGAAAGTGGGAACATCCGATCCTAATCCGACACATGAGAGTGCACCACATGTCGCCACCAAGTTGGAACACACGTAGAGGGCAAATTTGAAGGTGTTTTGAGGACAGATCTGATCCGTCAATCTCCCGATCAAAGGATCTGATCAAACAAGAGTTGTTGCACAAGATAAAGGGGTTAAATACCCTTTTTGCCCTCCATAAAATCTATAAAAAAGGCCCAGGGCCCCCCAGTTGAAGCATGTCTCTCTTCCATCAACTCCAAACATCTTCCACCTTCTCTGCAACTCTTTGTACCTCTACAACTCCACTCCGACCGTCATCCCGATGCTCTAGATCTGAGGTGCTGTCACATCTCGCGGAAGCATCCCACAAGCGGCGTCATTTCTCTGCCACTTTCTTCTCTCTCTATCTGTCTTTCTCTCTTTCTATCTATCTGTTTCTATTTAGCATAGCAATTTCTACTGTGAAAAACTCTTTATCAATGCAATGAAATTTAATCTCATGAATATCTGATGCCTCTTTATACACATATACATATATAAATACCTGTTAGAACTAGTTTTATTGAAAAGTGGTCAAGCGTGTTTCGTGTGTTAGAAATCAAGGTTACAAGTAACCTGTCATTTTAGTTGCAAAACACGTCGATCAAATAAAATTTATACCAAAACTCCAAGGGAGTCCCTAGTTGAACACAAGGAGGCGACGTTTATTTTATTGAAAATCGTGCTTCAATTCGTTTCTTTTTGGTATTTTGGGGTCTTGTTATTTTTTGTATTTTTGAAATAAAAGAAAATAAGCAAACGTATCACAAGATAGAGATGTGGAACAAATACGATATATTACTTCCAATGTCAATTACAAGAAATTATGAAAGCATATAAAGAGAGGGAGGTGAGAGGAAATCTCCCAAATCAGCTATTCGGCGAGACGACGGTGCCTAGCGGAAGCTCGGACGAAGGAGGTGAGGAACGGGACGACAGAGGTGAGATGCAAGACGTCGTGTTGAGGAAAGCTTCAGTGTGGCTCCGAAATGGAGGTGAGAAGACGAAGGTGATCTGCTACCGGAATGGAGGTGGGAGGACGGCTCCAATGTTACCTATGAAGGGCGAAGGGAAGTTGGAGGAGTATTTGGCGAGGCAGAGGTTCGTTACACGAATAAGCACCTTGAGAGCTTGAGAATAAGCTCTAATGGAGCATTGGTAGGCTTGCTAGAGCTTGGGAGTAGGTGGGAGTAGAGTAGGTAGAGATGGCTTGGAAGGGAGGGGGTGTAAGTCCTTTTATAGCGGAGGAGAAGAGGCAAAAATAGGTATGGGACCATTAATGACATCCAGGCCGTCGCTGGAAATGTCGCTGTAGGCAGCTCACGCCCGTTGGCACCCATAGCTAGCTTTGCTAGCATGCGATGAATTACCAACGGCTGTAAGCATCGCTGTAAGTCCAGCTCATGCGTCGCTGTAGTCCACCTTACGCTGCGCTGGAGCAGCGCTCCTACCTTGCCGCACGCATGCACGCCCACGTACTGGCGCTGCACGCATGCGCACCTGTGCACTCGTGTGCGCACCCACGCTGCTACGCGCATGCGGTGTTGCGTGCGTGTACTGGCAACCTGGGCTGCACCACGTGGCGCAGTCTAGGCCGTCCATCTTCTTCTTGTCGTAGGGGCTGCTACAGAGGTTGGATTGAGTCGATTTTCGCGTCGTTAGGCTGCGATCGTCGACCCGAATCCATTCATGTGGTCAGATTTATCATTTGAAGCTCTGAATTATGTCTCCTAGTCCCTTGGCCGTTATCTTCCTCGGACTACATATGGTTCTACGGGACTCCGATCGAGGTGATTTCAGAGGCATTGGACTCCGATCGTCGTCTTGATCAGATATGTATGGTTGGATTGTTAATCCGAGGCTCTAAAATAAATATGCTTCTCTCCTAACCACAAAAAGGATTCAATTAACCTAAATTATATACAACTACTCTAAATGCAGAATGATGCATGCTATGCAATATTTATAACATGAAATGCAAATCTAAGCCTAGGAACATGCATGAATAGGCATTTTACCCTCAGCAAATGTGTTTACATCATAGTCCATACCTATCTTTTACTAGTCCCTAGCAAAATTAAACTATATTCTTTGTATAAAAGTAAAATTAGGATTAGATCACTTAGGCCTAAGTTGTTTATTAACAATAGAAAATCTCAACTAAGGTCCCAAACTACGAAAACTCAACAGTACCCGAGTGTCTGCCAGAATGCAGACCGCCCAAGTTCTCTCCTTATTTGAGAAGGGAAGATATATATATATATTCTCTTCTTTTCTATTTTTTTTGTACTTTTTGGAGTTTGAGAATTCTGGGATAACTTTTTACGGCTACCCGACCCGCCCAAGACTCAAAAAGGACTCTAAGTACTAAGCATCTTTGTGAAAAAGTAATAGACTCACAAAACAGCCATTAAGACGGACTTCAGGTTTCTACAACCTTAGGTGACCTTGCCTAAAGGTTTATCTTTACGATCGGTATCTTTCTCCCTACTTTTATTTATGGGGTCAACATAAGGGCAAACCCAGTGTATATCTCCCTAGTTTATTCTACTTCCCCGCTTCTTCCCTAAGTGTTTTGAGAATTATTGTGCATTTTTTTATGAGCTGGGTTCTGGACAACTGGCCGATGAGCTGTTACCACCGACAATTTGCCAGCCATACTCGTGCGGTGAAGTGTGGTTTTATTTATTTTTTTATTTTCTCCCTTTTCTTTTTTTTATATTTTTTTCTTCTCTTTTTTTATTTTTTATTTTTTATTTTTTAAGTAGGTGGCTTTCTTGATCTAAGATTTACCTAAAGGTAATACAACAAAAACGGTCTTGTGGCTGGGCTCTAGACAACCGGCCGATGAGTTGTTACCACTGACAACTTGCCAGCCATACCACCCAAGTCAGTCCATTAGCTATCCAATTTCCGTAAAAATCGTCGAAAAGTGAGTCAATGCAAAAAAAAATGTTTGTAGATGCTTAGGCTTAAAGTCCCCCCAAATCAGAGGGCAGGTTGATAAGTCACATACTTATCATCCCAAATTATTTACCAAAGTAAAATAAATTTTAATTAGCGAGGACTCGAGACTAAATCCACATTCGAGTGGACACCCGGACTAATTAAGCCCAAGGACCTGAAGAGTCTAAGTGTTTAGGTCCTCTCGTATCATTTCCTAAAGTTAATAACTTCCAAATGCCTAAGTTCTCTTTTCCTAATTTCTTTCTTTTTTTTTAATTTTTTTTTCAAATTTTCAAAATTTTTTAAATTTTATAATAAACTAAAAGAAATTCTATGGAGTTAACATAATGATTTCAGGAATTGATTATCCACCCCCCATCCCTAAATGATGCAATGTCCTCATTGTAAAAATAAGGACAAGAAAGGGACAGACTAAACAGAACATCACCTGAGTGTCGTGAAAATCCGGTCAGCTCTGCATAGAGAAGAGTGTATACACACGTGCTAAGTTTAATGCCTTCAGCTAGGCATAACATACATACAAAGAAGAAATTAAGAATTCACAAGTGCAGGTAAAAGTCAAAATCAAAAGGTTGATCTTGAAACCAATCCGCAGAAGATGTCCACAGATGTGGACGAGATTATGGTGCAGACCCATGCCCCAGGGTCGAGTGGTTCTCAGGTTCTGGATGAAAATCACCCAGAATCGAAGGTTGTTGTGCTTGTGGGGCCGAGCCTACGGTTTAGTGGTGTGCAACCCAAGACCAAAGTGTCGGACAATGGGTAAAGATGGTTCAATAGGTGCGGTTGTCCACTTAACATCTAGCTCAGAAAAATAATCAGTTATTCCAGGCTTGGGTCGCAAGTGAAAGATATCATAAGGTTTCGTAAAGAAGATAGGTGATTTCAAGTCAATAGGTACCCTTATATCTAAACTTATTTTTCCCTCAAAATTAACCTCCCAAATTTTCATTTCCAACTTCCTATCCTCTAAAATCAAGGTTTCTAAGACCTCCAGATCATTGTACACCCCATCTGAAGTACCCAAGTCCAACAATTGTGGCTAAATCAGGATTGACTTGGGCACAATAATCTCAAAAGTATGTTCATTCAGCTCTTCGGGGTGTGGTTGAGGAATGGGGCTACTAATCGAGTCGTCGGGTATCGGATCCTCCAAGTTAGCCCCAACCGAATCAAAAACTTCAGTAGTCGGGCTACCAAATTGGTCATCATACTCCTCGAGCCCGTATGTCTCACTAAAATCATTCTCCTCAAGCTTAAGTGAGACTTCACTAAGAGATTCCTCACCCTCAAAATCAAAGAATTCATGATCCTCATTTGTATATGTCTCAACATCACAAGTCATTTCATCATCCAAGGAGACATAATTTTCTTTGTTTCCTGACTTGGGGATCTCAGGTGAATCAATTGATTCATCCTCAAAGGGTTGCTCTAGACTAATCTGGTCATCTCCAATCTCTGAATATGTATCCCCCCCGACAGGCACCTGAGCGGGTTCAGACATTGGTTCTCCTGAAGAGGGTTCATCTTGAGAATCATCCCAAGATTTGACTAGTGCAACCACAAATTTCATCCTCAACCTCAATAATTTCCCAAGAAGAAACTCACCCAGGTTCCTATCCCTAACACTTTGGAGCAAATCCAATAGAGAACTATTAAGTTCATCAATCATTTTGATCATAGGCTCCAATGCTTCAATGCATGGTGTTGGCTGGGCTTCTAAAGATTGTATGGTGCTCCTCAAATTAGCTAACACTCTATTTTGGATCTGGTTCACCTGAACCGACTGGTTCGATTCAGGTTTGGGTGGGTTTGGGTTGAATCTAGGGGAGCCAAGATGTCGAGGTTCTCGGGTCCCTCCCTGAAAGTAGGTCATTCTAGGTTGTTCAAAGGATGGTGGCGACCTATATTCAGTGGAATACTGGGGAGGGTAGGTGTTATAATCATGATATCCTTCCTTATTGTAGATTGGGTTGGTTTGGTCATTAAAGGATGGAGATCAATAATCATTATAGCTATGGGAAGGATAATAATCATAGTCTTATTGCCCAGGGTTAGGCCCTAGAGACTGAGGTCGGAATTCATATCCCCAATCAAAGTTATCCTGGCTAGTGGATGAGTAATTACAAGTCAAGTCAGGATAGTAATCATCTTGGAGATAAGTGGTGGTAGGAGGATAGGATGTGAAATATGTGTAGGATGTGGAAGGGTACATGGTGAAGTAAGGAGGGAAATCAGAAGAGAAAGGAGCCCTGCAATACAAAAATACAAGCCTGTCCTTAGGTTGAGTAGCCTAAAGGTCTACAGACTCTTAGAATACGTCCTAAGATTATGGACGATTTACTCTACTTATGTCCAGGCAATCCAACCAGTTATAAGGAGGGACTGGGGAGCAGGTTCTTCCTTTGGCTTGCACCTTCGGTTCCTAGTGTACCCCCCAACCACGGTCGTTTGACGCTACTCCCCTAGCTAGACATCAGATTGACTAGTATAAGCAAGTAATCGTGAACAATCTCAATCTGGATCCCGACGAGCGAACTAGTCCTTAGGGCCAACGTCTCATCAATTTTAGTTAGGCTTGGGACAATGGTGCTTCAGGAATGTGATAGGCCCTTTAGATGGGTTGTGCCCTTAATGATCAATTAAAATGTGTGTATGTGCACAACTAGGGTTTGCAAACAAGGTTATTTGATGATGTATCTTTTAGAGTTCAACCTTGTTTAGTAGCTTTTAGGGTTTAATCTTAAGTATATTCAATCAAGTTTAGGAGAACACGCCAAGTTTTGCAAGCACTGGTGATGATATATTCCTTTAGAAATCAAAGAAAAAAAATGAGTGCCTTGTTCAGCCCTAAGAATCAACCTTAAGTGGCAAGCTACTTGATGAATCATTTTTATCTTAAGTGGTGTGGCCCAAACAGTTCAATCAATTGGCCTATTGCACCACTTAGTTAAGGCACACAGAAAGTTTTGACCTATTCAGATTTCTACTCAATTATTTGTGTGTTGAATTAAGTGTACCGGGTCCACAGGTCAGATCCTGGTTAAGTGGTAGAATAGATGTGATTGTGCACCTTAGGGTGAGAAGTTGTGGGTGTTAAGTGTGTAGCTTTCAGAAAATCCCACAATCCGATAACACTTTTTTTATTTCTTTTTTATTTATGTGGATGGCGAGGTGAGTGGAGGTGGCAAACAAACAACCAAATCTATCCTAGGGTTTATAAAAAGCACCTAAGTTGATTTGGGTTTGAGTTATTCGATTATGGAATGAAAACTAAGGTGGGGGTGGTGTGGGGGACACTTACAAAACACTCTACCTACACTTTACTCCAGTCTACCGCACTTGGATCTCCATGCTATGGTACCTGCAAAACAATAGATCAAAGACAAGTAGGGTTAGTGCTATGTAAATGCAAAGAAACGCAATAAACAATAAAGTAAATTCCGTTGCCTCCCTGGCAATGGCTCCAAAATGGTCGAGCGTGTTTCGCGTGTTAGAAATCGAGGTTACAAGTAACCCATCATTGTAGTTACAAAACACATCAATCAAATAAAATTTATACCAAAACTCCAAGGGAGTCCTAGGTCGAACACAGGGAGGCGACGTTTACTTTATTGAAAACCGCACTTCGATTCGTTTCTTTTTGGTATTTTGGGGTTTTGTTATTTTTTTTGTATTTTTGAAATAAAAGAAAACAAGCAAACGTATCACAAGATAGAGATGTGGAACAAATATGATATATATTACTTCCAATGTCAATTACAAGAAACTATGAAAGCATATAAAGAGAGGGAGGTGAGAGGAAATCTCCCGAATCGGCTGTTCGGCAAGACGACGACGCCTGGTAGAAGCTCGGATGAAGGAGGTGAGAAGCGGGACGACGGAGGTGAGATGCAGGAGGACGTCGTGTGGAGGAAAGCTTCGGCGTGGCTCCGGAATGGAGGTGGGAGGACGGCTCCAAGGTAACCTATGAAGGGAGATGGGAAGTTGGAGGAGTATTTGGTGAGGCAGAGGTTCGTTACACTAATAGGCACCTTGGGAGCTTGAGAACAAGCTCTAATGGAGCGTTGGTAGGCTTGCTAGAGCTTGGGAGTAGGTAGGAGTAGAGTAGGTATAGATGGCTTGGAAGGGAGGGGGTGTAGGTCCTTTTATAGTGGAGAAGAGGCAAAAATAGGTATGGGACTATTAGTGACATCCAGGCCATCGCTGGAAATGTCGTTGTAGGTAGCTCATGCCTGCTTGCGCCCATAGCTAGCTTTGCTAGCATGTGATGAATTACCGACAGCTGTAAGCATCGCTGTAAGTCCAGCTCATGCGTCGATGTAGTCCACCTCACGCTGCGTTGGCGCCACGCTCCTGCCTTGCTGCACGTGCGCACGTGCCCATGCACTGGCACTGCGCGCGCGAGCTGCTACGCGCGTCAATGCTGCGTGCGTGTGTTGGCAGCCTGGGCTGCGCCACGTGGCGTAGTCTGGCCCGCCCATCTTCTTCTTGTTGTAGGGGCTACTACAGAGGTCAGATTGAGTCAATTTTCGCACTATTAGGCTACGATCGTCGACTCAAATCCATCCACGTGGTCGGATTTATCATTTGAAGCTCTGAATTATGTCTCCTAGTCCCTTGGCCGTTGATCTTCCTCGGATTGCATATGGTGCTACGGGACTCCGATCGAGGCGATTTCAGAGGCGTTGGACTCCAATCGTCGTCTTGATCAGATTCGTATGGTTGGATCATCAATCCGAGGCTTTGAAATAAATATGCTTCTCTCCTAACCACAAAAAGGATGCAATTAACCTAAATTATATACAACTACTCTAAATGCAGAATGATGCATGCTATGCAATATTTATAGCATGAAATGCAAATCTAAGCCTAGGAACATGCATGAATAGGCATTTTACCCATAACAAATGTGTTTACATCAAAAAGCTTCTGTTAAAATCAAGATTGTCTCCCTACGAACAACCCAGTACTCACCGTAGTTTTATAAATTTATTTATCGAGGTGTTTTCAGACTATACTACAACTAATTAACTTTTAAAACGTGAATTACATGTCGAACAGTTGTTCCTTATTTACACAACCAATTCCCTATATAATGCTCCCAATTCCAATGAAAAAAAGAGGACAAACTACATGACATGAACCTTCCTTAGTGTAGTTTCCCTTACTCGGAGGGGGTGAGAACTGAAGTTTCCTACTTGGAGGGGGTGAGATTAGCGTAACGTAAAAAATGCGGAATTGAAATATAAATAATCTCACAAATAAGCAATCACACGAGTACACAATTATTTTTAGGTGGAAACCCAAACCGGGTGAAAACCACCACCTAACCCTCTCGAGTTAGGATTTTCCGATCAACCAAGTTGATCAAAATCCACTAAACCGAATCACTTTAAAACGAGGGTGATTCAACCTCAATACAACCACGCTACTTAGACGAGGGTAGCGTACCTCAACCCCTTCTCTCCACGAGAAGGATTTTGTCTCGCGAAGGAGACGAGAATTCGCAAAGCGAATACCCAACCAAATAACAAAGATAAAATAAATAAGTAATCCTATAGAGCCAACAAAGTAATTATGAACCTAGCTTCTATAGGAATTAGGAAACTCCCCTTTGCAAGGAGTGCGTTGAGTTAATGACGCGGTGCGTGAGCCACGCGACGGCGCAACTTCGCTCTCGTGAACTACAGCGGGAGAGTGGGTGCGCAATAGCTTGATGCTCTCAAGAGAATGGAGCTTGAGCTTGGAGAGCAAGAGCTAGCTAGGACACAAGAGAGTGGAAAGTGTAATACAAATTATTTCTTGTGTATCTTGGTGTCTCTAGGTGTCTTTTTGTGTTGCAAAGGTTCCCCTCTATTTATAGAGGCCTTAGGAAGGCTTTGAAAGGCTTAGGAAAGGTTCTATAGCCGTTGGGAACAAAGCCCAAGAGAATCAGCCCGAAATCAGGAACAATCATTGCTCTGACAGGCTTATCAAACGTCTAATTCTGGCATCGGACGTCTGGAAGTTCACTTTAAGACATCTGATTTCAAGGTCAGACGTTTGATTTTGGGCGAGTCTCTTCCTGACTTGGATCAGATCTAAACAGGGTTCTAGTGCAAGTCCATCAGACGACATATAGGACGTCTGGTACTATGTCTGGACGTTTGGAAACCTACTTTTTCTATGGGAATGGATTTCCAAACGTTGCAACGGCTAGAAAATCTCTGAGAAGAGATTTTAGGTCAGCCGAGGCAAAACGGTCAATTATCAGACGTCTGGACAGTCCTATGGACGCCTGATAAGGCTCTAACGGTCATATTCTTGAGTGTTTGCTAAGCCAGCCAACAGTCCACTAATTGGACGTCTGGCATAGTCATCAGACGTCTCCTAAGACATCCGGTCTAAGGTCTGGACGTCTAATTTCATCAGACAGAACTAACTATGTCCAGCCTAATAGTTATCAGACGTCTGAAGCAACAGTCAGACGTCTTAAAATACTTTATCAGACGTCTGATTTTGGAATTAGACGTCTGGAAACTCTGTTTGAACCCTATATTGGTTTTCTAAGTTCTTTATAGAAAATCTAAGTATCCTAGGGTTGTGCGGGTGTTCCTAGGACTACTGTTAGGGTACTTTGAGTCTCTTTAACAGAAATCTAAGTAACAAAAGAAACGAAAAATACAATGAGTACAAGAGAAGGAAATCTATCATATTCTTCATCTCCTTCCTTCTTCAATATATTGCTCCTCGCGAATCTCTTCTGCTCTCCATCAAGCTCCTCCAATCCGTCCTGGATGCGAGTTCGAACTCCGTCTAATCACGTATCCATTTGCGATTGTGCTGAAATCTAGGACTCAAAGTGCAAATGTTAAATGACACGTGTTTTGTTATCATCAAAACAAATGATCGTGGTGCTCTAGCACCAACAATCTCCCCCTTTTTGATGATGACAAAACCATAAATAATAATGCAGAAAATCCTCCCCCTTTTTGACATTATCAAAAAGGTTTAATTGATTTTACATTTCCTATAACTCCCCCTTAAAACATACTCTTCTATAAATTTCTTTTGACAAAGGTAATGCCTCCCCCTTTTTTTATAACAACAAGATGGCTATTATTTTTCTCCCCCTTTCTAAAGGAAATTTAGCTACCTTATATCTCCCCCTTAAAAATTGACAATTAGCTTATAATTTTTTAACTCCCCCTATCTAAATGCTTATGATAAAAAGATAGGGTAAAGGGTTTTACCTCACCTACCATGGCCAATAAAATGGGCCGAATGGTGGTGGATGCCACATCGGATGGGGCTCCCATCCATAGCTTGGAGGCTCGGGCATTGGTGCCGGTCTCCAATCTGGTGGTCGACGTGCGGTGGGTCCGTTGCTTGTTCGCCGTCTCGTCGGTCTTCTTGTTCTCCTCCTTGGTCTACTCCTTGGTTCCTCCTTGGTCTACTCCTTGGTTCTCCCAACTCGAGTTGACCAGCCTTTAGTTTGTAGGTCCAGTCCTTTGTATTGTAGTTATCCCTGAACCCTACAAAACAAGATTCCAAATTTTTCTTCGGTATCCAAGTGAGCTTGGATCTGGATCTGTTAGTGGGTCTCCTTGATGGAGATCCTTTCTCAATCTTAGGGCTATAAAAATTATCAACTTTGTTGATTAATTTGTTAGAATTTTCCCTAAGACATGCGATTTCTTTTTCTATAGTATGCATCTTAGTCTTTAAATCACAGATTTCTAACTTTAGACTATCATTTTCCTCAATCAATTTATTATTTTCATTGATGAGGTTATGATTTTCTAATAATAGGTTATCAATTTTAGAACTAGCTTCTATGTCCTTAAGTTATTTTTCTAACCTATCATTTTCATTTTTAAGAAAACTAAGGTTCTTTTTAATACTTTTGTTTTCTATTCTTAATGATTTACTAACATCAAATAGTTCATTAAAAGCTTCTTGTAAATCGAAATTTACCTCGTTGTCGGAGTCGCTTCCACTTTCACTGTCGCTATTGCTTCCTCTGGCCATGAAACCAAAGCAAGCGGTTTCTTCTTCTTCTTCTTCTTCTTCCTCCGAGCTCATCTCTTCATGAGTGTCTTCTAACTTCCTCCATATCTCGTGGGCGGTAGTGCACTCTTGGATTTTCTCGAACTCTTTCGGACTCAACGCGCAATACAAGGCATTCATTGCCTTTGCGTTGAGTGAAAGCTCTCGAATCTGCAGCTGCGAGTAGCCTCCTTGGGGTCGCTTCGGGATCTCGTATGGGGTTTCGCAACATCCCCATATCTTGAATTCAGTGGCTTGGAGCCACGTCTTCATCCTCAACTTCCAATATCCGAAGTCCCTCTCGTCGAAATAGGGTGGTCGGACGGTGGACTGCCCTTCGGAGATTCTGATTGCGGCTATGCTTCCATCCATGATCTTCTTGCCAGGTGTTACTCCGATCTTGCAAGAACCTGCTTTGATACCAAATGAAGTTTCCTACTTGGAGGGGGTGAGATTAGCGTAACGTAAAAAATGCGGAATTGAAATATAAATAATCTCACAAATAAGCAATCACACGAGTACACAATTATTTTTAGGTGGAAACCCAAACCGGGTGAAAACCACCACCTAACCCTCTCGAGTTAGGATTTTCCGATCAACCAAGTTGATCAAAATCCACTAAACCGAATCACTTTAAAACGAGGGTGATTCAACCTCAATACAACCATGCTACTTAGATGAGGGTAGCGTACCTCAACCCCTTCTCTCCACGAGAAGGATTTTGTCTCGCGAAGGAGGCGGGAATTCGCAAAGCGAATACCCAACCAAATAACAAAGATAAAATAAATAAGTAATCCTATAGAGCCAACAAAGTAATTATAAACCTAGCTTCTATAGGAATTAGGAAACTCCCCTTTGCAAGGAGTGCGTCGAGTTGATGACGCGGTGCGTGAGCCACGCGACGGTGCAACTTCGCTCTCATGAACTACGGTGGGAGAGCGGGTGCGCAACAGCTTGATGCTCTCAAGAGAATGGAGCTTGAGCTTGGAGAGCAAGAGCTAGCTAGGACACAAGAGAGTGGAAAGTGTAATACAAATTGTTTCTTGTGTATCTTGGTGTCTCTAGGTGTCTTTTTGTGTTGCAAAGGTTCCCCTCTATTTATAGAGGCCTTAGGAAGGCTTTGAAAGGCTTAGGAAAGGTTCTATAGCCGTTGGGAACAAAGCCCAAGAGAATCAGCCCGAAATCAGGAACAATCATTGCTCTGACAGGCTTATCAGACGTCTAATTCTGGCATCGGATGTCTAGAAGTTCACTTTAAGACGTCTGATTTCAAGGTCAGACGTTTGATTTTGGGCGAGTCTCTTCCTGACTTGGATCAGATCTAAACAGGGTTCTAGTGCAAGTCCATCAGACGACATATAGGACGTCTGGCACTATGTCTGGACGTCTGGAAACCTACTTTTTCTATGGGAATGGATTTCCAAACGTTGCAACGGCTAGAAAATCTCTGAAAAGAGATTTTGGGTCAGCCGAGGCAAAACAGTCAATTATCAGACGTCTGGACAGTCCTATGGACGTCTGATAAGGCTCTAACGGTCATATTCTTGAGTGTTTGCTAAGCCAGCCAACGGTCCACTAATTGGACGTCTGGCATAGTCATCAGACGTCTCCTAAGACATCTGGTCTAAGGTTTGGACGTCTGATTTCATCAGACAGAACTAACTATGTCCAGCCTAATAGTTATCAGACGTCTGAAGCAACAGTCAGACGTCTTAAAATACTTTATCAGACGTCTGATTTTGGAATTAGACGTCTGGAAACTCTGTTTGAACCCTATATTGGTTTTCTAAGTTCTTTACAGAAAACCTAAGTATCCTAGGGTTGTGCGGGTGTTCCTAGGACTACTGTTAGGGTACTTTGAGGCTCTTTAACAAAATCTAAGTAACAAAAATAAAGAGCAACAAAAGAAACGAAAAATACAATGAGTACAAGAGAAGGAAATCTATCCTATTCTTCATCTCCTTCCTTCTTCAATATATCGCTCCTCGCGAATCTCTTCTGCTCTCCATCAAGCTCCTCCAATCCATCCTGCATGCGAGTTCGAACTCCGTCTAATCACGTATCCATTTGCGATTGACCTGAAATCTAGGACTCAAAGTGCAAATGTTAAATGAGACATGTTTTGTTATCATCAAAACAAATGATCGCGGTGCTCTAGCACCAACAAGAACAGCGTGACGTAAAAAATGCGGAATTAAAAATATAAAAATCTCACAAAATAACAATCACACAATAGGCAAAATATTTTTAGGTGGAAACCCAAACCAGGTGAAAACCACCACCTAACCCTCTCGAATTAGGATTTTTCGATCAACCAAGTTAATCAAATCCACTAACGTACTACTTAAACAAGGGTAGTACAACCTCAATTACAACCACGCTACTTTATACGAGGGTAGTGTACCTTAAAGCCCCTTCTCTTCACAAGAAGGAATTTCTCTCATGAAGGAGAAGGGAATTCGCAAAGCGAATACCCAACCAAAGACAATTAAAGTACAAAAATCCTATAGAGCCTCAAATATTTAATCCTAGATTCTATAGGAGTTAGGAAACTTCCCTTTTGGTCGAAGTGCGTCGATGTGACGATGCAGGTGCGTGAACCACGCGGTAGTGCTTCTTCGCTCTCGTAATCGTGGAGGGAGAGCGGGTGCGCAACAGGAGTCAAGCTCTTTAGGTGTAGAACAAGGCTTGGGGAGCAAGAGCTTTCTTCTATTTGATCTTCTTCTTCTTCTTGACACAAAAGGGTGGAAAGTACGTTGCTTGGTGTGTTTATGAGTGGCAAGGGTTCTCCTCTATTTATAGAGGCCCTAGGAAGGCTTTGGAAGGCCTTGGAAGGCTTCCATAGCTGTTGGGTGCAAGGCCCAAGAGAATCAGGCCGAAGTCAGAATTAATCATGATTCTGACAGAGTCATCAGATATCTTGTCCTGGCATCCGATGTCTGGAAAACCCGTTTAAGATGTCTAGGAACTAAGTCAAACGTCTGAATTTAGGCAGGTTTCCTTCCTGACTTGAATCAGATCGACATAGGGTTCTAGTGAAAGTCCATTAGACGACACACAGGACGTCTGGCACAAGGTTTGGATGTCTGAAAACCTATTTGTTCTGCGGGAATGGATTCCTAAGAAGGGTAATGGCTACAAGATCTACAGAAGGTGATTTTGGGTCAGTCGAGGCAAAACGATCACATATCAAACATCTGGGATCACTTACAGACGTTTGATAATGTCTGATATAAGCTAACAGTCAGATTCCTCAACATCTGCGTGGGCAGCCAATGTTCCACTAATTGGATGTCTGGCAAAGGCATCAGACGTCTGGACTAATGTCTGAACATCTGATTTCATCAGACAGAGCTAAGTCCAGCCTAAATAATCGGACGTCTGAGTCAACAGCCAGACGTGTTAAAAGTTTTTATCAGACGTTTGAAACTCAGATTAGACGTCTGAAAAGGCTGTCTGAACCCTATTTTGGTTTTCTAAGTTCTCTACAGAAATCCTAAGTATCCTAAGGTTGTGCAACTATTCCTAGGACTACTATTAGGGTTCTTTGAGGCTCTTTAACATGAATCTAAGAAAATAAAGAGCAACAAAAGAAATAAAAATGCATAGTACAAAGGAAAGGAAGTCTATCATATTCTTCATCTCCTTCCTTCTTCAAGCTATCTCTCCTCGCGAAGCTCCTTTTTCCTCCATCAAGTTCCTCCAATCTGCCATGAACGCTAGCTCGAACTCCGTCTTAACCACGTCACCATTTGCAATTAACCTGAAATCTAAGACTTCAAGTGCAAATGTTAAATGACACATGTTTTGTTATTAGCAAAATAAACGATCGTGGTATTCTAGCACCAACAATCTCCCCCTTTTTGATGATGACAAAACCATAAAAAAAATAATGCATAAAATCCTCCCCTTTTTGACATTATCAAAAAGGTTTGATCGATTTTAAATTTCCTATAACTCCCCCTTAAAACATGCTCTTCTATAATTGGGTTGAATTTCTTTTAACAAAAGTAATGTCCTCCCCTTTTTTGTAACAACAAGATAGCTATTATTTTTCTCCCCCTTTCTAAAGTAAATATAGCTAATTTAACAAGATCTTCCCCTTAATGATTGACAAATAGCTCATAATATTAACTCCCCCTATCTATATGCTAATGATAAAAGGATAGGGTAAAGGGTTTTACCTCACCTACCATGGCCAATAAAATGGCCCAAATGGAGGTGGTGGATGCCATATCAAATGGGGCTCCCATCCATAGCTTGGAGGTCTGGGCATTGGCGCCGGTCTCTAGTCTGGCGGTCGACATGCGGCAGGTCCATCATTTGTTCGCCGTCTCGTCGGTCTTCTCGTTCTCCTCCTTGGTCTACTCCTTGCTCCTCCCAACTCAAGTTGACCGTCCTTGAGCTTGTAAGTCCAATCCTTTACGTTGATATCTTCTTTGAAACCTACAAAACAAGATTCCAATTATTTCTTCGGTATCCAAGTGAGCTTGGATCCGGATTTGTTAGCGGGTCTCCTTGACGGAGATCCTTTCTCAATCTTAGGGCTATGCAAATTATCTATTTTGTTGATTAATTTGTTGGAATTTTCCCTAAGAATGTGATTTCTTTTTCTATAATATTCATCTTAGTCTTTAAATCAAAAATTTTTAATTTTAGACTAGCATTTTCCTCAATCAATTTAGTATTTTCATTTATTAAATCTTTATTTTCAAATAACAAGTTATTATCCTTAGGACTAGCTTCTAGATCCTTAAGTTATTTTTCTAACCTTTCATTTTCATTTTTAAGAAAACTAAGGTTCCTTTTAATACTTTTATTTTCTACCTTAAGTGATTTACTAAGTTCAAATAGCTCATCAAAAGCATCTTGTAAATCGAAATGTACCTCATGGTCGGAGTCGCTTTCGCTGTCGCCCTCTATCTCCATGAAGCCCATGTAGGCGATTTCTTCCTGGGGATTCCCTTCTTCTTCCTCCGAGCTTGAGTCGTCCCACGTTTCTTGGAATGCCTTCTTCTTAAACTTCTCCTTTTCCTTCTTCTCCTTCTTGAGAAGTGGGCATTCTGGTCATAGATGCCCTTTCTCGTTGCAGTGGTAGTAACGTCTCGGGCTTTCCTTCTTCTCATTTTCTTTCTTTGATTCCGTACAAAACTTGGAAAACTTTTTAAGTAAAAACTTAAAGTCTTCGTCATCGGAACTTACCTCGCTATCTGATGTGGCTCTAAATGCTAGGGTCTTCTTCAGTTTTGGCTCTGGTGTATCCTTCTTCTTCTACTTCAGCTTTGTCTCGTAGGCCATTAGATTACCTAAGAGATCTTCCATGTTGAGATCCTCCATCTCATTCGCCTCCTCGATCGTGGTGACCTTCTGCTCCCATTCTGGTCCAAGGGAACGAAGTAGCTTTCCGTGAAGCTCCCCCTTGATAAAGGTCTTACCTAAAGCTTTTAAACTATTTACAATGAGAGTGAACCTAGTGTTCATCTCACTTAGTGATTCATTAGACTTCATAGAAAAAGATTCAAATTCTTGAGAAAGTAAATTTATTTTAGAAGTCTTTACCTTAGTCGTACCTTTGTGTGTAACTTCCAGAGTGTGCCATACCTCATATGCAGTGGCACACTGAGATATTCGGTTGAACTCCTCTGGGCTAAGGTTGCAGTACAACACATTCATAGCTTTCTCATTGAGGGAAAGCTCGCAGGTCTGCTACTGCAAATAGCCTCTCTCTGGTTTCTCCGAGACTTCGTATGGGGTTTCACAACGTTCCCATAAAGCGAAGTCAGTGGCTCGAAGCCACATCTTCATCCGTAACTTCCAGTAGCCGTAGTTGCTTCCATCGAAGAAAGGTGGTTGGACGGTGGACTACCCCTTGACGATTCTAGTGGTGGTGATGCTTCCCTCCATCGGATCTTCGCCAATGTGTAACATCGAAAATGCAAAACCTGCTCTGATACCAACTGTAGTTTCCTTTACTTGGAGGGGGTGAGATCAGCATGACGTAAAAAAATGCGGAATTAAAATATAACAATCTCACAAAATAACAATCACACAATAGGCAAAAGTATTTTTAGGTGGAAACCCAAACCGAGTGAAAACCACCACCTAACCCTCTCGAGTTAGGATTTTTCGATTAACCAAGTTGATCAAATCCACTAACGTACTACTTAAATGAGGGTAGTACAACCTCAATTACAACCACGCTACTTTATACGAGGGTAGCGTACCTCAAAGCCCCGTCTCTTCACAAGAAGGAATTTGTCTCATGAAGGAGATGGGAATTCGCAAAGCGAATACCCAACCAAAGATAATTTAAAGTACAACAATCCTATAGAGCCTCAAATATTTAATCTTAGCTTCTATAGGAGTTAGAAACTTCCCTTTTGGTGGAAGTGCATCGATGTGACGACGCAGGTGCGTGAACAATGCGGTAGCGCTTCGTCGCTCTCGTAATCGTGGAGGGGGAGCGGGTGCGCAACAAGAGTCAATCTCTCTAGGTGTAGAACAAGGCTTGGAGAACAAGAGCTTTCTTCTATTTGATCTTCTTCTTTTTGACACAAAAGAGTGGAAAGTATGTTGCTTGGTGTGTATATGAGTGGCAAGGGTTCTCCTCTATTTATAGAAGCCCTAGGAAGGCTTTGGAAGGCCTTGGAAGGCTTCCATAGTCGTTGGGTGCAAGGTCCAAGAGAATCAGGCCGAAGTCGGAAATTAATCATGATTCTGACAGAGTCATCAGATGTCTTGTCCTGGCATCCGATGTCTAGAAAACATGTTTAAGACGTCTAGGAACTAAGTCAGACGTCTGAATTTAGGCAGGTTTCCTTCCTGACTTGAATCAGATCGAAATAGGGTTCTAGTGAAAGTCCATGAGACAACACACAGGACATCTAGCACAAGATCTGGATGTCTGGAAACCTATTTATTCTATGGGAATGGATTCCCAAGAAGGGTAATAGCTACAAGATCTGCCGAAGGTGATTTTGGGTCAGTCGAGGCAAAACAGTCACATATCAAACATCTGGGATCACTTACGGATGTTTGATAATGTCTGATATAAGCTAACGGTCAGATTTCTCAACATCTGCGTGGGCAGCCAACGTTCCACTAATTGGATGTCTGGCAAAGGCATCAGACGTCTCCTAAGACGTCTGAACAAATGTCTGGACGTCAAATTTCATCAGACAAAACTAAGTCCGGCCTAAATAATTAGACATCTAAGTCAACAGTCAGACGTCTTAAAAGTTTTTATCAGATGTCTGAAACTCAAATTAGACATCTGCTGTCTAAATCCTATTTTGGTTTTCTAAGTTCTCTACAGAAAACCTAAGTATCCTAGGGTTGTGCAAGTGTTCCTAGGACTACTGTTAGGGTTCTTTGAGGCTCTTTAACATGAATCTAAGAAAATAAAGAGCAACAAAAGAAATAAAAATACATAGTACGAAGGAAAGGAAGTCTATCATATTCTTCATCCCCTTCCTTCTTCAAGCTATCTCTCCTCGCAAAGCTCCTTTGTCCTCCATCAAGCCCCTCCAATCTGCCATGGATGTGAGCTCGAACTCCATCTTAACCACGTCTCCATTTGCAATTAACCTGAAATCTAAGACTTCAAGTGCAAATGTTAAATAACATGTGTTTTGTTATCATCAAAATAAATGATCGTGGTGCTCTAGAACCAACATTTAGTTCCAAAATAAATCCTCCATTCCTCCTCCTACTTAGTGATGTAGGTATCCTTGGCATCCCTTCATCCATTAGATTAGGTTTAGCCTTTCCCATGACCTTCTAGTAGCTAGAATAATCCTATTAGGTTCTCCTTTAGCTATCCTCTTCCTTTTATTTTCCTCCATCAACTCCTCTCTAGGCTTCATCAATCTCGTCCTTGACTTCTCTTCGATGCACATCTATCTTCATCGACTTGTGTGGCTCTTCTTTAACTCTCCAACTCTCTCCTCTCCAACCTCTTCAAGCTTCCTCAGCCTAGAGATTATGGATGGGCACTTGGCTACTATCACGAGCCCACCCATCAACTGCCTAAAGAGAAGCCCTACATCATCTCCTTCTCTCTCTCTTCTCCCTTTCTTACATCCCCTCTGTTTATTTATTTATTTTGTTTAATCTATCTCATGTTCTCATTGTTATACTTGTAATAAACATTATTCTTCAATGACATTATGATTTTATTTTGATAACTTAAACTATCTCTTTCATGCTTGTGAATATCATTCAAAAAATATATTAAAAAAATACAAAGAGAAAATCACAAAAAGAAAAAAGAAGGCTAAAGAGAGAAGCAAAAATGAGCCATTTGCCTCCTTATGAATGATCCTGGTGAGTGGAAAATAAAAATTTTATTTGATACATTTTTTTCGCGGTTGCAACAATTGCTAACATTTTAAAATGTGAGAAAAATGCTCATCAATAACCTGAAATGATTAGTCCGCATTAAAACAGAATTTTGTTACATCAAAACATGGGTATCAACAAGAAGCATGGTTCACAAAGTTTTGAAAACATCAAAACAAAAATAAAAGATGAGTAGAGAAGAGGAGAATGTACTTTGGAGTGGAGAACGTAGAGGACAACCTCTATGTTGTCACCACAGGGACGTCCATGGTGGCTCTCTGTGCGTGGAGCTAGCTTCCTCGTCCTGGCATGTCGACGAGTGGATGTGTAATGAGATTGCACAGTCAGAGGTGGTGCATGCATGCTGTCACCACATGTGCAAGTTGCTAGAGCAATCGATATGGAGATGACCTCTCCTCAAGGTGGTATTCTAGAGACACCCATCCAAAGGGGTGAGGAGGCAGAAGAGGTGTCCCTCTACTCAAGGGTTGCCTCCATGCCATGACAGAGGTAGGGGCGCCCTACTCCTAAGAGCAGTGAAGGTAAGGAGAGGTGGTGAGGGGAGAGGAGGTGGATGGATGGACAAGAATGATCCAATTTGCCTTTTTTGCATGGATTACCTTTTCCTATATGGGAGTCTCCACCAGTTTGAAATCTCCACTAATTATGGATATCTCTCCTCAATTGGTTCCACAAAATGTGGATCTGCAATTCTCCAATTGGAAAGTCTCCACGCCACATTAAGATGGAGGCTTCACATGAATTCAAATCGAGGAGGAGGGAAGGGTGTTATTACACATTGAAAGGAGGAAGGGAAGGACAATCAACCATGCAGAAGTGGAATGGATTAATTTGTTGGCATGGGGGAATTACGAAGAAGTCCAAAGGTGCCACGGATTTATTTCGAAGATGACGACATCATGTGGCCATCAACAAAGGTTCCTGCGCATAATAAAAACATATAATTATTTATAATATATGGGAAGATGCATTATGCTAGAAAATGCGACTAATTCTTGTGCTTGCTTTTATTCCCTAGTTAAATGCATGGCCTCATGCATCCTCAATTGCAAAAATTAACAAATGGATGTATGCAAATTATATTTAGTTGCATATGATTATTCTATGATAAAAGGCATATATTGAAGAATGTTAATAAGTAGGAACTAACATTCTTAGGCTTAGAATTAGGCCACTAAAGTGGACCTCTCAACCTTGCACTAATACCATCTGTTATGACCGAACCCCCACCCTAGTAGAAACACTAGTCAATTTACCAATTACTTAAGATCTGGTCACCCAACATATAAACATAAAATAACAAAATTCATTCGCAGCATATCACATCATAGATATTTATATGAAATAAATAGAAAAGCAGAACTTGAAGATGTCACTGGAACAATCCTAGCCATCATATGTACTGTAACATAATTGAAGAAAGCATAACAAAGGTACTGGAAGAAGTTGAAACAGATTACTGAAGAAAACTAGAAGGAAAAGCACCAAAACTAAGAAAGTACGACTATGACTACCAGACTACAATGCTATACTTGGACTGGCACCGTTAGCTCCTATAGCTGTAGATTCCAACTATATCTCACCAGGACCTAAGTGTAGAGCCCACGAAAAAATCAACAAATGTTGAGTAGAGTAGTAATGCAAAAAGTAAAGAGGATAATAAGCAAGTGTAAGAAACAAAGAAAAAATGAGTACTTTTCTCAGTTACTCAAGTTTGTTTTATTTATTCTCATTATGTTGCCTTCACATATTTCAATTGTTATATGCCCAAATCAATTTCTTTGAAAGACTCAAGGAGATCTAGCTATGGTGTCCCAGATAATAGATTGAATATAGTACATCTCCTTGGCTAAGGAGATGGCCCAAACCCACTCTATTACCTGGTTAACCACCTCAGGGTCCTAGCTAACAAGATGAAGTAGCGACTATGATCCGTGCGATATGAATGTGAGGAGCTACTCCACATTGGCACACAGCCAGTTATTTCCACCACAAGGTATAAAATAAGTAGCTCCAACCTCCCGTATTAATAATGCATATTCAAGCACCTTATTATCCAATTGGCAAAAATGACCTAACAAACAAGTTGCAAGAAGGCTAGCTCACTCCCTAAGTCAGTCTTTGCCCTTAACAGGTATAACTGATCATGCCATTGATACCAAACACGTGACCGATGTTCAAACTCTCCCCAAAGGTTTCAGGTTTGCCAACCAATATCCATTAATAATTTCTATTCACAACTCTATCATTTGTTCTATCCCAAGTATGGTAGATATTTCTATTTCATTCATTTCAACCTCTTCAAAAATTTCCATCATTTGCATATTCCATTAAACACTAAAGGCTAAATCGGAAATCCAAAAGTGAAAACCACTTTCCAAGTGAAAAATCACTTTTCATAGGTGAAGAACCACTTTGCATAGGTGAAGAATCAATTGAAAATCAAAATACATGGTGTCTTTTCATTTTCAACCGGTGCATTTTACTCTTCAATCGGTAGAAAATCAAAATACACCAGTTAAATATCAAAATACATCAGTGTGTTTTGTTGAGCGGGAATGCGCATTGCAACGTGCATTTCCCTACCGCGTCCAATCATAATTAGTATTAAAAAAGGCCAATATATAAATAAATGAAAGGAAGAGGAGAGGAGACAAAGAGAGAGTAAGAGAGAGGAGGCATAAGATAGGAGAGAGAGAGTGTGGAGAGAGCATGATAGTTTGATAAGGTGGAAGGGAGAAAAGAAGGGACGAAGAGAAAGGGAGAGAGAGGAGGCGTGAGAGAGAGATGGAGAGGAAGGGTGAGGAGAGAGTATGGAGAGAGTGTGTGTGGGATTACAAGGGATGCAAGTTTTGGTAAATCTGACCTGAACCCGATCTAACCCGACTCAAAAGATTGGATGATGGGTCTCAAAAGGCCCTACCAAAAGATTTGTTGACGTAGGAGGCGCTACTTAGCCATTGGCATCCATTGCTTAGGGGAGATAGAATGAAAATCAAGCAAACACCAGGGAAAGCAGGGATTTGGTGACCCAATTCCACCCTAAGGGATGTACGTCTAGGGGGAGGATGATGCTCCCAACTATACACTATAATTTTGAGGATACATTTTACATAATCTCGCTTCCTCTCTGGGGAGGAGTCCCCCTATACTGGGGGTCTCCCTCTCTATTTATAACATGGGGAAAACTTCATTGATGGACTCTGGTACCCCTATTTGTTAGGCTACGTGGTAGCTGTCAGGGTGCAGGTTGTCAGGCCCATCATTTTGTATCTTCTATCCAGGCTGCACAGGATCTTTTGGCAAACTGGGTTTGCATTGACTAGACCCAGCTAGTATCGACTAGGGTCCAACTGGTCTCAGGCTGGACGGGGTACCGGTTCCTCCTGTATACCTCAAGTCTGGGTAGCCAAATTCTTTGCCTGGTCAGGTGCGGAGTTTTGGATCCGAGGGTAGTTTTTGCCCCTCATCATATGCCCCCACTCTCCAGTTAGTGTGAATTGCTGAGAGAGTAGTGAGAATAGCCAAAACTCCATGGTAGGTGATGCTCCCAGATGTTCGTCCAGCTATATTGCAGCGAGGGGAACATCTATGCTTGGGGAGTTAAATGGCCTTCACCCGCTTCCAGTTGAGTGGGAGAGGTTTCTTGTTAGGGCGTATGAGCTTGAGCTTGCGCCAGGTTTAGGTGATAAAATGCTCTAAGGTAGAATGTGAAGCATGTAAGCCCGGGTTCGAGCTAGCCATATGAGGTGGGTATTGACTTCGGCGTGGGGCATATAAGTTAAAGCCGGTGCTCGCCTTTAGGAGGTGGTAGAAGTTAGGCGTAGGGTGATTGGGCCCAAGCCTTTGTAGGCCTTAGGAGGCGACCTATCCAGAAATCGAAGTGGGCTTGTAAAGCAGTGATTGATGCTGGCATTGAGAGGTGGCAGGAATTTGAGCGTAGGGCGTATGAGTCCTAGCCCATGCCAGCCTTGAGAGGAGGTAGGAATTTGGGTGTGGGGCGTATGAGACCTAGCCCGTACCAGCCTTGAGAGGCAGCAAGAATTTAGGCGTGGGGAGTATGAGCTCGAGCCCGTGCCAGCCATAAGAGAAGACATTTCGCTTAGTCGAGAATATGGGGCGGGGACCATTGCTGCAGCGAGAAGTCACGACTCGAAGCGTCGCACCTTTTTGGAAGGGTGTGAAAGATTTTTTTAATTCCCGACGTGTAATCATGTGCAGGGTTCTTCACCGGTGATTTTATTGGTGCGGTTACGCTACTTTAGGATTAGTGCCATATCCTGAGAGATTTGGTTCCTAGGGAAGTGGCAAGCATCTGGGGGTAAAAAGACATTACCTCCCTTAAGGGCCCAAGGGACGAGGTTATAAATAGGGGCCCGATGTGGGAATTGTTTCACCACCTTTCATCATCCTTGATTGCGTTTAAGAGAATTGAGGATTGAGGAACAGTTGTGACCTCATTCATTCCTCAGGTAGAGTTCTATCGTTGAACTTCTGTGTGTGCTGCGAAGCAATCGAAGAGCAGCTATGTGCAGCTCTTCGGACAGAGGTGAGCCCCCTCTAATGCCCCTGCACAGCTCTCTTGGTAACTCTGTGAGGATAGAGCAGGGGCTGCTGCTATCGGGAACTCCTCTCATGGGAGTGAATTTGCCCGAGTAGAGGTAGGGTGTTGGCCAGGTGACACCCACGGTGCTTTCCCAGATGGTGGATCTCATCTTGGGATTTCCTATGGAAGGGCCAACTGAAGGTCTAGCAGCATTGACTACGTGGGGCCCCTCACTAGTAGATTGGGGCATACTCCACACATTTGGATGGCCTCGACTGCTCCTAGCAGTCGGGGAGCCCGTGCCTTCTTATCCCCTCTGCGAGTCCGTGGGGGTGAGGCAAGGATTACTGCTGCCTGGAATTCTTAGCATGGAAGTGCATTTGCCCGGGCAGAGGTGGGACAAGGCTCGATGAGGGGGCCTGCCGGCAGCTTTGCTGTCCAAGGAGGTGGTACCAAAATTGATGTCGGATGGCACATATTGGCAAGCTTTTTGGCTCCTAAGGTCCAACTGATTATGGTCCTGACTTTCCACCAGGGGGTACGGGCTTCAGCTATGCCCAGGCGTCGGAAAGTTTGCTCGCCCTTTTGGGGAGTCTCCAGCAATGCTGAGGGAGGCGCCGAACATAGCGGAGACTAGGCTAGGGCTCCACCATCAGCGAGAATAAGAGAGTGGGGCATCCCATCTATCGAAGGAGCTGGGCGAGGTTAGCCTTAGGACAAGGCGGCTTTCTTGGCTAAGCTTGCTACCGGTCGTAGAGATGGAAGAGGGTCCCCATTGCGGGGGCCGTGGTCCTTCTGGACTAGCCTAGCTGCTTGCCTTCCGTAGCACATTCCTTCTGAAGGAGGCACAAGTTCTAGAAGTACTCACCCCTCTCCTAGGGGTCATGATACCC
This sequence comes from Thalassia testudinum, assembly GCA_037157565.1. Taxonomy (NCBI): domain Eukaryota; kingdom Viridiplantae; phylum Streptophyta; class Magnoliopsida; order Alismatales; family Hydrocharitaceae; genus Thalassia; species Thalassia testudinum. The sequence continues at coordinate 104,761,417 of JAZHRO010000063.1, forward strand.
CGCAGTGTCACCCTCATCCTGTATAGCGAATTAGGTGGTTGCTGCTGAGTGGTGTTACCAGTACTTTTGTACTAGCCTGACTCCTTTTAGCTGTAGCTTAGCTAGAGACCATGATATGGGGAATGTAATAGTTGATGTTTGTTGTAAAGGAAACAAAAGAATGTATTATTTTATCCCTTGTATGGACTGCTTGTATGTCAACTGTGAGAATGTATGCTTTGTGTGGGATTCGCTCGCACGGGTTTCATGAACCACATTTTGGGATGCTTGTCTTGATCTCTTTTGCTTACTCGAATAACTTGGCATAGAGGCTCCTCTTGCTACTTCCTTTCTAATTATCGCTGGCGGGGCTTATTGGGATGCCCGTGTGGAAGGCCATCTATAGTAGTGGCTAGGTGCCTATGGCTGGCACCGTAAATATGCAAGCAGGTTGCCCTTGGAGACCTTCTTTGTAGCCTATCTAGGTCGACCAGTTATTTGGTGCCTGGTCTAGTTGCTCCCCTCAGCAGATGGGAGGAGAGCAATCTCCTTTGAGAAGCTGCATCAAGGCTACTTGGTGCATAGCACTTGTCCCATGGAACGGTCGGGCTAAGGGTGTCCGCCACGAGTACCTTGCCTTTGATCGATTCTCCCCGTGAGGCGGTGAAAGGGGGGTAGAGGGTCCCGGCTCGTCTTTTGGCTTTTTTAGCAGGATGCTCCGACCCATTTGTGCCTTCCTCCGGGGGTCAGTTGTTTACGAGAGGCTTCCTTGGGGGATGGCCGAGAGAGGGGGTCTTCCTTAGGAGGTAGCCCGAAGGGAAAGGTGGCTTCGGGGCATGAGAAGCCAAGCTCATGCCTTCTTGTGGCTTCGTGTCGCCTGGAGAACAAGGCACTATGATCCCACTCCCTTGTTCCTTCGTAATACGACGATCATTAGCGGAGGTGGGCTAAACCCTCGCCCTTCATTTTGACGGGCAAATGCCTTGTGAGTATAGGGTGATCCAAACTCTTGCCAGTGGGTGATATGTTGAACCTCAAGGTGCATGGGCCCTGGTCTTCACTAGCCCTAAGGGCTAGTCCCTGCTTGCCTTGGCAGCCTTAGGGTTGGAGTGCTCCGTGATTTGAACCTCAGTCACCACCTGATGGGGTTTGCCCCTCGAGTGGAGTTAGGAGGGTGCTCCGGCTAGTCTTGCACCACCTAGGCCCTTCTTGCTGGTGCCCGATGGGTAAGGGGCTTCGGTTGCCTTATCAATGTCGTCCCTTGTCCATTTTTTAAGGACCAGGGGAAGTTAAGGCTCCTCCCACTAATTCATGTGCTTCCCTCTAAGGGATGCTCAGTTGGGTCTTCCAGGAGGCCCTTTAGCTAAGGTCCATCCTCGGTGATACTCGCTACATGTCCCACTTAGGGTAGGGCAGAGGTGCCCTTTGCCAGAGTGACTGAACGCCTTTCCCTGATGTGGGGGCCTTGAGGCGGGCTCTGTTGTTGGGGCTTGTGCGCGCTGCTTGAGCCTGTCGTTTCCCTCTAGAGGTCATTTTCCTAAACGAGCTGGTCAGCATCATCAGGATGGAATCGAGTTGCCAAGCCAAAAGAGCCTGGTAGAATTCCTGTGAGAATTGGCTCAGACCCGGGTGTTGGACCGTGGTCCATTACCTCGGCCTCTCTTGGGAGGCGACGACCTGGGAGTTGGCCGCTAAGTGGCCTTCTAATTCCTTGAAGGCGGTTGGTGGCTCAATCGCTTTTTGGATGTGGCCCTTCTATTATTTGGCCCATCCTTATCGTCATCATGGCCGCAAGGCATGGTACCGTTGGGCACTTGTTCGCCTGGCTGTCTTTTTCAGGGCGCACACCGGGGGATTTTCACGTGGGTCGACTCTCGAAGGTGACCGTCACCCAACCCGTGGAGTAGGTCTGACCTTGGAAGGTGGCGATGGGCGCTTGGACTCTTGCTGGCGAAGGTCAAAGGCACGTCGAGTGGGGCTTGGAGCGCTGGGGTCCAAGCCTTGCGTTACGGGCACTACACGACGTTGCATCACCCGAGGCACAGGATACCAAGGTCCTGATTCAGCCTTTGGTGGCCGTCATGGCAACCATTAGGTGAGGCGGCCCAAATCCTTACTATTTGCTTCGGTGATGACTTGCTTGCGGAGCGGCAAAGGCTTTGTCAGCAAGCGGTGTATGGAACTTTTAGGTGCATAAGCTTGAGTTCTTATCAGCCCGGGGAGCTGATGTCCTAGTCACTGTAGGTGAGGCGTAGGAGCCTTGATTATGCCATTCTCCAGGAATGGTGGTCTGTCGATCGATAAGCGGGGCATGGGTTCCTTTGCTTGAGTCCGTGTTAGCAATTAGGAGTAGTTTTGCCAGCCTTGAGAGGCAGCAATTGTCAGGACTGTGGGGGCGGATCTATCCAGGCCCCAACCAACCTGAGAAGGTGGTCTGTCAGCTTGAATAGGTGATGGTATGAGGGAGCATTATGCGGGCCTATCTGTGCCAACCTTACGAGGTGGCTAAGCAGGTTCTGAGGGGTGACTACCCGTCTGCTCGAGCTTCGACTGATCTTTGGACCAGCCTGCCATCCTTGAGAAGTGGCAAAGGGAGGAATGTCGGGTACATCCGCCCGAGTTCTTGCTGACCATAAGAGGTAGCTGTGTTGAACATGATTTCTACGCTAAAAGATTTGAGTTTGAAATCCATCATTGTAGTTGCGTAAAAATCTGTCAAAGAGATAATTTTAACCAAAACTCTAGTGAGTCCTGGGTCAAACACAAGGAGGCGAACATTTGATCAAAAATCATGTAGGAATTATTGTCACGAAAGTAGATTAACTTGTTGATATTAATCTACTAGCTATTCTACTTAAAGAATAAATAATAGAAAAGAGAGAGAATAATACAGAAAAAAGAGAGAGAAAGAGAACCAATATTTCATAACTACATAATCATGTTCATTACATCTAATCGCTACACTAGAAAGCGATAAAAAGATAAGGGAGTGAGAAGTTATTATCCTCGACGATGGCTTGGAGGACGAATCATGTTGACGAAGTGCCCAGACGAGGGTGATGTGATGTTGGATGAAGGAGGACGAAGTTGGAGGATAGAGGATGGAATAGGGAAACATCGCAGTGGGATCCACATCCTAAATGGCCGTGCGAGGACAACTGTAGGATGCTCCACGAAGGGGTGAGAAGATGGAAAATTATTTTACTCCAGCTCTAATGGAGCATCCCAGGTATGGGACCAGCTTGTAGAGCTTTAGAGGGGGTGAGAGAAGAAGAGAAATGATGATCAAATGAGTGGTAGGGGTGAACTTTTTATAGGTGTAAAGATTTGGGACAAAAGGGTCTTTTAAGGCCTTAAACATAAATGTAGGGATCTTTAGTGACGGATATAACTGTCATTGTAGCCGAGCGTTGGTGAAGGCACTCCTCTTCTCCTTTAGTCGTTGAGGGACTTCATCTCGCACGCTCATCCTCAGCCATCCGATCAAGAGATCAGATGGCTTAAAAGCTACGTGTATCGCTTCCTCTTCTACTATTACCGCGCATGCATACGATGGCGCATATGATGGTGCATCATCATGCGTGTGTGGCAAGATCCCTCATCCAGCGCTCAAGAAGGTGTCACGTCGCACCCACCGCTGCCCGTTTGATGTCAATCGGATGGTCGACTTGAGTGCACGCACCTGTGCTACTCGATTTGAAGCAGACGGGGGCTCGAACCCTCGCTACTCTCTTCACGTGGAAGCTCTCGACCGCTGTGGTGAGGGGCTCTTTTGGTTACGTTTGTGTTTAAGGGGTGAGTGCTTGCAACCATTGGATGGCGATCCAACAGTCGAGAGCGCTCGCACCCTTTCCTTCAGTAAAATTGGTGCACAACCTAAGATTGAATCTCAGCTGTTAGATTGGGCAATGAAGAGAAGATGTTGCAGGAAGTGTTGGGCACTTTGGGCAGTTGGGATGGCACCACATGGAGTCATCCTAGCCGTCCATCTTTTCTGACATTTGGAACTATTTTCATGCCATTGGGCTGCGATCGTCGATCCGAACCCATCCGTGGGTTGGATTTGTCATCTGAGGTACAGATTTTACACCACTTTGCCTCTTTACCTCTGATCTTTCTCGGAGTGCATCTGACGCTACGGAGGTCTAGTCGGGGCAATGTCAGAAGCATTGGACTCCGATCATCGCCTAGATCAGATCCGTACGATTGGATCTCAAATCTAAGGCCTCGAAATGATCTCACCTTATCCCCTAGCCACAAAAAGGGTAAAATAACCTAAAATTTATACAAACTAATCTATGCAGAATGATGCATGTTATGGAATATTTATAATGCATGATGTAATTATATACCTAGGAACATGCTTAAATAGGCATTTTAGGCCAATTAGATGTGTACACATCAGGCTGACGTTGGCTGGTCGCATGCGTTTCATGTGTTAGAAATCAGGGCTACAAGTAACCCGTTGTCGTAGTTGCAAAACACGTCGATCAGATAAGATTTATACTGAAACTCCAAGGGAGTCCCGGGTTGAACACAGGGAGGCAATGCTTACTTTAATTGAAAATCGCTCTTCGATTTGTTTCTTTTTGGAGTTTTAGGGTTTTGTTATTTTTTTGTGTTTTTGAAATAAAAGACAAGCAATCACAAGATAGAGATGGAATCAAATGTGATGTATTGCATTAATGTCTATTACAATAATCTATGAAAGCATAAAAAGAGAGGGGGTGAAAGGAAATCTCTCGAATCGGCTATTCGACGAGACAATGGCGCCTAGCGAAAGCTCGAACAAAGGAGGTGAGGAGCGGGACGACGAAGGTGAGATGCAAGAGGACGTCGGGTTGAGGAAAGTTTCTGCGTGGCTCCGGAGTGGAGGTGAGAAGATAGAGATGATCTGCTACTAGAATGGAGGTGGGAGGACGGCTCCAAGGCGACCTATGAAGGGGGATGGGAAGTTGGAGGAGTATTTGGTTGGACAAAGGTTCGCTACACTAATAGATGCCTTGGGAGCTTGAGAATAAGCTCTAATGGGGCATTGGTAGGCTTGCTAGAGCTTGGGAGTAGGTGGGAGTAGAGTAGGTAGAGATGAAGAGGAATGAGGGGTGTAGGGGTGTTTATATAGTGAAAGGAAGGAGAGAGCCCCCCACACAGGCATTCAGTGACAGCTATAAGCATCACTAAAGGCCGCACAAGCTGTCGCTGAAGATCCATGTATCTTCCTTGCTTGGGCTGGCGCACGCACTGTGTAGGCCATTTAGTGACAGCTATAAGCATCACTAAAGGCCCACCCTTCTGTCGTTGTAAAGCCCACGCCAGCAACTTTCATTGCACACGCAGGCACGGATGCATCCTGATCGTCAAATGAAGGGTCAAACAACCGAGAGAAGATCGCGCCCTTTCACCAAATTTGAATCGCGCACCTCACCCTCAGCCGTCGAATGTCGTGCGCGTCAGATGGCACGTTCTCGATGTGCGTCGACAGTCGCATGCCGCATTTGCGCTCTACGGTGCGTCCACGTAGCCGCTTCCTTCACCGCCCGATCCTCCATCGACGACTCCATTTCCTCCCGCCTTTACTTTAGCGGGTCTCAAACACATGGCCGTGCTTAGAGAGTGGAGGCGCAGACCACTGTGCTGAGGGTCGTCTTGTATCTCATTTTTGAATTAAGCTCCCGCGCCCATGACCATTGGATGGAGATCCAATGGTTGTGGTGACTCCTCGCTTGATGAGGCGCTTCTTCAACCGTGGAGTGCACATCTCAGCCGTTGGATTGAGATCCAACGGCTGGGATTTGATCTTGCAGTGGGCTTGGAGGCTCCTTGGCTCAAGTGGGGCAGCCCAGACGTGGCGCCATCTGGGTCGTCCATCTTCTTCTTCTTGCGGAGGGTGCTATAGAGCTCAGATTTGGGTGATTCTCGCATTGACAGATCGTGGTCGTTGCTCTGAATCCATCCGTATGGTTGGATTCTTCATCCGAGTCAGGTAAAGATGTCGCACTGCCTCCTAGCCATGTAAAATGATGGAATTAATGTGCATAATATACAACTATCCTAGATGCAATGCATTGAATGTTTATGCAGTATTTATATCATGATATGCAATGCTATGCCTAGGAACTATTATAAATAAGCATTTTATGATGAATTTATATGTGCTTATCATACCCCCATGCTTACTTTTTGCTAGTCCCTAGCAAAAATGAACCTAAATGCTATGTATAAAAGTAGAATCAGGATTCAAGTATTTAGTCAAAATTTGTTGATTGCTTTAGAAAATCTCAACCCCAAGACCTAATTACAAAAACTCAATAGTACCCGGGTGCTTGCCAGAATGTAGACCGTCCAAGCCCTCACCTTATTTGAAAAGGGAAAATACATTTTTTTATTTTTCTTCTTTTCTTATTTTTTTTTGTACTTTTGAAGTTTAAGAGTTCCAGGATAACTTTTTACGACTACCCAACCCGCCCAAAACTCGAAAAGGACTCTAAGTGCTAAGCATCTTGTGAAAAAAGTGAAAGACTCACTTGACGAGCGTTAAAATAGACTTCGGATTTCTACAACCCTAGGTAACCTTGCCTAGAGGTTTATCTTTTCGATCGGTAGCTTTCTCCCTACTTCTTTTATTTATGAGGTCAACACAAGGGCGAACCCAGTGCATATCTCCCAAGTTTATTCTACTTCCCTACTTCTTTCCTAAGTGTTTTAGGAATTATTGTGCATTTTTTTGTGAGCTAGGTTCCGAACAACCGACCGATGAGCTGTTACCACCGACAACTTGCCAGCCATACTCGTGCGGTAACGTGTGGTTTTATTTGTTCTTTTATTTTCTCCTTTTTCTATTTTATTTTTTTTCAATATTTTTTTTCTTTTTTTTCTTCTTTTTATTTTTAAGTAGGTGGCTTTCCTGATCTAAGATTTACCTAAAGGTAGTACAATGAAAATGGTCTTGTGACTAGGCTCTGGACAACAAGCCAATGAGCTGTTACCACCAACAACTTGCCAGCCATACCACCCTAGATAGTTCATTAGCTACCCAATTTTCGAAGAAACCGCCGAAAAGTGAGTCAGTGCAAAAAATGTGTGTAGATGCTTAGGCTTAAAGTCCCCCCAAATTAGAGGGTGGGTTGATAAGTCACATAATTATCATCCCAATTTATTAGCCAAATTAAAAATGAATTTGAATTGGCGAGGACTCGAGACTAAGTCCACATTCAAGTGGACACCCGGGCTAATTAAGCCCGAAGACCTAAAGAGTCTAAGTGTTCAGGTCTCAAAGTATCAATTCCTAAAGTTTGCAAATCCTAATGCCTAAGTTCTCGTCTCCTAATTCTAATTTTTTTGTTTGTTTTTTTTTTAAATGGAATAAAAGAAAATAGGAAATTACTGTTACAGCTGACAACATGATTATAAGATATTTCCACCCCCCCCATGCTTATCTATTTCAATGTCCTCGTTGTTCAAAATGAAAGCATGCAGGAGAGTAGAAGTGGAAGAATAGTACCTAATTTCCATGAGATTCTGGTTAGCTTGGAACAGTCTTTACATGTGTTAAGTTTAGTGCCTTCAACTAGGCGATGATCAGCTTACGGTGGTTACGGCAAGGTAAGAGCAACCTTGTCCGAGACGGGTTCAGGGAGCACATGATCAACAAAGGGTTTGAGACATTGTCCGTTGACCTTGAAAATATTACTCATCTTTGGGTCAGATATTTCAATGGCCCTGTTAGGGAAAATCTGCTCAATAGCAAATGGACTGTCCCACTTAGACCTGAGTTTACCAGGGAAAAGCTTCAATCGAGAATCGAAAAGCCAGACCCTTTGGTTCGGCTCAAAGCTCTTACGTGAAATCATCTGATCGTGGAGAGCTTTGGTCCTTGCCTTATAGATTCTGGTGTTTTCATAAGCATCATTTTGAAGCTCCTCCAACTCAGATAGTGGAGTTCCCTGGTTTTCCCGGCCAACTCAAGGTCCACATTACATTGCTTGATGGCCCAAAATGCTCGATGTTCAAGTTCTACCGGTAAGTGACACGCCTTACCAAACACTAGACGGAACGGAGACATACCGATAGGCATTTTGTACGTCGTACGGTAAGCCCAAAGAGCATCATCTAGCTTGTGGGTCCAATCCTTCCTATCAGGCCTAACGGTTTTCTACAAAATGTTCTTGATCTCCCAATTGGAGACCTCGGCCTGTTCGTTCGTCTGAGGGTGGTATGGTGTGGAAATCCGATGATTCACCCCGTATTTTCCCAGTAAATTCCGAAACTGGGCATGAGTGAAATGTGTGCCACCATCACTAATAATTGCCCTAGGAACCCCGGACCGACTGAAGATATTTCTCTTCACAAAATCGATGATCACCTTGTGGCCATTGGTCTAGGTGGGAATTGCCTCAATCCACTTAGACACGTAATCAACAGCGACCAGAATATACTACTGTCCAAATGGAGGGAATGGCCCCATAAAGTCGACGCCCCAAATGTCGAAAATTTTGACAGAAAGAATTGGGTTTAGGGGCATCATATTTCTCTTACCCATATTCCCGAGTGTCTGGCATTAGGTGCATGACTTAGAGAATCCCTGGCCATCCTTAAATAATGACGGCTAATAGAATCCGAATTGCAAAATTTTTGCGGCCATCCTTTTCCCGGAAAAGTGTCCACCACACACAGATGTGTGGCAGAAATCAAGTATGCTATGGAACTCAACTTCCGGGATGCATCGGCAAATAATCTGGTCTATGTCGATGTGGTATAGCTCAGGATCATCCCAAAAATAATATTTGGTCTCAGACACAAGTCTATCCCGTTGTTGTTTGGTCCAATCCTAGGGGATTTAACCAATGGCCAAATAATTGACAATATCCGCAAACTAGGGGGTTCGAATACCCGAGACTGTGAGGATAGTCTCATCCAGAAAAGTATCAGAGATTGAGACATCCAGATGAGGAGAATCAATTATGATTCTCGAGAGGTGATCCACCACTACATTTTGCGCCCTGGCTTTATCCCTGATTTCAAGATCGAACTCTTGAAGTAGCAGAATCCAGCAAATAAGCCGGGGTTTGGCATCCTTTTTAGTCAAGAGATGTTTCAAGGCTGAGTGGTCGATATAGATGATGACACGAGAACCTAACAGATAAGCCCTGAATTTTTCTAAAGCAAAAACTATGGCTACCAATTCTTTTTCAGTAACAGTGTAATTCCTCTGGGCCTCATCCAAAGTCTTGCTAGAGTAGTAAATCACAGAGGGCTTTTTCTCAATCTTTTAACCCAAGACAGCCCCAACGACATAATCAGATGCGTCAGCCATAATCTCAAATGGGGTTTTCTGATGATAGACTCATCATGATCCCTAATTACCCCTAATTAACTAGTCTTCCTAGTTAATTAGATAATGATATGAATATATAAGGGTTAATTATAAAATAAGGGATATATAGTAAAGGACCCTAAAATAAGTTTACAATGATATTTTATCATTCAATTAACATTATTAACAATCTAATTAATAATTGGACTCAAAATCTTATTAATCATTCCCTTAGTTAATAAGTTAATTAACTTAAACATAATGTATACATAAGTATATAATAACTTAACTTTACTTAATTTAATAAATTAACTTAAAAAGGTCAAAAATGTAAATTCAAGGTGTAAACATAATAATTATCTTATTTATTAACATATATAAAAAGTTGAAAAAGATCTAAGTTAAAATAAACCTTTAAAACCTAGGTTTACATTTAGGTCCTTACTAATCATTGCAATCGGGTCCTTAATTTTCATATAGGTCCTTAATTTTCACTACACATAGGTCCCTGTCATCTTCTTCTTCAGCCGATTGAGCGGCTAACGACGAAGAGTGACTCCACTGTGCGATCACCACCCTATTGACATCATTCTTCCTTCTCCAAGCTCTTAGAGCTTGCGCTCACCATTCCATCTTCATCCATCGGTCTAGATTACTCTGAAATCCTAATTTTTGGAGGGAGTTAACCTCACTGTCATCGGAGACGATGCCGGAGGTTAAGCTTTCCAAGCTTCTTCTTCGTCTAAACTTTGCCACCTTCTTCGTCGCCATTCACTATAAATACCCCCTCACCCCTTCGATTTCTCTAAAGTTGGCTCTTTTCCCTCTTCTAACACTGAGCCGACCTAATAGGCTATTCGTCTGCAACTCCAGCAATCTTCCACGCCATTCTCCGACTTCCTCCATCCATCCTATTAGCTGAGGAACTCCTCCGAGGTCTGCCGCGTCTCTGGACACAGGCACTGACCAAGGAGTGCCTCTGCTTCATCCACATTCGCCCGCCGGAGATCTTCCTTATTCCCCTCTGATTTCGCTCCTCCATCATGAGCCTTCGACGGAGTTCCTCTGCCCCCTTCGTCTAGGTAACAGTAGGATAGGAGTAGGAGTAGGAGTAGGAGTAATTTAGCTAAGTAGTTAGGTAGGTGACGGAAAGTCGTTTTCTCACATTTGAAAGTCGTCAAAAATCGTAGTATAGTCGCGCAAAAAACGTTCGTCAAAAATATTGTTTTGTAAAATAATGAGACTTGAGTCCCGGTCGTTCGTCTCTGGGAGGCGTGTTCTATTTTTAAAATCGATCTTAAAGCCGCTCTACATAGTATTCTGGTGCGCAATATATAGGCGATTAAAGAATAGGCACTTAAATCACACAAATAAAATAATCATTCAGCTAATGGTGATTTCAAACACATAAAGAGAGATATATATATAAATGCATTTTTCATTCATTCAGCAGGAGAGTCGTTTGCAACATAAAACGTAGAGGGAAGCTTGTACATAAATGTTTGAAAATTAAATCTAGCTACCAGAAAATGATCGCATACAAGAATCGATGGGGGGATTTCGCATGCATCATTGGGGGAGAAATAAGACTACGCTACTAAGCAGTAAATAAAAGCAGTAAATATACGAAGAGCATAATGTAAATCTAGCAGAATGGAAGGGCATTCAGGGGTGGTCCCCGATGGCCTTTGAGTGGTTGAGAGAAGAAGGAGGGGTGGCCAATTGAACTTAGGTCGGCCCTTGGAGAGAGGTTGGGGAGCTGATCCAGCTTCCTGGCATGGAGATGGTGGCCTCCATGGTGGTGCTCAACTTGTGGAGGTGGAGTGGAGATGGAAGTGGCTAGCCTAAGTGGAATGGATGCCAAGGAAGTGAATGGGTGCCAATGGCCACCCATGGGATCTTTTTATAGACCCAATGGAAGCTCTCTAGAGAATTATGGAATTCTCTAGAGAGGCCTATAGTGGGAGCTCGTGGGAGAGTGAGAGAGAGAGGGTAGATGGTGGTTTTTAGATCCACCAAATGTGGATCTAAAAATTGAATGGCTCTTGGTTGCTATTTTTGGCAACCAAGGCAACCACACATGGTAGAGAGTTCTAGAGAACTCTAGGCTAGATATTTTCGTGTGGATGGTGTGTGTGGGTGTGTGTGGGTCGAAACTTAGGTGGCTAGGTTGATTAGGTTGGGTTCTAGTGGGTTTAGGTCAAGGTAGGTCTCAAATTAGGGTTATAAACCCTAATTCACTAAGGGAAAGTGAAATTAAACTTAATACAAGTTTAATTGGGTGTGTGGGAACTTAATTTAGAGTAAAACAACTCAATTAATTAAGGTCTAGGTCAATTGGACTCTCACTGAGTCCAATTGGACAGTGTGTGCTGAGATTAGGGCTCAATTGGACTCAATGAGTCCAATTGAATAGGCTGATGGAATTGACTAAAATCCAAGTCAATTAGGTTTAGTGAGGACCTAATTAGGTCCTTAGGGAGGTCTAGAGGTGATGTACTAGGGTTAGGGCACCTTAATTTAGGTTCCTATGGGGTTGGAATTGGGTTTAGGGACCTAGAGATCCAAGATCAAGGCTTAAATCTCAAAATAGGAATTGGAGAGCAGTATCGGACGTCTAATTATAGAATCAGATGTCTTATACTCAAAAATCAGAAGTCCAGACTTGTTGTTTGGACATCCAATCAGAGTCAGGAAGGGTTTCGGGTTCTATTTTGGGTATTCTGCAGAAATTGGACGTCTGACAAAGTGTCTGGATGTCCAATAACACTGTAGAAGTGGGTTTGAAGTGTGCGGGAGTTGGCTAAGGGTCCTAGACGTCTTAAAACTTATTTGGACATCCAGAGAAGGGTTGGAACTAGGGTTTTAGGGCTTCCTAGGGTGTTGTGACCTAATCTAAGGGTGGCTAAGGCTTGGGGAAGTCTCTAGGCTATCCTAAGGCTAGGATGGACCTAAGCTCTTCACATTTTACTGCTTTATTCCTACTTAATAGAATAGAAAACCTTTAACCCCCTTACATTATTATTCCTACATCTAAACTAGGCCTTCTGCTCCAGCTCTGCTACAACTCCCGTTATTCCTGATCCAGCTTCAGATCCAGCTTATTCCCTGCAATCGACATAATGCACTTAATCAGCACATTATAACATTATTTTATGCATAGCTAAAGGAAAGCAATAAAGATGCAGATAATGCGTATGCATGCATGAATAACCCTAACTTATGCTAAGTCTTAGCTTAATCTAGGCCAATTAAGACCTATGATTGCTGCGCAATCAGTAGGTAATTTAGTTGTAATGTCTGATTTCTCATATCATCTTCTACAACTCTGGCGAGCTCCTTGAGTTCGCCAGAGCCCTAATTTCATCTTTGAATCCATGGTCCACTTTCTTTAATCATTCATGATCATTTCTAGCTCATTTAATCATTAATTTGATCATTGAATCGTCTAATCCAAATCCACCTCCATTAGTTACTTCTATTGTCCATGACAGCAGTAGCTGACTTAGATTCACATTCATCAGATCCTCCATCATTAATTCATCATCAAAGTATCCTATTTATCATCTTAATTTGATTAATTATCGTATATAACTTAAATACCTAATTTTATTTAAGTTCATGAGCTCGCTGTCAATGGCGACTCAAGAGTTATTTAAACTCTAAATTAAATACATATTTATGATCACAGACTTCCTTTGACTTGTCTCAAACACTCTTCTGAGTGGAAGAGCAAGTCCTGTGCCTCAACCCACTCAAACTTCATTCACACTGTATTCATTGTTTAATATTTCATTTAATGAATTAAAGAGGAATTAATTGCGATCCTGAGGTTCCTTGCAACCTCATGACCCTTTTCAAATCAAAAATGGCGTGATTTACCTTTCTGTACATGTTTTTATCTTTTTCTGAACTCACCGGAGCTCTGGCGAGCTCCGACGAGTGAGATCCACTCTTCAGCCTACAGAAGATGGTAAGAAGCTCCTGATTGACTTAACTTTGATTACTGACTTGTTTGAGGATGTTTGTTTGAAGATTCAATGACTGGAGTTTAGGTTAAGACTTCTTCTTCTCCAACTCTGGTGGAGTTGGAGAAGTCTGAACAGAAGACCAAAAGCCACACTTAAGGTGTCTAGAAGCTTCAGTGCAGTGCACTGAAGCTATTCATGTCCTCAAAGTAGTGTAGCAACCTCTCAATTCCTTTAACGAACAAAGCACTTTTAGAGTTCAAGTGATGCACCTGGAACCCTAATTTCTAGGGTTAAATCATCTGTTTAAAGGGTTGGATGAAGTACTAAGGATGAAGAGATCCTATTCTAGGCTTTAATTCCTTATAAAAAGGTTTAGAATAGAAAGTCAATTTTCAAGCCTTTTTAGTCAAACCTGAGATGGAGATTTTGATTCTGAGCTCAATTAGCTGATTTAAGAAGTTACAATTATTTCTGAGATCCTATTGGATGATTTTGGATTGATTAGATTGAGCTCTGTTGGGTTATTTAGTTGGAATTTCAACCCTGCTAGTTTGGGTTGTTTTCAAACCCAAAATGTTGGCAGTGGGTTTTTGATGAAATTTAAATGCAAGTCCTGCCCAGATCAGTTTGTTACATCCCTTAGAAGTTGTTCTAATCGATCAAAAACGATCCCAAGTGTCTATTACACCTTTTTTGAAGTTTAAATCCTTTCTCTGAAGCTTTCAAAGAAGCTTCAAGCTTCTCCATGTTACCTGAAGCATCAAGTGCTCAAAACCTACACTAGCAGATGTGGAATTCCTTGCAGAACCTATTTAGAACCTTAGTTAAGTGAGAAAGTCCAACTGTGGACTCTGTTAACCTGAATACCACTTCCAAGCAGTGTTAGAACCGTATTAAACCCATAGTCTCGCCCTTCAAATCAAAGAGGAAAACATACCCTTTGCATTAAATTGACCCTACAATATTGTAGAGCACCTCAAGAGCTTTCCATCAAGCTTTTGTTTGCTTGGAATGGAGCTCTGAGCTGTTAGGAATCATCGCTTGAAGTTTTCTCTGGGAGGGACTAAGATAGTCCCACATCGGTTAGCTCTGAACGGCCACCTGGGAATAAAACAGATTTGTTACATGAGCCCTTCAGTCATCAGTGCTCAACGCACAGTTACTGATTAAGCATTGATTCAAGCATGTGTATGTGTGTGTGGGCACGTATGTGCCTACAAGTGTGCGCCTGTGGCGTGCGGATGTGTGGTCCTGGAAGGGCATGTGCGAGGCCTGGGAGGCGTAAGCCGATTTGGCTTGAAACCCTGAACTGGAAAATAAACCGAACTAATTGAATCAGGCTTGGACCTAGTAGGGTCTAGTCCCACCCTGAAAAGGGTGCTGCATATCCTTGAAAAGTCTAAATCGCCAATAAATAACCTAATTTTTGGTTGAAGAGAAGAAAACCCGATTCGGCTCAAAGATAAGGAAAGGCTCAGAAGACTAAGTGTTGAAGAAGAAAATGCTAACGCTAAGTTGCTAAGGAAAGAAGGTAAGGAAGAAAGGCTACGGGGCAAAGCAAAGGAAAGAAAAAAAAGAAAGGAAAGGAAAGATAGGAGAATTTACAGAAGATAGAGAGAATGCTAAGCAGGCACTAGAGAGAAGAGAAGCAGAAGAGAAGAAAGAAAGAGATAGAAAGGGAAAAGGAAAGAGCTCGAAAATATAAGAGAAAGAATAAAGATAAAGAGAAGTAAAAGAAAGAAAGAAAGAATAAGAAAAGAGAGAGAAAGAGGTTGAAGAAATAAAGAAAAGATAACAAAGGATTTACTTTCTTGTATTATTTTCAATTTCTCTTGCTTTTAATTGTAATAAGGCATATGTTTTGAATGTATAAATCTTATTTGCCTTTAATCATTTGAAATAAATGTTGTAAATAAAAGTTCATATGGGATTTTGCTTGTTATTCTATTTTAACCAATTTTTATCAAAATTCATGCTTCCATAATTAATTTAAATATACCTTCTATACTTATAAAGAAAAATAAAGATAACTAGTGAATTTATAATGAATTATACCTCCCAGCGAACGACTTGGACTCAACGAGTAAAAATTTTCTAAAATGTTAGGTTAATTTGACCCTATACTACTAATTGACACAACTTCGAGTTAACCTAAGTGACTTTTCTTCTACTCTTAATTAAGTGAAATTAACTTAATTAACTGAGTTGACGTAAGAAACGACCACTGTCCAGACCATTGGTTGCAGCACTGAGGCACAGGTAACTATCGTTTCAATAAATCAAATGCCTCATGGCATGATTCATCAAACTCAAACGACGTGTCTTTGGCCAGAAGGTTACTCAAGGGCCGAGAAATCTTTGAGAAATCCTTAATGAATCTTCTGTAGAAACCTACATGCCCAAGGAAAGAGCAGATCTGTTTTACGGATGTGGGTGGAGGAAGTCTAGAGAGCATCCACCTTAGCTCTATCAACTTCAATACCCCAACTAGAGACCACGTGACCCAAGACAATGCCTTCTTGAGTCATAAAGTGGCTCTTTCCCCAGCTAAGGACCAGCCATGTTTTGATGCATCTCTGGAGGATCAATTCCAGGTAAGCCAGGCAAGACTCAAGAATCTCTGAAAATGGAGAAATCATCCATGAACACCTCAAGACAATCTCCCACCATGTCAGAAAAGATGGCCAGCATGCACCTTTGAAAAGTCGCCAACGCATTGCAAAGCCTGAATGGCATTCTACAGAATGCAAAGGTTCCATAGGAACACGTGAAAGTTGTCTTTTCCTTATCTTCGAGATGGATAGGGACTTGGTTATATCCCGAATAACCATCCAGGAAGCAAAAACTATTTTTGCCCAGCTAACCTTTCGAGGATTTGATCGATGAATGGCAAGGGAAAGTGATCCTTTTTAGTGGTTGTGTTCAGCTTCCTATGGTCAATACAGACTCTCCAAGCAGAAGTTGAATGAGTGGTGAAGGTTTCCCCTTTCTCATTAGTCGTAACGGTTATTCCCGCCTGCTTGGGTGCAATCTGAACGGGGCTAACCCACGGACTATCTGAGATTGGGTAAATAATCCTAGCATTGAGCCACTTGATTATCACTTTCTTGACCACTTCTCACATATTCGGGTTTAGTCTCCTTTGCATTTCGCGAGAAGGGCGGGATCCATCTTCCATGAAAATACGATGATTACAATAAGATGGTTCGATCCCCCTAAGGTCGTGGATGGTCTAACCAATTGCCTCCTTGTTGTCTTTAAGGACCTTAATTAACCTAAATTCTTGCTCCTTAGTCAAATTAGCACTAATAATCACAGGGAGCATGTTTTCAAGTCCTAAGAACTCAAATTTCAAATTTTTGGGCAATGGTTTTAATTCCAGCTGGGGTGGGTTTAGAATAGAAGGTAGGGAGGATGTTGATGAAGATTCATCAGGACGATCCAATGGAAGAGGCTAGGAATGAACAAAATCAACAGCCTCTTTAGGATGTGGCAGGTCTACCACGGAGGAGGGTTGTGGGTTGGGTTCGCTAAAGCTAATGGAGTTCTCGAGTGCATTGATTGTCATACACGTCTCAAGATCCTGATCCTTGAGTTCCTCAATGAATCCACAATCCTCAAATCCTCTTATCACCTTAAAAATATCCAGAGTTAATTTCTTATCCCCAAAGGCGATCTCCATACTACCACTTTCACAGTTTATGTTGGCCTTGGTGGTAGCTAGGAACGGATGCCCCAGAATGATGGGCATGTTCCTCAAATCATTAGGTACATCCATGTCAAGGACGAGGAAATCTATAGGAAAATAGAAATCCTTGACCTTGGCAATTACATCCTCAACAACGCCTCTCGGTGTGGTGACCTATCGGTCCGCTAATTGTAGCGTTACTGAGGTTGGCCTTAGTTCACCTAACCCAAACCTCTCATAAAGACAAGTTGGGATTAGGTTGATGGATGCACCTAGATCCAATAGTGCCCTATCAAAAGTGTATTCCCCAATAATGCATGAGATCAAGGGGGCACCTGGATCTTTCTTCTTTTGAGGAAGGTGATGTAGGATCACAAAACTTGCCTGCTCAGAGAGAATCACCTTCCTCGGAGTGGGTTCTCTGGGTTTACGCTTTTGGGTACATAGTTCTTTCAAAAATTTAGCATAAGTTGAGATGTGCTCAATAGCATTGAGGAGCGGAATATTGATCTCTATGCTCTTGAATAAATCCAGAAGCTCCTCATTGCTGTCTAGGGTTTTCTTCTTCTTGGTTTTCAATAGGGCCACAGGGAATGGGATATGGGTGGAATTTTCAATTTCTGGTCCCTGGGCCTTATTATCTTTTTCAATCTCCTCCTTTTCTCTCTCAAGCTTCCCAGGGTTTTGGCATCTAGAGGGCAATTTAGGGTCCTGGGTTTGCTTTCCACTTCTCAAGGTGATAGAGTTTGCAGAGGCATATGGGTTTGGGTCTTGAGGTGGGCTACTGAAGATTGGAGGTCCTTGGTTAGTCATGTAACCTGATAAAGAAGAAGATGAGGGACCCTGCTCAACCACTTGAGCATGTGCGTATAAGTCCCTTTGATTCTCGTACCCTTGGGCACTATTGCCCTAATTTTTCACATTGCGTGGGTTGGGTATAGGTTGAGATGGTAGATTGATAAACGCCAGTTTATCATCATTCTTATGCATTAAAACAAACCTAACTCTTAGGATTTTACTCCACAAATGGGTTTTTGGGCTGCATTTAGGCATAAATTAGGTTAGGCATGCATTGCATTTTTTATTGTCATTTTGATAGAACAGATATGCAGATCCCTAAAACCCTAGCACTCAAGAAGGCAAATGGTGAAGGAGAAGCTCAAACTAGCTGGAACTCAGCTTGATCCAGCTCACCACAGCTAGAACCTAGCTCACTTGAACTAGGGTTAGCTCATCCCAGCTCCATTCAATTAATCTCAGATGAATGGCAGCTCAAGAGAGTTCATCTTAGCTCACCCTAGCTCAAGTCAGCTCAGATCCAGCTCAACTTAGCTGAGTCTAGCTCATCTCAGCTCCCACTAGTCCACAGGGAGCTCTACTAGCTCAGCTGAGTTGACAGGAGTTCACCCCAGCTCAGCCCCAGCTACATCCAGCTCCACTCAACTCCAGCCAGATGAAGAAGAACTCATCTCAGCTCAGGAAGCTCAAGTCCAGCTCCCGAGGATTCAGCTTAGCTCAACTCAGTTGAGCTAAGATACCTTAACTGCCTCAACCAGCTTGATCCTCCCCAGGAGCACCAGACCTAGCTCACCTCAGCTCATTATGGTAGAAGCTAGCTCACTTTAGCTTGGCTTAGCAACTAGCAAAGAACTAGAAAGCTAAGCCAGCTAGAGTAGCCCCATGCCAGCCTCTTTAGCAGCAGTCAGCTCCAATTTCAGCTCCGGACTTCTCATCCTCAGCTCCTCCCTCCAAACTCTAGCTCCAACACCTCTTTCTCTACTCCTCCTTTAGCTAAGCTAGCTTAGCTTAGCTTAGCTTAGCTATGCTCCAACTTCCTTGGCTTGTACCACCCAAAAACCCTACCTAACAACTCCACCTACTAGCTCCACCTACTTGGCGCCAACCTAGCCTACCCACCGCCTCCAAAAGACACCTAAAAGTGGTGCCAAAACCACCCTAACCACCCCCTTGATGGTTCCACTTTTCCCTCCAAAAACCCCCTTCATCTCCACCATACACCTCTCCTTAAATCCATCTCCACCATCCACCTAACCCCCCTTCTAGAAGACCCTAGGTTGGCGCCAAAGTGGTGGTGTCTCTCCACCACCAAAAGCTACCAACACCACCATAACCACCCCCTTTAACACCCCTTGGGTTGGCGCCAAATACCCTTGGCCATAGGATCACCAACCACCTCCATCCTTCCATCCTAGCCCTCCATTTCAAGGGGCACCTTAACCCCCCATCCTACCCTATAAAAAGACCACTACCCACCACCATTCAAGGCATCCTTGGCTAGCAAATTCACTCTCATATTCCACCTAGAAGTCCACATCCAAGAGAGAAAAAGAAGAAGAAGAAGATTAAGGGGATATTCTGTCTCCTTGGTGCCTTCCCCTCTTCCCTTCTCTCTTGGGTCATGCCAGCCAAAGGAGAAGCCAGGCAAGGAAGATTTTTGGAGGAGATTTTGAAGGTGGTCCACGCCATCTTGGAGGATCTCTTAAAGGTGGTGCACGCCCCCCCCCCCCCTTGAAGGAGAGCATTGAAGGTGGTAGCTTCCACCTTGGAGGCACTCTCAAGGAAGGAGAAGGAGGCCCTCTTTTCAAGCCAAGGAGCAGCTAGGCTTGGAGCAAGAAGACTCCCTTCTTCACCAAATTTTGCAAGAGGATTATTGTTTCTTTATTTGATTTTAAATTTGTTTAGTTCTAGTAGAAGCATTCCTCTACTTGTCCTTGAAAAGAACACTAATTCTAGTTAATTAAATTGCCTTCTTTTTTAGCTTTTTATTGCAATTGTTACTTTTGGTTCTAGCACTTGTTTCACCTCTTCTTCCTAATTACTCTAGATATCCACTTGCCTAGAGTGAGCTTAGGAAGAAGATATTTCTATCTTTTAAGTTTTAGTTAAGCAATTGTTGGTGTTAGTACTTTTCGTTACAATTCACATTTTGCCCCCGTCTTTTCAAAACAAAAAAAAATTACATATTTAAAATACCAAAAATAAAGTTGAGATTTATTTGTAAGCAAGAGGATTAATTTTGCAAACATTTTGCCTCCTTGGACGACCCTAGATACTTCCCCTATCTAGGATATAAATTTAAAAGCGAAAGCGGATTCGCGTGTTACAACGACGTTAAAAATCTGCTTTTACAAATCACGCGTATTTCACTGTCACTTTTTGGCACCGTTGCCGGGGAGGCACGGCTTTGCTATTCTTTCTCCTCTTGCTTGAAGTAGATCTCATCCTCTTCTCTTTCTTCTTTTTCGTGTGTGCAGGAACTATTGTAGGAAGAAATCGGGAATCTAGAAGCGAGAGCTCAAAGTTCCTTTTCTTTCCGCGAAATTCAGGTTGGTTCCTCTTTCTGGTCACATAATTAATTAAAACTACCAAAAACATATTAAACTTGTCTTTCAGGATCCCAAACAACTTGATTAAGTGGAGTGGTGCATTTTAAAATCCATTGTTTGCTTGAATACTTCTTTAGTACCACTCCATTGCAAGTATTGGTGTTCTATTTTTTGGGTCTAGATTTCTATCCGGACTTGAAAAATCGATTCCTAACACCACAGGCCTCCTAAAATCATAAAATTTCATACAATATTTCCCAATTAAGTTAGGAACATCTGTTCCAAATTTCACCTTCTAATCTTCCTATTTTGATACTGTCCGCGAATTTTTACAATTTTTATACTCATCCAATTTTTGTGAAATTTAGCTTGCTGGAATCCTTGTGAAAATTTACACATCACATAAAATCACAAAAATTTTCTAAGGTCAGTGGTAATACTGAAAAGTCCATAATACCCACAGCTATCATTTCTGGACTTTGACACCAGTACAATTAAAAATTCAAAACAATTATCAAACTAATTCCTAAAATCTTACAAAAATCTTTTCTGGAACCTTGTTTGTTTTCACTCAAGGTAGTGGTGTTGGTTGCATTGATTGGACCACTATCTATTCAGAAAGCCTAAAAAAACTCATTGGTAGTTAAATTTCTATCTTAGGGACAATTGGCTTAGGGTTTCTGTCTTTCTTTTTAGAAACTCAATTTAAAGGAAATATACAATCACCCATACAACTTGTTTTCCTTTGATTGTGGATTTTCAAACTTGTTTAAAAATTTAACTAGAGAAATCCTAAAACACATTCAATTAAATTGAATCCTAAAAGACATAAATACAAAAAAAAATTGTGTGACAACTTGATTTTCATTGGAGCCACTCTCCAATTCTTGCACACACACAAAAAAATTGAAATAACAGGGCAACAACCCAATTAACGCCCTCCACATTCCGTGTGCACTGTAGTATCCTAGACCTAATTAAAACTTGTAGCAACTTGACTCCTAAGGCTTCATCAACTTAGGCTTGCTATCTAGGTCTTAAGTTTTCTTTAGTTAGTACCAATTCTATTATCTATATCTGGTGTTTAGGCTGAGGGGCCATGTCAAACGACCAGGCGCGGGTTTGTACAAGCACCTGGGGTTTTCCCTGGGAAACATTTGGGCCCAAACCTCCCCTTAAGCAACTTGGCTAGATTTGTTGACAGAACGGGTATTCACTATTGACTACTTATTTCCTACATAGACCAAGTCTTAGGTTTATTATTAGGGAGTCGCATTTAAGTTAGGTCTAGTTTTGTTTGTTTGAATTGCACACTTTCTCTCATCTCTTTCTCTTCTCCTCCCCTCCAATTCTTCCAAGTAGTGCATGCACGGGCGACGGTCCCAAAAACCATACCTCGAGAGACCATCTGATTTCGCCCCCTGCAGAAGGAAATCATTGTTTTCTTCCCCCTCCTCTTCTAAAAAAATGGAAAACCCAGGAAGCCATCAAAAAAATTCTGCTTCCACTTCTAACCCGTCAGCCGACCCACAAGCTGACTTCACCCTCCCTTACCTTCCTAACTTGGAGCAACCAGAAATACCAGCAGGGCCAGGTGGCCCTCCAATTATAACCCAAAATACAAATCCCTTTGCATTAATGGTCGACCATTTGGCTCGACTACAACAAAATCAAGAAGATCTAGCTAGGACTGTCACGAACCTAGATAATCAAGGACAAAATCCACCACCCCGCCAACAGCATGTCGTTCCTCTTAAGGATTTTTATGATCCTTCCAATTATGAGGAAAGACTAGGGGTGGTCATACCACAAGGGGATTTCGAGATCAAACAAGCCATTCTAAACCTTATCAAGCATTTTCATGGTCTTCCAAGAGAGGACCCTTTTTGTCATCTCAAGGAATTAACTATCCTCGCTCAAACCACTCGTTCCCGCAATGTGCAGGAAGACATGTGGTTAATGAGACTCTTTCCTCTCTCTCTTAAAGACAAAGCATCGCATTGGTTTAGAACGGTTGGGTGCCCTATTACCACCTGGCCCCAATTAAAAAGTGCTTTTCTTAAAAAAAAATTTCCGATCGGTCGAATGAATGCATTAAGAAGATCCATAACGACCTTTCAACAAAAAATTGGTGAACCCCTCCACGAAGCCTGGGAAAGATTTCAGGAACCTCTAAGAAGTTGTCCCCACCATAAAATTCCACAATGGTAGTTAGTGCAGATCTTCTATCATGGATTAAAAGATCAATTGAAATGATTTGTGGATGCCTCATGTGGGGGCAATTTTCTTAACAAAGGCGTCGAAAGTGCCTATCTTCTCTTTGAAGAAATGAGTGAAAACTCATTTAACATGACTTCAATGGACACTTTTGGCAGATCACAGAACCCCAGACACGGAGTCCATGAAATTGACTCCAAATCCACCTCTGCTCCAGTCATGCAAGATGATTTATATATGTTGGCTCAATGACTGGACCAGATGCAAATTCACCAAAAGAAAATGGAAGAAAAGCTCATAAACAAACAAGCTCCACACGTCCACTCTCCACACACTAACCCCCCACACATTCTCCGAAGAGAAAATCTACACAATATTGATGCCACATCTGCTGGCCAGCAATTTTCGGCTGATTTCCCGCAAGATTTAACCAGGAATTTTGATCAAAATATTTTGATCCCACCTCGAAAAATATTTATGCCCTCTAGGAGCAATTTAGAAACCCCTCCAACACTTCCAATCAAAACTGGAGGACTAACCCGAATCACTCCTGGAAAAACTCGAATCCGATTCCTTTTCCCAAACAAAACTATTTTGGGAATTATGGGCAACCTATGTATCAACCTAGACCATCCCAGGATGATATCAATAATCAGGTCATGAAAACTATGCAAGGAATGCAAACTCAAATGACAGAAGTAACCCGCATGTTTACCAACTTGCAACACCAAGTTAAGGTTACTCCTGATCATCGACCTATTGGGAATTTACCTTCCCAACCCATGCCCAACCCAAATAATCAAAGGAATCAATTCCAATGTGGATATCCCAGTCAACCCATTCAGCCAGCACCTCGGCATCCGCCGGGTTTCAATAACAGCCAGGCCCCCCGTCCTCATCCTAGAAACAACTAGACTACAAATGCAGTTACCTTGAGGAATGGGAAAATCACTCACAATACCCTGCCTGTTAAAGAAACCCGCTCTAATGACACACAGATTAACTCTTCCCCTCCTATTGTTCAGGAACCAATTCATGCAAAACAGGGCAACCCTGCCCCATTTCCACAAGCCCTCCACTCTTCAAAAAAGAAAAGGACAAAATCTGAGCCCACTGAAAAGGAACTAATGGATTTATTTGGGCAAGTAGAAATTAATATCCCTCTCCTAGATGCCATTAAGTATATCCCTGCCTATGTAAAATTCTTAAAAGATTTATGTACTCTGGAAAGGCAGCCCAGAAATTTAGGAAAGGTAATTCTTTCAGAGACAGTCAGCTCAGCTGTGCAGAGCCGACTGCCTCTTAAGAGAAAAGATCCCGGTGCCCCCTTAATCCAAGTTATCATTAATGATACCTCATTTGATCGCGCTCTATTGGATCTTGGTGCCTCAATTAATCTTATCCCCACAGTTGTTTTTGAGGAATTTAAGATCTGTGAATTGAAGCCTGTTGAGGTTACTCTCCAATTAGCCGACCGATCTACGATTAAACCAAGGGGAATTGTTGAAGATGTTCTTGTCCAGGTCAAAAATTGTCTATTCGCAGTAGACTTTTTAGTCTTGGACATAGAGGTACCTGAAGCACTTAAGTTTGCTCCCATTATGATTGGAAGACCATTCTTAGCCACCGCCCTCTCCAATATTGATTGTGATTCTGGAAAGATGAAGATCATGTGTGGCGGTGAATCTGTAACCCTAGACATTTTTCAAGATTCTAGGCGGTTCCAAGAACCAGATATCTTTGATGATTCGGATTCAGAAATAGAAAACATTGTGGAGGAAACTTTGCAGATTTCCCATTTAGGTTCCTGTTTTACTGTAAATACAGTTCCTGAACAATCCACTTTTTCTCACCCTTCCACCCCAACCACACGTCCAACTAACATTCCAGCTGACCCTTTCACTCTCACCTCACCTCTAACCCACAAAGCAGAAACTCTTTCAGAGCCGGGCCCACAATTGGAATTAAAACCTTTGCCCAACTCCCTTAAATACGTCTTCCTGGGTCCTAATCAAACCCTTCCCCTAATTATAAATTCTGGACTCATCGACGCACAAGAGCACAAACTCCTCTAGGTTTTGAGTAAATATCGGAAAGCTATTGGCTGGACCCTTTCTGATCTTAAAGGCATTCATCCGTCCTATTGTACGCATCATATATATTTAGAGGACGATTCTCGCCCCTCCCGCCAACCACAAAGGCGCTTGAATCCTATTATGTAGGAGGTGGTAAAAAAGGAGATTATTAAGTGGCTGGATGCTAATATCATCTACCCCATTTCTGACAGCTCATGGGTTAGTCCAACACAAGTTTCCCCAAAAAGGCTGGACTAACAGTTGTCACTAATGATAATGGGGAAAATGTAGCCACTCGAACCTCTTCTTGGCGCGTGTGTATCAATTACCGAAAATTAAACACCGCCACCAAGAAGGATCATTTCCCGCTCCCTTTTATTGATCAAATCTTGGAGCGGTTAGCTGGACGGGATTTTTACTATTTTTTGGACGGTTATTCCGGCTATAATCAGGTAGTGATTCATCCTGAGGACTAGGACAAAACAACTTTCACCTGCCCCTTCAGAACCTTCGCTTTCCGAAGAATGCCCTTCGGTCTTTGTAATGCACCTGCAACTTTTCAAAGGTGCATACTTGCAATTTTTTCAGACCTAGTAGGTGAATGTTTAGAAGTCTTTATGGATGACTTCTCTGTTTTTGGAGATTCTTTTGACCATTGTCTCAAAAATCTTGAAAGAACTCTCCAAAAGTGCATAGAAGTTAATCTGGTCCTCAGTTGAGAAAAAAGTCATTTCATGGTCCAAGAAGGTATTGTCTTGGGCCATGTTATTTCAAAACATGGAATCACGATAGATAAAGCAAAAATAGATGCCATATCTAAGCTTCCACCGCCCACTACTGTCAAACAGATCAGATCCTTTTTGGGTCATGTGGGTTTCTACTGTCGATTCATACAAAATTTTTCCCAAATCTCCAAGCCCTTAAGTCAGCTTCTCACTAAAGACCAACCATTTGATTTTAATAATAAGTTCCTGGAGAGTTTTTTAAGGTTGAAGAAAAAGGGTACTGAGGCACCAATATTGCAAGGACTTGATTGGAATAGTCCCTTTGAATTAATGACAGATGCCTCAGATTTTGCTATAGGGGCCATTCTAGGGCAAAGAATTGGTAAGAAGCCCATTGTGATCGATTATGCTTGCAAAACCCTTGATGATGCACAACGAAATTGCATGGTTACTGAAAAGGAACTTCTTGCCATTGTATTTGCCTTAGAAAATTTTAAATCTTATCTGTTGGGGTCACATGTCACTGTTTATACCGACCACTTAGCAATTAAATATTTGCTAACAAAGATAGATGCAAAACCCCACCTTATCCGTTGGATTCTACTGCTCTAGAAATTTGACCTGGAAATCAAGGATAAGGCAAGATTACACAATGTAGTGGCCGACCATCTCTCTCATCTTAGCATTATGACCCCGCCAGATCAGTTCCCCGATGAAAGCATTTTAGCTGCTACATCCGTCCCTTGGTTTGCGCCCATCGCAAACTACTTAGCAACAGAACAAATCCCCGCTGATTGGCCAAAAACAAAACGGGATAAGTTCTTTGCTGATATTAAATATTATTTTTGGGAGGAGCCCAACCTTTTCCACATTTATGCCGATCAGGTCATTCGACGTTGTGCCCTCAATTCTGAAATCCATGATATCTTGACACATTGTCACTCAATGGCCTGTGGCAGACATTTTTCGGGCAAGAAAACTGCAGCTAAAATCCTTAATTCGAGATTTTATTGGCCTAGCTTGCACAATGATGCTCATGACTTCGTTCGATCCTGTGTGCATTGCCAGAGCATCGGCAACATGACTCGGAAGGATATGATGCCCCTTAATCCTATTTTAGAGGTTGAAATTTTTGATGTTTGGGGCATCGACTTCATGGGACCGTTCATCAACTCTGGTGGGTATTTATATATATTAGTCGTAGTCGACTATGTTTCTAAATGGATAGAAGCAATACCCAGCCGCACTAGTGATCACCGTATGGTTGTCGAATTTCTTAAGAAAAATATTTTCTCAAGATTCGACATACCAAATGCCATTATCAGTGATGGAGGCTCACATTTCACCCACTCACAATTCTGTCACCTTCTTTCTAAATATGGGGTTAATCATAAAATTTGCACACCTTATCACCCCCAAACAAATGGCCAGACTGAAGTTTCTAACTGGAAAATTAAAAATATTTTACAAAAGACGGTTAGGCCCGACCGTAAAGATTGGTCCACCAAATTGGACGACGCTTTATGGGCCTACCGTATCGCTTTTAAAACTCCACTTGGCATGTCTCCCTTCCTTCTGATTTTTAGGAAGGCATGCCATCTCCCGGTAGAATTAGAACATAGGGCTTTTTGGACAATAAAACAACTCAATATGGATTTATCTGACGTCGTTAACCATAGAAAATTACAATTAACTGAATTAAAAGAATTACGTAATTTTTCCTATGAAAATGCGAGGATTTATAAAGACCGAACAAAGAAATTTCATGACAAATATATTGTTCGGAAACACTTTGACGTTAATCAACTTGTTTGGCTTTTCGATGCGAGATTGTCTTTTTCCTGGCAAATTAAAATCTAAATGGACCGACCCCTTTATTGTCCATAAAACATATCCATACGGCACTGTTGA
This sequence comes from Thalassia testudinum, assembly GCA_037157565.1. Classification (NCBI taxonomy): domain Eukaryota; kingdom Viridiplantae; phylum Streptophyta; class Magnoliopsida; order Alismatales; family Hydrocharitaceae; genus Thalassia; species Thalassia testudinum. The sequence continues at coordinate 104,788,643 of JAZHRO010000063.1, forward strand.
CCTTTTTGATCAGAAAATTAATTCGACATTTCAAGTCAATGGCCAACGTTTAAAGCCCTATTTTGATCATACGCCTAAAATACCGTCTGAATCTTTTAATTTTACTGAGCCAGCCACCCTTGATCACTAATGCGCATCTCGCCCAGCTGAATGGCGTAAAAGATAGCACTAGATGGGAGGTAACCCATCATTTTTTTCCTGCTTTCTTTTTTTTCTTCTTTTTCCAGGTTTTGATCATCCTAAACCCAACCATTCTTCACTAAGGTGATCCCTTTTCCCTCCTAATGCATGAGGACATGGCATATCTTAAGCATGGGAGGGTGTTTTTAAATTTTAACGATCGATTTAGGATGTTCAAAACCTAAAAACATGCATTTTTCTTTAATTTATTTCCTACTTGCATACCCAAAAAAAAAAATTGTTGAAAACTTTTTGAGGAAAAATTTTGAAATCGGGACTAAGGTCGAAAATTTCACTTTTGGTACAGTGTGATTTAATCTTTAACAAACTAAGGATGAGGATTTGGATCTGATCATTAGAATTCCAGGGTCTATTTTTAGACTAGATCAGATATCCTTCTCTAAAATTTCACCTGAACTCATGATAGTTCAGGTGACTTGATCCTATTTTGTAAAATGGAAAGTATTTGACTTAGTTTCTAATTCAAAAACTTTCATGTCTTGAGAAACTTCTTGTGTCAATTTTCACACACAAGCCAACACTTAAAAATAACTAAAAATTTGAAAAAACTCCCTTGTTTGGACTTAGTAAAAGTCTGAAGCAAATCATTGGTTTGAGTTCCCACCACCGAGAAGGAGGAAAATGCCTCCTTTAAGGACGCGATGTCAACATGTTACTGCCTCGGCGCTGCTCCATATCTATATTTCATATCTTTAGACGGAGCATTAAAGCACATTTTAGCAGCTCAAGTGTCTTGGACGGTGCGCTACCTATAGTGTCGGAGCAAGAGCTTGAGTTTGCTTGGAGTGCCCCTTTACACCGCATCGTGTTTTGGGGTTGTGAGCTCCTGGGTGGTGTCATGGACAGTGCTATCCCGAAGTACTGGTGCCAAAGCCCCCTCAAGGAATGGTAACGGGAATGATGATCCCGACACATCTGTTGTAAGACTAAGCTAAAAATAAGCATGGGTGGGAAAAAATTAAAAAAAAAAAGTAATAATAACACGCCCTTATAAATGTTGGCTTTTCACAAGCACAGACAAGGTTTTAAAGGATTTTGCAATTTGTGAATCAGATTCATGAGGCAGAAAAATCCTAAAAATAAACATTTCAAGTCATCTGAATTAACAAGGGGTTAATTTGTGAATTTTCTGGAGGATATATTGATCTCGTTCTGTCTAATGGTTGGATCTACAAACAAATCCTGATGTTTATCTTTAACAAATCATGTACCTCTTGTGTTTTAATCTACCAAGGTCCCTTAATCTCTTTTTCTCCTCAAAAGTCAAAAAAATTAGATTTCCCAAAAATTCCATTTTCCAAAAAATTGAAGTTTTGCTAAGAGACTAGCAAAAGATAAGCATGGGGGTATGATAAATGCCAGTTTATCATCATTCTTATGCATTAAAACAAACCTAGCTCTTAGGATTTTACTCCACAAATGGGTTTTTGGGCTGCATTTAGGCATAAATTAGGTTAGGCATGCATTGCATTTTTTATTACCATTTTGATATATTTTTGTGAGTGTTAGGGATGAAAAGATATGCAGATCCCTAAAACCCTAGCACTCAAGAAGGCAAATGGTGAAGGAGAAGCTCAGACTAGCTGGAACTCAGCTTGATCCAGCTCACCACAGTTGGAACCTAGCTCACTTAAACCAGGGTTAGCTCATCCCAGCTCCATTCAGCTAATCTGAGCTGAATGGTAGCTCAAGAGAGTTCATCTTAGCTCACCCTAGCTCAAGTCAGCTCAGATCTAGCTCAACTTAGCTGAGTCTAGCTCATCTTAGCTCCCACAAGTCCACAGGGAGCTCTGGCTAGCTCAGCTGAGTTGACAGGAGTTCACCCCAGCTCAAACCCAGCTACATCCAGCTCCACTCAACTCTAGCCATATGAAGAAGAACTCATCTCAGCTCAGGAAGCTCAAGTCCAGCTCCCGAGGATTCAGCTTAGCTCAACTCAGTTGAGCTAAGCTACCTTAACTGCCTCAACCGGCTTGATCCTCCCCGGGAGCACCAGACCTAGCTCACCTCAGCTCATTATGGTAGAAGCTAGCTCACTTTAGCTTGGCTTAGCAACTAGCAAAGAACTAGCAAGCTAAGCCAGCTAGAGTAGCCCCATGCCAGCCTCTTCAGCAACAGTCAGCTCCAGTTTCAGCTCCAGACTTCTCATCCTCAGCTCCTCCCTCCAAACTCTAGCTCCAACTCCTCTTTCTCTACTCCTCCTTTAGCTAAGCTAGCTTAGCTTAGCTTAGCTTAGCTATGCTCCAACTTCCTTGGCTTGTACCACCCAAAAACCCTACCTAACAACTCCACCTACTAGCTCCACCTAAGCTCCACCTACTTGGCGCCAACCTAGCCTACCCACCACCTCCAAAAGACACCTAAAAGTGGCGCCAAAACCGCCCTAACCACCCCCTTGATGGTGCCACTTTTCCCTCCAAAAACCCCCTTCATCTCCACCATACACCTCTCCTTAAATCCATCTCCACCATCCACCTAACCCCCCTTCTAGAAGACCCTAGGTTGGCGCCAAAGTGGTGGTGTCTCTCCACCACCAAAAGCTACCAACACCACCATAACCACCCCCTTTAACACCCCTTGGGTTGGCGCCAAATACCCTTGGCCATAGGATCACCAACCACCTCCATCCTTCCATCCTAGCCCTCCATTTCAAGGGGCACCTTAACCCCCCAACCTACCATATAAAAAGACCACTACCCACCACCATTCAAGGCATCCTTGGCTAGCAAATTCACTCTCATATTCCACCTAGAAGCCCACGTCCAAGAGAGAAGAAGAAGAAGAAGATTAAGGGGATATTCTGTCTCCTTGGTGCCTTCCCCTCTTCCCTTCTCTCTTGGGTCATGCCAGCCAAAGGAGAAGCCAGGAAAGGAAGATTTTGAAGGTGGTCCACTCCATCTTGGAGGAGCTCTTGAGGGTGGTGCACGCCCCCCCCCCCCTTGGAGGAGAGCATTGAAGGTGGTAGCTTCCACCTTGGAGGAGCTCTCAAGGAAGGAGAAGAAGGAGGCCCTTTTTTCAAGCCAAGGAGCAGCTAGGCTTGGAGCAAGAAGACTCCCTTCTTCACCAAATTTAGCAAGAGGATTAGTGTTTCTTTATTTGCTTTTAAATTTGTTTAGTTCTAGTAGAAGCATTCCTCTACTTGTCCTTGAAAAGAACACTAATTCTAGTTAATTAAATTGCCTTCTTTTAGCTTTTTATTGCAATCGTTACTTTTGGTTCTAGCACTTATTTCACCTCTTCTTCTTAATTACTCTAGGCCTCCACTTTCCTAGAGTGAGCTTAGGAAGAAGATATTTCTATCTTTTAAGTTTTAGTTGAGCAATTGTAGGTGTTAGTACTTTTCGTTATAATTCGCATTTTGCCCCCGTATTTTCCAAACAAAAAAAAAATTACATATTTAAAATACCAAAAAGAAAAGTTGACATTTATTTGTAAGCAAGAGGATTAATTTTGCAAACATTTGGCCTCCTTGGACGACCCTAGATACTTCCCCTATCTAGGATATAAATTTAAAAGCGAAAGCGGATTCGCATGTTACAACGACGTTAAAAACCCGCTTTTACAAATCACGCGTATTTCTCTATCATAGATATCCGGGTTGTCGGGTGTTAGCAATTAACCTGGATTTCAGGTTTTCCAAGGATGTCTTCATTTGTTGCATAAGCTGAAGCATGGACCCTTGCATTTCCACCATCTGCCGATTTAAATCAGCCTGCCCTGTAGAATGTTGGGCATTCCAAGATGGCTAATTAACCAGCCTCGGGGGCAACTAGGTGTATACTTGACCTTGACCCATTGGTTTTTGAGATGCATAGTTGCTAGGTCGAGATTGGGTCTGTTGCCCCTGATTTTTCCAGGAGAAGTTAGGGTGGTTCCTCCACCCCAAGTTATAAGTGTTGGAATACAGGTTGGACCTAACATTTTCTTGCATTGCAAATGCATCCTCATAAACCAAGGATGGAGAGAAGGAAGGATCAGAGAAATTGGGATCAAAGGCCCCAGTTTGGAACCCATATGGTTCCGAGAAATCCTGGCTCACAGGTTGAACCGAATCGAGTTGGTTCATGAATTCCCACCCTATGGGAGCTCGTGAGGGATGGAATCCTGAATTCTGGGATTGAGTGGGTAAAGAATTGTTTCCTGAATTTCCAGACATCCATTCTTTCATTTTCTTAGCAACCAAGTCCATTTTATCTAGTTTATTACAAATTAATTCCATGTCAAATGAATAAGAATCCTGGATCTCATTAGCACTTGACCTAAGTTGTTGGGACCAGTTGAATGCATCCATGGAGGCATGATTAATTGAGTTCTTACTCATTTCCTCAAACAGGTCATATGTGCTATCTGCATCCCTGTTGAGGAAATTGCCTCCGCAGGAGGCATCCACGTGATTACGGAGTTACTCAACCAACCCGTGATAGAAAATCTGCACGAGTTGCCATTTTGGCATCTCGTGGTGTGGACACTTCCTCAAAAGCTCCTGGAATCGCTCCCAAGCACCATGAAATAGTTCCCTCGACCACTGGACAAAAGTGGTAATCGCCCATTGCAAGGCATTGGTCCTTCCGATAGGAAAGAATTTCTTCAAGAAAGCCAACTTAAGAGTAGCCTAAGTTTCAATCGACCATTCTATAGTTCGGTACCAATGTGCAACCTTATCCCTGAGAGAGTGGGGGAAAAGCCTCATGATCATTTGCACTTCGTTCACATCCCTTGCTCTGGTGGTCTGAACCAAAGTGGTTAGATCCTCTAGGTGCTGGAATGGGTCCTCCGAGACAAGCCCATGGAAATGCTTAATCAAACTTAAGGCTTGGGGCTTGATTTCTAAGTCTTTGGTGGGAATCATGACACTGGGATATTCCCCACAGTTTGAAGGATCGTAGAAATCCTTCAAGGGTCGAGCGCCCTGACCATGCATACGTTGGAACCATTGCTGCATCTGCTGCAATTCTTCCAACTGCCTTTGAATAAGCTCCTGTTGGTTCGGGGGTAACGTGCGAAAGATGTATTTTTTAAAAGGGTCGTTATAGTTTGTGCTCGCAGCGTCGATTTTAAAAGAAGAAACGGATGTGAGTCCGAGTGTCGATCACAGGGACGCGTAAAAATCGGATTTTCTTTGTCACTTTATGTCATGGAGATAACGAGTTTTTGCTTGCAAGAAGATGTGGTAGGAAAACGAGTGAGAGAGAAAAAGAGAGAGAGAGAGAGAGTAGGGTTAGAGTCTTTTAAATTATAGCCATTGCTCAAAGTAACATCAACACTATATTAAACATGCAATTCAAGTTTTATAAATACAATAGTAGCTAAATGCTTGAATAAAAAGGATGTAAAGCTAGATTAAAGGGAAAGAAAGAGAGAGAGAGAGAGGAGATGGTGAGGTGGCCACGGTGGTGGAGAGAGGCTCTGTCGGTGGCTCGTCGACTCCGTTGACTACAAGAGGGGCTAAAGGAGGCTAAGAGGGTGTTACAATACTTGCAAGATGAATTGAATGCCTTACATGGGTGGTTGGGAGGGGTTTATATAGGAAGAAGAGGTTTCTAATTTAAGTATGGGCTTTAGCAACGTCCGGGACGTCGCTAAACCCATGTTAAAAGTGTTGGTGAAGCCTCCTTCCCAGCGGTCCTTCGCACGCGCTTTGGGCCATTCGATCGCGGATCAGATGGTCGAGATCACTCGTGGGGTGTGCGCTTGGATCACACTCGCTACGCTCGCACCCCGCACGTCATCGCGGGCATCTGCCTTGGATGTGTGCAATTGCGCCACGTCGCTCGCTGCTAGCTGCTAAATCGTGCATCGACGGCCGAAATCCCGTGCGCCACGCCTGCCTCGAATTTGCGCTGCGGAGGGCGATTCGAACCCACGCCCTACGGGTGAGTTGCGAGGGCGCAACTAATGCACTATGCTCGCCATTGTGTCGCGGGGATGTGGAGGTGGCGAGGTGCGGGCGACCATTGGATGAAGATCCAACGGTCGTGAGCTGCTGTGGCTGTGAGGTGCTGAGGCTATGGGATGAAGATCCAACGGTCGGACGGCTTAGATTCATCCTGCGGTGGAAGCATTGGTGCTACGTTGCAGTTGAGGAGCGCGAGGATGCTGACACATGGCGGCTTCATGACCGTTAATCATTAGATCAACGGTCAGAACTTCTTGGGCCAATTGTGGGCGCTCCAGATGTCGGATTTGGCTGATTTCGAGTCCGTTGGACTCCGTTCGTCGCTCTGGATCCATCCGTGCAGTTCGATTGCTCATCTGAGGCCCGTTTTGACATGTACTTATACACATGGCTGTTAATAATGCAATATAAGCAATCTTTTTGTGCAGTGCATGCGATGCTCCTATTCCCATTAAAGATGTATCCTCTATGCATTTTACCTTTAAGATTGTCTCCTTTTGGTAGAGTTAGCATTGTACAATGCAGTGTTATCATACCCCTATGCTTACACCTTGCTAGTCCCTAGCAAAGTTTATTCTAGCCCCTATTTCTAGTCAGAATTTAAGTAATTACTTGGACATTTTGTCACTTGTCAATAGGAGGAAATATACTAAGATCCTGATCTACAGAGATTAAACAGTGCCCGGATGTCTGCCAAAATATGAATCGCCTAAATCCTTTCTTTAAGGCATGTATATATATATATATCATTTTTTTTCTTTTTTAGATTTTTGGAGTTAAGAGTGTGTTGGTAACTTTTTACGGCTACCCAACCCACCCACAACTCGGAAAAAACTCTAAGTGCTAAGCATCCTGGTGTGAAGATCGTGATAGACTCACTCAACAGTAATTTAGACAAACTTCGGGTTTCTACGCCCCTAGGTGACCGGAAAAGGAAGTGTTTTGCCTGAAGGTGTATCTGTTCAATCGGTAGCTTTCTCCCTATGTTTGTTTTACTTGGGGTCAACACAAGGATTTTTCCAGTGTATATCCCCCTGACTTGCTCTATTTCCCCACTTCTTCCTTAAGTGTTTTGGTTCCTTTTGTGCATTTAATGAGCTAGGTTCTAGACAACCAACCAATGGGCTGTTACCCACAATCACTTGCCAGCCATACTCATGCGGTGAAATGTGGTTTATTTTTTTCTCTTTTTTCTTCTTTTTTTTTATTTGGTAGGTGGCTTCCCTGATCTCAAATTTACCTAGAGGCAATAAAGAGAAGGTGGTCCCGTGGCTGGGCTCTAGACAACCTGCTAATGAGCTGTTACCCACGACAACTTGCCAGCCATACTGTTGTTGAGCCCGGATAGGTTGTTAATATGGTGATTTTATCGTTGAAGTGTGTATAGTGGTTAACCTAAATCGAACCTAACCATCTCTTTACAAAATTTTTAACCTGGCCTACTTGATTTTATCTTGTCACTTTTAGGCCAAGGGTCGAACTCAGGGAAGTGGGGTTACAAGTCGAGTTTCTACGCCTTTCCTACAACGAGCCTCTTCCATTCGTTTATTGTGTTTTTGGTATTTTTCTTATTTAGATTTTTTTCTAGTAATCTTTGTCCTTGAGGCATACCCTCAAATTGGGTTCTTGGCTTTGAGCCAAAATAGAGTTCCAAGACGGGTCTTACTATTCGCAAGACGAAGTACCTACAAGTCAAAGATTATCTTTTCTCTTTTATATATTTTTTTTGTCTTTTTACTATCAGGAAAGCGAAGCAGAAATAAAGTAAATATAGTATATATATATATAGGTATATAATATGTATATAAAGGTGTGGGGGTGGAGGCGGAGATGGAGTGTAGCACGGTGTCGAGTCGGTCGTCGTCTAGAGAGACGCAACCAACAAGACTAGGTGCCGCATGGAGTATGGGATGGATGGTGGAAGATGTATGTAACCACGCTTTTTGTACGCGTGTATCGAGGAATATCAGCAACTGGTGCAGATGTTCCCGCGATACAGCGTATGGTAAATAATGTGAAAATATATATATGTATATATGTAAATATATCTATATGTATATATATATATGGCTATAAATATATAGGTATATATATATGTATATATAAGTGTATATGTATATATATGTGTGTGTGTGTGTGTGTGTGTGTATATAACTATATAGAGGTATATATATATGTATGTATAAGTATATAGTAATATATGTATATATAGATATATGTAGCTAAGTGTATATATATATATATATATATATATATGTATGTATGTATGTATATAATACTATATAGATGTATATATATATAGATATATATAATAATAATATATGTATATAGGTATATGTATCTAGATATGTATATATGTATATATAGTTATATAGATATATATATGTATATATGTATGTATATATAAGTAGGTGTGTAAATATGTATATATATATATATATATATGGATCTATACTTATAATAGTATATATATAGATATATGTATATTTATATATATATATATATATACATGTATATAAATATATGTATATATATCAGTATATATATGTGTGTATATATATATATATAAGTAGATAGATATATATATATATGTATATGTATAGACTAATACATAGTTATATAAGTACTAATATATGTATAGATACATGTATAAATATATATATATATATATAAGTATATAGATATATGTATATATATGTATATATATATATATATATATATATATATATATGTATGTATGTATGTATACTATTACATAAGTATATAGGTACTACTATATGTATAAATATAAGTATATATATTTATATATGTATATATGTATATATATATATATATGTATATAAATATATGTATATATATATCAATATCTTTAAGTCTACGTATATATATATATATATATATATATATCTTTATAATAGTGTATATGTGTGTGTGGGTGTGTGGAAGTGTTAGTGTAGGTGTGTGTGTGCATCGGTGAAGAGAGCGTGAGAGAGTGTCGTGAGAGAGAGAGAGAGTGGGAGAGAGAGGGTTGCAGGTTAAGTCGTCTGCAAATTCACCGCGCCGTCTGGAGGTTCAAGCCCGCGCGTAGGCGCGCACGCAGAGAGGAGCGTGCGGGAGAGGGGAGCGGAGAGGAACCTGCAGTGCACAGCGTTGTGGGGAGAGGAGTATGCGGGCGAGTGAAGAGGACCTGATGGCGCACGCAGAGGGCTGGGGCGGGCTGGTAGACGTGCCGGTGAGTGCGGACAACGTGGGCAGAGATGCGCACTCGCGGGCTGCGGCCGGTTGTGGCACGCCGAGTGACCGGTAAAGTGAGAAGCTTTCCGGTCACCCCACTGTAGCCACAGTGTCGCGCAGACTCGCGTGAACAGTGACTACAATGGTCATCCGCCCCACGCAACCGGCGGTGGACGGTGCTGTGAGTGAGGCCAGCTTGCGGCTGGCATGCAAGGGAGAAGGCCTGCGCTGGCCGGTTGCGAGCGTGGAGAGCTCGCGACAGAGCGGAGAAGCGGGAGGCAAGGAGTCTGCAGGCGCGCGCAAAAGCTTGCAGATGCTGGCAGGGGGCGGGAAGCGCTTGGCCGGCCGCTGCAGAGGCGTGCAGTAGTTGGTTACGGGCAGAAGAGGGTGCGACAGGGCAGAGACGCTGAAGGTGGAGAGGGCCTGCAGGCACGCGCGGAGGGCTAGGGCGCCTGCAGGCTCGCGCGGAAGGGGCTGTTGTTGCTTCCTTGCCACTGCTGCTTCAAGCTTCAGACCTTGAAGCTGCTCCAATGGCAGAAGGTGCTGGAATGGAAAAAAAAGAAGAAGAACAGAGCCACCACACCCACCAGCTCTTTGAAGAGCTAGGCGGTGGTGGTCTCACTATGGTGGTGTCCACCACAGTGAGGGCTCCTGCCCGCCGGGTATCTCCGAGAAGGGCTGGCATATGGAGGGGAATGGAGGAGAGGACGGTGGTGGCCTGGAGAGCTGCTATGTTGGGTCTTTTTCATGGAAGGACCAGGCTTGTTGCAAAGGATGGAGCCGTGGTCTTTAAATAGAAGAGGAAGGCATGGCCGTGCATGGCTCATGCAGGGAATGGCAGCCGCAGGGAAGGGTTGGCAGGGAGAGGCTGCTGCAGGGAAGCAAGGCACGCAGAGAAGAAGAAGATGCAGCCGTGGGAAGGGAGTCAAAATCAAAAAGAAATAAAAAATGGAGATGGGAATATTGCAAAGATGCACTTGAGGAAAAAAGTAAAATGCAAGGCCCACTTATTTCATTCTCCTCTCCTCTCAATTAGATGAATGTATACATGTATTTTTACAAATGCGATTATGGCACCCTAATATGCATAGCTAGTGCTAGGAAATAGCACAAGAAGGCACTATTGCATGTGTATTTTTGCGGTGCAATCATACCCCTATGCCTATCTTTTGCTAGTCCCTAGCAAAACATTTTTTTTGTAGTATTTAGAAATGATCTTAAGCTGAAGATTTTCTTCTGAGGCGATATAGGTGTGTTTATTGTTGGATATTGTGAGAACCAATTGTAGAGAAGACTACCAGTACTTTAAGTCTCACATGACATAGATCATCTCTCAACTAACCAGGACTCTTGATATTTAAACCTTAAGTACGATTTCCAGGACCCAGGAGGTTTTTGCAGTACTCGAGAGCTCAAGAGGTTATGGCTTGTGCATAGTGAAGGATCAAGACTGACCAGATGAACATTAAGACTCAAGCCCAGGGTTTCATGAATCTTTAAGTACAAGTTGGTCCCAGTTTCAGCTCGTGCTTTCGAATTGACCCTTAATAAGATGACGAAAAACTTAACTCCCATTTTCTAATTTTTGTGGCTCAAAGGAAAACAAGGTATTTGTAATCTGCCTTGAAGAACTTGTAGGGCGAAGACTTTACAGACATTTGTGAGATATACTAACTTATTTGCAACTTTTTTTTTTTGAAACACGTGTCAATATATCTCTTACAACTTTATTTAGAGGAGCACACTTTTCTTTTTGGTGGGAGAGTTTCTTTTTGGTAGAAAGAGTTTCTCCTAAACACAAGACTAAAACCTGGGATAAAAGTCTACCTGCACGCACAGGTAAGGACTCCACCTTCCCTAATGAACACTAGGGTTGGATCTTATGTTCACCTGGTCTTTCCTGATATGTGTAGTGTGAACCAAGTTTACTTAAGCTCTCAAGTAGAAGCAAACCGAGTCCTGTACTGGTGTCTCAAGTACAAGAATACATCCTTAGTTAGGAGAGATTCCGATCTATCTTGTCAATACTCAAGTGAATTAAGCCGAGCCTGAGCGAATCAAGCTTCTGTGGCCTGGAAAGTCTTCAAAACAGAGGTTGAATATCCATAAACACTTACTGTATTTTTGTTTCAGCCTTTAGATCATTACTATACACCATTTTCTCTCTCTCTCTCTTTTTTTATATAGAAACTTCATAATACCCTAAAATACCCAGATCCTAAGGATGCTTATCCACCCCCCCATGCCAAATGATGCTATGTCCTCATATGCATGCAGGGAAAGGTAGAGAAAGGACGAAAGATCAGGTAAGGAGAGCTGAAGTGCAGGGTATACAGCAGGGTGGTAGGGTGGGTGGATGGTGGGTGGTGAAGTGAAAAGCGAAGTAATCGTGACAGTGAAGTGAAAAGTGATGGTGGATGGTGAGTGTTGCTAGGGTGCCTCCCAACGAGCGCTGAATTTAACATCCCCAGCTGGACTCAGAATGAGGCAAAGAATTAGTTACCCTCTAGCAGGGCAACGATTTCTCCAACGGGGGCAGGTTCATGAGTCAGATAGGGTTTCAAACGCTGCCTGTCGACCGTAAATTTACACCCAGATTTGGGATCTTCGATCTCGACGGCCCCGTTGGGGAATGGTCTTGAGACCAGGAAAGGACCAGTCCATTTGGACTTCAATTTCCCAGGAAAGAATTTGAGTCGGGCATTATAGAGCCAAACTTGCTGAGATGGCTCAAATTCTTTCCGCCGAATACGGCTGTCGTGAAAATCCTTAGTGCATTGTTTAAAGGTTAGAGCAGAATCATAGGCTTCACGACGGAGCTCTTCCAGCTCTTAGAGTTGGAGTTTCCTTTCTCAACCACACAGGTCAGGGGTCGAGGTTACATTGGCGAACCACCCAATAAGCACGGTGCTCCAACTCCACGAGCAAATGACAAGGCTTCCCGTAAACAATTCTATATGGAGACATACCAAGGGGAGCCTTGAAGGCTGTCCAATACGCCCAAAGTGCGTCAATCAGCTTGTCGGACCAATCCTTATGGTCAAGCCGAACCATTTTCTGGAGAATCTGCTTGATTTTCCGGTTCGACACTTCTGCCTGGCCGTTCGTCTGAGGATGATACGGGGATGCGATACAATGGTGGACTCCGTACTTCCTCAGAAGTGTTGGTGGCTCCTCGTTTGAGTTGACAACCGGGTTTTATTGTTATAGCGTCGTAGTATAGCCAGTTGTTGCCATCATTTCAAATATATAAAATTTTTTTACTCGAAAAAGAGTTCCCGAGGTCGAACTCAGGGAGCAAGTTGTATTCTAGAGATATACATGTTTCTTTTACAAAAAAAATAAAGAAAGAGAGAGAAAGGATTTGTTGTTTTCTCTTTGTTTCTCCTCGTCTCAGATCTTCTTCTTCTTTGTCTGCAGAGGTGATGCTCTTCTCCTTCTTCTTTGTCTGCAGAGGTGATGTTCTTCTTCTTCTTCTTTGTCTGCAGAGGTGAGGTGATGTTCTTCTTCTTCTTCTTTGTCTGCAGAGGTGATGTTCTTCTTCTTTTTCCAGCTGTTCCTGCCCTTCCTTTTTCTTCTGTCTTTCTTCAGATCTTCTTCTTTTCTCTTCAGGATGTCGCCCCTCCTTCTTTCTTCTTTTCTTTTTCCAGTCAGGACGTCGCCCCTCCTTCTTTCTTCTTTTCCCTTCAGGACGTCGTCTAATTTCCAAATCAGACGACTTAAACTGCCTGTTGCTACAGTGTCTCCCTCAGCTTCCTTCTTCTTCCGCGGTCCTTCTTCTTCACCTGTGCCTGCACACTTCAGAGCTTACGTCAGAGGACAAAACCTACTCTACCCTCTCCCCCCCACGTCTCTCTCTCTCTCTGAAACCACTCTTGGGAAAGCTCTCCCAGAGCTGCCGGGTAGTCGGGTACGGGTCAGGTCCGGGTCCAGGCCCACCGGCGTGCTTGGTGGGCGAGGAGTGCAGGTCAGTCTTAAGTCGGGTCGGGTCAGGTCCGCGGGGCGTGAGCGCGGACGAGACCGGGTAACCGGGCGGGTGAAGGGGACCTCAGCCCGTGTGCTGAGGCAGTAAGGCTAATGCACAAAATCAATTTAAACGGTGAAGAGGTTGTGAGGCTTACCGATGTGGGACTAAACGGAGGCCTCTCCTCGCGTGCGCCTGCTGGGAGACCGCGGCCTAGTTTCTGCAGCTGCGGCTTCGATTTGCGTCGGTTGCTGGCTGGCTGCCTTCGCAAGACTCCCCGTAATCCGCAGCAGCTGGAGACCTGGAGTCCTCAAGCCTGGAACGCGGGAGAAGCTGCTTCAATGTGCGTTAATGGCGGTCGAACCTCAAAACCTGTCGGACACGAATATGGCCTCTCAGCCTGATCAAACCACTGGGGAACCTTCGCCGTGGCACGGCGAAGGTGTGGAGCTGCGCGGCAAGCCGCAAGGTGGTGTCTGGCGGCAGCCCTAGGTTGGACTGCAACCGGAGGAATGGGTTTGTTCGGGGGAACGTTACGAAGGTGTGGAGTGGCAGTGGAGGGGTGGGGGGTGCTCAGTGTGATGAGGCGGAGGTTCGGTGAGGGTCGGCGAGGTGTGTGAGGCTGTGGAGCGATGGGAGCATCTCGCCGGAGGGTGGCCGGAGACGAAGGGGGTGACGATGGTCAGGGTCGGTCGAGGGCTTAATTGAACAAATTGAAAGCGGGGAAAGAAAGAGGAGAAGAAGGGAAGTAGTTCTAGCTTACTTGCAGGGACGAAGGGGGAGCAGCAGGGCGACAGTCGTATCGACTGTCGCCGGAGAAGACGATGCTCAGGGAAAGGGGCGGCAGCGAGCAGAGAGCCGGAGAGGCGCCAGCTGGGTGCGGCGTGGCGCGGGAAGAGCAGGGGAGGAAGTCTCTGCTGCTGGTATTGCGGCAGAGCGAAGAGGAGAAGGGGGAGGAACCGCCGGAGCTGGTGAGCGTCTGCCGGAGAGAGAAGAGAGGAAAATTGGGGGTTTTCTCCGTCAGACCCGAGCTGCCCCGGTCGGTGAAGCAACGGGGGGTATTTATAGGGATCAAAATAGGGAGGAAGGCGGAGGGAGACGACGTGTCTCCCTCGCCGGAGGATGGCCGAAAACGAAAACCCATACCGTCCGTGCGTTCGCACGGCCGGTATGGTGGGCTACAGCGACCAGGGGGTATCCCTGCGACGGCTGACGACGCAGGGCACCCCCGGTTTACTTGCCAGGCTTCCCCCCTTACCCTGCGCGGCGCCATGCTCCGCGCAAGGTCGCCGGAGCATGGTGCTGGCAGGTTTTGCAGGGGGGACCTGAATGCGAAGAACGAAGGAGAGTTAGGGGCCAAAATGCGATGGTTCAGAAGTTGAGGGCCAAAAAGTAAATATATGAGGACCAAAGTGTAAAGTCGGTCAAGGAGGTTTCTTCTTAGGCTCAAGTTTTTATACATGATTAATTAGGACCTAAGGAATCTGATGGTGAATTTCATTTCTATATTAAACCTTGTTTGACCGGTCAATTTATGCAAAAACCCAAATTAAGTTATTAATTGGGCATGGTTCTCAATGTAGGTCAAAATGGGTTCTGAAGGCCAAATTGAAGGTTCTAAACCCTAGAGATTATTTTTCTATGAATTTTAGAGGGTTTATTCTATTTTTACTTTGCCTCGAACCTCGTGAATTGAAGTGGGTTATTTTAGGGTTACAGATTATCATTTAGTTTCTTGGAAGTGCTGTAGCCCTTGCTAGATCATCTCATCCCACTTTTATTCTTATTAAGCTGCTTTGACCTATGTTTGGGCCCTGAATTACCCTGTATGCAGATTATACTGGTAAAGTTGCATTTTTACCCCTTATGACTTGTTTTCTTCTCAAACTCAGAATCCTCTGAGTTAAGCCTTTCCTTGAGATATGTAGGAGCTTTTATCCTTTGTATTAGGTCAAAATGAGCTAGTTATGGCTCATGATGAGGTTCTCATCATACCCCCATGCCTAGCTTTTGCTAGTCCCTTAGCCAAAACTTAAGGTTTCAACCCTTGTTCTAGACCATGAAGTTTTTAATAGTTTTAGATAAGTGCCTTTTTTTATTTGAGCATAGATTAGGTTAGAATGCTGACCATAGGCCTAAAAGGTACTCTAGTACCAATCAAGATCCAAATCTGTCTAGCCTTAGCCTCAGTCTTTTAGCAAAGGTTTTTAAGGTCTACAAGAACTAACCTAAGGTTTATTGGACTTCGTGGTTAAAGCACCCGTGCTTGAAATGATTTTAGCCCTGGCTCAGTTCGCAGTGCGTTTTGTAAGAGAGAGATAGAAAGTTTTTCTGTTTGGAGAGTTTTCTCTCTCTTTTTCTTTTTAGTTCTAGCCTAGGATTGGCTTTTCAACACGGTCTGTATCAGATTCCTTGCTCCCATCATCAATCCTCAAGGGTTCCTGGCGATCGATGCTTCGAGATAGCACCGCCCATGGCAACCCCCGGAACCCTGGCTATTGAGATTTCGAGATAATCCCATCCATGGTGTTCCGTGGCCGAATCCAGACCCTGGCAATTGACACTTCGAGATAATGCCATCCATGGAATCTGAACCAGCAGAGTGCTTACATGCCCCCAGTAGGATATGTAAATATCCTAAGAGACAAGCACCGAGGAGATGATATTTTGTTACGCATCTTCGAGGGGATTTCCCGCCTCTCCGCGTTGGGAACTCGTCCAAATCAACTTGTGTTGATCGGCCGCTCCTATTCTAGGTGTTCTTTTCAGAATTTTGCGACGCTTCTGCGTGATTCTGATTTTTACGCTTACTGAACCAGGCTGTGTGTGAGGTTAGGGTGCTTAGGTTACTGAGTCCCGTAAACCAAAAATTAGTTAACGAGGCCGAATACTCCCTAAGCCTTAGACCTAATACTTCAGCTTTTCATTTTCCTCAACCTCTTGAGGAGTGTCCAGATCTTAATGGGTACTAAGAGTCTATTCAAGAATGCCTAAGGTTTGCATTCTTTACTAATCTCTTTGTGCACTTTTCTTGAATGAGGTCTAGAACTTAGGTTAATTCCTTAGTTCCTTACTAATGACTATCACTTTTTCTCATAATTTTGTGCTCCTTTTTCATTTTGTTTCTTTTCTCCTTCACAAAATTTCCTTCTCCTCTTTTCCTCTTATTCTTTTTCGAAAATTTTTTAATTTTTATGGTGTTTTTGGCATATGTGGATTTTTTTGTTTGAAACCTTTTCTTACAAGTTTTGCACTTTCATACCCCCCCATGCCTAAGATTTGCAATGTCCTCATTGTAACCTAGGGGGTCTTAGTTCATTCCTTAAGACAGAAATTTGGATGAGTGGATGGGTCGGGTTGAATTTTTGCGGACGATTTCAAATCCCAGATGCAAGCATCTGAGTTGGGGTCGGCTGTCTACAAGGGTGAACTTTGAGTGCTAAAAGGTGTCAGAACAAGTTTCAGGTTTTCAAAGAGAATGACGGGCTGCCTCCCGTTAAGCGCTGAGTTTTACGCCATCGGCTGGGTGCAATAAGCTCAAGGGGAAAGGAGGATATAAGATGCCTCAGCCAAATCAGTAGAAGTTACATCGATGAACGACTTGAGTCTCTGACCGTTCACGATGAAAGGTTCAGAATCGTGGCTGAGTGGACTGATTTCGATTGCTCCATTTCCAAAAACCTGTCGGACCAAATATGGTCCGACCCACTTGGATCTCAGTTTTCCTGGGAAGAGTTTTAGTCGGGCATCAAAGAGTAGGACCCTTTGACCAGGATGAAAGATCTTTCTCGAGATGTGTTTGTCGTGGAAGGCTTTAACCCGCTCCTTGTAGATTTGCGAGTTCTCGTACGCGTCTAGGCGTAATTCATCGATCTCGCTGATTTGGAGTTTTCTGTGGGTCCCAGCCTTGGAAAGATCTAGATTACAGTTCCGTACTGCCCAATAGGCTTTATGCTCCAGTTCTACGGGAAGGTGGCATGCCTTTCCGTACACCAGTCTAAAGGGAGACATGCCCAATTGGGTCTTGTGGGCGGTCCTATAGGCCCACAATGCTTCCGGAAGACGGGACGACCAGTCCTTCCTGTTAGGTCGAACAGTGACTTGCAGGATTTTCTTGATCTCCCGATTAGACAGCTCAGCTAGACCATTAGTTTGGGGGTGGTAAGGAGTAGAGATTCGATGAGACACCCCGTATTTGGTCATCAGTGACCTAAACTGAGCATTTGTGAAATGGGTCCCCCCATCAGAGATTATTGCACGAGGAATCCCGAACCTTGAGAAAATGTGTTGATGAATGAATTTGAGAACGATTTTGTGATCACAGGTTCGGGTCGGTATGGCTTCGATCCATTTGGACACGTAGTCCACAGCCAACAGAATGTATTCGAAACCATCCGAAACAGGAAAGGGGCCCATAAAATCAATCCCCCAAACATCAAAGATTTCGCATACTAGAATCGGTTGCATAGGCATCATGTCGCGATGGCTCATGTTGCCCAAAGTTTGGCAACGACTGCATGCCTTGCAGTGATTGTATGCGTCTTTGAACAGTGTGGGCCAGTAAAAGCCGCACTGGAGGACTTTTGATGCGGTTTTATGCCCAGCAAAATGGCCACCGCATGCCTGGTCATGGCAGAAAGAGAGGATATTGTCGAATTCCCCTTCCGGGACACATCTCCGGATGATCTGATCGGCACCTATGCGGAAGAGGTACGGGTCTTCCCAAATGTAATACTTGGCATCGGAGCGTAATTTGTCTTTCTTGGCCTTCGGCCAATCGGACGGGGTCTGATGAGATGCCAAGTAATTTACTATATTAGCAAACCATGGAAGGCTAGTACCAATAGTCAGCAGGTGCTCATCGGGAAAATGCTCAGTGATGGGTCCGGAAGGGTCAATTATTTCAGAAGGAAGACGGGACAAGTGATCAGCTACCACATTTTGCTTTCCTGCTTTGTCGCGAATCTCAAGGTCAAATTCTTGCAACAGCAAGATCCATCGGATTAATCGAGGTTTCGCGTCCTTCTTTGCAAGGAGATGCCTCACAGCTGTGTGATCCGAGTATATGATGACACGGGAACCCAGAAGGTACGATCTGAACTTTTCTAGGGCAAATACTACAGCTAGCAGCTCTTTCTCAGTAACCGTATAGTTATGCTGAGCCTCATCGAGTGTTTTGCTGGCGTAGTAAATGACCACAGGTTTCTTGTCAATTTTCTGTCCCAAAACCGCTCCTACAGCGAAGTCGGATGCATCACACATGATCTCAAAGGGTTGAGACCAATCAGGGGACTGTAGGATCGGGGCTTGGGTGACTCGGTCACGCAGGATTTCAAATGCTTGAGTGCATTCCTTGGAAATTTCGAAGGGAACATCCTTGGAGAGAAGAGTGGTCAGGGGGCGTGCGATTTTTGAAAAATCAGGGATAAATCGTCGATAAAAACCGACATGCCCTAAAAAGGATCGGATGTCCCTGATCGAGCTAGGCATAGGAAGGTGAGAAATCAGATTAACCTTAGCTCGATCCACTTGGATACCTTTCTCCGAAATTGAGTGTCCCAGGACAATTCCCTCAGGCACCATGAAATGGCTCTTTTCCCAGGAAAGAACCAAATTCACATCGATGCACCGCCTGAGTATCTGGACCAAGTGTTGGAGGCAATCGTCGAATGATGCTCCGAAAACTGAAAAGTCATCCATGAAGACTTCCAGATAATCACCTACCATATCTGAGAATATGGCAAGCATGCATCGCTGAAAAGTAGCGGGTGCATTGCAAAGACCGAAAGGCATCCTTCGGAAAGCGTATGTTCCGAAGGGGCAGGTGAACGTGGTCTTTTCTTGGTCCTCAGGATGGATTGCCACCTGGTTATAACCGGAGTACCCGTCAAGAAAGCAGAAGAACCTATTTCCCGCTAGTTTTTCGAGAATTTGATCAATGAAGGGTAGTGGGAAATGATCCTTCTTCGTGGAGGAATTGAGTCGACGGTAATCTATACAGACTCTCCACTAGTTGGCTAATCGGGTAGGAATGATTTCTCCGGTCTCAGTAGTTATAGTGGTGAGTCCTGCCTTCTTGGGCACAACCTGAATTGGGCTCACCCAACGACTATCGTAGATCGGGTAGATGATTCCGGCATCTAACCATTTGATGATCTCCTTTTTCACGACCTCCTGCAGATTGGGGTTTAAGCGTCTCTGCATTTCACGAGAAGGTCGTGTGCCCTCTTCTGAATAGATATGATGAGTACAATAAGAGGGACTTATTCCGGTCAAATCATCGAGAGTCCATCTGATGGCTCTGCGATGTTGCTGGAGGACAATAATCAGACGGGATTCCTGTTCAGGACTGAGGTTGGAATTGATAATCACAGGAAGGGTCTGATTAGAACCCAAAAAGACGTATTTCAAGTGAGCAGGAAGGGGTTTCAGTTCGAGGATGGGGTTTTCAGCAGCAGCGGGTGGTTCAGTATAGATGTGAGGTTCAAGGGTGGGAGTTACTGGGTTGTTCATATCTGGATTCGACTCCTCTGTTTGCGGGTCAAGATCCTTCTGTGGTTGATGAGGCATAATCGAGTCATTCTGGAGGTGTGATTCATCAACCAAAGTCTTGATGTCACAAATTTGTTCGATGACGCCGCAATTAATTCCTTGTTGGGCCTTAAATATATCAATTTTTAGTGTTTGATCTCCAAACTTAAGCTCTATTTGGCCCTCCTCACAGCTGATGTTGGCTCTAGCAGTAGCCAAGAAAGGTCTCCCTAGAATGATTGGTGTATCCCTAGGGTTCTCAGGTGCATCCATATCTAAGACTATAAAGTCCACTGGAAAATAGAAATCCCGCACTCTCACGGTAACATCCTCGAGAATCCCTTTTGGTGACTTTATAGATCGATCTGCTAATTGTAATGTCACCTCGGTTGGTTTCAGCTCAGATTCTTCTAGATGGTCAAGCAAGGATGTGGGTATCAGGTTTATGGATGCACCCAAGTCTAACAATGCTCTATCAAATTGGGTACCACCTATCTTACAGGAAATCAGGGGAGTTCCAGGATCTTTTGCCTTGGGTGGGAGTCTACTAAGGATTACAGAGCTGGCTTGCTCTAACAGAACAATTGGGCTCCCTCCCTTGGTTCGCGGCTTACGCTGGGGTGTACATATATTCTTTAGAAATCGTGCGTAAGCTGGTACGTGGCGGATTGCATCCATCAAGGGGATGTTTATGTGGACCTGCTCAAAGAGCTTGACCAGGTCCTCCTCAGGGGCCACGAGTTTGGTGGTCTTCTTTCCCTTGGTCAGGGCCTCGGGAAATGGGATCTTGGTTGGTTCTTCTAGGATAGGTCCAGGTTGTGGATCTGGAACAGCGGTACCTTGGATAACTATCCTATGGTTATCAGGCTTGGAGTGGTTTGGATAATGCGGGTCTTGAGTTGTTTTACCACTACGTGTTGTTACAAAATTTAATCCGGCCTGATTTTGGTTTGGGTTTGGTAGGAGGGGTGGCTGCTGCTGAAATCCCGCATAAGAAGTTGAGGCTTCCATCTCGTCTGGAGATGGAGCAGTAGGAGCCTGATAAATCCATTGGGCGTGGCCTAAATTTGGATTCATAACGCGCTTCTGGGTTGGCACGTTATTTGGGTTAGGAAGAGGTTGGGAAGGGAGTGTGCCTGGTTGGCGAGAATTTGCCAACTGGGCCAGTTGAGTTTTAACTTCTGTAAGCTCGTCCTTGTGCTATTTTTGAATAGCCGCATTCATTTTTTGAATGTCAGCCAGAATCTGAAGGATTAGGGACATTTGATCCTGATTTGGCCCTGATGGATAAGTAGGGTTGGGCCGAGGCTGAGGCGGCTGGTAGTGACGAGAGGGCTGTGGGCGGGACTGAAAAGGTGGTCTTTGGGTTTGGGAATTTCCCGCCCACTGAAAATTGGGATGGTTTCGCCATCCAGGGTTGTAAGTGTTGGAGAATGGGTCGTTCTGGATGGCGTTGAGGTCCTCGCAGGTCTGAGGAACCTCCTGAGAATCAGGGAAAGGGGGAATGGAGTTCCCCCGGCTGGTGTAGAAAGGATCGGATGATCCTCCGATCCAAGAATCAGATGGGGATGGATATGGATCCATCCCAGGGGAAGATCGGTGGAGGATGTTTTGCACATTCTCCTATGTGGAAGGAGGTTGTGCAAAGGAGTTACGCGCGGAGGTGGCTCGCTGCAAGTGCTGAGTCAGCTCATCCACCTTCTTTTCAATGATTGAGACCTTGTCCAATCGACTGGCCATTAATTCCAGGTCGATTGATGCGGACAGGCCCTGCGTCTCATGTGCTCCCTTAAGATTCGTCGCTGCGCGGGTATTCGTCCTGTCGAATAATCCCATGGAGTCATTGTTGATGGAGTTCTCGCACATGTTTTCGAGAATCTCCCAAACGGTGTCTTCATGTTGACCCATGATGTTTCCTCCGCAAGTTGCATTGACGAAAAGGCGGATGTCCTCACCGAGTCCCTGGTAAAAAGATTGGACTTGTTCCCATTTAGGAACTCCGTGATGGGGGCACTTCCTCATGAGATCCTGAAAACGATCCCATGCCTCATGGAGAGGTTCTCCTGATTGTTGAGTGAAGTGTGTAATCTGATGGCGCAAGGCGTTGGTCCGACCAACGGGAAAAAACTTTTTCAAAAACTCGGATTGAAGTTCTTCCCAAGTGTTGATCGGCCGGGTCTGAGTTTGATACCAATGGGCGGCCTTGTCCATAAGAGAAAAGGAGAACATCTTCATGAGAAGAATATCCCGATTTTGCGCATCTGATCCAAAAGTGTGGGCCAGATGCTTTAGCTGTTTGATGTGCTGGAAGGGATCTTCAGAATTAAGCCCATGGAATTTAGGTATAGCATGAATCATGTTGGGCTTTAATTCGGAATCAGGTCCTCCAGTCGGGATTCTGACTCGAGGCTCAATGGCCACCGCAGCAGGATTGTAGTGGTCCCGCATCATAGGACGCTGTGGTGGGTGCACGAAGTTTTGGAAGAGGTCATTGAGTCGCTGGAGTTGGTGTTCCAGATTATTTTCTTCCTCAACTGGCTGAGCCATGATGGGGGAAGAAGAAGAACTTGGTTCTGAATCAGAAGAGAGAATAATGTGAGGGTGTTTCTGCACAAACACGGGTGTCGAGGCTTGGCCTTGACGAGAGCGAATTTCTAAAGGAGGTCTTAAGGGTGGTCTTAGGGACCTCCTTCCGTACATGCACTGTTGGAAGAGGTAAGTTTAGAAGGTGCTGGACCCAATCAAGGCACCCAAAAATGTGTTGGGTGACTATAGAGGTGCGGGGCAGATGGACCCCTTGATCAGAAAGATCGTCCACCTGAGAATTACCTGGGCAGCCAGAGAGGGAGAGTCCCGCGAAGACCCCTACACGGTAGAGCGTCCCCACGGGTTACAGGGTTTCCCCCACCCGACCTCTCTTGTCACTGCGGTTCCAGGTAGACCAGAATGGGGATCTTGACCTCTTAAGTCTACCAATTTTAATATCAGGGTGCTTAAGGTTTTCACTTGAACTTTAATCTTTTAAGTGCAAAGAGTGACCTAATTTAAGGTTGGCTGACCCAAGGGGTCAACTTTACCTCTTGTTTTCTTTGAGAGCTTTTAGGTCCTGTCTTTTAGGGTTCAAGTGTTTAGAAAGCCAATTGTTTTAGGTTTTCCTTTGAATAGGTATTTCAATCAATGGTTTAGGCACACTTCTTTTGGATTTTCTCCATTCTTGATTTAAGTAGTGTGTCTCTAAAACCCTAATGTTGAATCTTATGTTGGCTCTACTTGGTCCAGTTAGTTCATTGTTGGGTAATTAGGGCTCAAGCAAGAATGTGTTAGCCCTTAAATACCCTTAATAGTGTGCAGGACTAATGAGTTGAAAACATGCAACTTTTATGGTTACTAAGTATGGAAGACAGGTTAGCCCTATATTGCTTGTTCTTTTCTTTTCTTCCTCTTTAGAGTTTAGGGGTTAATAGCGAGAGGAAAAATTTACCTGTCCTCGGAGTGGTTGTTGTGCGGTTGCTTGTCTTCTTGATTTCCTGTAGTTTTTCTGCACAAAAGAGAGGAGATTATTAAAAAGAAACAGGAATGTTTACCTCTAGAATAGCCGTTGCTCCCCGGCAACGGCGCCAAAAAATGGTGGCTCCTCGTTTGAGTTGACAACCGGGTTTTATTGTTATAGCATCGTAGTATAGCCAGTTGTTGCCATCATTTCAAATATATAAAATTTTTTTACTCGGAAAAGAGTTCCCGAGGTCGAACTCAGGGAGCAAGTTGTATTCTAGAGATATACATGTTTCTTTTACAAAAAAAATAAAGAAAGAGAGAGAAAGGATTTGTTGTTTTCTCTTTGTTTCTCCTCGTCTCAGATCTTCTTCTTCTTTGTCTGCAGAGGTGAGGTGATGTTCTTCTTCTTCTTCTTTGTCTGCAGAGGTGATGTTCTCCTTCTTTTTCCAGCTGTTCCTGCTCTTCCTTTTTCTTCTGTCTTTCTTCAGATCTTCTTCTTTTCTCTTCAGGATGTCGCCCCTCCTTCTTTCTTCTTTTCTTTTTCCAGTCAGGACATCGCCCCTCCTTCTTTCTTCTTTTCCCCTCAGGACATCGTCTGATTTCCAAATCAGACGACTTAAACTGCCTGTTGCTACAGTGTCTCCCTCAGCTTCCTTCTTCTTCCGCGGTCCTTCTTCTTCACCTGTGCCTGCACACTTCAGAGCTTACGTCAGAGGACAAAACCTACTCTACCCTCTCCCCCCCACGTCTCTCTCTCTCTGAAACCACTCTTGGGAAAGCTCTCCCAGAGCTGCCGGGTAGTCGGGTACGGGTCAGGTCCGGGTCCAGGCCCACCGGCGTGCTTGGTGGGCGAGGAGTGCAGGTCAGTCTTAAGTCGGGTCGGGTCAGGTCCGCGGGGCGTGAGCGCGGACGAGACCGGGTAACCGGGCGGGTGAAGGGGACCTCACCCCGTGTGCTGAGGCAGTAAGGCTAATGCACAAAATCAATTTAAACGGTGAAGAGGTTGTGAGGCTTACCGATGTGGGACTAAACGGAGGCCTCTCCTCGCGTGCGCCTGCTGGGAGACCGCGGCCTAGCTTCTGCAGCTGCGGCTTCGATTTGCGTCGGTTGCTGGCTGGCTGCCTTCGCAAGACTCCCCGTAATCCGCAGCAGCTGGAGACCTGGAGTCCTCAAGCCTGGAGCGCGGGAGAAGCTGCTTCAATGTGCGTTAATGGCGGTCGAACCTCAAAACCTGTCGGACACGAATATGGCCTCTCGGCCTGATCAAACCACTGGGGAACCTTCGCCGTGGCACGGCGAAGGTGTGGAGCTGCGCGGCAAGCCGCAAGGTGGTGTCTGGCGGCAGCCCTAGGTTGGACTGCAACCGGAGGAATGGGTTTGTTCGGGGGAACGTTACGGAGGTGTGGAGTGGCAGTGGAGGGGTGGGGGGTGCTCAGTGTGATGAGGCGGAGGTTCGGTGAGGGTCGGCGAGGTGTGTGAGGCTGTGGAGCGATGGGAGCATCTCGCCGGAGGGTGGCCGGAGACGAAGGGGGTGACGATGGTCAGGGTCGGTCGAGGGCTTAATTGAACAAATTGAAAGCGGGGAAAGAAAGAGGAGAAGGGAAGTAGTTCTAGCTTACTTGCAGGGACGAAGGGGGAGCAGCAGGGCGACAGTCGTATCGACTGTCGCCGGAGAAGACGATGCTCAGGGAAAGGGGCGGCGGCGAGCAGAGAGCCGGAGAGGCGCCAGCTGGGTGCGGCGTGGCGCGGGAAGAGCAGGGGAGGAAGTCTCTGCTGCTGGTATTGCAGCAGAGCGAAGAGGAGAAGGGGGAGGAACCGCCGGAGCTGGTGAGCGTCTGCCGGAGAGAGAAGAGAGGAAAGTTGGGGGTTTTCTCCGTTAGACCCGAGCTGCCCCGGTCGGTGAAGCAACGGGGGGTATTTATAGGGATCAAAACAGGGAGGAAGGCAGAGGGAGACGACGTGTCTCCCTCGCCGGAGGATGGCCGGAAACGAAAACCCATACCGTCCGTGCGTTCGCACGGCCGGTATGGTGGGCTACAGCGACCAGGGGGGTGTCCCTGCGACGGCTGACGACGCAGGGCACCCCCGGTTTACTTGCCAGGCTTCCCCCCTTACCCTGCGCGGCGCCATGCTCCGCGCAAGGTCGCCGGAGCATGGTGCTGGCAGGTTTTGCAGGGGGGACCTGAATGCGAAGAACGAAGGAGAGTTAGGGGCCAAAATGTGATGGTTCAGAAGTTGAGGGCCAAAAAGTAAATATTTGAGGACCAAAGTGTAAAGTCGGTCAAGGAGGTTTCTTCTTAGTCTCAAGTTTTTATACATGATTAATTAGGACCTAAGGAATCTGATGGTGAATTTCATTTCTATATTAAACCTTGTTTGACCGGTCAATTTATGCAAAAACCCAAATTAAGTTATTAATTGGGCATGGTTCTCAATGTAGGTCAAAATGGGTTCTGAAGGCCAAATTGAAGGTTCTAAACCCTAGAGATTATTTTTCTATGAATTTTAGAGGGTTTATTCTATTTTTACTTTGCCTCGAACCTCGTGAATTGAAGTGGGTTGTTTTAGGGTTACAGATTATCATTTAGTTTCTTGGAAGTGCTGTAGCCCTTGCTAGATCATCTCATCCCACTTTTATTCTTATTAAGCTGCTTTGACCTATGTTTGGGCCCTGAATTACCCTGTATGCAGATTATACTGGTAAAGTTGCATTTTTACCCCTTATGACTTGTTTTCTTCTCAAACTCAGAATCCTCTGAGTTAAGCCTTTCCTTGAGATATGTAGGAGCTTTTATCCTTTGTATTATGTCAAAATGAGCTAGTTATGGCTCATGATGAGGTTCTCATCAAGTGCCTAAAAAGAAACATGGGTAAAGTGGCTTCCTCCATCCGAGATAATGGCTCGAGGGATCCCCAAGCGTGCAAAGATGTGGTCTTTGACAAATCGGGTGGAAATAACATGGTCAACACGACGCACGGGAATAGCCTCAATCCATTTCGAAACATAGTCAACGGCCACGAGGATGAATTCAAAGCCGTTGGATGGAGGAAAGGGACCCATGAAGTCAATTCCCCAGATGTCGAAGATTTCTGCAGCTAGGATGGGTTGCAAGGGCATCATGTCACGACGTGACATTGACCCTACCAACTGGCACCTAGTGCAATGCTTGGCATAATTGTGTGCATCTTGGTGAAGGGAGGGCCAAAAGAAACCGCACTGCAACACCTTGGCTGTAGTTTTCCTCCCAGAGAAATGGCCTCCGCAGGCCTGATCGTGGCAGAAGGATAGCACACTGGGGAACTCGCTGTCAGGAATACAGTGACGGATGATTTGATCAGCACCTATCGGAAAAAGAAGTGGATTATCCCAAAAATAATACTTTGCTTCTGCCATGAGACGCTCGTGCTGGCTTTTAGGCTAGCCACGTGGAAGGGATCCAGAAGCAAGGTAATTGGCAATGTTGGCATACCACGGTCCACTTGCCACATTTATTGCCAATAGGTGCTCATCAGGAAAAATTTCATTGATCAGCAGAGTAAGTCCAATATGGTCAGGGTCCAGTCTGGAAAGGTGATCAGCCACAACATTCTGGGCTCCAGCCTTATCGTGAATCTCAATGTCAAATTCCTAGAGTAGAAGGATCCAACGAATCAGTCTAGGCTTGGCATCCTTCTTGTGCATGAGATGGCAAATGGCAGCGTGATCAATGAAAACAATAAGGTGAGAGCCCAGAAGGTAAGAGTGGAATTTCTCCAGCCCAAAGACAACCACCAGTAGTTCTTTTTCAGTGGTAGTATAATTACGCTGGGTCTCGTCCAACGTCTTACTGGCGTAGTACACCACGAAGGGGTGTCTATTGCGTCTTTATCCCAAGATGGCTCCAACTGCAAGGTCGAAAGCGTCACACATGAGTTCAAAGTCGAGGGATCAATCAGGCAGCTGGAGAACAAGGGCCTTGGTGACAGCATTACGCAACTGCGTGAATGCTTGTATATAGTCGGGGCCCATATCAAAGGGTACGTTGGTTGATAGGAGATGAGTTAAGGGTCGAGAAATTTTGGAGAAGTCTTTGATGAATCTCCTATAGAAATCAACGTGTCCTAAGAAAGAGCGGATTTGTTTGATAGATCTAGGCACAGGTAAATAAGCAATGACATCGAGCTTAGCTCTGTCAACCTCGATACCCCTATCGAAGATGATATGTCTGAGAACAATTCCCTCGTGCACCATAAAATGACTTTTTTTCCAGGAAAGCACGAGGTTTACATCAATACATCTCCTAAGGATACGAGTCAGGTTTGCAAGACATTCGTCGAAAGATGGTCCAGAGACCGAAAAGTCATCCATGAAGACCTCGAGAAAGTCACCCACCATGTCATGGAATATCGCCAGCATGCATCTCTGGAAAGTTGCTGGCACATTGCAAAGTCCGAACGGCATCCTTCTAAATGTGAAGGTGCCGAAAGGGCAGGTAAAAGTGGTTTTCTCTTGGTCTCGAGGGTCAATTGCCACCTGGTTATATCCTGAGAATCCATCCAAAAAATAGAAAAATGTATTTCCCGCTAATCGCTCCAGGATTTGGTCAATAAATGGTAGCAGGAAGTGATCTTTCTTGGTTGCAGCATTGAGTTTCCTATAATCTACACACACTCTCCAAGATGTAGGAGTGCGTGTAGGGATGGATTCGCCCCTGTCATTGACACGGATGGTGAGTCCTGCCTTCTTGGGCACAACATGATTCGAACTCACCCAGGGGCTATCGCTGATCGAGTAGATTATACCTGCATCCAGCCACTTAATAATTTCTTTCTTAACGACCTCTCGCATATTAGGGTTGAGACATTGCTGAATCTCGTGGGAAGGTCGAGCCTCCTCCTCCGTATATATACGGTGAGTGCAGTAGGAGGGGCTAATGCTAGATAAGTCTGATAAAGACCATCCAATAGCTGCCTTGTGTTCTATGAGGACCTTAGTTAGTTTGCACTCCTTCTCCCTGGTCAATTTTGAACTGATGATTACAGGGAGCATTTCATTTGGTCCCAGGAAAACATACTTAAGTGTGTTAGGCAACTCTTTCAGCTCGGGAGTGGATGGTGAAAGGTTTGGCATTTCTTGGGACAAGAGTGTCCTAGGCGGGTTGGAGAACAAGTCAGGAGGAAGAAATTGGCCTTCAGATTGGCCAAGAAGAGGGGCTTCTTGGATAGATGGATCCAAAAATGAATAGCCCCAGTGAGAAGTATATGGGCTCAAGGTCCTAGTGTGGATTTGCAAATCCGCCTGATTTGGCGGGGAGGAAAGGGCAATCCGGTCTTTGAGAGTGTGGACCGGCGGTGAGTAGCTCGGATATGACTCAGAACACGAGGTGTGGGAAGCGTAGAAAACCTCATCAGAAGTCTGGTCAAGAAAAGGTATGGGACAAGGGCGGGATGGGGGAACGTCACAGTATGTGTTGGTCATGCAGTCATCAGTGTTTATAGGTAATCCGCAGCAATCTGAATAGGTCCCAATTAGTCTGATACATGCAATGACGGCCATGTCCACATCAGACGTGTCATCCTCGATGCAATTGCAATCAAAGTTCTTGGATACCTTGAATATGTTAAGCTTGAGCTTCTCAGATCCAACGGCAATCTCAATACAGCCCAACTCGCAGTCGATATGGGCGCGGGCTGTGGCCAAGAAAGGTCAACCGAGGATGATCGGACAATCAGAAAGTGAACTAGGAACTTCCATATCTAAAATAAGAAAGTCAACAGGAAAACAGAGACTGTTGACCCTAACCACCACGTCTTCCACCACACCCTTTGGGATTTTGACAGAACGATCTGCCAACTGTAACGTGACAGGGGTGGGTTTCAGATTTCCCATGGAAAATTTTTCGAGCATGATGGTTGGTATGAGATTTATGGAAGATCCTAGATCAAGCAAGGCACGGTTAAAATTGCAGCCTTGGATGCTACAGGAAATAAGCAGTATGCCTAGATCTTTCTGCTTCGGTGGTAGGTTTGACAGTATAGCACAACTCGCATGAGGCGAGAGAACCATCGGATTCTTAGTTTTCTTTGACTGTCGCCTGGGTGTTGTGTAGTCTTTGAAAAATCAGGCAACAGTAGGTATGTGGTCGATAGCCTCGAGCAGGGGTACCTTGATTTCTACATCCCTGAACAAATTACACAGGTTATCAAAGACCTGCGTATCTTTCTTTTTACCTTTTGGCTCCCTCAATAGAGCCTCAGGGAATGGGACTGATTCTGGCAACAATTTGGGTGTATCGTCCTCTCGCGAATGCGGTGCGCATCCCGAATGAGAGGGCGATGAAGAAGAAGATGGGCCAGGATCAGGTCGAGGTGGATCGACGGTCTGCTTACCACTCCTCATAGTGATAGCATTGGACGATGCAGGTCTAGTGGGATCATAAGGCAGAGGAGGGTTCGCAATGGGGACATAAGAGTGCGGTGCTGCAGCGGGATTAGCCTGAAATCTCGGTGGAATGCTCGGATCTTGCAGAATTTGATTAACCTGCCCCTGAGAAGGTCGTACCTGTGGTTGAGGACCACGGGGTATGAAGTTTCACGGGTTTGGAATAGGTTGGGCGGGAAGAGTGCCCTGAGATCGAGTCGCCATGTGTAGTTGACTGATCTCAGCATTCTGCTGTGCCAATTGGTGCTGAAGAGAAGTCATGTTCTCTTCATGGCACTTTGACATTTGCATCATCATTCGCATCAATTTGTCAAGAGGACTTGATGCGTGTTCAGTTTGTGGTACGCAAGGGTCTGATGGCGGATTCGCCATAGGATTAGACTAAGCCCTTGGGATGAGGGGTGCGGACGGTCGCATTGGTCCACCTGTGGGGTTCTGGCGCTGTGGGTTGTTGGACCATGAGAAGTTTGGATGATTGCACCACCCTGGGTTATACGTGGCAGAGAACGGGTTATTCCCCAGGGCGCAAGTGTCTTCTATGCCAGAAGACGCGTCCGCATGTAAGTATGTGTCCGAGCACATGGAGGCTTGGTCCTCCGTGTCAAAATACTGGCTCGCAGAAGCCAGTTCCACATGACTTACCGAGTCGCTCGGCGCAACACTCGATAAGGAAGGTCTTACGGGGTTTCTCAGGATAAGCCTGGTGTTGGAAGAATTTGGATTGTGACGAAGTGGTGAAGAGGTGGTGTTTGCCATAAATCGGGTGGGGTTGGCCAGAAGCTCGTCCAGCTTCTTGTGCACGACGGAGACTTCATCCAGTTTTTGCGCAATAAGGCTTAGATCAGTGGATGAATGGGATGGTCCCGTGTCAACTTCGTGGACATTTCGGGGTTGGCTGGTACGATTAAAGGTGACAATGGAAGCATTGTTCATCGAGTTTTCACTCATATTTTCAAACAATTCAAATGCTCCATTCTCGTCTTTATTCATAAAGTTCCCTCCGCAGGAAGCATCTACAATCTGCTTCAAAGTCTCATTTAGCCCATAGTAGAAAATCTAGGCTATATGCCACTTAGGCAGACCGTGGTGCAGACACTTCCTGAGGAGGTCATTGTACCTCTCCCATGCCTCATGAAATTGTTCGTCGTTTTGTTGCATAAATGAAGTGATAGCACAGCGAAGTGCATTAGTTCTCCCGATTGGGAAGAACTTCTTGAGAAATGCTGTTCACATCTCTTCCCAAGAGTGGATGGTTTTCCCAAGGGTGTGTAACCACTGCGACGCTTTATCCTGCAATGAAAATGGGAACATTTTCATGAGGACTATAGGTAACCCGACATTTCTTGGTTTAACAGTTTCAGCCAGTCGGGTTAGGTCTTCCAAGTGGAGAAAAGGATCTTCACTTGCAAGACCATGGAAGTGAAAATTTATTAGGCCAATAATGTTAGGTTTTAGTTCAAAGTCGTCCCCGCCCATGGGGACCCAAATTTGTCCTATGGTCTCTGTAGTAGCGGGATTCTAATATGAACTAAGAGACCTAGTCTCCTCCCGTTCGGGAGGGTTCTGCATTTCCTCCAATGTTTCCCGAATGGCTTCGATTTACTCATTATACATTTCCATTTAGGCTTAGAGGCGGGTTATGGGATCTAAGGCTCCACCACCTGGTGGGTTCTGAGGGCGGTTTCCTCCCTCGAGATTTGGGGGTGGGCATGCAGCCATGTTTGTGGAGGAGGAGGAGGATTCGGCTTCTTTTCTAGATTTATCAGGCAATTCAAATAGTTCAGGGTTTTGAGACCTCCTCCCAAACATACACTACCGCAGGAAGAATTGGGGAGGTGAGAAGGGAAAAAAGATGAGAGAAATGACACCGCAAAGGTACACTTGATTACAAATCAATACAGTCAAGTTCCTAACCTCTACAGTGTGCCCTTAGACCTAAAGATCTAAGTTACCTATTATCACGAACTACGAAACCGAATGCGAGCACCGTGGAACCACCAGGCCAAATTGAAAGGCCGTTTACCCCAGTCTTAGACACCCGATAGCACGCGGGAACTCTCACCAGCACGTAGCCGCTACACGCAGGTAGTTAGACCTCCAATCCTTAAGAAGGGTCAAGTTACTACCAGTTTTAGTTAGAGGCTTAGGGTCAAGTGCTTTTGGAATGTGAAGGGCGTTGTTTACGGGTAATGACTAAGTGATTGATTTTCAGAGTGTGTAAAATAAGCATGCAACGGGGAAATCTCCCTGAATTGAAGTTTTTATTGGTGAATGGCTTTTAGAGTTCAGCCTTAAGTAATATGAATTTTAGGATTTTGCTGAATTACCAATTCAACCAATCTCCAGGTTTTTGTGAGAATACAAGTTTTCTTTCTAAGCCCAACAAACCCTTCTTCAATATCAGTTAGTTAATGCATGCTAAAATGCAATGGGCTACCCTAAATGGAGATTTCTATGTGTGGATGCACGAATCAGTTTTATATTAGTGTGAAAGGGAGCCAAGCACTTCAATTCAAGTGCTCCCAATCACCAAGAAAAATGTCCACACACAAGGCTCAACCAAAAGAAAATCAAATTGTTGGGGGTTGGGGTATTCGGGATCGAATCTTAGGCAAGTTGAAAAGTAGTGGTGGGGTTGGAATCAACTCAATTCCAAGTCTCCCCACCAAAAATGTGATCCCGAATTTGCAGGTAAATGAGGCAAAGAGGGGTGAAATCAATCTTTTTATTTGCCTCAAAGAATACTTCCCACGGCGAAAAATTCAAGAATCAAGATTCTCGGATTTTCGCTATGCGAAGTAGGGCGGGAAAGCCCGGGGCGGTGGGAGTGAAGATAATCAATCAAACAAGTGAATTTTAATCCACTTGCCCCAAGAGATCCCAAGAAGTTTTTCTAGTTTTTAGTTTTTAATTTTTTTATTTTTATTAAGGTGACAAGTTAACCCTAGTTGCTAAGAAAAGAAGACCTACTTGTTCAACAATGCGTGCGAAGCTCCAATGCGGTGTCGGCGTCTTCACGCTCTCGTTCCCACCTTAGATCTGCTTACATCTTCGACTTTGTCTGCCTACCTTCTCCTTGCACCAGGTTCACCTGCACACCAAAAACAGAGATACCCGTGAAGAGAGAAAAGAAAAATTGAAAGGAATTGAATAGAAACTTACTTGAAGGCGCACTTCCCCAGCAACGGCACCAGAAAAGAGTATGTTGTCGAGCCCGGATAGGCTGTTAATATGATGATTTTATCGTTGAAGTGTGTATAGTGGTTAACCTAAATCGGACCTAACCATCTCTTTACAAAATTTTTAACCTGGCCTACTTGATTTTATCTTGTCACTTTTAGGCCCAGGGTCGAACTAAGGGAAGTAGGGTTACAAGTTGAGTTTCTACGCCTTTCCTACAATGAGTCTCTTCCATTCGTTTATTGTGTTTTTGGTGTTTTTCTTATTTAGATTTTTTTCTGGTAATCTTTGTCCTTGAGGCACACCATCAAAATTGGGTTCTTGGCTTTGAGCCAAAACAAAGTTCCAAGACTGGTCTTGCTATTCGCAAGACGGAGTACCTGTAAGTCAAAGATTATCTTTTCTCTTTTATATATTTTTTTTGTCTTTTTACTATCAGGAAAGCGAAACAGAAATAAAGTAAATATAGTATATATATATATAGGTATATAATATGTATATAAAGGGATGAGGGTGGAGGCGGAGATGGAGTGTAGCACGATATCGAGTTGATCGTTGTCTAGAGAGACGCAACCAACAGGACTAGGTGCCACGTGGAGTATGGGATGGATGGTGGAAGATGTATGTAACCACGCTTTTTGTATGCATGTATCGAGGAATATCAGCAACTGGTGCAAATGTTCCCGTGATACAGCGTATGGTAAATAATGTGAAAATATATATATGTATATATGTAAATATATCTATATGTATATATATATATATGGTTATAAATATATAGGTATATATATATGTAGATATATATGTATATATTTGTGTGTGTGTGTGTGTGTGCGTGTGTGTGTGTATGTATAACTATATAGTGGTATATATATATGTATGTATAAGTATATAGTAATATATGTGTATATGGATATATGTAGCTAAGTATATATATATGTGTATGTATGTATATAATACTATATAGATGTATATATATATATATAATAATAATATATGTATATAGGTAAATGTATCTAGATATGTATATATATGTATATATGTATATATAGTTATATAGATATATATATGTATATATGTATGTATATATAAGTAGGTGTGTAAATATGTATATATATATATATATATATATATTGATCTATACTCATAATAGTATATATATAGATATATGTATATCTATATATATATATGTATATATATCAGTATATATATGTGTATATATATATATATAAGTAGATATATATATATATATATATATATATGTATATGTCTAGACTAATACATAGCTATATAAGTACTAATATATGTATAGATACATGTATAAATATATATATATATAAGTATATAGATATATGTATATATATGTATATGTATATGTATATATATAAGTATATAGATATATATATATACATATATGTATATATATATATATATATGTATGTATGTATATATGTGTATATATATATATGTATATATGTATATATATATATATATGTATATATATATCAATATCTATAAGTCTTTGTGTGTGTATATATATATATATATATATATATATGTTTATAATAGTGTATATGTGTGTGTGTGTGTGTCGGTGAAGAGAGAGTGAGAGAGTGTCGTGAGAGAGAGAGAGAAAGAGCGGGAGAGAGAAGGCTGCAGGTTAAGTCGTCTGCAGATTCACCGTGCCGTCTAGAGGTTCAAGCCCGCGCGCAAAGAGGAGCGTGCAGGAGTGGGGAGCGAAGAGGAACCCGCAACGCACAGTGCTGCGCGGAGAGAAGTATGCGAGCGAGTGAAGAGGACCTGCAGGCACACGCGGAGGGCTGGGGCAAGCTGGCAGATGCGCGAGCGATGCTGGCGAAGATGCCCGCTCGCGAGCTGCGATGGTTGCGACGTGCCGGGTGATCGGTAAAGTGAGAAGCTTTCCGGTCACCCCACTATAGCCACAGTGTCGCGCAGACTCGCATGAATAGTGGCTACAGTGGTCGTCCACGCCGCACAACCGGCGGTGGGCGGTGCTATGAGTGAGGCCGGCTTGTGGCTGGTGCGCGCGGGTTGGCACGCGAGGGAGAAGGCTTGCACTGGTCGATTGCGAGCGCGGAGAGCTCGCGACAGAACGGAGAAGCGGGAGGCGAGGTGTCTGCAAGCGTGCGCGGAAGCTTGCAGATGCTGGCAGGGGGGCGGGAAGCACTTGGTCGGCCACTGCAGAGGCACACAACAGCTGGTTGCAGGAGGAAGAGGGCATGACAGGGCGGAGACGCGGAAGGTGGAGGGCCTGCAGGCGCACGCGGAAGGTGGAGGGCCTGCAGGCGCACGCGGAAGGTGCTGCTACTGCTACTACTGCTGCTGCTGCTTCCTTGCCGCTGCTGCTTCAAGCTTCAGACCTTGAAGCTGCTCCAATGGCAGAAGGTGCTGGAACGGAAAAAAAAGAAGAAGAACAGAGCCACCATGCCCACCGGCTCTTTGAAGAGCTGGGCGGTGGTGGTCTCATTGTGGTGGTGTGCACCACAGTGAGGGCTCCTGCCCGCCGGGTATCTCCGAGGAGGTCCGGCGTATGGAGGGGAATGGAGGAGAGGACGGTGGTGGCCTAGAGAGCTACTATGTTGGGTCATTTTCGTGGAAGGACCAGGCTTGTTGAAAAGGATGGAGCCGTGGTCTTTAAATAGAAGAGGAAGGCATGGCCGTACATGGCTCATGCAAGGAATGGCAGCCACAGGGAAGGGCTGGCAGGGAGAGGCTGCTGCAGGGAAGCAAGGCATGCGGAGAAGAAGAAGATGCAGCCGTAGGAAGGGAATCAAAATCAAAAAGAAATAAAAAATGGAGATGGGAATATTGCAAAGATGCACTTAAGGAAAAAAGTAAAATTCAAGGCCACTTATTTCATTCTCCTCTCCTCTCAATTAGATGCATGTATACATGTATTTTTACAAATGCGATTATGGCACCTTAATATGCAAAGGTAGTGCTAGGAAATAGCACAATAAGGCACTATTGCAGGTGTATTTTTGCGGTGCAATCACATACCACCCTAGAAAGTTCATTAGCTACCCAATTTCTGTCAGAATCTCCGAGGAGTGAGTCTATGCAAAAAATGTGTGCAGATGCTTAGACTAAAAGTCCTTCTGAGTTAGAGGGTGAGTTGATAAGTCGTATACTTATCACCTTATTTAGTTGGTGGATTAGAATAGATTAAGGTTGCAAGGATTTGAAGCTAAATCCATATTTTAACGGACACCAGGGCTGATTAAGCCTGAAGGCTTGAAAAGTCTAAGTGTTCAGGTTCTTTTCGTATTATTTCCCACTATTGAAAAATTTCTAATGCCTAAGTTTTTCTTCCTAAATTCAATTTGTTTTTAATTTTATTTTATTTTATTAATGAACTCAGAATCATGCAATTTACCACCCCCCATGCTTAAGTTGGACAATGTCCTCATTGACAAGTACATGGATGCAACAGGGGTCAAAAAGATATTACCTGAGTGAAGTATAATACCAAATTAGTCTAAATCTTCTGGGTTGCCTCCCAGGAAGCGCTGAGTTTAATGCCTCCAACTGGGCGGTGCTTCGTGTCATCCTCCAATGAGGGTGACAACCTCCTTTGGGGGAACCTGGGTGAGGAACTGTTTCAATCTCTGGCCATTGACAGTGAAAGTGTGCCCAGTATTCGGATCAGCGATTTTAACTGCCCCATTAGAGTAGGGCCTAACTACCCTAAATGGTCCTGTCCACTTGTACCTGAGCTTCCCTGGAAAGAGTTTCAGACGGGCATCAAAAAGACAAACTTGCTGATTAGGCTCGAAGGTTTCTCTATGGATGAGTCGGTCATGGACGACTTTCATTTTCTCCTTGTATAACCGATTATTCTCAAAAATGTCCCGACGAATCTCCTTGAGCTCGGAGAGTTGGAGCATCCTCTACGCACCGGCTAACTAGGCATCTTACACTGCTTGATGGCCCAGTAAGCCCGGTGTTCCAACTCGACAGGAAGGTGGCAAGCTTTTCCAAAGACCAGGCAATAAGGCGACATGCTGATCGGGGTCTTGAAAGCGGTCCGGTATGCCCACAGGGCATCATCCAGTCATGCGGACCAATCCTTCCCGTCAAGCCTCACAGTCTTCTATAGAATATTCTTGATCTGCCTGTTTGAGACCTCGGTCTGCCCATTTGTTTGAGGATGATACGGGGTAGCAATGCGGTGGTTAACCCCGTATTTTCTGAGTAGGGCACAGAATTGGGTGTGAATAAAATGACTTCCACCATCACTGATCATGGCCTTTGGTATTCCAAACTGGGAAAAGATGTTCTGCTTAACAAAGTCCATGATCGCCTTATGATCGCATCGGCAATTGGCGACGGCTTCAATCCATTTAGAGACATAGTCTACCGAGACTAAGATGTACTCAAAGCTGTTGGATGGTGGGAAGGGGCCCATAAAATCAATACCTCAAACGTCAAAGATCTCGACAATCAAAATGGGCTAGAGGGGCATCATATCTTTTCTAGTCATGGTCCCCAGAGTCTGGCAGCAAGAGCAAGTCTTAGCGAAATTGTGTGCATCCTTAAATAAGGAAGGCCAGTAAAATTCGGACTGCAGAACCTTTGCAGCCGTTTTCTTTCTTGAGAAGTGGCCACCACAAGCTTGGTCATGACAAAAAGATATCACACTCTAAACTTCGTCCTCAGGGATACACTTCCTGATGATCTGGTCAGCACAGAGGGAAAACAACAAGGGATCATCTTAGAAATAATGCTTGTCCTCGGCCAAGAACTTGTCCCGTTGCTGTTTGGACCAGCTATTCGGGGTCTGTCCTACAACTAGGTAGTTGACATAGTCAGCATACCAAGGTAGTTTCTTGTCTTTCACAGCCAGAATGTGCTCATCGAGAAAGGTGTCAGATAAAGGCAGGGAAGGCCCAATGTAGTCTGGGTGGAGTCTGGATAGGTGGTTAGCCACCACATTCTTTGATCCAGCTTTGTCGTGGATTTCCAGGTCAAATTCCTGCAAGAGCAGGATCCATCTAATGAGCCTAGGCTTTGCATCCTTTTTAGCTAATAGGTGTCGGATGGCTGAATGGTCTGTATAGATGGTCACATGGGATCCTAGAGGGTAAGATCAGAACTTTTCAAGTCCAAAAACTACAGCGAGCAGTTCTTTATCTGTGACTGTATAATTTCGTTTGGCCTTGTCCAACGTCTTGCTCGCGTAGTAGATCACCACGGGTTTCTTGTCTTGTCTTTGTCCCAGGACGATGCCTATGGCAAAATCTGATGCATCACACATGATCTCAAAGTCCTGGGACCAATCCGGGAGCTGAAGTACAGGTGCTGTGGAGACTAAGTCCCGGAGGGTGTGGTAAGCCTAGATGCAATCAGAGGTCATGTGGAATAGGGCGTCATTTCCCAGAAGGTCGGTCAAGGGTTTGGAAAGCTTGGAGAAGTCTTTGATGAACCTTCTGTAGAAGCCAACATGTCCCAGGAACGAACGGATTTGTCGGACTGAGCTAGGCAGAGGAAGTTTGGAAATCAAATCAACTTTAGCCTGATCCACCTCAATGCCCCCTATGTGATACGATGTGATCGAGGATGATTCCTTCTTGAACCATGAAATGGCTCTTCTCCCAACTTAACACCAAATTGACCTCGATACATCATTTCAGGATTTTCTCCAAGTTGCTCAAACAGTGGTCGAATGAATTCCCAAATATAGAGAAATCATCCATAAAGACCTCCAGGTATTCACCCACCATTTCTGAAAAAATGGCTAGCATGCAACGCTGAAAGGTAGCTGGTGCGTTGCATAACCTGAACAGCATACGACGAAATGCAAACGTGCCATACGGGCAAGTGAATGTGGTCTTCTCTTGATCTTCAGGAGCAATTGCGACTTGGTTATATCCTGAATATCCATCCAAGAAGCAAAAATACTTTTGCCCTGCCAATCTTTCAAGAATCTAGTCGATGAATGGCAGGGGGAAATGATCCTTCTTGGTTGCTTCATTGAGTTTCCTGTAATCAATACACACAAGCCATGCAGTGGTGATGCGGGTGGGGATGGATTTGCCACGTTCATTGGTGACAACGGTGAGCCCGGCTTTCTTTGGAACCACTTGAGTGGGGCTCACCCAGGGGCTATCAGAGATGGGATAAATAATGTCGGCATCAAGCCACTTGATAATTTCCTTCTTAACGACCTCCTGCATATTTGGGTTTAACCGTCTCTGTATCTGACGGGAGGGTCGTGCCCCATCTTCTAGGTAGATCTTGTGGGTACAATAGGTGGGGCTAATTCCTCTTAGATCTAAAATAGTCCAGCCAATGGCAGCCCTATGTTCTAATAGGGTTGCTGTCAATCTAAGTTCTTGATCCCTAGTTAGGTTGGCATTGATAATTAATGGAAGGTTTGGTCAGGTTCCAGGAAGACATACTTGAGATTCTCGGGTAGCGGCTTCAATTCAGGTGTGGGTGGAACAATGTTTGATGGAAAGGGGAAAGATGGGAGTTAATCAACATCAATTTCCTTGAATGGTGTTGGTTGATGGTAATCAACCTTACAGAGGTCCATGGGCATAGATGGTGATGGGTTAAAATAGTTGTTACAGGATTGGTAGTCCGAGATAGAACTAAGGGTGAGGCATTCCTCGACCAAAGGTTCCACGGGATCGTGTTCCTCGATACAGTCACAATCAAAAGACTTGGTCACCTAGAAGATATCCAACTGCATTTTCTTGTCTCCGAAGGCAATTTCCATGCATCCCGTATCACAATCGATGTTTGCCTTAGCTGTAACTAAGAAGGGTCTACCTAGGATGATGGGTGTGTTCTGTAGATGTTCAGGAACTTCCATGTCGAGCACCAAAAAGTCGACCGGAAAATAGAAGTCCTTGACCCGCACAATTACGTCCTCGACAACCCCCTTTGGGGTTTTCACAAATCTATCAACCAATTGGATGGTAACAGGTGTGGGTGTCAACTCTCCGAATCCAAATTGGTGGTACAAGGTTGTCGGAATCAAATTGATGGAAGCACCTAGGTCTAGGAGCGCTCTATCAAATGTCATGTCCCTGATATTGCAGGATATCAGGGGTGCTCCTGGGTCAGTTAGCTTGAGCGGAAGGTTGCTTGATATCACAGAATTATCTTGCTCTGAAAGCACAACCTTCCTAGGTGCTTGAGGTCTTGGCCTACATTTGGGTGTACAGGCATCCTTTAGGAACTTGGCGTAAGCCGAAATGTGCTTGACGGCTTAGAGGAGCAAAATATTAATCTGAACCTGCTTAAAGATCTCCAAAAGCTCCTCAGTTTCCACAACACTTTTCTTCTTCTTGATTGTCTCCAAGGCCTCGAGATATGGTGTCTAAACGTGGATAGGATCTATTTTTGGGTCCTTGGGTTTTTCCAGTGCTTCTTCTGAGTCGGGTGTTTCAGAAGGTGAAGTCTCGGGAAGAGTCGGCCATTTGGGATCTTGGGTTTTGGTGCCGCTTCTCAAGGTTACCGCATTTGCAGATGCATTGGGACCATGGGTTGATCCTTGAGAAGATGAGGACGAAGAAGCACCAAACCTAGGGGGTGTTTGTGGGGCTGGCTAGACCATGTAAGCCTGCCCGGGATTGCCTTGAAACCCTTGCGAATTAGAGCCTCTGTTAATCATGTTTCGCGGGTTCAATTGTGGCTGGGAAGGCAAGGATCCTTGTTGTTTACAGTCCAATAATTGGCTTAATTGTCCCTTTACTAAAGCCATTTCCTCCTAATGTTTTTGGTTCATTTCAGCCATCATCTTTATCAGGGTGTCCATTTGGTTTTGTGGGGGAGGGGCTACCCTATTCAGATTATATGGGGGTCTAACTGGTGGTCCTTGCTAATAGGGGGCAAGTTTGGCTGTTGGTTTGGCCTGGGCTAGTTCTGGAATTGAGGCGGTTTCTGGGTTGTCCAAGCAAAGTTTGGGTGACTACGCCAGCCGGTGTTGTACGTGCTGGAGAAGGGGTCAGGTTTGGAATAGCATTGGATAGCCTGTACGTCTTCAAGGATAGCAGATGTCGAGGGGGAAGGAAGAGAGTAATCAAGGGTTGAGGAAGTAAAGGTCCCTCCCTGGAATGTAGTCAGGGGTTGGTCCAGGTTCATTTGGCTTAGGGGTTGGACCAGGTCAATATTGTCAACTCCCTTTGCTAGGGAGAAGGTCTGTAATGGATTCCTGGTCTGGTTCAGTAGCTCATCTATCTTTTTATCCACCAATTCCACTTGATCCAATTTCTTAGCATTGATATCCATGTCAACCATTCCAGAATTTGCTTGTACCTCATAAATCCCACCATGGGGTTGACTGGATCAGCTTAACTGGGTCATGGAGGCATTGTTAAGCGAATTTTCGCTCATAGACTCAAAGAGCTCAAACGCACTCTCCTCATCTTTGTTTTGGAAGTTCCCCCCCCATGAGGCATCGACGAAGTTCCGTAAATTGCTATCCAGACCATGGTAGAAGATCTGGGCCAATTGCCACCTTGGTACTTCGTGGTGTGGGCATTTCCTCAATAGTTCATTAAATCTTTCCCACACCTCATGGAACTATTCCCCGCCCTGGAGTGTAAAGGTAGTAATGGCTCTTCTGAGGGCATTGGTTTTTTCTATAAGGAAGAATTTCTTTAAGAATGCATGCCTCAATTCTTCCCAAGTGGTGATGGGTCTACCTAGGGTTCTAAGCCAGTGAGATGCTTTGTCTCTTAGCGAGAAGGGGAACATCTTGATCAAAATAATGTCAAGGCTAATGTTCCTAGGTTTCATAGTTCGGG
Source organism: Thalassia testudinum (assembly GCA_037157565.1). NCBI lineage: Eukaryota > Viridiplantae > Streptophyta > Magnoliopsida > Alismatales > Hydrocharitaceae > Thalassia > Thalassia testudinum. The sequence goes on from JAZHRO010000063.1 coordinate 104,830,345, forward strand.
CTATCCGATCAAGATCCTCTAGGTGCTAGAAGGTCTCTTCATTTGAGCTTCCATGGAAGTGGCTCTGAATCAGACTCAGGACATTTGGTTTCAGCTCAAAATCATCTCCCCCTTCAGGGATCCTAAGGTGCAACTTGACTCAAATAGCGGAAGGATTGTAGAACTCGCGGAGGGGTCTAGGTTGGTCCTGGAATGGTGGTGGATCAAATGGTGGTTGCCCTTGTGGGCCTTGGAAAGGTGGTGGTGGTTGCCCCTATGGGTTCTGCAACTGGTGTATGGCTTGCATGATAGTGTGGATTTGTTACTACTGAAGTCGGTGGTTTGCATTAATCTGGGCCTGGATGATGGCCATTGCGTCTAGTGGGGGTTTGTCCTCAACCTCATCTACTCTAGGTTCAGCCATGTCTCTAGTAGAATCGGGTCGCCTGGATTCTCGTCCCAAAACAAACAACTCGGGATAAAGTGATCATCTCCCGTGCATACACTAGAGAAGAACAGGAGGGGATGCAGAGAGCGACAGATGCGAGAAGTGTGTGTGTACAATCAAGCAAACAAGCCTAGTCCTTATGGTGTATTCCTTAGGGGACCTAGAAATCTCCAAAGGGGTGATCAAGTCCGTAAGCACCAGACTTCCCTTCCCAAAGCTAATCTGGCCAGGTTGATTACGAGGGGATTGTAGGGAAGGTTCTTCCTTTGGCTTGCACCATCGGTTCCATAAACCCCACAACCGCGATCATTTGACACTTCCTCGTAGCCTAGTCACCAGATTCTACTAAGGGAATGAAAGCCAAGTACCCAGCGAACAAAACCACGCCTCTTGAGACTTAACCCAATGCTACTTAGGGCACGTCTACTCTGTTTTAAAAGGGCTAGGATAGTGCTTGTGCTAGGGTTATGTGATGAGGCATTGATTGGGGTGGTGCCTCTTAGTTTTCCAATTCTAATGTGTGTGCTCCTATCAAAACATGATTTTCAAGCAAGTATTTTTTTAAGATGTGGTGTCTTTTAATGTTTTATCCTTACTTTTGTGTCTTTTAGGGTTGATGTGTCTTAATGTTTTCAGACAAGTTTTAGGTGGGCACGTCAAGTTTTGCACAAAGTTGGTGAGTAGATTTCCTTTGATGTGAAGAGGCTTTAAAACCCTGAAGTGCTCATCCTAGTGTTCATGCAACTACTATTAGATGAGTTGATTTTTAGAGTTGAGTGGTGCGGCCCATGTCAATTCAATGTGGCTTCGCAAACACCACTCAAAAAGAAAGAAGAACACTCCAAAAAGCTTAGGTCATTAAGAATGTTAGAGTGTAAATTTTTTGTTGGGTGATGTGTTAAGGATATGGATCAGGCAATCATGCACCATGCCAATTTTTTTCAATTTTACAATTTTTTTTAGATTTTTAGGCAAGCAAACAACCACGGGTGAAGAATTACTCACAATTGGTCCTTGTTGTGCTTACTCCATCTTTACTGTCACAGGTTGTACTGCTTCACCATCCAAGCACCGAATTCCTTCAACCATCAAGTAGGAGAAAAGGCATTAGATAATGTGAGCATGGATGTAAAATGGGAGTGACAAAATAAATCCGTTGCCTCCCCATCAACGGTGCCAAAAACTGACATGCAAAGGACGTATTTGTTTAAAAGGGTCATTATAGTTTGTGCTCGCAACGTCGGTTTTAAAAGAAAAAATGGATGTAAGTCTAAGTGTCGATCACAAGGAGGCATAAAAACCAGATTTTCTTTGTCACTTTATGTCACGAAGATAACGAGCTTTTGCTTGCAAGAAGACGTGGTAGGAAAACGAGTGAGAGAGAAGAGAGAGAGAGAGAGAGTAGGGTTAGAGTCTTTTAAATCATAGCCATTGCTCAAAGTAACATCAACACTATATTAAATATGCAATTAAAGTTTTACAAATACAATAGTAGCTAAATGCTTGAATAAAAAGGAAGTAAAGCTAGATTAAAGGGAAAGAAAGAGAGAGAGAGAGAAGACGGCAAGGCAGCCACGGCGGTGGAGAGAGGCTCCATCAGCGGCTTGTCGACTCCGTTGACTACAAGAGGGGCTAAAAGGGGCTAGGAGGGTGTTATAATACTTGCAAGATGAATTGAATGCCTTACATGGGTGGTTGGGAGGGGTTTATATAGGAAGAGGAGGTTTCTAATTTAAGTATGGCCTTTAGCGACGTCCGGGACGTCGCTAAACCCATGCTAAAAGCGTCGATGAAGCCTCCTTCCCAACGGTCCTTCGCGCATGCTGTACCTCTTCACGTGCAATCCATGTGAGATTGCGCCGCATCGCCCGCTGCCAGCTGCTCGATCGCCCATCGACGGTCGAAATCGCACGTGCCACGCCTGCCTCGAATTTACACTGCAGAGGGCAATTCGAACCCATGCCCTGCGGGTGAGTTGCGAGGGCGTGACCGATGCGCTACGCTCGCCGTTTTGTCGCGGGGATGCAGAGGTGGTGAGGTGCGGGCGACCGTTGGATGAAGATCCAACGGTCGTGAGCTGCTATGGCTGTGAGGTGCTAAGGCTGTGGGGCGTGAGGAGAGCGCCTCTCAGCCGTCTGATCGAAGATCGGATGGCTTAGATTCATCCTACGGTGGAAGCGCTGGTGCTACGCTGCAGTTGAGGAGCGCGAGGATGCTGACACGTGGCGGCTTCATGATTGTTGATCATCAGATCAACAGTCAGAACTTCTTGGGCCAATTGTGGGCGCTCCGGATGTCGGATTTGGCTAATTTTGAGTTCGTTGGACTCCATTCGTAGCTCTGGATCCATTCGTGCGGTCAGATCGCTCATCTGAGACCTATTTTAACATGTACTTGAACACATGGCCGTTAATAATGCAGTATAAGCAGTCTTTTTGTATAGTGCATGCGATGCTCCTATTCTTATTTATGATATATCCTCTGTGCATTTTACCTTTAAGATTGTCCCCTTTTGGCAGAGTTAGCATTGTACAATGCAGTGTTATCATAGGGGGCGGGGGAGGTGGTTGTTGATCAGCCATGGAATCTGCTTGGCTATAACTCAACCTCTGCCTCCTAGAATGGTCTAAAGGTCCTTCCAATCTAGGGTTCAATGACCTCCTCCCAAGCATACACTGGAAGGAAGTCGGAAGGATGGGGAAAAGAGGGAACCCTGCAGCACAAGAATACAAGCCTGTCCTTAGATGGGATAGCCTAAGGTCTATTGACCCTCAAAATCCATCCTAAGATTATAAACGATTTACTCTACTTATGTCCAGTCAATACGACCAGTTAGAAGGAGGGATTGAGGAAAAGGTTCTTCCTTTGGCTTGCGCCTCCGGTTCCTAGTGTACCCCCCAACCGTGGTCGTTTGATGCTACTCCCCTAGCTAGACATCAGATTGACTAGTATAAGTAGGTTAATCGTGAATAATCTCAATCTGGATCCCGATGAGCGAATAATCCTTAAGGCCAACGTCTAATTGATTTTATTTAGGCTTGGGAAATTGGTTCTCTAGAATGTGATGGGCCCTTAATGGGTTGTGCCCTTAATGATTTGTTTGAGAATATGTGAATGTGCACAACCAAGAGGTTTTCAAGCAAGATTATTAATGATGAGGTGAGTTTTAGGATTCGAATCTTGCTTAATAGCTTTTAGGATTCAAATATCAGGTGTTTTCAACCAAGTTTTGTGAGGCAAACAAAGTTTGTTATTGAAAGCACGTGTTCAAGTATTTTCCTTTAGAAATCAAGAAAAATATGGAGTGCCTGGCTTGACCTAATTATTGAATCCTATGGGGCAGCTAGAAAATGAACATCTTTTAGATTAAGTGGTGCGGCCCAAACAATTCACTCAATTGACTCAAATGCACCATCGATTAAGGCACACAAAAAAGTGGTTAACCTAATATGATTTCCACTCTTTTATGTGTTGAATTCGTGTACTGGGTCCACAAGTCGGAAGCTCGGTTGAGTAGTCTGATTATGTGCCTCAAATGTGGGTGTATAGAGTGTGTATATTGATTCGTCCCATAGAAAGTATCTTTCTCTTTTTTTTTAAATGCAGGGGTGAGGTGGATGAAGGTGGCAAACAAGACAAACAATTCTATCCTAGGGTTTATGCAAACACCTAAGTAGATTAGGTCTTGGTTATGAGTGTGGTGAAATGAACTAGTGGGGGGGAATGTGGAGGACACTTACAGAGTACTCTACCCGCACTTTACTCCGGTCTACCGTACTTGGATCTCCATGCTAGGGTACCTGCAAGATGGTAGATCAAAGAGAAGTAGGGTTAGTGCTATGTAAATGCAAAGAAATTCAATAAACAATAAAGTAAATTCTATTGCCTCCTCGGCAACAGCACCAAAATGGTCGCACATGTTTCGCGTGTTAGAAATTGGGGTTACAAGTAACCCATCGTCGTAGTTACAAAACGTGTTGATCAGATAAGATTTATATCGAAACTCCAAGGGAGACCCGGGTCGAACACAGGGAGGCGACATTTACTTTAATTGAAAACCACTCTTCGATTTGTTTCTTTTTGGAGTTTTAGGGTTTTGTTATTTTTTTGTGTTTTTGAAATAAAAGACAAGCAATCACAAGATAGAGATGGAATCAAATGTGATGTATTGCATTAATTTCTATTACAATAATCTACGAAAGCATAAAAAGAGAGGGGGTGAGAGGAAATCTCCCGAATCGGCTGTTTGGTGAGACGACGGCGCCTGGCGGAAGCTCGGATGAAGGAGGTGAGGAGCGGGACGACGGAGGTGAGATCCAAGAGGATGTCGAGTTGAGGAAAGCTTCTGCGTGGCTCCAAAATGGAGGTGAGAAGATAGAGATGATGTGCTACCGGAATGGAGGTGGGAGGATAGCTCCAAGATGACCTATGAAGGGGGATGGGAAGTTGGAGGAGTATTTGGTGGGGCAGACGTTCACTACACTAATAGGCGCCTTGGGAGCTTGAGAATAAGCTCTAATGGGGCATTGGTAGGCTTGCTAGAGCTTGGGAGTAGGTGGGAGTAGAGTAGGTAGAGATGAAGAGGAATGGGGGGTGTAGGGGTGTTTATATAGTAGAGGGAAGGAGAGAGCCCCACGCACAGGCATTCAGTGATAGCTATAAGCGTCACTAAAGGTCGCTCAAGCTGTCGCTGAAGATCCGTGCCTCTTCATTGGTTAGGCTGGCGCATGCACTACGCAGGCCATTTAGTGACAGCTATAAGCATCACTAAAGGTCCGCTCTTCTATCATTGTAAAGCCCACGCCTGCCGCCCATGCCCGCAGTTGTCATCGTGCACGCAGGCGCGGACGCATCCCGACTGTCGAATGAAGGATCAAACGGTCAAGAGAAGATCGCACCCTTTCGCCAAATTTGAATCGCGCCCTTTCACCAAATTTGAATCATGCGCCTCTCCCTCAGCTGTCGGATGCCACGCGCGTCAGATGGCACGTTCTCGATGTGCGTCGATGCCCACATGTCGCATCTGCGCTCTACGATGCATCCACGTAGCCACTTCCTTCGCCACCCGATCCTCCATCAACAACTCCATTTCCTCCCACCTTCGCTTCAGCGGATAAAATCCGTGTGCGGGGTCTCGAACGCATGGCTACGCTTTAAGAGTGGAGGCGTAGACCACTGTGCTGAGGGTCGTCTTGTGTCTCATTTTTTAATTAAGCTCCCACACCCACAACCGTTGGATGGAGATCCAACGGTTGTGGTGACTCCTCTCTTGATGAGGCGCTTCTTCAGCCATGGAGTGCACATCTCAGCCATTGGATTGAGATCCAACAGCTAGGATATGATCTTGCGGCGGGCTTGGAGGCTCCTTGGCTCAGGTGGGGCGGCCTGGATGGCGCCACGTGGCGCCATCTGGGTTGTCCATCTTCTTCTTGCGGAGGGTGCCATAGAGCTCAGATCTGGGCGATTCCCGTGTTGACGGACTACGATCGTTTCTCTGAATCAATCCGTACAATCGAATTTTTCATCCGAGGCCCGTAAAGATGTCACACTACCTCCTAGCCATGTAAAATGATGGAATTAATGTGCATAATATATAACTATCCTAGATGCAATGCAATTGATGCTTATGCAATATTTATATCATGATTTGCAATGCTATGCCTAGGAGCTATTATAAATAAGCATTTTATGATGAATTTATATGTGCTTATCATTGGCTCTTCGGACGTATTCGTCTGGGCCGTAGCTAACCCGATGAGGTGGGTGACCATCTTGAAGGGATGACCAACAAAGGAGGTTCTAATGCATTCCTCTGAGTTTGCGCCAGCCTTAAGAGGTGGCTTGTAATCCTAAAGAGGTGGCAACATATGGACGTGCCGGTCCAAATTTTCAGCCCACCTTAAGAGGTGGCTTGCCGACCTAAAGAGGCGGCAATAAGTGGAATTTCAGACTCTTCCATCTGAGTTATGGCCGACCTGAATAACTAGCTAGTCGGTCTAAAGAGGTGGCGATAAGTGGAATGCTGGATGCGTCTGTCCAAATTCTAGCCGATGTAAAGAGGTGGCTAGCCGACCTGAAGAGGCGGCACAAAATGGAACGTCGGACACATCCATATAAGTTCTCGTCAACCTAAAGAGGTGACTAGCTGGCCTAAAGAGGCAGCACTAAGTGGAACGTTGGATGCGTCCATCCGAGTTCTCGCCAACCTAAAGAGTTGGCTAGCCAGACTGAAGAGGCGACACTAAATAGAATGTCAGATGCGTTCGTCCGAGTTCTACCTGACCTGAAAAGGTGGCCTGCCGGTCTGTAGAGGAGGCAATAAATGGAACGTCGGACGCATCCATCGAGTTCTCACCGACTTGATGAGGTGGCTAGCCGGATTGAAGAGGCGCCACTAAATAAAATGTCTGACGCATTTGTTCAAGTTCTCGCCGACCTGAAAAGGTGGCCTGCTGACTTAAAGAAGTGGCAATAAATGAACATCAGACTCATCCTTCTGAGTTCTCGCCGAACTGAATAGGTGGCTAGCTGGCATGAAGAGGCAGCACTAAATGGAAATCGAACACGTCTGTCCGAGTTCTCACCAACTTGAAGAGGTAGCTAGCCTTCCTAAAGAGGTGGCACTAAATGGAACGTCAGACGAGTCCGTTCGAGTTCTCATCAACCTAAAGAGGTGGCTAGCCATCATAAAGAGGTGGCACTAAATGGAACGTTGGATGCATCCGTTGAAATTTTTGCCGACCTGAAGAGGTGGCTTGGTAGACTGGAATTTAGTTCCGGGTCTTCTTTGGAGGCGGATTACCGGGTGAGGGCTAAGAGTAGCCGCCACTTTCTGCGAGCAGCGGTAGCTTTTCGTAAGAAGTGACAGCTTGTCCTTAATAAGACAGGTCGGGTCTCTTGCTACCGTTGCGGTTGGTTGTAGGCCTTTAGTGCTGAATTTCGCCACTATGGGACTGCCCTTGGAGTGGTCGAGACTATGCATAGAGGGGGTATCTGGCGTCAGCCACCCTTGAGGGGGGATTTTGTCATCGCAGGGACTTAAAGGGACACTACAATCCCTGATAGCCTTACTAGGTGGCCTTTGTGCAAGCGGGTCTCTCCAGGGGGCTATTGTCCCTAGGCCTCCAGAGGGATTGAGATCTGCCTAGCCTCGACAAGCTTAGTCTCATCGTAGGGCAAGAAAGGGAAGTGGGGGTGCTGAGACTGTGGAGTCTGGCCATGGTCTTGAAATTGCCTAGCAGATCAGTTGGGTTAGTCCCTTGATAGGTTGCTCAGTTCAGGCTCCCTTTTCCTTTCTTAGCGCAAGCTTCTTGGGTTGCTTCAACTTGCCTTGGGGAGCTTATGCCAGGTCACCATGCCTTCGCATGTTGCTCCCACCCTCGGAGGGGGTCGGGCACGCATAGAGAGGGTCTAGCGGTGAGCGTGCACTGATGTTTGACTGACTAGGTCGCCCAGTGCCACTGTCATCCGAGATGCCTTAGGGTGGCACATGTTGGTGGGCACAACTCGAGGTTCCTCCTTCTAAGGGGGCCAGGTATGTGGCAGGGAATTCCTGGCGGCGGACACGTACCAGTGAGCAGTTGGCCGAACCGCCTGATTCTGTTGTTAGTCTGGCCATGTTAGGTATGGTGACCTAGTTAGGGTGCTCGTCCTTATTCGAGTTGGAACGTTGGAGGGTGATGTCCTTCCTCTTCCTCCTCTTTTTCCAGCTATCGAAGGGTCGCGAGTAGGATGGCTGTTGGGAGGAGAGGGAGGCCTTCTTATTAGAATGGGGGATGCACTAAGGGTGTGCCGACCCAGAAGGGGTGGCTTGGAAGGTAACTTAGCCTGATTGTCTTCGAGCGCTGCAGGCATCGCCATCAAAAGCTACGTGGGTTACTGACCCATCTTATGTGACGTCGCTCCCCAGAGGTCACTTCGGCTCTCGTGCTAATACATCTGGGAGGCTGGGGGCGAAGTCCTCGATTACCTGCAGGCGTCATGGTGGACACTTCCACCTGGTCAATGGCCAGTGGAGCGCACTCTCTGAAGGGCATGGAGTAGCCCTGGCAGGGAAGGCTTTTGCCGAAGCAATGCCCAAAACGCTTCGTCGAAACACGCGAGGAGGCTTGGTCGTACCACCCTCGACCTGATGAAGGTCAAGGGGAGCTACTTGGTGGCTTGATTTCCTCGCGTGACGTCGACTCAAAGTCACTTTAACCCTTGCACTGATGAGCTCAGGCGATGGGAGGAGAGGACCTCGAGTGGTATTGGCGTTACAACCAAGGTTTTGGCAGCAATGTCAACCTGACAGGGAATCTAGGTGACTCTGCCTGCCCTTTTGGACAGGGTGTTGACCTGCCTGGCTCTCAACTCGCAGCGAAGATGGCATCGGCTACTTGTAGTTGCCGAGGCCCCATTCCAGGGTGACCCCCTAAGTGCCCTATGGTCCGTTCGCTCCTTGGCCTCACGGGGCTTGGGGGCAGCGAACCTTAGTCCAAGGTGTGCCTCCTTTTAAGCATGCTCGCCTAACTCGTGGTCAAGGGGGACATTCGCTAAGGAATCCTGTTGCCCTACGTGGGGGCGGTCCTTTGCGGACCGATCCATCTCTTATACGTCCGCTTGGTGCCTGGCCAAGGGAGCTCATTCTTCTTTAGACGAGGGCCCTTGCCACGCGGGGCATTCTGTGATTATGGCCTTCGAGGGGATGGCTGCTATCCCTAGGAGAGCGGCTCTTCGCTAGTGGAAGGAGCCTCTTCCTCAATCAGGTATCAAGACCCGCCTGTCTGGGGGTACGCCCACCTTTAGCAGCGGGTGTCATCGACACCGTGTCCTTCGGGTGATCCAAGAGGGGAGTTGCCTCCCTCCACAGGTCCTTGTTGGGTACTTGGGTGCATGGCCAGAGGCAGTGCGCCCGTGTTTGTGACACAAACGAAGCAGCCCAGGGTGTTGTGAGTCTGCCGCCTCACGAGGTCCAACTCGTCGGGGAGTCGAGCCTCGAGCTACACCGGGCAGGATCGGGTGGGTTCAATCCTCTACTACTCGACTCTTGATAGCTTCTTGGGGTTTCCCCCGGTCCTTGAGTGCTTAGCAAAGCACTCTTTGGGGCCTCCTCCTCACACCCTCGGAGTGGTTGTCCGGCTGACCAGGGAACGGTCCGCACACAGGCCTTTATCGGGCGAGTGCCGCTAGAGGAGCTCGGTGGGAAGCTCCCGTGGGATGGCCAAGCACTGTCTCGCCTCTAAGATCGTTCCTTTGGGAGCGGAGTGTGTAGCAGGCTTAGTCGTTCTTTCGCGTTAGGCCATGGCTGGTGTTCCAAATGCCTTCAACGGGGGACCTCCATTCCTTAGTGCCTGCGTTGGCAGCTGGCCCACGCATGGGAGTGTATCCGGGACTGCAAGACTTGACTCTCGATTCCTCTTGACTGGGCTGCACCTCCAAGAAGGAAGATCCAGCTTGGGGGACCTTAGACAGCGAACCGAGGTCACCAGGGCTTGTAGACGTCGCGCCCCAACCAGGCTCCTCCAAAGGGAGGAGGGCCGCAAGTGGGACCGCGGGTGGTTACAACCACCACAGAAGCTTTCGCCCATGGGGGTCGTAGCAAGGCACTGAAAGGGCCCTTGCTCCCAACAATCGGATGCTCTGTAGAGTGATGGCTCTTTTGTTGACGCTTCCCATAGACAGTGCCATTTGATGAGCCTCGGAAGGACCTACCAAAAGATTTGTTAACATAGGAGGCTCTACTTAGTCATTGGCATCCATCTCTTAGGGGAGATAGAATGAAAATCAAGCAAACACCAGGGAAAATAGGGATTTGGTGACCCAATTCCACCCTAAGGGCATGTTTGTTACACAAGATTAATTTAGAGGGATAAATTTTGTAAGTAGTGGGATAGAGGGATATGTGAAGGATAAGTGAGTTTTTATGTTTGGAAGAAGTATGAGTCAAATCATGGGTCAAACCATGGGATAAGTGAGAAATTTATGTCACAAGAGGGGGGGATAAATCTATCCCACCCCCCACCCCAGGATATATTATCCCTAGGATATCCCTCCTTCTCCCGAGATAAAGTCCACCAAACAAGCTATATCCCACCTTCTCCCGTGCACCAAACAGGCTCTAAGGGGTGTACGTCTGAGGGAGGATGATGCTCCCAACTATACAGTAGAATTTCAGGGATACATTTTACATAATCTCGCTCCCTCTCCACGGAGGAGTCTCCCTCTACTAGGGGTCTCCCTCTCCATTTATAACATGGGAAAACTCTCATTGACAGGTTCTAGTACTCTTATTTGTCAGGCTACGTGGTAGCTGTCAGGGTGTAGGGGTTGTCAAGCCCATCATTTTGTATCTTCTATTCAAGCTGCGTAGGATCTTCTGGCAGACTAGGGTTGCATTGATTGGACCCAGCTAGTATCGACTGGGGTCCGGCTGGTATCAGGTGGGATGGGATACTGGTTCCACCTATATATCTCAAGTCTGGGTAGCCAAATTCTTTACTTGGTCGGGTGCAGAGTTTTGGATCCGAGAGCACTTTTTGCCCCTCATCAATGGGTAAAACCTTACCCGAACCCAACTAGGTTCGAGTATGGGTTTTATCCAAAAAATCCGATCGAATTTGGGTATGGCTATGGATTAATACCCAATTACCCAACTTGAGTACCCGAATAAAATCCCCATTTACCAGAGATATATAAATCATATCCTAAGTTCCTCATTCCCCATCCCTAATTTTGCTCATGTTTTCCTCCATGATTTTAAAGGTTGGTAATGCTTGTGAAGTTTCCATTGGACATTTATTTTAGATATGGAAATATTTTTATTTGAAATATAGTTATATTTTATCTTTCTCTATGTTTTTTTTTATATATTTCCCTTGTCGTATTCTTTTTATAATAATGTCAACAGTGATCAATAAAATTAGAGTAGTTCGAACTCCTATGTTTCGAACTTGTTAAAAATAAATAATTAATAAATCATGTTATATATTTTTTTCTTATTTAACTCTAATTAAGATATGATTTGATTGTAAAATCAATTTATAAATAGGTATCTAATGGATAAATAAATAAGTGATGCATAGATGAGTATGCATATAAGTTTAGATTTTTATACTTGATATGTAAATGGATATAGATTTCATAAATAGATATGAATATAAATTTAACTAAATCCAACCTAAGGATTACATAGTGTGAACATAGGTGAGGCAATGGAACATGGAACCAGGTAAAGCCGTTACGAAGAGTGGCTGAGAGAAATCAACATAGGGAAAAATGCTACTGCAGTGCCGTGAACGATGACGTCTTCACGGGTCTTCGTAAATATTATGCATACCGCCGTTGCATTTCCCATTCAACTTAATCTTTTCCGTGGTGTAATTTGCTGACCTCCGGCAAAAGTGACCTCATACAAGCCTTGAGTTTCCGGATTTTAAATTATTATTAAAAATAAAGGAGACACAAAATGATGCCAGAGGACCTTTATAAAGTAATGTTTTAAAAATCGATCATCGATGCAAGTGGGAATCGATACCTTACCAACTAGATCCACTACTTCGGGTAATAAAAGTTAAAAGAAATGTTTACGTGAATGTTATTAAATTTTTTTAAAATTATTTAAATATTATTTAATTTATAGATATGTTTATTTTAAAATAATATTATTTTTATATTTGTCACTTCTTTAATCATAATCATTAAATTAATGATTTTAAATTGAAATATAATAAAAAATTATTTTTCTTTATCAATTTTTTAATCAAATTTTATTTTTTTAATTTTCACCCTCTACCCTCCCTCCGTTAGTTCACCTCCTTTCTTTCTCAACTCCAACCACCTCCTCTACCCTCATTCTGCAACCTCCGACCACCTCCTTCGTCCCCTATCTCAACTATTACCTCCTCTCAACCACCTCCTTCCAAGACGACGTCGGAAAGGAGGTCCTCGATGTCCACCACCATCACCACAACATCTATAGGCACCTCTTCAACCACAAGTCCAAGAAGGGCGTCATCATGTATCACGAGAAGTACTTGAAGGGTGTCACCGCAGACGGCAATAAAATAGAGGGTGAGGGCAGAGTCATTGCCTTAAGAGGAGGAGGTGGTTGAGAGGATATAGTGGTTAGAGAGGGAGCGAAAGAGGTGGTCGAAGGTTGAAAAGTAAGGGTGGAGGAGGTGGTAAGAGGTAAGGAAGAAGGGAGGTAAATTAGCGAGGAGTGTGAGGAGAGATGGGGTGAAAATTAAAAAATAAAATTTGAAAATTAAAAAAATTTTGACTAAAAAAATTTAAAAACTAACAAAATAATTTTTAAGAATTAAAAAATAATTTTTTTATATTTCAATGTAAAATCGTTAAAATTAACTGTTATGATTAATGAAGTGATAGATATGAAAATAATATTACTTTTTTAATGACATATTTATAAATATAATAAATTGAATAAAATTAAAATAATTTTAAAAAATTAGTGACATTTAATTAAAAATTTTAATTTAAAATCAATCAATATACAGATGGATTGATAATTTGGATATAATCATTTTATTTGACCATTCTCTTAATAATTAAAAAATTAACAAAAAAAGAAAATCAAATGTGAATTCAACATATGCATGTCAAATTTAATGTAATTAAAAAAAATTACTTTTTTACTATTTAGCAAAAATATATTAATTTTAATGTAATTAAAGTTGTAAAATTATTTCTCCTACTGCACATTTTTATTAATTTTTTATTAAATATTAATTCAACTCAATCGAATTTCATTGTATCAATATAAATTAAATAAAAGAATCTTACAATTCAACGTTTTAATTTTTAAACGTTCCGATGTCATGTCATCAGCAGTTAAATAGGTACAAATCATAGATTAAAATACTCAAAAATTAAATCAATAAATTGAACTTGGCGGTAGAGTTTTTTCCGACTTGAGTTGTTGGGATTTTTTTATCACTTCAATTCAAATGTTCATCCAACCATTTTCGATTTATTTTAATTAAATTATAATAATTTTTACTTATTTTTAATATTAAATAAATTTCATTACATCATCGGATACTTTTAATATTATACAAATATTTATTATATTTTTCACTTTTACATTTAATATTAAATAAATATACCTACAATCTTGATATCAGTGCACTAATTATTTATCTCATCACTTAACTTTTACTTATTTTACCATCCAAATAAGTATTTATCTCCACTCATTCCATATTAATCTATACCCATAGTATTTTATTTTATATCCAAATAGACCCTAAGGGTTAATTTATGTTATGGGATGTATTTCACGAGATAAAAAGTTACAAACATAGATATTTCATGTTGGTATTTACATGTAACTTTGGATAATTTTGTGTGGGTGTTTATATGAATAGAGGATAAGGTAAAAATAAGTTATGGATGGAAAATTAAGGTATTTACTTGAAAGTGATGATAAAAGGAGGGATAAGTTGTCAAAAGATAACTGTACTCCTAGATTGGTGGTTATGTTGATTAATAGATTTTTTCTTTTTATTTAAGGTAATAGGGAAGTAAAGGGCAAATGCGAAAAAAGTGCTAAGTGAGGGTAGAAAGGAATTAGGATATGGGTTAAATTATCTCTCATCCATATCCAAATTTGAGAAAATCAGAGTTTAGGATAAAGGACGTGGGTAAAAAATGTAAAAGTTGACGTATTTTACAATACACTGATGTACAGCATCGATGTAAAATTACCATCAATAAGATTGCATTGGTGCAAAATCATCAAAAATCATTTTACGTGCAAAATCATTGCATTATCATTTTACACCATTGCAAAATTATCATCAATCACTTTACACTGATATAAAATCCTTCAAAATTACTTTACATTAATGTAAAATCAATGATAAATATCTTACACTAATATAAAATTACTATAAAATATTTTACATCACTTTAAAATTATCTAATAATTATTTTATATTAATATAAAATCATTTGAAATAAATTTATATTGATAAAATTAATATATCACATCAACACGTTATAAAATACACCACAAGATACATTTTCATTCAATTTGACTAAGATAAGACGTTTGACGAGGAGAGTTGCCGTTGGACGACGCCACGCACCGTCCTCTGACATCACCGCCTGATACATCAAATTACTGCCATTTCGTAAAATACGCGATTTACTTATTCATTACGCCCTCAATTATTTCCGTAACTTTTTAGTCCCTAACGCTTAAGATGCAATACAATTCTCTGAAACTTAGGGTTCAGCTTATAAGGTTAAAATAAAAAGTAGGAATAAGGATGGAAAAAGGAAATTATACTGCCCGAAGTAGGATCATAAAATATTTCCGAGCATGGAGTAAAAATGTGAACTAAGAAATAAACTTAAAATTGTTTTTAGTTTAATACAACGGATATAATTCGCGTAACAGTACGGAATCGTAAATGAGTGGATAGAATCGAGGGTATTTGGGATTTGAGAGAAGCTAAATCGAGAGAAGGAACTAAATTGTGAGAAATATGTCAATATTTCTGGGTTAGCTATTCTATGTGGAGCATCCTTTATGGATAGGGTTCGTCTGGTAAAGTTTCAAGCTTTTTTTGGTAGAAAAATATTTGACAAACACAAACTTCTACGTTATTTTATACTCGTATTGCACCTTATCATCAAGATTCGTCTACAATTACAAATTTTCTCCGAGACATCATCCAAATACAACTTTAAAAGTTAAGCACGAAGAAAGATTATGCAATGGATCACCCTCGGCCTTCTTCGTTTTTTTTCAGAGCTTACGTCCAATGACGTACGTATCCGTCTTATCATGGCAGACACTGATCCTTCCAGAAAGTAAATCAATTTATACACGTCGGGAGATCCCGGGCTTCTGATAAGGTGTGAAAAACGCCCCCAGTTAAACCATCGCCCTCCAAAAAACAGTACCCAATCTACCGACAGATAATTTATTTTATCTCACGAACAAGGATGAGAACCAACTTTAGATAATTTATTCTATTCCAGAGGAAGGATAAAAACCAACTCCTATAATAGGAACAAAACCTAACAGGAAGTATCCGACCAAAGGCGCGCGTTGGAAATATTACACACGACACCCTTCTAAGAAAAACCGTAAACCCTTAACTTAGGATGCCTATGCAAGGGGCTATGCGTAATGTTCCCATCTCGTCTCTCCTATATATAAGACCACCTCTTCCCTTCCTTTCGCCTTACCAACTTCGATTGCTCTCGCTCACTTCTACCTTCAGAGAGAGAGAGAGAGGGGGGGGATACAAAGAAGGAGTCATGTTGGCGGCTCGAGTGAATCCTCACATCCACCAATATACTCCGTCATGGTATGGGGACCGGAGGTGTTCCCCATTTCAGCAGAGGCAGTGGGGATCTTCTTCCCTGTGCTTCCGGCACGCATCGCGGTTGCCGCGAGCGGCGAGGGGTCTCCGTTGCAGGTTCAACACTCGAAAGCAGCGCACAGCGACGACGGTTCGCGCGGGTCGGGCCAACCCGGCATTGATGGCCGAACCAGGACGCCCCGACGAGGGCGTGGATTCCTCCGGTGAAGTCCTGTTCGAGGAGACGTTCCCCTTGAATCGAGCTCAGAAGGTAAAAATTTGGCCATTTGAGTAGTTTTCCCTTTAAGGGTACACAGTAGTGCACAGACTTTTGCACACCCACTCACAACCCACGCAACACCGTCCGGCCAGATGGCATGTCATGTGTCATGTGTGCCTTCTCCAATAGGGCGTGGTGTATAAAATATATATACTTTTGTGTGAGATAAATTGCTTTCCCGTTCCTTATATTTTTCTCTTTTTATTTTATTCTTTGTCTCTCAAATTACCATTTTTGCGGGTACTTCCATGTCGACCTTTGCACTCGTTTGATTCGTTTAGGCTTCAATACTCTTAGTAGGTGGTTATCGAAATTTTGGAAAGAAAACTGCTTCGTCTCCTTTTTCTATCTTTCTACGAGTAGGTTGTTTTCTCAATAGTCTGGAGAACCCCAGATCTAGTAAACTACTCTTGAAAGCTTTGGGTTTCTTGGCTTGACCTTGAAACTCAGGAGTTACGTATACGAATGTCTGATGCCAGAAAGTGGTTGGGATTCCATTTTCTTTAGACGTAAATAGGGGAATTAAGAGGTTTTGGTGTTTGGATCATCTTAACGAATAAGATAAGGAATAGAGAACTGTTGTAAGGAGTAAACTAATCCCCTAGGACATAATTCCAGGATTAGATAGTAGGGGAAATTTCACAGCTAGATCCGAAAGTCATCTAAATTATAATAGTTTTGTAGAATAACACTGGATCCACGTCACTTGACAAAATGCATTTCAATCTGTCTTGAAGATTGCCAAAATATGCTTTTCTAATTGATATCTAGATGCTCTAAAAATATGCTCTTTAACTTGAATCCAAATGCTTTCTTTTGAAATGATCTTAATTTTTTAGAATCTGCATTTGGTTGCGGTATTAATTATAAATTGGATAACTATAAAAGTGAGGTAAGTTGAAAAAACGCATTTAGTTGGGTGGTGTGACAAGGAGTGGATTGGATGTGATAAGTAAATGATATATGTGATAAGTAGAGAGAATTAAGAGCTGTTATAGTTTTCTGTTTTTCAAAATTGTTTGGTAACATTAGGATAGAAAGGTAAATGATAATATGGAAGTAGATATTGAGTTCATGTGTTGTAAGGAAGTTTTATAGGTATCGATCTGTTTCATGTTTGATGTTTGGCCTTTTAATGGGAATTTTAATGTATTGGAGATTATGATTACACATTAAGTCATCTCTGCAACTCATGCAAACCGTAGTAAATAAATCACTTGACTTATGCCAAATGCAATGATTCTAGAGAACTTCAAATGTAAGCATTTCTGACATATCAGAAAAATTATAGTTTCGAGCCCTTTTGCCCTTCCACTAACCCTAAAACCTCATGAAGTAGGTGAAAATATAAGGAATATACGTTAAGTTGGAATGAGAAAAAAATGATTTATAAATAGTCTTATGAATGGAATCTAAGTTGCCACAATTCTTCCTTTGCTTCCTTTACCTTCCTCATATTAGTTGAGAGGGTCTTGCATGTATAGTAAAGTGCCAAAGTTACTTCCTGAGCATGCAATGGAGGAACAACAAGAACGACTTCATGTTTTAACATTGTTTTAGTTGGAATTTCCCTTAGATTTATTTGTTTGGGCTATGGAAACTTTCTAGAATATCTCTAAAAAGTTTTGAAATGGCAGGTGGAGGGGAAGGTTTCAGTAAGGCTGGACCATGAAAATGAGAATGGTGGAGGGAAGAGGAAGCTGATCATTGGATGCAACCTTGAGGGGAAGTGGGTTTTGCATTGGGGTATTACATATCAAGATGATATTGACAGGTATAAAGCTAGTATAGGAACATCCATCTTAAGTTATTAAATGATGGGGTGCAGGAATCTTCAATATTGTTCCACAACTAAAAAAAGATTACAAACTCTGTTCAGTTTCTTTTACTGGTGCTTATATGAGTTTAGGATATACCTCTCTTTTCTTAGCTCATCCATTTTGAGAAAATTGACTGGGTTTAGAAGTCCACTCTCGATTTCTTTCTTTTTGGTATCATTCATTCCTGTTGTAATATCTTTTTTGAGGTATAACAATTTCATTTTTTTGTAGGTTTAAACTATTTCTTTTCTCCACTCATGCAAGTGAATCACTTATTATGTTGGGAATCTATGCTTCTTAGTGCTATCCCTTGCCTAGTAATGATTACTAGGCCATCTTAAATATTACTAAGCTCCAGTTTTCATTCTTATCACCACCCTTTGGCATTTCAGATGCCATTGCAAATACTTCTTCACATTGACCGTTTAATTTAAGATGTTGATATCACTGTAAAGATGACTTTTATTTCTTCTTTTTAAATAGTAAACCCAATAGCTAGTTAGCATTAACCTTGTTTCATTAGCCTTCTGAAAGCATCACACTATGCTTTAATGGTACTGGTGAAGTCACACTGAACCAATTAGTATTGCCAGCTTTGACTGGATTTTCTAACTCAAACAATTCATTAGATTGGATCTTGGAATTGAGTTTCAAAATGATGATCTTTTAAATCTTTCTCAACCAATAGAAGCAAAGGTAACATCTAAATTTTGTAGGGGAATTTCTTTTAGCCATTCGAGCCTTTTCCCTACAGCAATAGAAAAGTAAGTTTCAAGAAATGAAAGTTCATTACAAACATTAAGTTAGCTTGTAATTGGTTACTAACAAAATTTTTTTGATAAGATTGTAATGTTTGTCCTGGGTTTTCTACAGTGAATGGGATGTTCCTCCTGCCAATATGACGCCTGCAGGTTCTATTCCTATTAAGGTACATACGATTTCTCTCCTAGGTATTGTCCTACTTCACCTTGTTGGCTTATATGGCATGTGCATTGATATTTGATTTGCTTTTAGGATTATGCAATGGAGACACCATTGACAAAGTCATCACCCAATTTAAAAGGAAGTACACTCAATGAAGTAACAATTGACTTGGATTTCAGCAGACCAGTTGCAGCTATCCATTTTGTTTTGAAGGTTGTAAGCATGCTTTTGTCTTTTTTTTTTTAAAGTTTACCTTATCCTTTTTAATATAAAAATAAAGGTACCCATTTTGTGTGAGCATATGTTTTTCTTCAGTTTTCATTATCCTTTTTGTATAAACATGAAGGTTGAACTTTAAACTTTTCTTTCAATACTCATTTATACAAAAGTTCCATGGTTTCAAATTGAGTATACAAAAGTTCCATGGTTTCAAATTAGAAGCACGTGGTTGCATTAATCTCTGTAGTTAAGAATTGAGCTTATGTTAAATATTGAAAAGAGTATTTATTAATTAAATCAACAATTCCTGGACTCAGGTTGGTATAGTGATGGAAGTTACTAACTTATCTTCATGTAAAAATAGGAAGAAGAGTCTGGAAATTGGTACCATAACCAAGGGAGAGACTTCATTATTCATCTTTTGAACTCCACACATAAAGATGCTGCAATCAAAGCTGGGAACAAGCCTGTCAGCATATTGAAAGGTAGTTATGTATTTTGTTTACCTTTTTCTTCTTTTTTTGGGTACATGGTATGCCATTGCATTTGTTTTTGCTTGCTGATTTATTTTTATTGTCACTTCAGGAGCATCTAGTAAAATTTCCAACTTTCTCACGGAATCAAACAGATCTCACCAAGATCGTCGAACCAATGTCACAAATGTTGAAGATGGGAAGCCCAACAATTATACAAGTATTGAAGGATTTTATGAAGAATACCCTATCACAAAAGAGGAGATCATTCAAAACTCAGCAACTATTTCTGTTAGTGCTCACAAGGACAAACATTTTCTTCATTTTGACACGGACTTGCGAGACAAAATTACTTTGCATTGGGGTGTTTGTAAAGATAATAGTAAGAAATGGGAAGTGCCTAGGGCTCCATATCCCACTCATACCAGAGTTTTCCGGAATAAAGCTCTACGGACTTTGTTACAGGTGGGTGAAATGCCTCTCTTTTGATATCAATTCTAAATTAATTTTCCATGAGCACTAGTAGATATCTCTTTTCTGTTATGCACAATCCTCAAATTAAGGGCCTTGTGGCAACTGTTTGTATCACTGTTAGGCAGGCTTCGGTTCCTTCTCATATGATATTTATTTTTTCTTCAATTCCTTTTGTGGGAATTCAGTCCTTTTAACATATAAAATCAATGTTAAGGGGCATCACATTGGTTTTTGAGTTCATGAAATGTATATGGCATTACTCTTGGAGTCTTGATTCCGTTATATGTCATTTGTTCATACATTGCAACAAAGTTATAGATGGTCCTTTTCTGAATTCCCAATTTCCTCTTTATACCTGCAGCAGTTATTCTACAATATTTTCTCATCCTTAGTTGAATTTGTTACTTGCAACTTGAACTTGGTGTCTTTTTTAATATTTCCTTGAAATACAATTTGATTCTTGTCTGGAACTTTCCTTTTCCTCAAGGTTCTAAACATTCTTCTTAGACACAATTTAGTCATTTTGATTTGTTATCCTAAAGCTATTACATCTTCACTTCTCAGCAAAAATCAGGGGAAGTTGGTAGCTGGGGTATTCTCCCAATGGAAAAGGATATACAAGGTTTCCTTTTCCTTCTCAAGCTCGACGATGGAACTTGGTTAAGTGACATGGGAAATGATTTCTATGTCCCTCTTGCTAGTGAGGATGTCTCACTCCTCCAGAGCAGTACTGAAAAGGAATCCTCAGAAATACTAAGAGACCAGCTTGAGACCAATGAGATTATCAATGACATAAGGAACTTGGTAACTGACATCTCCTCCGAGAAGAAAACTATGACAACTAGCAAGGAGGCACAAGAAAGCATCTTGGAGGAAATTGAGAAGCTTGCTGCAGAAGCTTATGGAATCTTCAGAAGTACCACCCCTGCCTTTGTTGAGGATCTTGTATCCGAATCTGAGAAGTTGCAGATCCGGGTACCTTCTGCATCAGGGTCTGGATATGAGATACTTTGTCAAGGATTCAATTGGGAGTCTCACAATTCTGGGAGGTGGTATTCCGATCTCCGTGATAAAGCCAGCTATTTGTATAATCTCGGGTTTACCGCAGTATGGTTGCCACCTCCTACTGAATCTGTCTCTCCACAGGGTTATATGCCAAAGGATCTCTATAACTTGAATTCCAGGTTTGTATTTTACCATCTCCTAGTACTCTGTACTCCACTAATGAAAATTACATATGTTGATTGGTGTATCTCTAATGCATTCCTAACCAGGTATGGAAGTGTGGATGATCTTAAGAATCTAATTAACACACTCCATGAGTTTGACATCAAAGTTATCGGTGATGTCGTCTTGAATCATCGCTGTGCTCACTATCAAAACAGCAATGGCATTTGGAATATCTTTGGTGGCCAATTGAATTGGGATGATAGAGCTGTTGTTTGCGATGATCCACATTTCCAGGCATGTTTTCTCCCCTAATTCATTGTGAATAACTCCAGAGATTCATATTGTGATGTTTTTTTTAAACTAGTAATGACCTTCGATGTCTTTTCTAAAAACCAGTTCTCTGTATGCTTTACGGAATGACATCGTCACCCATTCATGGCAAATATGTTCAATATTTTTCTGGAAACAACGAGAATTTCTATCTTTGCTGGCTAATGCATGAAACAGACAAGTCCAAAACTAAATTCCTATCAATAGCAGCCATTTTAAGTCAGTTTTGGATTTATCTTATGGTTTGAGCTTGTGAGAGATACGATTTGTAGGTACATCAACACCCAACGCTGCCAAGTGTCTCTGCTTTGCACATCATACTATGCTTGCTTACAATATTCATTAATTTTTGCCGATGACAATCATGGGCTTCAATTTTGCAATTGAATTGACTCTATTGCTGTAGTTTCTTAACTGAATGCATGTTTGGGTCTCATAGTGCATGTTGGGCCATACCATTTTATCTTTTTCAACATGTAAAACTTCTTCTCCTGAGATATATTATCAGAATTGAGAAATTTTGTGTTACTTCTTTCAGGGAAGGGGAAACAAGAGCAGTGGAGAGCAGTTTCATGCTGCACCAAACATCGATCATTCCCAGGAATTTGTAAGGAATGATCTAAAAGAATGGCTTTGCTGGTTGAGGTGAATGATCTTCCTGCACTCTCAGAAAATTACATCTGTCGTGGCCATAAAGCCATATTTATTGATATAGATAAGAGATTTTAAAAGTGGTTAATTGTTAACAAGTAGTAGTTCTGAGCATACGCTCTTGTAAGTTCGGGCAAGTCTTCCATTATACTGAAACCATCGCATTCTCTGCAAGCAAGAGAATATCTGATCTCTCTCATATAGAATTACATCATTCTCTCTGATTCATTTCATGATGATTGATGGTCATGTGCATTATTTCCAGGGAAGACATTGGATTCGATGGATGGAGGTTGGACTTTGTTAGGGGCTTCTGGGGAGGCTACATTAAAGAGTACATGGAAGGCAGCAAACCTTACTTTTCAGTTGGTGAATTTTGGGACTCTCTAAGCTATACATATGGTCAGATGGATCACAACCAAGATGCACACAGGCAGAGAATCATAGATTGGATAAATGCTACAAATGGAACTTCAGCTGCATTCGATATCACGACAAAAGGAATATTCCACATTGTAAGTACATATTATTCAATTGTTGAGTAAAGAATATTCTAAACTTTTCTGAATTGGCAAAGGAACATCATCAATGTCAAAATTCACTTAATTGTCCCTTACATCTGAAGCTTTTGCTTTAGTACTAAAAGTATGAGTTATTACATTGAGTCTTTACCATGTTACGAATGAATTGCGAAAGCACCTTGGAGATTAAACATAAACATATCTTCCTACGTTAGATATTTTGTGTATTTATTTGTTCTATATTTTATAGGTTTTTCCTATTTCAAACAAAATCTCTTCAAATCTTTCACGAAGAATCTTGTTGACATCTCATTTGAATGTCCCATTGATGTTACATCACATGGCTTATTTTTTGAATTTTCTTGAGGCTAGTTTTTTGTTAACCTTGTATCAATTGTTTATTGTGGCTCATTTGTTGCAGACTCTGGAAAACTGTGAGTATTGGCGATTATCAGACTCAAAGGGAAAACCACCTGGACTTTTAGGATGGTGGCCATCTCGTGCAGTAACATTTATAGAAAATCATGATACTGGCTCCACTCAGGTTTGACTTTAGATCCAATATCTTCTTCTGAACGAGAACTAATTTAGCCCCTGTTAGAGATAGGTGCTCTTATTCTTACACATCTGCACATACATTCTCACATAACTTTTGTCATAATTTATCATGCATGATTCATGATTTAACAGAAGGATTTTATAATGGCTGCTTGCCTATTATTTCTTGACATCATTTATAGCCTAGTGAGTAGGAGTTAAAATGTTGCAATTTGAACAAGTTACCAGCATAACAAAAAGCTGGCTAACAATGAAAGCATGACATCCATTATGTTTATTGCAAATGAGAATGACATCCATTACAAAATCTCCATTTGAAGCCTGGTTAGCTGCTCAGAAAGACATCTTTCTTTGCACATGAAAAAGCATATATCTCTGTTTATATAAGTATCAATAGGATGATATGATTAATGAAAGCTCTTTGATTTTTCTTTGCTAGAAATAAAATGATAGCATTTTGAAGTATGTTTCAGTTCACTTTAATCTTTCACTTACATTCATGCAGTTAACATTAAATAATTAAGATTCTGGAAACCTGAAGGGTGTCAAATATCCACAAATTGTTATGATGAGTATGTTTGGGATTAATTTGGTGATCCAGAGTTGCTATAAAATGCTCTATTGCTGATGTATGTTTCCCTTTGTCCATTTACGTGAATGATTCTCTATTGCTGATTACGAAGCCCAAAGTTTTCTTTCTCCTGTTTTGTCGGCATGTAAACTCTGTCTAATTGAATTCCAACTCCATCTCATTGTGAAGGGACATTGGAGATTCCCCTGTGGCAAGGAGATGCAAGGATATGCGTATATCTTGACACATCCAGGAACACCATCTATATTCTATGACCACATCTTTTCTCATCTCCAGCAGGAGATAGCGCATCTTATATCCGTCCGACGCAGACTAAACATTAACTGTCGTAGTTCGGTAAGCACAAAATGTTCCCCTTTCTCCTCCATACGTTGGCCTTGATAATATTGCAACATTTCACCTAAAAGCTTTACCGTCTTAAGGCCACACCCAGTTACACAGTTAATTTTCTATTTCTTCAGGTCAAAATAAAGAAGGCAGAAAGGGATGTCTATGCTGCTGAGATTGATGAGAAGTTGGTGATGAAGATTGGGCCAGGACATTATGAGCCAGGTAGTGACAATCGCCAATGGATGGTGTGCGCTGAGGGGAGGGATTACAAGATTTGGGAGTTGGCTTGAAAACCAGGCATTTCTCCTCATGCTTGAATATTTGTTCAATTTGTTTGGAGTTGAGAAGTCATCCAATTTCATCTGTATTACAATACATGAAGAACGATAGTATGCATATTTAGAATATTAAAGGAGAATCATATGTTGTATATATTCGATTTGTGTAGTCCTCTATATATGCATTGTATTACAAATTGAATCCTTGTAATGAGTATGGTGATCACCGAGTAAAGAATTGTAGCATCATTTTTATGTTTTTCTATGGTGCTCGTCTCTGTCCTCTCTTTGGAATAGTCAATTATCAAGAGATCAACGGTTAGCTTTCCAAACTTTAGGATTTTATGATTTCCGTTTGGGAACCAATCCTTGGACAAGTAAAATGTTCATGAGCTGTGGGACCAACCGATCATTTCTACCTCTCTTCCTTAAATGCTATATGTGTAGTTATCTTCTTGATCAAACTCTGCTAGACTAAATTCCTTCCATAAAGAAAGAGAAGAGGTAAGAATGAGAATCTATGCATAGCAATAACAAACGCATGGCGTTGCTCAAACAAGGCCACAAATTTTCCACTAGAGCGGAATACTGGGATATAGGTGTTATGAATATTTTCAAAGATGATCAGCCTTACAAGTTAGTATTCCGAGTGGTTGAGTCAAAAGGTCAATATGGGTGCCTTAAATCTTGTTTGAGCAATGCAAGCTTCTAAAGTAATGTCGTCTTCGTTGAATGTTCAAGCGAATTAAATAATGTTCAACATTTGAATATGCAAAACATCCGTGAACATCTTCTTGAAAAAGATTAGGAATGAGATAAAAGAATGAACGGGGTGTGTTATATCACATTCTAGAAGATCACTCATAATGTCATCCATATCATGCACGAGTTGTTATAACTCTTGGTTGGATTGCAAAAGCTAGGAGAGAAAAATGTCCTAGAAATCCCAAGTTTAAGAAGTATTTTGTCGAAAACAAGAAAGAAAGAAGAGGCCTTCATTTTTATTAGGAATCAAACCTGAAAAGAATAAGTAAATGCACCAAACTACGAGAAGTTTTGTGAATCGCTTCGTACACATTGGTTTGTTCAACACAAACCTCAGTCTTTCAAAAGTTATTTGAAGATTGATTACCAAGAAGGAAAGCTTTCAAGACTGACTTCATAAGCAAAGAAGCTTTTTTATGATAGTGTCTGTAAGTAGGGACTTGATCCTATTTTTCACTTGGGATATAATTCAACTCCCATGGCACCTTGGTTTGATCTACACGTGGCAAGAGAGTGGAGAACAATGAATCTCCAATATCTCCTTTGTCTACATACTGGATCACTTGTCTATCAAAAATTTGCGTGGCATTTGTATTCGTACTATGGGTAAATGGAAGGTTGAGTCTTGACGTGTGCTAATCCAATATGCAATATGAATATTAGATGAATTTTGATGACCCATAACACATTTGGGCAAATTGGAGTGGAATTGGCCTCCCTTATACGCCAATCCTTCGAGTAATGTAGGGATGAAGATTCAAACCTAAATCTCTCTTGTCAAAGTTAGGAGTCACCATCATTCGACCATATATATGTTAGTAAGCAATATTAAATGAATTTTTAGTGCTTATTTGATGATACACTTAGTTTGATGTAATAAAATTATATTTTATTGTAAATTCTCCATTTCCGAGATAGAAGGATAACATTCTTTAGAGCTTAAGAAAGAGATCTCTCAACAAATATAATATTCTATTATATTTTAAACTTTCTTGAGTCTAGAATATTTGTAATAGACCTCAAAGTAATCTATTCAAACATTTTTCTATTGAAAGATAATTAACCAAGTCAATAACAATATATTTAGGCTGATTGATCGATAGCAAACTTTGACCGATTAATCCAATTGACCAATAAATAGGATTAAAAATAATCGATCAAATCAGTGTAATGGTCAAATTCTCTTTTCATGTTGATAATTGACCAATAGTTCAAATTAATCGACGAATTGTTCATCAACTAACTTTATAGATTGATCGACCAAAGTGTCTTTTGATCGACTAATCATGAAGTTTGATTGACCAATGCCATTTGAACAGCATTTCCAAATTTGCTTGATTTTTACCTATAAATAGGACTCCACGTCCCTCATTTCAAAATACTCTTTTCAAAGCAACTCTCAAAGAAAAAGTATTTTCTCTCTCTCCTATGCTTTCACACCAATTCTCTTACACTAATCAAAGCGTAACACTCTAAGGATAAAAAATTACGGTTTGCATATTTTAATTTCTTTAAGGTTCCATATAGGTTTTTAATTGTACTATTTCTATTAGTTTGATTGGGACCTAAATTGTTGGGATTCTTAGAGTATTATTTCTTCTCTTGGTAGGTGCAAAAGAGAAGGTGTTGTAAGAAGTTGTGCCACCTTCGTTCAAGTGGTATGATAGTAGATCAACTAACCTTGTCTAGTCAGGAAAATCCTAAGCTGAGAAGCTTAGGCAGTGGTTTTAGTTGCAAGGATTTCTACTATAAATCAAGGTTCCATATTTTCATGCTTTCTGTGGCTTAATCTTTTAAATTTAATATACACTATTCACCCCCCCTCTAGAGTAGACTTGTAGACACTACAAGTGCACTCATTTGGTATTAGAGCACTGGTTCAACACAGAAGATGTGAAAGTCATTTGTTGCATCAAAAGACGTCTATGTTGAGGGATAATCTGTTGTAGGACCACTACTATTTGATGGTACAAACTATGGCCACTGGAAGACGTGCATGCAGATCTTCCTGGAATCTATGAATTACAAGGTTTGGGATGTCACTATCTCAAAGTACACTCAACTAGAAAAGAAAGGAGTTGAAGTTACAGCAGATGAAAAGAAGAAAGCAACTCACAATGCGAAGGCTCTGAATGCAATTTTTTGTGGGCTCTCTTAGGAAGAATTTAATCGAGTCTCAGTGTGCAAGACAACTTATGAGATTTGGAACACCCTCAAAGTCACTTGTAAGGGTACATCGAAGGTAAAGGAGACTTGCATCAATTTGCTAATACAAAAATATGAGTTGTTTAGAATGAAGAAAGGGGAAATGATCAAGATAATGTACACCAGATTCACAGATATTATGAATTCATTATGAAACCTTGATCAAGAAATGAAGAACAAGGCTCTAGTCAGGAAGTCCTCCGATAACTTACAAGTGATTGGGAAACAAAGACATCAATGGATTAAGAATCAAAGGATCTCTCTCAACTTAAGCTAGATGACTTGATTGGTAGTCTTATGGCCTAGGAAGTTCAGCTAGAGCATATAAAGGAGTTTGAAGGAAAAGGAAAGAAGAAAAAGGACGTAGCACTTAAAGCTTCTCACTGATATAGAGGAATCGGAAGAAGATGAAGAAGACGTTTCCCTACTCTGATGCAAGTTTAGAAAGTTCTTGAGAAAGAAGAATTGGAGAAAGGAGTAAGCCAAGGAAGACCAAGTCATATGCTACAACTGCAAAAAGAAGGGACAAATATGAAAAGATTTCCCATTGCTACAGAAGGACCCTGACAAAAGGAAGTCCAAGAAGCAACCTAGAAGAGAAGGGAAGAAGGTACTACAAGTCACTTGGGATCATTCAGACTCTAGCTTAGAAGAGGAAGAATCTTTAAGCGAAGTAGTTCTTTGCATACTCATGGCTAAGGATGAGGTATCATCATTTACCTTTGATGAACTTTTAGAAGCATTTTATGAATTGCATGATGTAGTTAATGCAATCCAAAAGTAAAAACTACCTACAAGCACAAATATGCTTCATAGAATTATGAGCTTTCACAGGAAATTACCTCCCTAAAAATTCATATAGACTCTCTTAAAATAGACTTAGATAAAATAAAAGGAAAATATGCTTTTCTTGTTAATGATCTAGCCAAGTTTACAAAAGGAAAAGACAACCTAGAAAAACTTTTAGGGACACATATCCAAACCACCACTAAATTTGGGTTAGGGTGCACTCCCGAAAATGATCATGAAAACAACACACATAGATCATTTAGTCAGAAGGTCAAGAAGGCGGGTACACCTAATAACACACATTATTGGGGATAACACACAAACAAGAGTGGACCCAACAAGAAAATATGGGTACCAAAAAGCACCTTGAAATCTTGTTTTGTTGTTTATCTCCATGCAAATCAAATAAACTATAAGGACTACTTATACTGAGAACGAAATGGAAATCTAAAATCCATTAAAACATTATCCAGACTTAGAGGCTAGTTATCGGCACTGGACCTCACAAAGCTAAACAAATGACAGGATCAAGACAAAAGATGGGTCATGGACAACAACTGATCCAAACACATGAGTAGAAAAGGACTATTCCTCAACCTCAGCCACAAAAAAGGTGGCACGGTCACCTTTGGGAATAATCACAAGGATCGTATTATTGGCATTGGCCAAATTGGTGACTCCAAAACCACTTTGATAATGTTCATTTAGTTAAGGGTTTAAAAGATAATTCACTTAGTGTAAGTCAAATCTATGATAAAGGATATAAAGTTAACTTTATCTCTAAAGGATTTAAAATCAAGGATAAGAATACAAAAGAAACTCTTCTGAAAGGAATTTGGTTTAAAGACATCTATACTATTGACTTTGATAAATGCAACACTTATGAATGCTTGGTTGCATTAGATGATCAGTTAATACTATAGCATAAAAGACTGAGACATGCTTACTTGAGAAACATAAATAAACTTGTGAAACATGACTTACTCAAAAGATTACCAAAAATTACTTTTAAGAAGAAGAATGTTTGTGAATCATGTGAATTAGGTAAACTACATAGAACCTCTTTCCTACCTAAAAATGTGGTCAACACTTCAACACCTCTAGAGTTATTTCATCTGGACCTCTTCAGACCAACCAAATCCAAAAGCCTAAGTGAGTGTAGGTACTATTTAGTCATTATTGATGACTTTTCTAGATTTACTTGGCTACTATTTTTAAGGACAAAAGATTCAACATTCGAGGAATTTAACAAGATAGCTAAAAGAATTCAAACTGAAAAGGGTTATACAATCTCTAAATTAGAAGTGATCATGGAGGAGAATTTGAGAATTACTAGTTCCTTAAACATTGGTCAAACCATAGAATTAAGCAGGAATTTGCCTTTCCTAGAGTAACTCCTCAAAATGGTGTAGTAGAAAGGAAAAATAGAATCCTACAAAAGTGTGACTGCACAATAGTGTGTGAGTCAAAGCTTTCTCAGTATTTTTGGGCTGAGGTGGTAAACACTACTTGCTATATCCAAAATAGGGTTTCAATTAGACCCATTATGAATAAGACACCCTTTGAGCTGTATTATGATAAATCACCTAAAATTGCTTATTTCAAGGTATTTGGCTACAAATGTTTCGTTCTAAATACAAAACAAAATCTAGATAAGTTTGATGCTAAAAGTGATGAAGAGATTTTTCTAGAATATTCCTCAAGAAGCAAAGCTTATAGAGTTTATAATAAGAAGAATTCAACTATTGAGGAAACCTTACATGTATCATTTAATGAATCTATCCAGAAAGACACAACCTTCAAGCAACGACGATGATCTACCTGTAGGTGATCCATCCAACATTCCTGAGTAAAATGTAGAAACTGATTTACCTAAAGATCTAATCTCTTTAAAGGACCACCCTAAGGATTTAGTTATTGTTGAAGTTACTAAAGGTGTTCAGACTAGATCCTCAATAAATAATATTGCATTAAGCATTTTTGTCTCCTAATTAGAACAAAAACTGTTGAGGATGCATTCACTGATGATTGTTGGATTATTGCGATGCAAGAATAATTGAATCAATTTAAGCGCAACAATGTTCAGCAGTTCGTTCCTAAACTTGAATCACAATCAATGATTGGAACCAAGTTGGTCTTTAACAATAAGCTTGATGAGTTAGGAAGAGTAGTTCGAACAAAGCTAGACTTGTGGTTTAAGACTATAATCAAGAAGAAGGTATCGATTTTGATGAAACATATGCACCTATGGCTCGATTAGAATCCATTCAAATGATCAATGTTAGCTTTTGTCACCCATATGGGATTCGAACTATTTCAAATGAATATCAAAAGTGCATTTCTCAATGGGTTTATTAAAGAAGAGGTGTATGTGAAACAACCTTATGGTTTTGAAGATTCTGAAAAACCTAACCATGTATTTAGATTAAACAAGGCTTTATATGGTTTGAAACAAGTGCCTAAGGCATGGTATGAAAGACTAAGAGAATATCTTCTAAATAATGACCTTAAAATTGACCAAGTATATTCAACCTTATTTACTAAAAGAAGAGATAATGAACTCATTGTAATCAAATATATGTTGACGATATAATAATTAGTACTACTAATGATCTTTTGTGTTAAGAGTTTGCAAAGGTAATGCAGGACCAATTTGAGATGAGCTTGATGGGAGAACTGAAGTTCTTCTTAGGGTTGCAGATTGATTAGATCACGAATAGAATCTTTATCTCACAAACCAAGTACATGAAGGAAATTCTTAAGAAGTTTGCCATGGATAGCACTAAAGGAAAAGATATACCAATGGTTACAACAACTCAAGAAAGATGACACAGGTAAGTCCGTTGATCGAAAACTATATAGGAGTATGATAGGTTCTCTTTTATACCTCATGGCAAGTAGATTGGATGTATTGTTTAGTACTTGCCTATGTGCTTGGTTTCAAGTGAACTGTAACGACCTGGTTCCCGAGTCCCTACGAGACACGAGAACCGGACCGACTCGACTAATCCCAAGACCTAGTCGTCCAACGAGGAAGTAACCAAAAGAGCAGTAAAATAAACCCCATTCAGCATGAATATAACTATCAGTAAGAAAGTACAGCAGTAAGGAAAGAAACTACTACAGTAGATACCACCACAACAGTAGAACAACATTTATCATATAACATGAACTGCAGGTAAAGAAAAGTACAGCGGAAACAAGAACTACTCACTATAACAGAAACAAAAGAGGTACAAAAGACTGTGGTAAACTCTACTGGACCCTACTCGGCCCAGCGTCCTCTGCAGCCGCTAACCATGGCTGCTCAACACCTGGTCCTGAAAAAGGTAACGAGTGTAACACGTCAGCAAAACGCTGAGTAGAGTGGCAAACTAACTAAAGACAACAGTAGAGTGTATAGTAGCTGTTATGTTCTATTACTTCCTTTACTCACATCTTTCAATTTTTCTCACTATTTCATTTATTTCTCAGATCCTTTACTTGATCTCGAATGTTCCTCGTGGGAACAATCTTGATTGCAGTCTTTTCCAAAAGTAGAAGTAGCACGTGGTGCTCTCCTGGCCGGGAGAGTCCCCCGTGGTGATCCTACCCTCAGTCAACCACCCCAAGGTCACTGACAGACGTAACGGTGACTACGGCACGCGCGATAAACGCACAGGTAGCTAACCCACACTGGCACGCGGTCAGTCGTTTCTGTTAACGGGTGCGCCCAAAGCACAGCACGGAACCAGGGCAGAGCCCTCTCAGTAACAGGGGTCCAACCCCTCCACAGTAACCAAACCGGGGCCTTGCCCCTCCACAGTCCGCGCACCCTCGCCTGACTACCCTGGTTTGCCCTAGTGGGCCTAACAAGTCGGTGAAGGAGGCTAGCAGAACCCCGGGGCCCGTGGGGTAGCTAGTACTCTCCTAACACTAGTAGCTCTCCTCGGTACTACGTACATGAGGGACAGCAAGTCGGTACAGAGCAGCCAATCCTAACCCCGGGTCCCTGGGGTGGCTGGCCCCACTTTGCACTAAACAGGTACAGGTACTTCCCTTGGTACTACGTACCCAAGAGACAGTACAAACTACATCTCAATTCCATTCCTTTTTCTTTCTAGGAGTTCCACTCCTAATTCCCCGTAGGGTTCCATCTCTTTATCTCAGAACATCATATGTTTCACTTTCCAGTTTCACGTTCTCACAATCCATGATCTCAATCATGTTTCTTTATTCATAACAGGCAGCTGTTAATTCAATTTACAGGCAGCTTTATATTCCTTTCCATTTTCCAAGACTGCAGTATTATACATTCCACTAGTTTCTCCATCCTAGGATTCATGCCACATCCTAGGATCTAGCATACAACTAGTTTTCCAGCCCTAGGATTCATGCATCACCTAGGAGCTATCATTCCATCTATTTCTCATTCCTAGGGTTCATGCAATGTCCTAGGTTCTATTTATGGTTTCATAATTTAACAGATTTTAATAACTTAAAGCCACTCTACCAGGTACAACGGGAGTAATGGGGGCATGATCGGGAATCCCGCGTGCCTCCGCGACTCCCAAGACTGCAACAGAATGAGGTCCTATCACAAGGATCAAACACAAGGGAAGTCTCAAAATGGTGTATAGCTACTGTAGACGGGTAGAGGAATTAATTCTGAAAAGAACGCAACTCGAATCACGAAAAACGGAGCCTGAACGGGCCCTAAATGGGTCGAAAACGACGACACTGTGTAAAATCAGACGTCTGGATCTTCTTCCAGACGTCTTAAAAAGTGGATCAGAGAATTACCTGCTCAGCGTGGTTTCCCAGATGTCCAGAAGTCTGCGGGGACATCTGGCCTAGCTCACAGAAGTCCGATGGTCGCCCCGGACGTCTGGAGGTCACTCCTGCCGTCTGGTACAACTTCCAGACGTCTGATTCGCAAAGGATGGCGAATCAGCGAGCCTGCGCACAGCCAACTCCCTCCCTCAATACGGTCAGTCGACAGGAAGGAAGAAGAAAGTGGAAAACTCACCTTTCAGACGTCTGTATGATCTTCCAGACGTCTCCCTCGCCGTCTGTCTATAAACCCAGACGTCTGATTCTGGAAATTTTTCCAGAACAGGGCACTGCTCGGCCTCCGCTCGCGACGCCGCCCACATCGCACCTCACGCGTCTGCTGCTCAGACCGCAGCAGGTCCCTCTCCGCGTCGTTCCGCGCCTCCTGTGCCCTCCGCCGGTCGGCCAAGCCGCTCCGGCGAGCTCGCCCTCACGGCAGAGCTCCGCCCTCGCACGCCGCACCTCCTCCGCGCTCACTGCGGCTGCCGCTGCCGCCCTCGCGCTCGCTCGCTCTCGCGCACAGGAAGGAGAAGAGGAAGGGGACGGTGGAGACGACAGGAGGGGAGGCGTGGCCTTTTAAGGCCGCGCGAGGAGGAGGGAGAGAGAGCGCGGCAGGCCTGCAGCCGCAGAGAGAGAGGGAAAAAGAGAGAGAGAGAGGAATCGCGGGTCTGCGCGCACAGGCGCGCAGACGAATCTCTCGTGCGAAAAATAACTGTTTTACAGACGTCTGGAAACGATCCCAGATGTCTGGTCAGACGTCTGGATGTGCTCCCAGACGTCTTGTCAGACGTCTGGGCCACCTCCCAGACGTCTTAAAAGACGTCTGGGGCACGCGTTCGTTACATGAACCCTAAGGAAACACATATAAATGTTGTAAAAGGAATCCTTAGATATCTGCAAAACACAGTCAATCTTGGTTTGTTCTATTCTAAGTCATTCACATTTGATCTATACTTATATTGTGATGCTGATGTTTGCACCTCAAAACACGCCTGTAATAACGCCTTCTTGTGCTATTTTCTAGCATTAACATTGCATAATAGGATCCTGTAATCGCATTTGTAAAAACGCTTGCATGCATGCATTTAATCAAGAGAGCAAGAGGAGTGAAACAATGGCTTGCATAGTTACATTTTATCTCAAGTGCCTCCTTGCAAATTCCACCTCTTTTCATTTTTTTTCTCTCTTGATTTCTTCTTTTCTTCTTCCCACGGCAGCAGCAGCCACGCAGCACTTCTTCCCGCAGCAGCCGCATGCATTTACTCCATGTCACTTCTCCCTGCCAACGCCGCTCCCTATAGCTGCAACTCGCGCACCCTCTCCCTGCTGCAGCCGGCACGCCACTCTCTCCTCCTCTATAAGAAGCTGCAGCTTCATCCTCGCAAGAGAGGCTGCTGCAGCAACGAAACAAACCCATAGCCATCTTCTCCACCGTCTTCCCCTCCCATACGTCGGCCCTCCGTCGAGGAGGCACCCGACGAGCAGGAGTACCCACTGTGGTGCACACCACCACAGTGGGGACACCACCGCCCAGCTCTTCGACGAGCCGGTGGGCGTGGTGTCGTCCTCGTTTCATTTTTTTCTCTCTTTAACGCCATTGCCGCCGCTCCAAGCTTCGAAGCTTGAGGCCGCGGCAGCAGCAGCCACACAGCAGCAGGTCCTCCCGCTCCTCCGCGACCGTCCCCGCAGCCGCCCGTCGACTTCGCGCGCGCCTGCAGGGCCATTCCCCGCTCAACCTCCGTCCTGACGTCCCCGCAGTTGCACCTGTAGCCGTCCGCCGCGTGCACTGCAGCGGCCGGCTACGGCCTCGCGCCGCCCCCTGCCCTCCTCCGCGACCACCTGCAGACCTCCTCCACGCTCGCTCCTCCACGCCTTCGCCCGCTCGTCGCCTTCGCGCACGCCTGCAGGAACCCTACGCGAAGCCGCGCCCGCACCCGCTGTCTTCAGACGTCTGCCTCCATATATATACTTATATACATATATATACACATATATATCTATATATATATATCTATACATATATAACTATACATTTATATATATATATAGATATATTTACTTATATACATACATATGTACATATATTTTCATGTTATTTATTATACGCTGTATCGCAGGAATATCTGCACCAGTTACTGATATTCCTTGATACACGCGTACAAAAAAAGCGTGGTCCCATACATCATCCATCCTCCATCCACACTCCACGCGGCACCTAGTCGTGTTGGTTGCGTCTCTCTAGACGTCGACTGACTCGACATAGTGCTACACTCCATCGCCACCTCCACCCCCACCCCTTTATATATATACTACATATATATATATATATACATACTATATTTACTTTCTGTCTATTTGCTTTTCTGTTAGTAAAAAGATAAAAAAAAAATACATAAAAAAGAAAAGATAATCTTTGACTTGCAGGTACCTCGTCTTGCGAGTAGCAAGACTTGTTTTGGGACTCTGTTTGGCTAAAAGCCAAGGACACAATTTTGAGGGTGTGCCTCAAGAACAAGGATTACCATAAAAAAACCTAAATAAGAAAAACACCAAAAACACAATAAACGAACGGAAGAGACGCGTTTTAAGGAAAACGTAGAAACTCCACTTTAACCCCACTTCCCTGTGTTCGACCCTGGGCTTGAAAGTGATAAGATAAAATCAATTAGGCCAGGTTAAAAATTTTGTAAAGAGATGGTTAGGTCCAAATTAGGTTAACCACTATACACATTTCAACGATAAAAATATCATATTAACAACCTATCCGGGCCGACCCATCATAACTTTTCTGGCGCCGTTGCCGGGGAGGTGCGCCTTCGAGTAAGTTTCTATCCAAATCCTTTCAATTTTTCTCTTCCCTCTTCACGGGTATTGTTGTTTTTGGTGTGCAGGTGAACTTGGTGGAAGGAGAAGGAAAGCAGACGAAGTCAGGAACGAGGGCAGATCCAAGGCGGGAACGAGAGCGTGAAGACGCCGACACCTCATTGTAGCTTCGCACACGTTGCCAAACCAGTAGGTTTTCTCTTTCTTAGCAAACTAGGGTTAGCTTGCCACCTAAAAAGAAAGAAAAAAAAAAACTAGAAAAACTTCTTGGGATTTCTTGGGGCAAGTGGATTAAAATTCACTTGTTTGATTGGTTGTATTCACTCCCACTGCCCCGGGATTTCCCGCCACACTTCGCATAGCGAAAATCCGAGAATCTTGATTCTTGGATTTCTCGCCGAGGGAAGTATTCTTTGAGGCAAAGAAAAAGATTGCTTATATCCCTCTTTTGCCTCACTTATCTTTAATTCAGGATCACATTTTTGGTGGGGAGACTTGGAATTGAGTTGATTCCAACCCCACCACGACTTTTCAAACTTGCCTGTGATTCGATCCTGAATACTTCAACCCCAACAATTTTATTTTCTTTATCTTTTGGTTGAAGCCTTGTGTGTGGAAATCATTTCTGGTGATTGGGAGCACTTGAATTGAAGTGCTTTGGCTCCCTGTCACATTGATATAAAACTGATTCGTGCATCCACACTTAGAAATCTCCATTTAGGGTAGCCCATTGCATTTTAGCATGCATTAACTAACTGATAATTGAAGAAGGGTTTCTTGGGTTTTAGAAGGAAAACCTGTATTTTTGCAAAAACCCGGAGATTGGTTGAATTGGTAATTCAGCAAAACCCTAAAATTCATACTACTTAAGGCTGAACTCTAAAAACCATTCGCCAATAAAAACTTCAATTCGGGGAGATTTCCCCGTTGCATGCTTGTTCTTACACACTCTTAAAATCAATCACTTGGGCATTACCCGTAAACAACGCCCTTCACATTCCAAAAGCACTTGACCCTAAGCCTCTAATTAAAACTGGTAGTAACTTGACCCTTACTAAGGATTGGAGGTCAACTACCTGCGTGTAGCGACTACGTGCTGGTGAGAGTTCCCGCGTGCTATCGGGTGTCTAAGACTGGGGCAAACGGCCTTTCAATCTGGCCCGGTGGTTCCGCGGTGCTCGCATTCGGTTCCGTAGTTCGTGATAGTAGGTAACTTAGATCTTTAGGTCTAAGGGCACACTGTAGAGGTTAGGAACTTGACTGTATTGATTTGTAATCAAGTGTACCTTTGCGGTGTCATTTCTCTCATCCCTTTTCCCTTCTCATCTCCCCAATTCTTCCTGCGGTAGTGCATGTTTGGGAGGAGGTCACAAAACCCTGAACTATTTGAATTGACTGATAAATCTAGAAAACAAGTCGAATCGTCCTCCTCCTCCACAAACATGGTTGCACGCCCACCCCCAAATCCCGAGGGAGGGAACCGCCCTCAGAACCCACCAGGTGGTGGAGCCTTAGATCCCATAACCCGCCTCCAAGCCCAAATGGAAATGTATAATGAGCAAATCGAAGCCATTCGGGAAACATTGGAGGAAATGTAGAACCCTCCCAAATGGGTGGAGCCTAGGTCTCTTAGCTCTTATCAGAATCCCGCTGCTACAGAGACCATGGGACAAATTCGGGCCCCCATGGGCGGGGACGACTTTGAATTAAAACCAAACATAATTGGCCTAATCAATTTTCACTTTCATGGTCTTGCAAGTGAGGACCCATTTCTCCACTTGGAAGACCTAACCCGACTTGCTGAAACCGTTAAACCAAGAAATGTCGGGTTATCTATAGTCCTCATGAAGATGTTCCCGTTTTCATTACGGGATAAAGCGTCAC
The DNA here is from genome assembly GCA_037157565.1 of Thalassia testudinum. Lineage (NCBI taxonomy): Eukaryota > Viridiplantae > Streptophyta > Magnoliopsida > Alismatales > Hydrocharitaceae > Thalassia > Thalassia testudinum. The sequence continues at coordinate 104,867,987 of JAZHRO010000063.1, forward strand.
AATGGTTACGCACCCTTGGGAGAACCATCCATTCTTGGGAAGAGATGCGAACAGCGTTTCTCAAGAAGTTCTTCCCAATCGGGCGGACCAATGCGCTTCGCCGTGCTATCACTTCATTTACACAACAAAACGGCGAACAATTTCATGAGGCATGGGAGAGGTATAATGACCTCCTCAGGAAGTGTCCGCACCACGGTCTGCCTAAGTGGCATATAGCCCAGATTTTCTACTATGGGCTAAATGAGACTTTGAAGCAGATTGCAGACGCTTCCTGCGGAGGGAACTTTATGAATAAAGACGAGAATGGAGCATTCGAGCTGTTTGAAAATATGAGTGAAAACTCGATGAACAATGCTTCCATTGTCGCCTTTAATCGTACCAGCCAGCCCCGAAATGTCCACGAAGTTGACACGGGACCCTCCCATTCATCCACTGATCTAAGCCTTATTGCACAAAAACTGGATGAAATCTCCGTCGTGCACAAGAAGCTGGACGAGCTTCTGGCCAACCCCGCCCGATCTATGGCAAACACCACCTCTTCACCACTTCGTCACAATCCAAGTTCTTCTAATACCAGGCTTATCCCGAGAAACCCCGTTAGACCTTCCTTACCGAGTGTTGCACCAAGCGACTCGGTAAGTCATGTGGAACTGGCTTCTGCGAGCCAGTATTTCGACACGGAGGACCAAGCCTCCGTGTGCTCAGACGCATATCTACATGCGGATGCGTCTTCTGGCATAGAAGATGCTTGCACCCTGGGGAACAACCCGTTCTCTGCCACTTATAACCCAGGGTGGCGTAATCATCCGAACTTCGCATGGTCCAACAACCCGCAGCGCCAAAACCCCGCGGGTGGACCAATGCGACCGTCTGCACCTGTCATCCCAAGGGTCCAGTTTAATCCTATGGTAAATCCGCCATCAGGCCCTTGCATACCACAAACTGAACACGCATTAAGCCCTCTTGACAAATTGATGCGAATGATGATAGAAATGTCAAAGCGCCATGAAGAGAACATGACCTCTCTTCAGCACCAATTGGCGCAGCAGAACGCCGAGATCAGTCAACTACGCATGGCGACTCGATCTCAGGGCACTCTTCCCACCCAACCTGTTCCAAACCCGCGAAATTTCGTACCCCGTGGTTCTCAACCACAGGTACGACCTTCTCAGGGACAGGTTAATCAAGTTCTGCAAGCTCCGAGCATTCCACCGGGATTTCAGGCTAATCCTACTGCAGCACCACACTCTTATGTCCCCATTGCAAACCCTCCTCCACCGTATGATCCCACTGGACCCGCATCGTCCAATGCTATCACTACGAGGAGCGGTAAGCAGACCGTCGATCCGCCTCGACCTGATCCTGGCCCGTCTTCTTCTTCGCCCTCTCATTTGGGATGCATACCGCATTCGCGAGAGGATGATGCACCAAAACTTGTGCCAGAATCAGTCCCATTCCCTGAGGCTCTACTAAGGGAGCCAAAAGGCAAAAAGAAAAATACTCAGGCCTTTGACAACCTACGTAATTTGTTCCGGGATGTAGAAATCAAGGTACCCCTGCTTGAGGCAATCGACCACATACCTACTGTCGCTCGATTTTTCAAAGACTACACAACACCCAGGCGACAGTCAAAGAAGACTAAGAATCCGGTGGTTCTCTCGCCTCATGCGAGTTGTGCTATACTGTCAAACTTACCACCGAAGCAGAAAGATCCGGGCACACCACTGATTTCCTGTAGCATCCACGGCTGCAGTTTTAACCGTGCCTTGCTTGATCTAGGATCTTCCATCAATATCATACCGACCATCATGCTCGAAAAGTTTTCCTTGGGAAATCTGAAACCCACCCCTATCACGTTACAGTTGGCAGATCGTTCTGTCAAAATCTCGAAGGGTGTGGTGGAAGACGTGGTGGTTAGGGTCAACAGTCTCTGTTTTCCTGTTGACTTTCTTGTTTTAGATATGGAAGTTCCTAGTTCACTTTCTGATTGTCCGATCATCCTCGGTCGACCTTTCTTGGCCACAGCCCACGCCCACATCGACTGCGAGTCGGGCTGTATTGAGATTGCCGTTGGATCTGAGAAGCTCAAGCTTAACATATTCAAGGCAGCCAAGAACTTTGATTGTGATTGCATTGAGGATGACACGTCTGACGAGGACATGGCCGTCAGCGCATGTATCGGACTAATTGGGACCTATTCGGACTGCTGCGGATTACCTATAAACACTGATAACTGCCTGACCAACACATACTGTGACGTTCCCCAATCCCTCCCTTGTCCAGTACCTTCTCCTGGCCAGACTTCTGACGAGGTTTTCTCCGCTTCCCATACCTCGTGGTCTGAGTCATATCCGGGCTACTCACTGTCGGTCCACACTCATGAAGACCGAATTGCCCTTTCTTCCCCGCCAAATCAGGCGGATTTACAAATCCACACTGGGACCTTGAGCCCATATACTTCTCACTGGGGCTATTCATTTTTGGATCCATCTATCCAGGAAGCCCCTCTTCTTGGCCAATCTGAAGGCCAGTTTCTTCCTCCTAACTTGTTCTCCTACCCGTCTGGGACACTCTCGTCCCAAGAAATGCCAGATCCTTCCCCTTCCACTCCCGAGCTAAAAGTGCTGCCTAATACACTCAAGTATGTTTTCCTGGGACCAAATGAAACGCTCCCTGTAATCATCAGTTCAAAATTAACCATGGAGCAGGAGTGCAAACTAACTAAGATCCTCCTAGAACACAAGGCAGCTATTGGATGGTCTTTATCAGACTTATCTGGTATTAGCCCCTCCTACTGCACTCATCGTATATATACAGAGGAGGAGGCTCGACCTTCTCGCGAGATGCAGCGACGTCTCAGCCCTAACATGCGGGAGGTCGTTAAGAATGAAATCATTAAGTGGCTGGATGCGGGTATAATCTACCCGATCAGCGATAGCCCCTGGGTGAGTCCGATTCACGTTGTGCCCAAAAAGGCAGGACTCACCATCCGTGTCAATGACAGGGGCGAATCCATCCCTACACTTACTCCTACATCTTGGAGAGTGTGTGTAGATTATAGGAAACTCAATGCTGCAACCAAGAAAGATCACTTCCCGCTACCATTTATTGACCAAATCCTGGAGCGGTTAGCGGGAAATAAATTTTTCTGCTTCCTGGATGGATTCTCAGGATATAACCAGGTGGCAATAGACCCCCGAGACCAAGAGAAAACCACTTTTACCTGCCCTTTCGGCACCTTCACCTTTAGAAGGATGCCGTTCGGACTTTGTAACGTGCCAGCAACTTTCCAGAGATGCATGCTGGCGATATTTCATGACATGGTGGGTGACTTTCTCGAGGTCTTCATGGATGACTTTTCAGTCTTTGGACCATCTTTCGACGAATGTCTTGCCAACCTGACTCGCATCCTTAGGAGATGTATTGATGTAAACCTCGTGCTTTCCTGGGAAAAAAGTCATTTTATGGTGCACGAGGGAATTGTTCCTGGACATATCATCTCCGATAGGGGTATCGAGGTTGACAGAGCTAAGCTCGATGTCATTGCTGATTTACCTGTGCCTGGTTCTGTTAAACAAATCCGCTCCTTCTTGGGACACGTCGGTTTCTATAGGAGATTCATCAAAGACTTCTCCAAAATTTCTCGACCCTTAACTCATCTCCTATCAACCGACGTGCCCTTCGACATGGGCCCTGACTGTATACAAGCATTCACGCAGGTACATAATGCTGTCACCAAGGCCCCTGTTCTCCAGCCGCCTGATTGGTCCCTCGACTTTGAACTTATGTGTGACGCTTCAGACCTTGCAGTCGGAGCCATCCTGGGACAAAGACGCGATAGACACCCCTTCGTGGTATACTACGCCAGTAAGACGTTGGACGAGCCCAGCGTAATTATACTACCACTGAAAAGGAACTACTGGCAGTCGTCTTTGGGCTGGAAAAATTTCGTTCTTACCTTCTGGGCTCTCACGTTATTGTTTTCACTGATCACGCGGCCATTCGCCATCTCATGCACAAGAAGGATGCCAAGCCTAGACTGATTCGTTGGATCCTTCTGCTCCAGGAATTTGACATTGAGATTCGTGATAAGGCCGGAGCCCAGAATGTTGTGGCTGATCACCTTTCCAGACTGGACCCTGACCATATTGGACTTACTCTGCCAATTAATGAAATTTTTCCTGATGAGCACCTATTGGCAATAAATGTGGCAAGTGGACCATGGTATGCCAACATTGCCAATTACCTTGCTTCTGGATCTCTTCCACATGGCTGGCCTAAAAACCAGCGCGAGCGTCTCATGGCAGAAGCAAAGTATTATTTCTGGGATAATCCACTTCTTTTTCGGATAGGTGCTGATCAAATCATCCGTCGCTGTATTCCTGACAGTGAGTTCCCCAGTGTGCTATCCTTCTGCCACGATCAGGCCTGTGGAGGCCATTTCTCTAGGAGGAAAACTGCAGCCAAGGTGTTGCAATGCGGTTTCTTTTGGCCCTCCCTTCACCAGGACGCGCACACTTATGCCAAACATTGCACTAGGTGCCAGTCATTAGGGTCAATGGCACGTCGTGACATGATGCCCTTGCAACACATCCTAGCTACGGAAATCTTTGACATCTGGGGAATTGACTTCATGGGTCCCTTTCCTCCATCCAACGGCTTCGAATTCATCCTCGTGGCCGTCGACTATGTTTCGAAATGGATCGAGGCTATTCCCGCGCGCCGTGCTGACCATGTTATCTCCACCCGATTCGTCAAGGACCATATCTTTGCGCGTTTTGGGATCCCTCGGGCCATTATCTCGGATGGAGGAAGCCACTTTACCCATGCTTCTTTTCGGGCACTTCTGAGGAGGTACGGAGTCCACCATCGTATCGCATCCCCATATCATCCTCAGACGAACGGCCAGGCGGAAGTGTCGAACCGACAAATCAAGCAGATTCTCCAGAAAACGGTTCGGCCTGACCGTAAGGATTGGTCCGACAAGCTGACTGACGCACTTTGGGTGTATCGGACCGCCTTCAAGGCTCCCCTTGGTATGTCTCCATATAGAATCATTTACGGGAAGCCTTGTCATTTGCCCGTGGAGTTGGAACATCGCGCTTATTGGGCGGTTCGCCAATGTAACCTCGACCCAGACTTGTGTGGTCGAGAAAGGAAACTCCAACTCCAAGAGCTGGAAGAGCTCCGTCGTGAAGCCTATGATTCTGCTCTAACCTTTAAACAGCGCACTAAGGCTTTTCACGACAGCCATGTTCGGCGGAAGGAATTTGAGCCATCTCAGCAAGTTTGGCTCTATAATGCCCGACTCAAATTCTTTCCTGGGAAATTGAAGTCCAAATGGACTGGTCCTTTCCTGGTCTCAAGACCATTCCCCAATGGGGCCGTCGAGATCGAAGATCCCAAATCTGGGCGTAAATTTACGGTCAACGGGCAGCGTTTGAAACCCTATCTGACTCATGAACCTGCCCCCGTTGGAGAAACCGTTGCCCTGCTGGAGGGTAACTAATTCTTTGCCTCATTCTGAGTCCAGCTGGGGACATTAAATTCAGCGCTTGTTGGGAGGCACCCTAACAGCACTCACCATCCACCATCACTTTTCACACCTCTCTCGCAATCACTTCACTTTTCTCTTCACCACCCACCATCCACCCACCCTTCCACCCTGATCTATACCCTGAACCTCAGCTCTTGTTACCCGATCTTCCATCCTTCCTCTGCCTTTCCCTGCATGCATATGAGGACATAGCATTGTTTGGCATGGGGGGGTGGATAGGCATCCATAGGATCCGGGTATGTTATGGTATCATACAGTTCCCACCTATTTATAAATATGCAAGAAAAAGAAAAAGAAAAAAAAATATATATATTATAATAAATGGTGTTTAGTAATGATCTTGAAGCTGAAACAAAAAGGCAATAAGTGTTTATGGATATTCAACCTCTGTTTTGAAGACTTTCCAGGCCACAAAAGCTTGATTCGCTCAGGCTCGGCTTAATTCACTTAAAGCATTGACAAAATAGATCAAGATCTCTCCTAACTAAGGATGTATTCTTGTACCTGAGACACAAGTACAAGATTCGTTGGTTTACTTTTACTTGAGAGCTTAAGTAAACTTGGTTCACACTACACATATCAGAAAAGACCAGGTGAACATAAGATCCAACCCTAGTGTTCATTAGGGAAGGTGGAGTCCTTACCTGTGCGCGCAGGTAGACTTTTTATCCCAGGCTTTAGTCTTGTGTTTAGGAGCGACTCTTTCCACCAAAAAGAAATTCTCCCACCAAAAAGAAAAAAAGTGTGCTCTTTCAAAATGTGTTGTAAGAGATATACTGACATATGTTTCAAAAAAAAAAAAAAAAAAGATGTTGCAAAAGAGTCAGTATATCTCATAAATGTCTGTATAATTTATTTTTCGGTGAGCAAAAAAAAAAAAAAAAAAAAAGAAAATGGGAGTTGAGTTTTCCGTCATCATCTTAAGGGTCAATTCGAAGACATGAGCTGAAACTGGGACCAACCTGTACTTAAAAATTCGTGAAACCCTGGGATTGAGTCTTAATGTTCATCTGGTCAGTCTTGATCCTTCACTATGCACAAACCATAACCTCTTGAGCTCTCGAGTACGGCAAAAACCTCCTGGGTCCTGGAAATCGTACTTAAGGTTTAAATATCAAGAGTCCTGGTTAGTTGAGAGATGATCTATGTCATGTGAGACTTAAAGTACTGGTAGTCTTCTTTACAATTGGTTCTCACAATATTCGATAATAAACACACCTATATCACCTCAGAAGAAAATCTTCAGCTTAAGATTATTTCTAAATACTATTTTGCTAGGGACTAGCAAAAGATAGGCATGGGGGTATACGTTTGCACCTCAAAACATGCCTGTAATAACGCCTTCTTGTGCTATTTTCTAGCATTAACATTGCATAATAGGATCCCGTAATCGCATTTGTAAAAACGCTTGCATGCATGCATTTAATCAAGAGAGGAAGAGGAGTGAAACAATGGCTTGCATAGTTACATTTTATCTCAAGTGCCTCCTTGCAAATTCCACCTCTTTTCATTTTTTTTCTCTCTTGATTTCTTCTTTTCTTCTTCCCACGGCAGCAGCAGCCACGCAGCAGTTCTTCCCGCAGCAGCCGCATGCATTTACTCCACGTCACTTCTCCCTGCCAACGTCGCTCCCTATAGCTGCAACTCACGCACCCTCTCTCTGCTGCAGCCGGCACGCCACTCTCTCCTCCTCTATAAGAAGCTGCAGCTTCATCCTTGCAAGAGAGGCTGCTGCAGCAACGAAACAAACCCGTAGCCATCTTCTCCACCGTCTTCCCCTCCCATACGTTGGCCCTCCGTCGAGGAGGCACCCGACGAGCAGGAGTACCCACTGTGGTGCACACCACCACAGTGGGGACACCACCGCCCAGCTCTTCGACGAGCCGGTGGGCGTGGTGTCGTCCTCGTTTCATTTTTTTCTCTCTTTAACGCCATTGCCGCCGCTCCAAGCTTCGAAGCTTGAGGCCGCGGCAGCAGCAGCCACGCAGCAGCAGGTCCTCCCGCTCCTCCGCGACCGTCCCCGCAGCCGCCCGCCGACTTCGCACGCGCCTGCAGGGCCATTCCCCGCTCAACCTCCGTCCTGACGTCCCCGCAGTTGCACCTGTAGCCGTCGGTCGCGCGCACTGCAGCGGCCGGCTACGGCCTCGCGTCGCCCCCTGCCCTCCTCCGCGACCCTCCGTGACCACCTGCAGACCTCCTCCACGCTCGCTCCTCCACGCCTTCGCCCGCCCGTCGCCTTCGCGCACGCCTGCAGGAACCCTACGCGAAGCCGCGCCCGCACCCCCCGTCTTCAGACGTCTGCCTCCGCCTTCAGACGACGCGGCGTCAGACGTCCGCCGGAGGCGGCAGACGTCTTAACTCGCGCGTCCGCGATCTCTCGCTCACCCGCTCTCTCTCTCTCTGTTGATCTCTCCCGCCCGCTCCCGCTCTCTCTCTCACGTATTCTCTCTCTCTCTCTTTTTTACTCACTAACAGACACACACTCACAGCAACGCACACACACACACATTCACCGACGCACACACACCTATACCAACACATACACACACACTCACACACTTATAGTACCATATATATATATATATATACATACATACATATATATATATATATATATATACATAGTATATCTATATAGTTATGTATACATACACATATATATAATATATATACATATATATAATATATATATATATATATCTACTTATATATACATCTATATACTTATATATATATAGACATATATACTTATATACATATATATATATACATATCTATATACATATATATATACATATATATAGTAATATATATATATATATACTTATATACATATATATACACATATATATCTATATATATATATCTATACATATATAACTATACATTTATATATATATATATAGATATATTTACTTATATACATACATATGTACATATATTTTCATGTTATTTATTATACGCTGTATCGCTGGAATATCTGCACCAGTTACTGATATTCCTTGATACGCGCGTACAAAAAAAGCGTGGTCCCATACATCATCCATCCTCCATCCACACTCCACGCGGCACCTAGTCGTGTTGGTTGTGTCTCTCTAGACGTCGACTGACTCGACATAGTGCTACACTCCATCGCCACCTCCACCCCCACCCCTTTATATATATACTACATATATATATATATACATACTATATTTACTTTCTGTCTATTTGCTTTTCTGTTAGTAAAAAGATAAAAAAAAAATACATAAAAAAGAAAAGATAATCTTTGACTTGCAGGTACCTCGTCTTGCGAGTAGCAAGACTTGTTTTGGGACTCTGTTTGGCTAAAAGCCAAGGACACAATTTTGAGGGTGTGCCTCAAGAACAAGGATTACCATAAAAAAACCTAAATAAGAAAAACACCAAAAACACAATAAACGAACGGAAGAGACGCGTTTTAAGGAAAACGTAGAAACTCCACTTTAACCCCACTTCCCTGTGTTCGACCCTGGGCTTGAAAGTGATAAGATAAAATCAATTAGGCCAGGTTAAAAATTTTGTAAAGAGATGGTTAGGTCCAAATTAGGTTAACCACTATACACATTTGAACGATAAAAATATCATATTAACAACCTATCTGGGCCGACCCATCAGCTGACTATGTGGGAAGTCAGACAAATCATAAGAGCACTAGTGGGACTTGTCAACTTCTTGAATATTCCCTAGTTTCTTAGGTTTCTAAGAAATGTGCCTTTGTCCACAATTGAAGCAGAATACATTGTCGCATCTCTCATGTGTTGGTGGATTTTGTGGATGAAGCAAACAATTAAGGACTTTGGACTCAACTTTGAAAACAAAAAAATTCTCTGTGATAACACAAGTGCAATTAATCTATCCAAAAGTCCAACATAAAACTCTAGGACTAAACATATTGACATATGTCATCATTTCTTGAGAGATTATATTCTTAAAAAGGAAATAACCCTAGAGTTTGTAGAAACATCCAAGCAATTAGTAGACATATTCACCAAACCTTTAGCGAAAAAAATTTTATTACAACACGACGTGAGTTAGGACTCTCACACATACAAGAACTAAATAATTCTTAAAATATTTTATGTTTTTTGCTATTAATAAATAAAAATTGATAAATTGCTTGATCAAAGTTATGAGATTAATCGATCAAATTTTGGGTGGGAAATTTCCCTCTAAATTTTAATTAGTTTGATCAATCAAACAAAATTTTTGATTGGCCAAAAGTTGGGTGGGAAAATTTCCTCCAAAAATATTTTGAACTGGTCGATCAAACAACATATATGATTGATCAATTCAATTTTTGATCAGCCGAATGGTTGATTTAATCGATCAAATCTGGGTGAATCTCTCATCATCGTGAATTATGATTCACTTGCCCAATTAACCTGATTTGCTTCCTATTTACCTTTCAATCATCAATCTCTCCCTAAAATATTTCTACCATATTTGATATACTTAAACCCTATGAAAGTTTGTTTTACCATCATTTTTTTACATCATTTAGTCAATTACCCCACCACTTAACCTAAAGGCCCTACCACCTTACCCGATAAACTTTGGTTAATCATCACCCCTCTCCCTACCTCTCCACCTCCCTCACCTCTTCTCTCTTGCCATTGACACCCCTGCTAACCAACCTCTGCTCCCTCATTGGTGGCCACCACCATCTTCCTCCTTGTCGTCATCATCGCAAATGCCCTCCAGCCACCCATCCTCCACCTTGATGACTGTCTATCCCCTTGTCGCCACCACCTCCTACATGGCGAATCCCATCTTCAATGATGACCTCCAACCACTACCTCATCACGAGAGTGCTCCCTCGCTACAACTCTATCTTGGTAACCCTCAACATCACTCTTTCAAATATTAATATTTCATTGTCTTTAGAAACTTATTTGTGTAGTGCTTTCTCTTGTTTTGATGTGGTGATTTTATCTAGCCTACTTGATCATGTTATATCTTAGTAGAGTGAGCTCACTTTCCCTTTCAATCCATGATTGTTCACTATTTTTTGACAAAAATCTAGTTTTGATCGATCAAATTCATCCTTGATTGATAAAAATAGTTGAGTCTAGTAGCTCTCCTTCCCCATTTTCGATCGACCAATCATGCTTTCTTGATTGATCAAAATCCTATTTTGATCGATCAATCATACGTTTTTGATTGATCAAAACTATGTCAATAAGGTTAATATGGTTCCCAAACATGCTCGATAGTCTGGTTCATCCTCCTCATGCGTTGACACATTCGATAGATTCTTTATCACTGATGATGCAAATAGGAATTTCTCATTATAAGCAAAATTGTCTCCTCATCTTGTTTGCCCAATTGATTTCAATTATTTTGAGTGTGTCTTTCCTAGTATCTGTGACATATTTGTGCACCACAAAATTCTTTGTTTATTTGAGTCCAACTTCTATGTGGGTGTTTATGCTAATCGGATTAAGGGATTTGATTTAATGGCATGTCATCTTTTCTATTCCAACCTCTGCAACATTGGAAAAGGTTTCGACATTCAACTCACTTCCAACGTATATGGCATAGAGGTCTTGGTCAATGCTGATATTCTCATGGAGATTCTAGGTTGTTCGTCTGTAGGTCCCACTTATATTGAACTCCACCACCAAACACTGTCAGAGGTTATTCGGGAGCTCAACTCTCTCTGGAGAGTTTTGACTTGGGAAATCTACCAAGTCACCTTATTTTAGACCCCTTTCGTAATTCCTCAACCACATCTTTTTATGGAACTTCATGTCAAAGTCTACTTCTTTCGAGAATTGTCCAAGTCCAATGCTTGTGGCCTTATATGCTTTCATTAAAAACAAACCAATTAACTGGAACCATCTTATCTTGACCTACATGGATAGGATGCCCTCCAATTCCATTCCCTTTGGCACACTCCTTTCCCACATCTTCCATCACTTTAGTATGCCTATGGACATTAACCATAAGTAGTTCATCACTCATGTCTCTATTTTTGGAGAGCTCATGTATTCTAAGATGGAATAGGAGAGAGCAACTAGACTAGATCCCTCTACTCAGACCTTTACTTCCTCATAGGCAACAGGTTCCTCTTTCTCTTCCCAACCTAGACCCTCTCAGGCTAGACCTTTTACGATAGTTCCACCAGTTGGCTCGCCGCAAGAGCACTTCTTTAGTTTCTACCCAGCACTAATCTGACCTACTCCCTCATTTTACAACCACTAGTGGAGTTTTCTTGATAGGCAGTTCACCAGATAGGACTCAGTGGGTATTCAGGATGTCACTGATGGGATTTCATTATTGATGTACCGACAAAGAGAGGCATTTGCAGTTCTAATGGAGCATCACAGTCAAGTAATGGAGTACCTGAATGCCCAAAGTAGGTTCCTGGATTGTTTTGGAGAGTCGATTCATACACTTTAGTTCAAAGACCAAAGACCTCAATAATCTCATAGGTGCACCAATGGACCACGTTCACTAGAAGCATATCCTCCTTCAACAGCACGACAATCTCAGAGTACTTCTACCACTCACTCTAGTCCCTCTAAAGCAGAGATATTGACACTCTTACCTAGCACCAGATAGCGTTTTAGATGTCATGCATCACAAAGTTCTTCTGCAAGCCTTAGCACTTCAGCACATGTGATAGATGATGTTGAGATGTGATAACTACATAGTTAATACACTTAAAATAGCTAAATTTGGCTAATTCCTAAGTAAACATAACATATTTAGGTTGTAAATAGTGCATCATAGCTATACTAGGCATATTAGGCTCATAATTGCATGTATACATAATTTTTATATATTATAATAATCCTAGCTTGTGCAGGAATAAAATGTGGAGTGGAAGTAAAAGGCTAGAAGATTAAAACTGAAGATACACATTTTAAGAGGGGAAAAATGCAGCTTTACCAAAATGTAGGGGCTTTAGTGCAATATGCCCTCTACTACCAAGGTCCAACTCTAATGTACCTAAGTTTCTTTGGAATCACAAGAAAATTCCAAGGGAATGCAAGTATCGTTGCAAATTTCACAAGAAAAGGACCACATGCCTTTAATTTTTGACTTCAAGGGCAATTGGCATGCAAGCGGCATGCCAATCAAGCGCTCCACATGTGCCGCACACATAGGTCATGCATAGCTTCAACTGTGCCCCATCTAGGTAGCTTACGTGTTCACAACATGCACAAATCCCTACTCCAGCACAACCACGTGTGCCCTGTCCACACACAACCACCAGTTACTGACCTCGTTCTAGCTATGAGAGTGGAATCTGCACCCACACCAGCCGCCCACATGCCTTCACCGCTCTAACGCTAGGTCCTTCATTGTGTGCGCAGGATGTGCACCAGCTGTGGTGCTAGCTCCCCTTCTGTTCGCGTCAAGCGTGCGAATTGAGTCTTTTGGCCTGTTTTAGCCTCTCCTCAGCTATATAAGGGATACACCTCTCCAAATGCCAAACCATCTCTACCTACTCCTTCCTCGCCACCATTAGAGCTAGGAAAACCTCTCCACGCTCAATTCCTCCCCTCCCAAGTTATTTGATGAGGTGTGGCTCATCATAGTTAAAATGTCAAAGTTATGCTAGAAACTAGATTAAACACTATATTATTAACATAATAATTGGGCTAAGTGTGGGAATTAACATAAATGACCTAAAATACTTAATTTATGCTAAAAATGCATAATTAGGTTGTAATTAAGATATTCTATTAACAAAATACAAATTGATGATCCAAATGCCAATTGAACACCTTTTTGAGTCCTAAAGTACAAATCAAGGGCTAAATCATGTTTTAATTTGCTCAATTAAGCATTAATAAAAATCTCATGGCATTTAGACATCATCAGGACCTTGCATTCATGACATTACATATAGGTCCTTAGTACATAACACTTTCTTAAGCTAAAAGTTGCTAGGGACCAATTTGTTAGACTTGAGGGGCCTGTTGGTCATAAAAACTATCACTAATGGGTTCTTCTTGCAACATTTCTACCCCTTCATGCAGGGGCTTCTTTTTGAAATGTTCCCAACAAACCTGGCAGTGTTCACTTTCTCCTCTCTGCCTGTGCTTATGCGAAGAACCCAAACAAGTAGCTACCATCCGTTGCTTAATCCATGAGATCAAGGGTGGATCTTGCTCCATCCTTTGATTCTTTGTGTGCACAGCTTCGTGACCTCCACCAGATCCCATCCAACGATGGTATTTTGGTTTAAAACTTCCCACACTCACCTCCTTCTCATCTCCACCATTCATGCGCAAATCGTCTAATCCCAGAGTGTGGTGCCCATATCTCCCCTAACACCTATATAATCAGCTCCTCAGTGAGCCTTGGGTCCTTTACCAGCTCCCTCCCCATTAAGACTAGTCATCATCAACATCTCCAGCTCTTCTTCCTTCTTCATCAGTCATCTATGACAGGGGCAACCTTTTCTTCCTCATCTTCATCGCTATAGCCACCAGCTATGGATCCAAGGACCTCATGCACTCCACTGGGGATCCTTTCATCTCCCTTCGTCACTGTAGTGACCAACTATAGCCTAGGAATCCCATTCCTCTGTTAGCTAGATTTTACTGCTTTTATAGATAAGCTAACTACTTTCTAGGTAGATTTATTGCTTTCTAGATTAGTTAGGAGTAGAATTAGTGAGTTGAATCATCACATGTTTAGTTTAGATTAGGAGTAGATAGCTTAAATCTAATTTCACCCTCTTTGATTAATACAGATCAGAGAGGTGTTTTCACACAATTTCATCGATTCATTGATCTCCCTCATCACCTCACGCTCACTTATAAATGTTTTCCTTGTATTTTAATCTCCATTCACCCATTCATCAAGGCATTAAATTAGATCTAATGCTTTTGAGTATTCAGATCTAATTTGAGCACCAAACTCCATCAGAGGGTCTTCTCACTCATTTCACCTAATCACAATGACCCTCCAATGGTTTTGAACAAAGTGATTCAATGATTTCATCCGATCTGATGTTAATTTTAATTTTGTTTTTCATTGATAGTTAGAGCCAAGGAAAATCAGTCCTATTGATTTGAGACTCTAGCAATGATTCAAATGTTCATTTGGGTGAGATTTAGATTTTAATCTAAAGGATTTTAGTGTATTATTCAAGGGTTTAGCTCAGTTTGAGAGATTTGAAGGTTTGGGATTCGATTTTAGTGAATTTCAATGTCTGATCTAATATTTCTCGTCACGTTGTCCATGGCACAAGAGAGGGATTATATTGGAGTGTATTTTGTCTTAGAGCTTTAATCTTATTTTGAATGAGCCCTAAACCTATCAAGCAATGTTTGAAATGTTTCCGAACTGGGTTTAAATGATTTTGAAAGCCTACTATGAATCTTTACCTTACATTGTCTATAGTGTAAGATGGTCATATTAGGGTTTCAATGATTTTTGGGAGTTCAATTTTGCTTTCCTTGGCTTTCAGAACTATTAGGAAAGAATTTGAGATGATTTTCATGGGGATTTAATCATCTATCTCAGTTTTAGGATGTACTTCTACATCCTAGGTCTGACATGAGATCTGAATTCCAAGGCAATTAATGTTGGTTTTAATGCATAGATTTGGTTTTTAGGATGAGTTCAAAGCAAAATTAATTCTCTATTGGATATGTACACACTTGTGACTGGTTTGGATCTCCCATTTCAACACACTAACAGTTGCATAGTAGCGACATCTAATGTTTTCATCTCTATTTTTAAGGGATTTGCGGATCTAAAGTCCCTTTGAGATGGATGACACTTAGATCTATGTTATCTATATATAAAGTGGCTTTAAGGAGTTCTAATTAGACCTTGATGGCTTGATTTTACAACAAAGCAAGCAACAACATCAGTATGATCTGCTGTAGCAGCAGTAGTAGCAGTTCAACTGGAATGAATTCTGAAGTTTTTGGGGTCATTTTGAGGATCAATGGAGCTGATATGTTGTATATTGTTAGCACAATATAGAACAAGCATTCATGTACAAAATTTGGGCTTTAGTTTAATTTGAATTGCTTGAAATCCTTATAAACACTCACTGTCAGCTAGATGTTTATGGTCTTAACTGTCCAAAGTGTGAATTTAATGAAATTCAAAATAAAAATCAGTTTTTATTGTCCAATTATGTTTCATGTGGTTTGGTAGAAGTTTTTGAAGGTTTTTATAGCAATTCTAGCTATTAGAGATCATTTCAAGGCCTTAGGTTCTTAGTGTCAAACTCATATAGGCCTAGTTTAGGTGAACTTGTAAATACTTGAAAAATTACAAAAAATTGTAGAAAAATAAAATAAAGGTGTTTTGAGTAGGATTAGATATTTTTCTAGGTATGTACAAAGTATGAGAGTATTCTAAACCCTTTAGCTAGTAAAGCATACTAATAGACGGTTTAGTCTACTCTAATACCGAATAAAGAACTCAATATTAAAAACACCAAAAAGAGTCATCTCTCCTTTCATCTCACCTTCTCTCTCTTCTCCTGCTTCTATAAAACACAAAAACATCATAAAAATTTGATAGAGCCAAAAATTCTACAAAAATACCATGTATATAGTATTTATACTTGTATATATAATTTAAAGACTAAGTTAAATGCAAATAATAAATATTTAACTATAATGTACATAAATAACTTATATATGTATTATAATTATTTAAATAAGTATTTATGTTGAGTTATAATGTATATATCCTAATTATATAATTAATATTTATTTATATTAGATTATATGTACATATATAATTTTAAATAAATATGTATATATGTATAATCATATTTATAATCGTATATACTTATTAAATTAATTATTCTATACTATTGATGGGAACACCATCATGAGCCATAATTAGCTAATTTTGATCCAATTAAGTCAGTAAATGCTCTTACATAATTGCTAAAGAACCATAAGTCACTGCATAACCATTCAGAGGGAAATATAAGAAAACATGGTTAAAACTACAGTTTTACCATCTTATCACGAATACAGTACAATCATGGGTTTTTTCAGGACGTAATTAAGGGTCAAATGGTCCTTAGAGTCTAACAAGTGGGTTAGAACAAATAGAAAAGGGTTTGCACGTGTTTTGAGAATTAAATGACTTTTGAAACCCTAAAAACAGATCCACTTAATTAACTGAGGTTCTAGTCAAGATAAAATTTACCTAAACCTCTAAAATTCATAGAAAAATATTCTCTAGGGTTTGAAATCTTCAATTTGACTATCAGAACCCGTTTTGGCCCAAAATAGAGTCTCAAACAGACATTTACCCTAATTTGGGTTTTTACATAAATTACCTAATCAAACGCTGTCAAAACAAAAATCTAACTTCACCATTTGAATCCTTAGGTCAAAATTAGGTTTTTACCAAAATTTGGACCCAAGCTAAAATTGTCTTGACCTAGTTTGCAAATTGGTTTTGTTTAATTACATTTATGCCCTTAACTTTCAAAATATTTACAAATAGACCCCTAACTTTGTTGTCATCTTCACAAGAAGGTCCCTACTGCCATTACTCCTATTCCTACAAGCACCAGTGACCTTGAAATAGAAAGAACTCCTTGATTCCTTGACGAATCCCTTTCAAATTTGAAAGAGAAGTTCATCAAGGAATTCCCTTCCTTTTGAACTGCATCTTGGGCCCTAATTCTCGCACAAATCCTAATGGGAACTCGTGGAACAATGGGTTTCCTACTCTGGTGACAATTCCAAGCTTGGAAGCTTGGCTTCCAAGCTTAGGATCACCTCTTGAGCCTTATAAAAGAGACCCTAGGGCACAATCGTGCTCTTGAGCAAGTTTTTGGCCTCAGAAACCCTCTTCTCCATCTCTGGCCACCTTCAGACTTAGCTCCGGTGACCCCTCTTCGTCCTCCTCCGGCCATCCAACCATTAAATTGGACGACCAATTATCTTCCCCTTATCTTCGCGAACCTCTCCTGCCAATAAGATGTCGTGCCTCTCCCTTAGTCGACGTCGCTGCCTTGCCACCCTATCTTCCTTCTCTGGCTCCGGTTGACTAACACCGGAGCCCTCTATCTCTTTATTACATCGCTAAGTTCCTCTATCACACACTCTCTCTCTCTCTCACTATACTTTCTTTTCCCACTCTCACAATGCATGCACAACCACTGATTCTCCCTTAACACTATCACCTTCTTCCACTCCTGCGAAGCTCCAGCATTGCCCATCCATCACACCATTGCACAAATCTCGCCGCTACCACCCCTATTAGCTCCGTCATCACTCCACAAACAAAATCCCTAACCTAATTCCATCTATTGCTCATCCAAACTTGCCACCAAACACACCCACTCTCATGCACACAGTCTGACTCCACCTCGCATGCACAGACCTTGCCACGCCTCACAACCACCACCGTCTTACTCGCCGTGGTCTAGCGATCCTTCCTGAACCTTCTGACATGGCTGAAAGGCTTTCTTGCTGATTTCAGGTGCTCGTCTCCTCCGCCATTGGAGTAGCTTTTTCAAGCAAGCTTCGAGGCTACTCCAGGGTGCCTTCACTCTAGGCAACACTTCCAGGAGTTGAGGACTTTGTCCAGGAATGCAACAAGGGGATCAATTTGGCCCTTTGGCTGGACCTTTGACCAGAATTAAATGCAACATCTACTACGGCCAGCACGAAGAGGAAGGGTGGGACTTTAGTCCCACCTCGGAAGCTGAAGTGCACACTGAGGCACATAAATTGAAAAAGTGTCTATGGCTGTTTGCATCAGACACTAGGGGTGAGGTCCTCGCTCACCCACTCGCTCACCTGTGCCTTGCCTGTGACCCATTCCCCTGCGGGCCTGGCGCAGACCTGACCCGCCTAACCCGTTCCACTCCTCGGCTACGGCCACTCCTGCTACCTTGGACTCTGGTGCACTTTAGGTTCGAAACCCAATTACCTGGTACTGTGGAAGGCTCTAGGAGAGTGTGACCCAGAGAGAGAAAGAGAGATAGCACGCAGGGGTAGGGGGTTTTGCTATAGGGAGAAACGGCTGACACTTATCCGTTTGAAGGATCTTCCCCCTCTACGTGAAGAAGGAGAACAGAGAAAGAAAGAAAGAAGAAAAGAGGCGAAGGCTTGAGCAGAAGAAGAAAAGAAGGCCAGAGCTAGAAGAAGAAAGGAGAAGAAGGAAGCTGAACAGGAAGGGAAAGGAAGAAGAAGAAGAGAAGATAAGGCCAGGGGAAACTGAGAAAGAAAGGAGAAGCAGAAGAGAGATCCTTGAGCCTCTAGCACTATAGCACAGGGCTATTTAAGACGTCTGATACATTTGATTACATCTATTTGAGGCTTGATTTAATTGTTATTTGTCAGGAGTAATTGGTGATTTAAATTACTATTTTACTCCATTCTTTTTGCATACTGATCTTGACATTATTCTTATTTCAATTCCTATTCTTGATTTAAATTGTGATTATAAGTTTTTGAATTCCATATTACTCTCTGTATTTGACTTCGGACTTAAAATTTGAGTAATAAATTTATTTATTTTCAAAGCGATTTTGACTATACTATAATGCAGCTTTTAACCTTGATTTTTCCTCGTAAACAACTATAATATACTTGTACATTTACTTATTTGAGTATTTATTGCATGTAATTAAGTTAATAAGTTAATTAGCTAAGTTATTAAGTTAAAATAAAATAAAATAGTAAATTAAGTTTCTATTGAAGTAAATTACATTGTACATTTGTATATAATAATTTAAATTATTTTAAACCTATTTATATTGTATTTATACTATATAATAGTATTTATAACCTAATTATGCATTTATCTCTTAAAAATGTGTATATAAATGTTTATAAATTAAAATAAATGATAAAAAATAAACTAAAAATGGTTAATAAATACTACATAATGTATATTAATTAATTTATAGGTCAATTGAGTCATTAAGTTATTAATTTAAACATTAATTAAAGAATTAAGTGGTAATTTAACATGTACAAATTGCTAACTTCAAGTAATTTTTAAATATAATTAAATAATTAATTATTATAAATTTAGGACATAATTAAGAAGCCCTAGTATAGACTTCACAACCATATAATTTATTTTGAAATTGGATATTATTTGGACACTCAAATCAAGGATCGAATTGGCCTTAATCGCACGCTTTTGAACATGAAATCCACACCTAGGAATTGAGTAGGATAGTCCCACATCGGTGGCCTACGTTCGCTCGTTGCCATATAAGTGCACCAACGCCAACGACCTCTTCGGTCGTCAGCGTTGGGTGCAAAACATGAGCATATATAGGTTCCTCGATTCGTGTGCATGCATGTGCACACCTGTGGGTATGTGCATGTGTGCATGCGAGCGAACATGTGTGGGCGTGTGTAAGCACGTGGGTGTGGGCCTGAATGGACATAAAAATGCACACAAATACACTAACAATAAACTAGGGCTTGGTCTAGTAGTGGTCTGATTCGACCCACTAGGGCTGTCAATCCTGCAAAAAGTTGGGCTCGCCAACAAAAAATTTTAGTCTGAGTTAAAGTTTAACTATGGTTAACTTAAAATAAACCTAAGTGTGGTGTGTGTATGTGCTTTGTGTGTGCGTATATATGTGTAAAGAGTTAAATGCTTAGTGTGTGTTCTGTGTATATTATATATGTATGTGTGTATGTTAGTATATATATATATATATTATGTAAAGTGTTAGCATATATCGGAGGAATCAGTAGTATATAGATACATGTACAGAGTACATACATATATAGTATGTATATACATTTTTGCCTTGAGTTATGTAAATATGTTTATGAGGTTTTAATAATACATATATTTGTCAGTATAGGTAGTATATATGTTAGTAAAGTAGCTACATAAGTTAGTATAGTGTACATGTAGTTTCCTTTTGTGCTTACACTTAGGCATTACTTTGGATAGCATACATAACTTACCTGGAGTAGTTTAATTAGTTTTTGATGCCTTTCCATTTGTAAATATTTTTGAAGCATTGTAATTAACTTTAATTGATTCATTTTGTACATAATTAGCCTGATCCATCCATTCAATCATTATTTGATTCATTTGTGAATATAATTGATATTTTTGGAATAAAAGAGTATTTCTGGATAATAGAGAGTGATGTATATCAATAATTACCTCCTAGTGAATAATCCAGTAAAAATTATGTAAACAAATAAATGACCTGACATTTGTTTGGATTGCATTTATACAACATAACAACAACTAATTAACTTGTAGTCCAGATGGTCGATCAACTTTTGGATTAGGAGCCCTATTAGAATAGAGAAATCCCTCTTCCTCTCCCCATTCTCCCCAAGCTCTCACCACCTTCATAGGGCCTCCTAAAGTCGTCCTCTTGCCCCCATTCTTAGGTCGAGATCAACCTACCCTTTGTTGATGTCGAAATTCATCTTTGTTTAGAAAATTGCGCCGTAGTATAGTGACGAAAACTGAATCAACATTTAAGTTTATAATCTCAAGAAATGTGAGTTTCCGAGGTCGTTCGCAGGGAGCAAATATAATCACAAATCAAACACTAATCAAGTAAAATAAGCACAATAATACTAAAAAATATATTCAAGAATAATCTAGTGGTTGGATGCAGGAATAATCTAGTGGTTGGATGTAGGAATAATCTACCCAATCTCTGATAGCCCTTGGGTTAGCCTAGTCCAAATTGTTCCAAAGAAAGTTGGGCTAACTGTGGTCACCAATGATAGAGGGGAATCGATGCCAACCCGAACAACTTCCTTATGGTGAGTATGCATACATTATAGGAAGCTGAATTCAACCACAAAGAAGGATCATTTCCCCTTACCTTTCATCAACAAAATCTTAAGAGAAATTAGCCAGGCAAAAATATTTCTATTTCTTGGATGGTTATTCAAGATACAGCCAAGTGGCTATTAATCCCAATGACCAATAGAAGACTACTTTCACCTGTCCATACGGAACCTTTGCATTCTGAGGCATGCATTTTGGATTATGTAATGCACCTGCAACTTTTTAAAGGTGCATGCTTGCCATTTTCTCAAACATGGTAGGGGAATTCCTTGAAGTATTCATGAATGATTTTTCTATTTTTGGGGATTCCTTTGATTCCTATTTGACTAATTTGGAAGTGATCCTAAAGAAATGTATGAAAGTAAACCTAGTCCTTAGTTGGGAAAAGAGCCATTTCATGACTTGGGAAGGAATTATAATGGGTCATGTAGTCTCTACTCGAGGGATTGAGGTCAACAAAGCTAAGGTGGATGCAATAACCAATCTTCCCCCACCCACATCAGTCAAACAAGTCAGATCATTTTTGAGACATGCAAGATTTATTGAAGGTTCATCCCAGACTTTTCGAAGATTGCTCAACCTCTAAGCAATCTTTTAGCCAATGACCAGCCTTTTGATTCCAACAACTCTTCCCTTCTAACCTTTGATGCCCTTAAAAAGGCTGTGACTAATGCACCTGTTCTGCAACCTCTTGTTTGGATGGCTCCTTTTGAAATCATGAGTAATGCTTTTGACTTTGTTGTAGGAGCCATCTTGGGAAAGAAGGTTGATAAGAAGCCCTCAGTTGGTTACTATGCTAGCAGGACTTTGGATGAGGCCCAAAAGAACTACACCATGACTGAAAAAGAATTGCTAGCTATAGTATTTGCCTTGGAGAAATTTAAGGCTTACTCCTACGATCTCGTGTTATAATTTACACAAACCACTCTACACTTAAAACACCTTTTGGCAAAGAAAGATGCCAAACCCCAGCTAATTAGGTGGATCTTATTATTACAAGAATTTGATTTGGAGATTAAGGACAAAACCATGGCACAAAATGTAGTGGTTGATCACCTCTCAAGGATCTTAATGGAGGACCCTCACTCAGAAATCCCTATTGTTGATACTTTTCCTGATGAGTTGATTTTAACAATCTCAAGTGCCTAGATCCTATGGTTTGCTAATCTGGTAAATTATTTGGCCGTTGGTCAAGTCCTAGAGGACTAGACCAAACAACAAAAAGATAAATTCTATGCTGAAACCAAATATTATTTTTAGGAGGACCTTGAGCTTTACCACATGTGTTTCGATCAGATTATCCCGAGGTACGTGCCAGAGAGTGATTTTCATAGTATTCTGACTTTCTGCCACACATCTACTCAACTGCTGCAAAGATTCTGCAGTTTGGTTTTTATTGGTCATCTCTCTTTTAGGATGCCTAGAAATTCTTGTGGTCATTTACATGTTGCCAGTCAATTAGAAACATGACCAAGTGATATTTCCATGATTATTTATGCAATTAATTCCCCACTAATGTTAGTCTAAGAGTAATTTGGGTTAGATTGCATTTAATTTCGGTAGCATAGGAGTTTTAGGTCATTTTGTAAATAAGGCATACTTTTCGACTTTTATGAAAATTTTCCCACAATTGTATCTGGTACCTTGATATGTTTATTTTTATATATGCAGATACAAAATTTTAGGTTAATCAGAGTGTTGCTGATTGGATTTCTAGACTTGAGCTCATTTGGAGTTGACTAGCCTAGTTAGTAGACCTATTTGGAAACCAATTAACTCAATACCTTAGCCTAGTTAGGAGCTTAATTAATCTAGACCTACACTCTACCACCTAACCCAATTAGCTACAACTATTGGCTGACCACTAGGTTGGATTTCTAGGTTATATTGGTCGATCATATTAGATTATATCCTTTAGGAATTTCAAACCTTATCCTCTCCACAAACCTAGATTTTATCCCAACCTAAGCACCACCTAGACCTAACCCTAGACCCAGCCTAACTGCCACCTAGACCTAACCCTCGACCTAACCTAACTGCCACCTAGACCTAACCCTCGACCTAACCTAACTGCCACCTAGATCTAACCTTAGACCCAACCTAACCGCCACCTAGGGCCCTTCCTAAGCAACCCTAATGGCTAGCCACCTATATTTAGAAACCCACCAAAAAAACCCCTCCCTATCCTAGTCCTCTATCCTAGATCTAAGGGACCATATCCTACCTATCCTAGCCACCTCTTAGGATTTAAACTAGACCATCCAATTTAGTGATCCTAGGTACTCTAGATCAACCAATAGGGAGTCTCCCTATTTCCTATAAATACACTACCCCCCTCTAGGAACCATCTACTACTTAGAATTTCCTACCTTCACATAGTCTCTACTACTGGTGCTAGTCCACACCAACTCTAGCGATTTTGGTGGGTGCACCTTCACATCTGCATCTATGCCGACGCTCTAGACTTTTCCTTTAAAGCCCATAATTTCTGCATTTCTCTAGTCTAGTTCTATTTGTAGTAACCTTGTTCTAGTTGTAATTTTCCAAGCATTTCTCTAGTTGTAGTACTACTTCTATTGGTGTTAAACTCTTATCTTATTCAATAAAAGTTCTAGTATTTATTTTCAACTTGTCTTCAAGTTGCATGCTTTCTAGTAGTAGTATATTATAGTTCTAGTAATTGCATGCCATTAGATTTAGTATTAGTTTCAATAATCATCCTACTTGATATTCAGTTATAGTTTTAATTAGGAAAGCAATTTTGATCTATTTTCCTCGAAAATGACTCAGACTCCCATATTTCTATTCGAAAAATCTTGTGAGTTTGATTTCACTTACAAATTCAAGAGTTTCTGTATGCATTTATTGCGACGAAAAGCAATTTTTTGCAATCACATTCACGTTCAGAATGCCAAGAGAGACATGATGCCCCTAAACTTGATTTTAGCTATTGAAATCTTTGATGTTTGCGGCATTGACTTTATGGGATTTTCATCCCTTCCTTTGGACACCAATGTATACTAGCCACTGTCGACTACTGTTCGGCCGTGAAATTACGATTTTGAATAATTCCGTCATAGTATAGCGTGAAAACACGTCAAAGAAAATAAAACATAACGAGATATGAGTCTCAGTCGAACTCAGGGAGGTAGAAAATGATTTGATCTTAAATTGATTTAGAATTACTAACTAAATACTAATCACAGTATATAAAGTGAAGAAGGAAATTGATTGATCATGAGTTGCAATTAGTCTACAACTAAATAGCTAGAACTAGAACTTGCATTGCTGGAATTAAAATAATTATCTAAACTACTAGAATAAGGGCTCCAAGGGTGGTCCTTGGTGGCCTTTTGGAGAGGTTAGGGAGAGTGGTAGCGGTGCACCAAGGTTTTCTTGGTGGATGCTTCAGAGGAAGAAGGTGCTGGAGGAGCTTGGGGGTGTTTGGAAGAGATGGAGGAGGAGATGCTGGAAGAGATTGCTTCATATGGGGGCCCCTGGGGTCCTTTTTATAGTCAAAATGAGGGGCAAAGTCAGTATTCGACCCTCCAAACTGTGCAACAACCTTAGAGCAATCATATCCATTGATTGGGAGATCCATAGATTAGATCACATCTTCAAATCACTTGAATTGCACCTGATATGTGCGGATTCAACCGTGTGCTGACGTGTGGCACACACTGGGCCTTCAGATTGCGATCATGTGGTCGTGCGCATGCACTCTCGTACCGCCTTCATTTCTAAATGCCTGCTCCGTGCTTGATTCTTAGCTACCTGATCGAAAGATCGGACAACTTAAAAGAGATGAGCCCACCGACTTTGAATTTCACCCCGTGCGCGTGTGTGTGGGGGGGGCATTCAATCGCATGTCATCTTGCGCGTGTTAATCCAATGCTCATCTTCATGCCAAGTGTTTGCGCCATCACCGTCGATTGAAGATCCAATGCTTGGATTTCACCTACGTGCTCCGTGCCCTCAATTTCGTGCGTCGCGTGATTCAAACACCCATTGTTCGCTCCTATTCAAGCACGTTAACCAACGTGCCAGGGGCATGGATTGTCGCACTTTCTATTTCCTGTTCGGTTGCTGTCAGCCGTTGGATGCAGATCCAATGATTGAGGTGAGCTCCTTTGATGAGGTGCGTAGAAGAGGAGTGACATGGCTGCATCGTGGTTGTTGGATGATGATTTAACGACTCACAATTTCCCTTCAGTAGTTGGGGGCACTGCCTTGGACTGCTATAATGGCGCCACGTGGCACCATTGTGGTCGTCCATCTTCTTTGCTTGTAGATGGTGCTACAGGGCTCTGATCAAGTTGATTTTTACGCCGTTGGATTGCGATCGTTGATTCGGATCCATTTGTGCAGTCGGATTTGGCATCTAAGGTCTAGATTTTTGCCTTCTTGCCTCTTGACCTTTGCTCTTCCATGGACTCCATAGGATGCTACAGGAGTCTGATCAAGACGATCTCGGAAGCATTGGACTCCCGTCATCATTCTAAGTAGGTCTATACGGTTGGATTTATCATCCGCAACCTCAAATTACCTGCAATTATTATTACCTCTCAATTAGAACATAATATGGCATTATTATTTACAAAGCTATCAAATTGACTATGATGCAAAATAAGACGCTTATGCATGCATTATTCCTAAGTTAAGCTAGGATCTAACTTAATTCAGATAAATTAGGACCTATGATTGCTGCACAATCATACTCCCATGCTTAAATCTTTCTAGTCCCTAGCAAATGTAAGACTAAATGCATTCTATGAAGAGTTTGAGTAGAGGTCTATTTCTTTTTTTTTATTAAAAAATTTAGTAATCTAGATAATCGTGAAAGTGTAGTGTTGTAGCCTATGCAATGGATCCAAGCGAAAAGTTGATCCACGTCTAAAGCTCGTACTTGACCCTTAGTAAAACTCTATTGGGATAGGCAAACTTCTTCCCTCGGGGATAAAATAATTTCCAATTTAGCCCCAACTTTTGTCTTAGTTGGAAGCCGTCTGAGTCAAATGGATTTGTATTTGATGGCTCACTCTCCTCTGGTGCAACATAGAGACTAGTATTTCAGAATCTAGATTTTCAGATTATCAAATAAATCAACTTAGAGAGAGGTGGGAAAACTATGCTCTCTTAAGTTCCTTATACTTGATGAGGTGTGCCTCATCATAGCTAAAATGCCCAAGTTAAGCTAGAAACTAGGTTAAACAATACCAAATTAACACATGAAATGGGTCAAGTGTGGGAAATAGAAAAAAAGACCTAAAACATCAAGTTTGGGTTAAAATTACAAAATTAGGTCATTAAATGAGATATTCTATACAAAATGATGATCCATTTGCAAATTGAATAAACATTTGAGTTCAAAACTTCAAATCAAAAGTATAATTAACTTTCTAAATGTTCAATTAAGCTTAAATAAAAACTTGGTTGCATTTAGACATCATTAGGACCTTGCATTAGTAGATTCACATTTCGGTCCTTCATTCATAACATTTATTCACATTAGAAACCTTCTAGGGACCATTTTGTAAATTGTAGGGGCCTATTTGAAAATCCTAAGGACTATTCTGAATTGTTTCTTCATGACTTATGGACCTCGCTATAATCTTTCTACCCCTTCACTACTTTGGGTTTCTTTGCAAATCTTCTAATACACCTGCTGCGTGAAGTCCATTGTAGCCGCTCATCAACTCACTAGATCATGACTGTCCATCCTTCATCAGCTGATCTTGTGGCCCAGATCCTTTCAAAGCTTCGTGCGCTTCGGCGTGTGAAGTCACCACCTTGCCCAGATCCCATCTAGCAGCTAGGATTCGACTTAGCTCTTCTCGCACCCTCATAGCTCATCGTGGCCACCCATGCCCTAATTGCCTAATCCTACCTAGCAGTGACTTGAATCACTCTCAATTGCTACTTAAGCTCCTTCCTGAGCTCGCGAGCAAAGAATCGCTCCCTCCTCCTTGAGTGATCCCTTCGTCAACCCCTTCAGCAGCTCCCTCCTTTGGTGGTCTATGACATGGACTACTTTCTCCCTCATTTTGTCACCTTTAGTTGCCAGCTACTGGCCCTTGAGAGTCACCTTCATCCGCTAGAGGTCTTCTCCCATTTCTTCCTCCTTAGCCGCTGACTTTAGATCTAGGAGAGTCCCCTCCTCTGATTAGTTAGGTTTTCAATGCTTTCTTAGTATAGTTTTACTACTTTCTAGATAAATTGTAGTGTTAGATTAGCTTAGGAGTAGAGTAATTTAGCTATGATCCACATCTCTCTGATCAATTCAGATCAGAGAGACTTTCATACACATCATCAACTCATTTTTCTCCCCTTTCATTCCATTTGATCGCCTTCTTTTTCCCTCGATTTGAATTTCACTGATCACTCATACATTAAGGTCTAATTTCAGGCCTGAGAACCTTGGTTCTCAGATATGAAATTAGCACCAAAAATCACTTTGGGGGGTCTCCCATCCATTCGCAATTCCGCAAAGACCCCCCGATCTTGTTCTATCAACTCTAATTGCTCAATCTTGTTTAAATTGGTTTTTAGTGTTCAAATCAGTGATTTGGAATTCATTTCGGATTTTTATTAGATTTATTGAGCTTTTTGAGATTTAATGGGTTTGATTATGATGTATGCAAGGATTCCAATGTGTTTGAGCTTTGTTTTGATATGTGGATGAGCATATATCTAATCTAAGCCCTTTGTTGGAGAGTTCTATCGAGGAAAATCAGTAATTCTGATTTGAGATGGAACAAGGACCCAACAGGTCTTGATCAATCCACCAAATCACCTTGAACTGCCATCAATGGTGTTTAAGGAGATTGAGTGAAGAGATTAGTGAAAGACCCAAAGCAAAAGCCCAATTGGGGCAACATTTTACCCTTCATATAACCAATTTCATGATTTAATATTGGAGGTTTAGAATTGAGAATGAAGAAGATTTGAAATGGCTTTTACAAAGGGATTGAAATTCTATTTTATAAAGATGATTATCAAATCTTCTTTTCTAATTTTAAGATGAGTTTTTGGATGAGAAGTCCACCTGATTTGGACACTTTTGATCCTTGATCAGACTTTCTTAAGTCTGAATTGGGATATTTGTGTACTGAATTTCACTTCAGAGCTGCTGAGATTGGTTTTGAGCTGCAGCAACAACCATTTGAATTTTCTTTAAGATGTTTGAATAGTGTTTCTAGTTGTTGATAGTAGCTGCTGTTGAATTTCAACATCTCATGTAGCTACTGTGCCGGTGTAGTTATTGCTTCTGTTGGTTTGAACTGATTGGGTAGTGGAAGAGCTTTGAGTTATTAGAGAGCTGATATGTTTTGTAAAGTGTACTTAATATGTACAAGCATCCATGTATTGATATGTCTTTAAATCTAATTTGAATGTCTTGTAATCTCATAATTAAATTCTATTGTCATCTAAAATATATGTATAATTGCCCAACATGGAAACTTGGATGAAATCAAGTTGAAAATCATGTTTATTTATGGGAACACCTTCTATTTGACTTGTTGAATACATCTGAACCATCCCACTACACATTCAGTCCACACATCTCTCTTCTAAGCCTTAGGTTCTTGTTTAAAATCCTTCTTTAAGGCCTTACAAGTACCAACTTTGTAAATAAATAAAAACATTATAAAAATTTCAAAAAAATAAAATAAATGTGTAGTGAGTAAGATTAGATATATTTTTAGGTGCACGCAAAGTTTGAAGGTCATCTAAACCTCCATCTTGATAAAACATACCAGCCGACGACTCAGTATACTTTAAAACTAATAAAAGAACTAAACTTTAAAAAATCCCAAAAACACTTTATTCATCTCATTTCTCTCTTTCTCTCTCATCCCCTACCTCTAGTATATATATAAAATCCATAAAAACTAGAAAAACTAGAAAAAAATCAAAAAATAATATGTATACTATGTAAATACATGTATATATAAGCTATATACTAAGCTATATATGTACATAGTGTATAATATGTGTATATATAACTTATATATGTATTCTATATTATAAATTAAGTATTTAGGATAAATTATTATATATATATAACTTTATTAAATAATATATATTAATTTAATTAACTTATATGTACTATAAGCTATATAAATGTATAAACCCCTTATAAATGAACTTATTTACCAGTAATGTTGTACATACGTATTTATATACTTATTATGTACATTATAATCCCTGAAAACTACTTTAATTATATTTATACAGTAAATAATTAATTTAATAAGTTATTAGGTAGTTTACTAACTTAAAATAAAATAAATTACTAAATTAAGTTATTAATGGAATAATTTATATTTTATATTTGTATTATAATATTTTAAGTAATTTAAATTAATTTAACTATATTTATACTATATTATACTATTTATACCTAATTTATTTATATAACGCCTTGAAAAATATATTTAAATGTATATAAATTAAAATAAAACATGTAAAATTAAATAAAAATATTTATTAGAAAATTTAAAATGTACACTAATGTTGTATTAAGTCAATTTTTCCTTTAATTATGTAATTTATACTTTATTTAAGAAATAAAATAAAAAATCAATGTGTATAACTTGTAAATTTTAGCTAATTTATTTATATAGAAAAATTAGTTATTTTTGTAAATAAATTATATAATTATATAGTCCTATATAAGGGATTTTCAACCATATATTTTAATTTAAAATAAGAGCACAATTGGGCCCTCAAATTGAAAGCCAAAATCAAGCTAATCCAACGTTGGGATGCATGGCTTCAGCGTTTGGTGGAGCGGCACAATAGTGCCACATCAGTTACGGAGAAGCACCCTTAGTGATGTAAAAGGAAATCCTCTCCCGGGCTTCCCAGATGTCATGGCGTTGGGCGCCGTTCACACATATACCTCTTCTCCTCTATCTGAACATGAATTGAGCATTGGCATGAGATATTTGGGTGCGATGAATGGCCGGGGGTTGTGCACTGTGCAAAAGCGTGATTAAGCCCAGTAATGAACCACTTGTTGGTGTTAGAGCACCGCGATCGTTTATTTTGATGATAACAAAACACGTGTCATTTAACATTTGCACTTTAAGTCGTAGATTTCAAGTCAATTGCAAATGTAGATGTGGTTAGACGGAGTCCGAGCTCGCATCCAAGACGGATTGGAGGAACTTGACGGAGAACTTAGGAGCGATGGTTTGAAGAAAGAAGGAGATGAAGAATAGGATAGATTTCCTTTCCTTGTAATCTTTGTATTTTTGTTTCTTTTGTTGCTCTTTATTCTTGTTACTTAGATTCATGTTAAAGAGCCTCAAAGTACCCTAACAGTAGTCCTAGGAACACCTGCACGACCCTAGGATACTTAGGTTTTCTGTAGAGAACTTAGAAAACCAATATAGGGTTCAAACAACCTTTTCAGATGTCTAATATGAAACTCAAACATATGATAATGACTTTTAAGACGTCTGATTGCTGACTCAGACGTCCGATAATATTTAGGCTAGACTTAGTTAGTTTTGTCTGATGAAATCAGACGTCCAGACCTTAGTCCAGACATCTCAGCAAATGTTTGATGACTTTGCTAGACGTCCAATTAGTGGACCGTTGGCTGCCTTAGTAAACACTGAAGGAAACGACTGTTAACCTCGTACTAGACGTCCAATTAGCGTGACTGTTTTGCCTCGGCTGTCCCAAAATCTCTTCTTAGAGATTTTCTAGCCGTTGCACTCCCTTGGGAATCCATTTCCGCAGAAAAGTAGGTTCCCAGATGTCTAGACATCATTCCAAACGTCCTGTATGTCATCTAATGACAATTCACTAGAACTCTATTTAGATCTGATTCAAGTCAGAAAGGAAACCCGCCTATAATCAGACGTCTGACTTTGTTCCTAGACGTCTTAAACTGGTTTTCCAGACATCTCATGCTAGGATCAGACGTCTGGTAACCCTGTCAGAGTAATGATTAATCCTGATTTCGGCCTGATTCTCTTGGAGGTTGTACCCAACGGCTATGGAAGCCTTCCAAGGCCTTCCAAAGCCTTCCTAGGGCCTCTATAAATAGATGGGAACCTTTGCCACTCAAAGACACACCAAGACACACTAAGCAAACCACTTTCCACATCTTTTGTGTCCAAGAGAAGTAGCTGAAGCTCTAGATCTCAAAGCTTAAGTTCTACATTTAGAGAGCATCAAACATTTGCGCACCCGCTCTCCCGCCATAGTTCACGAGAGCACCGTTGCTCCGTCGCGTAGTTCACACATCCGCATCGTCGATGCACTTCCAGCAAAGGGAAGCATCCTAACTCCTATAGAAGCTTAGTTTAAGAATTACTTTGTTGGCTCTATAGGATTATTATTGTATTTTACTTTGTTATTTGGTTGGGTATTCGCATTGCGAATTCCCGTCTCCATCAAGGGACAAAATCCTTCTCGTGAAGAGAAGGGGTTGAGGAACGCTACCCTCGCACTTGTAGCATGGTTGTAATTGAAGTTGAATCACCCTCATTTAAGTGATTTGTTTAGTGGATTTGATCAACTTGGTTGATCGGAAAATCCTAACTCGAGAGGGTTAGGTGGTGGTTTTCACCCGGTTTGGGTTTCCACCTAAAAATCATTATGTGCATTGTGTGATTGTTATTTTGTGAGATTGTTATATTTTAATTCCGCATTTTTACGTCACGCTGATCTCACCCCCGCCAAGTAGGGAATTACATTTGGTATTAGAGCAGGTTTCACATTTTCGACATTACACACCGGCGAAGATCCGATGGAGGGAAGCGTCATCGCCACCAGAATCGACGAGGGGAAGTCCACCGTCCGATCTCCTTTCTTCGATGGAAGCAACTACGACTACTGGAAATTACAGTTGAAGATGTGGCTTCAAGCCTCCGACTTCGCGTTATGGGAATGTTGTGAGACCCCATACGAAGTCCCAGAGAAACTAAAGAGAGGCTATTCGCAGCAATAGACTTGCGAGCTTTCCCTCAATGTGAAAGCTATGAATGCGTTATACTGCGCCCTTAGCCTAGAAAAATTCAACCGTATATCTCAGTGCGCCACTGCATATGAGGTATGGCACACTCTAGAAGTTACACACGAAGGTACGACTAAGGTAAAGTCTTCTAAAATTAATTTACTTTCACAAGAATTTGAATCATTTTCTATGAAGACTAACAAAAGTTTAAGTGAGATGAACACTAGGTTCACTCTCATGGTAAATAATTTGAAAGCTTTAGGGAAGACCTTCATCAAGGGGGAGCTTCAAGGGAAGCTTCTTCATTCCCTTAAATCGGAGTGGGAACAGAAGGTCACCACCATCGAGGAGGCGAACGAAGTGGAGGAGCTTAACATGGAGGATCTCCTAGGCAACCTAATGGCCTATGAGACAAAGCTAAAGCAGAAGAAGAAGGACACACCGGAACCAAAACCAAAAAAGACCCTCACATTCAGAGTAGCATCAGATAGCGAGGTAAGTTCTGACGATGAAGACTTTAAAATTTTTCTTAAGAAAATTTTCAAGTTTTGTAGGGAGTCAAAGAAAGAAAAGAAGAAGGAAAGCCTAAGACGTTGCTACCACTGCAATGAGAAACGACATCTACGACCAGAGTGCCCTCTTCTCAAGAAGAAGTCTAAGAAGAAGACGTTCCAAGCAACTTGGGATGACTTAAGCTCAGAGGAAGAAGAAGAGCAGAACCCCGAGGAAGAAACCGCTTGCTTTGGTTTCATGGCCAGAGGAAGTGATAGCGACAGCGACAACTTCGACAATGAGGTACATTCCGATTTACAAGATGCTTTTAATGAGCTATTTGAACTTAGTAAATCACTCGAGATAGAAAATAAAAGTATTAAAAAGAACCTTAGTTTTTTTAAAAATGAAAATGAAAGGTGAGAAAAACAACTCAAGGATATAGAATCTAATCTTAAGGATAATAACTTGTTATTAGAAAATAAAGATTTAATCAATGAAAATACTAAATTGATTGAGGAAAATGCTAGTCTAAAGTTAGAAATTTTTGATTTAAAGACTAAGATAAATATTATAGAAAAAGAAATTACATGTCTTAGGGAAAGTTCTAACAAACTAATTAACAAAGTAGAAAATTTGCATAGCCCTAAGGTTGAGAAAGGATCTCCGTTAAGGAGACCCGCTAACAAATCCGGATCCAAGCTCACTTGGATACCGAAGGAAGATTTGGAATCTTATTTTGTAGGTTTCAAGGGTGACTACAACACAAAGGACTGGACCTACAAGCTCAAGGCTGGTCAACTCGAGTTGGGAGGACCAAAGAGTAGACCAAGCAGAAGGACAAGAAGATCGACGAGGTGGCGAACAAATGATGGACCCGTTGCACGTTGACCACCAGATTGAAGATGGGTGCTGATGCCCAGGCCTCCAGGCTACGGATGGGAGCCCCATCTGACGTGGCCTCCACCACCTCCATTTGGGCCATTTTATTGGCCATGGTAGGTGAGGTATAACCTTTTACCCTATCCTTTTATCATTAGCATATAGATAGGGGGAGTTAAAATTATGAGCTAATTGTCAGTTATTAAGGGGGAGATGTAAGTTAGCTAAATTTCCTTCAGTAAGGGGGAGAAAAAATAATAGCTATCTTGTTGTTACAAAAGGGGGGAGGACATTACTCTTGTTAAAAGAAATTCAACCAATTTATAGAAGAGCATGTTTTAAGGGGGAGTTATAGGAAACTTAAAATCAATTAAACCTTTTTGATAATGTCAAAAAGGGGGAGGATTTTTTGCATTATTATTTATGATTTTCTCATCATCAAAAAAGGGGAGATTGTTGGTGCTAGAGCACCGCGATCGTTTATTTTGATGATAACAAAACACGTGTCATTTAACATTTGCACTTGAAGTCTTAGATTTCAGGTCAATTGCAAATGGAGACATGGTTAGACGGAGTTCGAGCTCGCATCCAGGACAGATTGGAGGAGCTTGATGGAGAACTTAGGAGAGATGGCTTGAAGAAGGAAGGTGATAAAGAATAGGATAGATTTCCTTTCCTTGAAATCTTTGTATTTTTGTTTCTTTTGTTGTTCTTTATTCTTGTTACTTAGATTCTTGTTAAAGAGTCTCAAAGTACCCTAACAGTAGTCCTAGGAACACCTGCACAACCCTAGGATACTTAGGTTTTCTGTAGAGAACTTAGAAAACCAATATAGGGTTCAAACAGCCTTTTTAGATGTCTAATCTGAAACTCAGATGTCTGATAATGACTTTTAAGACGTCTGACTGTTGACTCAGATGTTTGATAATATTTAGGTTAGACTTAGTTAGTTCTGTTCGATGAAATCAGATGTTCAGACCTTAATCCAGATGTCTCAGCAGACATCTGATGACTTTGCCAGACGTCCAACTAGTGGACTATTGGCTGCCTTAGTAAACACTGAAGGAAACGACCGTTAGCCTCGTATCAGACGTCCGTAGATGACGCCAGACGTCTGATACATGACTGTTTTGCCTCGGCTGACCCAAAATCTCTTCTCAGAGATTTTTTAGCCGTTGCACTCCCTTGGGAATCCATTTCCACAGAAAAGTAGGTTTCCAGATGTCCAGACATCATTCCAGACGTCCTGTATGTCGTTTGATGACAATTCACTAGAACCCTGTTTAGATCTGATTCAAGTTAGGAAGGAAACCCGCCTATAATCAGACGACTGACTTTGTTCCTAGACGTCTTAAACTGGTTTTCCAGACATTCGATGCCAGGATCAGATGTTTGATAACCCTGTCAGAGTAATGATTAATCCTGATTTTGGCCTGATTCTCTTGGAGGTTGTACACAACGGCTATGAAAGCCTTCCAAGGCCTTCCAAAGCCTTCCTAGGGCCCTTATAAATAGAGGGGAACCTTTGCCACTCAAAGATATACCAAGACACACTAAGCAAACCACTTCCACATCTTTTGTGTCCAAGAGAAGTAGTTGAAGCTCTAGCTCTCAAAGCTTAAGTTCTACATTTAGAGAGCATCGATCATTTGTGCACCTACTCTCCCGCTATAGTTCACGAGAGCACCGTTGCGCCATTGCGTAGTTCACGCATCCGTGTCGTTGATGCACTTCCAGCAAAGGAAAGCATCCTAACTCCTATAGAAGCTTAGTTTAATAATTAATTTGTTGGCTCTATAGGATTATTGTTGTATTTTACTTTGTTATTTGGTTGGGTACTCGCGTTGTGAATTCCCGTCTCCATCGAGGGACAAAATCCTTCTCGTGAAGAGAAGGGGTTGAGGAACACTACCCTCTCACTTGTAGAATGGTTGTAATTGAGGTTGAATCACCCTCGTTTAAGTGATGCGTTTTGTGGATTTGATCAACTTGGTTGATCGGAAAATCCTAACTCGAGAGGGTTAGGTGGTGGTTTTCACCCGATTTGGGTTTCCACCTAAAAATCATTATGTACATTGTGTGATTGTTATTTTGTGAGATTGTTATATTTTAATTCCGCATTTTCCCTCACGTTGATCTCACCCCCTCCAAGTAGGGAATTACACCACTAATGAGATAAAAATGCACCTAATGACAATAAGGGTAGCCCCTAGTAGAGGTCTGCTCCCACCCTTAAGGGTGTTGTGTATCCCTTGAAAAGGCTGCCTGCAAATTAAACCAATTTTTGGTTAAAAACCAGACCGAGCCGGAATGAACTGGCTGAGAAGTTGAGTGAGTTGGCTAAGTGTTGCCCCTGTGTGCCTTAGTGTGTCGAGTCTGAGTTTAGTGTTGTGTGTGTTGAGTTGTGAAGTGTGTGTATATATGTGTGTGTGCATCTGTATATATATAGTATAGATATATATTGTATTATATATAGTATATATGTAAATAATATATATATCAGTATACTTAGAGTATAGTAGTATTGTTTGAGCTATTGTGTATATAAATAAAAGATAGCTTTAGTGACAGATATAGATGTTACTGTAGATAGTAATAAAAGTTAGTATAAACAATAGTTTTTACCTTAGCTTATGTATATTATTTTTCTAAGGTTATAGCAACACTTTCATACATCCTTGTAGATACATTATATGTTACTGTAGATATTAGTAAGTTAAGTTAAGTTAGTATAGTACGTATCATTACTTATTATTGTACCCTTAGCTAAGTATTATTATTATAAGTTGTAAATAAATAATATAGAGTGTTTATTTATGATTTTTGATGCTTGTTTGTAGATAAATATTTTCAAGTAGTATAATTCATTCTTGTGTTTATAATTGATTCATTTATTCATTATTGTACATAAAACCAATCTTTTTGGAATTAAAGAATATTATCGGATTTAAAGAGTGATGTATATCAATAACTACCTCATAGTGAACGACCTAGAATAAACTAATAGAAATTAAGTATATAAATAAAATGACACGACAACAGTTTGTATTTGTGACCTATACTACGACAACGACATTTAAAATCCCTTTTTAGTATGAATCGGTCGTCAACAATCATATTTTTTGCGCCATTGCCGAGGATAAAAATCCATCAACAGCTTTTTATTGTGATTGTTTGAAGAATGTTGTAGAAAGTCGATTAATATTCATTCTCTCTCTTTTCTTTCTTTCTTCTTTCTTCTTTCTTCTTTTTGAGCTCACATTTCACCAGATTCGTAAATATGTTTGGTGGTCTCCCAAGGCATTACACTTCAATTAAGTTATGATAACCCTATAACTAAGTTAGAAATCCTCAACCAGTACTTGGGCAGTCAGAAATATAGGAAAAGTAGGCCAATGCTGTATTTGGTGGATTGTGAGGGTGGTGGGTATTGTTGCCTCAATGTGCTTGACATGAAATGAAATAAATGCAACTCAATGATTTTTTTTTCTTCCCTTTTTTTTTCAGACTTATTCTCTTTTTCTCTTCTTTTTTTTTCAAAAGCTCTTTTTTTCATTTTTTGTTCATATATATCTACCAACATAACGCAATGCAACATGACATACATGCTTTTATTCACGAGGCCTTATTTGGGATTGGGGATGTTAAAGAGGATATCGGGTGGCTTATTTGGTGGAAATGCCTATTCTCGGCACCGGGAAAGGAATGGATAGGACAGCGTATTTCTGACTTTGACAATAGCACCCTTCTTTAGCTGAGGATTCCGTAAAGGACAGTCATGACCATCCACCTTAGTCTTAGTTTTATTAGAACTCGTTCTCTATGTATTTTCCTTATTTGGTGGCTCTCACAAAGATTCCCACAAAGAACTTGTACACAAGAACTGAGAGTGAAAACTATGCCTAACTCCAAGTATCATTATCTAATTACCTAGAAGTTAAGATTCCTTGCACTAGACTTAGAGTACCAGTAGAATCTCTACTCTCACCTTACCATTGTTTGGTGGATCTACTAGAAGATGGTTTGCCTAACTCCCTAATTACTGTCCAAAGGTTCAGGAAAAGGATAATGCCTCTTCTTAATAAACTAAAGTTGTCTATCGGTCTTCACAGTGGATCCATTGCAAATTCTACGTGTAAGTGTGAAATTGTACTAGATTCTAAGTTCAGGAATCAACTAAAAAATAAATCCCTAATGAAACCTCTTGATAAAAAGATCTATTTCCTAAAGTGTTGGCAGAAAATTTTTTAGTTTATATGTACTACCCCCCCCTCCATGCCAAAGTTCTTAAATGTCCTTATGCATGAATAAGAGAAAAATAAAGTAAGACAGGGCATAAGTGGGTAGAAATCACCTGGAATTGATCTTGATTCGTCATTCAGCATATGCCAACACTACAATGATGATCACAATATGCGGAACAGTATGCCAAAATGAGATATGATATGTATAGAGGATATCTATATATGTATAAGTGCTGAGTTTAAATGCTATGTCTAAATGCTGAGTCTAAATGCTATGCCTAAATGTTGAGTCTAATGCCTCCAGTTGGGCGAAACTCTGTCAGATGGATCAATGATTGCAGGAGATAGTCAAGATGGTAAGCACTTGGAGTTCCATCGTCATCAACGGGCCAAAAATGTAGAGCAGCTACCCGTGAATACCAAGCCCACAAAGTCGGCTAAATAAAATATCAGGGCTTGGAATTGGTTGTAGCCAAGTGCTACAAGAGGAATAAATTCGGGTGCCAGGGTGATAGGTAGCAAGTGGCAGCCTTGCAGAGTGGTGTATGAATAATGCAGATGAGGTGGATAAAGAGTCGGGAGTGGGAAACAAGTTATACGGGTCCTGAAAGTGGTGGAAAATGAAAGGAGGGACCCGAGTGGTGTAATCTAAAATGGTATAAAGAACCATTTCGTGAGTGGATCTAAGTGTTGGTGGTTGCTGATAGAAAGCCATTTTCGCGCATTTGAAAGTCGTCGAAAATCGTAGTATAGTCGCGCAAAAACATTCGTCAAAAATATTGTTTTGTAAAATAATGAGACTTGAGTCCCGGTCGTTTGTCTCTGGAAGGCGTGTTTCTATTTTTGAAATCGATCTTAAAGCTGCTCTACTTAGTATTCTGGTGCACAATATATAGGCGGTTAAAGAACAGGCACTTAAATCACGCAAATAAAATAATCATTCAGCTCATGGTGATTTCAAACACATAAAAGAGAGATATATATATAAATGCATTTTTCATTCATTCATTGGGGGAGAGTTGTTTGTATAGGAAATCTAGAGGAAAGCTTATACAGGAATGCTTTAAATTAAACCTAGCTACCAGAAAATGATTGCATACAAGAATCGACGGGGGGATTTCGCATGCATCATTGGGGGAGAAGAGAAACTACTCTACTAAGCAGTAAATAAAAGCAGCAAAACTTATGAAAAGCATGATCTAGAGCTAAAAGAGTAGAGGGCATTCAGGGGTGGTCCCCGATGGCCTTGGAGTGGTTGAGAAGAGAATGAGGGGCGGCCAATGTAGCTTAGGCCGACCCTTGGAGAGAGGTAGGGTTGATCCAGCATCCCGGCATGGTGTCCTCCATGGTGGTGGTAGTGAGCTCGTGGAGGTGGAGTGAGTGGCTAAGTGGGGGTGGCGTGAATGGCACCAATGGAGAGTAATTGCCAAGGGAGTGAATGGGTGCAAATGGCCACCCAAGGGGTCTTTTTATAGACCTAAGGGAAGCTCTCTAGAGAATTATGGAATTCTCTAGAGAGGCCTATGGTGGGAGCTCATGGGAGAGTGAGAGAGAGAGGGTGGATGGTGGTTTTTAGATCCACCAAATGTGGATCTAAAAATTGAATGGCTCTTGGTTGCTATTTTTGGCAACCAAGGCAACCACACATGGTAGAGAGTTCTAGAGAACTCTAGGCTAGATATTTTCATGTGGATGGTGTGTGTGGGTGTGTGTGGGTCGAAACTTAGGTGGTTAGGTTGATTAGGTTGGGTTCTAGTGGGTTTAGGTCAAGGTAGGTCTCAAATTAGGGTTATAAACCCTAATTCACTAAGGTAAAGTGCAATTAAACTTAATAAAAGTTTAATTGGGTGTGTGGAAACTTAATCGAGAGTAAAACAACTCAATTTAGTTAGGTCTAGGTCAATTGGACTCTCACTGAGTCCAATTGGACAGTGTGTGCTGAGATCAGGGCTCAATTGGACTCAATGAGTCCAATTGAATAGGCTGATGGAATTGACTAAGATCCAAGTCAATTAGGTTCAGTGAGAATCTAATTAGGTCCTTAGGGAGGTCTAGAGGTGATGTACTAGGGTTAGGGCACCTTAATTTAGGTTCCTATGGGGTTGGAATTAGGTTTAGGGACCTAAAGATCCAAGATCAAGGCTTAAATCTCAAAACAGGAATTGGAGAGCAGTCTCAGATGTCTAATTATATAATCAGATGTCTTATACTCAAAAATCAGAAGTCCAAACTTGTTGTCTGGACGTCCAATCAGAGTCAGGAAGGGTTTCGGGTTCTGTTTTGGGTATTCTGCAGAAACTGGACGTCTGACAAAGTGTCTGGACATCCAATAACACTGCAGAAGTGGGTTTGAAGTGTGCGGGAGTTGGCTAAGGGTCCTGGATGTCTTAAAACTTATCTGGACGTCCAGAGAAGGGTTGGAACTAGGGTTTTAGGGCTTCTTAGGGTGTTGTGACCTAATCTAAGGGTGGCTAAGGCTTGGGGAAGTCTCTAGGCTATCCTAGGCCTAGGATGGACCTAAGCTCTTCACATTTTACTGCTTTATTTCTACTTAATAGAATAGAAAACCTTTAATCCCCTTACATTATTCCTACATCTAAACTAGGCCTTCTGCTCCAGCTCTGCCACAACTCCCGTTATTTCAGATCTAGCTTCAGATCCTGCTCCAGATCTAGCTCTAGATCTGTTTATTGCTTGCAATCGACATAATACACTTAATCAGCACATTATAACATTATTTTATGCATAGCTAAAGGAAAGCAGTAAAGATGCAGATAATGCGTATGCATGCATGAATAACCCTAACTTATGCTAAGTCTTAGCTTAATTTAGGTCAATTAAGACATATGATTGCGCGCAATCAGTTGCGGAGTAGGTGTGTCGAATAAGATTCGGTGTTCCATCCCAACAACTCTAGATTCGCCCAAATCATTCTCATCCTTAGGTTGATTAGAAATCTCATATGAATTGCCCAAATTTTGTTCATGTTGCGAATCCTCAAATGTAATGGGTGGCAATTCATTTTTCCCAAGGTGTGGAAAATCATAATCTAGATGTAATAAATCCTCAAATTCTTTCATTTTTTATTCTGTGGCTTATGTGGAATCCTTGATATCCAAGAGAGAAGATGCGATAGATTCGTTTGACTCTAAATCCAAAAATGCCTCAAGATTTTTCAGATTTTCATCACAACCAAAAATGGGGTTTTTATTAGATTCTTCCTCAACTTCGATTGGATTCTTTGATAATTCAAAATCACCCCCATGGATTTATGGAATCTCATGTAAATCAATGTATTTATCATCTAAGCTTGTCATGAAGGTTTTAGGCAATTCCACTCTAGATCTCTCGAAATCTAAATCATGTGTCTCATCAATTGCCTTTGACCGATTAGTGTTCACCATGGTGTCAGAATCATTATAGCTCAAATCAATGAGCCCGACAGAAGTTGTGTGCGAAGTTAATTCACCAAGAAGTTCTATGTTCCCACAGTGCTCATCTGAGTCCTCCTCTATAAAATTACAATGTGGGTCCTTGTTTGCCTTGAAAATATTCAATCTGAATTGTTCATCCCTAGGGCGATCTCCATCACCCGAATGCACAGTTAATGTTAGCCTGGGCAGTCGCAAGAAACAGGCAACCTAAAATGATAGGTGCATCACGGAGATTAGGAGGAATGTGAAATTGTACTAGAGGGGGGGTGCATAGTGAATTTAGAAAATATTGCAAAATAAAAATACAAGCACAAAAAGAGGTACAAGATTTTTAGGTGGAAACCCAAACCGGTTAAAAACCACCACCTAAGCCAATCCCTTGACTTAGGATCTTCGATCACAAAGTGATCAATCCACTAACCACACTACTTAAATGGGGGTAGTGTACCTCAATTACAAATCCCACCTCCGATCCCTAAACGGAGGTTTCTCCCTTCACAATGAAGAGACGGGAACCCGACAAGCCGGATACCTAAACTACAATAATAGAATAAGAATGAAACAACACCTATAGAACATC
This sequence comes from Thalassia testudinum, assembly GCA_037157565.1. NCBI lineage: Eukaryota > Viridiplantae > Streptophyta > Magnoliopsida > Alismatales > Hydrocharitaceae > Thalassia > Thalassia testudinum. The sequence continues at coordinate 104,909,919 of JAZHRO010000063.1, forward strand.
CCAAAATATTAATGAATTCCTTATCTATTAAGCATAAAAAGGACTCCCTGAGAATCAACATAATAAAGTGCACTGGGAGTGTTGATTTGCCCTTTAATCAGAGTGTTGGCACGGTACAAGGGCAATAGGAGGCAAGGAATAGTGAGCAAGTGATTTTCTAAGGAAATTGTATGTTAAGAGGTGTATTTCACCTAAGAGGGGTTGTAGTCTATTTATAGGCAAATTTAGAACCTTCAAGAAGGCTTGGGAGAGGTCTCCTAGTCATTGGAGGCAAGTCCCAAGAGATTGGGATGAAACCCAACACAAATCAAGGCAATTATGAATCTGACAGCAATATCAGATGTCTGATTTTTGGTTCATACGTCATGTAAGATGTCTAAGTACAATTATGGATGTCTGATTCAATTAGTCAGGCTTACGGTTTTCATTGGATTGAAATAGGGACGTCTAATATGTTCATATAAGATGTTTGATACAAATATTGGACGTCTAATTATAAGTAGGTTTGTTCCTATTTTGACTAGATCCAAACAGGGTTCTAGATTTCAAGGAACAGATGTTAGTTTGGACGTCTAATTATAAGTGGGTTCGTTCCTATTTTGACCAGATCCAAATAGGGTTCTAGATTTTAAGGAACAGATGTTAGTCTGGATGTCTGCCGGATTTCCTAGATGTCTGGAAAAATATTAATGACATGCCTCGGTAATCTAAGAGTTGAACTTTTGTTTCTAATAAGTGTACGCAAAAATAGTTGGGCAACGGTCCATTGATAGACGCTTGGTGATATGTCCAGATGTCTAAAAGTGTATTTTCCCGTTATATAACACAACAGAGAGAAAATGGGCATTTGGGTCTAACGGTTGGTTTAAGGACGTCTAGGCTATGTGTTGGATGCCTGGATAAGGCTATGGATGTCTAATGGAAGGTTGCTTCGACTGATACCTAAGAGGTTCGAATGTAAAGGTAAGGCTATAGGCAATTAGACATTTGAAACAATGATCAGACGTATTATAGTTGAAAATCAGACGTCTGATAGTTGTGATGGACATCTGATTTGTGTCTTAGTGTTAGGTTTTTATTTCTAATTTATCCTAAGTGTAGAGAGCCTAAGTTAGCTATTTATAAGTTATGTTTGGTGGCTATTTACAACATCTCTAGACTCAAATAAAATAAAGATTGCAACCTTTGAAAGTCTACATAAACAACCTATGACCTATGACAAGACTTATGCTACTCTAGTCTTCACTCTTTTAATCATTCGACTTGGAAAACTCCATGAAACCTGCAATTGTGTTATTACAGAGAAAAATATGCTATGCTTATGTTTTATCTCTTTTTCTTTATTTTGTAAAATCATCAAAATATTATTTATGAGGTGTTGAACTAACAATCTCCTCCTTTTTGATGATTTTCAAAATATATCTGTAGGTTCTTATTTTCTTCCCCTGAAAATTATACTTAGCAATCTATACCAATTTTGAGAAGATTTTTCGTAACTTGTCATGTTTTTTCCTAAGTTTTTCCCTAAGTTCTTCTCCCCCTTTTTGAATATCATCATGAAGGGTTTTGAAAGGTGTTGAATCTTAAACTACAAGTGTTATATAATGACATTTATAAAGCAGAGATCATTAATAATATATGCATGCTGAAGTATAATAAAAATGGCAGAGCATTAAAGTAGACTAACAAGGAAAAGAATGTATGTGCCCTAAGTACAAACTAGCTATTGTTCCCAATATATATATATATATATATATATATATATAAGTATGGGGTCAAAGCCCCTTAATACAAGCAAACATGGAACGACAGAAAGAACTAAACTAGTCTTCTTGATTATGGCGGCAACGGCGGCAAACGGGTCCTTGACCCATCTGCAGATTGCAAATTGACGAGTCAATTCTTCGCTTTCAAAGTCGTTTGTCACATAAAATGACACGTCGTTTATAGTTCTATGTGGTGGAAAAATCGACTATTCAACAATTAATATAACCACTCAATTAGGAGCGGGTCATATCCACAGGGAGGCAATGACATATTTAAACTCGCACCAGTTAAAAAACATATGTTCACAGTTGGTTTCGTCGAGAAATCAAGCCAAATCTGCCTTCAGATTAAGAAAACATCAAGAGAACATGCTGAAATGGCAATTTTGAACAACTAAAGGATATATTTTGCAATGTGGCCTAATAAAATAATAATAAAAGTTGACAATGGCACAAAATGTAAATATTAATAGGGACTTTACTGTAACAAAACAGGGGAAATTCTTCCCCTTGCCTGTGCACGAGGAGGGAATGGTCGGAGGTGTGAAGCTCGGAGGAGGATCTCTAGACCGAGGGCTCCGTGATGGCGGACGCGACGAACTGCGAGGCACCTCGAGGTGGCCAGATGGAGGTACGGTGGAGTTAGGTTCCGGTGGCTGTTGAAGGGCTTCACGCGGTGAACGCGCAGGCCGTGTAGGAACATGCGGGCGCAGCTGAGCTCGGCCGCAGCTGCTGCTGCTGCGTGCTGCAGGCCGTACGCAGGGAAGTGCAGAAGACTGCAGGTGCTGCTGCTGGTCGCACGCTGCAAGCGTCGATGGCGCGCTGTAGGGAGTGCGGCGGAAGTGCAGCGCGCTTACGCGCGCAGCTGGAGGGCGTGCAGGCAGAAGTGCAGCTGGAGGGCATGCGGGCAGAGGTGTGCGCGGGCTGGAAGTGGGCGCACGCGCTTGCGGGTGTGTGGCAGGGGCTTAGGCACACTGCTGGAAGTGAGGATGGGTGTGTGCAGCTGGAGGGGCACGCGGGCGGAGGTGCGAGCACGTGCAGCTGGAGGGGCGTGCGGGCTACATGCGTGGTTGGAGGCAATGGTGGGTCTGATGGAGCGGGGAGAAGCTACTGGTGATGGCATGGGCTAGAGGAGAGGCCAGCTGCTATTGCACGTGGGGACGAAGCTTCAGACGTCCTGGAAACTTCCTGGACGTCTTAACTGACGGAGGAGATGAAAATGCAGGGCATGGAGTTGCGGCGGTTGTGGTGGTGGTTGCTGGTGATGGCGGTGAAGGTGGTGATGTTGATTCTGGTGAGGCACAGTGATGGAAGCGTGGCCATCAGGGACACACGCTCACGGTGTTGGCACGAGTCCACCAACTTGGTGCGGCGAGCTGTCACCTCGCCGGTCCATGGTGTGGTGGAGCTCGGCCTTGGAGACCAAGGTGGTGGAATGGAGTACACGGTGGTGGAGTGGGGCGGTGTCTCCACAAGCTCGGCTGCCTCCTCCTCTCCCTTGTAGTCAGCTGCCCCGACCAGATCCAACACACCCACTCCTCCATGAATGGGGCCTTGATTGTGGTAGCTGGAGGAAATGCAGCCGTTGCTCATAGAATAAGAAAATAATAATAAAATATTATGGTTATTTATATACAAACCCTCAACTTTTATGTTAACTTAAAATAATGCATGCAATGCACCTAATTAGTTAACTAATTAAATGAAAGCCATTCTAAGTTAATTCTAAATGCATTTAAATATGAATGCAATGCATGAATTATGTAATTAAATCAGAAATATGAATTAATCTATTTACATTCTAATTAGAATTAACTTAATGTCTAGGCACTTAAATACTTAAATAGCCCACAAATATGGGCTAATCAAATACCGCCATGCCTAGTTTTTGCTAGCCCCTAGCAAAATTAAGCAAAACCTAGCACTTCAAGTAGACTAGCCAATCCAATTGATCTTCCTTTAGAAACATATTAAGTTCAAACTTTAAACCTAAGGTTCCCAAGTAGTTGCTAAGTTACAGACTAGGTCGGCTAAAGACGAGTTGCAAGCACAAGTTTCTTTGATTTCTGACTCTACCCTAAAGTTTATTGATCCCTGAGATTAAAGCATCCGTGCATGTGCATTGGTCTGAGTTATTTGAGTTAAAGGAAAAAGGATTTTTTTTTTGAATAATATATATATATTATTTGATTCCTCTAATTCTAACTTCGGATCAGCTATCAACACGGTCTGTGTCGGATTCATTGTCCCCATCACCATACCTTGAAGGGTGCCTGGCTTTCGATGCTTCGAGATAGCATTGCTCATAACGACCCCAAGAACTCCTGGCAATCGACACTTCGAGATAGTATCGCCCATGGATTTATTAAGCGAATTCAGGCCTGTGGCAATCGGCACTTTGAGATAGGGCCGCCCATGGTACCTGAACTGCACAATGCGCTTACATGCCCCCAGTAGGATGGATATCCTAAGAGACAAGTGCCGAGGAGGTAATATGTTATCATCTCATCCTCAAGGTGAGTATATACTCCACCTCTCCTGCAGCGGGGACTCTTCCAATCAAATTGTGTTTTCAAGCCTCTCCTAAGTCAAAACTAAGAGAACCAAATCTCTTTTAAGAAAGAAATTAAGTTGATTACTTACTTACACCAGACCAAGTGTGTGAAATTTGGATGCTTGGGTTATAAGGACCCATAAACCAAAAGGTAGAACAAGACTCCAGGTACTACCCCACCTTTTAACTCAAACCTTAGCTTTCCTTCATCAACCTCTTGAGGAATGGTCCGCAATTTAACTCCTACTTAAGTTTTTAAGTCCACAAAGGACCCTAAAGGTCTAAAGCTAGTAGCTCATTTAGCTTCTAAAGTTCGACCCTAGAACAAACTTAGTCTCACCTAGAGTTCTGATTTGCTTAAGAATGCAGGACCTAGCCAGTTAAGCTCAAATCTTTTTATTATTATTATTTTATTATTATTTATTTAGATTTCTTTTAATGCAAATGTATGCGATGCAAAATGCCTTAATTAAATGCATGAATGTACTATGCTATATATATCCCTAAGTACACCCCCCATGCCTAAAATCTGCAATGTCCTCATTGCATAGAAGGATATTACCTGGGTCAGAGATGGGCTGCCATTCTTTTGTTAGCAGCTGAGTAGCCAAAGAACCTGCAAATCAGGTTCAAGGATTGCAGAAATAGGCCCTAAAAATGAGCAAAGTAATGCCGACCTAGAAAATAGGTAACCTAGGATGTTGACGAGATGATGATGAATCCCAATAGCCAATGCTCGCCCAACTAGGATAGGAATGAAAT